>CM054122.1:211647392-216647392 GCA_028751855.1 Ambrosia trifida | reverse complement strand
ACTAGGGTTGCTAATATGAAGTTTAGGAGGTCAAGTATTGTATTTATAGTTGTTTTTAGTCGTCCAGCACGTTCCATGCGATTATGCAGCAGTTACACGCGATTAGGGTTGCTAATCGCATGACATTACATGCAATTAGGGTCTAATCGCCCCCTAGGGTATGCGATTAGCACCCAATCGCCCCCAATGAGGCCCAATCGCATCCCCTATAGGCGATTAGCCTCCCTTAATCGCCTATAGGGGTTAGTTCCGTGTATTTTGCGCGTTAAACCCCGTTTTAACATATGTTAACACATTTTCACATACCGACAAGTCACATAATGATTGTAAACACATAATACTTGCAAACAAACATATTCACCCCCGTTCACCAATTCCCGGGACTCGAGACTTGTATGTTCCCTATGCTCTGACGATTCTACGAATCGTCACCACTTGTACACTTGGTTAAGGACTGACATCTAATGCACCTCTAGACTAACATCCGATGATCCTCTATACTAAACTGATAGTTCCCGAACCATAACACGACTTAACTAACCCAGTTAAGTATAATATATGCGTGACTCGCTAAGGTAGACTTTGATCTAGACCACGTTGTTAACCAGAATTTGCCGGGTGTCACAGTTTTGGTAATACACTAGTACTGGGTTCTGTTGTTGGTAACATTACATGAACTAATTAAGTATATGTGTAGATTATGGGTCGTGTGGTGGATTATATACATAGATGTGTTTAAATGATGTGTAAATGATTATCTATGCTTAAATATGTTAAATATAGACTAAGGATGCATGCTTATGTGTTAAGATGTGTTAGAATGCGTTAAACACGACAAACTGGAAAACTAGTTAAACATGAGTTCTGGTTCGACCACTTCGAGTGGTCGAAGGAGAACATTTTGTTTGGTTCGACCCTTTGTAAATGGGCGAACCTGGGATGTGGAATTGAAAGAATTCCCTTCGACCAGGACAGGGCTCATTCGACCCTGTGGAAGGGTCGAAGGAGGCCACCTTCGACCATTGAGTTGGGGCGAAGGAGGATTAGTATAAATACCAAACTTTGTCATTTTTCATCATTTCACAAACCCTAACCGTCTCAAAACACTCTCAAACGATTCTAATCACTAAGGAAGGAGTTTTTGCTCTTCTTTTTCATAATCTAACCTATCTACAACATCTAAACAAGAATCCAAGGTGTGTTCTTGATCCTAAACCTTTTTAAAGCATTTTAATTCGTTTTCATCTAACCCTAATTGTCCGGATCTGTTCTAAGGGTGTTTTCATGACTAAAAACCTTTTAAACATCTTTCTAAATCAAAACCTTATCATTTAAACATAGGTCTTCATGATGATAAACATATGTGAATTGTGTATTATGTGGTATTATGTGTTGTTCAATGATTTGCTGCTGTATCTATGATAGAAACATGATATAGGGTTGTTATTGATGCTAGGTTATTGTTGTTTAGGGTTAGGATTGGATAAATGATGATATTATGGGTATTTGGGGGTTTTAACGAATCTAGACTTGATGCATGATATTTATGATCAATAGAACTAATAGGGAAATATCGAACACTCGACCAACTGAGCATTTTAAGTTGAATACAGATCGATTTCAAAAGTTTCCAAATTGGGTAAATAATCCATGCATGATAGTGACGTTTCCATAATTTTTACCATTTTGGGAAAGGGTTGAAATGGACGTATTATTGGGGGAAATCGGTGGGGTTTTGTAGGGATAAGTTATTCATGCTTGACTGCTGTGTTTGATGATGTTTCAAGTCGTTTTGAATGTGTTTGAAGCGTTTTTAGGAAAATTTGCACAACAGGGGCGAACCTGGACTCCTTCGACCGATCGAAGGTGCGAAGGGGAGAATCCAGTGTCGAACCTAGGTTATGTTTGGGTGAAC
The DNA here is from genome assembly GCA_028751855.1 of Ambrosia trifida. Lineage (NCBI taxonomy): Eukaryota > Viridiplantae > Streptophyta > Magnoliopsida > Asterales > Asteraceae > Ambrosia > Ambrosia trifida. Next base: position 216,645,477 of record CM054122.1, on the reverse strand, counting down.
GTGGTAAAACGGGCGAAGGAAACATCAAACGGTCGAACGAAATCCAAAACGGGCGAAGGAGATTAAAAACGGGCGAAGGAGACTTAAACTGACTGGTTCGACCGTTCTGATGCAGAAATGAGATTTTTTATACAAACTAAGTGTTTTATGCTTAAACCTTATGTGTAATCTATGTGTACTTGATTAGTTAAGGTAATGGGTCACTAACGGGATGTCGGGTCGGTCTAGTGTGTCGGTTAAACATTTAAACACGTTTTAAAACATACTTGGTTACGATCTGGACAATCGGGGACTAGATGACCTTATGGTTATTAGTCGGAACACTTATGTGAACATTTTGATAGATCTCCGGTAGAGGGATTATCAAGGGCTTTACATCTTTACTTATAACCGAAGAACGCTATCTAAGGTGAGTTCACGGCCCCACTCTTACTGCTTTAATCTTTGGGGGAGAAAACATGCACTAAACTATTTTGGTAACATATGTCATACTATGGTTTTAAACTTGTGTACTATACGATCTTTTAAAGTCCCGGGGGAAACCATGAATGTGCGGGGATGCACAACGGGGGAAATGTGGATAGATCTATTGGGCTTGACAAACCCCACTCGACGGCTTGGAGGGCCGGGCGGGTGCATATTGTCTCGAACTGGTAACACTCATAGCGTGGCTACAACACATCGGGCTGAACACATAGTAACAGTCTAGTAATGGTTTTCCAATCGTAGTAGTAACAAAACATACGCCTAGCTAGCGTACTTGGTAACATGGATATAGTATGGACATGGTAACATTCTGGTAACATTTTGATAACATATTGAACAAACCTGTGAACTCACCAGCATTATATGTTGACGTCTTTTTGGCATGTTTTTTTCAGGTCGCTAAGGTAGCAACGAATGGAACTAGGCGCACGAGTCTGCATTGGCGTCTAGGCTTAGTTGCATGTTTTGAAATAAGTGTCTTGAATACTTTGGAACACTGTTGTAGCTGATTAAATTCTTAAATGCTTCCGCTTATAAAATCGTTGTTTTTGGATTTACGTATTTCATATAGAGTTGTTTATTGTGATCGTTGACTTGGATCCTGGTTTGTCATGCGCCTCGCGGTAAAACTCCGCAAGTGGTAATTTGAGTGTGTGACAACTGCTTTGTTCCCAGGAGAAGAAAGAGAATATCTTAGTTCGGATAGTATCTGTCCGTCAGAGGTTTTAAACCCATTTCAACAACTTTTGTATTCTCCTGACGTACTTAATAATCTTCAAATATCAGGTTTGAATAACTATTTACTTTACAATAATTATTTTTTTCATTATATATTTATTATTTTTTTTTCTCAGGTTTGCCTAACCACAAATTGGTTCTCAAAGTTGATCTACCGGTAATGCTCTTAAGTAACCTTGACCAACAACAAGGACTGTGTAACGGCACAAGATTAAACATAACAAAACTTGGAAAAAGGGTTCTTGAAGCTAAGATTATATCTGGTACCAATGTTGGATCGAAGATTTTTATTCCAAGAATAAACATGATACCATTTGAAAACAAAATTCCTTTCAAATTCCAAAGAAGGCAGTTGTAACATCACATATTTTCCCCAAATCTTTAATTAATAAAAAAATATATATTTGTTTTAAAAAATATATGTTTTAACCACCTTAAACTAATAATTATCTAATAAAAATCGTTGGATCTCGATATTTTATCATGGTTTGAAAATATTTCATAACATTTTTTTAACCTTGTATAATTATAATATGTGATTATTAATATAGTTTATAAGTTAAAAAGGCTTAAAAAAAATAAATGTTGGAGCCGGGACTTGAACCTGCATCCAACCAACCCCACAACCATACACAAACCAATTGAGCCACGTTATTTTTTTTGAGAATATATCCTACACATTTAGACTTAAAACTTTCTTTATTTAGTCCAGTCAACAACCAAAAGTCAAACCAACTCAAATCATTCAATTAATGCGTTTTGGCCATTGTTTCCAAAATCAAAAGTTTCCATTCTAAGCGAAATCTTATTCTCCACGTTCATGAGCTATCAATTACAATTAAACCCCGTAAATTTTGGCCAATTATAAGTTTATTTTCGTTTTTTTAAACTTTCCATAAGCTAGTAATTGAATCGTTATAAAACGAAGGAATTATCACAATTAAAAGAGCATTCGGACTCACCTAGAGCCGATTAGCATAACCCCATTATAATTTTTCCCTGAACAAAACCACTAGATGTCGAATTGAAGGAATGGTTGTCGCAAGCTTCTTACCCCAATTCAATGCTAATATTCTTCGTGTAAGTAACAATCTAAACTGGTTTCTCATGCGTTTTTATGTCCCCTACAAAAGCCCCATGATTGTTTTGTTAATCAGATCTGAATCGGGGCTCAATTTGATAGAATTAGATCTAGGGTTTATACTAGTTTGGGGAAGAAGAAGTGTAACAGTTAGTATCTGTTTAGTTTTAAAACAAAACAAAATCAAACACAAACTGATACCTAGATCAGTTGGTAAGTTATGTGGTGTTATAACTCTGGTCGGCCGAGACCGTGGGTTCGAGTCAGGAGCAGTGCAGTTTTTATTTTTAGAAAACATATCTTTCTAAACCTAAATTGTATTTATAGAAAGTGTTTTAATATAATTCCGTTCTCAGGGTCAGCACAGTTGGTGCTGGCTTGTGATTTAAAACACCTAGACCGGGTTTGACCCGGGTTCGATTCCCACAACCAACAACATTTTTTTAAACTCTTTATATATTTATTTAACATATTAATCTTTTAAAATAGTTTTTAAATACTAAAAGTGCTTTATAAATTCTATAAAAATTACTTCATGATCTCCTAATGATAAAGTTTATTACACAATTTTTAGTTTTTCAAAAATCATTTATTTTATATATATTATAAATATTACAAATTTATTCAATTATAATTTTAAAATTCTATAAAAATATCTAAACGACTTTATAAAATTCCACAAAAGTTATCTCAAACTTGTAGATCAATAAGTATTTCAGAAATGAATTTTATTCCAGAAAAACCATTTATTTAATATTTTTAATTAATTTTTGTTATTTTTAATCATAAATAAATCATAACAAATTTATTTTTCAATATTTTTATACCAAAATTTTACATAAATTATTTTTGTTCATTTAGAACAGAAATATAAATTTTAATTTGAAATGCTTTAATTTTAATATTTTTAGATATTAAAATTATATCTTTGACAAATAGAAATAAATATACTAAATATTCAATTTTTGAGGAAATAATTTTATAAAAATTATTTTCATACTTAGAAACCTTATAACATGATCATCCTTAATCAAAAACCTACAATAGTCTTTTATGTAATTATTCACCCAATTTCTTTATTTATTAACAATTTACCCAATTAATAAAACAATTACTTATCCCCAAATTAGGAACCCTAGAACTACTTGTATCCTAGATAGCTTAGACTCTAAGTTCATTCCCTTACAAATTATCTAATTCTTTAGGTTAATCCTAATTCATATCACGTTGTTCGGTAGAGTTTCAAGTTATTACGCGAAATATGAGTATTTCCTATCCCCTTTTTGCTTTTATTCATTTTTGCGGTGTCACATGTACACTTATACAAAATACAAATACAAGTTCACATTTTTACAATACAATTCTAGTACTATGTGCATTTGCTTACAAACGTGCTTTATGCTTAGACATTACATGTAGAATACATTTGTACTTAGTGAAATCATTAACATTGGACAAGCCGACCTTAACATTGGATAGCGCTATTGGATCGACAACCCGCCTAGGTTGATTCTCCCCCTTTTTCATCGGAGAATCCGTGGACATTGTTAAGTTTTTTATCCATTTATTGGATAAGTACACCGCCGTTCATTTAGTACATTATAGAGTCACAAGATTGATTTCGCTCATTTGTATGTTACATAGTTTACATAATTGCACTGTAGCGTTGCACTTGAATTGTATAACATTTTCCAAATTACTATATGTATTAAATCTAGGAATGCTCACCAACATTTCTTATGTTGACAAAACCTATTTTGTACATGTTTCAGGTGCAGTTTGATCTTAGTTCCATAGCATTGGATTTTAGTGCTTGCTTTTAATAAGTTATTTCAAATTTCATGTTTCGATCAGACTTTTGTATTTTCTTTTTATTTCATCTATGTAAGACAATTTAAATTATTCAATAATATATTTACATTTTAGTACCATGTGCTTTTGAACAATCGTCACTACGTGACACCTCGATGATTCCGCCATCGGTTGGGGTGTTACAGATTGGTATCAGAGCCATGGTTATAGGGAATTAGGTTATTAGAATGCCTTTTAGCGTAGTCTATAACCAAGCTTACATTCACGAGTCTCTTGTTTATTTCTCTTTATCCTATTATTTTTTTTCAAGATATTTTCGCTATGATTCTTTCTCGTTATTCTTTCGGTGTGTTGTTTAAAGAGGAAGATACTCGTATTTCACAAAAGAAACGATATCACCAAGTTAGGAGTGACATCCATACCTTGGTGATTAGTTTCACCCCTCCATATGTTATTTATCTTAGGAATATATATCTTTGAGATAGGAGTGACATCCACACCTCAAAGAATATGTCTTTCAAAAAGGAACTTAACCACTAAGCTGGGAGTGATATCCTTAACTTAGTGATTGGTTTCATTCCACAATCGTTTTCAATTTTAAAATACATCTTTGAGTTAGGAGTGAAATCCAAATCTCAAGGATCTATTTTTGCATCTCGTTTTTAAACTCGCTAAAGTTTTGGAATTCACTAGTGATGGGGCACGTGCAATCTGGAAGGGTGAGCGCCTGTATCCTGAGTTTTCTGTCTTGGCCTGGCATTTCGCATAAATCCCAATCAGACGAGGGACCCGTATGCCGACCTAGGAACTCTCGGGATGAGCATTCACTTATAGGCTAAAGTATGCCCCCACAAGTTACTAGGAAATTTCAAATACTTGAGTTGGTCAAAGTTTACTATAGAAACAATTCCAATGCTTTATATCATTGATATTTATGTTTGTTTATCATTTGAAGATTCCATTTAATCACATGATTTTTCGTATGTCATTATTCATTGATCATTCGTTTTTGAATTCCTTATCATCATTACTAAAACTTTTGTTCGATATATTATCGCATTAAATATTACACTATTTCACTTATGCTCATGATTTTTACATTATAAGGTATTACTCGTTTTGCGTTAAAACATTTTTACCCACGACTTAAGCTTTAAACTCTGTGTTTAACTTTGATCACATTCATAATTTTAGGAATGTTGCGTCATCATATTAAAAATGAACATGGTTTTTCCAAACTTATTATTTCAACCTGTTTTATACCTTCATGTTTACAAACTTACGTGATCGAAGTCACAGTATATCCTCATCTACCTAATACTAATATTGCTGCACCCAGTCTCCTAAGCCATAGCCAACTACCATTAGTTAGAACTTCTTAGTCAGACTAAACTCATACATAAATGCCTACCAACACGATACGCACTAGTACACTACTCTCTAAAACGATTAATTTGACAACTTATTATATAAGTCTTTTCACAAAGCCTATTCGCCAAATTAGAACACACTTTTCATACACCTTGTGCCTTGAAACGAATAGCCCGCTATGAGCCCAAAGAGATGCTTTAACGATCCTGCAAATAAATGATCTTTCAATGTATAAATTTCGTAAAAGTTTGAAAATTTAAAGGGTTTCAAGTTTACCCAGTCTTAACGGGTAACACTTTATATATTTCTGACTTTTCAACCCACAAGTTAAAGAAATGTTTAAATACAGAAAACTTTATTTTCCAAAATTCGTCAAGGCATCTGGGATCATTCACAACCTTCACATCATTTTAAATCTTGGTCTTTCGAAACACATTAGATTTACACACACTTCATGAAATGGTTTCATCTTGCATTTTATAAACTTGCATTGCATATTTTACAAATCAAATGTAAATCTGCATGTTTTCATATAACGTATTCAATATATGTTTTCGGGAGAAATTTGCAACTAATAATATACCTTATAACACTTTTCAAACTCGACTTCTCGTAAACCCATGAAAATGTGTACCTACGAAATTTTTTCAACTGAACCTGTTTTGAACTTAAAACATTCTTCGGTTTCCAAAAAGTTATCCTCATACCGGTAGACTATACGTCTGTTCTGCGCACTTTCATTAACAGTAAATTTCATTATTATTATTTTTTACACCATTCTATTTATAGTTACGTTCGTACATTATCTTATTATTTTTGTATTATTCTTTTGTCGGTAGTTATTTTCACGCGTTATTCGCAACCATTCTCGCACTAGTTATTAGTAGTTATTCTTACAACACTATTTTTTAGCATTAATTTAACTCGTTTACTTTCATTTTGTGCAAATTGTGCGATTTAATCGATTTACGTTATGCTATTCTTTCAATCGAAATTTTATGCTATACTTATATACTTACATGTGACACCCGGCATGTTCAGGTTAATACTTTTCATACTTTACATACATACGAGTCTACCTCAACAAAAACATTGAAAATAACTACTTAATATCATACTCGACCGGGTCGGTTGAGCCGTATCGGTGATTCGGGAATCATCGGAAGTCGTTACAATGGTCCGAGGGATCATTGGGTGTCGGTCCATAACCATGTGTACAAGGATCGGCGATTTGTAGAATCGCCGGGCTTATTTCACACACGCAAGTCTTGAGTCTCGGGAATTGGTGATCGGGTGGGAACGTGTTAGTTATCGTGCATTACATATTTATAATCATTATACAACTTGTCGGTATGTGAAAACGTGTTTATATATGTTAAAATAGGGTTTAACGCGCCAAAAACCCGGACACATAGGTTATAGGCGATTAGGCCATGTATGATAGCCTAATCGCCAGTTTATGGGGCGAGTAGGGAGATTTAGGGGCGAATAGGAGGCTATTCGCTAGTTCCTACTAGCGAGTAGCAGTCCTACTCGCCTATACAGCCCTGTACTCGCATGAACTGCAGGTGACGACTAAAAACGCCTATAAATACCACCCTTATGTTTTAAAACATCATTTGTGAAACCCAAAGCCACCCCACACCTTATCCAACCTCTGTAACACGTTTTTGAGCAAGAAATCATATTTCCAAGTCTTACAACCCATAATCTCACCATTTCAAGGTGTGTTCTTCATCCCAAACCTTTATAATGATATTGTTTTGATCCCTTAAGGTCCAGACCTGATTTATAAACGTTTGTGTCTTTGAAAACTTATTAAAAACGGTTTCAAAACAAACCCACACATCTATACTTGTTATATGTGTTGTATTCATGCAAGATAGGATTTTTATCATTTAAACATGATTGTTCTTGTGTTATTATTATGTTTCTGATCTAAATAAGTTAATATGATGATAATCTAGGAGTTTGAAGGTTCATAGACATGTAATATTGATATTAGGCGTTTTGACCCGTTTGGGTGATTATAGTGGATTGATGATGATATGTTGTGTTTTGTTGATTGTTGGAGGATAGGGTTTACTCTAGGATGATGCTAGAACAGTAGGATGATGTCGGGTAACGTCGTTATGTGATGAAATCTGAGTATTTGCTATCTAGGGTAAGTTTTACATGCTGATGTGATGCTTACATGCAAGTTATGCTATTTTGGGTAACCGCGTGCATTCGGGACGGCTAAGGTGATTATAAATTAGGGGTTTTTGCTTGAAGTAGTTGGGTTAATGTTTTGGGTTGGGTATTGGGTGTTTACGCATGTTTCAGATCTGATTTGGAGGGTTAAACGCGCAAAAAGGATGGAACAGACCTGTACTAGCGAGTAGGAGTTCTAATCGCCAGTGTTATAGGCGATTAGCTCCTAATCGCCTGAAATACAGGCGAATAGAGGCTCTATTCGCCCCTTCAACTGGCGAGTACAAGTCTAATCCCCACTTTTACTAGTGATTACAACCCTATTCGCTAGTTTGATTCCTAATCGCGTGTAATGCTGCCGTATGTATATTTTAACATCCCGAAACACGATTGACGCCTAGGAACATGTTAGGAACCCCAGGACATGTCCAATGACTTGGTAACACATGTTCGGACTTAGTTATACGTTAATTAACTGTTATGTTAGAATAGGTGAACTCTTGCGCGCATTAAGTGTTTAATTGCATATGTTGCATGATATCTTGCTTTCGGCTAACACGTGGGATGTCGGGTCTTGTCTGGTGTGGTCGGTTAAACGTTTAAACATCATTTCATATGTACACGGTTATGGTCTGGACTGCTAGGGACTAATCAACCTACGGGTTGTTAGTCTAACACCTTGTACGCTCGTCATGATAGGTCACCGGTATTTGGTGCCGTCTATTGAGCAGGTTTACTTGTCGTAGTGCGAGAAGCAGCATCAGGTGAGTTTCACGGCCCCACCTTACGTTTTACATTTCGGGGGAGACACATGCTTATACTTATTTCATAAATTAATCATGTTATACTAGTGTTAATTCATTTACATACTATACTATACGATACGTGAAGTCCCGGGGAAACCATGAATGTGCGGGGCACAACGGGGGAAATGTGGATAGATCTATTGGGATTGACAGACCCCACCCGTCGGCTGGGAGCCGGGCGGGTGCATATTGTCTCGGTCATAAGCTTAATCGTTTCGGGCAAAATCATATATCGTTGTCTGTAATGGTTTCCGGTCGTAGCAGTATTATTCATGCGTCTAGCTAACGCTATCATTTCTAACATAGTAATAACATGATGGCTTTTTATTACTTAAACATTTAATATAAAACCTGTGAACTCACCGGCATTATTTGCTGACGTTTTTAGCATGTTTGTCTCAGGTCGTTGAGGTAGCAGCTTATCATAGGCGCACGGAGTCACACAGCGTCTAGGATTCATATGCATTTTACTTATCTTTTTTCAGACTTACGTACTTTTGCATTTTGGGTTGTAATAAAGTTTACGCTTCCGCAGCGATGGATTTACGCAAACTTGATGGTTTGTTTATGTCATTTTTACGTATCATATAGTGTCGTTTATTGTGACCGTTGACTTAGATCCTGGTTTGTCACGTGCCTCGCGGTAAAACCCCGCACGTGGAATTTGAGGGTGTGACATTACATGAACGCATATTTGGTATGCATATTTTTGTTTTGTTGTGAGCAAAACCCTGTTATACTTTACATTATTTTGTTCATCATCATGGCCAACGAACATACTAATTGATAGCTCGTATGAGATCTAAGCCAGTTCCCATGTACGACTCGGTTCAGAGTATTCCTCTAACCCGAGGGGAACAGTGTAATCCTCAGAGTTTATCGATATGGTTGTTTAGAGCCCAATGATGTGAACAGAAAATTTACCGGTTAAGGGTGAACCTGAAAGGGGAAGAACCTTTAACCGCATCTTATACTTAAGCAGTATCTACTACTTAACACATTTTGGTTGCGCGCATTGTTTCTTGTATTACTTATGTTAGTGTTATGGTAAAGCATAGCACCCCAGTGTAAGGTAAATCGATGATTACGGTCCGGAACGCAATCATGGGTTTACAGGTACATGAGGGTGGAGTGTAATTCTATTTAGGCGGTTGGTAGACAATCAGTACGAGTCCAAAGTATCGGGAGTGTGGTGGGTTAGCTACGGTACACCCTATATATAAGCATAAACGATACTGCGGGAGCGGACTAGGAGTCTGACCAAGAACCTACCCATTACTACCTCTTCAATAGGTCGTTGACTAATAGCTAGCATTTCTGATAAAGAACATTTTACATAAGCTTCAATTAGTTTTGTTGGAGCCTTCCTTGTTGACCACCTCTACAGAAAACCTTAAACTTTGTGCTAGTCGAAATCCTGTTGCATGTCCTTAATAAAGTTCGGTCAGAAACCATTCAAAAGTAGGGGAGACTGCTTCATTAGTACTTCTGCCCTTCACCAGTTACACATTCCCAAAACCTTTCTCATTTACACTCTCAAGTTCCTAACCTCGGGTCAAACGTCAAAGATATTCGCTTTAAACACCTACTTCAAATTTGTCAAATCAACTCATGCATTTCTTTTAAGATTCCTAAAACTTAAAGTTTAGTATTTTGCTAAATTCTCATTCTCCTTGCTATTTCAGACGAACCTAATCCAATCCTTAAAACCCACATATATCAAATCTCTTATCCAAAATATTCGAAACACATTATTCTATTGCCTATAAATTCATGACGTGCCTTAACCCAAACCACAGATGCACTAATTTCTACCCAATCACCCTTAACCCTGTGTTTTTAATAACTTCGGGACGAAGTTTCTAAAAGTAGGGGAGACTGTAACATCACATATTTTCCCCAAATCTTTAATTAATAAACAAAATATATATATTTGTTTTAAACAATATATGTTTTAACCACCTTAAACTAATAATTATCTAATAAAAATCGTTGGATCTCGATATTTTATCATGGTTTGAAAATATTTCATAACATTTTTTTAACCTTGTATAATTATAATATGTGATTATTAATATAGTTTATAAGTTAAAAAGGCTTAAAAATAAATAAATGTTGGAGCCGGGACTTGAACCCGCATCCAACCAACCCCACAACCATACACAAACCAATTGAGCCACGCTATTTTTTTGAGAATATATCCTACACATTTAGACTTAACACTTTCTTTATTTAGTCCAGTCAACAACCAAAAGTCAAACCAACTCAAATCATTCAATTAACGCGTTTTGACCTTTGTTTCCAAAATCAAAAGTTTCCATTCTGAGCGAAATCTTATTCTCCACGTTCATGAGCTATCAATTACAATTAAACCCCGTAATTTTGGCCAATTATAAGTTTATTTTCGTTTTTTTAAACTTTCCATAAGCTAGTAATTGAATCGTTATAAAACGAAGGAATTATCACAATTAAAAGGGCATTCGGACTCACCTAGAGCCGATTAGCATAACCCCATTATAATTTTTCCCTGAACAAAACCACTAGATGTCGAATTGAAGGAATGGTTGTCGCAAGCTTCTTACCCCAATTCAACGCTAATATTCTTCGTGTAAGTAACAATCTAAACTGGTTTCTCATGCGTTTTTATGTCCCCTACAAAAGCCCCATGATTGTTTTGTTAATCAGATCTGAATCGGGGCTCAATTTGATAGAATTAGATCTAGGGTTTATACTAGTTTGGGGACGAAGAAGTGTAACAGTTAGTATCTGTTTAGTTTTAAAACAAAACAAAATCAAACACAAACTGATACCTAGATCAGTTGGTAAGTTATGTGGTGTTATAACTCTGGTCGGCCGAGACCGTGGGTTCGAGTCAGGGGCACTGCAGTTTTTATTTTTAGAAAACATATCTTTCTAAAAACTAAATTGAATTTATAGAAAGTGTTTTAATATAATTCCGTTCTCAGGGTCAGCACAATTGGTGCTGGCTTGTGATTTAAAACACCTAGACCGGGTTTGACCCAGGTTCACCTCGCGTATTTTTCTGTTTAACGTATTTCTTAATCAATTTCATAAGACTCCTTGTATTTCTCTTTAATTAAATGTTATCCTTGAAACGTTATTATATTTGTCGTTGGCGTTAAAATTTGGTGATTTAAATATATCTATACTATATTAATAAGCATATAGGAAGGGCAGAAATGGTCATTTGCCACTTTTTAAAAATGTACAAGCATCAAAAGCATGTTGTACAATGGTTTAATGCACTAAAACTCTTAAACTTTTAGTGGTGCAAGACATGATGCATCATGTACAAGCCTATACTGCAAGAAAAGAAACTACACGGGTTCATTGACATTAGGGTTTCGCTCACCAATCCGCCTCATTCATCATATTCACATTAGGGTTCTCTCTTCAAAATCACCATCCATTGTGGCCACTGGCCACCATGACAGTCCACCACAACCACCACCTGTGCTTCCACCACCTCACCATCATTTTCACCACAACTACGTCATCGTGACTACCTTGAACTATAATCACAACCTTCAAAAGTATCACCGGAAACCACCACAGCTTCCACCGCCTCACCATCATTTTCACCGGATCGACCTTCATAAATGGTAAGTCACAATTTCTGTTGACTATGAACACTATTTCGTCATTCAAAACCCTAACGAACACTAGCATATCGATTCTCACCAGATCGATGAATATTTCAACAGATCCGTCGAGGGTAAGTCACTCTTTTTGTTGATTTTGTTCAAAAATCCTTTAAATTTATATGGGTTTTGTCTATATCTGTTAAGATTTCATAGACTATTGTACAAAACATATAGTTTTGCTGATTTTATTGACGAGATTGACCATTATAACAACATGTCGATCTCTGATATAATTTTTGCTTCTGTTTCCAGACTTGGGTGCTTCTGTTTTGCAGACTCGGGATGTATTTCCATGGCTCCATGCATGATTAAATCATTTAAAGAGGCGATTTACCTGTGATGAAGGTCTTCTAAACAAATTCGGAGAGGTTTTCTTAGATCTTGAGCTCATTTTGATTCAGATATGTTACATTCAAAACATACATTAATTTTGTTTTGCAGGCTTGGATATTTCACAGTCCCAAAAGAAATGGAAGGTTATGTCTATGGCCAAATTCAAAGTTGGTGCCAAAATCCAACACCCCCCCCCCCCCAACCCCCTAAGGTAAGAATGCTTTGACAAGATTAAAAATGTTGATTTTTAAATCTTCTATTTTTGCTTTGTGTTTGATGTCTTGAAATGTTTATGTGAATAACAAAAGGTGTAACAACTCCAAAATTACCAAGATTGATGAAGCTCACTAAAATAAGAAGGATGATGGTGATTGAATGGATGGGGTAGATGTCCTAAAACAACTTTGTAAAAAGAAGTAATGTTTTAAGAAAAAAAACACAGGAATCCTCCTAGATATGATTGATCCGTTCAGGCGAGTGAACTTGAGGACATATTCTTGGCTGATTGGATGGCGAAGCTAAGTTAAGCAAACGACGATGTCGAAGGAGAGGACGAGAAGATACAGGAATATGAAATATTGATTTGGACAAACAACATGAAGGTTAAACAATTTTTTTTTGCTTTTGCGACACATTTGTTTTTCTTATATAATTTGCTCACTAGCCAACGGGAGTAGCCCACTTGGTCAGGGGTTTTCCACTAAGAATTTCCTCCTGAGAAGTCCCGAGTTTGAATCCAACAAAGATTCAAACCCAGTAAGTTACCCAACATGTATAGCCCTTGCTGTGTTGCAAATTAATTGCACTGAAGCTGTTCAAAAAAATAATTTGCTTACTAATAGCAGGAATCTAATTGTATTTTTGTTTCTTGTCAAACAGGTACATATATAAAATCTTAAGGGTATCGATGACATTATGGCTGCATTGGTTGCAGTAGATGGTATAAAATCTTAAAAATCTTACAAATTTGATTGCAAAAATAGTTTTAGGCCATGTAATTAAAAATATACCCTCATTGACTCTCATTTTATGTTTTTTTGGTAGGCGTTGATTGGTCCAGGAGTATTTATGGATGAGATATTAACAGGGCTCGATATGGCTCAACTACATGCCATATCGTGAAGTGAATCAATAATTTTGTTCATTAAATGGAAAGCTACGGTTCGTATGGCTATGCTTCAGCCTGCACCTCAAACATGTGATCTTTTTGATAATCTGGTTCTATTATCAAAAGGCCGCATGATCTTGAGAAGCATGTTGTCTCTTCATTTAACGCAGATATGGGGAGGTATGCCGGTCTGCAACCTTAAATATTTTTTTTTATGATTGCACGTCTTAATGTCCATTAGAGGCGACAAAACGCGTGGACCATCTAATGGGTTGGAATGGGTAATCTTTTGTTATGGTTCAGAGGACGTTGGATGGATTAAACACATGTTTTCTGTAAATGCCTTTTTTTTCCAAAATAACTTGATTAATACGAGAGATTACATTGTACAAATAAGGTGTTAAGAGTTAGTAATTAAAAAAATACAAGCAAAAGTAGCCAGTAATTAAAAAGGTAGCTTTAAAATTAGTTATATTAGATATTGTGTTCAATTTCTTTTTATATATGTTTTTTACGTTTGGAATTGTTTTGGTTGTTCTAGCTTTCTTACAAGCTTCCGGTGACCTACGACAACCTCCAAAAAGAAGGGTTCAAGACGCCGGCAACTGCTTTGGTGACAACAACCGGAGGAATTAGACATTGATAGAGATCCACCGATCTACACATGTGAGATTTCGGTCCAGTTATGTTGAGGGGTTTCTGGTTGCAAATTCGGTTCTAATGGTTGTTGATGACTGAGATGGTGTTTGGAGTGCGTATGGAGATGCTTGGTTTGTGGTCAAGATTGGTCAACGTTGCTCAACGTCGGTCAAGCTGGTCAAGCTATCTAACCAAACACAAGGGGAGGTATAAACACCGACACCGAAGTATTTAAATATGTAGTTTTGTGTATATTGTTATTGTTTAGTGGGCTATTTCTAATAGATCTGCTTAGTTGGTTTATTAGCAGTGTACGAGTAACTGTACATGGTATGAATCACGACAAATGTTGGCATGTGCTAAGAGGGATAAAGCTGAGAAAGAAGAAAAAGGGCCCAACGACTGCTTATATGGTACGAGGAGCACTATAGGTTTCTGGATGGTGCCTCTGTGTCAACCTACAAGCAGGTAACTTAATTTGATCATGTCATCATTTTAAAATGTGTTATGGCCTAACGCCTTTTTTAAACCTAGATATGACTGTAACTGTGGATGGGCTGCATCAGTTGCACATACATATAGTCTTTTTGGCTGTCATACACGTTGCAAACTGTTAAATTTGTTTTTTTACTCATCTGGCCCATTTGTGTTTTGGTGAAAGTGTATGATCCTGCAAGATTAATGTTAAATACTTTTTTTACTCATCTGACCCATTCTTTACTCATGCTAGATTAATGCTCTTTATGACTACAACCTATGTTGTCAAAATCGCATCAGGCACGCGCCTAGGCGCAACAAGGCGAGGTTATAACGCCTGGGCTTTTTTTTTTGTTTGTAAAAACGCCACTGAGGCAAGTGCCTAGATCTAGGCGCAACCGAGTAAAAGAGTGGGTTTTAAACAGGTTAGGCGCAGAGAATGTTTTGATATAAACCCATCGATATTAATGATAAAATGTTTCGATATTATTACTAATTTAAAAGTTTGACTTGTTTTGATTTTATTTTCTTATTGTTCTAATAGTTTCTTATTTTTTAACAGCTTATATTTGTCTTATATGAACTTTATGTGTATGTATTTATATTAGAATTTTATTATATTTGTAAATTAGTATTAATGTAATAGATATTGATGCATATTATTAAGCTAGCCCTAAATAAATCTAAAACACGTCTAAAATCCCTAAAAATATGTATTTTTATACAATGCGCCTTGTTTAAAAAAAGCCCCCGCTTTTTGAGCACATTGTGCCTAGGCTCCGGGTGAGGCCTGTGCGCCTTGCGCCTTTGACAACATAGACTACAACCAGTACTTTTTTTTACTCTAATTTGTTCATAATCCAGTATGTGACCTGCATGATAAAGTTTAGAAGCTAAATGTGCCACAGATTTTGTCCACAAATATGTGTTTGAAGAAGACAAATTTGATGTTTAAAGGCGTTACACTTACAGTTACAACTTACACCAATTCAGATTTTGTTCTCTTATTTGTTATTGCTTTTTGTTGATTTTAATTGTCAATTCATTTTCCAGTGGTGGAAAAACAAGTTAAAGGCAACTATATACAATATATATTGAATGCCACGTGTTCTAACCATACGACTATTGGGGAATCTTTTATGCTGTTACTTTATGTTGATATTGAGATTTGTACCATCATTTTCTTTCTTTTGATTTTAAATTATTGTTTCTATGTTTTCTCTCACATGATAAAGATAAAATTTTAAATGTATTTAAGGGTTTTCTGCCCTCAACTTTTGCTTTGCCTAAATTATCCACTCATTTTCGGCTTATAATCTTTACTTTTTTTTTCTTTCATAGGACCTGTCACTATCAAGTTAAATGAGTCGGCTTATAATCTGTACTTTTTTTTCTTTCATAGGACCAGTCACTATCAAGCAGAGTTCCTGAAATGGTTGATGAAAATGGGTCAAACATGAGCAGGGTCTGCTGAAATGTTCTGCTCTTACCCTATGCAAATTGCGTTTGTTATGTGTGGGTATCAAATAATAAACTAAAAAATAAATTGCAATTCCAATCCATTTACGTGGATGACAATTATTTCAAGAACTTAGTTGCTTATGTGATGTGTTGATATCAAATTAAAAACCAAAGGGCTGCAAATAGAACACCTAAACAAATGGGTCAACATTAACCATATCATGCTGCCACCACTATAAAAGCTATTACTTAACATTTGTAATCACATGGGCATACTCACGATGCAAGTTCAACAAAATATATGAATTATGAAACAAACTAAGTGCAATTCATTAGGTACATGTTAAAATAATAAAACTTAATTCCTTTGTTTCTTTTATATAAGTATGAAACACCTATTATCTTAGTTATGTAATATTAGTGTGCATATTTAAATAGCTCTAGATGTACAATATGTATGTAGGTAAGATGTGTATTTTGTAAACCATTTTTGTAATAATATTCATTTTTATTATTATTGTTGGAAAAAAAAGGACTGATGTTTATAAAATCAAACACGTATTGAGTCTTAAAAAGTCTAAATTTCATAGATATGAGTGTGTCCAAACCCAACAAATCAATATTTTCAAATATCGAAACATATACCCATGTTGAATTTGGCATATTTATTCCCATACAACTATAAATTGTAAAAAATTTAATACTATCCAAGCTTTATACTTTTTGATATAAAGCTGGTGCTTTTTAGACATGATGATCGATTGGCTTTTTTTTAACGTTTGTACATGTATTTTTGCACCTTGTATTTGTTGCATCTTATATTTTCTTGCTCTTCATATCTGTTAATCTGTTATCGGTACATGCATATTTATGAAAGGAGTGAGGCGCACATAGGGCTTGTGGCCTAGGTGAGAAGTGAAAATAAAATGTGGGCCGAATAAAAATAAGCTCAAATAAATAAAACCATAAACAATTATTTATTGAAAAATAATACTTTCTTTAAATACCAAAAACTTTCCAATACTATATTAATATTTTTGAGATATATAGTTGTAAATATATTTATAATATTAGTTAGTAGATTTTGTTTTCAAACACTCAAATTGTGGCCTTTTTACCGGAGGAAAAAGCGGATGAACACCACTTCTTAGAATTTAGCCGCCTAGGTGATAATGGAAGGTCGTTACAATGTTGAAGATTTCTTAAGTCTCACACAACATAGAGTTTGGTACTTTGTGCTATTTTGTTTAGGTAGATTTCACATGGTTGATCACCCGTGAAATGAGACTGTTCCATATATTGCTTGATAAAAATGTATAACTATTTATTTGTTTATATCAGATTTACCTAAGAATTAATACGCACGTTGAATGTAACACATAAAGAATTATAAGTTAACTTAATTGAGTTATAACATATTACACGGACATGTAAAGTAACTTAAGTACTATACAATATTTCACGAGACGATTGATAAACAAATAGAAAACAAGTACAACGTTGCAATTAGTCGCCGCCGCCGCATCGCGCGGGTTTCCTACTAGTATATATATATATATATATATCTATATTTACAAAAGATAGTTCCTCATATAATATAACATAAATGAGGTGATATTTGATTAATACCTATCCTTGAGGTGTTAGAGGATAATTATAATATATATATAGTTATGTTAAGAAAAAAAAAAGGAAACTGGTCAGACATAGGATGTAACATTTCGCACTAAATTAATATACGTTACGGATTAAAACCACAAGCCTTATTACTATTATTTTTAGTGATATTCTGAACCCCAAAACAATGATAATTATTCATACATATATCTATATATGTATATATATATGTGTGTATATATATAGTAATAATAAAAAAAATATATATATCTTTCTTCAAGATTTTATATATTTATACATGTTTAGTTTTATCCTACAACCCAACACTATTATTATTAAACCCTTTACCCCACCTAAGCCCACCTTCTGCAGCCCATCACCCAACCCCAGAAGCCCAAACAGAAGCCCAAACCCGGCCCACGTGACCTTCCTCTCCCACCCCTTCAAAAAAAAAAAAAAAAAAAACTGAAGATCTTGCTTCTGACGGGATTCGAACCCGAGACCTCCCACACACCACACAAGCACACTAACCACCCGAGCCACATGCATTTGTTGTTTTAATCCCAGACCTTTTAATATAAATAAACGTTTCCTTTTTGCCCTCCTTCTTGACCGAAGTCAAACACCCAGACATGGACAAAATCAATTCCAATTTGAACGCAGCTTTCATTGTTTTGGAAACAATTCAGAGCATAATTGGGGCCGACTACTATTACTCAGCCAATTAATTTCCTTAATTGTAGTTATAACTTCCATTTTTTTTTGAATTTAGTCACGCCATAATCAACTCGGTCAACCATTCCTTTTCTTATCAAAACCCGATTCATCTATAAATTAAGTCTATGATTTATGTCTAAAGGTGCCGATTAACACACCTATCCTTTCAATTCCTGATAATTTTTCGTAATCAAGAAAATGCCTCGCATTCTTTGACTTTTTGGGTTGACCGACCTATCTGCTTCAATCTTTGGTTTGTAAGTTGATTTCTACCTTGATTTTGATTCATATGTTTATGTCGAACAATAACCCCATACAATTCGGGGCTATTGTCTGATCAATCGCTCGATTTAAAAACCTAGGGCTCGATTGATACTATTTGGGGAAGAACATTGTTCAGCGTATAATATATTTATATTAAACAAACTAGAATAAAACACAACCACTGATGTAGATCAAGTGGTTGTGTTGTTGCTTGGTTACTGAACAGGCGCGGGTTCAAATCCCAGCGGCCACAGTTTTTCTTTTGATTTGTTGTTTTTCCTTGACAAACAAACTTAAACAAATATTTATATATATATATATATATATATATATATATATATTTCTTTATTCTCTTTTTTTTTACTCATTTTAAAATACTAAAACATTTTTAAAATTTCTACAAAAATTATATTATGTTAATCTGATGAAAAACTTCAACACCCAATTTTTAGTTTTCAAAAATTTATTTATTTAATATATATAATAAATAAATCAAGTTTATTCCATTTTATTTATAAAAATCTATAAAAATATCAAAACGATCTTATTAATTTCCACAAAAATTATCCTAAGTTTTTATAACATTAAACTTTTCAGAAATGATTTTTATTTCTGAAAAATCATTTATTTAGTATTTTTAACCAATTTTTGTTAGTTTTAATCATAATTAAATCATAATAAATCCAATTTTTATTATTTTTGCACCAAAATTTTATACAATTTATTTTTAAATATTTAGAACAGAAAAATGATTTTTAAAACAATATTTCTTTAATTTTAGTATTTTTGAATATTAAAGTTAAATTTTGACAATTTGTGATAAATAGATTTAAAAATCTATTTTAAAGGAAATAATTTTATAAAAATTATTTTTACACTTTAAACACATTCTTGTAACCATCTTAAGTTAAATTTCATAAAAAGATTTTTGGTTATTTATTTACTAAATTTCTCTCAATTGGCGAATATTTTTAATATTAATCAAACGAGCAATTATCCCCAATTCAAAGCCCTAGAACGTATACATTTGTAGACTAGATACACTTAGACATATTTATTACCTCATTATAGGGTGATACATGATACATTTGGGCAACACACTATTTTCAACAGATATAACATTTTACCAAGGTGAGTTTTACATAGCCCCTTTTCTATTTATTACCGTTTTTGGGGTGAAACATGTTACCACATCATTTATGCAATTCAATCATCAATGTGTCTATGTGTTTTCTATGTTGCATTATGTCTTGAGCATGATTAGAGTAAGCACCATTCTAGCATAATCATTAACTCCGTACAAGCCGGCGGTAAACATTGATAGATCTATTGGACTGACAATCCCACCCGGATACGTGCCTCCTACAAAGGTAGCGTGGGTGTTTGTTATCGTATAACATATTCAATTGGACCATGAGCGTATGGTATGTATCATATTATAACATTCATCAGGGTTGATTATGCACTCGATTTATTTCTAGTATGTTCTCACATATGGACTAGATTGACATGACACATGAATTTCACATCATTTTTATTCAATTATCAAAAACCTATGTAATTCTCACCAACTTTTGTTGACCCAAAACATTTTCAACTTAACATGTTTCAGGTTCTATTTGCTTAAAGATTTGAATCAATGCTTGAAGATATGTGTATAGTTTTATTCAATTTGATGTACAAATTCTAGAACAATTGTATGTAATTCAATTAAATCATTTAATGGAATTTATTATTCACCATGAGCTACTGAACAATCATCAATACGTGACATCCCGATGTTTCCGCCATCGGTTGGGGTGTTACAGATTGGTATCAGAGCCATGGTTATAGGGAATTAGGTTATTAGAAAAATAATCTAGTCTATAACCATAGGATTTAACAAGTACTTGCTTCTTTTACTTGCTATACTCTATCTCCCTCCTACTTCTTATCCCTACCTTCATCCTTACAAGAAGGCTGCTCTCCAACAGTGGATCTACTCTTAGACTAATAGGGTAAAATCCTCAGGTTTAACCTGAACCACCTTGAGATCTCGTCGAAGTTCTAGATTTTAATAACGAACACGTGCAATCTGGAAGGGTGAACGCCTGTATTCTGAGTCTTCTGTCTAGGCTGGCATTGCGCATATATCCCAATCAGACGAGGGACCCGGATGCCTACCTGGGAATTCTCGGGATAAGTGTTCACTTATAGGCTAAAGCATGTCTTCATATGTTATTAGAATTTGGAATCTTTGATAAGTCAACGTTTTCGTTTATTCGTTTTAATTAATGAATAAATGATTACATTCCTTATATTACCTCATTCATTTCATGCCTCATTGAGACTTCATTGTGTCCCTTACAGATCATGTCTCCATGCCACAGCACTCGCATTAACAGTGGTGACAATCATGAAGAAGAGAGCAGCAACCACAATCCCAACCACAACACTAACCACAACAATGGAGGTGATGCCCAACTAGCTGCGATTATTTCCCAACAATTGGCGCAACAAATCATAACTCTGGTTTCTAACTTGTTGACTCAAGTCATCCCAATGAATGGGAACGGCAATGGAAATGGAAATGGCGATGGAATTCACATAAAGAACGGAACCTTAGTTCGTAAAAGCGAGAAAACAAGTATTGTGGCCGCAGTAACTACCAAGAACCAGAAGCGTAAGACCAGGAATCCTAATGTAAACCTTACTACACAAGCCTCTAACAAGAAGCCTTATACCAGAAACTTTCCATTGTGTAACACATGCAATCGACATCATCCCACTATTTCAGCATGTCGCGTGTGCACCAATTGTGGTAGGTATGGCCATCTGGTCAACACATGTCGCGAGACCCCAAACCCTAATGCCAATCAACCCACCAACCCTGCTCAGGCTGATAATCCTAATCGATACAACTATGGTCAATGCTATGAATGTGGGGACCCAAATCACTACCGTAACCGATGCCCTAAACTAAACCAAGATCAAGACTCTCCAGCTACTTAACAGCAAGTCCCACCATTTGAATGTTGTTTGCTTTTGATTCTATGTATCGACGCTTTTGATTCAAGTAATAAATTCTAGTATTATCATAACATCTGTGTGCATGCTTGTTTGAATGTGAACTAATTGCTATATCTATAATCATACTTGCTTACTTGTACAACAATTAGTCGACTACCAAACAATCTACTCAACGATTGGTGGAGGTCATCATGTCTTTCCAACAGTCGGGGAGAGGCCCTACCACCTGCTCAACGACTGGTGGAGACTATCAGACCTGCTCAACAATCAGTAGAGTCATAAAAGGACGCAAAACCCTAATGTAAGGTAAATTGGTAATTACGGTCCGGAACGTAATCATGAATTTACAGGTACAATAAGGTAGTGTGAAATTTTATCAAGGTTTCTGGTAGTTGACCAATTGTAACCCTGGTTTTCTTTTAACTTCGGGACGAAGTTCCTAAAAGTAGGGGAGACTGTAACATTTCGCACTAAATTAATATACGTTACGGATTAAAACCACAAGCCTTATTACTATTATTTTTAGTGATATTCTGAACCCCAAAACAATGATAATTATTCATACATATATCTATATATGTATATATATATGTGTGTATATATATAGTAATAATAAAAAAAATATATATATCTTTCTTCAAGATTTTATATATTTATACATGTTTAGTTTTATCCTACAACCCAACACTATTATTATTAAACCCTTTACCCCACCTAAGCCCACCTTCTGCAGCCCATCACCCAACCCCAGAAGCCCAAACAGAAGCCCAAACCCGGCCCACGTGACCTTCCTCTCCCACCCCTTCAAAAAAAAAAAAAAAAAAACTGAAGATCTTGCTTCTGACGGGATTCGAACCCGAGACCTCCCACACACCACACAAGCACACTAACCACCCGAGCCACATGCATTTGTTGTTTTAATCCCAGACCTTTTAATATAAATAAACGTTTCCTTTTTGCCCTCCTTCTTGACCGAAGTCAAACACCCAGACATGGACAAAATCAATTCCAATTTGAACGCAGCTTTCATTGTTTTGGAAACAATTCAGAGCATAATTGGGGCCGACTACTATTACTCAGCCAATTAATTTCCTTAATTGTAGTTATAACTTCCATTTTTTTTTGAATTTAGTCACGCCATAATCAACTCGGTCAACCATTCCTTTTCTTATCAAAACCCGATTCATCTATAAATTAAGTCTATGATTTATGTCTAAAGGTGCCGATTAACACACCTATCCTTTCAATTCCTGATAATTTTTCGTAATCAAGAAAATGCCTCGCATTCTTTGACTTTTTGGGTTGACCGACCTATCTGCTTCAATCTTTGGTTTGTAAGTTGATTTCTACCTTGATTTTGATTCATATGTTTATGTCGAACAATAACCCCATACAATTCGGGGCTATTGTCTGATCAATCGCTCGATTTAAAAACCTAGGGCTCGATTGATACTATTTGGGGAAGAACATTGTTCAGCGTATAATATATTTATATTAAACAAACTAGAATAAAACACAACCACTGATGTAGATCAAGTGGTTGTGTTGTTGCTTGGTTACTGAACAGGCGCGGGTTCAAATCCCAGCGGCCACAGTTTTTCTTTTGATTTGTTGTTTTTCCTTGACAAACAAACTTAAACAAATATATATATATATATATATATATATATATATATATATTTCTTTATTCTCTTTTTTTTTTTACTCATTTTAAAATACTAAAACATTTTTAAAATTTCTACAAAAATTATATTATGTTAATCTGATGAAAAACTTCAACACCCAATTTTTAGTTTTCAAAAATTTATTTATTTAATATATATAATAAATAAATCAAGTTTATTCCATTTTATTTATAAAAATCTATAAAAATATCAAAACGATCTTATTAATTTCCACAAAAATTATCCTAAGTTTTTATAACATTAAACTTTTCAGAAATGATTTTTATTTCTGAAAAATCATTTATTTAGTATTTTTAACCAATTTTTGTTAGTTTTAATCATAATTAAATCATAATAAATCCAATTTTTATTATTTTTGCACCAAAATTTTATACAATTTATTTTTAAATATTTAGAACAGAAAAATGATTTTTAAAACAATATTTCTTTAATTTTAGTATTTTTGAATATTAAAGTTAAATTTTGACAATTTGTGATAAATAGATTTAAAAATCTATTTTAAAGGAAATAATTTTATAAAAATTATTTTTACACTTTAAACACATTCTTGTAACCATCTTAAGTTAAATTTCATAAAAAGATTTTTGGTTATTTATTTACTAAATTTCTCTCAATTGGCGAATATTTTTAATATTAATCAAACGAGCAATTATCCCCAATTCAAAGCCCTAGAACGTATACATTTGTAGACTAGATACACTTAGACATATTTATTACCTCATTATAGGGTGATACATGATACATTTGGGCAACACACTATTTTCAACAGATATAACATTTTACCAAGGTGAGTTTTACATAGCCCCTTTTCTATTTATTACCGTTTTTGGGGTGAAACATGTTACCACATCATTTATGCAATTCAATCATCAATGTGTCTATGTGTTTTCTATGTTGCATTATGTCTTGAGCATGATTAGAGTAAGCACCATTCTAGCATAATCATTAACTCCGTACAAGCCGGCGGTAAACATTGATAGATCTATTGGACTGACAATCCCACCCGGATACGTGCCTCCTACAAAGGTAGCGTGGGTGTTTGTTATCGTATAACATATTCAATTGGACCATGAGCGTATGGTATGTATCATATTATAACATTCATCAGGGTTGATTATGCACTCGATTTATTTCTAGTATGTTCTCACATATGGACTAGATTGACATGACACATGAATTTCACATCATTTTTATTCAATTATCAAAAACCTATGTAATTCTCACCAACTTTTGTTGACCCAAAACATTTTCAACTTAACATGTTTCAGGTTCTATTTGCTTAAAGATTTGAATCAATGCTTGAAGATATGTGTATAGTTTTATTCAATTTGATGTACAAATTCTAGAACAATTGTATGTAATTCAATTAAATCATTTAATGGAATTTATTATTCACCATGAGCTACTGAACAATCATCAATACGTGACATCCCGATGTTTCCGCCATCGGTTGGGGTGTTACATAGGAGTCGAACCCGGCTCCTTTATGTTTCAATCAAACACACTAACCAGCTGATCCACATGATCAGTTGGTATTTGTTTCAAATTACCAGATTATAACATATAAAAGCAAAAGCCTTATCCCTTATCTCTAATCAATCCATTAATTCAATCCAAATCTGTTATCCATACCTCGATTCTGATTCAAATTCATGATTATCTCTTCGGATGTGCATCGACTATCGTGAGCTTAACAAACTCACTATCAAAAACCGTTATCCCTTGCCCAGAATCGATGACTTATTTGATCAGCTTCAAGGTGCTTCTTATTTCTCAAAGATTGACCTTCGTTCGGGATATCACCAACTTCGGGTACTCGAAGAAGACATTCACAAAACGGCTTTTCGCACTCGCTATGGACACTATGAATTCTTGGTCATGCCATTCGGTTTGACTAACGCCCCTGCTGTGTTCATGGACTTGATGAATCGTGTTTGCAAACCTTATCTAGACAAGTTCGTGATCGTCTTTATTGACGACATCTTGATCTACTCTAAATCTAAATTGGATCACGAACAACATCTTCGTTTAATCTTGGAACTCCTAAGAAAAGAGCAACTGTATGCCAAATTCTCAAAATGTGAATTTTGGCTTAAGGAAGTTCAGTTCTTGGGTCATATCATCAATGAGAAGGGAATTCATGTTGATCCTGCAAAAATTGAAGCCATCAAGAATTGGAGCACTCCTACGACTCCTACGGAAGTTCGCTTGTTTCTCGGTCTAGCGGGTTATTATCGGCGTTTTATCGCTAATTTCTCTAAAATCGTTGTTCCTCTTACTGCTCTGACTCATAAGGGTAAATCTTATGAATGGGGACCTGAACAAGAAGAAGCTTTTCAGACTCTCAAGCTTAAGCTTTGTGAAGCTCCTATTTTGACTCTTCCCGATGGTAATGACGACTTTGTGGTCTATTGTGACGCGTCAAACCAAGGCCTTGGTTGTGTTCTCATGCAACGAGGCAAGGTCATTGCTTACGCGTCCAGGCAGCTCAAAATCCATGAAAAGTACTACACTACTCATGACTTGGAGTTAGGTGCTGTTGTCTTCGCTTTGAAAATTTGGAGACATTATCTATATGGTATCAAGTGTGTAGTTTTTACGGACCATAAGAGCCTTCAACACATTTTTAACCAGAAGGAACTCAATATGAGGCAGAGACGTTGGGTTGAATTGCTTAACGACTATGACTGCGAGATTCGCTATCATCCTGGTAAAGCGAATGTTGTAGCTGACGCACTCAGTCGTAAGGAACGCATCAAACTTCATTGTGCCAGAATCCAAACTGACATCCAGACTCGTATCCTTCAAGCTCAGCAAACCTCGGTCACTCAAGGCAACATGTACTATGAAATGTCGTGTGGTGCTGAGATTCAGCTCGAAGCCAAGTCTGACGGCCTTCTATATTTTCTTAATCGTATTTGGGTTCCTGATCGCAATGGTCTTCGTGCCTTACTAATGAACGAAGCTCATAAATCTCATTATTCTATTCATCCTGGTGCTAACAAAATGTATCAAGACCTTTGATACACCTATTGGTGGCCTGGTATGAAGAAGGATATAGCCTTGTTTGTGGCCAAGTGCCTTACGTGTTCAAAGGTGAAGGTTGAACACCAACGACCCTCTGGCTTGCTTGAACAACCAAAAATCCCCGTGTGGAAATGGAAGAGTATTGATATGGATTTCATTTCCAAACTCCCTCGCACAAAGAGTAGACACGATAGCATCTGGGTAATTGTGGATCGCTTAACTAAATCTGCTCATTTTCTGCCGATTCATGAAACCTTTTCAGTCGAGAAGTTAGCGAAGATTTACATAAACGAAGTCATGAAACGTCATGGTGTACCTTTAGATATCATATCGGATCGCGACAGTCGTTTCACTTCTCATTTTTGGGAATCATTACAATCAGCTGTGGGAACTAAATTGAACCTGAGCACTGCTTATCATCCTCAAACAGATGGTCAGACAGAAAGAACCATCCAGACACTAGAGGATATGCTCAGGGCATGTGTTATTGACTTTGGTGGTAACTGGGATTCGTATCTCCCATTGATTGAATTCTCTTACAATAACAGCTATCATGCCAGTATTAACATGGCCCCATTTGAAGCTTTGTATGGTCGTAAGTGTCGTTCTCCTGTCTGTTGGAGCGATATCGGTGAAGCTCAGATCACAGGTCCTGAACTTATTCAAGAAACAACAGACAAGATCCAGCGTGCTCGTGAGTATCTTCGCATTGCTAGAAGTCGTCAAAAGAGCTATGCTGATAAGCGTCGCAAGCCCTTAGAATTCCAAGTCGGGGATCTTGTTCTTTTAAAGGTGTCACCTTGGAAGGGGATTATACGATTCGGGAACAAAGGGAAGCTAGCTCCTCGATACGTGGGTCCTTTCAAAATCTTGGAAAGAATCGGGAAGGTGGCCTACAAACTTGATCTACCCCCTGAGCTAGGCAGCATTCATCCAACCTTTCATGTATCCAATTTGAAGAAATGTCTGGCAGATGAAAATCTTCTGATTCCTCTCGATGACGTGCAGATAGATGATTCCTTGCACATCATAGAGAAACCAGTTGAAATCATGGATCATGAAGTCAAAAATCTCAAGCGAAGCCGTATTCCAATCGTTAAAGTTCGTTGGGAGTCCAAGCGTGGCCCAGAGTTCACTTGGGAGCGTAAGGACCAAATGAAAGCAAAATATCCCCATCTCTTTCCCGCAGCCCCTGCTACAATTTCGGGACGAAATTCCCAAAAGTAGGGGAGACTGTAACCTCGCGTATTTTTCTGTTTAACGTATTTCTTAATCAATTTCATAAGACTCCTTGTATTTCTCTTTAATTAAATGTTATCCTTGAAACGTTATTATATTTGTCGTTGGCGTTAAAATTTGGTGATTTAAGTGTATATATATATATATATATATTTACAAAAGTTAGTTCCTCATATAATATAACATAAATGAGATGATATTTGATTAATACCTATCCTTGAGGTGTTAAAGGATAATTATAATATATATATATATATATATATATATATATATATATATAGTTATGTTAAAAAAAAGGAAACCGGTCAGACATAGGAGTCGAACCCGACTCCTTTATGTTTCAATCAAACACACTAACCAGCTGATCCACATGATCAGTTGGTCTTTGTTTCAAATTAACAGATTATAACATATAAAAGCTAAAGCCTTATCCCTTATCTCTAATCAATCCACTAATTCAATCCAAATCTGTTATCCATAGCTCGATTCTGATTCAAATTCATGATTATCTCATTGAAACCGGTCCTATACGTGTTCCAATTGTGATCTCAAGGCCAATTAATGGATAAACAATCCAATTCTTAAACCGCCTTTAACCCTCATCCTTATTCGATTCTAATACGATCATTTTATCTATTAATTCCCTATAAATACCCTTCTCCATTACCTCTACAATCATACCATCGAAAACCACAAATAAATACTCTCTGTTCGTCGTCTATTCGTCCAGAATCAAAGCTTTTACTCGTCCTCTGTTCATCGCTCCTTGCATCGATCTGGTACGTTTTTATCTAAATTAATTCATGTTACTTGGCCGATTTGATTCAAGAATTAAAACCCCTAAATCATATTAATCAATCGCAGCCCGTTTTTGTGTTTATTGATTTCATTCGTGGATTAGGGTTTGGTTTGGGTTAATTTGGGGAAGATGATATCAGACAAGCAAAGCTTATAAATTTTTGTAGCATACAGATAACTAACTGATCATATAGATCAGCTGGTTGGTTCGATGAGATTACACAGATCCTACCCGGGTTCGACTCTGATTAGAACCGGCTTAGGTTTATTTTTTTTGCTGTAAAAAAAACTGAATCTTTTATAGTTAGTTTATAAAGCTTTTAACAAGATAAACAACAAACTGATCTTGTAGACCAGATGGTTGTCTCGTGGCTTTTCATGTTAGAGGCCCAAGTTCGAGTCCTCTCATACCCGATTCAACCAAATTTTTTTATAAAACTAAATATTATATACTAATTGTTATTTCATAAATAATAACATAAATTTGTTTTAATCATAACTAATTCATAAAAACTCCGTTTTTAACGATTCAAAGGCCAAAATTTTTCTAAAATTATTGCTAACCTAATCGATCAAAGATATAAAATTTTTGAGGAAAAAAAATATATACTTCTTATATTTTATCCTATAATCTTTTGTATAAATAAATTGTTTATTTTAAATAAATAGAAATTATAAATTTTGAAAGTTATATCTTTTAGTCTATATAAAAATAATAATGTTTTAAATATTATTTTTATATTTTAACTAAACCGTTAACATTCAAGTGTCTTTCCCCAAACAAGTGAACCCTAATTGAACGACTTAGAAATCTTAGAATTATTAGACTTGTGACACTTAGACTTTACAATGCTAAATCTAGGTTGATTTCATTGGGAATATTTACCTAATATTGCATACTTGGGTTTTTGCTTGCTTGCTTGCTTGTTAAGGTGAGTTTACATATCCCCACTCTTTTACAGTTTTTCAATGCTTTTCGAGGTGAAACATGTTAAACTTTATTCTTTAAACTTATGCAATTCAACTATGTGTCTTGTGTGATTCTTTGTGCTACGTGTCTTAAACGTGCTAAGTAAACTCAACTAATACTTGCATAATCATTAACTTTGATCAAGCCAACGGTAACAATGATAGATCTATTGGATTGACAACCCCACCTAGATTCGTTGACCATGTTTATGGGGAGCGCGGGTGATTGGAACTGCAACTTAAACTTAGGTGAACCATGTCTATGGGATGGACCTTTACACTTTGTCAACATAGGGTTGATTATGCCCCAGTTTGCTGTAGTTTTGTTTTCACATGTATGCCCTAGTTGTTACATATTGACACAGAATTGTATGCTTACATTTTTTTATACTATACTACGTTTTGACGAAAACTTATGTATTCTCACCAACTTTATAGTTGACCCCTCCATTTTCCAAACTTAACATGTTTCAGATAATAATGATGCGTGAAGATTTTAGCAGCTTTTGGATCACTTAGTTGAAGCCTTTAGATTTAATAATTGAACATTTATTTTGTTTGTTTCGTTGAACAATGTGTTTGTTTTTGGATTGGTTTGTTTTGAATTGGATTAATAAATTATTTAAACTTTAGTTGCCATGAGCTTTTTGAACAATCGTCACTACGTGACATCCCAATGATTCCGCCATCGGTTGGGGTGTTACAGTTCGATTCCCACAACCAACAACATTTTTTTAAACCCTTTATATATATATATATATATATATATATTTAACATATTAATCTTTTAAAATAGTTTTTAAATACTAAAAGTGGTTTATAAATTCTATAAAAATTACTTCATGATCTCCTGATGATAAAGTTTATTACACAATTTTTAGTTTTTCAAAAATCATTTATTTTATATATATTATAAATATTACAAGTTTATTCAATTATAAATTTAAAATTCTATAAAAATATCTAAACGACTTTATAAAATTCCACAAAAATTATCTCAAACTTGTAGATCAATAAGTATTTCAGAAATGAATTTTATTCCAGAAAAACCGTTTATTTAATATTTTTTTAATTATTTTTTGTTATTTTTAATCATAAATAAATCATAACAAATTCATTTTTCAATATTTTTATACCAAAATTTTACATAAATTATTTTTGTTCATTTAGAACAGAAATATAAATTTTAATTTGAAATTTCTTTAATTTTAATATTTTTAGATATTAAAATTATATCTTTGACAAATAGAAATAAATATAGTAAATATTCAATTTTTGAGGAAATAATTTTATAAAAATTATTTCCATACTTAGAAACCTTATAACATGATCATCCTTAATCAAAAACCTACAATAGTCTTTTATGTAATTATTCACCCAATTTCTTTATTTATTAACAATTTACCCAATTAATAAAACAATTACTTATCCCCAAATTAGGAACCTTAGAACTACTTGTATCCTATATAGCTTAGACTCTAAGTTCATTCCCTTACAAATTATCTAATTCTTTAGGTTAATCCTAATTCATATCACGTTGTTCGGTAGAGTTTCAAGTTATTACGCAAAATGTGAGTATTTCCTATCCTCTTTTTGCTTTTATTCATTTTTGGGGTGTTACATGTACACTTATACAAATTACAAATACAAGTTCACATTTTTACAATACAATTCTAGTACTATGTGCATTTGCTTACAAACGTGCTTTATGCTTAGACATTACATGTAGAATACATTTGTACTTAGTGAAATCATTAACATTGTACAAGCCGACCTTAACATTGGATAACGCTATTGGATTGACAACCCGCCTAGGTTGATTCTCCCCCTTTTTCATCGGAGAATCCATGGTCATTGTTAAGTTTTTTTATCCATTTATTGGATAAGTACACCGCCGTTCATTTAGTACATTATACAGTCACAGGATTGATTTAGCTCATTTGTATGTTACATAGTTTACATAATTGCACTGTAGCGTTGCACTTGAATTGTATAACATTTTCCAAATTACTATATGTATTAAATCTAGGAATGCTCACCAAAAAAAAATGAAGCCCAGCTATGGACCGGCCCAAAGACTTCCCCCTTCTTCTTTCTTTTTTTTTTTTTTTTTGAACATGCAGACCATATGGTTGACCAGGGAGTCTTCAAGTTTGACTATGCAATCAAGCATAATTTTTGGAAATTTTGACGCGACTAAAGTATGAATTCTTGACTGACCATTAAATTCGCTCGAAACCCACCAATCTTGGACGTGATTATTGCCTGTAACGAGGCCAACTCGGGTGAATTTTGACCGCTCCACAGTTGAAATCCAAACCTTCCTTTATGGCAACATCACTATAAATTAAACCCTCCTAATCAATCACTCATAGCCGAAAACCAATACATTAGTCCCAATTTCTGTTTCCCGTGTTCATACGCAACCAATCAACACCGGTTGACTTTTGTTTTGACCCGCACGTTTGGAAGAACTGCAACAATTGAGTCCAAAAATCTAACCGCTGTTGCTACTCGCCATACTGTAAGATTATTAGCCCTCTATTAGTTTGCTGAATTAATTTGATTAGGGACATAGGGTTTCTCATGGCCTTGTTTGGGGAAGATAACCCAAGTGATAACTGTTTAAAAGAGTTTTCAAACAAAAACAATCACCATCAGGCCTTGTAGCCCAGATGGTTCCCTTGGCTGTGCTAATGTTCAGACCGGGTGGGGACTTTGGTTCGAGTCCCACAGCCAACAAATCTTTTTAGAAAAGAAAACAAGTTTATAATTATAAAGAAAAACGGTTGTAACCCGGACTCGAACCCGTGACCTCTTGTTTCCTAAGCCTTATAATCACAAGCCCAGACCAATTGGTCTGGACCCTGAGAACATATACAGCCCAATTTGTATTTTATTTAAACACTACCTGGAATTAAATAGTGAAATTTCTTATAATTCTTTTATTAACCAAATTTATAAGAAAAATCCTTTTATTTAACAAAACGATTTCTATAAATCCTACAAAAATTATTTTATGATATTCAAATGGGCGAGTTTATCATACAAATTTTAGATTTTCAAAAAATCATTTATTTATTTTATATAATAAATATTACAAGTTAAATCTATTATAATTATAAAATTCTATAAAAATATCAAAACGATTTTATAAAATTCCACAAAAATTATTCTAAACTTATAAAACTATAAACATCTCAGAAATGATTTTTATTTCTGGAAAATCATTTATTTAATATTTTTAATCGATTTTTGTTAGTTTTAATCATAAATAAATCATAATAAATTCATTTTTCATTATTTTTACATCAAAATTTCACATAAATTATTATTAATTATTTAGATCAGAAATATAAATTTTTGATTTGAAATTTATAATTTTTCATATTTTTAAATATTAAGTCTATAATTTTGTCAAATAATTGTTAATATTCATTTATTTAGAAAATAATTTTATAAAAATTATTTTTACATTTGTTATGATATAATTCAATCACTTTTAGATAATTTTGGCCAGAAAACATTTTCATTAATTATTTCCTTATTTATTCAAATTTAATCATAATCCCCAAATTAGGAACCCTGGCACGTTTTAGACTAGAAAACTTAGACTTATTAAGTTTTCCCAACACTTATTTATTACCTTGAAATAGGGTGATATTTGGATACACACGAGCCACATTTATTCTATATCAAGGGATTCAATACTATCAATAAGGTGAGTTTACATAGCCTCTTTACTCTATTTTCACTATTTTTGGGGTGAAACATGTTTAAACATTTTATACTATCATTTACTCATATTTACTTGTGATTCAATTACAACATCATTCTATCATTTGACTGTAACAAAAAGACACATCATTAACATTGATCAAGCCGCCTGTTTAGATTATAGCGCTATAGGTCTGACAAACCCATCCCCCCGCATAAATTCAGGGATGATCGATAACAGTTGTCACACCCTCAAATTTCCACTGCGGGGTTTTACCGCGAGGCGCGTGACAAACCAGGATTCAAGTCAACGGTCACAATAAACATCACTATATGAAATACGTAAATCCAAAAACAACGATTTTATAAGCGGGAGCATTTAAGAATTTAATCAGCTACAATAGTATTCCAAAGTATTCAAGACACTTTATTTCAAAACATGCAACTAAGCCTAGACGCCAATGCAGACCCGTGCGCCTAGTTCCATTTGTTGCTACCTTAGCGACCTGAGAAAAACATGCCAAAAAGATGTCAACATATGATGCTGGTGAGTTCACAGGTTTGTTCAATATGTTACCAAGTGTTACCAAAACGTTACCATGTCCATACTATATCAATGTTACCAAGTACGCTAGCTAGGCGTATGTTTTATTACTATTATGATTGGAAACTATTACTAGACACGTTTAGCAATGTTTAGCATGTTTAAGCAGCCCGAATGTTCAGCATGATACCAATGTTCCTGTTCGAGACAACATGCACCCGCCCGGCCCTCCAAGCCGACGAGTGGGGCAGGTCACGCCCAATAGATCTATCCACATTTCCCCCGTTGTGCATCCCAGCACATTCATGGTTTCCCCCGGGACTTCCAAAGATCGTATAGCAATACAAAGTTAAAAACCATAGTATGACATATGTTACCAAAATAGTTTAGCGCATGTTTTCTCCCTCAAAAGTTAAAGCAGTAAAAGTGGGGCCGTGAACTCACCTTAGATAGCGTTCTTCGGTTATAAGTAAAGATGTTAAGCCCTTGATAATCCCTCTACTGGAGATCTATCAAAATGTTCACATAAGTGTTCAGACTAATAACCATAAGGTTATCTAGTCCCCGATTGTCCAGATCGTAACCAAGTATGTTTTAAAGCGTGTTTAAATGTTTAACCGACACACTAGACCGACCTGACATCCCGTTGGTGACCCATTACCCTAACTAATCAAGTACACATAGATTACACACAAGGTTCAAGCATAAAACACTTAGTTTGTATCAAAAATCTCATTTCTGCATCAGAACGGTCGAACCAGTCAGATTAAGCCTCCTTCGCCCGTTTTTAATCTCCTTCGCCCATTTTGGATTTCGTTCGACCGTTTGATGTTTCCTTCGCCCGTTTTACCACGTTCGCCCAAACATAACCCAGGTTCAACCCTGGATTCTCTCCTTCGCACCTTCGATCGGTCGAAGAAGTCCAGGTTCGCCCCTGTTGTGCAAATTTTCCTAAAAACGCTTCAAATACATTCAAAACGACTCGAAACATCATCAAACACAGCAGTCAAGCATGAATAACTTATCCCTACAAAACCCCACCGATTTCCCCCAATAATACGTCCATTTCAGCCCTTTCCCAAAATGGTAAGAATTATGGAAACGTCACAATCATGCATGGATTATTTACCCAATTTGGAAACTTTTGAAATCGTTTCATATTCAACTTAAAATGCTCAGTTTGTCGAGTGTTCGATCTTTCCCTATTAGTTCTATTGATCATAAATATCATGCATCAACTCTAGATTCGTTAAAACCCCCAAATACCCATAATATCATCATCTACCCCTTTTTAACCCTAAACAACAATAAACTCGCATCCATAACAATCCTATATCATGTTTCTATCATAGATACAGCAGCAAATCATTGAACAACACATAACACCACATAACACATAATTAACACACGTTTATTATCATGAAAACCTATGTCAAAAGATAAGGTTTTGATTTAGAAAGATGTTTAAAAGGTTTTTAATCATAAAAACACCCTTAGAACAGATCCGGACAATTAGGGTTAGATGAAAACGAATTAAAATGCTTTAAAAAGGTTTAGGATCAAGAACACACCTTGGATTCTTGTTTAGATGTTGTAGATAGGTTAGATTATGAAAAAGAAGAGCAAAAACTCCTTCCTTAGTGATTAGAAGCGTTTGAGAGTGTTTTGAGACGGTTAGGGTTTGTGAAATGATGAAAAATGACAAAGTTTGGTATTTATATTAATCCTCCTTCGCCCCATATCAATGGTCGAAGGTGGCCTCCTTCGACCCTTCCACAGGGTCGAATGAGCTCTGTCCTGGTCGAAGGGAATTCTTTCAATTCCACATCCCAGGTTCGCCCATTTACAAAGGGTCGAACCAAACAAAATGTTCTCCTTCGACCATTCGAAGTGGTCGAACCAGAACTCATGTTTAACTAGTTTTCCAGTTTGTCGTGTTTAACGCATTCTAACACATCTTAACACATAAGCATGCAACCTTAATCTATATTTAACATATTTAAGCATGGATAATCGTTTACACATCATTTAAACACATCTATGTATATAATCCACCATACGACCCATAATCTACACATGTACTTAATTAGTTCATGTAATGTCACCAACAACGGAACCCGGTACTAGTGTATTACCAAAACGACTCCCAATGATCCTCCAGATCATTGCACCCTGGACAATCCTAATTTGACCCGACTCAACTAACCCAGTTAAGTCTGTTTATAAATGTTTCCCGCTAAGGTAGACTTAGATGTTACTAAAATGTTTAAGCCAAATATGCTGGGTGTCACAACAGTAACAACATTTTAACTAACTTGCGAGTTAGTCATCAGTCGACACAAGGTTTGGTTGTACAAAGACGCATTGTTACATGTCGGACTCATACTCTATCATCATACAACTGTGATTGTTGTACAAAATATTGTTATCAAATATATTCAAAAACCTATGTATTCTCACCAACTTTTGTTGACCCAAAATATTTTCAAACTTAACATGTTTCAGGTTCTACTTGCTTGAAGATTTGAGTTAATGCTTGAAGATGTGTGCATAGTATTATTCATTTTGATGTACGATTCTTGTAGAACAATTGTATGTAATTTATTTAAATCATTTAAATGAAATTCATTATTCACCATGAGCTACTGAACAATCATCAATACGTGACATCCCGATGTTTCCGCCATCGGTTGGGGTGTTACACGAACTTTTAATTCTTTATGAAATTGTTGAATGTATAATGTTTTAGGTTGTATATGCCACATTACAATTACAATATATTGTCGTATTTACATGTTCTTGAATATGGCTGGCAAATCGTGTCTTAACAGGTTTAACAGGTATCTGATGACGCGAACAACAAAAGTTCTAAACATGAACACGACTCGTTTAACTACTTTATATCCCGTGTTTATAACACAGTTATACATTTTATGTACCTAAAAAGAGAAATAATGGAACTTTGCCTCTTAATTCTAATTATATAAAAAAAAGTAAAAAATGGCATAGTGAATTTTTCAGTTAACAGGTATAATCGTGTCTTACACAGGTTACCTATTGCTAGCCCTATTCTTGAATACATAATTTGATGCTAAGTTTTATTTGGCTATGGTTCTTTATCTTTAGTTATTGTTCTTTGCATGTTGTTGTTTTACAAATTTTTGGTTATACCCTTCTTTAAAATTTTTTTAACACAACTAATATGTTATTGTTATTTAAATTTTGTTATTGTGAATTATGTGTAAAATTTATTTTCTTTGATGTTGTTTTCATTGTTAAAGAACAAACAAATTTTTCCTTTATTTTTATATTTCTTCATTAAAAATTTGTTACTAAACAATTATTAACACTTATTTTAACAAAATATATTGTTCATTGTTGTGACTGTTGTTCTTTATTAAGTTT
The DNA here is from genome assembly GCA_028751855.1 of Ambrosia trifida. Lineage (NCBI taxonomy): Eukaryota > Viridiplantae > Streptophyta > Magnoliopsida > Asterales > Asteraceae > Ambrosia > Ambrosia trifida. Next base: position 216,608,316 of record CM054122.1, on the reverse strand, counting down.
ACTCACTTTCTGTTCTATTTATGATTTCATATAAATTTTACAGGATTTTCACATTAGACAATATAAAATGGTTTGTTCATTCTTGGTACCTGTTGTCGGAAACTACGATACACTTCTGGTAAAATTTACATTTATATATATGATTGTAACATTGAATTTTATTGTATTTACCATTATTTACTTACTTCTCATAACCGATTACCTTTTCAGACTCTTCCGCCATGTTATGATATGTTACGCCAAAAGCACAAGTTCCCTCTTCGCCTTGCTTTATTAAGCCAGATTGGTGGTCATGGTTGGTTTGTTGACATTGTCAAAGACTCTAATACGTATTCCATTACAGGTGGTTGGAAATACGCTGCAACTGCTTTACACCTTAGCCTTGGAGATTTGATCATTTTCAAGTTTGTTGACGGTGGAGAATTTAATATTGACATTATAAGAAAAGACATAGGTCAACAACAGTCAGACACATTCCACATTTCCTTCACAACTGATACACAATGCATGGTAAAAAATTATATCTACTTACTTATATAACTAATTTTCATTTTTTTATACATTACTTTTCACATAATTTTTATAAATTTTTCTAAATAATTTTTACAGATCTTATCATCTGAACACCTTAGACACCACTTTGAAAATAAGAATCTTGATAAACCGTTTACTCTCCGGTTTGGAACTGGTAAATGGTTAGTCCGAGTGGAAAAGCGCTTCAAAGATTTCTATTTGACTGACGGATGGGAGAAACTATTTCAAGTTGCAAATTGGAGATTCATTAGTTTTTAAAAAGGTTAAACAAACTACCTTCACTATACAAATGTTCCTTCAAGATGGCACATGTGTTCAACCTAACGACAATGACTCAAACATACAAGGTACGATTCTATTAACAATCTTATTTTATAATGTTTAATGAAATGTTTTTCTATCATTAACTCATTTAATAGCTTTTATAGATTGTAATTACTTTATTTTAGATTATATGTTCTGATAAATTTAATACTTGATTACAGCGGACCACCAAAATATTATGACACATGCAACATTTTATATTAAAATAGTATTAATAATTTTCATTATATTAACCTATATCATATTAACATTTTTTTTTAAACTTTATTTCACTACTGCAGATGAAATAATCTACATTTATAGTGATGAATCTGATACTGATGATGATTTTCCTATCAACCATCCTGCCCTTGAACAACATCATGTTGGTGTTGAAGAATATGATGATGCTATTGAACAACATCACCCTCCTGTGCATCCTAATGAACCTCATAATGATGCTACTCTTTCAGATGATCATATTGTCACACCCTCAAATCCAACGTGCAGGGTTTTACCGCGAGGCGCGTGACAAACCAGGATCTAAGTCAACGGTCACAATAAACGACACTGTATGATACGTAAAAATGACACAAACAAACCAACAAGTTTTCATAAATAATCCATCGCTGCGGAAGCGTAAACTTTATTACAACCCAAAACGTAAAAGTACGTAAGTCTGAAAGAGATAAGTAAAATGCGTATGAATCCTAGACGCCGTGTGACTCCGTGCGCCTATGATAAGCTGCTACCTCAACGACCTGAGACAAGGTCAAAGACAAGACATCAGATTATTCAGCTCTGCCTGGGTCATGCTGATGTTACCACGACCCCCATTACGTCCACCGCCATTTCGGCCACCAACACGACCACCAACGCGACCACCACGACGTCCTGCCATCTTCTGTCAAGGTCAAAGACAAGACATCAGATTCCAGAACAGATAACAAGAAATCATAAGTAACAAGGTCAACCAGAGAACTGGATTCCATCATGATCATCAGATCAAACACAGAGTCCACCAGGATTTCCATGCATTTCAACTTATTATTTCGTGTGCACCCGAAATGATAAGTCGCTCTACATGGTCCCCGAGGCGTGCTCCTAGCTTGACTTTCAGACCACAAGGCACCCACATTCAAGAATAGATAAGAACTCCTAGGTGATACAACACCCAAGATGTAGAACAACAAGTACAAGTGTGAGATGATGTGTGCGAGCAAATGTGTCCATTGGAGTATAGAAATGGGAGATGTCCGAATCTTGGACAAATCTCCGAAGGATGCCGAAGCCACTCCAATGTACGCCACCGCCGTGCAAGGATAGTAAACCTCTTCGTCTTCAGTACGAAGATGAAGGATAGAATAAGAAATAAGAATAATAGATAGATGATGTAAGCATAAATGATAACAACGAATGTAATACTAACACCCCGACAATTCCCATAGGACATGACTTATATGAATGTGACCGTCTAGTGTGTGCGACTCGGCTATAGACTTGACTCAACATGCAGTCCTAGTTCACTATAACCATTGGCTCTGATACCAATCTGTCACACCCTCAAATCCAACGTGCGGGGTTTTACCGCGAGGCGCGTGACAAACCAGGATCTAAGTCAACGGTCACAATAAACGACACTGTATGATACGTAAAAATGACACAAACAAACCAACAAGTTTTCATAAATAATCCATCGCTGCGGAAGCGTAAACTTTAATACAACCCAAAACGTAAAAGTACGTAAGTCTGAAAGAGATAAGTAAAATGCATATGAATCCTAGACGCCGTGTGACTCCGTGCGCCTATGATAAGCTGCTACCTCAACAACCTGAGACAAACATGCTAAAAACGTCAGCAAATAATGCCGGTGAGTTCACAGGTTTTTATGTTAAACGTTTAAGTAATAAAAGCCAACATGTTATCACTATGTTAGAAATGATAGCGTTAGCTAGACGCATGAGTAATACTACTACGACCGGAAACCATTACAGACAACGATATATGATTTTGCCCAAAACGATTATGCACTACCATTCCCCGGTAGCGTTATGACCGAGACAATATGCACCCGCCCGGCTCCCAGCCGACGGGTGGGGTCTGTCAGTCCCAATAGATCTATCCACATTTCCCCTGTTGTGCCCCGCACATTCATGGTTTCCCCGGGACTTTACGTATCGTATAGTATGTAAATGAATTAACACTAGTATAACATGATAATTTATGAAATAAGTATAAGCATGTGTCTCCCCCGAAATGTAAAACGTAAAGTGGGGCCGTGAAACTCACCTGATGCTGCTCCTCGCACTAAGACAAGTAAACCTGCTCAATAGACGGCACCAAATACCGGTGACCTTGAAATGGTGAGATTATGGGTTGTAAGACTTGAAAATATGATTTCTTGCTCAAAAACGAGTTACAGAGGTTGGATAAGGTGTGGGGTGGCTTTGGAGTGTATTAGGGTTTCACAAATAATGTTTTGAAACATAAGGGTGGTATTTATAGACGTTTTTAGTCGTGACCTGCAGTATAGGCGAGTACGGTGTTGTTACTGGCGAGTAGGGATCCTATTCGCTAGTAACAACTAGCATTTAGGCCCTACTCACTAGTAACAACTAGCATTTAGCCCCTAATCACTAGTAACAACTAGCATTTAGCCCCTACTCGCCCCAAGGGGCCTCCTACTCGCCTATAGCCTAAGTACCCGAGTTTTTGGCGCGTTAAACCCTATTTTAACATATATAAACACGTTTTCACATACCGACACGTCACATAATGATTACCAACATATAATGCACGATAAATAACACGTTCCCACCTGATCACCAATTCCCGGGACCCGAGACTTGCGTGTGTGCGTTAAACCCGGCGATTCCACGAATCACCGATCCTTGTACACATGGTTATGGACCGACACCCAATGGTCCCTCGGACCATTGTAACGACTCCCGATGATTCCCGAATCATCGATACGACTCGACCGACCTGGTCAAGTATGATATTAAGTAGTTGTTTTCAATGTTTTCGTTGAGGTAGACTCGTATGTATGCAAAGCATGAAACGCATGTATGTAGAGTGCGAAACGTATGTATGTAAAGTATGAAAAGTATTAACCTGAATATGCCGGGTGTCACATCATCCCCCAGTTGAAAGAATTTTCGTCCCGAAAATTTCCCGAAGTCAAAGAGAACGAAACGATAAAAAGAAAAATTTCCCCAAAAATTTCCCGGTCGTCACACATATTCCTGTGAATCATCCTGCTGTTGAACAACATGACCCTCCTGTTGAAGAACATCAGCCTGCTGTTGCTCTTAATGAAGATAATAATGCTGCAGATCTTCCATTGAATGCTACTGCTAATGAAGATCCAACAGTTGTCAAACAACTTACACATAAATTTGTAAAGTTCCATCTTTTTTAATCTTTAAATACTTTTAATTAACTTCATTTTAACAAGTTTATATTCTAATGTAGAATTTTACTCAATACTTATGGCAGCGATTTCCTATATGGTTTTCTCGAAAGGCTGACTTTGTTAATGGAGCAGAACTACACATCAAGTTTGCTGATGGAAATATCATTAAGGAAAACATTCGTGCAGAAGTATCCGGAAGTCAAGTTAGATTTGCAGTTTGTAAGTGGACAACATGTATGCAAAAACTTGGAATATGCAATGGTGGCAGATATCGCCTGAAATACTACAAAAGTGAAGGTCTCCTTGCTGTTTAAAATGAATAGAACATGTCTACATAATATTAGATGTTAAGTAGAATATGTTCCTTTTTAGTTGGTAGTATGTTCATATTTTGAAGTCTCAACTTTTGAACTATGAAGTTTGTTATCATAGATAACTTGATCTAATGATGTTTCACTAGCTATGTTTGACTTAAACTTGGTAGTTTTAACCACTTTTTTGAGTTCTGATTGACTGATTTTGTGTTGTTTCACACTGTTTTAAACACTTTTTTGAGCTCTCATTGACTGATTTTGTGTTGTTTCATAATAACATAATATTATTTATTTAGTGTGACATAAATAACATATGAACCAACAAACAAATGCCTCAGATAATCTAAAAACATAACATTCTTATTATTTATTATCATTATTATTATTAACTATTCTAGAACTATATGCAATGAATTTTCCAAAATCATACCAAACAACTTTTTAACATATTTCACTTCTCATTGTAACAATACTTATTCCATTAACTAACCCTTTAACATCCATTAATATTTTATATTTCAACTCCAGGACGCTCCCGGGTAGTCAGCTAGTTATGCTCTCTGAAAATATAAAGAGAATTAAGAATTTATAAATCAACAGATAATACTATTAATTTAACAAATAGGGTAAATTGCCATTCTAGTTCATGTGGTTTGCCAAAAAAAAATTTCATTTCCATCCTTTTTTCCTTTCTAATATGGCTCCCCGTCACTTTTTGCCATTTTCATCTATCCCACTAGCGTCATCCAATCCTGTAACGTTAAGTTAGGAGTATTTTCGTCAACTTACCTATAAACTATTTTTTTTCGCCATTATCATCTCTCCCCCTTTTAACCTTTTTAACCTACAATTCATTAAACGTTTCATAGTCTCATTCTCTTCAGAGTTATTTTAACATGCATCTAAATATACATTAGTTAAAGTTTTTATTTAAACAAAATTATTTTATTTGTGTAAATGTTAGTGGATGCTGCTGGTAAATTCTACCAACGGTAAATAATGTCAGACCAGTGAACGGATAAGATGTCTAGTTCAATGTTCGGTCCGGTTATGAAAACATTACAAAAAAATTACAAAAAAACTTCGTCACATATATCCATAATCTAGGGGTGTTCAAAAAAAAATCCGAATCCAAAAAATCCGATAATCCGAATCTGAATTATCCGAATTTTGGATAATCCGATTTTCGGATATCCGAAAATCGGATAATCCAAAATTTCGGATTCGGATCCTGATTTTGAAAATTTTCGGATAATCGGATTATCCGAATATATATATATATATATATATATATATATATATATATATAGGGGGTGGATATTTTGAAAACCCACTCGACTTAAGAAAACCCTGAAAACCCGCCAAAAAACCATCTAAAAAAGGTTTTTTTTTTTTTTTTTTTGAAAAAAATACACAAGGTAACCTACATGTTTTTAAGCGTTTTGGGCCAAAAAAAATAAAAAAAGCGCCGAAGAGATATTTTAAAAAAAAAATAAATAAAGTTTGCGCTGTTACATATGTAACAGCTCTATTACATACTGTTACATATGTAACAGCTCTGTTACATGTGTAACAACGCAAACTTTTGTTTATTTTTTTAAAAATATTCGTCGGCGCTTTTTTTATTTTTTTGGCCCAAAACGCTAAAAAACATGTATGTTACCTTGTGTATTTTTTTCAAAAAAAAAAAAACTTTTTTAGATGGTTTTTTGACGGGTTTTCAGGGTTTTCTTAACTCGAGTGGGTTTTCAATTTATACTTTCCCTATATATATATATATATATATATAGGGTCAAGATTGTGTACGAAGTGTTTTTTTTTTGCGAGAAGTGTAAGAAGTATTAAAAATTGATACTTAGGCATCATTTTTTGAACTTAGTCGTGATGTTTTGGATTGTTTTGCCTATAAAAACACCAAACATAACAATTAAAAAACCGAAAACAATGTATTTTAGGCTTAAAACTTAAAACACCATGCTAAGAACATTAGCAGTGTGTTTTAAGCGTTAAGTAGTGTGTTTTAGCTGTTTTTTTAAATTTAATGGCTATAAGACATTGTATTGTGTTTTTGATTGTTGTGTTTGGTGTTTTTTAAGTTAAAACAACCTAAAACATCATTCCTAAATCCAAAACATGATGTCTACATGTCAATTCTTAGTCCTTCTCACACTTCTCACGAAAAATGTACTTTGTACAGGATCCTAAACCTATATATATATATATATATATATATATAATATTATATACACTACATAACACAATGCACAATCCTAATATGTAGATGACACTAATATAACCAACAACACCCATTATACTCACTGTTTTAAAAACCAGTTTTTTAATCATACCGGATTGGTCTTAGAAATTGTTCGAACGGTTGAACCGGGTTATATCGGGTGGCTTAACCGGATTGACTAATTAATCCTACAATTTTATAAATACAACTTTAACTCAAAACAATCTAATAGTATTTGATTTCGTAATTCAAAAATAATAATTTAAAAGTGAATCCATAATAAAAAAATCCTGAAGTACTTACTTTTGAACAAAATTGTTTTTATATAAAAGGGTATAATTAATTTATGTCATTAGAGTGTTGAATCATGAAAACATCAAGTTCATGATCGCTTAAAAGATAAAATTCGTTATCGTCATCATCCTTATCAATAAAAATAAAACTATTTTCATTTTCCACATTCTTTAATAAGAAGTTTTAGTTACCAATAATCAAAATATACTAAAATTACGTAAGATAAGTAACATATATACCAAGTAGCCATGTCTTTGAGAAACTGGTTCATGTTTTTTCTCACTTAACATCTATATATATATATATATATATATATTGCAAAGGGATTAATTGTATATGTCATATTCTTATGCAATCTCTCCTTTGAGAGATGCCACATAGGATGTGATGTGGCAACTCTAAACCAATTAAAAAAAAAAGAAATAAATATGATTTAACCCAATCTATTATAATCTTTAACCTAATCTACTAAATCTAAATATTAAACCTTTATTATTTCATCTCTCGGGTTTCCTATCATAACTTTTAAACGTAAATATCTTTTATATACAAGATTTTTTTAATGAAAAAAATTACACCAAATTAACGAGCGTTTTATTATCTTTCCAACAAGTACCATAGTGCTATATAAAAATCGGAGAAAAAAATGACTATTTTTTGTAACCCGACAGGTATTGTGTCGGGTTTGAGATTAGTTTAAAAAAAATTGTGGGTTTAGGTCGGGTCTGGAATTAGGTGATACCCGACCCGATTACCCGAAACAACATACCCAAATACCCGAACTACATACCCGATCATATACCCATGAATTTTTTAACGCATCACATAACCCTTAGACTAACGCGTTCGATATTTCAATAATTAACTTTTTTTTTTCTTATTTCATGTTAATTCTTTTTAGAATGATCGATTACAAACTTCCGAATTCATTTGTAATGGCACTAGATTTATACCCCGGCGCAGAGATTCGTTTTTTTTTTATATTTGAATATGATAATTTACGGCAGAGATTTGTTTAAAATAATAATAATAATATATTTTATTATTTTATATTAGATATTTCAACCCGGGACGCTCCCGGGATAAAAACTAGTGATATCTATATGATCATTATGGGCCGATAAAATCCAAAATTTAACCTTGTACCGGTACCGGTATAACGGTATAAACCGGTATACCGGAATTTACCGGCGGTTCAAGTCCTTTACCGTTTCCTCAAATTACCGGACTGATTCGTGCCAGCCAGGACACCGATAAGCGGTATAACCGGTTTTTAAAACATTGATTATACTTGTCAATGAAGATTTTCACCAACGGGTATTTGACGAATGAGGGAAGTGTCCGTTGATGAACCCTTAGTTTTCTTGTAGTGTGTATCTAATATCGTTAGTCAGCTGAATACTAGCAGGACACTATAAACTTTCTGATAACATGATCTTAGGATTAAAAATTATGAAACATCTAATTTTAGTATCAGGTTCTCAACAATTGCAACCTCTTCTAGAACTAGAACTAGAACTAGAACTAGAACCGGTGATAGTGTATATGTTGTTTTGTAGTTCATTTCTATCCACGTAACATGAGCAAGTGGATATTATTTCTTTTGATCTTTCTTGATCTGATCACCTTCTAGACATTTAGATATTAATATTATTAAGAATTTAAGATCCCTAATTAAAGCGTGCATGCATTCACATTACTTTCTGCTTACAAAATGAAACAAAAAATATATTAATATGCCAATGGTCAATATAATTATATAAACCAATCAAAATTCACGAGCAACTGTTTGCTTTAATCTTTTACCCTAAAAAGTTGTTACATACATATAATTCCACAGTTTGAATATTGAAATATTCGTACGTGTTTCAACCAACTAAATTAACTACATACACAGGCATGCATATATATAACACATATAAAACCTAACTAATGTGTACTCTGGAGCAGGAATGGCATTGGCTAAGATATCGGTTTCGCTTGAAGCATTGGCAGCGGCGGGTGTAGATTGTGAAGAGTATGGCTTGGATTTTGAGGAATACGAGCATATACAGATGGCCAGACCTCCACCGCATTTATACGCTGATGAGAATGAAATACTTGAACAAAAACATGAACGTGAAGAGGCTAAAAGATATGAACTTGAACGTAGAAAAGGTGAAAGAGCTAAAGAATTTAAAGATGGTGATGATGATTTGCAAATTCAACATGACCCTTTAATACCAACAATGTGGGTCAATGTTTTTGAGGTTGTGATAATGCTGATTAGATTTCTGAAGCAATGTTATTGAATCTTTGTAGTTTGGTTGAGTATTAGGGGCTGTTTGGTTGATTAAGTGTTAAATTATTAAGATGTCTGAATGGTTAAGAGGCTCTGAATGATTAAGTGCTAAATGGTTCAGCTATGCACCAAGTCTGAATGATTCAGCTCTTGATCATTCCATTCAGAGCATTTTTTTAGGTTGAAACAAACAGTCTGAATGATGAACCATTCAGAGCTAAATGCATGGTTCAGAGCCTCATTAAGAGGCTACCAAACATGCCCTTAGATTGTTCAAACAATGAGGCTTTAAATTTTATTTGTATGCATATCATCCTAGATTTCGGTAAATCAAGAGTATTTATAACTAGGTTACAATATTGTTGTGTATTACACGTGTTGATAAATGTAATGTTATATAATTAATAAAAACGTTATGTTAAAGAAAATACATGCATTTTACGGTTGAAAAATCGGATTATTATACTAATAAAATATAATATATATAATTTTTTTGAACAGTGAACTTCATTAGAAACACGCGCACCCTCGAATCAAGGGCCGCAAAGAACTACAACATATACATAGGATATTTCACCCAGTCTTTTCAAACAATAGAACGAAATCTAGACCTATGCTTAAGCCATAAAAACGACCAAGACTTTATCATAATCAAAACCTCTTCAACCTTCACGTTCTTATCTTCAAAAACTTTGGCGTTCCAAGCTTTCCAAATCGCCCTGCAAGCTATCATAACTATACCTTTGATGATTCTTCTGCCCCACTTGTTTGTATTAGCTTGCTTATACAGATCTATGATGTCTTCGAAATCGAACAGAAACACAGCCCCTAGCTGACACCACTGACCAACCGCCATCCAAATAGCATTAGATATGATGCAACCTGTGAACAAATGCACCACGTCTTCATCTTCCGAGGCGCAAAAACAACAAACAACATCTGGAATGCTAATATTTCTTCGCTGGAGCACAACTTTAGTTGGGTTATATATTTCGGTCCTCCAAAAGAACAAATTCACTTTGCTAGGCACCCACGCCTCCCATTAGTTAATTTGTTAACAAATACAACCGTCAAGATATGTATTTAAAAAATTAAACAATGGCGTGACAAGTATAAATTTTGTTAAGTTAATTTTTAAAGATCCTTTTATTTCAAAGAAAAAATTACACCGTTAGTCCTTATGGTTTCCACCTAGTTTTAATGTAAGGTACTAAGGTTTTATTGTTTCTGATTAAGGTATTAACCTTTTAATATGTTTCAATGTCAGGTATTAGAGACTAACCTTGTTAAAACTTAACTGAGTTCACCCTCACATGAGTTGCATGTGAGGGTATTATGGTCCATTCACCCCCAAACCCTTTAAACCCCATAATATTATAAAAAACCCAACAATTTCAAACACCCCTTATCAGTAATTGATCTTTTTTAGTTCCAATTCAGGCCTAAATGTTAAATTCCGGTTATGGAGGCTTCAGAATCACGTAAAACCGTTCGTCAGAATAGAAAAGAAGATGATACAGTCTCCGACACCGTTAAGAGAAGAAAATATCATGACGTTGACGTGAATTTTGATAATTATGTTGTTTCGAAGACGGAATCTGGTGCTTCTGATCATCATGTTATGTCGGTGTTTATGTGCTCTATAAACGACGGTTCGATCTCAGATCTAAAGGTTTGAATTCAAAATTTTCTCATTTATATTCGTTTTGTTTGATGTTCTATTAGCTAGCTGGAGTAGTAATGAATCTGTTTCCGTTTATTGTTCGTCATAATTATTAACATTAATTTTATGACTGTTTGTTTTATCATATATAGGCTGAGTCTGTTTCTGAAACCGATATGTTCATCTCCAGTAATGATTGTTTTAGGTAATAATAATAATTCGAGTTTGTTATGTTTCTTATAAATTATTAATATACAGCGTTCGTTTTTGTTGATTAATGTACAATAGAGAGACATCTACATCAAGTACTGTTGTTTGCTTTGAATCAGAAGAAATGGAGACGTCATCATCAACGGTTAATAATAATAATATAAGAAGAAGAAGAAGAAGAAGAAGAATCCAACGGTTGAAGCTACTTCTCACCGGAAAACACCATCGTCGACGGCGGTGATGATGCCGTCAGCGGCGGTGCTAGAAGAGTTCTTCTCAGCAGCAGAAAAAAAATATGTTGTTCGACGGGTGCAGTGAGACGAAGAAGATTTAGAAGGATATTATTATGTTGTTTGACGGAATCTTGCCGGAGGTCACGAGCAGGTGGCCGGTGATTTTGGGTTATCGTTGGAGAAGAAGTACAATACAGTCCAACTTCTGATCATTAACCCAATGGTTAATTATGCTATAGCATTGTGTTTGTGCTGATTGTAGTTCTAGGGTTGGAGTTGGGGATGAAGGTTATATGCGACTTTTCTTTTAGTTTGTTCTTAATCAAATCTGCTAACATCATCTGATTTTATATCAGATGGTGATGGTGATGTTGTTAAAGGTAGTTGAACCGCGTCTGGTCCTAGGTTTGAGTCTCGGTGTAACACCCCAACCGATGGCGGAAACATCGAGGTGTCACGTAGTGACGATTGTTCAATAGCACATGGACTAAATTGTAAATATTAATAGCAACCAAACTTTCATTATCCAAAAGGAAATACAAAAGTCTTAATAGAAATCTCAAACATAGTTAAATAGATATTTAATCTTTTATTTAAGCACTAGGTCCAGCCTAAGCGTGAAAGCATGTAAGATCAAACGTCACCTGAAACATGTACAAAACAATTTTTGTCAACACATAGAATGTATTGGTGAGTACATCCGTTTGATATATGTAGTATAAAAGTGGTTCGCAATTCATGTGTTGTATACCGTTTGCAAATATGTAATAAGTAGTATCAGTCAAAACCAAGCCTATGAATAATGACTAACACATGACTAACAATTTGAATAATGAATTAACAAGACAATGACCAAGATTCTCTCAACATAGTCTCAAGGGGGTATACCCTAGTACTATTCATTTGAAATGCTAGGCCGCCCAGCGGTTAATGATTTTGACAAGCATAAATACACACCAAATCACATAAGGCAAACACACATGAGAATTGTATTAAGTATAAGAATAACATTTGATAATAGTGTACATGAGTAGCCCCAAAATAGTAAACATGAAAAAGGGGAAAGATATACTCACAGTTTGCGAAAGCAATCCAAATCCAACTTAAGCGGTCGTGAGTTAAGTTATGGGAATTCCAAGGAATTCAACCTATAACGTAATAGAATACTAATAAGGGAAAAAGTCCAAGAGTCTAAAATAACTAGAGTCTAAGGCATTAGGGTTTGCTAAGTCGATTTGGGAAATTAGAGTTTTTATGATAAGTTGAATTACTATAGAAGTTATATATTAAAATAATATACTAAAGTTTGTAATTAGGATTTAGGTAATATGATTATTACCAATTGAGTGTTTAGGTCAACATATGTTTAAATAATTAATACAAAATAATTTAGTTAATTACTTTAACTAATTATATACAATAATCATACATGTATTGAAATAAATATTTATGAGTTATACAATGATCCCACAAATTGTAATTAAGATTTCCAAACATAGAATTATTTCTATTTTATAGGAAAAATATTTATAAAATAGATATTTAATAGTATAAATAAATAAGTTATTAATTATGTCTAATTAAACATAAATAAGACTAATAATTCAAGATATGATCCAAAAATGCTATTTTTATAGAAAATGGATGATTTCTGATGTAAATTAATGAAAATAATTATCCCATATTTTTTATAAACTTATTTATATTTAAAACTGATTTAATGAGATTAAATCATGTTTAAATGATTAAAAATAGGAAAATTAATAAAAATAAATGTTTTCTGAACCAAATATTTTTATTTCAGTTCATGATTATTAGAAATAATTCCTCAAAAAGTTTGAGATTAAAATCATTGAAAATGAATTTTTAATCAATTAAATATGATTAAAACAATTAAATTCAATAAAAATACAAAAATAGGACATTTCCAGAAAATAAAAATGTGGAAATTTTCTTTATGGTGTCAAGATGCTACTCCTAAATTTTCATAAATTTTGGAGCAAAAATGGATTTACTATGAATATTATAATTTTATATGTATTAATAATGGTTATTTTATATAAAGAAATAGTAAATAAAAAAATCAGAAAAAGGAGACGGATGCCTGGGTTCGAACCCGGATCCTCTACCTTGGATAATCAATATTAAACCACTACACCACAGCATGTTATGTTGATTTATTGGAATGTTTAATATATATAAACAATAACCCTTATTCATCTTCTTCCCTAAATCACCTATAAACCCTAACCCTATGTTCAAAAACAATAACACGATCCTGACAAAAATAACGATTTAGAACAGAGGGCTTTTAATCAGAAACGAACAAGAAATAAAACGGCACTATTAAATCGGACTTACAAGTTGTTTTACGATCGTAAAAATGGAGTTTAAGACTCGCCACCTAAACCGTGAATCAAGGTGCTTCTAGAGACGATTTGCGATGAATTTGAGGTGTTTTGAATCGTGCAAGTGTGCAGGAACTTATTTACGAGTTGGATTTATAAAGGTAATCAAGAAAATCGAACGTTTGTGTAGGAATTAAGACTTCGACGGTTTCACAATGAAGCCGATTAAAACCCATGATTAAAACGCGTTTAAGACACTTTAACACCCGTGTAACCGTTCGAATATGATGGAGAAGCAGTAACTTATTATTAATGTTGAATAAAAACTCGTTTTGGGAAGTTTTAAGACTCGCCGGAAAAGTCGCCGGCGGCGACTGCTAGGCCGGAAACAAAACAGAAGCAAGAGATAGGGGGAAACATTTGAAACTTTTAGGAATTGGCAGAACTGACCCCTCTTATTTAACTTAGGTTAGTTTTCAAGGTTTTCTAGATAGTTTTTGTAACACCCCAACCGATGGCGGAAACATCGGGATGTCACGTATTGATGATTGTTCAGTAGCTCATGGTGAATAATAAATTTCATTAATTGATTTAAATAAATTACATACAATTGTTTTACAAGAATTCGAACATCAAATTGATTAACACTATGCACACATCTTCAAGCATTAACTCAAATCTTCAAGCAAGTAGAACCTGAAACATGTTAAGTTTGAAAATATTTTGGGTCAACAAAAGTTGGTGAGACCACATAGGTTTTTGAATATAATTGATAACAATAGTTTTTACAACAATCACAGTTGTATGATGATAGAATATGATTCCGACTTGTAACAATGCGTCTTTGTACAATCAAACCTTGTGTCGGCTGATGACTAATTCGCAAGTTAGTTAAATGTTGTTACTGTTATCGATCATCCCTGAATTTATGCGGGCGGATGGGTTTGTCAGACCTATAGCGCTATAATCTAAACAGGCGGCTTGATCAATGTTAATGATTGTACTGTGTCTTTTTGTTACAGTCAAATGATAGAATGATGTTATAATTGAATCACAAGTAAATATGAGTAAATGATAGTATAAAATGTTTAAATATGTTTCACCCCAAAAATAGTGAAAATAGAGTAAAGGGGCTATGTAAACTCACCTTAGCAAAATGTTAAGTCTCGCAAAATAGAATATGTGTTGTCCAATGATGCCAAGTATTACCCTATAATTAAGGTAATAAATATGTCTAAGTCTTTCTAGTCTACAAATATATTCCAGGGTTTCGAATTGGGGATAAGTGTTCGTTTGATTAATAAATAAAATGTTTAATAATTAAGAGAAATTTGGTAAATAAATAAACAAAAGTCTTTTTGAAAATTTTAAATTAAAGATGGTCACCATAATAAGTTTAAAGTATGAAAATAATTTTTATAAAATTATTTTCTTAAAAATAGAATATCAAATCTATTTATTATAAATTGTCAAAATATAACTTTAATATTTAAAAATACTAAAATTAAAGAATTATTTAATTAAAAATTGTATTTCTGTTCCAAATAAATAGAAATAATTTATATAAAATTTTGGTGCAAAAATATTGAAAAATGAATTTATTATGATTTATTTATGTTTAAAACTAACAAAAATTGATTAAAAATCTTAAATAAATGATTTTTTAGAAATAAAAATCATTTCAGAAAAGTTTAATGTTATATAAACTTAGAATAATTTTTGTGGAAATTTATATAATTGTTTTGATATTTTATAGAATTTTATAAATAAAATTGAATAGATTTGAATTATTTATTATATATAATAAATAAAAGATTTTTGAAAAACTAAAAATTTTTTAATAAACTTAACCATTTGGATTGCATAAAATAAATTTTATACGATTTATAAAGTTGTTTTGGTATTTTAAATGTATAACAAAAGTTTAGAATTAAAAATATATACTTAGATCCATAAAAAAAATTATGTGGTGGTTATGGGATTCGAACCCGGGTCTATGACCGGGTTGGACTTAATCACAAGCGTGGCCACCACCAAGCCACACCCTGAGAACGTATATTCTTCGTTTTAAATTAATTATATATGCAAACTGGTCTGATTTCCATAAATAAGAAGAAAAAGAAATGGTTTTACAGGACTCGAACCTTGGCCCTCGGCCGGTTCGGGTTTTTAGGCACGAGTGTCACACCAACTGATCTGTTGATCAGTTGGTGATGATTAAGGCTCTGCATTAAATATATAGGTATGTCTGCAGAACTCGTCTTCCCAAATATAAAGTGAACGAGCCCTAGTTTACCAATCGCAACAACAAAGCTGTTTTAGCTCGATTAATCATGGGGCTTTTGTTTCACAAGGGCCGATTAAATCATAGAAATTTGAATTAGAAGCGTACCTATACCCACGGCTTCCAAATCGTGAGTCAACGCAAAAGTCAAACGATCTTCTATACGCACGACTGAGAATTTTTGAGAGAAATTCAATGATAAGGTTTTGTTTTTCGGATGTTTCTTATCAAGTTCTCACGTTCAATTTATAATATAGTTACAAAATAGGAAGGTCCTCGGATTGGTTATGTTTGGTCAAACCGAGTTAGTATGTGTTTGATTGTAGCTAAGAATATGTCAATAAATAGCTATATTCACGCGGAATAATTATGGGGTTAATTGCACATGACGAAATTTGGATAATCTTACCAAAATAACTCCAATCTTGTGGTCAAAATTGTTGATGTCGAGTCAACCATATGTTGCGCAGGGAAAGGAAACAGCAGGTAAGGGGATATAGGGTGGGACATGGGCCGGTTCTTTCTTGGGTTGGGCTCTTGGGGTTTTGGGCTGGGATGATGGGCCTGAAAAAGAAAGACAAAAGGTTTTGGGTTGGGTTATGTTGAGTTGTTGGGTAGTAGGTTTGGTTACTAGCCTAATTAATATTGTTGTTATTATTATTATTATTATTATTATTATTATTATTATTATTTATTGTTGTTATTATTATAATTATATATATATATATATTTATATATATATATATTAGAAGTATATAAAGTGGTAAAATAAAATAAATAAATAAATAAATAACTAAATAAAAAATTAAATGGATACATATATATGTATATATCATAATACAAGTATATAATGGGTGAAGTGGTGATTTGATTAACCCAACACTTGGGGGAAAATGCGTGATGTTACAGTTTTCCCTTTATAATAATTAACCAAGTTAACTAATTAAACTTAAAACTTTTATAAACTTGAAATTTTTATAATATCTTTTCCCGAATGACGTTCCAACATACGCGTTTGATTAAATCGTAGACTCAGTCCATAATAAATACAAATAATATATTTTGAGCTCGCTCTTTTATTAAATTTGAAAACGACAAAAGTTACAGGAAATATTTGAAGGACTAATATTGTCAATTAGATGAAAGACGAGGGTGACGGATGTCACAGTCTCCCCTACTTTAGAAAATTTCGTCTCAAAATTTATTTCAAGTGGAGGTTTCTGTAAAGAGATGAGGGTACTTCGTCTTCATTTGGTCTTCACGTTCCCAAGTAAATTCTGGGCCACGTTTAGACTCCCAACGAACCTTGACAATGGGAATACGGCTACGTTTAAGATTCTTGACTTCACGATCCATAATTTCCACGGGTTTCTCCGTGAAACGCATCGATTCGTCAACTTGAATATCCTCCAGTGGAACATGTAAATTCTCATCCGCCAGACACTTTTTCAAGTTCGATACATGGAAAGTAGGGTGAACGTTGTTGAGTTCACCGGGAAGGTCTAGCTTGTAAGCCACTTTTCCAACTCTTTCCAAAATCTTAAATGGGCCTACATATCTTGGAGCAAGCTTTCCCTTTTTCCCAAACCAAAACACGCCTTTCCAAGGTGAAACCTTAAGAAGGACCATGTCACCAACTTGAAACTCCAAGGGTTTACGCCTTTGATCAGCGTAACTCTTCTGTCTACTCTGAGCTGCCAGTAAGGATCCACGAATAACCGCAATTTTGTCTGTTGTTTCCTGGACAAGTTCAGGACCGGTAATGAGAGTATCACCGACCTCGCTCCAGCACACAGGAGAACGACATTTGCGACCATAAAGGGCCTCGAAAGGTGCCATACGGATACTGGCATGATAGCTATTGTTATACGAAAACTTAACCAAAGGCAAGTGTGAATCCCAATTACCACCAAAATCTATGACACATGCCCGAAGCATATCTTCTAATGTTTGAATAGTACGCTCCGTTTGACCATCTGTCTGAGGATGGTATGCTGTGCTAAGATTTAGTTTAGTTCCTAACGCGTCATGAAGAGTTTGCCAGAAACGAGAAGTGAACTTGCTATCACGATCAGAAATGATGCTCAAAGGGGTTCCATGACGACTAATGATCTTGGCGATATAAAGATTAGCCAGTTTCTCAGCCGAATAAGTCTCACGAATGGGTAAAAAGTGTGCAGATTTGGTTAAACGATCCACAATGACCCAAATACTATCATGACCTCGTGCAGTGCGGGATAATTTAGTAATGAAGTCCATAGCAATGTTCTCCCATTTCCACACAGGAATCTCTGGTTGTACAAGCAAACCAGATGGGCGTTGATGTTCAGCTTTGACCTTGGCACAAGTAAGGCATTTAGCCACGTAGTGAGCTATATCCTTTTTCATACCAGGCCACCAATACATGGGACGCAGATCCTGATACATCTTATCAGTACCAGGGTGAATGGAGTAACGAGTCTTATGAGCCTCGTCCATGATAAAGGTTCTAAGATTGTCACGATCAGGAATCCATAGACGATTGGAGAGATAGAGCAGTCCATGTTTCGTCTCCAAAAGATTTTCAGCTCCACATGACATTTCATTGTACATGTTGCCTTCAATGACCGAAACATGTTGGGCTTCATAGATTCGAAGTTTGAGGTCATGGGTCTGAATGCAGTTAAGTTGAGTATACGCCTTGCGACTAAGTGCGTCAGCCACGACATTCGCTTTTCTAGGATGATAGCGAATCTCACAATCATAATCATTTAGAAATTCAACCCATCGACGTTGACGCATATTTAGATCTTTTTGGTTGAAAATATGTTGAAGACTTTTGTGATCAGTGAAAACCACACATTTAGTACCATAAAGGTAGTGTCTCCAAATTTTCAATGCGAACACAATGGCTCCAAGTCCAAGATCATGGGTGGTGTAGTTTTTCTCAGATGTTTTCAATTGTCGCGATGCATAAGCGATGACCTTGCCTCGTTGCATGAGAACACAACCAAGACCTAGGTTAGATGCATCACGGTACACCACAAAATCTTCAACACCATCAGGAAGAGAGAGAATAGGAGCGTCGCAAAGCTTTTGTTTCAAAGTTTGAAAAGCTTCTTCCTAACTAGATCCCCATATGAAAGGTTTATCTTTGTGAGTCAAAGAGGTAAGTGGGACTGTGATCTTTGAAAAATTGGCAATGAAACGACGGTAGTAACCAGCAAGACCAAGAAACGAACGAACCTCAGTGGGAGTTTTGGGTACAATCCAGCTTTTTATGGCTTCAATCTTAGCAGGGTCTACGTGTATTCCTTTGTCATTTATTACGTGACCAAGGAATTGAACTTCCTTAAGCCAAAATTCACATTGAGAGAACTTGGCATACATTTGTTCATCACGAAGAAGGCTTAAAACTTGGCGAAGATGCTGTTCATGGGTAGTCCTGGATTTGGAGTAAATGAGGATATCGTCGATGAATACAATTACGAATTTGTCCAAGAAAGGTTTGCAGACTCGATTCATAAGATCCATAAAAACTGCGGGTGCATTGGTTAAACCAAAAGGCATCACCATGAACTCGTAGTGTCCGTAACGAGTACGAAAAGCAGTTTTGGGGATGTCATCCTCATGTACTCGAAGTTGATGATATCCTGAACGAAGGTCGATCTTAGAAAAACAAACTGCACCTTGAAGTTGGTCGAAAAGGTCATCGATGCGGGGTAAAGGGTATCGATTCTTTATCGTAAGCTTATTAAGTTCACGATAGTCGATGCACATACGAAAAGTCCCATCTTTCTTCTTAACGAACAACACTGGAGCTCCCCAAGGCGAGGAACTCGGACGAATGAAACCTTTGTCAGTTAATTCTTGAAGTTAACTAGCAAGTTCTTGCATTTCCGAAGGTGCAAGACGATATGGGGCTTTAGCGACTGGAGTAGCACCAGGAACTAGATCAATACGAAAATCAACAAAGCGAACAGGAGGTAACCCAGATAAATCCTTAGGAAAAACCTCTGGGAAATCACACACAACTGGAACATCTTGGATACTCTTACCCTTATCCTTCTTTTCCACAACATGAGCCAAGAAAGATATATACTTCTTACGAAGATATTTTTGAGCTTGAGTGCAAGACATGAGTTTCAAACCCTTCAATGTCGTTTCCCCATAAACACGTAAAAATTCACCAGATGAAAGTGGAATTCGAATATACTTTTCAAAGCAAACAACCTCGGCATGGTGTTTAGAAAGCCAATCCATGCCTACTATGACATCGAAACTACCCAATTTCATGGGTACCAGGTCAATAGAGAAATTATAGTCATTTAGAGTTAACGTGCAATTGCGGACCACAGATTTTATAACAATAGGATTTCCATCAGCAACCTCCACGGTGAAAGGATGTGTAAGACGAGAACGATCACGAGCAAGTAAAGGTTCAAATTCTAACGAGACAAAACTCCTATCCGCACTGGTATCAAACAAAATTGAAGCATATAAATTGTTAATAAGAAATGTACCATTGACCACATCATTAGCAGCTTGAGCTTGATTAGCATTAATGTTGAAAGCACGGCCACGAGCTGGAGCTGCTGGGGCTACTGGAATTTGCTGGCGAGACTGGATAAAAGCAGTCAGATGAGGACACCTATATTGCCTGTGGTTAGAATCACCACAAGCATAGCAAGTTCTGGGTTGACCAGTCCTCTGGTTTTTAGCATTCCCAGGTTTAGTTTCTCGGTAGTGAGAGGCAGTATGGCCTACTTTGCCGCAAGTGTCACACTTTCAGCAAGGTCGGTCAGTAGGGTGGTGCCAGTTGCATTTATTACACTTAGGGAAAATGCCAGTGTAAGGTTTTGGGGCTGATTGGGCTTGAGGTGCGGCAGGTGGGTTAGCAACGGGAATTTGATTAACAGGTGCAACAACAGCATAATTTTGACTCCTACCTTTACGTTTCTTGTTGGATCCAGAAGTAGAGGTAGAGGCAGAGGTAGCTTTGAGAAGTTCAGTAGTAGCAGGGGTCGAAGAGGTTTCAGTTGGTCGCTTAGTACCCTTACGAGTCAGGGTACCATCCTTGACATGCTTATCAGTAAGAGCTGCTGCGAGGCGAATAGCTTCTTCCATAGAAGCAGGTCTGCTCCCCATAACAGAATCATGAATTTGAGGTGGCAGTCCCTCAATATACTTCTCTATAGCAATAGAAACTGGGGTCACCATACGAGGAATCAGTAAGCTCAACTCGTGATAACGGTTGTTGTAGGGAACATTGTTTCCACTATCCTGCTTGAGGTGATAGAACTCATCCTCCAATTTCTTCATCTCACTACGAGGACAGAATTCAGTAGTCATGGCAATTTTGAAATCATCCCAAGACATAGCTAAAGCAGCTTCTGTCCCTCGAGCATGTTTTTCACCATTCCACCAAGTGAGCGCTCTTTTTTGAAGAACACTCATGGCATGACGAACACGTAGGTTGTCTGGATAGTCGCTATTAATGAACGTATTCTCCATACTTTCGAACCATTCAAGTAAGCCAGTGGCTCCCTCAGTTCCATTAAACTTGTTGGGATGGTAAGAGTTGAAGTGCTTGAAAGTGCACTTATTCTCACTAGCTCCACCATTTCCACCCGCATTCCCGTTAGAGTTCCCATTCGAGCTACCGTTCGGGTTAAGGTTTGGAATAATAGCATTAATGATGTTAGGAACAAGTGTTTCCAACTTGTCATTGAGCATGGTCGCGATACACTGATCAGATTTCAACTTAGCTTGACGCTTAGAGGCTCTTTTGCGAGATTCACGGTCAGACATCTACAAAAATAAAGTAATACTTATGAGATCTAATTTCAAGATTTTGAATAACACATAGCATACGATGAATTTTGCATAATTAAAGAGTAACTAGAAAGCAAATGTAATATCAAGAATAAAATGAGATATTGGGATTGTTTCTCAGAAAACTGGTGACTAGCCAAAGAAATTGAAATATTATTAGTGACTCGTGGGGGCGTACTTTAGCCTATAAGTGAATGCTCATCCCGAGAATTCCCAGGTAGGTAAACGGGTCCCTCGTCTGATTGGGATTTATGCGAATTACCAGTCCTAGACATAAAACTCAGAATACAGGCGCTCGCCCTTCCAGATTGCACGTGCCCCGTCACAAACAATTTCCAAAACTTTAGCGGATCTTGAGATGTGGAAATATATATCCTTGAGATGTGGATTTCACTCCTAACTCAAAGATATACTTTCAAAACGTAAAAAAATACGATGGAGTGAAACTGGTCACTAAGATAAGGATATCACTCCTAGCTTAGTGATTTAAGTTTCTTTTGGAGGGATAAATTCCTTGAGATTTGGACGTCTCCTATCTCGAAAGGAAAATATTCCAAGATAAATAAATAAAACATATAAGGAATGAAACTATTCACCAAGATATGGATATCACTCCTAACTTGGTGTTTTCGTTTCATTTGTGGAATATGATCTTCTTGAATATAATGAAAAGTAAAAGGAGAAAATATATCTAAAGTAATAAGAGGATAAAAGATAGCATATAAAGGGTAACTTAGTTATAGTCTAGGTCAAAAGCATTTACTAATAACCTAATTCCCTATAACCATGGCTCTGATACCAATCGGTAACACCCCAACCGATGGCGGAAACATCGAGGTGTCACGTAGTGACGATTGTTCAATAGCACATGGACTAAATTGTAAATATTAATAGCAACCAAACTTTCATTATCCAAAAGGAAATACAAAAGTCTTAATAGAAATCTCAAACATAGTTAAATAGATATTTAATCTTTTATTTAAGCACTAGGTCCAGCCTAAGCGTGAAAGCATGTAAGATCAAACGTCACCTGAAACATGTACAAAACAATTTTTATCAACACATATAATGTATTGGTGAGAACATCTGTTTGATATATGTAGTATAAAAATGGTTCGCAATTCATATGTTGTATACCGTTTGCAAATATGTAATAAGTAGTATCAGTCAAAACCAAGCCTATGAATAATGACTAACACATGACTAACAATTTGAATAATGAATTAACAAGACAATGACCAAGATTCTCTCAACATAGTCTCAAGGGGGTATACCCTAGTACTATTCATTTGAAATGCTAGGCTGCCCAGCGGTTAATGATTTTGACAAGCATAAATACACACCAAATCACATAAGGCAAACACACATGAGAATTGTATTAAGTATAAGAATAACATTTGATAATAGTGTACATGAGTAGCCCCAAAATAGTAAACATGAAAAAGGGGAAAGATATACTCACAGTTTGCGAAAGCAATCCAAATCCAACTTAAGCGGTCGTGAGTTAAGTTATGGGAATTCCAAGGAATTCAACCTATAACGTAATAGAATACTAATAAGGGAAAAAGTCCAAGAGTCTAAAATAACTAGAGTCTAAGGCATTAGGGTTTGCTAAGTCGATTTGGGAAATTAGAGTTTTTATGATAAGTCGAATTACTATAGAAGTTATATATTAAAATAATATACTAAAGTTTGTAATTAGGATTTAGGTAATATGATTATTACCAATTGAGTGTTTAGGTCAACATATGTTTAAATAATTAATACAAAATAATTTAGTTAATTACTTTAACTAATTATATACAATAATCATACATGTATTGAAATAAATATTTATGAGTTATACAATGATCCCACAAATTGTAATTAAGATTTCCAAACCTAGAATTATTTCTATTTTATAGGAAAAATATTTATAAAATAGATATTTAATAGTATAAATAAATAAGTTATTAATTATGTCTAATTAAACATAAATAAGACTAATAACTCCAGACATGATCCAAAAATGCTATTTTTATAGAAAATGGATGATTTCTGATGTAAATTAAAGAAAATAATTTTCCCATAATTTTTATAAACTTATTTATATTTAAAACTGATTTAATGAGATTAAATCATGTTTAAATGATTAAAAATAGGAAAATTAATAAAAATAAATGTTTTCTGAACCAAATATTTTTATTTCAGTTCATGATTATTAGAAATAATTCCTCAAAAAGTTTGAGATTAAAATCATTGATAATGAATTTTTAATCAATTAAATATGATTAAAACAATTAAATTCAATAAAAATACAAAAATAGGACATTTCCAGAAAATAAAAATATGGAAATTTTCTTTATGGTGTCAAGATGCTACTCCTAAATTTTCATAAATTTTGGAGCAAAAATGGATTTACTATGAATATTATAAGTTTATATGTATTAATAATGGTTATTTTATATAAAGAAATAGTAAATAAAAAAAATCAAAAAAAGGAGAGGGATGCCTGGGTTCGAACCCGGATCCTCTACCTTGGATAATCAAGATTAAACCACTACACCATAGCATGTTATGTTGATTTATTGGAATGTTTAATATATATAAACAATAACCCTTATTCATCTTCTTCCCCAAATCACCTATAAACCATAACCCTATGTTCAAAAACAATAACACGATCCTGACAAAAATAACGATTTAGAACAGAGGGCTTTTAATCAGAAACGAACAAGAAATAAAACGGCACTATTAAATCGGACTTACAAGTTGTTTTACGATCGTAAAAATGGAGTTTAAGACTCGCCACCTAAACCGTGAATCAAGGTGCTTCCAGAGACGATTTGCGATGAATTTGAGGTGTTTTGAATCGTGCAAGTGTGCAGGAACTTATTTACGAGTTGGATTTATAAAAGGTAATCAAGAAAATCGAACGTTTGTGTAGGAATTAAGACTTCGACGGTTTCACAATGAAGCCGATTAAAACCCATGATTAAAACGCGTTTAAGACACTTTAACACCCGTGTAACCGTTCGAATATGATGGAGAAGCAGTAACTCATTATTAATGTTGAATAAAAACTCGTTTTGGGAAGTTTTAAGACTCGTCGGAAAAGTCGCCGGCGGCGACTGCTTGGCCGGAAACGAAACAGAAGTAGAAGATAGGGGGAAACATTTGAAACTTTTAGGAATTGGCAGAACTGACCCCTCTTATTTAACTTAGGTTAGTTTTCAAGGTTTTCTAGTTATTTTTCCCTTTATAATAATTAACCAAGTTAACTAATTAAACTTAAAACTTTTATAAACTTGAAATTTTTATAATATCTTTTCCCGAATGACGTTCCAACATACGCGTTTGATTAAATCGTAGACACAGTCCATAATAAATACAAATAATATATTTTGAGCTCGCTCTTTTATTAAATTTGAAAACGACAAAAGTTACAGGAAATATTTGAAGGACTAATATTGTCAATTAGATGAAATACGAGGGTGACGGATGTCACACTCGGCCAATATTTTTTTAAAACCTATTTTATAACATAAACCTTAGTTAAAAACATTAACCACTAAAAATTTATAGGTGAATGGATCATAATACCCTCAAACTCAGTTAAGTTTTAACTAGGTTAGTCCCTAATACCTGACATTGAAACAAATTAAAAGGTTAATACCTTAAGCAGAAACAATAAAACCTTAGTACCTTACATTGAAACTAGGTGGAAACCATAAGGACTAACGGTGTAATTTTTTCTATTTCAAAGGATAATTAACTTTGATCCTTTGATACCACCTTTTTATTATTTAACATATCTATTTTTACTATTATTTACCATCCGACCACATCAAGTATTTGAAAGTTTTTGGATATCACTTACAAAAACAATTATCTTCATTATTTTTCATTTTTGGTATTTTAGCTAACATAAGTTTAAACTTAGTGGAGTTTTTAAATAAAATATATATATTTATTTAAAAAAATTAATAATTAGTTTATATTAAATACTAGGTTATATCCCAAGATCTTCCCGGGATGGACAAAATTAATATTAAGACAAAATATGTGTTACGATGTAGCACATAAATTAATTTACTATAATAAGAGAAAACAATAATTTTAATCATGTCAATAAGAATGAAAATGTATATTAAAGAGAGAATGTATGTTTGGATGAGGTGCACATACAGAAGTAACTATTGCAGGGCGTGATTGAGGTGGTAGTCTTGAAGCTGTAGCTTTTTTTTAATAAAATATTAAATGATTTTTAATAAGCGAAAATATAAAAAGAAATAGTTAATAAAATAAATATTATATAAATAAGAGATAAACGTGAAATTATAATTTAATAATATTATTTCATAAGAATTGGCTACATCGTCACCTTATTATGAATATTTAAATCTACCTTACTACCCCAAACGAATCCCTGGTTCTTATGGGTTGAGAAATTGCTTATAATCATGTTATTGACCGTCGACTTGAAAGTTCTATTAAGATTACTTAACATGACGTATTCAATGATATAATACAAAAAGAGTCGATGACGTCATTTTGTTGTATTTTTATGAAGAAATTTTCCTATCTATTAGTTTTCCAATGGCATGAACACATATTTTTCATACCACGAAAATCATTATTCTTAATGACATTGTTATTCAACTCCTAAATTAATTTATATTAATTGTAACCTATCTCATGCTAAAAATTGAACTAAATATGGTCTTTCTCTAAAACATAAGAGCCTCTACCATCAATCTAAAGTTGAATTGCGAATCATTGTTAATTGTTTTGTTAAGATATCATTCGACTTGAATACAATATGAAGAGAGACATTTCTCAACAATGGAAATCGTTATTTTTTATGGATGTATGTTAATGTTAATGTACTCCTAAATTACACCAAATTAATCATAATATATATTATGCCAGGAATTAGAATGGTCTTTTTCCCAAGAGGCTAGAATTTGTACCACCTAGCCAAAGCTGGAGCTGCAAATCATTATTAATTTTTGCTAAGATATCCGTCGACTTGGATAACTTTTATCTATAATCTATATCTATAATACATTATAAAGGAGGAGTGATGGCCAACATGGTCATTTTCATTTCCATACAACTTAAGAAGCAACATGTACAATACATTTAAGCAAGAAATTTAAGGGTATTTTAGGAATAATTGTGACAATTAAGACACTTAGAAGGGTAAAATAGACATTTCACCATCCTCATCCTTTACAATATCAAAACAAATTTACAATATTATCCTTCATTTTCCATCCCCTACCCATGGCTGTTTGCCTTCTTCAAACATTGAATGCGATCATCAATTTCTCAGCAATATCGTTTCTCCTTCAGTTTCAAAACTATCAAGGTGGAAGGGTTTCTTTCTTCATCATGAGGTACAATTTCTTCTTTGTTTTATGTTTTTTATGATCTCAATGCAGTTAAAATTTTGTTAACCACTATTTTGATTCTTGTATCAATCTGTTTCTGAAATGGTCATCCAAGAGTTTATTTGTTAAAATGTTGTTCAGAATTTGGCTTTTCCAGGTGCCAATTGCACCCCTTTTATACTCTCTTTAAGAATTATGGTAGTAGATGAGTTCTAATTTTGGATTGAAGGTCTTGTTTTATATTGGATTTTTGTTTATGCTTTAATGGGTTTGATTGTGCTTCTTTGTTGCATGTAATCAGATCTTTTTTGTAGAGTTTGGGTGTAGACTTTATGATAGTAGATGAGTTCTAATTATATAAGAATACACTTATCAGATTTATTTGTTAGAATACAGGAACTGTTTCACATCGTTCATTCTTTTGAGATGATTGGGTTTGAAAACGTAAGAGCAGAGGGAGCGGTGTTGTTGATGTCGGGTTCGATTACAGAACCCTTAGTGGCTCCGTTGGTTTCGTAAGGTAACCTGATTGTGTTGTTTTGTTGTTGCTGCCAACCCTATTTGTTATTTTTTTTAACAAAATTACTTATATTACATTATTACTTTAACAGTTCGTCAAACCTTTTTGTGAATATTGACTGACCTTTTTTTTTAATTAGTTGCGTATTGTATAGGTCTACGATGAAATTTGTTCAAGGTTAATGCAATTGCAACCAAGTATAAGCCCACCAAGGTAAATAATTACATTTAATTATTACTATGATTTGTTTTTCATTTTTTTGAACATATCAAGATAATTAACCTAACGTTTGTTTTTATTAGCTACTTAATGAATATAGTTAAAGGAATTCGTAATTAGTTACCTATTTTTTTACTAATTTAAAGTGTATCTAATTTCTCTTTCAAATTGGAAAAAGTGGAAATTACTAATGTACATTGTGATTATTGAGCATGTATATGTATCTATAATGTTGTTTAGAAGTGTGTATTGTGTATATTGATTGGTCTTTTAATTGCTTTGTGTTAAAAGGTTAAGCCACAAGCTGACAGAGTGCTGATTCGTTTGGAGGAGCTACCTGAGGTTATTATTCTTTTGTTTCTGTATTTGTTTAAATTTACGTTCATGTTTCTTTTAGTTATCTCATGGTACATTTATATGGAATACATTGTACATTTTGCAAATTCATATTTGTATTTGTAGGTCTTAAGTGTTTAAAAAAAAATTGCTTTATGAAATATATATAATAATATGTGGTCATGTTACTTTCTGATTCTGTTTAGGGAAATTGCTACACTCTGACTATTATACATTTATATTATATACTTATTAAGTTACTATCTGCTGCTAAGTTACTATTGTTTAGACCGTTCGTGAATTTTTATGCATATGTTGTTATGTCAGTTAGTGAATGGTGTGTGGGCTGTGATGGTTCAATATGGCAGGCTTCTTCACCTAAAGATTTTGAGCTTCCTGGATTTCTGCGCTGGCTACAATTGTATCACAACGCAACCGGCTCATTAAGGCTATTTTGTTTTGTGGCCTCTGTTTTTCTTCTGATACATTTTTCCTTTGGTGGTCTAATGGTAAGTTGCTTCTCTGAAATGTTATTGTTCAACAGGGACATTTTGCCGATTTTTAGCTTGCTGCCTTTGTGCATTGGTTGTGTTGGTGATGTGATTAGCAATTTCATCACAATCAGCTCATGAGGCCATTATATTTTGTGGCGTTTGGTTTTTTGCTGATACATGTTGCCTTTGATTATAAGAGACATTTTTCTGATTTTTAGCTTCCCATTCTTTATTCGCTGTGATGTGATGTGATTATCAATTGAATCCCAGGCAGCTCATTAATTGGCTTCTGCTGATACATGTTTCTTTTGATACTGAGATGGTGATGTTATTAACAACTGAATGACAATGCAAAGTGCTCATCAAGCCTATTATATGATGTTATAGGTCAATATGCAGTTCACTTAGTGATACAAAATTTGGTCGTCTTGGGGCTATGATGAAAAATTTCTGAGACTCTGTGAATTGGCGCAGTCTCTGTTGTATTTGTTTTCTTGCATATTTTTATCTTGTGATGCTTTTCAAATTTTTCTTTAGAACATGAACTCAAATGAAAATTTAACATGACGTTACCTTCCAATCCAGATGGTATTGTGATTTAACTTGCTTTCGCATGCCAAGTTGCCAACCGGTTGTTGTGTACCTAAGGGATATGTGTTCTTTGATCTTTTGTGTATCTTAGCGACTGAGCCTCATCATAGTTTTTTTCTCATGCTTTTCAAATATTCCTAAATCATTATATGTATATTTCTTTCTCGGGTAGACGTTATGTTGTACGAGTCACATGTGATAGAGAAATTGAAGTCGTTGCAATGATGTAAGATCATAATTTGTGAGGTCTTTTAAAGTTGCAAAGCCATTAAGGACGAACTAATTCGATAAGGTATGAGTTAGTTGGTTAGTTAAATTATGGTTATAATTTTGTGGATTTTTATGAATTGCATTTGATTAGTGTGTACGTGGTAGGTGTAAGGGATGTTGGTTTAGAATCGTGTTCCAAGACGAAGTGCAGGGTGATAAACCAGATCCTTGCCGATTGCGGGACCCGTCCGTTTTCTTTTACATCATGTTTGGCGGGCGTTTTTATAAGGTAAATATTTGTCCTTTTTTCTTTCAATTCTTCAAACTTATTATTAGCTTTTGGTGATTTACTTCTTACTCAATAGTTACAGAATGATAATCATTAGTGTTGAAGACGGTAATGACATTAACATGATCAGATGAGTCAAAGTTCAAGTAACACTCTTTGCTTTCTTTAATATCTTGATGTTATTTATAAATTGAATATGATTCTTAGTTATTTTGTAGTAGAATGGCAAAATCATATGTTCTGACTGTTTTAGTTGTGGCATGTGAGGTGAATTTATTGGTGCAATTTGTACATTTCAAAAAGCATTATGTACAAGCCTTTTAATCGGCTTTACCTTTAATTTGCCACGTTTCTTGCTATGGTACGTGTCCTCTCCGGCTTTCTCTTGCTTGCCTTCTTAACAAATGAATCGTAAGACAAAGGCAAAGAGCGCATGATAGTGGACTGTGGTGGTTTGGAAGCAGTGACGATATACCTCCGATGACCAAATCAAATCAAACCAAACCAAACCAGCGGCGCTTTGGAGATTGTTGGAGTGGACCTTACGACGGCGCTGAATCAACGAGTGGTAACGGATAATTTTTGTAGTCTATTGGCCGCTGGTTTTGCGGATCTAACCACAAATAGATTTTTTCGTTTTTAGTGCTACAGTTGGAAAATTTTGTGCAATTGGAGTGTGTCAAGACTTATTCCTCATAGACATACACCACCATCTAACCAAACAACAAGTCACCAACTTGTATTTCATGTTTTATCATCTGGATCCTGATAAATAATGTTTGAGCACATTCAAAGATACATTGGCAACTAGCTTCTATTTCAAAAGATTTTTTAATAATTACACATTTAAGATAGGTAAGTATCCATATAATACGATCTCAGATTTATTTGTTGTCAGCAACTGGATTATAATCATCTGTTCAATTTGTACCTCTGTGTTTTACTAATAAAGTGTTTGTGTTGCTCTCTGATTGAGTCAGCTGAATACAGATCTTACCTGATTAGCATATGTTAGGCGACGGCGAAGGATTTTGAAGCGTATTTATTTGGTATGTCTTTTCGATGAGATTATGAATACGTGTATCATTTACTTTACAAGAACATATTAAAATTTGAGCGTCCTTAGTTGCAAATATTGAAGATGATGATTATATTCAATATTTGCGGCTATAATTTTTTTACGTTATAGCTGCAAAAATTGAAGTATCACATTATAAATTTTCGTCGCTACAACATTACGCGGGTTGCCTGCAGACTGAAAACTTCTACCGCTATTTTCCGTTGAACGGAGTAAAATGTTAAAAACCTATAACGGGTTATGGTTCGTAATTGGCATCATAATTGAATATGATGTCAACTGAAACACCCGCTGCAACGCGCGGGCTTTCCCACTAGTTTATTAAATGGGTTGATTTGGATATTTTTAAATCATACAATACCTATTGTTATTGACATCACGTAAGGGTAGTGATAAAAAAGACTTCGACTAATATAAATCAAATTGTGATTATCTTCAATGACCAAAAACAATCTTTATATTTGTGACCGCACTATCACAACATTAGCGATTCATTTGTGAACAAGTTCAATGCAGTTGTAAGTTTTGCAACCGGTTTGAACTTGATTGCAAAATATTAGTACTAAAATATTAAAATTGTGAATCAATTCTAGTTATTTATCGTGCTTGAAGCTTATAACATAATTAAAATATGGAAATATTATGTGCATGTTATTTCTTAATTATGTAAGATCGTATGTTCTTTACATATCTAGTTATCCTCCTTG
Source organism: Ambrosia trifida (assembly GCA_028751855.1). Lineage (NCBI taxonomy): Eukaryota > Viridiplantae > Streptophyta > Magnoliopsida > Asterales > Asteraceae > Ambrosia > Ambrosia trifida. Next base: position 216,576,568 of record CM054122.1, on the reverse strand, counting down.
CGATTGTGACATGTAACAATAGGAAGAGAAGAAATAATTCAAATACTTGGTGTCAAGGCCGGCTCTGAGGGGGTGCGGGGAGGACTCCCAGCCCGGGCCTAGTATCTAAAGGGGCACTTTGAGCGGCGACGGATGTTTTCTTTCTATTTTCGACTCAAAAAAAGATCTCATCTTAAACATCACTGGTTATAAACGCAAGAATGTGAAGAGTAGATAAGGAAGAAGATGAGTCATACATGAAAAACTAGATTGGAACGATACGACAGAATTTAAAAAAAGTTGAAGTGTTTTACTTGAGATTTGTGTTGTGGTATAGTAATTGTGCAGCATTTGCAGTAAATTTTAATATATGGCAGTACTGCAAAACAATAATTGTCTCACGCTTTTGCACATGATGCAAGTCAAATTCATTTTATTAAAAACTTTTGAAGTCGATCTAGACATAAAATAATGGCCCTTCAAATTATTATGGAATTTTAAGAAATGATGGTTTTTTTTATGAGCCAATTAGCCAAACATATTAATTTTTATAATTATTACGACACTTTCAGTTCTATATCCGGTTTGACCGGTCTGACTAGGGAACCAGTAAGGACACCGGTTCAACGTCCGCTTCGGTTATGAAAACATTGCTTAAAAGAACTAAGACTAAGGGGCACATATTTCGCGGCTCGGCCCGGGCGCCTGAATTTTCAGGGTCGGCCCTGCTTGGTGTAATTGTATATTTGTAATGTTTATTTCGTTCTTTTAAACATTGTTATCTTTCATCCAGTTGCTTGAGTTCGTATAATACACAAGGCTTAATTGCAAACAATAATTCGAATACTTTGTAAAACTAGTCAGGTGCTCGCGCATTGCGGCGGGGAACAACATTTAATTAACATGTGCATTGTGTGTTGTACTTTAAGCAATTATACTGTAAAACTTAATTTTAAGATGTCAATAAGAAATGTATTATAATATAGTATAGATGATTTCGGCTCATTTTCGTTTGTTTTCGTTTTGGTTATTACTTAACCATAACATATCATTTTTAAATTAAAAAAACGTACTATAGCAATACCGTACTCAAATTAAAGAGAAAAAAAAAGTTCGTTTATACGGTGTAATAATATTAAGAAAATATTAACGTATAAAAAAATTATGAACGTTTAAAAATCGTGAGGGGTGGTTGATTAAAATAAAAGTGAAAAGTGTAATTGTTATTTAAATAAAAAAATTTGAGTAAAGTTGAGGGGAAAAATGTGTAAGTATAGCTTAAAAGACATATTTACCCTTAAAAACTAGTTAATATATGTATTGTGTGTTGTACTCTACGAAATTGTGCTTGTAAAACTTAAACTTTAAGAGATCCTTATGAAATGTATTATAAGATAGTATAGATTGCATATTTGTATTGTTTATTTCGTTCTTTTAAACAATGTTATCTTTCTTTTGGTTGCTTGAGTTCGTTAACATAGATGTAAGTTTTTTATTTCAAATCGAGTGGTTTTTTTGGAAGAAGATACTTTCATCATTACTTTAGTATAGTTATATTAGCATGAGTACAGTTTTTTTTATCGTTAATTTTCAATCATATATCATCATCACGTTCTATTCATCAACAATATTGTTAGGTAATTTTTATTAAAATGGTCAAATTTAGAACAAGTTGCGTTAGATTTGTCTATCTTATTCGGAATAAACTAGTTTAAAATATTTGAATCACAAGTACCTAACGTGGCATAATGAGATGATTTGAAAGTCGTCCTGAATAATTTTATTTTTAATAAATATATACTATAGATCCTTGGTTAGTTTAGTTCCGGAGGTCATCCTCAAAAACCCTTTGAACTTGTTAAATTTATACGTGCATTATTCATATTGCTACATTTGTTAATTTAAAATTTTTCTTTTTTTCTTTTTAAACCAATTTCATTAAGTAAAGAGCGAATTTACAGAACGAATTTACAGTAGAATGGCAGGTAGACGGGCAACAAGCTACATCGTCACCTTATTCTGAATATTAAAACCTAGCTTACTGAAAACGAACCTCAGGTTCTTATGGGTCGAGAAATTGCTTATAATCATGTTATTGACCGTCGACTTATGTATGATGTATATTTATTTGAATTGAAAGTTCTCTTAAGATTGCTTGACATGACGTATTCAATGATATAATACAAAAAGAGTCGATGACGTCATTGTGTTGTATTTGTATGAAGAAAGTTTACCATCTATTAGTTTTCCAATGGCATGAACACATTTTCATACCACGAAAATCATTATTCTTAATGACATTGTTATTCAACTCCTAAATTAATTTATATTAATTGTAACCTATCTCATGCTAAAAATTGAACTAAATATGGTCTACCATCAATCTAAAGTTGGATTGCAAATCATTGTTAATTGTTTTTGTTAAGATATCATTCGACTTGAATACAATATGAAAAGACTTGATGACGTCGTTTTGTAAAAGTAATATGAAAACAAACATTTCTCAACAATGGAAATCATAATTTTTTATGGATGTATGTCACTGTACTCCTAAATTAGACCAAATTAATCATAATATATATTACTAGCTGATTACCCGGAAGGGTTCCGGGGTTGAAAAATCTAATTTTACGTAATAACCTATTGCAAATGGCTCAAGTTAACTAACCACAAAATCTCTCAATCATTGTATGTTCATAGTATTCTAATCAGTAATAACTCATATTCCCTAATCTAAAACCTAATCAGTAATCATGTAAAGAGAATCACTTATGTAAGCTGCAACTATTCAAAAATTCATCACATCTCTTTAATTTCTCACATTCTAATGACTCTTATAATTCCTAACCTAATCAACTAAACAAACATTTAAGTTGGAAGTTGTAACCATTGCATTTCATTATGCCACGTTGCATAATCAAGAGATGGTTGAGACCACCATTGAACACCATGTCAGCAACTATCAATTCTTCCCGGGAGCGTCCCAGAGTTGAAAAATATAACCATTCTAATAATACTAATAGTAATAATTATTACTCTTGTAATTAAATAAATAAAAAAATAACCTTGCTGTAACACCCCAACCGATGGCGGAAACATCGAGGTGTCACGTAGTGACGATTGTTCAATAGCACATGGACTAAGTTGTAAATATTAATAGCAAATAACTTCCATTGTTCAAAACGAAATACAAGGGTCTTAATATAAATCTCAAACATAAATAATAAATGTTCAACTTTTATTTAAGCACTAGGTCCAGCCTTAGCGTGAAAGCATGAAACATCAAACGTCACCTGAAACATGTACAAAACAATTTTGTCAACACATATAATGTATTGGTGAGTACATCCGTTTGATATATATAGTAAGGTAAACTTTAGCAATTCGTGTGTTATTTTGCAAGATGTAATAAGTGGTATCCGGGTCAAATCAACCCTATGAAAAAAAGCAGATATATATAGTATGCGCTAGTAGTAATGTAATACATAGCAATGACGAGGACTCTCAACAGAGTCACAAGGGTATAAACCATAGTACTATTCATTGAAATGCCAGGCCGCAACGGTTAATGATTTGACAGGTCATAGATACACAAAATGACACAAGCAAACACACATAAGAATTGCTATTTTAGTAAAAGGAATTATAAACTTGATAGTAAGTACATGAATCACCCCAAAATAATTTAATTCAATAAAAATATAAAAAATAAAACATTTTCCAGAAAATAAAAGTGTGGTAATTTTTTTTATGGTGTCAAGATGCTACACCTAAATTTTTATAATTTTTGGGTAAAAATTTGATTTATTATGAATATTCTAAGAATAATGCATTTATATATAATTATTAATATAAATAATGCATTGTAGCAAAAATAAGGAAAAAAAAAAAGAAAGGGTTGGACCTGCTGACTGTAAGGATCGAACCCCTGGCCTCTTATAAGGAATAACACAACCAAACCACTACACCACAATATTGCTTTGTTGATTTTATTCAAACATAAATGTATTTAACATATTATTAATAGTCATCTTCTTCCCCAAATTAAGACCTAAGAACCCTAACCCTATCCCCAACTTCAATAATCATAAGAATACACGATTAGTGGTTAGTAATAAGGGGGTTTTGATCGGAATGACATGAACAACGAAACGGCAAAAAAAATAAGACTTACAATGGGTTAAAGATGCTCGAAAATGGAGGTTTTTACTCGAACAAAAATGGTCCGATTGGGAGCACAATGTTTGCGATTTGAACAAGTTTTGTGTGGGTTTAGAAGGGGTAGTGATGCAGAAACAAGGTGGTAACATCAATTTATATAATGGTCATCAAAAACGCCCATTTTAATGGGTTTTTAAGATTTCCGGTCGGTTACTAATAATCACGAGTTAAAGTCACGATTAAACGCGATTAAAACTCAATTGATAGCTGGAAACTCTTAATTGTGGGTGGAGAAACGCTTGGCAATCATTAAAACGGGTTGAAGCTTGATAAAAGTGGCGTTATAATCTTGGCCGGAAAAAAATCCGGTGGCCGGACACTGATCGCCGGAAAACGTGGAAGACAGCAGAATTTTTTTTTTTTAAAACTTTGAAGAATATGCAACATTAGTCCCTCAAGTTGGTTTGGTTATAACCCTTTTAAAATTAGTTAGTTTTCTTTACAAAAACTTAACCAATTTAAGTTAACTAACTTTAAACTTTTTAAACTAAATTATATATATATATTTTTTTATAGAATCTTTTACGACTACGTTCAACATACGCATTTGATTAAAAACGTATACCCGATCCATAATAAATATGTATGATAAATTTTTTTTTTTTTAGTTCGTTTTAAAATTAAACTTGGAAACGATGAACTTGTAAGGACTATAAGGGAAATATTTGAAGGACTAATATTGTCAATTAGATGAAAGACGAGGGTGGCGGATGTCACAGTCTCCCCTACTTTAGAAAATTTCGTCTCGAAATTTCTTTCAAGTGGAGGTTTCTGGTTGTGGTAAATGTGAGTATGATATCGATGAAAAACAATTACGAATTGGTCCAAGAAAGGTTTACAAACTCGATTCATAATATTCCTAGTTACCGATATAAGATCTACATAAAAGTTATAATCGTTTAGGTTCAACGTGCAATTACGGATCACAGATTTTATAAGAATAAGATTGTCACTAGCAACCTCCTTAGTAAAAGGATGGGTAAGGTGAGGGCAACTACGAGCAAGCAAAGGTTCAACTTCTAACGAGGCAAAACTCTTATCCACACCGGTATCAAACAAAATCGAAACATATAAGTTAGTAATAAGAAATGTACCATTGACAACGTCGTTGGTAGCTTGATCTTGGTTAGCATTGATGTTGAAAGCACGACCACGGGCGGGAGCTGCTTGAATTGCTGGAACTGCTGGGACTGCTGGGGTTTGCTGACGAGACTGAATAAAAGCAGTTAAATGAGGACACCTATCTTGCCTGTGGTTAGGATCACCACAAGCATAGCAAGTTCTGGGTTGACCAGTCCTCTGGTTTTGAGCATTCCCAGGTTCAGTTTTCCGACAGTGAGAAGCAGTGTGGCCTGCTTTGCCGCAAGTGTCACATTTATAGCAGGGTCGAGTAGTTGGATGGTGAAAGTTGCATGAAGTGCATTTAGGGTACGAACCCGAATAGTTTCCCTGAACCTTCTGAGTTTGGGGTGCAGTAGATGTGTTTGCAACAGGAACCTGGTTAAGGGGGGTAACAACAGCATAGTTCTGGTTTCCACCTTTTCGTTTCTTATTGGAATTAGAGGTAGAGACAGAGTTTGCTTGAGACGGTTCAGTGGTAGCAGGGGTTTCAGTAGTCCTTTTAGTACCCTTACGAGTTAGAGTACCATCCTTGACATGCTTGTCAGTAAGAGATGCTGCGAGACGGATGGCATCTTCTACAGTAGCAGGTTTACTTCCCATAACCGAATCATGGATCTGAGGTGGCAGTCCCTCAATATACTTCTCAATGGCCAAGGATACCGGGGTTACCATACGAGGAATCAGTAAGCTCAACTCGTGGTAACGGTTGTTGTAGGGAACATTGTTTCCACTATCCTGCTTGAGGTGATAGAGCTCATCCTCCAATTTCTTCATCTCACTACGAGGACAGAACTCAGTAGTCATGGCGATTTTGAAATCATCCCAAGACATGGCTAAAGCAGCTTCCGTCCCTCGAGCATGTTTTTCACCATTCCACCAAGTAAGCGCTCTCTTTTGAAGAACACCCGTGGCATGACGAACACGTAGGTTATCTGGACAGTCGCTATTAATGAACGTATTCTCCATACTTTCGAACCATTCAAGTAACCCAGTGGCTCCCTCAGTGCCATTAAACTTGTTGGGATGACATGAGTTGAAGTGCTTGAAAGTGCACTTATTCTCACTAGCCCCACCATTTCCATTTGTATTCCCGTTAGAGTTCCCATTCGAGCTACCGTCCAGGTTAAGGTTTGGAATAATAGCATTAATGATGTTAGGAACAAGTGTTTCCAACTTGTCATTGAGCATGGTCGCGATACGCTGATCAGATTTCAGTTTAGCCTGACGCTTCGAGGCTCTCTTACGAGATTCGCGATCAGACATCTACAAAAGTGAACAATAATTATGAGATTTGATTCCAAAAATTTTGGAAATGCCATAGTTTATATCAAGACAAGTAACACATAACATGAGATATAGTAATTATAAATTGATTTACGAAAAATTATGAACATCATAAAGAAAATCATGATAAAACTTCAAATGAAAAACAATACCAAGTATAAAACGAGATATAAGAGTGTTTCCAAAGAAACTGTTGACTGACTAAAGTAATTGAAATATTATTAGTGACTTGTGGGGGCGTACTTTAGCCTATAAGTGAATGCTCATCCCGAGAATTCCCAGGTAGGTAAACGGGTCCCTCGTCTGATTGGGATTTATGCGAATTACCAACCTAGACAGAAAACTCAGAATACAGGCGCTCACCCTTCCAGATTGCACGTGCCCCGTCACAAATAAATTCCAAAACTCTAGCGGAACTTGAGATATGGAAATATATATATCCTTGAGATGTGGATTTCACTCCTAACTCAAAGATATACTTCCAAATAGTAAAAAAAAAAAAATATGATGGAGTGAAACTGGTCACTAAGATAAGGATTTCACTCCTAGCTTAGTGATTTAAGTTTCTTTTGGAGGGATAGATTCCTTGAGATTTGGACGTCTCCTATCTCAAAAGGAAAATATTCCAAGATAAATAAAATAAATAAACATATAAAGAGTGAAACTATCTACCAAGGTATGGATATCACTCCTAACTTGGTGTTTTCGTTCCATTGGTAGAATAAAATCTTCTTCGAGTATAGTGAAAAGTAAAAGAAGAAAATCTATCTAAAGGAATATGAGGGTAAAAGAAAGCATATAAAGGGTAGCTTAGTTATAGTCTAGGTCAAAAGCATTTACTAATAACCTAATTCCCTATAACCATGGCTCTGATACCAATCTGTAACACCCCAACCGATGGCGGAAACATCGAGGTGTCACGTAGTGACGATTGTTCAATAGCACATGGACTAAGTTGTAAATATTAATAGCAAATAACTTCCATTGTTCAAAACGAAATACAAGGGTCTTAATATAAATCTCAAACATAAATAATAAATGTTCAACTTTTATTTAAGCACTAGGTCCAGCCTAAGCGTGAAAGCATGAAACATCAAACGTCACCTGAAACATGTACAAAACAATTTTGTCAACACATATAATGTATTGGTGAGTACATCCGTTTGATATATATAGTAAGGTAAACTTTAGCAATTCGTGTGTTATTTTGCAAGATGTAATAAGTGGTATCCGGGTCAAATCAACCCTATGAAAAGAAAGCAGATATATATAGTATGCGCTAGTAGTAATGTAATACATAGCAATGACGAGGACTCTCAACAGAGTCACAAGGGTATAAACCATAGTACTATTCATTGAAATGCCAGGCCGCAACGGTTAATGATTTGACAGGTCATAGATACACAAAATGACACAAGCAAACACACATAAGAATTGCTATTTTAGTAAAAGGAATTATAAACTTGATAGTAAGTACATGAATCACCCCAAAATAGTAAGACAGTAAAAAGGGGAAAGATATACTCACAGTTTGCGAAAGCGATCAAAATCCACTTAAGCGGTCGTGAGCTAAGTAATGGGAATTCCGAGGAATTCAACCTATAATGTGTAAGAATACTAATAAGGAAATGTCTAAGAGTCTAAAGTAACTAGGGTCTAAGGCATTAGGGTTTGCTAAGTCGATTTGGGGAATTAGAGTTTCTATGATTAGTCGAATTAATGTAGAAGTTGTATATTAAAAATAATATACCAAAGTTTGTAAATATGATTTGGGTAATATAATTATTACCAATTAAATATTTAGATCAAAAAATATTTGAATAATTATCACAAAATAATTTAGTTAATTACCTTAACTAATTATTATAAATAAAAGCAATAATTATAAATGTATAAATAATTATGTGTTTCACAATGATCTACAAATGGTAATTAAGATTTTCAAACATAAAACATTTCTATTTTATAAGAAAAGTATTCATAAAATAGATATTTAATAGTACAAAAAAATAAATTATTAATTATGTCTAATTAAACATAAATAAGATTAATAATTCAAGACATGATCCAAAAATATTATTTTTATAGAAATTAAATAGCTTCTGATGTAAACAAATTAAAATAATTTCCCCATAATTTATATAAACTTATTTATATTTAAAATCGATTTAACGAGATTAAAGCATGTTTAAATGATTAAAAATAGGGAAATTAATAAAAATAAATGTTTTCTGAGCCAAATATTTTTTATTTCAGTTCCTAATCATTAGAAATAATTTATCAAAAATTTTGAGATTAAAATCATTAAAAATGAATTTTTAATCAATTAAATATGATTAAAATAATTTAATTCAATAAAAATATAAAAAATAAAACATTTTCCAGAAAATAAAAGTGTGGTAATTTTCTTTATGGTGTCAAGATGCTACACCTAAATTTTTATAATTTTTGGGTAAAAATTTGATTATTATGAATATTCTAAGAATAATGCATTTATATATAATTATTAATATAAATAATTCATTGTAGCAAAAATAAGGAAAAAAAAAAAGAAAGGGTTGGACCTGCTGACTGTAAGGATCGAACCCTTGGCCTCTTATAAGGAATAACACAACCAAACCACTACACCACAATGTTGCTTTGTTGATTTTTTTCAAACATAAATGTATTTAACATATTATTAATAGTCATCTTCTTCCCCAAATTAAGACCTAAGAACCCTAACCCTATCCCCAACTTCAATAATCATAAGAATACACGATTAGTGGTTAGTAATAAGGGGGTTTTGATCGGAACGACATGAACAACGAAACGGCAAAAAAAAATAAGACTTACAATGGGTTAAAGATGCTCGAAAATGGAGGTTTTTACTCGAACAAAAATGGTCCGATTGGGAGCACAATGTTTGCGATTTGAACAAGTTTTGTGTGGGTTTAGAAGGGGTAGTGATGCAGAAACAAGGTGGTAACATCAATTTATATAATGGTCATCAAAAACGCCCATTTTAATGGGTTTTTAAGATTTCCGGTCGGTTACTAATAATCACGAGTTAAAGTCACGATTAAACGCGATTAAAACTCAATTGATAGCTGGAAACTCTTAATTGTGGGTGGAGAAACGCTTGGCAATCATTAAAACGGGTTAAAGCTTGATAAAAGTGGCGTTATAATCTTGGCCGGAAAAAAATCCGGTGGCCGGACACTGATCGCCGGAAAACGTGGAAGACAGCAGAATTATTTTTTTTTTTAAAAAAAAAAAAAAACTTTGAAGAATATGCAACATTAGTCCCTCAAGTTGGTTTGGTTATAACCCCTTTTAAAATTAGTTAGTTTTCTTTACAAAAACTTAACCAATTTAAGTTAACTAACTTTAAACTTTTTAAACTAAATTATATATATATTTTTTTATAGAATCTTTTACGACTACGTTCAACATACGCATTTGATTAAAAACGTATACCCGATCCATAATAAATATGTATGATAATTTTTTTTTTTTAGTTCGTTCTAAAATTAAACTTGGAAACGATGAACTTGTAAGGACTATAAGGAAAATATTTGAAGGACTAATATTGTCAATTAGATGAAAGACGAGGGTGGCGGATGTCACACTTGCTATAAGGTGACACCATGTGTTGCAGTGTTGCGCGATGTGTTTTCCTAGCTTCTCTTGATGATGTATACCTAGTAAAATTCCGATGATAACATGGCGATTGGGCTTATTTTCAACATCGTAGATAAGAACCTAGTTTAAAAGAAAAAACATGATTAATGAATAACATGAATACTTTATGTGTTTTTTTCCTGTGTGAACGAAACCCTACAAAAAATAGTCGATTTTTTCTCCATTTTTTATATAGCACTATGGTACTCGTTGGAAAGATAATAAAACGCTCGTTAATTTGGTGTAATTTTTTCTTTAAAAAATCCCGTATATAAAAGATATAAACGTTTAAAAATTATAGGAGAAAACATGAGAGATAAAATTTTAAATTTATTTTTAAATTCTTTTTTTCCTAAAATAACTCAATTTAATTAAAAAAAAATAATTCAAAAATATTAAAATCTTTCAATTATGATGCCACGTGGCGGTTTCATGAAGAAGTTGAAGGCACCATTGCACGCCACGTCAGCAATGTTCAATTCTTTTATATATATTAATAGATTAATAATTAATAATAGATAGATGCCAGGAATTGAACTAAATATGGTCTTTTTCCCAAGAGGCAAGAATTTGTACCACCTAGCCAAAGCTGGAGCTGCAAATCATTATTTGGATAACTTTTATTTATTAAATGGGTTGATTTGGATATTTTTAAATCATACAATACCTATTGTTATTGACATCACGTAAGGGTAGTGATAAAAAAGACTTCGACTAATATAATCAAATTGCGAATATCTTCAATGACCAAAAACAATCATTATATTTGTGACCGCCCTATCACAACATTAGCGATTCATTTGTGAACAAGTTCAATGCAGTTGTAAGTTTTGCAACCGGTTTGAACTTGATTGCAAAATATTAGGACTAAAATATTAAAATTGTTAATCAATTCTAGTTATTTATCGTGCTTGAAGCTTATAACATAATTGAAATATGGAAATATTATGTGCATATTATTTCTTAATTGTGTAAGATCGTTTGTTCTTTACATATCAAGTTATCCTCCTTGCGATCGTGACATGTAACAATAGGAAGAGAAGAAAAGGAAATGGTGGGGACGTATCATCTTCATCTTAGGAGGATATAACTGGATATTTAAACGGGTCTTAGATGTTTTATGCCAATCCTCTATTTACCACAATAAGTTAAACATGGTATGCTTATAATAAACGGGTTAAGAGGCCCGCACCTCTCTAGACACGTTTTTAATCATGTTATTAATGTATCAACCCGTTTATAATCCGAACGAGATTTACTTTTAAGACTAACCCGATTAGCTTAGTGACGGATCATGTAATGTTAATGAGTCATGCCATAATTTCCATCCTAATATTATGAAGGAAAAATTATAAGAGGATATAGACCACTACTGATGATATTGTTGCATTAGTCTTTTCTTATCCGTACACTAATATTATTCCCGTGACCAAAATAAAAAATTCAAATATTCAATTGGACTTTCAACCTTATTCGTTTCATACCAAGTTGCTTGTTGACTGCACAAATGGACGAGTATTCACATGAGTTGATTACTACTTGCGCATGCAACAATTAAATGACAACGTCATAATCAATCTCATCTCATAATATTATAGGGTTTGAAAAGTTAAAGTTGTGCCCAAGCTCAACTAAATTTGAGATTGGCTTTTGAATAATTTTTCAAGTTCAAGCTTCTATTTTATTATGGCTTATTGGATTTTAATAATCTTAACTTTAATATATTATCCAACAACAGTTTTAACTTTTAACCTATTTTCACTCAGTAGTCTCATACTAACTAAAACTTAACACATTTAGTTTTTGTTAAAGTGAACTACCACATAACCAGTCTACGTCAGCAAAACTTTGCCACATAAAGTTCACATCATTACAAGTTTAACTTTTTGCTACAAAAGCATTTCATGTTAGTAAAACTTTATTTGTTTTTTTAATCACACAAGTAGTCCACATCAGGAAAAGCTTATTGAGTTAACTCTTAGGGGCTGTTTGGTAAGCCTCTTAATGAGACTCTGAAGCATTCAGCGCTGAATGATTCAACATTCAGCACGTTTGTTTTAGCTTCTGAATGGAATGGTTAAGGCTGAACCATTAAGATTTGATATGTTGTTGAACCATTAAGCACTGAACCATTAAACACAGAATTAGGCTGAACCTTAATAAAGTTCTCCTACCAATATGGGACAAGAATACTAACCATTAAGATGTCCAACTTAATAATTCAACACTTAACTATTCAGACTTCTTAATAATTCAGCACTTAATCAACCAAACAGCCCCTTAGTTAGTATAAGGCTGCTGAGTGAAAATAAGTTAAACAAGAGTGTTACTAAACATTTTCTTAATTAGGACTCAATATGTCAAAGTATGGATTAATGAAGTCTAATAAACCTTTTATTATTTAAATTAATTCATTTATATCCATTTATATTTATTATATATAAATATATTTTTGTTATATATAAAATATATATTATTTAGTTCTTTTTTAAGTAAACTTACATATAACAAAAACCAGTGTTGTAGTTTCTCCACGCTTTGCTGAGAGGGACGTCTGTTTAGTTGAGAGTTTGGTGGACATATGAGATACTATTAGGTACCTGTTGTTTGTACAAACTAATTGTAAATTAACTTCTTTAGGTCATACTTACTTGTGCGTTTGCCACGAGACGCAGTTTACACACGTAACAATATAAAATGCTTTATTGCTAAAATAACTCAATTTTCAATAGATTTTATATTGTTACGTTGAGAAAACTACAAAAACAAATACGCTATCGGTATCGGTATCGGTATTAAGACAACACTAGTTCGGTTCTACACAATAAAGAAAAATATCACCATACCAGTATCAATTCGAATATCGTTTTGATATGAGTACCAGTACCAAATGTTTATCCCAAAAAAAAGTAACCGATACCAAATAAAAAAGCATTAATAAAAGAAAAAAATGTTTTTAACAACGGTACACGTTGGCGAAACATAGACGACTCAAGTTAGCAAAAGATGATGATACATGCTAGAGAAGGGATAATATTGAAGTGTCACTTCTTTAATATTATATATAATCTTATTTTTATATATAAAGGTTCGATACAAAGGATGAAATCCTAAGAAATATAAGAAAGATTAAGAATAAAAGATATGTCCTATGTATGCATCATTTTTTGGACTTAGTCATGATATTTTAAATTGTTTTGGCTAAAAATCACCAAACACAACAATTAAAACACAAAGCAATGTATTCTAGGTTTTCAAAATTATAATATCATGGCTATAATATATTGCATTGTGTTTTTTTAATTGTTGTGTTTAGTGTTTTTCTAGCCAAAACAACTTAAAATATTATGCATAAGTCCAAAACATAATGCATACATATAAATTCTTTATTTTTCTCTCCCTTCTTAGGATTCTTGTCTTTTGTACCCTAACTCCACCAAATATATATGGTACAAAAGCCATATTTTGTGACAAGTGTAAGAAGGACGTAGACATCATGTTTTAGATTTAGGCATGATATTTTGGGTTATTTTTGCTAGAAAAACACGAGACACAACAATTTAAAACACAATGCAATGTATTATTGACACGCAATTTAAAACAAAACTAAAACATAAAACACAACGCTAAAACACATGTGCTTGGCATGATGTTTTAAGTTTTAAGCTGAAAATGAACTGTTTTTGTGTTTTTGATTATTATGTTTGGTACATTTAGCCATACAATCCACATAATTACTAAGTCAAAAAAATGTTATCTACATATCAATTTTTAATATTTCGTTCTCATACTTCTCACAAAATATGGTCTTTATACGCTAACCTCGCCCTATATATATGGGTGGATTCAATAAGGAACCTAAAAAGGTGAGGAACTGAAAAACCAGTTATTTAACATGAAATATATCATGAAAAATTCAATTTAACATGTAAAATATTATTTTTTTCAAAATATTTTCCAAAGCCTTTGCATATAAATACGTGTAGAATCTTTTTTAATAAGAAAATTCTAAAACTAAACAAATTAAAGAAATGCTTAAAATTAAAATAAGGTAGATGTTTTTTTTTTTCGGATTGATTTTTATGAGAATGACTTTAAATTGAATTTTGATGATATATTTAATATGTTAAATGCATGGCCCTTCACTTCTTTTTATAAATATTTCTCATTGAACGCCACGCTTTATATTATTATATATTATCATAATACTAATAAAGGGTTCTAATTAATACCACATGTATTCTCTCATATAATTTATCAATAATAATAATAATATTAATATATTGGATTATATCTAACTACTATTATTGATATAAAGTTTTTATTTGCTTTTCTCTCATACTAAATTATACTTATCTAGCTCTCTATCCTATGAAATAATATTATTAAATAATAACCCAATAATTCTTATTTATCTAATATTTATGTTATTAACTATTTAATTTTACATTGATCCGACCATGTATAATACACAAGTATTCAACCTAATAATAAATCAAAACCAAGTAATATGTTGTTACTAGTGTAATACACAAGCTTCTAACCTAAAGGTAACAAAAAAATGTTATAATAAGCAAATAGTATATCAAATGTCATTTTTTCAAAAACGTTTCTTAACGGTCGTATGTAGGGGTGCAAACGAGTCGAGTCGAGCCTGAGCTCGACCAGGCTCGAGCTTGAGCTCGATTGGCTTATAAGAGCTCGAGCTCGGCTCGTTTATTATTAATTAGTTAATACATTTAATAAAAATAATATAAATAATAGTTCGTTTAGGCTCGTAAGCTCAATAAGTGAAGCTCGAGCTCGGGGCTCGTTTACTAAACAATTTTAAATGAGTGGTAAATATTATTAAATATTAAAAAAACTAATATTACACTAGGCTCGATAAGGCTCGACGAGCCTAACGAGCTTCACATGCCAGGCTCGAGCTCGGGCTCGACAAATAAACGAGCTTTATTTTAGGCTCAAGCTTGGCTCGAACTCGAGTAGCTCGCGAACGGCTCGGCTTGTTTGCACCCCTAGTAGCTCGAACTCGAACTCGAGTAGCTCAAGCTTGTATGTGTAACCAAATACATTATGTTTATTCACATGTATAATATACATGTTTATAATCCATTCAATACACGAGTTTTTTAAGGATGTAACTTTTTTTTATTGCTTAATATATAAAATTATATTTATTTAGCATGTGTAATACACGAGATTCAAACCTAGTAGATAATAAATCAAGTAAAAATTGTATTAATAATAAGCTTAGCCTTGCGAGTCAACTGCTGAATAACTAGTGAAGCTTGAGATTGGTTGGCTTACCAAACAAGCTTATTCTTATGGTCGAGCTCGTTTAAGATTTACTTGACTTGAGCTTTTACTGAACCAATATATCTTGAATAGCTCACGAGCGGCTTTAATCGTTTATACCCCTAAATTGTAATATCAATATTTACGTCATCATCATGGTCAATCATATAGTGTGTGTGTGTGTGTGAACGGTCCTTAGCAATGATCACGAGCAAGTTTACCTTTCAACTCCAAAAAGTGTGTGTATGCCACATTTGAATTTCCATATTTGCAAGAACTAAGGCAACTATATATACGCATATAAACACACAAGCATGCATATGTTCAAAACTCCATATTACAACAGAAGCAAGTGCAGTTATTGTATTAGATATTATGTCGATTTCAATTGAAGCTTTGGCAATGGCGGGTGTAGACTACAACGATTGGGGTATGGATTTCGAGGAATGGGAGCGTATGGAGACAGGCCCACCTCCGACCCATCTATATGCTGATGAGTACGAAGAACACGAAGATGAACATGATGAAGAAGATATTATGATGGCAATATACACCACAGATGAGTTGTGTGGATGTACAGAATCCAAAAACCAATTGACATATGTTTTTGATGATCATTTACTGATGCAATCATCAAAAACTTATACAAAGGTTATGCAACTCGGCCATGGTATCAAGCGATTAAGGATGTTGGTGATCGCGATGATGGTGATTAGATTTCTAAGGAGGCAACAAATTCTTTGAATCTTTTGTAATTTTGAGTAGGATGTTTACATGTAGTGCATTTTTAATTATTTCATTTTTTAGTTCTTGGATATCTATATCTACTTGTAATTAATTAAATCGTCTTAGGTTTATTGTAAAATTGTTTGGCTTCAATTCATAGCAATAAAATTGATTAATTACTCGATATACAATTAAATCGTTCAAGTATATTGTAATGCTTGCAAATTATTACGAAATTCATGTTGTTTCTAGAAACATAGAGAATAATGAGAACCATGAGAACCACATAACTAAGTGCTTGTGTATAAAGGGGAAGAGAGAAAGTGCAATTGTTTATGCAGGTTTAAAGTTAAAAGGGGAAATGGAATTTAATAATCTAAACTTTGGGGGGTTGGAAGGGAACAGTCCCAACTTGAAAGTTGTAAGATAACAGTCCCAACTTGTCATGTATTTTATTCTAATGGTCCCAAACTAACTGAGGTTAAGTTTTTCTGTTAAATGCTGACGTGGACTGCCACGTGGCGTCTGACGTGGCCAATCTGTCCCACTTGGCAAAAAAAATGGGTCCTCTTTATCCACTTGGCTTTTTTAATTAAAAAAACTTTTAATTATAAAAAAACTTTTAATAATAATAAAAAAGAATTATATATATATATATATATTATACACACATACAATATATACACACACATATACACACTATCTTTCATCTCTCTCTTCTCTCTACCACCCACCACCACCAACCACCTCCACCGCCGCAATCTACAACCACCTCCACCGCCGCCATCTGCAACCACCTCCACCTCGTCACCCCATTGTCACCATCAACCGAATCCACCACAATCTCAACGAAAACCCAAAAAACTACCCCATTCCAATGCAATTAGAAATGGGTGCCGACCATGGGGTCAAGAATCAAATTTTTTTATTTCGAAATCAATATTATAAATTGAACCCAGTTTTCTAACCTGAAAGTGTTGAAATCTCATACCCACTCTCACATTTCGTTCTAAATCGCTCAATCGTGTCAGATCTGAACCAAAAACGTTGGCCCAGACAACGATTCGTAGACCACAACATCTTAACCAGAGAAACCCTAATTGTTTTGGGGAAGAAACCCTAACAACGATTCGTAGCTTATCAGCATCCACAGGCGGTGATAGAGAAGGTGGAGAAGACGACCGGCGGTGGTGGAGAAGGTGGAGAAGATGACAGGTGGTGGTGGAGAAGATGGAGAAGACGACCGGCGGTGGTGGAGAAGGTGGAGAAGACAACGATTCGTAGCTTCTCTCTCTCTCTCTCTCTCTCTCTCTCTCTCTCTCTCTCTCTCTCTCTCTCTCTCTCTCTCTCTCTCTCTCTCTCTCTGTCTGTTTACTTTATCAGAGTAGGGGGTTTGGTGGTGTTTGTAGTGGTGGTGTTTGTGGTGGTGGTGGGTGTCGTCGGAGATGGTGGTGGTGGACGGTGGTGGCAGGTGGTTGTTGTTGTGATGAAGATGTAGGGGTATATATATATATATATATATATATATATATATATATATATATATATATATATATAATTCTATGTTATTATTATTTAAAGATTTTAAATTGAAAAACAAGTGGGACCCACATTTTTTGCCAACTGGACATACTGTGCCACGTGGACTGCCACGCAGATTGCCACGTCAGCATTTAACAGAAAAACTTAACCTCAGTTAGTTTGGGACCATTAGAATAAAATACATGACAAGTTGGGACTGTTATTTTATAACTTTCAAGTTAGGATTGTTCCCTTCCAACCCCCCAAAGTTAGGATTATTAAATTCTATTTTCCCAAGTTAAAAACTGAATGTTTTAAATTAACATCCCTTTGATTAGAAGTGATGGATAACAAAACATGTGTGCTCACTTTTGAACTCGTAAACTAAACGAATTTGACCCATTTAACTTTGATGTGTTGTATTTGAAAATTTTACTGATCATAAAGGGGGTGTGTTTGTTTCTTTATGACGTCCGTTTCATTATGTGCCCTCATGTTCCTGTATTGTTGGTATGCTATATGTTGGCCCCAACTATAACACCCTTGATTTCATCGTTAAATTAGTGTGATTAATATGTTATTGGGGTATAGTCCACAAAGTGACGATGAATTGTCGGAGTCATGCAAGGGCGCGGTTGTCGATTATTGGAATTTGGCAGAGTAGTTGTAAGAACAATATAATACGCGTGATACTTACATGTGTTTCAATTTAATATATGACAAAACTTAATTTTAGTAAAGTTTTTTGTTGCGTACTATGTGATGGTGTCCAACTGTATGGTGCTGGATCGGGGCTTACACCAACCCTAGTATTTGATCCCCGATAACAAAGAAGATGAAGAACACGATATGTTATCTAGAATCAAGATTTAGATAAAACATATACAAAGCTCAATTCATAAATCTTGAATAAACAAATGATCTAGCCAAGTTATTTTACTAAACCAGACTCAAGCGTATAGGACTCAAATAATTTAATTTGCCAAAAAAATAAACCCGTACATGAAAAAACTATTTAAAGTATTGAAATAAACTTTCACTTTTACCTTTTCAACTTCTTCTATCTTCGTTTTATAATTAAATTCCAACATTCAATCTATTATCACTTATCAAATTTCTCTCTTATAATCGTATTACAAATATTGCTTTAGAATTTTTTGAGTCTAAGTATAAAAAAAAAGCTTCAATGGTTCGTGTAACCTGCGAATTGTGTCATGTTTGGTTTTACTTGTGACAAGATTTTCTTGTTCAACCCGTCTACCTTCAAACACAACGTGTTCAGTAACCCCACAAGACAAAACTATCCAAATGTATATATTGAGCAATAAAACTAAAGGGTAGACCCATAGACCATTCACTCATGCTATTTTATTGGTCTTTGTTTCCGTACGCAAATTACTGATATTATTCCCGTGACCAAAATCGAAAAATCAATTGGAAACATTAGACTTTCAACCTCATTCATTTCATACTTACATGTACTTACTCTGCACGTATATTGTGCATTCACATTAGTTAACGTCATTAACTCATTCGTATTCTATCAATATTTACGTCATAAAGTGACATTCAAGCAGTCTCTTCGATTAAACTATATAAAATTTTAATAAATATACATGTGTCAGTGGTCAACAAGATGATCACGAGCAAGTTTGCCTTTCAACTCCAAAAAAGTGTACATGTGCATGCCACATTTGAAATTTCCATTTTTTTTTTTTTTTTTTTGCATGAAGCCAACTATATATAAATGCATACAAATACACAAGCACGCATATGTTCAATATTAACTCCATGTTACAACAAAAACAAAGTTCACTTTTCAATTAGATATTATGTCGATTTCAATTGAAGCTTTGGCAATGACGGGTGTAGACTACAACGAGTGGGGTATGGATTTCGAGGATTGGGAGCGTATGGAGATGGGCCCACCTCCTCCCCATTTATATGCTGATGATTATCATGAACATGAACATGATCAAAAAGATGAGGAAGACGAAGAAGTCATTATGATGATGGAAACAATGTGTAGATGTACACAACAAAAAAACCAATTCACACATGTCTTTGATGCAAGAAATAAAGAGGGTGGTGATGATTTTGAGATGCGATCACCAAAAACTTTAATAAATATTATGAATCGCGGTCGGGGTAGATTAAAGATGTTGGTGGTTGTGATAATGGTGATTAGATTTCTAAGGAGACAAATTCTTTGAGTCGTTTGTAGTTTTGAGTAGGAGGTTCATATATAGTACTGTAATTCTGTTTCATTTTCATTCTCTATTTACTTGTAATTAAATGGTATTAAGTATATTGTAATTTGTAAAAGTGTTTAATTGGTTTAAATGAATAAAAATGATCACTCATATATATACTTGTAATTAGATCATGGTTAGTCAGGGGCGAATACAATGTATAATCATGGGGATGTCTGCTACCCCTTATTATCCTGGCGAAGTGAAAAAAATTTGTTTTTAAGCTATTTTTATAAAATGTTACACTTAAAATAAATTTTTTGTTACCCCTTAAGATAATTTTTATAAGATGTTACCCCTTATTTTATTTTTTAAATCCACTACTGTGTTTAGTATAGCATATATAATGCTTGCAAATCTATCAATAAACATATCTATAATACATTATAAAGAGTGATGTACAACATGGTCATTTTTATTTCCATACAACTTAAGATGCAACATTTACAACACATTTAAGGAAGAAATTTAAGGGTATTATGGGGATATTTATGACAATTAAGACTCTTAGTCTTAGGGGGTAATATAGACATTTCACCCAACTCATCCTTTACAATATCAAAATACTTTTACAATTCTACCCTCTTTTCCCATTCATGCCCTCACATCCTTTGCGTTATGTATTTGAAAGGTCTGCTTTAAAAAAAATGTATTTGAAAGGTCTATCTTCCAATTTCATTTCAACCAACTGCCTTTCCATTTCATTATGGTCCTTTTGATTTCTATGAATCCAAACCACAACAGGGAATCAGAGATGGAGTGAATCCAAGTGTTGTTGTCATTAAAAGGGTTGAATTGATGGTCGACTTCTAATCATGTCGTAGGATTTCTCTTTCATCTCCCTTCTTACGCGGAGTAGTCTTGGTCTTCAAGTGGTTACTGGATTTGTAAGTTAAGTCTCTTTAGCTTTTTTCATATGGGTATTAGACTATTTGTTCGTTTTCTGGTTTGTTTTCTTTTTAGTGTTTTGTGTGTGTTTCAAGTTGTTAAATACTATTGGTTTCATGCTTGATCATAATGAGAGATTTTCTTTTTTGATTCAATTGACAGTTTGCTATTTTGGTTGATATAGCGGAATCGAAAAGCAAAGTTTTTTTTTTAATTAAACATTATGGTGAAAATCACATAAGTTTGATTTTTGGGCGTTTTGATTCTTATAAGGAGGATGATACTGGTGTTTTAATGTCATGTGAAATTTTTCTTTATCTACATAATGGAATTTATTTAAAATGATTTAGAGGAAGACACATTTTATTTCATATTATGATTATTTTTTCCGGTTGTTTGTTAATTTGCAGAGCTGCTGCAGTCCCTTGAGGCAAATATGGTGCACAGATGAAATTAGTTCACAATCAATTGACACAGCTGATTATCTTAATCAGGTATAAAACAAGTCGCACCATTTCAGAACTAAGGTAATAAACAACAGGCGTGTGTTCTAGAATCAAACTGGAAAACATTAGTCGTGTATCGTCTATTCTTCTTTTTGTTAGAATAAACATTGAATTTTGATATTCGCAAAAATAGACATATCCAAGAAGACCAATAAGGAGATCCAATAAGCATGACGGCAAGATGGTAAAGGGTGATGAACTGAAATTTAGTCGACACAGAGATTCTTGAAAAGTATAATGTAGTCCACAAAAAAAAAAATACACATGTTTAACCGGTGGCTTAAATTTTGCCTTTCCATTTTAGCCAGCTAAAATGAGACAACATGCAAAGCACGGACTAAACTTTCGTCGTATATTAGCAGGCGGATGTCAATATTTTTTTTAATCTCAGATAAAGCCGACGTTTTTTTTAATGTAACACTTGGTTTGAAAATTTTGTTGATTTTTTTTGTTGTTATGGCGGCCAATTGTGCGTAGATAGGGTGTTTGGTTTTCATTGCTCTACAAGGCAGGTGTACCAGGATGGAGCAAAAGACGTCTTGCTATCGGTTGTCAGTGGTATCAATGGTGAGTTTGTTTTTTAAAGTTGTTACTTGTTACTGCTTTGTCTTGTTGTAGTTTGTAACTTATGTTTGTGTCACAACGAGTATTTTTGCGTATGGGCAAACAAGCAGTGGGAAGACATTTACAATGACTGGGATTACCGAGTATACGTTACGGATATATATGATTATGTACAAAAGGTAATCGCATCGTCTCATGGCCTTTGCACCACTTTCGATGTCCTTGAGAAACTCAGTGTATCAATGTACTGCTTCTTCTTTGTTATCAATTTTATAAGTTTGATGTGTTCCGTATTTGATTTTCAGTTTCTTAACTTTTTATTACTCACCCTTGATTGTTCACTGCACAATGCTATTTAGTTTTGTTTTTTTTAATTTTAGTTAGTTAGGGCTCAGAGTGAAACACTAGAGACGTTGATTCTTGTTCCAGATTAGTGACTTGATGATGTTTACTTTTATGTATTTCAATTTATTTATGGTGTTAGGTGTTACAATTGAATCAAGAGTTTCTAATTTGTTTGATTTAGCATAGTGTTATGTAGTTTTTTTTTTTTTTTTGTTAATATAGGTTCCTAAATTGGTGAACAAGTTAGGTGTTAAAATTGATTCAGTAGTGGCCGGATAAGAAGATCCAGGTTCTAATAAATGTGTGCAATGGGTCGTAAATGATCTCTGATTCGGGTTGTAAAAAATGTACACAACAGGAATTTGCAAAGGTTTTGTTCGGTAAACCGACTTAGAGAATAAAAACTTTTGTTGTGGGTATTTAAGTGAGGCTGCTCTAACGGCTGGTAAGATTAAGATAGACGGTGTAAATGATGAATTCTTGGTTTTACCATACGAAGGCTTATCCCCTGCTTCTTCTGATGGTAATTGTTTAACTCGATTTACATCGTTTTTTTATTGTTGAAATTGCAACTTTTGTTTCACTTAATTATCATTGCGCATTTGTGCTCATCTGTATGTATTTGATCCCTGTTATTATGCATTTACATGTCTAAAAATTTGTTTTATTCTGATATAGATTATGGAGAAACAATCTAACAAAAACATAATATGTTCAGCCAAGGTTTGTGTTTTTTGAACTCTATTGATCTTTTACAACGAATTTTTTTTTGCTATTCTCTTATCTTGTATCTCACAAAGAAATTGTGCATGATAGGATCAACATCAAGAGGATGATCTCATAATTTCTTTTGACCAGATTGAAGCTTTGCTTCCTTAAAGAAGAAGAGTGGCAAACTTGATGATTTGTTATTGCAGGTAATATCTGTTGAAATCCTTTTCTTTACATTGATTCTTGTTTTTTTTAACAAACGCCAAATTCTTACCGTAGATTAGGGTGGCTTACAAGATGAACGGAACGGAGTGGCCTTGTGCTGATTGGCTCATTTACCATGTTAATTTTAGCCATAGTTTTGGAGCACCATCTACGTAAGTTGTAGCTTACGCTAAATTGCGGTATCACTCCACTGTAAACATTAAACGTATAGTTGATGTCATGGTCGATTTGTGCTTCCATCGTATGATATATTACGGGATGGTTGATAAACAAACAAAAACAAGTACCACGTCATAAATTTCCATACACACAATATCGTGCGGGTTTCCTACGTAATGTAAACTTCAATGACAATTTTTCGTTGAATGGAATAAAATGTTAAAAAGCCAAAATGGATTATGGTTCATAATAGGCATCATAATTGAATTTGATATCAGCCGGAACACCCGCCGCAATGCGCGGGCATTCCTACTAGTTATATTAATAGCTGGGGTGCCACTCTCCTAATACGTGTAGGTCTGAGAAGACTTCAAAAGTCTCAATCTCGGAGAAGTGCAGAGGTTGTTTCTATCAATAGAATCACTCTATGCCTCCATGCTTCTATTGTACAACCCCTTTCTGCGTGTTGTCAACCGGTGACGGCGTTTCCGGTTTGTTGGGTTGTTTCTTTATAACCGATGGTGGTAGATCGGTGTCGTCGGTGTATTGGTCGATGTGAGACCATTACTGTCCCATAGTCGCTGTTGGTTACCGATTAGGTATTCTGATGTGATAATTTTAGGGCTTCTTAACCATATTTGTGCCTTTTATTACGCTGCATCTATGCTTCTGTTTCTTCTTTGGTTAAAGGACCCTAGGTGGTCACCGACAAAGACCCCTCCGCCGGCTAGGGTTCCGGTGAGAACCTGGTATGTTGTTCTTAGCTGTATATTTCTTTTTGTTTGGTTTCTTACTAATCACATCGGATTGTGTGTTCTATTGTGCTCCAGTCGGCGGCTTAGACTTCAGTGACCGGTTGAGGGGCTGTCGCTCAATCCCTTTTATTTCACTATGAAAGAGGCTATAAACATTTTGGAGCCATGGTGATGAGCGACAAAGATTCCTCCGTTTTTTGAGCCATGGTCAAGTTTTGATCTAAATGCTTTCTATTCACATATTGGCAGGTTGTGGATAGGATATTAATAATCTGTCACTTTTGGATGCATTTAGTAGGGGAGGCGATTGTTGCTATGTATACTGCTTACCTATCCTTTTGGCTTTCAGTTTGTGGGTTTACCTGTGTAATTTGGTGGCTTCTCCTTCGTTGTTAAATGTTGACTGTGATGGTGCAATCGCAGCGCAACCAGTCGACATACCACTATACACCTGAGCCTAGGTTTTTACGCAGACCGATTTCGCATGATCAACATGCTCTATGAGTTTCTTCTACTGTTTTGGTTTGTACATTATTTTTATGCCTTAGTACTGCTTTCCAACGTGCAACCGGTCGACATGTCAATGTATTTCTGATATATGTTGTTAGCTCATGATGATCACATATCCAATGTTGTGAAAGCCGACTGCCTGACATGCCATTGTATTGTATTCAATGTCAGCAGCTTTAACTGTTTTGCTTAGTGCTTGCACTTGACGACCGCTATGTATTCTACTTACCTATCCTTTGGGCTCTAGCTTGATGCCATTGGAATTGGTATTTTGTTCGCGTTAAAATTGTGATTTGGTTTGCGCTTTGGTTTATCGTAGGTGAGGTAACGTTGATTGCGACGGTGCAATTGTAGCGCAACCGGTTGACATATCACTGTACGCCCTTACTCAGGTCTGTTGTTTGGCTATGATGAGTTCAAATTCTTTTCGGGCCGTTAATGAAGATGGCGTGGCAAGGACGGTGGATGGTAGGTTTAGGACCTGCAACCGGCCTTGCGGCCAATTTCTTTCGGAAAATCTGAGCCACATGACGAGCACGTACATGAGTTTTACGTATCTGGGGCTTGATTTTCCTTTTTTCCTGCTTGACTTTGACACTTTGTAAATTGGCTTCCTAATAGGGTTTAGTTTTGCTGTTATTTCAGGTTTTGTAGTTGGTTTTACTTCGTTTAGGTTGGTTTTAAAATGAAGTTTTTTTGCGCATGTACTGATTCTTTTCTTGGATGTTGCCTCATGAATTCTGTAACATCGCAAAAAATTTTCTCAAAATTTTAAATACATAAAAGCCCTATTTTTATTACATCTTTAACATTAATACAAATGTGCCTATGTCTTTATTTTTCCTAAACTTATATATATAAATGTATATAATAATAATAATAATAATAATAATAATATAAGTTTCTTTTTTTTTTTACCAAACAAAAGAAAAACCCACAACATACCCCAACCCAACTATTCTTATCTTTCTTTAAAATCTGGAGCCCAACAAAGCAGACCCAAGACCCAGCCCATCCACCGGCCCAAACCCGGCCCAACCACCCAATACCCCTTCCTCGTCCCTGTTACCTGCTTCGACCAGCAGACCCGCCAAAAATACGACCCGACCCACTTCAAAATCGCTTGATTTGGACGTATCTAAACCCAAATTGGAAACAATAATCAAACCTCAATTAGTGCCAATCATCTTCGCGTCCTTTAATACGCGTATTAAGCTTGGATTGACGGAATTAACTCGTTTTCTTGACCAAGCATATTCCATATTAAAAACCTTCCAAATCAGCGAACACATTATAAATTGAGTTGTCCATTTTACTCAAAACCATCCGAAATACAAAACCCCACCATCACTTTGTACGTGCCTTCACGCATTCGTACTCAATATCAACCGTTTGACTTTTTCGTTGACTCGCAAATTGGAAGCCTTAACAACTGGTATGGTTCAATCCTTTACTTCCACCTTTTTATTGGGCACTGTAAATCAGTAACCCTTTGGTTAATTGATCTTTAACATCGTAATTGGTTGAGTGGGTTTCTAGGGTTTATAGGTTTATAATTGGGGAAGATGACTTAGTGTCTTTATCATATAAAAAGCTTTCAAATCGAATAAAAACAACATCTGATCTGCAGCTCAGATGGTGGAACGTGTTGATATACTGAGGCACAGGTCACGGGTTCAATTCCTGAACCCACCATTTTTCTTTTTTTCCTTCTTTTCCTTTATTTATATCTTTATAAAAACTTTAAAAATGCAAATAAAATAGCAATCAAGATCTATAAATCCTACAAAATTGTATTTTGTTTATATAACTCAAAAACTTCATCTTACAAATTTTAGTTTTTCAAAAATTATTTATTTATTATATATAATAAATATTACAAGTTTATTCTATTATAATTATAAAATTCTATAAAAATATCAAAACGATTTTATAAAATTTCACAAAAATTATCTTAAACTGATAAAACAATAAACATTCCAGAAATGATTTTTATTTCTGAAAAATCATTTATTTAATATTTTTAATCGATTTTTGTAATTTTAATCGTAAATAAATCATAATAAATCCATTTTTCATTATTTTTACATCAAAATTTCACATAAATTATTATTAATCATTTAGATCAGAAATATAAAATTTTTTATTCGAAATTTATAAATTTTAATATTTTTATATATAAAGTTTATATTTTGTCAATAAGTATTAATACATATAAATATTCATTAATTAAGAAAATATTTGTTTTAAAAAATTTATTTTCATAGTTATTACATTATAATACAACTACCTTTAATTAAAATTGGTCAAAAATCTTTTTATTAATTATTTCTCTATTTATTAAATCATTAATAACAATTCTAAAATAATCATTAGTCAGTTGTCAATCCCCAAATTAGGAACCCTAGACTACTTGTAGACTAGAAAACTTAGACTTATTTTATTGTCTTGAACTTAGGGTATATACTTGGAATCGTTGTGCCGCATTTATTCTATATCAAGGAATTCAATACTATCATTAAGGTGAGTTTACATAGCCCCTTTTTCTCTTTTACAATTTTGGGTGAAACATGTTTAAACATTTTATACTATCATTTACTCATTCTTACTTGTGATTCAATTATACTATCATTTACTCATTCTATCATTTGACTGTAACAAAAAGACACAGTACAATCATTAACATTGATCAAGCCGCCTGTTTAGATTATAGCGCTATAGGTCTGACAAACCCATCCCCCTGCATAAATTCAGGGATGATCGATAACAGTTACACTTTTACTAACTTGCGAGTTAGGTCTCAGTCGACACAAGGTTTGATTGTACAAAGACGCATTGTTACATGTCGGACTCATACTCTATCATTATACAACTGTGATTGTTGTACAAACTATTGTTATCTATTATATTAGAAAACCTATGTATTCTCACCAACTTTTGTTGACCCAAAATATTTTCAAACTTAACATGTTTCAGGTTCTACTTGCTTGAAGATTTGAGTTAATGTTTGAAGATGTGTACATAGTATTATTCATTTTGATGTACGAATTCTTGTAGAACAATTGTATGTAATTTATTTAAATCATTTAATGAAATTTATTATTCACCATGAGCTACTGAACAATCATCAATACGTGACATCCCGATGTGTCCGCCATCGGTTGGGGTGTTACAGATTGGTATCAGAGCCATGGTTATAGGGAATAGGTTATTAGAAAAATAATCTAGTCTATAACCATAGGATTTAACCAGTACTTGTTTCTCTTACTTGCTTCTCTACTTATTCCTATTCTCTATCTCCCTCCTACTTCTTATCCCTATTTTAATCCTTACAAGAAGATTGCTCTCCATCACTGGATCTACTCTTAGACTAATAGGACAAAATCCTCAGGTTTAGCCTGAACCACCTTGAGATCTCATCGAAGTTCTAGATTTTAATAACGAACACGTGCAATCTGGAAGGGTGAACGCCTGTATTCTGAGTTTTCTGTCTAGGCTGGAATTGCGCATATATCCCAATCAGACGAGGGACCCGGATGCCTACCTGGGAATTCTCGGGATGAGTGTTCACTTATAGGCTAAAGCATGTCTTCACTATGTTATTAGAATCTAGAATCTTTGATAAGTCAACGTTTTCATTTATTCGTTTTAATTAATGGATAAATGAGTACATTCCCTATATTACCTCATTCATGTCTCATTGAACCTTCATTGTGTCTCTTACAGATCATGCCTCCACATCGCAGCGCTCGCCTTAACAGTGGTGACAATCATGATAAAGGGAGTAGCAATCACAATCACAACCATGACACTAACCACAACAATGGAGGTGATGCCCAACTGGCTGCGATCATTTCTCAACAAATGGCACAACATATCGCAAACCTGGTTCCTAACTTACTAGCCCAAGTCATCCAAATGAATGGAAACGGCAATGGAAACGGAAACGACAATGGAAACCACAATGGGAACGGGAATGGAAACGGGAATGGTCTCCCAGCCTGCACTCTCAAACACTTTAATACCTGTAATACTCCTAAGTTCAGTGGAGATGAAGGAGCTACTGGTCTCCTACAATGGTTCGAGGGTATTGAGAATACCTTCATTAACAGTGGGTGTCCCGATAACTTTAAGGTCCGTTATGCTATGAGTGTTCTTCACAAACGAGCACTCACTTGGTGGAATGAGGAAAAGCGCACCCGTGGAGCTGAAGTTGCACTTGCTATGACCTGGGATCAAGTCAAGGAGATAATGAAAGCTGAATTTTGTCCACGTAACGAGGTCAAGAAATTAGAGGACGAGTTCCACACCCTTGCTCGGGATAGTGGGGAAAACCTTGCTTATAATACCCGCTTCCATGAGCTCAGTCTGTTGTTGCCCCATAAGGTCACTCCTCTACCTGTAGCCATCGAGAAGTATATCGGTGGTTTACCCATGCAGATTCAGGACACGGTATGGGGAAGGAACCCTGCTACCCTCGAAGAGGCCAAGCGTCTAGCAGCTACCTTAACTGACAATCACGTAAAGAACGGGACCTTAGTTCGGAAAGGCGAGAAAGCAAGTATTGTAGCCGCGGTAACTACTGAGGACCAGAAGCGTAAGACCAGGGATCCTGATGCAAACCTCACTACACAAGCTTCTAACAAGAAACCTTATACAGGAAACTTTCCATTGTGTAACACATGCAAACGACATCATCCCACTGCTTCAGCGTGTCGCTTGTGCACCAATTGTGGTAAGTATGGCCATCTGGTCAACACATGTCGTGAGACCCCAAACCCTAATACCAACCAACCAACCCTGCTCAGGCTGCTAATCCTAATCGTCCTGGTAGATACAACTATGGTCAGTGCTATGAATGTGGAGACCCAAATCACTTCCGTAACCAATGCCCTAAACTGAACAGAGATCAAGATCCTCCAGCTACCTAATAACAAGCCCCACCATTTGAATGTTGTTTGCTTTTATTCTATGTATTGACGCTTTTGATTCAAGTAATAAATTCTAGTATTACCATAACGCCTGGATGCATGCTTGTTTGAATGTAAACTAATTGCTATATCAATATCTAAATCTATACAACTACAACTCATATACTATACTCGGTATACTTATAAACTTGCTTACATAAACGTATTATTAATTTGCAATTTATGTGTATAATAATTGCTACACTTAATAGAGGATAAAGTACTTGCTCAACAGTTAGTTGAGTACCAAACAACCTACTCAACGATTGGTAGAGGTCATCATGCCTTTTCAACAGTCGGGAGAGGCCCTACAACCTGCTCCACGACTGGTGGAGGCTATCGAACCTGCTCAACAATCGGTAGAGGTTCCTACTCACTAACTGGTGGGAGTCTTTTTCATGCTCAAACAGTTGGACTCATTAAATACAAGGGTTCAACCACATGATTATTTCTGCAATACTTACATGTGTGTTAGAATAATAGAAGGACACAAAACCCTAATGTAAGGTAAATTGGTGATTGCGGTCCGGAACGTAATCATGAATTTACAGGTACGTTAAGGTAGTGTGAAATTCTATCAAGGTTTCGGGATATAACCAAATGTAAACTCTAGTTATCTGGTAGATCATTTAGTCAATCAACTCACACATAACACGCCTCTTATCCAAACTATTCGAGACAGTTTATTCTATCCATGTCATGCTATAACCCAAATTTTCCAAATCACAATTATTTTCATTTCTACCAAATCACCTTCAACCGTGTGTTTTCAATAAACTTCGGGACGAAGTTTCCAAAAGTAGGGGAGACTGTAACATCGGAAAAATTTTTCTCAAAATTTTAAATACATAAAAGCCCCTATTTTTATTACATCTTTAACATTAATACAAATGTGCCTATGTCTTTATTTTTCCTAAACTTATATAATAATAATAATAATAATAATAATAATATAAGTTTCTTTTTTTTTTACCAAACAAAAGAAAAACCCACAACATACCCCAACCTAACCATTCTTATCTTTCTTTAGAAGCTGGAGCCCAACAAAGCAGACCCAAGACCCAGCCCATCCACCGGCCCAAACCCGGCCCAACCACCCAATACCCCTTCCTCGTCCCTGTTACCTGCTTCGACCAGCAGACCCGCCAAAAAAATGACCCGACCCACTTCAAAATCGCTTGATTTGGACGTATCTAAACCCAATTTGGAAACAATAATCAAACCTCAATTAGTGCCAATCATCTTCGCGTCCTTTAATACGCGTATTAAGCTTGGATTGACGGAATTAACTCGTTTTCTTGACCAAGCATATTCCATATTAAAAACCTTCCAAATCAGCGAACACATTATAAATTGAGTTGTCCATTTTACTCAAAACCATCCGAAATACAAAACCCCACCATCACTTTGTACGTGCCTTCACGCATTCGTACTCAATATCAACCGTTTGACTTTTTCGTTGACTCGCAAATTGGAAGCCTTAACAACTGGTATGGTTAATCCTTTACTTCCACCTTTTTATCGGCCACTGTAAATCAGTAACCCTTTGGTTAATTGATCTTTAACATCGTAATTGGTTGAGTGGGTTTCTAGGGTTTATAGGTTTATAATTGGGGAAGATGACTTAGTGTCTTTATCATATAAAAAGCTTTCAAATCGAATAAAAACAACATCTGATCTACAGCTCAGATGGTGGAACGTGTTGATATACTGAGGCACAGGTCACGGGTTCAATTCCTGAACCCACCATTTTTCTTTTTTTCCTTCTTTTCCTTTATTTATATCTTTATATAAACTTCAAAAATGCAAATAAAATAGCAATCAAGATCTATAAATCCTACAAAATTGTATTTTGTTTATATAACTCAAAAACTTCATCTTACAAATTTTAGTTTTTCAAAAATTATTTATTTATTATGTATAATAAATATTACAAGTTTATTCTAATATAATTATAAAATTCTATAAAAATATCAAAACGATTTTATAAAATTTCACAAAAAATATCCTAAACTTATAAAACAATAAACATTCCAGAAATGATTTTTATTTCTGAAAAATAATTTATTTAATATTTTTAATCAATTTTTGTAATTTAATCATAAATAAATCATAATAAATCCATTTTTCATTATTTTTACATCAAAATTTCACATAAATTATTATTAATCATTTAGATCAGAAATATAAAATTTTTGATTCGAAATTTATAAATTTTAATATTTTTATATATAAAGTTTATATTTTGTCAATAAGTATTAATACTTATAAATATTCCTTAATTAAGAAAATAATTTTTTTTTAATTTAGTTTCACAGTTATTACATTATAATACAACTACCTTTAATTAAAATTGGTCAAAAATCTTTTTATTAATTATTTCTCTATTTATTAAATCATTAACAACAATTCTAAAATAATCATTAGTCAGTTGTCAATCCCCAAATTAGGAACCCTAGAACTACTTGTAGACTAGAAAACTTAGACTTATTTTATTGTCTTGAACTTAGGGTATACTTGGAATCCTTGTGCCGCATTTATTCTATATCAAGGAATTCAATACTATCATTAAGGTGAGTTTACATAGCCCCTTTTTCTCTTTTACATTTTTGGGGTGAAACATGTTTAAACATTTTATACTATCATTTACTCATTCTTACTTGTGATTCAATTACACTATCATTTACTCATTCTATCATTTGACTGTAACAAAAAGACACAGTACAATCATTAACATTGATCAAGCCGCCTGTTTAGATTATAGCGCTATAGGTCTGACAAAACCATCCCCCGCATAAATTCAGGGATGATCGATAACAGTTACACTTTTACTAACTTGCGAGTTAGGTCTCAGTCGACCCAAGGTTTGATTGTACAAAGACGCATTGTTACATGTCGGACTCATACTCTATCATTATACAACTGTGATTGTTGTACAAATTATTGTTATCTATTATATTCGAAAACCTATGTATTCTCACCAACTTTTGTTGACCCAAAATATTTTCAAACTTAACATGTTTCAGGTTCTACTTGCTTGAAGATTTGAGTTAATGTTTGAAGATGTGTACATAGTATTATTCATTTTGATGTACGAATTCTTGTAGAACAATTGTATGTAATTTATTTAAATCATTTAATGAAATTTATTATTCACCATGAGCTACTGAACAATCATCAATACGTGACATCCCGATGTTTCCGCCATCGGTTGGGGTGTTACAAATTCGTCCATCATCTGCATTTCATTACCTGCTGCAACATGCTGATAAAAGGATTGGCACTTTATTTATTTATGACACGAGATACTGGATGATAAACTACTCTTCGTCCTGTATTTTATACATTTGTGATTTCAGCTTAGGTGCTACTGCTTTCCTATGCTTCAGCACTTGCATTTCTTTATGTTGCACCAAACTACTCCACACTAAGTGCTTGATCATGACACATTAAACAACAGTCGATCAACTACATCACAAGCAACACAAAGTAACACATTTTTGGGCCACACCAAGCGACATTGCATATGAACTGTTACAGAATCTACGTATGCGCACGCCCGCGGTGCAACGACCGCGTGCCAATGATAAGGTCTTGCAATCGCTAAGTCGCCCGTGACGGTTCTACGTGCGCCTTGCAGGTGTTTTGGGGCTTCTGTGGATGTTGTTGCCGGTGGCTTTCGCGCCTTCAGGTTGGATTTCGGATAGCTGGGTTGGGGAGGATATTAGGGTTCTGACGAAACCCCCTCTCTTCACTGCATATTTACTCCATTGTTGATTGAGGTAACGTCAGATTATTTGGATCCCGTTTTTATACTTAATTTTGGGGGTTGATTGTGGTTAAAGAGATTGCTATGCAGCGTTAGTGTTTTTTATTATGTATATTATTCTTAAATACATATGTGAATTTTAAACACATGAATTATGAAGTCAAAAATGGAAGTCCATTCTAATGCAAGGTACTGATTTAGCTACTGATTACTAATAGCTCAAAAAGGAAAATGGAAATGTGTATATCTTTCAATAGTCCATGTTTGAAATGGTATTGACACCAATAGTCATAAATGGTTATATTATTTGTTGGTTGATACACACACACTACTTGAAAGCCCTAATTTTTGGGTTGTTTCATTGTTGTTCCGTTGCCGGTCTATCATGATAGTAACTCTTTAGAGTCTTTTGTTCCTTTACCGTTGGCTGCGCCATTGTCGGTGGCTTCCTGCGACCAAGCCAGCGGTGGCGGTAGACGGTCAGACTATGATGACGGTTGCGATCGTTCTTGGTATGATACTCTATGTTGCTAATCAGACTATAGTCGGTGGTGCATATCTTGGTTGTACTGTGGGCCTAGCGTGTTTTCCAAAAAAAACTTTTGTTTGGGTGCATCTCTTTGTTGTAAAGTCTGCTTTGGGTGTTTTGAATCTTGGTTTTGTATAGTCATCAACACTGATCTTTGTTTGTTCTTTGCTGACGTGTGAAGATGGTACACCGTATATTTTAGGCGATGATGGCATGTTAGTTTTTATGGATACTAGGCGCATTAGGTGTGATGGCAAGGCATTTGTCCAATGCAACCGCTTGGTGTGCCCTTTGTCTGAGCCTCCGCTCCATTAGCTGTTGCACATCTTGGGCTCAGATGATTATTCGCTGGTTCTTTTCCGCGTATGATGGTTTACTTTAGCCTTTAGTTTCAGGGAAATGGTGCATGATGATAAGGCTTCTTTGATTGGTCATGGTTAGTGTATGTGAATATATCAAAATTCGGGCCTGACGGTCTTTGTTACATCGGCCTTTTTTGCTTTACTCAGGCCTGCCGATTGTCCACCTGTGTTGCCTTATGAGATTTGTTATAGAAAAGGTAACAGGTATTTGTATTGCTGAGATTCGTTTTATCTTTGCTTCTAATTGTTGCATTTTCATGGTAGCCTAATTGGTCGTTTGATATTGGATAGGTACTTCTTTTGCTACAGGGCGCTGATGTCATGCCTAGGGCGCACTTAAATGTGAATGCGTTTGTCCGCTGCAA
Organism: Ambrosia trifida; assembly: GCA_028751855.1. Lineage (NCBI taxonomy): Eukaryota > Viridiplantae > Streptophyta > Magnoliopsida > Asterales > Asteraceae > Ambrosia > Ambrosia trifida. The sequence continues at coordinate 216,541,844 of CM054122.1, read as the reverse complement.
GCCTGCAACCATTTTAAATGTCCTTTGACTCGGCTTTTCAGGAACACTAAAAACTTATGGGGCGTAAGTTTATTCATTTGTAGCAATCATCTTTGACACACTTATTAATATAAAAAGCATGTAAACTATTTTCTTTTAAATAAGATAGAATGTTTTCTCTATTGTCTTACGTCGTGTTATGTTATTAGACGAAGAACGATTCGGTTTTGCGCGCCGCAACGCGCGCGGGTATAAAACTAGTGTATTATAGTGTTTGTTGTTTCTAGGAACATTGAAACTGGTGCCCAAACTTTTGTAGTTACATAACCGCTTTATATTTCATCCTTTAAATTTTATATATTTCTCTTAGTTCTATAGTTTCAATTGGTTGCCTTTTTTACGTCCGTTTAATTAATATTGATAGATAACAAAAATGTTATAAAAGTAATTGTATCACAAGTTTAGATGGATAGCAAAAATGTTACAAACTTATTTGTATCACGAGTTTAGATAGATAAGAAAAATATGTCAGAATATTAATTGCATCACAAGTTTGAAGTGTGTCATGGTGAAAGAATAGTACTAGAAATCTAGAATACAAAATGACATATGATGTCGCATGTGATGGAGGGGCATGATAGTAATTTCACCCACAAACTAACATAACAACTAACGGACGTTAACAGGAGGAACGTAAAGTGTTATCCCGACAAACAACAGGAACTCAAAGTGTTATGAAATGCAACACCCAAAAATTTAGGCAAAATAATAGTCTAAATATAATTGCATCATAAAAATATGCTTTAGAATTTTTTAAGTCCAAGTAAAAAAAAAAAAAAAAAAAAAAAAAAAAAAAAAAAAAAAAAAAAAACCTTAACGGTTTGTGTTTGTGTAACCCGCGAATTGTGTCATGTTTGGTTTTACGTGTGACAAGATTTTCTTATTCAACCCGTCAACCTTCAAACATGACGTGTTCAGTAACCCTAACTACACTACAAGACAAAACTATCCAAATGTATATATTGAGTAATAAAATTAAAGGGTAGACCCATATACAAGATTGTAAAAATCCCGATTAATCAGTGATTAATCGCTAGTCCTCACTTTACTGATTAATTTTGGGCTAATAACTCAATTAATCGGTGTCCCGATTAATAACCGATTAGTCGAATCTAAAAACTCAAAATTAGGTTAAAAAATGAATTTGAACTGGTCAAACTGGAGCAAATCAATCAAATAAAACAAGTTCTTACCTCAAAATTGGATGATAATCGATTATTTAGAAGCAAAATCGATGAAACTCTATGAACCCTATTTGCGTCTGATGGTTCCGTACGATGAAAGAAGGAATGGGGAAGAAAAAACAGGATATTGTGAACGATGGGGGTGATTAGGGTTATTTAAGTTTAGATATTTTAATATTTAACTCCCCTCCATATTCACTAGTATATATTTGACACCTAAACTCCTAAATTTATACATATAAGGTATAAAATTAACATTATATATGTATAAATTTGGAAAAATATGTATAAAAATCCAATCCGGTTAATCTCTAGTCGGTACCCCACCGACCGACTAGCGCCTAACAAGTTCTACACTACCCATATACCATTCACTCATGCTATTTGAATTATTATTCCCGTGACCAAAATCGAAAAATCAATTGGTAACATTAGACTTTCAACCTCATTCATTTGATCATACCAAGTTACATGTAACTTACTGTGCACGTATATTGTGCATTCACATTAGTTAACGTCATAAACTCATTCGTATTCTATCAATAGTTACGTCATAAAGTTACATTCAAGCAGTCTCTTCGATTAAACTATATAAAAATATACACGTGTCAGTGGTCAACAAGATGATCACGAGCAAGTTTGCCTTTCAACTCCAAAAAGTGTACATGTGCATGCCACATTTGAAATTTCCATTTTTTTTTTTTTTTGCATGAAGTCAACTATATATAAATGCATACAAATACACAAGCATGCATATGTTCAAAATTAACTCCATGTTACAACAAAAACAAAGTTCACTTTTCAATTAGATAATATGTCGATTTCAATTGAAGCTTTGGCAATGACGGGTGTAAACTACAATGAGTGGGGTATGGATTTCGAGGATTGGGAGCGTATGGAGATGGGCCCACCTCCTCCCCATTTATATGCTGATGAACATGAACATGAACATGATCAAAGAGATGAGGAAGACGAAGAAGTCATTATGATGATAGAAACAATGTGTAGATGTACACAACAAAAAAACCAATTCACACATGTCTTTGATGTAAGAGATAAAGAGGGTGGTGATGATTTTGAGATGCGATCACCGAAAACTTTAATAAAGATTATGAATCGCGGTCGGGGTATCGAGCGATTAAAGATGTTGGTGATTGTGATAATGGTGATTAGATTTCTAAGGAGACAAATTCTTTGAGTCGTTTGTAGTTTTGAGTAGGAGGTTCATATATAGTACTGTAATTCTGTTTCATTTTCATTCTCTATTTACTTGTAATTAAATGGTATTAAGTATATTGTAATTTGTAAAAGTGTTTAATTGGTTTCAATGAATAAAAATGATCATTCATATATATACTTGTAGTTAGATCATGTTTAGAAGTTTAGTATAGATGGATCCGGATCAAATGAGAATTCCTCCTAAGTTGTGAGAACTTAAAAACTCATCTGAACAAATACAAAGGTGGCACATATGCATATTATCATTATAATAATAAAGGGCAACATAGTCATTTATCACCTTCCTATCCCACCCCACCCCACTCCAATCCACCCTTTTTAAATCACTGTTTTTTTTTTTTAAATCATTATCATCACACACACAAGACTCTCTCTCTCTCTCTCTCTCTCTCACACACACACGAGTCTCTCTCTCTCTCTCTCTCTCTCTGGTGTTTTTTGGGGATCTGAATGGTGGTGTTCTTGGGCGGTGGTTCGTGGCTATGGAGGTGGGGTGGAGGTGATGGTGAGCGGTGGTGGGTTTTCGATGGTGACGGTGGCTGTGGTGGGTTCGATGGTGACGAGGGTGAGGTGGTTCATGGTGACGATGGAGTTTTCGAAGGTGGGTTTCATTGAACAGAGGTGACGGTGGGTTTTCGAAGGTGGTTCATGGTGATGGTGGGTTTTCGAAGCCGGTTCGATAGTGAGTTGTGGTGACCGGGGGGGGGGGGGGGGGGGGTGTGGTGTTTTTGGTGATGGTGGTTTGATGGTGATCCGATGATGGTGACCTGATGATGGTGACGAGGGAAGAGGGGTTGTGGTGATGGTAGTTTGATGGACATCAGGTATTATTATTATTCATGGTTTTTTTGTGTGAAGATGATGGTAATGTGAAGAAGATGGATGATGTTTTGTTGAAGACAATAATGATGATGATGGGTTTATTTTACTAGTTATTTTTACTAGGGGTGTTTAATGGGTCGGGTTCGCGGGTTGGCGGGTCCAACCTGACCCGAACCCGAAAATTTTACATGAACCCGAACCTGATCCAAACCCGACCCGAACCCGAAAATTGTGACATACATATGAACCCGAACCCGATCTGAATTTTCTCGGGTTGACCCGAACCTGACCCGTTCAACCTGATTTTTTTTCACAAACTAACGTATTAAAATTAAAATTTTAATAAAAAACACAAAAATATATAAAACATTTATGTTTTATTTATAAAATCTAATAACAATTTCCATTTTAAGTTATAAATGTAGCATAAAATACCTAACCAATTTAATTTATAACATAAAACATATTGTAAAAAAAAACAATATATAGTATAAATATGTTAAACGGTTCAACCCGAACCCATTTAGACTAAACCTAAACCCGCTAATTTCGTGTTAGGTTCGGGTCGTGTCAGAAATTCAAACCCCTTAATTTTACACTAGCGTAATACAAATGTATAGATGGTATTAGTTATTTTACAGCAGCGTAATACGAATGTATAGATGTATGGTGATTATTTTACACTAGCGTAATTTTTTATGTTACAAAAATTATAGATGTTTGGTTTATATAGATGTGAGTAAACACAGCGTAACTAATTACACCAGTGTAAATCACACAAAAATTATAGATGTTTGGTTTATATAGATATAAGTAAACACTGGTGTAATAATTACACCAGTGTAAATCATACAAAAATTATAGATGTTTGGTTTATGTAGATGTAAGTAAACACTGGTGTAAATAATTACACCAGTGTAAAAACGAGAGGGAGATGACAGAATGCACATATTTGATTTTTTGTTTTAAAAAGGTAAATTAATTAAAAAATAAAATAAAGTTTAAAAATATGATTCTTTCAAGATTGTAATAAAAAATTAACATGATATTAAATTTTTATCTCCCATGATTTTTTACCCAAATACCCCTTATATTAAAAAAATACTAATAAAAAGTTAATAAACATGTCAAGACATGAAAAAGTCTCATCCTTTGATCTCAACCATTGGATCATCAAGATCAATGGTCCAGATGAGTTCTCTAGTTCTCACAACTCACATGAGTTCTTATTTTATCCTATCCCTAGTATAGATAGCATAATGCTTGCAAATCTATCAATAAACATATGTATTATAGTGTTTGTTGTTTCTAGGAACATTGAAACTATCGCCCAAACTTTCGTAGTTACATAACCGTTTTATATCTCATCCTTTAAATTTTGAGAAAATGGATTTAAATACTCCTAACTATCGCCTATTGGCGGATAATACTCCCAACTTCCACCTTGGCCATTAGCACTCCCAACTTGCAACTTATTTTCTTCCATCACTCCCAAACTAACGAAGGTCTAACCTGGTTAGTCTTCGTGGCCAAAATGTAAAAACCTAAACTTAAGTGACAGTCTACGTGGGAAAATTATAAAAAACTAAACTTAAGGGACACCCTCTAATATCATCAACATATTAAACCCCTCACTTCTTATCTCTCTCTGCACAAACACAGAACTCACACACATACAAGTGTGTTATATCAAGAGCCCAACCGGACAACCTTCACCAGTGACCGGCCGCCGCCATATTTTCCGGTGAGTTCCTCCCTCAAACCGATAATAACCATAATCTACTCCTCTGTTTCTGTTGTGAACCGATCGAACCCAACCCATAACCCACTCGGTTAATACCCGTTAATCAACCAGAATCACCCCTCTGTTATCAACCGGACAGTCACCAAGTTATGGTGACTGTCGTGAGCCGCCTGTAATCCTTCATCAACATCGAACCAGCCGGTATAGCCGTCTACTACATATGTTCCGTTCTGTTCAGAGGATCCTCCAACCACCATCAACAACGCACGCCAATCTCTTCCGGAGATGGTCACCGGAATAGAGTTCCGGTTGCTTGTCACACCCTCAAATTTCACATGCGGGGTTTTACCGCGAGGCGCGTGACACACCAGGATCCCAGTCAACGATCACAATAAACAACCAACAAACATGCATTCATATATATATTTTAAAACCAAAACATCATGCTTTGAGCCGTAAACCAGCAGCGGAAGCATTTCTTGTTTACAACCAAAAGACATATTATAGTTTACAAAACATTGTTTAATATGCTTCAAAATTCTAGACGTTGTGCATGACTCTGTGCGCCTAGCCCATTAACTGCTACCTTAGCAACCTAAGAAAACATGCCAAAAATGTCAACATATAATGCTGGTGAGTTCACAGGTTTTCTTTTATAAAAGAGTTGTTACAAGTTTGAAAAGATCATTCCCGTTAATACTATGTCATAAGAACGTTAGCTAGACGTTAAGTGTTTTTACTACTACGGTTGGGAACCCATTACTAAACATGTACCAAAGTTGAATCCAGCCCAGATTGACTGGGTTACCGATGCCTTGATAACCCGAAAGTTAGAGACAATATGCACCCGCCCGGCATCCCCGCCGTCGGGTGGGGTTTGTGAGGCCCAATAAATCTATCCACATTTCCATCGTTGTCCATCCCCGCACATTCATGGTTTCCCCTAGGACTTTCCGTAAAAGCCGTATAGTAACAAGAAGTGCCCATAGTATAACATGACCTTTAATAAGTACGTAAGTAGCATGTTTCTCCCCCGAAAGCAAAACGGTAAAAGTGGGGCTGTGACACTCACCTTAGATTGCGTTACTTGAAAATAGTTAAGTAATTATGCTATGATAGCCCCAAATAGCGGCGACCTATCATAAGATGTGTATAAGTATCCGGACTAATAACCCGCAGGTTAACTAGTCCCCGAATGTCCAGACCATAACCATAAACGTTTGAAAACACCTTTGACTGTTAAACCGACCGTACCAGACAAGACCCGACATCCCGTTGGTGACCCGACATCTCACGTGTTAGGCAAATGCAAGACATCATGCAACATATGCAATTAAACACTTGATACGCGCAAGAGTTCACCTAGTCTAGCATAATGTTCAATTAACGCATAAACAAGTCCGAACACGTGTTACTAAGTCATTGGGTGTATCCCGAGGTTCCTATCATGTTCCTAGGTGTCAAATCATGTTCCGGGATGTCAAAATACGCTTACGACAGCAGTACACGCGATTAGGAAACTAACATGCAATTAGGAAAAGTCAACTGGTGAGTAGGAGAAGTCAACAGGCGAGTAGGGGCGATTATCAGGCGAGTATGGGCCTATTTTCCTGATACATCAGGCGATTGGGCTGTAATCGCCTGATGTATCAGGCGATTAGAACCCTAATCGCCCCTAAGGCTGCTGTCGCGCGTTTTCGCGCGTTAAACCCTACAAATCAGATCCGAAACATGTAAAAACACCCAATATCAATCCTAAACCATTTACCAACCCATTCCAAGCAAAACCCCCCAATTTATCTTTGCTCTAACGGCCTCGGTGCGATTATTTCCAAAAATGGCAAAGTACTAGGTTTCATTAACTATGAGATCTTTCCTTAAATGGTAAGGACCAGATTACACCTCCTATAACTTGCAAATCATCATCTCCATGTTATAATATCATTCTAGCATGATTCCTAACAACAAACAAGCAATAAATCATATCATAACATCCTAATTCTTCAAGAATCACCCAAATGGGTCAAAATGCATACTTTCATCAAAACACTATAATAATAGCTTAAACTCATAGATAATCATCCTAACAACTCCTACACATCAGAAGTACATCAAATTCATGGAAACATTCATGTTATAATCACCAAAAATCATCATATGCATCAATACTTCACATATAGCAAGTATTATGGTCTAGACTTGTTTTAGAACTCATTTCCAAGGTTTTTAAAGACACGTTCTTAGCAAAACAAGGTCTGGTGTAACAACCGGCAAAATTAAGGTAATTCCGTACTAATTAATTAAACGCGATTAACGTAATTAACCGTAATTATGTGCTGAATATTTAATTGAGGCCTTAGAAAGATAGGAATTCCCAAATAATGCATAGGAATGCATAAGTTTAATAGCAAAGCATGATAGGATCATGCGCAGGCAAAACTATCCGGTATGGACACTGGCGATTACCCGGTAAAAACTTAAATAAGCGAAACGAACACCGGACACCCGGAATATAAAATAAATAATATTTTCACAAAATATTATGAGTTTTGGAAACCCAAAGCCATACGTGAAAGCTTATTGCACAAATCTCCCGGTAACGAATAAAGTGCGCGTACCGCACCCGATACGCGCGTAACACGTGAATTCACCCGACAAAAACCGAAATAAATTATCAGTAATTTAACTGGGCAAAATTTTATGAATATTAACGGTATTTTAATATTGAGGTAAACCGCGACTAAAGTTCGAGAAATACCCGGGCGGTACCCGAAAGGAACTAACTTAAACATAATATAGAGAGATAATTAGCAAGATGGACCCCACCAAGGCACTCCTTGGGGCCGGCCTATGGCCCACCAAGGGAGGTTACTTGTGTTATCTCAAGATAATCATTAGTGTGATATTAATCATGAACTTGCATGTAAAAGGATTGGACAATAAGATTAACCAAATCATTCTCCCTCTCTCTCTCTCTTAAACTCGGCCAAACACCCTCTTATAATATCATTAGAGATTTTTTTTTTGATCTTCATAATCCTTCCATAATCTTCCAATATCCAAGGCAAGATACTTACAATCTTTGCAAGATTTGGAAGAACACTATAAGCACACTTGAAGAGCATTTGAAGAAAATCACAAAAACTCTTCTTCTTTTTCTTCTTGTGGCCGTGAACTTCCACCACCCCACCAACACCTCTCTTTCAATTTTTACAACTTCAAATCATCTCTAGTTCATTCTAAATCAAACCCCTTCTTGTGTGTTCAAGAGCTTGGAGCATAACCCACTTGGAAGAACACATTAAACCTCACCCAAAATCCAAGATTTTGTCTTCCCTAGCCTTGAGCTAGTAGTAAGTCTTGCATTGTTTTATTATTTAAAATGTCATATTTTTGTGCTATGAAAGCAAGTTGTACAATGTGGGTAATAAAAATGAGTTTTATAGAAGTAATGGGTTTTATTAAAAATGAAAATGGAAGAATAATAATATGATGAAATCTTAGATTATTATTAATAAAAGTGGTATTTTGAAGAAAATATTATAATAAGAACATACTTGTAAGTTGGAAGATGAGAAAAGCTAGATTTTGGAAAATGACTTGAATATGATGAAAAGTGGTTTTAATCATCATAAGATGACTAGTTAATGTCAAAAAGTTGTTAAAAAGAATTATAAAATCATAGATGAAAAAGTTTCATCTTCAAAGTCCACTCACTTGGATGAGTGAAAACTTGATGTTTTGGATTAAAATATGGAATAAGCATATTATTGACATCTAGGATGGATTAGAAGACCATTAAAAGTAAAAAGAAGTAAACACAACTAAACATGATGAAAATGGTTCTTCAAAGTCCACTAAAGTGGAAGAAAAATATTGACTTTGAAAGATGGAGTGAAAAATGCTACAAGTATAAGTTAAAGGATTAATATAACAACTTTGGAAGTCGAGGGACTAAAATAAATATTTTAGAAAACTATTAGTCCAAAAACACAATGATGGGAAAATATGTGTCAGAAGTGTAAGTGATAATTTACAAGGTAAATTTGGTAAATAATAGTAGCATACTTGGGTATTTTAAGTAAAAAGTATATTTTTATAAAATGGACGTTTTATAAAAATAAATGGAGTAACGCGAGTATTTTATAAAGTAAGATTGTATAAAATAAATACTTGGGAAGACTTGTACAAAAATAGGATACTTTTATATAAATGGGAATATAAGAGTATCGGAAACATTTTTGGTAACAAGTTGGACGAGTCGGGCTAAAACGTACATAATATATTTTTCCGAGAAATAAACGTTCGGAATCGGAGGTTGGAACAGTACTTCCATAAGAACGCGCAACGGAAATAAATATGAAAAACGCTAACTAACGAACTTAGTTACACGAACCAACGTAAACGGACTTATGAGGAAAAGACCTTTACGTCAAGATGAAAATATACATATATATTTTAAGAAAGTAAAATATATATAACAAGGGTGAAACGTGCGTAACACTTTCCTAAGTGTAGTAACAATATTCGTGGGAAAGGAGAAACATAACGTAACAAATTAAAAACGCTAAACGACACATGAACTTAACAAGTAGTATCCACGCGATGATATATGTACATATACTCGTTTCCGACGAAATTCTAGTACATCTATTTAAATGGGAAAATAGATATGCGAGAAGGAAAACCGAGACGAGTAGGTGAAATATATCTACGAACGCGTGAATACCGACAAGATCCTAGTACATTTATTTAAATGGGAAAATAAATGTACGGTGTGGTAAGTCTAGTCGGGCGTTAAGATTATGTTACCAAACGACAAAGACTTAGCATATTTATTTAAATGGGAAAATAAATATGTGGCAAAGTAAGTCGGGTCGGTTAATAAGAAAACACTTTATATCGAGCGAAAAGATCCTAAGTATAATTATTTAAATGGGAAAATAATTATACGTTGGGTAGAGTCGTGTCGAGTATAATGTTGTACAAGTCATAAAGAATATTAATAAGAATAATAAATGACTTGTAAGGAAAGGGTAATCCATCGCCATTGAACCTAGGATACGAAACTATTAAACGGGAATTGGGATAAAGACGTGGTCGGGAAGTTGGGTGTACAACTTGCTAAGGCACATACACTATAAGTGTAAGTGACTTATACGCCTAGAACCTTTGTAGGTACGGGATCACAAACTTTACTATTTTCTTTGAGCCGAGCACAGTTACAGGTGAGTCTCACGGCCCCATTTCTAAACTATTTAACGTTTTTACGGGGGAAAGATATGTTGGGATTGTATGACGGGTTGGATACTTGAGTAAAGATCGCCACTCGGGGTTGAGACCTCCCCACTATAATCATTTATTCAGGAATGAGAAACCAAAGGGATATTTGGATAGTACTATTGGTGCCTGACAAGGCCCACCCCTAATCGATAGCGTCGATTATGCATCGGCGTATGCCTGGGGTGCACTTATTCTGAAATAAAGTCGTAGAAATACCGAGTAACGACTTGCGGGCGGGGGCATTATTAATTGTCTTGGTTTGGTTATAGGCTCAAGTAAATTGTAGGACTTTGCAACTCCTATAAATGTCATAACAAGGATATTCCCACCTTATAAAGATTTATTAAATTAAAACCTGTGAACTCACCAATATTTATATATTGACGATTTTCAAACATATCTTTCAGGTAATTGAATGATGGAAGTTAGCATGGCGAGCAGGGTCGGGGATATCTCCGAGTTGGGCGTTGGGAATGTCGTAAAAGGGTCACCTCTCTTTATTCCATGGACTTAGGGATAAAGGGAGTAGCCTCTTTATCAATTTCAAAAACAATTTATAATTATGTATGAATAATTTGACATGATTATTAGCATTGAATAAATGCCCGTTTTTTTTTTTCTAATTACTATTGTGCTTTGCATTAATCTTGGCTTAATACTTTTGAACCGTCGCGCCACGTGTTTCCGCCTTAGACGTGGTGTGACAGAAAGTGGTATCAGAGCCAAGGTTATAGCGAATTAGCATTTTTAAAATCTAAACTATAACCGGATTTGGTTCAAAAACTTTCAAAATGAATGCGAAACGCAATAAAATAAATTTTTCCAACGACCATTTGGGTATATGGAGATTCCGACCAAGCTAGCCATGGTAAGTATACGTATTATTTTTGTGTTAGAAGGTTAGGAAGAGTACCTTAGATATGTGCCTTAACCACCTAACGAATAATACTTAAATATTAGTACGGTTCTTTTGCCAGGATGTCAAACGCAGGGAGCGTAGCACCGAGCTACGACAGTAGCCTTCAGATCATCCCAGCACCGCCAGCTGAGCCGATCGAGGTGGTGATACTCGATCCCGAGGACGACGAGATGGAGGTTGATGCCGCCATGGAGGGCGCCGACGGAGATAGCTCCGACGAGACAGACCCGAGCGAGGACCCAGCGTGGGCCCCCGCTGGAGGCGACATGGCCGCCGTGGCCGACCTACCGATGGCCGAGGCCGACTTGCCTCTAGTGCCATTCCAGGCAGCACCACTGCCAGCACTACCTATCCGAGCCGTCAGGGACTTCCCTGTAGGCTGCGCAGGTCCTTCGAGACCTATCCCTACACAGTCGGAGACTGTCGAGTCTCCATACGACCGACGCGCATCAGTCGATCGTGAGCCTTTACCCACCCCACCTATCCCCGTTCCCTCTGGCATGAGGCTCGTGCCTGTCTGCCGGGGACACAACGGGTGGATATCCGATGACTCTGACGATGAGTCAACTGCGTCGGTGGAGCACATTGCTGTGCCTATCCCACCAGCAGGCCAGGAGGAGCACGTCGCTCCGATGATAGGGCATGCTACCGCCACCCCAGCCACCCTACCTGCCATGCCCGAGCCCATACCACAGGATGGGCCAGCTTCTACTGGGCACATCCTTGAGGGCAGCTCAGCCCGTAGTTCTGAGCTGCACAGAGCAGGTTTGGCAGCTCACGCCACTGCTAGCCCTCCCACCCCTACCACTGTGATATCCGCTCCAGAGTGGGTCGCTGTCACCCAGCCTCTCATGGTCCCACTCGCCGAGCTTATAGTCCCCTCACCCATATCCATGACACTACCCATCACCACTTTTCCCACACTACCACCCCTACCCGAGATGCTCCCGACACCACCACCTGCACCATTCACTATGGATGCAGGAGCCCCATTTTTGACACCCTCATTTGCACCGTATACTCTAGGTGCGGGAGACCCATACCAGGTACCACCCTACTGCTTCACTGGATTACCGGGCTTTGCCCCACCCTTCACACCCCTACCCATACCCGATATCGTCGGCCCGTCTCAGCCGACGTACACTGACATCCCCGGGCCGTCGCAGCCCCACGGGATGGCCCCACTGTCAGGACCCGCATGGTCCACGGTGATCTCACTGGAGAGAGATTTCCAGACCCTCACCGACACGGTGCAGCGCACCGTGAGTCAGATGGAGCAGCAGGCCCAGCTCATGTGGGCCAGGATCATTGATGCCAGGGATGCACTGGCACATTATGCTGAGGAGCTGCTGAGCATGGATGCTCATTGTGGCCTTACGGGCGACGCACACTTTGCGCATCGCCAATTCTTGTACGATCGCATTATGGCGATCAGTATGACCATTAGCATGTGCGCACCCCAGTACCAGTACCAGCACCCGCCGCCGCCACCGCCACAGTAGCGATACATCAGGGACGCTTGGGAGATCACTCACGGACATAGTAGTAGTAGTAGTAGTATGATAGCACAGCATGGGTTATAGCGCCCATCTGCATTTTTGCCTAGCCGAGCGGGATTGTGCCGGCATATGACATTATATTTCTAGTGTATTTCAAAGAGCAATGTATGAGGAATGTATCCTCGGTTTTTGTTATTATGAACAAATCATTGTACTTGGTATTGAAATTAATGAAAATTTTGTTATGGTAAAATATGTGTTGTGATTGTCTACGATTATTATTACTTATTCTGTTTATATTGTGATTGCGTGATGTTATTATGGTGATTATTGTGTTCATATGTTGTGTGGTTGTTTATACTATATATGTGGCCACTGGACGTGGAAATAATGGGAAGCAAGGTTATCAGGGCAGGAACGAAGTGATCTGCGGTAAGTGCCGTCGTTCGGGGCACAAGACAGAAGACTGCAGATCAGGAGCGCCAAAGAACAGTGGAGCGAGGCCCTGTTTCTCATGTGGATCGCTCGATCATTGGAAGAGGGACTGCCCCAAACTTAACAACCAAGCCCGTGGGCGAGCGTTCGTGATTGGTGCCGGTGACGCACGACAAGACCCTAATGTGGTCACTGGTACGTTCCCTCTAAATGGTCATTATGCTTCAGTATTGTTTGATACTGGCGCTGATTTTAGCTTCGTATCTGTCGAATTTAAAAGATTACTTGGTTTAAAGACTAGTAAGCTAGACACACCATACTCTATCGAACTAGCTAACGGTAAGACTATAGAAACTCGAGAGGTAGCAAAGGACTGTAAGTTGGATCTCTGTGGTCATGAGTTTGACATTGAGCTATTGCCAGTCGTACTGGGTAGCTTTGACATAGTCGTTGGCATGGATTGGCTATCCGCACACCGCGCCATCGTCGTGTGCAATGACAAAGTAATTCAAGTTCCCCTCGCGAGCGGTGAAACCCTATCGATCCAAGGGGAAAGGCGTGGAACGCCACTGAGAATTATTACCAGCATGAAAGCCAGGAAGTGCCTAAGGAAAGGTCTCGTCGCATTCTTGGCGCATGTGGTAGACAAGAAGGCTGACGAGCGAAAGCTAGAAGACATTCCGATAGCCAGAGACTTTCCAGATGTGTTCCCAGAAGATTTGCCGGGATTGCCGCCACCCCGACAAGTCGAGTTTCGCATCGACCTTGTTCCAGGAGCAGCACCGGTAGCGCGATCGCCATATCGCCTAGCTCCTTCTGAGATGCAGGAACTGTCTGAACAACTGCAAGAGTTGTTGGACAAAGGTTTCATAAGACCAAGCTTCTCACCCTGGGGAGCTCCCGTCTTATTCGTGAAGAAGAAGGATGGCACTTTTCGAATGTGCATCGACTATCGAGAACTGAACAAGCTAACTATTAAAAATCGCTATCCTCTTCCCAGGATCGACGATTTGTTTGATCAACTTCAAGGATCCAGTTTCTACTCCAAGATCGATCTAAGGTCAGGTTATCATCAATTGCGTATTCAAGAAGAAGACGTGCCAAAAACAGCACTCAGGACTCGTTACGGGCACTATGAGTTTCTGGTTATGCCTTTCGGTTTAACTAACGCACCAGCTGTTTTCATGGACTTGATGAACCGGGTGTGCAAACCATACTTGGACAAATTTGTCATTGTCTTCATTGATGACATCTTGATCTACTCACGCACGAAGGAGGAACACGAGGATCATCTCCGATTAATCCTCGAGGTACTTCGCAAAGAGAAACTCTATGCTAAGTTTTCAAAATGTGATTTTTGGATTCGAGAGGTTCACTTTCTAGGCCATGTAGTGAATGAAAAGGGTATACATGTCGATCCCGCCAAGATCGAAGCAATCAAGAATTGGGACGCCCCTAGAACGCCTACTGAAGTACGACAATTTCTTGGCCTTGCGGGTTACTACAGAAGGTTCATCGAGAACTTTTCTAAAATAGCACAGTCCTTAACCATGCTAACCCAAAAGGATAAGAAGTTTGAATGGACGGAAAAGCAGGAAGCAGCGTTTCAGTTGCTGAAGGAAAAGTTATGTGGCGCACCAATACTATCACTCCCCGATGGTACGGAAGACTTCGTAGTTTACTGTGACGCCTCTCATCAGGGATTGGGTTGTGTATTGATGCAGCGAGAGAAGGTCATAGCCTATGCTTCCAGACAGCTAAAGCTTCACGAGAAGAATTACACCACACATGATCTGGAACTAGGAGCCGTGGTATTCGCACTCAAGATATGGAGACACTATCTGTACGGAACCAAGTGTACGATCTTCACTGATCATAAAAGTTTGCAGCACATCTTTGACCAGAAGGAATTGAACATGCGACAACGGCGATGGGTCGAATTATTGAACGATTACGATTGTGAGATAAAGTACCATCCCGGGAAGGCAAACGTCGTAGCCGACGCCTTGAGTCGCAAGGAACGGGTTAAGCCACTGCGTGTCCGAGCTTTGGGACTAACCATCCACACGAACCTGACTGATCGGATTCGTGAAGCTCAAACTAACGCTCTTAAACCCGAGAATGTCAAAGGTGAAAGATTGCGGAAGATGGTTGATTCACTGGAGTCAAAAGCGGATCAAGCTCTGTATTTCATGAATAGAATTTGGGTACCAGTGTACGGTGGATTGCGTGAACTGGTATTAGCCGAAGCCCACAGTTCGCGATATTCGGTTCACCCTGGAGCAGACAAGATGTTCCATGATTTGAAGGAATTTTACTGGTGGCCAAATTTCAAGAGAGATATAGCGGCGTATGTTGCACGATGTTTGACTTGCGCGAAGGTCAAGGCCGAGCATCAGAGACCATCCGGTTTGCTCCAGCAACCGGAAATACCGGAATGGAAATGGGAAAGGATCACTATGGACTTCATTACCAAATTGCCCAGGACAACAAGCGGCCATGATATGATCTGGGTAATCGTTGATCGATTGACAAAATCTGCACACTTCCTCCCCATTCGCGAAACGGATAAGTTGGAGAAACTAACCCGTTTGTATATTAAGGAAGTTGTGTCAAAACACGGTGTACCTATTTCTATCATCTCCGATCGAGATAGTCGTTTCACCTCAAGATTTTGGGAAAGTTTGAATGAAGCCCTCGGTACTCGCCTTGACATGAGTACCGCATATCATCCACAAACCGATGGTCAGAGTGAACGGACCATCCAGACCCTGGAGGATATGCTACGGGCATGCGCAATCGATTTCAGCGGAAATTGGGATACTCACTTGCCACTGGTAGAGTTTTCGTATAACAACAGCTACCACACGAGCATTCAAGCTGCACCTTTTGAAGCTCTATATGGACGCAAGTGCAGATCGCCTCTATGTTGGGCCGAAGTTGGCGAAAAGCAACTTACCGGGCCCGAAATTGTTCAAGAAACGACGAATAAGGTCTTTCTGATTAGAGAACGTCTCAAAGCGGCACGTGACCGACAGAAAAGCTACGCAGACATGAGGAGGAAGCCTTTGGAATTTCAAGTCGGAGACAGGGTCCTACTAAAGGTGTCACCTTGGAAAGGTGTCGCGCGCTTTGGGAAGCGCGGAAAACTAAACCCACGATATGTTGGACCATTCGAAATCCTGTCCAGAGTAGGCCCCGTAGCATACAAGCTCAAGTTACCACAAGAACTTAACGGTGTACACGACACGTTCCACGTGTCGAACTTGAAAAAGTGCTTATCCGACGAAACCCTCATCATCCCCGCAGACGAAATCCACATTGACGACAAGTTACACTTCGTCGAAGAGCCAATCGAAGTAACCGATTGGAAGGTCCAAAAACTAAGACGCAGTAAGATCAGATTGGTCAAAGTGCGTTGGAATGCCAAGCGTGGACCGGAGTTCACGTGGGAAAGGCTGGACCGGATGAAGCAAAAGTATCCCGCCCTATTCGAGAAGACCCCTATACCGGAGAGCTCAAAGTGAATTCCGGGACGGAATTCTCTTAACGGGGGGAGAATGTAACAACCGGCAAAATTAAGGTAATTCCGTACTAATTAATTAAACGCGATTAACGTAATTAACCGTAATTATGTGCTGAATATTTAATTGAGGCCTTAGAAAGATAGGAATTCCCAAATAATGCATAGGAATGCATAAGTTTAATAGCAAAGCATGATAGGATCATGCGCAGGCAAAACTATCCGGTATGGACACTGGCGATTACCCGGTAAAAACTTAAATAAGCGAAACGAACACCGGACACCCGGAATATAAAATAAATAATATTTTCACAAAATATTATGAGTTTTGGAAACCCAAAGCCATACGTGAAAGCTTATTGCACAAATCTCCCGGTAACGAATAAAGTGCGCGTACCGCACCCGATACGCGCGTAACACGTGAATTCACCCGACAAAAACCGAAATAAATTATCAGTAATTTAACTGGGCAAAATTTTATGAATATTAACGGTATTTTAATATTGAGGTAAACCGCGACTAAAGTTCGAGAAATACCCGGGCGGTACCCGAAAGGAACTAACTTAAACATAATATAGAGAGATAATTAGCAAGATGGACCCCACCAAGGCACTCCTTGGGGCCGGCCTATGGCCCACCAAGGGAGGTTACTTGTGTTATCTCAAGATAATCATTAGTGTGATATTAATCATGAACTTGCATGTAAAAGGATTGGACAATAAGATTAACCAAATCATTCTCCCTCTCTCTCTCTCTTAAACTCGGCCAAACACCCTCTTATAATATCATTAGAGATTTTTTTTTTGATCTTCATAATCCTTCCATAATCTTCCAATATCCAAGGCAAGATACTTACAATCTTTGCAAGATTTGGAAGAACACTATAAGCACACTTGAAGAGCATTTGAAGAAAATCACAAAAACTCTTCTTCTTTTTCTTCTTGTGGCCGTGAACTTCCACCACCCCACCAACACCTCTCTTTCAATTTTTACAACTTCAAATCATCTCTAGTTCATTCTAAATCAAACCCCTTCTTGTGTGTTCAAGAGCTTGGAGCATAACCCACTTGGAAGAACACATTAAACCTCACCCAAAATCCAAGATTTTGTCTTCCCTAGCCTTGAGCTAGTAGTAAGTCTTGCATTGTTTTATTATTTAAAATGTCATATTTTTGTGCTATGAAAGCAAGTTGTACAATGTGGGTAATAAAAATGAGTTTTATAGAAGTAATGGGTTTTATTAAAAATGAAAATGGAAGAATAATAATATGATGAAATCTTAGATTATTATTAATAAAAGTGGTATTTTGAAGAAAATATTATAATAAGAACATACTTGTAAGTTGGAAGATGAGAAAAGCTAGATTTTGGAAAATGACTTGAATATGATGAAAAGTGGTTTTAATCATCATAAGATGACTAGTTAATGTCAAAAAGTTGTTAAAAAGAATTATAAAATCATAGATGAAAAAGTTTCATCTTTAAAGTCCACTCACTTGGATGAGTGAAAACTTGATGTTTTGGATTAAAATATGGAATAAGCATATTATTGACATCTAGGATGGATTAGAAGACCATTAAAAGTAAAAAGAAGTAAACACAACTAAACATGATGAAAATGGTTCTTCAAAGTCCACTAAAGTGGAAGAAAAATATTGACTTTGAAAGATGGAGTGAAAAATGCTACAAGTATAAGTTAAAGGATTAATATAGCAACTTTGGAAGTCGAGGGACTAAAATAAATATTTTAGAAAACTATTAGTCCAAAAACACAATGATGGGAAAATATGTGTCAGAAGTGTAAGTGATAATTTACAAGGTAAATTTGGTAAATAATAGTAGCATACTTGGGTATTTTAAGTAAAAAGTATATTTTTATAAAATGGACGTTTTATAAAAATAAATGGAGTAACGCGAGTATTTTATAAAGTAAGATTGTATAAAATAAATACTTGGGAAGACTTGTACAAAAATAGGATACTTTTATATAAATGGGAATATAAGAGTATCGGAAACATTTTTGGTAACAAGTTGGACGAGTCGGGCTAAAACGTACATAATATATTTTTCCGAGAAATAAACGTTCGGAATCGGAGGTTGGAACAGTACTTCCATAAGAACGCGCAACGGAAATAAATATGAAAAACGCTAACTAACGAACTTAGTTACACGAACCAACGTAAACGGACTTATGAGGAAAAGACCTTTACGTCAAGATGAAAATATACATATATATTTTAAGAAAGTAAAATATATATAACAAGGGTGAAACGTGCGTAACACTTTCCTAAGTGTAGTAACAATATTCGTGGGAAAGGAGAAACATAACGTAACAAATTAAAAACGCTAAACGACACATGAACTTAACAAGTAGTATCCACGCGATGATATATGTACATATACTCGTTTCCGACGAAATTCTAGTACATCTATTTAAATGGGAAAATAGATATGCGAGAAGGAAAACCGAGACGAGTAGGTGAAATATATCTACGAACGCGTGAATACCGACAAGATCCTAGTACATTTATTTAAATGGGAAAATAAATGTACGGTGTGGTAAGTCTAGTCGGGCGTTAAGATTATGTTACCAAACGACAAAGACTTAGCATATTTATTTAAATGGGAAAATAAATATGTGGCAAAGTAAGTCGGGTCGGTTAATAAGAAAACACTTTATATCGAGCGAAAAGATCCTAAGTATAATTATTTAAATGGGAAAATAATTATACGTTGGGTAGAGTCGTGTCGAGTATAATGTTGTACAAGTCATAAAGAATATTAATAAGAATAATAAATGACTTGTAAGGAAAGGGTAATCCATCGCCATTGAACCTAGGATACGAAACTATTAAACGGGAATTGGGATAAAGACGTGGTCGGGAAGTTGGGTGTACAACTTGCCAAGGCACATACACTATAAGTGTAAGTGACTTATACGCCTAGAACCTTTGTAGGTACGGGATCACAAACTTTACTATTTTCTTTGAGCCGAGCACAGTTACAGGTGAGTCTCACGGCCCCATTTCTAAACTATTTAACGTTTTTACGGGGGAAAGATATGTTGGGATTGTATGACGGGTTGGATACTTGAGTAAAGATCGCCACTCGGGGTTGAGACCTCCCCACTATAATCATTTATTCAGGAATGAGAAACCAAAGGGATATTTGGATAGTACTATTGGTGCCTGACAAGGCCCACCCCTAATCGATAGCGTCGATTATGCATCGGCGTATGCCTGGGGTGCACTTATTCTGAAATAAAGTCGTAGAAATACCGAGTAACGACTTGCGGGCGGGGGCATTATTAATTGTCTTGGTTTGGTTATAGGCTCAAGTAAATTGTAGGACTTTGCAACTCCTATAAATGTCATAACAAGGATATTCCCACCTTATAAAGATTTATTAAATTAAAACCTGTGAACTCACCAATATTTATATATTGACGATTTTCAAACATATCTTTCAGGTAATTGAATGATGGAAGTTAGCATGGCGAGCAGGGTCGGGGATATCTCCGAGTTGGGCGTTGAGAATGTCGTAAAAGGGTCACCTCTCTTTATTCCATGGACTTAGGGATAAAGGGAGTAGCCTCTTTATCAATTTCAAAAACAATTTATAATTATGTATGAATAATTTGACATGATTATTAGCATTGAATAAATGCCCGTTTTTTTTTCTAATTACTATTGTGCTTTGCATTAATCTTGGCTTAATACTTTTGAACCGTCGCGCCACGTGTTTCCGCCTTAGACGTGGTGTGACATCTGGACTTTGGGGGAACCAAAATAATAACATCACAAAGGTTTGGGATGAAGAACACACCTTGGATTTTATCAAAGAAAGGTGTATTAGCTTGGAAATGGAGAGTTTTGAAGCAAAACAAGTTCCACAAGTGTTTTGAGGTGTGTGGGAGGCTTAGGATCAGTTAGGGTTGCACTAAGAGTGTTTGGGGAGTCAAGGGTTGTATTTATAGGTGTTTTGACTCGTGCATTGCAGATCAGGCGAGTAGGAGGACTCATCAAGCGATTAGAAGCTCTAATCGCCTATATACTGGCGATTAGAAGCTCTAATCGCCCCAATGGGCTGCCAATCGCCTATAACAATGGCGATTAGGATTCTATAAGACATGTATGTCATGCAATTACGCGAAATCACTATTTTAACACATATAAACACGTATTCACATACCGATAAGTCACATAGTGACTACAAACACATAATGCACGATAACTAACACGTTTACATCCGTTCACCAATTCCCGGGACTCGAGACTTGCGTGTGTGCGTTAAACCCGGTGATTCCACGAATCACCAATCCTTGTACCCATGGTTATGGACCGATTCCCGATGATCCCGTGGATTATCGTAACGACTCCCGATGATTCCCAGAATCATCGTAACGACTCGACTGACCCAGTTGAGTACGTAATATGTATGACTCGCTAAGGTAGACTTACTAGTTTAGTCAATGTTACTAACCTGAGTTTGCCGGGTGTCACATTGCTGCTACTGCTTGGTTGTCTATGAACCCTAGTTCCCAAATCGTTTCAATTGAAGATGAAAACGATACAGATCATAAACAGAATCATGGGGATTTTAATCCTCATCAAAAACCGACCCTAAAAGCTATAATAATCGAGTTGGAAGAGTACCGAAAGATGGCGATTCCTGTAGACAAGTGTGTGTGTGTCTCGTTGGTTTGTAGAAGAAGAAGAAGCACTGGTGTGTGATTTCCGGTGAAGGGTGGTGGTGGTGGTGGTGGATGACGGTGAAGGGTGGTGGTGGTAGATGAAGGTGAAGGGTGGTGGTAGTGGTGGGGGTTTAGAGAGAGAAAAGGGTGGTGTGTATTTGTTAGCAAGAGGAAGAAGGAAGGGGGGGGGGGGGGTTATAAACTTTTAAAAATAATAATAATAATATTAATAATAATAATAAGTTTCAAAAATGTCCCAAAGTTTTGGTTTTTACATTTTGGCCACGAAGACTAACCAGGTTAGACCTCCGTTAGTTTGGGGGTGATAGAAGAAAATAAGTTAAAAGTTGGGAGTGCTATTGGCCAAAGTGATAGTTGGGAGTATTATCCGCCAATAAGTGATAGTTTGAAGTAATTAAATCCATTCTCCCATTAAATTTTATATAGTTCTCCTAGTTCTATAGTTCCAATTGGTTGCCTTGTTTACGTTCGTTTAATTAATATTGATAGATAACAAAAATGTTACAGAAGTAATTGTATCACAAGTTTAGATCGATAAGAAAAATATGTCAAAATATTAATTGTATCACAAGTGAATAGTACTAGAAATCTAGAATACAAAATAAGACATATGATGTCCCATGTGATCACGAGTTGCACGAAGAAAACAATGTATTAATGTTCAATGTTACTAGAATAGTCACGAGTCGAGTTACTTTTGCTAATTTTTTTACCCGTAAAGGGTATGTCACACCTTTTAATTTTCCAATTCAACAAAATCATACGTATATATTCAGTGGCGAATCCAAAAATTATTTCTTGAAGTGTTTTTCATAGATTTTTACTGATTTTCACAAATTTTCCAACTTTTTTTCCACTAATTTTTTCCATTTTTCTCAAATTGAGGGCTTCCCATAAACCCCGGAACCCCTCTAGATCCGCCATTGTATATATTGTGTATATAGTTATATTATAAAATAACGAAAATATCCTAAAATATTATATCTTTTTAGTCAATTGTATATACACATAGTTAAAACGAAATTTGATAAAAGCATTATGCTAACATTTTAAGTAACGCTCATCTCATTTATTATACAACATAGAAATATATCATATTTTTTTGGTTGTTTAGTTGTCGTTTTTATAAATAGCACTATGATACTCAAATTAAAGATTAAAAACGCTGGATTTTATAGTGCATTTTTTAAAAAAAAAATAAGGTCGTATGAAAAAAAAATTATGAACGTTTAAAAAGGAGGTATGCATATGTCATGCATGTGGAAAGAGAAAGTTCTAAAAAAAACTATTCCAAAAATACCCTTACACCTTTTTTTTCATACAATTTTCATATTAACTATTGACTTGAAAAATAAAAGGTCAAGATGACTAAACTTCTTACCATACTTAGGCAAAATCAATTTTGATTTAATCATACTCCAATATATATTATATATGTGTGTGTATGTATGCATGGGTGGGTATAGGGATGGCAACGGGTCGGGTTTGGCTAATACCATACCCATACCTGGTTATAAAATCTCATATCATACCCGTCGGGTTTTTGTCGGGTATAGAGCATACCGGCGGGTATCGGGTATACCCGTTGGTATTTGCATGTATATATCTATTTTTATTTTCTTTTATAGTCTTATGTTTTAAAAAATTTAGAATATATGAAATTGTAATAAGTAACATATATATTATCATCACCATAATAATCTTTGAAACATTTAATATGTAAATATATATTATAGTATGAATTTTGAAAACTATTTATATATTTCATAGCATATAAATATAAATAATAATGTTATTAGAATATATATATTTTAGACGAAAACTTTATTCTTCAAATAATGAATCTATTAGAATGAAACATTACTAAAAAATAGTTAAGAAAAGATATATAAAAACTTAAAATTCTTCGGGTATATATTTCGGGCAGACGGGTATTTAGTTTCGGGTAATCGGGTCAGGTATCACCTAATACCATACCCGTCCCATACCCGCGAAATATTTTTTTTCCAATACCAAACCCGTCTCATACCCGTCGGATATCGGGTATACCCGTCCCAAATGCTTCGGGTTTCGGGTATACCCGTCGGGCTCGGGTTTTTCTGCCATCCCTAGGTGGGTAGGGGTGTGGGTGGTGGTATAGGTGCACATATTAGGTATTTTCAATACTCGTGTCCAGGTATGGAACCTGTTTTAAGTATTGTATTGATAGGAAAAATTGGGTATCGACAATACCTGTGTAGGGTCCGGTTCCAGTTAGACTCCAAGAAAACATACTATGTGTACCCAATTACATGTCGGGTATGGATAATACCTTATTTTATGCTTGAAAGACAGTATAACCTATTTACATAGTCACGGATTTTGTAAAAAGTAAACTACAACTAGGGTTTTTGACGCGGCGCGCGCTGCGCGCCTTGTAATTATATCAGCAACAAAACGCAAGCCCGCTCTTTCCCATAAAGTAAACAACTTTGTGAAGCAAAACCCAACCAAAACGTTCCTTAAACAAAAGTATATAACATTTAGGGCGCCTAACCTGCGAAGCTTGTTGGTCCAGGCTCAAGTGGGCATTGTCTGCTGCTGGTGAGTGAGAATGCTTTCCTAAGGCTGGATGTTACGGTTTATTTCGCGTCTGGTGTCTAAGCCTTTGACTGCAACTTAATTGAGAAACTACTGCTAAGTGAAACCAAGAACCAAGTCCCAAATTCATTTGGACTATATCTATAAACTCAAATTTAGTGAAGTTGACCCTGTATCTTAACATCATATGAGTAATAATTTGTAACTGATGTTTGCAATGTAAAAATTGATATTTATAATTGATGAATGCAATGTAAAAGTTCAAATGAGTAAATAATTTCTAAGTGGTGCAAATGTAGAGACATAGACGATTAAACCATCCGTTAGCTACACCATTATTTCCACCACCATCGTCATCCATAGTCGACTTCTTCTTCGTAAACAAAATCTAAAGGAAAAAAAATATAATAATAAAAATCCAATCTCTAATTAATCAAATTAAGTCAGGAACATAAAGTTGGGTTATTTACCTCTTCATATGTTGAATGTAGGACCTGAACTGAGAGTTCAAAGGAGGGGCCTGAATTAAGAGTTAAAAATACTTAGATTGAAAGTTGATGAATTGTATTTATTAACATCACACCTTTGTATGCCGTTGTCATGGAAACGTCATAAATGTAAAACTGAAGGTTGTACTTGTGTGTTTAGAACAGGTAAAAAAAAATATGTCCGCAAAGCGGGTTGTGGGTCAAAAACTCACCATCCACCGTTCGTGGCATGCTATCATCATTAATTATCCGAAAAGGCATCGAATTCATCACAGCCAAGCATCAAGACTGACAAAGTTAATAGCGTTTGCCTGAAACGGATGTACGAATGAAATGTTAAAAGCTTGAATAACAAACATAAACCATCGCGAAAACCTTTTTAATGAATGAAATCAACATCAAACGTTGACCGTCACAACCAAAACATCATTGTAACATAGATCAAAAACATTAACGAATCAAATCTAGAAAGAAACATAGTTGATGAATTTATTTTGATATAGTTTTGCCTAATGTATTAGCATTATTTCAATCAAGGGTGTTTTGATGAAAACCAACTTTTCATTCATGAATCATGTGTACGACTTCAAGATAGCAAACTGGTCTGGGTCATGGCTTTTCTTTACTTATAGTTAAACTGGTCTGGGTATGATATAAATTTATGTTATCTAAAAAAAATCATCCTAGTTCCTTTTCATCAAAACAAAGAAAAGATGTACATCACAATTTTCATCGTCACTCCACAATTGATCCCACACAACAAATAGCAACCACATTGAACCAAGTAACACCATGTACACAAATTCCACATAAAAATTACTAATAACTTTAGACAAAAAATTAAGATGTAAGTAATAAATTAAATGTCAAGATTAAGAACCGTATCAACAAATCACAAAAAGAGGGGGGCTGATTATATACCTTAGTCCTCAGACACAGGCCGTTAGACAACTCGCCGGCGGCGATAAGACACCCAGCCGGCGTCACCACAATCACCATTACCTGCGACATCACAACCATCTCATGTCGGATTTGTACAACTATTACCAACATCGCCGGCAAGAAACCATGCCCGACACCCACTACAAAACAACGGTGAAACCAGATTCATTTAAAGGGGAAATGGTACACGGAGATGCTGGCGGCATGTGGTTGATCTGGACTATCCGGCGGCCATGGCCGCCATCTACGTCCTTGAACGATGTTGACGTCACATCGGTTGATTCTAGGCAGAGGAAGAGCCGAGATAGAGTGTGACTGGAGAGTGAATGGGTTAGAGAGAAGCAGGCGTATGATGGAGACCTAAATGGGCAGCGCATTTTAACGTACGATGGTGGCGCATTTTAGCACTCTCTGTTTAATATATAATATAAAGTACTGTTCAAATGAGCGGAACGTTAAATATATATAGAATTTGAGTTTTTGTGATTAGGTGAAAATGCATCTTGGCCCCTAATCCAAAAAATATGCTCCATGAGCCCCTTTAGTTTTGTTTTCCTCTAATTTGTGCCCCTGAGCCTAACTAGTAGCCTAGGGTGTCTTTTCTAACTAACCACGATAACTAAAAGAGCCATGTTATTTACACAATAACAAAAATTAGGTTTGCACAACCATCTACGGCCTGTAGAGGGTGTCAGTGCATTAAATGAAGGTTACCTCTACGGTCTGTACAGGCCTCTACGACCTGTAGAGGTAGGTTGGTGGAGTTCATTTAAACCCTAGACGACCCGTAGGTAGTACGAGGTACGAGGACGATCAATGAACAGACTGACTTGCAGTGTGTCAGTCTGAAAAAGCAACCATTCTACGGGCCGTAGAGGCCTCTACGGCCCGTAGATAACAGAGTCTGGTGTGAGCATTAAACCCTCTACGAGCCATAGAGGTCCAGATATATTCTTCTTCCTTGTCTTCTTTTCTCAGTCAACGAAAACATTCAAAAAAACCGGAGAACGAAAAATCTGATCGATTCCAAGCTACCGCGATGTCTTTAGGCCACCTCAGTAATGTTTCGGATGAATGGGAGCACTCGTTTAGCATATATTTCGTCTCGGGAAGCCTTTTCGAACCCGTGGTGGAACGTGGTGAGGAGGGGGTTAGATCTGTTGTTCACAGTGGTGACGGGAAGGCGTTACCCGATTTGAACCAGGAGTACGTAGAAGAACCGGGGTCATTTAACGTGCCACTAAGTCATCCACAGTACGAATACGGGACTTATCATTCACACGAGGAGGGTCATGGCAGCTTCAAGGAATCGCACGAAGGATGTGATAACGGTGGCGACGAACCTGTCCCGGATGTTTCGTTTGAAACAAGTCAGGTGTGTCTATGTATTTACACTTGTTTATAATTTAGACCCGTGTATATTTAGTAGTGTACATATTTAGACTTGTATATTTAGCCCCATACATAAATTTGTTTTAGGGTTTGTGAGATTTGAACTCGTATATATTAGTTGTTATTTGAACTCGTAGGGTTTGTGAGATTTGAAGTCGTATATATTAGTTGTTATTTGAACTCGTATATAAATTTTGCAGGTATTCGGGTCTCTTAAAGACCTGACAGATTGAATTTATGAAAGGGACAAAAATAATGGTTACATTACTGTATCTGGACGTACTGTTTCTGAAGGCAGGGGGCCGGATAGGAGGATAACGACGGCATGGATACGATGTGACCGTAGTGGCGTACATCGTAGTGTAGCCAGAGTTCGAAAGACGGGCAGTAAAAAATGCAATTGCCCGTTTGAACTAATAGGGAGATACAGATGCAGCTACGATGGTTGGATTTTGGAGGTCAAGAACTAAACACATAATCACAAACCTTTCCAACACATCGAGGGTCACGCGTATGCTATGAGGCTGGGTCCGGGCGAGATAAAATTGGTGGATACACTTTATTTTCAAAATGTTACGCTAGTAAACATATATTCGGCCGTTAGAAAACAAACCCCGGATAGTCCCTGCATTTTAAGAGACGTACATAACACAATAACCAATGCTAGGCATTTATTATACGGCGGCATGACTCAAATGCATGTATCATTATTATTATTACTACTAGTACTACTTTATTATTATTTTTTAATTATTAGTATTGCTATGTAGGTACTCGAAAGCACATTGGTGGAAAAAAAATTGTTTACTTCACACGGAAGAATGCCTCGACAAATGCGATCGAGGGCTCTCTACGGCCCGTAGAGCCCAACCAAACTACCGGCCGTAGAGACCTCAAATAAATCAGTCTACGGCCCGTAGAGCCCAACCAAACTCATTCATCCCATCCAAATTGAAGATAAAAAAACCAGACATAAATATGGGTCGTAGAGGGCTATACGGGCCGTAGAGCCCATCACAATCATTGGATATCATTGCCTGAACCCCGTACCTCGTTTTTTGCTTATATACGGGCCGTAGAGGTCGATACGGGCCGTAGAGGATCTCTTGACGGGCCGTAAAGCCCTCTACAACCCGTATAGTGTTGTGCAAATAAAATGGTTTATTGTGTGAATAACCGGAGCCTAACTAAAATTGCAGTTTACTCTTTCATAAAAGTATATTTTGAAATGATTTTTTATTAATTTATGAATATACCCGTCCTTCTATTCACTTATCTATACTAATATACTTATAAAAAATAAAATAAAAAAACTTTTGTTGGCAACCATGTAATTTAACTTTAATTTTAAGATAAAAAAATTATTTCATTAATTTTTATTTTAATAAAAAAGCTTTTGTCCGGATGGGACGCATGCCATGTTAGAGTATGTGTAGTGGGGATCGTTATAGAGCGTTTTGGGGCTCCATAGCGCCGGGAACACCGCCCCTTCTTGCGCTATGGAGCGTTTTGGGTGAGATTTTTTGCGAGGATAACGAGCGTTGTGGGATTGAATTTGATGATTTTTTATATTTTGAACGTTTGACAACGGTCATTTCATTTAATATTTTTTTTTAAACAATAAAATCTATCTATATATATATACATATACAACACACAAACAATTCACAAATACACACACTCTTACAAACCAAAACCAAATACAAACCAAAAACCAAACCTATGGCAGCCTGGACGAATCAAGAGCAACTGGAGTTAGTGCGGGCGTGGATAAACGTTAAGGAGATCCCGTCAACCAATAGGCAGGCTTTTTGGCCCAATGTGTTGGTCGAGTTCAACCAACTCACGGGAACGAACCACCGTACCGTTGACCAGATCACCAGTAAGTGGTCTGCTATACAAAATAACGTTAACAGATGGCATGGAGTCTATGAAGCGACGATACAGGCGCACCCTGGGGTTAGCGAACAGATGGCAATTCAGTTGACACACGAGGCCTATCGTCAACAATACGACAGCGACTTCTCAATCACCAATCTTTTGTCGTGGTCTCTGATGCGTTTTCACTATGTTTAATTTTTAATGTTTAGGCTTTATGTTTAATGTTATGTTTTATGTTTAGTGTTGTATTTGTAATGTTTAAGGTTTTAGTTTTTAAAGTTTTATTTGGTTTTGTGTTTAATGTTAGTTTATTTTAAAAGATTACATAATATTTTAAATTTAAACCATTACATTAACACATAATACATAAACACATAAAATTACAATCCTAAATTACTTATTACAAACAGAGTTCCTAATCCTAAACTACTTATTAAAACGTTACATAAACACATTACATAAACACATAATATAATCCTAAATTACTTATTAAAACCTAAACCTCCCACTACGGAGAGCAGTTGTCCCAGTCCTCGAGTGTGTAGGATGAGGAAGAGGGAAGAGGTGTGACTGAGATTTGGGAGGAGGGGGGTATTTATAGGTGTGACTGAGATTTGGTGGAGGGGAAAACTTTGAAATTCAAACTTTGAAATTTAAACGTTGGGGGGGGGGGGGGGGGAAATTGAAATTCAAACTTTGAAATAGGAGGGAAACTGTTTGAAATTCAAACGGTTTGGAACAGTAACCGTTTGAAATTCAAAATTTTTTTTATTAAATATTATTTTTTAATATTAAATATTTTTTTATTATTTTATTAATTTAATAAACTTTCAGTTTAAATTTTTATTTTTATTATTATTTTTATATTTAATGAAATATTATTAAGTATTTAATATTCTTATTTAAATAAAAAACAATAATTAACCAATCATTACCAATCATTTATAACCCCCACATAACCCCTCTTCCCACTACACCATCTTTTTCCATAACCCCCACATAACCCCCTTTCTATTACTTTTTAATATTTTAATCCCATAACCCCCACATAACCCTCCACCATTACACATACCCTTAGAACAGGTCAGATAAAAATGATTGATTTGATTCGAGTTAAAACAAGTTCTGGTCAAAACATGTCATATAATATTAATATTTAAAAATGAGCTAAATTTAATACTTTGATTTTTAATTTATTTTGTTTGTTTTTCTTATAATAATACCTTTGCTATTTGATAATACGTATTGATTGGGTTTGGTTTGGCAACATGTCGCGTCAAAACATGTCAGATAAAAGGGGTTATATTGGTTTAAGTCCAAACGGGTTTGGGTTAACACAGTTTGGGTCAGAATAGGTCACATAATATTTAATATGAATCTAATATTTTAATTTTGAAATTAATTTATTCATTTTTCTTTTAACAATACGTTTAGTATTCAATAATTCATATTGCTCAGGTCGGGTCAGGAAATATGTCGCGTTATATAACAGAGAACAAGTCACATAAAAAGGGTTATTTGGTTCGAGTCAAAACACGTTCGTACCAAAAACAATTTCGGATTAGAACGTGTAACGTAATTTATTATGTATCAATTACTTGAATTTTATTTGTATAAGTTTAAATATATTCATTTTTCTTTTAACAATATGTTTGGTATTTAATAATATGTATTGGTCGGGTAGAGTCGGAAAGTATGTGGCGTCAAAACATGCCACATAAAAAAAGATTGTTTTGGTTCGAATCAAAATAGTTTCGGGTCTGAACGAGTCACATAATATTTAATATTTATTAGTTAGTTTATTTTAAATTAAAATTTAATAATAAATATTAGTTGGGTCACTTACATACGTTAATCTTGTTAAAACCTAGCAAACCCCTGGCTAAATTTTTATAGTAAAAAATGTAATGTTTAAATTTTCACGTGAGAATACACCCAAAGCTAAAGGGAACTAAAGTTACCAAGTGAATGGACTTAGACAAAGACTTATCAAATTTTTTGTTTGTTTTATAATGTGCACCCTATGTTACTTTTTAAAAGTTATTGAATAGACCTGTGTCATGATATTTATGATGTGCACCCTATACGTTACTTTTGAACTAGATTATAGTTACCAAGCTTTTTGCAATATCTTAACTTATAGTCTGTTTGGTATGGAGTAATGAAATGGACAAATGAATGAAAAAGATGAAGGAAAGGAAAGGAGTGGGAATAAAAAAACATGCTTACCACAGAAAGAAGGTTATACATACGAATCAAACATATTGAAACAACTTATGAGATTGTAGGATGATAGAATCACAAGATTTGAACACATAAAGATGAAGTAAAAATGTATTTACCTGGTTTCAAGTCTGATGATGAAAATCCCAAACGAGTGAATGGATTAGGGTTCCAAAAAAGTTGAAGTTGTTGATGACGGGTAATATATAACCAAAATCATAATCAATTCCTTGTTTAGAGGGCCAATCCCCTTATGGTCGAATGACACCCTCCTTGCTTTCCTTATGGGAGGTGAGGAGTTCGAGTCCTACCGGCACCAAAATGTTGCTGGTGGGCCGGGTTTTACCGCAGTGGGCCTTCGGGCGGCAGGTTTTCCCCGAAACTGGTGTGAAATTATTGGTAGACCCGGTTACTCTCGGAGTATTACTTTGTCTATTGGGTACATCGAGAGTGCTCGAGAGTGATTTGTTGGCCGGTCAAAAAAAATTCCTTGTTTAGAGGATATGTATTGATTATAGAGGAGGGAAAATAGGAGAGGATGAGGGCAAAATTGAGAAATGTTTTATCTTATTGGGAAGGAATTAAAAAAAATAGGGGGGGGGGGAGGGAAGGACGAACACTGGAATGAAAAAGGGAATGATTAGAGGGAATGAAATGGGGTAAGTGATAGGTGATTCCTTTCCCTTATGCAACCAAACATGCCTAATTTCATTACCCTTGAATAATCCATTCCATTTCTTCCTTCATTACCTCATACCAAACACTACCTTAAACTCAGACGAGTAGTTAGGTTCTTAACAGTTATTACAATTAAGTCGCCCACGCATATTATTACTATTTGTGACAACGCTTTCTATTACAACATAATATTAAGAGGCTGTTTGATATCCTTAAGTCTGAATGGTTAAGATGTAACTTTAAGTTTGAATGGTTAAGAGACAACCATTAAGATGTTACCTGACTATGAATCTTAATAGCCATTAAGAGGCTACCATACAGCAAAAAGATATAAAACATGGAGTAATATATATCATCAATATGACCTTGAACCTATCTTAGCCTAGAACAATGACCACACCATCCAACTGCCCAAAATTGGCTCATTTGCTACACACATGTGCAAACAATAGCATTTGATCACGAGTTTCACAATACTAAATACATGTGAATATGTTTTGGAACAAATATCTCAATGCTATGATCACGGAGTAAACAATAAAGTTTCTTTTTTCAACCGTGAAAAATGTAAAAGCTAAGGAGTTCCAACTGTTAGTATATATATAGACACGCACATACTCATATTATTCATCAGCATAAAATAAAAGAATCCCTAAACTTATAATATTAGTTATCATGTCGGTGTCGATTGAAGCTCTAGCAATGGCAGGGACTGACCACGTCAAATGGGGCATGGATTTTGAGGAATGGGAGCATATGGACATTGAGCCACCTCCGCCGCACTTGTATGCTGAACAAATTGACGATTATGAAGAGCGTGAGTATAAAGAAGACCAAGAAGTTGCTAAGGTGAAGACAATACCAAGTCTTTTTGAGCTTTTTGGACTATTGGTTGGCTTGTTGCTTGTTATCACTCTCACAAGGTGATAGTTCAACATGCGTATAGTAACTTCGAATTAATTGTAACGCGAAAATATGCTACTTCTTTATGTTAATTGGGCTAATGTCTTGGTGGAACAACAAAATATTGTTGTGTTTTAACTTCAAAGTTGTAAGAGTTTGTTAGAATTTAACAATGATGGTTCTTATGAAAAGATTACTATGTTAATTTGATGTAAACATGTGTTGGTCAGCACAAAGTTGGTCATGGTTTTCTCTCTTTTTTTAAGAAAAAATCTCATTATTTACAAAGCAAATTCTTACAAATTTTGATGACTGAATGTTCAACTACAGAGACCGAGGACCCTGGATATGAACTCAATGGGACATCCCTTATGAATGGATTACAACCATCCATTCTAAACCTTGTGGGTAAGTAAAAAGTACACAAGGAAATAATTGTAAACAATGCAAGTAACTAAATAATCACTTATGGGTTTGATCCTCCTTTTTATATAAGATAACATTAACACTACATGTTGAAACAACAAGAATAAGGCATGGAGATGGTATGGACGTCTCTTCGGGTTGGACCTAAACCTTCCGAGCATGTACCTGCACCACGAACAACTCGTTAGAAGGGGTCCAGACCCTCCGACGCTCAACATTAGTGATTTATCCCAAGAAATGTACATAAAAGTAAATATAAAGGAGTAAATGAGGGATACGAAGTATGAGAGGAGGTGGTGGTTGAAACCCGGCGGTTAGCTAGCAGTCGAGGCGATTTTGGGCTGCTTAACTCGACGGCTGAAAGTTGGTTATTAGAACCATGGATATGTAGACTGCAGATATGGCAGCTCCAGGGCTCCGACAGGGGAGCTCGTGAGTTCAACAGGGGAGCTTAATAGCTTCATTGTGTGTAATTATGGAGAGTTCATGAGCTGCTGATGTGATACTTTAGCAGCTCGTAGGCTCCTCTATGGGAGCTAGGCAGATTAGTTAGTGAGAGAATGTTTCTAGAGAGGGAGAGAGAAAGTGAGTGAGATGTCTTGAGTGGAGACCAAGACAAATGGGATGGCCTTGAGTGAAGGTGTAACCCCTCTATTTATAGAGGGTGAAACCCCAAACCCTAATGGGCTTTGTATTAATGGGCTGGGCTGGCCCATAAGTGTTGGACCCACCTTTATTATTGACCTCCTGTAAGGCAGGTCCTGTGCTAGGGAGTTGAGGAGCCGATGCAGGTAGCTTCTCTACACTAGCTTCTGGCTTTTCGGCTTCCTGACCCGAGCCTGATAGCTTCTTAAATATGTTTAGACGTGGGGGTTTGGGTACTCACGTCATCAGCCCCCCAGTCATAAGTAGTCATGACGTAGTCATGGGTGCTTGTGACTTTGTAATCTTATCTCCTTTTTCCTTACCTCTAGAAATTCATAAACTTTGGTGTAAGGTGTTTGCGCCTTATTTGTTTATGAATTTCTTATTTCGGACTCCATAATTTATGCCTTTTCTTGTAGCTTCTACGTTTCCGATGTTTCTTGAGAAGCTTAGAAGATGCAAAGTTTATTGGACGTCTTGGAAGTCCTTAGAGCTTCTAGTATCAAAGCTTATTTTGTAGCTTATGAGCTTTGAAACATTGTTTTTTGAAGCTTCCAAGCTTCTGGTTTTCGCTTAGCTTTCTTTTGCTTGAATTTGACTTGTCGTGATTGGACGACCGAGCAAGGGAGCTCCAAGAGACTAGGGACAACTTGTTGGGTGGTTACAATCTCACCCTTAGAGGAGACGCCAAGCATTTCTTGCTCATTTATAGAAGAAGTTTCTATCTCATGGGGATCGTGCATGTTACATTGACATGTTGCAAAATTTCTTGGTGATAAGCTTGTGGGTGTGAAGAACTAGGAGATGTTCATCAAGGTGGTTGGGAGACTCTACCTTCCTTATTGGAGAGGGTCCAAAAGTCAATGAATGAATGGAATCATCTTGTTGATGGACTTATCATAGACAAGCAGTGGTTGTGAACATATGTGGTGGCATGCTAGTACACGCCTTTTTACCTTGTAGAGTTCTTAGCCTTGAGGTTCATGGTAAGCTATATCACCGTAAACATCTTAGTCACGTGTCCCAAATGGGTAAGAGCTCATAGATATTTGTTTGTCAAATGGCGTAGCTTACTTTCCCAAAGTCTTTAGGTTTTTGAAGCATTTGATAAACTTTTTCTATGATAGGATTGATGAATTCAAGCAAGTAGAAGCCAACGATGTAAAAGAATGGGCTTATCTTGTGTGTATGGCACACCGTGTTGGTGATCTTGCAATAGACAAGTAGTGGCTTTGATCTTCGTATTTATCGTGTCACTACGTGTCTCTTTTTCTTATACATGTATACTAGGCTTATAATCACCTTGCCAAGGTTTGCGGTAAGTTATACCAACGCGAGCGTCATATGTGCTCTCCTGGATATTCTTTGGTGCCTGATGGTAGCTAATAGCTTCATTCCATGAGCTCATCGCTTCCATCCATTAGATGTAGCAGCTTACCAGCTTGAGACTTTTATAATAGATGTGATGGAGCAAGGCAGATATGAGCAAATATGGCAAAAGAATGAGCCTTTCGCGTACCTTATGTTGTATATTGATAAACTTTTTCCGTAACAAAGTGGGCTTATTTGATGCGGAAGTGAGTTTCTCATACTTGTAGGTTATCCTATTACGTGATTTTTGGTATATGACGCTGAACTTTTTTGGTATGAACATGAACGCATATGTTGGTGAGTTTTTCATGCTAACAAGTGAGCTTCTTTCGTATAAAGGCGAGCTTATAGGTGTACGCTATTGAGCTTCCTTTGCATGGATGTGAGCTTGTAGCGCAATTTAGTGAACTTCCTTTACACAAAGATGAGCTTCTTGTGAAAGCTATTTTCTTCCTATATCCATGTAAGAGGCTTCTCTTTATCAAAATGTGAGACTAAGCCTCTTTTTATATTTCTTTTTCAACTGTATGGTACTTCTAAATGTGTAGACATTCTTGTTGTCTTAGAAGTTTATTCCCAGTTGTAGTTGCGTATCATAAGAAGGTTAAACCTTGTTTGAGCAAGGTATTGCTCGTTGAACTTGTCCATGCCTTAATGACGCCTTTGTTGGCAAGGATGCTTCCCTACTATTATAGTTGAGAGCACTCCTAAGCCGATATAGCAGGCTAATTTTGATGATGAATTTGTTGCTCTTCTAGTGAGCTAATGCATTATGATTTCTAA
Organism: Ambrosia trifida; assembly: GCA_028751855.1. NCBI lineage: Eukaryota > Viridiplantae > Streptophyta > Magnoliopsida > Asterales > Asteraceae > Ambrosia > Ambrosia trifida. The sequence continues at coordinate 216,506,131 of CM054122.1, read as the reverse complement.
AGACCTTGTCATGTAAGCTTATGTAAGCTATGCATGAGTCTTGCTATGCAAATGCCTTTATAATCTTGTTATGGTTTGATGCTTTGCTTTCCGACTATATGACCTAGGAACTTCCCTTCCCTTCCTCAATGGGAATGCTCCCCCTCTAGGGGTGATGCTTTATTTAAGTTTAATGTTTGGTTGTCTTAGATCTGTTACTTGTCGTTTATAGTGTTTGCAATGTCTTTAACCTTTTGCCATGAGTTGGATGCTGCAGTCACCCATCCCAGGCTACTAAGCTAGAGAACCGATGCAATTCTTATCCTATCAGCTTGTTGGTAACCTTTCTCAATGGTTACCTATATGAAATGTTCGTTTTGATCCCAGGCTACTGTAACACCCCAACCGATGGCGGAAACATCGGGATGCCACGTATTGATGATTGTTCAGTAGCTCATGGTAAATTATAAATTTCATTAAATAAGTTACATACAATTGTTCTAAGAATTTGTACATCAAATTTAAATAAAACTATGCAAGCATCTCCAAGCATCAATTCAAACCTTCAAGCAAGTAGAACCTGAAACATGTTAAGTTGAAAATATTTTGGGTCAACAAAAGTTGGTGAGAATTACATAGGTTTTGATAATTGAATAAAATTGTTGTGCAATTCATGTGTCATGGCAATCTAGTCCATATGCGAAAACATACTAGAAGTAAATCGAGTGCATAATCAACCTTGTTGACTGTTGTATTGTGGTACATCCCATACGCTCATGGTTCACTCGTTTATATTGCAGTAACAAACACCCACGTAACCTTTGTAGGAGGCACGTATCCGGGTGGGATTGTCAGTCCAATAGATCTATCAATGTATACCGTTTGGTTGATGAATGTTTATGCTAGAATTGTGCTTACCCTAGTCATGTTCAAGACATAATGCAACATAGAAATACACAAAGACACATTGATGATTGAATTGCATAAATATTGTTGTAACATGTTTCACCCCAAAAATGGTGATAAATAGAAAAGGGGCTATGTAAAACTCACCTTAGCAAAATGTTGTATTTGTTGATAAATAGAATAGTGTGTTGCCCAAATGTGTCAAGTATCACCCTATAATAAGGTAATATATATGTCTAAGTCTATCAAGTCTATAAATGTATAAGTTTCTAGGGCTTCGAATTGGGGATAAATGCTTGTTTGATTATTATTAAAAATGTTTGATAATTGAGAGAATATTAGTAAATAAATAACCAAAATCTTTTTATGAATTTTAAATCTAAGATGGTCACAAGAATGTGTTTAAAGTATAAAAATAATTTTTATAAAATTATTTTCTTTAAAATAGAATATTAATTCTATTTATAACAAATTGTCAAAATTTAACTTTAATATTTAAAAATATTAAAATTAAAGGATTTTAAGTTTAAAATTTATATTTCTGTTCTAAATATTCAGAAATAATTTGTATAAAATTTTGGTGAAAAAATACTAAAAATTGGATTTATTATGATTTAATTATGATTAAAACTAACAAAAATTGATTAAAAATATAAAATAAATGATTTTTCAGAATTAAAATCATTTCAGTAAAGTTTATCTTTGTACAAACTCAGGATAATTTTTGTGGAAATTTATAAAATTGTTTTGATATTTTAATGGATTTTTATAAATATAATAGCATAAAATTGATTTAATTATTATAAATATTAAATAAATGAATTTCAGAAAACTAAAAATTGTAGGTTGAACATTTATATCAGATTTGTTAAAAATAATTTTTTTAGAATTTATAAAAAGGTTTTAATAATTAAAAACGAATTTATGAAATTAAATGTATTATATATAAATAAATTGATTTGTTTGTTCAAAAATGAGAAAAAGAACAAAAGGGTGCCACATCCGGGACTCGAACCCGGGTGGCTCATGTTGGAAGCATCAGTCACAACCACTTGGCCTAGGCCTGTGGTTGTGATAAGTTCTGTTTAAAAAAAATAAATACATACGCTGATTATGAGTTTATCCCCAATTCAATACCCACGAACCCTAGTTTTTCCAATCAAGCAATTCACACATCAATAACCTGATTAATCTTAGGGTTTTTGATGTGTGAATGCCGATGATCAAAACCCACAGAAATTATTAGACTTACAATGTTGTTTTGATCTCGATTGCTCGGTCAAGACCACGAAGTCAAAATCGTATTCGCGAAGCACAATTAGAGTATAATAATGAAGATTGGAGGTTGAGAAGAGATTAATGGCGAGTTGTGAAGGCTTGGGGACGATCAATTTATAGTGTGGATGCATCAGTGATCAATTCGGCATGGTTGACCAAGCATTAACGTGGGACGCGTTCTTGATAATTTTGGTATCGATTAATTGATAATTAACGTGTATTGGATGATGAATAGGCCGGAAATCACGTATCCAAGTCAAACCATGGTTAATTTTGCGTTAATAGTGTCAATTAACTGGTCAAAAATGGAAACTTTCTTGTGGTCAAACCCGCTGCTGCTGTTCGACGATCAGGGAAGGAAAAGAGATCATGTGTGTGTATATATATAAAGAGGTCTGGAATTAAACCAACATGCATGTGTGGCTCGGGTGGTTAGTGCGTTGTGGTTGGTTTGGCTCGTCTCGGGTTCGAAACCCGGCTGGAACGTATAATTCTTTTTTTTTTTGTTAACAGGAAGGGAAAAGGGGGGAAGGGAGTTGGGCCTTGTTCTTGGGCTGGGCACCTATGTGGGCTTCAGACAACAAAATGAGGAGTGGGCTTAGAGTCTTGGTTTAATTAACAAATTAGTTATTGATCTAAGTTATTATTATTATTACTATTATTATTATTATTATTATTATAAACTTATATATATATATATATATATGTGTGTGTGTGTGTGTGTGAATAATTATCTTTGTATAAGGGTTTAAAATATCACCAAAAATAATAAAACTTGTCGTTTTAATCCGTAACGTACAATTATTTAACGTGAAATGTTACAGCTACTAGGCTAGAGAACCGACGCAATGCTTATCATATCAGCTTGCTTGTAACCTGTTATGAACATGTATGAGCTGTCTTGGTGTGAGGAGCTCACCCTCTTTCATGGGTTTAGGTATTCCATCTAAAGGACTTGTCCCATGGAGTTGTGGATTGTATTAGGAACTCACCTTGTATACAGGAAGGTCATTATCCTTGTTACCTGTTGAGCAGTTGTGGCCTAGGAGCTCATCCCCGTTTCATGGGTAGGTATAGCGCCGGATCCCATGGAGCCTTGTTAGGAGGGGCTCACCCTTTGATAAGATAAGATAAGTGACAAGTGGTTGTGGTTGCACGAAAGAGTTTCCTTTGTTTCGTTAGCTTGCAGCTTAGAAACTACATTGTCTAGACAACGCTTTTGGATTTATTGATAGAATATCAAGATGTTATAGTAACCGAGGTTGCCTTAGGGTAGGCTATATCATGGATTTCGTATGCATGTTGTGGTATTTGACCAACTTTCATGGATCAATGTCTTGTGGAGTACGTCTTTGAAGAGCATATCCTTGTTAGTTTTTTCCATGAGTTGGGGTAATGCAATAATACATGCATATTAATACTATGCACTTAAAATAATGTGGATTTTTTATATGATAAGCTTCCCTCTAAAGTTCCTCTCTTTGTGTTCACCATATGTCAAAGAGACGAAATGTCATGAGGAAATGTTAGGGAGATTCTTTTGTAGTTCCATAAGTCTTTTTATGTAAGAATAATAGCCTCTTGAGTAAGAAGGTTATCTTCTTGCGTAAGAAGGGCAGCTTCTTTACGTAAGAATGGCAGCTTCTTGTGTAAAAAGGGCAGCTTCTTAGGTAAGAATAGCAGCTTCTTATGTAAAAATGTTAACTTCCTATGTAAGAATGGAAGCTACTTAGTTAAGAATGGACAGCTCCTTGTATGAGAAGGTTAGCTTCCTTATGGAAGCTTTTTATGTAAGGATATTAGCTTGTCATGTAAGAAGGTAGTCTTCTTTGTTGACGATAGTAAGCTTCGTATGTGCTAAGACAATTGCCTTCTAGGATATGATGGTTAGTTTTCTTGGTTTTAGATGATACTTGAAGAGCTTCATCCAAGGGTAGGGAACTTTACACTTGAACCTGTGATCAACTTTTGAAGGAGACAAAGATATCTCATAACATTTTGGACGATGTTTATGTGTAAGTTTGGTGACATTCGAGATACTCTTACGCCTTCAACCACATTGTTTAGAATAGAGTATATGGTGATCTTTGATTGACCTTTTGTATGAGTTGATTCAATAGAGAAGGTAGTAAAAATAAGCTTTTCCATAATTTAGTAAAATTCTCTTAATTATTGGACACTTTAAAGCGCATGAGGTAGAGGTTGAGCTTGTTCAATGGCCTGGTGCATCAGCGTGGTGTTTGGTTGAAGGAGAGTTAGTAAGTAAAAGTTCAAGGATAGATGTTCACCTACCTCATAGGTGGTGAAGTCTCATGGCTTCGAGTGTTAAGGTTTTGGGACTCCTTGAACAATTCTTTAGCAAGGTGCTACCATGTGGCAAAAATATCTCCTAACCAATGCTTTTTGATGCTACGGCAGGCTACCTCTTTCATGTTTCTTCCTTGCTATAGTGAACAATTTTTTGGAAAGCTACCGTCATGCTTCCTATTGGCAACTTCTATATTCTTATGAGCAGCTTCTATGCTCCTGACAGCTGGTTGCTGCCGTAGGGCAGGTGCTAATAAGGATTCACCCAACTCTATTATTTTGTGGTAATTTGTCGCGTACATGATTACTAGAAGTTGTTTGCCACGATCCTTGGTGTCACCAAGTTGCATCGTTGCATTGGCAATTTGCTTGCGTGCTTCTTAGGTAGGCACGAGTAGCAATGCTCCCTTGTTTGGTCATTTGTTGTGTTGCCCTAACCATTGCTTGAAGCTTCTTTGCTTGTTTTAGTAAGCCATTTGTTGTTCCACAAGTAGTTTTAATATTTCTTGTGGGTTATTATGTTTCTAAGCCTCGTAGGCTTTGCAAGTATTAACCATCTATCGGAGATTGCACGCTTGATAGGATTAGTTTAGGCATATGGGCTCGTCTTTTATAGAACCTTCTTTTTATAAGGTTCCCTTAACGAGGTGTTTAAACTTTTCCATACATCGGCTAAGTGTTATTCTCTTGCAGTGTCGACAAAATGTATGGAGGTTTTGGCAGGTTGCTTCGATGATTGAGCAAGCTGCTTTAGTTAACCTTGATCTTGCCGATTTTGTTTATGCCTGGTTCTTTGTAGATAATCATGTGCAAGGTAAGTATTGTTATATCTTTTACATAAGCGGAGTCACCTGGACAGGAGCAATTGAAAGGACGATGTGTTGTTCTTTAGCTTGCTTGATAGGTTCTTTGTTGCTTAGCTGCAATAAACAACGTTCCTCCAACAGAGAAGCATGTGCCTTATTCAGACCATGATTTTGTTCGATGCTTCTTTATTCCTACCGATGATGTCACATGTGTAGCAATGTGCTTGTGACCATTTTAGCTTTTAGGGTAGGAGCCTTGACATGTGTAGCTAATCGGCATCTCTTACTTTTTAGTTCCTCGCCTTTTCGGTTTCTAAACTTCTTAATTTGTTCAAAATTAGGTACTCGTACCATCAGCCCCCAGTCATGAGTAGTCATGACGTAATCATGGGTGCTTATGACTTGGTATCTAACCATTCGATTTTGAACTTCTTACTTATGAGCTTCCTAAGCCTCTAGACATGTCAAGCTTTTGGGATTCAAAGATCCGTATATATGAAGCTTTAAACTAGGTATTTGAGGAAGTTTATTCTTATTTCAAGTAAGCTATTGCTTTGGAACCGAATAAATGTTTCTTTGAACAAGTAACATTTGTCTATTGTTCGACATTTGATGCTTTTGCGAACATGTTTAGGCGGTTAACTTCTTTATGTGCCATGTCATTTGCGAACATCTTTGTTTTTTGTGTGCAAGCTAAAGTTTTTTTATCCTATGAGAGAGATAGGACAAAGGGCCAAGCTCGTGTAATTGAGATAGCTCGTTTAGATTATGATGGCTTTGGGCCGATGGTCCTCCTTGTGAGATATAATCTTTGTACGGTTGTCTTACTTATGCCACATGTTATCATGGGCACGGTACTTGATAAGGTTAGATAAGTTTGGATATTGTGAAGACCTCGGAACCGTGCTTCTTGGCTTTGCGAGTTGCCACATTTTCTAATTGGTGTGTTATGGAGGTCATAAAAACTTTTTAATGATGCATTTGTGAGCTTCTCTAGTCACCATAGGTGAGGTCATGCAAAGCTCATTTTGTTCCCATAGGGTGGCTTCCCTTTCTATCTAGGAGAGCAACTCATCTTTGCAAAGCATTGAATTGGTGTTAAGCGAAGCAAGTATACGAGGTTATGTTTTATGCTTTCCATAGTGAGTGGGTCAAGCCTTCATAATATTTAGCGGCCTCTTTGATATGAGGAGGCGTCTTTCTTCTTTTCCAAGTTGTTAGTCTTTTTAAGGAAGGTGTTGAGCCTGCCCTAAGTGATGTGCTCGTTTCCTTAAATGACTTTGGTGTATGGAAAAGATGTTAATTTTCTAGGGATGATTTGACCTAGCATTCGTCAATACTTATAAAACCTCAGATTGATTCATATGGTGAAGTATAGCTAAGCTGCCAAGCTATTAGCTTCTTTATCTCAGCCGGAGGCTATGTAGCGTATGACATATGAGTTAATTTTCGTAGCTTTTGACATGTTTGTTTTTTGTGTCTTCCAATATGTCATATATAACTGTTTAAAGACAAGTGTGGCCTTAGGAAGCAAATATCTTAGAGGTACTCACGGCACCCTATTTATATGTGTTCTCTTCCCAAGGGTTACTTGGGTGTATGTATTATGTTGTTTGCTTTAGGCTACCTACTTATAGCTTGTGTATATCTGACTTTTGTCTTTTCGATGTAAAAGCTAAAGTATATTATATGACATAGGTGCGAGTTTGTAGTTGCGAGCTTCTAGCTTGTGGCCATGAGCTTGTAGCTTCTAGCCTTGGGCTTCGAGCTTCAAATTTCTAACTTCGAGCTTTAGGCTTCGATCTATGGGATCCAAGCTTTAGGTTTGTAGCATGCGAGCTGCAGCTTATAAGCTTGTAGCTCTCGGGCTGTAGCTCATAAGTTTACTTATAGAGTTGTCAGTAGTGTACTTTTTCTAATAGTTATAAGGCTGAATAGGTGTCTATAGCTGTCATATAGCAGCTGCCGCACTGACATGCGTAGTTGTCTACAGCTGTCCTGTAGCAGCTGACATACTGACATGAATAGTTATCCACAGCTGTCCTGTTGCAGCTGATGTACTCTCTGACATGAATAGTTGTTTAGGCTGATAAAGCTGAATGGTGGTCTGTAGCTGCCCTACGTGAGCCAGCCTGCTTTACCCGACCTGACTAGCTGATAAAGTGTGTGTTTATTGTTTTTATTTATTTATTATTATTTTATAAGTGAAGTTAATGGTTAGCTTACAAGTGCATGGGATTTTTACACGCCATGGTTACACTCGTAAGTCCCTTCACTTTTACAAAGAATTTTGGGTCAAATATAGGTTAAGCTAAAAGTTGAAACGAGATGTAATGTTAGTTTTATTCAAGACTTTGTTTAACAACATTTAGAAGCTCGTTTCAACGATATGAGAAATAAAATAATTCTACACTTTATCTTGTTTAGGCTAGTAGGAGTTTTTAGGAGCTTGTGCCTAATGTTAATATCGAGAGAGCGATCATGTGCTTGTATCGCATGTGTACATGAAGTGAAGTGAAGAGCCATAAATGAATGTTTAGTACACAAAGATGTAAAATGAGCTTACATAGAGGAAGATTTCTAGCCCAGGGAGCTTCCCTAGGGGAGCATGACCCCATTTCGGTATGAACGTTTAGTATATTAAGATGTAACAGAGGCTGCCATAAGGGAAGGCTTCCCGCTCATGGTGCTTCCTTATGGGAGCGAGTGCTGACCCCCTTTCTATATGGCAGCAAGTGTTTTTGCCATTTTGGTGAAAGATACCACTTTTTATGCTTTCGAGGTCTGATTTGCTTTTGACTGAGCACTTTTGTGGATTAGTGTGTAAGAAAGTATGACTTTTGACTTTTCTTACTTTTTTACTGTTCACCACTGTAGCAGGGGCTGCTATATGGCAGCCTGGAGCTTCCTGGCTGCCCTATTTATAGTTTAGATAGGCTACCCAGCTCCGATTTATGTGATCTCTTTCTTAACTCGTAGATCAGTTGGGGGGTTCTAACATCCATGTTATCAGTTATAAACTCGATGATAACATTTACTAGGAAGCTGCAGGGTGGCAGCCTGGAGCTTCCTAGCTTTCGAGTCTTAGCCTTTTAGCTTAGGCAGGTTACCCTGCTCCAATGCTTTGTGTATTTTTATAAATGCCTATTTTCATCATTAAAGGACATATTTTAAGAGATCGTTTATTTATGGGTCTGTAATATCTATTTGTGACCTTTAATTATTATTATTATTTTTTTTTGTGATGATCTTGTGTGCTTATGATAAAAAGAAAAATGCTTTCACCCCACACTCTTTCAAACCCTTTCGTTTTGCAGTTTTAGCTGAAGGGTATTTTATGAAAAGTGTGCATGGAGTTAGTGTTTAGATGTCTCGCATTTCTCAATGATGTAATAAGTCAAAAAGTCATAAAAAGTAGGAATACTTTTACATAAAGGTCTCCAGGTTTCTTTTTCTTTGTTAAATAATGAAAAAGTCTCCTAGAGATAAGAGATTTGACCTTTTTACTTTGATTTGACCCATGTAAAAATATAGATGTATTTATTACGTATATGGCCATTCTAGAAAAAATGCATAGACATGTGGGCCCCACAACTTTTTATCAAAACTCCCTTTTTTGAAAAAATAAATTGATAGGCATTATAAACCATATGTATCAGGCAAAAGATTCTTTCATATGGTGTTGAGGCATCTTTTTGTTTCACAATGTTCAAAAAATATTGTTTAGTAAGAATGCATATTTTTATTTGTTTTTTAAGTGTAAATATTTGGATTCGACATTTTTTAACAAGGTCACGCTTTTTTACGTCACGTTTTGTTATGTTATGTCAAATTTCAAAGATCTTACATATAGCAACCAAGTTATAAGTGTATGGAACTCGGTCACCGGCGTTGTGAACACGTATCATGTGGAGCGAAAAACATGTGGAAGTGTAGGAGTGATTTTTCCGGTAAGAACATCCTCTCCATCCTTAAAAATAGAGAACTTAGGAACATTTGGGGCTAAACCGCAAAGAGTTTCATGTTCTAAGCGCGATAACCCCACGGTGGGCGCCACTTGTTGAAACAACAAGAATAAGGCATGGAGATGGTATGGACGTCTCTTCGGGTTGGACCTAACACCTTCCGAGCATGTACCTGCACCACGAACAACTCGTTAGAAGGGGTCCAGAGACCGGGGTCTCTGGACCACCCTCCGACGCTCAACATTAGAGATTTATCCCAAGAAATGTACATAAAAGTAAATATAAAGGAGTAAATGAGGGATACGAAGTATGAGAGGAGGTGGTGGTTGAAACCCGGCGGTTAGCTAGCAGCCGAGGCGATTTCGGGCTGCTTAACTCGACGGCTGAAAGTTGGTTATTAGAACCATGGATATGTAGACTGCAGATATGGCAGCTCCAGGGCTCCGACAGGGGAGCTCGTGAGTTCAACAGGGGAGCTTAACAACTTCATTGTGTGTCATTATGGAGAGTTCATGAGCTGCTGATGTGATACTTTAGCAGCTCGTAGGCTCCTCTATGGGAGCTAGGCAGATTAGTTAGTGAGAGAATGTTTCTAGAGAGGGAGAGAGAAAGTGAGTGAGATGTCTTGAGTGGAGATCAAGACAAATGGGATGGCCTTGAGTGAAGGTGTAACCCCTCTATTTATAGAGGGTGAAACCCCAAACCCTAATGGGCTTTGTATTAATGGGCTGGGCTGGCCCATAAGTGTTGGACCCACCTTTATTATTGACCTCCTGTAAGGCAGGTCCTGTGCTAGGGAGCTGAGGAGCCGATGCAGGTAGCTTCTCTACACTAGCTTCTGGCTTTTCGGCTTCCTGACCCGAGCCTGATAGCTTCTTAAATATGTTTAGACGTGAGGGTTTGGGTACTCACGTCATCACTACATATTATAGAACATGTACAATGAAATAAATAATGTAATTTTTTAACATAAAAAATAGAAGTAGAAGATTTACTCATCTCTCCAAACGTATATAAACAAATAGTTTGATTGTTCGAGAGAGAATAAGAAGCAACTTTGGAGGGAGAAACGGAGACAGACATGGTTATAAAGATAGATGAAACTTGGCCTACCGAATACCAAAGTAGTCAACACGTGGGAGCATCTAAGATCATACGGAGTGGAGGGGGAAAGAGGGGCATTAAGCGTCATGTGGCATTTATAAGGCTTGTGTTTGAAAGGTGAAAATTGTGAGGAATGGAAGGGGGGGAGGAATAATATTATTGTGTGTAAGATTAAAAAAAAAAAAAAAGACTAACCAATCAGGAAGTGCCACCTTGGATCCACCACCCGCCTCGCGCCAGTGAACATCTTCCCCCCTCCCCCTGCTCCGGACTGTCTAAGAAGGAATATTCTGTTAACCGGCTCATTATAGCCTGGGTTCACTAGTCATAAGAAGCTATTGTAAATGTAAGATAGAGTAGTAAGTAAAAATCTATTGCACAATTATACTTTTTTGTCAACATTTCAATATACTAATTTATAGCGGAATTTGGCCCCGCTTACAGTTGTGTGCATATAATGTATATATGTGTGGCATTCGGGGGGGGGGCAAAAGTAAAATTGCACTAATTTTAACGTTATTTTACTAATTTCGTGAAAATAACGCTAAAAATGACGGACGGTTAATCATGCATCAGGTGGTGACGTTGATAGCCAAAAGACAATGGGGTACATACACCAATCGGGTTTGTCCGATTGCTAAGTGTTATGTGCCTTATTGTTTAAGGCTTGATACAAAACCACTATTGAGTCGGATGTCTCACTGGAAGCAGCCTCTCTATTCCTACGGGCTAGAGATAAGGCTATCTACATCTTACCCTTCTCAGACCCTACCTTAGCTTTTGCTATTGGTGGGATTAACTAAGTATGATGATGATGAATTTATAGCAGAATTAACATATTTTTCTCATGTATTGGTAATGTACTAGAATCGTAGGTTCATAATGGGGATGAGCATTTTGGTATCGGGTTTTGAAAATCGGTACTGTTTCATTTTTTGTACCAAGTTTTAACGATTTTCAGTATTGGTATATTTGGTACGGTACTAATTTTAAATTTACTAAAAAAAACTATATTTTACAAAAAGAAAATAGTATAATTTATTATATATAGAAAATTTATTAAAATGATAAATATTGTATAAAAATGTTTGAAAAAACTCTTCTATACGACCATAGTCCATATACGGGGCTATATGAAACCTATATGTGACATATAGTATGTCACCAAACGTGATATGACATTAGAATGTATTAATTATACACGTACTTTTTTAACGGCTACTGTTACACTCTCATTATATTTATACCAATACACTCTTATCTAAATTTGAGCCTGTGACCTTCTCTCTAAGAGGCGTAAACCTCTACTTCTACCAAGTGGGCTACCCCACATCGGCCTCTACAGATAAGCATTGGTGCAGCTCTTAAGGGGCGGGGAGGGGCGACCGACCCCCCTCCCTCCCTCGAATTTTCGCTCAGAAGTTCTGATTGTATAGTATCCGTATATTTTTTTTTGGTATATACGGTTTCGATCCCCGAAACAGGTTTTCGACCCCCCCCCCCCCCCGAAACTAGTGATTTCCGACCTCCGGTGACATCCGACCCCCCGAAGTTTCGGGTCAAGCTTCGCCATTGCACATAAGAGGAGGCGGGGCATTACCAGCAAATCGTACTGGTACCCCTCTACCAGCACGGTAACACTGTTCCGGGTGACACTACCAGCACGGTGTTATACCACTGATTTGTTGTTCACGGGTGTTATACCACGGATGTGTTGTTGAGAGTGGGGGGTTTTTTGTTTTTTTATAGGTTGAGTAGTTCAGGATAGTATTATATCTAAGATTGTGTTTCAATAAAGTGATGTGGCAGTACAAAAGAATTATATTATTACTATTTAAGGTTGTGCTCTTTAAACAGTAACACCTCTTTAAACAGTAACACGTGGCAAGCTTGTAATTTTTTTTGTTTCCAGAGGGTGCTTTCGTCTTTTAAGTATGGTGTGTTGGCTCAATGTGGTGGTTGGATGAACTCATCATCTTTATCCCTTAAGCCTTCCCCTCTTCATTTCTAGAGAAATGGATCGGCTCATGTAGTACTATCGAGAACCATCGGTGCCGCTGATCGTCATTGGTTGCCGGCAATAGTACACGCGACTAAAGATCAGGCGTTGGAGTAGATGTGGTCTCCAGATCTGAGAGGGGCAACACCAAAATTAACAGAAATGGGTGACCACGTTCATACCGGTGTATCTACGGCGAAGGGCGGTAGACATTGGGTCGGTTCTGAGACAATGATGGTGACGGTTTTGTTGCTCCTAAACAAATGGTCGGTTGTGATTTGGTGGTATTGTATGGTAGCAGGGGCGGAACTAAATTTTTTTTGTTCGTTGGACCATCTCAAATTGTTTTTTACAGAATAGTTGGGGTGTAAAAAGTAAGTATGATGCAGATAACTTATATGATGAAGATGGTAGTGGAATACATTTTGTAAGGAAGATGACTAATGGAGAAGGCACTATATCATGTGGGACTTTTAGTTTTGTCTTAATGGGCTTGCCCAATTCCGAAAACATTAAGTAATTACTTTCTTAGATTGTTTTCTATGATTATTTTATTTTATATAATATAGATTTAGATTATATTATATGAACAAGTGATTAAAAGCAATGAAACATCAAACAATGGACTAAGTTTAATATTTATTGAATTTATTTTATCTCAAAAAATATTTTTTATTGATTTGATTAGGTATTTTGTATCATTATGTTTATTAAACATTTAGTAATATATAGTATAAAACAAAGATTGGATTAACAAGTTAACATTAGAATATCGTCACCTTTATAATTTATTTATTAAATAAATCAGAATTTTTTTTGTTCATTTTTTCTATGTTCACAGTTAAATAGATAACAAAAAAGCGATTATGTTTTTACAAGTTAATATTGGAATATCTTTACCTTTAATTTATTTACCAATCTAAAATTAACAGATAATAAAACAACATTTTTTTTTCTTTCTACAACGAGCACCTCGCCTTAATGAATCGAACAAATTGGACCGGGGTACGCGCTTACTGTAACGAATCGGACCAAGGTACCGCGCGAAGCGCGGGGATTAGTAACACTAGTTAGTATAAATAAGTGAAGTTAAAAATTTTCTAATGGAGCGCTCCGTCCCGCCCGTGATTGGGTTTGCAAAGAGCAGCCCCAAAAAAACCACCCTAAAAACAGTGTGTAAAACAACACACACGGTTTGACCCGTTTTGGTATTCCCAAGAAAAGAAAAATACTATCTTCATCATCCATCCGGTCACTATCGATCTTCCTTCTAAAAGTGTTGTTTACTATTGTTGTCAAAATTTGCATACCCACTGTATATGCTCATCTTATGCAGAACTCTTATTTCACTTCCCCAATCTTTTTACTTATTTGACTCATCCCACCAAAATCATATTATCTTTCCCTTCCTTTCTACATATTTCTTGAATTATTATTTGCATGCAAGATTGAGCTTCTTTAAAATCTTTGTTCAAAGATGTCTTCGATCGATCTGGAATCAATATCAGAGGCTACATCAGGAGCAATTGGAGCTGTTTTGAGCACAACAATTTTGTACCCTCTTGACACGTGTAAAGCCAAGTATCAGGCAGAAGTTCGTTCTCATGGTCAACAGAAATACAGGTTTTTTCTTTTGTAAATTTCCTTAATTTATATGTTTTTTTATTGATTTGATTCTTTTGCTGATGAGTTTGAGTGATTGTTTATGTGGGGTTTCGTGATCTGTTGGGATTTTGTTTGATCGCTATGATTCACATCGTTTGCTGTTGTTTATGAGTTTATATTTGTTTTTTAGATTATTTGGATTGGAATATTAAAAAAGTAATCTTTTTTTTTTTTGGGATTTAAAAATTAGAATTATAATCAAATAATTAGTTTTCTTTAAATCTGATTGGGTTGATCTTTAATAATTAGAAAAGTTATAATCAGTTTAGAGTTTAAATGGACAATAAAAGTCAAAGCATCCGCTTAAGCGATGACATGGTATCATTTTTAAGTCTTGTAATAGTGCCCACTAAGTTGACTTGGATGCTTGTTAGTTATTTAAGCAGCCCGTTTTGATTTTAGTCTTCGAGAAACGATCTTTACCTTGTAAATGTGGAAGATGATTTTTTTTTCATTTAGCAGCCAGTTTTGATATTAGTCTTCGAGAAACGCGTACTGGTATCGTTTTTAAGTCTTGTATTAGACTGCCCTTTGCAGCTTAATTTCAAAAAGTGTGCCTGAGGCGCAAGGCGCACAAAGCATCTGGAAAACGCTTTAGGGTCTTGAGGCCATGCCTCATATACGTCCGGGTCAAAATTGGTCAAATTGAGGTCCATAGGAGGATGATATGTAAAAACAACCAAAGGAGTGTTATGAATGGTTTATTTGATAAAAAGACTAATATGTAAAACAAATGCGGCTTTTGTTTGTACATAGAGCAACTGGCAACACCTTTTCTGGACCTGAACGCTTCATAGTGCCTCACGCTTTTTAAACGAAGCTCTGCAAGGGTCTGGTTAGAATAGTATCAAGTATCAACAATATTTGATTTGACAGTCGAGCCAAATACTATAAATCTAGGAATCCACCAGTTCACATGTTATTAGCAGTGTGTATGCTTGTGTTCCATTTGTTGATATTTTACTGAAGTTGGAAATTCGAGTCTAATAAAAATTTCTGTGTGGGCCGTGCAGAAAACTATCAGATGTGTTGTGGGAAGCTGTTTCCACAGGTCAAATTGTATCGTTATATCAGGGTCTTGGAACAAAGAATTTGCAATCATTTATAGCACAATTTGTGTACTTTTACGGATATAGCTATTTTAAAAGGATGTACCAGGTAAAATATGGTACAAAGTCAATAGGAACAAAAGCAAATTTGATTCTTGCTGCTTCTGCCGGGGCTTGTACTGCCATCATAACGCAGGTTAGATTATCACCTTTTTTCTTTAATTTTTTTAATTCTTTGTGCTTCAAATTATACTTGCAAGGGGATGTTTTGGATGTGTGGCACTGCGGCCTGAAAGTGATTATGTGATATGAAATAATTCGGATCAGATAACCAGGTTTAATAAAAATGGATATAGATAATGTTTTATTATGTGCTTGTGTTGTATGAAGTAGTAATAGATGTTACGTCGTTTAGATTATGTGATATTTATACACACCTGATTCTATATTTTGTTTATTCTATATTTCTATATTAAAAAAAAAATTGAATATACAACAACCGAGCCCAGTATATCCCACAAATAACAATTAAAAAATGAATATAGATTAAATAAATGTAAAAGTAGGTGATAATGTAGATGTTGTCATGTTGAGGTGGAGCCGTGGCGGTTTGGAATAGTTTAGGGTTGGAGGAAAAAATGAAGGTTTTTAAGGTTGGTTTGAACTTTGAAATATGATGTGGCATGCTGAGGTAGCGGTTATTATTGGTCTGAAATTTAGACCATTGGAGATGCTCTCAGAAACATGATTTCACTCATCGACACATTTTTTTTTGTTCTTATAACCATTAAATATTAAAAAAAAAAAAGCGATAGTGCTAAAAGTGTTATATGGTAGGAGGGTTTGGCTGGTTAAGGTTACTCCATTTATGTCTCTAACCGGTAAACTGTATCTGATATTATCGTGTATAGCCTCTGGATACAGCATCATCACGAATGCAAACAAGTGCGTTTGGGAGATCTAAAGGGCTTTGGGCAATGCTTACAGAAGGCGGTTGGAGTGAAGCATTTGATGGGCTTGGCATATCTTTACTTTTAACTTCCAACCCTGCAATCCAAGTACGTTACCTATCTTCTCATTATTGATTGTGCAGATTGGGTAACGGGTCAAAACAAGTAAAGTTTTTGGACAGAGGTCTAAACAGGTTGGGTTGACCCGCTGACATGGGTTGGCTATTTTTAATAGTATATTAAGAATCAATATATAAAAGAAAGCACTATTACATTAGTGCTCTGGTTGCTTTTAGTAAAACAATTTAGGAGGGGATAAACATTTGATTATGTCACGGGATACCTATTAGTACAGTTTTTTGTAATTTTACCCATTCGACCTGTTAGCACTTCTAAACATGTAAATGGTCAAAATTGGTTCGGGTTGAACCAGTAAAGTTTAATGTCTTTTTTTATAAGTTTTTCGAATAACTAATGTATTAATAACTATTAATAATATGATTACATAGACTAAATTTACATGATGATCCAACTTTTTGAATAAAACAATTTAGGAGGTCAGCCGGTTTTAACTAAGCCTAATTATTTTCTTTTAAGATAATTTTTACTCCTTTTGATATGTAAGTAGTAAACTACAACTCAAACTGACCTGTTTATAATGCATTTGTGCAGTACACGGTATTTGATCAGTTGAAGCAAAAACTTTTAGACGGGAAGCTAAAAAAACCAGGGAACGGAACTTCACCTGAGTCACTTTCTGCTTTCTCTGCCTTTTTGTTGGGTGCGATATCTAAAAGTATTGCAACCGTTCTTACATATCCCGCTATCAGGTCTGTAAATTGTGACTTCCCTTTGTTGAAAAATAATATTTTGTCCCAACTTATAAATAATTTATACGAATGCTATGCAGGTGCAAGGTCATGATTCAGGCTGCAGACTCGAGTGATGATGATGCTAAGGAAAACAAAAAGAAACCCCGCAAAACATTGATGGGCGTTCTTGATGCAATTTGGAAACGAGAAGGGATATTCGGGTTTTTCAAGGGATTGCAAGCGCAAATATTGAAGACGGTTTTAAGCTCGGCTTTACTTTTAATGATAAAAGAAAAAATAGCTGCTACCACTTGGGTACTCCTACTTGCAGTTCGAAGTTATGTTGTGGTCTCGCAAGGAAGGTTAAAGGGACCGGCGAAAAGGTAAAAAAACAGTTCACTTTGATTAGTCATGTAGCGCTAAGCTTGCATGGCATAAAAGAAAATAAGATTAAGATTAGAACGCGTATTATGTCACTTGTATAACAAGAATTACAAGTGATGTTAAATGTTATACACTTATACTTGAAGAAATATTCTTGTCGTAGAGGGACAAGTGACGAACCCGAATCTCGAGACATTTTGATAAGATTTTATGTTAATGAAAAAGTTATTTTCTTTAGCCTTTTCTGGTTTTGTTAATTTGTTGGCAGACCAAAGATTTTAAACCAGGGTATACACTACTAATAGAAAAAATATATATATATATATATATAATGATTCTGATATTGTTACAAACATGGATCAAAGACTAAAACTGAAAGAAACTTTTATTGATGAAAACTGAAACAACAACTTTTATGAAAAGATTTACAAAGTAAAGAACAACGAATCTAATACATCTACTGATCAACTCTCAACAGGATAAACACACTCTTACAAACAGGAAAAGATCTATTATAACAACAGGTTGAAGGTACTTACAGATACAAGGTGTATCTGCACATAAAACCACTTCAAACCTCTAATATCAGATCTTAAACTAAGAGGAAACCCTAGAGATGAAAAGTGAAAAATGAGAAAATAAAAAGACTGAAAACTTCTTTCGAGACGAAACCCTCAGCTATTTATAGCTGAGGAATTTGTGTTTCTTCGTTTGATCGAACGATCAGGAAATAAGTAATCCAACAACTGAGATTCATTTGTGCTTCTTGACCAGGATTGCCAACGTGGCAAGACTGATATTTATCACACGAATGGGCCTGCTATAAACCCAGAAGCCCAGATACACTTTAGCCCACTGCTATTTCAATCCTTGAGCCCACGACCTCACGAACTTCCAAGCCCATCAGCATCATTCACGAACATCCAAGTTCCAGCCCAATTTCCAATCACAATTATAACGTGCACAAAACATAAAATCTTTATAAGAAAACACTAAGTATAAAATTGATAATAAAAGTACTGATTTTAACACCCCCCCACAATTTTATACTCCAAATGGGTCAAACAAATTCAAGCACTTACCAAATTTATCTTGTAAAACAGGAAATAAACCTTTTGTGAATCCATCTGCAACTTGATTCTCAGATGAAACCTTTTTAGTTCTTATAATTCCCTTTGAGATCTGATCTCTTAAGAAAAATAAGTCTAATTCAAAATGCTTAGTTCTCTCATGAAACACAGGGTTATCAGCAATAGCTAATGCAGCATTATTATCACAAAATAGATCAACAGGTAGACTAACAGACACATTCAGTTCTTGCAGCAAGTTCAATAACCACATCAATTCACATGTAGCAGCACACATTGACCTAAATTCAGCTTCTGCTGAAGACCTGGACACAGTACTCTGTTTTTTGCTTTTCCAGGACACTAATGAGTTCCCAAAAAACACACAAAATCCTGTGATAGACTTTCTTGTTTCCAAGCACTTAGCCCAATCTGAGTCTGAGTAAGCTGAAAGCTTTAACTCAGAGGCTTTGGAAATCAAGATACCTTTTCCAGGTGACCCTTTCAAATACCTCAAAAGCCTTATAGCAATTTTAAGATGACCATTAGTTGGTCTGTGCATATATTGGCTTAAGAAGTGCACTGCATAAGCAATGTCAGGTCTTGTGTGTGCTAAATATATTAATCTACCCACTAGTCTTTGATAACCAGTAATGTTGGACAAAACAGACTTGTGTTGTTCACACAAATTTGTCAACACATGATTAGATTCAATGGGTGTACTAACTGGCTTACAAGCTGTTAAACCATAATCAGCTAACAATTCTAAGCAGTATTTTCTTTGAGATAGACAGATTCCATCATTAGACTTAATCACTTCTATACCCAAGAAGTATTTTAACTCACCCAAATCCTTTATCAAAAACTTTGATTTAAGACTATCTTTAACCTTTGTGATTTCATTGAAACTATTTCCTGTTACTACAATATCATCTACATAAACAAGTAGATAGATAGACACAGAATCATTTATTTTATAAAACAAAGAATAATCACATTTGCTTTGGCTAAAACCAAGATCACTTAACACATTAACAAGCTTCGCATTCCACATACGAGGAGCTTGTTTCAAACCATACAAAGATTTTTTAAGTTTACATACTCTTTTTTCATTTTTATCAAAATAACCATCAGGTAGAGACATGTATACTTCTTCATTTAACTCCCCATACAAAAACGCATTATTTACATCTAATTGATATATACTCCAATCATTTTGGACTGCCAAAGTCAAAATGCATCTAACTGTGACAAGTTTTACCACAGGTGAAAAAGTGTCTTCAAAATCTATTCCTTGTTTTTGGCTATAACCTTTAGCCACTAATCTAGCTTTAAATCTCTCAACCTCTCCACTAGACTTATACTTGATCTTAAAAACCCATTTACAACCAACCAAACTTCTTCCTATGGGTAGTTCAACAAGATCCCAAGTATCATTTCTATAAAGAGCCTCTATCTCTTCATTCATGGCTGCAACCCAATTAGGATTACTAGCAGCCTCACTAAATGAATTTGGTTCTTTATCTTTGTTTAAAGACGACACAAAACACCTATTTTCAAAAGTAAGGTTTGAATAATTAACTACTCTATTTATTCCAAACTTAACCTTATCATCCAACACATAATCTTTTAAATTCTGTGGTAAAACAGAATTCCTAGCAGATTTTCTAACACTGGTCTGACTTGCACCTTGATCACTCAGGTTTCCCTCAGAACTGGTAATAAAATCTTTCCCAGATTTCACACCCCCAGCCCTGCCTGGAGTGTTGTCTGGAAGACTGGGCTGCTGATTTTCAGCCTTGCCATCAGTTCCAGCAACATTGTCTCCGGTCTGCCGAGACCAGTGTGTCTCTAAGTCATTTTCTTGTTTATCCCTTCTATCATCATCGGGCCCTTGTGACTGATCTTGGTTGTCAAGTTCATACCAATCAAAAAAGTTAAGATTTGTTATTTCAGAAAGCAAATTATCATCAAAATTTTTAAACACAGATTCTTCCTTAAAAGGAAAAATCTCCTCATAAAATTTTACATCTCTTGAAAAATAGACATTTTTACTTTCTAAACTAAACACCTTATACCCTTTTTTCTCAGTAGAGTATCCTAGAAAGACACACTTTTCTGCTCTACTGTTTAGTTTATCACTTTCATTTAAAATGGTAACAAAACATAGACAACCAAACAGCCTAAGGTGTTCTAAGAAGGGTTCAAAGTTATAAACTACCTCATATGGTGACTTTCCTCCTAGCACAGAAGTAGGTGTCCTATTAATCAAGTAACATGCAGTTAATACACAATCAGACCAAAATTTCACAGGAACACCACTTTGAAACATAAGAGCTCTAGCTACATTAAGTAGATGTCTATGTTTCCTTTCCACAACTCCATTTTGTTGTGGAGTGTATGTACATGTTGTTTGATGAATGATACCCTTATCTTTACAAAAACTATTGAACTGTTGATTAACAAATTCTGTTCCATTATCAGACCTGAAACACTTAACAGTTTTACTGTACTGTGTTTCAATTATATTAACAAAATCTTTTATGTTTTCAAACACTTCTAGTTTTGTTTTCATCAAACAAACCCATACAGATCTAGAAAAATCATCCACAATAGTTAAGAAAAATCTAAACCCTTCTCTACTATTTACCCTATAAGGCCCCCAAACATCAAGATGAACAAGTTCACCAATACTTGATGTTTTATGATCACTTAAAGGGAAGGGTTCCCTATGTTGCTTGGCCTTGTGACATATCTCACAAGGCACATCAACATTAATATCCCCTAGACTTAGTTTATCTTTGTATATTTTAATGGCTTGGTTGGATGGATGTCCTAACCTAGCATGCCACAACTCAGTGTTAACAATACTACTAAAACACACCTTATTACTCACAAAAGTGTTTCCACAGTAGTATAACCCATCAATTTGATTACCAGTCACCAGGATTTTCTTTGTGGTTAAATCCTGAACATAGCAATTATTTTCATCAAAACCAATGTAAAGTTTGTTATCCTTAGCAAGTTTGTGGACAGAAATTAGATTCACATTATATTTTGGAACAACAAAAACATCTTTTAGGACAACTCTATTAGCTAGTTTTCTATTTCCTATTTTGGTTACAACAGCATCAGTTCCATTTGGGTGTTTTACCCTAATATTTAAATCTGATACATCAATACAGTCTGTTAATTCTGTATCATCTTTAACCATATGTTGATTTGCCCCTGAATCAGTTATCCAACCCAAAAAACCTTTACCACTATGTTTACTAGCAAAACAATACACAGGTTTGCAAAACACATTAGCACAAAGGGACTTAAACAAACTACCTGATACACTGCTGCTTTGATGACATTCAGCAGGTTTCTCATTGATTAAACTTAACAGCTTATTAACCTGTTCACTAGTCAGAGTATTTGTTTCAGTACTATCAGACACACTCAGATTTGCATTTGCCCTTTTGTTTTGTCCATTCCTTGGTCTCATCCAAGATGGATATCCTATTATCTCATAACATTTATCCACTGTATGTCCAATTTTATTACAATGTGAGCATTTTAGATTTTGATTTGAAACCTTATTGGTTTTCTTAAAATCAGGAGGTTGGTTTGTTTTAGACATCAGAGCCATAGACTGACTTCTTTTTGAAGTTCCACTGGCATTTCTATGAGATTCCTCTCTAGAAATAACAGAGAAAGCTTCTTTAACAGAAGGCAGTGTGTCTCTGATCAACAAACTAGTCCTCACACTTTGATAATCACTATCTAATCCCATCAAAAATTGCATCAGTTTTATCATGTTACTAAAGTCATTAAACTCTTTTGCAGCATTACATGTGCAAGAAGGCAATTGCAAAATCTGGTCTAATTGTTTCCACATAATGTTCAATTTATGGTAATACTCAGACACAGACACTCCATTTTGATTAAAACTATTAATCTTTTGATATAGGTCAAACACTATTGACCCATCTATTTTATCATATGTCTCTTTAAGTTCAAACCAAACATCACAAGCCAGTTTAGAAAATACATGACCCATATAAAGTTCTTCACTAATAGAGTTTAGGATCCAGGTGAGAACAATTGAATTACACCTGTCCCATTGTTTAGCAAGAACTTCATCATTTTCAGACCTAACACATGACTTGTCTATAAACCCCCATTTATTCTTAACTTGTAAAGCTAATTGTAATGTGTTAGCCCAAACTGTAAAGTTTTCTGTTCCTTTTAGTTTAATAGATACAATATTCAAATTAGCAGAATCACTAGGATGCAGGTATAACGGATCACTTGCATCAAGTTTACTGATAAGAGTAACCGGTGGATCAGAGTTAGATCCACCAGTAGGTCCAGTGATTTGTTCACCAGTCATATCAGTAATTACTCAAACAAAACCAAGTAATCAATCAAAAAAAAGTTATGATCAAAAACAACAATCAAACTCAACTACCTAAAAGACGAAGCTGTGTCAGAGGCCAGATTCCTGGTTCATCACTCAAAAGGTGCCAGGACAAGCTTAACACAGGAGTCTTAACTACCCCTATTCACTAATTTTAAACAAAAAACAACAAAGAAACAGTCAACTACTTACACAACAAGGACACACAAACAATAACCAGATAGTCGGCTTTCAATACCGGTCCACCTAACCCGGTCAAGTAGCCTCTAGACTCAACTGAAAAAATAACCAGTAAGAATGGAACAATCTCACCGAGAGGGGTGCCCAAGTTAGGGTTCTCCTTACTCACAGCCTGTACCTTCACTTAGGGTACAGAACTGTGAGGCAATTGAAGCTATTAAAGAAACGTCCAATACTCCAATCCACAAAAGCTCCTAAGAACAGCAACCACGATCAAACCACAGATCTGACTATTCTTCTTTTTCAACAATATCAAGAACCTTTCAAAAGCTCAGATCAAACCCTAACACAACCAAGAACCCAAAGACCACAGCGGAAGACTCAAATGACGATCTAAAGATTTCTTGAAGAAAGATTATCAGAGACTCTTTAACCTAGGGCTCTGATACCATGTTACAAACATGGATCAAAGACTAAAACTGAAAGAAACTTTTATTGATGAAAACTGAAACAACAACTTTTATGAAAAGATTTACAAAGTAAAGAACAACGAATCTAATACATCTACTGATCAACTCTCAACAGGATAAACACACTCTTACAAACAGGAAAAGATCTATTATAACAACAGGTTGAAGGTACTTACAGATACAAGGTGTATCTGCACATAAAACCACTTCAAACCTCTAATATCAGATCTTAAACTAAGAGGAAACCCTAGAGATGAAAAGTGAAAAATGAGAAAATAAAAAGACTGAAAACTTCTTTCGAGACGAAACCCTCAGCTATTTATAGCTGAGGAATTTGTGTTTCTTCGTTTGATCGAACGATCAGGAAATAAGTAATCCAACAACTGAGATTCATTTGTGCGTCTTGACCAGGATTGCCAACGTGGCAAGACTGATATTTATCACACGAATGGGCCTGCTATAAACCCAGAAGCCCAGATACACTTTAGCCCACTGCTATTTCAATCCTTGAGCCCACGACCTCACGAACTTCCAAGCCCATCAGCATCATTCACGAACATCCAAGTTCCAGCCCAATTTCCAATCACAATTATAACGTGCACAAAACATAAAATCTTTATAAGAAAACACTAAGTATAAAATTGATAATAAAAGTACTGATTTTAACAGATATGTGTTATTGTAACTCGGCCTAGACGATATGGAAAACTTGGCAAGCCGAGTTATTCGGTTTGGTTTACAGTTTTTAGTATTATACTGCTATGAAACCACAACATATACCTCCTTTTTGGTATTTAGGTTATATATCATATAGCTAAAGTAAGTCGAAAACAAAATTCAAAGCTATAATCTATGTCGCTTCACAAATGCAATGACGCGACAAGTCGTATACTTCATTATATTTTGACCCTAACTTTCAACCTTTGACGCAGTTCAAAAACCAAGTAGTTATATTCTTCAGATGTTCTGAGCCAACTTCATGTTCTCTTAAGTCTAGAATTAACATGATGCCAATCCCTATAACCGTCATTTTCCAGATTACCTTTCGGAGGCCCTTTTCTAAATAGTTTATAGCAAAAACAAAATACTTTGTCAAGCTCTTTTGAACATATGAGCCATTCTCTATCACAAGTCTCTTTATTTTGGTAGAGTTCTAGTATACAAAGTTGCTGAAAATCGTCTTTCGAGTTTATCCTTAAGACCCTTATCAATTGTCAAATCTCGTTTTGGAACTTTCTCTACCAAAATATTGATCATTTTCGGATTAAGACCATCCCAAGGATCAAATACATCAATTTGATTAACCTCAACATTAGCATCAACATTCTCCTTATCGTTAATGTTTACATCAACATCATCAAATAACTAAAACATTATAAACATAGAACTATAAAAGTGTTTGGCAAGAAGCTTTTAGGAGCTTCAAGCTTCAAGCTTTTAAAAAAAAGTTCCTACTCAATAAAAAACCTTGTTTGGTTGAAGGAGCTGGAAGCTTTTAGGTTAGAAAAAAAGTTCTATAGTGAAAAGCTACTAGTACTAGCTTTTAAGAAAAAGCTCTACTAGCTACAAGCTTTTAATTAGTAAATGACACAAATACCCATTCTATTTTAAAAATAAAATAAAAACCTTCTTTACAAGTTTTTAATTATGCCCATTTTGATCATTTTATACATTTTATTAAAATCTTCAGCTTCTGCCAAACACCAAAATATATTTAAAAAGCTAACAACTTCCAGCTACCAGCCTCCAGCTAATTTTGCCAAACATACACTAAAAAGAGTTAATGTTATAACTTAAAAATACATCGGGCTTGATAAGGCTCGGCTCATTGTGAACTTTAGTGTGCACGCCTAGTTAACAACACTTGTCATTTATCAACAAAATATCAAATATAATCAAACAATTAAGAAGTAAGAAAGAAACCTGATGAGTCGATTAACTCGTAAACGCGTTATGCTGGCTGCCTCCGAGTCTGATCGAGTTCGAGTAACCGTGCGGACTTGAACCATAATCATCCAAGTCTAATGATGCCATTTTTTTTTTTTTTGTAAGTCGCCACTAACTAGTTAATCTTTTATAAGGTTTGGAACTATAATTTGTTAATTGGGTTAGATGACAAATGGGTTTAGATGGGCCAAGTCCTATCCATCCGTGGTGGAGTACTGGAGTGGCTTTTGTTTCACCTATGTGATCAAAGGTTCAATCCCCACTTCCGTCATTTATGGTTTGGTATCCGGGTGAAGATCGAATACGGGTGGTGCCGGTTCGAATCTGACGGGCGGCGAGGTTTTACCGAGTTCTATAACACTACCGTGCCTTCGGGCGGGTGGGGCTCGGGTTTCGCGCATCGGAAGAAGGTGGGGGCTGCTGGAGGTCGAGTGGTCGATTCTTGGGCACGGCGCCCCGCAAGGGTGGTTGCCACACAGTTGTTCGCCGATAAAAAAAAAGGTGGGCCAAGTCCTGAAGGGGTATTGGAATTTGGATTATTGAGTTTGTATAATTGGGTTAGTTTTTTAATAATCTTAAATGTTAATAATTTAGAAGTGTACAAATCAGGTTTTTTTTCCTTAAGAGACCAGTTTAGGTTATAAACCGAATCATGTTTGTGGCAAATAGGGATGAAGATAGCTAAGAGTTTGAATACTTACTGAATAATAAGAGCATAAAAATAATGAAAAAGCCAATGTTGGGCTTCATGTTAGCCCACTATAACCTTCAAGTCTTCAAGATATTCCTTTAGTTCATCCAAATTACTTGAAACTTCATTAATATTCTATACATCGTAACAAAAATGAAAATGGTGCGAAAGATACAAAAAACACAATATATCAATATGACATAATGAGCCACAAAATATAATACAATATCGAAAAATTTAACACAATGCCGAATAAAAAAGAAACAATGAATCGCAAAAATGACACAATGATGAAAATAAGAAAAAGACACAATGTTACATAAAAAACACAATTATATAACGTAAATTCTAAAAATTACAAGTTAAAAATCCAAAAAAGCGAAAACCTAAAAACTATGATCGTATGGTTCGATAAGACGGTTCCAATGTCGTTTGAATGAGTTCAATCAAAGTTCGTTTGATACCTTTCCTACGACTTTTTATTTTTCTGTATTTGATCTATAATAATAAATTTAATTAAACTCATGATTGTTTTAAATGAAAGCTTTTAATGTATTGATCCATGATGTTTGTAACCACGCTTGCCGACATTTGCTCCGCGACTTCATGAATCATGACCCTTTCTCAATTTCTAAGCTCCCCAATATTTAAATATCTTACTTAATTTATTTAGTTAATTTCTATGATATATAGAAAAACGGGCAACATTGACTGTAAAACCCGAATTTAGTTTTTTTAATAGTTTACATTTAATTTAGTTAGGTTTTGATTAATATTAGGTATTTTTTAATAATATTTGATAATCATTCATACATCTAAAATTAGCTCAGTTTGATTATAGTCAGGTATTATCTGTACAAATTTTATAAGAATTTAATTTTTGTATAAGTGACAAGAACAACAATCTTATGGTCAATGTTATAGTTGCACTGGTAGTTTACCAAAATTTTGAATTTGGTCTCTGACTTGCCAAATTGCCAAATGCACATTTATGTTCATGTGGTTTAAACTTTTTAACGCATTAAGTCCTTAAGTTTCTTCAAAAAAATACAATGATGGTCCCCGTGGTTTGTACATTTTAACGTATTTAGTCCCTAACTTAAACCTATTAAAACTTTAGGTAGTGTTCATTTCACAGAATGGAATGAAATTCGATAAACTTGGAATGTATATTCCACTTCTGATGTTTGTTTCAACAAAAGATTCAGGGGCTGTTTGGTAGCCTCTTAATCAGCCCCTTAACTATTCAGGTCTGAATCATTCAGCATTCAGACTGTTTGTTTCAGCATCTGAATGGAATGATTAAGTGCTGAACCATTAAGCTAATAAGAGATGCTGAATGATTCAGCTCTTAACCATTCAGAGCCTATTAACCATTCAGACCATCTTAATGATTCAGCACTTAATCAACCAAACAGCCCATGAGCTGTAATTGAAAAACAACATATGGAAGGGAATCCACATTCTAATTCCATCGAGATTCATTATATTCTATTAAACGAACACACCTAAATTCCAGATCAAATTATAGATTTCGCGCGAATTCAAATTCCATTACAATCCATGAAATGGACGTTATATTTGTTCGCTTAGAACTAAGATTATTAGAATGTGCAAACCACGGGTGCCATCTATGTACAAGCTAAAGACCAAATTCAATCTTTAGATAAACCACAAGAATCATCTTGTGTACTTTACTCAAAGAACAAAACAAGACAAATTAAAGTTACACTTCAACAACAAAACAAAGATAAACAAATCTTTAGAAATGATGAAGTATACAAAAAAAAATATAATCAATCTTAATGCCAACTTACAGAACCGACTTAAACTTTTCTAATAACTAAAACATTATAAACATAAGATTTTATAAAAAAAGAATAATAATAATAAGTCAAAATAGTTCACAAATAAATCTTTTTCGACAATAAGTTTCTAAATTACTAACTATGTTGCATAAAGTTGATTTGATAAAAGGCATATTGGATTTTAATAATTCAACTTTTCTATTTTTGGCTGATAATAATCATATCTGAGTTTTTTCCCTCCACCAGACCCACCTTTCATACATTTTGCTATCAATGGACCCCCATTAACCCACATTAACGTCGTTAGCTAAAACTAACAATACTAGGCAATTATTCACGGGATTTGAAAGAGAGAACCGAGACGATGATATTGGTATGTTCAATTGTAGAAATAAGCATAGTTCGTCGGTTGTAGTTGATGTTCTCCTCGGATGAGATGACCGGAACCAACAATTAAACCATCGAACCATGCTCATTTATGCAATTGAACATACCAATTTCATCGTCTCGATTCCCTCTTTCAAACCCGGTGAATAATCGAATAGAATTGTGAGTTTCAGCTAACGGCGTTAGTGTGAGTTAACGGGGGGTCCATAATCCATTGATAGCAAAATGTCTAAAAGGTGAGACTGGTGGAGAGAAAAAACTCAGGTGAGATTATTATCGGCAAAAAAAGAAAAAGGTTTGATTATTAAAATCCATTTTGCCTTGATAAAATGGTGAAGCTTGCTTTTGAAAGAAAACAAAGGGTTTTTTATGTTGCAAGAAAATACATCTTGCAAATTGTAATTTAAAGTTTTAAACTAAGGTCTTTCCTCCATTTTCACAAGTGGAAGTGAAGTGGCACATCATGCATGCCATGTACATAGAAAACGATGGAAAGCATGTCATGTGTACGGCTTCGTTAATATCATGAGCCACATAAGTGGAATAGAAATAGAAATAGCAATCGTTAAACTTATTCAATATAACAAAAGGTCCTCAAGTGGACCAAAAATTAGTGTGCTCTTTTAATTGACAAAAGCCAAGTGAATAAGATGAAAATGAAAGGTTCCATAAAGTTATATATCTTTTGTGCAAGTTGGCATTAACAATATTCATATGTACTTTGTATCTTCATGAATATTTTCATATGTTCTTGGTGGTGTTATGTTCAACTTGGTATCTTTTAAAGAACCACCAGTACTATCACCCACACACATCTAATTAATGACATACACGAGAATTCATAAATAAATGCACACCTAAAACACAGATCACATAAAAACACATATCTATCTTACCTTATTAAGTAGGAGAGATGACTAAAATAGTCATTTTACCACCATTTTAAGATGGCATATCAAGAGCCATAAGTCTAATCTCATAACTTTTACCCTATTTGTTCCTTTTATACCCTTATGTGCAAGATGTAAAGCATATTGTATTTATAAGTAATACACACACACTTTATCATTCTTCATATGTAACCCCCTTCTTAAGTTTCATTATTAAAACATCATAATCTATATCTATACCTATACTATATTTTTTTTTTAACATTCAAACGGGACCATTTTTATTCATTCGCCAAAAATTACACCACAACATCACCCGAGCCCAATTAGCGAGGGGGCTACCCGGGCCAAACCAACATAAAAACATTAAAAAGATAATTACAAAAACGACAATCGCCCCAAGCATACATATACTATATTATAAAGCATTTCTAAATGCTTATGATACAACACATAATGTCTTTAAAACACCAAATTAATTAAAAGAAAATCAAGAGTCATGAGATGCTTATGAAACCTCATAACATTCAATTTTATAATCAATTTAGGCATATTAAATAGAAAACATATAAAAAACAATTCATGATGCTATATGTTTTGTTATAACCTTTTATATAGAGTTATGTACTTTAAAAAAGTTAAACTTTTATAAACTTGATCATACTATATACAAATCGAGAAATCAATAGTGAAAGTTGTGTTTTTAATCATCATGCAACGATTTGAATTCTGAAATTATTACATTATATTCATACACATAAACATACCTAATCTGATCTAAACTATATGGTCACCGAATTAGAAAGCTTATGTTTATAATGAATTTCAAACAAAGGTATTAACAAATATTCATGTAATAGTGATTAGGTCCATAGTAGGCATGTTGGGTTAAGTTGTGCTATACAAAAGAGTTTCGGTTATACCCGCTGCATCGCGCGGGCTAACCCACTAGTTGTTTTAAAGGGTTTCGTCATGCAACACAATCTAATCTAAAACAACATTGCACAAATGAAACCAAATTTGTTACAAATAACACAAAAATCAAGAAAACCGGAACCTTGATGAAGGTTCCTTTAGAATTTTGACATATGAGAGAAGATCTTGATTCACATTTACAGAGGCGATCGTCTATGACATATGAGAAAATGCCCCAAAGTGTCATCACGGTGTTGTTTTCCTTAGACAAGGACAAGTGTGTGTTTAAACCTTGCTTCATTTTCAAATTTTAAGGTAAAAATATAAAATCATGTTATGTCCCTGCTTCATCGGTCTCTATCTTCGTAATTCTCTCATTCAAATTTTGAGAGGAGACATGTTATATATAAATTAAAATATACACTTACTAGCTTTTATCCCGGGAGTGTCCCGGGATTGAAAAATATAACAATTCTAATAATACTAATACTAGTAGTAATAATTATTACTCTTGTAATTAAATAAATAAAAAATAACCTTGCTATAATGTGACACCATGTGTTGCATTGTTGCGCGATTCTTTCTCATAACTTCTCTTGATGAATTATACCTATGCATCTTTAAAAGAGTAAAATTCCAATGAAAGCATGGCGATTGGGCTGAATTTCAACATCGTAGATAAGAACCTGGTTTAAAAGAAAAAACATTATTAATGAATAACCTGAACACTTTGTGTTTTTTTTTCCTGTATGAACGAAACCCCACAAAAAATAGTCGTTTTTTTTCTCCGTTTTTTATATAGCACTATGGTACTCGTTGGAAAGATAATAAACGCTCGTTAATTTGGTGTAATTGTTTTCTTTAAAAAAATCTCGTATATAAAAGATATTAACGTTTAAAAATTATAGGAGGAAACATAAGAGAGAAAATTTTAAATTTGTTTTTAAATTCTTTTTTTCTAAAATAACTCAATTAAAATTTAGTAGATTAGGTTTTATATTATTTTTTTTATTTGCCACATGGCATGACACATGGCACACTCAATGAGGAGAATGTCTCCTTGAATGTCATGTCATTAAAATGGCTTTCTTAGGCCTTCATTGAATGAAAACTCATCAATCTTCAATTCTTTTATTATAAGTTATAGATATATACACCAGTGGCAGATTTAGAATATAATAAAGGGGTAACATTTTATAAAAATTGTAAGATTATGAGGTTAATGCCTTGTCCTCTTTCATTATCAATCATCACTATAAATAATTACATGGAGTTTCCTATTTTTGGAGAGTTGACAATTACAATTAAATGACAATTACAATCATTACATAAATAACACATGCATGATTGGCGCCTATTACACCCCCGCAGTCGAAGTGGGAGGAGAACGGATACTGAGACTGGATCTAAAATCGTCAAATGGAACTCGAGGCAGTCCTTTGGTAAAGATATCCGCGATATGGAAGCGAGAAGGCATGTGCAGCACGCGAACTAATCCCTTTTGAACATGTTCCCTGACGAAGTGTATGTCTAGCTCAATGTGCTTCGTTCTTTGATGTTTAACCGGATTTCCTGATAAGTATATGGCACTCACGTTATCACAGTAGACCAGGGATGCTTTGGAGAGTGGTCGGTGTAGCTCAAGAAGTAAATTATGAAGCCAACATATTTCTGCTACAACGTTGGCCACTCCGCGATACTCGGCTTCAGCACTGGATCGAGCAATAGTGGACTGACGTTTGGAGGACCAGGAAACAAGATTATCCCCAAGATACACGCAGTATCCAGACGTGGAGCGTCTCGTGTCAGGGCAATCGGCCCAATCTGCATCTGTGTAGGCGCGAATAGTAAGGGTAGAAGAGGATGACAAGTGCAGGTCGTAATCTATAGTACCTTGTAAGTAGCGGATGATACGCTTGAGAGCATTCCAATGAGCCAGGCAGGGGGAGTGCATGTGCATACAAACCTGTTGTACTGCATAAGTGATGTCAGGCCGGGTAAAAGTAAGGTATTGTAGGGCACCAGCTAGACTCCTGTAAGTAGTGGGATCGTCATATGGAGAGTCCGGGTCACTGGATAATTTACTTTGTGTGTCCACAGGAGTGGCGGCTGGTTTGCAGGAGTCCATCCCTGCGTGGTGAATGATGTCCTTAGTGTAGGATTGTTGAGAAAGAAATGGGGTGTTACCCGTCCTGACAACTGAGATGCCTAAGAAATAAGATAGAGGCCCCAAATCTTTCATTGCAAACTCGCCGGCCAAGATGGTCATAAGATTCTTGCGCAATTGATCAGAGGAGGTGGTGAGAATGATGTCGTCAACATAAATGAGGAGGTAGGCGACATCCTTCCCATGATGATAGATGAACAGTGAATTAACCGACTTGCACTGTGTGAACCCATGTTGAACCACAAAATTGGTAAACCGTCGATACCAGGCCCTTGGAGCTTGTTTGAGGCCATGGAGAGACTTTTTGAGGCGGCAAACATGGTCAGGGTAGTCACGGTGTCGAAATCCCATGGGTTGGTGCATATAGACTGTTTCCTGTAAGTGACCGTGCAGAAAAGCATTGGTAACATCCAACTGATGGATGGGCCAAGACTGAGAGAGCCAATGTAAGCACAGTCCGAGTAGTGGTGGGTTTTACCACTGGACTGAATGTTTCACCATAATTAATGCCAACTTATTGGCTACGACCATCACATACCAACCTTGCTTTGTATCGTTCTAAGGGGCCACCGAACGAAATTTGTGTTTAAAGAGCCACATGCAACGTATAATATTCAAGTTGGGGTGACGTGGTACTAGCTCCCAAGTCTCATTTTTAATAAGTGCACTAAACTCGTTTTGCATGGCATTGGACCATTCGGGTGTGGACAAGGCAAGGTGGGGAGTTTTGGGGATTGGGACAATGGAGGTTGTGTTGTGTTAAGGTTGAAGCTTTGTTTGGGTTTGTGAATGTCGTCCATTGCTCTAGTGCGCATGGTGCGGGCTTGGTTGGGAGCAAGTGGTGGTGGTGGTGGATTTGGTGGCGGGGATGGGTTGTGTGGGGATGGGTTGTGTGGGGATGAGTGTGTGTTGGGTTGAGGGTGTGTGGGGTTGTGGCGTGTAGGCGGTGGGCCAGGTGACGCTGATGGGCCGGTAGGTGGGTTAGTGGTTTGGGTCGGAGTTAAGTAGTGGGCCAGAGGGAGCGGTGGTTGGAGGGTGGTCCGTGGGGTTATGTGGTGGAGGTGGAGTGGGTGTTGAGAAGGGGTCGACGTTATTCCACAGTAGAGGGTGGAATGGGTGGTCGAGGAAAGTATAGGAATGGGTGGTGGTTGGGTGTTGGATGGCGAAAGGATAGATAGACTCTTCAAATTGAACATGGCGGGATATAAACATTTGACTTGTGGAAAGATCAAAACATTTATACCCGCGATGGTTGGTTGGGTAACCGAGAAAGACACAGGGTTTAGATCAGTTTGTAAGTTTATGAATGGTGGTGGAAGGAGTGATTGGGTAGCAAAGACAACCAAACACACGAAGGTGTGTGTATGTGGGAAGGACGTTGTAGAGTAGAGTGGTGGGAGAAAGAAATTTATGGGTTTTCTTGGGAAGTATATTGAGAAGATAGGTGGCGGTTTCAAGGGCGTGATGCCAATATGAGGGAGGTAGGGAGGCTTGAGATGGAAGTGTGCGAATCATGTTGTTTATGGTTCGGATTTTTCTTTCAGCTTTGCCATTTTGGGACGAGGTGTGTGGGAAAGAAAAACGAAATTGCATTCCATTGACATGACAGAAGTGTTTAAAATTGTTGTTCATGTACTCCGTGCCATTGTCACATTGAAATTGCTTTATTTTTCGTTTAAATTGAGTGAGAATGTGATTATAAAATTGGGTTAATGTGGTGTAGACATTAGATTTATTTGTCAGTGGAAAAGTCCAAAGAAAATCGGTTTTATCATCTAGAAACATGATGTAATAACGGTGACCCCCGGTGTAACATCGCAAAATTTTTCCTCAAATTTTAATACGTTAGAGCCCTTATATTTTTTATTTACAAATGTGCCAAAGTCTTTATTTTTCCTAACTTACAACTTATATACATATATAATGTATATATAATAATAATAAAAATAATAATAATAATAATAATAATAATTCAAAAAAAAAATTTAAAAACAACCAAAACACTCTTATAAGTCTATCCAACTTATAACCAACCATCCTTTTGTTTTCTTTTGAAGCCCAGCAAAACAAGCCCAGAAGCCAGCCCAACCCAACCAAAGAAACCCGGCCCACAGCAGATCTGGCCCAAGTCCCTTTCTTCCTTGTCTGTTACTCGATGTGCAGCAATCCATCACATTCAAAATCCGGTCAACGCTATCTTTGACCACTTGATTGAGCCATTTTTTGAAACCTTAATCAAATTCGCGGCACAGAGTTGACTGACAGCTCAAAACGCATCAAACCCGTTAATTATTACGCGTTAACAACTCGGCAATTTGCCATTTTGAACAAATTTTGACCGAGTTTGGTCAATCACCAAAACCTTCCATAGATACAACATTAGTATAAATTGAGAACATGAATGGCTTCTGAATGTGCCGAAAAATACAGACACATATTCAATCATCCTCTCAATTCGTCCTTATTACGTAATCAAGCTCAGTTGACTTTTGCCGTTGACTGAATCCTTCGTCGATCTAAACACGCTGTAAGTATAAATTTGATCATTGGTTTTGTTAATCGGTATCATACAAACAATAGCCCCAACAATTTGTGGGCTACTGATCGCTAATTAGTCATATTAGAAAACTAGGGCTCATAGGGTAACGAATTGGGAAAGATGACTGCAGACAGTCATCCCTTTTATACATTTCGTAACGAAAAGATTAACCAACTGATCCACAGATCAGTTGGTTATGCTCTAACACCCAAGGACACGAACCGGCCGAAGGGCCTGGGTTCGAGTCCCATTCGTTGATTTTTTTTTAAAAGCAATTATTTAGAAACAATCAATTAACCTATATAATTAATTCAAACCAAGGCTATTCGTTCTCAGGGTCCAGACCAACTGGTCTGGGCTTGTGATTTAAAACCCTTACCCAGGTTTGACGCGGGTTCGACCCTTAGCACATACAAACATTTTTTTTTTGAATTATTATTATTATTATTATTATTATTATTATTATTATTATTATTATTATATATATACATTATATATGTATATAAGTTGTGAGTTAGGAAAAATAAAGACTTTGGCACATTTGTAAATAAAAAATATAAGGGCTCTAACGTATTAAAATTTGAGGAAAATTTTTGCGATGTTACACCCGGTACTGAGGACCGGTGAGGTCCATAAGTCACTGTGAATGATATCAAATGGACAAGCAGTTTTATTCATAGAATCATAAAAAGGAAGGCGCACACTTTTCCCAAAAATACATGATTGACGAAGTACATCGTTTGATTTATTGAAATTAATAGAAGAACTAGAATTTAACGAATGCAATAAAGAAGTGCCCGGGTGCCAAGTCGTTGATGCCAACGGTCTTGAGAAACAGCAGCTAAAGCAGGGGGTTTGGAAGGAGATTTGATGAAGTTGGTGGTGAGAGGGTAGAGGTCTCCCGAGCTATTGCATCATAGGATCGGTTCCTTGGTCTTGAGGTCCTTCACAAGAAAACCAAAAGGGTCAAATTCAATTGATAGAAGGTTGTCTGTCGCTAGGCGACGGACAGAAATGAGGTTTTTGATTAGGTTAGGGGCATAAAGTATATTGTTTAATTTAAATGGTGGAAAGGGCGGGGGTAAAGTTTTGTTGCCTTGTCCAACAACAGGAATGGTGCTGCCATTTCCAACGAGTATTTGTTTATTAGTGCAAAAATTAAAAACAGACGGAGAGTTTATACCTGGTTGCTCCATATGTCCTGATGCGCCAGTATCCATGTAACCAATCGGATCCCTGGGTTGACTCATAGAGAGTGTGTAAAGTGCCTCGGCAATATCCGTTGGTGTTGGACTGTAGGTAGAGGTGAGAAAAAAACCGGTTCGGGAATCGAAACGGTAAAACCGACCCGAACCGAAACCGGTCAAAACCGGTTTCACGTGAAACCGGTACTAAAAAAATCTCAAACCGAACCGAACCGAAAACCGGCGTAAAACCGACGGAAAAACCGGTCAAAAGAAATCGAAACCGGTACACAAACCGGCCGAAACCGAAAAAAACCAAAACCGAACCGAAACCGGTTTAAGAAAAATACATTTTTTTTTGCCATAAACACAAATAAAACTTTGTTTTTTGTATTAATATTCAATTTCTTTTTTTAAAAAACCCTAAAAGTTATTAAAAGTTAAATTTTATGTAATTTATACGATTTAAAAAAGTGCGCGAAAAACCGATTAAGAACCGAAACCGAAACAAACCGAAACTGAAACCGAACCGAAACTGGTCTTCAAAACTGGTCTTACGAATCGACAAAACCGGTCCAAAACCGAACCGGTTTGGAACCGAAACCGGTTCGGCAAAAAAAACCGATTTGCTCACCTCTAACTGTAGGTAGCAACGTGGGCCTGAGCAGGGTGTGGGCCGAGTATTCCATGTGACGTGTTGGACCGTGGGGTAGAGGGATAGGGGCAAGGTGGGTTATTTTTGTTGTGGGCTGAAACGGTTTTGGTTGTTGAGAAGGGCGGCCCATTGGGTGGAAGCCCAATTATTAGGGAAGATGATGTAAGGATGTGTGGATTGTGAAGGGTGGTTTGATTGGTTTCTTGGCCTATTGGATTGTGAAGAAGGGTCGCGGCCCCGTCCACGACCACGCCTGGAGGACTGAGTCGCACGGCTACGTGATGGGTCCGAGGTGGCGGGTGCGGGTGCAGTGGGCGAGGATTGGGTTTGAACATGGAGGGTTGTGGCGGCCTTATTAGCGGAGTAAGGGCTTGGTTTGCTTTGGTTGTTTCGTTCATACACAGTTGAGAACGAAGTTCAAAAAAGGAAGGTAAAGGCTTAGTGTTTTGGAGAATGGTACCCACGGTCTCATATTGCTCAGTAAGCCCTGCGATAGTTTGCAAGACTAGATCCTGTTCATCAAGAGGAGCATCAACATTGTTGAGTTGGTCCGCTAAAACTTTGATGGTTTGACAGTATTCATGCATGGATGAGAAGTTTTCAAGACGAGTGTTTGCGAACTTTTGTTTCAGGTAGAGGGCACGGGTGGCTTTGTTGTCTTGGAAGAGGATTTCTATTGCTACCCAGGCGTCATATGCGGTGGTGCCCTTTTTTATTACGGTTTTTAGAAGACCCGGGGTGATGGTGTCATAGATCCATTGCAGAACTATGGCATCAAGGCGTTCCCATGAGTCGGTTCGGGGAGGAGGAGGGGTTTAATTTTCGGTGGAGGTGGTGGCAGCCGCGGGTGGGCGATGGGGCTCCAAGTGATCGGCTACAAGAAAAGCCGTGCAATGAATCCGGAAGAGTTCTGACCACATGTTGTAGTCAGCGGCTTCATTGTCAAGGGTAATGGGAACGAAGTTTTTGATGTTTGTCACTGTGACGGCTGGATGGATTTTGTTATCGTCCATAGTGAAAGGAAGAAAGATGAGGGATGGTTGAGAGAGTTGATCGGTGAAAGAGGGGTTGCGGCCAAAAAAGTAGTGGCGGCAGCCGAAGGGTAGTTGAAGGAGGTTTTAGGATCGTAGGGTTGATACCATGTAAGATTATGAGGTTAATGCCTTGCCCTCTTTCATTATCAATCATCACTATAAATAATTACATGGAGTCTCCTATTTTTGGAGAGTTGACAATTACAATTAAATGACAATTACAATCATTACATAAATAACACGTGCATGATTGGCGCCTATGAAAATATATTTTAAGGGGTAACAAAAAAATTTGTTTTAGGGGTAACATATTATAAAAATACCTTAAAAACAAATTTTTTCCACTTCGCCAAGAAAATCGAGGGGTAACAGATGTCCTCCCTAATCCTTAACTACATCCGCCCCTGATATACACATTACACATATACGTATTTGGTTTACTAAGTTATTTATAAAATGTGACTCATATTTTTGTGAGTTGTGACTTTTTTTTCTCTAAAAATGTATAATTAAATAAAAATTTAGAGTATTCATAGGCTTAGAGAACGGTTGGGTTCGAATTTTTTCAATAATTCAAACTTAAGAAAAAAAATTTGAAGCCCATGACTTCAAATCCATAAACTTCCAAGACATATTGCATCTAATAATTAATGAGTTAATAGTCATTTTCGTCCCTGAGTTTTGAGCCAGTTTGCCACTCCAGTACAAAAGTTTTTTTTTTTTTGCAATTCCTTCCCTGAGGTTTGGATTTTGTTGCCAAATTCGTCCTTTTCACTAACCCAGTTAAAAAAGGTCGTTAGTGTTAGGGGTATTTTTGTCTTTTTACCTCAGGGGCGAATTTGGCATTTAAAATTCAAGGATTTTTTTTTTTTGGCCAAATTCCCTCTCCCCCACCCCCACCCCCTATCTCTCTCTCTCTCTCTCTCTCTCTCTCTCTCTCTCTCTCTCTCTCTCTCTCTCTCTCTCTCTCTCTCTCTTTCTCTTTCACTGTCTCTCTCTCTCTTGATCTCTGCCGGCTATTCTCAAAATACTCCTCAACCAATTCAAACAATTCTTGATTCTTCCATATGTCTTTCTTGCAATGCAAGATGACCTTCACAACTTCTTGGTTTATTTTCTCTATTCTACACAAACAAGAAGTAATTTACAGCTTCGAAACCCCAAAATCTAACTTTCTCCTGGAGTTGACCCAAAATTGACCTTTTCAAAGACTTGTAATATCTTTCCATTTACAACCTGCTGATAACTACTTATAGTTTCTTCCGGCATTCTTTACCTTGACGAGTAGACTCGCTTCTGAACTTGCTGATCCGCTAAACTGGAGGAATGTCTCATTTAAGCAGCCTATACAGACATAATTTTACATACAAACATGACACAATTTAGTTAGCTTGATACAATATAAAATATTTTTTTTTTAAACTAAACAAGCAAGAACAAAAAAGAAATCAGCAGGTAGGTTCATTTGCACAGGAATACTTGGACTACAGGTATAAACTAGAGGTGAAATTTTCAGCCCATTTACTTAAAAGGCGGATTCATTCAGTAAATTTTTATTTTTGAACAGTAAATTTTATTCACAACAGACCTACATCAACTTAAAGGAGCACAAATCTGATCTTTTGTTCAAAAGAAAATAGATTATTATTCAACTAATATATATCGGGCAGTTTGACCAAAATAACCATATATACAGGCGCAACCTACATTCGCAAGTTAAAAAAGGTGTATGAGAAGGACCATCAATACTGATTCTTACCCCGAGATTAATCTGAATCAGAGTCCCACAAAAACCCATTCTCTCCTTCAGTCAATTGGTTATCAAGGTCTTTGTTATCTGTCTTAGATCGCGATACGAGGTATGAGACATATTGATCTGTAATAATATGACAACAAGCATAAGTTATAAATACAATCACGTGTCACGATTTTTTTCAATAAAAAATTAACTATTAAAAGTTCTAACCAGCTAGGCTGCGAAGGGCATTATCAGCAGCCTGTTGCTGTGCATCTTTTCGGGTATTACCCATCCCGAAACCAACTTTCTCGCCCGTGAGTAAAACCTGCATCATTGAACGATGAAACATAGACCATTAAATGTTAGGAACAACTTCTAAAAATATATCCTTTTTTTTTCTTTCAGCATCGTTATGCAAGGTTATTAAATAGCTAGGATTCGGGAGGGAGGGGGGAGAGGGGGAGGGAGAGGGGGGTGGGTGGGGGTGGGGGTGGGTAAAGTTGAATTTTAAATGTCAAATTCGTCTCTGAGGTAAAAAGACGACCCTACCTTTGACATTAACGAGATTTTTTAACTGGGTTAGTGAAAAGGACGAATTTGGCAAAAAAATCCAAACCTCAGGGAAGGAATTGCAAAAAAAAAAAAAACTTTTGTACTGGAGTGGCAAACTGGCCCAAACCTCAGGGACGAAAATGGCTATTAACTCAATAATTAATACTTTGTTTATTATTTTATTTTACAAGTATGGTAAAAAAATATAACATAAAGTGTTCAGTTTTTTTTTAAAACAAAATTAACCATATTAACGACTGTTTTATTATCTTTTCAATGAGTACCATAATGTTATACAAAAAAAATGGGGAAAACGGCTTTTTTGTGGATTTTTGTTGTTACAGGAAAAAATACAACGTGTTCAGGCAGTTCATTAATCATGTCTGGTTAAACCTGCAAAACAAACACCTTTAGGCACACACAGGGGATCAAATTGAGAGAGAAGTATTTGGTTTGGAGGAGATTAGTTACCAAATGAGCATTTTCTTTGGAGTATTTATATTTTTTGTAATGGGCTTCGGAGGTTCAGGGCCACGGGCCTTTACCTCGAAGCAATATCATCGGAGTGTTTGGCTCGGTTCGAACCAACATGTTGTTTGACCTTCGGCTTTAAACCAGATATTCTCTTCAAGTCCCCCGAGGTCCTTTTAAATCCTTCGGAGTTAAAAGGCACTTGTAATCTGGGGTTTTTTTTCGAGATTCGGTATATAGTGTAACATCGCATATTCTTCCCCAAAATTTATAATTAATAAAACCACCACGTTACCTAGTATATTTTCTTTTGACATTTTTTACACGAATTCAAAACAATATATGTTTTAAAAACACCTTATACTAATAATTATTTGATAAATTCGTTGGATCTCGTTGTCGTAGTGGATTTTAAAAAATATTTCGTAACATTTTTAACCTTGTATAATTATAATATGTATTGAATAATATAGTTTATATGAAAAAATGCAAAAAAAAATAAGTTTTGTGTGGACAGGGACTCAAACCCGCGTCCACTACGGGTTAGATAACTTAACTCAACCACATCAACCAACTGACATCTTGTGTATTATTCCAGAAGCAAATAAACTTAACACATTCCTTAAATTGATCAGTCAAACAACACAAGTCAACACCCAGATCGATCAATCCATTGATTCAAGATACCGCGCTTTTGATTCGTGATTAAATATGGGAGGTATTAATCGGCTTTACAGCTTATTCCCCACGCCAATCTACATCAAAACATACAACTTATAGATCATATACGCGTTTTTAAATAAAGAGTAGGTCAAACTTTCTAAATTGATTAATCGTATGTAATAGTATAAATTGGACATTCCTTGATGACCTTATTGTGCTGAATAACAAACCCCATTCTCAATTTCTGATAAAAAAAAAACCATCACAACCTGTATACCCATCGCGTTTGACTTTTGGTTGACCATACGATTAAACATCGTCTCTGCTTCAAAGGTACCAATTGATTCCTTGTTTTTACTCCTTGATATTGATCGATCAATAGCCCTAGGTAATCTGTGGTTATTATTCGTTAATTTTGACAATTAGAAACTAGGGTTCTTATATTGGATTTTGGGGAAGATAACATAAACTGTTACCACATAAAAAGTTTTGAAAATAAAATAAAACACCATCAGATCTATATATCAGATGGTGTTCTGTTGGTTGTTTACTGTGTTGTTGAATGAATGGTCTTGGGTTCGATCCATAGTCCCCATGTTTTTCTCTTCTTTTTAAATATGAATCCTTTTTAAATCCTAAACACACCTTATAACTAATTGGAATCAAATAAAAACGTTCTCAGGTTCTAGACCAGCCGGTCTAGGCTTGTGATTTAAAACACCCGAACCGGCCAAGGGCCCGAGTTCGAGTCTTAGCAACCACAATCCTTTTTTTTTTTAAAAGCCTCTATCTTTATGTTTATTCTATTTATCTTTTAAAATAGTTTTTAAATACTAAAAGTGGCTTATAAATTCTATAAAAAAAATTTATGTTATCCAGATGATAAAGTTTATTATACAATTTTTAGTTTTTCAAAAATAATTCATTTAATATATATAAAATACTAGGTGAAGTCCCGTGCGATGCACGGGAAGACTATTTCATTTTTTAAGGTCTGTTACTAAAGACCAAATCAAGAAATCAAACATCTGTTGAAAGCAAAGTCTGTGTGTTAAGGTCTGTTCTAGAGCAGTGGGTCTGTTATGAAGATATGTCTGAAACAACTGTTGCAAGCAAACCGTTGAAGCATCATCTATTTGAAGCAACAACTGTTTCAGACAAATCTCCTTAACAAACCCACTGCTCTGGAACAGCCATTAATAAATAGACTTTGCTTGCAACAGATGCTTTACTTCTTGATTTGGAAAGATAATAAAACGTTCGTTTTTTTCCTTTTTTGTATAGCACTATGGTACTCGTTGAAAAGATAATAACACGCTCGTTAATTTGGTGTATTTTTTTTCAAAAAATGTCATTTAAAAAAGTTATTAACGTTTAAAAATCATAGGGAAAGTGCATGTGCTATGCACATGAGAGAGAAAAAATAATTTAATAGTAAATGGAGTATCCATTACCCATTTAATTGACCCGGTAAAATGAGCGGGAAAAACTTAGTTAGATGGCTTGAGAATATGCCATGTGTCCCAACTTTGGTTTCATTTATCTATATTATATTATAATGCATGAGGCAAGGGTAGTTTAAGATACTCAAAAGTTAAGAACTTTATTTTCATTAACAACCCTAAAATGAGGGTAAAATAGTCATTCAAACACTTTTACATTTTAATACCTCATTTTAGTTACTTTAATCCCCCTCATTTTTAGTTAGTAGTTACACTTTTCTCTCATTTCTTACAAAATTATAATTATTTTATTTAATCCTATAATAACTTTTAAACTATTATGTTTTAAAAACATGCGAAAATACCGTGACGACCTGCTCATATTTGTCGACGTTTCGATATTTGTCTTAGTCAATATCGACGTGTAGATTAAAATGTATAAGAAAAAAAAATACTTTATGTACAAATAATTATTGCATTGCATGTTTTCTATTAGTTTACCAATACTCTTATGATGATACATTTCTTGTGATACATTGCATTGCATGATCTTGCACCATGTTTTTTTTTATTATACATCACTAAAAACAATTAATTTTTTTTTTTGGGTATATGTTTACGATTTTATATATCTGCTATTTCATTTGCACTTGTATTAAAAGGTGAGCATTTTTATTATATGGATCACCAATACGAAATGGTCGAGTCTTTCCTAACGCATTTTTTCAAATAAATGATTTTAATTTTAAAAAAACATGTAAATGTTGTTTAAATATGTATACATTTGTTTTATCTATACTGTTGTTTAAGATGCCTAAAAGTTAAGAACTTTATTTTCATTAACAACCCTAAAATAAGAATAAAATAGTTATTCAAACATTTTTACACTTTAATACCTTATTTTAGTTACTTTAATTTTCTCATTTTTAGTTTGTAATTACACTTTTATTCCCTCCCCTACAAAATTATAATTCTTTTATTTAATCCTATCATAACTTTTAAAGTATAATGGTTTATAAACATTCAAAAATACCGTGACGACCTGCTCATTTTTGTCGACGTTTCGATGTTTGTCTTAGTTAATATCGGCGTGTAGATTGAAATGTACAAGAAAAAAATGTGTTATGTACAAGTGATTATTGCATTGGGGTTTGTTCTAAATACTTTCCGCTCAATAATGAAAAAATCAAATCAATCAAATGCAACGATTAAAAAAACCAAACAGGGCACTCGAAATCTACAGACCAGCTCTGGTAATTCTTAAAATATGATAATATTGTTCAACGTTATGGTTCATCTTTGATCTGGCCAACAAATAATTTGTCACATGGTAACAATACTGCAACACAAGCCCGAGCTCTAAGAATGCTTTATCACATTTGCTACCGATATCTTCAATTGTAGTACCCTATTTAAATAATCAACATTAGCAGTATATGCATATGTATATGAGTATGCATGCATATATTAATAGGTATATACATATATATATAATTAACTAAAAGAAATCTCATTAAACTTTTAAATATACATAATTAGCTAAATATATAAAACTTTAAACCAATTAAGTTTAGAAAATGTAAATATGCATATTAGCTATTAATTGTAGGTAAATTTCTTTTAAAAACCTCGGCTGCATCAATTCAGCAAAAAAAACACCTAATGCATATTATATATCCA
The DNA here is from genome assembly GCA_028751855.1 of Ambrosia trifida. Lineage (NCBI taxonomy): Eukaryota > Viridiplantae > Streptophyta > Magnoliopsida > Asterales > Asteraceae > Ambrosia > Ambrosia trifida. The sequence continues at coordinate 216,462,042 of CM054122.1, read as the reverse complement.
TGTGATATTAACATCTATGTTAATAACAACCAAACTCCCTAATTTGGAGGGGTTCTTTTTAACAAGTTTAAAAAAAATAAAAACTAAAAGCACTGAATTCGGTATTCACAGAAAACATAATAACTTTGTTAGACTTTAGTCAAAGATAAACAAAATTTTCTAATTTAAAGGGTTGGGAAAATCATGAGTTTTAAAATTTAAACCATATACTAACCTACTAAAGTTTATACTATAAATACATAGTAATGCACACCTATTTCACTTGCTAAAATACTTAGGCATGGATCTAAATCTGAATTAAATGTTGAAGTTTCTAAGGTTGGTTCTTTTTTAGTTTATGGTTTTCCCTTATCCCATTTTACTAATTATACCTTTTTATACATATCTTATTCATTTAAATGTTATCTTCTTGGTTTTGCAGATTCATTTGGATAAAAAAAACATACAAAAATGAACAAACCAATAGCCATACAAGCGTCTAAAGTAGCGTCTAAGGTTCTATTTATTAATGTTTACTTTTTAATATTAACACAATTTTATTTTATGTGGTATATTGTATGTGTTTTATTGCAGGATAATGATAATGATAGTGTTGAGATTATTTGCTATGGTGCGATGTTTAGTCCTTACAAATTTGATATTCAATGTGAATTTAGTGAAGAGGTTATATCATTATTTATTCCATCTTCTATTAACTTGTGTATTATATATTTTTATTTTTTTAAGAATCGGATGCATGAAATTAACAGGAAGAGATCCAAGAGGCTCTCTAAATGGAAATGGAGTCAAGTTATTGATCTAGACAGTTCTGATGAAAATTGAAAAAAAAAAACGTATTTGATGATACTGTAGATTCAAGCACTAAACTGAAAACTCCATTTAAGATACTCCGGGTGTCAATTTAGAAGCACAACAAATTTCATGCGGTTTAATATTATATGTTTCTTTAAAAGTTGTATTATTTTTAGTATCGTATTTTATTTTGTTCATTCCAGTAACTTTTCATTTAATTTAGTCAGTTATGATATGATTTTTCTTCATTTTAATTATCATGTTGACTTTGCAAATCAACAAAGAAAATAAAAAAAACATGTGTCCACTGAAAATGTTAACGATGGATTGGAAGCAAGAATTTGTTCTATATTTTCATTGTTGATATAAACTCATTTATCCTCCAAAAGATGAAATAACCAAACATAAAGATATGCAAGAAATTCCAAGGATTGCTTTTGATGACGAATGGTGGGCAGACAATATAGAAAATATCATGTAGATTTGGAAGATGTATGACTAAATTGATCTCATGATTCAAGTAGGTCATGCTTGAGCTTTTAGTTTTGAACTTTTATGTTTATTAATATTTAGTTTTCCTTTCATAAGTTACTTTATTTTATCAAATGTTTCTTGAAGTACTTTACAATTTAAATGTTAAATCTTTTTAGTTACTAAATATGTGTAACGCTTATGACGTATATCCACTGTAATGATGCTACAACAAATATTATACGAATATGAAATAAGTACTGTAATGCAAAGTGTCGCTCCCGCCGCATCGCGCGGGTTTGCTACTAGTATATAGTAGTAGATATTACAGGTTTATTCATTTATAAATTAAAAATTCTATAAAAATAACTAAACAGTTTTATAAAATTTCACAAAAATTATTTTAAACTTATAAATCAATAAATGTTCCAGAAATAAATTTTAACTTCAGAAAAACGTTTATTTAATATTTTTAATTAATTTTTGATATTTTAATTCATAATAAACTCATTTTCCACTATTTTTACATCAAAATTTTACACAAATTATTCTTGTTCATTTAGAATAGAAATATAAATTTTAATTTGAAACTTTAAGAATTTCAATATTTTTAGACATTAATACTATATTTTGACAAATAAATATTAATATACTATGTATTCAATAATTAAGAAAATAATTTTATAAAAATTATTTTTACAATTACAACATTATAATACAACTACCTTTAATCAAAACTTTACAAAAAAGTCCTTTTATTTATTTATTTTTCTAAATTCTTTATTTATTTGTTCATTAAACAATTTATCTAAATTAACAAATAATCGATTGTCAATCCCCAAATTAGGAACCCTAGAATACCTTTAGACTAGAAAACTTAGACTTATTTTATTGTCTTGAACTTAGGGTAATACTTGGAATCGTTTGTGCCACATTTATTCTATTTCAAAGGACTTGATACTTTGCTAAGGTGAGTTTACATAGCCCCTTTTCACTATTTTGGGGTGAAACATGTTACATTTTCAATTGCAATTCAACATAATTGTCTATGTGTTATTCTATGTTGCATTATGTCTTAAACATTACTATGGTAAGCAAAATTAGACTAGCATAATCATTAACTCCATACAAGCCAACGATACACAATGATAGATCTATTGGACTGACAACCCCACCCGTATACGTTACCTCCAGTATGGGTAGGTGGGTAGCGTGGGTGATTGTTATCGCAACAAAAACGAGTGAACCATATGCGTATGGGATGGACCACAATATTCTAGTCACAAGGTTTGATTATGCACACGATTTACCGGGTAGTATTGTTTTCACATATGGACTAGACTTGCCATGACACTCGAAGTGTACAAGCTTTGTTCAATATTCAAACATATGTAATTCTCACCAACTTTTGTTGACCCAAAATATTTTCAAACTTAACATGTTTCAGGTGATAGCTTTGCTTGAAGATGTGTATTTAGTATTTCTCATTTGTTGTACGAATTCTTTTAGAACAATTGTATATAATTTATGTAATCAATTATTGAAATTTATTATTTGCCATGAGCTACTGAACAATCGTCAATACGTGACATCCCGATGTTTCCGCCATCGGTTGGGGTGTTACATATAGTGGGTGACAGATGTTGCCATTCAACTAAGGAGTGGGAAATAGTTGTGTCATTCACGTATCTTTACCGAGTCACAGCCAGGTGATCTTAACAGAAGCTCTTTAACGTGACCGTTTTGATTGGCTCAAGATGGCACATGCCTCCTGTGATTAGACGGTTACCAAATCGTCGTTTGGTGTCCACATATCCATATTATAAATAGAGCTTTTACTTTCATTTTTTTACCATTTCATCTCTGTCACTCCTTTTCTAAAAGATCATCTTCTTCCTTACACTTTATACCAGGCCTGCGACCGATTATAATCAGTCCAGAATCGCCTTCTTTCCTAGTAAAATAGTCTTCTTCTTTAACAACAAGGTGTGTTTTTCGTTCCTTTCTTTGCTTTTTAATTATGCCTAAAGATAATATTTTAATTACATATAGCATCTTAAAACAAGAAAAACTTGACGAGTTTGTAGAGGAGTTTCAAATCCCTCTGGAACTTCATCCGACCCTCCCTAACCCTAAAACACCGATATACCCGTTTGCTCCCGGAAAGTTTGCATTTTACACACGTGTGTGTAATTATGCAAATTATCGAATTCCTTTTACTCGTTTATTGTTGAAGGTGTTACAGCACCATAAGGTCCATATATCTTAAATTAACCCATTTGGCCTGAGCCGGGTAAACCAGTTCGAGTTGTCCTGTCTTTCTCTTTAGTACGTTCCGGACCTTGACGTGTTTCGGGCGCTTTATCATTTAAACCGGTCTGGTAACTGATACACTTTTGAGAAGCGACAACCGAAGGATAAGAATGCCGCGGGGCGAAAGGAAGACTGGGTGTGTATAGATTGGGTGTAACATCGCAAATTTCCCCTAATGTTTTTTTTTTGATAAAAAGAATGTTTTGTTTTAAACAATATATGTTTTAAATACCTTAAACTAATAATTATTTGTATCTCGACACTTTTGTACGTTTTAAAAATATTTCGAGTCACTTTCGGGCTTATATAATCATATTATGAATTTAGAATAATATAGTTTTAGGGAAATAATTGCCAAAAAAAGATTTGTGTGGACCGGGACTCGAACCCGCGTCCACAGCCAACCAACACACAGTGACAACCAACTGAGCCAACTATCATCTTGTGTAGTATTTCAGAAGAAAATAAACTTAACACATTCCTTAAATTGATTAGTCAAAGTCTTAGTCAAACAGTCAAAGTCTTAGTCAAATAGTCAATTCATCATAAAACCTTACTTTATGGTGTTGACCAATTTGAATGGCTAATTGAATCCAAAACTAGTATAAAAACCCACCTATGACCATTATACTTGGCACCTCTAAATCGATTGTTTCAATCCGATTAAACTTTCCCTCATACCTTTCTTCTATAGTCTATTACTTCTACAATTGAAGCTTTGATTATAAGCTCTTGTAATTGGCAACTTTGGGGCTACACATATTCTATTTCTCGAGACTTAATACTTTGCTAAGGTGAGTTTTACATAGCCCCTTTTCTATTTATCACCGTTTTGGGGGTGAAACATGTTACAACATTCTATATGCAATTCAATCATCAAAGTGTCTATGTGTTTTTCTATGTTGCATTATGTCTTGAACATGACTAGGGTAAGCACAATTCTAGCATAATCATTAACATTGATCAGCCGACGGTATACATTGATAGATCTATTGGACTGACAATCCCACCCGGATACGTGCCTCCTACAAAGGTAGCGTGGGTGTTTGTTATCGCATAACATATTAGAGTGAACCATGAGCGTATGGGATGTACCACATTATAACAGTCACAAGGGTTGATTATGCACACGACTATCTACCATATTTGAACATTTGAAACTAGAATTCATGGAATATAAACTATTTGCTATAGACATACCTAGAGTCATTAACCTTGTCTAGGGCAACTCTATTACAACTCGTACGCTATACTTGATACTTGATTGCTTACATGTACATATTATCAATTTGCAATTCATGTGTGTAATAATTGGTACACTTAATCAAACAACTGATAGAGGATGAAATACTTGCTCAACAGTTAGTAGAGTACCAAATAACCTACTCAACGATTGGTAGAGGTCATCATGCCTGCTCAACAGTCGGTAGAGGCCCTACAACCTGCTCAACGACTGGTAGAGGCTATCGCACCTGCTCAACAATCGGTAGAGGTTCTTACTCACTGACTGGTAGAGGTCTTTTTCCTGCTCAACAGTTGGACTTATTTTTGGATACATTGTATACGATTCAATCACAAGGTTATTTTGCATTACTTACATGTGTGTTTAGAGTCATAGAAGGACACAAAACCCTAATGTAAGGTAAATTGGTGATTGCGGTCCGGAACGTAATCCTGAATTTACAGGTACGTTAAGGTAGTGTGAAATTCTAATAAGGTTTTAGTAGTTCATTTGGTTTTCATATAGCCAATCAATTCATGCATTTCTTATAAGATTCCTAAAACATAAGTTTAGTATTTTGCTAGATTCTTATGCTTCTTGCTACTTCAGACGAACCTAATCCAATCCTTAAAACTCACATCTCAAACCTCTTATCCAAATTATTCGAAACAAATTATTCTATTACCTATAAATTCATGTCGTGCCTTAACCCAAACCACAGCTGCCTTAATTTCTACCTAATCAACCTCAAACCTGTGTTTTATAATAACTTCGGGACGAAGTTTCCAAAAGTAGGGGAGACTGTAACATCGCGAATTTCCCCTAATTTTTTTTTTGATAAAAAGAATGTTTTGTTTTAAACAATATATGTTTTAAATACCTTAAACTAATAATTATTTGTATCTCGACACTTTTGTACGTTTTAAAAATATTTCGAGTCACTTTCGGGCTTATATAATCATATTATGAATTTAGAATAATATAGTTTTAGGGAAATAATTGCCAAAAAAAGATTTGTGTGGACCAGGACTCGAACCCGCGTCCACAGCCAACCAACACACAGTGACAACCAACTGAGCCAACTATCATCTTGTGTAGTATTTCAGAATAAAATAAACTTAACACATTCCTTAAATTGATTAGTCAAAGTCTTAGTCAAACAGTCAAAGTCTTAGTCAAATAGTCAATTCATCATAAAACCTTACTTTATGGTGTTGACCAATTTGAATGGCTAATTGAATCCAAAACTAGTATAAAAACCCACCTATGACCATTATACTTGGCACCTCTAAATCGATTGTTTCAATCCGATTAAACTTTCCCTCATACCTTTCTTCTATAGTCTATTACTTCTACAATTGAAGCTTTGATTATAAGCTCTTGTAATTGGCAACTTTGGGGCTACACATATTCTATTTCTCGAGACTTAATACTTTGCTAAGGTGAGTTTTACATAGCCCCTTTTTCTATTTATCACCGTTTTTGGGGTGAAACATGTTACAACATTCTATATGCAATTCAATCATCAAAGTGTCTATGTGTTTTTCTATGTTGCATTATGTCTTGAACATGACTAGGGTAAGCACAATTCTAGCATAATCATTAACATTGATCAGCCGACGGTATACATTGATAGATCTATTGGACTGACAATCCCACCCGGATACGTGCCTCCTACAAAGGTAGCGTGGGTGTTTGTTATCGCATAACATATTCGAGTGAACCATGAGCGTATGGGATGTACCACATTATAACAGTCACAAGGGTTGATTATGCACTCGATTTACTTTTAGTATGTTTTCACATATGGACTAGATTTGCCATGACACTTGAATTGTACAACATTTTTATTCGATTATCAAAACCTATGTAATTCTCACCAACATATGTTGACCCAAAAATATTTTCAAAATTAACATGTTTCAGGTAACAATGAAGCTGAGGCTTGAGTTTGCATGAGGATTTATCATGAAGTTATTATTTGAAGTTATTTGAAGTTTTTGCTTATTTGATATCATGTATTTGAATTCCTAGACATCACTTTATTTTGGATATTTATGTTTTGAATAAATTATTTAAAATTCAATTTATACCATGTGCTACTGAAACAATCATCAATACGTGACATCCCGATGTTTCCGCCATCGGTTGGGGTGTTACATTGGGAAGTGTCCAGCCTGAAGGATTGGAAAGATAGGTTTTTCAGGTTGGACGACCCATGTATTCCGGTGGATGTGGAGGTCGGAACACCATTTCTTGAAGGGGTTTTTGGCAAACTGTTTTTCGTTGTCACTGACAATGTATACTTGTAACCTGAACCTGCACACAATGTTCTCCCACACGAATCGTTTCACTTAGTGACCAATGATTTCTCCCAAGGGCTTTGCTTCGACCCATTTGGTGAAATAATCAATGGAAACCAAAAGATACTTGAACCCTCCGGTGGATTTAGGGAACGGACCCACAATGTCTATTCCCCACTTCTGGAATGGCCACGCTGAGGTGACCGGGATCAAGTCATTCTTTGCCCTTAGGCTCACCGATGCATGCCTCTGACACTCTTCACAACTTCGGAGCTCGTTAACCGCACTTTGATGCATATTCAGCCAATAATAACATGCGTTCATGGCTTTAGCTATCACCATCTTTGGTCCAGCCTGAATGCCACAAATCCCATAATGAATTTCTTTGATCACATAGGTGGCTTCGTCGGGTGTGAGACATCGGAGTAGTGGGCCAATAAAGGTCTTCCGATAAAGCTAGCCATCATAAACTTGGTACTGTAAAGACTTTACCTTTAGCTTCTTGGCCTCAGTTCTATCTTCCGAGACCAATCTTCGGTGATATGCCTTACTATCGGAGTCATCCATGTTTCTGGTTAAGCTTCGACTTAAAGAATTGCATTTTCATCAACTGACGGTTTGGTAAGTACTTCAATTTTTGTTTCTTGCACGAGCCCGGAGGGTGTGGCCGAAGCCAACTTGCTGAGTGCATCGGCTCGTTTGTTTTCTCCTCTTGGTATATGAAAGACTTTACGGTTTCGAAAAGCTTCCATAAGCTTCCGAGCCTTTTGAAGGTATATAGCCATATTCGTCTCTCTTGCTTCGTATTCTCCCCTGATCTGATTGGCTACTAATAATGAAGCAACATGGGCTTCAAGATTTATCTATCCCGAAAAGTTTTCGGGATATAATATAGTATTAACTATAATCATAATTATATCACGGTGTAATGGAAATTTCACTATAATTATATTGTATGATTGTTGCATTTTCATATTAAACTTAGGGGGAAGGGGAGCTTGTAGAAATTAGTTTTCACTTAACTGATTTTAACCAATCATGCACTAGTGCACTACCACATCACTTCACTGATACACTTTTTTGGAGACAGCACTGCACTGATTCTTTTATTTATTTTTATTTAAATTCAAATCTTAATCTTTGTTATTTTAAATTCGCACGATTTTACCACCAAACGGTCAGATTTCTCATAAACCGTCCTACCAACACGGTCAAAAATAATTATGTGCATTAAAATCGGTTTCATCTAACCGTCAGAAATATTGAATTTCACATGCAATACGGTTGAGATTTTTTTGTATATAAACCACCATACCACGGTGGTGAAAACACACTTCAACATCAACAATACCCACACCTTCAAAATGACTCGCTGGACCGAAAATGAAGAAATGGCTCTGGTCGTGTGCGTTAAAGACGCACAAAACGACCCATCCTTGCAACGCCAACCCCGTAGGGGCTCAGGAGGTAGCCAAACATGCTTCTGGGACCGTGTCTAGGCTGATTTCAAACAACAAATCGGCGAAAATAACCGCACAATTGAAAGCCTACAGAGAAAATGGACCGATCTAAACAACAAATGTGATCGGTGGACCACCTGCTACGAGTGCACCATGAGCCGGCACCCAGGCATTATGTCGGAGTTGGCTGTGGAGTTGACCCAGGCGAGCTATGCGGGTCGTTACCGCGACAGCTTTGAGCATCTCCAGGCCTGGCAACTTATGCGTCAACTCTAAGTTTTATTTTTTATGTTTAATATTAATAAATTATGTTTTATGTTTTTTATTTAATTTTGTTTTCATTTATGTTTAAAACGCATGATTTAAATAAAAAATAAATAACTAAAATGTGTTTTTGAGAACAGTCACCATTAAAAAATTGAATTATAATTTAAAATCTACATCTACATCTACACTTCTACACTTCTACACTATATAATAAAAGAAAACGCATGAGGGACATATGACACTCCCTCACGAGTTCTCTAATTTTACTAATTAATATATAATAAATTCAAATATAATTATATTAATTGATATTAATTGTCATTGGGGTTGGTGGCCAATGGTAGAAGCAAAGTTTCTAGGAACACTTAAAAGGGTGGTCATGGGTTCAAGTCTCACAAGGAGAAGAAATTTGCCGTTCAAAAAAAAAATTGATATTAATTGATTTGCAAAATCATAATATAAATACATTAATAATCATAGTTGTAACAGAAATCATTAAAAACAGATTTAATGATTTCTATTATTAATATAAATACTAACCGAATTAAAAATTATTTAAACATTAGTGATTCTTTTTTATATAACATATTTATATGTTATTAACTTTAAATTTAAATCATGTACCTTAAATAAACCTATTTATAAAATCTTGATCTTTTATTCTACGTTTAAAACTATGTTTGTTATGATGTTTGACAAATGATTATTAAGTTTTTTTATTATTTTGGTCATTGTTTTAGATGTTAAATATGCTCAGCAAGTACATACTAATTCTAGATGTTTAAAAGAGTTCAAAAGTCAAATAAGCAAATTAATACACAATGTAATCGGTTAAGCTTTCTTGTTAGACTTTCATATTGTTCTAAACAAATAAATATAGTAAACCAATCAATATTAATCTATTGCTATCTATACTAATAAAAGACAACACATGAAATACTAAGAACTCCCTCATAAAGCCTCTCTTTTTCTTATTTAAAATAATACATTTATTTTAATTTGTTTCTTTATTTAAAAATAATTATTTTTAATTTTTATTACTTACAACTATAAGTATTAATTTAATTATCAAAATTTAGTTCAATATATATATATATATATATACACACTATGTCTTTGTAAATTAATTAATATGATTATATTTTAATACAAAATTAGAAATAAATTACTAGACATGATTTGAAATGTTTGTTAGCTAATAGAAGTAAATAGTATTAAAAAAATATTCATTTTTTTAAGATAGTGTATTTATATGTTATTAAATTTAAATTTAAACCGTGAACGTTAATTAACCTATTTTTAATATGTGGTCTTTCACTCTAAGTTTAAAACTATATTTCTTATAGTTTTCTGAACAAACAAAATAAAACAAATCAATCCACATTAATTAAATATTTGATTAATTAAAACTAAATATGCTTAGCTATTTTCGTATTATAATAGCTTGATATATAAAATATGCTATATAAAAAACAATCATTGTTTGAAATTTTCATTGACTGTGTTGTTTCAAGTTACTTCAACAGAGAAATACAATATCTAAGTGACAACAGTCTTTTCATTAGTAATTCGTTTTAGCTTCATTTTCACGCTATTAAATCACGAAATCTTTTTTTTTTTTTTTTATAATTACAGTCATATTGAACCAATAAATGGTATTATGTTTAAGGACCTTGATGTTAGAAAAAAATGATTATACACTCAAGGTTAGAAATATTTTGGCTTTGCAAGAAACTTGATGTCAAATCCAAATTAACGATACTCAATTGGGATGGTTTAACGGATGAGGAGATATTTTTAAATTAATTTCATTTTTTACATCTTAGCCTAAACAAATTTATCTTATTACTTTTGATTTTTTTTTGTACCTGCAGTCTACAAGGTAACAGTCACAATATGAAAGATATCTGTTGAAAAGTTTGGAAATAGTTTTATGTGAATATGAATGTCTTTACAAGAAATTATTTAGGGGCTGATGAATATTTAATATTTTTCGGTTGTAGATGCAATTTTATTTATTTTAAATATAACATGTAATCTAATTTTCTTAATTATATTTTTAATTTTATATACAATATATATAATTTAAATTGTTCAACCCGTGTATCACACGGGTATATAACCTAGTTAAATAATAAACGGTTACCAGCCTGTTAGAAAGAACTAGAAAACGGTTCACGAAAACCCTACCAATACAGATGGTGACGGTGTTACCGTGCTGATAGTGGAGTACCCGTGATCAAGTCTGATAGCGTCCTGTCCCCTTATATACACAATAAAACATGTTTCATTATTTCACAATATTTTATATGTGATGTGATATGTTGTTTGGCTGATTAGATTAATTTTAGTAAAACATTTGTCAGTATCATAAAAATTAATTACAATTACAATCTGTCATTTAGGACAACACTACATGTGTAGGGTTAGCAGTGATTAGTTTATGTTTTATAACACTGAATTAACTATTAAGGGTTAACGTGAATATAGTTTTTTTAACGACAATGAACGATGATTCAACCAACGTGACACCGGACACTGTAGTCATGGTCGACTACTCGACCGCCGCCGCTTAGATGCGTAGAAACCCGACACCACATGTCAAAAGGCACGACAATGGAATAATCGGTAAAATCTCGTCTCTCATCCGAATCGAATCAACATCACCCGTATTCGCTTTTCATCTAAATGACACTCCACCCAAGGGTGGGGTAACGTGAAGCTAGTTATTAATGATACAAATTACCGAGGATTATCAACAATGAAAAACTATTCAAATATGGTAAAAGGAAATACAAATAGTGAAATTTTATCATATGTTAAATGTAACTAATAGTCTACTACACTGAAGATTATTTAAGTTTATTGTTTCACACAAAGGCATTGCCACTTGTACTATTGAACACACTTCTCTTTTACCGATCACATTCACACATTCCACATTTTTTTTAATAATTTATTTAATTTTCATCTAAAACCACAACACATTTAATTGAAAAGTAAAACCACTCTACTCGTATCCTGATATATTAATTTGAAAAAAGTAGATCACTATTAATTTGATAAAAGAAATTATATTTGTGACACCCGGCAATTTCTGGTTAACAACGTTGTCTAGATGAAAGTCTATCTTAGCGAATCACGCGTAAATTATACTTAACTGGGTTAGTTAAGTCGTGTTATGGTTCGGGAACTATCGGTTTAGTATAGAAGATCATTGGATGTTGGTCTAGAGGTTCATTAGATGTCAGTCCTTAACCAAGTGTACAAATGGTGGGCATACGGAACATACAAGTCTCGAGTCCCGGGAATTTGGTAAACGAGGGTGAATATGTTTGTTTGCAAGTGTTATGTGTTTACAATCATTATGTGACTTGTCGGTATGTGAAAATGTGTTAACATATGTTAAAACGGGGTTTAACGCGCAAAATACATCGGACCAACCCCTATAGGCGATTAGGGAGGCTAATCGCCTATAGGGCATGCATTTAGGGAAACATTACATGCGATTGGGGGGCTACTCGCATGTAATGACATGCGATTAGGCCCAATTGCATGTAATGTCATGCGATTAGCATTCCTAATCGCATGTAACTGCTGCACAATCGCGTGTTACGTGTTGGACGACTAAAAACGACTATAAATACAATGTTTAACCTCCTAAACTTCATAACATCAACCCTAGTCGTCCCATAACCCGCCCCAACACACACACAACCTCTGGAACGTGATTTTTGATCAAAACACAAGGTTTCAAGCTTATTTCATCAATCTTTCACAAATCTAAGGTGTGGTTTCCATCCATGCAATCTTTATTAACGTTTTTATTAAATCCCTAATGGTCCAGACCTGTTCTAAAACAAATAAGCTTTCTGAAAATCGTTAATAAGTGTTGTTAATCGGATTCTATCTATCATACATGTGTTATGTGTGTTTATGATTAAAAGCTAGGGTTTTTATGATTTAAGATGGATGATTAACATGTTATTAGGTTAGTTTCAGAATAATAATGATATCATGTTAATGAAATCTGAGTAATTGTTCATTAGGGTTATAGTTATGCATGTTAATGTGATGTTTCATGCTATGTGTATTGTGTTTGGATTACATGGTTGCATGCAGGGCTAATAATACGAGGTTAAACGAAGGATTTTGGTTTAAACATGTTTGGTATAGTTATTAGATTGATATTTGATGTTTACACACGTTCCAGATCTGATTTGGAGTGTTAAACGCGCGAAAAACCGGAACAGCTGGGTTACAGGCGATTAGCAACCCTAATCGCCTATGTTAGGGGCGATTAGGAAGCCAATCGCCAGTATGGACTCCCCAATCGCATGAAGTACATGCATTTGGGGGCTAATTGCCTCTGTTACATGCAATTGTGATCCTAAATGCTAGTTAAGTCCTGAAATACATGTCTTATAGCCCTAATCGCCTATAAACTCAAGATTTACATGTCTTATGACCCTAAATGCCTATATTACATGCGATTAGCCTTCCTAAATGCCAGTTGGCCAACCTAAATGCTAGTTAACTTTTCCTAATCGCGTGTACTGCTGCTGTAAGTATAAATTAGCATTCCGAGACCCGATTTGACATCTAGGAACATGCTAGGAACCCCGTAACATATCTAATAACTTGGTAACATATGTTTGGATGTAATTGTGTGATACGTGAACTACGTGCTATAACTTGTTGGACGTTAACGTATGTTAGGTGTGATTGCATGATTGTTTGTTTGGGAGCGTAAACATAACACGGGGAGTCTCGGGTCACCAATGGGATGTCGAGTCTTGTACATTGGGTCAGTTAAACAGTCACGGTGTTTTCAAACGAACTTGGTTATGGTCTGGACATCTAGGGACTAACTAACCTGCGGGTTATTAGTCTAAGTACTTGTAACTGTCATATGTTAGGTCGCCGCTTTACGGGACTAGCATAGCTGCTGAGTTTATTCGTGTTACGGAGTAACGCAACTTAAGGTGAGTTTACGGCCCCTCTTTTAACTAGTTTCACTTTTCGGGGGAGAAAACATGTGTTAAAACTTATGTTTGGTAACTACTGTCATACTATGGGTTTCTATTGTTTACTATACGATCTTTGGAAGTCCCGGGGGGAACCATGAATGTGCGGGTTTGCACAACGGGGAAATGTGAATAGCGCTATTGGGAGTGACCAACCCCGCTCGTCGACTTGGAGGGTCGGCGGGTGCATATTGTCTCAAACAGGAACAACAGGTTACTACATCGGGCACGACATCTGGTTTGCGAGTTAGTAATGGTTTTCCAATCGTGATAGTAACAAAACATACGCCTAGCTAGCGTACTTTGGTTTTCGATTTGTTATAGTATGGACAGGTTGAACTTGGTACTTGGATTACAAAACCTGTAAACTCACCAGCATTTTTGTGCTGACGTAAACTTTTACATGTTTTCTCAGGTCGCTAAGGTAGCACAATGGAACTAGGGCGCACGCGTCTGCACGACGTCTAGTTAGGATTGCATGGTTTTCAAACGTTGAACACTTGGTTTATTTTGGATTATGTTTTGAATAAGCTTCCGCTGTAATTGGGGATTTTAAACTATGTTTTCTTAAATTGCATATGTTCATTTAGACTTGTTTATTGTGATCGTTGGTTTGGATCCTGGTTTGTCATACGCCTCGCGGTAAAACTCCGCAAGTGGATTTTGAGGGTGTGACAGATTGGTATCAGAGCCAATGGTTATAGTGAACTAGGACTGCATGTAGAGTCTAGTCTATAGCCGAGTCGCACACACTAGACGATCACATAGTACTAACGTTATGGTGGTTTACGTATGGTCTTGTCGGGGTGTCTCTAAATCATTTGATCTTCCTATGTTACATCATCCGTTCTATCTTAGGTCGGGTTACTTACTTTCTAGGCAGTGTAGTATATTGGAGTAAGTCGTGTACTCTTGAGATTTGTCCAAGGCTCGGGCATCTCCCTTTCATACTCCAATAGAAACACTTGCCATAAACTACCGTAGTATTACGGTGTATAGCTAAGAGTCTATGTTCGGTGATTTGAACTTTGAACTAGGAGAACACTTGGAGGACCATGTAGAGCGGTTTATCATTTTGGGTGCACACAAAATCATAAATCGAAATGCATGGAAGCCCTAGTGAGCTCTGGGTTTGAAGGGATAGTCCTGGATTGGATCTAGCTTTGATCTTGTGAACGTTAGTGGTTATCATTATCTGCGAAACTAAATTTTCTCGTTCTTTCTGCCAGAATCATGTCTGGAGTACGAGGAGGACGTGGAGGTGGTCGCAATGGTGGACGTGGTGGTGGTCGCGGTGGTGCTGGTGGTCGTGGAGGTGTTAACCTATCACAGGAAGATCTGAACAACTTGCTACAAGCTGCCTTCCAGTTAGGGCACAATGGTGGTGGTAAGTTGATTTATCCATTTTCTTTGCCTCATTGGTGAACCTTGTTTACATTCTTCGTGGTTTCTCATGCGTTTCATTTCAGGTGGTCCTGTTAACCCACCCCCACCCATGTGTACCTATAAGATGTTTCGGGACTGTAAGCCCCAAGAATTCTCTGGCACTGAGGGTGCGGTGAGTTTACTCAGCTGGTTAGAAAAGGTGGAGTCAGTGTTTCTGATGTGTAACTGTCTCCCGGTGGATCGAGCTAAGTATGCTGCTGCGTTATTCCAGGATGTTGCTTTGACCTGGTGGAATAACATCACCCAGAACATGGGTATTGGGGAGGCGTATGCTATGCCTTGGGAGAATTTTGTTCAACTGCTGAAGCGAGAATACTGTCCAAGGGAAGAGGTACAGAAGTTAGAGCACGAGGTGTGGAACCTCAAGATGTCTGGGTCTGAAATTGAAAAGTATACTGTAAGGCGTAATGAGTTGGCAGTGCTGTGTCCTGATCTGCATGTGCCAGAGTACAGGAGGATCGAACACTATATTTCGGGGTTAGTACCAGAAATCGCAGGGTTAGTGGCTGCGGGAAATCATCCTTCATACTCAGAGGTGGTCCGATCGGATCATAGGATGACGAACTTAAAGGTGAATGAGGGTATTTTGCCTGCTAAGGGTTCGACTGTCAAGGCCCCAGAGAACAACAAGCGCAAGTGGGATAATGAAGGGAAAGGATCTGCACCAGCACAACAGGGTAAGAGATTTGATAGCGGGGGTTCTTCTTCGGGTAACAAACAGGGTGGTTATGCGGGGAAACTGCCTAAATGCAACAAGTGTGGGCGTCATCATCAAGGGAACTGCGACAGTAATCGTTGCCATCGCTGCCAGCGAATTGGGCATTTTGCTAAAGATTGTCGGGCTACACTTCCATCGACTCAGGCCCCAAGCAATACCCCGGCTCCTGCTGCTCAAGGAACTACGGGAAGACAAGGATGTTACAACTGTGGTGAGACTGGGCATTACAAGAAGGATTGCCCGAAACTGAAGCAGGGCGGGAACAACGGTAACAGAAACAACGGGGGCGGCGGCAGGAATGCACGTGCCTTCGTCATTGGAGCCGCTGAGGCTAGACAGGATCCTGACACAGTTACCGGTACGTTCCTTCTCAATAATCGCTCTGTTAGTGTTTTATTTGATTCTGGTGCCGACAAGAGTTTTGTATCCATGGAAGTTAGTCGACTGCTAGATGTAGTACCCGTACCATTAGAGGCTAAGTATATTATTGAGTTGGCTGACGGTAAAAAGATTGAAGCTACTTGTATCCTTCGGGAGTGTCAACTAGAGTTGTCGGGTTTGTCGTTCCCCATCGACCTTATGCCGGTACCTTTGGGTAGTTTTGACGTGGTGGTAGGCATGGATTGGTTGTCTTTGTATCGCGCGGAGATTGTCTGTTACGACAAGATTATTCGGATTCCTCTCCCTGATGGAGAATTCCTTTCTGTGTACGGTATCAAGGGTGGTGTTCCGCTAAACATCATCTCTAGCATGAAAGCCCTTAAGTGTCTTCGAAAGGGTTATCCGGCCGTTTTGGCACTTTTATCTGTTTCCTCTAGCGATGAGAAGAAGATCGTCGATATTCTAGTTGTACACGAGTTTCCTGATGTTTTTCCCGATGATTTATCTGGTCTTCCTCCCCATCGTCAGGTCGAGTTCGGTATTGATCTTGTACCAGGGGCTGCTCCTATTGCTCGGGCCCCCTACCGTCTTGCACCTCCCGAGATGCAGGAATTATCTAGTCAGTTACAGGAACTCTTGGACAAGGGTTTCATCAGACCGAGTTCTTCCCCTTGGGGAGCCCCGATTCTATTTGTTAAGAAGAAGGATGGAAGTTTCCGATTGTGTGTGGACTACAGAGAACTGAACAAATTGACCGTCAAGAACCGTTATCCTCTTCCACGTATTGATGATCTATTCGACCAACTCCAGGGTTCTAGTTACTACTCCAAGATTGATTTGAGGTCCGGTTATCACCAGTTGCGCGTAAGGGAAGCTGACGTTGCAAAGACTGCCTTTCGTACACGTTATGGCCATTTCGAATTCTTGGTCATGCCTTTCGGTCTCACGAACGCACCGGCGGTTTTCATGGATTTGATGAACCGCGTTTGCAAACCATATCTTGACAAGTTCGTCATTGTGTTTATTGATGACATCCTGATTTACTCCAAGAACAAGACTGAACACGAGGAACACCTGCGTTTGGTTTTGGAACTCTTGCGACGGGAACAACTTTACGCCAAGTTCTCAAAGTGTGACTTTTGGTTACGCGAAGTTCAGTTCCTAGGACATGTGGTTAATGAACTGGGAATTCATGTCGATCCAGATAAGATCGAAGCGATCAAGGACTGGGGAGCACCAAAGACGCCAACTGAGGTGCGGCAATTCCTAGGCCTTGCGGGCTACTATCGTCGTTTCATTCAGGGGTTCTCGAAGATCGCTCAACCCCTCACCACTCTTACTCAGAAGGATAGAAAATTCGACTGGGGTGAACCACAAGAGTCGGCATTTCAAGAACTAAAGTCTAAACTTTGTTCTGCTCCTATTTTGTCCTTACCTGAAGGCCCTGATGATTTCGTTGTTTACTGTGATGCTTCTATTCATGGTCTCGGTTGCGTATTGATGCAACGCGAGAAAGTGATTGCGTATGCTTCTCGTCAACTCAAGGTGCACGAGAAGAACTACACCACCCATGACTTGGAGTTGGGTGCAGTGGTTTTCGCGTTGAAAATCTGGAGACATTACTTGTACGGTACCAAATGCACCATCTACACCGATCACAAGAGTCTTCAACATATTTTTGACCAACAACATTTGAACATACGACAGCGTCGTTGGATTGAACTCCTGAACGACTATGATTGTGCCATTAAGTACCATCCTGGCAAGGCGAATGTTGTAGCAGACGCCTTGAGCAGGAAGGAATCAACTAAACCTCGTCGCGTTCGGGCGTTGCAACTCACCATTCATTCATCTCTACCTGATCAACTACGTTCTGCCCAGTTAGAAGCTTTGAAGGAGGAAAACCTTAAAGCTGAAACTATGCACGGTGCCGACAAGCACCTCGAGCGAAGGCCTGATGGCCTGCACTACTTCGCAGAACGCATATGGGTTCCTTTATTCGGGGGACTTCGGGAGCTTGTCCTAGATGAGGCTCATAAGTCCCGGTATTCTATTCATCCTGGTTCGGATAAGATGTACCAAGATCTGAAGGTGCTTTACTGGTGGCCAAACATGAGGTCGGATATAGCCTCATACGTGAGCAAATGCTTGACCTGTGCTAAGGTCAAGGTAGAATACCAGAAACCGTCGGGTCTCTTGCAACAACCTGAAATTCCGGAGTGGAAATGGGAACGGATTACAATGGATTTTGTCACGCAACTTCCTAAGTCACCGAGCGGGAATGATAAGATATGGGTGATTGTTGATCGGTTGACCAAATCAGCCCATTTTCTCGCTATCAAAGAGACCGACACCATGGATCCTTTGGCTCGTCTTTATTTGAAGGAAGATGTTTCTAAGCACGGGGTGCCGGTTTCTATTATTTCGGATCGTGACTCCCATTTTACTTCTCACTTCTGGAAGTCGTTGCACAAGGCTTTGGGTACCCAACTAGACATGAGTACAGCTTATCATCCACAGACTGACGGTCAGAGTGAGCGCACGATTCAAACTTTAGAAGACATGCTGCGGGCATGTGTAATCGATTTTGGCAAAGGTTGGGAAGCTCATTTACCGTTAGTAGAATTCTCATACAACAACAGTTATCACACGAGTATCAAGGCAGCTCCGTTCGAGGCACTATACGGGCGGAAATGCCGGTCTCCTCTTTGTTGGGCTGAGGTGGGTGAGAGTCAACTCACTGGGCCTGAACTAGTGTACGAAACTTCGGAAAAGATCGTACAGATTCGTAACCGGTTGGCAGCGGCACGGGATCGGCAAAAGAGTTATGCTGATCAGCGTCGCAAGCCATTGGAATTCCAAGTTGGTGACAAAGTACTTCTGAAAGTTTCACCGTGGAAGGGCGTCATACGCTTTGGGAAGCGTGGCAAACTCAACCCTCGATATGTCGGTCCATTTACGATCCTGGAACGGATTGGACCGGTGGCGTATCGTCTTGATTTACCGACAGAGCTCGGTAACGTACATAACGTCTTCCATGTGTCCAACTTAAAGAAGTGTCTGGCTGACGAGTCTCTCATCGTTCCACTGGAAGAGATCAAGGTTGATGATCGTCTTCGGATTGTGGAAGAACCTGTGGAGCTTCTGGAATACAAGATTCGTAGCCTACGTCATAGCAAGATTCGCATTGTGAAGGTTCGCTGGAACTCGAACCGGGGACCAGAGTACACTTGGGAACGGGAGGATCAGATGAAGTCTAAATATCCTCATCTCTTTCCTAAGGAAGCGTTCGAATCGAGATATGTCTCCACTGCTGCTGAATGAATCTCGGGGTGAGATTCCTTTTTAACGTGGGGATGATGTGACAACTCGGGTAAATCTCTCTTTTGGTTTCTATCTTTTATTTGTTTCTTTCGTCATTCCTTTTGGTACTTGTGCAATTTTCGGGACGAAAATTCTTTTAACGTGGGGATGATGTGACACCCGGCAATTTCTGGTTAACAACGTTGTCTAGATGAAAGTCTACCTTAGCGAGTCACGCGTAAATTATACTTAACTGGGTTAGTTAAGTCGTGTTATGGTTCGGGAACTATCGGTTTAGTATAGAAGATCATTGGATGTTGGTCTAGAGGTTCATTAGATGTCAGTCCTTAACCAAGTGTACAAATGGTGACGATTCGTAGAATCGTCAGGGCATACGGAACATACAAGTCTCGAGTCCCGGGAATTTGGTGAACGAGGGTGAATATGTTTGTTTGCAAGTGTTATGTGTTTACAATCATTATGTGACTTGTCAGTATGTGAAAATGTGTTAACATATGTTAAAACGGGGTTTAACGCGTAAAATACATCGGACCAACCCTTATAGGCGATTAGGGAGGCTAATCGCCTATAGGGCATGCATTTAGGGAAACATTACATGCGATTGGGGGGCTACTCGCATGTAATGACATGCGATTAGGCCCAATTGCATGTAATGTCATGCGATTAGCATTCCTAATCGCATGTAACTGCTGCACAATCGCGTGTTACGTGCTGGACGACTAAAAACGACTATAAATACAATGTTTAACCTCCTAAACGTCATAACATCAACCCTAGTCGTCCCATAACCCGCCCCAACACACACACAACCTCTGGAACGTGATTTTTGATCAAAACACAAGGTTTCAAGCTTATTTCATCAATCTTTCACAAATCTAAGGTGTGGTTTCCATCCATGCAATCTTTATTAACGTTTTTATTAATCCCTAATGGTCCAGACCTGTTCTAAAACAAATAAGCTTTCTGAAAATCGTTAATAAGTGTTGTTAATCGGATTCTATCTATCATACATGTGTTATGTGTGTTTATGATTAAAAGCTAGGGTTTTTATGATTTATGATGGATGATTAACATGTTATTAGGTTAGTTTCAGAATAATAATGATATCATGTTAATGAAATCTGAGTAATTGTTCATTAGGGTTATAGTTATGCATGTTAATGTGATGTTTCATGCTATGTGTATTGTGTTTGGATTACATGGTTGCATGCAGGGCTGATAATACGAGGTTAAACGAAGGATTTTGGTTTAAACATGTTTGGTATAGTTATTAGATTGATATTTGATGTTTACACACGTTCCGGATCTGATTTTGTCACACCCTAAAAATCCACTTGCGGAGTTTTACCGCGAGGCGCATGACAAACCAGGATCCAAACCAACGATCACAATAAACAAGTCTAAATGAATATAAATGCAATTTCAAAACATAGTTTAAAATCCCCGTTTACAGCGGAAGCTTATTCAAAACAATCATTCAATAATAAACCCATGTTCAACGTTTGTAAAATCATGCAACTCTAGCAAGACGCCGTGCAGACGCGTGCGCCCTAGTTCCATTCGTGCTACCTTAGCGACCTGAGAAAACATGTAAAAGTTTACGTCAGCACAAAAATGCTGGTGAGTTTACAGGTTTTGTATCCAAGTACCAAGTCAACCTGTCCATACTATAACAAATCGAAAACCAGTGTACGCTAGCTAGGCGTATGTTTTGTTACTACCACGATTGGAAAACCATTACTAACTCGAATACCAGATGTTGTGCCCGAAAAGTACCAGTTGTTCCTGTTGTTCCTGTTTGAGACAATATGCACTCGCCCGGCCCTCCAAGCCGACGAGCGGGGTTGGTCACTCCCAATAGCGCTATTCACATTTCCCCGTTGTGCAAACCCGCACATTCATGGTTCCCCCCGGGACTTCCAAAGATCGTGTAGTACACAATAGAAACCCATAGTATGACAGTAGTTACCAAATAATCGTTTTAACACATGTTTTCTCCCCCGAAAGTATAAAACCAGTTTAAAAGAGGGGCCGTAAACTCACCTTAAGTTGCGTTACTCCTTAACCCGAGTAAACTCAGCTGCTATGCTAGTCCCGTAAAGCGGCGACCTAACATATGACAGTTACAAGTACTTAGACTAATAACCCGTAGGTTAATTAGTCCCTAGATGTCCAGACCATAACCAAGTTCGTTTGAAAACACCGTGACTGTTTAACTGACCCAAAGTACAAGACTCGACATCCCATTGGTGACCCGAGACTCCCCGTGTTATGTTTACGCTCTTAAACAGACAATCATGCAATCACACTTAACATACGTTAACGCACAACAAGTTATAGCACATAGTTCACGTATCACCGAATTACATCCAAACATATGTTACCAAGTTATCATATATGTTACGAGGTTCCTAGCATGTTACTATATGTCAAATCGGGTCTCGGAATGCTAATTTACACTTACAACAGTAGTACACGCGATTAGGAAACGTAAACTAGCATTTAGGACTGATTGCATATAAGTTCATGTGATTAGGGCTGATTGCATATAAGTTCATGTGATTAGGGCTGATTGCATATAAGTTCACGTGATTAGGGCTGATCGCATATAAGTTCACGTGATTAGGGCTGATCGCATGTAAGTTCATGCGATTTGGGGCTGATCGCATGTATGTTCATGCGATTTGGCCCTGATTGCATGTAAAACTGGCGATTAGCAATCCTAATCGCCTGTAACCTTGCTGTTCCAGTTTTTCGCGCGTTTAACGCTCCAAATCAGATCCAGAACGTGTGTAACTACCCAATATCATCCCAAACACTATCCTAAACATGTTTCAACCAAAACTCTTCGTTTTGCCTCGTATTATCCGCCCTGCATGCAATCACGTAATCCAAACACCATTCACATAGCATGCAATCATCATACTAACATGCATAACATTAACCCTAATAATCAATTATTCAGATATCATCATCATAACATTAATATTTTTCTGATTTAACCTAATAACATGTTAATCCATCATTATGAATCATAAAAACCCTAGCTTTCTAATCATAAACACCTATAACACATGTATACTAGTTAGAATCCGATTAACAACCCTTATTAACGATTTTCAGAAAGCTTTTTCGTTTTAGAACAGGTCTGGACCATTAGGGATTGATTAAAAACGTTTATAAAGATTCATGGATGGAAACCAAACCTTAGAATTGTGAAAGAATGAAAGATTATGCTTGAATCCTTGTGTTTTGATCAAAAATCGCGTTCCAGAGGTTGTGTGTGTGTTGGGGCAGGTTATGGGACGACTAGGGTTTGTATAATGAAGTTTATGAGGTCAAGTATGGTATTTATAGTCGTTTTTAGTCGTCCAGCACGTAACATGCGATTATGCAGCTTTACACGCGATCAGGGAGCCTAATCGCATGTAAATTCATGCGATTGGGGCCTAATCGCATGAACAGTCATGCGATCAGTCCCCTAATCGCCCCTAAGGTCCCCAGTCGCCCCTCCTATAGGCGATTGGGCTATCCTGATCGCCTATAGGGGCCTGTTTCGTGTGTTTTGCGCGTTAAACCCCGTTTTAACATATGTTAACACATATTAACGTACCGACAAGTCACATAATGATTGTAAACACATAACACAAGTAAATACACATATTCACACTCGTTCACCAATTCCCGGGACTCGAGACTCGTATGTTCCGTATGCCCTGACGATCCTACAAATCGTCACCGTTTGTACACTTGGTTAAGGACCGACATCTAATGAACCTCTAGACCAACATCCAATGATCCTCTAGACTAAACCGATAGTTCCCGAACCATAACCCGACTTAACTAACCCAGTTAAGTACAATATACGTGTGACTCGCTAAGGTAGACTTTCATCTAGACAATGTTGTTAACCAGAATTTGCCGGGTGTCACATCATCCCCACGTTAAAAGAATTTTCGTCCCGAAAACTGCACAAGTACCAAAAGAACAAAAGAAATAACGAAGGAAACAAACAAAAGATAGAAACCAAAAGAGAGATTTACCCGAGTTGTCACATCATCCCCACGTTAAAAGGAATCTCGCCCCGAGATTCATTCAGCTGCAGAAGAGACATGTCTCGACTCGAACGCTTCCTTGGGAAAAAGATGAGGATACTTAGACTTCATCTGATCCTCCCGTTCCCACGTGTACTCCGGTCCCCGGTTCGAGTTCCACCGAACCTTAACGATACGAATCTTGCTGTGACGTAGGCTACGAATCTTGTAATCAAGGATCTCCACAGGTTCTTCCACAATCCGAAGACGATCATCAACCTTGATCTCTTCTAGTGGAACAATGAGAGACTCGTCAGCCAGGCACTTCTTCAAGTTTGATACATGGAAGACGTTATGTACGTTACCGAGCTCCGTCGGTAAATCAAGACGATATGCCACCGGCCCAATCCGTTCCAGGATCGTAAATGGGCCGACATACCGCGGATTGAGTTTTCCACGCTTCCCAAAGCGTATGACGCCCTTCCACGGTGAAACTTTTAGAAGTACTTTGTCATTGACTTGGAATTCCAATGGTTTGCGACGCTGATCGGCATAACTCTTTTGCCGGTCCCGTGCCGCTGCCAACCGGTTACGAATCTGTACGATCTTTTCCGAAGTTTCGTACACTAGTTCGGGCCCAGTGAGTTGACTCTCACCCACTTCAGCCCAACAAAGAGGAGAACGGCATTTCCGTCCGTACAGTGCTTCGAACGGAGCCGCCTTGATGCTCGTGTGATAACTGTTATTGTACGAGAATTCTACTAACGGTAGATGAGCTTCCCAACCCTTGCCAAAATCGGTCACACATGCCCGCAGCATGTCTTCTAAAGTTTGAATCGTGCGCTCACTCTGACCGTCAGTCTGTGGATGATAAGCTGTACTCATGTCTAGTTGGGTACCCAAAGCCTTGTGCAAAGACTTCCAGAAGTGAGAAGTAAAATGGGAGTCACGATCCGAGATAATAGAAACTGGCACCCCGTGTTTAGAAACAACTTCCTTCAAATAGAGACGAGCCAAACGATCCATGGTGTCGGTCTCCTTAATAGCAAGAAAATGGGCTGATTTCGTCAACCGATCGACAATCACCCATATCTTGTCATTCCTGCTTGGTGATTTAGGAAGTTGTGTGACAAAATCCATAGTAATCCGTTCCCATTTCCATTCCGGAATTTCAGGTTGTTGTAAGAGACCCGACGGTTTCTGGTATTCTACCTTGACCTTAGCACATGTCAAGCATTTGCTCACGTATGAGGCTATGTCCGACCTCATGTTTGGCCACCAGTAAAGCACTTTCAGATCTTGGTACATCTTATCCGAACCAGGGTGAATAGAATACCGGGACTTATGAGCTTCATCAAGGACAAGCTCCCGTAGTCCCCCGAATAAAGGAACCCATATGCGTTCTGCGAAGTAGTGCAGGCCATCAGGCCTTCGCTCGAGGTGCTTGTCGGCACCGTGCATAGTTTCAGCTTTAAGGTTTTCCTCCTTCAAAGCTTCCAACTGAGCAAAACGGAATTGATCAGGTAGTGATGAATGAATGGTGAGCTGCAACGCCCGAACGCGACGAGGTTTAGTCGATTCCTTCCTGCTCAAGGCGTCTGCTACAACATTCGCCTTGCCAGGATGGTACTTAATAGCACAATCATAGTCGTTCAGAAGTTCAATCCAACGACGCTGCCGTATGTTCAAATGTTGTTGGTCGAAAATATGTTGGAGACTCTTGTGATCGGTGTAGATGGTGCATTTGGTACCGTACAAGTAATGTCTCCAAATTTTCAACACGAATACCACGGCACCCAACTCCAAGTCATGGGTGGTGTAGTTCTTCTCGTGCACCTTGAGTTGACGAGAAGCATACGCGATCACTTTCTCGCGTTGCATCAACACGCAACCGAGACCATGAATAGAAGCATCACAGTAAACAACGAAATCATCAGGACCCTCAGGTAAAGACAAAATAGGAGCAGAACACAGTTTAGACTTTAGTTCCTCAAACGCGGACTCTTGTGGTTCACCCCAGTCGAATTTCTTATCCTTCTGAGTGAGAGTGGTGAGGGGTTGTGCAATCTTCGAGAACCCCTGAATGAAACGACGATAGTAGCCCGCAAGGCCTAGGAATTGCCGCACCTCAGTTGGCGTCTTAGGTGCTCCCCAGTCCTTGATCGCTTCGATCTTAGCTGGATCGACATGAATCCCTAGTTCATTAACCACATGTCCTAGGAATTGAACTTCGCGTAACCAAAAGTCACACTTTGAGAACTTGGCGTAAAGTTGTTCTCGTCGCAAGAGTTCCAAAACCAAACGCAGGTGTTCCTCGTGTTCGGTCTTGTTCTTAGAGTAGATCAGAATGTCATCAATAAACACAATGACGAACTTGTCCAGATATGGTTTGCAGACGCGGTTCATCAAGTCCATGAAAACCGCCGGTGCGTTCGTGAGACCGAAAGGCATGACCAAGAATTCGAAATGGCCATAACGTGTTCGAAAGGCAGTCTTGGCAACGTCAGCCTCCCTGACGCGCAGCTGGTGATAACCGGACCTCAAGTCAATCTTGGAATAATAACTAGAACCCTGAAGCTGATCGAATAGATCATCAATACGTGGAAGAGGATAACGGTTCTTGACGGTCAATTTGTTCAGTTCTCTATAGTCCACACACAATCGGAAACTTCCATCCTTCTTCTTAACAAATAGAATCGGGGCTCCCCAAGGGGAAGAACTTGGCCGGATGAAACCCTTGTCCAAGAGTTCCTGTAACTGACTAGACAATTCCTGCATCTCGGGAGGTGCAAGACGATAGGGGGCCCGAGCAATAGGAGCAGCCCCTGGTACAAGATCAATACCGAACTCGACTTGACGATGAGGAGGAAGACCAGATAAATCATCGGGAAAAACATCAGGAAACTCGCGTACCACCGGAATGTCGTCGATCTTCTTCTCATCACTAGAGGAAACAGATAAAAGCGCCAAAACGGCTGGATAACCCTTTCGAAGACACTTAAGGGCTTTCATGCTAGAGATGATGTTTAGCGGAACACCACCCTTGATACCGTACACAGAAAGGAATTCCCCATCAGGGAGAGGTATCCGAATAACCTTATCGTAACAGACAATCTCCGCGCGATACAAAGATAACCAATCCATTCCTACCACAACGTCAAAACTACCCAATGGTACCGGCATAAGGTCGATGGGGAACGATAAACCCGACAACTCTAATTGACACTCCCGAAGGATACTAGTAGCTTCAATCTTTTTCCCGTCAGCCAACTCAATACTATATTTGGTCTCTAATGGTACAGGTACTACATCTAGCAGTCGACTAATGTCCATGGATACAAAACTCTTGTCGGCACCAGAATCAAATAACACACTAACAGAACGATTATTGAGAAGGAACGTACCAGTGACTGTGTCAGGATCCTGTCTAGCCTCAGCGGCTCCAATGACGAAGGCACGTGCATTTCTGCCGCCGCCCCCGTTGTTTCCATTTCCGTTGTTCCCACCCTGCTTCAGTTTTGGACAATCCTTCTTGTAATGCCCAGTGTCACCACAGTTGTAGCATCCTTGTTTTCCTGTAGTCCCCTGAGTAGTCGAAGCTGAGTTAGTAGTCGGGGTCTGGGTCGATGGAAGTGTAGCCCGACAATCTTTAGCATAATGCCCTGCTCGCTGGCAGCGATGACAACGGTTACTGTCGCAGTTCCCTTGATGATGGCGTCCACACTTGTTACATTTGGGCAGTTTCCCCGCATAACCACCCTGCTTGTTACCCGAAGAAGAAGAACCCCCATTATCAAACCTCTTACCCTGCTGTGTTGGCCCAGATCATTTCCCGTCATTTTCCCACTTGCGCTTGTTGTTCTCTGGGGCCTTAACAGTCGAACCCTTCGCAGGCAAAATACCCTCATTCACCTTTAAGTTGGTCATCCTATGAGCCGATCGAACCACTTCTGCGTATGTAGGATGATTTCCCGCAGCCACTAATCCTGCAATTTCCGGTACTAACCCCGAGACATAGTGTTCAATCCTACGGTATTCTGGCACATGCAGATCGGGACACAGCACTGCCAACTCATTCCGCCTCACAGTATACTTCTCAATTTCCGACCCAGTCATCTTGAGGTTCCATACCTCGTGCTCCAGCTTCTGTACCTCTTCCCTCGGACAATACTCACGCTTCAGCAACTGCACAAAATTCTCCCATGGCATAGCATATGCCTCCCCAATACCCATATTCTGGGTGATGCCATTCCACCAAGTCAATGCCACATCCTGGAATAACGCAGCAGCATACTTTACTCGATCTTCTGGGAGACAGTTACACATCAGAAATACTGACTCCACTTTCTCCAACCACCTAAGCAAGCTCACCGCACCCTCAGTGCCAGAGAATTCCTGGGGCTTACAATCCCGGAACATCTTGTAGGTGCACATGGGTGGGGGTGGGTCAACAGGACCACCTGAAATGAAACGTATGAGAAACCACGAATAACGTAAACAAGGTTCACCAATGAGGCAAAGAAAATGGATAAATCAACTTACCACCACCGTTGTGCCCTAACTGAAAGGCAGCTTGGAGCAAGTTGTTCAGATCAGCCTGCGATAGGTTAATACCTCCACCACGACCACCAGCACCACCGCGACCACCACCACGTCCACCATTGCGACCACCTCCACGTCCTCCTCGTACTCCAGACATGATTCTGGCAGAAAGAACGAGAAAATTTAGTTTCGCAGTTAAAGATAACCACTAATGTTCACAGGATCAAAGCTAGATCCAATCCAGGACTATCCCCTCAAACCCAGAGCTCACTAGGGCTTCCATGCATTTCGTTTTATGATTTTGTGTGCACCCAAAATGATAAACCGCTCTACATGGTCCTCCCAGTGTTCTCCTAGTTCAAAATTCAAATCACCGAACATAGACTCTTAGCTACACACCGTAATACTACGGTAGTTTATGACAAGTGTTTCTATTGGAGTGCGAAAGGGAGATGTCCGAGCCTTGGACAAATCTCAAGAGCACACGAGTTACTCCAATAGACTACACTGCCTAGAAAACAAGTAACCCAACCTAAGATAGAACGGATGATGTAACGTAGAAAGACCAATGATTTAGAGACACCCCGACAAGACCATACGTAAACCACTATAACGTTTAGTACCATGTGATCGTCTAGTGTGTGCGACTCGGCTATAGACTAGACTCTACATGCAGTCCTAGTTCACTATAACCATTGGCTCTGATACCAATCTGTCACACCCTCAAAATCCACTTGCGGAGTTTTACCGCAAGGCGCATGACAAACCAGGATCCAAACCAACGATCACAATAAACAAGTCTAAATGAATATAAATGCAATTTCAAAACATAGTTTAAAATCCCCGTTTACAGCGGAAGCTTATTCAAAACAATCATTCAATAATAAACCCATGTTCAACGTTTGTAAAATCATGCAACTCTAGCTAGACGCCGTGCAGACGCGTGCGCCCTAGTTCCATTCGTGCTACCTTAGCGACCTGAGAAAACATGTAAAAGTTTACGTCAGCACAAAAATGCTGGTGAGTTTACAGGTTTTGTATCCAAGTACCAAGTCAACCTGTCCATACTATAACAAATCGAAAACCAGTGTACGCTAGCTAGGCGTATGTTTTGTTACTACCACGATTGGAAAACCATTACTAACTCGAATACCAGATGTTGTGCCCGAAAAGTACCAGTTGTTCCTGTTGTTCCTGTTTGAGACAATATGCACTCGCCCGGCCCTCCAAGCCGACGAGCGGGGTTGGTCACTCCCAATAGCGCTATTCACATTTCCCCGTTGTGCAAACCCGCACATTCATGGTTCCCCCCGGGACTTCCAAAGATCGTGTAGTACACAATAGAAACCCATAGTATGACAGTAGTTACCAAATAATCGTTTTAACACATGTTTTCTCCCCCGAAAGTATAAAACCAGTTTAAAAGAGGGGCCGTAAACTCACCTTAAGTTGCGTTACTCCTTAACCCGAGTAAACTCAGCTGCTATGCTAGTCCCGTAAAGCGGCGACCTAACATATGACAGTTACAAGTACTTAGACTAATAACCCGTAGGTTAATTAGTCCCTAGATGTCCAGACCATAACCAAGTTCGTTTGAAAACACCGTGACTGTTTAACTGACCCAAAGTACAAGACTCGACATCCCATTGGTGACTCGAGACTCCCCGTGTTATGTTTACGCTCTTAAACAGACAATCATGCAATCACACTTAACATACGTTAACGCACAACAAGTTATAGCACATAGTTCACGTATCACCGAATTACATCCAAACATATGTTACCAAGTTATCATATATGTTACGAGGTTCCTAGCATGTTACTATATGTCAAATCGGGTCTCGGAATGCTAATTTACACTTACAACAGTAGTACACGCGATTAGGAAACGTAAACTAGCATTTAGGACTGATTGCATATAAGTTCATGTGATTAGGGCTGATTGCATATAAGTTCATGTGATTAGGGCTGATTGCATATAAGTTCATGTGATTAGGGCTGATTGCATATAAGTTCACGTGATTAGGGCTGATCGCATATAAGTTCACGTGATTAGGGCTGATCGCATGTAAGTTCATGCGATTTGGGGCTGATCGCATGTATGTTCATGCGATTTGGGGCTGATCGCATGTATGTTCATGCGATTTGGCCCTGATTGCATGTAAAACTGGCGATTAGCAATCCTAATCGCCTGTAACCTTGCTGTTCCAGTTTTTCGCGCGTTTAACGCTCCAAATCAGATCCAGAACGTGTGTAACTACCCAATATCATCCCAAACACTATCCTAAACATGTTTCAACCAAAACTCTTCGTTTTGCCTCGTATTATCCGCCCTGCATGCAATCACGTAATCCAAACACCATTCACATAGCATGCAATCATCATACTAACATGCATAACATTAACCCTAATAATCAATTATTCAGATATCATCATCATAACATTAATATTTTTCTGATTTAACCTAATAACATGTTAATCCATCATTATGAATCATAAAAACCCTAGCTTTCTAATCATAAACACCTATAACACATGTATACTAGTTAGAATCCGATTAACAACCCTTATTAACGATTTTCAGAAAGCTTTTTCGTTTTAGAACAGGTCTGGACCATTAGGGATTGATTAAAAACGTTTATAAAGATTCATGGATGGAAACCAAACCTTAGAATTGTGAAAGAATGAAAGATTATGCTTGAATCCTTGTGTTTTGATCAAAAATCGCGTTCCAGAGGTTGTGTGTGTGTTGGGGCAGGTTATGGGACGACTAGGGTTTGTATAATGAAGTTTATGAGGTCAAGTATGGTATTTATAGTCGTTTTTAGTCGTCCAGCACGTAACATGCGATTATGCAGCTTTACACGCGATCAGGGAGCCTAATCGCATGTAAATTCATGCGATTGGGGCCTAATCGCATGAACAGTCATGCGATCAGTCCCCTAATCGCCCCTAAGGTCCCCAGTCGCCCCTCCTATAGGCGATTGGGCTATCCTGATCGCCTATAGGGGCCTGTTTCGTGTGTTTTGCGCGTTAAACCCCGTTTTAACATATGTTAACACATATTAACGTACCGACAAGTCACATAATGATTGTAAACACATAACACAAGTAAATACACATATTCACACTCGTTCACCAATTCCCGGGACTCGAGACTCGTATGTTCCGTATGCCCTGACGATCCTACAAATCGTCACCGTTTGTACACTTGGTTAAGGACCGACATCTAATGAACCTCTAGACCAACATCCAATGATCCTCTAGACTAAACCGATAGTTCCCGAACCATAACCCGACTTAACTAACCCAGTTAAGTACAATATACGCGTGACTCGCTAAGGTAGACTTTCATCTAGACAATGTTGTTAACCAGAATTTGCCGGGTGTCACAGATTTGGAGTGTTAAACGCGTGAAAAACCGGAACAGCTGGGTTACAGGCGATTAGCAACCCTAATCGCCTATGTTAGGGGCGATTAGGAAGCCAATCGCCAGTATGGACTCCCCAATCGCATGAAGTACATGCATTTGGGGGCTAATTGCCTCTGTTACATGCAATTGTGATCCTAAATGCTAGTTAAGTCCTGAAATACATGTCTTATAGCCCTAATCGCCTATAAACTCAAGATTTACATGTCTTATGACCCTAAATGCCTATATTACATGCGATTAGCCTTCCTAAATGCCAGTTGACCAACCTAAATGCTAGTTGACTTTTCCTAATCGCGTGTACTGCTGCTGTAAGTATAAATTAGCATTCCGAGACCCGATTTGACATCTAGGAACATGCTAGGAACCCCGTAACATATCTAATAACTTGGTAACATATGTTTGGATGTAATTATGTGATACGTGAACTACGTGCTATAACTTGTTGGACGTTAACGTATGTTAGGTGTGATTGCATGATTGTTTGTTTGGGAGCGTAAACATAACACGGGGAGTCTCGGGTCACCAATGGGATGTCGAGTCTTGTACATTGGGTCAGTTAAACAGTCACGGTGTTTTCAAATGAACTTGGTTATGGTCTGGACATCTAGGGACTAACTAACCTGCGGGTTATTAGTCTAAGTACTTGTAACTGTCATATGTTAGGTCGCCGCTTTACGGGACTAGCATAGCTGCTGAGTTTATTCGTGTTACGGAGTAACGCAACTTAAGGTGAGTTTACGGCCCCTCTTTTAACTGGTTTCACTTTTCGGGGGAGAAAACATGTGTTAAAACTTATGTTTGGTAACTACTGTCATACTATGGGTTTCTATTGTTTACTATACGATCTTTGGAAGTCCCGGGGGGAACCATGAATGTGCGGGTTTGCACAACGGGGAAATGTGAATAGCGCTATTGGGAGTGACCAACCCCGCTCGTCGACTTGGAGGGTCGGCGGGTGCATATTGTCTCAAACAGGAACAACAGGTTACTACATCGGGCACGACATCTGGTTTGCGAGTTAGTAATGGTTTTCCAATCGTGATAGTAACAAAACATACGCCTAGCTAGCGTACTTTGGTTTTCGATTTGTTATAGTATGGACAGGTTGAACTTGGTACTTGGATTACAAAACCTGTAAACTCACCAGCATTTTTGTGCTGACGTAAACTTTTACATGTTTTCTCAGGTCGCTAAGGTAGCACAATGGAACTAGGGCGCACGCGTCTGCACGGCGTCTAGTTAGGATTGCATGGTTTTCAAACGTTGAACACTTGTTTTATTTTGGATTATGTTTTGAATAAGCTTCCGCTGTAATTGGGGATTTTAAACTATGTTTTCTTAAATTGCATATGTTCATTTAGACTTGTTTATTGTGATCGTTGGTTTGGATCCTGGTTTGTCATACGCCTCGCGGTAAAACTCCGCAAATAGATTTTGAGGGTGTGACAATATTAATCCAATTTACTTCATTATGATTAGCAAAAACTATGATATTATTTTATGATTCATAGTCAACACCTTTTTCTAGGTCCACACTCTACTAGGTGAATACGTTTGTTATGAAAATAAGACTAAAGAAACACAATATTAATAGTTATATAAGTGTGTGTGGGGGGGTTGGCGTGAAAGCACTTTCACCCTCACCTACACCACCCCCAACCTAATGTGAAATGGGCGTGAGCCCCTTGGGCGGGGAAATCTTCATGGGCGTGGCCGCGTGGGGGGCTTGAGATTGAGTTGCAATTTTTTGATTGGCCTTTTTTTTAAATAAATTTAACACACAAACTAATAATATAATATTATTCCCTCCACCCCTTTCATTCCCTATAATTTTCACCTTCAAACATGAACTCCACACATGCCAGATGACGCTTCATGCTTCTCTTTCCTCTTCCACTTCCCGTAGTCTAATAATGGAATACAAATCACAACAATTAAATTACATATTAAATTGTAATCACTATTGTTTTTTAATAGTTTCCAAATAAAAAATCTAAAGAAAGCCATGGATATGTTACTTGTACGTCATGCCTTAAAATCTGTACGTTCCATAGACGACAGTGAGTAGCAGCAGACAAATAGCCTGCCTGCTATGCTCCCTCCCTCTCTCTTCTCTCTTCTCTCTCCATTAAAACCTCTCGTCAAACACTCTTTCCGTGCAAAATGTCAGCCTTCAGATTTCACTTTCTCTCTCTCCAATGCAAATAATAATAATATTAATAATAATAAATTAATAATATTCATCATTTTCACTGTTCTTCTCTGCTCATCTGCTTCAGCCTTCTACTTTTGACTCCAATTCACTCACTGTAACACAGCATTTGAAGCTGTTTTACGGTACGATATTTCAATCGAACTTAAGTTTGCTTCAATGTGTTCCTGTATGAACTTATTTGATCTACTACGATGCATTTCAACTCTCTGATTCGTGTTTTTTTTGCTTTTAGTTGTTTCTCGAGTTCGTTTATTATCTCACATTTGTTGTTTTAACTTCAATCGACCTTAATTTGCTTCGATGTGGACTTATATGATCTTATTTGTGTAATTTGCTTTGATGTTTAGTTGTTTATCAGTTTATGTCTTTATGACCTTATTGTATCTCACATTTGTTGATTTAGCTTCAATTGAGCTTAATTTTGCTTTAATGTGTTCAGGTGTGAACTTATAGGATATTATTATTTGTGTAATTTCACTAATTTGCTTTGGATCTCTCGTTGTTAGGTTCAAATGTAGTATCTCATTGTGTGATTAGAAAATTCAGTTGCCGTTATGCTACGATAATCTGCAAATGTGGATGCATTGTGGCTTATATCAGACATCTATGCATAAGCTTGAGTGTTATGACTCTTAAAAAGGAACTGTGTACGAATTATTGCTATCTTATCCTTAATTATTCTTTATTCAGATATAGATAACTGTAAATGGTGGTTGAGAGCCTCCAGATCATGGCTAAATTAGAGTATTGGTTGCTGTTTGTTTAATCAGAAGGATTCCAGAGGGAAGTATATAGGGCATTGTCACACTGTCATATATTCTAATGAGTGCTTAGGTTAGTACTTAGTAATCCTTCCTGCAGCTTCAATGTGCTCAGTTCCACGTTTTTCGTGTCTTTAAATCTTGCATTGTGATCGTTATGCTTCGCGTGTTAAGATATACAATGTTGTTTTTCTTCAGCAAGTACAGATCTTTCTACGTCTGTACTGATCTTTCTCTAAGCAATTAATATCGGTCTACAAAATATCGGTTTCGATATTATCGGCGATATTGACCAATATTTTGGATGGCTTGGTTGTGTGGACTTGGAGGAAGATTTCATGGCTTACGATTAAATTATGTTTCAAATATTGACACTTTTGAG
This sequence comes from Ambrosia trifida, assembly GCA_028751855.1. Classification (NCBI taxonomy): domain Eukaryota; kingdom Viridiplantae; phylum Streptophyta; class Magnoliopsida; order Asterales; family Asteraceae; genus Ambrosia; species Ambrosia trifida. The sequence goes on along the minus strand of CM054122.1, from coordinate 216,426,951 downwards.
TTTTGACTTTTTTTATATATACATATATAAATTCTGCATGATATTAAAATTACTGATATCCCCACTCCCACCGCGATAACATATATGTCAAATATCGGCCCTTGACCGATATTTGATTTTAGACCGCATTAATTGCTTATATCTTTCTACATTTTGATTGTTTGTGGGTTGTTTCTTCTCCTTTATGTTATTGTGAACTTTGATCTCAAGAAAAACTAGTTTAATGTGCAACTATAGTTGTATTAAGTGGCTTATGTTATTGTGCTTGTATGGCTTTATTGTTCTCTTTGATGAGATTTTGTTTCAGTATCTTAATTGTTACTGTGCTATTTGTTGGATATGTAACAGAATGAAGAATCTTGTAACTCTGTTAGTCTAATGCATTGCTAGCTACATGGACCAGTACGAAGTGCTTGAGCAAATTGGAAAGGGGGCGTTTGGTGCCGCCCTTCTTGTACGGCATAAACATGAAAGAAAAAAGTAAGGATGAAATGGGATTTTCCAACTTTTTTTTTTTGTTTTTAATGTCTACATCTATGTATTTTTGTAATTGATTCATTAACATAATATGCTGTATGTTTATTCAATGATGCTTGGCTGCATTTTAATTGACACATATTGATTGTTTCTCCCATTCAATGTAATTCTGTATATAAGGTACGTGTTGAAAAAGATTCGCCTTGCCCGCCAAACTGATAGAACACGTAGGTCTGCACATCAGGAGGTTGGTATCCTTTACTTTAAGAATTCTACAATCTTTTCTTAAATCTATATTTAGGACATGCACCCTATACTCACCTAAGTGGATTATTTTCTCTCTACTCCATACTTCCTCCTTTTATTTGAAAATGAGCTTCATGTTCTCTTTAGGTTGGATGTTCTTCAATTTTTGTTTTATGTTTCTCCAACTGTCGGCATTATAGTAGTGGATGTTCGCCTGTTCAGGAGTAGTTGTCACCTAAGAATAGGATTTGCTATTCATGCCAGTTTTGCTTGTGATTACATCTATACAGCATTCATTGATGACTTTATATAATATTTTACTTTCAAATATATACCAGCTAATCCACTTTCTCTACCTGTAGATGGAGCTTATCTCTAAAATGCGAAATCCCTTTATTGTGGAGTATAAAGATTCCTGGGTAGAAAAGGTGAGAAAATGACATTTTTATCTTTATCTTTAGTTTTTCGTGGTCTTTATTTCATATTTGTTAAATTTATACTCACAGTAAGTCTTAACATACAAATATGTGTTGCAGAAACACTTATAAAAAAGGTTAATATATAGTTGAATGAAGCAAACTGTAGCATTATAAATGCCTACACTGTATGTTGGAACATAGATCTCTCTGATCATGCACAACTTGCTATTTTTCAAATTCATGTGTAGGTTTTTTTTTGTTGTTGCTATTTTTCAAATTCATCTTCTATGTTTCTTGAAGCTACCAGAGGATCAAACTTTTGGGGCTACATGATGTATTATACCATATGTCATTTTGCTACAATAATCTCTATTTTTGCCCCAAATCTGCTTACAATCTTATCTTTGCTTTAATCTATATATTTTCTTTTGGCAGGGATGCTATGTGTGCATTATTATAGGATATTGTGAAAATGGAGACATGTCAGTACTTTGTAACCTTTCTTTTGAAATTCTAATGATGTGGCAACTAGAGATATAATGGTCATTGTCATGATTTTTTCAATTCTCTTTTTGCAGGGCAGCAGCTATTAAAAAAGCCAATGGCATGCTCTTTTCAGAAGAGGTACTTCTCTCTCTCTCTCTCTCTCTCTCTCTCTCTCGTAGGCGGTTATGTAACCGCCTTCTGTATCACACTTATAGCACCGAGTACAAGTGCATTATGTAGTTCTCAACGTATTTTTGATTGGTTGATAATGGTTCTCTTGGTTCTGAAATAGCGTAACTCCTTTTATACTTTGCAAGCCCTATTACTTTTTGCACAACCAAAAGTTTTATCCAACAAGATTACATGGGGTATCTACAAGAGACAACGTTACTAATAGCTAAAATAGTAGCTAGTAGATAATTTGTTCTAACGACAAACTATCATGCAGAAATTGTGTAAGTGGCTTGTACAACTTTTAATGGCGCTCGATTACTTACACTCAAATCATGTTCTTCACCGGGATGTTAAGGTTAGCTTGGCAGATTAAATTCCTTTTTGCTGAATTATCACTAATATTCTGAACTTTTGTGGACCTTCATTTGCTGATCATTATCCTTTCACAGTGTTCAAATATATTCTTGACAAAAGATCAAGATATACGTCTTGGTATGTATATTTTAATAAACCCCTTCATTTGTTGAAGAAAGGGATGACTCATCATCATCATCAATGCATCTTTCAGGTGATTTTGGACTAGCCAAGATGTTGACTTCAGATGACCTCGCCTCGTCTGTGAGTGATTTATATTTTTAAGATTGCCTTCAAATTTGAGTTCAAATCCATATCATCTACTCATTGTTTCTTTTGTTAATATATCATTCAGGTGGTTGGAACTCCTAGTTATATGTGCCCTGAGCTTCTTGCAGATATACCATATGGTTCAAAATCAGATATTTGGTCTCTTGGTAAGAAATAAATGGAGTATGACGAATGATCTTTTATATTTTCTTGCAAGAGATAAATTGTGCCTTTCCTCACTGATTTCTTAGTAGAAACATGTATCAATGATCTCCACTTTCTGTATTTTAGGATGCTGTATATATGAAATGGCGTCCCATAAGGCTGCATTTAAAGCTTTTGTAAGTGTTCTCGTATTCCTCCTTTAATAAATGTGTGGTGTGTAAGTATGTTTACATCACACATCACACATCACGCAAAATTATTTGCATGAAAATTGATATGATCCAAGTCATGTGAGCAAAGGTCTGTTTTGTTATTCAACACGTTCTTATGATGCATGATATTTACCGAGGATAACCATCTTCCTAGTGCAACATTTACTAAGATTTAGGATGCAAAAGAAGTGGCTCTTTCACATAAGATAGTACTTTTTGAGCTCATTAAAAACTTAATTTGTGTGCCATCTATGGTTCTACCTGAATCACATAAAGTTTATGACTTGGTTAAACTTCTTTAACAGGACATGCAAGCATTGATAAACAAGATCAATAAGTCGATTGTGGCTCCACTTCCAACCAAGTATACCGGTGCCTTGTAAGTCAATTTATATTTTCTACCTAAAAATTTCATAAAGATTACTTTACTTGTGGAATCTAATCATTTTGCTCATGCCTGTTTCAGTCGGGGCCTTGTGAAAAGCATGTTGCGAAAAAATCCAGAACTACGGCCAAGTGTACATACTTTTATCTTCTATATTATACCAATCATTCCTTCTATAGAATCAAATATTGCATCTATTAGATTGATTCAGCTATGTTATAGTTCCTCAATCGTTCTTAATTTCCAATTTAACATATGTCAAAACAGTTACACGCTAGTTCCTTCTTCATATTTATAAAGGTGGCAAAATGGGCGAGTTAGGTTATGGGTCAAAATAGGTTGCATTGAGTTCAGTTGACCCAATACATTTTCTTGTCCAGAACTATTTGTTTTTTTTAAGTAAATAGTATGTAAAATATGATTAAAATTTTATACTTTTACAATTATAATTTTTTTTTCAGTAAGCATTAAAAATACACTTTGGAAGAATTTTGACCCATTTGAATTATCTTTTTTATAGCAGGAAATAGCCTTAGATGATTCGAATTATTGAAATATATGTTTGGTTTTTCAGGCAGGAGAGCTACTCAGGCATCAACACCTCCAGCCATATGTACTTAAAGTCAACCTTAAACTTAATGGCCCCAAACCCAGCAGCAGTTTATTGACACATTGGCACGAACCTGATTACATGAAGAAAACAAGATTTTCTGAGCCCGTTAATCTTCGTCCAAGATCTCGGGACAGGCGGATGTCATATGGTAATGATAGAACTTTGAATCCAAGCATATCTTTAGGTGACCAAGGTTCTCCCTCCTTAACAAAACGGTGTCAGGAGGATTCCCCTCATTATTTGCAAAGAAGAATGGAAAGGATGTCTATCGGAAGCGCATGTGAAGAGTCATCAGTTAGTAAGAATATTTCTGCCAAACCTTCCAATTCTACCAAGAATCTTAAGTTTACTTCAGCAAAGACATCCTCTGCTCCTACCAAACGAACTGGGTTCTCAAAGGTTCGTGAACCAGTGGGATCTTTTATATTGATTATGGCATTATAGCTAAATGACCGTTACTAATCACCATTAACTGTTTGTCATCTTGAGTGCTTCCTGTCTAACATACTATTGTAGCTAGGGGTGAGCATAGCTGCATAGGTTAGTTCAGTTTGGCTACGTTACAGGCTAAAACCAAACTTGTAACCAATGTTTCGGCCCTTAGATTTTCATAACCAGTGGGTTTCAGCTATAAACGGTTCGGTTGATGACCAGCGTTGGATGCGGGTAGATTCAAGCTAATTTCAATTAATATATCTCGAGTCAAAAAACCTGTTAGCAATTTTTAATTCATAAAAGAGAACAACAACTAGTATGTTATTTGTAAAAGATATAACAAAATTTTCCGACATATAACATATTATTATTATTATAGAAAATAAAAAAATATGAAGGTTGATTTAAATGTCAGTTTGGTTTGGCTAATTTGGTTATTTATACACAACCATAATTGAACCCTAAATTTAGTTATCAAAGTCATAACCGAACCGCTGCTTTCTCAATTGGTTCGGTTTTTTTGGTTATTAACTTTTTACCCTAATCGTAGCCATAGAGTCACTGTTAAAAAAAACCTGACTACTCACTGATGTTGAGACTTGTACACAAAATGATAAATGGAGCACTTGAGTGGCAAAATGGGCAGGTCTGGCTGAAGTTTAAATTGGTCAGGTCAGATTTGGCCACTGTTGTAAAAAGCGCTCTAGGCGGTCGCCTAGGCGCTAGTCGGGCATTAATATCAGAATAAGGACCTAGGCTGGCTCCTAGGCGTTTTGGGCATTAGGCGGTCCTAGGCGCTGGTTTTTTTTAATTCCACAAACTTCTAAGTATTATGTGTATAAATCTTAACATATTTTCAAAAAACACCTAAATCTGTGTGTGTGTGTGTGTGTGTGTGTATATAATACGTATAAAAATTCCAAAACGTCTAATTCCGCCTAGTCCCGACTAGTCCCTAGGCTAGACCCCACCGCCTGCCTAGCGCCTTCTACAACCTTGGATTTGGCATTGATATGTGTAGTATTTGCATATTTTTGGCTTCTTAAGAAAAATACTGTATTACTATTACATCTGAAACTCAATTTGCTACATTTTGGACCTTTTCAAGATCTTGTCTGAAATATGAAAATGCTTACAGGTACATGATTCAGTAAAACAATCAGGTCCAACAAGCAGAAGAGCATCTCTACCACTTCTAAAGAAACCAATCATTGATGATTCCCTATGTAGAAAAAGTACCGGTTTCCTCGACTGCATCAACTCCATGGACGTATCTGTCAACGCCCCACGAATCGACAAAATGGTCGAATTCCCCCCAAATACTGACCTCGTTCCCACCCGCAGAACCTCAATAACATCTGCACAAGGGTCATCATCCCCACAATGTGACCGTTCAATCATGAAAGACAAGTGCATAGTTGAAACAGCCGATACAACATCAGGCAAGCAGAACTCAAACTCCCCAACCGAATGGCATGGTTCGGGCAGTGACTGCTCGGACCAAAACGCAACCGCGGGTGCGTCCAGCCGCACCTCATCGGACCTACGGCGGAAGCGGTTTGACACGTCATCACAAAAACAACGAGCCGAAGCATTAGAAGGGCTTCTCGAGTTTAGTGCAAGGTTGTTGCAAGAAGAAAGGTTTGAAGAGCTTGGAGTGTTGTTGAAACCTTTTGGGCCAGGAAAGGTTTCTCCTAGAGAAACTGCAATTTGGTTGACTAAAACATTGAAGCAAGAGGAGCAATTTTAATGATGAACTTAGATGCCTATGTTATTAAATTCTTATTTTTATTGATGTGCACCTATGCATGGACATATTTTAGTTGTAGAAACGGTTATAGGTATGGGTACGGGTACGGTATGATATAGATACAGTTACGATAGATGAGGGTTTTAGGAATTATTTCTCGAGTCTCTTGTAACAGATACGATGCCGGCATGTAGCTTAATGACCTTAATTTAAATTCTCCTATGTTTTTTTTTTTATTTTGATTTGTGACATAGTTCCTTAATCTTGTGATATATATCACTGCAGAAATACATAAAAGAATTAAGGAACCAATTGACTAAAACATAAAATGTTTCCTTAGATAATATATGCAAAAAAGGGCAATAAAGTAATGTATTCAACTTATATTCCCTTCTTGGTCTATACCAGAAGCAGAACCACCAAAATCACCAGATGGTGCACCAGTAAACAAGCCAAATATACACCAGCATTTCGAATATGTACAAAAACAACACCGACGAAACAAAACAAAACAAATATAATCATATGACCAAGTTATATAATAAAAAGAAAACCGGCCAGGGACTTAAAAACCAAACAAGACCTCCAAAGTTTGTCATTCTAGGGCTTGCCTGATTGCTTTAGCAATATTTGTTTCGCATCCACATACCCTTTGAGCTCCTCCAATGCATCAGATGTGGTCTTGATCCCAGAAATCCTAGAAAAAGATGACATGTTTGAAGAAGCATGAGGCGGGTGATCTTGAATCTGATTGGATGATTTTTCAGGCCTTGAGGTTTTAGACACGTATTGTGATCGATTCAAATCTTGTTGAAGAGGTGGTGCTTTTTTCAGCATCTGAACAAGAGCACCAACTGCAGCATCCTGTGATTTTACACGTTCATGTTGCGTGCCTAGATTTCCTGATCGATCAGATGAACCAGGTCTGGGATATAATAGGGAGTCAAAATTACTTAAAATGACATATAATTAAGGGGTGAAAAACATTCTGATGCAGGACAAGGCAACTCAAGTGGCAGAAAATGCGATAATTCAAATGATTATTACAACTATTATTAGTTATTCTGGTTTATATTAGATAACTTTTGGTGTTTATCTTCAATGTTTATTTAAATTATATATTATAAAAAATTAGTGTTTTATTACTGAATAAGTATTTAACTTGTGATCAGGATATATTATGTCTTATTGTCATTCAATAATCAATGAGCTTTTATACAATTCTTTTTCAACTACGCATTGGATTAATTTTTCCATGTGAAGAATATAATATAAACGACAGAGAAACTATATGTTGCAGAGACAAAATCAGCTGCAATATTACTATGTCAAATAAGGACCTTAAACCGCCTTTTCTGAACCCAAATTTGGACTGCTGATAATGACCATGGTTTAAAAAAACGGGTGAGGCGTACGCCTCGAGGTGCGCCTCAAGGCGAAACTCTAAGAAAACGAGTCTGAGGGGCGCCTCATGGGGTTTAGATTGTACATACGCCTCTAAGGGCTGAGCCTCAGGTGCGCCTCAAGTGGGTTAGGGTGTTTTTGATGTGTTTTTTTTTTTTGGTGTTTTGGACTTTTTAGGTCAATTATTTATGTTTTAGACTTTTCTAGGTCAAGTATTTTATTTTTTATAGACACAAAGTTTTTATATTTATTTTTTGAATGCGCCTCAAGCTTACGCCTCGGTTCGCCTCGAGGCTTACGCCTAATGAGGTGAAGGGAAAACGCCTTGAGGCTCGTTTCCATTCTTTTAAACTGTGATTATGACAATGCATAAGAGTTAAACAAAAGAAGTGTAACGTTGCTTCCGCACGACCAGGACCAAACTAATTAAAAGTACAACAGAAATACAGTCTACTTACTAGTGTGATGGTCACTATTGTATGAATAAAAAGCCCGCCATAGCATGAGAATTCTATGACTGATCATTCGTTGCATATCAAGGAACATAAAAGAAATAAACAAAGAATAAGCCTAATTTCAATATTTGTTCATAAATTATTCTAAAGGTTTGAGCAACATGACACAAACTAGTCAAAATTTATTCAGACAACCCCAAAAACACCATTATCGGCTTATCGCTTGCACCTTACTAAGACAGACTAGCAAAATAAGGTCCAGAAGCAATGGACCCGACAGTGCCGCATGTCTTAAAGAAACTATTAGACCAAAAGATAGTTGATGTAAAAGAACTTACAATTATATTCCACCGACTTTAATTAACAAATTTTTAGAAGTCATCAAGTATTCAAAGGCACAAAAACACAGCTATCCTTTTTAACAAAAAACGATTAGCACAAGTAGAGACGTCTAACAAAAATTCAAAACTCTCCACTAACGTCTATAGGTGATATACATATGGGTCAACATGATGCTCTAATTAGTCAATTGGATTGTTTATTGAAAAAGAAAGCATGCAACCATGCACGTGCCATCATTCCTTTTTTTTGTGTCCACGTTTCCATGTGCTTCTGCAGTTTACTTTCATGCTTTTCCTAGTTGTACATTTAGCTTAGTTAGTGGTACTTTGTTTGTTTTAGTTTCCTTTGGTAGTTTCTAGTCTTTCCTATATGTAGTGGTAGTTTTTTTAATAAAGAGGGCAGTGAGTTTATGAATGATTTTTTTTGGTTAATTTTTCTCTCAATGGATTTTGAGGTTAAATTGATTGTGTCTTTGCTAGCTCAATTGTGGCATATTGAGTGGTGATCTTAGACCCGAATTCATAACCGGAGTGGTGATTTCTGTATCTTCGGGAGTGATTCGCGCCCTACCGTTTCGTTTGGTGGTGAGTCTGTATCCAAACGAGCCGTTAGATCTATCCTTTTATTTACCGTTTTATTTGAACCGGTGATTCGGTTCCTTACTCCTATCATTTGGTATCAGAGCCGAAGCGATCTTGTTTCGACTCATTCTTCTACATTTATTTATATTTCAGTTTAAAAAAAAAAGGTTTTATCAATGGCTTATGAGAAGAGAACGGTTGAACAGCAAATTCAAGACATGAAGTGGCAAATGAATTTCATGCACAATCAACTTCAAGAGATAACCGTCACGATCCAGGGGAAGCAAGGTAACATGTCCCATGTTGGCAAATTTAATCAACGGAGAGGGAGAAACCCAGCCTCTTGGGTTACTAATGATATCAAAATCGATATCCCCTTGTTTGATGGTAGATTTGATCCCGACGAGTTTGTCGACTGGATGAGAACACTAGAAAAAGTCTTTGCTTATGAACAACCACCAGAAAATCACAAGGTCAAGATCGTGGGCTTCCTACTGAGAAAACATGCAGCCTCTTGGTGGGCTAACATCTGTTCCACCAGAAAACAAGTCGGCAAAGACAAGGTTAGAACATGGTCAAAAATGAAGAAAATGTTGATACGAAAATTTCTACCATCCTATAATAATCAAGGTAATCCTGATCAACTCCATTCTTATTACACATCGGAAGAAATAACTAGGCTAAACTTTGAGGTTGAAGTCCGACAGAATTTTATTAATCTTGTCGATCTCGAAGACTCTAAACGCCATTGTTTCGAGGAAGAACAAACGGGGAGATCAGTTGAGAACGACATACCCATATATGCTAAAGATGAAACTGAACCCGGTGTTGAACAGTGCGTCTTTTTGCAAAAAGATCTTAATGAGATTGCTCAAAACGACGAACCTACAATTGAGAATTTGAATAGGCTAGAAACCCACTCAAAGATTCGTGTAGATCATGATGTTTTAGATGATTTGTTTCATGTTTTTGAAAATAAGAGACCTAAATTGAGTAGTCCTACACCAACTAGCAAACCAGAACAATCATCTATTGCATGGGATGCCCCATTTGTAGTTCTAGAATCGATGCCAACCTCTGTTGCTTCATCACATTTTCTTTTTACATATCCACGAGAACATATCATCAAATTTAGTGCAGAAGAATCAATGCAAAATTGGAGTTCAAGTGAAGTTATGCACACATTAGAGAATCTATGCAGGCCACCGTCTTGTGTCAAGCAATGCTTTTGTTCTATCGGATACCTACCGGAAATACCTCCTGAACCGCCCCCAATACAAGATGTACAACATGTGGTGTTGATGATTTGTTGCTTTCAAGTTTGAGGACAAACTTCTTCAAAGAACGAGAGAATGATATACATATGGGTCAACATGATGCTCTAATTAGTCAATTGGATTGTTTATTGAAAAAGAAAGCATGCAACCATGCACGTGCCATCATTCCTTTTTTTTGTGTCCACGTTTCCATGTGCTTCTGCAGTTTACTTTCATGCTTTTCCTAGTTGTACATTTAGCTTAGTTAGTGGTACTTTGTTTGTTTTAGTTTCCTTTGGTAGTTTCTAGTCTTTCCTATATGTAGTGGTAGTTTTTTTAATAAAGAGGGCAGTGAGTTTATGAATGATTTTTTTTGGTTAATTTTTCTCTCAATGGATTTTGAGGTTAAATTGATTGTGTCTTTGCTAGCTCAATTGTGGCATATTGAGTGGTGATCTTAGACCCGAATTCATAACCGGAGTGGTGATTTCTGTATCTTCGGGAGTGATTCGCGCCCTACCGTTTCGTTTGGTGGTGAGTCTGTATCCAAACGAGCCGTTAGATCTATCCTTTTATTTACCGTTTTATTTGAACCGGTGATTCGGTTCCTTACTCCTATCATTTGGTATCAGAGCCGAAGCGATCTTGTTTCGACTCATTCTTCTACATTTATTTATATTTCAGTTTAAAAAAAAAAGGTTTTATCAATGGCTTATGAGAAGAGAACGGTTGAACAGCAAATTCAAGACATGAAGTGGCAAATGAATTTCATGCACAATCAACTTCAAGAGATAACCGTCACGATCCAGGGGAAGCAAGGTAACATGTCCCATGTTGGCAAATTTAATCAACGGAGAGGGAGAAACCCAGCCTCTTGGGTTACTAATGATATCAAAATCGATATCCCCTTGTTTGATGGTAGATTTGATCCCGACGAGTTTGTCGACTGGATGAGAACACTAGAAAAAGTCTTTGCTTATGAACAACCACCAGAAAATCACAAGGTCAAGATCGTGGGCTTCCTACTGAGAAAACATGCAGCCTCTTGGTGGGCTAACATCTGTTCCACCAGAAAACAAGTCGGCAAAGACAAGGTTAGAACATGGTCAAAAATGAAGAAAATGTTGATACGAAAATTTCTACCATCCTATAATAATCAAGGTAATCCTGATCAACTCCATTCTTATTACACATCGGAAGAAATAACTAGGCTAAACTTTGAGGTTGAAGTCCGACAGAATTTTATTAATCTTGTCGATCTCGAAGACTCTAAACGCCATTGTTTCGAGGAAGAACAAACGGGGAGATCAGTTGAGAACGACATACCCATATATGCTAAAGATGAAACTGAACCCGGTGTTGAACAGTGCGTCTTTTTGCAAAAAGATCTTAATGAGATTGCTCAAAACGACGAACCTACAATTGAGAATTTGAATAGGCTAGAAACCCACTCAAAGATTCGTGTAGATCATGATGTTTTAGATGATTTGTTTCATGTTTTTGAAAATAAGAGACCTAAATTGAGTAGTCCTACACCAACTAGCAAACCAGAACAATCATCTATTGCATGGGATGCCCCATTTGTAGTTCTAGAATCGATGCCAACCTCTGTTGCTTCATCACATTTTCTTTTTACATATCCACGAGAACATATCATCAAATTTAGTGCAGAAGAATCAATGCAAAATTGGAGTTCAAGTGAAGTTATGCACACATTAGAGAATCTATGCAGGCCACCGTCTTGTGTCAAGCAATGCTTTTGTTCTATCGGATACCTACCGGAAATACCTCCTGAACCGCCCCCAATACAAGATGTACAACATGTGGTGTTGATGATTTGTTGCTTTCAAGTTTGAGGACAAACTTCTTCAAAGAACGAGAGAATGATATACATATGGGTCAACATGATGCTCTAATTAGTCAATTGGATTGTTTATTGAAAAAGAAAGCATGCAACCATGCACGTGCCATCATTCCTTTTTTTTGTGTCCACGTTTCCATGTGCTTCTGCAGTTTACTTTCATGCTTTTCCTAGTTGTACATTTAGCTTAGTTAGTGGTACTTTGTTTGTTTTAGTTTCCTTTGGTAGTTTCTAGTCTTTCCTATATGTAGTGGTAGTTTTTTTAATAAAGAGGGCAGTGAGTTTATGAATGATTTTTTTTGGTTAATTTTTCTCTCAATGGATTTTGAGGTTAAATTGATTGTGTCTTTGCTAGCTCAATTGTGGCATATTGAGTGGTGATCTTAGACCCGAATTCATAACCGGAGTGGTGATTTCTGTATCTTCGGGAGTGATTCGCGCCCTACCGTTTCGTTTGGTGGTGAGTCTGTATCCAAACGAGCCGTTAGATCTATCCTTTTATTTACCGTTTTATTTGAACCGGTGATTCGGTTCCTTACTCCTATCATTTGGTATCAGAGCCGAAGCGATCTTGTTTCGACTCATTCTTCTACATTTATTTATATTTCAGTTTAAAAAAAAAAGGTTTTATCAATGGCTTATGAGAAGAGAACGGTTGAACAGCAAATTCAAGACATGAAGTGGCAAATGAATTTCATGCACAATCAACTTCAAGAGATAACCGTCACGATCCAGGGGAAGCAAGGTAACATGTCCCATGTTGGCAAATTTAATCAACGGAGAGGGAGAAACCCAGCCTCTTGGGTTACTAATGATATCAAAATCGATATCCCCTTGTTTGATGGTAGATTTGATCCCGACGAGTTTGTCGACTGGATGAGAACACTAGAAAAAGTCTTTGCTTATGAACAACCACCAGAAAATCACAAGGTCAAGATCGTGGGCTTCCTACTGAGAAAACATGCAGCCTCTTGGTGGGCTAACATCTGTTCCACCAGAAAACAAGTCGGCAAAGACAAGGTTAGAACATGGTCAAAAATGAAGAAAATGTTGATACGAAAATTTCTACCATCCTATAATAATCAAGGTAATCCTGATCAACTCCATTCTTATTACACATCGGAAGAAATAACTAGGCTAAACTTTGAGGTTGAAGTCCGACAGAATTTTATTAATCTTGTCGATCTCGAAGACTCTAAACGCCATTGTTTCGAGGAAGAACAAACGGGGAGATCAGTTGAGAACGACATACCCATATATGCTAAAGATGAAACTGAACCCGGTGTTGAACAGTGCGTCTTTTTGCAAAAAGATCTTAATGAGATTGCTCAAAACGACGAACCTACAATTGAGAATTTGAATAGGCTAGAAACCCACTCAAAGATTCGTGTAGATCATGATGTTTTAGATGATTTGTTTCATGTTTTTGAAAATAAGAGACCTAAATTGAGTAGTCCTACACCAACTAGCAAACCAGAACAATCATCTATTGCATGGGATGCCCCATTTGTAGTTCTAGAATCGATGCCAACCTCTGTTGCTTCATCACATTTTCTTTTTACATATCCACGAGAACATATCATCAAATTTAGTGCAGAAGAATCAATGCAAAATTGGAGTTCAAGTGAAGTTATGCACACATTAGAGAATCTATGCAGGCCACCGTCTTGTGTCAAGCAATGCTTTTGTTCTATCGGATACCTACCGGAAATACCTCCTGAACCGCCCCCAATACAAGATGTACAACATGTGGTGTTGATGATTTGTTGCTTTCAAGTTTGAGGACAAACTTCTTCAAAGAACGAGAGAATGATATACATATGGGTCAACATGATGCTCTAATTAGTCAATTGGATTGTTTATTGAAAAAGAAAGCATGCAACCATGCACGTGCCATCATTCCTTTTTTTTGTGTCCACGTTTCCATGTGCTTCTGCAGTTTACTTTCATGCTTTTCCTAGTTGTACATTTAGCTTAGTTAGTGGTACTTTGTTTGTTTTAGTTTCCTTTGGTAGTTTCTAGTCTTTCCTATATGTAGTGGTAGTTTTTTTAATAAAGAGGGCAGTGAGTTTATGAATGATTTTTTTTGGTTAATTTTTCTCTCAATGGATTTTGAGGTTAAATTGATTGTGTCTTTGCTAGCTCAATTGTGGCATATTGAGTGGTGATCTTAGACCCGAATTCATAACCGGAGTGGTGATTTCTGTATCTTCGGGAGTGATTCGCGCCCTACCGTTTCGTTTGGTGGTGAGTCTGTATCCAAACGAGCCGTTAGATCTATCCTTTTATTTACCGTTTTATTTGAACCGGTGATTCGGTTCCTTACTCCTATCAATAGGCCTCATAAATATCACCTATTCACACACTGATCCCATGTATCTTAACCGTTTTATGTAATTTATGTTATCGATCAATAATACAAGTTAACAAATCAACATAATACGTTAACACTATACATGAAACAGGATCTAATGTTACGTTTACATACCTGCTACCAGGACCAATAGTGTCATCATCATCCACCACAAAGGGACCTGAAAACTCAGAGTCATCATAACTATCTTCAAATGACAATCTACTAAAGCTTCTAGAAGACGACTTATGTGGAGAGCTGTTGGATGAAATCTTCCCACCAGACGGCCTTGCAGTCGCTTCTTCCCTTAAAGATAGCACCTATAACACGCAAAATAACTTAATAAGCCCGTTGATGCAAAATCACAGATTATAACAACATACCAACCCTATATTACATTATTACGGTCTACACAATTCCTTTTTATATTTTGGTCATATCTGCATTAAGAAATTACCTTTCCAGCAGTTGCGGGAATACTTAAGCTTCTCTCGACTGAAGAAAGACTTGGTCTAGTAGCTTGGAGAGGAGGCGAAAAGGGCAAAACCGTCTTATTTGAAGATAAAGGCACATCACCAAGCCTAGAAGCTGGTATGTAAACAGGAGCACTATCAGACCGTAAAAGAGCCTTCGGCATATTACTTCCAACAGGTGGCGATGCTGATGGAGACGGCGAAAAGTTAGGAGACGGCAGATACTCATCATAACCGATATCTTTAGCATGAACATGAGCCGGTTCTAATGAAGTATATCTTGGACTAATAGGCGGTCTATGGCTACCATATCTAGAGTACAAAGTCCGTGATTCCGAATACGTCGGTGAAGGAGATGGCAACGTTGACGGTGATGACGCCATACGCGTATCATAACTCCAGCTATGCCGTCTTCCAAACGGCGAAGACGGAGAATACTGTGGCAATGAAGCTGAAGGCAATCTTTTCAACGGATCCGCCAACGGGCTGCCCACGTAATCCGTTATAAACTGCGGCGACATCGGTGTAGACGATTCGGAAGCTGTATCATAAACCGAAGGAAGATACAACAACGAAATGCAAAGTTTACCACACGAAGTATCAACCGGAGTAAACACAAACTGCTGCATTTCACCTTCATCTCTACGAGTAAGCGGCTCAACAGACGAAGACACCCTATGAACTAAACTAAACGATCGAATCTGCCCAGACGAGTTAATCTCCCTAAAAGTTTTGTAACCAGGTAAAAGCCTAACAGTAACATATAATGATCTCAACAGCAAAATCGACTTCTTATATAACGCGTGTGAAGTAATTGTATTCGATCGTTTATTCCCTAAAGACCCTTCTTTACAGCCTTTTCTACGCTCATACCGCATAACCCATCGCTCAATAACCTTCTCACTGTTTCCATCACATCCAAACTCAACAGGTCTCTGAACCAATACCACATCTACAACCATCGGCTCGAGATTACTCTGGCGCCAGAAATCGATGTTTTCAAGCGCGGCAGGGCAATCCCGAAGCGGTAAATTGAACCATTTATCCCTAGGTCTGATACTGGAACCGGACGATGAAGCCGAAGCAGACGATGAAGGCGAATGCAAGTGATCGCTGCTATAATTACGGGAAGACACATAGGGACATCTAGATTCAAGTATTATATGCAAACTTTTGGCAAAGAATTCAGTTATTATCTGTTCCATTTTTGCAGGTTCAGAATGTGGATTAACTGCCATTATCTAGAAGTTTCTAATTTCTTAAACCCTAATTCAATCTATCTGTTGTTTTATAAATTATAGGCGATTAACGAACAGGAGTAACAGAGATTAAAACAAACTGGAATTAAATGAAGAACTTAAAGTAACTAAGTATAGAGTGTACAAAGATAAATAATAATAATAATTATAATAATAATAATAATAATAATAATAATAATAATAATAATAAAGAACCGTAGATTTAAATTGGAAATTAGGGGTTAAGGGAGGTTATAAGGGAAGGATGTTATGGATGAAGCGTATATATACAGTTGAAATGGTTAGTTATATTATAGGATTTGAAGGATATAATAATGATTCATCTGAAGGAGGAGAAGAAGAAGGCTCCATGAGAAGAGTATAATAAAAGATTGAATTTGAGGGGTTTGTTTGTGAAGTTAAATGGGCCCACGTGTTGTGTGTAAATAACTAACGGGAAGCATGTTCAATGTTTTATCACTATAATCATATCACCTTCATGTATCAAGCGGTCATTTTGGATTTTTGGTAGTTTGGTGCAGGGATGTCAACACTACTCGAACATCATGGGTGATCATGATATATTTGGGGTGGGTTTAGGGTACCGATTTGGGATCAGTTTTTTTTTTTTTTTTTTTTTTTTTTTTTTTTTTTTTTTTTTTTTTTTTTTATTATTATTATTATTATTATTATTATTATTATTTGTGTTTGTGATTTGTGATATACCCGATTACCTAATAAAGTGTATCCGTTTACTCTATTATACACCGGATGTAAACACAAACTTTTTTTAAGGCAACTGAAAACTCGCCTAAAGGCCCAAATCCCCAATCTTCTGGTCCGATTATATTCCTTATGACTTAAATGAGTTTTTACGTCTAAAATTTCTCACCTTTAGGTATTTTATGTGTATATATATTGTATTTATTTGATATATTTTAGTAGTGGTAATGTTAAATGTAATTGGTTAATAGTTACCTGATAGATTTTTAACGGTTTTGGGTGAGGTATATCCAATACGCAGTGGATATTTACTCGATAGAAACCCAACGTGTTTTTGGACGAGTTTGGAACAATGTTATCTAATCAGGTTTGGGGTTAGGATTATCTAAGCTGATCTCAAACCTGTCCCATTGCATTATTCTTTAATGTTATGTTTTTAAAGTTATCTTTATCTAAATTAGAGTAAATTACATTTGACGTCCTTTAAGTTTCAGTCAAATTACAGGCTTTGTCCTTTAGCTAACAATATTGCAACAAATATCCTATATGTTATTGTTTCTTATCAGGCAGTGTACTGATGTCTTAACCAAGTTACATTTTTTTGTTACGCGCTTTGCACGTGAGGGTAATATCGTCAATTCCTTTCGACATAATTGAAAATGAATTTTTATCAAAAGGGAGTCTAAAGTAAGTGTTAAAACGAAATCGACAATAGTACCCTCAATATAAGAGTTTTTTTTTTTTTGAACAACCAAACACAACTTTATTCCAATCGCCAAAGAGAACGTTACACCATAAACGTTACAACCGCCTTACCCAAGCTAGCCAATGGCTAACTGGGCCGGCCCACCAAGAAAACCAATAAACTTTTGTATACAAACTTAAACTACCCAACCCACAAAGTTTACCCATTATCGAACATAGAGAAATCATTCCAGCTTTCCATATCTAGATCGGTCCATTTACCTCTTTTAATCATCCACAAAAAGGCTTCCGTCTTGATCTCCACCATTAGTCTCGTTGTTGCCACCTGAACGTCTTTGAAGATACAATCATTTCTGCTCAACCAAATCTTCCAAATTGTCAAGAGTACAATCGCATAGATCACTTGCTTCCTCTTCTTGTTCCCATCCACGTTCCAAGCATGATTTACCAGCATATCAAGAGAGCCGAATGATTCAGGAAAACTAACCTTCAACCACTCACCAATGCACCACCAAGTCGATCTAGCCCATAAGCAATCCAAAAAAATGTGTTCAACCGTTTCAGGCTCCACACCACATCTTTTACAAAGACCATTTCCTACATAAATGCCTCTGAAAGCAAGCGATTCAGCCGTGGGAATCTTGTTTTGAAGCGCTCGCCAAACAAAACAGTTAACTTTTGGAGTAGCGATTCTGCACCATTTGTAATAAGCGCCACCACTGTCGATCTGCCCAGCACTTGAAATCGTCTCACGAACCTGTTTAACAGAGAAGTCCACGTCCTTTTCATCGTTCCTCCACATCCACCTGTCTTTGTCATGATTCAGCGATATATTATTTATAATAGCCGTCAATTCCAATAGTTGATTTCGCGCCTCAGCAGAACTCGGGTTACGAGCCCACTGAAGCGCCCAACCCACCTGCCCATTATCCCGTATGAAACAGTCCGCCACCCGATCATTTTTGTTCTTGCTCAGCACGTACAGGTCCGCCACACATCAACTCAATATAAGAGTTGATGAGAAAAAATAACTGTATTAAGCCACGACACCGTCTGGTGAGAAAGCGTAACATTATTTACTCCGCCACATCGGGTTCCATCTGGTAGCTGTTCGAGACTTGAGACGACCAGGTTGTAGGTTCAAATGCAATATGTTTGCTTGGGTACACTATGACTGTTAGAAGAGAGACAAGAGTCAACTGGCTACGCTTGTAAAGCTGAACTCATTTCTCACAGGACTCACACTCGGGGATGTCAAGTTATCATAATTGAAGCCCCTGGTTAAAAATGAGCTATAGAAATGCCTATCTATAATTGATCTCAACATATCTTTTTTAACAGTTGTAGGGAGTAGATAAACAACCATGGAAATACTTCATATGTTTCATGTAATTAAACATTTCACCTAAAATAGCATCAGAATTGATATGTTCTCACAGATATTCCATACATTCAAAAACTAAAAACAAGAAAGCTGGTAATCAAATTATCTGATCAAACATCATCCATCATCAAGCTAAGCTTTTAAACTTGGCATCGTACTCGTATGGTTGCTGAAATTGATACAGAAGAGTCAAAAGTTTGAAAAAATGTCAAAACAAAGAAATTTACAAAATTTTACATTTGACCGGTGTTGCCGACAAAATTGGGGGCTAAGCCGGCAATTTGTGGGCAAAATCGCCAGCTTAGCCTCTAAATTTGTAGACTTGGCCACCGTTTATTTAATGGTTTCAATATATTGTGAAAAGGTCATGTACTCATGTGGTCAGCCTGTTCTCATTAAATCAACTTTACTCATCTTAAAAAGAATATTTAGGTCCTTTAACAAAAAAGTAAGAAAGAGTAACTTACCAAGAAAATGGCCGAAATCATTTTTCCAGCAAACCATCTCTTATGCATTCCCTGTTGAGCTAGTGAGGCTGCCTCAACACTTTCAAATCGCAGATATACATAACCCGCACTATGCCTGTTGATCAAATGAAAAATATTAATAGTAAAAACTAACAGATGAATAACATATGCCTAAAACACTATACTAAATATTAACAGGCTAGCTTTTCAGACAATATACTAAGTTATAAACATAATCATAAATATAAATAAATATTAGGACACACATACTTGTCAACATAAATATGCTTCACTCTTCCAAATTTAGAACATTCTTCACCAACATCCTCTTTTATGTCCAAATCAAAGTCGGGTTCGGTCTGCAAAACGTAAAATCAACATAAAAATCAAGTTCCATATACTACAAACCATACTGGACGATTGGGGTTTACTTATGTTTCATCTCTAACTAGTCAAATGAGTAAAATAGTAGATTAACCTAAGTGGAAACAAATTTAAAGAGTAAAGACACTTATTATTTAGGGAAAAAAATATATTCCATAAGAGAACTTAAGTCGGCGATATCCAACTCAACTTGACCAGTTGACCCGTTACCTGACCCGCCCATCTTGCAACTTTAGTGCTAATACATAGGCACTTGCTGAATTTAATAACAAAAGAAAAGTAGAAACCTCGGTAGCGGGATCAAACATATTCTTTAAAAGGAGACACTCGCTGGGCTTCCCAATTGGCTCTAAAGGCGTGACTGGAACCATTTGGGCTAAACCTGGAACGGGGATGGTGGAAGGGCCATTAGTCTGTAAACCATTGGCTAGGATTGAACCAGATCCATTGACCAAAGGTGCTCCAACTCCAAGAGATCCAGAGATGCTGCAAGGATATATCATCAATAAATATGGAAAACGTAGTATTACTATTGCAATGTAACTGCTTGCTGAACTATGTGCACAGTACACAAGATTGTAAGAACACCCTATTGTTGCTTTGTTTGCAAACACAATTGATCTTGCAATCTGATTTTACATAATTAATAAAAACTGCTATTGTTATCTATTTCACTGTTACGTAGATTTTTATAAAAAAATTTGCAAAATGAAGTACAAAAAAATAGGGTCTTGTAAACCTACCCTGATGCAATACCACTACGATCCAATTTCGCCATAAGCTGAACTCTTGATTGGGCATTTAGAGCCTGTAAAAAAACAAAACAAAAATATAAAACTTGCTACATGCATACATATACACACACTTGTAGCATATGAACTCACCATATATCCACCATCATCGTCATCAAAATCTGATGCTTTTGCTCCCGAATCTTGTGCCCCAATATGTTCAGTAACTGAAGATACCTACAAAAAACAAACCAAGTGTATCATGGATATCAAGAATAAAAATCAAGCCGTGCATAAACCTCAACACATTGAGTGTTCACAAATAGCAGTCAAATAAAAGCACCAAAGCCATGAGCAAAAAAAAAATCACCTTAATTGTCCGCCCAGCAATCTCAAGTTTCCCATTTAAACTAGTGGCTGCCTTTGCATGCTCCAGTTGTGCAAACTACAATTATATTGATAAAAAAATAGGTAAGGTGTTGATGTCACATAATAACATAAGATAAAAAGTAGTCAAGTACAAATGAAATAGTTAAAAATTGAAACACTGACTTGAATAAACCCGAAACCTTTGCATTGTCCAGTCTCAAGATCGGTTGGCATTTGCACCAGCTCTACAGGGCCAAAGGCTTCAAAAATCTAGATATCATATGAAAAATCAATAATTAAAATCTAAACGGTGACAAATGTTGGAACTTGTTTCACCATAAAACTAGCTAGAACTACATGACCAAATAAAATGTTAAAAAAATTGCACCTGTTTGAGCTGGAGTTCAGTCATGTTGAAATGCAAATTTCCCACATAAAGCTTCCGGTCAACTGCACCATAAGGTCCTGCAATACCTCCTGATCCACCAGTTGAAGCATTAGATTGCACAAGATTCTTTTCAGCCTCTGAAGGTTTGACCATTACAGGCTGTCCAAGAAGTAGTTGACCAGACATAGCAATTGCCATTGGCACGGACATTGCATCATAAAATTCAATATACCTGCATTTTTTTTATTAATCAAAGAAACTAAGTAACAGAAGGAAAGACAGATTCATTTGACTTTGTGTATTTTCTTGTGACTACAGCGAAACCTGGTAGAAAAATTGCACAAAGGAAAATAAAGATTATAAGGAGAAATTTCTAACAATACAAGTTATCAAAACTAATTACTTAACTTTATATGTAGAAATTATATAAATTAACTCAAATTATTATAAGGATATAAAGTTATAAAGACTTATTCAAGGGTTAAAAAAATGAACTTTTTCGGTTTTGGTGTAGCGATAAGTGTCACACCAAAATTAGTGTAAATTGTGCAGTTAGTGTAATTTATCTAGAAGACAATTAGTGTACTTTTTGGAGATACTCCAAAGACACATAACATTGATAACATTCATTCAAGGCTACGTTTAAAAAACAGAGCCACAGGTAGAAGCGCACAGTCAGGAGACTAAAAAAATAAAAACAGAGGCACTCACCCAACTCCTTTTGACCTTCGTGAATTCCTATCCATGATCAGGCGCACATCTCTTACCTGCAAAAAAATGAAGAAAAAAAAATTTAATTAACATAACATAGTTCCCAGAAAGATTAATCATACTATACCATCATAGACAACCATATTATATATATGTTTACCACACTTGACGGTGCTCACAAGATCAACTAACAGGTCCATAAAAATTCACTCACCCCACTATATTAGAATGTTGGAACAGATGAAAAGTCAATATACTAGTTGGACTGAAGGCAGATGAGCATTTACTGCAACAGGAAGGAGATGTATCTCAATAATAAGTAATCATATTGTGTAAATATGTATTAGATCTAGAATCACAACCTACAAGGGTCATCTATGAGCAATATATCACTCGGCGCATATACAAGTTGATCATGCACTACATGTAAAATGCTGTTTGGGAAAATAAATGATGTCATTTGCAGCAGTGTAGCAGAAAACAAATAGACACGTGTCAACAGAGTAGACTACAAGCCTAGATATTGCATGTTACCTTTCCTGCCTTGGAGAAGAACTCATAAACATCCCATTCAGTTGCCTTCAGTGGCATCTGCAAAGAAGCAACAGATTTACATGGTGGTTCATACCGTTTTGAAAGGACTCAAAAGAGAAAAATAACAATAGATACGATTTATCTACCTGGTAAGCAAAAACAGTCCTTTGGTCCCTTTCTGGATCAGCTTCAGGTTCAGCCACTTCTTTTTTATCTTTCAGCCTCCTGCAAAGTAAAGAACTTGTATCAGAATGAGAAAAATATTCAAGGATGAACTCATGAACATTGTGATAACTTTTGATATCCCTAAAGTGCACAATGTGTCCATAAGAAAGATAGCATTTTCCAAGTCATTTGTAGAAAGTAGAAACATGTAAGCAAATTGCTTGTTCTTGACATAACATACTAGAAAGTAGAAACATGTAAGCAAATTGCTTGTTCAAACCTAATTATCTCTCACCGCCTTTTTTACATCACCAATATGGTGCACAAATATATTGTTCTTGACATAACATACTATGTCTCTTATTGTTTTGAAAAATGGTTTGATTCATCATCTCTTTTTACATCATTAATAAATGTGGTTTCCAAAACGGATTTTGTATATACGGATAGATGCGTAATAGCTTATACATAACTACAAGACCGAACCATTCGTCTCAAATGCTGTAGTGTGCAAGTTACTTGACTCAACCATCCAAGAAACAAAATAAAATCAGTCAAAAATATGATCGACAAATGAGTGCAAATTCACTTTAAAAAATACAATAAATCCGCATTCCCCTCCACATCTTTCAACAGACAAAGAATCACTACAGTGCTTGTTCTTTCTTAACCACAAGAGTCCCATTACTTCTACCATAGATCAATTCCATAATAGTGCATCATATCATTATGTATGAGGATTGTCGTTGCCATATCTGATATCCCAATTACAAGTGACAGCCATATTCCTATGAAGGGTGTTATTCATAATCTATTACATCATGGTGGTTCCACACCAAACCAAATTGTCCGATATCCCAAAGTTCAATGTCCAGTCCAAGCAGATCCACACATTATGGATTTAGAAATATGAAATGGCTTCCTAAAATATTTCACTGGACACTGATAATATCACCATGTATGATGTATCAACTTCAATATACAATTCTAAACAATTTATACCTCTTTGTAAGAGGTCATTTCACATTCTCGCGTTTTAGATAAACGAAAATCAGTAATAAGTACTAAAGCTAACCTAACTTAATTTCTAAGTTGTGTTCTATACAATGCATCGAGTTTAATCTTTAGATTTGCACTTCAACACAGTAAAATATGGTGCAGGGCCACTCGTACAGGTTCATAAATTTTTATTCATAGCTCGCAGAAAGGAACTAAGAATATGGGGTTAAAGCAATAATGCCTCCGCAATGAAAAAAACTTGATAGATAGAGACAGCACCATATGCGTTGTCAACCTAAAAATTCAAAACATAACTTGTTAACATCTCAGCTCACAAAAAACATTAATTCCATTTATAAAACAAAATATATTGAAGACTGAACTCAAGCCAATCTTAAGGGGAAATATAAAATAGATAACCAACAGACCTTATGTGACTCAAATTGTGGGAAAGCACTTTCTTGAGTGAACCCATGAAGATGTTTCCGCTTTGTTAGCTCATTAGTAAGTGCAAATACTCCATCTACGATTTCAACCCAAATTAGAAGCTACATACTTGGCTTGTTAAGTAGCTAAACTACATAGTTTTTACACATCCTCTTGTTTTCTATAAACTTCCCATTCATCAATTCATTAAGCTTGGGTTCAATAACATA
The DNA here is from genome assembly GCA_028751855.1 of Ambrosia trifida. NCBI lineage: Eukaryota > Viridiplantae > Streptophyta > Magnoliopsida > Asterales > Asteraceae > Ambrosia > Ambrosia trifida. Next base: position 216,402,786 of record CM054122.1, on the reverse strand, counting down.
AACCCTAAAACTGAATGCAGGGATACAAAACAAATGATTCTAACTCTCCATCGTACACTGGGAAGCAAGCAAACAGACAACCTTACCAAATACAATCCCGCGTTCCCACCCATAGTCATAGAAGTTATTGGTGGGGTTTGTTGAACAGGGTGGGACGTAGACAACGCTTACCTCGTCCCATTGGATAGAGAGGTTGTTTCAGATGAGACCCCCCAACTCCAGATCCAAAACCATATCCAGACATAACAGACAAATAAAAACATATATATGCACAAGCTACTAAAAGCAGCAGGAAAACGCATTTTATTAGCATAAATCCTTAGTAAGCATACGGATAACACATCATATAGACACACATGCAATCAATACCATGCATTGGACACCAAAATAAACTGAAAAGCTAAGCTCCTAACGCCTAAGATAATAATCTAATGGAAAGCGGTACGATTGTCGAACAAGTCCTTTAACCTTAACCCTAAGTCTCCATTAACTCCTATCCTCGATAAGAGTCTAATAGAAAGCAAATATGCATAAAACACAGCTGAAAAACAAGCAACACAAAAGCAGAATCATCAATTATATATATAATAAAAACATTCAGTCACCTGCTTTCCCTCGATTCGAGTTCTCTTTCCTGTTCTCTAAGCAACTCCTTCTCTCGTTCACGCTCTATCCTCGAATGACTTCGGCTCCTTCTAGACCTTTCCTTTTCCCTCTCCTTCTCTCTTTCTTTCTCCTTCTCCCTGTCTCTCGAACTCCTCCTATCCTTATCCTTATCTCGTTCTCTCTCTCCCTCTCTACTGCTTCTCCGTCGATCCTTTTCTCTTTCTCTATCCTTATCCCTATCCTTATTATCCCTATCACCACCGCTACTTCTGTGACGCTCCGACCTAGAAACCCTATCCTCACGGTCACGGTCACGGTCACGGTCATGGTCACGGTCACGGTCACGACGGCTTCGGCTGTTATCTTCATCTGGTCTGGTTTTCTTGCTTTTGCGGTCTTCGTCTACGGCTCGTTCGTCTTCGACGTCGTCACGGTCACGGTCTCTCCGACGGTAAGCTTTCTCGGTCTTCTCTGAACTGACGTCGTTAGGGTTTGGAGGAGAGTCGTTACCGTTGGTAGGTGCGTCGACCGTCTTCTCCAAGTAGTCGTACTCGTCGAAGTCCATGTTGATGGATTGTTGAGATGAATTGCTCTCTGCGTTAAAATTAGGGTTTGAAATGACAATGAAATTAGGTGGGGTTGTTGTTCGACGGGTTTTATAGGGCTTTCTTTTGGTGGTATGGAAAACCCAACCTTTATTTACGATTAAGGGCTGTTTGGCAAGTGCTGAACCAGTAAGTGCAGAATCAGTAAGAGGTTTAAATGGGTAAGAGGCTCTGAACTAGTAAGGTGCCGAATCATTAAGTGTTGATTGGTTGTACCTCTGAATAACTATGTTAAATGACTATTTTACCCCACCCCACCCCACCCCCACCTCCACCTACCATCTTTTTTTTCTTCTCTTTTATAACCGTTCACCAATCCATTCTTTTCTTCTATTTTACCTCCACCCACCTCCCACCTAGCATCTTTTCTTTATAACTTTGAATCCTTCATGATCAATTCATCACCAATTCTTAAATCCCATCATTTTTATACCATCCGGATAAAAGAGAAGAAAGAGAGAGTGTTCCAAAGAAAGGAAAGGAGGATGGTTGGCGTACGATGGCGGCGGCCAGAGGAGGGTTGGGGTGACCAATATTGGCACTGAGGAGGGTTGGGGGTGGCCGGCGTTCAGTGAGTTCAGTGAGGTTGGGGTGGCTGGCGTTCAGTGGGGTGGTTGGGTGACCATCAGGGTCGGTGCAGAAAGAAAGCAGAGGAGGGCGGCGGCGTTGGGTGGAGGAGAGGGAGGGTGGCAGCTGTAACAACCGGCAAAAATAAGGTAATTCCGTACTAATCAATTATACGCGATTAACGTAATTAAACGTAATTATGTGTTGATTATTTAACTGAGGCCTTAGAAAGATAGCAATTCCCAAATAATGCATAGGAATGCATAAGTTTAATGACAAAACATGATAGGATCATGCGCAAGCAAATCTATCCGGTATGGACACTGGCGATTACCCGGTAAAAATTAAATAAGCGAAACGAACCCCGGACACCCGGAATATATAATAATTGATAATTTCACAAAATATAATGAGTTTTGGAAACCCAAAGCCATACGTGAAAACTTATTGTACAAATCTCCCGGTAACGAATAAAGTGCGCGTACCGCACCCGATACGCGCGTAACACGTAATTTCACCCGGCAAAGGCCAAAATAATTTATCAGTAATTAAACTGGACTATATTTAAGGAATATTAAGGGTATTTTAATATTCGGGTGACACCCGATTAAAAACCCAAGAATACCCGGACGGTACCCGCACAAGATTAACTTAACTAATTAGGGGTATTATTTAGCAAAGTGGACCCCACCAACACCCCCTTGGGGCCGGCCTATGGCCCACTCAAATGGGTAATATCTTTTCATTATCTCACTTAAACTCTTCATCTCCTTAAATACCCAATTATTAAGATAATAATCATGATCATGCATGGATTAAGATTGGCCAAGAAAACTAACTAATCACCTCTCTTTCTCTCTCTAATTCTCGGCCAAACACCCTCTTAAATCTCCCAAGGATTTCATTTGTGATCTTACTAAATCCCTTCCAAATCTTCCATAATCTAGCTAAGATATTGGGTGATCTTGGAGATTTGAAAGAGATTATATAGATACATACATACACACACTTGAAGCAAAACACAAAAATTTCTTCTTCTTTCTTCCTTGTGGCCGTGGCCTTGCACCCACCCACATACACTTTTCTTTCAATTTTTACACTACCAAATCACCTCTAGATCATTATCCTTCAAAACCCCATTGTGTGTTTCAAGAGCTTGGAGCTTAACCCTTGGGAAGAACACACTAAACCCCATTCAATCCAAGGATTCTTGTCTTCCCTAGCCTTGAGCTAGTAGTAAGTTTTACCTTGTTTTGATTGTTAATGTTCATATTATGTGCTTGTATGAGCAAGTTGTACATTGATGGGAAATATGGTTTTGAAATAATGTGTCTTACTAGAATAAAAATGAAGGAATAATAATAGGGATAAAACATGGAAATGATATTAATAATATGATATTTCAAGAAAATGTAAGAATATGAACATACACTTGAGTTGGATGATGATTAGAACATGATTTTTGAAAAGGACTTGAATATGATAAAAGATGATTTTTGTCATCATAAGATGACTAGTTAATGTCAAAAATATATTAAAATGTGTTAGATGATCATGGATGAAAAAGTTCCATGTTCAAAGTCTACTCACTTGGATGAGTGAAAATTTGATATTTTGAATAAAAACATGAAACACACATGTTAATAGCATCTAGGATGGATTATAAGATTATTAGAAGTGGAATGAAGTAAAAATAATCAAGCATTAAGAAAATGATTCTTCAAAGTCCACTAAATTGGAAGGAAAAATGCTAACATTGAAAGTTGTGATGAAAAATGCAACAAGTATAAGTTAAAGGACTAATAATGTAACTTTGAAAGTTGAGGGACTAAAATAAGTATTTTAGAAACTTTGGTTCAAAAATGCATTAACGGAAAGTTTAGTGTCAAAAACATAAATGATAGTTTTTCCAAGTATAGTTTTGGTAAACATGAGAAACCTACTTATGTATATTTTGAAAGATGTATTTTTATAAAAATAGAAGTTTTATAAAAATAGGAGGTTAAGTTGACATAAGGATTTTATAAAAATAAGGTTTTATAAAATAGTAGTAAAGACTTGGGAAAACTTGTACAAAAATGGATACTTTTATATAAATAGGAATATAAAGGTATCGGAAACATTTTTGGAATACAAGTTAACAAGTTGGACTAAAAATACAAAAGTATATTTTTCCAAGAAATATACGTTCGGAATTGGAAGTACGAATAATATTTCCATAGAACGCATATTGAAAGAAAATGTGGAAAAAGCTAACTGACGGACTTAGTCACATGAACTAACAATAACGGATAAATGAGAAAAGGATGCCATTGCGGCAAGATGAAAATATATATATTTTAAGAAATAAAATATATATAACAAGGGTGAAACATATGTAACACTTTCCTAAGTGTTAGAAAGAATATTCGTGGGAGAAAACATAACGTAACGAATTAAAAACGCTAAACGACACATGAACTTAACTAGTAGAATTCACGCATTGGTATATGTACACATGCTCGTTTCGACGAAATTCTAGTATATCTATTTGAATGGGAAAGTAGATATGCGAGAAGGAAAACCGAGACGAGTAGGTGAAGTATATCTACGAACATGTGAATACCGACAAGATCCTAGTACATTTATTTAAATGGGAAAATAAATGTACGGCATGGTGAGTCAAGTCGAGCGTTAAGAATATATTACCAAACGACAAGAACTTAGCATATTTATTTAAATGGGAAAATAAATATGTGGCAAAGTAAGTCGGATCGAGTAATAAGAAATCATATTATATCGAGCGAAACGATCCTAAGTATAATTATTTAAATGGGAAAATAATTATACGTTGGATAGAGTCGTGTCGAGAATAATAGTATGCAAGTTACAAAGAGTATTAAACTTGTACGACAAGGGTAATCCATCGCCAATGAACCTAGGATACGAGACTAATTAAACGGGAATTTGGATAATACGTGGTCGGGGAGTTGGGTGTACAACTTGCCAAGGCACATGCACGATAGGTGTAGTGACTTATACGTCTAGGACGTTTGTAGGTGCGAGACCGCAAAATTTGCTATTTTCTTCTTTGAGCCGAGCACAGTTACAGGTGAGTCTTACGACCCCATTTCTAAACTATTTAACGTTTTTACGGGGGAAAGATATGTTGGGATTTGTTTGACGGGTTGGATACTTGAGTTGTGATCGCCACTCGGGGTTGAGACCTCTCTACTATAATCATTAATTCAGGAAAGTGAAACCGAAGGAATATTTGGATAGTACTATTGGTGCCTGACAAGGCCCACCCCTAATCGATAGCGTCGATTATGCATCGGCGTATGCCTAGGGTGCACGTATTCTGAAATCAAGTCGTAGGAATACCGAGTAACGACTTGGAGCGGGGCATTATTATCAATTGTCTTGGTTTGGTTATAGGCTCAAGTAAAATTGTAGGAACTTGCAACTCCTATAAATTGTCATAACAAGGATATTCCCATGAGATAAAGTTTTATTAAACCAAAACCTGTGAACTCACCAATATTTATATATTGACGATTTTTAAACATATCTTTCAGGTAATTGACAGATGAAGGATGACATGGCAAGCAGGGTCGGGGGAATCTCCAATTTGGGCGTTGGATGTTGTGAAGGGGTCTCGTCTCTCTGTCCCAAGGAATTCGGGATATAGGGAGGAGCCTCCCTATTTATATTAAAAACAATTTTAAATTATGTATGAATAATTTGACGTGATTTTCAACGTTTGAATAAATGCCCGTTTCTTTAATTAATTTGTGATTTGCATTAATCTTGGCTTAATCCTCTTGAACCGTCACGCCACGTGTTTCCGCCATAGGCGTGGTGTGACAGCAGCGTTGGGTGGTGGTTGTAAGGATGGGTGAAGGGGTTGTTCAGAGGTGAGGGCAAATTCTGTCCATTTTTTCATTCAGCATCATCACAGTGCTGAACCATTAAGTCTTAATGGTTTAGTTCAGAGCCCCAAGTTTTTGCAACCAAACACCACCCACCTCTGACCGATTCAGAGGTTACCTCTGAATGAAGCCATTCAGAGGTAAACAAACAGCTCCTAAATTTTAAAATGAAAATCAAAATATCAGAAAACCGAAACCGAAAGCAAAACCAAAACCGACCCGGTCTTTAGTTATGTCTATGTGGTTTACCTAACTTCCCATTTGCCATGACATTGTATAAGGAAGGCAAATTACTATAATACCGACCGGCAAATTGGTATGAATAAACTAATCATAACTGACCATAATCAACATGAATAAAATTATTATAAGAGACCATAAATCGATTGGTGGCAACACAATGTGATGATGTGATATATAGACAATGTCAACCTAGAAAAAGGATGGTAAGGCATCATCCACAATATAAAATGTTTGAAATGTACAAATAATTGTAAATATCAGATGAAAACGTTTGGTCATAATTCCTCAATTAATCCACTATACTCATTCAATGAAGTGGCAAAGGAATAAAAAGGCATGTATACCTCGGGGGATATATCTTTAAAGAGTAAAGATGTTGTACAAAGTGTTTTTTGGTAAGAACTGTGAGTATTAAAGGAAGAATTTTTGTTTTTTTTTTCTTGAATTTTTTTCCCATATTGTTAAACATGTATTATAGTATTGAAAACTAAAAAAAACAAAAAAAAAATGGTGTAGAGTAATTACGTGTAGAATAATTACATAATTACTGTAGTGTAAACTAATGTATTTACTTTAATGATGTAATTACACTAAAAAAAATTTATTTTTGTATTATTTATCTAGAAAAAAATTCTAAAAATAATAAAATTTTTTACCCCTTTGATTCTCACAGTTCTTAAAAAAAACACTTTGTTTTTTTATCTTTACTCTATCTTTAATTTTTTTTTTTTTTTTTTTTTTTTTTTTTTTTTTATAAAAACCAAAAGCTTTATCATTCCAGGACAAAGAAAATTACATTAAGATAGCGGGCAAGCGGGCAACAAGCTGCGCCGCCACCCCTTTCTGGATAGCAAATCCTAATCTACTAAAAACATAACCATGTCCACCCGGAGCCGAGACACTACTGTGAATAACCCGCTGGACCCTGGTCAGGAAACGGGTAGCCTCCGGTGCCAATGAACCAAAGGTGTCAAAAGCCAAAGGTACAAAAACGTGTTGGTTCTCCTCGCAGGCTTTAGCATGTTTTTCTACCTTCTTTGCCTCTGCTTTTCGGACCGCTTGCCCTGCAACAAAGCCACTATCCCTCAACCCAACTAGGGGAGATACACCCGTCAGGTCAACACAAGCATGCTTCCCCCCGGACCACCCAAAGACAAGGAGATCTGCTGGTCGTAGGGTGGATCTCCCTTCTGCTGGATCCGAGAGGAAGTTTACAGGGGCCTCCTTCTTGGCTGAGATCCCAGCCCGTCTTAAAATGTCCCACAGAATGTCTCGAACCCAATCATGCCGATATTTAAAACCGGGCAACTCCTTACAATGGACCGCGTGTTCCCCGTATTCATCCAGGCAGGCCTTACGGCACATCGGACAGATGTCATCCTCCTGGTACATTGGGATCATCAGACGATATTTAAGAATGGCCCTGTATTCAATAGCGGACATGCTTTGGCCTAAACCTTCGATCGGGATAACAGTTAGGAAATCTTGGGCGTGGGGGGTTTGCAGGCATTCAATAACTGCCCTCTGACGGGGGGACAGACCAAAAACTTCACCCAGGTTCTGAGCGATTTTGCCATAAAGGGCATTCGCCAAAGTTTTCTGAGGCTTTGGGGGGGCGGTGTCCTTGTTAGAAAAACCGCCGATATCAAAACCTGGGAGATAGTCATTTAGCTTTTCGAGGGCCTGCACGTAGTCCAAGTCTGCGCCGAAAACCCCGCTATTTCGTAGGATGTGGTCTTGAAGATTCCAGGACTGAGCCCGTGACGCCACAAACGCATACATGCCAACATCCTTCGCAGAGAGGAGCCCTAATCCTCCCACACGCATCGGCAAAGACGCCATCCGCCATTGTAGGTCACCAAAGAAAGGCCCCCCACATACCACTATGTCTTCAATGGCTTCCCGTAAACCCTTGTCAAAACATGATACTGCTTCATCCATCATGGAGGGTTGGCAGGTCCGTAACCCAAAAAGCAACTTAGCAACCCCCATACATGACCTGAGCAGGAGGAGTTCACTCTGGGGATCCCTAAGGCAGGGCAAGAGTTGCATGAGTCCAACAGCGCGCGATGCCCTCCGCTTTGCCAATCCGCGGATAAAATAAGGGTCACGGCTAACAGCCCCTCCGAGGAGCTTCACCCCTTTTTCTGGCCTACCAATCCCGCTGGGAAAAAGCCCCTCCTGAAGTTTCACCCCATTACAAGACGGCCAAAAAACCTCTGTTTTCTTAATATTAAGCTGAAGCCCCAAGGATGGCCCCTCTAGCCGGATAATGTCTAAGGCTTTAGCAACTTCGGTGGCCTCACCAATAATCGTCCCATCGTCCAGGTACCACGCATGAAACGGGAGTTTACACATTTCTTGTACCCGGAGAACCATAGGGTGTAAAGCAAGGGCGAAAAGGAGGGGGCCTAAAGGGTCCCCCTGCTGAACCCCCGTGGTGGCCCCTATACAGTCATTACCAACATACAACCTAGCTGGCTGGGCATATAGGAACTGGACCCATAAATAGATAGACGGGCAACGTTGATGGACCTCTCGAAGAAGGGCAGTGCGGTCGATCATATTAAAGGCGTTCGAAAAATCTACCGTGAGCATAGCCAAGGACCCGTCCGCATGGAAGGAGCTTAAGAACCTGTTCGCGCTGTGAAGCACCGCCTCCGCCCCATTGGGTGTACCCACCCCAAATTGAAAGTCCCCAAGGTACTTAGCCATTTCCTTCCCAACCTTCCTCATAGCCACTTTAGAAACTAATCTGCGCCAAATGGCCCCTACGGCAATGGGCCGAATCCCGTTATCAGGTTTCAATAGAGGGGTGAGGGGGGCCGAAGAAACAAATTCAGCTAGAACCCTTGGGCACAAACCCCCTAGCCAAAGGTTGACGACTTCAGTAATAGCTGAGAGCAACCCCGTGGAAGTCACTGACCCTTCTCCAGTAAGAGCGTCTAGCAAATGTTGGGCCCTCAAACCGTCCCTCCCACAAGAAGTCCCTTTAGGGAAAGACCGGAGACAACCAAGCACACAATCCATATCCACAATAAGGGCGGGCATGACGTCAGAGTTGGCGGGCAGGGACGGAGGAGGCATCACCGGATGTTTGTCAATAAGGGCGTTCATGGTAGATTCCCCAAAAGGAGCAACCCCACTGGAACACAACACCTTGACAGCAGCTGTGAAGTGACCATCCCTAACTTTTCTTAGGCATTGTTTGACATTGGGGCTCTCTTCAGAAGGCTTAATCCCCCTTACACCCTGGGTAAAGAAAACACCCTCCCCCGCACTATCAAAAAGGGAAGAAACCAAATCTGAAAAACCAGAACCGTCTTTCCACAAGGAAAGCGCTTGCAGGATACTACTACATTGCAAGGATTTCCTATTCCCAGACCTCCGCTCCTGCCTAGTGGACGGTTGGACCACCCGCAGAGTACACCTCGGCAATAAAAGCAATTTGACCCAACTTTCTACAGACCCTGGAGAGGCCACCACCTTTCGTAAGGCACCTGTTAAAACTTGGGCGAACGCTAATCGACAGCTTGGCGGAATGCTTTTGACAGTTTGAATGGGCAGAGAGAAAACCTTTTCAAGGAGGGATAAATCTCCGACAACCCCTCCTGAAGGACCTGGTTCCATATCAGTAGCCGCACGCCGAGGTTTCTGAATCCCCACAATGAAATCTTCCACATCCCCTGTATTCACAGAAAAGGAGAAGACATCATCAACGCCGTGGTTACACCTTTTGCTAAGAGCATGCAGCACCATGCACCTCCCACATAGCCATTTGGCCCCATCTTGAAGGGCGCCCCCAACATCCATAAACAGGTCCAGATCTTGAGACATGGCATCTCGCAATGACGCCTTCCGATTTTCAGTCTTGAAATGCAGACTCTGCATGTGCTCGAGAAGGCGGAAAAACCCCGAAAACCCCGGTTTCCCATCTTTACACTCATGGAAATGCTTAAAGGGGCATGATCTAAGCCCACTGCTTGAGCCAGGGCCCGAACCTCCTGGCTTACCAATCCGTTCCCTTTTTTTAGGAGCCATAAACACATCCAAAGCAACCCAGATAAAAGCAAGAAAAACCTAAAGGACCCCTACTCGAGGCGAGGTGGGGCAATAAACCGATGAAAACAAGGACATAAAAACTTCAGGTAGACAACAAGAAAGTAGAGGGGGAGCAACCAACAATTGCTCACCTCCTACCCGTCAACCGCAACACCCTATTTTATACCATCACACTATATTATTATTATTGTTATTATTATTATTATTATTATAATTATTATTATTATTATTATTATTATTATTATTATTATTATTATTATTATTATCTTTAAATTATTAAAAAAGTGGTAAGGAGACTTTATGTGATAAAATGAGAATGCTAATAGCCATAGCATGGTGAACATTGTTATAGTATAGATTCAAATTGATTTCACTATCTATATTTTTTTATTTTAAATATAATGTGTAAACCTCACACATTAATTGATAATACTAACAACTATATACGTGAAAATTACATGGCATACCGTAACCGAATGCAGATCTACGTATAAATTGAGTTAATCAACAAAACATAGTTTTACTAATGATGCACAATGAGAATGTAACACGTGAGGGTAGTTTTGCGTATATTAGGAAACTTAAGTGTGTTTTTTATGTAATACGTGAGTTAAAGCTTATATACGGTCATTGTGTCGTGTGAATCCTGGTTATGCATGTTGTTTCTTTATAACATGACTATATGGGTATATCATATGCCAACTTGATATATGATTAAGTATGCATATGTGCTTCATCAAATACCCCATGTGTTATTTACCTAAAATGGCCATCACATTGATGCAAGGCTATGTTAGGATATCTTGACATGTCTTTGTGGTTCTTGATTGGTCCCTACATAGATGAACGTTGGGAAGAGATAACGTACAAAGCTTCTTTACGTAAGAAGCGTAAGAAGCAATCTCAGCCATTAGATTAACAAGATGTCTGGATGCAGATTAAAAACCCTAATCATGCTTGGGTTAAACTAACCAAGGGTAAATTATGAAAAACCGTCTATTTTTTTTCAAATCGTAACAACAAAAATCAATCGAAACAAAATTTTTCAAAAATTGAAAATCGTTTAAATCAATCTGAATGATTACACAATCAAAATAACAAAAAGCATTCCATTACAATGAACAAAAAATGAAAAAAAAAATTATAAAAACAGAGATTTATACTGGAAAGATTTAATCATACGAAAAACCATACAGATTATGAATAAATGCTCGTAATAGTTGTCAAAAACTTTCGATTTTGTTTCAATAAGTATGATTAAACATAAAAATTAGGTTAAAAAAAGTTGCAGAGGAAAAAGATGAAGTTGGTGAAAACATAGAGTTTTAAACGCACTAACAAATTTTAAACACACTCATTGTATAAAATTTAAACGGACTTATCAAATTTAAACGCACTCATTAAAAAGTTTGGAAGCACTCACTGAACATTTAGAAGCACTCATTAAAAAGTTTGGAAGCACTCAATGAACATTTAGAAGCACTCATTAAAAAGTTTGGAAGCACTCATTGAAAATTTAGAAGCACTCATTAAAAAGTTTGAAAGCACTCATTGAAAATTTAAAAGCACTAATTGAAAATTTAGAAGCACTCATTAAAAAGTTTAGAAGCACTCACTGAACATTTAGAAGCACTCATTGAAAATTTAGAAGCACTCATTAAAAAGTTTGGAAGCACTCACTGAACATTTAGAAGCACTCATTGAAAATTTAGAAGCACTCACTAAAAGTTTGGAAGCATTCACTGAACATTTAGAAGCACTTATTGAAAATTTAGAAGCACTCATTAAAAAGTTTGGAAGCACTCATTGAAAGTTTGGAAGCACTCATTGAAAATTTGGACGCACTCATTAAAAAGTTTGGAAGCACTCATTGAAAATTTGGAAGCACTCATTAAAAAGTTTGGAAGCACTCACTGAAAATTTGGACGCACCCATTAAAAAGTTTGGACGCACTCATTGAAATTTTGGACGCACTCATTGAAAATTTGGACGCACTCGTTAAAAAATTTAAACCCACCTTTGAAGCTTCTGAACTTGTACTCTGTCTCTCCTCTATTTCTTGTACTCTCCGTCTTCTTCTATTGAATCCTCGGGCACCTTCTTCAAGTTTTCTAAAGATAGAGAAAGATGCAACTTAAATAATAGACTTGCAGTACTTATGAAGAAGCTCTAAAAACAACATATTTAACTCTTGATACCCGTAGGTATAGCACCCAACCAAACTTGCGTTCATGTGTACCAAACGAGTATACAATACCTATTGCCACCCCGAAAATGAAAAAGGTTGTAGAGAAAACATAGCTATGTATAATAATAATTTATTTAAAAGCCATAACAATGACAATAGTTGTAGTTACATGGTTGAATTTTTCCTTAAAAGAAAATAAAATAAGCTTAGAAAACTAACACTATGTTCCAGAGTTTAAAAGTAGAAGGAAAGGAAAGGAAGCGGAAAGAAAGGAGGACAATTTTGTGTTCCAGAGTTTCATTAAAGGAAAGAAGGGGAGGGAAGAGGAAGGAAAATTCCTCCAAATAACAATCCTTCCAAATTGGAAGGAAGCGGGAGGAAGGGAAAGTAAGAAAAATTTAAAGTAAATCATTTACCAATTTACCCTCTCATTTAACCTATAATAAAATCTTACAAGGGTATAATTGTAAAATATACGTTTCTTTTCTCTTCCTTTCAACTCGGGAACACATAAAATTTTTAGTTTCTTTTCTTTTCCCTTCAACTCGGGAACACGAAATAAAATTATATATTTTCCTTTCTTTTCTCTCCTAATATCCCTTTCTCTTCTTTTCTTTTATTTAGTAAACTCGGGAACACAGCGTAAGAGGAGAAGCAACACACAAGTGAAGACCATAAAAAGAGGGTCCTCCTGGTGGTGGTGGTCTCGATCGATGAACTTCAAAGGAGGATGGGTTAGGTTTATGTTATGTGTTTAGATCAGGGAATGTTTAGATAAGTGAAGAAGATAATAGGTTTAATCATGGTTTAACTGTGGTTAGATTAAATTGACAGGTGGCAAGTTCTAGTGGCTTCTTACACTTCTTATGTTAAGGGACTTTGTACCCAATACTTTCTCATGAACGTTTGGATGCAAAGCCATTAATCAAAACTCAAGATTCGTTCAACTATATGGTAAACTTTATCTACAATTTTTTTTAATGATAACTTGCTTGTGTTAACTATGCCAACTTGCAACTACTAGCATATTCTTGCTCCCAAATGTAACATGGATTATACAAAATGATATGCCACTAGTTTCTTGGATGTCATTTGTAAATGTTATATTTGGTAATGTCGGTGGTACTCACAAACTGCCACTGTTGCAAACATCGCACGCTTTAAAAAAAAATTTGAAAGTGTACAACTCCGTTAAGCATGTTTTTTCCCGTACAAGTTCCTTTTGCTATGATGTCTCTCTTTTCATCTTCTCTGTTCTCTCTCTCACCAGCCTACCCCCACCGTCACTTTTTTATGCGATCTCACTATTTTGAACTTCTCTGTTTGGGTGCAGGTTGTTTGTATGGTTGCTGGTTGCATTCGTATGTGGGTGGTGATGGTGGCGGGCTTTAGTGCTTTCCATATCTCCGACAGCAACGACACATAGTAGCGAAGTTTAGGGTTTCACCATAACATAGTGTGACGGTGGTGGTGTCACTGGACTTGATTAACGGTGGCGACGATAAAGGGGTTTAAAGGGGAGTACGTTAACGACGGAGGGTGGTTGAATCGTCACATAAGGCTACGATCCCAAACCCTATGTGTGTTTAGATAACTAATGATGGTGGATATGATTCAAGACATCGGCGGCCTAGAGTTGCTAGGGTTCTGGCTAGATATATCGGTAGATCTTTGAAAAATTGAAGCATAGAGGTATGGGTAACAGTTCTAATATTTAGCTAAAAGTTATAATCAAAAAGGTATTAACAATAATCATGAATATAATATTGCAATAATTGTAGGTAAGGGTCTCTTTAGGAACTATGTCATCTGTCAAGATCAGTATTCAATCAAGATGGAGATGAGGTAAATTATTTATGTTACTATTTATTTGGCGTTTTCAAACATCAAACTTTCATCTTTCTTATATATCGTGAGCCTATGATGCATTTGGAGTGAATAGATGATTGGAATGAAGATATCATAGGGTTTATCAATGGAAGTATCCCTCCTGCTTCTCTCTCCAATTTCAATACCAAATGAATCAAGTCCATGTAGCAAGTAACAAAAAAACTTAGTTTTTTTGTTCTACGCAATTCATTTGTAATTGTCTCAGCCGTTTTGTTCTTGCTTAGAATGCCATTTACAGAGGCTACATGATTACATAGGACTAAGTGTTGTTGGTTAGGTTCTTGCTCTATACAAGTACTTATCATTGCTTATTGGGTTGTCATGTGTCGTTGATACCATTTAGTTGTTAAGGTTGTGTGTGTATGTTATTCGATGATGCATCGGTTAGATATTGGTTGCATAGTTGGGTTCTTAATGATGTTGATAACGCCTTCGTATCATATTCGAGAACAAAGCTTCGCCACTGATCCACGTGAAAACAATACGTTGAGATTCCAGTTCACACACATGTTCAAACTTTCGAATGAAACTTAGAAACATTACGCAGTATGCATGCAAATTGTAGAATACCACTGGCAATTGTTTTCTAAAGATTTTTTTTTCTTTTTCAAGGGAGAATATGATATCATTCTGATGGTGGTTTTGGTTACAGGGTATAGGTGGTGGTGGATGTTTTTTCGTCTACAACAGTCGCAGCTCCGATGAATACGATGGAACGTGACAAACCAGAACCGTGAACTTTGGCGGGTATGGTTCCGATCCAAAATCCAGTTACTCCTCTTAATCGGCCTATGAAAGGTTCGGTCAACACCGGTAGAAATCTGCCCAAAATGTAAGCCCATGTTTTCATATGTTACTACTTTTTGGTATACAATTTGCAGTCACATGTTGTTGTTTGCTGTATTCACTATCTCTTTTATTTTTTTAAGTAATCATTCTTATTATTTATATGAATTTACAACTTTCATGAATTATGTTTTTTAAGTAATTGTTCTATTTTTAGTATGATTGGTTCTTGATTGCATTTCCACTAAAGGCTTTTAAAAATTTGCTTATGATATCATAAAACACAATTTGCAGCCATCTTGCACTAACATATACATGGTGTAGTTTATTTAATTTTGAATTAATAAGATTTTTCCTGTAGGCTTCATAATTATATCCTATTTCTTTCATTGCAGGTAGACATGGACAGAAAAACCGGTTCCTCAAACCGAACCGGGAAAAAAACCGGAAAACCGGTTGGGAAAAATCCGGTTTCTGTTCAAACCGGTTAGGAACCGACCCAAAGGCTCGGTTTTGGTTCGGGTTGAGGTTTCGTAGGATAGACCGGGTTGGGAATCGGTTTGGATTAAAAAACCGGTTTGAAAACCGGCTTATAAAAAAAAACGATGCAGAAACCGGTTCATGGAACACCTGATAAAAAAAACTGGTTTCGAAACCGGTTTTTGACCGTTGGGGGCTTTTTTTTTTTTGACCCACAGTCATAGTATAAATACCCCTTCATTTTTAGGATCAATCACACCATCAAAAACAATCTCTAATCTTGCATTCTTCATCTAATTTCTCACAAACACTCACTCTCAATTCTCTAAAAAAATGACATCTTCTCAACATCAAACTCCTCAAAGCCAAACCGATTCCGTCCAACTTGGTGCTTCTTCATCCCAAGCCACGGTTGTTAAGGTAATTCCAACGAAACGAAACCCCAACGTTTGGAAACACTTTGATTTATGTGTTATGACTATGGGTCCAAACAAGGCGAGATGCAAATTGTTCAACTTTGTTTTAACACGATGCTAATTCCACCTTGAAAGACCATGTGGAAAAACCGTATTGCAAAGTTTTGAAAGAACAATAAAACTCTCAAGGTGGAGCCTCGACCACACAAGAAGGTGACTTGTTTGTGTACAATTTGGAAGCGGTTCGTGAAGAAATGGGGAATTTTGTCATACAAGAAACCTTGCCTTTCAATCATTTTGACAATCCACGTTTGACGAAGCTTATTCAACGAACAATTCAACCAAGATACACACATGTAAGTCGTGCTACCCTTAGACGTGATTGTTTAAAAGGATGGAAACAAGTTAAAAATGAATTAATTAATTATTTTGAAAATTTACAAACCGGTGTTAACTTAACAAACGATGTTTGGTCCGCACCGCACGGTTCACCCGACTCTTATATTTGTGTAACGGCCCATTGGATTGAACCGTCTTCTTGGCAAATGATGAAACGAACTATTGCGTTTCGATTGTTGGATTACCCTCACACCGGTGCAAATATTTTCAACGTGGACTTAACCGAACCAATGTCTGAATATGAAGCCGAAATGGATGAATCGTGAATGGATAAGAAGCAACTCCGGTTCGGGTGAAGATTAGACTATGTCTGAAGATTTATTCCGTTTAAGACTATGTTTTTTTTAAGAATTAAGATTATGTTTTCTATTATGTTTCGATGTTATCTTCAGATTCCATTTAGTTTCGATGTTTTTTGTCGTGGTTTTGAATCAATGAAATCGTATTTTTAAGTTACATTGCGTTGGCAATAATTTGGTTTATTCAAAATGTTCAAAAAAATATTGTTTTTTTTAACAGAAATAGCAGCATACAGTTGCAGAAACAACATCAGCAGGTCCCAAAAACGGTATTTTTTCCGGCTTTTTACCGGGTTTTGTACAGGTTTTTTGTACCGGTTTTTTATACAAACTGGTTTCAAACTCGGTTCCAATCGGTTGGGATCAAAGGGTCTGTTCGAGTATTCAAATCGGTTTGGGAACCGGATTGGTTTTTGGGAAAAACCGATTTTTATAGCACCTCTAAAACTCGGACCGGTTTTTAAAGCGGACCGGTTTGAAAAGAAAAAAAAACCGGTTTGTCCATGTCTAATTGCAGGTGGGGTAATCTTAGTTGCTAACCAAATCGTTTTACTCAGGTAATATTCAATATCTTTGGTTTTTTCCTTTAGTTTGCAGTTACACTAAAGGCCATTTGCAACCCTTTTTTGGCGTTTACTTTTTTATGTTATCAAGCCGAGACCGATTCGGTCGGGCGCGCCGAAACGCGCGTGGATATAAGCCTAGTTTTTCTTAAATTAGTATCTTACGACTTACAAGTGATATAACATGAGAATAACATTATCAGTTGATCATAAAACAATGATCCTTTGTTGCTTGGATCTCTCTACTATGATTATCAAATGGTTGCAGAAGTCGCTAGATGCTTCTAGATTGGTCGATTGGGGAGTTGCGAGCACTCAGCCTAGGCGGAGGCTACTTGAGAAGCACTTGGACATGATAAGTTATAGTTAAAATTAATTCTAGAAATTATATTTTTGTTAAATATCATAATTTTAATCACATACGGAGTATATAACAAAATACATCAATATCAATATAAATAAAAAAGACAAGTTAAATTACTAAGAGCATGATCTTAATTTTATGTTTCATTTTTTTAAAGTCAAACTAGTCCCAAGTTGACCAACTAAAGGCGATGTTGGCCGTCTTTGATCGATTCCGGTGGAATTGAAAAAAAATCATAACACCGTTCCTTGTAGCGATGACTCGGCCGCGTAGACCTACTTTTAAAACATTGATTCTTTATAACTATTAATTTGTTTGTTTGCTTTGAAACATTCTGCGTGTACTAGGCATTTGAATGTCAATTTTTATAACTAGTAAGGTGCCCGCGTGATGCGGCGGGGCACAACATTTAGATTTTAAAGTTGTACGGGGCAATTCAGTTCAATATCTACACCAAAAGCAATTGTAATACTTCTAATTTTTTATCTTCTCCTCCATGATAATTCTCCCAACAATATCTACACCAAAAGCAGACAAATTTTGTATTATATTTAGCATGCGCTTCGTTGTGGGGTTTGTTATGTTTTGACATGATTGAAATGTGTAAGTGAATAGAATTTTCATGTCACTATGAATATCATACAAAAGTTCATACATTATGAAGCATGGATAAGTCAGTTATTTAAAATATTGGCATATCTCATCTAATAATTTTAGCTAAAATTAAAAAAAACAAAAAAAAAAAACATATAGTTCTCTAAGCAGTATTCCATTTGTCATGAACTTGATTGAACAAAAATTGTCCAATCTTCTTGTCATCCCTAAGTTGAGAATTGATCGACTTCCCAAGACCAACACTAAGCTCAAAGCCATCTGCCTTGCAATTACAATAATCGCCACACGCTTCGATTGGGTAACACAATAATCCCCTTCTACTAATATGGTTTTTGTTAGTAAAGTCAGCCTCACAATTAAATTGCATAATGTCACCCAAAAATCACAAAAAATAAAAATAAAAATAATAATAATATTAAAAAATCCAAATGTAATAAAGACAAGTGAGTATGCACTTGTTCCCTTATTATATTTAGTTTTTTTTTATGTTTGCTCTTATTTTGTTTTTGGGTTTGTTTATTCTTTGTGCTTTGTAAAAAAGACTAAATGAGTATTTACAATGGAGAAAGTGTTGGTCCGAAAATCTAAACAATTATGTCTAATTTTGCGTAGGATAAGACGTGCAAACACTTATCAAACAAAATTAATTTAATTCTAAAAGTTGTTATAAGCTCAACAAGGACATAAGAACATGAGACCATAACGTTTAAAAAGGTAAACACGGAAAACTAAAGCCAAATCAGGGTATAACACCTAGATATTAAAAAAAACAAACAGATTAGCTCACAAAAACCAAAAGCAAATATTTTCATAAATAAAGATTGATTACTCATATTTGACATTGAAATGGCAATATTTACTATCAAATCTAAATGCTTATTTACCCATCAAAATATTTATTTGACGTCTAAACATTTTGAAGGCAAATTTATTATATATGATACATTATGATCAATAGTTTGATCAAACTCTCAAAAGCGGCAACCAATTTCTCTTCTAGATACAACAAGCCACAAAGAGTAAAATAAATTTACAAAACAAAAATACCAATAAATAATATATTTAAAAATACCAAATTACAAAAAGAGTTATATCACGAGCAGTGGCGAAGCTTGACCCGAAGGTTCGGGGGGTTGGAAGTCACCGGGGGTCGGAAGTCACTAGTTTCGGGGGTTCGAAACCCTACATTTACAAAATTTTCTATACGAATACTATATAATCAGAACTTCTGCACGAAAATTCGGGGGGGGGGGGGGGCGGCCGCCCCCTCCCGCCCCAACTAAGCCTCGCCACTGATCACGAGCATGAGATTCGGGGTTTGTTGAAGTTTTATAAATGGTGTCATTCTTCTTCCTTAATTCATCTTCCTATTCTTTGGACCATGAGACATGCTTAATTGCTTGGGTTTTGCAGCTAGTAGACTACAAATACAAAATGGAGGATTGTGATAAAGAAAGAACAATAATTTATAATAGTGTGTTGTCTCTTTAGTTTTCCAGCTAATTATTAGATTATTTAACTTTTTAAGGAGTTACATTCCTTCAAGTTCTTCTTTTTAATTGTTACCATGTTACAAGTATATCTATATCTATATCTATATCTATCTATATCTATATCTATACTTATTAGATTATCTATCTATACTTATTTATTTACTATATAGTGGGTTCTGGACGGACAACATCGTCATTTCATATTTATTTATATGGGCAAAAATGTAATTTCATTAGATTGGTAAGACATATTTAATACGAAAATTTAATACAAGTCAAATTTCATTTTTTTTTTTTTTTGAAAGGTTAACTTTATACAAAAAAAAGCGCCACAAAACGGTCCTCAAAGAAAGGACCATCGGGCAAACAAACGTTACATCACTATAAGCGGGTACTTACACCAATCCTTCCAATCTAAAATATTCAATCTAGATCTATTTTTAAACCAAAAATAAGACGTAACTTTTATGCTTTCAAAAACCTCCGGTGCCCTACGACGTTTACCTTGAAAGATCCGGTCGTTGCGTTCCATCCAAATAGACCACATGGTGGTGAAGACTATGCCTCTCAAAATATACTTAGCATCTTTTGATAGTGGCTGTCGGCTGGGAAGTAACAAAAGGTCTTCAATATCAAAGATCAATGAGGGGCCTAACCTGCACCATACTTCCATACGACTCCACACCTCCATGGCAAACCAGCACCCGGTAAACAAGTGCAGAACCGACTCGGTATCCATCTCGCAGAGATCACAGTGCTGAGTCTGAATGTCAACACCTCGATGAACCAAGTTGACTTTAGACGGAAGGCGATTTAAAGCGGCTCTCCAAACCAAAATCTTACATTTCAAAGGGACCCAACCTTTCCATTTCATACTCACCCGAGTAGCAGTGTGCGGTTCAGTGGCTAACAACAAACGTACCTTTTTCACAGAGAATTTTTTTGATGAGTCGCCATTCCAAGACCAAGTGTCATTACCTCCCTTCCATTCTACCTCATAAATGTCTGACATGAGGTTGAACAATTCAGTAATCTCCTCGTTGGATGTCGGCCTTGATCTCCAACCCCATTGTAAGTGTTTGACGTTATTATCCATCGAGACCCTATCCGAAATTGTAGCCCATTTTTTCTTTTCCAATCTAAAAAGGTGAGGGTAAGTCAAGCGGAGCGGTTCTTCTCTAACCCAAGAATCCATCCAAAAACTAATGGTAGAGCCGTCCCCTATAGAAGCGCTGAAAAGACTCCCGAGGGTTCGACCATTCCATAAAGTTTTATCTCCAATTTTAACGATTTGTTTCCAACACCCGCTTGCGGCATTCGAACATGGCAGAAAAGACCAAGACCTACTCGTACCATGACAGCCAAAAATCACTTTTTTCCACAAACAGTTAACCCCAACTTTAAATCGCCACGCCCATTTAAGGAGAAGAGCATCATTAACGTCTTCCAACTTCGAAACCCCTAGACCTCCCAATTTCTTTGGTTTGGTAACGATGTCCCAAGCCACCCAATTAATTTTCTTTTCCGTACTACAACCCGCCCATAAGAATTTCCTCATAATAGCTTCCATACTCTCTATAACCGCCTTAGGCGCTTTATAGAGAGAAAGATAATAAACTGGGAGGTTTTCAAGCACCGCTTTAACTAGAGTTAAACGACCACCAATAGATAGATGCTTCGCCTTCCATCTAGCAAGCCGGTTGTTAATCACCTCAACGACCGTCTTCCAATTCTTTATACGGGTCATTCTAGCACCAACTTTAACACCCAAATAATCAAACGGAAAATCCCCACGCTTACACCTCAAAATCTCCAAAACACTATTAACCTCACCCTCTTCGGTACCAACCCCAAAAAGATTGGACTTGTGGATGTTTATACGAAGGCCCGAACATAAATAAAAGATTCTAAGAACACGAGCCATATTTTGAATGTTCGCTCTAGACCACTCCCCCATTATCAACGCGTCATCCGCAAAGAAAAGGTGATTAATAATAGTATTGCCACACGAAAAATTAATCCCTTTGATGATTTCCAACTCATTCGCTTTTAGAAGCAAGTAAGACAAGCACTCCATAACAATAAGAAAAAGAAATGGGGAGATTGGATCACCTTGGCGAAGACCTTTTCCACTCTTGAATTGAAAAGTAGGCGAACCATTAACGAGCACTGAAGCATAAGCCGAATCCAGAATACCCTTGATCCATTTACACCACACCAGAGGAAAACCCATTTGAGCCATAATTGACAATAAAAAGCACCAGTTCACATTATCATATGCTTTTTCAAAGTCAATTTTCAACAAGAATGCTTTTTTCTTTCTCCTTTTAAGCCATTCCAATACTTCATTTACCACAAGAGGCCCATCCAAAATAAAACGATCCGATAAGAAAGCCGACTGGGTCTCCGAAATTAATTTACCCAACACCTTCTTAAGGCGGTTAGCAAGGATTTTGGAAACAACCTTACTAATCACCCCAATCAGCGTAATTGGTCTATAATCTTTGAGCCCCATTGGCGTTTTAACTTTTGGGAGCAAAGTAATAAACGCCGAACCACACCCCTTGTTGATAATACCCGTCTCATATGTAACATCGCGAAAATTTTCCCCAAATTTTAATATAAAACGCCCTTATTTTCGTTACATTTTATATAAACGTCATTAAGTCTCCATTACCCTAACTCATAATATATATAGATATATATACATATATATAATAATAATAATAATAATAATAAAAAATTCAGATTTTATTACATATATATATATACACTTTTGATTCTATTTTAACCCATTACCAAACCCAATACCCATATCCCTAATATTGCTAAAACCCAATGATCTGAGCCCAAGCCCAAGAAACGTGGCCCAGACAACTAGACCCAATCCATTTCACCCTTAACTGTTTAAAAAAAAAAACAAAAATGCTTTGGCCGGGGTTCGAACCCGCGCCAAAGCCACACATACACACATACACAACCATCTGGGCTGGACCTTCTGTTTTGAAATAACCCGGACGCGTATTATATAAATACACACATTAAAACCTCACAGTTGACAAGGAAAGTCAACTGTGGGTTGCCTTGTTGATCAATCCATCAAATTAACTCGTAATTGATCTATCTTTGGTAAATTTATTTGATTGCCGGCCTATTACAACACGATTACACGTCATATACACATCAATCGTTGACCCATTTGATCAATTATACGCGTATGCATTCAATAAGCGGTCAACTTTCCAATTAACCTTAATCATCAACCCTCAGTATAAATAGATGGTTTGCGAACCTTGTTTACTCGCTCACAACTCTCTCTCAACCTCCCAATCTCTCTAATTCACTCTGAATATTATTATTTTGCTCGTTGGTTGACTTTTGCTTTGACCCGACGTTTGCAATCAAATCATCACTGTGAGTACGATTAATTTTGTGGGTTTTATTCATCGGCTATCAAACAACAATAGCCCTAACATTAATCGGGCTAAAGTTGTCTGAATCATCCAATTGAAATTCTAGGGTTCGTCGATTTGAAATTGGGGATAAATCTGATATCATTTATTTATTTTGAAACCAGAAACATCACAACCACCGGCCTAGGCCAAGTGGTTGTGACCATGGTCCTCCACAGTGGTCACCCGTGTTCGAGTCCCGGCACTGACCTTTCTTTTGTTCTTTTCTTTTCTTTTTTTAACAAACATATATATATATATATATATTAAATCCTTTTAATCTTTTAAATTCATTTTAAAATATCAAAACTATTTTATAAATTCTAAAAAAATTACATTTGTTTAATCTGATATAAAAGTTTTATTTATAATTTTTATTTTTCAGAAATTCATTTATTTAACATTTATAATAATTAAATCATTTTTATACTATTATATTTATAAAAATCCATTTATATATCAAAACAACTTTATTAAATTCTCCAAAAATTATCCTGACTTTTTATAAGGATAAACTTTACTGAAATAATTTTTAATTCAGTAAAATCATTTATTTTATATTTTTAAACAATTTTTGTTAGATTTAATCATAATTAAATCATAATAAATCAAATTTTCATCATTTTTGCACCAAAATTTTATACAAATTATTTTTAATTATTTAGAACAGAAATATGATTTTTAAAATAGAAATTCTTTAATTTTAGTATTTTTGAATATTAAAGTTAAAGTTTGTCAATTTGTATAAATAGATTTAATAATCTATTTTAAAGAAAATAATTTTATAAAAATTATTTTTATACTTTAAACACATTCTTGTGACCATCCTAGATTTAACATTTATAAAAAGATTTTTAGTTATTTATTTACTAAATTTCTCTCAATTGGCGAATATTTTTAATAATAATCAAACGAGCTATTATCCCCAAATTCGAAGCCCTAGAACTTATACATTTGTAGACTTGATAGACTTAGACATATTTATTACCTCATTTTAGGGTGATACTTGATACATTTGGTCAACACATTTCTCAACAGATATAACATTTTACCAAGGTGAGTTTTACATAGCCCCTTTTCTATTTATCACCGTTTTTGGGGTGAAACATGTTACAACATCATTTATGCAATTCAATCATCAATGTGTCTATGTGTTTTCTATGTTGCATTATGTCTTGAGCATGATTAGAGTAAGCACCATTCTAGCATAATCATTAACATTGATCAGCCGGCGGTATACATTGATAGATCTATTGGACTGACAATCCCACCCGGATACGTGCCTCCTACAAAGGTTACGTGGGTGTTTGTTATCGTATAACATATTGGACCATGAGCGTATGGTATGTATCATTTTATAACAGTCATCAGGGTTGATTATGCACTCGATTTATTTCTAGTATGTTCTCACATATGGACTAGATTGACATGACACATGAATTGCACATCATTTTTACTCAATTATCAAAAACCTATGTAATTCTCACCAACTTTTATTGACCCAAAACATTTTCAACTTAACATGTTTCAGGTTCTATTTGCTTGAAGATTTGTATTGATGCTTGAAGATATGTGTATAGTTTCAATCAATTTGATGTACAAAATCTAGAACAAATGTATGTAATTCATTTAAATCATATAATGAAAGTTATTATTTACCGTGAGCTACTGAACAATCATCATTACGTGACATCCCGATGTTTCCGCCATCGGTTGGGGTGTTACAGATTGGTATCAGAGCCATGGTTATAGGGAATTAGGTTATTAGAAAAATAATCTAGTCTATAACCATAGGATTTAACAAGTACTTGCTTCTTTTGCTTGCTATTCTCTATCTCCTACTTCTTATCCCTACTATCATCCCTACAAGAAAGTTACTCTCCATCACTGGATCTACTCCTAGACTAATAGGACAAATTCCTCAGGTTTAACCTGAACCACCTTGAGATCTCGTCGAAGTTCTAGATTTTAATAACGAACACGTGCAATCTGGAAGGGTGAACGCCTGTATTCTGAGTCTTCTGTCTAGGCTGGCATTGCGCATATATCCCAATCAGACGAGGGACCCGGATGCCTACCTGGGAATTCTCGGGATGAGTGTTCACTTATAGGCTAAAGCATGTCTTCATATGTTATTAGAATTTAGAATCTTTGATAAGTCAACGTTTTCGTTTATTCGTTTTAATTAAATGAATAAATGATTACATTCCTTATATTACCTCATTGTCCTTCATTCAACCCATATCTTATTGAACATTCATTACCCAAATCACTTCCGTAACCGATGCCCTAAACTAAACCGAGATCAAGACCCTCCAGTTACTTAACAGCAAGTCCAACTATTTAAACGTTGTTTGCTTTCAATTCTATGTAATGGCGCTTTTGATTCAAGTAATAAATTCGAGTATTATCATAACATTTGTGTGCATGCTTGTTTGAATGTGAACTGATTGATATATCTATGATCATACGTGCTTACTTGTACAACAAATGGTTGACTACCAAACAATCTACTTAACGATTGGTAGAGGTCATCATGTCTTTCCAACAGTCGGGAGAGGCCCTACCACCTACTCAACGACTGGTGGGGACTATCAGACCTGCTCAACAATCGGAAGAGTCATAGAAGGACACAAAACCCTAATGTAAGGTAAATTGGTGATTATGGTCCGAAACGTAATCATGAATTTACAAGTACGTTAAGGTAGTGTGAAATTTTATCAAGGTTTCAGGTAGTTGACCAATTGTAACCCTGGTTTTCTCTTAACTTCGGGACGAAGTTCCTAAAAGTAGGGGAGACTGTAACATCGCGAAAATTTTCCCCAAATTTTAATATAAAACGCCCTTATTTTCGTTACATTTTATATAAACGTCATTAAGTCTCCATTACCCTAACTCATAATATATATAGATATATATACATATATATAATAATAATAATAATAATAATAATAATAATAATAATAAAAAATTCAGATTTTATTACATATATATATATATACACTTTTGATTCTATTTTAACCCATTACCAAACCCAATACCCATATCCCTAATATTGCTAAAACCCAATGATCTGAGCCCAAGCCCAAGAAACGTGGCCCAGACAACTAGACCCAATCCATTTCACCCTTAACTGTTTTAAAAAAAAAAACAAAAATGCTTTGGCCGGGGTTCGAACCCGCGCCAAAGCCACACATACACACATACACAACCATCTGGGCTGGACCTTCTGTTTTGAAATAACCCGGACGCGTATTATATAAATACACACATTAAAACCTCACAGTTGACAAGGAAAGTCAACTGTGGGTTGCCTTGTTGATCAATCCATCAAATTAACTCGTAATTGATCTATCTTTGGTAAATTTATTTGATTGCCGGCCTATTACAACACGATTACACGTCATATACACATCAATCGTTGACCCATTTGATCAATTATACGCGTATGCATTCAATAAGCGGTCAACTTTCCAATTAACCTTAATCATCAACCCTCAGTATAAATAGATGGTTTGCGAACCTTGTTTACTCGCTCACAACTCTCTCTCAACCTCCCAATCTCTCTAATTCACTCTGAATATTATTATTTTGCTCGTTGGTTGACTTTTGCTTTGACCCGACGTTTGCAATCAAATCATCACTGTGAGTACGATTAATTTTGTGGGTTTTATTCATCGGCTATCAAACAACAATAGCCCTAACATTAATCGGGCTAAAGTTGTCTGAATCATCCAATTGAAATTCTAGGGTTCGTCGATTTGAAATTGGGGATAAATCTGATATCATTTATTTATTTTGAAACCAGAAACATCACAACCACCGGCCTAGGCCAAGTGGTTGTGACCATGGTCCTCCACAGTGGTCACCCGTGTTCGAGTCCCGGCACTGACCTTTCTTTTGTTCTTTTCTTTTCTTTTTTTAACAAACATATATATATATATATATATATTAAATCCTTTTAATCTTTTAAATTCATTTTAAAATATCAAAACTATTTTATAAATTCTAAAAAAATTACATTTGTTTAATCTGATATAAAAGTTTTATTTATAATTTTTATTTTTCAGAAATTCATTTATTTAACATTTATAATAATTAAATCATTTTTATACTATTATATTTATAAAAATCCATTTATATATCAAAACAACTTTATTAAATTCTCCAAAAATTATCCTGACTTTTTATAAGGATAAACTTTACTGAAATAATTTTTAATTCAGTAAAATCATTTATTTTATATTTTTAAACAATTTTTGTTAGATTTAATCATAATTAAATCATAATAAATCAAATTTTCATCATTTTTGCACCAAAATTTTATACAAATTATTTTTAATTATTTAGAACAGAAATATGATTTTTAAAATAGAAATTCTTTAATTTTAGTATTTTTGAATATTAAAGTTAAAGTTTGTCAATTTGTATAAATAGATTTAATAATCTATTTTAAAGAAAATAATTTTATAAAAATTATTTTTATACTTTAAACACATTCTTGTGACCATCCTAGATTTAACATTTATAAAAAGATTTTTAGTTATTTATTTACTAAATTTCTCTCAATTGGCGAATATTTTTAATAATAATCAAACGAGCTATTATCCCCAAATTCGAAGCCCTAGAACTTATACATTTGTAGACTTGATAGACTTAGACATATTTATTACCTCATTTTAGGGTGATACTTGATACATTTGGTCAACACATTTCTCAACAGATATAACATTTTACCAAGGTGAGTTTTACATAGCCCCTTTTCTATTTATCACCGTTTTTGGGGTGAAACATGTTACAACATCATTTATGCAATTCAATCATCAATGTGTCTATGTGTTTTCTATGTTGCATTATGTCTTGAGCATGATTAGAGTAAGCACCATTCTAGCATAATCATTAACATTGATCAGCCGGCGGTATACATTGATAGATCTATTGGACTGACAATCCCACCCGGATACGTGCCTCCTACAAAGGTTACGTGGGTGTTTGTTATCGTATAACATATTGGACCATGAGCGTATGGTATGTATCATTTTATAACAGTCATCAGGGTTGATTATGCACTCGATTTATTTCTAGTATGTTCTCACATATGGACTAGATTGACATGACACATGAATTGCACATCATTTTTACTCAATTATCAAAAACCTATGTAATTCTCACCAACTTTTATTGACCCAAAACATTTTCAACTTAACATGTTTCAGGTTCTATTTGCTTGAAGATTTGTATTGATGCTTGAAGATATGTGTATAGTTTCAATCAATTTGATGTACAAAATCTAGAACAAATGTATGTAATTCATTTAAATCATATAATGAAAGTTATTATTTACCGTGAGCTACTGAACAATCATCATTACGTGACATCCCGATGTTTCCGCCATCGGTTGGGGTGTTACAGATTGGTATCAGAGCCATGGTTATAGGGAATTAGGTTATTAGAAAAATAATCTAGTCTATAACCATAGGATTTAACAAGTACTTGCTTCTTTTGCTTGCTATTCTCTATCTCCTACTTCTTATCCCTACTATCATCCCTACAAGAAAGTTACTCTCCATCACTGGATCTACTCCTAGACTAATAGGACAAATTCCTCAGGTTTAACCTGAACCACCTTGAGATCTCGTCGAAGTTCTAGATTTTAATAACGAACACGTGCAATCTGGAAGGGTGAACGCCTGTATTCTGAGTCTTCTGTCTAGGCTGGCATTGCGCATATATCCCAATCAGACGAGGGACCCGGATGCCTACCTGGGAATTCTCGGGATGAGTGTTCACTTATAGGCTAAAGCATGTCTTCATATGTTATTAGAATTTAGAATCTTTGATAAGTCAACGTTTTCGTTTATTCGTTTTAATTAAATGAATAAATGATTACATTCCTTATATTACCTCATTGTCCTTCATTCAACCCATATCTTATTGAACATTCATTACCCAAATCACTTCCGTAACCGATGCCCTAAACTAAACCGAGATCAAGACCCTCCAGTTACTTAACAGCAAGTCCAACTATTTAAACGTTGTTTGCTTTCAATTCTATGTAATGGCGCTTTTGATTCAAGTAATAAATTCGAGTATTATCATAACATTTGTGTGCATGCTTGTTTGAATGTGAACTGATTGATATATCTATGATCATACGTGCTTACTTGTACAACAAATGGTTGACTACCAAACAATCTACTTAACGATTGGTAGAGGTCATCATGTCTTTCCAACAGTCGGGAGAGGCCCTACCACCTACTCAACGACTGGTGGGGACTATCAGACCTGCTCAACAATCGGAAGAGTCATAGAAGGACACAAAACCCTAATGTAAGGTAAATTGGTGATTATGGTCCGAAACGTAATCATGAATTTACAAGTACGTTAAGGTAGTGTGAAATTTTATCAAGGTTTCAGGTAGTTGACCAATTGTAACCCTGGTTTTCTCTTAACTTCGGGACGAAGTTCCTAAAAGTAGGGGAGACTGTAACATCGCGAAAATTTTCCCCAAATTTTAATATAAAACGCCCTTATTTTCGTTACATTTTATATAAACGTCATTAATTCTCCATTACCCTAACTCATAATATATATAGATATATATACATATATATAATAATAATAATAATAATAATAATAAAAAATTCAGATTTTATTACATATATATATATATACACTTTTGATTCTATTTTAACCCATTACCAAACCCAATACCCATATCCCTAATATTGCTAAAACCCAATGATCTGAGCCCAAGCCCAAGAAACGTGGCCCAGACAACTAGACCCAATCCATTTCACCCTTAACTGTTTTAAAAAAAAAAAACAAAAATGCTTTGGCCGGGGTTCGAACCCGCGCTAAAGCCACACATACACACATACACAACCATCTGGGCTGGACCTTCTGTTTTGAAATAACCCGGACGCGTATTATATAAATACACACATTAAAACCTCACAGTTGACAAGGAAAGTCAACTGTGGGTTGCCTTGTTGATCAATCCATCAAATTAACTCGTAATTGATCTATCTTTGGTAAATTTATTTGATTGCCGGCCTATTACAACACGATTACACGTCATATACACATCAATCGTTGACCCATTTGATCAATTATACGCGTATGCATTCAATAAGCGGTCAACTTTCCAATTAACCTTAATCATCAACCCTCAGTATAAATAGATGGTTTGCGAACCTTGTTTACTCGCTCACAACTCTCTCTCAACCTCCCAATCTCTCTAATTCACTCTGAATATTATTATTTTGCTCGTTGGTTGACTTTTGCTTTGACCCGACGTTTGCAATCAAATCATCACTGTGAGTACGATTAATTTTGTGGGTTTTATTCATCGGCTATCAAACAACAATAGCCCTAACATTAATCGGGCTAAAGTTGTCTGAATCATCCAATTGAAATTCTAGGGTTTGTCGATTTGAAATTGGGGATAAATCTGATATCATTTATTTATTTTGAAACCAGAAACATCACAACCACCGGCCTAGGCCAAGTGGTTGTGACCATGGTCCTCCACAGTGGTCACCCGTGTTCGAGTCCCGGCACTGACCTTTCTTTTGTTCTTTTCTTTTCTTTTTTTAACAAACATATATATATATATATTAAATCCTTTTAATCTTTTAAATTCATTTTAAAATATCAAAACTATTTTATAAATTCTAAAAAAATTACATTTGTTTAATCTGATATAAAAGTTTTATTTATAATTTTTATTTTTCAGAAATTCATTTATTTAACATTTATAATAATTAAATCATTTTTATACTATTATATTTATAAAAATCCATTTATATATCAAAACAACTTTATTAAATTCTCCAAAAATTATCCTGACTTTTTATAAGGATAAACTTTACTGAAATAATTTTTAATTCAGTAAAATCATTTATTTTATATTTTTAAACAATTTTTGTTAGATTTAATCATAATTAAATCATAATAAATCAAATTTTCATCATTTTTGCACCAAAATTTTATACAAATTATTTTTAATTATTTAGAACAGAAATATGATTTTTAAAATAGAAATTCTTTAATTTTAGTATTTTTGAATATTAAAGTTAAAGTTTGTCAATTTGTATAAATAGATTTAATAATCTATTTTAAAGAAAATAATTTTATAAAAATTATTTTTATACTTTAAACACATTCTTGTGACCATCCTAGATTTAACATTTATAAAAAGATTTTTAGTTATTTATTTACTAAATTTCTCTCAATTGGCGAATATTTTTAATAATAATCAAACGAGCTATTATCCCCAAATTCGAAGCCCTAGAACTTATACATTTGTAGACTTGATAGACTTAGACATATTTATTACCTCATTTTAGGGTGATACTTGATACATTTGGTCAACACATTTCTCAACAGATATAACATTTTACCAAGGTGAGTTTTACATAGCCCCTTTTCTATTTATCACCGTTTTTGGGGTGAAACATGTTACAACATCATTTATGCAATTCAATCATCAATGTGTCTATGTGTTTTCTATGTTGCATTATGTCTTGAGCATGATTAGAGTAAGCACCATTCTAGCATAATCATTAACATTGATCAGCCGGCGGTATACATTGATAGATCTATTGGACTGACAATCCCACCCGGATACGTGCCTCCTACAAAGGTTACGTGGGTGTTTGTTATCGTATAACATATTGGACCATGAGCGTATGGTATGTATCATTTTATAACAGTCATCAGGGTTGATTATGCACTCGATTTATTTCTAGTATGTTCTCACATATGGACTAGATTGACATGACACATGAATTGCACATCATTTTTACTCAATTATCAAAAACCTATGTAATTCTCACCAACTTTTATTGACCCAAAACATTTTCAACTTAACATGTTTCAGGTTCTATTTGCTTGAAGATTTGTATTGATGCTTGAAGATATGTGTATAGTTTCAATCAATTTGATGTACAAAATCTAGAACAAATGTATGTAATTCATTTAAATCATATAATGAAAGTTATTATTTACCGTGAGCTACTGAACAATCATCATTACGTGACATCCCGATGTTTCCGCCATCGGTTGGGGTGTTACATCATAGAATTCCGACATGATTCGAAAAAAATCTTCCTCAAATAACTCCCAAAAATGTTTAATAAACCTGAAATTAAACCCATCTGGGCCTGGAGCTTTAGAAGAGCCGCATTCGAAAACTGCATCTTTAATTTCCTGTCTCGAAAACAAACTAGTCAAGAACGAAGCATCCTGATCATCGAGCTGTCTTAAACCCTCACAAGAAATGCTCGGCCTATGCGCCTTTTCTTCTTTAAAATGTGCGCGAAAAAATTTCAGAACTTCTTGTTTAACAATGACCGGCTTTGAAATCCATTCACCATTAATTTCCAAGCCCGGGATAGAATTTCTCGCTCTTCGACCATTGACAAGACTATGAAAAAAACTAGTATTTTCATCGCCGAGAGTGGCCCATTTTGCCCGTGATTTCTGCCTCATATCCCGGTTTCTAAACATTTCAATTTCTTCTAAACTTTTTTTGCATTCTGTCCAAACCCATAGTTCCTCTTCATTTAGGTCTTTTTGTTCCATCAAGATTTCCATTTCTTCCTGTTCTATTTTTAAACGGTTAACATCCTCATTTTCCTTCAACCGAACCTCATGAATCCACGTCTTCAATTTTGCGCGAATGGCAGCCAACTTTTTAACGAAATTAATGTCAGCCGGACCGTTATTCTCCCAACCCACTAAAGCACTCTTAACAATATCTTGGCACCCGGGTCGATCCAACCAAGAATCAAACCAACGAAACGGTTTGGGCCCAAAGTTAGTATCAACCAAGGATAAACAAACTGGAGCATGATCAGAGTGCTCCCTTTTCAAAGCTCTAACGCAGGCATTCGGCCATTTGTTAAAGATATTATCGCAAACGAGGACCCTGTCAATTCTACTCAACTTGCAAACCCCGCATCGATTTGCCATGTATGTATATTTCAAACCTTTCAGATCGTATTCACGAAGACCCGCCTCGTCAATAAAATTATTAAAGTCTCTAGCGCAAGCTGGATCAAAAAGCGAATTTTTTCGTTCCCCCGGGTCTCTAACAGCATTAAAATCACCGATAACAATCCACCACCCTTGACCCCTATGAATCTCCATAATAATTTTTTCCCACAACTCCTTTTTCTCCCCATTAGGTTGAGGAGCATAAACGTTTAAAACATTCAGCCTAATCTTGTCATCCGAAAGAAGACCAGAAACCAACAAGAAGTTTTTATCCTTCAAAACCAAATCTTTCTTAAAAAATTTCGGATCCCACACGCTTAGGATCCCACCAGAATTTCCACTAGAGTCCACCTTTTCAAATTCGTAACCCGAACCCCCCCAAACCTTAGAAACCAGACTATCATCAATCTGAGCAGACATAGTTTCTTGAATCCCAACAAACGATACCCCCAAATCTGATCTCAGTCTACTAATCCAACTCGGTTTATTCGCCGTACCCAAACCCCTAACATTAATCGATAAACAATTCATTTAATACCTGGTTGTAAGCCTTCTTCATTAATCGACTGTGTGATAAGATCGTCTTGCATATCTAGGTTAACACCCAACTTGTCTCCCACTGATTTTGTAGCCAAAACTTCATCTTGTTGCAAGGTATTGACCACCTCAATGTTACCTTCACCGATTGCTGCATCAAGATGATAAAGCTCACCCTCCATACTATCCAATAATTGCTCAAAGGATTGTACAGGGCTCGCAGAGTATCTTTCAGTGTTCACACAACCAGGGGAGTCACTAGCTAGTGTACCAATATCCTGGTCCACTGTGGGTTCGGGAACTTGATTTTGATCCAAAGCCTCTTGAGTGTCCATTGGGCCGATAAGAGGAGCAAGGTCAAATGGGTCACTACTAGAAGCCTTGGGCCTATTTTTCTTCTTTTGTGGGCCTGATGAATGACCCGATCCACTGCCAGAATGCTTAAATCGAATGATTTTTCTTTTTTTTGAAATGTTACAAACAAACCCCCTTCTCTTTGTTCTACTCGTGCATGCAGTCCCTCCCCCTGGTAAATCGCCTTTCTTCATGGGATTATCATTCAAATCACCTTTGACTCCCGAACTATTCTCAGTGTCATTACTACCATTAATGGGAGTTTCCAAACTATTCTCCTCCACATTAATACTTGCCATACCCGTCTCCCCGTTGACAGACCTATCTTTTTCCGGCGTGGGGACCGGTGAAGCCACCACGTCCATCGGAATTGTATCGGACTTAGCATCCATCGACGAGCCGGCATTCCTAACCACATCCACAAAATCCGGCATCCAATTTCCTTGTTCCTCCAAGACCCAAATTCTATATTTCCTGTTATTCCAATTAAGAGTAACCTCTTCGGAAACCCTAGTTCCATCCCCACGTAAGACACCAACGTATTCGAATGACAAATCCTTATCCTTTTCGGAGATGTTTGCTTTGTGAACAACTGGACCAAACATGCCACCAATCGTATCGAACACTGCATTGGAGCATAGATGTAATGGAACACCCTTAACAATTAACCATGCAATCCTTTCAAAACCAAAGGATTGACCTTCCCATATGGACACGGAAGAAAAGCGATCTTTCATAAGAATTGCCGCTTCGTAAACCATAGAAGCCGTCTCTTTATCATCGAAGGATACCAACACCTCCAAACCACCAAGATACTGGACAAATCCCAAGTTAGGACAGATCGTGTTTAAAGTAACATAAATCTCCTTCAACGTATCCACATTCACCATCTTTGCAATAATAGCTTTACCATATAAACTAGAGAAAGCTTGGACATTACTATCAATGGATACAGATCTTCCTATTAGAAGGTCTCTGAACGATTTCGAACCTGAGACGAAAGAGTCTAGGTTGACT
This sequence comes from Ambrosia trifida, assembly GCA_028751855.1. Classification (NCBI taxonomy): domain Eukaryota; kingdom Viridiplantae; phylum Streptophyta; class Magnoliopsida; order Asterales; family Asteraceae; genus Ambrosia; species Ambrosia trifida. The sequence goes on along the minus strand of CM054122.1, from coordinate 216,367,937 downwards.
CTACTACTACCCTCACTCTCTTTTTTATTATCATTATACGTATTATATGGTTGCCTCTCACCCTTGTTTGTGTATATATTATTATCATTATTAGAATTACACTTGAAACTCTCTCTGTGTTCATCAATCTCTCCTTCCTCTAAAACAAATCGGGCGATATTAAACCACAGTTTGTGATCGCCAATCCGAATCCCACGAAGGTTATTCAAAACATCAGTACTATTTTTCACGTCTAACATGGAAATAAAACCAAAACGATTGCCGTTCTTATCACGTTTTCTGGCAATGTAAAGATCATAAATATGACCGAAGGGTCTTACCTGTGTTGCCAAATCATTCCCACTGCAACCTTCTGGTAGATTCGATACGAACAATTTAGTAATACGACTTTTGATGTTGTCAGGGATCGGTTTTTTTCGCCGCCGGGAGTCCATTCCTAATATTCATCAAAAAAAAAATTTATTAGTAATACGAACAATTTATAATCTCTTTTTTATTAATTTTGTTTTTTGTTTTTGATATATATATATATCATTGATGCATTTTTTAAGATGATTGTTTTTTTTAATTTGACAAAATTACAAAAGTTGTCCTTTAGTTTTTTTACCCATTTATTATAAAAAAAAAAACTTTTAATACATAAAACTATGTACACACACAACTCTCTCTTTTCTCACCCTTAAGTTTAATCTTTCCCTCACTCTTTGCCAACCGACACTATCACCCACCACCACTATACCCTCACATTAGATCCCCTTGGTCATATTTTAACAAGAAAAAAATAATTGGGTTAAGGTAAATGGACGTAACATATAAGGGTTTGTAAATACAAAGTACGTTTTCTGTGATTTATGTTTTTAATGGACATGATTTGCAACCCGCTATAAACATAAAGGGCGATTTTTGTAATTTACTTAATATTAAAATTTTGATTTTAAATGTAAATGTAGAAAAATAGTAATAATAACATTAATAATAAAAAGCTAAAACTCAAATGTCGCAAAACGCAAAATATTGATTGTAAGTTTCTTAGTAAATTTATATAAGATTTTTTTGCTATTGTTAGTTATTGATGTTAGCAACCATATATATTATTAAGAAATTAACAATTGAGTTTGGTTAGGTAGAGGAATCAAATCTGAAATCTTTGTTTAACATATCATAAAACATGATTAAAACTAAACGGAATGTTTAAATTCAGATACATAGCCTAAGTGAAAATATTCCTTCGGCGATTACTAAGTTAAGGCTAGGCAAATTCTTGATAGTAGAGGAATTCGTACTATTGAAGTTGATTTGTATACTAATAAAGGAATTTTTAGAGCTTCTGCTTCAAGTGGTGCTTCTTTGGAATATAAGTTCTCTCATGTTTTGTGATTTAGAATAGTTAATTATGTCTGTTAATAGTGGTTGGAGTGATTTTTTGAGTTATACACATTAGCAAACTTGGTTAAAAATTAAGAATTAGTAACTTTCGTTGAAATGTAAGATGATATGGTGCTTTTATTATTTACTACTTGCAACATATAAGAAGTCGCTCTGATAAATCAGTGGCCATAGATTTGACCGGATGCCTGACCATGTTAAAAAACATAAGGTGGTTTTTATTACATTTTATTTGATACTATAGTTTATCTCCTCCCAAAAAAAGCTAGAGTGCGAACTTCAATTAGATAGAATTAGAATTACAATTAGAATGATTTTTGTTGTCTACCTTTTGTACATTGACAATTAGTTAATGGATTTCAATTGTTTAACCAGTAAAGAATATGTTTATATTACGCTAATCAAAAGAGGGTCGGCAACACCCGCTGCTGTAAATTATAAATTGTCGACTCCACTGCAACGTGCGAGCTCACAATACAATATCCCGCCCGCATAAACAAATTTTGTACCAGAAACACACGTAGGGGCTCGAGTGTAACATATTATTACTTAGGTGTTTTAACCAACCGACATAGATTATCACCTTACTTTCCTCACCGTTTAGACGGCGCTTCAAATCAAGCAGAAAACAAACAGCGAGCTGATTAACCAAACAATGTGCAGTCCCGCTGCAACGCGCAGGCTCCTGCTAGTAATTATTAAAGACTATTGGTTTGTTCTCAACATTTAATGGATTAATAATATTTATTAAATTAATTTTTCTTTGGTGCAAAAATATAAAAAAATAATAATATTAATACCCAATGATATTTTAAATCGTTTTCTTGTTGTTGCGGTAGACTAATGAAGTGAGAACTTATGTTCCTTTTCTTTTTTATAGAAAAATATTTTAATAAACAATGAGATAAAACAAATTCTCAATGATGAATTAGCATTCCTTACGTTGTTAAGTAGGGCTGGCCTATGAATATGAGACCAACGTGATCCATTGAAGATATGATATGCAAAATAAAATACATAATGATTAATTAGCATCCGTATAAGATGAAACAGATCACGAAACACAAATAGATCAAAATAGCTAAAGACATACTATCGTTGTTCAAAAATTAACTACAAGAAATATATTGGTGAAAATGGGATGGTGATAATGCAAGTATTATTTAATTACTAAGAGTTGAGTAAAAATGACCGGGCATGCAAAGAAGGTGTAAGTGCTCTTTGACTAACCAAAACTTAATGATATAAAAAACAAAAATAATATATTCTAGATATGGTAAAAAAGCTTAGGTCATGATGTAAAAATTATAATTTAAATTAAATGATGATTAATTTTCATTACATGAAGCTCTTAGTTAAAATAGGATCTTTAAAGTCAAGTATGTTGCATTTGTATTAAATTTGTCTTATCAAATAAATAAAATTACAATCTTGCCCCTTTAAATGTATATGAAAGTACTATTTTACCCATCTAGAATACACTATATAGTAGTATAGATATAGATATAGATATAGATACTTGATATTTATGCTTAATCGCATATACACACATCTATTTCCTTGTATACGATTGTATATAAAAATATAGAGCAACAACGATCTATCAAGCATCGCGTTTAGAATGATATGGCTATGCCTTCGATTACTTAGCCTATAAATTCAAGTGAGTCGTGAGAAACTCATTGGTAAGACTTTCGCCTTGGTCAATATAATCTACCATACATTAGGGAACATCAAAAAGAAGTAAAGGCGCAAATGAACTAAACCGCTAGTGAGATACTCGAGAACAACTCGGTAAAAGCTTGAATTGAGATATCTTAACACATGTGCGAGCCTAAAAATGAGTTTGTTTAATAAACAAACTTGAGCCCGATCTACATTTATCGAGCTTGAGCTGGCTTATGAGTCTAAACGAGTCTATTATATAACTTTTTTCTCTCTCTCTAGTGGGAATGTCCGCGCATTGCAGCGGGTATGTGTAATTTTTTGTTAAACATCATTTTGACCCGTCACTGCAAGTGCTTGCAAACCTCACATGCAAAATCTGGACACTTGCAACACATTTTTAAGTGTGATTCAGCTGTTAAAATCGATGTTTCAAGTTTCATCAAAAAAGTGTTCAAGTAAAATTAAAAAGAAATGAATCGAGCCTCAAGGCTTCGCCTCAAACAATATTCCAACTCTCCAAAGTGACAGTAGCTTTTGATTATTCATGTAAATTGTAACACCCCGATTTTTGGGCCCAGAATTTTTCACGCTTAGAGTACTATAACAACACGTGTATACACGAAACCAAAAACCGAATCAATATATGTAATTATTATTCGTATCTACACGTTACGAGACCAAACTAAAACGCGTTAACGAACCCACCCGATTAATCTTTAGATGAGTCATTAGGGGAGGACACCCATATTGTGCCAACACTTGATTAAAACTATGATTGGTTTATTAAAAACCATGGATCATGGCATGTTATAAAAACCCAAACCCACCCTTTTACCCCTTTTGATTTGTTCACTGCTGTCTCTCACACTCAACACCCACAAATACAGTAGGAGAGATAGAGAGAGCCAAGGGGAGGCTCCCGGCCACCACCCTCCACGGCGGAGCTCCGACGGAAGACCGGCGGCGTCCCCCTCAACCACACACCCACCCACTCCCCTCTTCCTGATAATCGACACCCACAACCACCCCAACCTCTAGATCTGTTAGATTAGAGAGAGGGAACTGGAGAGAGAAAGAGACGAGAGAGAGACGAGGGACGCCGGTTCTGGCCTCTGGCCAACCGGCCTATTCAGAAGAAAAGGGAAACGAGGGGAGAGAAGTGATGACGGCGGTGGTCTAGGGTTTTGATAATAATCTCCATCGACAATATTGGTTAAGGGCCAATTGAGGACAGAAGATAATGGTGGCGGCAACAGTTATCTAGGGTTCCAACGAGGAAGAAGGCTTCAGCGACTGATGCACCGATTCAAGGCTCGAGGTTCGAGTAGGGATTGTATGCAGTAGAGTCACGGTGGGACTTCGATGGTTAATCAGTTTAGGGAGACGACGAGTTGGTAAGTTTCGTTATTATTCCTAGACAACTATTAACTCAAAGTATAGATAGAATAGTGATAGTAGAATTGATGTTGTTGATGAATGAAGGATTATTATTTAGAACAAGATGGAGGACCAAGACCCTAGTCAACCTAGTTGACCCGGTCAACGAAGGTCAACCAGCAGTCAAACAGTCAACGGTAGTCAAACCTGGTCAACTGACCAGTCAACAATCGTCAATCAGAGGCGTGTTCGGAGGTACATCATCAACGAGAGTTAGATTATGGTTAAGTCTAATACGGCTAACACGTGTGGGACACGATTATTACCAAACCAACTCGACCATCTAGAACACATATGTGAACATAGAATGACTAATGGGACCTTGGATAATATATAGGACGTTTAGGCGACAATTGAGATATTGGGACTTTGACAAACAATTGGATATGACCCGACTTTGTTGGGCTATATAAAAGACCAATACAAATATATGTACTTTATAAACAAACAAGACAAATCATATTTGAATAATGATAATGAAGATACGGACATTAGACAAACTACTCGAATAGTGACTAAAAGTATAAATACAAGTAAAGGTCTTGGAGAATTTGGTGAATAAAGATAATAATTGATAGTTCGGATAATATGACTCGGACAAGTGGGAAAACATATGTAATATGTATATATGAATTGGAACTCGAATAAGTTATAACAATAACATAGTAGGACATAGAGACTCAAGTTGTACATATGAAGTGTAAGACATAGAATAGTGGTATAGGAGAATGTTAGATGGACAATAACAAGATTATAGTTTGATATACGAAAGATATAAAGTAGCCAAGGACTAGAACTGGATGACATGAAAAACCAATGGTCCTAGTACCCACACGTGTAACCGCGATATTGGTTACACGCACTAATGTATATGAACTTGAATAGGATCTTGACTTGGAATAATATGTGACGGCGAGACGTGTTGTGTAACGCTATTAAGGTGAGTTCTGTGTACCACTCCCCTTTTTCTAGTTTTACTGTTTTGGGGTGAATGCATGCTTCCTTTTTATAACTGTTGTGATGTGACACGATACTAGCTGCCGGATAACACTGACACTCATTAACTCAGAGGTGAGCCGCTTAATATATGGGTAGTACTACTTGGGGAAACCCCCACGCACAGTGGACCCGGGACGTTGGGCCCGGGAAACCCTCCACTGAGGCCTGCGGACCGTTGCGGCATATATTATGGCTTGTAGATCTATAATGGCAGTAGATAGATCTAGTGTTAGGGTTGAGGGGTCGCTTGTACATCACGTGTGTTAAACTGTGTTGAACTGTGTAAACTGGTTTTTGAACTGTTAAACTGTTTTGGATCCACTTAACTACTTATACGGACTCACCAGCATAATTGCTGACCCAAACTCTTTTAAGCATGTGTTCAGGTACTGCGTTTGGATGATCGAGAAGAAGAGGTATATGCTTGCTTGTGTGGATTAGCGGTTATCTGGTTAGAAGATTCGGCTGTATGTGTTGCGATTTAGAGCACCTAGAGATATGTACGGATAGAGATCGGATCGACTAGTGGATTACACTCCTCAACTGCTTCGACGACCGCCGCGTCTCGTTCCTGCAATAGACTTTAGTTATAATTATATCTTGTATTTTTATTATTTTAAGACTAGAAATTGTAAAAACATTACTTATTAGTTATCGTTGCTTCCGTTGTGCAAGTCTGTTACCAAACTGTCGTAACGTCCAGCCCCCACCTGATCGGGTTGTTACATAAATAACTAAACCAAAATTGGAGAAAAAAAACTTATTAAAATGGCTAATGGATAAACACCAACTACAAGAGTGTATCTTTAATCATTGAACATAAACTACACACAAATACTTACATATTGATCCAGTGGTGATGCTTACAAATGGCCTAATTTCAGAGTATCGAAATAACTTATTTAATGAATGATGAAACAAACCCATTAACCAAAAAAGGAAGATGAATTGTTAATCCACCTAAGATCAACACAAACATATGAATATTGATTTAGATGCTAGCAGATAACATAAGTTCAAATGATTAAAATAAGATAATGAAATTGTGATCATATAACTCCATAAAATTACGCTCAAATATAAAATATTGATAGAGACATTGCGAGTGTTTACACACACATACATATACTAGTAGAATGCCCGCTCGATGCAGCGGGAAACACAAACACTTCTAATGGTGTGTATGGTTTCATTAAGTTCGATTATTAGCCTCAATCGAAACTAAAAGCAAAAGTCATCAATTAGTCCTCTTATTAAACAATTGGTTCCTTGGTTCGGTTAGTATTGTTAGATTATCGGTTTTTAGTCCGATTTAGTTAATTTTGGTGAATAACAAAAACAAACTTTGGCTAAATTTTTTTTGCTTACAAATACATGAAATAGAGGTAAAAATAGGCCTATAAACGAACTGAATGTTCATGAGCTGTTGATGAACTTGTTCGGCGGTAAGTTCGTTTATGTTGTTTATTTAATAAACGAACTAACACGAACAAAAAAAAATGTTCGTTTAGTTAAATGAATGAATATGAACAAACGTTGAGTTTGTTCATTTATGTTCGTGAACGTCTGTTTATGTTTGTTTATTAATGTACGTTTATGTTTATTAATTACATACGTAGTTATCTATTTAATGACATGTCACTCAAAGATGCATTCTCTTATTTGAGTGTGCCATGTGTCATCCCATGTGGCATTGAGATATTTTAGGAAAAAATAATTTAAAAACAAAATTGGATTTTTCACCCTCATGTTTCCTCCCATAATTTTTAAACGTTAATATCTTTAATATACGATATTTTTTAAAGAAAAAAATTACACCAAATTAACGAGCGTTTTATTATCTTTCCAACGAGTATCATAGTGCTATATAAAAAACGGAGAAATTTTTTTGTGGGGTTTTGTTCATACAGGAAAAAAACACAAGTGTTCAGGTAAATCATTAATCATGTAAAGACAAGTCATTAATTATGTTTAAATCAGTAAATATGAATTTTTTTTTTCAACCAAAGCCGAATAGGTTAATAGAGCCGAATAGGTTAATAGAGTTATACGTTGTTTTAAGTTAGGCATCAATATTAGTATGTTAGAGTTGTACATTTGTTTACTCTTTAGGATAGGTGTTAATATTAGAGTTACATTAAAGTTTTACATTCTTTTAGGTTAGGTGTTAGCATTGGAGTTGTACATTGTTAATTTGTTTTAGGTTAGATATTAATATTAGAGTTATACACCAGTCTATTTCATATGTTAAATTGATGTATCATATTAAATTTTTCAACCCGGGACGCTCCCGGGGTATAATCTAGTATTTACATAAATATAAACATAAATTAGGCTTTAGCTACTTGTATAAATATATAACCAATTAGTAATTGGGTTTTTTCAGTAATACAAAATCGTTCACATTTATTATGTTCGTGAACGTCTGTTTAGGTTTTAAACGAACGGACATAAACGAACAAGAATATGACAAATTTCTTAATGAACGAACATGAACACAAAAATGTGTTTTACCATTTGTTCGTGTTCTGTTAAAATTAAATGAACAAACACGAACATCGTGTTCGTTTGGTTCGTTTACAGGCCTAGGTATAAAAGCTAAAAATTTCAAAACCCCCTCTATTTATACCACCACTACAATTCATAAACCTATGTACTCAACTTCAAACCATATTAGAGTATAATTTGCTATATACTTTTAACTAAAAAATTGAATTTTTACGTCATTAATAATATTTAGGGGTGAACAATAATTGAACCTCAACCGAAATCGAACAAAAACATACAAAACCGAATTGAAAATTAACCAAAATCGAGTTAACATAATATTGGTTTTTTTGTACCCTAAGTTAACCAAAATTAACAAACCAAAACTGAACAATTCATACATTTATATCTTTTATACATCCATTACATGTATTTATGCCATCATTTCGTGTGCTTCTAAGCAAAATTAAAGTTTGGTTTTGGTTCTTAACCAAAATTAACTAAATCGAACTAAAAACGACAATCTAACCAAATAGACTGAACCAATTAACCGGTTGGTTAACATGATCGATAAACCGATAATGTCGATTTTTGTTCCGGTTGAGGCTTATAACCGTACTGAACCTAACCCAACCATAAACAATTAGAAGTGCCTATGTTCACTACCACATTGTGCGGGCACACTCTTATGAATATATTAATGAGTTTGTTTTAGTTTAACTAATTTGGGTTAACTAAGGGTACAAAAAGAAAACGATAACCAATTTTAAGTTAAATCGGATGTTTTCAGTTTTGAATAGATTTTGGTTTAGTTTTGTCTGTTTTTTGATTTGGCTTTGGTGAACGGTTTAGTTATTGCCCACTCCTAGATATCGTTAATCACGTAACACATAAAAGATTTTCAAAATAAAAAATAGCAATACTATACTCAAATTAAAGATAATAAAATGCTCATTATTATGATGTAATTTTTTTTTATAAAAGTATAAATGTATGCAAAAAATATGACTAGTTAAAAATCATGGGGGATGGTTTGCTTAAAATAAGAAAAAAAAGTTTAACTATAATTTAAATAAGCAAAAGTTAAGTAAAGTTTAAGGGATTAAAGTGTAACTAATATAGGGTATTAAAATGTAAATAATGTATGAATGACTATTTTACCCTCATTTCAAGGTTATTAATGAAAAATAAGTTTTTAACTTTTGGGTATCTTAAACTACCCCTCACTCATGCATTATATATCTATCTATATAATAAACCAAAGCATTTTTAATGACATGTCATAATATTATGCAATCTCTCTTTTGAGAGATGCCACATAAGATGTGATGTGGCAACTCTAGACCAATTAAAAAAAGGAACAAATATGGTTTAAATATGATTTAACATAATCTATTAAATACCTAATCTACTAAATGTAAATATTAAAACTTTATTATTTTCTCTCTCATGTTTTCTCTCATAACTTTTAAATGTTAATATCTTTTATATACGAGATTTAAAAAAAATTACACCAAATTAACGAGCGTTATATTATCTTTCCAACAAGTACCATAGTGCCATATAAAAAACGGAGAAAAAAACGACTATTTTTTATAACCCGACAGGTATTGTGTCAGGTTTGGAATTAGTTTAAAAAAAATTGTGGTTTTGGGTCGGGCCTGGGATTAGGTGATACCCGACCCAATTACCTTTTTTTTATATTAGAATATGATAACTTATGACAGACATTTGTTTAAAATAATAATAATAATAATAATAATAATATTCATTAATAATATATTGGCAGATTCCATTTTTATTGTTTCGATACTTTTAATTTTATTCACTTTACTTAGATTTCTCAACCCGGACGCTCCCGGGGTATAAACTAGTAGTATAGATATCCAAAATAACCATCAATATAAAATCAAATAATGCCAAATAGATCAAAAGGAATATATTAAAACATCAAATAACCTTGTGATCAATAAATAAACTCCTCCCTTAGCACTCTAGATAGCTTCGACATCTTTATAGAGAAGCCAAACATTGGAACCGACGACCATCGCGAATTAAGCTATGTCGTAGGAGCCCATCTGGCCGACGTCAATCGCTCTGAATGAAAGGTGTATTGTGTATGGTGTTTGTCAAAACTTGAGAAAAAACTCCTTTATAATGGCTATTGAATGCAAACTTGAGGCAGAATGATCGATTGAGTGGAAAATTGATGAAATTTACAAAATGTTTAATTAATTATGAATTAAATTTGATAGAGCTAAAGATCGAATAAACATCAATATAGTGAATAAGGGTAGGATGGGAATTTTTTTTGAGATGAACAAGGTTTTCCAAAAAGACTCTTGATATGCCATCTTAAAATTGATGGTAAATTACCGTCTTAGCCATCTTTAGTATGTGTGATTCAGAATGGTTTTCTCAATTCTCAATTTGAACAAAGGTTCTTATTTGAACCAATTCCTATGGTTTTATATATAATATACTATATATTAATTAATTATTATCATAGTTTGATATACACTATCTATTAAGTTTAAACGTTGCGGAAGCGGTCGAGTCTGATGCATTCGGTTCTTGCTCGAGTCTTGATCATTGTCCGTATCGCATACCTGATTTCCTGGGGTTAAACACGGTTAAAACAACCCAAAAGTTAGTTTAAACAAGTCAATGATAAGCATGAAAAACACCCATGTGCGTATCCCTACTCCCATGGGCGTAGCCCTACTCTCACTCAAAATTGGCTTTTGGGCGTATTTAGGGCGTATGGCAGTAGTATTTCATGATTTCAAAAAACTTGATAACAGAGTGGCCGTAGCCCTACTCTCCTGGGCGTATCCCTACTCTGCCTAGAAATGGCTGCACGTTTATACTTAGCATTTTTGCCCATTTTTCTTACACCAAGCTGCACTTTTCATGCAACTTGAAAACCATTTTAGGGACTTCTTAGAACTCATTTATGGGTCACAATGCATAGTTTCTAAGTGATTAAATCTCGAGTACAATACCTTATTCGGTTTCTAACACTATTACCATAGTGATTCGATTCCTCTTCTACTTGACTCGTTAAGGTTTATATAAGTTGAAAACATGCATTTTTATGATTCCAAGTTTATATTCGTAAGTTACACATGACTAATCAAGCCTCAACTTGACTAAGTGATTATTGGTCCAAGCCATTCCATTGTCGTAGCGATGCCTCATGTCCATGGCCACATGTGCCATTTCTCTCGGTCTTGTTTGCTCTTCCTCTATGACTTGCAACATGGTTTTTACCCGATGTTTTTTTTGTCCATTGGAAACCACAAATTCTATTTCAACTAGATAATATTCCCATGGTTACACTCCCAACTTATGCATACATGTAGTTATCTTACAAAGTCATAAATATGACTTACTTTAGCTCGCGCCCCCTTTTGCTTCTAGTCTAGCTTGAGGTAGTTAACATTGAGTCTACGAATACGCTCAAGCAATTAACACAATTCGATATCGGCTTAATGTTGACCCTTGGTCTAAGCTCTTGTCTATCTAGCATTTTACCCAATTGACCCGATAGTCTAATTGGGATATTAACAACCTTCATCTAAGGCCATTTTTCTATGAATCGTGAATCTTGTTTAAGCTTCTTCTGTGACATTTCAATGTCTAGTTCCCAAATACATATACAAAGGTATAACTAAGCATATAAACATGCTAAAAATGTATTAAGAATTAAGCCATCGAGTGACTTACCTTATGCGTGCTTCCTCTTTACCTCAATCCGAGACTCCTTGGCTATCCAAAGTCTTTTGTATTCGCACCTATGAGGTGAATGATCACTTAGGTTGTTAAAACCTATTATGTACTTGTCTACACACATTTTTTGGTCGTGTTTTACCAATATACAAGTTTTCAACAAATCATTTATGCCCAAGTGAAATCGAGTTTCATTGAGGCATTTTATCAAACACTCGGTAGGCGTGATTTCCTAACTTTAATTTTTAGGACTTAAGGACCTCATGGATCCACCCATAACCAAGATTATTATTACTAGCATTCCTATAAACATCTTAGGGGCTGTTTGGTTCACCTCTTAATGGTTCATTAAAAGGGAACCTCTTATTTGGACAGAGGTTGGAGCTGTTTGGTTGCAAAAATCCCACCCTCTTAATGGTTCAGTTAAGTCTGTCCACTACAGCAATCTATCAATGTTGAATAAAAAAAAGACCTCTTCACCCTCACCTTCATTCACAGCTCCTTTCCCTTTCCCTTCACCAAAACACTACCCTTTCACCTCTGATCTTCCTCTGTCCACCCACCACCACCCGCCGCCCCTCCACCTCCTCCGGCCTGCCCTCTTCCCTTTCTTCCACCCACGCATTGCTCCTCCTCCTCCTCTCCTCTTCCCTCTGAAACAGATCGACCCCAAACAGCCATCCCTCCTTCTGCTCGTCCCTCTCTCCTGACCTCCACCAGTCACCCCCAAACAGCCTTCCTCCTCTAACCTCCACCAGCCGCCCCCAACCAACCACCTCTCCTCCTCTGACCTTCAAGAAAAAGAAATAAATGGAAAAGAAAGTGAAATGGAAAAAGAAAGAAATGAAAAAAAAGAGAGAGTTGCAGGTGTGTGTATTTGTATGTGTCTAGTGTGTATTTGGGTTAAAGAGAGAATAAATAAAAAGAGGGTAAAGAGAATGATTGAAGTTAGGTGTGTGTTTCCATGTGGGTGGTGTCGTGTATATCAGCTTGTTGTTTTGTTTTGTTTTTTTTTTTTTTTGTTTTTTTTAAATAAAGATTTTTATCAAAATAAGGTGAGGGGTAAAATAGTAATTTTGTAAAGTTATTCAGAAGTCTAACCAAACAACACTTACTGGTTCAGCACTTACTGGTTCAGAGCCTCTTACCCATTCAGACCTCTTACTGATTCAGCACTTACTGGTTCAGCACTTGCCAAACAGCCCCTTAATCATAGTTTATTAACAACAAAAGCTAGTATTTTCATGGTTTAAAGGTGGTTCCTACCAATCCACCAAGAAACCTAATTCATTTTATAACATGAATTTCAAGGATATAACTTTCTCACAAGGATTTTGCTTAACACACACAATTTAACATGTAATATGGTTCCCTCATACAAGAGTAACCATTACAAGCCCTTAATTCACGTTTTTATAATAACCCATGATTTTCATCATACCCAAGCATGAACATACCATCAAATTTAGTCAAATAAAATGTTACCTTGATGTGTATCATGCTTGGATTATCCATTTTAGGGCTAATGCACTCAAAAACCCTTTGATTCCACCTTTATTTAGGCTTGTTTATGAGTTTTAGGGTTTGGTTGTAAGAGAGTGTTTGGGATCGTGAGTTTTGAGCAAGGGAAAATGCATTCCCTGCGTCTCTTCCATGTTATAAAGCCAAGGTTCATCACTTGGCAGGTTTAGTCCCTCCATGTATGGATTTTGGTTAACTTCTGCTAACCCGGTTAGTTTTTATAAAGCGTTTTATATTGTTATTCACCAAACGTGACTGACGAGGTTAGTTCCCAACTATTGTTAATCCGAGATTATCTAGTATTATAAATTGGGATTTAAGCCGGTTATTACCCTTATTAGCATAAACGCTAATTATCAAATTTTGGGGTGTTACAATTGTACACTCTAAAGTCTAAACTATACTTGTTCGTTTTCAAGTTGGGCTCATTTTTAATTGTTTTATGTTTTACAATGCATATTTAATAACATTAAACAAAAAACCCAGAAAATTGGATATATTAATACCTGGATTTTGAAGAATCGAAACCGAGCACCCAGACATAGGTACATAGGGCATGGTTTTTGGTCTATTAATAGTAATCGAAACCGAACCGGCTATAGCAATAACCGGTTCTGGCCTTTAGATAAAAAAAACCGGAACCAGTTCAATATCTGACACCGGTTGTTAAAAATACATGGTTTGTGCACCTCTAACTTAATTGATGCTGAATTTTCGATGATGAGGTTGAATTGGATTGATCATTGATGGCTTGATCGACGATGAGGATTCTCAAACTCATGCAACATGGGCTTAAAGATTGCCCCTTTTTAACATTGGGTACTTTATCTAACTTAGCCTACGTGTTTGATTGTTGTCTAGTGAATTATTGTAAATTATATACATCAAAAGTTAATATAGGAATAATAAATTGTAATAGTATATAATGGTAGCTTTTGTGTTGGATATGCCAAGATATAATTCTTATTAGGACCATCGAACCTTGCTCAACTAAGATCTCAACCTTTTTAGATGCTTTTTGAGTTTACTCCATTCGTCTCAAAATATCATTATATCTATGTTTATATATCTTAACATGTAGCATGTAGGTGGGTTTTACTGAACGTGATCGTTTTTACATCCAAGTTGAATTTGTCTATCACTTATATTAGTTTACGAGTTGCTACGCTTACACTACAAGAAATTGGGGTGTTTACCAACACATAATTTATCTACACATATAAATGTGTGGGTAAATACCTACACATGTTTTTATATGTGTAAGTAATGGTTGATGAAATCTTTATGAAATGACTAACACTTAACATGTGTTGGTATTATGTTTTAACTACACATGGAGTTGGTGGAAAAATTTCCCCCCAAACTGAACAATCAATGAAATTTTCAATTGCCTACACATATGGCAAATTTTCGTTATGTGTAGATAAATTATCTACATATATCTAATCTAATAAACTAATATAGGTGTAGGTAATTGATTATGTTTACCAACACATAAATATTTATACATAAATATGTAGATAAATTAAGCAAATAAAATTTTGTTTTATTTTTAAAAAATGACGTGGCAAAATCAAGATCTATACATATTTAAAAATGTACATACAACATATGTTGATATTGGACGCAAGCAAATTAAGTAAAAAAAGTTATATTTTAAAAATGACATGGCAAAATAAATACATGTGCATGATGGTTAATTGTGAATAGTAAGACCATGGGTATGCTCTAACCATCTTTAACTCCACCTAGATGTCACATCCTTTACTTTGTCTCTTTTCACACTAGTTCACTTCAAGAAAATGGCTTAACGCCTCTGAACTCTACCTCATCCCCTTAACTTTCTCTCTTTTAATTCATGTTAACATTTTAACTTAGTGTCACTTTAATGCTCTTTAACATGAGAAGGGATTGGTGGACAATAAAAGTTAAAATGTCATGTCACTATTAACACCCTAGGTAAAGGGCTTAATTACACTATTTAAACTAGGCACAATTAAAACATATATGCATCTTTTATAATTTTTACCCAAATGAGATCACTTTGAGAAAAAATGGCACTTTTTAATTAAAGGGGGCTTACTTCAAGTATTCACAATATATGTATATTATGGTTTGCGTCAAAAAAAAAAATGAAAAAAGATAATAGAAAAATTAAGACTGCTAAGTGCTAACTTTCAAAAATTAAACTCGAGTGATAATTATTTAATTGTACTTATACATAAAAATCAAATTTTAACCTTGGCGCCACTCTTTTTTTTTTCCTTCATTTTGTTTGCGATTTTCCCCCTTGATCAGCGATTTCACATCCTCTAAACTAGGAATGGATTACGATGGTATATATTGCCCTCCATCAGCCGATTTCCCCTCTTATTCAACAGCAGAACTTCGACTTCCCTAGAACCCTAATTTGCCATTCAATAATTGGGGCTTTCATCATCAAACACGAAATCTGGTAACTTCTCTTCTCCCTATCAAAGGATCTGCTTGTTGATTTACGTTTCGTCGTTTCTGAATACGTAGTTTTCTAACTTGGTAGGGTTTACATGGATTGAAGAATAGATATAAATAGGGTATTTGATGAAACCTAAAGTAGCCATGTTAGTATTGATTACAAGTGATGAGAAATTGATGGACTACTGGACTAGCAATCTGCGATGTAAGATTTATCTATTAGAAGCAACACCCATATCAGTTCTTGAGCCAATGGTTGTGAAAGATATCTTTTGTCACTTGTTAAACCTCACTTGGAGGTAATCCAACTTCTCAATTATCTAGTAATTTCAAAATAATAATTGTACTCTATTTTATTGAAAAATGATCGAAGTTGTTTTGGTAGGTTTTAACTTAATGAAGTATTTTGTATTCTTCAAAGTTTATAAGATCAATATCATGGTTTAAAAAAACGGGTGTGACGTGCGTCTCCAGACGCGCCTCAAGGCGAAATGCTAAGAAAACGAGTGTGAGGCGCGTCTCATGGAGTTCATATTGTACATACGCCTCTAAGGGCTGAGGCGCTAAGAAAATGTGCGCCTCAGGTGGTTTAGGCTGTTTTGATGTGTTTTTTTGGGGTTTTAGACTTTTGGGGCCAATTATTTTATTTTTGATGTGTGTTTTTGATGTTTTAGACTTTTCTAGGTCAATTATATTTTTTTTTATAAGATACATAATTTTATATTTATGTTTTGACTGCGCCTCAGGCTTACGCCTCGGTTCGCCTCGAGGCTTACGCCTCATGAGGAGAAGGGAAAACGCCTCGAGGCTCTTTTCTGTTCTTTTAAACTTTGATCAATATGATCTTCTGCAGTGAATGAAGTTATATAAATTATAATATACATAAAAGAGCATTGTGTGAATGAAGTCCTGAAAATGTATTAATATTTTTTAATTTAAACATTGAGAAGTAGTAGTCTACCTGTAAATAGCTGATTTTAAGTTTGGGCACATCCTTTCTCCTATCACACATACATTTGTTGAATTCATTAAGTACTAAATGATTTTCGTGATCTAGGAGGAAACTCATTTTTTAACACTTTTTTTTTGCTTTGTACTAGTAGGTTCATTCGTAATCAGCATCTGTTCTTGTGCATTTCTGTTTTATTTTGCAGTTATGGTCTGTGAAAATCAAAGAAGAATGAATATTATATATAGTTTGATTAGTGGTCATTGTTGAGATAATTGTGATAGGATGGAAGAACAATATGAATGAAAGATGAAATCTTATTGGTAACCGTCAATACGAGGAGTTTGTGTGATATATATTTACATGTCTAAGGCAGGATCTTCCGACCCATTTAGCATACGGGTTACGAATTTCTTGATAAAATAAATAACTAACATAATATTATTTCTTCATCCGGTCAACTTGAGATTTGGCGGCCTACACATTGGGATGCGGAAAAAGGTTGGATATCTAAAAATGCGGCTCCATTATATGTAAGTTTACTTTTTCTTTTCTACCACTTAGTATTTCATTATTTGGTAAAAAGTTAATTTATTGTATTTGTTTGTTTTTTCTAAAAGGAAGAAATGATGAAGTTGAGAAACCAGCATACCGTGGAATCAATGAGCGACAAGTCGATTATTGAGAATGTACTTGGACGAAGGTCTATTCGTTTGCATGGGTGAGGACATGATCCAATTATTGTTGATAACACAATGGGTACAACTAAAAAAGCAAAGTGTCATACTTATGATGAGCTGGTCCATGCACTTCAAACAGTGACAAGTAAATGTGCAATTATAGAACAAGCACTGATTGAGAATAATATCATGTCTCCTCCATCAAGCACATCTGGACAATCTCAAGGTGATAGTCTAGAGAGTGATGAAAGTGTTGATGAGTTCATTTAGGAATTTTATATAAACTGTTAGTAATTTATGGTCAATATTTGCTTTGTTTGTTTGGTTGTTTGAACACTTATGTTTTGATTAAGAATGTTAATTTGGTCACGTATGTTTCTATAATTGTTTTTGTATTTGTTTGTATACATTTAAATATTTTTACCAACACATCAATATATATTATTTCTACACATGTTAAGATTAATGCCTACACATGTTAAGATCAATACCTACACATCTTACATTTACCTACACATAAGTAAGTATCTTCCATCTTGGATGCCACGTCGGATGCCACATCATACGTCAATCTAACAAGTTGCTATACTTCTACCAACACATATATATTAGTTTTAGACACACATATATGTGTAGGTATAGCTTGCAATATATCTACACATAATAAATGTGTAGGTAATGATCTTTATCCACAGTGCCGAGTCTACACATCATGACACTTAATTTATGTGTAGGTAAACGTAACTACTAACACATTATGTGGTTTTTCCTACTCATACTATGTGTGGGTAAATACCCAAATTTCTTGTAGTGTTAGTATAAAGTTTTTTAAGTTAATTACCTTGAATGAAAGCCCAAGAAAACAAATCTACAATAGAATATAAATACCCTTTTAACATGGAGTGATAGTGAAGACACTTTCTCCATTTTCCTCATAGTTATGACACCCACTAAAGTGTAAGAATATATGCTTTTATCTCATTTCATTTTATCTAGTTCTTGAGCCAAGACAATGTAGCATCAATGCACATATTACCCTACATTTTGTTGTCTCTTTGAAGAACAAAAGGGCGGTCAAATTTTGGTCATAAAGTTATTTTCCGTGCATTTGATGTTGACATCGATTGTCATCGATCAATCTTGTGACAATCTTTTACACATAACATTCGTAAGATGTTGTACAATGGGAAATATGTGGAGTATATTCCATATGCAAAAGAACATTTACATTGAGGCGTTGGTCTATAAATACTTTGGAAGAAACCGTATTGTCATATAAACTACTAGCAAAACAAAATGTTTTCCGATGTATAAATGTATTGCAGGGTAATTACTCCTTTGGCAGTAGATTGTTTCACTTCTACCGCCAAGGGAGATTTGCCCAGTAATTCATGTGATACAACACTCGCTTAGAAAATTTAATTTCACTTGCATTGCAACTAACATAGTGTTTTCTTGTTAATCATAGAAGATATATTTCTTTTCATGTCATCTAATATTATTTCCTCAACGATACTATTTGACATTGTAGATTATATTTGAAATCCCCTGTCTGTTAGTTTGTCTAGTAACCAATGATAATTCTTTTTCTTGTGTTTTTAATAAATAAGGAGTTCATGAAATGTGTACATATCATTTCCTCTATATTGTCATGCATCATCATTTTCTTATCGATAATATAAGGACATATAATGTTATTTATTTTTAAAATAATTGTGATTCATACAAAACTGATACATTTTTTCTTTTGTGAACAGTACGTTATGAACTTACAACCATCCGTTCTACGTTTCTGTTAGGAGTTACAATCACGTCATGTTAGTGTCTTAAAGCGATATGGGGTGGTCATCACTATATCACACCATCACTAAACTGTGAATCAATTCTCATGTGTCACCTTATTTCATCACATCTATCACTATTTACATTAGGTAGGTGGGGTTTATTTCAAAACATATCAATTAAAAAAAAAAAGACAAGACAAGTCTTAATAACAAATTCAAGAGAATCAAACACACATATCAATCAAGGTTTCTAACCTATGAACCTGGAGATTCTTGACATTTGAGATCAAAGCACCAATTTTTCTATTACAAGACAATTCAGATTTGATGAGACTTGATAACAAATTCATGAATTGGAAACTAATATACACAAACATAAAAGTTTCTATGTTGGTTTAATCAGAAACAAACGGTAAGTACCTTGAATTATTATCAACATTCTAAACCGTATAACCATAGCATCAAACTTCAAGGAATCTAACAAGAATCAATCACAAAGGAGTTAAAAAATCTCACAGCGATCAAACAAACACAAACAGAGGTTTATAAACCCTAGAACTATAAATGTATCAAGAAACACAAAGAAATCAAATAAAAATTAGCCACATAAGGATCAAAAATATGTATCAAACAAATAAATAGACACGATGGATTCTCAACAAAAACGGAGGTTTCTAAATTATAGAACCATAAATGCATAAAAACTCCATAATCTCATATCAAACAAACACAAACACAATATAAACCCTAGAGCCATAAAGGCAAACTTATTAGCATCAAAACTTTGTACCGAATTCACGACATCCACCACTGAAGAATCTCGGAGTTCACGAGTGGAAGATCAACATTCACTGCTAGAGAGTTGCCAACGGGAGAGTTGGAGGAATCGTCCATGCTCGTTACAACGAACTTGGTTTGGGCACTAAATGATTAATTTTTCAATATGTATAGATCACCACCCATTAGAAGTTGCCCCAACACCCTTTGGAAGTTGCCCCAATAACCTTGGAAAAAGTTTGTGGTTCTTTCTATTCCCAAACCAGATGTGAAGTCTTGTTTGGTTTGGCACTGAATAAGGATGTTGTTGCGTGGGCGTCTTACCATGAAAGTCTTTCTACCAACACTGAGCTTGCATCACATTGATCTATTGCCCTAATCAATGTTTTTCATGTAATTTTTGTGTACTACTCTTGGAGGCTATACCTATCAATAATGGCAAGTTTTGTCTTTGAACAAGTTTGTGGTACGTTCGGATGTGGATTAGAAGAAATTGTCACTGTTGTGCAGTATTTTGATATGGTGTTATCAAGAACTATTGTTGGGTCCTTGGTGCTACCGAAAGAAGCTCTTATGTCAAACGTTGCTTGTGTCTGCATGGAAATTAAGGTTGTCAACGGGTTTGACTACCTTATCTTGGACTAGGCTAGGGTTTTTCCACACCAGTTACATTTGAGTAGATGTGAAATCAGTCTTGCAATGTTATTAAAATGGAAGCTTTTTCTTCCACTATTCATAATTTGTTCCATTACCTAAAACAAAATTTAAATTTGGATTAATTGGTGGAAACTTAAACGAGCAACGTAGAGTGGAGGGCTACTCAAATGAGCTAATGACACTCATCTTATGAGGTTCACATAAAAAACCATCACTGTTATGTACAAATACATCTCACATATCATTCCTAACTTGTATATGTGTGTGATTTCGCAGACCCACGCTTTCTGAAGTTTCCTCCATGTGTGATTGTTGCGTTTATGGCCAGTGTTGCATAATCTCTTCCTAAAATTCGTATGCGATTTTTCAAGAAGAAAACTTTGAAGGTTAAAAGATTTCATTATCATTACATTCAACATTCATTGTTTAATTATACGTAAGGTTTGATTCTTTGAGATTTTCTTTTTTGTAATGACGAATGAAGGAATGTCACGCATTTCTTTTGGAGTGTATTGAGGAGCAAAACACTCCACATAAGGTTATGTTTTTTTTTATTATATGTGGTTATTATAGTTATTATTATTGTTATATATATATATATATATATATATATATATATTATCTGAAGAACAGTTCTACATTTATTATTTTATATTTATTTTACGATTATATTGTTATATTATATATTATGCATATATTAATTGGAGGATACTTTAATAGTGCTAACATGCATCATGGCCTTCTTGCTCACGTGCACCGGGTTCATTTTGCTAACATGCACCGGGACTATATCAACTAACGTGCACCATACCTTTATTGCTAACATGCACTGAAGATTTTTTTACCAACTTGTTTGTTTTTTTCCCTTTTTTATTCTATAGTACTTTCGGTACATGTACTAATTCATTAAAGTAATATACTTTTTATTGTTTTGCCTTTGAATATCGGTACATACCATAGCTATCATTTTTCGTACATTTACTGGTGCCCAGTTTTACCATTCTTGGGCATCGGTTCGACACAAATTTAGTAATTACGCGCGCGTCTCATGGCAACATGTGGTTAACAACTGTAGTTATAATAATAATAATAATAATAATAATAATAATAATAATAATAATAATACACCGATAACCTTTTTTTTGTAGGATAATAGTGTTGCACCATTGCTTGTTCTTTTGAGCAAGAAGGATATTCTCTAGTCTCTTGTGGATTTATAACGTTTTGTTTTAGCAAACTTTATTTTCATTACACCTTGATCTATCTTTTCAAATTGTTCATATTTTGTGTTATGTGTTCAGCGAGATACTTTCTTGTGTGATATGTGTTTCAAAATACTTTCTATAAATGATATAATCTATATTAATATGTTGTTAGCACACAACTTTTAATGCAATGCAACACCTTGTTTTTTTAAGGTAACATTAATTGCATATTAAACCACATAACCTAGATAACCATAGTGACCCTAGAAATTAAACAACATAACATAAGGATTACATTTACGAAACTAGGTAACATTAATTGCATATTAAACCACATAACTAGATAACCATAGTGACCCTAGAAATTAAACAACAAAATACTGCAAATTAAACATAACCTAAGCTTCCACAAGTGGTTCCACATAGATTCTAGTCACAAACTGTGGTCGCTGGGCATTCGCCTTTCTCCGAAAGTCGATAAAATTATCTTCGTTGTCAATTTCAGTCGGAATGACTCTCTTGGGCTTACGCAGCTTCGTTACATAAATAATCAGCAGGTTTTGGTTAATCGCACCATCATATCCAGCCCTATCCATGACTTGGTCCAAAAACTTCCAAAAGTTAATGTTGGTTGGAACCCGTAAGGATCTTATACGCACATTATTAGCATGATATTCGTGATGCCCGTTGGTACGAACCTGCACCCAAACTCCATTACTTATTACAATGAAGTCATACATGCCTTGCGGTTGTTGTGCCATCGCTCCGGGTCGAGATGAAGTTGGCGCTTAGGGTTTTTTTTTGGAAAGAGAAGATGACACCTTGATTTCTTTTTTATTTGAAAAACACATTGGATCTTTTACTCATTTAAATCATATGGTACCCCTCACTTGCACCAGGTCCATTTTGCTAACATGCACCGATATTATATTAACTAACATGCACCACACCTTATTGCGAACATGCACTGAATTTTTTTACCAACTTGTTTGACCCCCCCCCCCCCTTTTAATCTATAGTACTTTCAGTACATGTACTGATTCGTTAAAGTAATATATTTTTTTGTTGTTTTGCCTTTGAATATCGGTACATACCATAGCTATCATTTTCAGTACAGTTACCGGTGCCCAGTTTTACCATTTTTGGGCATCAGTTCGACACAAATATTGTAATTACGTGTGCGTCCCATGGCAACACGTGGGTAACAAATGTAGTTATTATCATTATTATTATAACACACCAATTGGTTTTTTTTGTAGGACAGTAGTGTTGCACCATTACTTGTTCTTTTGAGCAAGAAGGATATTCTCTAGTCTCTTGTGGGCATATAACCTTTTGTTTTATCAAACTTTCTTTTCATTACACCTTGATCCATCTTTTCAGATTGCTCTTATTTTGTGTTATGTGTTTCGCGAGAGACTTTCTTGTGAGATGTGTTTCAAAATGCTTTCTACAAATGATATAATATAGATTAATATGTTGTTAGCACACAACTTATAATGCAATGCGACACTTTGTTTTCTTTTTGACTTAAAAAAACATTGGGTCTTTTACTCATTTAAATCATATGGTACCCCTCACGAGTTGGTAGAAACTTATATCATTCAAACAGGAGTTGTAATCTCCAAAACTTTATCAATCCTTTAAACTTCTTTGAGGAACCAAATTCATTTGACCATTGAGAGACGAATAATTTTTGAAAAATATGCTCATGTGGCAACTAAAATTCGACTCCTTGAATCCAAAAATATCAGGTTTGCTAATATTGCGTTTAGATTGTTGAAGAAGAAATACCTGTATGGGTACATACTCCAGCAATGATGTTGGTGAACAAGACCAACCATCATCTTCTTCGTCTCCACGATCTAGATCTAAGATAAGAAAAAAGGGAAAGAAAGAGGTTTGGAGGCGACTGCCAGGAGTTTCCTCATATTCACAGCTACAAAAAGTGTGATAGGCCTCCAACTTGTCCCCTAGGGTTAGAGGTGAAGACTTCTTAAATAGAGAACTCATAGGCCACCATCATAGACCCCTAACCTCATGGGCCAAGTCCGGTTAGGGGTTGCCTCTGTAAAACCCCCAGCCCAGTAAGGTAGTATAAACTACATTGCGTTGGGCCGTGCTATTGGGTTAGTAGACAATAATATATTAGTATGGCAAATAATATAAGTGACACGTTTCGATAAATTTGGTGATTTATTTGGTATTGGGTGTTAACTGGTTTGACCGAGCCAGGACATACATCGTCAATTGTTAACAAGAACATGACACTTATACATAACGCGTCTGAGTGATAAATACTATAAGGTAGCGTTTGGTATGGTGGAATGGAAGGGGGAATGGATTGGACCATTACGAGGTAATGAAAAATAGTGTGTTTGGTTGGTTAAAGGAATGGAATCACCCATTCCACAAGGCATCCCATTCCCTCAAAACCATTCCATCCACCCCCATGTTTTTTTTCCATTCCATCCCTCATTCATCCTTTATTAACAACACCATAACCCACCACTCACCACCATCATCACCACCCACCACCGCTGTCGCCACCACCCACCACCACCGTCGCCCACCCACCACCGTCGCCCACCACCACTGCCGCCACCACCCACCACCGTCGCCCACCACCGCTACCGCCACCCACTACTTTCACCCACCTACCGCACCACTGTCGCTGCCACCCACCACCGTCACCTACCCACCGCCGCCATCCAACACCACCCACCGCCGCCCACTATCATCACCCACCCACCACCGCCACTGCTCGCCATCGTCACCCACCCATGATCACCGCCATCCACCTCCACCCATCGCCACCGTTACCGCCACCCACCACCACGCTACCGTCACACACCATCACCTACCATCACTACTGTGACAACCTGCACCCTTCACTTTTCATAAATGTGCATAATTGGTTCCTCAACTATTTCAAAATTTTCATTTTTAACCCTCGTATTTTAGTAGGACCAAAATTCACAATTTAATAAAACTTATAATTTTTATAAGTAAAAGTATGCACGTTTTATACTCACATCTACACCCGAGCACGTATGTTTCAGACCTTGATACTCAAAGCCCTTAATTTTCGGTCCTAAAACAACTTAGAAACAGAAGGAAACAAGTCTATAACTTAAAATTGATTAAATTAGAAAAAAATATTTTTTTTAGCCCTCGCGGTTCGCTGAGACAGTCAAACAGTCAAAGTTCTAGTCAAAGTCAAAGTCCTAGTCAAATTCCTAGACAAAGTCCTAGTCAAAGTCCTAGTCAAATAGTCAATTCATCTTAAAACCTTACTTTATTGTGTTGACCAATTTTAAAGCCTAATTGAATCCAAAACTAGTATAAAAACCCACCTATGACCCATTACACTTGACACCTCTAAATCAATTGTTTCAATTCGATTAAATTCTCCCTCATACCTTTCTTCTAGAGTATACTACTTCTACATTTGAAGCTTTGATTATAAGCTCTTGTAATTGGTGAATTGGAAGCTTGATATTTTTCCTATTCGGTTTCTTTTCTTCTAAATTGGACTAGTTTCGTTGTTGAATCTTTGGATTTCTCGCATTTTCACGCTCGCTTAGTCATCTAGTCATTTGGCGAAAGTGAGTATTTCCTATCCCCTTTTTGCTTTTATTCATTTTTGGGGTGTTACATGTACACTTATACAAATTACAAATACAAGTTCACATTTTTACAATACAATTCTAGTACTATGTGCATTTGCTTACAAACGTGCTTTATGCTTAGACATTACATGTAGAATACATTTGTACTTAGTGAAATCATTAACATTGTACAAGCCGACCTTAACATTGGATAGCGCTATTGGATTGACAACCCGCCTAGGTTGATTCTCCCCCTTTTTCATCGGAGAATCCATGGTCATTGTTAAGTTATTATCCAATTATTTGGATAAGTACACCGCCGTTCATTTAGTACATTATACAGTCACAGGATTGATTTCGCTCATTTGTATGATACATAGTTTACATAAACGCACTGTAGCTTGCACTTGAATTGTATAACATTTTTCAACTTACTATATGTATTAAAACTAGGAATGCTCACCAACATTTCATATGTTGACAAAACTTATTTTGTACATGTTTCAGGTGCAGTTTGATCTTCGTACTATAGCATTGGATTTTAGTGCTTGCTTTTAATAAGTTATTTCAAATTTCATGTTTCGTTCAGACTTTTGTATTTTTTTCCCATTTCATCTATGTAAGACAATTTAAATTATTCAATAATATATTTAAATTTTAGTACCATGTGCTTTTGAACAATCATCACTACGTGACACCTCGATGATTCCGCCATCGGTTGGGGTGTTACAACTACCACCAACCACTACCCACCACCGCCACTACTCACCAGCGTCACCCACCCACCATCACGGCCATCCACCTCCGCCTTCCACTGTCGCTGCCGCCACCCACTGTCGCCGCTACCGCCACAAATCACCACCACCATCATCGCCACTGACCACCACCGCTACTAACCAGCGATTTTATTTCTTCGTCTTTTCATGCCTATCCAACAGCACAAAATAATGAATTGTTTCATTCCCACATGACAACCAAACAAGACATGGAATGGTAATTGTAACACCCCGCCCCTCTCATCACCAATATTGTCCGCTTTGCCCATCCAGAGCTCACGGATTTGTTTTTGGTTGCCCAAGTGGAGACTTCCTAGGAGGTCACCCATCCTGAAATTTCTCCCACCTGAGCACGCTTAACTGTGGAGTTCTCCTCTCATCCACTAACATTAAGCCCCAAAACGCGTTGGTGATTTAAGAGGCAAGACATTACTTATGAACCAAGGATCTCTCCTGGCCACGACCGATGTGGGATTTTCCTGGGGTGTCAAATTCACCCCCTGTTAGAGTCTCATCGTCCCTGATGAGGTGTGTTCCTGGGGTGTTACATTCACCCCCTGTTAGAGTCTCATCGTCCCTGATGAGGTATGCACCCACCATCCCGAACGGCACAGGAGTGGCTCTGATACCATCTGTAACACCCCGCCCCTCTTATCACCAATATTGTCCGCTTTGCCCTCCCAGAGCTCACGGATTTGTTTTTGGGTGCCTCGGTGGAAACTTCCCAGGAGGTCACCCATCCTGAAAATGCTCCCACCTGAGCACGCTTAACTGTGGAGTTCTCCTCTCATCCACTAACATTAAGCCCCAAAACGCGTTGGTGATTTAAGAGGCAAGACATTACTTATGAACCAAGGATCTCTCCTGGCCACGGCCGATGTGGGATTTTCCTGGGGTGTCACAGTAATGATCCATTCCATTACCTTGTCCATTCCATTACCTCGTCCATTCCATTGCCTCTTCCATTCCATTACCCCATACCAAACAGACCCTAAGTATGTATGGCCACTTATGTAATTAAAAACAAAGTTGTGTCCCCACCATTTGGAGGAGTGACATGGTGAGAAAAAATAAAAGCTTAAGGCCATTTGGTCTCAAGTTTAAATTCGATCCAAATTAGTTTTACTGCACTGGGTCTTCGGGCAGTGAGTATTTCCACAAATTGGTGGCTTGGTGGACTTGGGTTACCCAACAGACAACCATTTATCAATGCTAACCGCTATCAGTTCAGGTGATATTTAGTTGGTCGTTAAAAAAACACAAAGCTGAAATTGCAATAATTACTATATGACACTGGATATTACTTTTGTTCTGTCACATAATAATAACTTATTTCTAAGAAAAGGATCCCACACGCTGTTAAGCAAATCAACCTCTAACCCACCATTACGAGCAAAAACCCATTTACCTAAATCACCGTTGATTGTATCGGAGAAACCGCTTTTTCTCCAACCGCCGGAATCTTGAGAATTGCATCTTTCCATCAACTCTAAGCCATCAATTCACTAGCTTTAAAATTCAAATATTTATTATTAGTTATGTCAATTTTACATATTTCAGAAATTTAGGCATAGGCATAAAATTAGTTTTAATCACGGTCTTTCATTCCAAAAATAACCTAAATATAGTTTATATTGAACTTACATGATATTTCCCTTGCTCATTTATTTGAGATAAAAAACAAAATCCTAACATATAGCCTTGTGCATGATAGTTAAAAGTGTAAACTAAATTTTTGGTAGTTAAAACATGTATACTAAATTTTGGAAGTTAAAAAAAAAGAACATGGAACTCTTCTGGTCCCTCACCAAAAACTTATCTCAAATTGATCCTCAGAAGAAAAATTCAACCACAATACATATAGCCAATTGGCAAACAATTCAAAAGGAGTATATTAAAATATCAAATAACCTTGTGATCAATAAATAAACTCCTCCCTTAGCCTAAGCAGTTAATGCGAAAAAATATCGGTTATCGGTCAATAACCGATATTTGATATATCGGTTTTCGTGGTGAGATATCAGTGGGATATCGGTAATATATATATATATACACACACACACACACACACATATAACACTAAAGAAAACTATATAAAGATATTAAACAAGCTTTAACTCTTAATGAAATAAGGAAAAAACAAATAAACAAAGTTTTAGGTTAAAATTGAAAGAAAATAAACAAGTAAAGTTTTAAGTTAAAATTGAAAAAAAACAAAAAAGCTTGAGGGTGTAACTAGTAAAATGGTACTAGGTTAAATTAGTCAATTAGGTTAAAATACAAGAACCACAGCCGTCAATCGTCATCATTGTTCATCCTCATCCTCATTCTTCTTATCATCTCTCCTGCCTCCATGTCCATCCTCCATACTTCTGCTTCATCTTCATCTTCATATTCAGCGTGCTTCTACATCATCATCAATGGTAAGCTCACATTTCTTCACCTTTATCTCCATTCTTGAGCATAAATGGGCCAAAAAACAAAACAAAACGAGATAATCGGTTAAATCACCGAGATTATGAAGGGTGTATCGGCCGATATATCACCTATATCGGCCGAGATTATCGGCAACGAGATAATGACCGATATTTTCTACCGATATAAACCTCTAAGGCCGATAACCGAGATATCGCCGAGATATCGCCGAGATTAACTGCTTAGCCCTTAGCACTCTAGAGAGCTTTGATATCTTTATAGAGGAGCCAGACATCGGAACCGGCGACCATCGCGAATTAAGCTATGCCGCAGGAGCCCATCTGGCCGACGTCGATCACTCCGAATGAAAGGTGTATCGTGTATGATGTTTGTCAAAACTTGAGAAAAATCTCCTTTAATTGCTAGTGAATGCAAACTTGAGGGAGAATGGTCAATTGAGTGGAAAACGAATGAAAGTTACAAAATAGACAATTAACTGAAGAAGGGTGGGATGGGAATTTTTTTTTTTTTTTTTTTTTTTTTTTTTTTTTTTTGAGATGAACAAAGTTTTCCAAAGAGACTCTTGGCTTAAAATTAATGGTAAATTATCATCTTAGCCATCTTTGATACTTTATAATATAGAATATTATAGATATAGATATGTGTACAATAATTAATTTTATATATAAATTATCATTAAAATATAAAAAAAAAAAACAATAAAGAATGTATATAATTAACGAGCCGAGCTTGAGCGTAAAAGATTACTCAAGATGCGCCCAAGCTTTAGAAATAGAGCTTGAAACTAAATATGTTTGGGGTGGGGGGTGGGGGGTGGGGGTGGGTTGTTTAGCATCAATGATAGTGGTGTCGTGGTGGTGCCGGGCTGCCGGCTACATTATAGGTGCTGGCGATTGTGTCAGCAAAAAGGGCCGTGTGTAAACTGTAAAGTTAAACCATCTCAACCAAGTTCTATAAAAATGGTCCGTTTGTTCACCTATTGTATATATCTAAATTTACCTATTGCATAATCTGAGTGAATCCAACTAAACCCATATGCAATAGTTTATACCCAAATAAAAAAAAAATACCGGAGCAGCTTGCTCGCTTACCCATTATCCAGATGTAAATTTGGCTTTTTTTTTTTAATTTTATCTATTAATATATATAAAAGAATTGAACATTGCTGACGTGGCGTGCAATGGTGCCTTCAACCTCTCCATGAAACTGCCACGTGGCATCATAATTGAAAGATTATAGTGTTTTTGAATTATTTCCTTTTAATTAAAAAAAAGATAAACATAAAACTCTAAATTTATCTCTCTATCTCTCAATTCTCAATTACTAAAATTAAATTGAGTTATTTTAAGAAAAAAAAATTTAAAAACAAATTAAAATTTTTCTCTCTTATGTTCTTCCCATAATTTTTAAACGTTAATATCTTTTATATTCGAGATTTTTTAAATAAAAAAATTACACCAAATTAACGAGCGTTTTATTATCTTTCCAACGAGTACCATAGTACTATATAAAAAACGGAGAAAAAAACGACTATTTTTTGTGGGGTTATGTTCATACAGAAAAAAAACACAAAGTGTTCAGGTTATTCATTAAACATGTTTTTTCTTTTAAACCAGGTTCTTATCTACGATGTTGAAATTCAGCCAATCGCCATGCTATCATTGGAATTTTACTCTTCTAAAGATGGATAGGTATACTTCATCAAGAGAAACTAGGAGAAAAAATCGCGCAACACTGCAACCCATGGTGTCACCTTATAGCAAGGTTATTTTTTTATTTATTTAATTACAAGAGTAATAATTATTACTATTAGTATTAGTATTATTAGAATGGTTATATTTTTCAACACTTATCATGAATTCTACATCTATATAAGTCAAAGTCAAATTGTAACATATTTTAAATTACGTGAAGATGATTATATGTTGAAGGTTATCCTTTTAATATTGTATTATGTTTAATATGGTTTATGCTTTTTATTTTTTTAACTTTTTAAATAAATGTTTTTTAACTAAGATTGATTATGTTTAAGTTATTTACTCTTTTCGTGATTTGGGTTTTCTTCTTTTATCATTTTTTTATGAAATCATATTAAATTTTTCAACCCCGGGACCTTCCCGGGGTAATCAGCTAGTTAAACTATAAAAATAACGGATCCCTGCTTCTATACAAGAAAAAAAAAGGAATCATGGATTTCATACAAAGCAAATTCCTTCTATAGTGTAGGGCACAAGGGCTCTAGGCTGATCAAGTCTCTTTATGGACCAAACGAAGGATTGGATCACGTTGGTTCAGACTTGAAATACAAATCTATGGGCTGATACTTCTTGCTCTGGATCACTAATCGATGAGTTGGACTTGTGCATATACGAACAATGATGTAAATTTAGAATGGGAGTAAAACACTAAAACAAACATAAACTTTAAAAATCGGGTCCAACCCTAAGTCCGGATCCGACCTGCCCAAACGAAGACGCTATAAAGGCCCCCAACACCAGTACCCGCCCAGCCTAAACAAAGGTGCTTCAAAAGCACTCAACTGAATCGGGTGTGTGTGCAGTTCCAGGTCTAACTAGTCCGACCGACCTTCCAGGCTCTGAGAAAATTGCAGAGGGCGAAAAGATTTGTATTCCAAGATACAACAATCCCACAACGATAACGCTTGGGATATCTATTCAATGAAAAAATAGGTTTCAACTGCGAAATGATACTTCCTATACATAAGATCAAATGCAACACATCGACATCTCAGGTCAAAATACTGATGCATTTTACGAAGGGCGAGCATAGGGGTCAAATCCTGATGATATTTGAATCTTTCTAAACTTTATCACAATCCTATTCCGCTATTCGGTCTGTCTGTGTGATAAAATCTTAGCGGCAATCAAGAATCATCAAAAGCGCACTTCCAAAGTCAGCAAATTTTCATGAATTTCTCACAAGTAAAAGCAACAATACTGAATTCCTATCGATTATGAGGTGCGCTAGACAGTTAAGCATGCATGTACAATGTATATATCAAACAACCAGTTTATGCACAAAGCTGATTATGAAGTTAGCCATCAAATGGTAAAAGCAGAGTCACGATTATTCAAACAACAAGCCTCAAACGAAAAAGAAAGAAAGTAAAATCCTAAGCAGGCTAAATTCCCTACTGCAGTATGCACTATTTGATCAAACGATCGTTAACTTATGACCTTAAATATCAATAAAATAAAAACCCGAAGAGCTCCAAGAATTTACTCGCTGATTACATACAACCATTTATTAGTTATTATTACCTCCTCATCGCTTTCAGCTCTTCCAATCGCGACTTAACTTGCTCCTGCACCAATTCCAATCTCTTCGCACAAACCTCCAATTCCAATATATGCTGTTTCCTCCACTTCTCATCCGTTACATCCCCAACCGGCATATTCATCAATCCACCTAAACTCAACGAAAACGGATCCAAATTCATCCCTCCTAACCCAAATCCCCTAAAACCGCCACGACCTTCCAGCAACTCCTTAAACAACGGCAATAAACAACTTTTCACCGTTTCCTCAACCAAATTAGGAACCGAGCTTAAATCATTCGATACCACTCCTATCTCAGGCTGGTTAACCTTTTCCTCAACCTTAACTCCACCTGACCTCGATCGCTTTCGCGAACGCGCACTTTTCTTCTCAAAACTGTTCAAACAACCATTTTGCTCATTCAAATTAAAACCGACATTAAGATTCACGTTCGCGTTCGTGTTCGGGTTATTAGTTTCTTCATCATCAAATCTAACAGGAGTGGAAACAACAGCAGCACCTTCATTACTCCAAATCTTACTAGAGATATCAAACGTCATCTGATCATGAGCACTTTTAAACACATACTCTTTACCTGAACTAATTTTACTCACAACATTCCTATACTTCTTCTTCAACCTTCTCAGCTTCTCAACCAGCTGATTCTTATTAAAATCCAGCTGTAACTTATCCTTAATCTGGTCATAAAACGCCGTCGTATCATGATGATGATGGTGATGAAACGGATTATTAGCAACACGCTGGTTATTATACTCCAGAAACCCTCTCAACAGCTCGATTTCATCCTCATCCGTCCATAACCGTTGAAACAAGCGTCGAGATTCATCTAACGGTACGGTTTTTTTTATGTTCTGTAGTAATAACATTAGATCGAGGGAGAGGAGAGACGGTTACGACGTTAACCGCCGTTGACGGTGTAGTGATGACGTTAGCGGTGTCTCCTGGTACGGCGATGGTTACGTCACCAACACCGGATGACGTGGAATCGTCTTCTTCTTCCTCTTCTTCGTCTTCGTCGATTAAGTCAACGTCGTCTTCTTCGACGGTTTGGTTGGGTAGGGTTAGATGATCTTCGTCTTCTGTGTCATCGTCTTCGTAGACGGTGGTGACGTGATCGGTGACGTGATCATCGTCGTTAGAGGCCATGGGTGGAATAATAATAAGAATAATAATAATAATAATAAGAATAATGTGAAGGGTGGTTGGATCTAGGTTTTGGGTTGGGTTCGAAAGAAAGAGGGGTGGGTTAGGTTAGGTTAGGTGTGGAGGTTAGGCTAGGCTTAGTGGAGGGGAGGGCCATGGTATGGAGCGTGGGTGTGGCGTGTTGCACTAGTTTTTATATATTTTTGGTTAAGTTGTTGTTAAAATAGAATGGGTCAATTTTAATGGAAATAAGTTTGTTATATGTCTAAGTCATTGTTTATTTACGGTGGGTTTTGATAAAGGTAAAGGATTGAAATTGTGTACCGGAAAGGGAGTTTGTTTCGTGTGTGGTTTATTAAACATATATAATGTTGCTTGTTAAAAGAAAAGTATTTAGTTACACGTTAATATCAACTATCAAGGACACGAAATGATTTGAAACATCACGTGAGTGAAGTTTACAAAATAATTGTTAAACAAAATTTGTGTAAATATTAAAGTGGAATAAAAACATAGCATGTTGAAACTTATACGCTTGATAATAATTTTTAATGTTTTCTTTTATAAGGGTAGGTTTTGATAGGCGTATGTAGGGATGAGCATATTGCACCGAATACCGATCCCATACCGAACCAAGGGTGTTCAGTATCTGTATCGGTACTCACATTTAGAGGTTTTCGGTTTTGGAATTTTCGATATTGGTACGGGATCAATATGATATCGGTATTTTAAGGTAAAATACCGATACCATACCAGTACCGTACCAATACCGAACCGATACCGTACCGTATGTTTTCGGTATCGGTATCAGTATTGGTAGTTTTCGGGATCAGTATCGATTGGTACCGATAACGTCCCGAGCTCATCCGTAGACGTATGTATAACCAATTGAACCATGAGTCAAGGAAGGGGCTAAAACATACCTAATTAAAAAACTACATATAAAATGTTTGTATATGTATAAAACTGAAAATTGTATATAAAATCACAATCCGATTAATCGCTAGTCGGTACTTCACCGGCCGACTAGCACCTAGCAATTCTTAAAACACTGATTACCAAAAAATTGGTCTAACCAAATTGTTGATATATACCAAGTAACCTTACAGAGGATCTCTGGTAAGATAACATGTAAGGAAGAAAATTAAAAATCTTGACATTTTGAGTGATGTCTACAACTCTGAGGTTTGCTTCCTGTGCTACCGTATGAAAATAATTGTATGTGTTGATATTCCTAACCACAGAAGCAATATATGCAACGGGTTGTGTCGTTGATGCAAGAACAAACTCATCGTATCCATTTGAGATATTAGTGTTTGTTTGATCATTAGGCACTATTGACACCTGGGATCCATCTCTGTGTCGCGAGTTTGATTTTTTTGTGGTTAAGAGGGTGGCGATAACATGAACTAGGTGTGGAATGCATTGTGGATCATAGATGACATCTGCACCTAACCTGCATGAATATTATCCACAAAATTTAGAACTGTTAATTATGACCCGTTTACTTATGAATGGATTGCTTTGTTTATGTTTTATCTCCAATGGGTTAAAAGAGCATGATTTAAAATGTATAAAGACCTCGGACCTCCTAAATCCTCTTATCAAAACATTAGATAATTAATTAATAATCGATATAAAATCATATTTGGCACAACTATTTTTATATAAAAAGTAAAAATCAATCTGTACCAAAGACGAAAAGAGTATCAATTACTGGCCCTTCCGTTTTCCACCTCTTATATAAATGAAAATATATTACATAAATAAATTGCTTACACTACATCTGGCATCAGGTCTCGAAGCTCACTCTCAACTGCAGATTCCCAAGGTAGATGTAAGCATTTGACCTGTGGTCAACAGCCAGGTCAGAAATACCTTTTGCGAGTTCAAAATTAATCAATAATTTTTTATTTTATTTTATTTTATTTGGGGGGGGGGGGGGGGGGGGGGTGTCAGTTGATCAATATATCTTATAGAGATTCTAAAAGTTTACTGTTCATTTATAGACTCCGTTTTATGTTCCCAAAGGCGATTTCAAGCTCCATAGAAATTAAGCAAAAAAGCATCACTCCTTGGCTTGTTTTAAAGCACCGCTCAGACAAGCGAGGCAGAGGGAAATATGCCTCAGGGCCTTGAGGCAGTGCTTCATGTACATATGGGTCAAAATTGATCAAATATAGGGTCTGGACTCTAGAGGAGGCTGACATGTAAAACGACCAAAAGGGTAAAGACTAAAGAGATTATGAATGGTTTGATTGATTAAAAGGTTGATATGTAACAGAGACAAAAGAAATGCAGCTTCCGGTTGTACGTGAAGCTTATTTGGTTAATGGTTGTACATGGAGCAACACCTTGCGCGTGAGATGCCTCGGAGTGCCTCGGCTTTTGAGACCAACGCCTCAGTTGCCTCATGCTTTTTAAAACCAAACTCCTTGTATTACAGGTAGGTCTAAAACAGTACAGAGTGCATCTTACTTCAAATGAACTTTGATATAGCAACATAAAGTCTAACTTTCAGTAGAAAAGAACATCCTTTGCTTAAAATTTAAATTAAAGGTCAGATACCCCTTGAGAACAAAAAAGTGACGCAGCATCGACTAAAACAAAGAAAATAGT
Organism: Ambrosia trifida; assembly: GCA_028751855.1. NCBI lineage: Eukaryota > Viridiplantae > Streptophyta > Magnoliopsida > Asterales > Asteraceae > Ambrosia > Ambrosia trifida. The sequence continues at coordinate 216,332,317 of CM054122.1, read as the reverse complement.
TTGGTAGCGTGGTACAACAGAAATATTAAAATAAAGAAGTTTCTGATGCAACTCACCTCGCATGGATCCTCAACAATGCTTTCACTTGAAAAGAATTGAGTATTCATGTGATTTAGCTCCAAGTTAACATTCAAATTGGCTAAAGTTGATAGGTCACCATCACTTAAAACCACCTGTATTGCATGATATGGTTTATGGAAGTAGTGTTAAAAGGCCATATGCCAACCAAACCAACACCAAGCAGGATGAGAGAGAGAGAGAGAGAGAGAGAGAGAGAGAGAGAGATGGGGAGAGAGGAAGGAGAGACTTGCCTTCGAAGGTTTCACGTGTGCCAAACATATGCCAACCAAACCAACGCCTGAGCCAAGCTGCTCTCACGAATCAAGATACACAGAAAGAAAATCAGTGTGGGTACTTAGTAATGCCAATTTTCAATTATCAATATACAGTAGCAAGTAGAGGCAAATAAGATACTAAGAACACATAAAACCCTGCTACAATCTAAGATATGTTTTCCCTAATACCTAATTTACACAATTCATGTTTAGTTACTACTGGCCAGACATAGTTATCCTGCATAATCACTTCCATGAAGTCAAGAGTTCTTGCATGATATTAAGACATAAATGCCACATATTATCTCAAATATCTAAACTCAATGTACATGTCAGACACTAAATCCCAAAATCCTAGAATACAAGGACTAGCCAATCATATTTATCATTGATCAACACCAGCTGCCCAAGAAATTAGCTACATCAAGAAAACAAATATAACAGAACTAAGAATTTTAAAAAGGAATAATGGAAATAAATAATCCCAACTATTGACTATTGGTCAATAACAGTCCCAACTATGAAAATTACCAATAGTGGTCCCAACTTTCGACATATTGGAATATAATGGACCCAAACTAACGGAGGTCTAACTACGTTAGTGTGATGCTGACGTGGCATCCTAGGGGGCAAAATGATCCTACGTGGCATCTAACGTGGCATCCTAGGTGGCAAAATGATACTACGTGGCATCCTACGTGGCATCCTATGTGGCATGCCACGTCAGCACCACACTAACGGAGTTAGACCTCCGTTAGTCTGGGTCCATTATATTCCAATATGTCGAAAGTTGGGACCACTATTGGTAATTTTCGTAGTTGGGACTGTTATTGGACAATAGTCAATAGTTGGGATTATTTATTTCCATTATTCCTTTTAAAAACTATTAATATGAAATGAGTACACACAAACTATCTTATGTCATATGAACAATAGGATGTATATGGCCAATTGATTCATAAAAATTGTTGAAAGTGAAATTTCATGTTTTATGTGCAATATACCCTTAGAAATTAGAATAGCCTTCCTAGTTGCATAAATGTGTTCATATTAAGTTCAGTTCAGTACATGTCCTGATGTACTGCAACAATTAAGATCCCAACTTGGCATATGAACCATCAAGTGAGAAAAAACAAAACAACTTTCATAAACTTACACTTGTAATTGTATATTTACCTCAAAACATGACTTCATTGAGAATAGTTCAGGACAAGAAAGGATGAACTCTGATAAGAACAGGCTTGAGGGCCATATAGAACAACTGATCACAAATTCATAATATGCCGCCGTTACATATCTTAATTGTTACAAATGATTGCAATAGACATAATGCAAGTAAAACCCCAAGAAAACCAAATCACACATTGTCTTCATCCCTATTGAAGACACGCAATACCGGATTTTCACGAACAAAACATAATAATACGTACCCGGTATCTCCTTCAAGCATGTTGAGTGAACAACTAAGAGGTACAACTACTTTCGTTGGACTTTGGCCGGCTTGTGCATCAACATGATCTTCACAAGAAACCAACATGAAAATGCATTGAAAAAACGAAAACAAAAGCTGTGAACTAATGTATCATTCTTGACATACGCTAACCTGTTGGGTAAAGAAAGGAAATCTCTCGAATAACCCTTGAGGCTCCCTTTGCTAAATCATCCTCCTTTTACATAAAACAAAGCATATACACATGAAACTTTTTTTCTTTTTTTCTCTTCTGCAACCGATATAAACGAAAGAAAATGCTAGCATGTGTACCTTCAATGAAATCATGTAAAATGATAGCTGTTCATAAAGTTCATCAATAACAACATCACCTGCAGATTCAACTTCAAGTATAACTTTCTTTAAGAAAGATATTATGTAAGGTATGTAACCTTTTCCATCCTACAAAGTAACATTATAACAAAATCAAACAGCTAATAATTCATAGTAAAATATTAATACTTGCACGGATACAAGGTCGCCTTTATTTTCTTTAATTTAAGCTTCCCATGTTTTAACTACAAATAAATCCACAATTAACCCTAATTATAATGTACAGTCATATTAAGGGGGTGTTTGGGGTTGCGTTTTGAAATGGATTTTTAGATTATCGCGTTTTGAAAACGCAAATAATCAGTTTTTAGTGTTTGGGGTTGAGTTTTGAAATGAATTTTTAGGCTACCAAAACGCAATAATCTAAAAGCAACTCCACCCCTGCTTTTCCAAAACGCAGAAGCTATTTTGAAAAATCATCTCTAAAGTTTCAAAATAACTTATTGACTTATTGGCTTTTCCAAAAAGCCAATAAGTCAATAAGTTGTTTGTGTAACCCAAAAGCACTTTCTGTTTTGACTTTTGACTTTTGGCTTTTGGCTTTTAAGGGTGGAAAAGTTGTTTTTGAAAAGTTAGAAATCCTGGCTTTTGGCTTTTGACTTTTGGAAAAAAAATTACAAATCAAGCACCCATACAACCAATATTCACAATAAGTTAAGCGAAACACTAAAAAAACAACAATTTATTGACTTTTTGATGTTTCTCATCCCAAAATTTAATCCATAACACTTTTTTTAAAACTCCTTTTCAAAAAGTCATAAGCCAATAAGCACTTTTGACCAAAAGCACTTTTGCATCTCCAAACTCAATCCCAAACACCATCTAGTGTCTACCAAATACTAATTGGAAAACCATAAACCCTAGATTGAATAAAAAGCTGGAAATCAGGTCATTGTAATTAATGTTAGGGAAAAAAAAAGCTTACTGTTTTGCTGATACATTGGTTCCAGATGAAGTACTGAACACTCTCAGTGATTGCACCTCCACCACAGTCCCTATGATATTATATTATAAGGCAGTTATAAAAGAAGGTAAATGTGTGTAAGGTGAGTGATTGAGGATATATTATTCATGAGTGGTTAAGGGGTAACCTGGAAAGAGAGATTAAGGGATCAGATGGTTCCATGGCAAAGAATGCAGTAAGCAAGTGGAGCCATGGTGGACGGTTGGCATCTACGTCGCTCGTTTCCTTGACCTCCATCGCTTACTTTAGTTCAAAACTCCAACTACTAATTGTTGCACTTAATTTTCGTCTAGGCCCTAGGGTTCAGGGTTTACTGGTCTTGTTATTTAATTTCTTCACATACATGTGGTTTTCATTTCATAATAACTAGGATTCTATTACCCGCGCTTCGCAGCGGGAACTCCTGTTGCATTGAGGGTTTGGTAGACGTTAAATATCGTGCGTCGCTGTGGGAGCTCCTGTTGCGTGGAGAGTTTCATGGACATAAAAGATAATATTAAGCGACTGTTACTCTCGCGTGAGCTGCAAAAAAATACTCACGGCTAAAAGCTAAAAGTTTGGCCAAAGTGCAATGCAAGTTTAAAAAAGTTGGTGGTCAAAGTTTGAAATCCTAAAAACTAAAAGTTTGGTGGTTAAAGTTTTAAATCCTAAAAGCTAAAAGTTTGGTGGTATAAGTTTGATGATCAAATTGAAAGAAAATAAAGTTAAGCTAAAAGTTAGTAGCCAAAATTTTAAATCCTAAAAGCTAAAAGTTTGGTGGTCAAATTAATCTAAAAGTTAGTGACAGAAAATAAAATTAATCTAAAAATTAGTGGCCAATATATATATATATATATATATATATATATTCAAACAATGAGACTCTAGACATGTGGTTGTTTTAATATATACGCATTACGCTTTGGGGGTTGTACGTTGGCTTGGGAGTGGTACGTTAGTTTTTTTCAATTCTACTTGTGGGCAAATGCATGCAAGTGACATACACCTCCCCACTCCTATACAATACAATAATAATTAGTTGCCATGAGGTGTATTTGGAGAGCTAGGAACGACGTCGTCTTTAATCAGCACCAATGTTCGATTAGTCAATTGTTTGGTGAAATTAAGAACCTTAGCTTGTTATGGGTCAAATCTCGCTCAAAACATCAATTGTTGGATTGGTGAATCTGGAGGGGTTTTCAATTGTATAAGTTAGGTTGGTAGGCCTTATTTTGTTATTTCTTTTCTTTGATGTATGATTGATTGTACATTAGTGATTGGCTAGTTTCCTGCTAGCCGCTTGGATTGAATAAAATTTTGTTAATTGTTCAAAAAACAAAAAGTTAAGTTTTTGTTTGCAGAATATTTTATACTGGAATCGGAATTTGCAATCAATTGAAACTTGAAGAAAATAGATTTTAGAATTTAAACATTTAAATAGTAATTAAAATCTCAATTTCATCCTCAATATTTTTGGTTGGTAACCCCAGCCCCTACTATCCCTGCCAACCCGATCAAGTCGTTGTCCCGACCCAAGCGCATGCCTTAACAACATCGTCGGCCTAAATAAACCTTGGCCCGCGGAACTGAGCTAGCCCGCACCATCGACTAGACTTGTTGACTCGCATCATTGACCCAACCCGCATTGCTAGCTAGACCCAATTTGATACACGATGTTGAATTGTTGATCCACGTAGTGTTATTATCGAACTCCGCATCCTCTATCATGTTAATCCACACGTCAACGGCCCGATGACACTAAGATCACCAACACTTCCATGACAATCACAATTGACTCCTTCATAGAATAGTAGAAGGTTGAAGAACAGGAAGTTCGAGTTCCACCAATGCAACTGCTCTAAAACAGAACACGTCACAAATGATTTTCAACACTCCTTAGTCATTAGCACAGGGTATCCTTACATTTGTTATCACAAATCACTGTCCCATCATATTAAGGGCATGTTTGGATAAACTTGAGGTAAAAAGGACTTTTTGTTAAAAGGACTTATTAACTTATGACTTTTTAAAAAGGAGTTTTTAAAAAAGTATTTGGATTAGCTTATGTGGTGGTGAAAAACAATAAGTTAATAAGTTAGTTTGTAAAAAAAGTGTTTGGTTTAACTTATTTAGGTAAAATGACCAAAAAGGGTATAAGGAGGGAATGTGTAAGGATATAATAAGGGCATGTAGGTAAATAACCATCAATAAGTTATAAGGAGGTTCAAAAGGTCACTCCCTCCTTACTTTTCCAAAACAACTTATCATAGGCTTACAAAAAGTTAAAACAAAAAGTCATTTTCCTTTTGCCAAACACTTTTTGTAACTTATTAACTTTTTGGAAAAGTTATAAGTTATAAGAAGGTGGAAATAAGGAGAGCCAAACATGCTCTAACTCCATAGTTCACTTATATCATACATAGTAAGTTGTTCAAATAAGAACTCATAAACATGCATAATCAAATAAGTAATTAGCTACAATGATACATTAAAAATAATATAAACCAGCAATGTTTTTAAAATAACATAATTAAATAAAAAGATAGTTGTTTCGCTTAAACTTAATTCAACATCATACATACCGACACATGTAATGATTTATTTAATAATAATATTAAAATAAATAGTAATTTCAAACTATGATGATAATAATAATTCATACCGACAATTTAACAAATAAAATTACCCAACTTCTTGTTGATAACAATCAAACAAACAAGCACATCAATCATATATTTACATTTAATTTTTTCTTGATTTGATTCACACCAAAACTACTAGTAAAAATCAAATGTAAACCTATGATGTTTACGCGACTACCCTTGACAACAAAAATAAGAGTTGTAAATGCCATTTAACAATTTATCATATCATCATTTGATCAAATTTTCTTACTATAAATCCTATCAACAAACCTTTTTTTAATGATCAACAAATCAAACTCGAGCACTCTCAGGGCACCCTTTCAACAAATTCAAGTACTCCGAAAATACCTGAGTTGCTAAACACCAATTTCGGAAAAACCCGGTAACCCACCCGCCCATAGATACGACGAAGAAATTACCGGCAAAATCCTTCTGCCTAAAAAATCAAACCCAAAATTCTCCGGGTCTTCTATCATTGTCCACCAATATCTCCGGGTGGACACACTAATGTGTAATGGTATTAACATCAACAAACTCTTAACAACTTTAACACAAACCCACTTAATCACTAACCATTGATCATATCAAACTCCTGTTCATGTAACCAGTTGACCAAACATATCAATATTCGTAAGACTTTTTGGTGTGAATCAACAACACTGCTCTACGATCCCAATCCACGTTTTTGATGCAATGTTGATACCGATACAGACAACCACTTTCATCCCAACTGTTCTTTACAGAAATTAAATCACACAATTCGGTTATTCATTCTTCTTCTAAAATTGTGTAAATTCATCATCTATAATGGCTGATCGTGCTGATCCGTCTCCTCTGGTTGCACCTTCGCTCGCAATTGAACCGAATAAGATCGATTTAGAAGCGGGTCCTGGTGAAGAAATCCAGTGCCGAATTTGTCTCGAAACTGATGGTACCTTTTTTATTTTATTTAATTTCTTGTTCTTAATTTGTAATTTGTGATGTTTATTCGTTTAATTTTGTGTTTTTGATTTCATAATGTTAAATTAATGAGGTGATTGTTTTTTCAGTGTTAGGATGTTAGGGTTTGCATAAGAATTGGGATTATTGTAGTATTTAAATAGCAATTTTATTTCATTTTAACCACATTTGTGCTGTTCAGTGAAGGAAGGACTATCGTCGCATTGTAAATATGATTACAATAGTATGTTGTTTTTAGTTCCAATTTTATTAATGTTTTTAGTTAATAATAATCTTTCTTTTTCTTGCACCAGGCAGAGATTTTATTGCACCCTGCAAGTGCCGAGGGACGTCAAAGTATGTGCACCGGGAGTGCCTTGATCACTGGCGTTCTGTGAAGGTGAACTTCACATTTTTATGTTTTATCATGTACGTCTCTCTGAGGACGTGTCTAGGATAGGAGCTTGTGGAGAGATAGGATTAAGGTTAAAGACTGTTAGGATAGGTTCATATGAGTTTTTTAGATGTGTCGTAGGAAATAAGATTCATACACACTTTTTGCTGGACTTTACATGTGATCGTGTTCTTGTGCTTTATAGGTTGTTTCTAGTTGTATATCTTTTCTATTTTTACAGTGTAATCTTCCCACGATCTATGTGATACTGGTAGTTTAAATTTCCTGTTTCTAGTATTTTTTTTTGTTGTGGACTTTGGAGCCGAAGGTCTCTTAGGAAGCAGCCTCTCTATTCTCAGGGATAGAGGTAAGGTTTGTCTACATCCCACCCTCCCCAGACCCTACCAATAGTTGCCTATTTGTGGGATTTACCGGGTATGGTTGTTGTTGTTTATCATGTAATTTTACGATTGTCAAGGAAAAGATAGTAAAATTTCTTGAACTTATCATTTAAGAAAAATGCTCATTAGCAAATCTGTTTTTCCTTCTCATGCTGCTTGGTGGGCATACTTTTTACATTTGTGGATCAAGTTGGGTTACTTTTCCGGATTCATGAACTCTGTAATGGTTTCTCTTCCGTGTCATCAATGTTTGACTTTTCTTAGGAACTCGTATACTTTTTTATTATACTTTTTGGTAATGGTTTGTCTCCTGTGTCATCAATGTTAAGTAACTTTCTTCATATCTTAGTGATTCTTGCATTGTTATGAGTCACATATTTCTAGGTATGAAGTGTTCCCTGTCTTTGGGTACAAGAAGCAATATCATTTGGTACAATTTTGCTAGATGGTATATGTAAGTGCAGTATGTTAAGTATAACCGCATTTAGTTCTATTCGTATGATGATATACAAGTAATTATGCTTTAGTACAATCTTTTTTTGTTATATGGGTAATAACTCATACACACTACCTTTGATGAGGCTTGAACCCACAACCAAATGTTTGGTGGGGATGATAGGGGTGCCTTGGGTACTGCTGCGCCAAGGCATTGTTGATAACTTCTAGAACAATCTTATATGCTTTTTTTTTTGTTGGAATAAACCACTGTACTTGTGCTAAAAAAGTTATACTTTGCAAGAATGAGCGATTTGGGGAAAATTCCCCAACTACAATAGCTGATTTGTGGTTACATTTCCACAATATGCCTTAGCCCTTAAGGTATGTACATATTTTTTTGCATTTTCTCAGGAAAGATAGTTTATTTGCGACAAGAACCAAACGAGTTGGTTGGAAAAGCTAATCATTTAATACCCAGTAAAATCCCACCAATAGCCAAAGCTATTGGTAGGGTCTGGGAAGGGTGGGATGTAGGCAGACCGTACCTCTATCCTTTGATAGACAGGCTACTTCCATGGAGACCCTCAACTCTAAAATCATTTAATATATATAGAAAGCTAAGAAATCTGAAATCTTATCGTAGTACATGATTATTAGACTAAAACTAAAGTGGCTTGTTCTTATACTATTTCCTTAAAATATGGGTGCATTATTTGCTGGAATATATCATTTGAAGTATAGGTGAATACTGAATATATATGGAAATCATGTTTTCTTGTATTTAGAAAGGTTTTGGTCAAATATGAAAATTTGCTTTTGTATTTCATTTGTGAAATGTGTTAATTCTGGTTCATTTTTATTTTATAATATTCTGCAGGAAGGGTTTGCATTTGCTCATTGCACTACGTGCAAGGCTCCCTATCATTTGAGAGTTCACGTTCTTGCTGATAGGAAATGGAGAACCATGAAGTTTCGTTTCTTTGTTACCAGAGACATTTTGTTTATCTTTCTGTCTGTACAACTTGTAGGTCATGGGATCTCTACTTTGTATATTATTTTCTCTCATGGAGATCATGTTAGCAGATAATTATCATATCATTTTGTTGTTACAGGTTATTTCTTCATTGGCATATTTGGTGTACTTAGTTGATGGATATCAGAAGTTTTGGCTTCGTCTTGCTTGGGGTTTCGATAGTGAAGCCAGTTTCTACTACTTATGTGGTAAAGCCTTCGTTGATTCATACAAACTAACATGGTTTGCCCTATATTACATGCAAATGTCCCGTTGGGTACATGCTTATGAAGTCTTAGGTCCATTATGCTGCTATTGTCTTCTTGAATTTTTCTATTTAGTTAAATTTAGAACTTGAAGGTGTTTTTTTAGAAAGAATTAATGTAAATTAAAAATGCATAAGAGGATAATAATGACTCTAAATTTGCATAAGCCTGCAATTAACTAATCAAGTACAGAACACACTGTATTTGTGCACTTTGATTGGGATCCTTAGTAAAGACTAAATAGGAAGTCTCATGAGTCTTTTGGTTCCATGATTATCAAGCTTCAGTTATTGATTAGAAGGAAGCCTGCGAGAACCAATCTAAATCATTCATTTATTATTAAAAACTAAATGAAAGGGTATAACTGTAAAACATTAAATGATTTCTCTCTCTCGTTAATTGATTTCCCAACTTACTCTCCTCCCTCACTTCCTTGTAATAAGTTTTGTACACAAGTAGATCCGGGAACGATAATCAATCTACACGTGTGTAGATGTTTTCAATATATGAACACATAAAGTTATTTGCACATATGCATGTATCAAATGAAGTACATCACATAACCGTAATTCATTTTAATAGTTATGTTAGAATCTTAGATAAATACACAGATAATGAATGTTCTGTAGGTTGGTCTCACATTATTTATGGTTCTGTATACGAGTTTGTATGTGTGTGTGTTTCTCTTATATAATTGTCTGTTTATTGTAGAATTATAGAATATAAATGATGTTTATTTTCAAGTCTTTGTTTCTGTTCCATTTAAAGAGCCGTTTGTATTATATGGCCTAGATCCACCATACACACATGCTTTTTTTATGGCAAGTTATGTCGTTGGGTTAGATTTGTATTTGATAGCTAAGCCTCAACATGAGTAATTTTAGGTATTTAGGGGTTTGTAAGTAATCTTGTTGACTCACAATATATTTTATATATGGTTCCTTCATTCAATAAACTATATCTTGTCAGTTTCTTTCTCCTGCATGATATCACTATTTGTCTGCAGGTGCACTATTGTTTTTTGCACTACTTGGTCTATCTGGATGCTTCATAACTTGTTATGATCGAAGAGTCCGTAATGATCTTGCTCAACCTTGTCGAGAATTGTGTCTTTGTTGCTGTCAACCTGGGTAAAGTTTCATTATTGTTCAACATATTATTGGTTATCAACTTATCATCATTAATTTAGCCTTTTTGTACCAGTTTTTCTTCAACCCTCACCATTGAGTTCTTTTAAACATTTTTAGTACATTGTTTTGGGGATAAGTTTTGAGCATATGATTGTTGCAGTGTTTGTGCAGACTGTCATTTACCTGGTACTCTTTGTGTGTGGACGGACTGTACCACTTGTTTTGAAAGTTGCGCGAGTGCAACCGGTGAGTGTGGTTGTTTAGGAGGCGCGGGTGAAGCTGGCTTACCATTAATATTTATAATGGCTTTAGTCGTGCTTGGACTGTTTACTGTCATAGGCATATTCTACAGCGTGCTTGTGGCCACGATGGTTGGCCAAAGGATTTGGCAGCGCCATTATCACATATTAGCTAAAAGAATGCTAACCAAAGTAAGTGATAGCAATCTTTCCGTTGCATTTATTCCCATCATACAAATGGGTGGACCGGGTGGGTTGTGTAATAGAGTTATAAACAAGTATCTTTTCAGTACAGGTCAAAACTAGTTAGGTCATGTTGGGTTGACCTAAAACACTTGTCCAGATCTACTAATACGTTTTTTGTGAACAAATAGTGTGTAAAATATGATTACAAAATTCTTACTAATATCACTATTATATTATTTTTTTAATAAAATGACCATTTTTTGTGCATTAAGGAATACTATTTGGGTTACATAAAACTTACATTCAACCTGCTTCCTTTTTAGCTTTTACCTTTTGAAGTTACCGTTTTTCCGTTAGAGAACATAACCGGTGATTTTGAGTCTGCTGACATATAAAATTGGGAATATGGAACACAGGAGTACGTGGTGGAGGATGTCGACGGTGAGACAACCGGATCTGATTGGGTTCCGCCGCCTCTCCCACCGGAGCACATCCAGCAGCTTAAGACTCTTGGCCTCCTATAATAACCCAACAGCCAACAGGGAGAAATGAAGTGTCACTAGCATCAACATCTATATTCATAACACTGGATGATAATAGTTGCTTAAATGCATGTAATATCTTTATTATTGAATCATCAGTTTCTTGCTAAAATGGTTAAACATAGTGCAACTTACAGCTTTAATACATGAGGTACATGTGATTATTCTTAAATTCATAATGGATTGTTTGTGGTAACATAGAGAACATGTGTGACATAACTGTCTACCCCACTATTTCATTAAATCGTCAACTACGTATAAGTGTTTTATATAGTTCTCGCAGTTCTAAGCATAAAATTGATTCTGAAAGAAGCGTGTCCAATCAAATGATCACTGAAGGTTCGAGCGTAACAAGCTAAATTATGGTTGTGACGGATCTAGGAATTCAACAGGGTATGCACTTCTTGCTATAAATATAATCCTAGTACATGGACCTCTTTTAATAAATATAATACTAGCAAATGGTTTTGTTTTAAAGTATAATGAAAGGCGTGTGCAGGGGTTTGGGTAAGACCGGTCGCAAGTCCAAGGATATGCAGTTCCACAGGTGTAAGGGTGCGAGTGATTCGTGACGGCTACAACAGGTGGTGTAACCGGTCGCAAGTCCAAGAACATGCATTGCCACATGATAGAGAGAGAAAACTGTTTGAGTGACAAAGAGAAAACGATGTCTGCGATGGTGGTTTGATCCGAGGTGTGAGTAGATTAGGAAAGAAGAAGAGGAAAAAAAGGATGGTCATACATGTGTGCTATATCTTGGTGAGCAGGACACGACCGGCTATATCTCGATGGTCATACATGTGTGCTATATCTGGGTGTGCTATAGAAGACAGGTATCTAATCTCAGTGAGCAGGACACGATCGGCCAGAAAGGCCAATCAGCATAGAACAACACTACCAACCTACCCTCCTTTACCATCTTAAATTACCATGATGCATTTACTGTTCATCAACATTTTTCTATAAATATATAGGATAATTCTATCACACGGTGTTATAATAATTTATAGTCTCATTAATTGGTTTCTTTTTTATTGCTACAATTGTGTGGCAACATATAACTAGATAGTAGATGGTGTGTTATTCTTAAATCTTTACCTTCTCAGTGAGGAATCTCACGAAAATGCATATATTTTCTAAGAAAAATGATATATCAAAGAAAATGTTACGAGGGGTTATTCTCGATTTTGAACCGCATCTTGGTGTATTCGAAAAGGTAAGTAAGACATGATTTAAATCTCTTCATAGCGTGACACAATAGAAAAAACTAAGGGTGTAAATAGGGCGTAGCAGCTTGAGAGATACTCAAGATCAGATCAATAAAAAGATCGAATGAGCCGAGCCTAGGTTCAATCCTGAAATATAACTCGTTTAGTTATCGAGCATGTGTTCAAACTTTACAAACAAAGCATGTTTAGGCTCACAACCCTAAACGAATCAAGCTCAAGCTCAAAATAATAAGCTTGAACCGAGCCAGACTCAAGCTTAATAAAAGCATAGCCCAACCTCTCTTTATTCTCCTAACTGCCTTTTCTCATTTTTGTTCCCGTTAGTAGTAAACTCACATGCGTCACCTAATAAAACAAACCCTATATCACTCTCTCTCTATACCAATGTTAATCAATAATAATAATAACTTCAATGGAAACTTTTAACAAACAGGTGGTGCTCATTACAGGATGTTCTTCTGGAGGCATAGGAAACGCACTCTGTCGCGCTTTTGCCGCCAAAAACTGTTTGGTAGTGGCTACGGCCAGATCGGTTTCGTCTATGCCTGATTTGAGCGATGATCATGATCTCTACTTTCTTCAGGAGCTTGATGTGTTATCGGATCATAGTGTTCGAGAGGTTGTGTCGAATGTGATGGATAGGTTTGGTCGGATTGATGTTGTGGTTAATAATGCTGGTGTTCAGTGTATTGGTCCTCTTGCTGAAGTGCCTCTTTCTACGATTGAGCATACTTTTAACACTAATGTTTATGGTATTGTTCGTTTACTAGTGTGTTTACGGCTGGTAAAACAGGTCTAATCGTGTTAAATAGGTTATAGGCGTACGCGATTGATACAAGTGTCAAATATGAATGTTACTAGTTTAACTACTTTATATATCATGTCTATAACTTTTTTTTCTTATATGTTTTATGTACCAATGGAGAAAGAATAGAGCCTAGTGTCACGTGGTTATCTTTCGATCCCCATGTGGCGTCCTCGGTTGTCCTGTGATAAGCCAATACATCCCACTCTTTATGTGGGTCACTGGTTTCATGCTGCCTCGAACTCATCAAGAGAGCGGCAACAACTCTTGACCAGTGGTTTGCTCGCAGGATAGACATTGGGTAGGCATGTTTACTACCTTATTCCGTTGATGCCGTCCCCGTTGAATTCCCCGACTGACCAGTAAACGCAAACGGTCAAGTACAAACCCTAGCAAATTGACCTTCTGCTTGTGACACTAGCCTCCTGTTATAATTATTTTAAAAAAATAAATATATATAATTACATAGTGTGCTTTTTATTAAACATGTTTAATCGTGTCATTTACTGGTCAGGAATTGCCAACATTTTATTGGTATTGATAACCTAAAATGTATTTTTAGTTCCATGATTATAGTTGTGATCCTGAGATATTTTTAATGGAACTGATTGGTGTATAGTGTTAACACTGTTTTCGGCAAGAAGAATAGGGAGATTGGGTCATCCTAATAGATTAGGAGCATCTATGATCATGGTATTTCAAGAGTACTATCTGTCACGACGTTGCTCGAAAAAGATTGATCGAGTATTCAGGAAATAAATCACTAATCAAGAACCTTCAAGAGAACTTAAGGTCATCTAGAGTAGAATATGCTTGATAATTTAGATATTTAGCCATTAGATTAAGACAGATCTTATTAGATATTTATTTGAGAGGTGATACCTCATTTGGGCATTTGGCCCAACCCACCTATCCTTGTGTAGCTTTTTCTTTTATCATAACGTTCACTTGAGTAATGCTTTCTATACCCTAGTATAGAGGTAGGCTTGCCTACATCCCATCCTCCCCAAACCCCACTAATAATATTAGCTATGGGTGTGACTATAGTGGGTATGGTTGCTGTTTTCACTTGAGTCAACCGAGTAAGTCACCTTCCCATCTAGTCATGTATTCTATTTGCAATGTTCTTTTCTTGTACATGTTGCCGTGGTTATGAATACTATGCAGTTGACTAGGTTTGACAACCAATTGTTGCACAGAATCTTGTAGAGAGTAGAGACAAATCTGTGTCATAAAGCACAAAAGTAGGAACTTGGATAGTGTGCACCGCACTAGAGACAAGAAGAACATCAGTTTATAATTGATTTTGTGTTTACTTATTGTGCCAACGACTAGTTTGGGTTGAAATGCTTATTGACCTTTTAAAGTGTTTTATTTATCTGAATAGATGTTACTACTGAGCACTATATCTTGATGACATTGTATTACTTTTTTTCTTGGGCTGGATTTAGGTTCCATGAGATTAATCCAAGCAGTTGTCCCTCACATGGCATCAAGAAAGAAGGGAAAGATTGTGAACATTGGAAGTGTGACCGCCCTGGCACCTGGACCATGGTCAGGTGTCTACACCGCATCTAAAGCTGCTTTACATGCGCTAACGGACACATTAAGGTTTGTCACTTGACCTATTCTGATAGGGCAATGTAACCGTCCTACTTACCCTCCTAACTACAAGATCAAGATAAATGGAGAAACTAAAAAATCAAGAGAGAATGAGAATGTCTAAATATACATCCTAAATCATCCCAATTCATTAGTAAATGGGTTCAAATTTGTCGTCATTAATGCTTGATGATGACTAATCAGCTTCTGAAATGCGCAGGTTGGAACTGAAGCCGTTTGGTATTGATGTAATTAACATTGTACCTGGATCCGTAAAAACAAACTTAGGAAATACAGCTGTAGCCAGCTACAACAAGATGCCAGAATGGATAATGTACAAGAAATTTGAAGGCGCAATCAAAGAACGCGCATATTTTTCACAAGGTCCAAAGGCAATTCCACCAGACGAGTTTGCAAACAAGACGGTGGCTGCAATCCTAAAAGAAGACCCCCCTTCTTGGTTCTCTTTGGGGCAGTACTCCACCATATTGGCTATTATGTACCATATGCCTATATTTATTAAGGATTTCCTTCATAAAAAGGCCATGATGAAATGTTAGTTTTTATATCTGTCACTTATTAAAATACATGCTTGTATGGCATTTAAAATATTGGCTATTATGATTTCAACTCTAGATATAAATGGTTGATTTAGGTTATGTTTAATGTTTATGCTATAATAGTAATGAGTGTCCGAATTGAGTCGGAAGTTCTAATTAAAAAGAAACAGGTAAAACGTATACAATCACAGAATAACTGAACTTTGGCAGTGTTTTGACCAGATATTGTAGTTAAAACGACATGGTTTCGGGTTTGAAAGGTGTCAAGGCTAACCCAAACCGTGCAACCCTAATGGTTAGTTCAAGATAAAATGTGTGCGGCCACTCGGGTCAAATTTTCAAGCAAGTTTGATCCGTATCAAGGTTGAAGTTCCAAATGCTTGTTAGGCAATTGCAACAGGTGTTATTATTTAATGTTCAATTTTGTGTCATTTGTAACCTAGGTTCTCATTGCAGACATGGTTCAAAACTCGTCACTGTAACAGCATGAATAACCTCGAAGGTAAAGCAGTGCACACACAAGATGACTACTACACAAGAAGATCCTGAAACAACAGAAATCAGTCCAAAGACCTACCGATCAAGATCCATTTTACAAGAAACTACCACAATCAAAATGTGCACATAAGAAAACATAAATGATAATGTTAAGGTAATCCGCTCAAAAGAAAAATCCCAATATAGGGAGCAGTTCCAGATCTAAACTCAGTTTAGGAGTAGAAAAAAACTTATGTTCGTCTACAAACCATCAAGCTCTTCCTGGGCTCGCCTTTGCTCAAACCGTTCCTAAATGCATCACCTGCAGACCTGCAAACAAGTGATTATATCATACTACTACCATTATCTTACATTGACCAACGCCCTAGCGATTCGCAGCTTTCCCCTGAGCATTCAATTTCGCTGCAACTTCTTCATCAGAAAGCGGTAAGTAGTAGATACGAGGAGTGGCTCTTGTTTTCTTAAAAAGATCATCCAATGTAACAATTGGTGGATCAATTTTCTCCGGTGCTGGTGGTGCACGGTTTCTTGCTGGCGGTGGGTTAGACAGTGGTGGTGGAGGTGGGAGGGAAGGTGGAGGAGGAAGTTGTTGTTTCACTCTGGGAGAGGGTTGTGGTGGTTGCAAGGTGGCGATAGGTGTTGGTATTGTGGTGGCAGGTGAAGGTAGGGTGGTGGCTGGAGTTGCTGGGGATGGTGGAGGCGGGTCAACCCGATTCTTAACTTCTTGTGGGTCCACAAAATCTGCCATTAAAAGACGTCCACCATTCACCGGCCATTGTAGGTTGCATACAGCATTTCGTGTCTCTATAGCTTCTTCCACCGATGCATACTGCAGTAAGAGCAGCCATATCACATTTGTCAACTTTCAAAATTATACGCACGATAATGCTTAACTAATTTCTATATGTTTTGTGTCATGTGATCCAAAGATGCACAACAACAAACAATGTTGTGCTTTTCTCAAACCGGCCAAACATGTGAAATGCTAAAATATGAATGGGTCGAACAGGTTAAAGTGGCCCATAGTCTATCTTACACGCGTACAACTTCCTAAACTGTTCTTTTTATCGAGAGATTTATATAACGATTGCAATAATTTTGTTCTTGTCATAATTAACCCCATCAACTATATAAGAAAAAATATAATTTATAGAGAGAAAGTGTTAGCAGGTAAACCCGATCTGAGATGCACCAAATATAAATATGTGCCATTTCAACCTGAACATTTTTGACCCGTTACCCAACCTGCCCATCCTGATATCACTGGTGCTAGAGACAGAGAGGGATGTCGGAACTTACTGTAATATAACAGTGAGTTTTGATCTGATCCATCCAGAAACTAACAATTGTACCCGTTTTGCCAAGAAATTCTTGTACAGCCTTTAAAGTGAAAGGGCGCAGAAAATTGTCGATTCTGAGAGAAGTAGTTGGAGTCTTTGATGAAGGGGGGACTGAAATATATAAAACGGTAAGAGCCTAGATATCAAGTTGAATAATTAAAATACATATACCAAATTGCAGAAACACATTACAGGCACAGCTTACCAACTCGTTCCTTAGGCAAATCTGGACTTTTTGTTGACTCGGATCTCGAAAAGGCGGGTTTGACCAGATTCTGAAATGTATCTTTTGGTGTAGTAGAGGCAGAGTGATTAGTGTGTTGTTTGGGTACTGTAACGTTTTCAGAATTCCACCTACGCTGCCTTTTTACTACTTCATTGTTGTCTACTGCCTTTTCCTGGTCTGTCATGACAGCATTTATAAGGTCAGACCATAATTAAGGTTCATGATCAAAGTAAATTAGTGATGAAACATGAAATTAAACAGAGAACAGATTACAGTTCTTTCAAATGCCTGATTGTCTGGTGATTAAACTTCAAACTATTAAAAAAAATATGGTGATTAAAATAGAGCTGTTCTTTATTTCATATACTTTCAAACTTTCTATCATTAATCAAGTGAATAGTAAAGCTATTTCCAAAAGTATATGAAAATTCTAACATGTCCCATAACAACTTTTGGCCCAATCAGCATTTAAACCATATGAGCCAAAGCTATGTCCAAAAGCTATTTCCATGCATCTACAGCACTTTATCTTAGGTTTTCCTTGTGTGTTATCCAGCAATTTCAACCTATTTACTAATGAACGGATTGACTAAAGCTATGGCTTGTTTCTAACTGGTCAAATTGACGAACTAAAAAATTAGTTTGAAAGAAAACCGGTTTAACGTGTTGAATGGCTGGGAAGGCACCCACAGTCTTGCTTTTAATGCATAGAATTTCTAAATCATTTTACTTTAAAAGTATATTATGGCTAAAATAATGTATAGGGCTGTAAACGAACCAAACGAACACGAACAAGGCCTTGTTCGTGTTCGTTTGTTAAGAAATTAACGTGTTTGCGAACTGTTCACGAACACTTACCGAACGAGATTTTTTGTTTGTGTTCGTTTGTTAAGAAAATAACGTGTTCACGAACTGTTCATGAACATTTACCGAACTAGATTTTTGTTCGTGTTCGCTTGTATTTATTTGCTAAATTTAGGTGTCGGTCAAAAACGAACACAAGCAAACACAAATGAATGTAAACGAACACAAATAGGCATTACTAAACAAAATCGAGCACAAACGAACACATTAAATTATGAAAATTCGCATTTTTTCATCGCTGGCATTGTCCGCCCAGAATATACTAATCCGATTACCCAAATATACGTGACATAATCTTGATCACATAATGTCTTATAAAAACACAGAGGTATCATACTAAACTTGAAATCCTCGTTTAATCCACAAAAAATAACTGTTAATAAAAATAGTTAAAGTAATATTAACATGTGATACACTAATACATGCTAAATAATCTACCACTGGGAAATTTGAAATACTTAAATTAAATATAAAAAACTAAAAACCCTAATGAGCTATCGAATAAACACAAACATACACGAACACATTACTGAACGTTCACGAACATAAACGAACGAACGCGGCCTCTGTTCATGTTCGTTTGTTTAGCTAAACGAACATAATTTTTTGTTTGTGTTCGTTCATTTATTAAACGAACGAACACAAACGAACTTCCCGCCGAACAGTTCACAAACTGTTCGCCGAACGTTTGGTTTGTTTACAGCCCTAATAATGTAACTTTTGAAAGCATATTCGACACACTAGCTATTTATACATTTTATCGAACAAAAGTGTGTTTCAGGTCAATCCATACCAAAACTAGCCATTTCGATCGGACCCCTTTTGACCCGTTACACAACCTGCCATTTTTCCACCTCTATTTTAAAGAAACAGATGAAATAAAACATACCATGTGGCTTTCTTTTAGCGGATGTCACACTAGAACGAGCTTTATCTTCATTAACCACAATATCCTTGTCTGTGGTTGCATCTTCAACCATAGCTTCAACAGAATTATCTTCCTTTAGTTCAATTTTCTCATTTTTATTACCCACTTCATCAGAACTCAATTTTGAATCAACTTGCTTGCTATCTAAGGCATCCTCGTCCATTGAATCATCACCCGAACTTCTGTCCAGATTTAACTTCTCAGGAGAATCCACGTCTCCACTATCATTTTTCTTAATAATATCAACATCATCAGCATTGTTGACATATTTATTTTCAGCAGTAACCTTTTCCTTAAGTGGGTCGTTCTCAAACTTATCATCTAACCCTAATTTGACATCAGTAGTAACTACATTATCTTTTTCATTGGAAAACTCTTTACTTTTAACATTGTTGGCATCTTTCTCTTCAGGAACCTCAACTGATTCTGATTTGCTATCATCTAGGATCATGTTGGCGGTAGATGATGATTGCACCATCTCAGGTTTATCATCTATCTCTAATTTAACATCATCAGCAATTACATTATCCTTTAGTTCATTCTTTTCAGTAATTGAGACAGTATCAATAGAAATAGAATCAGATTGTATTTTGCTGACCTCATCTACCTGTTTGCCACTGATGAGATCTGATGAATCAGGCTCGGCTATTTCTTGTTTTGGAGAACAAGGTCCAGGCTTCGGCTCAATGTCCCTTGGCAGCTGGTTCAAGTCACCACTAGACTCTTCAGTTACAATAACAGTGGTTTCAACTGTAGTCTCTTGGACCACCTGAGTAACTTCCACTTGAGTAGAAACGCCACCACCTTCACCTTCACCTTCTGTAACCATTTTTCCAGTTAAAGACTGCAGACCATCATCTGTATGAACCTTATCCAATCCCATTTCAACATCTTCTTTCTCATCGCTTTTGTTGTCCAGTTCGTCTAATTTCTCATCTGTCGTATTCTCTGCATCATCAGATTGAACCACAGGCTGATCCTCGTTGTTAAAGTCATTTTCAAGATTTTGTTTAGCTTCATCCATTTCAGCCCGTACAGCTTCATCCAACCTCTTAACAAGCTCTTCTTTCAATCCCTTCGTCGCTAATTTCCGTTTCTTGAGTTCCTCTTTTAACTCGGTAACTTTCCATTGATCAACGGGTCGGTTTTCAAGGACAACATATGGTGAAGATGCCTTTTTACTATCCGATTTTTCTCCCATTTTGCAAACCTGAATCCTAGTAAAAGATCAAATACATACATTAACCATATTGCAAAAGCTAATCTCATATCCATCATACGTGAGAAAAAACACACCATATTCAGATACAGACATATATATCGACCTTGCTAGGTCACACTGTTCAACTACAATAGTAAAACAGCTTTACAGTTAAACCATATTACAAAACCATTTATGTTGGTACATTAAACAATCAATGTTCATGTTATAAACAAGATCAAATAGGCCTTATGAAACAAACAAACAAGTTAACATTTCGAAAAATTTACGTATTTCAACGTAACTTTTCAATATGCAACAGTAAACATGTCTAAACTTCTATATAAACATTACTATAAACAGTACCCTATTGTCAATTGATAATCAAACAGACTCCATACAAATAAATTGACCAGACCCGACCCGACCCAACCCAACAGAGTGCTACCATTGGCACAATCATTAAAAATAAAAAAAATATTATCATTTATGAATACATTACACACATCTTTTACCAGCTATACAAACAACAATGAGCTTAAAAGACCTCAAATTAAAACAACAACATTGCAATTTAATAATTGCAATAAACAATTAAATAAAGAGGAATACTCACAAAGGTGGTTGATTATCCGAATCCTAAGAAGACTTGAAGGTGCAAAAAGTGAAACCCTAACACACAAAAACAAGGATCAGGATAATTTATGAAAACCGTTAACAAATTAGCAACACATAAAGGGGGAAGATATCTAGGGTTAGGGCACGAAACGTTGTTGTGTTTTTTCAGGTCCCTAAAAACAAACAAATTGTTTTGTAAATTAAAAAATAAAAGGATGAAAGTTTTTTGTTTAAGCAAAAAACAGAAAAAAAGATTTATTTGTTTTGTAAAAGAAAATGATAAGAGCATAAGAAGAAGGAAGTTTAATGGTGGGTGTTCGTTCAGCCGATATAACGGTGAAGTGGTGATTTGTTGAATTAGGGTTTTATTTTTCTGTTTTTTTTAACGGAGAATGTGATAAGGAGGAGAGGCGTAACGCCGTTAAAATATATTCACATGCAGATTAAAAAAAATGAAAAAGAAATCATTCAGCGATAATTAATACTAGATTATATCCCGGGAGCGTCCCGGGTTAAGAAATCTAATTTCAAATATCAATTTTACATCTTAAATAGACTGACGTGTTTTACAGTTACATGCAGGAAAGCTTCGGCTAGCACTTAACCTAAAACAATTAACAATGTATCTCCAATGTTAGTGCATAACCTTAAACAATATATAACTTTAATATTAAAACCTAACTTAAAACAATGTACAACTCCAATGCTAACACATGTTGTAAATAAAATTCATATTTACTGGTTTGAACATAACTAATGACTTGCTTATACATGATTAATGAATAACCTAAACAATTTGTGTTTTTTTTCCTGTACAAACAAAACCACACAAAAAAATAGTCATTTTTTTCTCCGTTTTTTATATAGCACTATGGTACCCGTTGGAAAGATAATAAAACGCTCGTTAATTTGGTGTAATTTTTTTCTTTAAAAAATCTCGTATATAAAAGATATTAACGTTTAAAAGTTATGGGAGGAAACATTAGAGATAAAAATCTAATTTTGTTTTTAAATTTTAAATTATTATTTTCCTAAAATAAAGCCTTGCCACATGGGATGACACATGGCACACTCAATGAAAAAAATACCCTCTTTGAGTGCCATGTCATTAAAATGGCTTTGGTTTATTATATGTATAGATTTGTACCTTTTGTTTTTTAAGTTATGAAACTGTTAACAACATAAGACCATAAGGAGTGGTAAGAAAAGCGGGGGATGAAGCGTCATGTGGTACTTGTGGAACCTACGTGGGGAGGGGAAAAATTGTGGGGAGTGGAAGGGGGGAAGAAATATTATTATTGTGTGTGTTAAAATTAAAAACAAAAAATTGCAGCCAATCACAAACAAGCAAGTACTGCCCCACGCCAAGGAAGACCTCCCCGCCCTCTTCCACGCCACCAAGGGACAGTGTTCCCGCCCTTGAAGCCCCCTTCCCGCCCTGCTTCCAAGCCCACTCCGTGTGGTCTAAGTATTGATTCTTTAACTAAGTAGCACTTTAGTTAGGGAGGGGAGGGTGCCCCACAAGGGGAAGGCATGTAGGTATCGGGTACAACGTCTCCATTCTGTTGGGTTGGACACGCAAGTCTACCTTATCTGATTTTTATAAAACTCGTCATACGAATCCGAAGATCTTGTTTGATTTTGGTCAAAATCATCATAGCCTCAACACAACAGATCTGAAAAGCATCGAACCAACACATCCGAAAACAAATTTGATTTCAAACGACAAATAGAATCTACGATTTCAAACAACAATATGGTGGTACTTTGTTCACATGTCCGATTCCACACATCGTAGCCAAGATCTGAAGATCGACTCACATAAAGTGAAATATTGCCAAGATCTGAAAATCAGAAAGAAAGTTTTGTGCCTCGCCAAGATCTGAAGATTGACAATGGCGTAGTATAAAAAAACCCTAGAAATTTCTCACCATGAAACAACAAGCAAGATGTCTCGTAAATTTCTCACCAAAATCACTATCGTTAGTAAAAACCAACAAAGTAGAAGTTGAAACCTGCCAAGAAGAAAGATAATGCCCACCAAAAGAAGTCTACTTGATGTCCGAACCTGCAGACTTGAGAAGAATCGGACTAGCGTAACAAGTCCATTGTGGGTGTTTTAAGGGCAACAATTTCACAATTACAACAAGGTAACAAACTGACATATAAGTGACGTAGTCACATCATAAATTCATTTTACTTTTGTTCTCATATGAATTCGTAAGTAAGGAGACTTTTTATGTATTTTCACTTTATTAATTTATTTAAATTTAGTAAAAACAAGTACAAGCAGGGGTTGGCGTATGTACTAGAAGGTGAGAGTAGTGAGGTGGTGGAGAAAAACTTGGGTTTGTCCATACTTCGTGATTAAAAAAGAAGGTTGGAACTGCAATGTGATGTCACAACGCATAAGTGAATGTGATACTTTAGTATATTCAACATAAATGATGAAATTATCTCTAATGACTTACATTATTAGCTTTTAATCTGTATTGTTTTGAAATCTAAGAGTATGAAAAATACTTATGGATTTAAAATTATTTTTAAAGTCCATTAGCGAAGATGATCAAACGTTGTGTTATTGATGGGTTAACGATGGAGATCATAAATAATTAATATGTACGAATCATCCGTGTAACTTACTTTTAACATATTTCATATTGGCATGAGTTTTTGAATCTAGGCTTGGTCATGTTAGAGTCAAGTACTAGGATGCATAGGCATTGCCAGGCTAACCATACTTGGTTAAACACTTTATGATGGTAAGGCTAACTATACTTGGTTAAACACTTTATGGTGGTAAATGCATACAAATGATAGCAACATGTTTCATAGACGTTATATTATTAATTAAAAGTCAAACTAAGTCTTGTATCGATGTCAAGTGTAAGTTATACGTTCATAAGTGTTAATTCCATCGATTAGACGTTAGATGGATAACGTACACCCCTCATCTATAGAGAAAGAGGGAGAGTGATGTCTGAATATTAATTTAGGATGTCACACTAATATAAGCCTATATTTTATATAGATATGGACTTTAGATCTAGACTTGCTGGCACTAGGGCAAGGGTGTGTGGGTACTGTCCGGCTGATATGATTTGGAAGTTGTACGGTTAACGCTGACAAATACATACGAATGATACCAAAGTTTTGCTTTGAAACGACCATCGTTCTATTTGTTTTAACTTCATACTTGAAAAGATAAATAAGTGACATAACGTTGCTATCTGTTTTAAATTGAAAATGATACAAGACCAGCCGGTCCCGTCCAACTTTTTAACCCGAGAACCATTAGCTGTGAAAATTGTAGCGATATCAACTCAAAGGGCTAAAGTCTTATTTGAATTATCTATTAGTATTAGTAATCAGATTTGAGACATGTCTTCTATTGTTTTTGATAATTATCGTTTAGTATTATAGTTCTAGTATGATTAGAATAACCAGTCTATATAAACCCTTGTTTTCTATGCTTTTAATTACTCATTAATAAAAGGTTTTAGTTTCCTTCATGTTTATTGTTTAACATCAGCACCCCCGGTTACAAACTAAACGGGCAAAGCACAAATGAACCGACAAGTTTTGAGCAATAAACAGGTCCAAAAGACAATGCATGACTCCTCCGTTCGTAGCCGACCAGTTGGGACCACGACGACAGTTTGACTGGGCAGAAGTGCTGGTTCGTCTTTCGAAACATTATAAGAAGTCACACTAGTAAGGCCTTAGGGTATACTTTAACCTTTCTTAACTCCACCTATATGCCACATCATTCATTTTTTCCCATTTGACTCCACTTCATTCTAAGGAAATGACTTAATCTCATTAACTTCACCTAATCATATATTTTTAGTGGTTTTTGATTCATAAAAGGAAAAAAATTAATGTGGACTTTTAACACCATGTTAACATGTTAACACATAACCTCTTTAACACCCTTTAACACAAGAAGGGAGTGGTGTGCAATACAAGTTAACATGCCATGTCACCTTTAACACCACATATGTTAGAGTATACCCCATGGCCTAATGTTTAATAACGAAGTAACTAACATTATTGACCTCTACATAGTTGCAGAACCAACAAAACCATATAAGATAACTCGGTTAAAGGAAAAGCAGAATGGAATTTTCGAAAGAAGATTGGGTGAATCAAAACTTGCAAACTTGGACATGAAAACAACCTAATAGCTAGCAGTATGTTTTATTCATATGTGAAAACAAGGGCTGAGAAAAAAAAACTATGTATTGATATAAAACTACAAGTAATGCTACTCACTTTCGGTATCACTTTCTTCCAAAGTAATGTGGTTTAAATTCCTTTCAAGAGGAGGAAGTCCATCGTCGGAATCATCATCTGATCCTTCATCTTCACTATGGCATGCTTCTTTTGTCTCTGTAAAAGAAAAGTACTAAAAATCAGTATTTGACTATTTGTAGGGAAATGACAATAAAGACGGCGGCAGAATAGTTATTGGTATTTTCTTCTTTGGACCTTGCTTGCTCTGCAACACACGTATACATATACGTGTACATATAGAAGGAGGTTCATATGATAAACGTTAAATAAATAGGAACTAAATGAACCACTTTTTAGCAATTGGATAGTATTTCAAATTCAAAAATTGGTTGAAATCTCCCTTTCTTATGTTTCTTCCACTTCATGAACCTACTTTTGCCCGTAAGACAAAATGGTGGTTCCTTCAGTGCCTAATTATATAGGAGTGCGTTCAATACAAATCAGTTTAAGTAGAGAACTCTAATAACCACATGTAGTGGAGTAGGAGAGAGAAAGAGAGGCGAAAACCGTGTTATGTATCCCATTTGAAACAATAGGTATAAATGGTTGTTCTTGCATTTCTCTACTTATAATTGATTTTGTACCGAACATCCCTCCATATGTGTGTTTGTATTATATGTTATATAATATGGAAAATACCTTCTTTTTCCAAAACCTTAGGAATTTTGGAACTTTGCTCAGATAACCAAGAATTTTGGACTTCAATAATCGCAGCACTATTCTCACATTTTGCATATGCCTTCAAAAGTTCCCTGAATTGCAAAACCTTGTCAACAATCAAGTATTGACACGTTCTATTTGCAAATAGATCCATTCACAAAACACTAACATCGTTCTTACTCAGGAAGTTCATGTTTTTATTTACAAAAGACCTTAAAATGACCACATATATATAATATGTTTTTATGCTGGTAATTTTTTTAAAAATGAATGCAACTATCATTTTACTTACTTTTTCAAGAAGTATCATTTGACTAAGCAAACCCGATTAATATACATATACATAGTTACATACAAAAAGTAACATTGATAATTTAAATATTCGAGTCCAGAGGGTAATTGTAATACCTGTTGAGGGACAAGAAAGCATGGCCCCACTTGAACTTGCTAAGCAACAACTCACCATTTTCTACCTCGCCACTGTTGGAAACACGCATCAAAAAGAAAAAAATTATACATTTACGAATAAGTTAACATGCACTTACGTTATTGCATAGCATGGGCTTCAAAACATAAGATGGCTAGAAAGATTGTACATTACAAAGAACTGACAATTAATATGCATGCACATTTTAAAACTATTATCCAAAATGTCAGGCCTTTACATTCTGTTTTGAACTAGATTTTACTATATGCAAGAAAAATGAACTTTTAGATTGTGGTTGTAATCCAATATTTAAAAAACAAACATATCAAAATATATAAAAATAATATATTACTAGTTTATTGCAACATAGAAATAGAGGGTTAATGATTTAATGCGTAAAAACTTTTAGCAGCAAAATCGTTGTAGACTGTGTTTTCACATTGTATGCCTATTATGTGCAGGATTTGCTTTATATTGGACACATACAGACCTTTTACTTTCAAACTAAAATAACCTCAGATTATTGATACATGCACTAAAACGTGTTCGTGAACATAAACCTTGGCATGTGTTTGCTCTATTTTACATTCACAATCAAGAAAGATCATATTAATTTACCTCCTAATAGCATATGTATGTTTTGTTCATCAAAATAAGTTCCAAATTTACCCGTGTATCATGATAATCCATAGAAATTGAATGGTGTCATTACCGAACTGCTTCATCCCTACTCTGAAGCATAAGTCTTTTCTTTTGGTTCACATAATTTTTTTAAAGGAGCTGGAATGTTGAACAGGAATTTGAATTTGGTGGAATTGGAACTAATTCCAATAAAATACTGATTTGTGTTTGGTTTGTAAATTGGTGAATGGAATCGGAATTTATAAAAATTAGATTTTTGTGTTCTGGGTTCTGAACTTTTGATTAACATCGCTCGAACATTACTCTTCATTCCAAAATCGCTCAAACACTGGTATTCGATTTTGTTCAGGTTTGATTTTTACTATCACTTGAGGATTGACACAAATTGCTCTTTAGTTATGGTAATAATATGTTCTTTGGACTTTCGTAATCACTTGTTCTTCAGTTAGAGCCAAAACTTTTGTTCTTCGGTTCTTCCCTTTTATGATTTTGGTTCGTTCAAGTTCTTGATATTGCTTGCATTCATCTTGAAGGCAAGCAGAAGGGAATTTTTATCTCGATTTTCATTTCGAATGCAAATAGAAGGGGATTTTCATCTTCCAACAAATGATTTTTAATCAACAAAGAGAGTTCATTTTGGTTAGATTCTCCGATTTTGGTTTGGTTCTTTGATTGAAAGATCTTTAATCCACTGGGATGTTCTTCAATTTTGGTATGTGAGATTGGTTCTTCAAATGTGTTCACTCGTTTTCTGGTTCTCATTCTTTTTGTTTGATTTTGTCATTCGTATGGTTTTGTATTTTGTTATGGTTCTCCATTTTAACTTTGATTATGTTTTCGTCATCGACGATTATTATTCATGGTCATGGTTCTTGGATTTGTTCTTTAATTTTGTATCTTGTTCTTTTGTGTTTAAAAGATTAAATCTGATTTTTTGGGTTTGAATCTGAAGACAGCAGGGTAATTTGGTAATTCATAAACAGTCCAACGGAAAGTATACACTTCCATCACAAAGTCGATGGAATTTGATGGAGTGTTTTCTAATTCTAATTACATCAAAAACAAACCAAACACATTTGTTGACGGAAAGTTTCCAATTCCATTTCCCATGAATTCCTTGAACCAAACGGCCCCTAAGATGTCACTAAAAGTTGAGCTCGGAATCAGGGCAATGGATATCATACAGATTTACCAAGGGTTAGGAGGTAATTACCATATAATTAAACCTGCAGCTAACGCCTCAACACAAGATAGCTCACAGGGCCGACCATAATTTACTGGATTCGCTGCCACCAACCACGGTACTGCATTGCAACCAAGGTACTATTTTAGAAGAAATATAGCAACAAAACTGAATTTAACCAACTAAGATCTTGGAAAACCATCCCATACATGAAGGCCATACTCATACACACCACAACATGCATTTATTTATGTTGTTAATTATACTTAAACGCCATATTTTGAAAATATTGTTTGTAACTCTTACGTAGACGAGGAGCTGCGCATTTCAGTTTTGTAAAAGGGACGTCATCTAATCGCGCCCAAGAGCAATCTACAACCGCCAAACCTCTCCTGTTAATCAAGTCTGAATCTTCCTTTGAAATGCACTGTTGTCCAACAGGACTGTAACAATGAAAATTCATCATAATCAATAAATAAAAGACCTAAAAAATAAATATAATATTGTTCTTAGATTAATCATTAGTAATAAGATCGTTTGAAGGAACAATTCAGATACCTTAAAGCAATGCCTCCGAAACCATTCCCTACTCGCAACTCCTACACAAAATCAATCAATAATCAACTGAAAATAATATAAGGATGAAAAACTAGGCATCAAAGTATCTCATTGCAAGTTTGCAACACTTACTTTCAACAATCCAAATCTAGCTAGCTTGCGTCCTGTACACCTTTTAACATCACACTGCCCAAAATCCTAATAATAAAAAAAGTAGGGTTTTAGAAGGCGGATAACTCCAGAATCTTACAACACAAAATCAGTATTGTAAAACTCCTCCTTGGCGCCAAGTAATCGCTACAAAGTAGGGTGCCAAGGCAATTTTCTTCAACTCTGCCTCGTTACTCGCAATCGATCAAAAGCAGTCAACCACAGTCAGAATCGGATGTAGTCGGTCAACTCGTGTTGAGTTTGACTTAAAATAAATTAAACATAATTCTTATATCTATAATATTAAAGAATGAATATCATTTTTTAAAAAGAAGAATATCAATTTTTGAAATACTTTAATATTTGAACACGTATCTTTTTTATTTTTATTGATAATCATGTATTTTGTTATAAATACTAATAAACTTACGATACAACAACAACAACAACCGTACCCAGTAAATCCCACAGATAGCAAGCTACTGTTAGGGTCTGGGAAGGGTGGGATGTAGGCACACCTTACCTCTATCCATAGGGATAGAGAGGCTGCTTCCAAAGAGACCCCCAACTCCAAAACAAATAGAAGACGGCACAACAACAAACTATATAGCAAGAAACTACTAGTACACAAGACAAACAAAGAAAGTTGAGGAAAGTAAATAATATATCTAAGTACTTTGACATTATAAAAGAACGACACGCCTACGTTCGAATATGCAATCACATGTCAGTTCAACATAAAGCGGAGGAGAATACGCACTAAAACAAAACTAAAGACCCCCTACAACTAACAATCTTTAACTTTAATCCTACTTCTCCATAAATACTAATAAACTTACGATATTTGACATATATAATTTCCCAAAAATTAATTTATTTATAATTTACCATGTCCAAGTACTTCCCGAGCACTCGCAACTCCCTAGTCGACCGACAACTATGCACAAAATAATAAACTGATTCTCAAATATATTCATACCCACATAGCTAGCTGGATTTTCGACACTGCAGCTGATTCTTCTTCAGGTTCTGCAACATCAAATAAACGTATTGAACACTAATACACTATAAACACAAAACCAGTATCTGTAAACAAACATTGGATTAATAATATTACCTGGATCAACAGGGAGAGATTCTTCTTCACTGAAGGTAAGATAATAATATGATCAAAAAGTAATATTATTAGGCACGTGATGAATTTGAAAGACATAAGTTTGTAATCAGGGATGAGATTACCGATTTGGTTGGTGTGTTCGACTAGATTGAGCGTTTGTGTGATGGTTCTTGAACTTTCTAGACTTGTTGTAACCCATTTGGATATCGATTGTGTATAATATGCAGCTTCTGTTGTCTGTTGAGAGCAGCAATTGTTATGGACGATGACGGCTTCTGTATTGTTTTATGATTTGAAAGAAGTAATCTATGTCGAAGATGGTAGGGGTTTGAGTCGGGTTGAGATTAGATCCGACTGAACTCAACCCGGATTTAAGATGTCTAGAAAAGGAAAATTTAAGAGTTGAATTAGGGCTGACAAATCATGTCTTAACGGGTTTAACAATTATACATATCGTGTCTTAGAAAACGAGTTTTGTTGTGCATTGCATAAACATGTATACTCATAGAGTAACATTTGTGATAGGGAGTCGTTAGCGGTTCACTGCTCACGTTTTTGGAGTTTGGATTTATAAGCAAAGCAACTTAAGGTGAGTTTCACTACTTTTTACTCAAAAGCACGTATCCCATGAGGGACCATTTTTTCCCTAGAGGGGACTACTTTGATTTCTGAAGTGAATCTACTTTACTAGTTTTTGTACTTTTTATATCATTATTTAACTAAACGAAACTCTATCGTTCAAAATCCTTACTTATATACCGAATTATTTGCTGGAGGCAAACGGGGTATTAGTTGATAGCACTATTGTGACAACCGACAAATTTCGTACAACGATTAACGTGATTCTAATCATGTTTTCAAAGTAATTAACATGGTTTAAGGTTAATTAAGATATAATGAGCCGTTATGAGTCCTATGATGTCCTTCTCGAAGTTCGTGGATGTCTTGAAGTCCTTAAAGAAAGACTTCGCGTAATTAACGTTAACGAACTGACATCAGTGAAAATTTGTCAAACTGGGATAACATAAGCTTATTCTATGTAAATACGACACGTATTTACTATTGATGCGATGGGATGTGAGATCGGCGCGAAAAACGATAAAAAAACGCAGCGTTTTGGAGAACGCGGAGAGGTACTGACGTGGGAATTGGACGTCTAAACGCGTGGTTTTAACCGCCATTGAACTTTCGGAATGATTATTTATTGTAAATAATGTCATTTTTCAAGTTTCGAAAGTCGACGAATCGTTCTAATGAAGGATAGTACGATCGAATCGATTAACGCGACTTAAACGCGTGTTTCAAAAGCACGCGTCGGGCGACGAAAATAATGCTTAAATTTGCTCGGTTTGTTATGTTTCTCATTTTGAATAAAACCGACTAATTTTTGTAATTAAGTATCGACCCTAAAATAAAACCGAAGCGAAATACGTTATAACGAGTTCGTGCACGCGGTGTTCACCTACCAAGAAACCCTAACTATAAAAACCTACACTCACTCTCTTCCCCTCAAATCTGGCAGCCGCACCCCTATCTCTCTCTACTCTCTCTCTCTAAAATCTGCATCTCCCTCTCTCTCTACACTTACAAGAACCCACGAGCTCCTTTCCTCATCACCATGTCAAAGATCGGCCGCCACCACCATGGGTGGTGGCTGTGCGGTGGTCTTAGACCCCCAAACTGGCTGAAACAGCAGTGAAAAGGAGGAGATAGGGCTGAATATGATTGCTAGTTCTAGAGGCTTTGTGAGAAGATCTTCCTAGTTTCCCTAGCACTCCTTGTAGGCCAATTCTTATCAGAAATATTGTAGTTACCCCCCTGCACTTTAGGGTGTATTGTGACTTTCGCGCTGTGAGGTAGACTGTCTAGCGGGTACTTTAAGATTCGAGTAGGTAAGCCTGTGAGGGTAACCTCTCAACCGGTGGTTTAACAGCACAACAATATTCTAGAGTTTCCCCTTGAGAAGGGTCGAGGGTGTCTAGTTTATTCTTGATGTTTAGTATTTTAAGATCTCGGTTCCACACCAGTTCCATAGCCACTAGAAATTTATCATTCATGTGTAGGATTCTAGCCTAGGTAGTGCCTCCCCATCACCTGATTTTAATTCTAGTTCCCAGTTAGTGTCTTTAATTATTTAAGTTTTATTTATTTATTT
Organism: Ambrosia trifida; assembly: GCA_028751855.1. Classification (NCBI taxonomy): domain Eukaryota; kingdom Viridiplantae; phylum Streptophyta; class Magnoliopsida; order Asterales; family Asteraceae; genus Ambrosia; species Ambrosia trifida. Next base: position 216,299,966 of record CM054122.1, on the reverse strand, counting down.
GCAATTAGTTTGTTAGTGTCTAGGTGCAAGGGGTAATTATTGAAGCCTAGATCTAACTTGATAAGACTTGGCCTACAAGGAGTGCTAGGGAAACTAGGAAGATCTTCTCACAAAGCCTCTAGAACTAGCAATTTAACACCCTAGACAGACCAACAATCTCGCACCTCACAGCTATTGAGAATTGGTAGAACACTTAGAATTATCTAACTAACAATTACAACTCCTATGGATAACCTGCAGAAATTAACCATAAACTAGTCGCTAACACTCAGTCCGCAACCTAACCCGCATTCATAAATGAAAGACATTCACAAAAACGCAAGTGGAGTTTATAAAAAATAATTAAATAAAACTAAATACGCATACACATCAAACCAGAAAATAAAAAAGTTCTTTACTTTAAAATTCAACCCACAACCAAAAGTTCCAAGACCAAAAGAAAATAAATCAAACATGTGCAATCATCTTTAACCTAGGTAGCGAAAAGGTCTAGCCAATAAAAGGCATGATAAAATCAAAACAAATAAAACTAAACATATTCATGGCGTTCACAACGGGTTAGAATAAATAAATAATAAATATTGAATTAGAACCGACCCGTGCTGACACCTATGCCTCAACCCTTCACCTCCTTCTCTTTTTTCTTCAAAGAATAATATGATGCCTCCTCTTGTTGATTCTTGTCGCTCCTCCTGAATATAATATTTTGCTTCTCCTTAGAATATTCCTCCCCAAGCTGCTCTCCCTTCTGTCGTGCGATCCCCCCTCCAATGAATAAAAATATAAAATGCCGCTGATGTTCTATTCCTTCAAATCAAAATTCTCCGCAGCTCCACCGCTCGTTTCCTTTTTATAAGATGTAGCCCCTTCTTCCTTTTAAAATGATTAACCCTTGAAGTTTTTAATGGAAGTTGTTTTGGGCCATAGGCCTGTAAATACATACGTGACTCTTTTGTCACATTTATTATTATTATTATTATTATTATTATTATTGTTATTATTATTATTATTATTATTATTATTATTATTATTTCTAATATACTATTATTATATATAGCATTCTAGCTCCGTGCGCTTGATTCGGGTGTTCTTGGCTTGACCAAAGTTGCTCGTTTACGCTCTAACGTCTATGAACACCTACCAAAATATAAAATAAAATAGATAAATACTAAAAATGACACAAAACTAATAACAATCTATAAAAACCTATAATAAATAAAATAGACCGATACAAGCCTAAAACTAATAAAACTACTATTTAAACGACTCGAAAACTATACAAACTTTACACTGGAAATAGATGTATTTTACAATACATCAATGATCGTGGTGGTTGTCTACGGTGGTGATGGTGGCCAAATTAGAGAGTGACAGTCGTGGTGGTGGCTACTTCGGGTAGGTTGCAGGTGGTTGGTGGTCTGTGGGTGATGGTTCATGAGGGTTCAGTTTTGGGCTTGGTTGGCAACGATCTGTACAGATCTGGTCACGTGGGCTTGTCATCGGTGGCCGGAGATGGTGGTTGTTAATGGTGTTCCGATTGGTGGTGGTTTTGGTTGAAGGAGACGGTGGTGCACGATGGGTCTCGGGCTCGGGCCGGTGGTGGCTAAGGGTTGGTTATTGGCCATATATGGAGCCGATTCAGTCGTGGTTCAGTTGGTTTTGGATCGGACCACTTGCGTGCGTTTTTGAGTTTGGGGTGTTCGGGTCTGATTCGGGCGTTTCGGGTCAGATCCGTTTGTTTCGGGTCCGACTCAACCTTGGTCCGGGTCAGTTTTGGATGCTCGAGTCGGATCTGGTTTGTCTCGAGTCACGTTATTTTCTAGTCGCTGGTCAAGTGTAGATCTAGTCAACCCGGTCAACTGATGGTCAACAGGTCAGATTTCGGGTTCGGTCAAGACCCGGTCAACTCAGTGAGCTTCGGTCAAGCGTTTCGGTATAACTAACTAGTGATTATTTCATTATATTATTATTTACACATATATATTTCTAAAATATATAAATATAAACGACTAACTCGCTAACGAACCGATATGAATAATAAGCGGTAAGTATAATCGGAGTATTTGGTAATTGTAAATAAAAACGCGACTTATAATATTGATATCGGACTAAATTCTTGGACTATAAATATAGGTATATATATATACACACTTATATAAATATGTGTAATTTATATAAGTAACGGAACGTATAATGTCTCGTGTAGTTTGGAATGGATAAGTCGATTGATTGTCTTGTGTTTGTAAATTGTTTTGGGAATTTTTAAGACGACTTGTGTTGTCTGGATCGTACAAAAACAGAGGAAACTCTGCCCAAATTTTTAGAAAACCTGAAGCGCAACAAGGATGATATTGTTGTGCGTTTTTATAAATAACTTTCCAAGTGTTTGACAAAGGAAATTTTATACAAAATCACAACGTTTTGACAAAGATTATTTATTATTTATAACAATAATACTCAATCCCGGGCAATAATTCAAAACACGAATATAGTGTTTACCAGGTGTCAAGTATTGACAAGTTTTCGAAGGATTTGGTAATTAAATAATGTTTATTGTTCGGATTCAAAAGGTATATAAACGTTCGACTTTACTTGGAAACCTTTATAAAAAATAATGTTTTGAAACCTTTAAAGGCAAACGGATTTGGGAAAAGAAGCAACAATTGATGTTAATTGACTTTAATAACTACATTTATGTTCTTCAAAGTATATTTTTTTTCCAAAAATATTATACAAGACAAATACAATTATCCGAGTTACGAGACGAGCTATGACTCAGGATGAGTTATGCGTTTCGTAGTAGTAGTCCAACATGGTGTACACACGAATAGTAACAGGTGCGCGACTTGGGTACCATGTCGTATGTGAACACATGAATTATGATAAGTCACGATCGGTTCGTCGAGTTAAAACACTTAAAGACTCGGGTTAGTACACACGAGTCAAGGTAGTTGAATAAACTACCTTTTAACCGAAAAATAAGCTAGGCTTATATATGATAGAGTTTAAGGTGTCCTTTATTGGTAATTAGGGCACGAGGAAGTCGGTCAAAGCTTTAGGCTTTATTTGCTAGCTAAGCGTGGAAATTAAGGTGAGTTTCACGGCCCCATTTTAAACTGTTTTATGTTTTTCGGGGGAAAGATATGTTAGGGAAAATGTGTGACAGGATAATTACTTGAGTTGTTGTAACACCCCAACCGATGGCGGAAACATCGGGATGTCACGTATTGATGATTGTTCAGCAGCTCATGGTAAATAATAAATTTCATTAAATAATTTAAGTAAGTTACATACAATTGTTCTAAGAATTTGTACATCAAATTGAATAAAACTATGCAAATATCCTCAAGCATCAATTCAAATCTCCAAGCAAGTAGAACCTGAAACATGTTAAGTTTGAAAATATTTTGGGTCAACAAAAGTTGGTGAGAATTACATAGGTTTTGATAATAGAATAAAATTGTTGTGCAATTCATGCGTCATGGCAATCTAGTCCATATGCAAAAACATACTAGAAGTAAATCGAGTGCATAATCAACCTTGTGACTGTTGTAATTGTGGTACATCCCATACGCTCATGGTTCACTCGTTTATATTGCAGTAACAAACACCCACGTAACCTTTGTAGGAGGCACGTATCCGGGTGGGATTGTCAGTCCAATAGATCTATCAATGTATACCGTTTGGCTGATGAATGTTTATGCTAGAATTGTGCTTACCCTAGTCATGTTCAAGACATAATGCAACATAGAAATACACATAGACACATTGATGTTTGAATTGCATAAATATTGTTGTAACATGTTTCACCCCAAAAATGGTGATAAATAGAAAAGGGGCTATGTAAAACTCACCTTAGCAAAATGTTGTATTTGTTGATAAATAGAATAGTGTGTTGCCCAAATGTGTCAAGTATCACCCTATAATAAGGTAATATATATGTCTAAGTCTATCAAGTCTATAAATGTATAAGTTTCTAGGGCTTCGAATTTGGGGATAAATGCTCGTTTGATTATTATTAAAAATGCTTGATAAATGAGAGAATATTAGTAAATAAATAACCAAAAATCTTTTTATGAAATTTAAATCTAAGATGGTCACAAGAATGTGTTTAAAGTATAAAAATAATTTTTATAAAATTATTTTCTTTAAAATAGATTATTAAATCTATTTATTACAAATTGCCAAACTTTAACTTTAATAATTAAAAATTACTAAAATTAAAGATTTATCAGTTTAAAAATTATATTTCTGTTCTAAATGATCAGAAATAATTTGTATAAAATTTTGGTGCAAAAATATTAAAAATTGGATTTATTATGATTTAATTATGATTAAAACAAACGAAAATTGATTATAAATATTAAATAAATGATTTTTCAAAAATAAAAATCATTTCTGAAAAGCTTAATGTTATAAAAACTCAGGATAATTTTTGTGGAAATTAAAAAGATCATTTTGATATTTTTATAGATTTTTATAAATAAAATAGAATAAACTTGATTTATTTATTATATATAATAAATAAATAAATTTTTGAAAACTAAAAATTGTAAGTGAAAGTTTTTCATCAGATTATCTAAAAATAATTTTTGTAGAATTTTTAAAAAGGTTTTAATAATTAAAAATGAATTTACAAAATTAAATGTATTATATATAATTACTTGTTAAAAATGAAAAAGGAAACAAAAAGGGGAGCCTCTGCCGGGACTCGAACCCGCGTGGACCATGGAGAGTGCATCAGACACAACCACTTGGTCCAGACCAGTGGTTGTGTTGATTCTTGTTTTTTTAAAAGTAAATATCATAACAGATTATCATGTTCTTCCCTAAATAATTGCAATTGAGCCCTAGAATCTGCAATTGGTTAAATCACACAACGTTAACCCAATTAATCATGGGGTAAACGTTGTGTGTAGGTCGATCAACAAATCCCACAAACAAAATTATACTTACAGTACCTAATCGAAGATTAACGAGTGGTCAAGCCGAAGTTAAAGGAATCGATCAAATCACGAACAATAATGAAAGGGAAAGGGAAATTGAGTGTATGTGTGTGATTATCGGTGTTGTTTCATTGTCAAGAGAGGATCAATTTATACAGAAAACATTTAGAGGAAAGTTTTTAATGTTTGACCAAGGAATGGTCAAACCGAGTAATTCATCCTTCATACTAGCTGTTTACGCGTATGTTTAAGTTGGATTGGAGCGAGATTAATGCGTTGATTGTTCAATGTAATTAATCATTGATTTGCTTCCATAATTAGTTAATTATGTGTTGACCAATGAAGGTCTTGGCTGCACGTCGAACATCAGCAGCAACATTGGAGAAGAAGTTTAAATTTAAAAGCTTATAAAGGAAATAAGTCAAGTTTAAAACACAAGTTGATATGTGGTTCAAGTGGTGTGGCGTCTGTGTTTGTTCCGGACAGACTCGGGTTCGAGTCTTGTCTTAGGGCATGTTTTATTTTTTTATTTTTTTTAACTGATCAGAGAGGGGAGGGGTGAAGTTGGGCCGGGCCTGATGGGCTGGGTATCACTTTGGGCTTCCAGATTTTCAAAAGAAAAGGGGTGGGCTAGGCTTTGAGAAGGTTTTAATAGGGGTGGTTTATATGTTTTTTTTTTTTTTTGTAAACAACCCAAAGATTATTATTATTATTATTATTATTATTATTATTATTATTATTATTATTATTATCCTCTATATATATATATATATAAATAAATATATGTATGAATAATTATCATTGTATAGGGGTTCAAAATGCCACAAAAATAGTGAGATGTTAATAGTAATAAAACTTCGTCGTTTTTATCCAATTTATACGTAACGTATAACTATTTAATGCGAAATGTTACAGTTGTGATCGCCACTCGGGGTTGAGTCCTCTCTTCCGTAACCATTAATTCAGGGAAATGAAACCGAAGGAATATTTGGATAGTACTATTGGTGCCTGACAAGGCCCACCCCTAATCGATAGCGTCGATTATGCATCGGCGTATGCCAGGGGTGCACATATTCTGAAATTAAGTCGTTGGATACCGAGAAACGACTTGGAGCGGGGCATTATTATTAGTCTTGGTTTGGTTATGGGCTCAAGTAGATTGTAGGAACTTGCAACTCCTATAATGGTCACAACATGTGTTATTTCCCAAAAGTAAAGTTTTGGAAACTAAAACCTGTGAACTCACCAATATTTTATATATTGACGTCTTTTTAAACATATCTTTCAGGTAACTAAGTGCTGAACAGGTATGCGGCTAGTACGGTGGAATTTGGGATGTCGGACACGGGTTGGGGGTTTCAATAATTGTTACCATCAAGTTGGGACATAAACGGAAACACCCCACTTTGAAACTTAATGTTTGTGGTTTTATATAATGTTTGGAACAAGGTACTCCTTCTCGACATCTTAATATAATGATCTTTTCTAATTGAATATAGTTTGTGTTAATCTTGACTTTGATATGCTTTCGAGCGTCGCGCCACGTGTTTCCGCCATTGGCGTGGTGTGACAACTATTAGGTTGTGGTGCAGCCTCACACCGTGCTTGTGTCACCGGGTGTGAACTATCGTGTAAGACCCATTCCAAATGATTAAGATCTCCATTGCGATTAACATTCAATTACCATGTTTATTTATTGTAATCTCAAGACGTTTCATAAAATCAACACGATTCGAATTCATTATTAAAAGTGTATTGGGTCCATCTAAACTAACTAGTGTTATTTAGAACCGAATGCAAAACACGAGTGCGGAAGCTTAAGTTTGGTATGCGTTTGATTTTCCATACGAGCGCTTGATCATCCTTCCAATACATTCCTGAATCATACCTAAGGTTTTAACCAAGTAAAAACCAAATATAGTTAGCTAACATGCGTTAAATCTGATAAAAACATATGTTAAAACGACCAAAACCCAAAAATTGGGCTGTGAGGCCCTCGCCGTACCCTGGGGCCGTCAGTTTCTGATTGGTTTTGCTTGTTTGGTCGTAGCCTACAGCCAAGTGCCATGGGTTACGGCCAACAACCTTTTCCCGGCTCGTTTTCGTGCAACTATCCTGCACCAAACCGACCCGTAAGCACCCGACCATTCTTGGGAGTCCTACGCTCACCTTTGGCGATTTGTTCGATCATTTTTCTCATGGTTTATAAACTTGTTGACTCTCATTCTTTATAAAATTAACGTGACCCATTAGCAGTGTTGTAGAACTTGCTAGGCGCTAGTCGGCCGGTGGGGTACCGACTAGGGATTGATCGTGATTAATCAGAATTAATTGGGATTAATCGGATTGGATTTTTATATATATTTTTTCAAATTTATACATATATAATGTTAATTTTATACCTTATATGTATAAATTTAAAAGTTTAGGGGCCAAATATAAACTAGTGAATATGGAGGGGGGTTAAATACTAAAATAACTAAACTTAAATAATCCTAATCACCTTCATCATTCACCATATCCCGTTAGGAACCATCAAACGCAACTAGGGTTCATGGAGTTTCATCTATTTTGCTTCTAAAACATGGATTATTATCCAATTTTGAGGTAAGAACTTGTTTTATTTTATCGATTTGCTCCAGTTTTGACCCGTTCGAATTCATTTTTTACCTAATTTTGAGTTTTTTAGGTCCGACTAGAACCTATTTGGTTCGACTAATCGGATTAAACATATACACACCTTCTAAAATTAAACATATACATCTAAGTTTTCAGTGTATTTTTTACATAAATGGAAAAAGGTATGCACACCTTCTAAAATCTATCTCTACTAATAAAGGAGTAGCTAGGGGGACACTTGTCCCCATCCTAGAGCTCCTCATTACAATGGTACACATGGCAAACATACAATGCTTTCAAAAAAAAGGAAGGACCCGACCCAATGGATCATTCTGACCCGTGATTTATATACCATGCCTCTTTTCTTTTCTCATAATCAATTTTCTAAACTCAAGTTTCAAACCCTACCCTCTCCATCCAAAAAACCATCCATCTTTTATCTTAAACCCGCCGCCAGGCCTCAATCACAAAATCGTTTCTTCATCTTTCATTTTCGTCTCCATTGTACATCACGCCTTCAATCTCTCCAGTGTAGATTTGGGTTTTCATGGTTAGTCGATTTAATATTGTTTATTTCATTAATTAATCCTACTGTATCCATACGATTAGATGATATTGTTCCTACTGTATCCATACGATTAGTATTGTTTTGTAATCGATTCATTAAAGTTTCGATTTCAGTTAAATCGAATATCTGACACAATCAAAACCCTATTGATTAAGATTATTCTCTTCGATTTTAATATTTGGAGTTTAGGTAATCAAAACCTTAATCCGATTATATGTCAAGATCTGTTTTGATATTCATTAGGAACGGTAAGACTTAGGATTTCTCGTATGGATACAGTAGGTTTTGATATTTGGAGTTTAGGTAATATATGCTTTGTTTGTTTTTTTAATCCTAATTTAGTTAACCAAAAATAATTATATTATTATATCCACTAAGAACTTGAACAACTCTGTATATTCCAAATCATCTAAATAGTAGCTCTCTATTTTCAATCTGGTCATCTATTTATAACTAAAATAATCTATATTACTATATATGGAAATAAGCATGATATCATATTTTGACTGTAACATGACATGCTCAAATTGCTTTTGAACCATGGTGAGCATCTGAATTTGACTACAATTTTTTCTAATTGGAATGTTATTGGTGAACAAACTCCATATTAATAGTTATCATGCCTACAAAAATTTCATCTCTTATATATGAGTATGATGAAATTCTTCTTAACATCTTACTAATTGGAACTCGGAAACCGGGTAAGTTAAATGTATATCTACTATTCTGTTCTTTTGCTTCAGTTTCGTGTTAAATTCGGCAAGCTTACATGTTCTATACTTTGTATTTGTAGCAATTTCTTTACAAAAGCCCACAAGTGCAAATTACCATGCTACAATTATGATCCTCTTCTGTTAGTTAATTGTAGTTGTTTTGTATTATGTTTAAATTAAATGAGTATTGCCCTGTGATTCTTGAACTATAGATTAATTAAACCTTGGGTTTACATTTACCTAGCCCTGTGTAGTATATTTTATACATAACCTTTACGTATACAATTTGCTTGGAGCAAAGACCACTATGGTTATGTATTATTTAGGTTTAATGCTTTTTTTTAGTTGCCATCACAATTGTTTTCTATGTTATCATTCTCCTGGTTGATATATCATGTTATGACAGGACGGGAACATTAACATCTGAAGACGTGGTATGTTAGTTCTAAATCGCTTATTTAGAACAGTTGGTATATTCACCTACAGTTAATGATAGGTGTTCTATTGTCTTTCAAAAGCCTAAAAGAAGTAAAAAAAAAAAAATAGGGCATATGTAAAAAAAAGGACGCCCCATTAACTTATGCTAATGGGTCGAGTATGTCGAAAGTCTTAGAGTACGGTATTTTAGAGGTGGTAGAATAGGGTGGTAAAATGTGTGGGAATTCATAAAATGTCTCCTTTTCGCTTTTTACTTCTTTTGGTCACTTACTTGAATAATTGAATGTGTAAAACACTTATATAAAGATTTACATTGTTATTGTGATAATATTATTTTTATACCTATTGTTAATATTGTTTACGGGTCAAATAACCATTTTGTGAACCTAACCATTTTACAACAAGCATATATTGTTACCTAACCATTTTGCTCAATTTAATATATTGTGTGCATTGATACTTGATGCTTGGTAGTCCTTTGAATTATTTACTATTTTCATTGGGAAATTGTAAAGTAGCTAGGACAACAGTTATAAATTTGTAATTAAATAGTTTATTATCCATGTTCGTAGCAAATTTGTTTTAGTTTTTTTAATTATAGAAGATGTTAAATTAGCAAATACCATGCACTTTTGCTCATTTCTTAATATCATAGTCCATGTATTCTGTGACTTCTTTATACCTGAAGAGATACACACACAATATGGATTAATAACATGTGGCTGAAAACACATGGGATATCTGCTGATCATGTGCTAACAATGTTGATTTTGAGATGAATTTATCAAGTTCTATTAAGTTTTGGTTATATAGGTTGGCCATAAACTAGCCGCAGATCCCCTAATATTGTTTGGATTGGAGGCTGAGAATTGTAGTTCTGTTTCGTACAGATATCAAGAAGCTTCAGGTGAAAATGATTCGGTAATTTTAAACCGGGCTCGGAATAATTCTTCGGATGTCGAATGCAGAAATGGTCACCTCGCATACAGTTTATAAATATGGTCAAGCTGGTAAAATTGTTTAAGTTAGATTCTCATTATAACTTGCAAACTAAGTTTGACTTATATAAAGTCAAACATATAATATTGTTGTATATACGTTTTATTGTTGTATGTACGTTTTAACCTGCCATGTAATGTTATATTATATGGTTTGTCATTTTACTTGGGGATGTGCCGTGTGTATACACGGGACTCTAACCTAGAACAATTAAGTTTTGGTTCGACAGGTTGGTCATAAAATAGCTGGTGATCCCCTAATAGTGTTTGGATTGGAGGTTGAGAATTGTAGTTCTGTTTCATACAGATATCAAGAAGCTTTAGGCGAAAATGATTCAGTAATTTTGAACCGGGCTCGGAATAAGTCTTCGGATGTCGAATGCAGAAATGGTCACCTTGCATGCAGTTTATAAATATATGGTCAAGCTGGTAAAATTGTAAGTTAGGTTCTCATTATAACTTGCAAACTAAGTTTGACTTATATAAAGTCAAACAGCTAATAATAACTTACATAAAGTCAAACAGGTAATATTGTTGTATGTACGTTATAACCTTCCAAGTACGTTATAACCTGCAGTTTATAAATATATGGTTTAATTTTTTTTACCCAGTTATCCATGTAAAGATTACAGGAACTACCGTGCTACAATCTATCTTACGAACACATCCATTTTTTTTTTTTACATATTTCAATGTCTTTAGTCATTCACTATTATTACGATTTGTTAACATTCTATGTCTACCGATGTTTTTTTTTAAAGTATCCTATTATTTTGTTTGGTGGAAGACTTTTTTAATTATTAAATTTATTTGCAACATCTCTTTATCAATTTATATGTTTCACAAACACAACACAATTACAATTTTAGTAAACGTTAATATTATTTTAACTTTGCATGTTATATTCTTTTTAATAATATGTTTTAAAATTATACTTTTTATATATTAATAAGTTTCTGAAAATATTATTTTTATAATTATATTAAATTTATATTATCATTAATTGTTACTAAAAATATAAAGTTAACAAAAATATATTCAATCTCCAACATCTATATAAAGATGATTTCATAATTCATTTTCCCACATTCTTCTTTATAATTCAATCACATTTTGATAGTCAAACAAGGTATCATTCGAAATCTTCTATTTATTTTTTCTATTTTTTTTTGAACGGCTTCTTTTTTATTTACTAATGTATTTGTATTTTTTTGTTTTTTTTGTTTCATAGCAATACAAGACAAAATTGATGTTTGTTGAAATTTAACAATTGAATGTAAATTACGGTTATGATTTTTTTTAACAACTTCAAAATAGTCACAAACAATGGATTTGTTTTTATAGGTACTCATGGATATTAGGTTGTCCCATATGGTGTCCAACGATGCAGTTCTCCACCCAGCTAATTATTGTCAACTCTGTGACGTCCAATGTCTAGATGATGCCCAATATGCACAACATGTTAATGGTAAAAAACATCAATCTAAGGTATTACATTTAATATATATATATATATATATATATATATATTGATATAACTTAAATATATCTATACATATAATAAACCAAAGCCATTTTAATGACATGACACTCATAGATGCATTCTCTTCCTTGAGTGTGTCATGTGTCATCCCATGTGGCATTAAGATATTTTAGGAAAAAAATAATTTAAAAACAAAATTGGATTTTTCACCCTCATCTTTCCTCCCATAATTTTTAAACGTTAATATCTTTAATATACGAGATTTTTTAAAGAAAAAAATTACACCAAATTAACGAGCGTTTTATTATCTTTCCAACGAGTACCATAATGCTATATACAAAACGGAGAAAATTTTTGTGGGGTTTTGTTCATACAAGAAAAAAAACACAAAGTGTTCAGGTAAATCATTAATCATGTATAGGCAAGTCACTAATTATGTTCAAATCAGTAAATATGAAAAAAAAAATTTCAACCAGAGCTGAATATGTTAATAGAGTTATACGTTGTTTTAAGTTACGTATCAATATTAGTATGTTAGAGTTGTACATTTGTTTAGTCTTTAGGATAAATGTTAATATTAGAGTTACATTAAAGTTCTACATTCTTTTAGGTTAGGTGTTAGCATTGGAGTTGTACATTGTTAATTTGTTTTAGGTTAGATATTAATATTAGAGTTATACATCAGTCTATTTCTTATGTAAAATTGATGTATCATATTAAATTTCTTAACCCGGGACGCTCCCGGGGTATAATCTAGTATATATATATATATATATATATATATGTATGTACTTATTATACGTAAAATTAGATGCGTTATTTGTGTATTGATTTTTATTTAGGTTGCACATGCTACCGGCAATGATGTGTTCTATTGTGGTCTATGTGAAGTTAGATATACCAGTCAACCAAACCTAAATGCGCATCTTGATGGGAGGAAGCATAAGAAGGCTTTGCACAACGTTGGCTTTATTAATATTATTTGATGATTAATTTTTTTTTAGTATTATCGTATGTTTTATTTCCGGAATTTTGTTTTTCCATACTATCGCTTTGTGTTTCACATCATGTTTGCTATTTTTTTTTCTTTTATAATGTTATGATTTGGTCACTTTTTGATGGTTATTTGTTTCTTAATGACTTTGCATATTAATTTTTTAATAAGTTGGTGATTTTTAAATTATAATTCATTTATGGTAGTTTCATTGTTGGTTTGGAATTCCATGTTAACACTATTAATTTACTTTTACTTTTTAACTTTATAAATTTTTATTTACTTTGGTTTTCACCGTGGGTCCCCACGGGACTCTAACCTAGTTAAACATATACATGTAAGCTTTTAGTGAATAAATCTCGAGATATATAATTCCACGCATGAAAAGAAGACAGCAAAGACAAAATTGTAATTCCCCTGTTGACTTTTTGTTTCCCACAAAAAATAATCCGATGATGAAAACAATTAGACCCACGACTAGGGGGAGGTGGATGGTGGTGGGAGGTGGACGCAATTGGCGGGTGCTGGTTATGGTTGGGATGAACTGGGGTGGGTTGGATTGGATGGGGAAGAAGAAGGGTTAGGGTGGGATGGAGCCCCTTTTATTATTAAAATAATATAATTAATTATTGTATTTGTTTTTTTAATTATTTTGTTTTTTAGAATGAGGGAGTAAAATCGACATTTCATGTCAAGTTAACTGAGAAATTTAACGACCGTTAGGGATAGGGACCACCATAGTTATAAAATTCATACATTTGGTTCACGTTAGTAATAAGTTGTGATTGGTAATGGTGGGAAAGCAAGCTTTTGGAACGATAGATGGGTCGGTCCGTATTCGCTTTGTGATAGGCATCCCTCTTTATATAAGCAAGCAGTTAACAAGTTGGCGACAGTCATGGATCATTATCATTTCATGTCAACTACACTTCTAAAAAAACATGGCAGCGTATTGTATTCTAATTTGGCTAAATTTCGTAAAACATGTCTCTTTCTCGCTCTCATTCTCATAAGAGACGGCTTTTGAAAGTAAATTTAAGATTTAACAATCAAATTACAATTCTTGTTTTTTTTACAACTCACATATGTTTTTATGTTTATTTTGTTCATACAATCATTCAAGCTTAACTTTCTTAGTATAATATAATGATTTTAGAATTTATATTTATATTATAGTCATTTTGCAATTGATCTAGACGGTCACTTTGTCTTTTTAATTGAAATCATATAAGGGTGGAGAGCTTCAAAACAACTCACATGATAGTAATGAATGTGATAATTCAAATACATTAATAAGTCTCTAAATTGATTATATAGTTATAGTACAAGTGCATTATGCAATAAGGGGTATTATGGGGAACTTTTACATGACATATCTATGTTAAAGCATGAGTCTCTTGATATCCCATCTTAAAATGGGTGTAAAATTACTTTTCTAGACATGTCTCCTCCTTAATAAGGCAACATAGATAATATAATTAATTATTGTATTTGTTTTTTTAATTATTTTGTTTTTTAGAATGAGGGAGTAAAATCAACATTTCATGTCAAGTTAACTGAGAAATTTAACGACCGTTAGGGATAGGGACCACCATAGTTATAAAATTCATACATTTGGTTCACGTTAGTAATAAATTGTAAACCATTAGGATCAATTGTGCTATTATTAAACACTAAGAATCAAGAGTGCAAGATCTGGAAAGCACAAAGACCAACAAAACAATTCACTCTTAAAAATGGGGCATTACATTCGCCCCATTACATTTTATAACGACCTAATGTATATAAAGTAAAAAATCTTTCTAGTTTTGAAATTGACAAAGAAAATATAAATGGGTTTAACATATATGATTTTTTAGGAACTTAAATGATAAGATGACGGGAGTGAAAAATTTGTTTTCCTTATATTTGAATTTTAAACCTTAAAAATATAAAAGGATGGTTATCTTATACGGTGTAATATAAATGAGAAGAGTAAGAATGATACAAAAACACAATAGATCACAAAATATAACATAATGAGTCACAAAATATAACACAATGCCAATAAATATAACACAGTGCTGAGAAAAAAAACACACAATAAATCACAAAAATGACACAATAAAAAAAATAAGAAAAAGACATAAAAGGCACAATTAGCTAACACAAATTCTAAAAACTACAAATTAAACATCCAAAAAACGATAACCTAAAAACTAAGATCGTATGGTTCGATAAGACGGTTCCAATGCCGCTTGAATCAGTTCAATCAGAGTCCGTTTGATGCCCTTCCTACGACTTTTTATTTTTCTTTCAGTGTCTATTTGATCTAACCCCATAAAAACAAACGACATCTAATATTAAAGTTAAAGAGTTAGGTCAAGAGTGATGACATATCTTGTGAACTTAGAATAGGACTGACGTTTTGTTGATTTAATATACACGAGTGTTAATTATCAAAATAAGGATTTGAAGGATATGGCTTCTCTTAAGCTATCTAAGGTTAACATGTATATATTTTTACCATTGAAATTATCACAAAAAACATGCATATGCAGTAGTGATTAATTAATTATTCATCTATTATTTATTTTTGTATTTTTTTCTATTAGAACCTTCCATCTCTACCTTCTTTAGGCCCAGTTGGTTGAGGGCCTAAAGTTTCCTATAGGAGGCTTGGGTTCAATTCCCACTAACTATATTTGGAGGACATTGGTGGAGGGAAAATGAGGGATGACTCGACCATTGGCTTGGGTTCGAGTCCTGATCCCGACGGGTTTTACCGATTATTTCACTGTCGTGCCTTCGGGCGGGTGAGTGGTCGGGTTTTCCCGGGAATTTGTGGCAATTGGTGGCCCGGGTACTCTCGATTACCTGATTCGCCAAAAGGGTGCCCGAAAATGCTCGGAAATTGATTCGTTGGCCGTTAAAAAAAAAAGTTTGAATATATCTGTAAGTCCCGAAAAGTATAAATCTGATATCAAGTAACTATCAATCGATGGCGGAATCAAAGATGATAGTGATTCAAGAAACAAATATTATATGATTGAATGATAATACTCAACTAGCATACGATCTCTAAAGGATTCGTCTGATACTAGAGAGTGTTTTATTAGAAAATGTAAACCACTAACCTGACAAATGACAAGAATAAAACATTATATAGGTCCTATGCTAGGTTTGGCCCACATGGCATAGCCCAAGCCCAACTGAGAACTAACTAGTTCTCGGCCCAAACACCTTAAATAACCGAGAACCCAAGTGTTCTCGGTTCTAAATAGTAAAACACCATTATGGATCACCAATATTTATTTGATAGCATCAGTCTCACTATTATAGACCCAACAATATCCATCCTAATGTTTTTGCTAAAAAAATTCTAAAATTCACATTGTGTCAGTGAAGGGATAGGGAGCCTAATCTGAAAGGCGCCCCCATCCCCACTAACATACCCGCGCCACGTCATGGCGCAGGATCGTACTCGCGCGAGGACAGCTAATCAAGATCCCCGCGCGACCGGCACAGGTGATAAGCAACTGATACATGATACGCGCGTGCCATCACACGCGGAAGATTCCCTTGACACATCAAAAGAGGTACAAGGGACGACAAAAGGAAGATTCAGCGGATCCGCGTCAGAGCAGAGACCAACAGAAGAAGGACATGTGGCAGATAGTACAAAAGAGGAACGGCTGCACTGTACACGCTGTCGTGAACAGTGACCAGCAGGCATTACTTCCTCCACTGTCAGGTGTCAAATCAGCCAGCAGAGATTGCCTGGACACTGTAGCAAGTACGACGCTACTGTGCACCACCAGGAGGCGGACACGTGTCCAACTACAACAACGACCACACTGTAGGCTGACGTCATCAACAGTACCTCGTCCTTTCCCGCCACTTCCAGAAAGGCCATGGGCTTGGGCCCTGGTTGGGCCCGGGCCAATGATGTCACTGGTGGGCCTCTCCATGCGGTCCACTACTAAGTCTATAAATAGCATCAGACACAACTCATGTATTCATTCACAAATACAACGGTCATCACTGTACTCACCACTTGTAAATCTCTCTTATTAGCAATAATATTTCGGTGCCTTCACAGTGGACGTAGGTCATTAACGACCGAACCACTTAAATCTCTTGTTCATATCACACACCACACATACCACACTCACCTTAACAAACTCTTGGGTTGTCATAACGGTTTGGGTAAAGGATTAAACCGGTAGTTACGTAAGTATTAACCCCCCGGAAGATTAGTCTTAATCTCCGGTATACTTATTGTTTCTTCATTGGCGCCATTCCGACCACAGAAGAAAGAAACACACTCACACGTCGCGAGACAGTGAGATAGACGATGACCTGGTCAAACCATTCCGACCAAAAGCTTTTGCTGAAAAATCCAAGTTCGTCGCTCGCATAGCGGCTGCCAAAGTACCAAGAAAGGCCAAACTCCCAAGCAGCATCGGTAGATACGATGGCCTGCGTGACCCGGACGACCATGTGCATGACTTTGAGTGCGCGGGTGTGTCCGTGGATTGGCCTGTTCAGGTGTGGTGCCACCTTTTCGCTCAAACCCTCACGGGTGCCGCCAGGGTATGGTTTGACAGCCTCCCAGCGGGAAGCGTGAAGGATTTCGACGACCTCACAGAGAAGTTCGGCAGCCACTTTTCGCACCTACGTAAGCATAAGAAAGACAAGGCGGACATCCTGCTATGCCGGCGGTATGACAGGGAAACGATCGAAGATTACATAGTCCGGTTTAACAAAGAAGCACTACAAATCGGATGCGGGGAGGAGCTTACACGGGCCGCGTTTATTCACAGCGTGCGCAGCCCAGACCTCATGAAATGCCTCACCGGCAAAGATGGCATCCCAGAGTCCTGGGATGAGCTCATACGCTCAGCCAAAATATACGCCTCCTCCGAAAAATCCTTCAACCAGCACCACGGTTTCCAGCCACAACACCATAATAATAATAGTAATACTAGACACAAAAACAAATCCGTCTGGAACCGCATCACAGGCACCACCGACGAGGGAAAATATTCTTCGGCCGGTGATGCCCGACAGATCATCAGCTCCAAGCAAACGCGGGACCAGCGCGGACACTCAAAGAAAAACCATGACTGGACCCCGTTAACAAAAACACCATCTCAAGTTCTGAAAACCGAGCAGGTCACCCTGAAAGAGCCCAACCCTCTGGGAAAGCGCCGAAATGTGGACCGTAGCAAGTTCTGTGAGTACCACAACGACTACGGTCACCTCACGGACAACTGCTACAGTTTAAAAATGGAGATAGAGGCAGCGCTGAAATCAGGCCAACTCGGCCACTTGGTCAAAAATGTTCACCGAGCGGGCAAGGGTCAAGGCCACGAAGAAACCCAAGGCGAAGGGTCGCGGAAGAAAATCCGGGACCTAAACACTCACGCCGCAACTTTAATCCCCCGCCACCAATGCAACATGACATGGCGGGGCAAGAACACCCAACATGGGAAGCGCACCCGGGTACAGCCACTAGACGACTCATGGAAAGAGGCTGATATCCTCATGCCAAGGGTCAGAGGGGGCGCCTCCTGCACAGCTCCACTAGTGATCACCGCCATCTTCGGACATTACCGCACGCGGTATATGTTTCTAGATGGCGGCAGCAGCACGGATATCATGTATGACCAGTGTTTCCAACAACTCGATGAAGAAGATAAAGCAAAGCTTATTCCCGTCAATGAGCCAATTTCTGGTTTCATCCATGAAACCATCATGCCCCGCGGCATGTTTTCGTTGCCTGTAACTTGGACCGACGGTACACACGAACGTACAGAGATATGTGACTTCATGGTCCTACCAGCCACATCAAACCATGACATACTTCTAGGGCGAGAAGGCATTGCTCGCTTCAACGCCAACGCCTCCACGGCGCACGCAATGGTGGGGTTCCCCACCAAAACGGGCGTCGCTTTCATCCGGGGGAACAAAGATTGCCATGTTGCGGAGACAGCCAAACCGCCAAAGATGGTCAAAACAGATGCCCGCACAGAGCCGGAAAAATGGGCGCTCAACCCTAAATTTCCGGAGCAAACGGTGACCATCGGCCATGTAATCTCCGAATCCATACGAAACCATCTGAAGCAACTTCTGATCAGCAATATAGACATTTTCGCATGGCAACCGGCAGATATGGTGGGTGTTCCGCGGGACATAGCGGAACACAAGCTTAATGTCTATCGTTCCGCAGAGCCAATTGTACAGAAAAAGAGGAGTATGGGCCCAGAGAAAACAAAGGCCATGAATGAACAAGTCACCGAGCTGCTCAATGCGGGCATCCTCCGCCCCATCAGATATCAAACTTGGGTGGCCAATCCCGTCATGGTCGCCAAAGCGAATGGAGGATGGCGCATGTGCGTAGATTACAAAGACATCAACAAGGCATGCCCAAAAGACTGTTATCCCCTACCAGAGATCGATTTGAAGGTGGACTCCCTCGCCCCATACAGATTCAAGTGTTTCCTAGACGCCTACAAAGGATATCACCAGATACAGATGGCGAAGGAAGATGAAGACAAAACGGCGTTCCGCACAGACACAGGTATTTTCTGCTACACCAAGATGGCTTTTGGTCTGAAAAATGCGGGCGCCACATACCAACGCCTGATGGATACAGCGTTCGTAAAAGAAATCGGCGTACGGCTTGAAGTGTACGTCGATGATTTAGTGATCAAAAGCAGGGAAGAAACCGACATGCTACAAGACATCCAACAAACATTTCACCAGCTACGAAAGGTCCGCATGAAACTAAATCCAAGCAAGTGCTCGTTTGGAATGGAAGAAGGGAAATTTCTGGGAGTCATTGTTACGCGGGACGGGTTCCGCGCCAACCCAGACAAGGTACAAGCAATCGAGCGGATGCCATCTCCCGCCTCCGTCAAAGAGGTGCAGACATTAATGGGCCGCCTGGTTGCCCTAAACCGGTTCCTCTCCAACTACGCTTCAAAGTCATTTCCTTTCGTCGATACCTTGAAAAATTGTCTGAAGAAAAGCAACTTCCGCTGGACAACCGAAGCGGAATCAGCCTTTCAACAAATGAAGCAGTGTTTGATGAACCTTCCTACACTCACAGCGCCGCTCCCTAAAGAGCCACTAACGCTCTATCTTTCAGTCACGGAGCGGGCAATCGGCGCAGTTCTGATGGTCGATCGCAAAGGCGTGCAAACGCCCATCTATTACATCAGCCGCACGCTGTTAGATGCGGAGACTCGGTACACCATAATGGAAAAGCTGGTCCTAGCTTTAATTCACGCTTCCCGAAGATTGCGCAGATACTTCCAGGGTCACCCGATAAACGTCCTCACGGACTATCGGATCAATGATATCTTGGCCAAACCAGAATTGTCAGGAAGACTGGCGAAGTGGGCTATTGAGCTCGGAGAGCACACAATCAGCTATAAGCCCCGACCCGCAATCAAAGGACAGGTATTGGCAGACTTCGCAACCGAGATCCCATCCGACAAAATTCAAGAGTGTCGAGAAGAAGAATCACCTGCGCCAGTGCACGACCCATCTCAAAAGTGGTCCTTATACACCGATGGGGCCTCCAACGGAGACGGCGCTGGCGCCGGCTTGCGCCTCATCAGCCCAGACAAACACGAGTTCACATACGCCATCCGCCTCGAGTTCAAAAGCACAAACAACGAAGCGGAATACGAAGCGTTGCTGGCAGGCCTCCGCATAGCGGAAAAAATGGGGGCCAGGCACGTAGAGGCGCATGTAGACTCCTTGTTGGTAGCACGGCAGATCAACGGGGTATACGATGCAAAAGACGAAACCATGGCTCTATACCTAGAACAGGCCAAGAAACTAATGCGCAAGTTCGACACATGCACAGTCGAACACATCCGGCGCAGCGAGAACAAACCCGCTGACGCACTCAGCAAAATGGCATCCACGGTTTTTGAGCACATGGCAAAAGAAGTCCGCATCGAAGTACGAGACAAACCATCAGTCCCCGTGCGCCAGGTCAACGTTACTCAAACAGGCAACGGGTCATGGATGACACCGATCAAAGCCTTTTTGTCATCGGGAGTTCTGCCCAATGACAAACTTGAAGCCCGGAAGATAAAAACCAAGGCCCTGCAATATCAACTGACCGATGACATCCTGTACCGCCGCTCTTACTTGGGGCCACTCTTGCGCTGTGTTGACCCGGCCGAAGCCTCCTTGCTCCTCAAAGATATACATGAAGGCACATGCGGGCTACACGCAGGCCCAAGAATGGTAGTGGCAAAGCTGATGAACGCAGGATATTACTGGCCTGGCATGCACGTCGACGCAGTCACCGAGATACGCAAATGTGACAGCTGCCAGCGCCACGCTCCAAACACCTTGCGCCCAAAGAATAATCTCGTACCAGTCACCGCGGCTTGGCCCTTCCAAAAGTGGGCTATTGATCTAGTCGGACCATTCCCGGCAGCACCGGGCAATGTCAAATACTTGGTCGTCGCTATCGACTACTTCACCAAGTGGGTCGAAGCGAAACCTCTGGCAAAGATTGATGGTGCGCATGTCAAGAAGTTCATCTGGGAGTTCATTATCTGTCGGTTCGGATTACCGATGCAACTGGTCAGCGACAATGGAACACAATTTGAAGACCAGGCCCTCCAACAATGGCTGGCTCAAATGGGAGTCACACAAATCTTCACATCTGTTGCACACCCGCAAGGCAACGGTCAAGTAGAAAGAGCCAACCGCACAATCGTTGAAGGCATCAAGACAAGACTCGGAACTAGGCGAACAGGGTGGGTAGACGAGTTGCCGCACGTCTTATGGGCCTACCGCACCCTAACGAAAACAAGCAATGGCGAAACCCCGTTCAGCCTAACATATGGCTCCGAGGCGGTAATCCCCGCTGAAATAGCTTGCCCTACGGCAAGGGTACTGATGGCAAACACAACCGACAACGATAAAGAACTCCGCATAAACCTCGATCTGTTAGAAGAACGCCGCAACCTCGCGGCAATAAAAGAAGCAAGTTACAAGACCCAACTCGAGCAATATTACAACAAACATGTAAAGGAGCAAGCCTTCAAGATTGGGGACTATGTCTTCCGCAACAATGAAGCTTCCAACGCCGAAAAGCCCGGGAAGCTCGCCCCAACTTGGGAAGGCCCTTACAAAATTCAAGAAGTGCTCGGGAAAGGTGCCTACGCATTAGAAAAGCTCGATGGCACCCCTATTCCAAGGTCATGGAACGGCGCCCAGTTACGGCGCTGTTATTTGTAATCAAAATGGCTACACACGCCATATTATTAATGAAAACGTTTCCTATATCTTTGTTTCTACTTGTACTTTCCGCGCCAAGGTCTTCAAGACTTAGGCAAAATCACGTCGGACACGCTAGCAAGGCATGCCTTCAAGACGCGCCACGAGCACGTCAGGCGCCTACCCAAGCAGCGTAGTCTTCAAGACGGATTTACTCGCCGGACCTACAACACTGCAACACGCGCCTCCACTCTTGTCTTCTAGAGTCATTGCAACTCGGACAGAGTAGCGCGCCACATAAACGCGGTAAACGGGTCTTCAAGGCGAGGCGATCACGCGCCTAAGTCGGGCTCAATGGCACAAGTCGCCTCCGCTACAATCTTCAAGGTGAGGAAGTGTTGAACACTTAGACATCGGATTGTCTAGCCGAGCGCGCGCTCTAACTCTTACTTACACACCGGGTGACGACTTGGTTAAATAAGTAAATTAGAGACGAGACAACACGATATAACAAACAAAAAGTTTCATTAACAAAGGGAATTAAAAACCCTTCTATATTTACAAGAAAAAGAAAAATTACAAGTATTAAAAAGCCTAGTCACTGGTCAGCTGTGCCGGAAGGCCCCTCGCCAGAAGCTTTCGCCAGCGCATCAGACGTTTCAATGAAATATTTAAGGGCCGCAGGTGGATCCGCGTTCTTGTTGCAGTCCGCAAGCACTTGGAGGATGGGAAACTCTATCTTCTCGAACTTTTGGAGTTCCGCCTCATATTCATCCTTCAATGGCTTGCCATAATGTTCCGCGTCCACAATGCGCCCATCATTCTGCGCATGCAAGAAACCGTCTTCATAGCCCTCGCCATAACCATAAGCTTGGGCACTGGCAGCAATGGCGGCAATCTGGTCTCCGAGCAAAGGCTCCTGCCAGAATCTCTTGAAAACCTGCGCATCGAAACAAAGTTAGCATTTGGAAAAGACAAGTCTCAAAAGCAAAGAAAGCGCGAAGACTTACCCCATCCATCCCGTCTGTCATCAGCCAGTTGATGGAGTCTTGCATCTGAGACTGGGCGGTGACAGCTTCATCCAGCAATAACTTGGCCGCCTCCCCTTCCTTCACAGCAGCAAGGCGAGCCTGGTCACAAGAATCCAGGTCCCGCTCAAGGTCCTCCTTCGCACTAAGGACCTGGGCCCTCTCCCGCTCCAGCGAAGAGACGCGCTCAGTAGCCGCAACAAGAGCCTCGTCCTTAGATTCGAGCTCCTTGCGCATCTCTACAAATTTCGCCGTCCTCTCCGTGAGGGCCCTGCTCTTCTCCTCAAGACTCTTCACCGCCGTCCGCCGTTCCTCACGCGCCACTGACAAAAGCTCTTTCAAGTCAGAAATGTCAGTGTTGGCTTTCTTCCAAGATTCAGACCAACGGCGCCTTTCAACAACCGCGTCTTCTTCAAGTTTGCCAACCTTAGCCTCCGCGTCATGGGCACGGCGGCGGTATTTGGCAATCTCGGCTTTGAAGGCAGCCTCTTTCTCAGCAAGACTGGCCTTCTCCGCCTCCACCTGCTCCATGTCTCGCCACAACGCCGAGTCACGGCGCCGTAACGAGTCCATCATGGATAGTTGAGTCGCCTGGTTGACGCACAAGGCAGCTATCAGGTCTTCACGACTCAACGTATCCTGGTGAGTGCGCTCATAGGGAGGCACCACCTCGCTGACAAACTCCTCGGCAGCCAAGGAGTTGGAAAACAATGTGTTTTCCCTTATCGCCCAGCGAGGGCGCCAGATGGCGTCACCACCAGACCAGCAAGAGCCGTCATAGAATCCTGCTGACCCCCCAACCCTGGAGGCCTCGCGCCGATCCCGGCGCGAGCCGCTCCCACCAGCTCCAGCGGCGCCTTGCTGGAGCAATGCCCTTTCAAAGGCGTCCCCTTCATCAGGAGCCATCTCCTGGCTCTCAACGTCGGCGCGCTCCTTTGCAGCGCGCTCCTCAGCAACCTTGGCTTTTTCCTCCAAGAACTTTTGCTCTTGGAGGCGAAGGCGGTCCGCCTCAGCCTTCTTGTCTGCCTCAGCCTTTCGTGCGGCTTCATCGGCAGCAGCCTTCTTCTCCGCCTCAGCCCGACGGCGGGCCTCATCGGCTGCCGCTTGCTTGGCAGCAGCGGCCTTTTCAGCCTCAGCCTTTTGCAAGGCTTCATCGGCTCGCGCCTGCTCCTGTGCAAGCTCCTGCTCCCTCCACAAAGCATCCTCCTCCCCTCCACCCGCTTCGGCGGAAGAAGACAAAGGTGCAGAGGGCACAATCTTCGGCGCCACTGCAAGTAAACAACAACATTAGTAATAAATCAATGAAAATAGAAAAAAAGAGAAAGGAGGAAAACTTACCAGGAGCCTTCTTCCTCAATAACTTTTGGAAGAGTGGCTGGCGCGCAGGGGCGGCACCAATGCCCATGCTGAAAACAGGCCCGCCATCGCCACCACCTCCAAGAGGACCCTTGGAAATATTAACTGGGTCCGGGCCAGGCACCGACCCCTCACCACCTCCAGCGCCAGACGCCACTGGAGTTTCCTTCACCGGCCCAGCGGTCCGCGACCTTTTCCTCTTCTCCAGCTGAGAAGATTCCGCTTCCTCGTCATCCTCAGAGGGGGGCCCATCCTTCCTCCGTCGACGCCCTTTTACAGCTTCTCCTGCTGAAACGGAAGAACCCGAGTCAGAAAGGGTAATCATGGCTCGGTACCTGTGCCTCCGCGGAGCGTGCTTCCAACGACCACGCCTCGCGGACGAGCCTATCGGCGGAGTCTCCCCTACAGTATCATCTCCGAAAATACTATCAAATAAAGGGCTGGGAGACTCACCAGTTGTGTAATAGGGTTTGGGCGCAGAAGTTAGATCCGGGTAGTAGAACCGGTCAGCGAGCGCGTCCAAACAAGAAGTTTGACCCTCCGCCAAGGGTCTCCACTTGATACCTTTATCCTGACGGGCGGCATAAAACTCAAATTTGCTTACACCTGCAATATTATCAAACAATAAGGAAAAGCGCACAGGAAACACTAATAATGATAATAATAATGATAATAATACTTACCCTCCTGCGCAATATATGGCTCTTTACCCGCCCGGATGCCATTTCGACTCATCCCCAGAAGGAAGAAAATACCCTCCGTCAGGTTCTGGAATTCCAATTTGGTGGCATTGGCGGTAAGTGCAAGGAACCACGCCTGCTTCTTGAAGTCCTTGGGCACAGGGATGTCCGCCACCCGCTGCCCATCCCCTATCACCTTCCAGGGGAGACTAATGGGTATCACACCCCTCTTCACAAAGAAAAATTTCTCCTTAGCCCAGTGCAAGGACTTCGGAGTATGGGTGGCCATGGGCGGCACCTTGGGACGCGGCTTGAAAGAGAACCACATCTCATCCCGCGCCATAAAGTAGAAAACATTGAACCGCTCGACAGTGGGTTCAATGTCTAGGGCGCGGCAAGAAGCTTCGAAATGCACCAGCCGCAGCATCCCAAAAGCAGTTAGTTGCGTAGGACCAACACCATAAGCCACCATGGTGTCGATCTGGAACCGAGTACACGGCAGGCGAAACCCACACTTAGCAAAGTGGGCCTCGTACAGCGCCAACCGGCCGGTACCGGCCGAAAGGACAGTGCTGGTCGGAGTTGGAAGAGTAGGCTCCCACTCCGGCGAGATCCCATACATAACAAGAAACCGGTTGAAGGCTTCTTGACTCCAAACACAGCAGGTGTTGGACATCAGTTTCCTTTCTTTGATTTTTCCACCCTCCACGGTGGTCTCTTGCACCACCTCCTCCGGCTGCTCACCCACAACCTCCTCAGAAACACTAGCACTTTCAGACATGATGATGAAAAATCTGGAAAACTCACCGGAAAGTTTGAAGATCAAACGAAATCTTCAACGAAAGTGGGAAATAAAAAGTTAACGACCAGAAAATAACACAAAGATAAAAAGAAGACACCGACGTAGAAGAAATATGAAGTTTCAAATAAATCTTTAAGATCAAGATCTTCAAAGATTAACCGGAAACTTCAAACGGAGATTGACCGGAGAATGAAGAGAGAAAAAGAAAAGTGGAAGAAGATTAGAGAGCATAACCGTTCAAATGAGCCACAACAGGCCTTATATACTCACCGCATTTATGGCAGAGGGAGTAAAATCAACATTTCATCCTCCTTAATAAGGCAACATAGATAATATAATTAATTATTGTATTTGTTTTTTTAATTATTTTGTTTTTTAGAATGAGGGAGTAAAATCAACATTTCATGTCAAGTTAACTGAGAAATTTAACGACCGTTAGGGATAGGGACCACCATAGTTATAAAATTCATACATTTGGTTCACGTTAGTAATAAATTGTAAACCATTAGGATCAATTGTGCTATTATTAAACACTAAGAATCAAGAGTGCAAGATCTGGAAAGCACAAAGACCAACAAAACAATTCACTCTTAAAAATGGGGCATTACATTCGCCCCATTACATTTTATAACGACCTAATGTATATAAAGTAAAAAATCTTTCTAGTTTTGAAATTGACAAAGAAAATATAAATGGGTTTAACATATATGATTTTTTAGGAACTTAAATGATAAGATGACGGGAGTGAAAAATTTGTTTTCCTTATATTTGAATTTTAAACCTTAAAAATATAAAAGGATGGTTATCTTATACGGTGTAATATAAATGAGAAGAGTAAGAATGATACAAAAACACAATAGATCACAAAATATAACATAATGAGTCACAAAATATAACACAATGCCAATAAATATAACACAGTGTTGAGAAAAAAAACACACAATAAATCACAAAAATGACACAATAAAAAAAATAAGAAAAAGACATAAAAGGCACAATTAGCTAACACAAATTCTAAAAACTACAAATTAAACATCCAAAAAACGATAACCTAAAAACTAAGATCGTATGGTTCGATAAGACGGTTCCAATGCCGCTTGAATCAGTTCAATCAGAGTCCGTTTGATGCCCTTCCTACGACTTTTTATTTTTCTTTCAGTGTCTATTTGATCTAACCCCATAAAAACAAACGACATCTAATATTAAAGTTAAAGAGTTAGGTCAAGAGTGATGACATATCTTGTGAACTTAGAATAGGACTGACGTTTTGTTGATTTAATATACACGAGTGTTAATTATCAAAATAAGGATTTGAAGGATATGGCTTCTCTTAAGCTATCTAAGGTTAACATGTATATATTTTTACCATTGAAATTATCACAAAAAACATGCATATGCAGTAGTGATTAATTAATTATTCATCTATTATTTATTTTTGTATTTTTTTCTATTAGAACCTTCCATCTCTACCTTCTTTAGGCCCAGTTGGTTGAGGGCCTAAAGTTTCCTATAGGAGGCTTGGGTTCAATTCCCACTAACTATATTTGGAGGACATTGGTGGAGGGAAAATGAGGGATGACTCGACCATTGGCTTGGGTTCGAGTCCTGATCCCGACGGGTTTTACCGATTATTTCACTGTCGTGCCTTCGGGCGGGTGAGTGGTCGGGTTTTCCCGGGAATTTGTGGCAATTGGTGGCCCGGGTACTCTCGATTACCTGATTCGCCAAAAGGGTGCCCGAAAATGCTCGGAAATTGATTCGTTGGCCGTTAAAAAAAAAAGTTTGAATATATCTGTAAGTCCCGAAAAGTATAAATCTGATATCAAGTAACTATCAATCGATGGCGGAATCAAAGATGATAGTGATTCAAGAAACAAATATTATATGATTGAATGATAATACTCAACTAGCATACGATCTCTAAAGGATTCGTCTGATACTAGAGAGTGTTTTATTAGAAAATGTAAACCACTAACCTGACAAATGACAAGAATAAAACATTATATAGGTCCTATGCTAGGTTTGGCCCACATGGCATAGCCCAAGCCCAACTGAGAACTAACTAGTTCTCGGCCCAAACACCTTAAATAACCGAGAACCCAAGTGTTCTCGGTTCTAAATAGTAAAACACCATTATGGATCACCAATATTTATTTGATAGCATCAGTCTCACTATTATAGACCCAACAATATCCATCCTAATGTTTTTGCTAAAAAAATTCTAAAATTCACATTGTGTCAGTGAAGGGATAGGGAGCCTAATCTGAAAGGCGCCCCCATCCCCACTAACATACCCGCGCCACGTCATGGCGCAGGATCGTACTCGCGCGAGGACAGCTAATCAAGATCCCCGCGCGACCGGCACAGGTGATAAGCAACTGATACATGATACGCGCGTGCCATCACACGCGGAAGATTCCCTTGACACATCAAAAGAGGTACAAGGGACGACAAAAGGAAGATTCAGAGGATCCGCGTCAGAGCAGAGACCAACAGAAGAAGGACATGTGGCAGATAGTACAAAAGAGGAACGGCTGCACTGTACACGCTGTCGTGAACAGTGACCAGCAGGCATTACTTCCTCCACTGTCAGGTGTCAAATCAGCCAGCAGAGATTGCCTGGACACTGTAGCAAGTACGACGCTACTGTGCACCACCAGGAGGCGGACACGTGTCCAACTACAACAACGACCACACTGTAGGCTGACGTCATCAACAGTACCTCGTCCTTTCCCGCCACTTCCAGAAAGGCCATGGGCTTGGGCCCTGGTTGGGCCCGGGCCAATGATGTCACTGGTGGGCCTCTCCATGCGGTCCACTACTAAGTCTATAAATAGCATCAGACACAACTCATGTATTCATTCACAAATACAACGGTCATCACTGTACTCACCACTTGTAAATCTCTCTTATTAGCAATAATATTCCGGTGCCTTCACAGTGGACGTAGGTCATTAACGACCGAACCACTTAAATCTCTTGTTCATATCACACACCACACATACCACACTCACCTTAACAAACTCTTGGGTTGTCATAACGGTTTGGGTAAAGGATTAAACCGGTAGTTACGTAAGTATTAACCCCCCGGAAGATTAGTCTTAATCTCCGGTATACTTATTGTTTCTTCAGTCAGCTTATATCATTAGTTAGATTAGAATATATTAATTAGCAAGTTGATTTAAATAGTTATGTTTTCATTTTTTTATTTTGGCCATTTTTTTTTGCTCTTTTTGTTAACTTTTTTTTTTTTTTCATTTTGATCACCAATTTTTTTATTAAGTTTTTTTTCTTCATTTTGGCCATACAATGTTTTTTTACTTTTTGTTTAAGTTTTTTTTTTCCGTTTTAGCCACCAACTTTTTTATTAAGGTTTTTTTTTTCCATTTTGGCCCCTGACATAATGCGTTTTTTACCCGATTTCGCACAGGTTCGGTTTTTGTTCGTTTATTATCTATATATTTAACAACCACAAAATGAATAGCTGCTTCACTCTAACGTACGCAGCCGGCCACCTACCACATCTACCGTGCGCCATCTCCACCATGTGACGCGGGCCGCAGGAGATTCCCGGTATTCTCCGCGTAGCCGCTGCCACTTTTGTATTTTCTCATTGTCCAAGGTTAGTCTCTATGCATTTGTTGGTTACCAAAATCCGCATTAACACATCATGTGAAAAATACGCAACGCGCGTATTAATACACCTAGTTATTATTATTTTTTATAAATAACAAGAGATCTAGTTTATGTGAGGTGAAATAACCAATATCCATATGCGATACTTAACAAGGCTTGGGAGGGTTTACCTCTTTGAAGGGTTCCCGCCCGGGCTTGGTCTTGAGTTCGAATTCTGCACACCACTAAAAAATTCCCTGTAACGGTTTGAGATAACTTCAAAGTGAACATCGGTATGTGGGTAGTGATTTGAACTCGGGTTATGGGGTTATCTGTCGATTGGTTTCACCGCTGAAGTACACCTTCAAAAAAAAAAAAAAAAACAAGGCTTGGTGGTAACACACCAAACTATACTTCACATATAATTGAAACTCAAACATAGAGTAAAGAGTAATCAATGAAGTTAAGATCATATTCAAAGCTATATTAAAAGACGATGTTGTCGTTTAACATAAATAAACCTTCAACGAGACATAAAGCGAAAGAAGAAAGACCGAGTAAAAGCGTGCTCCAGTCAATTATACACAAATAATATGCAAAGTTACATCCTTCTATAGTGGTGAAGTGGTGGAGAGGCCCTAAACTATATGGTGTGGAGCCTTTTTCCCCCAACCCCCCCAAGTGCCACATCAGCGTCATATCATTTTCCCCATTTTCTCCCCAAAAATTTGGAAATGTTTTCCCCCAATTCCCCATTCCCCTTTTCCAACGTTCACCTTTTTTTGAGCCAATGAGAGAGCTCGGTTGCTACGGTGGTTTTTCCCCGTTTACCCCGAAATAAACTCGGGAGGGGCGGTGTTTGGGATCGGCCCCGAGGCCAGCTCATCTCCCCGAATGCATTTACCGAGAGCACACCGTATAGTCTTATGCTCACTTAGGTGATCAAGAGTTCAATTCCCACTTCCAACATTTATGGTTGGATATTTTGCCTAGTGATAGTTGAGCCTACCCTCTTTGGAGGGGCCAGGTTTGATTCTGATAGCCCCTCGGTTTTCTATTACTGTCCATTTACTCCAGAGAGGCTTGCCTTGTAGAGTGGCTAGGGGATCCCTTTCTGGGGTGTTTTGATGAACTCTGCCACAACATAGAAAATCACCTTAAAAAAAAAAATAATATGCAAAGTTACACAATATTAAATACGGCTGACACATCGTGTCTTAGCAGGTTTAACAGGTCTCTGACGACGCGAACAACACAAGTTCTAAACTTGAACACGACTTGTTTAACTATATCCCATGTTTATAACACAGTTATACATTTTATGTACCAAAAAAGAGAAATGATGGATATTTGCCTCTTAATTCTAATTATTTAAAAAAAGTAAAAAATGACATAGTGTAATTTTCAGTTAACAAGTCTAATCGTGTCTTACACAGATTACCCATTGCCAGCCCTAATATTAAACAACCAATATACATAACCACTCTACAACTTAATTAATGTAGGGAAAATAAATAAAAGGATGATGTTTATGGTTTAACATAAAATATCCTATTTAAACAATTAATCTTATTACTAAGTATATATTGATACGGTTCTTGTTATTATTTTTTATTTTAAACAAAATTTATATTAAAATGCAGATAAAAATAAAAGCATTCGCATACTGGCATTGTTTTTAGAACCGGACCGGAAGTCATACCGTTCTCCTTATCGGTTCACTGGTTCGACCGGTCAAACTGGTAGAATCGGATGTAAAAACCGGATGGTGTCGTTAAATTTTAAAAAATATAAAAAATCCGGTTCAACCCCTTTAAAACCCGGTTCAAACCCCGGTCTGATACACCCCCGGTTCAATACCTCAACCCAAACCGGTTCGAGACCCCGATCTGATACATGAATTGTCGAATTTATATTAGCATACATGATACAAAAACTCTTTACTCTAAATAACAAAAGGTATTATTATATAAATAAAAAATAAAAATCGAAATTATAAGTTTCAACGTCAAATCATGAGATAAAAATAATTATTCTTTGATTAACGTTCCTTAACACATGCTTTACAACGACAGCTCAACAGTTTATGATTAAAAATAAATACAAGCACCAAATAAAGTACCATACAAATAATACATATCTTCAATAAACTCATCACTTGGCTTTATACGGGCAAAAGATAACATTGCCGTCACTACTAGTCTGTGAACGTGAGCCAAGCCACAAGTGAGCCGATCAGCCAGCTTGTAGTGAGCTGTCGGTGGCTGGCACTCACACCCCCACCCCCACCGTCATCTATATTATTATTATTATTATTATTATTATTATTATTATTATACACACTTGTTTTATACTCTTCTTCTGCTTATTATTATTATTCGTCTTCACATACACATTACACACACTAGTGTTCTTTTTCTCTTTCTGTTATAAAATATCTGTTACAAATATTCGTCTAATGTGCTAGATCAACGGATCTCTGTATCCCGATTCCATTCGCCACTGGTTAGTCACTCTATTCATCTTGCATTCGTTCGATTGCTATTGATTTTGTTATTGTAATTGATTTCTGCTTGTAATTTTTCGAATGTGATGCGTATGGATTGGAATCTGGTTGATTAATTGTGAAATGAGATTTGAATTAGGTTGATCGACGTCGATCTACTGTTCTGATGGTTATTTGTGATGAATCTGATATGAATTAGCCAATTAGGTGAAATGTGATGATATTGATCGGTGTTGTGTGTTTTGTAGGAAACTATCGGGATTTGGAGTTGGAGATAGATCTGAGTTTGAATTAGTGGTTAAATTAGTGCAGTCAAGCTGGCGGCGCAGGTCGGTCGGCGGTTATCTGCCGGAAGCAATGGCATCAATCATCTGGTAGTTTGTTACTCCTTTTAGTTGTGAATCTAGTTGATGGATTGTGAATTTCTGATATTGCCTGTTGTAGGAAATTAGGTGCCAGTTATATTTGTTTCTGTTAAAATATGTATGGTGAATTGGCGATATGTTTAGATTTGTATGCATGCAATGTGAAATACACCTTGTTTAGTGATTGGCAAATTCCATATAAGAGGTTGTGATTCATGATATGCATATGGTATAGTATAGAGTGAGTTGATATAGCTGCTTGGAACTATTGTTGGCTACTAACTGTGAATGTTCTTCCATTAAAGTAATATATAATTATATATACACATAAATTAAGAAGAAATCTCTGTTATACCAAAAAGAATGCATATTCTGATTTTCTATAGCATATACACATAAATTAAGAAGAAATCTCTCTTAGACCAAAAAGAGTTCATATTTTATAGCCCAACAATAAATTTTCTTGTACAAGCAATGCTAGAAAGTTGGCATTTGTTTATTATGAATTACTTAACAAATACAACTCCTTCATTTATGCATTGAAGCTTGACCACTTTTTAGAAGTCGTTTGTGTAATTGTTGTTTATATTGAAGGTATGTGAAATTTGTTCTAAAAAAATGTTCCTCTAATAAACACATGAAACGAACAAAAGGATCCACCCCTTATCCGATAGATGTCTGAACAATTCGGACATAGTTCATTCAGTCTGTTTGTTTCGCGAGCAGATGTCTGAATCAATTAGACATTTGCCTCTGAA
Organism: Ambrosia trifida; assembly: GCA_028751855.1. Classification (NCBI taxonomy): domain Eukaryota; kingdom Viridiplantae; phylum Streptophyta; class Magnoliopsida; order Asterales; family Asteraceae; genus Ambrosia; species Ambrosia trifida. The sequence goes on along the minus strand of CM054122.1, from coordinate 216,266,863 downwards.
TGGCTAAGCATTATACTGAGTCTGAATGGTTTAGACCTCTTACTGGTTTAGCACTTACCCATTCAGAAGTTGCCACACAGCCCCTAAGCTTGTTCCCTGAATGTGACAATATATGTTTTGGATTGTGAAATGACAAATTGTTAAATCTGTAAGGGTCTCACCATGCATAACAAAAAACAATGACAAGTTAAGGCTACTTGGTACAATTTCTAAAGAAGCGGCAGTGTTTTTAAATTATATGTCATGGACTCATGTCAAGGGTATTCTTGATGTTGGATAGTTGAAGTGGTAAATTTAGATCATTTATACCTCAAAGGAAGAAAAGTATACTATATTTTACATGGTTGTCATGGTGTTACCTCGGCTTTGCCTAGGCATCTGGCTAAGTGGCTAGTTTGCAACCCTAAAGATCCATCGCCTTTGGGTTGCATCATTTTGTTTTAACTGGTTTCAGTTACAGCCTACCCCAACTTATTTTAATATAAGACTGGTTCTTGTAACCAACTGCCTTTGTGTTGCCCATGAATTTTTATTTTTATTTTAGTTATTGACAGTTACAGACGTCATTGCAGGAAAGAAATGGGAGTGGTGTACCTGAAAGAGAACCTCCGACCCCACAGTCCCTAATAAAAATGGGCTCTAGGTCAGTTTAACTATGTAGACAGACAATTTAATGCTTTTGAAGTTTTAAAGTTCCATTCATGTGATGATTTTTTTTTAATATTCTTGCGTCTTTAGAGAGCGGAGTAGCATGGAAGATCCAGATGGGACATTAGCAAGTGTTGCCCAATGCATTGAGCAATTAAGACAAAAATCATCGTCGCCGCAAGAACAAGAGTTCAATTTAAAGCAGTTACTAGACCTGATCAACACACGTGAAAGTGCATTCAGTGCTGTCGGATCACATTCTCAGGCTGTCCCTGTTCTAGTCTCTCTCTTACGTTCGGGGTCACTTGGGGTCAAGACGTTAGCTGCTACAGTTTTGGGTTCCATGTGTACAGAAAACGAGCTACGGGTCAAAGTATTACTGGGGGGTTGTGTACCTCCGCTTCTCGGTCTTCTAAAGTCAACTTCACCAGAAGGTCAACTCACAGCTGCAAAGACCATTTATGCTGTTTCTGAAGGTGATGCTAAAGATCATGTGGGGTCAAAGATTTTTGCTACTGAAGGGGTTGTGCCCGTGCTCTGGGAGCAGCTAAAAAAGGGTCTCAAATCTGGGCATGTGGTTAATGGTTTGCTGACTGGCGCTTTAAGAAATCTTTGTAGCAACACTGAGGGTTTTTGGTCAGCTACAATTAAAGCTGGTGGAGATGATATTCTTGTAAAACTACTCATGTCTGACCAGCCTGACTCTCTAGCAAATGTTTGCTTTCTCTTGGCATGTATGATGATGGAGGATGCAACAGTATGTTCAAAGATATCAACTTCTGAGACTACTAAACATCTTCTTAAGCTACTGGGACCTGATTATGAAGCTCCTGTCAGAGCACAAGCTGCAGGTGCTTTGAAGTCTCTTTCAGCTCAGAGCAAACAAGCAAGAAGAGATATAGCAAGTTGTAATGGCATTCCTTCTTTGATTAATGCCACAATAGCCCCATCAAAAGAATTTATGCAAGGTGAAGATGCTCAATCTTTACAGGAGAATGCCATGTGTGCTCTTGCAAACATTTCTGGTGGGCTGTCACATGTCATCACAAGTCTTGGCCAAAGTCTTGACTCGTGCACGTCACCTGCACAAGTGGCAGATACATTAGGAGCTTTGGCTTCTGCTCTTATGATATATGACAGCAACGCAGAAAGTACCCGAGCTTCAGATCCGTCAGATATTGAACTGACATTGATTAAACAGTTCAAGCCTCGTTTACCATTTTTAGTTCAAGAACGAACCATAGAAGCTCTTTCCAGTTTGTATGGAAATCCTATTTTTGCAAGCAAACTGGCGAATTCTGATGCAAAACATTTACTGGTTGGTTTGATCACAATGGCAACCAATGAAGTTCAAGATGAGTTGATAAGATCGTTACTTATATTATGCAATAATGAGGGAAATTTATGGCATGCTCTTCAAGGTCGTGAGGGTGTTCAGATGCTAATTTCTCTTCTTGGGCTTTCATCAGAGCAGCAGCAGGAGTGTGCTGTTGCATTGCTTTGTCTTTTGTCCAATGAGAATGATGACAGTAAGTGGGCCATCACGGCTGCTGGCGGCATACCTCCACTTGTTCAAATTCTTGAAACAGGGTCTGTTAAAGCACGAGAAGATTCTGCAACAATTCTTGGTAATTTATGTAATCACAGTGAAGATATAAGGAACTGTGTTGAGAGCGCTGACGCAGTTCCTGCTTTATTATGGCTTTTAAAGAATGGAAGCTCAAATGGGAAGGAAATTGCTGCCAGGACACTAAACCATTTGATTCAAAGATCAGATACAGCAACTATAAGTCAACTTACTGCACTGCTGACCAGTGATCTTCCTGAGTCTAAGTTTCATGTTTTGGATGCACTAAAAAGTCTGCTTTCAATCGCCCCACTTTCTGATTTGCTACGTGAAGGTAGTGCTTCTAGTGATGCAATTGAAACAATGATCAAGATTTTAACTTCTCCAAATGAAGAAACTCGAGCTAATTCATCAATGGCGCTTGCTGGAATATTTAATCTGCGGAAGGACTTGCGGGAAAGCAGTATTGCTGTAAAAACTCTATGCTCTTTAAAAAAACTTCTAAATTCTGAATCTGAGAGCATTTTGGCAGAGTGTTGTGGATGCCTTGCTGCAATTTTCATATCAATCAGGGAGAATGATGACGTTGCAATTATTGGCAGGGACTTGCTGCCTGCTTTATTGACACTTGCAAAATCTCCAGCTCTGCAAGTAGCAGAACAGGCATTAAGTGCTTTAGCGACCCTTTCGTTAGATAAAGAAGTTCCAGGAAAGATTTCCCCTGAAGAAATTATTATGGCTGCTACTAGGGTTCTTCTTGAAGGCAAAACAACAAAAAGGAGCCATGCAGCAGCAGCAATTGCTCGGCTTCTTGATTCTCGGAAAACAGATTCTAGTTTAACTGAATATGTAAATCAAACAGGAACCATGCTTGCATTGGTGTCTTTTATAGAATCCAGTAATTGTGTATCTCTTGCCGCATCAGATGCAATTGATGCACTCACTGCTTTGTCAAGATTAAAAGGTTCACCAGGGCACATCAAACCTGCATGGCAAGTGCTTGTTGAGAATCCTGACAGAGTAATCCCGATTGTTTCATTCATGAAGGGCGCAACTGCTCTCTTACAAGATAAAGCAATAGAAATTTTATCAAGGCTTTGCCATGATCAATGCATGGTTCTTGGAAATGCAATTACAAGATCCAGCGGTTACACTTCATTGATTGCAAAAAGAGTAATTGATTCTTCAAACCCAACTGTGAAAATTGGTGGAACTGCACTTCTTGTTTGTGCCACAAAGGCAAATACTGAAAGAGTTATGGATGATCTTCATGAAGCACATTTGCATTCCCATATAATTCGTTCTCTTGTTTCAATAGTAAGCTCTCCAAATTATTCGAATATGGAAGACGTGGACTCTATAAGTATCTGCAGATGTTCCAAAGATGAGAAATTTACTGGTACGTCAGTTATAAACGGTGCTGGTATCTCTCTATGGCTACTTTCTGCTTTTGCTAGTCATGATGCAAAATACAAAATTGAGATTATGGAGGCAGGAGCTGTTGAAATTCTTACAGGAAGAATCGCACGTCTGTTTTCATACAGTCAGGTATGGTTAAATGGCTTTGTTAGATCAGTTAGTCTGTAATTCATTAATTTGATCATATCATTTTTATTTTGTGCAGTTGGATGCTGATGATGATAGTAGCATCTGGATATCCACACTACTATTAGCCATCTTATTTCAAGATAGGGATATTGTACGAACAAGTGCAACAACAAAAGCTATTCCAGCCCTTGCTAGTTTATTGAGGTCAGAAGGTCCCGCCAATAGATATTTTGCTGCACAAGCTATAGCTAGTCTAGTCAGCAACGGAAGCAGAGGAACTCTTCTATCTGTTGCTAATTCAGGGGCTGCAGGCGGGCTTATTTCCATGCTCGGGTGTGCTGATGTGGACACACTTGATCTTTTACAGCTCTCAGAAGAGTTTTCTTTGGTTCATTACCCAGATCAAGTTGCTCTTGAAAGATTATTCAGGGTCGATGACATCAGGGTTGGTGCTACTTCTAGAAAGTCAATCCCCGCTCTTGTTGATTTACTTAAACCAATCCCAGACCGGCCAGGTGCACCGTTTCTTGCACTTGGACTTCTAATTCAGCTTACAGGAGATAGCCCGGCAAATAAGATTGCCATGGTTGAGTCCGGTGCTTTAGAAGCTTTGACGAAATATCTTTCACTTGGCCCGCAAGATGCCACTGAGGAAGCTGCTACTGTTCTACTTGGCATCCTATTCAGCACTGCTGAAATAAGAAAACATGACTCCGCATTTGGTGCGGTGAGTCAGCTTGTAGCCGTCTTGCGTATGGGTGGAAGGCGTGCACGTTATAGTGCTGCTAAAGCCCTAGAGAATCTGTTTTCTGCTGATCACATAAAAAATGCAGAATCTTCTAGACAAGCTGTTCAACCATTGGTGGAAATTTTGAACACTGGTTCAGAGAAAGAGCAGCATGCTGCTATTGGTGCACTAGTCAGACTACTCAGTGGAAATCCATCAAGAGGTCTCAATGCTTCAGATGTTGAGTTGAATGCAGTTGATGTTCTTAGTAGAATCATTTCATCAGATTGTTCACTAGACTTAAAAGGGGATGCTGCTGAGTTATGTTGTGTATTATTTGAAAGCTCAAGAATTAGATGTTCAGTCACCGCTGGTCGCTGTATCGAGCCTTTAGTTTCGCTTCTTGTTACCGAATTTAGTCCAGCTCAGCATTCGGTTGTGCGTGCGCTGGACCGACTTTTAGATGAGGAGAATTTGGCTGAATTAGTGGCTGCACATGGTGCAATAATTCCTCTTGTAGGTATTTTTGAGAGCCGCAATTACATGCTTCATGAGGCAAGTTGTGGAGCTCTTGTTAAGTTGGGAAAAGATAGGCCTTCTGTAAAGACTGAAATGGTGAAAGCTGGAGTCATTGAGAGTATACTTGATATCCTTCCGGAAGCACCTGATTTTCTATGTGCTGCTTTTGCTGAAGTACTCAGAATATTGACAAATAATGCTGCGATAGCAAAGGGTCAATCTGCAGCAAAGGTGGTCAAACCCCTTTTCTTGCTGTTGACAAGGCCTGAGCTTGGACCCGATGGCCAGCAAAGTGCTTTACGAGTTCTAGTAAACATCTTGGAGCATGAGCAGTGTCGTGTTGACCATACTTTGACTCCAAACCGAGCCATTGAGCCGCTCATTCGGTTACTAGATTCTCCTGTTACGGTGGTCCAGCAGTCATCAGCTGAGCTTTTATCTTATCTGCTTCTGGAAGAAAATTTCCAGAAAGATTCTATAATACAACAAGTAATCGGTCCATTAATGCGGGTTCTCAGTTCTGGCATTCCAATTTTGCAGCAACGGGCTATAAAGGCTCTTGTTAGCATTGCTTTAACTTGGCCGAATGAAATTGCAAAAGAAGGTGGTGTAGGTGAACTATCAAGAGTCATATTATTAGCGGACACTGTTCTTCCTAATCCTCTATGGGAATCTGCTGCTACTGTTTTATCTAGTATTTTACAGTTCAGTTCTGAGTTCTATTTGGAAGTACCTATTGCAGTTTTAGTAAGGTTGTTACATTCAGGCTCAGAAGGAACCGTAATTGGCGCATTAAATGCACTTTTAGTTCTTGAGAGTGATGATTCAAGCAGTGCAGTAGCCATGGCTGAAAGTGGTGCAATCGAGGCTCTTCTACAACTTCTCAGATGCCATCTGTGTGAGGGAACCGCTGCAAGACTTCTGGAAATTTTGTTACATAATGTGAAAATCAGAGAAACTAAAGCTACCAAATCAGCTATCATACCGCTATCCCAATATTTGTTGGATCCACAAACTCAAGCTCAACAGGCGAGATTGTTGGCAACTCTCGCTCTTGGGGATTTATTCCAGAATGAAGCTTTAGCTCAATCTGCTGATGCTGCTGTAGCATGTAGGGCTTTGGTGAATTTGCTTGAAGATCAACCTTCAGAAGAAATGAGAGTGGTTGCTATGTGTGCTTTGCAGAATCTTGTGATGTATAGTCGGTCTAATAAAAGAGCAGTGGCAGAAGCTGGCGGTGTTCAGGTGGTACTGGATCTGATTGCTTCAGCTGATGGTGATACGTCGGTTCAGGCCGCAATGTTTATTAAACATCTTTTCTCTAACAATGCCATCCAAGAGTATGCTTCAATTGAAACAGTCAGAGCTATAACTGGTAAGTTTTTTCGTCATATAAATGCTTGTTCTGTTAATCAATATATGAAAACTCACATTTCATTGCTTAAATAGCGGTGGCAATTCTGATATGTAGCTTGAAAGGAAACGAGTCAAAAGTCTCCCGAAGTGACTTTTAGTGCATTAAACTTCCTAAATCGTTATTAAAAAAATTAGATTACTTTTGCCAAATGAAGTGTGTTTTCAACAACTAAGCAGTATTCAGATGCATTGCTCATCATACACAAATTTTTTAACCCCGCTATTAATACTATCTGAAACCTGCAGCTGCTATTGAAAAGGATTTATGGGCGAATGGAACTGTGAATGAAGGATATTTGAAAGCTCTAAATGCACTTTTTGGTAATTTCCCACGTTTGAGAGCCACCGAACCTGCAACCTTAAGCATCCCACACCTAGTGACCGCCCTTAAATCTGGCTCAGAACCAACTCAAGAAGCCGCATTAGATGCACTCTTTCTTCTCAGGCAAGCTTGGTCAGCTTGCCCCCCTGAAGTCTCTAGTGCCCAATCAACTGCGGCTGCTGATGCAATACCATTGTTACAGTTTTTGATCCAATCAGGCCCGCCAAGATTTCATGAAAAGGCTGAATTCTTGTTGCAGTGTTTGCCAGGGACACTAACAGTTGTGATTAAGCGTGGCAATGATCTGAAACAGTCGGTTGGAAACCCAAGTGTATACTGCAAAGTTACACTGGGCAGTACTCCATCAAGGCAAACAAAGGTACACTTATACTTTTTCCTACTTATTTAATATTTTCTCTGTAGTATTTATCTTCACACAAGGCCTAGGCCCAACACTGCTTCTAGGACATTGTTGGGCCTGAAAGTTGCATATCTGTCCTAGTATTTAGTCGAAACGCGCAGTTAGACGCCGCCTAGGGAAAAAAAGCCCAGTTATAGTATCATTTGGTCCTAGATGTGTTCCAGGTATTTATCTATTTTTTCATATATTGTTTAATCTTTTCTTATGAGTTAAACTATTTTACTGCAGTAGTGTGTAAATTTTTATTTTTCAATTCTTAATAGAACTCAAAAGATATTTTATTATATATTTGCTTCATACATTTAAATAGTTAAAAAGTTTTATTTATAAATTTGATATATCTTGTTGAAAGAAAGCTGAAAAAATAAGCCCACTTGAGACAGCTGGGCTCAGATTAGTTCTGTTTTCCGAATTAACCAGGCCTAGGCGCGTATCTCTAGAGTTAGATCATTGGGAATCATATTAGTTCAAATTGTTATTAGACTGTCCGTTGTGGGCTGCGAGCGAGCTCCGGTGCGAGCAAGGTTTCAGCCCGGTGCTCACCCTCAGCCACAACAGCCCCACGTGAACAGCCCCAGAGCAAGCACAGACGAGTTGCGTGCGTTAACGGGAGAAAGTGACCTTTGGTCGCGCCGTTGCTCACCCCAACCACAACGGGGTCAAGTGACCGGGTTACTTGAGAGTCAAGTTTGGTGGCTCGCGCCTGCTCGCTAGCGGCCCACAACGGACAGTCTTATCAATTCTTTATACGGATGACACAAGGAAAGTAATTATATAGGGACTGGACTAAGATATATGCTTTTACTTTAACATCAACATTTCACATTTTATTTCTGGTACTTGCATCAACACCAGTGATAAAGCTGTGACAACAGGATTCACAGTTTCATGTAAAACACATGCTTAAAAAGTTCTCATTTGTTCGTTAAATGTTTTGCAGATTGTATCAACGGGGCCAAACCCTGAGTGGGATGAGAGCTTCACATGGTCCTTCGAAAGTCCTCCAAAAGGCCAGAAGCTACATATCTCATGCAAGAATAAAAGCAAGATGGGGAAGGTAAGTCCATTACAATAGGTCTAAAAAGTTTTGATCATGTATAGAGCGGCTCTCGATAAGGACATAACCTCAAAGTTGCTGATTCCAAGTAATGATTTTTCAAATGAGTAAAAAATAAAATAAGACTGGAATGTTTTTAGGGACAATTTTATATACCCAGAAAGGGTGATATTATCATGTTTACCCAACCAACAATAAAATGCCATTTTGTCCAAAAAGTTTTTTTGTCCAATACAGTTTATAATAGGGTGATTTGCCATTTTCGTCCCTGTGGTTTAGGACAAAATGCTATTTTTGTTCAAAAGTTTTTTTTTTTTTTTTTTAATATCTAATTTGGCTCCCCCACGTTTTCACCGGCAAAAAGTGAACGTGAGGGAGTCAGGTTAGAAAAAAAATCTTTTTGGACGAAAATGGCATTTTGGCCAAACCAAACCATAGGGACGAAAATGACAGTTTACCCTTTATAATATGATCATTATACCCTTACACTCCAAACTATGATATCCTAATGTTAGTTTTACGGGAATGCATACATTAAATATGCATATTTGGAAACGCGTATATCTGATATTATGACTTTTGTCTGGTATATATGATCGGTTTTGAGTGGATATATGAAACTATCTCATCACTGACCAAGTGTTTTTGTTTGCATAGAAATCGTTTGGGAAGGTGACGATCCAGATTGACCGCGTTGTGATGATGGGTGCGGTAGCCGGTGAATATGCATTGCTGCCACAAAGCAAAAGTGGGGCCCAAAGGAATCTTGAAATAGAATTTCAATGGTCCAACAAGTGAAGTAATCTGGGTCAAGTATATAGGCATCCCTCCAAACATCAGAACACCTCATTTTCCTTTCCTTTTGTTTTTGAGAGTTAATTAAAAACAAATAAATAGTATATAATATTTTATCATCTGGTTTATTTTTTTTGTAGAATTGAAAGTATAGCCATGAGATGTATAACCAACTTTCTTTTGTGTTGTTTGCCTGTTGTAAGATACTTGTAGCTTTGAGATGTTGTAATATATTTTTCATTTCTAATGACGATTGATTCTGGTTTCTAGTCTAAGCCTCATGAACATTTTGTTCCTTAACTATTTTCGATAAAACAAAGTAGTTTAATAAGTTCTTCATAATGAACAAGTCAAATCTATATCATATACTTTTCTCCATCTGATAAAACTCTGGTAAGTGTACTTATTGTTCCTAGTCGGGTCTCTACTTGGTCATTCCGCGTATGACAACTTCTCAAAGTCGTGAGAACGGATCTCATGAAACTTTTGAAGAAAGAAATCTATCGGTTTACTGCCCCTCATGTAGTCATACCACTCAAACCATTTTTCATATGCCAATCACCTCATGCCACTTATAATATAACTCGTGCTGGTTAGTTTTTTTTTAACAGATTACGAGGTCTTGTTTATTTATTTTTTCTGAATATCCAGATATAAATTTTAATGTGGACTGGGTATTTATACATAATAAAGTATATCATGGTCTAGGCAACGGTTTAACCGAAAACGGTTTTTAAATCTAATATTTGTATTTTATTTCTAACGAGTTGCGCTTGCCCGCGCGTTGCGGTGGGGTCTTGATTATGAATGTTTTAGTATCATCATATGAGTTCGAAAATTCTTAATTTTATTCAACCATCTTTCCTTTTTATTTTTATCTTTTTTTGCATTATCCCTAAACACACCTAAAACATTCTACTTCAAAAGACAAAGTGTTTGGGAATGACCCGAATTTTGGGGTCCTAACTTTGTACTGAAAATGTTGTTATATTTTTTTAACTTTGAAATTGCCTTGGTCACAACATACAAATTACATCTTTTGCATATTTTAAAATAACCCAAAAGAAAAATCAACCAAACTCAATTAAATAAAAGAAATAATGTCAAATAGTCAATTATAAATAATTTTTTGCATTTATAGACATGATTACAAAACAAATTGTTCAAGTAAAACCTAATTCAACAACAAAAATATCCAATTTCAACGTCTTACATAGTTTAAGAAATATAATTAAATAAACTATTTTTTAAGTAAACAATTTTTTTTCTCGAAGGGTGGTGACTCTTAGAAGTTACCTAAGCTGTTAATTATAGGAAAGAGTGATGACTCTTAGAGGAGATTAACGTTGATAATTAATTTGTTAAAAGGTGTCAAGTGGTGAGGAACGGTGGTGACTCTTAGAGGTGACTTAACTAACTAATTTGTGAAACGATACCAAGTGATGGGGAAAGGGTGGTGACTCTTAAAGGTGACCCAACTAATTAATTTGTGAAACGGTGCCAAGTGATGATGAATGGTGGTGACTCTTAGAGGTGACCCAACTAATTAATTTGTGAAACGGTGCCAAGTGATGATGAAGATTGAAGGGTGGTGACTCTTAGAGGTGACAAAAGTTGCTAATTGTATATATATAATTTGTATTTAAAATTAATAAAATGTTGTACTCTTTAAATAAATTTATATTTTTTATATTAGTAATATCTTTTAAATCATTATTAATAATGATAAAAAAAACTTTGTTACTTTTAATTAATTATTTAATAAATTATGGGTGTGATTAAATATGATGTGACGTTTGTATAAATGAGAGAAAGCTACTAGATAAGTGAGATAAAAAGCATAGAAACTGTGTGACCTTACACCTGTTATCATTTACACATCAAACTTATATCAACCAAGTTTTTAAATGGTTAAATTTCAATATCCTTAAATCATTGTTCTTTATAAATATTTTCAAGTATTTCATTACAGTAACCAAACCCGATCAGGTCAAGTTACCAAACCGGTACATACATTTCATCCCAAAATGCAAAATCTAAAATAATAGGGCCCAACACCTGTTGGATGCTATTGGGGTTGAAGGCTCAGTGACTTCCTCGGGGTTGCTCGCGGCCATCACTGAAGTTGTCAACCTATGGCTTAGGGGGGCCTGCCCTAAGACGCTGGCCGGGTTCATCGCATCGGCCCCCCTCACCCCCTTATTGAAGCCCGATAATGGAATTCGGCCTATTGCTGTGGGGGGCATTTTACGAAGGCTAGTTTCTAAGGTGGCAATGAAGAAGGTTGGGAAAGACATTGCCCAGTACCTGGGGGACTTTCAATTTGGAGTAGGGGTACCAAACGGGGCAGAGGCGGTGCTTCACAGTGCCAACAGGTTCCTCAACTCTTTTCATGCGGATGGGTCTCTGGCTATGCTTACAGTAGACTTCTCCAATGCCTTCAACATGGTCGACCGTACAGTTTTTCTCCAAGAGGTTCACCAGCGATGCCCGTCCATTTATCCGTGGGTCCAGTTCCTTTATGCCCAGCCGGCTAGGCTGTATGTGGGCAATGATTGTATTGGGGCTACCACCGGAGTGCAACAAGGAGATCCTTTGGGGCCCCTTCTCTTTGCCCTTGCCTTACATCCCCTTATCATGCGGATTCAGGAACACTGTAACCTACCGTTTCATGCTGTGACAACCTTCAACCTTCACTTTTCATAAAAGTTCATAATTGGTTCCTCAACTATTTCAAAATTTTCATTTTTAACCCTCGTATTTTAGTAGGACCAAAATTCACAATTTAATAAAACTTACAATTTTTATAAGTAAAAGTATGCACGTTTTATACTCACATCTACGTCTGAGCACATATGTTTCAGACCTTAATACTCAAAGCCCTTAATTTTCGGTACTAAAAGAACTTAGAACTAGAAGGAAACAAGTCTATAACTTAAAATTGATTAAATTAGAAAAATTATTTTTTTTAGCCCTCGCGGTCCGCTGAGACAGTCAAAGTTTCAGTCAAAGTCCTAGTCAAAAGTCCTAGTCAAAGTCTTAGTCAAAATCCTAGTCAAAGTCCTTGTCAAATAGTCAATTCATCTTAAAACCTTACTTTATTGTGTTGACCAATTTTAAAGTCTAATTGAATCCAAAACTAGTATAAAAACACACCTATGACCCATTACACTTTGCACCTCTAAATCGATTGTTTCAATTCGATTAAACTCTCCCTCATACCTTTCTTCTAGAGTATATTACTTCTACATTTGAAGCTTTGATTATAAACTCTTGTAATTGGCGAATTGGAAGCTTGATATTTTTCCTATTCGGTTTCTTTTCTTCTAAATTGGAATAGTTTCGTTGTTGAATCTTTGGATTGCCCGCATTTTCACGCTCGCTTAGTCATCTAGTCATTTGCCGAAAGTGAGTATTTCCTACCCCGTTTTTGCTTTTATTCATATTTGGGGTGTTACATGTACACTTATACAAATTACAAATACAAGTTCACATTTTTACAATACAATTCTAGTACTATGTGCATTTGCTTACAAACGTGTTTTATGCTTAGACATTACATGTAGAATACATTTGTACTTAGTGAAATCATTAACATTGTACAAGCCGACCTTAACATTGGATAGCGCTATTGGATTGACAACCCGCCTAGGTTGATTCTCCCCCTTTTTCATCGGAGAATCCGTGGTCATTGTTAAGTTATTATCCATTTATTGGATAAGTACACCGCCGTTCATTTAGTACATTATACAGTCACATGATTGATTTCGCTCATTTGTATGATACATGGTTTACATAATTGCATTGTAGCTTTGCACTTGAACTGCATAACATTTTTCCAACTTACTATATGTATTAAAACTAGGAATGCTCACCAACATTTCATATGTTGACAAAACCTATTTTGTACATGTTTCAGGTGCAGTTGATCTTAGTTCCATAGCATTGGATTTTAGTGCTTGCTTTTAATAAGTTATTTCAAATTTCATGTTTCGTTCAGACTTTTGTATTTTTTTTCCATTTCATCTATGTAAGACAATTTAAATTATTCAATAATATATTTACATTTTAGTACCATGTGCTTTTGAACAATCGTCACTACGTGACACCTCGATGATTCCGCCATCGGTTGGGGTGTTACAGATTGGTATCAGAGCCATGGTTATAGGGAATTAGGTTATTAGAATGCCTTTTAGCCTAGTCTATAACCAAGCTTACATTCACGAGTCCTCTCGTGTTTATTTCTCTTTATCCTATTATTTTCTTTCAAGATATTTTCGCTATGATTTTTCTCGTTATTCTTTCGGTGTGTTGTTTAAAGAAGAAGATACTCGTATTTCACAAACGAAACGATATCACCAAGTTAGGAGTGACATCCATACCTTGGTGATTAGTTTCACTCCTCTATATGTTATTTATCTTAGGAATATATCTTTGAGATAGGAGTGACATCCACACCTCAAAGAGTTTTTCTTTCAAAAAGGAACTTAACCACTAAGCTGGGAGTGATATCCTTAACTTAGTGATTGGTTTCATTCCACAATCGTTTTCAATTTTAAAATACATCTCTGAGTTAGGAGTGAAATCCAAATATCAAGGATCTATTTTTGCATCTCGTTTTTAATCTCGCTAAAGTTTTGGAATTCACTAGTGATGGGGCACGTGCAATCTGGAAGGGTGAGCGCCTGTATCCTGAGTTTTCTGTCTAGGCCTGGTATTTCGTATAAATCCCAATCAGACGAGGGACCCGTATACCTACCTGGGAACTCTTGGGATGAGCATTCACTTATAGGCAAAAATACGCCCCCACAAGTCACTAGGAAATTTCAAATACTTGAGTTAGTCAAAGTTTCCTATAGAAACAATTCCAATGTTTTATATCATTGATATTTATGTTTGTTTATCATTTGAAGATTCCATTTAATCACTTGATGTTTCATATGCCATTATTCATTGATCATTCGCTTTTGAATCCCTTATCATCATTACTAAAACTTTTGTTCGATATATTATCGCATTAAAGCTTACACTATTTCACTTATGCTCATGATTCTTACACTATAAGGTATTACTCGTTTTGCGTTAAAACATTTTTACCCACGACTTAAGTTTTAAACTCTGTGTTTAACTTTGATCACATCCTGATTTTAGGAATGTTGCGTCATCATACAATTAAAAATGAACATGGTTTTTCCAAACTTATTATTTCAACCTGTTTTATACCTTCATGTTTACAAACTTACTTGATCGAAGTCACAGTATATCCTCATATACCTAATACTAATATTGCTACACCCAGCCTCCTAAGCCATAGCCAACTACCATTAGTTAGAATTTCTTAGTCAGACTAAACTCATACATAAATGCCTACCTACACGATACGCACTAGTACACTACTCTCTAAAACGATTAATTTGACAACTTATTCTATAAGTCTTTTCACAAAGCCTATTCGCCAAATTAGAACACACTTTTCATACACCTTGTGCCTTGAAACAAATAGTCCGCTATGAGCCCAAAGAGATGCCTTAAAGATCCTGCAAATAAATGATCTTTCAATGTATAAATTTCGTAAAAGTTTGAAAATTTAAAAGGTTTCAAGTTTACCCAGTCTTAACGGGTAACACTTCGATTTTCTCAACATTTCATAACAATTAAAAATTTCCGACTTTTCAACCCACAAGTTAAAGAAATGTTTAAATACAAAAAAAAAAATTATTTTCCAAAATTCGTCCAAGGCATCTAGGATCATTCACAACCTTCACATCATTTTAAATTTTGGTCTTTCGAAACACATTAGATTTACACACACTTCATGAAATGGTTTCATCTTGCATTTTATAAACTTGCATTGCATATTTTACAAATCAAATGTAAATCTGCATGTTTTCATATAACGTATCCAATATATGTTTTCGGGAGGAATTTGCAACTAATAATATACCTTATAACACTTTTCAAACTCGACTTCTCGTAAACACATGAAAATGTGTACTTACGAAATCTTTTCAAGTGAACCTGTTTTGAACTTAAAACATTCTTCGGTTTCCAAAAAGTTATCCTCATACCAGTAGACTATACGTCTGTTTTGCGCACTTTCATATACAGTAAATTTCATTATTTTTTACACCATTCTATTTATAGTTACATTCGTACATTATCTTATTATTTTTGTATTATTCTTTTGTTGGTAGTTATTTTCACGCGTTATTCGCAACTATTCTCGCACTAGTTATTAGTAGTTATTCTTACAACACTAGTTTTGAGCATTAATTTAACTCGTTTACTTTCATTTTGTGCAAATTGTGCGATTTACTCGATTTAAGTTATGCTATTCTTTTAATCAAAATTTTATGTTATACTCATATACTTACATGAACGCATATTTGGTATGCATATTTTTTTTTTTGTTGTGAGCAAAACCCTGTTATACTTTACATTATTTTGTTCATCATCATGGCCAACGAACATACTAATTGATAGCTCGTATGAGATCTAAGCCAGTTCCCATGAACGACTCGGTTCAGAGTATTCCTCTAACCCGAGGGGAACGATGTAATCCTCGGAGTTTATCAATATGGTTGTTTAGAGCCCAATGATGTGAACAGAAATTTACCGGTTAAGGGTGAACCCGAAAGGTGAAGAACCCCTAATCATGTCTTATACTTACACATTAATCTCATTACGGTTAAAAGGTGAACCTGAAAGGTGAAGAACCTCTAACCGCATCTTATACTTGAGCAGTATCTACTACTTAACACATTTTGGTTGCACGCATTGTTTCTTGTATTACTTATGTTAGTATTATGGAAAAGCATAACACCCTAGTGTAAGGTAAATCGATGATTACGGTCTGGAACGCAATCATGGATTTACAGGTACATGGGGGTGGTGTGTGATTCTACTTAGGCTATTGGTAGACAATCAGTACGGGTCCAAAGTATCAGTAGTGTGGTGGGTTAGCTGCGGTACACCCTATATATAAGCACGAGCGATACCGCGGGAGCGGACTAGGAGTCTGACCAAGAACCTACCCATTACTATCTCTTTATTAGATCGTTGACTAATAGCTAGCATTTTCGATAAGAATGTTCTTACACGAGCTTCAATTCGACTTCCTAGAGTCTTTCTCTGGACCATCCACACAGAAAACACAAACTTTCTATACTCTTACACTCTCTGTTAGTCGAAATCCTGTTGCATGTCCTTAATAAAATTTGGTCAGAAACTTCTCTAAAGTAAGGGAAGCTACTCTAACACTGCCCTGCCCTCACCAGTTACATATTTTTCCTAAACCTTGCTCATTATAAACTCTTAATTCTCAAACCTTGGGTCAAACTTTAAGGATTTTCAAACTCTTATTTTGGGTATTAAACAACTACTTCAAACTTTGTCAAATCATGGCTGATGCATTTCTTAAAATCTACTTCTCTTTTTACAAATGTCTTTTGTTTCATGGAAACCTTCACTTGAAAGTAATTTCGGGACGAAATTTTCTAAAGTAGGGGAGACTGTGACAACCTTCACCCTTCACTTTTCATAAAAGTTCATAATTGGTTCCTCAACTATTTCAAAATTTTCATTTTTAACCCTCGTATTTTAATAGGACCAAAATTCACAATTTAATAAAACTTACAATTTTTATAAGTAAAAGTATGCACGTTTTATATTCACATCTACGTCTGAGCACATATGTTTCAGACCTTGATACTCAAAGCCCTTAATTTTCGGTACTAAAACAACTTAGAACTAGAAGGAAACAAGTCTATAACTTAAAATTGATTAAATTAGAAAAATTATTTTTTTTAGCCCTCGCGGTCCGCTGAGACAGTCAAAGTTCCAGTCAAAGTCCTAGTCAAAAGTCCTAGTCAAAAGTCTTAGTCAAAATCCTAGTCAAAGTCCTAGTCAAATAGTCAATTCATCTTAAAACCTTACTTTATTGTGTTGACCAATTTTAAAGCCTAATTGAATCCAAAACTAGTATAAAAACACACCTATGACCCATTACACTTTGTACCTCTAAATCGATTGTTTCAATTCGATTAAACTCTCCCTCATACCTTTCTTCTAGAGTATATTACTTCTACATTTGAAGCTTTGATTATAAGCTCTTGTAATTGGCGAATTGGAAGCTTGATATTTTTCCTATTCGGTTTCTTTTCTTCTAAATTGGACTAGTTTCGTTGTTGAATCTTTGGATTGCCCGCATTTTCACGCTCGCTTAGTCATCTAGTCATTTGCCGAAAGTGAGTATTTCCTACCCCGTTTTTGCTTTTATTCATATTTGGGGTGTTACATGTACACTTATACAAATTACAAATACAAGTTCACATTTTTACAATACAATTCTAGTACTATGTGCATTTGCTTACAAACGTGCTTTATGCTTAGACATTACATGTAGAATACATTTGTACTTAGTGAAATCATTAACATTGTACAAGCCGACCTTAACATTGGATAGCGCTATTGGATTGACAACCCGCCTAGGTTGATTCTCCCCCTTTTTCATCGGAGAATCCGTGGTCATTGTTAAGTTATTATCCATTTATTGGATAAGTACACCGCCGTTCATTTAGTACATTATACAGTCACATGATTGATTTCGCTCATTTGTATGATACATGGTTTACATAATTGCATTGTAGCTTTGCACTTGAACTGTATAACATTTTTCCAACTTACTATATGTATTAAAACTAGGAATGCTCACCAACATTTCATATGTTGACAAAACCTATTTTGTACATGTTTCAGGTGCAGTTGATCTTAGTTCCATAGCATTGGATTTTAGTGCTTGCTTTTAATAAGTTATTTCAAATTTCATGTTTCGTTCAGACTTTTGTATTTTTTTTCCATTTCATCTATGTAAGACAATTTAAATTATTCAATAATATATTTACATTTTAGTACCATGTGCTTTTGAACAATCGTCACTACGTGACACCTCGATGATTCCGCCATCGGTTGGGGTGTTACACATGCCTGGTATTTGGATGATGGGACGATTATAGGCAACGCAGTGGAGGTTGCTAGGGCTTTAGACATTATCAATGTGCATGGGCCATCTCTGGGGCTTCATCTCAATATTAAGAAAACTGAGGTCTTTTGGCCGACGTGTGACGGGTTGAAAAGTCAAGAAGGGCTTTTCCCGACAGGGATTGGTAGACCTGAGAAAGGGGTTAAGCTCCTTGGTGGGGCTGTTAGCGGAGATCCTACCTTTATCGGGGAGTTGGCAGGGCATCGGGCTACGAGTGCGGTTGCCCTCATGAAACTACTGCCCCGCCTTAGAGATCCCAGAGTGAACTCCTGCTGCTCAGGTCATGCATGGGGGTCGCTAAGTTACTTTTTGGGTTACGAACTTGCCAACCCCACTTCATGGTGGATGCGGTATCCCTTTTCGATGATGGTCTCCGCGAAGCTATTGAAGATATAGTTGTGTGTGGTGGCCCCTTCTTCGGGGACCTCCAGTGGCGCTTGGCATCCTTGCCGATGCGTTTAGGTGGTTTGGGCCTCCTTTCAGCTCGAGATGTTGGGGTCTATGCCTTTGTGGCGTCCAGAGCTCAGTCTTGGGAACTTCAGGATCATATCCTCCGAAACAGTGGGGTCATTAGACTAGACCCAGACTATCAACAGGCGCTCGAACGATTAAATGTCTATCTCCCGGACTTTGATATTGGCGGTTTTTCTAACAAGGACACCGCCCCCCAAAGCCACAAAAAACTTTGGCGAATGCTCTTTTTAGCAAAACTGCTCAGAGCCTGGGAGAAGTTTTTGAGTTGTCCACTCGCCAGAAGGCGGTGATTGAATGCCTAAAGGGCCCTCATGCTCAGGATTTTTTGACCGTTATCCCGATTGAGGGTTTGGGTCAATGCATGTCTGCAGTAGAGTACAGGGCTATACTCAAGTACCGATTGATAATCCCTATGTACCCGGAAGATGAAACATGCCCCATTTGCCGTAAAACTTGCATGGATAAATACAGGGAGCATGCAATTCATTGCAAGGAGCTCCCTGGTTTCAAATATCGGCATGACTGGGTGAGGGACGTTTTGTGGGATATCTTGAGAAGAGCTGGGATCTCTGCCAAAAAGGAGGCCCCTGTAAACTTCCTCACAGACCCCACGGAAGGGAGATCCACCCTGCGACCCGCAGATCTGCTTGTCTTTGGTTGGGAGAGGGGGAAACATGCTTGTGTGGACCTCACTGGGGTATCTCCGCTGGTTGGGTTAAGGGAAACAGGGTTCGTAGCTGGGCAAGCATCAAGAAAGGTGGAATCAAAGAAAGTAGATAAACACGCTAAAGCTTGTGCATATAACCAACATGTCTTTATCCCTCTGGCCTTCGACACCTTTGGCTCCCTGGCGCCAGAAGCTATTCGTTTCTTGACCAAGGTCCAACGGGTCGTCTACAGCAATGTTTCATCCCCAGGGGGGCAAGGTTTTGTCTTTAGTAGACTAGGGTTTGCAATTCAAAAGGGGGTGGCGGCGCAGCTTGTTGCCCGTCTACCTGCTATTATGATGTAACTTTCGTATTTTGTTTTAATGGAAAAAAAAATTATTAAACAAAAAAAATAATAATAATAATATTAATAATAATAATAATAATAATAATAATAATAATAATAATAATAATAATAACTAGTGGTAGTTACCCGCGCGTTGCCGCGAGGCACGGTTTACACATACGCGTTTCCGTGGGACGCGATATCACTATGTTGATACCGAACCGGTACCATTACCGAAAGCATCGATCCTGAAAAACGGCAAGAATTGGCACATATAAGGATGCCTAAAATGATAGGTAAGGCGCTTCACTACCAAGGAGCCTATTTCGTTGAGAGTTTAGTGGGCGTTAGAAATAACGTTATGTAATTGTTGTTTATCCAAATTAATCTTTAAAACCTATTTTACGTTGTAGTTACCCGTGTGTTGTCGCAGGATGCAGTTTACACCCGTTTGTTGCCGTGAGACGTTTGAACTCCGTACACATCGAAACAGAATTGCTAACGATAGCGAATAAATGTTATATTGGTAATAATACTCCATGTTCAAAAACGAATACGGTATCGGTACCGGTATTTAGACAATACTTGGTCGGTCCTCCACGATAAAAAAAAATATTACTATACCGGTACAAAAAAATCATTTAAAATTTAAGAGTATAATCCGTTTTTATGTATTCTTAATAAAAATTAGGCTACCTTAGAAAGATACTGTTATACTTGTATGTTGGCAAATGTTTTACTTAACAAATACAACAATTTACTTAACAAATACAACAATGTGTATTAGTAAAACTGTGATGGCAAAAAAAAAATAAAATCAATTAGCTGGACGAAGGATGAGAAAATAAAGTGACCTGAACCAATAGCAAACATTGACTGTTTATCTGTAATTTCTTTAATATAGATAGAATAGAATAGAATAATAATAATAATAATAATAATAATAATAATAATAATAATAATAATAATAATAATAATAATACAGAGCAAGCCCACAATCTTTTAAAAAACCCAACAACAACCCATGCAAGCCTTACAAACAACAGGCCTCGGCCCATTTCACAATCCCTAATCGACACCCAATATAAACAACTATCACCACTCCAAATCACACACACACACACCAAAACAAACCCTAGTAGGTTACCCTAAACTCTCTGTGACACAACAATGGCTTCTTCAACAGCCGCCGTCCGTCCCTTAGTCACGATCCAAACCCTAGACTCCGACATGTCGACGGACGCCAACACTCTCCCTCTCCCTCACGTCATGAAAGCCTCCATCCGTCCAGACATCGTCAACTTCGTCCACTCCAACATTTCCAAAAACTCTCGCCAACCCTACGCCGTCTCTCGCAAAGCCGGTCACCAGACCTCAGCCGAGTCATGGGGAACCGGTCGAGCCGTTTCACGTATTCCACGTGTACCAGGCGGTGGGACCCACAGGGCAGGCCAAGGAGCCTTTGGAAACATGTGTCGTGGTGGACGTATGTTTGCGCCTACTCGGATCTGGAGAAGGTGGCATAGGAAGATTAATGTGAACCAGAAGCGATACGCTGTCGTTTCGGCGATTGCGGCGTCTGCTGTTCCGTCGCTGGTAATGGCGCGTGGACATAGGATTGAGAGTGTTCCTGAGCTGCCGTTGGTTGTTAGTGACTCGGTTGAAGGAGTTGAGAAGACGAAGAATGCGATTCAGGTGTTGAAGCAGATTGGAGCTTATGCTGATGCTGAGAAGGCTAAGGATAGTTTGGGCATTCGTCCTGGTAAAGGAAAGATGAGGAACCGAAGGTATTATTATTAATATTATTGTGTATGTGTACATATATTTACTGTTGTAGAGATTTGATTAGATAGAATAGTATATAAAAATGTGGAATTGAGGGTATTATTATTATTATTATTTGTGTGTCTAGTTGTATACACAATTACTGCTGTAGTGAATTTGTTACATAGATTAGTTTGTTGAGCCTACTAAAAATGAGAAATCGAAAATATTATTATTATTCTTGTTATTATTTGTGTGTGTTTCTCTGTGTGTATATATAATTACTGTTGTAGTGAATTTGTTAGATAGCATACTTAGTTGAGTCGACTAAGGCAATGAGGAATCGATGGTTTTATTAGTATTTATGTTTCTGTGTGTTTATGTATATTTACTGTTTCAGAGATTTTGTTACATTTCATAGTTAGTATTTGTCTGTGTGTGTGTGTAAATATATGTATATTTTTTGTAGAGAGCTTGTTACATAGCATAGTAATAATGAGCAATCTAAGGTATTATTATTATTAGTGTGTGTGTGTGTTTTTATATATGTACTGTTATAGAGAGTTTGATACATAGCATTGTTAGTTGAGTGTAGTGAAAGAAAAAAGAGGAATCAAAGGTATTATTAGTGTGTGTTTATTGTTGTAGAGAGTTTATTACAAAGTTGAGTTAGTTACACGTGTTATGATGTTTTATTTGTGATCTATCATTATTGATTTTACATTGTTTTGACATGGTTGATTGAGTTTTTACTTGATTGTAGATACATTTCACGAAAAGGACCATTGGTTGTGTACGGAACCGAAGGAGCAAAGCTTGTGAAGGCGTTCAGGAACATTCCAGGTGTTGAGGTTGCTAATGTGGAGAGGTTGAACTTGCTGAAACTGGCTCCTGGAGGTCATCTTGGGAGGCTTGTGATTTGGACCAAATCCGCATTTGAGAAGTTGGATTCTATTTACGGATCGTTTGAGAAGACGAGTGAGAAGAAGAAGGGGTATGTGTTGCCTAGGGCCAAGATGGGTAATGCTGATCTTGCCAGGATCATCAACTCTGATGAGGTTCAGTCGGTTGTGAAGCCGATCAAGAAGGAGGTTAAGAGGGCTCCAATGAAGAAGAACCCATTGAAGAACCTTAACACCATGCTGAGGTTGAACCCGTATGCTAAGGCTGCTAAGAGGATGGCTCTACTTGCTGAGGAACAAAGGAAGAAATCTAAGCAGGAGAAGCTTGATAAGAAGAGGCAGCCAATCTCCAAGGTACATTTGCTTTTCTTTTGTTTATGTACATTTGCTGTTCGTGTAATGCTGTTTGTAAGCTTGAAGTGGAATTTTAAGTATCGATTTGTTTTAAGCGATTTGATTTTGTTTGTTATACTGAAACAGGAGGAAGCCGCAAAGATTAAGACAGCTAGCAAGGCATGGTACAAGACTATGATATCAGACAGTGACTATGCTGAATTCGATGTTTTCACCAAGTGGCTTGGAGTTTCACAGTAATATCTCAATGTGTTGCTTTGATCTGTTAGGTTTTTTTAAAACAATAGAAGTTCATACCGCCAAGTATCTTATGTTTGATCTGTGTTCTAGACATAAATTTTCATTTGTGTTCTGTTGCTGGTCTTGTCTGGCATTGAGTTTTGTTAAGATTGAGCTTTCAGTTAAAGACCTTTGCATATCTTTGTGTTATCATGTTGTTCTGTGTCTGCCATTTTTTGATTGAAGTTTAGTGAAATAATCTTACTGATATGTAGATTATTATTTAGAAGTTTATTATTTTAAGCAGTTTTGATTGGTGGAGGAATTGTTTTATAGCAAAGATGGTTTTCGTTGAAGCCTAAATCTAGGCTTCAATAGAGAGATCAATGGGTCTATATGACTTTGTGAGGCACTTTGACACTTTCATGCTTGTTGGATCTTGGAGTTTGTATTATTATGCTAAAAAACTAAACTTTTTTTGTTGCTAATTTTCAATATCGTGTATTTTTACCGAAAAATACGCATTCTTAAATTTGTGGTTGTGTAAAATTGGGTTGGTCAATTTGAAGTACACAGGTTACCTGTCTAAAAATAGACCACTATTAGTCTATTACAAACTTTGTTAAAGGGGATGGCAATCAAACCTAAACCTGATCGGTAAATTCGAAACCCGACACATTTGGGACGGGTTTGGGGTTGAGTAATCGGGTATGAGATTAGTTTTTATTTTTTTCATGGGTTTGGGACGGGTTTGAGATTTGATGATATACTTGTTTACCCGACCCGATTACCCAATAAAATATACCCGTTTACCCGATTAGATACCAAATATAATCTAGATTGTCATCTTGTGCTAAAAACACCAATAATTAGTGTTTACTATCTATTATCTATGTCGTTTAGTGTTTTTATATGATTTAAGTATTTTATATTTATACATTTAAACCTAGCATCTTCTTGTCATATTTTTTGATTGTAAAATCAAGTTACATCTGGATAATGGGTAAGCGAGCAACAAGCTGCGCCGCTATCCCTTTTTGAATCGCCAAACCTATTCTACTAAATACAAACCCTTGGTTCCTTGGGCTTTGCGAGTCACTGTGGACCACCTTCTGCACCCGCTCCAAAAAGCGAACTGCCTCAGGGGCAAGGGATCCAAAAGTGTCGAAAGCAAACGGAATGAACACATGCTGATTCTCTAAACACGCTGCCTCGTGCTTAGCAACCTTCCTAGCTTCCGCCTTCAAAACCGCCTGTCCCGGAACGAATCCACTATCTCTCAACCCCACCAGTGGGGACACCCCAGTGAGGTCAACACACGCGTGCTTACCCCCTGCCCAGCCAAACACAAGGACGTCCGCAGGACGCAGGGTGGATCTTCCATCTCGTGGGTCAGTCAGAAAGTTAACAGGGGCTTCTTTCTTGGCTGAGATCCCGGCACGCCTAAGCACATCCCATAAAACATCTCTAACCCAGTCATGACGATACTTGAACCCCGGTAATTCCTTACAGTGGAGGGCATGCTCGCCAAATCTATCCAAGCAAGCTTTTTTACAAATGGGGCATGAGCCGTCTGGCGGAAAAAGGGGAATCATGAGACGGTATTTAAGGATGGCTCTGTATTCAACTGCTGACATCCGTTGCCCAAGACCTTTAATGGGTGCAACAGTCAAAAAATCATGGGCATGAGCCCCTTTGAGACAAGCCAAAACTGCCTTTTGACGTGGGGTCATATCGAACCGCTCCTCCATATCCTGTGTGTGTTTACCATAAAGAGCACTCGTCAAAGTTTGTTGAGGTTTCTTGGGGGCGGTCTCCTTATCGGTAAAACCACCTAGATCAAGGTCCGGAAGAGTTGTTCCAATTTATACATTATAATCATTTACATACATATTTAATAATGCTAAATGTATTGATTAGTAGTTACCCAATAGATACTCGACGGGTTTTTAGTCGGATATACCTAATGGGTAAGTTTAGAAAAATTAACGGGTTTACCCGAAACCCGTGGGTATACACGATATTCGATGGGTAATTACCCGATACAAACCCGACAGGTTTGGGACAAGCATATCTGATTAGGTATAGGGTTGGGAACTTGGGATTACCTAAACCCGTCCCAAAACCGACCCATTGCCATCCGTACTTTGTTAACTTAAACGGATTCAAATAGGTTATTTGTCTTAACTACCTCAATCTTCTTGCTCCTGCCACCTACCAGTCACCGTTAACATCACCATCATCGCAACCACCACCACAAAATTGCCTTGTAAGCTTGTTTTAACTGTACTCTTGAGTTTGAGTAGTATGCCAATATGAACACTTTATTGATGAAAGCATTGTAACCACCATCACCTCCAAAACTATCAACACCACCACACCCTCTTCCACCGCAAAGCAACTACCCCATCACTAGCCACCTTTTAAATAAACTAGTGTGTTTTAAGGGTGCGCAATGCACACCCACCCTATAGAGTCTTTAAATAAATACGCAATGCACACCCAACACATGTTTGCAAGCTTCGAAAATCTTTATATGGCTTGAAGCAAGCACCACGTGCATGGTACAAAGAACTTACCACTTTTCTTCTCAACTTTGGATTCCAAAAATCCCTTGCCGACCCGTCCTTGTTCATTTATAACAAAAACTCCACCTCCAGTGGCGGAACCAGAAATTTTTAACCGAGGGGTCAATATCTTATATACAGTTACACACAAATATGCTAGTGTATAAGACCATACGTAGTGGTCATTGAAATGGGCGTGAATGGGGGGGGGGGGGGGGGTTGGCGCCCAAAAAACGCCCCTACACCCCCCTTTGTTAAACGTTCGCTAAGCCCCTTCTCGTGAAATATTTCGCAAAGGCAAACCTCTCTTCCTCCAATCAGGTTGTAACATTTCGCACTAAATACATGCACGTTACGAAATAAAACGACAAGCCTTATTATTATTTTTTTTAGATATTTTGAACCCCTATACAATGATAATTATTCATACATATTTATATATATATATATATATACATGGAAGTTTGTAATAATAATAATAAAAATAATAATAATAATAATAGTAATATTGTTTATATGTGACTAAACCCATACCAATGTCTTTTAATAACTTTCGAAGCCCAGCATCACACCATAACCCGGCCCAACATCACAGCCCAGAAGTGTCCAGCCCACAAGACCTGGCCCATTAGCCATTCTCCCCCTCCACTGTTAAAAAAAAAAAAAAAAAAAGAATTAAAATGCTCCTCCTGGGTCTCGAACCGGAGACCTTTCATACACTCACACGCGTTTAACCCACCTGCTCTACACCCTTTGTTGGTTCTAATCCAACTTAAAATATATATAAGCTCACCCCTTTCTCTTCTTCTCCCTGACGACGTGCAGCAACAGACATGGAAACTATTGACCATTCAATTTGATCAATTTTATTAAACAATTTACTATAATTATTCGTGGTTTTGAACTTGACAAATCATTAGCGTCAATTTACACGCAATTTCAACCAAAAATTACTGAAATTAAGCGTAATTTCGCGTATGAACTTTTAGGCATGGTCAAACTTACCAATTCATCGTTCCAGACGATTGCACTATAAATTGATGATCAGCGAGCCTTCACAACTCGCCATTAACCCTCTCTCTATCTTCAATTTTCTTTATTATACACTGATTGATCTTCGCAAATTCAATTTTGACCTTGTGGTCTTGACCGAGCAATCCAGATCAAAACAACATTGTAAGATTAATTATTTTTGTGGTTTATGTTCATCGGCATCCACACATCAATAGCCCTATGATTAATTAGGCTATTGATGTGTGAATCAATGTATTGCAGGATCTAGGGTTCGAAGTTTTGAAATGGGGATAAACTCAGTTTCACATAGTGTATTTAATTATTCTTAACCGGGTTTCATCACAACCACTGGCCTAGGCCAAGTGGTTGTGACTATGGTCTATAACCCCAGGATCCCGAGTTCGAGTCCCGGCTACGGCCAGCTTTTTGTTCCTTTTTCTTTTTATAAACCACAAATCATTATTATATATATTATACCTTTAAAACTTATAAATTTGTTTTTAAATGTTAAAACTATTTTATAAATTCTAAAAAAATTATATTTATTAAATCTGAATTAAAAGTTTTATTTACAATTTTTATTTTTCAAAAATTCATTTATTTAATATTTATAATAATTAAATCAATTTTATACCATTATATTTATAAAAATCCATTAAAATATCAAAACAATTTTATTAAATTCTACAAAAATTATCCTGAGTTTGTATAAAGTTAAACTTTACTGAAATGATTTTTAATTCTGAAAAATCATTTATTTTATATTTTTAATCACTTTTTGTTAGATTCAATCATAATTAAATCATAATAAATTCAATTTTCATTATTTTTGCACCAAAATTTTATACAATTTATTATTAAACATTTAGAACAGAAATATGATTTTTAAAATAGAAATTCTTTAATTTTAGTATTTTGAATATTAAAAGTTAAATATTGGCAATTTGTAATAAATAGATTTAAAAATCTATTTTAAATGAAATAATTTTATAAAAATTATTTTTATACTTCAAACACTTTATTGTGTACATTCTAAATTCAAATTGTATAAAAGACTTTCTTTTATTTAATTATCAAATTTCCCTTTTATTTAATTAACATTTTATTTTAAATTCAACAATTGGATATCCCCAAATCGAAACCCTAGGATACACTTATAAACTAATTAGACTTAGACTTATTTATTACCTTATTATAGGGTGATATTTGTCATTATTTGGGCAACACTATTATTTCATCTTTTCAAGAAGTATAACATTTGCTAAGGTGAGTTTACATAGCCCCTTTTACTCTATTTTCACTATTTTTGGGGTGAAACATGTTTAAACATTTTATACTATCATTTACTCATATTTACTTGTGATTCAAGTACATCATCATTCTATCATTTGACTGTAACAAAAAGACACAGTACAATCATTAACAATGATCAAGCCGCCTGTTTAGATTATAGCGCTATAGGTCTGACAAACCCATCCCCCGCATAGACTCAGGGATGATCGATAGCAGTAATAACATTTAACTAACTTGCGAGTTAGTCATCAGTCGACACAAGGTTTGGTTGTACAAAGACGCATTGTTGCATGTCGGTATCATACTCTATCATCATACAACTTGGAATGTTGTACAAACTATTGTTATCAACTATTTCTCAAAAAAAACCTATGCATTCTCCCCAACTTTTGTTGACCCAAAATATTTTCAACTTAACATGTTTCAGGTTCTACGTGCTGGAAGATTTGCTTGAAGATATGTGCATAGTTTTATTCAATTTGATGTACGAATTCTTGTAGATCAATTGTATGTAATTTATTTAAATCAATTAATGAAATTTATTATTCACCATAAGCTACTGAACAATCATCAATACGTGACATCCCGATGTTTCCGCCATCGGTTGGGGTGTTACAGATTGGTATCAGAGCCATGGTTATAGGGAATTAGGTTATTAGAGAAATAATCTAGTCTATAACCATAGGATTTAACCAGTACTTGCTTCTTTTGCTTGCTATTCTCTATCTCCCTCCTACTTCATATCCCTACTTTCACCCCTACAAGAAGGTTGCTCTCCATCACTGGATTCACTCTTAGACTAATAAGGCAAAATCCTCAGGTTTAACCTAAACCACATTGAGATCTCGTCGAAGTTCTAGATTTTAATAACGAACACGTGCAATCTGGAAGGGTGAACGCCTGTATTCTGAGTCTTCTGTCTAGGCTGGCATTGCGCATATATCCCAATCAGACGAGGGACCCGGATGCCTACCTGGGAATTCTCGGGATGAGTGTTCACTTATAGGCTAAAGCACGTCTTCATATGTTATTAGAATTTAGAATCTTTGATAAGTCAACGTTTTCGTTTATTCGTTTTAATTAATGAATAAATGATTACATTCCTTATATAATCTCATTCATTTCATTGTGTCTATTACAGATCATGCCTCCACGTCGCAGCACTCGCAACAGCAATGGTGAGAACCACGAAGAAGGTGGTGACGACCATAACCATGACCAAGTTCCTAACCACAACAACAATGGTGTCGATGCTCAACTGGCTGCGATCATTTCTCAACAAATGGCGCAGCAAATCGCAACTCTGGTTCCCAATTTACTCGCTCAGGTCATCCAAATGAACGGCAACGGGAACGGGAACGGGAACGGCAATGGCAATGGCAATGGAAATGGACCCCCAGCCTGCACCCTTAAGCATTTCAACTCTTGTAACCCTCCAAAGTTTAGTGGTGAAGAAGGAGCTACAGGACTCCTCCAATGGTTTGAGGGTATTGAGAATACCTTCATCAACAGTGAGTGCCCCGACAACTTTAAGGTCCGTTATGCCATGAGTGTTCTTCACAAACGAGCACTCACTTGGTGGAATGAAGAAAAGCGTACTCGTGGGGCCGAAGTTGCTCTTGCTATGACATGGGACCAAGTCAAGGAGGTCATGAAGGAAGAATTTTGTCCTCGCAATGAAGTTAAGAAGCTTGAGGATGAGTTCCACACCTTAGCTCAAGATAGTGGGGAAAACCTTGCCTACAACACCCGCTTTCATGAGCTTAGCTTATTGTTGCCTCACAAAGTCACTCCCCTGCCGGTAGCCATCGAGAAGTACATCGGTGGTCTGCCCATGCAAATCCAGGATACGGTGTGGGGAAGGAATCCTGCCACCTTGGAGGAAGCCAAACGTTTAGCAGCTACCTTGACTGATAATCACGTAAAGAACGGGACCTTAGTTCTAAAAGGCAATAAAACAAGTATTGTAGCCGCGGTAACCACTGAGAACCAGAAACGTAAGACCAGGGATCCTGATGCAAACCTCACTCCACAAGCTTCTAAGAAGAAACCTTATACAGGAAACCACCCATTATGTAATACCTGCAACCGACATCATCCCACTGCTTCAGCATGTCGCTTATGCACCAATTGTGGAAGGTATGGCCATCTGGTCAACACGTGTCGTGAGACCCCAAATCCAAATACCAACCAACCCACCAACCCTGCTCAAGCTGCTAACCTTAATCAATACAACTATGGTCAATGCTATGAATGTGGAGACCCAAATCACTTCCGTAACCGATGCCCTAAACTGAACAGAGATCAAGACCATCCAGCTACTTAACAGCAAACCCTACCATTTGAATGATGTCTATTTTTTTTCTCTTTAATTACTATGTATTGACACTTTTTCAAGTAATAAATTCAAGTATTATCATAACATCTGTGTGCATGCTTGTTTGAATGTGAACTAATTGCTATAATCATACTTGCTTACTTGTACGACAATTAGTTGACTATCAAACAATCTACTCAACGATTGGTAGAGATCATCATGTCTTTCCAACAGTCGGGAGAGGCCCTACAACCTGCTCAACGACTGGTGGAGACTATCAGATCTGCTCAACAATCGGTAGAGTCATAAAAGGACGCAAAACCCTAATGTAAGGTAAATTGGTAATTACGGTCCGGAACGTAATCATAAGTTTACAGGTACGTTAAGGTAGTGTGAAATTTTATCAAGAGTTTCGGTAGTCGACCAATTGCTAACCTAGTGTCTTCCTTAAACTTCGGGACGAAGTTCCTAAAAGTAGGGGAGACTGTAACATTTCGCACTAAATACATGCACGTTACGAAATAAAACGACAAGCCTTATTATTATTTTTTTTTAGATATTTTGAACCCCTATACAATGATAATTATTCATACATATATTTATTTATATATATATATATATATATACATGGAAGTTTGTAATAATAATAATAAAAATAATAATAATAATAATAATAATAATATTGTTTATATGTGACTAAACCCATACCAATGTCTTTTAATAACTTTCGAAGCCCAGCATCACACCATAACCCGGCCCAACATCACAGCCCAGAAGTGTCCAGCCCACAAGACCTGGCCCATTAGCCATTCTCCCCCTCCACTGTTAAAAAAAAAAAAAAAAAAAGAATTAAAATGCTCCTCCTGGGTCTCGAACTGGAGACCTTTCATACACTCGCACGCGTTTAACCCACCTGCTCTACACCCTTTGTTGGTTCTAATCCAACTTAAAATATATATAAGCTCACCCCTTTCTCTTCTTCTCCCTGACGACGTGCAGCAACAGACATGGAAACTATTGACCATTCAATTTGATCAATTTTATTAAACAATTTACTATAATTATTCGTGGTTTTGAACTTGACAAATCATTAGCGTCAATTTACACGCAATTTCAACCAAAAATTACTGAAATTAAGCGTAATTTCGCGTATGAACTTTTAGGCATGGTCAAACTTACCAATTCATCGTTCCAGACGATTGCACTATAAATTGATGATCAGCGAGCCTTCACAACTCGCCATTAACCCTCTCTCTATCTTCAATTTTCTTTATTATACACTGATTGATCTTCGCAAATTCAATTTTGACCTTGTGGTCTTGACCGAGCAATCCAGATCAAAACAACATTGTAAGATTAATTATTTTTGTGGTTTATGTTCATCGGCATCCACACATCAATAGCCCTATGATTAATTAGGCTATTGATGTGTGAATCAATGTATTGCAGGATCTAGGGTTCGAAGTTTTGAAATGGGGATAAACTCAGTTTCACATAGTGTATTTAATTATTCTTAACCGGGTTTCATCACAACCACTGGCCTAGGCCAAGTGGTTGTGACTATGGTCTATAACCCCAGGATCCCGAGTTCGAGTCCCGGCTACGGCCAGCTTTTTGTTCCTTTTTCTTTTTATAAACCACAAATCATTATTATATATATTATACCTTTAAAACTTATAAATTTGTTTTTAAATGTTAAAACTATTTTATAAATTCTAAAAAAATTATATTTATTAAATCTGAATTAAAAGTTTTATTTACAATTTTTATTTTTCAAAAATTCATTTATTTAATATTTATAATAATTAAATCAATTTTATACCATTATATTTATAAAAATCCATTAAAATATCAAAACAATTTTATTAAATTCTACAAAAATTATCCTGAGTTTGTATAAAGTTAAACTTTACTGAAATGATTTTTAATTCTGAAAAATCATTTATTTTATATTTTTAATCACTTTTTGTTAGATTCAATCATAATTAAATCATAATAAATTCAATTTTCATTATTTTTGCACCAAAATTTTATACAATTTATTATTAAACATTTAGAACAGAAATATGATTTTTAAAATAGAAATTCTTTAATTTTAGTATTTTGAATATTAAAAGTTAAATATTGGCAATTTGTAATAAATAGATTTAAAAATCTATTTTAAATGAAATAATTTTATAAAAATTATTTTTATACTTCAAACACTTTATTGTGTACATTCTAAATTCAAATTGTATAAAAGACTTTCTTTTATTTAATTATCAAATTTCCCTTTTATTTAATTAACATTTTATTTTAAATTCAACAATTGGATATCCCCAAATCGAAACCCTAGGATACACTTATAAACTAATTAGACTTAGACTTATTTATTACCTTATTATAGGGTGATATTTGTCATTATTTGGGCAACACTATTATTTCATCTTTTCAAGAAGTATAACATTTGCTAAGGTGAGTTTACATAGCCCCTTTTACTCTATTTTCACTATTTTTGGGGTGAAACATGTTTAAACATTTTATACTATCATTTACTCATATTTACTTGTGATTCAAGTACATCATCATTCTATCATTTGACTGTAACAAAAAGACACAGTACAATCATTAACAATGATCAAGCCGCCTGTTTAGATTATAGCGCTATAGGTCTGACAAACCCATCCCCCGCATAGACTCAGGGATGATCGATAGCAGTAATAACATTTAACTAACTTGCGAGTTAGTCATCAGTCGACACAAGGTTTGGTTGTACAAAGACGCATTGTTGCATGTCGGTATCATACTCTATCATCATACAACTTGGAATGTTGTACAAACTATTGTTATCAACTATTTCTCAAAAAAAAACCTATGTATTCTCCCCAACTTTTGTTGACCCAAAATATTTTCAACTTAACATGTTTCAGGTTCTACTTGCTGGAAGATTTGCTTGAAGATATGTGCATAGTTTTATTCAATTTGATGTACGAATTCTTGTAGATCAATTGTATGTAATTTATTTAAATCAATTAATGAAATTTATTATTCACCATAAGCTACTGAACAATCATCAATACGTGACATCCCGATGTTTCCGCCATCGGTTGGGGTGTTACACAGGTCATGCCACATCATTTTTATTTATTTCATTCAAATTTAATATCATTATATACTCACACTCACACCACACCACACCACTACACCCCTTATAAATTTCAAGCCTTTGGTGGGACCCACACGCCATGTGTCAACATTTGCCCAAGTGATGGGCTCTAAATTTCATCCCCACTACACATGGTCTAATGACAATTATTTTATTGATGTAAAAGTATTAGAAAAAGAATAAAGAGTGATAACACGTGATGACATTTTATAAACTAAATCAAATACACGAACAACAAAATTAATAAAGAGGAAAATTTCTAGTAGGCTTAGGTTAAACTATTAATTGTGTTTATTATTATTAAGTGTTACTCTAGTTAATATCTAAAAAAGTAAGTAAAACATTAAAAAAAAAAGAAAGAAAGTATCATAGAGTGAATGCATTGCTAAAAAACCCGATTAAACATTTAAAAAAACAGAAAGAAAGTACCATATACACTGACATTGATCATTACTCTTTTTTATGACATGTTAAATTACGTAAACACCTTTCATTTACCAATGTATATCATCATCTTCACCAAAACACACCATTCAATTTTTGCTCTTCTATGTAACAATTGCACAGATCGGAAAATATTCCGGTGACAATTAAAACTTTTCTTCTTTTCGCTGCACTTACTGCTGGTCATCCAATAATCTTTGAGGGTCAAAAATACAAAAAATCACTGGATGGTGGATCAAAGCTTGTATGGTCGGCCGGTGTCCGGAGGGTCAACGGACCCTCTTGACCCTCTATAGTTCCGCCCTTGATCACCTCCTATTTTCTCATCTATGTCTACGACATCATCCTAACCGGCAACGACACTAATTTTCTCAACCACCTCACCAATTCCCTTGCCGCTCGCTTCTCCATCAAAGACCTTGGACCACTTCATCACTTCCTTGGTATTGAAGTCAGTCCAACCAAAGACGGTCTTTTCCTCACTCAACATTGTCATATCCAAGACCTTCTAACTACCTACCATATGGATGGTGCCAAAGAGGTTCAAACACCCTTAAGCACCTCCGATCAACTTTCACCACACGAACAATCTCCCAAAATTGACCGCAGTCCGTACCGCAAACTTGTTGGTTCCTTTTAATACTTGGCCTTCACTAGGCCTGATGTCTCGTATGCGGTTAACAAACTCTCTCAATTCATGCATGCACCAAGCCAAAACCATTGGCAAGCTCTTAAACGTGTCCTACGTTATCTCAAAGGAACCATTCATTTTGGCCTTTTCCTAAACCGCAACTCATCGTTAAATCTGGCCACTTTTTCGGACTTGGATTGGGGTGGTATCTCGGATGGTGGTCGCTCCACTAGTGCATATCTCATTTACTTGGGCTCAAACATCATTAGTTGGAAATCTTGCGGGCAAAAATCGGTCTCCAGGTCCTCCACAGAAGCTGAATATAAGGCTCTTGCAAACGCCACCGCATAATTAATATGGGTGCAAAACTTACTACAGGAACTTGGCATCAACTCGGTTCACGTCCCGACTCTATTCTATGACAACACAGGGGCAACCTATTTATGCGCCAATCCTATCTATCACTCACGAATGAAGCATGTGGCACTTGACTATCACTTTGTCCGTGAACGGGTCACCAATGGGCTGCTCAAAGTCCTTCATATCAGCTCTGCGAATCAACTTGCGGATGTCCTGACTAAACCACTATCCAAGCAACCATTTCAACGGTTTCGCTCCAAGATTGGAGTCTCCAATGGATCCTCCTTCTTGCGGGGGCGTATAACGGATATTCCTCAATCAAGTCAAACACCAAGTCAAAGACCAAATCACATCCCTTGATTTACTCTCCTTATTTTGTGCATAGTGCATATTTAGTTGCTTAAGTCTTGCCTCATTAGTAGCTGTAACTTGTGTATATATTTCTCATATCATTCTGTGTAATTCATTCAAGATTATTACAATAAAATCATTCTCTACATACCTTCATAGTGCATGGGTTTTAATAGAGAGATGATGGTGGCATGGATTTTAGAGTGAGAAGGGGAGGACTGATCGTGATTGGCTTTTACACTCTGTTCCAAAGTTTCATTAAAGGATTGGAGAGAAAGGATTGGCAAAAAAGTGGAGAAAAAAATGTGTTCCAGAGTTTTTTGTAGGAGGGAAAGGGTGGGAATGAGAGGAATAATAAAGAGGTTTTTAGGGTGATTTTCAATCTTTCCAATTTGAAAGGAACTAGAGAGAAAGGAAGAGGAGGGAGATCCTTTCTCTTCCATCCTTTAATGAAACTCTTAAACAGATGTTGAAAATTAATCCTAAAATGCGTATGAGTTGAAAGTTGAAGGACCAAAGTGAATGATTGGTTTAGATTAGTTTGAATGTTTAGAATTATCTAGTTTGGTTATTTAATATAGATAATGATGTGGGGTTAGTATTAGATTATGATTGGTAGTAGTATTTGAGTAGGATTAGTATGGTTGGTTTAGTATAAATAGGGGTCTAGATTAATGGTTTTATTTGTCCCTTGTTTGTTTATTCGTTTGTTTGAATAGAAAGAGTCGTGGGTTCGTCTCCCCAAATATCTCGTGTTTGATCTAATTGTGTGGGCCAACAACAGAGTGTTAGAGAGAGAGGAGAGATGTCGCCTGACCCGTTGATATCTCGGATGTAACTGGGTTGCTTCACCACTACTGTATACGACACCCGTCCAAGGCACTCTCCATGTATGAGCTGCAAGAAAACGACAAACAAATGGTCGCAGGAATGGAATATCAGTGACACTCTGCACCTCCAGCTGTATGAAGTACCCTTTTAGTGCGTTGCATGTTGAATGTCCTCAAAAATGTGTTCTTTAATGCATACAACATTTTTTTTTTTGTAAGAGATAATAAAAGAAGTTGAACCAAATCTATGTACAGTTTGGTCAGTGAGACGTTTTCTTTTGCGTTTAAATAATATAATACGTATTTTAACATTATGTTGTAGTACTTTATTTGATTACTTTTCCACTTAACTTTCTTGTTAACTTTCATGTCATGTGAAGTGCGTGTCACGACATGAAATGTTTGTGGTTTTAGGGTAGGCGGGGTGGTCTATGATGATCAATCCGTGATGATCATGAGTAGTCACCAATCACCATCATGACCACCGCCCCCACCAAACCAGAGGCCAGAATTTCATGACAGACATCACGGTAGTGAGAGAAGTAATAAAGGGGGTGGTTTGTTGGGGAGTTGACGTGTTGGTGTGATACGCCACCCCATGTATTTAGTGATAGGTGCGATGAAATGATAAAACTTGAGGTGACACAATCTAATTGGGTGTGATAAAATCCACTGTGATGACCGTCCTGCCCACCCTTATAACGCTTAATCTTCGTGTCTAAAATATGTGCACAGTGACGGATCTAGACTAAAATTTTAGTTGTAACGTTCAATAATTTTCAGGGTAACGTTAAAAAAAAACGTAAATAAAAAAAACTGCTTCACGCCGGAAAATTTGAGGGGTAGCGGGTGCTAGCCCTGCTAACCCACTACATCCGCCAATGTATATGCATGTAGCAGCACGTGAGCATGAACGGTATTTATAGTTGTGAACCATGTCATTTTTAAACAGTTTAAAGAACCAAACATCCGGTTGCCCCCGCCGCCCCAACGCGTGGCGGGTATAAAACTAGTGTAAAATATTTAAAAGAACCACAAGGGGGTTGATGGATAAACATGCACATAGGTGATTTGTTCAAACAATACCCTTTCAATAAGTCTCTTTTGTTAAAAGTCGCTTGTGTTATTAACCTTTCGGAGTGTGCCCGTTTACCAGAAACCTATAGTTTGTCGAGCGGGTTAATTCGCATCAACAATGTATGTAAACTAGTTAAACAAACGGTACCAGATTAACATATTATAGTGAAATGAACGAAGAATCTTTCAAGAAATAAATAAAACAAATTAACTTACAACATTGTTCAGCAACCTCATGAACATTAGAAGAGGTATGCCGAACCAAGTAACTAACTTTTTCTATCCTTTTGTAAGCATATAACTAATCCTGTCATATGGACAAAATAAAACAAACCTCCAGATATGAATAACCGCCCAACATTACGACACCAACAATCTTACTTCCTTGAAACGATTGCATCAAGTACACACAAACTGCATCAATTTTGTGTTCATGCATCAGAATTCTGTGAAACACGAGGCTTGATTTGATAAACAGGTTTCACTTGTTGACTCCCGTCCGCTGTCCTGGGGGGTCTACTAATCCATGTAGGCGGTGGGGTCGGAAGGTTACCAGCAATCTGGTTGCGCGGGTTTGGTTGCGCCATCCTAACTGGGATTGATCTGTTCCTGGGCCCACTTTCCATGCTTAAACCAGCCATGCCATTTCTTAAGTCTTGGTACTGGTCTTGATATGTGTAACTTTCTTGCTGTCTTAAATTGGGTCTATTGGGTTGTAAGTGATTAGGAGGGGCGGGCCCAAATCTGGGCCTAGGCATTGGGCCCCGAGGATTAGGGTATCCGTTGTAATAATTTGGATCATCGTTGTAACTCCTTCCGTAGCCCGATGGTCCAGCTGGTCTGGGCCTATGTTGCATATTGTTGGGTGGGAAATTTCGGTACTGTGATTGGTCATAGAAGCCCGGTGAATTAGAATTACCACTGGATTTGATATTTAATGAGTTTCTTAAAAGACGGTGAGCAGCATCGCCTAACATGTTCCCGTGTATTGCTCCAGGTACTTGTGGCCTGAATGAAAGAAAAGTGATGTATTAAAAAAAGTAAAGAAACGTGCGTTTTTACGTGTTGTTTGGAATGCAAAAATACAAACTCTTCTCATAAGGATTACAATAATATTAATTTACAATGCATGTCTTTCCCAACTGAGCACAATTGTCAAGTTAGTTGAACTACAATAAGAACTAAGCTTGGTTTTAAATAAGTGAGTCGCTAGAGGAGTTAAAGTCCCAAAAGCCGAGGTGCGTGTCTATGTACAACCAAATAAGTTTATTTAGAACCAAAAGATGTCTCTCATTTGTTTTACATATCAACCTACTTATCAAGTAAACCTTTAACGATTAATCTCTTTGGGTTTTTAGTTTTTTACATATAAACTTCCTACATACCCTAAATTTGACCAATTTTGTCCCAAAACTACATGCACTGTGCTTTTTGGCCCCTGATGGTTTTTCCTGAGCGCCTCAGGCACGCCTTTTTAAACAAAGATACTTGGTAGATGTGACAAAACGAGAGGGTCAAGCTGGTTGGGTACCAGGAAAAAATAGGTAACTTTTTAGTACAGGTTGATTTAATCTGTGCAAATACTTTGTGGTCCAATTTAAACGGTTTCTAGTTAATAATTTATGTGTTAATGATAATGATATTCTTACAATAATAGTACTATAATTTTTTTAACACATTTAGCAGTGTTTTTGTAGCTTGACCTGTGTAAGATAAAACATAGCCCAAACCAGCACGTTCACAAAATCACAGGTACATGGCATTATGGCAACATGGCACAAATTTGCCACCTCTACTAAATGACCTGAGGGCTTCAATTGGCACATGGGTAAATTTAGGGTTTCAGTGTGTGTGTGTGTGTGTGTGTGTGTGTGTGTGTGTGAGAGAGAGAGAGAGAGAGAGAGAGAGAGAGAGAGATGTGCACCTATTATTATAACCTCCTGGCGAGCGGCGGCCACTATTGTCTTCATGCCATAATATAGGCAAAGGTTTGATATCAACGGGTTTCAAAATCTGCAGCAATGATGCAAAAATAAAAACATATCCTTTAGAAGTCAATATACAACATTTTATCCAAATGGACATCTTCATGGTTTCAAAATGTTTATAAACTAAGCCATCACTTAATGACTTAAAAGATTAAAATCGTGGCTGTTATATCTCATTAGCAGGAAAATAAAAATAAATTTTTGAATTTTTAATAACCAGACCTTCTTTGGCATATTTACTCCTCTAGGAGGTTCTTGAATATGCTTATGGGGAGGTGGATTTATATAAGTAATGTTTCTGCAAAACAAAAACAAAAACAAAAACAAAAAAACAGTTACATTAAAAAAGAATTTAGTTTTACAATCATAAGTCAATAAAAAAGAACTTACAGTACACGGTTGTCCATAATATCCTCCAAACCACTAATAGGGGAAAGAAGTACCAATCGGCAACCATTTCTCTCACACAGCCACAAGTAACCGTTCATTCCGCCACTGAATGCATTCAACATGAACATTAGAACCTAAATACATTATCTTTTGAGAAAAAGAATTGAAAAGCATATAAACAGAAATAACCGACCTAGCATTTACGTCAATTGGCCACATAGAGATTTGATTCGGGTACAAATGCAGTTGCATTTGCATATGATAGTAGTAGTTATAGTATGCATAAATTTGTGGGGCCAAGCTATTGTGTGGTGATACGTATAATAAATCACAAAAAACACTATTCCGAGCTTGCTCTTCAGCCTGGAAAAAGAAATCAATACTTGAAATTAACCAACAATACAAATTCAAAGTTCAGCAAAAACAACAGGAAGCGAAGTGTATAATAATTAACAAGGCACCTCTTATTTAAAAAAATTATTTAAAGGTGACTAACTGAATATTTTAATATGCAAATTTAACAAACTCAGTGTTGTTCCGTCATCTATTTGAGCTGCTTATATATTATATCTACATTTCTGCACCTATAAATGGCTCCCCAAGTCCCTGGTGTGCCCTTAAATTTGATTTGTTATTTCTATCATCATCATCATCATACTCAGTTAATCCCAACAACAGCAAAAGCTAAGGTAGGGTCTGAGGAGGGTAAGATGTAGACAACCTTACCTCTACCCCGTGAGAATAGAGAGGCTGCTTCCAGTGAGACCCCCGGCTCGATAGTGGTTTTGTATCAAGCCTTGGACACAAGGCACATAATGCTTAGCAATCGGGACAAACCCGATTTGTTATTTCTATGTAGATTCTTAATAAACCCCCTGTTCCAGAAATATTATCTTTTTGAAAAGCAGAAGATCTAATAAATTTAAAGGTTGAAATGTAGCAGAATACTGAACTGTTAAGGTGTCTTCAAGCTTTCTTGTTTCAGCGAGTAACTTCTTTTCATCAATAAACGGCAATTTGGCGACACCCTGCTTGCATTAGAATAATTTAAAAAATACAGATATCACAGTGAGGGGCAAAGCAGTGAAATTAATTGAACAAACATTGTTAGACAAACACGATATTACCTGCCATGAAAAACGCTTTCCATTCATGTCAATAGCAAAATCTACAAGTGCATATAAAGGCCAACTTTAGTTATTTTATAGCTTTCTTGTATCATATTACATTGAGTCTTTGACTAAAAATTAAAAACTGAATGGAGTTACCAAATGGGTAGAAGTCAATTATAGGTGATGATGGATCAGTCATCAATTTTCTGTAATTTTCAGGCAGGGCATTTGCACTGTAGCACCAAATAACATGTAAGATAAACCGATTAATAACAAAAACTAATTAGAAAAGGGATGTGGATTTCATATTGACAAATGTAAACTACCTTGCAGCAGGCAGGGTCCCCATAAGCTGATCAAAGGGTTTAAATGGCTCTCCCAAGAAAAATGTTATTTCCAAATCAGCCAAATCTTTAAGATCAGAGGCAAACGGGGCATAATGATACGGATAATACCTGGAACAAGGTCAGAAGATTAAATATATTGATATGGATGATGTTGATTAGTGCCTTTATTTTTCTTTGCTTAATTATTTGAAACACGTCTTACAGTTATCTGACACATATCGATAAACCCAACACCACTTAAATCAACACCTAACACTAGAAGTAGAATATAGGTATTTCTTTAACAAGTTTTATTGAGGCCGACCTTCAATGAAAATTATTGTTGGATGTTGTGGAGTGTGGACTAAAAATTATTGTTGTATATTGTTCATTAGATGGTTATGCTTGAATATTGTATGCAAGCCTTTCTATCTGGCAGCAGTAATGTTTGTAATATTTCTCTTCTGGGTATGTGCGGTATTTAGTATATAGAAGCAATAGTAACATTTCTCTTAAAGTATTGTATCCACCATGACAATTGCATGATAGATGCACTGTTCAGAATTAAAAAAATATATATTAACATGACCTAAAATAAATACTTAGATGAGATGACTCAAACAAAAAAAAAAGTTAGCAATAATTGCTATTAAACGATTCATGTCTAGAGAAAAACTGCCATAAATTTTCAAACTTCTAATATTACATAGTAGACCATTTGACTATGCCACACATAAAACCAAACTATCAATGTAAAGAAAATAAAATAAAATAAAATAAAATAAAGCCAAAATAGGGTGGAACGAACATAGTGAGTGTATCCTACACTAAAGGACTGGTAATAACACGCCATAATCCCATATATCTAATAGTAACCATATATATTTTATTTGGTTGGTTCTTTAGTTTCCCATATTAACTTAACTTATTTCGTTAATTTTCCCTCAGAAGTATAGTTCACCATTTGTATCATTCCCTTGTCTGAACTATGAACCATAACATATATAATGTTTTTCACCACAATTATTAACTGGAAGCATACAGATTTGTCAACGTCATCAATTGTAAAAATAGCAGAAACCATTGAAAAAAAAAACGAAACAAAATTCTCTTGTGACTTGTTAGAAAGTGTTATGTACCATTGCCAAGAACAAACGCCCTGATAGTAATACCGGCAGACCCAACATAACCCTTCCACATAATTCAACACCTGCATAGGTAACTAATGATATAAATGCAGGACAACAGTGCGTACGCCATTAAACTAAATCATGATTAAAAAAGTAACAAGATACAATACAGTTAGTAATATATCAGAAAAAGTGGAACTCACCATTTGCCTTTTAACCTCTTCAACCTCCTTTGGATCTGACAAATTTAACTTCTCATTATAATACCTTTCTTTGTACCCAGGTTCTCCCAGTTTGACCTGGAATATTTTATAAAAATTTAGAATATAGCATCAGTGAAAACAGAGATTCAACTTAGAGTGATAAGCACCAATAAGCCAAAAAATTAGTGTAGCAATTAGAGCACACTTTGCAAAGCAAAGACCTTTGTCTACATCTTCCAGTCCCCAATTAGGGCAAACTTTGTAAAAGGTTATAATACGGGTCAATTTCATATGTACCCCTCTTAAACTAAAAAAAAACCGTAAAACATGCTTTAAGAGGGGTACGTATGACATTCCAAGTTTAAGAGGGTTATATTTTAGAATTCCATCTAAAAATAACACACCATTAAGCAACCATTCAAGCATTATAAATTGCAGAGAATTATTGTACCTTGTCCACTACTGGAGCCACGGGCGCCTCATCATCCTCTTGTCTTGTTTTACGTCTCATTTCTTCATTGTTCTCGTATGCCTGAATTACATAACAGCATGATATCCAACCATCGGTTATAGTCAGCAAAGAAAAATCAACAAAACTTATATACTGGGATGAAAAATACTTTTTAGTGTCATACAAAGCTGTAGAAGGCGCTAGGCAGGCGGTGAGGTCTAGCCTAGGGACTAGGCGGAATTAGGCATTACACACACAAAAATTTAGGTGTTTTTTTGAAAATGTGTTAAGATATATACACATAATACTAAGAAATACTTAGAAATTTGTGGAATTTAAAAATAAAAAATAAAAAAACCACCGCCTAGGGGCTAGGACCGCCTAATGCCCAAAACGCCTAGGATTCCGACTAAGTCTTTATTCCGATATGGAGGTCCGACTAGCACCTAGGTGGCGCCTAGGCGACCGCCTAGAGCGATTTTTACAACACTGGTGTCATATGTGACTTAAATATAATATACGCATTTGGAGTACCAAACCATTGAAGACCACAGAAAGAACATAACACAAGTAAATAAAAAAAGAAAAAACGCCATCCTTCACCAAGAAAATGTGTGATTGATAATGTAATAAACCAACAAATTTGCTTTTAATGAAAGAATGCATGTGCGTGGGATAAGATTTCAAAATCACCTTTTGTATGCGGGCACGCTTTTGAAATATTTGGTCTTCATGAATTGCAACTGCTTGAATAAATTTCTCAACTCTGTCTAGCAAGACCTGAAATTCAGCCGTGGTATGTATGTACAAAGTAAGAGGGTTTAATATCACAATCTAAACAACAGCTATCTCTGTTTACATCAAGAAA
The DNA here is from genome assembly GCA_028751855.1 of Ambrosia trifida. Lineage (NCBI taxonomy): Eukaryota > Viridiplantae > Streptophyta > Magnoliopsida > Asterales > Asteraceae > Ambrosia > Ambrosia trifida. The sequence goes on along the minus strand of CM054122.1, from coordinate 216,223,600 downwards.
CAAAAGAAAACAAAAACAAAGGGTATACAATCATAAACAGCATACAGATGAAAACTCCACAAAGTAAATATATAATAATATAAACAATAAAGACTCAAACTAACATAAATTCAACAACCAAAACAAGGCATAATTACCTCCCCTGAGTCAGTAAGATAACCACCCATTGCAGCAAACTCTCTTCTATAGACTTGCACCAGCAAATTTATAGCACCCTGTGGGAAAAAAAATTATCAATTAACATAAATGCATAGGATCAAGGATGTATGAGTATAGTTAATATATATTGCATATAGGAACGGTAAGTGTATAAAACAAAAGCTGTAACTTCTTTGTCAATTAATAGAAACAAAATCATAGGATATGATCTGATATCATCAGATATCCCTTTTCAGCCAGCTGTCCATACCTCTCGAATCTCTAATGTTGGCATGTGAGGAAGAAAATCATTGCCCACAAAAAAGCAAAGAAATACGAAATCATCCACCAGTCTTTCCAGGTTGACCTCAAAAGGAGGATTTGGAATTTCTAAATCATATTGCAGATATTCTCGCAAAACCCAGATGTTAAGGAACTGCCCACACAAATTGAAATAAATAATGATTCAATAATTGCAAGACAGATTCAATTAAGGTGTCAGAATGACACAAAACTTTGAACTTTAACCTGATATTTCTTTTTGTGAATTGGTATATCGTTTACAGCCTTTCCATTCACAAGACCACGACACTCGGCAGCCAGATGACCTACTTGACCACATTGGAAACATTTCTCCTGCTGACCTGGCATTGTGATCACCTGTGAAACAAGAAAGGTTAAATCACTTCCTGTGGCCCAAAAACAATTACCAGCACACACAATATATTGTTTACTAACCTCCCTCAATATTGAGAAGTGAACTTCATGAGTTGCTAGAGCCAACATAATAAGATCTGCATCCTATCAAAATAAGCCATATAAGTGATGAGCTGGCAGATGGACAACACTGCATGTAGTCAATAAAAGGTGCCCTTTGATTTTTGACCCACAACCCATTAACCTACAACTGGGTAGATTCGGCCATTCGGGTTATACTTTTGTGTCAAGCGTGTCAAACGGGATAAGCTAAAACATTTAACAAACAAAAAAAAAATGAATTTATTGGCCAAACAGGTCAAAACCCATTTGAAGTGTAAAGATGCATACAACCTCCTATGTCGCTTTATTTGATAAACCTAGATTATCAACGTAATAATACAGTTTGTGCAACTATATTTACACATCAGTTAAGATATAAAAGCAAAAAAAAAACTGGATAAAAAAGTGTTTGCAGGACGGTTTTGACCTGTACTATAAGATTTTGTTTTGATCTAAACCCAATTTCACATGTTACCTGACCCGCCCGATCATCCAATTTGTCACCTCATACAATAGAAAAACTGGAGAAATCCAGGTATAAAGGAAGGAGGACAGGATAGTAAAACCAATTCTTCCAACTCACTAAGGAACCACAGAACTCTTTGTATAATATTGTTGTATCATGTATGAAATAGGGTTACAGTGCGTTTATTTTTGTAAGCTAGAAAGAAACTTTGACTAGGAAACTAAATCGATATAGCTATGGTAATAATGACCAAGGAACCAAATATTAGACAATATCATAACACGATTCTTATATTAGGAAATTCAATATAGCCTTAACACTCACCAATCCGTAGAGGCAATGCCGAGTGTTTGGATTGAAACCAGGAAGGTTACGTTGTAACCGAATGAACGACATTACTTTGTGCTCTCCCTCACCAGGAACATTCGAGTCAGAAAGAATCACCTTCAAATTGAAATAAAAATTAAGGAAGAAGAAAACTAACCAAAACAAAATAGTATATTAAAAAAAATAAGCTAGCAAAAGTAATATTATAAGTTCAAGAACTTTAAGAACGAGAATTCTCAATAAACCTTGGTAAACTGCCAACCAGGATTGTGATTCAATCTACATTGTATATAATATTGAAGGGCTACAGATAACACAGACATAAACTGGGTGCCAGGTGTGATGACATTTGAATCACATGTTTCAAGTTTCTCCTTAGGAGCAAGCGCAGCTCCTTGAGCTTCAAATTCGATTCTCAATCTCTCTTCTTCAGATTCCTAAATGAGAAAAATTAGCAAAATTAAATTGATTTTTTAATTATTAGCTTAACCACTACGACAAATAATAAAAAAAGAAACTCACTGCTTCAGCAGCGTCTTTAGCAGCCCTAAAACGGCGAGAACGCTGTTGATTCATTTTAGCTCTAGGAGCCACACCATCTGCAAAATTGGATGTGCATAAAGCTGATTATCAGTTCAGTTCAACTTTTAAGAATGATTAGAAAAAAAAAGGCAACTAGAAGGCTTTACCTATTGCCATATAAAGAATTTTTCTTGGGCGAACCAATGAGAAAAGATGGTCAATGTAATCAAATATTGACTTAAATACTTCATCATATGTAGCAGGCGCAGGCTGTATTACCAGAAGTGCAAGTCCCATCAGTGATTCCAAGTTAAATTAAGTTGTATTAAACACCATAATTTAATATGGATCTAATCTTTTTAAACCTTGATAATGTAGAACAAGATTATAAATAGTAAAGACTTTGAGATCACGGTAAAATACATAGACCACAACAAAAAACTTGATACTTTTTAGTAATACTCTCGAGACAAACAGTAACCATATATGAAATTATTCAATAAGAAAGCGGCCCCTAGTAAAGTTTAATTTGGGTAAATCAGACCACATATCTAAGTCGCATACAATGAAAGTTCCGCGATTTCTACTATAACTCTAGTCTTCCAAAAATACTTAGCATCTAAACTTGGTTTAAAAACGCAAGCTGACAAGCGCACATGACGCGGTGATGGTCTAATGGAAATGCATCGGTGAGGAAAATGCAATGTTTCAATTCCATGATGCGCCTTATGGCGTTGGCCAGTATCTGAACAAATTATACCATCAATTGAGCAATGGGTCTGAGTATCTAAACAAATCAGATCATCAATTGAAACAATGAGAATATATTATAATCTTGTTTTTAAAAGTTAACAAGTTCAAATATTATCCATAAACACCTCTTTAGTAACGCACGTCTCACATCCAAGATGTACACGCCTCACGCATCAGCTTTTGGGATCAAAACGGCCTTTTAAACCGGAGATTTAAAATCACTATTTCATCAATATTCTTACACCAAAAGTACCATACTTTCTCCTATTAATATTCCATTCTCCTTAACGTAACAGATTCGAATAAATGCCACATTTATTCACCTGGAATTTAAATTATATAACCAAAACCCTAAAAAAAACTGAAAACCTAAACAACCTATAAGCCACACAGTCTACTAACCTAACATAAATGCCTCTAAACACCAATTGCAGCACTTGTAAACAATTTAACAAATAAAAAAAACTATATTATATTATATTATAATATAATACCTTTCCTTCAGGGTGAAAGCAAGGATGAATAATTCCATTCATATCCAAATACAAATTATCAAACTCCATATTATTAGGGTTGGGTCTCAACAGCTGAGCCCCATTCCCTTCAACACCTTCTTCCTCGACGACGTCGGATATTGACCGCGGGTAGCGGTCAGCTAGCCACCTGTAAAACGCTGGAACACCCATTGATTATTGATCTGTTGCTGCGTTTGTTGTGTTGTGCGTGTGTTTGGAAGAACAGAGGGTGGTGAATCAGGAAACAGTTAGAGTTAACGTACGGAACTTGATTTGGTTTGACCGGGTTTTGTTTAGAGAGAGAAAGATGAGGGTTCGATTATTTGTGTTGTGGGTTTGGTTTAGCCATCGTTGTGGTAATGGAGGTTGGTTGATGGCAAATCACGTTATTGTGCGAGTAATTAATTGGTGATAGCCCACCCCCTCGATATTATCCCACAAAAGTCTGACTACTCGGGTACACTTATTGACAAATTTGTAAAAGGTCACTAAGACTGCTGGGTAAGCAGACGCTCACCATGCCCCGTCCCACCTTAAATGCCCCGTCCCAAAGGCTACACCGCCCCGCTACCCCCCGTCCCGGACACCCCCGTCTCTCCCGTCCTCCTTGAGACATTAGGGACGGACCAATCACCATCACCCACCAATGCCTCCACCAATCACCTTCCCCCGTCCTGGACACCAACACCGCCCCCCTGCCCCGTCCCGCCCCGTTCTCCATCCCCCCGGTCCCACCTTTTTCCTACGTGTCATTCCTTCCCCCCGTCTGCTTACCCAGCAGTCTAATGATTGTAGATAGCGTTGAGGGTTGTACATTATGTTTAGGGTGTTTTTTTTAAATATCGTTTAATTTTAACCTAATTTTTTTTTTTACTTTCAACTTTAGTCACTTATGCATTCTATGTACGAAAATCAAGTATGAGGCTTGGTTTATCTTCCTCCGGAAAGTTGGACGGGAGGAAACAGATGGGTTTACAAGAAAAAACCCATATGGATGGTTATGTAATGTTCAAACCTTTAAGCAAGGCTTGTTGCGAAGGGCTTCACTCTGACCTAAGGAGTCAACTATGAGGAAACCCTCTAACATGTAGCCATGCTTAAGTCGATTATGATCTTGCTCGCCACTACTGCATATTATGACTATGAGATATGTGAATGAATATAAAAAAATGTGTTCCTAAATGAGCATCTTATTGAAGATGTCTATATGTATACAAAAAGGTAACGTCGTTTAGATTAAAGTTTGCATTAACTATTTAACCTTTCAATTGTTCAACTTATTATAATTAAAGCGAACTTTTAACTCTATACATGGTTACCTAACCGTGTTGCTTGCTTTTTTTATTCTCATTTAGATTAAACCTTAATGGCCTAATAATTAATCCATCGATATACCATATAACAAATACATCATCACCAGCATCCTCCCATGATCTCGCCGCAAAGCGGGGCTCAAATACTAGTTGTGTACACAATGTACATTTGGATGTCGGATAGCTTCCATATAATAATGACTTAAACTCATGTAATTCACAACCTTATCATCACCAAACATCTTTGTGGTGAAAAAGAAAAAACAAATTATACAAGAACTTGATTCATGTATCCCTCCTTATTTATGTAGAAAGGTATCACAATACAACGTTTCGAACTGCTATTTATATACAACCGTGAAATACTTGAACTCGCAAATCATCTTGTCATCGCTTTATCATGAATTTGCTCTACAAAGAGGACCATATAGGATAATATTTAGTGAGTGTGATTATCCAAATATGAAATAAAAGGGGTAGTGGCGTAGCTTGTTGCCCGTTTACCTGCTGCTCACTTGTAATTCTTGTTGGTTTTTATAAAAGTGAATATGATTAAAGTAATTTTTAGCAACATTTTTTACATCTAAATCCCGTCTAATTTTTCATTTGCAAGGATTTTAACAACGATACATCTAGTATTCATTCTAGAGGGTAGAGGCTTATTATAATATTTTACTTGTGTAACTAACATGAACCGTCTAATTTTTCATTTGCAAGGATTTTAACAACGATACATCTAATGTTCATTCTAGAGAGTAGAGGCTTATTATAATATTTTACTTGTCTAACTAACATGAACATGGACTGATGGACATGTACGATTAGATGGCCTTAATACAAAGATGCAAAACTTTTGTAGTGTATTCATGAATAATTCAGGGCCGGCCCTTAAGCGGTGCGGGGAGGACTCCCGGCCCGGGTCCAAGCCGTCCAATTTCTCGAGGGCACATTGACCCTCCGGCAATCCAAGTTTCTTTAACAGTGATGTTCTTAATTCAATGGATTTTTATATGTTTGAGCCCCAAAATTGTTAATCAAGTATTAATCAAAGTGAAGGGTAGTTTATATAAAACATAAAGTAAATAAATGTTGAGAGAGGCTAAGAATTAAAGAAGAAAATGAAATGGTTTGAAAATTTTTTTTTGAAGGTTTATTAATGAGTGTAGGACTAGAGAGGATGAAAAAGATGAAATGAAGAGGTTTCACACTTAGTTGTTTTTGCTTTTTACCGGTTGGTTTTGACTTCCTTTGTGGGATTCGAACTCCCAATAAACACCCCTAATTAAAATTTGATCTATCAATTTGATATTACTTTAATTGTAGCTTAAAAAACAGTTTACATTATTTATTTCGTTAATGCTTAAAACTAAGGCTAAGGGGCACAATTTTTACAGCTCAACCCAGACACCTGAATTTTCAGGGCCTGATGAATATGTAAGTCTATGAAGTTACAATTTTTTTTGTTAAATCATTTATGGTGTGTACATATATCTCTAAATTCATCGTAGGCATGCATTATTTATTTATTTATTTAAATGCAAAATACTTTTATTCATCCTTAATAAAAATGTACATTACGTTATAAAAGCAAGACACTAACATAACGTAAGATACCCGAAAACACCCTGTAGATACCACTATTACAACAAAACTTTTTACCACATAACATAAAAAAGGACCCATTTCACCAACTCCGTATTGTTTACCATCTCCATATGTTTGTACTGTAATACACCCATGAAAAAACATTCATCCAAGGTACCATCAATCAAATATACCATATTCATCTTTTTGCGTAACCTTGCCGTTCTTATGATTGTTGTTCTCCTCACCATTCCTTGTAGATGCTTAGCTTTGTTGGATTGGACTTCTCATACGCCTAAACCACTTTCTATGAATATTCTCACCTTTTGACCCTCTCTCCCCATTGAACCGAAGAAATAAATTTGATCATTTTTATTATTTTCCATCATTTGACCATCCTTGCCATCATTTAAAGAACTATCTCCGCTAACCAAGCCCGCTTTGATAGTTGCAACCACCTCCTTATTCACGTTTTCTTCTGTACAATTACTCCAATTCACCTTTTCACCACCCTCCGTCCCTACTATCTCTCTTCCCACTACCTTTTCACTCACCATATCAATCATGTCTTTTGAATTAATATTATTCTCCTCTACTTGAGGTCGAGTTGACACAATGTCTAAAAAGCGGTTAAGGTCAAAAAGATCATCAGCTTCCATTCTAGTGCGTTTCTTGGGCCTATTACCTTATGAGCTTGGACTTTTATCAGGCATTGTTACCGTTGTGTGATTCCCTGTCTTTTTTTTTTTTCTCGACATTGTGTTATATTTTGTGACTCATTGTGTTATATATCATGATTCATTGTGTTTTTTGTATCCTTCCCACCCTTCTCATTTTTGTTACACTGTGTGAGATAACTTGACCCTGAAATTGTAATCATCAAAACTTCACTTAAAACCATCCAGACCATACTGTGAACATCTCAAGTACCTTTGGAAACTTTTATTAAGAAACTTGTTCTAATAATATACTTTGTCCATATAATATTGGTTAGCTTTTGCTATTGGTAGGATTAACTGAGTATGATGATGACTTCTACATTGTTATCATATACCAGCCCTATAAATCTTTTAATCCATTTAGCAATAATACAAGTGTAAATACCAACTACCAAGCAGAATCTTCGATAAAACTAAAATATGCATATTGAATCATAATAATGATGCTACTTCCTATATTATGTCCTCTTGCTTTCCTAGTTCTCTTCCAAGGTCCAACACAATATTAAGGATCAAACTTATCCAACTTGCTGTAACATGTAGGCTTTCAGTGCAAACACATGATTTAAAAATTAAGGCGGCCAACACAGAAATGGGCGTGCTAAAACCGGACCTTCAGCACATCATTATCCTTAATTTCTTCCAAAGATTCTTCTGGCAACAACATTGTTGAATCCCCCAGTGCGTTGAAAACAAACCCTCTAGTCTAGAGACTGTAAACACGTCGAGCCTGGTTTCCATAGACTCGAATTAAGTGTTCGTATTGGACTATTGGCTGGTACATATTTGAAGTTTTAAGGTATCCAGCTTCTAGTATTATGTGCCCAATGAATCGGAAGTATTTAGGACGAATATGATGCCAGGATCATTCCAGCAATTCTAAGCATTCAAATGGGTCATAACCCAACAAGAAGTGCTACAACAACTCAATGAGATGCATCTTAGATAGTTCTTGTGCTTAAATATCCATGACAAATCACAAAAGTAGATGAGTTTGTAAAAATGTACCTCCTTAACAAAAGGGAAAGGGTAAAAAAGTCATATATTTCACTTACTTTCTCCGGGTTTTGGTAGCACCCTTAAACTTAAGGCACGGTCCATGATAAACTCCAAAATCGGTCAGAATATACAAAATCAAGCATCCCCACTTGATCTTTAAGCAACAAAAGTGTAATTATCCAGGATACAAGGCTTCAATTTGCAAGGCAAAATTTTGAGTTTCATCGGGTTCCATCTGAATGACTTACTCCTGCAGCTAAGTTACTATTCTGACTTTTTGTCTGATTTTGACTGGGTACCGGATTGTTGTCCAGTAGTTTCCCACTTTTGGCTATGGCAAGGATGAGCTCAAGTTGCTTTTGTTGTTGATCCTGCATGCGAAGTTGTGAACATCTCAAAAAATGACAGTCAAAAATATTTTCTACAAGGTTAATTACGCCAAAACTAATTTCACTTTTGTCATTTGTATGTAGCAAAAAAAAAAAAAAAAAGCCTTCTTATTCCATTGTACACAACATACTTCAAATAAGTTGCATTTAGGTGTAAACCCTTTTCTACAAGTCTAATGATTACAAGTGAGATGAATCAAAGTTTTTTTCTTGAAAAGATGTGTGATTATAATTTACAAGCAAGCCCGACACACAGCCATCTTAACAGGTCAAATAAGTAAACTCAAAAACTTGGCTAAATAGGAAAATTGGTTGAACTAGCCAAAAGTCACCCAAAATGTATAAAACCTCATAAATCATTTCATTAAATAAATCAAATGATCAATGTAATAATACAACTTTGTAATGATGGTTAACACATTAATTAATAAAATAATTATTTAGAGAAAAACAATAAACAAGACAGAATTTTTACGGGTTGGCCAGCGTTTTAACTTGTACTAATATTCTCATCCATTCAAACACAAACCCATTTGACCCATTACTGAAGCTGCCTGACCTGGCCCATTTTACCGTATCTAGCAAACCATATACTAATAAAAGACACCACCGCCCTATGATAAATGCAAATGAAAAATCTGTGAAATCACTTGTTGGGAATATGCTTTTACTTTAACCTTTTTTAGTAATGGTGACACATCAATTCTGTATATATTTTGGGGCAGATCCATTGTTTATGGTTAAACCATTCATGACAAGATGAGAAACACAAGCCACTATTAAAGTACTATTTAGGAACGATTGAAACTGATAAGTATGACTGAACTTTTTTTATCATCAATATGACCATTACACTTTTGAATTTTGTTCCAATATGCATGGTTGTTAAGTGGTCAACAGTTCAAGCACAAAAACAACCCCAAGATCTTAAGATGTTTGTTCCAGGGATTGTTTTACATAAATACTTTTGAAGATTTTGGTTATCGTTTGAGGTTATGGGTTCTTTATTTTGGTAAGTGAACCGGTCAGCGGTTCAACAACAGTGCATATTGGAAATTTGGAACATATTCAAAAAGTGTAACGGTCATGTTGACAATAAAAAACCAGGTAGTTATTCTGGTACATTAAAAATATAAGTTGTTATTCTATAGCCAAAACCCTTAAAAGCATTACTTTTTGATAACTTGAAACAAAAACGAAGCTATTATTTGTGAGATTTCTGACAAACATATTTTGAATGTCATTCAGATGATTAACAAAACTGTTGAAACTTCAAGCAATCAGCAAATACTGACCTGCATAGCCAAAAGAACCTTCTGAATTTCACCAAGTTCTTTCTCCAGATTGTCTTCTTGCATTGCCAGTGCCCGAGTAGCCTCTGAATTTTTCTTCGCCAGTTCTGCAGTCTACAAGCACAAAAAAGGGCTTCAAATTTGTTATTGTTGCAAGAAAGGCTCAATATTGCTATGAGTTCCAAATAGAGGCCTGGTAACATTGATGATTGATTGGTGTAATACATTCTACCAGCACACATGAGTACATGACAACCGACTTTGCTAGCAGCCTAGTAATTCTGAAAATGTTGATTTTTGACAATCACAGGTCAGGCAGATTGTGTTACAGGCGAAAACAGGTTTGGGACAAAATTATTATTGGTCACGGTCATATCTGATTGGTTGAACAGACACTTTTTGTCCATAATCTTAAATTTGATATGAATCACCAGTGTTTCAAATTTGAATAAAATGACTTAAGAGGTTTATACAGTAAACATACACTCCATAGTTTAGACTCATTTGATCCATACCCAACTTAGCTATTTTATTATTTTACTCACTTGACCCATTCAAATTAAGAATCAGCATGTATATAGGTAAATCGGTAAAGCAAGTGAGCAACTTCAGGATCTTAGGCATTACCTGTCACTAATCTGTAACAGGGGCCGGGAACACGGAATTATCCAGCTACACACATTCCCCACTCTAATGCCAGTAGAAGTTTCACTAAAAAGATGCTCTCATTTAATCAACATAAATAAAGAAAAGACGCTCTCAGTCACATCACTTGTAAAACTACAGTTATTGGCAGGTCTTATGAGCCTGACGGTGACAGTGACAGTAAATGAAATTCTAGTGTCTATCTAAATAATATAACTCAAGCAACTGCAGGGACAAGCTTACGTTTAAGTATCTTCAAATAAAATTATTGTTCTACAAAGGCCAGTTTGCCTATTAATTATTGACTATAAAGATCGTACCACCACAAAATTTAGGGCTTGTTACTGCTGTAAATACTTAAATAAAGGGAGAACTCAATTCTCATCCCACTAGGTCAGCTAATACTGGTGAGTTCAGGGTTTTCTCTACCAAAACACCCCATAAATTAAATATCTTGCCCTTTCTAATATACAAAATATATCTACGCGAGCGCATATTGAAAAATAACTCAATCAATAATGCAACTTTATATATAACTTCAACACATAATCAACTAGCATAATCTTTGTCCGCATCAGTAGCATAACCAAAATTCAACATGGTCAAGACTTGCGAGTCTTAATTACTGACTTGCTTGCCACATACTCACATCTACTGGCTTATATCGGCTTGTAGGCCACTCTGTCAGTTTGCTGACCAACTCAGTTTATGATCCAAAGTATAAAGACTGATCATGCAATTCCTACTACAAACAAATCATACTTTTACTTTCAAAAATCCTAAAACGCATGGCAAGATAATAAACCTTGTCAAACATCTTTGAGCACATATGTGTATAAACATGTATCCCACTATCCCCTTTTATAAGGCAAATTAGATTCACCTGAACAATATCAACATATGTGTCCTACATAGGAGTCCTAGTCAATCGGTAGAGTGTCACATATGTGGTAACCATTTATGGCACAACAACTTTAAAAAAATATGTTTTGCATTTTTTTTTTTTGTTGTTCATTGTTTTTTCGAGCCGGGGGTCTCTCTGGAAGCAACCTCTCTATCTCTAAAGATAGGGGTAAGGCTTGCCTACATCTTACCCTCCCCAGACCCTACTAATAGCGTCGCTATTTTGTGGGATTTTCCTGGGTACGGTTGTTGTTGTTGTTGTTTATTTTTTTTGTTGTTCAACAAATTACTGTACACCCTCCAACTGATTTCTATTTCAATACTTGGAAATACAAATGCAGAAACAATAATATTATTTCCCAACTATCAAACGCTATCAATTAAAATCATGTAAGTTAAACAAGATATATATGAAATTGTTAAATGGCCAATACTTAGGGCATCAGCTTTTTTTTCTTCCTCTCAGGTCACCCAACAAACATAATCAAGCCACTCATATTCTTTTAATCCTACAATTAATTTATTACTCTAGCCGTCATAAATTAATCAACTTAATAACTTAAGACTTTCAAGTTTCAATTATTTAAAAAGCATGATTTTGCCTCACCTTATTAACTTGACTATTTGTTCCAAGTAAAACTAAACTCATGATTTATTTATAAATCAACTTCTGACACGACTACTTGCATATCCTCATCACATACAAAACTCATAAATTAGCTTGACCCAAAGTCCCAAACTTGACAAACTAAACAGCTAATCAGAAACATCTTAGCACACTCGAAAGTCGAAACTTCAACTAATTGATACCTACCTAGCATAAGATTTTACAAAGTATTTGATTCAAAACTATTAACAAGGTGTATCTCTGAACGAGCTAAAACTTGTAACTGCATCCCGACAACAAAACATACAAAATTTCGAGGACCAAATATTGCAAACAAATTAGAATGAACTCCTTTAGTTCCTCTCGTATGTTGTTGCATTCTTACTCGTTCCTCTATTCTATTTAGGAAACTCTCTCTTTCTAATGAACACAACAAACAAGGGGAGGGTACTCTTTATACAGAAGTTAGTTACCGAAAGTCCGAAACTGTGGGGATAATTTTGATCAGTTCGGCTTATTCCAAGTCCCACACATTCTCCTCCAGTTCAAATCTTCCTTTTTTGTTTCATTTCAAATCCATCTCTTATCTTTTCCACTTCGAGAATTCTAACCCTTTTTATTCTAATATGACACAACTAAATAAAACTCACATTTTATAATGAGTAAGCATATCTTTTCAGGTGTTAGAAGGATGCACAAACTGATATGCACAAAGCATATCTTTTCAGGTGTTACAATGCGAAATTTTTACATTTTTAGCACAAAGCAATATTTACCTTTTTTCAACATCTTGAGGTAATAACTTACTTAACACACTGAAATTTGGACATAGCTTTGTCGTCGTCAACTCCTCATGTAATTAAGTAAAGATCACCCTGTTTAAATACTACATGGAGTTCCTACCCACCCGCAAATATATTCTCACTAATGTGTATTTAGCTCTTGACCTCTTGATTTATCAATTATGCATTATTTATGCCCAACTAACTAACTGCATACATATTACATATCATGTCTTCATTTCAAATTCTTAATTCGATAAGCTCACTTCTCTATATGTTTTGTTTATTAACAACGAACTATGGTATTCTAACTCATAATAAAAGCAAAGTTGTAAAGTTCTGATATTGAAAAGAACTAGTTACAGTGCAGCATTAGCATCCACATACCTGAGCAATGGGCTCCTTAATCGACTTCCGAGTAACCCTAAACCGAATCCCAAGCTTCTCAAGCTGCCTCGACAAAACCCTAATAACCGTAGCCGAATTCCTCACATCCTCCTCCACTTTCTCAATCCTGTCAACCAAGTTAACCTCCCCAGACGAACCCGATTTCCGAAACCCGAAACAAACTCTCCTCCACTGTCTCCTTCTAATAACAACACCAATCACAATCCCCACCACCAATAACACCGGCTGCCACACCGTAACCCTGTTCCCCAACCACTCTAGAACAGGCTTCTGAGACGTGGAAACCGTTGAATTGATAAGTAAGGCGATCGAAAGAGCGGCGGAAGAAGCGAGACAGCAGAATTCAGCTACAGAAAGGAAGTCATCTAAGTTATTAAAGTTATTATGATCGGAAACAATGTATTGTTTGTCAAGTAATGTATCTGAATGGAGGGATTGGATAGAGGAGAGACGGTGTGGGGGGTATTTGTGTAATTTGAGGGGGATTAGGATACGAGTGGTTAGGGTTTTGTAATGAGGATTGGTGAGGGTTGATTTACAGGAGATACGAGTGAGGGAATGAGGAGGGAGTAGGGTTTGAAATGTAGATGACATTGTTGGATTAGGTGATCGGAGAATTTGGGTGGTTTTTGGTGAGGATTGAAAAGGCGAAGTTTTTTATGTGGCGATTATGTTGACGGTTGGTGGGTTGGCGCCTTGGAATATCCGATTGGAGGTTTTTGGGTTGGGTTGGGTGGTGGGATTATTATTATTATTTTATCAATTATGCATCCACTATTCAAGATGAGCTCACTCAAATAATTTTTATTGGCTCCGTGCCTCCGTGCGTATAAGGTCACTAGCTGATTATCTCGGGAAGATCCCGGGGTTGAAAAATCTAATTTGACGTGATAATCTATTGCAAATGGCTCAAGTTAACTAACCACAAAATCTCTCAATCATTGCATGTCTATAGTATTCTAATCAGTAATAACTCGTATTCCCTAACCTAAAACCTAATCAGTAATCATCTAAAGAATCACTTATGTAAGCTGCAACTATTCAAAAACTCATCACATCTCTCTACTATCTCATTAGAGTAAAAAACTCATTACATCTCTCTAATCTCTCACATTTTAATGACTTCTATAATTCCTAACCTAATCAACTAAACAATCACTTAAGTTGAAAGTTGAAACCATTAAAATACTTATCACAACTATGTACCAAGTCTCACAATACTAATATTGATATCTAACATAAAAAAATGTATAACTCTAATATTAACACCTATCACAAATGCTAAAAAATGAATAACTCTAATGTCAATATTCAATACATAACCTAAAACAATGTATAACTCTAATATTAATACATGTCATAAAGGTTAAAAAAATACATAACTCTAATATTAATATTCAATACCTAACCTAAAATAATCTATAAATCCAATTCTAACATCATAATCCTAATATTGTTTTACTTAATATTAACACCTATCATAAAGGCTTACAAATGCATAACTCTAATATCAATATTCAATACTTAACTTAAAATAATGTATAATAATAATAATAATAATAATAATAATAATAATAATAATGCACACAATTATTCTAAATTAGAATAGAGTTGCTTATTAGATAATAATCTTACATACGTGTGCAGAGAGATAGAGTGAGAGGGAAAGGTTGTTGGTGATAAAGGGTTTGGAAGAAAACAATTAGGATTTGAATTTGGGGAGAGGATGTAGGATATAGGGTTTTATCTATAATATTTTTAATTTATTAAAAAAACTCAAAAAATTAAAAAAATCTCATATAATGCCACATGGCACATTCAAAAAGTGGGGGATTGCTCCATTGAATGCCATGTCATCAAAGGGCTTTTCTTTTATATATATTAATAATAGATAATAGATAGATAATAGATATGCAAGAGGATCTGACAATGAGAATATTGTAGTCTGTTTATACGTCACGTGTAGGCCTATGCGTGTCACGTATAGACATATATTTGGTATATAGGTTTTGACATGAGTCTGATTGATGGACATTAATGACGCGTAGGGGTTTGAGCAACCATCTATAGACGATGTATAAAGATATACACTGCGTATAGAGGGGTGTGCAAACAATTTTAAGAGTGTACCATTACCACCATCCTTTTTATTTTAGTTTTAGTTTACTTTTAGTTATTTAATAGTTATTTAAGGAGGTCAATGTATTAACATCCAAATTTCTAACTTGGCAATAATAACTTTGCCCTGGTTCGTTTTAAATAACATGTGTGTCATGAGACTAGAACTCTTAACCTCTTTGAAACGAAAATCATTATGTACATATGATGATTTCACTAAGCTAGAAGCATTTTAGTGACAGAATACGGTTTCTCATAATCTTATTTGCTATTCTTTCACATTTGTTAACCACTGGTGACTGACTGTCAGAGGTAAAGGCTTGAACTGCTGCTCCACGTATGAACGTCTCTCCTACCATCTGCTCTGAAACTAAACTCCTTGAAGCCAACATCACCCACCACATGTGGTTGCTTAACGCTTTACAATAACCATCCCATAAATCAAATGGAGGTGGGTGGTAGTAGTGGGATTTGGTTGAAACGTCATGAATTGTGGTGTTGGTGATAATGACTATTTATTGGTTACATTTTATCAACGAGTAATGAGATGGTTTAAGTTTTATCTCAACTGAGTTTGAACTAAGATTTTAGCTTGATAAAAAGTTTTGAGTCAAGCTTAAGCTCGCTTGTTAAACAACCCTACTTAACCTTTTAATTTCTTTATTTAGATAGATGCATAACCCAAATCCCCCAAACACCAAATAGGTTACCGTTCAATCCACAACCCTTAGGGACTGTTTGGTAGTCTCTTTAATGGTCATTAAATAGTTTCCTCTTAATGGTTCATACTCTTAATGGTTAAAAGGTAACCTTAAGACTATGTGGTGTGGTTTAGGCAAGGCTTGGGAAACCTTGCGGCCACGTCGGCAAAAAGTGGGCTATGGTTTGTTTTAGACATTTTGAGGACTACCCAATGGTGTAAGGGTAGTCCTTCACTCCTATTGGTCCATCCTTTTATTTATTTAATTCTAAATTATAAATAATATATAATTAAAATATAAATGAATTAAACTCAATGGGTTAACTGAAAATATCAATAATAATTTGTACTTTACTTAATAGTTCAGGGGGTAACTTGAAATTTGAAATAAAGTTTATTAACATCATCTTCAACCTTAGGCAGGCTCTCCAGATTTGTATCTCACTATTTTTTTTAAATAGGAAGGAAAACAAGGGGGATTAGAGAGGGGTTCCACACAAAGCAAACAACCAATCAAGAAACAAGCACAAAGCCCGTCCAATTCGTCCGAAGTTAGCCGTTTTGGTCGGAGCACACGCAGCGGGGGCGGTGTTACTGTTGGCCGACCCAAGACGGGCGCGACGGGCCGTCGCCGCCCCCCACACCGTTAAGTCTAAGAGGCTACCTGGTTACCTCTTAACCATTAAGAGACTACCAAACAATCAAACTACATCTCTAACCATTAAGAGACTACCACTTTGACCACGTCTCTCCCCTTTCCTCCTCGATCACGTTAACGGCTCTCATCAAAATCTCTTTCTTTAAATAAACACAACCAAGTAGAGGAAAAATGAAAGGAGAAGGATCTAAACGAGCGCCAAAATCGTTAACGAGGATCGGTAACTTTAGTTAGTTTCATCCAAAAGGGTTTTTTTTAGACCCTCAAGATTTTACGAATCTTCTTGTCATTGTCGGCTCTTTCATTAACCTTGTCCAAACTTAACGTTAAGTCACGGGCATTTTATATATTCTACTTAGAGGGTGTTTAGGATTGCTTATTTATATTTATTTATTTTATTCGTTTTTTACCCAGCGTTTACACCCACACCCCTTTTTAATGAATTTTAGACCTTAAAAAATTTATTTCACCTTCCTTCGTTTACCACATCCATCACCATTTTTGTCTAATTAATCAAGCTTAGTCCAAAGATCAAAAAGGAGATTCAAATTGCAAAGTCAAATATGGCTTGTTCATCCAACATATGCTTCTCATTTGTTTCCTTGTTTCATACACTTTTAACTTCAGCTAACAACACATTGTTTTACATTGGAATTCCATCATGATTTTCAGTCACACGATGAAGAGTAATGTTAACTATGTTAGACAAGGTTGATTCTAACCTATTTCTGTGATTATTATGAATGATATCACTTGGTTATTCAGAAGATATGGTAAACCAATATTACAAAAGTCAGTTAAAATAAAAAGCTGTCTGCTTGCATCAAACATGGGTCAGAAAAGCCTATAACTTGCACATAGAACATCAAACGATTTCAAACCTAACTGAGTTTTGATGCACAATATTACATAACAAGTGCATGACCGAACAAAAAATGGCTACATTTACCTGTTTGTACAATGCCATGATGCACACTAAACAAACCATAACATGTAAGATGTAACATAACATTCACGCAACAATATTCAAAACAAATTTTATCAACAAATTCAAGTTAGACTCAGAAATACAAGATAATTAAGGTAAATGAAATCAATCTAAACAAGTAAAACCATAAATCAACATCCTCAAAATGTCAGGACATCCAAATAAAACAAGTAAAACCATAAATCATTAATAGTTTGGATGCCCACAAGATGACTCGAGTTAATAAAGAAACATTAAATATGAAGATATTTACGTAACAAAAAAAAAAAAAACTAATAGTTTTCGGCAATCTAGAAAAACAAACAAATGCACAAACCATGTATCCGTTAAAATGGTCAAAAAAAGCAACCATAACTCATAAGCTAAGTTTAAACTCAAAAGCCAAACGTCAAACGGGGATGAAATCAAGATTCAGGAAAGAAATCACAATATTTTAAGTTAAACGGGTCAGGTACCTTGAAGAAAAAGTCATCCAACTGTAATTTGGAATTTTAATGCATAAAACCTCTCACGTCAGCGTATGCAAATAACTTGATTAATATTCGTAATGATAAGGTATTTGTGATTATATACACTAACATCTATAGAAAAAGGATGAAAAAGTGTTATACCCAACCCATTTCAACATGTGCCAAAACACTCCTTTTTTACTTAGTATTTGACCACATTTGATCGCCATGTACACCAACCAGCACCATATTCAGCCACCATCTTTGTTCAGGTTTGAATTTGATGGGAACCCTAGGCGGTTGTGTTTGTGTTTACAAAATCGGTTCAAAACCATTCAATCTAAACAAGTAAAACCATAAATCAATATCCTCTAAATGTAAAGACATAAAAACTATATATATCAATATTATTTTGGATGCCGAAAAGTATTCTTTTTTACTCGAGTTAAAACAAGAAAAATATGGGGTAGAGAAATTACCAAATTTGCTGAACCTAGACAGCTGATATAAATATTTCAAATGAACATATTTACTTCATTAAAGGCCATAAAAACTAATAGTTTCTGGAAATCTGGAAAGAGGAATAAATGTACAACAATGTCGCAGTAAAAGTAGTCAAGAAAGCAACCAGAAGTCAGAAGTAAAGATGAAACTTGAAGGCTTAAGTCAAAACGGGCAAACCGGGATGCATTCAAGACAGAAATCACATAGGAACCTCTCATTGTTGTCAATTTAGAGATGGTAATTGCAGTCAATTAATTTATCAGTGGATCGATCTGGTCATGTTTAAAGTTTAATGAGCCCAATATAAAAAATCTAAGAAAATAACGGGTCAAACGTCACCAAAGTTTAACTTAAAATGTAATGCATAAAACTTCTCATGTCGCTTGATGCAAATAACTATATTAACACACTAATCATTTGTGAAAAAAAAAACCCAAAAAGAAGTTTAGTTGACAAAAGAACTGAGCTTGCCCCTTTTAAACTATGTAGTCAAAGGCGTGTGCCTAGGCGAGACGAGGCAAAACCGCCTTGGCAAGGCGCAATAAAAAAAACACCTGAACAAAAAAAAAATGCGAGAAAAACCCTGCCAGAACCGGCCAAAATTTATTTCTAACGGTCTGAACCAGGCAAAAACAGTCTAAACCAGCCAAAAACAAGTCTAAAACAGCCAAAAATGGCATGAGCCGAACGTGAGCCGAACGTGAGCCTTGCTTATCTAGGCCATTCGCTTTTTGTGTGCCTTGTGCCTAGGCGACAAGCTTAACGCCTTAAGTATTCAACTACCTAGATTACAACAATGTGCCAAAACACTCATTTTGTCCCAAAACCATGTGCCCTGTTACCCAAATGATCCGTTTTGCCACCTGGCCCAACTCTAGAAATTGACAGTTGGCATAAAATTGCAATGAACATTGAACAATCCACTTTATTTAAAATCAACATGAAAAAAAAAAAGGAATTTTGAAAATATGAATAATATAAAAAGCCATAGAACCTATGGGCAAAGGTTAACAGGCAGGAATGATATATTGTTACCAGTCCTAGATTAGACAAAGGGAGAGAGACGATGTTTGCTCCTTTGTGTTTTCCGATTGAGAAAATACACATAACCAGTTAAATTACATTACATAAAGAGAAATCTTGCAGTTATGCTTTTCAAAGTTATCCCAACAAGTGAAGGCAGCGTTGAGTACATGATAAACAGTAACAAAAAATAATGATACTAATGAAGAAAGCATAAAAATAAGAATAATTGATATTTGATAATTTGATATAACTGTAGAACAAATCAATAAAGATTAAAGTATAAATGTCAACCATGTCATTTTGAAGATACAGAAAGAACATGCATAAGCGATTCAAAATCAAGAAAAGAACAAAAACTTGTAATAATGCAAATCAAATCCACCTACCAACCAAATGCATATCATAAGCACTATAGCAAACTTAATTTGAAAACAAAAGCAAAACTCAATGAAAGATCCCATAATAAAAGTATAGATAAAATAAAATAAGATAAAAGGTCATCAACTCCATACAATAAACTATAAAAAAGTATGTCCAAAATAACTATAAGAAAATTAACGAAAACGAAAACTTGACCCAAGAAAGACGTTTGAAATACGAAAGATGCTTCTACATGCACAACTTCCAGGCAATTGACAAAAGATAAATGCTTTAAAACAGATTCTTCAATACTGAGTGAAAACTAACCTCAATGGCAGCTGCAATTCATCTGCAAACACAAAACTCGAGATGTAAAAAAATGAACGATACTCAGCCTTCAAAAGATTGAAGTAGCATAACATCTGAACTTGAAAAGTAAAACTAAAGAAAAAGAACGATAAAAAGATAAACTAAGAAAGGAAAAAAAAAGAAAGTTCACAGCGTGCTAGAAAGCAAGATAGCCTTGGTGACTTGATTACTATAGGCTGTGATTAGAGTAATGCTAAGGTCCCTAAGCAATCACTTAAGTGGAAAAGGAAGTGATCCAAGCGATGCCACCCAGAAGTCCAGGAGGCAAATAGGGCTTTCTACAATGTCTGTCTAGTGTCTAAAAGTATGGTTTCCACGTGCCGTGTTAGTATTTATTAAACACATGTGTGAAAAATTCAACCCCTTTATTTAAAGATTATTCAACTTCAGTTATGGTTTAGTCTCTAATATTAATGAACAGAATGGAATGGATATATATCTAGAGTCGTCCTCATTGTATATATAAATTCACACAATCTCCTACCTTGCTTTAGAAATAAAGAAAATTATTAACATATACCATCTATAATCAAAATTAACAGTATTAGGCTAGTTAAATAATCATATATAAAGGGTATCCAAATGTAATACTATTCTCATATATATAGCCATAAGAAATCCTATCTATAATGCATACAATCTCTTACCATGCTTTTAAAAAAAAATAAACTTATCGTCATAACTCATAACATATACAGTCTGTGATAAAATTTAGCACTATTTGACTAGTTATATGAGTGAGAATATCTAGAAGGTTTCCAAGTGAATTAGTGAAATATTCTTCTCATATAGATATATATAGCCCTATGCAACCCTATCTTACAAACAATAAGCTTACAATACTTACCCAGGCTAAAGTTGGTACCATAGCCTAGTTATAAGCATTCACTTTGGCACGTTAAAATCCATGATCTAATGGGTAAAAGCCAAGATATCATTGATAGCATGCCTTACAATATTAGTCAAACAAAGAACGTTTGTACTATGACCAGCTATCTAACCTAAAAACTCTTTGAAGTTGAACCACCGTTCTCATAAACTATTACTAATTACTTCATTTCCTACCCCAATTACTTTGTGATAAAAGGATTGCTGTAAAATCTATTGATTAAGAAAAATGCTAGTTGGATATCAAGGATCCGGCTTTAAAATCCATACATGAACTCGGATAAAGTATATTAGCATTTCTATGTGGACCTAATAGTGTATATTATCCCTTTCAACCTTGAACTACATCCTGCATCGTGAAATAACACAACGACAAAACGCATACATGAACTCGGGTAAATTAGGTTAACATGTTCTATACTTCCATGTGGACCTAGTAGTGTATATTAACTTTGAATTACATCCTGCATTGTGAAACAACACTACAAGTCTACAAAAAAACAAGGATAGGTCTGTACTCATACATACAAAACATAAGCAAAAATAGTCCATCAAATCATACCATATACGAGACGGATAACCACCAAACGAACCACCAGCACCTTGAGACCTGGAACCAGAAGCTGAACCCAAAGCCGGAGGCGTAGAAGACTCCCCTCTCTTCTTGGGGTAAGCATTCTGTAGACCCACGCCTGGTAGCACGGAGGGAACACCCCCGCTATATTCCCCTATCATTGGCGCATTGCCAACACCAACATTCAACCCACCTGATCCACCAGCATAATAACTCCCTAACCCACCTTGCGCACCACCAACCCCACCCACTTGCCCTAAAGAAGCATAAAACGGATTCGCTGCAAGTAACCCCGCGTTCGCATTCAACAACCCTCCATACATAGTATTCAACCCCAGCTGCGCCTGATTCAACAACGCAAAATTCTGATTCGAAGCAACCGCAGCCATCATCTGCGTATTCGCTTGTCCAACAACCGGACCTGAAACCGCAGCCTTCACAGCCCCCTTATTCTTCCCATCACTAGCCGCCTTCTGGCAATGCAACTGATGCCCTTCAAACACCTTATACGGCTCTTCCAACGCCTTCCTAAACCCGTCCTGATTCTTATACACAAACAAAGCAAACCCTCTAGACTTCCCCGTCACACTATCAAACCCCAACGGCCCGGTCTCAATCTCCCCAAATTTCGAAAAAAACACTCGCAACCTCTCCGAATCAACATCCGGCTTAACATTACTAACATAAATCTTCCTATTAGCATTATCACTCCCACCCGAACCCGACCCAACCGGCCCTAACGCCGCTAACTGACACGACGCCGTTCTATTATTAATCCTCTTCCTCGGCTCCTTCAACGCCTTAACCGCCCCTTTACGCGTCATAAACTGCACAAACCCAAACCCTTTAGCCTTCCCAGTAACCCTATCAATAACAACATTACAATCCTCAATCTCTCCGTACGGTTTAAACACCTGAATTAGGGTTTCCTTAGTCGTATCCCATCCAAGTCCGTAAACAAATATCTTACGGTGAGTGACGTCACTATCGGCGGCGTGACGTATGGTAGCGTATAAGGTAGGGTTTGCTACGGCTGCGTTGACTATGAATTCGATTAGTTGGTCTTTGGTGTAGGGTTGGATGAGTTTGTGGATTTGTTCAGGTGTGTTGTTGTAATTGTTGTCGTCTGTGTCTGAATCGGATGATGATGATGATTGGATGGGTTGTTTTTGTTTTTGTTGTTGTGGTTTGGGTTTTTTGGGTTTTGTGATCTTTTTTTGGGGGGTGGTGGTGGTGGTGTCGGGTTTTTTAGCCGGTTTTCGTTTCCTTGGTTTTGTTCTCACCATTGTTGTGAAGAGAAGAGGAGAGAAGAGACCGGTTTACAGTTTTGTGAGCACGAACGAATGTGGGATATGGGTGGGGATAATAAACATAAAATAGAAGTGTCAGCTTTTGTATGTCGTGGTACTGCTACATTGCCCTTTTTGATCAATCGTTGAAAATTATAAACGGAGGAGGCCCAACTTCCATAATGGTGAAGTGGTTGAGAGGCCTTATGTTCACTTAGGTGATCATGGGTTCAATTCTCACTTTTAACATTTATGGTTTGGTATCCGGGTGAAGATCGAATACGGGTGGCGCCGATTCGAATCTGACGGGCGGCGAGGTTTCACCGAGTTCTATAACACTGTCGTGCCTTCGGGCGGGTGGGGCTCGGGTTTCCGCGCATCGGGAGAAGGCGGGGGCTGCTGGAGGTCGACTAGTCGATTCTTGGGCACGGCGCCCCGCAAGGGTGGTTGCCACACAGTTGTTCGCCGATCAAAAAAAAATTAAATAAAAAACAAACACTTAAATAAATAAAAAAAAACATACACTTAAATAAAAAAAAGTACAATTTTTAATTAAAAAAAAACACAAACTACGGATTATATTTTTTTGCGATGCTCTCCTTCATCTTGAGCAACACGGGACGGTCTTCTTCGGGGTAGTCGTTGATGTTTGCTGTCATTATTCGCTATTCTTCTATTTGCCTATCTTCGTTCTTTTGGCGAATGTTTTCCTCCACCCTCTTTTGCTTTAAGCGAAGCTTTTCTTCGACTTCGCGTTCCTTCAATTTCTTCTTCTCTGCTTGACTTTCACTAAATGTATTTTTGAAGGATGCCAATTCAGCGACCAAACCGTCCAACATTGACCCGCTCCCACTCCCTGACGCGGCTTGTTTTTTTGCAGCCGCTTGTTTTTTTGCTCTGTCCCTCCCGATGGGTCGTGGCTCCTCTTGAACGGGAGTATCCTCGAACTCTGGGTCTGGGTCATCGTTTATATTTATTTGACAATGACCGGTCGACCCGCCTCCCACGCTATAATCGTCCGACTCCGAAGTTTTGGTTCGTTTGGCGTATGCAACCTCGTTTGGAACCGGTGCCCATTTGCGAGATGTCTGCAACACCGTCCATGCTCGAACATGAGGAAAAACATGGCCATACCCGTCTTCATATTTTCGCATCGCCTCCTTGAAAATCATTTCCTCGTTAAACCCACTTGGAGGTTGCACATACAACGGATCATAAAAGGCGATGAACTTCCCGATTGTAGTAGTCATTTTCCTCCATTTAGAACTTAAAGCCTCCTGCTTGCGATAAACTCCTTGCTCCATCAATTGGTGAAATTTATCTCGTACTTCAGCATATAAACTATCTCCCGTTTGATTAGTCCCTACATTTTTAAATAAAACATATATTAGAGAATAAAAAAAATAATTTTTTTTATTGTATACTACTAAAAAATTAAATTTTTTTTTACCAACTATGGGATCTTTCGAACTAGCCAAATACGCCTTCGCTAACGCTTCTTCTTCCAATTTCGTCCATGGGGTTTTTTTGGACGACTCTTCTTCTTTATCTTCACCTTGCTTTTTTTCCCCTTCCCCTTCGCCTTCGCCTTCCCCTTCCCCTTCGAACGTTGGACTTGTGTTTCGGGGACAACCTCCACCTCATCATCTTCTTCATCTTCGAGTTCAAAATTGGGTTGTCGTTGTGGTTGTAGAGATGGACGGAATGGCGGAGTTTGCAAAAGTTGGGTAAAGGATTGAGGGTTATGATGCATTTGCATATTATGGAATTGGTTAAAAGTAGTAGGGCTTTGGTGCATTTGGGGATATTGGGTGAAAGGGTTGGGAGTTTGTTGGAAACCCGCAAAAGTAGCCCAAGATGGATCCATTGGCATCGTGAACGGGTTTGGATTCGGGTTGTTTTGATTATGTTGTGGTGGTTGATTCGGGTTTGGGTTGTTTTGGTAGGGATCCATTGCAAAATATATAAAGTATTTTTATATAAAGGTGGTGTTTGATATAAAAAGTGGTGTTTGAATTGTGGTGAAAAATGGTAAATTGGTTTGGTTTAAATAGGTTTTTAATTTTTTTTTTTTAATAACGGTCAAATGCAACGTCCACATGGTCCAACGTTCCAAATTCACGCGTCCCAAGGCAAGCAACAGGCCCGGCATCAACGGCATCTCAATGCCCCTCTTGCCCATACCGCCCCACACCTAATGGTCTAAACCGGATGACCCATTGTGAATCATCTTTGGAAATAGTATATTCTTGTTTTTTTTTTAAGAGTATCGGGTGTGGGTTTCGTCCTTGACTCGTCGAGGTGGAGACTGGAACGGCTACACCGCCTATGACACGTCCGAGGGCCGTTGTTGTCCTCGTCGTCTTCTCCCTGCCGTTGGGGACGTCCATATTCTTGGTCAAATATGACCGTTTTAAAGCATTTTAATGTGGGCAACGGTTTATTAAAAACACAAATTTTCAATTATAAATTAAATCTTCATCTCTCATTTTTTACACCAACTCTCATACTATCTTTAATATTTATAAACTCTCACATTATTTTTTACAACACTCATCATGGATCCATGCCAAAACAACCCGAATCAAACCCTGTTTCCGAACCCGATGATCGATGTCGTTGGGTCAGTAAAAAATAAGTAAAAGTATAGTATAGGGAAAGTGAGTCATCTCCACAGGGAATTGGTGGAAATAGTAGTTTTGTAACTTTAACTATTAAACTAAAACTTAATTACTTTGTTTTTGCTTTGAAATTTAAAGAAAATGAATTTAAGACTTGTAACAATTATATTAAAGAAGTAATCCCCTTCAGACTTCCGGTTAATGATCCACCCTACTCTTGTTTAAATGATTTGATACTACATAGACATAGTTCTGTTGAACGGTTCAAATTAAGTGATAACCGAACACAAGTTTTTAATAACCTGTACAATTCAATTACCAACCCACAAGTATCACTTACCCTCCCAATTATCAAACTACTCACGATGCAAGAAAAACCGAATGTGAATGATAAAAAGATAAGCAATTGAAAACAAATGAATCGTTCAAATGATAAAAACCACAAATATTCTTCAACTAAATGAGAAACAATCCATAAACCAAATCAAACAAGAGTTGAGGTTTCACATATAAACCATACACCCGGAGGTGATTACAAGATGTTTAGCCACTCATGGTAACAAGAAACAACTCAAAAGTATGAATAATAATATCGAGCATGTGATGCAAATCGAAATTATGGATGAATGATGATGAACAATGGTGTTTGTAGCTTCAAAAGTTTCCAAAATATGGTTAATTTTCGTGCTTAGTGGTTGCGAATCGACTAGGGTTTTGAAAAATTAGCTTTTATAATAAAACTAACAATTTTCCTATTTTTCTTCAGCAGCGCTGTAAGCTACATGCATGAGCCGTAGCTTACAGTGCTGGTTTTCGGCCTTCTTGGTGTCCATCAGCCATAAGTCACCAGTTTACTCCCGTAAGCTACAGTTCAGCATCTCGAAAAAATCTTGTTTCCCCTATAACTTTTTCGTTATAACTTCGTTTTCTTCGATTCTTGCGGCCACGTCTTCGTATTTCAAAGATTTATCACATCATCATTTAATATCTTCAATTTAGATCCATTTAATTTCTCAAAGAATGCATCCAATCCACTCCTACCCTCTCCCGAAACCTTCCAATAAGCTCCAATTAGTACTTTTAAACACCGTACACATGTAATTCACCAACAATCTCAAAGTAACCATGTTTTATGATATAAATCACTTAAAAACAGATAATTAAATACATCTTAACATGGTAAAACACCCTCTCATCAGCCGAACCCAAATCCATTCACGACACCAGGCTACACGATACCAATCGATCCGAATTGGTCAACGTTTTCGGGTTTCTAACAAACCAACGTTTTCAACCAATTTACCCAACAATCCCCCAACGCTTTCACCCAAATGCAAATGCATCAAAACATCAATTCTTTCACTCAAATGAACCAAATGCAAATGCGCTAACCCCCCCCCCCCCACTCTTTCACCCAACTATTACAAAGTCCGGTTAACATGTCATTTCAACCGCCACAACAAATAAAACTTGTAGGACCGTCTCAAGTCTCAACCAGAAGAAGATGACGTTGAAGAATTCGTGCCCGAAACTGTGATACCCCGCAATTTCAGGTTCTCACTTTAACTAGACTCTAGTTACATTCCTTGCATTCTTCTTAACTAGGGTTAGCTAGATAGGTCACACGTTGCACAGTTATAGGTTAATAACTGCATGAAGTGGTAATTCGGGGAATTACCAGATTATATACATGAGTAGTGAACCTCGGACGTTGGTGAATGGTGAAATTAGATAATTGTGAATTAATTGATTGAGATTGATTGCAATTACGTGCTTATGTGAAACTCTATGAAACTGTGTGCAAACTGTATGTGATTACATGAACTTAAACCAAAAGCGTTAATAAAAATCATAATGGGTGGACCATTAGGATGGTTGGGGGTCTTAACACATGGGGTTACACTTGTTATGGTCCAAAATAGCGAAAACATCGAAGAAAACACGCAGTACAACGAAGCAGGCCACCCGGAGCGGGCCGGGGAGGAGTGAGCGGCCGCTCACTCTCTCCGAGCGGCCGCTCGCGGGTGACTGACGCAACTTAACTGACTTAAACACCTATTTAAACAATCTTAAGCCTCATGTATCCCCTAAACTCAACCCTAATCGCCCCCTACTGCCTAGTTACGAAAATATTAACCCTAAACACCTACTAAGGCTCAAGAACATCGATCGGGAAGCTTGGAGAGCAATCAGTTGATAGTTTTGAAGTGCTTGCAGTATAATATTCAATCTCTTGTGTTTTAATCTTCTTTAATATGTTTTAAAACATCACAACCGAGTTTGTCCAGGTCTGAAACGTTTTCATAAAGATTAAAACTTGACGTTTATAGAGATTGAATAGGCTAAACATAATCTTATGTGATTAGTATTTGATAGGTTGCATGATATGCATGTTTATGATGTTTTAGACCTTTAGGGTTTATGGTTTTGCATGTATTCTGTAAGGTTCTAATCATGATATGTCTTATGAATGTTTTATGATGGTTTTTGAGTATCATTGATCAATTATATGCATACATGAGTAGTTTTAATAAGAGTTTATGCATGATTAAAATCTGGACAGAATGTTTGGGTCGACTTGTAGGGTCTATTACGTGACTTAGAAGTATTAGTTTTGATGATTTCTTTGCATGGTTGTATTATACATGGTCTTAGCTTTTCATAATGGGCAAAATCTTCTGATTTGGATGTCGTTTGATAAGTTTTTGGAATTTTCTTTGATTAAAGGTCATATCAGATTTTCGGATTAGTAAACTGGATCAACTTTAAACGATCATAACTTGAGTTTTACAAAGAATTAAATTATGAAATTTGGACAGTAGGTCAACATTGGAATAACTTGGCTTTTCCAAGTAGATTCATCCCGTTTGGATGAATACACAGTTTTTTGGAATTTTTCTACAAATCTGATCTGTTGTGAGTATTTTCTGGACATAGCTGTATTGTGTGATTTTTCATAATTTTTGTGCAAGGTTTTATCACGAACTAAAAACATGGACTTGTCCGGTAGACCCCCTAGAATGTTTAGTGAAATTTGGGAGTCTGATTCACTGGATAAATATTTTTAATAAATTGGTTTTCACGGCGCATAATCTGTAGGATATAGGTCACGATTTTATTAAAATAATATTAACAAAATAATAAAGATATACACTTTATACATATTTTGGGAAACAGTAGTACACGCACCATGTACGAAAATTAAAGAGACATACACAAAAGATTCAAACCGTTGTCTTTGATAAGAACTTAAACCGTTTCTTCTTGTACAATTTTCTCTTCGTCTTTAACGAGGACTTGAACAAAGTCTTCTTATACAATCCTTGGCAAGATCTTCAAGACATAGAGTCTTCAACATGATCCTTTTTGTGCACTTTTTAACTGCAAGAATGAACAAACAAGATGTTGACGGTTGAGGCTGAGGCACGTGTTCAACACGCTTCCCTTAAAACAGATTTCGCGCCTCTACTAAAGGTAACGCGTCTGTCTCCCAGGGTACAACAGCCGAAGCAGTCTGTACTGCCGGAGAAGGCTACGCGCCCAAGGTTACACCAGGTAAATTATAGTGTATGACATTTGGAACAAATAAAAATAGTAAAGAGTATTCCTTTATACAATTAGTCTTCAAGTATCTCTCATTCTCCAAGAACATCATATTTCATATATATGTTCTATTCTCTCTAGTATCACATGAGGCATATAACCTACTAAATATACTAGACTTGAGGAAGGGTGAAAGGTCTCACTTAATTAGTCACTTAATTAGAGATTTAACACTCTAATTTAACTCATCAAGTGTTACAAAAGAAACTCTACTCAAGAGTCTTTCTTTTATTCACCACATGAAGACTCTATTTAATAATATCTCTAAATTAAATTTCCATTCAAAATTCCAAAATTCCAACATAATCTGTCCTAAAAACGCAGATTGTGTAATGCACGTTTATGTGACTATTTGGAGTCTTATGTGGTACGTATTTGATATGAACTTGAATGGACACTTATATGATATGTATATGAAGTGTAAAACGGATAATAATCAACATGTTCACCAACGGGTCCATAGGGTTTACTCGTGCATGTAGAATCATTAGGTGTCACTTACACGGTTTTGAACTTTTAAACGTCTTGGACAAACGGGTTATATGGTGTAATGGTATTACACATATACTTACTTAGTGGCACATGTAATAGGGAGTCGGTAGCACATCCTATACGTGGAGTTTGGATTAATTGCTTGCAT
Source organism: Ambrosia trifida (assembly GCA_028751855.1). Classification (NCBI taxonomy): domain Eukaryota; kingdom Viridiplantae; phylum Streptophyta; class Magnoliopsida; order Asterales; family Asteraceae; genus Ambrosia; species Ambrosia trifida. The sequence continues at coordinate 216,193,692 of CM054122.1, read as the reverse complement.
CTTAAGGCGAGTTTCACTACTCTTTTCTCAAAAGCATGCGTCTCGGGTTTGAGACAACTTTGGTAAACGTTTTCTAGTCCGGTTTGGGACTACACTTACATCTCAGGTTTTGACTCCTTGTGTGGGTCGGGTTTTGCTAGTTTCACACTCTGTGTCCTTGGTGAACTAAACTGCACTCTATCACGGAAGTCCTTCACTATTTACCGAATGAGTTGCCGGGTTATGGCAAACGGGTTACTAGTTGATAGCGCTATTAGGTTTGACAAACCTCACACCGTGCTGGGAGCCGGGCGTGAACTACGACCTTAGATTTTATCATTGTTGATAGGCAATGATGGGAGGCAAAAACCAGCTCGCGGGGCGAGTGCATCGTTTGAATAGCAAATCGGTATATCATTGTTTAGTTATCATGAATGGGTTAGCTACCCGGGCGTGAACTACGACCTTAGATTTTATCATTGTTGATAGGCAATGATGGGAGGCAAAAACCAGCTCGCGGGGCGAGTGCATCGTTTGAATAGCAAATCGGTATATCATTGTTTAGTTATCATGAATGGGTTAGCTACCCTTGGCATACGCTGAACTAGTTGTTCTTGGTTTTTGGTTATTAATTACTACTTTTGGGTTTGGGAAACATAGCTGTCGTTCTTGGTTTGGGAAACCTACACTTTTACTTACCTTACTTTGTGAACTCACCGACTTTATGTTGACACACGCTAGCATGCTTTTGCAGGTCTCTAGGTTCGAAGCAAGATAGGACATGCATCATTGTGTCATGGGTTGTGAACATTACTTAACTTATACTTTGCTTTACATTCAATGGTTTTATTTTGAGCGCGTTGTTTTGCGCATGAACTTAAACGATTATGTTTGATTAACGCTTCCGCAACTTAACTAAACTTTTTGGTAAACGCTTAACTTGATTTTCAATAACGAACTAAATGGTTTGGGCATTTAGAGTCGTTCTTATGACTTATGGTTATGGGATCCTGGTATGTCACGCGCCTCGCGGTATAAACCCCGCAGTGGAAATTTGAGGGTGTGACAGAAACCCAAACCCAAACTTCCAAATGAAAAAAAAAGAAGAAGAAGAATCGGGTACATGAAATAGGCACCAAACCGAAGGCGATTCAATGGTCAGAAATCGAAGAGGAGACATTGACTAAGGTGTTTATTACTACGTCAAAAGATCCAATAACTGGTAAAATATATTCTTATTACTATATTTGTTACATTTATTTTTGTTAGTAATATATATTATAGTCTCGATAGTAATATATATTACATTCTTGTTACTACTATATATTATATTTATAAAATGTAGGAAACAATCAAACAGTATAAATTTTATGGGCCGAAGTGTGCGATAAATTCTACGAAATAATGGAGCAAAAGCTCCATATTGAGAGATCGATTCTATAAGCTCGAGCTCATTTAATTTATTAAAGCTTGAGTTCGAGAACGGCTCAATTCGAGCTTTGTTCCTAAAGCTTGAGTTCGTCTCGTATATAGCTTTTTCAAGCACGAACTCGACTCGTTTATTATTTATTAAGTAAATTGCATTAATTATCACTATTATTTTATATATAATTTAGTTATTCCTCATAATTTTTTAAATAATTATTATTATTATTATTATGTAAATATATGTCTAATATATTAATTAAAATTTATATAAATAGTGGGCTTGTTTGGGCTCGTGAGCCGGCTCGAGCTCGATAAGTAATGCTCGAGCTCATTCGAGCTCGATTCGTTTTAAGCTTTTTACAAGCCGAGATCGAGTAACTCGGCTCGTTTGCACCACCGGAAAAAACAAACGAAAAGAAGCAACGTTGAACAAATAGTCGACAAGAATCATTAGGCGACCCTGCTTGCGGTTGCAACCACCGTCGGGCAACAACCGTCTTCGCCTCCCTACTTGGCGTCCGCTTCTTCGCCTTCTCTGTCCCACGACAATGCGACTTTTGCACAATGCTTTGGTAGATATGATTAGCTAGGTTATGGCATTAAACAAGATAAAACATATTTCTTATATTGTTACTTGTTTAATGAAAGTGTTAGTAATCAACGTGGAATATATACTTTTGCACAATGCTCTAATTTGTGCGATCAAAAGAAAAACTTTTGATAAAGTAAAAGCGGAAGATGTAATGACTCGCTTTTAAAAATCTAAGAGGAGAAATCTATTATCTATGTGTTTAAATTTATTTACTATCGTGTTATTATTTTTGTTTCGTTTGCACTTTATGAAAGTACGGAAAAAAACTAAAACGTTACCCCTAAACTTTTGGTATAGATCCGCTACTGGCTAGAAGCTCCTAGCCAAAGATACCGTTGGTATGTTTGACAATGAGCTTTTATGAGCTTCAAGCTTTAAACTTTTAAGAAAAAACTTATACTCAATAAAAAAACATTGTTTGGTTGAAGGAGCTTGAGACTTTTAGGTTATGAGAGCATTCACATTAAATACTTCATCTCCATCTCTATAATTACACTAAAAATCACTACATTTCTCTCTCCTTTTCTATTTAATAATACTTATTCAATACTTTTATTATTACCTTTTCTCTCTCCTCTACTCACAACCACTTTTAAAAATATTAAAAAATTATGGAGGGTGAACAGTGCCTCCTCTAAATTTACTGATGAACAGTGTCTCATCTATATATTTTCTCTCTTCTCTACTCACAACCACTTATACCGCTCTATATAATATAGAGGCACCTCTCACACTATTATAGAGTGTCTACTGTGAATGCTCTAAGAAAAAAGTTTATATTGAAAAGCTACTGGTACTAGCATTTAAGAAAAAGCTCATACTAGCTACAATCTTTTAATGAGTAAATGACACAAATACCCATTCTATTATAAAAAACATCATTACAAGCTTTTAGTTAATACCCATTATGAATATTTTATACATTTTATTAAAAGCTCCAGCTACTTTGTTAAACATCAAAATATATTTAAAAAACTACAGCTTCCAGTTACCAGCTAATTTTACCAAACATACCCGTATATAATTTCCCAATCACTGTTTAAACTTAGCTTATAGTTACCTGCTAATTTTACCAAACATACCTGTGTATAATTTCTCGATCAGTGTTTAAACTTGGTCATTGTCTTTCTCGCGCTCTAAGGTGATTGTTCACTCTTTCAGCATTTCCCACAACTCTACGTTTTCATTTCATCTCTACATTGAACGACCCCCAATTATCTATAAAAAATAGGTCTCTCTATATTTCCTTCAGCTAACCAACCGATTAATCAAATCATAATTCCTACGTCTCTGTTTCACTACTGTGGGTAGAGTTACGTTAACGATCACAAACTTGTCTCCAGTAAACGGAAACATATCGACCTAATTCTGTTTAAATTCGTATGCGAAGATGACAGCGGAGTTGTTAGAGATTCAACCTCAAGAGCTTCGAATTATATGTAAGTCTGTTACTCTATACAATTAGTTTGCTCGTATGTAAGTTATTCTGGTTAGATATGAAGCTCAATTCATATAATTTCAATAGTAGTATTTTGTTGATATCGATGAACCGATTCGTGTAGAGTCAGATGTGAGTTTTAGTTAGCAGGTTGAAAGAAGGTATTTGTGCCTCAAATGTTTCAGGTTAAGTAGTTTATGGAATTTTGATGGATCGGTTATAAGGATGTCAGTGAAGACGGTAATAGCAGTTATTTTAGCATAAGTTAGGTTTTATCGGGTAATTTTCTGAGGAAGATGATGATCTTATTGTAAATCATGATTTTTATCCATGCCAAAAGTTAAACTAACAAATTTATATTTGTTTGTTCCTCTATAAGGTGTCATATTTCTATATTTCATGGACTATGTCAATGTACTTGTAATTTGGGAAAGATTCGACTGATTTTGTTAGCTTAATATGATATCTATATGCACTAGCCCTACCCATACTAACTTACTGAAACTAACAACTTTGTAACTAATTAATTACATCAGGGGTATAATAGGAATTTAACTAATCTTTTATTTGAGTAAAGTGATTCTAACTGACGTGTCGATACTCAATGTAATCAAGTGTGTAAGAACAATCAAAATCAACTAGGCATATAATGTAAAATACACCTTAATATTGGATCATAATTTTATTGCACCTTGTCCTACTGCATTGCTAGGTATTGTATATACATAATGCATATGTAGATCTGCAACTATTTTTATCACAGGATTGGACTAACTCTCAATGCTTTTACTTTATATCCAAATAGTTGAATTGAAGAAACAAAGCTCATGTTCGATTCGGCTGGTCAACAAGTCTGATCGCCATGTTGCTTTTAAGGTTCTGACCTTGTTTTTGATATCTAATTTTGGTTTTATCTCTAAAGATCTGATGGAACTAGAATTATACTCATGAATTGATTTTTGGCAGGTTAAAACTACCTCTTCATCAAAATACTGCGTCAAACCAAATACGGGAGTTATTAAGCCAGGTTTAACATGTGATTTAATAGGTATAAGTTTTGTTGTTGAAAATTTTTTAGACTTTGTGGTGGGTCCTTGCTGGTTTGCTATTAGTTGAAGTCCTGTATATATTTTTTGAGCATGATGAATTTTAGGCTGTATCTAGAGAATTCTTACTATGCACACATTGTCTTGCTAGTGTTTTCTTAGAACTTGACTACTTGTACTTTCTTAGTTTAATCACTCGTACTTTATTTCTCATTTAGTTATTCTATATATTTGACATTAAGGTGAATGATGTTTGACATCTAGACAGACCAAGAAAATAGGGGCCCTAGATCATATAGATGAATTTGTGATGACATATGGTATATTTAGTTATTTACATTTACATTGCACTTTAATATCTCTTTACATCTCAACTTTTAAAAGAGCATTTATAATTTTCTTATAATCCATCATTTTTTTTGTTGGCCCACAAGTCCCTCTTCTAAAGTTATGTTGTGTGCTTTGGAATCTTGATTTACCCATTTATTCTTGACAATACCTGCTAAATGTGTTTTTGATTAAAGTAGTTGATATGCCAATTATAAGAACCGGTGATCACTGTATAAGGTGATTAAATCATTGATGGATTACACTTCTAGACAAGTTCATATTCGACATGCTAAGATATTAGTGAGTTATGATATATTCTTGTTGGACATGTAGCACAGTTACTATGCAAGCACAAAAAGAAGCACCTCCTGATTTGGTATGCAATGACAAGTTCTTAATTCAAAGTACAATTGTACCCAATGGGACTACAGAGGATAATATCATGTCCACCACGGTTGGTATCATAAATTTTTGGTTTGACAGTGAGTTATGGAGGTGGCAAAGTGGGACTGGGTGGTAATGTGTCAAATTAAGCTGGGTCGGGCCAACCTACATACGCTTTTAAACATTGTTCTATTTTTTTAAAAAAATACAATCTATTAAAACATATACAAAACAAAATTAATTGAAACTTTTTCTAGTCGAATGATTTAGGAACTTTTTATTGTTTCAATACACTTTAGATGACTGTCACCCACTGATCCGCTTTGCCCATATTCTTTCTAGCTAAATCCTTTAGCTGAACCATTATGACCCACTCTAGAGGCAAAACATAACCCAAATGGACCCATTTGGCCATTTGTAAAAAAAAATTGACACGTCTAGTAAGTTTCTTTAGCTGATTCATCACTTTTTTCAGTTTGTTAAAGATGGTGGTAAGCACATTGAGGAAAAGAAGCTTAAAGTGATCCTTGTCAGTCCACCCCACTCACCAATACTGTCACCGATGAACATGATATCAAGAATGAGACCATATAACACAGCCATTGGTTCAAATGATGATCTGGTTCAGAACAATAGCTCTCATGCCAAGGTAAAAGCTTATTTGATGGGAGGCAGGGATGTGCCTTTGTGGGTTATGGCTGAATGTCTGTCTTACATATTATCTTAAATTCTTAATTTAAGGTGTAAGGATGGCCTGATGGGCAGTTCGGGTATCTGCCCAAAACATGTTTGGGTCGAAATAGGCGGAAAACTATTATAAATAACTTCATGTGTTAATTGTTATTACAAGCTACTATTTTGAAATACTAATATGAATCTTGGAATAAAAATGATCAAGAAGGTTGTATGATTCAGAAACAGACTTTTTGGTGATTTCAACCTGTTTGACCACGCATTCCCCTTTTAGCTAAACCTTTTGATTTGGCCCAATTGAGTTGACTCTTTTGGGAAAACACAACCCAAATCACCATTTGCATATAATATTGTCACCACTAACTGTTATGTTAATCTCATCAAGAAAATCTGTTTTTGATGTTGTCACAAGGCACAAGAGCATAGGGCTTTTCGTACACAAGGCACAAGGTGCTTATGTAATCTTTACATATAGAAATCTATGATATATCTAGCTATATGTATAACACTTTGAAGCACAAAACACCCCTTGTACAAGAAGCTTGCGCCTCAGTGGGATTTTCTTTACAAAATAGCTCGCTTTTTGTGCGCCTTTTGTACAGAGCTTGCCTTATGTTGACAAAAGCAATGGGCCTTGCGCCTCGCCTTGCACCTAGGCCCGCTTTTAAAACCAAGATATTCATACGTGGTTTTTGAGCAGTTTGGTCTAAAATTAACTTCTTTATTTGAAGTTTGTGACAGTCCAAGTTCAGTTAGATATATCATAGATTTCTATATGATGAAAAGGTTTGTTTTATTACTATTTTTAAACTTATGCAAGGTTGATGGGGTGTATAGAGAAGTTGCAGTGGCAATGAAGACTGAACAATCTATAAACAGGAAACATACAGAAGAATTACGATTAAGCAACGACGTGGAAGAGATAAAGTCTAAACTGAGAGAATTCGAGTCAATACTTAGACAGGTCAGCTATGAGTTTGCTTTTGGTGTGTGGCTTTGTGCCTATATTACAAGTCAATGATCCTTTTTGTTCACTAGAATTCATGTAGTTCTTTTACATCTGTCACAAGGCTGAATCTTTACTACATAGAGAATATAAAGATGTAGGTATAAAGAAACCAATGAGGACACTTCACTTCAAGTTATAAGATTCAGAAAATCAAATTTTAAAAATACCCCTAAAACTTTCTGTTGTCATTTGGCATGTTAGAAAAAGCTAATAGAACACAAAAAAAGATAAACTAATGTAAATGAGGTCAACCATTAGGGGATTTTCAAAATTCTGTTTGGGTTTTTAGAGCCTTAAACAGGTTGCCTGGTCCGCTATGTTGCACGGGAACTGGTACGGGAACGAGAAACGGGTACGGGTACGGGAACGGGAAACGGCAAAACTCAAAAAATCAAGAAACGGGTACGGCACGGGTACGGAAATAAATACATAAAAAAATAAATATATATTATTGATAATGTACCACAAACCCCAAAATATATTCATATGTTGATGTAAACTTCAAAATTCACACTTTTTAGTGAAAATTAACAAATTTAGGTAATAAATGTCTAAGCAGTTAATGCGGTAAAATATCGGTTATCGGTCAACAATCGATATTTGATATATAGGTTATCGCGGTAAGATATCGGTGGGTGCGTAATGTGTTATATATATATATATATACACACACACTAAAGCCTATATACTAAAAATAATAGTAAGAACAATAGGGTCAATTGCTGCTAAATTAATCTTCGATTGCTTCTATTTCAGTTAAAGACATCTTTTTGAAATAACAAATAATTTAATTATTTTACTATTAAATTAGAAATTAAAAAAATATATATATTATTCATAGCTACAATATCCAAGAAAATGAATAAGTTAAATGGCTACGACAACACAAACATGGGTTCACCTGCCTAATATATATATAATATTCTCACACACACCACATCTATACATATAACTATATCTATCTCCGTCTCCATCAATCTCTTAACATTCACAGACATGAAAAAAACGCCAATAACTGAAAAAAACAATACAAAACGAGATCTCTGGAAAGTGGAAACTTTAAAGAAACGGTCTCCAAATAGAGAAACGGCAGCAGAAACGTCTTTGACTTCTCGAAGCGGTCAAGAATCGGCCTAGAAACGTTTCACTCCGTCCCCGTACACGTTTCCGTCCCCGGCGAGTTTCGGGTACGTGGTACGGCACCTCCTTGCCGTTTCCGTGCATCAGAGCTGGTCCGGCCCTCCAAATGAAATAGAAATAACTACTGTATTTAGAAACGGACTGGGACCGGCTACATAACTGGCCCGGTTGAGTCCATTTGAACCTGTGAATAGGACCATGTGGTTGGACAATATTTCAACTTTTTCTAAAACTTTTCTTCCAAAATCTCATTTACCGATTCATTGACTACTTCATGCTCCTTTTTTTTTGCTTATTCCAAGCTTTATATTTGTTGAGATTACAAATCCACACCAAAACTTAAAGTAGTTCCGTATTTTGTTTTAAAGTAGTTACATATATTTGTTTATTCCAAGCTTTATATTTGTTGAAATTACAAATCCACACCAAAAGATAAAGTAGTTCCGTATTTTGTTTTAAAGAGTTACATATATCTGTTTTCTAAAAATCATTTATGACGTCATCCGGTTTTTAAAAACCGGCGGTAAGGCACTCGGTTCGATGACCAGTCAGGCTGTGAAAACATGTTAAAGAAGTTTATGTTTAAACTGCTGCAATAAACTCTGTATTCATAAAAACCAAAATTTGTTTATAAGTTGATGATTTTGACTCATATACATTTGATTCACAGGACAATCCGGTAACCAATCAAAACACAAGGACAAGAGAGACCCGGTTCCAGTTGCTGTTTGTAGCTGTAGTGGCACTTATTAGCGTTTACCTTGGATACCTGCTGCACAGATGATGAGCAAGTTTTAGCAGGTTGAGACTGTCATGACATCTATGAGCCAAGGTGAATGGGCGCGTACGGCGTATGACAGGTTAGTGTCTATAGGTTTTGATTTCTTGTTCAGATATAACCACACACTAGGCTAGTTATGATATTCAGACTTTAACCATGCAAAGAACATTGCAATGCTTGACTCCATGTGGATTTTGATAGGAATCTAAAAAGGGAATAACAATTTTTGAATTGCGAATTTGTGATCTGAGTTATTCCTGGTCAAGCTCTCTAAAAATGCCATTGTATGTAGCGAAAGTGTAAGGAGAAGCGAAACTAAGACGCTTAAACTCGACCATTAGAAGGTGACCCGATGAACTTGGGAAATTTTTCAATGTGCAGGGCATGGGGTGGTTTTTGGTGTCTCCTACCCGGCCCCATATCCGTCGGGTTGGGTTGGTTTCCCACACGTATCATGCATAGCCGTTTATGATCTTATGTGAAAAAAATACCTTCCAAGTGTTCGTAACGCCACCAAATCTGGCTAACTAACCAATTAGACATGGAACTGGATGTATAAACCGTGTGGATTGTTAATATTTTTTTGTAGAATTATTTTTCCAATTTTAGAATATGAAGTTATGTATGTGCTATGTTAATGACCCATCTTTTATCATTTTTATTTATACCAAATAACAATTTTGAAAAAAAAAAATGGTTCACCATCAAACGACTAATGACCCAATGAGGTAGTGGTGGAGTGATTGGGGAAAGATTTGATGTTCCTTGTGACCCAGAATCGATTCCCACTCTCTCCATTATTTTACGTGGCATCCAGGTGAAGAGCGAATACGGGTGGCACCGGTTCGACTTGGATTGGATGCGAGACTTTACCCATTATTCTATTGTCATGCCTTCGGGCGGGTGGAAGTCGGGTTTCCATGCATCTGGGAGAGCTAATGGGCTGGCGGCGGTCGAGTAGTCCACCTTGGCCATTGTGCCTAGTGTCACGGTGGTTGGCACGTTGTTTCTTGCCGTTCAAAAAAAAAAACGGCAAATGTGGTTGACCCACCCAACCTGATGGATTTAGTTTGTCATTTCCGAAAATTGCTAGCAGTTTGGTACAAAGTTTTTCGTCAAAGCCCGTTTGAAGTTCGAAACCCCTACCGTTTAAAATTATTGTCACGTACCAATAACAACAAGATTAACAAAACAATTATGCATATCCTCTAAACAAACATCTTTTTACTTCAAAATTTAAAACCTTTTAGCCGCCATAAGTTATGTTTCTTAGATACATGATTGTCATTAGTTTAAAATTAAGGTATTGTAACTGGAAACTTTTTATCATGATGTGATGTGATTTGATTGTATAGAATTCTTTTGGTGAAGGCACACTTAAAAACCAAGTGTTTCTAATCACCTATCACAATCATGAAATATTGGCAAAACCCTACACTCTGATTTGAATGGCTTTTGAGGAAATTGATGATAAACAACTAATAATCAGGCATCACATGAATGAGAAACGCATAACCTATACTCTAATTTGGTTGATTATATTTGCACATTTCGACTTATGACAAAGATGAAGACTAGATATTTAACTTAATTTTTATAACTAGAATATAGCCTATAGATATATTTCTGTTGTATGAAGTTGTAATCTCATAATCAAATGTTTGATTGTTTGGCGATTATAAGAATGCAAAGAATAAACTTCACCAATAAGATATTGTGGATAAGGATAGACGTGTTATGTTTTGCAAATATCTCCATGGAACATATATGTATTTGGTATTTACCTTTCCTTGTTTTATAAATCACAAATGACAACAACTTGAAGAGTTGAAGGATTCACCCATAATTTCAGTTTTACATACATATGTCTATAACTCAAAAGAATTGCTCACATAGCATCTTTGTTATATGGTTTCTATGCTAATGTATACAGTTATAGCTTTAGACATGCATTTTTCTTTTTGTGGTTGCAAATAAATTGCATCATGGCCGTCCCCGAAAATGTTAAAAAAGATTTGGGTTCTTGGCGAGATAAAATTTAGGCCCTACTGTAACACCCCGGATCAGACCCCAAAAAATTTTGCGCGTAATATAATTAAAACCAATAAATAAATAGAATTATGGATACAAGTTCGAAACAGAAACCCAAATAATTATATCTCTGTTTCACACACACACCCCACTACCAATATAAACCCATCATCCTCTCTTTTTCTTGTTTTCCAACAATAAAACACAACACACGCCTACCATTCTTAGAGAGAGTAAAAAAAAAAGAGTAAGGTGCTGTTTGTTTTTTCTGTAAGAAAAGGTATGCAGTCTGCGGACTATATCTGCATACATCTGCAGGAGAAGAGGTGGACCAAAGGTCTGCAGTCTGCAATAAGAAGACTGTTTGTTTGTTAATGTCTGCAGGCTGCTGAAATAAACTGAAATTTAAATAAGAGTAAATTACTATTTGAGTCCCTGTGTTATGGTGGTTTTAACTAGTTGAATCCAAAACGAAAATATTTAACTATCTGAGCACCTGATTTTTCAATCTATAACCATCTGAGTCCAATTTACTAACTTTGTTAATTTTTCTCAGTTAGTTTTCATAAAATGACTAAAATACCCTTATTTATATTTTACTGTTATTATTATTATATATATTAATTACATCACTACACAGTGACCAACCCCACCTTAACTACACCACCACCCTTTCAACCCTCTGCACCACACCTTTGCACCACCGCCACAAGACCACTCACGACCACCACCACAATTCTGATCACCCCCACTACACCACTGCACCAACCCAACTCTATTACCATTGTCTAGCATCAACCAACAACCATTCGACACTAACCTGAGTTTACAAGAGGCGAACACCCACCAAATAGTATGAACCGTCACTGACCACCATTATTCATCGTTGAGTCTGGACCTGACCCGAACCCCCTGACCATCCTAACATCACTACAGGAACCTTACACCATCATCATCTCGCCACTATCACCGCCTCCTGCGACCACTGTGACCACCACCTGAAACCCCCTTCGACAATCATCACAACCTCTGTTAAGAACCATCGAAACCATCACCACACCTTCAATCATTCATCTTCAGATCTGAAATCGAGGAGTAGAAAATGGGATAGGGTTTTACCTTGGTTTGATTGGAGGAACAGGGGTCGCCGCCGCCACTTCCTTCTTTCCTTCTCTTCTCCTTTTCCTTCGGTTTCTGCCTCTCTCTCTCTCTCTCTCTTCTTTCCCGGTCGGATTCTCTCTCTTCCCTTGTTCTCTCTCTCTCGTTTTCTGTATCTCTCTCCCTAAAATAATATGGTGTATTAAGGTTATGGAGGTGAGGTGTGGTTGTAGGAAGCATTCGCCGGAGCGCCGCCATCGGCGGTGGCAGGAGCCTCTCCGGCTCCTCTTCTCTCTCTAGCTCACTCTCTTTCCCTCTCTACAAGTGTGTTGTGGGTGGAGATGAAATGTTCAGATGTGGGTGTGTGTGTTTAATTTTATAAAAGAAAGGGGTGGTTTGTTAATAATAATAACAATAAAATATAAAAATAATGGTATTTTAGTCATTTCATGAAAACTAACTTAGAAAATCTAACCAAGTTAGTAAATTGGACTCAGATGGTTACAAATTGAAAAATTAGGTGCTCAGATAGTTAAACATTTTCATTTTGGATTCAACTAGTTAAAACCAATAAAACACAGAGACGCAAATAGTAATTTACTCTTTAAATAAACTGTTTTTTTACAACAGTTTGATGGTAGACGGTGGTGGTGGTGGTGGACGGTGGTGGTGGACCATGGTGGTGGTGGATGGTGGTGGACGGTGGTGGTGGTGGACGGTGGTGGTGATGGACGGTGGTGGTAGTGGACCATGGTGGTGGTAGACGATGGTGGTGGTGGTTGTCACACCACGCCAATGGCGGAAACACGTGGCGCGACGCTCGAAAGCATATCAAAGTCAAGATTAACACAAACTATATTTAATTAGAAAAGATCATTATATTAAGATGTCGGGAAGGGGTACCTGGTTTCAAACATTACATAAAACCACAAACATTAAATTTCAAAGTGGGGTGTTTCCGTTTATGTCCCAACCCGATGGTAACAATAGGTGAAACCCCCAACCAGTGTCCGACATCCCAAATTCCACCGTACTAGCCGCATACCTGTTCAGCACTTAGTTACCTGAAAGATATGTTTAAAAAGACGTCAATATATAAAATATTGGTGAGTTCACAGGTTTTAGTTTCGTAATAACAACATTTTTACATCCTGTGCAGATCCAGCACAATTTATGGCCCTTGTAAGGAGTAGCTAGCTCCTACAAACTATGATGATGAGCAATCCCCTGAGTCCCATAACCAAACCAAGACTAATAAATATGTCCCGCTCCAAGTCGTTTCTCGGAACCCAACGACTTATGTTCGGAATACGTGCACCCCTGGCATACGCCGATGCATAATCGACGCTATCGATTAGGGGTGGGCCTTGTCAGGCACCAATAGTACTATCCAAATATTCCTTCAGTTTCATTTACCTGAATTAATGGTTACAGTAGCGTGGACTCAACCCCGAGTGGCGAACAAAAACTCAGGTACTCATCATGCCACCCATCACATTTTAACATTTGAAAACATTTCAACATGTGATAACTTTTGACAAACATATCTTTCCCCCAGTTAAAACAGTAAAATGGGGCCGTGAAACTCACCTTAATTTCCAAGCTTAGCTAGCAAATAAAGCCCAAAGCTTTGACCGACTTCCTCGTGCCCTAATTACCAATAAAGGACACCTTAAAGTCTATCTTATATAAGCCTAGCTTATTTTCCGGTTAAAAGATAGTTTATTCAACTATCTAGACTCGTGTGTACTAACCCGAGTCTTTAAGTGTTTTAACTCGACGAACCGATCGTGACTTACCATAATTCATGTGTTCACATACGATATAGTACCCAACTTGCGCACCTGTTACTATTCGTGTGAAAACCATGTTGGACTACTACTACGAAACGCATAACCCACCCCGAGTAATAGCTTGTCTCGTAAATCGGATAAGTGTAGTTGCCTTGTATAATTATTTTTGGACAATATACTTTGAAGAAACATAAGTATAATTATTGAAATTGACTAATAACATTTGTTATTTCGCTTCCCAAAATCCGAGTGTTTTAAGTGTTTCGAAGCATTACTTTCAAATAATTTTTCCAAATAAGTTAAGCGTCTACGTATTTCAAATCCGTATTTTTGACAACGTTTTGGTTACCAAAAACCATTGAAGTTGACACAATTGACGCTCGACAAAACTATATATTTGTTTTGCAAATATTGTTCGATGTTTATCTTTATTGTTGTAATTAACCATTTGTCGAAAACGTCACAACTTTGGGCAAAACCATTTGTTTAAAACACTTGGAAAGTTTATTTGTGAAAACACACACAACAATATTAACCTCGTTGTGCTTCGGATTTTATAAATTTCGGCAGAGTTTCCCCTGTTTTTGGTACGAACCAGACAACACAAGTCGTCTTAAAATTCCCAAAACAATTTACAAACACAAGACAATCAATCGACTTATCCATTCCAAGCTACATGAGACATTATACGTTCCGTTACTTATATAAATTACACATGTTTATATAAGTGTGTATATATATACCTATATTTATAGTCCAAGAATTTAGTCCGATATCAATATTATAAGTCGCGTTTTTATTTACAATTACCAAATACCCCGATTATACTTACCGCTTATTATTCATATCGGTTCGTTAGCGAGTTAGTCGTTTATAATTATATATTTTAGAAATATATGTGTAAATAATAATGTAATGAAATAATCACTAGTTAGTTATACCGAAACGCTTGACCGAAGTTCATTGAGTTGACCGGGTCTTGACCGAACCCGAAATCTGACCCGTTGACCATCTGTTGACCGGGTTGACCAGATCTGCGCTTGCCCCGCGACTGGAAAATAATGTGACTTGATACACACCAGATTCGACTCGAGCACCCAAAGCTGACCCGGACCAAGGTTGAGTCGAATCCGAAACACACGGATCTGATCCGAAACGCCCGGATCTGACCCGAAACATTCAGATCTGACCCGAACACCCCAAACTCAACCCGAAAGCTACCATCCACCACAACCGACACCTATAACCACCCTAACCCATCCGGACCACCACCGAGCCGCTACCAACCACCAAAAACCACCGCTATCCACCACGAGACCACCAGCTCAACCTCGGCTGCCTACCACCTCAAAACCACCACAACAACCAACCACCACCGTCATCCTCGTCTGAAACAACCACCACCGTGAACCTGACCAGACCCGATCTAAACCACCCAAAACCCATCGAGCCGGCCTTTAAAGACCCGAAAACAACCTGGAAATGGCTCACCGGAATGTGGCCGGTGAACGAAATCCCGCGAAAACTTGTGAGGAGTCCCCCAAGGACCCGATCTAAGAGTTCGTAAAGAGAAAACTCAAAAACGAGCTCACCGGAAAAGTCGCCGGAATGGTACCAACGTTCAAACCGCTTCGTTTCAGGGAAGACGACCTTCACCATCGCGTTCAGGGCATCGATATTAGTGGGGGTGGGGGTGTCACGCGCCGGAAAAAGGTCGTCGGAAAAGTCGCCGGACGACGCCGGTGACGGCGGCGCCGCCGCTGCTCCGCCGGACCGGACGGCCTCCGGTCACCGGTGCAACTTCTAGAGAGAGGGAGTGGAGAGAGTTTGGGAGGCTAGAGAGAGAAAGTGAAGTGGGAAATGAGGGTTTTTGGGGTGTTATAGGCTTTTATATGTGGGATTTTGGGTTGGACTTCTAGCCCGACGTCGCGTACCAACTGCTCCGTTTTAGTCCGTTATCGCTTTTGGACTCGGTTTTGTACACGGAACTTTTAGGAATTATTTTAATGACTTAAAATAATTATATTTTATTATCCAAAAGTAATATTTCTCGCGCGGGTTTCGCATCTGATTGCTCCACTAGTAAATACGTGTTGTATTTACATAGAATAAGCTTATGTTATTCCAGTTTGATGGATATATACTGATGTCAGTTCGTTAACATTAATCACGCGAAGTCTTTCTTTAAAGGCATAAAGGCTTCTACGAACTTTGAGAAGGAAATCGTAGTACTCATAACGGCTCAACTAACCATAATTAACCTTAAACCATGTTAATTAATTCGAAAACATGATTAGAATCACTTTAATCGTTGTACGAAATTTGCCGGTTGTCACAGTGGTGGTGGTGGTAGTGGACCATGGTGGTGGTGGACGATGGTGGTGAATGGTGGTGGTGGATGGTGGTGGACGGTGGTGGTGAATGGTGGTGGTGGATGGTGGTGGACGGTGGTGGTAGTGGACGGTGGTGGAAGTGGACGGTGGTGGTGGACGGTGGTGGTGGTAGTGGATGGTGGTGGACGGTGGTGGTGGTGGTGGTGGACGGTGGTGGTAGTGGACCATGGTGGTGGTGGACCGTGGTGGTGGTGGGTGGAACGTGGTGGTGGTGGGTGGACCGTGGTGGTGGTGGGTGAGGAGAAGAGAAATGGAGAAGACTTTTGAAGAACTTAGAAGACTTTGGAACAAGTCTGCACCAAGAAGAGGTCAGGAAGACCTTTTTAAGTGAAAGGTCTTCCCAAAAACAAACAATCTGCAGACCCCAAACGTCTGCACGCGTCTGCGTGGCGCAGACAAAAGAGGTCAGAAGTGCTTCTGAGCAAAAAACAAACAGCACCTAAGAGTTACTGAGTTAGAGAGAAAGGAAGCAGAGAGAGAAGGAGACCGGATAAGGGAGGAAGAGTCACCTACCGTAGCCTCCGACCAGCGCTCTATTTCCTCCTCCTTCGACGGTATGGAGCAATGGGCCAATGGTTGACGGTACCGGTGACCTGAGTTCTGAGATCGGATCGGGTCAGATTTGATCTCAAAGGTGAATGTAACACCCCAACCGATGGCGGAATCATCGAGGTGCCACGTAGTGACGATTGTTCAAAAGCTCATGGTACTCAAATGTAAATATTTGATTATTGAATATTGTTTTACAACATGTGAAATTAAATACAAGGCATCAAAAATAGAGATAATTGATTGATTTAATCTAAGTCCAAAGTCCTATGTGAAGCGTCAAGCAACTTATCCTGAAACATGCACGAAAATAATTTTTGTCAACATATGATGTTGGTGAGTACTACTTAGCTTTGTACATATAGTATAAGTTTGAAAAGGTAGTACAATTCATGTGTCTAGCATCACCAAGGCATTATGTAAACACGCAAGTAACCAAACAAGACAAAGATCAAATGTAAAGTTTGTACAATGAAATTGATAATGAGCACCTCAACACGTGTCAAGTCTAAAAGAGCACCATGACATAAGTTATGTCTAAATGAGCACCGTAACATAAGTTACGTCTATATGTAATGAGCACCATAACGTAAGTTATGTCTAAATGTATGATTTTGTATGTAAGCTACGTTCATGTTCAAACATAAGCACAAAGATAAACAAGACACGTATATGAATTGTAAACGAATAAAAATGTATGTGTAAATGAATATGAAAGTTTTGTATACTTGTGCATGAATCACCCCAAAAGTTGTAAAAGCGGAAAAGGGGATAAGTAATACTCACCTTAGCAAGGTGGTAAGTCTTGTGGAATTGAATAAGTGTAATCCAATGTTGCCAAATATCACCCTATGTATAATGTAACAAATAAGTCTAAGTCTATCTAGTCTATAAGTATTTTCTAGGGTTTCGAATTGGGGGTAAGTATTCGTTTGATTAATAAATTAAACGTTTAATAAACAAGAGAGATTCGATAAATAAATAAACCAAAGTCTTTTTGAAATTTTAAATCAAATATGGTCACAAAATAAAGTTTTAAGTGTGAAAATAATTTTTATAATTTTTATAAAATTATTTTCTTATAAATAGAATATTAAATCTATTTATTTCAAATTGTCAAAACATAACTTTAATATTTAAAAATATTAAAATTAAAGAATTTTTATATTAAAAATTGTATTTCTGTTCTAAATAAATAGAAATAATTTATATAAAATTTTGGTGCAAAAATATTAAAAAAAGAATTTATTATGATTTATTTATGTTTAAAACTAACAAAAATTGATTAAAAATATTAAATAAATGATTTTTCAGAAATAAAAATCATTTCAGAAATGTTTAATGTTATATAAACTTAGAATAATTTTTGTGGAAATTTATATAATCGTTTTGATATTTTTATAGAATTCTATAAATAAAATAGAATAAACTTGAAATATTTATTATATATATTAAATAAATAATTTTTGGAAAATTAAAAATTGTATGTTAAACTTTTCCACTAGAATAACATAAAATAATTTTTTGTGGAATTTATAAAAGAGTTTTAGTATTTAAAAACTATTTTAAAAGATTAATAGGTTAAATATATAATTAAAGAGTTTGAAAAAAAATGTTTGTTGTTGAAGGGAATCGAACCCGAGTCTGGGCCGGTTCACGTGTTTTGTGAAAAGAGGTGTCACACTCTGTCACACCCCAACCGATGGCGGAAACATCGAGGTGAGACTTGTGATAGATTGTTCAAAGACTTCATGACACTAGAATTCGTGACAATATGATTTAAAGATAAAATTTCATTCATAGCATAATCATCGTCTAAAAAGATAACATAATACAAATTGTTTTCATGAAAAGAGAAATACGACATCAAAATATAGAACTTAAACTAGCGTGAGTTTCTAGTCCAATCCTAAGTAGATTTCTTGAATATCTTGCATCAAACATTTCCTGCAACATGTATAAAATATCCGTCAACACATAAAGCATTGGTGAGCATACTAGTTTGAGTCTAAGTACATAGTATAGAAAAGTCTACTCGAATCATCATGTTATAGGCATATGCACGTAGAACCATACAAACGGCAACAACACTCGATAACACAAAAGACTTCATCTTATCATGACCCATAAAGGGGGCGGCGTGTCAACCTATAGCGCTATACATGTAAGGTGGGTTGTTAACTAATCGTACATTTGTATGTAAGACTTTGAATTCTAGCATGGCATAGCATAATAGCATTTAGATTGAGCATAATAGTTTTAAGAGTATGAAATCGTTTAAGTTTTGATAGTGATACATGTTGAGCCCCAAAGAATAAAGAATAAAAGGGGGACAAGTATGAACTCACCTTTGGGTGTGTTTAGTAAGGCTCCAAAGGATGAGTCTTGGGGGATTAGTTCCTTAGCCTTGGTTAACTAGAATAAAAAAAAAATAAAGGGTCTTAGATTTGAGTTTAGGTTATAGATTCAAGAGAGTCAAGCAAGCCTTTTAGGCGAACCAAAACACAAACCACCATGAAGGTGATTCGGATGGTCATAAGAGTCAAGCAAGCCTTTTAGGCGAACCAAAACACAAACCACCATGAAGGTGATTCGGATGGTCATAAGAGTCAAGCATTGGTAAGGTAGGGATGTATCCACAAACCTTTCCGAGTTAATAAATTAGTAGAGTTTATATAATTTAGTATTTATATAATATAACTTAGAAAGTAGGGTATGGTGACTTAGTTTGGATGAGCCTTGGCCTTCCTTTTGTCAACCATGAACCATAACACAAGTCCCTCCATCATTGAGTTGTTGGTGAACTTGGTTGGTATTATTAACAACTTAGTGCATAAAAGATAATAGAAGATGACCACATTTGAGGCCTCAAATTGGTGCCCTACTCATGTTTATTTGCCATGGCAAATAGGAGAGAGGTCCTAGAGGTTTCCTCAAAGGGTTTGAAGAAGAGGAGAGCGAAGAAAGTAGAAGAGAGGTTGAAGGTGAAGTGAGAAACTCACTTATTCTTGAGAGAATTCTTGAGAGATTAGAGAGGATTTAGAAATGAGCAAGTGTTAGGATGGGTAGGAGTGGTGTATTTATAGTTGGAGTGAAGGGGTTGGGTATTTAATGAATTAATTAGGGTGGTTAGAAGTTAATTAGTGGTAAATATATATTTAAAAGAAAAAAAAGAAAAAAAATAAATAAATAAATGACAAAAAAAAATGGACGGCAATTTTTTTTTTTCTAACATAACATTTCATGTTATGTTTTGTTTTTTTGTTTTTTGTATGATTATTATATATATATATATATATATATATGTTTTATTAATAATAAGTATATATTAAGATCTTAACTAAATAAGTTTCTTGTTATAAAGTCTAAATTGAATTATAACGACGACCCGTCAAGAATTGGTAGGAGTAACCTAAACGAAACGAATAAAGGCGAACTTAGAATTTGTTAAATATAGAATTTATAATACAAGAAAATTAAGGATCACGCGACGTTATATAAAGTTTGCGTCGCGTAGAATTTATAGAATAAATAAAATAGATTAAGATTAGATGCAATTGATAAAATACTTTTCCATTGATCATAAGCTCGGGATTACAAGGGTACAAAATGGAAAGATACAAGAATACAAGAACTAGAATAGAAAATACGAAAAGTACAAATGTTACAGTCTCCCCTACTTTAGGAAATTTCGTCTCGAAATTTATTCAAGTGGCTTGACTGAAAAGATGTGGGTACTTTTTCTTCATTTGCTCTTCATGTTCCCAAGTGAATTCGGGTCCATTCTTCGATTCCCAACGAACTTTGACTAGTGGGATACGTTTTCGTTTGAGTTGTTTGACTTCACGATCCGTTATTTCCACTGGTTTTTCGACGAAATGCATAGACTCATCAATTCGTACGTCATCAAGAGGAATGTGTATGTTCCCTTCGGCTAAGCACTTCTTCAAATTTGAAACATGAAAGGTGGGATGGACATTGTTGAGTTCTTGGGGTAACTCGAGCTTGTAAGCCACTTTCCCAATTCGTTCAATGATTTTGAATGGTCCAACATACCGTGGAGCCAGCTTTCCTTTCTTTCCAAATCTGACTACCCCTTTCCAAGGAGACACCTTAAGGAGTACTTGATCACCAACATTGAATTCAAGGGGTTTTCGCCGCTTGTCAGCATAGCTTTTCTGACGGCTTCGAGCAGCTAAGAGATTATCACGAATCTGAATGATTTTGTTGGTCGTTTCATGGATGATTTCGGGACCAGTGATTTGTGCTTCACCAATCTCGTGCCAACATATAGGAGAACGACACCTTCGGCCATAAAGAGCTTCGAAAGGAGCCATTTGGATGCTGGTATGATAACTATTATTGTAAGAGAACTTGACCAATGGTAGATGAGCATCCCAGTTTCCACCAAAGTCGATTACACAAGATCGGAGCATGTCCTCAAGAGTTTGGATCGTACGTTCAGTTTGTCCATCAGATTGAGGATGAAAAGCTGTACTAAGATTAAGCTGAGTTCCCATGGCAGCCTGAAATGTTTCCCAAAGACGGGAGGTGAATCGACCATCACGATCTGAGATGATGTCAAGAGGAATACCATGACGACAAATGATTTCCTTGGTGTAGATATGGGCTAGCTTCTCAACTTTGTAATCTTCACGAATGGGAAGAAAGTGAGCTGACTTGGTTAAACGATCAATGATTACCCAAATGCTATCATGACCGGATGATGTTCGAGGGAGCTTGGTAATAAAATCCATAGCAATACTTTCCCACTTCCACATGGGGACTTCGGGCTGTTCAAGCAAACCCGACGGTCGTTGGTGCTCGGCTTTTACTTTGGAGCAAGTGAGACATTTGGACACAAAGAGAGCAATGTCCTTTTTCATACCGGGCCACCAATAATTGCGACGGAGATCTTGATACATTTTATCCGCACCGGGATGAATGGAGTATCGAGATTTATGCGCTTCATTCATTATAAGAACACGAAGATCATCACGATTGGGAACCCAAATACGATCAAGATAATAAAGAATCCCATTTGCCTTTGATTCCAAGTGTAACTCGGCCCCACAAGACATTTTCTCATATAGAGTATTTTCATTGACCGATGTGTGCTGAGCGTCTCGAATACGATTGAAGAGATCATTTTGGAATTGGGAGCTACGAAGACGGTCGATTTCTCGGATGTTGCATAGAACTGCATGACTTTTTCGACTAAGAGCATCGGCTACTACATTCGCTTTACCAGGATGATAGCGAATTTCGCAGTCGTAGTCGTTTAACAATTCGACCCATCGTCGTTGTCGTATGTTAAGATCTTTTTGATTAAAAATGTGTTGGAGGCTTTTGTGGTCGGTAAAAACAACACATTTCGTACCATAGAGGTAATGTCTCCAGATTTTTAAGGCAAAAACCACGGCACCAAGTTCGAGATCGTGAGTGGTGTAGTTCTTCTCGTGGATTTTGAGTTGCCTTGATGCATAGGCGATGACTTTGCCTCGTTGCATAAGAACGCAACCAAGACCTTGATTCGATGCATCACAATAAACCACGAAATCATCATTCCCCTCGGGAAGAGCTAGAATAGGAGCATCACAAAGCATAGACTTGAGGGTTTCAAAGGCTTCTTCTTGCTTAGGACCCCAAATGAAAGGTTGAGATTTTTGAGTCAAAGCGGTGAGAGGTGTAGCAATTTTGGAAAAGTTGGAGATGAACCGACGGTAGTAACCCGCCAATCCTAGAAAGGAACGAACTTCGGTAGGAGATTTTGGTGCAATCCAATTTTTAACGGCTTCAATTTTGGCAGGATCAACATGAATACCCCTATCGTTCACAATATGCCCAAGGAATTGAACTTCCTTTAACCAAAATTCACATTTAGAGAACTTGGCATAAAGTCGTTCGGCACGTAGGAGTTCTAGAATCAAACGGAGATGTCGTTTATGGTCGTCTTCGGATTTGGAATAGATCAAGATGTCATCAATGAAGACAATCACAAAACGATCCAAATAAGGTTTACACACTCGATTCATTAGATCCATGAATACTGCGGGTGCATTGGTTAAACCGAAAGGCATCACCATGAACTCGTAGTGACCATATCTTGTGCGAAAGGCAGTTTTTGGAATATCTTCTTCGTGGATTTGAAGTTGATGGTATCCCGAACGAAGATCGATTTTTGAGAAACAAGTAGCTCCTTGGAGCTGGTCAAAGAGATCATCAATGCGTGGGAGAGGGTATCGGTTTTTGATAGTAAGCTTGTTAAGCTCACGATAATCGATGCACATACGGAAAGATCCGTCTTTCTTTTTAACAAACAAAACGGGAGCACCCCAGGGAGAAGTACTCGGGCGTATGAAGCCTTTTTCGAGCAATTCTTGGAGTTGACTAGCAAGTTCTTGCATTTCGGAAGGTGCAAGACGATAAGGAGCTTTTGCAACAGGTGTAGCACCGGGTATGAGGTCAATGCGAAGTTCAACAGAACGAGCAGGAGGAAGACCTGGTAGATCTTCGGGAAAGACCTCGGGAAAGTCACAAACTTCCCAATTGCATGGGGTTTAGATCTATGGAGAAATCATGGTCATTAAGATTCAAGGTGCAGTTTTTGATAATGAAATCAATAGAGATGGGTTCACCATTTGCGACTTCAACGGTGAAAGGTTCCGATAATTTAGATCGTGCACAAGCAAGTAAGGGTTCAAATTCTAGAGACACAAAACTCTTATCCGCACCAGTATCAAAGAGTATAGAAGTGTAAGATCCATTAACAAGGAACGTACCGTTCACAACATCATTTTCAGTTTGAGCTTGGGCCGCATTGAGGTTGAAAGCGCGACCCCTTGGTGGTTGATTTTGAGCCAGAGCTTGAACTTGAGCTTGGTTGTTGCGGGTACATTGAGGAGCAAAATGGCTAGGATCACCACACTTAAAACATGCACGACCATTGCCAATGGCTAGAGGAGGTTGGTTAGCGACTCGAGGTTGGTTGGCAACTTGAGGTTGGTCGTTTTGGGTTCTAGGGGCAACCTTGCAATTTTGGATAAAGTGTCCATAGTGGTTACAATTGGTGCATAGACGACAAGCTACATTAGTTGGGTGGTGAAAAGGGCATATGGCACATTTTGGGTGTACTCCAGTATAAGGTTTCTTGGCAGGCACTTGGTTAAGAGGGGTTGGAGCTTGAGCTTCGGTGGATGGAATGGTAACGGCATAGTTTTGGGTTCGGGACTTGCGTTTGCGGTTATTGCTATGGGTTGATGGGGTTTTGGCTTCTTTTGGTTTGTCGGTGGGAATGGTGGTGGTTTGATTGACAGTTTTGGTGGTGTTTGGGATAGTTAAGGTTCCATCTTTCACTTGGTTATCCGAGATTTTGGAAGCTAAACGAATGGCTTTTTCTAGGGTGGTGGGTTCGGCTCCTTCAACGATATCACGAACACTCGTTGGGAGGCCTTTGAGATACTTAGCTATGATTCTCTTAGTGGTGTTGAATTGGTGAGGTACAAGGACAAGGAGTTGCTTGAAACGATTGGTATAGGTTGGGTTATCACCACTGTTTTGCTTGAGTTTCCAAAACTCATCTTCGAGTCGCTCAATCTCTTGCGCGGGGCAGAACTCCTCAATCATGAGTTGCTTAAGTTCCTCCCACGGCAGAGCTAAAGCGGCTTCGTTTCCACGGGTGACTCTCTCGCTTTTCCACCACTCGAGTGCCCTTGATTTAAAGACACTAGTGGCGTGACGAGTACGGAGATCGTCAGGGCATTCGCTATTGATGAAAACTAGCTCGATGTGGTCGAACCATTCGAGCATAGCGGTAGCACCATCGTTTCCCGTGAAAGAGTCAGGTCGATGTAGGTTAAATTGCTTAAAGGTGAAGGAGGTAGCTTTGGAGGATTCGGCTCTTGAGTCAACTGAACCGTGAGGGCTTACGGAGGCTTGGATTTTGCTAACCACATCGGGTATGACCTTGGCCATTTGCTTGGCCATGAAAGATAGCATTTTCTTGTTGGTGCTTTGCTTAGAGTTCTTGCTTGACATACGGTTTGACATGGAAGACATCTATAGAATAAACAAAAGGATTATGAGCTTTGATCAATGGTTTATTTGTATAAAGATTGCATTTTGTCTTTGTTTTTAGATGTGAATTAAGCATACAATGCACATAGTGTCAAATAGTTCAAGTAGCATGTAGTTTCACATTGTGTATAAAGGATAACACATAAGTATAAGCAAGTATAGTGCATTTAGACAATATAAAGGAGCTTTGATTAGTGTTGGTTTGCGATTATTAGTTTTGTTTGGAGATTGCTATGCGAGTCTTGAGAGCCTTTGCGAGTAGTGAAAATTAAATCGAATATATGTAGTGAAAACATAGCATGAAAACAACATTGAAAATATTATTAACATAAAATGAGGGGCTTGTTTTAAGAAAGCCATTGGAGTGTTCCGGAACGGAACTAAGACTAACCAAAGTGGTTCGAATTTACCTTTGAGTTTGAAACATGCTTTGGCCTAATAGGTGGAAATACTCTCGCCGACTTGCGGTTAACGGTATTCACCCTTCCAGTTACTACATGTTTCTTGTCATTAGTAAATTTGAGACTTTGGCGAGATTTTTAAAAAAAAAATATCAAGGATTGAAACTAGTCGCTAAGTTGTGGATTTCACTCCTATCTTAGCGAGGTCGTTTCTTTGAGTGTGGTTTGTACACTTTGTCCAATGTGGTAAGAAAATTAATTCTAACCTTCGATTGGTAAGTGTCCACTAGAACGAGAATTGTGAAATTTCCACCAAGGTGAGGATATCACTCCTATCTTGGAGTAGTTTCAAAAACACAAAGCATTTACGCGGATTGAAAGTTATCACCAAAGTGAGGGTTTCACGCCTATTTTGGTGATTTTCTTTCGTTTTTGGTATACGAGTGTCTTCGAGTGTAGAATAATCCACCAACTAGGAAGGTAAGTTTTAAAGACCAAAAGAATGGAGTAGAAGCAAGATAGGGAGAACAAGTATTTTAAGCATGATAAAAGGAATGGTCAAAAAGGTACTTAACTATAGTCTAGGTCAAACATGGCAATTTTTCCTAATTCCCTATAGTCATGGCTCTGATACCAATCTGTCACACCCCAACCGATGGCGGAAACATCGAGGTGAGACTTGTGATAGATTGTTCAAAGACTTCATGACACTAGAATTCGTGACAATATGATTTAAAGATAAAATTTCATTCATAGCATAATCATCGTCTAAAAAGATAACATAATACAAATTGTTTTCATGAAAAGAGAAATACGACATCAAAATATAGAACTTAAACTAGCGTGAGTTTCTAGTCCAATCCTAAGTAGATTTCTTGAATATCTTGCATCAAACATTTCCTGCAACATGTATAAAATATCCGTCAACACATAAAGCATTGGTGAGCATACTAGTTTGAGTCTAAGTACATAGTATAGAAAAGTCTACTCGAATCATCATGTTATAGGCATATGCACGTAGAACCATACAAACGGCAACAACACTCGATAACACAAAAGACTTCATCTTATCATGACCCATAAAGGGGGCGGCGTGTCAACCTATAGCGCTATACATGTAAGGTGGGTTGTTAACTAATCGTACATTTGTATGTAAGACTTTGAATTCTAGCATGGCATAGCATAATAGCATTTAGATTGAGCATAATAGTTTTAAGAGTATGAAATCGTTTAAGTTTTGATAGTGATACATGTTGAGCCCCAAAGAATAAAGAATAAAAGGGGGACAAGTATGAACTCACCTTTGGGTGTGTTTAGTAAGGCTCCAAAGGATGAGTCTTGGGGGATTAGTTCCTTAGCCTTGGTTAACTAGAATAAAAAAAAAATAAAGGGTCTTAGATTTGAGTTTAGGTTATAGATTCAAGAGAGTCAAGCAAGCCTTTTAGGCGAACCAAAACACAAACCACCATGAAGGTGATTCGGATGGTCATAAGAGTCAAGCAAGCCTTTTAGGCGAACCAAAACACAAACCACCATGAAGGTGATTCGGATGGTCATAAGAGTCAAGCATTGGTAAGGTAGGGATGTATCCACAAACCTTTCCGAGTTAATAAATTAGTAGAGTTTATATAATTTAGTATTTATATAATATAACTTAGAAAGTAGGGTATGGTGACTTAGTTTGGATGAGCCTTGGCCTTCCTTTTGTCAACCATGAACCATAACACAAGTCCCTCCATCATTGAGTTGTTGGTGAACTTGGTTGGTATTATTAACAACTTAGTGCATAAAAGATAATAGAAGATGACCACATTTGAGGCCTCAAATTGGTGCCCTACTCATGTTTATTTGCCATGGCAAATAGGAGAGAGGTCCTAGAGGTTTCCTCAAAGGGTTTGAAGAAGAGGAGAGCGAAGAAAGTAGAAGAGAGGTTGAAGGTGAAGTGAGAAACTCACTTATTCTTGAGAGAATTCTTGAGAGATTAGAGAGGATTTAGAAATGAGCAAGTGTTAGGATGGGTAGGAGTGGTGTATTTATAGTTGGAGTGAAGGGGTTGGGTATTTAATGAATTAATTAGGGTGGTTAGAAGTTAATTAGTGGTAAATATATATTTAAAAGAAAAAAAAGAAAAAAAATAAATAAATAAATGACAAAAAAAAATGGACGGCAATTTTTTTTTTTCTAACATAACATTTCATGTTATGTTTTGTTTTTTTGTTTTTTGTATGATTATTATATATATATATATATATATATATATATATATATATATATATGTTTTATTAATAATAAGTATATATTAAG
Source organism: Ambrosia trifida (assembly GCA_028751855.1). Classification (NCBI taxonomy): domain Eukaryota; kingdom Viridiplantae; phylum Streptophyta; class Magnoliopsida; order Asterales; family Asteraceae; genus Ambrosia; species Ambrosia trifida. The sequence continues at coordinate 216,166,227 of CM054122.1, read as the reverse complement.
ATCTTAACTAAATAAGTTTCTTGTTATAAAGTCTAAATTGAATTATAACGACGACCCGTCAAGAATTGGTAGGAGTAACCTAAACGAAACGAATAAAGGCGAACTTAGAATTTGTTAAATATAGAATTTATAATACAAGAAAATTAAGGATCACGCGACGTTATATAAAGTTTGCGTCGCGTAGAATTTATAGAATAAATAAAATAGATTAAGATTAGATGCAATTGATAAAATACTTTTCCATTGATCATAAGCTCAGGATTACAAGGGTACAAAATGGAAAGATACAAGAATACAAGAACTAGAATAGAAAATACGAAAAGTACAAATGTTACAAGAGGTCAACCAACTGATCTGTTGGTCAGTTGATGTTGATTTTAGTTTTGAAATAATTATATACACAGGTTGCGATGGTGTTCTTCCCCAATTCAAAGCCTTCGAGCCCTAGCCTCTTAATCGAATCAATTAACGATCAATAGCCACAGTAATGTTAGGGCTATTGATTGATTGATCATGAATAACAAAACCCACTGATAAAATACAACTTACAAACACGATTTGAATTCGAATTGCTCAGTCAAAGCAAAAGGTCAAACGCGAGTAAAAAGCTTCGATTCTGGACGATTGATAGCACGACAGAGGGTTATTATAAGGGGGTTCTTCTAATCGCATATATGTGTGTGTGTGCAGGTTTGATTGAATTTAACAACGAGCATTTATAAGGTTTCAATTCTTAATGGTTGGTCAAGAAAACGAGCAATTAGGCTTGATTAGGGGCTGTTAGAGCGAGATTTATGGTTGGGTAAACGCGTATGGTCAATGGCCATTAAACATGGCTTGATTCTTGCCAAAATTTCAGTCCCTAATTGAGTTCTATGTATGCCGCGTCTGCAGCGAGTAGCAAGGGAGGAGAAGGGATCAGAGGTGTAATGGGTTAAATATAATTAGGGTTGGGTTTAATTCAGAAATGAGGTTTGGCTCAATTGGTTTCAGCGTGTTGGTGTTTGTGTGTTGTGTGGGCCGGCTCCCTGCCCGGGTTCGAGTCCCGGCATGAGCAAACTCTTTTTTTTTCTTTGTAAAAGGTGAAGGGAAGGGTAGTTGGGCCGGATCCAAGGTGGGCTTTTTGTTTGGGCCTGTGTTGTGGGCTCCGAAAAAAAAAAGAAAGAAAAGGTGGGTTTGGCTTGGTTTGGGTTATGTGTGGTTTAGTTTAGTCTACCAAATAAAAAAAATCTGATTATTATTATTATTATTATTATTATTATTATTATTATATATAAAAATAAAAGGAAAAGTGACGGATGTCACAGCATTCCCTACTTTTAGAAACTTCGTCCCGAAGTTATTAGAAACATAGGGTTATGGATGCTTGGGTAAAAATTAAGATAACTGTGGTTTGGAAAATTCGAGTTAAGGCACGACGTAAATTTATAGGTAATAGAGTGAATTGTTTCGAATGATTTGGATAAGAGGTTTGATAGGTGTGAGTTAAGGATTGGATTAGGTTCGTCCCGAATAGTAAGGAGAATAAGGATCTAGTAAAACACTAAACTTCAAGTTTTAGGGATCCTAGAGTAAATGTACGGGTTGATTGACTATAGAAAGACCAAATGAACTACCAAGTAACTAGAGTTTGTTCCTGGTTCGACTTCCAGTCTCACTTTCAATGTATCATTAGTGTTTATATATAGGGTGTACCGCAGCTAACCCACCACACCTTTGATACCTTGAAAACGTACTGGACGTCTACCAAAAACTCTAATAGAATTTCACACTACCCTAACGTACCTGTAAATTCATGATTTCGTTCCGGACCGGAATCATCAATTTACCTTACATTAGGGTTTTATGTCCTTCTATGATCCTATTCTATCAACACATTAACACAAATAAATTTCACAAGAATATGACACAACAAACACGTTGGGTTGCAATGAGACGTTATCAATGAAATGAAGCTATGTAATAATGAGGTCAATTACATTGATTTGCAATGACTTGTAAGCATAACAATATTTAAGTACGGGCTACCACTCGTCCGAGGAGCCCTTTAAATGAAATGTTTATCTGAGTTGCGTGGATAATACACACATGCAAGCAAGTTTGTAAGTACTACAACCATTAAGTGTAAGTGTTATCTTAGTGGCCTATAGAAATAGTTTACGAGTATCATGAATAATTAAATGTTCAATGGATAGTCAAATTAAGGGAAAAATCAAGTTTCATATAACAAACAATGATAGGATCAAGTATCAAGTTTTTAGTGGTTTGATTTTCATGGAAATCAAGTCCAAATGTTTCAAATAAATGTAAGGTAGAGTCTTTAAACTTCTATGATTACAATAAATGTATCCAAATATGATAAGTTTCCAACCTGCGTTCGTACACAATAGTATGCAAGGAATTTCTAGATGTTATATGCTTATGAGTACGACACAATTGGGTACAAAATGAAAATAGAATCAAGAAAATGAAAACACAAGTATTGGATTCTCGAGTCTTAGGAAGATTCTATCCATGGCTTAACCAGTGGGATTAACGTCATCCTGACCGTTTGCTTCGTTGATATTGATATTGAAAGCTCGTCCATGTGCCACCAGGTTTACATTATTCAATTTAGGGCATCGAGGTCGCATGTGGTTAGGGTCTCCACAATGATAACATGCCCGACCGTTAGTAATCGGCAGTGGTTCCTGGGCAGCTGTTTGATGATTATCTTGTGTCCTAACCATAGCACGACAAGTATTGGCAAAGTGTCCAAACCTTCCACGTCTAGTGCACTGACGACATGGAAGATTTGCAGGGTGATGATACTTGCAAGTGTTGCATTGAGGATGGACTCCCATGTAGGTTTTCTTGATAAGAGGTTGAGTCACAGGATCCACAACAGTATGGTTCTGATTATCACCCATTCGTTTCTTAGAGTTCGAAGAAGTAGTGGCGGCCTTTGCTAAAACAATCTTAGATGGTTCAACATCATGGGTGGTTTTCTCAGCAGACGTCTTGGTGCCCTTCCTAACCAAGTTTCCTTTTCTTACGTGTTTGTCTGTTAAAGTGGCTGCAAGTTGAATTGCTTCTTCTACCGTAACGGGTTTGCTACCAGTGATAGTATCTTGAATTAGATCAGGTAAACCCTCAATATACTTCTCAATTGCTCGGGATAGCGGGGTAACCATATGAGGAACAAGTAGGCTGAGTTCATGATATCTGGTAGTATACGCTAGGTTTTCTCCACTGTCTTGTTTCAGCTCATAAAATTCATCCTCTAACTTTTTGATTTCATTTCTAGGGTAAAACTTCGCAATCATCAACTCTTTAACTTCCTCCCAAGTCAGTGCTAAAGCAACTTCAGTGCCCCGGTTGCGTTTTTCGCCGTTCCACCAAGTTAATGCCTCTTTTTGAAGGACACTGGTGGCATAGCGAACGCAGAGTTCGTTAGGACACTCGCTGTTCACAAAAGTGTTCTCCATGCTTTCGAACCACCGGAGAAGGCCAGTAGCACCCTCCACTCCAGTAAATTTTGTGGGGTTGCAGGAGTTAAAGTGTTTGAAAGTGCACCGAAATTGAGTCGTACTCCCTGTGTTGGCACTGTTACTATTCTGGGTTATCTCACTGACAAGGTTTGGGATCACTGCAGCAATTTGCTCAGCGACTAAGGATGCAAGGCGACGATCAGAACGTTGTCCAGAAGCACGAACAGGGCGTTGGCTGGCATCACGGATCATGCGGCGAGCAGACATCTATGAGGTAGTCAATGAATAATCATGAGGTTAGAAAATGTAAGTGTATAACCGTACCGGTGATTATGAAGGTATGAACTTGTAAGCAATGTATGAAAATTATGAAATACAAAATATTGTATATGAAACGAGAGGGTATTATTGAAAAATTTGCATAAAATGCTTGGAGTGCCCTCGTCTAGCTGTGAGCCCAACAAGAACGTTGACTTTTCAAAGGAATTGAACCCAATGGTGATCAAAGAAGACATGCTTTAGCCTATAAGTGGACACTCACTCCAGGAATCCCCAGGTAAGCATAACAGGTCCGTTATTGGATTTATGCGCTATGCTTGCCTATGCCAGAAAACCCAGTGTACAGGCATCCACCCTTCCAGATTGCACGTGTTCCATCACACTCATTAAAGCTCAACAACTTTGAAGGAGCAAGATAAGGGTAGGCATCACGCCTAAGAGTGTCTTTATGAAAGGTACTGCTCCTGTTCCATGATGATGTAAGCTTTCCACTCCCTATAGGACACCATCTCTATGCACCATGATGAAAGATGAGAAGAATGGAGAGAGAGAAGAAGGGAAAGATAGAAGAAGGAAAGTAGAGGGAAATGAGGGGTAGGGTAATTCAGGAAATATTATGCATGAAAGTTGAAGTTCGGTTATAGTCTAGGCCATTTTATCTAATAACCTAGTTCCCTATAACCATGGCTCTGATACCAATCTGTAACACCCCAACCGATGGCGGAATCATCGAGGTGCCACGTAGTGACGATTGTTCAAAAGCTCATGGTACTCAAATGTAAATATTTGATTATTGAATATTGTTTTACAACATGTGAAATTAAATACAAGGCATCAAAAATAGAGATAATTGATTGATTTAATCTAAGTCCAAAGTCCTATGTGAAGCGTCAAGCAGCTTTATCCTGAAACATGCACGAAAATAATTTTTGTCAACATATGATGATAGTGAGTACTACTTAGCTTTGTACATATAGTATAAGTTTGAAAAGGTAGTACAATTCATGTGTCTAGCATCACCAAGGCATTATGTAAACACGCAAGTAACCAAACAAGACAATGATCAAATATAAAGTTTGTACAATGAAATTGATAATGAGCACCTCAACACGTGTCAAGTCTAAAAGAGCACCATAACATAAGTTATGTCTAAATGAGCACCGTAACATAAATTACGTCTATATGTAATGAGCACCATAACGTAAGTTATGTCTAAATGTATGATTTTGTATGTAAGCTACGTTCATGTTCAAACATAAGCACAAAGATAAACAAGACACGTATATGAATTGTAAACAAATAAAAATGTATGTGTAAATGAATATGAAAGTTTTGTATACTTGTGCATGAATCACCCCAAAAGTTGTAAAAGCGGAAAAGGGGATAAGTAATACTCACCTTAGCAAGGTGGTAAGTCTTGTGGAATTGAATAAGTGTAATCCAATGTTGCCAAATATCACCCTATGTATAATGTAACAAATAAGTCTAAGTCTATCTAGTCTATAAGTATTTTCTAGGGTTTCGAATTGGGGATAAGTATTCGTTTGATTAATAAATTAAACGTTTAATAAACAAGAGAGATTTGATAAATAAATAAACCAAAGTCTTTTTTGAAATTTTAAATCAAATATGGTCACAATATAAAGTTTTAAGTGTGAAAATAATTTTTATAAAATTATTTTCTTATAAATAGAATATTAAATCTATTTATTTCAAATTGTCAAAACATAACTTTAATATTTAAAAATATTAAAATTAAAGAATTTTTATATTAAAAATTGTATTTCTGTTCTAAATAAATAGAAATAATTTATATAAAATTTTGGTGCAAAAATATTAAAAAATGAATTTATTATGATTTATTTATGTTTAAAACTAACAAAAATTGATTAAAAATATTAAATAAATGATTTTTCAGAAATAAAAATCATTTCAGAAATGTTTAATGTTATATAAACTTAGAATAATTTTTGTGGAAACTCTTTTTTTTTTCTTTGTAAAAGGTGAAGGGAAGGGTAGTTGGGCCGGATCCAAGGTGGGTTGTTTGTTTGGGCCTGTGTTGTGGGCTTCGAAAAAAAAAAAGGTGGGTTTGGCTTTGTTTGGGTTATGTGTGGTTTAGTTTAGTCTACCAAATAAAAAAAAATCTGATTATTATTATTATTATTATTATTATTATTATTATTATATATAAAAATAAAAGGAAAAGTGACGGATGTTACAGTGAAATCCCCAAAACTCCGGCAAACTTCACTATCTCTTCTTCCCTTCGCTTCTTTCATCGGAAAAGTTGCAGATCTTGCATCCGGTAGCCACGAAGTTCCACTATATATGTATGTATATTTCTGAAAAAAGTTCGGGCCCATTTGAGGGTCGGGCCCTGAGCCGGCGACTACCCGGCCCATGCTCAGGGCCGACCCTGAGTTGCATTACTGATTGTTTGATTTTGATTATATAATTGATGATGGCAACATTAACGCCAACGTTTGGATAGTAAAACTCCTACTTGAAATAACGTTTTGACTTCTCTTGTAAACATTTGGAATATATATCGGATCAAATATATAATTGACGGGTTGATTTTCATGTTAGAGTTTATTTTTATTTTATATTTTAAATAAATAACAATTTTATATTGTAAATTAATTAAATTGATATAAGTTATAGTGGCTTTTAATTTATTGTGTTCTTCTATTTTTTTGGCAATTGTGCCTCTATATCTAATGTGTTTTCAAACAAATATCTGGAAAAACAATTGCCCAAACAAGTCTCGAACCATGACCTAAAGTTAGAGAAATGTTCCTCAAACCATTCCATCTTCAACCCAAGTTGTGTTATAAATGAAACCATTTGCATTTATAATTAATAAGGCTTTGTAAAAAGGAAAAACATAAAATTTGAACCAACCCATTAATACAAATAAAATGCACTTCACAAACCTTGAACTCATGACCTTAGGTAAGAGATTCACACATCAAACCACTCCATCACCAACCCAACTTATGTTTTGAAATGAAATCAATTATATTTATTATTAAATAAAGCTGTAAAAAATTATTAATACAAATAAATGCAACTCACAAACCTTGAACTCATAACCTTAGCTATGAGAACCACACACCAAACAACTTCACCACCAACACAACTTTGGTTTTGAAATGAAACAAATTATATTTATCATTAAATAAAGATGTAAAAAGTAAAAAAAATATATAAAACATTGCCACCACCCCTCTCAACCAATGGGAGAGGGGCTAGCACTATTAACCTAATCCTTAATTAATACATAATATAATTATGTAGTAAATATATTGTTTTAAGATAAACTAGTATTTTCCACCCGCGCGTTGCGGGTTGAAATGTGCAATAAGACACAAAATGTAACACACAATATGTAAGACACAATTCGTAACACACGATGCATAAAACAAAATTACAAAAAGGCGTAAAACATAATGCTAGACACGAAGTGTAAAACACAATACCGAAGACATAATACGCTACACAAAATTCGTAAAACACAATGCTTTGGCAATTGCAAAAGTAAGAGTAGTAGTCTAGGGGTTAACGTTGGAATTTTTAAAAGTTGAGTGAATGTAAAAATGTAGTAATAGTGCAAAAGGTAAAATGCAAAGTTTAAAACTTGAAGGAAAGTAGAAGTAGTAGTTTAGGGGTTAAAATTGTAATTTTCAAAAGTTTAGGGGTGTAAAGATGGAGTAATAGTGCAAGGGGTAAAAACAAAAAGCTTAAAACTTCAGGGGGTGGTGACGGTAAGAATGGAGTAGTAGTGCAAGGAGTAAAAATGTTATGTTTAAAACTTGAGGGGGTGGTGGCGGTAAAAATCAAGTAATAGCGCAAGAAGTAAAAACGCAAAGGTTAAAACTTGAAGGGGTGGTTGCGAAATTATAAACTTGAGGGTTAAAATGAAAATATTAAAAGTAAAGGGGGTGCCGGTGAAATTACCACCGAGACTTCGTCTTAAGATATAGATAATAAACTAGTATTTTGCGTGCAGACGTTGCCCTGCGAGCCTGTGTGTAAAACATAGAAAAAAATAACTAAGTTGATCTAGGACCCACGCATTATGACGAACCTATCAAATGGGGAAAAATAAACGCGCTGTAACGAGCCTGTGAAACGGGAAATAATAGATGAAAAACGTTGGACCCCACACACACGTTGCGACGTATTAACTCAAATTTTTTTAATGAAACATAAAACGAAAACTTGTGAAATATGAAAAGTACGATAGACCAAGGTTTAAAGTTAAAAAGTGTTTAAATTGCAAAAAAATGAAAAACTTTGGGTTAAAAGTAAAAATTGGTTAAATTGCCAAAGATGAAAACTTTTGAGCTAAAAGTAAAAAATCAAATTAATCAAAGTGGTTAAATTGTCAAATGTTGAAACTTTAGTGTTAAATTGCTAAAGATTGAAAATATAAAGCTCGATAAAAAAATGTATTTTTTTAAGAACCATCAAAGTCAAAAGTATAACCCAAGTAAGCATACACATAGTTGTTAATCATTTGTTGGATAGTGTTATTTGTCTTATAAAAAGTAAAAGAAATGGTAAATGGCGTATTAATTTTTTTTTAATAAACTACTAATTAAATACAAATACAGCTTATTACAAGTGATACGTAGGTAAATGGCGTATTAATCGACACAAAATTTTATAGGTTCTCGTTTTGACATACCTCTACAAGTCACGTGTAAGCCTATGCGTCCCGCGTGTAGTGACCACCCATTTTATAAGAGGGAAAAGATAATTAGATAAAGACTACATCAAAAATCAAAACATAGGTAAGGTCAACTGAAGTTATTTGTGGAAAAATATACATATCTTAAAAAGGAGAGAGAGAGAGGAGTAATGGAGGAAGGAAAGGAGAGGATGATGAAGCTGTATTCGCACCCGATGAGCTCCTGCTCTCGTCGTGTTCGCCTCGCTCTCTACTTAAAAGGTTTCCATCTCTCTCACTCTATCTCTCTTTCTTTCTTTCTCTACCTATTTCTTCTATTCCTTCCTAATATATAATAATACCAAAACGATTATTATTATAACTATCACTAATTAACAACTATACTATGTGTTTGTTTGTTTGTTCTAGGGCTCAATTATGAATGCATAAATATTACCTCCATCGGAGATCCAGGTGAGAATACTTTTAATGTTATTTGAAATTTTAATTCACATATCACTTGGGGAAAAGTTTTGAGCTACCCGTGGTTAGTGACAAGCGCGCTTTTTGTACGGGAGGCACAGTTTATTATATAACTTTCTTTTTCTACTTCCCATAGGTTTTTAGGATCCCTACCCAAGATTTAGCTACAAATAGGCTATAGCCTATATGTATGATTTAATCACAGTTGTTAAAAGCGGTCGCCCAGGGCGCCTAGGCGACAGAATTCCTAGAAGCGACCCTGGGTCGCTTTTCCCACCTAGCTAAATTAAGCAATGATTTTTAAAAAAAAAAACTTTTATCCTTTACCATTTTATAGCTGATTTTTTAAAACTATTAATATCCTTTACCATTTTATTGCCTAATCATATCTTCTATTTTTGGTTATGCATTCTAATCTATATAAACAACCTCTAACCCTATGCCCTATGTACAATCAAAGTCACAAACACAGCAGAGAATCATTATTCAGCAGAGAAGTTTTATTATTTTTTACATTTTGAACTTTTTTTTGGTTTTCAAGCTTGAACATCTTGTTATTTTGATATTTTCGTGGTTTTTAATCTTGGTGCTACTTTATTATATTGATTTTTATTGCTTAAAGTTGTTATTTTTTAGTGTTTTTGGTGTTTTTATCCTTTTTTTTAATTTGCGCTTTTTTTTTCTCAGGCCCACGCTTTATTTGCGCTTCTCGCCTAGGCGAGAGGCAGTACCAAAGCGCCTTGAGTGCGCCTTACGCCTTTGGCAACTATGGATTTAATATATGGCTAGCTACATGTACTGATGTATAACCTAAAAAGCTATATGTACAACACTGGTGCACATAACCCTATGTATATGAGGCGTGCGCTTCGCCTGCGCCTTAAGCTGATTTTCAGTGCGCCTTTTGCCTTTTTACCTGCGCTTTTTGGTTTACTCGCACCTTGTTTACACAAAAGCGATGGGCCTTGTGCCTAGGCACGCCTCAGATGCGCTTTTTAAAACCAAGGAGCTACATTCAATTTAGTATTTTGATAGTAAGAAAATATGTATCATCTATATGTTTGGTTTTTTATGAAGTATATATTTTTATAATAAAATCATTGTACTTTGTTTTTTAAAATCATTGTCCTTGGGTTTATTTCATTGTTGCATTGGAAGTTCAAAATTATAGACCCGTAAGTCAAGACCCGGACTCAAAGATATGTCAGATGACTCTTTAAATTAGGGGATCTCGAACAGCGGAATTATAATTCAATGCAATGTTGATTGTTGAATCGGATTGGGACCTCAGGTTACTATACTAGTAAGAAACAAAAAAAGTAAATTATTTACTCAGGATTGGGACCTGATGGAATGGGTAATGAATGTTCAATAATGTGCCTAATTGTGTGTTTTTGATATGGTTTTGATGATTATATATGATGAATAAGATAACTACGCAAGTTTGGAATGTTTCTGGTTAAATACGAATATTGGACGTGTTTTGGAGAAAATTCATGGATTGGACCTGAAGATTAAAATGGATGACATGATAGAGCTCTGAAATAGGAAGACGTGGCCGCAAGAATCGAAGAAAACGGAGTTATAATGAAGATTTTATGAAGAAAACAAGGTTTGGCGCCCCGTTTGGAAGATTCAGTGCAAGGTGGCGCTGAAAATGGCGCCCATAAAAGATTTTGAGGGAGGTGGCGCCACTTTTCACCCATTTTGGCGCCAGGTGGCGCCACCTCCCTCAAAATCTATGATGGGTGCCATTTTCAGCGCCACCTTGCGTTGAATCTTCCAAACGGGGCGCCAAACCTTGTTTTCATCATAAAATCTTCATTATAACTCCGTTTTCTTCAATTCTTGCAGCCACGTCTTCGTATTTCAGTGCTCTATCATGTCATCCATTTTAATTTTCAGGTCTAATCCATGAATTTTCTCCATCTACATATTGCCTCTGCCCATTCCCTCGCAATTGATTTCTTGGTTGATCCTGAGGGACCCTTCTCTGTCCCTGATTCTGCCCCCTCATATTAAACTCTCGCGGCTGTCTCTGCTGATATTGCGGACCGAACTCATCAATACCCATCCTAATCAACTCCCCCGTCCTAATCAGCAACTCTACCATTAAAAGTACTCGCTGCGCCCTGCATACTGTCATCTCTAAAAAGTGAATATGTTGCTCTATTACCTAGCGATCTTGGGTTGCGGTTTTGTGGTGGTTGTCGATTTAAGGTTAATGGGCGGTTGGGTTGTTGTTGCTGTTGTGGGACCTTAAAAGCTCGATCATTTTCATAATGTTCATCCCACTCGTCAAATGGGAGGAAGAAACCTGCAATGGAGAAGAAGAGAAGACAAAGTGACGGTTGCTTTGTTTTTAGGGTTTATCAACATATACCATATATTTCCTTTAATTCTTTTTATCTAAATAATATTTTAATCCTTAATATTACGGTTTTTGTCAGATTTGACCCTAAAGATTTTTTAGTTTGTTACAAAATGTATTAAGTTTTATATATTGATCTTACTATTATTATAATATATATATTCCGTAATTACCGATATCCCACCGATATCCATCCTAAATATCGGTCCTTGACCGATAACCGATATTTTACCGCATTAACTGCTTAGCTCGTCATGCTCTTGATGATCTTGCTGAAATTGTCTAGAACCACAGGCGTTCGGATCTGGGTTAAATTGTGGGAATGGTGGTTGTCTTGGAGTTGGTGCCGTTTGAAATGGTCGTGGAGGCATATAGCCCAATGGATTTTGTTGTGGTGGTATTGGGTCAGGTTGGTTCGGTGGAGGTTGGTTATCTTGGTTGCTGTGATGGCTCATGTTTGGTGTTGGTCGGGTTTGATGAATGGCTCTGTTCCTTCTAGCTGTCTTTTGAATTTCCGGATCGTAAATTAGTGGTGACGTCTTGCCCGAATAACGTGTATGATGCATGCAATTGAATTACCTGCACAAACACAAACAAGCAACCCACGCGTAATACCGAACTAAATAAAACAGAACAATAACTAAACTAAAAGACTAGAAAAAGAAAAATATTTTTGGTTTTTTTTTTCTTTTTTTTTTTTTTAGATTTTTAAGAAAAGCAAAAAACCTAAAACAAAACTATCTAACTAAGGGCTCCGATTCCCCGGCAACGACGCCATTTTGATCGATGTCGTTTGGTCGGTTAAAAGAAAAGATTAAGTAGTAAGTGGAAAGTAAGGTCGTCTCCACGGGGAATTTGTGGAAAGTTGTAATTTTTATCTAAATTAACTAATGCCTAATGATTTGTTTTGCTTGATTGAGGAAAGCTAAGAAAGCTAGGAACTTTGATTTTAAGTTGAAAACACTAATTAAAAGAAAGTAACCCCCTCCGGATCTCTGGTTTGACGATTCACCCAACTAGTTTCAATTAGTAAGAATACCACATAGACATGGCCTTGTTAATTGATTTTAATTCAAGTGGTAATTAGACATAAGTTTTTAATAATATGTACAATCCAATTACCAAACCATATGTGCCAAATATCCTCCCAATAATCAAACTGCTCACGATGCAAGGAAACCGAATACGAATGAAAAAAGATGAATAATTGCAACACATATAATTTGTTTAAATGAATCAAACCACAAGTATTCTTCAAAACATAAAGAACAATCCAAAAATACTAAAATGAATCAAGTTGAGTTTAACATGCAAACCATCCACTCGGAGGTGGTCACAAAGAGGATTAGCCGCTCATCTTCATCATAAGATCTTCAATGATTGTTGTAGATGTTAATTGCATGAAAGAATTGATTAGATTGAGGTTTGGGATCATAAAATTCGTCCTTCCACACTCTGTCCACTGAGCAAATGTAGCAGGTCGCCCGAATCATCTCATCCTGCAAATGCCTCTCATATGATGACTGTGTCACCCCCATAGGCCATTCTTCCTAGGTGGTGGCGGAATATACCCTTCATTATGCATCACATTTCTCCCACCTCCAACCTCATATCCAATAACAGGTGCTTCGTCTTGAGCCACATCTGCTCGCGGGCCTTCAACATTCTTATCCGTATGTTCAGTGTATAACCGATGTGTAGTCCTCGTCAATTCATATTTCCACTTTGTTCCCTTAATGAACTTGAGCATATTGGTGGGGTTCTGTGCGACTTGTGTTCCTTGGACTTCCTTTCTAATCGCACCCTGTTTGACCAACATTTTTTATAGCAATCTAGCGTGAGGTATCATCTTCCTTTCTTCTCTTTCCCTTGCCTCCCAAACATTGTACATAATTATATGGCGAGCTGACAGCTTCCGAAATCCTGTCAATAAAGCTTACAAAATCATCACTTCAAACAGCCTCACGTTATTAAGATCGCCGGTACGAGGCATCACAGCTGTGGTCACAAATCTCAATAACAACATTGGGAATGCATGCAAATTATTGTTCTTCAATTTCCACTTTAGCTAGATTAGTGCCCGGTGGTACATCAATAAATTACGAATCCAACTTTCCCATTCATCTTCCTGTATTTTCTTAGCATCTATAACTTCATCCTTTGGATACTCATAATCGCCAGCCATAGTTGCCCCTTGATCATACTTAGTCAAATCTCTCAACACAACAAATGACAACACTGCCTCTTTGTTACCCCCCTTCCCTATCAATCGTGTTGTAGAAGGTGGGTTCTTGCCTTCATCTTTAGTTAGTGTTGACATCCATTCTAAAATCTGATCCGTATAGATGATCTCTCCTCCTTTAAATTTCAGAAAATCCATCCACCTCAATCGCTTGAAGCACTCAATAACACGAAAAAGGCTCAAATGCCTTAAGATCAATCAATCTCTCACATAAAAACAAATTCTGTAATGGTTGAGCGGACTTATTAATCTTTTTTCATAAACAATGCCGCTCTAAGCTCAACAGGAAATTTTGATAACGTTTTTGGTTTCCTCCACCTTGGCAATCCATCATCACTCCATTCGGATTCTGATTCAGACTCGGCATCGCCTTCTACCTCTTCCTCTTCACCACTTTCAGCTTCACCTTCTTGATTATCTTCTTCCATAGCCGCATAAGTTGGATCATCTTCATCACTAGATTCATCAACAAGTTGCTTCCTCGGTCGTTTGGAACCCTTAGATGACTTAGCCTTTTCTTTTCCCTTTTTACTCTTACCAGTAGCTACTTCTGTCGATTTCCGTACTATTGCCTTTTTTTTTTACCATCGTACCTTGAATGAAGATTACACACAACTAAGTAAGAAACTTGAAACTTGAAAATTTTCTCACCAAAATTCCCAAATTTTCGTGACCTAGATGTCACCAAATCTCCCCAGCCGGTTGTTTTTATCACAAAATTCTTGGTGGGTTCTGTTCCTCTCGAAAAGTTATTAAGTTTAGAGTCGAGAATCACTTGATTTGGTTGAAATTTGAAGGAGTTATGAAGGTAAAAAGGTTAGGGTTTATAGTGGTTTGGTGAAGAAGAAGAAGAAGATGTGTAAAAGGTGAATGATGAGAGAGAACATCGTGTGTGTGTTAATACCCGAAAATTAAAAGGGTATGGGTTTATGAATCGGGTTTACATGACAAGGCAGCTGTGTTGTTTGTTTTGGATCATAAGTCAGGTTTTTGTTCTTGGCGTTCGAAGACCCAACTCAAGGTAGAACGAAGGCAGCGTAAGCTGCGCCTGAATTCCACCAGCATGCGTTGGTGGCTCTGATGTGCAACAGAGGTTCAGCGCAAGGTGAAATGGGGTAGGGCGCAAGGTGCGCTGGGTAGACACCAGCTTGCACTGGTCAGCTGTTTGTGTCAGGGGTCTGGCGCAAGGTAGGAAACAAAGGCATGCGCAAGCTGCGCCTGAATGCCACCGGCATGCGCCGGTAGGAAACAAAGGTAGGAAACGAGTCATCTAAGCGTTCCAAACGACCGAGGAAGCAACTTGTTGATGAATCTAGTGATGAAGATGATCCAACTTATGAGGCTATGGAAGAAGATAATCAAGAAGGTGAAGCTAAAAGTGGTGAAGAGGAAGAGGAAGAGGTAGAGGGCGATGCCGAGTCTGAATTAGAATCCGAATGGAGTGACGATGGATTGCCAAGGTGGAGGAAACCAAAACCGTTATCAAAATTTCCTGTTGAGCTTAAAGCAGCATTGTTTATGAAAAAGATTAATAAGTCCACTCAACCATTACAGAATTTGTTTTTATGTGAGAGATCGATTGATCTTAAGGCATTTGAGCCTTTTGGTGTTATCTTCAAACGATTGGGGTGGATGGATTTTCTGAAATTTAAAGGAGGAGAGATCATCTATACGGATCAGATTTTAGAATGGATGTCAACACTAACTAAAGATGAAGGCAAGAACCCACCTTCTACAACACGATTGATAGGGAAGGTGGGTAACAAAGACGTAGTGTTGTCATTTGCTATGTTGAGAGATTTGACTAAGTATGATCAAGGGGCAACTGTCGCTGGCGATTATGAGTATCCAAAGGATGAAGTTATAGATGCTAAGAAAATACAGGAAGATGAATGGGAAAGTTGGATTCGTAATTTATTTGATGTACCACCGGGCACTAACCTACTTAAGTGGAAATTAAAGAGGAATAATTTGCATGCATTCCCAATGTTGTTATTGAGATTTGTGACCACAACGTGAGCTGTTTGAAGTGATGATTTTGTATGCTTTATTGACAGGATTTCGGAAGCTGTCAGCTCGCCATATAAATTATGTACAATGTTTGGGAGGCGAGGGAAAGAGAAGAAAGGAAGATGATACCTCACGCTAGATTGCTATAAAAAATGTTGGTTAAACAGGGTGCGATTTGAAAGGAAGTCCAAGGAACACATGTCGCACAGAACCCCACCAAAATTCTCAAGCTCATTAAGGGAACAAAGTGGAAATATGAATTGTCGAGGACTACACATCGGTTGTACATTGAACATACGAATAAGAGTGTTGAAGGCCCGCGAGCAGATGTGGCTCAAGACGAAGCACCTGTTATTGGATATGAGGTGGGAGAAATGTGCTGCAGGATGAAGGGTACATTCCGCCACCACCTGGGACGGAAGGGCCTATGGGGGTGACACAGTCATCATATGAGAGGCATTTGCAGGATGAGATGATTCGGGCCAGACCTGCTACATTTGCTCAGTGGACAGAGTGTGGAAGGATGAATTTTATGATCCCAAACCTCAATCTAATCAATTCTTTCATGCAATTAACATCTACAACAATCATTGAAGATCTTATGATGAAGATGAGCGGCTAATCCTCTTTATGACCACCTCCGGGTGGATAGTTTGCATGTTAAACTCAACTTGATTCATTTTAGTATTTTTGGATTGTTCTTTATGTTTTGAAGAATACTTGTGGTTTGATTCATTTAAACAAATTATATGTGTTGCAATTATTCATCTTTTGTCATTCGCATTCGGTTTCCTTGCATCGTGAGCAGTTTGATTAGTGGGAGGGTATTTGGTAATTGGATTGTACAGGTTATTATTAAAAACTTGTGTCTAATTACCACTTGAATTAAAATCAATTAACAAGGCCCTGTCTATGTGGTATTCTTACTAATTGAAACTAGTTGGGTGAATCGTCAAACCAGAGATCTGGAGGGTGTTACTTTCTTTTAATTAGTGTTTTCAACTTAAAATCAAAGTTCCTAGCTTTCTTAGCTTTCCTCAATCAATCAAAACAAATCATTAGGCATTAGTTAATTCAAATAAAAATTACAACTTTCCACCAATTCCCCGTGAAGACGACCTTACTTTCCACTTACTACTTAATCTTTTCTTTTAACCGACCAAACGACATCGATCAAGACCTCAGGTTACTATCAGCCCCGCTTACGACTGTGCGCATATAATGTATATATGTGTGGCCATCGGGGGCAAAAGTAAAGTTACACTAATTTTAACGTTATTTTACTAATTTCGTGAAAATAACATTAAAAATGACGGATAGTTAAATCATGCATCAGGTGGTGACGTTGATAGCCAAAAGACAAGGGCGTACATGCGCCCAATCGGGTTTGTCCTGATTCTAAAGTGTTATGCGCCTTATGTCTAAGGCTTGATACAAAACCACTATTGAGCCGGGGGTCTCCTCTAATCTCACGGGGTAGAGGTAAGGCCGTCTACATCTTACCCTCCTTAGACCCTACCTTAGCTTTTGCTATCGGTGAGATTAACTGAGTATGATGATGATTTATTGATAGTTATTTGGAAAAAAACTCTTTATATGTCATGATGGTACTGGGTTTTACCAATTTCCACGATAATTACATAAAGAATTTGTTAATGCAAGACACTTAGAGATAGGGATGAGCATACAAGGCCGAATACCGATCCCGTCCCGATACCGTACCGAACCGAGGGGTTTCGGGATCGGTATCGGTGCGGGATCGGTATGGTATCGGTATTTTAAGGCAAATACCGATACCATACCGGTACCGTACCGATACCGAACCGATACCATACCGTACCGTATGTGTTCGGTATCGGTATTGTCGGGATCGGTATCGGTACCGATACCGTCCCGAACTCATCCCTACGTAGAGACACTACATTTAGAGATAATATTATATATTTCAGAACAGTTTCTAGGCAATTGACACATCTAGTGTACTAAAGTGTGCAATATAAAGAGACCCATAATTGTGAATGTCAAGTGAAAAACTTAATTGTGTGCACTTTTAAATGCAGAACTTCTAAAGGTTAACCCAATGGGTTATGTGCCTGCTCTGGTGGATGGTACTACTGTAGTTTCAGATTCTTATGCCATCTTATTGGTGAGTAATTTATGTTTGTCTTCATTTAACTTCTTGTATAATTTATAAGTTATAACTGATGGTACCTAAAGTGGCTAGTTAGTATTCTTTTATGATCTTTGTTATTTACAGTATCTGGAAGAGAAATACCCTCAACATGCTTTGTTGCCTCAAGATATTCTGAAAAAATCTATAAATTACCAGGTAAACCTAAATGGGTTGCATTTTGTTTACTCAAATGACCATTGAAAACTTTGTTCCAAATCACTGACAACTTGTATGGTTTGTGATAGGCTGCAAGCATTGTTTCTTCAAGCATTCAGCCTCTTCAGAATACGACTTTAGTTGTGAGAAGAAACTTTTGATTTCTGTTTATGGCATGCTATTATTTTTTTCGTATTCCACTTTTAACGATGAATAAATTTATGTAACAGCATTATATCGGGGAAATTGCTAGTCCTGATGAGAAGCTTCCTTGGGCTCAATATCATATTAGGAAAGGGTTTGTAGGTAAGAATCATTTTAATGGATCATATCTTGTTTTTATGCTGATTATACGAGGGTTGGATCATTCTAAATCTATATTAAGAATCGCAAGACATCCGCTTTTTGTACGTGTATAAAATATTTTCAAGTTGAATCATCTGAAAATGTAACATAATTATCACCAGGATTTTGATAACTATGCACTCAAGATTCTTATCCCATTAAGTTTATTTGTAAAACCAAACAAAGAAGGGTGTAATGTGATGAAAGACTTGGTAATGGAAATTGAAGTAAAATAATAAAAGCAATAATAAAAGGATTTAAACTTTGTTGAGGGGTTGAATTTAAAATAGAGCTTAAAAAACCTGTTGCCGAGAAAGTTTGAAACAATTGTTGGCTAAAAGGCTTTGTTTTTTTTTTGCTAATTACAGTATCGTCTAATGTGAAAAAATATTACTATGTGGCTCAGGTGGGGTTGTTCAAAAATTGTTAGAAACTGCCTGCACTGCTCAAACCGTAGCAGGTTGGCCGGTTTGACAATTTAATGGTTTGATCCTGTTTTAAACTTGGAAGTTGGAACTAAAAGTCTTTATGATATTATTAAACTTGAATGAATCATCATACAATATCAATCCCTTTATATAGGGAGAATAAACAAGATAATAAGGAAACTAATAATATCTCTATATCTATACATTTAAATTCAAATCATTCAAATAATATAATAGATAAACCCGATAATGCTAAGATCCCCCCGCAGTTTGAACGGGCGCGGAGCAGACGGTTAAACTGGACCGGAAAGACTGAAATAACTCCCGAGATAATCCTTTAGTAAAAATATCAGCATACTGCGAAGAAGATGGGACATGTAAGACCCGAATGTGTCCCACGCGAACTTTCTCTCGCACAAAGTGAATATCGATCTCAACATGTTTGGTGCGCTGATGTTGAACAGGATTATTCGATAGATAGACCGCAGAAACATTATCACAATAGACGACGGTTACACGCTGTAAAGGCACAAAAAGCTCGAGTAAAAGGTTACGTAACCAAGTGGCTTCGGCAACCGCATTTGCAACGCCTCTGTACTCTGCTTCAGCACTGGAACGGGAGACAATTGGCTGACGTTTAGATGACCATGAGAGAAGATTGTCCCCTAAGAAAACACAATAACCACTTGTGGAGCGACGCGAGTCGGGACAGCCTCCCCAGTCGGCATCCGAGTATGCAACAAGCGAGTGTATGTCGGATTTAACAATCCGAATCCCGTAGGAAATCGTGCCCTGTAAGTAACGTATAATACGTTTCATGAAATTAAAATGGGGATCCCGGGGTTCATGCATAAACAAGCATACTTGCTGAACCGCGTAGGAGATATCTGGCCTGGTAAATGTCAAGTACTGAAGTGCCCCTGCTAGACTGCGGTACAAAGTGGGGTCAGAAAACAATGGGCCATCGGTTGCACTGAGCTTGCATGAAAGGTCAACAGGAGTGAGACATGGTTTACACGCAGACATATTCGCCCTGTCAATGATGTCCTTCGTGTATTGTGCCTGAGAAAGAAACAAACCCTGTGTGGTATGCGAGACCTTGGTTCCAAGAAAATGATGCAAGCGACCAAGATCAGTCATAGCGAACTCTCGTGAGAGTGACCGAATAATATCCTGTAAAAAGGCATCTGAAGAAGCGGTGAGGACAATATCATCGACATACAAAAGTAAATATGCCACATGAGGTCCTTTGTTGTAGATGAAGAGAGAAGTATCTGTATCGCACTGACTGCTCCGAAATCCTTGTGCAATAATGTAAGTGGCAAACCGAGTGTACCATGCTCTAGGGGCCTGCTTTAACCCGTATAAGGACTTCTTCAACCTACAAACAAAATTAGGACACCGTTTGTCGACGAAACCAGGCGGCTGATGCATATAAACTGTTTCCTGCAAATGACCGTGAAGAAAAGCATTCTTGACATCCAATTGATGGATGGGCCAAGAACGTGAGACGGCTAAAGATAAGACGGTCCGTATAGTAGCCGGTTTGACAACCGGACTAAAGGTATCCTCGCAATCAATGCCAACCGTTTGAGATTTACCATTAACCACCAAACGTGCCTTATATCTCTCCAATGACCCGTCCGACTTAAATTTATGTCGAAAAAGCCACATACAACGAATCACAGGGCTAGTGGCCGGACGGGGAACCAAGTCCCAAGTTTCATTTTCCTGTAAGGCATTAAACTCCGTCTGCATGGCATGTGTCCAATTGGGATCCGAGAATGCCTTGGCATAAGAGGTAGGGACAGGGGAGATGGTGGACATGTGAAGGTTGATGGGTGGTTTAAGGGAACCCGTTTTGGATCGGGTGGCCATGGAATGGGTGTTGGAGGGACCGGGCTGAGGTTGCGAGTCTGAATGGGCCGGATTGTGTGTAGGCCGTGGGTTAGCAGGCTGCAAAGGAGGGAAGCCCGGTGGGCAAGATGATGGTTGGGCCGATGACGGTTGGGCCTGAGGTAAAGGCTTTGGGCGACGGGAATATGTAATGGGTTGTTTGGGCAAGTTGATGGTGGGCCTGGCAGAATTAGTGGGAGATGGCGAGTGGGCTGTTGAGGCCGGTTTTGGTGGTGGGCCAGGCATAGGTGGTGGAAAAGTGAAGGCAATGGGTAAGGAGTCATCTAGGAAGGTGTAGGATCGGGCCGAATTGGGAATGGTATACGGGAAAGTGGCCTCGTCAAAGGTAACGTGACGAGAGATGTGAACTTTACCCGTGGGGGGATCGAAGCATCGGTAACCCCGGAAGTCCGGTGGATAACCAAGAAAAATGCATCGAATGGGCCGTGTATGGAGTTTGTGGGGTTGGGTGGCCGAGGTGTTGGGGTAACACGCACACCCGAACACTCGTAAGTGATCATATGATGGGTGACGGAGGTAAAGGGCGAAGGTAGGTGTGAAAAAGTTTAGGCGTTTGGTAGGAAGGATATTATGAAGGTAGGTGGCGGTGTGAAGGGCTTCCACCCAGAACGACGGGGGAAGATTGGCATGAATTAGGAGAGCACGAATAATGTCGTTTAGGCGACGTATCATGCGTTCCGCACGGCCATTTTGGGAGGAGGTTTGTGGGCAAGAGAAACGGAAAAGGAGTCCGTTTTGTTGGGCAAAGGTTTTAAAAGCATTATTATCGAATTCACCGCCCAAGTCACACTGAAACGTTTTAATGAGTCGGTTAAATTGTGTGTGAATAAGACGGTGAAATTTGACAAAGGTAGAAAAAGTTTCAGACTTATATTTTAACGGGTAGACCCACACGAAGTGGGAAAAATTGTCAATAAGGACCATGTAATATTTATATCCCGATTTGCTGGCAACGGGAGAGGTCCAAAGGTCACAGTGAATTATGTCAAATGGTGCAAACGTATAAGTATTAGAAGCATAAAAAGGTAAACGTTTACTATTTGAAAGTTGACAAGAATTGCAAACAGTAGACCGATGGTCTTTATTACAAGAGAAATTAAAAGTACGATTTAAAATGTCTAAAACTTGAGCTCCCGGATGGCCGAGGCGGTCATGCCATGGTGCGGAAATAGTGGTGAGAAAACATGCTTGAGCTTGTGGTTCAGGTGCGGTGAATGGATATAAGTCCCCAGTGCTATTGTGGCGCGAGAGAATTCTTCCATTGCGAAGGTCCTTCAAAGAAAAACCAAATGGATCAAATTCTATAGAAACCCAATTATCACGTGAAAAACGTCTAACGGAAATAAGGTTTTTAATGATTTGGGGACTGTAAAGGACGTTAGGTAAAACATAAGTGCGGTTGGGTAAGGTGTAAAAGGCGGTCCCGGATTTAACAATTGGAATACATTGACCATTACCTACTAAAAGTTTAGTGCAAACAGTAGATGAAGATGGGATTTTGATCATACCTGGATCCTGAGTAGCGTGTGCTTCGGCTCCAGTGTCCATATAAGAAGCAGGGTCTTGAGCTTGCATATGCATAGCGGAGAAAGCAGCACTCAAATCTGATGGACATAGCGCGTTGTATCCGTAGCTGGATGGTGGAGCCGAAGGAGCAGAGGCGGCATAACCTGCATATTGGGCCGAAGCCTCATCTGCGGCAGGTTGTTGGGCTGAGCCGGACGATGATTTTGGCTGTGGAGCGGGCCAATATGGCTGAGTAGGATACGGGCAAGGTGGGGTATTCCACCAAGCCCAAGTCGGGTAATAGGGCATCTGAGGACTCCAGCCAGAAGGTGCACGAGGTGGTCCGCCGCGTCCCCTGCCTCCGCGGCCATTCCGGCCTCTGCCCCGACCTCGTCCTCGTGGGGTAAAGGAAGCCGGGTAAGAGCTGCTGTGCTGCTGCTGCTGTGCCGTAGAGGCTGATGAATCAGAGGCGGCCGAAGACTGTTGCTGTTGCTGAGTGACGAGAACTGAAGAGGTGGTTGACTGCCGTGCCGCCATTCGAATAACTTCATCTTGTAACATAGTGCACGCGGTATCCCAATCAGCATTATTTTGGTGAATGAGAGACGCTGTGGTGTCGTACTCCTGTGGAAGGCCACGTACCAGTTGAAGAACGAGCCGGGATTCAGAAATTGGTTGGTCCACATCGTCCAATTGGTTTGCAAGATCGCTGAGCTGCTGACAATAATCTTCGATAGAGGAGCACTTTGCGAGGGTTAGGTTACAAAACTGGGTTTCGAGGGCAGCCGCGCGGGCCTTCTTGTTGCTGAGAAAAGATTTTTCAAGCTTGAGCCATGCAGCCCTAGCCGTCGAGACCTGTCCCAGCAGACGAGGAAGGAGTTTGTCCGCGACAGTGCACACGATCCATTGTAAGACGAGGGCATCAAGTTCTGCCCAAAGAGGGTATTCGGGTGCTGATTCATCAGGAGGATTAGTGCCGTCTATGTGATCGAGGACCTTGTAAGCGGTAGCGTGAAGACGAAACAATCGGACCCAGGTTGTGTACGTGACTGTTTTGCCGTCTAGGGTGCGCACTTTGCTTTGTATATTGGAGACAGAATATGCGGGATGAAGCTGATTGGGTTTGGGGGCCGTAGCCGAGGTGGCCTGCTCGTCGCTGTCTTTTGCCATGGTCAGATGCGATCGAGCAGGATCAGATTTGGGGGCTGGTGATCGGACTAAAGAGCCGTAGCTCTGATACCATAAAAGTCTTTATGATATTATTAATCTTGAATGAATCATCATACAATATCAATCCCTTTATATAGGGAGAATAAACAAGATAATAAGGAAACTAATAATATCTCTATATCTATACATTTAAATTCAAATCATTCAAATAATATAATAGATAAACCCGATAATGCTAAGAGGAACCACCAGTGTAAACGGAACCAACTGCGTAACCTATATTATTTATCTATACATTTTTTTTTTTCAGTTTGGAATACATAGTTTTGTATTATTATCATGATTCATGAACCATCTTTTATCATTCCAGTTTTTTTTTTTAATACAAACTAATGATTTTGAAAAAAATTAATGAAAAGTCTGTTCAAGCTTAAAAAAACGAACCGTTTAACCGTCAAACTGGTAAAACCAGCCTGTCTAGCTGACCCACCCAACCCTGCCGCTTTGGTTTGTCATTTCTCTAGACTCTAGTTAGCTGTCCGGACTATAATCTCATAAAAACCAGCCGAATCGGAACGTGAACGCCCCTTGGCCTAAGTATCATCACAGACCTTGTGGATAAAATAAATGTTTATGTGGCTCAACTATGATATCTGAAGTTCATTAATAATTGTAATTAAGTTTATAATGATACCAAATTCCTAATTATGTGATCACTTGTGCAGCTCTCGAGAAGCTATTAGCGAACCATGCTGGAAAATATGCAACCGGAGATGAAATTTACCTGGTATGTTAATTCTTGGCCACTGTAATCTATAGTCCTTATATGCTGCATATATTATGATCTTTAATCTTTATAACGATGCGCTTGAATGGATAATTAACATTTAAATCTCATTATTAATCCTATGGCAACAACCAATGATTTACACTCCCTCAGTCCCTCCTTTCCAAATCAAATGTTAAGTTGAATTATTCTTCTACAAATTTGATTTTGTTCCTCATATGGGTACTTTCAGGCAGACTTGTATCTCGCGCCACAACTTGATAATGCAATCAACCGGTTCAACCTTGACATGGTATTCTCTATTAATTTCCACGATCATATTTTTTCGTTTTTGTAAATTTCTTCACTGGTTGATGCAGACCGAGTTCCCACTTCTGCTTAAATTGTTCAAGATTTACTGCGAAACGCCATCTATCCAACAGATTTTCGCTGAACAACCCCAACAAATAGGTTTGGCCCACTCACACTTATTGCCAGTTCTTCTAAAAAGTTGTGCTAATTTTGATTCCAAATATATATATATATATATATATATATATATATATATATATATATATATATATATATATATATACATATATATAGGGGAAAGTTAATTTGAGAACACCTATATTTCGTGCAAACCGTGAGAACGGCATCTAAAACCATTCAAATTCCAAATTTCTTTTTACACTTGTCTTTATTACTAAAATTCCATCTCAAAAACACAAATTACGCGTAAAAATTCAAACGTATACGAAAATAATTTGTTTTTACACGTGTAAATTTACTGTTTATACATGTGTAAACTGTTTCATTTACACATGTGTAAAAAGTTAATTTGAAAGTGTTTTTGCAAGAAAAGATAAATTATTTGGAAAGAAAATTCATTTATTAATGTTGTATTTTGATTATAATGAGGTTTGTATTAAAAAAATTTGATTTTGGTTGATTTTTTTACTTGTTCTCACGGTTCTCACAATATTTAGCGTTCTCAAGACAACCCTCCCCTATATATAGGATTTGGATCATTTGAGAACCACTATTTAGGGAGAGAACCAAAGAACCAAGTGTGAACACAAAAACCCCTCCACCAAAAAATAAAAAAAAAATAATAAAAAAATTATATAACCTAAAAAAATAAAAAAGTAAAAAAAGTAAAAACACCAAAATGTTTTTTTAGTGTTAATCTTTCTGAAAAAAAAAATAAAAAAATACAAAAAAATAAAAAAAATGGCCTTTTTTACGTCATAATTACGTCATATACCGTATGCACATGTGCATTTTACTATTAGAGCACACTTTTGAATAAATTATCAATTGCCATAATGAAATGGTCATTTAAATGGACGTGATATGATATATAAGGTGGAAAAAAAATTTATTCAATGATCTTTAAATAAACGCGAAGTGCATTTCACTATTATAGTTAGGTTTTTTTTTTCATGGGTTTAGCTTTAGGGTTTAGTTTTTAGGTATGATGGGAATGGGGTTAGGTTTTTTGGGGTTGTTGGTGAATAAACTTAAAAAAAACCCTTATATAAAACTATAAAATAAGATAATTGTACTACATGCACATGTGCATTTCACTATTATAGTTAAGTTTTTTAATGGGTTTAGCTTTAGGGTTTAGTTTTTTGGTATGGTGAAAGAGGGGGTATCTTTTTGGGGAGGATGGGATGAAGCGTTTTGGTTTTTGGGGGGTGTGGGGTTAGCTGCACATGTGCATTTCACAATTATGGGGGTGTGGGGGATGGGGGGTTTAGGTTTTTAGGGAGTGGGATGGGTGGGTTTAGGTTTTTAGGGGGTGAAGGTGGGGTTTTTAGGTTTTTTTTGTTTGTGTTGACAATGGTTCTCTGGTTCTCTCCCTAAAGTTGGTTCTCGTATGATCCCTACCCTATATATATATATATATATATATATATATAGGAGAAAGTTAATTTGAGAACACCTATATTTCGTGCGAATTGTGAGAACGACATCTAAAACCATTCAAATTCAAAATTTCTTTTTACACTTATCTTTATTACTAAAATACAATTCTAAAAACACAATTTACGGGTAAAAATTCAAACGTATACGGAAATAAATTGTTTTTACATATGTGTAAAAAGTTAATTTGAAAGTGTTTTTGCAAGAAAAGATGAATTATTTGGAAAGAAAATTCATTTATTAATGTTGTATTTTAATTATAATGAGGTTTGTATTAAAATTTTTTTATTTTGATTGATTTTTTTACTTGTTCTCACGGTTCTCACAATATTTAGCGTTCTTAAGATAACCCTCCCCCTATATATATATATATATATATATATATATATATATATATATATATATATATATATATATATATATATATATATATAGGGGACGGTTATTCTACAAAAATAGAGAATCGTGCGAAGCGTGCGAAGGATATTTGTACATGATAATTACGTAATGTTTTTTATGTTCATGAAAGCATTACGTAATTATCATTACGTAATTATCATGCATTTGTACATGATAATTACATAATGATAATTACGTAATGTTTTTTATGTTCATGAAGGCATTACGTAATTATCATTACGTAAATATCATTACGTAATTATCATGCATTTATGTTCATGAAGGCATTACGTAATTATCATTACGTAATTATTATGTACAAAGTGATCCTTCGCACGCTTCGCACGTTATATTACTTGTATTTGATCCTGCCCCTATATATATATATATACAAAATATATATATATATATAACAAAAACATTACGTAATGATAATTACGTAATGCCTTCATGAACATAAAAAACATTACGTAATTATCATTACGTAATTATCATGTACAAAATGCATGATAATTACGTAATGATAATTACGTAATGCCTTCATGAACATAAAAAAATTACGTAATTATCATTACGTAAATTATCATGTACAAATATCCTTCGCACGCTTCGCACGATTCTCTATTTTTGTAGAATAACCGCCCCCTATATATATATTCAAAGAATAATCTAAATGGTTGAACAAATAAATTTACAAAGTTGTACGAATCAAAAAATAGATTTTGGACTAGATTTTTTAGCAATTTTTTAATTTGACCTTTTCAAATAATAAATATTTGCTTATTATGATTATGATTACAAACAAAAAAAAAAAAAAAAGAAGAAAGAAAGAAAGAAAGAAAATTAAATCATACAATTTAGAAACTTGTATGGATCAAAACAGATTTTAGGCTGCTTTCAACCCGTTCAGCAAGTTGACCCATTTTTTAGCGATTTTTTTATTTTACATTTTCACATTAAACATAACCCGAATCTATGTATAGGTACACAAGTCGAAACTACATATGGGTAAAATCTATACTTCAGTTTAAACTGCAAAACACTTGAATTGTGGATGTCATGAAACACATGGGTTTTGATAGCTGTCTAATTTTATATTATTTTTGGTAATTTTCTAAATTTATTTAATTTGACATTGTTTTAATATTTTGTATCAGATAGGTCGTTTTTCAGTTTTACCAAGCCGCAGGAGGCTTAAGACGCATCATTTCCAGGTAAAACCAATATATGACTCAATAAAAACCAAGGTTTGGCTGTCATTAGTTTTCTTAAATTGCACGTTGTTGTAATTTGTAACAATAAAATGTACTTCATATATAATCATTATAAAAGTCATATGTTGATGTATATCGGTCAAACCTGTGAAATCACTTTGGGTCAGGTTGAAATCCAAACCAATTTGATTCCCCACGAAAGCTTGATCACTTTTATGATAATCAACACATGACACTTTTAATCGATACAACATAGCCCCTAATCTGTCTCTCAATACTTAGGGGTGCAAACGAGCCTAGCATGAGTTTGGCCGGTTTAGTTTAAAAAAATAATCAGGCTCAAGTTCTGTTCGTGAGTAATATATAAAGCTCGAGGTAGACTTGCCCGACTTGTTATTTGTTTGATTATGAAGACGTGTCAAACCAAAGCAAAAAAAAATCGATCGCTGTTGGACTCCTTTACACGCGTTAGAACACTAATAGTTTATGAACGTGATGCAATTGAATAGTGTCAGGCAGCTGCTTGACACTATTTGTTTCGTTAGTTTTCAACAGAGAGCTAGCTAATTTTAAAGTGTCATGGAATAATAGTTTTGTGATAAATTTTATAAAATAAAAACGTGATTTGCAAAATGGTCAAATCTAGCAATAATTTATTTACTATTATGTTTCAATAATTCAATCTCATAATTAAACTCTCAAGAACACAAGAGAAGAGAGAGACATTTTTCAATAATTTTCTTAATTAATTTCTTGAATCCAATACATAAAAAATTATTGGCTACTTATAGCCTTACTAAAAACTACCCACTAATCTAAACACTAACCCACGACATAAACTTTAAAAGAGAAACAATGAAAACAAATGCAACGCATGGCAAGGTGGTTTTATA
The DNA here is from genome assembly GCA_028751855.1 of Ambrosia trifida. Classification (NCBI taxonomy): domain Eukaryota; kingdom Viridiplantae; phylum Streptophyta; class Magnoliopsida; order Asterales; family Asteraceae; genus Ambrosia; species Ambrosia trifida. The sequence continues at coordinate 216,137,798 of CM054122.1, read as the reverse complement.
GTTGAGCATGGAGATAAAAGAATATTCAAGGATGTGGAAAAACCGTTGTGTTGTGCATGATTGTGTTGACCAGGAGCTCTTGCACACATTAGTGCACGTATTATTGACCACTTACAGTAGACGACCCAGCACTTTTTTAATTTTCTATGTTATATACGATATCAAAATTGACCTTCCCAAATATTTTCACACATTGACACCATATAAATTGATGAAAAAAATAAAATCAAAGCTGGCGTATAGTGAAGTGATTCAATAGTTTGTTTCGAGTTCATATCCCACTTGAGCATTTTTATATCCTTCTATTTTTCATTAAGTATTTTTTTAAGTTACCAGTTATTAGTTCAAGGTTCAACCACACTTTTTAATTTTCTATGTTATATACGATATCAAAATTTGACCTTCCCAAATATTTTCACACATTGACACCATATAAAATTGATGAAAAGAGTAAAATTAAAGCTGGCGTATAGTGAAGTGATTCAATAGTTTGTTTTGAGTTTTATATCCCACTTGGAGCATTTTTATATCCTTATATTTTTCAATAAGTATTTTTTTAAGTTACCAGTCATTAGTTCGAGGTTCACCAATCTCTCTCTCTCCCTCCCTCCCTCTTATGTACAAGTCTGTTAATTACTAGTCAAGAGTTGGGAATTCAAACCTCGAACAACTTTGTGCCTCGTTTTTAAATCAATATCCTTAGTTTGAGTCCTTTTTTTTTTTTTTCTACCGAGTGTCCTTAAAAAAAAAAAAAATACTTAAAGTAAACTTGTTCTGGTGACCTTATTCACTCAAGTAAAAAAAAAAAAAACTTTTATCATTTTCGCCGGTATATATTCACTTAACTTTTGGTTATATATTCCAAAATAAAAGGGCAAAATTACAGCATGATGACAGATAAACGGGCAACAAGTTACGCCGCGACCCCCCCCCCCCCCCCCCCCGTGCCCCCCTTCGGAATAGCAAGCCCTATCTGACTGAAAACAAAACCCTGGTCCTTAAGGATCAAGATATTGTTGTGTACGACCTTCTACAATTTGTCTAATAACTTACTAGCTTCCGGGCCAAGGAGCCAAAAGTATCGAAGGCAAAAGGAATGAAGGCGTATTGATTATCCGCGCAAGTCTATCATGCTTCTCAATTTTCTTTGATTCTTCATTTAGCATTGTTTGACACGCTATAAACTCACTATCCATAAGGCCGACAAGGGGGGACACAAAGGTGAGGTCTACACAAGCGTGTTTCCCACCCGCCTAACCGAACACAAGGACATCGGTTGGGCGCAAAGTAGACCTCTCCTCCATCGTGTTTCTCATAAAGTTCACTAAGGCCTCCTTTTTTGCAGATATACCTGCCCGTTTAAGAACCATCCCGTAAGACATCACGAACCAGATCATGGCGGTACTCAAATCTTGATAGCTCTTTCACCGGATCGTATGCTCCCCGAATTTGTCCAATCTAGCCTTACCGACATTGTAACACCCCAACCGATGGCGGAAACATCGAGGTGTCACGTAATGACGATTGTTCAATAGCTCATGGACTAAAGTGTAAATTTGAATACCTTGATTAAATAATTTATTACATTGAAATGAAATTACAGGATACAATAATTCTAAAGTGACAAGTCTAGCTAAAATACAATGTAGACAAGACTGAAATATAAAATCCAAAAGCCTAAAAGAAGCGTCTCAAAACAACCTGAAACATGTACAAAATATTTTGGTCAATACAAAAATTGTATTGGTGAGCATACCCTGTTTAAATAAATATAGTAGAAAAGTGTTTTGCAATTCATGTGTCGTATACTGTTTGCAATTATGTAATAAGTGGTATCCGGGTCAAATCAACCCTAAGAGAAGAAAGCAGATATATATAGTATGCGCTAGTAGTAATGTAATACATAGCAATGACGAGGACTCTCTACAGAGTCACAAGGGTATAAACCATAGTACTATTCATTGAAATGCCAGGCCGCCCAGTGGTTAATGATTTGACAGGTCATAGATACACAAAATAACACAAGCAAACACACATAAGAATTGCTATTTTAGTAAAAGGAAATATAAACTTGATAGTAAGTACATGAGTCACCCCGAAATGTAAAATAGTAAAAAGGGGAAAGATATACTCACAGTTTGCGAAAGCGATCAAAATCCACTTAAGCGGTCGTGAGCTAAGTAATGGAATTCCGAGGAATTCAACCTATAATGTGTAAGAATACTAATAAGGAAGTGTCTAAAAAGTCTAAGGTAACTAGGGTCTAAGGCATTAGGTTGCTAGGTCGATTTGGGGAATTAGAGTTTTTATGATAAGTCGCGTTAATGTAAAAGTTGTATATCTCAAATAATATATGAAAGGTTGTAAATGTGGTTTAAATTAATATAACTATTGTAAATAGATCTTGTAATAGTATAAAATAAATAAACGTGTAATTATGCCGTAATTGATAAATAAGACTAATAATACAAGACATGATCCAAAAAATGCTATTTTTGTAGGAATTGGACACTTTCTGATATAAACTAACAACAATAATTTTCCATAATTTTTATAAACTTATTTATATTTAAAACTGATTTAATACGATTAAATCATGTTAAATGCTTAAAAAATAGGGAAATGAATAAAAATAAAAGTTTTCTGAACCAATAATTTTTAATTAAGTTCATGATGGTTAGAAATAATTTATCAAAATTTTGAGATAAAAATCATTAAAAATGAATTTTTAATCAATCAACTATGATTAAAACAATTTAAAACTAATAAAATCATAAAATAGATATTTTTCAGAAAACTAAAAATATGACGATTTTCCTATGAGGTATCAAGAAGCTACACTAAATTTTCATAATTTTTGGGCAAAAGATGAATTTATTATGAATATTATAAGAATATTACATATATATAATGATATTTAAAGGAAAATAAAGACAAATAAAAAAAGTAAGCCAGACCCGTGGGTAGTGGGACTCGAACCCGGGTCTTGGCTGGTCAAAGCACACACACTAACCACTACTCTATAGCATCTTTTGTTGATTTCTTTAGAATCAAATAATATTAACATGATATTCATACACATCTTCTTCCCCAATCTTCACTAGCCAAACCCTAACCCTAGTCCTTTTTTCAATTGACACGATAACAACCAGATCGCGCCTAAGATTAAGGGCTTTTACTCCTAAACAATAACCTAGTAAAATGGCATCAATAAAACATACTTACAAGCCCGTTTGAAGTCGCAAATGTGAAGGAACAGAGTCGCACTTAGATGCGCGATTTGAGGGTCTTTTGGTCACGTTTAAGCGTTTATTTTTGTGGGTTAGGGATGTGGAAAAGTGCAGAAACTGATTGTAACCATTGATTTATATGGTTAGCGAAAAAAAAACGAGTTTAATGTCTATTCAAGGGCTCCGGCGGTTACAACCCATAGGGTCCGATTAACTTGCTTTTAACGTGTTTATTATCGCTTTTAAGACCGAGACGGTTAGAAACATATGGAGAAGCGTTTTAGGAATGAGTTAAAAGTCAAAATAAAGCATTAAATCTTGTTATGGTCTCGCCGGAGAGTCGCCGGATTCCGGCGAGGAAGTTGACCGGAAAAGCGAGTAAGCAGGAAAAAAAAAGAAATCAGTTTTGAAGGTTTGGGATTTTGGCAATATAGGTCCCTATAGTTTTAACTAGGTTAGTTTATTGTATCATGGTTAGTTTCCCCTTTATAAAAACTTAACTTAGTTAACCTATTTAACATAAAAGTTTTTAAAACTTTTTAAAACTTATTTTTTTTTTTTACAAAATCCATTGCGTAGACGTTTCAAGGTACGTATTTGATAAAAACTTATACCCGATCCAAAACGAATATAAATGATAATATTTTAGTTTTCTTTAAAATAAGTTTTGAAAGCGACGAAACTTATAGGGTTTTAATAGAAATATGTGAAGGGCTAATATTGTAGATTTGACGTAAAATGAGGGTGACGGTTGTCACAGACATACCGGACAAAGCTCGTCGACTGGCAACAAGGGTTCCTGTCATTGTCACTTGTGGATTTGATGCTCTAAATTTTCTTATATGATATTGGATGTGTCTAAATGTACTGGCTATTATATACATGTGTATAAGGGAGGGAGGGAGGGTGGGTGCCACCCATGGAACATCTGGGTACCCCCTCCACCACATCAATCGCAACCCATTACCTCGAGAACTCGCATACCACCCTTGTGAACCCCTCTCACCATCGGCACCACCTAAGAATAATTAGGGTATCCCTCTCCCCTTTGCGTCTCTCTCTCATCTACACACGTGAAGTAGAACACAAGAATGGTACCCGGGACTACCCGGGTCTCCGGTGGCGGTAAAACCGTGAAGGTAGTGAGGTACCCATTTTTCGCTTGCGCCCCACCTTCCTTAATATTTTATTAGGGGGGAGGGGTGCTCCTAGATTTATTTTTCACTTCACTGATTTATACCAATCCTGCACTGCCACATTAATTCATTGATTTACTTCACTGAAACAGTTTATTAGAGGCTGCACTCCACTGCTTCTTTACCTAATAATTAATTATTTTCACACATATAGTAATAATAATACTAATAGCATTCACAATAGCTCCCCCATTTTTATGTGAGAGTAGCCCCCAAATTATATGGGGTGGTTTTGAGGGTTTGTGAGTGAATAAAAATGGGGAATCTACCGTTGATTGGTATATTTGGGGTTATTTGGGAATCTTTTGGGGAAAACTGGAAACTATATTTATTTTTTAATATTTGTTGAAAGTGGTTGTGAGTGAAGGAGAGAGAAACTGTAATGATTTTTAATGTAATATGTGGTTGTGATTGATTGTGAGTAAATGGGGAATGGGGAAGCTACCGTGAATGCTCTTACTCCTCTAGAACTCACCTTGCACCACTCATTTTTTTTAATAATACATTTCTCACTCTCTCTCTCTCCCTCCTCTAGAATCAGCACGGTAAGAAGAACCCGTATTTAGTTCACGGGACCCCTACCAGCACCAGTGACGACGGTATTACTGTGCTGATAATAGAATACTCGTGACCTTTTCTGGTGCGCCCCGTCCCCCTTATATATAGTAAAACAAGGGAAGTGGGTGAAAAAGCAAGTTAATATCGCCCATAGTTTAACAGTGACTTCGATCAGCAACCCCTGAGCGGCGGATATCTCGATGCCAAAAACGAACCTAATATTTCACCTATAAATACCTAACACACTCTCATCGTCCTCTCCGCCGTTTAATTCTTCTCCAAATCTTTTTATTATTATTATTAATCAGATCAGATCCGATCCATCAATGGCCTCCTTCACCGTATCATCATCCTCCACAGCCCTTCTTTCACGCCAATGCATGGTATATATTTTTTATTTTATTTGTTGTGATCTGCAATAACATGTGTTTTGTTTGTTCATTGATCGTTGTTCTATGTTCGTGATTGTATTTGATTTAATTACGTTCCACTTGCTTCTAGTTGTCAGATCGTACCTTATAGCGCTAAATTTCAATACAATTGTCTGTTGAAATGTTACTTTGTTCTAAACTGGAATTTAATATGATTACGAAACTCTTAATCTCTATGTTTTCATAATATATCGGTGTTAAGTGCGTTTTCTCTACGTTTTAGATTTTCAAAAACAACCAGCTGCGACATAAGAAAAGCGTTATTCCGCAGCGTAGCGCGGGTATACATGCTAGTGTGTTAAAAATGGCTGTAGGTTTCTAGTATTTAGGGCTGTCCAAGAAGCTCGTGACTTGCAGCTCGTCTCGTAGGTCACTCGAAAAAGCTAGAAAAAAAAAACTAGCTAAAAAACTGGATTTGAAACGACCTGAACTGAGCCAACTCATTTTGTAACCAAGCTCAAGCTCTAGCCGATCCGAGTTGCCTTGTTTAATTTTGAGCTCAAGTTCACCCTGGCTCGACTCGGCTCGACTCAGTTACTTCCCTACAAGTATTAGACAATGTCTGACTCAAAGAATCAAAGATTTATGATTTAAGTTGACCAAACAGAGTTTGACTGGTAGCTACCAAGTATTAAACCACACTTGTTGAGATGCAACACTTGTACACATAATTTTAAGTTTTTTTTTATTAATTGGCTACTTTTGGGATTTATTTATTAGTAAAGGCTTTTTATTAAATCATGTATCATTTTGTATGTTTTGTTTATTCCCTGACTGTGAAATTCTGTGTATGGTGTTATCAACCTCAGCTTTACTTATATAAACTATAAAAGTATAAAGTAAAACTTAGTGCTACCTTGGTTTTAAAAAGCGCGAAGCGCACAAAAGCGACGAGGTCTAAAACCGAGGCGCAAAGCGCAAATCGCAAAAGCGGTGGGCTTTTCGTACGCGAAGCGCAAGACAATTATATAATTTTTTTTTATATATGCTATAGGTTTTTAGCATTATTTACTCAAAATATAGATGCAAATAAGGTATATATATGATTTAACTAAAATGTACAACCTTTTTAGCTACATGTATAACACTTTTAAGCACAAAAACAGCATGTGTACAAAAAGCGCGCTTTTCTCGCTTTTTTTTCTTGCGCTTTGTGCGCTTTTCGTGCGCTTTTTGCGCTTTTCTTGCGCTTTTCGTACACTGCTCGCCTAGGGTTACATAAGGCGCACGGATTTGCGCCTAGGTGCGCTTTGCGCTTAAGCGCGCCTGAGGCGCGCTTTTTAAAACATAGAGTGCTACTAGTTAGAATATATATATGCTTATATTTCTGTTTTGAAATAATATTATTCAGGCACCAACAAGGATCTCTGGTATGAAGATGGTATCTTTTTCCAATTCAGGAAGAACCAACCTCCCATTGTCATTCCGTCGCCTTCAAATTTCATGTGCTGTAAGTGGTTCTTAGTTTGTTGCAATTCTATGGTGGCATGCATATGAATATGCATGTAATGAAGTAATGAATTTTGTCTTTAGTGTCTCTTGCATCTCTATTTCTGTTTCTCAAACAGATCAGGATCGAAATGGCTGGGTCAGGCCAGTTGGGTAACAGTTTAAAATGTATTTGGGTCAAAATGTGCCTTTGTCCATTCTACTAATACTCAATGCGTTAATTATGGCTACACTACAATATTATATCAACAATAACCCAAATCTTTTGAATAAATGGTTTTGGAGGTGGTATGCATAAAAAAGAGAGTTTTGGCGACTTTCACCTCATTTGACCTGGTTTCTCTTAAGCTAACGTTTTCTTATGTAACCTGTTTGAGATAAAACTAAACCCAAGTATATTAATAATGCCCTATAATGCTAATACATACTCATTTAGGTTTCTTCTCTTAAACAAGTAACTCATAGCACCCATGTTTTGCAGGCCAAACCGGAGACAGTGGAAAAGGTTTGCGGCATTGTGAGAAAACAACTGGCTATAAAAGATGATGTAACAGTTACTGGTGAATCCAAATTTGCTTCACTCGGAGCTGATTCACTTGACACGGTACACTCTATATGCAAAAAATAAAACACTTAATTATATTCTGTTGTTTCTTTTTTGGTGAATTTCTCTCCATTTTGAATTTTGTTTTGTGGTTTTCATTTCTGACTTGATTAATGTTTGCAGGTTGAGATTGTGATGGGGCTTGAAGAAGAGTTCGGTATCACTGTGGAAGAAGAGAGCGCCCAGAACATCGCCTCGGTTCAAGATGCTGCAGATCTTATTGAGAAGCTTGTTGAGAATAGCAGTGCATAATCAGTGAGATTCTAGTTTTCTTTTTCTTGTTTTTGTTGATTTCAACTGTTGTTGGTGTGTGTGGGTGAATTTTAATATAATGTTTAGCTGTTTTTCGGTTTTTAGTTGGTATGCTGGTAAAAGGATATTACAATTTGCTTGCTACAATATACTATTAATATGTTAAGCCTCTTGGTTGCGATATACACTTTGATACCCCTGGATCAAATATCGTCTAGTAAGAGCTTCTGCAACATAAGCCCCACAGATGTCCGTGGGGTGATCAGGCGCTGATGTTTATTTGTCTTGAAGCCAAAATCGGCCCCCATTTGCAAACAAGAAGTATGTGGGTATGGAGCGCCAACGGACTATTTCTATGAGTTGTGGTGTGAGGTCTGTGACCATGCCCGGCGTGGAGAGAGAGAAGATTTATAATACGAATACTTTAAATATTGGGTAAAAAACAAGAACAAAATGCATCAACATCTTGACATAATGCTTTGAGTCATTCTTTCCATGGTTTGCTTTGAGTCATTCTTTCCATGGTTTGGGTTGACTCGTGCCAGTCAAACCAAGCTCGACATGAATCGACATTGTAACTAAGAGGTTCTCTTCGACTTGAATTAACTAAAAATAATCACTAATGGCTAACGTTGTTAAAATAAAATAAAAAACAAACATATGGACTAACTAACAAACACCCGACACGTTTGATGAGTTTAAGTTGGTATGCAAGATGCACATATTTGCAAAACGTTTGTAATCTAGCTTTATTGAACCATTAATACAATATGAAATTGGATACATAATCCAGTGGCTCAAACATGATGTTTAACAAATCACTCTAGCTTATACAATACTAGATTATACCCCGGGAACCTCCCGGGGTTGAAAAATCTAATATGACATATTAATCTTACATATAAAATAGAATGATGCGCTTTACAGTTACATGCAGGAAAGCTTCGGGTAGCACCTAACCTAAAACAATTAAAAATGTATCTCCAATGTTAACGCCTAACCTTAAACAATGTATAACTTTAATATTAATATCTAACCTAAAACAATGTATAACTCCAATGCTAACGCATGTTGAAAATAGAATTCATATTTACCGAAACATAATTAGTGACTTGTCTATACATGATTAATGATTTACCTGAACACTTTGTGTTTTTTTCCCTGTATGAACAAAACCCTACAAAAAAATAGTCGTTTTTTATATAACACTGTGGTACTCGTTGGAAAGATAATAAAACGCTCGTTAATTTGGCGTAATTTTTTTCTTTAAAAAATGTCGTATATAAAAGATATTAACGTTTAAAAATAACATTGCTATGTGTTGTAGTGTTGCGCGATTCTTTCTCCTCGCTTCTCTTGATGAAGTATACCTATCCATCTTTAAAAGAGTAAAATTCCAATGATAGCATGGCGATTAGGCTAAATTTCAACATCGTAGATAAGAACCTGGTTTAAAAGAAAGAACATGATTAATGAATAACCTGAACACTCTGTGTGTTTTTTTTCTGTATGAACATAACCCCACAAAAAATAGTCGTTTTTTTCTCCGTTTTTTATATGGCACTATGGTACTCGTTGGAAAGATAATAAAACGTTCGTTAATTTGGTGTAATTTTTTATTTAAAAAATCTCGAATATAAAAGATATTAACGTTTAAAAATTATGGGAGAAACATAAGGGAAAAATTTTTTAATTTGTTTTTAATTTTCTTCCCTAAAATAACTCAATTTAATTTTAGTAATTGAGAATTGAGAGATAAATTTAGGGTTTTATGTTTATCTTTTTTTTTAATTAAAAAAAGAAATAATTCAAAAACACTAAAATCTTTCAATTAAGATGTCATATGGCAGTTTCATGGAGAGGTTGAAAGCACCATTGCATGCCACGTCAGCAATGTTCAATTCTTTTATATATATTAATAGATAGATAATAGATACAATAAAAGAGCAATGGGTTAACACTAGAGGTGTACAAAAAAACCGGTTTTTAAAACCGGCCCGATAAAAAAACCGGTAAACCGGTTTGGAAAAAAACCGGTTTGGAGAGAAACCGGTCTGAACCCGACCCTATACATCGTTCCTATGAACGGTTTGTGGTTTCGTGGATCGGTTTGGTTTGAAAACCGGTTTGAGAGAAGAACCGGCTTGGAAAAAAACTGGTTTTTGAGAAAAAAAACAGGTATAAGCGAGGTATTTTGGATATTGGAGGACCGGTTTGGTAAAAAAAACCGGTTTTAAACCCGGTCCTAATCGATTCCAATAGATAGTAGTATTTGGTGCTAAAAATCGGTTCCAAAACCGGACCGGTTTGGATAAAAACCGGTTTTATCTTCATTAAAAAAAAAAACCGGTCCGGTTTTTGGCCAAAAAAACCGGTTTGTACATGTCTAGTTAAAACCCATAACGGCGGTTCAACCCATAAATCATAATGGTTGTAGCAACATAAGGAATTTTTTTTTTTGAAAGCCTGTCTAAATGATTAAAAAAAACCTACCTGAAATGGGACAATTAAACCTTGTTTCTATCAATTTATTATAGAAAATACGTTCTTTGAAGTTGATTAAATAGCATAGTGGTACGCTGTTCATTTGCTCGTAGACTATAGACTATTGTAGTGGTTACATCGAAAGATAAATATCATTGTAACGAAGTAACTAAGAGAGAAATAAGGGACATAAACTAGGGCGACTCAAAAGAACCAATTAAAGATTGGGTTATTGGCATCATTAAGAGAGGACTTTAAAACTAGTTTTTACCCAAAACGAGTGAGCTATCTCTACTCTCTCATCTTTTTAAGTTTTTGCCACATAAGCATGCTATATTTTAAAAAACTAACTGGGTTAATATTTAGTTATTTTGTGATCGTTAGAGGAAAATAAGTTCAAAGTTAGGATTATCTCTAAACATTTTCTTAGTTGGGATTATTCCCGGCCAATAGATAAAATTTGGGATAATTAAAATCCAATAACCCATTTTTAAGCAGATGAGGTACCTTGGCTCACCTTGAAACTAGTTCGAGCTGATTTTGTGCGAACCATGCCCAATGAAGTAGAGGTGTACAAATCGGGTTATTTTTAAAACCGATTTCGGTTTTTTTCATAACCGTTTTTTTTATAGGTTTCAAAACCGGTTTGTTTTTATAACCGGTTCGGTTATAAAACCGGTTTCTACAACGAATAGGCGTATTAAATAAAACCGGTTGGGACCGGGTTATAAACCGGTTTTTTAAAACAAGGCGAGTATACCTTTGGTTGTCGAAGTGGTTGAAAGGAAGACTTTCTTGAATGACAAAACATGCCATTTCCTCACGAACCGCATCAAAGGAGTAAGCGAAGATCTCTCCTTCACTTGTCATTGGCGGTTGATCCTTCGAAGCTTGTGATTTCAAAACCTTGCAAAATGGCTTTGTGATGTGCATTTTCAAAGAGGTGTTTGCTTCCGGCTTGTAGAACCCTTTACAATATTTGCAACGAGCCTTTTTTTCACCCGAAGCCATTTCACACATATCGTAGTGTTGCCAAACTTCTCGATTTCGCTTGGTAGGAACAACCCGAACCACCACATCGCTAGTTGAAGCACCAATGTGAGTCGAATCTTGTTGGCTAGAGGAAGCCATTTGAAAGTTTTTTTTTTTTGGCTAATACTAAATGGTTTTTTATGATTTTGGAGAGTATTAAGAGTGTATTAGAGTTGTGTAATCAACCCAAAACATCATGGGGTATTTATAGGGGTCAAGAATGAAAAATTGTGGGAAAAAACAAAAAAAACGGTCACATTTGAAGTCCCAACGGTCATATGACCGTTTTCTGCAGGTCTGGAAGTTTTTAACGTTAAAAAACCGGTTAAACCGGTTTTTTTATACTATACAACAACCGGTTTTTTGGATAAGCCAGTTTTAAAACCGGTTTTTTGTCATAATCGGTTTATTCTTCGGTTTAAAAAAAAAACCGGTTTTTAAAAAAACCATTTCACTCCATATTATAACTGGTCTAAAACTGGATGATCGGGCCGGGTTTAAAACCGGTTGTAAAAAAACCGGTTTCGGTTTTTTATTTCGGTTAAAAAAAAACCGGTTTTTTTGTACACCTCTACAATGAAGTAACATCTCTAACTAATGTTTATCCAAATTTATTATCGTAAGCTGTAAGCGTGTTATTGTTAAAATATAAGTAGTTTTTAATTAAAAAAACAAAAGTTGTATCTATATAACGTTTAGGCATCTATATAACGTTTAGGCAAAGTCTGCATCCAATGAGTTGTGTTCTAGTGACTCAAGAACTATACACGGGACCAAATTGCACCACGCAACGGTATTATTTTCCACATATAAACAAACACCTTGCTATTTATTATTATTTTATTTTTTTATTATGATGATGAGAAACCACATGGGTGATGTGTTAAGTACTTAAATGGCCCCCAAAACTGGTTAAAAGCATGTCATTTGTATTGTGTTGGATCTGTGATATATTAATATTTCTTTGGTGGTGTTTTATATTTTATAAAGTGTTATTATGGCTGGCAATTTAGACACGATAACACGAGACGAACCTGCACGACCTTAACAGGTTTTGTGTTTGACCTTAACGGGTTTCGTGTCTTAAACAGGCTGACACGATAAGGCCTTAACATGTTTCGTGTCTAAACAGGTTAAAGACCTGTTAACATGTTAAACACCCGTTAAGACACGTTAATATTTTATTAAAAAAAAAGTTATATAAGGGGTGTGGGTATGCTTTATACATATGCGGATTAAAGATCAAGGAACTATAATTTTCAATTTTCAAATCACAGAGTACGAACATATACACCGTTCAGTCATCACTCATCTTCCTTTTCAACTCCACCGTCCTTGTTGCCCATCCACCGTTCCCGTCTGCTGTCACCCATCACCCGTCTGTCGTCACCCGTCCTCCTTCTGAACCCTGGCGCCACTCAGTCTTGCATTCATTGGTTTGTGGATGTATTTTTAGTGTTAATGTTTATAAACAAGTTCTTGTCTTATCGTATCTTATCGTGTTTATTGAATCAGAGAATTCTTGTTTATTATTTGATTGCATAAAACTCAATACAAAAGGTCCTATATATAGAACATAAGGAAACATAAACAAAGGGAATAAAATATGGAAGACTAAATAAATATTTTGACTGAATGTTTGAATGTTTTGACTTGATTCCTGTAATCTTTCTCTGTCTATCATCCCGCCGCAAGTTGAGGGCAGGGAATGACCTGCAACTTGGACCGTAGAAGTAGAAACCTTTGAGTAGGTAGGGGCTTAGTAAACACATCAGCTAGCTGGTCATGTGTAGAGATGAACTTGACTTGTAGTTTTCCTTGAGCCACCTTCTCACGAACAAAATGATAATCACATTCAACGTGCTTCGTCCGAGCATGGAAAACTGGATTAGCAGACAGATACGTGGCACCTAAATTGTCACACCAAAGTGTAGGAGTGACCTTTGAGATAATTCCAAGTTCCCATAAAAGAGCCTCAAGCCATGTTATTTCAGCAACAGTGTCAGCCAAAGCTTTATATTCAAATTCAGCAGAGGAGCGAGACACTGTACGTTGCTTCCTAGCATTCCATGATATGAGATTGGAGCCCAAATATATAGCAACCCCCCCCCCCCCCCCCCCCCCCGTGGAACGACAATCATCGGGGCAGCCGGCCCAATCAGCATCAGAAAAGGCCCGCAAAGTAGTATTCCAATTAACATCAGTAAACGCCTGTAGGGTAGAACCAGAGTCATGACTGATGAAAAGACCAAAGTGAGAAGTTCCCTTGAGATAGCGTAATATTCTCTTAACAGCGGACCAATAGTTTTCAGTGGGAGTTTGCATATATTGGCACACTTTGTTGACAGCAAAAGTGATGTCAGGTCTAGATAAGGAAGCATACTGAAGTGCACCCACTATTTGACGATACTTGGTTGGGTCAGTGATGCGTTGCTAAATGCATCACATTTATATAGTAGTTTTGTATAGTTTTTAATCATTTAACGTTCGTTTATATCGTGTCTTAGATACTTATTTGTGTCTTGGTGTTAAGCAGGTGTTCGTGGGCTAAAACAAGAGAAAAAGAGTCTAATTGGAGGTGAAACGAGTGCACGGATGATAAGGGATAAAAAAGAAAATAAAATATGTCAGATCACTTATTCATGCCCCATGAATAACCTCAGGAGTTACTCATGCTCCTCGAATAACTTAATTGGGTTGCAAAATGACTATACTGCCCTTAATGAATCCAGCTATTTACCCTTGTTACCCTCGCGAAGTTATGACTTATTCATGCCACGCGAATAAGTCAGTAAGTTATTCATAGGGTCGCGAATAACCCTTCAGCCCATAAAAAGCCCATTTTCGCAATTGAAAACCTATCAGCCGTATGGGGATGTTATCTTCAACTTCCAGAGCTTCTAAGGGACGATTTTGAAGCATTCTTGCAGTTCCATTCATTCCGGTTGATGCCAGAGCAACCAAGAACAAGTTTTGAAGCGAGAATCATGAAGATGCAAGGCTAATCATCCTGCGGTTTCTCCGGGTGAAAGATTTGGTTATTTTGTAAGGACTTATCTGTTTTGAACTATGTTTTAGGATCAGGTTTCAGAACATACCTGTGTGTCTTTGAATCTGGTTGTATGTTTGACTGATTTGAACAGTTTGACTGATTTTCACAATTACAATTCGTTATCGTTTCTTGGTTTTCTTGCACTAGGAATAATTTAACTTTGTGATTTGTGTTTTGTTGTTGAATTGGGTTGAACAATTTAAACAGAATCATGTCTATGTGATTGCCTAGCTAGGTTAATTCAGATTGTCTTTACAGTTACCGAGTCAAAAACCCGGAGTGACCGTTTTTCCATATTATTGTCTTTTCTAAAAAATCAATTATCAATTCGTTTTGCAGCACTGCAGCACTTTTACATTAAACTTCATAAAATTACTTTAGTTAATTTTAATTTAATTAGTAGTTAGTAAATTAGCACTTTCCACAAACTCCTTGAGGTTCGACAACCCTACTTCCTATACTGCAGTCAGTTGTAGCTAAGGAGTAGTTTTTATTAAGTTTTTGATTAGCACTTCGACACGCGATCAAACTGGCACCGTTGCCGGGGAGTTCGTGCGCTTAGTGTTTTTAGTTTAATTATTATTATTTTTTAAATTAAAAAAACCAAAAAAAAAATATTTTTTTCTTGTCTTGTATTTTTCTCTATTTTGTTCGGTATTACGATGGGTATGTTAGTTTTGCAGGCAAATTGAATTCAGGATAAATTGGGTGGATTATGATGGATGTGGGTGCTGCGAGAGCCCATATCATGTGATGCAAGATTGTCCACTTGCCCGTCAGAGAGTTGAAGCATATAATGCACGAAAAGATCGTATTATTTTTGGGCTAGAAAAAGATGAAGACTCATACTTATCATCCTTTTATTATTGGCCACAATATCAGAACTGTCTGCAAAGATACTACAAGCCAAACATTTATCAATCTAGGGAACAAACTGCATATTACTACATGAATACTGATTCGATTGTGAATGGAGGCCAGAGTGTTGACTACGGTTATCAGTAGCAACAAAATAATGAAGAGGAAAGCAATGATCAGCTGAGTGAGATCTTAGAGGCCATAAAGGCTGTCCAAGAAGATGTAAAGGCTGTCCAGGAAGATGTAAAGGCGATCCGGAAAGATTTTAAGAGAATTCGGAAAGATAATGAAGTTCGGGACCACACCGTTGAGGCATTGTTTAAGCAAGTTGGTCAACTGGCAGCAAATTTGGAACTAGAAGATTTGACAGTTGAACTGGATATGGTCAATGTTGATGTGTCTGAAAAAGTTGTTGAAGAGGCACATGTGGACCAGGTTGTGAAGGAGGAATCCTTAGAAGAGGAAGCTACAAGCCTTAAAGTAGACGTGACTTCGTGCGTACAACCACTTGTAGACACATCTACTGAAGAACCAGTGAACCGGGTAACCTTGGTGTACCCTAACCATCCTTCCATATTTATGAGAAAAATAGATAAAGTTGAAGATGATGGCTTGAGTGGGCAAAAGAGAAAGGTGAGCAATGAAGACATTGGACAAAGTATAGTGAAATGGCCCAGCAATGATCTTACACATATGTCAAAGATAAGGAAGAAGATGAAGACTCAACATGTCAACTACCGAAAATACATTGGAAACTCAGTAGGAAAATGTGCTTTGAGACCATCGTGAATGAACATCAGGTATGATTTTTGTATATTTTATATATTTATTTGTTTTTATGTTGTTTTATTTTAGTTTATTTTTATTTTCAAGTGTGCTTGGGTCAGTTTTATTTTTGTTGGAGTCATGGGATTGCTTGATATTATTTGAATAATCGATTGCCCTGCCCGTACTCAATCTCCATTCGGGAGGGGACGATCCAGAAACCACTAATGTTTGCAGGCATCCCAATTTGTTTGTTTTTTTTCCTTCTTGTTTCTTTGTTATAGGCTATGTAGTTTATCGGCCGAGAATGAAATGCTATACGGCCGACAGTGGGAGGAACTGAACAAGACTCATACACGCACTGCATATATCCAGGGGAGTCTGTTCCTTTTTATTATTGTTGTACATTATTTTTATTTCTGCTTTATCTTATTCCCTAGTTCACATTGAGGACAATGTGTCATTCAAGTGTGGGGGTGGGGAAACTTCTTTTTTTTTATTTAGTTTTGAGTCATTAAAAAAATTAAAAATTAAAAAATTAAAAAAATGTCATAAAAGCGGTCTGGTCGGGCATGAAAGCGACTGTTTCAATGTTTTCATTATGTCTCTGCTTGTGGTGTGCGGGTCCTTAATTATGGTCCAATTCTTTAGAACAGACATATAAACCGTTTTCAGCAGGTGTTTTAGAGAAAATGTTTAGAATTAGCCCGATTAGGTGTAACGAGCTGTCGGTAATAAATACATGCACACATCGGTAACCCATTTCCACACTTTGGTGAGATCTTGAGCCTACTAGATGATAGATTGATACATATATATATATATATATATATATATATATATATATATATATATATATATAGGGGGTGGTTAAAATAAAAACCCACTCAAAACGAGTAAACTCGGGAAACTCTGACTTCCCAAACTTTTTATCATCTGAAAAAATTAGGGTATGTAATATACATGTTTTTAAGAGTTTTGAGCCAAAAAAAAAACAAAAAAGTGCCGAGTGGATATTTTTAAAAAAAATAAATAAGTTTTTTGTGTTACATATGTAACATGTCTGTTTTTGTGTAATATACGTAACACAAAAAAAACTTATTTATTTTTTTTAAAAATATCCACTCGGCGCTTTTTTGATTTTTTTGGCTCAAAACTCTTAAAATCATGTATATTACATACCCTAATTTTTTCAGATGATAAGAAGCTTGGGAAGTTAGAGTTTTCCGAGTTTACTCGTTTTAGAGGGTTTCCGGTATCCCTTTCCCTTATATATATATATATATATATATATATATATATATTCATTTGTTGAGTGTAGGCCAGATGTTTCTCTGTTGCAGAACTTGTGTGATTTGATACATGCCGAGGTTGTAGACTAGATATACACATAGATGATAAAGGCAATTTAGGTTTTCCCTTTTTCTTTTGATACCCAATTATTTGTTATGTGTTCACCTGTTTAACCAAGAAAATCACCCTTAGTAACCCATGTTGAGCCTATACCCTTTCATTTGATTAAACCTATTACCCAAATTGACCTGTATACCTTTGTGTAATAAATTGATGACATCCATTGTGTTTAGGTTTTGTTCAAGTGATTGAGTTATGTTTAAGTTGTGAAAAAAAAAAGAGAAAAGAAAAAAAAAATATATATATATATATATGAAAAAAAAGAAAAAAAATAGAAGTATATGTTATGGGTCAAATATGCCCAAAATTATTGTATTATGGTGCTTAGTGAATAAGGATGGTCATTCAAGCGTGTTGAAACCCTTGTTTTTAAACCAATTGTTAGCCAAATCTATCCTACCATTACCCGAAGCCCAAAACCCGTAAGTCCTTTAGATACGTGCATTGTCTATAGTTGAGGTGTGATTGTTATACAAGCCTATGATAACAGAGTTACATTTTTGGTTTTAAGTGAATAATACTAGCGCATTAAATGCTAGCCCGGATATTAAACCGAGTGGAGTGAAAAATTGTGAGGGGTGTGTTGCATGAAAATAAAATCCGAAAGCATGTTAGACTTAGTTGGGTGAGTTCTGTTTTCAAAATTGTGCATCATGGTTGCCTGTTGAATTAACACATCTAATGATGATCTATGAATGGGGTATGACTTTGGACCCTAACTAGTGCATGGCGGGGGCGTTTGAGGTATTTGTTACTTGTTCGTGATAAGGTTCTGAGCAGATTTGCTTGAGGGCAAGCAAAAGGTAAGTGTGGGGGTGTGATGTGTTGCTAAATGCATCACATTTATATAGTAGTTTTGTATAGTTTTTAATCATTTAACGTTCGTTTATATCGTGTCTTAGATACTTATTTGTGTCTTGGTGTTAAGCAGGTGTTCGTGGGCTAAAACGAGAGAAAAAGAGTCTAATTGGAGGTGAAACGAGTGCACGGATGAATAAGGGATAAAAAAGAAAATAAAATATGTCAGATCACTTATTCATGCCCCATGAATAAGCTCAAGAGTTACTCATGCTCCGCGAATAACTTAATTGGGTTGCAAAATGACTATACTGCCCTTAATGAATCCAGCTATTTACCCTTGTTACCCTCGCGAAGTTATGACTTATTCATGCCACGCGAATAAGTCAGTAAGTTATTCATGGGGTCGCGAATAACCCTTCAGCCCATAAAAAGCCCATTTTCGCAATTGAAAACCTATCAGCCATATGGGGATGTTATCTTCGACTTCCAGAGCTTCTAAGGGACGATTTTGAAGCATTCTTGCAGTTCCATTCATTCCGGTTGATGCCAGAGCAATTAAGAACAAGTTTTGAAGCGAGAATCATGAAGATGCAAGACTAATCATCCTGCGGTTTCTCCAGGTGAAAAATTCGGTTATTTTGTAAGGACTTATCTGTTTTGAACTATGTTTTAGGATCAGGTTTCAGAACATACTTGTGTGTCTTTGAATCTGGTTGTATGTTTGACTGATTTGAACAGTTTGACTGATTTTCACAATTACAATTCGTTATCGTTTCTTGGTTTTCTTGCACTAGGAATAATTTAATTTTGTGATTTGTGTTTTGTTGTTGAATTGGGTTGAACAATTTAAACAGAATCATGTCTATGTGATTGCCTAGCTAGGTTAATTCAGATTGTCTTTACAGTTACCGAGTCAGAAACCCGGAGTGACCGTTTTTCCATATTATTGTCTTTTCTAAAAAATCAATTATCAATTCGTTTTGCAGCACTGCAGCACTTTTACATTAAACTTCATAAAATTACTTTAGTTAATTTTAATTTAATTAGTAGTTAGTAAATTAGCACTTTCCACAAACTCCCTGAGGTTCGACAACCCTACTTCCTATACTGCAGTCAGTTGTAGCTAAGGAGTAGTTTTTATTAAGTTTTTGATTAGCACTTCGACACGCGATCAGTCAAAAAGAAGTGGACTATCACTTAGAGTGAGAGTCTGTGAAGCACTCATGGGGGAAGGAACTGGTTTGCAATCTGACAGCTCAGCTTTCTGAATCAAGCCAGAAATGTATTTTTGTTGTGAAAGAATTAAGTTCCTACCATGATGAATAACCTCAATTTCCAAAAAGTAATGCAAGTCCCCTAGGTCTTTGACTGCAAAGGAGGTGCCCAAGTTTGCAATGACATCATTAATAGCATTGGTGTTGTTGCCTGTAACAATAATGTCATCTACATAGACTAAAACATAAACCAATGTTCCACCAGTTTTAAGAATAAAAAGTGATGGATCTGTTTTGGAACCAGTGAAACCCAGATGATGCAAGGTGTGGCTAAGGCGGTCAAACCACGCACGTGGTGCCTGTTTTAGACCATAGAGAGACTTATGCAGTAGGCAGACGTGATCAGGTTTGGATGCATCAGTAAAACCGTAACACCCCAACCGATGGCGGAAAGATCGAGGTGTCACGTAAGAATGAGTATACAGTAGCACATGGTAATCAAATTTTAATTGAAATTAATTTAAATTGCAAATATCCAAAAATGAAATTACATAATGAGTTTTAAGTGGAAATCTAATACATCACAAAACCAAACAAGCATAGACCTCTGTTTGCCTTCTCAAGTAAATACTCTAGTCTTCATGCATCATTATTTCCTGTTGAGTTGTAAAAATGGGGGGGGGGGGGGTCAACTAGAAGTTGGTGAGAATACATAAGCCATGTCAAGCAAATAGTTTAAGTATAAAAGTTTAGCAATTCATATGTCTATCGTAAGTTTAAGTCTACATGAATAAACATGATATGTTGAATCGACATAATCAAACCTCCGACTAGTTTAGGTCCATCCCGTCATCCACGGTTCACCTTAATAATATGTTGGAACGATAACAATCACCCACGCTACCTATGTAGGAGGTACACGTATCCGGGTGGGATTGTTAATCCAATAGATTTATTATTGAGTATCGCCGGCTTGGCCATAGCTAATGATTATGTAATGTTGAAACTCGTTGAAACTGTTGTTGTTGTCTAAATCATGAGGCATTAAAGTTTACAACTAGACATGCATGTAGAATTGCTTAAGTATAATGTTGCAAGTATGAAGAATTGCATAAACATGGTTACGTAAACTCACCTTAGTATAGTATTAAGTCTCGAGAAAAGTATAAGTGTAGCCCCAAAGATTGCCAAGTATTACCCTAGGTATAAGGTAACAAATAAGTCTAAGTCTATCTAGTCTACAAGTATATTCTAGGGTTTCGATTTAGGGATAAACATTTGTTGGATTAATAATAAAATGTTTTAATAAATAAGAGAAATTTGATAATTAAATAAACAAAAGTCTTTTTATAAATTTTAAATTAAAGGTGGTCACAATATAAAGTTTTAAGTATGAAAATAATTTTTAATAAATTATTTTCTTAAAAATAGAATATTAAATCTATTTATTACAAATTGTCGAAATATAACTTTAATATTTAAAAATATTAAATTTACAGAATTATTAATTTAAAAATTGTATTTCTGTTCCAAATAATCAAAAATAATTTACATAAAATTTTGGTGCAAAAATATTGAAAAATGAATTTATTATGATTTATTTATGATTAAAACTAACAAAAATTTATTAAAAATATTAAATAAATGATTTTTCAGAAATAAAAATCATTTCAGAAAAGTTTAATGTTATAACAACTTAGAATAATTTTGTGGAAATTTATATAATTCGTTTGATATTTTTATAGAATTTTATAAATAAAATAGAATAAACTTGAATTATTTATTATATATATTAAATAAATAAATTTTTGAAAACTAAAAATTGTATGTTAAAGTTTTTCACTAGATTAACATAAAATAATTTTTGTAGAATTTATATAAGAGTTTTAGTATTTTAAAATGAATTTTTAAAATACAAGGAAATATATATATGTATATGCTTAACTAAAAAAATATGTTTGATGATGCCATGGTTCGAACCCGGACCCTTGGCCGGTTCGTGTGTTTAAATCACAAGCCCAGACCAACTGGTCTGGACCCTGAGAACGTTTAGTTTCAGTTTATATTATTTATATAATATATAAGAAACTGATTTATATATAATTAAAATGAAAAGAATAAAATCGTTTAAGTGGGATTCGAACCCGCGTGTGTGGACAGACGAACGTCAGACACAACCACCTGATCTAGATCAGGGGTTGTGTTTGATTCCAGTTTAATAAAAATATAACACCTCATGTTAAAACGTGTTCTTCCCCAAAATCACGACTTCGAGCCCTAGCTTTAACAATCACACGATTTACATAACAATAACCCAATTAACCATGGGGTTATTGTTGTGTGATTGCCGAAGGATAAAACCCACAAAGAAAATGATACTTACAAACAAGATCTCGTGATTCTAGTGCGGTCAACAGAAAAAGTCAACACGTACACGCTTGCTTCGAATGAATGTTTAATAACAGAAATTGAGGTTTAAGAGAGGGTATTCGGTGATGTGAGGAGGTTGTGTGATGTCCAATTTATAGTGATAGGGTCTGGATTGCACGATTGGAAAGTTGACCGTGTAATGATGAAGGTGCGATTGATTAAAGCAGATTTGGAAACGATTAATGATAATTGACCATGTATACGACGCGTCTCAGTCAGCTAATCAAGCAATTATACCAAATTAGGATAAAAAAAACGCGTGTGGAATGAGATGATTATGGTAACCCATGGTCACAGTTGACTTTCTGAGTCAACTGCCATCATACAGACACGCTATATAATTAAAATAGATAGGAAATAAAACACAAATGTCGTGCAGATCAGTTGGTGGCGTTGGTTGTGCTTGTGACCCGGCTTGGGGCGCGGGTTCGATTCCCGGCCCAAGCGTGTATTTTTTTGACATATTAAAACTATATATATATGTATATTATATATAACTAATATAATATTAAGGTTCCAAATGCGTCACGAAAATATTTTTAAAAGGCGATAATTGGTGAATCTTGACGTTTTATGTAACGTACAAATATTAAGTGTGAAATGTTACAAGTAAAACCTGGTGGTTGGCGTAAATAAACTGTTTCTTTTAATTCACCATGAAGAAAAGCATTCTGAACATCAAGTTGGCGTAGTGACCACTGATTTGTTACGGCAAGAGACAGTAGAACCCAGATTGTTTTCACTTTGACAACAGGGCTAAAAGTTTCCTGATAGTCAATACCAGGCTTTTGGTTGAAACCCTTAGCGACAAGTCTCGCCTTATATCGTGTAATTTTACCTTTTGCATCATTTTTAATTCTGTAAACCCACTTAGAATCAATAACATTAGTATTTTTAACATAAGGCACAAGAGACCACGTTCTGTTTCTAACAAGAGCGTCAAACTCTTCAGCCATGGCCTGGCGCCATTCGGGATGTTTGTTGGCGACAGCAAAAGAGGAAAGCTCAATAGGAGTTGTAGAATCAGTAAAGACATGATAAGCGGAGGGGTTATAGCGAATGGTGGGTTTGGGATTTTGTCTAAGATTGGATGGATGAGGGCAAGGTGGTGGGGACCGAGGATTGGGAGTTAGCCAAGGGCTGCAGATCAGGGACAGCTGAAGAATGGGATTGAGGAACAGGTTCGGGAACAAGGACAGGTTCGGTTACAGTTTCTGGAGCATAGTCTGTGACAGGTTCGGTTTCAGGTCTGATGACCGGTTCAGGAATAGAGTGGGAGGTGTGGCTGGGGTCATGGTTTGGTGTAGGATAGGAGGAGTAATATGGTGAGGAAGTTTCTGTAAGGTGGGTAGGACAAGTGTGTTAAAAGGGAAAAGTTGCTTGTTAAAACGAACGTGACGAGCAATATAGATGCGGTCGGTTTGTAAGTCTAGGCAACGATATCCATGATGAATTGGACTGTAACCTAGAAAAACACATGAGATGGACCGAAAATCCATTTTGTGAGGGTTATAAGGGCGTAAATAAGGGAATCATTCACACCCAAAAACCCGTAAGAATGAGTAATCGGGGGGTTGATGAAAAAGACATTCAAAGGGAGATTTATTTGAGTTGGTTTTTAAGGGCATGCGATTGGTCAGGTAAACCGCTATTTCAAAAGCAAAGTCCCAAAAACGTTGGGGAGTGTGAGAGTGTGCAAGAAGGGTTAAACCGGTTCCAACAACATGTCTATGCCGGCGTTCGACAATACCGTTTTGTTCACTTGTGTGCGGGCACGAGCGTTGGTGAATGATGCCAAGTGAAGAAAGAAATGACGCAAGGTTACGAAATTCACCCCCCAATCAGATTAAACACGTTTAAGTTTAGTGTTGAATTGTCGTTCAACCATTTTAACAAACAACTAGAAGGTAGGGAAAACATCAGATTTGTGTTTTAAAGGATAAAACCACATATATCTTGAGTGATGCTCCACACAAAGTAAAAAGAAACGACAACCAGTAAAGGAAATAGAGGGGGCCGAACCCCAAACATCACAATAAACTAAGTCCAAAATATTGTAACTATGAAAATTAGAAAGTTTCAAAGACAATTTGGAGGATTTCCCATTTGGCAAGAAGAACATAATGAAGAAGACAATTTATTTAAGACTGGTAAATTATTACTGGACAGAATAGAATGAAAAACTCGTGCATGGGGGTGCCCGAGTCGTTGATGCCAAATTGTTGAAGGAGCTTTGACTGCTGTGAAGGAGACATGTGGTAGGGACTTCATTTTCGGAAGATAGAGCGAGTAGAGACCATTATCACTTGGGCCCGTGAGTAGGATGGTATGTGTATACTCATCCTTCACAACAAAGAAAGAGGAATGAAATTCAAAAAACACATTATTATCTGAACAAAATTGTTGGACCGATAAGAGATTTTGTTTAAGCCGGGGCACATGAAGTATGTTATTTAGAGTAAAGGTTTTGTTAGGAGAAAAAAAATTTGATGAACCGATATGACAAATAGGAAGAGGATTACCATCGCCAACATGAAGAGAATTGCTACCAAAGTAGGGTTCAGAGTTATCCAAACTTGTAAGATCAGGAGTACCATGGCCATTTGCACCTGTATCGGGTTTCCAAATCGAGCCTGTTGCAGACCCAGTTTCAGAGAAGACAGCATAATTTGCTTGAGAAGAATCACGGGCAGAAGTAGACTGATTTGGACATTGAGTAGGAATGTGCCCTATACCGCAACAATTACAGTTAGGGGTGCTAACCGGGTTGGGTTCGCGGGTTGGTGGGTCCAACCCGACCCGGACCCGAAAATTATGAGATACATATCAACCCGAACCCGACCTGAATATTCTCAGGTTGACCCGAACCCGACCTGTTCAACCTGATTTTTTTATTTTTTTCGCAAACTAATGTATTAAAATTAAAATTTTACTACAAAAAATACAAATATATATAAAACATTTATGTTTTATTTATAAAATCTCATATCATTTTCTATTTTAAATTATAAGTGTAGCATAAAATACCTAACCAAATTAATTTATAACATAAAAATATTGTATAATAAACAATATATAGTATAAATAGGTTAAACGGGTCAACCCGCCAACCTGACCGGGTTGACCCGAACCCGACCCGTTTAGCTAAACGAGTTCACGGGTTCTACCCAAACCTGACCCGAACCCATTTAGACTAAACCCGAACCCGCTAATTTCGTGTTAGGTTCTTGTCGGGTTTTCGTTACAGTGACCATCTATGCAACCTGTTTAGAAACCCAGTGACCATATATGGTATTTTGAGTGGATGCCCAAGAGAATTGAGAGTTCCGGTTCTGAGTCTGTGATCCACGGTATTCATCACAACCTCTGGTATTTGCACCACGTGAGTTACCACGATAGTTTTCACGCTGGTTGTTGCAGGAACTATTTTGTGAGCGGTTGGAATAATAAGCTTGTGGTTGGAGGCTGGCCTGGTTGATCATAGGGCTGAGTTGGTACCCAAGAAGAGCAGCTTGTTGTTGTAAAGTGGTGAGTGCACTGATCATTGCAATGGAGCCGGCTAGATAGTGGTTGTTAATCGGGAAAAAAAAATAGAGCAGCCTGTTGGTGGCGGTAGAAGGGGAGGGAGGTTAGCCGGCTGATATGTTTTCAGGGTAAAGACAAAAAAAGAAGAAGGCTCTGATACCAAATTAAATCAGAGAATTCTTGTTTATTATTTGATTGCATAAAACTCAATACAAAAGGTCCTATATATAGGACGTAAGGAAACATAATCAAGGGGAATAAAATATGGAAGACTAAATAAATGTTTTGACTGAATGTTTGAATGTTTTGACTTGATTCCTGTAATCTTTCTTTGTCTATCATGTGAACATGTTATAAACAGTTTCAAGTTCGTGTTGGAAAAAATGACACGATAAGTTATCGTGTCGTGTTCGTGTTTACCTGTTTCATGTTCGTGTCTTAACAGATCATGTCTGACACGATATACCAACCCTAGTGTTGATGTATAAAACACTATGAAAATATAATAAATTATATAATTATTATTTTTTATGACCTTCTATTACGTGATTATGTTATTCGATCGACATTCAATTTGATTTAATTTTATGATTTAATATATTCAGAGAAATTTACGCATTTTATTGATGAAATACAGAGGCTAGCTTTATAAGCACACAAGCCTTGAAGCATCGAAACATACCTGAAGTGAAGTCAGAAGCATTCATCACTATGTCACAAAGACCTCTGACTTGAGGGCCGATGACGTAGGTAGTCCCAACGGGAAATATTAACTTTTGGAAAGCTCGTAAGCTTAAATGGTTAAAAGCATAAAAACATAAAAACATCTATTTAATGGGACGTCTAAAGTGACACCCATCCACTGGCGTAGCTTTTAAGGGGCGGGGAGGGGCGGCCGACACCCTTGAATTTTCGCTCAGAAGTTCCGATTATATAGTATTCGTATAGAAATTTTTGGGTATATACGGTTTCGATCCCCCGAAACAAGTGATTTTTGACCCCCCGAAGTCTCGGGTCAAGCTTCGCCACTGCACCCATCTGCCTTCATTTGCCATGCAATAGCCTTATCAGATTCCAAAGCATGGTGGGCGACTTGTTTGTTAAAGAGTGCACATTGCATATAAAATTATCAACCATGCAAAGAGAGATGGCATGGATTCTTCGATATCTAAAGTTAACTCTTTTAAGAATGCGTAAAATGAAACTTCTTTTTTAACATTGTTGCTACCAAAACACAGTAGCTGGACTTGGATCTCAGTATCAGTGTGAGATAGATGAAATTGTTCTCATTTCTCTGAACCCAACTTCTTCTATATGTCAACAAAGTGAACTGTTAGGAGTTCCAAAGCCAAAGCCTCGAGAACCATCCAATGATCAAGTCACTAGTGACCATCATTGATGTAAATTACTACGAGTGTATGTATGCTTGGTATATATTTTATGTAATCTATTTCAATAAATAAGGGAGATATAAAGCCACTGGGAAATGCAAATACAAACACTACAGCCATTGGCAGGTACAAATGAGTTTTATATAAAGTTGGCAATTTGCTATAAAGATCCCGTGTAAGGAGCTTTACAACAACACTATGGAGGAGACATTCTGGTGTGAAGTGATATCAGAGGTTGGGTTCTTGGGGATCACCCTCAACGGAATTCAGATGAACCATTTTATCTTGCGCGTGAGCATGTGTATATGTGTAAGTGTACGTATCACGGGTGGTATGAGATAAGAGTATAGTGCGACGGAATTGGCATAGCAGGGAAGAAGGAATCCATATTTTTCTATTTTAAATGACAAATTAATAATAATGTATTTTCTTACATCCTACCAATCAGATATACCATTAAGTGGCTTCTTATCAAACAAGACTCAGCTCATCAACTCCAATGTTGTCTATGGATTGAATGGCAGCAAGTTGCTTCCTTAAAGCTGCAAGTTCTTCACCTGCATCACATACAAATGCAGAAGCTTGCCTACCTGATAAAGTTGCTCCTTCCATGCTATCTATATAATCCTGTATAGATTAAATAATACGCGTTAATACTCCTCCACAGCCTAGGACCAAAATGGTACTTTTTTGTTTGTTATAGCAGGTCGGGTTGAATTAGGTTACTATCTCGTTTCCTTTTTATCTAATCCCCCTTTTTAAATGTAACCCGTTTGACCTGTCAGCTATAAAAAAGTAACCTGAGCCGACCCATTTATAGGTAAACTGCTCAAAAGTACACCTTTAGATGACAGCATAAAAACATCTAAACAAGAATGAAATTTGTGATACCTGTTTTGTATATGAACCCGCCAGGAAAAAGTTCGTCACTGGTGTCTTCTGATCAGGCCTAAATGGATCTTTACCAGGTCCCTCTCGGTACAAAGATTGACCAATTTTGACCACGGATGACCAAGTAACTTCAAGGCCTTGAGAAGACGGGAATAAAGCCAAGACCTAGTCCATTGGGTAAAAACCATATAAATAAACAAATATAAACATGAAAGCAGGGTTTTAACAACAAAAGGTCAAAGACATCTACGCAACCTGTTTAGAAACCCGACTTATAATTTCTTCATTAGGTAAAGGCATGTATGGGTCTCCTGGAGTCAGCACACATCTGAGCGATAAGAACAATACTCCATGAGTTGCTAACGCAACTGCCAAACAATTAAAAAAATACAGCATATATATTATTATATTATATAACAATTCCCTACTGGAGCAATGAGCCTTGTCCCTCAATATAATAATCTTCTGGTGAAGCCAGTGCCAAGTCAGCAAAACAGGAAAAGTCTGCATCTGGGGTATAAAGGAGATTGTCCAACCCTGCAGCTTGCCTCAATTGCCTAGAAATTAATAATTCGGAAGTTAAATCAGACATATTATCTTAAACAATTCTGAAAGATAGAAGCAGAACTGCAGCAAAACAGATTTGGACACACAAGCTCACCTAGATCGTTCTAGATCCTGCAATTCTGTTACCCAGCCATTGTACCGAAGTTGCACAGTGACAACTGGAACACCAACTAATTTGTAGATATTGTCGAAGAATTCCCATTCCCTCCAATTAGAAGGCAAAAGTCTCTTGATACCAGGGACATCACATGCTGCCATTTGATGAGATTTTGTTAATTACTTATATTTGTTGAATATACATATTTCTATGTTTATTTATATATTGTTGGTTGGGAAGAGGGTTGGGTATTGGGGGCTACAAAGATGCACAAACCTGCTATATATGCATCTGCCTTCACAATTTTCTTTTGAGTAGCCTGGAAAAAGTTCAAAAATCAATCAGAATAATGGTATTTATGCATTATGTAAAACTACACAAAAACTAACTATTAAGCTACCAAACAGTATTTAGACAACACACACAAACACTGTGTACCTGTCAATGATAAAAAAAAAAAAAAAACTTGGAAAAAAGTTTTATGGTTTATGTAATGAACTTTTTTTCACACTTACGCTGCAATAGCAGGTTATTAGCTCATTTAAGGATCACAACATATTAGCACTTGAAAGGTGAAACACATTATAGGGATTTGTGAAGTTTAAGGATTAAAAGGGAACTCCAGTAAATTTAAAATTGTTCCTATGGAATGAACACTTAAATAAACAATACTGCATGAATTGCACTTACTATCTATCTATAAGACTAAAAACAGTGTTTCATAGTGGAATTAAAGTCACTTTTTTTATTTTATTTTATTTATCCTTTTTAATGTGTTTTGTTCACTGATGGATTTTATCATTTTTAACAAAAGCTAGTGATGCACTAGGGCCAGACCTGTCATGCACCAACTATTGAGCCACCACTGTTGTGCCAAATTGCAATAACTAGTAAATAATAGATAGATCGTAAAACGCGTATAGAACAACAAAAAATTATTTTAGTCATTAGTCAAGCGACAAAGGCAGTTTAGACCACATATCATCAAGTCGGTACTCGGTAATTTACTCGGCTCCCATTTTCTGCAAGCATTTAGACATGCAATCTTTTTTTATATATATAAGCTTATTTAGAAAACTATTAAAATGTCTGTGACCAAACATCCTTATACCAGATCCCTTAACATCTATTATTGAAAAAAGTATCTTAAAAACATGTCATATAAACAACAAGTTCACAAATATACAAGAGAATGACGGTACCTTGGACATAGCAAGCCCTGTAACATATGTGTCTCCATTAGCTGATTTCTCATAAAGAATCTCCCGGCACCCCCATCTGAGATGGAACCTGAACTAGCAAAACCATGTCATTAGTTGCAATAAATTGCATTTTTTCCAAAAACAACATAAGTGCACTTTAATTTCTTTCAATTAGTAGCCAGAACCAATGGAAAACTAGAAAAAATCAACACCGGTTCTGATTTCATATTAATATTTAACGCCAAACAAAATGCTCTTAGTGGGGGAAAACCTAGAATACATGAAGTCTAGAAGACAGCCATGTTAATGATATAAGAAACTGTAACAAGTAACAACCCTATTTTCTGATTTCATGTCGTATGTTCGACCACTATTTGTTAATCACTTAATCATTAGGCATCCTGCCAAGCTCCATGCATACTTAATTGACTATCTTGTAAAAGTTTTCTTTTCAACACATACTTGAAGATGAGTAACCCTAGAGATACCTCTTATAATGTGAAAACAGCTTTGAAATCCTTCTTAAGACCTATTTTGATTTTATGTGGGGAGCACAGTAGCACACTTACTTTCCTAATAATTAATATGAGGAGTTATATAATAAAAAAAATCCTACAACCGCACAAAGAATTCTTGGATCTACTTACACGAACCACACAAAACTCTTGTTATCCTTTGCACATCAGTTTCAAGGTTTAACTTGATGATTGAATAATTGATATAAGATCTTCAGTGTCCATAATCCATATACTAATTATTTCATGTTGTCATTCGTGCTTAAACTAAGTAATTTGATACAGTCATACCTTCCTCCTTTTTCTATAATATAATCCCTGATAGGACCACTTAAATAGACATCAGGAGAACCCTTAAGCATGCGTAACAATGAGGCTTCTGTCTTGGTGGCAAATAATGAAAAAATGGTGAGCATACACCGCGCACTGATGTTATCACAGTCAATAAATCCAAGAGCATAAGCAACAGGATCCCACATTCTCTGAATACTTGTACGCGTTCCCCCTTTGGACATAAACCATTCAGAAAAGCTAATCTGTTGAAAAAAAAACATTCAAAGTTAGTGTAGCTTTATAAATTATCAGCCCTGTTACAAACTTGAACATAAAAGAAAGTAATATATTAATTTTTGACCATAGTTCTTACGTTATCCAGGTTTCGTATTTGTGTCATTGCTCCATCCGGGTCAACAAGTGCCCTCACAACTGGACTTAGAGCAAGGGCAACAGCATTTCTGGCTTTATCATATGTCTGCATATCATGACACGATAATTTTAACAGATTAATGAATGAGATACATATGATACTATCATTACAGAAAAACTGTAGTTCCATGAATACGCTGTTACCTTAAGCTGATTTGTAGTTAAAAATGCGTTAATCCCATGCAACGGTGCTCCAACAGGAAAGCGAAAATCAAGTTCTGCCGTGAGTACATAAAAATCAAGAATATATTATCTAACATAAACACGTTCTTTACACCAAATCGTATATTAATTAATAAAGAATTTCTGAACTAAACTTAAAAAATTACCGCCAATTTCTCCTCCTTTGTTTACAAAAGTGTGAGTGTGATCCTTGACAAGAAGGTTTTTCTCAGCACCAACCTAGATTGCAAACCCCATGAAACTTATCAAAGATCCTTACAGATCGACAATTTCATATCAACTGTGAGTTTGTTATATTTGTTTCAGAATCTGCAAAGGGATTTCACCTTTTTCAGAAGACGGAAAAGATTATTGTAACAACCAAAGAAAACATGGAGTCCCATTTCAATGTGGTTTCCTTTTTTGTCAACAAATGAACCGACTTTTCCACCAATAAAGGTCCTTGACTCGTATATATCCACCTGCGGAATTAATAAAAGTTTTAACTGTGGTGACAATTTGAAGTGAAGTCATGTGTGCACACTTGGTAAAGGCAAAACATAGTTAAACAATTTACTCTACTGTATCGAGAAGTATATTTGCATTAGAGAGCACCATAAGGCAGACATTAAACAATGTTATAAACAACAAATATTAGCAATGTCAAAAGGTGGTAAGAAGTAACTTTTATAATAACCTCATGCCCTTGATCTAAAAGCTCCACCGCGGTTGACATGCCAGCAAGGCCAGCACCTATGATAGCCACTTTCAATTTGGGTCCCCGGTAGTGTTCAGGTTCGGGTGGAAATAATCCTTTCGGAGCTGATTATTCAGTAACACAACAAGCAAATCTGTACTCAGTACCATGTCATGCTACTAAAATAAAGATGATAAAAACTAATAAATCTAACATCACACTACCACAGCAACTTAACAGTTTGACATCTATGCATTAGGCACTACCACAATTTTAATCCCGTAGTTACTCAAAATTCAAAACCAACACGTAAACCGAAGCAGAGTTGAAACTAGTGAATATAATATAACTAACTATATATCGAATCACCATTATTATCACAACTGAAATATCATTCATTGTCTATTAAGGCTAAGTTTGTCAGATAATTGAAACTAGGTAACAAACTGATCCTCACATAATCAAATTAATACAAAATCTATACTCACTAAGTTCCAAAAATAATAATAATAATATTAGAAATCTCTGGTAATGAACTAGGTAATCAATCAGATTAAATTATAACATATATAAACAAACATATGCTATCAGTTAACGAAAGAGTAATCAACAACCTAATAATAAGTAAATAATTATAAGTGAATAACAATTAAAAGATATAAAAATATAACAATTAAACCTAATTTACCATTAGTTCTCATATCGGAAACATCTCTGTCCAAATCGGAGCGAATTACGGACTTGCGAAGGTTCAATCGAGTCAGCTGACGGCTCCGGTGACAGCGTAACAACGTATTATTAATAAGATGAAAAGAAGTGCGGGTGGTTCCGGCAGCAGAGGTGGCGGGAAAACAGAGAGAAGCGGTGGAAGATGGTGGTGATGAAGTAGCCATGTAACTAAGTTAGCATTCACAACAACAGCTGCTGCTGCTGGTGGTGGTTTGTTGTGTTTATATAAGATTAGAATTAGAAATAGAATTAGAGAGATAATTGGAGATGATTAGAGTGATTATTGTGTGAGGACATGAGTGTGTGTAAAATGGGTGAGAAGTAGAGAGAGAGAATCTGAAATGGAGGAGATGCTAGTGGTGAAGGTTTTGTCACGATATTGGATATTGGAAGTTGGAGGTAACGCACCATGTCTCACATGAGAACCCAACGCAAAAATAATAATATGGATAAAGAGTTAATTGCCAATTTCGTCCCTGAGGTTTGTCAAAAATTGCCACTTTCATCCAAATCTTTTTTTTGTTATATTTGTGTCCCTGAGGTTTCATTTTTTTGCCATTTTAGTCATCAGCACTAACTCAGTTAACAAAAACCCAGTTAAGTCAGGGGCATTTTTGTCCATACACACCAAACTTTTTCCTTTTGCCATTTTCATCCAAAACCCTTTTTAAATTTTTTTTAATTTTTTTTTTGATATTATATATATATATATATATATATGTATATACACACACAGACCATCCATATATATGTATACACACACATTCTCTAAAATTCTTCCATTTTAACAATAACTATTTCCTAACTTTAATCATCCATCCATACAGACCAATCCAATCGCTATTCATCATATAAAAGTTTTGATTTTTCTTGGTGGGTTATTCACAAAACTCATGATCATAAACAGATTTTGACCGATCTTGCAATTCTTTCGCTTTTCTTCAGAGGTGGTAGAAGAAAAAAAATTATTTTTTGTTTTTGCTTTGATTTTTATCATACCATTTGTTTGAATTTCAATCTGCAACTTGTTTCAAGATTTTGAATTTATTATGCAAAATGGAAGCTTTTGTGACTTTGGATTCATTTGGAAACAGTTAATTTTGGTATGAAGAGTATGGGCCCTAGAATTTGGGGATTTTGACTGATGAGTTGACTATAAAGGAAGAAGATTAGACAGAAGTGAGTGATGATTTGAATAATATTGAGAAGAAATTGTGGTCACACATGTGTAACGGGTTCATGGTTGGTTTATTGGTGACAGTCACCATAACCGATGACTGTCCGGTTCATTTAACAGGAACAGAGAGAGGAAACATGGTGGTTATCGGGTCATAATGGATTAGATGTTGAGATGAAACGCAATCGGAATTGATTGCTGCTTGTTAATCGGAACAGAAGAGGAGGAGGGTATAGGGCTTACCGGAGAGGAGGACTTATCGGAGGAGCTGGTGCGCGGCGGAAGACAGTGACCGGAGGAGGAGGCGGCGGCGGCCGGCCATCAGTCTCCGGTCAAGCTCTCATCTCACACACATAAGAAGTGTGTTGGTTTTGTTATGTGCAGAGAATTCAAAACAAAAGGGTGGAGGAGACTTTTTATAAGTCAAAGGTAAAATAGGGGGTGTTACATATATAATATCTAAAAGAAAATTAAAATAAATTTAAAAGGAGTTTCGGATGAAAATGGCAAAAGAAAAAAGTTTGGTGTGTATGGTCAAAAATGCCCCTGACTTAACTGGGTTTTTGTTAACTGAGTTAGTGCTGATGACTAAAATGGCAAAAAAATGAAACCTCAGGGACACAGATGTAACAAAAAAAAGATTTGGATGAAAGTGGCAATTTTTGACAAACCTCTGGGACGAAATTGGCAATTAACTCTATGGATAAATATTATTTATCTATTTTATCACTTGCTTTCTTGATGTAAATCCACCACTAGGTTGATTAAATAAATGGAATCACTAATTTTACAAGACATTTTATTTTCTCAAAATCATTCCATCCATCTCTCAAGTTTTTTTTCATTTCATCTTTTATTCACCCTTTACTAACAACACGATAAACCACCACCCACCACCATCGACACTACCTACCACCCACCGCCGCCGTCACCACCCACAACCGTCGCCCACCACCGCTGCCACCACCACTAACCACTGCCGTCAACACCCGCCACTTTCGTCACCGCCACTAACTACCGCCACCCGCTACCTTCACCCATCACTGTCGCCACCCACCACTACCTCCATCCAACACCACCAAACGCAGACCATTACCTTCACCCACCGCCGCCTCCACCACCTGCCACCGTCACTCACCACAATTTTCTTTACCCATCGCTACTGCCTCCTCCAACCACCGCCACTACTCACCATCATCACCCACTCACCATCGTCACCCACCCACTATCGTCGTCATCCACCTCCACCTATCGGCCACCCTTGCCACGACCGTCACCACCCACTACCACACTAACGCCACACACCGCCACCAACCACCACTGTCACTACTCACCATCGTCACCCGCCTAGCATCACGGCCATCCACCTCCAACTTCAACCATCGACGTCACTGCCATCGCCACCCACCACCGCCGCTACCGCCAAATATCACCACCCACCATCACCGCCACTGACCACCACCCACCACAATCACTCACCAACGATTTTATTCATTCGTCTTTTCTTGTCTATCCAACAACACAAAGTAATGTTTTGTTTCATTCCACATGACAACCAAACAAGACATGGAATGGTAATGATCCATTTCGTTACCTCATCCATTTCATTCTCTCATCCATTCCATTACACCATACCAAACAGTAGGGGTGAGCATTTCGTGGTTCGGACCCACGAGAACCTTAGACCCGACCAACGAGAACCTTGGACCCGAACATTTTTAAATATATGGGTCGGATCACGGTTCTAGATTTATATGAATTATCGGTTCTGGGTCAGGTCGGTTCCAGACCCACAGTTCTAATGTAAGAACCACAAGAACCGTTTATATTTTAAGTATAACATGACTTATTAATAGATTGATAATGTATAAAAAACAATAATTTATAAAAATAATCTAATAGATATGTATTGTTAACAGAAAAATAAAACAATACTCTTTTTTAGTCTTTTCATTATTCTTTTTTACGTGTTATTGTAATCGATTTCACGTAATGTTAATACAATATTAAAAAAAATATCATTTATAAAATAACAATGTATTTTTCTTGAAATATTATTTGTCTTGATGTATATGCATAGATGTGATATATTATAATATATATTATATCCAAAATTGAAGTAA
This sequence comes from Ambrosia trifida, assembly GCA_028751855.1. Lineage (NCBI taxonomy): Eukaryota > Viridiplantae > Streptophyta > Magnoliopsida > Asterales > Asteraceae > Ambrosia > Ambrosia trifida. The sequence goes on along the minus strand of CM054122.1, from coordinate 216,102,248 downwards.
ATATTTATGTATGCCGCTCTGATGTGTGTGTGTGTATTTGTGATGTATACATAACATATTCACATAATATTTCGAGTGATGAGAATGATAAAATTGTTATTACAAATTGTTTTGATATATAATAATTTATTTCTTTTGAATTAACTTTTATAATTATTATTTACGCATTTACTAAGACCATGCGTAGTGGAGAAGTGAAAGGGGCGTTAAATGCCCCATTCGCGCCCCGTTCATGCCCCCACACGGCCCCCAGGGCGCTAAATGTGATTTTTGGCATGAAATATTTAGCGCTCTATTTGAGCGTGATATTCTTGAAAGATGTGTTAGCCAATGAAAAAGAGGGAGGGGCGCCAAATATTAAGACCACTACTCTTGGTCTATAACGTATTTAACATTTTGTTTTTGTTTGACGTAGTATGTGACAGTTTACGATCCCCTAGTTTGTGTGTACATATTTTGTGCAAATTATCAACTAGGGTTGAGTTTATAAGTGCTAAAAAAAATACACACACTAACAATACTAGTAGAGTGTTCGCGCGATGCAGCGGAAAACACAAACACCTCTAAGGGTGTGTATGGTTCGGTTCAGTTTGATTATTAGCCTCAACCAAAATTAAAATCAAAGTCATTAGTTAATCAATCTTATTAGACAATCAGTTCCTTGATTCGGTTAGAATTGTTAAATTATCGGTTTTTAGTTCAGTTTAGTTAATTTTTGGTGAATAACAAAAACCAAAAATTGGCTATGAAGGTATAAATACATGAAATAGAGGTATAAATAGGCCTGTAAACGAACCGAAAATTCATGAACTTGTTCGTTGGAAAGTTCGTTTATGTCGTGTATTTAATAAACGAACAAACACGGACAAAAAAAATTGTTCGTTTAGTTAAATGAACGAATTACGTTCGTGAACGTATGTTTATTTTCATTTATTTATGTTCGTTTAAGTTTATTAATTACATACCTGGTTATACTTACATACATATAAACATAAGTTGGGCTTTAGCTACTTGTATAAATATATAACCAATTAGTAATTGAGTTTTTTAGTAATACAAAATTGTTCACATTTATTATGTTCGTTCATGAACTGTTTGTTTAGGTGTTAAAACAACGAACATAAACAAACACGAATATGACAAATTTCTTAATGAATGATCATGAACACAAAAATGTGTTTGATTATGTGTTCATGTTTAGTAAAAAATAAATGAACAAACATGAACACCATGTTTGTTAGGTTCTTTTACAGGCCTAGGTATAAAAGCTAAAAATATATGAATATATAAATGGTTTTGTTTCGATTTGGTTGATTTTGGTGAACTAAGTGTAAAAAAAACAGTATCCGATTTTAAGTTAATTTGGTTTTTGGTTAATTCAATTTTCGGTTGCTTTCGGTTCAATTCTTCTATTTTTTTGTTTAGTTTCAGTTAAATGTTCTATTATTTCTCACATCTAGATATTTATACTATATACAATATAGTTTAGAGTAGTGACATTTTAAGATACTCAAATAAAAGTTGATTAAAGTTAAGAGTTAACTTTTGTTTATTTAAATAACAGTTATACCCTTTTCTTATTATTTTAAGCCAACTGTCAACAACCCATGCGAACTGTAAACGACCATACATTAATACTTAAAAAAAACTATATCATAAAAACGGGCATTATATTGTTTATAATTTTTTTCATATGTTTACCTACTATCCAAATGTAACTTGCTATTCGAAAAGTTTATAAACTATATCTATTAATTTGAGTATAGTATAACAATTCTTTTAACTAAAAATAGTCATATGTTATGTGATTAACAATATATATGGGTGAAAAATAACTAAACCTTTAACCGAAATTGACCAAAAATTAATATGTTATGTGATTAATAATATTCATTGCCTCACTTTGTTTGGATGAACCTCAAAATTGATATGTTATGTGATTAACACTATCTAGGGGTGAAAAACCAAAATTAACCAAAAATTGATATGTTATTTGATTAACAATATTCGTTGCTTGACTTTGTTTGGATGAACACATCGTTGATGCAAGGGTTAAAGAGAGGGAAACTGTCACCACTTTTTATTTATGCTTTTCTTACACAAACTTTCACTTACTCCATCTTTAAGTTGTTGAGGAATTGACCCTTTATCATTTTTCTTAAAAAGAATAATAAATATATAAATAACATAAGTGCATTTGAACTGATGATTGAAATCAAGATATATGTACTAAAAGTGCATTTGGACTAATGATTCCTCACACTCCGTTCAATTAATGTGTATATGTATTATTATAATTATACCTAGATGATGTTTTCTCAACAATATTGCTTTAATATACATTATGACCAGCTTACATTATGCTCTAAGACTATATGAATTCCACCAGCATGCTAATCCAACCAAATTGGATTTTTTTAGAAGCCTTCAAATTTGAACAAAGAGATTAGAGCAAAACACCAAAGATCAAGATGAATAAATACATTTGAAACTGTCAAAAAAAGCAACTTTTATAAGTCTAATCTTACAAGTTTATAAAGATTCATATAATAGGAAATCACAAATTTCTCAACCATCTATAATATTAAACATAAGAGAATCAACAATATAAAGATTTTATCAACACAAAAAAATAAATGAAAAGACTTAAGAACGTGTTGTTCTCCTGGGAGTTGTATATTTTTTGAGACAAAAATAAGCATACCATCAACAGGTCCTAACGGCTATGTAGCTGACAATTGACAATTGACAGTTGGGATGTTGTGGTTACACTACTGAAACATGAGAGAAATGAGCTTGGTGATGATGTATTGAAATCACTATTCAATGGACTGAGATCGAAAAAACTTTAAAGACAAAAATGACATATAAGCTGGAAATTACTATTCAACAGGATCCATAAACTCTATAGCGAGGCATAGAGTTTGCGTGAAGCCAGAGACAAAGAAGATTGGTTTGAAGGAAATATAGAGAAAGTGCGGAATAAGTAGCGAGAATAAATGATTCAAATTTTAAAATGTCAAAACCCCCTCTATTTCTACCGCCACTACAATTCAAAAAATCTATCTACTCAGCTTCAAACCATATTAGGGTATAATTTGCTATATACTTTTAATTAAAAATTTGATTTTTTACGTTATTAACAATATCTAGGGTGAACACTAATTGAACCCTCAACCGAAATCGAACAAACATATACAAAAACGAACTAAAAATTAACCAAAACCGAGTTAACCTAATATCGGTTTTTTGTACCTTAAGTTAACCAAAATTAACAAACCGAAACTAAACCATTCATACATTTATGTCTTTTATACATCCATTACATGTATTTATACCTCCATTTCATGTGCTTCGAAACAAAATTTTAACCAAAGTTTGGTTTTGGTTATTAACCAAAATTAACTAAACCGAACTAAAAACACAATAAAACCAAATAGAGTGAACAAATTAACCGATTGGTTAATAAGATCGATAAACCGATAATGTCAAATTTTGTTTCGGTTAAGGCTTATAACCGAATTGAACCTAACCCAACCATGAACCATTAGAAGCGCATGTGTTCCCTACCCAATCGTGCGGGCACGCTGTTAAGAATATATGAATGGGCCCGTTTCAGTTAACTAATTTCGGTTAACTAAGGGTACAAAAAGAAAACGATAACCAATTTTAAGTTAAATCGGATGTTTTCAGTTTTCAATATATTTTGGTTCAGTTTTGTCTGTTTTTTGTTTTGGATTTAGCAAACGATTTAGTTATTGCTCACTCCTAGATATTGTCAATCACGTAGCACATAAAAAATTTTAAAATAAAAAAATAGCAATACTATACTCAAATTAAAAATAATAAAATGCTCAGTATTATGATGTAATTTTTTTTATAAAAGTATCAGCGTATGAAAAAAATATGTCTTTTTAAAAATCATGGGGGATAGTTTACTTAAAATAAGAAATAAAAGTTTAACTATAATTTAAATAAATAAAAGTTAAGTAAAGCTTAAGGGATTAAAGTGTAACTAAGATAGGGTATTAAAGTGTAAATAATGTATGAATGATTATTTTACCCTCATTTTAGAGTTGTTAATGAAACATTAGTTCTTAACTTTTGGGTATCTTAAAATACCCCTCCCTCATGTATTATAATATCTATCTATATATAAAAAAACGTATATGTTGACGTAGCGTGCAATGGAGGCCTCAACCTCCACTTGAGAGTGCCACGTGGCATCATAATTGAAAGATTTTAGTGTTTTTGAATTATTTCATTTTTTAATTAAAAAAAGATAAACATAAAAACCTAAATTATCAATTACTAAAATTAAATTGAGTTATTTTAGGAAAAAATAATTTAAAAATAAATTTAAAATTTCCTCTCTCATGTTTCTTCCCATAATTTTTAAACGTTTATATCTTTTATATACGGGATTTTTTAAAGAAAAAAATTACACCAAATTAACGAGCGTTTTATTATCTTTCCAACGAGTACCATAGTGCTATATAAAAAACGGAGAAAAAATCGACTATTTTTTGTGGGGTTTCGTTTATACAGGAAAAAAACACACAAAGTGTTCATGTTATTCATTAATCGTGTTTTTTCTTTTAAACCAGGTTCTTATCTACGATGTTGAAAATCAGCCCAATCGCCATGTTATTATTGGAATTTTACTAGGTATACTTCATCAAGAGAAGTTAAGAGAAAGAATCGCGCAACACTGCAATACATGGTGTCACCTTATAGAAATGTTATTTTTTTATTTAATTAATTACAAGAGTAATAATTATTACTATTAGTATTAGTATTATTAGAATGGTTATATTTTTCAACACCGGGACGCTCCCGGGAAGAATTGATAGTTGCTGACGTGGCGTTCAATTGTGGCATCAACCATCTCTTGATTATGCCACGTGGCATAATGAGATGCAATGGTTACAACTTCAAACTTAAGTGTTTGTTTAGTTGATTAGGTTATGAATTATAAGAGCCATTAGAATGTGAGAAATTAGAGAGATGTAATGAGTTTTTGAATAGTTGTAGCTTGCATAAGTGATTATTTAGATGATTACTGATTAGGTTTTAGATTAGAGAATATGAGTTATTACTTATTAGAATACTATGAAAATGCAATGATTGAGAGATTTTGTGGTTAGTTAACTTAAGCCATTTACAATAGGTTATCACGTAAAATTAAATTTTTTAACTCCGGGAATAATCAGCTAGTAGTATAGATATAGATGAAGGGCTAAAAAGAGAATTAAGTACGAGTTTGGTGCGTGTAGTCGGTTTCATGGCCGGCCACTATTATTTAATGGGCATAAATAGGACACACATGCACTTTCACATTTCCGAGTTTTGTTGGAAACACCGAAAGAGACGATGCACCTAAAACAACTAAAATCAGTCAAGATACCAATGCTTTTCTTATTATTTTGAGTTAACGGCAATTTGCGTCTTTGTGGTTTGTCTAGCTAACACTTTTCGTCCCTGAGACTAACGGCTGTAAGGTTTTCTGTTAGTTTGTGGGTAAAATGACTAATTAGTCTCAGGGACGTAAAGTGTTAGCTAGACGAACCATAAGTACTCCGAGTGTTATACTCATGTTGAACTTGTTATTTTAGGCAAACCACAAAGACGCAAATTGCAATTAACTCTATTGTTTTTTATTTGATTGATTTAAATATCTTTTATGAATTCTAACAATATATTAGTAAACTGATTTAGTGCCAATGAGTTAGTGGTGGAATGGTTGGGGAAATAGTTGGTGTTCCTTTTGACCTATGTTCAATTCCCGCTATCCTCATTATTTTATGCGGCATCCAGGTGAAGAGCGAATATGGATAGTGCCAGTTCGACTCAGATAGGAAGCGAAGTTTTACCGATTATTCCACTATCGTGCCTTTCGGGCGGATGGAGGTCGGGTTTCCGCGTATCTGGGAGAGCTAAGGGGCTAGCGGCGGTCGAGTAGTCGACCTTGGCCACAGCACCCAGTGTCACAATGGTTAACACGTCGTTCCTTACCGTTAAACAAAAGTAAACTTATTTAGTTCTGTGTAATATAATGTTTCATTTTAATAAAAAAAAACTTATATATAATATGCTATTCTTAGTTTTACAAATATGTATTAAATTCAGACAAAAATAATATATTTGGCTGATAAGATAAATTTATAACTCATACATTATACGGGGTGAATAAATGTAATTTTATATGTTAGAGTAATAAAAATGTTATATTTAAAATAAATTGTCATTATATAATTATATAGGCTGAACAAACTTGTGTCTTACATAAGTTGAATAAATATAATGCAATCGGCTAACACTGTCGTCAACATATGTTTTTCAAAAATAAACTTTGATGTAGTGTTTACTAACTAAAACGTTTTACTTTGTTTGTTTATGTATTGTTAGGTTAAAAACCCGTGTATCATACGAGGTTGAATTAAAAAAAATAAATTGTTATTAATAAACGAAAAAATAGAATGAATAGTTGAGAAAAAATTAAATAAATAAGAGAGAAAGAGAAAAATTATGATTTAATATTTTAACTTAATAGGAGAGAAAAATAAAAGAAATAATTATTACTTAGGGTATGTGTTGCAAAACTAGTTGGTGGCAGAAAGTTGGTAGCTGATAGTTGGTAACTAGTAGCTAGTAGGTGTAGCGTTTTAAATATATTTTAGTGTTTGTCATAGTAGCTAGAATTTTTAATAAAATGAGTTAAATGACTAAAATGAGTGTAACTAAAAGCTTGTATGCATGTTTTTTTTATGGTAGAATGGTATTTGTATCATTTTACCTTGTAACTAGTAAGAGTTTTTTCTTAAACGCTGGTAATACTAACTTTTCAAAATAGAGCATTTTCTGCTAACTTAAAAGCTTTAAGCTCCTTCAAAAAACAAGACTTTTTATTGAGTATGAGCTTTAAAAAAAAAAACTTGAAGCTAGAATCTCCTAAAAGCTCATTACCAAACATAACATTAGAGTATGTTTAGCAAAACTAGCTAGTGACATGTGTTCCCTATTTAGTTTCTTTTATTATGGGTATGTTTGACAATAAATTTTATAAGCTTCAAGATTTTAAGAAAAAACTCATACTCAATAAAAAAACATTATTTGGTTGAAAGAGCTTGAAGCTTTTATGTTAGGAGAAAAAGCTATATTAAAAAGCTACTACTACTACCGTTTAAGAAAAAACTCATACTAAATACACGCTTTAATGAGTAAATGACACAAATACCCATTCTATCATAAAAATACCCATTTAGTTAATGCCCATTTTGGCTATTTTATTAAAAGCTCTAGCTACTCTGCCAAATACCAAAATATATTTAAAAAGCTCCAACTATCAGCTAGTCTTGCCAAACATACCCTATATAATAAAGATAGTTTTTAAAATGAAACTATAGAGAGAACATGTTTTAACTTTAACGATATTTTATACCAAGTTTTCTATCCATTCTGATCACATATGCCGGCAGTACTAAAGGGCTTCCGGATGATCCATTACTGGCCAAATTTCATGTTCAAAATAATGTATAAAATGATGTCGTTTTCTATAGGTTGACTTGTATAATTGAGGTAGTTGAGAAGAAGTCAAAGGACTTCAAACCTAGTTTTATAAAGAAGTGTACATGTTACTTTTTAATTGACTAGTGGAATGCCCACGCGTTTCGGCGGGTGTCCCGGTTAATATCTTATGAAATGCAGTACTCATTTTTGTTAGTAGTTTAGGTTAGTTTTAACGTAATATTTGAAAAAGACGGTGATTAGATTATGTAATTAAATTTTACTTTGTATTTGTATCCGTTCATTTTATTTTTTATATTAATAAAATTTGCCCAGGTTTTAACTTATTTCACAAAAAAATAAAAATAAATAAACTTTCACAATTAAAAGATAAAAAATGCCATAAATAGGCAAGTCCAGGCAAATGACTATTACAAGTTATTTGCTACGTGTTCGTTCGACCAGTTATTGATGTATTGATGATGAATTGATGATGAGAACATGTTCTGGAAATGATGATGCGTAACTCATTTTTTAACATAGATATATAGTACAAGTGGATAATGCAATAAGGGGTATTATGGGAAAGTTTTACATGACATATAGTGTTTAAAGCATGAGACTCTTGACATCCATCTTAAAATGTGTGTATAATTACTTTTCTAAACATATTTCCTCCTTAATAAGGTAACATAGATTAAGATCTCATAATGGAAAAAGAGAGAGCTTTAGTAGCAGAACTAAGATCATGGGGTGGGAGAACGGGGAAAGGGTCAGGGAGCCCAGTGGCGGATATTGAACCAAACACCTGGTAGGGTCGGGCTTAATCTGGGCGGGCCAGACTCAATACATATACAAATTTTCGGTAAAATTTACACTACGAAACGAAAAAACTGAACGGGCCGAGGCCTGGTCTCCATTCCACTAAGAACCGCCCATGGGGGAGCCTATGTGGCACCCGTTCCTATCGAGGTAATACCGCCCCCGGCCCAATTTCGGTGACAATGGCAACATCTTCCCGTCCTCCCCGTTCTCTTTATTCCTCCATTTTCTTGATTTTCAAACATTGGACTTTGGAGTGTGTGGGTTTGGAGTGTGTGTGTCTGGTACTCCCACTGGCCACCAGAGCATGTCACCGAAGAACTTCACTGGAGCAAGGAGGAAGATGGTTGTGTATGTGTCTGGTTTGAGAGAGAGAGAGAGAGAGAGAGAGAGAGAGAGAGAGAGAGAGAGAGAGAGAGAGAGAGAGAGAGAGAGAGAGAGAGTGGAAGATGAGGAAGAAGATGGGTATGTGTGTGTGGGTGTGTCTGGTTTCAAATTTTTTTTTACACTTAAAAAAATGGAAAGAGGAACAGTTTCTCTCATTTGGGGGAGGAGAAGGGAGAAATGATGTGACGCTGATATGGACAAGGGGAAAGAAGGGGGAACCACACGCCTCAACCTAATAGGTGTATGAGTTTCCCCTTTGAAACCAAAAAATTATGAAAAATAGGCAACTATGTTTATGCGATTAAGTGTCTTTTAAACTACCGTCCAAATCATAAAATAACAAAGGTTATGGATTTTTACCTTTTCAACATTGGCCCAAATCATAACCTTTAATTGTTAGTTATTGTTTAACCAAATTATGTTATAAATTTAAAAAACAAACAAAAAATTTATTGAGTACAATTTATAAATTTATTTGATTTTTTTTTTAAATTTGTTATTTTGGATAACCAGTTTGGTTAATGACATAATTGATTAGATAGGTTAGGTTTTTAGGCATGCTCGAATTAGTTATTGGTCTGACTGGTTTATACCCGGTCAGCCAATAGGCAATAAACGGTTCGGCTAATACCCATGACCTAGGCCTGATTCCGAAATGGAATTTCCATTGGTTTTGTTCAACTGGAGGTTTTAACTTATGAGTGAATTTAGCAAAAATACAGTCAACTTGGAGAGAGCATGAGGAGCCTAGGGGACACTAATTTCCGGCGACGGAACAACCGGGGGGTTACAGATCCTAGGCCAATCACTACTTTTTTTCATCTCAAATCTGCCTAGTGGGGTGACGGATACTTTGCTGTGGAAGGCTTTCCAACCGCACGGTATCGTGAAGGACGCGTATGTTGCGAGAAAGAAGGATGCAAGGGGTAACTGGTTTGGCTTCGTGAGATACCTGGGTGTCAATAACATTACTGAAGTGTTAAGAAACATGAACAATGTCAAAATCTTTGATGCAAAAGTCGGTGCGTCGGTCGCAAAGTTTGGGAAAGATCATCGAAGAATAGTCCAACCAATCCAACCGGAGGTACAACAACAAGTTCAGGGGGGGGGGGGGCGAATCCAAATCCGGCTATGAGGTATGTAGCTGTTAATAAGGCGGCGGGTGTTTCGTTCAGGGAAGCCATGACAGGTGTGAAAGAACCACAGTCGTCTTCGTCGAAAGTGCTGGTGGTTAATGATAGGGGTGCTTTGTACCCGAATCACTGTACCATGAGGACGGTCATTGGTGAAGCAGTCGACGTCAATGCACTGTTGGAGGTTAAAAGAATGATGAATGCTGGAGGGTACGTTGAGAGTCCGATTAGCTTCATTGGTGGTATGAAGGTGATGTTGGTTTTTAGAGATAAACGAACCGCAGTGGAGTTCCTTGGGAGGAAAGATGAGCTTTGGTCTAAGATTCTTCAGTCGGCGGAACTATGGGATGGAAAAATGTTGATGTTTGAAAGAGTCGTCTGCCTGAAGGTGATGGGGATGCCCCTTCAACTTAGAGATGATGGTTTCTTTAACCAAGTCGGTGAGTTATTTGGTAGGGTAGTCAAGGGGTCCAACTTCTCTTGGCTGGTTCCAAACAATTTGGAAGGGAAGGTATGGGTTAATGTGAAATTGGATAGACGCATCGATGAGGAGGTGTCTGTGGTGTGGAACGGTACCTCTATTCCGGTGTGGGTTGTGGAAGTAGACGACGACACTATATCGGTGGTGGTGGATAATTTGGTCTCCGGGGGTATCAACACCTCCCCTGGGACCGAAGAGTCGGTAGCTAAGGAGGATGACTGGGAGGAAGGGGAAGTCCGGGATATGGGAAGTCCGATGGTCACTCCGGCTAGAGAGGGTCATGAGCCGGTTCAGATTCCTTTGGCAAACGAAAGGTCAGCTGAACGTAGGTCTGTGCATGGGATGAAGGAGCTGCATGGGAATCTACAAAAGTCTTCTAGGGATGTGAAGGGTGCTTTTAATGATAAGTTAAAACAGAAGGTGGGGCCAAGTGAGAAGGTGGGACACAATAATAGTTTTGATCTTAACAGATCAGTGGAGACTTTCGCAGTGGGCCAAGGTGACTCTGTGGGCCTCAGCCTAAAATCCAGGAAACGTCCAAGACATACCCGAAGCCCAACCACTGAGGATGTTGGGCCTGTTTTGGATAAGAACAGAGATGGGCTTAACAATGGGTCGGATTCGATGTTGGATAAACTTAATGAAGTCCAAGATACCTTGATGGAAACTGTGGAGCCTACCTCTGAAGACTCTAATGGTGAAGGTACTCTAGCAGGGGATTCTCAGTTGGGTAAGGAGGGAGAAGGGGGTGGGACTGTTAACCGGGTTGGGGGTTTTTGTTAATAATAGTAATTATAATGATAAGGATAATAATAATAATAATAACCATAATGATAATATTACCCACCACACTGATAATGATAATATTATTACCGACCGGGTACATGCTGAGATGCCGGCCCCAATTTTGGATTCGAGGAGAGATGTCGAAACCGAGATGCAGTCAGAGATCCGCCTTACTGTCCAGGCAGGTTCAATTGTCGGGATTCAATTGGAGAATTTTGGTGACCAAGTTCGGGAGCTAGTAAATGGTGAGGGAGTTGTTAACGGTCTCCCATGAATTTTTTGAGCATTAACCTAAGGGGGGTACGGGATGATCGGAAGACATCCTGGATTAGGGGACTCAAGACGTCTCATGGGTCGCATTTTATTGGTGTACAGGAGTCGAAGCTGGGGGAGGGTACCTTATTCCAATTAAACAGTCTATGGGGGAGGTCGGCTTTTCGAGCAGACCAAGTTTTTGCAGAAGGGAGGTCGGGCGGTATCATTAGTATATGGGACCCGTCAGTCTTCCAGGTAACATCATCTTATAAGAATAGATATTTTCTTGTCTCATCAGGGGTGTTAGTTGCGTCTGGGGATATGTTGAATGTAGTTAATGTTTATGCTCCGAACGATCCGGTTCTACGTCGCGGTCTTTGGGAGGAATTGTTAGTTATGAAGGCGTCTCGTACGGGATTATGGGTTTTTTTAGGGGATTTCAATGATGTTAGGTGTCTAATGGAGCGGAAGAATACGGAGTTTGTGTCGTTAAATGCGGATTGTTTTAATGACTTCATTCGACGGGCCGATCTTTTGGAATATAATATGGGGGGTCTTCAGTTCACCTACATGTCGGATAGCGGGGAGAAGTTGAGTAAGCTTGATAGGTATTTGGTGTGTAGTGATTTTATGACCAAATGGGGTGACGCATCCGTTACGGCCTTATCTAGATACGTCTCGGACCATAGTCCCATTATTCTTTCGGTGGTTCCTTCGGACTTTGGTCATATCCCTTTCCGCTTTTTTAATTCTTGGTTGGAGATTCCTGGATTTGTGGATTATGTGAAAAGTGTATGCGTGGGATTTTCGTTCGAGGGTCCTCCGGATTTGGCTATTATTACTAAATTGAAGTATCTTAAAAATAGGATAAAAGGGTGGATTGGTGTCGAACGGGAGAGAATCGAAGGTGTGTACAAACTGAAAAGGGATGAGGTTGATAGACTAGATGTGTTAGCGGAATCTAGAGCTTTGTCAGCCGCGGAGCTCGATTTGCGATCGGACAATAGGTCGTTCATCCTGGAGTTCGATCGGCAAAAACAAATGGATTTGAAACAAAAGGCGAGGGTTAAATGGGCGGTGGATGGGGATGAGAATTCAAAGTTTTTTCACGGGATTATCAGTGCGAATGTTTCAAACAAAAGGATTCATGGGTTATTGGTGGACGGTGAGTGGATCACTAATCCTACTTTTATTAAAGATAATGCTTTTGTATTCTTTGAAGACAAATTTCGGGAGCCAATGCCGGTGCGGCCCCAAATCGTATGTCCGAATCTGACTAGGCTGTCGGATGTTGATGCCGAGGCACTTTGTCGTCCTTTTTCGATACTTGAAATTAAGGACGCCGTGTGGGATTGTGATGGTGAAAAGGCGCCGGGGCCGGACGGGTTTAATTTTAAATTTCTTAAGAGATTTTGGTCCAGTTTTCAGGATGACTTCATTCGTCTCTTCGAGGAATTTCATAAGGGGGCCGGGGTGGGGCCGGGGTGTGCATCGTCATTTGTCACTTTAATACCAAAGAAAAATGATCCATTGGGGTTTCAAGATTACCGGCCAATTAGTTTAGTTGGGTGTGTTAACAAGGTCCTTTCGAAGGTGTTGGTGGCTAGACTAAAGCCGATTATGGGGAAAATTATATCGCCTGAACAATCTGCCTTCCTATCTGGTAGAAACATCACGGATGGGCCTCTTATGTTAAATGAAATAGTTGGGTGGATGAAGAAAATTAGAAGACAAGGTATGATCTTCAAGGTGGATATTGATAAAGCCTATGACTCCTTGAATTGGGGCTTTCTTGAATCCATCATGTCCCAAATGAATTTTCCGACCTTGTGGCGTAAATGGGTGATGGCGATTGTCACTTCGGCTAGGGCGTCGGTATTGGTTAACGGTTCGCCGACGCAAGAGTTCATGTGTAGCCGCGGTCTTAGGCAGGGGGACCCTCTATCGCCGTTTTTGTTCCTTATTGCTATGGAGGCTCTGTCGGGGGTTATGCGTCGGGCTAATGAGGTGGGTTTGTTTCGGGGTTTGGTGTGTGGTTCGGGTGGGCTTGTCCTATCACACTTATTATATGCGGATGATGTGGTGTTTCTTGGTGAATGGTCCGGTACAAATGCCAAGAATTTGAAACGGATTCTTAGGTGCTTCTACTTAGCATCGGGGTTGAGAGTTAATTTAAAAAAGTGTAGTGTTTTTGGGTTGGGCGTGGAGGAGACGGATGTAATGGCTATGGCCGATGTGCTATTATGCAAGCCCGGGTCGTTTCCATTCACGTACTTAGGCCTTCAAGTTGGTGCGAACATGAACCTTAGTAAACATTGGAAACCGGTGGTGGACTCGTTTCGGAACAAGTTGTCTATTTGGAAGGCGAAGACTCTTTCCTTTGGTGGTCGCGTGACTCTCATTAAATCGGTGCTTAACGCTTTACCTACGTACTATTTTTCGTTGTTCAAGGCACCCGGGAAGATCATTGACGAGCTTGATAGATTAAGAAGGGTGTTTTTTTGGGGTGGGTCGGAAGAAAAGGCTAAGATGAATTGGGTTGCTTGGCAAAGGGTTAGCGCTCCGGTTGAATTGGGTGGCCTCGGTTTCGGCTCTCTCCAAGATGCGAATTTATCAATAATGGCTAAGTGGTGGTGGCGATTTAAAGTCGACACTACCGCGCTATGGAGGAAAGTTATATGGGCTCTACATGGTTCTTCTAGAGATTGGAATCCGATTCCATCGAAGCTTTCAATTTCTGGACCTTGGAAACAGGTCCATTCGGCAATGCAACTGGTTAAACGGGTGGGGGTGGATGTGGGTTGGGCAATTCACGGGGTGGTGGGCAACGGGTTGGGTATTTTTTTCTGGTTGGACTGCTGGGTTACAGAAACGCCTTTGGCTTCTGTTTTCCCAGCTTTGTTCGCACTAGAGAAAAATAAATTTGCTGTTGTTGCAGACAGGGTTCTACAGTCGGGATCTGGGTGGGGTTGGGACTGGAAAAGGAGGTCATTATCTGGGCTGGAACAAGCTGAACTGCTGCAGCTGTGTAACCGAGTTGCTGTCCCAGTTCTGCAGGATGTGAAAGATTGCTGGAAATGGAGCTTGGATGAATGCAGTGATTTTTCTGTTCGTGGGCTGAAGAGGCGGCTGCACAGCTGCAGATTTGAGCAGCCGTCGTTCGTCATCAAAAGGAACTCGTGGGTACCACGGAAAGCTGAAATTCTGGCGTGGCGGGCTGAATTGGATCGAATTCCAACAAAGTGTGCTCTCGTTCGTAGGAATATACCGCTTGATTCGGATACTTGTCTACTATGTGGGGATTATGCGGAAACTACGGAACATTTGTTTGTAACATGTGGATTCTCTCAGGCGTTATGGCAACTAGTGGCTCAATGGTGTAAAGTGGGTCCGATATTTGCGTTTCATTTCAAGGATTTATTGGAGCTTCATCTACACATCAACGGATCGGTTAAGAAAAAGAAGGCATTTTATGCGATTTGCTTGGCGACTATGTGGTGCTTATGGAAATATAGAAACGAAATGGTTTTCAATCAAAAACAAGTCTCGCTTCAAATGGTCTTTGGCGATATCAAATCCCTTAGCTTCTTTTGGGTTAAGGCTAGGGCGAAACAACCTTCTTTGGATTGGAATATGTGGTGCGCTTTCAATTTTTCTAGTCTTGGTTGGTGAAATTGATTGTATTATTTGAATTGTCTTGTATGGTTGTATGGCGTATTGCTAGTATCCCGCTAGCGTTGGTGAATAAATTTGTTGATCGTTCTAAAAAAAACTTATGAGTGATAAGTTTTAAGCGTGTAACCCTAAACACACCACTATTTCGTATCTATAAAAAGCCATATATCCGACCACTGCCCAATCGTAGCTCCGGCTGCTTCCAATTGCAGCTTCAACTCTTGACTTATGTTCGACATGTGTGAACAAAATCGCAACTCTACTTTATGTTCGAGAGGAGCTCAACAAATCCATTCAATCAAAGTATATTTGTTGGATTCTTGTTATTTGTTTATTTTTGTCCATGACTTCTATTAGTTTATTAGTTAGTGATGATGAGTACACTATTGAGTATCCAATGTTCATATGTTCGCTATTTCATTTTTTAATGGCATCTCTATTTGGTATCGAGACTAATAAATTTGTTCGGTTTTCATACTTCGCTATCACGTATTCATCTTTGAACGAACTGTTTAATTGTTTACTATATGATCATCTAGGTGTTATTTTGGTAAAAGGAATTAATTGTAAGATTAAATGTTGTAGGATGTTGTTTCAAAGGAACAATCATTACACACCAAATTTTAGTTGCTGAGATGCAACTATCGTCAATTTACATCTTCTGATGGTAGTGTGACTTATGAGGTTGGATCAACAACACCCCACAAACTTATATTTAGTTAAAGTATCTATTACTCTTGTTTGATTGCAGTAGTGACAGACCTACATACTTGTCAAGCGGGGTTGTCCGTCCCCTTAAAAAATATCAGTGTAATTTGTAGGCATATATCCCGATTGCACCTTTTAAAGTTCAGTTGTTGGCTGCTGATGGTCGGCGGACACGTGGCGTCCGCCTGTTGGCTACTGTTGGCGGTGGGTAATCATCCCTCTGTCCAGTACCTAAGACGGGAGTTGAGAAAGTCTTCTTGTCAGAAAGATATCTTGACTGAGGAGCTGCCACATCGTCCTCTTTCGTGAGTGTCAGGCTAGGCGTAGAGCTTGATTAGCTGAGAACTCTAACGGGCAGCCTGTTGCGTCAGGAACAGTTGTCCAAGGCAGAACTGTACTGAGGTGTGCTTCTCGATGCTGCCCTGAAGGGAATCTTTCGATAAGTGGGCTTGCTTATCTTGCTGGGTCAGCTTCGTCCTGCGTTGACGTAAAACGGGCGGTAGGACGTGCGTCCATCGTCTGATGGACGCAAGCCAACTCGTTGACGTAAAACGAGCAGTAGGCCGTGCGTCCATCGTCTGATGGACGCAAGCTAACCCGCTGACGTAAAACGGGCGGTAGGTCGTGCGTCCATCATCTGATGGACGCAAGCTAACCCGCTGACGTAAAACGGGCGGGGGGGGGGGGGGGAATTTAGTCATGGTTTTGCCCGGCGCTGCTTCATGGATTGATTTTAAGATATGGTATTGTCGGTTTTTAGTACCATATCCCTTCAAGTCCCCCCAGTCCAGTGCTCTCGTGTTGCCGTCTCATATGGGTGATGAGAGGGTGCTGGACTCCGTTTAATTCCGATAGAACATGTGTTCTGTAAGTTACATCCAGTCGTCACTGGGTTTTCGTGTAACAAATCGTGTACATGTATTGATGATCATCGTCAACTGGTGCGCGCACAGTGATGAATTTGTGGGCGTATGACGGGATAAGCGTTTATTGCGTGACCTAATAGTAGGTCCGGGCAAGCAATATGAAGAAGAAGATCAAATCTTTCATGTGTAAAGCTTGAAGCATGATGAAGAAGATTGGTTCTTCATGTGTAAAGCTTGAAGCAAGATGTAAAAGATTGATTCTTCATGTGTAAAGCTTGAAGCAAGATGAAGATGATTGATTCTTCATGTGTAAAGCTTGAAGCAAGATGAAGGACATTGTTTATAAACCCTCCAGTGAATTTTCCCGACGCAGGTGTAAGGCTTGTGAAGGCGTCGGGCCTTGTAGCGCATCCCAAGGATATGAATAAAAGAAATCCTGAAATTCTTTTGTTGGACGCAGGCATGAGGCTTGTGAAGGCGTCGGGCCTTGTAGCGCATCCCAAAGATGTGAATAAAAGAAATCTTGAAAATCTTTTGTCGGACGCACGCGTGAGGCTTGTGAAGGCGTTGGGCCTTGTAGCACATCCCAAAGATGTGAAAAAGGTACTTCTTGTCTGATTCTGCGCGTGCTGTAGTGCAGTTATTGCGTATTAAATTTGTCTTTTTGAATTCTATGTGAATTGAAGGCGGGAATGTTTGGATATGAAAAGACGTGTCTGACAGTTCGTGTACTCGTCTTGGAGAACGTGTCTGATAGGTACTGCAGCTGAGGGGTTAGTGGGTGGACACCTGTCGGTCATCGGGGTGGTTTGACAGCTGCTGGGTATTGTAACCGTCAGGCGAGTGGGACACACGCGGCGTGTGGGTGGTTTATCACGTGGGTCCTTCTGACGTGTCGTCTGGCGATTGCACATCTACCTAAAAAGGTGTTTTTTCATCATTGCTTCGTCTGCCCATCGCAATTAATGCAATGTGTATAAATAGGGCCTCCCTCTCCTCAGCTTCTTTTCCACTTTCAATTCCTTTGTTTTTCCGGCGAGTTTCTCTCGAATTCCGGCTATATTTTCTGACGTATACTCGTTTCTTCTTCGTTTTTTTCTTCTGTTTCTTTTAAGATGTCTGAAGAGAATAGTTCTAAGCCTGAACTGGCAATGGTGGAGGCACAGATTGCGTGGTCGAAGGACAAATACAGGTCCTTGCTGGAAAAACATCAGATTCTCCGGGAGTAGGAGCCTGAGTTCCCGTCGAAGGGTAAGACCCCAATGGATGCTCCTGAGGGGAAGATATGTTTGTTTGAGGCTTTTTTTCCCTGAAAGCAATGTTCAGGATTCCTACTAGCTGGTTTCTGATGGATGTGTTAAAGAAGTATGGCGTGCATATTTCACAGATGAGCCCGTTCGGAGTGATGAGGGTAATGCACTTCGAAGGTACTTGCAGGGCGTTGCAGATGGAGCCTGTGTTTGAGTGGTTCAACGTTTTTTACAAGATGGAAGTGAAGGAGAGTGGCTGGGTGTCCTTTGTTGAGAGGTCAAAGGCTGTGAGCATCATAGTCACGAAGAGTTCTCCCAAGACCCTTCGTGACTGGAAAAGATGTTTTTTGTATGTGAGGAAGGAAGCCATTCCTGTAAAGATGTCATGGTTGAGGCTTCATGCTGGGCAGAAGCCAACGTCTTTTGAAGTGCTTAACAATTTCCAAGAGGAAGATTGGTTTAAGCTTTTGATGTCTTATCCAACCAGGTTGGATAATCTTGATCATTGTGATGAAGGAATGTTGTTGCTGCTTTGTGTTAGTCGTATTCGGGTAAGGGAGGGTATGGACATTCTCACGTATGTTGCTGGAGGTATGGATTTGGTAGTAGGTAAGCGCGTAGCCCTGCCTTATCAGTTTTGTGTGTTGCTTTTTCTGATTTGCTTATGAACCTTTGTTTTCTTGCAGGTGAGCATTTGTTTGATTTTTGGGCGCAGAGGGTATCGCGCACCATGTTCAAAGCGGTGCCTGCGGGAGAGGTTGCTGGAGTGGAGAAGAAGTGTGTGAATTTTATATTCCCTGCGCGTATAGAAGGTGCGCCTGAGAATCCTCTTGCCATTGGTTTTCTTATAAATCCCGAACCCTTGTCCGCGCGTACAGCAGCGGGGGTTGACTGGGTTGTTTTATCTGATGATGAGTCTAGCGGGTCGTCATCTAACTTAATCCCTCGTTCACATCGCTCTGTAGGTGGTGGTTCCAGCAGGACTGTGTCTGCGCCTCAGGGTGTGGGCACGAGCAGTAGTGGTTCTGGAACGGGTGAGTGTGTGAAGGGCAAGGGTAAAGGTAAGTGTGGCCTTTATTGTTTGTTGAAGTACTATGTCCGCCACATTTTGTTTAAACTTGTGCCTTCTTTGTTCTGTGGATGAGACTCTCAAGCGTAGGCGTCTGGTGCTCCAGGATGATGATGTTGTGGATGAACCGGCGTTCAAGAAACCAGCGTCGTCGGAGGTCGATCGAACTATTGATATGTTTAATCCTGGTGGAAGCCAATTTGAGTTGGCGTTTGAGCCACCGCCCCGATGTGAGCCTCTAAGCAAGAAAATTGTGAAGAAGCTGTCAAGTAAGTTTGTTATTTTGCTTTCAAAGTTTGTTTTTTGCCCCTCGTCTTCTTTTTGTGATCCTTGTTTGATCTTTGTGCTAGGTTCTACTCTGCCTGCAGTTCAGCAGTATAAGGCGGAGAGGGAGAGGAAGAAAAAGGCGGAGGAGGAAGAGAGGGCTCGTGTTAAGGCCGAGCTAAAAAAGAAAGCCGAAGAAGAAGAAAGGGCTCGGGTTGAAGCTGAGTCCAAGAAGAAAGCTAATGAAGAAGAGCGGCGGTTGGTCGTTGCTGCAAAAGAGGCGAAGGATGCCCGTCTTCATAAGGAATTGTTGAAGAAGCACGCCGAGATGGCTGCAATCAAGAATGAAGAGGCCAAGGCCTTGGCTTCCCAGGGCCAAGGTGCTGTGCCGAAGGAGACTGTGTGTAACGCCCGAAAATTTACGCGATTTGAAGATTCGGAATTTACATGTGTTGTTTTAATGTGGTAGTGTGTTAAGTGAAGTTTAAGGGTCTTTTTGACATTTTTAATAGCATGAATGATAGTGAATGGGCTTTATGAAGAATTCTTATCATCGTCTTTATATATATGAAAAAACCATAGGGGACCTAAGGCTTGTGAACGGCAGAAAAAAAAGAGCGAGAGGTAAGAGGAGCTCGACGAAGATGGTAGGTTCTAGGTGGCTTACAATCTGTTCGATCGATCTCTAGTTCTCAAACTAGGTAATTCTCTTAATCTGATCGGTTCAGCTTGCTCTTCCATTTATGGCTTTGTGGGTTCACTGGGCTGTTGGTTTGACGGTGGTTGTTTGCTGTTACGGAGGTGATGAAGGCGGTGGTTATTTTGTACGGATGGTAATATGATGGTGGTGGTGTAGGGTCGATGAAGAAGATGGCAGGCGTGGTGTCGTGATCGTAGACGAGGCGGTTGGTTATGGTGGTTATGAGCGACGGTGATGGTGGACGATTTATATAGTGATGTTGTTTTCTATGATAGTTATGGTGTATGTTGATACAGGTTGTGTCGGAGGTGACCGGTTATGGTCGTAGTGATGATGTTGTTGTGGTTAAGCCATTGATTGTTACCAGTGGCGGAACATAATGGAGGCGGGAGGGGGCTAAGGCCCCCGATGTTTTTTTTTTTTTTTTGTTTTTGCTAGACGACCTTTATGTATCTCATTTATCAAGCGGATGTATTCAAAATCAAAGATTTCTCTTTGAATGGTGGATTTCTGATCGAAATTGGATATTTTTGTTTTAAATTGAAGCCATCAACGATTCTAAGTGTCAAGATTGTAGTAATTAAATGCAAAACTTGGAGAGATTTGTTCATAATCCATGGTTTCACACGTTAGAATTTAGGTAGCAGAAAAAATACATTTAGGTAGAAGAAGAAGAAATATTGCAGTGAGAGAGGCGACTATATATTGTTTGTCATATTATGTTAGATCATAGTTCATTAAACAACCTTAGAAAATCTAAGCTTTAGCACATTTAATCCTTGTGGTTTCAAACAACTTTTATTCATAGCATTAAAATTATCTGGTAAATTTTTTTTGGGATTTAATGTATTTATTTTGCAAAAAAAAAAGTTATTTTTTTTGTAATATTTTCGGCCCCCGCATTAAATTGTTCAAGTCCTGCCACTGATTGTTACCAAAACAACGGTGGTGTTTACTAGTGATGGTGACAATGCGTGGTGGTGACATTGATGATTGAAGATGGTGGCGACCGGTGGGGTAATTGGTAATGATGGCGGTGGCATAGGACGACGGCAGTGGTGATTGATTCTTAAATGGTGATAGCGTGCGATGGTGTTGTTGGCTTTTGGTGGTGAAAATGATGTGCCATGGTGTGCTTGCTGATGATAATGGATGTCGATATGGATCTCTTGCAAATGGACTCTTTTTCTTTGGTCACAACAACGTAATAGCATATTTAAGGGGTGGAGATATGGATGAGATTTTAAAAGTGTTAATGGTGATGGTTATGTATGGGGTTGACTTTGGGTTTTGATTTCTTGCAAATAGTGAGCTCATTGTCACGGGTTATCTTTTGATCCCCGTGTGGCATCCCCAGATACTGGGGACAAGCCAATCCATCCCGCTTCTTTGATTTGGGTCACTGGTTTCGTCCTGCTTTGGACTCATCAGGAGAGCGGCGACAGCTCTCGACCAGTGGTGCGTTCGACACATAGACATGTCTCGGCACGTACACTCACCTTATTCCGCTGAAGCCGTTCCCGATGAAGTCCAGGACTCGGCCAGCGACCCAAGCGTTCAAGCACAAACCTTAGCAAAGCGATCTTCAAATATTTGGCCCTTGACACTCTCCCACCACCATTTCATGCACGTCCTCGTGCATGTGCCTGGCAATCCCATACTTGCTTCGGCACGCCGATGAACAATGCATCTTTTCCCCCTTTAATAATTTGGCTTCACTTTAATCTTGTGGCTTCAGGGATGCTCGTCCAAAATTGATCCCAGAGTGCAGCGACCATCTTCACCCTGGATTATCCCGATCCTTCCCTTTGGGCTGGTCCATTACCCTTTCTGGTGATCATATATAGTTCCATAGATCCCGACCACTTCAAGTAACCAAAAGATGTTAGGCGAGCCATCCTCGCACTAACGCTGCCATGGCCTTCCACTGACAGTTATTGCCGGGATTAAGCGCCCGTTTCGCTGCCGGGATTACGCGCCCGTTTCGCCAAAAGCCTTGAATACGATCGCCAATTGATTCTGGTAACTACCGAGCCAACTTCTCCCACCACCTTTAGATAAGCCATCTCATTAAGTTCTTTTTTTTTAGAGAGTGAACACGCACCAACCTATCCGAGGATCGAACTGCTCTGATACCACTTTGTCACGGGGTTATCTTTCGATCCCCGTGTGGCATCCCCAGATACCGGGGACAAGCCAAGCCATCCCGCTTCTTTGATTTGGGTCACTGGTTTCGTCCTGCCTTGGACTCATCAGGAGAGCGGCGACAGCTCTCGACCAGTGGTGCGTTCGACACATAGACATGTCTCGGCACGTACACTCACCTTATTCCGCTGAAGCCGTTCCCGATGAAGTCCAGGACTCGGCCAACGACCGAAGCGTTCAAGCACAAACCCTAGCAAAGCGATCTTCAAATATCGTGACATCATGCATTGATTGAAAATATGGAATTGTTTTTGTAAGGATTGTGACGAAGATAAAGTTGGCATTGGAATATGTTTTATTGTTTCCATCATTCAATGTAGCGTGTTGTTGAAGTCATCCTCGCATTCGTGACTTTGCACATTGCTAGCTTTATTGCAGTACGTGTGTCTTATTTGAGTTGAGTTCTTGCGCCCACTTTTTTTTTAGTTATTGGTCTTTTAAATATTTTTGGACTGACGTGCATGCTAAACTAGCAAGAATATTTTTATGAAGTCACAAAATATTTTTTATAAAGTTATAAATATTTTTTGTGAACTCATATATATTATTTTGGCATGAAACGTAAGTAGGCGGAATGCGCCTAATGTGTCATTATATGGCTTGAGTTATATATGTTATTATATATATATATATATATATATATGAATAGACGGTTGTCTTGATTTGAATGTGGCTTAAGTTTTTATTTAATAAGTGGAATGCGCTTAATGTCTTGGCCATGTATTAGAAACCTTGCTTGTTAGATCGGGACTTGCCTTAAGTTATACTTGTTAGGTTAAATGTGTTACTATATATTTATATATTATATATATAAATTGTGTATCACGGTTACTTGGTATTATAAATTGAGCTATGATAGTTTTACAGTATGTCTGCTCTGATTTATAGTTATGGTTTGAGTCTTAGTAGGCGATATGCGCTTATGTAGACTTGTTGTAGTTTTGTGACAAATAGGCGGAATGCGCTTATTGTAGATTTAAGGTAAAGTCTTATGTTAAGTAGGCGGATTGCGCTTATTCTAGACTTTACATTTTTGCTTAGGGTACAAATTGGCGGTTTGCGCTTATTGTTAACTCTGAGGTTGAGGTATTTTGTTAATTCTTAAATTGGCAAATTACTTGTCTATATAAATTTATAAAACTTGAACTCACTCAGCGTAGCTGACTTTTGCATACACATTAGATTGATTTCAAGTATTTGAAGAATAAAAGGGATGCCTTGGCATGTTGCAGGACTACTAGTGTACGGCTGATATAGTAAATTGGGGTTTGTACCTTGTTGCGTTTGACTAGAACAACTACGCCTATCGCGGTGTTGGAGGCGGATAGGTACAGTGTCAGTGGCTCTTCTGGTAGAGGTGCTGTAAGAGTTGGTAAGTAGGTTAAACACTGTTTCATTTCACGAAAAGCCAGTTCCTCCTCTGGGGTCCAGCGGAACTGTGTCTTTTTAAGTACATTGCGAAGCGTATGAACGAAAGGAAAAGATTTGGATGCATAATTTGACAAGAAACGGTTGAGGGCCACCAGGCGGCCCATGAGTGTCTGCACGTCTTTTATTGAGTTGGGGTATGGCATGTGTTGGATGGCTTGCACTTTTTCTTGATTTGGCTTGAAGCCCCTGTTGGTGACGATTACGTCCAAGAATTTCCCTTCTTCGGTTCCGAAGGAGCACTTGCCTGGGTTGAGTTTCATTTTTATATCGCGCAATTGTTCAAATGTGCGCTGTATATCTAGTAGCATAGTGTCCTCTTCGCGACTTTTGATGACCAGATCGTCGACGTATACTTACAAGTTGACGCCGATCTGGTTGATGAAGGCCTGGTCCATTAGGCGCTGGTAGGTTGCGCCTGCATTTTTAAGGCCGAAGGGCATCTTGGTGTAGCAATAAACCCCTCTGTCTGTCCTAAAGGCAGTTCTGTCTTCGTCTTCGTAGGACATTTGGATTTGATGATATCCTCTGTAAGCATCGAGGAAACATTTGAAGTTAAATGGCGCTAAGGAATCTACCTTTAGGTCAATCTCTAGTAGCAGGTAGTGGTCCTTTGGGCAAGCTTTGTTGAGGTCCTTGTAGTCGACGCACATGCGTCAGGACCCGTTCTTTTTTAGGACCATGACGGGGTTTGCCACCCATGTTTGGTGGCTGCACCTACGGATGATGCCTGCCTCGAGTAGGTCGTCGACCTGCTCGTTCATGGCTTTGACTCTGTCTGGGCCCAGAGGACGCTTTTTCTGGGCGAATGGTCGTGTGTCCTTGTAGGTATTTAAGCGGTGTTCCACTATATCCCGTGGGACGCCGATCATGTCGGATGATTGCCAGGCGAAAACGTCCTTGTTTTTTACTAGCAATTGTTTTAAGTGGACGCGTACCTGGGGGTACAAAGTGTATCCCAGAGTGATGGTTTGTTTTGGGAAGCTGGGATTGAGTGCCCACTTTTCATTTTCTGCAGCGGTTGGCGTAATCGGTGGTGTGGCGGCCGCTGGTTAAGTTGTCATGAGGCATTCTTGGTTGCCTCTGATGTATGAGATCCCAGTGCTTGTTGGAAAACCTATGATCCCGGTGGGGGGTCGATGCCGTGCTGTTCAAGTTTGATAATCCTTGTCTTCCGAGCATGATGTCATATGAGGAATTGGCTGGAATGACATGGAATGTGCAAGTCTCCGAGCGGGTATGGGTCCATCGTCAAACTTGACTGTGAAGTCGTTTTCGATGGGATGGATAACTTCGTTGAAGAAGCCTGCGATGGGCGCATCTGGTTGGAGACGCGCTTTGTCTTCATCATCAAGTTGGTCGAAGCATTGTTGGTACATTATGTCGAAACTGCTTCCGTCGTCGCACATCATTTTGTATGTGCGATAGTGACCGAACAGTGCCGTGATGATGAGTGGGGTTGTTGAACTCGCGCCTCCTGGTATTGTCGGGAGGATGACTTGGGCTTCTTTCCAATTTTGAGACGTCGCGGCCTCTGGTTGCTGCGACGTGGTTGCCAGGCCAGCAGAACTGACCTTGCGCTTTGTGTTGCGCGTCATGTTACACTGTCTGTTGTAGGTGCCTCGAACATGATGTGTTTTGATGTCCTTGATGGCTTTTGCTGGTTCGTCCTGCCGATGTGCTCCGGCGTGAACGTTTTTTACGAGGTTGGTCAGTTTTCCCGACCGGAGGGCCGCCTCTATTTCCATTTTGAGGCTATAGCAGTTGTCGGTATCGTGACCCACGTCTCTGTGGAAATCACAGAATCTGGTGGTGTCGACATTTTTGCGTTTGTTTCCCATGGGATTTGGGAGTTTAAACGCTACCTCTCCGGTTATAAGAACTTGAGATAGTACCTGTGATGGCGTTTTAGTGAAGAGAGTCCAGTCTTGATTCCGTCGGCCGCTGTTGCTTCTGGCGTCGCCAGAGGTTGAGTACCTTCCTTCGTCGGTAGAACCTGAAATGCGATTCCAGACGGACGAGCGGTTGTTATTGCGGCTGCGGTTGTTGCTGGAATTTTCGCGCTGATTTTGGCGCATTGTTTTTTGGTTTCTGGCATATAGTTTAGAGATTCGGACAACCTCTTCCCAGGAATCTGGGACACCATCTTTCCCCAGGAGGGTGTGCTGTAAGCTGTCGTCATTGACGTTTGCTAGGAAAGAGGTTTGAGTTGCCTCGTCCCCCGTTCCCAGCTGGAGTGCTTCTTTGTTGAAACGTACAATGAAGTCTTCCAGCGGTTCGGTATCTCTGCGTTTGCAGAGAGAGATTTGACTTTTGTCGCGCTTGGAGGAGGACTCCATGATGGATTTGCCGGTGATTCGGCGACGCTCGAGCTGGGCGTCTAGGAGTTGTCTCGGGCATTCGTACCAGTCGTTGTTTAAGGCGTCTATCTCCTCCTGGGTGGGAGGTGCTAGTTCGTCGGTTTGGAAATCGATAGTTCGAGGGACGATGATGATGTTTTCTTGCCAGTCGTCATGATCGTCCGCTGTTGTTCGTGGTCCTGGGGTAACGTCGGTGATGTCTTCGACGACCCCAGAAGGAGTATATACCTTTGGTAGTGAATTTGTCATTTTTTGTAGGAAAAATGGCAGATCAAATCTTTTTGTGAGAGATTTTTTGTGGTAAGGCCACGGATGGCGCCAATGAAGAAACACGGATCCTAGATCACCGGGTTGACGCTGATCTCGGTAGTGATTCTACGGGGTTTTATAAAGAAGTGTATTTATAAAAATGTGTAACACCCCAACCGATAGCGGAAACATCGAGGTGTCACGAGGTAACGATTGTTCAATAGCTCATGGACTAGAAATGTAAATATTGATACATTGACTAAGGAATTTATTACATTGAAATGAAATTTCAAGAGTACAACGTTTAAGAACTAACAATCTAAAATAAAATTTAGTAAATCTCAAGTCTAAGTCTAAGTTTCAAAAGCTTAACAGTGATCGATAACAACCTGAAACATGTACGAAAATAATTTTGTCAATACAAAATGTCTTGGTGAGCATACCTTGTTTCAATAAATATAGTAGTAAAAGAGTTTCGCAATTCATGTGTTATGCTGTCTACAATTTAGTGTTCAAGCTATGTACAAATGTCACCTAAAATCAAGCCTTAGAGTACAAATGATATCTAAGAATAATGGGATATCTAGTATATATGTATAGTAGTCGCCCAATAGTATGATTATATATAGTATGCGACAAAGTAAGTAGTTTACACATAACAATAGTCAAGTACTATTTATTGCTATGCTAGGCCCACTCCGGGTTAATGATTAAGGTCATAACTAAGTACACACTATCAGCGATCAACAAGTAAAACACATACAAGAATTGCGATTGTGAATATAGACTAAAGCATTATAAAGTGAGTGAAGTAATAAGCGTACATGAGTCACCCCAAAAGTGTAAACATGAAAAATGGGAAACATATACTCACATTCGCTAAGCTGAATTATCCTCTAAGCGTTGTGAATGTATGTGAGGCGAATCCCAAGGACTCAACAACGTAGCTAGTCCAATTTGAAGAAATAAAAACCGAAAAACAAAGAATATCAAGCTTCCAATTCGCTAATTACAAGAGCTTATAATCAAAGCTTCAATTGTAGAAGTAATAGACTATAGAAGAAAGGTATGAGGGAAAGTTTAATCGGATTGAAACAATCAATTTTGAGGTGCCTAGTGTAATGGGTCATAGGTGGGTTTTTATACTAGTTTTGGATTCAATTAGCCATTAAAATTGGTCAACACCATAAAGTAAGGTTTTATGATGAATTGACTATTTGACTAGGACTTTGACTGTTTGACTAAGACTTTGACTCAGACTTTGACTAGGACTTTGACTGTTTGACTGTCTTCGCGAAACGCGAGAACTAAAAAAAATCAAATTTTCTAATTTTATCAATTTTAATTTCCGGACTTGTTTCCTTCAGTTTCTAAGTTGTTTTAGGACCGAAAATTAAGGGTTTTGAGTATCAAGGTCTGAAACATACATGCTCGGGTGTAGATGTGAGTATAAAACGTGCAATACTTTTACTTATAAAAATTATAAGTTTTATTAAATTGTGACCTTTTGTCCTATTAAAATAGGAGGGTTAAAAATGAAATTTTTGAAATAGTTGAGGGACCAATTATGCACATTTATGAAAAGTGAAGTTTGTCACAGTATCCCCTACTTTAGAAAATTTCATCCCGAAATTACTTTCAAGTGAAAGTTTCCATAAACAATAGAGTTTAAAGAAAAGTAAGTAAGTTTTAAGGAATACATTAGTCATAAATCTGACAAAGTTTAAAGTAGTTATTCAAAGCGAATGGTTTAAAATATTTGACATTTAACCCGAGACTAGGAAGTTGAGAGTTTACAAGGTTTGGGAAAGTATGTAACTGGTGAGGACAGAGCGCTGATATAGCAGTCTCCCCTACTTTAGAAAAGTTTCTAACCGAACTTTGCTAAGGACATGCAACAAGATTCCAAGTAACAGAGAGTGTAAGTGTATACAAAATTTGAGGTTTTTTTTTTGTGGGTGTGGTTAAGTTTAAAGGATGAAAAGAGCTTAGGGTAACGGAACAAACTGTTTTCCATAAGAAATGTTATGTATGAGCTTTAAGATGATGTTGAAGGTAGAATGTTGTTCAGGATTATCAGGAGTGATCAACGTTCATAGTAACACAACCACTAAGTTTATAATGACGATGTTCGGAATACTTTTGGGGCGATTATGTTGTAGACTATGAAAGGACTTATTGAAACTACTACTACATTGACTAGGACTAACGCTTGGTTCGATTCCCAGTATCACTTCCGTCGCACCTTCAGTGTTTATATATATGGTGTACCGCAGCTAACCCACCACACCTTGAGTTTTCTGAAAATGCACTGATCATCTACCCGAACGCTTGGTTCGATCCCCAGTCTCACTTTCGACTCACCATCTGTGTTTATATATAGGGTGTACCGCAGCTAACCCACCACACCTTTGGTATTTCAAAAGTGTACTGAACATCTAACCGGTTATTCTAAATAGATTTTCACACCACCTTAATGTACCTGTAAATTCATGATTATATTCCAGGCTGCAATCACCAATTAACCTTACGTTAGGGTTTTATGTCCTTCAATAACACTAACTTGGAATGTTTAAGAAATAAGGGGGTATGTGTTATGACAAGGTTGTAAGTACATGGTATGGTTAGGACCTTCCCCTTTTGTGTTCGCCTTTATGTTAACCCACCAAGTACTATTGGGATCACATGACAAAAGATACACTAATCGAAAGAATTTCATAGCTCTCTCGAGTTTAAAAAAATGCTTCAACCCGAGATGTTGAATAGAATACTTCAACACAAGTACCAAAAAATGTTTCGAGTTAAAAAGGATACTTTAACTCAAGATGTTGAAAAGAATACTTCAACATAAAACTAACAATGTTTCAAGTTAAAAAGAATACTTTAACTCAAGATGTTGAAAAGAATACTTCAACATAAAACCAACAATGTTTCGAGTTAAAAAGAATACTTTAACTCAAGATGTTGAAAAGAATACTTCAACATAAGTACCAACAATGTTTCGAGTTAAAAAGAATACTTTAACTCATGATGTTGAAAAGAATACTTCAACATAAAACCAACAATGTTTCGAGTTAAAAAGAATACTTTAACTCAAGATGTTGAAAAGAATACTTCAACATAACTACCAACAATGTTTCGAGTTAAAAAGAATACTTTAACTCATGATGTTGAAAAGAATACTTCAACATAAAACCAACAATGTTTCGAGTTAAAAAGAATACTTTAACTCAAGATGTTGAAAAGAATACTTCAACATAAATACCAACAATGTTTTGAGTTAAAAAGAATACTTTAACTCATGATGTTGAAAAAAATACTTCAACATAAATACCAACAATGTTTCGAGTTAAAAAGAATACTTTAACTCATGATGTTGAAAAGAATACTTCAACATGAAACCAACAATGTTTCGAGTTAAAATTAATACTTTAACTCATGATGTTGAAAATAATACTTCAACATGAATCTGACTAGTTTGTAAGCGAATATCGATTGGTGTATCTGATGTCCATAGATTGAGGTAGTGTGAAGTTTTATATTTGAAGATACTTTTTAGAAAAATGCAGGGGAGAGGCTCTTTTTTTTTTGAATAACGACAAGGAAAACACAGAAAGTGATGAGGTTATGAAGTATAGGTATTTATTTGTTAAGATTTTGAGCATGTAATTGGAAAAAGTTAAGGTTGTGTGAAATAATGTATCACTAAAAGATGAAAGTTTTTTTTAAGCATAGAGCAAATTATTATGATTTCAAGAAATCAATAATAAAACATTAGAGTGTTCTTATCTAGTCATAAGACCCGACAAAAACTTTGACTGTTCAAAGAGTTAAACTCAGTTAGAGATTAACGAAGACGTGCTTTAGCCTATAAGTGGACACTCACTCCAGGAATCCCCAGGTAAGCATAACAAGTCCGCTTTCGGATTTATGCACTATGCTTGCCTATGCCAAAAAAACCCAGTGTACAGGCATCCACCCTTCCAAATTGCACGTGTTCTCTCACTTAGAGTTCAACACTTTGAAGGATGAAAAATTTATGAAAAACAAAAGTAGGCAATTAAGCCAAGAATATCCAGCATGCTCTAAAGTGTAGACGTGTCCTCCAAGTAAAGTCACTCCTCAAAAACCTATGATGAAGAAATAAAGAAAGAAATAGAGAGAAATAGAGGGAAGAATGAGAGGTGGCAAAAGAGAAAGGTTAGTGGAACAAATAAACAAATAAACACAAGTAAGGTCATGTATAAGTTCTTAGTTATAGTCTAGGTCATTTACTAATAACCTAATTCCCTATAACCACGGCTCTGATACCAATCTGTAACACCCCAACCGATGGCGGAAACATCGAGGTGTCACGAGGTAACGATTGTTCAATAGCTCATGGACTAGAAATGTAAATATTGATACATTGACTAAGTAATTTATTACATTGAAATGAAATTTCAAGAGTACAACGTTTAAGAACTAACAATCTAAAATAAAATTTAGTAAATCTCAAGTCTAAGTCTAAGTTCCAAAAGCTTAACAGTGATCGATAACAACCTGAAACATGTACGAAAATAATTTTGTCAATACAAAATGTCTTGGTGAGCATACCCTGTTTCAATAAAGATAGTAGTAAAAGAGTTTCGCAATTCATGTGTTATACTGTCTACAATTTAGTGTTCAAGCTATGTACAAATGTCACCTAAAATCAAGCCTTAGAGTACAAATGATATCTAAGAATAATGGGATATCTAGTATATATGTATAGTAGTCGCCCAATAGTATGATTATATATAGTATGCGACAAAGTAAGTAGTTTACACATAACAATAGTCAAGTACTATTTATTGCTATGCTAGGCCCACACCGGGTTAATGATTAAGGTCATAACTAAGTACACACTATCAGCGATCAACAAGTAAAACACATACAAGAATTGCGATTGTGAATATAGACTAAAGCATAATTAAGTGAGTGAAGTAATAAGCGTACATGAGTCACCCAAAAAATGTAAACATGAAAAATGGGAAACATATACTCACATTCGCTAAGCTGAATTATCCTCTAAGCGTTGTGAATGTATGTGAGGCGAATCCCAAGGACTCAACAACGTAGCTAGTCCAATTTGAAGAAATAAAAACCGAAAAACAAAGAATATCAAGCTTCCAATTCGCCAATTACAAGAGCTTATAATCAAAGCTTCAATTGTAGAAGTAATAGACTATAGAAGAAAGGTATGAGGGAAAGTTTAATCGGATTGAAACAATCAATTTTGAGGTGCCTAGTGTAATGGGTCATAGGTGGGTTTTTATACTAGTTTTGGATTCAATTAGCCATTAAAATTGGTCAACACCATAAAGTAAGGTTTTATGATGAATTGACTATTTGACTAGGACTTTGACTGTTTGACTAAGACTTTGACTCGGACCTTGACTGGGACTTTGACTGTTTGATTGTCTTCGCGAAACGCGAGAACTAAAAAAATCAAATTTTCTAATTTTATCAATTTTAATTTCCGGACTTGTTTCCTTCCGTTTCTAAGTTGTTTTAGGACCGAAAATTAAGGGTTTTGAGTATCAAGGTCTGAAACATACATGCTCGGGTGTAGATGTGAGTATAAAACGTGCAATACTTTTACTTATAAAAATTATAAGTTTTATTAAATTGTGACCTTTTGTCCTATTAAAATAGGAGGGATAAAAATGAAAATTTTGAAATAGTTGAGGGACCAATTATGCACATTTATGAAAAGTGAAGGCTGTCACAAAATGTGTGGGTCTAAGGACAAGACCAAGGAGTTTAAGAGACTACAGATTAGAAGAGTCGAGCCTCTAAACGTTAGTATAATAAACAGGGGGTTGAAAAAGGTACGAGGAGCTCGTAGTCTTTTTGATGAAAGTCTTGGTAAATATCAGATGCCAATAAAAGGAGAAGGGATTTCTCCTTTTATAGTACCTCGACATTTGACTTCCTCAGCCCATCCTCTACCCTTTGTGGGGCCCGACCCAGGTAGAGGTGTCTCTAGATTTTCGGCCCAACTCCTTAAGCCCATTGGTGCAAGCAGGTTTGGTAAAAAGGATGGAAAATGGGGGGATGTAAATGTACCGTCCGGAGAAAAATATACGAGGTGTCCGTTGAGTGGATGTTGATGGTCGGCGGACACGTGGCGTCCGCCTGTTGGCTACTGTTGGCGGTGGGTAATCATCCCTCTGTCCTGTACCTGAGACGGGCGTTGAGAAAGTCTTCTTGTCAGAAAGATATCTTGGCTGAGGAGCTGCCACGTCGTCGTCCTTCGTGAGTGTTAGGCTAGGCGTAGACCTTGATTGGCTGAGAACTCTGACGGGCAGCACTGTATCGAGGTGTGCTTCTTGATGCTGCCCTGAAGGGAATCTTTCGATAAGTGGGCTTACTTATCTTGCTGGGGAAGCTTCGTCCTGCGTTGACGTAAAACGGGCGGTAGGACGTGCGCCCGTTGTCTGATGGACGCAAGCCATCACCCTGACGTAAAACGAGCTGTAGGCCGTGCGTCCATCGTCTGATGGACGCAAGCTAACCCGCTGACGTAAAACGGGCGGTAGGCCGTGCGTCCATCGTCTGATGGACGCAAGCTAACCCGCTGATGTAAAACGGGCGGGGGGAGTTTGGTCATGGTTTTGCCCGGCACTGCTTTATGGATTGATTTTAAGATATGGTATTGTCGGTTTTTAGTACTATATCCTTTCACCATAATTCACCACAAAAACCACCTGGAGCCCAATTAGCGAGAGGACTACCTGGGCACAAAAGAAAGTTACATCCAAAAGTATATAACAAACCTATACAAAAGACTCTAGTAGACATCGTTTGCCCCAATTTTTTAGCCATTATCAAAGATCGAGAACTCCCACCAATTCGCCTTTCCAAATTGGGCATGTTACCTCTCTTTATCATCCACCAATATGATTCAACTTTGATGTCTTCTAGCATTTTTGGTACCACCATGTTGACGTTATAAACACTTTTTCGTTCCTCCCTATCCAAAGCTTGCAAATAACTAGAAGGACAACCGCATATATGGTTTTTCTTTGTTTAGAAGGCCTGTTATGTTTCCTGCAACACTCGATAACTTGCTTTACCGAAATGAATGGTTCCTCGTTGGTCAATTTCAGCCATACTCTAAAATTCCACCATAAAGCTCTTGCCCAGATACAATTAATTAAAATATGATCAGCGTTTTCCAGCTCAAGGTTGCATCTGCTGCACATACCATCCCCAAAACTGATTCCATGGACAGCTAACGCATCGGCCGTCGCTATTCTGTTCTCCACAGCACGCCAGACGAAACAGTTGACTTTGGGAGTCGCAATACTGTTCCAGAAATAAAGATGCTCCAGCTGCGTCTGTCCCTGCAGACCCACAAGTTCTCTTCTGACCCGTTTGACAGTAAACTGCTTAACTGATTCTTGAGCCGCCCATATCCATTTATCCATGGATTTACCCACATCTTTTGCACTAATCAAAAGCCATAACCTTTGTGCTTCATCCATCTCCTCAACTGAATTCGGCAATTTGACCCACGGCACATCCCACCATACATAGCTGTTAATAACACGGAAGCATTCACAGACCAAAACATCTTTAGAGCAAGCAATTTGATACAAAACTGGAAATTTATCTTTCACACGACCAGCTGGGCACCAGAGATCTTCCCAGAATCTCACTGTATTCCCGAGACCCACCTTGCATACTAATTTGGATTGAAGGTTAATACCCCGCTTGTCAAACTGGTTTTGAATAGACGTTATACCATGCCACGTCCCTACTGCAGATTTCTTGTTCGGGATAAAATCAGATCCTCTTCTGCGACAATGAATTGCACTCACAACCTTACACCATAATTGATCCAGTGAATACTTGTATCTCCACCACCACTTTGCAATGAGTCCCAAGTTTAGATCTTCGATGCTCTCAACCCCAAGTCCACCCATCTTTTTTGGTTTTATGACTTTTTCCCAAGCTATCCAGTGTATTTTATTATGTCCGATTGTTCCTCCTCAAAGAAACCTTCTCCTTAATCCTTCCAACAGCTTTAAAACACCCACAGGTACCTTAAACAGTGACATATAATAGTTCGGAACAACCCCTAGGACACCCACATTCTAACACAGTTTATTTTTAACGCTTTGGACTAAAATATTGAATGTAGTCTAATAGCACCAAAAGAAACTTCAATCACATCCCATTACTCAAATCGACCATATCCAACTAAATCACATGCGTTCATGGTTATGTGTAAAGTTATTCTTTATGTCTATTATATTATAGGTTTTTTTTCTTTACATATCTTGATTTGAGTGAGTAATTTAGGGATGCAAACGAACTGAACTTTCAATAAACAGTTCATGATCTGTTAAGCGGAAAGTTTGTTTGTGTTCGTTTGTTTAATAAATGAACGAACATTAACAGAGGCCGCTTTCGTTTATTTATGTTCATTAATGTTCGATAACGTGTTCAATTGTGTTAGATATTTTAATAAAGTTTTTAATTTTATATTTTACTTTATGTTCTTTAATTTTTGTTTATTTTACCCAAATAAATAAATAAATAATTTGAGGTAAGTATATGGCTATATGAGATCAATAAACCTCATTTTTAGTATAATCATTAAATAAATAAATAATAAAGACTTCAAGTTTAAATAAGTAAGGGGTATTAGATTTAAATAATTCAAAGTTAGGCTATTGGCCAATAATAATTTGAACTTTAACGTTGGACCAGGATAATCTGAAGTGAACATGTGGGTGTCAAAAATGAACCTTCGTTAACTCTGAACTAACTAAGTTAGTTCAAGATGACGTGGCTGCTGAGGTGGTATGCTGAAGTAGACCAGAAGTCGACGTGGCAGTTGACACGTCAACATATGTGTGACAACCGCACCTTGTACTTCTAAATTATGTAGACTTTTTTGTCCTTTATCAATTGTGTTTATATATATAGAGAAAGTGTAGGGTACAAAGTCTCTTATCCTACAAAGTGTAGGAAGCCACAAAATGATGCCACGTGGAACTTGTCTGTTATAACTCTATAACTGATTAGAGGGGTAGTATAGTCAATTGGACATATCAATTAATCATGTTTATTATCAAATCCCTGTTTTATCGTTCATCAATATTTCAAATTTCATAACTGATTCCATAATATACGATTATCAATTCTTACCATATTCAAAAATCTACAATCATAGTCGATCA
Organism: Ambrosia trifida; assembly: GCA_028751855.1. Lineage (NCBI taxonomy): Eukaryota > Viridiplantae > Streptophyta > Magnoliopsida > Asterales > Asteraceae > Ambrosia > Ambrosia trifida. Next base: position 216,066,889 of record CM054122.1, on the reverse strand, counting down.
CTGGTTCAAATTTTTTACGAAAATCATAATCAATTTGCCGAGTTCTTCACCATGTTCGGTATGTACTCTGTTTTTATTGTTTTCAATTAATCGTGATCTTACTCTTAATTTGTGTTTTCAGATCTAAACAATGAACCTGAATTCTTATTCGATGAAGAACATGAAGTTGTTGATCCTCATAATCTCAATTTTGAAGGTTAGTTTCTACTGTTTTGAAGTTTTTTTAGATCAGTGATGAAAACAGAGGTTGAGCATTCCATTAAAATTTTTTATGTAGATATTATACATGAAGATGTAAACAACACTGATGAACATATTGGTGAGAGATTTGATTTCATGGTTGAACACAGAAGGATGCAAGGTATTTTTTGATGTTTTGTGGATTTGAAGATAATCATTTGCGTTTTAGGATTAGTAACATGTGTTTTAATGTAACTGGTTGTATGATCGTATTGATAACATTTCTGAATGCGTTTTAGTATGTTTATACATGCGTTTTGATGTATCTGGTGATATTATGTTTTAGGATAACATTCAAATGCGTTTTAATATGTTTTAACATGCGTTTTGATGTATCTGGTGATATTATGTTATTGATAAGATTCAAATGCGTTTTATTATGTTTTAACATGCGTTTTGATGTATCTGGTGATACTAATGTTGAGAATGACTTACTCTGTTTTTTATCTTCATTTATATAGAGAACAAATCATCAAGGATCATTCGTCGGAGAGTGTTTTGATAAATGATTTGAACAATGTCCACGAAGGCATGTCTAGAAAAGACAAAGTTGGTAACATTCTCAAGACGACGCCTGGTTCTAGTCTTCATGAATTGGCATTGATATTCATGATTGATTCAAAACAAAGAGATATGAATCTTGTTGAAGAGCTTACTAAATCCATAGCTCTTTTAAGGTGCTGAATGGAAATGAAGATTAAGTTTCTCAAATCACTTTAAACCTTCTAGCCTTCATACTGTCTTTGGTGTCTATGTTCTATGCTACTTTATTATCGTTTTGTTTTAAGTAGTGTTTGTGTTATTTGTTTTTCATGATGTAAAATGTAGCATGAATAATAATGTACATGCGTTTTAAGTGATATTAAATGCGTTTTATGTATTGGTTTTATATCACCAGTTAAATAGATTTCCATATATCAAATGCATTTTAGTATTTATTGAATGGGTTTTAATATGGTTCATACAAAACATCAAATGAAACATGCATTTTTAATACCAAAAGAGATATTCAGGTCTAACACTGTAACATTCAACAATGTAAAGATGCAAAATTAACAAACTTATCAATCTTAAAACTTTCAGCTCATATTATCTACTCGCTTTTAGCACCTTCGTGTAAGCATTTTCCATCATCTTTACCAACCTTGATGTATCCCCTGCAACATTCTCATCAACCCTATTTGATGTATTGTCTCCAACAATTTCATCAATAACATTGTCCCCTCCAACATTCTCATCAAGTATGTTTGATGCAGCATCTTCAACATTTACACACTGTCAAAAAATAAATACATGCGTTTTAAGTATTAACAAATGCATTTTATGGATAAACAAATGCGTTTTAAGTATAACAAATGTGTTTTATCTGATTAATGAAACTACTGATTACTGTTGATTGATAACTTCTGATGAAGTGTTTGTAACTACTGAAGAAGAAGTTAATAACTACTGCTGAATCAAACCACTGATGGCCTAACTTCTGATGAGCAAACTACTGATGAACATTGATACACATGCGTTTTATGGGTTTACAAATGCGTTTTACTTTTTTTTTTAACATTTGATACACATGCGCTTTACTTTTTCGTGATGAGCAAACCACTGATTGCCTAACTTCTGATGAGTAAACAATTTCATCCATTTCCTCCTGTATATGTAGATACTTCTTAATGTTTTTGTCCATTTTTTTCATCCAAACCTGCAGAAAACATAACATGCGTTTTACTCATTATGCATGCGTTTTACTATATTTTACACTGATTTTTATAAACAAATTTATTATAAACAAATCATCTCATTCGTCATTAAAATCAATAAAACGCCTTTATTATTTACCACAAACACACTTACAAATTCTTATTAATCGTTAGAATCATTAAAACGCCTTTACAACTTTCATCAAAACATCTAAAACGCATTTACTAATTTCATCAAAAAAATCATTAAATCGTGATGTTCATCATTCAAAAATCAAAAACGCATTTACTAATTTCATAAAACAGATCTAAACCATACCTGTATTAGTTCCCTTCGAAGGCCTGCCATGATTCAGTTTGCTTCTTCGTTCTCTTCCTTCACCTGGTTCGTTTTTTAGGGTTTTAGAATTAACTGGCATAATTGTTTAATTTATTTTCTCATACAATCAAAATGAAAATAGCAATATGAACATTTACTTACTTGATTTGCGTTTTGGAGCCATAATCCTGCTTTGATCGATTGTTATTTCTTCGTTGATGGAATGCTCTGTTTTTTTTTTGTTACAGAGAGATTGATTTTGTGTGTGTTTTATGTGTGTGAATTCCATGATTATAGTGTTTGATTATGTAACCGTCCATAAATTAGATGATTTGGGCGCTATTATTAAAAAATTCAAATTATTATAGTGGCAATTTGTCTAATTTGCCCTCCTCTTGTTAACTGCCATTAAAAACACGTGATTGTAATTAATGTACGATGATCTTGATTAAAACACAGATGGATGGTCAGGATGGCTTCTTACACTTTGTATTTTAAGGAGGCTTTGTACAATAGCTTCTCTCTCTCTCTCTCTATATATATATATATATATATATATATATATATATATATATATATATAAATGTTCTCAAAACCCTATCTACATACATATCTCAAATAACATGTAGAATCTCGTTATTTATTACAAATGTAGTTTTACACCTAAACTAAATAATAAGTTAGTTGATTTAAAAAATTTTTTTTATATATAACAAAAAAAAAAATATAAATGTTTAAAGGTTTTTGAAAATAGAGGGGTTGCAATTGCCATGTGACCAAAGTCCCACACAAACCCCTTCCCACTTCTTTTCCGGTTCTGTTCTCCGGCTGGAATGTCGCCGGCGGCGACATATTATTCCGGCCAAAACGTTAAAAACTCGTTTATGGCCTTTAAATATGTGTTTAATACGTTTTTATAAACACCTTCAGTATTTGCATCCATTTCAGTCATTAATGAGATAAATTGAACGCGTTTAATCATCTGTTATGGAATTCATTGTATAACCGTCGCATTCATGGCCAAGTATTAAAAAAAATACGATTCAAGCCTGTATCTATAAATTAATCATCTAGTCGAGTACTTGGGATGTTTTCGATCATTAACCCTCACTCAAATCGTTCTCATACCTGTTCAAGATCCTCTAAATTGGGTGATAAAGCTCCACCTCTTTTTGCGTCCTAATCGAGTCTTGTAAGTCGATTATAACAGAGGTCTAATCTGTTCTTTAATCGGGCAATTGAATCTGGTTCTAGGGTTAGGGTTCTTGGCATGTTAATTTGGGGAAGAAGATGACTTTCAATACTTTGTTAAATATAATTGAGTTTGAATAAAACTAACAAATGATACATGTAGTGTAGTGGTTGTATGTGTGTATGTGTGGGTAACAGGCTCGGGTTTGAGTCTAGATAGACCCAAAGGTTCAATCTTTTTTTCTGATTTTTTTATAATATTCATAGAAAATTCATTTTTGCTCCAAAAATTATAAAAAAATAAGTGTAGCATCTTGACACCATAAAGAAAATTTCCACACTTTTACTTTCTGAAAATTATTTAATTTTCGTAATTTTATTAAATTAAATTGTTTTAATCATATTTAATTGATTAAAAATTCGCTTTAAATGATTTTAATCTCAAAATTTCTGGGAAATTATTTCTAGGTATGTGGTGTGCGTGGTTTGAGCAAATAAAAAGATATCATTTTACCGGTGCAAAAAAAACTTGGTGTTTTAATCCAAAAACTTTGGTTTGGGTCAAATGACTTAATTTTACTAAACTGGTTTTACCAGGTTTTAAATTTATAAAGTAAACAATAGTTACTTTTGAAACTAAAACCAACACATAGGCAGAAAACCTGACATGCATAGTATAGTTTCTTGGGTAAGTATTGAGTATCGTATCCCCAAGGATCACACTTTCCCCTACTCAACCTTACATCAAATTATTGATCGGGTTTTAAAAAAGAAAAATAAAACGGAGGGATTCTTTGATAAAAATACTTTTTGAAAAAGGTTTTGTAAAATAAAAAGATAAAAACAATAGAGTAGTGTATTATGCATATCTCGGGGTCCATTGATTTAATAGTTAAGTTTATTATTAGAATTAATAATTTAAGTTAGTTAATTTTGTGAGGAAGACGAGAGGGATCTTGAAGTGTTGACTCTTTTATAGAGAAACGGAGGCTACTACTGCGTAGAATGCTAAACCTCTCCAGCGTGCGTCCACCTGGGGTTTCCGCCAGGGCCTCGCGTATAGCGAGCTCCTCAAACCGCGGTCAAGTATATGGTCATCGAACTCGTCTTCTTCTTAAAGCGGAGGCTTCACTTCCGACCTGGAACACCGTACACCTCGTATTAGCTCTCGTGTTTCGTACCGAAGGGTCTCGCCTTAGGGTCATTCCCGAGTAGGCCAACAACGAATCCCCATTGGTTAACGAACTAGGTCGGTGGATCTCTCTTACTGTTGGTATCAGGAGACCGTACCCCCATTGGTTAACGGCGTTGTACTAACGAGAACTAGATAAAGAATCCATTATTTGTTTAGCGTTATTGTGACATTTACATTTAGTGATCAATTAAATATTAAGTTGGTTAAATCAATGATAACTTAATTACCCAACCCTTAACCTCCCGAACTAGATGAAGACCTTGATAAAGGTGGCACATAATCCTAGAGGCGTATGATACGAGAGATCACTAGTGCGCCCTTAGGGAAACCTCTCTTTACCAAGAAGATCACCCAATCATCTGGTAAGTACCAGAAATGTGTCACTCAAATCTGGTCCACTTCAGAAGCCATTGCTTAGAACCCGGTTCGGATATCAGAAGCCCGAGGGATCTCTCACTACCGGTTTCCTTGCCTTGGATCTAGTTTGGGACTACCAGAAGCTGATTAAACCTCTAGTTATTTTAGTTAAGTTAATCAATTATTATTTTATATTTTTGGGTGAGCTCACAAGTGCATGGGTTTTCACACACCATGGTTACACTCATGAGTTCTCCTAATAAGTTAATATTGATTTTAGGTTTAAGTTATCATCAAAGCAACCTGTCACAAAGATAAACAAATAAGGATTAGAAGAAGAGGACACCACAAATAACTAAAAATAAACTGCTAATAATAAAATAAAAGTCTACAAATCAAGTGGGTTCATGATGATAGAAAGATACAACCATAAACATGATCAACACAATAACATGGCTGCTCATAGACAAGCTATCCATCTTCAAGTGATATGTAGCTCTCTTGATCCTCACAGGCCTCGATATTATTGCATAACTACTCTACGATCCCATGCTTGGCCTTGATGATCAAGGTAGGATGAGGCCTAGCCTTGTTGGTGTGTTATGATGGCCCTGAGGCCTCCTACATGACCCCAAGACCTCTGGAAGACTCTTGGAAGTCGACCGGAGAAGGCTCAAGAAAGAATGAAATGGGATGCTCAAATGGTGGGGGTTAGCTTGCTATTTATAGGGAAATAGGCAAACATGTCCCTTTCAACATCTTGCATGTGGGAGAAAAGGTTGTGGTTGTAGCTTGTACTCCTTGTCTCTTATCCACATTTTTGTCCCTGGGAAGCTTTTTCTTGTCCTCCAAGTTTGCTGCTTTGTCTTTTAGTGTGCGGGGCCCTTGTACCAGTAAGCATGGACGTGCTTAGAAAAACCCCGGGTCAATTTTATCAATGTTTACATCCCGAAAAGGTCTTCACACATACGGGAAACATGCTGCAAGTCTCGTATCCTCAGGAATCTCCAGTTTTTGCCTGTTTTTGCCTGAAAATCCTCTGTTTCCGGCTTGGAGCTCCAGTTTCCTAAGAAATACAAATAGGAAAGAATTAAGCACCCAATATCAGTAATTTAAGCGTAATTCTACCCTATTATGAGACTGTTTATGCCTGTTTTATATGTTAAGTATGTGAGTCATCACAATACCCCACACTTAGACTATTGCTTGTCCTCAAGCAATCAGACACAAGTACAACTAAGGCAGACTGTAATTAACAAACCCTCAACCCAATTCTTTATTTTATGAGAAAAATAAAGAGTGCATGACACACCTACTTGACCCGTACGATTATGCCCAACCCTATACCTGCTCACAATGTTCATTCATCACTCGGGTTTATCATTTAAGTGAGTTTTGGTGGTGAACACTCAAGTTCTACCCAATGCAAGCACAGACCATAGGCTTGTACACAAATTGAATCTCCACCGCTATAAAATGGTGAGAAACTGCAAATCACAAGGTCTTTTGAGGGGTGAAGATGATATAGTGATAAATGGGTAGGAAGGGTGTCTACTGTCGTGTCTGGCTCGGGCAGCGACTGTGACGTAATGGGTAAATGTCAAACTCTTAATGATGGGCTTCATGAAACTCCTCCCCCGAAGACTTACTACTCTGACGTCCCTACTCTGCGAATTTTTCGGTCTTCACACCAAATAACCTTCGCTAGGAATGTCCTAGAAATAAACCTTCAAACAGAATTGTTTTTCTTTCGGCTCGTTTATTGTCGAGCTTTATGACTTATTCTTCGAACTTTTTTTTCAAGAGAATACAACTATTGCTTCCGGTGAAACTTATTTTCTAGTATGTTAACTCTTGATGGCTGTTTTTCTTTAGTTGCCAAACTTTTCTCGGTGAACACCGTGACGTCTGGTCTATTCTTTCTTCATCTCGAAACTGCCCAAGAGTGTCCCAATAGCCTGCAGCACGCCTTCTTCGCCAAGATCACGACAGGGGCTAAGTGTGGTGAATGAAATGAAAAAGGCTAATGCCTTAGACCCTAGATACCTTTGACCTTTAAGTCATTCCTCTTATTAGTATTTTTAAATTTCATAGGCTGAATTCTTCGGAATTCCCAAGTTTATCTTGTGACGAGTTTTGTTTGGATTTAGCGCGCTTAGCAAAACTGTGAGTATATTTTTTTTCCCTTTTTCATGTTTTACTCTTTTGGGGCTATTCATGTACACTATGACTAAATGTTATTCTTTCACTAAATGCAATTCTCATGTGTGTTTGCTTTATGTTAATTTGTATGTCTATGACTTGTCAAAATCATTAACCTTTTAGGGCCTGGCATTTCAATAAATAGTACTAAGGTATATACCGCCTTATTGACTTATGCGTTCGAGTTAAGTCCTTGGTCATTGTTATGTGATTCATGATACTAAAAATGGTTTTCATGTGTTAGTCTCATTCTATTAGGGTTGATTTTGAACGGATATTACTTAATACATTATTGCAAATGGTACCACACATGAATTGCGAAACATTTTTATACTATATGTATTCAAAACAGGGTATGCTCACTGAAGAAACAATAAGTATACCGGAGATTAAGACTGACCTCCGGGGGGTTAATACTTATGTAACTACAGGTTTAATCCTTTACCCAAACCGTTATGACAACCCGAGAGTTCGTTAAGGTGAGTGTGATATGTATTGTGTGTGGTATGAACAAGAGATTTAAGTGGTTCGGCCGTTAATGACCTACGTCCACTGTGAGGGCACCGGAATATTATTACTAACAAGAGAGAATTACAAGTAATGAGTACAGTCGTGATGGTTGTATTTGTGAATGCCTACATGAGTTGTATCTGATGCTATTTATAGACTTAGTAGTGGACCGCATGGAGAGGCCCACGAGTGACACCATTGGCTTGGGCCCAACCGGGGCCCAAGCCCATGGTCTTTCTGGAAGTGGCGGGAAAGGACGAGGCACTGTTGATGACGTCAGCCTACAGTGTGGTCGTTGTTGTAGTTGGACACGTGTCCGCCTTCTGGTGGTGCACAGTAACGTCGTACTTGCTACAGTGTCCAGGCTATCTCTGCTGGCTGATTTGACGCCTGACAGTGGGGGAAGTAATGCCTGCTGGTCACTGTTCACGACAGCGTGTACAGTGCAGCCGTTCCCCTTTTGTACTATCTGCCACATGTCCTTCTTCTGTTGGTGTGTGCTCTGACACAGATCCTTATGAATCTTCCTTTTGTCATCCCTTGTACCTCCTTTGACGTGCCAAGGGAATCTTCCGCGTGTGATGGCACGCGCGTATCAGGTATTAGTTGTTGCTTATCATCTGTGCTGGCGCGCGAGGATGTTGATTGGCTGTCCTCGCGCGAGTATGCTCTCGCGCCGTGATATGGCGCGGGGTTGTTACTTAGTGGGGATAGGGACGCCTTTCAGATTAGGCTCCCTATCCCTTCAAGTCCCCCTAGTCTAGGGCTTCTCCTGCTCTCTGATGAGGAGGTGGAGTGCTAGACTCGAAATGTAGAAGTCGCGGATGAAAGCTCATCTGCTTGCGTTGTGGCCTTCGGGGGTATTATTTTGATTTGAGAAAATATAGGCGGGAAACGTATTTCTCCGTTTTTCGTCAAATTTGCGCCGTGAAGGACGTTCTCCGTCCCAACGTTGCAGTTGTTGAGCGGGGAACGTCTTTTGAAGGTTTACGTCAACTTTCCGCTAGGAAGGACGTTTTCCGCCCCAACGTTGCAGTGGTTGGGCGGGGAACGTCTTTTGAAAGTTTACGTCAACTTTCCGCTGAGGAGGGCGTTCTCCGCCCCAACGTTGCAGTGGTTGGGCGGGGAACGTCTTTTGAAAGTTTACGTCAACTTTCCGCTAGGAGGGACGTTTTCCGCCCCAACGTTGCAGTGGTTGGGCGGGGAACGTCTTTTGAAAGTTTACGTCAACTTTCCGCTGAGAAATTTACTGCTGCCGGAGTAATTTAATGCGGGTCTGGAGTTGTGATAAATTCTAAATCATTAGCATTGAATTTGTCTCTCATAAATTGGAATAAATGCGCCTGGAATTCGAATGATCAATTACTTCTGAGGGAAGTTTAGTGGTTGCTGATGTGTCAGTGACTGTCTGGTTGTACAGACTGATACACGTCCCATCGTGGTTGCAGTTATCAATATATCGTCTGTGTCAGGAGCGTGGGGTTTCACGCGTCTGACATTTTGTCTTCATGGTTGAGATCGTGCCACGTGTCGATAGGCACGTGTTGTCTGTCAGGCGCGTGGGTTGCCACGCGCTTGACTGGTTGATATTGTGAGATCTGTTGACACGTGTCGATCATCCGGCGCCGGTGTAGTGTACAACTGTCATACACTTTCATCCAGGCCACTCGTTTGTGTTGCGGACACGTGCCACCATCTTGTGAATGGAATTTGAAAAGTTGTGACGGTTTACACTTCCCCGGTGGGTCCCTCTGTCATTAATGCGATGAGTATATAAGGATTAGCAATGTTGCTATGAACGGTTACTTCTCTTATTTCTTTCCTTCTTGCTCTCAATTTTCTCTCAACTTCCGGTCATTCTTCTGTTGAAGTTTCCGTTTAATCTTCAAAGATCTCCCTGATCTTGAAGATTCATTGTTGAAACTTCAAGTTTCTTCCTTGCTAGAGTGTCTTCTGTTCTTGTTTTCTCCTTGTTGATCCTTCCATCAACCGTTCTTTTTCATCTTCTTTGAAGATTCCGGTTGATCTTCAAGTTTTCCGGTGAGATTTCCAGGTTTTTTTTCTTTTTGAAACTCCCACAATGTCTGATAGTCACAGTGTCTCCGGTGAAGTTCTGGGTAAGGAGACGGAGGAGGTGGTGCAGGAGCCCATCGTCGAGCATGGCCGAACGAAGGAGAGGAAACTCATGACCAACACATTCTGTGTTTGGGGTCAGGAGGCTTTTAACCGCTTTTGTGTTATGTATGGGATCCTCCCGGAGTGGGAGCCCACGCTTCCTTCTCCGACCAGCACCGTCTTATCTGCTGGTAGCGACCAGCTGGCCCTTTATGAAGCCCACTTTGCCAAGTGTGGGTTCCGGCTTCCATGCACCCGGTTCCAGATAGATACCATGGTTGCCTATGGCGTCGGGCCTACCCAACTAACCGCCTTCGGGCTTCTGAGGTTAGTTCATTTTGAGGCGTCGTGCCGCGCCTTAGACATTGAGCCGACTGTTGAGCGGTTCAACGTGTTTTATTTCATGGCGCGGGATGAAACGTGGTTTTCTTTTAAGCCACGCCCCAAGGTGCCCGCCATGGCCACCCATACCCCAAAGTCCCTTCACTGGGCAAAGGAGAAGTTCTTCTTTGTGAAGAAGGGGGTCATCCCTGTTGGCCTCCCTTGGAAGATAATAGGGGATGGTCAGCGCGTGGCGGACATGCCTCTGCTTAAAGATTACAAGAAGCAGGATTGGTTCGTTGCTCTTACCGCCAACGCCACTAGGCTGGAGTTCCAGAACTTGACAGAGGGAATCTTCTTCCTTCTGGGGATGAGCCGGAACGGTATCCGGGCGGGTAAAGAGCCTTACATCGCGGAGGAGGGTAAGTATTTTATATTAGTTATTATCATTATTGCCTCCCGCGTTCCTGTCCTTATGATGTGTCATTTGCAGGTGTAAGCAAGTTTGAGTTCTACGCTGCCCGTCAGGAAAAGGGCATTAAGTGGAGGCCAGTGGCGGAGGGCCAGACCTCGTGCTTGGATGCGTTGGCGGATCGTTTTTATTATCCTGACCTTGCTGCGGCGCCCAAACCTTATTTTACAACTGGTGAGTCTCCCAGCCCTTTATTTGATAGTATTTTCGGAGATGATACTGTAGGGGAGACTCCGCCGGTAGGCTCGTCCGCGAGGCGTGGTCGTTGGAAGCACGCTCCGCGGAAGCACAGGTACCGAGCCATGATTACCCTTTCTGACTCGGGTTCTTCCGTTTCAGCAGGAGAAGCTGTGAAAGGGCGTCGGCGGAGGAAGGATGGCCCACCTTCTGAGGATGACGAGGAGGCGGAATCTTCTCAGCTGAAGAAGAGGAAGAGGTCGCGGACCGCTGGCCCGGTGAAGGAGACTCCAGTCGCGCCTGGCGCTGGAGGTGGTGAGGGATCGGTACCTGGTCCGGACCCAGTTAATGTCTCCAAGGGTCCTGTTGGAAGTGGTAGCGGTGGCGGGCCCGTTTTCAGCATGGGCATTGGTGCCGCCCCTGCGCGCCAACCACTCTTCCAGAAGTTACTGAGGAAGAAGACTCCTGGTAAGTTCTTTTTTCCTCCTCTCTCTTCTTTTCTATTTTCATTGATTGTATTATTATTAATAAGTTATTGTTGATTTGTAGTGGCGCCGAAGATTGTGCCCACTGCACCTTTGTCTTCTTCCGCCGAGGCGGGTGGAAGGGAGGAGGATGCCTTGTGGAAGGAGCAGGAGCTTGCGCAGGAGCAAGCGCGGGCCGATGAAGCCTTGCAAAAGGCTGAGGCTGAGAAGGCCGCTGCTGCCAAGCAAGCGGCAGCCGATGAAGCCCGCCGCCGGGCTGAGGCGGAGAAGAAGGCTGCTGCCGATGAAGCCGCAAGAAAGGCTGAGGCAGACAAGAAGGCTGAGGCGGACCGCCTTCGCCTCCAAGAGCAGAAGTTCTTGGAGGAAAAAACCAAGCTGGCTGAGGAGCGCGCTGCAAGGGAGCGTGCCGAAGCTGAGAGCCAGGAAATGGCTCGTGATGGAGGGGATGCTTTTGAGAGGGCTCTGCTCCAGCAGGGCGCCTCTGGAGCTGGTGCGAGCGGCTCGCGTCGGGATCGGCGCGAGGCGTCCAGGGTTGGGGAATCAGCAGGAGTCTATGACGGCTCTTGCTGGTCTGGTGGTGACGCCATCTGGCGCCCTCGCTGGGCGATAAGGGAAAACACATTGTTTTCCAACTCCTTGGCTGCCGAGGAGTTTGTCAGCGAGGTGGTGCCTCCCTATGAGCGCACTCACCAGGATATGTTGAGTCGTGAAGACCTAATAGCCGCCTTGTGCGTTAACCAGGCGACTCAACTATCCATGATGGACTCGCTGCGGCGCCGTGACTCGGCGTTGTGGCGGGACATGGAGCAGGTGGAGGCGGAGAAGGCCAGTCTTGCTGAAAAAGAGGCTGCCTTCAAAGCCGAGATTGCCAAATACCGCCGCCGTGCCCATGACGCGGAGGCTAAGGTTGCCAAACTTGAAGAAGACGCGGTTGCTGAAAGGCGCCGTTGGTCAGAATCCTGGAAGAAGGCCAACACTGACATCTCCGATCTGAAGGAGCTTTTGTCAGTGGCGCGTGAGGAGCGGCGGACGGCGGTGAAGAGCCTTGAGGAGAAGAGCAGGGCCCTCACGGAGAGGACGGCGAAATATGTAGAGATGCGCAAGGAGCTCGAGTCTAAGGACGAGGCTCTTGTTGCGGCTACTGAGCGCGTCTCTTCGCTGGAGCGGGAGAGGGCCCAGGTCCTTAGTGCGAAGGAGGACCTGGAGCGAGACCTGGATTCTTGTGACCAGGCTCGCCTTGCTGCTGTGAAGGAAGGTGAGGCGGCCAAGTTGCTGCTGGATGAAGCTGTCACCGCCCAGTCCCAGATGCAGGACTCCATCAAATGGTTGATGACAGACGGGATGGCTGGGGTAAGTCTTCGCGCTTTCTCTGCTTTTGAGACTTGTCTTTTCCATATGCTAACTTTGTTTCTATGCGCAGGTTTTCAAGAGATTTTGGCAGGAGCCCTTGCTCGGAGACCAGATTGCCGCCATTGCTGCCAGTGCCCAAGCCTATGGTTATGGCGAGGGCTATGAAGACGGTTTCTTGCATGCGCAAAATGATGGGCGCATCGTGGACGCGGAACACTATGGCAAGCCACTGAAGGATGAGTATGAGGCGGAACTCCAAAAGTTCGAGAAGATAGAGTTCCCCATCCTCCAAGTGCTTGCGGACTGCAACAAGAACGCGGATCCACCTGCGGCCCTTAGATATTTTATAGAAACGTCTGATGCGCTGGCGAAAGCTTCTGGCGAGGGGCCTTCCGGCGCAGCTGATCAATGATTAGGCCTTTTAATACTTGTAACTTTTCTTTTCCTTGTAAATATAGAAGGGTTTTTAATTCCCTTTGTTAATGAAACTTTTGTTTGTTATATCGTGTTGTCTCGTCTCTAATTTACTTATTTAACCAAGTCGTCACCCGGTGTGTAAGTAAGAGTTAGAGCGCGCGCTCGGCTAGACAATCCGACGTCTAAGTGTTACAACACTTTCTCGCCTTGAAGATTGTAGCGGAGGCGACTTGTGCCATTGAGTCCGACTTAGGCGCGTGATCGCCTCGCCTTGAAGACCCGTTTACCGCGTTTATGTGGCGCGCTACTCTGTCCGAGTTGCAATGACTCTAGAAGACAAGAGTTGAGGCGTATGTTGCGGTGTTGTAGGTCCGGCGAGTAAATCCGTCTTGAAGACTACGCTGCTTGAGTAGGCGCCCGACGCGCACGTGGCGCGTCTTGAAGGCATGCCTTGCTAGCGTGTCCGACGTGATTTTGCCTAAGTCTTGAAGACCTTGGCGCGGAAAGTACAAGTAGAAACACAGATATAGGAAACGTTTTCATTAATAATATGGCATGTGTAGCCATTTTGATTACAAATAACAACGCCGTAACTGAGCGCCGTTCCATGATCTTGGAATAGGGGTGCCATCGAGCTTTTCCAATGCGTAGGCACCTTTCCCAAGCACTTCTTGAATTTTGTAAGGGCCTTCCCAAGTTGGGGCGAGCTTCCCAGGCTTTTCGGCGTTTGAAGCTTCATTGTTGCGGAAGACGTAGTCCCCAATCTTGAAGGCTTGCTCCTTTACATGTTTGTTGTAGTATTGCTCGAGTTGGGTCTTGTAACTTGCCTCTTTTATTGCCGCGAGGTTGCGGCGTTCTTCTAACAGATCAAGGTTCATGCGGAGTTCTTTATCATTGTCGGTTGTGTTTGCCATCAGTACCCTTGCCGTGGGGCAAGCTATTTCTGCTGGGATTACCGCCTCGGACCCGTATGTTAGGCTGAACGGGGTTTCGCCATTGCTTGTTTTTGTGAGGGTACGGTAGGCCCATAAGACGTGCGGCAACTCGTCTACCCACCCTGTTCGCCTGGTTCCGAGTCTTGTCTTGATGCCTTCAACGATTGCGCGGTTGGCTCTTTCTACCTGACCGTTGCCTTGCGGGTGCGCAACGGATGTGAAGATTTGCGTGACTCCCATTTGAGCCAGCCATTGTTGGAGGGCCTGGTCTTCGAATTGTGTCCCATTGTCACTGACCAGTTGCATCGGTAATCCAAACCGACAGATAATGAACTCCCAGATGAACTTCTTGACATGTGCGCCATCGATCTTTGCCAGAGGTTTCGCTTCGACCCACTTAGTGAAGTAGTCGATAGCGACAACCAGGTACTTGACATTGCCCGGCGCCGCCGGGAATGGTCCGACTAGGTCAATAGCCCACTTTTGGAAGGGCCAGGCCGCGGTAACTGGTACGAGATTATTCTTTGGGCGCAAGGTGTTTGGAGCGTGGCGCTGGCAGCTGTCACATTTGCGTATCTCGGTAACTGCGTCGACGTGCATGCCAGACCAGTAATATCCTGCATTCATCAGCTTTGCCACTACCATTCTTGGGCCTGCGTGTAGCCCGCATGTTCCTTCATGTATATCTTTGAGGAGAAGGGAGGCTTCGGCCGGGTCAACACAGCGCAAGAGTGGCCCCAAGTAAGAGCGGCGGTACAGGATGTCATCGGTCAGTTGATATTGCAGGGCCTTGGTTTTTATCTTCCGGGCCTCGAGTTTGTCATTGGGCAGAATTCCCGATGATAAAAAGGCTTTGATCGGTGTCATCCATGACACGTTGCCTGTTTGAGTAACGTTGACCTGGCGCACGGGGACCGATGGTTTATCTCGTACTTCGACGCGGACCTCTTTTGCCATGTGCTCAAAAACCGTGGATGCCATTTTGCTGAGTGCGTCAGCGGGTTTGTTCTCGCTGCGCCGGATGTGCTCGACTGTGCATGTGTCGAACTTGCGCATGAGTTTCTTGGCTTGCTCCAGGTATAGAGCCATGGTTTCGTCTTTTGCATCGTATACCCCGTTGATCTGCCGTGCTACCAACAAAGAGTCTACATGTGCCTCTACGTGCCTGGCCCCCATTTTTTCCGCTATGCGGAGGCCTGACAGCAACGCTTCGTATTCCGCTTCGTTGTTTGTGCTTTTGAACTCGAGGCGGATGGCGTATGTGAACTCATGTTTGTCTGGGCTGATGAGGCGCAAACCGGCGCCAGCACCGTCTCCGTTGGAGGCGCCATCAGTGTATAAGGACCACTTTTGCGATGGGTCGTGCGCTGGCGCAGGTGATTCTTCTTCTCGGCACTCTTGAACCTTGTCGGCTGGGATCTCGGTTGCGAAGTCTGCCAGTACTTGTCCCTTGATTGCGGGTCGGGGTTTATAACTGATTGTGTGCTCTCCGAGCTCAATAGCCCACTTTGCCAGTCTTCCTGACAATTCTGGCTTGGCCAAGATATCGTTGATCCGATAGTCCGTGAGGACGTTTATCGGGTGACCTTGGAAGTATCTGCGCAATCTTCGGGAAGCGTGAATTAAAGCTAGGACCAGCTTTTCCATTATGGTGTACCGAGTTTCCGCATCTAACAGCGTGCGGCTGATGTAATAGATAGGCGTTTGCACGCCTTTACGATCGACCATTAGAACTGCGCCGATTGCCCGCTCCGTGACTGAAAGATAGAGCGTGAGTGGCTCTTTAGGGAGCGGGGCTGTTAGTGTAGGAAGGTTCATCAAACACTGCTTCATTTGTTGAAAAGCTGACTCAGCTTCGGTTGTCCAGCGGAAGTTACTTTTCTTCAGACAATTTTTCAAGGTGTCGACAAAAGGAAATGACTTTGAAGCGTAGTTGGATAGGAACCGGTTTAGGGCGACCAGGCGGCCCATCAATGTCTGCACCTCTTTGACGGAGGCGGGAGATGGCATCCGCTCGATTGCTTGTACCTTGTCTGGGTTGGCGCGGAACCCGTCCCGCGTGACGATGACTCCCAGAAATTTCCCTTATTCCATTCCAAACGAGCACTTGCTTGGGTTTAGCTTCATGCGGACCTTTCGTAGCTGATGAAATGTTTGTTGGATGTCTTGTAGCATGTCGGTTTCCTCCCTGCTTTTGATCACTAAATCATCGACGTACACTTCCAGCCGTACGCCGATTTCTTTCACGAACGCTGTATCCATCAGGCGTTGGTATGTGGCGCCCGCATTTTTCAGGCCGAAAGGCATCTTTGTGTAGCAGAAGATACCCGCGTCCGTGCGGAACGCTGTTTTGTCTTCATCCTCTTTCGCCATCTGTATTTGGTGATATCCTTTGTAGGCGTCCAGGAAACACTTGAATCTGTAAGGGGCGAGGGAGTCCACCTTCAAATCGATCTCTGGTAGGGGATAACAGTCTTTTGGGCATGCCTTGTTGATGTCTTTGTAATCCACGCACATGCGCCATCCTCCATTCGCTTTGGCGACCATGACGGGATTGGCCACCCAAGTTTGATATCTGATGGGGCGGAGGATGCCCGCATTGAGCAGCTCGGTGACTTGTTCGTTCATGGCCTTTGTTTTCTCCGGGCCCATACTTCTCTTCTTCTGTACAATTGGCTCTGCGGAACGATATACGTTAAGCCTGTGTTCCGCTATATCCCGTGGAACACCCACCATATCTGCCGGTTGCCATGCGAAAATGTCTATATTGCTGATCAGAAGTTGCTTCAGATGATTTCGTATGGATTCGGAGATTACATGGCCAATGGTCACCGTTTGCTCCGGAAATTTGGGGTTGAGCGCCCATTTTTCCGGCTCTGTGCGGGCATCTGTCTTGACCATCTTTGGCGGTTTGGCTGTCTCCGCGACATGGCAATCTTTGTTCCCCCGGATGAAGGCAACGCCTGTTTTGGTGGGAAAACCAACCATTGCATGCGCCGTGGAGGCGTTGGCGTTGAAGTGGGCAATGCCTTCTCTTCCTAGGAGTATGTCATGGTTTGATGTGGCTGGTAGGACCATGAAGTCGCATATTTCTGTGCGCTCGTGTGTACCATCCGTCCATGTTACAGGCAAAGAGAGCATGCCGCGGGGCATGATGGTTTCATGGATGAAACCAGAGATTGGCTCATTGACCGGAATGAGCTTTGCCTTGTCTTCTTCATCTAGCTGTTGGAAACATTGGTCGTACATGATATCTGTGCTGCTGCCGCCATCCAAAAACATATACCGTGTGCGGTAATGTCCGAAGACGGCAGTAATCACCAATGGAGCTGTGCAGGAGGCACCCCCTCTGACCTTTGGCATGAGGATGTCAGCCTCCTTCCATGAGTCGTCTAGTGGCTGTACCCGGGTGCGCTTCCCATGTTGGGTGTTCTTGCTCCGCCATGTCATGTTGCATTGGTGGCGGGGGATTAGAGTTGCAGCGTGAGTGTTTAGGTCCCGGATCTTCTTCCGCGACCCTTTACCTTGGGTTTCTTCGTTGCCTTGCCCTTTGCCGGCTCGGTGAACATTTTTGACCAAGTGGCCGAGCTGGCCTGATTTCAGCGCTGCCTCTATCTCCATTTTTAAACTGTAACAGTTGTCCGTGAGGTGGCCGTAGTCGTTATGGTACTCACAGAACTTGCTGCGGTCCACGTTTCGGCGCTTCCCTAGGGGGTTGGGCTCTTTCAGGGTGACCTGCTCGGTTTTCAGAACTTGAGATGGAGTTTTTGTTAACGGGGTCCAGTCGTGATTTTTCTTGGAGTGTCCGCGTGGGTCCCGCGTTTGTTTGGAGCTGATTATCTAGCGGGCATCACCGGCCGGGGAATATTTTCCTTCGTCGGTGGTGCCTGTGATGCGGTTCCAGACGGATTTGTTTTTGTGTCTAGTATTATTATTATTATGGTGTTGTGGCTGGAAGCCGTGTTGTTGGTTGAAAGATTTTTCGGAGGAGGCATATATCTTGGCTGAGCGTATGAGCTCATCCCAGGACTCTGGGATGCCATCTTTGCCGGTGAGGCATTTCATGAGGTCTGGACTGGGCACATTGTGAATGAACGCGGCCCGTGTGAGCTCCTCCCCGCATCCAATTTGCAGTGCTTCTTTGTTAAACCGGACTATGTAATCTTCGATCGTTTCCCTGTCATACCGTCGGCATAGCAGGATGTCCGCTTTGTCTTTCTTATGCTTACGTAAGTGCGAAAAGTGGCTACCGAACTTTTCTGTGAGGTCGTCGAAATCCTTCACGCTTCCCGCTGGGAGGCTATCAAACCATACCCTGGCGGCACCCGTGAGGGTTTGGGCGAAAAGGTGACACCACACTTGAACAGGCCAATCCACAGATACACCTGCGCATTCGAAATCGTGCACATGGTCATCTGGGTCACGCAGGCCATCGTATCTACCGATGCTGCTTAGGAGTTTGGCCTTTCTTGGTACTTTTGCAGCCGCTATGCGAGCGACGAATTTGGACTTCTCAGCAAAAGCTTTCGGTCGAAACGGTTTTACCAAGTCATCGTCTATCTCACTGTCTCGCGACGTGTGAGTGTGTTTCTTCCCCCTGTGATCGGAGTCGCTGCTTGACGATTCGTAACCATCTGGCTCTCCACGTGATTTGGCGTAGCCCCGAGCTCTGACGTTTCCGCCGAGCTCCCCGCTACGACCCTCACCGTGGTTAGCCGTATCCTTCTTCTTGTACCTTGCTTTCGACGGAGTATCGAAAGCAAGCGTCTTACCTCTCTTTTTCGCTTGCTGCAACAGCTTGCGTTGGTAGATTGCAGCACTCTTGGCGTTCTGACGGAGGAGCCAACGATCCGGATCCTCTTCGGAGAGCTCTTGACTGTCGTCGTCGGATTCGACGTCACGGATTTCAACGGCTGACCCGTCGAGCCTAGACGTCGTCTGCTTGACGACAGTGTTGGGTGTGGTTTGGTTATCCGGCTGTCGGAGGTCCTCGTCTCCTGTTTGGTGCATGCCGGATGTATTAGGGTTGGGTTCAGCCATGGGTGGGTTAAAAGATGGGTTAAAATAGCTGTTCTAACCGTTGGATGGCGCCAATGAAGAAACAATAAGTATACCGGAGATTAAGACTGACCTCCGGGGGGTTAATACTTATGTAACTACAGGTTTAATCCTTTACCCAAACCGTTATGACAACCCGAGAGTTCGTTAAGGTGAGTGTGATATGTATTGTGTGTGGTATGAACAAGAGATTTAAGTGGTTCGGCCGTTAATGACCTACGTCCACTGTGAGGGCACCGGAATATTATTACTAACAAGAGAGAATTACAAGTAATGAGTACAGTCGTGATGGTTGTATTTGTGAATGCCTACATGAGTTGTATCTGATGCTATTTATAGACTTAGTAGTGGACCGCATGGAGAGGCCCACGAGTGACACCATTGGCTTGGGCCCAACCGGGGCCCAAGCCCATGGTCTTTCTGGAAGTGGCGGGAAAGGACGAGGCACTGTTGATGACGTCAGCCTACAGTGTGGTCGTTGTTGTAGTTGGACACGTGTCCGCCTTCTGGTGGTGCACAGTAACGTCGTACTTGCTACAGTGTCCAGGCTATCTCTGCTGGCTGATTTGACGCCTGACAGTGGGGGAAGTAATGCCTGCTGGTCACTGTTCACGACAGCGTGTACAGTGCAGCCGTTCCCCTTTTGTACTATCTGCCACATGTCCTTCTTCTGTTGGTGTGTGCTCTGACACAGATCCTTATGAATCTTCCTTTTGTCATCCCTTGTACCTCCTTTGACGTGCCAAGGGAATCTTCCGCGTGTGATGGCACGCGCGTATCAGGTATTAGTTGTTGCTTATCATCTGTGCTGGCGCGCGAGGATGTTGATTGGCTGTCCTCGCGCGAGTATGCTCCCGCGCCGTGATATGGCGCGGGGTTGTTACTTAGTGGGGATAGGGACGCCTTTCAGATTAGGCTCCCTATCCCTTCACTCACCAACACATTTTTGTATTGACATACACTATTTTCATACATGTTTCAGGTTATTTATGAGATGACTTTTAAGCTTTTGGAATTTTACTTAGATTTTGGATTCATTGTATTTCAGTTTTAGTTGTCACTTTAGAATTATTGTATCTTGTATTTTTCTTTCAATGTAATAAACTACTTAATTAATGTATCAATATTTATACTTTTAGTCCATGAGCTATTGAAAAATCGTCACTACGTGGCACCTCGATGATTCTGCCATTGGTTGGAGTGTTACAATATGGTCCACATCAGCATGACACCTCAGCTGCCACGTCAGCATCTACCTCAGCAGCCACATCATCTTGAACTAACTCAGTTAGTTCAGAGTTAACGGAGGTTCATTTTTTACACCCACATGTTCATTTCGGATTATCCTGGTCCAACGTTAAAGTTCAGATTCTTATCGGCCAATGACCCAAACTTTGTATTATTTAAATCCAATACCCCAATAAATAACTAATGAAGGCTACAAGTTTAAGATGAGAGTTTAGTTTTTTGAGACAATACTTTATTATGTTTACCAATATGGGAAGAGATAATGTACAAAGAACCTTAACATACAAAGCGTAAGAAGCATTCTCAGCCATTAGATTAAGATGGTGGCAAGATGGTAATTAACAACCCTAATCATATTTGGGTTAATCTAACCAAGGGTAAATTAGGAAAAAGCATTTAAAATTTTTTCAAATCGTAACAACAGAATCAAACGAAACCTAATTTTTCAACGATTGAAATCGATTAACCAATATGAATGATTACACAATCAAAATAAAAAAAATGATTACATCGAACGAAAACAGACTATCAGTATTCAAAATTAAAGATAAAAAACAGAGTATTATAAATGGGACAATAAATCAGTCGAAATCATATGTATTATGAATAAACGCACGTATTATTTGTCAGAAGCACTCGATTTTGATTCTAAAAGAAGAATTAAAGATAAAAAATGAGTTATAAAAAAGTTGCAGGTGAAGAAGATGACTATGATAACAGGTATCTTTAAACGCACTCATTATATAATAATTAATATTTGGACGCACTCATTAAAATTTTGGACGCACTAATTAATTGTTTTATTAATGTTGGAGGCACTCAACATATACAGACAACCTTTGCATCATGGTTTTAGTTCATTTGGATGTTTTTTAGTTTTATTAATGTTTCTTCATACTAAATGGACTGATTGAAGAAAAAACTCAATCGTATTGCTCAGCTTGAAGAAAAAAACTCAATCGTGTTGCTCAGTGTAGAGGTATGGTGCCTGACCCGACATACCGTGTTCATTATTTTATTACTTGTTATATTATTTGCTAATATTGGGGTGTGGAGGTAACCCCCTAACTAGGCTTGGTGCCAATGGGCTATGTGCCCATATAGTTAGGGGCCCATGATGGTGGCCTATAAAAGCCCTATATAAAGAGGCCTTCACCTCTCATTAGGGCACACAAGAGATTACCCCCAAAACAACTATGGCAGCCACCATCAATTTTTGTGTCTGTACGTTGGATTCTACTCGTAGTCTCCTAGTAGTCACCTCCACTCCCCACCTTCCTTTCCTTCCTTGTAGATCTGAACTGGAAAAGATATGAAGAACAAGGTGTGATGATTCTCCTATTCAACTTGGTCGAGGCATGACCCGGACAGCCGTTTCGGTACGTGTTTCTTCATTGGCGCCATCCGTAAAGAGCAATTCGGCAACAATCACATCTTTGTTTTTCTCTACTCTAAACCTTAAGATCTGTGCTTTTTGAAAGTCTCACAGGGTTTTGGATTAATAATATTTTCTGGATTGGATACATACATCACAAAGGTGTAAGCTTTCTAAATTGAGACCTTAAAATAATGTGTGGCTACAATTTGTTCCTAAGTTAAATCCAAAAGAATAATGGAAAGTAAAGAAACAATTTTCATAATCGTATATGTTGGCTGGTTGTGTAAAAGGGGGGGGGGGGGGGGGGGGGGGGGGGTTACAACATAAGTAGCATGGGTACAACAGTGCAAAGCGTCTACCCTTTTCTTTGTTCTCAGATCTGAGTTCTTTACATTCAAATGGAGACCTATGGGTCTACAAATTCATACCTATTCCCCTTAACCCTGGGCTTAAAAAAAATAAAAAAAAAAAAAAAAAAACCACAAAATTGTTCTATTCTTCTTGATGCTTCTAGATCTATGGTTCTTTGGGGTTATGCATACATTATCCAGGTCTTACTTTAAGGACAGCCGTTTCGGTACGCGTTTCTTCACTCAGCTTGAAGAATCCGTTGCTCAAGGTAAATCCGCTATAAAAAACAAGGACCAAGAAGAACTTCTGAAATCAAAACCTTCCATCGTTGCGATGGTGGACGAACTCGTTCAGTTCCGACAGACGTTAATCGTCGTCGTCGATGAAGAGATTAGTATCAAAGATTAGTATCTTTGACCATGCTGTTAAAAAAAAGCAATCTTTGACCACACTCTATTCAAGAATGTCCTTATTAAATTTCAGTTTCTTAATTTTGGGTTTGTTTAATATTCCAATTCAGTTAATGAGTTTCTTTCTAATTTAAATCTTGTTGGTTGATTACTTGATTATTAGAAATGTTTAACCTGCCAATGACCCCCAGCTTAATTGGGGAGAGATGGGAGGGTTTACGTCTTATGGAGGTTCCCGCCCGGGAGGGATACACGGTTCAAATCCTAGGGCCAGCAAAAATACACTCCTTGACGTTGAAAGGGCTTATGCCCTCAGGCACGATGCGAAAATGAGGATTCGAAACGGGGGTACCGATGTGATGTTTTTAGCCGATCCAAAAAAAAAAAAGAAATCTTTGACCAGACCAGACTTAATTTAAGAATGTTTTAATTTAGACGCACATGTATTTATATCATTCTTAATATAAACCCACGTATATTATTTTTTTTGGATAATTTAAACGCACGAGTATTTGTATCATTTTTTATTTTGAAATAAAGGTACGTTTAAATATTGGAGTGAGTGCGTTTATAATTAATGGACCAACAACTCATCATCTCACTTTCTCTTCAGTATCATGCTTTTTTTATTAAAAAAAAAAACAGAACATATTTCAAGTGGTGGGTTTTCAAAATCAGAGCATTCGTTTATGTTTATACATTTCATCTTCTTCATTTACATTAAGTAACCATACTCTGTTTTTTTATTTTTGGAATGATTATCTATAATCGTTTTTTTTTTTTTTTGCACTGTTCTTCATTTACGTTCAGTTTTTTATTTGGTATACTTGATTTGTTTTGTTCTTCGAATAATGTGTTTGATCGACTGATGTTGTATAATTCGAATTCGAATTTGAAATCATTCAATTATGTTATGAAATCGTTTACGAAAAAAGAATGTGATTGTAGTAATCAGTTACAGAGAAAAAAAAGTCTGATTTGCCCGTGGGTTTAACTGCGATCGAAGTTAATTAGAGTTTAATTAGGTTAATCATGGTTTGGTTAAGTTGATAGGTGACAATTTGTAGTGGCTTCTTACACTTTGTACATTAAGGATACTTTGTATCATATACTTTCTCTACCAATATTATGTTAAGTACTAAGTATGTTTGTATAATTTTTTTTAGTGGATCTAGTTAATTTCTTCATATATGTGAATTCAATATTATTCGAAACTTAATATACGTTCGTTTGTGTTTGTTTCCGTCCATTAACACTTGGTTTTTGTTCATTTGTGTTCATGAATGTCCGTTTATGCTTGTGTGTGTTGACGAAAAAATTAACAAACGAACACGAGTGTTTTCATAACAAATGAACACGAACAAAAAATATCGTTTAATAAGTACTAATAAAGTTTTAAATAAACAAACACAAACAAGATCTTGTTCATTATTATTCTATTCCCCTCATTTCATCCATACCAAAACAAATTAAAAAAAAAGGATAAATTACACAATTCGTCCTTTAGGTTTGACCCATTTTTCAGTGGATGTCCTTTCGCGTTTCAGTTGATGAGATTCGTCCTTAACGATCTAAAATCTTACACCCACTGTCCTAAGGGCCTAACCCAGTTAAAATTTTCAGTTAACTTTGGTCATGTGCCTTGCACATGAGGGTAAATTGGTAATTTTACTTCTCTCTCCCTATATCTAACTTCAATCACCACCACCACCACCTAATCCTGAAAACTTTCCCTCCATTAATTCCAAACTTGCAATTGAACCCTCATCCCTAACTCCAAACAAATCCCTATATTTAATAAAGCAAGAAATAGATATCAAAAAATAATCATTAAAAGCTCTCACTATATTTAGAGGCTTTGAGACCTTTACTCAAGAATCAAGATCTTATTTAGAATATCTGTTGCGTCATCAACATGCCGCATACCCATAAAGCATCCATGAGGTTTAATACCTTTTCTCAAGAATCAAGTGTAACACCCCAACCGATGGCGGAAATATCGAGGTGTCACGTAGTGACGATTATTCAATAGCCCATGGACTAAAAGTGTAAATATTGATACATTGATTGAATAATTTATTACATGAGAAAACAAAGGTACAATGATTCAAACAAACTATTTAAACTGAAATACAATGAATCAAAATCTAAATATGAATCCAAAAGCTTAAAAGTGATCTCATAACAACCTGAAACATGTACGAAAATAGTATATGTCAATACAAAATGTATTGGTGAGCATACCCTGTTTGAATATATATAGTAGAAAAAGAGTTTCGCAATTCACATGTCATACTGTCTACAATTTAGTGTTCAAGCTATGTACAAATGCTACCCAAAATCAAACCTTTGTTCAATGAATCAAGAGTCACATATATATAGTATTCGCTCATAGTAGGCAATGAATAATCGTTCACACATAACAATAATCAAGTACTATTTATTGCTATGCTAGGCCGCCCAACGGTTAATGATTAAGGTCATAAGTACACACTATCAGCGAATCAACAAGTAAAACACATACAAGAATTGCAATTGTGAATATATGATAAAACATGATTAAGTGAGTGAAGTAATAAGCGTACATGAGTCACCCCAAAAGTGTAAAACATGAAAAAGGGGAAAGATATACTCACAGTTTGCGAAAGCGATCAAAATCCAACTTAAGCGGTCGTGAGCTAAGTAATGGGAATTCCGAGGAATTCAACCTATAACGTATAAGAATACTAATAAGGGAAAAGTCTAAAAGTCTATGGTATCTAGGGTCTAAGGCATTAGGGTTTGCTAAGTCGATTTGGGGAATTAGAGTTTTTATGATAAGTCGACTTAATATAAAAGTTGTATATTAAATATAATATACCAAAGTTTGTAAATATGGTTTAGGTAATTTAATTATTACCAATTGAATATTTAGATAAAAAAATATGTTTGAATAATTAAGACAAAGTAATTTAATTAATTACTTTCACTAAGTTATTGTAAATAAATACAATAATCATAATTGTTTAAATAAATATTTATGAGTTACACCATGACCCAATAAATGGTAACTAAGATTTTCAAACATAGAAATATTTATATTTTATAAGAAAAATATTTATTAAATAGATGTTTAAATAGTATAAATAAATAAATGTTTAATTATGTCTAATTAAACATAAATAAGACTAATAATACAAGACATGATCCAAAAATTCTATTTTTATATAAAATGGATGCTTTCTGATGTAAATCAATGAAAATAGTTTTCCCATAATTTTTATATACTTATTTATATTTAAAACTGATTTAATGAGATTAAATCATGTTTAAATGATTAAAAATAGGAAAACCAATAAAAATAAATATTTTCTGAACCAATAATTTTTATTTCAGATTAGAATGGTTAGAAATAATTACCCAAAAAGTTTGGGATTAAAATCATTAAAAATGAATTTTTAATCAATTAATTATGATTAAAACAATTTAAATCAATAAAAATACGAAAATAATTCATTTTTCAGAAAATAAAAATATAATAATTTTCTTTAGGGTGTCAAGATGCTACACCTAATTTTTTATAATTTTTGAAGCTAAAATGAATTTATTATGAATATTATAATTCTTGTAGGAATTTTATATTCATGTTTATAAAAAAAATAAAGAAATAGATAAAACTAATTAACCAACAACAACAAAAAAAAAATGACAAAAACATGCCTCTTGAAGAACTTGAACCTAGGACCTGTGGGTTCCTTACTCATGCACTAACCACTAGACCACACATTAATTTGTTGATTCTACTTAAAGAAAAAAAAACATTTTAACATATTATACAAATGCATCAACTTCTTCCCCAAATAACATCAAACCCTAACCCTAACCCTTAATTCTAATAGACTGCATCAGATACAATTAGCAACTAAAACCATAGGGCTTTCAAAGATTAACGTATAGATAACAAAACGGCTAAAGAAAATCGAACTTACACAAACGTTTGAAGTTCGAAAAGAAACATATAATGCGACAGAGGACACACGCTGGTTTGGCTACTTCTGGATGCGATTATCACCAAATTATAGTGGGTTTGTGATGTGTACAGGATTGTAAATGAAATGGGATGTTTAATTTATAGTTTCATCGAACAAAACAGACGTTTTTAACGGGTTTTAAATTTCCGGCGGTTACGTTTGTTAAACCCGAATTAAACTCAGTTAATTTAGATAAATAACGCTTGTAACTGATCACTCATGGTTCGAAACTGATGGAAAATCAAAACGGTGAAATAAAAACGGCTTGAAGACGCCTAAACGGCCTAATTAATGTTCGTCGGAAAAAGAGTCCGGTCGCCGGAGACTACCAGACGCGACAGAATGCAAAAAGGAGGGAAGGAGGTTGAAACTTTTGATAATTGGCAAGTTTAGTCCTTCTAGTTTACTTGATTAACTTTATAGTGATTTGAGTTAAGTTTCCTTTAAAGTACACTAACCAAGTTAAGATAAATTAACCAAAACGCTTTGAAAACTTATTTAATAAACTTATGTTTTTATTTAAAAAAACAAATTGAATAAAAAAAAGATGATATTTCCCCAAACTTTTGTTAAACTTTTCACGTTTAAATTAAAGATTTAAAAGTAACTCACGTTTTAATAAATTTGAAAAAGTTGAAAAGTATAGGGACTAAATTTGACAATTTGCTAAAAGATGAGGGTAACGGTTGTCACATCAAGTTCTTATGGTCTTCTTTAACCCGTGTACTACTATCTAAATCCAGTATTGATAATACTTTACTTGGAAGACTTTTAGCGCAAGATCAGAGCGTTATCAACCAAGTTAGTGAACAGAGGATGTTAGAAGGAGAGAACAGAGGAAGAGAGAGAGAGAGAGAGAGAGAGAGAGAGAGAGAAGGAAAAAGGGACAGAAGAAGAAGACGACGGCGGTGGCAGTGGTGGTGGATACTGACGAAGACGACGATAATAGATGTTAAGGGTTTCTGATTGAATTAGATCTGACCTGAAGGTTGACGGGTAGAGGTTCGGGGGTGGTTTGGTCTGGGTTGCAGGTGTTATGGTGGTGACGGCGATGGCTCTTAGCAGCGGGTCTAGATATTAGGTCTTGAAGGTGTCATTGGTTGTGGGTTATGGTAATAGATTAATGAAGGAGGGTAACTATTATAATGAATAATTAGCTGTTGTTGTTGGTTTCAAATGGTGGTTACAAAGAGTGTAGGTAGTTTCAGATTAAGGTGAAAGGTAGTGAAGAAACAATAAGTATACCGGAGATTAAGACTGACCTCCGGGGGGTTAATACTTATGTAACTACAGGTTTAATCCTTTACCCAAACCGTTATGACAACCCGAGAGTTCGTTAAGGTGAGTGTGATATGTATTGTGTGTGGTATGAACAAGAGATTTAAGTGGTTCGGCCGTTAATGACCTACATCCACTGTGAGGGCACCGGAATATTATTACTAACAAGAGAGAATTACAAGTAATGAGTACAGTAGTGATGGTTGTATTTGTGAATGCCTACATGAGTTGTATCTGATGCTATTTATAGACTTAGTAGTGGACCGCATGGAGAGGCCCACGAGTGACACCATTGGCTTGGGCCCAACCGGGGCCCAAGCCCATGGTCTTTCTGGAAGTGGCGGGAAAGGACGAGGCACTGTTGATGACGTCAGCCTACAGTGTGGTCGTTGTTGTAGTTGGACACGTGTCCGCCTTCTGGTGGTGCACAGTAACGTCGTACTTGCTACAGTGTCCAGGCTATCTCTGCTGGCTGATTTGACGCCTGACAGTGGGGGAAGTAATGCCTGCTGGTCACTGTTCACGACAGCGTGTACAGTGCAGCCGTTCCCCTTTTGTACTATCTGCCACATGTCCTTCTTCTGTTGGTGTGTGCTCTGACACAGATCCTTATGAGTCTTCCTTTTGTCATCCCTTGTACCTCCTTTGACGTGCCAAGGGAATCTTCCGCGTGTGATGGCACGCGCGTATCAGGTATTAGTTGTTGCTTATCATCTGTGCTGGCGCGCGAGGATGTTGATTGGCTGTCCTCGCGCGAGTATGCTCCCGCGCCGTGATATGGCGCGGGGTTGTTACTTAGTGGGGATAGGGACGCCTTTCAGATTAGGCTCCCTATCCCTTCAAGTCCCCCTAGTCTAGGGCTTCTCCTGCTCTCTGATGAGGAGGTGGAGTGCTAGACTCGAAATGTAGAAGTCGCGGATGAAAGCTCATCTGCTTGCGTTGTGGCCTTCGGGGGTATTATTTTGATTTGAGAAAATATAGGCGGGAAACGTATTTCTCCGTTTTTCGTCAAATTTGCGCCGTGAAGGACGTTCTCCGTCCCAACGTTGCAGTGGTTGAGCGGGGAACGTCTTTTGAAGGTTTACGTCAACTTTCCGCTAGGAAGGACGTTTTCCGCCCCAACGTTGCAGTGGTTGGGCGGGGAACGTCTTTTGAAAGTTTACGTCAACTTTCCGCTGAGGAGGGCGTTCTCCGCCCCAACGTTGCAGTGGTTGGGCGGGGAACGTCTTTTGAAAGTTTACGTCAACTTTCCGCTAGGAGGGACGTTTTCCGCCCCAACGTTGCAGTGGTTGGGCGGGGAACGTCTTTTGAAAGTTTACGTCAACTTTCCGCTGAGAAATTTACTGCTGCCGGAGTAATTTAATGCGGGTCTGGAGTTGTGATAAATTCTAAATCATTAGCATTGAATTTGTCTCTCATAAATTGGAATAAATGCGCCTGGAATTCGAATGATCAATTACTTCTGAGGGAAGTTTAGTGGTTGCTGATGTGTCAGTGACTGTCTGGTTGTACAGACTGATACACGTCCCATCGTGGTTGCAGTTATCAATATATCGTCTGTGTCAGGAGCGTGGGGTTTCACGCGTCTGACATTTTGTCTTCATGGTTGAGATCGTGCCACGTGTCGATAGGCACGTGTTGTCTGTCAGGCGCGTGGGTTGCCACGCGCTTGACTGGTTGATATTGTGAGATCTGTTGACACGTGTCGATCATCCGGCGCCGGTGTAGTGTACAACTGTCATACACTTTCATCCAGGCCACTCGTTTGTGTTGCGGACACGTGCCACCATCTTGTGAATGGAATTTGAAAAGTTGTGACGGTTTACACTTCCCCGGTGGGTCCCTCTGTCATTAATGCGATGAGTATATAAGGATTAGCAATGTTGCTATGAACGGTTACTTCTCTTATTTCTTTCCTTCTTGCTCTCAATTTTCTCTCAACTTCCGGTCATTCTTCTGTTGAAGTTTCCGTTTAATCTTCAAAGATCTCCCTGATCTTGAAGATTCATTGTTGAAACTTCAAGTTTCTTCCTTGCTAGAGTGTCTTCTGTTCTTGTTTTCTCCTTGTTGATCCTTCCATCAACCGTTCTTTTTCAGCTTCTTTGAAGATTCCGGTTGATCTTCAAGTTTTCCGGTGAGATTTCCAGGTTTTTTTTCTTTTTGAAACTCCCACAATGTCTGATAGTCACAGTGTCTCCGGTGAAGTTCTGGGTAAGGAGACGGAGGAGGTGGTGCAGGAGCCCATCGTCGAGCATGGCCGAACGAAGGAGAGGAAACTCATGACCAACACATTCTGTGTTTGGGGTCAGGAGGCTTTTAACCGCTTTTGTGTTATGTATGGGATCCTCCCGGAGTGGGAGCCCACGCTTCCTTCTCCGACCAGCACCGTCTTATCTGCTGGTAGCGACCAGCTGGCCCTTTATGAAGCCCACTTTGCCAAGTGTGGGTTCCGGCTTCCATGCACCCGGTTCCAGATAGATACCATGGTTGCCTATGGCGTCGGGCCTACCCAACTAACCGCCTTCGGGCTTCTGAGGTTAGTTCATTTTGAGGCGTCGTGCCGCGCCTTAGACATTGAGCCGACTGTTGAGCGGTTCAACGTGTTTTATTTCATGGCGCGGGATGAAACGTGGTTTTCTTTTAAGCCACGCCCCAAGGTGCCCGCCATGGCCACCCATACCCCAAAGTCCCTTCACTGGGCAAAGGAGAAGTTCTTCTTTGTGAAGAAGGGGGTCATCCCTGTTGGCCTCCCTTGGAAGATAATAGGGGATGGTCAGCGCGTGGCGGACATGCCTCTGCTTAAAGATTACAAGAAGCAGGATTGGTTCGTTGCTTACCGCCAACGCCACTAGGCTGGAGTTCCAGAACTTGACAGAGGGAATCTTCTTCCTTCTGGGGATGAGCCGGAACGGTATCCGGGCGGGTAAAGAGCCTTACATCGCGGAGGAGGGTAAGTATTTTATATTAGTTATTATCATTATTGCCTCCCGCGTTCCTGTCCTTATGATGTGTCATTTGCAGGTGTAAGCAAGTTTGAGTTCTACGCTGCCCGTCAGGAAAAGGGCATTAAGTGGAGGCCAGTGGCGGAGGGCCAGACCTCGTGCTTGGATGCGTTGGCGGATCGTTTTTATTATCCTGACCTTGCTGCGGCGCCCAAACCTTATTTTACAACTGGTGAGTCTCCCAGCCCTTTATTTGATAGTATTTTCGGAGATGATACTGTAGGGGAGACTCCGCCGGTAGGCTCGTCCGCGAGGCGTGGTCGTTGGAAGCACGCTCCGCGGAAGCACAGGTACCGAGCCATGATTACCCTTTCTGACTCGGGTTCTTCCGTTTCAGCAGGAGAAGCTGTGAAAGGGCGTCGGCGGAGGAAGGATGGCCCACCTTCTGAGGATGACGAGGAGGCGGAATCTTCTCAGCTGTAGAAGAGGAAGAGGTCGCGGACCGCTGGCCCGGTGAAGGAGACTCCAGTCGCGCCTGGCGCTGGAGGTGGTGAGGGATCGGTACCTGGTCCGGACCCAGTTAATGTCTCCAAGGGTCCTGTTGGAAGTGGTAGCGGTGGCGGGCCCGTTTTCAGCATGGGCATTGGTGCCGCCCCTGCGCGCCAACCACTCTTCCAGAAGTTACTGAGGAAGAAGACTCCTGGTAAGTTCTTTTTTCCTCCTCTCTCTTCTTTTCTATTTTCATTGATTGTATTATTATTAATAAGTTATTGTTGATTTGTAGTGGCGCCGAAGATTGTGCCCACTGCACCTTTGTCTTCTTCCGCCGAGGCGGGTGGAAGGGAGGAGGATGCCTTGTGGAAGGAGCAGGAGCTTGCGCAGGAGCAAGCGCGGGCCGATGAAGCCTTGCAAAAGGCTGAGGCTGAGAATGCCGCTGCTGCCAAGCAAGCGGCAGCCGATGAAGCCCGCCGCCGGGCTGAGGCGGAGAAGAAGGCTGCTGCCGATGAAGCCGCAAGAAAGGCTGAGGCAGACAAGAAGGCTGAGGCGGACCGCCTTCGCCTCCAAGAGCAGAAGTTCTTGGAGGAAAAAACCAAGCTGGCTGAGGAGCGCGCTGCAAGGGAGCGTGCCGAAGCTGAGAGCCAGGAAATGGCTCGTGATGGAGGGGATGCTTTTGAGAGGGCTCTGCTCCAGCAGGGCGCCTCTGGAGCTGGTGCGAGCGGCTCGCGTCGGGATCGGCGCGAGGCGTCCAGGGTTGGGGAATCAGCAGGAGTCTATGACGGCTCTTGCTGGTCTGGTGGTGACGCCATCTGGCGCCCTCGCTGGGCGATAAGGGAAAACACATTGTTTTCCAACTCCTTGGCTGCCGAGGAGTTTGTCAGCGAGGTGGTGCCTCCCTATGAGCGCACTCACCAGGATATGTTGAGTCGTGAAGACCTAATAGCCGCCTTGTGCGTTAACCAGGCGACTCAACTATCCATGATGGACTCGCTGCGGCGCCGTGACTCGGCGTTGTGGCGGGACATGGAGCAGGTGGAGGCGGAGAAGGCCAGTCTTGCTGAAAAAGAGGCTGCCTTCAAAGCCGAGATTGCCAAATACCGCCGCCGTGCCCATGACGCGGAGGCTAAGGTTGCCAAACTTGAAGAAGACGCGGTTGCTGAAAGGCGCCGTTGGTCAGAATCCTGGAAGAAGGCCAACACTGACATCTCCGATCTGAAGGAGCTTTTGTCAGTGGCGCGTGAGGAGCGGCGGACGGCGGTGAAGAGCCTTGAGGAGAAGAGCAGGGCCCTCACGGAGAGGACGGCGAAATATGTAGAGATGCGCAAGGAGCTCGAGTTTAAGGACGAGGCTCTTATTGCGGCTACTGAGCGCGTCTCTTCGCTGGAGCGGGAGAGGGCCCAGGTCCTTAGTGCGAAGGAGGACCTGGAGCGAGACTTGGATTCTTGTGACCAGGCTCGCCTTGCTGCTGTGAAGGAAGGTGAGGCGGCCAAGTTGCTGCTGGATGAAGCTGTCACCGCCCAGTCCCAGATGCAGGACTCCATCAAATGGTTGATGACAGACGGGATGGCTGGGGTAAGTCTTCGCGCTTTCTCTGCTTTTGAGACTTGTCTTTTCCATAT
This sequence comes from Ambrosia trifida, assembly GCA_028751855.1. Classification (NCBI taxonomy): domain Eukaryota; kingdom Viridiplantae; phylum Streptophyta; class Magnoliopsida; order Asterales; family Asteraceae; genus Ambrosia; species Ambrosia trifida. Next base: position 216,034,114 of record CM054122.1, on the reverse strand, counting down.
GCTAACTTTGTTTCTATGCGCAGGTTTTCAAGAGATTTTGGCAGGAGCCCTTGCTCGGAGACCAGATTGCCGCCATTGCTGCCAGTGCCCAAGCCTATGGTTATGGCGAGGGCTATGAAGACGGTTTCTTGCATGCGCAAAATGATGGGCGCATCGTGGATGCGGAACACTATGGCAAGCCACTGAAGGATGAGTATGAGGCGGAACTCCAAAAGTTCGAGAAGATAGAGTTCCCCATCCTCCAAGTGCTTGCGGACTGCAACAAGAACGCGGATCCACCTGCGGCCCTTAGATATTTTATAGAAACGTCTGATGCGCTGGCGAAAGCTTCTGGCGAGGGGCCTTCCGGCGCAGCTGATCAATGATTAGGCCTTTTAATACTTGTAACTTTTCTTTTCCTTGTAAATATAGAAGGGTTTTTAATTCCCTTTGTTAATGAAACTTTTGTTTGTTATATCGTGTTGTCTCGTCTCTAATTTACTTATTTAACCAAGTCGTCACCCGGTGTGTAAGTAAGAGTTAGAGCGCGCGCTCGGCTAGACAATCCGACGTCTAAGTGTTACAACACTTTCTCGCCTTGAAGATTGTAGCGGAGGCGACTTGTGCCATTGAGTCCGACTTAGGCGCGTGATCGCCTCGCCTTGAAGACCCGTTTACCGCGTTTATGTGGCGCGCTACTCTGTCCGAGTTGCAATGACTCTAGAAGACAAGAGTTGAGGCGTATGTTGCGGTGTTGTAGGTCCGGCGAGTAAATCCGTCTTGAAGACTACGCTGCTTGAGTAGGCGCCCGACGCGCACGTGGCGCGTCTTGAAGGCATGCCTTGCTAGCGTGTCCGACGTGATTTTGCCTAAGTCTTGAAGACCTTGGCGCGGAAAGTACAAGTAGAAACACAGATATAGGAAACGTTTTCATTAATAATATGGCATGTGTAGCCATTTTGATTACAAATAACAACGCCGTAACTGAGCGCCGTTCCATGATCTTGGAATAGGGGTGCCATCGAGCTTTTCCAATGCGTAGGCACCTTTCCCAAGCACTTCTTGAATTTTGTAAGGGCCTTCCCAGGTTGGGGCGAGCTTCCCAGGCTTTTCGGCGTTTGAAGCTTCATTGTTGCGGAAGACGTAGTCCCCAATCTTGAAGGCTTGCTCCTTTACATGTTTGTTGTAGTATTGCTCGAGTTGGGTCTTGTAACTTGCCTCTTTTATTGCCGCGAGGTTGCGGCGTTCTTCTAACAGATCAAGGTTCATGCGGAGTTCTTTATCATTGTCGGTTGTGTTTGCCATCAGTACCCTTGCCGTGGGGCAAGCTATTTCTGCTGGGATTACCGCCTCGGACCCGTATGTTAGGCTGAACGGGGTTTCGCCATTGCTTGTTTTTGTGAGGGTACGGTAGGCCCATAAGACGTGCGGCAACTCGTCTACCCACCCTGTTCGCCTGGTTCCGAGTCTTGTCTTGATGCCTTCAACGATTGCGCGGTTGGCTCTTTCTACCTGACCGTTGCCTTGCGGGTGCGCAACGGATGTGAAGATTTGCGTGACTCCCATTTGAGCCAGCCATTGTTGGAGGGCCTGGTCTTCGAATTGTGTCCCATTGTCACTGACCAGTTGCATCGGTAATCCAAACCGACAGATAATGAACTCCCAGATGAACTTCTTGACATGTGCGCCATCGATCTTTGCCAGAGGTTTCGCTTCGACCCACTTAGTGAAGTAGTCGATAGCGACAACCAGGTACTTGACATTGCCCGGCGCCGCCGGGAATGGTCCGACTAGGTCAATAGCCCACTTTTGGAAGGGCCAGGCCGCGGTAACTGGTACGAGATTATTCTTTGGGCGCAAGGTGTTTGGAGCGTGGCGCTGGCAGCTGTCACATTTGCGTATCTCGGTAACTGCGTCGACGTGCATGCCAGGCCAGTAATATCCTGCATTCATCAGCTTTGCCACTACCATTCTTGGGCCTGCGTGTAGCCCGCATGTTCCTTCATGTATATCTTTGAGGAGAAGGGAGGCTTCGGCCGGGTCAACACAGCGCAAGAGTGGCCCCAAGTAAGAGCGGCGGTACAGGATGTCATCGGTCAGTTGATATTGCAGGGCCTTGGTTTTTATCTTCCGGGCCTCGAGTTTGTCATTGGGCAGAATTCCCGATGATAAAAAGGCTTTGATCGGTGTCATCCATGACACGTTGCCTGTTTGAGTAACGTTGACCTGGCGCACGGGGACCGATGGTTTATCTCGTACTTCGACGCGGACCTCTTTTGCCATGTGCTCAAAAACCGTGGATGCCATTTTGCTGAGTGCGTCAGCGGGTTTGTTCTCGCTGCGCCGGATGTGCTCGACTGTGCATGTGTCGAACTTGCGCATGAGTTTCTTGGCTTGCTCCAGGTATAGAGCCATGGTTTCGTCTTTTGCATCGTATACCCCGTTGATCTGCCGTGCTACCAACAAAGAGTCTACATGTGCCTCTACGTGCCTGGCCCCCATTTTTTCCGCTATGCGGAGGCCTGCCAGCAACGCTTCGTATTCCGCTTCGTTGTTTGTGCTTTTGAACTCGAGGCGGATGGCGTATGTGAACTCATGTTTGTCTGGGCTGATGAGGCGCAAACCGGCGCCAGCACCGTCTCCGTTGGAGGCGCCATCAGTGTATAAGGACCACTTTTGCGATGGGTCGTGCGCTGGCGCAGGTGATTCTTCTTCTCGGCACTCTTGAACCTTGTCGGCTGGGATCTCGGTTGCGAAGTCTGCCAGTACTTGTCCCTTGATTGCGGGTCGGGGTTTATAACTGATTGTGTGCTCTCCGAGCTCAATAGCCCACTTTGCCAGTCTTCCTGACAATTCTGGCTTGGCCAAGATATCGTTGATCCGATAGTCCGTGAGGACGTTTATCGGGTGACCTTGGAAGTATCTGCGCAATCTTCGGGAAGCGTGAATTAAAGCTAGGACCAGCTTTTCCATTATGGTGTACCGAGTTTCCGCATCTAACAGCGTGCGGCTGATGTAATAGATAGGCGTTTGCACGCCTTTACGATCGACCATTAGAACTGCGCCGATTGCCCGCTCCGTGACTGAAAGATAGAGCGTGAGTGGCTCTTTAGGGAGCGGGGCTGTTAGTGTAGGAAGGTTCATCAAACACTGCTTCATTTGTTGAAAAGCTGACTCAGCTTCGGTTGTCCAGCGGAAGTTACTTTTCTTCAGACAATTTTTCAAGGTGTCGACAAAAGGAAATGACTTTGAAGCGTAGTTGGATAGGAACCGGTTTAGGGCGACCAGGCGGCCCATCAATGTCTGCACCTCTTTGACGGAGGCGGGAGATGGCATCCGCTCGATTGCTTGTACCTTGTCTGGGTTGGCGCGGAACCCGTCCCGCGTGACGATGACTCCCAGAAATTTCCCTTCTTCCATTCCAAACGAGCACTTGCTTGGGTTTAGCTTCATGCGGACCTTTCGTAGCTGATGAAATGTTTGTTGGATGTCTTGTAGCATGTCGGTTTCCTCCCTGCTTTTGATCACTAAATCATCGACGTACACTTCCAGCCGTACGCCGATTTCTTTCACGAACGCTGTATCCATCAGGCGTTGGTATGTGGCGCCCGCATTTTTCAGGCCGAAAGGCATCTTTGTGTAGCAGAAGATACCCGCGTCCGTGCGGAACGCTGTTTTGTCTTCATCCTCTTTCGCCATCTGTATTTGGTGATATCCTTTGTAGGCGTCCAGGAAACACTTGAATCTGTAAGGGGCGAGGGAGTCCACCTTCAAATCGATCTCTGGTAGGGGATAACAGTCTTTTGGGCATGCCTTGTTGATGTCTTTGTAATCCACGCACATGCGCCATCCTCCATTCGCTTTGGCGACCATGACGGGATTGGCCACCCAAGTTTGATATCTGATGGGGCGGAGGATGCCCGCATTGAGCAGCTCGGTGACTTGTTCGTTCATGGCCTTTGTTTTCTCCGGGCCCATACTTCTCTTCTTCTGTACAATTGGCTCTGCGGAACGATATACGTTAAGCCTGTGTTCCGCTATATCCCGTGGAACACCCACCATATCTGCCGGTTGCCATGCGAAAATGTCTATATTGCTGATCAGAAGTTGCTTCAGATGATTTCGTATGGATTCGGAGATTACATGGCCAATGGTCACCGTTTGCTCCGGAAATTTGGGGTTGAGCGCCCATTTTTCCGGCTCTGTGCGGGCATCTGTCTTGACCATCTTTGGCGGTTTGGCTGTCTCCGCGACATGGCAATCTTTGTTCCCCCGGATGAAGGCAACGCCTGTTTTGGTGGGAAAACCAACCATTGCATGCGCCGTGGAGGCGTTGGCGTTGAAGTGGGCAATGCCTTCTCTTCCTAGGAGTATGTCATGGTTTGATGTGGCTGGTAGGACCATGAAGTCGCATATTTCTGTGCGCTCGTGTGTACCATCCGTCCATGTTACAGGCAAAGAGAGCATGCCGCGGGGCATGATGGTTTCATGGATGAAACCAGAGATTGGCTCATTGACCGGAATGAGCTTTGCCTTGTCTTCTTCATCTAGCTGTTGGAAACATTGGTCGTACATGATATCTGTGCTGCTGCCGCCATCCAAAAACATATACCGTGTGCGGTAATGTCCGAAGACGGCAGTAATCACCAATGGAGCTGTGCAGGAGGCACCCCCTCTGACCTTTGGCATGAGGATGTCAGCCTCCTTCCATGAGTCGTCTAGTGGCTGTACCCGGGTGCGCTTCCCATGTTGGGTGTTCTTGCTCCGCCATGTCATGTTGCATTGGTGGCGGGGGATTAGAGTTGCAGCGTGAGTGTTTAGGTCCCGGATCTTCTTCCGCGACCCTTCACCTTGGGTTTCTTCGTTGCCTTGCCCTTTGCCGGCTCGGTGAACATTTTTGACCAAGTGGCCGAGCTGGCCTGATTTCAGCGCTGCCTCTATCTCCATTTTTAAACTGTAACAGTTGTCCGTGAGGTGGCCGTAGTCGTTATGGTACTCACAGAACTTGCTGCGGTCCACGTTTCGGCGCTTCCCTAGGGGGTTGGGCTCTTTCAGGGTGACCTGCTCGGTTTTCAGAACTTGAGATGGAGTTTTTGTTAACGGGGTCCAGTCGTGATTTTTCTTGGAGTGTCCGCGTTGGTCCCGCGTTTGTTTGGAGCTGATTATCTGGCGGGCATCACCGGCCGGGGAATATTTTCCTTCGTCGGTGGTGCCTGTGATGCGGTTCCAGACGGATTTGTTTTTGTGTCTAGTATTATTATTATTATGGTGTTGTGGCTGGAAGCCGTGTTGTTGGTTGAAAGATTTTTCGGAGGAGGCATATATCTTGGCTGAGCGTATGAGCTCATCCCAGGACTCTGGGATGCCATCTTTGCCGGTGAGGCATTTCATGAGGTCTGGACTGCGCACATTGTGAATGAACGCGGCCCGTGTGAGCTCCTCCCCGCATCCAATTTGCAGTGCTTCTTTGTTAAACCGGACTATGTAATCTTCGATCGTTTCCCTGTCATACCGTCGGCATAGCAGGATGTCCGCTTTGTCTTTCTTATGCTTACGTAAGTGCGAAAAGTGGCTACCGAACTTTTCTGTGAGGTCGTCGAAATCCTTCACGCTTCCCGCTGGGAGGCTATCAAACCATACCCTGGCGGCACCCGTGAGGGTTTGGGCGAAAAGGTGACACCACACTTGAACAGGCCAATCCACAGATACACCTGCGCATTCGAAATCGTGCACATGGTCATCTGGGTCACGCAGGCCATCGTATCTACCGATGCTGCTTGGGAGTTTGGCCTTTCTTGGTACTTTTGCAGCCGCTATGCGAGCGACGAATTTGGACTTCTCAGCAAAAGCTTTCGGTCGAAACGGTTTTACCAAGTCATCGTCTATCTCACTGTCTCGCGACGTGTGAGTGTGTTTCTTCCCCCTGTGATCGGAGTCGCTGCTTGACGATTCGTAACCATCTGGCTCTCCACGTGATTTGGCGTAGCCCCGAGCTCTGACGTTTCCGCCGAGCTCCCCGCTACGACCCTCACCGTGGTTAGCCGTATCCTTCTTCTTGTACCTTCCTTTCGACGGAGTATCGAAAGCAAGCGTCTTACCTCTCTTTTTCGCTTGCTGCAACAGCTTGCGTTGGTAGATTGCAGCACTCTTGGCGTTCTGACGGAGGAGCCAACGATCCGGATCCTCTTCGGAGAGCTCTTGACTGTCGTCGTCGGATTCGACGTCACGGATTTCAACGGCTGACCCGTCGAGCCTAGACGTCGTCTGCTTGACGACAGTGTTGGGTGTGGTTTGGTTATCCGGCTGTCGGAGGTCCTCGTCTCCTGTTTGGTGCATGCCGGATGTATTAGGGTTGGGTTCAGCCATGGGTGGGTTAAAAGATGGGTTAAAATAGCTGTTCTAACCGTTGGATGGCGCCAATGAAGAAACAATAAGTATACCGGAGATTAAGACTGACCTCCGGGGGGTTAATACTTATGTAACTACAGGTTTAATCCTTTACCCAAACCGTTATGACAACCCGAGAGTTCGTTAAGGTGAGTGTGATATGTATTGTGTGTGGTATGAACAAGAGATTTAAGTGGTTCGGCCGTTAATGACCTACATCCACTGTGAGGGCACCGGAATATTATTACTAACAAGAGAGAATTACAAGTAATGAGTACAGTAGTGATGGTTGTATTTGTGAATGCCTACATGAGTTGTATCTGATGCTATTTATAGACTTAGTAGTGGACCGCATGGAGAGGCCCACGAGTGACACCATTGGCTTGGGCCCAACCGGGGCCCAAGCCCATGGTCTTTCTGGAAGTGGCGGGAAAGGACGAGGCACTGTTGATGACGTCAGCCTACAGTGTGGTCGTTGTTGTAGTTGGACACGTGTCCGCCTTCTGGTGGTGCACAGTAACGTCGTACTTGCTACAGTGTCCAGGCTATCTCTGCTGGCTGATTTGACGCCTGACAGTGGGGGAAGTAATGCCTGCTGGTCACTGTTCACGACAGCGTGTACAGTGCAGCCGTTCCCCTTTTGTACTATCTGCCACATGTCCTTCTTCTGTTGGTGTGTGCTCTGACACAGATCCTTATGAGTCTTCCTTTTGTCATCCCTTGTACCTCCTTTGACGTGCCAAGGGAATCTTCCGCGTGTGATGGCACGCGCGTATCAGGTATTAGTTGTTGCTTATCATCTGTGCTGGCGCGCGAGGATGTTGATTGGCTGTCCTCGCGCGAGTATGCTCCCGCACCGTGATATGGCGCGGGGTTGTTACTTAGTGGGGATAGGGACGCCTTTCAGATTAGGCTCCCTATCCCTTCAGGTAGATATGGTGGTGGGCTGCGGTGATTCTTGATCTGTGTGTGTTTGTGTGTATAATGAGAGAGAGAGAGAGAGAGAGAGAGAGAGAGAGAGAGAGAGAGAGAGAGAGAGAGAAAGAATGAAGATGAAGATGAGAAGGGATCTTTTTTTATTTTTATATATAAGTGAAATTACCAGACTACCCTCATGTGCAAGGCACATGACCAAATTTAACGTTAAATACTAACCAAGTTAGGCCCTTAGGACAGTGGGTATAAGATATTAGATCGTTAAGAACGAATCTCATCAACTGAAACGCGAAAGGAAATCCATTGAAAAATGGGTCAAACCTAAAGGACGAATTGTGTAATTTATTCAAAAAAAAAAAAAAAAAAAATCAAAAGATTACGAAAACCAGAAGACAAGTTAGAAGCCAACATTCACACGTCAACATCCTGACACTATTTATCTCACTCATTGCCCTTCATTTACTCTTCTTTCAAACCATTTTAGATCCACCAACATCCAGTTTAGTTTAGTTTACTTACAGACAGACCCATCATCAATGGCTAATGGTGGTGGTTACAACGATCCCAGCCAAAAGATAGACTATGTCTTCAAAGTAGTGCTAATCGGAGACTCAGCTGTGGGTAAATCACAAATCCTTGCACGTTTCGCTAGAAACGAGTTTAGTTTAGACTCCAAAGCCACTATTGGTGTGGAGTTCCAGACCCGAACTCTTGTTATTGAGCATAAGTCTGTTAAAGCTCAGATCTGGGATACTGCTGGTCAAGAACGGTATAGTTTTACTTGTGTTTTTGTTGGTTTGTTGTTTTAAAGGTTTGTATGTGATGTGGGTTTAGCATTGTTGTTGTGGGTATTGTTTAGTTTTGGTTTTTGTTGATGGGTAATGTATGGTTTTTGTTGATCTGGATTTTTAGTGTGATTTGCATGTAGTGGGTTTATGGAGTTTAATTAGGGGTTTTAATGCTAAATCTTTAGATATTTGTATAATGTTTTTAGTGGTCTGGTCTGGTTAGTGGTGTTAAATCGAGATTAACGATAAAGCTTGCTCCGGGAAGCAACACGTGTTTGTTCCTTTTGCATTCGACACTTTTGGTTCCTTTGCCCCTGAAGCTGTGCGTTTCTTGGATCGGGTTCGTAAGGTTGTTCGCAGCAATGTATCGGCTCCGAATGGTCACGAATATGTTTTCAGTAGAATAGGGTTTGCTATCCAGAAAGGGGTGGCGGCGCAACTTGTTGCCCGCTTTCCTATCACCTTGAATCCTTGATGTAAATCCGTGTTTTGGTTTAATGAATAGTAAGTAATATGGGTTGAAATAATAAATCAGTAATCGGTAGTTTACCGAATAAATTTCACCTAGTCGGGCCTAAAAAGTAAAATCTGTAATAGGTCAAAGGTAATCAAAGTTGGTCAAATTGCGGTCAAAATTTTGAAGTGTTTAAAAACATATACTTATTAATCCAATCTGATTAATAAGTTTAGAATGTAACATATAAAAATCTTGAAAAATTATATAGTAAATTCCAATCCAATTAATCGCTAGTCGGTACCTCACTGCTTGACTAATGATTTTTACAACCATGGGTCTGGTCTTTAGAGGCCTTGGATACAGGAAATGTAATAATGAGTAGACGCTTAGTTAGGTATTTTATTGTATCGTAAATAGGACTGTATTTGCTTCTTTACTCGTGATTGATTTGTTGTTATTTGTGTATGGTTAAGTGAAGGCGGGTGGGTCAGGACTTGAGAGTGTTTAAAAACTATTAGGATTTCGCTATTGTTCCAATATGGTACGTGTACTTTTTTCGTATAAGTTTGGTCATTGAAGTTTCATAAAAAATGTGTTATTTTTGTATTTATGTCTCTAGGCTGCATGTTAGACACTTTAAAATTGATTATTATGTCACCTGTTTTTTTGGGACCAGTCTTTAGTGAAGTACATTATCTCTACTACTAGTAATGATAATAATAGTTACAGAAATAATAATAATAACAATAGCTTCAAAAATAAAAATAAAGAAAATATATTAAGTGCAAGCTGTGTTTTACCTTGTCTAATTGGTTAGCAGGGTATTGGTGGGGACCCATAAGCGATAATTGTTTCTCACGGCTATTTAAAAAAAAAAAAAAAAAACTTTTTACATATGAGATCCATTCCAGTTTCCTTCAATTCCATTCCATTCCATTCGTTCCAACCTTCATTTTGTAATAATTCTAAGGTTGTTAACGAGCAGGTACAGAGCAGTAACAAGTGCATACTACAGGGGTGCCGTTGGAGCCATGTTGGTTTATGATATAACCAAACGCCAAACATTTGACCACATACCACGGTGGCTAGAAGAGTTACGTAACCATGCTGACAAAAACATCGTCATCATTCTCATTGGTAACAAATGTGATCTGGAAGACCAACGAGCGGTCCCCACAGAGGACGCCAAAGAGTTTGCTGAAAAGGAAGGATTATTCTTTCTGGAAACATCCGCACTCGAGTCAACAAATGTAGAAGATGCATTCTTGACTGTTCTGACTGAAATCTTCAGAATAGTCAACAAGAAAAATTTGACTGCAGGCGAGGAACAAAATGAGAACCCGGGCGCTTTGGCTGGGAAGAAGATTATTGTCCCCGGTCCTGCACAAGTAATTCCAGAAAAGAAGATGTGTTGTAGATCATAAGAATCTTTAACTTCCACAGTCTCAACGATATGCGTATGAATCTGGCAATTTGGTTATCCGGGCGTCATCATATTGTTATGAAGATTAGTTGTTATTTTGTGTTCTATTTTTGTTTCTGGGTAAAGCTGGTATTTTTTGTCCAGATTTCTTCCATTGTTGTATGGTTGATTGCAGAGAAGACAACAAATATGATAGACACTATTTGTGTATGTTCAGCTTTATTATTATTATTATGTTACTAGTCAAATGTTCCTTGATTGATGATCAAAGTTGTGTTTTAGAACCAACCGAACCACCCAACCTGAACCAAATGGCTAGGTTAGTAGAAATACAGTTCTGTTACGGTTTAAAGAGAAGTGTTTTAACGATTGAAGGTTGAGCTGGTGGTGTGTGGGCTGCATGGATAGGTTGTGTTACTAGATTATATCTTTTTCTGTTTATCCACCCTCACCACAACCTATCCATGCATAAAAAGATATAATCTAGTAACACAGCCTATCCATGCAGCCCACACACCACCAAACGTTGCAGTGTTGTGTTAATGAATAAGCTGGTGGATAAACATGAATAAGCATGTTAGTGTCTCTCGTTCGGTTCATCTTTTGATTGATTTAACCAAAAACCATTCATTAACACAACACTGCAATGTTTGATGGTGAGGGTGTCAAGCCAGTTAGTGAGTCAGGTAAACATGCTTTAAAACACTAACTGCAACGTTACTAGATTATAAGTGTTTTAACGATTGAAGGTAAAGCATGTTTACCTGACTCACTAACTGGCCTGACACCCTCACCACCAAACGTTGCAGTGTTGTATTAATGAATGGTTTTTGGTTAAATCAATCAAAAGATGAACCGAACGAGAGACACTAACAATGCATATACGCATCAATAGGTATCCAAGAGCAGAGAAAACCAGTGTGATTTAAGATCTCCAAAATTCTCTCAAGCTCCTCCCTGTTTTCTTTGGATCATTTGATTAACGATTAGGTTCGTATCAAAATGGTCACTTTCAGTATGAAATAGTCAAACTTTTCACTCACTTACCAAGTGACTCGTTTTATAAAATGATAACAAAAAAACAGGCACAAATAGCTTAAACAGAACCGTTTTAGCAGATCCATTCAGTTTGGTTTACTTTTATTACGAAGCATAGTTAACATGTTTGACTTGGAAATTTCATCAAAACCGACTGGACCGTGAACAACCCAAGAGAGCTTCAAAGATCAGGAAGTTTTTCAACCTTCAACAACAATGTAAAACATAACATAACAAAACAAAATAATTCATAAGTAGATAACCATCGTACCAAAAACCTTAATGTGCGATAAAAAGTCGAATTAACTTGTAACAAAAAAGTATCAAAACCAAGGTTTCACTCAGAATAACTTGCTATCATCCAATACCCCTCACTGAAACAAAGTTCATACTTCTAGCAGCAGCCTAAGCAGCAATAGATGGCTTGGAAGCAGCTGACAGCCTGGACCTCTTCTTTGCCAAGCTCTCGCTTCGCTTTTCTCTCTGCTCCTTCAACCTTGAGGCAAGCAGCTTCTGGTATTCTGCAGCCTCGGATTTAGCCTTTGCGATCCTCTTCTTCTTGTCGGCAATTCTAGCCCTCTTCCTTTGCAAGGTCAATGGTGTCACCAACCTCTGGATCTTGGGAGCTTTGCTCACTTCCTTCCCTATAAAAACAAGTTCCAGATCGACCGGTTAATCAAAACAATCCACTTCAACCCAACCCAACACACCAGGCCAACACTAAAGAAGAAAAGGGATAATGATATGATAATGAACTGACCAGCTTTGTTTGTGAAAGTACGTCTGTAGGTGTTAACGTACTTCCTGACATCATCTTCCTTCGAAAGGTTGAAAAGCTTCCTGATCTTTGAAGCTCTCTTGGGACCTCTCATCCTTGGTTTCTCAACATCAGTTAAACCAGGAAGGTCATTTTCACCCTTTTTGACGATGACCAAGTTCAAAACAGAGAGATCTTGGCTCACAATGCATCCGCGAACAGACTTCCTTCTGCGCTCACCATTACGCCTACCATAACCTCTAAAGCATGGAGTTCCTGAAAAATAAAAAATAAAAACATTAGGTTTGCATCCAATAAAGCATAGTTGTCATCAACTAAAAATTAAAGGTAAAAAAAGTCACATATTTAACCAACCTCTCACAAGTAAAAGACGAACACGTCCTGGAGTCAACACTCCCTGCTTCATTGGGAATCCCTGCTTGTCGCAGCCTCCCATGATCTTGAACACATATCCTTTGAATTCCTGTTATCCAAACAAAAAATAGTTTAAACATATCTTTTTAAGCTGGATTTACAAATGGCAAAATTAAGAGGTACAATGATGATCTGAAAATCACCTCTCCAAGTGCATCTCCGCTGACTTCCTGAGAAATCCTCTTGTCATAAAAAGCACGACTGCAAAAATTATGTGAAACAAACAACGATTAGCCCGTGTTTGGCTCTAATCCCCAATACTTGGTAGAAGTAAATAAATGAAAAAAGCATAATACTGTAAAAAATCCAAATAACCTTAACCAAAAAAAACTAAAACTACACCTAAAATAATATCGCCTCAAGACCATAGCTAACAACTTAATTAAGTTGTGGGTAATACCAACATGTACACTAATAGTTAAAGAAAAATATTATATGTGGAAACATCTGTTTCGATTTTGATCTAAAGCAAAATATGCTTGATTGCTTAAAGATAACAGTAAATAAAAAAAACCGTTTTTAAAACTTAAAAAAAGTTGAAACTCTACAGCAAGAAAACAAGAAACAATTTTAATCACAAACGCCTAAATGATAGATAACAGCCATTTGCTACCAACAAGAAACATAAATTCTTAGCTCACGGAAAAAGTACTCGTTAAAAACAGTTCCAATTCCAAACAAAACCAGACAGTACCGATCGAATTTCGGTAACAATTCGGTACACATTTTTGCCGTTTTTCGGTACCTGTGCCCATTTTTAGCGAGTTTCAGGATAGGATAGGTACTTTAGTTACCGAGTTCATCCCTACCTAAATAAACACACCTAATCATTGTAAATAGTGCAAACATTGCGTATTTGCGTATCATACATTCTACAAGATATAACAGACTCACGTTTTGATTCAAAAAAATGTAAACAGGTTTATAAAATTTACAAGCACATTGTAACAAGCAGCTATGATCTATCTATATCTAAACCTTCAAATCAAACACAAAATATATGTCTAACCACGTCAAAATAATAATAATAATAATAATAATAATAATAATAATAATAAAAGAGTGAAGGTTACAATAGAGTAAACATAATGATGATCTTACAGCTTTTGGTCATCGTCGATTTCGAGCTTCTTCTGGCATCCAGTTGTTGGATTTGCAATGTTGAACTGCAGATAATATCACAGATAGAATAATAGTATAAGGACGTGTGTTTATGCATTCGATGAAATTAAGGTTAGAGAGATGGTTAGTTTAGTTACCTTCATCTTCAGGCACGAAGTAGAGCGCCGCTACGACGATTGGAATAATAATATTGCCTGCGTGAAGATGATTTAGGGTTTTGGAAATGTTAATTGATGGTATTTTATATCCGGGGGTGGGTCGTTTGTTTGGGCCGTTGGGCTTTGTTACAGTTTTTTTGGGGAGTTCATGGATCGGACACTAAGTTAATCTTTTTAATGGGCTTCTGGTGCAACTTTGGGCTTGTACTTTGTAGTAGAGTGACTGAGTGAGCCTCGACACACACATAAAAAAATAAAAAAATAAAAAGGTTCGAGGACTGTTAAAAACTTACATATTTGAGAAGTAGGTTAGAGACCTATGTATTTATTTTAAATCAAATGTCAAATGTTTATCAAAATTTGTGGTACTTTAGAAGTCGATAGTGCATCTAATATTTAATAGAAGAGAGGCAGCAAAACCAAATTTTAGGTGACTTACATAGCTTAACATGTATAAAATCAACTATAAAACAACATTTTTTTATGTTCTTTAAGATGCATGTTATTGCATATATTTTGTATTCGATTCTGAAACGAATTTCACTATTGGGTTTATGTAACGTGTTTTGGATTTGTTACTGATTAGATTTTGTATTGTGTTTGTGGTTTTAGGTTTGTGTATCATAGTCTGGATTATGACGACACTGTCGGTAATCACTAAACTTTGGTAAGTGATTTAATCGCATTTTTTCCCCAAAATATCTCAAGAACAAAGCAAAAAGGCATCATGTTTGTCTTTACCCCTTTCCAAGAAATGTTGATTACAATATGCAATTTCTTTTTCGTTCGTTCTTTAATGGGTATGTTGTGATGGTTTAATCAATTTGAGCCAAACACCTCAAAAGAAAAGAAAAGCAAAAAGTAACCATCTTTGCTTATTAATTTGGATTGGGTATTGGGTATGTAGTATGTGGGAATTTGATTAATTGGGTTATTGATAAATTGGTGGGAAAATAAGAGCTTGAATACCACTTGTAAATAATCCAAGGAGCATGATCTTGTACTTAAATCTTTTATCGATAAATGAAAGAAATGATTAATTTGCTCAAAGACCCAATCAAGATTTACAAGATTAATGGTTCCAAAAAAGCCATCTACTTAAAATAGATTTATGCGGTGGCTGATTTCATCTTCTTTGTGTTTGTGTTTCAAATGTATGGGAAAAGCTGGTACATATATCTTGAAACAAGAAGAGGATGGTTTAGAAGGGGAATTAAATAATTTGTTTCAAGAAATTAGTGGATTACATGTTGGTGAAGGTGATAGTTTGAGCCCATAAGGCTTTTGCTTAAATTCCAAATAGTAGATTTGTGACATCGGGCATGTTCGGCTTAAACATTTTGGTAAAACATAAGTCTACCTTAGCGAAAAACATTTATAAAACAGACTTAACTGGGTCAGTTGAGTCGGGTCAGGTTAGGATTGTCCAGAGTTCAATGATCGGGGGATCATTGGGAGTTGTTTTGTGAATACACTAGTCTCGAGTCCCGTTGTTGGTGAAATTACGTAAGACTGAATTAAGTGTTGTACATGGATTGATACATACGTGTGATACAATATGAAAATACGTGCTTCAAAGGTGTAAACATGATTATACATGGTTCTATATGCTTAAAATATGTTAGGATTGCATGTTCATGTGTTAGGATTTGCTAAAATGCGTTTAAACGACAAAAGTGGAAAACCTGGAAATCATGGGTACTGGTTCGACATGTAGAGGGGTCGAACCAGATGAAGGAGTTTAACAAAAAGGTCATTCGACCTTATGGAGTCTCATTCGACCTTGACATGGGGTCGAATGAAGCTATAGTATAAATATCACACTTTGTCATTTTTCATCATTTCACAAACCCTAGTTGCCTCTAAACACTCCCTTTCGATTTAATCACTGGGGAATGAGTTTTTGCTCTCGTTTTTCATAATCTAACCTACAAACATCATCTAATCAAGAATCTAAGGTGTGTTCTTGATCCAAAACACTTTTTAAAGCATTTTGATTCATTTTCATCTAACCCCAAATGTCGAGATCTATTATAAGGCTGTTTTTATAATTAAAAACCTTTCAAACATCTTTCTAAACAAAACCTTATCATTAAACATGAGTTTTTCATATCAATAAACATATGTTAATGGTGTATTATGTGACATTATGAATTGTTTGATGATTAACTGTTGTTTAGATGATAGAAACATGATCTAGGGTTGCTATTGGTATTGGTTTATGGTTATCTTAGGTTACAATTGGGTGAATGTTGATGATATTGCTAGTTTGGGGATTTTTGATAAATCTAGGGCTTGATGCATGTTGTTATTATTGATAAGACTATTGGGGGTTTTCATACACACATTAAACTGAGCATTTTGAGATGATTATGAAAGGATTTCGAAAAGTTTCCTAATTGGGTAAAGTTTTCATGCATGATGTGACGTTTCCATAATTTTACCATTTTGGGTAAGTGTTAAAACGGACTTATTTTAGAGTAAAATTGGTAGGGTTTTGTGGGGATATGTTATTCATACGTGACTGCTGTGTTTCCTGTTGTTTCGTGATGTTTTCGGATTGTTTTGATGTGATTTGATACGTTTTAGGAGACTTGGAGCTGCAGGGGTCGAACCTGGCCCTCATTCAAACCCACGTGGGGTCGAAGGTAGAGTCAAGGGGTCGAACATGCAGACTGGCTAGTCGAATAAGCTTCAGTTAGGTCGAACGAACTTGATTTAGGTCAAATTAACACATGATAAGGTCGAATGAACATGTGTTAAGGTCGAATGAACATGTATTAGGTTGTATGAACTTTGAATGGGTCGAATGAAGCTCCACAAGGTCGAACCAAGCCACTTGGGGTTGAACCAAGTGTTATTTTGGTCTGATTCAACCCAGTAACCTCAAATATGTGTTTTGTGATGCAAATTAAGTATTTTATGCTTGAACCTTATGTGTAATCCATGCATACTTGATTAGTTTATGTAATGGGTCACCAACGGGATGTCGGTCAGTCTAGTGTGTCGGTTGAACAGTCAAACACGTTCTCAAACATACTTGGTTACGATCTGGACAATTGGGGACTAGATAACCTTATGGTTATTAGTCAAAACACTTATGTGAACTTTTATGATAGATCTCAAGTAGTTGGGATTATCAAGGGCTTAGCTTTTATTTGTTAATTGAAGAACGCAACCTTAGGTGAGTTTCACAACCCCACTTTTACTGGTTTTGCTTTTGGGGGAGAAAACATGCGCTAAACTTATATTTTGTAACATATGTCATATTATGGTTTACTTTTGTGTGGCTATACGATCTTTGGAAGTCCCGGGGGAAACCATGAATGTGCGGGGTTGCACAACGGGGGAAATGTGGATAGATCTATTGGGCGTGACATGCCCCACTCGTCGACTGGAGGTCGGACGGGTGCATATTGTCTCGAACTATGATAAACTTGCTGAACACTATTCGGGCTGCTTAAACACATGTTAAACTTGCTAAACGCGTCCAGTAATGGTTTTCCAAACGTAGTAGTAACAAAACATACGCCTAGCTAGCGTACTTTGGTTTCACTTGACATAGTATTGACAGGTTTTGGACTTGGTAACCTTTGGTAACACTTGGTAGCATTTATAAAAACCTGTGAACTCACCAGCATAATATGTTGACGTCTTTTTGGCATGTTTTTCTCAGGTCGCTAAGGTAGCACTACACGGACTAGGCGCACGGGTCTGCATGGCGTCTAGGGCTTTAGTTTCATGTTTTTGTAATAACCATTTTGGAACATGTTGACACTTAGTTTTTATGTAACTTGATATTGCTCCCGCTACAGTTTTCTGATAAAAGATTTATGTTTGAGTTTACGTATTTTTTTATATAGTGTTGTTTATTGTGACCGTTGATTTGAATCCTGGTTTGTCATGCGTCTCGCGGTAAAACTTCGCAAGTGAAAATTTGAGGATGTGACAAGGTTGGGCACATAACCCCAACTTGCTTTATGAGTATTTTGTAGTAGCTTTTATGAGATTTGTGGGGTCTTTAAAGTGTTAATTTTTATCAGTTCCATACTTTAGGTTTTTGCAGATTTGTTGATTGATCCACAACATATATTAACGGTCACTATTGCAGCTTCTTTGAGAGCAATAAGCTACGGAATTGAGGCAATTTGATTGCTCATGAGACATTGGCTACGTTAGTTATTATAGTTTCCAATTTAAATATTTTGATAGCATTAAATTGATAATCCATTGAATTTTAAAATTTGACTTTTCTGGATGTGGATTAAAAGCAAGCTCTACTAAGAACGCATAACAAGCCATTGGGGTTGGTGGTCCAGTGGTAAGGCAAAGCCTTTTAATACACTAAAAGTGTGAGGTCTTGAGTTCAAGTCTCACAAAGAGCAAGAAATTCGCCTTTCAAAAAAAAAAAGAACGCATAACAAGATATACTGAACATGGAAATGCATGTAAAACAATAGTATGTTGCTTCTTTTTTAGTTGTCACTTATGTGAAAAAGAATAAGTTTTTGCTTTAGATTACTTAAGATTTGGTAAATTGTATTATTGAAAAAGTAACTTATGACAATTTATTATTTGGTTATTTATTTATTTATGTGTTAAATGTTGGGAGTTTTAAGGGCGCATGTTTATTGGTAGAGGTTAGAAATTTACATGTTTTTGTACATTTTTTTTTCTCTTAGCCTCGACCACGAAATGAACATATTCAATGCTTTATAAGGTGGGATCGAGCTACTTCAACGTTTTGACTGTATCTTGGCTTGAACCCATGTAAAAAAATGCTACTTTTCTACATATTGGTGTCAATTCAATAGTTAAAAGAGTATCTCCAATGGCTCGCTTGTGAGAAATCCATTGCCCTCATGGAGCCAATGTGATGTTCATGCCAAATGCAAAACGAGTATAACGTTGTAAATTGTCGACTTTACTGTAACGCACGGGTTCCCACTAGTATAGTAAAATACACATCTTAAAAAGGGTTAAACACCTATATATCTTATAAATTTTAATGAGCTACCTAAAGTAATTCAACCTTTCAATTAGAAAACAAAAGTATTAGTTAAAGGAAATTCAATTTAAAATAGTTAAAAGTAAAATCATAGCTAATATGGAAACAGTTAGACTATAAGGAGTGGTGGGGGAAAGAGGGGGATGAAGCGTCATGTGACATTTTTGGGTTCCATGTGGAGGTGATGAAAATTGTGGGGAGTGAAAAGGGAGAGGAGAAAGAAATATTATTATTATTATGTGTGTGTGTAAAGTTAAAAAAAAATCAGCCAATCAAAACAAAAAGGAGGTGCCCCCACGCCAAGCCTCTTCTCCCCGCCACCCCCTTCCCGCCCCTCTTCCAAGCCCCTTGGCGGCGGTGTTCAAGCCCCTTCCCGCCCCTCTTCCAAGCCCACTCCGGACAGTCTTAAATTTTACTTATTCAACTATTTAGGCGAGTAAAGGAAACAAAATATTGGCTCAATGAACAACTAGGGCGAATCTAGGGGTGCTCGGGATACCCTTTAACTTTTTTGGCGAAGTACAAAACAAAATTCTCCATTTTATATAGATATGTCACTATATACACTATTTTTTTCTTCTTGAGCGGCCATTGTATACGTTGAATTTCTTTTTTGGATACTCTGATTTTCTTTTGTTTCTAGACCCGCCATAATAAACGACACGTGTCCCATAAATGTTTCTTTTATTATATAGTATATATAAGTATATACATATACATTTAATTGTAAATATTTTTGGATACTCTGATTTTCTTTTGTTTCTAGACCCGCCACAATAAACAACACGTGTCCCATAAATGTTTCTTTTATTATATAGTATATATAAGTATATACATATACATTTAATTAAATTTACAAGCACTCTCAAGTAGAAACTTATATGTATGATAATGATAATTCAATCACATTTACACGTATTGGCCTGTTGCCATGTCAAAAACTAATACAAGATCATTTAGGTTTAACAGTTGAATTTTGGTTGACATGTTAAATTTGACGAGTTCGGTCAGGACTAGTATATATATTGGCGTTAATGGTAAATACTAATCTGAACACACTTAGGTGCTGTTTGTTTTTTCTGAGCCAAAAGGTCTGCAGTTTGCGGACCACATCTGTAGGAGAAGAGGTGGACCAAAGGTCTGCAGTCTACAGGAAGAAGACTGTTTGTTTGTTAATGTCTGCTTGACCTAACCATAACCATAACCAACCACAACCCACCATAACCACCACAACCCACCACAACCAATCACAACCCACAAACAAACAAATAATCGTACAAATACAAATTCATGTAACCCAAACATGATTGGAAAAGTGTAACTATGTAACCCATTTATCTAACCAAGTTAAACATAGCAATGAATTGTAATTAGGGTTGTGCAAAAGGGTCGAAACCGACCCAACCCGACCTGTACCCACCAGAACCATATACTCTTTTATTGTTGAAATTGGGAACCATTAACCGAACCTTAAAATGCTATGTGGTTCCAGGTCCTAAAGGTAATAATTGGTCGGGTAAAGGGTCTGTCCCTTCAGAACCTTTTTATGTAAGAGACTTTTAGAGGGTTATATATTCCTATTGTTTTACCATGGTCGTCAAAGAATTCCTCCATATGATTCTAACGGTAGTCCGTGAGTTTCCTTTTATAAGTCACTTTTCGTTTATTGACTTATGTTTTCGTAACAATTGTATCATTCTCATCACTCGAAACATTATGGGAATATGTTATCTATACATCACAAATACATACACACACATCAGAGCAACATACATAAAAAAATTTACTTCACATTTGGATATGATAAATATATTGTATAATAATATATCGCATCTATACATATAGATCAAGCCGAAAAACATTTCACGAAAAATACATTGTTATTCTTAGAAAATAATTTTTTTAATACTTTATTAACATTACATGAAATTGATTACAATAACAAGTAAAAAGAATAGTGAAAAAGACTAAAGAAGAGTATTGTTTTATTTTTTGCGTTAACAATACATATCTATTGGATCACTTTTATAGATTGTAGTATTTTTATACATTCTAATTAAAATACAAACGGTTCTTGGAAATTACAGTCTTTAAAAAGGTTCAGGTTCAAGGTTCTTGTGGGTCCCAGAACCGATATTTCATATAAATCTAATACCGAAAACCGACTGAAGAAACAATAAGCGTCTCGGGGATTATTACTAATCACCGAGTGGTTTGTACTTATGTTACTGTGCGTACGTTCCTTTACCCAAACCTTTGAATTAACCCTAGGAAGTGAATACGAGTGAGTGTGTGGTAAGTAAAATAAGAACACAAAGATATAAGTGGTTCGGTCGAGTGCGACCTACGTCCACTGTGAAGAGTCGAGGATATTATTGCTTGAGAGAATACAAAGCATATAAGTAATCCTAGCTCTATGTTACAAGTGATTGATTTTCGATCCTTTTGAAGGGAGTTGATGTCTTCTATTTACAATGGAGGTCGTGGGCTTGAGAAGAAGCCCACGACGAGTTAAGTGATCTTTGGGCCTTGCCCCGGCCCAACTTTCCCTGGTCTCTGAAAAAGGCGGGAAAAGGACGTATACTGTTGACGTCACCGGTGAGTTTACAGGTGGACACGTGGCGGCTTGCGATTGGTCCCTGGAGGTATGTCGTTCTGAACCGGCATGATTGACTTACCTGCCGGCGTTTGACGTGACCTCTGACGGGGGGTAAGCATGCCCGGTCAGAACAGTAGTGGCAGCATGGTGGAAGCATGGAACTAGTCACATCACTGTTGAACCTCAGTGGTTGTTGGGCAACCGCGGACACGTGTCCTTATCCAGTTGGTGGTGTTAGTGATCCTCTGCAGGTAGATCTTCCTGACTCTTGATCTTCCGTACCTCCTACTTAGGAATGTTTATGATATGAAGCAGCCCGCGCCTTAATAGACGCGCGCGTGTTTCACACAAGTGTGTAGGGTTGTGACCCAAGTCCTTTCCGCCGAAACTGTGCTACGTGTGCATTTCCGCGGATCTTCTGTTAAGCGGGGATAGGGAGGCCGCGTCCACCCGGATTAGGCTCCCTATCCCTTCAAGTCCCCCTAGTCTAGGGCTTCTCCTATTCTCGATTCGAGATGAGGTGGAGCGCTAGACTGAAAAAATGAGTCATGGATGATAGCTCGTCCATTCCTGTTGTTTTGTCGTAGGGGAGGCGGGGAACGTCTTTGTCGGCGTTTACGTCAAAGCTCCGCCGGCCATGGCGTGTCATGCTCTATCTTTGGAGGGGAGAGGGCGGAGAACGTCTTTCTCCGCTATACGTCAAAAGTCCGCGAACAATGACGTTTCATGCCTTTTCTGTGAAGGGGGAAGGCGGAGAACGTCTTTGTCCGCGTTTACGTCAAAGCTCCGCCGGCCATGACGTGTCATTGATGTGTTGCAAAACACATCTCTTTTCCTATGTATTTTGTATATTATTTGGTCATGTTTATATTCGTTTCGTGTCGTTTTATTATATATTTATTACTTTTGTTATTTTATAGGTGTTCATGAAAAATAAGCTCAAAACGAAAGAATTTTAATCGAGACACGAACACTTGGGAGCATGTGTTCATGGACGTTGGAGCGTAAACGAGGAATTTTGGTCGAGCCAAGAACACCCGACATGCGAGCTTGAAGTATATTAGTAACAATAACAACAACAACAACAACAATAATAATAATAATAATAATAATAATAATAATAATAATCTATATCTATATTATCTTATTAAGGAGGAGTAATGGCTAACATAGTCATTCTCATTTTCTTACCACTTAAGAATCAACATGTACAACATATTTAAGCAATATATTTAAGGGCATTATAGGAATGTTAGTGACAATTAAAACACTTAGGAGGGTATAATTGTAACTTTACCAACCTCTCATACTCACAATATGAATACCTGTTCCAAACTTGCCCTTATGTATACTGATCTACTAAACATCTTTTACTGCAATCAGTCTCTTAAATGTTAGAATGTGAACCATCAAACAAAGTGTATCAATTGAAAGACAGTGAATGCTGCAATTGAAAATTCATACGTTTCTTTCACACTCACATAATTTAGGTTTAGAAATGGCTTATTTTGGATCAATTGTGCTACATAATCGATTACATTCTTTCATGTAGGTTCGTCAACTTGTCTGGGATCAAAAGGATACCATGGCAAGGATTGATTTCAGCATGGTGGTCTCAAAAAAAGATTAATGCCATAGTCTTCTTACCTATTCTCGATTATTAAGGTTTTAGGTACCCACTTTTCCATGGTTTGGTTTAGGTTTAATTTAATTTGTTTACCATTTTGTGTTCTTATTAATCATAGTATAGACTCGAGATCGATTGTCGATGACCACATGAAGAAGGTACGTATTTTCCTAATCTCAAATTTACGGTTTTGATTTGTGTTTATGGTTCTTTGTTTATTGTTTTGTTTATCAATTGTGCTTGCATTGGAATTTGGGTATTGAACTTTTGATGATAGTAGAATAAATAGTTTCTCTTCGGATAACGTGGTTGCATTGGGTTTTCCTATGAAACGTTGTTTTGATCATTATAGATAGTTTTTCTTCGGATAATGTGGTTGCATTGGGTTTTCCTATGAAACGTTGTTTTGATCATTATAGATATAAAAAAGGAAGCTAGATTTTACATGAAGCGGGTTGAAGCGGCGCTCCAGGGCTGGTTCTCTCTAGTAAATACATTTATTTTTCCATTTGTAAATCTAAAGAGACATTTGTTAACGGCTGTGATGATGTATCTGTATAAATCTGAGCATGAAAACTTAGGCAAATTGGCTCCTATTCTTAATTGCATACAGTTTATGATACTTTCGAACTGATTTGAGCACGACTATACTGTGCAGATTCAATAGGTTCAATCTCAAAGAAAAAAAAAACTATTAACTTGTAAAATTAATTGACTAATATCTTGGTTTTAACAGGCCTAGATGTAGATGTAACCCCGGATTGCAGGCTTCAAGTTCTTACTCAAGGAAGGGTTCCTAAAATCATGCACCTAAATAGTCTAGATCACTGTGCGCCCTTGAAAATGGAGTTTAAAGGTCTTGCGACTGATGAATATTACTGTTTATTGGTCATGACTACTTTTCGCAACAAAGGTTTAGTTGATGAGACCAAACTTTGCTTTAAGAAGGTACACTATGTATAAAATAGTATTGTTTAGTGCTTCTGTATGATTTTTTTTTCTTTGCATTGGATGTGCATGTTCTCTACTTGTTATAGTTTCATTTTCTGTTTTATTTATTCTAAAACAGTGGAAATCTGAACATAAGCTGGTCTTTTCACTTTTCAGCCAACTAAATTTGCTTTTCTATGATCCAAGTAGGGGGCAATCCTGACCCAAAGCAATGGGTCATTTTGGGCCTTTTTATATACTATATGATGCGTGATTTTGGGTAAAGTATTACAACTCCAAGGGTCAAACAGGGTCAATCTTGAAATAAAGAATACATAGAACGGGTTAAGTTGGGTTGGAAATTATTAAAAAAAGGGATCACCTAGGTCCGGTGTTTCTGTGACGGGTCAGACACGCAGACAGTCAGACGCTTCCATGCTTTGCCGCTCGCCACCAATCTTTGTCGTCTCTGGTCACCTTGAAGCGCCACCCAGCTGTTTCGTGTCTTCTTATTACTTGAGTAATGGATGCGGGTTCGGTTATTGTACTCCGGTGACACGATATAGATAGACAGAGAGGGAAGTTGATTGTATGTATATGTGTGTTGCGTTGAATGTTTGTGCGTGTGTAAATCGTGATATGTAGGTGCGTGGTGTATGTCGATGTGATGTGGGTTGTGTGTGCATTTGAAATTTTGGATTATGTTTATGTGTGTACAGTGAGTGTGTTTTATGTGTGACGCATCTATGTTGTGCTGTGTATGTGATGTACCATGTATGATACATCTATGCTTATTGATATAAATATTTTTTTAATGTATGCAAATTTTTGTGTTTATATATACGATGTAATTAGATATACATGTAAATACTCTACAAAGAAGCCTTTCTTAACCCACCCGGACCTGGTTTGACCCGAAACATGCTTTGACCAGGACCCGTTTCGACCCGAATCAATGCTACACGTTTTTTGATTTGACCCGCTTTTACCCGAACCCGCTTTGATCCGAACCCTTTTTGACCCGCCACCCGACCTGACCCAACCCGCGTGTTTTGCCAGGTATAGTCATCCAGATATCATGTATACCATTTCCAGCTAATGCCTGATTTTTTTTTTTTTTTTTGTCTTGCAGTACCCTGCATTAAAGCCATTGGTTAAGATTAGTGTTGCAGAGGAGAGGACTTCAGTTGGGCAACACAAGGTGGATGCAAGTGTGAAGGTAATGTGTGTATGGTAGAAGCAGAACTTTCAACTTGTTTACTTAAGAACACATATATGCATTTTATAAGGATATTGGGTTTATTGGATTATATATATGTTTGTTACAGAGTTATGCCTATTATATTTGACAATTTCACATTAATATGTACATTTTTATATGTTAGAAGTTGGTCATTCCTTTTATATTATTTTAATTAATAAAATGTAAAAGGCATTTTAATATATAACCAATTAAAATATTACCCCATACCTTTTAAATGAACTCAGAATATGAAAAGAATAATGTTGAAATTATTATGGATTGTATCATAAACATCTAATAAAAATAATTTTATTAAGGAGTGTAAGACCATATAGAGTTAATTTACCTATTGACTAGAAACTAAGACTATTCGTTGTGCGTCGTGAGCGAGCTCCGGCGTGAGGGAGGTTTCATCCCGGTGCTCACCCTCAGTCAAAACAGCTCCACGCGAACAGCCGCGGCGCGAGCACAGGCGACGGTGGTTGTGTGCGTTAACGGGAGAGAGGTGCTTTGGTTGCGCAGGTGCTCACCTCCAGCCACAACGGCGTCAAGTGACCGGGTTACTTGATAGTGAAGTTTGTGGCTCGCGCGTGCTCGCCTGCGGACAACAACGGATAGTCTAATAGCAACGAATTTTAAACAAACCTTTTGCATTATCTATATCTATATCTAATAGGAGAGATGGATTTTGAAAGGGAACAAGAGTTTTAAATATGAGGGAGTAAATCGGAAAGAAGAGTGCTTGACTTTATCCACCATTAACCATCGCATCTGCTTATAAGGTTTGTTTTTGGCACATGTATGATGGCATGAAAGAATTAAGTTTAAATATAGGGAGTGAACTAAAACCGACTGAAATCCCATCCAGTGCATGCGTATCAGTTAAAATTTATTAAAAAACATGATCACCTATGCCAAAAGTAATAATAAAGAACATGAATGTGAAATTGTGAAGTGTGGAAACATCCACCCACGAGCCCAAGATATTTGATTAAACAAAAATAAAACCTACTACAATAGGAGCGGCGCATTATAAATTGAGGATATCAATATTATTATCGGGGAAAAATTAAACAGTCGCCAGAGAAGGCAATCGATCTACACAGCAGCTCCTAATTGCTTAGAGGTTAATTGAAGGAGAAGGAGGCACAGGTTCAAGATAAAAGCTACGGGTTCGGTCATTGCATGTTCTAGTTTTTATATTTATTTACTTAGTGTTCATGAATATTGAGACCATGACTTTGCATATTTTTGAACCTTTGTTTTTATTGTTTTTTATTATTATGAGTAGCTAAACCTTGAACCACTACCTAGGTTGTAGGATGAATACATGTTAATTTTATAGTTCTCGGTTTATGGATTACTTTTGAATGGTTAATGTTTTGGTAAAAGTTTGGTTGGTGTTTATTATGATGTGTGTGCGTACTTAAGTCTAATTTATTATTTTTGATAGTTCCATAATCGTCTTAGTGAATGTCTTTCATGTTTGGATGATTATTAGGGTTACCTGCTAGGTGCTTGTAGCTTATTTTATGGTTTTGTGCACGAAAGCCATAGGAACTTGATAAGAGAATTTAGAGGACTTAAGTATTCTTCCATTCTTGAGACCGTGAGGTGATGGAATGTTGGGTTGTCTAGAGCTTTAGGTGTTAGGTTTTAGGTGAGACCGGGAGGTGATCCTATCCTAGTTGTCTTTAGTTTCTTGCAATTCCAAGTCATAGTTAACCCAATTAAGTTACTCCTTTACATCTTCGGGTGTATTGTGATTAGAGAGACCGGGAGGTGATCGAGTCATTAGAGTACTTTTACATTCTTAGTGAGGTGAGACCGGGAGGTGATCCGAGCTAGATAACCAGTGTTTTATTCCTTAGGATTCTTTGGGGTGTGTTGGTGAGACCGGGAGGAGATCTAGCACGTCTTAGGGCTTCTTAAGTTATCTTTAGAATATGGTATCCATTCAGTTTTCCATTACCGAGAGTTGTGAGTTACATGTAGGATTCTTTACCTAGGTAGTTGCTTTCCTATCTTGATATTTTCCTCAATTATCATTGCTGTCAGTTTATCTTGTTTATTTACTTTATTTATTTTATTTAATTATTTAAAAAACCAAAAATCATTTATAAACCAAATTTGTTAAGTCTTAGTCGAGTCTAGTTTTGTTTTCCATTAGTGTCCTGTGGGTTCGATACTCGGACTTACTTAGTCTGTACTGCATTGATAGGTACACTTGCCTGTCACGTGGTCTAGTTTAGTTGAGTCTGTTTTATATTACTAGGTGTCTAGGTTGTTTATATTTTTATAGACCATACATAGCATATCAAGTTTTTGGCGCCGTTTCCGGGGACACTTGGCGATTGCGAAATTAGCTTTGATTAGGACTTCACTAATTAATTGGTCTTATTTGAGTCTTTTTGGTTTTTAGTGTGTCTAGAGAGTCTTAGGTTTTTATTTTCTTTTTGTGTTTTTTTATTTGTTGTTTATATTTCGTTTATTTTTGTTCTTCTTTACGCGTTTTTTTCTTCTTTCTATCTGTCTTGCAGTTTTATGCCACGTACTCGTTCGTAGGGACCATCTGAGCCGATCATACCAAAGCCCGAGCGAGACATTGCTGACATTCGAAGGGAACTGCGTTGTGCTATCAACCGAACCAAAAAGGTACGTTTTTATCTCCCTGCTACTATCATGGGTGACGCTCAACTACCTAGACGTACTGTCCACCAGATGGCCTGTGAGGGAGCCACGGGAGTGAGAACTCGCATTACTCGGACTGCCATGCCCAATAACCACACTTGGCAGATTCCCTCACACATCATCAACACCATCGCCCATACCGCCCAGTTCAATGGCCTGGATGATGAGGATGCTCCAGGCCATCTGTCCCGTTTTGTGCGCATTTGTGACACCTTTAGTCTGACAGGTGTCACCCCAGACACGATCTATCTTAGAGTTTTTCCATTTTCTCTGTCTGGGCGTGCTGCCACTTGGTTGGATACTCTTCCACAGGATTCCATCACTACCTGGGAAGACTTGAAAACCAAGTTTCTGAAAAAATATTATCCTCCTTCTAAGGCTGCTCGCATTAGGGACCAGATCCACTCATTTCGAATGGATCCAAACGAGCCATACCACTTGGCCTGGGAGAGGTTCAACACTTTGTTGAACAAGTGTCCCCAGCATGGACTTTCTGATTGGGCCCTTGTAGAGAAATTCTGTGACACCCGGCATGTTCGGCTTAAACATAATAGTAACTTCTAAGTCTACCTTAGCGAGAAACGTTTATAAACAAACTTAACTGGGTCAGTTGAGTCGGGTCAAATTAGGATTGTCCAGGGTCAATGATCTGGAGGATCATTGGGAGTCGTTTTGAGAATACATTAGTACCGGGTTCCGTCGTTGGTGACATTACATGAACTAATTAAGTATATGTGTAGATTATGGGTCGTGTGGTGAATTGTATGCTTATACTTGCTTAAATGATGTACAAATGATTATACGTGCCTAAACATGCTAAGTATAGACTATGAATGCATGCTTATGTGTTAAGATGTGTTAGAATGCGTTAAACACGACAAACTGGAAAAAGGTTAACATGTGTTAAAAGTGTTGTTAACATGTGTTAAAAAGTGCTGATGACCTGAATGTGGAAATAATGGGCGAATGTGGAAATGGGACTTGAGAAATGGGCGAATGTGGAAACAAAGTGGGCGAATGTGGAAAGATTCCACATTCGACCATTAAAAAGGGGCGAATGTGGAAAAGTTCCACATTCGACCACATAAACTGGGCGAACCTGGACTGGGTATAAATACCATCCTTAGCCATTTTTCACCATTTCACAAACC
Source organism: Ambrosia trifida (assembly GCA_028751855.1). Lineage (NCBI taxonomy): Eukaryota > Viridiplantae > Streptophyta > Magnoliopsida > Asterales > Asteraceae > Ambrosia > Ambrosia trifida. The sequence continues at coordinate 216,005,385 of CM054122.1, read as the reverse complement.
CTAAACGCCTCCAAACACTCTCTATCAGCTATTATCATTGGGGAAGGAGTTTTTGAGCTTGTTTTTCATAACCTAACTCTCTAAATCATTACAAGTGAAGATCTAAGGTGTGTTCTTCATTACAAATCCTTTTTAAACAATTTTGACTTGTTTTAATCTAAACCCCAAGGGTCCAGATCTGATATCAACCTATTTTATGAATAAAAACCTTTCCTAACCAAAACCTATTCATAAACAATGAATTTTTATGCAAATAAACATGTGTTAGTATGATATTATGCATTGTTTGATGATTACTTGTTGTATAGATGATATGACAACAACCTAGGGCTGTTATTAATGATGGGTTATGATTGAAACATGTTACCTTTGATTGTTGATGGTGTTTTGGCGATTGAAGGGGTTTTTAGTTAGATTTAGGGTTTGTTTTTGGATGATTATGATAAGGTTATGATAGGGGTTTCTTGTTCATGATGATTCGAGTATGATGGACGGATTATTGATCGATTTCAGAAAGTTTCCTAATTGGGTAATATTTTCATGCATGGTGATGTGACATCTCCATAATTTACTATTTTAGGAAACTTGTAAAACGGATAGATTTTTGGGGTAAAATTGGTAGGGTTTCGTAGGAATATATTAATGATGCTTGACTGCTGTAACTCGTGATGTTTCGTGATGTTTTCGGATGTTTTTCGACGCGTTTTTGGAAAAATCTGACATCAGGGGCGAACCTGGAATACCTTCGACCAGTCGAACGGTCGAAGGTGGGTTCCAGGGGGCGAACCTGGAAACAAAAAGGGGCGAATGAACTAAAAGGGGCGAAGGTGGGAAGAAAAGGGGCGAAGGTGGAGGTTCAAAGCCACATTCGACCAGTTAAGGCCACCTTCGACCTCCCAGGACTACGTTCGACCCTACGTTAACAAAAAATGAGATTTTTGATACAAACTAAGTGTTTTATGCTTGAACCTTGCATGTAATCTATGTGTACTTGATTAGTTAGGGTAATGGGTCACCAACGGGATGTCGGGTCGGTCTAGTGTGTCGGTTAAACATTTAAACACGTTTTAAAACATACTCGGTTATGATCTGGACAATCGGGGGCTAGATAACCTCATGGTTATTAGTCGGAACACTTATGTGAACATTTTGATAGATCTCCGGTAGAGGGATTATCAAGGGCTAAACATCTTTACTTATATTTGAAGAACGCTATCTAAGGTGAGTTCACGGCCCCACTTTTACTGCTTTAACTTTTGGGGGAGAAAACATGCGCTAAACAGTTTTGGTAACATATGTCATACTATGGTTTTAACTTTATATTGCTATACGATCTTTTGGAAAGTCCTGGGGGAAACCATGAATGTGCGGGTTTGCACAACGGGGGAAATGTGGATAGATCTATTGGGCGTGACCTGCCCCACTCGTCGGCTTGGAGGGCCGGGCGGGTGCATATTGTCTCGAACGGGAACATTATCGTGCTGAACATTACGGGCTGCTAAACATGCTAAACATTGCTAAACGTGTCCAGTAATGGTTTCCAATCGTAGTAGTAATAAAACATACGCCTAGCTAGCGTACTTGGTAGCATTGATATAGTATGGACATGGTAACATTTGGATAACATTTTTGAACAAACCTGTGAACTCACCAGCATTATATGTTGACGTCTTTTGGCATGTTTTTCTCAGGTCGCTAAGGTAGCAACAACTGGATCTAGGCGCACGAGTCGGCACGGGCGTCTAGGGTTTAGAGCATGGTCTTCATTAAACATTTGAACTATGTCTTTTGGGTTGTAAACATTTAAAGCTTCCGCTACAGTTTATGCTTTTATAATTATATCTTTTGGGTTTTGTGTTATGCATATAGTGTTGTTTATTGTGACCGCTGACTTGAATCCTGGTTTGTCATGCGCCTCGCGGTAAAACCCCGCAAGTGGAATTTGAGGGTGTGACAAATTCTACAATGGCCTCACTTATGCTACGCGACAGATGTTTAACACTGCTGCTGGGGGACACATTATGGATAAAAAAGACCCTAATGAGTGTAAGGACATGTTTGAGAGTTTTGCTCTAGCTGAACAGCAGACCCTAGCCCACGGGGATTCCATCCCAGTTACTAGGACTACATCCTCCACTACTAGAGGTGTTCATCAGGTCACTCCTGAGACTAGTATGGCTGCTGCTATAGAGGCTTTAGCGAGAGAGGTTAAAGAGCATAAGATGAGTGCACACAAGTGTGAGATTTGTAGGGGTGGACACGACACCATAGACTGCCCAGTAGGAAATCGTGAGCATGTAGACTATTTGGGGGGTTCTAACCGGGGAAATGGTAATAATTATAACTCGGGGTGGAGGAACCAATCTAATTATGGGTGGAGGTCTGATAGAGGAGACATAGGTGATAGTTCAGGTTCTAGTTTGAAGAGGATAGAGGAGATGATAGCTAGTCAGAGTCAGATGCTCACTCAGCTGGTTGCAAAAGACCAGCAAACCACTCAGAAACTTGAGGAGCATGACCTAATGCTTAGGAACCAGCAGAATACTTTGTTAGACCTAGAGAGAAAAGTAGGAGATATTTCACAGAAACTCTCTGTTAGGTCACCTGGTAATTTCCCTGGTAACACTGAGGAGAACCCTAAGGGTACAGCGATGGCTGTGAGCACTCGTAGTGGTAGGGGTGCGACTGAGAGAGTAGAGATACCGGTTGAGGATGAGGAGGAACCGGTAGATGAGGAGATAGAGTTAGAGACACCTGCTAGGACACCTTCTAGAGTAGCTACATCCAGTCCTGTGTCTAGCAGTGAGGGTCCTTCTAAGAGAGTGGTGGTAGATAGAGAGAGTGAGAGGCAGGTTGAGCCCACTAGAGTGTATAAGCCCACTGCTCCTTATCCAGGTAGGTTGTTGACTTGTTGCAGAATAAGGTAGATCACCAATATGATAAATTTATTGAACTTATTAAGCAACTTAAGGTGAACCTACCCTTCATAGAAGTCCTCCAAAGCATGCCTAAATATGTTAAGTTTCTCAAGAACATCATGGCTAATAAGAAAAAGCTTGAGGAACTTTCACAAGTTACTTTGAGTGAGGAGTGTTCTGAGTGTAACATTACGCATTAATACTTGTACGTTACAATTATTTTGAATAAAACGTCAAGTTTCATTATTATTGTTCGCTTTTAAATATTATTGTGACGCATTTGGAACCCTAATACTATGTTACTTATATATAATATACATATATATATTGTTTAAATGTCAAAAAATAAAGTGCTTGGGCCGGGAATCGAACCCGCGCCCAAGCCGGGTCAACCACACACAACAACATCACCAACTGGGCTACACACACACTTGGTATAATTCCCAACATATAATTATTATATCACGAGTTTAGTTCTTCACAGTTGACTAGGAAAGTCAACTGTGACACCAATCTACCTTAATTAACCAAATTCAAACGCGTAATAACTCTGATTTGGTATGATTGATGATTGAACTTATGAATCCGCGTCCCTTACACGCTGTAGTGATGATCAAAACATGCCAATTATACACAATTACGCGTCATCACATTCAATACGAGGTCAACTTACCAATTCGTTCATCCAAACCCTCTCCCTGTAAATTGGACCTCCCAAATCCTTCTACACTTGCCGAAATATCCCTCTCAATCTCTAATTTCTGTTAATAAATCATCATTCGAAGCAATCGAGTTCGAGTTGACTTTTTCTGTTGACCGAGCAATTCACACGATTCGTTTCTGTAAGTATCTCTTTTTTTATGGGTTTTAATCTTCGGCCTATACACAACAATAACCCTAAGTTCAATTGGGTTATTGTTGTGTAATTTGTATTATTGATAGGCTAGGGCTCGAATGCTTCGATTTGGGGAAGAACACTAACGCAGAACTGTATATTTATTTTAAACAGATACAAACTCAACACAACCACTGATCCTGATCAAGTGGTTGTGTCTGTTGTTGTTAAACCCAAGCACACGGGTTTGAGTCCCATTCAAACGGTTTCATCCTTTTCTTTTTTTAAATGATTATAAATCAGATTCCATATACTATATAATTATTTATAAGTCTAATCTATTCGTTCTCAGGGTCCAGACCAGTTGGTTTGGGCTTGTGATTTAAAACAAACGAACCGGCCAAGGGGCCGGGTTCGATCCATGGCATCAACAAACATTTTTTTTATTAAGTGTGTATATATATATATATATATATATATATATATATATATTTCCTTGTATTTTTTTAAATTCATTTTAAAATACTAAAACTCTTTTATAAATTCTACAAAAAATTATTTTATGTTATCCTAGTGGAAAAGTTTAACATACAATTTTTAGTTTTACAAAATTTAATTATTTAATATATATAATTAATAATTCAAGTTTATTCTATTTTATTTATAAAATTCTATAAAAATATCAAAACAATTATATAAATTTCCACAAAAATTATTCTGAGTTTTTATAACATTAAACTTTTCTGAAATGATTTTTATTTCTGAAAAATCATTTATTTAATATTTTTAATCAATTTTTGTTAGTTTTAATCATAAATAAATCATAATAAATTCATTTTTCAATATTTTTGCCCCAAAATTTTATATAAATTATTTATATTTATTTAGAACAGAAATACAATTTTTAATTTAAAAATTCTTTAATTTTAATATTTTTAAATATTAAAGTTATATTTTGACGAATTGAAATAAATAGATTTAATATTCTATTTTTAAAGAAAATAATTTTATAAAAATTATTTTCATACTTAAAACTTTATATTGTGACCATCTTTAATTTAAAATTTACAAAAAGACTTTTGTTTATTTATTTATCAAATTTCTCTTAATTATTAAACATTTTATTTATTAATCAAACAAACACTTATCCCCAATTCGAAACCCTAGAATATATTTGTAGACTAGAAAGACTTAGACATATTTATTACCTTAATTATAGGGTAATACTTGGCATTGTTGGGCAACACATATTCTATTTTCACGAGACATAACATTTTGCTGAGGTGAGTTTTACATAGCCCCTTTTCTATTTCACTATTTTTGGGGTGAAACATGTTACAACATTCTATATGCAATTCAATCATAAAGTGTCTATGTGTTTTTCTATGTTGCATTATGTCTTAAACATGACTAGGGTAAGCACAATATTCTAGCATAATCATTAACATTGATCAGCCGACGGTATACAATGATAGATCTATTGGACTGACAATCCCACCCGGTACGTGCCTCCTACATAGGTAGCATGGGTGATTGTTATCGCATAACATAATCGAGTGAACCATGAGCGTATGGGATGGACCACAATATTCTAGTCACAAGGGTTGATTATGCACTCGATTTACTTCTAGTATGTTTTCACATATGGACTAGACTTGCCATGACACTTGAATTGTACAAGTTTTATTCGATTATCAAAACCTATGTAATTCTCACCAACTTTTGTTGACCCAAAAATATTTTCAAAATTAACATGTTTCAGGTAACAACGAAGCTGAGGCTTAGAGTATGCATGAGGAATATTATGAAGTTTATTTTGAAGTTATTTGAAGTTATTGCTTTATTTAATATCATGTATTTGGGATTTCTAGACATCATTTCATTTTGGATATTTATGTTATGAATAAATTATTTAAAATTTCAAGTTATACCATGTGCTACTGAAACAATCATCAATACGTGACATCCCGATGTTTCCGCCATCGGTTGGGGTGTTACAGATTGGTATCAGAGCCTTGGTTATAGGGAATTAGGTTATTAGAAAATAATCTAGACTATAACCTTAGGGACTTAAACAGTACTTGCTTCTCTTACTTGTAACCCTAATTGCTTCCCTAATCTTATCCCTATCCTATACCTTATACAACCCTAAGCCTACAAGTGATTACTCTTATTCGTCTGCTGCAATCCTGATCCACCATTAGATTAATAGGACAAAATCCTCACGTTTAACCTGAACCACCTTGAGATCTCGTCGAAGTTCTAGATTTTAATAACGAACACGTGCAATCTGGAAGGGTGAACGCCTGTATTCTGAGTCTTCTGTCTAGGCTGGCATTGCGCATATATCCCAATCAGACGAGGGACCCGGATGCCAACCTGGGAATTCTCGGGATGAGTGTTCACTTATAGGCTAAAGCATGTCTTCATTATGTTATTAGAATCTAGAATCATTGATAATTCAACGTTTTCGTTTATTCGTTTTAATTAATGAATAAATGATTACATTCCTTATATAACCTCATTCATTTCATTGTGTCTCTTACAGATCATGCCTCCATGTCGCAGCACTCGCAATAGCAATGGTGAGAACCCCGAGGAAGGTGGCGACAACCATAACCATAATCACGACGCTAACCACAACAACAACAATAACAACAATGGTGTTGATGCCCAACTGGCTGCGATCATTTCTCAACAAATGGCGCAGCAAATCGCGACTCTGGTTCCTAACTTACCGGCTCAAGTCATCCAGATGAACGGAAACGGTAACGGCAACGGAAACGGTAATGGAAACGGAAACGGAAATGGAAACCACAACGGGAACGGGAATGGTCTCCCAGCTTGTACTCTTAAGCACTTTAATTCCTGTAACCCCCTAAGTTCAGTGGAGAAGAAGGAGCTACGGGACTTCTACAATGGTTCGAGGGTATTGAGAATACCTTCATTAACAGTGAGTGCCCCGACAACTTTAAGGTTCGTTACGCCATGAGTGTTCTTCACAAACGAGCACTCACTTGGTGGAATGAGGAAAAGCGCACCCGTGGAGCTGAAGTTGCACTTGCTATGACATGGGATCAAGTCAAGGAGGTTATGAAAGATGAGTTCTGTCCCCGCAACGAGGTTAAGAAACTAGAAGATGAGTTCCACACCCTTGCTCAAGATAGTGGGGAAAACCTTGCTTACAATACCCGCTTTCACGAGCTCAGTTTGTTGTTGCCCCATAAAGTCACTCCCCTTCCTGTAGCCATCGAGAAGTATATCGGTGGTCTACCCATGCAAATCCAGGACACAGTATGGTGAAGAAATCCTGCTACCTTGGAGGAAGCCAAACGTCTGGCGGCTACTCTCACCGATAATCATGTGAAGAACGGTACTCTCTTCCGCAAGAACACTAAGAGGAGTGCTGCAAAAGACACTCCTCAGGCCGCTATTGAGGTTAAGCCCGAGACCTCAAGCAACAAGAAGCGCAAGGCTAGGAACTACATGGTTGCTACCACCCCACCTGCAGCACAAAACCCAGCCAAGAAGCCATACACCGGACCTCACCCCTTGTGCAACACTTGCAAATACCATCATCCAGCACAGGTGCCATGTCGCTTTTGCACTAATTGTCAAAGGTATGGTCATCTTGTGAACATCTGCCGAGCTCCTCCTGCTAACGGCCCTGCTGCCCAAAACAACCCAGCCAGAAATGCCCCAGCTCCCAACCAACAAAACAACAGACCTGCACGTGGTCAGTGCTACGAGTGTGGCAGCCCTGACCACTATATCAATGCTTGCCCCAATCGCAACCAGAACCAGAACCAAAACCGCAACCAAAACCGCAACCAAAACCAGAACCGCAACCAGAACCAAGGTGCTTGAGGTCGCGCCTACAACCTCAATGCTAACCAGGCCCATGACAACAACGAGGTGGTGAATGGTACGTTTCTCGTTAATAACCACTATGCATCCATATTATTTGATTCGGGAGCTGATAAGTCATTTGTATCACTAAAGTTTGAACCCTTACTTAACTTACCCCAAACTAACCTAGAGGAACCTTTAGTGGTAGAGGTAGCTAATGGGAAGTCTATCTCGATCGATTCTATTATTCGTAACTGTGTGCTGAACCTCGACGAACATACTTTCTCTATCGATCTCATCCCTATGCATCTTGGAAGTTTTAATGTCATAGTAGGCAGGGACTGGTTGTCAACCCATCGTGCTGAAATTCTGTGTTTTGAGAAAGTCATTCGCATTCCTCTCGAATCTGGTGAGATTTTGAAGATCTATGGTGAGAAGCCTTGTGGCGAGCTTAAGCTCATGTCTTGTACTACTGCCCAAAAATACTTACGAAAGGGGTATACGGCTTTCTTAGCTAACGTGATAGAAAAGAAGGACAAGGGCAAAAGTATCCAAGACATCCCAATCATTCGGGACTATCCTGAAGTTTTCCCAGAGGATTTACCTGGTTTGCCTCCTGCTCGACAAGTGGAATTTAGAATTGATCTTGTTCCTGGTGCTAATCCTGTCGCCAAAGCTCCTTATCGTCTTGCACCCTCTGAGATGCAAGAACTTGCCCGTCAACTACAGGAACTTTCTGATAAGGGTTTCATTCGCCCCAGTTCTTCTCCATGGGGAGCACCTGTCTTGTTTGTTAAGAAGAAAGATGGATCTCTCAGGATTTGTATCGACTATCGCGAACTCAACAAACTCACCATCAAGAATCGTTATCCCTTGCCTAGGATTGACGATCTTTTCGATCAACTTCAAGGAGCAACCCACTTCTCGAAGATTGATCTTCGTTCTGGTTATCATCGCTTAGAGTCCACGATGAAGACATTCCCAAGACAGCCTTTCGTACACGTTATGGTCATTATGAATTCATGGTCATGCCATTTGGATTAACCAACGCTCCCGCAGTGTTTATGGATCTAATGAATCGGGTTTGTAGACCCTACCTTGACAAATTCGTGATCGTCTTCATTGACGACATCTTGATTTACTCAAAATCAAAGTCCGATCACGAACAACATCTTCACTCCATTTTGGGTCTCCTAAAGAAGGAACAACTGTATGCCAAATTCTCAAAATGTGAATTTTGGCTTAAGGAAGTTCAATTTTTGGGACATGTCATTGATATGAACGGAATTCATGTTGATCCCGCAAAGATCGAAGCTATGAAGAATTGGAGTGTTCCTAAAACTCCAACAGAAGTCCGTTCCTTTCTTGGTTTGGCTGGTTATTATCGTCGATTCATTGCCAACTTCTCTAAGATCGCTATTCCTCTCACTGCCTTAACTCACAAGGGTAAACCCTATGATTGGGGACCAAAGCAAGAGGAAGCATTTGAAACTCTCAAGCTGAAACTCTGTGAAGCTCCTATCCTGTCTCTCCCTGATGGTAATGATGACTTCGTGGTCTATTGTGATGCATCAAACCAAGGTCTTGGTTGTGTTCTCATGCAACGAGGCAAGGTTATTGCTTATGCGTCTAGACAACTCAAGATTCACGAAAAGAATTATACTACCCATGATCTTGAATTGGGCGCTGTCGTCTTTGCTCTTAAGATTTGGAGACACTATCTTTATGGAACCAAATGCGTGGTTTTCACAGACCACAAAAGTCTCCAACATGTCTTCGACCAGAAAAATCTTAACATGAGGCAACGGCGTTGGGTTGAGTTACTTAACGACTATGATTGAGAAATTCATTACCATCCTGGCAAAGCGAATGTTGTGGCTGACGCACTCAGTCGTAAAGAGCGTATCAAACTTCATTGTGCGAGAGTCCGTACTGATCTTCAGGATCATATCCTCCAGGCTCAACATACTTCAGTCACCCAAGGTAACATGTACGACGAAATGTCTTGTGGTGCTGAGACTCAACTTGAAACCAAACCTGATGGGCTACTCTATTTTCTTAACCGACTTTGGATCCCTGACCGCGATGATCTTCGTACCTTTCTTATGAACGAGGCTCATAAGTCTCGTTATTCTATTCATCCTGGAGCTGACAAGATGTACCAAGATCTTCGTTATTCGTATTGGTGGCCTGGTATGAAGAAAGATATTGCTCTTTTCGTTGCAAAATGCCTCACTTGTTCAAAGGTCAAGGCTGAACATCAACGAACATCTGGTATGCTCGAACAACCATCCATTCCTGTATGGAAATGGGAGAGCATAGCAATGGACTTCATCACTAAACTCCCTCGTACACCCAAAGGTTTTGACAGCATTTGGGTAATCGTCGATCGTTTGACCAAGTCAGCCCACTTCTTACCTATTCGTGAGAAGTATTCTGTGGAAAGGTTGGCAAAGATGTACGTAAGTGAAATTGTATGTCGTCATGGTATACCTTTGGACATTATCTCTGATCGTGATGGACGTTTCACCTCTCACTTTTGGGATTCCTTACAAGATGCTTTGGGCACCAAGTTGAACCTGAGTAGGGGTGCAAACGAGCAGAGCTACTAGCGAGCTACTGGAGCTCGGCTCGAAAAAAGCTCGAAACGAGCCGAGCCTAAACGAGCTCGAGCTCGAGCCCGAGCCTAAAAACCAAGCTCGTTTAGTAAACGAGCCCGAGCTCGAGCTTTGTTTATCGAGCTCGAGTCAGCTCGCGAGCCTTAACGAGCCCACTATTTATATAAATTTTAATTAATATATTAAATATGTATTTAAATATAATAATTAATATTTATAAAACTATGAATAAATAACCAAATTATATATAAAATAAGTATTATAATTAATATATTAATTAATAACTAATAAATGAGTCGAGCCCGAGCTCGAGCTCGAGCTTGGAAACCTACCTTCGAGCCGAGCTCGAGCTTTAGAAACAAAACTTGAATCGAGCCGAGCTCGAGCTCGAGCTTTCATAACTTAAACGAGCCCGAGCTCGAGCCTGGTCGAGCTCAGGCTCGGCTCGGCTCGTTTGCACCCCTAAACCTGAGTACTGCTTATCACCCTCAAACAGATGGTCAGACTGAACGGACCATCCAAACACTTGAGGATATGCTCATGGCATGTGTCATCGATTTTGGTGGCGCATGGGATTCTCATCTTCCTTTGGTCGAGTTTTCATACAACAACAATTATCATGCCAGCATTAACATGGCCCCTTTCGAGGCACTCTATGGTCGTAAATGTCGTTCACCTGTCTGTTGGACTGAGGTTGGTGAAGCCCGGATCACTGGACCTGAACTGATTCAGGAAACCACGGATAAAATCCAACTCATTCAGGATAATCTTCTCAAGGCTAGAAGTCGTCAGAAGAGCTATGCTGATAAACGTCGTAAGCCCTTGGAATTTCAAGTTGGGGACCTTGTACTTCTTAAGGTATCCCCTTGGAAAGGAGTGATCCGCTTCGGTAGAAAGGGAAAACTAGCTCCTCGATACGTAGGCCCATTTAAAGTCCTTGATAGGATTGGAAAAGTGGCTTACAAACTTGATCTTCCACCTGAGCTAAGCAATGTTCACCTAACTTTTCATGTTTCGAATCTCAAGAAATGCTTAGCAGATGAGAACCTCCATGTTCCTCTTGAAAATGTGCAAATCGATGAAACTATGCACATTATCGAGAAACCCGTCAAGAAACTCAAGCGCAGTCGCATTACGATCGTTAAGGTTCGTTAGGAATCTAAACGAGGTCCAGAGTTCACTTGGGAACGCATGGACCAGATGAAGTCTAAATACCCACATCTTTTTCCACCAGACTCTCCAACTCCAACTTCGGGACGAAGTTACTAAAAGTAGGAGAGACTGTAACATTACGCATTAATACTTGTATGTTACAATTATTTTGAATAAAACGTCAAGTTTCATTATTATTGTTCGCTTTTAAATATTATTGTGACGCATTTGGAACCCTAATACTATGTTACTTATATATAATATACATATATATATAGTTTAAATGTCAAAAAATAAAGTGCTTGGGCCGGGAATCGAACCCGCGCCCAAGCCGGGTCAACCACACACAACAACATCACCAACTGAGCTACACACACACTTGGTATAATTCCCAACATATAATTATTATATCACGAGTTTAGTTCTTCACAGTTGACTATGAAAGTCAACTGTGACACCAATCTACCTTAATTAACCAAATTCAAACACGTAATAACTCTGATTTGGTATGATTGATGATTGAACTTATGAATCCGCGTCCCTTACACGCTGTATTGATGATCAAAACATGCCAATTATACACAATTACGCGTCATCACATTCAATACGAGGTCAACTTACCAATTCGTTCATCCAAACCCTCTCCCTGTAAATTGGACCTCCCAAATCCTTCTACACTCGCCGAAATATCCCTCTCAATCTCTAATTTCTGTTATTAAATCATCATTCGAAGCAATCGAGTTCGAGTTGACTTTTTCTGTTGACCGAGCAATTCACACGATTCGTTTCTGTAAGTATCTCTTTTTTTATGGGTTTTAATCTTCGGCCTATACACAACAATAACCCTAAGTTCAATTGGGTTATTGTTGTGTAATTTGTATTATTGATAGGCTAGGGCTCGAATGCTTCGATTTGGGGAAGAACACTAACGCAGAACTGTATATTTATTTTAAACAGATACAAACTCAACATAACCACTGATCCTGATCAAGTGGTTGTGTCAGTTGTTGTTAAACCCAAGCACACGGGTTTGAGTCCCATTCAAACGGTTTCATCCTTTTCTTTTTTTAAATGAATATAAATCAGATTCCATATACTATATAATTATTTATAAGTCTAATCTATTCGTTCTCAGGGTCCAGACCAGTTGGTCTGGGCTTGTGATTTAAAACAAACAAACCGGCCAAGGGCCCGGGTTCGATCCATGGCATCAACAAACATTTTTTTTTATTAAGTATATATATATATATATATTTCCTTGTATTTTTTTAAATTCATTTTAAAATATTAAACTCTTTTATAAATTCTACAAAAAATTATTTTATGTTATTCTAGTGGAAAAGTTTAACATACAATTTTTAGTTTTACAAAATTTAATTATTTAATATATATAATTAATAATTCAAGTTTATTCTATTTTATTTATAAAATTCTATAAAAATATCAAAACAATTATATAAATTTCCACAAAAATTATTCTGAGTTTTTATAACATTAAACTTTTCTGAAATGATTTTTATTTCTGAAAAATCATTTATTTAATATTTTTAATCAATTTTTGTTAGTTTTAATCATAAATAAATCATAATAAATTCATTTTTCAATATTTTTGCCCTAAAATTTTATATAAATTATTTATATTTATTTAGAACAGAAATACAATTTTTAATTTAAAAATTCTTTAATTTTAATATTTTTAAATATTAAAGTTATATTTTGACGAATTGAAATAAATCGATTTAATATTCTATTTTTAAAGAAAATAATTTTATAAAAATTATTTTCATACTTAAAACTTTATATTGCGACCATCTTTAATTTAAAATTTACAAAAAGACTTTTGTTTATTTATTTATCAAATTTCTCTTAATTATTAAACATTTTATTTATTAATCAAACAAACACTTATCCCCAATTCGAAACCCTAGAATATATTTGTAGACTAGAAAGACTTAGACATATTTATTACCTTAATTATAGGGTAATACTTGGCATTGTTGGGCAACACATATTCTATTTTCACGAGACATAACATTTTGCTGAGGTGAGTTTTACATAACTCCTTTTCTATTTCACTATTTTTGGGGTGAAACATGTTACAACATTCTATATGCAATTCAATCATAAAGTGTCTATGTGTTTTTCTATGTTGCATTATGTCTTAAACATGACTAGGGTAAGCACAATATTCTAGCATAATCATTAACATTGATCAGCCGACGGTATACAATGATAGATCTATTGGACTGACAATCCCACCCGGATACGTGCCTCCTACATAGGTAGCGTGGGTGATTGTTATCGCATAACATAATCGAGTGAACCATGAGCGTATGGGATGGACCACAATATTCTAGTCACAAGGGTTGATTATGCACTCGATTTACTTCTAGTATGTTTTCACATATGGACTAGACTTGCCATGACACTTGAATTGTACAAGTTTTATTCGATTATCAAAACCTATGTAATTCTCACCAACTTTTGTTGACCCAAAAATATTTTCAAAATTAACATGTTTCAGGTAACAACGAAGCTAAGGCTTAGAGTATGCATGAGGAATATTATGAAGTTTATTTTGAAGTTATTTGAAGTTATTGCTTTATTTAATATCATGTATTTGGGATTTCTAGACATCATTTCATTTTGGATATTTATGTTATGAATAAATTATTTAAAATTTCAAGTTATACCATGTGCTACTGAAACAATCATCAATACGTGACATCCCGATGTTTCCGCCATCGGTTGGGGTGTTACACTGCGGTCTTGCAGAATAAGATGCTAGTTAAGATGGATGATCCTGGTAGTTTTATCATTCCATGTTCCATAGGTGACTTGTCCATTAAGAATGCTCTTGCCGACCTAGGTGCTAGTGTTAATTTAATGTCGTACTCCATTTTTAAGCAACTAGACCTAGGAGAACTTAAGCCCACCCGCATGTACATCCAGCTGGCGGACAAGTCCACCAAATTCCCTCGTGGTATTATTGAGAATCTTTTAGTTAAGGTGGACAAGTTCGTGTTTCCTGTGGATTTCGTAGTGTTAGATATGCCTGAGGATGATGTCGTGCCATTGATTTTAGGTCGTCCTTTCTTGGCTACTTCTAGAGCTGTGGTAGACATGGGTGAGGGTAAGTTGAGCATAAGTGTGGGGGAAGAGCATGTTGAGTTTGGGATTAAGCCTAGGATGAGAGGAGATTTGTTAGATGAGTTACAGGCTATGGATGATCATCTAGATCATGAGTTGGAGAAGGGGGTGATCCCAGTGGCCATGCCTTGGAAGGTGGTGGCGTCTAAGGAGCGGGTGAAAGACCGCGAGGTGATGCGGAACTACAGGGATGAGGCCTGGTTCGTCGCCCTGACAACTCACAAAACCAAGCTGGAGTTGAAGGGATTGTTTGAGGGTACCTATAACCTGCTGGGTACCAGCCGGACCGGTATCCGCGAGGGGAAGAAGCCTTATATCGCCCAAGAAGGTATTTGTCTCTGTCTTGTATCTTATGTGTTTATAATTTTTTGCTAATTGTTCTGTTGAATGCGCAGGCGTGACGAAGTTTGACGTTTTTTAGTCTCGCGGGACGATTAAGTTGAAGTGGAGGCGGATCCCAGAGGGGCAGGTCTCTTTCTTGGAAGAGTTCGTTGGCAGATTCTACTACCCGAATCTGGAGAACCCGCCCGCCCATCATTACATCACCCGTAAGTCCTCTAATCCTTCCTCCACGTTTGTAAGTGAACCATCTGAGTCTGAGTCCACTGGCCCCTTTGGTGGGGTGTCGCGCTTGGCGCGCCCTATCCCTTCACCGACTCATATATTTAAAAAAGTTCAGGTTCAAGGTTCGCATGAGTCCGAAGACTCCGAACCACGAAACGCTCACCCCTAATTGTTATCATATTAAATGGATCATAAGGTAGCGTTTGGTATGATGGAATGGAAGGGAGAATAGAATGGATCATTACGAGGCAATAAAAAATAGTGTATTTGGTTGGTTAAAGAAATGGAATCACTCATTACACAAGGTAATCCATTCCCTCAAAACCATTTCATCCACCCCCATGTTTTTTTTTTCATTTCATCCCTCATTCGCCCTTTACTAACAACACCATAACCATCCATCCACCACCACCACCTACCACTATCATCGCTACCCACCACCGCTACTGTAACATCGCAAAATTTTCCCCAAAATTTTAATACATAAAAAGCCCTTATATATATATATATATATATATATATATATATTTTATTACACCTTTATCATTAATATTATACAAATGTGCCTAAGTCTTTATTTATCCTAACTCACAACTTATATACATACATCAATGTATATAAATAATAATAATAATAATAATAATAATAATAATAATAATAATAATAATAATAATATGATTCTAAATTCTTTTTTTTTCACATACAAGATTTTTTTTTAAATAAAGCCTTGAGTCAAATAGTCAAAGTCCTAATCAAAGTCTTAGTCAAACAGTCAAAGTCTTAGTCAAATAGTCAATTCATCATAAAACCTTACTTTATGGTGTTGACCAATTTTAATGGCTAATTGACTTCAAAACTAGTATAAAAACCCACCTATGACCCATTATACTTTGCACCTCTAAATCGATTGTTTCAATCCGACTAAACTTTCCCTCATACCTTTCTTCTATAGTCTATTACTTCTACAATTGAAGCTTTGATTATAAGCTCTTGTAATTGGCGAATTGGAAGCTTGATATTCTTTCTTTTTCGTTTTCTTCAATTTGGACTAGCTACGTTGTTGAGTCTTTGGGATTCGCCTCGCATACATTCACAACACATTATTCTATTTTTTTTACGAGACATAACATTTTGCTAAGGTGAGTTTTACATAGCCCCTTTTCTATTTATCACCATTTTTGGGGTGAAACATGTTACAACATCATTTATGCAATTCAATCATCAATGTGTCTATGTGTTTTTCTATGTTGCATTATGTCTTGAACATGACTAGGGTAAGCACAATTCTAGCATAAACATTCATCAGCCAAACGGTATACATTGATAGATCTATTGGACTGACAATCCCACCCGGATACGTGCCTCCTACAAAGGTTGCGTGGGTGTTTGTTACTGCAATATAAATGAGTGAACCATGAGCGTATGGGATGTACCACAATACAACAGTCACAATGGTTGATTATGCACTCGATTTACTTCTAGTATGTTTTCACATATGGACTAGATTGCCATGACACATGAATTGCACAACAATTTTATTCGATTATCAAAACCTATGTAATTCTCACCAACTTTTGTTGACCCAAAATAGTTTCAACTTAACATGTTTCAGGTTCTACTTGCTTGAGGATTTGAATTAATGCTTGAAGATGTGTGCATAGTTTTATTCAATTTGATGTATGAATTATTGTAGAACAATTGTATGTAATTTATCTAAATCATATAATGAGAATTATTATTTACCATGAGCTACTGAACAATCATCAATACGTGACATCCCGATGTTTCCGTCATCGGTTGGGGTGTTACAGATTGGTATCAGAGCCATTGTGATACCCCGAAAATTCAGGTTCTCACTTTAACTAAACTCTAGTTACATTTCCTTGCATTATACTTAACTAGGGTTAGCTAGATAAGACATACGTGCATGGTTGTGAGTCAATGTGTGATTGCATGATTAGTGAACCTCGGACGTTGGTGAAAAATAAACTTATGTGTCTCGGTGATACCTGACAAACTTATGTGAAAACCATACGTGATTATGTGAACCTAAACCGAACACGTTAATAAAAATCATTAAAAGTGGAGCATGAGGTTGATTAGGGTCTTAATGCATGGGGTTACACTTGTTACGGTCCGAAATAACGAAAACGTCGAAGGATAACGCATCGGGAGACGAAACGAGGCAAGAGCGTGCCACCCGGACCTGTGAGCGGCCGCTCACAGGCACCGAGCGGCCGCTCCATGTGACCTGACGGGTCTAAACCGCCTCAAACTTATATTTAAGCATCCTTAACTCCCATGCAACCCCCATACTCAACCCTAATCGCCCCCTTACTGCCCCACACGAATATTTCACTCAAACAACCTCTGCTAAGGCTCAAGATCATCAATTGGGAGGCTCCAAGGCGCGCGATTGATCGATTGGGAGAGCTAAGGGTATATTTTACGATTTCTTATGCTTCTATCTTGTGTTTTCATTAATAAAAATCATATAATAAGTTTGTCCAGGTCTGAATGAGTTTACAAAACATTAAAGCATGAATCTTTTTGAAGATTAAATGGATTAAACATACTCATAAACGCTTAGTAACATCGTAGGATACTTGTTGCGCAAGTAATTGGTGTTTTGATTCTTAAAGCTTTGATCTTGACATGTTTAATCATAGAATCTGATGAAATAGGTATTAGGAATGTTTTGTGTTGATGATTGATGAATGTTAATAGTTTTTGTGCACACGGTAGGCGATTAAAGTATGATTTAGGCGAAACTAAAATCTGGACAGAATGGTTAGTCAAATTTGTAGGAGCTGTAACACGGCTCTAACATAATAATTTTAGTGTTTTCTTGGCATGGTTAGGTCACACCTGGTCTTAGCTTTTCATAATGGGTAAAATCATGTGTTTTGGACGTCGGATGAGTCGTTTTTGGAATTTTAATTGATTAGGGGTCATATCAGATTTTCGGATTTGTAAATTGGGCTAACTTTAAATGGTCATAACTTGAGATTTACAAGGAGTTAGGTTATGAAATTTTTACAGTAGGTCAATACTGGAAAAATAGAGCTTTTCCAAGTGGATTCATCTCGTTTGGATGAATACACAATTTTTAAGAATTTTCCTACTAAACTGACCTGTTGAGGAAATTTTCTGAATACTGCTGTGTTGTACGAATTTTTATAATTTTTGTGTTTGGAATTAAGACAAAACAAAAATATGTATTGCCAAGTGAATCCCAAAGAAAATTCAGTAAAAATTTGGGAGGATAACTCACTGGTTTACTATTTTAAATAAATTCGTTTTGATGGCGCACAATCTGTCCTGAAAACACAGATTGTGTATTATGTGCTTATGTGATGACTTGAGGTCTTAGGTGATCTAAAATTGACATATAACGGAAGTACACATGTTTACGACACATACGGGCTGTAGAAACTAATTATAACCAACTCATTCACCAACGAGTCCGTAGGGTTTACTATTGCATGTAGAATCACTAGGCGTCGCATACACACTTTTGAATATTAAAACGCCTTGGACAAACGAGTTATATGGTGTAATGATGTTACGCCTATACTCACGTAGTGACACTGTTATTAGGGTGTCGGTAGCATATAATACTTGCTGTTCGGATTCTTTGCTTACGCGATAAGGTGAGTTTCACTACTTTTTCTCAAAGCATGCGTCTCGGGTTGTGACCACATTGGTAACGTTTTCTAGTCTATTTTGAGACAACTTTCTTTTACACATCCCGGGTTTGGGGTGCATGGTTCACGTGGTGAATCTATTTTTACTAATTCATATATATGTCCTTGATGAACTAAACCAAACACATCTTTTAAGTCCTTCAAAATACCGAATCAATTGCCGGTTGGGCAAGCGGGTTAATTAGTTGATAGCGCTATTAGGTCTAACAAACCTCACATCGTGCTGGGAGCACGGATGTGAACTATTAGCTTCAAACATAATCATTGTCGATGGACAATGATGCAAGGCATCTTTATCCCGGTTATGGGAACTTGTTCATTAGTAGTTCGGTATTCGCCGGTTTTAGTTATCATGAGTGGGCTAGCTACCCCTGACATTTGAATTAGCTATTGTTTATAGGGTCTGAGAGACCAACGTTGTACACTTGACTTTTGGGGTTTTGAGAACCTACGCTTTTATTTTCATCGCTTACTTACATTGTGAACTCACCGACTTTATGTTGACACATTTTAGCATGCTTTGCAGGTCCTTAGGTACGGAGCACGTTTTAGGGCATGCATCATTTGTGTCTTGGGTTATGGATATTTATTATTTCGTACTTTTAAACTTTGGTTTTGGGCGTGTTGTCTTGCGCAGACTTTTGCAAATGTTTTACTTTGTTTACGCTTCCGCATTACTTTAAATTGCTTGGTTAAACTTTGAAACTTTTTCTTAAAAACGAACTAAATGGTTTGGGCATTTAGAGTCGTTCATGATACTTATGGCTATGGGTCCTGGTTTGTCATGCACCTCGCGGTAAAACTCCGCAGTGGAAATTTGAGGGTGTGACAGCCATGGTTATAGGGAATTAGGTTATTAGAAAAATAATCTAGTCTATAACCATAGGATTTAACCAGTACTTGCTTCTTTTACTTGCTATTCTCTATCTCCCTCCTACTTCTTATCCCTACTTTCATCCTTACAAGAAGGTTGCTCTCCATCACTGGATCTACTCTCAGACTAATAGAACAAAATCCTCAGGTTTAACCTGAACCACCTTGAAATCTCGTCGAAGTTCTAGATTTTAATAACGAACACGTGCAATCTGGAAGGGTGAACGCCTGTATTCTGAGTCTTCTGTCTAGGCAGGCATTGCGCATATATCCCAATCAGACGAGGGACCCGGATGCCTACCTGGGAATTCTCGGGATGAGTGTTCACTTATAGGCTAAAGCATGTCTTCACTATGTTATTGGAATCTGAAATCTTTGATACGTCAACGTTTTCGTTTATTCGTTTTAATTAATGAATAAATGATTACATTCCTTATATCACCTAATTCATTTCATGCCACATTGAACCTTCATTGTGTCCCTTATAGATCATGTCTCCACGTCGCAGCACTCGCAATAATAGTGGTGAAAACCAAGAGGAAAGTAACAACAACCACAACACCAACCACAACAACAACAAAAACAACAAAGGTGTTGATGCCCACCTGGCTGCGATTATTTCCCAACAAATGGCGCAACAAATCACAACTCTGGTTTCTAACTTGTTGGCTCAAGTCATCCCAATGAATGGGAACGGCAATGGAAATGGAAATGGCGATGGAAATCACATAAAGAACGGGACCTTAGTTCGGAAAGGCGAGAAAACAAGTATTGTGGCCGCGGTAACTACCGAGAACCAGAAGCGCAAGACCAGGGATCCTAATGTAAACCTCACTACACAAGCTTCTAACAAGAAACCCTATACAAGAAACTTTCCATTGTGTAACACATGCAAACGACATCACCCCACTGTTTCAGTGTGTCGCCTGTGCACCAATTGTGGTAGGTATGGCCATCTGGTCAACACATGTCGTGAGTCCCCAAACCCTAACACCAACCAACCAACCAACCCTGCTCAGGTTGCTAATCTTAATCGTCCTGGTAAATACAACTATGGTCAATGCTATGAATGTGGAAACCCAAATCATTTCCGTAACCGATGCCCTAAACTAAATCGAGATCAAGACCCTCCAGCTACTTAACAGCAAACCCCACCATTTGAATGATGTCTACTTTTTAATTCTATGTATTGACACTTTTTGATTCAAGTAATAAATTCAAGTATTATCATAACATCTGAGTGCATGCTTGTTTGAATGTGAACTAATTGCTATATCTATAATCATACTTGCTTACTTGTACAACAATTAGTTGACTACCAAACAACCTACTCAACGATTGGTAGAGGTCATCATGTCTTTCCAACAGTCGGGAGAGGCCCTACAACCTGCTCAACGACTGGTGGAGACTATCGAACCTGCTCAACAATCGGTAGAGTCATAAAAGGACGCAAAACCCTAATGTAAGGTAAATTGATAATTACGGTCCAGAACGTAATCATGAATTTACAGGTACGTTAAGGTAGTGAGAAATTTTATCAAGGTTTTCGGTAGTCGACCAATTGTATACCTGGTGTTTTTCTTTTAACTTCGGGACGAAGTTCCTAAAAGTAGGGGAGACTGTAACATCGCAAAATTTTCCCCAAAATTTTAATACATAAAAAGCCCTTATATATATATATATATATATATATATATATATATTTTATTACACCTTTATCATTAATATTATACAAATGTGCCTAAGTCTTTATTTATCCTAACTCACAACTTATATACATACATCAATGTATATAAATAATAATAATAATAATATGATTCTAAATTCTTTTTTCTTTTCACATACAAGATTTTTTTTTTTTAAATAAAGCCTTGAGTCAAATAGTCAAAGTCCTAGTCAAAGTCTTAGTCAAACAGTCAAAGTCTTAGTCAAATAGTCAATTCATCATAAAACCTTACTTTATGGTGTTGACCAATTTTAATGGCTAATTGACTCCAAAACTAGTATAAAAACCCACCTATGACCCATTATACTTTGCACCTCTAAATCGATTGTTTCAATCCGACTAAACTTTCCCTCATACCTTTCTTCTATAGTCTATTACTTCTACAATTGAAGCTTTGATTATAAGCTCTTGTAATTGGCGAATTGGAAGCTTGATATTCTTTCTTTTTCGTTTTCTTCAATTTGGACTAGCTACGTTGTTGAGTCTTTGGGATTCGCCTCGCATACATTCACAACACATTATTCTATTTTTTTTACGAGACATAACATTTTGCTAAGGTGAGTTTTACATAGCCCCTTTTCTATTTATCACCATTTTTGGGGTGAAACATGTTACAACATCATTTATGCAATTCAATCATCAATGTGTCTATGTGTTTTTCTATGTTGCATTATGTCTTGAACATGACTAGGGTAAGCACAATTCTAGCATAAACATTCATCAGCCAAACGGTATACATTGATAGATCTATTGGACTGACAATCCCACCCGGATACGTGCCTCCTACAAAGTTGCGTGGGTGTTTGTTACTGCAATATAAACGAGTGAACCATGAGCGTATGGGATGTACCACAATACAACAGTCACAATGGTTGATTATGCACTCGATTTACTTCTAGTATGTTTTCACATATGGACTAGATTGCCATGACACATGAATTGCACAACAATTTTATTCGATTATCAAAACCTATGTAATTCTCACCAACTTTTGTTGACCCAAAATAGTTTCAACTTAACATGTTTCAGGTTCTACTTGCTTGAGGATTTGAATTAATGCTTGAAGATGTGTGCATAGTTTTATTCAATTTGATGTATGAATTATTGTAGAACAATTGTATGTAATTTATCTAAATCATATAATGAGAATTATTATTTACCATGAGCTACTGAACAATCATCAATACGTGACATCCCGATGTTTCCGGCATCGGTTGGGGTGTTACAGCTACCACCACCGACCACCGCTGTCACCGTCCACCACCACCACCCGCCGCCCACCACCGCTGCCGCCACTACTCACCACCGTCGTCGTCGTCATCGCCACCACCCGCTACCACCCACCACAGTCACCCACCCACCATCACCGCCACCGACCACCACCCACCACAACCACTCACCACGGATTTTATTCCTTCGTCTTTTCCTGTCTATCCAACAACACAAAGTAATGTTTTGTTTCATTGTCACATGGCAAGCAAACATGGCATGGAATGGTAATAATCCATTCCATTACCTTGTCCATTCCATTACCTCGTTCATTTCATTTCCTCTTCATTCCATTACCCCATACCAAACAGACCCTAAGAAGTTGACATTTTGCAAAGGATTATCAGGTTGAATTTATAAATCAGTCTTTCCCCCTAATTTGTAACGTGTCGGCAGTCAACTTGTTCACTTGAAAACAAAATATCGATCAAACAAGTTAAACATAACCCAAAATCTAATCATTATCACGTAAGTTAATATCACATTTTATGTCGCTTCATAAATTACAACTCCCTAGCTTACCCATCCGTCCATCATCATCAACTTTTAGTTGCAACAAACCAACATTTGGCTCAGTTTAGTGACATACTATATTTGTTTTAGCAGAAGAAAAGAAACAAATAAATATTTGGCACCGTTGGTCACATGGCCAGCTCGTACACAAGTCACGATGCAGATTTAGGTTGTCAAGGGGCCCAAATTCATAAAATGCTTTATGTACCCAACTTAGTGGCCGTCGCTTTCTGATTCAGCTCTTACGTGCGACTTCTCACACTGGATCCCACCTCTTAAATGAGAAGTCAAACTACTCAACATGTGGCTAGAATAAATTTACCCCCTTTTAAAAGAAGGAAAAAAGGATGTCTATAATTTTCTATATCTTATTTTCAACTTTATAATGTTTTCTACCAACTATAAAATAGACAATGATAGGATTCATCTTGGTTATGAGTATGGTTGTAATAATCATGATTTGCTTTCGATTAATCGCTAGTCAGAGGTTAACTGAGTAAACACCGATTAATCGATAGTCGGTGTCTAACGATTCCAGCCAGATTCTGACCAAAACATGTAACGATTAATCATATACTTAAAGATATGAGTCGAGAAAGGGGTTAAAACATGTCTACTTAAAAAAACTACATATAAAATGTGTGTGTATAGGTATGCAAACGAACCAAATGTTCATGAACTGTTCGGCGGGAAGTTCGTTTATTTAAATAAATGAACGAACACAAACACAATTTTTTGTTCGTTCATTTATATTCGTTCGTTTATTTTTGTTCGTTTATGTTCGTTTAATTAAACTTAACTTTATTTTTATTATTTATTTCCTTTTGTTAAATATCTTAATCTATATGTTCTAAAAACTTAACCCTAACCCTAACATTTAACCATATCACTTATCAGCCATTTTCCACGGTTCACAGCCCCACCTCCCTTCTTCTCCGCACTCCACAACCCTACCTTCTTCTACTTCCGACTGACCACCTCCACAGCCTCGCCTCCAGCCCCCACAACCCCATCCCACTCTCCAGCCTTCACGGCGCCGCCCTCTTGATCCCTCATCCCCATCTCCACAGACAACAGCGTTGTCGTATTTCTTATCTCCGTCTTCACTTTGTAAGTTTTTTTTCGTTATTTCTTAGTATGTTTCATAGCGTTAACTTAAGTTTTGGTATATGTGTATGTATATGTATACATATGTATATGTGTGTATGTATATGTTTAGTGGGGTAACCTTGTTTAATAGCGATGATGTTATATGTTTGGTGTATTGACTATTGTAATTTAACACAGCGCCGCCGTATTTCTTATTCCCTTTTATATGCTTGGTGTATTGACTATTGTTTATGTTTGTGTTCGCTTATGTTTGTTTATATTCATTTGTGTTCATTTATATTGATCATTTGTGTTCATTTATGTTTATGAACTATTCGTTCAGGTTTTAAATGAACGAACATAAACGAACACGAACACGAGAAATTTGTTAATGAACGAACATGAACACAAAAATGTGTTCGATTATGTGTTCGTGTTCGTTTGGTTCATTTACAGGCTAAAACCATGGTTGCCGAACTTGCTAGGCATTACTAATTCGGCCGACTGGGAGTTGCGAGTACTCAGCCTAGTCAGGTGAATACTCGGGGTTCAAATTGGCCTATGCGGGTAGTACTCTTGAATATTACATATGTATAAAACTAATATAGTCATTTAAAATTTTTCCAGTGTGATTTGTTTTAAGTGTTTAAACATTTCAAGATAATTATATATTGATATGTTTTTTTTATGTTTTGCTATATTTAATCCTTTTGGATGTTTATGTCCATTGCTTTCAACATAATAACTATCTTATTATTTATTTGATTTCAGTATTTATTCATAAATTTTATTAAATCAAACTTTAGTTGGTCGATATGTCCATTATTGCGTTACATTAAAGCCTTATTTCGAAATGACATGCAACCAAAATCCATGCAAAATTTGATTACTTAAAATTTAATACATAAACAACTTGCATACTACAATATTGATATTTTTTTTTATTTTTTTGTATTTAACTTTTGGATGAACCGTGTAACAGACGAGTCTATAACATAGTTGAATATATGGTTCATAAAATTTCCTCGTTTTATTTTAACTTGTTCGTCCCTAATTATAACTTCTTTCTGACAGTCAGCAGCACACTTCGAATTTGTTAACTGACTAATGATAGCGAGATTAATTTGAGACAATTTTATAAACTTGTTGTAACTATCAATATCATATGACTTTCAAGTTTATATTAAATGAAAAAGATAGACTGAGATATACAATTATAAAGTACGTGAATACAAGAAAATGACATATACATATACTCAAATATTGCTTAATCATGTGGTTTCTTTTTGTTAATCTTGCATATCGTTGTATTGATCTGAGAATTGTTATATTGATTTGAGAAGGGTTTGTGTTTCTTGAATCCCAATACTAGGAAGTTTGAGCTACTTCTCTCTTTCACTAATGGTCTAGTTATATAACGATTGATACTCATGGGATTGAACAGTACTTTCGTTACTTCATTATGAACACCGTCAGACAGCTGGGTTTATAAGGTGGCCACGTGTTGCGTCATTCTTCATCTTCATCCCATCTCTTCAATTTCCCTCTCTTTATCCATCCCTCTCTCTCACCATTCTCTCACTTTATTTTATTTTACTGGTGGTGATTGTTGGTTGTGGTAATATAATTAAGTTTTAATACTTACAAATACAAGATTATTACGTGATAATCAACACACAAAAAAAAAAAAAAAACCCTTCTTTCCTCATTATATATAAGACTATGGGGAGTGGGGGGCTTGGGTTGGGGGGTAGGGGTGCAAATAAGCCGAGTAGCTCGCGAGCTACTTGAGATCGGCTCGGTAAAAAGCTTGAAATGAGCTGAGCCTTATCGAGCCCGAGCCGAGTTTGAGCCTAAAACAAAGCTCGTTTACTTATCGAGCCCGAGCTCGAGTTTGACATATGAAGCTCGTCAGGCTCGACGAGACTTATCGAGCCTTAGTATAATATTAATTTTATTAAGAGTAAATTGCCAAAATGGCCCCTCAGGTTTGGCCCAGATTGCTTGTTTGGGCAGTTATCTTTTTTTTCTGCCAAAAGCACCCCTCAAAGTTCGAAAATTGCCATTTTGGCCCATATTTAACAGACTTTCTGACGAAGAAAAAAAACTCAGTTAAGTGGGAGGGGCATTTTCGTCCTTTCGTGTTATAACGTTTAAAAACCCCATTTAAAACCCATCTTCTTCATCTTCAGACCTTCTTCATCACTACCCTCTCAATTCAAACCTGATTCCCAAATCCTACATACCCTAATTCCCAAATCCTACAAACCCTAATTCCCAAATCATACCTAGACGATGGTATTCTGCAAATGTGGAGCTCCTACTATCATACGTGTGTCTTCCACCTCTGCAAACCCTGGTAGACGGTTTTTCTGCTGCAACCGGTTGAAGGGGAGGAGCTGTGGTTTTGTTTGTTGGGCTGAACTACCGTTGGGTCAGATTCCTAGTACTATCAATGATGGTGAAGAGACTGAAAAACTGAGAGTTAAGAACACAGCCTTGCAGACCTTAGTTGGGATACTTAAATCTGAGAATAAGAAGCTGAAAACTTATCTATGGATGACTTGGTTTGGAATCATCATGTATTTTATCATGTTTTAGTTCAATGTATGTCGTTTTGTAATGTTAAAAACTCAATGTATGTTGTTTCTTATTGTAATGATAATGTTTGTAATGACCAAGAACAATGTGTTTAATGAAAACATTGAAAAGTTCATACTTAAAGTAGTGAGTACATAACCAGACAGAAACATACAAAATAAAGTTCATACTAAAAGTAGTCTAGTGCATACATGAAATAGATAAGCCTAAGTCAGGAAACATAACCTACAACAACCAACAAGCCTACTTCCAACGACAATCATCATCCGAACAGTAGTCCGAATCTGTTCCATGCTCTCCTTCATAAGGATCATGGTAATAAGCATCCTCATCTGGGCTGTCATAATTCCAGGCATACTTTAACACCTCTGGGTCATAGTCTCTACATGGGTCAAGCTCCTCTTCTTCAACCGGTTCTTGAACTGCCTTCCCTTTAGCCTTTTCATCAACCTTTGTAACATTATGGTACCAATCATACTGGTGTGGGCTGTCATAATTCCAGGCATTCTTTAATACCTCTGGGTCATAGTCTCTACATGGGTCAAACTCCTCTTCTTCTTGAACTGCCTTCCCTTTAGCCTTTGCATCAACCTTTGTAAGTTGTTTAAAATTATCTTCAACCAACTCTTGAACCACCTTTTCATCATCCGTTGTATCATACTCTTGATCAACAACTTCAGGGTTTTCAACCGGTTCTTGGACTGCAGGTAGTGCAAGAACAACTTGCCTAAACATTTTTGGAATTTAGAGATGAAATATGAAGTTGAATTGTAAGATTGTTTTGCAATATTGGGTCTTTTAAATCAGCTGAAAATTAACTCATCCATCTACCTGAAATCTACCCACTGACCCCATAAATGAACTTCATTCAATGCAACTGCCACACAAGTGTAACACAAGTGTTCGACTGTCAAAATGATACATTATGTTTGGTCCAAACTGCCAAAATGATACATTATGTTTGGTCCAAACTGCCAAAATGGTACCATATGTTTTGTCCAAACTGCCAAAATGGTACATCAGACTGCCAAAATGGTACTTAAAATGCAACATTATACTGCTAAAATGGTACTTAAAATGCAACATTAAACTGCTAAAATGGTCACAAAAATATAGTAAAGTTAACCAATACAAACCAAAAGTTACCAGTAATAATACATACCAAAACCCATACCATAAGCCATACCATATCAGTCAAAGTTCACAAACACGAAAATGACAAGTTTTAATACACCAAAATGACAAGTTTTAATACATAAAGTGGGATAACTAAACTGAATACTACATAACTTGTGAACCCCCAGGTTGTGAACCAGCAGCTTGTGAACCAGCAGCCTGTGAACCCCCAGCAGCTTTCTTGCAGGTCCTTTTGTTATGTCCTGGTTGCTTGCAAATCTTGCATTTGACTGGATTACCCTTCCTTGGCAGTTTGTCACCCTTTTCAATAGCTTTTGACAACTTTGCAACCTCATCCTTTTCAAAAGCAGACTTTCTCCTCTTCTTTTTAGGTCTTCCAACAGGCTTGTGGTATTTAGGAGCTATGAGGGTGGTGGGACAGTTAAAATGTTCCCACATATCAGTTCCATTTAGTGGTTCAATGGTATGTTCATAAACCTCCTTCCATGTATCAACCCAGTAAGCTTTGTGAACATATTTCTCAGGAACTCCATCATCCAATCCATGAAGTGCCATATTCCATATACAAGCTACAACATGCCTACATGGAATTCCACTCAACTGCCACCTCCTACAAGCACAACTCCTTTCATTCATGTTCACAGCCCTTGTCTCATTCTCTGGACCACTTACTTGATACTTTCCAGTGCCACACCAAATGACAGAATACTGGCTAGCATCATCTTTTATCTTCTCAAACAGCTCTGTGGCTCTTGGTGTTAAAGGGCCTGATGATTTTGAAATCATCACCCGAACAATCATCAACCTCTTCATACAGTACTCCCGTATAAATTCTAGACAGGTGATAATGGGTTTATCCCTGCCTAGGATCAACTGCCTGTTGAACACCTCACATAGGTTGTTCAACAGGATATCACTCTTTGGCCTCTCTGAAACATAAACATTCATTGTTACAATTAAAATATGTCAAATGCATTCAATGAAAAGAAACATAAACAAGTGTTGTTACCACTAAAAAAAGCTCTGCACCAGTGTTTGACTGGAATACCCTTCAAGTATGCATACATTGCCTTGTCTTCTTTCAGGATTGCTTCCATCATCCTTTCATGTTTAATAGGTGTGGTTGCACTAGCTGCATTCCACAACAAGTTTTTGTAGATATCACCCCTCCACCTAGGCTTCATATTTTCATATATATATGTCTCAGACAAAATCTATGCTCAGCACTAGGATACACCTTTTCAACTGCAGGAATGAGACCCTGCAATTACAAACAAAAAAGTGAGCATACAGTTGACTTAGCATACAGAAAACTTAGCTATATTACATACCTTTTGTCGATCACTGATGAATGTGAAGTTGCTGTTTGATGCCAAATCCAAATCATCTCCTAATAACTCTAGAAACCATGTCCAACTTGCTGTTGTTTCTGCCTCAACCACAGCATATGCCCTAGTATGTCTCTCCCCCCAGCTTTAAAACCCTGTTTTAATGGCCCTAAGCAGACATAGATTCTCCTGAATTGCCTTGTGGGGCTGCTAGGGTTAGGTTCACTCTCAACATCAATCTTAACAGTAGTACCTGGATTAGCTCTCATCAACTCAGCACCATAATCCCTTAGCTGTCCATATTGGGCACTGTAATCACCATTAAGCTTAGCAGTTGCTATTGCCTTAGCCCTGAAGATCTGATTACCTGTTACCTGAACTTGGTATTTGTTCACCATGATTTCCTGGAGTGATTTGATCCTAATTTCTGGATTTGTCCGAAGAATCTTCTCAATCTTTCTTGCAAGCCAACTTACTGTGCACAAATTAACATCCCTTGT
Source organism: Ambrosia trifida (assembly GCA_028751855.1). Classification (NCBI taxonomy): domain Eukaryota; kingdom Viridiplantae; phylum Streptophyta; class Magnoliopsida; order Asterales; family Asteraceae; genus Ambrosia; species Ambrosia trifida. The sequence continues at coordinate 215,975,556 of CM054122.1, read as the reverse complement.
TTGGATGCATTCATGCTTCTTGTGAAGTGTGACAATAATCCATGTGCCCTGTTCTTTCAGATTTGAGGCATGCAAAACCCAAGGACATGTGGGTTCCTCGTTACTTTTAGAAGTTTGTCCCCCTTTATCTTCAACTACCACCAATTCTTTACAAATCTGGGACCCACTATCTGTAACCGGGGTGCTTTTCCCACATGACCTAGTCTTTAAACCACTTGAATTTACCACTTTGTCCTTCTTCTTTGACTTAGTCTTTACACCACTTGAATTTCCAACATTATCCCCTTGTGCCATAGGTTTTACACTCCTAGGATTCAGACCATTACAAACCACCCTAAATCTCCTTGCTTCATTTCTTACTATATGCAGCTGCCTCCTAGTCTTTATTGCATAATCCTTCACCATATTCTTAATGGTTTTTTTATCAGGAAAACATTGACCAAGTGAGAATGGACAATCTGGACTCCCCTCTAAACCAAAAGCTTTTCTTTCCCTCCTTTTTCTCCTACAAACCCTATTAGCTCTCTGCAAAGTGTTGCTCTCTTCTTCATCACTAAAACTATCAAAATTATCTAAGTCTATATCAATGTCTTCCTCAAGTGGGTCAACATTTTCATCATCACTAGCATTAAAGTCAACAGCAGCCTTATATTCATCCATGTTAACCTGAATATCATCATCTGCATTGTCCTCATCAACTATGAAGTCTCTATCCTCCCCATCATGACACTCATTATTACCCTCATCACTACCCTCATCACTAGCCCCATCACTACCCTCATCACTACCCTCATCACCAGGAAAATAATCACCATCATCTGGATCAGGGTTTACATGAGTACCCTGTTTCCCCTTGTTCTTCCTAATGGCCACAAGTCTTCTACCACATTCTTTAAGTAAATAAGAACCACTACTATCACTGCCCTCACCACCCTCATCACCCTCACCACCCTCACCACCCTCATCACCCTCACCACCCTCATCCATACCATCATCAAGACCCTGATAAAAGTTTGCCTCGTGTATGACACATGTTTCAGTAGGATCAGGCTGTGTTGCCTGGGTTATGACACCTAAATCACTAGGATCAGGTTGTGTTTGATTACTTGAATTGGAAGAGGTTAGAATTGGTTGAACATAAATTTCTATCAGCCTATGTTTTACAGAAGCTTTGAACATTCTGTTATAATCATTTTCATCGTTCAATGTTCTTAACCCAAAGTCTAAATCCTCACCTGGAACTTTAAAATAATACCTAAAAATGGAAATATCCTCTTCTGAATAACCAAGTTCTAATACCATATCATTCAGCATTGTAGAAAGATTACGATCAACATAATCAATATATGCGATTTTACCTCCCACATATGTGCTGTCTGGAAAATTAGTCAGCTCACCACCATAATGCAATTCCACTGAAAAAAACTGATGATTTTCACCTGAAAAAAAAAAGAAAAATATTATTCATCATGTTCAGCAGAGGTGATCATGACAAACCAGCAGTAAGCAACAATAACTTACGGTATTCAAGCAGAGGATTGAAATCAGCACCCTTGTCTCGAAACCGCCACATTATTGAGCAAGACGAAGACGAAGAACGTGGAAGACGATGGTGGAAGACGAGGTAAAATGGAAGACGAGGTAAGAGGTGAATAGCTAGGGTTAAAATGACTGATAAGTGAAACAAAAGGGGTTTTTAAACGTTATAACACGAAAGGACGAAAATGCCCCTCCCACTTAACTGAGTTTTTTTTCTTCGTCAGAAAGTCTGTTAAATATGGGCCAAAATGGCAATTTTCGAACTTTGAGGGGTGCTTTTGGCAGAAAAAAAGATAACTGCCCAAACAAGCAATCTGGGCCAAACCTGAGGGGCCATTTTGGCAGTTTACTCTTTTATTAATATTTTATACTATTTACCTCACATTTAAAGTAGTTTAATAAACGATCCGAGCCGAGCTTTTGACTTATCAAGCTATCGAGCCTATTATTTATATTATTTAATTTAATATATTAACTAATAAACACTAAATGGGCCGAGCTCGAGCTTGAGATACCAATAACGAGGCGAGTTCAAGCTTTGAAAACAAAGCTCAAATCGAGCTGAGCTCTAGCTCTTTTAAGTTAATCGAGCTCAAGCCTGGTCGGGTTCGGGCTCGGGCTCGGTTCGGCTCGTTTGCACCCCTTTGGAGGCATGAGTTGCCATGTGTCAAAAATGGGGTCCATAACTAAAGATTTAAAAATGGCTGAGAGAGGACGGGGTTGGATTTTAAAAATTTAAAGGTTATTCATCTCTTAGAAAAGGAACCAATCGTGTGCAGCCACCTCACCCACCAATCCTTTATTTTCCTTTCTTAAGTGAAACTCGGAAACACACTATGTTTTGTTTTTCCTTTTTTTCCTTCTTTAAATAAAACTCGAAAACACGAGAAAATTTTCTTTTCCTTCTTGTTATGTTAACTCGTAAACACAACGTAAAGTGTCACACTATGAACTCACGCCACTAAGGGGTGGTGTTACCCATGCCAACCCACTACCCTTACTCATGTTACATAGTATGAGGAATCTTTGAATCAAATTCAATCACATTCAAGACCTGCTTTAGTGACTGTATTACTAACAGAAGTCCACCCTTTGACCCCAACTAACCCAACCAACCCTCCCAAAAAGTAACAATAATATAATAACATCCATACACCATCACCACCACACACACACAGCAATGCACACACCTACTACAACAATTTCTTCCTTCTCCTATTCATCACCACCAATAATAATAACCATAACCATTTCCCCTCACTAATCCAATCCAACAACCTTCGCTAGCAAACACAAATGTCAGACGACAACGACGTCGTTCCAATAATATTCAAAACATTCAAAACACTAGTGAAAAACGCCGACAAAAAGTTCTCCAAGGTTCGCGACATTCCATCATACATTCGTGCACCAAACCACTACTTAACAAACGTATTTAAGGCCTACACGAAGCTCTGGAACTACCAGCAACAAAACCGGTCGAAGCTAACCGGTTCAGGTCTCCAACGTCACGAAATCGGTGAGATCGCTTCACGAATCGGACAGCTGTACTTTATGCAGTATATGAGGACGAGTGAAGTTAGGTTTTTAATCGGATCGTATATATTTTATGAAGCTGTGTTGAATAGAAGATATTTTGATGGATTGGATTGTAAGGTGATTGATCGGTTTAAGGAGTTAAGGTTTTACGTTAGGTTTTTGCAGGTTTCCTTGGTTTTGAACCGGTGGGAGATGGTGACGTGTCTTTTGGACCGGTTTAAGGCACTTGTTGATGATAGTAAGGCCACTTTTGGGGTATGTTTTTATATTTATGGATTTATTTATCTGTTTTCTGCAATTTGGCTGTTAATTATGAATAATCTGTTTAAGTGATGGTATAATAAGAGTTGTCATAATGATTAACCGTTCGCCGCATTTAGTGTTATTTATACGAAATTAGTAAATAATTTTAAAGTTAAAATTAGTGCAATTTCACTTTTGCTCCTGTGTGGCCCACACGTATATACATTATATGCGCACACTGTGCAAGCGTTACAAGCGTGACGTTAAATAAGAGTGATTCTGATTGTTTGATTATATGTGGGCAAACAAATGATTTTCTGATTATTACAACTTTAACTGGATCCAAACACTGTTTACGACTTTCCGGCAGCTTGTTGGGTTGGGATCAGTTATCAAACGTCACCTTGTTTATCTTATTACTCTGTGTAATTGAGGTGTTTGTGTTTGTATACATGAAGTGTTTAATAAGCTCTGGTGTGGGTATTTGGTAGTTTGGTATTTGTTATCTAGTGTTTGTAGTTTTGTACTTTATGCAAAAGGAGTTATTTTTTTTTTATGGGTGTGTTTGGTTGGCATATTATTGACCTTGTCTCTGGTACAGCTTAAAGACAAACTGAATATTTGTAGGAAAGTAGCTTCAAAGAATGGAACATAGTTATGCAAGAAATGGCCCGGTTTATGAGAGTGGATGCCGACATTACAAACATGAGGCCTTTACGGTACTGTTTCATGTTTGATTCGTATCCGAATTCACTGAAGTATGTAGCACGTTTCCATGCAAGCAAGGTTTTGAAGTTGCGAGATGCATTGCTGACGAGCTATCACCGTAATGAGGTAATTGATGGCAAAATGGACCTATCGTGTGGTTCAGTATGAGGTAAAAACGAGTAACTTATTGATGTGGGCCAGGCGGGCTGCTTTGGCACAAATCACTTTTTGTCCATGATTGAAATTTATTATTAAATCATAAGGGTGCCAAATATGTTTATGAAGATTATGGTATTTTAATAATAATAAAGTTGTTTGAATATAATAATTAGAAGGTTTTATGCATTAAAATACCCAATGGGCGACTTTCGGCCAACTTAAACCATTTGGCTCTTTTTTTTACGTTATATTATTTTAATTTTACCTGTTTGACCGTACTTAAGTAAACGTGTCAAAGTTGACGCCTCTAGTATACGCGGATACCTGATATATGATTTGTATGTTACACTGGATTTCATGTTACCCATTCGGTTAATCTTTCTCTGCCTATTTAACACTTCAGGTTAAGTTTGGAGAACTTACAATAGATACATTCAGAATGCTGCAGTGCTTAGAATGGGAACCGAGTGAAGAGCTTTACCAAAAACAACCTATTGAATCTCGTGGGAATGCTGGGTTGACTAATCCGTCTATTTCATCTGGATTAATTGATATAAATTTGGTGGCAGATATGATGGATCCATCTTTGCCTCCAAATCCGAAAAAAGTTGTTCTTTATCGACCATCTGTGACGCAACTAATATCTGTGAGTATAAATTTCTTAATATTGCGTTAGCTATGTATTATGGGAGGGATTAAAAATAAGATAATCTGTTAGAAACTTGTGAGGAATGCGTAGTGGTTCAAATGAAGGTTACTGGGTAATATGAACCTTTCAACATAGATAAAGTACCTACAATTTATGTGAATATGTATTAAAAGATGATTCCTAATGTTTATTTTTCTGTATCTGCAGGTTATGGCTACAATTTGTGACGGGCTTCCTCCAGATAGTGTTATGCTTATATACATAGCAGCCTCAGGTTACCTTTTCTTTTTATTATCTAGTGAAATTGTAGTCAAGGTTGAAACTATATCTAGTATATTGGTCGGGTTGGGTAACATGTAAAAAAGAGTATGCGGCAGGAGGCTGGCAGATGTTTTTGCTAGTTTTATATTCATTTATCAGTAAGTAATTAGTGTCCCAATTTGATTGCTAAAGTTGCATTATTTCAACAATAATATAATATTTTGAATACATTATTTGGGAGTTTTTCATATGGTGATTGACCTGGCTAACCTGTTCAACCCGTCGGACACTTTATTTTTCTCAGCCAACATTATATCTTCTAGTCGTATGACTTGCTAGAGATTTAACACACTCCAAATCGCTCCAGTCATGGGTAAATGGGTTAAATTGCTGTTAGTAGCTGATACTAACAGATGGTACTCCATGCAGGGAGTTCTGGTCAAAGTCAAACTAGTATTCCACGGAGGCAAAAATATCAAAGTGCAAGGACATCTAATGTTAGTGAGAGACATAGTTTGATTCCTGAAAATAATTTTGATAAAAAGGAAAGCTCCAGTCATCCCTTTGAAAGCTCTCTGTGGTTAGGTCCTTCAAGAACTGTAGGTGAGAAGTCGGATTTATTTTCTTTTTGAAATCACTAAGTTATTTAGAGGCAGCAAAATGGATTGTTCAAAATGGTTAGATTTTAGAACATGTCAAAACAGTTGGGTTGGCTCACTTTTTGGCTTCATTTTTCTTCAGTTTGTATTTATATAATGCGCTAAGTATGATTATAAAGCTATAGTATTACATTGATGATCTAATATATGAAATAAAACGCTTTTAGATCTTTTTATGCGTTTTGAATACACTTCGGATTGCTAGCAGTAGTGGAACTAGGAAATTTTTTTACAGGGGTCACAATTATTAGTCTTCTTATATATGAAGAGGGATTTTTTTACCGGCTAGGGTCAACCTGTTTTTGGTTTAGCTACAAATTCTCTCATTTGACCCGTTAGTGAAAAGTACACCTGCAATAGATGGGTTGAAACGGCCACTTGTAAATCATTATTGCATGTTTTTACTCACTGTTTTTCATGTCATTTGCAGGTTCAAACGACCTCTACCCTGGGGATCTAATCCCTTTCACTAGAAAACCAGTATTTTTTATTATTGATAGCAACAACAGCCATGCATTCAAGGCAGGTTTGTCAAAACTTGTGTATGGCTTTGTTAAATAATTTTGATGTTAATTTTATAAGTAGCTTATGTGCTCTTAATACTTTTATTATTTCCCAGGTTTTACATGGTGCCGAAAGGGGGGAACCAGCTGCTTTGTTTATTTCTCCTTCAAGACCAACATTCGACGGTCAGTCTGGTGATGTCACCCAAAATGGAAGTCAATTCACCTTGTTTCTTGCCGCTCCATTGCTAGCATGCTGCCAAATGCTTGGACTCAAATTTTCTGATGTGGTATGTTGATTGGAAATTTGAATAAGTTTATTTTAAATTTTAACAGAGAAAAATTCATAACAATATTTTTGTGTCTGCTTCTAGGATGCAATGGTAGATGCTGAGAGTATCGTTTCAACTGCTTTCTCAGAGTGGGAAGTGATTCTTTGTACCTCAACTAACCTTGATCTAGTGTGGGCCCAGGTTTTATCCGAACCTTTGTTACGTCGGCTTATTCTTAGGTATTTTCTCTTCCAAATAATGCTTCTACCTTTACAATTTGGAGTCGCAGTGAAGGGTGGTTGCTTTCTGTTTCTTTAGTGACCACCTGATGTACAAATGGGTCATGGGTCAAAGTCCATGACCAGTCCTAGATCCATCTCATAACCAGCCCAAAATAGCCTGGTATTGTTCATAGGCATGGCCCTCTGGTTACAATTTACGCCCTTTTTTATTGTGAAGGGTTGAAGCCTGGGACTCAATAAGGCAGTTGAGGCCCGAAACTGATATAAAACCAATTATGCCCAGTCAACCGAAATTCGAAATTTTGTATCCCCCAAACAGCTATAAACGGCTAAAAAGGGTCGTCCTTTTGTGTTTTTTTTTTGACGTTTCATGATGTGACAAAGGACATTTTTGCCTCTCCAAATAATAATACAACTCAAAAGTATTGTGTATGTGATCATTTATAACAACAAAAGCATGAGAATGGTATTTTATTTGATTTTTCCAATCTGTATTTTATGTCCAGATTTATATTTTGCCGGTGTCTGCTTACGCTATACCAGCATGAGGAAGATAAGGATCTTTTTGTACCTGTTTGTCTGCCTCAACTTCCAGATACCGTGTCTCCACACTCGAGAGTCATACAGTCAGCCGCCATTGCATTAATAAAGCATCTAAAGGTTTCACATTGTTTTCGGTTTGACAACTTATAGCCATAAGTAGAACCAGAATGTAAATCTTTTTTTGAATTGGGTGCATTGTTGTATTGTGTGTTAGAAAGAGTGGGGAGGTATATATTTCCAACACTTAGGCTTATTACCAGGTGATATTTATTTTAATTACCTGGCTTGGTAGTTTCTGATGTAAGGTATCTAAAGGTTTAATGTTGGTAGTGGTAAATAAGTGATGCTGTCATGGCATACGCAATAAGCATTTGGGTATTTGGTATCAAAATTATACATCTTGAATCTTATACAGTCAACAGTGTACTATATGGATATCGTGAGGTTTTGATAACTATTTAAAAAAGCCCAGTTTGTCAATTTAGACAAGTTGTAGTTGTTACGTAACCCAAGTTAACCTTTTAAGAGATTGTCTTCCAATGAGACCCCAGATTTGATAAGAGACAAGCCATTCGACTTGATAAGAGGCAAAATTATAAATTTATCCGTTTTGACTATTTCAACAAGCCATTCGACTTGAATTAATTTAAGTACTTGTGTAGTTGTGTCCATAAATGTAGAGATGCACTGATAGGATCAGAATAGAAATCAGAGAGAGGGATTTAATCACACATCAAGCTGATCATCTTATTACACATACGGGGAGGGTTATAATAAAAACCCTCCAAAATGAGAAAACCATGTAAACTCATTTGTGGCCATTGATTAAACTTGATGGAGGGTCTAGATTCATTCTATATTATTTTAATATATTTATTAAGGTAAAGGACAAAAAAAGGGCACAATGGTCAAATGCCATTTTTCTGAAAAAGCAGATATGACAAGTGGACCCCACACATGTCACATCATCTCTCTCATACTTTTGTGACCATTGTTCTAAATCTGCCAGATACCCGTGTTACATATGTAACATGTGTTGTGTTACGTAGGTTAAAACTGAGTTGCCAGTGTATATTATTTAAAAAATGCTGATTAATTATTTTTTTTTATTATACCATGTTTTTTTTTTCGTTTTATTGTACCAGCACCAGAATTGTTGCATACGTAACGAGAATTAATATGGTTATAGGCATTTTGTTACTTACAAAGTGCTAAAACCAAACAAAACGGTCATTACAAAGTGCTAAACACTTTATTGATCAAAAAACATTCAAATGTACACAAGAATTGTTTCTTACAAAATGCTAAAAAACAAACAAAACGGTCATTACAAATCAACAAATGCTAAAAAAAAGTATCATAAATAAAAAAAATGTCTACACTTCATTCTTGATAATCATCTTCATCTTTAATGCAAAAAAATATGCTCACCTGCAAAAATAAAACAAAAATCATCAATTTACATGTAAAAGACCCCCACCCCCCCCCCCCCCCCCCCCGCTTAACGTATGTTAACCAACTGGATTACAAAAAAACATACGAAACTGATACAAAAAAACATTGTTTTATACATTTAGTTATCAAAATTATCAAACATACGAAACTGATAGCAACTTAGTTCTGATGTTACATACGAAACAGACGCAAACATAGATTTGATCCAATGATTAGTGACTTTTGTTTTAATCAATATATGGTAAAAAAATCAGAAGCTAATTTATAACAACTTAGTTCTGCTGTTACATACGAAACAGAAACTAATTTATACCATAGTTTTGTTGTTACATACGAAACATGTGCAAAAATATAGGAATCAGATGCAAACATACATTCCACACATTATAATACTCATACAAACATGCACATACTGGTAAAAAACAAAAGCAGACATATTGTTGCATATGTTAACAGACATTAAAATTCACCAATTTTGATTAAAAAAACATATTAAACAAAAGCAGACATATTGTTGCATAGAAAATAATCTGACTGCAAAAAACATATATGCTACACACGTAAACAGTCTAACATAACACAAAGATTATATGAAAATATAGACGATAAAAACACCCTAACTAAACAACAAGATACTACAAACATAAAAACCCAAAACGAAAAATCATTTTCGATGCATAACATAATACAGACAATACTTATGTACATGTGAAACAACAATTATTTACAAGAAAACAACAATTATTTACATGTGTAACAGGAAAAACACAGACAACACTTATGTAGTCTGCAGTAAACATAGAACAGAATTTGATATGCTAGAAAACAGAAAACATAATTTGACTGCAAAAAATAGATATGCTACACACGTAACAGGCTAACTAAACACAAAAGATTATACGAAAATATAGACGATAAAAACACCCTAACTAAACACAAATATACTACGAACATAAAACACAAAACAAAAAATCATTTTAGATGGTTTAACATAATAAATCACCCAAAAAAAGAGATGCTAGTAACACACAAAAAAACAACAAAAAATCATTTCGAAGCATGTTACCATAATCACCATAACATTTGAGAAAACTAAGGATGTTAATAAATCTTAAAATCAGTGTGAAGAAATTATACCTCTTGGTGTTGATAACTCAAGTATAATGGTTCCACCATTATTCACCCCCATCGTTGGTTGCTTTCTCTAAGAAACCTCCACCACTAATTGTCCTCTGCCCAAATTATCGATAAGCCCTAAATACAACAATTTAAATGAATAGACAACTCAAAAGCTAAAATCTATCAAGCAAGCATCTGCAAGTTTTAAAATAATTGCCGTTAAATTATTTTGCATTACATCTCTTTACTAATTAATATACAAAGCTGGCATTTTATAATTTAGTTTTCAATAAATAAAAAGGAAGAAGTTTTTGCCTTGTAAGTTTGCACTTTGGAGATTAGCTCAAGCTAACAAAGCACCACGAAAATTAGCCCCTGTGAACTCACATCTTCTCTAGGCAAGACAAAATCAATTGAGTTGACTGATAATGAAAGAACATTTGACTCTAGGCTTCACAAAAAAAAAAAAAAAAAAAAAAAACCGGCTGGTAACTAATACAAATTAAATAAAGTGCTGGCAGCTGTGGTATTGGGGGGTGGTGGTGGCGGTGGCAGTGGCGGTGGTGGCAGTGGAGGTGGCGGTAGGGGTGGTGGTGGTGGGATTAATCTTGAAGATGGTGGAAGAGAGATGAAGAGAGAGAGAGAGAGAGGGAGTTGTTTATATAGGAGGGGGAGAGAGAAAATTCAAATTAGAAAAAGAGGGGGAAGGGTAAATTTACTAGATTACCCTTTTTATTAAAATAATAGAGGTTGAGGTGGATTAATCTTGGCCACTAGTTAGGTTTCCATGGTTTTCTCATTTTAGAAGGTTTCCATTATCCCTTTCCCCTTACACATACAACCTATATATAGCCAACGACTATTACAACGACTTCTTACAGAATTACCATTTTACCCCTCTTATTTTCCTATTATTACAATTAAGTCCTTCTATTATAACTACTCGTAACAACCCCCCCCCCCCCCCGATAAAATCATTCATGTCCTCATGAATCAAACTCTGGAAATCTCAGCTGAATTCCTCAAGATCTTCCCAAGTTGCTTCTGTAACAGGAAGATTATGCCAATGCACCAAAACTTGCACACCAACTCTGCCCCTTTTCCGAATCATTTTTCTGTCTAAAATAGCCCTTGGCTTGAAGGAGAACCTGGGATCTTCAGGCAATGGAGTGATGAAAATAGGACCCTCAGGAGCAGCTTTCAACAAAGACACATGGAATGTTGGATGAATCTGGGAAGAAGATGGAAGGTCTAACCGGTAAGCAACACTACCAATTCTCTCTATTATTAGGAAGGGGCCATAATAGGTAGGAGAAAGCTTTTTATTTCTGTGTTTCTTTAAGGAAGTTTGGACATAAGCTTGCAACTTGACATAGACCCAATCACCCACATTGAATTGTCTATCAGTCATCTTTTTGTCTGCCATCTGCTTCATTCGGTTTCTAGCTTTAGCCAAATTTGCCTTTAAGGTCACTAGCTTCTGTTCCTTAAGCTGAAACCATTCCTCAATTGAATCAAGTTTAGACTCATTAGGAATATATGGAATGTGTATAGGTGGTGGTACTCCATACAATGCCTCATAAGGAGACATCCCAATTGATGAGTGAAAAGTGGTATTATACCACCACTCAGCCAAAGTTAGCCACTTAGGCCATTGAAGGGGGTCATCCATTGTCATGCATCTGAGGTAAGACTCAAGGCATCTATTTAATACTTCTGTCTGACCATCAGATTGTGGATGGTGGGCAGATGATAAGGCCAATGTCACACCTTGTAGTTTCATAAAATCCTGCCAGAATGTGCTTAAAAATACAGGGTCTCTATGAGAAACAATAGAGTTAGGACACCCATGTAGCTTAAAGATGTTATCAAAGAAAACCTGAGCAATCTGAGCAGCTATATAAGGATGGGACAAAGCAATGAAGTGAGCATACTTTGTAAAACGATCCACTACAACAAAGATTGAATCTTTACCATGGGATAGGTAGGGGTTGTAATAACCCAGGGCTTGCAACTCTTTCATACTTAGCCTATGACAAACATTGCAGTGTTTAACAAAATTCCTGAACATTTGTTTTAACTTCTGCAGAGTAGGATAAGAACCAGAATGCCCTCCTAGTGAAGAAGAATGGCATAATCTTAAGATATCATCTCTTAGTTGCCAATCATTGCCAATTACCACCTTGCTCTTTCTTTTAAGAATCTCCACATTCCATGAGTAATTAGGAACAGAAGAAGTGAGTTGAAGCTTGTAGAAAATTTCTCGGATAGTAGGGTCATTTTCCCAACTCAATTTGATTCTTTGCCATAGACAAGGGTCTAAAGAACTCAAACTCATCTGAAATAAAGCTAGCCCTTCCACTTTAGACAATGCATCAGCCACTTTATTTTCAACCCCTTGTTTATATACAATCTCATAGTCATAGGGTAGGAGTTTGGCTAACCATTTCTGTTGAAGAGGTGTACTAACCCTTTGCTCTAACAAGTATTTGAGACTTTGTTGATCTGTTCTGATAATGAAATGTTTTATAATGAGGTAATGGTGCCAATGCTTGACAGCCATTAAAATTGCTAGAAGCTCTTTCTCATATATAGGGGTGTAAACGAGCCGAGCCGAGCCCAAGCCTGACTGGGCTCGAGCTCGGCTCGTTATGGTTTTATGAAGCTCGAGCTCGGTTCGGTTCGAGCCTACAATCTTGAGCTCGAGCTCGGCTCGAGGTGATTTGAGAACAATCTCAAACGAGCTCAAAGCTCGGCTCGAGATCGCAAAAGCTCGGCTAGCGAGTGTTATTAAATGGGCCTATGAAATAAAGACTTGGGCTTTGGAGATGTGGGCTATAAATTATAAGAGATATATAAATAACTTATAATTATGTTTGGGCTCGTTTAGGCTCACGAGCCCAATCGAGCTTTGTATCTAGGGCTCGAGCTCGGGCTCGATAACTAAATGAGCCATAATTTAGGCTCGGGCTCGAGCTCGTTCTCGTTAAGGCTCGGCTCGTTCGGGCTTTTTACCGAGCCGATCCCGGGTAGCTCTCGAGCCGCTACGTGTCATTTACACCCCTACTCATATACTGACATTGCTTGTTGTTTTACTGAAATACCCCTGCTTATAAAAGCTAGTGGGTGGCCTTGCTGCATTAACACAGCCCCTAAACCTTTGGCTGATGCATCAGTCTCTAATATAAACACCTCATCAAAATTAGGGAGAGCCAAAACAGGAGCAGAAGAGATGGCTACTTTCAACTGATCAAATGCAGTTTGGGCCTCTGCATTCCGGTGAAAAGAGTCTTTTTTAAGAAGGTTGGTTAGTGGTTTGGCAATACCACCAAATGATTTAATAAACCTTCTATAGTAGCCTGCCAATCCAAGGAAGCCTCTTAACTGCTTCACATTTTTAGGCACAGGCCATTCAATGATTGCCACTATCTTTGAAGGATCAGTGCTTACTCCCTTCTAAGATATGACATGGCCCAAATATTCCACTTCTTTACCAGCAAATGAACATTTAGACTGCTTAGCCAATAAGGAATTCTTTCTCATGACCTCTAATACTTTTCTGAGGTCAATTAAATGCTGATCCATATAAGAACTATAGACCAGTATATCATCAAAAAACACCAGGGCACACTTTCTTAAAAGAGGTTTAAAAGTGGTGTTCATGAGAGCTTGAAAGGTAGCATGTACATTAGTTAGACCAAATGGTCAAACTAAGAATTCATAATGCCCTTGATGAGTCTTAAAAGCAGTTTTATGTATATCAGCATCATGCATTCTAACCTGATGGTAGCGAGACCTCAGATCCAATTTAGAGAAAACAGAAGCTCCTCCCAATTCATCAAGTAGTTCATCAATAAGAGGAATAGGAAAATTGTTTTTGACTGTTGCATCATTCAGTTTCCTGTAATCCACACACATACGCCAAGAACCATCTTTTTTCTTTACAAGTACAACAGGAGCTGCAAAATCACTTGTACTTTCCCTTATTACCCCCATATCCATTAGTTCTTGTGTCATTTTTTCTATGACATCCTTCTGTGCAGATGGATATCTGTAAGGTTTCTGTGCCACCACTTGAACTCCCTCTTTTAGAATAATTTGGTGATCACATGGTCTTTTAGGAGGTAGAGAGTTTGGTAGGGCAAAAATGTCCTGGAAGTCTTTTAATAGGGAATTAATCTGTGTGGTTTGGGTTGTGGGCTTAACCAAAGGTGTATGGATGAATTCCTCATTTGCAGATGGTTGTAAACTGAATAAGTGAGCCTGAGCTACTTGGGATGGGTTATGCAAATAGGAATACAATTTTTTAGTGGTGCACAGACTTACATCTTTGTTAGCTATGCCTTTTAGCTCCACTACTCTATCATCAATCTTGAACTTCATTGTCAACTCTTTGAAGTTCCATGTGATGTCATCAAGGCTTTGAAGCCACTGAATGCCCAGCACCATGTCATAGTTTGTCAGAGGAAGTAGTAACACATCAGTCTTAAACCAATTCCCTTGCATCATCCACTACAAGCCAGGACATATATTTTCACAAATCAAAAAATCCCATCTGCTACAGTGATTTTCATAGGCACAATCTTCCTTGTAGGGCATTTCATCTTGTCAGCAACCTTTTCATCTAAAAAATTATGATTTGACCCAGAGTCTGTCAATATGTGAAGTATTCTTGTCCCTATTGACCCTTTAATTTGCATTGTAGAATAAGAAGGTACCCCCATAATTGCATTCAAAGAAATCTGTGGGGCTAACTCTGGTTTTGAAATTAACACTTCTTGACAATCCTCTTCCTCCTCTTCTTCCATTAATTCAATGGAGTATAATTTGGCCTTGCATTTGTGAGTGGAAGTGTACTTTTCATTGCAGCCAAAACACTCCCCTCTTGCCTTCTTTTCTTCTATTTCTTTGGTGGTTAAACTTCTTCTATAAGGTACTTTAGATTTAGGATAAGGTGCTGGTAATAATGGTAAATTGGCTGCACTTTGAGTTGTGTTAGATTTATAGGTTGAGTCATAAGGTTTGGAGGACCATTTGTGAGATTTGTTAGTGTTTACACTGTCATTTGGTTTTAGCAGGGACAGATTATCATTCTGAATTCTTGCAAGGTAATAGGCCTCAGGAATGTCTTTGGGTCTGAATAATCTCAAAGCAGTACCAATTTATGGTTTAACTGCCCTTAGGAACAGACTTACTGCATATTCATCAAGAATATTGACCTTAGTCAGAGCTAAGTCAAATTCTTGACATAATTCAGACAAGGTACCAGTCTGTCTTATGGCTGCAAGTTCTCCCATAGCATCTTGGCCAATAAAAGCAGCAAACCTTGTAGTAATGAAGCCTTTGTACTCTTCCCATAACATGCCTTCTATAGATCCACCCCTGGATTTAATGAAAGATTGGTGCCACAATAAGGCAATTTCATCTAAATGAATTACAACTAACTTTACCCTCCAATTGGGTGGAGTGTTATCAATTGCAAAGAAGTGTTCAACCTTACATATCCATCCTTCCAAATTTGTACCATTAAATTTGGGGAATTCCATTTTTGTGAATCTGTTATTACCACCATAGTGGTCATGCATCTGCATTTGAGTTCTTGGCTCATCCCTCATTTAGGGTCCTTGAGTCTGAGTCTGAGCCTGAGTTTAACTGATAACATGCAAAGCATTAAGAACCTCAGTCAATTTGTGACTACTTTCTTGCAATTGGATCTTAATGGACTCAATATCTGTTGAGCTTTGAGTGGTAGCAATCTTGACTGCTGCTAACTCATCCATATTACGACCCAATAAGGCTTCAGTGTCCTGCATACGTTGTTCTAGGGTTTGATTTCTGGTAGTCATTATTGTAATGATTGTTTTTGAGTGAAGTATTATTATTATTATGAATTACAATGTAATTGGGTTATTTTATAGTAATACTATTATTATTATTATTATTATTATAGTACATGACACTAATGAAAGAATGAAAGAAACTGCAAGAAATTGAGAATTATCGAGTGAATGAATCGCAAATCAATCAATTCACGGATTGGAATGATCACTAATTGATCCGTTCCGGCTCAAGAAAGAATACGGAAGACGATACAATCGAACAAGATTAAAAGATTGGATGAATTGAATGATGTTAACCGGTGGAATCGAATAGAAATGGTGTTTTAATGGTAGAAATATGGTGGTGACAGAGGTAGAAGACGATGAACAGTGGCGGTTATGGTGGTTTACGGTGGAATTGTGGTTGTTATTTTTGGCGGGAAAAACAGTTGCGGTGGTTCTAGGGTGGTTAAAAAAAACGATCACAGTTACCGAGGAGCGTGTGACAACCTGCACCCTTCACTTTTCATAAATGTGCATAATTGGTTCCTCAACTATTTCAAAATTTTCATTTTTAACCCTCGTATTTTAATAGAACCAAAATTCACAATTTAATAAAACTTATAATTTATAAGTAAAAGTATGCACGTTTTATACTCACATCTACACCCGAGCACGTATGTTTCAGACCTTGATACTCAAAGCCCTTAATTTTCGGTCCTAAAACAACTTAGAAACAGAAGGAAACAAGTCTAGAACTTAAAATTGATTAAATTAGAAAAATTATTTTTTTAGCCCTCGCGGTCCGCTGAGATAGTCAAATAGTCAAAGTCTCAGTCAAAATCCTAGTCAAAGTCTCAGTCAAAATCCTAGTCAAATAGTCAATTCATCTTAAAACCTTACCTTATTGTGTTGACCAATTTTAAAGCCTAATTGAATCCAAAACTAGTATAAAAACCCACCTATGACCCATTACACTTTGCACCTCTAAATCGATTGTTTCAATTCGATTAAACTCTCCCTCATACCTTTCTTCTAGAGTATATTACTTCTACATTTGAAGCTTGATAATTTTTTTTCCTATTCGGTTTCTTTTCTTCTAAATTGGTCTAGTTTCGTTGTTGAATCTTTGGATTGCTCGCATTTTCACGCTCGCTTAGTCATCTAGTCATTTGGCGAAAGTGAGTATTTCCTATCCCCTTTTTATCTTTATTCACTTTTGGGGTGTTACATGTACACTTATGCAAATTACACATACAAGTTCACATTTTTACAATACAATTCTAGTACATTGTGCATTTGCTTACATACGTGCTTTATGCTTAGACAATACATGTAGAATACATTTGTACTTAGTGAAATCATTAACATGGTACAAGCCGACCTTAACATTGGATAGCGCTATTGGATAGGGCTGGCATAACAGGTTACCTGAACCTGTTAAGACACGAACCTGTTAAGACACGAACACGAAACATGTAAACACGAACACGACACGAAATCTAATCGTGTCATTTTTTTCAAACACGAACACGAACCTTTGTATAACAGGTTAACACGATAAGACACGACAAGACACGATAAGGAACACCTAGTAAAATAAGTTAACACGACAAGACACGATAAGACACGACAAGACACGATAAGAAACACGATAAGACACGATAAGACCTGTTAAGACACGTACACGATAAGACACGAACACGAAACATGTAAACACAAACACGACACGAAAATAAACAGGTCTTAACGTGTCGACCTGTTATAGACACGAAATCTGTTAAGGCCAAACACGAAACCTGTTAAAATCGTGTAGGTTCGTGTCAGGTTATCGTGTTCGTGTCTAAATTGCCAGCCCTACTATTGGATTAACAACTCGCCTAGGTTGATTCTCCCCCTTTTTCATCGGAGAATCCATGGTCATTGTTAAGTTATTATCCAATTATTTGGATAAGTACACCGTCGTTCATTTAGTACATTATACAGTCACAGGATTGATTTCGCTCATTTGTATGTTACATAGTTTACATAATTGCACTGTAGCTTTGCACTTGAATTGTATACCATTTTCTTCAACTTACTATATGTATTAAAACTAGGAATGCTCACCAACATTTCTTATGTTGACAAAACCTATTTTGTACATGTTTCAGGTGCAGATTGATCTTAGTTCCATATCATTGGATTTTAGTGCTTGCTTTTAATAAGTTATTTCAATTTTCATGTTTCGTTCAGACTTTTTTATTTTTCCCATTTCATCTATGTAAGTCAATTAAAATTATTTAATAATATATTTACATTTTAGTACCATGTACTTTTGAACAATCATCACTACGTGACACCTCAATGATTCGGCCATCGGTTGGGGTGTTACAGATTGGTATCAGAGCCATGGTTATAGGGAATTAGGTTATTAGAATGCCTTTTAGCCTAGTCTATAACTAAGCTTACATTCATGAGTCCTCTTGTGTTTATTTCTCTTTATCCTATTATTTTCTTTCAAGATATTTTCGCTATGATTCCTTCTCGTTATTCTTTCAGTGCTTTGTTTAGAGAAGAAGATACTCGTATTTCACAAATGAAAAGATATCACCAAGTTAGGAGTGACATCCATACCTTGGTGATTAGTTTCACTCCTCTATATGTTATTTATCTTAGGAATATATCTTTGAGATAGGAGTGACATCCACACCTCAAAGAGTATTTCTTTCAAAAAGGAACTTAACCACTAAGCTGGGAGTGATATCCTTAACTTAGTGATTGGTTTCATTCTACAATCGTTTTCAATTTTGAAATACATCTTTTAGTTAGGAGTGAAATCCAAATATCAAAGATCTATTTTTGCATCTCGTTTTTAATCTCGCCAAAGTTTTGGAATTCACTAGTGATGGGGCACGTGCAATCTCGAAGGGTGAACGCCTGTATCCTGAGTTTTCTGTCTAGGCCTGGTATTTCGTGTGACATCCGTCATTTTCTCTGTATTTTGTTATTTATTTCGATGTACGTTATACCGCAATTAATAAGACGTGACATTTTCATCTTTCTCGAGCGATTAAAAAATATTCCGTGATACCTTTGGGTTCGTTTAATCATTATATATAATAATTATAATAAAATAATAGTCAAAACCTTATCAAAAAAATAAATGCTTGGGACAGGGTTCGAACCCGCGTCCCAAGCCGGTTCAGTCAATACACACCACACATACCAACCACTAGGCTACACCATGCTACCTGTATAGAATCCCACCCAAATTAATTATATACAAACTTGAAAATAGAACAGTTGACTACAAAAGTCAAACTGAAACGCGACGAGCATCATCATCATCCAGCTAACGCGTTTTGAGCCAAATTATGGAAAGGTATTGATTGTTATTGACCAGACGCGTCAACTTACAGCCATAATCGTCGCCAATCATACCTATTTTACATTCATACGCGTCAAACACATTCAAACCGAGTCAATAACTTGCCTAATCTACAATCGGACCTTTACCCTATAAATTGAACACCTCAATCCCATCACACATCGCCGATAATCATTTCTATACACTCAATTTCTGTTCTAAAACTGTTAATCGAAGCTCATTGTATCGCGTTTGACGTTCTTCTTTGGCCAAGCCTCGAACCCGATCGCAAGTTCTTTGTAAGTCTCTTTTTCGTGGGTTCTAACATTCGGCACTCTGTGATCATTAGCCCCAAAGATTCAGGGGCTAATGATCACCAATTATGATGATTTGAAAATTAGGGCACGAATTAATATGAATTTGGGGAAGAACACTTGAATCAGATTACGTATATAATTAATTTGAAAGGGAGAAAACACAACCAACTGAGATAGCTCAGTTGGTTTACATGCTGAGGTTAAGGGATTGAACCGGCCTCTTGGCCAAGTTCGAATCCCACACAACACCTTTATTTTTCTTTTCATTTAATCATTAACACATTTAAACCTATATAATTAATTTAAATCCAATATATTACGTTCTCAGGGTGTGGCTCAGTTGGTGGCCACGCTTGTGATAAAACCCGAACCGGCCAGAGGCCCGGGTTCGATTCCCATAACCAACAAGTATTTTTTTTTTGCCATTTTTATATATATACTTAATACATTAAATCTTTTAAAATCAGTTTTAAATACCAAAAGTGGTTTATAAATTCCACAAAAATTATCATATGATCTCCAAATGATAAAGTTCATCACCCAAATTTTAGTTTTTCAAAAATAATTTATTTAACATATATTATTAATAATACAAGTTTATTCCTTTATATTTATTAAATTCTATAAAAATATCTAAACGATTTTATTAAATCTCACAAAAATTATCCTAAACTTGTATATTCTTAAACATTCCAGAAAATATTTTTATTTCAGAAAAACCGTTTATTTTATATTTTTAATTAATTTTTGTCAGTTTTAATCATAAAAAATCATAATAAATTCATTTTTTAATATTTTTGCACCAAAATTTTATATAAATTATTTCTAACTATCTAGAATTGAAATACAATTTTTAATTCAGAAATTCTTTAATTTTAATATTTATAGATATTAAAGTCATATTTTGACAAATTGAAATAATTAAATTAAATATTCTATTTTCAAGAAAATAATTTTATAAAAATTATTTCCATACTCAAAATCTTATGTTGTGACTATATTCAACTTAAAATTTTACAAAAAGGCTTTTATTTATTTATTTATTAAATTTCTTATATTTAATAAACAATATGTTTATTAATCAAATAAACGTTTATCCCCAATTCGAAACCCTAGAATTTCATGTATCCTAGAGTTATTCCCTTACACATTATCAAATTCTTTAGGTTGATTCTTTGGGATAATTCCAACTCATATTTCGTTGTCCAAGTTCAATTTCAAGCTATTACGTGAACAGTGAGTATTTCCTATCCCCTTTTTGCTTTTATACATTTTTGGGGTGTTACATGTACACTATTACAATTTCAAATATAAGTTTACATTTTTTACAATACAATTCTAGTACTATGTGCATTGCTTACAACGTGCTTTATGCTTAGACAATACATGTGGATTACATTTGTACTTAGTGAAATCATTAACATGGTACAAGCCGACCTTAACATTGGATAGCGTTATTTGGATTGACAACCCGCCTAGATTGATTCTCCCCCTTTTTCATCGGAGAATCCGTGGCCATTGTTAAGTTATCACCCATTTATTGGATGAGTACACCACCGTTCATACAGTACATTATACAGTCACAGGGTTGATTTCGCTCATTTGTATGATAAATAGTTTACATATTTGCACTGTAGCATGCACTTGAATTGTATATCTTTTTAACATATTATATATATATCAAAACTAGGAATGCTCACCAACATTTCTTATGTTGACCAAACCTATTTTTGTACATGTTTCAGGTGCAGTTTGATCTAGTGCTTTAGCAAGAGACATTTAGTGCTTTATTTTAATTTAGTTATTTCAATATTTACATTTCATTTAGACAATGTATTTTCCAATTCCATGTAAGACAATTCTGGTTTATTCAATAATATTTATATTTTAGTACCATGTGCTTTTGAACAATCGTCACTACGTGGCACCTCGATGATTCCGCCATCGGTTGGGGTGTTACAGATTGGTATCAGAGCCATGGTTATAGGGTATTAGGTTATTAGAATGCCTTTTAGCCTAGACTATAACCGAATTTCAACTTTCAACTTTCAGGTACAACATTTCCTAATTTATCATTCCCCTCATTACCCTCCACTTTCCTTCCTCAATCTTTCCCCTTCTTCTCCATTTCTCCTCATCTTTCATCATGGTGTATAGAGATGGTGTCCTACAAGGAGTGGAAAGACTACTTCATCATGGAGCGGGAGCAGTACCTTTCATGAAGACACTCTTAGGCATAATGCCTACTCTTATTTTTTCTCCTTCAAAGTTGTTGAACTTTAATGAGTGTGAAAAAGGACACGTGCAATCTGGAAGGGTGGATGCCTGTACACTGGGTTTTCTGGCATAGGCAAGCATAGCGCATAAATCCATTTACGGACCTGTTATGCTTACCTGGGGATTCCTGGAGTGAGTGTCCACTTATAGGCTAAAGCATGTCTTCTTTGATCACCATTGGGCTCAATTTCTTTGAAAAGTCAACGTTCTTGTTGGGCTTTATAGCTAGACAAGGGCAATCCAAGCATGTTATGCAAATATTTCAAATGATATACTCCTATTTCACATACAATATCTTGTATTCATTATCCTTTATGCAGTTATACACTTACATTTATTAATCTCATAATTTTTCCTTGACTGACTTGTAGATGTCTGCTCGCCGTATACTCCGTGATGCTAGCCAACGTACTGTTCGTGCTTTTGGACAACGTTCTGATCGTCGCCTTGCTTCTCTAGTCGCTGAGCAAATTGCTGCAGTGATTCCAAATCTTGTTAGTGAGTTAACCCAAAACAGCAACAGTACCAACACAGAGGGTGCAACTCAATTCCGGTGCACATTCAAACACTTCAACTCATGCAACCCCACGAAATTTACTGGGGAGGAAGGTGCTACTGGCCTCCTCCAATGGTTTGAAAGTATGGAAAGTACCTTCGTGAACAGCGAGTGTCCTGATAACCTCCGCGTTCGCTATGCTACCAGTGTCCTTCAAAAGGGGGCATTGACCTGGTGGAATGGTGAACAACGTAATCGGGGCGCTGATGTTGCTCTATCCTTGTCTTGGGCTGAGGTCAAGGAACTCATGATCGCCAAATTCTGCCCTAGGAATGAAATGAGGAAACTAGAGGAAGAGTTCCATGGGTTGAAACAAGACAGTGGTGAAAATCTTGCGTACAACACTCGATATCATGAGCTCAGTATTTTGGTTCCACACATGGTTACCCCGGTCTCTCGAGCAATCGAGAAATATATTGAGGGATTGCCTGACCTAATTCAAGATGTAGTCACTGGAAGCAGACCCACTACGGTGGAAGAAGCCATTCAGCTTGCAGCCTCCTTGACTGACAAGCACGTCAAAAAGGGAAATTTGGTTAGGAAAGGAACCAAGAAACCAGCTGAAAAGACCCCCACCCCTACTACTGAATCATCAAGAGTTGCTGTAGACAATACCGGTTCCAACACTAGGAAGCGGAAGTCCAGGGGTAGAAACTATGCTGTTGTGGCCCAAGTAACTCAGGCTCCAATAGCCCAGGCTCCAATGGCTCAGGCTCCTCCTGTGAAGAAGGTTTATAATGGAAACTTACCCAAGTGTGCCACCTGTCAGTACCATCACCCCGCAAATTTTCCTTGTCGCCACTGTACCACCTGTGGTAGGTACGGTCATGTAGCTGCCACATGTCGATCAGTGTTTCGACCTCAACCAATCAATGCTCAACCTGTTAACCATCAACCAGCCAACCCTCAACCAGCTCGCCAAAACCCACAACCTATAGCATATGGTCGAGCTTGCTTCAATTGTGGTGATCCAAACCACCTTAGAAATCAATGTCCAGCACTTGTCCCAGCAAACCGTGCAGCAAACCCAGTGGCTCGTGGTAGGGCTTTCAACATCAATGCAGCAGAAGCCCAGGAAGCAAATGATGTGGTGAATGGTACGTTTTTACTTGATGGTCGTTATGCTTCAATTTTATTTGATACTGGTGCGGATAAAAGTTTTGTGTCGTTAGCATTCGAACCTTTATTATCTCACACTCGCTCTAGATTAGGAGCGCCTTTCACTGTCGAGGTCGCGGATGGTAAACCCATCTCAATCGATTCTATCATCCAGGGTTGTACTCTTAGCCTTAACGAACATGACTTCACCATTGACCTCATACCCATGAAATCGGGAAGCTTTGATGTTATCGTGGGTATGGATTGGCTTTCTAAACATCATGCTGAAGTTGTCTGCTTTGAGAAATTTATTCGGTTTCCTCTCGCATCGGGTGACTTTTTACGGGTTTATGGTGAGAAACCATCCAGTGGTCTTAAACTCATGTCTTGCAGTCAAGCACAGAAATATCTACGCAAGAAATACGTAGCTTTCTTGGCCCATATTGTGGAAAAGAAAGGTAAAGACAAGAGTATCCAAGATGTTCCTGTTGTTCGTGAATTTCCCGAAGTCTTTCCTGATGATTTACCAGGACTTCCACCGGTGCGTCCTGTTGAATTTCGTATTGATCTTGTACCTGGTGCTACGCCTGTTGCTAAATCTCCATACCGCCTTGCACCTTCCGAGATGCAAGAACTTGCGAGTCAACTTCAAGAGTTGGCAGACAAGGGTTTCATTCATCCCAGTTCATCACCTTGGAAAGCTCCAGTCTTATTTGTAAAGAAGAAGGATGGATCTTTCCGTATGTGTATTGATTATCGGGAGCTGAATAAACTCACCATTAAAAACCGGTACCCTTTACACCGCATTGATGACCTTTTTGATCAACTTCAAGGTTCGACTTGCTTCTCAAAGATCGATCTTCGTTTGGGATATCACCAACTACGAGTCCATGAAGACGATATTCCAAAGACAGCTTTCCGTACACGCTATGGGCATTACGAGTTCATGGTTATGCCTTTTGGACTAACGAATGCACCCGCTGTCTTCATGGATCTCATGAATCGCGTGTGCAAACCCTTCTTGGATAAGTTCGTAATCGTTTTCATCGATGACATTCTCATTTACTCTAAAACCAAATCAGCCCACGAGCAACACCTTAGACAAATTTTGAGTCTTTTGAAGAATGAACAACTGTATGCCAAATTCTCCAAGTGTGAATTCTGGCTTAAGGAAGTTCAATTTTTGGGACACATTATCAGTGATAAGGGTATACACGTGGATCCAGCTAAGATTGAGGCTGTTAAGAATTGGATTACACCCAAGTCTCCCATGGAAATTCACTCTTTTCTTGGCTTAGCGGGTTACTCTCGTCGATTTATTCTCAACTTCTCCAAGATTGCCTTACCTCTCACTTCCTTGACCCATAAGGATAAACCATATGTATGGGGACCCAGTCAGGAAGAAGCATTCCAAACATTGAAGCAGAAACTGTGTGATGCTCCAATCCTCACTTTACCTGACGGCAATGAGGATTTCGTGGTTTACTGTGATGCCTCTAACCAAGGTCTTGGTTGTGTTCTCATGCAACGAGGCAAGGTTATAGCATATGCATCACGACAACTGAAAAACCATGAGAAAAATTACACTACCCATGATCTTGAACTCGGAGCGGTCGTTTTCGCACTTAAGATTTGGCGGCACTATTTATACGGTACAAAATGTGTAATCTTCACTGATCACAAGAGTCTTCAACACATTTTCAACCAGAAAGATCTGAATTTACGACAACGACGATGGGTCGAGTTGTTAAACGACTACGACTGCGAGATTCGCTACCATCCTGGCAAGGCGAATGTTGTAGCCGATGCCCTTAGTCGTAAAGGTCATGCCCAACTTTATTGTGCCCAGGTCCAGACTGATATCAAACTCCGCATCATTGAAGCCCAACATGTCTCTGTTACTGAGGGCAACATGTACGAAGAAATGTCGTGTGGAGCCGAAAATCAGTTGGAAACCAAAAATGGTTTACTTTATTTCATGAACCGTCTTTGGATCCCTGATCGTGACAACCTGCGTACCTTCCTCATGGACGAGTCCCATAAGTCTCGTTACTCCATTCACCCTGGTGCAGATAAGATGTATCAGGATCTGCGTAACTTGTATTGGTGGCCCGGTATGAAGAAGGATATAGCTCTTTATGTGGCTAAATGCCTTACTTGTTCCAAGGTCAAAGCTGAGCACCAACGTCCATCTGGTTTACTTGTGCAACCAGAAATTCCTGTGTGGAAGTGGGAGAACATTGCTATGGACTTCATCACGAAGCTTCCACGCACCACTCGTGGACATGACAGTATCTGGGTTATTGTCGATCGTTTGACCAAATCTGCTCACTTCCTACCCATTCGTGAGACCTACACAGCTGAGAAATTGGCTAAGATCTACATCAGTGAGATTGTCAGCCGTCATGGTATTCCTCTAGACATTATTTCCGATCATGATAGCTGGTTTACTTCTCGCTTCTGGCAGACATTTCAGTCCGCACTTGGTACACAACCGAATCTTAGCACGGCTTATCACCCACAGACGGATGGTCAAACTGAACGAACCATCCAAACATTGGAGGATATGCTTCGAGCGTGCATCATCGACTTTGGTGGTAATTGGGACACACACTTACCCTTGGTTGAGTTCTCGTATAATAACAGCTACCATTCCAGTATTAACATGGCACCGTTTGAGGCACTTTATGGTCGCAAATGTCGTTCCCCTGTGTGTTGGAGCGAGGTTGGTGAAACACAAATCACCGGTCCCGAACTAATACAGGAAACTACAGACAAGATTCTTTGCATTCGTGAGAATTTGCAAGTTGCTCGGAGCAGACAGAAGAGCCATGCCGATCAAAGGCGCAAGCCTCTAGAATTTCAAGTCGGAGACATGGTACTTCTCAAGGTTTCACCTTGGAAGGGTGTATTTCGGTTTGGAAAGAAAGGGAAACTTGCACCACGGTTTGTAGGCCCTTTTAAGATCCTTGAGCGAGTTGGGAAGGTGGCTTACAAGCTCGATTTACCACCAGAGCTCAATAATGTTCATCCAACGTTTCATGTTTCTAATCTTAAGAAGTGTTTGGCTGAAGATAACCTCCATGTTCCTTTAGAGGATATCCAGATTGACAAATCGATGCGCTTCATAGAGAAACCTGTGGAGATTATGGATCGAGACGTCAAGACACTTAAGCGAAGCCAAATTCCAATTGTCAAAGTTCATTGGGAATCCAAACGAGGCCTAGAGTTTACTTGGGAGCGTGAGGATCAAATGATGTCAAAGTATCCTCATCTTTTTCCAGAGACTACCACTTGAAGGAATTTCGGGACGAAATTTCTAAAAGTAGGGGATGTTGTGACATCCGTCATTTTCTCTGTATTTTGTTATTTATTTCGATGTACGTTATACCGCAATTAATAAGACGTGACATTTTCATCTTTCTCGAGCGATTAAAAAATATTCTGTGATACCTTTGGGTTCGTTTAATCATTATATATAATAATTATAATAAAATAATAGTCAAAACCTTATCAAAAAAATAAATGCTTGGGACGGGGTTCGAACCCGCGTCCCAAGCCGGTTCAGTCAATACACACCACACATACCAACCACTAGGCTACACCATGCTACCTGTATAGAATCCCACCCAAATTAATTATATACAAACTTGAAAATAGAACAGTTGACTACAAAAGTCAAACTGAAACGCGACGAGCATCATCATCATCCAGCTAACGCGTTTTGAGCCAAATTATGGAAAGGTATTGATTGTTATTGACCAGACGCGTCAACTTACAGCCATAATCGTCGCCAATCATACCTATTTTACATTCATACGCGTCAAACACATTCAAACCGAGTCAATAACTTGCCTAATCTACAATCGGACCTTTACCCTATAAATTGAACACCTCAATCCCATCACACATCGCCGATAATCATTTCTATACACTCAATTTCTGTTCTAAAACTGTTAATCGAAGCTTATTGTATCGCGTTTGACGTTCTTCTTTGGCCAAGCCTCGAACCCGATCGCAAGTTCTTTGTAAGTCTCTTTTTCGTGGGTTCTAACATTCGGCACTCTGTGATCATTAGCCCCAAAGATTCAGGGGCTAATGATCACCAATTATGATGATTTGAAAATTAGGGCACGAATTGATATGAATTTGGGGAAGAACACTTGAATCAGATTACGTATATAATTAATTTAAAAGGGAGAAAACACAACCAACTGAGATAGCTCAGTTGGTTTACACGCTGAGGTTAAGGGATTGAACCGGCCTCTTGGCCAGGTTCGAATCCCACACAACACCTTTATTTTTCTTTTCATTTAATCATTAACACATTTAAACCTATATAATTAATTTAAATCCAATATATTTCGTTCTCATGGTGTGGCTCAGTTGGTGGCCACGCTTGTGATAAAACCCGAACCGGCCAGAGGCCCGGGTTCGATTCCCATAACCAACAAGTATTTTTTTTGCCATTTTTATATATATACTTAATACATTAAATCTTTTAAAATCAGTTTTAAATACCAAAATTGGTTTATAAATTCCACAAAAAATATCATATGATCTCCAAATGATAAAGTTTATCACCCAAATTTTAGTTTTTCAAAAATAATTTATTTAACATATATTATTAATAATACAAATTTATTCCTTTATATTTATTAAATTCTATAAAAATATCTAAACGATTTTATTAAATCTCACAAAAATTATCCTAAACTTGTATATTCTTAAACATTCCAGAAAATATTTTTATTTCAGAAAAACCGTTTATTTTATATTTTTAATTAATTTTTGTCAGTTTTAATCATAAAAAATCATAATAAATTTATTTTTCAATATTTTTGCACCAAAATTTTACATAAATTATTTCTAACTATCTAGAATTGAAATACAATTTTTAATTCAGAAATTCTTTAATTTTAATATTTATAGATATTAAAGTCATATTTTGACAAATTGAAATAATTAAATTAAATATTCTATTTTCAAGAAAATAATTTTATAAAAATTATTTCCATACTCAAAATCTTATGTTGTGACTATATTCAACTTAAAATTTTACAAAAAGGCTTTTATTTATTTATTTATTAAATATCTTATATTTAATAAACAATTTGTTTATTAATCAAATAAACGTTTATCCCCAATTCGAAACCCTAGAATTTCATGTATCCTAGAGTTATTCCCTTACACATTATCAAATTCTTTAGGTTAATTCTTTGGGATAATTCCAACTCATATTTCGTTGTCCAAGTTCAATTTCAAGCTATTACGTGAACAGTGAGTATTTCCTATCCCCGTTTTGCTTTTATACATTTTTGGGGTGTTACATGTACACTATTACAATTTCAAATATAAGTTTACATTTTTTACAATACAATTCTAGTCCTATATGCATTGCTTACAACGTGCTTTATGCTTAGACAATACATGTGGATTACATTTGTACTTAGTGAAATCATTAACATGGTACAAGCCGACCTTAACATTGGATAGCGCTATTTGGATTGACAACCCGCCTAGATTGATTCTCCCCCTTTTTCATCGGAGAATCCGTGGCCATTGTTAAGTTATCACCCATTTATTGGATGAGTACACCACCGTTCATACAGTACATTATACAGTCACATGGTTGATTTCGCTCATTTGTATGATAAATAGTTTACATATTTGCACTGTAGCATGCACTTGAATTGTATATCTTTTTAACATATTATATATATATCAAAACTAGGAATGCTCACCAACATTTCTTATGTTGACCAAACCTATTTTTGTACATGTTTCAGGTGCAGTTTGATCTAGTGCTTTAGCAAGAGACATTTAGTGCTTTATTTTAATTCAGTTATTTCAATATTTACATTTCATTTAGACAATGTATTTTCCAATTCCATGTAAGACAATTCTGGTTTATTCAATAATATTTATATTTTAGTACCATGTGCTTTTGAACAATCGTCACTACGTGGCACCTCGATGATTCCGCCATCGGTTGGGGTGTTACATTTCGTATAAATCTCAATCAGACGAGGGACCCGTATACCTACCTGGGAACTCTTGGGATGAGCATTCACTTATAGGCTAACGTACGGCCCCACAAGTCATTAGGAAATTTCAAATACTTGAGTTGGTCAAAGTTTCCTATAGAAACAATTCCAATGTTTTATATCATTGATATTTATGTTTGTTTATCATTTGAAGATTCAATTTAATCACTTGATGTTTCATATGCCATTATTCATTCATCATTCGCTTTTGAATCCCTTATCATCATTACTAAAACTTTTGTTCGATATATTATCGCATTAAAGCTTACACTATTTCACTTATGCTCATGATTCTTACACTATAAGGTATTACTCGTTTTGCGTTAAAACATTTTTACCCACGACTTAAGTTTTAAACTCTGTGTTTAACTTTGATCATATCCTGATTTTAGGAATGTTGCGTCATCATACAATTAAAAATGAACATGGTTTTTCCAAACTTATTATTTCAACCTGTTTTATACCTTCATGTTTACAAACTTACTTGATCGAAGTCACAGTATATCCTCATATACCTAATACTAATATTGTTGCACCCAGTCTCCTAAGCCATAGCCAACTACCATTAGTTAGAACTTCTTAGTCAAACTAAACTCATACATAAATGCCTACCTACACGATACGAACTAGTACACTACTCTCTAAAACGATTAATTTGACAACTTATTCTATAAGTCTTTTCACAAAGCCTATTTGCCAAATTAGAACACACTTTTCACACACCTTGTGCCTTGAAACAAATAGCCCGCTATGAGCCCAGAGAGATGCCTTAACGATCCTGCAAATAAATGATCTTTCAATGTATAAATTTCGTAAAAGTTTAAAAATTTAAAAGGTTTCAAGTTTACCCAGTCTTAACGGGTAACACTTCGATTTTCTCAACATTTCATAACAATTAAAAATTTCTGATTTTTCAACCCACAAGTTAAAGAAATGTTTAAATACAGAAAATTTTATTTTCCAAAATTCGTCAAGGCATCTGGGATCATTCACAACCTTCACATCATTTTAAATCTTGGTCTTTCGAAACACATTAGATTTACACACACTTCATGAAATGGTTTCATCTTGCATTTTATAAACTTGCATTGCATATTTTACAAATCAAATGTAAATCTGCATGTTTTCATATAACGTATCCAATATATGTTTTCGAGAGGAATTTGCAACTAATAATATATCTTATAACACTTTTCAAACTCGACTTCTCGTAAACACATGAAAATGTGTACCTACGAAATCTATTCAAGTGAACCTGTTTTGAACTTAAAACATTCTTCGGTTTCCAAAAAGTTATCCTCATAACAGTAGACTATACGTCTGTTCTGCGAACTTTCATTTACAGTAAATCTCATTATTTTTTTTACACCATTCTATTTATAGTTACGTTTGTACATTATCTTATTATTTTTGTATTATTCTTTTGTTGGTAGTTATTTTCACGCGTTATTCGCAACTATTCTCGCACTAGTTATTAGTTGTTATTCTTACAACACTAGTTTTGAGCATTAATTTAACTCGTTTACTTTCATTTTGTGCAAATTGTGCGATTTCCTCGATTTATGTTATGCTATTCTTTCAATCGAAATTTTATGCTATACTTATATACTTACATGAACGCATATTTGGTATGCATATTTTGTTTTTGTTGTGAGCAAAACCCTGTTATACTTTACATTATTTTGTTCATCATCATGGCCAACGAACATACTAATTGATAGCTCGTATGAGATCTAAGCCAGTTCCCATGTACGACTCGGTTCAGAGTATTCCTCTAACCCGAGGGGAACGGTGTAATCCTTAGAGTTTATCAATATGGTTGTTTAGAGCCCAATGATGTGAACAGAAATTTACTGGTTAAGGGTGAACCCGAAAGGTGAAGAACCCCTAATCATGTCTTATACTTACACATTAATCTCATTACGGTTAAAGGGTGAACCTGAAAGGGGAAGAACTTCTAACCGCATCTTATACTTGAGCAGTATCTACTACTTAACACATTTTGGTTGCACGCATTGTTTCTTGTATTACTTATGTTAGTGTTATGGAAAAGCATAGCACCCTAGTGTAAGGTAAATCGATGATTACGGTCCGGAACGCAATCATGGATTTACAGGTACATGGGGGGTGGTGTGTGATTCTACTTAGGCTATTGGTAGACAATTAGTACGAGTCCAAAGTATCAGTAGTGTGGTGGGTTAGCTGCGGTACACCCTATATATAAGCACGAGCGATACTGCGGGAACGGACTAGGAGTTTGACCAAGAACCTACCCATTACTATCTCTTTATTAGATCGTTGACTAATAGCTAGCATTTTCGATAAGAATGTTCTTACACGAGCTTCAATTCGACTTCCTAGAGTCTTTCTCTGGACCATCCACATAGAAAACACAAACTTTGTATGCTCTTACACTCTCTGTTAGTCGAAATCCTGTTGCACGTCCTGAATAAAGTTCGGTCAGAAACTTCTCTAAAGTAAGGGAAGCTACTATAACACTGCCCTGCCCTCACCAGTTACATACTTTTCCCAAACCTTGCTCATTATAAACTCTTAATTCTCTAACCTTGGGTCAAACTTTAAGGATTTTCAAATTCTTATTTTGGGTATTAAACAACTACTTCAAACTTTGTCAAATCATGGCTGATGCATTTCTTAAAATATACTTGCCTTTTTACAAATGTCTTTTGTTTCATGGAAACCTTCACTTGAAAGTAATTTCGGGACGAAATTTTCTAAAGTAGGGGAGACTGTGACAACCTGCACCCTTCACTTTTCATAAATGTGCATAATTGGTTCCTCAACTATTTCAAAATTTTCATTTTTAACCCTCGTATTTTAATAGAACCAAAATTCACAATTTAATAAAACTTATAATTTATAAGTAAAAGTATGCACGTTTTATACTCACATCTACACCCGAGTACGTATGTTTCAGACCTTGATACTCAAAGCCCTTAATTTTCGGTCCTAAAACAACTTAGAAACAGAAGGAAACAAGTCTAGAACTTAAAATTGATTAAATTAGAAAAATTATTTTTTTTAGCCCTCACGGTCCGCTGAGATAGTCAAATAGTCAAAGTCTCAGTCAAAATCCTAGTCAAAGTCCTAGTCAAAGTCTCAGTCAAAATCCTAGTCAAAGTCCTAGTCAAATAGTCAATTCATCTTAAAACCTTACCTTATTGTGTTGACCAATTTTAAAGCCTAATTGAATCCAAAACAAGTATAAAAACCCACCTATGACCCATTACACTTTGCATCTCTAAATCGATTGTTTCAATTCGATTAAACTCTCCCTTATACCTTTCTTCTAGAGTATATTACTTCTACATTTGAAGCTTGATATTTTTTTTCCTATTCGGTTTCTTTTCTTCTAAATTGGACTAGTTTCGTTGTTGAATCTTTGGATTGCTCGTATTTTCACGCTCGCTTAGTCATCTAGTCATTTGGCGAAAGTGGGTATTTCCTATCCCCTTTTTATCTTTATTCACTTTTGGGGTGTTACATGTACACTTATGCAAATTACACATACAAGTTCACATTTTTACAATACAATTCTAGTACATTGTGCATTTGCTTACATACGTGCTTTATGCTTAGACAATACATGTAGAATACATTTGTACTTAGTGAAATCATTAACATGGTACAAGCCGACCTTAACATTGGATAGCGCTATTGGATTAACAACTCGCCTAGGTTGATTCTCCCCCTTTTTCATCGGAGAATCCATGGTCATTGTTAAGTTATTATCCAATTATTTGGATAAGTACACCGTCGTTCATTTAGTACATTATACAGTCACAGGATTGATTTCGCTCATTTGTATGTTACATAGTTTACATAATTGCACTGTAGCTTTGCACTTGAATTGTATACCATTTTCTTCAACTTACTATATGTATTAAAACTAGGAATGCTCACCAACATTTCTTATGTTGACAAAACCTATTTTGTATATGTTTCAGGTGCAGTTTGATCTTAGTTCCATATCATTGGATTTTAGTGCTTGCTTTTAATAAGTTATTTCAATTTTCATGTTTCGTTCAGACTTTTGTATTTTTCCCATTTCATCTATGTAAGTCAATTAAAATTATTCAACAATATATTTACATTTTAGTACCATGTGCTTTTGAACAGTCGTCACTATTTGACACCTCGATGCTTCCGCCATCGGTTGGGGTGTTACAGAGCGATAGCTCTGACACCACTTGATAGGATCAGAATAGAAATCAGAGAGAGTGATTCAATCACACATCAAGCTGATCATCGTATTACACATACAACCTATATATAGCCAACGACTATTACAACGACTTCTTACACAATTATCATTTTACCCCTCTTATTTTCCTATTATTACAATTAAGTCCTTCTATTATAACTACTCATAACATGCACAAAAATCTGGGGGTATTGCGTACCTAGTTCCATACCTGACCTTGGACCTGTCAAATCCCGATAATACCCCAAATAACACCTGAAAAACTGAGCACCTTCTCTCCGAAACGGCGAATCCCGGATCCATACCCAACCCGATTATTGACATACCCGGGTTTTCTAAACCCACTTATCCCTTAAATGAATAAATCTATATAGCAAAATAGAATTTTGTCTATGGTTTGCTCTATATCAGAATCTCCATTGTGGGATTTTATTTTATTTTTTTTTTCAAAAATGAACAAAAACTAGAGAATAAAAAAAATCACAGAAGTTGATAGTGAATGCTCTTTAGCTGGTTAAAGTTTTAGGCTCAAACCAAGTCACACAATGGGTGGTTATTAGGGTGGATGGGGTGGTTATCACACTCAATCTCATTGTGTCATCTTATTTCACCACACTCCATTACATTTCATCACTAAAACCATGGGGTGGTTAACACACCTGTCACTTTTTTTTTTTTGAATCTGTGCTGAGGAGGATGGTGGTGTTGGTGAGCTGAGGGATTTTTTTTTAAGCCCAACGTTGCTTTTTCACCGTGATGGTGGTCACGAGAATTGCATCACAGCCCGTGATAAAATTGGTGGAGGCAGTTGTCATGATAGTCACGGCCATCACGACCACCCAGCCCACCCTTACAATGTCTAGATTATAACTAAATATTTAAATAATCAATGCAAAAGGGTGGGTCATGTGTGTATTAAATAGCAATCAAATGGCATTAGACCTAATAAAAGTGGTACAAAATTGAAATCTTGGGAGAACATAGTCATCCAACGCCAAATAAATGCATAGCTACTAGAAACTAGGGCTGTGTAACGGTTTAGAACCGGACCGAACTGAATTGAACCGGACCGAACTGCAAACCGTTTATTTCAAAATATGAGAACCGGAACCGGAACCGTTTATTACTAAACGGTTCGGTTCCAGAACCGGGTGAAACGGTTCTAGACCGGAACCGGTTATCAATAAAATCCTAAAATTAACATTAACAATTAAATAAAAAAATAAACAAAAAAAACAATGATTTTTCTTAAAAAAAATTATCAACAGTTTGTGTTAACCATGGTTACTAAAAGTATAGCAGTTTACGTATCAAAATATGTTTTGTTTGGATCAGATCAGATCATTCTTTATATACAGATTAAACGGGTCAGAACAAGTTTTGCTGACTGCCGACCATCACATAAGGCAATACTCTACATTCCTACCAGTAAAACAATTTAAAAGTGTTAAGAACTATAAAGAAGGAAACAACACATTCTATTTCAAACTAATAATAGAATATTTAAATATTTAATTTAATTCAAAACGGTTTTAACGGTTCTTAACCGGAATCGAATTAGGAACCGATTATGCCAAAATATGAGAACCGAAACCGGAACCTATAACATTAATTTGGTTCGGTTCTAGCGGTTCCGGCACGGTTTCACGGTTTTCGCGGTTCGAAACCGTTTATTGCTCATCCCTACTAGAAACACTAAACGTTAGCGCCTCACATTGGATTTCTTTTCTAACAGTTTATATCACATGATATGATGTAATCTTAGGCTTGTAAATGAACCGAATGAACATGATCGAGACTCGTTCGTGTTCGTTCATTTACGTTTTAACGAACAAACGATCCAACACGAACAATTAAATGAACGGGGTTTTCTTCTTCGTGTTCGTTGGTTAAGAACATGTACGTATTTATGTTTGTTTTGTATAACCGAATAGTTCACGGACAAACTTAACTAAACGTAGATGAACGGACATAGATGAGCTAACACCAATTAACAATAAATATGTATAACAATGTCTTGGACCTAAATAAAATACTAACACCTGACTAAATTGTAATTGGTGATAATTAAATTTCATAAACAAAAATAAATTGTTATTGTAATGTGTCTAACAATCTTAAATAAATATATTAATGACGAAATTAAACAAACAATATAAATTAATGAACATAAACAAACAAATAAACAATTAGGGGTGTCAATTGTGTCGGGTTGATGGGTTGGCGGGTTGGCGGGTTGAAATGTGCAACCCGAACCCGACCCATATTATTATTCGTGTCAAATATTTCAACCCTAACCCGACCCACATAAAATCCGGGTCAACCCGAAGACGACCCGTTTAACCCATATTTTTAAATGAGTCATACATATTCATGAGTTATAAGCGGATTGTTGGGTTGTAAGCGGGTTATCAATAAAATGTTTATTGGTTAGTATATAAGTGTGACAAATAAATAATGTATAGTGTGCCAAAATAACACAATTATAGCTAACCATGTAAACAGAAATGAAAAAACAAACATAAAAATATAATAGATTTTTTTTTTCTAAATACTTAAACGGGTTAACGGGTCAACCCATTTTATATATATGCCAACCCGAACCCGACCCATTTTTAATACGGGTTGACCCGAACCCGACCCGTTTTTTTAAACGGGTCGTGTTACTTGACCCAAACCTGTTCTTTTCCGTGTCGGGTTCGGATGGGTTTTCGGGTCGTGTCAATAATTGACGCCCCTACAAACAATCATGAACCTATTTGCGCCCAAGTCTAATTTCTAGTTTTCTCTTAAATCATATGTTCCCACATCAAGTATCATGAATACCAAAAAGAATAAACAACTAAACCGTCATTCGAATTGCTTTCTCATATAGTCGAAGTGTCACTCGTGTTCGAATTTTGAACCAAAGGGTGCATCCATTGTTCATTTTTAAAGCAAAGGGTCGGCATTTTTACAATACTAAAAGGTTTTAAGAGGTGATATTATTTTTTAGTAAACATATCCACGTCACTTATATTAATGTCAACTTTAAAATTAAAAGATAGAAAAAAAAAACTAACATCTCATTTGTTTGCAATATGCTAACCTGTAAAATAAATCATATTTTTTATTAATTAAAATGGAACACATATTTAACACGGAAACTTGATTATATCGGTTGATTTTACCTATTTAAATAATTTTCATATTAATTATTCATAGAAAAAATATTCTATTACTTTATTTCATTTGAAAAATAAATAAATAAAAATCAAGTTCTTTGACAATACCCACAAGCCCGGTTTTATGACCGAGTGGGTTGACTCTGTCACATTTTAACGAGAAAATGTTGGCCGGCCCTTTAGTCTTGGACACGGTCACAACTCACACGCCTGTTGCTTACGACGATTAATTTCTATATAATGTTACGTACTACAAACACAATGTCCCTCAAATTATAGAACCTGTCACAATCGCCCCCTCATTTAATGGTTTTTAAAATCCATATAAATGAAAGTAACGTCTGCTAGGCTCAAGTGACTACAAATGCCAGATGATTTTATGTGAAGTTATACATTGTGTGTAGAAAATCAAATATTAAGTTGTTTAGCAACTTAAATAAAGAAATCTTTGTGCCTAATGTTTAAATGATGTAGTTTATATTTAAGAACAAAAGATCAAATACAAACAACTTTTCGGTACGAACTGTATGAATTGAAGGAAAAAACACGCGGGCCGTTTATAAGTATTACTCTAGTTATAAACGGCCCGCGTGTTTTTTTCTTCAATTCGTACAGTTCGTACGAAAAAGCTGTTTGTACGTGGACCTACCCTTATATTTAAGAGTGGTGTAAACGAGGCGAACCCCTAGATATATATATATATATATATATATATATATATATATATATATATATATATATATAGATATATATATTTTAAATTTTGAATTGAGTCACCTGTAAGGAAAATCAGGCTAATCTCAAACCAAAATCGGAGTTTGTTAAATAACAAGTTGGGATTTCTTACATCAAATTATGAAGTATATATCATTTTATATTTAATGTTGACTACATATTACACATAAGTGCAGACATATCTGGGGTTATGGGTGCCCGGTCTACCCCTCGAATTTCTTGGCTAAGTGTAGGATGTTTTTTCTTCGTTTTATTTATAGGATACCATTGAGCAAATGTTTTATTTATCGGATGCCATTGAGCAAATATTAGGATGCGCCTAAGCAAAGGTTGTCTAGCACAAAAGGGATGAAATTGGATTGTAGAAAAAAATACATTATATAAATGTCCGGTAATTTCTTTTAGGATACCCATTAATTTTTCTTCTAAATACACAATTATTAGTTTATTACACACATATTACATACAAAAATATGTAATATTATGTAACTAAAACTACAAATACATAATAAGAACTATTACACATAAACAGATTCAATTGAACAAAAACTACATAATAAACAAAATGGAACCCAAACATAACACATGATTGAAGATTATCAAATTTGATTACTATTTCTCCCAAGTTAATAGCTAAATTCCATAGCATTTTAATCTCAACTATTAAACTAATCTATAAACCAAGTTGGGTAAAACTAGTCCAAAACAACCGAACAATCAGTTTGAGAACTTCTTCATTAAAACTAGTCAAAAAATTAAACTAGTTCAGATCGGTTTCATACCGTACAACCCCCCCTCCCCCCACCCAAAAAAAAAAAAAAAACGATATCTAATCTGAACCGTATTGACCGATACAGTTTTTACTTTCTTTGACTCGATCTAAAGCCTAAACATGTTTCAAAACCGAGATGGGTTTGACCCAAAATCCAGTTTTGTGCACCGTTTAGCAAGCTTAGCATATCCCTCTTTAAAAAATATTTTCTAACCAAAGATCATTTGTCGAGCAATAGCCCATGACTTTCTTAATGGGTTGAAGTCTTGTCTAAATTATTCCATATTAAGACAAGGGTTTTCTCATTTATCACTTTCCTTCGGGGCGAGTAGTGTGAGTTACCACGTTCTCTCCTCGAATAGAAAAGTGTCCCAATAAAGAATATATATTTTCAATAAATCAAAATTAGGAAACATAAGATTTGGTCAATTTATTTCCCTCTAACCTTAATTGCCTACATTTTTCCTATTTGTTCATATTCCTCTCAATTCGTTTAAAAACAAGTTGTTCAAAGTCTGCACCCACAACCTCTCAATTCATTATTTATAATCTCAAACCCTAAAGCCCGTAAACAATGAGGTGGGCCTATGTGCCTAAAATGTGTCCGTGTAACAATAGTTATGGTGATTTTGTATTCAAAATTTTATACTACTCTCTCCCTCTCTCTTTCTATATATATATATATATATATAGGGGAAAGATGCCGTACAAAATGTTTTTTTTTTTTTTTTTTTGTAAAAACTGTTAGAATCAAAGGAGGGTATATTTTTATTATTATTTTTTTTGAAATTTTTTTCCCATATTGTTAAACATGTATTATAGTATTGAAAACTAAAAAAAAAATGGTGTAGAGTAATTACATAATTACTCTAGTGTAAACTAATGGATTACTTTAATGACGTAATTATACTAAAAAAAATTTAATTTTTTTTGTATTATTCATCTAGAAAGTATGTATAAGCACATGAGAAGAAAAATTTTAAAAATAAAATAAAATTTTTTTACCCCTTTGATTCTTAAAGTTTTTACCGAAAAAACACTTTATATTTGATCTTTACTATATATATATATATATATATATATGTGTGTGTGTGTGTGTGTGTGTGTGTGGGTGTAGTTCATTTTTTTTTATAAAAATATATACTTCAAAACTAGCGTTTTAAAACTATAACATTGTTGATTCCAAAAAGATGATCTATTCAGATATCGTCATTGATATGATTATCAGTCGTCATTTTAAAAGAGTTTTCTAAAATAAGATTTTGTCAAAATTACTTACTTTATTGGTATCCTTACCGGATAAGGTCATCATTTTGTCCGAATAGCTTGTGTAATGTTCTATCTCGGTTATACTATGTATGTTTCTTCTAAATTGGGTTTAATCGTTTACGTCAGTTATGGATTTGTGGAAACCTAAAGACGATGGTTGGCCTGAGAGTTCGCCATTAAATGGCCCCTAACTACCTAATTCACAATTTTAGCAAGTTTCCAAAAAACACGTCCGAACACAAAATAGAAAACCCGCACATGAACACGACACGACTTCAAAATTTATGCCAGACACATGGAGCCATGAACCCAAACATGACACGACTCAAAAACACAACTTAATGGGTTGAAGTCTTGTCTAAATTACTCCATGTTAAGACAATGGGTTTCTCATTTATCACTTTCCTTCAACACGGGTGAGGTGAGTCACCACGTTATCTTCTCGAATAGAAAAATGTCCACCAAATAAAGAATATATATATTTTTTCAATAAATCAAAATTAGGAAACATAAGATTTGGTCAATTTATTTCCCTCTAACCTTAACTGCATACATTTTTCCTATTTGTCCATATTCCTCTCAATTCATTTAAAAACATGTTCAAAGTCTGCACCCACAACCTCTCAATTCATTATTTATAATCTCAAACCCTAAAGCCCGTAAACAATGGGGTGGGCCTATGTGCCTAAAATGTGTCCGTGTAACAATAGTTATGGTGATTTGGTATTCAAAATTTTATACCACTCTCTCCCTCTCTCTTTCTATATATACTAGAAGGAATGCCCGCGCGTTGCGGCGGGTGTCTCGATTTATATTATATTCAATTATGATGTTGATTACGAACCACAACCCGGTTTTACGACATTTTACTTTATTCAACAAAATATAGTATCAAAAATATTAGCACAACAAACTAAATAAAACTTTGTAGATAATTATAGTGGCAAAAATATTAGTATCATCTAGAGATTGATTTCCACTGCTTGGTGTCATAGTTCCTTTTTTTTTTGTCATCTTAGATTCAGATAGCCAATAAAAAGCACCAAATAATAAAAGCGAAAATAGGAAATATGATTACTGTAGTTATGCTAAGACACCACATGAAAGTGAGATTGTGAGAGTTCATTAAATTTTATAGAAACTACAAATATATGCACACCGGGTTGACGAATCAAAAAATAGAAATTAATAGCATCACTTAGCATAAGACAATCATCAACTACTATAAAAGATATAAAAAATCGTACAACAAACGAATAATCAAATAATTCACGTTAATATTAGCAAGTAAATCTAGGTATCAAACCTGCTGGTTGCAAGAGAATTCCTTTGCCAATCTTATGCGCATACTTCATGAAAATTTGCTTTTATAATCATCATCCACGTGTAACGCATCCTAGAGGGCCCAACCGCCGCAATACTCGTAAATTAATAATCGTTGACCATGCTCAGAACAAGTAACCCATGAGTTCAACAACATTCGCATGCCGAATTTTATCAAATCATTAATAAGATCAATAAACTCTTCCTCCTTTTGTCGACTGATTACCTTTTGTCCCAACTTCTTCACAGCAAACAACTAAATAAAAACACGAAAAACAAAAGTTTTGCAGTTTTAGATATGAGATCAAATGTGTAAAAGAAAAAAAGAAGTCAACAAATTAGAAATCAGGTCAAAGAGTACCTCATACATGTTTTTTGTAACCATCTTAAAATTCTGCACCCATCTTGAAATTCTGATTTATGTAAATCCGTTAATACTGATTGTAAAGGTACCTCATACATGTTTTTTGTAACCATCTTGAAATTTTGCACCCAAATTAACAAAAAAAAAAAAAAAAACTCCAAATTAAATATAGATATGGCTTTTTTTAGGAGCAAAGAATTAAGACGGTGATTGGAAGGGGCTGTAAATTGGGCTAGGGTCCTATAAAAAAAATCCACTAAAGGTTGAATTATTCATTCACCAATATCATATTAAATCAATTAATTATTTATGTAGTTAAGCTAATAAGCTAACCTCTATGTTGTTGTTATTTATGTAGTTGATGGACGATCTTCAAGAATATGTGTGTATATTCTTCAAGAATATGTGTAGTAGGTGCTAGTGGATTAGGCTGTGAACTTTTCAAAGACCTTCCCCTCTCTGATTTACCAATTCCTTTTCAGGTATATCATTCCTTTCATTGCCATTCCCCCAATTGAATCAACTTCTTCTTCTTAAACCAACCAAGCCAAGCCATTTAAAAAATCTAGGCATAATTTATGATGTTCATAGGCTCTTCACATTCTTACACTTAAGAAATTTATTACATTAATGGTTTTTTGATCAATCATATACCATGGGGGTAAGGTTGGAATAAGTTTTTAAGTTGTGAGTATGAGGTTATGATAAAATTACAATTTTAACCTTCTAAGTGTCTTAATAGTCACAATTATGCCCAAAATACCCTTAAATTTCTTGCTTAAGTATGTTGTACATGTTGCTTCTTAAGTTATACGAAAATGTAAATGACAATCTTGGCCATCACTCCTCCTTAATAAGATAATATAGATAGGGGAAAGATCCCGTAGAAAGTGTTTTTTGTAAAAACTGTGAGAATCAAAGGAGGTATTTTTTTTTGAAAGTTTTTTCCCATATTGTTAAACATGTTTTATAATATTGAAAACTAAAAAAAAAATGGTGTAGAGTAATTACATAATTACTCTAGTGTAAACTAATGTATTACTTTAATGACGTAATTACACTAAAAAAATTTTAATTTTGTTTTTGTATTATTCATCTAGAAAGTATGTTTAAGCACATTGGAGAAAAAAATTTAAAAAATAAAATAAATTTTTTTTACCCCCTTTGATTCTTACAGTTCTTACCGAAAAACACTTTATATTTGATATTTATTATATATATATATATATGTGTGTGTGTGTGTGTGTGTGTAGTTTTTTTTTTTATAAAAATATATACTTCAAAACTAGCGTTTTAAAACTATAACATTGTTGATTCCAAAAAGATGATCTATTCAGATATCGTCATTGATATGATTATCAGTCGTCACTTTAAACGTGTTTTCTAAAATAAGATTTTGTCAAAATTACTTACTTTATTGGTATACTTACCGGATAAGGTCATCATTTTGTCCGAATAGCTTGTGTAATGTTCTATCTCGGGTATACTATGTATGTTTCTTCTAAATTGGGTTTAATCGTTTACGTCAGTTATGGATTTGTGCAACCTTAAAGACGATGGTTGGCCTGAAAGTTCGCCATTAAATGGCCCCTAACTACCTAATTCACAATTTTAGCAAGTTTCCAAAAAACACGTCCGAACACAAAACCGAAAACCCGCACATGAACACGACACGACTTCAAAATTTATGCCAGACACATGGAGCCATGAACCCAAAACATGACACGAGTCAAAAACACAACTTAATGGGTTGAAGTCTTGTTTAAATTACTCCATGTTAAGACAATGGGTTTCTCATTTATCATTTTCCTTCAACACGGGTGAGGTGAGTTACCACGTTATGTTCTCGAATAGAAAGATGTCCACCAAATAAAGAATATATATTTTTTCAATAAATCAAAATTAGGAAATATAAGATTTGGTCAATTTATTTCCCTCTAACCTTAACTGCCTACATTTTTCCTATTTGTCCATATTCCTCTCAATTCATTTAAAAACATGTTGTTCAAAGTCTGCACCAACAACCTCTCAATTCATTATTTATAATCTTAAACCCTAAAGCCCGTAAATAATGGGGTGGGCCTATGTGCCTAAAATGTGTCCGTGTAACAATAGTTATGGTGATTTGGTATTCAAAATTTTATACCACTATCTCCCTCTTTCTCTCTCTCTC
The DNA here is from genome assembly GCA_028751855.1 of Ambrosia trifida. Classification (NCBI taxonomy): domain Eukaryota; kingdom Viridiplantae; phylum Streptophyta; class Magnoliopsida; order Asterales; family Asteraceae; genus Ambrosia; species Ambrosia trifida. The sequence goes on along the minus strand of CM054122.1, from coordinate 215,932,177 downwards.
TCTCTCTCTGTATATATATATATATATATATAGGGAAAAGATCCCGTACAAAATATTTTTTTGTAAAAACTGTGAGAATCAAAGGAGGGTATTTTTTTTTCGAAATTTTTTCCCATATTGTTAAACATGTATTATAGTATTGAAAACTAAAAAAAAGAAAAAGAAAATTGGTATAGAGTAATTACATAATTACTCTAGTGTAAATTAATGTATTTACTTTAATGACGTAATTACACAAAAAAAATTTTTATTTTTTTTTTGTATTAATCATATAGAAAGTATGTTTAAGCACATGGGAAAAAAATTTAAAAAATAAAATAATTTTTTTACCCCTTTGATTCTCACAGTTTTTACCGAAAAAACACTTTATATTTGATCTTTACTCTATATATGTGTGTGTGTGTAGTTCATTTTTTTATATAAATATATATACTTCAAAACTAGCGTTTTAAAACTATAACATTGTTGATCCCAAAAAGATGATCTATTCAGATATCGTCATTGATATGATTATCAGTCGTCACTTTAAACGAGTTTTCTAAAATAAGATTTTGTCAAAATTACTTACTTTATTGGTATCTTTACCGGATAAGGTCATCATTTTGTCCGAATAGTTTGTGTAATGTTCTATCTCGGCTATACTATGTATGTTTCTTCTAAATTGGGTTTAATCGTTTACGTCAGTTATGGATTTGTGCAACCCTAAAGACGGTGGTTGGCCTGAGAGTTCGCCATTAAATGGCGCCTAACTACCTAATTCACAATTTTAGCAAGTTTCCAAAAAACACGTCCAAACACAAAACAGAAAACCCGCACATGAACACGACACGACTTCAAAATTTATGCCAGACACATAGAGCCATGAACCCAAACATGACACGAGTCAAAAACACAACTTAATGGGTTGAAGTCTTGTCTAAATTACTCCATGTTAAGACAATGGGTTTCTCATTTATCACTTTCCTTCCACATGGGTGAGGTGAGTCACCACGTTATCTTCTCGAATAGAAAGATGTCCACCAAATAAAGAATATATATATATTTTTTCAATAAATCAAAATTAGGAAACATAAGATTTGGTCAATTTATTTCCCTCTAACCTTAACTGCATACATTTTTCCTATTTGTCCATATTCCTCTCAATTCATTTAAAAACATGTTGTTCAAAGTCTGCACCCACAACCTCTCAATTCATTATTTATAATCTCTAACCCTAAAGCCCGTAAACAATGGGGTGGGCCTATGTGCCTAAAATGTGTCAGTGTAACAATTGTTACGGTGATTTGGTATTCAAAATTTTATACCACTCTCTCCCTCTCTCTTTCTATATATATAGGGGAAAGATCCCGTACAAAGTGTTTTTTTGTAAAAACTGTGAGAATCAAAGGAGGTAATTTTTTTTTATATTTTTTTTTGAAAGTTTTTTTCCCATATTGTTAAACATGTTTTATAGTATTGAAACTAAAAAAAAAATGGTGTAGAGTAATTACATAATTACTCTAGTGTAAACTAATGTATTACTTTAATGACGTAATTACACTAAAAAAGATTTTAATTTTTTTTTGTATTATTCATCTAGAAAGTATGTTTAAGCACATGAGAGAAAAAAATTTAAAAATTAAAATAATTTTTTTTACCCCCTTTGATTCTTACACTTCTTACCGAAAAAACACTTTATATTTGATATTTACTATATATATATATGTGTGTGTGTGTGTGTGTGTGTGTGGTTTATTTTTTTTTATAAAAATATATACTTCAAAACTAGCGTTTTAAAACTATAACATTGTTGATTCCAAAAGATGATCTATTCATATATCGTCATTGATATGATTATCAGTCGTCACTTTAAACGTGTTTTCTAAAATAAGATTTTGTCAAAATTACTTACTTTATTGGTATCCTTACCGGATAAGGTCATCATTTTGTCCGAATAGCTTGTGTAATGTTCTATCTCGGGTATACTATGTATGTTTCTTCTAAATTGGGTTTAATCGTTTATGTCAGTTATGGATTTGTGCAACCTTAAAGACGATGGTTGGCCTGAGAGTTCGCCATTAAATGGCCCCTAACAACCTAATTCACAATTTTAGCAAGTTTCCAAAAAACACGTCCGAACACAAAACAGATAACCCGCACATGAACACGACACGACTTCAAAATTTATGCCAGACACATGGAGCCATGAACCCAAACATGACACGAGTTAAAAACACAACTTAATGGATTGAAGTCTTGTCTAAATTACTCCATGTTAAGACAATGGGTTTCTCATTTATCACTTTCCTTCAACACGGGTGAGGTGACTTACCACGTTCTCTTCTTGAATAGAAAGATGTCCACCAAATAAAGAATATATATATTTTTTTCAATAAATCAAAATTAGGAAACATAAGATTTGGTCAATTTATTTCCCTCTAACCTTAACTGCCTACATTTTTCCTATTTGTCCATATTCCTCTCAATTCATTTAAAAACATGTTGTTCAAAGTCTGCACCCACAACCTCTCAATTCATTATTTATAATCTCAAACCCTAAAGCCCGTAAACAATGGGGTGGGCCTATGTGCCTAAAATGTGTCCGTGTAACAATAGTTATGGTGATTTGGTATTCAAAATTTTATACCACTCTCTCCCTCTCTCTTTCTATATATATATATATATATATATATATATATATATATATATATATATAAGAGAAAGATCCCGTACAAAGTGTTTTTTGTAAGAACTGTGAGAATCGAAGGAGGGTTATTTTTTTTTTTCGAAATTTTTTCTCATATTGTTAAACATGTATTATAGTATTGAAAACTAAAAAAAAAAATTGGTGTAGACTAGTTACGTGTAGAGTAATTACATAATTACTCTAGTGTAAACTAATGTATTAACATTAATGACGTAATTACACTAAAAAAATTTTTTAATTTTTTTTGTATTATTCATCTAGAAAGTATGTTTAAGCACATGGGAAAAAAATTTAAAAAACAAAATAATTTTTTTTACCCCATTTGATTCTCACAGTTCTTACCGAAAAAACACTTTATATTTGATCTTTACTCTATATATATATATGTGTGTGTGTGTGTGTGTGTAGTTCATTTTTTATAAAATTATATACTTCAAAACTAGCGTTTTAAAACTATAACATTGTTGATCCCAAAAGATGATCTATTCAGATATCGTCATTGATATGATTATCAGTCGTCACTTTAAACGAGTTTTCTAAAATAAGATTTTGTCAAAATTACTTACTTTATTGGTATCCCTACCGGATAAGGTCATCATTTTGTCCGAATAACTTGTGTAATGTTCTATCTCGGCTATACTATGTATGTTTCTTCTAAATTGGGTTTAATCGTTTACGTCAGTTATGGATTTGTGCAACCCTAAAGACGATGGTTGGCCAGAGAGTTCGCCATTAAATGGCCCCTAACTACCTAATTCACAATTTTAGCAAGTTTCCAAAAAACACGTCTGATCACAAAACAGAAAACCCGCACATGAACACGACACGACTTCAAAATTTATGCCAGACACATGGAGCCATGAACCCAAAACATGACACGAGTCAAAAACACAACTTAATGGGTTGAAGTCTTGTTTAAATTACTCCATGTTAAGACAATGGGTTTCTCATTTATCACTTTCCTTCAACACGGGTGAGGTGAGTTACCACGTTATCTTCTCGAATAGAAAGATGTCCACCAAATAAAGAATATATATATATTTTTTCAATAAATCAAAATTAGGAAATATAAGATTTGGTCAATTTATTTCCCTCTAACCTTAACTGCCTACATTTTTCCTATTTGTCCATATTCCTCTCAATTCATTTAAAAACATGTTGTTTAAAGTCTGCACCCACAACCTCTCAATTCATTATTTATAATCTCAAACTCTAAAGCCCGTAAATAATGGGGTGGGCCTATGTGCCTAAAATGTGTCCGTGTAACAATAGTTATGGTGATTTGGTATTCAAAATTTTATACCACTATCTCCCTCTTTCTCTCTCTCTCTCTCTCTCTCTCTCTCTCTATATATATATATATATATATATATATATAGGGAAAAGATCCCGTACAAAATATTTTTTTGTAAAAACTGTGAGAATCAAAGGAGGGTATTTTTTTTTCGAAATTTTTTCCCATATTGTTAAACATGTATTATAGTGTTGAAAACTAAAAAAAAAAAAAATTGGTGTAGAGTAATTACGTGTAGAGTAATTACATAATTACTCTAGTGTAAATTAATGTATTTACTTTAATGACGTAATTACACAAAAAAAATTTTTTTTAATTTTTTTTGTATTAATCATCTAGAAAGTATGTTTAAGCACATGGGAAAAAAATTTAAAAAATAAAATAATTTTTTTACCCCTTTGATTCTCACAGTTTTTACCGAGAAAACACTTTATATTTGATCTTTACTCTATATATATGTGTGTGTGTAGTTCATTTTTTTATATAAATATATATACTTCAAAACTAGCGTTTTAAAACTATAACATTGTTGATCCCAAAAAGATGATCTATTCAGATATCGTCATTGATATGATTATCAGTCGTCACTTTAAACGAGTTTTCTAAAATAAGATTTTGTCAAAATTACTTACTTTATTGGTATCCTTACCGGATAAGGTCATCATTTTGTCTGAATAGGTTGTGTAATGTTCTATCTCGGCTATACTATGTATGTTTCTTCTAAATTGGGTTTAATCGTTTACGTCAGTTATGGATTTGTGCAACCCTAAAGACGATGGTTGGCCAGAGAGTTCGCCATTAAATGGCCCCTAACTACCTAATTCACAATTTTAGCAAGTTTCCAAAAAACACGTCCGAACACAAAACAGAAAACCCGCACATGAACACGACACGACTTCAAAATTTATGCCAGACACATGGAGCCATGAACCCAAACATGACACGAGTCAAAAACACAACTTAATGGGTTGAAGTCTTGTCTAAATTACTCCATGTTAAGACAATAGGTTTCTCATTTATCACTTTGCTTCAAGACGGGGTGGGGTGAGTTACCATATTATCTTCTCGAATAGAAAGATGTCTACCAAATAAGGAATATATATATTTTTTTTCAATAAATCAAAATTAGGAAACACAAGATTTGGTCAATTTATTTCCCTCTAACCTTAACTGCCTACCTTTTTCCTATTTGTCCATATTACTCTCAATTCATTTATATAAACATCTTATTCAAAGTCTGCACCCACAGCCTCTAGACTAGACTCCTTCAAATTTCAACGTTTTTAATCAAAACCATTTTCCTCCTATTTTTCCTCATCTTCCAGAAATAACTGAATTTTGACATCCATAATGTTACGTTCCAAATCCAGGTGCTAATCCTAACTAACTAACTTCTTCTTCTCTCTATCTCTCTCCATATAATAATATTATTTAACCATATATAATCCGTTAAAATCATACGTTACATGAATACATTTCATTATTTTTATTCTAATCTTTTACGCGTTATTGTTTGTTTATTCTAGTAGATCGGGTTATCTTGATTTCGGACAAAAGAAGCATTCATCGTTTTTAGTTAGAAGCATTTCTGGTTCCAAGATTTGTAGAGGAGATGCACTTGCATCTCAAGTTGATAAACAAGCTCTAGTTTCGGTTGGTCGCAATTCGATTAGCTTATCCGAGGTATATATCATCTTAATTTGTTTGATGATTTTTTTGTAAGTTGTTAGAGACGACGCTTTTAACACAAGTATCAAATATGAATACGACTTGTTTGTGATGTATGTTTTCAAAAATAAATTTACCAACTTAGAGCTGGTGAAATAGGTTTTATCGTGTTTAATAGGTCAAAGACGACGCGATTAGCTACTAAATGGTTGTAAAAATCCTGCTTAAGTACCGACTACTCAATGAGTAATCCTTGAGTACCTCCCTGCCTAGGCTGAATACTTGACGAGTCATCTCTGAGTACTCCCTGACTATGGCCGAGTACTCGCAACTCACCAATCAACTGAGTTGGCGCCGCCTAGCGACTTTTGCGACCATGATTATTCTCCCAATGTCTATAAGACAGTTGTATGTTTTATGTACCAAGAATTAGAAATGATGTCTAGCCTTCTAATTTTATTTTTTTAAATAAACTTTTAATTCCAATTTGATTCCATAAAAGCGAAAATTACATCGAAATAGCAGGCAGATGGGCAACAAGCTGCGCCGCCACCCCTTTAGGCATTCCTCTTTTGACGATACCAACTCTTCTATTTATAATTATTTTAAAAAAAGTAAAAAATTGCATAGTGTACTTTCTATTAAACATGTCGTATTTGTTACAGTTAGGTTGAGTTTGGTTGTATAAATGACTATGATTTGTGATTTTGTTATGTAGAATAGGATAGTTAAAGCTGCAATGATGGAGAAACAGATGGGGGATTTAGAGGAGGAATTGAAGAACATGAAAGCGCGGTTAAATGAAGTAGAAGGCGAAAGAGACCGAGCAGTTGCAGAGGTTAGAGAAGCTAAAGAGCTGGCTAATGCAGGATTATCGCCTAAAAAAGCCGAACAGATGTTTTCAGAGCTCAAGAGTGTACAAGAGTTGTTATCAAATTCAAGAAAAGAGATCAAATCTAGAGATGAAGAGATAAGTGAACTGAGCAAGCGGCTTGAATCCGCAAAGGTGTTTGAGGCTAAGTTAGCTGAAAGGGATGCTTCTTTAGAGAAATTTAAGAAACAGATTCGAGATTTGGAAGATGAAGTGGAGAGAACGAAGCAGTCGGAGTCACATATGTTGGGATCATTGATGCTGCAAACACGACAATTCGAGCAAACTAAAATGGACTTGGAAGAATCAAAGCTTAATAGTCTTCAAAAGGGCGGTAGAAACGGGTTCGATCAAATGGGTAATTATCTGGATTCATCGTCGAATACTAAAACCATGAGAGACGAAATCGCTATGCTGAGAAAGGAAGTGAAATTAGCAACAGAAGCAGAGGAGAGAAGCAAGAAAGCTATGGATGATTTAGCGTTGGCTTTAAGCGAAGTAGCGATGGAATCCAATAACGCGAAAGATAAGCTACAATTATCAGAAGAACAAGTAGCCAATTTGAAAAAGGGAATCGAACGGTTGCATAAAGCGCTTGAGTTACAAACGCAGACATCTGAACGATTAAGAGTGGAGTCTGAAGAACATACTCTTGCATGGACCACAAAAGAAATGGGATTCATAAGTTATATAAAGAAAGCCGATGAAGACAACGCATCACTCAAACGCGAAAACCATCAACTAAATGAAGGTTTAGTTGCAGCAGAGAACGCCACGAGAGTCGCCAGAGAAGAAGGTTTCAAACTAAGGGATATCCTCAAACAAGCTCTGAACGAGTCGTCAGTTGCTAAAGAAGCTGCAAACATCGCGCGAGCTGAGAATTCAGAGCTCAAAGACTTAATAGCCGAAAAGGAAAAATCTGTACACTTCCTCACGAAAGAAAATGAACGGTTAAGAATCCATGAAGTTGCAGCTCGTGAAAACGTAGCAAAAGCCGAAGCTAATAAGGTTTATGAAGAACATACCGACGTTTTCAACTCCCCAGAGTCTATGATTTATGAAGATCATTCAGATGGAAGAACCACACCGCCACAAATGATTAACTTTGATTATGATGAGTTTAAAGCGCTTAACAAAGAAGATAAAGACGATAATGTGGCAGAAATTGTTGTAGACAATGATCCTGAGAAAGCAGAAGCACTTAAAGGGTCGATCTTCGATACTAGCACATCACCTAGATCAGAACCGCACACGCTAGAATCAAAGGGGCAACATAGAGAGGTTGCAACAGGTTTTGCTGATTTGGGTGGGTCAGATGAGTTTGTAGAAGTGGAGCATAGTGTGCATGGTGGTGGTACTACTGGTCACCACCACCACAATCATCTTACAGAAGATGGCGATGATAAGGGGTCCTATATGTCCGGTCTTTATAACCGAAAGAGATTGTTTAGGAAGATCGGAGAGCTTATCGTCCGGAAAAATAATAATAACAAAAAAGAAGGTTTAATGGAGCAAGTAAATTGATGTTGTTATAGTAAGTTTGTACTTGGGATAGGAAATATAATTATATGTTTTGGTGAAACAATTCTTCTGATCTTATAATTTTTTTTATCTTATGTCAATGATCTGGTGTGGTTATTCTTTGGTATTTGTAAATTGTCATCTAATAATTGTACTTTATTAAAAAAAAAATAAAAAAAAATTCATGGGTGTATGTTCGGTTGGTACATTGACCTTGTTTCTTGGTACAACCGAAAAACAAACTGTTTATTTGCAGGAAACTAGCTTCAAAGAATGAGCATAGTTATGCAAGAAATGGCCCGTCTTATGAAAGTGGATGCAGCCACAACAAACATGAGAGTTGAGACCTTTACGGTACTGTATCATGTTAGATTCTTATCCGAATTCACTGCAGTATGTGGCACGTTTCCATGCAAGCGAGGTTCTGAAGCTGCAAGATGCATTGCTGATGAGCTACCGCTGTAATGAGGTAATTAATGGGAAAATGGGCCTATTGTGTGGTGAAGTATCGAGTAAAAACGAGTAACTATTGATGTGGGCTGGGTTGCTTTGGCACAAATCACTTTTTGTTCATGATTTAGATTTATTATTAAATCATGAGGGTGCCAAATATGTTAAGGAGATGATAGTATTTCAATAAAAATAAAGGTAAATGAATATGATATTTAAAGGGTTGTATGCATTAAAATACCCATTGGGCGACTTTAGAGCAGCTTAAACCATTTGGCCCTTTAAGATATTTTATTTGATTTTATCTGTTTGACTGTGTTATGTGAATATGCCTCAGTTGTCGTCTCTAGTATACGTGATACCTGATATCCGATTTATATGTTAGACTGGGTTTCATGTTACCCATTCGATTAATCTTTCTCTGCCTACTTAACGCTGCAGGTTAAGTTTGGAGAACTTACAACAGATACATTCAAAATGCTGCAGTGCTTAGAAAGCGAACCGACCAAGTGAAGAGTTTTACCAAAAACCACCTGTTGAATCTCGTTGGAATGAAGTAAATTTGGTGGCAGATATGATAGATCCATCTATGCAACCGAAAGATAAAACCAAAATATAAACTTGTGATAATGCAGCATGTGACCAAGGCACAGAGCATACATGTTTGCGCCAGTAAAGTCTGGGGGACATTTTTGCCTATCGAACAAAAAAATACGTCTTCGTGTAACTTAAATTTACGGGTAAGTGCTTTCATTACCACGCAAAATTAAAGAAGATTATCAAGTATTAGAATAAACAAACATGTCACGGCGTGATTTTTGCTGCAATTATACACGCAAGCATTTGTGCGTCATTATGCTGTAAATACTAAATACACACCACAAAACGTCTCATGAGAATCTAGTAGAAAACTTTTTATTCAAAAAGTTAAATTACAACCAAAATTATATCATTTTTTGCTAATCAATATACTTCTTTCAGCTGTTGCTTGTCCATGAAAGACGCTACTTACTAAAATTAACAATGATTTCGACCTATTTACTTAAATGATAAGGTTGATCCGTTTACCATGTTGATTAAACGGTAATTTGACCCATTCGCTTGAAATGAAAATTTTGACACGTTCAGAAGAATGGCATTCTTGTTTTCTAATACGATAATTTTGACACGTTCACTAAAAATGCTATGTTTGATCTTGACCCGTTTACTAAAGATGATATGATTGACCCATTTGCTAAAAACGACAAATTTGACCCATTTACTAATAATTGCAGTCCGTTCACTAAAAGAAACTATTGACATGTTTACTGAAAATGATGAGTTTGACCCGTTTACTAAAAATGATGAGTTTGATCCATTCACTAAAAATGATGATTTTGATCCGTTTACTTGAAATGATGAGTCTGACCCGTTCACTGAAAATGATGAGTTTGACTCGTTTATTAAAGTAGCTCATTTAGAGGTCACTTATATATTAATGTGCATCTAAAAAAAATGCTTAAATATGTTTGATATTGAGAATCCCTCTGTAGATATTCATCACTGTATATCATGGTACACTGGTGCCTACTTTGTATTCATTGGTAAATACATTTTTGCATGAGTTACAATCTTGGAAATTTGCAGTATATGTGTTTTTTACCTTAGTTATGAATTTATTATCATGTAAAAAGATTTCATTAAGCATATGTAACAACAGTAAATTAGTTCTCATTTTTCAAATGATTCCCAAACTATATTTAGTGGGTGAAGTATACCAAACGGTTGTATGAAGTATCTTGGTGTAACGTTAAGTCGTGCTGTGTTTTATACCAAACGGGTCAAACCAAAAGATTAGCTTAAGGAATATGGGTTAAAAGTAACCCACAAAGTCTATTTTTAAAGCGTACACAGCCTCCTACTCGGCTTAGATTATTATGATAAATTTATAGAAATGATGATGATGATGATGATGATGATCTTTTAAGGATAAAATCTTGTACCATGCAATAAGACAGCAAAAGATTTTCCATAACAAAATTCTGTTCATATTAATCATGATCAATTTCTTAGATTCAAATTCTCTACAAAGTAGCATTTTAATCCTTCCCTTATACGGTCATACCATCAAATCTCTTATATGCTTCAAAAGAACATAGAACATTATCAACAACACGCATACATACATCACTCGTTAACAAATAATCTGTCTCAATCATAACATCATCATCATCATCATCATCATCATCATCATCATCAAACCTATTTCAGTATAACACTATATTAATCCGTTCACTTTAAACTCCATCATACACACACAGATAATGAGAACTATGATCAGTTTTGTATAGAATTTAAGCGATATCTAAAGTCTCCAATAATTAGTTTCACGGATATGAAGTTATCAATGAAAAGTTTAGGCTTTTTAGTTTTGCAAACTTGTAAAACATACATATTTGATGGGCTTACAACACATTATGAAGTTCACCAGGAATAAACTGATAAAGACTAAAAATAAAAAGCAACCCTGTAGCAGTATTTTGGAAGATAAAACATGAAGAGCATTAATAAAACACATTATTAAGGTGTTAAAAAGATCAAACATGAGCCGCACCCCCGGTTTTCATCTGGCTGTTACTTCAGTGAGGCAACTCGTGTGGAGGCAGTACGGTTTCCGGGGAAACGCCTCAACAAAGTCTGACACACCACCGTCCTCTGTCGTGCACGATAGTCTTGGGGCAGATCTTGGCTAGGCCCGCAGATTAGGCGGTGTGACAATGGGTCACTCATAGTGAAAGTCACCGTTCAAAAAATAATAATAAAAGAAATATATAACTTCTAAATATAGAATACTAAAGAAAAAAAGTGGAATTCATAAAGAGATATATTTTATATACCTATATGGGTGGATAGAATCTGATTTTTAACATCCATGAGTTTCTAGGTTGTTGATTAAACAGTTTGTGTTGACAACGTGAGAACGTTTTGGAAGGAGATTTGGTTCTGTTAGCCCCTAATTGCATCACAGTTTTATAAAATTTGGAATCATTTATTAGGTTAAAGATTTGCATATAATCTGATCAAAATCATCTGTTACATTCAGATTTTGTTATTACAATTCATATTCTTTATGGGTTATTGTTGATTTCTTGATCTGGTTATTTGGAATCCGAACAAAAGAAGCATTCGTCGTTTCTAGTTGATAAACAAGCCATAGTTTACGTTCATCGCAATTCGCTTAGCTTATCTAAGGTATATCATCTAATTTGTTCTATGAATTATTATTTTTGTTATGTAGAATCAGATAGTTAAAGCTGTATGATGCAGAAACAGATGAGTGATTTAGAAGAGGAATTGAAGAACACAAAAGCGCGGTTAGATGAGGCGGAAACCGAAAGAAATAGAGCAGTTGCTGAGCTTAGGGATGCTTCTATCGAGCGGTTTACGAAACAGATTAGGGATCTGGAAGATGAACTGGAGAAAACTAAGCAATCGGAATCACAGATGTTGGAATCATTGATGTTTCAAACCCGACAGATCGAGCAAACTAAAATGGACTTGGAAGAATCTAAGCTTGATGTCATAACCCTGCAAGAAAAGCTCAATAGCCTGCAAAACGCTAATAAGAACGGGTTTGATCAAACGAGTAATCTGGATTCGTCTTTGAATAGTAAAGTCCTGCGAGACGAAATCGTAATGCTTAGAAAAGAAGTGAAATTAGCAACAGAAGCTGAGGAGAGAAACAAGAAAGCTATGGATGATTTAGCATTGGCTTTAAGTGAATTAGCGATGGAATCAAGTACAGCGAAAGAAAAGCTACGATTATCGGAAGAGCAAGCAGCCCATTTGGAGAAGGAAGCCGAACGGCTGAATGAAGAACTTGAGTTGCAAACGGAGACATCTGAACGATTAAGAGTGGAATCTGAAGAACAAGTACTTGCATGGACCGCGAAAGAGATGGGATTCATAAGTTGTATAAAAAAAGCTGATGAAGACAACGCGTCACTGAAACACGAAAACCATAAACTAAATGAAGCTCTAGTTGCAGCAGAGAACACCACAAGAACTGCCAGAGAAGAAGCTTTCAAACTGAGGGAGCTTCTCAAAAAAGCCCTGAACGAGTCATCGGTTGCTAAAGAAGCTGCAAACATCGCTCGAGCTGAGAACTCAGAGCTCAAAGACTTACTAGCCGAAAAGGAAGAATCTGTGCACTTCCTCACAAAAGAAAACGAACGTTTAAGAATCAACGAAGTTGCAGCCCGCGAAAATGTGAAGGAGTTCAAAAGATTGCTAGCTGCAAAAGCCGAAGCTAACAAGTTTTATGAAGAACAAAGTGAGGTTTTCAACTCCCCGGATTCTATGCTTTATGATGATCATTTAGATGAAAGAACACCACCTCGACAAATGTTTAATTTTGATCTTGACGAGTTTAAAGCGTTTAACAAAGACGATGAAGACTTGATGTTTTACCATGAAGACGATAATGCGGCTGAAACTGTTGTAGATGATGATCCTGAGAAAGCCGAAGCGCTTAAAGGGTCGATTTTTGATACTAGCGCATCGCCTAGATCAGAACCGCGCACACCAGAATCAAAGGGGCAAAGGGCTGCAACAGGTTTTGCTGATTTGGATGGGTTAGGTCAGTTTGAGGATGAGGAGCATAGTGTGCATGGTGGTATCAGTGGTCACCACCACCACCACCACCACCATCATCATCATCATATGGAAGATGGCGACGACAAGGGGTCCTATATGTACGGTCTTTATAACCGGAGGAAATTGTTTAGGAAGATTGGAGAGCTTATAGTCGGGAAAGGTAATAATAAAAAAGAAGGTCCAATGGAGCAAGGAAAAGAAAATACGAAAGAACAAGCGAAAGAACATGGTACGGAACAACCAAAAGAACAAGGTAAGGAACTAGTAAAAGAACATGGTAAGGAACATGCAAAAGAACATGGTAAAGAACAAGGCAAGGAACATGCAAAAGAACTAGGTAAGGAACAAGCAAAAGAACATTGTAAGGAACATGCAAAAGAACAAGCAAAAGAACTAGTTAAGGAACAAGGTAAAGAACAAGCAAAAAAGCATTGCAGAAAACAGGGTAAAGAACAGGCAAAAGAGCATTGTAGAAAACAATGTAAAGAACAGTCAAAAGAGCAATGTAAAAAACTAGGTAAAGAGCAGTCAAAAGAGCATTGTAAAAAACAAGGTAAAGAACAGTCAAAAGAGCATTGTAAAAAACAAGGTAAAGAACCGGCAAAAGCACACGGTAAAGACCAAGTAAATTGATCTTCTTACAGTAATTTATCCTGGGCATTTGGAGATATGATTATATGTTTTAGTCACATAAGTCTTAAGAAGTTTTTACTTTTTATATATCCATCAATGATCCAGATAATGGTTGCAGCCCCTTTTGAGATTTTGATATTTGTTACCGCGTCACTGACCCACCATGACCGTGTGTTCTACACGGTACTGACAAAAAAAAAATCTAGGCCGAACCGCTAATTACAAATTTGTGAAATGACTGACCAGATCAGCTAGGTTAGGTTCATGATGTTTTACATGTATCAGACAGGAACATTAAACTCAAACCAACATACTTGGTTTTAGATGGTCTCGGTGTTTGAACATCCTTATTTTAGAACTTTAGATTGCGAGACCTGGAATAATTAGAAAACGATATTGTTACATACGAACCATTTCCGGGGAGGATTTCCTATCCGGAGTTTCTAAGTCCTAACCATCACTCACCAGCCACTCAAAAGTATCATTACATAAAAACCATTGATATAAAGTTCTAGATTTCAAACCCAGGAAAGCTAGAGTCCTCTGGTCTGACCAGGTCTGACCAAAGGCAAGCTGCTCCAGCAAGTCCTTGAAAGAGGGAAAACCCATGGTCAAGCCCATGAGAAGTGGTGCTAGTCATAACCTTCCTGGCATTGGCATACAAAAACCCACCAAATGCCTTGGCTCGGTCAGCATAAATAGAGTCTCCTGTTAGACGATATAGCGCAAGGAATGCATACGCGTTCCCAGAAGCACCATCTGCAAGCCCTGCTTTCTCCACTAACCCACTCTTCCACACCACTTCCCCTGCTTCAATTGCTGCATCACGCAGCTCCCGGTCATGTGGGAACACCTGAGAAGCCTTGCAGAGGGTTATAGCCATGCCACCGGCACCATGAGACCACTGCACCAAATTATCCCTTGCATTACCTTCACTAGATGGGTAATTACCAGTATGAGGGAACCTCTTGCTCATCATGTATTTTAAGGTCCTCTTTACATCGTCTGCGTCTTCTTCACATAACGGGAAATGAAGCAATACATGCAATATGCCAGCGAGCCCATGGGCTGCACCCCAGTATCTGGTCCCATGCCATCTGTACATTAATGGGCACATAGCGTGGTCAGGTGCACCTGCTCTTCCTCCCGCTATTACTGCTTTGACTATCGGATTAAGGACATCAGATGGGACCGTTTCTTGACCAATGTGTTTGTTTATGAATAAAGCCGCCCATAAGAAACCCGCACGACCGTGTAGAAGATCATACGACATTCCAAAACCACCTTCCTCGGGTCCTGCAGGGAGGGCTGTGTCTTGTGCCAACTGGAAATTATATATTCAAACCACAAAAAAACATAAGGCAAACTCTACTTTTATGCATAAAGAATATATTAATTTACTAGGATTAAAGTGAATTTTTTTTTTGCTTCTAACACAAAATCAGTTTTTAAGCATGCACCTTCAAATGATATTGTCACTTGTCAGTTTTCCCTACTATTTTTGGTGGCCCATCATAGATTGTTTCCACTCAAACACGCTTAAGTATGAAATTTCTTATTCCTTACGAACCCAAAATCTCAGTTGTCTACAGGTGATGTGAGATTTGTATAGCGTGTTACAATTAAAATTTAGGACCGTATTAATAATCTCTAATATCCAATGACCCTCTCCCATATTATTATAGAATGGACCCACTACCACACCGGGTAAAGGGAATCTCACAAGTGCTTCGGAACACATGTGACACATACTTGGTATTAAGACAACTTTGGACCACAATCAAAGATTGTGAATACAAATATCTTCTCTTCCCAATTGCATTATCCGACATCGCAATGTCCTTATCCATAATATCAGTAAATAGACCCACAACAATATAGACATGTGCGCATATAGATGTATCTATATAGATGCATCTATATGACTACATAATCGCGTGTCCATGAGGTTTGGGTGATAAAGACAAATAGAAGGCAATGATAAGGTATTGATAGATAAGTTTTTAAAATAACGACGATCTGCTATGATCATTGATGTGTGACTCTATTCATTATTCGATAGAATTTTTACGCGTACACAATATTTCTTGATCTGGAAAAAATTAAAAAGTAATTATTATTTGTTCGTAATTAGTCGTCGCCATACTTTGAAAATATAACTTTTGGTGTTTGGCAGCTTCAAAAAAAGTAGTTATTAGCGTCCATTCATATTTCATAAAACTAATTAAAGATTGGGGCCATGGTCATCCATGAACCAATCGATCTTTCGACTACTTAAGCACCTACGACTAAAAGGGCCAAGTGAGAGTTAGGTATAGCCATTTGTTAATAATATAGACATATGTCTATAAGCTTGAAAATGACTTGTCCAATATACTATAGGACTATAAGATCTTGTGAACACATAAGATTCTTCACAATAAAGATATAAACCACGGCATGCTTAACTTCTAAAATGGTTACTGTAGTTTGATGTGATTGTTTCTAGTGTCCGCCAACAACAAAACTTTGACACTGTTTAAAAGGACTTTAGAACAACACGTCAAACAACAGTAAACATCAAACATTCAAACAATAACGTTTGGGTGATGAAATTAAAATAGGCGTATGTACCTCCATAAATTCAGCAAGATAGAAATCACGCTTGCGACAATCTCCACAGTAATTCGCAATCACTGCACCTAAAGCATAAATGCCTCCTCTTCCACATAAAAATGTCATATACCTGTTATTAAAAAAAAAAATCAAACAAACTAAATAAGGAAAAATAAACCATCCAAAATACAAGATAACAATAATAATAATAATCTACCTAATGGGAGTATTAGTAACAGCATTAGCACAAGCATCAACAATATCAGCACTCAATTGCAAATCCTGATGACTACCGGTAGCTTCATGGAACCGCAGGCAGGTGAACGCAGTCCCTAACAGACCTGTGTAAACCGTTGGATCCATTATTTCCACACCTCCCCCACACACTTCCGTCCACGTGGCTTTCACCACCTAGTAATAAATCATTTGCAAATACAGAAACAATAAAGGATCAGTGCTAACGTGCGCCTCCGGTTGATGTAACAACTAACCTACGCCATTAAAACAAAATATCTGTACCGCATAACATCCTAATTCTAGAAAATTCCAGATCTCAAACTAATAATTAAATTAAATTGTGTAAAAATTTGGTCATACTTGTAACTTATTTCGTCGATGTTTTGCTATTTTTGCACTGCTAGTGCTCTTGCGCCATTATCAGTACTGTATTCTGTTTGTGTTTTTCCTATTTTCAGTACCGGTATGTTACGGATCTTATGAGCTCTTTTATTTTCACCGACTGCCTATACGCGTACTGAACCGATACCGAACAAATAATATAATTACACTCATTTTCTATGGTTTTCGGTTTTTTCGATATATTACCGGTACCATAATACTCATTTTTATAGCATTTTTATAGTTTTCGGTTTCGATACGAGTCGGTTTCGATATTTTTCAGTAGTTTCACACTACTGGTATCGATACAGTATTCAGTTTGTATTTTTACTCAAATTCAGTTTCGAGTAACATTTAATCCAAAAATCTGAACAAAACTGTTGTAATATTTCCAAAAATTACAACTGAATCCTTTTAAAAAATAACACAATACCTGCTCTTTGAGTGCAATAGCAGCTTCTAGAAACGTCTCCGGTGAAAGAGAGAGATTATCAACAGCATCAGCCATGGAAGAATTGGATGTATTAAGAAAATCGAGGTTTACTTCGTCATGGCTACTATTATTATTATTATTATCAGTGGAACTGGAAGAGGTTAATTTCAACGTGGATGACATGATGCTGTGGGTATGAGACGTATACAGTTTACAGTATACAGAGTTTGTTATTCGTTATCTGAAACAACGATGTAGTGATAGGTTTATATAGATAGAGCTCGGTGGAGACATATGATTGATGGAAGTGGAAGGTAAGACAGAGTAAATACGGTTTACACGTGCCACGTTAGCATACACAGTTACACACCGTGTTTGGTCCAACCAACAGATATATATCACGCATACCTTGTGCTTTATTTTTATACTTTTTTATTACTTTCTGAGCTTACCATGATAAGGCTCTAGAAATATCAAATGTTCTGTTAAATTAAATCGGTTTATGTTATTTTAATGTAGATTATTATAAATTCGGATTACTTGTTAATTGTTATACGAAAAAATATTTACATAATATATTTTGTGCAAGAAATTTATAGCAACACCTCATAGTAACTTTACTTTTCTAGTGGATGAGATTCGTTGGTTTGGGTGATGAATTGAAAGCATGATTGATCTGATTGAAACCATGTGAATCGTCCAGTTATCCAAGGACCCACCTTGGAAGCATTTTCTTACGGAAATTGTTTTTGTACAAAATAAAAGTAACATCTAATGTTTGATTAAGGAAAAATAAAAGTAACTACTCCCTATTGAGTAAGTGTGGTTTGAACATATATGAGCTCTTAAGTCTCAACTTAAGAGCTTTGTACAAAAAGACAAAAATACTTTTAAGTATGGTTTAACATCTAATGTTTGAGGAAAAACAAGATTAACCACTATGAGTAAGTGTGGTTTGAACATATATGAGTAAGTTAGTGAATCTTCAACCTAATATTTAATTGAGAGAAAACAAGGTCAACCACTTAGAACTTCATTAATACATTGAATTGACCGCACGGTATGAAAGGTGGAAGGATGAGGTGAAGCTCTTCCACATTAGCCACATCACCTCATGTCCAGCGTGAAAGTTGGCATGGGGCAACACCTATGGTGAGATGGTGATTTTTTTTGAACGACCAACTAAAGTATTGTCGGGTACTCTGTACGTGGCCCCCATTGGTTAAAGGTAGCCCACAAAACGTATCTTGTAGCGGCCCAATCTGCATGCACGGAGCCCTCTACCCCACCCGTCTCCTGTTCCGGGGAAAACCCGGCCCTTATACCCGCCTGAAGGCACGACGGCAACAAACCGGTAAAACCTGGAGGGATCAGGAGTCGAACCCATGACCACAAGGATAAGTGTCTCTCCCTCACTTCCCGGTACCACTCCACCACAAGGGTGGGTGGTATGGTGAGATGGTGATGTTTGGTTGCATTTAGACTACACCAGCGTTGGGCAAATTGTGAAGAGAGGGTCTTGATTTTGGAGAGACTTTCTCACCAGTTGTAAAAATGGTTACTATTAGAACTGTTATAAGCTTAGCTATTCAGAATAACTGGAACTTGTACCAATTAGATATTAATAATGCTTTTTTTTGTATGGAACTATTACTGAAGATGTATATATGACCTTACCAGAAGGTTATTATTCTAAAGATGAAACCAAAGTGTGTAAATTAGTTAAATCTTTGTATGGTCTTAAACAAGCTCCAAGAAAATGGAATGATAAATTAACCAATGTTTTAGTTGAAGTTGGTTTTGTTCAAAGTGTGTGTGATCATTCTATGTATGTTATGTCTAAAAATGGTGTGTTTCTTGTATTGCTTGTTTATGTTGATGACATCATTATAACTGGTAGTAATGTTTCTGAAATAGAAAGTGTAAAAAAGTTTCTAAGTACTAATTTTCTTATAAAAGACTTTGGAAAGTTAAAGTACTTTCTAGGAATAGAAGTCTTGTATGGTGACCAGTCTATATGTTTGTCACAAAGGAAGTATTGTCTTGAACTCTTTAGTGAGTTTGGTTATCTTGGGTGTAAACCTATACATAACCCAATTGAACCAAGTTATGTTATGAATACTAATAATGTGAAAAATGATAGTGTTCTAGACAACATAACTGGGTTTCAAAAGTTAATTGGGAAACTTATATATTTGTCTTTGACCAGGCCTGATATCAGCTATGATGTTCAGTGCCTAAGCCAGTTTATGCATCAACCTACCAAAGGGCATCTTCAAGTGGCCTTAAGGTTGTTAAGGTACTTGAAGGAGAGAATGAAGAGTTCCGGTTAACTGGATATGTTGATGCAGACTGGGCTAAATGCCTTGTTACCAGAAAAATCTGTAACAGGCTATTGTGTATTTCTGGGGATTTCACTGATTTCCTGGAAAAACAAAAAGCAAAGCACTGTCCTTAGATCCTTAGCTAAAGCTGAGTATAGAAACATGTGCTCTGCAACTTGTGAATTAATGTGTCTTAAGAATTTGTTAACTGAGTTAAACATTGATGTTAAGGTGCCACTTAAGTTATACTGTGACAGCAAAGCTGCAATCTCAATTACAGCTAATCCTGTTTTTTCATTAAAGGGTTAAACATTTTTAATTAGACATTCATTTCCTTAGGGAAAAGATTGCCAATGGTCTGATTGAAACAATAAAAATCAGCTCTGAAAATCAAGTTGCTGATGGGTTAACTAAGGGACTTAGTATACAACAACATAAGAAGTTTTGTATTGATCTAAATATGGTAGACATGTTCAAACATATGAAATAAGGGGGTGTGTTGAAAATATGAAATAATAATTCATATGTTTGGATATAGGTTAGAATATTACACGTAAATATGTTGTTGGTCTTATTGGGTTATGGTTGGTAATATGTGTTGGCTTGTATTGGGCTGATATCATTTGTCAAATAAGTGGCCCAACAACATATTAGCCCATATGGTGCCCCAGCCCAGATTGTTATGAATGGTTTAAGTTGTTGTGGTTGTTGAGATATTATTTAGGGTTGAATGTGCACCGTTGGATGGATATCTGATCAATGGCTGGAAATGTATCTCGTGGATAGACGGTGGAAACTTCGAGAGCTTCTATAAAAGGATTATTATTATTTCTTTTTTTTTTCATTCAGTCTCTCACATCATCTCTCTCATTCTCTCTGTAATATTTTAGGGTTTGTATCAGACTCTTGATCTTTGTGTATTGATCAGCTGCTAGAGACTTGTCTTTGGTAGTGAGAGAATTACTATCTGGTGTAATCCGTCTAGATCATCTGTTTGATCTTTGTCTGAGGTGTCTGGTCTGTAAGTACTTTGGTATTATCTTGTACTTCTTGATGTTCAACTGATCTAAACAATCAGTTGAACTTATGATTTAGAATTTCACTGATTTGGTGAGATTCAGGGTTTGGGGGGAGATTTTTTGGTTTGGGTTAAATAAGATTTTCATCACCGTTTTTTCGCCTAAACCTGTTGTTCATTGTTGTGAGTTTGTGTAGGCTCAATATTATTGTGTTTGTATGTGTTTAGATCTATAAAATTTTACACTAGGCTCGATAAAGGCTCGACAAGCCTAACGAGCTTTATATGCTAGGCTCGAGCTCGGACTCAATAAATAAATGAGCTTTATTTAGGCTCATAATTGATAAGGCTCGACTCGTTTCGAGCATTTTACTAAACCAAGCTCGAGTAGCTTGCGAGCGGCCGGCTCTTTTGTACCTCTAGTGCCGCATTACCCTCTTTCACTCCACCTCACCTCAATAAATGGTTTAACCCCCTTAACACGTCGCCCACTATTTTTCATATAATTATTACACATTAAAGAAAATACAAATATAAATTAGATTTTATTAATAAAGCATTAATTTTCAGTATAGGTGCCGCAACAACCGTAGCCATCGTCGAGAAAACAAGATCTGACCTCCAACTAATGGAGGTAGTTGTGGTCGTGGTTCCAGGTGGCGTACATGATGGCTGTTTGCAACGGCTAACAAGTTGGCGCCCCTCTCCACTAACGCCCTTAACGTTCCGGTCAATGCGGTGTGTAACGCCTGTTAAGTTCCACGTAAGCACTAACGCCCCGGGGCTTGAGTGTAACCATATTTATTTCCACTTACATATCATATCCTTTACTTTTTCCCTTTTCACACTACCTCACTTTAAGGAAATGGTTTAATGCTCTGTAACTCTATCTCATCTCCTTAGCTTTATCTCTTTTGATTCTTGCTAACATGTTAACATATGACCACTTTAACGCCCCTTAACACGGAAATGGAGTGGTGTATAATGAAGGTTAAACTGTCACATCACCGTCAGCATCCTTAATATTAAGATACACCCCAAAGCCTTACTTTCAATAACTTAAATCACTGGTTTTCCTAATTGTTAGGCGTCATTTTGATGGTTATATATTTATTATCGTTAGGAACATCAAAAATATTTTAATACATAATGCTCATCAAATTCTTACAGTATTGTTGGTTATTGTTTATTCTTAAACAAGTTTAAAGATGTATTTTGTACTTGGAAACTGTTAGACACTAATCTAACATAAACATATTAAGTTATCATACGTTAATTATATTATGTACATATGTTAATATTGTAGATAAATGTTATATCCTAAGTTTAGAAAATAAAAGAATCCGTTATAGGTTACACCGGTTCACATGGAAGTTATTGTTAGTTATAGGGACATGTCGGTTCATTAACATACATATTAGTTTGTATATATAGGTCCTCTCATATACATTTTAATATATAGAAAGTTTGTGTTTTCTTATAACCAACTTTTAAAAACTCCCTCCTCTCTTTCCCTCTAAAAATCATATTCATATTATTGTATGCAACAAGTGCCGATCACAAACATGGCATCAGAGCCGAAAGATTCAAGAACCCGTGGGATATTCGATGATGAAAACCGTTTAGAAGAAGAGATTGATGTCGAGACAGAGGATGGTATTGTGACACCATTATTCTCGAACAATTCTAGTGATTATGAGAATCACACAAAGGAAGCCGTGAGGGCATTCAAGACAGAAGACAACGAGGACTTCATTAATGTCAAGTTTAACCGTTTTCACATCGGATCATCATCAACAAACAAGAACCGTATGGGCGACAAAAGAAAGAAAGGAAAGGCACAAAGTGAATTCAATCGGCAAACAAGTAAGAAAGTTAAAATCCCCGAATACCTATCTATTATGTGTTGTGGAAAATGCAAATTACATTCCACTTTAGAAGAAATTGTCCAAAGAAAATAGGTAAAACTGAATTTATGGTTAAGGGAACCGAAAACCAAGGATGGGATGATATATGGTTTGCAAGTTTAACTAGAAAGAAACATGGTTGTGGAACCAAATCATTGTTTATGACTCTAGTTAATTCGTTTAGGGTAGTAGGATGTCCACAACGATATCGAAAAGAATATTTTAGAGGAAAAGGAAGTGTTTTGATAACAAGTTTGGGACAAATCAACAAAATCAAAGATGTTTATTATGTACCGACTTTAAGGAGGAATGTATTGAGTATCGATGCATTGACACAAGAAGGGTTTGAAGTTAATTTTGAAGGAGATGTGTGTCACATACTCAAACCGATTCCAAGGCCGAAAGTAATCAAGAAAGTGAAACTTATCACATGTAGAATTTGCAAAGGAGATGATCACTTCACATTTAAATGCCCACAAAGACAAGAAGAAATGGGTAGTAGTGCACAAGATGAACGAAAAGCACAAGAAAACAAGAGGAAAAGGGAACCGAGTGATCAAGCAAGTTTATCAAATGAAGACAAAGAAAGAGCATTGTTGTTTAAACATTTCAAAGAATTTTCAATCAAGGAGGATCAAGGCAATGCCAAAAATTATATGGAGAAAGGCCGAATCATGTACCCAACAGAAGAATCAAAATTACAAGATTGCATAGTATTTATGGATCTTGTTCATATTGGTACAATGTTAGAAAGACACAATAGAAAGTTTGAATTAGAATTCGAAAAATTGATTGAATGGTTTGTGAAAGATTTCTTATAAGTTCGAATTTATGCCCCAATTCTACCAAGGGGTATCAATGGTTATCCTATTAGTCTACTAGAATTATACATGACGGTGCACAAGTTTGGTGGATACAATAAGGTTACAACCGAAGACAATTGGGGTGTAATAAGGTTGTCTATGGGATATGGATGAGGGTAACCAAGCATTGTTGAGAAAGAAGAGATCGCAAAAACTTTTAGGAAAGTTTATGTGAGATATCTAGAGATGATGGAGTGGTACCATCTAAAATACAAAGGAAGAGAATTGGTGGTAGAAGTAGGAGAAGAAGAAGAAGCAGAAGGCACATCCAAAGGAAAAACGATTCTAAAGGAAGAAGACTTGCCACCTAAGAAGCGATCAAGGTCCTCAAGTGAAGAATGAAGAACAACATCAAGAATTTATGTTTATGTTGATTAGGGGGGGGGGTGACTGTTAGACACTAATCTAACATAAACATGTTAAGTTATCATACGTTAATTATATTGTGTACATATGTTAATATTGTAGATAAATGTTATATCCTAAGTTTAGAAAATAAAAGAATCGGTTATAGGTCACACCGGTTCACATGGAAGTTATTGTTAGTTATAGGGACATGTCGGTTCATTAACATACCGATTAGTTTGTATATATAGGTCCTCTCATGTATATTTTAATATATAGAAAGTTTGTGTTTTCTTATAACCAACTTTTAAAAACAACCTCCTCTTTTTCCCTCTAAAAATCATATTCATATTATTGTATGCAACAAGTGTCGATAACAAACAGAAACTGTCTAAAAGTGTATTTTCGAATGCAAACCGTCCCACACTAAATCGCCCAAAAACACATAAATCGGGTTGACTCCTGAAAAGCGATGGAGGGTGTCAACCGCGAGGATCGAACACTGGACGACCCATGCCTTACACGTGAGAGCGTCACTCGTGTTAGGTTAATGGGTCGCATCGTGACTGAACACGAGCCATATATTTATTTGTTTCAATTAATCTTGAAGTCTTGTCTAAATTCGAAGCTAGCTTCTTTACTTGTCTTCACCCTACATGGTCGTGCTCAATCACAAGCTCGGGCGTGCTTGTCCCCTGATGTTGATTTTCTTTGACTTTTAGGCATAGATTGTTGCGGGGTCGTGTGGGCTTTTGAAACTTAAGGTTTCTCACTGTTTAGTCTTTTCTCTTGATCATAGTTACCTAAGACATCCAAAACCTGCAATTATTACATAGATGGATTTTTAAGTAATGATAAAGTATAACAATCCATAGAATTTGATGGGTTTTTATGTTTTGGATTCATATAATATCCTTTAAAAAAGGATACCAATATAAATGATTCATAACTTAACAATGTGGTTTCAAAAGATGAATGGTATACAACTTGTAAGACTCTTCACATGAGGTGTGATGAAGAAAAGGTGCTTGAGTATATATTTAGGTTGGTCTCTTTTATTCAAATTGGTTGACACTCTAACATTCAACTAGAGGTTTTGTCACACCCTCAAATTCCACGTGCGGGGTTTTACCGCGAGGCGCGTGACACTCCAGGATCCAAGTCAACGGTCACAATAAACGACATTTACATGATATGAAAACAACGTAAATTTGCCCCTTAAGTTTCAAAAATTCAACCTACGCTTGCGGAAGCGTAAAACTTTATTACAACTCAAAAGTAAAACATGAAAGTCTGATAATACTCAAAATGAAATGCAAATGGATCCTAGACGCCGTGAGACTCCGTGCACCTAAACTCAATGCTGCTACCTTAGCGACCTGAGAAAACATGCCAAAAAGACGTCAACATATAATGCTGGTGAGTTCACAGGTTTTAAGTTCACAAAGCGTTACAAACGTAAAGAATTTCATCTCAAAATGCCAAGTGTGTAAAACCTTCAAGTAAATAACAAGCGTTTCCTTACTACTACGACTGTGTTGCCGAAACCATTACTGACAAGCGTTGTGTGTGTTGCCGCCCATGTTTGAGTTGCCGAAAATAGAGACAATATGCACCCGCCCGGCTCCCAGCCGTCGGGTGGGGTTCGTCAAGCCTAATAGATCTATCCACATTTCCCATGCTATGTTATCCAGCATATTCATGGTTTCCCCAGGACTTTACGTATCGTATAGCACAAATGAATTTAACACTAGTTTAACATGATAATTTATGAAATATGTATAAAGCATGTGTCTCCCCCGAAATGTAAAGACTTAAAGTGGGGCCGTGAAACTCACCTTAGAGTGCGTCTTCAGTAAACTAGAAATCCGATACGTGTGTAATAGTCCCTACTGGTGGCGACCTATCAATGAGTTTACATAAGTGTGATGACTACTAACCCGAAGGCTAATCAGTCCCCAAATTGTCCAGACCGTGACCGTGATGTTGAAAACATGTTTAAACATTAAACCGACCAAACCAGACAAAACCCGACATCCCATTGGTGACCCGACATCCCATTGGTGACCCGACATCCCACGTGTTAGCCACATACAAGATATCATGCAACTTATGCAATTAAACACATAGCATGTGCAAACATTCACCCTATCTAGCATAACGCCCAATTAACGCATAAACAAGTTCGAACACGTGTTACCAAGTTATTAGACATGTCACGGGGTTCCTAACATGTTCCTAAGTGTCAAACCGTGTTTCGGGATGTTAAAATATACATATAGCAGCAGTACACGCGATTAGGAATCAAACATGCAATTAGGAAAAGTCAACTGGTGATTAGGAAAGTCAAAATGGCGAATAGAGTTGTAATTGCCAGACATACTGGCGCTTGGGCTCCCAATCGCCTATAGTTCATGCGATTGGGGGCCAATCGCCCATAGTATAGGCGATTAGGACTCCCTAATCGCCCCTGCTGCACCGTGCCGTCTTTTTGCGCGTTTAACCCTCCAAATCAGATCCGAAACATGTGGAATCACCCAATATCAAACCCAAAACATTAATCCAACTATTTCAAGCAAAAACCCCCAATTTATCATCATCCTAACCGTCCCGAATGCAAGCGTTTTCCCAAAATAGCATAACTAGCATGTAAACATCACATCAACATGCAAAACTTACCCTAAATAGCAAATATCCAGATTTCATCACATAACGACGTTGTCCGACATTATCCTACTGTTCTAGCATCATCCTAGAGTAAAACCCTAACCTTAAACAATCAACAAAACACAACATATCATCATTAATCCTTCATAATCATTCAAACGGGTCAAAACGCCTAATATCAATAATTCACATTTATGGACCTTCAAACTTCTAGGTTAACATCATATGAACTCATTTAGATCAAAAACATATTAATAATACAAGAACAACCATGTTTAAACGATAAAAATCCTATCTTGCATGAATACATCACATATAACAAACATAGAGGTTTGGGTTTGTTTAGAACTTGATTTTAATGAGTTTTCAAAGACACAAATGTTTAGAAATTAGGTCTGGACCTTTAGGGATCAAAACAATATCATTACAAAGGTTTAGGATGAAGAACACACCTTGAAATTGTAAGATTATGAGATGTAAAGCTTGGAAATGTGATTTCTTGATCAAAAACGTGTTGCAGAGGTTGAATAAGGTGTGGGGTGGCTTTGGGGTGTATTAGGGTTTCACAAATGATGTTTTAAAACATAAGGGGGGTATTTATAGGCGTTTTTAGTCGTTCAGTACGCGTCAGGCGATTACAGTGCAGTATAGGCGATTAGTATTTGTAATCGCCTATACCAACTAGCGAGTAGGCTGTAATCGCCTATACCTACTAGCGAGTAGGCTGTAATCGCCTATACCTACTAGCGATTAGGCTCTAATTTCCTATACCTATTGGCAATTACGCGTAATCACCTATAATGTCATGCAATTACGCGAAATCACTATTTTAACACATATAAACACGTATTCACATACCGGCAAGTCATATAATGATTGTAAGCACATAATGTATGATAACTAACATGTTCCCATCCGTTCACCAATTCCCGGGACTCGAGATTTACGTGTGTGCGTTAAACCCGGCGATTCTACAATCACTAATCCGTGTTCACATGGTTATGGACCGACTCCCAATGATCCCGTGGATCATCGTAACGACTCCCGATGATTCCCGAAACCATCATAACGACTCAATTGACCTAGTTAAGTATGTTTGAAAACGTTTTTCGCTAAGGTAGACTTATGTGTTTTATAAAATGTTAACCTAAACGTGCCGGGTGTCACATCATCCCACTGTTGAAAGAATTTTCGTCCCGAAAATTTTCCGAAGTAAAAGAGAACGAAGCGATAAAAAGAAAAAAAATTTCCCGATCGTCACATCATCCCCCTGTTGAAAGGAATCTCGCCCCGAGATTCACTCTTCGACAGTGATGAGTGTCGACCTAACCCACGTAACGTTTTCCAGAATGCAAACGAAGGGATAACCAGGAACGAATAAAGATAACAACTGATACTCCAGGCTGGGGAACCGCCCTCCCCAAGTCGAATGCAAAACAACGAATCCTCCTGATCGAAGGCCTACTGGAGACTACTGTGATCGGTATATATGACACACCGGTACCGTCCCAGTAGCATCTCCAAAGGACCCACATCAGACCCATGAATACAAAACGATAACCAAACCCAATACTGAAGACACTCGATGAATGCGAAACGTCAACCAACACAAATGAAAGCAACCAGAGCACAACAAATAACAAGAAAAGAGAACTTACCAGTAACAGCATCAGGATCCTCCTGGTTCTCCCTGGCGCCAATGACATAAAAACGACCTGGAGCAGCTCGACCGCCACACTCGTTGTTCCCAGCACCACCTGCAGTCCCTTGCTTTAAATTAGGACAATCCCGCTTGAAGTGTCCAGTCTTTCCACAGTGATAACATCCCTGCCTCCCCTGAGGAGCAGTAGCAGTGGTAGTAGCAGTAGTGGCTTGTGCCGGTTGTAGCTGAAGAGTAGTCCTACAGTCCTTAGCATGATGACCAAAACGCTGGCACCGACGACAGCGAAACTTCTCACAATCATCCGTATGATGAAACCCACACTCACCACACTTCGGGAGTTTCCCAGTATAACCCCAGACCTCTGCTCGGATGACACTCCCACAACCTCCTGTTTCCCCTGAGGAGCGGGAGTAGGGACAACTGGCTGAGTCCGGGCTGGCTGAAGATTGACTCTGCAGTTCTTGGCAACATGGCCCACACGCTTACAACGGTTGCAACGAAACTTCTCACAGCTGCCATGATGATGGTACCCACACATGACACATTTTGGATTCTTCCCAGCATA
The DNA here is from genome assembly GCA_028751855.1 of Ambrosia trifida. Taxonomy (NCBI): domain Eukaryota; kingdom Viridiplantae; phylum Streptophyta; class Magnoliopsida; order Asterales; family Asteraceae; genus Ambrosia; species Ambrosia trifida. The sequence goes on along the minus strand of CM054122.1, from coordinate 215,903,421 downwards.
CCCATCGTGCTCCCGACCAGACGATGAACATGAAGCTTCGAACTTCCCTATCTACTGCTGTGGCTGGTTTGGAACCAGGTTCTCCTTGACGCTCTCCTATTTACTTTTGTTGTTCCCAGTCTCGCCTAGGATGTGGGGCTCGTACTCCATAAACACCTTAAAAGTACACACTTGCTGACCGAGAGGAGGAGGTGGTGGGGGATGAACAACATTCCCACTGAGACCTTGCTGAGTGGTCTGATATGCAGCAATAGCAGCTGCCACATGCTCCTGAATCAGGCTATTCAGCTCAGCCTGGGTCATACTAATGTTTCCACGACCCCCATTGTGTCCACCGCCATTCCGACCACCAACCCGACCACCACGACGTCACCCAGCATGACCAGACATGTTCTACCAAAACACGAAGCAAGATACTCAGCACCACTATTAGATCAAACTACTAGTGATCAAGGAATTCAGAACAGGGTTCCAGCATGACCATTAGTCCGAACACGAAGTCCACAGAGATTTTCATGCATTTCGATTTATGATTTCGTGTGCATCCGAAATAACAAATTGCTCTACATGGTCCTCTAGGCGTACTCCTAGCTAGAACTTCCAATCACCCGACACCCACATTCCTAAAAGAAACTGTTGTCGCACGAAGGTCCCCAAGGTGAACAATCACTCAGGGGGGGGGGTACTATGACAAGTACTAGTGCAGGATAGTGTGTGTGTAGGCAAGTATGTACATTAGAGTATAGAGGGGAGATATCCAAATCCCGGAAAAATCTCAAGAATGTGCCGAAGTCACTCCAATGTACACTACTGCCAAGTATAAGCAATAAGCCTCTTCATCTTCAAACCCGAAGAAGAAGATAGAATAAGTGTAGAAATAGTCCAAGGATAAATAATACGATACTGTGTGATGAGGACACCGACAACCCGACAAGATTAGTATGTTTACTAAATGACACGACTCGTAACTACGTGTGACCGTCTAACGTGTGTGATACTCGGCTATAGACTAGAATCTACATGCAGTCCTTGTTCACTATAACCATTGGCTCTGATACCAATCTGTCACACCCTCAAATTCCACGTGCGGGGTTTTACCGCGAGGCGCGTGACACACCAGGATCCAAGTCAACGGTCACAATAAACGATATCTACATGATATGAAAACAACGTAAATTTGCCCCTTAAGTTTCAAAAATTCAACCATCGCTTGCGGAAGCGTAAAACTTTATTACAACTTAAAAGTAAAACATGAAAGTCTGATAATACTCAAAATGAAATGCAAATGGATCCTAGACGCCGTGAGACTCCGTGCGCCTAAACTCAATGCTGCTACCTTAGCGACCTGAGAAAACATGCCAAAAAGACGTCAAGATATAATGCTGGTGAGTTCACAGGTTTTAAGTTCACAAAGCGTTACAAACGTAAAGAATTTCATCTCAAAATGCCAAGTGTGTAAAACCTTCAAGTAAATAACAAGCGTTTCCTTACTACTACGACTGTGTTGCCGAAACCATTACTGACAAGCGTGTGTTGCCGCCCATGTTTGAGTTGCCGAAAATAGAGACAATATGCACCCGCCCGGCTCCCAGCCGTCGGGTGGGGTTCGTCAAGCCCAATAGATCTATCCACATTTCCCCCGCTATGCTATCTGTAACAACTCTAAATTTAACCGTAATTATAAAACGATTAATAAAATAGTATTGGGCCACCCATAGTAGTAGCCCAATAAACCTTACCCGGATTACTAAAAGAGAAGCCTTAGAACCTACCTTAGTGAAAACTGAATCACTCAACAGAGAAGAAGAAAGACTAATAGAAGGAACAGATGGGATACTAAGATACAATCAAAGAACTTGGGTACCTCAGCATGGAAATCAAAGAGAAATTGTTTTAAGAGAAATGCATGGTTCCAAATATTCTGTTCACCCAGGAAGCCATAAGATGTATCGAGATCTTAGGAGAAATTTTTGGTGGCCCGGTATGAAAAGAAACGTGGGCGAGTTTGTAGCCAAATGTATAATTTGTTCTAAGGTTAAGGCTGAACATCAGAAACCTAGTGGTTTGTTAATCCAACCAGAAATTCCAGTCTGGAAATGGGATCAAATCACTATGGATTTTGTAACAAAGTTACCAAAAACCCAAAGGGGTCACGATACTATTTGGGTTATTGTAGATCGTCTAACCAAATCTGCTCATTTTCTGCCTATACAAGAAGATTTTAAGATCGAAAAATTGTCTAGAATTTATCTGCATGAAATAGTATCTAGACATGGAATAACCCTCTCAATAATCTCATATCGTGACAGTCGATTCACATCTAGATTTTGGGAAGGCTTCCAGAATGCATTAGGATCTCAAATAAAAATGAGCACCGCATATCACCCACAAACAGACGGCCAAAGTGAAAGAACCATCCAGACACTAGAGGATATGCTAAGAGCTTGCATCCTGGAGTTTGGTGGCAGTTGGGACACTCATCTACCATTGATAGAATTTTCTTATAATAATAGTTATCACGCTTCCATTCAAGCTGCACCATACGAAGCTCTATATGGTAGAAAGTGTCGATCCCCGATATGCTGGAACGATATCGGAGAAACCCAACTCACGGGCCCACAAATTATCCAAGAAACGACAGATAAAATTGTGCAGATCAAGAAAAATTTAGAAAAAGCGAGAAGTCGTCAGAAGAGTTACGCAGACAATCGAAGAAGACCATTAGAATTCCAAGAAGGAGATTATGTCCTATTAAAAGTATCCCCCTGGAAAGGGGTAATAAGATTTCAAAAACGAGGAAAGTTAAATCCCCGTTTTATAGGACCTTATCAAGTGAAAGCTAGAATAGGACCAGTGGCCTATAGATTGGAATTACCCCCAGAATTAAGTGAAATTCATGATGTCTTCCATGTTTCTAACCTTAGAAAATGCGTAATCGATACACAAGCCATTATTCCATTAGATCAGGTCAAGGTAAACCCTCAACTTCACTTTACCGAAGAACCCGTAGAAATTATGTCACGACAAGAAAGGAAGTTGAGAAGAGGCAAGATTCCTATAGTACAAGTTAAATGGAATGCCAAACAAGGACCTGAAATTACGTTCGAAAGAGAAGACATCATGAAAACAAAGTACCCTCACTTGTTCAGAAATCAGGTAAAGTCATTAAAATTTCGGGGACGAAATTCCCTAAGGGGGGGAGATTGTAAAAACTCTAAACTTAACCGTAATTATAAAACGATTAATAAAATAGTATTGGGCCACCCATAGTAGTAGCCCAATAAACCTTACCCGGATTACTAACTCGGCCCAGTAATTAATCTTAGGTGGGCCGAATGTTTTAATAAAATTGTAAGTGGGCCTCATATCAAGACTAATGTAAAGGCCCGCTAACTCAAAGTCCAAATAAACTAAATATAGTTAGCCCACTAAGAATACCCGATGGGTTATAAATGGGTTAGAAGGTAATGGGCCAAGACCAAACACCCTTAATGTTAGGTAGACTATATCTAGGAAGAAATTAATAAAAGCCCAATTCTTCCCTTGAGGGAATCGGCCCTGCAGAAAAGGAAACAACACATCACCTTAATTACTCAGCTTGTTATAACACTCGACCCCATTATGTGAACTCCACCTAAGCATGTCTAGGATAGGTATCATAATGGCATGCATGAACCATGCACCTCTATAAAGATACTCTTAAGCACAAGATTTGATACAAAATCATCAAAACCATCGGCCCTCTTCAAACCTCTTTAAACCCTTCATCTACTCACCAAAACTATGCATGCAAGATGTCCATATTATCTAAAACCGATCGGCTCCCGAATCCATTCCACTTAGATTAAACCCATTAGCCTCTTACCAATTCTAGATAGCTTAGTAATATTATCAACATCCAAGGAAATCTCCGGCTGCCGTGAAAGCCGAAGTAAAAGTAACATCCGGGTAAGTATTTTGTATAATCTTTAGGAACCGAGCGCCAAGCTGTGATGGCCAGCTTTAGTTAGGATACACGCCTAAGCTGTAACGGCCAGCTATACGATTATATTTTCTTGTTATAATATGGTTTATCATCAACAGGAACTCGAAGGAACTAGTAGCTCTACCGCTTGTGAAACACCGCAATCCGAAGTAACAAACGTGAGTGTGTGTACCCCATTTTTGTTATATTGTTTTCGGGGTAAATGCATGTTGGTCGAGTAAAAGGATTTATGTTATGTCATAGTTTGCATTGTGTCATGATCATGAAAAACCATAGAACTCGATCGTATAGAAATAACGAGAGTGGATCCATTCGGTATTAAAAAGGATGTATTCCGACCATTTAGAGGATCGGACCACATAACATATGTCAAAATGTTCCATCTATATACATCCTACCTTAGAAAAGATCGATCCATACGAAAATTGCATGTTTATAAAAAGTGTAATCGGTCATTCTGGCACCACTCACTAGCATCGCTAACGTATTTTCGACATGCATTTCAGGTTGAGGAATGAAAGAGAAACCCGAGCTCTACGTAGGCTAAAACCGAGTCGATGCAAAGTTGATAAATAACCGGCCCTGTGGGCCGGATTGCGTCCAAACAGGCTTCGGCCCAAGTCATGTTTAAAAGTTGTTGTTTAAAAGTTATGTGTTGTATTTTGAAATTGGAAACTAATGGGTTGTAATATTAAGTAATGATGTTTTCTTAAAATAAAATATGATGTGATTCAAGTAATGTTTAGTGACACGATTACCAATCCGTAATGACTCGGTAAATTTCGGGTCGTTACAGGTTGGTATCAGAGCTCGGGTTCGGATATAGTGGGTATAATTAGAACTAACTTGAATTAATTGTTTGAAAAATTTATGTGTAATAGAATGGCAAATGTGGAAGAACGAGTTGAAGTTATGGAAGTTGAAGAAGGAGAAATTCAAGAGGTCGTCATGGAAAATGACGCGCAAGAGATTCCAAGTATGGAGGACTTGGTAAGAGAGATACCGGGATTGGAGTGGAGTGAAAACGGGGTGGAACTAAATCTAGGGACCATCGGCATCATAGGGCCACTACCCGAGCCGGTTTATGTCCCCTCCGAACCCGTCTACTCATACCCGTATGTCGAGCCAACTTCCCACTATTATCCCGACCCAACCTTCGGAGACTTTCTTAGCTCCTCTAGTAGCTTTTCAATGGAAGGATCAAGCCAATCAAACCCATACCTTTCCGCATATTACCCGATTTACCCTCCGACTACTCCCATGGCTCCCGTGATTGATCCCTATTTAGAAGCCACTATAGTTAATCGCACTAACTTGGCCTTGCAACCTCAAGACTACGTAAGCAAACAAGAACATATGGCATTGGTAGAAAAATATTACAAGGTGAAAGCTCAACGTGACCAAGCATGGGAAATGGTGGAAGAACTCAAGAGGGTGATAAGGAGGTTTGGGCACCAAACTAGGCAAATCATGGAGGAACCAAAGTACCCTACGGTGCTTTGAGGAGAAGGCCGAATGGTAGTAATGGAAGTAGAACAAGAACCGTATGAAGAAAAGTAGTTGCTTAAGTAGTGTAGTATGCATGAAGTGCATGAAGTAATGGTTATAATGTAATCCAAATAAGATAAAAATTTGGATGTAACATCTAGACTTTTGTTATAATATATATATCTAGATGTTTTATTATTCATGATTTAAGTAGGATAATAATATAGTAAGTAATTAAAATTAAAATTGAATATATTACTAATAAAATCAAATTTGTATTTATAGAGAAATGCCTCGAGGAAAGACTAGTCCTAGACGATCAGACCGAAAAGCAAAAATTACGCCAGACGTTGAAAACGACTTAAAGTCCAAACAGAAAAATCGCGCCTCTTCATCTAAACCAACCGAACCCATGGAAGAACCAATTCTAGAAGAACGTCCTACTTCAACCGAAACATCGGAATTAGAAGAGAAAATGAAAAAGTTAGTATTAGATGGGATTCACGACTCATTACCCTCTCTAATAGACATGTTAGGAATAGAAAAGCAACCCGTTTCAAAAACTTTTGTTCCTAACAGAGAAGAGGAATATGTTAATCCAGAAAATAATTCAGGAAAACCTTGTGACTATAAGTCTTTTATGGCGTGTAAACCCGAGTCTTTTGATGGTAGTTCAGGGGCCACCGGAGCCACTAGATGGCTAGAAGAAATAGAAGCAATTCTAGAAATAAGTAATTGTGCACCCCGTGATCAAGTAAAATTCGCCACTCATTCCCTAAAAGCAGAAGCTTTAAACTGGTGGAATATGATTAGACAAGTAAGAGGGAAAAACGTGGTAGCAAATATGTCTTGGGTAGAATTTAGAACCCTAATAACCTAAAAATACTGTCCTATTAATGAAATGGAGAAAATGGAGATGGAATTTTTAGGACTAGAAATGAAAGGGTTAGACTGTGTAAGCTATATCAACAAAATCAATCAACTTGCTCGCTTAGTACCACACCAGGTAACACCCGAACCTAAGCGAATAAGAAGATTCATTTGGGGTTTAAATCCATAAATCCAGGGGATAGTCAGAGGTGCTAAACCTACTAAGTACGATGTTGCATGTGAACTAGCCTTAAGCTTAACCGATGACATAATCCGCCATAGGGAAAAAGATAAGGTACAAGTAGGTAATAAAAGAGGTTGGAGTGAAACCTTCCGTCCCACCAATTATAACACTTCAGGTAAAAGTCAAGAAAATTCCCGAGAAGAAGGAAACCCAGGAAAGAAACCATATAGGGGAAGCAACCCATTTTGCCAAAAATGTAAGTTTTACCATACGGGAGATTGTAGAAAAAGGTGTAGTCGATGTGGACGATTTTATTTTGGTGAGTGTAAAGGACCTCATTGTCAAAAATGTAACAAAGTAGGACATCAAACCAAGGAATGTAGGTTCGATCCCGATCGCCCACGGGTATGTTACGAATGCAAAGAACCGGGTCATTACAAGGTTGATTGTCCAAAACTCAAGAATTCTCCACAAAAAGAGCAAGCACGAGGAAGGGCTTTTGTCATGAATGCGGACGCGGCACGAGAAGAACCAGATCTAGTGACGGGTATGTTCTATCTTGATCACTTGCCCGTTTATGCTTTGTTCGATACTGGGGCTAATCTAAGTTTTATTTCAAAAACCTTTATAGATAAACTAAACGTTTCCCCAGAATCATTAAACCAACCCTATGACATTGAAATAGCTAATGGTAAAATTTTGAAGGCTACCGAAGTATTTAAAAATTTTACATTAACTATTGAAAACCAGGAATTCAAAATCAATCTCATACCTATGACATTAGGAGAATTTGATATTGTAATAGGGATAGATTGGTTAGCTTCTAATCAGGCGGAAATTGTTTGCAAAGAGAAATTAGTGAAAATTCCATTACCTAATCAAGAAATCTTAACCATTTACGGAGAAAAACCTAAGAGAACGTTAAACCTAATTCCGAGTGCTAAGATGATTAAATATTTAAAGAAAGGGCATCAAGCTTTCTTAGTTCAAGTGAATCTAGGAAATGAAGAACAAGGGTTAGAAATGGCAAAAATTAAGATTGTTTCGAAATTTAGAGATGTATTTCCAAACGAATTACCTGGTTTACCCCTACCTCGTCAAGTAGAATTCCAGATTAACCTAATTCCTGGAGCTGCACCCATTGTGAGAGCTCCATATAGGTTAGCCACAACGGAATTAAAAGAATTAACAAACCAATTGGAAGAACTTATAGAAAGAGGGTTTGTTAGACCAAGCACGTCCACTTGGGGAGCACCTGTGCTTTTTGTTAAGAAGAAAGATGGATCGATGAGAATGTGTATAGACTATCGGGAACTAAATAAGTTAACTATTAAGAACCGATATCCGTTACCTAGAATAGATGATCTTTTTGACCAATTGCATGGGTCAAAATACTTTTCAAAGATTGATCTTAGATCAGGTTACCATCAAGTGAAAATAAGAGAGGAAGATGTACCAAAAACTGCTTTTAGAACAAGGTACGGACATTATGAATTTTTAGTCATGCCTTTTGGACTAACAAATGCTCCAGCAGCATTCATGGATCTAATGAATAGGATCTGCCGACCTTATTTGGATAAGTGTGTGATTGTGTTTTTGGATGATATATTAATTTATTCAAAATCTGAAGAAGAACACGAACAACATTTAAGAGAAGTTCTAGAAACCTTAAGAAAAGAGAAACTTTATGCTAAGTTTATCAAATGTGAATTTTGGGTAAAAGAAATTAAGTTTCTAGGACATGTTATCAATGAGGACGGAATCCAAGTAGATCCTACAAAAGTAGAAGCCATTCAAAAATGGGAAACTCCCAAGAATCCTACAGAAATTAGACAATTTCTAGGATTAGCAGGATATTATAGAAGATTTATAGAAAACTTTGCTAGATTAGCACTACCTCTCACGTCCTTAACCAGAAAAGTTTCTAAGTTTGAATGGAAAGAAAAACAAGAGCAGGCGTTTCAAAGCTTGAAAGAAAAGTTATGTGAAGCTCCCGTGTTAACCCTACCTGAAGAGGGAAAAGCATTTACAGTGTACTGTGATGCTTCCCTACAAGGATTAGGTTGTGTATTAATGCAAGAAAATCATGTTATCGCATATGCTTCCCGACAGCTAAAAAGACATGAGCAAAATTATGTTACTCATGATTTGGAAATGGGAGCCATAATATTTGCATTGAAAATATGGAGACACTATTTATATGGGACCAAGTGTACCATCTACACGGACCATAAGGGTCTCCAACATATTTTTGATCAAAAACTCCTAAATATGCGACAAAGAAGATGGGTAGAAATTCTAAGTGATTATGAGTGTGATATAAAATATCATCCAGGAAAAGCTAATATTGTAGCCGACGCTCTAAGCAGAAAGGATAGAACTTTAGGAGCAAAAGGTTATAAAATTTCCATAATCAATGAATTTTTAGCACAATTAAGAAATTTTCAAAGAGAAGCCTTAGAACCTACCTTAGTGAAAACTGAATCACTCAACAGAGAAGAAGAAAGACTAATAGAAGGAACAGATGGGATACTAAGATACAATCAAAGAATTTGGGTACCTCAGCATGGAAATCAAAGAGAAATTGTTTTAAGAGAAATGCATGGTTCCAAATATTCTGTTCACCCAGGAAGCCGTAAGATGTATCGAGATCTTAGGAGAAATTTTTGGTGGCCCGGTATGAAAAGAAACGTGGGCGAGTTTGTAGCCAAATGTATAATCTGTTCTAAGGTTAAGGCTGAACATCAGAAACCTAGTGGTTTGTTAATCCAACCAGAAATTCCAGTCTGGAAATAGGATCAAATCACTATGGATTTTGTAACAAAGTTACCAAAAACCCAAAGGGGTCACGATACTATTTGGGTTATTGTAGATCGTCTAACCAAATCTGCTCATTTTCTGCCTATACAAGAAGATTTTAAGATCGAAAAATTGTCTAGAATTTATCTGCATGAAATAGTATCTAGACATGGAATAACCCTCTCAATAATCTCAGATCGTGACAGTCGATTCACATCTAGATTTTGGGAAGGCTTCCAGAATGCATTAGGATCTCAAATAAAAATGAGCACCGCATATCACCCACAAACAGACGGCCAAAGTGAAAGAACCATCCAGACACTAGAGGATATGCTAAGAGCTTGCATCCTGGAGTTTGGTGGCAGTTGGGACACTCATCTACCATTGATAGAATTTTCTTATAATAATAGTTATCACGCTTCCATTCAAGCTGCACCATACGAAGCTCTATATGGTAGAAAGTGTCGATCCCCGATATGCTGGAACGATATCGGAGAAACCCAACTCACGGGCCCACAAATTATCCAAGAAACGACAGATAAAATTGTGCAGATCAAGAAAAATTTAGAAAAAGCGAGAAGTCGTCAGAAGAGTTACGCAGACAATCGAAGAAGACCATTAGAATTCCAAGAAGGAGATTATGTCCTATTAAAAGTATCCCCCTGGAAAGGGGTAATAAGATTTCAAAAACGAGGAAAGTTAAATCCCCGTTTTATAGGACCTTATCAAGTGAAAGCTAGAATAGGACCAGTGGCCTATAGATTGGAATTACCCCCAGAATTAAGTGAAATTCATGATGTCTTCCATGTTTCTAACCTTAGAAAATGCGTAATCGATACACAAGCCATTATTCCATTAGATCAGGTCAAGGTAAACCCTCAACTTCACTTTACCGAAGAACCCGTAGAAATTATGTCACGACAAGAAAGGAAGTTGAGAAGAGGCAAGATTCCTATAGTACAAGTTAAATGGAATGCCAAACAAGGACCTGAAATTACGTTCGAAAGAGAAGACATCATGAAAACAAAGTACCCTCACTTGTTCAGAAATCAGGTAAAGTCATTAAAATTTCGGGGACGAAATTCCCTAAGGGGGGGAGATTGTAAAAACTCTAAACTTAACCGTAATTATAAAACGATTAATAAAATAGTATTGGGCCACCCATAGTAGTAGCCCAATAAACCTTACCCGGATTACTAACTCGGCCCAGTAATTAATCTTAGGTGGGCCGAATGTTTTAATAAAATTGTAAGTGGGCCTCATATCAAGACTAATGTAAAGGCCCGCTAACTCAAAGTCCAAATAAACTAAATATAGTTAGCCCACTAAGAATACCCGATGGGTTATAAATGGGTTAGAAGGTAATGGGCCAAGACCAAACACCCTTAATGTTAGGTAGACTATATCTAGGAAGAAATTAATAAAAGCCCAATTCTTCCCTTGAGGGAATCGGCCCTGCAGAAAAGGAAACAACACATCACCTTAATTACTCAGCTTGTTATAACACTCGACCCCATTATGTGAACTCCACCTAAGCATGTCTAGGATAGGTATCATAATGGCATGCATGAACCATGCACCTCTATAAAGATACTCTTAAGCACAAGATTTGATACAAAATCATCAAAACCATCGGCCCTCTTCAAACCTCTTTAAACCCTTCATCTACTCACCAAAACTATGCATGCAAGATGTCCATATTATCTAAAACCGATCGGCTCCCGAATCCATTCCACTTAGATTAAACCCATTAGCCTCTTACCAATTCTAGATAGCTTAGTAATATTATCAACATCCAAGGAAATCTCCGGCTGCCGTGAAAGCCGAAGTAAAAGTAACATCCGGGTAAGTATTTTGTATAATCTTTAGGAACCGAGCGCCAAGCTGTGATGGCCAGCTTTAGTTAGGATACACGCCTAAGCTGTAACGGCCAGCTATACGATTATATTTTCTTGTTATAATATGGTTTATCATCAACAGGAACTCGAAGGAACTAGTAGCTCTACCGCTTGTGAAACACCGCAATCCGAAGTAACAAACGTGAGTGTGTGTACCCCATTTTTGTTATATTGTTTTCGGGGTAAATGCATGTTGGTCGAGTAAAAGGATTTATGTTATGTCATAGTTTGCATTGTGTCATGATCATGAAAAACCATAGAACTCGATCGTATAGAAATAACGAGAGTGGATCCATTCGGTATTAAAAAGGATGTATTCCGACCATTTAGAGGATCGGACCACATAACATATGTCAAAATGTTCCATCGATATACATCCTACCTTAGAAAAGATCGATCCATACGAAAATTGCATGTTTATAAAAAGTGTAATCGGTCATTCTGGCACCACTCACTAGCATCGCTAACGTATTTTCGACATGCATTTCAGGTTGAGGAATGAAAGAGAAACCCGAGCTCTACGTAGGCTAAAACCGAGTCGATGCAAAGTTGATAAATAACCGGCCCTGTGGGCCGGATTGCGTCCAAACAGGCTTCGGCCCAAGTCATGTTTAAAAGTTGTTGTTTAAAAGTTATGTGTTGTATTTTGAAATTGGAAACTAATGGGTTGTAATATTAAGTAATGATGTTTTCTTAAAATAAAATATGATGTGATTCAAGTAATGTTTAGTGACACGATTACCAATCCGTAATGACTCGGTAAATTTCGGGTCGTTACAGGTTGGTATCAGAGCTCGGGTTCGGATATAGTGGGTATAATTAGAACTAACTTGAATTAATTGTTTGAAAAATTTATGTGTAATAGAATGGCAAATGTGGAAGAACGAGTTGAAGTTATGGAAGTTGAAGAAGGAGAAATTCAAGAGGTCGTCATGGAAAATGACGCGCAAGAGATTCCAAGTATGGAGGACTTGGTAAGAGAGATACCGGGATTGGAGTGGAGTGAAAACGGGGTGGAACTAAATCTAGGGACCATCGGCATCATAGGGCCACTACCCGAGCCGGTTTATGTCCCCTCCGAACCCGTCTACTCATACCCGTATGTCGAGCCAACTTCCCACTATTATCCCGACCCAACCTTCGGAGACTTTCTTAGCTCCTCTAGTAGCTTTTCAATGGAAGGATCAAGCCAATCAAACCCATACCTTTCCGCATATTACCCGATTTACCCTCCGACTACTCCCATGGCTCCCGTGATTGATCCCTATTTAGAAGCCACTATAGTTAATCGCACTAACTTGGCCTTGCAACCTCAAGACTACGTAAGCAAACAAGAACATATGGCATTGGTAGAAAAATATTACAAGGTGAAAGCTCAACGTGACCAAGCATGGGAAATGGTGGAAGAACTCAAGAGGGTGATAAGGAGGTTTGGGCACCAAACTAGGCAAATCATGGAGGAACCAAAGTACCCTACGGTGCTTTGAGGAGAAGGCCGAATGGTAGTAATGGAAGTAGAACAAGAACCGTATGAAGAAAAGTAGTTGCTTAAGTAGTGTAGTATGCATGAAGTGCATGAAGTAATGGTTATAATGTAATCCAAATAAGATAAAAATTTGGATGTAACATCTAGACTTTTGTTATAATATATATATCTAGATGTTTTATTATTCATGATTTAAGTAGGATAATAATATAGTAAGTAATTAAAATTAAAATTGAATATATTACTAATAAAATCAAATTTGTATTTATAGAGAAATGCCTCGAGGAAAGACTAGTCCTAGACGATCAGACCGAAAAGCAAAAATTACGCCAGACGTTGAAAACGACTTAAAGTCCAAACAGAAAAATCGCGCCTCTTCATCTAAACCAACCGAACCCATGGAAGAACCAATTCTAGAAGAACGTCCTACTTCAACCGAAACATCGGAATTAGAAGAGAAAATGAAAAAGTTAGTATTAGATGGGATTCACGACTCATTACCCTCTCTAATAGACATGTTAGGAATAGAAAAGCAACCCGTTTCAAAAACTTTTGTTCCTAACAGAGAAGAGGAATATGTTAATCCAGAAAATAATTCAGGAAAACCTTGTGACTATAAGTCTTTTATGGCGTGTAAACCCGAGTCTTTTGATGGTAGTTCAGGGGCCACCGGAGCCACTAGATGGCTAGAAGAAATAGAAGCAATTCTAGAAATAAGTAATTGTGCACCCCGTGATCAAGTAAAATTCGCCACTCATTCCCTAAAAGCAGAAGCTTTAAACTGGTGGAATATGATTAGACAAGTAAGAGGGAAAAACGTGGTAGCAAATATGTCTTGGGTAGAATTTAGAACCCTAATAACCTAAAAATACTGTCCTATTAATGAAATGGAGAAAATGGAGATGGAATTTTTAGGACTAGAAATGAAAGGGTTAGACTGTGTAAGCTATATCAACAAAATCAATCAACTTGCTCGCTTAGTACCACACCAGGTAACACCCGAACCTAAGCGAATAAGAAGATTCATTTGGGGTTTAAATCCATAAATCCAGGGGATAGTCAGAGGTGCTAAACCTACTAAGTACGATGTTGCATGTGAACTAGCCTTAAGCTTAACCGATGACATAATCCGCCATAGGGAAAAAGATAAGGTACAAGTAGGTAATAAAAGAGGTTGGAGTGAAACCTTCCGTCCCACCAATTATAACACTTCAGGTAAAAGTCAAGAAAATTCCCGAGAAGAAGGAAACCCAGGAAAGAAACCATATAGGGGAAGCAACCCATTTTGCCAAAAATGTAAGTTTTACCATACGGGAGATTGTAGAAAAAGGTGTAGTCGATGTGGACGATTTTATTTTGGTGAGTGTAAAGGACCTCATTGTCAAAAATGTAACAAAGTAGGACATCAAACCAAGGAATGTAGGTTCGATCCCGATCGCCCACGGGTATGTTACGAATGCAAAGAACCGGGTCATTACAAGGTTGATTGTCCAAAACTCAAGAATTCTCCACAAAAAGAGCAAGCACGAGGAAGGGCTTTTGTCATGAATGCGGACGCGGCACGAGAAGAACCAGATCTAGTGACGGGTATGTTCTATCTTGATCACTTGCCCGTTTATGCTTTGTTCGATACTGGGGCTAATCTAAGTTTTATTTCAAAAACCTTTATAGATAAACTAAACGTTTCCCCAGAATCATTAAACCAACCCTATGACATTGAAATAGCTAATGGTAAAATTTTGAAGGCTACCGAAGTATTTAAAAATTTTACATTAACTATTGAAAACCAGGAATTCAAAATCAATCTCATACCTATGACATTAGGAGAATTTGATATTGTAATAGGGATAGATTGGTTAGCTTCTAATCAGGCGGAAATTGTTTGCAAAGAGAAATTAGTGAAAATTCCATTACCTAATCAAGAAATCTTAACCATTTACGGAGAAAAACCTAAGAGAACGTTAAACCTAATTCCGAGTGCTAAGATGATTAAATATTTAAAGAAAGGGCATCAAGCTTTCTTAGTTCAAGTGAATCTAGGAAATGAAGAACAAGGGTTAGAAATGGCAAAAATTAAGATTGTTTCGGAATTTAGAGATGTATTTCCAAACGAATTACCTGGTTTACCCCTACCTCGTCAAGTAGAATTCCAGATTAACCTAATTCCTGGAGCTGCACCCATTGTGAGAGCTCCATATAGGTTAGCCACAACGGAGTTAAAAGAATTAACAAACCAATTGGAAGAACTTATAGAAAGAGGGTTTGTTAGACCAAGCACGTCCACTTGGGGAGCACCTGTGCTTTTTGTTAAGAAGAAAGATGGATCGATGAGAATGTGTATAGACTATCGGGAACTAAATAAGTTAACTATTAAGAACCGATATCCGTTACCTAGAATAGATGATCTTTTTGACCAATTGCATGGGTCAAAATACTTTTCAAAGATTGATCTTAGATCAGGTTACCATCAAGTGAAAATAAGAGAGGAAGATGTACCAAAAACTGCTTTTAGAACAAGGTACGGACATTATGAATTTTTAGTCATGCCTTTTGGACTAACAAATGCTCCAGCAGCATTCATGGATCTAATGAATAGGATCTGCCGACCTTATTTGGATAAGTGTGTGATTGTGTTTTTGGATGATATATTAATTTATTCAAAATCTGAAGAAGAACACGAACAACATTTAAGAGAAGTTCTAGAAACCTTAAGAAAAGAGAAACTTTATGCTAAGTTTATCAAATGTGAATTTTGGGTAAAAGAAATTAAGTTTCTAGGACATGTTATCAATGAGGACGGAATCCAAGTAGATCCTACAAAAGTAGAAGCCATTCAAAAATGGGAAACTCCCAAGAATCCTACAGAAATTAGACAATTTCTAGGATTAGCAGGATATTATAGAAGATTTATAGAAAACTTTGCTAGATTAGCACTACCTCTCACGTCCTTAACCAGAAAAGTTTCTAAGTTTGAATGGAAAGAAAAACAAGAGCAGGCGTTTCAAAGCTTGAAAGAAAAGTTATGTGAAGCTCCCGTGTTAACCCTACCTGAAGAGGGAAAAGCATTTACAGTGTACTGTGATGCTTCCCTACAAGGATTAGGTTGTGTATTAATGCAAGAAAATCATGTTATCGCATATGCTTCCCGACAGCTAAAAAGACATGAGCAAAATTATGTTACTCATGATTTGGAAATGGGAGCCATAATATTTGCATTGAAAATATGGAGACACTATTTATATGGGACCAAGTGTACCATCTACACGGACCATAAGGGTCTCCAACATATTTTTGATCAAAAACTCCTAAATATGCGACAAAGAAGATGGGTAGAAATTCTAAGTGATTATGAGTGTGATATAAAATATCATCCAGGAAAAGCTAATATTGTAGCCGACGCTCTAAGCAGAAAGGATAGAACTTTAGGAGCAAAAGGTTATAAAATTTCCATAATCAATGAATTTTTAGCACAATTAAGAAATTTTCAAAGAGAAGCCTTAGAACCTACCTTAGTGAAAACTGAATCACTCAACAGAGAAGAAGAAAGACTAATAGAAGGAACAGATGGGATACTAAGATACAATCAAAGAATTTGGGTACCTCAGCATGGAAATCAAAGAGAAATTGTTTTAAGAGAAATGCATGGTTCCAAATATTCTGTTCACCCAGGAAGCCGTAAGATGTATCGAGATCTTAGGAGAAATTTTTGGTGGCCCGGTATGAAAAGAAACGTGGGCGAGTTTGTAGCCAAATGTATAATCTGTTCTAAGGTTAAGGCTGAACATCAGAAACCTAGTGGTTTGTTAATCCAACCAGAAATTCCAGTCTGGAAATAGGATCAAATCACTATGGATTTTGTAACAAAGTTACCAAAAACCCAAAGGGGTCACGATACTATTTGGGTTATTGTAGATCGTCTAACCAAATCTGCTCATTTTCTGCCTATACAAGAAGATTTTAAGATCGAAAAATTGTCTAGAATTTATCTGCATGAAATAGTATCTAGACATGGAATAACCCTCTCAATAATCTCAGATCGTGACAGTCGATTCACATCTAGATTTTGGGAAGGCTTCCAGAATGCATTAGGATCTCAAATAAAAATGAGCACCGCATATCACCCACAAACAGACGGCCAAAGTGAAAGAACCATCCAGACACTAGAGGATATGCTAAGAGCTTGCATCCTGGAGTTTGGTGGCAGTTGGGACACTCATCTACCATTGATAGAATTTTCTTATAATAATAGTTATCACGCTTCCATTCAAGCTGCACCATACGAAGCTCTATATGGTAGAAAGTGTCGATCCCCGATATGCTGGAACGATATCGGAGAAACCCAACTCACGGGCCCACAAATTATCCAAGAAACGACAGATAAAATTGTGCAGATCAAGAAAAATTTAGAAAAAGCGAGAAGTCGTCAGAAGAGTTACGCAGACAATCGAAGAAGACCATTAGAATTCCAAGAAGGAGATTATGTCCTATTAAAAGTATCCCCCTGGAAAGGGGTAATAAGATTTCAAAAACGAGGAAAGTTAAATCCCCGTTTTATAGGACCTTATCAAGTGAAAGCTAGAATAGGACCAGTGGCCTATAGATTGGAATTACCCCCAGAATTAAGTGAAATTCATGATGTCTTCCATGTTTCTAACCTTAGAAAATGCGTAATCGATACACAAGCCATTATTCCATTAGATCAGGTCAAGGTAAACCCTCAACTTCACTTTACCGAAGAACCCGTAGAAATTATGTCACGACAAGAAAGGAAGTTGAGAAGAGGCAAGATTCCTATAGTACAAGTTAAATGGAATGCCAAACAAGGACCTGAAATTACGTTCGAAAGAGAAGACATCATGAAAACAAAGTACCCTCACTTGTTCAGAAATCAGGTAAAGTCATTAAAATTTCGGGGACGAAATTCCCTAAGGGGGGGAGATTGTAAAAACTCTAAACTTAACCGTAATTATAAAACGATTAATAAAATAGTATTGGGCCACCCATAGTAGTAGCCCAATAAACCTTACCCGGATTACTAACTCGGCCCAGTAATTAATCTTAGGTGGGCCGAATGTTTTAATAAAATTGTAAGTGGGCCTCATATCAAGACTAATGTAAAGGCCCGCTAACTCAAAGTCCAAATAAACTAAATATAGTTAGCCCACTAAGAATACCCGATGGGTTATAAATGGGTTAGAAGGTAATGGGCCAAGACCAAACACCCTTAATGTTAGGTAGACTATATCTAGGAAGAAATTAATAAAAGCCCAATTCTTCCCTTGAGGGAATCGGCCCTGCAGAAAAGGAAACAACACATCACCTTAATTACTCAGCTTGTTATAACACTCGACCCCATTATGTGAACTCCACCTAAGCATGTCTAGGATAGGTATCATAATGGCATGCATGAACCATGCACCTCTATAAAGATACTCTTAAGCACAAGATTTGATACAAAATCATCAAAACCATCGGCCCTCTTCAAACCTCTTTAAACCCTTCATCTACTCACCAAAACTATGCATGCAAGATGTCCATATTATCTAAAACCGATCGGCTCCCGAATCCATTCCACTTAGATTAAACCCATTAGCCTCTTACCAATTCTAGATAGCTTAGTAATATTATCAACATCCAAGGAAATCTCCGGCTGCCGTGAAAGCCGAAGTAAAAGTAACATCCGGGTAAGTATTTTGTATAATCTTTAGGAACCGAGCGCCAAGCTGTGATGGCCAGCTTTAGTTAGGATACACGCCTAAGCTGTAACGGCCAGCTATACGATTATATTTTCTTGTTATAATATGGTTTATCATCAACAGGAACTCGAAGGAACTAGTAGCTCTACCGCTTGTGAAACACCGCAATCCGAAGTAACAAACGTGAGTGTGTGTACCCCATTTTTGTTATATTGTTTTCGGGGTAAATGCATGTTGGTCGAGTAAAAGGATTTATGTTATGTCATAGTTTGCATTGTGTCATGATCATGAAAAACCATAGAACTCGATCGTATAGAAATAACGAGAGTGGATCCATTCGGTATTAAAAAGGATGTATTCCGACCATTTAGAGGATCGGACCACATAACATATGTCAAAATGTTCCATCGATATACATCCTACCTTAGAAAAGATCGATCCATACGAAAATTGCATGTTTATAAAAAGTGTAATCGGCCATTCTGGCACCACTCACTAGCATCGCTAACGTATTTTCGACATGCATTTCAAGTTGAGGAATGAAAGAGAAACCCGAGCTCTACGTAGGCTAAAACCGAGTCGATGCAAAGTTGATAAATAACCGGCCCTGTGGGCCGGATTGCGTCCAAACAGGCTTCGGCCCAAGTCATGTTTAAAAGTTGTTGTTTAAAAGTTATGTGTTGTATTTTGAAATTGGAAACTAATGGGTTGTAATATTAAGTAATGATGTTTTCTTAAAATAAAATATGATGTGATTCAAGTAATGTTTAGTGACACGATTACCAATCCGTAATGACTCGGTACATTTCGGGTCGTTACACTATCCGACATATTCATGGTTTCCCCAGGACTTTACGTATCGTATAGCACAAATGAATTTAACACTAGTTTAACATGATAATTTATGAAATATGTATAAAGCATGTGTCTCCCCCGAAATGTAAAGACTTAAAGTGGGGCCGTGAAACTCACCTTAGAGTGCGTCCTCAGTAAACTAGAAATCCGATACGTGTGTAATAGTCCCTACTGGTGGCGACCTATCAATGAGTTTACATAAGTGTGATGACTACTAACCCGAAGGCTAATCAGTCCCCAAATTGTCCAGACCGTGACCGTGTATGTTGAAAACATGTTTAAACGTTAAACCGACCAAACCAGACAAAACCCGACATCCCATTGGTGACCCGACATCCCACGTGTTAGCCACATACAAGATATCATGCAACTTATGCAATTAAACACTTAGCATGCGCAAACATTCACCCTATCTAGCACAATGCCCAATTAACGCATAAACAAGTCCGAACACGTGTTACCAAGTTATTAGACATGTCACGGGGTTCCTAACATGTTCCTAAGTGTCAAACCGTGTTTCGGGATGTTAAAATATACATATAGCAGCAGTACACGCGATTAGGAATCAAACATGCAATTAGGAAAAGTCAACTAGTGATTAGGAAAGTCAAAATGGCGAATAGAGTTGTAATTGCCAGACATACTAGCGATTGGGCTCCCAATCGCCTATAGTTCATGCGATTGGGGGACAATCGCCCATAGTACAGGCGACTAGGACTCCCTAATCGCCCCTGCTGCACCGTGTCGTCTTTTTGCGCGTTTAACCCTCCAAATCAGATCCGAAACATGTGGAATCACCCAATATCAAACCCAATACATTAATCCAACTATTTCAAGCAAAAACCCCCCAATTTATCATCATCCTAACCGTCCCGAATGCAAGCGTTTTCCCAAAATAGCATAACTAGCATGTAAACATCACATCAACATGAAAAACTTACCCTAAATAGCAAATATCCAGATTTCATCACATAACGACGTTGTCCGACATTATCCTACTATTCTAGCATCATCCTAGAGTAAAACCTAACCTTAAACAATCAACAAAACACAACATATCATCATCAATCCTTCATAATCATTCAAACGGGTCAAAACGCCTAATATTAATAATACACATCTATGGACCTTCAAACTCCTAGGTTAACATCATATGAACTCATTTAGATCAGAAGCATATTAATAATACAAGAACAACCATGTTTAAACGATAAAAATCCTATCTTGCATGAATACATCACATATAACAAACATAGAGGTTTGGGTTTGTTTAGAACTTGATTTTAATGAGTTTTCAAAGACACAAATGTTTAGAAATTAGGTCTGGACCTTTAGGGATCAAAACAATATCATTACAAAGGTTTGGGATGAAGAACACACCTTGAAAATGTGATTTCTTGATCAAAAACGTGTTGCATAGGTTGAATAAGGTGTGGGGTGGCTTTGGGGTGTATTAGGGTTTCACAAATGATGTTTTAAAACATAAGGGGGGTATTTATAGGCGTTTCTAGTCGTTTAGTATGCGTCAGACGATTACAGTGCAGTATAGGCGATTAGAATTTGTAATCACCTATACCAACTTGCGAGTAGGCTGTAATCGCCTATACCTACTAGCGAGTAGGCTGTAATCGCCTATACCTACTAGTGTTAGGACAAAAAGGATTGGTGAAACCACTTTTGCAAACCTTAGTCTAATTCACTTCTGTCAAAATATTCTAAGTATAGAACTGCTGAAGAAGAGATTCAGAAGTGTTGAAGAAGAAAAGTCATCAGAAGTTTTGAAGTTCAAACCACACACTTCTACTGAAGAACTACTGAAGACAAACTACTCATTAGTAGTTTGTCATTCATCAGTACTTACATGAAGATCTTTTCCACCGCCTTTTTGTATCAGTAGTTTATTACTTTAATATTTCTTTTTGCTTTATGTACAAGTTCCAAGACTGCAACTTGTTGCAACTTGTTTCTGAACTTGCTTTTGGCAAGGTTCATGTATTTGTAAAGTCTATAAATAGAAGGGTTCATCCCTCTGTTTTAGACATTGATTTTTAATACAGAAATCCTTCAACACTTATTATTGTTATTTCCATTTCATGTTTATTGAGAATCTGTCGAAGTGTTTCATTCTCATTCAATAATTAGATTCTCAAAAAATACTTATTATTTATTAGTTCTTGAATCCAGGGGGAGTAATAACTCCTGTTGATAAGTGTAGCTTTAACTCATAATATTCCGCTGTGCTATCACTGATCAAGAACTTGCTAAACACTTAAGTGTTCACTAGCAAGTTCATATAAAAGAGAAATATACTGATCCAACAATTGATATCAGAGCACTGGTTTATCTGATCACATATCAATCTAACACATTGAGAATCAGACACAGGCTCTTATTGATATTCAATAAAGGATTATAAGCTCACTTTTATCAACATCCATCACTTTAAGAGATATTTGACAAATCAATACTCTTTAAAATGGATCCTCATAATACTGGTTCTGCCACTAAACCTACCATGCTAGTAAGAAATGAATATAACATATGGCAAAAGAGAATGGCACATACCTTATCACAGACCAACACAGGTTGCTGGAAATCTGTGATATATGGTCCTCATAAACCAGTAAATATAAATCTTGAAACTAAAGAAGAGATTCCAAAAGACCCAAAAGACTATACTGATGATTTCCTAAAACTTGAGCTTGATGCAAAAGCTTTCTCTATGTTGGCAATGGCACTCCCAAATGAAATCTACTCTGGCCTATTACATTGTGATAGTGCCAAAGAGCTTTGGGACTGCCTAAAAGAACAGTTTGGAGGAACTGAAGAGGTGATTGCCAACACCAGAGAAATTTTGGCTCAACAATATGAAACTTTTGCTCACATTAATGGGGAAACTTTAACATAGCAATTTGAAAGATTTTCCTCATTAATATCTGAGCTAAAACTAAATGGTCAGACCTACACAACTGTATCTATGCTTCATAGATTTTTAAGGTCTTTACCTGAAAAATGGGAAACATACTCTATAGTCTTAAGATCTTCACCAGACTTTAGTTCCCTCACTCTTACAAAACTTCATGGGAGATTACTTACTTTTGAGAGAGAAATTGATCAAAAGAAAAAGTTACAAAGTTCTGGCAAAACTGCTGATGACTATCTACCAGGTAGTACAGCACTATTGGGACAAGACTCACCAACTTGTTCAAATAGTTTTGGATCTTTTGATCACATTGACATAACTGCTGGGATCTCATCTGAAAGATCATTCCCAGGTTATGACAATAATGACTTTGGTCAAACTGCTGATAACATGTGTTTTATCATGGATGATTTAAATAGTTTCAGCAGTGATGACCTAGAAGAAATGGATATTTTGCACCAACTGGCCATGTTGAGTTTAAAAACAAATAAATTTTACAAAAGGTCAGGAAGGAAGTTTCCAGGACTTAACAGTTCTACAAAAATTGGTTTTGACAAATCTAAACTTAGATGTCACAAGTGTCAAAAGTTGGGACACTTTGCTAGAGAGTGTAGAAGCTCTGACTTTAACCAATCTCAGTCTGGAAACAATTTTAACCCCAATTATAACAGGAATAATGGAACACAAGGGAGTGCACATTTTGTTCAGGCACAAGCTCCACAACACCAATATGTGCCACAAGTACAATATGTACAGATGCCTGCTCAACAGATGCAAAGCCAACAATCAATCCCTCCCTTTCCTGCTGCTCAACAACCTCCACAACAACAGCAACCCTCTCAACAAAGTTTATTTACTTCAGGGTATGTTGACTGGAGCAGTCTTCCTTTTGACACCACAGAGTGCAATCCTGATGCAGACAACAAAATGTTTGACATCAACTGGGGAGAGCCTGACAATGGCAGAAAGAACTTTGCCTTAATGGCATTTGAGGGATGCTCCTCAAAATCTGCCTTGTCACAGGTATCAAAAGAATCTTTGACAAAACTATGATCAAATTCATGCAAAGATCTTTTGCTCTCATAAGAGAGACAAATGTGCACTTACAAGCAAAAGCAAATGATTCTGAGAGAAAATTCACTCAGATGAAATGTGATTTAGAAAGAAAACTTTCTGCAAAAACAAAAGAAGTTTCTAAATTAACTAACACTGCTATTGAAACCCAAACACAAATTAAAATCATGATAAATGACCTAGGAAATGTCAGACAAGAGCTTGCTAACACCAAGGTCACATGTGAAAAATGGGTGGAATCTTGTAAGGGGTACCAATTATTGCTAAACAAACAAAGTGCTTCAAATGTTAGGTTTGGCATAGGGTACAATCACACTGAAACACCAACAGATTTTTCCCCCAAAACTACTGAAGATGGGAGAAAAATTGTTTCAGGTGAAACTTCTGAAGAGGAAGAATGCACATCTTTCAATGAAAACTTTCATAAAACACACAAAGAAAGTTCTTCAGAAGTACTGATTAAATCTGACTTTAAGCCATCAGTAGTTTCAACTACATCAGGAGTTGAGAACCTGAAAACTACTGATGACCTAAAACCAATCAAAACAGTCAGAAACTTGTCTTTGAAAGAAAAGACAAAAGAATGTGAAATTTGTGGTTTGTTCAACCACAAAACAGAATTTTGCAGATATAGAAAAGGTATTCAGTTCAACAAGAAAAATCAACAACTGGTTGTGGGAAAACAAATCAAAAATGATTATGTAAAAACTTTTTCTCCCAAGAAACAACAACCAGCAAATACCTTTTCTCAGAAAAAGACAAAATCTCAACAAAAGTCTTTTTCTCAAAATTCTCTTTCAGTAGTTAGACCTGAATCATCAGCAGTTTCACAAACTGCTGAGATTAAAGATCTTATGAACTTGGTACAACTACTGATGTGACATCCGTCACTTTCCTTTCATTATATTTTATTTATTTATATATATATATATATAATAATAATAATAATAATAATAATAATAAATACTAGTCAAGACCAAACCATACCCAAACCATAACCAACCCTTTCTTTCTTTTCTCTTAAAGCCCAACATACAACACACCTTTTCCTTCTAAATCTCGAGCCCAGCCCAACAAAGAAGAGGTCCGGCCCAAGATAACCAACAGGCCCAAGCCTGCCTTCCCCTTCCTTTAGTTGTTAAAAAAAAGAAATTGCTTCCCCCAGGACTCGAACCTGGGCAGAAGCAGATACACACACACACGCTTAACCATTTGGACTACAGCTCAATTATTGATAATATCCCAACCTATATAATATTTAACCTTTTCTTTCGCGTCCCTTCCTCCTTCCCTTTCTCCCTGCGACGCAAACAGCCAAAAAAAGGGTAACAAAAACTGAATCTATGGCATATAATCACGCATCCTAATTGACCGAATGCCACCATTAACGCGTTTAACGCGTGAAGACCATTTTTTTTTTGGCAATCAATTTGGAGTCAAAATCATTATTAACTTTCCATAACAACCCACAACAACACATTATAAATAATCGATTTTGATTCAATTGGACCTGCACACACACACACACACAAAAGCGATTAAGAGAACCCCTATAACACTTTTCACTATTAAACACCAAATCGCCCTGAATTTAAGCTTTTATACTCGTGGTTGACTTTTTCTTTGACCGAGGCTCTATCACGTTTGCATCATTGTAAGTCTTGTTTCTTGGTTGGGTTATGTTATTCGGCACATGTAGAACAATAGCCCCAAGAATTTAGGGGCTATTGGTCTCCAATTGTTTGATTTTGGAAAGCTAGGGTTCTTATGTTTATTTGGGGAAGATGACCAAACCAAGTATATAATAAATGTTTTAGAAACTGAAGCTTATACAAATCTGATGCTCAGACCAGTTGGTTGGGGTGGTTGGCTAAAAGGAATGAACCCAGGTTCGATTCCCAGCAACAACAGATTATATTTTTTTTTTACACCTTTAACTTTATACTTATTCTAACTAACTTCATTTATATATTTAAAATACCAAAACAACTTTATAAATTCTACAAAATTTATTTTATGTTATTTCACTAATAAAGTTCATCATCCAATTTTTAGTTTTTCAAAAATAATTTATTTAATATATATTATTAATAATACAAGTTTATTCATTTATATTTATTAAATTCTATAAAAATATCTAAACGATTTTATTAAATCTCACAAAAATTATCCTAAACTTGTATATTCTTATACATTCCGGAAAATATTTTTATTTCAGAAAAACCGTTTATTTTATATTTTTTTATTAATTTTTGTTAGTTTTAATCATAAATAAATCATAATAAATTCATTTTACAATATTTTTGTACCAAAATTTTACATAAATTATTTCTATTCATATAGAACTGAAATACAATTTTTAATTCAGAAATTCTGTGATTTTAATATTTTTAGATATTAAAGTCGTATTTTGACAATTTGAAATAATTAGATTAAATATTCTATTTTCAAGAAAATAATTTTATAAAAATTATTTTCATACTTAAAACCTTATGTTGTGACTATATTCAACTTAAAATTTTACCAAGAGACTTTTGTTTATTTATTTATTAAATTTCTCATAATTAATAAACAATTTGTTTAATAAACAAATAAACGTTTATCCCCAATTCGAAACCCTAGAATTTCATATACCCTAGAGTTATTCCTTACACATTATCGAATACTTTAGGTTGATCATTTGGGAGTAATCTCAATTCATATTTCGTTGTCCAAGTCCAATTTCAAGTTATTAAGTGAACTGTGAGTAATCCTACCCTTTTTTGCATTTATACATTTTTGGGGTGTTACATGTACACTATTACAATTTCAAATACAAGTTTACATTTTCACAAATACAATTCTAGTACTATGTGCATTGCTTACAACGTGTTTTATGCTTAGACAATACATGTGGATTACATTTGTACTTAGTGAAATCATTAACATGGTACAAGCCGACCTTAACATTGGATAGCGCTATTTGGATTGACAACCCGCCTAGATTGATTCTCCCCCTTTTTCATCGGAGAATCCGTGGCCAGTGTTAAGCCTTTTATCCATTTATTGGATAAGTACACTACAGTTCATACAGTACATTATACAGTCACAGGGTTGATTTCGCTCATTTGTATGATACATAGTTTACATAATTGCACTGTAGCTTGCACTTGAATTGTATAACTTTTTAACCTACTATATATATCAAAACTAGGAATGCTCACCAACATTTCATATGTTGACCAAATCTATTTTGTACATGTTTCAGGTGCAGTTTGATCTAGTGCTTTAGCAAGGAACATTTAGTGCTTTATTTTAATTCAGTTATTTCAATATTTACATTTCATTTAGACAATGTATTTTCCATTTCCATGTAAGACAATTTTGGTTTATTCAATAATATTTACATTTTAGTACCATGTGCTTTTGAACAATCGTCACTACGTGGCACCTCGATGATTCCGCCATCGGTTGGGGTGTTACAACTGATGACCAAAGTTGATGGTGGTCCTCAAAAGGATACCACCATTGTTCTTAATGCAAAATCCATTGCCAAAAAGACATGGATTTCTCAACTTGGTCAAGAACAAACTGTAAATGTTCTCAAGAGCAAACCCAAAGTCAAACTGGCTTGGGTTCCTAAATCTAACTGATTTGCTATCTTGTGCAGAGAGTTTCCAGAGGCTTAAATAGCATTTGGTATGTAGACAGTGGAGGCTCAATGCACATGACAAGATGTAGATATCTGATAAACAATTTTATCAGTCAAAGAGATGGATCTGTATCCTTTGGGAACAATGCTAAGGGATATGTGCTAGGACATGGCAATGTCTCCTTTGGCAAAATATAGTTTGACAAGGTCAATCTGGTTGAAAACCTTGAGTACAACTTGCTAAGTGTGTCACAAATGTGTGATAAAGGATATTCTTCTTTTTTCACAAAGACAGCATGCAAGATCATATCACCAGAAGGCGAGAAGTTGATAGAGAAGATTATTGAAGATCATACTTTGTTAATAGCCAAAAGATGTGGCAATGTCTATGCAGTGGACATTGAAAAAGACAAAGTACTGAACAACACTGCCTGTTTCTTCTCAAGGGCATCAACTTCAGAAACTGATCTCTGGCACAGGAGACTTGGCCATGTGAACTTTAAAACCAAACTGATCTCCTTTTTCAGGGCTTTTGGGTGTCAATGTTTCATCTTGAACATTAAGGAATCTATTTCAAAGTTTGCTGCCAAAGTTGACTCAGGTTACTTTCTTGGTTATTCCTCAACTAGAAAAGCCTACAAGGTTTTTAACTCAAGAACCAGGATAGTAGAAGAAACACTGAATGTCAAGTTCAATGAGTCAAAACACACTCTCATTCCAGCACATCCTGCTGAACTTTTTGACCTTGACAGCTTCCATTTTGGACCTGAAAAGACTGTCACTTCATTCAAACCTACTTATTATGGTGATCAAAGGTTTGATGATGAGGATCCAGCACCATGGACTCCTCAAACACAAAGACCATCCACTTGATCAAATCATGGGTGACATTGCATCAGGTGTTCTTACAAGAAACCAGCTTTCCAACTTTTGTCTATTCTCAGCATTTATTTCACAGTTGGAACCAAAGAAGTACCAGGAAGCCCTCAAAGACAACAATTGGGTGCAGGCAATGCAAGATGAATTGCTTCAATTCAACAAGAAACAGGCTTGGGAAATCTGTCCCTTACCACCAAACAAGCAACCAATTGGCACAAGATGGGTTTTCAGGAACAAACAAGATGAAGCTGGTATTATAATAAAGAACAAGGCAAGACTGGTAGTACAAGGTTACTCTCAAGAAGAAGGAATTGACTATGATGAAACCTTTGCTCCAGTTGCAAGGCTTGAAGCCATCAGGTTATTTCTGGCCTATGCCATTTCCAACAAAATAAAAGTTTATCAAATGGATGTCAAGAGTGCATTTTTGTATGGAAAGATAAAAGAAGAAGTGTATGTTTGTCAGCCACCTGGGTTTGAGGATCCTTCTCATCCTGAGTGGGTGTACAAACTAGACAAAGCTCTTTATGGGCTCAAACAGGCTCCAAGAGCCTGGTATGATACACTTTCAACCTTTTTACTCAAAAATAACTTCACAAGAGGTGCCATTGATAAAACTCTTTTCATAAAACATGTTGGAAATCATGTCTTACTTGTTCAAATATATGTTGATGATATCATTTTTGGTTCATGTCACACCCTCAAATTTCCACTGCGGGGTTCATACCGCGAGGCGCATGACATACCAGGATCCCATAGCCACAAGTCATATGAACGAACTCTAAATGCCCAAACCATTTAGTTCGTTTCAAAAACCAAGTTTAGTTAAGTTGCGGAAGCGTAAACCAAATTTAATCCTTTTAAAACCATGCGCAAAACAACGCGCCCAAATTAAAACCATATGAAAGAAAATGTAAAAGCATAATATGTAATTTAGGTGTATGCCCAAGACCCCAAATGCAATGAAGTGTGCAGTGCTTTCTAATTCTGGCACCGGAAGCTAACTACCTGCAAAAGCATGTAAATCGTGGGTCAACAAACAATGTTGGTGAGTTCACTAGGTAAAGTAAATGAGTATGTAACTGCGCTGGTTTCCAAAACCACGTAAGTAAGTAAGTTGTGTTGGTGCCCCGCACCGTGTAACCACTAATTCATCGCATGCCAAGGGTAGCTAACCCATTCATGATAACTAACCGAATATACCGAACTGCTATGTACGTGTAGCCACACAAGTGTGCCGTATGCCTGACATCATTGTCTATCCGCAATGATAATGTTTCGTAGTTATAGTTCACGCCCGCGCTCCCCGAGCCGGTGTGAGGTTTGTAAAACCTAATAGCGCTATCAACTAATAACCCGCTTGCCAACCCTGGCAACTCATTCGGTACGTGAGGACTTACAAAATGATAGAAATGGTTCAGTTTATCAAGGACACAATTGCGAATTAGCAAAGTGACCGACCCTCATAAGGATCCATGGCATCCCAACCCGGGATGTGTAAGTAGTCCCAAACCGGACTAGAAAATGTTAAGTAAAGTGTCTCATACCTGAGACGCATGCTTTTGAGAAAAAAAGTAGTGAAACTCACCTTAGGTCGCAAGTGAAAATCCGAATTCCACGAATAGTAACGTGCTACCGACTCCCTATTACAAATGTCACTAGGTGAGTATACGTGCGTAACCAACACACCATGTAACTCGTTTATCCAAGACTTTTAAAAGTTCAAAACCGTGTAGTGACACCTAATGACTCTACATGATCAAGTATGTCCTACGTATCCCGTTGGTGATCATAGCAATTATTATCAGTTTAATACATCAAATACATCTCATACAAGTTTCCACACAAGTACATGTCAATTACATACCACATTGAACTCCAAATAGTCACTTAAAGACCCCGTACACAATCTGTGTTTTTAGGACAGATTGTGCGCTGTGAAAAACAATTTATTTAAAATACTTAACGAAGTCCATGGCATCCCAACCCGGGATGTGTAAGTAGTCCCAAACCGGACTAGAAAATGTTAAGTAAAGTGTCTCATACCTGAGACGCATGCTTTTGAGAAAAAAAGTAGTGAAACTCACCTTAGGTCGCAAGTGAAAATCCAAATTCCACGAATAGTAACGTGCTACCGACTCCCTATTACAAATGTCACTAGGTGAGTATACGTGCGTAACCAACACACCATGTAACTCGTTTATCCAAGACTTTTAAAAGTTCAAAACCGTGTAGTGACACCTAATGACTCTACATGATCAAGTATGTCCTACGTATCCCGTTGGTGATCATAGCAATTATTATCAGTTTAATACATCAAATACATCTCATACAAGTTTCCACACAAGTACATGTCAATTACATACCACATAGAACTAAAAATAGTCACTTAAAGACCCCGTACACAATCTGTGTTTTTAGGACAGATTGTGCGCTGTGAAAAACAATTTATTTAAAATACTTAACGAATGAATTAGAGTCCCAAATTTTTACTGAATTTTATTTGGGATTCACTCGACAATAACTATTTTTGTTTTGTCTTAATTCCAAACAAAAAAATTATGAAAATTCGTACAACACAGATATGTCCAGAAAATTTCCTCAACAGGTCAGTTTAGTAGGAAAATTCTTAAAAATTGTGTATTCATCCAAACGAGATGAATCCACTTGGAAAAGCTCTATTTTTCCAGTATTGACCTACTGTAAAAATTTCATAACCTAACTCCTTGTAAATCTCAAGTTATGACCTTTTAAAGTTAACCCAATTTACAAATCCGAAAATCTGATATGACCCCTAATCAATTAAAATTCCAAAAACGACTCAAACTATGTCCAAATTCGATGGGTTTGCCCATTATGAAAAGCTAAGACCTTGTACATTACAATCATGGAAAGAAATCATCAAAACAATCGATTTACCAACCCATTACAGCCCCTACAAAACGTTCAACCGAATCTGCCAGAATCTTAAACTTGCATCCCAAGTAATCTACAAACCCTAATTATTGATGAACCTCCCTAATACATGTATAACACCTATAGTACTGATTAAACATCATATTAATCATAGCAAAACACATATGTGAAAACCCTAAGCATGGTTACTAATAACAATCATCATCAAATCATCATCAAATCATCAAGAACGTTCAAGAATCCCTATACATACATGCATGCGATTCTATATTCATTATTTTTAGGGTTTTTAAAGTTTTTCAATCATTATAATTCATCAAAAAATCATAAGAATGTATACCTTGCGAAGGATTAAACTCCCTAGGGCCTTGAAATCAAACCCGAACTAGCTTGATTAGGTGAAGGATTACTTGATTGCTTGAAAAACCAAGAGGGGATGGGGGTGGGGGTTCGCACGGCGCAAAGAGGGGCAAGGGGGTAGGGTTTTTATCTTTTCCTTGCCTCCTAATTATAAAAGGGCTTTGCTTGTTCCCCAAGCAATTGGTATTAGGGCCCTTCTAGTCCATTAACTTGACCCGTTAACCATGTTCTAGCCCAATACCGGACCCAATATTATTAACCATTCTAAATTGTATAAAAACCATTGTTTTTATTATTACATAGCATATTACTCATGTTGTGCACGTAATTTGCATAATCTACGCATTACCTTTCAGTTAGACGATCATTCACAAAAACATGTAATTCACATAAGCACGTACTTCATGTTCACCATAATTCAATTGTATATATTATTGCTATGTATGTCACATAATTCACCAACGTTTGGGATACAGGACTCATGTGTGTGTTTAACAAGGATTTTCCTACTTATAACATATGTTAACATCATCTAACATATGTTAAACCTACTTAGCTAACCCTTGTTAAGTATCTAGCCATGTATGAACATGCAAGTTAACTAGAGTTC
The DNA here is from genome assembly GCA_028751855.1 of Ambrosia trifida. Lineage (NCBI taxonomy): Eukaryota > Viridiplantae > Streptophyta > Magnoliopsida > Asterales > Asteraceae > Ambrosia > Ambrosia trifida. Next base: position 215,871,767 of record CM054122.1, on the reverse strand, counting down.
AGTAAGAGTATTTAACCTGAAAATGCGGGGTGTCACAGTTCAACAAACACAAAATTGTGTGATGAATTTAAGAAACTCATGCAATCAAAATTTGAGATGAGTATAATGGGAGAACTGCAGTACTTTCTGGGACTGCAGATTAAACAACAATCAAATGGAACTTTTATACATCAATCAAAATATGTTAAAGAATTATTGAACAAATTTTCTTTACAAGACTGTAAATCATGTTCCACTCCCATGACACCAACCACACAAGTTGAACCAGATGATCAAGGAAAACAGGTTGATTAAACCATGTATAGATGTATGATAGGTTCCCTTTTATATCTAACTGCTTCTAGACCAGATATTATGTTTTCAACATGTGTCTGTGCTAGATATCAATCACCTCCTAGGGAACTTATTGCAGTCAAAAGAATCTTCAGATATCTGAAAGGAACTCCAACACTTGGAATTTGGTATCCTGCTTCAAGCAATACCAAGTTATCAGCTTTTTCAGATAGTGACTATGCAGGGTGTAAAATGTCAAGAAAATCAACATCTGGTGGTTGTCAATTCTTGGGAAACTGTCTAGTGTCCTGGCAATCAAAGAAACAAACATCTGTTGCAACTTCAACTGCTGAAGCTGAATACATTGCAGCTGCAAGTTGTACATCACAGATACAATGGCTCCAATATCAACTTCTTGATTATGGAATCAAAGAGACCAAGACACCATTGCTTGTAGACAGCAAATTTGCCATTAGCATCATTCAAAATCCTGTTCAGTTTTCAAAGACTAAACACATTGAAATCAGGTATCATTTCATAAGAGACTGCTATGAAAAAGGCAAGATTGAAGTGAAACATGTAGCAACAGCTAATCAAATAGCTGACATATTCACTAAACCCCTTGACACATCAACATTTCAGAAGTTAGTATCCATGCAGGGATGCTAAATTTGTAAGTGTTTCTCTTTATTTTTCTGCACAACTTCTTTATTTTTCACTTACATCTGTTTTCAAATTTTTTTTTTGAAAAACTTCTGAAAAGAGAGAAACTACTGATGAACAAAACATCAGTATGGGGATATTTTCTGAAAAGTGATTAACTTCTGATAAAACAACCTTCAGATGTTATGAATAAAATATTTATAAAGTATTTCTCATCAGCTGTTCAAAACTGCTGAAGAGAAAGTGGGAACTACTGATGAAAATAATTCTTCATCAGTAGTTTAGTCAAAAAGGGCAAATCAGACTTTTCCCACATCAGAAGTTTGACCTAGTCGGTTTAAAACTTCTGATAAAGAGGTTTTTAACCCAGGCGGTTTAAAACTTCTAATAAAGAAGTTCCAAGCGGTTAAAAACTTCTGATAAATATCTTTTTTCAACACTTATCCATTCAAAACAAAAATTTCCTCCTTCTCTCTCAAGAAAGCTCTCAAACCCCTGAACCTGCAACAAAAACACTGTTCGATTCATACACACACACACACCACATGGCTTTAGTTCTTAAATAGGGACACAATCTCAGAGCCTACTTAGAAAAACAAGAAGGCTGGTCCCAATACGATGAAATCATTGATCTCGTCGTCAAATCCCAATATTTCACCGCTCTGACAATAGACCCACCAATACATCCTGAAACTCTCAATGAGTTCTGGGCTAATGCTGAGACAGTGATGGTGGATGATGAAGTTATCTTTCTCAACTCAACAATTAAAGGGAGACAAATGGCCATCACACCGGCCATACTTGCAAACAGACTGGGGTTGAATGATGTGAATGCCCCTGACAAGTTTGACAACTCTGCAATCCACCTAACCATGACGGAGTGTGGTTATCAAGGTACTCTCTCACAAGCTACCATCTTTAAAAAGTATTTTGAACCAAAATATGAACTTTTGTTTCATTATATAATTATGTGCTTGAGTCCTAAAACAGGGTCTTATGACCAGATGCCCTCAACCTTTCAACCAATTTTTCATCCATTGTGAATGAAATAAATTTCAGGGCATCAAAACTTTTCTTTAATGAGTTGGTGTTACATCACAATAACACTAAGAAAAAGTTTTTGTTATATCCAAGGTTCATTATGCAATGCATAATAAAAGAACTGGGTGATGAGGTGCTTGTGGGTAAAACTGAAATTTTAAAACCCTTAACCTCACAAGCATACTCAAGGCACAACAAACAGGCTGCCTGGCCAGAAGATGGCCAAGGGGAACCAGAACCAGTCCCCATGGAACCCTCATCTTCCAAACCTACTGTTAGGACAAAAAGGATTGGTGAAACCACTTTTGCAAACCTTAGTCTAATTCACTTCTGTCAAAATACTCTAAGTATAGAACTGCTGAAGAAGAAGGATCAAATTGCTGAAGAAGAGATTCAGAAGGGCTGAAGAAGAAAAGTCATCAGAAGTTCTGAAGTTCAAACCAGACACTTCTACTGAAGAACTACTGAAGACAAACTACTCATCAGTAGTTTGTCATTCATCAGTACTTACATGAAGATCTTTTCCACCGCCTTTGTATATCAGTAGTTTATTACTTTAGTGTTTCTTTTTTGCTTTATGTACAAGTTCCAAGACTGCAACTTGTTTCTGAACTTGCTTTTGGCAAGGTTCATGTATTTGTAACGTCTATAAATAGAAGGGTTCATCCCTCTGTTTTAGACATTGATTTTAATACAAGAAATCCTTCAACACTTATTATTGTTATTTCCATTTCATGTTTATTGAGAATCTGTCAAAGTGTTTCATTCTCATTCAATACTTAGATTCTCAATAAATACTTATCATTTATTAGTTCTTGAATCCAAGGGGAGTAATAACTCCTGGTATCAGAGCACTAGTTTATCTGATCACATATCAATCTAACACATTGAGAATCAGACACAGGCTCTTATTGATATTCAATAAAGGATTATAAGCTCACTTTTATCAACATCCATCACTTTAAGAGATATTTGACAAATCAATACTCTTTAAAATGGATCCTCATAATACTGGTTCTGCCACTAAACCTACCATGCTAGTAAGAAATGAATATAACATATGGCAAAAGAGAATGGCACATACCTTATCACAGACCAACACAGGTTGCTGGAAATCTGTGATATATGGTCCTCATAAACCAGTAAATATAAATCTTGAAACTAAAGAAGAGATTCCAAAAGACCCAAAAGACTATACTGATGACGATTTCCTAAAACTTGAGCTTGATGCAAAAGCTTTCTCTATGTTGGCAATGGCACTCCCAAATGAAATCTACTCTGGCCTATTACATTGTGATAGTGCCAAAGAGCTTTGGGACTGCCTAAAAGAACAGTTTGGAGGAACTGAAGAGGTGATTGCCAACACCAGAGAAATTTTGGCTCAACAATATGAAACTTTTGCTCACATTAATGGGGAAACTTTAACACAGCAATTTGAAAGATTTTCCTCATTAATATCTAAGCTAAAACTAAATGGTCAGACCTACACAACTGTATCTATGCTTCATAGATTTTTAAGGTCTTTATCTGAAAAATGGGAAACATACTCTATAGTCTTAAGATCTTCACCAGACTTTAGCTCCCTCACTCTTACAAAACTTCATGGGAGATTACTTACTTTTGAGAGAGAAATTGATCAAAAGAAAAAGTTACAAAGTTCTGGCAAAACTGCTGATGACTATCTACCAGGTTGTACAGCACTATTAGGACAAGACTCACCAACTTGTTCAAATAGTTTTGGATCTTTTGACCACATTGACATAACTGCTGGGATCTCATCTGAAAGATCATTCCCAGGTTATGACAATAATGACTTTGGTCAAACTGCTGATAACATGTGTTTTATCATGGATGATTTAAATAGTTTCAGTAGTGATGACCTAGAAGAAATGGATATTTTGCACCAACTGGCCATGTTGAGTTTAAAAACAAATAAATTTTACAAAAGGTCAGGAAGGAAGTTTCCAGGACTTAACAGTTCTACAAAAATTGGTTTTGACAAATCTAAACTTAGATGTCACAAGTGTCAAAAGTTGGGACACTTTGCTAGAGAGTGTAGAAGCTCTGGCTTTAACCAATCTCAGTCTGGAAACAATTTTAACCCCAATTATAACAGGAATAATGGAACACAAGGGAGTGCACATTTTGTACAGGCACAAGCTCCACAACACCAATATGTGCCACAAGTACAATATGTACAGATGCCTGCTCAACAGATGCAGAGCCAACAATCAATCCATCCCTTTCCAGCTGCTCAACAACCTCCACAGCAACAACAACCCTCTCAACAAAGTTTATTTACTTCAGGGTATGTTGACTGGAGCAGTCTTCCTTTTGACACCACAGAGTGCAATCCTGATGCAGACAACAAAATGTTTGACATCAACTGGGGAGAGCCTGACAATGGCAGAAAGAACTTTGCCTTAATGGCATTTGAGGGATGCTCCTCAAAATCTACCTTGTCACAGGTATCAAAAGAATCTTTGACTAAACTATGCTCAAATTCATGCAAAGAATCTTTTGTTCTCATAAGAGAGACAAATCTGCACTTACAAGGAAAAACAAATAATTCTGAGAGAAAATTCACTCAGATGAAATGTGATTTAGAAAGAAAACTTTCTGAAAAAACAAAAGAAGTTTCTAAATTATCTAACTCTGCTATTGAAACCCAAGCACAAATTAAAATCATGATTAATGACCTAGGGAATGTCATACAAGAGCTTGCTGACACCAAGGTCACATGTGAAAAATGGGTGGAATCTTGTAAGGGGTACCAACTATTGCTAAACAAACAAAGTGCTTCAAATGTTAGGTTTGGCATAGGGTACAATCATACTGAAACACCAACAGATTTCTCTCCCAAAACTACTGAAGATGGGAGAAAAATTGTTTCAGGTGAAACTTCTGAAGAGGAAGAATGCACATCTTTCCATGAAAACTTTCTAAAGTCACACAAAGAAAGTTCTTCAAAAGTACTGATTAAATCTGACTTTAAGCCATCAGTAGTTTCAACTACATCAGGAGTTGAGAACCTGAAAACTACTGATGACCTAAAACCAATCAAAACTGTCAGAAATTTGTCTTTGAAAGAAAAGACAAAAGAATGTGAAATTTGTGGTCTGTTCAACCACAAAACAGAATTTTGCAGATATAGAAAAGGTATTCAGTTCAATAAGAAAAATCAACAACTGGTTGTGGGGAAACAAATCAAAAATGATTATTTAAAAACTTTTTCTCCCAAGAAACAACAACCAGCAAATACCTTTTCTCAGAAAAAGACAAAATCTCAACTAAAGTCTTTTTCTCAAAATTCTCTTTCAGTAGTTAGACCTAAATCATCAGCAGTTTCACAAACTGCTGAGATTAAAGATCTTATGAACTTGGTACAACTACTGATGACCAAAGTTGATGGTGGTCCTCAAAAGGATACCACCATTGTTCTTAATGCAAAATCCATTGCCAAAAAGACATGGATTTCTAAACTTGGTCAAGAACAAACTGTAAATGTTCTCAAGAGCAAACCCAAAGCCAAACTGGCTTGGGTTCCTAAATCTAACTAATTTGCTATCTTGTGCAGAGAGTTTCCAGATGCTTATATAGCATTTGGTATGTAGACAGTGGAGGCTCAATGCACATGACAGGATGCAGATACCTGATAAATAATTTTATCAGTCAAAGAGATGGATCTGTATCCTTTGGGAACAATGGTAAGGGATATGTGCTAGGACATGGCAATGTCTCCTCTGGCAAAATACAGTTTGACAAGGTCAATCTGGTTGAAAACCTTGAGTACAACTTGCTGAGTGTGTCACAAATGTGTGATAAAGGATATTCTTCCTTTTTCACAAAGACAACATGCAAGATCATATCACCAGAAGGCCAGAAGTTGATAGAGAAGATCATTGAAGATCATACTTTGTTAATAGCCAAAAGATGTGGCAATGTCTATGCAGTGGACATTGAAAAAGACAAAGTACTGAACAACACTGCCTGTTTCTTCTCAAGGGCATCAACTTTAGAAACTGATCTCTGGCACAGGAGACTTGGCCATGTGAACTTTAAAACCATAAATAAAGTCACAAAAATGGGCTTGGTCAGAGGTCTACCCTTAAAAGTATACCAGTGTCAAGAACACTGTGTATCCTGTTTAAAGGGAAAACAGCATAAGTCCTCCTATAAGTCTATTGAAGAATCAAAAACAACTGCATGTCTTCAACTACTCCATATGGACTTATTTGGGCCTGTAAAAATCATGAGCCTTGGTAAGAAGAAGTACTGCTTAGTCATCATTGATGACTACTCAAGATTTACATGGGTATTCTTCTTATTTTCCAAGGATGATGCTGCTGAAATCATCAAGTTCTTCATTCTACAAGTAGAGAAGCAATACTCTCTACCTGTCAAAACCATTAGAAGTGATAATGGGACAGAGTTCAGGAATAAAACTCTGGATGAATTCTGTTTGTCTAAAGGGATTATTAGACAATTCAGTGTTGCCAGAACTCCTGAACAAAATGGTGTGGTAGAAAGGAAGAACAGAATTTTAATAGAAGGAGCAAGAACAATGTTAGCTGATTATGGCCTACCTTTATACTTTTGGGCAGAAGCAGTTACCACATCATGTTATGTTCAAAATAGAGTTCTTATTGTCAAGAGACATTCAAAGACTGCCTATGAAGTTCTTCATGGCATGAAGCCCCTTATCTCCTTTTTCAGGGCTTTTGGGTGTCAATGTTTCATCTTGAACATTAAGGAATCTATTTCAAAGTTTGCTGCCAAAGTTGACTCAGGTTACTTTCTTGGTTATTCCTCAACTAGAAAAGCCTACAAGGTTTTTAACTCAAGAACCAGGATAGTAGAAGAAACACTGAATGTCAAGTTCAATGAGTCAAAACACACTCTCATTCCAGCACATCCTGCTGAACTCTTTGACCTTGACAACTTCCATTTTGAACCTGAAAAGACTGTCATTTCATCCAAACCTACTTATTATGGTGATCAAAGGTTTGATGATGAGGATCCAGCACCATGGTCTCCTCAAACAGTCATTAAGTCAACTTCAAAACCATCAGAAGTTTCACAAACTTCTGATTCAACAAATACTGAAGGACAAACTCAAACATCTGCTTCAGCACCTGCAACTACTGAAGACACTGAAACTGCTGAACCAGATATAATAGACCTCAGTAGTTTGTTTGAAGAACATGAGCCACCAACACCTGTCAGTGGTTTACAACAACTGATCGAACACAAAGACCATCCACTTGATCAAATCATGGGTGATATTGCATCAGGTGTTCTTACAAGAAACCAGCTTTCCAACTTTTGTCTATTCTCAGCATTTATTTCTCAGTTGGAACCAAAGAAGTACCAGGAAGCCCTCAAAGACAACAATTGGGTGCAAGCAATGCAAGATGAATTGCTTCAATTCAACAAGCAACAGGTTTGGGAAATCTGTCCCTTACCACCAAACAAGCAACCAATTGGCACAAGATGGGTTTTCAGGAACAAACAAGATGAAGCTGGTATTATAATAAAGAACAAGGCAAGACTGGTAGTACAAGGTTACTCTCAAGAAGAAGGAATTGACTATGATGAAACCTTTGCTCCAGTTGCAAGGCTTGAAGCCATCAGGTTATTTCTGGCCTATGCCATTTCCAACAAAATAAAAGTTTATCAAATGGATGTCAAGAGTGCATTTTTGTATGGAAAAATAAAAGAGGAAGTGTATGTTTGTCAGCCACCTGGGTTTGAGGATCCTTCTCATCCTGAGTGGGTGTACAAACTAGACAAAGCTCTTTATGGGCTCAAACAGGCTCCAAGAGCCTGGTATGATACACTTTCAACCTTTTTACTCAAAAATAACTTCACAAGAGGTGCCATTGATAAAACTCTTTTCATAAAACATGTTGGAAATCATGTCTTACTTGTTCAAATATATATTGATGATATCATTTTTGGTTCAACAAACACAAAATTGTGTGATGAATTTAAGAAACTCATGCAATCAAAATTTGAGATGAGTACAATGGGAGAACTACAGTACTTTTTTGGACTGCAGATTAAACAACAAACAAATGGAACTTTTATACATCAATCAAAATATGTTAAAGAATTATTAAACAAATTTTCTTTACAAGACTGTAAATCATGTTCCACTCCCATGACACCAACCACACAAGTTGAACCAGATGATCAAGGAAAACAGGTTGATCAAACCATGTATAGATGTATGATAGGTTCCCTTTTATATCTAACTGCTTCTAGACCAGATATTATGTTTTCAACATGTGTCTGTGCTAGATATCAATCAGCTCCTAGGGAATCACACCTTATTGCAGTCAAAAGAATCTTCAGATATCTTAAAGGAACACCCACACTTGGAATTTGGTATCCTGCTTCAAGCAATACCAAGTTATTAGCTTTTTCAGATAGTGACTATGCAGGGTGTAAAATGTCAAGAAAATCAACATCTGGTGGTTGTCAATTCTTGGGAAACTGTCTAGTGTCCTAGCAATCAAAGAAACAAACATCTGTTGCAACTTCAACTGCTGAAGCTGAATACATTGCAGCTGCAAGTTGTACATCACAGATACAATGGCTCCAATATCAACTTCTTGATTATGGAATCAAAGAGACCAAGACTCCATTGCTTGTAGACAGCAAATCTGCCATTAGCATCATTCAAAAGCCTGTTCAGTTTTCAAAAACTAAACACATTGAAATCAGGTATCATTTCATAAGAGATTGCTATGAAAAAGGCAAGATTGAAGTGAAACATGTAGCAACAGCTAATCAAATAGCTGACATATTCACTAAACCCCTTGACACATCAACATTTCAGAAGTTAGTATCCATGCTAGGGATGCTAAATTTGTAAGTGTTTCTCCTTATTTTTCTGCACAACTTTTTTATTTTTCACTTACATCTGCTTTCAAAAACTTGAAAAACTTCTGAAAAGAGAGAAACTACTGATGAACAAAACATCAGTATGGGGATATTTTCTAAAAAGTGATTAACTTCTGATAAAACAACCTTTAGAAGTTATGAATAAAGTATTTATAAAAGTATTTCTCATCAGCTGTTCAAAACTGCTGAAGAGAAAATGGGAATTACTGATGAAGATAATTCTTCATCAGTAGTTTAGTCAAAAAGGACAAATCAGACTTTTCCCATCATCAGAAGTTTGACCTAGTCGGTTTAAAACTTCTGATAAAGGGGTTTTTAACCTAAGCGGTTTAAAAATTCTAATAAAGAAGTTCCAAGCGGTTAAAAACTTCTGATAAATATCTTTTTTCAACACTTATCCACTCAAACACAAAAATTCCCTCCTTCTCTCTCAAGAAAGCTCTCAAACCCCTGAACCTGCAACAAAAACACTATTCGATTTATACACACGCACAAAACCACATGGCTTTAGTTCTTAAACAGGGACACAATCTCAGAGCCTACTTAGAAAAACAAGAAGGCTGGTCCCAATATGATGAGATCATTGATCTCGTCGTCAAATCCCAATATTTCACCGCTCTCACAATAGACCCACCAATACATCCTGAAACTCTCAATGAGTTCTGGGCTAATGCTGAGACAGTGATGGTGGATGATGAAGTTATCTCTTTCAACTCAACAATTAAAGGGAGACAAATGGCCATCACACCGGCCATACTTGCAAACAGACTGGGGTTGAATGATGTGAATGCCCCTGAAAAATTTGACAACTCTGCAATCCACCTAACCATGACTGAGTGTAGTTATCAAGGTACTCTCTCACAAGCTACTATCTTTAAAAAATATTTTGAACCAAAATATAAACTTTTGTTTCATTATATAGTTATGTGCTTGAGTCCTAAAACAGGGTCTTATGACCAGATGCCCTCAACCTTTCAACCAATTTTTCATTCCATTGTGAATGAAACAAATTTCAGGGCATCAAAACTTTTCTTTAATGAGTTGGTGTTACATCACAATAACACTAAGAAAAAGTTTTTGTTATATCCAAGGTTCATTATGCAATGCATAATAACTGAACTGGGTAATGAGGTGCTTGTGGGTAAAACTGAAATTTTAAAACCCTTAACCTCACAAGCATACTCAAGGCACAACAAACAGGCTGCCTGGCCAGAAGATGACCAAGGGGAACTAGAACCAGTCCCCATGGAACCCTCATCTTCCAAACCTACTCCACCAAAGGCCAAGAAACCCTTTAGTACAAAAACAAAAACCCACCAAACCTAAAAGAAAAGCTGTTCAGGAAGTTGAGATGCCTGAACAAACTATTGTGCAATATGCACTTCTTAAAGATGTGACTGAAACATCCTCTCAGTCTCATCCATCTCAAACCCCACCAAGAGCACCAATCACAATCCTTTTCAAAAGAAAAAGACTTAAGAAAACAATTCCCATTGATTCATCTTTTGAAACTGTTGAACCCACTGCCCAAACTACTGAACCAGCACCCCAAACTTCTGAACCAGACATTGAAATAGCCAAACTTCTCTCTCGGCTAAAAGAGAAAGTCCCATCTACACATGTCAGTCCCCATCAACCACATAAAACAGGGGACATAGCCTCAGAAATTGACATGGATGTGGACACTCAAAGCCCTAACCAAAGAGATGAGGATGAACCAGAGTCTCTAAGCCCAAACTTAGAAACTTTTGGTACTTTTGAGGCTGCTACTACTCATTTACCACCCAGTGGTGGATCTGAGGATAGAAGTAACATAGCTAAGACCTCAACTGTGGCAACTACTGATGAAGGCTTATTGCCTGAGGTAGGAAATCCTCTGAACCAAGAAAAAGAGGTACATGAGACAACTGAGTTGGGCTCAGCTCATGATGTAACTGATACAGTCCTCATTGAGGATGTAATCAGGGATTCAGATTATTCCATTGATTTGGATGATGTTTCAAAACACCAAACTACTGAATTGACGGCTACAAGTGAAGGTCCTGCACATGGTGTATCTAAGCTCAAGAAGCTAGTCACACCATCTCAGGTTAAAGCCCACTCAATCCATGATTTCCCTAGAGTGGCATCTTCTGTACAACAAGAAGATCACCCAAAAACACACCCCTCACTACAAATGCCTACCCAATTCCCTGGGCAAACAAGCATAGACATGAACCAGCTATGCAGCCCAGATGGTCCCCTGTACCACATGATGAACACTCTCATCAAGAATCACTTCCAAACATACACAGCTAACTTGGAGCTGTCAATCAAAAACCAATTTGGAGTGATCAAGACAAAGATGAACGAACTGTTCAACAAAATTGAATTCAACAGCAGACAGATTGCTATTCTTACAGGTCATTTCTCCCAACCCTCAACTTCCAAACTTGATGAATCCAAAAGGGAGAGAAAATTAGGGAACCTAAGGAGTCATTTGAAGCCAGGATAAAGGTAAGAGTGGCTATCCTGGAAAGAGATCAAAAGAATCAAGCCAGAAAAGAAAAACTGGCCCAACAATTTGGTGTCTCTATTCAAGAAATAGAAGATGCTGAAAAGTCTGATGAATCCCAAAGGCATAATGAAGAAACCTCTGATGGCCAAAGTTCTGATGAAGAATCAGAAAGTACTGAAGACAATCCTTCAATAGTTAACAAACCTTCAGAAGTTGTCAACCCATTAGAAGTAAACACTTCCAAGACTCAAACTGCTGACCCTTCCAGATCAACTGCTCCTATTCAACCAACTTTTGTTCCTACCAGGCCTACTACAACAGTTACCACAATGACTGTGCTAAACCCTTCTGCAATCTCTCAATCAGCAGAAATACTTGAGAAGAGTTTAGTGGCAGCCCAAAAGAAGGCCAGAGAAGATCAGATCTGGAAAACACTGGAAGAAAGGGATGACTTAGATCTAAGCCGTGAAGAAAAACTTCAGGCTTATGAAGCTGAACTCCAAAGGCAGGCTAGCCTAGACCAGATTGCTGAAGAAGATAAAAGACATCAACTGATGTCTTACATTACAAAGAACAGCAAAATCAAAGCCCACACATTGAAGAGACTCTCTATGGAAGAGCTGACAAGAAGAGCTCAACTTATTGTAGATAAACTTGCAACAAGTAAAGACACAAAGGCTAAGAGAGCTCAGATGATAGAAGAATTGGTAGCCAATGGTTATGGTTCAAAAGCCTCAGTGTCCAAATGGAAGGAAGAAAGATTGGTGGACACATATAGAAAATATAAGGCTGCAAGGGCTGCAAATCTAGAGAAGTTTCAAACTGCTGAAGTATCAACTTCAGTAGTTAGAACTTCTGGTGTTCAAAGAAGACCAGCTACACAAAGAAAGAAATTAGAGGAGAAAGTGAAGACTGATTTCAGAATGGTACTACTAGAAGGTAGTACAGTAGTCCATTCTGATTTTGATATAGAAGAAAAGCCTCTGATCACACAATTCAGGGATCCTTCCACCTTTGCATATCAAATCCAGAAGACTATCACAGATAAACTGCACACTAAGGTAGTAACTGAACATCATTTGCCAACATTTCAGATACCTAATGTGATGCAACAAGAACAAGGAAGTGAATCCTACCTGAGAGTCACTGAAGTTGAAAACATTCAATACTCAGGAGAAACCCAGGGTACCACCATGGTTCCCTACATTGTAGACTTTGACAAGTCTAAAGTACCAATAATCAGATGGTCCTTTACTGATAGAAACTCAGTACTTGTGACAAGAAGAGATCAGACAAGCAGGGCATATAGGTCAATGAATGATATGAAGAAACTATCAACCAAAGACCTGCTTACAATCCAACACTTAGAACCACAGATGTAACGACCAAACGAAATAAAATTATTAAAATAATATTGGGCCACCTTAAGGTGTAGCCCAATACACTTACCCGGATATAACACCTAAAGCCCACCTAGCCCAAATAGGGCCCAACTAATATCCGGCTCGTTAATAAACCCGATATAATGGGCCGAATGTTTGGGCTTAAATGTTGGTCTTGTTAAGTTAATTAGTGGGCCGATAGAATATTACTAAATGGGCCAATAGTTATTATTATTTTGCTGGGCCAAGTAAGTAGGTCCTATAGCTAGTAATGGGCCGATAGTTTAGATAAACAAACCCACAACACTTAAACCTCAAACTTGAGACCTCCTCATAATGATAGAACCGGCCCATTAGTGTTATACAAAGATGCCGCCATTTCCTTCCACCTAAGCACTCAAGCTCTCTTATATCACCACCTATCTAGTCTACAAACCTAGATCATCATTGCTTGCATGGATTAAAGCAAACCACTTCCTCTAAACCGGCCAAACCATTCGGAAACCACAAACCCACCATTCACCTCTTCATCTTCAACATGCAATCCATTCATCTTCCATCCCTATCAATCGGCAACCTTACCTCATAATTATCATCCTTTTCTTGTAAATCTTCTATTATACATAAGCTTAGTTATCACAACTAACCCACGGCTACGGTGTGAAACCGGCCGTTAAGAATCATCCGGGTAAGTTCTAATCCTTAACTTGTAGAAATCACGAGCGCCAAGCTGTAATGGCCAGCTTACCTACGTATTTATATACCTAAGCTGTAATGGTCAGCTAACTAACATATATGTGTGTATTTGTAATCGTGTTTATGTGATAAACAGGTAGTCCGCATAGTTTCCGAGCAAGTCATCAATCTTAGAAATCAAGTGGAAGAACAACAAGTGAGTGTTTGCACCCCATAATAGCTTTTAAATGATTTGGGATAGATGTATGTTTGTTGTCTTTGAAAATCATTGTTTGATCATGATCCAATAGAAATAATAGAAACCGGTCGGATAGAAACTACGTAGAGTGGATCCATTCGGTATCAAAGAGTATAGACCCGGGCCGATTAGAGGCTACGGGACCATGCATAATCGATCTATACTCGAAAATAGAATGACCGGACGATTACATGCATGTGTCTAAAAGATTGTTAAAGTCTTGGCATCACTCACTAGTTTCGACTAACGTATTTTAAACATACATTTCAGGAGATTATCATGGAACCCGAGCTCAGTTATGGTGTTAGTGAACTTGTCGAATGAAGTTTGATGTTTATAAATAAAGTAGAATCGTGTTGTAGTATGACGTTTTCAAAAACGAAGGTTGTAAGGGCTTCGGCCTAAACATGGTTTGGAAAGTTTGGTTTTAATGTATAATATAATGATGTTTTGAGTTAAAAATGTTGGTTGTGATAAGAGTACAAGAAACCGGTTTTAAAAGTGGGAAATTAAAACTATGAAACTAGTTAGGAAACTAACTACCAATCGGTAACGACTCGGTGAAAATCGGGTCGTTACAACAGAAAGGGTCTCTTACTGATGAACAACTGAACCAGCTCAAGAATTACATGTTCAAAGGAATATGGAAAATTGTGAAGGACAGATAAGAACAATAAGGAATTAGTAAGGTTTTGGCTTCATCAATCCAGGGGGAGATTGTTAGGACAAAAAGGATTGGTGAAACCACTTTTGAAAACCTTAGTCTAATTCACTTCTGTCAAAATACTCTAAGTATAGAACTGCTGAAGAAGAAGGATCAAACTGCTGAAGAAGAGATTCAGAAGGGCTGAAAAAGAAAAGTCATCAGAAGTTCTGAAGTTCAAACCAGACACTTCTACTGAAGAACTACTGAAGACAAACTACTCATCAGTAGTTTGTCATTCATCAGTACTTACATGAAGATCTTTTCCACCGCCTTTGTATATCAGTAGTTTATTACTTTAGTGTTTCTTTTTGCTTTATGTACAAGTTCCAAGACTGCAACTTGTTGCAACTTGTTTCTGAACTTGCTTTTGGCAAGGTTCATGTATTTGTAACGTCTATAAATAGAAGGGTTCATCCCTCTGTTTTAGACATTGATTTTAATACAAGAAATCCTTCAACACTTATTATTGTTATTTCCATTTCATGTTTATTGAGAATCTGTCAAAGTGTTTCATTCTCATTCAATACTTAGATTCTCAATAAATACTTATCATTTATTAGTTCTTGAATCCATGGGGAGTAATAACTCCTGTTGATAAGTGTAGCTTTAAACTTATAACATTCCGCTGTGCTATCACTGATCAAGAACTTGCTAAACACTTAAGTGTCAACTAGCAAGTTCAAACAAAAGAGCAATATACTGATCCAACACCTACTCCACCAAAGGCCAAGAAACCCAAGGTACAAAAACAAAAACCCACCAAACCTAAAAGAAAAGCTGTTCAGGAGGTTGAGATGCCTGAACAAACTATTGTGCAATCTGCACTTCTTAAAGATGTGACTGAAACATCCTCTCAGTCTCATCCATCTCAAACCCCACCAAGAGCACCAATCACAATCCTTTTCAAAAGAAAAAATACTTAAGAAAACTATTCCCATTGATGCTTATTTTAAAACTGCTGAACCCACTGCCCCAACTACTGAACCAGCACCCCAACTTTCTGAACCAGAAATTGAAATAGCCAAACTTCTCTCTGGGATAAAAGAGAAAGTCCCATCTACACATGTCAGTCCCCAACAACCACATAAAACAGGGGACATAGCCTCAGAAGTTGACATGGATGTGGACACTCAAAGCCCTAACCAAAGAGATGAGGATGAACCAGGGTCTCTAAGCCCAAACTTAGAAACTTTTGGTACTTTTGAGGCTGCTACTACTCATTTACCACCCAGTGGTGGACCTGAGGATAGAAGTAACATAGCTAAGACCTCAACTATGGCAACTACTGATGAAGGCTTAATGCCTGAGGTAGGAAATCCTCTGAACCAAGAAAAAGAGGTACATGAGACAACTGAGTTGGGCTCAGCTCATGATGTAACTGATACAGTCCTCATTGAGGATGTAATCAGGGATTCAGATGATTCCATTAACTTGGATGATGTTTCAAAACACCAAACTACTGAATTGACGGCTACAAGTGAAGGTCCTGCACCTGGTGTATCTAAGCTCAAGAAGCTAGTCACACCAGATCAGGTTAAAGCCCACTCAATCCATGATTCCCCTAGAGTGGTATCTTCTATACAACAAGAAGATCAACCAAAAACACACCCCTCACTACAAATGCCTACCCAATTCCCTGGGCAAACAAGCATAGACATGAACCAGCTATGCAGCCCAGATGGTCCCTTATACCACATGATGAGCACCCTCATCAAGAATCACTTCCAAACATACACAGCTAACTTGGAGCTATCCATGAAGAACCGTTTGGAGTGATACAGACAAAGATGAATGATTTGTCCAACAAGATTGACTACAACATCAAACAACTTGCTCATCTTACAGGTCAGTTCTCCCAAGCTTCAACTTCAAAAACTGATGAAGCCAAAAAGGGGGAGAAAATCAAGGTACCTATGGATACACTTGAAGCCAGGAGAAAGGCAAGAGTGGCTATCCTAGCAAGAGATCAAAAAGATCAAGCCAGAAAAGAAAAACTGGCCCAACAATTTGGTGTCTCTATTCAAGAAATAGAAGATGCTGAAAAGACTGATGAATCCCAAGGGCACAATGAAGAAACCCCTGATGGCCAAACTTCTGATGAAGAATCAGAAAGTACTGAAGACAATCCTTCAGTAGCTGACAAACCTTCAGTTGTTGTCAACCCATCAAAGGTTAACACTTCCAAAACTTAAACTGCTGACCCTTCCAGATCAACTGCTCCTATTCAACCAACTTCTGTTCCTACCAGGCCTACTACAACAGTTACCACAATGACTGTGCTAAACCCTTCTCCAATCTCTCAATCAGCAGAACTACTTGAGAAGAGTTTAGTGGCAGCCCAAAAGAAGGCCAGAGAAGATCAGATTTGGAAAACACTGGAAGAAAAGGATGACTTGGATCTAAGCCATGAAGAAAAGCTACAGGCTTATGAAGCTGAACTCCAAAGGCAGGCTAGCCTAGACCAGATTGCTGAGGAAGATAAAAGACATCAACTGATGTCTTACATTACAAAGAACAGCAAAATCAAAGCCCACACATTGAAGAGACTCTCCATGGAAGAGCTGACAAGAAGAGCTCAACTTATTGCAGACAAACTTGCAACAAGTAAAGACACAAAAGCCAAGAGAGCTCAGATGATAGAAGAGTTAGTAGCTAATGGTTATGGTTCAAAAGCCTCTGTGTCCAAATGGAAAGAAGAAAGATTAGTGGACACTTATAGAAAATATAAGGCTGCAAGGGCTGCAAATCCAGAGAAGTTTCAAACTGCTGAAGTATCAACTTCAGTAGTTAGAACTTCTGGTGTTCAAAGAAGACCAACTACTCAGAGGAAGAAATCAGAGGAGAATGTGAAGACTGATTTCAGAATGGTACTACTAGAAGGTAGTACAGTAGTCCATTCTGACTTTGACATAGAAGAAAAGCCTCTGATCACACAATAAAGGGATACTTCCACCTTTGCATATTAAATCCAGAAGACCATCACAGACAAACTGCACACTAAGTTAGTAACTGAACATCATTTGCCAACATTTCAGATACCTAATGTGATGCAACAAGAACAAGGAAGTGAATCCCACCTGAGAGTCACTGAAGTTGAAAACATCCAACACTCAGGAGAAACCCAGGGTACCACCATGGTTCCCTACACTTTAGACTTTGACAAGTCTAAAGTACAAATCATCAGATGGTCCTTTACTGTTAGAAACTCAGTACTTGTGACAAGAAGAGATCAGACAAGCAGGGCCTATAGGTCGATGAATGATCTGAAGAAGCTTTCAACTAAAGATCTGCTTACAATCCAACACTTAGAACCACATAAAGGGTCTCTTACTGATGAACAGCTGAACCAGCTCAAGAATTCCATGTTCAAAGGAATATGGAAAATTGTGAAGGACAGAAAAGAACAATAAGGAATTAGTAAGGTTTTGGCTTCATCAATCCAGGGGGAGATTGTTAGGACAAAAAGGATTGGTGAAACCACTTTTGCAAACCTTAGTCTAATTCACTTCTGTCAAAATATTCTAAGTATAGAACTGCTGAAGAAGAAAGATCAAACTGCTGAAGAAGAGATTCAGAAGTGCTGAAGAAGAAAAGTCATCAGAAGTTCTGAAGTTCAAACCAGACACTTCTACTAAAGAACTACTGAAGACAAACTACTCATCAGTAGTTTGTCATTCATCAGTACTTACATGAAGATCTTTTCCACCGCCTTTTTGTATCAGTAGTTTATTACTTTAATATTTCTTTTTGCTTTATGTACAAGTTCCAATACTGCAACTTGTTGCAACTTGTTTCTGAACTTGCTTTTGGCAAGCTTCATGTATTTGTAAAGTCTATAAATAGAAGGGTTCATCCCTCTGTTTTAGACATTGATTTTTAATACAGAAATCCTTCAACACTTATTATTGTTATTTCCATTTCATGTTTATTGAGAATCTGTCGAAGTGTTTCATTCTCATTCAATACTTAGATTCTCAATAAATACTTATCATTTATTAGTTCTTGAATCCAGGGGGAGTAATAACTCCTGTTGATAAGTGTAGCTTTAACTCATAATATTCCGCTGTGCTATCACTGATCAAGAACTTGCTAAACACTTAAGTGTTCACTAGCAAGTTCATATAAAAGAGCAATATACTGATCCAACGACTAGTGATTAGGCTCTAATTGCCTATATTTATTGGCAATTACGCGTAATTACCTATAATGTCATGCAATTACGCGAAATCACTATTTTAACACATATAAACACGTATTCACATACCGGCAAGTCATATAATGATTGTAAGCACATAATGTATGATAACTAACACGTTCCCATCCGTTCACCAATTCCCGGGACTCAAGATTTACGTGTGTGCGTTAAACCCGGCGATTCTACAAATCATTAATCCGTGTTCACATGGTTATGGACCGACTCCCAATGATCCCGTGGATCATCGTAACGACTCCCAATGATTCCCGGAACCATCATAACGACTCAAGGTAGACTTATGTGTTTTATAAAATGTTAACCTAAACGTGCCGGGTGTCACAGGTTTACACTGCAAGTGGCATCCAATGATTTTATGTTGATCAAAGTGAGCCATCTATAGAAGATGAACAACTGGGAATCCAATGAATAATGATGTCATTGTTATTAAAAGTGACTCTTTTATCGTTGTCGAAAAAGATGCTGCTGAAGATGTTGAAATATATGAAAGTGTTCAATTTAATTGTCAAAACATATAATCAGTTTTAATATGGTTACTTGTCTAATACATGTTTAATTGTTCATGTTACATGTATTTGGGCTGGATGAGTTGAAGATAAAGGTTGTTGGATACATGCTGTGGACTTGATGAAAGGTAGCTGGCCCATGTGACATTCTCATGTTAATTGTAAGCCTAAAGTCCATATGTGAGTGGCTTATAATACCGAGTCATTGTGAGCCGTTCGATTGTGATCCATGTGAAGCTTCTGATCCAACGGTTATAAACACTCTAATTTTGTTTCTTGGGTGAAGATTCTGGATGCTAGTAAATAAAAGGATGGGTCGTCTTCGTTTATCTGTTTTTACAGTCCAAATCAATAATCTGTGACTCTCCCTCTCCTGATATTCTCTGATCACTAACAAAAAGAGGCGATTAGGGTTCTTCAAAGATATACACTTGAAGTCTCTCTCATAACCATCATTCTCCATCTATATCAACACATTACTTAGATGACAGTCCAATTCTACTCTGTTCAAGATCTTTGATTTTCTATTGTGTATTCAAGATCCGTGATTCCCTTGTGACAGTTTACACAGGTCGATTGTTTTTGTTTGTTTGTTTATATCGATACACAAATCTTATCATGTTCTTTTTCGTTTATTTCTCTCAGTGTGGGTTTGAGTCTTGATCATAATAATGTGGTCGTTGTAGTCTCAGGTACAACCTAGTGTATTGTGAGATGTGTTAAGTAATCGCTTGGTTCATAAGTTTGTGTGTCTTAGGCGTTTAGGGTTTATTTCCCTATATTTTAAGAGTCTTGTATGTTTTTGGTTTCTTTAATAAAAGTTTTCTGATTGTTTTCGAATTGATACCATGATTTTTGACATGGTATTAGAGCCAAAGCTTTGATTCTGGTGAAAATAGTGCTCTGTGAATCTTATCTTTGGTAGATCTGGTTCATGAGTAAGTATTTCATCATCTCTCCTTTTTCCGTTGTGTTTGTTTTTTCTGCGTTTTAAGAACAGATCGATTTTTTTATCGTGGGTCTAATTTTGTTCGTTTCCGCTGAGGTTCTGTTGTTGGAGTTGATTGTATTATATTTTCGATCAAGAAAGACGAGTCAAGGGTCTGATCTTAATAATAGATCTTGTTCTTGATTTTTTGGTCTCGGAATAATATATCTGGTTTTTTATAGGTTCAGATCTTCTCAGGTTTTTTTTGTTTTCACGGTCTGAATTGGTTGTTGTTGAAAAGTGTTTCCGCTGCTACTACTATTGGATTTGGTCATTCTGGTTAGGAATGGGTGTGATATTATAAGATCTGGGGATTGATGGTTTGTTAAATCATATGGACTTTCTTTTCTGGTTTCAAAGGAGGTGTGGAGGATTGTTACAGGTCTGGTTTGGTCTATGTTGATCGTGTTATTCTTGATCATTGTAAAACAAGTGGAGTATTTATCTTTATTCCTCACAGCGTGTAACCCTAAGTGAAGGTTACAGTTGTGAGTTTGCTAAGGCGAACCTTAACTTGGGCAAATCCCTTGGTAAGATCTTTCCATATTCTCTCTACTTTCATTGAAGTCTGTTGGTCTAGATGTCTGGTACCGGGTTAGAAGGACCGGCAATTGATTGGGTCTTTAGTGTTAAGGGGGGTTGTTGTTTAGGTCTAGGGGCTCCCAAGTTAAGGCCTGCGGTGGCACCTTGAGTGATGAACCACTGATCTGGTCCCTGGCTTGGTTTCTCCGTATGTGTCTGTTGTACTCTTTATGATTATTGTTTTGTCACTATGGACTGCGATGTTGTTTTTGCTATTTGTAATGATGATATTAATAACTATGATAACACCCTGGATAATAATGCAATAATTGAAACATTGTAAATACGTAGCATGCTAGTGATTCAATCATTCGTTCTGATTTTTGTTATCTTTCTCTCTCGTGTTTTTCCCTCTAAAAGGCTAGGGTTTCGTTGTTGTCATCAATAGGTTCATAGTCTTGAACCAGGTTGTTAGTGGTGATTACCGTTGGCAGTTTAGAAGTCGTAATCTGTCTAGCTTTAGAGTTTGTTGTTAGAGGTTGATATTTGTATCGTTTGATTGTTTCCTTTGTTTATATGTTTTATTTGTTTCAATAATATGTTATGGTTATTGTTGATTCAAAATTTGACATGGTATGTATAAATCATTGGGCTAACTTGGTTTTGCCGTGTTGTTGGGTTGTTTTCTGTGTTTAATAACTGAAAAAGATTTATTTGATTAAAAAAATAAAATTTTTTAATCCGATTAGTTTTTTTAAACTCTTTTCCCAGTTTTCTTTGACAATAAAATTCTTCAAATGTGGGTCTGTTTTTAAATGTTGTGTGACTTTTATTGTTTTAAACTCACATGATTTAAGTGTTCAGGCTATTATTCTAAGATGTATAAGTTATGTTCTGCTGGTTATCTAAAACCTTGGTTGTCTCTTGGTTTGATGTGATTCATGTGGTTTTTTAAAATTGGCTTTAACCATATCTTAATGAGTTTTAGATAAGATCATGTCATGTTGGTTTTGTTTGCCCGGTGTCATGGCGTTTTTTTCTTTTCCTTTAAATAAACTCGTATGAAAATGGTTTTGTGTGGCCTGTTTGTAATGCAGTTCTAGTTGACCCGTGTGGTTCACTTGCTTAACCAATAAGTGTTGTCAAGGTTATTATTGAAGTGTTATTGTCAGCCTTGTTTACTCCTTTGTGGGATGTTTTTCTAATTGTAAAATCATGTGATTTTTCTTATTCAATTAGATGTTTTTGGCTGATAATTCTGGAATTGGAACATGTTGTTTTGATTTAGCAACCCGTGTGTTTCAATTGGTGTATCTCATCTCTTGTTATTTTTGTATTGGCACTAGATCTAGGATTCTTGAATGAAATCTACTAGTTGTAGATTTAGGAAATCCGTTAGATCATGTTAAGTGTTTTTTTTTTTGTCTTTTCGTCTTGTTGATGATCTGAATCGTAGAGGTTAGAGAAGATATTGTAAGAGGTTCCGGTTGGTTTCTCTTTATGTTTTACATCTTGTAGGTGTTGCAGCCTTATGTGTGTTCTTCTGTGTGGAAGATTCTATTATGGTATGTATATCTTGTGTTTTTTGAGTATTATGAGATTCTGTTTGGGCTGTAACGGTGCTTACATGTTTATGAATCATGTGATTTAGTTTTGTATAGGTAGTTGAATCTTGTAGTTCGAGTACTTCTACCGGTTTTATTGTCAAGAATGTTCTTGAATGTTTTACAGCCTTGTATATTTTCTCACGTGGGAAGTTATTTTTGATTGAAAATCGTGTGATTTGTGTTCAATCAAAACCTGTTTGGCTGTGTGTTATGGTCTTATTTTTGAATCTTGTGATTCTGTCTTTTCTAAAGTCATGTGACTTTTGTCTTATCAGATATGGTTTCTGATCCTCTTATTGAATCGTGTGACTCAAATTTTTTGTAGAGTTGTAAAAGGTTTTTGCTTGATTCAAATTAGTCTTTATGATCTTTACAAGTTCTTTCTTGATATTTTTATTGTAAAGTTGTAAAATTTTTTGATCAAGACAAATCTGTTGTTTAAGTTCTTCACAAGTATTGTTTTTCAGACGTTTTCTAAATTCTAGAAAGTCATGTGACTTTATATGTCATCAGTTGTATATCCGATGTTATGTGTTTATATGATTATGTTTGTATCATATATGTGTTTTTGAATTGTGTGATTCAAAGTCTTTAGACATCTTTTGAGGTTTACAGTCTTATGACTCGTCTTATCATAATTGTTTCTGATAAGTGTTTTTTGGGCTCTTGTAGTTCCTTGTGATCAGATTTATAGGTCTAATATTATGATAGATTTGATTGATATATCTGATATTGTTATAGAATTTTATGATTCTATTTTCTCTTAGACTATGTTTTCTGATGTGTTTGCCTCTAAAGAGTTTTTTTCTAATGGCATTTACATTTTATTTTGATTTTTTGGGCTTAAGGTTCTGTGTCTGGTTTTAAATTTTTTTTGTTAAAGTAACTGGTTATTTCACACTTGACTTTCATATGTGGTTTTTTTGTGTCAGTATAACAAATTATTAATTTTGCAAACATGTTTTCCTTTACGTTAATCTTGAAAAATGGATGTTAAGAGCTCAAGGGTTAACCACTAAGAAGGTTTTTTTAATATCTTCATAGTTCTCAAAGTGACTGTGTTTATAAATTTTGTCTTGAACTTGAACTGAATAGCAAATATACATTGAAAAAAGGGTTCATGTTGTGTTGATTGTTCTCTAAAAGTACTAAGTATAGACAAGCAAGAAGTGTTCAGCCATGCGTTTAGGTTGTCTCACCAACTGAATTGAGGAGAGGTGTTAAAAGGGAAGATAAATCTTTATATTTGATTCTTCTTTGATTCTTGTTTTAATTAGGATTGTTTTTATTTTTGGTTGTCTTCATGTCTTGTTTTATGTTGTGATTTTCATACTAGGCTTGATGGATTCTTATGAAGAAAAGGATGTAAGCACTAAAACTTGAAGCTATGAAGGAAATCCTTTTTTAAGCTTAATGGGGGTGATAGGCTTCAAGAGTCTGATGTTTAGTGGCCATCATACTAAAGTTTTCAGGGAAGTTTTTTCATGTAACTGTGTCTTTTTTGTTTTCATGTTTAGTCACTGGTTATATGGTTGAAGAAGATATGTTTTTTAATAAAAATAAAGATCTTTTAATGATGTGTTTTTATTCAAAAAATGTACATTTTTCTTTTGTTTAATGTGTTTGCCTATTAAATTGAGGGGGGATGTTGAAATATATGAAAGTGTTCAATTTAATTGTCAAAACATATAATCAGTTTTAATATGGTTACTTGTCTAATACATGTTTAATTGTTTATGTTACATGTATTTGGGCTGGATGAGTTGAAGATAAAGGTTGCTGGATACATGCTGTGGACTTGATGAAAGGTAGCTGGCCCATGTGACATTCTCATGTTAATATTAAGCCCAAAGTCCATATGTGAGTGGCTTATAATACCGAGTCATTGTGAGCCGTTCGATTGTGATCCATGTGAAGCTTCTGATCCAACGGTTATAAACACTCTAATTTTGTTTCTTGGGTGAAGATTCTGGATGCTAGTAAATAAAAGGATGGGTCGTCTTCGTTTATCTGTTTTTACAGTCCAGATCAATAATCTGTGACTCTCCCTCTCCTGATATTCTCTGATCACTAACAAAAAGAGGCGATTAGGGTTCTTCAAAGATATACACTTGAAGTCTCTCTCATAACCATCATTCTCCATCTATATCAACACATTACTTAGATGACAGTCCGATTCTACTCTGTTCAAGATCTGTGATTTTCTATTTGTATTCAAGATCCGTGATTCCCCCGTGACAGTTTACACAGGTCGATTGTTTTTGTTTGTTTGTTTCTATCGATACACAAATCTTGTCATGTTCTTTTTCGTTTATTTCTCTCAGTATGGGTTTGAGTCTTGATCATAATAATGTGGTCGTTGTAGTCTCAGGCATAACCTAGTGTATTGTGAGATGTGTTAAGTAATCGCTTGGTTCATAAGTTTGTGTGTCTTAGGTGTTTAGGGTTTATTTCCCTGTATTTTAAGAGTCTTGTATGTTTTTTGTTTCTTTAATAAAAATTTTCTGATTGTTTTCGAATTGATACCATGATTTTTGACAGAAGACCAACCTTCATTTGTTGCATGCCAATTTGTGAGTTTTAAACTTAGATGGTTTGTGCAATTTGGCAGTGTAAATTTCCGATACTTATATGTTACTATTTGTTATGCAGTTGAACATTTAGAAGACGGTAGAAGGTATAGTCTAAGACTACTCGGAGTGGTGAGGGGGGAAAGAGGGGGATGAAGCGCCATGTGGCACTTGTGGGACCCACGTGAGGGGGAAAATTATGGGGAGTGGAAGGGGGGAAGAGGGGGGGGGGGAAGGAAATAATATTATATTGTGTTAAAGTTAAAAAAAAACCCTGACCAATCAGAAGATGCCAAGTGTCCCCCGACCAAGTGCCCCACGCCAAGCAAATGCCCCCCGCCCCTTCCACGCCACCGTCAGCGGCGGTGTTACCCCCTTCCCGCTCCCATTCCCGCCCCACTCCGGGCACTCTAAAGGGGTGGGCAAAGTATGTTAGGTGGGCTGCTATGGCAATTGATTTAGATTATGTTTATACCCTCACTAAAAACAAGATTTTATTGTTTGTTTCAAAGATTTGTTCAACGCAAAGCTAAATTTGCTTTACACAATATTCAGTTGGCTAAATGAAATCAATGAATACGAAACTAAGAACACTAATATGTTTCAGTAATAGCACATGTAAATATAGTAAATTTGTATTGAGTTATTGATAACAAATCTTCTCAAAATATAGGAGATATTGTTTTGTAATTATATAATGTAATGTGTTAATAGAATGAGATCAAGGATTATTATTCCAATAATAACGAAAACCATGTGTCACGCCCCCACCGGTTTCAATTGTCGCTTGTGACTTTCAATAAGCGATTTAATGTCTAATCGCTAAGGCATTTTATGGATGGACCGTTTATTGACTCCACAACAAATAGTTCCTTATGGCAATTGATGCAATTTCTCAAGTCAGGTCACCAATAAACTGAAAAAGTTGCAGGCTTTCCTCATGGCTGAACCGATTGTGCGAAAAATCAACTCATCGGTAAATCGAACTAGTCTGATCAATTTGGTGTCTTTGTTGTAGAAAAGAAAAGAAACGTAGGGGGGGGGGGTAATCATATATTTGATAATCTTTATTTTTGTTTTTTTAATACCAATGGTAGTTTAGTAACTTTACATATATTTAACTGAAAGATTTAATGACGTTAGTTATCAAGGACCATCCATATTATAAAAATACAACCATAAGACACACTCATGGATATTTTTTAATCTAATAGGGCAAATTTTGTAATTTTTAAACTACGAGGATCAACTATACAATATGTATAGATCACATAGAGACGAACCATGTAATTAAATCTAAAACTTCAATTAACATGAATGCGCTAATAAAAAACGAAAGATGTAAAATAAAATACATTAGACCATAAGTAATGGTTGATGCCCCTTAAAGGACATTTTCTGTCACATAATTATTATAAGGCCTCTTAAAAAATGTGTAATGGTTAAAGTCACTTAATGCCCTTTTTAGTTATTACTTTTCATATTTTTTATCCTATTTGGACATTATGCTAGAAATGCCCCACCCTCTTACACTGTGTTCCCGAGTTTCATTAAAGGATGGAAGAGAAAGGGTCTCCCTCCCTTTCTATTCTCTCCAATTCCTTTCAAATTGGAAAGATTGAAAATCACTCTGAAATCCCCTTTATTATCCCTCTCATTCCATCCATTTCCCTCCTACAAAAAACTCTGGAACACATTTTTTCCTCACTTCCTTTTCAATCCTTTCTGTTCCATCCTTTACACTGTGTTCCCGAGTTTCATTAAAGGATAGAAGATAAATGATCTCCCTTCTCTTCCCTTCTCTCCAATTCCTTCCAAATTGGAAAGATTAAAAATCACACTAAAATCCTCTTTATTATCCCTCTCATTCCCTTCCTTTCCCTCCTACAAAAAACTCTGGAACACATTTTTTCCCCACTTCCTTCTCAATCCTTTCTCTTCCATTCTTTAATGAAACTCTGGAACAGAGTGTTAATGAAACTCTGAAAGAGTGTTAATGCCTATATAATGCCAAAGAAGATGGTACTAGAGACATTATTATGCTTATTCATACCCATGTAATTTCCATTACACATGTCTTAGTGACGGTCGATGTGATTAAAGAGTTTTTCAAAAGATGATATTGGAACGAGTAATTACTGCTCTGGAAGAAAGAAAAACCTCTACAAAGGGCAAATATCTCACACACTCTCTCTCCCCTCTATCTCTCTCACTAAAAAAATCACCGAATAGGTTTCAACGACAACCGCTACTCTCTCTCATCTTTCTCTCTCTAAACCAACACAACCACCACCAATGGCCGCCGCATCGTCACCACGTGAAGACAACGTATACATGGCGAAACTCGCCGAACAAGCCGAACGCTACGAGGAAATGGTCGAATTCATGGAAAAAGTCGTCGCCGCCGCTGACGGCGGCGAAGAACTCACCATCGAGGAACGCAACCTCCTCTCCGTCGCCTACAAGAACGTGATCGGAGCACGTAGAGCCTCGTGGCGTATCATCTCCTCAATCGAACAGAAAGAGGAGAGCAGAGGCAACGAGGCTCACGTTTCCACCATCCGTGATTACAGATCTAAGATCGAGTCTGAGCTGTCATCGATTTGTGATGGGATATTGAAGCTTCTGGACTCGAAGCTTATTGGATCTGCTAGCAGTGGTGATTCCAAAGTGTTTTATTTGAAGATGAAGGGAGATTATTATAGGTATTTGGCTGAGTTTAAGACTGGATCTGAAAGGAAGGAAGCTGCTGAGAATACTTTGTCTGCCTATAAGGCTGCTCAGGTTAGGGTTTTGTTGATGATTTCAGCTTTGTTATTATATTATAGGTATTTCACTGTATTACTTTGTTAGATTATTATTATTATTATTATTATTTATTTTTTGTTATTATTTTTTAGGCTGTAAATTGTATATTTAATGTGAAATTACTCAGCTCATGCTTTTGTAGGTGTTTCACTAGTTAGTTTAGAAGTCAGATTTGAGTATATTCTTAATGATTTTTTGTCCTATTGTTGTGAATTTACACTGGTTTGGGGCTTTTGTAGCTTAGAAATGAAATATGAGATGAATCTATGTGTTATAATATTATGTTTCATGATTTGATACTTGACTGATATGCTGGCGGTTTGATTACTGAACAACATATGTTCTAGTTTGAAATGAGGCTGATGAAAGAAGCGAAAAAAGTAAGCCGTAGAAAGATTTGGCGCCGCTCACTAAATTCTTTGGTTAATAAAGTTTGTAAATTGGTGGTTCCTATTTGGAAAGGAATCAACAGAATAGCTAATAGCATAAAAGCTAAATTCCGTGTTTTTCATTACACAAGATTAGTGTTGTCAATTTCTAAGAATTACGGTGTCGTGTATGCAGGATATTGCAAATGCAGAACTGGCTCCAACTCACCCGATCCGTCTTGGACTGGCGCTTAACTTTTCTGTGTTCTACTATGAGATCTTGAATTCTCCTGACCGTGCATGCAATCTTGCGAAACAGGTGAGAATGCGATGTATATGGTCAATATTTTCGGAATTACTCGTAGATTATTGTTTCTACTTGCCGAGTCACTTTTATATGGATGTTTGAAGTTTGCTGATGTTTGATTTATGATCTGCTAGGCTTTTGACGAAGCAATTGCTGAGTTGGATACTCTAGGAGAGGATTCCTACAAGGACAGCACCCTGATAATGCAGCTTCTCCGTGATAACCTCACGTTATGGACTTCGGACATGCAGGTTGGTGTTTATCTTTCGGTCTGATGTTTAAATTGTTGGGGGTTCTTGCTGTTTACTTATTTTCTATTAACTGTAATGCTGGTTTTATGTAGGATGACACTGCAGAGGAAATTAAAGAAGCACCCAAGGCCGATGAGTAACAACTTTCTGCTTTTCCTCAAGACCGTTCTATGGTTTGTAATTGTTTGCTTTTCGATTGAAAGAATGTTACGCGTTGCGAGCATCTGCTCTTTAGCTGTAGGAATTTCATGCATTTCTATTCTGAATTTTATGCTTAATCGACTTCCATGTTCCATCTTGCAACACTTTCTAGCTTGTGATTTTATAAGTTTAATTAATATATGTGGTTACACTTATAAGTATGTTTGATTTAAATTCATATAAATGGTTGATGAATTTTTTTTTTTTTTTTTTTGAAAGGTGATGAATTTCTTTCTTTAGGCTGTCAAAATTTCTGTCTGGCCTGTCTGTGTTTTAATTTATTTTTTTCTGCAATATATAATTAATTACTTAGACAGGCTGTAAAGGATGGAGTGCACTATGTTTTGACTGCTTTGCAGGAAGGTATGACTTAATGAGTTAATGGTTTGCACTTTTGGTCCCTTTTGCTACCTTTACAGTTGGATGGGTTTTGGTAATGTTTAATGAATAATAATAATAATTGATGATGGCAAGGATCCCACTTATAGGGGCATTGCCTTTTCCTCTCATTTAATTGTGCTCATAATGTCCCTTTTGATATATATTGGTGCATTCATCAGTCTTTTTGACCAAGTCTCCTGAAGCAGTTTTTTTCTTTCTGTTGAAATGGTCAAATTTTTATGAAACTTGTTTTTTCTCATCATAAATATTATCTTCACTGTGTTTTAATAAATACTGGATGATATTTTTAAATCTTTGGATTTATGTGGAAGATTTACAAGGGTTGTGGCTGTGGTCAACTGGTCATAGATGATACCCTAACACCTTCAATCTTGGTCTGCAACATCCGATTTGTTAAAACACTACCCTAAAACACGTTAATGTGGTGGGGGCATTACCCAAGTGTACCCTAAAGTAACCATGGGTCTTACCGTTTTAGACATGCCATCCACTACCCTCTCTATATCTCTCACCTGCGTGTGTGCGCGCACACACACTCCATCGGGTACTCTTCACTAAAAACACTACCATAGGGGAAAGGGAAGGGGCGGTGCGGTGTACCCATTAGGGTACCCCCTATCAGAAACCATACTCACCAGCCTAAGTTTATTTAACGTGAAAGAGCTGGTAACTCAGCTTCTTCGTCTTCCCAGACCCCACCCGTTCCATTGACATTTAAGACCATATCGGCAGCTCTCTGCAGGTAGCACGCTCTCCATGCCGGCCTGCCCAGCAGGGTTTAATTGGGCACCCCCACCCCAAACACACTTGCAACTCTTCACAAGCACCACCCTTGCTATGGATCCCTCCTTCCTCTACTTTCACACTATATGGGTATCTCATGGAATCCTTTAGCGATGGAGATGCTCTAAAGTGAATGTTAACGTCGTCACCTGAATGTGGCTGATTGTATCCTTGTTAACAAATGTTTCCTTTTTCCTCTGGCAATACGTGACTGAATGAGAAAGATTAATTAAATACTTTATTTAGTTATAATAATAATAATAATTTTATTTATAAAGTATTAAAAATAATATAAAGTGACCTCAGATTTACGACATCAAAATTCAAAATGTTGGCTATCCTTTTCTTTTCTTTAGGTCGTAGGATATATAGAATTTTGCAGACATAAAGTTAATCACCCATAAATAATTCTGATACCTCCCATACCAGATCGATAAATCCAAACTGAACTCAGTATGGTAACTCCTTGACATTGGTTTTGGTTTTCAAACTCGGAATCTTCTTGGAAACTATCTAAAAGCTAGTGTTGATTAGTGTACATTAGGTTTAGATTTTTTATTTATTATTATTTTTTTAAATGTGTAGTTGGTTTTTATATTGATTTGATTTTTCTATAGCAACTGGGGTGCGTTAACTATTTTAATTTCAAAGAAAAGAAGCCTGATTCACCCACTTATTATTTATTTCTCTCCTCGAGTCGAGCCGTATAATTTTTTAGTTTAAATACCGCTTTCTCATTAATAAGCCAAGCAAATTACATAAGGATACTAGATAGACGGACAACAAACTGCGTCGTCGTCCCTTTCTGAATAAAAAACCCTAATCTACTGAAAACAAAGCCTCGCCCTTGAGGGGTTGAAAAGTTGTTGTGGACTTTCCGCGGAACACTTGTCAAGAACCGAACCGCCTCCGGTGCCAAGGGAGACGAAGTGTCAAACACAAGGAGAACGAAGGCATGATGTATAAATTGAAATTTGAGTTCCACTCGAGCTCAAAAACTTTTTCATTGTTCGAGCTCGAGCTCAAATGAGTCGAAGGTTTAGCTGAAAAGCTTTTACCACACTCACATTGGGTATCGACGCCACTTTAACGCATATCCACAGTCATAACTCCTGCATTTGTATCACCAGGTTCCTTAAACATTGCCTCGGGTCAAATCCACCTTCTGGCTAAACGTGACATAGGGACTCACGGGTTATTTGTAAGGTCCAGTGTACACTCTTATTGCATGTCCGTAGGGGCACATATAAGTTGATGAAACCGATGAAAACAATGATATTTCACGATGGAAGTGATAACCAAGATTTGTCCAGACCAAAAGTGAGCTGGAAAATTCAGAAGGGGAACATATCATGGTTGTGGAGAACAAGTGGCATTTGACACCATGGAGGGACTAACATTAAGTGTCCAGATCTGATTCAAGGGAGTTTTTATGAATAAAAACCTTTCTAACACCTTTCTAAACAAAACTATTTCATTAATAATGAGTTTTTATGCAAAAATCCTTGTGTTAATGATGTTAAATGAGATTATATGTGTTATATGATGTTTGAATGATGAATAGATGATAGGATAAGGATCTATGACTATTTTAGATGATGATATATAGTTATTATAAGGTGTAATTAATGATTGATGATGTTTTACCCATTTTAGGGGTTTTGTGCTAGATCTAAAATTTGTTCTTGATAGTATTGTTGATTATATGATTGGGGGTTTTCATATACATGATAATATGTGCATAATAATTTGTTTATGAGTTAATTTTGATAAGTTCCCATTTTAGGTAAGATTATATGCATTGATGTGACATTTCCATAATTTGCCATTTTGGGTAAGCTGTGATTTCTTCATGAAACGGATAGATTTTGGGACATAATTGGTAGGGTTTTACGGGGATAGATTAGATGTAATCAACTACTGCGATTTATGATGTTTCGTGGTGTTTTCGGACTGTTTTGATGCGATTTGGTGCGTTTTGTGAGTTTTTGCAGCAGTTGGGTCGAACCAGAAATTGGTTCTCCCCAACTGGAGCTCGAACCAATCATCAGGAGGTCGAATCAACTGGGGTTGAACCCATTCGACCCTCCTGAAGGTCGAACCAAGTTGGTTCTGGCCTGATTCGACCCCACGACTTCATAAATGCGATTTTTGATGCAAACTAAGTGTTTTATGCATGATTCTTATGTGTAAACTATATGTACTTGATTAATTCGTTTAATGGGTCACCAACGGGATGTCGGATCTGTCTAGTGTGTCGGGTCAACGTTCAAACACATTTTCAAACATATGTAGTCATGATCTGGACAACAAGGGACTAATTAACCTACAAGTTTTAGTCAAAATACTTATACAAACTTTATGATTGGTCGCCGGTATTTGGGACTATCTGGTCGTGTCGGTAATTCTTTTCTAGAAAACGCAAACTAAGGTGAGTGTCACAACCCCATTCTTTACTGTTTTCATTATCTGGGGGAGAAACATGCGGTACGAACTTATGAACTTTTAGACCAACATATTACATTATATCACATGGATACTTAGTGACATTTACATCATTAAAGTCCTCCTAACATTTAGTGAACCATTAATATGTGGATACATAGCGGAGAAAGTGTGAATAGATCTATTGGGCCCAGCAAGCCCCACTCAGGTCGACTGGAGGTCGGAGGGGTGCATATTTGTCCTATTTAACTTACGACACCAGGTGATGACCGATGGCGGGTATTGAGGCATTCTAACGTTCAGCAGTGGTTCACGACACTTTAGTACCATGTAACGATGTCTAGCTAGCATCATTAACTATATTGCCAATTTATATGGTCGTATTCTCCATATCTATCTATATAATAATTGAGGTCACTTGGGTTGAATGAAGGCTTAGGAGAGAGTTGAAGGTATCCATATTGAATATGGAGCTCCAACTTGCTCCCTATAAATAGTCTTTTCTACATTTTAATTTCCTACATTCTTCCATTACACTCTCAAATCCTCACTAACAAATCTTCCAAACCACATTCATCACTCTTCTTTTTATTCATTGTTCCTTCTAGGTATGTCTCTTTTTCATGTAGATTGAAGGAAGTTCATCCATTGTAACGTGTTCCGATTCATAAACGTTAAAAATAGGCATATCATATGATCCTCAAACCTGGAAAACTTTTATGTTATCGTAACATCAATCAATTACTTTGACATAAACCGGTTTAATATTCAAAGAGGAAATCGTGTTTTATAAAGGTTAGTAATAATATGGAATCACTTCAGAATGTGGAAACAATATTCAAACCTTTATGAAGAAATCGTGGTTTATAAAGGTTCCAGATTCGTTTTCTTTATGTCATCGTTTTGTAAAGTAATCGGATGGTATATATTGACTCTTTTTTGATGTTTTTTCATTTGATTAATATGGAACCACTCTTTTTTGTAAAGGAATCGGTTAGTTATAATATGGAATCACTTCTGAAAGTGCAAACGATCTTCAAACCGTTGTGAAGAAATATATTGAATGTTTAGATGTTTTTTTCATTTTAATACTAGAATACCATCCACCGCTGCAACTAAAAGGTATGTGGTAGATCCTTTTTTTGTGTGTGTGTTTATTAATGCGAAGTAGCTATTTTTCTAAAAGCAGAATGTCATTGTTTATATCTTTTATTATTATGTGTTTGTGATTAGTGATGTTACCTATTATGTTGGATGGGATGCATGACTTTTAAG
This sequence comes from Ambrosia trifida, assembly GCA_028751855.1. Classification (NCBI taxonomy): domain Eukaryota; kingdom Viridiplantae; phylum Streptophyta; class Magnoliopsida; order Asterales; family Asteraceae; genus Ambrosia; species Ambrosia trifida. The sequence goes on along the minus strand of CM054122.1, from coordinate 215,838,116 downwards.
GTCGAGATATGATGTTCATATATTGTTCATAATTGTTCTTAAAGATCTCATATGGTTTGGTGTTAAAGAGTGGATTGTTATGTTAATATGATTTGATCGAGTAAGGAGCCAAATCTCAATTCGGATTCTGGATATGGATCTGAAATAATTATGGAGCATTTAATTTTGGATTATTAGTTTCCTAAGTTTGTGCCACATATTTGGAAAGGTAGTAAATATCCTTGAATGCATTAATTATTGGTTGACCAAGAAACTTAGGCGCCAAGCATAATTTTTTCAAAAATTATAAAGGAGTCGGGTTTATAATAATTCATGTTTCTTTTATTACTTCTTTTTGTCATATTTATTTTTAAGTTAGCGTACTTAATATTTACGTTTTTTAAGACTACTCGATAAGCTTTTTCTACTGCATTGTATATACTCTTTGAATATGAAAATGCAAATGAGACAAATGCTATTGTTTTGGGGCACACCAATGTCAAATGTAATGTTGTAATTGCTTAGGTACATGTTTTTTAAATCTTTAAATTTTTATAATTCAGTGTTTTCTTTATTTTTAAATTGATTTTGTAAATTGTTTATTCGTGTTTTTGTTTACCAGCTTATTGACTGATTATATGCATTCGTGTGTTAGGGTTTCGATTTATAAACCCAATTTTGGATCATCAGGAGCAGGGCGGACTTTTAATAAAAAAGTTGTTGAAGCTATGTCGTCAATAATATAGGGTAATGATATGTACCCAAGAGTTTATTCTTTTGTATTAATTATATTGACTGTCAATCAATTAAAATAATTAATGTGATTTAGGTTAACCATAATAGGTGGAGTAATTTTAGGACAAAATTTAAATTTCAAATACTAATTTGCACTACATAATTAATGCTTTATCATAATTTACGCTTTCTATATTCATACTAAAATTTAAACTTTCCATAATACAAATATATAAGGAAAAAAACACTTATATTATAAGTGTATACTAAATTAAATAGATTTTGTTACAGAAAAATATGTTAATTTATATATTTAGTTTACATTTTATAAACTACCATGTTTGATATATAACATCAATACATATATATTTAGATGTAAAAGACGTATTTATAATATGTAAACAACTAACAAACCAATCATTTTTATAATACGTTTGAATTTCGTAAGGCATAATTATTACTCGTAGAAATGAATAAACAAAAAAAAGCCACATTTGGTATATTTTATTTTTGAATTTCAAAACTTATAAATCTTTTACACAAAAATACTAAACACATAATGGAAACTTACCAATTTTACTTATACGACTTTAATAATCAATCAAGATTTGATCCTGAAAACTATATTAAGCGTTTAATGTGATTTGTTAAGATTTGAATATTAATTCACATTTATTCTTTTGTATTAATTATATTGGCTGTCAATCAATTAAAATAATTAATGTAATTTAGGTTAACCATAATAGGTGGAGTAATTTAGGACAATATTTAAATTTCAAATACTAATTTGCACTACATAATTAATGCTTTATCATAATTTACGCTTTCTATATTAATACTAAACTTTAAACTTTCCATAATACAAATATATAAGGAAAAAAATCACTTATATTATAATTGTATACTAAATTAAATAGATTTTGTTACAGAAAAGTATGTTAATTTATATATTTAGTTTACATTTTATAAACTACCATGTTTGATATATAACATCAATCCATATATATTTAGATGTAAAAGACGTATTTATAATATGTAAACAACTAACAAACCAATCATTTTTATAATACGTTTGAATTCCGTAAGTCATAATTATTACTTGTAAAAATGTTTAAACAAAAAAACCACATTTAGTATATCTTATTTTTGAATTTCAAAACTTATAAATCTTTTACACCAAAATACTAAACACATAATGGAAACTTACCAATTTTACTTATACGACTTTAATAATTAATCAATACTAATTTATGAGTTAATTTTGTATATTATACTGTTCTAATTAGTCATAAATGCTATTTAAAATATGATGACAATAACTTCGCTAATTTCAATCAATTTTCATTGATTGACGTCTTAATACATGCCTTCCATTTTTGCACTTCATCTATATAGATAGTTTTATCAAATCCATCTCAGTTGCTCTACAGAATTACTTGATTGTGCAACAGCATTCCAACTAATACTAAAACTAATATTACGGTTTTTAAACCCATTTATATCTTATTGACCGAATTGAATTTTTCTATTATTATTTTACGAATATATTACTAATTACTAATAATTACTAATACTAATGAAATTAATGAAATTGAATTTGAATTGGTAAGTCAATTTGAAATATAAATAATTTAATGAGACAAAAAAATGGTAATAAATTTAGGTTTACTATATTTGCTTTACTATAATAACTCTCATTAAATTTATTACCATTTTTTTGTCTCATTAAATTATTTTACGAAATTATGTCTCATTAAATTTATTAAATTTAACTCTAATTTCAGCTTACCATAATTTAATGAGACGAAATTAAGTTTAATACGAAATTATTGTTGGTAATTATGAATCAATTTAATTCGTAATTATGAATCAATTTAATCAATCTTTTATTATGTATGATTGATTATAAATCAATTTATAATCAATAAGTTAGACTTACCATAACTTAATGAAACGAATTTAATTTTAATACGAAATTATTTTTGGTAATTAGTAATCAATTTAATCCGTAAGATGGAACATCAATTTAATCCATAATTATATATAATTTTAATCAATTTTTTATTATGTATGATTGATTATAAATCAATTAAATCTGTAATTTCGACTTACCATAATTTATTTATCGAATTTATGTATGATTGATTATGAATCATTTTTACCATTTTTTTTGTATTAATGATTCATTATGAATCAATTTAATCCATAATTTAAATACAATAAAGCATTCAGTTGTATATTATTCAAAATATAGAATCGATTAGGAGTAGAAATATTAACTCAATGAATATTCTAGACAACCATTTTAAACATATATCTATGTATACAAATTTTAAGAATCGATTAACAACTAAAGTTTTTTTTTTTTAATTTTAACACTTATTATACAAATCTTTTATTCTAAAAAAGTATGTTATGAATGTGTAGTTATCTAATTGTTATGAATTGATACTTAACTAATTATAGAGTGTAACTTGCGAAAGAAGGTTTTGTGTTTTGAAATTAGATTTCTAAAATTGAATGAATTTTACACAATTATGGCATAATTGGTCATCAATTTATAGAGTAAATTAGATTTTTAAATGTAGCGAAGATTGATTGACTGATTGATTGATAAACCAATCTTTACCCAAATTTTTGCAACCATTAACTTCAATAGTTATTTAATCTCATATTTTTATGAATTCTGATTGGTGTTCATTGCAATTAATAAGATTTATTCAATTTGAATGCGAATGTTTTTAATATAATTGATTTGAATTACTGATTACGATTTTAAGGTTATTTATTAAGATTTTTAATCTCATTTATTTATATTACTATTTTTACGAATTCTGATTGGTCTCCATTGCAATTAATAATATTAATTAATTTTTAATGTTATTTATTAAGAGTTTTAATGTTATTTATTGACATTAATAATAGTTGACCGAATTTAATGTTATTTAGTAAAAAAAATTAATCTCATTTATGTATATTTCTAATTTTACGAATTTATGTTTAAAATTATTGACCAAATTTAATTTTTTATATTATGACTTTCGTTTAATCAATTCTTATTAAAAGATAACCATCAAAATCATTTCAATAGTAATATGCTAATTTTATGATGTCTATAATAATTTGTCGATAATTGATAAGTCAATTTGAAACGCGGATGTTTTTATGTAACTGATTTGAATTATTGATTACGATTTTAAAGTTATTTATTAAAATTTTTAAACTCATTTATTTATATTACTATTTTTACGAATTCTGATTGGTCTTGATTGCAATTAAAAAGATTTATTCATTTTTAATGTTATTTATTAAGAGTTTTAATGTTATTTATTGACATTAATAATAATTGCACGAATTTAATGTTATTTAGTAAAAAAATTTAATCTCATTTATATATTGTTAATTTTATGAATTTATGTTTAATATTATTGACCGAAATTAATTTTTTATATTATGACTTTCTGTAATCAGTTTTCATTAAAACATAATCATCAAAATCATTTTAATAGTAATATGTTAATTTTAAGATGTCAATAATAATTTGTCGATAATTGGTAAGTTAATTTCAAATGCGGATGTTTTTAATGTAATTGTTTTGAATTATTGATTACAATTTTGAGGGTGCTTATTAACATTTTTAATCTCATTTAATTATATTACTATTTTTACAAATTTATTTTTAATATTACTGACCCAATTTAATTTTTCTATTATTTTTAATATTATTGACCCAATTTAATTGATTTGAATTATTGATTACATTTTTTGAGGTTACTTATTAACATTTTTAATCTCATTTAGTATTGATTTTCACCGTGGTTTTAGCTTGATTTTTAGGTCATTGGTTATGAGTCAAACCGTCAAAACAGTTTAGGGTCTTCTGCATATATTTACCTTAAATTCTTGATGATAATACAATTATAATGCCAAATGTCTTTCTTTTCCTCACCAGAGTTGTTTTTGACAAATTTCACTGTTTTGTTATTCAAATGGTTCAGGGACATTATAAGTGGACATAAATTCTTTTCAAAGCCACAAGTTTCAAATCGTCTTGCCATGTCAAATCGTGTTATAGAAGCTAAAATAATTCAGGGAGTAACATTGGAATGCGAACTTTTTTCCAAAGAATTAGGCTGTCCCCATCTGATAAGAAGATTCCTTTCAAATTTAACAGAAGACAATTCCCTCTTACTTTATGTTTCGCAATGACAATAAATAAGAGTCAAGGACAAACCCTATTTAGGGTAGGTCTGTATTTGAAAGATCCTGTTTTTACACATGGGCAGTTTTATGTCGCTGCCAAGTGACAAAAGTAGAGATGGCCTGAAGATACTAATATTGGGCAAAGATGACAGCGTTAATAATAAATAGCAAATGTTGTCTATAAAAAATATTTTGAAGTTTGTGAATAAGTATGCGATCATATTTTGCATAAATTGTTTAATTTTTTTTTTTAATTTTTGGGTTGTATGATTTGTTAAACTACATTTATTTACTTTAAATTTAATCTTCATTTGTATGTCGGTACAATAAATATATGTTTATTCATTTCATTATTTGTTTTTAAATCACGTCAACTCAAACATTTGTTGATTCATATATATGTTATTGGGTAACATTAAACTTTTTTATAATAATATACAATCAACCAAAATTCACACGAATTGTATTACGTAATTTTCAATAAATAAATTTGCATACTACAATCTTTATAATTTTTTTTTTCATTTGACATGGATATGTACCGCGTGTACACGCGGGGCTCTAACCTAGTATGATACGATGAAGGTTCAGATTTCTTATTATTATTCTTATTATTATTTCTTTTAATAATGTTCATGACCCAGACATATTATGATCTCCAAAAATTCGTACTTGAATGCTCCATTGCCTATGGCATTTACCATTATGTTTTCAACCATAATTGCTAGTCCACATCATCTAACATTCAAATATTTGTTTATTTTGATCACAAATAGGTATGTGTTCTTCACACATTATTCTGTTATTCTTATCTTTGATTTATCTTGGATTCGTAATTATATTATTCAAGAGGCAAACACCTTGATTTGAGTCTAACGGAATAGACTTTCAATCTTTCGAATATGTTTCACAGAGATGAAACGATTCTTAAATGTTTTTGTGTTCAAAGAATATCTAATATAAAATCCAATCTGTTAATCTATATGACTTGTTCAAATCATAAAATTAAGATGATTTTTATATTGTTATTCAACTGATCAAGTAAGAATTAGGACTCTTTAGGTAGTTTTCAAACTATTCATTTACTAACTTGCCATGAGATTTCGAGATATAATAATATCTTTGCTCAAAATATTATTTTTATTTTTGGAATAAGATCGATGGTGATACATGGCTAGAAGTTCTATATATACCCAAAGAGATTATAAAATGTGGTAAATATTACTCACAATTCATTTCGGGGAAAATTATTGATGGAAAGAAAACAACTGGATATGGATGCAGAATTATACCGGAAAGATTCTTGGCATCTAGATAAATGTGGATTTCATTAGAGATTTTCAAGAAAATAGTGATATTTGCTTTCGTAAGGAATAAAAATAATGTTTTGAATAGAGGTTTGGTAAAAGTTCCCGTAGTGGCTGGTGATGGTGGTAGCAGCGATGATCAACACTGATGTTGATGGTTGGGCTAGCGACGTGGGGGGAAATGTTACAGGATACGCAGAAACCGAAGTGGCTGATGATATCAAAAATCTTTGAATTCCAGAAAATGATTTCTTATCACGAATCAGAGAAAGTAAAAAGGGAAACAACGATGGATTTCCAAAAAGCATTGAGATCAAAGGTTTAACATTAAACGGATGATGTTGGATAAAACTGCTAATCAAGAGGTGATAGTCAAATCTAAACAAATTTTGGGATCTTTCAATAATATAAGGATTATCAATACTTGATTTGATAAAAAAGGGAGATTATAGTATTGATAGATTTCTTGATTTGTAAATTGAAGGACTTTTTGGGTATGATGTTTTGATGTTTGAAATGAAACGTCTGATTGGTGGTTGAGTACTGGTTTGCCAGGATGGAAATCAAAGGTGATGGGTATTTACGTTATAATTGGAATACTTAGTTGTATATAGAATAGAAATAACTGCGAACAAATTTATTAGATTACAGAATCATACTGAGAAGATATACAACAACTTGGGGTTTGTTATAATAATTTACTTATTTATGAATTGAAATTTTGAAAGAGTCTTTAGAAATACATTACTCATATATTTCTAGCATATTTTATTTAGAGGAAATTTTCATAATTTGCATAGTAAAATAACACATCTGGAAATTCGATCATAGGAATGTTCAAGTTGGAGCATAATATTTGTATTTTGTTTATAAATATTGGATTAACCATAAGGTTAACGATCAGAATTCTGATTGGATTAGTCACTGAGAATGGAATAATTCAATAAACTTATACGAAGCTTTCTTGAATATGCGATGGATTATTTGTCTTATGATCTTTACATGTATATATATATATATATATATACTTTTATAACTTTCGTCTTTTATTAAAATTTCTTATTTATATCTTGATTTATTTTCTTTAATCTTTCTTACTTCTTATGGCCTTAATATCCTGTAAGATTTCTCAGAAATTAAATGTGCATGTAGATTCACAAATTGTGTACATAATTGTCAATTTACCCCACATGATCATTCTAGCAATCTCCTTTAGTGGACTTGTTTTAATTTTTCTTATACTGTTACGGTTTTCACCAACTTTTGATGATGAAGATGAAGGCAGATGGGTTACTGGGATATTATCGGAATAGAAGGGAATAGAGGAACTTACCAGGAAGAATGGTCGCCGGCGCCAATCACCGGACCAGTGACCTTTGGCTGAGCTCTCGACTGTACACACACACACACATACACACACACACAAGTGTGTGTGTGTGTCCCAACTGTTCAGAGAACAAGAGAGGAATTGGGAGGGGTTTAAATAGGAGGGACCAGTTAAGGGGTGTTTGGCAACAAGGATAAGAGCTGACAAAAGGGCTGTTTGGTTACGAGTATAATGCTGCACTAGGGGTGTTTGGTGCCAAGTTTAACGCCAAATTTGGGGGTGTTTGGCTGCAGCACAAGAAATTGATTATTTATAATTTTTATAATCGGGTGGTCGGGTATGACTCAACCCGTTAACGAGAACCGTAACACCATGGGTGTTACAATCTGTTTGGGATATAGTCGAAAAACCTTATCCTAAAATTTTAGAACATTTGGGACATGTAATTCCATCAACATTTTAATGATTCGACACTCAATAAAAATGATATTTTCTAATTGAATATCTTTGTGTTAATCTTGACTTTGATTTCCTTTTGTGATCATGCCACGTATTTCCACCGTTGACGTGGTGTGACATTGTGTCTTGAATTGGTTGTAAATGTTCATTGATAACCGGTATATGACAAGTGTTTAAAGTATTATTGTCTTTGCTTATCCATTGATAACGTTTGTGCTTAAAGAGTTATCTAAGAGGATTCCACAATCTAAATAACTGATCAATCTTGTATCGATCCATTCCAGGGACCTACATACGTGTCGACTTGGATGACGTGTCCTAAGTAATGATGTTAGTTTACTGTTTAAACTTAACAAATTACAACTTACTCAATGTGGCTGACTTTTGCGTGCGTGTTAGATTAATTACATGTCTTAGTTTGAGGTCATGTATTTTAACCGTTCATCATTTTTACTAAAATCTTTTCGCTACCTATTTGTAAATCAAATGAGTTGTTTGAGTTAAAACGACGTGCATATGTCCAATTGTAATGTTGTGCATGAGAGGGCTCTAGCTCTTGAACCTCATTTTCAATAAGATTGTATATGGTTGTTTTAAGTAGCCAGCGACGATGGTACAATTGTGAAAATCGAAATGTTATGGGATGCAGTCATTGGAACGTTGGGTACTCTAGGTTGTCGGTGGAAGTGATACTAGGTGTTAGGTGACTCGTGTTGTTTGCCATGGTTTTTTAGTATGGAGAAAAAGACGTTATACTAGCTTGTGCGAACGCGAATGGCATCCATGTAGAAGGAGATACAAGGTACCTGAATACTGATATTAACTTCAACAGGAATGCCTTTGATCAACTTTCAAACCGAGATCACCGATCACCACTATTTAAATGCTGCAAAACATAAGCCGTTAGTCTCGTCACATGAGAGTTCTCTTGTGACCACATCCGACGTAAGAATAAGTATAGACTATTTTAGGGCAAATAATAAAAACTATGAAGTATGCGTATTTATACCTACCGAATTCGGGTTTTGATGTCATTATCTTGTGGTGATGGATTTGAATAAATGTTTAACCAATTTGATAGTGACATCTTTTATTATATCGGAGAAAATGAACATTTTTTTTTGTCACATTGTACCTTTTCTTGCCACAAAGGCATAACATACTTTCGGGTCGTTTTAACCGATGAGTCGGGTCAAATAGTGGGAAGCTTTAACCGATGAGTGTATGTTTATTAGTTAAAAAAATTCCGGTCAGACCTCTGGTAAACTATTTTCTAAGAAAGGTCATTTTGGTAAATATGTTGGTCAGCAACATTTGGTTTGGAAATATCGATTGCCGTTGTTGCTGGTGACGTATATAATTATTGGCCAAATGAACTTCATGTATTTGTATTTTAATATAAAAAAAATCGAATATAAAACGAAAAAAAGATTGTTTACGAAAAAAAGTCTTAGACTATCTTTAATGCTAAGGCCGCCCTTAGGCGCCCCTTACCTGCCTAGTCAGCTTCCACATCATATCCTTACAAATCCTTAATTTCACCTCCAACCATACAAACATCCTTATATATCCTTACATTTTCCACATCACTACCATTTTTTTCTTTAAAATTATTACACTTAATTGTTAAAAAGTACCATGACCTCTTGGTCTAGTGGTATGATGTCACCCCTTACAAATATAAGGTTGTGGGTTCAAATCCTTACAAATGCAAGGTAAAGTGGAATAAAAGTGTAACAAAAATTTGCCGTTAAAAAAAATGTTAAAAAGTATTTAATTTAGTCAAACCTCAAGGGTTATTATGTAATTCAATTAAAAAGTAAAGGATGAATATAAACTTTGATAATAAAACAAAAACATCTATCTTCTTTTGCCCCTTCGTTATCTTCACCACACAATTTCTCCATTAATAAAACCTCCATGAATCTGTTCATCTTCACCACACAACTTTCTCCATTAATAAACCTCCATGAAGCTTTCTTAAACAACCCAGCCTTGAATGAAAGAGAATAAAAAATTGAAAAACAAAACGAAGTGGCTGAATAACCAAGAAAAAGCGAGCCCTTAACTTTGGGCGCCTCACCTTCGGACGCAGCACCTAACTTTGGGCGGCTCCAACATGGCTCGGACGACCTGATTTCGGACGCGTTAAAGATGGTCTAACAGATAAGCCGTGAGTGTTTAGTAGATAACAACACTTGTACTGACTGATCCTTCCCCACAACAAAATGTAAGCTCCTTACTCAATGTTTTTTATTTTTTTTTTTATTTTGTTACTGCACGTATGTATGTATGATTGTTGTTGGACTATATTGGGTGACAGGGAGAATCTCAAGGCAATGGATGCAGAGCAACTTAGAGAAAATGCACATAAAATGGTGGATTTCATTGCTGACTATTACAAGAACATCGAGACTTTCCCTGTTCTCAGCCAAGTTGAGGTAGCAAATTATATTAATATGTGCCCTAGATTATTATATAAACTAGATGGTTCCTCGCGCGACATCGCTTGGTTCGGTTATTGGACCACTTTTTCTTAGCAAAAAACCTAAACCACACGACCTAAAGACTCAATACCCAAAAAAATAACATGATTAATACCCACACCCATATTGATACAATTCATTTTCAAGGAGTTATCAAAGCGTTTCATCAAAGAACATGCCTGATGTGAATGCATTATCGCCGGATGTAATCATCAAAACATCCAAATATCCAAAGATTCAATCAAATGGATGACATACCTATAGTTGTTACAACATAAAATCTTATTTGACATATATGATTTTCGATAATCTAGTCACAAACTGACTGAAACAACTTATGAACTCTATTGTGCATCCACCTAATCAAATTTCAACCTGCAATCCAACAAATTCAAACCACCTAAAATGATAAACCAATGAAGAACTCATTAGATTTTAAGATGCAACACAACTGAACATACAGATTTTCTAAAAGATGCAACTTAAAAACAAAAAGGAAAAAAAAACACTTAAAACTTAAAGCTTTAAAATTAGGATGTAAATTCTGTAAGTACAAAAAGATAATATACCCACAAATTCAAACCACCCAAAATGAGAACTCATAATAGATTTCAAGACACCAAAACTGAACATATAGGTTTTCTAAAAGACTAAACTTTTTACAAAAAAAAAAAAAAAAAAAAAAAGAAAAGAAAAGAAGAAAATCAAATTTAAATCTCTAAAAATAAGGAACTAAACCTATGTTCAATGTTTTGTTTCCCCTACAAAGGTAGTATTTGCTGCAAAATATGAATAAACCAAATATGCCACAAATCAAAATTACCTAAATTGAGAAATCCATCAAGAACTCGTATACAATTTCAAAATATAGCAAATTAAAGATTTTTTAAAGAACATAAAGCAAACCTAGCCCTATAATTAACCAAAGCGGACATCTTGTCATAGCTGGAATAAACCAACCAGAAAGACCAGATCTTTCATAAAAAAACACACGCGCACACAAATGATGGAAAAAACCAAAGTGTTCGACCTATGTTTATTTAGACGCGTGGCTTCAGAGATGACATTAGACTGTGTGGTGTGCCATCGGGGAGCTCACTCGGGGATCCTAGCTGGCCTCGGCACCGAAACCAAACACCGCCCCTCCCGAAAACAATTCAGGGAACTCGGGGCTTAACCACCGAACTCACCGAGCATGGTGATTGGCCCAAAAAAAAGGGAATGTTAAAGGTGGGGCCTGCATTCAAATGGAAAAGAATAAAAAAGGGAAGGGGGAATGGGGGAAACCATTTCCAAACTTTAGGGGAGAAAATAGGGGAAATGATGTGACGCTGATGTGGCACTTGGAGGAGTTGGGGGAAAAGGGGGGCACACCATATAGTCTTACTTGCATCAAATTACCGATATGTCATTTTCTACTTTAAATAATACATAGTATAATAATCATTCAATCATATTTTATAGCATTATTAAGAGGGTGTTTGGGATTGCCTTTGAAAACAATAATCAAAAAGCACTTTTGGTTTTGACTTTTCAATAAGGGTGGAAAAACTGTTTTTAACAAGTCAGAAATCCTAGCTTTTGGAAAAAAAAATACAAATCTACCACTCGTACAACCAATCTTCACCATAAGTTATGCGAAACATTTAAAAAAAAACAATTTATTGACTTTTTTGACGTTTCTCTTCACAAGAGCTAATCCATTTTTTTTTAAAACTCCTTTTCAAAAAGTCATAAGCCAATAAACACTTCTAACCAAAAGTACTTTCGCATTTCTAAACTCAATCCCAAACACCCTCTAAATTAAGATGGGAGTCCGCGTTCCTTATGTTTTGATGACAGAGGAATATCTCTCTTGCGTTAAGCCAGGCCGTCTCCGAGAATGATAATAAAACTTTTGGGCCTAAAATTGGGCTCCCTGTGTAATGAACTCATCAATCACACACACACACACACACACACACACACACACACACACACATATATATATATAGGGGAAAGTTAATTTGAGAACACCTATATTTCGTGCGAACCGTGAGAACGACATCTAAAACCATTCAAATTCAAAATTTCTTTTTACACTTGTCTTTATTACTAAAATACAATCTCAAAAACACAATTTACGCGTAAAAATTCAAACGTATACGAAAATAATTTTATATATATATATATATATATATATATATATATATATATATATATATATATATATATATATATATATATATATAAAACCCACAATACAACGATAATTGTTATCAAATAAACAAAACAAAAGTAGTGTAGCAAATGATAGATTAGTAATGTATTAGTATATTTTCTTAATAAGTTAAAAGTGAATATATAGTTTTTTTTCACAAACACAGACACACATATGTATGTGAAGTTTTTTTAGAAAGATTTTGGCCCCTTGGAGATTTGGGCCTCGGGCTGTCGCCTGGCTGGCCCAACTCAATAGGCGACCCTGCGTGAGGGGTGCTGGAAAACAACTCAGAGGCGGCGTCTCATATACTTCGGGGTCAATGTTGGTTTAAATCAGGCTCTGTAGGAGGCTCCTATGTAGAAACTAAAAGCTTGTTATCGTACAATGTATTCGATGATTATTATTGATTATGAGTGCCCTATGTATAGGGAAGAATACAAACATAAAAACAGGAAAAGATATACATATAATTACATCAGGATTATCTCTAAATAAATGATAAAGATCTATTCCTAAAATATAGCAAATAATCGGTTGGCTAAGACACCCCCTCAGTTTGAGCGGGTGGAGGACAGACGCTCAAGCTGGACCGAAAAGACCGGAATAGCTCTTGAGATTACCCCTTTTTGAAAATGTCCGCATACTGTAGAGACGATGGGACATGAAGTACTCTGATATGTCCAAGACGAACCTTCTCTCTCACGAAGTGTATATCAATCTCTATTTGTTTGGTTCTTTGATGTGGTACCGGGTTATTCAACAAATAGATTGCTGAAACATTGTCACAAAAAAACAACTGATAAATGGAGTGTGAAGCTCAAGCAGCAAATTTCGTATCCATGTGGTTTCTGCAACCGCATTTGCAACCCCCCTGTACTTTGCCTCTGCACTTGATCCGGATACAGTAGGCTGTCGTTTAGTAGACCACGAAACTAGGTTGTCACCGAGAAAAACACAATAACCCGAGGTGGAACGTTTGGAATTCGGGCAGCCACCCCAATCAGCATCAGAATAAGCAACAAGGTCATGGGAAGTTGATCGAACTATACAAATACCGTATTCAATTGTGCCTTGCAAGTACCGGATGATACGCTTCATAAATGCAAAATGAGGATCTCGAGGCTCATGAATGAAAAGACAGACCTGTTGAACTCCATATGACAAATCTGAACGTGTGAATGTTAGATATTGAAGAGCACCTGTAAGACTGCGATACAAGGCAGGATCTGAAAATAACGGGCCATCTGTTGCAATGAGTTCAGAAGATAGATCAACCGGTGTGGTGCACGGTTTACATGACGACATAGATGCACGGGCAATTATATCCTTAGCATGCTGAGCCTAGACAGAAAAATACCCTGTTTTAGGTGAGTAACCTTGATCCCCAAAAATGATGTAATCAGCCCAAGTCAGTCATGGCAAACTCTTGTGAGAGGGTGCGAATAATATCGTCCAAAAGACGATCATTAGAAGCCGTAAGATATCATCAACGTATAACAATAAATATGCAATATTAGACGCATCCTGATTATAAACAAATAATGATTGATCACAAGTGCTACTTCGAAACCCCTTAAAAGTAGCAGATCGTGTATACCATGCCCGTGGAGCCTGCTTAAGTCTATAAAGTGATTTCTTTTGCATAACAACGTGGTTTGCTCTTCCGTTTTTCATGCCCTCAAACCTCATCCCAAAACGACCAAGCGGAACGAATGATCCATCGCCTAAATGACATAATTTGGGCCCTTGGTTTAAAAAAGCGCGCCTCAGGCGCGCCTGAGGCGTGAAGCGCTAGGGGCGTTTGAGAAAACGCTTTTTTTGAGGAAAAGCGCCAGTCTACAAGAAGCGCTATGAGGCACGCTTGAAGCTGGAAGCGCTAGCGGCGCTTCACGAAGTGTTTCAGTAAAAATCAAGCTTAAAGAACGATTTTAAAGACCAAAAACTGAAAAACAATTGAACCATAGACGTACTGAAGAATGGTTGAAGGATCCTTTATAAAAGCAGTTTAAAACATACCTTTTTATGAAGAGTATATGCCTGATGATTGAAGAATGAAGACTGAACTGGTGTATAAGCTGTGGAGGCTGAAGAGTGAAAAGAGGCGGTGTTTTTTTCTTTTAGGGTTTCAAGTTTCTAAACCTACGTATTATGTATAAGAAGTAATGTTTTTTGAAAGCCCAAGTAATAAGTAATATTCTGCAGGCCGTAAATAAATCCAGTATGGGCCTAATTTCAGTTCTGGCCCAATACTGATTATAATTTTCTAAACTTCCAATATGGACTTGTTTATGTTTTAGACTATTTTTAATGTTTTTTCTAAGAGTTTTAAGTGTGTTTGACTATGTTTTGAATGTTTTTTTAAGTTCTATAATCATATTTTTGTGTTTATGTTTGATTAGAAGGTAAAATATGTCATACTAACATATATAAATATTTTTTTATATTTTTTTTAATATTAGGCGCCTCACATACGTGAAGCTCTCGCCTCGCGCTTTAAGCCCCGCGCTTCGGATTTAGGGACCAAAACGCCTCGGAGCGCCTCACGCTTTTTTAAACCAAGTTCGGGCCCTCTTAATTCATGCAAATCTCCCTCCATCATTTTGGGTAGAAGCTTTACACACTGCTACTTACCTTCACAATATATTACCAACTAAACGACTTAACTTTTATACCCCTACCTTTGCACTTTGCACTTTGCCTTCGTCACCCAGATTACGAACACTTACGAGTTTTCGGTTGTGCATGTTATCCCAACACCTCAGCTACCTAACCTCATAAACTCCACCACAGGTCCGTGCGTTGTATTTTCCTCGGGTATCCACCCGATTTTCATGGGTATCATTGCTTTGACCCTACTACGGGCAAGGTACACATCTCACGACACGTTACCTTTGATGAGCATGTGTTTCCATACACTATCCCTCATCTACCCACCTCGTACACCTTTTTGGACGATTTGTCACCACCCGGTTTTACATTCCACTTGCCCTTAAGAAATGAGGAGGCTGGATATAGCATTATAGGTTTCCATACTAATGCCATATTGTTGGTAGTTTAGAATGCTGTACAAACAATGTATTTTTTTATATACATAATTCAGATGAGATGAAATTGTCCATTCTTTCACTGATATAATTTTTGTTAATTTGGCAGCCAGGATATCTACAGAAGCTTCTTCCTGATTCTGCACCAGTGCAGCCTGAATCCTTGCAAGCAGTTCTTCAAGGTGATACCTCTTCATCAGCTCTTTTACATTATAAAAATCAGAGGTGGTGAAACGGACGGTTACATGGTAGGGTTGAAACATCCATACATCTTGGGTGCAATAAAATTAAGTTTTTATCAATAATTAGCTTACCAGATATGATTTCAGAAGTCATATTTTTTTTCCTAATAAACTGATTTATAAATTTTTATGCGTTAAGATATCCTAATCCTACGTAAAATTCTTCATTGCATTTGTTTTTGTATTACAGAAATTCAAACAAAGATATTACCAGGAGTTACCCACTGGCAAAGCCCAGATTATTTTGCGTATTTTCCATCAAATAGTAGTGTTGCAGGCTTTCTTGGAGAAATGCTTAGTGCTGGAATTAACATGGTGGGGTTTAGTTGGATAACTTCTCCAGCTGCTACAGAACTCGAAATGATTGTTCTTGATTGGCTCGCTAATTTGCTCAAGCTTCCTGATGACTTCCTTTCCAAGGGTAATATAATATTTTCTCCCCACTTAATGCTGTTACGTCTGATTGAATTACACATAAGAGGTTTATTAAAAACACTCCCTTTTGATTATAGGCCCAGGTGGTGGTGCAATTCAAGGGACTGCAAGTGAAGCCCTTCTTGTTGTGCTTTTGGCTGCTAGGGATAAAGTTTTGAGAGAGGTTGGTAAGGATGCCCTTGGAAGGCTTGTTGTTTACGGTTCTGATCAAACTCACTCGTCTTTGCACAAGGCTTGCCAAGTATGTTTATTGCTCTTTCTTTTCTGTCTTATGATTACTGGAGGTGGCAAGATAAGATGTCAAAAGGGGACGTTTTGTCCAAAATTTATAGTTTTCCATTAAACAAGTAGCATGTCGGATATCTCTATTGGATTTATATTATTTTCGTAATAATGAATTTTTTAAATAAATTTATTTAGGAGGTTTATGCATTAGAAATTCACTCTATCATCCATTTGACCCAGTTTCATTTAAACTCAGTTTGTTTATTTGACCCGGTTGGCCTGTTAAAGATGATTATAAAAATGTATAATAACGAAGTTTACCTATCAGTTGTTATGTGAAACAGACAGACTATATGCGGAACTGATTTATTTTATATGTTATGAAATTTTGACCTATTATTAGGACATATATGAAATTGATCCTTTTTAATGTTACCTGTAGTTATATTTCACTTGATAAATTGTGGGAACAGTTTAAAAAGCTGTAAACATCAAGAATGGTTAGAAATGATGTTACTTTAGATGTGCGTGGTTATTTTTTATATGGCAGATAGCAGGAATTCATCCCGAGAATCTTAGGCTGCTAAGAACAGAAGCTTGCAATGAGTATGCTCTCACTCCTGAATCACTCACTGATGCAATCTCACATGACGTTGCCTCTGGTTTAATCCCTCTTTTCCTTTGTGCTACAGTAAGACTTATTTTAAGTTTTGACAAAATTATGGTTTTACATTCTTGAGTGGATCCGTAATATCTACTCATTAAGCTCTGCTCTGTAAAGGGTTAAACCAGGTGAATTTTGATCCACAGGCACATATTCTCTAGATTTCAGTCTTTTCTATCAATTAGCGCGTTACTTATGGCTACAAAAACAATATTATTACAATATACATTCGCATCTTTAAGTTGTTCTAAAAACGACGCCATGATTTTATCTTGAGATGTTGGTAATGTAATGATGTATTTATTAGTTGAGCTCTTTATGTGTATGGATCGATCTTAGGTTATTTTTCAATGCCCAAATTATGTATTTGATGTTTAATAGGAGTAAATTAATATATGTGGAAAGCTCCATGTGCTTTCAAGTTTGCTAAATTGCATTGTCTTACATCCACAGGTAGGTACTACATCATCAACTGCTGTGGATCCTTTGCTTACACTCGGAAAGATTACAAAGGTAATATACAACACATAAGTGGATAGTAAAGTATGGGTAAAAACGGTAAGAAGGAAGGACAGGACAGGACAAAACTTGTCCCAATATTTTTCCTTCTTTTCGTCCCCTCCGTGTTTTGTCTGTTCCTGTCCATGAATCTTGTTCTTACGTCACTTCCAGATTCCTCCCTATGGAATGATATATATTTTTACTAGCTTATACCCCGGGAGCATTCCGGGTTGAGAAATCTAAGTAAAGTGAATAAAATTAGAAGTATCTAAACTATAAAAATGGCATATATGTATCAACTTACATTAGATACTTTTAAAAAAAATATACCAAAAGATCCATTTCACCTTACAACACCAACACCTAAAACAAAATATTAAGATCCCAAGCACTTCAAGGGGACAAAGATTGTTTAGCACCAATATATTCAGTCAAAGGTCTTTAACTGCATATAATAAGATTTGAGCTATTTCAGAATATGGTAGAAAAAGAAAACATAGCAATTACCTGTTGGCGAGCGTCCCGGGTTGAAATATCTAATATGAGATAATAAAATATCTAATATGACAACATAATTAATGACTTGCCAATATATGATTAATGAATATTATTATTATTATTATTATTATTATTATTATTATTATTATTATTTTAAACAAATCTCTGCCATAAGTTATCATATTCTAATATAAAAAAAAAGGGTAATTGGGTCGGATATCACCTAATCCCAGGCCCGACCCAAACCCACAATTTTTTTAAACTAATATATCCTGGGAGCGTCCCGGGTTGAGAAATCTAATTTGAAATATCAATTTTACACTTGAAATAGACCGATGCGTTTTACAGTTACATGCAAGAAAGATTCGGGTAGCACTTAACCTAAAACAATTAACAATGTATCTTCAATGTTAGTGCATAACCTTAAACACTGTATAACTCTAATATTAAAACCTAACCTAAAACAATGTACAACTCCAACGCTAACACATGTTGTAAATAAAAATCATATTTACTGGTTTGAACATAACTAATGACTTGCCTATACATGATTAATGAATAACCTGAACACTTTGTGTTTTTTTCTTGTATGAACAAAACCACACAAAAAATTGTCGTTTTTTCTCCGTTTTTTATATAGCACTATGGTACCCGTTGGAAAGATAATAAAACGCTCATTAATTTGGTGTATTTTTTTTCTTTAAAAAATCTTGTATATAAAAGATATTAACGTTTAAAAGTTATGGGAGAAAACATTAGAGATAAAAATCTAATTTTGTTTTTTAATTTTAAATTATTATTTTCCTAAAATAAAGCCCTTACCACATGGGATGACATATGACACACTTAATGAAGAGAATATCCTCTTTGAGTGCCATGTCATTAAAATGGCTTTGGTTTATTATATGTATAGATAATAATCATATTTAACAAACACTATATGTCTATATATTTTTATAATACATTTGCGAGGGACATTTTAAGATTCCACAAGTTAAATTTAAAAATTCATTTCTGCATATAAAATGAAGTTGCTTATGGAAAAGTGAATTGTTAATTGTTTGACAGAAATACGGAATATGGTTTCATGTGGATGCAGCATATGCAGGAAGTGCTTGTATTTGCCCTGAATATCGTCATCATTTGAATGGTATTGAAGAAGCCGATTCATTTAACATGAATTGCCATAAATGGTTTCTAACCAACTTTGATTGTTCAGCACTATGGATAAAGGTTTGGATCTTATTTTTAATTTCATAAATAATAATAATAATTTACATATAACATGTCCTTGCAGTAATTAGATCTACGATAATGATTTGTGTTTTTTTCTTTTTATTTTTATATATGAAATGAAAGCAACTTAGAAGAAGGTCTTAAACTCTTGTATACTGTGCGCAACATTTACACTGTTTGACCCGTTTCTTTTATAAGTTAACTTTCTCAACTTACCTGTTGGTTTAGCAATAACACAAATTATTCCATACATGACACCTCAAGACAGAAGAAACTTTTGCATCAACTTTAGGATCCATTTCCACTATGTTTAAGTGTATAGTGTACCATGATTTTCAATTTTCAGTTTATTCTTCCATCACCATGTTTCATAGCAATAACCTTTTCGTTTTATTATTTTAAATCAACTCTTTCTTGATTATCATGTTTTCTCGTCTAATCAGGACCGAAACGCCCTCATTCAGTCACTGTCAACAAATCCAGAGTATTTAAAGAATAAAGTAAGCATATCTACCCTACACATCAGCATATTTATTTATATTTAAATATGTTGGTTACTTAGATGATAATCACGGTTTATTCTAGAAACTTATATTATATGTTGTGCATCAGGCTTCTCAAGGTAGTACAGTTATTGATTACAAAGACTGGCAAATTCCTCTCGGACGCAGATTTAGGTATGAAACATAATTCAGCTTTCATTTTTTAATGTGAAAGGGTAAAAAAAAATGGCATACTCCATATATATCCATCCTTGGTTTCAAAACCGTCTACTTTTATAGAGTTAATAGCCATTTTCGTCCCTGAGGTTTGGGCCAATTTGCTACTTCAGTACAAAAGTTTTTTTTTGCAATTCCTTCCCTGAGGTTTGAATTTTTTTGCCAAATTCGTCCTTTTCACTAACCCAGTTAAAAAAGCTCGTTAAGTCCAGGGGTATTTTTGTCTTTTTACATACAATTTAAAATTTTAATTAAAATCTTACCCCACCCCATCCCTACCCCACCCACCCCACCCCAACCTATCCCCACCCCCTATATCTATCTCTCTTTCACTCTCTCTCTCTTTCTCTTTCATTGTCTCTCTCTGCAACTAATAATAATAATAATAATAATAATAATAATAATAATAATAACAATAATAACAATAATAACAATAATAACAATAATAACAATAATAACAATAATAACAATAACAACTTAAATAAAAACCTAACCTCAGACTTTGCAGCAAGTTCCATTTGCTGTTTCATCAAAGCATACGTTTGATTCCGAGCAAACAACGAACTCGAACTCTGCTGACTCTGACCGGCGTCAGCTCCGGCACCGGCGCCGCCGTCTGTCTCCGACGCACGAGCAATTATTCTACAATTTAATCTAACTAGAAGATTTATAACACCAAAACATGATCGACGTGGCGCTGTATGTATTGATTCAATGGGAGCGACAACGTCACCGGTGATCTGATCAATCAAAGGCCACGCGAAGGAGGTCGGACCTGGTTCTGTAGCGGCGTTACCGGAAAAGAAGCCCACATCGATCTGAGATCTGGACAGAGAGAGAGAGAGAGAGAGAGAGAGAGAGAGAGAGAGAGAAGGAAATAGAGGAAGAGAGATGATTCGACTGTGGGGGGTCTCGTAGGTGGTTTTTGCAAGTGGGTTTGATGGTGGTAAAGGTGGTCCGGTGATGGTGACAGAGGGAGGAGGTTTCGTAGGTGGTTTTGCAGGTGGGTTTGATGGTGGTGGGTTTTTCGTAAGTGGTTTTTGCAGGTGGTGATGGTGGTCCGGTGATGGTGACAGGGGGGAGGAGGCTCGACGGTGAAGTTGGATTTTTCCGGTGGGTTTCCGATGTCTCCGAAGGTGGTCCGATGATGGTGAAGATGAACCATTGCGTGAAGTCTTTGTTGTTATGCAGAGGATAGACTATGGGTTTTTTTTTATTAAAATAATTATAGGGTATCAAATGACAAAATTGTCCTTCATTAAAGTGGCAAAAAGACAACCATACCCCTGACCTTAACAAGATTTTTTTAACTTGGTTAGTGAAAAGGACGAATTTGGCAAAAAAATCCAAACCTCAGGGAAGGAATTGCAAAAAAAAAAACTTTTGTACTGGAGTGGCAAACTGGCTCAAACCTCAGGGACGAAAATGGCTATTAACTCACTTTTATAATTTTCATTTGTGTGTTCTTTCCTAGATCTCTGAAATTGTGGATGGTATTACGACTTTATGGGGTCGAAAATCTTCAGTCTTACATAAGAAACCATATCAAATTAGCTCAACAATTTGAACAACTTCTTGCTCAAGACTCAAGGTTTGAGGTAAGACTACATTACTTGTTTTTTTTTAATTTTACAAGATAAATTTACCTATATTCTCATCATCATTACAAATAAATTCAAGTTATTGTCTTTTGTCTTCAACATATCTTTATATTTTCTTAACCAAGGGCAATATCTTTCATGAAAATTGAGAGTAAAATTTATAAGATTGTTTAGCAATAGCTTGTTATTATGATAATGAGCAAGTTACTGTTCTTAACTCTGAAAGTTTGCAATAAAAAACATTGCAGTTTTCATTGAGCATCTCAAAATAGATATTTCATTTTAAAAAAATAACATCCTTAAGCTATAAAGTAATTTAAACATCACAATTTTATAATAAATCTATTTTCCTAAAAATTTGTATCTCATAGCCATTTCTGTTTTCAGATCGTTGCTACTCGGACATTTTCATTAGTTTGCTTTCGTCTTATACCCTCTAACAAAACCGAAGAATATGTCAACAAACTCAATCATGACCTCTTGGATGCGGTCAACTCATCCGGGAAGATCTTCATCTCTCATACGGTATATGCTTTCCTTTTTCAAAAATACTCAAACCTAATAGTTTGTATATAGAGTAATTATGTTTTAATCTTTAGGTATGCAAACAATAATGTTTTAGCCAAAATAATTACAATTTGTATTTTAAAGAAGTAATTTGAACTCTTAATGGATTGAGCAGACATGTAATTGTGTTTAAAAAATGTTTGCTAAACAAATGATCAAAAGGTTTAAATGTCTGTCAGCTAGAACATACTTAGGCCTCCTGAATTTCTTCTAAACATTTTTATAATCTTATTTAGTTCAAATTAGAAACAAAAAACAAATACAAGAAAGTATTGGGTCAAATGAGTTGAGCTGAGCTAGGCTGGTCTAAAACACTTTCTATACTTGTCGTTAACCCACATCAAAACCTTTGTTACTCATCACCACCGTCACAGAAGCACCCATTAACCACATCATCATCATAATTCACCATAGCCATCTCTGTCAGCCTCCAAATGTATTTTGAGTTTATTGTTTGAAGTATGTTGAATTTAGGGTTGCTTTGAACTTTTATTAGTATCATCCTTTAAACCCATTTGACCTTGAATGTAAAACCCAACATTTTGCAGGTTCTATCAGGTAAGTACATCTTACGGTTCGTTGTAGGAGCTCCATTGACAGAACAGAGACATATAACAGCAGCCTGGAGGCTTTTTCAAGAAGCAGCCTCTTCTCTTTTGGAGGATTCATAGACCAGGCTTCCATGAGATAAACAAACATTTGGTTTCTAAAGAAAGCAAACCAGTAATTCGATTTATTAGAAGCCTTCGCCAACTCATACGTGTAACTTGTATTCGGAAGGCACTATTTAGTTGCCCGGTTGTAACATACGAAATTTGCAAACCCTAAAATATTAAATATTAATTTGTAACGTTGGATTTCAAACTAATTTAATTAATAAGTCGTGGTAAAATCGATTTAAAGGTTAGTCACATTAACTGGAAATTTAATACCACATAGTTATTTCACAAGTCGCCCCTTCACTTTGTAGTCGCCGTCGTTAATGTTTTCCAGCGCCACCATCGGTGCAACACAACTAGTGTTCTTTTGCGATTAGCAAGGCATCCTCCAACCCCTTTTGTTCTTTCGTTTGATCACAAATTTGGGGTTTTCGTTTTGCATTCCGGCAATCTTCTGTGATATTAGCAAGGTATACTCCAACCCATTTCGTTCTTTCATAAGACCACAAATTTGGGGTTTCATTTGGGATTCCAGCGACCGGCTGTGAAACCCTTGGTTTCCGCCGGCAATTAGAAGAGAGAGGAGAGGGACATGAATTTTGTGTGTGGATTTTTGAATCTATGGGTGTGTCAAATATATTTGTGAGTTTTTATGTATCTTGTGTGTTGTGTGTGTGTTTTAATTGTGTTAGTGTGTGTACTGTGTGTTGTGTGTGTCGGGTATGTATGTGTGGCTGTCGAATGTGTGTGTATGTGTTGCGAATGTGTGTGTAAGTGTGTGTCAGATATTTGTGTGAGGTGTGTGCATGATTGTGTGTGTATGGTTTAGTATGACTGTGTGTTGTTTTGTGGGTGTCTAATTTGTGTGGCTGGTGTGTGCGCATTCTTTAGTTAAGTTTGTTGCATGTTACATGAGTTTAAATTGGTATGTAAATGGTGTGTGTGTGTATATATATTAAGTGTGTATGCAGTCAATATGCATGTATATTATTAATAGTTTATACCTCGTGCGCTTCACGGAATAGAAAAAATATAATATGAAGTAACAACCGACCAAATGGAAAGAGAAATATGAGGGAGAAAAATGGACCTGAACGATATACTGTGAAACTTACTTAAATGTGAAGGAGGCACAAAGGATTAAGTTGCCGGCCACACGGCCTCGCTGATTTCTTTTGAGCCATTAATAATGGTCCTCAGAAGTGAACGTCTCATTCTTTTCGACAATCAAACAAACATTAACAATTCTTACCATCATCGATTTACATATATAGATCAATTTTGGCTTATGCGGATGATTGTAAGCATAAATAATGATAACTATTGTAACATTCGGCAAAAATCGATATGTTTCCGTACGTAATTAGTATATGTAATTAATGGTTTAAGTGCATGTTTAAATTAATTGGATTAATTTAACTGATGCCTTAGAGAATAGAAAATTCCCCATAAGATGCATAGGGATGCACATGTTTAATGTTGAAGAACGGACAAAATCGCGTGCGAATAAACTTGTCCGGAACGGACGTTGGTGATTACCCGGTAAAAATTAAATAAACGAAAAGGATCCCGGACACCCAAGATATAAAATAAAGGGTATTTTCACAAAATGTAATGTGTTTTGGAACTCCAAAACCATAAGGGAAAACTTTACATACAAATCTCCCGGTAACAAATAAAGTGCGCGTATCGCACTCGATACGCGTATAACTTATAATTTCACCCAACGAAAGCCTAACTAACCAACTAACACTTAAACTAGGCTATGTTTAAGGGTTATTTGAGGCTATTATAATGTCCAAATAACGCGTGATTAAAATCCGATTAATACCCGAACAAAACCCAACCCCAAACCTTCCCCAACCCCTTACCAAGCTTAAAATCTCTTCTTTGTACTAAATAATCTAGGAAAGATTGCAAGCATCATGTGTGAGATTTTAATGGATTTTGTAGAGATTTCTTGTGTCCTTGTGAGATATTGGCAAAATTCGGCCAACATCCCTTCCACATACCTCCTAAGATTTTCTTTGTACAATTAGATACAAGAAAGATATGAAGGACTATTATATAGATTGTTAGAAGATCATGGAAATCCATTATAAACATTCTTCCAAACAACAAAAATTTCTTGCTTTTTCCTTCCTCTTGGCCGTAAGTCTTGAAGCCTCCACAAACATCCATTTTTCAAGTTTAATCATCAAAACTCATCCATGATCAAACCCATTTACATAAGATAAAAGTGTGTTATCAAGCTTGGAGCTAAATCACATTGGAAGAACACACTAAACCACTTCAAAATCAAGTGTTTTTAGCTTCCCTAACCTTGTGCTAGTTGTAAGTATTCTTGATCTTATTCTTGTTCTTAAAAGCTTATGTTTATTATCTAGAAGCAAGTTGTACAATGGGTTAACTTGATGGAAATCTTCATGATAAAACATATACTTTTTAAGACTAAAATGGTGTTATAATGGGGTATATGGGCCGAAAATGGTGATGGATATATGTAGTATTCTTGTAGTTTCATAAAGTTCACAAAAACTTAAATAAGATGATGATCTAAACAAGATTTGTTAATGGAACTTGAATAACCTTAAATGTGGTTTAAATCTTCATAAAATAATCATCTAAGACTTGTTATAGTGTTGATTTTGTTAGAAAATAAGTTACATAAATTTTACATCTTCAAAGTCTACACATTTGAAAAATGTAAATTGGACAAATTGGACTAAATACACTAGAAACACCTATTAGTATCCTTAATGAGATGATTAAAGACTATTAAAAGTGTTGGAACATAAAAGTAAACTAACATGACAAAGATGATCAAATAAAGTCCACTAGTTTAGTAGAAAATTGTCAATCTTAAAAGATTGAATGAAAAAATGTAACTTTTATAAGTTAAAGGACTATTTTAGTAACTTTAAAAGTTGAGGGACTTAAAATGATATTTTTAGAAACTTGTATCTAAAAATATAACCATGGAAAGTTTAGTGTCAAAAGTGTAGAATGGTAACTTTCCAAGGTGGATTTGGTAAATAATAGCAAATATACATATGTATCTTGTATAAAAATGTATTTTTATAAAATGGAGTTTTATAAAAATATAGATTTTCTAACATGTGGAAATATATAAAAACAAAGGTTTTTATAAAAATGTTAGATAAAATAAAAGCTTGGTGGAAACTTATATAAAAATGAACACTTTTATATAAATGGGAATATAAAAGTGTTGGAGCATTTTATATATAAGTAACCAAGTCTTTGTAATAAAAATACAAATATGTTTATAAACTTCCAAGTAATATATGTAGAAATTAAAAGGTGATTAATTTCATGGATACATATTATTGAAACTTGGAAATTTAACAATATATACATATATGTTAACTAATCGGATTTGGGCGTATTAACGGACTAAGACGTAAAAAAAAAACGAACAAACAAGTATTTGTAATATTACGTCTAAGGAGAAAATAAGAACATATATTTTAAAGGATTTAAAATATATAACTCAGGTGAAAAATACATAACACTTTCCTAAGTGTTGGAAATTATTCGTGGGAGAAAAATAACGTAAATAATCTAACGATTAAACGTTTAAAACGAGCGTATGGACTTAACAATAAAAATATATATAGATCGAATCGACGAGATCCTAGTGTATTTACTTAATGGGAAAGTAAATATACGGTGTGGTGAGTCGAGTCGAGCGTAGAAAATACATTATCGATCGACAAGATCTTAGTATATTTATTTAAATGGGAAAATAAATATACGGTAAAGTGAGTCGAGTCGAGTGTTAAAAATATTATATCGAACGACAAGATCTTAGTATAATTATTTAATGGGAAAATAATTATACGTCAAGTGAGTTGAGTCGAGAATAATATTATACAAGTTAAGTAATATTCATGAAAGTATAAATGTAACTTGTAACGAGGGTAATCCATCACCAACGGACCTAGGACATATGTTTAATTAAACGGGGAATTATATGTAAATGGTGGTGTTGGGAGTTGGGTGTACAACTTGCCGGAAAAACACACGCTATAGACTTAGTGACTTACACGCACTAGGACGTTCCTAGGTGCTTGACCTCGGACTTGCTATTCTCTGCTATTTGATTGTACGCTGTACATCAGGTGAGTTTCGCGACCCCATTTTACTGTTTTAATCGGAGGAAAGATATGTTGTCACATGTTGAAATGTTTTCAAAGGTTAAAATGTGATGAATGGCATGATGAGTACTTGAGTTTTGTTGTATGTTCGCCACTCGGGGTTGAGTCCTCGCTACTGTAACCATTAATTCAGGGAAATGAAACCGAAGGAATATTTGGATAGTACTATTGGTGCCTGACAAGGCCCACCCCTAATCGATAGCGTCGATTATGCATCGGCGTATGCCTGGGGTGCACGTATTCTGAACTAAGTTGTTATTTGCCGAGAAACAACTGGTGATCGCGGGGCATGATTAGTAGTCTTGGTTTGGTTATGAGACTCAAGGGATTGCTCGTCATCGTAGTTTTGTAGGAGCTAGCTACTCCTTACAAAGGCCACAAATTGTGCTGGATCTGCACAGGGTGTAAAAATTTTGTTATTACGAAACTAAAACCTGTGAACTCACCAATATTTTATATATTGACGTATTTTTAAACATATCTTTCAGGTAACTAAGTGCTGAATAGATATGGGGCTAGTGCGGTGGAATTCAGGATGTCGGATACTTGTCGGGGTTTCATCTATTGTTACCATCGGGTTGGAACTTAAACGGAAAAACCCCATTTAAGAACTTCTTGTTTGTTGTTTTGTGCAATATTGTAACAAGATAATCATTTTCGACATCTTAATAAAATGATCTTTTCTAATTAAATATAGTTTGTGTTAATCTTGACTTTGATATACTTTCGAGTGTTGCGCCACGTGTTTCTGCCATTGGCGTGGTGTGACAGAAGTGGTATCAGAGCCAAGGTTATAGCGAACTAGCATTTTGTAAAATCTAGACTATAACCGGTTTCGGCTTGAAAACAAAGTTTTTAAAAACTAAAAACGCAACAAAATATTTTTAGAAAAGAAAGAAATTTGTACATGGGATGTACAAGGGGTAATTCCGACCGACTAGCCATGTATGTCAATATATGAAGTATTAGAAAATACGGATAAAAATGTTTATGTTGCATAGGAATCCGATTTTCTAAGATTAGTTAATACATATACGTAGTACGGATATTTTGCCAGTAAGGATGTCGTGTCACGCGTCACATTAGTCTGCACTCTTGCATCGATCACCGGTACCAGCAAGTGGAAAGGATGCTGTGATCTACGATGAGCTCACTCGCTTACCTGTAGACGAGATGATTGGAAGGACTAACCTCTCTCGCGCTAATGGACGTTGTCGTGTTGTTAATGATTTGGAGGCAAGACTAGACCAAGTCTTTTGTTGTATGAAATCTTTGTTTTTGGATCAAGAAGCTCGGAACTAGCGGGCGACAAGATTACCTGGCAACGCAAATTATCATTACGGGTGCACACGTAATAATAGTTTGGGGTGCACGGTAACCTTGGTGGGCGCTAGGGCCGGGATTGGTGGTCACTCCTTGTCTTGGTTGCTCTTGTTCTTTAGATTCAGTCTTAGTTTTTGATTGGCCAATGGGTTAAATGGGAAGTCTCGTCGATTTCCCTTGATTTCGATCCTAGCTAACCTAATGAGCTTTCTTCAACATTACCTTTAAGGTACGAACGCGGAAGAGCTCGAACGTCTATTCATATGAGAAATCTGACGTAAACCCTCGCATCGGAAAGAGACGGGAGACGAAAACTTCCTTGTATAGGAGTTGAATGCCTCCGCCACAGAGTTCTTCCAAAGGAGCGGGCGTACGAGGATGCACTGCCTACCGAAGAGATGAATGTCTGGTACGATGCGTGGAATGCTAAACTTAGAACCCAGTGAAGACTTAGGATGTGTCCCTGTAAAACTAATGCGTTATTACTTGAAGTTTATCATTTTATGCATAAATGCACAATATCTTAGGTGTGACTATTTTCCGTCGAATGCTTAATTATACAAAGTGTTAAATGGGAAGTCAATACCTATATGTTTTAAAGTATGCTAAGGTATTCATTGTCGATTTCTTAACTGCAATTATCGATAGGTAGGAATGTTAATGGCATTGTGATACAAGGTAGGATAGAATGCCCTCCTTTGATGATGAAATGCTTGATGTTGGATATTATATTAATATCCTTATTCTTTGAAGTATGTAAGAATACTATTCTTTGAATTTTTACTAGTACTGAACCTAGAAAAAGTACTAGAGTCAGAAAACCCAAGTTTTTTGGTGCTGACTTTCATCTTTATTTAGTGGAAGGAACCAGGAATGAGGTTGAACATTAGTATCAATATTGTTTTAATATTGAGGAGGGTCCTAAGACATTCGGTGAAGCTATGGCTTTTAGGGATGTTGCTTTTTGGAAAGAGGCCATCCAAGATGAAATGAATTCTATCATGCATAATAATACATGGACACTCACTGATTTACCTCCTGCTTGCAAACCTTTGGGTAGCAAATGGATATTTAAAAGAAAGATGATAGTTGATGGAAGCATAGATAAGTTTAAAGCCAGATTGGTTATCCAAGGCTTTAGACAAAAGGAAGGAATTGATTTCTTTGATACTTATGCTCTTGTTGCTAGAATTTCCACTATAAGACTTCTTATTGCGCTTGCTTCAATTCATAATCTGATAATTCACCAAATGGATGCTAAGACTGCATTCTTGAATTGTGAATTGAATGAAGAGGTATACTTGAAACAACCTGAGGGTTTTGTATTACCTAGACAAGAAAACAAGGTGTGTAAACATGTTAAATCATTATATGGTTCGAAACAAGCACCTAAGTAGTGGCATAAAAAAATTGATGAGGTGATCTTGTCATATGGTTTTCTTCTAAACCAAGATGATAAGTGTGTCTACAGTAGATTTGATTCCTGTGGTAAATGAGTGATTATTTGTCTATATGTAGATGATATGTTGATCTTTGGCACTGACCAAGATCAAGTTGATAAGACAAAAGAAATGTTGTCTTCTAATTTTGAAATGAAGGATATGGGGAGGCGGATGTGATCCTTGGAATAAGGATTAAAAGTAGTAACAATGGTATAGCCATAACACAGTCTCATTACATTGAGAAATTGTTGAAGAAATTCAATCATTTTAATTGTTCTTCTGTTGGTACTCCCATAGATCCTGTAATCAGGTTAATGCCTAATTTGGGTGACTCAGTTTCACAATTACAATATTCTAAAGTCATTGATTGCTTGATGTGTGCTATGATTAGCACAAGGCTGGGCATAGCTTATGCTGTGGGTAAGTTGAGCAGATATACTAGTAAGCCTAGTGCTCAACACTAGCAAGCAGTGAACAGACTGCTTAAGTACCTGAAAGGGACCATGAACTATGGCTTATGATATTTCGGTTTTCCTTCAGTCATAGAAGGGTACTCTGATGCAAGTTGGATAACAAATATGGAAGACCACTCTTCTACAAGTGGTTGGGTATTCCTACTTGGTGGTGGAGTTATTACGTGGGCTTCAAAGAAACAAACTTGCATCACTAACTTGACTATGGAATATGAGTTTGTGGCTTTAGCTGCAGCTGGTAAAGAAGCTGAATGGCTTAGAAATTTAATCTATGAGATTCCATTGTGGTCGAAACCGATATCACCAATCTCTATCAAATGTGATAGTACATCCACCTTGGCCATGGCATATAGTGAAGTGTACAATGGGAAGTCTAGACACTTAGGTGTTAGACATGGTATGATTAGGGAATTAATCATGAATGGTGTGATATCTATTGAATTTATAAGATATGAGCTCAATTTAGCTGATCATCTAACTAAAGGGTTAGGAAGAGATCTCGTGAACAAATCAACTAAAGGGATGGGTTTAAAGTCCATTTAAATATCTTGTGTCAAGATACCCAATTCCCATCTAATACAATGTTAGATGATAAATTCAATGCGGAAAGCTTGTCATAACGATATTGGAACACATTAGCAAATCACCCAAGGTATGTGTTCAGACTGCAAGATAAAGTAGGTTGAAGTTGAACTTCTTAATAGTTCATTGATAAATTGTAGTACAGGTGCAAGAGTAATGAACTACCTATAAGAATATGAAGTTTAGCCGCTTCAAGAAGCTTTGGACTTGAGCTTTGATATATTCTTTGAAGGATTAGGACACAGGCTAGTAAAACATTGTGTCAAGTAGAATTTGGATTTGTAAACGTATGCGTATTTTACCTACATGTATTTAAACGGATAACATGAGTTCAATCCACAGAGACACCCTGTTATTCTAGTATTTGTATCGTGTAATATACTAAAATGAAAATTCAATCCTCAGGACATTTTGATTTATACATACGTTTGTGTTTCTATGAAGATGGTTAAGTTAATCATGGATATCACTAAAATGGGGGAGGAATGTTGGTAATTTTAGTGTTATCAATGATTTTAGGATATTGGATTAACTTGTTGATCAAGGAAATAACTTTAGAGATTAAACGAGTGAGGTGACGCGGGAGCACGGGCTCGATTTAATTCTAATTTTATTGATTTTATTGTATAAATAATTTACATGGGCCTAATTATTTGTTAATGGGCTTATAACTAAAGGTGATTGCACCTAGTTATTTTGGGCCATTTTTATTGACATCTTATTGTCATTTAATTGGCTGAAGGTTTTAATTTGTCAAACACAAATTAAATGGAGGAGGACTCTCGATCATTTTTTTTGATATATAGAAACATACGGTTACAAGAAAAGGAATTGAGATTCTTATTCATAGATTCATCCAAATCCAATTCCAACAAGAGAAATCTTTGTCTAATCCGATAAATCATTTCGTGTAACCTGCAAATAGGTTTATCTGATAGTTCTCATACGATTCTGAGATTAATCCAAGTTTCACTTATTTTATTTGAAGATCCAATCGATTTCAAGGTATGTTTTATGTTTGAATTCGATGTTATAGACCACAAATAACCAACAGAGAGTACCAAATAAATACAGAAGATCAGAACCCAAACATGGAAGTTCGTAACCACAATGGATCCGTTCACTCAGTGAACGATTGTATGCTTGCTCTTGATATTTGATCTTTTATTGAGCAGTTGATTTTAGCAAATAGAATATGTGCATAATTGGATGGTTCCCATGGATTGGGTTAAGGAAGTCCTTGTTCGTGTTCATTTGTTAAGGAAATAACGTGTTAACGAACTATTTCTGAACACTTACCGAAAGAGATTTTTTGTTTGTGTTTGTTTGTTAAGGAAATGACGTATTCAAGAACCGTTCATGAATAGTTACCAAATGAGGTTTTTGTTCGCGTTCGTTTGTTAAGTACAAGTATGTGTTCGTGTTCATTTGTCTTTATTTGTTAACTTTATGTTTCAGACAAAAGTGAACACAAACAAACACCAATGAACGTAAACGAGCACAAACATGCATTAATGAACAAAACCGATGACAAACTAACACATATTAAATTCTGTAAATTTCATAACGAACATTGTCCGCGTAAAATATACTAGTCAGAAAAGTGTCATATTAGACTTGAAATCCTCATTAAATCGACCCTAAATAACATTAATATTAATATGTGATACACGAATATATATATATATATATATATAGGATTTGGTTCAAATGAGAACCTTTTCCCAAATTGAGAACTAGAGAACCATTCTGGGCCACACATTTCTCTAAGGCAAATTTTTTTTTTTTTTTTTTTTTTTTTTTTTTTTTTTTTTTTTTTTGCAAAAATCGCTGCTTTATATGTAAGGAAAATTTTTTTTTTATTTTTTTTGTATTTTTTTTTCAGTATACACATGTGTATAATTGCATTATACACATATGTATAATGCTATATACACATATGTATAACTGAAATATACACATATGTATAGCTGAAAAATGCTATATACATATATGTATAATTGCTATATACACATATGTATAATTGTCATATACACATATGTATAAATGAAAAAAAAATTCAAAAAAAATAAAAATTTTTTTTTTCTTGCATAAAAATGTGCGATTAAAGCAAAAAAAAAAAAAAAAAAAAAAAAATTTTTTTTTTTTTTTTTGCCTTTATATGAAATGTGTGGCTCAGAATGGTTCTCTCAGTTCTCAAATAGGGGTTGGTTCTCTTAGGATCCCTACCCTATATATATATATATAAAATTAAATAATCTACTAATGGGAAATCTGAAGTACTTAAATTAAAAATAAAAAGTAAAAAACCTAATGAACTATCAAACACAAACAAACATAAACGAACACGTTACCGAATGTTCACGAACATAAATGAACGAACACGAACCATGTTCATGTTTGTTTGATCAACTAAACGAACATAATTTCTTGTTTGTGTTCGTTCATTTATTAAACGAACGAACACAAACGAACCTCCCGCTGAACATTTCGCAAATTGTTGTTGGGGAATTACCGTAACAAACAAACAAATAACTAGATAACAGAAATCTCTGAAGGCATGTAATCGCTTTCAGATTGAATCAATTTGACGGTTCAATTGAATATTCAATCAGATATAATCAGAGATTGAGAATTTTCTGTATGTTTATGATTGAGAGAAAAGAACCAGAGAGATTGACCAAGAAGATAATGAATTGCCTACGTATTCTAGGCCCATTAACGGTCTTTTAGGCAGTTTTCCAAAGGGTTTCAAAATTTCCAAATTCAGTCTCTCTATTTCCGAAAATTAATTTTCTGAGACATTTGCCAGGGGCTGCTGCCCCTTGGACCTTGCTCCCTGGGGCGCTGCCCCCGGACCCCAACAATCCTCCCCTATTTTAGTGTAATCCTTGATTAACTAAAACAAGTAATCTCAAAACATTCAAACTCTTGCTTAAATGAAATGTCGTGACGATTGAATTTCACATTAGTACATTACACATTCTGAATATTCGAATACCAAGGTGTTGTTTAGGATTGAACCCTGGGAACTCATCTTGAATACACAAAGATAATGTACACAAAAGTTTACATACATAGTAGTACTATCTTGACATAATGTTTTACTAGCCTATGTCCTTATCCTTTATAAGCATGTCAAAGCTAAGTCGCAGCTTCTTGAAGCGGCTAAACTTCATACTTACATAGGTAGCTCTTTTAGTCTTGCACATGCAAGTCAATTTGTCAATAGAGCTATTGAGAATATATACATTCAACCTCCTTAACTTGCTGGTTTGAACACATACCTTGGGATGAATCTTCTAATGTGTTTCAATATCTACATATCAAGCTTTCCACATTGAATTCTGCATCTAGAGTTGTACTAGATGGGAATTGGGTATCTTAACATTAGAGATTTCTAGTGGACTTTAAAACCATCCCTATAGCCGAATTTTTCACGAGATCTCTACTTAACCTTTTAGTTAAATGATCGGCTAAATTGTTTTGAGTTCTCACAAACACCACAGATATCACACCATTCGTGATAAGCCCACGTATCATGATGTGTCTAACACCTAAGTGTCTAGACTTTCCATTATAGACTTGACTATATGCCTTAGCCATGGTAGATTAACTATCACATATCATAAATAATGGTGATATCGGTTTTGGCCACAATGGAATTTCATAAATCAAATTTCTTAGCCATTCAACTTTTTTACTAGCTGCTACTAATGCCACAAACTCAGCTTCCATTGTTGAATTAGTGATGCAAGTTTGTTTCTTTGATGCCCAACATATAGCACCACCTCTAAGAAGGAATACCCAACCACTTGTGGAAGAATGATCTTCCAATTTAGTAATCCAACTTGCATCTGAATAACCATCAAGGACAGAAGGAAATCCAGTATAAGTCAAACCAAAATCCATGGTTCCTTTCAAGTACCTAAATACTCGATTTATCGCCTGCCAATGAATCAAACTTGGATTGTGAGTATGATACTCAGTTTTCCAACAACAAAAGCTATATCAGGTCTAGTACTAATCATGGCATACATGAGAGATCCAATAGCCTTTGAATATTCAATTTGATTCACAGCAACTCCTTTATTAGGCATGAGTTTTATAGTAGGATCCATGGGAGTACCCATTGGAGAACTATCTTTGTGATTAAACTTTTCCAACATCTTCTCAATATAATG
This sequence comes from Ambrosia trifida, assembly GCA_028751855.1. NCBI lineage: Eukaryota > Viridiplantae > Streptophyta > Magnoliopsida > Asterales > Asteraceae > Ambrosia > Ambrosia trifida. Next base: position 215,802,844 of record CM054122.1, on the reverse strand, counting down.
TGATTGAGAGATTGTAGTACCATGTTCTCCACGTATAATTAATGAGTATATAAAACATCAAGAGATGGAACTAAAAATCCAAATGTTGAACAAAACTTAAGAGTCAATAATGAAAAACGGAAAAATGCACAAATAGCGATAGCTATTAATAGAGAAAACTCAAAAGACATAATAACTTCATTATAAAAAAATTTATGATAAGAGTTTCAAACAACAAATGAAAAATATATCAAAAATGTGATACTGAAAATATGCATTATGACAATTTTCAACTCGACTTCTTGTAAACACATGAAAGTATGTACTTACGAAGTCTTTTCATGTGAAGCTGTTTTGAATCTAAAAAGTTATTCTCATGCATCACTATTATACTTTCAACTATATCACAAAGTTCGAGTAAAACTACATTTTGTTTTATAAACAATAATTTATCTTTTACACTTACACTCTTTCAGTCGCAAAACTTTTGGTCTAATTATTGGACATATCTTCATCGAAATGTTGCTAAATGTCTTTTAACATATAGTGCATATATTTTAAACCCACATTCAATTCTTTTATGTTTTGTCTCAACCATTTGAAACTTCCACATAATAAGTATCATTTGATGGCAATTATGAAGTATTAACATCATGTAACATATATCATTGTGATATGTGTGTATATATATAGATGTAACTTTCATAATTTATCTAATGCTCATTTCCTTCAAAACCCACTAAATTAAACATCCTATGACCTTCCTAGACCCTTGCACATCATAAACCACATCAAAACACGCATAAAACACGATCTAAAACTCTGTTCTTTGGTCACAATGTGCGATTTTTACCATTTTTTTCGGGTATGAAACGTGATTGTAAGTTCCTTTTTTTGTGCCATTTTGTTCATTAGATCTTCCTTTACAAATACCCTATTGATTTAGGTTCCATTGTTGTGGAATTCAAGGTATTGGATTTCTAGGGTTAGGGTTTAGTTTTGGGGAACAAGATGAAGTTTATTGATATTATAAAATGTTTTATTTTCATTTGAAATAGCTTGTATTATTTTATTTTATTTGTACTTAATTAGTTATAATAAATTATTTATTAATTCATAATGCCTAAAATCGGGTATATAAATTTAATGTTTTACAAAACGAAAGTATTTTATGATCCAAAGTCATAATCTTCATTATTTTTATTCATTGTGTAACTTACAACTGTTTATTCAATTCTTTATAATTATTGTAATTATTTACAATTATAGTCTAATTAATTAATTTCGTTCGAAACATATTCTTATCTAAATATTCAATTGGTAATATTTAGATTACTAAATCATAATCATAGACTTTTACCATATTTTTTTTGTGATACATATTAAGTTGTTTATAAAAAGAAACTCTAATTCCCCAAATCGACTTAGCAAACCCTAATGCCTTATTAGAACCCTAGTGACCTTAGACTCTTAGACTTTCCCTTATTAGTACGCTTATGCATTATAGGTTGGATTCAGCGGAATTCCCATTACTTAGCTCACGACCGCTTAAGTTGGATTTTGATCGCTTTCGCAAACTGTGAGTATATCTTTCCCCTTTTTACCGTTTTACTACTTTGGGGTGACTCATGTACTTATATATTAATCAAGTTTCAATTTCTTATACTTAATGCAATTCTCATGTGTGTTTGCTTTATGATAATTGGTGTGTCTATGACTTGTCAAAATCATTAACCGCTGGGCGGCCTAGCTTTTCAATGAATAGTACTATGGTATACCCCCTTGAGACTCTGTTGAGAGAATCTTGGTCATTGTCTTGTTAATTCATTATTCAGTTGGTTAGTCATGTGTTAGTCATTATTCTCAGGTTTGGTTTTGAACGGATATTACTTATTACATAATTGCAAATTGTACCGCACATGAATTGTTAAACATTTTTCCTACTATATTTATTCAAACAGGGTATGCTCACCAATACAATTTTTGTATTGACCAAAATTATTTTGTACATGTTTCAGGTTGTTTTGAGATGCATCCTTTAAGCTTTCGGATTTATATTTAGATTTTGATTCATTGTATTTCAATTTAGTTGGCAGTTAGAATCGTTGTATTTCATTTCAATGTAATAAATTATTTAATCAATGTATTCAAATTTACACTTTAGTCCATGTGCTATTGAACAATCGTCACTACGTGACACCTCGATGTTTCCGCCATCGGTTGGGGTGTTACACCCCATATCTTTCATATCAAACTTAGATGACATAAATTTCTTAGTTTTATCAACTTCATTTTGGTCAGTACCAAAAATCAACATGTCATCAGCATATAAGCAAATAATTACTCCTTTTCTAGAAGTATCAAATTTGTTATAAACACACTTATCCCCTTGGTTTAATGCAAAAACATTAGACAACACTACATCATCAAACTTCTGATGCCATTACTTAGGGGCTTGTTTCAGGCCATAAAGAGATTTTACCAATTTACAAACCTTATGTTCATTTCCAGGCATGACAAAACCTTCAGGTTATTTCATGTAAATCTCTTCATCCTATTCACCATTAAAAAGGGAGTTTTAACATCCATTTGGTGAATTACCAAATTATGTATAGCTGCGAGTTCTAACAATAATCTAATGGTGGTTATCCTAGCAATAGGAGCATAGGTATCAAAGTAGCCAATGCCTTCCTTTTGCCTAAAGCCTTGGATGGCCAATCTGGCTTTATATTTGTCTATGCTACCTTCCACCTTCATCTTCCTTTTAAAGATCCATTTACTACCCAAAGGTTTACACCCATGTAGTAAATCAGCCAATTTCCAAGTATTATTGTGCATTATAGAGTCAATCTCATCTTGGATTGCTTCTTTCCAAAATGCAGCATCCCTAGAAGACATAGCATCATTGAATGTCTTAGGATCCTCATCAATATTAAAACAATATTGATACTGATGTTCAACACCATTCCTGGTTCCTTCTACTAAATAAAGATGAAAGTCAGCACCAAAAGACTTGGGTTTTCTGACTCTAGTACTTTTTCTGGGCTCAGTACTAGTAGAAGGTACATCATCACAATTACCTGAATTGCCACCACAAGAAATTGTATGTTCATAATTTTTAAGACACTGAGGTATATCCTTCTATCCAGGAACCGAAGAAAATCTATCCTCATTCCCAAAATTAGCATCTCTGGACTCAATGACAAAGTGAACAGATACATAATCATTTGGTTCTATGACATAGAACCTATACATAGGGGAATGTTCAGCATATCCAATAAATATGCAATCTATACCTCTTTCACCAATGGTACTCATTTTGGGTTCAATAAGCCTCACAACAGCTCTACATCCCCAGACTTTGAGATAACTCAAATCTGGTACCTTTTTGTACAAAAGTTTATATGGGGTCACCTTAGACCTTTTATTAGGTGCTCGGTTCAATAAGTAACATGTTGTCAACATAGCCTCACCCCAAAATCCATCACTTAGACCAGAATAGGACAACATGGAATTAACCGTTTCTTTCAATGACCTATTCTTCCTTTCAGCCACACCATTTTGTTGTGGTGTATAAGGAGCAGTTGTTTGATGTATTATACCAGTAGATTGAAAATAAACTGGATCATAATACTCTCCACCTCTATCTGTACGGAGGTTTTTAATCAAACTATTTCTATGAAGCTCAACCTCTTGTTTATAAACTTTAAATTTATCAAGAGCTTCATCCTTTGAATGCAATAGATAGACATGAAAAAATCTAGTTGCATCATCAATAAAGGTTACAACATACTTTTTATTTCCTATAGAAGGAGTACTATGAATGTCACATAAATCAGAATGAATCAATTCTAATACATTAGAATTTCTTTTGACATCTTTAAATGGTTTTCTTGTAATTTTAGTCAATTTACAAGTATGACAATCATTACATTTTTGTATGTCAAAAGCGTGTATAAGACTCATTTTAGACATATCTTTCATTCTGCGATAATTAACGTGCCCTAATCTAGCATGCCATAATACTGATTTACAAAAATCATTGCTAGAACTAGTAGAAGCCATACAAACAGAATTATTAACAAAAGGAACATCCAAATTCAACTTAAACATGCCATTCTAATAACCAAATCCAATAAAGGTTCCATGTCTTGACAAGATATACTTGTCACTTTCCAAGACCTGCTTGTAACCATAATTATTCAATACAATACCGGATACTAAGTTCTTACGAATCCCAGGTACATATAGAACATTATTTAATAGTAAAGAGTTTCCAGAAGTAAAGACTAAAAGAATAGATCCTATTCCTTTAATTGGTTCAGTAGCAACATTGCCTATCTTTAGTAAAGATCCATCTTCAGTTGGCTTGAAATCCTTGAACCATTGAAGATTTTTGCAAACATGACATATTGCTCCCGAATCCAGTCACCATGAAATATCATCATCCTGCACATAAAATGGTTCAGAGATTATTGATACATAATAATTCTCAATATAATGATCACATGGTACCAAACACGGACCTGATTGCTTTTCGGGATCCTTGGATCCACTTGTACCAGCCACGTTTTTGCCTTTTCCTCCACTCTTATCATACCTGCAGTCTTTCTTGAAGTGTCCAAGTTTATTACACTTCCAACAAACCTTTTTAGGCTTCTTATCAGAACCCTTATTGTTGTTTCCTTCAAACTTTCGTTTCCCTTTCCAAGCCTTGGAGGATTCACCCTCCTCCACCATGTTCACAGAAGAACAACCAGCCATGGTTTTAGTACCAACAACATAACCCTTTTCCATATCACGTATGGATTGTTCAATTTGGAAATGACTTCCCAATTCAACCAGATTCAATTCCTCTTTCTTATGTTTCAGATTATTCTTAAAATCTTTCCAAGATGGTGGCAGTTTATCAATAATACTAGACACAGAAATAGATTCATCCATCTTCATTCCGTATTGTGCAAACTACCCTAGTATTCATTGCAATTCATGATATGTTCTATAACAGGCCTAGTGTCTACCATTTTATAGTTAATAAAATTACCAACCAGAAATTTCTTACTAGACGCATCTTCTGCCATGTATTTGGCTTCAAGGGTATCCCATAATTCTTTTGCAGACTCTACGTTTTGATAAACATCAAATAAAGAATCAGACATACCGTTAAGAATATGACCACGACAGATGTAGTCTGCGTTTTCCCACTTTGAACGTGTTCTGGTTTGTTCCAGAGTTTTATTCTCAACAATCTCGGGACAAGGAGTGCTCAGAACATACACAACTTTCAGACTCGTTACGAGTCCCGTTGTTGGTGAATTACATAAACTAGGTCATGTGATATGCATAGATTGATTCTTGTGGTAGATTATATGCAAATACATGTTTAAACGATGTGTAGATGATCATCCATGCTTATATATGTTAAACATAAACTAAGACTGCATGTTCATGTGTTAGGATGTGTCAAAATGCGTTAAACACGACAAACTGGAAAATCTGGAAAAGGGCACTTCCTGGTTCGACCATTCGAAGGGTCGAACCTGGCCCATGAAACTACATTCGACCCATGAGAAGGGTCAAACCTGGCTATCTGTTTTAAAAGAACTACATTCGACCACTTAACTCTACATTCGCCCACATGCAATAGTCGAACCTGGACATAGTATAAATACCACACTTTGTCATTTTTCATCATTTCACAAACCCTAAACGTCTCTAAACACTCTCTAGCAACTTTAATCATTGAGGAAGGAGTTTTGCTCTTGTTTTCCATAATCTAACCTACAAACATCTTCTAAACAAAGATCTAAGGAGTGTTCTTCATTCTAAATCATTTTTAAAGCATTTCAATTCGTTTTCATTAAACCCCAAGAGTCCAGATCTGATTCAATCATGTTTTCATGGATAAAAACCTTCCTAATATCTTTCTAAACAAAACCTATTCATAAACAATGAGTTTTCAGACAATTAACATGTGTTAATGGTGTTTTATGTGGTGTTATGTATTGTTTGATGATTAATTGCTGTATAGATGTTATAACAATGATCTAGGACTGTTATTGATGATGATTTATGATTAAGATAGGTTACAACTGATTATTGATGATGTTTTGTTCATTTTGGGGATTTTGGGTTAGATCTAGGGCTTGTTCATGATGATAGTGATAAGGATATGATTGGGGGTTTCTTGTTCATGATAATCTGAGTATATTAAGTTGATTATTGATTGATTTCAGAAAGTTTCCTAATTGGGTAAAGATTGCATGCATTTGATGTGACATCTCCATAATTTGCTATTTCGGGTAACTTGTAAAACGAACGGATTTCGGGATAAAATTGGTAGGGTTTTGTAGGAATATGTTAATGATAGTTGACTGCTGTGATTGGTGATGTTTTGTGATGTTTTCGGACGGTTTAGATGCGTTTTGGTGCATTTTATGAAGTTCTGCACAAACGGTCGAACGTGGAACTCATTCGACCCTTCGTGTGGTCGAACGTGGCTCAAATGGTTGAACGTGGCTCAAAATGGTCGAACCTGGGCTTTTATGGTCGAACGTGTATTGGTTTGGTCGAACGTGCAATGTTTTGGTCGAACGTAGCTTGAAAAGGGTCGAAGGTGGGAAAAAGGGGCGAACGTGGAAATGGGGAAAAACCACATTCGACCATCTGATGTCCGGAATGAGATTTTTGATGCAAACTAAGTATTTTATGCTTGAAACTTATGTGTTAACTTTATGTGCATGACTAATTGATGTAATGGGTCACCAACGGGATGTCGGGTCGGTCTGGGATGTCCGGTTAACGTTCAAACACACTTTAAACACATAGAGTCAAGATCTGGACAATCGGGGACTAGTTAGCCTTCGGGTTGGTAGTCATCACACTTATGTAAACTCATTAATAGGTGGTTATTAGTCGGGAGTATCATACGCGGGTTGGATCTCTAGTTATCAAGAAGACACACTCTAAGGTGAGTTTCACGGCCCCACTCTTTTACTGATTTTACATTTTCGGGGGAGAAAACATGCTGTGTTCTTTAAACATGTGTCAATTGTGTTCGCAAGTTCATTACGTTTGGGAGTGTTCATTTGGTTTAAGGTATTCATTTATGTTCAGTATTATATGGCCTATGTTGTGGCAGTTCGTTAGCCGCGATGCGGTAGTTCGTTAGCCCCTAAGTGGTAGTTCGTTAGCTATGATATGGTAGTTCGTTGACCATGAGATGGTAGTCCGTTAGCTATGATAAAGTAGTTCATTGACCATGGGATGGTAGTTCGTTAACCGCGGTGGGCGATAGTTCGTTTGGGAGGTTCGTTATGGAGTTCAAACGTTTAACGAGTGTTTCCATCGGTCGATTGTATCATGATAGTCTTTCAAAAGCTCATGAAACGTTTTTACTTAAAAACCTGTGAACTCACCGGCATTATTTGCTGACGTTCTTTAGCATGTTTTTCTCAGGTCGCTAAGGTAGCAGCTATCGGTAGGCGCACGGAGTCTCACGGCGTCTAGGAATCATATGCATGTTTTGTTAAACAATTCAAACTTTGAGTTTTACTTTTGAATTGTAATAATACATTTTGCTTCCGCTGTGTTAGCACGGTTTTGAAACTTAATGGGCAATTTAAGTTGTTTTCATATCATTTAGTTGTCGTTTATTTTGACCGTTGACTTGGATCCTGGTGTGTCACGCGCCTCGCGGTAAAACCCCACATGTGGAATTTGAGGGTGTGACAGCCACCGCCGCCACCATCACCACCATCACCACCAATAATACTAATAAAAATGATTCTCAAACTTTGATGAATTATAATAATAGTAATAATAACAACCATAAACAGTATAAATACAAAACAAATATTTATAATTATTATAATAAAAATAATTTAGAGTTAAAATATAACTTTGTTGAAAATCGACAGAAGGTTTCTCACCAACTTACAAGGACACTAAAACATCTAAAGAGTTCAACATTTTGATGGAAATGCATAGCAAGTGTATAATGCATTTCAAGGAAATTTAAGGAACATAAAAATTGAAACATTTTGTCAGAAATTCGTAGGATATTTCCAATACAACAACAACAAAGCCCGGTAAATCCCATAAATAGCAAAGCTATTAGTAGGGTCTGGGGAGGGTGGGATGTAGGTAAGCCTTACCTCTACCCCTAGGAATAGAGACCGCTTTCAGGGAGACCCTCTGCTCAAATACACAACGAAAAACAACACACACACACACATACACACACACCTGAAAAAAAGCCGGGGAAGATACACACACACACACACACAACTACTAATAACATCATAGACATTGAAAACAATGCATCGAAAGAATAGAAACTATACCACCATAAACAACCTATGCATAAACATATAGGAAGACAAGCATATAAAATCCGCATAACGTGAAAACAAAAAAGTAAGACCCTACGAAACACCTAAAATGTCTTTTTCCCACATCCTACTAGTCCTTAGCCTTTATCATTCGCCTCCATAAACCTGTATCATGGACTATGTCCTAAGAGAGGTGCAACCCCGGTAAATCATGTCTAACCCGTCGTAGGATATTCCAATGAAGATTATAAAATTGTAAAATAATAAACATTTTGTCAGAAACGCGTAGGAAGTTTTCACACGTTTTGAGGGTGATCCTTATTATTGGTTGTAACACCCCAACCGATGGCGAAATCATCGAGGTGTAATTTGTGTAAGCATAAAGCACGTTTGTAAGTAAATGCACATAGTACTAGACTTGTATTGTAAAAATGTGAAATTGAATGTGTAATTTGTGTAAGTGTACATGTAACACCCCAAAAGTGAATAAAAGCAAAAAAAAGGGATAGGAAATACTCGCAGTTCGCGTAATAACTTGAAACTCTACCGAACAACGTGATGTGAATTACTAATTAGGATTATCCCAAAGGATTAACCTATAGAAATATATAATTTGTAAGGGAATGAACTTAGAGTCTAAGTTATCTAGGATTAGGCACTTAGGGTTTCTAGAATAGAATTTGGGGATTCACGGGGTTTTTGAATTGAATAATTTTTAATATTTAATGAAAATATTATGGACTCCATTAATTATTTCAAATTATGAAGATTTAATAAATAATCAAAAACGTAAATAATGGAGCGACTTAGATATATAAATATTTGATTTTACGCAATTAAATATGAATTTAAAGTATAAATGAATTAAAAATAATAATCTAAATCAATTAAATATGATAATAATAAGTCCATTTAATAACGAGATAATAGCAATAATTTCAGAATTTTTAGGACTTATAATTTTGATATCTATATATTTTAAATCGATTTATGAACATAAAAATGCAATAATTTGGAAATAAATACAAATAAAGTGCAAAAATAATTTTAAAAATTATTTTTCATATTATTTTCATTTAAAACAAAATTTAATTGAATATAATCAATTAAATAGGAATAAATTGTAAAGATTGGTAAATATATTATTTTTATGAAAATAAATTATCAAAAAGTTTTATATGGATAGAGATAACTCCACAAAAAAATTTGGTATTAAAATGATTAGAAATGAATTTTCTATGAATTAATTATGGTTTAAACAAATTAAATACATTAAAAATAATAAATAACTATTTTTATGAAAAATAAAATTATAAACATAAACTTTATGGTTTTATAAAGCTGGGATAATTTTTATAAAACTTTTAGACTAGTTTATGTATTTCAAATAAATAATTTAAGGTTTTATGTATATATTATTATTATAAAATAATAAAAAGTGAAAAATAAGAAAAAGGAAGGTTGACACGCTAACCATGTGGTTCGAACCTAAGACCTCTTGGTTGCAGACAGACGCCTAAACCACTGGACTAGGTGTCTGTTTGTGTTATTGTTTGATTTGATAATATTCTTAATCAGAACCAGAAGACATCAGATTAACCAAATCATGAAAAAAAATATGACGCTGGGGATGGGGTTTGAACTCGGGACCTATTCTCAGCATAGTCACGCCCAGACCAATTGGTCTGGGAGTGTTTTTGTGTTTACTTTGGACCTGTATGATATGTATATACACAATCTGTTTAAGAACAAAACCCACAAATTAAATCTTATAAAACCTAACCTTAATCCTAATCAATTGACTGACAAAACGTAACAGATCAAAAACGATTTCATGGCGTTTTTATTCCCCATCATTAATCGACTTTAATGCATATACATAATGGGATTAATACGAACCAAAAGGTGATGCAAATTAAGCTCCAAGCTGCGCATAAAAAGGGTTCAAAATCTGGATTTTTTAGTGATTGAAGGATGAATGTAATAGAGGGGTTATTTTGATCGGCCTTTGTGAGTCCTTATGCAGATTTAATTGAGATAACAACACCTTTAAATACATAATTGAGATTTGGGGTTTGGAAAGTCTTTATAATCGATTTGACTGGCAATTAAGGTTCATAAACGTGTATAATCACTCGTGATATTGTTTTAGGAAAGGAGAGAGGATCGGGGCGAGTAACATACGGCCTTGATTGAAGATTGAAGCGCGAAATTGGAATGTTTAGAGATGGGTATTGACTTTTTCAGGTTTGACCAAGGGATTTATGATTCCTTTATGTTTTATCATGTTTCTAAAATAAACACAAACACTAGACTGGTCTAGTGGTTAAGACTTTGAGTTTGAAGGCCTTGGTCACGGGTTGGATTCCCGGCCAGACCCTAATTTTTGAACGAATTTCTGAAAAAATCATTTTTTTAAACTAAATTTTTGAACATAACAATATCAATTCATTATTATTATTATTATTACTATCATCCTTATTATAATGAACTTTTCAGTTACGATAACGGTTCGAACAAAAGATAAAATGAAAGGTGACGGATGTCACCGCAACCCCTACTTTTAGAAATTTCGTCCCGAAATTTCTTTAAGTGGTAGTCTCTGGAAAAAGATGAGGATACTTAGACATCATTTGGTCCTCACGCTCCCAAGTAAACTCTGGGCCTCGTTTGGACTCCCAACGAACTTTGACAATTGGAATTCGACTTCGTTTAAGTGTCTTGACATCTCGATCCATAATCTCCACAGGTTTCTCTATGAAGCGCATCGATTCGTCAATTTGGATATCCTCTAAAGGAACATGGAGGTTATCTTCAGCCAAACATTTCTTTAGATTAGAAACGTGAAACGTTGGATGGACATTGCTGAGCTCTGGTGGTAAATCGAGCTTGTAAGCTACCTTCCCATTTCGTTCAAGGATCTTAATAGGGCTTACAAACCGAGGCGCAAGTTTCGCTTTCTTTCCAAATCGAAACATACCCTTCCAAGGTGAAACCTTGAGAAGTACCATATCCCCGACTTGAAATTCTAGAGGCTTGCGTCTTTGATCGGCATAACTTTTCTGTCTGCTTCGAGCAACCTGAAAATTATCACGAATGCGAAGAATTTTGTCTGTCGTTTCCTGTATTAGCTCGGGACCGGTGATTTGTGTTTCGCCGATGTCACACCACGCCTACGGTGGAAACACGTGGCGCAACGGTTCAAGAGGATTAAGCCAAGATTAATGCAAATCACAAGTAATCAAGGAAACGGGTTATTTATTCAAGCGTCGAAAATCGTTTAGATTATTCATACATAATTGGAAATTGTTTTTAAGACAAATAGGGAGGCTCCTCATCTATATCCCGATTCCCTTGGGATAGAGAGACGAGACCCCTCCAAAACGTCCAACGCCCAGTTTAGAGATTCCCCCGACCCTGCTTGCCATGTTGTCCTTCATCTATCAATTACCTGAAAGATATGTTTAAAAATTCGTCAATATATAAATATTGGTGAGTTCACAGGTTTTAGTTTAACAAAACTTTAACTCATGGGAATTTCCATGTTATGACAATTTATAGGAGTTGCAAGTTCCTACAATTCTACTTGAGCCTATAACCAAACCAAGACAAATAATAATGATGCCCCGCTCCAAGTCGTTACTCGGTATTCATACGACTTGATTTCAGAATACGTGTACCCCAGGCATACGCCGATGCATAATCGACGCTATCGATTAGGGGTGGGCCTTGTCAGGCACCAATAGTACTATCCAAATATCCCTTCAGTTTCACTTTCCTGAATTAATGATTATAGTAGAGAGGTCTCAACCCCGAGTGGCGATCGCAACTCAAGTATCCAACCCGTCAAACAATTCCCAACATATCTTTCCCCTGTAAAAGCGTTAAATAGTTTAGAAATGGGGCCGTGAGACTCACCTGAAACTGTGCCCGACTCAATGAAGAAAATAGCAAATTTTGCGGTCTTGCACCTACAAACGTCCTAGGCGTATAAGTCACTACACCTATAGTGCGTGTGCCTTGGCAAGTTGTACACCCAACTCCCCGACCACGTATTATCCCAATTCCCGTTTAATTAGTCTCGTATCCTAGGTTCATTGGCGATGGATTACCCTTTTCTTACAAGTCATATATTATTCTTGTTAATACTCTTTGTAACTTGTATACTATTATTCTCGACACGACTCTACCCAACGTATAATTATTTTCCCATTTAAATAATTATACTTAGGATCGTTTCGCTCGATATAATATGATTTCTTATTACCCGACCCGACTCACTTTGCCGCATATTTATTTTCCCATTCAAGTAAATATGCTAAGGTCTTGTCGTTCGGTCGTATATTCTTAACGTCCGACTCGGCGTACCATGCCGTATATTTATTTTCCCATTTAAATAAATATACTAGGATCTCGTCGGTATTCACATGTATATAGGTATACTTTGCCTACTCGTCTCGGTTTTTCCTTCTCGCATATCTACTTTCCCATTCAAATAGATATACTAGAGTTTCGTCGAGACGAGCATGTGTACATATACCAATGCGTGAATTTTCCTTTTTAAGTCCATACGTTGTTTAGCGTTTTTAATTCTCTACGTTATGCTTTCTCCCACGAATATTCTTTCTAACACTTAGGAAAGTGTTACATAAGTTTCACCCTTGTTATATATATTTTATTTCTTAAAATATATATATTTTCATCTTGCCACAATGGCATTCTTTTCTCATTTGTCCGTTTATCCGTTATCGTTAGTTCATGTTACTAAGTCCGTTAGTTAGCTTTTTCCACATTTTCTTCCCATATGCGCTCTATGGGAATATTATCCATACTTCCAATTCCAACACATATTACTTGGAAAAATATACCTTTGTATTTTTAGCCCAACTTGTTAACTTGTATCCCAAAAATGTTTCCGATACTTTTATATTCCCATTTATATAAAAGTATCCATTTTGTACAAGTTTTCCCAAGTCTTTACTAATATTTTATAAAACCTTTATTTTTATAAAATCCTTATGTTAACTTAACCTCCCATTTTTATAAAACTTCTATTTTTATAAAAATACATCTTGCAAAATATACATAAGTAGGTTTCTCATGTTTACCAAAGCTACTCTTGGAAAAGCTATTATTTACATTTTTGACACCAAACTTTCCGTGAACACATTTTAGTACCAAAGTTTCTAAAATACTTATTTTAGTCCCTCGACTTTCGATATTTGTCCCTTAGCTTAAAAATGTTACCTTTTTCATCCTAACTTCCAAAGTTAGCATTTTTCTTCCAACTAGTGGACTTTGAAGGATCATATTTTCCATGTTTGGTTATTTTTACATCATTTCACTTTTAATAGTCTTTTACTTCATTATTGATGCTATTATCATGTGGGTTTTATGTTTTTATCCAACATATCCAAATTTCACTCATCCAAGTGAGTAGACTTTGAACATGTAACTTTTTCATCCATGATTATCTAACACATTTCAACATCTTTTTGACATTAACTAGTCATCTTATGATGATTAAAACCATCTTTTATCATATTCAAGTCTTTTTCAAAAATCATGTTCCAATCATCATCCCACTCAAGTGTATGTACATACTTTTACATTTTCTTAAAATATCATATTATTAATATTAAATCCAAGATTTATCCATGTTATTATTCATCCATTTTTACTCTTGTAAGGTACATTATTTTTATGTTTCAAAACCATATTCTACCCATCAATGTACAACTTGCTCATAAGATCACATAATATGAACATTAAAAATCAAAACAAGGTTAAACTTACTACTAGCTCAAGGCTAGGGAAGACAAAAACCTTGGATTGGATGGGGTTTAGTGTGTTCTTCCAAAGGGTTAAGCTCCAAGCTCTTGAAACACACAATGGGGTTTTGAAGGATAATGATCTAGAGATGATTTGGTAGTGTAAAATTTGTAAGAAGAATGTATATGGAGGGGGGTATGCTACGACCACAAGGAGGAGAAGAAGAAGAGTTTTTGTGTTGATTCAAGTATGCTTCACAAGAATGCTTATAATATCTCCTTCAAATCTTGCAAAGATTACTCAATATCTTTCTTAGATTATGGAAGATTTAAGGGATTTTATGAGATTATGAAAATCTTTGAGGGATATTATTAAGGGTGTTTGGCCGTGAGTTTTGAGAGAGAGAGAGAGGAGATGATTAGCTAATTTCTTGTCCAATGTAATCCCATGCATACTCATGATTAGTGTTTAAGATAATTGGATGATTAAGAATGTGAAGGGTTTAAATGAGATAACAAAAGATATTAATCCCTTGGGTGGGCCATAGGCCGGCCCCTTGTGGGTGTCTTGGGTGGGGTCCACTTTACTAAATAATACCCATTATTAGTTATGTTTAAATTAATCTTGTTCGGGTACCGTCCGGGTATTTTCGGGTTTTTAATCGCGTGTTATCCGAATATTAAAATACCCTTAATATTCCTTAAACATAGTCCAGTTTAAGCGTTGATAAATTATTTTGGCTTTTGCCGGGTGAAATTATATGTTACGCGCGTATCGGGTGCGGTACGCGCACTTTATTCGTTACCGGGAGATTTGTATAACAAGCTTTCACGTACGGCTTTGGAGTTCCAAAACCCATCATATTTTGTGAAATTACGTTTTATTTTATATCCCGGGTGTCCGGGATTCATTTTGCTTATTTAATTTTTACCGGGTAATGTCCATACCGGATAATTTACTCGCACATGATCCTATCATGTTTTGTCATTAAACATATGCATTCCTATGCATTATTTGGGAATTGCTATCTTTTTAAGGCCTCAATTAAATAACCATCACATAATTGTAACTAATTACGTTAATCGCGTTTAATTAATTAGTACGGAATTACCTTAATTTTGCCGGTTGTTACAGCCGATCTCGTTCCAACAAACAGGGTAACGACATTTGCGACCATAAAGTGCCTCAAATGGTGCCATGTTAATACTGGAATGGTAGCTGTTATTATACGAGAACTCAACCAAAGGTAAGTGTGTGTCCCAATTGCCACCAAATTCAATAACGCGTGCTCTAAGCATATCTTCCAATGTTTGGATGGTTCGTTCGCTGTGGGTGATAGGCCGTGCTAAGTTTTAGTTGAGTGCCAAGTGCGGATTGAAGTGTTTGCCAAAAGCGAGAAGTGAACCGACTATCGCGATTAATGTCCAGAGGAATACCATGACGACTAACAATCTCATCGATATAGATTCTAGCCAGTTTCTCAACTGGGTAAGTCTCACGAATGGGTAGGAAATGAGCATATTTGGTCAATCGGTCGACGATGGCCCAAATACTGTCATGACCACGAGTGGTGCGTGGAAGTTTTGTAATGAAGTCCATAGCAATGTTCTCCCACTTCCACACTGGAATTTCTGGTTGCACAAGCAAACCAGATGGACGTTGGTGCTCGGCTTTGACTTTGGAACAAGTAAGACATTTAGCCACGTAAAGAGCTATGTCCTTTTTCATACCGGGCCACCAATACAAGCTACGCAGATCCTGATACATCTTATCTGCACCAGGGTGAATGGATAACGAGACTTGTGAGACTCGTCCATGAGGAAAGTACGCAGATTGTCACGATTAGGAGTCCAAAGACGGTTCATGAAGTAAAGTAAACCATGTTTGGTTTCCAACTGGTTTTCAGCTCCACACGACATTTAATCGTACATGTTGCCTTCAGTAACAGAGACATGTTGGGCTTCAAAAATGCGGAGTTTGATATCAGACTGGACCTGGGCACAATAAAGCTGAGCATGATCTTTACGACTAAGGGCATCGGCTACAACATTCGCTTTGCTAGGATGGTAGCGAATCTCGCAGTCGTAGTCGTTTAACAACTCGACCCATCGTCGTTGACGCATATTCAGATCTTTCTGGTTAAAAATGTGTTGGAGGCTTTTGTGGTCAGTGAAAACCACACATTTTGTACCATATAAATAGTGCCTCCAAATCTTAAGTGCGAAAACAACCGTTCCGAGTTCAAGATCATGGGTAGTATAATTTTTCTCATGGGTTTTCAATTGTCGCAATGCATATGCTATAACTTTTCCTCGTTGCATGAGAACACAACCACGACCTTGGTTAGAGGCATTGCAATAAACCACAAAGTCCTCATTGCCGTCAGGTAGAGAAAGGATCGGAGCATCACAAAGTTTCTGTTTCAAGGTTTGGAATGCTTCTTCCTAACTGGGTCCCCATACATAGGGTTTATCTTTATGGGTTAAAGAAGTGAGAGGTAAGGCAATCTTGGAGAAGTTGAGAATGAAACAACGGTAATAACCCGCTAGACCAAGGAAAGAACGAACTTCAGTGGGAGACTTAGGTGTAACCCAATTTTTAACGGCCTCAATCTTAGCTGGATCGACGTGTATTCCCTTATCATTGATAATGTGCCCCCAAAATTGAACTTCCTTGAGCCAAAATTCACACTTGGAGAATTTGGCATACAGTTGTTCATTCTTCAAAAGACTCAAAATTTGTCTAAGGTGTTGTTTTTGGGCTGATTTGGTTTTGGAGTAAATGAGAATATCATCAATGAAAACGATTACGAATTTATCCAAGAAGGGTTTGCACACGCGATTCATGAGATCCATGAAGACAGCGGGTGCATTGGTTAGTCCAAAAGGCATAACCATGAACTTGTAATGACCATAACGTGTACGAAAAGCAGTTTTTGGAATATCGTCTTCATGAACTCGAAGTTGATGATATCCAGAACGAAGATCGATTTTTGAAAAACAAGTCGAGCCTTGAAGTTGGTCAAAGAGATCATCAATGCAGGGTAACGGGTAACGGTTTTTAATGGTAAGTTTATTAAGCTCTCGATAATCGTTACACATTCGGAAAGATCCATCCTTTTTCTTTACAAATAAGACTGGAGCTCCCCAAGGTGATGAACTGGGACGAATGAAGCCCTTGTCTGCCAACTCTTGAAGTCGAATCGCAAGTTCTTGCATCTCAGAAGGTGCAAGGCGATATGGAGATTTTGCAACGGGTGTGGCGCAGGTACAAGGTCAATACGAAATTCAACAGAACAGACAAGTGGAAGACTAGGTAAGTCATCATGAAAGACTTCTGGAAATTCACGAAGAACAGGAACATCTTGGATACTCTTGACTTTGTCTTTCTTTTCCATGACATGGGCCAAGAAAGCTACGTATTTCTTACGTAGATATTTTTGTGCTTGAGTGCAGGACATGAGTTTAAGACCACTGGATGGTTTTTCACCATAAACCCGTAAAAAGTCATCCGATGAGAGAGGAATTCGAATAAATTTTTCAAAGCAAACAACTTCAGCATGGTATTTAGAATGCCAATCCATACCCATTATGATGTCAAAACTACCAAATTATATGGGTATAAGATCAATGGAGAAGTCATGCTCGTTAAGACTAAGAGTACAACCACGAATGATGGAATCGATTGAGATGGGGTTTCCATCCGCAACCTCGACAATGAAGGGCGCTCTTAGTCTAGAGCGAGTGTGAGATAGTAAGGGTTCGAATGCTAATGACACAAAACTTTTATCCGCACCAGTATCAAATAAAATCGAAGCATAATGACCATCAAGTAAAAACGTACCATTCACCACATCATTTGTTGCCTGGGCTTCTGCTGCATTGATGTTGAAAGCCCTACCACGAGCCACTGGGTTTGTTATACGGTTTGCTGGGACAAGATCTGGACTCTGATTTCTGAGATGGTTTGGATCACCACAATTGAAACAGGCTCGAGCATATGCTATGGATTGTGGGTTTTGGCGAGGTGGTTGAGGGTTGGCTAGCTGAGGGTTGCCTGGTTGAGAGTTAACTGGTTGAGGTCTAAACACTGAACGACATGTGGTAGCTACATGACCAAACCTACCACAGGTGGTATAGTGGCGACATGGAAAGTTTGAGGGGTGATGGTATTGACAGGTAGCACATTTGGGCAGGTTTCCCCCATAAACTTTCTTGGCAGGAGGAGCCTGGACCATTGGAACCTGGGTTACTGGGGCTACAACAGCATAGTTTTTACTTATGAATTTCCGCTTCTTGGAGTTAGAACGGGTATTATCTAAAGCGACTCTTGATGATTCAGTAGTAGGGGTGGGGGTCTTCTCAGCTAGTTTCTTAGTACCTTTCCTAACCAGATTTCCCTTTTTCACATGCTTGTCAGTCAAAGAGGCTGCAAGCTGGATGGCTTCTTCCACCGTAGTAGGTTTGCTTCCAGTGACTACATCTTGAATCAGGTCAGGTAATCCCTCGATATATTTCTCGATTGCTCGAGAGACCGAGGTAACCATGTGTGGAACCAATATGCTGAGTTCATGATATCGAGTGTTATACGCAAGATTCTCACCACTGTCTTGTTTCAACCCATGAAACTCATCCTCCAACTTCTTGATTTCATTCCTAGGGCATAATTTGGCGATCATGAGTTCCTTAACCTCAGCCCAAGACAAAGATAAAGCAACATCAGCGCCCCGATTACGCTTTTCGCCGTTCCACCAAGTTAGTTCCCCCTTTTGAAGGACACTGGTGGCATAGCGAACGCGGAGTTCATCAGGACACTCGCTGTTCACAAAAGGTGCTCTCCATGCTTTCAAACCATTGGAGGAGGCCAATAGCACCCTCTTCGCCTGTGAATTTTGTGGGGGTTGCAAGAGTTAAAGTGTTTGAAAGTGCACCGAAATTGAGTCGCACCCTCTGTGTTGGCACTGTTACTGTTCTGGGTTAACTCATTGACAAGATTTGGGATCACTGCAGCAATTTGCTCAGCGACTAAAGATGCGAGGTGACGATCGGAACGTTGTCCAGAAGCACGAACAGTGCGTCGGCTGGAATCACGAAGCATGCGGCGAGCAGACATCTACAAGGCAGCCAATGAATAATCATGAGATTAGAATCAGTAGTTGAATAATCATAAGCATATAAATGTAAGTGTATAACTGCTCAAATGATTACGAAAGTATGGACTTGTAAACAAAATATGAAAATCATGAAATACAAAATATTGTATATGAAAACGAGAGAGTATTATTGAAAAACTTGCATAAAATACTTGGATTGCCCTTGTCTAACTATAAAGCCCAACAAGAACGTTGACTTTTCAAAGGAATTGAACCCAATGGTGATCAAAGAAGACATGCACCCTTCACTTTTCATAAATGTGCATAATTGGTTCCTCAACTATTTCAAAATTTTCATTTTTAACCTCGTATTTTAATAGGACCAAAATTCAAAATTTAATAAAACTTATAATTTTTATAAGTAAAAGTATGCACGTTTTATACTCACATCTACACCCGAGCACGTATGTTTCAGACCTTGATACTCAAAGCCCTTAATTTTCGGTCCTAAAACAACTTGGAAACAGAAGGAAACAAGTCTATAACTTAAAATTGATTAAATTAGAAAAATTATTTTTTTAGCCCTTGCGGCCCGCTAAGACAGTCAAAGTTACAATCAAAGTCCTAGTCAAAAGTCCTAGTCAAAGTCTCAGTCAAAATCCTAGTCAAAGTCCTAGTCAAATAGTCAATTCATCTTAAAACCTTACTTTATTGTATTGACCAATTTTAAAGCCTAATTGAATCCAAAACTAGTATAAAAACCCACCTATGACCCATTACACTTTGCACCTCTAAATCGATTGTTTCAATTCGATTAAACTCTCCCTCATACCTTTCTTCTAGAGTATATTACTTCTACATTTGAAGCTTTGATTATAAGGTCTTGTAATTGGCGAATTGGAAGCTTGATATGTTTCCTATTCGGTTTCTTTTCTTCTAAATTGGACTAGTTTCGTTGTTGAATCTTTGGATTGCTCGCATTTTCACGCTCGCTTAGTCATCTAGTCATTTGGCGAAAGTGAGTATTTCCTATCCCCTTTTTTGTCTTTATTCACTTTTGGGGTGTTACATGTACACTTATACAAAATACACATACAAGTTCACATTTTTACAATACAATTCTAGTACATTGTGCATTTGCTTACATACGTGCTTTATGCTTAGACATTACATGTAGAATACATTTGTACTTAGTGAAATCATTAACCATGTACAAGCTGACCTTAACATTGGTTAGCGCTATTGGATTGACAACCCGCCTAGGTTGATTCTCCCCCTTTTTCATCGGAGAATCCATGGTCATTGTTAAGTTATTATCCATTTATTGGATAAGTACACCGTCGTTCATTTTAGTACATTCATACAGTCACATGATTGATTTTGCTCATTTGTATGATACATAGTTTACATAAATGCACTGTAGCTTTGCACTTGAATTGAATAACATTTTCCAACTAACTATATATATTAAAACTAGGAATGCTCACCAACATTTTATATGTTGACAAAACTTATTTTGTACATGTTTCAGGTGCAGTTTGATCTTAGTTCCATAGCATTGGATTTTAGTGCTTGCTTTTAATAATTTATTTCAAATTTCATGTTTGTTCAAACTTTTGTATTTTTCCCATTTCATCCATGTAAGACAATTTAAATTATTCAATAATATATTTACACTTTAGTACCATGAGCTATTGAACAATCGTCACTACGTGACACCTCGATGTTTCCGCCATCGGTTGGGGTGTTACAGCTCTGATACCAATATGTAACACCCCAACCGATGGCGGAATCATCGAGGTGTCACGTAGTGACGATTGTTCAAAAGCACATGGTACTAAAATGTAAATATATTATTGAAAAATTTAAATTGTCTTACATGGATGAAATGTGAAAAATACAAAAGTCTGAACAAAACATGAAATTTGAAATAAATTATTAAAAGCAAGCACTAAAATCCAATGCTATGGAACTAAGATCAAACTGCACCTGAAACATGTACAAAATAAGTTTTGTCAACATATGAAATGTTGGTGAGCATTCCTAGTTTTAATACATATAGTAAGTTGGAAAATGTTATACAATTCAAGTGCAAAGCTACAGTGCATTTGTGTAAACTATGTATCATACAAATGAGCGAAATCAATCATGTGACTATATAAATCTACTAAAATGAACGGCGGTGTACTTATCCAATAAATGGATAATAACTTAACAATGACCATGGATTCTCCGATGAAAAAGGGGGAGAATCACCTAGGTGGGTTGTCAATCCAATAGCGCTATCCAATGTTAAGGTTGGCTTCTACAAGGTTAATGATTTCACTAAGTACAAATGTATTCTACATGTAGTGTCTAAGCATAAAGCACGTTTGTAAGCAAATGCACATAGTACTAGAATTGTATTGTAAAAATGTGAACTTGAATGTGTAATTTGTATAAGTGTACATGTAACACCCCAAAAGTGAATAAAAGCAAAAAAAAAAAAAAAGGATAGGAAATACTCGCAGCTCGCGTAATAACTTGAAACTCTACCAAACAACGTGATGTGAATTACTAATTAGGATTATCCCAATGGATTAACCTAAAGAAATATATAATTTGTAAGGGAATGAACTTAGAGTCTAAGTTATCTAGGATTAGGCACTTAGGGTTTTTAGAATAGAATTTGGGGATTCACGGGGTTTTTGAATTGAATAATTTTTAATATTTAATGAAAATGTTATGGACTCCATTAATTATTTCAAATTATGAAGATTTAATAAATAATCAAAAGCGTAAATAATGGAGCGACTTAAATATATAAATATTTGATTTTACGCAATTAAATATGAATTTAAAGTATAAATGAATTAAAAATAATAATCTAAATCAATTAAATATGATAATAATAAGTCCATTTAATAACGAGATACTAGCAATAATTTCAGAATTTTTAGGACTTATAATTTTGATATCTTTATATTTTAAATCGATTTATGAACATAAAAATGCAATAATTTGGAAATAAATACAAATAAAGTGCAAAAATATTGTTTTCATTTTAAAACAACATTTAATATGTGATGTAAATGAAAAAAATATTTTAAAAATTATTTTTCATATTATTTTCATTTAAAACAGAATTTAATTGAATATAATCAATTAAATAGGAATAAATCGTAAAGATTGGTAAATATATTATTTTTATGGAAATAAATTATCAAAAAGTTTTATATGGTTAGAGATAACTCCACAAAAAAATTTGGTATTAAAATGGTTAGAAATGAATTTTCTATGAATTAATTATGGTTTAAACAAATTAAATACATTAAAAATAATAAATAACTATTTTTATGAAAAATAAAATTATAAACATAAACTTTATGGTTTAATAAAGCTGGGATAATGTTTATAAAACTTTTAGACTGTTTATGTATTTCAAATAAATAATTTAAGGTTTTATGTATATATTATTATTATAAAATAATAAAAAGTGAAAAATAAGAAAAAGGAAGGTTGAACCGCTAACCAAGTGGTTCGAACCTAAGACCTCTTGGTTGCAGATAGACGCCTAAACCACTGGACTAGGTGTCTGTTTGTGTTATTGTTTGATTTGATAATATTCTTAATCAGAACCAGAAGACATCAAATTAACCAAATCATGAAAAAAAAAGAAGAAAATATGACGCTGGGGATGGGGTTTGAACTCGGGACCTATTCTTAGCATAGTCACGCCCAGACCAATTGGTCTGGGAGTGTTTTTGTGTTTACTTTGGATCTGTATGATATGTATATACGGAATCTGTTTAAGAACAAAATCCCCAAATTAAATCTTATAAACCCTAACCTTAGTCCTAATCAATTGACTGAGAAAACATAACAGATCAAAAACGATTTCATGGGGTTTTAATTCCCCATCATCAATCGACTCTAATGCATATACATAATGGGATTAATACGAACCAGAAGGTTATGCAAATTAAGCTCCAAGTTGCGCATAAAAAGGGTTCAAAATCTGGATTTTTAGTGATTGAATGATGAATGTAATAGAGGGGTTATTTTGATCGGCCCTTTGTGAGTCCTTATGCAGATTTAATTGAGATAACAACACCTTTAAATACATAAGTGAGATTTGGGGTTTGGAAAGTCTTTATAATCGATTTGACTGACAATCAAGGTTCATAAACGTGTATAATCACTCGTGATACTGTTTTAGGAAAGGAGAGAGGATCGAGACGAGTAACATACGGCCTTGATTGAAGATTGAAGCGCGAAATTGGAATGTTTAGAGATGGGTATTGACTTTTTCAGGTTTGACCAAGGGATTTATGATTCCTTTATGTTTTATTATGTTTCTAAAATAAACACAAACACTAGACTGGTCTAGTGGTTAAGACTTTGAGTTTGAAGGCCTTGGTCACGGGTTTGATTCCCGGCCAGACCCTAATTTTTGAACGAATTTCTGAAAAAAAATCATTTATTTCTTTTTTTTTTAAACTAAATTTTTGAACATAACAATATCAATTCATTATTATTATTACTATCATCCTTATTATAATGAACTTTTCAGTTACGATAACGGTTCAAACAAAAGATAAAATGAAAGGTGACGGATGTCACATTGGTATACTGTCTCTAAGTTACGGGGACATGGCGCTTCCCGTATTTGACATGGCAACCCCACGGTTACCTCCGTGAAGGTAAACCGCGTGTTTGCGAAATAGTGTAGTAATCATGGGTTACGTGTGAAATTTTTTGTCATCCCACGGTGGGTATTTATAGCTTTTTTTTTACCGTTGGTGGCTACGGTAATTTGACCGTTTTGCAACCAAGGGTTGAATGAAAAATGAATTTGCATTTAATGTTTTTCTTAATCGTGTTAAAAAAATAAGCTTTCAAATATATGTATTTAAATGCAAAATAAATAAACATTTCAGCGAAGTGCTTTCTCTAAAATTGTGTTTCAGTAAAGTGATATATCAGTGTAGGATTGGTATAAATCAGTAAAGTTGAAAACACCAATTGAAGCGGCCCTGATGCCATTAGGGATTTTAACATTAATGTTGGTATTTGGTCGAATTGTGGTGGAATTTCAGATGCATTTCTTAAAGAAATTTTCATAATAATTTGAGTCCCTTTCTACTAGTGATATATAATATTAAATACATCTTCTCTAGTTCTCTACACACCCCAATTTAACTTTCCACTGACGACAGAGTTCAACTTAAACATCAGTAACACATCTTCTAATTCTAGCATACTACATAAAGTGTGGCCTGATCATGATATGTGTATTCTACACAACTTGTGTAGCATATATTTATTAAAATGAGTCAAATGAGTAGAGGAATTGTTGAATTTTAATAAATGGATCGTAAACGGGTTGACAAACTGATCATGTAAATCTTAATATTTTTTTAATTTAAATTTAAATAAATTACCTTTTTTTCGTCTATGTGGTTTGCTGTAAATAACTATTACAGCCAATTTCTTTAAAATTTGTCAAAACATTATCGATGATTTCATTTTTGCTTCAATTAGACCCATCTCCGTTAACCTTATTCACGTAATGATAAAATCGATCAATGGAGAGACATGTGAAAGTGTGATTCTTGTAGGTGGAGATGGTGGGTGAAAAAGAAAGGGGGTGATATTCAGTCAATGGTGGTTGGTCATCGAAACCCTAGTCGATGGTGGTCGATCGATGGAATTTAGGAATAGATTAGTGTGTTTAGAGAGAGAGAGAGAGAGAGTTTGCAGAGGAACAAAGTGTATTTTATGAGAGAGAGAGAGAGAAAGAGAGAGGGAGAGGGAGAGGAAGAGGGAAAGAGAGGGAAGGGGAGAAGGAGGGGATAGGGAGGGAGAGAGGGGGAAAGGGAGGGAGAGAGAGTGAGGGGGAGAGAGGGAGGGAGTGATTGAGAGAACGAGAGAGAATGAGGGAGGGAGAGAGAGGCAGAGAGAAAGAGGGGGAGAAAGGGAGAGAGATATATAGAGAGATGGAGAGAGAGAGGGGAAGAGAAAAAGGGAGAGAGAGATTTTTGAGTAATTCATTTATTTGTTTAATTTATTTTTTGTTCTTTTGGATAAGCAGACGTAACATGAGAGTGAGTTATTTTTCTATTTATCTTACACTTTATTTTATTTTATTAATATTAAATAGGAGCATTTTGGCGTTTTCATCAAAAAGATAAAGGTAGAGATGAACGGAGTCAAACGGGACATGGAGACATAGAAGTATAACCACTTGTATTCTTTTATTTTAAGCAAGTTAATCCATTTAATTAAACGAGTTTAATACATAAACTTAAATATAGCTCATTAAAGATTAAAGATGCCATGGGGTGTGGTGGTATATTCTAAGGTAGCGTTTGGTATGATAAAATGGAAGGGGGAATGAAATGGACCCTCAAAACCATTTCATCCACCCCATGTTTTTTTTTCCATTCCACCCATCATTCACCATTTACTAACAACACCAACTACCACCACCCACCATCACCCATCACCGCTGCCGCCACCACCACCCACCACCACCATCGCCACCCACCACTGCCGCCACCACCCACCCCCGCCATTACCACCCACCCCCGTCGCCCTCCACCACTGCCGCCACCACCGCCGTCCCCACTCACTACCGTCGTCGTCGCCGTCGTCACCAACTGTAACACCCCAACCGATGGCGGAAACATCGGGATGTCACGTATTGATGATTGTTCAGTAGCTCATGGTAAATAATAAATTTCATTATATGATTTAAATAAATTACATACAATTGTTCTACAAGAATTCGTACATCAAATTGAATAAAACTATGCACACATCTTCAAGCATTAATTCAAATCTTCAAGCAAGTAGAACCTGAAACATGTTAAGTTGAAAATATTTTGGGTCAACAAAAGTTGGTGAGAATTACATAGGTTTTGATAATCGAATAAAATTGTTGTGCAATTCATGTGTCATGGCAATCTAGTCCATATGCGAAAACATACTAGAAGTAAATCGAGTGCATAATCAACCATTGTGACTGTTGTATTGTGGTACATCCCATACGCTCATGGTTCACTCGTTTATATTGCAGTAACAAACACCCACGTAACCTTTGTAGGAGGCACGTATCCGGGTGGGATTGTCAGTCCAATAGATCTATCAATGTATACCGTTTGGCTGATGAATGTTTATGCTAGAATTGTGCTTACCCTAGTCATGTTCAAGACATAATGCAACATAGAAATACACATAGACACATTGATGATTGAATTGCATAAATATTGTTGTAACATGTTTCACCCCAAAAATGGTGATAAATAGAAAAGGGGCTATGTAAAACTCACCTTAGCAAAATGTTATGTCTCGTGAAAAAAATAGAATAATGTGTTGTGAATGTATGCGAGGCGAATCCCAAAGACTCAACAACGTAGCTAGTCCAAATTGAAGAAAACGAAAAAGAAAGAATATCAAGCTTCCAATTCGCCAATTACAAGAGCTTATAATCAAAGCTTCAATTGTAGAAGTAATAGACTATAGAAGAAAGGTATGAGGGAAAGTTTAATCGGATTGAAACAATTAGAGGTGCAAAGTATAATGGGTCATAGGTGGGTTTTTATACTAGTTTTGGATTCAATTAGCCATTAAAATTGGTCAACACCATAAAGTAAGGTTTTATGATGAATTGACTATTTGACTAAGACTTTGACTGTTTGACTAGGACTTTGACTATTTGACTCAAGGCTTTATTTAAAAAAAAAAAATCTTGTATGAAAAAAAAAAAGAATTTAGAATCATATTATTATTATTATTATTATTATTTATATACATTTATGTATGTATATAAGTTGTGAGTTAGGATAAATAAAGACTTAGGCACATTTGTATAATATTAATGATAAAGGTGTAATAAAAATATATATATATATATATATATATATATATATATATATATATATATATATATATAAGGGCTTTTTATGTATTTAAATTTTGGAGAAAATTTTGCGATGTTACACCAACCACCGCCACCACTCGCTACCACCCACCACCGCCGCCATACAACACCGCCCATCGCCGCCTCCACCACCTGCCACTGTCATTCACCATAATTTCCTTTACCCACCACTACCGCCGCCACCCACCACCACCCATCACCGCCACTACTCACCATCGTCACCTACCCACCATCACCTCCACCCATCACCATCGTTGCCACCATCCACCACCTTCGTTGTCATCACCCACCATCACCGTCGCCACCCACCACCATGCTTCCGCCACACACCGCTACCAACCACCAACCACCATCGTTGCCTACCCACCATCACGGCCATCCACCTCCACCTTCCCCCGTCGCCAACACCACCGTTACCGCCACATATCACCACCCACCATCACCGCCACCGACCACCACCCACCACAACCACTCACCACCGATTTTATTCCTTCATCCTTTTCTGCCTATCTAACAACATAAAGTAATATTTTGTTTCAATTCTACACGGCAACCAAACAAGACTTGGAATGGTAATGATCCATTCCATTACCTTATCCATTCTATTATTTCGTCCATTCCATTCCCTCTCCATTTCATTACCCCATACCAAACAGACCCTAACACTACCATGTGTAGTTAAGGGCTTTAAATACCACTCCCCCGTAGGCCATAACTGTTAAGAGTGTTAAAAGTGCCATTTGTTAACGTGTTAACGAGTATGAAATAATCTTGGGTGAGTTCTTCACACACACAATCAATTTAGTATTAGTTTTAGCGTTACTGGAGTGAGACCATTCCTTTAAGGGGTTGAAGGGCATAATGCGTGATGTGTGTTAAAGATGCCTACGTGGAATGAAGTGACTTGAGAGTATACCCAGTGATCTAGTTAAACGGGGTTAAATAGTTCACTTCAAAGAGCCGTGGTAAACACTACAAAAGTAATTATTTGATGGAGTGATTGTATCGTGTTTTAAGTGTTGGAATCGACACCGTTATCTTTCTAATATTGATCTCCTTATGTTTCTCATTCAGTAC
This sequence comes from Ambrosia trifida, assembly GCA_028751855.1. NCBI lineage: Eukaryota > Viridiplantae > Streptophyta > Magnoliopsida > Asterales > Asteraceae > Ambrosia > Ambrosia trifida. The sequence goes on along the minus strand of CM054122.1, from coordinate 215,774,667 downwards.
AAATAATAATATCTTTAATAAAAATTTGATAGCTATGAAGTATGTGAACATTAAGCCCTTCGACGTCGATAGTGACATGCTACCCCATATAATAATCTAACTGCAATAATAATTGGTCATAAAAGCATTAGTAGGAAAAAAAGGGTACTTCGTGGGTCATGACTACATAAACGCGTAAACGACTTTGAATTCTGATCACTATGTCTTGACTTCCACAAAAAATCTAAACAACCCATCTCCCACGAAACTATGTCCACCTCAAAAAATAAATAAATAAATAAATAAATAAATAAATAAATAAAAATAAAAAAATAATAAAAAGAATCTTAACTCGACATCCAAACTTACGGTTCAAGTCACATAAATGTCTTGTTATCGTAACCGGTAAAACTAAGACGATCTTTAACGCTACGTGCGCCCTTAGACGCCCTTAGGGGCCACGTCATCCGCCACATCATATCCTTACAAATCATTAAAAACTCTCATTTCATCTCTAACCCTACAAATAACTAGGGGCGGCAATTATTGACACGACCCGAAAACCGACCCGAACCCGACACGAAAAAAAATAGATTTGAGTCAACTAACACGACCCGTTTAAAAAAACGGGTTGGGTTCGGGTCAACTAACACGACCCGTTTAAAAAAATGGGTCGGGTTCGGGTTGACACATAAATAAAATGGGTTGACCCGTTAACCCGTTTAAGTATTTAGAAAAAAAATATATTATACTTTTGTTTTTCTTTTTCCATTTCTATGTACATGGTTAGTTATAATTGTGTTATTTTTGACACACTATATTATTTTATTTGTCACACTTATATACTCACCATTAAACATTTTTTTGATAACCCGCTTACAACCCAACAACCCGCTTATAACTCATGAACATGTATTACTCATTTAAAAATATGGGTTAAACGGGTCGTCTTCGGGTTGACCCGGATTTTATGTGGGTTGGGTTAGGGTTGAAATATTTGACACGAATAATAATATGGGTCGGGTTCGGGTTGCACATTTCAACCCATCAACCCGCCAACCCGCAACCCATAAACCCGCCAACCCATCAACCCGACACGATTGACACCCCTACAAATAACCTTACCATTTTTTATTTCCACATCATCATCTACCCACTACACACAATATTTAAAAAACATTTTTTCTTTTTACCGTGGGCCCACCCATATGCAAAAACCAAGAAAAATTAATGCCATTAGAGAAGGGTTTGGTTCCTAAAGGGCCTCGATGGACAAACTTTCACAATGCAAAGGGCTGGTAAGGATTTTCAAGTGCACACATTCAACAGGCGCATTGATGATAGTCTAAAGGCTAGGGTTTTAGGCTTAGGCAATCATAATAACAAAGTATTCCACTCTTCAATATTTATGTTAGAAAACTTTTTTGTTTTTTTTTTTTTTTGCTGTCGCTGGGTGATTGGCAGACCCATGACCTTCTAATGTGAAGATTGTGGGTTGAAGTCTCACATACAACAATTTATTCTAGGTTGAGCCAGATGTTTTACAACAGTACTGGGCTTTCGGGTGGTGGGTTTCATCCGTAATAGTGGCGGGCCACATCACCGTCGCTGTCTGTGTTTACAGGCGTCAGTAGCCTTTTGCCATTGGGTTTACCTGGGTGACTATGCTTTCGTTTGACGTTCAAAAATAAAACTTTTCTTTTTTATGTTAAAAGTAAAAGGAAATAAAAAAAATTTAAATCAAAATAAATATGTTAAATGGTCAAAATACCCCTCAATTAAATTTAATTTTTAATTGAGTTACAAAAATGAATAGATATGATAACAAAATGACAAATTACATAATTAAAGGTAGACGGACAACAAGTTGTGCCGTCACCATTTCTTGAATAGCGAAACCGAACCTACTAAGAGGGTGTTTGGGGTTGCGTTTTGAATCTGAGTTTTAGATTATTGCGTTTTGAAAACACAGATAATCAGTTTTTAGTGTTTGGGAATGCGTTTTGAAAACGCAGATAATCAGGTTTCTAGGCTTCCAAAACGCAATAATCTATAAGCAGCTCTACCCCTGCTTTTCCAAAACGCATAATCTGTTTTGAATAATCAATCCCAAACACCCCCTAAAGACAAAATATCTGAGACATCAGCATTCAAAATAGACCTGTGGCGTCGGTTGACCCCGCATCCTGTACCACCTATGTCATCAACGCATCTCATACGAAATTGTCCAAACTTTCCCCCTTCACTACTACTTGTAGACCTGATCACTTCGTTCGACTTATTGGTGTCATCTGTCTTCATTGCTCTAGCTACGTGTCATGGCTACCTCTTTTCTTCCTAGAAAACTTATTCCCAAACATGATAATATTTCTAATCATGAACCTTGTACACCACCGATGCAGTTTCTTCTACCACGAGTAACGCGACTTCCTTCACCACCACCACCACCACCATCATCGAGCCATGACTTTTCACCACTCTTTACCATCATGTTTGGCGGCCTCGTGATTACCCTATGTTTCATATGTTACCTCACATGCGCCACAAGATACCGAAGACGCCGAACAAGCCACAGGATCATAGATCATGTAACCCGAGAAGATTTCGTGAACGAGGGTATTGGTCCAATGATCACACTCCATCCCATTTGGTTGATCAACACACCTGGCCTTGACCAATCCCAGATCGAATCTATCCAAGTGTTTAAGTACAAACGCGACGAAAAGTTGATCGAAGGGACTGATTGTTCGGTTTGTTTGAGTGAGTTTGAAGATGATGAGAGTCTTCGGCTTTTGCCCAAGTGTAGCCATGCTTTTCATGTCCCTTGTATTGACACTTGGCTTCGGTCTCATAAGAATTGTCCATTGTGTCGTGCTCCAATCTTTAATAACACGAATGACCAAACCGAACGTGGTATAGTTCAATCGAATTTGGTTGAATCGAGTACAAGTGGGACAAATGAAACACATGTTAATGATTCCGAAACTATTGATGATCATGATCATGATCATCATGTGGTTGAAGTTGAAAATAGTGAAGAAATTGCGAAAAATGATTTGGGTGATCACCAACATGTACAAGGTGAAGAATTAGTAGCAATGAGGAGATCATGTTCGAGTACTCAATTCGTGGTGCCGAAGAAACCAAGTGGTATGACAAAAAGTGAACATAAGCACAAAGGGTCGAGCTCTAGCATTCACAAAGTAACGAAGAGTTCTTCGTTGGGGCGTTCGCTGCGAAAGGCGAGTAGTTTTACAAGCAAGTGTAGTCCATATAATCAATCTTATTGAGTATGAGGATTAAATTCTTGATAGTGTTGGTTCTTAAAGAATTCATGTACAAGATGATGCCTAGCTAGCTAGCTAGCTAGTATAAGTTATATGTTGGGAACTTGGTAAGGTTTTTGATGGTCGGATTAGACAGTCGGTGATACTCCTTTGTTTTTTATAGTGTTCGGACCAAAGCTCTTTTCGTTCAAAGCCTGTGTATGTATCGTTTCCATATTTTTCCCAGTCGTGGATTATATATAGCTATGATCGATATATTGATGTTGTGGTGCGTTTGGAATTTGGATGTTGAGGTTAAGACATCTTGTAGATACAAGTTTAAATTGGTAATTTTTCTCCTATTTAGATTTTTTTTGTTCAACATATAGAGTACAAACAATAACCGCTCAATATCAGTTACTAAAAATAGTTTTTTTTAACGGCCAACAGACATTTCTGTCTGACTATCCAGGGGAGTCCCCGCACAATGGACAAACCCCCACGACCAACATAATGGAGGGCCCATACGTACCTCGGGCGGCTGGCGTAGTCAGGCCCGCCCATACAATTCCCGAAACTGGGGAAAACCCAACCCATCACCCACCCGTAGGCACGACGGTGAAGGATTGGTAAAGCCCGGGCGAGATCAGGACTCGAACTCGTGACCATAGGCCAAGAGTCATCCATCATTTCTCATTATGTCCCTCGTGGGAATCGAACCCGAGACCCCCAAGAGGGATCCCTGAACCATTCACCAACTAAGCTACCCGTGAATGACACTAAAAATAGTTAATGTTCTAAAAAGAGAATTGCTTTATGACATCGAAATACGTACGCATAGATAAAAATATAAAGATATTACAGGCGATGGTGAAGCTTGAGCGAAAATCTCAAGGGTCGAAACCGTATATACCAAAAAAATTTATACAGATACTATATAATCGGAACTTCTGAGCAAAAATTTCGGGGGTGGTCACCCCCTCCCGCCCGTATGAAGCTACTTCAATAATTGCTGGATTAAATTTGAATACGTAATTAATTGATTTTTTTTTTAGAACGGCCAACACAACAACCGCGAGACTCCCACAAGGGGGCTCGGGCAAATTGGCTTCCCTTGCTGGGAGCCCCGCCCGATAGTGGTTCCCGAACCGGGGAAAACTTGATCCCTCACCTGTTCGAAGACCCGCTGTGGAGAACCGGTAAAACCCGGGCGAGATCAGGACTCGAACTCCTGACATAGGCCAGGAGGCATCCCTCATTTCTCATTATGTCCTCCAAATGTAGCTAGTGAGAATCGAACCCAAGCCTCCCAAAAAAAAACTTAGGCCAACCAACCAACTGAGCTACAAGTGTTGATTTAATTTAAATCTGATTGTTTGATCGATATACTAACCCTATTCATATATCTCATTGTAGTTGAGTAACATCGTTTGTTTTAGTAGTCAATATAACTAGTTTTATTCCCACCGCCGCGTTGCGGCTGGGATTTGCTTGTCCGTATCGCTTGTCGTTTTAGCTAATAGGAGTTCGCATGAGATTCGCTTGTCGTTTCAGTTTATAGGAGTTTAAACCGGTGCGTTTACAAGTTTATAGGAGTTTAAACCGGTGCATTAATGTAATCGCTTGAACGCTTAAGCCAACTCATTTGTAAAATCCATTTAAAAAACATCAAAATTTCTAGTTGGGCAAGTCCATAGCTATACCCCCGCGCATGCGGTAAGAATTTAGCTTGCGGATGGATTTATGCTTTATACTTTATACATTACCATGAAACTAAAAACAGGGCTACTTATAAATGTGTAGCTAAATGCCATAAAAAATCATTGGCGTTTAATACTTTCATCAATTGTGTTCACATGATGTATTCCCTCACAAAGCTTCTCATCCATTAATTCCTTATACCTGAAACAGGGAAAAAACAACACACTCCAAAATAACAGCCCAATAAACCAAATAGCCTACATTAGGAAATACAAGAGGATCAGAGATCCATTCGAAGCAACGACATTCCTTGTGCTTGGATTTGTTCGTAGCCTGCGAAAACATTGTGTGAATATCTTCAAAAACCTTGCTTGCTAATCTCCTATCCCATCCAATAAATATCTCATTACGTTACTTCCATTAGCTCCATAAAAGCAGTGTAGATTGTACTCATCATAATTTTAAGGCGTTTAGCTTCCACAATAAACTTTTAAGCAAAAATTCATCAGTACTCACCTGAACATATAAATTTAGCTGAGCAAATTGACAAAGTAGATATAACAATGTATAAGAACCATAATCGATCTCACATAAAGCTAATTGTTGGAAGCGCAAGAACATAAAGCATGACCAGCAAAAGAACTTCTCATTAAGGTTTTGTGAAAAGTGATGACATCTCTTATGTCTTTTCTCTTTATTAGCGGGTAACGACACCTATAAAAGAGAACACGCAGCTACCAGTAAATATAAAATAGAGGATAGAAATTAAAAACCAAAAACACGCTAAAAACTATCAAAGCAGGCTCAAGAAGCAACACCGTAAAAAAAAAACAGATACACAAAATAATAAAGCTAATGCAAACCGGCACATCCGAAGTGAAGAAGCGAACACACAACACACTCTGAAACACACATGAGCAGGTTTAAATTGAACAAAAGACTCATGTGTATCTAAGACTACATGAGTTAGAAACCCAATAAAGTAGTAATGAAACAAAAGTTAATAAAATCGTGCGCACAACAATATACCAAAATATGAAATGTTGAGTGAGTGTATGAGTGTGATTTTGTAAAGTTAGGGGATAGAACAATAAATATTAAGTTGCAAAAATCTCAAATAAAACATCATGCTACTCCATTATGTTGGTTTTGTGAAGTTACAGCATAGAACAACAACAAACATTGATTGGGGTAAAAGTAATCTTGTTATGCAAAACACGGAGCTTGAAAGAACCATTTCCTCTATGTGAGGTCTTAACTCTTACTCGCTTCTAGTTGAGTCACGCAACGGGAGCAAAAAATACAGGGAAACAAACCAGAAGATCGATCAACCCACACAACTTAGCAAGGAGCAAGTAGAAGAGGTTTCACCGTTCTGCTCTGTTGTCAGTTGTCATTGTTGTCGCATGCAAAGACCTAAACAATCAACGCACTTGCAAACAGACTGGCCATCACATTTGCATCAGCTCGAAATCACCATCAGTTAGTCTCATTGCCGGCCTGTCACAAAGCTTCAACTCAAGCATCTTGCAATTTAAACACTACATATGGAACAGTTTTAACAACTTGATTGTGCATAAGTAGAATTTAATTATGGCAATATCTTCTAAAAGGTACCTGGTCAAACCTTCGGATCTTTCTTCATAAACGATACGCGACTGAGAATTGTACATGTGGGACATGAAAATGGGTCACCTTTACGTGTTATATTCTTTGTAGAATTGACCCTGAGATCACGCTATTAAAACATAAATTTATATGATCATATTAAGTACTAATGAAATAGATATGCTATCATTATATTTTATGTCTTGCTTTGATCTGGAAATATTAAATATAACTTCTTCACATTCTTATGTCCACATGGACCTTAGCAAGCTGCAAATTAAGTTTCTACCGAATTCACATTTAAGAATACAATTGCTGAGAGAAATCGTTCGGTATAGATAATTGAAGGCTACGGTAATATAAATTATATAATTGGAGTTCTACAATAGTAAATTACATACCATTAGCAAAGTCTTCATTGATTCTTTAATGCTTTAACCAAATTGCATAACAATTCATTCAACATTCATATTGTCAAAAACCTTCAGTCGGTTAGTTCACAAAGGATGATTTGATCTTTATATTAGTATCAATTCAATTAACATAATTCAAGTGCTCAAAATGACAAGAATTTATGTAAATGGAACCGAAAAACGAATTAGGGTTGAATTATATAACCTGTAGATGGTAGGGTCTTGTACAGTTATCGTGCTTCCATCATTTGCTAGAATATTTGTATCTGTTAAACCGGGTATTGAACCCTAGATTACAACAATCATATATAAACTTCAAAATGTATACAAAATAATCGAGGCTCCCAAAAATACATAAATAAGATGAACTGGAGTGCTACCTGGTGATCGCTCCGGCACCGACACCGTCCGTTGGGTACTCTAAGTCATATTACCCTCTTTATGGTATGTTTATGTATGCGGTGTGGGTTTAAAGTAGCTCAGATATATCTGAAGGACATGTGTTATTAACAACTTGAAATGGGATCAGGTGTCAAACACGTGGAGCATGATGTCACACCACGCCAATGGCGGAAACACGTGGCGCAACGCTTGAAAGCATATCAAAGTCAAGATTAACACAAACTATATTTAATTAGAAAAAGATCATTTTATTAAGATGTCGAAAATGAGTATCTTGTTACAATATTGCACAAAACCACAAACAAGAAGTTCATGAATGGGGTTTTTCCGTTTAGGTTCCACCCCGATGGTAACAATAGATGAAACCCCGATAAGTATCTGACATTCTGAATTCCACTGCACTAGCCCCATATCTATTCAGCACTTAGTTACCTGAAAGATATGTTTAAAAATACGTCAATATATAAAATATTGGTGAGTTCACATGTTTTAGTTTCGTAATAACAACATTTTTACACCCTGTGCAGATCCAGCACAATTTGTGGCCTTTGTAAGGAGTAGCTAGCTCCTACAAAACTACGATGATGAGCAATCCCTTGAGTCCCATAACCAAACCAAGACTAATAATCCTGCCCCGCGATCACCGGTTGTTTCTCGGCAAAATAACAACTTAGTTCAGAATACGTGCACCCCAGGCATACGCTGATGCATAATCGACGCTATCGATTAGGGATGGGCCTTGTCAGGCACCAATAGTACTATCCAAATATTCCTTCGGTTTCATTTCCCTGAATTAATGGTTACAGTAGCGAGGAGTCAACCCCGAGTGGCGAACACATAACAAAACTCAAGTACTCATCATGCCATTTATCACATTTTAACCCTTGAAAAACATTTCAACATGTGACAACATTTGACAAACATATATTTCCCCCAATTAAAAATAGTAAAATGAGGCTGTGAAACTCACCTGATGTACAGCGTACAATCAAATAGCAGAGAATAGCAAGTCCGAGGTTAAGCACCTACGAACGTCCTAGTGCGTGTAAGTCACTAAGTCTATAGCGTGTGTTTTTCCGGCAAGTTGTACACCAACTCCCAACACCACCATTTACATATAATTCCCCGTTTAATTAAACATATGTCCTAGGTCCGTTGGTGATGGATTACCCTCGTTACAAGTTACATTTATACTTTCATGAATATTAATTAACTTGTATAATATTATTCTCGACTCGACTCACTTGACGTATAATTATTTTCCCATTAAATAATTATACTAAGATCTTGTCGATCGATATAATATTTTCAACACTCGACTCAACTCACTTTACCGTATATTTATTTTCCCATTAAATAAATATACTAGGATCTTGTCGATTCGACATAACGTTTTCCACACTCGACTCGACTCACTTTACCGTATATTTACTTTCCCATTAAGTAAATACACTAGGGTGTCGTCGATTCGATATATACATATTTTCTTCACTCGACTCGACTCACTTTACCGTATATTTACTTTCCCATTAAATAAATATACTAGGATCTCGTCGATTCAATAATATATTTTTATTGTCAAGTCCATATGGTTGTTTTAAACGTTTAATCGTTAGATTATTTACGTTATTTTTCTCCCACGAATAAATTTCCAACACTTAGGAAAGTGTTATGTATTTTCACCCAAATTATATATTTTAAGTCCTTAAAATATATGTTTTCATTTCCACATTAGACGTAATAATACAAATACTTATTCGTCCGTTTTTACGTCTCAGTCCGTTAACACGTCGTAACACGTCCATATCCGATTCACATAATGTTGTATATATTTTGTTAATTTTTCCAAGTTTCCAACAATATGTATTTTTGAAATTATTAATCCTTTAATTTCTACATATTTTTACTTGGAAGTTTATAATTAACATTTGTATTTTTAATACAAAGACTTGGTTACTTACACATAAAAATGCTCCAACACTTTTATATTCCCATTTATATAAAAGTGTCTATTTTTATACAAGTTTTCACCAAGTTTTTAATTTATCTAACATTATTATAAAAACCTTTGTTTTTATATATTTCCAACATGTTAGAAAATCTATATTTTTATAAACTCCATTTTTTAAAAATACATTTTTATATAAGATATTTATATTTGTAAGTTTGCTATTATTTACAAAATCAACCTTGGAAAGTCTACAACTTACACTTTTGACACCAAGCTTTCCAAAGTTACATTTTTAGATGTAAGTTTCTAAAAATGACATTTTATGTCCATTAACTTCTAAAGTTACCAGAATGGTCCTTTAACTTCCAAAACTTACATTTTCTTCTCAATCTTTCAAACATGACAATTTTCTACTAAATTAGTAAACTTTATTTTATCATCTTTGCCATGTTAGACTATTTTTATGATCCAACACCTTTAATAGTCTATAATCATCTCATTAAGGATACTAATAGATGTATGGTGTAATATGTCCAATATGTCCAATTTGCATTTTTCAAGTGTGTAGACTTTGAAGATGTAAAATTTATGTAACTTGTTTTCTAACAAAATCAACACCATATCAAGTCTTAGATGATTATTTTAAGAAGATTTAAACCACATTTAAGTTTATTCAAGTTCCTTTAACAAACCATGTTTAGATCATCATCTTATTTAAGTTTTTGTGAACTTTATGAAACTACAAGAATACTACATATATCCATCACCATTTTCGGCCCTAATACACCATTATAACACCATTTTAGTCTTAAAAAGTATATGTTTTATCATGAAAAATTCTATCAAGTTAACCCATTGTACAACTTGCTTCTAGATAATAAACATAAACTTTTAAAGACAAGAACAAGATCAAGAATACTTACAACTAGCACAAGGCTAGGGAAGCTAAAAATACTTGATTTTGATGGGGTTTAGTGTGTTCTTCCAAGGTGGTTAAGCTCTAAGCTTGAAACACATAATTAGGGGTTTGGAAATGGAAGTTTATGGATGAATTTTTAGTGATTGAAACTTGAAAATGGTGTGTGTGGGTGATGGAAACCCACGGCCACAAAGAAGGAGCAAGAAGAAGTTTTCATTTTGTTTATGCAAGGTTGTATCTCATATCCCTTTATAAATCTATCCAAGATCCTCTAGATACATGATATCCAACTTTAGATCTTCCAATCCTTTAAATTATGGAAGATAGTACTCAAAATAAATCTTGCTAGATATGGTGAGGATGTTTGGCCAATTCTTGTAAGACTTTGATGGATTTTATAGATCTTCTAAGTACACAAGATAATCCATTCACAATCTCACACAAGATGTTATAATCTTTCCTAGATCTTCACATATCTAGTTGTATATAAAAAATAATCTTATTAGATATGGGAATGTGTTGGCCGAAATTTTGGTAGAAGATTTAGAGGATTCTTATAGATTTTTCAAGTACTTAACAATCTCACATAGATATCCTCCATATCCCATAATCTTTCTTAGATATTATAGGTTATTTTGTACAAGGAAAAATGATTTAAGCATGGAAAAGGTTGGGGGACGGTTTGGGGTTGGGTTTTGGTGGGGTCCACAACACAAAACATTTGCTAAATAATAAGTTATACTTCACACTTAGCGTTCGGATTTCGTTCGGGTATTTAATCGGATTTTAATTACGTGTTATTCTAACATTATAATAGCCTCTAATAACCCTTAAACATAGCCTAGTTTAAGTGTTGGTTGATTAGTTAGGCTTTCATTGGGTGAAATTGTAAGTTATACGTGTATCGGGTGCGGTACGCGCACTTTATTCGTTACCGGGAGATTTGTATATGAAGTTTTCACTTATGGTTTTGGAGTTCCAAAACACATTATATTTTGTGAAAATACCCTTTATTTTATATCCTGGGTGTCTGGGATCCTTTTCATTTATTTAATTTTTACCGGGTAATCACCAACGTCCGTTCTAGACAAGTTTATTCGCACGCGAATTCGCCGTGCTTCAACATTAAACATGTGCATCCCTATGCATCTTATGGGGAATTTGCTATTCTCTAAGGGCTAAATTAATCCAATTAATTTAAATATGCACTTAAACCGTTAATTACATATACTAATTACGTATGGAATCACATCGATTTTTGCCGGATGTTACACATGAAAAGGGTGTAAGAGCACAACCCATCCCCTATTCTCATCCCCATTCTTAAAATTTAAGAAAATCACCCAAAAACTCACTCCATCCTAACCCCCATCCCGATACCCCATTTCTAAAATTTGGCAAAAACCTATATCGAGCCCTCATATATACGGCCTTCCCTACCTCCCGCGTCTCATTTTCCCGCCTTAACTACACTCCCCCCCCCCTTCATCTTTTACAGCTTACGACAAAATCTGGTTTCTACACAGCTTCCCCCATTTGCACCATACCATGAACATGAATCTGTCACTCACCTTAATCTTGTGTTATTGCAAAGGTAAACATCTCAAAATCCAATGGAATGTTATGTTATACATATATGTATGTATGATTTAGGTTTTTTCTCTTTTTCTTTTGTTTTGGTGTAGCTTGCTGAAGTCTATTTAGGCTATATTCAATTATTGGAAGTTACTAATTTTTGAGATCGAATGTTGATTATGGAACATTGAGTGTGCTACCATCCTATTTATTAATCATCGTTCATAGCAAGTAAGATATTTTTTTTTTTGAGATAGAAGGTTTGTTTTTGTTTAAAGGTATGCTATATGTCATAGCAGTTGCTATACCTAGGGATGAGATCCGTACGATACCGGTATGGTACTGAAATTGAGGAAAAATGAATACCGAATACCATACCGGATGTATTGGTTTAGCACCGGTATTGTACCGGTTACGTAAATGTGTTTTTCTTTTTGTATTCGAATGAATGGTTTTGGTTTTGGTTTTGGTTTTGGCAGTGTATGGTTTTGGTTTTGTCTGAATATGGTTGCAGGTTTATGGTCATTTTGTTTGGTCAAAAGTATAGTTGTGCTTGCGCAGGTTACCACAATTTTGGCTGCATATTATGTGCAATTTTAGCTGCATAATATGTGCAGTTTATGGCTGCATATTATGGTAGTTATGGCTGCATATTAGTGCAGATTTATGGCTGCATATTACGCTAGGTTATAGCTGCATATTATACGCAGTTTTGGCTGCATGTTAACAAAGTTTTGGCTGCATATTAGCACAATTTATGGCTGCATATTATGCGCAATTTTGGCTGCATATTAACAAAGTTTTGGTTGCATATTAGCACAATTTATGGCTGCATATTATCGCAGTTTGGCTGCATATTGTGTGTAGTTTTGGTTGCATATTATGTGCAGTTTTGACTGCATATTAGCACAGTTTATGGCTGCTTATTATGTGCATAACCCATGTTGGCATGCTTTTTTTGATATGCCAGGTTCACATAATGACATTAATGTGCTAGAGAGGTCTTTTGTTTTTACGAAACTTGCACAAGGACGCGACCCTCCAGTTAATTACACATTAAACGGTCATGACTATACTTTGGGGTATTACCTTGCAGATGGTATTTATCCTAAGTGGCACACTTTTGTGAAGACAATTTCATCACCAAGAGGAACAAGAATAAACATTTTGTAAAAGCACAAGAATTTGCAAGAAAAGATGTCGAGCGAGCATTTGGTGTGCTTCAACAACGATTTGCAATCATTCGAAGACCTTCAAGAATGTTCAAGAAGATCTAATTGAACATCAATGGCTACTCTATTCCCAACAATGAATGTGTTATGTGGTTGCGTCATATATTATCGTTTTCTTTCTTGTTATGAGTTGGAGTTAGAAACTTATTGCATGCACTCTTCTATATCACTTGGACATCCTATTATATTTTGCTACAATTGAGAAAATATTACCAGTTGCTATGATTATGAGTTTTGATTAATTTTTAGTTTTTACCTTTTTACTCTTCATTAGCATTTTAGGAAATATCGCTTATGAAGCATGCCTTATTTTATGACCTACTTTTGTTCGTTGATTACGCAATAAAATTAAAATTCTAAGAGTTTGAAATAAATAATGGTTAGTGTATAAAATATAAAAATCAACATTGAAAAATAAAAGATAATAAGTTAAAATAGTTAGTAGTTAAGAATGTAAATGGAAAAAGGAGAAATAAAATTAAAATAAAGACATAGAGATAAGTATGGGGAGTGGGACGTGAGAAGTTTTATAAAATGAGAGATAAATTTAAGAAATGGTTGCTTTTTCTTAGATAATGGAGTTAAAGATGGGGGAGGGGATGTGAATGTTCTAAGTGTCAAAAGCATGGAGAGCTTCTAGCAGGACACTTGTAAAGAATTATTCATCAAGGTTCTAATATTAATAGATATTAATAGAATGTAATTCCTAGAGTATCATATTTCATTTTTCTAAAATCTAACTCAGCGTGCGGTCCATGTTAAGATTTACCATAAATATATGATTGGAATATGGTACTTTGGATATTCAAAATCATATGAAATAAATTTCTCTTTATTATATTACTAGGTTACAATCCCGTGTATTACACGAGTGGATAAATTAAAAAAAAAAGTTATGTTTAAGATAACATATGCATTTCTCGATTTGAAAAATCGGTATATTATGCTAATAGAATAAACATAATATAATTTGTAACATATACAGTCGTCAAATATGTATTTAAAAAATAAACATTGACGTGATAGTTATAAATTTTGTTAAGTTAAATTTTAAAACACTTTTTTTTTCAAATGAAAAATAACTTTGATTTTTTATCATCATCTATTTTTATTATATTTAACATATTTGTATTTTTACTATCCAACCACATCAAGTATTTAAATTTTTTTAGATATCACTTATAAAAACAATTATCTTCGTTATTTCTCATTTTAGTATTTTAGCTAACACAAGTTTAAACTTGGTGAAGTTTTTAAGTAAAAAACATATTAAAAATTAATTTTATATTAAATTTATTTGGTTAGTAATATAATAATTATTTTAATTAAAAAATAATTATAGTAAGATAGAAAGAAAATATATCTTTACTTAAAAGATAAGTATCATTAATCACACAGGAAAAATAATACTTTTAACTAAATGATAAGTATTCATAATTAAGTAAGAGAAAGAGACGGGAAAAATAAAAAAATGATGACTCTAGTGAATGATACGTGTCCAAACTTATATTAATTTATTATATATAATAGATACCGGTAGATTTGTTGGTTTGTTTTGCATCATCACACCAAAGGATACAAAAGTGTCAATGAATGAACACTTACATATATATATGGGATGATTATTTGAGACGAATTTTAATGTGAGAAAAGAAATTGTATAATGGTAAAACACAAAATAGTTTAACTTTTCTTACATTAGTTATTCTCTCTCTAATTAATTAGCCATAAACACTTTATCCTATACATATCAAAATTTGTCATACGCATATAAAAATTCATCCTATTACATATATTGAAATTATGATACTTTTATCTACACATATCAAAATTATCATACATTATCCTACACATATAAAAATCCGTCCAACATTTATCCTACACATATCAAAATTTACTCATTACTTTAAACTAGGTTTGTTTCGAAAGAATTTATATTTTGAAATTGAAATATGAGTTTCATTTATTTAACTACTTTAGGGGTTACATTAAATTAATCATTTATTTATCATCAAATACTTAATTATTACAATCGGATTTTGGGATCGCCTACCTTTGAATTCCAAAGTGAAAAGGGCTTGCGTCAAGGAGATCCCATTTCCCCGTTTTTGTTTCTTGTTGCTATGGAGGCGCTTTCATGCATGATATATAATGCCGTTGATATTGGGGACTTCAAAGGTTTATCTCTGTCTAAGGATGGTCCAACCGTGTCACACCTTTTCTATGCCGATGACGCTCTTATTTTGGGAGAATGGTCTAGTCACAATGTGGCTAATATGACAAGAATCCTAAGGTGTTTCCATGCTTGTTCGGGTCTTAAAGTTGATATTCATAAGTCCAACCTCCTTGGTCTAGGTACGAAAGATTTTGAATTAAATCAGATGGCTTCTTTTATGGGGTTTAAGACCGGGTCGTCTCCATTTGAGTATTTGGGTATTTTAGTAGGGGCGAATATGAATAAAATTTGCAATTGGCGCAAGATTGTGGATATCTTTGAGGTCCGTTTGGCATTATGGATGGCGAATATGTTATCCATAGGTGGGAGAATTACTCTAATTAAGTCGGTTCTTGAAAGCTTGCCGGTATACTATTTTTCATTATATAAAGCGTCGGTTGGGGTTATTGACAAATTGGAAGGCATTATGAAACGGTTTCTTCGGTCTGGATTGGATACGGGAAGCAAGATTCATTGGGTGGCTTGGGATAGAGTTTCTACTCCTAAGGAAAAAGGGGGTTTGGGTATATCTAGACTAAAAGATGCTAACGCAGCTTTGTTGGCAAAATGGCCGTGGCGTTTTAGAAATGATCAAACCAGGTTGTGGAAACAGGTGATGTATCTTGTCATGCGAACCGTGCCAAATGGAATTTTCTGCCTTGTTTAACTAGATCGAGTGGATGCTGGGTCAAGAATGTTAAGAATGCGGAGAGGATGAAGTTTTGGGAACATCGGTTCATTGATTGTCTCAAAGGTAAACTTGGGAGTGGCGAATCTATCAGATTTTGGAATGATTCATGGATCTATGAGGTCCCCATCAAAAGTAGGTGTCCTCTTCATTTTAGAAGAGCTATTAATAAGTGGGCCGTTGGTAAATGTCACACCCTCAAAATCCACTTGCGGAGTTTTTCCGCGAGGCGCATGACAAACCAGGATCCAAACCAACGATCACAATAAACAAGTCTAAATTAACATATGCAATTTCAAAAACATAGTTTAAATCTCCAGTTACAGCGGAAGCTTATTCTCAAAACATAATCCAAAAGTAAACCAAATGTTCAATGTTTGAAAACCATGCAATCCTAACTAGACGCCGTGCAGACGCGTGCGCCCTAGTTCCATTGTGCTACCTTAGCGACCTGAGAAAACATGTAAAAGTTTACGTCAGCACAAAAATGCTGGTGAGTTTATAGGTTTTGTAATCACAGTACCAAGTTCAACCTGTCCATACTATAACCAATCGAAAACCAAAGTACGCTAGCTAGGCGTATGTTTTGTTACTACTACGATTGGAAAACCATTACTAACTCGCAAACCAGATGTCGTGCCCGAATAGTAAACCTGTTGTTCCTGTTTGAGACAATATGCACTCGCCCGGCCCTCCAAGCCGACGAGCGGGGTTGGTCACTCCCAATAGATCTATTCACATTTCCCCGTTGTGCTAACCCGCACATTCATGGTTTCCCCCGGGACTTCCAAAGATCGTATAGTAAACCATAGAAACTCATAGTATGACAGTTGTTACCAAAACATAAGTTTAACACATGTTTTCTCCCCCAAAAAGTGAAACCAGTTAAAAGAGGGGCCGTAAACTCACCTTAACGTGCAAGCAAGGAATCCGAACAGCAAGCAATATATGCTACCGACACCCTAATAGCAGTGTCACTAAGTGAGTATAGGCGTAATATCATTACACCATATAACTCGTTTGTCCAAGGCGTTTTAAATGTTCAAAAGTGTGTATGCGACGCCTAGTGATTCTACATGCAATAGTAAACCCTACGGACTCGTTGGTGAATGAGTTGGTTACCATTTAGTTTCTACATCCCGTATGTGTCACAAACAAGTGTACTTCAGTTATATGTCAATTCCAGATCACCTAAGACCTCAATTAATCACATAAGCACACAATACACAATCTGTGTTTTCAGGACAGATTGTGCGCCATCAAAACGAATTTATTTAAAATAGTAAATCAGTGAGTTATCCCCCCAAATTTTTACTGAATTTTCTTTGGGATTCACTTGACATTACCTATTTTTTTTTAGTCTTAAATCCTAACACAAAAATAATTAAAATTCGTCTAACTCAGCTATGTTCAGAAAACCCTCCTAACAGGTCAGTTTGGTAGATAAATTCCCAAAAATTGTGTATTCATCCAAACGGGATGAATCCACTTGGAAAACTCATATTACTCCAATATTAACCTTCTGTAAAAATTTCACAACCCAAATCTTTATAAAACTTGATTTATGATGTTTCAAAGTTGACTCAGTTTGATACCCGAAATTCTGACCTGACCTATTTTAAATGAAAATTCCAAAAACATATCAAACGACATCCAAATCAGATGATTTTGCCCATTCTAAAAAGCTAAGACTATGTACAATCTATTCATGCAAAGAATCGATCAAACCAATTATTTTCAAGCCACGAAACAGACCCTACAAGTCGACATTCAGAATCTGTCCAGATTCTAATCATGCAATATTATCAATTATATCAAACCCTAGTTGCATATTTATCAATCAATAACACCTAATAATCATCATACAACATTAGTAAGAACCACATCTGATCAAAACCCTAATTATACATCACAAACATCATTATTCACAAACCCTAGAAGTCTAAAACATCAAGAACATGCATAATCATGCAAAACATATAACATTCATTATATAACAATGTGCTTGACCCTTTTAATCTTCGTAATCATCATGTTTTAACTTTTATAAAATACTTTCAGACCTGGACAAACAAGGTTTTGATGTTTTAAAACAATTTAAAGAAGATTAAAACATAAGGGAATGAAGATTATACCACAAACACTCCAAAACAACCAACCGAACACTCTCCAAGCTTCCCGATTGATGTTCTTGAGCTTTAGCAGGTGGTTTAGGGTTAATAATTCATGTGGGGCAGAAAGGGGGCGATTAGGGTTGAGTTTAGGAGATACAAGAGGCTTAAGGTTGCTTAAATAGTAGTTTAAGGCGGTTTAACCACGTCAGCGTGTTCCGAACACCCGTTCGGAATTGTGAACACCCGTTCGGAATTGTGAATGGCCGTTCGGAATGGTTTAATCCGTTTTGAGCGGCCCAGTTTGTTGTATAGCCTGTTTTCTTTGATGTTTTCATTATTTTGGGCCATACCAAGCGTAACCCCATGTTTTAAGACCCCAACCAACCTCATGCTCCACTTTTAATAATTTTTATTAACGTGTTCGATTTAGGTTCACATAATCACGTATGGTTTTCACATAAGTTTGTCAGATATCACCGAGACACATAAGTTTATTATTCACCAACGTCCGAGGTTCACTAATCATGTAATCACATATTAACTCACAACAATGCACGTATGTCCTATCTAGCTATCAAGCTAACCCTCGTTAAGTATAATGTACGCGTGACTAGCTAAGGTAGACTTTAATCTAGACAACATTGTTAACCAGAATTTGCCGGGTGTCACAGTAAAGAAGTTTGGTTTGATACTGGATGGAATCCCATCCCCCTAAACGCAGCTTACTCTTTACAAGAAATGGAGAAATGGTGCTCCTTATCTGCTAGTTTGGAGCAAGCTGCTCTCGGGACCGGTCAAGATAAATGGTTATGGTCAGTCAACAGCAAGGTGGGCTCGTTTAGTGTTAGTAATGTGAAAAAGTTACTTCGCGACTCGAGAGGTTATGAGGTGTTACATCCGTCACCCTCATATTTTTGTCAAGTTGTCATTTATAGTCCTCATACTTTTGATCATTGTCAAATTTAATAAAAGTTGAGTTTCATTCGATCCTTATATTTTTCTTTAAAGGATATACATCTTAATTGAATACGTATATGTTAATGTATTAAACGTGACATAAATCTACAATCATATACTATGGTAAAAGTTTTTTTTTATTTATTTATAGTTTTGTTGGTATGAAAAGTTAAAAAAAAAAACTAAATCTTTATTTTTATATTTATATTTTGTAAACATTTATGAGTTATAAAGGATGTTAAAGTTTATAAAGTTTAAGTTATAAAGTTAAAAACATGTTTAAGTTGAAGTTATAGTATCAAGTGTCTTTTACAAATTATAACAACTTACAAAGTCAAAGGTCTATAAATGAATTTTAATTCGGTCATAAAAATCGTCTTTAATCAAGTTTTAATCAAGTGTTATAGTGTAACCGTCAGATCTTTACGATGAGTCAATGATGAGTTTCAACTAAATAAGCATATAAATTTACCTTGCCAAATAATTTCTACACTCACTCTCATTCGAAATCCACAAAAATGATAGGCTTAACACGTCTAAAACCTGTGTAATCGACTCATGAAGTTTCAGTTTTAGCTGTTTCGTCTCCGATCTCATTTGTGTCTGTAAGACCAATTTTTCGTAGCCGTTTTATTAGTTTATCATCATTATTTCAAAGCCCTCTATAACAGATTTGTTATCGGGTTTATTAAATCTAGGTTAGGGTTAGGGTTCTTGCTAGATGAATTGGGGAAGATGATGTATTAACAACTATGTTTAAATAATTTGTTTTCTAATTAAAATCAACAAACTAAAGCATTGGTCCAGTGGTTTGAGTGTGAGTTACTGAACGAAGCAAGCTGGGTTCGAACCCAGGCGTTGCCATTTTTTCAGAATTTGTTTTCTTTTTCTCTTCTTTTATTTTGTTATTATTATATACATATATAATACATATAAACTTAGAGTATTTCCTTCAATAAGGAACTTAACCACTAAGCTAGGAGTGATATCCTTAACTTAGTGATTGGTTTCATTACACAATCGTTTTCAATTTTTGAAATACACCTTTGAGTTAGGAGTGAAATCCACATCTCAAGGATCTATTTCTGCGTATCGTTTTTAATCTCGCTAATGTTTTGGAGTTTGCTAGTGATGGGGCACGTGCAATCTAGAAGGGTGAGTGCCTGTATCCTGAGTTTTCTGTCTAGGCCTGGCATTTCGCAAAAATCCCAATCAGACGAGGGACCCGTATGCCGACCTGGGAACTCTCGGGATGAGCATTCACTTATAGGCTAAAGAACGCCTCCACAAGTCACTAATAACATTTCAATTACTTTAGTTAGTCAAAGTTTCCTGTGGAAACAATCTCAATGTTTTATGATATTGATATTTATGTTTTAAGACTCAAATGATAAATTATGAATTTTCTTAAATATTGGTAATCTATTACATACGTTAATCTTATCATTCACGTCATTTTAAATCTTGGTCTTTTAAAACACATTAGATTTACACATACTTCATGAAATGGTTTCATTTTGCATTTTATAAACTTGTAGTGCATATTTTACAAATCAAATGTAAACCTTTTGTTTTCATATGACATATCCAACATATGTTTTCGAGAGAAACTTGCAACTAATAATATGTTTTATAACAATTTTCAACTCAACTTCTCGTAAACACATGAAAATGTGTACTTACGAAATCTTTTCAAGTGAATATGTTTTAAACCTAAAACATTCTTCGGTTACTAAAAAGTTATCTTTTTACACTCGCACTCTTTCAGTTGTAAAACTTTTGGTCCAACAAAATGATGAACATATCCTCTTATCAGAATGTTGCTAAATGTCTTTTATAGTATAACGCATATATGAAAAATTTCTAAATTTTAACTCGCATGTCAGTAGGCTATACACCTGTACCGTACACTTTCATTTACAGTAAATTTCATTATTTTATTTTTTTACACTATTCTATTTATAGTTACGTTCGCACATTATCTTATTACTCTTGTATTATTCTTTTATGGGTGGTTATTCTCACGCGTTATTTGCAACTATTCTCGCACTAGTTATTAGTAGTTATTCTTACAACACTGATTTTGAGCATAAATTTAACTCGTTTACTTTCATTTTGTGCAAATTGTGCGATTTACCCAATTTACGTTATACTATTCTTTCAATCGAAATTTTATGCTATACTTATATACTTACATGAACGTATATTTGGTATGAATATTTTTTTCTGTTGTGAGCAAAACCCTGTTATACTTTACATTATTTTGTTCATCATCATGGTCAATGAACATACTAGTTGATAACTCGTATGAGATCTAAGTCAGTGTCCACGTACGACTCAGATTAGAGTATTTCTTTAATACAAGGGGAACGGTGTAACCTCAGAGTTTATCAATATGAGTGTTTAAAGCCAACGATGTGAACAGAAGTTACCGGTTAAGGGTGAACCCGAAAGGGAAGAACCTCTAACCATGTCTTATACTTACATGTTATTCATATTACGGTTAAAGGGAAAACCCGGAAGGGAAGGACCTCTAACCATGTCATGATTGAACATTATTTCATTACAGTAGGTATTACATATTGGTTGCATGCATTTATTTCATGTTAGGGTTATGGAAAAGCAAAACACCCTAGTGTAAGGTAAATCGATAATTACGGTCCGGAACGCAATCATGGGCTTACAGGTACATGAGGGTGGTGTGTAATTCTATTTAGGCTTTTGCTAGACATTCAGTACGAGTCCAAAGTATCGGGAGTGTGGTGGGTTAGCTGCGGTACACCCTATATATAAGCATAAACGATACTGTGGGAGCGGACTAGGAGTCTGACCAAGAACCTACCCATTACTTTATGATTACCTCTTCATTAGATCGTTGACTAATAGCTAGCATTGTTGATAAGAACGTTCTTACACGAACTTCAATTCGTCTTCTTAGGGTTCTTCACTTGACCACCCACATAAAAAACACGAATTTTGTATACTCTTACACTCTCTGTTAGTCGAAATCCCATTGAATGTCCTTAATAAAGTTCGAGCAGAAACCTTTCTAAAGTAGGGGAGACTACCTTCATCAGTGCCTTTTCTCTCACCAATTACACATTCCCAAAACCTTACTTATTTAAACTCTCAACTTTCTAACTTTGGGTCAACTGTCAAAGATTTTGAAACTTTTACTTTGGATATTAGACAATTACTTTAAATTTTGTCAAATCATAATTGATGCAAAAAAAAAAAAATTTTTTACCTACTTGACTTTTTCAATGCCTTTAATTTCATAGAAACCTCCACTTGAAAGAAATTTCGAGACGAAATTATCTAAAGTAGGGGAGACTGTGACATCCATCACCCTCATATTTTTGTCAAGTTGTCATTTATAGTCCTCATACTTTTGATCATTGTCAAATTTAATAAAAGTTGAGTTTCATTCGATCCTTATATTTTTCTTTAAAGAATATACATCTTAATTGAATACGTATATGTTAATGTATTAAATGTGACATTAATGTACAATCATATAATATGGTAAAAGTTTTTGTTTATTTATTTATAGCTTTGTTGGTTTGAAAAGTTAAAAAAAAAAAACTAAATCTTTATTTTTGTATTTATATTTTGTAAACATTTATGAGTTATAAAGGATGTTAAAGTTTATAAAGTTTAAGTTATAAAGTTAAAAACAAGTTTAAGTTGAAGTTATAGTATCAAGTGTCTTTTACAAATTATAACAACTTACAAAGTCAAAGGTCTATAAATGAATTTTAATTCGGTCATAAAAATCGTCTTTAATCAAGTGTTATAGTGTAACCGCCGGATCTTTATGATGAGTCAATGATGAGTTTAAACTAAACAAGCATATAAACTGACCTTGCTAAATAATTTCTACACTCATTCTCATTCGAAATCCACAAAAATGATAGGCTTAACATGTCTAAAACCCGTGTAATCGACTCATGAAGTTTCAGTTTTAGTTGTTTCGTCTTCGATCTCATTTGTGTCTGTAAGTCCAATTTTTCGTAGCCGTTTTATTAGTTTATCATCATTCTTTCAAAGCCCTCTATAACAGATTTGTTATCGGGTTTATTAAATCTAGGTTAGGGTTAGGGTTCTTGCTAGATGAATTTGGGAAGATGATGTATTAGCAACTATGTTTAAATAATTTGTTTTCTAATTAAAATCAACAAACTAAAGCATTGGTCCAGTGGTTTGAGTGTGTGTTACTGAACGAAGCAAGCCGGGTTCGAACCCAGGCGTTGCCATTCTTTTCAGAATTTTTTTCTATTTCTCTTCTTTTATTTTGTTATTATTATATACATATATAATACATATAAACTTAGAATATTCATAGTAAATCCATTTTTGCTCCAAAAATTATGAAAATTTAGGTGTAGCATCTTGACACCATAAAGAAAATTATCACACTTTTATTTTCTAGAAAATGTCTTATTTTTATATTTTTATCTATTTAATTTGTTTTACTCATATTTAATTGGTTAAAAATTCATTTTTAATGATTTTAATCTCAAAATTTTTGATAAATTATTTCTAATCATCATGAACGGAAATAAAAATTATTGGTTCAGAAAACATTTATTTTTATTGATTTTCCTATTTTTAATAATTTAAACATGAGTTAAATTCATTAAATCAGTCTTAAATGAAAATAAATGGTAAAAATTTATGAGAATTTTTTTTTTCATTATTTTACATCAGAAAGCATTCATTTTCTATAAAAATAACATTTTTAAATCATGTCTTATATTTATAGTCTTATTTATGTTTAAATAGACATAATTAATCATTTATTTATTTATACTATTCAACATCTATTTTATAAATACTTTTCTTATAAAATAGAGATATTTTTATGTTTGAAAATCTAGATTCTCATTTGTTTGGGTCATTGTGTAACTCATAATTAATTATTTAAACATTTACGATTATTGTATTTATTTACAATAATTTAGTAAAGGTAATTAACTAAATTAATTCGTCTTAACTATTCAAAACATATTTTATCTAAATATTTAATTGGTAATAATTATACTACCTAAACCATATTTACAAATTTTGGTATATTATTTTTGATTTATAACTTTTATATTAATTCGACTTATCATAAAAATTCTAATTCCTCATATCGACTTAGCAAACTCTATTGCTTTAGAACCCTAGATACCTTAGGCTCTTAGATTTTTTTTCCTTATTAGTATTCATACTCCCTTTGTCCTTATTTAAATGTCCATCTTTCCATTTTTGGTTGTCCCAAATTAAATGTCCATTTCCAAAAAAAAAAAATGATATTTCCAGTTTTGCCCATAAAAGACAAAACACAATCACCACTTTTGAGGATATTATTGTCATTTTATCACATACAAACAAAAGATTTCTTAAAATGTGTGTTTTTGAGCCCATGACATTTAAATAGGGACGGAGGGAGTATACATTATAGGTTGAATTCCTCGGAATTCCCATTACTTAGCTCACGACCGCTTAAGTTGGATTTTGATCACGTTCGCAAACTGTGAGTATATCTTTCCCTCTTTTTCATTTTACTTTTGGGGCTACTCATGTACTTACATCAAGTTTCTATTTCCTTTTACTAAAATAGCAATTCTCATGTGTGTTTGCTTGTTAATTTGTGTGTCTATGACTTGTCAAAATCATTAACCTTTGAGGGTCTGGCATTTCAATGAATAGTACTATGGTATATACCCCTTGTGACTCTGTTGAGAGACCTTGGTCATTGTCTTGTGATTCATATTACTCAAAAATGGTTTGATTCTTGATTCTTGATACTTATTTCTTAGGGTTGATTTTGAACGGACATTACTTAAATTACATAATTGCAAACAGTATACAACACGTGAATTGCGAAACACTTTTCTATTATATGTATTCAAACAGGGTATGCTCACCAATACATTTTGTATTGAACAAATTATTTTCGTACATGTTTTAGGTTTTTATGAGATCACTTCTAAGCTTTTGGGACTTTGGCTTAGATTGAGATTTACTGTATTTAGTTTAGATTGCTAGTTTTAATTATTGTATTATTTTCAATGCAATAAACTATCCAATTCAATGTATTCAAATTTACACTTTAGTACTATGAGCTATTGAGCAATCGTCACTACGTGACACCTCGATGTTTCCGCCATCGATTGGGGTGTTACATGAGGAATGTTTTCCTTTTATTTGGGTTAAATGGGTCCCGTTAAAATGTAACGTTTTGGCGTGGCGAGCTGAGATGAATCGTATTCCAACGATTAAGGCTCTTGTTAAAAGGGGGATGTGTTTTGAGGACGTTAGATGCAAGCTGTGTGATTTGGAGATGGATACAACGAAACATATTTTCAGTGATTGTATTTTTTCGGTTGGCGTTTGGTCCTATGTGATGAGGTGGTTGAAGATGGAGCTCTTTGCGGCTAACAGCTTCCGAGATGTTTTGGTTATTCATAAGAAGGCGTCGTATGGCAACAAAGGTAAATCTCTAGCGCTTGGTATCATTTTGGTTACAGTTTGGTGTCTTTGGAAAGAAAGAAACGACCGGGTGTTTAGAGACAAGAGAGCTAATCTTGGAGAAGTCGTGGCTAGTATTAAGTCCATTTCTTTTTTGTGGTTTAAACATAGGGCTAGATATAAACATCTTAGATGGAAGGATTGGTTTTTGTTCCCCTTGTATATTTTGTAATCGCTTGGTTTTTGGGGCAGTCCTCACGTTGAGGATCTTGTCGCCGTTTTGAATGAAAGTCAATGTTCAAAAAAAAATACTTATTTATTAAATGGTACATTCCTATTGGTTTGAAAGTATTATTTTTCTTCGTTTAAGATTATGTGTTGGTAAAACCACCCTCCAAATATGTAGTTTTTGTACAACTTGTGTCTTTTATTATGTGTTTTTATTTAGCTTTAGTTATTTATTAGTATGTTTATGTGCAAAAGGGTGAAAAATGAGCTTAAACAAAGAAGATACATATGAGAGATTTTGGAATAAAGATAATGGAAAAAAACAAGGTTTTTAATGTCTTTGCATATCGCGAAGACTATCCAAGAAGGCACTGTGGAACGCGGCGGGTCAGAAAATCATTCCTCTTTATTTTGTCATTTAGCGACCCGCGAAGAACTTCAAACCTTGTTCGTATACGGGAAGATTCATTATGTCGACAAAAAATAGGTTTAAGCTAATATAACCTATGGAAACAACATATATCTTTCATTACAGCCGTTCCAGAGCTCCTATAGGATGATTTTGAAGATCTTTGAAGGTTCCAATCAAGTGTTTGATGGAAAATTAATCTATGATGAAGATGAGTGATACTATCATAGCTATGCTTGGCCAAATTTGTGGTAACTTCATATCAACAAACTTGCATGTTTTAAGTTTATTTTTAGTATTGGATATTGTTTTGCTTGTATGACAAGCATATAAAACATTGTCACACCCTCAAATTACCACTTGCGGGGTTTTACCGCGAGGCGCATGACAAACCAGGATCCAAGTCAACGATCACAATAAACAACTCTATATGAAAAGCGTAAAACCATAAACAACGATTTTATAAGCGGAAGCATTTAAGAAGCATTTAATCAGCTATGCTATTATCCAAAGTATTCAAAACACTTTTTATTACAAAACGTGCAACTATTCCTAGACGCCAATGCAGACCCGTGCGCCTAGTTCCATTTGTTGCTACCTTAGCGACCTGAGAAAAACATGCCAAAAAGATGTCAACATATAATGCTGGTGAGTCCACAGGTTTGTTCAAAATGTTATCAAGATGTTACCATGTCCATGCTATATTCATGTTACCAAGTACGCTAGCTAGGCGTATGTTCTGTTACTACTACGATTGGAAAACCATTACTAGACTGTTACCATGTGTTCAGCCCGATGTGTTGTAGCTATGCTACGAGTGTTACCAGTTCGAGACAATATGCACCCGCCCGGCCCTCCAAGCCGTCGAGTGGGGTTTGTCAAGCCCAATAGATCTATCCACATTTCCCCCCGTTGTGCATCCCCGCACATTCATGGTTTCCCCCGGGACTTTAAAAGATCGTATAGTACACAAGTTTAAAACCATAGTATGACATATGTTACCAAAATAGTTTAGTGCATGTTTTCTCCCCCAAAAGTTAAAGCAGTAAAAGTGGGGCCGTGAACTCACCTTTGATAGCGTTCTTCGGTTATAAGTAAAGATGTTAAGCCCTTGATAATCCCTCTACCGGAGATCTATCAAAATGTTCACATAAGTGTTCCGACTAATAACCATAAGGTTATCTAGTCCCCGATTGTCCAGATCGTAACCAAGTATGTTTTAAAACGTGTTTAAATGTTTAACCGACACACTAGACCGACCCGACATTCCGTTGGTGACCCATTACCCTAACTAATCAAGTACACATAGATTACACACAAGGTTCAAGCAAAAAACACTTAGTTTGTATCAAAAATCTCATTTCTGCATCAGAACGGTCGAACCAGTCAGTTTTAAGTCTCCTTTGCCCGTTTTCAGTCTCCTTCGCCCGTTTTACATTTCGTTCGACCGTTTGATGCCTCCTTCGCCTGTTTTACTACGTTCGCCCAACAAAACCCAGGTTCGACCCTGGATTCCCTCCTTCGCACCTTCGATTGGTCGAAGGAGGCCAGGTTCGCCCCTGTTGTGCAAATTTTCCTAAAAACGCTTCAAACACATTCAAAACGACTCGAAACATCATCAAACACAGCAGTCAAGCATGGATAACTTATCCCTACAAAACCCCACCGATTTCCCCCGATAATACGTCCGTTTCAGCCGTTTCCCAAAATGGTAAAGATTATGGAAACATCACTTTCATGCATGAATAATTTACCCAATTTGGAAACTTTTGAAATCGATTCATATTCAACTTGAAATGCTCAGTTTTTCGAGTGTTCGATCTTTTCTTATCAATTCTATTGATCATAAATATCATGCATCAAGTCTAGATTCGTTAAAACCCCCAATACCCATAATATCATCATTTATCCAATCCTAGCCCTAAACAACAATAATCTAGCATCAATAACAATCCTATATCATGTTTCTATCATAGACACAGCAGCAAATCATTGAATAATACATAACACCACATAATACACAATTTACATATGTTTATCACCATGAAAACCTATGTCGAATGATAATGTTTTGATTTGGAAAGATGTTTAGAAGGTTTTTAATCATAAAAACACCCTTAGAACAGATCCGGACAATTAGGGTTAGATGAAAACGAATTAAAGTGCTTTTAAAAAGGTTTAGGATTAAGAACACACCTTGGATTCTTGTTTAGATGTTGTAGATAGGTTAGATTATGAAAAAGAAGAGCAAAAACTCCTTCCTTAGTGATTAAGATCGTATGAGAGCGTTTTGGGACGGTTAGGGTTTGTGAAATGATGAAAAATGACAAAGGTTGGTATTTATACTAATCCTCCTTCGTCCCAACTTAATGGTCGAAGGTGGCCTCCTTCGACCCTTCCACAGGGTCGAATGAGCCCTGTCCTGGTCGAAAGGAATTCTTTCAATTTCACTCCCCAGGTTCGCCCATTTACAAAGGGTCGAACCAGGCACAATGTTCTCCTTCGACCATTCGAAGTGGTCGAACCAGAATTCATTTTTAACTAATTTTTCCAGTTTGTCGTGTTTAACGCATTCTAACACATCTTAACACATAAGCATGCATTCTTAATCTATATTTAACATATTTAAGCATAGATAATCGTTTACACATCATTTAAACACATCTATGTATATAATCCACCACACGACCCATATTCTACACATATACTTAATTAGTTCATGTAATGTCACCAACAACGAAACCCGGTACTAGTGTATTACCAAAACGACTCCCAATGATCCTCCAGATCATTGTACCCTGGACAATCCTAACTTGACCCGACTCAACTAACCCAGTTAAGTTCGTTTATAAACGTTTCTCGCTAAGGTAGACTTAGATGTTACTAATATGTTTAAGCCAAACATGCCGGGTGTCACACATTATTGATGCATTAGTTAATTATAAAATTGATTTACGTTTTGAGTTCTTTCTGTACAACTTTGTTTGGTTGATGACAAAACCTAGTTACGGGTTAGGTGACTAAAGATGGTCCAATTTGATGCTTGCAATTGGGTAGTTAATGGGTTCGATGTTAAAAACTCGTGTTAATTGCTATTTAACTGATTTCCAAAACTATGTATATGTGGTTCCTAGTCTATAAACTGAAAACTGTGTGAAACCTAAAACACGGAGTTTAGATGAGGTTGCTTGTTCTTAATCAAAAATCAAAGTTATTAGTTTTCATAATTTCCATGTGGAGACGATTCCACCTGCATTATACTATATTTACTTGTTTTTGACCAACCAAATGACATCAGTCATAAGACATTTTTTTCTAGTTTGGACTTTCAAATATATATGAAATTTTTTTAGAAATCGTCATTTATGTTTACATCGTTTTTCAGCGGTTGTCCTTTAACCTCAAAATTAATGAGAATCGTCCTTTATGTTGTAAAATCTTGTAGGCCTTGTCCTTTAGACCTAACCTATTTAGTTTTTGTGGGTTAAGTCTGGTCAAGTGAATGGCAGGTGAGGGCATAAATGACCTTTACTTCTGAATTCATTCCCCCCTTCTCTCTCTCTCTCTCTCTCTCTCTCTCTCTCGCTCTCTCTCTCTCTCTCTTCTTTTTAAAACCCTAATTCACATGAATCCTCCAATTCATTCTTTAATATATCATCACACAATATCAATTCATATCTAAAATAATAATAATAATAATAATAATAATAATAATAATAATAATAATAATAATAATAATAATAATAATAATAATAAAGGGAAATGGAATTAAATAATCCCAATTTTGTTGAGTTAGAAGACAATAATCCCAACATGAAAGTTATAATTTAACAGTCCCAACTTGTCAAGGGTTTTACTTCATTAGACCGAAACTAACAGAAGTTAACTCCGTTAGTTTCTTGCTTACATGACAGTCCACGTTGTATATGAGGTGGACAAAACTTGTAAAGTTTGCAAAAAAAGCATGGGCCCACATCCACTTATATATTTCATTTAAAAAGGGCCCATAAACTTATAAAAACCAAACAAACTTCAAAACCTAATCACAATCACCTTAACCCCAATTCCATTCCATTCCATTCCTCATTAATCCGATCGCTGTTTCTGTTTCCACTCCAATAATAATGAGTGATAAACCAATTCCACCATAATAATGTGTGTAATATTCGCATACCTCAATTAAAATGTAAATAGAGAAAGAAGCTATATTATTGAACTCCTCTTCAACGGCTTACGTCAGTTGGAGTTTGAGTTAATTTAAAAGTGGAATTGTGGTGTTACCCATCGTGATGTATCAAAGAGAGGCAGAAAACAGGGGGAAGAAGACAGGGAGAAGTAGAGGGGCAGGAGCCCTAATTGCTTTTGGAAAGAAGCCCTAATTGTTTGCTTATGGTTTAGGGTTTCGAGTGAGATGAAATGATGGTGTAGAGTGGTGGTGGTGGGTGTCGTCGAAGATAGCAGTGATTGACGGTGGTAGCAGGTGGTTGTGGTGTAGAGTGGTGGTGGTGGGTGTCGTCGGAGATGGCGGTGGTTGACGATGGTGGCAGGTGGTTGTGGTTGTGGTGAGGATGTTGAAGATGTTATATGTGTGTATATATAATATGTGTGTATATAAAATATAGATTAAAAAAAGGAAAATACACATCACAAAAAAGTGGGCCAACCTTTTTTTCTTCAAGTGGGACAGATTTTGCCATGTTAGATGCCATGTGGAATGCCACGTAAGCAAGAAACTAACGGAGTTAACCTTTGTTAGTTTCGGTTCAATGAAATAAAACCCTTGACAAGTTCGGACTGCTAAATTACAACTTTTAAGTTGGGATTATTGCTTTCCACACGAACAAAGTTGGGATTATTTAATTCCATTTCCCCTAAAATAATAATAATAATATAATAATAATAATAATAATAATAATAATAATAATTGTGAACAGGAAGTTATGAATGAGAAGACGAACCTGAAGATAAAAATGGAGTGGGAGAGTACGTCGGAGACGGTGATAAAAGAGACGACAAAGGAGATAGAGAGGTTTAAGAGAACACAGTCGATGAAGTTACGGAGAGAGATGACAGTGAAGCCACGTAAAGAGTTGAGGAGGTCGGTGATGGAGAGACGGACAAGTGTGGTGGCCGACGGTTATTCTTGAGACGGTTCAATCAGAAGCTTCAATCGCAAACAAAGCTTCAATTAGAAGCTTCAATCGACAACCCGAAACCCAAATCGTCTTCCATGTCCCCAGCCAAGGAGGAAGACCATGGAAGATGAAAAAGTCAACTCCCATGTCTATGTAGAAGAGGAAGAAACTGAACCGGCGGGTGGTAGTGGTGGTGTAGGGTTGTTGATTGCAGATTATGGTGCTGGGGGCTATTCGTGGTTGGTTGTGCTGGTGGTGGCAGGTTGGTAGTAGAAGTGATGGTGTGGCCTGGTGGTGGAGGCGGTGGGAGTAGGTGGTTATTGAAAAATGAAAGTGGTGGTAGTGATAGAGATGAGGCCATAACTGTCATTTATTTTTGTTAGTGGTTTTATACCCTCTAGAGTTGCCACTCGCTTGCTGGTTACTATGTTTTAAGGTGTACAAGGAAAATACTAGAATAGTCTAGTTGACCTTATAAAAAATAAAGTAATAGACATGCATATTCCATCTCTAAAAAAAAGTATAAAATGACTAAAAGAGCCAATCAGATGACGCCATACAAGATCCAAGAGCTAGGATGACTAGAAATAACCAAAAAAAAAAAAAAAAACTCGCAAAAATACATGGGATCCAAAAAAAAAAAAAAACCAATGAAAAAAGACACGTGTAAAGCAAGGGGTTAAATTCAACTCACAAATAAGAGTAAATTGCTAAATTCGTCACTGAGGTTTGTTTCAAATTGCTAGATCAGTCCAAAATGAGAATATGTTGCTAAATCAGTCATTAACGTTTTCCTTTTGTTGCTAAAACAGTCCAAAATAGTAACGTCGTCCAAATCTACCGTTAATTTAGGGGTAAAGTTGTCATTTGTCTATTTCTTAATTGCTAAATTCGTCCCTGAGGTTTATTTCAAATTGCTAGATCAGGCCAAAATGAGAATTGTTGCTATACCAGTCATTAACAATTTTCTTTTATTGCTAAAACAGTCCAAAATGGATTTATAATGAATTATATATGATTAAAACAAGATAAATACATTAAATATGATTAAAAATATATTTTCAGAAATAAAAATATGTAAAATATTATTTTGGGTATAAACATAATTCTATAAAATTTTGGGAATTTTTAGAGGCTTGTAAGTATTTAAAATAACTAGTGGGGAACCCGCGCGTTGCTGCGAGGCAAAAATTTATAGTGCGATTACTATTATAAAACATGCTAGATCTTTGATTACTATTATGCCCGTACGTTGCGGCGGGTTCGTACGTTTTGTTGTCTCATGGATGTTGTTGGGGGTTGTGATGTTTGTATAGTGTTTGTGGGTGATCCTAGCAATGACGTGAACTAAGTATGAAGAAACAACGTAGTAGTAGAGTAGTTTATTAAAATTTAAAACTCATAAATATAGGGTATGAAAACTTTATAACGAGTATAGCACAAATATTACTAAGCAGGAGAGAGTAGTTTAGTAACAATGAATTAAAGATCCGGCTTGGGCTAGTCACCTGCTCTAAAGATCCTCTGACTTTTGTTGTTTCAATGTGAGAGGGCTTCCTAGAGGGTTTGATGCTAAAAAAGAAAGTATATTTGTTAGCAACAAACCTATATATGTTGTATGGATACACCGTTGATGTTGAGTTAGTACCTTTATGGTCGATAGTGCAGCTTGTAAGAGCGTGTGAAGTCACAGAACTCTTGTCAACAAAAACAAGCGATAACACATAACACAACATAAGAGATACTTTTTGAGTCTTGGCGAAAGCGGATTTGGTGCAATTAAAGTCGTTTATTGTTGATGCAACCAAAGTTAGACAAGAACAACATAAAGAGATATGGTTATGCTAACACATAGCACAACATAAGATACTGTCACATATATAACACACTGTACTAATAAATATTAAAATGTAAGCATGCATTATTTGTAGATAGTGTGGAAATCGCGTGATGCGGCATCAAGCCATAATTGTACATATGGAACAATAGTATAATCACAAAAGATTATGTTTACTACATGTATAATTAGAAGACAGTTGTGGTTGATATTCACTCTAGGTGGCATCATGATTACAATAAATTACCAGTAGCTGTTGTAGCTAGTAGTAACTATTGAGTATTGACCAAAAGATTGTAAGTAGTTAGTTACACAAAAATGGTGTTTCTTGACTCAGTCTTCAAAATTTCACTTCATCTACCTATTGTCGTTAGTTCTTGTAGTGGAACTGTTTGTATGGCCATTAGCCTCCATGAATTTTTTGTCTTTCCACTGCCAATGCAAACATGTGAGTAATTAGTAAAAGCCCAAAACTTATAGATCATGACCAAAGAAAGTCAGCAAACAAAGAGTTTAGTATATGCCAAATATAGCGCACATTTAGCAATAAGGTAAAGATGTAATAAAACCATATAAATGCAATTGTTACATAAATAAAAATTGAAATAAGCATGTAAATATGCAATCAAACCATATATCAAACCATTATTGGGGAACAAAATCTGCCCGGCAGAAAATGAATGCTTTTATTGTTTTGATAGTTATACAGCCATAAAGATTAGTATAATTTATCTATTAGACCACATCATAATGCAAAGCATTCACAATCTAAACCTGCCATTTCACCCAAAATTTGCACCTCCACCTGCATACTTGGGTCTGCAATAAAATGGAACAGGTAGGGATGCAAAGTTGGAGATACCATTATAAAAGGCACTGAATGGGAAGATAATTATATTGTATATACGTTTTAAACAATTTTTCAAACGTTTTAAACAATTTTTCAAACGTTTTTAAAACTATGCGAGGTAGATATAAATAAAAGTAAAAATGTTACCTTATAAAACAGTTGTAACCCCAACTTCAGCTCCAAAATTCAACTTATAGTTTTATTTTAACTCCTAGTCCGTTAACTTAAAAAAATAAAGATGTGTACACTTTTCAGGCATTCTAGCTATGATAATCGTTGTTGATATCACACATAAGTAGGGTGCAATTTATATCATCAACGGAACTTTTTCTTATAAAGAATTTTAAGTAAAAACAAAACAGGTATTAGTCTAAAATATTCATGGGTTGATGGATATATAGATCCATTACTTAGCAGTATGGAAAGGGAGATGAGTTAGCACTCAACGTATGTACAAAACCATTTCGTTGATTTTGTTCAACTTTTAACATGCTAACTGTACGTCGTCATCGTCACCCCCGTCATTATTATTATTATTATTATTATTATTATTATTATTATTATTATTATTATTATTATTATTGGAAATTCATGTTACGGTTTATGAACAAGCTCAGAATTTGATAAAAATTGTTATTTTAATGGTATAGTTTTTTCAAAAGATATATACAACATGATTGTGCATGTTCTACACATAACTTATAACAGGTCATCTTGAGTTCTATATTATACTCATCAAATAAAAAACTTGGTAAAAGTAAGACTACACACATGTAATTTTATATAGTATATTCACACACACATATATATACATACATCTATATATTTTATAATTGGGAAAGTGAGTACCACTCCAAATGACCAATGGATGGATTTGAACCGGGTTTAAACCAATTTCAACTCTACATTATTGGTCGGGTTTAAACCGGGTTTGACAATTTATAACTTTTAGTCTTGTTTTCATAATTGGTTCCTATAGAATACCTTCTATTCATGAGAATAAATTGATTTTTTAACAAACCTATATTGGAAATATTAGAGGTGGTGAAATTGGCCTAGCAAACTATTTAGATGAAACTACTAATTCAAAAAACTAAAAAGGGCCGAACCTCTATTAAGATAGTGTAAAGAGAGTATGATTTCACTAACCTTTGGCTTTGAATAAAGATTCAACATCTCCATTAACTCAAGGAAAGGAAGTGAGCAAGCCTAATGTGCTGAAGGATAAACAGAAAAATAATAAAGGGTAAATAAAGTTGAGGCTTCCAGTTACGTCTTCTAAGTTATAAAAGTAAATGCTAGGTTTGATGGTGGTTTAATTACATAAGGAGGTGAAAGGATGAAGGGTATTATGGGGATGAGATTTTAGTTTTTCACTTAAAACAAAACACAAAATTACTATCATAACCTTAAAAGTGTCTTAATTGTCACAATTATGCATATAATACCCTTAAATTTCTTGCTTAAATATGATGTACATGTTGCTTGTTAACTTGTACCAATGACAAAATTACAATATGGTACATCACTTCTCCTTAATAAGATAATATAGATAAATTTCTTGCTTAAATATGATGTACATGTTGCTTGTTAACTTGTACCAATGACAAAATTACAATATGGTACATCACTTCTCCTTAATAAGATAATATAGATTAAAAGGACATTTTATTCTATAAAATATATGTAACATAAAGAAGATGAACTAAAAGATGGTAGGAGGTTTGTTTATTAAGGTTCTAACCGCCCATGGTCTTGGGTTCGACCCTGGCGGACACATTTTTTATATATAATAAAGTTTTCGTAAGAACTTGATGTTGTTGATTTAAACCATAACTGTGTAGTTCGGATCATGTGAAATCAATTTGGTTTCCCTCATTTGGTTTTGCTTAAAGGAGACACTTATGTTCTAAGGGTTTTTTCATATTTAAATCATTTGCGACGTGCAGATATATTGTTTCTTAAGGTTTGTTCACTCTTCCTTTTTTCATATTTATAAATTATTTAGGGTTCTAAAATGAATATATCTGCTGTCTGCGTGCTTATTAGGACTAAAAAAACTTATAAAATGTGTATAGATTCCTTATATCAAGCTCATGACATTTGGTCGACATCGATTGAGCTATAATTTCCATTCCCAAAATTTTATAGAATCATGTTTATACCCAAAATAATATTTTACATATTTTTATTTCTGAAAATATATTTTTAATCATATTTAATGTATTTATCTTGTTTTAATCATATATAATTCATTATAAATCCATTTTGGACTGTTTTGGCAACAAAAGAAAAACGTTAATGACTGGTTTAGCAACAAATTCTCATTTTGGACTGATCTAGTAATTTGAAACAAACCTCAAGGACGAATTTAGCAATTAAGAAATAGGTGAATCACAACTTTACCCCTAAATTAACGTAGATTTGGACGACGTTACTGTTTTGGACTGTTTTAGCAACAAAAGGAAAACATTAATGACTGATTTAGCAACAAATTCTCATTTTGGACTAATCTAGCAATTTGGAACAAACCTGAGTAACGAATTTGGTAATTTACTCCACAAATAATAAAGCACAGCAGGTGAATGAAAATTTGGGGGATAAATAGCCGGTGGCTAAAGGTAGAGTGCTAAATCCTAGCCGATGATGAACTTAGCTCACATTTTATACCCGTTACAATCTAACCAGTTATTACATGAACCCTTTTGTGTACTTCATCATAAATTTTTTTTGTGTAGGTTAAGCCTAGCCATTGATCCTGTTTGGCATCTCCTTATAGGATCTTTTTGGGTCTTTCTATTTGTTTTAACGAAAGAATTAATATGCATGTTTGTTCTTCACTTTCAAGGTCAATTTTTCTAGATGTATAGTTTGTACCCTTTGGAATCGCTGCACCAATTGTCATTAATGAATCTTTTACAAGGGTAAACTTGCAAGCTATTGCACAAATTAAAGCCTTCGGTTCGATATATGTAGCACAATGTCGTACTTACTATATATTCATTTACAAGTCGGTAATGCATTATTAGTTGTAACTTACACATAAGATGTGTATACGCTCATTTTCTATTTTAACCTCTATGCTTTTCATATTTTATAAATTTGTTACAAAACTTTTTTTTTCATTTTTAATCTTAGTATCATTCCACTTTCAACTGTGGTTCCCTATACTTTTCATCTTTTATAATTTTTTCGTTTAACATTTTGGTCTTAATTTTACAAGTTAACACGCTAAAACACGCATGTATGGTTCTATGTTTTTGCATCTGTTTTCCCCGTTTGACGACCCCTTCAAAACGCACGGGTCGTTAATTAGTCAACTTATTTATTCTTTTCTATATTTTACGTTTTTACGTCTATTTTTCATTTGATTTAACAATCCCGCCACAAAGCAAGGGTCCAACACCTTTTCAACCCACGGGTTTGATAAAACGTTTCGATGTTAATTTTTTCATAGTTTGCGCGCCACCGCAACGCGGGGTATAGTGCTGATTATATACTAATCAACATAATTAGACAAACTTGAGACATAACCTTAACTTTCCAACCAAGCCCAAAACCATATGATTAACAAAAAGATCATGTTAAGAAACGAAAAAGACAAACAAATTGTAAAGCAAAAGGAAACACTAAACCAAATAATAACCAAATAAAGATACGTGGGGTGTATACAGTTAACTTTATATTCACTACACAACACAAAACATAAAGTTATCTGGTCTTGTAGAGACACGACATGGCGAATCAACAACAACTCATGCATGCACCCACTACTTCAATTTTAATTCAAATTCTTGCTTTACATAATGCATAATTTGTCTCATATATGCTAAACCCTCATAAATTTCGGCATCATACTTGCCCATCAAGAAATCTCAAAACGTTATATATAGTCACAATATCAATAAACTAAAAACTTAACATTGTCTGGAAGCAAGATTTTGAAAAAAAAAAAAAAAGAAAAAAGAATTCAGAAGAACTAAAAAAATTTTACTGGTGAATAATATATATTTAGTGTGTATTGGATAGCTGAAAATCAGATATCTTTATACAGAGATATTATAATAAAAATAATAATGATAAAGCTAACTAACTATAAATATGATACAACATAAAGAGCTAAAAGAATAATCAAACATAAATAGCTATCCTAATACTCAAACTAGATATTGCACAATAACTTCAAAAAATAAATTGATTATATCAAATAAAACTTTGTTAACACAAACCAATGAAAAGGTGAATGTTACAAAGAAAGCCATGCGATGGTAACTTAGCACAACTCAAAAAGAAACCAAACTAAAAAAGAAAATATGATCAAAAGACAAAAAAAAAAAAAAAAAAAAAAAAAAAAACCAAATTAGCTTGGTAAGAAAATGGTCTTGTATTATGTAAGAATGGTTTCCGAAACGGATTTGGCTTAGTTCGGTCGGAAAAAGAATATACTGAGTTCTTGACCAGTATTACCATCAGGGTCGACCAAATGAAAGGTTTCCGATTGATTCATCGACTTACCACTAACTCTATTGAAGTTTCCCCTTAGGTACATTATATCATCTCCTAGTTTAACTTCGTTTGCCTTCATGATCCCGGCACCAACATGCATAGTTTCCATGTGTTTTAAAACCTTGATATCGGTTAATGATGGTTGTCTCTTGTATGCAAACCCTACTTTTCTTCCATTACAATGCATGGTCCATAATGGCATGGATAATAAAGACTTATGATCACGAGACGATTGATCGAATTCTTTTGAGCACTCAAGGGCAATTCTTAGGTTCCCATTTTTCATTCCACGGGCTAAAAAACTTGTGGAGACGGTGAGTTCAAGGAGGAGAATAGGGGTTTGTGATTTAGGGTTTGTTTGGATGCAAAAGTTAGCTTTGCCGGTACGTGAACCGAATATGGTACCGGTAATATTGGTGGCGGTGGTTGGGAAGACCATAGATGATGATTTGGGATGGTGGTAAGGGTGGACTAGACGGTTGTTGTTGTTGTCGTCGTCGTATTCTGGTTTTTGGACAAGGGTGCAAGTGCATGCTTGGATGAGGAGTTCCAAAACCGACCGAAAAAGCCGCCATGAACGGACTTGTTTATGGCATTCCACGGTGGTAAAGTTGGCTGGAGTTACTGTGGGATGATAGGCCATTGGTATCTTTGTTGAGAAAGATTGAAGCTTTGAGTGGAAGTTAGGGGTGGTGTATGGTTTATATAGGGAATATTGGCGGGTCACAGCCTAAAAGAAAGGTGTGACATAGACACAAATAATATTATAGCAATTGGTATTTTGTAAGTTTATTGTCTAAAAGGATTAAATTGATTAAGGAAGCCGTCAAACCGGCCAAATAAAGCGCTATATATAAGTATTTTATTTATTCATACCATTTTATAACATTGATGGATTATAGTAGCATCATTGATAGACCGTTAATTAACCGGTTTATTCGTCATAACTAATTAAAAAAATAAAAAATATTGGCGATTATTGTGAACGGAAATTGCGCTTTACAAAGATAACACAAATTATTTCCTTTTTGTTTATTTCAGTCAAATGATCCGAATAATTTACACAAGAGAAAGTTTACGGTATAAAGTTGTATATCGTATAAAGTGTAAGAAGTATTTTGGCCTTTGATCAAAATAAATTAATGGATGAGATTAAAAGAGGAAAAATATACATTGAGTTTTAAAAGAGAAGGAGAAGGACAAAATAGGTATAACCCACAATGGTTAAATTCCACCCCCATTTTTAAAACGGTCATAACCTTTTTATACGACATTATTTTAAAAAAAAATACATCATAAAAACAAGCTTTTCATTCTCTTTCATTTCCATACCATATTGCTATACTTTAAAAAAAATTGTTGGGTTGATAGTACTTGCGTCTAATTATAAACACTTGATATTATTACTTTCGTTTAAACATGTCTGAACCAGAACAAGTCTAGTAGTAATATATGTACTTTTAATTTTTTTTTATGGGTTCATAGTACTTGCGTCTAAAATGTTTAAACACTTGCGTTTAAACATGTCTGGCTAAAAAGGTTGCATGTTCATTTTCTCAGTTCAATACATCAGGTAAAGAAGCATTTTATGTTGGGTTTAATACATCAGGTACATAGAATTATGGTTTTCAACCCCTGTTGCCCGCCCAACCTGACCATCATGTTATTATAAAGCTCACATATCTGAATGTTTTTTTGCGTTCATTAACTTTTTTGGGGTTCATGCATGAACCATTTTCATGGTGCTTGTTGTTCCTTACGTATTACACTGCAGGTGATACTAGTAAACCCAACATTAGCATACATTACTACTAATATTTGATGCTGCATAATTGTTTTTATTGTTATCAAAATATAAAGTAAAAGAGCATGCTTTATAAGATTCATGCCAATTAGGCTTGTTTTGTTTCAGACATGTTTAAACGTAAGTGTTTAAACATTTAGACGCAAGTACTATCAACCCAGTAAATTTTTTTTAAAAGTACAGATATTACTACTAGACTTGTTCTGGTTCAGACATGTTGAAACGCAAGTAATAATATCAAGTGTTTACATTTAGGCGCAAGTACTATCAACCCAGCAATATATATATATATATATATATATATATATATATATATATATATTAAAGTATAGCAATATGGCATGGAAATGAAAGATGATGAAAAGCTTGTTTTTATAGTGTAATTTTTTTTTAAAAATAATATCGTATGAAAAAGTTATGGCATTTTTAAAAATGGGGGTGGAACTTTAATGACGCTAAGAAATTACCATCGTGCCCCTGATTATCAAATTTAATCCTACGCTCCATATTGTTTCTTACACTTTGTACGATAACTCACTTTTTACGTTAGCCTATCCCTTTACAAAAATATAGTTGATTAATACTAAGGGTGGGTGGGGTGGTCATCACAGTATCACACCCATTACATCCAATCACCTTGTAATACTTCATTTCATCACAATTTATCACTAAATTAATGGGGTGGATTGACACCTACACGTACTAAACTTTTTTTTAAATAAAATAAAAGCATTAAATTAAAATAAAATAAAAACATTACATTAAATAAAATAAAAACATTACATTAAATAAAATAAAAAACTTATATTAAATCAAATAAAAAAGTTACATTAAATAAAAAAATTACTAAAAAATATAAATCCTAATACAATTTTGGGCGTAACATTCGCCATGTCGAAACATGTGGAAAATTAACCTCAACCTTGGAAGCATACTCGAATTGAGCATAGTCTACTTGCAAATCTTCTGTTTCGTCGGGGTGTTCATTTGTCATTTTATTAAAATATTTTTTGAAGGTTCAACACTTCGTTTCGAAATCCCCGTACTTATGAGAGATTGAATCACAACTACGCTGTGTTCCCTCGACAAGTGTTGAGAACTAGGCTAAAACTTTATTCCATGATGGTTTCACTGGCGAAGCTTTATTGGGGCGGGCGGGGGCGGCCGACCCCCCGAATTTTTGTGCAGAAGTTCCGACTATATAGTATTCGTATAGAAAATTTTGGAAATATAGGGTTTCGACCCCCCGAAACTGGTTTTCGACCCCCCGAAACTAGTGACTTACGACCCTCCGGCGACTTCCGACCCCCCGAACCTTCGGGTCAAGCTTCGCCACTGGATGGTTTTACACTCCGACCACGACCACTGCTCGTTGATGCGCTAGAACCGTGTACGTTGTCATATGCGATCACTAGCGTAAGTTCCTCCTCCCGTGTCCAAGAAACCATTGTGTGATTTTGTGATTTTTTTTTGTGATGAATGTGAAAGAGGATAAGAAGAATTTTGTGCTTTTTTTTTGTGTATAGGAGAAAAATTATGTGAGTGTGGGTGTAATAATAATGGGTTAAATATGTATATATATATAGGTAGGTAAAAAAAAAAATTGAATGATCAAATGATCGTTGTGATACAACGGCTAGTGAATTGATGGCGATAAACTCGCGATGGTTGTCACAGATTTAAGTGCTTGCGGCCATGATGCAATTGATGGGGCGGTGGTTGTGATGATCACGGCCATCGCGGAGTGATAATCACGAACCACCGCACCCACTCTAAAAGAACCCAATGCAAACAATCAGGTCCTTCCGAAATTCCAAACCACAATTCCAAACTAATGCCACTATTGGAGGAGGTGATGTGGATTTGGTTTGATTGTTTTTGGTCTGGTATACCAGACGTGTCCAAAAGTGATATAGAGGATCCTCCATCAAATAATCAATTTTATTAAAAAAAATCATTTTATTTTTAACCAACATTTATAAATTAGAAAAACCTCATTTCAAACTAGTTAAAAATAACATAAAATTAAAAAATAAATACATAAATTAAAAATAACCTAATCAAACAAACTATATACTTAAATCTTATACACTCCATATTGGACAATATGTCCATTATATAGGCACCTTGACCAAAACTAAATGTTACTACAACAAGGAAAATGACCGGGATTAGGTTATGAGATGCTTAGGTTTATATGTTAAAGGTATGTTAGGTTAAGGTTATGATTTAGGGGATCCTCTAGCTCCTGGAATGGACATGCACAAGGTAACAGACACCGTTAGCCTTAACGTAGGAGGGGGTCTCCTGCGTTTGGACTCCGGCGTGAGAATAAGTATGTATTTTTTGGGAGTGATAAAGTAGAGAGTATGAGAGTAAAAAGAGTAGTGAGAAGTGTGTGTGGAATGCATACCCAAGGGTCTCCTTATATAGGCAATGGAAATCTGCCCAGGAGCTCCCTTATGGTAGCATCCTTACTATACCTGGTCATGGTTGACTCTTTTTATGCTGCCAGCAGTGAGACTTTGCCCTTTTAGTGCATTTTCAGCTTTTACTATGTAACAACCGGCAAAATTAAGGTAATTCCGTACTAATTAATTAAACGCGATTAACGTAATGTGTTGATTATTTAACTGAGGCCTTAGAGAGATAGCAATTCCCAAATAATGCATAGGAATGCATAAGTTTAATGACAAAGCATGATAGGATCATGCGCAAGCAAATCTATCCGGTGTGGACACTGGCGATTACCCGGTAAAAATTAAATAAGCGAAACGAACCCCGGACACCCGGAATATATAATAAATGATATTTTCACAAAATATAATGAGTTTTGGAAACCCAAAGCCGTACGTGAAAGCTTATTGTACAAATCTCCCGGTAACAAGTAAAGTGCGCGTACCGCACCCGATACGCGCGTAACACGTAATTTCACCCGACGAAAGCCGAAATAAATTATCAGTAATTAAACTGGACTATATTTAAGGAATAATAATGGTATTTTAATATTCGGGTGACACGCGATTAAAAACCCAAGAATACCCGGACGGTACCCGCACAAGATTAACTTAACTAATAAAGGTTATTATTTAGCAAAAGTGGACCCCACCCACACCCTTTGGGGGCCGGCCTATGGCCCACACAAGTGGGTAAAACTTTTAATTTTCCCCTTTAACTCTTCATCTCCTTAATAACCCAATCATTAGAAAGATAATAATCATGTGAATGCATGCAATTGTATTGGGTAAAAATCAACTAATCCCCTCCTTCTCTCTCTCTAAAAACTCGGCCAAGACACCCTCTATGTGATCCCCCAAGATTTTTAAATATCTTCCATAATCTTCCATAATCTTACAAAAAGATTATCATCCAATCCAAGCAAGATACAAGTAATCTTTGGAAGATTTGAAAGAGAGTGATTATAAGCCACTTGAGAATACTTGAAACAAAATCACAAAACTTCTTCTTCTTCCTTCCCTTGGCCGTAGCTTTACACCCCTCCATCAACATTGTTCTTTCAATTTTTACACTAACAAATCATCTCTAAATCATTATCCATCAAAACCCCTTTGTGTGTTCAAGAGCTTGGAGCTTAACCCCTTTGGAAGAACACACTAAACCCCATCCAATCCAAGGTTGTTGTCTTCCCTAGCCTTGAGCTAGTAGTAAGTTTTACCTTGTTTGATTCTTAATGTTCATATTGTGTGCTTTTGAAAGCAAGTTGTACATTGATGGGTAATGAAATGGTTTTGAAATATAAAGATAATGTGTCTTGCTAGATTAAAAATAGAAGAATAATAACATAAATAAATCTTGGATTAATATTAATAAATGTAATATTTTGAGAAAATGTGATAAAATGAACATACACATGAGTTGAAGGATGATTAGAGCATGATTGATGAAAAGGACTTGAATATGATGGAAGATGATTTTAATCATCATAAGATGACAAGTTAATGCCAAAAATATATTAAAATGGGTTAGATGATCATAGGTGAAAAAGTTCCATATTCAAAGTCTACTCACTTGAATGAGTGAAAAGTTGATATTTTGGATAAAAATATGGAACAAACATGTTAATAGCATCTAGGATGGATTATAAGATTATTAGAAGTGGAATGAAGTAAAAATAATCAAGCATTAAGAAAATGATTCTTCAAAGTCCACTAAAATGGAAGAAAAATGCTAACCATGAAAGATAAGATGAAAAATGCAACAAATATAAGTTAAGGGACTAATACTATAACTTAGAAAGTTGAGGGACTAAAATATGTATTTTAGAAACTTTGGTCCAAAAATGCATTAACGAAAAGTTTGGTGTCAAAAGCATAAATAATAGCTTTTCCAAGTGTAGTTTTTGATAAACATGAGAAACTTACTTTTGTATAAATTAAAAGAGGTATTTTTATAAAAATGGAAGTTTTATAAAAATAAGAGGATAAGTTAACATAAGGATTTTATAAAAATAAGATTTTATAAAATATTAGTAAAGACTTGG
The DNA here is from genome assembly GCA_028751855.1 of Ambrosia trifida. Taxonomy (NCBI): domain Eukaryota; kingdom Viridiplantae; phylum Streptophyta; class Magnoliopsida; order Asterales; family Asteraceae; genus Ambrosia; species Ambrosia trifida. The sequence goes on along the minus strand of CM054122.1, from coordinate 215,729,918 downwards.
GAAAACTTGTACAAAAATGGATACTTTTATATAAATGGGGATATAAAAGTATCGGGAACATTTTTGGGTTACAAGTTGAACAAGTTGGGCTAAACATACAAAAGTATATTTTCCAAGAAATATACGTTCGGAATTGGAAGTATGAATAATATTTCCAGAGAATGCATATTGGAAGTAAATGTGGAAAACGCTAACTAACGGACTTAGTTACATGAACTAACGTAAACGGATAAACGGACATATGAGAAAAATGCCATTACGACAAGATAAATATATATATATATATATATATATATATATATATTAAGGAAATAAAATATATATAACAAGGGTGAAACGTGCGTAACACTTTCCTAAGTGTAGAAAGAACATTCGTGGGAGAAAACACAACGTAATGAATTAAAAACGCTAAACGACACATGAACTTAACAAGTAGTATCCACGCAATGGTATATGTACATATGCTCGTTTCGATGAAATTCTAGTATATTCATTTGAATGGGAAAATAGATATGCGAGAAGGAAAACCGAGACGAGTAGGTGGAGTATAGCTACGAACGTGTGAATACCGACAAGATCCTAGTACATTTATTTAAATGGGAAAATAAATGTACGGCATGGTGAGTCAGGTCGGGCGTTAAGAATATGCTACCAAACGACAAGAACTTAGCATATTTATTTGAATGGGAAAATAAATATGTGGCAAAGTGAGTCGGGTCGGATAATAAGAAATCACATTATATCGAGCGAAACGATCCTAAGTATAATTATTTAAATGGGAAAATAATTATACGATGGGTAGAGTCGTGTCGAGAATAATAGTATACAAGTCACAAAGAATATTAACAAGAATAATATATGACTTGTAAGAAAAGGGTAATCCATCGCCAATGAACCTAGGATACGAAACTATTAAACGGGAATTGGGATAAAACGTGGTCGGGAAGTTGGGTGTACAACTTGCCAAGGCACATGCACCATAGGTATAGTGACTTATACGCCGAGAACATTTGTAGGTGCGAGATCACAAACTTTACTATTTTCTTCTTTGAGCCGAGCACAGTTACAGGTGAGTCACACGGCCCCATTTCTAAACTATTTAACGTTTTTACGGGGGAAAGATATGTTGGGATTTGTTTGACGGGTTGGACACTTGAGTTGTGATCGCCACTCGGGGTTGAGACCTCCCCACTATAATCATTAATTCAGGAAAGTGAAACCGAAGGAATATTTGAATAGTACTATTGGTGCCTGACAAGGCCCACCCCTAATCGATAGCGTCGATTTTGCATCGGCGTATGCCTGGGGTGCACGTATTCTGAAATCAAGTCGTAGGAATACCGAGTAACGACTTGGGGCGGGGGCATTATTAATTGTCTTGGTTTGGTTATAGGCTCAAGTAAAATTGTAGGAATTTGCAACTCCTATAAATGTCATAACAAGTGTATTCCCATGAGATAAAGTTTTATTAAACCAAAACCTGTGAACTCACCAATATTTATATATTGACGATTTTTAAACATATCTTTCAGGTAATTGACAGATGAAGGATAACATGGCGAGCAGGGTCGGGGGAATCTCCAATTTGGGCGTTGGATGTCGTGAAGGGGTCTCGTCTCTCTATCCCAAAGATTTCGGGATATAGGGAGGAGCCTCCCTATTTATATCAAAAACAATTCTAAGTTATGTATGAATAATTTGACATGATTTTCAACGTTGAATAAATGCCCGTTTGTTTAATTAATATTGTGATTTGCATTAATCTTGGCTTAATCCTCTTGAACCGTCGCGCCATGTGTTTCCGCCATAGGCGTGGTGTGACAGAAAGTGGTATCAGAGCCAAGGTTATAGCGAATTAGCATTTTTAAATCTAAACTATAACCGGATTTGGTTCAAAAGATAAAGCTTTTATAATAAATGCGAAATGCAATAAATTTTCCAACGAACATTGGGTATGAGGAGATTCCGACCAAGCTAGCCATGGGTAAGGATACATGTTAATTTAGTATTAGAAGTTAGGAAGAATACCATAAATGTGTGCCTTAACTACCTAATTAATAATACTTAAATATTAGTACGGTTCTTCTGCCAGGATGTCAGACGCAGGGAGTGTAGCACCAAGCTACGATAGTAGCATCCAGATCATTCCAGCACCGCCAGCTGAGCCGATCGAGGTTGTGGTACTCGATCCCGAGGATGACGATATGGAGGTTGACGCCGCCGCAGAGGGCGCAGACGGAGATAGCTCCGATGAGATTGACCCGAGCGAGGACCCAGCATGGGCCCCCGCTGGAGGCGACGTGGCCGCCGTGGCCGATTTACCGATGGCCGAGGCACAGCAGGCTGACTTGCCCCTAGTGCCATTCCAGGCAGCACCACTACCAGCACTTCCCATTCGAGCCGTCAGGGACTTCCCTGTAGGCTGTGCAGGTCCATCGAGACCCGTCCCCACCCAGTCGAAGACCGTGGAGTCTCCATACGACCGACATGCACACGTCGATCGTGAGCCACTACCCACCCCACTTATTCCCGTTCCCCCGGGCATGAGACTCGTACCCGTTTCCCGAGGACACAACGGGTGGATCTCGGACGACTCCGACGACGAGTCGACCGCATCGGTGGAGCACATTGCTGTGCCGATCCCACCAGCAGACCAGGAGGAGCACGTCGCTCCGATGACAGGGCACGCCACCACTGCACCGGCCGCCCTACTTGCCCCACCAGAGCCCGTACCACAGGATGGGCCAGCCTCTACTGGGCACATCCTTGAGGGCAGCTCAGCCCGTAGCTCTAAGCTGCACCGAGCAGGCTTAGCAGCTCACACCACTGCTAGCCCTCCCACCCCTACCACCGTGATATCCGCTCCAGAGTGGGTCGCTGTCACACAGCCCCTCATGATCCCACTCGCCGAGCTTATAGTCCCCTCACCAGTATCCATGACGCTACCTATCACCACCTTTCCCATACTACCACCCCTACCCGAGATGCTCCCCATACCACCACCTGCACCATTCACTATGGATGCAGGAGCCCCTTTTCTGATACCCCCACTCGCACCGTACACTCTAGGTGCAGGAGACCCATACCAGGTACCACCCCATTTCTTCACCGGATTACCGGGCTTTGCCCCACCCTTCACACCCCTACCGATACCCGATATAGTCGGCCCATCCCAGCCGACGTATACTGACATCCTCGGGCCGTCGCAGCCCCACGGGATGGCCCCACTGTCGGGACCAGCATGGTCCACGGTGATCTCCTTGGAGAGAGACTTTCAGGCTCTCACCGACACGGTGCAGCGCACCGTAAACCAGATGGAGCAGCAGGCCCAGCTCATCTGGGCCAGGATCATCGACGCCAGAGATGCACTGGCGCATTATGCTGAAGAGTTGCTGAGCATGGACGCACATTGCGGGATTACGGGCGACGCACACTTTGCGCATCGCCAATTCTTGTATGATCGCATTATGGCGATCAGTATGACCATTAGCATGTACGCCCCCCAGTATCAGTACCCGCCACCGCCACCACAGTAGAGATACTTCAGAGACACTTGGAGGATCACCTGCAGACATAGTAGTAGTAGTAGTAGTAGTATGATAGCACAGTATGGGTTATAGCACCCATCTGCATTTTTGCCTAGCCGAGCGGGATTGTGCCGGTATATGACATTATATTTCTAGTGTATTTCAAAAGAGCGATGTATGAGGAATGTATCCTCGGTTTTTGTTATTACGAACAAATCATTGTACTCGTGGTATTGAAATTAATGAAAATTTTGTTATGGTGAAATATGTGTTATGATTGTCTACAATTATTATTACCTGTTCTGTATATATTGTGATTTGTGTGATGATGTTGTGGTGATTATTGTGTTCATGTGTTGTGATTGTTATTTATACCTTATGTATGACGATATTGTATGAATGATCGCCAAATTAACCTTTGATAATGATTATTGAAGAAAATGGCACCAGCCACCCGAAGCAACAGTGGAAACGGAGGACTACCCACAACACCCGAGGAGCTTGAAGCCCTAGTCTCGGGACGCATCGCCCAAGCTCTCGCGGAACACAATGCCACCCGCACTGAAAGATCGCGAGATCAAACGGGGAGCGACCAACGCGAAACCTCCCCTACCGGTAAGAGGGTTTCGAATATATGCAATCGGAGTTTTCGTGAAACTCCTACCCCATAATAACATGCTATTTTATTATTGCAGAAACGGCCTCGCGAGAGCGTGGCTGCACGTTCAAAGCTTTTCTGGACTGCAAGCCACTCAACTTCAGTGGCACTGAAGGCTCTGTCGGACTAGTCAAGTGGTTCGAGAAAACTGAAGCGGTGATCCGTATCAGCAGCTGTACCCCGCGACAAGCTGTCATGTACTCCACTAACCTGTTTCTGGACCAAGCACTAACATGGTGGAACAACCAAGTGCAATCACTGGGAGACGATGCTGCTTACTCCTTATCATGGTTGGAGTTGAAGGAACTGATGATCGCCGAGTACTGCCCGGCGAGTGAAGTGCAGAAGCTAGAGACCGAGTTCTGGAACCTCACCATGGTTGGATCGGACGTAGCTGGGTACACGTCCAGATTTCATGATCTCTCCCGGTTAGTGCCTCGCTTGGTTACCCCGGAAAGCAAAAAGGTGGAAAGGTACCTATTTGGATTGGCGCCACAGATACGCGGCATGGTCACTGCCTCCAAACCTACGACCATGCGCGAAGCTATCGACCTCGCCTTAAGCCTCACTGAAGACGCCATTCGAATGGGCACTCTGATCCGGAAAGTATCATGATTGAAGCTCACCGAGTCCAGCAGCATTGAGGGTAAGAATCTGGGTACAAGTTTAGCAGTTGGGTCGAGCGAACAGGGAAATAAGCCGAGGTTTGGGAAGCGTAAGCGCGATGAAAGGAAAAAGGATGGATCATCGGGAGGTTCAGGTAAGAAAGGGAAAGGGTATGTAGCCAATGGACGAGGAAACAATGGAAGGCAAGGTTACCAAGGAAAGAACGAGGTGATTTGCGGTAAGTGCCGCCGATCCGGGCACAAGACAGAAGACTGCAGGTCAGGAGCACCAAAGAACGGAGGAGCGAGGCCCTGCTTCGCATGTGGATCGCTCGATCATTGGAAGAGGGATTGTCCCAAGCTCAATAACCAAGCCCGTGGGCGGGCATTCGTGATTGGTGCCGGTGATGCACGACAAGGCCCTAATGTGGTCACTGGTACGTTCCCTCTCAATGGTCATTATGCTTCTGTATTGTTTGATACTGGCGCCGATTTTAGCTTCGTGTCTGTCGAATTTAAAAGATTACTTGGACTAAAAACTAGTAAGCTAGACACACCATACTCTATAGAACTGGGTAACGGTAAGACTATAGAAACTCGAGAAGTAGCAAAGGATTGTAAGTTGGATCTCTGTGGTCACGAGTTTGGCATTGATCTATTGCCAGTCGTGCTGGGTAGCTTTAACATAGGTATGTTACGTTAAGGTTATGATTTAGGGGATCCTCTAGCTCCTAGAATGGACCTGCACAAGGTAACAGACACCGTTAGCCTTAACGCAGGAGGGGGTCTCCTGCGTTTGGACTCCGGCGTGAGAATAAGTATGTATTCTTTGGGAGTGATAAAGTAGAGAGTATGAGAGTAAAAGGAGTAGTGAGAAGTGTGTGTGGAATGCATACCCAAGGGTCTCCTTATATAGGCAATGGAAATCTGCCCAGGAGCTCCCTTATGGTAGAATCCTTACTATACTTGGTCATGGTTGACTCTCTTTATGCTGCCAGCAGTGAGACTTTGCCCTTTTAGTGCATTTTCAGCTTTTACTATTTCCTAGTAGGCTTGGAGCTGTGTGATGTTTTGTTTTATGCCAATAGTAACAAGCCAAAGCACCTTTTTATATTTCCAATGTTTTTACTGTTCACTTTCTGCTGCATAGCTACCGTATGGCAGCCATGCTGCCTTATGTTAGCTGTTCAGCTCCAAGAAGTTCAGCAAACCTTAATACTTTTTACTTTGCTTTATTTTCTTGACAAGGGTTTAGACGTGGTCGTTTTAGGACCCACGCCATCACTAACAGTTGCCAGACCAAAATTAACAGCTACCGGTTTTGATTATTTAAAGTTGAACCTATATAATCGTTTAAGGTTGTACCTACATGTTTCATATTAGGGATGGGATCGGTACCGTACCCGTACCCGTACCGAAAATACCCGTACCGAATTTGAACAAAAGTGGGTACCGAGTACCGTACCGAATATTATGACAACCTGCACTCTTCAGTTTTCATAAATGTGCATAATTGGTTCCTCAACTATTTCAAAATTTTCATTTTTAACCCTCGTATTTTAATAGGACCAAAATTCACAATTTAATAAAACTTATAATTTTTATAACTAAAAGTATGCACGTTTTATACTCACATCTACACCCGAGCACGTATGTTTCAGACCCTGATAATCAAAGCCCTTAATTTTCGGTCCTAAAACAACTTAGAAACAGAAGGAAACAAGTCTATAACTTAAAATTGATTAAATTAGAAAAATTATTTTTTTTAGCCCTCGCGGTCCGCTAAGACAGTCAAACAGTCAAAGTTCCAGTCAAAGTCCTAGTCAAAAGTTCCAATCAAAGTCCTAGTCAAAGTCTCAGTCAAAGTCCTAGTCAAATAGTCAATTCATCTTAAAACCTTACTTTATTGTGTTGACCAATTTTAAAGCCTAATTGAATCCAAAACTAGTATAAAAACCTACCTATGACCCATTACACTTTGCACCTCTAAATCGATTGTTTCAATTCGATTAAACTCTCCCTCATACCTTTCTTCTAGAGTATATTACTTCTACATTTGAAGCTTTGATTATAAACTCTTGTAATTGGCGAATTGGAAGCTTGATATTTTTCCTATTCGGTTTCTTTTCTTCTAAATTGGACTAGTTTCGTTGTTGAATCTTTGGATTGCTCGCATTTTCACGCTCGCTTAGTCATCTAGTCATTTGGCGAAAGTGAGTATTTCTATCTGTAACATTACGCAATAAATACTTGTACGTTACGCACCGACATTTAACAAAACGTCAAGTTTCATATTTACCCTTGCAATTATAATTATCGTCGCATTTATTATTTTTGTCGTTATTTTGGAACCCTAATGATATATATATTATTATATATATATGTATGAGTGTTAATTAAAAATCAAAAAAAAAAATGTTGCCTTGGCCGGGGTTCGAACCCGCGCCAAGGCCGGCTCAACCAACACCAATGCACAAACCAACTGGGCTAAGCCTTTTTCTTGTTATAAACCCGGACAACAATAATTATATACGCGTTTTTTTTTTTTAAATCCTCACAGTTGACTTGAAAAGTCAACTGTGGGATTTCTTGTTGATCAATCCGTGTTTTTAACGCGTGATTGTTATAATTATGGTAAACTCGTGCATTGTCCGGCCCATTACAACGCGATTACACAACCAATTACACGGCATTGTGCCCTAATAATCATTATTGGCCGCGTATTATCTTATGGAAAGTCAACGAACCAATTAACCCAAACCCTAATCAATTAGTATAAATAGAGGCCTTCTGGACCTTGTACACTCGCTCATACCACTCTCTTCACCTCCAATTCTTCACATTATACGCTGATTATTAAGTTTTCTGTCGTGGTTGACTTTTCTCATTGACCCGATCATCATCATCGTTATCACACTGTGAGTTCAATTGTTTTAGTGGGATTAGTTCATCGGCATTCAAGCAACAATAGCCCTAACATTAATCGGGCTATTGTTGCCTGAATCAATCAATTGATAATCTAGGGTTCGTCGACTTTTAATTGGGGATAAACTAGTATCTGCATCGTGTATTTAATAATTGTGAAGTCTGAACCATCACAACCACCGGCCTAGGCCAAGTGGTTGTGACGTTGGTCCGCTACAGGGGTCACCCGGGTTCGAGTCCCGGCACTGACCGGGTTTTTGGCACCTTTTCCTTTCTTTTCTTTTTAAACAAACATTAATTAATTATATATATATTAAATCCTTTTAATCTTATAAATTCTTTTTAAATACCTAAACTCTTTTATAAATTCTAAAAAAATTATTATTTGTTAATCTGATATAAAAGATTTATTTACAATTTTTATTTTCCAGAAATTCTTTTATTTAGTATTTATAATAATTAAATCATTTTTATACTATTATATTTATAAAAATCCATTATTATATCAAAACAATTTATTTAAATTCTCCAAAAATTATCCTAACTTTTTATAAAGTTAAACTTTACTGAAATAATATTTAATTCAGTAAAATCATTTATTTATTATTTTTAATCAATTTTTGTAAGATTTAATCATATTTAATTCATAATAAATCCAATTTTCATCATTTATACACCAAATTTTTACACAAATTATTTTTAATCATTTAGAACAGAATTATGATTTTTAAAAATAGATTTCTTTAATTTTGGTATTTTTAAATATTAAAGTTAATAATTGGCTATTTATGAATAAATAGATTTAAAAAAATCTATTTAAAATGAAATAATTTTATAAAAATTATTTTATTGCTTCAAACACTTTATTGTACTCATTCAAAATTCAAACTTTATAAAAAGATTATTTTTCATTAATTATCCAATTTCCTTTATTTAATTAACATTTTTAAAATTAAAATTAACAATTGATTATCCCCAAATCGAAACCCTAGGATACACATATTAGTTTATATAGACTTAGACTTATTACCTCATTATAGGGTAATATTTGGAATCACTTTGGGCAACACCATTATCATATCTTTTCAACAAGTTAACATTCGCTAAGGTGAGTTTACATAGCCCCTTTTATCACCACTTTTGGGGTGAAACATGTTATAACACTTTTCATTGCAATTCAATCATCAATGTGTTTATGTGTTTTCTATGTTGCATATTGTCTTGAGCATGATTAGAGTAAGCACCATTCTAGCATAATCATTAACATTGATCAGCCGACGGTATACATTGATAGATCTATTGGACTGACAATCCCACCCGGATACGTGCCTCCTACAAAGGTTACGTGGGTGTTTGTTATCGCATAACATATTCATTGGGACCATAAGTGTATGGTATGTATCATTTATAACAGTCAACAGGGTTGATTATGCACTCGATTTATTTCTAATATGTTCTCACATATGGGCTAGATTAACATGACACATGAATTGCATAACATTTTATTCATTTATCATCAAAAACCTATGTAATTCTCACCAACTTATGTTGACCCAAAATACTTTCAAAATTAACATGTTTCAGGTAACAATGAAGCTGAGGCTTGAGTTAGCATGAGGATTTAGCTTGAAGTTTATTTGAAGTTTTTGAAGTTATTGTTTGATGCTATGTATTTGAATTCTTAGACATTATTTCACATTTTGGATATTATGTTTGAATAAATTATTTAAAACTTATATTATACCATGTGCTACTGAAAACAATCATCAATACGTGGCACCCCGATGTTTCCGCCATCGGTTGGGGTGTTACAGATTGGTATCAGAGCCTTGGTTATAGGGAATTAGGTTATTAGAGAAATAATCTAGTCTATAACCATAGGATTTAACCAGTACTTGCTTCTTTTGTTTGCTATTCTCTATCCCTCTCCTACTTCATATCCTCCCTACAAGAAGGTTGCTCTCCATCAGTGGATCTACTCTTAGACTAATAGGACAAATCCCTCAGGTTTAACCTGAACCCCCTTGAGATCTCGTCGAAGTTCTAGATTTTAATAACGAACACGTGCAATCTGGAAGGGTGAACGCCTGTATTCTGAGTCTTCTGTCTAGGCTGGCATTGCGCATATATCCCAATCAGACGAGGGACCCGGATGCCTACCTGGGAATTCTCGGGATGAGTGTTCACTTATAGGCTAAAGCATGTCTTCATATGTTATTAGAATTTAGAATCTTTGATAAGTCAACGTTTTCGTTTATTCATTTTAATTAATGAATAAATGATTACATTCCTTATATAAACTCTCATTCATTTCATTGTGTCTATTACAGATCATGCCTCCTCGTCGTAGCACTCGCAACAACAATGGTGAGAACCCCGCAGAAGGTAGTGATAACCATAACCACAACCATGACCAAGCTCCTAACCACAACAACAATGGGGTCGATGCTCAACTGGCTGCGATCATTTCTCAACAAATGGCACAGCAAATCGCAACTCTGGTTCCCAATTTACTCGCCCAGGTCATCCAATTGAACGGCAACGGGAATGGTCACAACAATGGCAATGGCAATGGTAATGGACCCCAAGCTTGCACCCTCAAGCACTTCAACTCTTGTAACCCTCCAAAGTTTAGTGGTGAAGAAGGAGCTACTGGACTCCTCCAATGGTTTGAGGGTATTGAGAATGCCTTCATCAACAGTGAATGTCCCGACAACTTCAAAGTCCGTTATGCCATGAGTGTTCTTCACAAACGAGCACTCACTTGGTGGAATGAAGAAAAACGCACTCGCGGAGCTGAAGCTGCACTAGCCTTAACCTGGGATCAAGCTAAAGACATTATGAAGGCAGAGTTCTGTCCTCGTAATGAAATCAAGAAACTGGAAGACGAATTTTATGATCTTGCTCAAGACAGTGGGGAAAACCTTGCTTACAACACTCGCTTCCACGAACTTAGCTTACTGCTACCCCACAAAGTCACTCCTTTGCCCATTGCAATCGAAAAATACATTGGTGGCTTACCGATGCAGATTCAAGACACAGTGTGGGGAAGGAACCCTGCTACATTGGAAGAAGCAAAGCGTTTGGCTGCCACCCTAACAGATAACCATGTGAAGGCAGGAACCCTGACTCGTAAAGGGGAAAAGAAAAAGGATACTCCCCAACCTGCCGTTGAAATCAAAACCGAGGCCTCAACCAACGGGAAGAACAAGGTCAGGAATTTTGCAATAGACACTACCACTCCACCCACCAAGAAACAATACAATGGGAACCTACCTAAGTGTGACACCTGCCAGTATCACCATCCAACTCAAGTACCCTGTCGACAGTGCACAAATTGTCAGAGGTATGGGCATCTTGCAGAAGCTTGTCGAATCCCTGCTACAAACGCTCTTGATGCTCCAAATAATCCCGCTTGAGACCTCCGACTGCTCAACATCAAACCCTACCATTTGGATAATATCTACTTTCTCCTAAATTTCATGTATTGACACTTTTGAATCAGATAATAAATTCAAGTATTACCATAACATCTGTGTGTATGTTTGTTTTAAATGTGAATTGATTGCTTTATCAATACTTGCTTACTTGCACAACAAATAGTTGACTACTAAACAATCTACTTAACGATTGGAAGAGGTCATCATGTCTATCCAACAGTCGGGAGAGGCCCTACCACCTGCTCAACGACTGGCGGAGACTATCAGACCTGCTTAACAATCGGTAAAGTCATAAAAGGACGCAAAACCCTAACGTAAGGTAAATTGGCAATTACGGTCCGGAACGTAATCATGAATTTACAGGTACGTTAAGGTAGTGTGAAATTTTATCAAGGTTTTCAGTAGTTGACCATTTGCAAACCTAGTATTTCCTTTAACTTCGGGACGAAGTTTCTAAAAGTAGGGGAGACTGTAACATTACGCAATAAATACTTGTACGTTACGCACCGACATTTAACAAAACGTCAAGTTTCATATTTACCCTTGCAATTATAATTATCGTCGCATTTATTATTTTTGTCGTTATTTTGGAACCCTAATGATATATATATTATTATATATATATGTATGAGTGTTAATTAAAAATCAAAAAAAAAATGTTGCCTTGGCCGGGGTTCGAACCCGCGCCAAGGCCGGCTCAACCAACACCAATGCACAAACCAACTGGGCTAAGCCTTTTTCTTGTTATAAACCCGGACAACAATAATTATATACGCGTTTTTTTTTTTTAAATCCTCACAGTTGACTTGAAAAGTCAACTGTGGGATTTCTTGTTGATCAATCCGTGTTTTTAACGCGTGATTGTTATAATTATGGTAAACTCGTGCATTGTCCGGCCCATTACAACGCGATTACACAACCAATTACACGGCATTGTGCCCTAATAATCATTATTGGCCGCGTATTATCTTATGGAAAGTCAACGAACCAATTAACCCAAACCCTAATCAATTAGTATAAATAGAGGCCTTCTGGACCTTGTACACTCGCTCATACCACTCTCTTCACCTCCAATTCTTCACATTATACGCTGATTATTAAGTTTTCTGTCGTGGTTGACTTTTCTCATTGACCCGATCATCATCATCGTTATCACACTGTGAGTTCAATTGTTTTAGTGGGATTAGTTCATCGGCATTCAAGCAACAATAGCCCTAACATTAATCGGGCTATTGTTGCCTGAATCAATCAATTGATAATCTAGGGTTCGTCGACTTTTAATTGGGGATAAACTAGTATCTGCATCGTGTATTTAATAATTGTGAAGTCTGAACCATCACAACCACCGGCCTAGGCCAAGTGGTTGTGACGTTGGTCCGCTACAGGGGTCACCCGGGTTCGAGTCCCGGCACTGACCGGGTTTTTGGCACCTTTTCCTTTCTTTTCTTTTTAAACAAACATTAATTAATTATATATATATTAAATCCTTTTAATCTTATAAATTCTTTTTAAATACCTAAACTCTTTTATAAATTCTAAAAAAATTATTATTTGTTAATCTGATATAAAAGATTTATTTACAATTTTTATTTTCCAGAAATTCTTTTATTTAGTATTTATAATAATTAAATCATTTTTATACTATTATATTTATAAAAATCCATTATTATATCAAAACAATTTATTTAAATTCTCCAAAAATTATCCTAACTTTTTATAAAGTTAAACTTTACTGAAATAATATTTAATTCAGTAAAATCATTTATTTATTATTTTTAATCAATTTTTGTAAGATTTAATCATATTTAATTCATAATAAATCCAATTTTCATCATTTATACACCAAATTTTTACACAAATTATTTTTAATCATTTAGAACAGAATTATGATTTTTAAAAATAGATTTCTTTAATTTTGGTATTTTTAAATATTAAAGTTAATAATTGGCTATTTATGAATAAATAGATTTAAAAAAATCTATTTAAAATGAAATAATTTTATAAAAATTATTTTATTGCTTCAAACACTTTATTGTACTCATTCAAAATTCAAACTTTATAAAAAGATTATTTTTCATTAATTATCCAATTTCCTTTATTTAATTAACATTTTTAAAATTAAAATTAACAATTGATTATCCCCAAATCGAAACCCTAGGATACACATATTAGTTTATATAGACTTAGACTTATTACCTCATTATAGGGTAATATTTGGAATCACTTTGGGCAACACCATTATCATATCTTTTCAACAAGTTAACATTCGCTAAGGTGAGTTTACATAGCCCCTTTTATCACCACTTTTGGGGTGAAACATGTTATAACACTTTTCATTGCAATTCAATCATCAATGTGTTTATGTGTTTTCTATGTTGCATATTGTCTTGAGCATGATTAGAGTAAGCACCATTCTAGCATAATCATTAACATTGATCAGCCGACGGTATACATTGATAGATCTATTGGACTGACAATCCCACCCGGATACGTGCCTCCTACAAAGGTTACGTGGGTGTTTGTTATCGCATAACATATTCATTGGGACCATAAGTGTATGGTATGTATCATTTATAACAGTCAACAGGGTTGATTATGCACTCGATTTATTTCTAATATGTTCTCACATATGGGCTAGATTAACATGACACATGAATTGCATAACATTTTATTCATTTATCATCAAAAACCTATGTAATTCTCACCAACTTATGTTGACCCAAAATACTTTCAAAATTAACATGTTTCAGGTAACAATGAAGCTGAGGCTTGAGTTAGCATGAGGATTTAGCTTGAAGTTTATTTGAAGTTTTTGAAGTTATTGTTTGATGCTATGTATTTGAATTCTTAGACATTATTTCACATTTTGGATATTATGTTTGAATAAATTATTTAAAACTTATATTATACCATGTGCTACTGAAAACAATCATCAATACGTGGCACCCCGATGTTTCCGCCATCGGTTGGGGTGTTACACTATCCCCTTTTTGTCTTTATTCACTTTTGGGGTGTTACATGTACACTTATACAAACTACATATACAAGTTTACATTTTTACAATACAATGCTAGTACTATGTGCATTTTCTTACAAACGTGCTTTATGCTTAGACATTACATGTAGAATACATTTGTACTTAGTGGAATCATTAACCATGTACAAGCCGACCTTAACATTGGATAGCGCTATTGGATTGACAACCCACCTAGGTGATTCTCCCCCTTTTTCATCAGAGAATCCATGGTCGTTGTTAATTTATTATCCATTTATTGGATAAGTGCACCGCCGTTCATTTTAGTACATTTATAAAGTCACAGTTGTGATTTCGCTCATTTGTATGATACATAGTTTACATAAATGCATTGTAGCTTTGCACTTGAATTGTATAACATTTTCCAACTTACTATATGTATTAAAACTAGGAATGCTCACCAACATTTCATATGTTGACAAAACTTATTTTGTACATGTTTGAGGTGTAGTTTGATCTTAGTTCCATAGCTTTGGATTTTCGTGCTTGCTTTTAATAATTTATTTCAATTTTCATGTTTTGTTCAGACTTTTGTATTTTTCCCATTTCATCCATGTAAGACAATTTAAATTATTCAATAATATATTTACCTTTTAGTACCATGTGTTTTTGAACAATCGTCACTACGTGACACCTCGATGATTCCGCCATCGGTTGGGGTGTTACAAATATATAAGGTACGGGTACGAGTACGCATATTGGTACCGGTATTTCGGTACGGTACCCATTTTGGTACCATTTTGTTATTTTTTCTTTTTTAGACACTCGTATGGGTACCAAGTAGGTAAACAATTACAAGTATCAATACTATACGGGTACCAATATAGTACATGTACCAAATAGGTAAAATTGATACAAATACCATAAATATCGTAATACGAAGTAAAACATATAATCAAATTCAATAGTATATAGAATTCGGTACCCGTACCAGTTTTACCCATACTCGTACCCGTACCAATACCGAATGTACCAAATACCGAAATCAGTAAAAGTGGGTACCGATACCTATACCGAGTACTAAAAATCGATACAGATACGAGTACTGATACAGGTACGGTATAGGTACGAGTATAGGTACTCAGAAAAAAAAAATTCATCCCTATTTGATATTGCATAATATGAAATGTGTAGGTGGTTGTGATGTTCAAATAGATTTTGTGGTGTCAATAGGCGAGCCTTTAATTATAACTTTTATTGGATAGATGTAAGTTATTACGGAGTACTAACTTTTATTAAGTTAAACTTTAGAGATAAATGATTAAAAAAAAAGTGTATAGAGGAACAAGAACCGTACAATCATTGACTACCTGACTTTATATCCTATGCCTTTATGGTTAATCATTAGAAGCTTTAGACACAATACTTTTTAAATTCCATTAATAATACAGTATTATAATAAATAAAATAGCTGTTCGAATTATTTGTTTTTTTAATGGCCAAGTAACATTTATACCGGACTATCTAGGGAAGTCCTCATACTATGAACAGACCTTCACGACCTGTTCAATAAAAGGTCCATACGTACCTCAGACGTGTTTTTCACCTATTCCCCAATCATCCATGGACTCTGGTATGTTTAAGTTGCTCTTAAAATTTAATAAAGGAAATTTAATTTTCTGTTCCTCAAAATTTCAGGTATATAAAATAATATCATTGTTAAAAAAAGAGTAAATTACCAAAACAGTTTCTGAGGTTTGGGCCAATATGCCTCTCCAGTTCAATCTTTTAAAAATTATTTGAACACTCCCTGATCTTTCAGAAAATAGGTCAAAACAGTCCAACCACTTAACCCAGTTAAATTTTCTCAGTTAAGTCAGGGGCATTTTCGTCCAATCAGGTATAAATTCATCTTCTTCCCCATTTCTTCTTCCCTGATCAAACCCACCATCTTCACCACCACCACTACCCACCATCTCCTCCATCTTTTACCACCACCACTCTAACCCCTATATCATATTGGCAGCCTTCCCTTCCAACTCACTTTTCAATCGTTACAAATTCTTTCACCAACTCCCATTCCAAACAATTCATCTCTCTCACAAACCCAATCACCAAAAAATAATATTAACAATAATAAATAAAATGTTAATGTTAGTCGACTATTCCAAAAATTGGATGATGCGTTTATCATCAGAGACGTAAATACCAATAATCACGAACGAACTAATAGTCCATCATTTTGTTGCAGTTAATTTTCTCATCACTTGATAAACAAATTCAATCTTCAATAACAACAGAGAACAAACACTTACAGAAACGTATAATACGACATGCCAATTGGAGTATTGCCAACGAGGTTTTGGTAAAACACTGATGGTTGATGTGAATGTTGAAGGTGGGTGACAGAATTTACAGATAGTGAGAATGGGCTTTGGGTTCATAAGATTGGGCCCATTTTAAAGTTTGAAACTTTTGGAGTTTGGATGATGTCGCGAAAAAATGGGAATCTGAAATGGAAATGGAAATTTGTTTGATATGAGACTACTGAGCAGAGATTAGAGATGATTTGGGGGTGGTGGGGAGTGTGAAGTGTGGTTTTGGGTTCTGTAAACTAGGTTTCTTGTGATGGAGGAGATGGTGGACCCCTTTTTGCTGCTTATTTTATTTTATCTTATGATGGTTACAGCTGGACGCACGGGCAGTTAACTCACAAAGTTAACATATAAAACGGGCATAAACAGTCTCATAATAGGGTACAATTAAGGTAATATTATTAACATTTGATACTTAATTCGTTCCTACTTGTATTTATCAGGAAAATGGAGCTCCAAGACGAAAACGAAGGATTTCCGGGCAAAAACAGGCAAAATCGGGAGATTCCTGAAGATACGAGACTTTCAGCCGGTTCACTGTATGTTTTGAAGACAATCCCGAGACTTAAACAATGCTAAAATCAGTCCCGGAGTGACCAAGCATGCCCACGCTCACTTGCAAGAAGGCCCTGTACGCTAGAAGACAACGCAGCAAGCTTGGAGAGCAAGAAAACGTACTGAAGACACTTGCACGCCCATGCCACATCACTTGGCACGCCCATGCTTAACTGAAACGTGTTCCCCAAGGCTTGAAACGACAAAATATGACAAATTTCTTATGTGCACGCCTGTTGGTGGTGAAATCTTCAAGATAGAACTAACCTATATTTTCTATGTGATATCCTCAGGATACTACATGCAAAACAAGATTCAGGATGACACTGAATATTATCTTATGCACATTCTGAGGATGGACTAACAAACTATCTTATTGTTATATGATTGCAGGATGATTTTACCTCATATTCTCTGAGTAACATCCTTAGGATACTAAAGGACTAAGCAGGGTTCAGGATGTAACAGTGTTCTGACTTATGTACATCATGAGGATAGACTAATGAATTATCTTATTGTGATATTATTGTAGGTACACTTAATCAATATCAAGGCTTGTAACTCCTCCCTAACGGCTATATTGACTCATTTAAGTCAAAGGAGCTGATCATTGAAGAGCTATGCGTGTAGAACAAGTCCACCACCAAAGAAGAGGTCAAACTTTTAACCGACGAGCATTAATGGAAGGAGAAAAACATGGAAACAGTTAACCAACGTCTATATTGGTTAACTACTGGCCTGAAACAGTCCATAAAGTTCATTAAAGACGATGGATATCATGGGATCTTCTATTTATTCCATTTGTAAAGTATAAATAAGGGGTGGTCAACGAGTGATAGGAGACTTCTCACTTGCTTAACACTTCGTAGACACCTGAAACTCTCTCTACACACACAACTCTACACACTCATATTGTAATCTTAGATAATCATTCATCACCTATCGAAAGTTTTATTTATTTTTACCTTATTAATATTAACAAACAAGGCAGGGGCCTAGACTCCTCCCGAGGTTTTGTGCCGGCGATCATCAAGTGATCAAGGGCTTTCCTCGTATATCGAGTGTCGTTCCTTTATTGCATTATAGTTACAATCATCTATCTTTGCTTAATTCACCTTTCTATCTGACAGTTACATCCTCAGGATATAACTATGCATCCTGGCCAATTTCTTTGCCATCTTCAGAATACAACTGAGTTTTTAACATATTTCACACATTTAGCACTCTACCTCACTTTTACTAATTTGGAATACAAAATTATTTCTACTAGGTAATTTTTTACCAAAACTGCAGCAACCGAAAGTACTTGAGACAGTATGCACGCCCGTGCCAACTCTTGGCACGCTCGTGCTTCCCCCGCGCGGATTAGGCTCTCTATCCCTTCACTTTTTAAGTATCATTGTCTAAACTAACATTAATCATTAAAAATAAACATTAAGCATTAAAACTAAATATTAAACATTACACATTAAAATACTAAAATAAAACATTAAACATTAAAACTAAATATTAAACACTTAACATTAAAATACTAAAATACTCCCTCCGTCACAATTTAAATGCCATGGGTCCAAAAACACACATTTTAATAAATCTTTTGTTTGTATGTGGTAAAATGACAATAATATCCTCAAAAATAGTGATTGTGTTTTATCTTTTATGGGCAAAACTGGAAATTAGATTTCTATTTTTTAGAAATAGACATTTAATTTGGGACAACCAAAAAAGGAAAGAAGAACATTTAAATTGGGACGGATGGAGTAAAACATTAAACATTAACACTATACATTAATAATTATACATTAATAAAACGGATCAATTGCCATGATAGAACATTGGTGATGTGGAAGTCGCTTTCGTACAGTTGCCGATAAGTGTCTTGTGTGAGTTGAATTCCCGTTTGTTGGCTAATGCCAGGGTACGCCTCCATCGTCGCTTCAAAGAGGGTGTTCCATCTCGTACAGTTATTTTATACGAGATACCACTTATTGGCGATCTCATCAATGTTGCGGTTGTTTGTTTGGCTAATTCAATTGTATTCCGCCAACACATTGTTCCAAAAATCCGACCTATTGCTTGGCGGATTCCAGTTGACTTTAATCCAGGCCGTCACCAACAGAATCTGCTCCTGATTAGTCCACCGTGCCATTGAATTTTCAGTTTGGGTTTGTGTTTGTGTAAAAGTATACGTGTTTGTGTTATATATATCTATGTGTGTGTGTGTGTAAAAATGGAGGGGGGGGGGGGGGGGTTAAAAAAGGGACCGTTGCTTTCATAAATGGGGCCAACGTTTGAAATTCAAATGGTCCCAACGTTCATTTTCTTGCCATAACGCTTGCCATCACCATAACATTTCAAGCCATAAAGCCTCCTTACACATGCACTAAGAAACTTTCTTATGATAACACAATTTATTTAACAAAAATATGTTACAGTCTTCTGTTATATGTAAAATTACAAGAAACAAAATTTATTGTTTTAATTTATAAGTGATGCCAAGTACCAACAGCCAGTGGGTGTATTTCTATTAAAGGTTTGCAAGTGTATAGACAAGCATGTGTATGATGTTTTTAGTGCTTTTGTAGCCTGTTTTTGCACTTATGGCCTTTTGCTCTACTTTTTTTCCCCTTCTTTTTATCGTTTGGATGCACTGCATCACAAAAATTGAACACGTCTACCAGATGCCTTTGCATGTTTTAATTAATATAAACATGTATGAGGATATAGATTTTGTTGATCCTTCCCTTTAAAGAGAAATAGCCTCTCAGACTATATATCCGTTATCGGCCGCTAGCGAGCAGGCGCGAGCCACAAACTTCGTAACCCGGTCACTTGACCCGTTGTGACTGGGGGTGAGCACACCGGCGCGACCAAATCACCTCTCTCTCCCGTTAACGCACGCAACCACCGTTGCCTGTGCTCGCGTCGCGGCTGTTCGCGTGGGACTGTTGTGGCTGGGGTGAACACCGGGATAAAACCTCCCTCACGCCGAAGCTCGCTCGCGGCTCACAACAGACAGTCTTATTGGTATTATTAGGTCAATTTTATTTCTTATATTTGTGTCCCTCTTTTTATCCATCACCCTTTGTCCTTTTGTAGGCGAGCATATTCTACAAGGATCAGCTTCCCAAAGGAGAATTACGGATTTCCAACGATTAGGGGTGTGCTTTGAATTTTTCTTTGGGTTTTGAGTTTTTCTGATCAGGTTGTTTGGGTTTTTAGCTTGGAAAAAGTGACCAGTTCATCATCATCATACTCAGCTAATCTCATCTATAGCAAAGCTAAGGTAGGGTCTGAGAAGGGTAAGATATAGACAGCCTTACCTCTTCTCCTAAGAATAGAGAGGCTGCTTCCAGTGAGACTCCCGGCTCGATGTGGTTTGGTATCAAGCCTTGGACATAAGGCACAAAAAACTTAACAATCGGGACAAACCCGGTCGGTGCATGTACCCCTTTGTCTTTTGGCTATCCACGCCACCACATGATGCATGATTAACCGTCCGTCGTTTTTAACGTTATTTTCACGAAATTAGTAAAATAACGTGAAAACTAGTGCAACTTTACTTTTGCCCCTTAAGGGCCACAAATATATACATTATATGCGCACACCGTAAGTGGGGCATGGAAAAAGTGACCAGATAATTGAACTATTTAAAGTTCAATTTGTTCGGGTGTTCGGATTAGGGTTATTTGGGTTCGGGTTAGTTTGAGTCGAGTTGTTCGGGCTTAGATGTAATATGAAAAATATGCTTATAAAATAGCAAAATTTGTCATGCCACTTAAAAAAATTATAAAATTGATAATATGATAAGATAATGTTCAAAAGTTATAAAACTTAATGTTTCTTATACCAGACTCTAAACCAAAACGCAATAAAAAAAAAAATACATTTATTTGTTTCGGGTTATTCGGTTTTTGGCTGGGAAAAAAGTGACCCGATATAACCGACCATTTAAGTTTCTGGTTTTTCGGGTATTTTCTAATTCGGGTTATAGTGGCTTCAAATTAAGTTCGGGTTATAGTGGCTTCAAATTAAGTTCGGGTTTCAGGTAGTAATGAACAGTGTTACCTACAATGTGCATGGAAGAGGTAATAATGAACAGTGTTACCTACAATGTGCATGGAAGGCTTGTAAGGGCCAAATGTTGTGAGAAAATTGTAGGATCCATGTGAGGGAAAATGAATTTTTTTTCATTAGATGTGGACTAAATTACTGTATTTATAAATCAGTTATATAAATAAGTAGTTGTGGGTTTGTATTTAGCACGTGAAACATTCACAACAAATCAAACCACATTCAAATTGAAATCAGAATAAGATAAATGATATATCAATTGTTGAAGTTGAGTACTTGAAATGAATATTGCTAAATTTTGGTAACTCTAGCAAGAATTTTATCTTTGTCATAAATCACATGGTTGTTTTGCTTTAAATTTATTTTCTTTTGTTTTTAATTTATTTTAACTAGTAGTTAGACCCGCCGCGCGTTGCGGCGGCGAGACGCACAGTAACTCGAATTTATACCGTTGAATAAAACGTATGACCCAATTCGCTTGCGAACAAAATTCATATCACAATGTATACCAAGTGACAATGTACATAAAAATTAGCATAGAAACGATTAATTTCTTAACGTAAACTAATTTGAGTTTATACCAACGTGTATGTACGAAATAAGCACGTATTTATACTCACATATAAGTAAGTATGTCGCAACGACATCATAAACCATGATGATTCAAAACCTAATAGCATCCCCAATTATACTACATTTTTAACAATTTATAATTAAATATAAATCTTACCATTGACCAGTCCAAAATTTAAATTTAGTATTAGTAAAAAAAAAAAAAGTTGTTTACAACGAAAATACAATCAAGTTAATGATGCATAATTTTTTTTAAACCAACTAAATAATTAGTAACAGCAAAATAAAACCAACTAAATAATTAGTAACAGCAAAATAGATTATGAAGATTTATCCAATTCTTTATACACCTCTTTTATAAGTACTTAAGTAGTAGGTGTGTAGGTGAAAACAACTCCTCCCAATTCTTAAAAAAGTCTAGAAATGCTTCTGCCTCGCTTCACTTGCAATTGTACCACCGACGTTTATAATTAAGTATATATATATATATAATATAATGAACCATTTTGAAGGTTTTTAATATGGCTGATAATTATATATATACTTAAACACAAAAAAAGTTGGTGCCACCCATTTGGGCCAATGGCATAATGCCACCTGGCCACATACAGATTTTTATTTTTCTTTTTTTTCCTTTTCATATATTTAGTCTTTTGATATATAATTTTTCGTCTAACTTTTAGGGGGAGGAGGCGTCACCAGAAAAGGTCACGGGTATCCCACTACCAGCACGGTAACACCGCCGAGGTCCCGTGAACCAAATACGGGTTTTTCTTACCGTGCTGTTTCTAGCTAGAGGAGAGCGTGAGTGTGTGTGGAAAAGGAATTATTAAAAAAATGAGTGGTGTAGGTGAGTTTTAGAGGAGAGAGAGAGTGTGGAAAAAGTATTATTAAAAAAATAAGTGGTGTAGGTGAGTTGTAGAGGAGAGAGAGAGTGAGAAAGATATTATTAATACTAGTAAAAATGCTCGCGCGTTGCCGCGGGTGCTTATGTTTTTGCCCTGTTCGTTGCGCTACAAGTTTCGCTTATGTTATTTATAAAATTTATGTGCTAATTCAACAATATATCAATTTTCAAAGGACAATTTATTATCTGACCACCAAATGCAAATTGGTATATATTTCCCTTCTCGGTTCGAGAGAATGGTAAACTGTAATTTTCAAGCTCAATAAATGATTTTGGTGCTTCTATACTCATATACGATAGCATCTTGCATCTTGATCACCTAAAGAAATGAAAAACCTTTGTCATCATACCAAAACAAAAATAAAATAAAGAATAAACAAATCTTTTGCAACAATATTATCTATAAGATAAAACATATAGAGAGAACATGCAAAATATAGGTATTGACCGAGTGAAATGTTATGTGAACACTAATACATGCGAACTGTGGTTCATTACCTTGACACTGTCCATACAAACCAATCAGTTGTAGAATAAGTACCTAGCAAGTAGCTTCCCTTAACGGCGTCATACATGTATAATAATAATAATAGAGATGACTTGCATTAGTCATTTGTACAATTGTAATCAAATGTTGCACATAGGGGCATAAAGGGAAGGATTTAGCAAAAATATAATTGTTTACATTGTGACCTTTTGTATGCCATCTTAAAATGATGGTGAAATTACATTCTTACCCATCTCTCCTCTTTAATAAGGTAGTAGAGATTATTATTACTATGTGTGTGAAAATAATTAATTATTGGGTCAATAACCAGTTGAGTGTTGACTCTAAAAAACTATTTTAGTGAAGTAAATCAGCGAAGTGGTGTGACAAAGCAGGATTGGTGTAAATCAGGGAAGTGAAAAATAAACCTAGGAGTGTCCCCCTTAGATCAAAGACATTTGGTGGCTTGGTGGTAGGCCTTTAAGTTTGTGATAATAGGTCTTAGGTTCGACTCCCGTACTCCTCTGTTGAGTCCTTTTTTCTTCTTTTGATTCGGTACATATATACTTTTCCATTTGCATTTATAACTAAAGTAATATGACGACTTGGTGGTAGATGCCTTCTTTTTACACATAAGGTCTTATGTTCTAATCTTAGCACCATGTTCTTATAATTTTAAGTTGGGTTTTATTTTACTTTTTTTCTTTTTCATACGTTATGACGTAAATTTAGTTCAAAATCGAGTCTGGTCGATTATAGTCTATACATTATCCAGTCCTGTATGATGTCGTCGCAACGCGTGACGGGCAAAAACTAGTTTTACTTAAATTGATATTATTTGAATGTATTATTTGACTTAAGAAAATTATCATAATAGTCTTTATATAAAGAAAAAGAAAATTTAATATGAAACTATTTTTAAGGAGCATAAAATAAATCTTATGATTCAATTTTCAATAAAGAGAGAGAATGAAAAGAGAGAAACGAGAGAAACGAGAGAAATCTTGTTGAAAACAAGTTTCATAAAATTTAAAAACGAGCACTATCTAATTTTTTCACTGACTAATTCTTACAGCGTCGTTAACTTCATCAATTTTCTTTTCTAACAAAGCAAATACACATTAACCAGGTGTAACTTAAGGCGGGAGAGTCATATCTGACAGTGCACACTGCTTCGTCGTTGTAACCTAGGAGACAAATGTGTTCATGCAAAGAGACACAATTTGTTTCAAGAGATTCGTGTCGTAAACAAATCTTCAACCTCAAACATCAACAAATTTGTTTGTTCATTGTTGCAGTCAAACTCGAGTAAAAGACTTGACTCGCTGAAGAATTTGGTGTGAATCTTATACGTGTTGGTTACAATATTTTACATTGTTTGTAATTCCTTTGTACACGATATTATACTAAACTTTTTCAATGAATAATGGGAGCATCATTATTATTATTTTAATAAAAATGAACCAATCTCCTACAATCTTATAATATATTGTTATGCAATTATTGATATAATAGTAAAACTTTATTATTAAGAATTTTGAGTTCATGAAATTGTTTAGATGATAAATTTGTTTGGAATTATCATTACAAGTTTTCAATAAGTTTTTGGGTACAACATGTTCAATACAAATGAGTCGAATTTTACCTGATTTAAGTACAACCTTATATTCGAATATCATGTTGCAAAGCAAATTTTTGGCCGTCTTTTATTGGATTGAATCATAAACAAAATAACAAATTGTTTCATAACGATTTGAGTAAAGTACAAGGATAGTCCTTGTGGCTTTACAAATTTCGGAAATAATCTTTGAGTATGAGAAAATTACACTAATAATCAAAACTTTTACAATTTATACCACTTTTAGTTCAAACTTTTGCAATTTGTAACACCTTTAATCCTTGAATTTGATGATATATGGGAATCAAAGGTGTTACAAATTGCAAAAGTTTAGACTATATGTGTTATTATAAATAGCAAAAATTGAACTATCTGTTTAAATTCTCATACTTTGAAACTATATTCAAAATTTTATAAAACCACGGAGACCGTGTACTTTACTATAAATGGAACATTAATTTTGTAAAACTCATAAGTTACAAAACAATGTTCTAAACAATTACATTTCTTAACATGTGTGTTAGAAGTGCTATTATAAACATCTCGTTCCCTAACATTAGTGTTAAAAATAATTTGTTTATAAAATAAAAAAGTCTTACTACGTTTTCTCTAAACTTTTAACTTATTTAACATGTGTGTTAGATGTGGGTTATTGTTTTAAACAAAAGTCATTAACCATTGCTTCTAAAGGTGAAAATGTTTTAACGATCATGCTAGAAAAGATTATTATTGTAAAATAACAAGTCTTTGAAAAGGTTGAAATTGTTGAACATGCTATTTGAAACAATTATTTTGGAAAATAATAAACTTTGTGTTATAAATAAGTTATTATGATGACTATCCGCATTCCAACTCCTATCTCTTCCTATGCTTTGTATTAATGTAAGAACCTTATAAATAGAGGCTTCATGTAATTGTTATGTAACACACTCAATGAATAATACATCTTTATTCTATCTATTTATCTTCCTCTAATCTTTCATAGTTCTTATACTTTGTATGTTGGTTGCTAGTAGGTCGTTGTTTTACAACACGTTATCAGCACGACTTGCTTTTGGAGTTAGATAATATTATCGTATGGTAAGTTTACATGATCCAACTAATTTATATTTACTCATTTTCTCAAGCAAAATCCATATTGTCATTCATACAACGAGGGTTTCGTTAAAATTCATAATAAGTTATATATATTCATAATAAGCTATATTGAACGAATGACTTTCTAAATTTCTTTAAAATTTACTCAATAATTTCTCAAGTATATCTCTTTGTGTTTATATATGTTTTCCTCCTAAGTTAATTAGAGTCAAGTGTATACCCATGTTAGTGATGTCTATTATTATGCTATTTGAGTTTCCTATAAAGATTAAGAATATATTTTTTTTCTGTTGTTTTTAAACCCATTTTTGATTATTATTCCTTAATTAGCTGTGTGTTACTTTTCATGATCAAAATTGTGTACCATCACTATATTTATTTTCCATGCTTATAATTTTGAACATAACTTGTTTTTTACCAATAGTCTATCTAATTTAAATGGGTCTTATTTTATTATTTATTTAACTTATATAACTTAAAAGCAATTATAGTTGACAATATATAACGTAAGAGAGGGACTTAAATCTAATTAATTGATGATTAATTATATTTAATGTGCTCGTCATTTTTTTCAAGCATTCCGGAATTTTGAATTAAAAAGTGGTTGATTAAATGTAAAACAAAATTGTAAATGTATGTTATTGTTAAAGTATGGCAACCAATATTGGTCTTGTTATAAGAGTTTATCACTTATGATACCTAGTAGTGCTTCTTAGCATTTCAATACCACATTATAATTATATGTTATTTGTAATATGTTAATAAATTATCATGCGGATACTGTGAAGATAGTTGTTTGTGTTTCAAATTAGAGTTAAGTAATGCTTACAATTTGTTATATTATGATAAACTAATACATAAATTATACGTCTTTCTTATAAATGATGAAAACACTTTATTTCACAAAGATTGTACCATAACTTGTTTTATTTTGTTACATGTTATAACATCATGTGTTGGATTATGTATACAATTGACTAACTTGTATGCTATCATTTACTTAGCATTGAACAGAACAAATAAAACAAAGTTATGGTTTACATTTGACATCCAAAGTCTCATACACCTTGAATCTCGTTATCATGTTATAAAAGGCCGTAAGATGTTGGGCCGATAATATTATATGACTTGGACATATAATTACTTCTCCATGGATGCTATGTGAAGAAAAGTTTATATATGACGGAAATTGGATAAAAAAAATTTTGTTTGTTTGTCAAACCTCAAATATGCTCTTGAAGTAGCAATGCCATTGAAATTGGGTGAAAGGTTTGAAGTGACTTTATATCCGTCCAAAAAGGAATGAATATCCATGAATGTTTTCAGATTCTAACTCATTCCTTGAAGTGAATGTGATGAAAAATGATCGGTATAAAGGTTAAAGATTATGTACATAACTAAGGAAGTTGTAATGATTCCACCATGAAAGTTTTGTGGTTATAATCCATTCCCTAAAGTGAATGCGATGTTATAATAAAATCACGATTATGGTAATTGTGAAAATTGTTATGATGCTCATGTTAATGAGATCGGCTTTGTTAATAATATGATGATTACAAAATGATCGTCATAGAGGTTATGATCATAGTAAATGAGGAAGTTGTAATGATCACCATGTTCATAACAAGATCAGCCATGTTAATCCTGAATGAGGAAATTGTAATGATCATCATGTTGATAATAAGATTAACGATGTTAATATTGAAATCGACCACAAGAAGTGGCACACTAATGAAGTAATTATATGAGAATGAGATTATTCTCTCATATTTCTTGTCGTGTATTAGACAAGCAAAAGTGCAACATGTCTAATAATTTGTCACATATGAGATGTGCTCATGAAGTAACCATATCATTAAGAGAGTATGACAATTTTGAAATCATCTCATATTCTTGTGATTGAGTAAATAATGAAAAGTTATGAAGCTTGTTTCGTTTATACTCCATTCCCTGAAGTGAATGTGACTACATATTGATCATTGTAAAGGTAATGATCATGGAGATAATTGAGACATTTGTAATGATGAGATCGACCATTTGGAATTGTAATGATGGTCATGTTAATAATGAGATGATGGTTGGAAGATTTCATACATACTCTCATATCTTACGTTTGTATTACATACGTGCAAGTAATACATATTTGACCATAAACTAGAAGTTTAGTTTGTGGATCATAATTATTTAATTAGTTGGCATGACCGGTAAGACCACACTGAGTCGATGATGATGTGAACATAATGAAGAACTTAAAGATTCTTCCATCTGATACAAAACATGTAATGTTTGCTCTTAAGCAAAATTATATATTTTGGAATTGATTAAAGGATAGCATATCCTAACATGATACCATTTAGTATTTAAAATCGATGCATCGTCTAAATGGTTATCAAGTTTGCAACCTGAAGTTTGCTTCATTAATGGATTAGCTAATAAGATAGCAAGCATATTATTCTATATTGGCATATTTAATCAATTCCCAAGATAATAATGATCATTGGAATAAGTTTTGAACTTCATATAGCTTATGTTCATAAAAATATTGCTTTCATTGAGATGATCACTAAAACGTCTACTATTGATTGCAATGTCAATGATCATGAAAGCAAAAGTTCATGTTTACATTTGATTTTACATGCAGTAACATTTATTCACATCAAGCCAATACATGGTAATAGTTTCTCCCCATTATAGTTGGTTTTTGGTCAGGAACCAAATATTGCCCATCTAAGATTTTGTTGTGCGACATATATTGAAATTAATCCACCATGACGCACGGAGATGGGACCTTAAAAGGTGATTGGGAATATATGATGATGATTGGGAATATATGATGGTTTATAGAGCCTTCAACAAGAGATTTATTTACATCTCAGTTAATTGATATCCATCTCAATGGATTAACATTCCCAACATCAGGGGGATAAAATGCAGTTGGAAATATAAATGAGTTAGAATGAAATATCATTGATCCTCGTACTAAACAATGTGAACCAAAAGTTCAAAGGATAATTCATTCACAGAGATTAGCGAATTAATTACCAGACACATTAACTGACCTAAATATGATGAATAGCTAATCAAGTCACATATACCAACTGCTAATGCTCCATTTAAGATGAGTGTCCAGGAAGGACAATCGTATATTGGCAATAAGCCTACTGCACGCCTAAAGCGTGGTAGACTAGTCGATTACAAAGAATAAAAATCCTCGAGAAATTGGAGCAAGTAAGAAATATGGTCAAGTCGAGGTTATAGTAAAAAGGTCCCCTGAAGAAACATTAGACATGATAGTTCCAGAAGAACCTCAGGTACCTGAAAATAAAGAGATCTCGTTATACAGTATCATGTCTACGAAATGTATGGAATCGAAATAAAATCGACGTCGTTATAAATTTTATGTAATGTAGCGCTTGAAATGAGGATCAAGATTTAAGATCTGCCTATGAATGGATATAAAGAAATGATTGGCCAAAATGGAAAGACGCAAATACGGCAGAGTTGAATTCTCTATTGAAAAGGAAAGCTTTGGACCAGTAGTCCATAAAACAAAAGTTGTAAAACATATAGATATGAAAAGGTCTTTTGTGCGAATCAACATTTGAAAAGAAAATGATATAAGGTAAAATTGTGCGAATCAACGTTATGATCGGAATAAAAAGATTCAATTCGGAATACGTTATGTTTGTTATATGATTGAATTGAATATAAGTGGAACTCCTCATGAGTATCCTAAAGCAACTGAGTGCTTAAAAGGTAATATGAAACATCGTAGGATGTAATTATTGTGCACCAATATACCACAGGTGATAAACTGAACCTTGTGACTATGATACTTTAATGTATAAGAATGGTACAATATATATTGGAGAAATATATGTTATTGATTTTCCAATTGAAGAGTGAATACACTTGCGTAATTGGGCAAGATGGAAAAGTCCTTGATGGATTGATGATGCCTGTAGCATTGATATCAATACCTTAAGAAGTATTATGTAAAGGTAATATAATATGTATGGACTAAAATAAGCGGGTTGAGTGTTGTACAACTCATGAGATATCCCGATAATGAGCAACATAAGTTTGATTGTATTATCCAGCTTGTATAAAAAATTTCCTTTTAAAAGTTCACTCGCTGTTTACAGTGATAATGTCTGTGCATTATCGAGAGACTCTGTAGAACTTTTAAAAGGGGGATTTTTGAAAGTCCTTGACATAATGCACTTGTTGCTTGACCTACAATTCAAGTATACATGTAATGATATGTTTACCAATCCATCAAAGTATATCTTGAAAAGATGGTGGGACCTTTTACAATAGACATAGCTCATACTTAAAATGTATTAAAGGTTGTCCAATTACTTGATATGAAAAATTATTTGTTTCATCTCCTACTAAAGTGGAGATTTTCAATCTAGAAGTACCATAGTTAAATATATATATGTACATTAGTATATGTCTTGCTCATTATGCATGATTATTATATCTTCCACATGAACTTATTATCATAATATAGTCTATGTCAAGCAAGGAGACACGGAATGAGTTAAAACAAATACTTCAGGTATGACCAATATTTGATTATATTTCACTAACCCATGCAAACAAGTTTGGTTAGTCTTGTAAATGCAGGGAATATAACACATCACATTTGTTGATCTTGTGACATTTATTTACGAGAGGAGGCAACATTAGTTCAACTTAAAGAATTGCACTTACGAGAGCAGGGACTAAAATTCTAGAATGAAGATCATACATCAATGATTCAACTTAAAGATTTTCACATCAAGTGATCAAGAACACAGATAATTAACTACAAAACTTTGAGCAACTTTCTTAGAAGATCGACACCACCATTCAAATGATACATATTAAAATGAGGGGGAGTATTCGACACGTTGCACTCTTTTTCCCTTAACTAAGTTTTGTCCCATTGGGTTTTCTTAGTAAGGTTTTTAATGAGGCAACATACTTGATCTAGAAGTATCAGGAAGAGTAATACGCCCTGCACTCTTTTTCCCTTAGCTGAGGTTTTGTCCCACTGGGTTTTCCTGGCAAGGTTTTTAACGAGGCAGCATCACCAAGCGTATACTACATTATTTTCTTTTATCATGTGGGTAGTCAAGGGGGAGTGTTATAAATAAGTTATTATGATGACTATCCACATTCCAACTCCCATCTCTTCATATGCTTTGTATTAATGTAAGAGCCTTATAAATAGAGGCTTCATGTAATTGTTATGTAACACACTCAATGAATAATACATCTTTATTCTATCTATCTATCTTCCTCTAATCTTTCATAGTTCTTATACTTTGTATGTTGGTTGCTAGTAGGTCGTTGTTTTACAACACTTTGAAATGGTTTGGTATATTTAACCTTTAGTTTTCTAACAAGAATGTGGAAGGTTTGACAATAAGGTTTTAGCAATCCAAATAAGAATTGCATACATATGATTGAGTGGAATGCACAATTTTTTAAGGAGTCCATCTAGTCGATTAGACTTGAAGGCAATTGCTTAGATTCGAAATCTAGTAAGATGTCTCATATAACATACCAAAGGCATGATAACAATGCGTTTAGCTTTTAAATGAGTTTAATGTTATTCTAAAGACAAAAGTATTATTTGTAGATCTAAGTTGAGATCACATGTTATAATCATAGGAATTGTCAAGACAACTTACCAGTCAAGAACATGTTAAAACAATTGATCTCAGCTATTGTTGTTGACTAAAATAGTTAGAGGTAATGTATATCCAACAACCCATGTTTTGATAAGATAGCAATTCGTTGAATGAGAGTAAAACCTATGAAAAAAGGTGTGTGAATGTATACCTAAGGGTAATCATTGTTGGGGCTAAGCTAATAGAAACGTTTATATATAGGCTAGTGTATATATATACCCTAAACTATAAAAGGGTGTTTAAATATTTCATAGTCCATTCTCTTATCAATTGGTGAGAATTGTGATCAAGCTAATCATAATATGTGGTTAGTGGTTTGTGTAAATCATGATATCCAAAATGTTTTTAATTATTTGAGGGTGTGTGAAGAATAACTTAGTTGACTTGAGAACCACATCTAAGTTCAATAGGGTAACTACTTCATATATCTAAGGGTATTATGAGACAAAGTTAATATACGTACATGTTTATATATAGACTAGTGTGTGTTTATATCCCCTAATTCATGAAATATTGTTTAAACATGTCATAGTCCATTCTCATATAAATTGGTTAGAATTGTGATCAGGCTAAGCATATTATGCGGTTAATGATTTGTGTAAATCACGGTAACCAAAACATTTTTAATTATTTAAGGATAAATCACCTTCGTGAAAGAGAAGTACGACAGCTTCAAGTAATATTTATATACAATCTATACATTACACTTGTTCATGAATTGTGTTTTGAACAAGCACCACTGCTTCGTAAGTTGTTGCAAAGAATTTTCCATCTTTTCCCTTTAAGTTGTTACAAACATTTTTCTATTAGGAGAGTCACGATGCACCCACATCTTTCTTAGAGAACAAGAAAAATAGTATTAGTTATGCTAAGATAACATATATGTTTTCATGCTGAAAGCTAGTTTAGGGAATGTTGCGTAGTTATATATATGTTTCTAAAGATAATGTTGTTAAATGTTTGAAAAAATTACACCGTTAGTCCTTATGGTTTCCACCTAGTTTCAATGTAAGGTACTAAAGTTTTATTATTTCTCCTTAAGGTATTAACCTTTTAATTTGTATCAATATCGGGTATTAGAGACTAACCTTGTTAAAATTTAACTGAGTTCACCCTCACATGAGTTGCATGTGAGAGTATTATGGTCCATTATATCTTTTCATCCAATACTAAAGTCAATCTAACTGTCACAAACCTACCTGCAAGTTAACTAAAGGGTTGAATAAGAAATCAACCGTAAACAAAACATATTTATGAATGGTATATTACCTTTGGTTCACAAATTGGAGTCAACGTATGACAAGAGGTTTAATTTTACATGTTTAGAGTCAATTTGGCCTCAAGCACTCTGGTCAACCTGAGACCTTGAGTCAGAAAGCTCGAATGACTTGATGCAAGCTCGAGATTCACACTGGACAGAATCATCACTAATGATATGCGTATCAGTCTCCACTACAGTAGGATGTAGATTCAAGTCAAATGTGTTTTCCAGAACCAATTTAGAAGTCGTCGAAGATGGTTCGACATTGACCCCAGGAACGCCATCCTCAACATCTAACTTCAGTTCTGACGATTCAGGATTCCCGCAAACCACGGACTCCAAAGAACTCGGCTCAATAGCACAATCTGGAAACGACTCGGGGTCAACGGAAATTTAACCGTCTGTATCACATGGAAGAACATTCTTTACCGGAAGATTTAAGTCACAAAGACCGTTGATGCCATGGGAAATAATTAACTTGTCATTTATAGTTGTCAACCTTATGTTAGTACATTCATTTCAAGATTATTGGGAACGCGTATAAAAGAAAAATAAATTTAAAAACGCGTACCTATTCGCAACATCTGTTGGAACAAAACTTCCAATGTGACTCGTGAATAAAAAGAAAAAAAACAATCTTGATGGCAACATTTAATTTCCATAACTCTTAGGGCTGGCAATTTCATACACGAACACGAATACACGATACGAACCTACACGATCTTAACAGGTTTAGGTATGATCTTAACAAGTTTCGTGTCCTAAACAGGTAGACACGAAATATACATGTTAATTTTCGTGTCTATACAGGTTAAATACTTATTTACCTGTTTGGTACCCGTAAAGTCATGCTAAGGATTTTTATTTTTTAAATATAGGTTGTGGAAGTGGAGTATTGGAGTTATACGTTTTTACTAGGTGGAATTCTACCTTTTTAAAGCTTGCCGGTACCTATTTAATGTGTTGGAGTTGGAAAACATGTTCGTGTATTATTGTATTAACCTAGTATAAACAGGTATTATCGTGTCTTATCATGTTAACTTGGTATAAATTGGTATTATCGTGTTAATCAGGTATAAACAGGTTCGTGTTCAGGTATGGAAAGAATGGCACGATACATATATTCATATTAATTAAAATTAATTAATTAATTGTGTTGGTGGTGAAATCCTCAAAGATAGTATAAGTTATCGTGTCATATTCGTATCTATATATTTTGTGTTCGTGTCTTAACACGTTCATGTCTTAACAGGTTGTGTATACACAATTTGTCAGCCCTAATAACTATGTTAAGCATGCAAGTTTATATGATTGACCAATGCTCAACTCCATAGTTCCAAGTTCCAACTATACAGTTTAAGACGGTTTCTTTCTTGTTTTTTACTTCCTCCTTAACTTGTAATGTCATAATAAAATATTTAAGAAAAAGCATATAATTCTTGAGCTTACTTCACATAACTCGAAGCACAACCTATTCTTAAAGCAAGAGGGACAAGACTGATACCTAGAGTATTGGTTGGGGATGATGTGAATCAGTTGCAACAATAGTCAAGATATAATCTTTTACAATCCTAAAGAACCATACTTATTAGGTTTATTATCCGAATATATCAACTTTCACTTTCACACCATGTTGAATGTCAAAGTAACATTAAACCATCCCAATTCGATAACGATAACCTAGAGTATAATTACTTTAAAATAAAGATGACTATTAACTAATTCACATTACCTTGATAAACCGGTAGTTCCCGTATAGAAGGAAACAAAAATCCATATAAATCAAAAGCCATAGATGTAAAAAAACCAACTAAGAATTTCAAAATCAAGAGTAAATCATGGCTGCAGGCAGTGGCGGATCTAGAAACATTTTTCAGTGGTAACGTTTTTCATTTTTTCATTTTAGTAGTAATGTTTTCCGATTTTCGTAAAAAAACAAATTTTCCACTAATTTTTCACTACACGCGCGAAGTTGAGCCGCAACGTCCGCACCCCCTGCCAACAAGCTACATCCGCCCCTGGCTGCAGGGAGGTTGCTAGTGAACACCGGCCATCCACCAACCCTACCACGCCAAGGCAACATCAACATCTAAACAACTATCAGACATATGAACCCATCACACCCGTACAACAAATAGACGACCAATACAAGGAACCCACATCAACAAAAGAATTGTTGAATCCTGATGCACAAAGATAAAGATTTAGTCGACACCATGCTCTACCCAGGCCAAACTCTAGCCTGGCAAAAAAAAAAAAAAAAAAAAAAAAAAAAAAAAAAAAAGAGGTGGCGGTGGTGACAACGACACAAAGGTCTGTCATCACCGGCACAATCCAACACATGAGGACTGATCGGTTGTCGCGATCCAGTTAAAAATAGTATTATAAGTCTACCTTATCACCTTTAAGTATTCAGTTAGTCGTGATAGGGTGTCGATCCACGAAAAGTTTATGGTCAGTGCTAGTGCTTAAAGTTGATTTAGACTAATTTATGAAGGTGTCTAATTGATTATGAAGTTTGCTAAAACTTCATCTAAGGATTTGAGAATGTTGGTAATTAATATATTACTTGCAAAACGATTTGAGAATTTAAAAAGATTAATAATTAGAACTTGTAAATTGAATTGATTAAATTGTAAAAAAAAAATAGACTGAAAAGGTTACACCCGACTCACAAGCAAGATACGGGTTCTATCACAATTGGGTAACAAATAAGGTTCTAAAAATCACTAACGGGGTCGTTGTTACAAGACTTAGGTATCAATAGCCATCAACATCACAGTGGACAACTATATATTTTATCACTTAAGATTCAAACCCAAAATTAAAATTGAGCATATAAACGAATTCATTTCATGATGTCATTAGTGTGAGAGTACATTAACTACCATGAATCCAACACAAGATTAAAGCTTCAATTAAAATTGTTCAAATGATTAAATACAATGAAAATAGAAAAATACGTAATTGTTCAAGAACCCTAATTTCTTACAAGTTACATCGGATGAACCTTAAAGGAGACTAGCTGCTCATGGTGATGGAAAGCCTCAATTATGATGGAAATGATAGGAGCAGTAGCCATTAGGAATATTGGGGTTAAGGGGTTTTTGGTGAAAAGTGTTTTTGGTGATTGATGATGAACAATGGTTTTGATGATGATGATTTTTGATGATCTTGGTGATTGGAGATGTTATGAGGATTATTTGAAAGTGAATGATGGTGTTTTAGATCCTCAAAACTTGTTTATAATCGTTCCATACCGAGTCAAGAGTCAAAAAGCTCATAAAAGTCCATTATAAAGCATTAAAATTCGTCAAAATTGAGTTTGACCCATCAGATGGCGTCGCCGACGGGTCGACGCCCCAATTCTCGGCCAACGGCGGGATTGACGGCCAGACTTGTTTTCTTCATAACTTTTTCGTTTCAACTCCGTTTTCCTCCATTTTCGCGGCCACATCTTCGTTTTTCAATCCTATTTCATTTCATACAAAAATATCTTCATTTACAATTCATGTATTTTTTCCAAAACACATTCAATCTTCGTTCTTTGCTCCCGATTGCTCGTTTCTTGCACCCGGTTCCTCCTAGCTTCAATCCAATGCCTCATTTAACTCCCAAAATGCACTCTAAACATATCGAGTCCTGTAAAACATAAATCATATCAAAGTAGATCATTCAGAACTCAAATGCACATATAAAACTCAAACTTAAGCATTAGAACTTGAGGCTTTTGGACCACACATCAAGGACGTGTAACAATTGTCCTAAGCAAACCACAGACCCACAAATGACTAGAGCAACCCATATGGTAAAGAGAATTACAATAATGCCATGGAAAATGTGCATAGTGTTTGTAAATTAACATTTAGGATATGGCAAACAACCCGCCAGTCCTAATTATGGCAAACAAACCCTAACAACAAATCGGTACACCACAGTGACACCATTAACACCATCACACAGCCACGCAATATCACCACTATCATTCAATCACAGATCTAAACCTGAGTTTATAAAAAAGAAGCCTAGGTTAAATTAACCAACATATAAAACTACAACCTATAATGTTACAAATCTTACCTCGATTAGAGAAAGGAAAGGAACGGACATGAATATGAAGCAATGGAACTATGGAAGTGGAGTTCGAGGTTAAGCGACGGGCATGATTAGCGCCTTATAGGTGGAGCGACGGAGGTAGAGCACCGCTGCATCGGCAACGTACAATCGATGTTTCATCGGTCGGATGATGGATTAAACGGCTGAGAATAGGTAGAGAGGGAGAGAGAGAGAGAGAGAGAGAGAGAAAGAGAAAGAAAGAATATAGTGGGTGCAGCCCACCAGTAGCCACAATCATCCAGGCCACCACCACCGATGTTGTAACAACACCCTGCTGCATGTGTTCAAGTGAGGCAGCAGAGTATGGTGGTAGAGTGGGAAGCCATAGTAAGGCGGCGAATCGGGTTTCTAGAGAGAGGAAGTGACTTAACAGGTTTTAGAGAGAGAAAGCTTTGAGAAAGAAAGAAAGACATGGGGGAAGAACTGGATGATGACAGAGCCCAACAAAAAAGCAAACATGGGCGTGGATATTCCGTCAAGTTTAACGGCATCTTATTAACGGTGTTAATCTACTACTCGTCAAGTTAAAAAACTAATATATAGGGTAATGAGTGTTTCTAAAAATTATTCATAATCTATCCTCTTAACACTTTAGACAGAATAAAGATTCATGTCTAACCCCCACGTCCCAACCAGCTGATCCAACCCTGTGTTTATGGAGAAATAAAGATAAGAGCTTGAGGTCATTTGGTTTTAAGTTCGAATCCGATCCAGATGGGTTTTATCCCACTAGGCAGCCATTTGTTTAGTGCTAATCCATTGGCAGTTAAGGTGCAGTTAAAAATAAAGAGCTTCGTGTGGGTTAACATTAGATAAAAAAGGGTCAATATCAATTCTAACGATAAAATCTACACGCACTAATCACTAATGGCTAAAATAATGTGTAGGATAATGGACGACGCTTTGCTTGTCTTGCATCTAGACTTTTTATGCTCTCACCGTGATCGATTTTACATTTTATAATTTCCTTAATTGTGTTATTTTGGTCCACATGGAGTACGTACATATTTTGTGATTCTTTTCCCCCTTGATAATATATGTAATAGAGTCAACCGACTCATGTATATTTAGATAGTATTATTGTCATTAAATATAGATTAATTGTATCCATATTTATCGGATCTAAATTGATCCCTCCTCTTGTATATATGTCGATTATGTGAAATGAGAAGGCAAGGCCTCAATTATAATCAATTATGTTATCACGAGCCTAATACCTACCCCACCTATCTTCCTTGCGGCCGCCGCTTCACAGCCCTCCTTCTTCTTCGATCGCTGTGACATCGGCCGGTCCATCTCCACTCTTTCCGGCCACCCCTCTCCTTCCTCACCACAATGGAATCCAAAATCCACCCCGCTGTTACCGTATCTAAAATTAAAAACTTCATTCCTATTACCCTGGAGGTTGAATCTGCTCAGTTTTCAACCTGGTCAGAACTCTTCCGCATCCACTGCAGAGCTTTTCTGGTTTCTGACCACCTTGAACCACGGCCGCCGCCTCACAACCCACACCCACCACAACCGAAACACCTAAAACCACCGCCCCAAACCCTCGGAGGAAACATGGGACAGACTGAACGCCATTGTTCTACAGTGGCTCTACAGTACTGTCTCCAACGACCTCCTAAACACCGTCATTGTACCCGACAATACCGCCTACGAGGTCTGGTCCCGTCTAACCAGCCTCTTCAATGATAACCAAGCAGCCCGAGCCCTCCACCTCACTCACAAATTCTCAACCACTCGCCTTGAAAACTTCCCAACCATGTCCGCCTACTGCCAGACTGTCAAATCCATTGCGGACCAACTCTCCAACGTCGATTGCCCCGTCAACAACAAAGGCCTAGTCCTACAACTTCTTGTTGGCTTAACCAAACCCTATGAGAGCATTAAAACCATACTTCAGGCACAACCCCCCCCCCCCCCGTCTTTCTATGAGGCACGCTCTCAACTTGCATGATCGAGGGACAAAAGGCAGAAAAAGCCCTCGAAGCATCGCAGGTTGCGGCACAGAAACTCACAGCCTCCTCCTCCAAAACTCCACCCGCGTCTGACACGCCTTCTGATCGTGTACGGGGACGCGGTAGATCTAGTGGAAGAGGACGAGGTCGTTCGAGCTTCTCATCCAACCGCAGACCCTCTTACCCGTTTAGCTGGCCCATGAAGCCCACCTACGGTTGGTCACAGGGCCCGTGGCAGCCCAACTTCTCACCATCGCAGACCTGGCAGCCCGCCTTCTCCTGGATGCCGCCTCCCTGCCCGTACCCATCTGCTGCTACTCCATCTGCTCCATGGTCAGCCCAAGGCCTGTTATGCCCATGTCCCTCCCAGGCACACAACGTGACCTACTCGCCCACTGACATCCAGCAAGCCTTATACACCATGACCTTGAATTCCCCTGATTATACAGATGGCGTCATGGACTTAGGGGCAACTATTTCTATGGATCCCAACTCAGGTAACTTTCGTACCATTATTAATAATAACATGAATGAAAATATTATCGTTGGAAATGGCAACACCATACCTGTACTTGGACATGGCCCCCAGACCTTTAAATCACCCTTTTCACCATTTGTTCTAAACCGTGTCTTATACGCCCTAAAACTTATCAGAAAATTAATATCCGTTCGTCAATTCACTAGAGATAATTCTGTTTCTGTGGAGTTTAACCCTTTTGGTTTTCTTGTGAAGGATTTTAAGAGCCGGATGCCTATCATCTGGTGCGACAGCAGCAGTGATATCTACAACTTCTCCACCCAGGCCCGGTGTTTTTCCACCTCCACCGTTGCTGCTTAGTCCTCCACACTTTGGCACCAACGCCTTGGACACCCTGGCCCGGCGTTACTTCAGTCACTCAAGAATTCAAATTCTATTGTTTTTCAGTCTTTAAATAAAAACCTATGTGAACCTTGTGTGTTTGGAAAAAGTACTAGATTACCTTATTATGCTTCTTCCAATGTTACTTTACAGCCTTACGATATCATTCATAGTGATGTTTGGACCTCCCCTGTTCTAAGCTCGGGAGGTCACCGTTATTATGTGTTATTTCTTGATGATTACACCAACTTCTTATGGACCTATCCCATATCAAATAAATCTAATGTTTTCACAATTTTCACCCAATTTGCCAAAATGATACAAACCCAATTTCACCGCACCATAAAAACATTTCAATACGATAACGGAAAGGAATATGTCAACACATCATTCCAAAATTACTTTGCAATCATGGCACCTTTTTCTGCTTATCATGCCCCTACACATCCTCACAAAATGGGAAAGCGGAGCGTAAAATCCGTACCATAAACAACATTTTCCGCACACTACTTGCCTAATCATCCCAACCTAACACCTTTTGGATCCATGCCCTCGACACCGCTACCTACCTCATAAACATAATCCCGAGTAAAACACATAATTACAACACTCCCACACATCTCCTCTATCACCAT
Organism: Ambrosia trifida; assembly: GCA_028751855.1. Classification (NCBI taxonomy): domain Eukaryota; kingdom Viridiplantae; phylum Streptophyta; class Magnoliopsida; order Asterales; family Asteraceae; genus Ambrosia; species Ambrosia trifida. Next base: position 215,689,586 of record CM054122.1, on the reverse strand, counting down.
CACCCAACCTATGACCACCTCCGTGTCTTTGGATGTCTCTGCTATCCCCTAGCCCCGCCCCCACCATTCACAAACTCGCCAACCGGTCTTACCCATGTGTTTTTCTAGGCTACCCTGCTTCTCACAGGGGGTACAAATGCCTTGACCTTCAAACAAACAAGATAATCATCTCTCGTCATGTCCTGTTTGACGAATCCAAATTCCCATACTCTCTCATTAAATCACCCACCAACATGTCAAACTAAAAAATTTTTTACCGACACCTTCCCTCCTATTCTCTGGCCACATGTCTCGCACACTCCATCCCAGCCCACTCACCATCCGGCCCAACCCACTCCTTTATCACTACCGGCCCACTCACCCGTTCCCTCTCCAGCCCAATCCCCGTCACCAGCCCACTCCGCCCTAAACCACATAACCCCACCTCCCACTTCATCAACCCACTCCAACTCCGGCCCACTTCCTACCCCAAGCTCAAACCAAGCCCATTCAGCATTTGCCTCTCCCACCTCTACCGCTAACACCTCCCCTAACCCCTCCCCACCCGCTCCTCTTGACCCCACGCCACCAGCTCCCGCCCGCACTATGCGGACCCAGGCCATGGATGGTATACATAAACCAAAACAATTATTTAACCTTCACACCTCCATCATTATACCCGTCCCTAAAACACCTACCGACGCCTTGTCCATACCGGAATGGCGAAATGCCATGACCACCGAATTTCATGCTCTTATTGATAATGATACGTGGGAGCTTGTTCCACGGGATCCTCACATGAACATTATACGTAGCATGTGGCTCTTTAAGCATAAATACAGGTCAGACGGTTCACTTGAAAGATACAAGTCACGCTTAGTTTGTCATGGGCGTTCTCAACAGGTTGGAGTTGATTGTGGGGAAACCTTTAACCCGGTTGTTAAGCCGGCTACTATTCGCACAGTCATGTCTCTTGCACTATCCAACTCTTGGCCGGTGCACCATCTTGATGTCACTAATGCATTCTTACATGGAAACATAAATGAGACTGTCTATATGTATCAACATATGGGGTTTCGTAACAAAGACTTTCCTGATCATGTCTGCCGTCTCAAGAAGTCTCTCTGTGGTCTCAAACATGCTCCTCGTGCCTGGTACCAGCGCTTCACTGACTATGTCTGCCCCATCGGATTTACACAGAGTCGTTGTGATGCCTCTCTCTGCATCCTTCACAGTGCGGGTCACACGACATACCTTCTATTATATGTAGACGACATCCTCCTTGTTACTTCGTCTACCAGCCTGCGCATACAACTAATGGAACTTTTGTTCAAGGAATTTGCTATGAAGGATCTTGGCACCCTCAGTCTATTCCTCGGCATCCATGTCACTCGCAAATGTGACACCATGTTCTTATCTCAGCAGAGCTATGCCTCTGACATCATTGAGCGCGCCGACATGTCCTCTTGTAAGCCTGCCGCCACCCCCGTAGACACTAACTCCAAGCTTGGGGCTGATTCGGGCACTGACTTCGCGAACCCAACTCTCTATGGAAGCCTCGCGGGTGCACTTCAGTATTTGACATTTACACGTCCTGACATCAGCTATGTTGTACAGCAGGTGTGTATGTACATGCATTCGCCTAAGACCGATCATTGGAACGCTCTCAAGCGCATCATTCGATACATTCAGGGGACGCTAACTCTTGGCTTAACTCTCGGCTCAACCAAGAATCCAACCCTTCTTGCTTACACTAATGCAGATTGAGCGAGATGTCCAGACACCAGACGCTCGACTAGTGGTTATTGTGTTTACTATGGCGATTGTCTCATCTCTTGGTCCTCCAAGCGTCAACCCACCATCTCGCGCTCCAGTGTTGAAGCCGAATACCTGGGGGTTGCAAGTGTCGTGGCAGAAATATGTTGGCTTCGAAATCTTTTACTTTAGCTTCATCGCCCCCAACCAAGGCTACTCTTGTATACTGCGACAATGTTAGTGCCATATATCTCTCGGGTAATCCTGGACCAAACACAACGAGCTGGGCATACACTTTGTCCGGGAACAAGTTCAACGTGGTCAGGTTCGTGTCTTACACGTGCCTACAAGACATCAGATTGCATATATTTTCACCAAGGGGCTCCCTCGTGTTCTATTTGAAGATTTTCGCTCTAGTCTCAGCGTTCGGCCTCCTATCGCTTCGACTGCGGGGGAGTAATAGAGTCAACCGACTCATGTATATTTAGATAGTATTATTGTCGTTAAATATAGATTGATTGTATCCATATTTATCGGATCTAAATTGATCCCTCCTCTTGTATATACGTCGATTATGTGGTATGAGAAGGCAAGGCCTCAATTATAATCTATTAATATGATCCACATCACATGACCACGACACCTGTCATTTTTTATGGTTGATGGTTTGATCGTTATCAAATTATCAGGTTAGAAGTACGTGTTCAGTATAAAACCGCTGGTTTAGATTTGTAGGTAAGATTTGTAGGTAAAACACAGTGTGATTCCTTATGTATTGTGAGTTATGATTTGTATGTCGAACATAACAATGTTATAGTGAAAAACAAACGTGTAAAAAAATGTTATATCATGTGTAAATCAATTTAGGTTGTTTAACTAAATTGATTTACACATGAAAAACAAAAGTGTAAAAAAATGTTATATCATGTGTAAAACATTTTAAGACATTTTTGCGAGTCTTGTGTTTAATCATACATGTACTTGAAGTCTTGAGTTATATCATACAATAGTATAGATGATATTCATTGCGTAGGATTGTGCTACATGAGCGGGTCAACTAGGCTGTCTAACGGGTTACTTGGTAAAAGAGTCATGTTTTTGTTCTATCAATATGCATGGGATTAAATGACCGGGTTAACTAGGTTAGCTAATAGGCCATTGGTCAGGATGTAAAAGATATTGCTTTATATAATTTTTGTATTTCTCTTCATTCGTAACCTATGATACGTATGAAGTCAGCTACAAATCTAACTAAAATGGGTGGACACATAGCGATAATTGTGAAAGGTGCGTACACTTTAAACACGTGATCACGGATGTTGTGAATAATGCATTTTGCCTTATCCGAATTTGATATCACACTAAAACGCGCAACGCGCGTTTCTGAAAAAACCTAGTTATAATGAATTAATAATCATAGAGAATTTAGCATTTTATAATCAAAATCAAAGATCATGATTGAAGACTTTCACATTAGGGATTTAAGAACCCATCGACGTTGGGTAAACAATGGTATTGTCTTGTTTGATTGTTCAATTCAAGAGTGATCATGTTTAGGGTATATCCTAGCTTCTTGGTTCTTTAATTTGATTCTTGATAGTGGTAGGAGAATGATCCATACGTTTTGATTATGTAATTTTGTTCACATAAAGCTCTTCTAGATTGTAGCTCGATAAACATTGATCATGAAGTTTTGCAGTGCAGTGAAATCGAAATGACATGACTATAGGTAGTCCCGATAATATCCTCTTTCCACATGTGCCTGTCCGCTTACGCAAATCGACTATTCCATTTTAATGATTGCCATGCACTCACTATTTGCAATTTTGTGAATATCATGCACTTTATAAAAGAAAGTCGATCTAAAGTGGGGTATGCCCTCCATTTCCAACTTTTTTCCATTTCTTTATTAGGTGTACCTGACCTGAACGCGTTAAACTGTTGATTTTTTTAATTTATTTTTTTGGAACATTGGCGTATTATTAAGAAAACGCTCCTAGCAAGGCGCTAGGACATGAAAAAGGTTACGTGTATTATAAAAGGGTTTTCACACTACTAGAAAAATACCCCTTTCTTGACGCGCATTGCGCGTCATAAAAGGGTGTTTATGACACACAAAAAAGTGTCAAGGAAGAACATGTCAAGAAAAGTTTATGACATGCAGGCGCGTGTCATCTTTTAACGACACGCATTTATGACACTCCTTTATGACATGCTTTTTTGACACGCATTTATGACACGCTTTCATGACACTCTTTAATGACATACATTCTTGACACACCTTTATGACACTCATTTTGCGTGTCATGGTTTTTTTTACCTAAAAAAAAAAAATTCTGCAATATGGCTAATATCCCTGGATTTATATTTAAATTTATAATTACAAAATCAATAAATTTGATAACAAAACTGCATATATTATATATACCACCAAATCCATTACAATCATTTGTCGAATCCTACCATAAGTATCAAGGGTTACAAAAACATTGTGTCAATACATTACATTAGTCGATCTAGACATAAACATACGGATCACTTGAAAATGAAGGTGTCGATTGCCAGCCAACAATACTGGAGGTATACATGAAGATGTCTTCTCACTACAGCATATGCAAAGTTTTCGTTGTTTACAGATGCTGACCGTAAGTCAGTTAGTTCTCCAGGATCAACGTCTCGGTGCTTATTGAAGAGATGCCGCGTTATAAGCAGGTCTAATACGGAGTCACCGAGAAATTCTAACATCTGTAAGAAAATTATGTACAAACAATCAAACAGATAGTAAATAATATTTAACATAATAGTTTTGGTTTTACCTGGTAACAGTATCCACCTCCTTGAGCTTGACTAGATGGATGTGTGATGGCTTCCAATAATAAGCCTTTGACCGCAAATTCATAACCGAGTTTTGACTCCAAACCTTGAAGAACATCAAGTTTTGGAGTGTACACATGAAGTGAAGCATTTTTTATGGCTTCGTTGATGCGTGATGGGTCAAACTCGCACCTTATACCGAGCCATTTTAGACAATGCAGAGCGCCGGTTAACCCACCACCCACAAAGTAAGCTCCAACGAGGGCCTCAACGCAGTCTGATATCGTCTTTGACCCTAACCATCTGTGGCCCATATCACAGCATTTTCCAAGGAAAACTTTTGGGTCCTCGGTATAGTATTTGACGTCGATAGGCACCTCTATGGTCTCAATACCGTGATCACATGGGCATGGTCGCACTTGAAGCTGACCTGGCGCTGTCCAGCGGGTCGGATCAAATGGAATATCTCTTATGTAACTCTGTAAATAAATTGCATACAGTGTCAATATGTCACTCATCAAAGGGTCAACCAAAGGCTGTTTCGTAACAGTTTAGCTAATTGGGATGAATTAATATGATACATTTATCGATGAAACGTACAGCTACATATTTATAGATTGCAACCTACATGGCATTACCTGTAACCGACGACCGATTCCCAAATTATACAAGGTAGAATTACAAACTTGCCATGATCGCTTAGAAGACAATTGCCCTTCATCAGATCCTAAATAATAATTACAAAATAATAATTCGATCTAATACACATACTACTGCATTGAAAGCTCATGCGTTTATGTCTCACATCGAATAACTAAGAAGGTGTCGATTGCCAGCCAACAAAGAAGTAAGGTGTCGAACTGCTAGGTAAATCCGTCTTGTATATATAGGTCGCCTCTCATGACCCGTTTGTTTTTTCATCTCACGTTGAAGTCTAGACCCCCTAAATGTCTAATACTTAACCCAAAACAATCCATACCTTTATATATAATGTTGAGATCAGCCCAACACATCTCACGTTCAAGTCTAGACCCCCTAAATGTCTAAACTTGAAACGATTTTTCTTCATATCTCAAAATGCACGTACAGAACTATAAATATGCAGAAGTTATTATACCACTACCTAATATGGCGGCGATCATGCATACAGTAAACAAAGGAAACACGGATGTCATGCAAGCGAACATGTTCAGCACCTATTAGTCATGTTCCTAATTACAGACTTGGTTAAACACTATCATTAGGTTGAAAGAGGCAATAGTTTCTGCCCCTAATATTTGACTGTCTAACCACAAAGATAAATATGGTATGAGCATCAACTAAAATTGTAACTTTACTTTAGTGGTATAACTTGGTGAAGTATGTACCTTCTAATCACTGGGAATTCCTACTAGAATAAGATATATGAAGACAATAAATGTAACATGACTTACCCCTGTGATGCAACAATAGGTAATTCTCCCTCTGCAACCTGGATTAAAGGTTTCAAAAGTAAACTCGGTCACAAACCATTAAAAGTAACAGTTTAATGCTGTCAAAAATGCTGATAATATGATGTACCCAATGCCACCAGTCTCTTAGCTTTCGGCATAGAACAGTAACCCATGTATCTCTTCCTAGTGCCATCCGGGTAACTGGACCAGGGCCGACGCTTCTCACTCCTGTCCTTTTCTCTGGTTCTCTCTCTATCTTTCCTCCTCCAGTTTCTATCTCTCTCGTGTCTCTTTCTCTCTCTACTGCTCTCTCTCATGGTAGTCGGGTGTGTGTGTGTGTGAAGATTTGGTTGTAATTTTAGGGATAACTCATAATTGATAAGCAGATTGTAATTTTAGGGCGGTGGCGGCGGAAAGGGTTAGGGTTTGACGATTGACGGCGGGTTTAAGAGAGACACCATGGAAAGAGGAGTGGAGAGAGAGGTTAATAATATTATTATTATTAGGGTTTGAAAGAGGGAAGAGGAGAGTGTTAGTGGCGGTTGGTGAGGAAAAGAGGATAGAGTGAGCAGCCATGAGTGCAAGTGCTGTAGCTTGCATTCAGTGGTAGGTGAAGAGATGGATGGATGGATGGATAATATGATAATGTTTGTGAGATGAAGATGATGGAGAGGTTATATGATTGATGATGATTATTCAGTGGTGTTTTTTTTGTTTGTTGTCTGTTGTGTTGGTGGTCAGAGTGTTAGGCGGGATTTATGGGAGGGAAATAAAAATTCTAAATTTATGTTATGACACCAAAGCATGACACACAATATTTTATATGTCATGTTTTTTTATTTCATGACAGTATATTCTTGACACACAAAAAAGCGTGTCATTAATTAACCAAAATTTTCAAATCATGACAATTTTTTTATGACACACACGCTTTTGAGTATCATAAATGAGCGCGTGTCATAAAATGTGTGTCAAGATAGGGGTATTTTTCTAGTAGTGTCAACCACTCGATCTGAGAAATATTGTTTTTGAGGTTCCTATTTCTATGCCAAAGATACGAAAAATAAATAATATAATCGAAAAGCGTATGATTGATCAATTGCCTCTTCGTGGAAGACCAAGTCGTTTCTTAATCTCAAAACAACCCACCATTTGTTTCAAATATAATTAACCTAGCTAATCAAGTCCCTTTTTTGTACTTTTAAAGCCTCCAACAATGTCATCATATTTTCGGGACTTCTATACACCGGCATAGGAAGGTTTAGCCAGCCCGCTATAAGGCACCATGTGCGAGTACCCACCATGCAATCGCACCTTCCGTGTACAAACATTAACTTTCCGGGGGTGTACTTTGTACCAAAGTCTTTCTATTCCATGTCGAGAAAAATTTAATCGTTGGTAACCCTTCTTATTTGTTTAACCGAAAATTGCTCATACTTCAATACGCACTTGTCATGCAAACCATCATTGCTCATATTTCAATACGCGCTTGTCATGCAAACCATCCAATGATATTTGATTTATAACCTCTTCCAAATTAGTAAATTGCTCATGGTCTACAACCCCCCCCCCCCCCCCCCCCCCCCTAAAAAAAAAAAAAATGTACACCAAATGTAACTATTCCCAACTATCCATTTTCGTCTCCAACACATACAGCCTTGGAAATATATCCCCTAATCGAGCCCACATGACCCCAAAATCTAGTATCCTGACCAATCCCTACCAATTTCTGAATTGTCGATAAAGGAATAATGTTCAAAGCATCCAATTTAATGAAAGGCTTACAAGTTACAAGTGACTGCCCAAATACTCGAACCTTATCTACCATTATCCCAAACATTGGATTCACCCCAAATCCATCCATACACTAAATCGTCTTTGACCCATAAGGTTTGTTTATCCATTACGAACCTCCATCACCACTTTTGGAGAAGAGCTTTGTTAAAAGATCCAAGAACCAACCCAATACCCCCTTTCTCTTTCACAACCATCATTTGTTTTCGTATCTTTGGCATAGAAATAGGAACCTCAAAAACAATATTTCTCAGATCGAGTGGTTGAAAACCCTTTTATAATACACGTAACCTTTTTCATAGAAACTGATTATTATTATGGTCGGGTATCAGAAATATATCACACACAAAAAAGACCCGAATAACATGATCTGAACCACTTGAAATCCAAATAAATAACAAACCTGATCAACACCCTACCTAATACTACCTCCAAGTTGCATGTGTTCAAAGTACCACTATTGCACAAAAGTTCGAAAAACTCAATCAACACATGGGACCGGATTTTAAATATTTTTCTTATGTATGTATACCACCTCCAAGTTGCATGTGGTTAAAGTATACCACTATTGTACAAAAATTTGAAAAACTCAAATCAAAACTTTAGTTGGGACCTGAATTTTTTTTCTTTTAAAATCTAATTACTAATTTTTTTCATTATTTTCATTGTTCATATATTTTTAATTTAAGCATTTAAAATTACAAATTCATATTTCATAATCTGTCTCGTATCACTCGTATATACGCGCACAAATATATTCTATCTTCTTTTAACTAATACAATACTAACTTTAGAGACACGTACGTGAAATATTTCTAACCCTTCACATTCTCATTTTCTCGCCTAAATTTGTTCACAGATCAAAACTTAATAGATAATATAGTTGACTTGTAAATATATATAATTATTATCATTAATATTGTATTTAACCACTTCCTTAAAATATGGAAATGTGACATGTATATATTGTTATAATTATTGAAATAATAGGGAAGGGGTTTGAACCAACCATTATCTTCTACATGGTATCAAGCCAAAACCCTAATTCCTCTTCCTAAACCTTCCTGGGGCCGTAACACATATCCCATCTTTATCAAAAAAAATTTCAGTCTTCTACTAGCCGTATATCACCATTCCTCCACACCATGTCTTCCATTCACCCTGCTGTTACCGTTACCAACATTAAAAACTTCATCCCCCTTATTCTTGATCGTCAAACCGAAAACTATAACACCTGGGCTGAACTCTTAATCATACACTGCAAAGCGTATGATGTTTATGAGCACCTCCTACCGCGTGTACCACCTACCACTGTCTCGGCTGACAAACAAGCCGAAGCCTCTACAACACCTACTTTTCGAGAATCTTGGGAGCGTATAGATGCCATAGTTCTTCAATGGATATACGGTACCATCACCCAAGATCTTGTTCATACTATCATGGTTTCTAATACCACTGCTTATGATGCCTGGATTCGCCTTAAAACCCTATTTCTAGATAACCAAGCCTTTAGAACCATTGCCCTACAAAACAAATTTTTCAATACCCACCTTGACCGTTTCTCTGACATGTTGTCCTATTGCCAACATATGAAACTCCTATATGACCAACTCATTAGCCTAGGAGCCAACGTTACAGAAAACCAACTTGTCATGCAAATCCTCACCGGCCTAACCGACCAATATGAAACCATTAAACTAATCCTACAACAAACCAAACCTCTACCTGATTTTTACAACACCCGCTCACAACTGTGCCAAGTAGAGGATCAGAAAATCACCCAAACTTCCCAAGCGGCTCAATCCGCGGGAACTACCCTCAACACACTCACCACCAACTCCTCTCAAACCCATACTGAATCCCAAAACACCACCCAATCTGATCCTCGCGGGGGCACTCGTGGCCGTGGCCGCGGTCGTGGACGTGGGGCCTACGGACGCAGTTGCTACCAACAAAACGTTTGGCAGCAACCATCGCATCCATGGCAGCCCCCTCCCTGGGCCGGCAACCAACAAAATCCCACACCATATAGCCCATCTCACCCACTGTCATACTCACCTTGGCCCAATTGGAACTACCCTCCCTGCCCATTTCCTTCAAGCCCACTCCCTTACTACCCTAATCCCTACCCGGCCCAATCCCAACCTTCGACCAAAACAGCGCCCAACTCCCAACCAAACCCATCCGCTAATAAGGCCCAACAAACCAATTCAGGCAATCCAACAGGCATCCTAGGCCCGAAACCAAACGCGTCCCAGTCGGCCCAGTCATACGCGACATCTTATTCTCCTACGGACATCGCTCAAGCTCTCTACAATTTGGCGATTCACAACAATGACTCATCTTGGACCATGGACACCGGGGCAACAGGTACAATGTCTCCTCAATCTGATAAGTTCCCCTCTATTTTTAATTCTAGCATTATTCGCAACATTATTGTTGGGAATGGTAAAACCATTCCGGTTTTAGGCCAAGGCAACATTACCTTACCACCACCTTTCCCACCATTTAAACTTAATAATGTCCTTTTTGCCCCTAACCTTGTCAAAAACCTTATCTTTGTGCGTCGTTTTACAACTGATAACCAATTGTCTATTGAATTTGACCCATATGGTTTTACTGTGAAGGACCTCCAGACCAAGAAACCTATCCTACGGTGCAATAGCTCTGGGGATCTCTACACTCTCAGCCCGTCCAACATCACCAACCTCACAACTGCTTCCACTTATGCAGCTATCTCTCAAGACATTTGGCATCAACGGCTCGGTCATCCAGGCCCAGCTATTTTAAATGAATTAAAAACTTCAAGTTCTATTTCTTGCAGTCCCTTAAATAATAAAACTTGTAGTGCTTGCATTTTTGGTAAACATACCCGACTTCCTTTTGTTACTTCTAATACAAGTACTCGTATGCCATTTGATCTTGTTCATAGTGATGTTTGGACCTCCCCTATTATGTCTAACGGGGGTCATAGATATTATGTGTTATTTCTAGATGACTTCACCAATTTTTTATGGACATACCCTCTTGCCCATAAATCTGAGGTCTTTGCCATGCTCACCAAATTTCACAACTTTGTCCACACCCAATTCAATATCAAAATAAAACAACTACAATGTGATAATGGTCGTGAATATGCCAATAACCAATTTTTTAACTTTTGCAACTCACACGGCATGCACTTTCGTTTTTATTGCCCCCACACCTCCTCTTAAAATGGAAAAGCCGAACGTAAAATTAGAACCATCAACAACCTCATGCGTACCATTTTAGCCAAGTCTTCCATGCCCACAACCTACTGGTCACATGCCCTTGATACCACCACCTACCTCATCAACATCATCCCAACTAAAGTACATAATTTCTAGACACCAACTTAACGTCTTTACAATTGCATGCCCACCTATGACCACCTTCGTGTGTTTGGGTGCATATGCTATCCACTCATACCACATACCACCATCCACAAACTAGCCTATCGCTCTCTCCATGTGTCTTTTTAGGTTACCCTTCAAATCATCGTGGGTACAAGTGCCTAGACCTTAAAACCCGAAAAATCACCATAAATCGTCACGTCCTATTTGATGAAACCATCTTCCCGTTTGCCCAATCTCACAAAACTACCCCTTATACCTATCAATTCCTTGACGACACCCCTCACCCATCCATTTATACTCACCCGTCCGCCCCTATACTTGACCAACAGAATCCTCCCACACCCCTTCAACACCCACTACCTGACCCCCCATCCACTCCTCCGGTCTCGTTACCTACCCAACCCCTAAGCCCAATCCCACAGCCTAACACATCGCTCCACATTCCCAACCTCATCCCACAGCCCATTCCCTCACAACCCCTCCACGAACAACCTGACCTACCTAATACATCGGCCCAAGACCAATCCCACTCCCCTACTGGGCCGTCACAGCCCACATCCTCTCCGTCACCCATACCACACCCGCCACCACCACCACCCGCCACCCGCACCGTTCACACACGGTCTATGTCTGGCATCTCAAAACCCAAACAAATCTTCAACCTCTCCACCACCACCATCACACCTATACCAAAGAACCCTAAAGAAGCCTTGTCTAAACCGGAGTGGCATAACGCCATGAAAAACGAATTTAATGCTTTAATTAAAAACAAGACTTGGGAACTTGTCCCGAGACATCCTGATATGCATATTATTCGTAGCATGTGGCTATTTCGCCACAAATACAGGTCTGATGGCACTCTTGAGCGTTACAAGGCTCGTCTAGTATGTGATGGCAGTAATCAGGAGATTGGGGTTGATTGTGGGGAAACCTTTAGCCCGGTTGTAAAACCGGCCACTATCCGCACTGTGTTGACTTTGGCACTCTCTCAGTCTTAGCCCATCCATCAATTGGATGTCACTAATGCATTCCTACATAGGCATCTCACTGAGACAGTTTATATGTATCAACCCATGGGGTTTAGACATCGGGACTATCCCAATCATGTATGTCATTTAACGAATGCTCTTTATGGTCTCAAACAGGCACCGTGGGCATGGTACCAACGGTTTACTGATTTTGTCACATTTATCGGTTTCGTGCAGAGTAAATGTGACAACTCTCTCTTCACCTATCACTACGGGGGTGATATTGCATACTTGTTGATTTATGTTGATGATATCATACTCACCACTTCTACAGATTCTCTAAGGAAGAAGCTCATGGGCAGCCTTGCGGCTGAATTCGCCATGAAAGATCTTGGACCTCTCAGTCATTTTTTGGGTATATCTGTCTCTCGCACAGGTAACCAGATGTTTATATCGCAGAAATCATATGCATTGGATATTGTGAGTCATGCAGGTATGGACTCGTGCAACCCAGTTGCAACCCCAGTTGACACAAAACCCAAGTTAAGTACCGAATCAGGCGCACCTTTTGAAAATCCATCTCTATATCGCAGTCTAGCTGGTGCTCTGCAATACCTGACTTTTACTAGGCCTGACATTACCTATTCGGTCCAACAAATTTGCATTCATATGCACAGTCCTAAGATTGATCATTGGAACGCCCTGAAGCGCATCATCCGGTATATTCAAGGCACTTCTGCATTCGGACTTACACTTTCTGCCTGCCCCGATGTTTCTCTTCGAGCCTACACTGACGCCGATTGGGCTGGATGCCCGGATACTCGTCGCTCTACATCAGGTTATTGTGTCTACATGGGTCCTAATGTTCTATCATGGTCGTCTAAACGACAAACCACTATTTCTTGGTCGAGTGCCGAAGCTGAATACAGGGCTGTTGCAAATGTTGTTGCTGAAGTTTGCTGGCTTCGCAATCTTCTGTTAGAGTTACGCCGCCCGCTGTCCAAGGCCACATTAATATACTGTGACAACATCAGTGCCATCTATCTCTCACGGAATCCAGTGCAACACCAGCGTACGAAACATATTGAATTGGATATCCATTTTGTTCGAGAACACGTTCAACGTGGTACCATTCGAGTTCTGCACACTTCTACACGTATTCAGATCGCAGACATCTTCACTAAGGGTCTACCTCGCATACTTTTTGATGACTTCCGCTCCAGTCTCAACATTCGCCCTCCTCTTGCTTCGACTGCGGGGGTGTAATAGATAATATAGTTGACTTGTAAATATAGATAATTATTATCATTAATATTGTATTTAACCACTTCCCTAAAATATGGGAATGTGACTTGTATATATTGTTATGATTATTGAAATAATAGGGAAGGGGTTTGAACCATTATCTTCTACAAAACTACAACGTTTTTAACTTTTGATTATATCTTTTGATTAAAATTAGGGAGAATTACACGTTTTGTCCTTTATGTTCACCTCTAATTGCACATTGTGTCCATTACCTTTAAAAATTACACCATGTGTCCTTTATTTGAAACTTTTGCACACCACATGTCATTTATACTAACTCCATCCAACATCATAGTTATCTTCTCTAACCCCATCCAATATCTTGGTTATCTTTAATTATATATTATTCACTTAAGGGTTCTAGTACTTATTTAAATTCTATAAATTTTACAAAAGCTTATTTACATCCCAAATTTCATTATTTGTATTTTTACTTTCAGAAAAAAATGTTTTTAAATATATTTAATATATCTTCTTTTTTAACTCATAATTAATTCATTATAAATTTGATTTAAATTATTCAAAAGCCCAAAATTTTAATAAAATTTTTTATATCATATTTAGCCCCTGTAGAAATTACTATTTCAGAAAATACTATATTTTATTAATTTAAGCATTTTAAATGAAGTTATTCATTATTAAAAAAAATTGTTTTATATTAAATGAAAACATAAAATACTTTACAAAATTATTTTCTAACTTTATACATCAGTATATGGGCAAACGGTGTAATTTTTATTTAATTAGTATAAAAATTTTAAAAATATAATTTATAATTTATTAAAAAATAGTTTCTAATAAAATTATAAAAATATAATTTTATTAGAAACTAATTGTTAGAAACTAATTTTTACTAAGTTATAAATTATATTTCTTTAATATTTATACCAATTAAATCAAAATTATTACCCTTTTCACATATACTGATGTATAAAGTTGAAAACTAACTTTGTAAAGTATTTTCTGTTTTCATTTAATACAAAACAAATTTATTTTCCTTAATAATGAATAACTTGATTTAAAATGATTAAAGTATTAAAATATAGTATTTTTAAAATAATAATTTCTACAGGGGCTAAATATGATAGAAATTTTTTTATAAAAATTTGGGCTTTTGAATCATTCAAATCGTATTTATAATGAATTATTTATGGATTAAAAAATATATTAAATATATTTAAAAACATATTTCCCGAAAGTAAAAATACAAATAATGAAATTTGGAATGTAAATAAGCTTCTGTAAAAATTATAATTTTTTTGGAGTTGTAAATGTATTTTAACTACTAGAACCAAGAATAATATATAATTAAAGATAACCAAGATGTTGGATGGAGTTAGTATAAAGGACTTGCGGTGTGCAAAACTTTCAAATAAAGGAAACACGGTGTAATTTTTAAAGATAAAGGACACATGGTGCAATTTGTAGTAAATATAAAGGACAAAACGTGTAATTCTACCTTAAAATTAATTTATCTCTTCTCTTATTCAACTACTAATATTTCTTCATCTATTCATTATCCATACCCAAATTAGTTTAGAAGTGATATATGTGTGAGGGAAATATGTAAAGATACCGACTACGAAGATTAACATGAACAATTGTAGCACCATAGTCAAATTCCACATTAACAGGGGGGCAGGAGTTATTCTTAGCTCATAAGACATATATCGCCTCTTAAATCATCAACGTGTTTTAGACGTGGTTGGCTATGGAGCACATAAAAACTCCACAATTAAACATGCGTAGGTGAAAGTAGTACTAGGATGGAGCCCATTTTTTATTAAAGCTTTTTTACATAATGTAATAAAGACTTTTCACAGTTTTCTTAATTCAAGATCATTCGATCCTTAAGTCATGTCTAACAATCGAGTGAATGGTTCAATGTATCATACATTTCTAAATACATGTGTAGTTTCTTTGCACTACAAGAGTATGGACTCACTCGGCTCCATTGCTAACAAGTTTTCAACTACTTCTTATTTGTCTTGTCATTTTTGGTTAATTTTTAGGTCATTCGTTATACTTATCAGTCATCACTTATCACTCCCTGCCACATCTAGGGTTGAGGAGAAAACCAAAAATAAAAGTGATTTAACCGAACCGAAAAATCTGTAACGCACAATGAAACCAAAAAAAAAAAAAACGAACCGAAATTTACCGTTCGATTTTTGTTTTACATTTTATGAAAACCGGAAAAGCCGAACCTAACCGAATATCACAAGAAATCATTTTTTTAATATCTGATATATATTAATCTATGAATTTTTTATTTTTATTCTTGAACGTTTAGTATTTATAATAAGAACACTAACATGTTTATTTATTTTTGAAATGATTTATTCATTCCCTATAAAATGTACTAAAATTTAGCATAAGAATAATTAATTTTCAAAGTATTACAAAAGAAAATGTCTCATTAAAAACTTTAGAGAAACATAAAAATAGTTTTGAATGTTAGCTTTATGTGAACAATATTAAATCAAAAGGTTAAATCTATTAATGTAAATGTAAAGATATAAGAGAGATTCTTAAATATTGGATTACACATTTTATTTTTAAATTTTACGTAATTATGTTCCAAACACCAAAAGGATCGAAAAACCACACCGAATTGTTGCTAAAACTGAAAATGGAGAAATCGAAACCGAACGGCGTTCAAAAACCAAACAATTCGGCTACGGTTATGGTTTTACCAAAGAACCAAACCGTGCACACCCCTAGCCACATTAGTCGTCACCTATCCACCCCCAATCACTCACCTCCATGACTCAACCTGTATGTTTTTTATATATTTTTTTAATCTAATCTTAGTAATTGATAATTAAAAAAATTATTTCCCTTGAAACTAAAAAAAAAAATATACATAAATCTAATATACAAAATAAAATTTGACAAATTGTTGTTTTCGCTTTTGTAAAGGAATAAAACACACTATCTCTTGCATTTCATGCTAATCTAGAAAACGACATTGTTCTCTACAAATCGTCAACTATGTATTGGAAAGTTGTCTGCTCATTCAGAATCGTCGCCTAAATTATCTATTATAGTACACAAGGGTTTTCAGCTAAGGTGTCACCCACCAAAGATTTGTGAGCAACTTCTTAATCGGCCTTTTCTTGTTCTTGAACACAAAGTAATGTCTTCATTGAAATATATTTGTTTCATTTCCATGATTGCGTTGAGAAAAAATAAATTGGATTCATCGCATGATTTGACGAATTCATGTTCTATTTATGTAGAAATAAAAAAGGAAATCTAACATTATCGTTCGAAAACTGAAAATTTACATATTTAAAATTACATCATTGCTCAACGGACAATTCACCAACCGGTAAAGTTCAAACAAGTAAAGAGGGGAAAAGGGGTCATTCTTGCACCGCAAATCTTCAGGTGGAGGGGGTTGTGTAGGGTTCCTGGCACTCCTACAATGTTACCTCATCCCTACAGCCATAACAAATATATATAATGAACTAAAAAATTACAAAAAAAAAAAAAAAAGTAAGCGTGCACACTGCACACAGTCACACAAACATATTGAACAACCAATAAAGCCATCCCACCTAGGTACACTCATAAGCAAAATAGGCCACCAATGTCCGCAATCGCAGATAGTGCTGGTGACCCTAGCCGTTACCAATTCCAAGGGAAATTCGCCTCTTGAAAGCTCATTCTTTAAATTACTTTTAGGACCCTTTCACTTCTAATTTTTGGTAATTGACAACTTTGACCCTCCAACTTTTTCTACTTAATAATTTGACCCCTCCTTTTGTTCAAATTATTTTTTTGATTTTACACCACAACGTGCAACGCATTATTATACTTTTCTTTTAATCTATGCCTAGCCATGTTAGTGTCTAAATTACTTTAATTTTACAACTTTACACCACCTTCTAAATTACTTCTACAACGTTAAACAACAACATCCGAGACATAACATACTCTTTTTATTCTATGTCTATTAATGTTGTTAATGTCCTGAACTTAACGTGTGTAGCAAAGTATAAAACGTAATGCCATATGCGCGTCCACACGTTAATGCGGATCATATATGCATCTAACAAAGTCACAAACGCGACTTTGCCAGAACGTTTCAAAATTCTGGTTATAAGATTGATTTGCATTCTCAAGTTCAATTTATTGCTTTAATTGATGATTGTGCCCTTTACCACTCCTTTTCCCTTCTTTTTTGGTTTTTTTTTTTTTTTTTTTTTTTTTTTTGTGTTATGACGTCTCTTTGTGTTTCATAGTTATTGCTTTTAGCAAAATTACAAAACATAAACAGTATGCAAGATCTTTGTTGCAACTGCTTTTTGGAGGACATGAATTAATACGGCTCTACTCGTTCCCACCCCATTAAACCCCCGCCGATCTTGTTTGAAAAAAATGTTATGAGTTGTCATAACTTATATTACTTTAACGCCATATATATATATATATTTTTTTGAAAAAAAAAATCTATCGCGTTAAAGTTTTTTTTTTGAATAGTTAATCTCATCTCTAGCTCTCTTCCCAATTTTATAACTAATATCTTTCTGTTCACTGATTTAATTCTCCCCAACCCATGCTTGTCTTCCTCGACCAACCACTCGCTGGTGGATAGACCAACATCAACTCTGGAGATCACCAAAACACCTAACGCCACTGTTCTTTCGCCAGCACCACTATGACTTGTTACTGCTGTCTGCAACTTCATTTTTCTAACACTGGCATAGTGACTTCGCCATCTTCAAAGAACCACAATCGCCTCATTGGTTTAAGCAACTAAGCAAGGATATTTTAGTCGTTTCATGAAAACTAACAGAGAATATGTTACAAAGTTAGTCGATTCGGTTCAATTATGAGATGAGAAACTAGCAATCAAATCCAGGTTCAGATTTTAAAGCATTATGTGTAACTCAACTTGATTAGCTTCACTAGTAAGCTACGTAGACAATTATCAGACTACATAATCCGGCATATTTTTACTTGACGATTTAAGACTGATGAAGGACGTATGCTAGGATGATACCCAAACAATTGTCAACAGATTACTAAAAACCATAATATGACATCATGATGTTTAACGATACTGGACCAATAAACGAAAAATGCTAATATGAGATCATAAATAACATGTCATGCAAAGTGCCACACACACATATGTTATATCCACTAACTATGTGACACCCGGCATATTTGACTTAACATTTTATAAACTTACAAGTCTACCTTAGCGGGAAACATTTTATTAACGTACTTAACTGGGTTAGTTGAGTCGGGTTATCTTACGTATTTTCCAGGGTTCAATGATCTGGAGGATCATTGGTGTCATTTTACATACACACGAGTCTTGAGTCCCGTTGTTGGTGAATTACATGAATTAGATTAAGTGTTATGCATAGATTGATTCATATATGGTGTATTATATGCAAATACGTGTTTCACCGGTGCTTAGATGATTATCCATGATTATATATGTTTAACATATGTTAGGATTGCATGTTCATGTGTTAGAATGCGTTAAAACAACAAAACTGGAAAATCTGAAAATAACCAGATCTGGTTCGACCTTAAGGGGGGGTCGAACCAGACTTTGTGTTGATTAAAAGTCTCATTCAACCATTAGAAGTCTCATTCGACCCCTGCATAAGGTCGAACCTGCAGACACTATAAATACCATACTTTGTCATTTTTCATCATTTCACAAACCCTAAACGCCTCTAAGCACTCTCTTTCAACTTTTATCACTAGGGAAAGAGTTTTTGATATCGTTTTTCATAATCTAACCCTCTATATCATAACAAGTGAAGATCTAAGGTGTGTTCTTCATCCAAAACCCTTTTTGAACAATTTTAATTTGTTTTCATAAAACCCCAAAGTTCCAGATCTGATCTAAGACAACTTTTATGATTAAAAACCTTTCTAACATCTTTCTAAACAAAACCTTATCATAAAACATGAGTTTTCATATGTATTAACATGTGTTAATGATCCTTTATGTTGTATTATGTGTTGTTGGATGTTTGTATGTTGTTTAGATGATGTAGAGATGTTCTAGGACTGTTATAAATGATAAGTTTTGATTATCTTAGGTCACAAGTTGTTGGATGATGATGTTTTGTCTAATTTGGGGATTTTGATAGATTTAGGGATTGATTCATGATGTTGTTATGGATAATATGATTAGGGGTTTTGCTTCACATGAAAATCTGAGCATAATAGGGTGATTGTTGAATGATTTCATAAAAGTTTCCAAATTGGGTAAAGTTTTCATGCATGATGTGACATATCCATAATTTTTCATTTTGGGTAAACATTAAAACGGACTGATTTTGGAGTAAAATTAGTAGGGTTTTGTGGGGATATGTTATCCATACTTAATTGTTGTGTTTCATGATGTTTCGTAACGTTTTCGGATGTTTTTTGATGCGTTTTAGGAAATGTGGGATTGCTGGGGTCAAACCTGGGGTTCATTCGACCCACGTGGGGTCGAAGGAAGGATCCCAGGGTCGAACCAAGCCTGGCACAGGTCGAACGTGCTTCAGTTTGGTCGAACGAACTTGATTTAGCTCGAATTAACACATGTTAAGGTCGAATGAACATGTGTTAAGGTCGAATGAACTTGTTTTAGGTTGCATGAACTTATGAAAGGGTCGAAGAGACATATTTGGGGTCGAACCAAGCTTATTTCCTTCCTTATTCGACCTAACTACTTTGTATCTGCGATTTTTTTGATGCAAACTAAGTATTTTATGCTTGAACCTTACATGTAATCTCTGTGTACTTGATTAGTTTGTGTAATGGGTCACCAACGGGATGTCGAGTCGGTCTGGTGTGTCGGTTTAACAGTCAAACACGTTTTCAAACTTACTTAGTCATGATCTGGACAATCGGGGACTGGTTAACCTTGGGATTATTAGTCAAAACACTTATGCAAACTTTATTGATAGATCGCCGGTATTTGGGATTATCAAGGCTTCTATTTATTCTTATTTCAAGAACACAAACTAAGGTGAGTGTCACAGCCCCATCCTTTACTATTTTCAGAACTTTTGGGGGAGAAACATGCGGTACAAACTTTCTTACTTTAGACCAACATATTACATTATATCACATGGATACTTAGTGACTCTTATTTCATTGGTAAAGTCCTCTCAATTCTTAGTGAACCAATAATATGTGGATACATAGCGGAGAAAGTGTGAATAGATCTATTGGGCCTGGCAAGCCCCACTCGGGCCGACTGGAGGTCGGTGGCGGGTGCATATTTGTCCTATATCTTACGGCACCGGGTGATGAACCGGTGTGACATTCGTCACCCTTGTCTTTTATCTAATTGACGATAATAGTCCTTCAAATATTTCCATTATAGTCCCTATAAGTTTCGTCGTTTTCAAAATTTATTTTAGAGCGAACAAAAATTTTATCAGTTATATTCATTATTGACCAGGTATAAGTTGTAATCGGATACGAATGTTGAACCGTATTTGTAAAAGATTTTATAAGAAACTTCAAGTTTTATAAAGTTTTAGAAACTTTATGGTTAAACTAAGTTAACTTGGTTAAGTTTTATAAAAGAGAAACTAACTAAATCATATTAAAACTAGCCAAGTTAAAGCTTGAGGGACCTATTTTGCCAAACACCACTTTCTTTTGATTAGTCGCAACAAACACCTTCCCGTCATCTTATTAAGGTTAGTGAATCGAACCATCTCCCGTTTTAAAAATTATTACTTGAAGACTGACTCATTTTTTTGGCGAATACCGATTTACTATTGTAATGGTTTGTTAGTATTGTTTTAAGTCTAGTATTTCTCTTATTTAGTTTGACTTATGTGTAACACTTAATAATTTAAACCTCAAAGACTTTGTTTAAATCATACCGTCGAAACAAATATTTTTTTTTCTTTTCTCACGATGATTTCTACATTGAACAAAATGAGCCATGAAGTTGGCGTATATATGTTTTCATTTATTTCCAACCAGTTATGTACAACATTATTATATAGTTTTGAGATTAATACAAATACCATATAATTACATAATTGGCTTTGAAATGATAATAGTTAATAACAACTGACTTGGCATAAACTGATTTTCAAGTGTATGTGGTGTGAGACGTTTTCATTGGCTTATACAACATTATGAACTAATTTATAATATTTGAATTGAATGCTTACTTAAATTATTTTCGTGCACCTATTTAATTTAAAATGAATATGTAATTTACAAAACGGTTGTACTCATTATGATAATTTATACAAATTATAAAACGGTTTTTGCTCATTATGATAATTTATTTAAAATGAATATGTAATGGTCTTGAAACTCATACGAGAACAAACTATATAACTAAATTGATGTTTTCAAAACATAATTGTACAACAATGCAAAGGTTGGTTCAAGAGTAAATTATAGATTTCCGTCTCTCTCACCATTTCCATTTCAAGTTTATGTTCACAAGTTCAAGCTCAAAGCCCTCAAGTATCAAGTCTTGAACCCTTGTTCCTATTAGTTTTTGGTATAGTTTCATCTACACTTTTTGTTTATATTTTATATACATTTTTCTAGAACGAATCTTTGTCACCCAACACGTTTATATAGTAAATGTTTTGTTATAACAATATATAAAGGCTAATCTTTCATTCATGATTTTTTTTTTTCAAACATATATGTGCACACAATAATAATTACTTTTGATGTCAAAATATATATGCATACTCACAATGCTAATTTTTCACATGAACTAAATATTGGTTCACTACACTTATCCATTTTTTTTTTTGGTATATATATAAACATTATACATGATTTTAGACAAACTACAAAAGTCTTGGCATATGGATAAACTGTTTCATTTATTCATGCAAGGTCAAATTTATAAAAAAAATAACTTCTTCGTTTTTTTATAAACTTTTATATGTAAATCATGATTTTAAAAGTTTAAGAAAATGAAGAAACCTCGATGTCTTTTATGCGAGTTATGACTCGGAATAAAATAAATATTATTACTTGTTAAATAAATAAATAAACCCCAAACATGATTCACATACAAGAGTACAAGTTTGTGTTATGACATTTTACCATATAATCGTGTATATATATATATATATATATATATATATATATATATATATTCCATATAAATATATATTTTCAAGAAGTTATACACTATGTTTCAACAGTCGTTGAGTTAAAACATTTGGAAACATAATTAGTAAATCATGATCAGTTTAGTTGGGTGAATAGGTTACGTAACCAACATGCACGTTAGAAACACTCATATAGATCTTAAAGTGATAATGTATACTTTAGGGCATGGGTAGCGTGATGCACATTTACATCTTCAGACTTTGCTACATGGTTGCTATATGCTTGCGTTTGCTTTTCGCTTATATGTGAGTATATCTTTCCCCTTTTTACTGTTTTACTACTTTGGGGTGACTCATGTACCTATATATTAATCAAGTTTCAATTTCTTATACTTAATGCAATTCTCATGTGTGTTTGCTTTATGTTAATTGGTGTGTCTATGACTTGTCAAAATCATTAACCGCTGGGCGGCCTAGCTTTTCAATGAATAGTACTATGGTATACCCCCTTGAGACTCTGTTGAGAGAATCTTGGTCATTGTCTTGTTAATTCATTATTCAGTTGGTTAGTCATGTGTTAGTCATTATTCTCAGGTTTGGTTTTGAACGGATATTACTTATTACATAATTGCAAATGGTACCGCACATGAATTGCTAAAGACTTTTCTACTATATTTATTTAGACAGGGTATGCTCACCAATACATTTTTGTATTGACCAAATTATTTTGTACATGTTTCAGGTTGTTTTGAGATGCATTCTTTAAGCTTTCGGATTTATATTTAGATTTTGATTCATTGTATTTCAATTTAGTTGGCAGTTAGAATCGTTGTATTTCATTTCAATGTAATAAATTATTTAATCAATGTATTCAAAAAAATTTTTACCCTTTTAGTCCATGAGCTATTGAACAATCGTCACTACGTGACACCTCGATGTTTCCGCCATCGGTTGGGGTGTTACAGATTGGTATCAGAGCCATGGTTATAGGGAATTAGGATATTAGAATGCCTTTTAGCCTAGTCTATAACTAAGCTTATTTTCACGAGTCCTCTCGTGTACATTTCTCTTATTTCTTATATTTTCTTTCAAGTTATTTTCGCTATGATTCTTTCTCGTTATTCTTTCGGTATTTTGTTTGGAAAAGAAGACACTCGTATTTCACAAACGAAACGATATCACCAAGTTAGGAGTGACATCCATACCTTGGTGATTAGTTTCACTCCTCTATATGTTATTTATCTTAGGAATATATCTTTGAGATAGGAGTGACATCCACACCTCAAAGAGTATTTCCTTCAAAAAGAAACTTAACCATTAAGTTGGGGGTGATATCCTTAACTTAGTGATTGGTTTCATTCCTCAATTGTTTTCAATTTTGAAATACATCTTTGAGTTAGGAGTGAAATCCACATCGCAGGGATCTGTTTCTACATCTCGTTTTAATGTCTCGCTAAAGGTTTTGAAATTTACCAGTGACAGGGTATGTACAATCGGGAAAAATGACCATTCACTCATAGGTTTAAGTACGCTCCCCACAAGTCACTAATAATATTTTAATCTCTTTTGCTAGTCACCAGTTTCATTAGAAATATTTTCAGTATCATATTTTTGATATATTTTTCATTTGTTGTTTGAAACTCTTATCATAATTTTTTTTTAAATGAAGTTATTATGTCTTTTGAGTTTTCTCTCTTAATAGTTATCGCTATTTGTGCATTTTTCCGTTTTCCATTATTGACTCTTAAGTTTTGTTTAACATTTGGATTTTAAGTTCCATCTCTTGATGTTTTATATACTCATTAATTATTCGCTTTTGGATTTTTTTTTCATCATCATTATTAAAACTTTTATCCGCTTTAAAACTTACACTATTTTCATTTAGGAATTGTGACTTCTACACTATTGTCGCATTGACTTTTATCATTCACGTCATTTCTAAATCTTGGTCTTTTGAAAACACATTTGATTTATGTGACACCCGGCAAATTCTGGTTAACAACGTGGTCTAGTTTAAAGTCTACCTTAGCGAGTCACGCGTATATTATACTTAACGAGGGTTATCTAGATAGCTAGATAGGACATACGAGCATTATCTCGGGTTTGAGACAACTTACAAAACGTTTTCTAGTCCGGTTTGGGACTACTTTCACATCTCGGGTTATGAGATGCTTTGACTCCTTGTGTGGGTCGGGTTCTGACTCCTTGTGTGAGTTAACATGTGATTTCATGATTAGTGAACCTCGGACGTTGGTGAATAACAAACTTATGTGAAAACCATACGTGATTATGTGAACCTAAACCGAACACGTTAATAAAAATTATTAAAAGTGGAGCGTGAGGTTGATTAGGGTCTTAACGCATGGGGTTACACTTGTTACGGTCCGAAATAACGAAAACGTCGATGGATAACGCGTCGGGAGGCTAAACGAAGCAAAAACGCGCGCCCCGGACCTGTGAGCGGCCGCTCACAGGCTCCGAGCGGCCGCTCGAACCTATCTGACGGGTTTAAACCGCCTCAAACTCGTATTTAAGCATCCTTAACCCCCATGCAGCCCTCATACTCAACCCTAATCGCCCCCTTACTGCCCCACACGAATATTTCACTCCAAAAACTCCTGCTAAGGCTCAAGATCATCAATTGGGAGGCTCCAAGGCGCGCGATTGATTGATTTGAAGAGCTAAGGGTATAACTCATGATTTCTTACGCTTTTTACTTTATGTTTTATTGTAAAAATCATATAACAAGTTTTTCCAGGTCTGAATGGGTTTAATAAACATTAAAACATGAGTCTTTTTGAAGATTAAACGGATTAAACCTATTAATAAACGCGTAGTAACATCATAGGATGCTTGTTGCGCAAGTTATTGGTGTTTTGATCCTAAAAGCTTTGATCATGACATGTTTGATAATAGGATCTGATGGGAATAGGTATTAAGAAAGTTGTATGATGATTATTAGGTGTTATTGATTGATAATATGCAACTAGGGTTTGATATAATTGATAATATTGCACGATTAGAATCTGGACAGATTCTGAATGTCGACTTGTAGGGTCTGTTTCGTGGCTTGAAAATAATTGGTTTGATCGATTCTTTGCATGATTGTAACGTACAAGGTCTTAGCTTTTCATAATGGGTAAAACATCAAATTTGGACATCGTTTGAGTCGTTTTTGGAATTTTAATTGATTAGGGGTCATATCAGATTTTCGGATTTGTAAATTGGGCTAACTTTAAATGGTCATAACTTGAGATTTACAAGGAGTTAGGTTATGAAATTTTTACAGTAGGTCAATACTGGAAAAATAGAGCTTTTCCAAGTGGATTCATCTCGTTTGGATGAATACACAATTTTTAAGAATTTTCCTACTAAACTGACCTGTTGAGGAGATTTTCTGGACATAGCTGTGTTGTACGAATTTTCATAATTTTTGTGTTTGGAATTAAGACAAAACAAAAATAGGTATTGTCGAGTGAATCCCATAGAAAATTCAGTAAAAATTTGGGAGGTTAACTCACTGATTTGCTATTTTAAATAAATTTGTTTTGATGGCGCACAATCTGTCCTGAAAACACAGATTGTGTATTATGTGCTTCTGTGATTAATTGAGGTCTTAGGTGGTATGGAATTGACATGTAACTGAAGTACACTTGTCTGAGACACATACGGAATGTAGAAACTAATTGTAACCAACGTATTCACCAACGGGTCCGTAGGGTTTACTATTGCATGTAGAATCACTAGGCGTCGCATACACACTTTTGAACATTTAAAACGCCTTGGACAAACGAGTTATATGGGTAATGATATTACGCCTATACTCACTGAGCGACACTGTTATTAGGGTGTCGGTAGCGTATATTGCTTGCTGTTCGGATTCTTTGCTTGCACGTTAAGGTGAGTTTACGGCCCCTCTTTTAAACTGGTTTCATATTTTCGGGGGAGAAAACATGTGTTAAAACGATTATTTGGTAACTACTGTCATACTATGGGTTTCTATTGTGTACTACACGATCTTTGGAAGTCCCGGGGAGAACCATGAATGTGCGGGTTTGCACAACGGGGAAATGTGAATAGCGCTATTGGGAGTGACCAACCCCGCTCGTCGGCTTTGAGAGCCGGGCGAGTGCATATTGTCTCAAACAGGAACAACAGGAACAACTGGTTTACTTTTCGGGCACAACATCTGGTATTCGAGTTAGTAATGGTTTTCCAATCGTGGTAGTAACAAAACATACGCCTAGTTAGCGTACACTGGTTTTCGATTTGTTATAGTATGGACAGGTTGACTTGGTACTTGGATACAAAACCTGTAAACTCACCAGCATTTTTGTGCTGACGTAAACTTTTACATGTTTTCTCAGGTCGCTAAGGTAGCACAATTGAATTAGGGCGCACGCGTCTGCACGGCGTCTAGTTAGAGTTGCATGGTTTTACAAACGTTGAACATTGGTTTAATATTGAATAATTGTTTTGAATAAGCTTCCGCTGTAAACGGGGATTTTAAACATTGTTTTGAAGTTGCATTATGTTCATGTTAGACTTGTTTATTGTGATCGTTGGTTTGGATCCTGGTTTGTCATGCGCCTCGCGGTAAAACTCTGCAAGTGGATTTTGAGGGTGTGACAGATTGGTATCAGAGCCAGGTTATAGTGAACTAGGACTGCATGTAGGGTCTAGTCTATAGCCGAGTCACACACACTAGACGATCACATGGTACTAAACATTATGGTGGTTTACGTATGGTCTTGTCGGGGTGTCTCTAAATCATTTGGTCTCTCTATGTTACATCATCCGTTCTATCTTAGGTCGGGTTACTTGCTTTCTAGGCAGTGTAGTATATTGGAGTAACTCGTATACTCTTGAGATTTGTCCAAGGCTCGGACATCTCCCTTTCCTACTCTAATAGAAACACTTGCCATAAACTACCGTAGTATTACGGTGTATAGCTAAGAGTCTATATTCGGTGATTTGAACTTTGAACTAGGAGAACACTTGGAGGACCATGTAGAGCGGTTTATCATTTTGGGTGCACACAAAATCATAAACCGAAATGCATGGAAGCCCTGGTGAGCTCTGGGTTTGAAGGGATAGTCCTAGATTGGATCTAGCTTTGATCTTGCGAACATTAGTGGTTATCTTTATCTGCGAAACTAAATTTTCTCGCTCTTTCTGCCAGAATCATGTCTGGAGTACGAGGAGGACGTGGAGGTGGTCGCAATGGTGGACGTGGTGGTGGTCGCGGTGGAGCTGGTGGTCGTGGAGGTATTAACCTATCGCAGGATGATCTGAACAACTTACTCCAAGCTGCCTTTCAGTTAGGGCACAACGGTGGTGGTAAGTTGATTTATCCATTTTCCTTGCCTCATTGGTGAACCTTGTTTGCATTCTTCGTGGTTTCTCATGCGTTTCATTTCAGGTGGTCCTGTTAACCCACCCCCACCCATGTGTACCTACAAGATGTTTCGGGACTGTAAGCCCCAGGAGTTCTCTGGCACTGAGGGTGCGGTGAGCTTACTCAGGTGGTTGGAAAAAGTGGAGTCAGTGTTTCTGATGTGTAACTGTCTCCCAGAAGATCGGGTTAAGTATGCTGCTGCGTTATTCCAGGATGTTGCTCTGACCTGGTGGAATAACATCACCCAGAATATGGGTATTGGGGAGGCGTATGCTATGCCTTGGGAGAATTTTGTGCAACTGCTGAAGCATGAATACTGTCCGAGGGAAGAGGTGCAGAAGCTAGAGCACGAGGTGTGGAACCTCAAGATGACTGGGTCTGAAATTGAAAAGTATACTGTGAGGCGGAACGAGTTGGCAGTGCTGTGTCCTGATCTGCATGTGCCAGAGTACAGGAGGATTGAGCATTATGTCTCGGGGTTAGTACCAGAAATCGCAGGGTTAGTGGCTGCGGGAAATCATCCTACATACGCAGAGGTGGTTCGATCGGCTCATAGGATGACCAACTTAAAGGTGAATGAGGGTATTTTGCCTGCGAAGGGTTCGACTGTTAAGGCCCCAGAGAACAACAAGCGCAAGTGGGAAAATGACGGGAAAGGATCTGGGCCAACACAGCAGGGTAAGAGGTTTGATAATGGGGGTTCTTCTTCTTCGGGTAACAAGCAGGGTGGTTATGCGGGGAAACTGCCCAAATGTAACAAGTGTGGACGTCATCATCAAGGGAACTGCGACAGTAACCGTTGTCATCGCTGCCAGCGAACAGGGCATTATGCTAAAGATTGTCGGGTTACACTTCCATCGACCCAGGCTCCGACTAATAGCTCAGCTCCGACTACTCAAGGGACTACGGGAAGACAAGGATGTTACAATTGTGGTGAGACCGGGCATTACAAGAAGGATTGCCCAAAACTGAAGTAGGGTGGAAACAACGGTAATGGGAACAACGGGGGCGGCGGCAGAAATGCACGTGCCTTTGTCATTGGAGCCGCTGAGGCTAGACAGGATCCCGACACAGTTACCGGTACGTTCCTTCTCAATAATCGTTCTGTTAGTGTGTTATTTGATTCCGGTGCCGACAAGAGTTTTGTATCCATGGATGTTAGTCGACTGCTAGATGTAGTACCCGTACCATTAGAGACCAAGTATATTATTGAGTTGGCTGACGGTAAAAAGATTGAAGCTACTAGTATCCTTCGGGAGTGTCAATTAGATTTGTCGGGTTTATCGTTCCCCATCGATCTTATGCCGGTACCTTTGGGTAGTTTTGACGTAGTGGTAGGCATGGATTGGTTGTCCCTGTATCGCGCGGAGATTGTCTGTTACGATAAGGTTATTCGGATTCCTCTCCCTGATGGAGAACTCCTTTCTGTTTACGGTATCAAGGGTGGTGTTCCGCTGAATATCATCTCTAGCATGAAAGCCCTTAAGTGTCTTCGAAAGGGGTATCCAGCCGTTTTGGCACTTTATTCTGTTTCCTCTGGTGATGAGAAGAAGATCGACGATATTCCAGTTGTACGCGAGTTTCCTGATGTTTTTCCCGATGATTTATCTGGTCTTCCTCCTCATCGTCAAGTCGAGTTCGGTATTGATCTTGTACCAGGGGCTGCTCCTATTTCTCGGGCCCCCTACCGTCTTGCACCTCCCGAGATGCAGGAATTGTCTAGTCAGTTACAGGAACTCTTGGACAAGGGTTTCATCAGGCCAAGTTCTTCCCCTTGGGGAGCCCCGATTCTATTTGTTAAGAAGAAGGATGGAAGTTTCCGATTGTGTGTGGACTACAGAGAACTGAACAAATTGACCGTTAAGAACCGTTATCCTCTTCCACGTATTGATGATCTATTCGACCAGCTCCAGGGTTCTAGTTACTATTCCAAGATTGACTTGAGGTCCGGTTATCACCAGTTGCGAGTAAGGGAAGCTGACGTTGCAAAGACTGCCTTTCGTACACGTTATGGCCATTTCGAATTCTTGGTCATGCCTTTCGGTCTCACGAACGCACCGGCGGTTTTCATGGACTTGATGAACCGCGTTTGCAAGCCATATCTGGACAAGTTCGTCATTGTGTTTATTGATGACATTCTGATCTACTCTAAGAACAAGACCGAACACGAGGAACACCTACGTTTGGTTTTGGAACTCTTGCGACGGGAACAACTTTACGCTAAGTTCTCAAAGTGTGACTTTTGGTTACGCGAAGTTCAGTTCCTAGGACATGTGGTTAATGAACTAGGAATTCATGTCGATCCAGCTAAGATCGAAGCGATCAAGGACTGGGGAGCACCAAAGACGCCAACTGAGGTGCGGCAATTCCTAGGCCTTGCGGGCTACTATCGTCGTTTCATTCAAGGGTTCTCGAAGATCGCTCAACCCCTGACCACTCTTACTCAGAAGGATAGGAAATTCGACTGGGGTGAACCACAAGAGTCAGCGTTTGAAGAACTGAAGTCCAAACTGTGTTCTGCTCCTATTTTGTCTTTACCTGAAGGCCCTGATGATTTCGTTGTTTACTGTGATGCTTCTATTCATGGTCTCGGTTGTGTGTTGATGCAACGCGAGAAGGTGATTGTGTATGCTTCTCGTCAACTCAAGGTGCACGAGAAGAACTACACCACCCATGACTTGGAGTTGGGTGCAGTGGTTTTCGCGTTGAAAATTTGGAGACATTACTTGTACGGTACCAAATGCACCATCTACACCGATCACAAGAGTCTCCAACACATTTTCGACCAACAACATTTGAACATACGGCAGCGTCGTTGGATTGAACTTCTGAACGACTATGATTGTGCTATAAAGTACCATCCTGGCAAGGCGAATGTTGTAGCAGACGCCTTGAGCAGGAAGGAATCAACTAAACCTTGTCGCGTTCGGGCGTTGCAACTCACCATTCATTCATCCCTACCTGAGCAACTCCGTTCTGCCCAGTTAGAAGCTTTGAAGGAGGAAAACCTTAAGGCTGAAACTATGCACGGTGCCGACAAGCACCTCGAGCGAAGACCTGATGGCCTGCACTACTTCGCAGAACGCATATGGGTTCCTTTATTTGGGGGACTACGGGAGCTCGTCCTAGATGAGGCTCATAAGTCCCGGTATTCTATTCATCCTGGTTCGGATAAGATGTACCAAGATCTGAAGGTGCTTTACTGGTGGCCAAACATGAGGTCGGATATAGCCTCATACGTGAGTAAGTGCTTGACCTGTGCTAAGGTGTGACGAC
Source organism: Ambrosia trifida (assembly GCA_028751855.1). Taxonomy (NCBI): domain Eukaryota; kingdom Viridiplantae; phylum Streptophyta; class Magnoliopsida; order Asterales; family Asteraceae; genus Ambrosia; species Ambrosia trifida. Next base: position 215,658,410 of record CM054122.1, on the reverse strand, counting down.
CGGGAAAATTTTTCTTTTTCTCGCTTCGTTCTCTTTGACTTCGGGAAATTTTCGGGACGAAAATTCTTTCAACGGGGGGATGATGTGACACCCGGCATGTTTGGGTCAACATTTTATAAACACATAAGTCTACCTTAGCGAAAAACGTTTATAAAAAAACTTAACTGGGTTAGTTGAGTCGGGTCAAAATAGGATTGTCCAGGGTTCAATGATCTGGAGGATCATTGGGAGTCGTTTTGGGAATACATTAGTACCGGGTTCCGTTGTTGGTGACATTACATGAACTAATTAAGGATATGTGTAGATTATGGGTCGTGTGGTGGATTGTATACTTATACTTGCTTAAACGATGTACAAATGATTATACGTGCCTAAATATGCTAAACATAGACTATGGGTGCATGCTTATGTGTTAAGATGTGTTAGAATGCGTTAAACACGACAAACTGGGAAAAGGTTAACATGTGTTAAAAAGTGTTGTTAACATGTGTTAAAAAGTGCTGATGACCTGAATGTGGAAATAGTGGGCGAACGTGGAAATGGAACTTGAAAAATGGGCGAACGTGGAAACAAAGTGGGCGAATGTGGAAAAGTTCCACATTCGACCATTACAAATGGGCGAATGTGGAAAAGTCCCACATTCGACCACATAAAAGGGGCGAACCTGGACTGGGTATAAATACCATCCTTAGCCATTTTTCACCATTTCACAAACCCTAAACGCCTCCAAACACTCTCTATCAGCTATTATCATTGGGGAAGGAGTTTTTGAGCTTGTTTTTCATAACCTAACTCTCTAAATCATTACAAGTGAAAATCTAAGGTGTGTTCTTCATTCCAAATCCTTTTTAAACAATTTTAACTTGTTTTCATCTAAACCCCAAGGGTCCAGATCTGATATCAACATGTTTTATGGGTAAAAACCTTCCTAATATCTTTCTAAATAAAACCTATTCATAAACAATGAGTTTTTATGCAAACTAAACATGTGTTAATATGATATTATGCATTGTTTGATGATTTCTTGTTGTATAGATGATATGATAACAACCTAGGGCTGTTATTAATGATGGGTTATGATTGAAACATGTTACCTTTGATTGTTGATGGTGGTTTGACGATTAAAGGGGTTTTAGTTAGATTTAGGGCTTGTTTTGGATGGTTATGATAAGGTTATGATAGGGGTTTCTTGTTCATGATGATTTGATGATGATGAGCTGATTATTGATTGATTTCAGAAGTTTCCTAATTGGGTAATATTTTCATGCATGATGATGTGACATCTCCATAATTTACTATTTTAGGAAACTTGTAAAAACAGATAGATTTTGGGGTAAAATTGGTAGGGTTTCGTAGGAATATATTAATGATGCTTGACTGCTGTAACTCATGATGTTTCGTGATGTTTTCGGATGTTTTTGGACGCGTTTTTGAGTAAACAACACAGCAGGGTCGAACCTGGAACACCTTCGGCCAGTCGAATGGGCGAAGGTGGGTTCCAGGGGTCGAACCTGGAAACTTGAGGGGCGAATGAACCACAAGTGGGCGAAGGTGGAAGAAAAAGGGGCGAAGGTGGAAGTTTGAACCCACATTCGACCAATCCAAGTCACCTTCGACCACTTACCACTACATTCGACCCTACGTTAACAAAAATGAGATTTTTGATACAAACTAAGTGTTTTATGCTTGAACCTTGCGTGTAATCTATGTGTACTTGATTAGTTAGGATAATGGGTCACCAACGGGATGTCGGGTCGGTCTAGTGTGTCGGTTGAACATTTAAACACGTTTTAAAACATACTTGGTTATGATCTGGACAATCGGGGACTTGTTAGCCTTCGGGTTAGTAGTCATCACACTTATGTAAACTCATTGATAGGTTGTCATTAGTTGGGATTATCATACACGTGTTGGAATTCTAGTTATCGGAAGACGCACTATAAGGTGAGTTTCACGGCCCCACTCTTTTACTGGTTTTACATTTTCGGGGGAGAAAACATGCTGTGTCCTTTAAACGTGAGTCAACTATGTTTTCATAAAAAGGCGTTTCAACTATGTTTTGGTATTCATGAATTCATTGGGTTTGGAGTATTCATTATGTTTTCACGTATTCATTATATTACTATGCGATCTTTGGAAGTCCCGGGGGAAACCATGAATGTGCGGGGATGCACAACGGGGGAAATGTGGATAGCGCTATTTGGGCTTGACCCGCCCCACTCGTCGACTGGAGGTCGGACGGGTGCATATTGTCTCTTAGGTATTCAGTATTCAGTATGCAGTATTCAGTATTCAGTATTCATTCGGGCACGTATTCAGTATTCACAGTATTCGAGTCCAGTAATGGTTTTCCAATCGCAGTAGTAACAGGTATTCATATGATTTGCATGCATGTGGTCTGGATTGATCATTGGTATACATTTGGAGTCGGTATTCATTAAAAACCTGTGAACTCACCGGCATTATTTGCTGACGTATTTAGCATGTTTGTCTCAGGTCGCTAAGGTAGCAGCTGTCGATAGGCGCACGGAGTCTCACGGCGTCTAGGATTCATGTGCATCTCATTTAGTATTTTCAGACTTTCGTACTTTTGATTTCATGTTGTAATAAATTTTTACGCTTCCGCAGCGTTGGATCATTTATGAAAACTTAATGGTTTGATTATGTCATTTTTACGTATCATATAGTGTTGTTTATTGTGACCGTTGACTTGGATCCTGGTGTGTCACGCGCCTCGCGGTAATACCCCGCACGTGGAAATTCGAGGGTGTGACAGATTGGTATCAGAGCCAATGGTTATAGTGAACTAGGACTGCATATAGAGTCTAGTCTATAGCCGAGTATCACACACGTTAGACGGTCACACATAGTTACGAGTCGTGTCATTTGGTAAACATACTAATCTTGTCGGGGTGTCAGTGTCCTCATCACACAGTATCACATTATCTATCTTTTGTTACTCCTACCTTGGTTCTATCTTCTTCTTCGGGTTTGAAGATGAAGGGGCTTATCGCTTATACTTGGCAGTAGTGTACATTGGGGTGCCTTCGGCGCATTCTTGAGATCTTTCCGGGTTTTGGATATCTCCCCTCTATGCTCTAATGTACATACTTGCCTACACACACACTATCATGCACTAGTACTTGTCATAGTACACTCCTGAGTGACTGTTCACTTTGGGATCTTCGTGCGATAACAGTTTCTTTTAGGAATGTGGGTATCGGGTGATTTGAAGTTCTAGCTAAGAGCACGCCTAGAGGACCATGTAGAGCGATTTGTTATTTCGGGTGCACACGAAATCATAAATCGAAATGCATGAAAATCTTGGTGGACTTCATGTTCGGACTAATGGTCATGCTGGAACCATGTTCTGAATTCGTTTGGTCACTTGTAGCTCGATCTGTTGGTGATTTTGCGTATTTTGTCTCATGTTTGGCAGAACATGTCTGGTCGCGCTGGTGGACGTGCTGGTGGACGCCGTGGTGGCGGCGGGGGTCGCAATGGCGGTGGACGAGGTGGTGGGAACATCACCATGACTCAGGCGGAGTTGGAGCACATGTTGCAACAACAGTTGAACGTTGCGTTGGCTGCTTTCCAGGCTGCTCAGCAGACCCTGGGAAATACTCATCAGATGCAGACTGGGTGCACGTACAAGAAGTTCATGGACTGTAAGCCCCATTTCTTCAATGGGACTGAAGGAGCGGTGGGACTACTTAGGTGGTTGGAGAAGATTGAGTCGGTGTTTGCTATGTGTAACTGTCCCGACGCTGATCGCGTCAAGTATGCTTCTGCTACACTGGAGGGACATGCGTTGACCTGGTGGAACTCCACCACTGCGAACCTTGGTCTGGGTGAGGCCAATGCTATGCCGTGGTCCGAGTTTGTTCAGATGTTGAGGGCAGAGTATTGCCCAAGAGACGAGATTATGAAGTTGGAGCATGAGTTCTGGAATCTGAAGATGGTTGGGTCGGAGATCGAGGAGTTTACTGCTAGGCACAACGAGTTGGCTGTGATGTGCCCCGGGTTGGCTACACCGGAGTACCGGAGGATTGAGCACTATGTTGCTGGGTTAGTGCCGGAGATTGCTGGACTTGTTGCTGCTGCTGATCACACTACTATGTTGGCCACTGTTCGGGTAGCCCACAAGCTGACCAACATGAAGGTTGCGGAGGGCGTTCTATCTCCGAGGGGCGCTGCTGTGAAAGCCCCTGCGGACAACAAGAGAAAGTGGGAGAGTGCTGGAAAGAGCGCTGGGTCGTCCCAGCCGCAGACGAAGAAGCAAGAAGTTGTGGGAGCATCATCCGAGCAGAGGTCTGGGGGATATACTGGGAAACTCCCGAAGTGTGGTGAGTGTGGGTTTCATCATACGGGTGATTGTGAGAGGTTTCGCTGTCGACGGTGTCAGCGTTTTGGTCATCATGCTAAGGACTGTAGGACTACTCTTCAGCTACAACCGGCACAGGCCACTACTACTACCACTGCTACTGCTCCTCAGGGGAGGCAGGGATGTTATCACTGTGGGGATAATGGACACTTCAAGCGGGATTGTCCTAAGCTGAACCAAGGGACGGCAAGTGGTGCTGGGAATGAAGGCGGCGGTCGAACTACTCGTGGTCATGTCTACGTCATTGGCGCTAGGGAGAACCAGGAGGATCCTGACACTGTTACTGGTAAGTATTCTTTTCTTGATTCTCGTTATGCTCGTATTCACTCTCGTTCGCATTGTTTGGCAATTCGTATTCATTGTGTGCATTCAGTTTGGTATTTGGTCATCATTTTGCATTCATGAGTCTGATGTGGGTCCTTTGGAGATGTTACTTGGACGGTACCGGTGTATCATTTATACCGATCATAGTAGTCTCTAGTAGGCCTTCGATCAGGGGGATTCATTGTTTTCTATTCACTTTGGGGAGGGCGGTTCCCCGGCACAGAGTATTCGTTGATATCATCTTTCGTTCGTGGTTATCATTTCGTTTGTGTTCTGGGAAACGTTACTTGGGTTAGATCGACACTCATTACTGTCGAAGAGTGAATCTCGGGGCGAGATTCCTTTCAACAGGGGGATGATGTGACGACCGGGAAAATTTTTCTTTTTCTCGCTTCGTTCTCTTTGACTTCGGGAAATTTTCGGGACGAAAATTCTTTCAACGGGGGGATGATGTGACACCCGGCATGTTTGGGTCAACATTTTATAAACACATAAGTCTACCTTAGCGAAAAACGTTTATAAACAAACTTAACTGGGTTAGTTGAGTCGGGTCAAAATAGGATTGTCCAGGGTTCAATGATCTGGAGGATCATTGGGAGTCGTTTTGGGAATACATTAGTACCGGGTTCCGTTGTTGGTGACATTACATGAACTAATTAAGGATATGTGTAGATTATGGGTCGTGTGGTGGATTGTATACTTATACTTGCTTAAACGATGTACAAATGATTATACGTGCCTAAATATGCTAAACATAGACTATGGGTGCATGCTTATGTGTTAAGATGTGTTAGAATGCGTTAAACACGACAAACTGGGAAAAGGTTAACATGTGTTAAAAAGTGCTGTTAACATGTGTTAAAAAGTGCTGATGACCTGAATGTGGAAATAGTGGGCGAACGTGGAAATGGAACTTGAAAAATGGGCGAACGTGGAAACAAAGTGGGCGAATGTGGAAAAGTTCCACATTCGACCATTACAAATGGGCGAATGTGGAAAAGTCCCACATTCGACCACATAAAAGGGGCGAACCTGGACTGGGTATAAATACCATCCTTAGCCATTTTTCACCATTTCACAAACCCTAAACGCCTCCAAACACTCTCTATCAGCTATTATCATTGGGGAAGGAGTTTTTGAGCTTGTTTTTCATAACCTAACTCTCTAAATCATTACAAGTGAAAATCTAAGGTGTGTTCTTCATTCCAAATCCTTTTTAAACAATTTTAACTTGTTTTCATCTAAACCCCAAGGGTCCAGATCTGATATCAACATGTTTTATGGGTAAAAACCTTCCTAATATCTTTCTAAATAAAACCTATTCATAAACAATGAGTTTTTATGCAAACTAAACATGTGTTAATATGATATTATGCATTGTTTGATGATTTCATGTTGTATAGATGATATGATAACAACCTAGGGCTGTTATTAATGATGGGTTATGATTGAAACATGTTACCTTTGATTGTTGATGGTGGTTTGACGATTAAAGGGGTTTTAGTTAGATTTAGGGCTTGTTTTGGATGGTTATGATAAGGTTATGATAGGGGTTTCTTGTTCATGATGATTTGATGATGATGAGCTGATTATTGATTGATTTCAGAAGTTTCCTAATTGGGTAATATTTTCATGCATGATGATGTGACATCTCCATAATTTACTATTTTAGGAAACTTGTAAAAACGGATAGATTTTGGGGTAAAATTGGTAGGGTTTCGTAGGAATATATTAATGATGCTTGACTGCTGTAACTCATGATGTTTCGTGATGTTTTCGGATGTTTTTGGACGCGTTTTTGAGTAAACAACACAGCAGGGTCGAACCTGGAACACCTTCGGCCAGTCGAATGGGCGAAGGTGGGTTCCAGGGGTCGAACCTGGAAACTTGAGGGGCGAATGAACCACAAGTGGGCGAAGGTGGAAGAAAAAGGGGCGAAGGTGGAAGTTTGAACCCACATTCGACCAATCCAAGTCACCTTCGACCACTTACCACTACATTCGACCCTACGTTAACAAAAATGAGATTTTTGATACAAACTAAGTGTTTTATGCTTGAACCTTGCGTGTAATCTATGTGTACTTGATTAGTTAGGATAATGGGTCACCAACGGGATGTCGGGTCGGTCTAGTGTGTCGGTTGAACATTTAAACACGTTTTAAAACATACTTGGTTATGATCTGGACAATCGGGGACTTGTTAGCCTTCGGGTTAGTAGTCATCACACTTATGTAAACTCATTGATAGGTTGTCATTAGTTGGGATTATCATACACGTGTTGGAATTCTAGTTATCGGAAGACGCACTATAAGGTGAGTTTCACGGCCCCACTCTTTTACTGGTTTTACATTTTCGGGGGAGAAAACATGCTGTGTCCTTTAAACGTGAGTCAACTATGTTTTCATAAAAAGGCGTTTCAACTATGTTTTGGTATTCATGAATTCATTGGGTTTGGAGTATTCATTATGTTTTCACGTATTCATTATATTACTATGCGATCTTTGGAAGTCCCGGGGGAAACCATGAATGTGCGGGGATGCACAACGGGGGAAATGTGGATAGCGCTATTTGGGCTTGACCCGCCCCACTCGTCGACTGGAGGTCGGACGGGTGCATATTGTCTCTTAGGTATTCAGTATTCAGTATGCAGTATTCAGTATTCAGTATTCATTCGGGCACGTATTCAGTATTCACAGTATTCGAGTCCAGTAATGGTTTTCCAATCGCAGTAGTAACAGGTATTCATATGATTTGCATGCATGTGGTCTGGATTGATCATTGGTATACATTTGGAGTCGGTATTCATTAAAAACCTGTGAACTCACCGGCATTATTTGCTGACGTATTTAGCATGTTTGTCTCAGGTCGCTAAGGTAGCAGCTGTCGATAGGCGCACGGAGTCTCACGGCGTCTAGGATTCATGTGCATCTCATTTAGTATTTTCAGACTTTCGTACTTTTGATTTCATGTTGTAATAAATTTTTACGCTTCCGCAGCGTTGGATCATTTATGAAAACTTAATGGTTTGATTATGTCATTTTTACGTATCATATAGTGTTGTTTATTGTGACCGTTGACTTGGATCCTGGTGTGTCACGCGCCTCGCGGTAATACCCCGCACGTGGAAATTCGAGGGTGTGACATAAGGTCAAGGTGGAATACCAGAAACCGTCGGGTCTCTTGCAACAACCTGAAATTCCGGAGTGGAAATGGGAACGGATTACTATGGATTTTGTCACACAACTTCCTAAATCACCAAGCGGGAATGACAAGATATGGGTGATTGTCGATCGGTTGACGAAATCAGCCCATTTTCTTGCTATTAAGGAGACCGACACCATGGATCGTTTGGCTCGCCTTTATTTGAAGGAAGTTGTTTCTAAGCACGGGGTGCCAGTTTCTATTATTTCGGATCGTGACTCCCATTTTACTTCTCACTTCTGGAAGTCTTTGCACAAGGCTTTGGGTACCCAACTAGACATGAGTACGGCTTATCATCCACAGACTGACGGTCAGAGTGAGCGTACGATTCAAACTTTAGAAGACATGCTGCGGGCATGTGTGATCGATTTTGGCAAGGGTTGGGAAGCTCATCTACCGTTAGTAGAATTCTCGTACAACAACAATTATCACACGAGCATCAAGGCTGCTCCGTTCGAGGCACTGTACGGGCGGAAATGCCGTTCTCCTCTTTGTTGGGCTGAAGTGGGTGAGAGTCAACTCACTGGGCCTGAGCTAGTGTACGAAACTTCGGAAAAGATCGTACAGATTCGCAACCGATTGGCGGCGGCACGGGACCGACAAAAGAGTTATGCAGATCAGCGTCGCAAACCATTGGAATTCCAAGTTGATGACAAAGTACTTCTGAAAGTTTCACCGTGGAAGGGCGTCATACGTTTTGGGAAGCGTGGCAAACTCAATCCGCGGTATGTCGGACCATTTACGATCCTGGAACGGATTGGACCGGTGGCATATCGTCTTGATTTACCGACGGAGCTCGGTAACGTACATAACGTCTTCCACGTGTCCAACTTAAAGAAGTGTCTGGCTGACGAGTCTCTCATCGTTCCACTGGAAGAGATCAAGGTTGATGATCGTCTTCGGATTGTGGAAGAACCTGTGGAGATTCTGGATTACAAGATTCGTAGCCTACGTCACAGCAAGATTCGTATCGTTAAGGTTCGGTGGAACTCGAACCGGGGACCAGAGTATACGTGGGAACGGGAGGATCAGGTGAAGTCTAAATATCCTCATCTCTTTCCTAAGGAAGCGTTCGAGTCGAGATATGTCTCTTCTGCAGCTGAATGAATCTCGGGGCGAGATTCCTTTTAATGTGGGGATGATGTGACAACTCGGGTAAATCTCTCTTTTTGGTTTCTATCTTTTGTTGTTTCCTTCGTTATTCCTTTTGGTACTTGTGCAATTTTCGGGACGAAAATTCTTTTAACGTGGGGATGATGTGACACCCGACATATTCTGGTTAACAACGTGGTCTAGATTAAAGTCTACCTTAGCGAGTCACGCGTATATTATACTTAACGAGGGTTATCTAGATAGCTAGATAGGACATACGAGCATTATCTTGGGTTTGAGACAACTTACAAAACGTTTTCTAGTCCGGTTTGGGACTACTTTCACATCTCGGGTTATGAGATGCTTTGACTCCTTGTGTGGGTCGGGTTCTGACTCCTTGTGTGAGTTAACATGTGATTTCATGATTAGTGAACCTCGGACGTTGGTGAATAATAAACTTATGTGAAAACCATACGTGATTATGTGAACCTAAACCGAACACGTTAATAAAAATTATTAAAAGTGGAGTGTGAGGTTGATTAAGGTCTTAACGCATGGGGTTACACTTGTTACGGTCCGAAATAACGAAAACGTCGATGGATAACGCGTCGGGAGGCTAAACGAAGCAAAAACGCGCGCCCCGGACCTGTGAGCGGCCGCTCACAGGCTCCGAGCGGCCGCTCGAACCTATCTGACGGGTTTAAACCCCCTCAAACTCGTATTTAAGCATCCTTAACCCCCATGCAGTCCTCATACTCAACCCTAATCGCCCCCTTACTGCCCCACACGAATATTTCACTCCAAAAACTCCTGCTAAGGCTCAAGATCATCAATTGGGAGGCTCCAAGGCGCGCGATTGATTGATTTGAAGAGCTAAGGGTATAACTCATGATTTCTTACGCTTTTTACTTTATGTTTTATTGTAAAAATCATATAACAAGTTTGTCCAGGTCTGAATGGGTTTAATAAACATTAAAACATGAGTCTTTTTGAAGATTAAACGGATTAAACCTATTAATAAACGCGTAGTAACATCATAGGATGCTTGTTGCCCAAGTTATTGGTGTTTTGATCCTAAAAGCTTTGATTTTGACATGTTTGATAATAGGATCTGATGGGAATAGGTATTAGGAAAGTTGTATGATGATTATTAGGTGTTATTGATTGATAATATGCAACTAGGGTTTGATATAATTGATAATATTGCACGATTAGAATCTGGACAGATTCTGAATGTCGACTTGTAGGGTCTGTTTCGTGGCTTGAAAATAATTGGTTTGATCGATTCTTTGCATGATTGTAACGTACAAGGTCTTAGCTTTTCATAATGGGTAAAACCATCGAATTTGGACATCGTTTGAGTCGTTTTTGGAATTTTAATTGATTAGGGGTCATATCAGATTTTCGGATTTGTAAATTGGGCTAACTTTAAATGGTCATAACTTGAGATTTACAAGGAGTTAGGTTATGAAAATTTTACAGTAGGTCAATACTGGAAAAATAGAGCTTTTCCAAGTGGATTCATCTCGTTTGGATGAATACACAATTTTTAAGAATTTTCCTACTAAACTGACCTGTTGAGGAGATTTTCTGGACATAGCTGTGTTGTACGAAATTTCATAATTTTTGTGTTTGGAATTAAGACAAAACAAAAATAGGTATTGTCGAGTGAATCCCAAAGAAAATTCAGTACAAATTTGGGAGGTTAACTCACTGATTTGCTATTTTAAATAAATTCGTTTTGATGGCGCACAATCTGTCCTGAAAACACAGATTGTGTATTATGTGCTTCTGTGATTAATTGAGGTCTTAGGTGGTATGGAATTGACATGTAACTGAAGTACACTTGTCTGAGACACATACGGAATGTAGAAACTAATTGTAACCAACGTATTCACCAACGGGTCCGTAGGGTTTACTATTGCATGTAGAATCACTAGGCGTCGCATACACACTTTTGAACATTTAAAACGCCTTGGACAAACGAGTTATATGGGTAATGATATTACGCCTATACTCACTGAGCGACACTGTTATTAGGGTGTCGGTAGCGTATATTGCTTGCTGTTCGGATTCTTTGCTTGCACGTTAAGGTGAGTTTACGGCCCCTCTTTTAAACTGGTTTCATATTTTCGGGGGAGAAAACATGTGTTAAAACGATTATTTGGTAACTACTGTCATACTATGGGTTTCTATTGTGTACTACACGATCTTTGGAAATCCCGGGGAGAACCATGAATGTGCGGGTTTGCACAACGGGGAAATGTGAATAGCGCTATTGGGAGTGACCAACCCCGCTCGTCGGCTTGGAGGGCCGGGCGAGTGCATATTGTCTCAAACAGGAACAACAGGAACAACTGGTTTACTTTTTGGGCACAACATCTGGTATTCGAGTTAGTAATGGTTTTCCAATCGTGGTAGTAACAAAACATACGCCTAGCTAGCGTACACTGGTTTTCGATTTGTTATAGTATGGACAGGTTGACTTGGTACTTGGATACAAAACCTGTAAACTCACCAGCATTTTTGTGCTGACGTAAACTTTTACATGTTTTCTCAGGTCTCTAAGGTAGCACAATGGAACTAGGGCGCACGCGTCTGCACGGCGTCTAGTTAGAGTTGCATGGTTTTACAAACGTTGAACATTGGTTTAATATTGAATAATTGTTTTGAATAAGCTTTCGCTGTAAACGGGGATTTTAAACATTGTTTTGAAGTTGCATTATGTTCATGTTAGACTTGTTTATTGTGATCGTTGGTTTGGATCCTGGTTTGTCATGCGCCTCGCGGTAAAACTCCGCAAGTGGATTTTGAGGGTGTGACAATTTATATGGTTTTCGAGAATAGAAACTTGCGACTGATAATATGCATTATGACAATTTTCAACTCGACTTCTTGTAAACACATGAAAGTATGTACTTACGAAGTCTTTTCATGTGAAGCTGTTTTGAATCTAAGAAAAGTTATTCTCATGCATCACTACTATCCTTTCAACTATATCACAAAGTTTGAGCAAACTTCATTTTTGATAAATGAAAATTTATCTTATTACACTCGCACTCTTTTAGTCGCAAAACTTTTGGTCTAACAAAATATTGGACATATCCTTATTGGAATGTTACTAATTGTCTTTTATCATATAGTGCATATATGTAAAACTAACTAAATTTAAACCCATATGTCAGTAGACTACACGACTGTTTGTGTACTCTCACTCATCGTAAATTTCATTATTTTATACTTACACCATTTTATTCATGGTTATTTCTAACACGTTATTTGTGATTTTTTTTTATTTCACACTGCTTGTTTGCAAGAGTTCAACTCGTTTACTTTCATTTTGAGCAACTGTGCGATTTACTCGATTTATATTATACTATTATTTCAATCGAACTTTTATGCTATACTTACATGAACGCATATTTTGTATGCATATGTTTTCCTGTTTTGAGCAAAACCCTGTTATACTTTACATTATTTTGTTCATCATCATGGTCAATGAACATACTAATTGATAACTCGTATGAGATCTAAGCCAGTGCCCATGTACGACTCGGATTAGAGTATTTCTTTAATTCGAGGGGAACGGTGTAAACCTCAGATTTTATCAATATAGGTGTTTAGAGCAACGATGTGAACAGGAATTTGCCGGTTAAGGGTGAACCCGAAAGGGAAGAACCTCTAACCATGTCTTACACTTACATGTTATTCTCATTACGGTTAAAGGGTAAACCCGAAAGGGAAGGACCTCTAACCATGTCATGATTGAACATTATTTCATTATAGTGGCTATTGCATATCCTAATTGCACGCATTTGTTTCTAGTATTACTTAGGATAGGGTTATGGAAAAGCATAACACCTTAGTGTAAGGTAAATCGATGATTACGGTCCGGAACGCAATCATGGGTTTACAGGTACATAAGGGTGGTGTGTAATTCTATTTAGGCTGTTGGTAGACAATCAGTATGAGTCCAAAGTATCGGGAGTGTGGTGGGTCAGCTGCGGTACACCCTATATATAAGCATAAACGATATTGCGGGAACGGACTAGGAGTCTGACCAAGAACCTACCCAGCACTTTATAATTACCTCGTCATTAGATCGTTAACTAATAGCTAGCATTGTCGATAAGAACGTTTTTACATGAGCTTCAATTCGACTTCCTAGAGTCTTTCTTTTAACCACCTTTACAGAAAACGCAAACCTTGTATACTCTTACACTCTCGATTAAATGGATTCTTGTTGCATACTCTAATAACACACGGTTAGAAAACCTTTCTAAAGTAGGAGAGACTGCTTCATTAGTACCTCTGCCCCTCACCAGCTACACATTGCCAAAGCCTTTCTCATTTAAACTCTCAACGTCTTAACGTCGGGTCAAACGTCGAGGATTTTTTAAACTTCTACTTTGGATATTAAACAACTACTTTAAATTTTGTCAAAACATAACTGATGAAATGTTTTTTTTAATCTACTTGACCTTTACAATGCCTTTTGTTTCAAAAAAAAAAAAAAAAAAAAAAAAAAAAAACTCCACTTGAAAGAAATTTCGAGACGAAATTTTCTAAAGTAGGGGAGACTGTGACATTCGTCACCCTTGTCTTTTATCTAATTGACGATAATAGTCCTTCAAATATTTCCATTATAGTCCCTATAAGTTTCGTCGTTTTCAAAATTTATTTTAGAGCGAACAAAAATTTTATCAGTTATATTCATTATTGACCAGGTATAAGTTGTAATCGGATACGAATGTTGAACCGTATTTGTAAAAGATTTTATAAGAAACTTCAAGTTTTATAAAGTTTTAGAAACTTTATGGTTAAACTAAGTTAACTTGGTTAAGTTTTATAAAAGAGAAACTAACTAAATCATATTAAAACTAGCCAAGTTAAAGCTTGAGGGACCTATTTTGCCAAACACCACTTTCTTTTGATTAGTCGCAACAAACACCTTCCCGTCATCTTATTAAGGTTAGTGAATCGAACCATCTCCCGTTTTAAAAATTATTACTTGAAGACTGACTCATTTTTTTGGCGAATACCGATTTACTATTGTAATGGTTTGTTAGTATTGTTTTAAGTCTAGTATTTCTCTTATTTAGTTTGACTTATGTGTAACACTTAATAATTTAAACCTCAAAGACTTTGTTTAAATCATACCGTCGAAACAAATATTTTTTTTTCTTTTCTCACGATGATTTCTACATTGAACAAAATGAGCCATGAAGTTGGCGTATATATGTTTTCATTTATTTCCAACCAGTTATGTACAACATTATTATATAGTTTTGAGATTAATACAAATACCATATAATTACATAATTGGCTTTGAAATGATAATAGTTAATAACAACTGACTTGGCATAAACTGATTTTCAAGTGTATGTGGTGTGAGACGTTTTCATTGGCTTATACAACATTATGAACTAATTTATAATATTTGAATTGAATGCTTACTTAAATTATTTTCGTGCACCTATTTAATTTAAAATGAATATGTAATTTACAAAACGGTTGTACTCATTATGATAATTTATACAAATTATAAAACGGTTTTTGCTCATTATGATAATTTATTTAAAATGAATATGTAATGGTCTTGAAACTCATACGAGAACAAACTATATAACTAAATTGATGTTTTCAAAACATAATTGTACAACAATGCAAAGGTTGGTTCAAGAGTAAATTATAGATTTCCGTCTCTCTCACCATTTCCATTTCAAGTTTATGTTCACAAGTTCAAGCTCAAAGCCCTCAAGTATCAAGTCTTGAACCCTTGTTCCTATTAGTTTTTGGTATAGTTTCATCTACACTTTTGTTTATATTTTATATACATTTTTCTAGAACGAATCTTTGTCACCCAACACGTTTATATAGTAAATGTTTTGTTATAACAATATATAAAGGCTAATCTTTCAGTTTAGTTGGGTGAATAGGATACGTAACCAACATGCACGTTAGAAACACTCATATAGATCTTAAAGTGATAATGTATACTTTAGGGCATGGGTAGCGTGATGCACATTTACATCTTCAGACTTTGCTACATGGTTGCTATATGCTTGCGTTTGCTTTTCGCTTATATGTGAGTATATCTTTCCCCTTTTTACTGTTTTACTACTTTGGGGTGACTCATGTACCTATATATTAATCAAGTTTCAATTTCTTATACTTAATGCAATTCTCATGTGTGTTTGCTTTATGTTAATTGGTGTGTCTATGACTTGTCAAAATCATTAACCGCTGGGCGGCCTAGTTTTTCAATGAATAGTACTATGGTATACCCCCTTGAGACTCTGTTGAGAGAATCTTGGTCATTGTCTTGTTAATTCATTATTCAGTTGGTTAGTCATGTGTTAGTCATTATTCTCAGGTTTGGTTTTGAACGGATATTACTTATTACATAATTGCAAATGGTACCGCACATGAATTGCTAAAGACTTTTCTACTATATTTATTTAGACAGGGTATGCTCACCAATACATTTTTGTATTGACCAAATTATTTTGTACATGTTTCAGGTTGTTTTGAGATGCATTCTTTAAGCTTTCGGATTTATATTTAGATTTTGATTCATTGTATTTCAATTTAGTTGGCAGTTAGAATCGTTGTATTTCATTTCAATGTAATAAATTATTTAATCAATGTATTCAAAAAAAAATTTACACTTTTAGTCCATGAGCTATTAAACAATCGTCACTACGTGACACCTCGATGTTTCCGCCATCGGTTGGGGTGTTACAACCGGTGACGGGTTTGAGGCATTCTTAACGTTCAGCAGTGGTTCACGACACTATAGTATCTTGTAACGATGTCTAGCTAGCATCAGGTATAGATGTAAGGATTGTTGGGTCTGGTTTACTCTTGTGACAAACTTTTGCAAACTTTATCTCTGTGACTCACCGGCACTGTATGTGTTGTCTAACTTCGCATGTTTTCTCAGGTCGCTAAGGTAGCAGGGAGTCTTAGGCGCACTGGAGTCGCACTGCGTCTAGTCTCGCATTCATAAGCAAATCGGGTTGTGTTTGCATTCATACATTTGAACTTTGGTTTTGTAAACATTTTAAGCTTCCGCTGTCATGGTCTGTTATACTTTTAAACTTATGAACTGCATGGTTGGTATTTCTACGCAACATTTTATAGCATATAGTTGTCATTTATTGTGACCGTTGACTTGGTTCCTGCTATGTTACGCGCCTCGCGGTAAAACCCCGCAAGTGGAATTTGAGGGTGTGACAAACTATGTCGTAAAAATAAGAACATACTTAAGTTATGTCTAGCAAAGTTTACAAATTAAAATTAACAGATTTATGTCTAGCAAAGCTGCTGCCATTCAAACTGTCGTATATGTAGTATGAACTGATCCTAAAACTGCCGACTGGTCTCGTTTTGTTCATATGTTTCGTTTTTTGGACCGTCCATCCCGGATTCCACCATCTATATCTATATCTATCTATACTAACTAATAAACAAAACGTACTAGGTAACAACTGACACGTGTCATTTAATGAAGGCATTCTTACTATTTTCTCGCTCTTTTAATATGTTTTCCATTTTATCATTAATCAAACATTTAGCTAATTTATTGAAGTTTATTATATTAACAGTTACTTAATTTGTTCAAAGCTATTAATGATACTAGTGGAAATGCCCGCGCGTTGCAGCGGGTGCGTCTGTTTTATCGCCTCATAGTGTTGGGGAACCAATTCAATTGCAACTTCAAAATTATTAATTTGATTCAATTTATTCGAGTATTTGAAATTCGATTCATTGAACATCTCTACACAACAACATGCATATGACGTCCTCTTGGGTGGTTAATAGCTCAACATTATAACAAAACGACCAGCTATATTATTTTAAAACACGACATTTCTCAATACCCAAGTAATTTCGTAGATTTTTTGAATCTCATGGGTAGTAATAATCTTTTATATTTTAATAATTAAGAAATTAATAAAAACTAACACTAACAAGAATCAAAGAACAAAATTTGTGTGAAGGGTTGTAGACCGGCAAGTACAACTCTTAAAATAAGAAAAAAAATGCAAGCACATCATGTTCTTGTCCTTGTTACAGTGTTCGCAAAAAAGATCATTTTTCTTGATACAAATACAAACATGAAATGTCTAGATAATTATTAGTTCATTTCACAACTGGGATACATGGGTTGTTTCATTACAAAACAAGCAAACGAAAATATAGTTACAGAAATCTCAAGCTTTGATGATTTCTCCTCCACCCATAACAGCTTTCATATCATATTTACAAGCTCTAGGGTAATCAAGGAAATAAGTAACCTGTAATTGCCAACCAAAAAAATTGAGTTAAAAAATTATTATAAAAAAAAAAAAAAACTATGTATGCATGTGTGCTAAAAGAAAATAAGTTTCTAGTTAAAGACCTCCCATAACTTGGGTTTAAAGGAACTATCAAGCATGACATCAACGCCATACATAGCAGTTGGACCCTGCCTCTCTCGATGAACTAATGTTGCTGACTCAAAAACCTTCCGAATCATCCCTTTGACCTTTGAATCGATTACCAGCCATTCAACCGCAATGGATAGAGACCATTGTCTCTAAGTGGGAGGTCTTGGGTTCAAACGCAAGCAAGGGGTATATTATTTGTAAATTCATGAGTTAGGGGAGACTCACATTTAGCCGTATAAAAAAACTACAATCTAAACATCAATCATCGTCATATAAACCAGGTGCCAAAAAAATGTCAAAATGCCAGTAATATTAAAGGCGAACAAAACAAAACAAACGTTCATGTTCATGCTCAAATTCTTTAACAAACTCTCGTGTATTCATGTGATTCAATTTCGATATCTTATTATTTATATATAATTTGATATAGAATGGGCATATTACAACTGCTTAGAAAAATGATTACCATCACAGTGAAGTGTGTCTTATACTCGTAAAAACTCTTCGTATCCAAAGTGTATATATTGTTCGCCAGCCTAACTTGAAACGATATGAAACAACATTGAGGGAATAAAAAATATGAATCAAATTACAAAAAGAAAAAAGGAAAAAAAAAAAAAACCAACCCTATAGCTCTCCTTGTTTCCTCATCAACCTACATACTTGTCCAAATGATATCTGCTTTCTTTGGTCCATTGCTGTTAATCATATGAAATTTAAAAATAAAAATAAAAATAAAACCTTGAATGATGAACAAAGGTAATGACTAATGACAACTGGTCACTTCTAAAAGTCTGAGAAAAGTACAGATAGTAGGTTCAATCTAAGACATACGAGTCAACACGACTCTATCTTACATGTAGGACTCAACCCGACTCTACCGAATTCACCTTCAAGCAACACCACCCTATCCAATGTCATTACAGTTAACTTTATCAGTTAGTCAAATGTCAAACTATTAAAACTATACAGCAATGCAATCTACATAAGCCCAGTGTTTACCTGTTGTTCTTTGTCAAGCTCTTCTAAACGCTTTGCTAGCTCCTCCACTCTCTTCTTTAGATCGGCGGTTCCATTTTTTGCGCTCTTTAGCTGATATTATATCATGGCATTTCAATAATGAAGTGGAAGACGTCAATATAACATTATCAATAAAAAACATTGCAGTTGTCTACTACTAATTTTAACGAATGAACTCTGAACTTGGCTCATATCCACAGGAGGGTCAAATGCCTTGAAAAGAAAAATGCAAAAATATATTAGACTTTTTGCCAAACCTATCAATAGTAAGGATGAGTTATGATTTATGGGCATTCAATTTTTAAATCATAAAGCCATCCGTGAAAGAAGAGCAATTAGATCCACATAATATTACCCTCAGCATTTCAAAAATGAAAAAGCTATTTTTTTAAGAAGTCCCTACAAGAATAAAGAAGACACTGATTAATACCTACCAAGAAACTATACCTTCTTTGGGCACAAAAAAAAAACTATACAATAAGTAATGAGTGATAAATAACCTGTGAGTAATGGTGAAAATTAATATGAATTGATTTCCCTTGATGATTCACTTGTCCTTGATTTAATGGTGGAGGAAATTTTGTAGCTCTCTTCATCAATGAATCCTAAAACCTTTGATTTGCATTGTAAATTCAAGATGGCATGTACAGAAATGAAGGGTGGTAATGTAAATTTGTTTGAATATTGTAAAGGAGGATGATGAAATGTCTACATAACCCTCCTAAGTGTACCAAATCGCAAACTATTCTATTGATTTTTAATGGCTAATTTTCAAAATCATTTCATGAAAAAATATATTAAATTTAAAATTAAATTTAGGCCTCCAGAAAGAGATAGGGTAGCCCGTGATTAAGTTGTTATAACTTATTACATATTAATCAAATCCAAGATAAAAAGATTTGAATGCTTGTAAATCCAAGATGTAAAATTAGTGTAAAAAGTAAAAGTAAAATTGCTACAAGCATAGCATTTGTACCATAAGTTTAGATCTTTAAAGAAGGATAAAACACTAATTAAGTTTCATGCTTAAGAAAGGAATCAAACAAAAGAATACACTTACCCACAAGCAAGTTCAAGAACATTGACCCAAATACGATCATACCTTTTCTATCAACAATAAGTATGAGCACTTACATCCTCACAATATCAAATTAGCTCCCCAAAACTATTTATTTATTGATGCTGACATTCAATTGAACTTTGTGTTCTGCCTAATAGGCTAACCAGGACCTGCAATATCACCAATAAACCATAAACCATCCACATAATATTACCCTCAGCATTTCAAAATGAAAAAGCTATTTTTTAAGAAGCACCAGCAAGAATAAAGAAGACACTGATTAATACCTACCAAGAAACTATACCTTTTTTGGGCACAAAAAAAACTATACAATAAGTAATGAGTGATAACTAACCTGAGAGTATGAATATTCAGATAACAAGACAAAGTAGTATAATGAAGATAAGAAATCTTATGGTGAAAAGATAAATAACCTGAGAGGAAATGTTCATATAACTAAACAAAGTAGTAGGTAAGAAATCTTATGGTGAAAATTAATATGAATTGATTTCCATGATGATTCACTTGTCCTTGATTTTATGGTGGATGAAATTTTTTAGCTCTCTTCATCAATGAATCATTGATCATTCCTAAAACCTTTGATTTGCATTGTAAGTTTCAAGATGACATGTAAAGAAATGAAGGGTAGTAATGTAAATTTGTTTTGATATTGTAAAGGAGGAGGATAGTGAAATGTCTACATTACCTTCCTAAGTGTCTTAATTGTCACTAACATCCCCATAATACCCTTAAATTTCTTGCTTAAAAATGTTGTACATGTTGTTTCTTAAGTTGTATAGAAATAAAAATGACTATGTTGGTCATCACTCCTCCTTAATAAGATAATATAGATATCGTTACCAATTTTATAAAAAAAAAACTCTTAAAAGACTAATTCTTTTAGTAATCCATTATATTGTTTTCCCATACTATTCAAATTTAAGATTTAATTTTGTTATCAACATAGTAATTTAAGATAGATAGAAGCGCATTTACCTTTCAACATATTTTTTCTACTAAAACGTTACGTAAAATCAAATTTGACTTAATATAATTTTTTATTTGAATATAGAAAAACAAATATCACTATTTATGGTTGGTTTATACTTAAAACCAATGTTTTAAAAACCGGTAAATACCGGCCGGTTATACCGGTATTACCGTTTTTGGATGGAAATCCGGTATGAAACACTTCGGTAAATATGGGAAACGGTATCAATTTTATACTGCCGGTAAAATCCGGTATACCGGTATGAACCGCTATACCGGTACCGGCATATGCTAGTTTTTTGGTTATTTTTAGATTATTTTTTTTATTAAGGAATGAAAAATGTTTGCGAACAAAAAAATAAAGAATAATTTTTAAAAAATTAAAAACCTTAGTGTCACACCCTCAAATTCCACGTGCGGGGTTTTACCGCGAGGTGCGTGACAAACCAGGATCTAAGTCAACGGTCACAATAAACGACACTATATGATACGTAAAATGACATAAACAAACCATCAAGTTTTCATAAATTTATCGCTGCGGAAGCATAACTTTATTACAACCCAAAATGTAAAAGTACGTAAGTCTGAAAAAGATAAGAAAATGCAAATGAATCCTAGACGCCGTGTGACTCCGTGCGCCTATGACAAGCTGCTACCTCAACGACCTGAGACAAACATGCTAAAAACGTCAGCAAATAATGCCGGTGAGTTCACAGGTTTTATATTAAATGTTTAAGTAATGAAAGCCATCATGTTATCGCCATGTCAGAAATGTTAGCGTTAGCTAGACGCATGAGTAATACTACTACGACCGGAAACCATTACAGACAACGATATATGATTTTTGCCCGAAACGATTATGCACTACCTCCAGTAGCGTTATGACCGAGACAATATGCACCCGCCCGGCTCCCAGCCGACGGGTGGGGTCTGTCAGTCCCAATAGATCTATCCACATTTCCCCCGTTATACTATCCAGCATATTCATGGTTTCCCCGGGACTTTACGTATCGTATAGCACAAATGAATTTAACACTAGTATAACATGATAATTTATGAAATATGTATAAAGCATGTGTCTCCCCCGAAATGTAAAAACGTAAAGTGGGGCCGTGAAACTCACCTGATGTTGCTCCTCGCACTAAGACAAGTAAACCTGCTCAATAGACGGCACCAAATACCGGTGACCTATCATGACGAGCGTATAACGTGTTAGACTAACAACCCGTAGGTTGATTAGTCCCTAGTAGTCCAGACCATAACCGTGTACATATGAAATGATGTTTAAACGTTTAACCGACCACACCAGACAAGGTCCGACATCCCATTGGTGACCCGGCATTCCACGTGTTAGATAAATACAAGACATCATGCCACATATGCAATTAAACACTTAATACGCGCAACAGTTCATCTAGTCTAGCATAATGTCCGATTAGCGCGTAAACAGGTCCGAACACGTGTTACTAAGTCATTGGGTGTATCCCGGGGTTCCTATCATGTTCCTAGGCGTCAAATCATGTTCTGGGATGTTAAAATATACATACGGCAGCATTATACGCGATTAGGAATCAAACTAGCACTTAGGATTGTAAATGCCTTATGTATAGGCATTTAGGATTGTAAATGCCTTATGTATAGGCATTTAGGATTGTAAATGCCTAAGTATAGGCATTTAGGATTGTAAATGCCTAAGTATAGGCATTTAGGATTGTAAATGCTAGTAGTTGAGGGGAATAGGCCCCTATTCGCATATACTATAGGCGAATAGGCTTGTATTCGCCTGAACATCAGGCATTTAGGAGCCTACTCGCCTAAAGCCTCATGCGAGTAGGATCCTACTCGCCTCTGCATTTCTGTAGTGCAATTTCGCGCGCCGAACACTCCAAATCAGATCCGAAACATGTAAGAACATTCAATAATCATCCTAACACATTAACAAACATATTTCAAGCAAAACCCCTAAGTTTTCATCGTTCTAACAGTTCCGAATGCGAGCGTTTTCCCAAAATAGCAACTTAGCATGTAAACATCACATCAACATGCAAGAACTTGCCCTAAATAGTAATTATTCAGATTAAATCACATAACCACGTTATCCGATAGCATCCTACTGTTCTAGCATCATCCTAGAGCAAACCCTATCATCATACAATCAACAACACACCTCATATCATCCTTAATCATCCAAAATCCTTCAAATGGGTCAAAATATCAAGTATCAACAATACACAGCCAAAACCATTCAAACTCCTAGGACATCATCATACTAACTTGTAATAGCCATAAACATCATAATAACACAAAAACAATCATGATTTAATCCTAAAAATTCTATCTTTAATCACATATAACACATATAACACATGTAAAGGTGTGGGTTTGTTTAAAAACGGTTTTAAATGGATTTTCAAAGATAAAAACGTTTATAAGTCAGGTCTGGACTTTTAGGGAGTAAAACATAATCATTTAAAGGTTTGGGTTTGAAGAACACACCTTATATTTAAGAGGAGATGATGGAATAAGCTTGGAAATGGTTGTTTTGATGTGAAAATAGGTTCCAGAGGGTGTTTGTGGGTTGAGATAGGTTATGGGACGGCTAGGGTTGTATAAATGATGTTTTAGAGGTCAAGGGTGGTATTTATAGGCGTTTTTGATCGTTCAAAGCATTACAGGCGAGTACGCAGCAGTATAGGCGAGTAGGGCTGCTATTCGCATGAACCATCATGCGAATAGCCCCCTATTCGCCCCTAATAACCCCTACTCGCCCTTACTATTGGCGATTAGGCTATCACACACTAGCCTAATCGCCCATAGTCCAAGTGTTTGTGTTTTTGGCGCGTTAAACCCTATTTTAACATATGTAATCACGTTTCCACATACCGATAAGTCACATAATGATTACCAACATATAATGCATGATAAATAACACGTTCCCACCCGATCACCAATTCCCGGGACCCGAGACTTGCGTGTGTGCGTTAAACCCGGCGATTCCACGAATCACCGATCCTTGTACACATGGTTATGGACCGACACCCAATGGTCCCTCGGACCATTGTAACGACTCCCGATGATTCCCGAATCATCGATACGACTCGACCGACCTGGTCAAGTATGATATTAAGTAGTTGTTTTCAATGTTTTCGTTGAGGTAGACTCGTATGTATGCAAAGTATGAAACGCATGTATGTGAAGTACGAAACGTATGTATGTAAAATATGAAAAGTGTTAACCTAAATATGCCGGGTGTCACATCATCCCCCAGTTGAAAGAATTTTCGTCCCGAAAATTTCCCGAAGTCAAAGAGAATGAAACGATAAAAAGAAAAAAAAATTTCCCCAAAAATTTCCCGGTCGTCACATCATCCCCCTGTTGAAAGGAATCTCGCCCCGAGATTCACTCTTCGACAGTGATGAGTGTCGACCTAACCAAGTAACGTTTCCCAGAATGTAAACGAAATGATAACAGCGAACGAAGAATGATAGCAACGGTTACTCTATGCCGGGGAACCGCCATCCCCAAGGTGAATACAAAACAGTGAATCCTCCTGATCGAAGGCCTACCAGAGACTACTGTGATCGGTATAAATGATACACCGGTACCGTCCAAGTAGCATCTCTAAAGGACCCACATCAGACCGATGAATGCAAAGCGATGATCAAATACCACTAAATGCACACAATGAATACGAATCGCCAAGCAACGTGAATGAAAATGAATACAAGTATAATTAGAATCAAGAAAAGAATACTCACCAGTAACAGTATCAGGATCCTCCTGGTTCTCCCTAGTACCGATGACATAAGCACGAACCGGAGCAGTTCGACCGCCACCCTCGCCTTGCTTCGCCTTGGGACAGTCCCGCCTGAAGTGCCCCGTGTCGCCACAGTGATAACATCCCTGATTTCCCCTGGGTGCAGCAGTGGTAGTAGTAGCAGTAGTAGGGGCGACCACCTGTTGTTGAGCCTGAAGATTCACCCTGCAGCTCTGGGCCTGATGCCCGTTCCTCTTACATCGGGTACAATAACTACAATCCCCAAGATGATGGTACCCACAACGATCACACCTAGGCAGCCTCCCAGTATACCCACTCTGCCTCTGCTCAGAAGATGCACCCGTAGCCTCAAATTTCTTCGGCTGCTGCTGAGGCTGAACTGTACCCTTTCCCGCGCTCTCCCATTTCCTCTTGTTGCCATCAGAGGTCTTCACCACAGTACCCTTTGGAGGCAAAACACCCTCCTGAATCTTCTGCTTAGTCAGCCTATGAGCCAACCGAATGGTATCCCGAAGCGTAGTAGCATCATTCGCGGTCACCAACCCGCGCACCTCAGGCACCAACCCACTAATGTAGAACTCAATAGCCTTATATTCAGGCGTCACAGAATCCGGGCACAAAAGTGCCAACTCATGGTAGCGAGTGGTATACTCCTCTATCTCAGATCCCACCATCTGATGATTCCACAGCTCATGCTCCAAACTCTTGATCTCATCCCTAGGGCAATACTCCCTCTTCAAACGAAACACAAACTCGGTCCATGGCAACGCATGGGCCTCCAGTAAACCAATAGTATGCACCGTCGAATTCCACCAAGTCAAGGCACGTCCCTCGAATGTCCCTGAAGCATACTTCACACGATACTCCTCTGGGCAGTTACACATGGAGAAAGCAGACTCGACCTTCTCTAACCAACGAAGTAGTCCCACAGCTCCCTCAGTCCCACTGAAGTTATGGGGCTTGCAGTCCTGAAACATCTTATAAGTACAGTGGACTGGAGGTGGAAAAGCACCCCCTGTTACAACAAGCAACACAGGTCAGAAAACGAACATCACACGATAAAAGATAAGGAATGAGAGTAGGGGTAATTAAATTACCACCATGGCCCTGGTGGGCGGCCTGCTGCGCAGCAATAGCAGCTGCCACGTGCTCCTGGATCAGATTATTCAGCTCCGCCTGGGTCATGCTGATGTTACCACGACCCCCATTACGTCCACCGCCATTTCGGCCACCAACACGACCACCAACGCGACCACCACGACGTCCTGCCATCTTCTGTCAAGATCAAAGACAAGACATCAGATTCCAGAACAGATAACAAGGAATCATGAAGAAATTATAAGCAATAAGGTCAACCAGAGAACTGGATTCCATCATGGTTATTAGATCAAACACAGAGTCCACCAGGATTTCCATGCATTTCAACTTATTATTTCGTGTGCACCCGAAATGATAAGTCGCTCTACATGGTCCTCGAGGCGTGCTCCTAGCTTGACTTTCAGACCACAAGGCACCCACATTCAAGAATAGATAAGAACTCCTAGGTGATACAACACCCAAGATGTAGAACAACAAGTACAAGTGTGAGATGATGTGTGCGAGCAAGTGTGTCCATTGGAGTATGGAAAGGGGAGATGTCCGAATCTTGGACAAATCTCCGAAGGATGCCGAAGCCACTCCAACGTACACCACTGCCGTGCAAGGGTAGTAAGGCCCCTCGTCTTCAGCACGAAGATGGAGAACAGGATAGGAAATAAGAGTAATAGATAGATGATGTAAGCATAAATGATAATAACGAATGTAATACAAACACCCCGGCAATTCCCATATGTCATGACTTATATGAATGTGACCGTCTAGTGTGTGCGACTCGGCTATAGACTTGACTCAACATGCAGTCCTAGTTCACTATAACCATTGGCTCTGATACCAATCTGTCACACCCTCAAATTCCACGTGCGGGGTTTTACCGCGAGGTGCGTGACAAACCAGGATCTAAGTCAACGGTCACAATAAACGACACTATATGATACGTAAAATGACATAAACAAACCATCAAGTTTTCATAAATCCATCGCTGCGGAAGCATAACTTTATTACAACCCAAAATGTAAAAGTACGTAAGTCTGAAAAAGATAAGAAAATGCAAATGAATCCTAGACGCCGTGTGACTCCGTGCGCCTATGACAAGCTGCTACCTCAACGACCTGAGACAAACATGCTAAAAACGTCAGCAAATAATGCCGGTGAGTTCACAGGTTTTATATTAAATGTTTAAGTAATGAAAGCCATCATGTTATCACCATGTCAGAAATGTTAGCGTTAGCTAGACGCATGAGTAATACTACTACGACCGGAAACCATTACAGACAACAATATATGATTTTTGCCCGAAACGATTATGCACTACCTCCAGTAGCGTTATGACCGAGACAATATGCACCTGCCCGGCTCCCAGCCGACGGGTGGGGTCTGTCAGTCCCAATAGATCTATCCACATTTCCCCCGTTATGCTATCCAGCATATTCATGGTTTCCCCGGGACTTTACGTATCGTATAGCACAAATGAATTTAACACTAGTATAACATGATAATTTATGAAATATGTATAAAGCATGTGTCTCCCCCGAAATGTAAAAACGTAAAGTGGGGCCGTGAAACTCACCTGATGTTGCTCCTCGCACTAAGACAAGTAAACCTGCTCAATAGACGGCACCAAATACCGGTGACCTATCATGACGAGCGTATAACGTGTTAGACTAACAACCCGTAGGTTGATTAGTCCCTAGTAGTCCAGACCATAACCGTGTACATATGAAATGATGTTTAAACGTTTAACCGACCACACCAGACAAGGTCCGACATCCCATTGGTGACCCGGCATTCCACGTGTTAGATAAATACAAGACATCATGCCACATATGCAATTAAACACTTAATACGCGCAACAGTTCATCTAGTCTAGCATAATGTCCGATTAGCGCGTAAACAGGTCCGAACACGTGTTACTAAGTCATTGGGTGTATCCCGGGGTTCCTATCATGTTCCTAGGCGTCAAATCATGTTCCGGGATGTTAAAATATACATACGGCAGCATTATACGCGATTAGGAATCAAACTAGCACTTAGGATTGTAAATGCCTTATGTATAGGCATTTAGGATTGTAAATGCCTTATGTATAGGCATTTAGGATTGTAAATGCCTAAGTATAGGCATTTAGGATTGTAAATGCCTAAGTATAGGCATTTAGGATTGTAAATGCTAGTAGTTGAGGGGAATAGGCCCCTATTCGCATATACTATAGGCGAATAGGCTTGTATTCGCCTGAACATCAGGCATTTAGGAGCCTACTCGCCTAAAGCCTCATGCGAGTAGGATCCTACTCGCCTCTGCAGTTCTGTAGTGCAATTTCGCGCGCCGAACACTCCAAATCAGATCCGAAACATGTAAGAACATTCAATAATCATCCTAACACATTAACAAACATATTTCAAGCAAAACCCCTAAGTTTTCATCGTTCTAACAGTTCCGAATGCGAGCGTTTTCCCAAAATAGCAACTTAGCATGTAAACATCACATCAACATGCAAGAACTTGCCCTAAATAGTAATTATTCAGATTAAATCACATAACCACGTTATCCGATAGCATCCTACTGTTCTAGCATCATCCTAGAGCAAACCCTATCATCATACAATCAACAACACACCTCATATCATCCTTAATCATCCAAAATCCTTCAAATGGGTCAAAATATCAAGTATCAACAATACACAGCCAAAACCATTCAAACTCCTAGGACATCATCATACTAACTTGTAATAGCCATAAACATCATAATAACACAAAAACAATCATGATTTAATCCTAAAAATTCTATCTTTAATCACATATAACACATGTAAAGGTGTGGGTTTGTTTAAAAACGGTTTTAAATGGATTTTCAAAGACAAAAACGTTCATAAGTCAGGTCTGGACTTTTAGGGAGTAAAACATAATCATTTAAAGGTTTGGGTTTGAAGAACACATTTTATATTTAAGAGGAGATGATGGAATAAGCTTGGAAATGGTTGTTTTGATGTGAAAATAGGTTCCAGAGGGTGTTTGTGGGTTGAGATAGGTTATGGGACGGCTAGGGTTGTATAAATGATGTTTTAGAGGTCAAGGGTGGTATTTATAGGCGTTTTTGATCGTTCAAAGCATTACAGGCGAGTACGCAGCAGTATAGGCGAGTAGGGCTGCTATTCGCATGAACCATCATGCGAATAGCCCCCTATTCGCCCCTAATAACCCCTACTCGCCCTTACTATTGGCGATTAGGCTATCACACACTAGCCTAATCGCCCATAGTCCAAGTGTTTGTGTTTTTGGCGCGTTAAACCCTATTTTAACATATGCAATCACGTTTCCACATACCGATAAGTCACATGATGATTACCAACATATAATGCATGATAAATAACACGTTCCCACCCGATCACCAATTCCCGGGACCCGAGACTTGCGTGTGTGCGTTAAACCCGGCGATTCCACGAATCACCGATCCTTGTACACATGGTTATGGACCGACACCCAATGGTCCCTCGGACCATTGTAACTTCTCCCGATGATTCCCGAATCATCGATACGACTCGACCGACCTGGTCAAGTATGATATTAAGTAGTTGTTTTCAATGTTTTCGTTGAGGTAGACTCGTATGTATGCAAAGTATGAAACGCATGTATGTAAAGTACGAAACGTATGTATGTAAAATATGAAAAGTGTTAACCTAAATATGCCGGGTGTCACACTTAGATTATCTTTTGGATTATTTTTTAATTATTGATTAATTTTTAGATAGTATTTTTAGTATGTAATTATGTACTTTTAGATTATTTTTTGTGTTAATGTTGTAATTTATAAAATTATATAGCTAACTAATCAACCCGGTTGAACCGCCCGGTACAACACGGTTCAACCGGTTGAACCATTTTTTAACTAAATCCGGTATAATTAAAAAACCGGTTTTTTAAACATTGCTTAAAACAATCAGTTTTCACTCATGAATAATTGTATGTGAAACTATCAAGCGTAAACAGTAGAGATGACATCAAGTTACTAATATTAGATATAGATGGTAAGTTACAACAAAACACCTAACGTTGTATGTAAATATTTTTTGAGAGATTTATGACTTATTTTTAAGTTTGTGAATTAAAATTATGATATAGCTTCATCATCTATTAATATATATAAAAGAATTGAACATTGCTGACGTGGCGTGTAATGGTGTATTCAGCCTCTCCATGAAACTGCCACGTGACATCATAATTGAAAGATTTTAGTGTTTTTGAATTATTTACTTTTTTAATTAAAAAAAAGATAAACATAAAACCCTAAATTTATCTCTCTATCTCTCAATTTTCAATTACTAAAATTAAATTAAGTTATTTTAGGAAAAAAAGAATTTAAAAACAAATTTAAATTTTTCTCTCTTATGTTCCTCCCATAATTTTTAAACGTTAATATATTTTATATTCGAGATTTTTTAAATAAAAAAATTACTCCAAATTAACGAGCGTTTTATTATCTTTCCAACGAGTACCATAGTGCTATATAAAAAACGGAGAAAAAAACGACTATTTTTTGTGGGGTTATGTTCATACAGAAAAAAAAACACAAAGTGTTCAGATTATTCATTAATCATGTTTTTTTTCTTTTAAACCAGGTTCTTATCTACGATGTTGAAATTCAGCCCAATCTCCATGCTATCATTGGAATTTTACTCTTCTAAAGATGGATAGGTATACTTCATTAAGAGAAGCTAGGAGAAAGAATCGCGCAACACTGCAACCCATGGTATCACCTTATAGCAAGGTTATTTTTTTATTTATTTAATTACAAGAGTAATAATTATTACTAATAGTATTAGTATTATTAGAATGGTTATATTTTTCAACCCCCATCATGAATTCTACATCTATATAAGTCAAAGTCAAATTGTAACATATTTTAAATTACGTGAAGATAATTATATGTTGAAGGTTATCCTTTTAATACTGTATTATGTTTAATATGGTGTATGCTTTTTATTTTTTTTAACTTTTTAAATAAATGTTTTTTTAACTAAGATTGATTATGTTTATGTTATTTACTCTTTTCGTGATTTGAGTTTTCTTCTTTTATCATTTTTTTTATTAAATCATATTAAATTTTTTAACCCCAGGACCTTCCCGGGGTAATCAGCTAGTTATTTAATATAATAATATGAAACTTTATATATAGATTATTGAATTATAACAAATAAATCACAATCAAATCAAGAAGGTTTTTATATCCTCCCTACGTCCAAGGTTAGTGTGATTCTTTGTTGTGTAACGATTCATCAACTAATCCATTTTTTTCAAGACCGCTATTTTCATGTCCTTTTGTTGTAATAGATTATCTACTTTGTTCTTCAATAGACAAATAATTTAATCCGTATACTAAACGATCTAATTTGGCCATTAACTCTCTACAACCTATTGTTATTTGATTAAGTTGTCTAATCATATACTCATTAACATTCTCCTTACCATTAACCGTAATTATTTGTTGTTAAAACATTTTTGTATTTTTTAGTGTTTTGAAATTAAGCATTATTGATATTAGTGAATCTATTCTTCATACATTTTTTGTTGTTGTGTTGAGATGTATGAAAATAAAGATTTGATTGTTTTAAATCTTTTGTAACTCAATGAAAAAAGTGAATGGTCGGAATAAAGTAGTTGGAGAATTATAATTTAAATATTATTTTTACTTATAAGTTTAATATTCAAAAATAATTTAGAACATACAATTTGCTATTCATGAATTTTAAATTATATTATTTTTCATTATTTAACAATGACTTTCTTTATGTAGGTTCTTACATTATTTACCAATAAAGATAATATGTATTATTATCTTTGATAAACTTTCATACTTAAAATGCTTTAACACATAAATCACAATGTTTAACTACATACTTGATTTACGTAGGACAAGCCTAATTCATTTGTTAAAATTGCTATTGATGTTTCAAAATGGCCTACGTAACAAATTTCTTTCACATAACCTAAATTAAATATTCAACTTTCAAAACACAAATTTATCATACTTAAAATATCAAATATATCAAATAGTTTTCCAAATTAATTATATAAAACCCTTTCCATATATATTTTAAAACAATGTGTCAAATTGTTTTATGTAAAACAATATTTGTTTTAGGTTACCTTCATTAGTTTGTTAAAATTAATTTTTAATTGAAAAACAAAAATCCTTTACATATATAAAAAATAAATAG
The DNA here is from genome assembly GCA_028751855.1 of Ambrosia trifida. Taxonomy (NCBI): domain Eukaryota; kingdom Viridiplantae; phylum Streptophyta; class Magnoliopsida; order Asterales; family Asteraceae; genus Ambrosia; species Ambrosia trifida. The sequence goes on along the minus strand of CM054122.1, from coordinate 215,626,819 downwards.
TTTCAATACACAAATTTATAATTAATGATGTAAAAAAGATATTTGAGTTATTTATATACTTTGTTAATTATTATAAGTTTTTTTTATTTTTATTTTCTTTTTATTTACGTTAACATTTTATTTGAATTAGTTATATTATAAAGCTTTATAGTATTTTGTTTTCTTAAACCGTGTATAACACGGGTCATAACCTAGTAATTAATCAAATTAATTGCATAATTCAAGGCCATTTACAAATAATTATGTTAAGCCCACTTTGATCATTTGGTATCAAGGCCCAAGTCTCCAAGAAAATGACCAACTCTTTTATATTTTATTGGGCTCCTGGCTTTTTTTTTTTTTTTTTTCATTTTTGTTGGGCTGTCAGTAAACAAATTCAAGTTAATGGATTAAAATATAATTAAGGCAAAAGTAGTTTAATTAATATCAACCCATTTAAATGTTGTTAATTAATTTTCTTATTGCTTCCATTTAGCTTGGACAGGTTGGTTTAGGCTTTTTTTTTTTTTTTTTTTTTTTTGTTTAATGTCTATTTTTTTCGATTGGGTGGCCGCAGGTGGGCTTAGTAGTGGTGGTGGTGGCCATCGTCGTCGTAGGGGTAGTGGTGGTGGTAGTCGTGATAGTAGGTAATAGTAATAGTAGTAGTAGTAGTAGTAGTAATAATATAAAGCGAAAAGAATACATAACACGGATGCAAAGTATGCTGATTAAAATGCATTTTTTGTTGCTTAATTGCGTGCGTCCCTTGTAGTGTCATTGAACCATTTTCCATGCTTGATTCCATGTTTTCTAGATTTCATCCGCTAGGCTTGCATCCCATTGATACAACCCTTACCATATATACCCCACACGTTAGCAGGCGTACTAAATTACATTTCCATATGAATACAAATACTCTTTGTACTAATTAAACTGCATATCTAAACTTAAGCATCTTGTTCACCTTAGGCTTTTGATGTAATTCAACAAAAATGTACTGTATCAACAATGTTGTTAGACACTCCAGACATGGCGAGGTTAGAGACGATGAATATTTCGTGGCTACTAACTTCCATGGTCCGGGAGAAGGTGCACCAAGTCATTGTCACAAGTTCTGAGTTAAGTTGTGCTCGCTCTTGTGCACCTATGTTGCGCAAGCCTTACTGAAAACTAAAGCAAGAAGTGAGAAGGTTGACTTTAGGAAAGAATGTGCTTCGTTGCACTTTATTTGTAAGTTTTTTTTTATAATAGATATATCCATTAAAACCAACAAGTTTTATAAATGACCGGCGGGTAAACATGCTTGACTATGACTAACAAGATAAAAGATAAAAGGGTTTTCTCACTAAATATGAGAGAGCATGGAGTAAGAAAAGGGAGGACGACTCGTTGAAGGAGCGGAAATCCTTAGAGGATCGAAAAATTGGCCAGCAGCTAGAATGAGCCCATTCACTTTTTTTTTGTTATAAATAATTTAGTTAAAATGTAAGCATCATTATAAGTGCAAATATAAAGTTTTGCCACCATTGCGTTACTCTTATTGAAGATTCAAAAGGTGGACGAACCTGAGATAAAGCTTATAACAGGGCCGTGTGAACTGGATCTTGAATGTTCCGAACCTAAGCTTAAACCTGCACAAGGTAAAAGACCGCTAGGCTCGTTACAGAGGAGGAGAGAGGGCCTCTCTGTAACCACCTTCCGGCATGAGGATAAGTATTTGTTTGGTGAGAGAAAGTAGAGAGAGAAAGTAGGGTTCAGTGTGTAAGCATTCGTGTGTTGATTGTAGTTTGATAGGGGTATTTATAGTGGTCAGCAAAGTTGTACTTTACTTCGGACCCCCTTTGTACTATCCTTCGGAAGCTTTTGACTTCCGAAGGTATGTTGTACTTTCCTTCGGTGGGGATGACATGTTGTGGTCTAGGGTCACTAGCTCGTGTCTAATCAATGAGCCGCGGTATATTTACTTATACCTCTTCATGTCCTCCCAAGTTCTCAAGTTATTTGAAACTTGTTGGATAAAAACAATAAAAACGTCAAGTCCCATTATTATTGTTCGCATTTAATTATTTTTGTGGCATTTTGGGAACCCTAATACTATATTAATTATATATATATATATATATATATATATATATATATATATATATATGTTAAAAAAAATAGTGCTTGGGCCGGGACTCGAACCCGCGTCCCAAGCCGGTTCATTACACACACCAACACAAACCAGCTGAGCTACCCATAATTCTTGTTTTAAACCCGGCTCTTTATTATTATATCACGGATTCAAAACCCTCCCAGTTGACTTAGAAAGTCAACTGTGAATCACGACTTACCAAAATCAAATCCAATTAGCGTGTAATTGATCAGGGATTGATTGGGATCGTGATTGCCGGCCTATTACAAGTTATTACACGTTCAATTACCATCCAATTCATACCAATTATACGTTTTGACGCGTCAACCATTAAAAACAAAGTCAAACATGCCAATTCGAGCATCCAAGCCCCAACACTATAAATTGGACACTTCTGGACTTTAACAACTCGCTGTTCATTCTTTCTCAATCCCCAATTTCTCTTAACAAATCCTCTGTTCTTGATTTTGATCGTATTTTGACTTCGGGTCTTTGACTGAGCTATCATAATCAATTCGTGTTTGGTGATACTTGACACATTTGGGCAACACCACTATTAAATTTTTCAACATATATAACATTTTGCTAAGGTGAGTTTTACATATGTTAGACCCTCAAAACCGACGGGTCAAACAGTTGGCATTCAAAGACTAAAGCCAAGCTAACAATTCAAAAGAATCTTATTTTATTTCAGAAAATACGCAGCGGAATGTCAAAATAAATTATTAGATTTCCAAACATGATTTTCCCGAGACGGGTCAAAACAATATTTAATAGGCAACTAAAATCTTTGGAAAACAATATCAATAACGTTCGAGCAATCTCATAGACGTCATCTTTGGAAAACAATATCAATAACGTTCGAGCAATCTCAATAACGTTCGTGGAATCTACCATGGTACTGACGAAATTGATGACATGGGCTAGAATACTGACCCTCATGAAATCAGAAAGCACCTTTGAGAATTTTAGCGCAAAGCTTCTCATTCCTTAGAGTTTGAAGAACCTTTTTGCGATGTAGAATATGGTCTTCTTCTATTTCGGAGTATATCGGCATGTCATTAATGGAACCAACTTGTAAGACCCTCAAAACCGACAGGTCAAACAGTTGGGCATCGGCCTATGCACTCAGTTCATCAAATCCATGAATTCCGCAGCATGTTAGTCAGGAAAAAAAACTAAAACTCATCATGTCCATAACGAGTACGGAAAGTGTCCTGCTCTCGGATGATGATAACCCGATCTAGGATCAATTCTCGAGAGCCAACTAGCTCCTTGGAGCTGATCGAAATAAATCGTCGATTCTCGGTAAAGGATATCTATTCTTCACCGTCAAGTGATACACATCCGCATGCTACCATCTTTCTTTTTACAATTAAAACCGGCGCACCCCATGGTTGGATACTCGGTCTAATGAACCCCTTTCTCGAGTAAATCCTCCAACTGAGATGAGTGTTCTTTCATTTACGCAGGGGCTAGGAGGTAAGGTCTCTAGCTACAGGTTTAGCTTCTGGCACGAGGTCTATTTGGAACTCAACCTCGCGGTCTGATGGCGATTCCGTCAAATCCTCAGGAAATACATCCGAATAATCCCGCACTATGGGGACATCCCTAGCTTAGGGATATCATCCCCCACATCCAAGACCTGTGCCAGGTACGCCTTACACCAATGCTGAAACATCTTCCCCGCCTTTAGCATAGAAATAACCCGAGGTAATGAGCAACCATCGTGCCCATGAATAGTAATACGATTCCCATCAGGAGCTGTAAGTCGCACGGGTCTCCGCCCGCACACAAAGTGAGCATCCACGGTAGCCAGCCAGTCCATCCCAACAATAACATCAAAGCAACCCATGACATTAAGTACAAGAGAATAGGAAGACTATGGCCCGATAACTCGATTCGACAATTATCTACAGCCTTGGTCATAAGGAGTGAATTTCCTACTGCAACCTTGTCCCCGATTAAATGTCTAGTATTCTTGGGATCTTATCTAACCCAATACAAAAGGTGATAGACACAACCCATACAAAACAATCACGACAAAACCGTCACATGATCCGTCACAAGACATATTCAGGATGTGTAAAGTAAGGGTAAACTTCTAATAACGTTGATCAAGTGTGATTAGCTGTTTACTTTACTTTAGTCACCCAAAACACAACGAGTTACGACCACATTAACAATTCTGCCTACACATTAACACAAATACACATATTATTTAGCTATTAAACCTTAAAGGTTTGCAATTAACAAACGAAGAAGGGAATTCTACCATACCTCAAAAAAACAAGAGCATACACTCCCTATGTATTATTAGAATTAAGCACTCAATAAGAGCCATCATAACATACTTAAAACAAATATAGTTATTGGGTTTCCCTCTAACACTTTATGTATCTAAGTGTTCAACGAGAAGCATCCCAACCTATGTGTTATGCATTACGCACTACATAATAAACTTCCCATACTACATCAAAATGTAAAGACACTAACCTCTCGGTTATGACTTCATGCTATTAAGCATCCAATGAAGTGTAAATATATACAAATATATATATATATATATATATATATATATATAGACATACATAAAAAAATAAGGATTACATCTTGGCGTGCAGCTACCCAGCAGTTGACATTTCTTAGTAACAGTTTGGTCCCATACCAGATTCGAGTTCGAGCACAAACTGCCCGAATCCCTCGAACCATTGCTCTGATACCAACTTGTTAGACCCTCAAAACCGACGGGTCAAACAGTTGGCATTCAAAGACTAAAGCCAAGCTAACAATTCAAAAGAATCTTATTTTATTTCAGAAAATACGCAACGGAATGTCAAAATAAATTATTAGATTTCCAAACATGATTTTCCCGAGACGGGTCAAAACAATATTTAATAGGCAACTAAAATCTTTGGAAAACAATATCAATAACGTTCGAGCAATCTCATAGACGTTATCTTATTTGAAATGTCAACCGCAACTGAGTAGCTCCGCTGCATGCCAAGGCGTCCTTTATTCATCAACAACCTGAAATCAATCTAACGTGTATGCAAAAGTCAGCTACGCTGAGTGAGTTCAAGTTTTATAAGTTTTCAATAATAAGTAAGTTGTTAAAATAAACAATAACAAAATACTATAATCTTAGAGTCAACAATACGCGCAATCCGCCTAATTGTTCCCTAAGCAATATTTAAAATCTAGGATAAGCGCAATCCGCCTATTCAACCCAAGACTTTAGTTACAATCCATAATAAGCACATCTCGCCTATTTAGTACAACAATACGAAGTCTGCATAAGCGCATTTCCCTTAAAAAAATAATACACACTTTAATCAAGACAAAACCTGATTAACAAATAAAGCTTCCAATATTTTATACGACATGCATATCAGCCCAAAAGTTTTAAAAATAGTAAGAATGGCATCATGAGTTCACATATACTTGCGTATAAATATATATTTAAATCATCATACGCATACCTACGTACCTTTACACCTCATAAAGATATACAGCCATCCGTATATTGTTTTATTTTAGTTGCCTTCAAACACGTAGGTACAAATAACATATACCTTACTTACGTTTCATGCCAAAATATTATATATGAGTAAATATGGATTTCTATCATACACAAAAACTATACCATAAATCAGAGTAGGCCTATCCCACTTCTAATAACACATATAACTCAACCCATATAATAACACATTAGGCGCATTCCGCCCACTTACATTTCATGTGCTAAAATAATATGTATGAGTTAATAGAGATTTCATTCGTCACAAAATATTTATAACTTCTTCAAAATATTTTGTGACTTCACAAAAATAGTCATGCTGGTTTAGCATGCACGCCAGCCCAAAATATTTAAAATATAATAATTAAAAGAGTGGGCTCAAGAACTCACCGACTACGAAGCTTCTAAGTCCACATGCCATACTGCCTCGAACCGTGAACCGTCACGCGAGTCCTCAATGCATTGTTCGCTTCAAATAAGTTAGATGATCCTAGCAAGTTGTCTCATGGGCCCATTTATCACCACATGCGATCTATACTTCATGTGTACCACAATTTATCTCTTTTTAGTTAAAGGCCTTGTTTCCATACCTTACAAAATGGTTACCCAATGTGGCACCACTAATTCATGGCATACCATAATATTCCATGTATTAAAGCCACGTTCAATCCCACCTAAATCTCTAAAGGTCATGGAATGAAATACATAGCATGTAACATGAAGTACCAAATAGTTTGTGCAAACCCTCCATCCAAAATTTCCAACCGAAACCCCATGGATCTAGGATGCTCATGTTATTAAATCCCATGTACCAAGGTCATTTCATAAATTAATCCTATGCACCTTGTTCTTCATGTATCTGCTCACTAAAGCAAGATGATCACCATCAAGACCCTATAATAAAAACTTTCCATGCATTCATCATCATAAAAATAAACAATAAAACTCTGCATTACTACTCACGCAAGATTCATTGTCATTTCAACCAAACACTAGCCATCATTCTACACCACTTCCATGAAATCACAAATGTCAATCATCATCATCCCCTACATGTAGAACACCCACGCCATCTTCTGTTGCCAATACAATTATCGACATCCACTTCAGCCACAAGCACCGCCACCATAGACCGTCCGTACCAACAATATCGTCTTCGCAATCACAACACCTCCGTAACCATCAAACTTCGGAGCTTAACCGCGTCGCCGTCACCGTTGCAAACCATCACAACCATCACCTACACCGTTGCACACCACCACTACTGCCAACATCGTAACCGGTCACCCACGCTCATCACCATCCAATCGGATCCAAAGATGAACACAACCACCACGGCAACCTCCGGTATTGTGCGCCAGAGATCGAACAACCGAGAGCCTTGCTGCCGTTGACCTCATCTTGTTTTGGCTCTTTGTCTCGTCTGCGTCCTAAACCCTAAAACAATATGTACTCCAGGGTTTTGTATTTAATATAATATTGACGCCAGCCAAAAATAACCATTTTTGGTTTAAATTGGTCCATTAGATCAAAAAATAGGATGATCTTGACCCTCTAAATTGCAATTTATGGCTTTTCATAGTAGTTATCAAAAAGTTATTCCCGCCTATTTTTTTACTCCTTAAACCCATGTGCCATCAAAATAGGAGTTGCTGGTCCACGATCTCTTCCCATTCTAGCATGAAAATAGGAGTCTAATGTTTAAAATCCATTTGATGCTGCATATCCACGTCTCCTCTCATCTACATCTCAGATCACTATAATTGTTCTGTCCATATAAACCGTTTCATCCCCTGATTCCATGATTTCTCTTATTGTGCATTATAAACACCCCAAAACAACCATCACTCTCATGTTCATTTAGCCAACAAAATTATTTATGGCGTCGGCTTCCCTGTTCATTCTCATCTCTTCTCTGCTCCTTCTTAACCGTCATAAGCATCGTCTCAACCGTCGAACTAACCAATTTGGTATTCTTCATCACTATGTTAATTTCATCTAATCTTCAACCCTTTCTCGGTTTTATCTAGCATCTAAAGAGATTTCGGTGAATTCTTATTGGTATAGCGGTACTTGATTGCAGTACTATTTTCACAGATTCTGAAGCCAATTAGTATGTATTTCTGATTTTCCCAATTTTTTGTTTGATTATTGTTAGTCATGATGTGAATTTGTTTGATTTGGATTCGTTTGATTATTGTTAGTCATTAATTAGTACCTATTTCTGATTTCCCTAATTTTTTTTTGTTTGATTATTGTTAGTCTCAGATTCTGAACAAATTGACCATTCGAAGTTATTCTCGCACTTGCAAGGATGAAACATGATGATCTTTATAGAGCTATTGACATATCTCATGGTAATTAAATTTATAAATATTTTACAGTAAGTCTATTGTATAATATGATTTTAAGCACATGTTTGTTGAATTTAAATGTTGTATATTCTCTTATTTGTATATTATCAGAACTCGACTTATAATCCGGCTAATTTCGATAACACTTGGTGTATTATGACACTAATTCACATCGATGTCGCTTTAATCATCTTTGTTATCATCCCTAGCAGCGGTGACGACATAGGCTTCAGCGTCAATTACGAAAATTGTGAACAGAGCTTTGGTGGCAGACGTTGGAGTTTGATAATGGCAGTCATGAGTCCGACTGTTACTACCATGTCCGTTTCATAAGTCCGTGTCAGGAACCAGCGTTGTTTAGCCATTTTAAACTACCCAAGAAATGCTCTGCTCTAAGTCCTTCCGGTAATTCGATCTATTTTAAGTATTAATTTGATCAATTTTTGTGGGTTTTGTAGATCATTGGTTGGATTATTGTGTTTTTACTTGAAATTTAGTTTATGTTTTGGGCTTTAATTTTGAATTTGTTTGTTTTCATACTTTCAGATTGATTGATGAATTTGGATCGCTTAAAAACTTTAATCTTCACATGGTTTCAAATTTAATTGAGGTATATGAAGATGCATATTTTGAAAGCTTAGGATGCCCTAATTTTCTTGTAGACTATGTGAGGTGGGCAGGTGGCAAAAATTTTTTTTTTTCTGTGTGTAATATAATACAAACACTAGCAAGGCTGCTTTATTATTTTCAATCGTATACTCAAATATGAACCCACAATAAGGAGGGTTGGAATATTTTGTATGTGAAAGTGTATGGATATCTTAACTGATACTTACGCAATAGTTCCATATAGAAAATAAATTATGCAAAGTATAAGATGATGATGATGATGATTATAATAATGATGGTGATTATAAATGTCATGAAAAGGATTCCACGATATGTATTTACTAACAGTGAGCTATTGTTAAATCAAAGTATAAGACGTTCCTGTTTTGTGTCAGGAAGAAGACAAACAAAAGCAAGAAATCAACCAGAAAGATGCGATGAGGTGATAAGGAGGATGGAGAATTTGCTGCAATAATGGATGTGTTAAACTAAAATGGGTAATTTTCAAATTTGGGGTGTATTTTTGTGTCTACTTTATATTTGGCGTAGATGTATTTTGGTATTTAATGATTCCCAAAAGAGTACATTATATTATAAATTGTTAATTTAATTGTTTTAGTATGGATGAAGCACCTCACACATACATAGAGAATTCTACCATTTTCAAATATTTGTCATGGTCTGCAACTACTCTTTGCATAAGCAAAGAAAATGGTCCTTTTGTGGGCATATAATATATTTTTTATTTATCCTTTTTTCTTGAGTTTATTTTTTAGTATAATATAAACAACATTGTATTATTTTTTTAAAGGTTATAGCATGCTACAGGAGAAAGTGATTCAACAAAATATTCTGAAGCATTTCTCGGAAAACCTATTGAACTTGGATCCTTAACAGGAGAAAAGGGTATGTTTCTACCCTTTTGTATATCATTTTTCACTGGTGAATACATTATTATTTGAATTCATATATGAGATATCATTCATAATCTGTTAAGTGTGTATTGAAAAATTTCTTAGCTGGCTGCTACTGTCATATTATATAAGATACTTTAGTTTGTCTTATGAGACATTTAAGTATTTAACGAGTCCAAATCTTATCTTAATGGTGTTCAGATATTGATTGCTCTTCTTAAGGTATGGTCTACTTTCTTCTTCTTCTTTTTTTTTTTTTTTTTTTTTTGAACATTCACTTTCATTCAACACTGGCTAAGTCCTCAAACTGAGGGCCGCCAATCAAAACAACATATACAATGGGCTTTTACGCCATTTATCCCACTCTAGAACCTTAAACTTCGACCTATGCTTTAACCAAAAGTATGAAGAGCTTTTAATACTAGATACAATATTTCTAACCATAGGCGTTTTGTTGTTGAAAACCTTGTCGTTACGCGCACGCCAAATATACCAAACTGAAACCAAAAAGATACCGTGAACGATTTTCTTCCCCAATTTACCCCCTTCGGCCAACTTATACCATTCCATACAATCTATGTAATCAAAAGCATAAATATATCCAAGTCCACACCATAGCCCAATGTGTTGCCAAACTTCAGTCGCAAACAAACAGCCAGAAAAGATATGCGTAACTGTTTCTGACCTGTTACCACACACTGCACAATCTCTATCAGGAAGAAACACATGTCGTCGATGTAACTCTTCTTTAACCACTAACCGATTCAGCCCCACTCTCCACGCCGTCACATTACATTTTAACGGTACCCAAGAGACCCATGACAGAACAGATTGCGAACTTGCATCATCTTGTAGCAGCTTTCTTATTTCTTTGACTGAAGGCTGCACATTTTTGTTCAGACTGCACTCCTAACGGTCTGCAGAAACTGTTACTGCGCAAAACGACAAGCAGCAAACAAAACTCAGCAAATTCACCGCTGAATGCTGCAGTCATTGGCTGCACGAAATGATCCCAGATCACATTCCAATGCTGTCCATGAAGACGAAACCTCTCTGACACTAAGCAGAATTTTTTCTTTTCCAAACTAAATAAATTAGGCCATTTAATATAAAGTGGGTCGTCAGTTAGCCACGAATCCATCCAGAAACGAACATTCTTTATATTAAATTACAATGTTTATACTTTGCGCATTTATTGTTTGAGTGGTACATAAATAATTTTTTCATTTATGTTCTCGTGTATTCCCCTATTTAGTGAAATCATCTTTCATAAACTTTGAGCTACACTTCTCTGAAGAATTATGAAGTAAGAAGGATTGCACTTACATTGGTTAATGTGACTCAATGTTAGAGATCTTTGAAAGTTGATTTATGACATTTTAGGAAAATGAGCTATACACACATACTGCCACTTTCACATTGTGTTCCAGGGTTTGTCATATTAGGTAAACTAGGATTTTGTTTTCTGCGCGTAATAGCGCGCTAAACCCTAGACAAACCGACTGCCAACTTTAATAAGCTATATATTTGCATATTTACCAACTTTAAGTGGTATTTGATTAAAGGGGCATAAAAGGGCTTGAACCATTACACACATTTTTCTCTCAAAATGTCCAAAGTGATGAGCGTCCACGTGGTGAAAAACGCCGTTTATGGGCTTAAACCATTACACATGGTCTAACCGTAGCAAAATCTTTGCAGATGGCGCACCTCATGTTTTACCAATGCTTTGGTGGCCGTGGAATTAAGAATTACAATGTTGGAATTACCAATTACAGATGTTATTTTGACTATGGGATTGGTTATAATTAGTTAAATAACAATAATACCCCTTCTAATATAAACATTTAATAAATAAGTGATAATAAACATTATATAATAAATATTTAGTGTAAGAAAATAGGTGCATGATATCACAATAACCATTTAATCAACTGTATAAGCTATCCAAAAGTGATCAATTTATGAATGAAGTGGTGGCAATTACTATAAATTTGTAGGATTCTTGATACGTCTTTGATACATCTGGATTTGAGACAACATGATGCTTTCAAGCTAAGCCTTCCTAAAACTTTGGAAGGGATAATTAGCAGAGAAATCTAGAGCTTATAGTATTGCCACCACTGGGTGCAGGATACGCTTTGCAGCTTTTTCAGCATTGTTGGGTATGAAAGTTAAAATGAGGTGATTGTTGTATGTGCATTTTAATTTACAAATGTCTTAAAATTGTAGTAGCAAACCAAAAGAAAGAAATATAATGTTTATAAGTTTTTATAAATTATTAGTTGTTTTCGAGGTTATTTTTTAGTTTTTTAATGTATCAGTTTTATTGTAATAATGTTTTTATATATGTAGGTAACAAACAAACAAATAAAATATATACAATGTTCATATCCTATATTAAAAAAAAATTGTTACTTGCAACATACAAATGTTAGATAAGGTAGATCAATTAAATCAAATGTGTGTTTTTCAAGCTTTTGTATATAGTTTCATATACAAAATTTGTTTTAAATTGGAGTGGTAGCAAACAAAAATTAAGAAGTGAAAATTTTATAAGTTTTTGTATAATTTTACTATACAAACCCGTCCAACATTTTAGTGTACAACCCGTCCAACGGACGGGTATAAAACTAGTTGTCTTTGTTTAAAACTTATAAGGTTACAATAAGGCCCTTATACTTTCACCTCTAATTAACTTGCTCCCAAAGTAATCTAAAATCAACTTTCATTATTGACAATTGCGTCCCTCTAACACTTTTAACCAGCATGCGCGTAAAATAGTCGCTTAACGAACCACCAATTAGGCAATTAGTATTATACGCATCGAAACCCACTAACGAACCTACTTGATAAAAATCCTGTTAGTCGCTTTCGTCTAAAAATATATTATATATATATAGCGAATTTTGGGATGTTACAACATAGCCCCTTTTCTATTTATCACCGTTTTTGGGGTGAAACATGTTACAACATCATATATGCAATTCAATCATCAATGTGTCTATGTGTTTTTCTATGTTGCATTATGTCTTGAACATGACTAGGGTAAGCACAATTCTAGCATAATCATTAACATTGATCAGCCGACGGTATACATTGATATATCTATTGGACTGACAATCCCACCCGGATACATGCCTCCTACAAAGGTAGCGTGGGTGTTTGTTATCGCATAACATATTCGAGTGAACCATGAGCGTATGGGATGTACCACATTATAACAGTCACAAGGGTTGATTATGCACTCGATTTACTTCTAGTATGTTTTCACATATGGACTAGACTTGCCATGACACATGAATTGCACAATATTTTTATCCGATTATCAAAACCTATGTAATTCTCACCAACTTTTGTTGACCCAAAATATTTTCAACTTAACATGTTTCAGGTTCTACTTGCTTGAAGATTTGAATTAATGCTTGAAGATGTGTGCATAGTTTTATTCAATTTGATGTACGAATTCTTGTAGAACAATTGTATGTAATTTATTTAAATCATATAATGAAATTTATTATTTACCATGAGCTACTGAACAATCATCAATACGTGACATCCCGATGTTTCCGCCATCGGTTGGGGTGTTACAGATTGGTATTAGAGCCATGGTTATAGGGAATTAGGTTATTAGAAAAATAATCTGGTCTATAACCATAGGATTTAACCCGTTGTTGCTTCTTTTACTTGCTATTCTCTATCTCCCTCCTACTTCTTATCCCTACTTTCATCCTTACAAGAAGGTTGCTCTCCATCACTGGATCTACTCTTAGACTAATAGGACAAAATCCTCAGGTTTAACCTGAACCACCTTGACATCTCTTTAAAGTTCTAGATTTTAATAACAAACACGTGCAATCTGGAAGGGTGAACGCCTGTATTCTGAGTCTTCTGTCTAGGCTGGCATTGCGCATATATCCCAATCTGACGAGGGACCCGGATGCCTACCTGGGAATTCTCGGGATGAGTGTTCACTTATAGGCTAAAGCATGTCTTCATATGTTATTAGAATTTAGAATCTTTGATAAGTCAACGTTTTCGTTTATTCGTTTTAATTAATGAATAAATGATTACATTCCTTATATAATCTCATTCATTTCATTGTGTCTCTTACAGATCATGCCTCCACGTCGCAGCACTCGCATTAACAATGGTGACAACCAAGATGAAGTGAATAGCAACAACCACGACGCTAACCACAACAACAACAATAACAACAACAGCAGCAGTGTCGATGCCCAACTGGCTGCAATCATTTCTCAACAAATGGCGCAGCAAATCGCGACTCTGGTTCCCAATTTACTAGCTCAAGTCATCCAGATGAACGGCAACGGGAACGGCAACGGAAACGGTAACGGCAACGGTAATGGAAATGGAAACCACAACGGAAACAGGAATGGTCTCCCAGCCTGTACCCTTAAGCACTTTAATTCCTGTAATCCCCCAAAGTTCAGTGGAGAAGAAGGAGCTACAGGACTCCTACAATGGTTTGAGGGTATTGAGAATACCTTCATCAACAGTGAGTGCCCCGACAACTTTAAGGTCCGTTATGCCATGAGTTTTCTTCACAAACGAGCACTCACTTGGTGGAATGAGGAAAAGCGCACTCGCAGAGCTGAAGCTGCACTAGCCTTAACTTGGGATCAAGCTAAAGACATTATGAAGGCAGAGTTCTGCCCTCGTAATGAAATCAAGAAGCTGGAAGATGAGTTTCATGATCTTGCTCAGGATAGTGGAGAAAACCTTGCCTACAACACTCGTTTTCACGAACTTAGTCTACTACTACCACACAAGGTCACCCCCTTGCCTATTGCGATCGAAAAATACATTGGTGGCTTACCGATGCAGATTCAAGACACGGTGTGGGGAAGGAACCCTGCTACTTTGGAGGAAGCAAAACGCTTGGCGGCCACCCTAACAGATAACCATGTGAAGGCAGGAACCCTGACTCGGAAAGGGGAAAAGAAAACTGTTGCAAAGGATACTCCCCAACCTGCCGTTGAAATCAAAACCGAGGCCTCAACCAACGGAAAGTGCAAGGTCAGGAATTTTTCAATAGACACCACTGTCCAACCCAACATGAAACTATACAACGGGAACCAACCTAAGTGTGATACCTGCCAGTATCACCACCCAACCCAAGTACCCTGCCGACAGAATTGTCAAAGGTATGGGCATCTTGCGGATGCTTGTCGAATTCCTGCTACAAATGCCCTTGTTGCTCCAAATAACCCCGCTAGAGACCCTCCAGCTACTTAACAGCAAACCCCACCATTTGAATGATGTCTACTTTTTAATTCTATGTATTGACACTTTTTGATTCAAGTAATAAATTCGAGTATTATCATAACATCTGAGTGCATGCTTGTTTGAATGTGAACTAATTGCTATATCTATAATCATACTTGCTTACTTGTACAACAATTAGTTGACTACCAAACAACCTACTCAACGATTGGTAGAGGTCATCATGTCTTTCCAACAGTCGGGAGAGGCCCTACAACCTGCTCAACGACTGGTGGAGACTATCGAACCTGCTCAACAATCGGTAGAGTCATAAAAGGACGCAAAACCCTAATGTAAGGTAAATTGGTAATTACGGTCCGGAACGTAATCATGAATTTACAGGTACGTTAAGGTAGTGAGAAAATTTTATCAAGGTTTTCGGTAGT
The DNA here is from genome assembly GCA_028751855.1 of Ambrosia trifida. Classification (NCBI taxonomy): domain Eukaryota; kingdom Viridiplantae; phylum Streptophyta; class Magnoliopsida; order Asterales; family Asteraceae; genus Ambrosia; species Ambrosia trifida. The sequence goes on along the minus strand of CM054122.1, from coordinate 215,611,637 downwards.
CGACCAATTGTAAACCTGGTGTTTTCTTTTAACTTCGGGACGAAGTTCCTAAAAGTAGGGGAGACTGTAACATTTCGTGTTTAATAATTGTACGTTACGTATAATTTGGATAAAAAAATGTCAAGTCCCATTATTATTGTTCGCATTTAATTATTTTTGTGGCATTTTGGGAACCCTAATACTATATTAATTATATATATATATATTGTGGATATATGTTAAAAAAAATAGTGCTTGGGCCGGGACTCGAACCCGCGTCCCAAGCCGGTTCATTACACACACCAACACAAACCAGCTGAGCTACCCATAATTCTTGTTTTAAACCCGGCTCTTTATTATTATATCACGGATTCAAAACCCTCCCAGTTGACTTAGAAAGTCAACTGTGAATCACGACTTACCAAAATCAAATCCAATTAGCGTGTAATTGATCAGGGATTGATTGGGATCGTGATTGCCGGCCTATCACAAGTTATTACACGTTCAATTACCATCCAATTCATACCAATTATACGTTTTGACGCGTCAACCATTAAAAACAAAGTCAAACATGCCAATTCGAGCATCCAAGCCCCAACACTATAAATTGGACACTTCTGGACTTTAACAACTCGCCGTTCATTCTTTCTCAATCCCCAATTTCTCTTAACAAATCCTCTGTTCTTGATTTTGATCGTATTTTGACTTCGGGTCTTTGACTGAGCTATCATAATCAATTCGTGTTTGGTGATACTTGACACATTTGGGCAACACCACTATTCAATTTTTCAACATATATAACATTTTGCTAAGGTGAGTTTTGTAACATTTCGCATTTAATAATTTCACGTTACGACAAGTTCTATTTTATAACTTACATTTAATTATTTTGTAGCATTTTATATATATATATATATATATATATATATATATGTATAATAATAATAATAATAATAATAATAATAATAATAATAATAATAATTAGTTAACCTTAACACAAACCAACACACTCAAACCCAATATCCCTTTAAGCCCAAACCCTTTGTTCCTTTATATTTCTGAAGCCCAACAGATGCAAGCCCAGTGTCCGGCCCACCTGAAACCCGGCCCAAACACCCTCCTTTCCATCCGATTTAATCAAAAAAAATTATATTCCCACGGAGAGTCGAACCCGAGTCACAGCAAACCACACAAGCACACTAACCACCCGAGCCACAGATGCTTATTGTTTTAACTCTTGATCTTTTTAAATAAATACACAAACTACCCTTCCCTTTCCCTCTTCCCTTCGACGTGCAGCAGCAGCAGCAGATAGTTTTATTTATTTTTTTTCTTTCTTCTTTTTTTTGTTTTTGACCAAACCTAATCATCACAATTAACTCGTAATTGTTTCACATATGGCAACGACACTTGATTATCGGCCCTGACTGACCTTTCTACACGTCAATTACAAATCAATTGTTACCTAATTTACTCGTTTACGCGTATAGACTTTAATTCGGGGTCAAACTTGCCGATTTAATCACTGATGCATCCTCCCTATAAATTGATCATCCTCGTAGCATTACAACTCGCCAATAAACTCTTCTCAACCCCCAATCTTCTTCAATTCACTCTAATTATCATTACACGATCACGGTTTGACTTTTACTTTTGACCGAGCAATCAAACACGAAACAGACCTGTAAGTCTAATATTTTATATGGGTTTTGATCACCGGCGTGCACACATCAAAAGCCCTAAGATCAATCGGGCTATTGATGTGTGTAACAGATTATTGCTAAAACTAGGGTTCATATGAAATTGGGGATAAAGTCGATTCGTGTTTATATACCTTTAAAACTGAGATGAATCACAACCACAGGCCTAGGCCAAGTGGTTGTGACTGTGGCTTGTGAACGGGACCACCTGGGTTCGAGACCCGGCTGGGACGTTTTTTTCCATTTTTTTTCATGTTTCAAACAAACAAATAATATACATATATTACATTTAAATCTTATAAATTCCTTTTTAAATATCAAAACCTTTTTACAAATTCTAAAAAAATTATTTTTAACAAAACTGATGTCAAAGCTTTATCTACAATTTTTATTTTTCTGAAATTCATTTATTTAATATTTATAATAATTAAATCAATTTTATACTATTATATTTATAAAAATCCATTAAAATATCAAAACGATCTTATTAATTTCCACAAAAATTATCCTGAGTTTGTATAACATTGAGCTTTTCAGAAATGATTTTTATTTCTGAAAAATCATTTATTTAATATTTTTAATCAATTTTTGTTAGTTTTAGTCATAATTAAATCATAATAAATCCAATTTTTGATATTTTTGCACCAAAATTTTATACAAATTATTTCTGAATATTTAAAACAGAAATATGATTTTTAAACTGATAAATCCTTAATTTTAGTAATTTTTATTTATTAAAGTTAAAGTTTGACAATTTGTAATAAATGGATTTAATAATCTATTTTAAAGAAAATAATTTTGCAAAAATTATTTTTATACTTTAAACACATTCTTGTGACCATCTTAGATTTAAAAATTTATAAAAAGACTTTTGGTTATTTAATCACTAAATTTCTCTTTATTGTCGAATATTTTCAATATTAATCAAACGAGCAATTATCCCCAATTCGAAGCCCTAGAACATATACATTTGTAGACTAGATAGACTTAGACATATTTATTACCTTATTATAGGGTGATACTTGACACATTTGGGCAACACAATTATCCAAATTTCTCAACAGATATAACATTTTACCAAGGTGAGTTTACATAGCCCCTTTACTCTATTTTCACTATTTTTGGGGTGAAACATGTTCAAATATTTTATACTATTATTTACTCATATTTACTTGTGATTCAATTACAACATCATCCTATCATTTGACTGTAACAAAAAGACACAGTACAATCATTAACAATGATCAAGCCGCCTGTTTAGATTATAGCGCTATAGGTCTGACAAACCCATCCCCCGCATAGACTCAGGGATGATCGATAACAGTAATAACATTTAACTAACTTGCGAGTTAGTCATCAGTCGACACAAGGTTTGGTTGTACAAAGACGCATTGCTACATGTCGGTATCATACTCTATCATCATACAACTTTGAATGTTGTACAAACTATTGGTATCAATCATATTCAAAAACCTATGTATTCTCACCAACATTTGTTGACCCAAAATATTTTCAGCTTAACATGTTTCAGGTTCTACTTGTTTGAAGAATTGCTTGAAGATATGTGCATAGTTTATTCAATCTGATGTACGAATTCTTGTAGAACAATTGTATGTAAGTTATTTATATCAATTAATGAAATTTATTATTACCATGAGCTACTGAACGATCATCACTACGTGACATCCCGATGTTTCCGCCATCGATTGGGGTGTTACAAGTTTTACATAGCCCCTTTTCTATTTATCACTGTTTTGGGGTGAAACATGTTACAACATCATATATGCAATTCAATCATCAATGTGTCTATGTGTTTTTCTATGTTGCATTATGTCTTGAACATGACTAGGGTAAGCACAATTCTAGCATAATCATTAACATTGATCAGCCGACGGTATACATTGATAGATCTATTGGACTGACAATCCCACCCGGATACGTGCCTCCTACAAAGGTAGCGTGGGTGTTTGTTATCGCATAACATATTCGAGTGAACCATGAGCGTATGGGATGTACCACATTATAACAGTCACAAGGGTTGATTATGCACTCGATTTACTTCTAGTATGTTTTCACATATGGACTAGACTTGCCATGACACATGAATTGCACAATATTTTTATCCGATTATCAAAACCTATGTAATTCTCACCAACTTTTGTTGACCCAAAATATTTTCAACTTAACATGTTTCAGGTTCTACTTGCTTGAAGATTTGAATTAATGCTTGAAGATGTGTGCATAGTTTTATTCAATTTGATGTACGAATTCTTGTAGAACAATTGTATGTAATTTATTTAAATCATATAATGAAATTTATTATTTACCATGAGCTACTGAACAATCATCAATACGTGACATCCCGATGTTTCCGCCATCGGTTGGGGTGTTACAACTTAGGTATGACCGAAGCATGAGTGCTTTTGCCGCGGTATAATTACTTATACCTCTTCATGTCCTCCCAAGTCCTCAAGTTATTTGTAACTTGTTGGACTTAGGTATGACCGAAGCATGAGTGCTTTTGACACGGTATAATTACTTATGCCTTTTCATGCCCTCCCAAGTCCTCAAGTTATTTGTAACTTGTTGGGCTTAAATATTCCTACGCATTTGCAGTTGTGCTTCGGGAGTTGGGAGTTTTAGGGATGGCTGACACGTTTCAAAGCCAGCTGTTGAGACTTGTGTCGTACGCCCGGGACACGTGGATCATTTTATAGCCACATGATGAGGCGCTTGATGGGATGGCGGTTGGTTTATCGAGGCGATCTGAACTACTCATTCCAATCCAGTTGTTTCCCATTCGGTCATCTGAACGGTTATCCCTCCCCCTATATAAACCCTGCCTTTTATTTCTTTCTTTTACTTTTTACTGTTTTCATCTTCTCCCTTTTCTTTTTATCCTCTTCGTACAGCGTCCTGTCCTTTAATCTAGGCTTCCCGGATTCCTGTTAATCCTAAGGTGCGTTCCATCTTTCTTTTTCTTCTTCCATCTTTTTCCTGTTTTAGTTGCTTTAAGATGGTTAAAGCTGATATGGACATCACATATTCTAAGCTAACTTTGGACAAGTTAGCTAGGTTTATTGATGATTATAGGTTTCCACGGGATCTAAATCCCGTTTTGTCTGGTCCTACTGATACCATCTATCCCTTTCCCACGGGGAAGTTTGGTTTTTACACCCGTGTCTGTGATTTTGCCAACTACCGTGTCACACCCCAACCGATGGCGGAATCATCGAGGTGAGACTTAGTGGTAGATTGTTCAAAGACTTCATGACACTAGATTTTGTGACAATATAGTTTAAAGATAGAATTTCATTTATTGTCTAAAAATGGAAATACAAGTAGTTCATATAACGAAAAATACAACAACAAGAATATGATAACTTGACCTAGAGTGAGTTTCTATGTCCAATCCTAAGTAGTTTTCTTGAATGTCCTGCAATAGATATTTCTTGCAACATGTATAAAATATCCGTCAACTCATAAAGCATTGGTGAGCATACTAGTTTTGACATACATACATAGTATAATAAAGTTTTGCTTATAGGCATATGCAAGAGAACCATACAAACGGCGACTAGCCACGAAGAATTTTGCTTAACATGACCCATGTAGGGGGCGGATAGCCAATCCTATAGCGCTATACATGCAAGGTGGGTTGTCAACTATATGAACATTTGTATGTTAGAGTAAATAATTCTACATAGCATAGCGTACAAGCATATAATAGACTTTAAGTTGCGCATGATAGAATTTAGAATATGATAGACTTTAGACTAAGCATAATAGATTGTAGAGTTTAAAATCGTTTGAGTTTTGATAGTGATACGTGTTGAGCCCCAAAGAATAAAGGATAAAAGGGGGACAAGTATGAACTCACCTTTGGGTGCGTTTTAGCAAGGTTCCAAAAGAATGAGTCTTGGGGGATTAGTTCCTTAGCCTTGGTTAACTAGAATTAGAAAAATAAAGAGTCTTAGGTTCGAGTTTAGATTATAGATTCAAGAGAGTCAAGCAAGCCTTTTAGGCAAACCAAGCACAAATTGCCTTTAGGGCAATCCGGATGGTCATGAGATTAAGTTAGACCAAGCACAAAATCATCATAGATGATTCGGATGGTATAAGGTTAGGAATGTGAATCCATTTGATAGGTTCATGTCATAACCACTTCGTTTATGGAATAAACGTGGGTTTTGGACATGGGATTTCCCCTTTCTAGTGTGGATAAATCCGTAGCACAAGAAGGGTCAAGAGAGTTGGTAAGGTAGGGTGTAACCACAAACCTTCCAAAGATTAATAATAGGATAATAAGATAGAAGATTGAAAGTAAGTTTATAATAATACATAGTATAACCAATACCATAGTATAATAATACATAGAAGATTGAAAGTAATGTAAAATATTCCTAAAAAACTAATCATCCTCATAACAAATCATTCTCCATCCTCTTCTAAACCTTAAAACAATCAAACGAAGCAACCGATCATTCTCCATCCTTGGCGATCCTTCTTCAAGGTATTATCATTCCATTCTCCTGTAACACAATCATTGTTCGTCTATCGCCTCTCCTACGTTTCTTTCTGATTTCATCTATGTTTCTTTCTGATATCTTATATCTTCATTTGTTTTTGGCGATTAATGTTTTTGTGTCTTTATATTTTTTTTTTTTTACTGATTTTAATGATTTAGGTTTCAATCTGTATGTATTGTGTGTTATTGTGGATCCAAGGCGTAAAGACGGCAATTTAAAGGAAAATAATCAATGGTTTGTTTAGTGCAAGTGTTAATTGGTTCACATTCGTTTATATTTGATCATGGTAAAGAATCCTACTTTTTTTATTTTTGTATATATCGCATATCCATTTGTTTCAGATTTGTACCCGAGCGACTGTTGCTTACATGCTTTTGATATCAAGGTTTGATTTTTTATTTTGAAATCTTTAGTTAGTTTTTATAAACAAACAGTTTGTTTGAAATTTTGTTCTTGGGCTTGATTTTTCTTTTGTTTGATGTTTCATGTTTGCTTATTTATATGAATTAATTTTTTGAATAATGTCATTTTATTTAGATTTTCAGGTAAGCACATATGGAAATGTTTCGTATGCAAATGTATGGACAATGTTTGAAAACCTAAAAAAGAAAAAATATTACGACCTTCCTTGATTTTGATACAGTTACCTATTATCTAAATATATTCATGCTTTCATCATTTAATACACGAGTATTTTCATCTCGATATATAGGACGGGCGATTATTAGCTTCAATCCCAGAGACGGTAAAAACTCACGGTAGAGTTTCTAATCTTTTTTATTTAGTTGCTCCATGCTCATGTTATTGATTACCATTTCATTAATATCCTTTAAACACAAAATTATTAATCATATATAAATATAAATACATTTATAAATAAAGTTAAATTTGAATTTTTTTCATCATAATTAATACGCCTATGTTTATTTGAATTGCTTTATTTTTAAACATTCAAAATAATTTTTTTTAAAAATTCCGGTTTTTAAAATTAAAGACATTTAAACACAAAATAAATGCTTGATTCTTTTATTTGTCACATTACTATTTTTAGCGTATAATTAGCATTTATCATGATTTACACAGTATTGGAAACATCTAATGTTAATAATTATGATTACCATTTCATTAATAACATTTAAACACAAAATTATTAATCATATATAAATATAAATACACTTATAAACAAAGTTAAATTTGAAGTTTTTCATCACAATTAATCCGCCTATTTTCATTTGAATTACTTTATTTTCAAACATTCAAAATAAAAATTTTTAAAAAAAAATCCGGATTTTAAAATTAATGACATTTAAACACAAAATAAATGCTTAATTCTTTGATTTGTCATATTATTATTTTTAGCGTATAATTAACATTTATCATGATTTACACAATATTGGAAACATCTCATGTTAATAATTATGATTACCATTTCATTAATATCCTTTAAACACAAAATTATTAATAATATATAAATATAAATACATTTATAAACAAAGTTAAATTTGAATTTTTTCATCACAATTAATACGCTTATTTTCATTTGAATTACTTTATTTTTAAACATTCAAAATAAAAATTTTAAAAAAATCCGGTTATAAAAATTAAAGACATTTAAACACAAAATAAATGCTAATTCGATGATTTGTCACATTACTATTTTTAGTGTATAAAAATCAATGCTAATTCGATGATTTGGCACGTTTACTACTCATGTGGTAATTCGTGAATTTTGGGGTTTTTTATGTTTAGAATCACTAATATTTTGGGTTATTCTTATTAGTTAAAAACACTATATTTTGCATATTATGTTATGGATATTAGTGGTATATATTAATGTTATTTTGTTGTTTAGGAACTAAGATAGTAAACATAGTTGATAAGGGTTTCTTTTTTTAAAAAAAAAACTGTTTTTAAAACAATAATGTAATTTTTTTAGTAAATGGTTTGACCTTTCTTAAAAATTCATTGTAATCTCTTATTAATAATAGTTTTTGTAATTATGGAAATAATTTAATTTTTAACAACCAACCGTGATATTTAATATTATTGATAAAACATTAATTCTTATTTTCGGTTAGTAAATGGTTTGACTTTTTTAAAAATCATATTAGTTTCTTATTAATGTCAATGTTTGTAATTATGGAACAAATTTATGTTGTACACAACCATCTGTGATTTTTTAAAAAAATTTCCTTTTGAAAACAATAATTGTTTTTTTCGGTTAGTATATGGTTTGACTTTTTTTAAAAATTCATATTAATTTCTTATTAATGCCATTTTTTTAATTATGGAATAATATTTTATGTTTTACAAACCATACTTGACAAACAATCAAAAGTAAATTTTGGTAAATTAAAATCGTGCAATTTTAGCAAATAAAGAATCAAGGTTTGACTTTGTTTTTTAAAATTCAAACACAATCTTTGAATGCAAAACAGATTCAGTTTTTTTTTACTTCTAACAATTTCTGAGTTTTTATTAACTGTAATATTTTAAATTTTGTTCAACAGAAAAAATAACAATTACTAAACCCAATCAAACAAATTTAACAAACAATTAAAATAAATTTGGTAGATTGCCATCTTTAAATTTTAGAAACAAACATTCAAATTTTAGAAATAAACAATCAACCTGTTTTTTGGTAAATTTAAAACATTGAAAGATTGAAATTAACCATTCAATAATTTTTTTTAAACATTAATTTGTAGTTTTTTGGTTTATAAATTTAACATTTTAGTTAATTATTATTTTTTTTTTTTGATACTTTTAGCAATGTTTGACTTCTTTAACCACCTTAATTGTTTGACACGGTTTGACTTTTTTTAGTCAATAGATACTAACAAATAATAAATTATATTTAAAAAATATACCTATACAATTTAAAAATCTACGGATTATATATGTTTAAGTTTATTTTAGGTATATTGAAATCTTTACATTTTATACCTATACATTTTAAAAATCGTCTATAATTTAAATAAAAAAAATTCGAATTTTTAATTATAGCAACATTTTAATCTAAATTAATTATAGCAACATTTTAAGTTAAATTAATTTTGATTTCCATTTTATATTACTTGTGTTTTTTCATTTAACTTATGGTTTTTTTTAAGGTAATGACAAAGGAACACTGTTATCTAATATATCTAACGGTAAACGAATTTCATATATTTTACATCTTTATTTATATGCTAATGGTATTATGCAAGTAATTTATTTTTCTTCACAGTTCTCTCGAATGAAGAAAAAATTAAGAATGTGGTCGAGTGTCGCAAATTTAGAAAATTACAACTAGATGCCAAGAGATGCAAGGTCAATAATCCTACAAATGATGGAATACAAAATGTACCACCAAGTGGAGTATTTAACTGCGACTCCATTGAAACTTCACACCGTTTCAATGTGTCTAAAGATGTGGTGTATAAAGAAATATTTAGTGACATTTGAATACATTGTGTATTGGTTTCTTTTAAATCTTCATAAAATATTTCTGCTACATTTTTTTATATGTTTTACCCCTCAAAATAATTGTACGTTGGTAAACCGCGTGTAACGCGGGCAAAGATCTAGTAAAGGATAAAAGGGGGACAAGTATGAACTCACCTTTGGGTGCGTTTTTGCAAGGTTCCAAAAGAATGAGTCTTGGGGGATTAGTTCCTTAGCCTTGGTTAACTAGAATTAGAAAAATAAAGAGTCTTAGGTTCGAGTTTAGATTATAGATTCAAGAGATTCAAGCAAGCCTTTTAGGCAAACCAAGCACAAATTGCCTTTAGGGCAATCCGGATGGTCATGAGATTAAGTTAGACCAAGCACAAAATCATCAGATGATTCGGATGGTATAAGGTTAGGAATGTGAATCCATTTGATAGGTTCATGTCATAACCACTTCGTTTATGGAATAAACGCGGGTTTTGGACATGGGATTTCCCCTTTCTAGTGTGGATAAATCCGTAGCACAAGAAGGGTCAAGAGAGTTGGTAAGGTAGGGTGTAACCACAAACCTTCCAAAGATTAATAATAGGATAATAAGATAGAAGATTGAAAGTAAGTTTATAATAATACATAGTATAACCAATACCATAGCACAAATCCATCTAACATTAGATTGTTAGTAGACTTGGTTGGTTCCTTCACAACAAACATCCTTAGAACATAAAAAAAACAATTCAGAAAAATAAACCCATTTGGGACATCTTTTAGGTGCTCTACCCTTATCACACTTATGTGGATAAACACGGGGAAGATCCTAGAGGTTTCTCCAAGGAGTTTTGGATAGAAAAGAGAAGGAAAAACATAAAAGAATTGAAGGTTTGAGCCTAGAAACTTACTGACGTGTTTTCAGGAAGTTTGCTCAAAACCTTGAAAATTAGAGAGAGTTTTAAAGAGAAAGGAGATGAACAAGAGATTATGGAGTGGGGAGGGGTTATATTTATAGGTGAGGTGAGTTGGTTGGGTTTTTAATGCATTAATTAGGGTGGTTAGAAGGAGATTAGTTGGGCATTTAGTTTGGTTGTTAAGTAATGCTCCTGGTTTAAGCTACTGTGCAAATCGAGTTCTTTAAAAATAATAAGATCAACAACATTTACTTAATGTTGTATATTGTTGTTTGTCAAGAAAAGTCAAGAAAGTAGCAGACATATATAGTTCACGTTTTTTTTTCTTTTTTTTTTCTTTTTTTTTATCTAAAAGTATTATGATAAGAAAAATATATGTTTTATAAATAAATATATATTAAGATCTTAACTAAGTGAGTTTCTTGTTATAACGTCTAAATTGAATAGGATAAATTATAATGACGACTCGTCATGAATTGATAGAAAAAAAGCGGATAAATGCGCACTTGGAATTTGTTAAACATAGAATTTAAAATATATACAAAAGTAACAAAATCACGTGATGTTACATACCGCGTCCCTTTTACGAAATTTTTGATGAAAGTTCTTAAATTTCATGGGGTGCATATTTCTCAAGTGAATCCCTTTGGCCTCAGTCGAGTGAGTCATTTTGAGTTATCCTGTCGTGCCTTGGAGAAAGGGGCAGATTTGAATGTATTCCGGTGCTTCTATAAGCTTAATAAGATAGGTAGTTGGTACACCTTTGAGAAGCGGCGGTCGTTGGAGAGTTTTCATGACTACCAAACGACCAGCCTCAAGAATTGGAAAAATCAGTTTTTCTATCTTAACAACCGGTGCTTACCCACGGACATGGTTTGGTGCAAGCACTTTACATCATCGGAGTGGGATCTGCCAGAGGGCTTTAGGTATAACCGAGCCCTGTATGTTAGCCTTGCTGAGAACAAGACGAATATTCAAAAATATCTGGAGCATGTCCTCTGTCTTGGGGGCATCAGTATGAATTGGATACTTGACGACATGTGGCCGTTGGTGCTATACAACGGAGAGGGTGAGTGGAGAGCCGCGTCTTTTGATGCTTTTATTTTCTTTATACTGCTTTTTTCTAACTTGGTTTTTTCTTGGTGCAGATATGTCGTTGCTTGATTGTCTAAAATTGACAACTTTTGATGAGGCGGCTTTGGAATATACAGATGGAGAGCTTGGCAATAACAAACCTTTGTTGGAGAAGATGGCCAAATCTCATCAACCGATCATTCCGGTTGAGAATCCGGGAGTAGGTGCTAGTGGTGCGGGCGGGGATGGTTAGACCACGGGGGTCGTGACCGAGACTACTGGGGTGACCCTGACTACCGAGGGCCTGCCCTTTCCAACTACCAACATTACTCAACCCAATCCTCCAACTACAAACACTGTCCAACCGAATCCCTCTACTAGCACGGGACCCCAATCATCCGAACCCTCTCATATTTCAAAGTCTGCTTCTAAAGAGGCTTCCGGGGATGTGGAGGGTCGTGCCCTCACTAATACTTCCGTTTCCTGGGGGTCGGGTAAGAGAAAATCCCTTAAGAGTACTGCGGCTAGCACCAAGACTCCCAGGAAGAAACTGAGGTTTTTGCATGATCCACCAGAGGTATATTCTAACCTTTTAAATAACCTTGAATACCATTTGTTCGGAGGTAGATCCTCCCGAGACTCGGCTCTAGTACTAATGGTGGATCATCCTCAGGTTGGGGGCGTAGTGGGAAGGTGGTAATTGGTGAGGAAGGCGAGGAAGAAGGAGGTGATCCTTTTGCCGGGCTTCATAGCCCGGTTGTAGAGAAGTTGGTGCAATCTGGAGCCTTTTTAGCTGGTGAGTTTAGGCAGTCTCCCCTTCTCTCAGACTAATGTGGGGGATAATTATGGTACTTTCCCCCCCCCCCCCCCCACAATGGTTGGAGATTGAGGCGTTTTCCCTTTATGGTTTTGTAGCGGCGATAGGGGAGGGGACTGAAGGCGATCGTTTGATTGCGGATGAGAAGTTTGTCCCGGAGTGGGACTTAAAGAATGGGGATAGGGTGATCGACGGCCTCTCGGCCAGGATGATGTTGTTCAACTTGGACACTCCTGCGGACCGAGAGTTTTATCATAACATGGACTCCCCTACTCTTTGTGAAGCCTTACTATTGAATCAAGCCCACTCCAACTTTTTGGTGACCGAGGCATACCGTCGTTGGACGGTTGCCGAGGTAGACAGGGAGAGGCTGAGAAGAAAGGGGGCTGCTTGTGGTCATGGTCCTGTCTTGGCCGAGTTGAAGAAGAATCTGAAAGATACTCAACAGCAAGCCCTGTCATCCCAATTTGCCATAGCTTCTGCGACGGAGTCACGGGACAAAGCCCTAAGGAGTTGGAATCTTTAAAGAAAAAATACAATGACTCGGAGGCTGCTTCTGCTGCGGATTCCAAACGGACGGCCGATCTTATTAAGCAGATGGAGGAGACCATGGCCATCTTGAAGAAAGGTACTGATGCTTTAACCACTGGTACGTTTTATTGATTGAGTTCGTTCTTCCCCTAACCCATAATATTTTATTACTTTTTCTTTCTTTCAGAATGTGACGAAGCTGTGAAGGGGGAGCAGGTGGAGAAGCAGGTTCTGGCCACGGCTGAGAAGAAGATGGTGGGGGATGAGGAGGCTTGGAAAGTGGAGAGAACTGAACTTGTGGCCAATATTGACGAGCTCTTTAATTTCAAAAAGTTTTTTTTTCTAACGGAGGGGGTGCAGCTTATTGCAGGTCATGTACACAAAGGCCCTATTATGAAGAAGGTCGTTAGTGATGTCAATAATGCCATGAACGCGGTCGGTTTTAATGTGGGCGTCCAGGCTGGGTATTCTGCTACGGCTAAGGGGATCCCTTTGGAGAAGATGTTGCTGCTCAAGCCCAATGCACAAGAAAACCTGATGGTTGCGGTACAAGTTTACGATTCTCTGGTATTTCCAAAGATTGCCAAGCTTTGTGACCAAGTGACCGGTCCCCCGGAGTCTCTTCCCGAGGCCTTTGATGAACTAAGGCTTGAGTCCTCGTCCTAATTGTTTGTACTTTTTACGACAACTATCATTTGGTCCGGAACTTTGTGTGGTCCGGCATGTCCGTAACATTTTGAACAAGTTCCACCGGGGTTCGAACCCTCTGTTGGGTTCGGACAACGTAAATTTTTGCACGTTTTAACTCCCAGACCTTTAGTTGGTCTGTGTTATGTCTCGGTTATTTTTTAGCCGAGTTTTATATGATATGCTTTGTTTTAACATCTTATCATGTGGCACCATTTGTCTAGAATGACTTAGGTTTTTGTTAGTATTTTTAAGGTTCGTGGCTTAATCGACCGTGCGTCCACGTGCTTTGTATTATGTCACGTCCTAATCATAGCTTTATCCGCGAATTTTAAGATTTGTATGATTTTTATAACACTTTTCGTGAAGACCATGGTTGTTTATAAGGTTTCCTTACCAGACTACGGCTATTATCCATGCCGCAGGTCGGTAATTAGGTTATCCTTCTTGATATAAATAGGTCGTAACTTGAAGATAAATTTATCTTGTAGCCTTAAAAAATGGTGGGGTGCTTGTTTTAGGTTAGTTAAGGTTCGAACAAAAAATTATCCACTTTAGTTCGGACCTTTTTTCTACTCTTGTTTTAAACGTTTATGTACCACGTGGTTTTATGATCGGGCTTTATTCGAGCTCCGACCTATAGTAGCACCCAAATAGATAGCAATTATTTAAAAGAAAGAACCAGCTTTTATTCATATTCGATTCCGGGGAATGACGCGTCCCGGTCGTTGGCACAAGATAATCATGGGGAATGGCACATCCCATTTCTAAACATGGATTCATGAAAAAAGAAAATCTAAACAGGAGAATAGCTGGTGACTTTCACATATAACATTTCTTTAAATGTATTTCGTTCCAGGTGAGGGGGATATCTTGTCCGTCAAGGGTTTTGAGGGTGTAGGCACCTCTTCCCCCGGCAGTTTTGATTACATACGGTCCTTCCCAGGACGCGACCATCTTGCCCTTTTTGACCCCGCTCGCTTCGTTGCATCGGAATACGTATTCACCGGGTTTGAACCGGATCTCTTTCACCCTTGAGTTGTAAAATTTTTCCAACTCTTTCTTGTACCATGCCTCTTTGATGGTTGCGGCCTCCCTTCGTTCATCAAGTAGGTCAAGATTAAAATGGAGTTCTTGGTCGTTGCCGATGTGCTGGACTCAGAGGGATGGGGACCCAATTTCCACGGGGATTATGGCTTCGGTTCCGTAGGTTAAACTGAAAGGTGTTTCCCCCATACTTGTCTTCGTTAGAGTTCGGTGAGCCCACAAAACATTGGGGAGCTCGTCCACCCATCCATTCTTCTTTCGTCCCAACCGCTTCTTTATTCCCTCGACTAAGCTTCTGTTGATCCGCTCCACTTGACCATGGGCCTACGGATGAGCCACCGAGGCAAATGACTGTTGGATATGCAAATCTTGACACCATTTCTTGAAGGGGTTGTCTGCAAACTGCTTCCCATTATCACTGATGATTGTTTGTGGCAACCCAAAGCGGCATACTATCTGTTCCCATGTGAACTTTTTGACCTATTTCCCGGAGATTTTAGATAAGGGATGAGCTTCGACCCATTTTGTGAAGTAATCTACGGCAACCAGCAAAAACTTCATGCCTCCTGTGGATTTGGGAAAAGGTCCAACAATGTCGATGCCCCATTGCTGGAAGGGCCATGCCACGGTCACAGGGATCAGATTATTTTTAGCTCGAAGGCCTACAGGTGCGTGCCTTTGGCATTCTTCGCATTTCTGAAACTCAGATACGGTGATATTGTGCATGCCCGGCCAAAAGTATCCTGCATTCACTATCTTTGCAACCACCATTCTTGGACCTGCATATATGCCACATTTGCCATGGTGAATTTCTTGGACGATGTAAGATGCTTCGTCCAAGTCAACACATTTAAGGAGTGGGCCCAAGAATGTTTTTCAGTATAACTGACCATTAATCATCTGATACTGGAGGGCCTTCACTTTCAGTTTCCGAGCTTTTGCTTTGTCTTCCGGGACAACATCATTCATGAGATACTGGATTATAGGGGTCATCCAAGTATCTGATGTTGCGGAGGTTTGGGGAAGTCAACATTTTCTGTGCTAAGTATCTCACTTGGAGATTTTAACAGATCAGCATAGCTTGAACCACGGTGTGATGCGGAGCTGCGGCCAGAGGAACTTTTGTCATTTCTAGAGTAAGGCTGCTGCCTGTTTTTACTCCATGAATTACCTCTGTCCGAGCTTGGAGTACCAGAGCCTTTCTTCCAAGAGCTGTTCCTGGATGAGGAACGGTATTCATCATCGTACGTCTGGCTGCAGGCATTTTTTCCCCGAGCAAAGGCGTGTGCCCGCTCCATCAACACCTCCATGGTTTTGGGGAGATCTTCATGCAACTTTTCTACCAACTGATTGTTCCGGACCCCATGGCAAAAGTCAGAAATCCGTAACTGATCCACAGCCCCACTAATCTGATGAACCTGTCAAGTGTCTCCCCGTCTTTTCTGCGGATGTTGTGAATTTCGGTGATGTCTTTTGAACACCTCCGTTGCTGGGAGAAGTTTTGCAGAAAAGCCCGGCGGAGTTCATCCCAGTTTGCTATTTCCACTGCCTGTAAACCATCAAACCACACTCTGGCTGCCCCTGTAAAGGTTTGAGTGAACATGTGGCACCATGCAGGCATGGGCCATAGGTTGATCTCTGCAGCTCCTCCGAAGTCGAAAATATGATCATCTAGATCTGCCATACCATCGTACTTTTTTACTGTTGCAGACATTTTAAGTTTTGCTGGTAAACGAGCACTAGCGATCCGGGGGCAAACTTGGAGTATGCAGCCATATAGGCTGGGCGATATGGAGCGGTAAGATCGTCTTCCACTACGGTAACAACTACCTCTGTTCCGCCGTAGTGGTGACAGGGGGTGCTGCTCCATAATGACCGTGTGGGATGTAGCTTCCTTGCGGGGTTTCGAAGTTAGGAGTAGTAACCACAGTGGAGTATGTTGCATGTGAAACAAGGCCTGATCCTTGTCCAGAGGACGCCAGAGGTCCATCGGCAGAAAACAGGTTTACCTGTACGCTCTTGAGTTTTTCTTCCTTTTCTTATTGTGCCTTAAGTTGCAGTAAGAAGACACGGTTCTTGATGAGGAAAGCATCATCAAACTCTGGTGCAGGATCCGAACGTCTCGAAAAGATGTTTTCTACCGAACTTGGTGTAAACATTGAACATCCTTCCATTTGAAAGGGTCCCATAGACGAGACAGCGATGATAGAGGTCGTGACAGCGGTGACCTCGTCTTCGTGTTCCGTATGTGTGACATCCTCAATAGTAAAACCTTCAGATGAAGCTGCCATGGGAAAACCGTCGAGATCCTTACCTTTTAGGGTTTAAGAAAACGGTTGTACAAATGGATGGCGCCAATTGAAGATCCAAAAATTGGACGAACCTGAGATAAAGCTTATAACAGGGTCGTGTGAACTGGATCTTGAATGTTCCGAACCTAAGCTTAAACCTGCATAAGGTAAAAGACCGATAGGCTCGTTACAGAGGATAAGCGAGGGCCTCTCTGTAACCACCCTCCGACGTGAGGATAAGTATTTGTTTGGTGAGAGAAAGTAGAAAGAGAAAGTAGGGTTCGGAGTGTAAGCATTCGTGTGTTGATTATACTTTGATAGAGGTATTTATAGTGGTCAGCAAAGTTGTACTTTACTTCGGGCCCCCTTTGTACTATCCTTCGGAAGCTTTTGACTTCCGAAGGTATGTTGTACTTTCCTTCGGTGGGGATGACATGTTGCGGTCTAGGGTAACAAGCTCGTGTCTAGTCAATGAGCCACGGTACATTTACTTAGAGGGTGTTTAGGATTGAGTTTGTAAATGTAAAAGTGCTTTTAGTCAAAAGTGCTTATTGGCTTATGATTTTTTAAAAAAGAGTTTTTAAAAAAGTGTTTGGATTAGCTTTTTGGATGAGAAACGTCAAAAATATTGTCTTTTTTTAAGTGTTTCGCTTAACTTATTGTGAATATTGGTTGTATGGGTGGTTAATTTGTATTTTTTTCCAAAAGCCAAAATCCAGGATTTCTAACTTTTCAAAAACAGTTTTTTCACCCTTAAAAGCCAAAAGTCAAAACAAAAAGTGTTTTTGGGTTACACAAACAGCTTATTAACTTATTGGCTTCTTGAAAAAGCCAATAAGTCAATAAGTTGTTTTGAAACTCAATCCCAAACACCCTCTTATACCTCTTCACTTAGGGGGGAAGGGGTGCTACTAGAAATTTTTTCTCCTTTCACTGATTTTAACCAATCCTGCTTTGCCACATCACTTCACTGATTTACTTCACTGAAACACCTTTTTGTAGGCAACACTCCACTGATTCTTTTATTTTTTTATAATTTCATTAAACCTTTTATTTATTATTATTATTTCACACGGTTTAAAATTAATTACCATACTATTTCAACCGTCCCAACCTCACGGTCAGAATTAAGTATGGAAACCGTTCAATCGAATTGAATGGCATTGATACCGTTCCACCAAACCGTTCGAAAGTTTTTATATATAAACTTAGCATACGGTTGGGTTAAAACACACTTTTACCACCGTTGATACAAAGAAACACACACGAAGATGACTTGTTGGACCACCAAAGAAGATATTGCATTGGTGATATGCTACCAAAACGCCTCGAACGACCCGGCACTTCAACAACGTTGTTCGCAGGTTTTTTGGGTACGTGTACTGGCCGATTTCAACCGCCAAGGTGGCACCGATGACCGCACAACCGTCAGCCTGCAGCGGAAGTGGACCGATCTCACCAATAAGTGTGATCGGTGGACCAGCATGTACCAGAACACGTTGAGGGAGGAGTCGGGCATTGACCAGGAGTTGGCTATCGAGCTCACGCATGTGGAGTATGCGTGTCGATACGACAGCAGCTTTGACCATGTCGAGACATGGCAACTGTTGCGCCAACTCTAGGTTTTTTTATTTCTTTTAATGTATTTTATTTTTAGTTTTTTATGTTTAATAGTTATGAATTTTAGTTTTTTATGTTTATTTATCTTTAACTAGTTTTTATCCCGGGAGTGTCCCGGGTTGAAATATCTAATATGACATAATAAAATATATTATTATTATTATTATTGTTAGAGTAAATTCCTTTTTGAGTCCCTGAGTTTTGTTGATTTTAACTACTTGAGTCCAACATTTTGATTTTTAACATTCTGAGTGCTTGTGTTTTATTTTTGTAACCCTTTGAGTCCAATTTTGTAACGACGTTAATAAAGTCTGTTAAGTATAGGGGTATTTCAGTCATTTAACACCTAGGTACAACTTTCTAATGCATAATGTATAAGGAACAAGTCTTTAATGCATAAAGTTTTTACTAATATATATATATATACACACACATATATAAACACACAACTCACTTTCTCTCTCTTTCCCACACCATCTGCACCACCACCGTGAAACCCTAACCCCCAAATTAATTTCACCCACCACACCCATGTAATTCTTTTCAAGAAAATCCCTCATGGAATTAGAGTTCCTACCCGTAGCATTAGCTTTCCACGCAGAAAACGTACCAGATGGATCTGTCTGATACAGTGACGGAACACCCGTATAAGGATCAAACCCCACAATCAAAGTTGAAAGCCCAAACGGCCTCACACCACCACTCTGTGTGTACTTTTGCTGAAGACCTGCAATGTAACGCGTGATGTACTCTAACGTCACTGGATCCTCAACAGTAACTGGTGTGTGTGTGCGCGCAGATCGGAGCCGGAGGAGGAGACCGAAGAGTGACCGGTGGATTTGTTGTTGAACATATATTACCGGTTGTGGGTGGTGGTAGTTGAAGAAGGTGGAGTCGAAGGTGGTTGGCCGGAGAAGATGAATGGCCGGAGAAGATGAATGGTCTGCCGGAGATGAATGGCCGGAGAAGATGAATGGCCAGAGAAGATGAATGGCCGGAGAAGATGAATGGTCTGCCAGAGAGAGAGGGGGGTTGCTGTTCACCGGATTAACAGATCAGGGTGAGGTGTGGTTGTGTGGTTGATGAGTAACAAAGGTGATTCGCCGGAAACGATGGCCGGAAACGATGGCCGGAAACGATGGCCGGAACTGTGCCTCCGGCATCTCTCTCTCTCTCTCTCTCTCTCTGTGTCAGATCTCTATCTCTCTCTTAAGATATGTTTGGGGTCATATGTGTGTAAAGTGTGTGTATATATTATAATATAATAAAGTATAATATTTAATAATTATTTATTTTAATGGTAGGGGTATTTTAGTCATTTCATAAATATTAACAGAAAAAATCTAACAGAGTTAGAAAATTGGACTCAAACCATAACAAAAATAAAACACAAGCACTCAGAATGTTAAAAATGAAAATGTTGGACTCAAGTAGTTAAAATCTAGAAAACTCAGGGACTCAAAAAGGAATTTACTCTTATTGTTATTTTAAACAAATCTGTGCCATAAGTTATCATATTCAAATATTAAAAAAAAGAATCTCTATGCCGGGATATAAATCTAGTGCCATTACAAATGAATTCGGAAGTTTGTAATCGATCATTCTAAAAAGAACTAACATGAAATAAGAAAAAAAAAGTTAGTTATTGAAATATCGAACGCATTAGTCTAAGAGTTATGTGATGCGTTAAAAAATTCATGGGTATATGATCGGGTATATAGTTCGGGTATTTGGGTATGTTGTTTCGGGTCGGGTATCACCTAATCCCAGACCCGACCCAAACACACATTTTTTTAAACTAATCCCAAACTCGACACAATACCTGTCGGGTTACAAAAAATAGTCATTTTTTTCTCCGTTTTTATATAGCACTATGGTACTCGTTTGAAAGATAATAAAACGCTCGTTAATTTGGTGTAATTTTTTTTTTAAAAAATCTCGTATATAAAAGATATTAACGTTTAAAAGTTATGGGAGGGAACATGAGAGAAAAAATAATAAAGTTTTAATATTTAGATTTAGTAGATTAGGTATTTAATAGATTAGGTTAAAAATTATAATAGATTAGCTTAAATCATATTTATTTCTTTTTTTTTAATTGGTTTACATTTGCCACATCACATCCTATATGGCATCTCTCAAAGGAGAGATTGCATAAGAGTATGACATGTGGGATTAATCCCTTTGCAATATATATATATATATATATATATATATATATATATATATATATATATATATATATATATATATATATAGGGTGGGGTTCGTGTAGAAAGTAGTGTTTTCCTAAGAAGTCTAGGAAGTGTTTACAACCATTAGATTAGATTTTTAATGGTGTAGATTAAATGAATGGCATTTATGTAATTAGTGTTTTATAATCATTAGTTAATTAGAACATGTAGGGGTATTCTTGTAAAGTCATTAAAGTTTTAAATGGAAAAAAATAAAAAAATTGTTGCACAAAATCCCTACATTCACGCTCGTTTCCTTTTTTAAAAAAATCACCATCATTTCCATCATTCAAATTCTTATGAAACATAACTGGAAACCTTTTTCATTGTTTATTCAATATGCATTCTTTCAAAGTTTAGCACCAATAAACTAAAAAAAACACTTTACAATAATCAACGCCAATGATGGATCAATTCAACCTTGTAGTGCTTTTGTATGAATATACAACGATCAAATGATGTTATATCATCTATTTTTTTTGTGTAAGGTTTACATACTAGTGTTTATTTCTTCGCGTGGTGTTTTATCAAATGTTTATTTCTTCGTATAGTGTTTTACTGGTGCTTATTTCTTTGCATAGTGTTTTATCACAACTAACAGTGTCTTATCATTTTTTATGGTTGTTAGTTGATTTATTTCTTCGCATCGTGTTTTGTCAGTGATTATTTCTTTGCAAGGTGTTTTACCGGTGTTTATTTCTTCGCACCGTGTTTTATCAAATGCTCATTTCTTCGTATAGTGTTTTACCAGTTTTTATTTCTTCGTGTAGTGTTTTATTCACAACTAACAGTGTCTTATCGTTTTTTAAGGGTTGTTAGTTGAAATCATGATGAATTATGATGAAGATGGTGATGATATTCGTTGAGATTGTATGATGAAGATGATTATCTAGTTATTATTATCTAGTTAAATTCAGTAGCATAAAAATAGGAAATTTAAAAACTGAAATCTATTCCATAATTATCTAGTTATTATTATTAATTGTTTTATTATTAAAAAAACTAATCTAATTTGTTAATTACCAAGATACCCTTTTCTATAGAAATTAGGAGTGCCACATGTCATTAATGTGTGGCTTCCTAGACTTCTTAGGAAAACACCACTTTCTACACAATTCCTAACCTATATATATATATATATATATATATATATATATATATATATATATATATATATATATATATATATATATGGCAAGGATTAAATAAAAACCCTCCTAAATTGAAGAAACCTTGTAAACTTGATCTTGGCCATCCATCTATTAAATCTATGGTCACAAATTTTTTCTATAATATTGATTTAATTAATTGGGTGAAAAACGACAAGAAAGGGTAATAGGGGTAATTTGATTTTTCTGAAAAGGGGACTGACAAAAGCTGATATGACACCCCATCACGCCATTTCTCTCTTACTTTTCCACATTATTATAAAAGCTGTCAGACGTCCCGTGTTACATATGTAACATGTGTTGTGTTACATAGGTTAAAGCTGAGTTGCCCGTTTATATTATTTAAAAAATGTTTATTTATTATTTTTTTTATTAGACCATATTTTTTTTCGTTTTATTGTACAGCATTAGAATTGTTGCATACGTAACGAGAATTGATATGTTAAGATGCATCAGCCAACAAACAAACATAATATATAACTTTAAGATTAAACTAACAACATGAGACAAACATCATATGTTAAGATCATCAGCCAACAACATTTGTTCCATACTAATAAAAAAAGCTACACAAACATATTGTTCATACTGTATCAACAACAAAAACATACTATTAAAAGATTCATACACGACCCCTTGGCTTTCAATAACCATTCTTCTCATAAAAAGTCAATTCTTCATATGTAATGTGCAAACCCAGACATCCTGCATTGCAACCAACAGTAGCAGACGGCATCCAATAATCATATTTGACATAAAAAGCCCACTGTTCCTCGGTATAACTTATACCCTCCCATTCTGCCCTAATACGCCCACTTTCCTTAGACATAACCGACAACCCAGGTCTGTTATATTTCGGTTCATATGGTTCTTCATATTCAGCCCCTGGGTCTGTTTCATAACCAACAGCCCATTCAGGTGTGTGAGCTACATCATGCGCATCATCCTCCGGTGTCATATAGTCTTCTGGTGGCGGATATTCTTCGGGGAAAACGTAATCAAATGCCGAATTCCAATCGAAATTTTCGTCGCTTACAAACCCATCATCCCCCTGCTCTAAGGGTATAACCGGTTCTAGGGGCGGGATAACCGGGTCAACAGGGGGTAGGGGTTCATGTTCAGCTGCAACAGAAAGGATATCTAGTTCAACAGGTGGGGGTAATTCAGGTTCAGCTGCAATTGCCATGTCCGGTTCATTTTGAGGTGGCTCGTGTGCGATTGGGTTGAGATGCTGACGGGCCTCAAAAACCTCCCAAGGGGGAGTGCTGGGGTTGGAATTCATGATTCGACTAAAAAAGCACCTGTAACATATGTTAAAAAGAGAGGGTAAATGTGGACATTTTTAATACGAAAAAAAACAAACTAATGTAAGATGCGGAAAACAGCTTATTTAATATACAAATAATAAGCCATGGCAAAATCGAGTGTTACGTGTGTAAACAGGCGTTTTTTGTTTGCAAACACATACAAACCTTTGTAGTCTGCAAACATCAAACATTCTGACTGCACACAACACACATTGCAGCAAAAAAAGGATATGCTACACACGTAACACCTTAACTTACACACAGATATGGTATAACTAAACACAGATAAAACACCTTAATAAATGATTCTTTAATAATAAAAATGATTCTTTATAAAGAAATACATAATACAAAATAGAGGCCATACAAAAAAAGACATTTTCTGTAAAAAACACACAGGTAACATAAAAAAACTCATACATTCGAAAACAAAAAAAATAGACAGACATGGTGCAAAAACACACGAGTGTTACATGTGTAACAGGAAAACACAGCAAAAACTTTAGTAGTCTGTAGTAAACATAGAGCAGAATTTGATATGCTAGAAAACATAGAAAACAGAATTTTACTGCAAAAAAACGGATATGCTACACACGTAACAGCCTAACTCAACACAAAGATTATACGAAAATATAGACGATAAAAACACCCTAACTAACACACAAAAGTACTACGAACATGAACACAAAACGAAAAATCATTCTCGATGTTTAACATAATAAATCATCAAAAAAAAAAAAATAGATGCTAGTAACACAAAAAAAAAACAATTATTTTCAACTTAAAAAAATATATATTAAACCACCTAACCCCCAAAAAGAAGACATTTCTTGTAAAAAAGTGAAATATTAATGGTCTTTTTTTATGAATTAAAAAAAAAGCAAATTAAAAATAAAATCAATTATTATGCTTACTAAAAATGATGACGTGAATCTTTTGGAAAACAAAAATAACAATCTAAAAAGACAAATAATAACTTGAAACACCATTAATATATAAAAAACACTTGCAACACCATGACAAAACAGACATTTTCTGTTACGTGTGTAACAGATGTTTTTTACTGCAAAAACAGACAAAACTCTGTACTCTGCAAACATCATACATTTAGACTGCATAAAAAAACATACTTTGACCGCAAAAAAAAAAAAAAAAGATTTGCTATAACTAAACACATAGAAAAAAAAAACAGAGAGCAAATTAGTCATAAAAAACACTTAACTTGCAACACCATGACAAAACAGACATTTTCTGTTACGTGTGTAACAGATGTTTTTTACTGCAAAAACAGACAAAAATTTGTACTCTGCAAACATCATACATTTAGACTGCATAAAAAAACATACTTTGACCGTAAAAAAAAAAAGAAAAAAAAAAAGATTTGCTATAACTAAACACATAGAAAAAAAAAACAGAGAGCAAATTAGTCATGAATAGTTAAAAAACCATAAAAAACTAATAATAACTTGAAACACCATGAATATATAAACAAAACCTCTAACTTGAACCACCATGAATAGATGAAAAAAAAAACTAATATTAACGTGAAACCCACAGCCACCACATGAATATTTAAAAAAAAAAAACACCATGAATCTATAACTTAAAAAAAAATAGATCGAAATGTCCTAATCACTAAACAAACTTAAAAAAAAATATTAATCACTTATTTCACACTTCAAAACAATATATGCACATAAAAAAGGGGGATTTATCATTCATAACCTGGTTCGTCTTCTTCGTCTTCTCTGGTCGTCTTCTCCGGTCGTCTTCTCCGATCGTCTTCCCCGGTGGTGTTTTCCAGTCGTCGACAGTGATGCTGTGGTGGTGGTGGTTCGAGATGATGATGATGGGTTAATGTTGGTGTATGATCTTGGAAGAAAAAGTTATACAGAGAGAGAGGTAGATTAAGATGAGAGGAGAAGAAGATGAGGGTTAATGTTGGTGTATGATCTTGGAAAGAAAAAGTTATACAGAGATAGAGGTAGATTAAGATGAGAGGAGAAGAAGATGAGGGGGAATTGAAAATTTGAAATGGGAGAGAGAGAAAAGAGTATTATATATGTGGTGGTGGGTGCAAAATTACTATAATAGCCCTTGTTGAATAAAAAAATAATTGATTTAGATGGATGATGTGGAGCAATGTGAGCCACTAGATGGGTTTGTAGGGGTTTCTTCATTTTGGAAGGTTTCTTCCCAATACTTAGCCTATTATATATATATATATAGATGTTCCTATTAAACAAACCGTTTAAAAAAAGGTATAGATATACATAAAACAAATGGTAAAAATAAAAGAAATCACAAAAATAAGGTATATAAAAAAGTCAAAAATAAAATAAATCAACGGTACCAGCACGGTAAGAAGCACCAGCAAAACGGTCCACGGGACCACTACCAGCATGTATGGCGGCGGTGATACCGTGCTGGTTGTTGGTACCCCTGACCAATTCGGGTGACGCCCCGTCCCCTTATGATTTTGAACTTCTATCATTATCTTATGTGAAATACAAAACCTCGATCTTGAATAAAAAGAAACCTTAATTTCATGCGTTAAAACCAGTAACTAGAATTAAATATAACTAAATAAATCATTATACAAATCACCTTTTTTTAATTACTTGCGTAAGAGACAAGAAGAAGAAACGAGTGAGGCGTGAGTACATGGAGATAGGTGTTCGAGTGAAAGAAAACATGAACCATATGATCAACTAATATTCAAAAATCGATAAAAATAAAAATATTATTTGCAAAAACTAAAAATCAAATTAAACTAATTCAAATCCTAAAATTTTCAACAAATTATACCATAAAACTTGTTTAATTTGATAAACAAATTCAATCAACTCAATCAGAAATATGTCCAATATTATTAATTTTCAAAGCAAAAAAAGATACAAATTTAAATAACATTTCACAAGACTACACCTGGAGACCTGCGGATGACGACGATTGAATCGAATCCGTTTTCACCGTAAAACCGGGCATTCGTGTCACGGTAAAACTCCATCGATCAGACCGGCTAAATAACCGGTCGGGATTCGAATCCGGTCCGCCTTTGCAACAATCTGCTTCACCTATCCGTAAATTTCCTTCAACTACGTAACCACTACTCTTTAGTCTTTTTAATGTAACAATTTGCTTTATAACCTCTTCTTGCAACCTTAATGTATATCTCTCACAATTCTCTATTGGTGAAACCAACGAGTGACCAGTAGAGTGCGATCTAGGAAACTTCAAGGTTGTTTTTCCTTCCACTTCTTGATCTGGAATATTATAATTGAGATTTCCTGTTTCATTTCTTGTTTCTACAATTTGTAACCGTGTCAACTCATGACCAGATTCCGTTTCGGTTACAGTAAGATCAGCTCTACATACCGGACACGTGGTATGAGAAGCTAACCAAGAGTCAATACAATCAGGATGAAACACATGATGACATTTAGGTAAAAACCGAAGGTGTTCGTGGTTTGCAAATTCGGATATGCATACAGCACATTCTAAACCTTCCTTACCTATCTTCAGTTCTTGTACGTCAGAATAAAGAAACACTGGAAATGACTCGAGGATGTTTTGATCAAGACCTTGGGGGAGCTTTAATCGCGACCTGCGATTGGAAACAAGTGGAAGAGATAGGCGATTTTCGAAAGAAGAGGTTTCTAAACACTTGCGGATGTATAATGAGAAGAACGTGATTAAGAACATGGAGAAAATGAGTGCGACTATTATTATTTTCACGGTTGAACTGATGTTACCATCGATTTCGTATGGGTACGAAGGAGAAGAATATGATTGAGCTGCGGTTAATTGTAACAGCATAACCATCACCGCTAATGAGATGATAGATAATGGATGAGAAATGCAATATGTTTCCATAATAAGTTTGGAGTTTTTAAAGTTGATTAAGTAGATTAGGATTAGGAGTTGTTATAAAAATATTAGTAATGTATCGGTAGAGGTTGTCGTGAGGAAGAAGGAAGTGCGTGTAGGGATGTGACAGTGACAGGTGGATGATGGCGGCAGCAGGAGGAGGAGTGATGTGTTGGACTTGGAAGCTTGGTAAAAATGAGGTCTTGAGGAATGTATATATGGTTGTTAGAATCACGAGCAAAACAATAACGATCTTCAGGTTAGTTATTAAGGTGTTGAGGAATATTAATATATATAGGCATTAAGCAAATGAAGTTTATCATGTGTATATCATACTTTCTCCAATGGTAAATGCGTCTTAGGCGACTAGGCGTCCTAAGCTTAAAAACTCGAATTCCATCTCTATCCGAATTAATATTCTTACCCTTTTTGATTTCCAACACATTACCTATAAGTTAAACACAATATTTAAATAAAACTTTTTTTTTACTTTGGGCCCACTTCATCACATTAACCGAGTCAAATCCATGCCTTATGCAAGGGTACCTCATCTAAGCGCTTCTAAAGATTGAGAGACTCCAACAGTAAGGATAACAAAAGGCCTCCGAAAGCTTGATATCCAAGGCCCCAGAAGAAATGAAAAAAAAAAAAAAAAAAAAAAAAAAAAAAAAAAAAAAAAATTGGGTATGTTAAGGAGTGTCTACAAAAGCTAAGGAAACATGAATTGTGAGAAGTAATATGACCCAATATCCATGCGCAAAAAGGATTAGCGAATGGAAAGAGTGAAACAAATCCAACTTCAAAAGTCTTGAGTCATACCGAACACAAGTTTGGGAAAATGGTATCTTAGCGATAATAAACATAATAAAGATAACTTTTAACGAAAACCCAAAAATCTGATAATCGTGAGCTGTCCACACATCCATGCTTCCCATGTGAGTACTTTTGGATGTTTTGGTGAGTTTGTTTTGCTTAAATTGCCTGTTATGAAATTGTTTGTTTTTTTGCTTTTAATTTGTCTATTTTATACAAATATGACGGAGATGGGTAGGTGGAAAACTATTTAAGTGTAGGACTATAAGAGTTAGGTTTCTATGATTGATCAAACATCCAACATCGTGTGATATTGTAGTTATGATTAATTACAAGACTTGTACCTTAAGTTTTTCTTATGTATACTTACTTCAAGTATTAAGAAAGCTTATATAAATAAGAATAGGTCCACATCTACCAATATTTAAAGTATATAACCATTTTTATGTAGGTAATTGAAGTTGCCACTACATTCTCGCTATTAGTTATAAGACCATGTGTAGTGGGGCTTTATATTTATAAAGCCCCTGAATGTGATTGGTCCACGTGGCTGCTGAGTCAGCGTGGAGAGAGAAACTGAAAAAGGGGTGTAGTGGTGGGGCTTTATTTATAAAGCCCCTGTTTGTGATTGGTTGATTTTTTTTTTTTTTTAATCTTTTAATTCAAAATAATTAAAATAAAATGCAAATAAATATAAAAAAATCACAAATAATAATAAAAACACACAACTGATATTAAAAAAAAAAGTTACACACATCCTAAATTCCTAAATTACTTATTAATCCTAAATTACTTATTAATCCTAAATTAATTATTAATCCTAATTTTCTCCACTATGGAGAGTAGTTGTCCCAGGGGAAGTAGTACTCGGGTGAGACGGAACGTGAGCTGTCCCGTCCATCAGATCTCGCATCTGAGGGGAAGTAGTAGTACTGACTAGGAGGGGTAGGTTGGCTATAGTAGTACTCCTCCTCCTCAATCTCCCTCAGGGCTTCCAAGTCCCCCTCAGTTGGGGAAGTCCCATGGTCTTAGGGGATGAGGATGGGGGTAGTTTGCTGTTGGGGGATGGGGATGGGGGTAGGTTGCTGTTGGGGGATGGGGGTGGGGGGTGGGGGTAGTCTGGTGTTGGGGGAGTGAAGCAGCCCAGGGGGTAGGGGGCGACAACGTTAGTCGCTCCATTTGTTGCTGGGCCATGACATAATCCATAGCCCAGACCAATTCCTCATCCGTCCAGTCATCATCGGCAGGAGGATGAGGAGGAAAGGTTGGTTGTGCAGCAACAGCAGGAGGAAAGGTTGGTTGTGCAGCAGCAGCAGGAGGGAGATATAACCAATGTTGTGGAGGAGGAGGAGGATAAATAGGAGGTTGTGGAGCAGCAGTAGGAGGAGGAGATGAGGAGAATGGTAGTCTCCGGGGACGGCCCCGTCCCCTGGGATACCGGCGAGAGTACTGTCGGAGGTTAGAGGAGGATGAGCCTCCTGGTTGAAAACCAGACATATTATGGTTTGAGGAGGAGGATGAGGAATTGGAGGTGTGGTTGATAAATCTGATTTGGTTACCTATTTATAGGGTTAGCAAATTTTGAAATTCAAACGGTTTGGGGGGAAAACGTTTGAAATTCAAATTTTGAAATTTAAACGGTTTGGGGGGAAATTTTGAATTTCAAACGGTTTGGAACAGTAACCGTTTAAAATTTAAAATTTCCAATTATTAATATTATTATCATGTTTATTATTATTATAAAGTTTATTATTATTATTATTATTAAAAAAAAAAAAAGTTGACCTTTGACCTTGCCACATGGCAAGGTCTGATTGGATGGAAAAAGATGCATATGGCGTTATAAATATAAAGCCCACCCCTCAAATCAGTAAATAGCGCCCCCCTGTAGCGGTGTGGGGGGCGCTATTTTTGAATATAAAGCCCCAATGGAGCCCCACTACGGGTGGTCTAACTAGTATTTTCAGTCGCTTGTTGATCAATTTTTTGAACATAATACAAAAACATGATAATAAATCAGACCTACCCGTTAGTCCAGTAAAGGTTGATAGGGAAGACGATGCCATGAGGATGATTACGTTGTTCGGGTTCCCATTTAGGGTGTACATTTAGGATAGCTTAAGGAAATCAGAGACCTCGTTTATAGAGAGGAGAGGATGACGAATTTGAATGTGCAAGTAAAGGTGTCCATTAGCCTCTAACTTTCCTAATGATCTTTATTTATACACCAAAGGGGAAACCCTATTTTATATATGGTTTAGTAAGGGTAATTACATCCATCACATAAAGATCAATTATACCAATAGGGGTATTTAGGTCATTGATCATTTATTAGACAAACGATTATAAGGGCCACATAATAGAATATATACATACAGCGCAAGAAATAATCTAAAGAGTGGCGAGACGGGTGGCGAATTCGTAACAAATGTGATTAAAGCTTATCGTGTGGATAAGGATATGGAGTTCAAGTTTATGCATTGTTGGGATGTGGCGAAACACTCTTCAAAATGGGCGAACGTCCCCCTTGCTAGCGATTCGTCAAAAAGGCCGAACAAGTTTGTCTCAAAATCGTTCGGTTGCACGTGATAACTTGGATGATGATGATTTCGAGGAGGGATTGAGTCGCCCACCCGATAGAGACAATGCAAAAAAGCGGGCCCAAAGATCATGTGGTTCGGTTTTGGGCTCGGGTAAAGCTAAAGGTACGTACACCGGGTAGTTGGACGATTTAAATGCTAATATCGTTCACTTCAATGTTATTCAGCAACAAAGACTCGATGAGAAGAAAAGCATTCGGGATGCTTTTGAAAGAAAAATGACTTTGAAAGAAAAACGCGAAGATATGAAATTTCTCGCCATGCCCGTGATCACCTCACCGATCTCGAGTTAGAAATGATGTTAAAAATGAAACGCAAGATCGTGGAAAAATATAACATGTGGTGTTCGTTATTGTTTTTTTAGTGTTTGGCGTTAATTTTTGTAGTGTTTCGTTTTTTTTATTTAATGTGTCATATGATAACTTATGCCACTAACCTAAGCCCCCACTCCATATAGAGTAAGATGGTGTTAATTTTAGATCATATACTTTTGTGGGTAAAATTAGTTTAAACTTTAAGTATTTTGATTGATGATGATATGAATTATTTACTCATGTTTTGATGATATAGGGGGTGTTTGGGATTGATTATTTAAAACAGATTATGCGTTTTGAAAAAGCAGGGGTGGAGCTGCTTATAGATTATTGCGTTTGGTAGCCTAAAAAACTAATTATCTACGTTTTCAAAACGCAATCCAAACACTAAAAACTGATTATCTGCGTTTTCAAAACGCAATAATCTAAAAATCAGATTCAAAACGCAATCCCAAACACTCTCATAATCCCAGTTTAGTACTAAATTTTGGTGAGTTGTAGTTATTAAGACTTAAAAGGTTAATCACAACAAAATGTTATGTAATTTAAATTACATGTATCTAACTCATGAACTTTATTTTAATGTGGCAAACTTTGAATACTTGTTATTATATGTTTTGAATTGTAACACACGGATTGATTATCTTTTAATGAGACTTGGGGACCGAAGATGGTGGAGGGACTGCAAGGTCATACCAGGGGAGGCAGTAGTGGCTCAACACCGTTTATTAATGGCAGATTTAATCTTGAGAGATAGTCGGGCCAAGGGGGAAAGCGTTTTGCGACCTAGAATTAGATGGGGTAATTTGAAGGGCGAAAAGATTGATCTATTTAGAGATAAAGTCGTATCGATGACATCAACTCGAGCGGAGGGGGATGCAAACGAAATGTGGAAGGACTTGGCAAATGCCATTACAAATGTGGCGAAGGAGACTTTAGGGATGACAACAGGAAAAGTGGGTGGGTATACGGAGTCATGGTGGTGGACTAAGGAGGTTCACGCTAAAATAAGGGATAAACAAGGGTGTTTTAGAGATCTTTTGGGGTTCACAGATGAGGAGAAGCGAGTAATTTTGAGGGAGAGATACAAACAGTCCAAAAGGGAGGCGAAGAAGGCAGTGACAGAAGTGAGGAATGCAGCTTACAAAAGGATGTATGAACGCCTGGAAACAAAAGAGGGGGCGCATGATATGTTCAAGATCGCAAAACCGAGGGAGCGTAGGAGGCAGGACTTAGGGGTGGTGAAGTTTATAAAGGGGGAGAATGGACGCGTTTTAGTCAAGGAACATGACATTAAGTTGCGGTGGCAAACGCACTTCCAAAATCTCTTCAACAATGGGAGGGATTTCCAACAAGAAAATGACAACCCGTCTACTCAAAGCCTCCAAAGGAATAATTGTTATTGCCGACGTATCACACAGGGAGAGGTAAGAGCAGCACTTAGTAAGATGGGAAGGGCTAACAACGTTATTCAATCTTATTTTCAAATCTAGAAGGATGCCAGATCAATGGAGGACTAATGTAGTAGTACCTTTGTATAAGAAAAAAGGAGACGCCCAATGTTGTGGGAATTATAGAGGGATTAAACTGCTAGGACATACTATGAAATTATAGGAGAGAGTAATCGAGTCTAGACATAGAAGAGAAACTCAAGTTACGGTTAACCAATTTGGTTTCATGCCAGGGCGGTCTACTACAGAAGCAATACATATCCTTAGGAGATTAATGGAAAAATATAGGGAGAAGAAGAGAGATTTGCATATGGCGTTCATTGATCTTGAAAAGGCATATGACAGCGTGCCTCGTACACTGATTTGGGACAGTTTAGAGAGTAGAGGGGTTTCTGGGAAGTATATAGACCTAATTAGAGATATGTATGTTAGGACGGAGACTAGCGTTCGGTCGCCTGTAGGAGAAACTGAATCTTTCCCTGTAGAAGTAGGACTCTATCAAGGGTCTGCCTTGAGCCCTTTCCTGTTTGCGGTTGTCCTAGATGAGTTATCAAAGTCGGTCCAGGAGACGGTCCCGTGGTGCTTGCTTTTTGCAGATGATATTGTGTTAGTATCCGAGAGTAAACAAGGTTTGAATGTGAGGCTAGAGTAGTGGCGTGTAGCGCTAGAAAGTAAAGGTTTAAGGATTAGTCGATCCAAGACGGAGTACTTGTACTGTGACTTTAGTGGTGTGGGCAATGACGAGGACACTCAGATTACCATTGAGGGACAGGTGGTGCCACAGGTAACTAAGTTTAAGTATTTAGGATCATTTGTACAAAGGGATGGAGAGATAGATAGTGACGTAGCTCACCGCATCCAGGTTGGATGGTGTAAGTGGGGAGCAGCTACTGGGGTTTTGTGCGACAGAAGATTTCCAACTAACTTAAAGGGGAAGTTTTATAGGGTAGCTATTAGACCGGCTATGTTATACGGCTCTGGCTGTTGGGCAATCAAGAAAATGCAAGTACAGAAGATGGAGGTAGCTGAGATGAGGATGTTGAGGTGGATGTGCGGTCACACACGGTTAGACAGGATAAGAAATGAGGTTTTAAGGGATAGATTGGGGGTAGCTCGTATCTCGGATAAGATAAAAGAAGGGAGATTGAGATGGTTTGGGCATGTGAAGAGGAGACAGACGACTGAGCCAGTTAGAGTGGTAGAAGGTCTCATTGTGGAAGGGAAGAGGAGTAGAGGCAGACCAAAATTGACGTGGGATGAGCGGGTTAGACAAGATTTACTGGGGTTGCACCTCTCTGAGGACATGGTCTGTAACACCCCAACCGATGGCGGAAACATCGGAATGTCACGTATTGATGATTGTTCAGTAGCTCATGGTAAATAATAGATTTCATTAAATAAGTTACATACAATTGTTCTAAGAATTTGTACATCAAATTGAATAAAACTATGCAAACATCTTCAAGCATCAATTCAAATCTTCAAGCAAGCTATAACCTGAAACATGTTAAGTTGAAAATATTTTGGGTCAACAAAAGTTGGTGAGAATTACATAGGTTTTGATAATCGAATAAAATTGTTGTGCAATTCATGTGTCATGGCAATCTAGTCCATATGCAAAAACATACTAGAAGTAAATCGTGTGCATAATCAACCATTGTGACTGTTGTATTGTGGTACATCCCATACGCTCATGGTTCACTCGTTTAAATTGCAGTAACAAACACCCACGCAACCTTTGTAGGAGGCACGTATCCGGGTGGGATTGTCAGTCCAATAGATCTATCAATGTATACCGTTTGGCTGATGAATGTTTATGCTAGAATTGTGCTTACCGTAGTCATGTTCAGGACATAATGCAACATAGAAATACACATAGACACATTGATGATTGAATTGCATATAGAATGTTGTAACATGTTTAACCCCAAAAATGGTGATAAATAGAAAAGGGGCTATGTAAAACTCACCTTAGCAAAATGTTATATCTGTTGAAAAATTGAATAATGGTGTTGCCCAAATGTATCAAGTATCACCCTATAATAAGGTAATAAATATGTCTAAGTCTATCAAGTCTACAAATGTATCAGTTTCAAGGGCTTCGAATTGGGGATAAATGCTTGTTTGATTAATATCAAAAACGTTTGATAATTGAGGGAATATTAATAAATAAATAACCAAAAATCTTTTTAGGAAATTTAAAGTTAAGATGGTCACAATAATGTATTCAAAGTGTAAAAATAATTTTTACAAAATTATTTTCTTTAAAATAGAATATTAATTCTATTTATAACAAATTGTCAAAATTTAACTTTAATATTTAAAAATACTAAAATTAAAGAATTATTAGTTTAAAAATTATATTTCTGTTCCAAATAATCAGAAATAATTTCTATAAAATTTTGGTGTAAAAATATTAAAAATTGGATTTATTATGATTTAATTATGATTAAAACTAACAAAAATTGCTTAAAAATATAAAATAAATGATTTTTCAGAATTAAAAATCATTTCAATAAAGTTTATCATTGTACAAACTCAGGATAATTTTTGTGAAAATTTATAAAATTGTTTTGATATTTTAATAGAATTTTATAAATATAATAGAATAAAATTGATTTAATTATTATAAATATTAAATAAATAAATTTCAGAAAACTAAAAATTGTAGGTGAAACTTTTACATCAGATTTGTTAAAAATAATTTTTTTAGAATTTATAAAAGAGTTTTAATATTTAAAAATGAATTTATAAGATTATATGTATTATATATATTTATTTGTTAAAACATGAAAAAGAAGCAAAAAAGACGCCACTGCCGGGACTCGAACCTGGGTGGCTCACGAGGCAACCATCAGTCACAACCACTTGGTCCAGACCAGTGGTTGTGATTAATTCTGTTTTATTTAAAATATATACACTATGCAGAATTGAGTTTATCCCCAAATCAACCCTTCGAAGCCCTAGATTCTGCAATAGGTTGATTCACACATCAATGGCTCAATTGATCTTAGGGCTTTTGATGTGTGAATGCCGGAGATCAAAACCCACTAACAACATTATACTTACAGCGCTTAATCGAACTCGAATGCTCGGTCAAGGCTCGAAGTCAAAACGCGATTATAGTTCAAGAACAGAAGATTATAAGTAGAAATTGGGGATGTAGGAAGGATTAGTGGCGAGTTGTGAAGGTTCGTGAACGTCCAATTTATAGTGCTAAGCACTGGTTCGATGAAATGGCAAGGATTGACCAAGCATTCAATGGTATACGCGTATCCGGTTAATTGTGTATCAATTGATTGATATTAATCGTATTGCTTAGTCATGATAGGCCGGTAATCAAGTAAGGATACCAAAAATGAATCAATTACGAGTTTAGATGATGGATTATGGCAAGTCGTATGTCACAGTTGACTTTCCAAGTCAACTGTGACGTTTTAAACAAGTTATATAATTATTTCGCGCCTGGATTGAATCAGATAAGAAAGCTAGCCCAGCTGGTTAGTGAGTGTGTTGGGGTTTGGGTCGGCGCGGGTTCGAAACCCGGCTAGAGCTTCTTTTTTTTCTTTCTTTTTTAACAGCAAAGGGGTAGAAGGGAGTTGGGCTGGATATTTGTCTGGGCTTGGGCCTGCTGGATTGGGTAAGACTAATCACAAAAAAATCAGTTTATTTTTTTTCTAATCTAGTATTTATTATAATTATTATTATTATAAATCTTTATATATATATATATATATAAAATGCTACAAAATAATTAAATGTAAATTATAATAATAGAACTTGTCGTTTTAATCGTAACGTACAATTATTAAATGCAAAATGTTACAGTCTCCCCTACTTTTAGGAACTTCGTCCCGAAGTTAAGAGAAACACTAGGTTTACAATTGGTCAACTACTGAAAACCTTGATAAAATTTCACACTTCCTTAACGTACCTGTAAACTCATGATTACGTTCCGGACCGTAATTATCAATTTACCTTACATTAGGGTTTTGCGTCCTTTTATGACTCTACCGATTGTTGAGCAGGTCTGATAGTCTCCACCAGTCGTTGAGCAGGTTGTAGGGCCTCTCCCGACTGTTGGAAAGACATGATGACCTCTACCAATCGTTGAGTAGATTGTTTGGTAGTCAACTAATTGTCGTACAAGTAAGCAAGTATGATTATAGACATAGCAATCAGTTCACATTCAAACAAGCATGCACACAGATGTTATGATAATACTTGAATTTATTATTTGAATCAAAAGTGGCAATACATGGAATTAAAGAGAAAGTAGGCATTATTCAAATGGTAGGGTTTGCTGTTAAGTAGCTGGAGGGTTTCAAGCGGGGTTATTTGGAGCATCAAGAGCGTTTGTAGCTGGGATTCGACAAGCATCTGCAATATGCCCATACCTTTGACAATTGGTGCACTGTCGGCAGGGAACTTGAGTTGGGTGGTGATACTGGCAGGTGTCACACTTAGGTAGCTTCCCGTTGTATTGTTTCTTGTTGGGTGGGACAGTGGTGTCTATTGCAAAATTCCTGACCTTACACTTCCCGTTGGTTGAGACCTCGGTTTTGATTTCAACGGCAGGTTGGGGAGTATCCTTTTACTTTTCCCATTTACGAGTTAGGGTTCCTGCTTTCACATGGTTATCTGTTAGGGTGGCAGCCAAACGCTTTGCTTCCTCCAAAGTAGCAGGGTTCCTTCCCCACACCGTGTCTTGAATCTGCATCGGTAAGCCACCAATGTAATTTTTTCGATAGCAATGGGCAAAGGGGTGACTTTGTGGGGTAGCAGTAAGCTAAGTTCGTGAAAACGAGTGTTGTAAGCAAGGTTTTCCCCACTGTCTTGAGCAAGATCATGAAATTCATCTTCCAACTTCTTAATTTCATTACGAGGACAGAACTCTGCCTTCATAATGTCTTTAGCTTAATCCCAAGTTAAGGCAAGTGCAGCTTCAGCTCCGCGAGTGCGTTTTTCTTCATTCCACCAAGTGAGTGCTCGTTTGTGAAGAACACTCATGGCATAACGGACTTTAAAGTTGTCGGGGCATTCACTGTTAATGAAGGTATTCTCAATACCCTCAAACCATTGTAGGAGTCCTGTAGCTCCTTCTTCTCCACTGAATTTTGGGGGATTGCAAGAATTAAAGTGTTTAAGGGTACAGGCTGGAAGACCATTTCCAATCCCGTTGTGGTTTCCATTTCCATTTCCGTTGCCGTTACCGTTCCCGTTGCCGTTCAACTGGATGACTTGAGCTAGTAAGTTGGGAACCAGAGTTGTGATTTGCTGCGCCATTTGTTGAGAAATGATTGCAGCCAGTTGAGCATCGACACCATTGTTGTTGTTGTTGTTGTTGTTGTTAGTGTCATGGTTATGGTTGTGATTGCTACTCCCTTCATCATGATTATTACCACTGTTAAGACGAGTGCTGCGACGTGGAGGCATGATCTGTAAGTGACACAATGAAATGAATGAGGTTATATAAGGAATGTAATAATTTATTCATTAAAACGAATAAACGAAAACGTTGACTTATCAAAGATTCTAAATTCTAATAACATATGAAGACATGCTTTAGCCTATAAGTGAACACTCATCCCGAGAATTCCAAGGTAGGCATCCAGGTCCCTTGTCTGATTGAGATATATGCGCAATGCCAGCCTAGACAGAAGACTCAGAATACAGGCATTCACCCTTCCAGATTGCACGTGTTCGTTATTAAAATCTAGAACTTCGACGAGATCTCAAGGTGGTTCAGGTTAAACCTGAGGATTTTTGTCCTATTAGTCTAGGAGTGGATCCAGTGATGGAGAGCAACCTTCTTGTAGGGATGAAAGTAGGGATATGAAGTAGGAGGGAGATAGAGTATAGCAAGTAAAAGAAGCAAGTACTGGTTAAATCCAATGGTTATAGACTAGATTATTTTTCTAATAACCTAATTCCCTATAACCATGGCTCTGATACCAATCTGTAACACCCCAACCGATGGCGGAAACATCGGGATGTCACGTATTGATGATTGTTTAGTAGCTCATGGTAAATAATAGATTTCATTAAATAAGTTACATACAATTGTTCTAAGAATTTGTACATCAAATTGAATAAAACTATGCAAACATCTTCAAGCATCAATTCAAATCTTCAAGCAAGCTATAACCTGAAACATGTTAAGTTGAAAATATTTTGGGTCAACAAAAGTTGGTGAGAATTACTGTAACACCCCAACCGATGGCGGAAACATCGAGGTGTCACGTAGTGACGATTGTTCAATAGCTCATGGACTAAAGTGTAAATTTGAATACATTGATTTAATAATTTATTGCATTGAAATGAAATACAACGATTCTAACTGCCAACTAAATTTAAATACAATGAATCAAAATCTAAATATAAATCCGAAAGCTTAAAGGATGCATCTCAAAACAACCTGAAACATGTACAAAATAATTTGGTCAATACAAAAATTGTATTGGTGAGCATACCCTGTTTGAATAAATATAGTAGGAAAAATGTTTAGCAATTCATGTGCGGTACCATTTGCAATTATGTAATAAGTAATATCCGTTCAAAACCAAACCTGAGAAGAATGACTAACACATGACTAACCAAGTGAATAATGAATTAACAAGACAATGACCAAGATTCTCTCAACAGAGTCTCAAGGGGGTATACCATAGTACTATTCATTGAAAAGCTAGGCCGCCCAGCGGTTAATGATTTTGACAAGTCATAGACACACCAATTAACATAAAGCAAACACACATGAGAATTGCATTTAGTAAAAGAAATAGAAATTTGATAGTAAGTACATGAGTCACCCCAAAGTAGTAAAACAGTAAAAAGGGGAAGATATACTCACAGTTTGCGAAAGTGATCAAAATCCAACTTAAGCGATCGTGAGCTAAGTAATGGGAATTCCGAGGAATTCAACCTATAATGTATAAGAATACTAATAAGGAAATGTCTAAGAGTCTAAAGTATATAGGGTCTAAGGCATTAGGGTTTGCTAAGTCGATTTGGGGAATTAAAGTTTTTATGATAAATCGCGTTAATGTAAAAGTTGTACGTCAAAAATAATATATAAAAGTTTGTAAATGCTGTTTAGGTAATATAATTATTCCCAATTGAATATTTAGGTAAACATATGTTTTGACTAATTAAGACGAAATAATATAGTTAATTACTTAAATTAATTATTGTAAACAATAATAAATATTGAAATAATTGGCTAGGAGTTACACATCGATCCAACAAATGCTAATAAAGACATTCAACCATAAGAGTATTTCTATTTTATAAAAAAAATATTTATAAAATAGATGTTTAAATTGTACAAATAAATAAATGTTTTATTATGTCTAATTAAACATAATAAGACTAATAATACAAGACACAATCCAAAAATACTATTTTCATAGAAAATGGATACTTTCTGATGTAAAGTAATGAAAATAATTTTCCCATAATTTTTATAAACTTATTTATATTTAAAACTGATTTAATGGTATTAAATCATGTTTAAATGATTAAAAATAGGAAAATCAATACAAATAAATGTTTTCTTAGCCAATAATTTTTATTTCAGTTCTTAATGATTAGAAATAATTTATGACAAATTTTCATATTAAAATAATTAAATTTCAATTTTATATGATTTAAATATCATTAAAACCACATAAAATCAAAATAAAACACAAAACACTCTTAAAGGTAAAAGTTTCTATGAAAACTCAATCTACTTAATTAAAAAGGCTCACAATAAATTTTATAGAGTTTTTGTGACAAAAACCTATTTAACATGAATATTATTTGTTTTAAAACTAATTTAACAAATAAAATGAGATTACACATATAACCGTATCAAAATAGAGGAAAAATGACATGAAAATTATTCTAACATAATGAAATATGTTTCTACCAATTTTTGTGTTAAAATACATTTAATACGATTTTATATGAATTAAACATGATTAAAGCATCATAAAAATAATTAAAAATACTAAACAGCCTCAATAAATTCCGAAATAATTTCTAAAACTTCTAATAAGTTATAGGAGCAAGTCTACCAAGTTTCATAATTTTTGTATAAGAAATGAGTGAGTTATGAATTTATAAAGTTCTATAAACTTTTAAATCAAAATCCCCAAATAATCTAGAAACACCCTAAACCATAGATTATCCAATTGAAACCCTTAGACACTATAATTAACAAACTAAATAGAGGGCTATTGATCTATAAATATGAATAATGTATCATGCAAAAATAATCAGAAAAACTCACAACGTAGCTAATCCAATTTGTAGAAATAAAACCGAAATAGAACCCAAGATTAAGCTTCCAAATTCGTCAGAAAACAAGAACTAATGGATTATGCTTGGACCTTAAACGCGTAGGATAACTACTAATCTTGTTCAGAAATTTGGGAACTCAAAGAAGAATTATAGATGCAAATAGAAATTGGTGAAATCCGCGACAGGAATATAGTGAACAAATGATTTTTTTTTTTCCAAAATAATGCCCCCATGTGTGTCTATATATATATTTCAAATGATCAAGGTTAATAAATGGAATTTATGGTGACATAAAAACAATTTCAAACAAACATAAGTATCAATAAAAAAAATGTTGTTTCAATATATAAATGCTCATAATTATTACTAATAAAAACTTGTTGAAACATGTTGAACCCGATTTGAGTAGTGTAGGAAAATAATACATAAGGTTGGCATGTTGACTTTGTTTGTTTCATAAACCGTTGAGTTTATAAAAAAAATCCATTTAACATCAAAACTTAACAACTTTCTATTTAG
This sequence comes from Ambrosia trifida, assembly GCA_028751855.1. Lineage (NCBI taxonomy): Eukaryota > Viridiplantae > Streptophyta > Magnoliopsida > Asterales > Asteraceae > Ambrosia > Ambrosia trifida. Next base: position 215,570,468 of record CM054122.1, on the reverse strand, counting down.
TTATTTTTTTTTATTGGTTTGAGCTTTACGTTTTAGTTATGCATTCAATTTTCAATGTAGCAAAATTAGTTATTAGTTTTGACACTTAAAACAATTTAACTATTTTACCAAATTAAAATTCGGGTATTACAATTTTTTTCCCCAAATGTTATTCCAAATTTATTAGAAATTTGCGAATGTTACAATTACATAGGTTTTGATAATCGAATAAAATTGTTGTGCAATTCACGTGTCATGGCAATCTAGTCCATATGCGAAAACATACTAGAAGTAAATCGTGTGCATAATCAACCATTGTGACTGTTGTATTGTGGTACATCCCATACGCTCATGCTTCACTCGTTTAAATTATAGTAACAAACACCCACGCAACCTTTGTGTGAGGCACGTATCCGGGTGGGATTGTCAGTCCAATAGATCTATCAATGTATACCGTTTGGCTGATGAATGTTTATGCTAGAATTGTGCTTACCCTAGTCATGTTCAGGACATAATGCAACATAGAAATACACATAGACACATTGATGATTGAATTGCATATAGAATGTTGTAACATGTTTCACCCCAAAAATGGTGATAAATAGAAAAGGGGCTATGTAAAACTCACCATAGCAAAATGTTATATCTGTTGAAAAATTGAATAATGGTGTTGCCCAAATGTATCAAGTATCACCCTATAATAAGGTAATAAATATGTCTAAGTCTATCAAGTCTACAAATGTATCAGTTTCTAGGGCTTCGAATTGGGGATAAATGCTTGTTTGATTAATATCAAAAACGTTTGATAATTGAGGGAATATTAATAAATAAATAACCAAAAATCTTTTTAGGAAATTTAAAGTTAAGATGGTCACAATAATGTATTCAAAGTGTAAAAATAATTTTTACAAAATTATTTTCTTTAAAATAGAATATTAATTCTATTTATAACAAATTGTCAAAATTTAACTTTAATATTTAAAAATACTAAAATTAAAGAATTATTAGTTTAAAAATTATATTTCTGTTCCAAATAATCAGAAATAATTTCTATAAAATTTTGGTGTAAAAATATTAAAAATTGGATTTATTATGATTTAATTATGATTAAAACTAACAAAAATTGCTTAAAAATATAAAATAAATGATTTTTCAGAATTAAAAATCATTTCAGTAAAGTTTATCATTGTACAAACTCAGGATAATTTTTGTGGAAATTTATAAAATTGTTTTGATATTTTAATGGAATTTTATAAATATAATAGAATAAAATTGATTTAATTATTATAAATATTAAATAAATAAATTTCAGAAAACTAAAATTTGTAGGTGAAACTTTTACATCAGATTTGTTAAAAATAATTTTTTTAGAATTTATAAAAGAGTTTTAATATTTAAAAATGAATTTATAAGATTATATGTATTATATATATTTATTTGTTAAAACATGAAAAAGAAGCCACTGCCGGGACTCGAACCCGAGTGGCTCACGAGGCAACCATCAGTCACAACCACTTGGTCCAGACCAGTGGTTGTGATTAATTCTGTTTTATTTAAAATATATACACTATGCAGAATTGAGTTTATCCCCAAATCAACCCTTCGAAGCCCTAGATTCTGCAATAGGTTGATTCACACATCAATGGCTCAATTGATCTTAGGGCTTTTGATGTGTGAATGCCGGAGATCAAAACCCACTAACAACATTATACTTACAGCGCTTAATCGAACTCGAATGTTCGGTCAAGGCTCGAAGTCAAAACGCGATTATAGTTCAAGAACAGAAGATTATAAGTAGAAATTGGGGATGTAGGAAGGATTAGTGGCGAGTTGTGAAGGTTCGTGAACGTCCAATTTATAGTGCTAAGCACTGGTTCGATGAAATGGCAAGGATTGACCAAGCATTCAATAGTATACGCGTATCCGGTTAATTGTGTATCAATTGATTGATATTAATCGTATTGCTTAGTCATGATAGGCCGGTAATCAAGTAAGGATACCAAAAATGAATCAATTACGAGTTTAGATGATGGATTATGGCAAGTCGTATGTCATAGTTGACTTTCCAAGTCAACTGTGACGTTTTAAACAAGTTATATAATTATTTCGCGCCTGGATTGAATCAGATAAGAAAGCTAGCCCAGCTGGTTAGTGAGTGTGTTGGGGTTTGGCTCGGCGCGGGTTCGAAACCCGGCTAGAGCTTCTTTTTTTTCTTTCTTTTTTAACAGCAAAGGGGTAGAAGGGAGTTGGGCTGGATATTTGTCTGGGCTTGGGCCTGCTGGATTGGGTAAGACTAATCACAAAAAAATCAGTTTATTTTTTTTCTAATCTAGTATTTATTATAATTATTATTATTATAAATCTTTATATATATATATATATATATATATATATATAAAATGCTACAAAATAATTAAATGTAAATTATAATAATAGAACTTGTCATTTTAATCGTAACGTACAATTATTAAATGCGAAATGTTACATGGTCCATGATAGGGGTTTATGGAGGCGAAGGATAAAGGTTAAGGACTATTAGGATATGGTTAAATTGTATTTTAGGTGTTTCATAGGGTCTTACCTTTTGTTTTCACGTTATACGGATTTTATATTTATATGCATAGGTTGTTTTATGGTGGTATAGTGTCTGTTCTTTCGATGAATTGTTTTCAATGTTTATGATGTTATTAGTAGTTGTGTGTGCACTTTTTTTTTCCGTTGTGTATTTAAGCAGAGGGTCTCTCTGGAAGCGGTCTCTCTATCCTTAGGGGTAGAGGTAAGGCTTGCCTACATCCACCCTCCCCATACCCTATTAATAGCTTTGCTATTTGTGGGATTTACTGGGCTTGGTTGTTGTTGTAACCATTACTATTCACTTAGCAATTTGCTAAGCATGTGTGCGATGTGTGATTTTAGAGAGCAATTCCAATTTAGATTTACGACGTCCACGACATATTTTTTGTTGTAGTTTTACACTTTTACATTTCAAAAATACATGTTATTTTTTGATGTTTTTTTCACGCTTGTGGCCAGAATCCTTTTACCGTTATTAATAATTGGGGAATTGGATTTTAATAATCTTAACTTTGCCTCGTTGGCCGACAATAATCTGTACTTGAGAAATTGCCCACAATAGTCCCAACTTTCAAAGTATTGGCCGACAATGAACCTTTGTTAATTGAAACTAACCCATTTTCAAAACTGAAAAAGTTTGAAAGTTGAAAAGTTCATTGTCGGCCAATACATTGAAAGTTGGGACTGTTGTGGGGAATTTATTAAGTACAGATTATTGTCGGCCAACGAGGGTAAGTATGGATTATTAAAATCCAATTCCTATTAATAATTTTACCACGGTTAAAAAGTATACTTAAAGGTTAAAATTTATAAGCACAAGATTAAAATATAAATTTCTGCCATAGACTATTTATTGGGCTTTTTTTTTTTTTGAAAGGCTAAAAACTTTTATTCCAAACCCAGATATTTACATAGTTTTCTAATAGCAAGGTGCTAGTTAGAAAACAAACATGTTGTTACATTACAGAAATTAAACATGAAGCTCGAAAGAAACCCATTTATCCCAATCCCTTGCGACTTTTTGCACGGTTTGATACCCAAGTATAGGATAATAGCTTGATTTCTCCCAACATTTGATCAAGATTCGGTCTTTTCCCTAAGAAGATTTTGTTGTTTCTTGTCTTCCATATTACCCAAAACATGGTTAGAATGGCTGCTTTGATTGCTTTTTTCTTGACTTTCCCGGATCCATTAACCTTATGCGCGTTTAGGAGGTCTCTGACGTCGAAGGCGTAGATAGGTGGTATGCTGCACCAGTCGCTAATTTTGCTCCATAGCTGTGTTGCAAAGTAACAGGAGTTGAATAGATGTTCTGCATTTTCTAGTTCTTCGTAACATAGGTTGCATTCGCTGGTTGTATTGATAATCTTTCGATGAACTAAACCTTCAAGAGTTGGTATGCGATCTTGCTCGGCCCTTCACGCTAGAAGATTGGCTTTTTTCGGCACAAAATTACACCATTCGAATGGATAAAAAGGGACTGCAGCGGCTGTTAATAGCATCCTGCAGGAGACGATAGAAAAGGCGCCCATTTCTTCGCTGCTCCATGTCCATTTATCCGGCATGTCGATCAGTCTTATGTTCTGAATTAAGTTGCCACACTCCTGTAATTCGCTTCTTTCCTGTACCTGTAAGGGTTCACGCTTCCAATCCCATCCCACAACCCAACTATTCCCTTGTTGAAGAAAACGGGTTGCAACAGTGCAACGTTTATTTGATTCTAAAGCACACCCCTAAACAAGTCTTCAACCTTGATGTTTGCGTCATCAAAATCCTTTCCAACCTTTGTGATTGAGTTCCAGACCCCAGCAATTGTGGATTTAATAGGTAAGTAAGACCAAGCTCGATCATTATGGTGGATCGAGTCAATAACCTTTCTCCATAATCTTGTCGATTCCGACTTATAACGCCGCCACCATTTAAGTATTAGACTCATGTTCATATGTTTAAGAGATCCCAAGCCAATTCCCCCTTTGTCTTTCGGACCAATGACGCGTTCCCAAGCCACCCAAGCCGTCTTTCGTTTTTCATCATTCCCGCCCCAAAAAAAGCGTTTTCTGAGTTTTTCCAGATCTTCAAGCACACATTTTGGTGCACGGAACAATGAGAAGTTGTACAAGGGTAGACTATCAAGGACGGCTTTAAGGAGTACAACACATCCTCCCATTGAGAGGCTTTTCGCTTTCCATTTTGATAACCTTCCGCTACACACATCAATTACATCTTTCCAGTACTTTGCCTGATTCATATTGGCCCCGATTTGCACCCCGAGATACTTACAAGGTAGTGTGCCGCTATGCACATGAATTGTGTCGGAAGCTTCTTGGACTATTTCGTCACTCACCCCGATACCAAAAAGGTTTGATTTATGGTGGTTAACTTTCAGCCCCCGAGATGAGATAGAAACACCTTAACAATCGAATGGTGTTGCAAATATTGTGATTTTCCCAATCGCCCATGATTATAACATCATCCGCATACATGAGGTGTAATGTAGGGCCAAAGTTCGGAAGATTAATACCTTTGGTTAGTCCCATGGCTTCGGCTTTTAGCATGATGATAAAGCTTCCATAGCGATTATGAAGATGAACGGGGATAGTGGGTTGCCTTGTCTAACACCTCTGTAACATTGAAATTCCCACGTAGGCGACCCATCAATTAATACCGAGGCCCGTGAGGACTGAAGGATACCTAGTATCCAAGTTCTCCATTTTTCCGAGAAGCCCATTAGATCTAAAACCGAATCAATAAAACCCCAATTGATGTTGTCAAAGGCCTTTTCGAGATCAATTTTCAGCATAAAGATGGCCTTTTTATACTTTTTCGCCCAACCGATAATCTCATTTAAAATTAGCGGTCCGTCAAGAATGTTTCTACAGGATAAAAATCCTGATTGGAACTCCGATATTATGCTATCCATAACGGTTTTGACTCTGTTTGCTAGAACCTTGGAAATGGTTTTAGAAATACAACCTATCAAGCTTATTGGTCTATATTCGCTAAGAGACAACGGATCGATGTTCTTAGGAATCATAACAATAAATGATGAGGCGCATCCCCTGCTTACGGTCCCATGATCATAGAAATCCGAAAGTACCTTGAAGAAGTCTTCTTTCAAAAGATCCCAGAATTGTTTGATAAAGGCAAAGTTGTATCCGTCCAGTCCCGGAGCCTTGTCGTTGCCACATTCCCAAATTGCCTCTTTGATTTCTTGAAGAGTGAAAGGTTCAATCAGTTTGGCCGCCTCAGAAGTCGACAGTCTGTTAATATTAATTGGGCCTTAATCACGAGAAAACCAGGGTCAAATAGTCAATGATAAAACACTTTGCCACCAACTTCATTAATTTATATATAGCCCAAAAGAACTACAGGACACATTGATTTCATATGTTTATAACATAATTTATTAACATGAGAGATAACCTTTGAATTAGTCTTATTTCGAAGATACAATACCCCAAAATTAATTCCAAATAATTCTTCTTTACAATATTGCTTTCACTAAGAAATTTGTTACAAATTATATAAAGAAAACATATATCTTGACACCGACCCTATTCTATCCACAACCTTAACTCAATTCACATTGTCACACTTGCGAACTATCGCCACGTGGACCACTCCCATTCACCCACGTCACCAAAAACAACATAAGCTAAAACAAGTACAACAACAATTAAACACCAAACCAGTTCAAGTTCAATCTCACTCGTTGTTCTATTACAACTCGGTTACCAAACTGAGTTGACTCACTCCTGGTTTCTGAAACCGAACCATCCCAATTTCACTATCCAATTCTTCAATCATTTCCCAAAGCGTATCAACCGATATCTTTTTAAAACAAAACAACTGTAACAATCTCTCTTTACAATTTATCAACCTATCAATAACATGACCCAACTCAACCAACTCGTTACAACTCAGTAACCCAACCCGTTCCTTAAACTCACTGAGTCGAACCAACATCTCATTAACCATCAACAAATAATCATGTGTAAGCAGCTCCATAATACCATAAACCAACCTACCTTTCTCCAACAATAACTCATAAGGAACTTTACATATTTCATCTATCACACCAACCAATAAACCAAAGTCTTTAACCAAATCAGAGGTTATTAACGAAGACAACACATCTTGTTGTTTGTCTTTCTCTACTTTCAAACAAGACGAGACCAAACATATGTTTGTCGACGTGAAGATAACAGTTTCTAGGTAACGGGCGTACCACCTGACCCAAGTGGATAATATCCACGTGGCAGGTGAGGAGTGGTCACGGAAGTTGGAGAGTTTAAGGTTGTTATGGCCATTGGCGTATGGGAAAATGAAAACCTGGTCTTTGAGGATAAAGGGGCCACGTGTGATGATGACGTGGAGGGTGAAGAGGCATTTAAGGGCGACGTAGGTGTTGTGGGTGCGGTGAAGGCGGTTGAGTAAGGAGTGGGTGATGATGGAGGCGGTGGCGCGTGAGGTGTTGCCTAGGGAGAGGAGGGTGGTTAAGTGGTGGTCGGTGGGTGTGGAGGGAGAGTGGGTGGTGGTGCGGAGGACGGCGATGTGGAGGTAGGAGGTGGTGGGGGTGGATAAGAGGGTGTGTTTTGTGAGGGAGAGGGTGTCTTTGATGGTGCCGATGAGTGTTCTCATGGTTGGTGTTGGTGTTGGTGTTGGTGTGATTGAGATGGCATTGGTAGTGTGATAATGAGGTTGAAGGGAAAAAGAGGAGAGAGGGAGAGGGATGAGAGAATTTGACCGTTTGGGTTTGTGATGATGGTGTTTCAAGAAAGTTTTTTGAAAGACGAGATGTTTGATTTTTTAAAGATAAAAGCGAAAGTTTTGTTTGACAAGATTTTTTTAACATATTGGAATGGACTAATGTCAAATAATTGGTGCTTTTTTATTTTAATTACAACATATTATCCGCGGTTTTAATTAATTACGAATAACTCGCGCCATTAAGTGTCCCCACCCGGTGAAGTGGTATCTAAATGAAAAATTAATACGGGTGGTGTCAGATTCAAATGAGAGGTGAAGTTTTACTGATTATTTTAGGGTGATACTATTTGAACACCCCAAAATCTATTTGGACACCCTAGGTATGCCTCGTATAGCTCTATACGAGACATATTTAGGTCAAAAAGCTGCACACAAACTTCAAGAGAATCTCAGACCTAAAACTTCGTGTCAATATGTCTCATATTAGTCAATATGAGGTATATCATAGCCAAGTATGTCTCATATAGATCAATATGAGGTATATTAGGGTCTTTTTATTATCTTTTTGTATTTTTATTTTTATTGTTTTAAATAACTAAAAATACTAAATTAACTTTAAAAAAATTCAAAAATTAACAAAAAGTTAGTTATATTCATTCCAATATTATTTTAACAAAATTACAACTTTTTGTTACCAGTATTATTTTATAAAAATTATTTCTTTTGTTTGGGTATGGATGGTTTGAATTAGGATAAGTTCATATTAAAATTGATTAAAATTTTAAAAAAAATTAAAATAACAATAAAAAATTAAAAAGTAAATAAAAATTAAAAAATAAAAATTATAAAAAAAACAAAAATAAACTTAAAAATAAAATTATAAGGGATCTGAAATATTTCATTTTGAACCGGACCGGTTCGACCCTATCAGGTTGGATAACAACCCGGACTGTTACGACCCAGCCGGGCCGGGTAGCGACCATAACTGTTTCGACATGACCCGCCCCGTATCGACCCGGACCTTTTCGACCTGACCCGTCCCGTAGCGACCCGGCCGGGCCCGGTAGCGACCCGGACCGTTTCGACCCGGCCGGGCCTGGTAACGACCGGACCGTTTCGACCCGACGGGACAGGTAGCGGCCCGGATCATTTCGACCCGACCGGGCCCAGTAACGACCTAGACCGTTTCAACCTGACCTGTCCCGTAGCGACCCGGATTGTTTCGACCCGGCCGGGCCCAGTAGCGACCAGGACCGTTTCGACCCGGCCGGGCCCGGTAGCGACCAGGACCGTTTCGACCCGGCCGGGCCCGATAGCGACCAGGACCGTTTCGACCCGGCCGGGCCCGGTAGCGACAGGACCGTTTCGACCCGGCTGGGCCCGGTAGCGACCCAGACCGTTTCGACGTGACCTGGACCGTTTCAAACTAGCCGGGCCCGGTAGCGACCCGGATCGTTTCGACGTGGTCGAGCCCGGTAACGACCCGGACCGTTGCAACAATAAAAATGAAAATAAAAAAATAAAGAAAAAATTACACCGTTAGTCCTTATGGTTTTCTCCAAATTTCAATGTAAGGTATTAAGGTTTTATTGTTTCATTTTAAGGTATTAACCTTTTAATTTGTTTCAATGTAGGGTATTAGGGACTAACCTAGTTAAAACTTAACTAAGTTTGAGGGGTATTATGGTCCATTCACCTATATATTCAGACTTTTAAAAATATTGAGTTGAAACCAATTCCGAGAGGACTCGAACTCGGGAGCTTTGTGTCACAACAAACCGGAGGGTTTATAATGTTGGTTTAAAAATATTAAAGTCTAAGTTTTAAACAACTGATCATACAGATCAGATGGTTCCTCCGGTTTGTTGTGACACAAAGGTCCTGAGTTCGAGTCTTCTCAGAACTGGTTTCAACCCAATATTTTTAAAAACTGAATATATAGGTGAATGGACTATAATACCCCTCAAACTTAGTTAAGTTTTAACTAGGTTAGTCCCTAATACCCTACATTGAAACAAATTAAAAGGTTAATACCTTAAAATGAAACAAATTAAAAGGTTAATACCTTAAAATGAAACAATAAAACCTTAATACCTTACATTGAAATTTGAAGGAAACCATAAGGACTAACGGTGTAATTTTTCAAAAATAAAAAAAGACCCTGATATGCCTCGTATTAGTCAATATGAGGCATATCAAAGCCACCATATCAGTTTTCAAGCCAAGTATTGGTACCAATACTAGGCTTGATATGCCACGTATTGCCCAATACTAGTTGAAAATTTTTTTTTACACTATTTAAAATAATGTTGGTAACAAAAAGTTGAATTTTTTTTTAAATAATATTGGACAGAATATAACTAATTTTTTTGTTAATTTTTGGATTTTTTAAAGTTAATTTAGTATTTTTAGTAATTTAAAAACAATAAAAATAAAAATATATAAAGAAAATAAAAAAAAGACCCTGATCTGCCTCGTATTGGTCAATATGGGGCATATCAAAGCCACCACGTATTGGGTTTGATACTAGGCTGAGAAGAAGTGATATTGTGACACCCGGCAAATTCTGGTTAACAACGTTGTCTAGATGAAAGTCTACCTTAGCGAGTCACGCGTATATTGTACTTAACTGGGTTAGTTAAGTCGTGTTATGGTTCGGGAACTGTTAGTTCAGTATAGAGGATCATCGGATGTGAGTCTAGAGGTTCATTAGATGTCAGTCCTTAACCAAGTGTACAAGTGGTGACGATTCGTAGAATCGTCAGAGCATAGGGAACATACAAGTCTCGAGTCCCGGGAATTGGTGAACGAGTGTGAATATGTTTGTTTGCAAGTTTTATGTGTTTACAATCATTATGTGACTTGTCGGTATGTGAAAATGTGTTAACATATGTTAAAACGGGGTTTAACGCGCAAAATACACAGAACCAGCCCCTATAGGCGATTAGGGGAGGCTAATCGCCTATAGGGTATGCATTTGGGGATCATTTCATGCGATTAGGGGGCTACTCGCATGAAATGATAGGCGATTAGCCCCTAAATGCATGAATGTCATGCGATTAGCAATGCTAATCGCGTATAGCTGCTGCACAATCGCGTGTTACGTGCTGGACGACTAAAAACGACTATAAATACAATACTTGACCTCCTAAACTTCATAATACCAACCCTAGTCGTCCCATAAACCGCCCCAACACACACACAACCTCTGGAACGTGATTTTGGATCAAAACACAAGGTTTCAAGCTTATTTCATCAAACCATCACAATCTAAGGTGTGATTCTCATCCATGAAATCTTTATAAACGTTTTTATTAAATCCCTAACGGTCCAGACCTGTTTTAAAACGTATGAGTCTTCTGAAAATCGTTAATAATCATTGTTAATCGGATTCTAAGTAGCATGCATGATGTATGTGGGTTTTCAATCAAAAGCTAGGGTTTTTATGATTCAATATGGATGATTACATGTTATTAGGTTAGTTTCAGATTAATAATGATGGCATGATGATAGAATCTGAGAAATTGTTCATTAGGGTTATAGTTATGCATGTTAATATGATGTTTCATGCTATGTGTATTGTGTTTGGATTACATAGTTGCATGCAGGGCTGATAATACGAGGCAAAACGAAGGATTTTGGTTTAAACATGTTTGGTATAGTTGTTGGATTGATATTGGATGATTACACGCGTTCTGGATCCGATTTGGAGTGTTAAACGCGCGAAAAACCAGAACAGCTGGGTTATTGGCGATTAGCAACCCTAATCGCCGATTAGCAACCCTAATCGCCTGTGTTATAGGCGATTAGGAGGCCAATCGCCTATAAAGATGCCCTAATCGCCTATATACCATGCAATTGGGGGCTAAATGCCTCTATTACATGCAATTGTGATCCTAAATGCTAGTTAAGTCCTGAAATACATGTCTTATAGCCCCAATCGCCTATAAAGTCAAGATTTACATGTCTTATGACCCTAAATGCCTATATTACATGCAATTAGCCTTCCTAAATGCCAGTTGACCAACCTAAATGCTAGTTGACTTTTCCTAATCGCGTGTACTGCTGCTGTAAGTGTAAATTAGTATTCCGAGACCCGATTTGACATCTAGGAACATGCTAGGAACCCCGTAACATATCTAATAACTTGGTAACATATGTTTGGATGTAATTATGTGATACGTGAACTACGTGCTATAACTTGTTGGACGTTAACGTATGTTAAGTGTGATTGCATGATTGTTTGTTTGGGAGCGTAAACATAACACGGGGAGTCTCGGGTCACCAATGGGATGTCGAGTCTTGTACATTGGGTCAGTTAAACAGTCACGGTGTTTTCAAACGAACTTGGTTATGGTCTGGACATCTAGGGACTAACTAACCTGCGGGTTATTAGTCTAAGTACTTGTAACTGTCATATGTTAGGTCGCTGCTTTACGGGACTAGCATAGCTGCTGAGTTTATTCGTGTTACGGAGTAACGCAACTTAAGGTGAGTTTACGGCCCCTCTTTTAACTGGTTTCGCTTTTCGGGGGAGAAAACATGTGTTAAAACTTATGTTTGGTAACTACTGTCATACTATGGGTTTCTATGGTTTACTATACGATCTTTGGAAGTCCCGGGGGGAACCATGAATGTGCGGGTTTGCACAACGGGGAAATGTGAATAGCGCTATTGGGAGTGACCAACCCCGCTCGTCGACTTGGAGGGTCGGCGGGTGCATATTGTCTCAATCAGGAACAACAGGTTACTACATCGGGCACGACATCTGGTTTGCGAGTTAGTAATGGTTTTCCAATCGTGATAGTAACAAAACATGCGCCTAGCTAGCGTACTTTGATTTTTGATTTGTTATAGTATGGACAGGTTGAACTTGGTACTTGGATTACAAAACCTGTAAACTCACCAGCATTTTTGTGCTGACGTAAACTTTTTACATGTTTTCTCAGGTCGCTAAGGTAGCACAATGGAACTAGGGCGCACGCGTCTGCACGGCGTCTAGTTAGGATTGCATGGTTTTCAAACGTTGAACACTTGGTTTATTTTGGATTATGTTTTGAATAAGCTTCCGCTGTATTTGGGGAATTTTAAACTATGTTTTTGAAATTGCATATGTTCATTCAGACTTGTTTATTGTGATCGTTGGTTTGGATCCTGGTTTGTCATGCGCCTCGCGGTAAAACTCCGCAAGTGGATTTTGAGGGTGTGACAGATTGGTATCAGAGCCAATGGTTATAGTGAACTAGGACTGCATGTAGAGTCTAGTCTATAGCCGAGTCGCACACACTAGACGATCACATAGTACTAAACATTTTGGTGGATTACGTATGGGCTGTCGGGGTGTCTCTAAATCATCTGACCTTTCTATGTTGCATCATCCGTTCTATCCTAGGTCGAGTTACTTGCTTTCTAGGCAGTGTGGTGTATTGGGGTAAATCGTGTACTCTTGAGATTTGTCCAAGGATCGGACATCTCCCTTTCATACTCCAATAGAAACACTTGCCATAAACTACCGTGGTATTACGGTGTATAGCTAAGAGTCTATGTTCGGTGATTTGAACTTTGAACTAGGAGAACACTTGGAGGACCATGTAGAGCGGTTTATCATTTTGGGTGCACACAAAATCATAAACCGAAATGCATGGAAGCCCTAGTGAGCTCTGGGTTCGAATGGATAGTCCTGGATTGGATCTAGCTTTGATCTTGTAAACGTTAGTGGTTATCATTAGCTGCGAAACTAAATTTTCTCGTTCTTTCTGCCAGAATCATGTCTGGAGTACGAGGAGGACGTGGAGGTGGTCGCAATGGTGGACGTGGTGGTGGTCGCGGTGGTGCTGGTGGTCGTGGAGGTGTTAACCTATCACAGGAAGATCTGAACAACTTGCTACAAGCTGCCTTCCAGTTAGGGCACAATGGTGGTGGTAAGTTGATTTATCCATTTTTGCCTCATTAGTGAACCTTGTTTACATTCGTCGTGTTTCCTCATGCATTTCATTTCAGGTGGTCCTGTTAACCCACCCCCACCCATGTGTACCTACAAGATGTTTCGGGACTGTAAGCCCCAGGAATTCTCTGGCACTGAGGGTGCGGTGAGCTTACTCAGGTGGTTGGAAAAGGTGGAGTCAGTGTTTCTGATGTGTAACTGTCTCCCAGAGGATCGAGTTAAGTATGCTGCTCCGTTATTCCAGGATGTTGCTTTGACCTGGTGGAATAACATCACTCAGAACATGGGTATTGGGGAGGCTTATGCTATGCCTTGGGAGAATTTTGTTCAACTGTTGAAGCGTGAGTACGTTCCAAGGGAAGAGGTGCAGAAGTTAGAGCACGAAGTGTGGAACCTCAAGATGTCTGGGTCTGAAATTGAGAAGTATACGGTGAGGCGTAACGAATTGGCAGTGCTGTGTCCCGATCTGCATGTGCCAGAATACAGGAGGATTGAACATTATATCTCGGGGCTAGTACCAGAGATCGCAGGGTTGGTGGCTGCGGGAAATCATCCTACATACTCAAAGGTGGTCCGATCGGCTCATAGGATGACCAACTTGAAGGTGAATGAGGGTATTTTGCCTGCTAAGGGTTCGACTGTCAAGGCCCCGGAGAATAACAAGCGTAAGTGGGAAAACGAGGGGAAAGGATCTGGGCCAGCACAGCAGGGTAAGAGATTCGACAGCGGGGGTTCTTCTTCTTCGGGTAACAAACAGGGTGGTTATGCGGGAAAGTTACCTAAATGCAACAAGTGTGGGCGTCATCATCAAGGGAACTGCGACAGTAATCGTTGCCATCGCTGCCAGCGAGTTGGGCATTTTGCTAAAGATTGTCGGGCTACACTTCCATCTACCCAGGCCCCAAGCAATACCCCGGCTCCTGCTGCTCAAGGAACTACGGGAAGACAGGGATGTTACAACTGTGGTGAGACTGGGCATTACAAGAAGGATTGCCCGAAACTGAAGCAGGGCGGGAACAACGGTAACGGGAACAACGGGGGCGGCGGCAGAAATGCACGTGCCTTCGTCATTGGAGCCGCTGAGGCTAGACAGGATCCTGACACAGTTACCGGTACGTTCCTTCTCAATAATCGCTTTGTTAGTGTTTTATTTGATTCCGGTGCCGATAAGAGTTTTATATCCATGGAAGTTAGTCGACTGCTAGATGTAGTACCCGTACCATTAGAGGCTAAGTATATTATTGAGTTGGCTGACGGTAAAAAGATTGAAGCTACTTGTATCCTTCGGGAGTGTCAACTAGAGTTGTCGGGTTTGTCGTTCCCCATCGACCTTATGCCGATACCTTTGGGTAGTTTTGACGTTGTTGTGGGCATGGATTGGTTGTCTTTGTATCGCGCGGAGATCTGTTACGACAAGATTATTCGGATTCCTCTCCCTGATGGAGAATTCCTTTCTGTGTACGGTATCAAGGGCGGTGTTCCGCTAAATATCATCTCTAGCATGAAAGCCCTTAAGTATCTTCGAAAGGGTTATTCGGCCGTTTTGGCACTTTTATCTGTTTCCTCTAGCGATGAGAAGAAGATCGACGATATTCCAGTTGTACGCGAGTTTCCTGATGTTTTTCCCGATGATTTATCTGGTCTTCCTCCCCATCGTCAGGTTGAGTTTGGTATTGATCTTGTACCAGGGGCTGCTCCTATTGCTCGGGCCCCCTACCGTCTTGCACCTCCCGAGATGCAGGAATTGTCTAGTCAGTTACAGGAACTCTTGGACAAGGGTTTCATCAAACCAAGTTCTTCCCCTTGGGGAGCCCCGATTCTATTCGTCAAGAAGAAAGATGGAAGTTTTCGATTGTGTGTGGATTACAGAGAACTGAACAAATTGACCATCAAGAACCGTTATCCTCTTCCACGTATTGATGATCTATTCGACCAGCTCCAGGGTTCTAGTTACTACTCCAAGATTGATTTGAGGTCCGGTTATCACCAGTTGCGCGTAAGGGAAGCTGACGTTGCAAAGACTGCCTTTCGTACACGTTATGGCCATTATGAGTTCTTGGTCATGCCTTTCGGTCTCACTAACGCACCGGCGGTTTTCATGGATTTGATGAACCGCGTTTGCAAACCATATATGGACAAGTTCGTCATTGTGTTTATTGATGATATTCTGATCTACTCCAAGAACAAGACCGAACACGAGGAACACCTGCGTTTGGTTTTGGAACTCTTGCGACGGGAACAACTTTACGCCAAGTTCTCAAAGTGTGACTTTTGGTTACGCGAAGTTCAGTTCCTAGGACATGTGGTTAATGAACTGGGAATTCATGTCGATCCAGCTAAGATCGAAGCGATTAAGAACTGGGAAGCACCAAAGACGCCAACTGAGGTGCGGCAATTCCTAGGCCTTGCGGGCTATTATCGTCGTTTCATTCAGGGGTTCTCGAAGATCGCTCAACCCCTCACCACTCTTACTCAGAAGGATAGAAAATTCGACTGGGGTGAACCACAAGAGTCGGCATTTCAAGAACTGAAATCCAAACTTTGTTCTGCTCCTATTTTGTCCTTACCTGGAGGCCCTGATGATTTCGTTGTTTACTGTGATGCCTCTATTCATGGTCTCGGTTGCGTGTTGATGCAACGCGAGAAAGTGATTGCGTATGCTTCTCGTCAACTCAAGGTGCACGAGAAGAACTACACCACCCATGACTTGGAGTTGGGTGCAGTGGTTTTCGCGTTGAAAATTTGGAGACATTACTTGTACGGTACCAAATGCACCATCTACACCGATCACAAGAGTCTTCAACATATTTTCGACCAACAACATTTGAACATACGACAGCGTCGTTGGATTGAACTTCTGAATGACTATGATTGTGCCATTAAGTACCATCCTGGCAAGGCGAATGTTGTAGCAGACGCCTTGAGCAGGAAGGAATCAACTAAACCTCGTCGCGTTCGGGCGTTGCAACTCACTATTCATTCGTCTCTACCTGATCAACTCCGTTCTGCTCAGTTAGAAGCTTTGAAGGAGGAAAACCTTAAAGCTGAAACTATGCACGGTGCCGACAAGCACCTCGAGCGAAGGCCTGATGGCCTGCATTACTTCGCAGAACGCATATGGGTTCCTTTATTCGGGGGACTTCGGGAGCTTGTTTTAGATGAGGCTCATAAGTCCCGGTATTCTATTCATCCTGGTTCGGATAAGATGTACCAGGATCTGAAGGTGCTTTACTGGTGGCCAAACATGAGGTTGGATATAGCCTCATACGTGAGCAAATGCTTGACCTGTGCTAAGGTCAAAGTGGAATACCAGAAACCGTCGGGTCTCTTGCAACATCCTGAAATTCCAGAGTGGAAATGGGAACGGATTACAATGGATTTTGTCACGCAACTTCCTAAGTCACCAAGCGGGAATGATAAGATATGGGTGATTGTTGATCGGTTGACAAAATCAGCCCATTTTCTCGCTATTAAGGAGACCGACACCATGGACCGTTTGGCTCGTCTTTATCTGAAGGAAGTTGTTTCTAAGCATGGGGTGCCGGTTTCTATTATTTCGGATCGTGATTCCCATTTTACTTCTCACTTCTGGAAGTCTTTACACAAAGCTTTGGGTACCCAGCTAGACATGAGTACAGCTTATCATCCCCAGACTGACGGTCAAAGTGAACGTACGATTCAAACTTTAGAAGACATGCTGCGGGCATGTGTGATCGATTTTCGCAAAGGTTGGGAAGCTCATTTACCGTTAGTAGAATTCTCGTACAACAACAGTTATCACACGAGTATCAAGGCAGCTCCGTTCGAGGCACTGTACGGGCGGAAATGCCGTTCTCCTCTTTGTTGGGCTGAGGTGGGTGAGAGTCAACTCACTTGGCCTGAACTAGTGTACGAAACTTCGGAAAAGATCGTACAGATTCGTAACCGGTTGGCAGCGGCACGGGATCGGCAAAAGAGTTATGCCGATCAGCGTCGCAAACCATTGGAATTCCAAGTTGATGACAAGGTACTTCTGAAGGTTTCACCGTGGAAGGGCGTCATACGCTTTGGGAAGCGTGGCAAACTCAACCCTCGGTATGTCGGTTGATGTGTGTAAATGTATAAATATAAATAACACAAGTTCTAATTAAAACGACTCACCTAAAAACTACACACGCACGGCAAGTGTACCGGTCGCAAAGCAGTAAACAGATAAGACCGAGTATCGAACCCAAAGACGCGAATGCAACTCTAGATCACAACCTCTACCGAATACTAGCCTAAATAAATATATACTTAAATGGGGGGGGGGGGGGTTTAAACTAATAATTATAAACTTAATTAAACTAAATAGATTAACCTTAACTTAACTCGGCAACTAATACAAACTTAAGGAACCGGAGAAATCAGATAGGAAGAAGGCTGGTTACTTAGGTAAAATCCCTAGACACTAGCAGTAAATCCTGAATCTGGTAATTAACTTGAGACCCTATTCTTACCTAATAAACCTCCTGTCAAGGATGGCTCACTAGACTTAAGGCGGGACAAGTGTAGAAATGCTAAGATGGATCTGGATCGCCCTAGCGTACCAAAATCCCACAGAAATCAGATTATAACCTCTCCTGGATTAAAACCCTCAAACTATGAAGCAGACTTAAACTCTACTGAAGAAAACCTAGGAAAACTCTAAACACGGACAAGTAGCTACTCCCGCCCTAGCGCTTGCCAACTACCGAACAATGCCTAGTTAGTTACCTAGCAATCTCGAGTTAGATTTCTCACCCTCAAGAATGGACTGCACGTCTTAGTTACTTTATTATATTAGTTTGTTATACTTGTGTCGTACTCCAACTCCAAATACTAGCACGCTAACCTAAGTTGACGAACTAGATTGATTTCAAGACCTAGGGGGTATCTCTACATGCCTAGCTCCACAAAATCAATAAACAAACTTCAAATAAAATCAACACCAACACACATATATCAAATCCAACAATAAAATTAAAATCATGTAATCCTACACATCAAAATTAAAAACCAAGAATCATTAAAAACTGCAAATTACGTGTCTAGTTCATAAACCTAAGCAACCATAAAAGTTTTAGTTCATAATCTTTATAAACATCACAAAATAAATAAAAATAGTTTTAACCATGTCTATAAAAATAATAAACGAAAACTAAACCTAACCCAAGGCTCGTTGGCTCTTGATCTTTAACGTGCCCATGGCCTTTTCTCCTTCCGTGCCCTTTCGCTCGTCACCGCTTATGGCCGGTTCGTTTTGTCTTTTGTGTGAATCAAAGAAAAATGTGAATTGTTGTTGTGCTGTGCGATTGTAAGTGAATTCCAAAATTGTGAATGAATTGTTGAATATGAAAAATGATCGTCAATTCCCCTCGTGCGCCGCTTTTCTTTCTTTGATGGGTTTTTTTTGTTTCAAACTTCAATTGGGCCTCGAGCCCTTTGCTTTCTTTTTTTTTTTTTTTTAATTTAATTATTATTAATATTATTATTATTATTTAGTATTATTATTATGAGGAGTAGGAGTAGTATTAGTATGCTCCAAGCTAGCTTCGGGTGTTCTTGACTCGGCCAAAGTTTATCGTTTATGCTCCGACGTCAATGAACACATGCTCTCAAGTGTTCGTGTCTCAATTAAAAATCTTTCGTTTTGAGCTCATTCTCCATGAACACCTATAAAATAATAAAATCAACAAATAAGTACTAAAAACTAATAAAAAACTATACAATGAAAAAAATAGAAAACAAACGAATACACGCCTTAAACTACTAAAAATTATATACAAAAGACTCAATTATAACTTAAAATACATAGGAGAATAGATGTGTTTTACGACACATCAAACATCCCCACACTTGACTCTTTTTCGTCCCTGAAAAAGAATTATGCTATGGAATCACAGTTAGGTTTACATCCAGTTTCAAAACATAGGTTACTTAATTAATAATCTACTAACGTATTGATTGCGATTGCAGGTATATTGATCCTCTTAAACCCACACCGGTTTCCAAGCCCCTTTTTATTTATGTTAAGTTCATGTTGATTAGTCTATCTAGGGTCTCACTCGAAGGAAGCCACAGTTCCTCCTAATCCCGCCTCAAGCTTATGAAGCTAAAGGAACGACCAATTGACCATTTCCCAACCGTCTTATGTAGAAAACCAAGAGAATTTAAAATCACTTTTTTTTTTTTTTTTTTTGGCATACTTAACTCAGAGGGTGTGACCAATCCAAGTCGCTATCCCAGTGGCCAGGCACCTTAAGCTTCAGCATTTTTATTTTTTCATCTCAGCATACTTAACTCAGAGGGTGTGACCAATCCAAGTCGCTATCCCAGTGGCCAGGCACCTTAAGCTTCAGCATTTTTGCTTTGATCTCTAATTTTTTTTTTAAGTGATTAGAAATTCTAACGGTTTTCTACTTATAACGGTGCTTCTTATACTATTTTTGGCGGTTTCGGTCTCCCCGTTTCTCCTAGATGAGAACCCACAAAATAGCCTATATAATTAATTTATTACTTTTCAAAGGAAACCTTTCTACCGGCCGAGCCTACCCACATATCCCAAATCAGACACGTTTTCAATCAATTTTAATCTCTTATTATACATACTATTTGAAAACCGGACACCTAACTTTACCTATCATTTTCCATATTTTATATAATGCAAACTTCAAAATCAGGGACCTTTTTTTTTTTCAATTTTTTTTTTAACTTAAAATGACTTTATATACAGACTAAACGACAGTTTCCCCTCCCCACACTTAAACTCTACATTGCCCTCAATGTAGGAATAGAGAACGACTCAAAATAAAAAAAAATAAATTCCGAATACAAAAATAAAAAAAAACGAGGGCAAATTGGAAAGGACTTAGCTGGTTAATTAATGCGTAAGCTCCAAAAACTCTAGTCCAATCCAGCTCGATCGTATAGCATTTTGGTCGCGATCGGCTCTGACACACTAGTAAACTCTGGGCTTGCCTTGACAAATGATAAACAGCTCTGGAATCACCCGAATGGAGATTGAGTACGGGCGGTGCAATCCAAACCTGCGCAAAACGAAACAAACAAAACCCGAGCATAATACCAAACCACAAATAATAATAAAAAGACTAAAACTACTACTTAGACTCATAATATAACAACAAACAAGAAGACGTACCTGCTTGGTAAAATAGCGGTGAATGGTGGTAGAACCAAATGGGTAGAGAAGAAAAAAATCTGGTTCTCGCTCAATGTGAAGGACACTGGTGATCACAACACGCGTTGCAAGAGAAAAAAAATATATATAACTTTCCGGGGTAATAGCTGGTCGCATGAGGCGAACAGGTCAGCCCAGACTTCTCACATTACGTGAAAAGTCTTTTTTCAGAGAAAGTTAATTAATTTTTTTTTTTTAAGAAGAATTCTCTTATTACCCAAACCTTTACCAAAACTCCCACTCATAAAATATATATAAAGATAATACATGGGATCTGCTCATTGTGAAATTTCCTCTACCTAAGCAAACACGCAAACTTGCAAACAGACTCAAAGACACAAAAAATAAAAAATAAAAACCTATGAACCACTACCGATTGACTGACCACAAATAAAAAAAATGAAAAGCTAGAAAAATAAATAAATAAATAGGTGTACATATAAATTTACAAACTCTACAAAGCCTCCCCACACTTAAACTTTATCAGGGGGCTTCTCTTTTATCTGGACCCGATCCAACCCATTTAATTCCACCCGGTCCATATTATTTAGCAAAATTACATTAGTGGAATTTAAAAATATTTTATCGAATTTAAATGGGTCGGGCCATCAATATTTAAATTTACCTGGACCAAACCTGATTCTTGGCATGTAATGAGGGGACTTGTTGTCTCTACAACTCCTGACCCTCACCCTGTGTCGGTCCAGATGCCTCTTCGCCTTCTCCCGTGGTGGTGGCCATGGTGGTGGCACTAGTAGCAGTGTAATATCCAATTCCTGCACGGGCCGGCTGTGGTGTTCTTCTTCTTCCACCATTGCTTCTTTCTCGTCTTCCTTGTTTGGTGACACTTGTTCAAAATCTTTGTCCACTTCTGGAGCTGTCAAATCAACCAACTCGTCACCAAACTCTGCTTCCTCATCAGCTGCTTCTTCAAGCAGGTCAGTGGTGTCTTCCTCTTCCACCACTTCTTCCTCAAACAGCCAGCCTGTGCATTCTGAAAAATCCATATCTTCCTCAGCCTCCCCTATCTTCTCCATCATGGCTTTCCTATGCGCGTCCCAGGCTATCCTTTCTATCTCCTCATCATCACTCCAGACATCTGCCTCCCAAGGGTATGCTGTTGAACTAGAGATCTGGCAAGGCTGCTCATCCTGCTGAACCAAAGGTGGGACTAAGGCGTCCATTATGGTCTCTGGCTCTAACCCTGAATCCTGCAAAATATCATCCTCACAAGACAAGTGTAAAGAATCATATGGGTCAGTTAAATCATGCACAGAATCAGATGAGTAAGGACAAACAGTTTCAGCAACGGGCCTAACACAATCAGGTAATGTAAGTGTTACCATCTCGTCTGGGTCATCATATGTGAAATAAACCTGCTGAACTGAAGGTGGGACTTCAATGTCCATTATGGTCTTCAGTTCATCCACCTGAGCCTCTAGCCTCTTAAGTGCCGCATCTTGTTCCCTCAAAGAGTCGGTGCGCTTGGATAGCAAAGAATTGATATCCTCGAGCATGAGCTGTTGTTTAGCAACTAAGGCGGCAAAATCGGGTCTAGTGTGAGACGAGACATCCCGATAATCGGGATGTGGATACAAATGTTGGCTAGGTGGATACTCTGACGAGTTACCACCATGCCTATCCTCATACATCTCAGCTTGTAGACGATCAGTCCGACTTTTTATTCTATCTAGTGGCTCAGATATTGCAGGGTTAAACCACCTGTTTGCCTGTGGGTATGAAGGCTGGTGTAACTGATATGGCTGCGGCTGCAAATACGTGTTAGAATAATAATCTGTGGAATACCCCGATGAATATGAATGAGGGCATCTTATGGTAAAGTGGGGTCCTCCGCAGATCTCGCACATGATAAAAAAAATTATATATTAAGAATAAAAAAAATAACAATAATAAGAAAAAAAAATAAAAGGAAAAATTATTCACAAAATAGTAGACCAGAAACGGATCGGATGATTCTCAAGAGTGCCAATTGCGTCCCCGGCAACGGCGCCAAAAACTTGATGTGTGTAAATGTATAAATATAAATAACACAAGTTCTAATTAAAACGACTCACCTAAAAACTACACACGCACGGCAAGTGTACCGGTCGCAAAGCAGTAAACAGATAAGACCGGGTATCGAACCCAAAGACGCGAATGCAACTCTAGATCACAACCTCTACCGAATACTAGCCTAAATAAATATATACTTAAATGGGGGGGTTTAAACTAATAATTATAAACTTAATTAAACTAAATAGATTAACCTTAACTTAACTCGGCAACTAATACAAACTTAAGGAACCGGAGAAATCAGATAGGAAGAAGGCTGGTTACTTAGGTAAAATCCCTAGACACTAGCAGTAAATCCTGAATCTGGTAATTAACTTGAGACCCTATTCTTACCTAATAAACCTCCTGTCAAGGATGGCTCACTAGACTTAAGGCGGGACAAGTGTAGAAATGCTAAGATGGATCTGGATCGCCCTAGCGTACCAAAATCCCACAGAAATCAGATTAAAACCTCTCCTGGATTAAAACCCTCAAACTATGAAGCAGACTTAAACTCTACTGAAGAAAACCTAGGAAAACTCTAAACACGGACAAGTAGCTACTCCCGCCCTAGCGCTTGCCAACTACCGAACAATGCCTAGTTAGTTACCTAGCAATCTCGAGTTAGATTTCTCACCCTCAAGAATGGACTGCACGTCTTAGTTACTTTATTATATTAGTTTGTTATACTTGTGTCGTACTCCAACTCCAAATACTAGCACGCTAACCTAAGTTGACGAACTAGATTGATTTCAAGACCTAGGGGGTATCTCTACATGCCTAGCTCCACAAAATCAATAAACAAACTTCAAATAAAATCAACACCAACACACATATATCAAATCCAACAATAAAATTAAAATCATGTAATCCTACACATCAAAATTAAAAACCAAGAATCATTAAAAACTGCAAATTACGTGTCTAGTTCATAAACCTAAGCAACCATAAAAGTTTTAGTTCATAATCTTTATAAACATCACAAAATAAATAAAAATAGTTTTAACCATGTCTATAAAAATAATAAACGAAAACTAAACCTAACCCAAGGCTCGTTGGCTCTTGATCTTTAACGTGCCCATGGCCTTTTCTCCTTCCGTGCCCTTTCGCTCGTCACCGCTTATGGCCGGTTCGTTTTGTCTTTTGTGTGAATCAAAGAAAAATGTGAATTGTTGTTGTGCTGTGCGATTGTAAGTGAATTCCAAAATTGTGAATGAATTGTTGAATATGAAAAATGATCGTCAATTCCCCTCGTGCGCCGCTTTTCTTTCTTTGATGGGTTTTTTTTGTTTCAAACTTCAATTGGGCCTCGAGCCCTTTGCTTTCTTTTTTTTTTTTTTTAATTTAATTATTATTAATATTATTATTATTATTTAGTATTATTATTATGAGGAGTAGGAGTAGTATTAGTATGCTCCAAGCTAGCTTCGGGTGTTCTTGACTCGGCCAAAGTTTATCGTTTATGCTCCGACGTCAATGAACACATGCTCTCAAGTGTTCGTGTCTCAATTAAAAATCTTTCGTTTTGAGCTCATTCTCCATGAACACCTATAAAATAATAAAATCAACAAATAAGTACTAAAAACTAATAAAAAACTATACAATGAAAAAAATAGAAAACAAACGAATACACGCCTTAAACTACTAAAAATTATATACAAAAGACTCAATTATAACTTAAAATACATAGGAGAATAGATGTGTTTTACGACACATCATCGGTCCATTTACGATCCTGGAACGAATTGGACCGGCGGCATATCGTCTTGATTTACCGACAGAGCTCGGTAACGTACATAACGTCTTCCATGTGTCCTACCTGAAGAAGTGTCTGGCTGACGAGTCTCTCATTGTTCCACTGGAAGAGATCAAGGTTGACGATCGTCTTCGGATTGTGGAGGAACCGGTTGAGATTCTGGATTACAAGATTCGTAGCCTACGTCATAGCAAGATTCGCATTGTGAAGGTTCGTTGGAACTCGAACCGGGGACCAGAGTACACTTGGGAACGGGAGGATCAGATGAAGTCTAAGTATCCTCATCTCTTTCCTAAGGAAGCGTTCGAATCGAGATACGTCTCCACTGCTGCTGAATGAATCTCGGGGCGAGATTCCTTTTAACGTGGGGATGATGTGACAACTCGGGTAAATCTCTCTCTTGGTTTCTATCTTTTGTCTGTTTCTTTTGTTATTCCTTTTGGGTACTGTGCAATTTTCGGGACGAAAATTCTTTTAACGTGGGGATGATGTGACACCCGGCAAATTCTGGTTAACAACGTTGTCTAGATGAAAGTCTACCTTAGCGAGTCACGCGTATATTGTACATAACTGGGTTAGTTAAGTCGTGTTATGGTTCGGGAACTGTTAGTTCAGTATAGAGGATCATCGGATGTGAGTCTAGAGGTTCATTAGATGTCAGTCCTTAACCAAGTGTACAAGTGGTGACGATTCGTAGAATCGTCAGAGCATAGGGAACATACAAGTCTCGAGTCCCGGGAATTGGTGAACGAGTGTGAATATGTTTGTTTGCAAGTGTTATGTGTTTACAATCATTATGTGACTTGTCGGTATGTGAAAATGTGTTAACATATGTTAAAACGGGGTTTAACGCGCAAAATACACAGAACCAGCCCCTATAGGCGATTAGGGGAGGCTAATCGCCTATAGGGTATGCATTTGGGGATCATTTCATGCGATTAGGGGGCTACTCGCATGAAATGATAGGCGATTAGCCCCTAAATGCATGAATGTCATGCGATTAGCAATGCTAATCGCGTATAGCTGCTGCACAATCGCGTGTTACGTGCTGGACGACTAAAAACGACTATAAATACAATACTTGACCTCCTAAACTTCATAATACCAACCCTAGTCGTCCCATAAACCGCCCCAACACACACACAACCTCTGGAACGTGATTTTGGATCAAAACACAAGGTTTCAAGCTTATTTCATCAAACCATCACAATCTAAGGTGTGATTCTCATCCATGAAATCTTTATAAACGTTTTTATTAAATCCCTAACGGTCCAGACCTGTTTTAAAACGTATGAGTCTTCTGAAAATCGTTAATAATCATTGTTAATCGGATTCTAAGTAGCATGCATGATGTATGTGGGTTTTCAATCAAAAGCTAGGGTTTTTATGATTCAATATGGATGATTACATGTTATTAGGTTAGTTTCAGATTAATAATGATGGCATGATGATAGAATCTGAGAAATTGTTCATTAGGGTTATAGTTATGCATGTTAATATGATGTTTCATGCTATGTGTATTGTGTTTGGATTACATAGTTGCATGCAGGGCTGATAATACGAGGCAAAACGAAGGATTTTGGTTTAAACATGTTTGGTATAGTTGTTGTATTGATATTGGATGATTACACGCGTTCTGGATCCGATTTGGAGTGTTAAACGCGCGAAAAACCGGAACAGCTGGGTTATTGGGGATTAGCAACCCTAATCGCCTATGTTATAGGCGATTAGGAGGCCAATCGCCTATAAAGATGCCCTAATCGCCTATATACCATGCAATTGGGGGCTAAATGCCTCTATTACATGCAATTGTGATCCTAAATGCTAGTTAAGTCCTGAAATACATGTCTTATAGCCCCAATCGCCTATAAAGTCAAGATTTACATGTCTTATGACCCTAAATGCCTATATTACATGCAATTAGCCTTCCTAAATGCCAGTTGACCAACCTAAATGCTAGTTGACTTTTCCTAATCGCGTGTACTGCTGCTGTAAGTGTAAATTAGTATTCCGAGACCCGATTTGACATCTAGGAACATGCTAGGAACCCCGTAACATATCTAATAACTTGGTAACATATGTTTGGATGTAATTATGTGATACGTGAACTACGTGCTATAACTTGTTGGACGTTAACGTATGTTAAGTGTGATTGTATGATTGTTTGTTTGGGAGCGTAAACATAACACGGGGAGTCTCGGGTCACCAATGGGATGTCGAGTCTTGTACATTGGGTCAGTTAAACAGTCACGGTGTTTTCAAACGAACTTGGTTATGGTCTGGACATCTAGGGACTAACTAACCTGCGGGTTATTAGTCTAAGTACTTGTAACTGTCATATGTTAGGTCGCCGCTTTACGGGACTAGCATAGCTGCTGAGTTTATTCGTGTTATGGAGTAACGCAACTTAAGGTGAGTTTACGGCCCCTCTTTTAACTGGTTTCGCTTTTCGGGGGAGAAAACATGTGTTAAAACTTATGTTTGGTAACTACTGTCATACTATGGGTTTCTATGGTTTACTATACGGTCTTTGGAAGTCCCGGGGGGAACCATGAATGTGCGGGTTTGCACAACGAGGAAATGTGAATAGCGCTATTGGGAGTGACCAACCCCGCTCGTCGACTTGGAGGGTCGGCGGGTGCATATTGTCTCAATCAGGAACAACAGGTTACTACATCGGGCACGACATCTGGTTTGCGAGTTAGTAATGGTTTTCCAATCATGATAGTAACAAAACATACGCCTAGCTAGCGTACTTTGATTTTCGATTTGTTATAGTATGGACAGGTTGAACTTGGTACTTGGATTACAAAACCTGTAAACTCACCAGCATTTTTGTGCTGACGTAAACTTTTACATGTTTTCTCAGGTCGCTAAGGTAGCACAATGGAACTAGGGCGCACGCGTCTGCACGGCGTCTAGTTAGGATTACATGGTTTTCAAACGTTGAACACTTGGTTTATTTTGGATTATGTTTTGAATAAGCTTCCGCTGTATTTGGGGAATTTTAAACTATGTTTTGAAATTGCATATGTTCATTCAGACTTGTTTATTGTGATCGTTGGTTTGGATCCTGGTTTGTCATGCGCCTCGCGGTAAAACTCCGCAAGTGGATTTTGAGGGTGTGACAGATATGAGGACTAATATGCCTCATATAGACCTATATGAGGCATACTGATGTATTAATATGGGTTGTATTGCCCAATATGATCCATATCAAGTCACACTCTTATCACTTTTCAAGCCTAGTATTGGTACCAATACTAGGCTTGATATGCCACGTATTGCCCAATACTAGGCTTCTCAGTGTTTAATACTACTCATATTGCCCAATACTAGGTATATCAAGGCTGTTTTTATTTTTTTTTAAAATACAATATTATTGTAATAATATTGTTTAAAAATACTAAAATAACTTTTAAAAATCCAAAAAAAAAAATTAAGTTTTATTGATTTGAACACTATTTAAAATAAAGGGAAATATCTGGTACAAAGTGTTTTTTCGGTAACAACTGTGAGAATCAAAGGAGGGTATTTTTTTTATTTTTTTTTTCAAATTTTTTTCCCATATTGTTAAACATGTATTATAGTATTGAAAACTAAAAAAAAAATTTGGTGTAGAGTAATTACATAATTACTCTAGTGTAAACTAATGTATTTTCTTTAATGACGTAATTACACTAATTTTTTTTTTTTTGTATTATTCATCTAGAAAGAATGTTTAAGCACATGGGAAAAAAAATTCTAAAAAAAAAATAATTTTTTTTACTCCCTTTGATTCTTACAGTTCTTACCGAAAAACACTTTGTATTTGATCTTTACTCTTAAAATAATGTTGGTAACAAAAAGTTGAATTTTTTTTTAAATAATATTGAACAGAATATAACTAATTTTTTTGTTAATTTTTGGAATTTTTAAAGTTAATTTAGTATTTTTAGTTATTTAAAAACAATAAAAATAAAAATATATAAAAAATAAAAATAGACCATAATATGCCTCATATTGATCCATATGAGGCATATTATTTTATTGTTTTCTGTGTAGGTCAACATCAATTAGCTAAAAGACAAACATTGTACTTCAATATGCCTCATATAAGTCTATACGAAGAGTATAAACTTTATTGTTTTCTTTATAGGTTAACATCAGATAGCTAAAAGACAAAATTTGTATTTTAATATGCCCCATATAGGTCTATACGAGGCATGACCAGGGTGTCCAAATAGATTTCAAGGGTGTCCAAATAGCCTGAGCCTTATTTTATTGTCATGACTTAATGTGGGTGGAGGTTGGGTTTTCGTAGATTTGGGAGATTCAAGGGGCTGACGGCGGTCAAGTAGTTAACTTTAGCCACAACGCCCGATGTCACTATTGATTAATACGTAGTTCCTAGGGGCGGCAATTATTGACACGGCCCGAATCCGACACGGAAAAAAACAGGTTTGGGTCAAGTAACACGACCCGTTTAAAAAAACGGGTCGGGTTCGGGATCGGGTCGACCCTATTAAAAATGGGTCGGGTTCGGGTTGACATATATATAAAATGGGTTGACCCGTTAACCCGTTTAAGTATTTAGAAAAAAAAATCTATTATATTTTTATGTTTATTTTTTCATTTATGTTTACATGGTTAGCTATAATTGTGTTATTTTTGGCACACTATATTATTTATTTGTCACACTTATATACTAACCATTAAACATTTTATTGATAACCCGCTTACAACCCAACAACCCGCTTATAACTCATGAACATGTATGACTCATTTAAAAATATGGGTTAAACGGGTCGTCTTCGGGTTGACCCGGATTTTATGTGGGTCGGGTTAGGGTTGAAATATTTGACACGAATAATAATATGGGTCGGGTTCGGGTTACACATTTCAACCCATCAACCCGCCAACCCGCAACCCGTAAACCCACCAACCCATCAACCCGACACGATTGATACCCCTAGTTATTCCTTGCCGTTCAAAATAAAACTCGCGCCATGAAGACCACCTTACGTTTTCTTCTTATTAACGTCCACTTCATTGAATATGTACACCTCAACATTAATCTCCCTACAGAATGAAATAAAATAAAATAAGGGATAATTGTACAAATAAACATTTGACCAAAATCATTTGCAAAAATAAACATAGTATGCGTCTAAATAACAGGGACTAGACTCTTTAAAATAAGAGGCTGTTCTTTAGACGCAATCCTTTTTTGCGTCTAAAGATTAGACGCAAGGACCTTAAAATTAAGGCGACTGAAGGCTTTACACGTGTAATCGTTTGATTGGTAGACGCAAAGAGTGTCTCGTCCCTGTTGTTTAGACGCATCCTATGTTTATTTTTGCAAATTACTTTGGTCAAATGTTTATTTGTGCAATTATCTCATAAAATAAGGCTCCATGTATTAGAAGACCCTTGACTTTTATTTGCACACTCTTTGCTCCTATATGTCGTGGATAGGGTCGTACACGGCGGCGTAAAGGGGGTCTGACAATAAGAATGTTTGTGGCGTCCTATCAGTCACGTGTAGGCCTATACGCCGCGTATGACCCTATACGCGGCGTATACGTCTGACAAGACTTGTGACTAATGAGCATTAATGACGCGTGGGAGTTTGTGCACCCATCTATACGCGGCGTATAAGTGTAGGGCTGCAAACGAACCGAATGAACACGAACAAAGCCTTGTTCGTGTTTGTTTGTTAAGAAAATAATGTCTTCATAGACGCTTGCCAAACGAGATTTCATGTTTGTATTTATTTGTTAAGGAAATGAACGTGCTCGTGTCTGTTTGTTTGTTAATTTTAGATACCAGACAAAAGTGAGCATGAACACATATAAGCCTTCATGAATAAAAATTAACATAAACTAACATATATTAAATTTGGAATTAAATCGGTATCTTTCATCATAAACATTACATGAATCCGCCCAAAATATATTAACACAATTATCCAAACATACTTGGCATAATTTTGATAACGTAATACTATTTACTATGAAATCATATCCTAACATAATACAAAATTAAAATATTAAACAAAATTAAAATATTAAACTAATAGTACTCATTTAATCCAAAAAAAAAAAAAAAAAAAAAAAAAAAAAAAACCCTTAAAGTTTCATTTAATTCGCGCAAACTAATAGTTAATCAAAATAAATGAAGTAATGTTAATACGTAAACACTAATTTTTATTAAATAATCTATTATATTAGGAATTTTGAAGTATTTAGATTAAAAATAGAAGTTAAAAAACCTAATAAACTATCAAACATTAACGAGCACTTTACCGAATGTTAACGGAACATAAATGAACAACACCTCTTTTTGTGTTCGTTCATTTAATAAACAAATGAACTTCTGGTCGAACATTTCACCAACTGTTCGTCAAACGTTTGATTCATTTGCAGCCCTAGATGGATGCACAAATAATTTTGAGGATGTACCATTACCATGATCCTAAAAAACTACACCTTGCACGGTTCTTTTGTCAAGGGTAGGTATTTTGTCTTGATTTTCTGATTTTCCCCACTACATTTTTCATATTGTTTATCTTAGTTGTTGAAATTTTTTAGTTTCAAATAGAGTATTAGAGGTTATTGAGCGGTGGTCGGCCCCGACCAAAAAAGACTATTTCGATCCTACGAGCGGGTTGATCCGCCGCAATTATTGTATGATATAAGTTGCTGCTGCAGATGATCAAACACAGTTGTTATGATACATATATGTGGATAACCCTAGTAGTTCAATTTTTAAGATTTTTAGTGCAAGATTGATTATCAACATTCAAAGAGAACATTTAACACAACTATCGGTTTGATAAACTCAATAGTCACCATAAAGCCCCATATGTGGTGTAAGCATATATATATATTATGGGTTATCAGGAGTTTTTTCCTAAACTAGTGTTGTTAAAAATTTTATTTACCAAAATGGGTAGTTTTAAAAATATTTACTAAAATGGGTACTTTAGTTGTTACTCCATGGAAAATCTAACTTTTTAGTTTCTCACTCCTTTTCTTATTGGAAACTTTTAAATTTTTAATTCATCCAATACATTTAATCATTTCTAGCATTAATATTGTAAGTTTCATGTCGTTGTTTTAAAAAAAATGAATTTATATAAAAAAAAAATCTAAAATTACATATTTAACGTCAAAATTTTTGTCACATTCTTTTTTGTCATATTATCAAAAGAGACTAGTTGAAAAAAAAAAAAACAGTTTAAACATATACTAAACTTTTTTTTACTCATGTCATATATTCTTATATACCACGAATGGTTGTGTTTATTTTATTTTCCTCAACATTATCATATAATTTTATGAACATCGGTATCTATCGGTATTTTTGAAGCCGGCATCAGTATTTATTCCTAAGGTTTTTATTAATGTAAAACATGTCTTTTAAGTTATACTGATTACTGGTACCGTCACGAATAAAACAGATATCGATAGAATAATATCAGTACTAATAGTGATTCTATTGGAACCAATATCGATATTCATTTTCGGTTGGTACCATAATGTATCAACCGAAACATCGGTAACGGTATCTATATTCGTTCTTATGGTTTTCAATGAATGTAAAACACGTGTCAACATTCATTTATATACAACTTTAAGCGAAATATATATCTGTAAAAACCAAAAGAACAATTTGGTTAAATATTCAGTACTACAGTAATTTATACAAGTGAACGAAAGAAAATGTTATATCAAAGACTATAGCATAACTAAGCTAAAAATAGTATAATTCAATTAAAAAAATAAAACAACTGCTATAACATGGTATTTTTATTCTATTTTTGGTATTAAATTAAAAAATTTTGAAAAACATAACTAATTTTTTATTAAACGTTTTCTTGAAAATTGTTACTTCTAAAATAAAATCTAAATAAAAATATTAGACGTAAACCAAAAAAATTAAGTGTACTAAAAAGTTATTTCGAAAAAAAAGTGACATGTTGGTAAAGAATGGTAATTTGACAATAAATGTGACTAAAACTGGAAAAGAAAAAAGTTTTGTTATGTATATTTTTTTTTTCAAATTAAAAGTAAGAAAAATAGTTAAATGAATAATTAGTTGATAAATTAAGTTTATCCAATTAGCTTAAGAGTGAGAAAGTAGAATGTTAGTTTTCCTTGGATTTTAACAATTAAACTACCTATTTTAGTAAATATTTTTAAAACTACCCATTTTGGTAAATAAATTTTCTAACCACACCATTTTAGGAAAAAACTCGGGTTATCAGGAGGCAAATTTGAAATAGCACAAATTTTAAGGTCATTTTTACTGATTTTGTAAAATAACAAGCAACAAGTAGTTAACGTTGAAAGTCAAACAAAGGGGGTGCATAAACCCATTAACCTAGGTGCCAATGTTAAACGTGAATGTTATGGGTCTCACCAAAAGAAATCCCTATATTCTTTTGGGTGCACATACCTTATCTTTACTATTGATATCTTTACTATTGATAGAATATACTATCAATAAACTAACGGGTGCACATACCCTATCTATTGATAGAATTTACTAGTACATACCTTAGCACCATGTTTTGTTCCATTTATACGAGTTTAATTGTGGTTTATGTAAGCCTTATGTGCTAAATACTATCGATTGCTTGGGTTAGCTAAAGTTGTATCCAACTTTTGGTGGTGAACAGAATAACAGAAAACACACAAAAGAAAGATAAACAACATAGAAACTCAAATGATTCAACTGTCTTGATGAATGAAATTAATTACAAAAAAGGATTTTAACTCATTATACACCATACTGTTAACAACCATAAACATATTGTAACAAAAAAATTTTTAACAGAGTACCACCAATCTCTAATACCGAAACCTCTACTATGCTCATCATCTGCAGTACAACCTGGGTTAGTCTTTAATGCATCATGGTTTAAAAATACAACTAACATAACAGAGAACCAGTTTAATAAGCCCAAACATAGCGGGCATTAATTTAACACCCCCGCCCATTAATTTTATTGGCTGCCACAAAACCCAAGACCTCCATGTCAAAACCAAGTGCGAAAAAAAACACCCCTACCCATTTTTTGCAAAATTATCACCCCTCGGGCAGTGTTGGGGCATTAGGGGCACTCTCTCGTGCAATTAGCGCTCCTACGGGTGGTCTAAGCTATAAAAAAATGTTGGATATAAAGGAACCATCAGAAACCAAATATTTATCCCCAGCAGCTAATAAAAGCTATAACGGTCCGCATCATGGTTTGATCTCTGTAACAGAGATCCCATCATCTAGTTCCCTATCTTCTAATCCAACACAAAAACAACATTTAAAAAAAACGTTTGTAACCAATAACCAAACTAAAAGTTAATAATTTGAGGGCTCAGATACAAAAATATGGGTTATGAGAAAGTTTATCAATCACAATGAATCAGAGTGGTGCATGACTTTCCTAAATTATCATCACCGCCCCTTAAATACCATACCCGTACCGAACCGATACCGGTAAAAATAAATACAGATACAGATTTATTTATTTATTTTTAAAAAGTGGATAACGAATACAGTAGCAAATACTATCCCTATTACCTAAAAAATATTCAATGTCTTTAAAAATATTAAAAATGTGAACAGAAATAAATAACAGTAAGCTTTGGAATAAAACAGCAAACTGTGTCGCAAAACTGTTTTCATCACTATCTGCCCGTCTAACGAGATGCCTATAACATTAATTAGGTTAAGACATTAGATACCATGGGCATTCAAATAAAAATTAAAAATTTATAAAAAACATTAACACTTTGATGCAATCTCAGCCGAAAGATGGTGATAAATTTAAATTAATCACATAAAAATATCAGTATAAATTATAGATTTGCATCATCGATTGCAACATAAACATTTTTTATTAGGAATTAATAAGAGATGATTGAATAAAAGAGTGATCAGATGGTAGTGCATGTATTATAAATCATCATACAATAGTGCAGACATAAATGGGTAAAATAAATCATCACTTCACTCTTTTGCAAAGTAAATTAAATCCAAAAAAAATTAAGCAGATCTGTTTAATAAAATGGTTTAAAAAAGATTAAAAAAATGAATCAGATTATGATTATGTCTATCAGCACAGAGCTGCGTATGTTACGAAGCTCGTAAGACTGGGGCGACAATAATTCTCATCATATTCAAAGAAATAATGTAATACAAAACATAATTAAAATTTGTTAAAATATACAGAGAGATTACGATAGGCAGAGAGATCGGAGATCGGAGATCGGAAATGGTTTGAAGTCGCTAGAGAGAAGAGACTCAGCTAAGGTATGTTGTTGGAAGATGAAGGATGAGGCGGCATGTATATATAGCGAATTGGGTTAGGGTTTGTGGCTGCGATAGTCTACTCTTTATCAGTTTTAGGGTTTTAATTAATTAAATATAAATATAAAATGTTTTTACACGAGGGAGTAAATTGCAAAATTCTGAAATTCATTTATTAAGTTCGTTTCAAATTGCCACATAAGTTTAAATTAGGATGTAAACAAACTAAACGTTTATGAACTGTTTGGTGGGATTTCATTAATATTCGTTTATTTAAATAAATGAATGAACACAAACACAATTTTTTTTTTGTTGAATTAAACGAACGAATATGGACACACGTTTTGTTCGTTCATTTATGTTCGTTAGTTTATTTTTGTTCATTTAATTAAACATTACTTTATTTTTATTATTTATTTCCCTTTTGTTAAGTAACCTTAATTCATATTATTATATTATATACAATATATTTGATATGTTCTAAAAATTTAACCTTAACCCTAACATTCTAAACATTACAGGCGCTCTCCACACTTCACAGCCCCATCTCATTTATTCTCGACATTCCACAACCCTACCTTCTTCCACTTCAGGCCAACCACTTCCACAACCCTACCTTCTTCCAATATATTTGGTTGCATTGTGATGTATTAGACTTGGTTGAATTATGATGAATCATTATTAACTTGTTTTTGTTTGTGTTCGTTTATGTTTGTTTGTGTTCATTTATATTGATCATTTGTGTTCGTTTATGTTCATGAACTGTTCGTTTAGGTTTTAAATGAATGAACATAAACGAACACGAACACGACAAATTTCTTAATGAACGAACACGAACACAAAAATGTGTTCAATTATATGTTCGTGTTCGTGTTCGGTTAAAGTTAAATGAACAAACACGAACACACCTATGTTCGGTTCATTTACAGACCTAGTCTATAATGAGAATTTGTTGCTAAACCAGTCATTAACGTTTTTCTTTTGTTGCTAAAACAATCCAAAACATTGACGTCGTCCAAATCTATTGTTAATTTAGGGGTAAAGTTGTCATTTACCTATTTCTTAATGACTGATTTAGAAACAAATTCTCATTTTGGACTAATCTAACAATTTGTAACAAACCTCATGGACGAATTTGGTAATTTACTTTGTACGATGCAAGTAAAGTAAACCCACTATTCAATAAGACCATATGTAGTGGTTTTGAAAATAATAACGCCTATCTTTAAATGGCACGCATCCATTGACTCCAAAAAAAGCAAGCAACTTCACGCCCAAAAATGGCGTTCAAATTTTCAAGCCAAAAGCCAAAAAAAAAAAAAAAAAGAAGAAAAACGCCTCGGGCGTCGGTGTTGGAGCGTTTTGGGGGCATTGTCACATCAAATCCCTTTGTCACTACGGGTGGTATAAAGGATGAGTTAGGGAAGGAAAAAAACCCATAGCCTAATGAGTATACTCAAAGCTTGAAATATATAAGACTCGTATACCAGAAGTCGATGAGCATGGACCGGGTATGTGATTTGTTTTATAAAATATCGTGGGTTTATGTAACATCCTAGGCATATCCCACATCTTCCGTGGACATGAGAGATCTTGGTTCATAAGTAATGTCCTGCCTCATAAATCACCAGCGCGTTTTAGGCTTAGTTGGTTGTGAAGCACGTGAAAACTCCACAGTTAAGCGTGCTCAGGTGGGAGTAGTACTAAGATGGGTGACCTCCTGGGAAGTTTTCACTCGGGTAACCAAAAATAAATCCGTGAGCTTCTAGTGGGCAAAGCGGACAATATTGGATGATATTAGAGGCGGGGGTTACAGAATGGTATCAGAGCTTGAACACCAAATTGTAGACAGTATAACACGTGAATCGTTAAACTCTTTTCCTATTATATGTATACAAACAGGGTATGCTCACCAATACATTTTTGTATTGACATATACTATTTTCGTACATGTTTCAGGTTATATTTTAAGACGCTTCCTTTAAGCTTTTGAATTTGTATTTAGGCTTTGATTTCTTTGTATTTCAGTTAGTCTTGACACTTTAGAATTATTGTATCTTGTATTTTCCTTTCAATGTAATAAATTATTAAATTCAACATATTCAAAGTTACACTTTTAGTCAATGAGCTATTGAACAATCGTCACTACGTGGCACCTCGATAATTCCGCCATCGGTCGGGGTGTTACAGAGGGAGGTGGAAGGGGGTGAAGGAGAAGGAGAAGAGGAGGAGGTTGCGACGGTGGTGGCATAAGGCAACAACGGTGGTGGCAGGAGGAGAGGATGCGAGTTGTTTGAAAGTTTTGATATCTGTTGATGAGTTTAAGAGGATTAGAATTTAAGAAATGAGTTCAGTTGATGATGATGGGTTTTAGTTGGTTCAAAGTAGGAAAAAGAAAGATAATAATTCGGGTGATTCAATATCTGTTGTGACAGTTGTTTCGAATAAGAAGGCGAAAGTTTCGTTTCATATGGCATCAATTCATAGGCCTCAATATGAGTATAAGATATTGGTTAATAATAGTAATCAACCTTTTGAGCATGTTTGGTTGCAGAGGAGTGAGGTTGGGTCCACATTGATACATCCATTGGTGAGTTACTAATATTAACTAGTAATTTACCCGTCCGTTGGGACGGGTTCCTAAAATTTACAACATTCAAACTATGTATATATAGAAGATCCCCATAACGGTTTATTTACTGGGATTAGTAGGCGCAACAACTGGTATTTTAACAGCAAATGACATAACTATACGTAGCACAATTTAATTAATAAGATAACCAATAATCTGTCCACATCGAATTTGACCAAATAAGCTTAACGCACACAACAATTAGAGTATATCATAGACTATTGTGTATAAGCAATGAAAAAACTTCAACAATATTAAAACAAAAATTGTTAGCATTTGAAGGCATGTAAGTATAACGTTATGATTAAAAAACAGAAAAAGATGTCGATATGTGTTACAAGAGAAGATATGTTTTTGAAGGCATCGTCTAGTAACATATGTTTTTCTAGATTCCTGAATCTCACCTTAAAAATCACTCGCGTTTTCTCATAAAACAAGGTGTCATCGTTTTCTATCATTGTTATATTTGTTGGAAAATTTTAAGGAAAACAAAATACAATAATGATATATGAATTTAAATGAAGAAAACTGTAACTCAGGCATGTGACACTTGAAATTGAAATATTGTAGTAGAAAAAGCGATTCAACACTTTTACGGGCTACGATGAGTCCGTTGGTGGCCATGTTGACATGCATCGCTTTATCTGTCTTCATTGTTGGGTTTTTAAAACCACTCAATTGATATTTCTCTCTCTACAACATCTCTTTGTTTGTCATTGGCATTTCTCTCTACATTTCTCTTACGACGGTCATGTTCCAGTTTTCGTTTTAGGGTTTTATCTGGCAGCGATGTGGTTTTTCATCTGACCAAAAGCCCTTTTGACCCGTTGTGGTTTCCTTACACGTAATCGGTGGCCATCATCAGCCGCCTTAGCTGGCGTGTTGGTTGTGATGTTTTGTGGTTTTTTAAACCCAGGTCAGCATTGTTTTATGGGTTCATGTTTTGGGGGGTTTTTTAACCCACCTTTGTTGTTTGGGTTGATGTTTTGGGGTTTTTTAAACACCACACCGCCGTTGCTATCTTCTTCGTCTACCACATCTCTCTCTCATCGAACTATTTGAAATTGGTCACTGGCTCCCTCAACTAAAAAATTGGCCATATATAACCTGAAATATTAACTTATTGGAATCTAGCACCCAACTAACTGACGGCATTAGTTGGGTTGTTGACGTGGCACGATTGGCTGACGTGGCTTGCTGATGTGTCAATCCACGTGTGCATTTTACTAAAAAAAAATTAAAAAAATTTTAAAAAAATCCACATCATCATAACATCAAACACTTCTTCTTTAAAAAAATTCCAGATCCAAATCCAAAGTTCAATCCTCATTTGAAAACCCTAAACACCTAAACACTTCTTCCCCAAACACCTTCATACCGCCATTATCACCCACACACTAACTCTAATTCGACCTTTAACTTTCTTTAACATCCCCAGGAGCTCTGTTCAATCATCTTTCTTTAACACTAACTCCGATTATAAAAAACCCAAAAGGTAAATCATCTTTCTTTAACACTAACAGATCTAGATCCAGATCCAAAGTTCAATCATCTTTCTTTAACACTAACAGATCAGTAATATGAATGTTGAGAAGAAGGATGAACGTGACGGTAACTAAGTTACAGTGATACCAACAAAGAAAACAAAGGGGAGTGAAACGGAATCCAATGACAAGAGGTTCAGTCGGTTTTATAATGGAAACCGTCGATGAGAATTGATTTCAGTATTGCTTTCGTCTGTTGCTGTTCGTTCTACTAGCATTCATCAATTTTTAAAAATTTATGAAGATCTCAATATTTACATCTTGGCTGCTGAAGCTTTCTGTGTGTGTGAGAGAGAGAAAGAGATAGAGAGAAAGATAGGAGTGTGAAGGGATGAAGATGGAGATAGATATGTGTGTTTACAATGATGATGATGTATTAGATCTGTGTGTTTCAAATGAGTTCAGGCTGCTCATCTTGTTGATGTTATGATGGTGATGATTTTTCTTTTTATTTTAGGTTTTTAGTTTTAAAGAGTAATAGCACATCATCATCTGACTGGTTAAAATGAGTGACAAATCAACATGCAACGTTAGCAAATCGTGCCACGTCAGCAACCCAACTAACGCCGTCAGTTAGTTGAGTGCTAGATTCCAATAAGTCAATAGTTCAGGTTATATATGGCCAATTTTTTAGTTGGGGGGTGCCAGTGACCAATTTCAAATAGTTCAGGTTATTTAAATCAAATTCCCCTAAAATAAATATACCTTGACATGTTGTAAAACAATAAACATACCACATAAGACAACATGCACCAATGACCGCACTTGGGATACTCAATTACTTCACATAGACAATTGTAACTTAGTAGGACAAAAATGAAATGACTCTAGGCAAGACTAAAGCAGAAAACTATATAATAAACAACTAACTGAAACATCAATAAAAGACAAACATGGACACGTTGCTAATGTCTTGAAATTACTTGAGAGAGAGTTTTATTAGACAATTATGCAATTGGTCTCTGAAGCCTAACATTATTTTTCTACAAATGATCAATACTTTGTTTACAAATCTATACAAAAAAGTTCATAAAATCGACGGCCAGCTTGGACACCACTTCTCATCTCGCTGCCAGTCTCAGCGTCCTCATAACACTAATATAGAATGTCCAGCAGCGGATCCATATTGAATGGGTCAAATGGGTCAATTAAAACGGGTCAAGACTCACCTTTCTTCTTCTTGCCGCCACCTTTCTCTTTGGTCTTTACAAGAAGCGATAATCATGCTTTGGTTTCAGGGTGGTAATTAGTTGTTTTAGTTGGTTGCACTTCCTGGAGTCCATGAGATGTTTGGCATTAAAAGAACCGAAAATTTGAAATGTGCCACAAAACTACCTGTTACCACAATGGACCTTGTTTCATCTGCCGAGCAATTAATCATAATAGAAAAATACTGAAATAAAAATGAAAATACGTCTTACCAGATGCTCCCAGTGATATTACATGTTTTCTTTCTGGAAGTTAATAGGTTCAAGTAATTATCATGGTGCTGAAAACACAATATAACATGGATTTAGACCAAGCATGCTCAGAAAATTCTAAAGAGTAGAAGTAAAACACAGAGTACAAGTCAAACACAGTGCTGCATTATAATTATATATGCTTTTTGGTTAACATACTGCATACTTTAACCAAAGAAAGTCCATATCTGACTTTTGTGTTGCTTTGACATATAAAAAGATTAATAATTGTATCAAACCAATACAAACTTTAAAAAGAAAATAGACAAGGTGATAAACCTCAAATTCCGTGTTAATATGAATTTGAAAATCAAACACCAAATCTATTTTTAGAGTGAAATTCACCAAATTTAAGCCTTTTGAAGTCTTCTACGAAATCAAGAGCCTTACACACAAAACACATACCAACATTTTGGGGGATAGTCTAGGGAGTGGTGGTGCAATTGCAAGAGACAATTTGGGAATAAATTCTTCTAGTTTGAGGTCAAAAAAAGAAAGCACTCAAGGTGTAAACCATGCTAAAAAAATGTTTAAATGCTAATGATAATAATTTATAGGTCTTGTTATAAGAACAGGAAACACATATTATGTTTCATTTATACATTGTCTATACATTCAAACAAAGCTAAATGGGCTTCTTCAAGCTTACCTTGTAACATGGAAGGCAACAATACTAAGTGTTAAGCATCATATGATGAATGATTAAATAGTTGTGAAATTGAATAACAGAGTTTGGAAAAAACATATCACTGTTTTGGTCAAAAATTATCTAGTGAAAATAACATTGTATTCCAAATTAGTTTATGTGAGGTAGAGTGCTAAATGTGTAGAAATATGTTTATAAATCAATAATATTCTCAAGATGGTGTATCAGGATGTTAAAGAAGCAAAAATAGAACAACTATGATCGGGTGGCTTGGGTTAGTTTCGGGATGGATAGTTATATCTTCAGGATGGACAGTTATATCCTCAGGATGGAACTGCTAGGG
Organism: Ambrosia trifida; assembly: GCA_028751855.1. Lineage (NCBI taxonomy): Eukaryota > Viridiplantae > Streptophyta > Magnoliopsida > Asterales > Asteraceae > Ambrosia > Ambrosia trifida. Next base: position 215,529,337 of record CM054122.1, on the reverse strand, counting down.
ATGAACAAATAAAGTGTTAAACAAGAGAAACAACACACGATCTACGAGGAAAGCCCTTGATCAGTTGTAGATCGCCGGTATAAAACCTCGGGAGGAGTCTAGGCCCCTGCCTTGTTTGTTAATATTAATGTGGTAAAAAGATACAACTTTGGATGAGTATTTGGACGAGTGTACTATGATTACAATAATTGTGCAAGTGTTTGTGATTAGCTAAGTGTATGTGTGTAGCTATAGTGTGAGCAATGTGTCCTATACTCGTCCAATACCCCCATTTATATAGTACATGAAATAAACAAATGATCCCATGAAACTCGCTAAGTAATTAAGTTCTTTGAAGTCTTCTCATGACCGTTGTGGTTGTTTCATCTCAGGTGAACATTGTAGCAACGGTTTCTCCTTAGCTGTTTAATGTTTCAGCTGTTTCCTCTTTTGTCGCCGATATTAAATGTATATCGGTTACAACTTTGACCATGTCTTCCATCTTGACCATATCTTCCATCTTGACCACGAGTTATACTTCTATCCTTGAATTCTTCAATTGAGGATGATAATATAGACGTTGTCAAGCATGTAAATCCATATTATAACTTATTTGTAACTGAAGTCATATATAGGAGAGTCAACTTGTTAGTTCATTCTCAGGATGTGCCCATGCTGAAACACTGTTACATCCTGAAGTTAATTAAGTCCTTCAGCATCCTGGGAATGGTACATGAGGGATGTGAGCCTGTGAGGTAAAATCATCCTAAGGATTTTCACCCACAACATACACGAAAGTGAAAGCATAAATGCTTCACATCGACAACTTCTAATTGCGAAACAACTTATAAAGATTTGTTATCCGTGTTCCTCTTCTTCAACCGAAAGTATCAAATATCTTTCATAGGCTGGCTATTTTCTTCTCAGCAACAGGTGCAGATGTTGATAAATAACGTCTTGTTTAAAATTTGGGTTCAATTCAATTCGGATGTTCATGAATTTGAATACCCCATTTTAAAACCAACAGTTTTCCATGTCTCATGGAAGTTCATCAACTTAAATTCTAATGTCAAACCCTGCAACATTGTAACCACATAATCTTATTATCTTATTAAGCTTTTCCTCTTCTAAATCTAAACTTCCAAAGCCGATCTGGCTCAATCTCTCTCTTTCTTTCTTCTCTCTATCTATGTACACACACACACACACATATCTATACTATATTATAAAGAATGAGGCAAGGATACCAACCAAATTTAAGTAATTACTATATTTTATGCTCATGGTACAACACCTTAATAAAGTTAGTAAGAGGTTAAAATAGTCTTTCTACAATATTATTAAATTATATTAATTAAAACCCATCTAGCATTAAGTATAAATATTGATAATATAAAAAGATAGTAAAAAAAGTTGTGACATGATTAAAATTTCTTTGTTATAAACATATACATTATGGTGACTATACATATTCTAACTTACATATATCATTAAGTTTGAATTAATGCTTTGTTATGTTATAAACATATATATTATGACAACTATACATATTCTAACTCCCATATACCATTAAGTTTGTATTAATGTTATGTCCCTATAAATAGAGGCTTATTCTACTTGGTATAACTCATTGATAAAGAACTTTCTCATTTTCCATCCTATATTTCTCTCTATAATCTTTGTTCATATGTTTACATACGTTATATAGTGGTTGTGACACCTGGTAATTTAGCGGATAATTAACCGTACTTATGTAAAGTTAAGTATATGTTTAAAAATAATATTTGAAGCTAATAAAGTGAATTTTAAGTCCAAAAGCTTATTTTTATGGAAAATATGACTAGAGGTGTCATATTTAAAATCTTGTCGTGTAGCGATTTTTCGCGCAAAAGCGATCGTTGGTGATGACCCGGCTAATATTTAAAGTCCGAATTTTGAAATTTATGCTTGAAACGATATTTCTAAACATATTTAGTTGAAAAATATTGGGAAATAAATTTAGAGTATAAAAATGCTGATTTTAGTCGCAACGCGCGATACCGCGCAATCTGCGCGCCGATACTATGAAAATTCGCCATTTTTACACTGGGTAGCACCTAATATTAACTTGGCTTGTATAATATTATGTTTTGAGTTAAAATATTATTTTTGGGTGTGTCGGGTATTTAAAACAGTTAAAGGCCTGTACCGCGTTAACTAGTAGTATACCCGCTAATATACACCTAATACCCACTTAATAATATAATATTATGTTAAATACAACTCATGTATGCTATGAGTATGTATGTGTCGAGTATATACCTGCTCCAACATATCCCTAGGAGGTGATTCATGCAATGGGTGATGATTAGTATTAAATCTACACTTCACCTTCCACCATCCACCACATAAGACTTGTCCTCTTCCACACCACCATAACCATCCGCCACCCATCCCTCTCTCTCTATAATTATTTTTCAACTCAAAACCATTAATAATTCAGCCACACTTCATCAAAACATCCAAGAAAAAGCTTAGAAAATGAAGATTTGAGCAAGATTTCTTAAGGGTTTTCAAAACTATTATCCACATTCTTCTTAAAGGTAAAAACCCCAACTTTGTTCATCTCATTTTAACCTTTTTCATCTAACTTGGATGATTCACACAACTAAACTTATAAGCATATGGTTTTTATAAAAATTAAAGAGAGATTGGATGGATATGTGTGTGTGCGTGAGTTATACATACATATATATATGTGTGTGTGTGTGTAGTGTGCCGTATATATATATATATGTATGTATGGGTATGTTTTAAAAATCTAAACTACAAATTGTTCTTGCATGTATGATCAACCACTTTAAAATCAAGATTCATATAATTATACACACAAGTGTTAAGGAAAATGGTTGAAAAACTCAAGGATACATATATGTATATATGTGGCCGTGAGTTTGTGTGTGTGTATAATTATAGATTTTGTTGATTTTCTTCTATAAACATGATAATTCAAGTTCTAAAATGAGGAGTTTTGATTCAAAAATGAAAAACAAAGAATATTTATATATGTATATATGTATGCCGTGGGTATATATGTATATGTATACGAATGAGATTTTCTTGATCAAACATTGTACATGCGGGTATTATGCTTAAAATGGATAGTTAAAAATATGGTTTTGATACATGAAACTTGGTTTTGAAACGTTGAGTTTTGAGCAGAAAATTTGGTATAAAAAGATGGTTTAAAACTCACATTTTAATCTTTGACAATGGAAATCAAGTTACAAGACTCTTGATGAGATTTGGACTCAAAAAGAGGTAAAAATTAAAGGTTTTTAATAAAGTCTTTGAAATCTGATTTAGATCAGAAAGTTTGGCCTATAAACTTGTATAAAATGACTCATGTTTAGAAGAAAATAATTGGGTTTTGATCTATATGAAAAAGGCCAAGTTTTGGGCCTAAAAATGCTTAAAATATGGGCTTTAATGGGTGATTTTTGATGAAATATGAGGTCTGATTATTTATACTAAAAGTCACCTAAAAGTCCATCAAATAACTTGTTTTGACCAAAAAGTTTGAGTATTGGTACAAAAACTAGGTTTTGACGAAGTCCGGTACAAAACTATGCGATAAAAAGGCGAAAAACGACTTAATTTGTATAAATTTCAAACCTGATTTAGAACAGGTGTCAAAAGTGTATTTTTGAAATAAAAAGGTATAATTAAAGGTATAATTGAGATCCTACATGTTTTCGTAAGTCACACGAATTGGAATTTCGATAAATTACCAAATTATCGCCTAAAACCGACAAGTTGCGTAACTTGGTATCTCGCATGTTTAAAATAGTTGGACTAGTGTGTACATAGTAATGCATGAAATAAGCCAAGGAAATATTATGTGTGAGATCATAAAATAAAGGTGCTAAGTGCTTTAGTGTAAAAATAACGGACCAAAAACGAGTCATGATCACCAACGAGTTGTGCTTAATAACAAGTATTTTTGAAAGTAAATACTTTCTAAAGATTACATTTTCTAAAGAAAATGTTGTGTGAAAAGTCTAAGTTGGGTGAACAACTTGCGGGAATAGACTTGATAGTCATGTGAGTTAGGTAAATAACTCACGGGAATGACTTATAAATTGACCATAAAGGTGTCCCTTGTGTATAGGGAACGGTTAGGTCGGGGTTAACTTGGACTTTAAATTGCTAGCTAAGCTATCAAGCTTTGAGGTGAGTTTTCACGGCCCCTTTTATTTTTAAATGTTTTTGAACGTTTTTACAATTGGGGGATTAACATGCTATTACAATTATGGTAAGAATACTAGTTCATTTCGTAACCAAGTGATGGCCAGAGTAAGTGCTATTTTCCTGTGCATTTTGTGTACGGTGTCTCCCACGGCAGTCATAATCATTAGTTCTTGGAGGGAACCGCAGGGTATATTGGTAGATCTATCGGGTTTGACCACCCACCTCGTGATCAGTCGCGCTGGTCGTGTAGACGGGGAAATATATTTTGAAAGGCATTAGTAGGGGGACCACTTATTGTTTTGGGTTGATTATGGGCTCTGGTTGCGATCATGTCGAATGACCTTGCAAATCTTCGATCGGTTTATATGTTTAGTAATTACCATAATTTTGTTTTATAAGAAAAGGTTATTTCTTATGTATATAAACCTGTGAAACTCACTAGCTTTAAGCTAACTATACTTTTCAAATCTATGCATGTTTTTCAGGTACATAAGATTGGCTTCGAGATTTGGCGAAAACGGGTGTTTTAGCAATGATGTGTTTGGACATGTATTTAAATAAGATTTTGGGGACCTATGTATCAATAAGATCCATTTTGGGTCTTAACTTAAAACTTTTATGTAATATGAGTTTTATATAAACTTTGTCCAAATGCTTAATATTTGCTATTACACAATTGATTACCAACCTCCGTTCACCACCATGCTAAGTCTTCCGCTGTGGCATTTTTGGGGTGTGACAGAAGTTGGTATCAGAGCCAATGGTTGTAGTGAACTAGAAAGGTTTTTATAAAAATTTCTAGACTACAACTTGAAATGATTTTGAGAAAAAGTTTTCAAAATCCGCGAAGCCAACGAAATTATAAACATGGATTTTGTTTATATGTGATGCCAGGATAAAACGGCATATTAATTATTTGAATAAGGATACATATACTTAGTATACATAAGTTAAGTATTGCCAGTATGTTTACGCTTGTATAATTCTCCTTAAAGCACATTATCTTCCTTATCTTGTCCTTGCAATATCATTAGCCAGCTTCGCTATGATAGAGGGACGATTACCTGTGTAACAACTTGAAGCATTATCTTCATCCATGGAAGAGCAAGTGGCTAAAGGACTAACCCATTAGTGCTTTCATGCTATCGTCTGAAGATTTGTTGCTCGTGGTGAGAATTTATTGAACCAGTCTCGGTAATTTAATCACTTGACGTTTCATCAATGATTAATGGCTATGTCATTCGAAATGTATAGCCATAATAGATCATTCGCATCGGTACATGCAATCTAATGAAACACTTAAGTTCTTCTGATCCAAAGCTCAAATGTGGAAGAAACTCGGGTGATCATGCATGGCAAATTATAATTACGGGTGCACACGTAATAATAGCTTGCGGTGCATGAGAATCTTAGTGAATTCTATAGTTTGAGTTGAGTGTTCAAATTCGTGTATATCTTTCGATTCGTTACAAGGGATTAGGCCTCTTAAGAACGGATATTAGTTAGAGTAACCTCGGCAAAACCATGTGATACATCGACCTACTGATGTTCATTTAAAATGTCTTACAGTTCACTCTCTCATCTTAAGTTTGCAAGATTTGATGTCTTTGCTAACTATCCTGCTATGAACGTTTCTTGATCATTTGGTTGATTATTTTCTTTTGTTCGTGCCTTTAAACCACTATTCTTCTTATATCGCCTTAAATATATTATTTGGTAATAATAGAAAGATTAAATGTCGCCTAGAATGAGACAAGGATCTATTCGTAAAGGATCGAGTTTCTCAGAAAAGTTAGAGCAACTAATTTCTCAATATGTTAAAGCTACTCTAGAATAGCATAATGTGAATTGAAATTTAGGCAAGGCTGACGTTGCGATACTAGTTGTAGTGATAGTGGTGGAACTCTTATTGGTGCCTCTAAAGATAGGAAAATGACTGAATATGTTTGACGAAATTTCATCATGTTATTTGAATAGTTAATTAATGGCTGAAATTGATTGGGATAACTATATACCTGGAGGAACTTACAAAACAGTTCAGGATTGTAACTTTTGGTCATTTTCTGTAACTAAAGGCCCTCTAGACATTGTCAGATGAATAGAGAAAGTGGAGTCAGTTATAACAATTAGTGATTGTACTCTTACGCAAAGAGTATAGTGCACTTCTTATTCCGTTCGAAATGAAGCCCTGACGTGGTGGAATTCTCAAGACTATATTTTGCAGAAGATGCTGCCTATAACCTACCCTAGAACGAGCTCTGGAAGGTCAAGACTGAATCCATGAATTTAACCATGAACGATGCTGATGTTCAGGGTTATACTTTCCATCTAATGAGTTAACGGGATTGTTTTCTCAAATAGTGACACCCAAGTATGTCAGGATTTAGAGGTACAACTAGGATTTAGCGCCTGCAATCCCAAGCATAGTTACCTCTACCCGACAACTATTCTGGACGTGAGGATCCTAGCCAAGATGCTGACCGATGAAGCTCTATGAAATGGATTTCTGTCTAAGAAGGGTGATACATGAAAGAAACCCGTAGAGTCTGAGAAGAAGATTCTTAGCGTTGACTATAATGCGAAAGGAAGATCCGTCAGTCATCACTGGTATGTTCTTAATCAATGGCCAATATGATTTAGTACTTTTGATAGTAGAATCGATTTAAGTTTTGTCTCTAGAAGACTTGAATCTCTCCTTGGCTTGAAGTCAAGTAAACTAGATAAAAAGTACTCCATTGAATAAACTAACAGATAGAAACCAGTGAGGTCTTTCGTGATTGTAATTTTTCTCTTGGAGAATCATAAGTTCTGTATTGAACTATTATCTGTCGATCTTGGAAGCTCCGATGTTGCCATTAGTATGAACTGGTTAAAAAAAAAAAACCATGCTGAGATCGTATGCTCAGAAAAGCTAGTACGTTTACCACTCCCAAATGGTGAAACTTTAGTGATACATGGTGATAGATGCGGTTTGGGATTGAAGATTGTTAATATGATGGAAGCACACAAGCTCTCGTGTAAAGGTTTCCCGGCGGTTCTAGCTAATGTGATGGATACAAAGGCTAAGGAACGTAAATTGGAAGAAATTTGCCTGGATTGTCTCCGTCAAGGTAGCTTGAGTTCAAAATCAATCTTGTTCCCGGCGCAGCAGCGATGGCTCGATCCCCATATAGGTTAGCGCTTTCTGAGATGCAGGAGTTGTTGGAAGAACTTCAAGAAATGTTAGATAAGGGAATTCATTAGGCCAAGTCTCCCACCTTGAGGGAAACATCGGTCCTGTTTATGAAGAAGAAGGATGGATATTTCCGAATGTGCATAGATTATTGAGAGTTGAACAAACTAAACATTAAGAATCGGTACCGACTACCGAGGACTAATGATCGGTTCGACCAGTTGCATGGGTCAAGTTACTACTCGATGATCGAAATACGTTCTGATTATCATTAGTTGAAGGTAGCAGAAGAAGTTATACCTACAACTTCTTTCAGGACTCGTTATGGTCATTATGAAATCTCAGTGATGTTATACGGTTTGACTAATGCATTCTCCATGTTCATGGACCTCATGAAATGGGATATGCAAACCATACTTGGATAGATTCGTGATTGTAATCATCGATGATATACTTATCTATTCGCAAACCAAGAAGGATCACAAGCAACATCTGAGGATGATTTTAGAGATGTTGCGGAATGAGAAGTTATACGCCAAATTCTCTACACTACTAGAAAAAGCCCTTTCTTGACACGCGTTGCGTGTCAAGAAAGGGGTCTGATGACAGGGAAAAGAATGTCAAGGATGGCGGTGTCATAAATTTAGCATGACATATTTTCGCGTGTCATCTGTTTATGACACACATTTATGACAACATTTATTGACACGCGTTATGACACTTTTTAATGACACACATTTTTATGACAGTTTTTAGCGACACATTTTATGACAGAATTTATGACAGAATTTTATGACGTTATTTGCGTGTCATAATTTTTTAATCTAAAAAAAAAAATTTCCTGCAAAATTACATATTTACCCTCCTGGATTTATTGTCATTTTATTATATGCAAAATAATTAACAAACTAATAACAAAAACATCATTTCATTATATAATCCAAATTTATCTAATTACAAACTAATCCGAGCCAACGTTTAACGTTTACAAAAATATATTGTATCAACATTACATTGCCTTTAAACAAGTTTCGATCATTTGAAAATAAATGTCGCGGCGTAGCCTAACCATTCTCCGCGTACGACAACCATGTCCTCATCCCCGTAATGATCCGCTCCTCCCCCAACCTGAGACAACAATAAAATTAATACATTAGTCGAGGCCGGCCAATTATTTTACATAAATCATGATGCATCGCTAATGTGATCTAAGAAGCAAAATAATGGACCTGATTTGGCTACTACGATACTTAAATATTTCCTTAATGCATTTATAATGGACAAGCACAAAATTCGAAGTTAAACACAAACTAAGAAATGGTGACTCCTAGCAACATCAACGGATCTTAAGTATCTAGTGTATGACAAAGCAATAAGGACCTGATACCTTAAAAAGCTTTTTGACAAGCTGTGGAGAAGAATCCCGTGGCTGCATATGATGCAAGGGTTGCTTCATTCTGACTGAGTTAGGAGGGAACTTTTCCAAGATCATTCATGAGATCTGCAACCAAACGCCACATTTTGGCATTGCTGTCTAGGTTTGAGCCCTGAAAAGAAAAGAAAAAACTCAGGAGTGAGTGTTTTATTATGGATGGATGCATAGATGTATAACACACCTTTTCATGACTACAAATTGAACCTGTGTAAAATGTCATCTATTCCAGCCTAATATTTTGGACTTGTTGATGCTGATGGGTTGGATTGATACATGGTTGGTGCAAACATTGGAGGAGGTGTACCTGAAGTCGGGGTTCCTGAGCTTCCCGGGGCCATCATTGGAGCACTAATGGTTAGGGGCCTTGGGACACCATTGTTGATCTGACCAGGTATGGACGGGTTGCCTTGACCAGGTATAGATGGGTTGACCTGACCAGGCATGTTTGGATTGACCTGACCGGGCATGGAAGGCGCACCAAGGTGGTGCGACCATTGGAGGCATGCTGGGATATCCTGGTAGAACATAAGAACAGACATGATTAAAGGCAGTTTAACAAGAGTCACGAATTATAAACTAAAAGAATTACGTAGGGGTCATTGGCTAGAACAAAAGATAGTTTTGAATATTTATAGATAAAGATCGCCTGGGGGCTGCAATAGTGAATTTTAACTATAGTTACTTCACCATATGAAATGAGACTAATGAGTTTTTTCAATACATAAGACTTACTATAAGATAACTTCACTATCTTCTCCCAGTGCTTGTCCAGTACTTGATCCATCATAGTTCCACTTCGGAAGCTCAGAAGGATGCTCAACCAGTTTTGAGATTGTCTACAAGAAAAATGATTTAATAACATGTGAACTATTTTTCTCTTAACAAAACTATAGTTCAATGATTATTATCAGGAAGGAAAATTTAGAGCATCAAAAGCGAATATACCCTTGATTTGCTGCGCACATCTGTCCCAGAACCTCCAATCCTGTTTCAGAATATAAGAAGCATGGATATAAGTATATATGTAATTATGTATGTGTATGTAGAATCTTTTTCTTCTATGAAGGGTTGAGAATATACCAAATGTATTCAGCAATGATCTTATCAATGTAAGGAGATACATCCAAGTTCAGTAGGTGTTCCATCCTGTTAATGGTTCCATTTGCCGAAGCGCATATTCTAAACTTTGTTGACGTTTTGAGTGCACCTTTCTTGTTCTGCTTCAGAGAAAAAGAGTTCCACATTTTGGAGGTCATAGAGCTTGTTTCCATTGAACTCTTTGTTAACCTCATCTACCATTATACCGAAGGAGCCAAACATTGTGCCATTTTCACCTAATCATATCATTAACACAAAAGCAATGTCAATAATAAACAAGCTAAAAAGTCAATCATGCTTGTTCTTTGACCATGGCAAGCAAATCATACCTTTTTAAGTTCACTAGCATGTGATTAATCTCTTTAAATGAGACCTATAACCAAACTAATATAAAAATTTTCACTAATGTTTGTTCTAGCAGATCTAGACTTTCTGACTAGGGTATGCACTTTCATTACAAAATTATCTTATTACTATGTCAATAAAAAAAATTTAATTTCAAAAGAAAGATTCCAAAGCACTTTGTATGCATATATAGATATATTTTATTATGGCCCTACCACCACAATCAATCACTTGTAGTGCTAGCAATCAACTGTAACTAAATGAAATCAGGTATTTTTTAAGGCTTTATATTCATATATTAATAACAAGCTTTTTAATTCCCTCACTTTATATAAGCTTTATCCAAAATTTGTGGGATTAATTTCCTTAACCTATACCTAATTTAATACATGACCTACTTTTGCTCATCCTTTCTGTATGATTTATCTTTTTTTTTTTTATTGGCTTCTGTATGATTTATCTAACTTAAACAATATTCTAGTAACCATAAAGGAGTATCAGATTCAAAAGGCAAAATAAGATGCCTTGTGATCATGCAATCTACTTATTAGTTATTAGCCACATACAACCCTGAAATAACCAAACGTCAACTGTCGGAATCCTTAAACATCACCGTCGCTGGAATCCTAGAACGTTACCTTTCACCTCGTCGGAATCCTAGATAGTCATCTCCTAAATTATTATTTTAAAATAAAATAACATGATCATTTAAAAATATCGTTTCTGTAATCCTACTTGAGACACTTAACAAAAATAAACAAACAAGTGGTGATATATTGAACAGACCCGACCCATTCACTAGCACCAAAAGATAACTGTTTTTACCCAAGCCCATAGCCATTGCCCTCCCTGGACAATCCTTCCAATTATTTGCCTCTACATTCCATCAAAACACAGGGCAATTTCTATTTTATACAGCTAATAATCTGTTATAGAGCAGTCTTTGCTTTTAGTTGCTTCATTCTATTTTATACAGCTAATTACAAAAACACTTGTATATATACTTGCGCCTTGCATACATAACTTTTGCAGATCGGAACCTGAACACATATTGCACCTTTAAATCTAAACAATACACATATAGTGTATAATCCTGAACACATATGCAAAAACAAAGCTTTAAAATTAAACACACATACCAAAGCCACCTTTTCCAAGTTTTCTCTCAATCTTATATGATGGTGAACCACCAACCTGAACCTGTTTTTAATAGAAACAAAGGTTGGCAATCAGCATCAAATCACAGCAAACAGAGTTCAGTTCAATTGTTTATAACAAAACTGATTCAGTCTGCTCCATACTAATATCCTCTCCCCTCATATAAGTGATAATCAACTTAACCCTTTATATACAGCCCAAAGTCTCAAACAATAGCACATATGTCTTATTACCTTTGCAGGTTCAAATCAATAGTAACATCTATTTGTTTTGAATTAAAAAAAAAAAGTTCTATTTTAAGCAAATAAATAAACTACATTCCCTATCCTACAAAACAAGCATAGAGTGACAGTAAAACATAAAATTCCTAAAAATCAATATATTTCATAAAATTAAATTCAGCTCAATTTCATCAATTCTCCTATATAAAATTCATATTTAAATAAGAAAACTAATAAGTATTTTACAAACGAAATATGATCTAACAATGAAGCTCACACACATATTATAATTACAAATCTATCCAAAATAACTTATAATTATCGGAGTCACAATTCACACACATATTAACTGTATGATCTAACTATGAAGCTCAAACGATAACGTTGACTAGTCAATATCCTCAATAAGCATCGATTGAATATCAATGAGCTACTAACAGAATAAACAAATTAAATTAAATAAAAAAAAACCCTCAAATAGCAACAACAGATATGAGGAAACAGAATAAACAAAAGCTTAACTTGAACCCTATTCAATCACCATCAATTAAAGCTTAACAGAAACAAAAGAAAACAAAAGAAGAAAAGAAATTACACTTTATGTTTTTCAGACCTTGAATTCTTCGAATGGTTTGTTTCAGCCCTAATTCTTCGACACTTTACTTTTCAGCCCTAATTCTTCGAATGGTTTGTTGGTTTGTTGACGAGCATTTCAGTTTGTAAACTTTCGTTTAAGCATATCAGGGGAATGGGGTTAAGGTTTGAAGAGGAGATACATGTTAGTTGTTCGCATGGTTTGTTGGTTTGTTGACGAGCATTGCAGGGGAATGGGGTTAGGGTTTGAAGTTCGTTGTAATGGGGTTAGGGTTTAAAGTTCCGATGTTTTTATTTAGAAGAAGATCGATGCTTTGTTAAAGAAATGGGGTTAGGGTTTGAAGTATCTGATTGTTTTGTTATTGTTTTGAAGAAGATCGTGACTTTGTTATTGTTCTGATGTTAGGAGAGAGAGGGAGCTAGGTTTCAGGGGAGGCGCGCGAGAGGATTTAAGATTTTGGTGACAGAAAACAATGACAGCAAGTTCCTTTAGTGTCATGTTTTTTAAATTTATGACGGAAAATTCTTGACATGCAGAGAAAAACGTCAAGAATTTATTAGTTTTTATCAAAGATGACACTTTTTTTATGACATACACTTTTTTATGTCATTAAATTAGTGTATGTCAGTAAATGTGTGTCATTAAATGGTTATTTTGTAGTAGTGTGAATTCTGGATCCGGGAAGTCCACTCCCTCGGACATGTCATCAATGAGAAAGGTATACATGTCGCCCCCTCGAAGATTGAAGCGATCAAAGATTGGGAAGCAATGAAGACTCCGACTGAAGTCCATCAATTTTTGGGTCTAGCTGGATATTCCCAAAGATTCATTGAGAATTTTTTTTAAATAGCTCAGCCGTTGACGCTATTAACTCAGAAAGACCGAAAGTTTGATTGGATAGTTTTGCAAGGAGAAGTTGTTCAGCAGTTGAAGCTTAAGCGGTGTAGTGCACCTATTTCGTCCCTCCTAGGATGAACAGATGGATTTGTAGTTTATTGTGATGCATCGCGATTATGTCTTGGTTGCATGCTTATGCAGAAGGACAAAGTCATAGCTTATGCTTCATGAAAACTCAAAATGCATGAGAAAAACTACACGACTCATGATCTGGAGTTAGGAGCTGTTGTTTTTGCTCCCAAAATCTGGAGACATCATCTTTATGGTACGAAGTGTATGGTTTACACTGATCATAAAAGTCTCCAGCATACCTTCGATCAGAAAGAGCTCAATATGAAGCAACGACGTTGGGTGGAATTACTCAATGATTACAATTGCGACATTCGTTATCATCCGGGTAAAGCTAATATTGTTGCTCATACGTTGAGCAGAAAGGAAAGAGAAAAGCCTTTACGTGTTCGTGCATTGGGTTTAACGATCCAAACAAGTCTTTCCGAGAAGATTCGTGATGCACAAAGCGAGGCTTTGAAGGAGAAGAACCTCAAGGATGAAGGATTGCGAAGCTTAGAGTGAGATCTAGTGCCTACAGCTGACAAAGCAATGTACTTCCTGGACCAAATTTGGGTTCCTCGATATGAGAATTTGCGACAACTGGTAATGGATGAAGCGCACAAGTCCGGATATTCAGTTCAACCAGGTTCTACCAAAATGTACAAAGATCTCCAGGAATTCTATTGTTGGCCTAATATGAAGGGAGCTATTGCTAGATATGTCAGCAAATGCCTAACTTGTTCCAAGGTTAAAGCAGAATATCAAAAGCCATCTGGGCTTCTGCAACAACCAGAAATTCCCCAGTGGAAATGGGAGCACATCACTATGGATCTCGTAACTAAATTACCTCGAACAGCTAAAGGAAATGATGCTATTTGGGTAATTGTGGACCGATTAACGAAATCCGCTCACTTTCTACCGATCCGGGAAAAAGACAAATTGGAAAAGTTAGCATCTCTTTATCTGAAGGAAATTGTGTCACAACATGGAGTTCCAATATCAATCATCTCTGATAGAGATGGGCGTTTTATATCCAGATTTTGGCAATCACTCCAGGAATCATTTGGTACTCGGTTAGACAGGAGTACAACATATCACCCTCAGACGGATGGTCAGAACGAGAGATCCATTCAAACTTTGGAGGACATGCTGCGAGCATGCGTAATGGATTTCGGGGATAATTGGGATACTCACTTGATGTTGATTGAGTTTTCTTATATTAATAGCTATCACTCCAGTATTAAAACAGCACCGTTTGCGGTTTATTACGGGTGGAAATGTCGATCACCTCTTTGTTGGGCTGAAGTGGGTGAAAAGCAGCTTCTTGGACCCGAGATTGTTCAAGTTACCTCTGATAAGATTGTTCAGATCAGAGAGAGGTTGAAAGCAGCTGCAGATCGACAAAGGAGCTATGCTGATAATAGAAGAAAACCATTGGGGTTACAGATCGGTGATCGTGTTCTTTTGAAAGTCTCACCCTGGAAAGGTGTGATGAGATCTGGGAAAAGAGGTAAGATGAGCACTCGAAACATTGGACCATTTGAGATCCTAGCTCGAGTTGTTGCCTATTGCCTCAAATTACCTCAAGATCTGAGTGGGATTCATGACGTCTTTCATATATCTAACTTGAAGAAATGTCTATCGAATGAGACATTGATTATTCCGCCTGAAGAAGTTTGTGTTGATGACAAGCTTCGGTTTATTGAAAAACCTATTACGGATTGGAAGGTTAAGAAGCTCAGGCAAAATCAAATCAAGTTAATAAAGGTCAACTGGAATTCCAAGCATGGATACGAGTTCACATGGGAATGCCAAGACCAGATGAAGAGTAAATATTCCTATCTTTTCCGTCGGAAGCGTAAACGAACCTTGTAAAGGAATTTCGGGGACGAAATTTCCTAAACGAGGGGAGACTGTGACACCTGGTAATTTAGCGGATAATTAACCGTACTTATGTAAAGTTAAGTATATGTTTAAAAATAATATTTGAAGCTAATAAAGTGAATTTTAAGTCCAAAAGCTTATTTTTATGGAAAATATGACTAGAGGTGTCATATTTAAAATCTTGTCGTGTAGCGATTTTTCGCGCAAAAGCGATCGTTGGTGATGACCCGGCTAATATTTGAAGTCCGAATTTTGAAATTTATGCTTGAAACGATATTTCTAAACATATTTAGTTGAAAAATATTGGGAAATAAATTTAGAGTATAAAAATGCTGATTTTAGTCGCAACGCGCGATACCGCGCAATCTGCGCGCCGATACTATGAAAATTCGCCATTTTTACACTGGGTAGCACCTAATATTAACTTGGCTTGTATAATATTATGTTTTGAGTTAAAATATTATTTTTGGGTGTGTCGGGTATTTAAAACAGTTAAAGGCCTGTACCGCGTTAACTAGTAGTATACCCGCTAATATACACCTAATACCCACTTAATAATATAATATTATGTTAAATACAACTCATGTATGCTATGAGTATGTATGTGTCGAGTATATACCTGCTCCAACATATCCCTAGGAGGTGATTCATGCAATGGGTGATGATTAGTATTAAATCTACACTTCACCTCTTGAGTTCCACCATCCACCACATAAGACTTGTCCTCTTCCACACCACCATAACCATCCGCCACCCATCCCTCTCTCTCTATAATTATTTTTCAACTCAAAACCATTAATAATTCAGCCACACTTCATCAAAACATCCAAGAAAAAGCTTAGAAAATGAAGATTTGAGCAAGATTTCTTAAGGGTTTTCAAAACTATTATCCACATTCTTCTTAAAGGTAAAAACCCCAACTTTGTTCATCTCATTTAACCTTTTTCATCTAACTTGGATGATTCACACAACTAAACTTATAAACATATGGTTTTTATAAAAATTAAAGAGAGATTGGATGGATATGTGTGTGTGCGTGAGTTATACATACATATATATGTGTGTGTGTGTGTAGTGTGCCGTATATATATATATATATGTATGTATGGGTATGTTTTAAAAATCTAAACTACAAATTGTTCTTGCATGTATGATCAACCACTTTAAAATCAAGATTCATATAATTATACACACAAGTGTTAAGGAAAATGGTTGAAAAACTCAAGGATACATATATGTATATATGTGGCCGTGAGTTTGTGTGTGTGTATAATTATAGATTTTGTTGATTTTCTTCTATAAACATGATAATTCAAGTTCTAAAATGAGGAGTTTTGATTCAAAAATGAAAAACAAAGAATATTTATATATGTATATATGTATGCCGTGGGTATATATGTATATGTATACGAATGAGATTTTCTTGATCAAACATTGTACATGTGGGTATTATGCTTAAAATGGATAGTTAAAAATATGGTTTTGATACATGAAACTTGGTTTTGAAAAGTTGAGTTTTGAGCAGAAATTTTGGTATAAAAAGATGGTTTAAAAACTCACATTTTAATCTTTGACAATGGAAATCAAGTTACAAGACTCTTGATGAGATTTGGACTCAAAAAGAGGTAAAAATTAAAGGTTTTTAATAAAGTCTTTGAAATCTGATTTAGATCAGAAAGTTTGGCCTATAAACTTGTAAAAAATGACTCATGTTTAGAAGAAAATAATTGGGTTTTGATCTATATGAAAAAGGCCAAGTTTTGGGCCTAAAAATGCTTAAAATATGGGCTTTAATGGGTGATTTTTGATGAAATATGAGGTCTGATTATTTATACTAAAAGCACCTAAAAGTCCATCAAATAACTTGTTTTGACCAAAAAGTTTGAGTATTGGTACAAAAACTAGGTTTTGACGAAGTCCGGTACAAAACTATGCGATAAAAAGGCGAAAAACGACTTAATTTGTAAAAATTTCAAACCTGATTTAGAACAGGTGTCAAAAGTGTATTTTTGAAATAAAAAGGTATAATTAAAGGTATAATTGAGATCCTACATGTTTTCGTAAGTCACACGAATTGGAATTTCGATAAATTGCCAAATTATCGCCTAAAACCGACAAGTTGCGTAACTTGGTATCTCGCATGTTTAAAATAGTTGGACTAGTGTGTACATAGTAATGCATGAAATAAGCCAAGGAAATATTATGTGTGAGATCATAAAATAAAGGTGCTAAGTGCTTTAGTGTAAAAATAACGGACCAAAAACGAGTCATGATCACCAACGAGTTGTGCTTAAAAACAAGTATTTTTGAAAGTAAATACTTTCTAAAGATTACATTTTCTAAAGAAAATGTTGTGTGAAAAGTCTAAGTTGGGTGAACAACTTGCGGGAATAGACTTGATAGTCATGTGAGTTAGGTAAATAACTCACGGGAATGACTTATAAATTGACCATAAAGGTGTCCCTTGTGTATAGGGAACGGTTAGGTCGGGGTTAACTTGGACTTTAAATTGCTAGCTAAGCTATCAAGCTTTGAGGTGAGTTTTCACGGCCCCTTTTATTTTTAAATGTTTTTGAACGTTTTTACAATCGGGGGATTAACATGCTATTACAATTATGGTAAGAATACTAGTTCATTTCGTAACCAAGTGATGGCCAGAGTAAGTGCTATTTTCCTGTGCATTTTGTGTACGGTGTCTCCCACGGCAGTCATAATCATTAGTTCTTGGAGGGAACCGCAGGGTATATTGGTAGATCTATCGGGTTTGACCACCCACCTCGTGATCAGTCGCGCTGGTCGTGTAGACGGGGAAATATATTTTGAAAGGCATTAGTAGGGGGACCACTTATTGTTTTGGGTTGATTATGGGCTCTGGTTGCGATCATGTCGAATGACCTTGCAAATCTTCGATCGGTTTATATGTTTAGTAATTACCATAATTTTGTTTTATAAGAAAAGGTTATTTCTTATGTATATAAACCTGTGAAACTCACTAGCTTTAAGCTAACTATACTTTTCAAATCTATGCATGTTTTTCAGGTACATAAGATTGGCTTCGGGATTTGGCGAAAACGGGTGTTTTAGCAATGATGTGTTCGGACATGTATTTAAATAAGATTTTGGGGACCTATGTATCAATAAGATCCATTTTGGGTCTTAACTTAAAACTTTTATGTAATATGAGTTTTATATAAACTTTGTCCAAATGCTTAATATTTGCTATTACACAATTGATTACCAACCTCCGTTCACCACCATGCTAAGTCTTCCGCTGTGGCATTTTTGGGGTGTGACAGTGGTTGCTAAGAATAATCATTGAGAATACAAGAAGTGGTAGCATCTTGCGATAAACTTTAACAACTCATGTTCCTGATTGAGATATAGTTCAAAAGAGAAACACGCAAGATGTGAAGCGAAATGTATTACGAGGGAAATTATGGACAATGTTGGAAAATTCGTGCATACACATGTCAGTGATGTAACCCAAATAAAAACACTCCTGTTTTGTAATATGATTAAGCTCGTTGTTTGTTTGATTTCGCATGTATGTTGGTGATGATGGAACTCTAGCATCTAGGACGATTTGTGGTAGTTTGATGTTGTTATTTGAATCTCTAATCTAATTCACATCCATTCAAATTAGAACGTACCAACATGGATGACTTTCATGTTATTGTTACAAAACCAAATACATTAATTTTCTTTGTATTCGTTACATTTATTACGAGTAAAAGTTACTATAATTCCCAATATACGTTGTACGACAATACTAAATGTATGTAAAGCTATATACATTGCTTATCTAGGTTTAGATTACCAAATCAAATTCATATTTTATTTATATAAAGAAATGTTAAGAATGTCCACAAGTTTTACTATATCTAATATTGGTATATCTTATTATTAACGTAGTTTAAAGCAACTTTAACCCTCATTACTCTTAATTTTTTAAAATTGTTAACTCATACAGCTTATAACTGTTTTATAATCATCATCTTTTTTACTACTTATAAACTATAGTACTATACTAATTGGTTAGTTATACTATGGTAAGCATAGGTAGTGGTTGCATTGCAGGTGATGGCGCAACAGGTAACCGAGCCCACGTTGGGTCAAAATATGACATGGGTGAGATAGTTTGAACATCGGCCTGGATCTCACGCAAACATAAACAGACATTCAACCAAATTGGCTCGGCTTCTTTTTCGTTAAACAAAAATGCAAATGTCGGAGTTCGTTATTTGTTTTTGACGTAATTATCAACTTATCTTTGAAGCAAAACATTAATAGATATTACCTATGTAAGAGTCTGTTAGCATATATCTTGTACAAGAGTTAATAAATTGTGTAATATGCATACTTAGTCCTTTGGCTAAATAGGAAAAGTTTTATTTTTAGAATTTTGGCAAGAATAATTTATATGTTTGACTCTCATGGTAAATTAGTTGTAAAGTCTAATCAAATCAAGTTAAGCAACCCAACTTGATTTTAGATCAAGCCTAGCTCGAGTTTAAAATTTCATCTTTATTTTAAATTAGAGTCAACCCAAACCACCTCGGTATGAAGTGCAAGTCAAACTTGAGCTAGCCCTGCCTTGACTCAACCTTTAAGTGTTGTGTTCCCCGCCGCATCGCGCGGGCATCCCACTAGTACACATATATATACACTGATACACATACACACATTATTTTTGTCAAAGATACAGTGCAGCAGGTATCATAAATGTCGACTGAAACGGTGCTAAAATTGAAGATGAAAGCAATAACAATCAAATTAAACATTTAATCACGTACATCAGCGTTCATCAAAAGAAAACTGAAGCGATAAGCGATCAAATTCAATCGGTTCATTAGTTAAAAATCTAATCTAACTGCATAAAAACATACTTGCTAATTTCAACATTAAACAATCAATTTGTGTGAATGATAATAAAGACACGGTTTGACATACATTAGCGTATAAAAAACAGAAAAAGGGAGAAATGCATATCGCAAACGGTATATGAACTTACGGAAGATGAATCCGACAAAAATCAATAACTAGTAAGTACTATTTTTTTTTTTAAAATTCCATGCATTATATTAATTCCAGAACAAGAAAAATTACATTAAGATAACGGGCAGGCAGACAACAAGCTGCGCCGCCATCCCTTTCTGAATAGCAAATCCTAACCTACTAAAAACGTAACCCTGCCGCTGAGACACTACTATTAATAACCCGCTGGACCCTAGTCAGGAAACGGGTAGCCTCCGATGCCAATGAGCCAAAGGTATCAAAGGCCAAAGGTACAAAAACGTGTTGGTTCTCCTCGCAGGCTTTAGCATGTTTTTCTATCTTCTTTGCCTCTGCTTTCCGCACCGCTTGGCCTGCTACAAAGCCACTATCCCTCAACCCAACTAGGGGAGATACACCCATCAAGTCAACACAAGCATGCTTCCCCCCGGCCCACCCAAAGACAAGGAGATCTGCTGGTCGTAGAGTGGATCTCTTTTCTGCTGGATCCGAGAGGAAGTTCACAAGGGCCTCCTTCTTAACTGAGATCCCAGCCCGTCTTAAAATTTCCCAAAAAAAAGCACCCTAACATGGCCTAAACTTGTTACATGTTTAATCCAATAATTAATAAGCACTATTAAAATACATACACAAAAAAGCACCAAATTAGTATAGCAAAATTAAATGTTTGGAGAAATCTATGTATGTGTGTATAGACAAACATCATAGAGTTACCATTTTACCTTCCAATGTTTGGGGCCCATGCGAGAGCGCATACATGATCACCCTTATCATCTGGCTCTGCTAGCTTTGCAATTGGAAGCCATCTTTGATGATCTTGATAAAATTGCCATACCTGGGAGAATTAGCCAATTAGAGACATTTTTTAAACAACACTTAGACACAAAAGTTGATCATCATGGTTTGCCTATTTTGATATAATTTAGTAAAATCACATTAAGCCTTGTTTAATATGACTAATCGCTTTTTTTAATGGGCAAGATGGAATATACTTAATCATACAAATGTCCAGACACACCATCAAGACGCTAGGGAATATTTTGTAATACAAATAGATAAGGAACCTAACAAATAACTGAGTACAGCCTATGTTTATATTCTACCACACAAAGGTTAACACCCCCATCTGATAGCATAGGATTGTGCACTTATGTTAACCTCCACATCATTGCGCCAATACCACATATTATGACATGCTCACTTTTATGACCGGAGAGAATGAACCGAAAGCAAACCTCCAAATATAGAATTTAGATACTTGAAGGCAAACAAAACAAACATTACCTGATATCTTTACTTGACTTGAAATAAATGGATTTCCCCAAGCGAATGTGAGTGATTCCAGCAATATGAATCCTTATGTTCTTTAAAAAAAACATAAAACCATATTACCTTCAATCTAGGTAGATAATTTATATTGTAAGCTTTTAACGAACCGCCTTTGCTTGGCCTTTCCCTTCCTTTGCTGGTAATTTTACCCATCTTTTGCTCCACTTGTTTGCAGTTAACAACAAAAACAAATAATTTTTATAATTTTTAATCAAACCAATAACCTAACCCAAACAAAGGGCCTGATCAATAAAAAACCACCAAAAGAATGATATATGCACACATGACTGCACGAAACAATATTAGCATCCCAAAAATTAAAGACCTAGATATCCTGATTAAATCATTGAATCAATGTCAAAATTTGAATAAAAAAACGTAATACCTGTACTCAATGGTATATGACTGATCAAAAATGATGAAAAACATAAGAAGTATGCCGACCTGAGACAATGGTAGCAAAGGAGAATAAGAGTGGCACTGAAGGCCTAGATATTACAGGTTAAAACGATGCATAATCAACTAAGAATTCATATATATATATATAGGGTAGGGATCCTAAGAGAACCAACCCTTATTTGAGAACTGAGAGAACCATTCTGGGCCACACATTTCATATAAAGGAAAAAAAATATATATATTTTTTTTGCATTAATCGCACATTTTTATGCAAATTTTTTTTATTGTTTTTGAATTTTTTTTTCATTTATACATATATGTATATAGCAATTATACATATGTGTATATAGCAATTATACATATGTGTATATTGCATTATACATATGTGTATAAAGCAATTATACACATGTGTATATTGAAAAAAAATACAAAAAAAAAAACAAATTTTTTTTCCTGCATATAAAGCAGCGATTAAAGCAAAAAAAAAAAACTTTTTTTTTTTTGCCTTAGAGAAATTTGTGGTCCAGAATGGTTCTCTCAGTTCTCAATTTGGGAAAAGGTTCTCATATGAACCAAATCCTATATATATATATATAGGGGGAGGATAAATTAAAAACCTTCCCCAATTAAAGAAACTCTGAAAACTCAATCATGTCCATCCATCTAACATCATCTACGATTGAAATTAAAAAGCACTTTTCTTAACTTAAAAAGATACTTCCTTTTGTACTTAAAGTACATAAAGGGTAAATAAGTAAAACAACATTCACCAAATCAAATCATTACTTTTCATATCTTACTTTTAACTTTTATTTTGAATTTTTAAATGTTGGGATACGTGTAATGAAAACTAGATTGTATTAATTGCACATTAAATTGCCTTTAATTTTAAATAATACTTTATTACGTATTAAAAATATATGATCAAGATTATCTTTCTTTTTAAAAATTATGTAACAAAGTTACAAATGTAATAACATTTGCCCTTTACTTTTAAAGAATACTTTGTTACATACTAAAAATATATGAATTAGCTTATGTTGCTTTTTAAATATTGTGTAACAAGCAAATTTAAAGATATAATAACACACTTTTTTTATCCTTTTATTCAAATGTGCAACCTTTGTTAAATTGTAACACATATCGTAACATTACGATATACAAATAACAGGGAGTTTTAACATTACGATATTTAGCGTAACACATATCGTTTATGTTAAAGAAAAATATTAATCTTAACATATAATAAATTAAACAAGAAATAATACATTCGACTAAATTCGAAGAAGAAAAAAAAACAATAACTATCTATTAAAGATTGCAATATATATTTGTAACAAGAAATAATAAATACACTAACATGCCCTAAAAAATACTCGTTGTAAACAAACCATCTCATGTTCTTCTCACCATTCATCAAAACCCCACCTGCACAAAAACGCAAACAAAAATTTATATTTAAAATTTGTAATCTTGTTACAAACTTTTATGTTTAATTCATTTTATTTATGTAAAAAGCAACATAAAAAATAAATTAAACAAAAGAAATTATCTCCAAATCAAATTATTCATCCAAATCAAAAACAAATATCTCCTAGTTCTTTTGTAACTTGTAATTTTCTCTCATCTGCAAGATAGTACTACATTTTTGACTTTCTTTTCATCTTTAACTTGTCAATTGTCTCTCATTATATCTCTCATATTTTTAACAATATCTTTTTATTTATCCTTTTATGTTACAAACATTTAATGAAACTTTTACACTAAAAATATATATTTAGGTAATTGTAACAACTTAATGTACTTATTTGTTACAACTTATATTACATATCTAGCTGTAACAACTGAGAAAATTTTATTTTATTATAGCAATTAATGTTACTTATTCAACTGTAACAACTTATGTTACTTATTCAGACCTTCTTTAGATTTTTAACAATAATGTTACATGTCTAACTAGAAAAGTTTACAAATATAAATAGGACTCATATAATTATAACTATGACAATTTCATATTTATAACAAGACATGTTACGTAATTTTTACAATGTTAATTGTTTTTACATTGTAACAAGGCGAGTTACATACAAATGAACAACAACGTGTCTTTCATAAAAATACTATATGATAAATAAACAAGGTTACAGAACCCACATATTTATTTGATCAAAGATAGATTACAAAACAACTCTAAAAAAAAAAAAGATTACGAAAATCACAGTCGGCCATAACCAGCACCAAAGTAACAAATATAAAATTTAAATATCCACAAAGCCCAAACCAGATTTTGGTTATAAAGTTTATTTTGCAGTTGAAAGATATTATGAGACAACCACTACAAAAGTTTTTTTTATTAATATATATACTTGAATATATTTCTACATATATATGCCTCACATGATCTGTACATTTAAAGAAATGTGTTTTATCTTTTTTTTATATTTGGTTATCAAGTATTAATTACTTAAGTTTTTAATAAACACTTCAATTATTATGAAACCAAATTAACACCAGATTCTATATTTTATATCACAAGATAACAAAAACCAAGAAATTGAAAACACGGACACATGGCCCAAGTTGAGACAAGATTACACACAATCCATGACTCTATAGTGTGGTATTTCTTTTTAAATAGGATATAAGATTTTTTACAGATCTCAATCACACAAAAATCATTTTCTACAAAAAAATATTTGATTGAAAAAAACTCACATGGAAATGACTAGATCTACGAACAAGAGATCTGTAAAAAAACCCGATGTCACCGCTTCAACCTGGCCACCATCCACCACCACTCTGCCTAACACAACCAACACCTGCAACCACCAAAGTTCCGCATCCCTTACCGCCTTGACTGGGTTCAAATTTGGGCAAAGAAGATGAAGATCTACCAAGCTATTCATCACATATTATAAACCTACACCACCGAGTATACACACCAGTAACAAAATAATCTGACTGTGATTATACACGCCACCATCTCTATTGCCATACAAAAACCACCAAGAAATTTGTTTTGATAATCATCACAAAAGATAAATATAGAGAGAATATGATAATTGTTTAGAAAGAACGAGAAGTGAATCTGGACATGGAGAAAAGAGGAGAGAGAATGGAGAAAGAGGTAATGTGTTGTTTTAACTTTATGTAAAGAAAATAAATTAAATGAGTGAAGAAAGAGGGTGTCAGGAGAAGCCAGAAGAGAGAGACAAAAAAATATGTATAGTGACGAAAATACCCTTTTAGGGGAGAGGTGAATGTATGACGTGGAACAATATTGACCTTGTATTGGGTTTGCAAAGTTTTTTTTAACTCACTAAGGTTTCCTAGTTATACTTTACCTATATATATATATATATATATATATATAGATTTAGGTTCCTGTACAAAGGATGTTTTTTGTGAGAAGTGTGAGAAGCCATAGAAACTTGACACGTGGCAATCTTAGTTTTTTTGCAACAAGGGTAGGTTAGTCAATTTAACAATAAATTAAAATTTATCAATTTAATTATTTTTGGAAACTAATATGCATTTAATTACATTTCCATATTTTATGGAAGATTATCTCCCCTCTTCAATTTTGATTTATTCAGTCGAAATACCCTAACATCAATACATAGTGTTTAATTCGTATGGTACCACTACATGTTTACATGGTGTTTTAATAAAGTCTTAGTTGAATCCATGGTGTTTTAAAACATAGTAATGTTGTATTTGTTTTTCAATCTACGGTGTTATACGTATGAATCATGTTCATTCTTCGTAAAACAACAAAGAAATGTAAACACATCATCATGCAATCTATCACTATAAAACACAACAGCATGATCACGATAAAACACTACATTCTCAACCAATCGAAAATCAAAGAACTTATAAACAATCTTTGATTACCATAAACATAAAACATATTACAAATACGAAACAAATGTGTAACACCCCAACCGATGGCGGAATCATCGAGGTGTCACGTAGTGACGATTGTTCAAAAGCTCAAGGTACTAAAATGTAAATATTTGATTATTGAATATTGTTTTACAACATGTGAAAATGAATACACAACAAAATTGAGATAGTTGATCTATTTAGTCTAAGTCCAAAGTCCTATATGAAGCGTCAAGCAACTTATCCTGAAACATGCACGAAAATAGATTTTGTCAACATATGATGTTGGTGAGTACTACCTAGCTTTGTACATATAGTATAAGTTTGAAAAGTAGTACAATTCATGTGTCTAGCATTACCAAAGCATTATGTAAACACACAAGTAAGCAAACAAGACAAAGATCAAATGTAGAGTTGAAAAGATGAAATTGATAATGAGCACCCTAACACGTGTCAAGTCTAAAAGAGCACCATAACATAAGTTATGTCTAAATGAGCACCGTAACATAAGTTACGTCTATATGTAAAGAGCACCATAACATAAGTTATGTCTAGATGTATGATTTTGTATGTAAGCTACGTTCATGTTCAAACATAAGCACAAAGATAAACAAGACACGTATATGAATTGTAAATGAATAAAAATGTATGTGTAAATGAATATGAAAGTTTTGTATACTTGTGCATGAATCACCCCAAAAGTTGTAAAAGCGAAAAAGGGGATAAGTAATACTCACCTTAGCAAGGTGGTAGTCTTGTGGATTTGAATAAGTGTAATCCAACGTTGCCAAGTATCACCCTATGTATGAGGTAATAAATAAGTCTAAGTTTATCTAGTCTATAAGTATTTTCTAGGGTTTCGAATTGGGGGTAAGTATTCGTTTGATAAATAAATAAAATGTTTAATAAATAAGAGAAATTGATAAATAAATAAACAAAAGTCTTTTTGTAAATTTTAAATTAAAGATGGTCACAATATAAAGTTTTAAGTGTGAAAATAATTTTTATAAAATTATTTTCTTGAAAATAGAATATTTAATCTATTTATTTCAAATTGTCAAAATATAACTTTAATATCTAAAAATATTAAAATTAAAGAATTTTTGAATTAAAAATTGTATTTCAATTCTAAATAAATAGAAATAATTTATATAAAATTTTGGTGCAAAAATATTGAAAAATGAATTTATTATGATTTATTTATGATTAAAACTAACAAAAATTGATTAAAATATTAAATAAATGATTTTTCAGATTTAAAAATCATTTTAGAAAAGTTTAATGTTATATAAACTCAGAATAATTTTTGTGGGAATTTATATAATCGTTTTGATATTTTTATAGAATTTTATAAATAAAATAGAATAAACTTGAAATATTTATTATTTATATTAAATAAATGATTTTTGAAAATCTAAAAATTGGATAATAAACATTACCATTTGAATGACATAAAATAAATTTTATAGAATTTATAAATCACATTTGGTATTTTAAATCTATTTTAAAAGATTAGAAGGTTAAATGTATAGATAAAGGGGTTTAAAAAAAGAAAAGAAAAATTATGCTGCTTATGGGATTCGAACCCGCATCAGGGCCGGTCCGAGTCTTATCACAACTCGTGTCTAAACTGATCTGTTGATGATCAGTTGGTATCTGATTTCGTTCTTTTATATATAAGTATGAATACATTTCTGGTTCATCTTCCCCAATATAAACCCTAATTGTATCTATGACCAATCGAGTTCGAATTAGTTTACGAAAACTCAATTAACCAGAGGGCTTTCGACCCTTATACACGTACGAGCACAAGGTTGGGAGAATCTTACAGTTTAGCGTAGGAGAATAGGGTGACCGGAAAGTCTTTAGCTCCGGCGATCTTGAGGCGAACAAACAGAGAAGATTGAGGGGAATTTGCGAGTGAACGTGTGTGTGTGTGATAGTTCTGAATCGGGTGTGTGCTCTATTTATACATGGCATGGCTTAAATGAGTTCGTTGACTTTTGTCCGGTCAACTGGCGTGGTTTAAGGGCCGGATTTCAAGTTGTAGACGAGAAGGAAACGCGTGACAGGGTCGGGTATGAGTTTAAGGATGCGTAGGAAGCATTTATTTTGGTCAACGCGTGATTTGTGGGGTTCCCTTGTTTTAGCCGGAATTCTGGCCGGAATCTTCGCCGGGTGTGAAGAAGACGACAGGGACAGATGGTGGTGGATGGGTTTTGAGTGTTTGGGCTGATGGATAGGCTCAGATGGTGGGCTTCGTATTTTTTTTTTTTTAAAAAAAAAGAGGTTGGGTTATGTCATGTCTTGGGCTTAGGTTATGGTTTGGTTAGAGATTTAGCTATTATGATTATTATTATTATTATTATTAGATGAGGACAAAATGTGACGTACAAGATAAGTGGTACGAAATAAATAAAAAAATGTATATATATAATAATAATAGTGATAAAAGTGACGGATGTCACAAAATGCAACACCATGTTTGAAACCTGACTAACACATAAAGAAACATAAAGACGCCACTTATGATTATAAAACACAACATGATGCATGATAAAACACATAGGACCTGTTACCACTATCCTCTTCCTGTAAAATCGAAAAAAAAAAACACAACCATAATCGAAGTTTTGAAGCCGTTTAAACATGATGGTATAAAGATGAGATTTCAATTACTTTTTTGTATATGAAAATCGTATGTAATTTGGGGTTGAAATAGCCATTTGATTGTTTCCTATTTTCATGCCTTGAAAGGTGGTTGTCATAATGTGAGCATTGGACGTTGTGATTAATATAGTGATCTAATTTCCATATTCAAAAACACCAAATTACCATTACACCCTTGGATGGTCAAGTAATTCAATTAAAATTGATACATTAATTACATTTTTGCCATTGATCAATCTTAACCATCTATTAATTAATCCAATGGCCTAAAATCCTTCTTACCCTTCTCACAAAAAACACCTTTTGTACAGGAACCTCACCCTATATATATATATATATATAGGGGGAGGATATTCTGAAAAACCACTCCAATTAAAGAAACCCTGAAAACCTCATCTTGACCATTCAATCATCTTGATCAATGGCTCTAGTTTTTTCATTTTAATTTCGTTTTTTAGAAGATAAAGCACATATAAGCAAGGGAGGGGTAAAAGGGTCAACAAAAAATATGTAACTAACAAAAGTAAAAGTAACTGTCATTTTCTCTTCCCAATGATTCTCTCTCATAAAACGCACGTATGTTCTTTCTCTCATCATAACACTCTTTTTTCAAAAATATTCACCACACACCTAACAAAAAGAACATAAAACCCTCTTTCCCAACACTCTTATCGTCCCCCTGATCAAAAACACTCTTGTTTCTCTCTCATAAAAACACTCGTATCCTCCCCCAAAACAAAACCTTCGCAAAACCGGAAAGCATTTAGAAAAAATCTTGTCAAAGATCTTCGCAAATCAAACAAAAAATCCTTCAAGCAAATCACACCTTCCAGCAAATGTAAGACCCAACCCAGTATAAACCAATTAATTCAGTTTTATGGTCCCAGATTAGCGTAATTTTTTTTATGAACCCATATCTACACATCCGGATCCTTGGATGATCCGCACATGTTGTTTATAAACTTGTCATTACAAAACTTGACTACCAACTCATTTGCTATTTATATCATCATTAACGATTTATTAAAATGTCCCACACAATGTGTGAAGACGGAATCAATTCTCCATCCGCGTTGGCGATCTTGGTCTCGAGCGTGTTCGGTTTTGTGCGTTGTTCGTTCCGCGTCCGGTTATGCTCTTAAAACTTACCTACCACAAATACGCACGATAAACAATTAGTATTTGGGTTTAATGGGTCGAATGCATTCCAAAAGTTAATTATTAGGATCATATATTAAGCAAAGAGACCCAACGAGCCTCGGCTAATCAATTTACAACTTTAAAATAACTGTTCAAAATTTTGGAAATAACCCCGCCGTAGGCTACGGTTCACAACCGTAGCCAACGGTTCAGTCTTTCGGCTAGCTTTACTCTATATGAACCGTAGCTTATGGTTCCAAGCTGTAGGCTACGGTCTAGAGTTGCAGAAACTCCCTTTTGCCTGTATAAAAGAACCTGATTCCTATGATACTCTACCAACCTTAATTGCACATGTTAAGGTATCAAATCCCAAGATTTAATACCGGTTCGGATCATCACACCTTATAACATTTACCCATTTTGACCCATTAAGTTTTATTGATTATCCATCATATGAATAACCAACGCTATTATTAAATCAAACGCTTTCTTATCCCCGGGCACTTGGATATGCCCGGATTTGCTTAAACAACGGATGTCCATTAGCGACATCCCTTAATTATTTTCATTATTTTCTTAGTTTCACAAACTTTATTCGTTTCAAAGCGTATAAGCGCGCATTAATCATAGTTTCGAAATGACTTACCGATCTGACATCCACACTTCATGTGGATAGTTGTTACTACTTCTTGGCTCAAAGGCCGTCTATTAGCCTACGTACTTACCAGGTAGCGTTAACCCATTACAATACCTTGAAATCTTCTCTTCATGACCATTGGCAACATGTGCCCATTTTTTCAATATTCTTACCTGTAGTAAAAACTTAATTCACACATTAATTTCGCGGGATTCAAATGGCGAGACATCACCATCTAATCCGCATAACTTCTTGAATCCTAATGCATGTTATATAAGCATTAGATACCGGTTCAAATGATGAGTATATTACCATTAGACCCGTTTACTCATAGTTCATTTATTTTATATTAAGCGTTGGGATCAAGTGATGCAACCTCATTTGACCCACTTAACCCGTTTGGTTTATACCTAATAGTCTCCTTGTAATAAGTTCATTATTTATCAAAAGACACCGTTCCCGCTCATGGCATTCACAATGGGCTTTCTTAAACTTAGTACACCATTTCGCTACATTTTTTTAGCAGCTTTTTGCTGCACATTACTGCAGAGTTTTCGCTGCATTTTCCGCAGATTTTTGCTGCATTTTCAGCAGCCTTTTCGCTGCGTTTTTAGCAGCTTTTTGCTGCATTTTCTGCAGCAATTTCGCTGCATTTTCAGCAGATTTTTGCTGCATTTTCAGCAGATTTTTGCTGCATTTTCAGCAGCCTTTTCGCTGCGTTTTAGCAGCTTTTTGCTGCATTTTCAGCCTTATTTTTGCTGCATTTTCAGCAGCATTTTCGCTGCGTTTTTAGCAGCTTTTTGCTGCATTTTCTGCAGTAATTTCGCTGCATTTTCTACAGTATTTTTGCTGCATTTTCGCTTCGTTTTTAGCAGCTTTTTGCTGCATTTTCAACAACGTTTTACTGCATTTCTGCAGCGTTTTCGCTGCATTCTCAGCAGCGTCTTACCTTTGTTTTTTTATAAACTAAGAGCGTAAGAAATACTTACATGCATCTATTGAGTTTCCTGCTTGAATTGCATCCATTTGATTCGTTCATTTCCATGCTTTTACTATGCTTGTCAAGCGACAAACTTCACAAAGGCTTCACCTTTGAAGATTAACCCTCTAGAACACACCCTCCATCTTGCTACCTCAGTTTCTTGCATCCATTCTCCCACTTTGGTGTGATTAGGGTTTGGTTGAGGTCCAAGAATCCCTTTTTGGGGCTGAATTCGTATGACCCTTTATGGGTCTTCTTGACAATATTATTTTGGCTAAATAATTACACCAATGGTCCTTCAAGTTTACCCCAATACCCATTTATTATGAAACTTAACTAACCTAGTTAGTTTCTAGTGTTATTCACTTATATATTTTGATGATAACACTAACAAGGTTATTTCCATTAATAGAACATAACTCACATTCTTATCATCTAAGTCCCGTTTTATTTTATTCATAAAACGTCTATTTTTACTATTAGTTTGCTATTTGTTAATCGCGCCTAGTAGCGTGATTAAGCGAACAATATTTTTGGGGCGTTACAAGTCTACCCCCCTTAAAGAGGTTTCGCCCTCGAAACCTTTGTGTGTGTGTGTATATATATATATATATATATATATATATATCTTATTCTTTGGCACTATACCCAAGAATTTCATTTCAATCCTGATTTGAACAATGTTCCGTCTAACTCAATCCTGTCAACTACCTTATAGATAGTAAGCTACGTCTTGGGTTCACGGCCCCATTTTACTTGGCTTTAGCATTATAAGTTTGCTTACTTAAGTTTGTTATTCAGCTTACCACGAGTCCCTCGACTCGTTCATTTACATAGACATCATTTTATTATGTCCATCTAATTCTTCCCATTACTACATGATCATTCTCTTTTACCTTGGGGCTATTTCATTTCATAGCACCCTATTGAAATTTTTCATAGTACTGCTTTCTTTAGCTATCTTTCCCGTAGGCGTTTAGATCATAAGATCGTTTTCCCTACCTACCAACCTATATAAGGTCAGTTTTCCATGTCCAACGACCCAAAATTCTGTTTATTAACATCTGAAAGATGTAAACATTAGGTATAGTATTTCCACACATCTTCTAGTAGGGCGTCAATTTACCCCTACTTCTATAATTACTATACACATATTTACTAACATATGTATAGGCAATTATCAACACACATTTTTTTTTATTTAGCGTGAGAGTCATACCTGACTCTCGCACTTATCAATTTCCTTTCTCTTCTATTTTATTTTTGGTTCTCTAGAATGTTACAAAAAAAACTTTTCTTTACACTAAAGCCTTCTTTTCCTTGGCTAATCCAATTTTAGGAATTTGCCATCGATTGGGTTTCCCCAAGTTCTTGTTTTACTAACTCGGTTGGTGGTCATTGCCCCCAACCGACCCGTTTAAAGACTTTTGAGTTTTAGATTTCAAATCGTTTATATATTTAGAATGCTTAGTTTCTAAAAGTCCTATTTCTGATTACCGATCTCAATATAAATTGAGGTCGGTTTTCTTTTCATAAAACCTGGTGTTGATTCGTCATTATAACGTATTGTATCGACTAATCTCTTATTATCACGGTTTGCGTCAGATTGTAATAACTACACAATCCAACTGTTATCATAATTTGCTTTAAATTGTACCAACGATACAATCTAATGTTATTGTAGTTTACTCTTTTTCATCCTTAACCCGAGGGTTGAATGATTTACTGATTTATCACGGCCCAAGCCCGCTGTTTTTAATCATGTTTTTGCACTTTTATTCAACCAAGTTCATGACTTTGATTGAGAGTGCAACTGCCTTGGTCTCTACAACCCGCTCGGGATTGCTTATACCTTGGCTTATTAGTTTATAATTTGTCACTGACCCGAAAGTCCAGTTGACCCATGGGTTTATCACGGCACATGTCCGTTGTTTATGATTTATCAACCAAAACCGTAGTTATGATTGATTTACTGAAGTAATACCTCGGCCTCTACGATCCCCACGGGTCGCTTATACCTTGGTTTTTCCTTGCCTCTTTGTTTACCATGGCCCTTCGGCCATATTCGACTAATCCATGATTGTCCCGACACCTCACACTTACTTAGACCTTGTTACATAGGTCATATATGTATCAATTGTAAGAAACCCATAGTATCATATGTTTAACACTTACCTGGCCAGGGTAAGCAATCCGCATATGGTACACATGGACTTGTTATAATTAGTACATCACATCCTATGTAAGCAAAGCTTCAGCTCATGATTGTGTCCCTTATTTTATTTGGTAAAACCCTTCCTTGATAAATTATTCAAGGTTAGGTTTTTACCTTTTACTCATTAAGAAAAAGCGATGTGTTTTCGTTTTAATAAGCTTTGTGTGATCACACTCATTGGTATGATCACAACACCTTTCTAAACATTTAGTTTGGGATGATTACCCCCAACCCGGTCTCGATGTTCAAGTTAAGTTTGTGCATTGTTCGTTCATTACCGTGAACTATGCACCTTTCACATTTTGCTTATTGCTTGCATATGCAATTACCACTCTTCAGGTGATAATTGCGTACTAATGCACCTACTATGATTTCGAGCATGTACCTGTTTGATACTTGCTCCCGTGTTCCCTTTCGTTACTGATCCATTAGCCTGAGTCGTTACTTGACTTGGTCCTTAGTGAGCATGTTATTAGTCGTGCTCACGAACCTTCTACCACCTCGTTTGGTGATTCATTCGATCCTATCCTAATCGAATAAATGTTCTCATCCCTGTCACATTTAAAAAATAAATTAATTAGTAATACGACATTTCAGTATTAGTGTGCATCGTTGCAATATTAGTGCTAGAATTCTTGCTATACAAGAATGTCGTTGTCCGAATTAAACTTTGGATAGGCCCCCATGGCACCTAACCATTTCCATACCAAGATTTTGAGGTGTCGTGTGTATATACA
This sequence comes from Ambrosia trifida, assembly GCA_028751855.1. Taxonomy (NCBI): domain Eukaryota; kingdom Viridiplantae; phylum Streptophyta; class Magnoliopsida; order Asterales; family Asteraceae; genus Ambrosia; species Ambrosia trifida. Next base: position 215,495,262 of record CM054122.1, on the reverse strand, counting down.
ATATCCTTATTGATTACATATAACAATCTCCGATCAAACCGGATTGTTATTGCAGATATTACTTACCGGATTCCTCGATCAACTATCGAACCGAACACCCTTCAACACTTTGAGCGCACGGTTTGAGTCCAAGTATCTTTCCCGACCCTCGGATCCCTCAAACCAATGGCTCTGATACGACTTGTAAGACCCAACCCGGTATAAACCAATTAATTCAGTTTTATGGTCCCAGATTAGCGTAATTTTTTTTATGAACCCATATCTACACATCCGGATCCTTGGATGATCCGCACATGTTGTTTATAAACTTGTCATTACAAAACTTGACTACCAACTCATTTGCTATTTATATCATCATTAACGATTTATTAAAATGTCCCACACAATGTGTGAAGACGGAATCAATTCTCCATCCGCGTTGGCGATCTTGGTCTCGAGCGTGTTCGGTTTTGTGCGTTGTTCGTTCCGCGTCCGGTTATGCTCTTAAAACTTACCTACCACAAATACGCACGATAAACAATTAGTATTTGGGTTTAATGGGTCGAATGCATTCCAAAAGTTAATTATTAGGATCATATATTAAGCAAAGAGACCCAACGAGCCTCGGCTAATCAATTTACAGCTTTAAAATAACTGTTCAAATTTTTGGAAATAACCCCACCGTAGGCTACGGTTCACAACCGTAGCCAACGGTTCAGTCTTTCGGCTAGCTTTACTCTATATGAACCGTAGCTTATGGTTCCAAGCTGTAGGCTACGGTCTAGAGTTGCAGAAACTCCCTTTTGCCTGTATAAAAGAACCCGATTCCTATGATACTCTACCAACCTTAATTGCACATGTTAAGGTATCAAATCCCAAGATTTAATACCGGTTCGGATCATCACACCTTATAACATTTACCCATTTTGACCCATTAAGTTTTATTGATTATCCATCATATGAATAACCAACGCTATTATTAAATCAAACGCTTTCTTATCCCCGGGCACTTGGATATGCCCGGATTTGCTTAAACAACGGATGTCCATTAGCGACATCCCTTAATTATTTTCAGTATTTTCTTAGTTTCACAAACTTTATTCGTTTCAAAGCGTATAAGCGCGCATTAATCATAGTTTCGAAATGACTTACCGATCTGACATCCACACTTCATGTGGATAGTTGTTACTACTTCTTGGCTCAAAGGCCGTCTATTAGCCTACGTACTTACCAGGTAGCGTTAACCCATTACAATACCTTGCAATCTTCTCTTCATGACCATTGGCAACTTAGTGCACCATTTCGCTACATTTTTTTAGCAGCTTTTTGCTGCACATTACTGCAGAGTTTTCGCTGCATTTTCCGCAGATTTTTGCTGCATTTTCAGCAGTCTTTTCGCTGCGTTTTTAGCAGCTTTTTGCTGCATTTTCAGCCTTATTTTTGCTGCATTTTCAGCAGCATTTTCGCTGCGTTTTTAGCAGCTTTTTGCTGCATTTTCTGCAGCAATTTCGCTGCATTTTCAGCAGTATTTTTGCTGCATTTTCGCTTCGTTTTTAGCAGCTTTTTGCTGCATTTTCAACAGCGTTTTACTGCATTTCTGCAGCGTTTTCGCTGCATTCTCAGCAGCGTCTTACCTTTGTTTTTTTATAAACTAAGAGCGTAAGAAATACTGACATGCATCTATTGAGTTTCCTGCTTGAATTGCATCCATTTGATTCGTTCATTTCCATGCTTTTACCATGCTTGTCAAGCGACAAACTTCACAAAGGCTTCACCTTTGAAGATTAACCCTCTAGAACACACCCTCCATCTTGCTTCCTCAGTTTCTTGCATCCATTCTCCCACTTTGGTGTGATTAGGGTTTGGTTGAGGTCCAAGAATCCCTTTTTGGGGCTGAATTCGTATGACCCTTTATGGGTCTTCTTGACAATATTATTTTGGCTAAATAATTACACCAATGGTCCTTCAAGTTTACCCCAATACCCATTTATTATGAAACTTAACTAACCTAGTTAGTTTCTAGTGTTATTCACTTATATATTTTGATGATAACACTAACAAGGTTATTTCCATTAATAGAACATAACTCACATTCTTATCATCTAAGTCCCGTTTTATTTTATTCATAAAACGTCTATTTTTACTATTAGTTTGCTATTTGTTAATCGCGCCTAGTAGCGTGATTAAGCGAACAATATTTTTGGGGCGCTACAGCAAATCACACCAAAACAACAAGAAACAAACACATCGTCGTCTTTCAGAAAAAAGGTAATCTGTTACTTCCAGTTTTTAGTTTTTAGGTTAAAAATACATCGATTATAGCCTTTTAAAACAAAAAGTTTATTTTTGTTTTAGGGCTTATTTTTCTGTAATTTTGTTTAGGTATCTTAGGGCTTTAAAAGTTAGAAATATTAGGATATTAATAGGGCTTTTTGTAAATTTTGATTTTGAAGTAAATTTTATTAGGGATTTGTATAAAAAACGTGATTTTCAGGTTAGGGTTACAAAAAAACTTTGTGTTTGCCAAAGATTTTATGTTTATACTTGGGGTTGCAAAAAAAATTACAAAAAAAATTTATGGTTGGTGTTACAAAAAACTTAACAAAAATTGTGATTTTCAAGTTGGGGTTGCAAAAAAAAATAACAAAAAATGTGATTTTAAGGTTGGGGTTACACAAAAAATATATTTGTCAAATGAAAAAATAAAAAATGTTAAAAAACCAAAAGTGTTATAGTATCAAAACGTTAAGGCTTTTTTAAGACTTTGGATTCCTATAATGAGAGTTGATGGTAACAAAGACTTTGGGTTTACAAAGACTTTGTAAATTCTTTAGTGAAGTTAGAAATGAGAACATATAATGAGAGTTGAATGACCTTTTGTTTACATTTTGTGAACTTAGAAAAAAATTTGCTAATGGCTTTTTTGAGTTAAATGTAGTGATGTTCATGTGGGGTTTTTTTAGGGTAATAATCTGCTTTAGAGTCTTGGGTTTACATAGACATTGTATTTGTATGTTTTAACTATGTTCCGTTGGTTTTAGCAAAAAAAATGTCGACCAAGTCTACAAGGAAAAGCCCACGTTTGTTAGTATCTGATCATCTTATAGATTTGGTTTCTCCGAATGAACACAACGATACCAAACGGAAAAAGGTTAAAAAACAACTAGGTATGTTACGAAAATTGTTTTTTCAATACAATTTGTATAGTCCACTGACTTATAAAAAAAAGTAACCAAAAAATTTGATAATGCAGAATTTGATGAAGATGAACTGGATACAACAATCGGTTGCTCAGGAAAACGATCCATGGGTATGTGAATCACTCATTTGTCAGTTGTCAGTTAGAAAAAAAAATGTTTGTGTGTGTTACAAGTATTAACCCCACGTTTTATAATCTGTGTAACAGGGATTCCACGGAAAAAACGGAAGAAAGTAGTTAGTTCCGATGACGACCAACCAGCCCAAGGATCAAGGAAACGACCAAGAACGGGTATGATAGAAAATTATACAAACTGCTTGGCTGTTTTAATAAGAACATGTCTAATTACTTTTAAAAGATGGGACCTAACTTCATTAAAAAAAATATATATGTTTTAAATGTCTAGCAGGAAATTCACATATAAAACAGAAAAAAAAAAGTTACCTTCGAGGATGACCAACCAGTTCAAAGTGCAAAAAACGTGCAATAATGGGTACGGTAAAAAACATATTGATTGAGTGGGTTTATATATATGTTTGTAATATGAATTGTTATTTAAAAGAATTAAAAATCATGTGTTACATGAGGCTCAGGAAAAAAAAGGAGCAAAGAGTTACAACAAGTACGAAATCACACGCGGAAGAGGGATGGTTCTCGTTGCAAACACGTTCTTCGCCAATACAAATGTATAAATGCATTAAAGCATTAAAGGACAAACAAAAGGAGGCCATGAGAAAAATGGGCTTTGGCAAGCTTTTGGATTTTTAACGTTAACGGAATTCCAGGGAAGTTGGGTCACTATGTCGTCGACAACTTTGATCCAGACAAAATGGAAATAAAGCTGGAAAATGGAAGCATAAAAATTGACGAACTAGCTATCCATAACATGTTAGGAATACCGTGCAAAGGCTTAAAAATTCACAAAAAGGAACCGTCTAACTTTATGGCACCAGAGGTGAAACAGTGGAGGGATAGGTATCCAGGGCGATTTGTGGCGGTAAGCATCATGGTGGAAAACATACAAGAAGCTGAAGATGAGGACACATTCATATTTCGTTTAGACTTTTTGATGATGTTCCTCACAATTATGGTGGAGTGCCATAGTCAAGGAAGGTGTAGGGATTACTTATTTAAGAAGATTACAAAGGAGACTGATTTCTCACAAATCGACTGGTGTTCCTATGTTATCCAAGGGATGAAGCCATGTAAAGACCACTGGCGGAGATGTGACGCAGGCTCACAGTTTGCAGGGCCACTTACAATATTAACGGTAAATAATTCTGGTCATCTTGTTACTTTAACTACATTAAGTTAGGCAAAAATACTAACATGTAACCTTGGTTTTTCTAGCTTTTGTATGTGGAAAACGTTGATTGCAAAGGTTTAAAAGTGGATAGTACAAAGGCGGCAATAGAATTCTGGGACATGAATAAGCTAAAAAGAAGACATGCATTGGAAATCATTAAGGGTGGATTTGGAGGAAGATGCAACAACTTAGCTACACAAGATGTTAAAGGACATAATCAATTGGTAAAGATGTGTAGAAAAATGATAGTTATGTTATGTGTAACAGAAGCAAAATGATAGAAAAATTAACATACTGACCTGTTTTTTGTTTTGTTTATGTGTAACAAAAGAAATTGAGTGAGATAAGTGGACTAATCGACAAACTTATTAGAATAAAGGAAAAGGTTGAATCAAAATTAGATGACGTTGAAGAAATCATACCAGAGAATCATGATGTGCAAATGTTAAGAGGAAAATTTGATTTGTTGTTTGGTGAGACAAGCAAACGACAACAAGGTTGCTCGCCTGGAAAAAAGATTAAGAATGTGTTGAATGATATCAATATAAATTTTGATGAAGAAGAGATTGATACAGATAGTTCAGATGAAGACAATGATGACAACTCAGGTTTGTATGTGTTACCATATTTATTTAAAGTAGCTGGAAAAACAGTTGGATTGTTACTAATATGTATTTTTGAATACAAAAAGAAATGGATGCTCACGACCTAGCTGTCGAAGATGAGATGGTGGATGACAGCAAAGATGACATTGAATCAAAGTCTACAGAAGGAAAAAAAGTTAGAAGATCACGTTTGCATGTTGATGGTGTGAGAAACAAGACTGAGACTTCGGGTAATCAAGACAAAGTGGGCAAAGGTATGTAACCGTAAAAGCGTATGAATAGTTAATTATCCTTGATTATCTTATATTACATAAACACTGTCCTTTTTTTGGTATGTTAGGTGGAGAATTCAGTGTTGCTGGACAGAAGGGGAAGGCTGCTGTGCCGAAAGGTGTATTAAGTTAATAGAAACATGTTATTCCTAGTTACATTTAACTAATATATGTTACCTTCTAATGTAGAACCTGTAAAACATGCTGATGACATAGTGGATAGTCGCGAAACAGCAGCACACATGACAGATTTACATGAAACTGGAATAGGTATACAAAAAGACATGCTATTCTATAAAATAGACTTGTTTTTTTTATGATACACACTTATATAAAACATTATCTTTAAAATGTAGGTGTGAAAGAGGCAAACATGATTGTTGAGGGCATGCATGGCAAGGATGATATAGGGACAGGTATGCTAACTTAAATAATGCCTAATAGTGATATACTACCTTGATAACGTAGGGTCGGTAACAAACCATAGATTTAATTCAAGACAAAACAAAAAAAGGTGCTTTATCATCACCTTTTTGCGTGTTATGTTTCATTTGTAGCTAACAAAAAAAATCGGTTTTGTACTAATAGGTGTGAGAGAAGGACTATCAATTGACGATGTAGTCCAAAAATTGGAAAGCACAATGCTAAAACCGGTGCCACACGCAACTGCAACTGCTGAAAATTTGGCAAAGAACGTGAAATTTAGTGTGAACCTGGATGAACCAATAACAGATGAAGAAACAAAAGTTTGGAAATTCCTTATGAAAAATGGTGTTGTTAATAGAAGGCATGCAACAAAAATTTCTGTGACCCTTTGAGTTTTTTTAACTTGGTAAAATAATTCAAAGCATAACATAGTTGTTAAAAAAATTTACAGTCATCTGTTACAAAAGTCAAACAACGATGATGGTCAAGAAAAAACTCAGAACCAGCCGTTCACATCATCAATGTAAGTGTATCTTGTTGATTTTATAAAATGTAAAGGTAACCGTTAGGTGATTATAACAATTGTTATATTGACTTTTGATTTGAATATGTAGAGACTTTCTTTTTAAAGGAGAAAACGCCATGGTAGAGAAATACTTAATGAAGACCCTGGATCCGGGTAGCCTGGTTTCAAATGCTGTTATTGATGCTTGGGTGGATGTGTTAAACTTTGAAGAAAAATTTAAACAAGCAGGGTCAAACCGTTGGCTATTCTGTAACACGAATACCATTGTAAGTTAAATTATCATGTTTTGGTACGGCATTATATTTGTTATGAGTTAAGAATTAAACTCTATGAATAAACTTGTCGCAGGTTGATTGGATGTTAAGACTCAAAACAGCTGATGAAGAGAATAGAGTTTCGGCTTTTGAAAAGCGCATGTTTGGCGCACTTTATAGAAATCCAGATCTTGTGGATCTCAGAAGCTTCGATTTGATCTTCTTTCCTATCCTCGAGTATGCACACTTCTATGTCATGGTATTTGATTTGAAATGTCCAAAGATATCAGTAATTGACAACCGGGTGAGAGCCAAAAATCTTTCTCGGATCAACGACAATGAGGATTACTTTCTCAAGGACACTCCTTACAAACTGGTAAAGATGTTATGATTGAAAAAACACTATTCATTGAATGTTTTCTTTAGTAACCGAAAAATTGTGCATAACATCTTTGTTTACTGCGTATTGCAGAAAGCTATGTTTGTACGTTACTTGGAGTGGAAAGCTCATCCAAAAGCTGCCGAGATGGCCAAGTTGAACGTTGAAAGGGTCAAAATCTCGTCGGCTACGATAGCAAATGGTATAGATTGTGGAGTTTTCACAATGAGACATATGGAAAGGTATATGGGGGTGGGGGAAGAATTCGATTGCCAGTTTACAACTGAAGGTGGACGGAAGAAGTTACAACTTGAAGCTTTGAGGAAAAAAATTCGCAGATCATATTTTGCTCTCTAAGGCAAATAAGCTACACAACGAAATTAGGTTTGTTGCGCTTGGGTAAGAGACAGTTTGGAGATTTGTTAAACGGTGACTGCTTTTGTTGGTAATGTAATGTTAACTAATTGCTAGCTACTTTGGATTATTAAGTGCAGGGTTACTAATTAAGACATGGATGTTTTTATTATGTTTTGAATGTGGCTATCTTAGGATGTGTTATGGCCACATACTGTAACAACTTTTTAAAAAAGTATGTAACATTTTGGTCTGTATTATGGGTAGGGACCACATTTTGATATTTTTTGGAGGCTATATAATGTTTTCAAATTTGTTTGTTTTTGGGGGGAATAAACCTTGCCACGTGCATGTTCACAATAAAAGTATACAACTTAAAGGAAAAAGCATTGACTACAAAAAGTTAGGTGTCTATATATAATCTAAAAAGTACATAGGATCTAACTAGCCTGCAAACAAATCTACACTTTTTGTAAAATATAGTACATGGATCAGAAAAGTTTATACAACCTGTCACATCTTAGGTAGACTTGTGTACATTTAAAAATGGTTGTAAAAAAGGTTGCACGAAAAAGTACAACCAGAGTACTGTAACTTTCTAGATATCATTAATTTAGAGTACTTTTATTTCTTTTTATCTAAAACATAATAAAAAATGAAAAAAAAAATATTGTAACAATTGTAGATAAACAACATGATCAAACATACGTAAACATTAGCATAAGGTGGCTTAGCATAAAACTTCAACATAAATAACACAAGGAACACAATACATGGCCAACACTACATAACCTAGTTAACGACAACATAAAAATTATCCTACTACTGAACGATAAAAAAAAAACGTCTACTAAAAACATGGTAATTAGTAACACGCTTTCCAAACTTCACTTAACCAACATCCTAATTATCTCACTTATAGGAAAACAATGTAGAACATAGTTAACGCCAGTGCAATACTCAAAAATCGAATAGTAGCCTTCTTTTTCCGTCGATCGTCTTCCAGGTCCCTAACCTTATTTTCAAGCCTATTTCAAAAGACCTCTAATTATTGACCCAAGTCGTGGGCAAGTAGGATCATCAACCCATTCAAAAAATGGGCAACTGCTGGGCTACAAAAAAAATGGTCGGATATAAGCGTAGAAATTCAAAATTACACATACATATAAATCTTTTTACCTTGTCGGGGCATGAATAAAACCGTCTCCCAGGGTTATCATTCGTCCAGGAGGTCCTTCTGACCGCTACCTTACCTGTAAGACCCTCAAAACCGACAGGTCAAACAGTTGGCATTCAAAGACTAAAACCTTAGTAACCATTCAAAAGAATCTCATTTTATTTCAGAAAATACGCAGCGGAATGTCGAAAGAAGTTATTAAATTTCCAAACATGGTTTTCCCGAGACAGGTCAAAAGAATATTTAATAACAACTAGAATTTGGAAAAAATAATGTAAATAACGTTCGAGCAATCTCATAGACGCCTTTTTAACTGAAATGCCAACCGCACCTGAGTAGCTCCACTACATGCCAAGGAGTCCTTCATTCATCAACAACCTGAAATCAATCTAATATGCACGCAAAGTCAGACGAGCTGAGTGAATTCAAGTTTGATAAGTCTTCAATAATAAGTAAGTTGTTAAAATAATAATAACAAAATACTTTAACCTTAGAGTTACCAATAAGCGTGATCCGCCTGGTTGTTCCCTAAGAAATATTTAAAATCTAGGATAAGCGCAATCCGCCTATTCAATCCAAGATTTTAGTTACAATCCATAATAAGCGCATCCCGCCTATATGGCACAACAATACCAAGTCTACATAAGCGCATTCCGCCTACTCGACTCAAACCCTAACTATAATTCATAGCAGGCATATCACATACTATCATAGTTTAGTTTATATTCCCGACAACTGTCATACACAGTTTATATATTTACATATAGTAACCCATATAACCTAACCAAGTAACAATCGAGACAAAACCTGATCTACCAAGTAAGGTTTCAAATACGTGGCCAAAACATTAAGCGCATTCCGCTTATTAAATAAAGACTTAAGCCACCCTATAACCAAGATACAAATCTGATCTAACAAGTAAGGCTTCAAATACATGTTCAATATGTTAAGCGCATTCCGCTTATAAAATAAACTTAAACAATACTTTAATCAAGACAAAACATGATTATTGAATAAAAAAAAACATTCAGTACTGTTATATGGCATGCATATTAGCCCAAAAGTTTTAAAACAGTAAAAAGGGCACATGAATTCACCTTCGCGATACGTTCAAGTCACAAGGCTAGGTGATCCTAGAGTGGTAAAACAAATCAATGACCTGCCATTAAGAGAATAATATTACTAAATTCCCTATTTAATGACACCTTTAGATCACACCACCTTGTTAGTTAACTAAAAAAAACAATATTAAGATAATATTGAAGTATGAAAATTGGTTCCTTGCATTACCAATGGAACCTCCCATGCATCAAATATCATGCATCACGTTTGTTTTTCCCATTTTCTATTTTTTTTTTTTTTTGTGTTCCATCTCACCACATTTCTACTTACCAAAACCCCAGGTACATTAACTCACACAAGTTCATATGGCTATCCATGTGTGTGTATATTATCAAGTTATCAACAAAATTGCCATCCCACATATATATAGCTCGCCATTTGCCGGTTCATGATAGAACATAGTTTCATCAATATCACCATGCTAACCTTCACCAAATGGCGACAGGTTTGTCATGGCGTTTACGCTTCGAAACTTGTTCTAAACCGAGAAGGTTAGCGAATAGTACCCGGTGCGATATTATGGGATCTAAATCGAACTCTTGATATACCAAGGTGAACACTAACATATCCACAGCATCGATTCACAACCTATCAATAACCCACGTATTAACATACTCATACGGAATTGACGGCATTCGTGATCGAAAGAAAGGACTAACCTGGTACGTGAAGGATGAAGTCCTCGCGACCGTCGAAGATCTCAAAAACTACTACCGGTTAACTCTAGGTTTCAACTCGTTTAAGATCCTAGACAAACCGGATCCGTTACTCAGAAATGATACATAAACAAGTCGCGAAAAATGAGTTTTGAACATTAGTTTTACTTAGGTAGGGATCGGCTGTTGTGAAGGATTGTTCCTTCTTCCTTCTTGTCGCGGCGATGAAGAGAAAGGGAAACAAAAATTGTTTTGCTATTGCTTCTTCTTTCTTCTCCTGACGCGTGGACAAACAAGAAAAAAAAACAATCAGTTTGAGTGATGTTGTTGGGGATCAAAGGAAAAGTATAAAACTTTGAAATATTATAAAGTTCTTCCTTCCTTACCTTCTGTCGAAGAGAAACTAAAGAGAATTCGTTGATGTAGTTGTCGGCCGAGGAAGGTACAAGAGGAATAATATAGTATAGTGTGATATTAGGGTTGAGGTTGTAGGGTTTTTAAGGTTGGTGATGACACCAATTTTTGCTATAAGGCCCTTCATCTCTTAGCCATTGTATCTTATTCCCAAAGCTACTCAAATGGGTTTTTGGAAATTGCTAAAGAGCCCCCCCTCAACAAGGCCAAAATAGAACTATACAAGTATACAAACTCTACAAGGAAAGACACAAGTCCGGGAATCTACAGGCGTTACAAGTCTTCCCCTGTTGCATTAGGATTCGTCCCCGAATCCTGCTACAAGGGAAACAAGTGTGGATAGAGCCTCATCATTTCTGATTCGGACTCCGAAGTAGCTTCCGACCCCTTCTGGTGTCCCCACTGTACCTTCACTTGTTTAACCACTTTTATTGCGCAAGTTCTTTTCCTTACGATCAAGAATGGCGATAGGCTCTCGATGTAGTTCAATTTCTCATCCAGTTCTATGTCATCAAAGGGTATATGAGCTTCCTCATCTGCTAGGCACTTCCGTAAATATGTCACGTGAAAGGTTGGATGGATACCCTTGAGTTCCCCGGGAAAGTCCAACCGATAAGCCATCTCACCTATGCGTGCACTAATGCGAAAGGTCCTATGAACCTCGGACTGAGCTTCCCATGCTTGCGAAAGCGTATGATTCCCTTCCAAGGTGAGACCTTCAACAATACACGACCACCCACGTTAAACTCTATAGGCCTCCTCATCTTGTCAGCATACGACTTATGTCGATCTTGAGTTGCCTTCATGAAGGCTTTAATATTGTCAAGTTTTTCGGTGGTTGCCTCGACCACCTCCAAACTACCAAATCGCTTATGCCCAATGGAACTCCAACAAACAGGTTTTATACAACTGCACCCATGCATCATGACCTAAGACTAGGGATCAAGCAAGCATATCCCACTTCTATCGTAACTCAGTTTATAAGGTCAAATAGTCGCCAAACACCGCAAATTCTCATACGGTGGCATCCCAGTAGTGGCGTGCTGGCTATGGTTATATGAAAAATCCGCCAAGAGCAGGTGATACTCTCCGCTACCACCAAAATCAATAATGCATGCCCGAAACATACCTTCGAGAGGTTCTTTTCGACTGACCATCTGTCAATGGGTGATACGCGGTGCTGATGAGTAACCTAGTACCCGTTCACGCAGAACGAGTGTCTCTATCTAAAACAATAGACATTGGCACACTGTGCATTTATACAATTTCCCGAAGGAACAATTCTGCCAACCTTTCGGAGTTAAAGGTCCCCCATATCAGCAAGAAGTGAGCACTCTTTATAAACCAATCCACCACCACCCAAATGGGTGTCAAATCCCTTGGGCCTATGGGCTAGCTTGTGATGAAATACATAGTAAAATACTCCCACTTCCATTCCGGTACCCCCAAAGGTAGCAGAAAGCGTATAGAAAAAAAAACCTCAACCTTCATTGCTGGCCACCAATAGTCCTTCTCAAGATCTTGATACATTTTGTTTCCCCGGGATGACTAAAATAACGGGTTTTGTATGCCTCCTCCATGATTTTATCCCTAAACTCACCATTTCGAGTTATCCACATCCGGACTTTTATGGACATAACCCCGTCTCCGTTACTTTCCAAAGTTCTTGTGCCCCCACCTGTAAGGCTTCATACTAAACACTAGAGATCGGTTTCACTATATCCGACTTCAAGATAAGCTGACAAGACTTCACTTGAATGGGTTTAGGCCTCTCCTTTCGGCTCAATGTGTCTGCCACCATGTCAGCCTTCCCTGGATGACACATAATATCCACATCATAATCTTTGATCAACTCTAGCCACCTGCGCTGCCCCATATTAAGGCGGTATGCCCTTAAGGTCTTTCTACTCGAAGAAATACTTCAAATTCTTATGGTCGGTGTAGATGATGCAAGGATCCCCATATAAGTGATGTTCCGACAGTTTAAGTGCAAAAGCAACAGCTGCTAACTCCACATCATGAGTCGGGTAATTAATCTCGTGGGGCTTCAGCTAGCATGAGGCATAACCTATTACCTTACTGTGCTACATAAGTACACACCCTTGACCCCCAAGTGACGCGTCCGAATAAACCACTAGATCCTCCGTCCAATCTGGCAAGACTAGGATCGGTGCACGTGTCAAACTTGTAAGACCCGCAAATCTGGTGTCAAACTTTTCTTTAGTTTTAAAAAAAATGTGTTCTCCTGGTCCAAGTCCCAAGCAAATCTCATCTCATTCTTGGTTAGTTTAGTCAGTGAGCTATCTTGGAGAAATCGTGTACGAACCTCAAATAACAACGTGCCAACCCAAGAAGCTACGAATCTCAGACGATGATTTTGGCATAGCCCAGTTCATCATTGCCTCCACCTTTGTGGGATCTACCATGATACCAACCGGATTAATGACATGACCTGTAATACTGAACCTCACGAAATCAGAAAGCACCTTTGAGAATTTAGCATAAAGTTTCTCATTCCATAGAGTTTGAAGAACCTCCTTGAGATGTTGAATATGGTCTTCTTCACCTTTGGAGTATATGAGTATGCTCTCAATGGAAACAATAACTGAACGGTTGTGCATCGACCTACACACCTAGTTCATCAGATCCATGAATGTCGCGAGCGCATTAGTCATTCCAAAAGAGATCAACAAAACTCATAATGTCCACAACGAGTACGGAAAAAAAAATCCTGCTCTCGTATTTTCAGCTGATGATAGCCCGATCTAGGATCAATCGTCCAGAGCCAACTAGCTCCTTGGAGCTGATCGAAATAATCGCTAGTTCTCAGTAAGGAGCAAATCTTCCAATTGAGATAAGAATTCTTTTAATTACGCAGGAGCTAGTCAGTAAGGTGCCCTGTGGACAGGTTTAGCCTCTGGCACGAGGTCTATTTGGAACTCAACCTCACGTTCCGGTTGCAAATCGGTCAAATCATCGGGAAATACACCTGGGGTACTCCCGCACTATGGGGACATCCCCTAGCTTGGAAATATCAGTCCCCACAACCAAGGCCTGCGCCAAGTACGCCTTACACCTACGCTGCAACATTTTCCCCGCCTTTAGAATCGAGATAAACCAAGGTAAGGAGCAACTATCATCCCTATGAGTAGTAATACGATTCCTGTCAGGAGCTGTAGGTCGCACGAGTCTCCGCCCGCACACAAAGTAAGAATCCACAGTAGCCAGCCAGTCCTTCCCAAGAATAACATCAAAGCAACTCAATGACATTAAGTACAAGAGAATAGGAAAACTATGGCCGAATAACTTGATTCGACAATTATCTATAGCCTTGGTCACAAGGAGTGAATTTCCTACTGCAACCTTGTCCTCGATTAAATGTAGTATCCTTGGGATCTTATCTAACCCAATACAAAAGGTGATAGACACAATTCATACAAAACATTCACGACAAAACCATCACATGATCCATCACAAGACATATTCAGGATGTGTAAAGTAAGGGTAAACTTCTAATAACGTTGATCAGGCGTGATTAGCTGTTTACTTTACTTTAGTCACCCTAAAGACAACAGGCTATGATCATATTAACAATTCTGCCTACACATTAACATATAACCATCACAAACACACATAGTATTTATCTATTAAACCTTAAAGGTTTGCAATTAACAAACGAATAAGGGAGTTCTACCGTACCTCAAAACACAAGAGCATACACCTCCGATGAATTATTACAATTAAGCACTCAATAAGAGCTATCATAACATACTTAAAACAAATATAGTTATTGGGTTTCCTTCTAACACTTTATGTATCTAAGTGTTCAACGAGAAGCATCCCAACCTATGTGTCGTGCATTACCCACTACATAATAAACTTCCCATACTACATCATGATGTAAAGGCACTAACCGCCCGTTTATAACTTCATGCTATTAAGCATCCAATGAAGTGTAAATATATGTGTGTATATATATATATATATATATATATATATATAGACATACGTCAAAAAAATAAGGATTACCTCTTGGCGCGCAGCTACCCAATAGTTGACATTTCTTAGTAACAGTTTGGTCCCATACCAGATTCGAGTTCGAGCATAAACTGCCTGAATCCCTCGAACCATTGCTCTGATACCAACTTGTAAGACCCTCAAAACCGACAGGTCAAACAGCTGGCATTCAAAGACTAAAACCTTAGTAACCATTCAAAAGAATCTCATTTTATTTCAGAAAATACGCAGCGGAATGTCGAAAGAAGTTATTAAATTTCCAAACATGGTTTTCCCGAGACAGGTCAAAAGAATATTTAATAACAACTAGAATTTGGAAAAAATAATGTAAATAACGTTCGAGCAATCTCATAGACGCCTTTTTAACTGAAATGCCAACCGCAACTGAGTAGCTCCACTACATGCCAAGGAGTCCTTCATTCATCAACAACCTGAAATCAATCTAATATGCACGCAAAGTCAGACGAGCTGAGTGAATTCAAGTTTGATAAGTCTTCAATAATAAGTAAGTTGTTAAAATAATAATAACAAAATACTTTAACCTTAGAGTTACCAATAAGCGTGATCCGCCTGGTTGTTCCCTAAGAAATATTTAAAATCTAGGATAAGCGCAATCCGCCTATTCAATCCAAGATTTTAGTTACAATCCATAATAAGCGCATCCCGCCTATATGGCACAACAATACCAAGTCTACATAAGCGCATTCCGCCTACTCGACTCAAACCCTAACTATAATTCATAGCAGGCATATCACATACTATCATAGTTTAGTTTATATTCCCGACAACTGTCATACACAGTTTATATATTTACATATAGTAACCCATATAACCTAACCAAGTAACAATCGAGACAAAACCTGATCTACCAAGTAAGGTTTCAAATACGTGGCCAAAACATTAAGCGCATTCCGCTTATTAAATAAAGACTTAAGCCACCCTATAACCAAGATACAAATCTGATCTAACAAGTAAGGCTTCAAATACATGTTCAATATGTTAAGCGCATTCCGCTTATAAAATAAACTTAAACAATACTTTAATCAAGACAAAACATGATTATTGAATAAAAAAAAACATTCAGTACTGTTATATGGCATGCATATTAGCCCAAAAGTTTTAAAACAGTAAAAAGGGCACATGAATTCACCTTCGCGATACGTTCAAGTCACAAGGCTAGGTGATCCTAGAGTGGTAAAACAAATCAATGACCTGCCATTAAGAGAATAATATTACTAAATTCCCTATTTAATGACACCTTTAGATCACACCACCTTGTTAGTTAACTAAAAAAAACAATATTAAGATAATATTGAAGTATGAAAATTGGTTCCTTGCATTACCAATGGAACCTCCCATGCATCAAATATCATGCATCACGTTTGTTTTTCCCATTTTCTATTTTTTTTTTTTTTTTGTGTTCCATCTCACCACATTTCTACTTACCAAAACCCCAGGTACATTAACTCACACAAGTTCATATGGCTATCCATGTGTGTGTATATTATCAAGTTATCAACAAAATTGCCATCCCACATATATATAGCTCGCCATTTGCCGGTTCATGATAGAACATAGTTTCATCAATATCACCATGCTAACCTTCACCAAATGGCGACAGGTTTGTCATGGCGTTTACGCTTCGAAACTTGTTCTAAACCGAGAAGGTTAGCGAATAGTACCCGGTGCGATATTATGGGATCTAAATCGAACTCTTGATATACCAAGGTGAACACTAACATATCCACAGCATCGATTCACAACCTATCAATAACCCACGTATTAACATACTCATACGGAATTGACGGCATTCGTGATCGAAAGAAAGGACTAACCTGGTACGTGAAGGATGAAGTCCTCGCGACCGTCGAAGATCTCAAAAACTACTACCGGTTAACTCTAGGTTTCAACTCGTTTAAGATCCTAGACAAACCGGATCCGTTACTCAGAAATGATACATAAACAAGTCGCGAAAAATGAGTTTTGAACATTAGTTTTACTTAGGTAGGGATCGGCTGTTGTGAAGGATTGTTCCTTCTTCCTTCTTGTCGCGGCGATGAAGAGAAAGGGAAACAAAAATTGTTTTGCTATTGCTTCTTCTTTCTTCTCCTGACGCGTGGACAAACAAGAAAAAAAAACAATCAGTTTGAGTGATGTTGTTGGGGATCAAAGGAAAAGTATAAAACTTTGAAATATTATAAAGTTCTTCCTTCCTTACCTTCTGTCGAAGAGAAACTAAAGAGAATTCGTTGATGTAGTTGTCGGCCGAGGAAGGTACAAGAGGAATAATATAGTATAGTGTGATATTAGGGTTGAGGTTGTAGGGTTTTTAAGGTTGGTGATGACACCAATTTTTGCTATAAGGCCCTTCATCTCTTAGCCATTGTATCTTATTCCCAAAGCTACTCAAATGGGTTTTTGGAAATTGCTAAAGAGCCCCCCCTCAACAAGGCCAAAATAGAACTATACAAGTATACAAACTCTACAAGGAAAGACACAAGTCCGGGAATCTACGGGCGTTACATTACCACATGAACACAACACCATAGTATGAAGAGAAAAAATAACACAAACTTGAAAACAAAAAAAACTTGTATTGGAAAAATATTGTATAAGGAGTTGGGGTTATATAATGTTGAGAATATAATGGAAGTGACTACCCATTAACCAAATGTGAAATAAATGAAAAAAAGGGTAGGTGGATGAAGGGGGGAAACAATAAATATTGGGGAGTAAAAATGTTAAAAACCGTTAAATAAAAAAAAATTATATGATACTTCAAATTGTCCCATTGTCCTCGTTAAACAAGGTTGTAAATATTTTAAAATACTTTAGATGGAGTGATTATAAAAAAATATTTCTAAAATGAATATGTTACCCTATGTTACATATGACAAAAGTTTTCTGCCAATAAAAAAAATGTTATAATATATTTGTTAAATGATGGTTCAATTGTCCTTGTTGTAAAAAGTAGTAGTAAATATATTAAAATAATTTATGGGAAAGTGATCAAAAAGAAAGTAAGATGCATGTGTAGTCATGTCAAACTTTTGAAAATAAGTAAGACTTTGGATTTAAAAAACGTACCATTGTTAGGTTTCTAAAAAAGATAAAAAGAGAACATTAAAAGGAAAAAGGATACATTTGTTTAAATTATATTATAAAAAAAAACGTGCCATGGTTTCATGACATTGTCCATTGTCAGCCACACATCTATAAAATGAAAAGATTTGTTACAATCTTTGTAGACAAAAATAAATAATAAAAGGTGTTATGGAAACTAGTATTGTATGACTGTTCTAACTTGTTTAATTTATTTAGTCATTGTGTAGTCATGTCAAAAAATAAAGTAAAACAAAGTAGGAAAATGTATTATATAATATAAAATATGGAGAAACTTGTTTGTAACTTGTTTAATAATTTTATTGTTTACTTTTTTGAAAAGTTTGACATGTCATATAATGAAAATGATGTTACAGTATACATACTTGTGTTACAGGCAAAAGGAAGAGTTTATTGCAAACAAAAAAAGTATAAAAAATATTTCTAAAATGAATATGTTACGGTATACATACTTGTGTTACAGACAGAACGTTTCTCTGCCAATAAAAAAATGTTATAATATATTTGTTAAATGATGGTTCCATTGTCCTTGTTGTAAGTAGTAGTAGATATATTAAAATACTTTATGGGAAAGTGATCAAAAAGAAAGTAAGATGCATGTGTAGTCATGTCAAAGTTTTGAAAAAAAGTAAGGCTTTGAATTAAAAACCATACCATTGTTAGTTTTCTAAAAAGGATAAAAACCTCCACATTTAAAGCAAAAAGGACACATTTGTTTAAATTATATTATAAAAAACGTACCATCATTTCATGGCATTGTCCATTGTCAGCAAAAAATCTATAAAATGAAAGATTTGTTACAATCTTTGTAGACAAAAAAAATTAATAAAAGGTGTTATGGAAACTAGTATTGTCAACAATCCTTGTTGTAACTTGTTTAATTTATTTAGTCATTGTGTAGTCATGTCAAAAAATAAAGTATGACAAAGTAGGAAAAAGTATTATATAATATCAAATATGGAGAAAGTTCTTTGTAACTTGTGGATGTAACTTGTTTAATAATTTTATTGTTTACTTTTTTGAAAAGTTTGACATGTCATATAATGAAAATGATGTTACGGTTTTCATGATAAATTGAAGACTACATAAAAATGATGTTACGATTCTTCAAAAAAGATACATAATTACCATAACAAAAACAAAAAACATAGAACTTAATTGTAACATCGTTCTTAAAAAAACATAATGACTATTGGAACGAAAATAAAACCACATAGAAATATTAATATCACACACAAACAAAACATTATACTAACAAACACACACAAAAACAAAGGATTACATCTAAAAATAAAAAAAAGACATTGGAACGAAAATAAAACCACATAGAAATATTAATGATTTTGACGTGGAACAACGGGTGTGCTTCAAAAATAAAGCGGAAAGTAAAGATCCCAGTCAATGTTGTTTAAATCTGGGTGCCATGTGGGGTCATCAGGGCTTACGGGTGGATACATGGGGATGAAAGATTCTGGAGTGGGATTGACAACAGAGGGAACGGGCAGTTCTTTTGTAACTTGGCTTTCATTTTGACGTGTAACAGCGGTTGTGCTTCAACAATAAGGCGGAAAGTAAAGATCCCAGTCAATGTTGTTTAAATCTGGGTGCCACGTGGGGTCATCAGGGCTTACGGGTGGATACATGGGGATGAAAGGTTCTGGAGTGGGATTGACAACAGAGGGAACGGGCTGTACATTTGTAAATTGGCTTTCATTTTTACGAATGATTGTAAATTTCCCTCCTCCTTTCGAACGGACTTCATACATGGAGCTATGACTTTGACTTTTAACTACAACTTGTGGCTCTGTCTTTGTATTGTATAACACCTCATCGCCACAACGAAAATTGTTTACAAAACGTGTCTCTTTCTTTATGACGGGTGGAACTTGTGGCTCTTTCTTGACGGACTGTTTATGATGTGAACCTTGGTTTTTTGCTTTGAGAGTTGCTGAAAACGGATGTTCATTTGTAACACCCCAAAACCCGAATAATTATTTATTAGCATGTTTATTTTATACAATTGCAAGGAATACTTAGCTAGAATGATTAACCTAGTTAAAGAATCGAATGATTAGCTTCTTATGAAGGTTTGAAGAATGAATGATAGAAACCATGTAATAGAAGAAATAAAGGGTGGTTGATGATTTTATGTTGTTAAAAGATCTCTAACTAACATGTAGAAATGTTTGTTAGATGAAATTCATATTGAAATATAGTTTAATGGTGTGATTTTGTAGAACTATGCATTAAGAGATTTTACTCTATATTTGATTGGTAAGATGTCTATCACGTGTTGAATAAGTTGCTTAATTGTGAATTAGAAGTACTAAATGTGGAGCATATTAATTTACTAGTAAGAGGAAATGTTGGAATTATGTTATATTTGACACATTTCTAATATCAACAAAGTGTATGGACTTGTTTACAATCTTTTATAAGTTAAAGGGTTAGGTTGTTTAATTGGAAAACTTGTAGTATAAAAAGGGAGGATGTATTTCTTTGATTCATTCAGGTTCCACAACCAATTTTTAGAAAGAGAGTGTGTGAGAGAGAAAGAGAGCACCATCTAAGTTCAAAATCCCGTTTTTAGGTTTTCAGCCTGTCATAAAGTGTGATTTCCCGGAGATTGCACCGTTGGATCGTTCTCAAATTTTTACAGAAGCTTAAACACATATAGGCGATCATATCCAACGGTGGGTTTTTGATTTAGAGGCCTGGAAGAGGGGTTTTTACTGACCAGAACACATCAGCTCAAAAATGGGTAATCTAGCCACTGTTTTGCTGTTTCAGCAACAGTGGTGGCTATTTCAGGCAGTAGAAACTAGTAGGTTTCGTAGATCTCAGCGAGACGGTTCCATGGACTCCTAAATCATCTCAATCGGAGTTCGTTTGGTATGGTTTCGACCTCTACTCGCATTTATAAGTAATTCACAAACTTAACTTCCATTTATGTATTTAAATTCTTATGTGTATGAAGAATGGTAACAATGAAAGGATAGATAAGTGGGTATAATCTTGATGTTAACTCATTGGTGGATTTAATTGTTTTGTGTTAACATAATATCATGAAATTGTTAAGTATGTCAATAATGGGAGAATCACCCAAACGGGTCAATTGGGTGAATGGATTAAATGCGTTGGATTAACCCAAAACTTATGTATATGGGTTAAAAGTAAGATGTCATGGATTTATGGTGAAAATGAGCCATATGTTTTCATTAGACACAAATGGATGATTTCGGGTCAAATGGGTGGGGTTAACCCAAATTACTAGTATGAATGGTAAAATGATTATGAACACATATAATGGGATGGGTGAATAATACTTAGGTATTAAAGGTGGCAAATGACCCTTTATATGTTCTAACGGTTTGCAAGTTGACTTGTTAAAGTAGGAATAGAAATGGCATGGATTGGAAGATAACGGGTCAAACGGATGGAATGGACGATAACACTCATACGGGCAAAGGTAAGTGGCTCATGAACTAATTTCTCGGTTAGTACATTTTATTCGTGTGTAAGTATAGAATGAAAAACATGAATGGATAGGTAATTTATAGTTGATGAGATTATAGGATGTTGATTAGTGAGCATGAATGCCCAGTTTTGTAACAAATGTAATGGAACGGTAACATATCCGTTTAGGGTGTATCATACATGGTTGGAAAGCTATTTGAACGTACTGTACTTCATATTTAAACATCGAAAGATAGTTTGGAGTTTAAGAGGGTCAAAACAGCATGTTAAGTTAAAAATTCAGCCTTGATAGCAAGCTGAAATGTGTTGGCTTCGAATCTGTCCTGATCTTGCAAAAGTCATATAAAATCATAGAAAATTCCAATGTAGACGAGCCTTATATGCTCGGAAAGCTCTACGAGTGTACTACATTTTATGTTCAGACATAAAGATCTGATTTGGACATCTAGTGGGTCAAATAAGCCGGTGAACTCAGCTGCGCAGAAAAATGCTGCACATTAATAATCTCATATTAATCAAGAAAAGGTGTAGGATCGTACACACCCGCATTAATCATGGGGTATTGATTGTAGGGCATAAGTATCATACTATGTGGTATGTTTTAAGTAGCTAACAACTAGTTCATGCAAGTAAATAATTAATGGGTCAAAAAGATCATGAATAGGAAGGAACTTATTAGATTGAACTAATTGCTAAATGGGTTTGCATGAATGTATGGTGTAGAGAGAACACTAATATTTTGCATTGGTAAATTCCTTATTAAGTATTCTAATATGGCATGTTAACTTGTAAGTAAGCTAGCTACAAAGCTTGGGGTCACAAGTCAACACGAAAGTGGTCCTATCGTAGTATTGTTGAAGATGCAGGTATGTAAGGATGAATGCATGAAAATTGGAGGATAGGATCCGGAGATCGGATCCGAAATTGCAAAAAGGCGTAGGACATGATCATTGAGTATTGTTGATGTTATTTCCATATTGTGAATATTTGCATTAAGTCACTTAATGAACTAACATAATGGTTATGTGATGGTTGCAGGTTGTCTAGTCTATCTCACAAAGCAAGAAATGGTTGGAGGTCGAGTGAGGACACGGATTGTACGGGGTCGCGGTCACGTAAACTAATAAAGATGAGTTGTATATGATGTAATAAGAAACAACAAAAGATTAAACACCTATAATATCTTGTAGAAATGGGTTCCAAATATACGAGAATGCTTTTTATAAAGCAAGAAATTTTCTAGTTCGTATTTCCGCTGCGTATTTCATGTTAGAAAGGTTTAGGGTGTTCCATCATTTGCGGGTAAATAAAAACGCCGAAACAAATGGTGGTTTAGCGCACGCGGTTGATTCCACGTATTAGAAGCCTTCGAGCTACATTGTGGTTCGGGTTTTGGAACAATTTTAGAAACTCGTTCGGCTTTTGGGCTGGTTGGTTCAGCCTTAATTAGACCTTCACACTTTGGTTCAGATTTTGGGGCGAGTTTACAAAGTCTCTTACCAATCTTAATGTAAGAAACTGGTACACGCGAATAAACTTTCTCTCCAACCTTGGGTCGCTTAACCTCAAGATTTGGCCTATTGGACATTTTGATATTGTTGTAAATCTACCTTTGGGTTTCTTATGTGTGTAATGGATGTGTAATATGTTATCAATATTTATATGGGATGAAAATAGGTATAAATGTTGCATAGTTGCATTAAATTCGGACAAAACAATAATGGTGTTAGGTATACAATTAAATGTAACATTATTCTGAATTGGTGGTTGTAACATATAATAATAAAAAGTCTGGTATTATACCATTATAAATAAAAAATTGCAACATTAATCTTAAAATGTACTACTAAAAAAGTATGTTACACAGAGCTTGGTAGATTAATCTTAGTTAGTACATACAACATTGTACGTGTTACAGAAAAAACAAAAATAATGTGCAAAAATGATTGTAGGGCCAACTGTTACACAAAGCAAGTGAAAATTTCATGCAACAACAAAAACGGATGTAGGGAAAAAGTTAGAACATACAAAAGACCAAACATTACATAAAAAAGAAAAACACAAAAAGTAAACATAAGTAAAAATGGAATCAAAACATTACATAAAAAAGAAAAACACCTAGTAACTAAAAATGGAATCAAATGAGCAATCAGAGTCCGTTCCACGTTCATCCTCCCATGGGTCGTGCATTGCCCATTCCTATTCCATGGCTCGTGTAGCCTCTCCATCAGACCAAATGTCATACTCTGCACCAGGATCTGATTCATAACCTTTTGCCCATTCAGGTGTGTAATGAGGCTTTCTTGTGTAATAATCCTCA
Source organism: Ambrosia trifida (assembly GCA_028751855.1). NCBI lineage: Eukaryota > Viridiplantae > Streptophyta > Magnoliopsida > Asterales > Asteraceae > Ambrosia > Ambrosia trifida. Next base: position 215,471,656 of record CM054122.1, on the reverse strand, counting down.
GCAGGTCCGTAGTAGTCTTGGAGAAAAGCTAAATACAACTCGTTAGTATCATCATCGTTTTCTGCATTAAACGAATGATGCGAATGATTATCTCTTTGGAATGTAACATCACCGGGTAGTATGTAATCATGCTCACCAAACACGGGTTGGTCAACTAGTGCAACCTCATCATAGTCGTGGTTATCTTCGGGATATAGGAGGTCATAAACCCAAGTTGAGATCTAAATCATCAACAAATGCTGCATCACCAATCGGCGGAAGAACAATGTTAGCTTCGGGTTAATTCTCTTCTATATCATCAATATTGCCCCACGGGTGAGGGACAATGTTATAATCTTCAACAGGGGCTACATTTCCAACAGGTTCAACAGGAGGGTTATCATCTGCAAGCAAATTGGGATCATTATGTCCAATCGGATTATTATTCACAACCAAATTGGGATCATTATGTCTAATCAGGTGGTTTAGAGGTTGAAGGTAGTAATTTACTGGTAAGAAGAGAGAGATTCCAAACACATCTTCTGGAGGGGTGCTTGGGGTTGAGTCCATTTGGTATGATTGATAATGTATGGTGGTGGTGGGAATCCCATACTTATAAAATTCAAGATGGGGCCCATTGTTTTCTTTTGCATTACAAAAGGACAAAACAAAAGTGTCAACTTTCAAAATCTTTCAAAACAATAGTAATAAGTTGAGGGAATAGTAACACTATTAAAAAAAATTATAAATACTATAATATTATCTTTAAAATATTGAAGTGCATGAAAAATATAAAACATCAAACATATAAAGAACTTCGTAATAGCTGGTTAATTTTGATGACATTTGGAATTGATAATAAGTCGTTAAACCCCATAAGGGGGTTACAACATCCTAATACATAAAACCATGACATACAAAAAGCAAAATGAGTTTACAAAACCCATTGAGCCTTCAAAACACAGCCTCCAATGCCTGAAACACGGTTACAAACAGCAAAAGCAAGGCAGTAGACACACAGTTTCGTTACACACATACATATTCATTACACATAAAAAACTAAAAAACAAATCCAAATGTCTTCAAAAGCTTCAGTAGTCCAGATCAGTTAAACCTCAGCTCCAGCTTCGGTGTCCCCACAACTTGTTTCAACATCCTCACTGTCGGCTTTCTCCTTCATCTTGCAGTTCCTTGAGTTGTGGTCTGTTACATACTGATAACAAGTGCGACAAAGCCTTGGGTTCTTGACCCGCTTAGCCCGGGTAACAACATTTGTATTCTCACGACCTCCAGGTAAACGACGACGCTTACCACGACCCTTGTTCCTAATGGCTTCAGGATTATTGAGTGAAACATTAACATCAAGAGATTGGCCTACTAAGTCTTCAACAATAGAAGCATTCTGATTAGTAGCCGTTGTTTCTGTAACATCTTTGTTTAAAAACCGCATCTTCATCTCACGGATCTGCTCAACAAATGACGATAAACCATCAATATCAGACCTCAAAACATCTAGACATTCAGAAAAAGTGTCATTTAACTCGTTCCTCAGAACAGTTTGGGGGCTAGTGTCTACTCCATAACGGTTTTCAATAGCAAAAATACGCTTGGGTAGAACATCCCTCTTCCACCGATCAGAAATGTAGTGTGGAGAAATTTTTTCAACCTTCAATAACCTAAAAACACAAAAAACATGCCTACACAAAAAACCAATTCGAGTAAAATTGTTGCACGAGCAAGTAACATCTTGATCATTCCATCTGACTGAAACCTAGAAAAAAAATGACTATCGTTAATGTTGCGCACTTGCGTAGCAAAACATAACAAACATACTCCTTGTTTGAAAAAAAAATACCGTGAAAACATGGCTAACTGCATTCTCTTTGTCAAGCTGGGTCACGTTATACTTGATAACATCATCAACTGTTACAGTGTTAGATATGAAACATAAAAACTTCCCTTTCATTACCTCTTTCTTCACTTCCTCGTAAATAGTGTGAGTGTAGGTTTCAAATGCATGCTTCTCAATGGGTAAATCACTAGAATTTTTAAAAGTACACAGAGAGGTTTTGTACTCAGCGGTCCTTTGTCTATACCTCTGATTGTCAATCCTAGTGTCATAACAAAGCATGAATTGGACAAGCGTATTAGCACTTGAGGAGTTGACCTTAAAGGCCGAGTTTGAACTTTCACACCTGGATGTTGTCTTCATCAAACAGCTGAATGGGATCTCACGGAAATATGCTGGCGCCCAACTCTCACGAATGGCATACATATCATTCAGCCAAACATGATCTTGTAACCCAAACTTTTCCAATAACGCTTGCCAACGACTTTCAAACGTACTAGGTTTGATATACACATTCCATACAAGGCGGTGTAAACATGACCTCATATCAGTATTGTTTAAAACATCTCCAGAAATCTATAAAAAAAATAAAAAAAAATTAAGGAGTATCATAACATGTTTAATATCAGGAAAAAATGTTACAAAAAATGTAACAAGTTTCTGGTGAAAATTGTTAACTATCAGAATTGTTTATCTTAAAGATTATAGCAAGTTTCTAATAAAATTTATCAGCCTTCTTGTCTATCAGATTATTATAACAAGGGATATAAATTGTAACAAGTTTAAGCAGTAAGTTGCTAATGATGTGGAGTATTAGTTTCATAAAATGTTGACTATGATAAATAATTTTCACTATCAGGGGGGAATGTAACAAGTTTCTGGTGAAAATTGTTAACTATCAGAATTGTTTATTTTAGAAATTATAGCAAGTTTAAAAATAAAATTTATCAGAATTATTGACTATCAGAAAATATTATAACAGGGAGTATACATTGTAACAAGTTTGTAATAAATACCTTCAAAGGAAGCTTTTTCATTATGTGCCACAAACAAAAACGATGGTGAGACTCTGAAAACACCTTAGCTATAGCTTGTTTCATTGCAGGGTTTTGGTCAGTTAGAACAAGTTTCGGTTGCGTAGAATGGGCCTTTAAGAAGGATTCAAGCAGCCAGACATATGATTCAACAGTTTCATTAGCTATCAAACCGGCACCAAACGTTACACATTGTTTATGGTGGTCAACCCCAGTGAAAGGAACAAAAATCATATTGTACCTAATAAAAAAGCAAAAGCATAGATGCAAAAAATATATCAGTTTACTGAAAAAAAAATGATGGTCAACAAAAATTATAAATAACCCAAAAATAGCATTTAGAAACACTTACTTGTTGGTATGATACGTGGCGTCAAATGCCAAAACTTCACCAAACACTCCGTAATTTAACTTCGATATTTCATCAGCCCAAAACAACGATTTCAACCTCCCTCTCTCAATAACAAAGTCATAAAAAAAGTTGGGTAAACTTTCCTTGCGATCTCAGAAACGATCTATTACTAGCTGGGAGTCTCGATCACCAATGAAACACCTCATAGCTTGACTAAAGTTTTTAAAGTCAATTGCTGTACCATTAACATTATGATGCCCACCTTTCATAGTAACCAAATATTTGTGAGCTACAACTGGACCAACTCTATTAAGACTCATGTCATGTATAAACTGTTTGGATGAAAACGATAACTTTCTGGAAATCTTAGAAAGGTCGCGGTTATACCGTTCAACAAGTGGATGATTGTGCTCCTCAACAAACTTTTGAATAGTGAACTTGGATGACTCATCATACACAACAACACATATATTGGCTTTGCAATCTGTAACAGAGAAAGTACTTTGCCTAATATTCAGTGAAGCTTCATCCATGCTATCAAGTTTTTGGTTTGACTGAGGCTTGGAGGCTTTGTTGCATCTAAGGTATTTGTGAGTAACAACACCCTTCCACCTTTTAGTTTGACCCTTACGAGGAGTGAAACCAGATTTATCAGCATAATTGTACCACATTGATACCACATCTTCCCATTTGTTAAAAATAGAACCAACAACAGGTTTAAGCTCTGGGCGAACACTCGGAATCCATAATGTCGTTCCGTTGGGAGTGTGAGTAACGACAAAGTTTGCAGGGTCTACAACACCTGCAGTAAAAAAAACAATAAATTCATAGCTAAAAGAATATGTTTACATACGAAAACAAAGATGAAAACAAACACATCATGTAACAAGAAAAAGAAAAAAAAAAAAAAAAGGTAACAAAAACATCCACAAACAAAAACAAACATGTAACACAGATTGTGTTGAAATGTTTTACAAACAAAAAAAGGGATTGTTAATTTTCAAAAAAATCTTGAAAACAACAGATGTTTACACAAAAAACAAAAAAATGTTTTAAAGGTGGGCTAAACATGATCGAACAAAAAGGATACTGTTAACATGTTTTACATAAATAAAAAAATTGATTTTATGTTAAATAAAAACCTCAAGGAACAAGACCAAAAATTGTGGGTAAACCAACTGAAAAACGTGAATTAAAAAGATAAACATAAAACTATGGATGTAAAAAAACTGTAACAAACGAAAACACAAAACACAAGAACAAAAATGGAAACAAAACCACATACTGAAAGCAAAATAAGGAGTTGATAAACAAAATGAAAAATAAAAACTTCAAGGAACAAGACTAAAAAATGTGGGTAAAACAACTGAAAAACTGTAACAAACGAAAACACATACACACAAACAATGAAAAAAAAAACACATGCTGGAAGCAAAAATAAAGAGTTGAAAAACAAAATTAAAAATGAACAAAAGAAGAATAACAGTTAAAAACTAACCATCAGATCTGGAGTGCAGTGGAGATAGATCTTCTGGAACATTAAATGACAAACATCTCGTGAGATTATGTGGAACAACTGAAATGGGGGAAGCACTTAATGAGCGTTGAGTCAAATTCTCGGATAAAGTAGCATTAGAGGAACACATTAATGAAGTTTGAGACAGATTTTCGAGAAGAGGGAGGAGATGTGGATGCTCTGGAGAACACATGGTGGAGGTTGTGTGTGAGTAAATGAGGTAGTGTGTTATATATATAATACATTGAAGGCAAAAGAGAGAGAGAAGAGGAATGTTAATATAGTCTGACATGTTACAACAGCTGCAGAAAGTGTGAAAAAAGTTGTGACGAAAATACCCTTGTAAGGGATATCAAAAAGGGTGACGTGGTTAATTCTTGACCAAGTATTAGGTTTCTAGGGTTTCTTTAACTGGAATGGGTTTCCTAGTTATACTTTCCCTATATATGTATATATATATATATATATATATAGGGTGGAGTTAGGGTACAAAGGGTGTGTTTTGTGAGAAGGGTGAGAAGTAATTGTGTCCTTTGGATTATTATAATGGATGGTGGAGATTAAATTAGTGGCAAAAAAGTAAATTGTGTTATAATCTTACTAATTAATTTTGTCTTTGAGGGCAAAATAGTAAAAAACACCCAAACTAACATAATTATCAGTCCCCCCTTTTCATCACTCTCCCCCATTTTTTTGGTGGTTTCCATAATAATATACACACATTACGAAGAAAGAAGAATAAAGATAGTACACATTTTTGGTGGTTTCCAAAAGAATCTACACATATTTTGTGAGATTTTAACATTGAAAATGAATTGCAAACGAGGATGATGACTGTTGATTTGCTGAATCTTCTTCTCTCTTTCCTCCATATGGTGTTTTATCTTCTTTGATTGGAGATCCAGGTCGACTTCTCCTCCGATTCAACTACCCACCCGGAAACCGATCTACACAAGTGATGACCAACGATTGGAGATCTAGGCCAACTACATGCAAAGTTTCCACTATCAAGACCTTTTCTTTCACCTACGACAGAAGTGGTCGCTGACGTTCCAAAGTTAGATCTGGCAGGTCCGTTGAATGTATAACACATTCCATTGTGTTTTGATTTAGGTGAAAGTTTGCTTTTTAAGGGAAAGTTTGATTGTTCATGGCAGCAAAACACACTGGACTGTGATAGCTGCGTGTTTTATGTTTAAAAGTTTGCTTTTTAAGGGAAAATTTTGATTGTTCTTTGTTGTGTGTTTTATATGTAGCACATAACAAAGAACATTTGGGTGTGTGTTTTATGTTTAAAAGTTTGTATTTTTAGTAGAGAAATTTGATTGTTTTTTGTTTATGTGTTGTATGTATGAACGTTAGTGTATAATGTTTTTTGTTTGTGTTTTTTTGTTAAAAAGTAACTGTTTGTTTATCAAATGATGTTAAAACACAAAGTTGATTTGATGATGTTTTTGTTTATCAAATGGCGTTAAAACACAAAATTGATATAACATACAGGATTGTTGAGAACATGGTGATAAAACACACCGGAATGAACACACAAAGTTGATCTGATGATGTTTTTGTTTATCAGATTCGTTTGTTTAGAAAAAAAATTGACCGGAAATTTGAATTTAATATCCCTATAATTACTCCTAAATTAAAAAAAGATTTAAATTTAATAAGATAATTATTTGTGTAAATTTACTTATTTGTCCTTCACCTTGATGCCACGTGTCACTATGAGATTCCTTCTCACCCTTCTCACAATATAATGTTTTTGTATGGGAACCCTTACCTATATATATATATATATATATATATATATATATATATATATATACATCTAATATTTAAAAGCAATTTGGGACACTTGGCATTCCCACATTGCAAGTTCAATTCTCTCTCCTCCTCTCATTAAGCCACATGGCACCTTGTGGGTTTTTATAAAATTTTCGTTTTTTTTAAATCAAAAATCACATAAATATATAAGGTCAAAAGAAAACACGTTTCATAACCTAAATCCCAAATCAGCCATCATCCTCTTCGTGAACCGAAACCCTAATCAGGCGATTGCACGGCGATTGCATGAATCAAGCATTGTTTTCATCTCTTCTCTAAGGTTTCATCTCTTCCATTCTATATTAAACAATCGTTCTTAATTGTTTTGATTTTTTATTGATGTTTTAGGGTTTATTTGAATGTTTTCTGTTTTTAAATTTGTTTTATAAACGTCAGGTATGTTTCAATTATTTTTGAATCTAAGGTTTTTTCTTATAAATCTAGATGTTTTGCTTTTGTATTCATCATAGTTATGGGATTTACCCTAAATCAGTGAGTTTTTACTGATCAGTTCTGTGTTGATTTGCTTTCTAGGGTTTAGTTCAGTGATATGAATCCGCCATTAATCATATCTCTAAGCCCTTGCGCACGGACCAAGGTCCGTCGGAACAGTTACAAGGTGGTCGCCGTTCATACTCATTGTCAATCACTGAAAAATCATCCATTTATAATCAAGACTGGTAACCATCATCCGTTACAGGTACGTGAGTTCATAGTTTACATTTCTCTTTGTGTGTTTTATTGACCTGTACACATATGTAGGTTTATCTTGAATTTTAGTTTTTAGGTTGTCTTATATAAATATAGTAGTTAAAAAATTAAAACGAATTTTAGTTTCTGTTTTGTTTTCTCCCCTCTTCAGGTGTGATTGTCTTTAGGTATCGTTAGGCGCTCAATATTCCAGCGATCCAGCCTTTAGTGGTACATCATGTACTTACATATTTTTCAAAAACAAAGTATGCCATATTGATACCAAACAAAATCTTTTTGTATGTCTTGACTTAACTTAAGGGGCTCTGAGAGATATACATGTGTTTATTGATATATTTGGTGTGTTGTTAGTGTGTTGTTGCGGATGGGATCTTTCACTGTGTTGATCTTCAACAATTTCAAAAGGTAGACATGTGGTTAGAGTCTTTGATAATGTTGTTTATATACCATTCAGACTTTGCTAATGATGTTATGCCATTGCGGCCTCTCTTCCGTTTGTCAAGATCTTCACATGTTTAGTTTTTTTACCCGTTTCATTAGCTATGCAAAATGATGTGATCAATGGTTTTCCAGGCGCAATGTGCAAGGCGGCTAGAAAGATCATTATTAAAAAGTTTTGACAGATGTTTAATGACTGTTTGGCCCACGTGTTGTTCCAAACTAATTTTGTTACCTCCTCTTCAGTGTTCTTTGCCTCTTCATCGTTGTGATGTTCATCTGTCTTCTCTGGTGGTTTGCATGTCTGTGCATGCTTGCTGTTTGCTCTTTCTTCCAGGTTTGTTCTATGATTTGGGTGATCAAATTTATTAATGTATGGTGTTTTATGTTGTTCCCTAAGTTCTTTTTGCACCTATTAATAGTTATAAAAATTTAAGCAACACTAGGAGTTAAAAAGTGGCGGTTATTGTGTATGTGGACGTGTACAACATGAAATATAAACTCTTCGCCAAACCATCAAGATATGGTAATAACTGTATGGGTGTTAATTGGGTCATGTTTGCAGTTTGGTTTATCGGTCCCAAAAAACATGTTAATCACACGAACCATGTTTTCGCGACAGATGTAGCTAAACTTGTCCATGTGTTCGAACTGAAACTGACCTCGATCTAGCTTAAACTAAACTCCTGCTCAAGAATTCCATGTTAGGTTCATGTGTTCTAAAGTTTAGTTGTAGAGCTATTTAAGTGCAGTTGTGGGCCTGGGGGCCTCCAAACAACTATAATGTCAAAGCCACATATGGGCAACCAGGTTACAACATATGCAACAATGTAACATTAGCTTTGGTGTGGAATGGTGTTCATTATACAGAAGCCGCAGATAAGGCGGTTGCTGCTACGATTCTTTAAACGTTGTTTCATTGGTCTGTGTTATCCGGTTTTTCGTTTTGGTAAGTCTGCTACTTCAAGTAAAGCCGTGCGGCAATCGTGTTGTGCCTTTGGTAGTTAATGAGCCGCTTAGAGTGTAACCAAAGATTTTACATTGTATTGACTTTTACTTTTATATTTTACTTTTGAATCTGTAGGTTGATGACTAGCATAGTCGCATGACTAGCAGAGAAATTACTGATATTGTTGCTACAACAAATAACTGCCTAACGATGGTTCTGAGTCACAAGGGAGGTTCAGGGGTTCAAGGGTTCCACTTTGCCTAACGCAGGTCGTGGTGTCCTTCTACGTTGCAAACGTAGAAGGAGGTTCAAGGTTATTTTTCTTGTTTTAGATGCTTTAAGGTTCTGGTTTGAGATGTACTCGAAACCAGAAAAGGAAGTTCTTGAGATCCGAGTGGAGAGAAATATTCTTCCACGTGCAAGACCAAAAGAATTAGAAGAGTGAAGTGTGAGTGATTGTGATGGTGTGTCCAGAGCTGAGGAATCAGCCTCTGATTTATAGAGAAAGGAGATCTCCATAAGGAGAAAGCATCTTGCCTTGAGCCTTGTTGCAACTAAAGGACATCCCACAAATGGTAAGTGGCTGCTATGGACCTGCGGTCTGTTGGCTGATGTTACTCCATCAGCTTATTTGTCTTGCTCGATGAAAAAGATGACGGGACAAGTCATCTTTTTGACTTAGGATGCTCCTGGGTGTCTGAACCCTTGTAGGCTTCAACCCTTTAAGCATTGTTCAATAATGTTGTTTATTTATATTTGTTTTAGGCTACCCACGTCATCAGCCCCCCAAGTCAGAAGGTTTGTTGAGGTAGCTTGAAAGCTTCTGACTGTTTTCTTAGTTTATCCTTTGCTTGAAAGGTTCGAGGGTTCGCTGTGATTTAGGCGGTTATTACTCAGCAGTTTTAATGTTGATTGGACTGTTGATGTGACATCTGGCAGTTCGCTCAGACTAATTACTGCATGTCATAATTACGGTTTTTTGAATTAAAATAACCGTTTTATTTTTCTTTTTTAAACCCTCTTTACTTCATTTTTTACTATACCTTTTTCTTTTCTTCATCTTCATCCTCTCAAACATTTCATCCATCTTAGGGTTTCGTGATTTTTCACCACAGCAGGTTAGTTTTTCTTCTTCTCGCTTTGTTTACTGATCATCCTTTTGAGCACAATGGGCGCTAAAAAGGACATGGCCGTTACTTTTTCAACTCTTTCTCAGAAAGAGGTAGAATCATTTTGTGCCGAATGGGATATTGATTTGTCATTCAATCCTGTGGCTCCTGGTAAAAAACTTTCTGTTTCTGAGTGTCCATCTGGTTCTATTGCTTTGTACTGTCGTCATTTTGAATTTGCAAACCTTCGTCATCCTTTTTCTGTATTTTTGTTGAATGTTCTTGAGTATTATAGGGTTTCCCTTGGTCAGATCCATCCACATGGTGTTGGCCGTGTTTTACACTTTGAATGTCTTTGTAGAGCCTAAGGGTATGATCCCACTCTATTGATGTTCAGGCGATTCTTTCGCCTTGCCAAGAATGGTGACTGGTTCACCTTCGAGGGGTCATCAGTGGAGACTAACCTTCTTTCTTCCCATGTTACAACGGTTGGGCAGTGGAAGAATAGGTTCTTTTGGGTGTCTGATTCTATTTTTCCTTTTAAGCCTGTGTGGAGGCATCCTGAGGCCGTTCTTAATGAAGGGGAACCCTCAGAGTCTGAACTAGATGATACCTTCCTAACGACTCTTAGAGCCTGTCCTTCGAGGCTTCGTCCATTTGCTGAACCCTTCTTAGTATTATCCGGTGTTAGCACTCGTTGGGACAAGCCGGGTAGAGATCGTGTTGTGATGAAGGATGGTCAGGGTATGAATTTTGTTTATTGTTGATTTTTTTCGTTTTCTTTGTTTCTTCCTTATGTGTTCTATTTTTGCAGTTATGTCGGCTCTTGACTTTATCAAAGGTGATGATGCTTTGGGCGTTGTTTTTTCTGATGCTGAAGCAGCAGATGGGGAAGATGCACTGACCAAATATCAAAAAGGGAGGTATAATGGGACCAATTATGTTGCTGTCCCTAATGTGAAGGGTTTTGCTAAAGCCAGTTCTTCCAAGGCTTCAACAAGGAGGCCAAGCAGACGACTTTTGAAGGCTGCTAAACCTGCTGATCCTTCTGAAGCAGTGACGGTTAGTGATGACATTGAGGAGTCTGAAGATGAGAAAGATCAGACTATGGATGATGCTCTTGTGGATGCTGTTGTTAAGAAAGGTAAGGGTAAGAAGGTGAAGGTTGGAGTGGTGAAAGAAACGGATGTGTCAGCTAGCTTTGATGAGGAAGGTCTGTATGTTCCTGGGTGGAACGTGAAGTCTAGTGATAACTTTAAGTCTTTGGCTGTTTGTGAGGAGGTTCTTGCACACTTTGCTACTCCTGGTGCCAAGGCTTGTCTTGAGGGTTTGGATGATGATGCTCTGTTGGCAAAGATGATGGTGGGTACCTGTAACCTTGCTGCTATGCTACCAGAAGGGATTAGCAGGTTTAGGAAGGTTATGGGTAAGTATAGTGACTTTGCCAAGAAGAAGAGGGAGATGAAACAGTCCATTGCTGACATGAAGAAGGATGCTGAGGAGTATGCTAAGAAGGAGGTTACTTTGATTTCCCTCATTGATGAACTGAAGAAAGGGCATGAGGCTGAGATGGCAAGGCATGAAGCTGTTATTCTTAAGGTGGAGGCAGATCAATTGGCTTTAGAAGCAGAGAAGAAGGCTTTTGAAAGTGAAAAGAAGGGGTTGGAGGTTTCCCTTGCTGCTGCCCAAAGTGATAACAAATGGCTAATTGAAGAAGGATTTCAGCAAGTCGTTACCTACCTTCTTCATTCTACCGAATTCAACTCTGCCATTGGGGAGGTATATACCAAGCTTTTGACCCATGGTAAGCATGCTGGTTTTGTTGCAGGGTTTAAAGCTCACGAGTCTGGCCAAGTTTTGGAAGAATCTCCCTTTTATCAGCCTGACTCCTTGGATGTTTTTAAGGAAACTGTCCTTAAGATGGAACACTCCAGCTATCCTTATGTTGCACAAGTCTCTTCCTTCTATGGGAAACCCTTGAGGGAGCTGAAAGAATTGAAGCCTGCTGGTTTAAACGAAGTTGTTTCTGCAAAGGTGCTTCAATCTGTTTCAAGGAAGAGGGCACATTCTGGTGATAGTGAAGAGACGTTGGATGTGGCTGAAACATTTTCCAAGGATGCTAGTGTTGAAGCTTCTGAAGCTGGACTTGTGGAGAAGGTTCCAAAGAAAGGGAAGAAGGCAAAGAAGGCAAAGGTGGTCAAGGCTGTGAATGAGGATGAAGCCTCTAAGCCTTCAGAGTCTGGTGGTGATGTCTGAACTTCCCATTCGTAGCTTTCTTAGCATCTTGGTTTGTTAAAACAATTAACTTTGTGTTTGTGTTTCTAAGTACTTTTTATCTTTTGTTGGAACCTTCAATGGTTCCTTGATGGTTATGGGCTGTAGCCCTTTGAACAATTATGCTACTTGTTGGCTTTGTTAAAAGCCCTTAAATGTTAAGTCTTTGTGGCTGGTGTTTAAGTTTTATCGTTGTTTTTCTGTTGTCATTTATGTTTGTCTTTGCTGTTTGGGAATGTTTATCCGGTAGCACCTTTAAAGGTTGAATGCTGCAGTCATTCATCCTTAAGGTAGTCTAGGCAAACATGTCACCATCTATCCTATATACACTTAATCAAGTGTTCTCGATGTGTTTTCGTAAGTTTGTTTTCTAAACTTAAAGAACGATTGGTGTAGGTTGTTCAAACCTGTCTATGAGATTCTTAAAAGTGTTTTTTGTTTATCTCATGGAGTAGGATTGATTTAGGAACTCACCCCTTATATAGGTCTGTTTATCCTTCGAACCTATTGAGCGAAATGGCCTGGGAGCTCATCCCCTTACATGGTCTCTACCATGGAGTTTCTTGCAAGGTTCTCAACCTGAATTTAGGATAGAAAGACAAAGTTTCTAAAAGAGGATCAAATGATCCTTTCATTCATTAGATGGAATAACATTACATCATTTGGAAAAGAACAACATTTTCTTACAACTTAAACAAAGAACCTTTTGAGGTTCTTGCCGTTCCAGTGACGGGGGAGTTTTTTGCCTTCCATGCTTGCCAATTTATAGGATCCCCCTTTGTGGGATTCTAGGATTGTGTATGGGCCTTCCCACTTGGGTCCTAGCTTCCCTTGACTTTCCTTCTTGCTTGCTTCGTTGTTTCTCAAGACCAGGTCGCCGGGCTTGAATCGTTCGTGCTTAACCCTGGCGTTGTAGTAGGACTCCATCTTTTGTTTGTATTGAGCTTCACGGATTGCTGCTGAGTCCCTTGCTTCTTCCAGGAGATCAAGGTTAAGCAGTGATTCTTGTTCATTTGCCTGGACATTGACATGAAAGGTTCTTGGTGTGGTGATTCCGATTTCAGCAGGTATCACTGCTTCAGATCCAAAGGTAAGGCTGTAAGGCGTTTTCTTGTTGCTTGTCTTCTCAGTGGTTCGAATTGCCCAGAGAACGCTTGGCAGTTCTTCCAACCAGTTTCTTCCTTGTCTGCCTAGTCTAGCCTTGATCCCTTCAACCACACTCCTATTCATTCTTTCGACTTGGCCGTTCGACTGGGGGTATGCCACAGAACTGAAGACTTGAGTTATCCGGTACTCCTTGCACCAAGCACTGAATGGTTTCTCTGCAAATTGCTTGCCGTTATCCGTCACGAGCACCCCAGGTAGGCCATACCGGCAAATGATGTTTTCCCAAACGAAGTCAATTATCTTTTTTCCGGATATTTTCCCCAAGGGCTTCACTTCTGGCCACTTTGTGAAGTAATCTACTGCCACCAATAGGAATTTAACCCCTCCTTTTGCTGGTGGGAAGGGTCCAACGATATCCATTCCCCATTTGTAGAACGGCCAAGCTGAATTAACAGGCACCAAATCATGCTTGGGACTTTTGGGGACTGGGGCGTGAATTTGGCAGGCTTCACATCTTTTCAGCTGTTCTGATGCATCACGATGCATGGAGGGCCAGAAATATCCCAGGTTCATAAGCTTTGCCACAACTGACCTTGGACCGCAGTGGGCTCCGCAGATTCCTTCATGAACTTCCTTAATCAGGTACCTGCTCTGTTCGGGTCCTACACATCGGAGCAGTGGGGCTAGATACCCTTTTTTGTAAAGCATTTCATCTTGTATGGTATACTGCTTCGACTTGTTTCGGATCCTTTCAGCTTCAACAGGGTCCTGTGGCAGTTCTCCTTTTTGTAGGAACCTTACAAACGGAGTCATCCAGTTTGGTTCATTTTCAGTGATGACGTCTTGGACTTCCAACTCTGATATGGCAGGATGCTTGATCACCTCAACCAATACTTTCTTAGTAAGGTGAGCAAAAGTTAACGAGGCGAGCTTGCTTAGTGCGTCAGCCTTTTTGTTGTGAGACCTTGGAACTTGCTTGATCTTGCATTGTTGGAAAGTGTTCATGATTTCCTTGGCTTTCTCTTTGTATTTTTTCATGTTGGGTTCTTTGGCAATGTAGCTATCGTTCACTTGGCTAGAGACCAGTAGTGAATCGGTGAACACTTGAAGCTTGTGAACCATCATCTTTTTTGCAAGCTTGATTCCTGCAATTAGGGCTTCATATTCGGCTTCGTTGTTTGTTGTCTGAAATTCCAAACGAAGGGCATATGTGAATTCTAACCCTTCAGGGTTGATTAATATAAGACCAGCTCCCGAGCCTTCAACGCTGGAAGCTCCATCTGTGTAAAGCTTCCAGGCTTCAGGATCAAGAGGTTCGTCTATGGTCATGTTAACCTCAGCAGTTTCTACACTTGGAATTTCAGCAATAAAATCAGCAAGTATTTGTGCTTTTATTGCTTTTCTCGGGACGTAGGTGATTTTGTGTTCACCTAGCTCAACGGCCCACTTGGCTAGTCGTCCTGAGGTTTCAGGCCTTTCAAGCACATTCTTGATTGGTTGGTCAGTGACTACTTGAATAGGATGTGCTTGAAAGTACCTTCGAAGCCTTCTGGCTGTTTGTACTAGGGCCAAGGCTAATTTTTCCAAAGGAGGGTACTTGACCTCTGCTAACTTTAAGGTTTTACTGAAGAAATAAACGGGTACCTGAGCTTTTTCTCTTTCGATAGTGAGAACAGCGCTGAAGGCTTCTTCAGTGACTGAAAGATAGACAGAGATCGTTTCCCCTGCTTCGGGTGCTGCAATGGTGGGAAGGGAAGCCAATTAATGTTTCATAGCGTTGAAGGCTTCTTCTGCTTCTTCTGTCCACCTGAAGTTCCTCTTGTCAGCACATCCTTTGAGGGTCTTGAAGAAAGGTAGGGATTTTTCAGCAAGTTTTGACACGAAACGTTTCAAGGCGGCAAGTTTGCCGTTCAAGCTTTCCACTTCTTTCTTGGTTTGTGGTGACTTCATTTTGAGGATGGCTTGAACCTTGTTCGGGTTAGCTTTTATGCTTTGTTTTCCTACAACATGACCCAAGAATTTCCCTTCTTCAAAACCGAAGGAACACTTGATGGGATTTAGTTTCATGTTGATCTTCTTGAGATTGTTGAAGGTTTCTTGTATGTCTTCAAGCATTTCGTCCTCAGTCTTGCTTTTGATAACCAAATCATCCACGTATGCTTCCATGTTTCTACCAATTTGTTCGGCAAAGGCTTTGTCGACCAACCTTTGATAGGTGGCACCTGTATTTTTTAAACTGAAGGGCATCTTTTTATAACAAAAGATACCCTTGTCAGTATGGAAGGCAGTCTTTTCTCATCTTCCTCCTTCATTTGTATTTGGTGATAACCTTTATAGGCATCCAAAAAGCATTTGAAGGGGAAACCTGTTGAAGGGTTAGCTTGTAAGCATGCATTATGTGAAAAGAAACAATTTTGGAGGTGTTGAATAACTTAAAAGTTGTTTTTAGGTTCAAAGGTAACCTGTCAACGAGTCAACTTTCAAATCCACCTCCGGTAAAGGATAGCAATCCTTTGGACAAGCTTTATTGAGGTCTTTGAAGTCTATGCACATCCTCCATGAGTCGTCAGGTTTCTTAACCATTACTGGGTTTGCAACCCAGGATTGGTATTTGACTTCTCGGAGGATTCCTGCTTCAACCAGTTTGTCAACCTCCTGGCAAGCTGCTTTGCTTCGTTCCGGTGCAAGGCTTCTTTTCTTTTGCACTATTGGTTTGATGTTTTGGGGAACTTTAAGTTCATGCTCAGCAATATCATGTGGGATCCCTGTCATGTCACTGGGACACCAAGCGAAAACATCGACATTGTTTTTTAGAAACGCTTCAAGCTTTGAGAGAATTTCCCTAGGAAGGGCTGTGTTTACCCGTATCCTTTGATCAGGGTATATATGATTGATGCTAAGACCGAGCTTGCTTTGTTCTTCAACAACCGTTAGCACAGAGGCTGATGGTTGAAGGGTTCCTACTCCTTCTTTGGTGGGGAACTTGGCACTCTTCCGGCTGATGGAAACGGTCATATCGAAAGCTACTACACCGGGTCTACCAATGATGACATCGTAACTGGATGGTAGGTCTAAGACAATGAAAGTCAACGGTTCAGTTCTTCGCATTTGTCCATCAGAGAAAGTCACATTGAGCACTATCTCGCCCAAGGGTTTGATGGGAATGTCAGCTATGCCTTTGATGGCAGCTTCAACTGGCTTGAGCATGGAGCGTTCTTCATGGCTTAGAAGGTTGAAGTATTTTGCAAACATGATTTCAGTAGCAGCTCCGGTGTCTATGTAGGCTTTTTGTGTTTGACGTGAACCCCCAAGGGCTTCAAGGACTAGTGGATCACAATGTTTTTCTTCGTTGGTACAAGGGAAGTAGATGCCTTGACATTCCCAATCCTCCAACCTCTGTCGTTTGCTTGGCGCTTCACTTTCAACAAACACCATGGCAACGTCTTTCTTCTTGCCATCAGCTATGTTTTCTTTGACACCTTTGACCAAGTGGGCTAGTTCCCCAGATCTAACTGCTTCTTCAATCCTCTTCTTAAGCTGGAAGCAGTCGTTGGTGTGGTGTCCCTTTTCTTCGTGAAACTCACAATACTGGTTGGAGTTTTCGTTTCTTTTGCTTTTAGGTAAGGGACGAGGTGGTCTAAAGGTGTGTTTGACTTCTTCCGTGGCTAGAATTTCTTGAGGAGTTTTGGAGAGGGCTGTAAAGTTTATGTTTCTGTCTTTGCTTGGAGGGTTCCTGCTTTCCGACCTTCGAGACTCAGATCTCCTGGATCTGTTGTCATAGGTACCGTAGTTTCCTCTTTTTCGAGTAGGGTTGTTGCTTCTCCAGTTGGAAGCCCTTTTCCTTTGCTCCTTTATGTCTACAGCCTCTTCTCCTCTGATGTGGGCTTCGGCTCTTTCTAAAGCCTCTTCAAGGTTTTTGGGGAGACTTTTGTTAAACTCCCTGGTGAGGTATTTTGAGTTGATGGCATTCATGAACCCTGCAACCTTCATCTTTTCATCTGCACCAACGTAAGTAAGACCTTCCTTTTTGTACCTCTCAATGAATCTCTTCAGGCTTTCGTCATCCTTTTGTTTTATCTGGAAGATGACGGTTGCATCCTTGACACATCGTCTCTGTTGTGAAAAGTTGGCTAGGAATCCTTTGCCAAGTTCATCAAAGGTTCGGATGCTTCCAGCCTTCAAGCCATTGAACCAGATTCGTGCAGATCCAACAAGGGTTTGCATAAACATTAAACAACAATCAGGATCGCCCCATTTCTCGATCCGAGCGGCCCCTGAGAAGATCTGAAGGTGATCTTCTGGATCATCAGTACCATCATATGTTCTTATATGAGCTGGCATTTTTAGCTTGTTAGGAAAGTCATAATCTGCTATTTCTGGTGAAAAGCAAGATAAGCTGTTTGGCTTGTAGGGTGGGTTGACAGGGTGTTCTGTCCTGTTGTTGGTTATTCCGACCGGAGTTCCCTGTTGAGCAGCGATGGCCTGACTGATGAGCTGCTGCCAAGGGAAGTTAGCCATCATTTGTGATATCATATAGGGCATGAGGTTAAAACCTTGGAGATTTTCAGTTGTGGCCACGTTGCCGGTCACCATGGGGATGCTCATGGAAGCGTTCCTAGCCATGGGGAGTGAAGCCATGGCTTGCTCCCATGAAGTGGCTACCGGTGGTGGGATACTGGATATCGGTGACTGTAGAAGTTGATCCAGGGTGACTTCGTGCCCAAGCGGTGTACCAGTGGTGGCAGCTTGGGTGGTAAACAGTGGAAAGCAGTGGGACTGGACCTTGTTTCATGCTGAGAAGTGGAGAATGTGTTGCTGGGGCCAGCGTTACTGCTTCCGAGCCGTGGTCTATGACTGTAGGTGGCATTTAGAGGGGGAGGAGGTCCCGGTGAGAGTGACACTTCCTCTTCCTCGCCATAATCTAGACGGAGGCGGACTCCTTTATCCCTTTCCCTCATGACGTACTGGTTCAAGAGGGATCTAAGCTGCAGGAAGTTTCTTTCCACTCCTTCAGGGGTAAGATCTATACGTTGGGGAGTCTGTGCAAGATCAGGGAGAGGAGAAAAACCCCTGAACGAGTGGGAGGTGGAGTCTGTAAGCTTGTCGTCCCATGATGTGCAGGTGGGGACTGAGTTCTAGCTGGAGTGCCTCCTGGAGTGGAGAAAGACACAGATCTGGCTGGAGAAGTCTGATCTGTGCTTGGAGAGATCTGGTTGACTTCCTCTTGGGACTCAGGGTCAGACATGGAGAGAGTCGGAGCTACACAACTGATTTTTGTAAAGACAATGGCGTAGCCCCACGGTGGGCGCCAACTTGTTGCTACAACAAATAACTGCCTAACGATGGTTCTGAGTCACAAGGGAGGTTCAGGGGTTCAAGGGTTCCACTTTGCCTAACGCAGGTCGTGGTGTCCTTCTACGTTGCAAACGTAGAAGGAGGTTCAAGGTTATTTTTCTTGTTTTAGATGCTTTAAGGTTCTGGTTTGAGATGTACTCGAAACCAGAAAAGGAAGTTCTTGAGATCCGAGTGGAGAGAAATATTCTTCCACGTGCAAGACCAAAAGAATTAGAAGAGTGAAGTGTGAGTGATTGTGATGGTGTGTCCAGAGCTGAGGAATCAGCCTCTGATTTATAGAGAAAGGAGATCTCCATAAGGAGAAAGCATCTTGCCTTGAGCCGTGTTGCAACTAAAGGACATCCCACAAATGGTAAGTGGCTGCTATGGACCTGCGGTCTGTTGGCTGTTGTTACTCCATCAGCTTATTTGTCTTGCTCGATGAAAAAGATGACGGGACAAGTCATCTTTTTGACTTAGGATGCTCCTAGGTGTCTGAACCCTTGTAGGCTTCAACCCTTTAAGCATTGTTCAGTAATGTTGTTTATTTATATTTACTTTAGGCTACCCACGTCATCAGATATTAAGAGGTTTGACGTTAAGCAGTTGGTTCCATTTCTTCTCTCCTATGTTAGTTTATGGTTCTTTCTACTTGCTTATGGGGACATTCAACCAGTTCAAGGTAGATAGGTTCATTCTTGACATTCACAGTTAGAATTCAATAATTTTTCATGTAACTAAGTGAAATTAAAAAAGAAACAAAAATATATTAAAGTAAAATGGATACAAATTGTTTTCTGTAAACAGGTCAACCATAATATTTTTAGTGAACTCAAATTTATCATTTTTGTTTAACGGGTCAAGTGATTTGAAATTTTTCTGAATGATCAAATGATATATAATATCGACCACGCGTTTGGGTCAGTTTTGAGTAAACGTCCTAACGCGTTTAGCTAAACGGATACATGATTGAAAACTTTGAGGGAGAATTTAGTATTTTTATAAATATAGCTGAACAGTAATTAGTCACAAGGAGTCAAACTCAAAATAGTCAAAGATACATTCTAAGAAGAAACCGTCATGCTGAGAATATGGAAGGACATTTGGATACGGAAAAGATTTTAATAAGTGAAAAGGTGGTTAAAGAAGCCAAATATGGAAGAAGCATTGTAACACCATATGCTAATATTGGGTCTAAACAATTCGAATGATTTTTACGTTTTCTTAAGAATGAATATTTGTTGTTTATTTATATTTTTATGTTTATTTTTTCATTATTGTTAAACCAAATGATTTTTTTTGCTAATATGGTTTGTGTAAAATAGCGTTTTTTAGGGTGGTGGGATATTAGGGAGATCTATTTGAATTAAAAGAGATATCGTTGGAGAAACAACAGGTTAGAAATCCAAACCCGACCTTTTTCTTTCTTGACTTGATGATGAACGTTTTTATTGGCAGTTCTTTAATTCATAATAAATGTTAACTACTAGAAAAACACCCTTCCTTGACATGCAAATTATGACATACATGTATTTAATGACATAAAAAGGTGTATGTCATAAAAAAAGTGTCATCTTTGATAAAAACTAATAAATTCTTGACATTTTTATCTGCGTGTCAACAATTTTCCGTCATAAATTAAAAAACCATGACGGTAAACACACATGAGTGTCATGATTTTGTGTCACGAAAATTTGAATTCCCTCCTCGTAACAAAACACACTTTTGCCCTCCCTAACCTTGCATTTTGGATCTGCTCTCGTCTCGTCTCTCTTCTCTCTTCACCCAAACTCAAACCCTAAAGATTTCCTTCTGAAACCACTACGTTCCCCTTCATCTGTTGCGATAAACACCCAAACGATAAACCCTGCTCCATTTGACACCCAATTAACCCGAACCCTAGCCCCTCTCACTCTTTTTCCTCGAATCCCTCTCTCTCTCGGCCAGTGGCCAGCTTGGGGCACCACCCGACCGGTGGACATGATGGGTGGTGGAACGACCGGTGTGGTGCAGCATGCGCTGTAGATGGTTGAGGGTTGGGGACGGTCGTGGTAGTGGATATGGGGCCGGGTTTTTTTTTGTGGGTTTTGGTCGAGGTACGATGATGTGGATGATGACTTCTCGATGTTGTCATTGTGGAGGTTCAGTAAGATTTGCAGGTAAGATGTAGCCGTATGGATCTTGTTTTTTTTTTTTATGCCTGAATGTGCTTTAGATAATCAATGTTGGAGAATTATATCTATTTGGAATTTCAGTTGGGTGGTTGGTTTTAGAAGGTAATTATGCGCCTTTTGGTCATTAACATTTTGTGGTGACAAATGTATTTGATCTTGTTGAATTTGGGTGAGATCAGGTTTTTGTTAGATATAACTGCAAATAATGTTACATATCAAGTTATCAAAGCCTTGTCGTCAAAAAAAAAAAAAAAAAAAAAATTAACAAAGTGGCTATATTGTAATTGCTTATTATTGGATGTCATCTGTCAAATGTGTTATTCACATGGTTATCATATTTGGCTCGATTAAGCTTGAACTGAGCTAACCGCATGTGTTGTTTTAATATGTAATTGCAACTTAATCGCTAACCCTATGTTTCAAGTTGATGCCCACGCAGTGATCATGTTCTCGTCTGATCATCATGTTAAAACTGCAGAGATATGTGGCTCTTAAATAAAATTGTTGCACACATGGTGATATTGTTTCTGTCTAATCATCTGTCTCACTGTTTTGATTGATCATTTGTTTTTCTTACCTGAATCTGATTCTTTTCTCTGAAGTTTGCGGGTCAAAAGATGCACGCAAAAAAAGTTTGTATATCAGCTACTCGTTTTGTTTTCTCATGAAATTGTATATCAGCTACTCACCAAGCTATTTTTTGTGTTGTTTCTTGTAGTTAACCAAAACACTGCCTCCACTTGTTTCGGTGGTTAATGGGTTTGTTATGTTATGTTTCCAATCTGGTTGGTTTTTGTGGCAGTTTTCCTCGGCTGTTTATTCTTGCCAAGATCAAGAAAAATCTAGTGACTGAGTGCATTAATAAGATTGGACCAACGATATTATGGAGCTGGTCAGTTGGGGATGGGTAAGGTAAATCGGTTTGGTGGCAGATTTGTGTATAGACTAATGTACCAAACTCGACTGAATTTAGTTCGATTTAGGCCATATTACAGCTTATTCAATCACCATCTATGTCAGAGCTAGAAGGAAAATGATTCATGCAATCGCCTTGATGACATTATGGAGAAACTAAGTGTCTTACTGATCTTGTTGACAGAGCGAGTATCGAACCAAATTTCATGACTTGTACTTGAAGTTCCTGGATAAATCCAACTCAAAACCTCTCAACAAAGAGATTGTTCAAGCCACCTATGAGAATTGCAAGGTACAACTTATTAAACGGTTCTTTTCTTTTCTTAGTGGTGGTAGTTTGTGGATCGTTAGGAGTTTACAGTATTATATGGCATTGCAACAGGTTCTTCTAGGATCTGGACTTATAAAGTCCAGTTCAGAAGAACGTTCTTTGCTGAAGAATTTTGGAGGCTGGCTTGGAAAAATCACAATCGGTAGAAACCATGTTTTGCTTGCTAAGGAGATTGACCCAAAGCCTTTAATTATTGAGGTCAACATAATTTTCTCCTATCTTATCTTCAGAAAGGCTGACTCTTTATTATTTGAGTGAGATATGTAACTGAATTCACTTTCAATTTTTGTAGGCATATGAAAAAGGTTTAATGATTGTTGTGATTCCGTTTACTTCTAAGGTATTTAAATTGATTGGTTTATCCTTTTTTTAACTGATCAAAGTAATTTGAGGTATTCAATTTCTGTGTGCTGATGATGTAGATATTGGAGTCATGTTCAAAGAGTCTAGCATATCAGCCCCGTCAAATCCTTGGACCATGGGAGTTCTAGGGCTACTTGCTGAAATTTATGCAATGCCAAATCTCAAAATGAATCTTAAGTTTGAAATTGAGGTATGTATATGTGTTTTGAATGGAGACAGTTGCTAAACTGATCAAAACATCTAATAAATATGTTTATGTTGTGGTGTTTCAGGTATTGTTTAAGAATCTTAATGTGGATTTCAAGTAAGTAACTCCATCATCCCTTCTTGTGGACAAAGTGAGAGAAGTTGACAGCAACCCTGATTTTTCTAACAAAGATATTGGGCCGACTCAGCAACCAATGGTTGGGGAAGTTAAATCTAGTAAGAGATCTTTACTAAATCAAGTCGAATTACGAGTTGAAATTGGTAGTTCATCTCATTCGGGTAGTCATCCACGGATATTATCTCAGGTGTTATTTTAATCTTAATATGTTTCCCAATGAAAGTTTTTTTGTTATCCCGAGCTTGATGGTGCTAATCTGTTTTGGTGGTTAGTATGCCGCTCCACATCATTTTCCCGTGGTTACGTTAAGTGAGGATGAGAAAATGGCAGCTTTAAGCTTGTCTGATAAGCTTCCATCTGCTCAAGGACTTCTACAAGCACAATTGCCGTTTTCAGTTGGTCAGGTATGTGGATCTTTTTTTAATCATATCTTATGTATATTGTTTATTACTCTCTACTGGAATATTAGTCGATTTTGCAGCTACCATCATCAAGTATGGATCAACAAGTTATTATCAACCCTAAGTTACAAGCTCTGGGCCTGCATATGCACTTTCAGAGGTACCAACTTATCCTAAACATATGATTATAGAGGCGGTTATTTTAATCCATTTATATTATTGCTGACTGGTCAAATGGGCATGTACACAATAAAATTAAGGGAAAATGACCAAAATAGCCCGTTGACCGGGCGTTTTGCACAACTAGCCCTCTCCACCGTCTTTGGAGAGACGGGACACGGCTCCCAACCAGCCTGAACCGTCTCCGAGACCGTTTGGTTTTATAGCCAATTGCCAGCCAACACGTGGCGTCTCTGATCCCGAGGCTGTACCGTCTCTCTCCAGACGGGTCAGAAATCTCTCCCAGACGGTTCACGTTTCCCAATGCCGGCTGCCTTCGGTTCAACCGTCTCCCAGACGGTTCACGTTTACCAATGCCGGCTGCCTTCGGTTCAACCGTCTCCCAGACGGGTCACATTTCCCAAGTCGTCTTAAGCCGTTTTGTGCTACCGTCTGAACCGTCTGAACCGTCTCACGAGTGTATATAAATACCCCAATTCACTTAACGAAATTTGCACCCACCCCTCTCCTCTAAGCTTTCATCTTCCAATCCAATGACGTTTTTTTACTTTCCCAGCCGAAGCCTACCGGCTTACGAAAATATTGTCCCGATTACTTGGATTGTTGTTTCATCTGCGTACGGCTACTTGGATTGTTGTTCCATCTGCGCGTGGTTTGCAACCCGTGTAATGGATCGATGATGTGGTGGTCTACATTTGAGGCAAGTTCGTTCGCTTTCCGAATTTATGTCTCGATGTTCGACGTGTGCTCACTGAGAACTATTGTTACATAAAACGAGGAAACGTCTCGGACTTGTCTGTGTAGAGCACATACACCATTCGAAACAACGTCTATGTAGACCACTGCTACTACCGCCGTTGTGGAGGACAAAACATCTAACACTAAGATGTAGTCCTCAATAGTTGGTTAGACACTACGATTACTTCAAACAAAGTTCTTAGTTCTGGAAGTAAATTTGGGAAGTTTGTTGTAATAGTGTAGTTTTTTAATTGTTGCTTCTTAGTTTTGGAAGTAAATTTAGGAAGTTTGTTGTAATAGTGTAGTTTTTTTATTGTTGTTGTATATTTGTGATTGTAATAGTATAGTATGTTTAATGAAATATTTACCTTAATATAAAAACAAAATTGCATTAATATTAATAAAAATATAAACATTAATTGCATTAAATAAAAAGTTAATAAATTACAAATTAATTAAGACGATGTCTTATCATTTGCCAAACGAACACGTGTTTAAACTCTTTACGCTCCCTGTTTTTATACTGTCTTAGACTGTGTCTAATTGCCACGTCTTTGGGAAAGTTAGAGGGTACGTCGTAAAGAGTCCGGTTGTGGTGCCTGTTGAAGATTTGACACTTTGTGGTCAAATCGCTCAACTTGCGGCTTAGGGACTCGGTGGTACGTTCTGACCCTCCAACGAGCCGATTGTATTCATGCAGTATCCGGAACCATTTGTTGTTAAGGTGGGTGCTTTCTTCAACATGAAGCCATGCTGCAATCAAGGCAATCTCCTGTTCTTCCGTCCATCTTTGAGGTGCCATTTTTGTATGATTTAGACGGTGTTGGACGGTGGTGGTGGGGTGGTAGATATTACGGTGTTGGACGGTGTTGGACGGTGTTGGACGGTGGTGGTGGGGTGGTAGATATTGTTTAGACGGTGTTGGACGGTGGTGGTCGGGTGGTAGATAGTGTTTAGACGGAGTTGCACGGTGGTGGATAGTGTTTAGACGGTGTTGGATGATGGGAATGGGACGGGAGACGGGTATTTATAGGGCTGAGCTGGACAACCGAAGCGTCGCCCGGTCATCGGGACTCACCGGCGTTGGTAGATGTGAACCGTCTTGAAAGACGGTTGAACCGAAGGGCCAGCCGTCTTGGGAAATGTGACCCGTCTTTTGAGACGGTTGAACCGAAGGCAGCCGGCATTGGTAAACGTGAACCGTCTGGGAGACGGTTGAACCGAAGGCAGCCGGCATGGGGAAACGTGAACCGTCTGGGAGAGATTTCTGACCCGTTTGGAGAGAGACGGTACAGCCTCGGGATCAGAGACGCCACGTGTTGGTTGGCAATTGGCTATAAAACCAAACGGTCTCGGAGACGGTTCAGGCTGGTTGGGAGCCGTGTCCCGTCTCTCCAAAGACGGTGGAGAGGGCTAGTTGTGCAAAACGCCCGGTCAACGGGCTATTTTGGTCATTTTCCCTAAAATTAATAAAACAACCAAAATGGGTCAAAAGTCACCTGTGGTGTATTTAAAAGATTGCAATGCTCTAAATCCTTTTGTTTAAACGAAAATGTATAATTATTATTTAGTAATATAGTTCTGTACGATTTTGTACATAAAATTGATATAGAAACAAAGAGGTCTTCTCAGAATTATCTATATATTTAAGCACGATGAAATGAATAGCCAGCTGTGTCTACCGTGCACCGGCGGCCGCCGACCACTTTATCGTGCGCACCTTACACCATCCTACGTAACGTGTACCGTCTTCATATTTGCCCGCGTACCGCTTTCCGTCTTCACATTCTTCCGCGTATCGAAATTCGAAACTTTTTCATACATTCCACCGTTGCCCTTTGTTGCTCCCTGTTGTGACTGTAAAGGCCTTTCTAAAACGTTGCATCCGTCTCATGTGTTAATATTTTTTTTGGTCATATCATTATTTTTTGATATGTTTCCCTTCTTTCAGTTGCTATAACGAGCGTTAGTACCATAACCGGCGCAACGCGCCGTCTAAATTATGAATATACCTACGTCTTACTCTATAATTAACCCTGATTTTGATCTCTGTTATTAGGAACCTCTTCCTGGTTCAATATCAAGTCAACTAAGAAACAATCTTCAGACTTTGAGTGGGAATATCTCAAGTGAACTGCTTGAACATGCAGTTCAACTTGTTATAAATGACAATCTTGATTTGGGCTGTGCATTTATCGAACAAGCTGCAACCGAAAAGGTTAGAGATTAGTTTCATCACATTTTTCATTTAATCATTACTGATGTATATTTTGTTGAATACAGGCTGTACAAACGATAGATAGTGAACTTGCTCCTCAACTTTCGATAAGAAGGAAGCACAGAGAAGGGGTTGGGTCCACCTATTTTGATGCCAGTCTGTATACACAAGGTTATTTAGGTGTTCTACCCGAAGCCCTCCGTCCTAAGCCTGGTCGATTATCTCATTCCCAACAGCGGGATTATGAGGTAGCATCTTATTTGAGCCGTTGTTATCTGATTTTCATTATATGTCAATAGAAATATAGTAGGATAAAAATACAAAGGAAAACACACTTAGAATAGCATCCAAAGAAGGCACTTACTCTATAGTTCCTAATATTTAACAAAAAAGTTCTTTGGCAAGTATATTTTTATCTAAGTTTCAGACATAAATTTATCATGTAGTTTGTAGTAACGTATAGGTAACCGAAGCATAAACGTACAAGTTATCAAAACGAGAACAACTCGATTTAGTGCGCCGCAATGCGCACGGGTATAGAACTAGTTTATATGTAATTGTTAGTGGTGATCCCTAGACCTTACCAATAATAGGGTGAGGTTGTAAAGGTGATTTCTATCTTCATTAGAGAAAGAGTGGTTTTCCTTAAGCATTATTTTCTAAAATAATTTTGTTTTATCCCTTAGGCTATTATTTGGTGAAGAACTGCACTTAAAGTGAGCATAAAAGCAATCCTTTCTTTCTTTGACTAGTAACATACCTACTAAAATTGTTGATTCACTAATAGTGTGCATTAGTTAAACACTGATGATCATTAGTGTATGCATTTTTTAGTTAAGGTAAAATAAACGTAGCGATGCATTATGATTTATGTAAAATAATTGGCCGGCCTCGACTAATGGATTAATTTTATTGTTGTCTCAGGTTGAGAGAGGAGCAGATCATTACGGGGATGAGGACATGGACGTCGAAACTTAAACGTTGAAGGCAATGTAATGTCGATACAATATATTTTTGTAAACGTTAAACGTTGTCTTGGATTAGTTTGTAATTAGATAAATATGGATTATATAATGAAATGATGTTTTTGTTATTAGTTTGCTAATTATTTTGCATATAGTAAAATGGCAATAAACCCAGGAGGGTAAATATGTAATTTTACAGGATTTTTTTTTAGATTAAAAAATTATGACACACAAAGAACGTCATAAAATTCTGTCATAAAATGTGTCGTTAAAAACTGTCATAAAAATGTGTCATTAAAAAGTGTCATAACGTGTGTTAATAGATGCTGTCATAAATGTGTGTCATAAACAGATGACACGCGAAAATATGTCATGTTAAATTTATGACACCGCCATCCTTGACATTCTTTTCCCTGTCATCAGACCCCTTTCTTGACCGCGCGGTTCTTAAACCATTCGAACTGGTGTTCGGGTTGGGTCATGGCAACTTATATTGACCCAGAAACACTTTGATAATTGATGGGTTCAATTAATATGGTAATATATACCCAAATGGCTTTCTAGGAGAAAAAAAATTATCCTTGCAAAAATTACTTGAATTTTGAATACCAAGAACAAAATGTTGATGCCACTCATGTCAGTACAAAAATTACTTGAATTTGTCTATGGAAAATAGTCGGTTACACTAAAAAAAAAAAAAACAAAAACAAACAATACTATGACACCAGCGGCGAAACCAGAACTTTTTGACTAGAGGGTCATAATGTAACTTTATAAGAATCCATTAAGGCTGGACGGTGCAGAGAGTGGCGCCCCTGCCGCCTAAGAGTTTTAACTAAAAATGCTGCCCTTCCCTATTTCCTGGGCGCCATTGAAGGCTTGTTAGCCCAATAATGAATGCCAACGGGTATTTTGTGGGGCTCACTTCAATTTAAGCTAATAAAAACGAAAATAGAGGAGGGGCACTATTCCATTTATTGGGCATTATTGAAAGAGGAAAATGAAGCCCCCTGTTGACGTGGCGCTAAGGTAGCATAATAAAGCCCCTGGGTGCTCCATTCTACACCTTCAAGCCTAACCAATTGTCATACAAGCGGGATAACAAACGTATGTTAGTGACAATTGAAATCTTTTTAACCAATCAATTTAATATAAACTATACCCCTTTTATTATTATTATTTCATAAGAAATTTAAATATTATTAATAAAGACTGGTACTTTTGTTGCGTTATCTTAACATACATTTTATCACTTCATATTAGATTTGTCTATCACAAGAAACTCTCGAGATATAACCTGGTTTACTTACAACAAAGATCAAATCATATGTAAAACTCAAAACAAAATAAACTCGTATTAACAAACATAATAATAAGAAATGTAGATGCTCTCGGGTTAAACCAAAATAAGTTAACAAAGTACAAGCTAAATTTCAAACAATTTTTGTCATTTTCTCTATAGTTAACAAAGTACAAGCTAAATTTCAAACAATTTTTGTCAATTCCGTATTTTTTAATAAATCATCAGTGAAATTGCATATAAAAATAATTAAATTTAATTTATTAAGTATTGGGCCAAACTTAAAAAAAAGCCCAAAACAGTATAATAAATATGTGGTTGACTTTTCAACTAATCTTCACTGATCTTTGTTTTCTTTAAAAATAACCATCACTAACCTGCACTCCAAACTCAAGAGCCTTGCACAGTCACACCGGCAACCAGAAAAATTTCCAATAATTCTTTCTCCGCTTTATCCTTCATTTCAAAGGACTTTGAGGGGTCATCCTGTAAAAAAAAGACGACTTTGAGGGGGTCAAGCTATAAAAAACGACCGCTTCATAGACCCTTTAAACGGAAAAATTCGCCGGCCGGAGGGTCAGTCGACCCCCCTGACCCTCCTGTGGTTCCGCCACTGTATGACACTCACTTCCCTGTTGAGAACTTCATTACGAACCAAACGTGAAAAGAAAATATATATTTGTTTAGCATGGAATATTGGAATGTCAACCTTATGTTAGTTTGATTAAGGTTTTTATTAAAAGACATTTATTTGTTTGCTATCTAAAATGAAATACCATTGGTGCACAACCTCACTCTCCAACACCCGCCTCACTACACCAGCATCTGCAGCAAGCCATTGTCCAACAACAAAACAACAACTTTCTCAGCTAACATGTGTGTTGTATGTTTCTTGCTTACGCAATATAAACTGCCCTTGCATGATAATTTTAAGTTTGCACCTTTTGCAGGCACCGACATAACCCACACAAAGAAGAAATTGTGTCGGATTAAGTCTCCAAGAGGCAATGCACTTGCGTTCGTATATCGAAACAGATTTAATAGTTGGTCAAGTCCGTGAGCAACAATGTAAGAACCACATCTTTGAAATTCTCTCTCATTATATCTTATGTTTCTTTTGGTACTCAAGAGTCTAGAAATTTACTAGGCAATGAATGATGGTTGTGTTAATGACGTGTCGGACGTAATAGACCCAAGGCCCCTTTTTGTTAATTATTTCTTTTATAAGTAGGCATATACGATTACAAAAGCTATTATCAAAAGAAACATGCAGGAGCTTTAGCTTTATGCATTAAATGGTTGTGCTACTTTCCACTCATTTAAAGTTGTTTTAAGCTATTTTACTCTATTGACATTTATCTCAACAGTAATAAGCTATTATCATACAATAAGCTATTATCATACAGTGGTGTTTTATACAGTGTTTACTCGGTATTTCTTAAAATGATGGTTTGACTAGAATGTTTTAATGGTGCATGCTATCTTAATTTAAGTGTGTCAAAAATTACGAATGTTGATAGTTTCAATATAGTCCAGTATAAGTATGAGTATGACCATTTACTGCCCAATCTTTAGTCTTTGCTGGCGTTTCTTTTGAATTTAATGGTGTTTGATGTTCGTCCTTTGCCTAACAAGCTTTCCTCTCTTTTTTAAGTTTTATTTGTTTGGGTGCTTCTTTGTTACCAATTCACTGCCGGCTAAAAAATTTTAGGCTCTTTATCAATGGCTTCCTCTTCAATTAGTTTCAATTCAGTTTACTGTTGCACTACCGTCTTCCTTTGTAGGTTTCATTGCTACATGATTGTCTTCACTTCAACACATGTCGTTTTTTATATAAGCATAAACAGCATAATGAATTTGTTGCTTCAACGCTTATCTTTACTGTTTTAGTTGCTTGACCCATTTCATGTCTCATTTGTTTCCTGTACCGAACAAGGCATTCATATAATTGCTATCGTTTTTTAGTCTTATAATTATCTTCAAAATATGGTTATTTATTCTTCTTTTTGTTGTTGAAGTCATACATAGTTAATGGTATCGAATAAAGGTTTTGTTCTAATTGTACCCCATGTATAATGAATTTGTTTGTTATTGGTATCGATTAATCAGATGAACGCATTTTCTTACCAACTATTGGCCTCTTTACTTTAATTTAAAATCATTATTTTCAATGTCCAAATTTATTGATTGACGTTTTTTTATATTTACCAGGTTCTTAGGATCTTGAATGGTAACAAACTGAAAAGGTCAGTGCCAAAGTAGTTTTACTCAATTGGTTACCATGGTCAGCTATTGAGTATGTCATAAATTATAACTCACTTTTTTTCTTGCATCTTTTTCCATTATTTGATTATCAATTGTGATATTTTAGAAACTTTTGTAAAATATGATTGAAAATATATTGCAATAATAATATTAATATTTTGCAGTAAATGTTACCATTTAAAGCTTTTAATAGATGTTTCTTCTTCTACATGTGACATTGCCTCAATGGATGACACTTCTTATACTTTTAGTTTTAGGAGCACGGACAAAAATAAAATGAAAACTGGTGCTATATGATGCACAATCTTCCTATGATCATTCTTTCTTTTGCATTCTCCTTGGATGACATTGCCTCAATGTTTTCTTTGGCATATTACACAAAATAAAATGTTATGTTGTGGTTTGAATTTTAGAGGACAATTACATGTAGAAGTCGACAAAAACATTATGTGTTACTTATCAGATACTTTGTGCACAAACAAAAACTACATATTATGTGATATCATATTTTTTTTTCTAAAGTATCAATTAAATGCGATAAAGTTATTTTATTTTATGTTCATCTTTTGCCACTTCATTTTATCTTTTATTCAACCGTGAAGTTCACAGGTCTCTAACTTATATATAATAAAGGAGTGTCTAGGGTTGTGTTGGCCCCTTTAGATGCTCTCCATTATAACCCGTTTGACTTAGGTATGGGTTTTCTTACCCGGTCCATAACACTAAATTCTTACCCAATAACCCGGCCATAAAAACCTGAATGTCTAGAGTTTCTCATTCACACATCTTCTATAACCCTAAAACTTTATTCTTTGCAATGCGACTCTCCCTGAGTTCCTGTCTTTTGGCTATCAACGCCACCACATTGTATAAACAAATATTTAGTGATATTTGAATAAAATGTGTATTGGTTTTTTTAAATTTTAATAAAATATTTCTACTATATTTTTTTATACGTTTTACCGCTCAAAATAATTGTAATGTTTGGAACCACGTGTTAACGCGGGCAAAAGTCTAGTATATATATATAACCAATGGTGTGATTTGGTGACGTCGCTAGTGGAGATGATGATTGCAAGTTTCACTTCGGTGAGTAGTCGCCGGTGTTATCATCAGCAGATTTGGTGGGTAATAAGAAGGGAGAGGACTTTGGTTTGATATTTATTTAACAACATTTTACAACAAAGATGTCGACAGGTGGCTGTTGGATTTAGGAATATAATCCTCTCTATATAAAAGAATCGTAAAAGCAGTTGAGATGGAGTGGCAAGAAATTATGAGAAAAAAATAGGAGATGAAAACCATTTGCAAACCACCCTGTAAAAAGAGAAACTACCCTGTAAAAAGAGAAACCGCCAAATTTTGGAAGAAACTACCTAATTATTACGGCTGGGATTTAATCTCAAAAATAACCGTCGAGTTTGGAGGGTCAAGATTAATCTGAAAACGGTTAATAGTAGCAAAAATGACGGTTACCATAGTGGTGAACAATACAATAATAATATGTATCTTTGTTTTTATTCTTGAATTAAAAATACTCATGATCATGAGTAGAAGTTTCAATTATAGTGTGTAACAAATGAAGATGTTGATATAAGTATTTGATTTTAGTTATTAATGTGATTCTATATCTAGAATTTAAAATCATCAGGTCAAATGGTTATATATTATTTAAATCGATGCATACATAGTTATTTTACTCAGTTGTATGTATAACTTATTTAATTTTTTCGTTTGTTTACTAATATTATATTTTTCAACCCCGGGACAGTATATAATCTAGTAAAAAATATACAATTTATAGGTAAATTATGGAATTGGCAAAGCTCGTATTGGGTTGAAACGAGAGTATTTCGGTTAATGAGGACCTTTGATTTAATGAACGTGTTATCTATACTATATTATAAAGCATGAGAGGAGGATACCGGACAAATTTAAGTAATTACAAGTGTGATTGCTTAAAGTACAAATAGTTGATGCATTTGATGGAGGGTAAATTGGACTTTTAGTCATAAATAGGGAGATTAAAGAGTGTTAAATTGGAGAATATGAAGAGAGGTAATTGTCATAAATAGGGAGGTTAGAGATTGTTAAATTGGGGAATATGAAGAGAAGTAAAAACCACTTAGTATACACAAAGTCTTGCAATTCATTTCAATTGAATTATGTATTCAATTCAAACTTGAAGTAATCTTGAGGCTCTTCATATGGCATGCTTGTGTATATATTCAAGACTATGTTTTTTGTTGAAGATACATAGAATTCGTACATGTTTCAATCACCTGCCTTTCTAATAACCTACATGTGTTTATTATGCACCGATCCTCTGGCTTTCATTATATATCGAATGGTTAAAAATCTCTTCCACCCAACTGAAGCCTACATCAAATGCAAATCCCTTCCAACCCAGTATGAAGAATAGACCAGATTATGCTATTAGTTCACAAAAGGTAAACATTATTTAGCATAATGTATCTAATTTGAGTCTCTAATCATATGAGTATGCGTCCCCTTTGATTAAGGGTTGAGACGTTGAAGCAAGTTAAACAGATGCATTCCAAAACAAAATAAATTGTATCTAATCATATGAGTATCCGTTTCTCTTTCTTTTCTTTAATCTGGCTTTGAAAAATGGTTTAGTCCATATGTTAATAAACCTCTACAATATGAATATAATATTCAAAGCATAAATAGGTTTTATTGACTTCCTGATATAAGTAGTCACTATTACTTAGCATATACATATTGACGTTTGCATGTATGTTCTTTTTTTTTTTTTTTTTTTGCATATTGTGTATGATCTTTTTAGTTATTGCTACATAAATGTGTATATATTTTATTTGTTGTTGTGTTATCAGTTGGAATTATGCATATGTTATTTGAGTGTGTCATTAAATAGTATTTCTAAGATTTAGTTAGCCGATTAATATGCATCAAAAAAACATAACTTAACCGTCTTTTTAGATGTTCTCTTATATGATGTAATACTAATGATTTGATTGGGAAGTTCTACATCTATAAACATGTCATAAAAGCATCATGCAATTTAGTGACGTGCTTTGAATTATGATGGTGTGGCATGGGAAGATATGATGGTGGAGACGGTGGTTCAACTTCTGGTTTTATTATTTTTATCAAATTAGAATATGCATGCATAATATCATGTACCATCTATATATATATATATATATTGCAAAGCTAATAATCCTACATGTCATAATATTATGCAATCTCTCATTTGAGAGATGCCACATAGGATGTGATGTGACAACTCTAGACCAATTAAAACAAAGGAATAAATATGGTTTAAATATGGTTTAACCTAATCTATTAAATACCTAATCTACTAAATGTAAATATTAAACCTCTATTATTTTCTCTCTCATGTTTCCTCCCATAACTTTTAAACGTTAATATCTTTTATGTACGAGATTTTTTAAAGAAAAAAATTACACCAAATTAACGAGTGTTTTATTATCTTTCCAACGAGTACCGTAGTGTTATATAAAAAACGGAGAAAAAAACGACTATTTTTTGTAACCCGACAGGTATTGTGTCAGGTTTGGGATTAGTTTAAAAAAAATTGTGGGTTTGGGTTGGGTCTGGGATTAGGTGATACCCGACCCAATTACCCGAAACCACATACCCAAATACTCAAACTATATACCCGATCATATACCCATAAATTTTTTAACGCATCACATAACTCTTAGACTAATGCGTTCGATATTTCAATAAATAACTTTTTTTTCCTTATTTCATGTTAGTTCTTTTTAAATGATCGATTACAAACTTCCGAATTCATTTGACATTATATAATATTTTGTGATGGCACTAGATTTATACCCTGGCGCAGAGATTCGTTTTTTTTATATTTGAATATGACAACTTATGCCAGATATTTATTTAAAATAAATAATAATAATAATAATAATTAATCATATATTGACAAGTCATTAATTATGTTGTCATATTAAATATTTTATTATGTCATATTAGATATTTCAACCCGGGACGCTCCCGGGATAAAAACTAGTCTCTTATATTATTGTTTCTATGCCAATTCTTTTGTTTAAGTTCAATCGCTCTTTGCGAATTGATATATTATTTGTATTGGCAAATAACATGTACACTTTAAAACCACTTCATTAAACATAAAGGATAAGTTACATAAGGATAGTAAGTAGGCGGGTAACAAGCTGCGTCGCCACCTCTTCCTGGATGGAAAATCCTAATCTGCTAAAAAACAAAACCCTGCCCATGAGGGGTGGAAAATCCTAATTGGCAAATTAGTTTTAAAAATGAATTACGTGAAATCCGTCACGCAACATGTATCAAAAGAATATAGCTACCCGCGGCAACGCGCGGGCATTCCGACTAGTTAAAATATGGAAGGTGTATTATTGTTGCTCGATCCTATCTGTACCATTTTTTTTGAACGGCCAACTAAACAACGTCGGGTACTTCGTACGTGGCCCCCCAGTGGCAAAGACAGAGGCACAGGCCGGCCCACCCCGGACGCACGAAGCCCCTAGCCCGCCCGACAGCCCGCTTCCAGGGAAAACCCGACCCACATACCCGTCCGAAGGCACGACAGTAGTGAACCGGTAAAACCTGGCGAGATCAGGACTCGAACTCATGACCATAGGCCATGAGTCATCCATCATTTCTCATTATGTCCTTCGTGGGAATCGAACCTGAGACCTCCAAGAGAAATCCTTGGTCTATTCACCAACTGAGCTACCCGTGAAGGACCCTATCTGTATCATTTGATTTCAAAATCTTTGCCAAAATGCGATTTAATCGAAGTGTCAATCAACAGGTATCCAAATCGGGTCAAGCATAGGATCTGGGTGAAGGGGTGATGGAGTTGTTGCTGCTGCTGTTGGGCCGTATAGGTGGGCCTGAGGGGTTGCTGGGTACAGGTTGGACCAAGAATGGTAATGGTTAAGGTTGTGTTGTTGTTTTATAAAGCCCAAGAGTTAAAATCCTTTTATTATAAA
Source organism: Ambrosia trifida (assembly GCA_028751855.1). Lineage (NCBI taxonomy): Eukaryota > Viridiplantae > Streptophyta > Magnoliopsida > Asterales > Asteraceae > Ambrosia > Ambrosia trifida. Next base: position 215,436,002 of record CM054122.1, on the reverse strand, counting down.
TGAGTTTGTTTATAAACTAAAACTTTATTTATTATTTTTGTAAAAATATACTTAGAAATAAAATGTTAAAGATAATTTTTATAAATAAAAATTGAGGATGGGATTTTTGGATTCATTTGTATTTATTCATACTTATTTGTACAATTTGGAATAAGAAAAGAGAAATAATGGTAATGAATAATATTTGGATGTTATTGAATATTTGTAATTTGATTTACTTTAAATAAAAAATTGTAAGGGAAAATTTGGTGATGTCACAAATCAACAACCGCAACCAGCTAAACTTGCACCAAAAATCCATTCAGCATCCTTCACAAAAGATCATTGCTTCGCCTAGACGGTAAATCATTTGTACAATCATATTCTTTTGCACAAATAACTAACTTCAAGCACCTGAGTAAATGAAGATTCTGAAAAAATGACCGCCAAAAGAACCAACAGTCAGAAAACCATCAACTCGACCAACAGCTACTTTTTAGAGTGGATGGGGTGGTCATCATCTCAACACACTATTACACCTAATCAATTTGCGTCACCTCATTCTATCACTAAAACCATGTGGCTATGTTCACATTCCATCACTAAACTTTTTTAATAAAATTAAAAAATCTATTTAATAAATAACAAAATATTTAAATATTTACTGAAAACGTTATTTAAATATTAAAAAAAATTATTTAAATATATAAAAAAAAATTATTATTCAAACGGTTACTTTTCTAGGCCTATAAATAGAAGGCAGAACACTCATAGTCAGTCACAATTTGATCTCACAATTCAATATACACACACAAAGATATAGGTGGTTGTTATCATAACGATTTAGCAGGTCCTTAAAACCTCAGGCGATACTCTCATCACCGACGACGTTCTCAACCACTGTCCTCTCCTCCTCCTAAACCTCAACCACTGTCATCTTCTCCTCTTACAGTGTACACTCCTCCTCCCCAAACTCAACCACAGTCAGCTCGTCGAGTGACAACAATTCCTTCTTTACCAGGTTACACTCCCTCAAATCCAGATGCTCCTCTCACAGATGAGGAATATATCTGGGCTCTAGACTACACTATGGTTGTCATGGGAGTGAGGCAGTTACGACTGGTAGAGACCTAACCCAACCCAACCCCAAACCCTCATGCTCCAGAGCAAAATGAGGAGGATTACGAAGCAGATATGAGTATGGATGATGAACCATACTATATTCCAATACCTGACTATGGCTGCATCCGCTCGGATGCTAGGTCGGACGGCCGTGATAGCGATCGTTCTGTGTACTCGTCGGATTACACACTGGAGGATTGAGATAACTATTCTCCGTAGAAGAAATTTAGGTTTAATTATCTAATGTTAATAAGTAATTTAGGATTAGAGAGAATCGCATGGTTGGTCCCTGTGGTTTTCCAATATTGCACTCTTGGTCCTGGTGCTTCACTATTTACATCGTTGGTCCTTGAGTTTAACGAAATTGCACTCGTATGGTCCTTACCTCTAACTGTCGTTAAATTCCTCAGTTAAAAATAGGTAAATTACATTTTTGCCCTCAATTATAAAAGAAAAACAATTTAAAAACCTAAATAAAAAAAAAGATAAATAGACCCCACCCCCTCATCTTCTTCCCCAACCCTAAACTCAATAACTAGATCCAATCACTAATTATAAATAACCAACCATACCAGATAAATCTTGCTCCCTTCACTCCCTAATTTAAGCAACTCCTTACCAGATTCTAACGCCTCCAGTAACGAAACAAAAGATCGGAACGAATCATCAGGTACCGCCTCTTTTCACGAATCTCCTCAAAAAACGGAGTCAAAAGCTTCAACCTCCTAGCTAAGTTGAAAAAACGCCTTCCTTACAGTACTTCTATAATCAGATATCGTAGATATCTCGTTCACAACATCAATCAGCTTTTTACTCCAATTTTGCCTACCTCCGCCATGAATAATAACAGAAAAGGTAAATTTACAGATCTAGTTTTGTAAATCTAGAAGCTGTGCTAAAGTCACGGTGACATGCACCGGGAGATGATAACAGGTCGGAGACAACGAAATGAAGTTTGAGAATAGATCTGTAAGTAATTTGACAGAATTGGTGAGATAGTGGTGGTGGTGGTGGTGGTGCTAAAGTGACGGTGGCGGGCAGCGGTTACGGGAAGAGGTCAGAGTCGGCTATTGTTTTCCATGAGAGAGAGAGAGAGAGAGAGAGAGAGAGAGAGAGAGAGATGAGAGAGAGTGGTGGTGATGATGATGATGATGGAGTCACGAGCTGGAAGAGAGAGAGGGGGGGGGGAGAGAGAGAGCAGGGGAAGAAGATGAAAGATTTGAATATATGCGGAAGAAGAAGGGTGGGTGGGTGGGGTTGGGGAAGAAGAAGGGGGTGGGGTCCACTTATCTTTTTTTATTTATGTTTTGAAATTGTTTTTCTTTTATAATTAAGGGTAAAAATGTAATTTACCTATTTTTAACGGAGGAATTAAACGACAGTTAGAGGTAAGGACCACACGAGTGCAATTTTGTTAAACTCAAAGACCAACGATGTAAATAGTGAAGCACCAGGACCAAGAGTGCAATATTGGAAAACCACAGGGACCAACCATGCGATTCTCTCTTAGGATTATGTAATGTTTTAGTAGGTTTAATTATGTAATGTTTTTATTTATATTTAGTATTTTTAGAAAAAAACTTTTTTTTAAAGCCAAACACATTCAGCTGTCGTGATGTGTGTCACGGTTATTCATTCATCGCGACCGTGATTATCTTGGTGGGGCAGTGTTCATGATGATCACGGCTGGTCAGACCGACTCGAGTGGCCTTAGGAAGAATAAAGCAGCCATCAACAAATATTGTATAAAATGTGATTTTTTTATAATCAGGACAAACACAAAGAAGCTGTCGTTTGCACAACAAAACATTTGTACGAAGTTGTGTATGCCATGTATTTTTTTATACCTAAACAATGTAACCATGACATCATCTTTTGATCATGCTTAACGATTAAATGTGTTGAATGAATCTACCTCACCAGGATCTTGTGAATTCAGAAGTGTGCATGTCACCACTTAATTTAGCTGTTAAAATAAATAAAAAAGAGAAAGCGTATAATTTAGGCGTTTCAAAACAAACAGCTAAACTAATATAGTTTAGCCGTTTCAAAAGAATAACAAAACTAATATAGTTTAGGCGATTCGTTTGAAACGCCTCAACTATATTAGTTTTGGCGTTTCTTTGGAATCGCCTAAACTATATTAGTTGAGACGTTTATTTATAAACGACTCAACTATATTAGTTGAGACCGAAACATACATTGTGCAACTACGCTCAAATCACAATCACAAACACTAATATAGTTGAAGTGTTTATTAAGAAACTCTTCAAATATACTTGAAACGCCTAAAATATACTTTTATAATCCTTCACTTGTCTAATACATCTATCTAATACGTCTATTTTCGATCACTGAGGCGTTTCGAAACAAATGAGAGTATGCACAGATTCTGTGCAGGGACTCAAACAGGGACAAAAAAAAAATTAGGATGAAACTGAATTATAAACAATAACACTAACAAGAACCGAATATGTAAACATAAACATAATAATCTTTACTAATACTGACCTAGGATTGAAGATGGGTTGAAGTTGTGATTGAAGCACTTGTAACCCTTCGATTGGCGATTGAACCACTAGTCTCGAGAGGGTAAACTTGAAGGGTTGTGGAAGATAGTGGAGGTGGAAGATGGTGGAGGGTTGTGGAAGAAAGTGGCGGATTGTGGAGGTGGATTGAGGGGTAGGGTTTGGGTTTGGGGGAGATGAAAAAGAGGGATTTAGGGAAATGAAGAGGGACGAGCAGTTTCTGATCTGTTTTAAAATTTTTAGTTTTACCTACGGGCCGTAGATAATGATAAAAAAAAAGGTTAGGACGAGGATCGAGCTTGGGCACATTATCACACACACATACACAAGACACTTATAGAAACCATGGGGACCATCTGGGTTACCAGTTCGCTGGTTTCATATCCAGAAAAATTATATATAACATACAACTGGAAACCCCAATTTTTTTTAAAAAAAAAAATCCTCTCCTACGGGTCGTAGAAACCTCTACGGCCCGTAGGAAACCATTTTTTTTAAAAAAATTTTGGGAAGTTGTTTTATAAAAAGGTTCCATTTTTTTTAGAAAAATGTTTTGTTTGTCTACGGGTCGTAGAGACCTCTAAGGGCCGTAGACACAAGGGCCTCTACGACCCATAGATGGCCTCTACGACCTCATTCCAAACGTCTACGGGCCGTAGAGCTCTCTACTACCCGTAGATGTTTTCCTCTACGGCCCATAGAGCCCTATACGATCCAGTAGAAGTTTTGGTTTTTTTGTATTTTGTTAGTTTTAATTAGGTTGTATAAGTTTTTTTTTTTATAAAAAAACGTTTTCATTTCTTATTGTATAGGTAAAATAATAAAAACAAAAAAATGTACTTAATAAATCATTATACATTATAAAAATAAAGTTACACCAGACTATCAGAAGAATCAAAACTATGAGGACTACTAGTTAGGTCAAACCACTCTGGAGGTTTTTGAGATAGCCTACGCCCCTCATCAAGACGATCCCTATATAGTGCTAACCATGAGTTGTGATTTACATCTATCCAACTCGACCATGCTCCACTCGGATAAGGCATTGGAGCGTCGTCTGCTAGCTTAAGCATGATGTAGTGGTCGCCGTTCACATGGGCTATCGAAATGATCCGAAGTTCTGGCACGTTTTCAGGATGACTTGCAGAGGGAAGAATGTGCTCGCTCCATCAGCAGCGAAGACTTGAAGGACCACACCAAATGCCTGAGCAATTAGTAATCCAGTCAAAGGCATCTCCATCCATTTTGAATCGGGTGCATTCCCCACTCCCCTCCAATCTAAGGACGAGTATATGTGGGCAAACCCGTTATCCTCGAATGCGTTGAAAGCCATCATCCAATCCTGTTGGTATTGCCCCATCATCTCTTGTACAAGAAGTTGGCGGATCCAACCCCAGTCTTCCTCCTCCCAATCTAAAGCCACACCTACAGATAGGAACCCACAGTTACCGTCTGGCTGAACATTTTGAATGTGCGTGATAAACCGTCGATAAAGGGGATCAATCGAATGCTTAAATTCTCTAATCACAAATTTATACCTGTCACCGCCAAACATTGGGAAATCATAATTAGGGGATGTGTACGTATGTATATATGTATGTATGTATGTATGAATAGTTATTTATGTACCTGTTCCCTACTAACAGTGGAAAATGTTTATCACACACTCTCATTTTATCTTTACCCGGATCTGATGGCCTACGTCTTCTAATAGGCTCGTCCTCTTACAATGGATAACAATAAATAATTATATAATAATAATAATAATAATAATAATAATAATAATAATAATAATCAAAGATTTTATAAAAAATTGGGCAGAGTTAAGTTTCCCAAATAATAATAATAATAATAATAATAATAATAATAATAATAATAATAATAATAATAATAATAATAATAATAATAATAATAATAATAACATCTTCTTGCGCATCCTCCTGCTGCTTTTTTTTCTATGATTTTGTAGTTGGGCGCCCGCGAGTATTCTTTTGTACCTCAGGAGGTTGAGTGTTAGTCATACTTGGATTTACCACCGACTTTATTTTTGACAACATATTTCTTTGAACGCGTGGTGATTGAGACAACAGTGTCTCTTTGACTATTTCCCACTCACTCGCAAGGTCACGTTCCCCCATACTACTTCCGGTTCGTAATTCAGTCATGTCCAGAAGACGTCTACCTCGGACAACTGTATTTTTATTCCTGTATTCAATAATAATAATAATAATTAATAAAGTAATGGTATTACCTTTATTTATATACGAATCTAATCGACATGCACACGACAACCTAGAACTCATGAAAAGCTGGTGACCACAACTCATTTTTTGTTTCCTCAACTTCTCTATATTTTTTATCTCAGTTATCAACTCCTCGATCGCTGCATGGGAAACTTTACCGAGTAGGTCCTCAAAAATCGGTATGTCATGGGTACCTTTTTCACCGACAAACTCTCTTCAAACGAGTGGTTTATTGCCCTCTCTTGTGACGTTACCACATCGTCTACAATCATCACAAGTTTGTGGAGCGAGTTGTTAGGCCCCTTAATGTGCATCTTAAACCTTGAATGCTGGCTCTCAACTCTGTTGGTTGTATACTGACCAAAGTTGTAGTTTGTGTCTGTCCATGCAGAAACAAACCTTTCTTTGTAGTCACGGAGCCAGACCCGGTCTATATATTCAAAAACATCTGTAAAAATAGAACAAAGATATTTGTTAATGTGTGTATGCGTTTTAAACTAAATTATTAAAATATGTACCAACTCGTTGGTCCTGACATAGTCGTTTGTAGAATCGGTCTAATCAGAGCCGATAAAATGCCGGAGATGAAGATCTACATAGTCGCTTAAAAGATTTCACAAATAATCTCCAAAGGCTTGTCTGCAGTGCTTCAATATATTTCGTTGAATGTGATACGTGAATGCATAATAATAATAATAATAATATGTATTACCTGCATAACAACTTCGAAGCTGCTGGAAATACAATGTCACATGCATTTATCAAGGCTTTCTCACAATCAGTTACTATAGCACGGGACTCCATACTATCTTCTAGCAACTCTTTAAGCCTTTGTAGCACCCACAGGTAGTTATCCTTTTTTTCACGGGAGATGAATGCATGGGCGACACAAAACGACTTGGATGTTGATGTCATACCCACAACTTGAACAAACGGAAGTTTATACTCGTTCGTTTTGTAGGTCGCATCAATCATCAGCACATGCGGGAACGCACGCCATAACCTGTGCGAGGTGGGATGGACAAACAAAATATCCTCGATTGCATTTGTCGAGGCATTCCTCCGGGTGAAGTAAACAATTTTTTTTCCACCAATGTGGCTTCGAGTACCTGCATAGCAATAATAATAATTAAAAATAATAATAAAGAAGTAGTAGTAGTAATAATAATAATAATAATAATAATAATAATAATAATAATAATAATAAGAGATAATAATACCTGCATTTGAGTCCTGCCGCCGTATAACAAATGCTTAACCTTGGTTATTGTGTTATGTATGTCTCTTAAGATGCAGGGACTATTCGGGTTTTGTTTTCTAACGGCCGAATGTATGTCTACTGACGTAACATTTTGAAAATAAAGTGTATCCACCAATTTTAACTCGCTCGGACCCAGCCTCCTAGCATACGCGTGACCCTCGATATGTTGAAAATGTTTGTGATTATATGTTTGGTTCTGGACCTCCAAAATATAACCATCGTGGCTGGAGTGGTATCTCCCTATTACTTCAAACGGGCAATTACATTTTTTACTGCCCGTATTTCGAACCGTGGCTACACTACGATGTACGCCACTACGGTCACATCGTATCCATGCCGTCGTTACCCTCCTATTCGGCCCCTGCCTTCCGGAACAGTACGTGAGTATACGGTAATGTAACCATTTTTTTTGCCCTTTGATAAACCCACTCTGTCAGGTCTTTAAGAGACCCGAATACCTGCAAAATTTATATACGAGTTCAAATAACTACTAATATATTCGATTTCAAATCTCACAAACCCTACGAGTTCAAATAACAACTAATATATACGAGTTCAAATCTCACAAACCCTAAAACAAATTTAGGTACGGGCCTAAATATACGAGTCTAAATATGTACACTACTAAATATACACGGGTCTAAATTATAAAGAGTGTAAATACATAAACACACCTGATTTGTTTCGTATGAAACATCCGGGACAGGTTCGTCGCCACTGTTATCACCTCCCTCGTGCGAATGATAAGTCCCGTATTCGTACTGTGGATGACTTGGCGGAGGCATGTAAAATGACTCCGGTTCTTCTACGTACTCCTGGTTCAAATCGGGCAGCGCCTTCCCGTCACCACAGTGAACAACGGATCTAACCTCCTCCTCACCACGTTCCACCATGGGTCCGAAAAGGCTTTTCGAGACGTGAGATATGCTAAACGAATGCTCCCATTCATCCGAAACATTACTGAAGTGGCCCGAAGACATCGCGGTAGCTTGGAATCGATCGGATTTGTCGTGCTCCATTTTATTTTGTAATGTTTCGTATACTGGCCGTAGAGGCCTATACGGCCCGTAGAAGAAGTGCTTTTTCAGACTGACACACTGCAAGTCAGTCTGTTCATTGAATGTCCTCGTACCTCGTATTCCCTACGGGCCGTAGAGCCCTCTACGGACTGTCTAGGGTTTAAATGCACTCCACCAACTCACCTCTACGGCCCGTAGAGGCCTCTACGGGTCGTAGAGGGTGTCCTCATTTATTACACTGACACCCTCTACGGCCCGTAAAGACCTCTACAGCCCGTAGAGGGTTGTACAAACCTAATTTTTGTTCTTGTGTAAATAACATACCTCTATTTTTAGGGTTTTGTTAAAGTAGCTATGAGGAATTGTAACCAGAATGAGTTTTATTGTAAATAAACCAAATTGACTCAGTTTTAATAAGTTTGGTTTGTTCTTGTTGTATTTATTGTTGCCCTTATTTGATGTATCTTGTCTTGTGCAACATGTGGTTAAGTACTTTTTTTTTTTTTTGAAACTATGTGGTAAAGTACTTTGATAACTTTGTGCAAGTCAGAATCAAATCAGATGGCACATGCAATGTGATCAAGGGCAATGATAAAACAGAAATAATCTTTCATTGCAAAAAGAAAAATGGAGATCATACTATATATCATACAAAAACAAGTTAGTACGTTACAAATAAAAAAGATGATGACACATCACTCCACATGCTTGGTACAAACCTTTTATACACGCTACATGTATTTGGGCGATGTCTTGTATTAGGATATAGCACAAACTTTAGGTATGTAATAAATACAAATATAACAAAGGTGGTGGTTATCGGACAGTTTCGCCACAAAGCTTTTACACATGTGATCTGCAACACAAGCATCTTGGAATTGAGATGCGGGAAGCTAGGGCAAAAGGCGCACCGTTGATTTCTAGAAAGTAGACCTTGAGAGCTTAAAGATTTTGAATATGCGAGTGAGAAATATAAAAAACTCACTAGTCTGCAGACTAGTGAGTTTATCTTTGGCAATACATACCAAAATAGTTGTGTTATGTGATACGTGTATATACGATCTGTAAACCTAATTAAGCTTGTAAACGTGGTGTGTCGTGTTAAATATGCCATACATAAGACTTTAAGCATTATATCGTGCTATTAAGTAGGGCATGCTTTAGAAATTAAATGCAATTATAAAGATAAAAAGGGTGTTAAACGTATCTTTTCGAATAGTAAGCTCAATGAGCACAATTACTTAAACAGATTATGGGTGTCATAAACGAGTAAGGTGTGTTTCTAGACATGTAACCGAGTCATCAATGTATCAACAAGTTTATGGCCCAACCCGTGCCCAAAGACATCAACTTGGTGTTAGATCATGTTGAATTAGTGGGTTGTATCATAAAGGATAACTAAGAAAATTGTTATAAGGAAACGTTGTTATAAAAATTGAACTCTCAACCATTCTTATGAATGCTTAATTAGTTTTAACATTGTCATGATCATACACGTAAGTTCAAATGTATTTTTATACATATCATAATTACTCCTTAGATCCCAATAAAGTACTATATTGACTGTTCACCTAAATTTTGTACCTAAACTATTCTTCTAAGTTCTAATTGGTCCCGTTCGTTTGATGTTCGTTCAAGACTCTGTGAAAGTATGGTGGCTGGTCCATATATACGTCTATTCGACACACCTATATTTGTTGAAACGAAGTTGTTGGGTTGTCTATTCGACTCGACACACCTATGCTATTTTGATACTATCTTGTCTTATGTGGTGAACAACTTTTGATTGTCTCTGTGTTGTTTTTACTTGAGCATGTTGTGATACCTTTTGGCTATGTCACAATCAAACCAGTTGGCACATGCATGCAATGCGATCAAAGAAAATGGTAAAGAGAAAAAAAAATAAAAAAATAAAACAGAAACAACTAACCTTTCATTGCAAAGTTTTCAATCTTGCCATGTTACATGTGATTACAATAAAAAAAATAATAATTAATTAGATGCAATAACATTAACAAGAAGTTATTTGCACCCGATTTCAGGTGAACCAAAGGAGATAGGAATTCGTCATCTTCAATGCACAACTGCCCACTTCTTTACATGTTTGCTTGCTTTCTGAGCCTGCAGATTTTAACACTCTAATTTTAGTAATTAAGATTATTTTTTTAAATAGCTTACGAGGTTGAACCTGAATTTTTTCATACTGAAGTTTTGCCTCTTACCACTGGGCTATCGCCCAAGTGGTCGTAATTAAGACTGTTTAAGCACTATAAAACAAAGCAAGTTTACTAAGACCATTCACAATGGTGAACAATCAAGAGATTGTTTGGCCAAATAATATTAAAAAATTCAAATGTTTGCAAACAAACTCACAATCTGCTTGTGTTGGCAACCATGTTTGCAACGAAATAAACACTCCACTAAATTAATTACTTAAATAACTTATAATATTTAAGTTTAAAAAAAAAACTAGAAACATTGTATTTCTTAACTTTTTTTTGTGAACATCCCGATATAAATTTTATTAAAAACTGAGTTCTTTAAAAAAAATATTTTTAGGTTGAGTTGAGTTGTGAATGTGTGTTAAGGTTGGGTTGTGTAGATTAAAGAGAGAGAAATTATTTTTTATTAAAATGTTTGTTTATGAATGTGAATGGTCTAACAAACAAATATGTAGGTCAATATTCGTTGGTAAAGGTATTAACAAGAATTACATGAAAAGTAAAAAAAAAAATAGTTTTCCTTTTTTATGAGATTTTTTTAATTACACAACGAAATTTTTTGAAAAATATTTTTAAAAAAAATATCATGTGGGTGTCGTTACTAACTTATTTTTTCCATTATATTTTATAGTAGCTAGTAAAGTACTTGAAATTAATTTAGAAGTATTAATTGAGTTTGAAATAACTAACCTCCAATTCCCAATTACAACGACTTGTGATGATAGCTAATACCACCGTTTGAAATGCAGTCCCTCCGAAGATCATCCCAGCCCAAATACCCTTGCAAATATAAACCATACAAACGTTATAGACAAAATATAACTCTATAAACAATGTAACGTTACATCATCTTTTAAACATTAAATACTTATAAAGCGTAAGAAAATATAAAAAGTTGTCTGCGAGCACGCCTAATCGACCAATTTTTATAAGTGCTAACATTTAGGGGTTGTTTGGTAAAACTCTTAATGAGCCCCTGAATCATTTAGCTATGAATGATTCAGTATTCAGCACATTCAGCGTGTTTGTTTCAGCATCTGAATGGAATGGTTAAGGCTGAACCATTAAGACTTGAGATGTTGCTAAACCATTAAGCACTGAATAAATCCATTTTTATTTTCCCTACCAATGTGGGACAAGAAGACTAACCATTTAGAGGTCCAATAAAACAACACTTAATGATTCAGCACTTAACCATTCAGACTCTTTTAACCATTCAGATTTCTTAATGATTCAGCACTTAATCAACCAAACAGCCCCTTAATTGTTTTACGTGTTATCCAACTTGTCCACTTTGCTAGTGATCAAATTATTAAATGTAAATAAAATTGGAATAACAAGATAATAATGTATACCATGACTCCGAGATGGAAAACCCATCCCATGGCAAGCCCCATTGGGACTCCTATCAAATAGTAGCATCCTAAGTTGATGTATGCTACATATGATTGCCATCCGGACCCAACCGCAACACCTATTAGATTTTAAACCATTTACAAGTTAAGGATCGTCTAGAAACACAAGAAGTTAAGATATAAAACACTCACAACCAACTTGGGGCATACCTGATAGAACGGGTTGAACGCTATTAAGGAGAATGGTAAAGGCCAAGAGAAGTGAAAGTTGGCTCACAGCATCCAGTACGGGTTCACTACTTGTGAATATTAACGCTAGCTCGTTGTGGAAAAACATGATTAAGATCCAGAAGACAATGCCTATCATCGTGGATGTTGTAACCGCGACTATGGTAGCAAATCTAGCGCCTTTGCCATTACCTGCTCCTAACTCATTCGCAACCCTAACTCTGAATCACATAATCACATAAACTTTACGTGTAAATGAACAAGATGTTTGTAATTATAAACGTAAAAACATATAATTTGTTTAGGATTAGCTAGATTAATTTAAACACACAATTTGTTAATTATGATTATTCATGAGAAAAAAAAAATTGAAAGTACGTCAAAATATATACCCGATTCCAGCAAAAAATCCAAGAGGGATCATGAGTTCAAAGCCATTGATGGACATGCTAAAATTAAGAAACAAACAAATATATAATTAAATCGGCCATATAAATAACCTATTATTTATAACTATAAATCATAATAATTGTGTATGTCCGGCTAAGAAGTATAATTATAAATAATTAACTTAAATGTAATTGCTATGAAATAAATAAATATTATATTTTCAAGTTTTGAATATAATAAATGAAATGCTATAAGGATTTTATAACTTTATACCCATTTACTATTCAAAGTTCAGGTTTATTAATTATAGAATTATTATTATTATTATTCTGAAACCATTTGTTAAAAAGTAGGGTGCAAATTCCAGCACCCAATATAGAATATTGACACCCAATATAGAATATCGAATACGATTACCAATCTTTTATCCAAATTCCAAATAAAACCAAAAAGACGATGTAACAGGTAACCACTGCAGTAATTGGACAGCATACAGAAAGACCCTTTTGGCAAACTCTTATTTAAAAAAAATAATGTAATATGTAATAGATGATAATCGATTAATCGTGTTGTTGTATTTATCTTTAGAATTTTGATAAATTATATTTAAACTCTTATATATAAAATCAATTATCATTAAAAAATAAAATATACAGTACTGAATTTGAATATAACAATTTTTTGGTCCAAATAAAACCAAAAAGACTATGTAACAAGTGACCAACGCAGCAACTGGACAACTATATAACTACACCTTTTTGGCAAACACTTTATTTTCTTAAAGAAATAGAAAATCATGATGTTGGATTTATCTTTTAATTTTGATAAACAAAAGTTGAACAGAATACAATATTCGGCCTTTAATAATAGAGTGGGTTTACCATATGGACAAAGCATCCACTGCAATTTTTGCATTCTCCAAGTTTCCTGTCATCACTATCAATATTCTGTAGTACCAATTCTCCAAACTGCATTATCGTTTTTGATAAATTATATTTAAACAAAACCACAGCCGTGTAAATATAATAAAGGTACGTGGGATAATATAGACGACGAGTTAAAATAAATGGTGAATATTCGGTAACTTGTTACCCTGTTGCTCCTTTTAGTCATTTAAAAAAAATATTATTTAGTCATTTAAAAAAACATTAGAGCTGTACAACGTTTGTGTATTGTGTTGACTTCAGGTGAAGGGGCGTGGAGAGATAGATGCTTGATAAACCGAAGTCAATGATTCATTTTTTTCTTAATCTTTTCCCATTATATAAATAAACCAAATCTTTTAAAAAATATCCAAACACACATCACACTAAAAAAACAAATGTAGGGTTACCGGTTGAAACAAAAAAAAGTGTCCACTTAAAAAAAAACGTGTAGGTTGAAGGTTTGTGCTAATCTATGCGAATCAAATAGATTTCATTTTTTTTAACGGCCAACGAATCAATTCCGAGCACTCTCAGGCACCTTTTTGGCGAATCAGTTACTCGAGAGTACCCGGGCCACTAATTGCCACAAATTCCCAGGAAAACGTGACCACTCACCCGCCCGAAGGCACGACGGTGAAATAATCGGTAAAACCGGTCGGGATCAGGATTCGACCCAAGCCAATGGCCGGGTCATCCCTCATTTCCCCTCCACCAATGTCCTCCAAATGTAGCTAGTGGTAATTGAACCCAAGTCTCCCATAAAAAAACTTTAGGACCTCAACCAACTGGCTACAAGTATTGGACAAATATAGATTTTATTTACAAGAACCTTTTAGATTGTTTCTTTTATTTTATTTGTAACTTTTAGTTTTTTTAAATTTAATGAAAGTACGTTTTTACTTTATTTGACTTTCATATTTTATTTTATGCACATAAAAGAAATGTTTTTAAACTAGTATTTGATCCCGCGCTTCGCATCGGGATTCATAAGAGGATAGTAAATTTAGATGTGTTGGGTGACCGGTTAGTTTTTAGTGGTTTGATGATTTTAACCGATGTTTTCTTAATTGTTTTCTCAAATTCGTAAATGAAAAAAACATGTTAGGAATAAGGAAAATAACACATAAATTATGTGTTTAATGATCCGTTCGAATTCCAAACTGGTCGGGGTAGGTAAACCATCAAAAATCAAAACTTTCAACTTTGATTTATTCAAACACTTATAATATATAGAACAAAAAACGTGTTACGTATGTTAAAATAGTTGAAAATACCCTCTCAAAGTAAAACTAAAGAGACGTAGTGATCGATAAAGTCAAAACCGAGGGATATGTTCAGTAAAAATAAAAATAAAGTGGTAAGAGTACGTTTAACATAACCCAATAAGAAACGCAATATAACCACGTATGAAATGTAAAACTTGAACCGAAAAATTACCATAACATGACGCCGGAAGCTGCAGAGAGTTTAACAAACGCCCATAATCCCGAAAAGGCTTCCATTGAAAACCCACCCCATGTTTCGGGGCAACCACCGAACAGCACGTAAACAAACAACCCCAAAACAATTAGCCACCATGAGATATTCAATGTCACAACTGTCCCAACAAGTCCTAGCTGAAACCTTGCCACAACTAGCCAACTCATGGCCGAATGAACCACCAAAGCCACTAGTGACACCCACGCAATGACATATGTTTTAAGCTGACTTTGAAGAAACCTTTGTAAAGGGAACTGAAAGCATAGGCTGAAATGAAGTGGTATCAAACTCATTGACACCACACCTGAGAGCTCGGCAATGTCTGTGGGTTGTCCGAGCAGTTTTAGCACGGGTGAGGCGAAGATGTATAAGGGTAAAAGTACTATACAACATACGAAAAGCACAATCCATGAGCGTTGTAGATACACCCCCAACATTCGATAGTTTTTGGCACCGTATGCTTGACCACATAGTGTCTCCAATGCACTTGCCATCCCCAACTAGATCGATCCAAAAGAAAATTAAAGAAAATCAATCCGAAATCTATAATAGTTTTTTTTTTTTTTTTAATAATTGTACACCTACTAAGTTCGCTTTGTAAGAATTTAAACACGTTAATTTTGTAAGTGGTAAACACTATGCCCAGTGGTGGATCTAGAAAATAAAATAAGGGGTAATATTTTATAAAGAAATATTTTAAGAGGTAACAAAAAAACTTGTTTTAGAGATAACATTTTATAAAAATACATTAAAAAACAATTTTTTTCCACTTCACTAGGAAAATCGAGACGTAACATACGTCATCCCTGATTATACTATATATCCGCCCCTGACTATGCCACTAGACAACTAAGTAATAATTAAGTACAATAGTTGAGCAAGCCGAATTTATGTGAAGGTTTTTAAAATGCGTGCATGTGTATGTGATGTGGTATAATGCATTAATGCGGTGCCTTACGTACTTAATCAATATTTGAATCAAATCAGATTGAACAAAAATAGAAAATTTATAAATAAATTGGTTTGACTCGTTGAACAAATTAGGCCTTTACATTAATTGAATAAATATGAGTAGAAATGATTACAATAACTTCGGTTTAGTTTATATATATAAATATTTTAATAATTTTTATAAGAATTAAAGTCCTGAATACATGAAACAAGAAGGATAGGTGTCCTTCGCACATCACTTATTCGTTTTAGATAACGAAAGACAACGCTTTGAAAAGAAAAAAAAAAAAGTATCTCAAAAAATAGGAAATGATTAGGTACCAAGAGGCCGAAGTCGAAGCCGACGATGACACTTGTGGCGATGGAGATCGCGGCGAGTTCAAGATCGCCGAGATGTCCTGCGAAGGCTTGTGTGATGACAAACATGGAATAGGAAGCTATGCGGCTGAAGATGGCTGGGCCAACTATGTGCCATAGCTTCTTTGATTCGATCAAGAACCGTTGGTGAAACGAGAGTTGGAGTTCTTGGTCTGTGGTTTTTGAAGTCAAGTCGTTGTTCGAAGATGAATGGTCCAACAACGGTACAAGTGTTGGTTCATGTTCATCCACTCGACCACCAGTGCCATTGATAGCCATTTTTTGGTTAGGTTCTTCTGTTTTCTAGTTTATTCTGTTCTCACTTTATACACACGAGAGAGAGAGAATCTAGGCTGTAGGAATAAAGATTTTATTAATTGGGATTTGGTTCATACTAATTTAAAATAAAATTACAAAACATATCCTTACAGCATCCACAATATAAGATTTGTTGTGGTTTGCTCTAAAGGACTATTTTAGGGTATAAGGGGTCCTTGTAGAGTTTGGTTTTTTTTTCACTGATTTTAACAAATCCTGCAATGTCACATTACTTCACTGATTTACTTCACTGAAACACTTTTTTGTAGGCAGCACTCCACTGATTATTTCATTATATTCCATTTAAATTTGAGAAAACTAACCGTTGTACAGTCAGACGATAATTAATTTTGTTACCGTTACATTTAAACCGTTGCAACCATTGGAATCTGTACCGTTACGTTTTGGTCTATAAAAACACCTTAATCCAACACAACAAAATCACACAATAACCCGGTTATACTTTAATCGTTTCGTAAAAATGGTCCCGTGGAATGCAAATGAGGATATCGCGTTAATGAGGGCCTACCTCGTAGTGAGAAACACATGGGTTCATGAAGTCGATACCCCAGTTTCGTTTTGGCACCGGGTGTCGGGGATATTCAATAATTTAACCGGCACAAATGACCGCTCCAAGGATTCGATTGTTCGTAGGTGGTTTCTTCTCTGGTCCAGGTGTCTCCGTTGGAACGTCCTTTATGAAGCCACGATGGAGAGGCACCCTAATGTTCAAGAAGACATTGCAATCCAACTCACTCGTGGCGACTACTACCGTGAACAAATGACTAACTTCACCCATTTTGCGTCATGGCGATTGTTGTGAGATATAATTAATAATTAATATTTACGGTTGTTTAATGTTTATTTTGTAATGGTGTTTAATTTTTTAATGAAAGTTCACCGTGTTTATGTTATGTGAAAGTATGATTTGTATAGGGGTAAAACATAAACCAACGTCAAAATGTAAACGGTCAAAAATAAAACACGGTCAAAATATCACGGTCAAAGGTGAAGGTAAAACGTGGCATATTATCATTGGTCAAGAAAAAGACCGTTTCTTTGTACCAGCACGGTAACAACAACCAGAAAACGGTCCACGAGAACCCTACCAGCACATGTGACGGTGGTGTTACCGTGCTGGTAAAGGGGTACCCGTGCCCAATTCTGTTAGCGCCCCGCCCCCCTTAGCATTGGAGAGATTGGTTTGGTTAGGAATGGTCCATATCGGTTTATTGGGGGTGGAGTGAGTCTCTATTTGTACTTTAATCATTAAATAAAAAAACATGTTTTTATGTGTGGGGTATAAATTAAATAAAAGGAAAAGTAGGTGATGAGGTCCAGGTTTAAAATGATTTATTGTTAGAAGAAAAAAGTAGGACGTGGTTTGAAATGGTTTGAAATGATATAAGATGGTGACGTGATAGTTTAAAATGGTTTGTTTGGTCTAGGCATCGTGGATGAGTATATGCTTATCATACGGTCTTAGTCACTTTTGAATTTTGCAGTTTTAGTCTGGTCCATGATGACCAAATCAATGAGGAGTTGGATTCCAATGGAGTGTACTAAATAATCATTTATTAGACCTGTGACATTCGGAGTGTAAATCATGCCAAGTTGCGGATTATTAGTTTTTGGGTTAACGGGTTGAAAATCCTACTTATATATTTATTTGTGTTGTGTTGAACCCATTTAAAATTATTTTGTGTCCGGGTCGTCTCGTTTATTGTTCATTTGCCAATATGAATATGAGTAATGAATAGTGACTTCATAACAATTTGAACAATCAATTATTTCTAACTCTCTGTCACACAAATCATATAATTTATTATTGTTATGTTGTTTAATTTTGTATTTATTTCTTTATCTATCATTCCCAATTTCAACTTTGGATGTTTATATAAAACTCGATTCGAAGAAGCAAATGGAATGATTGAAAAATCGTAGTAATTTATAAAATAAATTCGTTGGATGTTAAAGAGAAAATCGATTTCAGTTTTGAAAGTAGATGGTTAAATGGATTTTTTAAGAAAAAATCTATAACTTTAAATTACATCAGTTAAATTTATAAAACCCTATACGGGGTTACAGGTTAACTAATTAATTGGGCCGTGTTTGGGCTAAGCAATTTATCAAACATGTTTTGTTCGAGTTGACTAATTTACTAAGACAGGTGGTGTTAGCCGACTCAAAACATTTTTTTTTTTTTTGTGTCGTGTTTGAATCGTATAAAGATTTGGCACCCCTACTAGTAACATGTCCATGATTTCACAATTTCTACTTTAAAAAGTGTAAGTCATGCTCTAAGTAGTTGGGATTTGACACTGAGTAGATAAAACATTAGTTTGGATAAGATTATGAGTCCGGCTGGTTACATATGACTGATGAGCATGAACGATGGGTTTTATGTGTGTGACGTTTATATGCTATTTTAGTATTTTGCGGGTGGAAAGAAACATGTAGGCAAGATAATAGCTCTATAATAGGACAAGTTCTACAATAAACTCTAACTAATAATTTCAATCTATATTTAGTTTAGATTTCTTTTGTAATTATTGTTATTGTATTCATACATAATGGATTAAGATTTGATAATTCTATAGTAGTAGTGGACTAGTTTACACTTTTAATATTTATTACTAGCGGTACTTCTATGTTCTATAAACAAAGTGATACAATGTTATGAGTATTGTTCGTAAAGGTTGGTATAGTTCTATGCGTTGGTAGAAATAAATTATTTAACAGGAAATAACAATCTTAACACGGAAGATGTGATTCTCAATAATAATTAATTAGAAAGTTTATATATATGCGGCACACCACCACACCTACTTTGAACATCATAATATTTTTATAATTTAGTTTAAAAAGAAATAAGAATAAAATGCGGTTGTATACGTCATCATACGTACCTAGAAAACAAAAACCAAAGACAAATCGATATTGAATTGTGAGAACAAAATGAATCCAAACGTAGAAGGTTGACGTGTCTCTTTGTCTCTGGGGTGCGAGCCTAAAACCTATGAGTGGATGATAGATTGATATGATAGCAACTTGGGTATGATGTAAGCCATTACGACTCCCATTGGGCAAATTTCAAATGCATTATCTATAATCTATAATACATTATAAAGGAGGAGTGATGTACAGCAAGGTAATTTGCATTTCCGTACAACTTAACAAGCAACTTGTACAACATATTTAAGCAAAAAATTTAAGGGTATTATGGGCATAATTGGGACAATTAAGACGCTTAAGAGGGTAATATAGGCATTTCATCCACCTCCTCCTTTACAATATCAAAAGACTTTTACAATACTACCCTCCTTCTTCCATCCATACCCTTCAATTGTTTGCCTTCTTCCTTCATCAATATAGATCATTAACCTCTTGTCCCTTCAAGTTCCGTAACCCTAAGGATTAAATTGAATGAGATTGATTGTGAAATTCAAGTCCTCTTCTTATAACATCCAATTGAAGGCCTACATGAACTATCTTGCCTTCAAAAAATTGCTTGTGTAAGAACTATTACTTATTTTACTATTTGCATTTTCTTTGTTTGTTGCACAAAGTTTGCAATGTTTTATATTGCTTTTTTATTTATGCACCTAGATTTGGACAAGCACATTGCAACGAACAATTTTGACTGCAAATCATATTGCTGGATTTCCCAAGGTTAGTTTTACATGTCACATAAATTGCTTCTTTGATCACTTATCATTTGTAAAATTTTTGTACTTTCTTTACGTTATAGATACAATGGCGTGCATTGATGAGATAAATGCTGGTGTATGTGACTATATGACGTATGAAGAAATAAAGAAGAAGATGCCTGAAGAATACGAGTATGTTAAATATGAAATATTCGATTTTTTTTTTTTGTAATTTTATACCTTTCCATTCAATGGCGTTTTTTTAAAGGTCAAGGAAGAAAGACAAACTCAGGTATCGATATACTCGTGGAGAGTCGTATCTCGATGTGATACAAAGGTACTGAATTCAAATACAAAGGAAAAATCTCTGTTGAAAATATAGAAAGTAAATAATTAAAGTTTTGGTATTTTAAGCAACGTCAAAAGTTTGCAGTTGTGTATATAATAGGTTGGAGCCGGTTATTATTGAGTTAGAATGACAACGCGCCTGTTGTAGTCGTATCTCACCAGGTAAGACAAGACAACCACAAAATTTTACCTCTACAAATGGGTAAAAAAACTAAAAATAAAACGGGTTAAACGTGTTTGTAAAGTGTATTTTAATACGTTTATGTATCAATATAGCTTTTGAATAATATTTAGGGCATTAGTTTTTTATTAACATTTTTAAAACAAATGAACATTATTTTTGGTGGGCGTGACCCAAACCGTATGTAAATTACCTGTTACCCAACTCATCCATTGAAAGATTTGTGCAATGCAAACATGGGCTTAATGGATTTGTGCATTGCAGGCTGTTCTAAGAGCTTTATATGCCTATTTTGCTGATAGGCCGTTGAAAGAAATTTCACACATAGAGGTAAACAACAAAACATTAGATCAATATTTTCGGTCTTTTAATCTTTGAAAACACGTTAACACGTTTGAATATCGGGAATTTCAGATGCCACTTCATAGAAAGTTCTGGTACCGAAAAAAGATACTGACTATATTTTCCTCGCGTAACGAACCCGCTGCAACGCGCGGGCATTACCACTAGTACATTATAAAGGAGGAGTGATGTACCATTTAGTAATTATCATAGCCGTACAACTTAAGAAGCAACATGTACAGTACATTTAAGCAAGAAATTTAAGGGTATTATGGGAAAAATTGTGACAATTAAGACACCTAGAAGGTTATTATAGTAATTTTGTGTTTTGTTTCTAGGTACAAAGTAAAATCTCATTCCCTTACTACCCCTCAATCCTTTCATCTTCCCTCTTGGACCATATGAAGAGCTTTCCTAACTCACTTATTATTATGTTTTATTTATTTATTAAAACACAATAATGGAGAACTTAAACCCCTTCATCAATTTCATCTCTATCAATTTCATTATATATAGATCAGGTCATTTCATGCACATTATCATTGTATATATTTTTTATATTAAATTTATTGCTTGTATTTATTTATTTGTATTATGTGCGTAGATGGTGAGGAAGGAAAGCAAAAGGAAAGATTGTATACTGGTGATCAAAGGTTTGTCCCCTATTTTTCAATTTGTGTGACTTGATTTGTGCTTTGTTTTATATCTAACGGGTGAAGTGGGTAAAAGAACTATTATAAATGAAATTGGATTGAATGTCATTTTAAGTGTAATTAAAATACGTAAGTCTTATACATCGTTTAAAAGAAAGTTTCATTATTGTTGAAATTTGTTTTCTTATCATATTTTACACAATAATCATATGTAATTTCTAAATGTTTTTGGACAAAACTTGACTTTGGGTCAACCTAATTTCACTGGTTTCAGTCTCCACTCAATCAACTTGTTTGTGCTCCATGTTGTATTACGTTTATAATTGCTTTACATCAATATGATTACTGCTCAAGCATGCATTAACCCTTGATATCGTTAAGTGTGTCGTTGGCTTGGATTACAGATGTTCTTCATGAGGTGAATGGCAACATTTTAATTTAACAAAACTTAGAATCACACATTTTCGGGTGGAAATAGAAGGTAGAAATTTATATTAAACTAATTGGAAACTTCATATTACCATATATATAAAACAAGCCCCCTACTAAATTATTTTTGCCACATAACATGATATGCAGTTTGTAATGATTTATGTATCCATAATGTCATTTACCATCTCTTACATTGTTTTTTTAATGTCAATTCTTTGGTTTATACTCAATTGTTTATTTGTCTTATCTAATTGGTACCAGAAATGGAATACGTGAAATCCACTATGCAAGGTGCGTTAAAAAAACGTAAGTACCCGCGGCAACGCGCGGGCATTCCCACTAGTACAATTTAAACACCTGACGATCTTTTATAATGCTGATTGGTATGGGGTTGTCCCCATGACCGTCCCGGATAAATCAGACCGCCCCATAGCCTCGTCCTCACCAAGACGTTTGAAACGGATCAAAAGCATTATATCTCCTATTTAAAATTCGAACGTTCACACCTAATTCCCATACAACGGCTAGTTTTTTTTTTTCTTTTTTAAATAATCATTTTACAAAGTATAAAAACCAAACCAATCTTTCACGTTATTATACCATTTCCTCTATAATCCTCACCACTTTTTTTATAAAAAAACCACCCCAGAACACCATCTTCTCTAAAAAATGGCTTGGACTTCACATGAGGTGATCAAGTTGGTGACATCCTGGATCAATATGAACCTAGCAACAGCCGAAAATGCAAATACGTCTTCTTTTTGGGTCAATGTTTTGGGGGAATTCAATTGATTAAGCGAAACAAATCACCACAATGTGGATCAGCTCGTTTATTAGTGGCGGGAGCTATACGGAATGTGTACGAGATGGAACACGCTATTTCAAGCCACGATGGAGGCGAACCATGGTATTACCCAACGAGCGACAGTCCAATGCACACAAGAAGACTATCGGGCTGCTCACGGGGAAGAATTCAGCATCCCCCATCTTCTCGCATGCCAATTGATGCGTTTTTTTTAATGGTTTTGTCCAATGTTTAATTTCGAATGTTTAATGCTTAATGTCGAATGTTAATGTTTAGTGTTATTTATTACTCCCTCCGTCCCAATTTAAATGTCCTGGGTCTAAAAACACACATTTTAAGAAATCTTTTGTTTGTATGTGGTAAAATGACAATAATATCCTCAAAATTGGTGATTGTGTTTGTCTTTTATAGGCAAAACTGAAAATTGCATTTCCATTTTTGGATAGGGACATTTTAGGACAGTTAGACTAGTGGGTAACTGGCTAACTTTTTGTGAAAAGTAGTCCGGTGCTGGGCGCCTAGAATGCCCGCACCTGGAGCTTCCGGGCTTCTGATTCGCTCTCAGGCAGGATGCCGGAAGCCAGTTTGGCTTTGATTGAGGTCATCCAGGACGCGTTGCCTGTTTGGATGACGTTGAGTTCTCGCAGCGGGACAAATGGTTTATCCAACAGCTCGACGCGCATGTGCTCAAAGACCGTTGAAGCCATCTTGCTTTGTGCGTCCGCAGGTTTATTCTGGCTCCTTTTGATATGGATGACGATGCATGAAGTAAACCTGCGCATGAGCAGCCTAGCATGTTCAAGGTAGAGCACTATGGTAACGTCTCGCACGTTGTGGCATACCCCGACTATTCCACATCGGTTGTGACATTTCGTACCTTTTCTACGCAGCGGAAAGATGCATCTAAGACTCTTATTTCCTGAACGCCATTTCTAACCCTCTAGGATCCCCGATCCTGAGACGTCACCTATTCCAACCGTATCACCAAAATTTAAACCTGAAAGACATGCTTAAAAAGTCAACATAAAGCTGGCGAGTTCACAAGTTTGCGAAACCAAAAGTTAAGTTCAACATATTTGACATGAAGTTTAAATTGAAATATTCTAGATAAGTTCAACCCAAAATCATTTCAACCAAAAATCATTGTAGTCCCAATACAGGGACTAGTTGCGTAACCCTAAACCAGGGAATAAAGTTGTGTTATTCCAAACCAAGAATAAAGTTTTCAAAGTTAAGTAATGTTTGAAAACAAGACCCAAAAATCCTTACAGGTATACCTGATGCTAGCTAGACATCGTTACATGATACTAAAGCGTCGTGAACCATTGCTAAACGTTAGTAAGTTGCCTTTAATACCCGCCACCGGTCATTACTCGGTGTAGTAAGTTAGATAGGACAAATGTGCACCCATCCGACCTCCACTCGACCCGAGTGGGGCTTGCCAGGCCCAATAGATCTATTCACACTTTCTCCACTATGTATCCACATATACATGGTTCATAAGTTATAAAGGACTTAAGATGAAATGTTGCCTAGTGACCATGTGATATAATGTAATACCGTGGTCTAAAAAGTTAGAGTTTATACCTCATGTTTCTCCCCCAAACATGAAAACAGTAAAAGTAGAGCTGTGAAACTCACGCACACCTTTCATTTTCCCTTTTATTCATGTACGACTTTATTAATGTCACACCACGCCAATGGCGGAAACACGTGGCGCGACGCTCGAAAGCATATCAAAGTCAAGATTAACACAAACTATATTTAATTAGAAAAGATCATTATATTAAGATGTCGGGAAGGAGTACCTGGTTTCAAACATTACTTAAAACCACAAACATTAAGTTTTAAAGTGGGGTGTTTCCGTTTATGTCCCAACCCGAAGGTAACAATAGATGAAACCCCCAACCATTGTCCGACATCCCAAATTCCACCGCACTAGCCGCATACCTGTTCAGCACTTAGTTACCTGAAAGATATGTTTAAAAAGACGTCAATATATAAAATATTGGTGAGTTCACAGGTTTTAGTTTCGTAAATACGACATTTTTACATCCTGTGCAAATCCAGCACCTTTTTATATCCTGTGCAAATCCAGCACATTTTTATATCCTGTGCAAATCCAGCACATTTTGTGGCCTTTGTATGGAGTAGCTAGCTCCTACAAATTATGATGATAAGCAATCCCCTGAGTCCCATAACCAAACCAAGACTATTAAATATGCCCCGCTCCAAGTCGTTTCTCGGAAACCAACGACTTAAGTTCAGAATACGTGCACCTCTTGTCTTTACCGGGTTGACGCTATCAACCAGAGGTGGGCCTCGTCAGGCACCGATAGTACTATCCAAATATTCCTTTGGTTTCATTTACCTGAATTAATGGTTACAGTAGCGAGGACCCAACCCCGAGTGGCGACCAAAAACTCAAGTACTCATCATGCCACTTACCACATTTTAACCTTTGAAAACATTTCAATATGTGATAACTTTTGACAAACATATCTTTCCCCCAGTTAAAACAGTAAAATGGGGCCGTGAAACTCACCTTAATTTCCATGCTTAGCTAGCAAATAAAACCCAAAGCTTTGACCGACTTCCTCGTGCCCTATTTACCAATAAAGGACACCTTAAAGTCTATCATATATAAACCTAGCTTATTTTTCCGGTTAAAAGATAGTTTATTCAACTATCTAGACTCGTGTGTACTAACTCGAGTCTTTAAGTGTTTTAACTCGACGAACCGATCGTGACTTATCTTACTTACGCGTTAACACACGACGGAGTGCCCAAGTTGCGCACTTGTTACAGTCGCGGGTAACCCACGTTGGACTAATACCTCGAAACGTATAACTTACCTTGAACCATAGCTCATCTCGTTAGTCGAATAAATGTATTTGTCATGTACGTTTATTTTTAGGAAAATAAACTTTGCAATATATGATTATTGTTATTAATTTCCGATTAATAACATAAGTTACATCATTTCCAAAATCCGAACATTTCAAGGTTTTCAAGACTTCGCTTTTTATAAAACGATTACCAAATAAAATCTAACGTTCATAAGTTTTTGAATCCGAATAACAAACATTATTTAGTTACCGAAACCTTTCGAAAACTCGTCATACTTGACGTTTGGCAAAACGATATATCTTTATTTTGAGAGTATTGTCCGGTATTCACTTATTATTGCTACAAATATCTTTTGTCAAAATGTCGCGATTTTGTATGAAAACACTTGAGAATTATTTATAAAAACATACACGACCATATTAATTGTGTTGTGCTTCGGATTTTATAAAAATTTCGGCAGAGTTTCCTCTGTTTTTGTACAAACCAGACAACTCAAGTTGTCTACAAATTTCTCAAAAATCAATTCCAACACACGACAACTACATTTATTTGCATTTTCCAAATCAACGAGACGTATACGTTTCAACACTTTAGGTAATTTATACTTACATTAATATATAACAATATATGTACGTATAGTCCGACAATTTAGTCCGATATCAATATTACTTAGTCATGATTTATTATTCAATAACCATTCATCCGCTTTATACTTTTGTTTATCATTCGCCGGTTCGTTTCGCGAGTTAAGACTATTTAATTCGTATTTATATATTTATAAAAATAATATTCAACAATAATAACATAATAAATAAGAATTTGTTATACCAAGATTCCACACGCGTGCGTCTCGGCTACGGGTTGACCGAATCTTGTTGACCGAGCTTGCACGTTGACCGAGGCTTGCCCAGATCTGAGCTGGACCAAAACGGGTCAGACTCGCACCGACCCCGATCTGACCGTCTTGACACACCGTCAGCCTGAAATCATAACTACCCGACCCAAAAGTCCTCACCAGCTGCAGCTACCGATCGTCGAAGCGACAACCAGACCCGGATCAAAACTGAGTCTGACTCGGGTTGACCAGATCTTGCTTGGCTGACCCAGACCCAGACCCGGCCCGAGCAGCCCAACGCACCACCTTCTCTGCCGCCTGAGGCCACCGGCCGGAACCACCATCAATCGTACCCCATTTAACCTGCCACAACCACAACCTTCAACCTCCCGCGCGACCACCCGGAACAACCCCGGCCGCCTACCGCCTCATAACCACCATCTCCGGCCACCTAACCCGTCACCACCAGGCCTGATCTAAACAGATCGTTACCGGCCAAGCCCAAAAACGAACCCCCGAGGCTCGTCTTCTGCACAAAACCACGCCGCCGCCGCCGCCGTACCATCATCAACCACACCTGACCCAACCCCGTCAACCCCCACCCCCACCCGATCTGCCCCTTTTTCTGGCTTAACTTCACGCCGCCGCCACCGGAGGGGTGGTGGTCGGCCGGTTTCTGTAAGGGAGGAGGAGAGAGAGGTGGTTGGAGAGAGAGAGAGACCCGGTTCTAGAGAGAGAGTAGAGAGAGAGAGAGGGTATGCGGCTGATGAATGAAGAAGAAGGAGCATCTCTTGCTTTTTATACTTAGGGTTTGGGGTAGGTGACTTGTACCGCGAATCGAACCCGTTTAAACGTAAATCACCTCGGTTTGTTATTAGGCCCGACAATTAATTACAAAAACTAGTCGGTTTTATTCGAAATGAAAAACATAACTAAACCGAGCAATTTAAATGTTATTTTCGTAACTCGACGCGTGAAAACGGAACACGCGTTAAAATCGCGTTAATCGATTCGGTTGTGTTATCCTTCATTTAGACGACCTGTTTACCATCGAAACTTAACAAATGAAATTATTTATAATAAATAATTATTCCGAAAGTTCGATAACGGTTAAAACCACGCGTTTTGACGTTCGAATCCCACGTCAATTTCTCTCCGCGTTCTCCAAAACGCTGCGTTTTTGGTCGTTTACCGCGCCGATTTCACATCCGTTCGCATCGATAGTAAATACGTGTCGTATTTTCATAGAATAAGCTTATGTTA
Organism: Ambrosia trifida; assembly: GCA_028751855.1. Lineage (NCBI taxonomy): Eukaryota > Viridiplantae > Streptophyta > Magnoliopsida > Asterales > Asteraceae > Ambrosia > Ambrosia trifida. The sequence continues at coordinate 215,408,265 of CM054122.1, read as the reverse complement.
TTCCAGCTTGACAAATTTTTGCTGATGTCAGTTCGTTACGTTAAACACGCGAAGTCTTTCTTTAAAGGCATCAAGGCTTCAACGAACTTTCAAAAGGACATCGTAGGACTCATATTAGCTCAACTAACCATAATTAACCTTAAACCATGTTAATTATTTCTAAAACATGATTAGAATCACGTTAATCGTTGTACGAAATTTGCCGGTTGTCACATTCTCCCCCCGTTAAGAGAATTCCGTCCCGGAATTCAGTTCAAGTCATCCGATACATTAGTATCCTTGAACAGGGCGGGATGTTTGCAACTCACACGATTATCCCTTTTCTTCGTGAACTCCAGTTCACGCTTAGCGTCCGAACGAACACAATGTCATGAGTCGGCTACGGCCGAGCTCTTGGATATCGCAATCCGGCACAAATATCGGTTTTCCCGAAATAGTAGAACTTTGCGTCAACCTGAATCCTGTCGGTCGAGGAATTGACAATGCTTCCTCAAGCCAGACCTGCGGGATTCATCAAGAGTCCCACTAAGCTCTTGCGATAGTTCGAGCTTGTTCGTTGCAAGGCCAATTTTAACTGACATATCCGAGTCACTGGAGTACTGAGCGAAGTCACTCCATCACCGTTTTCGTGCTTAACAACACCCTTTCAGAGTATAACACTCAGCAAAGCCCTATACCAATTCGAGTTCCTAAGGCCAACGCCTTGTTAATACAACTTCCTGATCGGTTTGGCCACTTATTTAAGCAGATTTGAATCTACCAGATTCGTTGGTCATCTCTTGGACTCAAGCCAGTTCATGTGTATATCCCTATCTGTCATTCGATGCACTAGAGACGTACACGTAAGCACTCCAGAGGACTTCGAGCAGTACACCCCGAATACTAGGGTGATAATTCCTATCACATAGGAAATTCTGGCGATGAAGTACACGGATTTGATTTGCCACCGACACTATTCGTATCACACAGGACACTTCCGTCCAGGACAATAATTCATTCGTTCGAGAATGGTAATCCATACTCATCTCAAATTGAGTGTCCCCGACTTGCGTTCAAGGTTTGGCACACCTTGGGGCAGGATAACTGCTAAAGTCCGATATTGTGAAAGTTGACACCTAGTGTCTAGCCACGACTCTCCAAGAGTATAGGTGGCTATCCGTATGCCTCATATTATACCCACAAGCGAGTATGGGATGAGAAGGTTTCCAAACAGCAATCAATCATTGCCTGTGTCTCATCACAGCCACCGGACACCTCAGGCGACAAGACCATTAGGTTCGCTTGTTCGAATTTCACTAATCGGGTGATCTTACCAGATCACAAAGCAGTCGACATCCTCGAGGACGCTCCAGGTTGTTTATAGTAGCGGATGGTAATCCTGTGTCCTCACATGGACCGAAATCCACTATGCACCAACTTACAACCTTTTCGTATGGGCGATTGTGGTTAGTGGTACCAGGGCGCCTAATATGGACTGACGGAGGTCGAAAGTTTTTGCGTCACTCTCACCCCTCAGTTCCCCAGGCAGTAGACAGTGTATATTCAACACACAACCGTACAATTCCACAATACGCGAGGATTTAAGCCGACTTAAACACAAATGTCTAGAGGCTCACATCAACTCATCACGTTGGTCAACACGGGAATGATGTATATGAGTCATCATAATATGGTTGCCGTAACAAACAGAGGATAGGGTCTCGACAACATCTCAACACGTTGGCTTCCCTTGAGACGGTAAGCAGAGCATTGGTAACTACCCAAAACAAGGTTACCCAGTGCTTGTCCTGCTATAGGTGCCTCACGAGCACTGGTGTCCTATCGTTATTAGCAACCTAGTAAGTCGATTCTGAACAATACAGGACACACGCCCTTAAATTGACTTTCAGATCCTATGCAGAGGTCTGAGTGAAAGGAGTCCTGACCCGGAATCCTCACTCGTCGAATATTCCATCTTTCGGAGTCTTTCGAGGTAAGAGGTGTAATTGAGTCATAGATGGATGCATCTGGCATAGATCTCACGTTTGGGCTTGACGGCTTCATGCGCCAAAATCGTTACTTAAAACAACAAACGACCGAGATCGCCCTACAAGAAGTAGTCTTGAGCCTTCCAATAAGGCATCCCATTCAACGACTCAGGTAGTCACACGCATGGGTGCAACATGTAAGCTTTCGAGCACATCTTGGTTAGTCATGGACTAAACGCACTAACTAGGCAGCTCACATTACTATGGTGTCTCCAACAGCGTTTGCCAAGGACAGGGGATCTTGCTCTAGTACGAGCAATGCTACTGTAAAATAACTGGGAACACCTGTATTGACCCAAGGTCGAAAGGGTTCCACTATCCCAAGAGCCTACGCAACGACACCAAGACAAGATAAACCTACCATTAGCAGGATAACATCATTCGAAGGGCTGAGTTGATCGAAGATTTCATCACGGTAGGGTAGCACCCTCACAGAGTAAACAATGCTACATGCCCTTCTAGATTCAGGGTTTCATAAGACCTCCGAATCATGTACCGGGGACTCCACCAATGCACACGCTGTGGGTGGGTCCACACTGTTATTCCTGTAGTCATCGGCATGACACGTTGGCAGGTGTGATGTTAAACAATCCACTGGGATGAGCAATAATAAATTGAGTCTTTCAACTCTTACTAGCCCAAAGGTATGGGTCATAATATCGCTCACATTTACTCGATACCTTCAAGTTCGAGATGTATTCGAAATCCCTTATCACGAAGACGAGCCTCACCCCGTCGTGTGTGGATCATGGGATTTCCTTCCGACATGATTCGAGAGTGGTTAGTCGACCAAAATGCGCGTAAAGGTCAAGGCTGGACATGGCGTCACTGATGCCTTAGATCTTGAAGAGGTAATGCTCACGAAACGCGCGAGTATATAAAGAGGTCGACACGTGATTCGGTCAATTACTCAACTTACGAGATTCGAGCTTTAGAGAGATACATGTGCTAATACTAGGATTAGAGTGTCTTATTATGACTTCCCGAAAGTCCGTTGGACACCCGAAATCCTACATAATCAATGGCGACACTACACAACCATTCAACAATATAACAACGGTTACGTGGGTTTGGGGTAATGTCTTTATTCCAAGGGAACCAAGAGTGAAACAACGACAAGTTGTTACATCCTCAAGTCAATCCAACAAATGTAGCAATAAGTTCACGACACATTACGACAGTAGGGGCAACACGACAATGTTCGCGACGCGTCCGCGAAACACAACAACAAGTGAATACCGCATCAGGATCAACACGACGACAAAGAAGCATGACAACAAGGCAACACCGCAACATGGACCGCACGACACAGAGAAATACGACAACAAGGCTACACCACTGCAGGAGCAACACAACAACAGGAATGCACCGTCGACAGCGAAACGCAACCGCATGGATGTGCAGTCGGCAAAACTGTGCAACTACAAGAATGCACAATCGTTAGGGGTAACACCACAACATGAATTCACGACAGCAGGACGACACACAACCTAGCGAGTCCACTATACATAACTACAAGAAGCTCCATTACGGTGAGCACGCATCCCGGTGCGCTTCAGCTCACTTACGGCGACGGAATCCTTATTCGTAACCCCAGCAGCAACCTATACTCCATAGGCTCATTAGTAGGAACGATTGGATCACCAAAGGCATCTGCCATCACAACAGATATGGGAACAATGGGTTCCACATAATTTAGTAGACTTATTAGGCCGACATCGTCCTTAGGGAGAACGACTGTATGCTCGATATAAGTCACTCGATTAATAGCAACTGTATCATTGACAGACTTAACCCAAGCTTGAGAACCATTCTTGGCAGGAGCAAGGGAACGATAACGAGCGGTTCAACGAAAACCTCAAGAAAATAGAGTTAACGGCAACGAACTCCATCGTGACACAAACATGGTCATAGCGGCTTGGCAAGGGTTTTATAGATGTCTATGTCCATGACAGTGATCTTAGTAGGAGCCTTCGAAACAACAGCAACATCGAACTTGACAAAAGCCATAGAAACATCCTTAACACGCTCAGTATGAGCTACACTCTCAGCAACGATGACATGATTCGCTTGGGCCATAGAACAATTACAGCAGGAGCAACATCAGGCTCGGTGGGAGCCTTAGACTCACCGTAGTTATTAGAATTGTGGTAATTAGCATCCATAGGACCTAGAAACCAATCTATACCTTTTCCAATATCACCATATTGGTCACAACGAGAATAGTAGAGGTAGAAGGATCATGGTTTATCGAGACACCACGATAAAATAAAAACGACACAGACTCTGGCAATTCAGCCGAGTCATCCTCCTCCTTAGGGTCCTCTTGCATGTTATTTTGGCCCTAGCATCGATAATCATCAACTAAAATGCCTTTCCGCCACCTAAGCGGGGTCAGCGAACTTCCTTCCTGATAGGCCATGCAGTGAGAGTTTCGAAATATGACAAGAGATTAGACAAGTCACATTGTCCATGACGAATGGATCTCGCAACCTTAGTTTATAAATTACCGTGACAAAGGGACGCAACGTCTCAATATCTATGGGGATTGATGGAAAACATTTCGCATCAATTGCCACCCCAAATAAACAACCAGTCTCGTCGTCCTGACGAGGGTAGCGGACGTTCAACATTGCAACATGAGCAATGGAATTGCCGTCCCATGGGTGAGTTTTTGTTGACAGAATAACGTGACCACTTCCAGTAGTCCGTTATTTGATTTTCGAGGGGAATTTCGATGTCAGCCAGAGCGTTCCGTGACACTTGACAATTACGAGTCACACGCTTTACGATTTCGGCTCCCGAAATGTGGTTTCACTCCCCGAGTATTATGACGGATTCAGACGCAAAACGCACGTCGTGATCCTATATTCAATATATATGTATGTCTCCATATATATATTAACTGACTTGGGTAAAATTATCTCCGACTCGACTCACTTTACCATATAACTACTTTCCCATTAAGTAGTCATACTAGGATCTTGTCAGTCGAGATTTCATTTTTCCCGTAATCGACTCGACTCACCTTTCCATATATTTATTTTCCCATTAAATAAATATACTATGACCTTGTCGATTCGATATTACATTTCTCAACCATCAACTCGACTCACCTTACCGTATAATTATTTTCCCATTAAATAATTATACTAGGATCTTGTCGATTTGACACTTCGTTTTACCACCATCGACTCGACTCACTTTACCGTATAATTATTTTCCCATTAAATAATTATACTAGGATCTTGTCGACTCGACACTACATTTTACAATCATCGACTCGACTCACTTTACCGTATAATTATTTTCCCATTAAATAATTATACTAGGGTCTTGTCGATTCGACATTGTATTTTACGACCATCGACTCGACTCACTTTACCGTATAATTATTTTCCCATTAAATAATTATACTAGGGTCTTGTCGATTCGACGTTGTATTTTACGACCATCGACTCGACTCACTTTACCGTATAATTATTTTCCTATTAAATAATTATACTAGGGTCTTGTCGGTCGATATTTCGTTTTCGGCACCCGACCCGGCTCACCTTACCATATGTTTATTTTCCCATTAAATAAATATACTAGGATCTTGCCGATCGATATTTCACTTTCAACACCCGACTCGGCTCACTTTACCATATATTTATTTTCCCATTAAATAAATATACTAGGATCTTGCCGATCGATGATTCATTTTCAACACCCGACTCGGCTCACTTTACCATATATTTATTTTCCCATTAAATAAATATATTAGGATCTTGCCGATCGATGATTCATTTTCAACACCCGACTCGGCTCACTTTACCATATATTTATTTTCCCATTAAATAAATATATTAGGATCTTGCCGATTCGACATTGTTGAATTTAGACGGGGGCTATCATGCCTTCTAGATAAGATGATCAAGCCTATTAACTCAGCAAGGACGATTCTGCCCTCCAATAGGGGAAGGAACGCCTGACCCTCGAAAACAACTTGGGCATGTGTTAGATCAAGAATGACTTACTCACAGTAATAATATAGCAGCCCACGGGCAACTAATCTCAATACTGATCCACACAGGGTCCCGTGCTCAAAACGCACTGGTTTTGCAGGGACGCACCCTAAGTCTTCACTCGGTTCCAAGTTTAGCATTCCACGCATCGTACCAAGCATTCATCTCTTCGGTAGGCAGTGCATCCTCGTATGTCCGCTCCTTTGAGGAACTTTGAGTGGAGGCATTCAACTCCTATACAAGGAAGCTTTCATCTCCTGTCCCTATCCGATGCGAGGGTTTACGTCAGATTACTCATATGAAGTAGACGTTCGAGCTCTTCCGTGTTCGTACCTTAGAGGTAATGCTGAAGAAAGCTCATTCAGTTTGCGAGGATCGAAATCAAGGAATATCAACAAGACCTCCCTTTTAGCCCGTTGGCCAATCAAACTCTAAGACTGACCCTACAGTACAAGAATAGACAAGGCAAGAAGTGATCACCAACCCCAGCCCTAGCGCCCACCAAGGTTACCGTGCACCACAAGTTATTATTACGTGTGCACCCGCAATGATAATCGGTGTTGCCAGGTAATTTTGGTGCCCGCTAGTTCCGAGCTTCCTGATCCAAAACAAAGATTTCACACAATAACGGACCTAGACTAGCTTCGCCTTCACGACATCAGCAACACGACAACGTCCACTAGCACGATAAAGGTTAGCCCTTCCGATCATCCCGTCCGCAGGTAAGCGGGTGAGTTCGTCGTAGACCACCGCTTGTCCTTCCCGCTTGTCGATGTCGGTAACCGATGCAAAAGTGCGGACTAAAGTGAAGTGTGAGACGATATCCTTACAGGCAAGCTATCTATACTACTTATATGCATTAACTAGCACTAGTTAGAAAATCGGATCTCTACACAATTTAAACAATCATATCCTTATTTTCTAACATTTTATATATTGACACACATGGCTAGTCGGTCGGAATTTCCCCTTGTACAATCCATGTACAATGTTCTTTCTTTTCTAAAAATATTTCGTTGTGTTTTTTCTTTTTTTTTTTTTTTTTTTGAAAACTTCGTTTTCGAGCCAAAACTGGTTATAGTCTAGATTTTTCAAAAATACTAGTTCGCTATAACCTTGGCTCTGATACCACTTCTGTCACACCACGCCAATGGCGGAAACACGTGGCGCGACGCTCGAAAGCATATCAAAGTCAAGATTAACACAAACTATATTTAATTAGAAAAGATCATTATATTAAGATGTCGGGAAGGAGTACCTGGTTTCAAACATTACTTAAAACCACAAACATTAAGTTTTAAAGTGGGGTGTTTCCGTTTATGTCCCAACCCGAAGGTAACAATAGATGAAACCCCCAACCATTGTCCGACATCCCAAATTCCACCGCACTAGCCGCATACCTGTTCAGCACTTAGTTACCTGAAAGATATGTTTAAAAAGACGTCAATATATAAAATATTGGTGAGTTCACAGGTTTTAGTTTCGTAAATACGACATTTTTACATCCTGTGCAAATCCAGCACCTTTTTATATCCTGTGCAAATCCAGCACATTTTTATATCCTGTGCAAATCCAGCACATTTTGTGGCCTTTGTATGGAGTAGCTAGCTCCTACAAATTATGATGATAAGCAATCCCCTGAGTCCCATAACCAAACCAAGACTATTAAATATGCCCCGCTCCAAGTCGTTTCTCGGAAACCAACGACTTAAGTTCAGAATACGTGCACCTCTTGTCTTTACCGGGTTGACGCTATCAACCAGAGGTGGGCCTCGTCAGGCACCGATAGTACTATCCAAATATTCCTTTGGTTTCATTTACCTGAATTAATGGTTACAGTAGCGAGGACCCAACCCCGAGTGGCGACCAAAAACTCAAGTACTCATCATGCCACTTACCACATTTTAACCTTTGAAAACATTTCAATATGTGATAACTTTTGACAAACATATCTTTCCCCCAGTTAAAACAGTAAAATGGGGCCGTGAAACTCACCTTAATTTCCATGCTTAGCTAGCAAATAAAACCCAAAGCTTTGACCGACTTCCTCGTGCCCTATTTACCAATAAAGGACACCTTAAAGTCTATCATATATAAACCTAGCTTATTTTTCCGGTTAAAAGATAGTTTATTCAACTATCTAGACTCGTGTGTACTAACTCGAGTCTTTAAGTGTTTTAACTCGACGAACCGATCGTGACTTATCTTACTTACGCGTTAACACACGACGGAGTGCCCAAGTTGCGCACTTGTTACAGTCGCGGGTAACCCACGTTGGACTAATACCTCGAAACGTATAACTTACCTTGAACCATAGCTCATCTCGTTAGTCGAATAAATGTATTTGTCATGTACGTTTATTTTTAGGAAAATAAACTTTGCAATATATGATTATTGTTATTAATTTCCGATTAATAACATAAGTTACATCATTTCCAAAATCCGAACATTTCAAGGTTTTCAAGACTTCGCTTTTTATAAAACGATTACCAAATAAAATCTAACGTTCATAAGTTTTTGAATCCGAATAACAAACATTATTTAGTTACCGAAACCTTTCGAAAACTCGTCATACTTGACGTTTGGCAAAACGATATATCTTTATTTTGAGAGTATTGTCCGGTATTCACTTATTATTGCTACAAATATCTTTTGTCAAAATGTCGCGATTTTGTATGAAAACACTTGAGAATTATTTATAAAAACATACACGACCATATTAATTGTGTTGTGCTTCGGATTTTATAAAAATTTCGGCAGAGTTTCCTCTGTTTTTGTACAAACCAGACAACTCAAGTTGTCTACAAATTTCTCAAAAATCAATTCCAACACACGACAACTACATTTATTTGCATTTTCCAAATCAACGAGACGTATACGTTTCAACACTTTAGGTAATTTATACTTACATTAATATATAACAATATATGTACGTATAGTCCGACAATTTAGTCCGATATCAATATTACTTAGTCATGATTTATTATTCAATAACCATTCATCCGCTTTATACTTTTGTTTATCATTCGCCGGTTCGTTTCGCGAGTTAAGACTATTTAATTCGTATTTATATATTTATAAAAATAATATTCAACAATAATAACATAATAAATAAGAATTTGTTATACCAAGATTCCACACGCGTGCGTCTCGGCTACGGGTTGACCGAATCTTGTTGACCGAGCTTGCACGTTGACCGAGGCTTGCCCAGATCTGAGCTGGACCAAAACGGGTCAGACTCGCACCGACCCCGATCTGACCGTCTTGACACACCGTCAGCCCGAAATCATAACTACCCGACCCAAAAGTCCTCACCAGCTGCAGCTACCGATCGTCGAAGCGACAACCAGACCCGGATCAAAACTGAGTCTGACTCGGGTTGACCAGATCTTGCTTGGCTGACCCAGACCCAGACCCGGCCCGAGCAGCCCAACGCACCACCTTCTCTGCCGCCTGAGGCCACCGGCCGGAACCACCATCAATCGTACCCCATTTAACCTGCCACAACCACAACCTTCAACCTCCCGCGCGACCACCCGGAACAACCCCGGCCGCCTACCGCCTCATAACCACCATCTCCGGCCACCTAACCCGTCACCACCAGGCCTGATCTAAACAGATCGTTACCGGCCAAGCCCAAAAACGAACCCCCGAGGCTCGTCTTCTGCACAAAACCACGCCGCCGCCGCCGCCGTACCATCATCAACCACACCTGACCCAACCCCGTCAACCCCCACCCCCACCCGATCTGCCCCTTTTTCTGGCTTAACTTCACGCCGCCGCCACCGGAGGGGTGGTGGTCGGCCGGTTTCTGTAAGGGAGGAGGAGAGAGAGGTGGTTGGAGAGAGAGAGAGACCCGGTTCTAGAGAGAGAGTAGAGAGAGAGAGAGGGTATGCGGCTGATGAATGAAGAAGAAGGAGCATCTCTTGCTTTTTATACTTAGGGTTTGGGGTAGGTGACTTGTACCGCGAATCGAACCCGTTTAAACGTAAATCACCTCGGTTTGTTATTAGGCCCGACAATTAATTACAAAAACTAGTCGGTTTTATTCGAAATGAAAAACATAACTAAACCGAGCAATTTAAATGTTATTTTCGTAACTCGACGCGTGAAAACGGAACACGCGTTAAAATCGCGTTAATCGATTCGGTTGTGTTATCCTTCATTTAGACGACCTGTTTACCATCGAAACTTAACAAATGAAATTATTTATAATAAATAATTATTCCGAAAGTTCGATAACGGTTAAAACCACGCGTTTTGACGTTCGAATCCCACGTCAATTTCTCTCCGCGTTCTCCAAAACGCTGCGTTTTTGGTCGTTTACCGCGCCGATTTCACATCCGTTCGCATCGATAGTAAATACGTGTCGTATTTTCATAGAATAAGCTTATGTTATTCCAGCTTGACAAATTTTTGCTGATGTCAGTTCGTTACGTTAAACACGCGAAGTCTTTCTTTAAAGGCATCAAGGCTTCAACGAACTTTCAAAAGGACATCGTAGGACTCATATTAGCTCAACTAACCATAATTAACCTTAAACCATGTTAATTATTTCTAAAACATGATTAGAATCACGTTAATCGTTGTACGAAATTTGTCGGTTGTCACAATTAAAGCATTTGTAAATTCAAACATTTTCCCAAAACATTGTTATGCTTTAAATTCACCGGTTTTCATAAAACAAGCATGTCTCCCCCCGAAAACATTTACAAAAATAGTAAAAAGTGGGGTCATGAACTCACCTTAAATTCCTCGCTTAGCTAGCAAATAAAGTCCAAAGCCTTGACCGACCTCCTCGTGCCCTAATTACCAACAAAGCCTTGCCTGTTTGTACCCAAGTTGCACACTTGTTACTATGTAACACCCCAACCGATGGCGGAATCATCGAGGTGTCACGTAGTGACGATTGTTCAAAAGCACATGGTACTAAAATGTAAATATTATTGAATAATCCAAAATTTGTCTTACATGGAAATGGAGAATACATTGTCTAAATGAAATGTAAATATTGAAATAACTGAATTAAAGTAAAGCACTAAATGTCTCTTGTTAAAGCACTAGATCAAACTGCACCTGAAACATGTACAAAATAGGTTTGGTCAACATAAGAAATGTTGGTGAGCATTCCTATATTTGATATATATAGTAGATTAAAAGATATACAATTCAAGTGCATGCTATAGTGCAAATATGTAAACTATGTATCATACAAATGAGCGAAATCAACCCTGTGACTGTATAATGTACTGTATGAACGGTGATGTACTCATCCAATAAATGGGTGATAACTTAACAATGGCCACGGATTCTCCGATGAAAAAGGGGGAGAATCAATCTAGGCGGGTTGTCAATCCAAATAGCGCTATCCAATGTTAAGGTCGGCTTGTACCATGTTAATGATTTCACTAAGTACAAATGTAATCCACATGTATTGTCTAAGCATAAAGCACGTTGTAAGCAATGCACATAGTACTAGAATTATATTGTGAAAATGTAAACTTGTATTTGAAATTTGTAATAGTGTACATGTAACACCCCAAAAATGAATAAAAGCAAAAAGGGGATAGGAAGTACTCACAGTTCACGCAATAACTTGAAATTGAACTTGGACAACGAAATATGAATTGAGATTACTCCCAAATGATCAACCTAAAGTATTCGATAATGTGTAAGAGAAATGACTCTAGGATATATGTATTTCTAGGGCTTCGAATTGGAGATAAACGTTTATTTGATTAATAACAATTTGTTTATTAAATATAAGAAATTTAATGAATAAATAAATAAAAGTCTCTTGGCAAAATTTTAAGTTGAATATGGTCACAACATAAGGTTTTAAGTATGAAAATAATTTTTATAAAATTATTTTCTTGAAAATAGAATATTTAATCTATTTATTTCAAATTGTCAAAATATGACTTTAATATCTAAAAATATTAAAATCAAAGAATTTCTGAATTAAAAATTATATTTCAGTTCTAGTTAGTTAGAAATAATTTATGTAAAATTTTGGTGCAAAAATATTGAAAAATGAATTTATTATGATTTATTTATGATTAAAACTAACAAAAATTAATTAAAAATATAAAAAGACCGGTTTTTCAGAATTAAAAATAATTTCTGAGATGTTTAATGTTGTACAAGTTTAGTATAATTTTTGTGGAATTTTATAAAATCGTTTAGATATTTTTATTGAATTTTGAAAAACTAAAAATTGGGTGATGAACTTTATCACTTGAAGATCATATAATAATTTTTGTAAAATTTATAAACCACTTTTAGTATTTAAAACTGATTTTAGAAGATTTAATGTATTAAATATATATATAGGAAAAAGGCAAAAAAATATATTGATGAGCATGGGATTCGAACCTTGGCCACTGGCCGGTTCTTTTCCCTACATCACGTGTGTAAACCAGCTGGTCTATACCAGTTGGTTGTGATTTTATTGGTTTCGAAATAATTAAATATGCAAACTGATTTTTGTGTTCTTCCCCAATTATCAAAGTCGAGCCCTAGATTTATCAATCGAATGATTTACACATCATCAACCCAATTAACCATAGGGCAAATGTTGTGTATAGGCCGATTAACAAAACCCATGAAAGAAAAACGACTTACACTAATGAAATCGTACGTATAGCTTGGTCAAATAAGAAGTCAAACGCGAAGCTAAAACCTTCGATTCTGGGCGAATTGGTGTTTAAAAATGAAAAGTGTTATAGGGGTTATGCTAGTCGCATATTTGTGTGTGTGTGTGCAGGTTTGATTGAGTTAATGACAGGTATTTATAGGGTTTTGATTCTTGACTAAAGGTTGGTCAAAAACCGAGTCATAAGGCTCGATTAGGGCGCGTATGGTCAAGATCGAGTCAATGCATTAAGTATGGTTTCCATTTTAGTCCTAGTTATTGGTCAAAGCATCATGATTTCAGCTGGTTGATTGTTTCCAAAAAAAAAAGATGGTTTAATGCTGCTGCTCGTAATCAGCCAAGGAGGAAGAAGAAAGGGAGCAACGATAAGAAGGGATAAATGTAAATAGGGTTGGGTTTGAATCAGATAGGAGCTTGTGGCTTAGTGGTGTTGGCGTGATGTTGTGTTGTGGCTGAGCCGGCATCTGCCCGGGTTCGAATCCCGACAGAGCCATACATTTTATTTTATTTTTTAAAAAGCAGCAAAGGGATGGGCTGACTGCTGGGTTTGGGCCTGTGGGTTATGGGCTTCAGAAAATGGATAAGGGATATGGATTTGGGTTGGTTAATGGATAAAATGGATTTAAGAGGTGTTTATAGATATATATATATATATATATATATATCTGATTTTATTATTATTATTATTATTATATAAAAATAAAAAGTGACGGATGTCACATACTATTCGTGTGTAAACCTCGTTGGAATAATACCCCGAAACGTATGACTATCCTGAGGTGAAGATCATCTCGTAATCCGGATAAATGTATCCGTCTTGTATAATTACTTTTGGAAAAATACTCTTTAAGGAAATACAAGTTTAGTTATTAAAACTGATTAATAACATTTGTTACTTTTTCTCCCAAAAACCGAGTGTTTGAAAGATTTCGAAATATTACTTTTCATAACTATTCCCCAAATAAACAAAATGTTTACACATTTAAATCTGAACAATAAACATATTGAAATACCGAAAAACCCTTAAAATCAACACATTTGATGCTCAGTAAAGTACTAATATTGTTTTGGAAATATTGTCTGTTAATCATCTTTATTGTTACAAAATAATTAGTCTTCGAAAACGTTTCGATTTTGTATATAATACACTTGCCTAAACACTTAGGGGAATTTATTTATAAAAATAAGCAATAATATCGGTTCGTTACGCTTTGATTATTATAAAAATTTAGGCAGAGTTTTCTCCGTTTTTTACAAACCAGACAACACCCGTTGTCTACAATTTTCCCCAAATTCAACTTCCAAACACAAGACATCAAGTCCTTTCATCCACAATTCCGATTCATGAGACTCTATACATTTCAACACCTATATATACTTATTTTTATATATATATATATATATATATATATACACATATATATAGCAATGTATATACGATATAGTCCAACATTAATATAGCCCAATATTATTTAATCCGATGTTCGATAGCATAAGTCACGTCAAGTTAACCGTTTACCAATCATCCGAAATATTATATATATGCTTTTTGTATATTATTTTCATTCAGTTCGTTCGCGAGTTAAAACTATTTCGTTCGTATTAGTATATTTATAAATATATAATATTTATAATTAATACAATAATAAATACGAATTTAAGTATACCGAATCACACGCCCGTAACCCAAAGCCACCTCGAACTACGTGTAGACCGGAACGTTTGACCCGTTGACTAGCTGTTGACGAGCATGGACACAAACCCAAAACCAAAATCTGACCCAAGCCCTTAGAACCGAACCCAAAACTAAACAAGTTCTCGTACCGAATCTGAATCAAAACACGAAAACAAAACTAAATGAACCCATCTACCCCGAGCGACAAAGCCCAAATAGTGAACCAAAACAAGACCCGAAGCTTAAACGAACCTTTTTCCAGACACGACACGACCCGGACCAGAACTAACCTGACCTAGACCATCATCGAGACCATAAGTTAGAAACCACCATTGTGCCACCACCGATTGTTGACACCAACCGATAACCACCTGCCACCATAAAAACCTGACCCGAATCACCACACACCGACCCTAAACCAACATTATCCCCACCTGAACAAACTCAGCCACAACCACCACAACCGGACACCACCTTACCGAACCAGCCTCCACCCTGCTAAAACCCATAAGCAACCGCCGTCATATCAGCTCCTATCGACCTCCACAAAGTGCTGAAAATGAGGTTGGTGAAAATGAGACATGCCAATAAAGATCACCCATTATTCCAAGTCGATTGCTTATTCACCGTAAGGTGCTGTATCAATTTCCAACAATTTGTTTCAAACGAAGTGTCGACTTTAATGAAACTCATCGACGAAGTATCAAAAGATACATTGCCCACAATAGCCTGACACATCAAGACTAGAATGCAAGCACTACGAGCAACGTAATGATATACAAATCATTAATGAAACCATTGTTCGAGGTGAAGCCCTACAATGGACCTTCACAATTTAAGGAAGTCAAACATACAATAGTTGACACGTGTACAAAAAATACTTGTCTAGTTCTGTGAAAAGATAAAGAATCAGCAAAAATTAGATTCCTTTACGATAGAATGTTGAAAGCCACAAACACAAAAGAAGAGAGATGTAAATCATACTCAAAAAATATAACTAGGTTCTAAAACAGGAACCTTAGAAGCTCAAGAATAGGTTAAAATCACCTATTTCAAAAAAAAATAATAATAAGTCACATATTTAAGATCATCGCCTCAATCACACTCTGCAATAGTTGCTTCTAGCTATGCTCCTCATCCAAACATATATTTTCTTTTTAATGTACATTTTCATTTTTATACAAATGATTAAAATTGTTGTTTTCTCATATTGTAGTACATTAATTTCTATGTTTACATCAGGGTAAAGAGGGTTGGTGTCAGGCCGACTAGATTTACTATGCAATCTACTTGTTATAGTCTTAGAGTAGTAATTGAATTTTACTTATGTATTTGGTAATTATGTCGGAAATACTCTTGATGTTTATTACTGACCAACTTGCCATGTAGAAAACGTCATCCACTTTTAGAAGGTAACTTTGCTTAAATTCTACAAAAGTTTATTTTTTATATGATTTTTTCATTATGGTTTTTGTTTGATTAACTTTTTTGTAATTGCATAATCGTATAGGCAATGCGGATTTGCTAGGGACCGACATGCTTGAAAGTTTGTCGAAAATGGGTCCGACTAAAGATGAAGAAAGGAATCTAAAAGAGTACAAAAATGATACCCCTGTCAACCTTGGTCCGGTTGAGAAGTTTCTAAAGCTAATTTTTGATGTATCATTTTTGTTTAAAAGAGTCAAGACAATGCTTTACATATCTAACTTTGAGTCCGATGTTGAGTACCCTAAACAATATTTTTAAACTCTTTGTATAATTTATACTTTACCAAAATAGTTTCATATTACTTAACCCACATTTTATCAAGTCATATTAGATTTGTTAACCCCGAGACACTCCCAGAGTATAAGCTAGTTTGATATATATTACAATACAATCAAAGAAAATGATAAAACAAAAGTAACTTATGTTTACAAAAGGACAAAAAGAAGGGACATAGAATAGAAGTTTGACTACACCTAAAAATCAAACATACAGAAAAATAAGTTACAATTGAAAAGTACTATCACGACAGCACAATATGTTTGGTACAAACCCTTTAAATATATGAGGTGAGTGGGGGACTGGGGCTGGTGTCTTGCAGTGGTGATGTGGAGAAACAATTTTACAATTTTACTGCAAACGTTTTACACATGCGATTTGCAACACAAGCAATGTCTTACGATATAGATGCATTGGTGATGCGGGGAGCTAGGGCAGAAAGAGCAACAATGATCATGAGAAGCAGGTAGAGCGTAAGAGTTTAAAGATTTTGGAAGCATGGGCTTGTTGTCATCTTGTAGCGAACAAATACGTACCACATGAGCTCGTGCTCTACATGCTACCTGTAGTGTGTACATGGGCGCAACTTCTTTAGGGCCCGAGGGCCCCTGGCCCCCACCGATTTTTGGCGCAGTGGTGGAATGTTGCGATTTTCGTAGGTAAATTGAGTCCGGGTTGAGTCCGGCCCCCACCGATTTTATCTTCCAGCCACTGCCGATCGAAAAAAATTGAGTCTGGTCCTCACTGATTCAAGAACCAAGCTTTACCACTAGTCGTGTAGCAAAAGAGCGCCACATGAACTTCTCTTCTATACAAAACTTGAATCTAGGGCTGTTCAAAATCGGATAATCCAAAATTCGAATCCGAAAAATCCGAAAATCCGAATCCGAATTATCCGAAATTTTGGATAATCCGATTTTCGGATATCCGAAAATCGGATTATCCGAAATTTCGGATTCGGATTCGGATCCTGATTTTGAAAATTTTCGGATAATCGGATTATCCGAATCCGAATATTAAATATATATATATATATATAATATTATATACACTACATAACACAATACACAATCCTAAATCCTTAATCCTTCTAACTCTAAGTCCATACTCCTCTAATCCATAGCTGTTGCTCCCTCTTCTCTCCTCTATAACAGCCCCCGTCCACCTCGTATCCGACCTCCACAGCCCCCTTCCATCAAAATAATAAGTTTTTTTTATATATTTGTTGTTCAAATTTCGGTTATCTAACTTCGATTTTTGTTTTTTTAATAGGTTCACGTTTTAGGCATAAAGGAGAACGTTTTTTTATAGTTTTTTTTATTATTTTTTTAATTTTTTTTAAGTTTCGGATTATCCGTTGGATGATCCGAATCCGAATCCGAAATTTCGGATATCCGAATTTCGGATATCCGAAATTTCGGATTCGGATTCGGATCTCAATATTGACTATCCGAAATTTCGGATTATCCGAAATTCGGATATCCGAAATTCGGATTATCCGATTTTGAACACCCCTACTTGAATCCATGTGGGAACAAACCCCCGCAACACCATGCATACTCATATTATAAATACTCTAATTATTAAAATTTTTGTGCATAGAGGGGTTGTACCCTATGCTTAGGTGGTTTTTCAAAAAAAACTTTTTTTGATGTTACACTTTTAGCCCAAATGTTTTTTTCTTTTTTACTTTTAACACAAAAATTTTCATCTTTTATAATTTAACACTAACAATTTTAATTTTCCACTTCTAACACAAAACTTCTCATTTTCTTACTTTTATCGCAAAGATTTTCATCTTTTACAATTTACCCTAACACTTTTTTCTTTCAACTTTGGTCCTACATAATTTTCATCTTACGTAATTTTTTCGTTTTAAGTTCCATTCTAAATTTTGTGAGTTATAACAAGTTCGTCGCAATGTGCGGGTCCTAGACCGACTTAGTTACTTCACATTAACCATAGTTATTAAAAGTCATTGATTTTACGCCTTTGGCATTAACACATCGTAACGAGCATGCGTGGTTCTACGATTTTATGCCTTCCTTTCATTCGGTGTTATTTTTCCTTTTTTTATTTATTTTACTTTTACGAGCTTTTGGTGTTAGTGGTCGCTGGTGGTGGTGTAGCATTAGTGCTACTTGGTATGGTTTTACATCCCCGTCGCAACGCGCGGGGCTTAATACTAGTTGAATACAAAACTCAAATTAGTTTTGTGAATTGATTAAGTACACGATCGACCTAGGGCCGAGGGGTGTTTCTTTATGTCTTGTTTATGAGTATAAAACATTAAAAACATCATTTTAAGTCCATTTCATTTTTTCCATTTTATGATAGAAAGGTCTAATAAGACCTTTGAACACTATAAAATCATGTTTTTGAACCCAGTTTAACCCCCTCCCCCTAACATGTACATATATGGTTCTAATGTGTCATCTGCATACTATTGTGTTTATATAGTTGTGTTCTCGGAGAAAAGTGTGTATATGCTAAAGCTTCTAAAACGTGGCGTGTTATGTTAAACAAATAATGTTAGACACGACACGACACGTTTAACGCTATTAAATATAGTAAGTTCTATAAAATGAATGACATAAAACAGTTAACACAATTATTGAATTGAGTTTAAAATACTTGTTACATAAGATTTTAAGTGCTATATGTAAAATGAGTCTCTGCCATCGTGTTAACTCATCTAGTACAATTACTTAAAACAGGTTATGCATGTCATAAACGGGTAAAGTGGGTATAATCCATTTAGCCACGTTCTAACCGACTCTAATGTGCGAACAATGACCCATCCTGTTTACCCCAAAGCCATTAATTGTTGTAGATCATGTCCGAGTATATATTTGGTCATGTCATATATTCTCAGCTCAAGTATAAATATGTTCTAAGTAAACCGTGTTAGAAGTGAACCCTAAACCATTCTTCGAAACTTTTAATTAGTTTTAACCTTGTCATGATCCGATGATCATATAGTTAAGCTCAATAGTATAACCGTTAGACTTGCGGTAATCATTCCTCAGGAATGTTCTAAGTACCGTTTTGTTTGATGTGCTAGAACCAATTAAAGTATGGTGCAGTCCATATGTCTATTCGACGTTCAACATACCTTTATTTTGTAGAAAAAAACATTGCAAGGCTGTTGTTTGAGTTTCGAACATTTACAAATGTTATAGTTAGGTTTTTCTTGTTGTGTAGTATAATATTTGAGTCATCTTATCTTGTGCAACATGTGGTGAAGTACTTGTCATCATTTTATGTGTTAACGTACGGTCGATTTACTTTTACATATTTTCATATAACCTTTGCAATGTCACCGTCAAATCAGATGGCACATGGAATGCGAGCGACCAAAATTTAATGCTAAGTTTCCAACATTTAATACCTATATATATATATATATAGGTACCAGTTTAAATACAAAGTCTCCAATATTAGAAAAATAAGTGAATGCTAATTTCACAATTTTAGAAAAATGATTTTTCCTAAGTTTTGGACAAAAATATATATTTGAAACTGAGGTTTATTTATATATTTGTTTGTGGGTTTATGTTCTATGTTGTGAGAGCTTCGCAACGAATTAAACCACGCCCAAAACGGAGCTAAGATGATTGAGAAATCGATGCTCAAAAGTAGATGAGTGAAACAACTAAAGTTAGGAATGTGAAAGGGAAAGTGGCAAGGAGAACTTGTCCCACGTTCGAAGGAGGGTAAATCTTGAACTTGTTTAAAAGGAGGAACTCCCCATCCTAAATGATCTATGGAATCACACACTATGGAAGCCGCGAAGTCGCGCCCTTAACTCGCACACAACGCGCGTAGGCGTTGAGGTGCAATGTGGCGCTTTGATGCCGCACTTTGCACTTCGCACACGTATCACCGCGAGCTGCCTTAGTATTTTTTACTATGAGCGAGTGGTTCAGTAAGCCGGGCGGACGCGGAGAACGGAGGCTTCTGTTGACGTAAAAACGGAGAACGGACTGGTCCGCATACGAAGCCCGTGTGACTTCCGCTGACGTAGAACTTAACACTGCCGCGTGATGCTGGAAGGCAGAGACAGGTGGCTCCTTGTCCTGCCTGGCGCGTGGGTGGCGGACTCGTGTAACCTGCGCTTGCGTGGCGGGTCAGACACCAGTGTGCGTCTGACGCGTGCGGACTCCCAACAGTTCAGAACTACAGTTGTAAGTGACGAGTCAACAACTTTGACAAGAATTAAAGCAGCAATTAAATGACATTGAACACGTTCAAGGACATTTAATTCTCTGGTTTAATTCCTTTTTGTGACACTCGCAAATTTCGGTCAACCGTGGACCGGACCTTAATCACGTTTCCTATATGCTTAGCATATATTAAAGTTGATTTTGATTAAGTGAAGTTGTTACGAGTCCACCGATGTCTTCTAGGAATTCGTGGACGTCTAGATGTTCTAAAAAAGGCTGCATATTTAAACGCCAACGAACTGACATCATTAAGAATTTGTCAGAATGGACTAACGTAGAGTTATTACATGTAAATACGGCACGTAATTGCTGTTGAAACAATCAGAAGTGGAATCGGCCTAGAGAACGGATTAAAACGCAGCGTTTTGGAGAACGCGGGAAGTAACCGACATAGGAACCAGACATCGAAATGGGTGGTTTTAACCGCATTTATGCTCTCGGATCAATTATTTAGTATAAATAATGTTGTTTATTAAATATCGAAATCTATCGGGTCGTTTAGATGAAGGAAACGGTAGACGATTGAGTTAACGCGATTCTAACGGGTGTTCTGAAAAAACGCGTAGGATGCCGAAATTAATTATAATTTTTGCTCGGTCTAGTTTTACTTTTGATTTCGAACTAAACCGACTAATTTTTACGATTAATTATTGAGCCTGGATTAAAACCGAGGCGTTTCGTGTTATAACGGGTTCGGTATGCGGTATCCACCTACCTAACTTTAGACCTAGCTCGGTGGTGTTGTTTGGTCGAGTGATGGTGGTTGTGGCTGTGGTTAAGAAGAACGACGGCGGCGTGAAGTTGTTGGAGCCCGAGGAGGGCAGAATCAGTGGTGGTGTTCGGTTGGGGTCGGCTCCGGCTTGGGTCCAATGGGGCTCGGGTCTAGGTCAGGTTATGGTTGTGGTTGAGATTATTGAAGATGATGGCTGCATGTGGTGCTCGGTGATGGTGCAGGTCTGAATGGAGCTGGTTCGGGTGGTGGATCTGCTTGCATGTCGGCCTGTGGTGGTTGCTGGTTCGAGATGAAGACAGCGGTGGTACTTGGTATTAATTTGGTGCTCGGGTCAGATTCAAGTTTCGGTTCTGGGTCCCTGATGTTAAGATTTGGAATTTGGTTTAGTTTGGGTGCGAGGCGCGGTTAGAAGTTGTTTCGGGATCGGTCAGATCTGGTCAACAAACGAGTTGCATGCGTATATAATAATGGTATAGTAATATCTCGAAACGAACCGAAGATATTATTATTATTATTATATATAAGTGTATATATAAAGTTATAGACACGAAATGATTGTGACTCACGAAACGAATCGACGATATTATTTAATAAATGATATTGTATATTAAAGCAAGATTTGATAATATTATATATTGGACTAAACCGTTGGACTATATTATATATATACATATTATATGTAATTATATAAGTATAGTTAACATAAAGTGTCGAAAGGTATAAAATCTCGTCCATTGGAAATACGGATAAATATATTGAATGTCATGTGTTTGTAAATTGATTTTTGGGTAAATTGTAGACAACTTGTGTTGTCTGGATTGTATAAAAACAGAGGAAACTCAACCGAAATTTTATAAAATCCGGAGCACAACGAATGTGATATAGATTGGCGTTTTCATAACTTTCCATGTATACACAAGTATACTTTCCTAAAAATAAATATACGAAACAATTGTATTTATCCAATCTGCAAGGTGAGTTATGACTCGAGATGAGCTATACGTTTCGTAGCACTAGTCCAACGTAGGTTACACACGGATCGAAACAAGTGCGCAACTTGAGTACTATATCGTATGTTAACACATAAATTAAGACGAGTCGCAATCGGTTCATTGAGTTACAACACTTTCTAGACTCGGATTCGTACGTACAAGTCTAGATAGCTGGATAAGAGGCTAGGCTTGTGGTGTTAGACTTTAAGGTATCCTTTGTTGGATTAGGACACAAGGAATTCGTTAAAGATTCAAGCGCTGATAGCTAGCTAAGCAAGGACATCGAGGTGAAGGATTGTAACTTGGAGTTGGAAGTTACCCAAGTTGTTTCATTGAGGTGAGTTTCACAGCCCCTTTTTCTTTTTAAATGTTTTTGAACGTTTTTACAAATCGGGGGATTAACATGCTTGTATTATGAGTTACACTAGAGATGTAAAACATTTGATGGCCTTAGGTCGGTGCGCCGGTGGGTACGTTGTACGTAACACCAGTGTCCCCTTCGGGCTGCCACACTCCCTGCACTTCTTAATCATTAGCTCTTGGACTAGAGCTGTTGTTTATGTTGTAGATCTATTGAGTTGACGCCCCCTTTTTTAGGATTGGGTTTGGCATTTTACTGAAAATGAACATAACCTCCAAAAGGTTCCTCTTGGACTGGAGGTCACCCCGGGAACAAAGTTATGGCTTGATTAGGAGCCTAGGGATACATCATACTTGTCAGATTTTCGTGAGTCTACTTGGTTCTCTTTTAGTGATAATTGATCATACATTTTCGTTAAACTTGAAAGTTTGTTTATTGCTTTTAAACCTGTGAACTCGCCAACATGATGTTGATGTTTTTAAGCATGTTTTTCAGGTTTAGATTTTGGTAATGGCATGGTTGGAATAAGCAAATATCTTGGAACTGGAAATCCAAGAGTATTAGAAATGGCGTTCGGAGTTCAAAGAGTCTTAGGAGTATACATTCCGTTGCATGATAAAGGTGTTAAGGGTTCACGACCGCCGGGCAGGAAATTCGGGGTGTGACAGACTTGGTATTAGAGCCTGGTCTTGGATCGGTGTGAGACCAATGCAAAACCGTGAGCCTGATCACAGTCTAATACTGTTGGATGGGTAAAACGAACAAAGTACGATACGAGTTACCTCAGGCTTTGACTGATATTATCAGAACCATAGGTTTTAGCGAATTAGATGTCGGTAGGGGCATCTAGGCTTCAACCAGAGTTTTGTTTTGGCTAGGGGACCAAGGTTTCTAAGACATAATGTTTAGCGCGAACGCCTAGGAATGAAAATCCAACCGTTGCCAAATAAGTGAAAGGATATTAGTGTACGAAATTACATTAGCTCAGCGTAGGTTTCTACGACATAAGAAACATATTCTTATGTGAATAGTGAGTATTTACTTTAATGGTATATAAAAAGGTATAATAGCTAGTGATGGTTAGGCATATCTTATGGGTGACCGGCGAGTCATCGCTCCGTATAGTAAAGTGTATTTCACATAGAATTTAGACGAGTCATTGTTCCATAGTTGCGAGGAACAATCTACTTGATTGTATGTTGTGTGTAAGTATATGTAAAGCATATACATATATATATATATATATATATTTCTCGAAAATGGTACAAATCGCCAACAGATGTCGACGTTAGCTTGGACGTGACAAGGACGCGCCCTCGTGTCAAGTAGTTGGACAAGTTGGTAGCATGGCATGCAGAACGGATTGATCGAAGCATCTGCGGTTTCGCATCCCCAGTAGTCAAGGTGAGCTTACGTCGTTAGTAATAAGTTCGATTCGAAACATCGTGAAGAGGCATCTCGTCTTAAGGATGATACTGCGCAAGTTGGAATGTAATCAGGAACGACATCAAGGATGGCACGCGCGACTAACATTATAAACGTAATCTATATGTGTGGCTATGTGAATTTATGGGTGCTTATGATATAACTCGTGATGGATGTTAATATGGTGATCTTGTGAGGTAAATCCTCGATAACATTGACGTCATGTTATTGCGAGCTTACAGGCACATGAAGGTCCTAAGAAGATCTATCGTGAGGGTATATACGTAAGGCATAAAGACTATTTGTTTATTTGTTGATTATTATTTTTGTTTGCGGACATGATTATCAACTCTCCCTTGTTCGTATCGTTGTGATCCCGGTTTTATTAAACCATTCTAAGATCTTGATGATCTCATTTCTTGAGCTTCCAAAGTTCATGTAGAAGAAACTGGTTATATCTTTGAGTGTGTGTTACGCTTCTCTTCGTTAGTGTTTGTGGCCTTCGACATACTATCGTAAAGGAACGGATAGGCTATCTAAGAATTGAGCGGAACTAGTATGTCATGAGAAATTGGTTCGTATTTCAGTATCGGACAATGAGATTTTGGTTGTACGCATTGACTTAGAGAAAAGTCATTGCTGTTGGTTGATGTAATGAAGGCGCAAAAGTTCCCGCGGAAAGAGTACCCGACATCTATAGCCTGTATTCTTAACACTAATACTGATGAAAAGAAACTTGAGGAAATTCCTGAAGTCAGGGAATATCCCGAGGTTTTTCCAGGATTTTCCCGATATTCCGCCCTTAAGACAGTTGGAATTTTGAATAGATCTTGTGCTCGGTGCTGCACCAAACGTTAAGATCCCTCATCGATTAGCACCTTCAGAAATGCAAGAGCTTTCGAATCGGTTGCAAGAATTATTGGGAAAAAAAGAAGGTTTCATTAGACCAAGTTATGCTTCCAAAGGATCGAGTGATGAGCACCAGTGTTATTCATCAAGAAGAAGGACGAAATCTTTAGGATGACTATTGATTATAGAGAGTTGAACAAACTTACTATTAAAAAAAAAGTCAATACCCATTGCCTAGAATTGTGATTTATTCGATCAGTTATAAGGATCGAGCTTTTATTCAAATATTGACCTTAGATCCGGATATCATCAGTTGAGGATTGTGAAGGATGATATTCCGAAGACCGCGTTAAGGACACGATGCAACAGTTATGAGTTTCTAGTTAAGCCGTTTGGTTTAGCGAACGCACCGACAATGTTTATGATCTTATGAATAGGGTTTGTAAACCATATTCAGACAAGTTCGTTATAGTATTCATCGACGATATACTTATTTATACACGAACTAGAGGGGATCATGAACAACACTTGAGACTTATTCTAGAGTTATTGATAAGTGAGAAGTTATTCGTGAGGTTCTCAAAGTGCGAATTTTGGATGCGAGAAGTTCATTTCTTGGGTCATGTTATTAATGATAATGGTGTGCAAGTGCACCCAGCAAAGATAGAGACGATCAAGGAATGGAATGTGCCTAAATCTCCCGCAGAGATACGTCAATTTTTGGGTTTGGCTGGATATTACCGCTGGTTCATTGGTAAATGTTTCCGAGATAGCGCAGCTTTGACGCTACTAACCCAAAAGGGTCGTAAGTAGGGATGAGCTCGGGACGGGATCGGTACCGAACCGATACCGATCCCGACAATACCGATACCGAAAAGTCCAAAAACCCAATACCGATCCCGATACCGAACACATACGGTACGGTACGGTATCGGTTCGGTATCGGTACGGTACCGGTATGGTATCGGTATTTTGCCTTAAAATACCGATACCATACCGATCCCGTACCGATACCGATAATACCGAAACCGAAAATCCATAAATATGGATACCGATACCGATCCCGAAACCCCTCGGTTCGGTATCGGTTCGGTACGGTATCGGGATCGGGACGGGACGGGATCGGTATTCGGGCTTGAATGCTCATCCCTAGTCGTAAGTATGAATGAACTGAAAAGCAAGAGGAAGCCTTTCAGGTTTTAAAGTAAAAGTTGTGTACTACGCCAACACTGTCTTTTCCAGATGGAAACGATAGCTATGTGGTGTACTGTAATGTTTCACATCAAGGCTTAGGTTGCGTGTTGATGCAAGCTTATGCATCAAGACAACTAAAAGTACATGAAATGAATTACACGGCACACGACTTCGAGCTAGGAGCTGTGATTTTTGCGTTCGAGATTTGGAGACACTATCTTTATGGTACTAAATGTACAATCTTTACGGATCATAGAAGTCTTCAATATATCTTGACCAAAAAGAGCTTACTATGAGGCAGCGAAGATGGGTTGAGTTACTCAAGGATCATGATTGTGAGATTTGTTATCATCCTAGAAAAGCAAGTGTTGTGATCGATGCTTTAAGTAGAAAGGAAAGGGTTAGTTAAACCATTACGTGTTCGTGCGTTAGGTTTGACAATCCGTACGAGCCTTATAGCTCAAATCAGGAAAGCACAACAAGAAGCTTTGAAGGAAGTGAATCTGGAGAACGAATGCTTGTATAAGATGATAAGAGATTTTAGTTTGAAAGTTGACAAAGTGGTGTACTTTATGGATCGTGTTTGGACACCGTATAAGGGTGGTATGAGTGAATTGGTTATGGATGAGGCCCACGAGTCAAAGTATTCAATACACCCTGGTTTTGATAATATGTGTAAGGATTTGAAAGAGCATTATTGATGGCCGAACGCGAAAGGCGAGATAGTGGCTTATGTTGGAAGATGTTTTACCTATGCGAAGGTTAAGGCAGAATATCAAGAAGTTTTCAGGGTTACTTCAGCAACCGGAAATCCCTCAATCGAAATCGGAATGTGTTCCGATGGATTTTGTTACGAAATTACCCTGGACATCAAGCGGTTATGATGCCATTTGGGTGATTGTCGATTGTTTGACTAAATCCTCACATTTTCTATAATTTCTAGGAGCTTATCACATTGAGAAGTTGACTCATATCCACTTGAAGGAAGTCGTATCTAGGCATAGTGTTCCGATATCAATTACTTCTGATCGGGATGGCCGATTTGTATTGAGGTTTTGACAATCGTTGCAGAAGGCCCTAGGAATACGATTGGATATGAGCACCGCTTATCATTCCTAGACGGATGGTTAAAGCAAGAGAACTATACAAGCGCTTGAGGATTTGATATGTGCTTGCGCGATTGATTTTGGAGGAAGTTGGGATACTCATCTTCCACTTGGATGAGTTTTCCTACAATAATGGTATCACTCCAGTATCAATGCCGCATCGTTTGAAGCCTGGTATGGTAGGAAATGTTGTTCACCACTCTGTTGGGCAGAGGTGGGTGATAAACACTTAGTTGTTCTGGAAATAGTCCAAGAGACTACGGACAATATTCTACGAATTAGAAGTAGATTAAAAGCGGCAAGAGTTATGCAGATAGGGGACGGAAGCCTTTAGAATTCCAAGTTGGAGACTGAGTTATGTTGGAAGTCTCGCCTTGGAAAGACGTTATTGGGATTGGTAGACAAGGATAGCTTAGCCCTCGCTACATTGGACCATTAGAGATTATAGCTAGGGTAGGCCTAGTTACGTATTGACTTAAGTTACAACAAGAACATTCTGGAGCCGTGATGTGTTTCACGTTGGTAATTTGAAGAAATGGTTGTCTGACGAAGTGCTTGTGATACCTGCAGAGGAGATTAATGTCGACAACAAATTTTGTTTTGTCAAGGAACCAGTTGAGGTTGCAGACCAGAAAGTCCAGAAGTTGAGGTGGAGTAATATCGAATTGGTCAAGGTCAGATGGAATTCTAATCATGGACCAGAGTTTACTTGGGATAGAGGAAATCAACTGAAGCTAAAGTATTCTCGTTTATTTCCGTCCAAACTGAAATTAGTAGTGGCTAGACGAAAATTTTGGGGACGGAATTTCTTAAACGATGGGAGACTGTGACAACTCGCAAATTTCGGTAAACCGTTGACTGGACCTTAATCACGTTGCCTATATTCTTAGAATATATTAAAGTTGATTTTGATTAAGTGAAGTTGTTATGATTCCAACGATGTCTTCTAGGAGTTCGTGGACGTCTAGATGTTCTAAAGAAAGACTGCACATTTAAACGCCAAAGAACTGACATGAGTAAGAATTTGTCAGAATGGACTAACATAGAGTTATTACATGTAAATACGGCACGTAATTGCTGTTGAAACAATCAGATGTGGAATCGGCCGGGAGAACAAATTAAAACGCAGCATTTTAGAGAATGCGGGAAGTAACCGACATAGGAACCGGACATCGAAATGCGTGGTTTTAACCGCATTTTTGCTCTCGGATCAGTTATTTATTATAAATAATGTTATTTATTAAATATCAAAAGCTATCGGGTTGTTTAGATGAAGGAAACGGTAGACGATTGTGTTAACGCGTATCTAACGGGTGTTCTGAAAGAACGCGTAGGATGCCGAAATTAATTATAATTTTTGCTCGGTCTAGTTTTATTTTAGATTTCGAACTAAACCGACTAATTTTTACGATTAATTATCAAGCCTGGATTAAAACCGAGACGTTTCGTGTTATAACGGGTTCAGTACACGGTATCTACCTTCCTCATTTTCTCAGCTACAACAACTTTGATTAGACCATGTGTAATGGAAAAAGGGGATTTGGGCGTGGTTGGGGCAAATAACGCCCATAGGTGAATTGTACACCGCCCCCTTGATTTTATTTGGGGTTTTTTTGGGAAGGTGAAAAATTTCACCCCGTTGTTTGTTTTGTCTGACCAATCACATTCCATCTTTCTTTTTTTATTATTTGTTTTTATTTTAAAAAATATAAATATTTAATATAAAATGATTTATTGCCCATGAAAATTTTCACCTCACCACTACACCCCTTATAAATTTTAAGCCCCTTAGTGACCCCACATGCCAAGTGTCAAAAATGCCCCATACAAGGTGAAATTTTTAACCTCCCACTACACATGGTCTTAAAACTCAAAACCCCCAAATCTCTCTCCCTCACCTCTCTCTCCCCCTCTCTCTCGTTCACTCTCTCTACTTCCTCTCTCAACCTCCCTCATCTCTATCTTCCTCCACCTTGCAAGACAGCCGGCCGACCACCATCTCCATGGTGGCGGCGGTGTGGTGGTCCGAAAATCCCAAATGGGCAGAAGGAGGGGGGCGGCGCACGTTTTCTAGGCACAATGGGGGGGGGCTGGGATGGCGGTGGTGATTACCAGAGGAGGGACCCGATTGGTGGTGGTGCTCGGTGGTGTTGTTTGGTCGAGTGATGGTGGTTGTAGCCGTGGTTAAGAAGAATGGCGGCGGCATGAGGGTGTTGGAGCCCGAGGAGGGCAGAATCAGTTGTGGTGTTCGGTTGGGGCTCGGTTCTGGGTCAGGTTATGGTTGTGGTTGAGATTGTTGAAGATGATGGTTGCATGTGGTGCTCGGTGATGGTGCAGGTCCGAATGGAGCTGGTTCGGGTGGTGGATCTGCTTGCAAGTCGGCCTGTGGTGGTTGCTGGTTCGAGATGAAGACAACGGTGATACTTAGTTTCAGTTTGGTGCTCGGGTTAGATTCAAGTTTCGGGTTTGGGTCCCGGGTGTTAAGATTTGGAATTTGGTTTAGTTTGGGTGCGAGGCGCGGTCAGAAGCTGTTTCGGGTTCGGTCAGATCTGGTCAACAAACGAGTTGCATGCGTATATAATAATGGTATAGTAATATCTCAATTTGTTGTTATTATTATTATATATAAGTGTATATATAAAGTTATAGACACGAAATGATTGTGACTCACGAAACGAACCGACGATATTATTTAATAAATGATATTGTATATTAAAGCAAGATTTGATAATATTATATATTGGACTAAACCGTTAGACTATATTATATATATATATATATTATATGTTATTATATAAGTATAGTTAACATAAAGTGTCGAAATGTATAAAGTCTCGTCCATTGGAAATACGGATAAATATATTGAATGTCATGTGTTTGTAAATTGATTTTTGGGTAAATTGTAGACAACTTGTGTTGTCTGGATTATATAAAAACAGAGGAAACTCTGCCGAAATTTTATAAAATCCGGAGCACATCGAATGTGATATAGATTGGCGTTTTCATAACTTTACATGTATACACAAGTATACTTTCCTAAAAAGAAATATACGAAACAATTATATTTATCCGATCTGCAAGGTGAGTTATGACTCAAGATGAGCTATACGTTTCGTAGCACTAGTCCAACGTAGGTTACACACGGATGGTAACAAGTGCGCAACTTGAGTACTATGTCGTATGTTAACACATAAATTAAGATGAGTCGCAATCGATTCGTTGAGTTACAACACTTTCTAGACTCGGATTCGTACATACGAGTCTAGATAGCTGAATAATTGGCTAGGCTTGTTGTGTTAGACTTTATGGTGTCCTTTGTTGGATTAGGACACAAAGAAGTGGTTAAAGATTCAAGTGTTGATAGCTAGATAAGCAAGGATATCGAGGTGAAGGATTGTAACTTGGAGTTGGAATTTACCCAAGTTGTTGCTTTGAGGTGAGTCTTACGCCCTCTTTTTCTTTTTAAATGTTTTTGAACGTTTTTACAAATTGGGGGATTAACATGCTTGTATGATGAGTTATACTAGAGATGTAGAACATTTGATGGCCTTAGGTTGGTGCACCGGTGGGTACGTTGTACGTAACACCAGTATCCCATTCGGGCTGACACATTCCCTGCACTTCTTAATCATTAGCTCTTGGACTAGAGCCGTTGTTTATGTTGTAGATCTATTGGGTTGACGCCCCATTTTTCAGGATTGGGTTTGCTATTTTACTGAAAATGAACATGACCTCCAAAAGGTTCCTCTTGGACTAGAGGTCACCCCAGGAACAAAGTTATGGCTTGATTAGGAGCCTAGGGATACATCATCCTTGTTAGATTTTCGCGAGTCTACTTGGTTCTCTTTTAGTGATAATTGATCATACATTTTCGTTAAACTTGAAAGTTTGTTTATTTCTTTTAAACCTGTGAACTCGCCAACATGATGTTGATGTTTTTAAGCATGTTTTCAGGTTTAGATTTTGGTAATGGCATGGTTGGAATAAGCAAATATCTTGAAACTGCAAATCCAAGAGTATTAGAAATGGCGTTCGGAGTTTAAAGAGTCTTAGGAGTATACATTCCGTTGCATGATAAAGGTGTTAAGGGTTCACGACCGCCGGAAAGGAAATTCGGGGTGTGACACTTTTTATGTTTTTGTCTATTCATGTAAGCATTACGTAATTATGTGTTTTTCATTACGTAATTAGGAAGACAGATTACGTAATTTAGGAGGAACTCCCCTTCCTAAATGATCCATGGAATCACACACTATTGAAGCCGCGAACTCGCACCCTTAACTCGCACACGGCGCGCGTGGGCTTTGAGGCGCAATGTGGCGCTTTGATGCCGCACTTTGCACTTCGCACACACGTATCACCGCGAGCCGCCTTAGTATTTTTTACTATGAGCGAGTGGTTCAGTAAGCCGAGCGGATGCGGAGAACGAAGGCTTCTATTGACGTAAAAGCGGAGAACGGACTGGTCCGCATACGAGGCCCGTGTGACTTCCGCTGACGTGGAACGTAACACTGCCGCGTGACGTTAGAAGGCAGAGACAGATGGAACCTTATCCTACATGGCGCGTGGGTGGCGGACTCGTGTAACCTGCGCTTGCGTGGCAGGTCAGACACTAGTGTGCGTCTGACGCGTGCGGACTCCCAACAGTTCAGAACTGCAGTTGTAACTGACGAGTCAACAACTTTGACTGAGAATTAAAGCAGCAATTAAATGACATTGAAGACGTTCAATGACATGTATTTTTCTGGTTTAATTCCTTTTTATGATTTTGTCTGTTCATGAAAGCATTACGTAATTATGTGTTTTTCATTACGTAATTAGGAAGACAGATTACGTAATTTAGGAGGAACTCCCCATCCTAAATGATCCATGGAATCACACACTATGGAAGCCGCGAAGTCGCACCCTTAACTCGCACATGGCGCGCGTGGGCGTTGAGGCGCAATGTGGCGCTTTGATGCCGCCCTTTGCACTTCGCACACACGTATCACCGCGAGTCGCCTTAATATTTTTTTACTAAGAGTGAGTGGTTCAGTAAGCCGGGCGGACGCGGAGAACGAAGGCTTCTGTTGACGTAAAAGCAGAGAACGGACTGATCCGCATACAAGGCCCGTGTGACTTCCGCTGACGTAGACGTAACACTGCCGCGTGACGCTGGAAGGCAGAGACAGGTGGCTCCTTGTCCTGCATGGCGTGTGGGTGGCGGACTCGTGTAACCTGCGCTTGCGTGGCGGGTCAGACACCAGTGTGCGTCTGACGCGTGCGGACTCCCAACAGTTCAGAACTGCAGTTGTAACTAACGAGTCAACAACTTTGACTGAGAATTAAAGCAGCAATTAAATGACACTGAAGACGTTCAATGACATTTAATTCTTTGGTTTAATTTATTTTTATGTTTTTGTCTATTCATGAAAGCATTACGTAATTAGGAAGACATATTACGTAATATATATCATTCAAAATATATGTTTTTATCATTCATTAATTAGTTTATATATTATCTTATCATAAATTACGTAATTATGAAGTACTTCGCACACTTTAGTTTTTTTATGATCACTTCTCTATATACATTTTAGGTTATAACTTACATGGGTTGAATAATAAAAATATTAAATTGTTAATATAGGAGACAACTATTAATTTAATATATTATAATTTGTTGATTATTGATGCTATTTTTAAATAAAGTTTTGTTAATTAAGAAGTAGAATGAATATAAATAAGGAATAAGAAAATCAGAAAAGAAATATTGATACGTAAGAGCATTCTTATCAGCATCCCCATCCCTTGTCCACTCACAAACAATCACAACCACATATTACATTAAAAATCATTACAATTTTTCTCTTATCCACTCACAATCAGTTTCAACAAATATTAAAAAATAAATACAGTTTCATGTTTTTCCCCAAAAGATTCCCAAATAACCCTCATTTTACTGATCAACAGTAGATTTCTCATTTTTCTTCACTCACAACCCCTCAAAACCACCCCATATAATCTATACATCTAATAAACTAAAGTCCATGAGGACACTTGGCACTCCCACATTCATCCTCAATTGTGTAGCCTATCATATTGTGCCAAATGTCTCATTGTGAGAATTTATAAAATTTTTCTTTTTTCTAAAAATCAAAAATCATTTATTTCTTTTGTTCAAAATTGGTCAAGAGTTTTATTGACTTTCCTAAATCACGATCATCATTATGACCATTCCTAAAACACAATCAAATCCTTTAAATGAGTTTAGGTTAGAACTTCATCTTTGCCTCCTCTATACGAATTCTATCATCTAAAGCAAACCATCCAAATCTGTGACTTTGTTCTACCAGGTTCGATAAGCTTCCGAAGATCGGGGACGTTTCATCAAAGTTTCCGATACGTTTTTCATTCTAATCTGCTCTCTTTTTTTTGTTAATTTGTTCTCTATTTGGCTGTTCGTTGATACTTTTGATGATTGTAATTATATTTTCTTTTTTTCATTCTAATCTGCTCTTTTTTTTTTGTTAATTTGTTCTCTATTTGGCTGTTCGTTGATACTTTTGATGATTGTATGTTTGTTCAGAGAAAGAAAGAGCACACAACGGAGCACCACCGTGTAAGTCATGAAATCTTCTTATTCAATTATTCATTATTATTTAATCTAAACAATTTCCCTTCTGTTTTTTTTTTTTTTTTTTTTGCTTTTGTTCGATGAACAGATCAATTCATCGCTTCAGTTAACAAATAAGACCGATGATCATGTGGGGTTCAAGGTAAAATTTTAAACCTTTATTGTTTTTTTTTTCTGGGTGATTATGTTATGATCTTATTTTTGATTGGTGTGTGGTGATTTAGGCAATCTTCGACAAGTATTTAGGCATCCCCTTTCATTCGCAAACTTTAGTTGATAATTTTAATTTTTTTTTTCTGATTTGTTTTTGTTTTTTTATCAACAAATTTGTTTTTTTATCAACATATTTTTTGGTTGTTTAGACTGCTCGGGTTTTGATTAAAGATCATTCGGTGTTTGATTAGGCGGCTTTTAATACACGAGTTTTTTCATCTCGATATACAGGACGGGCAATTATTAGCTTCAATCCCAGAGACGGTTCACCTCACGGTAAGAGTTTCTAATCTTCTTTATTTAGTTGTTCATCAATATTATGAATTACATTCAATTTACCTCTAAAACGATTATTAGGTTCAGTTATAGATAATAATAATGTATTGTTTTTGGATTTATGCGTAAATTTATAAAGAAAAAAATGGTTTGGAAAATGAAGTCTTCAATTTGGGTCGTTTTTAAAAGGTGTTGTTAAAACGGCGTTAGTGGCAATTTGTTAAATGTGTCATATTCCAAGGCTGTTTTTTATGTTCATGCTTTGTATGATAGAGATATTGATAAATTGAAGATATGTCACGTTTTCACGTTTTAGTCTTTTTACTTCTTTTTTTTAAAAAAAAAACAAAAAAATGAGAATGAGAAAGGAAACTGACGTAAATTAGGAACTCATTAAATTTCCTTATTACATTCAAATTACTCACTTCCTAAATTTAGTGTAATTTATATTGTTAATAAATTACATTTTGAATTTTGAATTTCAAAATTCAAATTAAAATTAAAAATATTTAAATTCGAATTATACAAAATTTCAAATTTTGAGTTTTGGTTAATAATGGTAAAAATTACACATACTAATTATCCTTTTAATTACAC
Organism: Ambrosia trifida; assembly: GCA_028751855.1. Lineage (NCBI taxonomy): Eukaryota > Viridiplantae > Streptophyta > Magnoliopsida > Asterales > Asteraceae > Ambrosia > Ambrosia trifida. The sequence continues at coordinate 215,373,549 of CM054122.1, read as the reverse complement.
ATTTAATAAGATTCAAAGTTTCTACATAAGTAGTGTCAACTCTCCAATTAATACATTAATTGATCCTATTAATTGTGTTATATTATTCTAATATTAGTTTAGCTTATATTGGTAATTAGTTAAATATCGAATTTTGAATTTCAAATTTCAATTTTCAAATTCCAAATTAAAGTTCGTTATAGGTGAATTGGGGTCAACGCCATAGGTGAATTGGGGCAAGTTATTAAACACTTTGACCGAAACATTAATGAATGATTTTCGATTTTTAAAAAATTATTTTTTTTATAAAAACATTAATGACTATTTTTTGAATTTTAAAAATAGAATAGTCATTAAATGTTTTTTATTTTAAAAAAATTAAAAATCTGGATTATAGTGTTTAGGAAAGTTATTAAACACTTTGACCGAAACATTAATGAATGATTTTCGATTTTAAAAAATATTTATTTTTATAAAAACATTAATGACTCTTTTTTGACTTTTAAAAATAGAATAGTCATTAAATGTTTTTTATTTTAAAAAAAGTAAAAATTTGGATTATAGTGTTTAGGAAAGTTATTAAACACGTTGACCGAAACATTAATGAATGATTTTCGATTTTTAAAAAATAAATTCTTTTATAAAAACATGACTCTTTTTTGAATTTTAAAAATAGAATAGTCATTAAATGTTTTTTATTTTAAAAAAAATTAAAAATCTGGATTATAGTGTTTAGGAAAGTTATTAAACACTTTGACCGAAACATTAATGAATAATTTTCGATTATTAAAAAATAAAAAATTTTATAAAAACATTAATGACTCTTTTTTGAATTTAAAAATAGAATAGTCATTAAATGTTTTTTATTTTAAAAAAAATTAAAAATCTGGATTATAGTGTTTAGGAAAGTTATTAAACACTTTGACCGAAACATTAATGAATAATTTTCGATTATTAAAAAATAAAAAATTTTATAAAAACATTAATGACTCTTTTTTGAATTTTAAAAATAGAATAATCATTAAATGTTTTTTATTTTAAGAAAATTAAAAATATGGATTACAGTGTTTAGGAAAGTTATTAAACACGTTGACCCAAACATTAATGAATAATTTCGATTTTTAAAAAATAAATTTTTTTATAAAAACATTAATAACTCTTTTTTGAATTTTAAAAATAGAATAGTTATTAAATGTTTTTTATTTTAAAAAAACAAAAAATGTGGATTATATTGTTTAGGAAAGTTATTAAACACGTTGACCTTAACATTAATGAATGATTTTCGATTTTTAAAAAATAAATTCTTTTATAAAAACATGACTCTTTTTTGAATTTTAAAAATAGAATAGTCATTAAATGTTTTTTATTTAAAAAAAATTAAAAATCTGGATTATAGTGTTTAGGAAAGTTATTAAACACTTTGACCGAAACATTAATGAATAATTTTCGTTGATGTAAAATAAAAAATTTTATAAAAACATTAATGACTCTTTTTTGAATTTTAAAAATAGAATAGTCATTAAATTTTTGTTATTTTAAGAAAATTAAAAATCTAGATTACAGTGTTTAGGAAAGTTATTAAACACGTTGACCCAAACATTAATGAATGATTTCGATTTTTAAAAAATAAAAAACATTTATAAAAACATTAATGACTTTTTTTGAATTTTAAAAATAGAATAGTTATTAAATGTTTTTATTTAAAAAAAATTAAAAATTATGGATTATAGTGTTTAGGAAAGTTATTAAACACCCGGCTGTGGAGTAGTCCGGGAAGCAAAAGGTGGAAGAAGATTTACACAATGTGGGGTTAGCAACGATTTCGCAAATATGGAGCGCGAGAAATTTAAAGACTTTTGAGGACAGGTTTGTCTCTGATAATACTATTTGCGGGCGTCATCCTATCGGTGTTTTTCTACATGTAAGTAATGTTATATACGTAATTACCTCTCGCTGAAGTTCATTGATTATTTATTTGAAAACTGAATGTCCATTTGGTATTTGACTTTTGACTTATATGTGGATTTTTGAGGTATCACAGCTAATTTTATGATTTTGATCGCTTAAAGCTCATATAATCGCTTTTAAAACACACATCCAAACACACTGTTTTTTGTATTGTTAGTTTACTTGATCTTAGTACTTAAATATTTGTAGGCAACACTCTGAAATGAGTAAGCATATCGATGTTGATGCAAAGTTAAGGAAGTTCTAAGTTGCTTACTCAGAGACCTTGAATGGTAGCTTTTTTATCAAATGCAAGCATATAGGTTATGTGAATTAGTTGATTAGTTAAAAGAGGGTTATAAAATGTTGTTTTAGTGGTGTAGGTTCATGTTTGTTTACTTATAAATCGGTCGATTTGGGTAATGTTCAACTTTTCCAATGGGTCAAATAGGGTAAAAGTCGCCAACAGTGTGTTTATGGTGTTTTGATTAGATTGATGTTCCTTTATCTAATACATAGGCCATAGGTGAATTGGGGCAATCTTCCCTTTTCTTAACGGGTCGATTTGGGTAATGTTTGCCTTTTCAAAGGTGTCAAATAGAATAAAATATGCTCGAAGCTTTTTTAGCGGGTCGATATGGGTAATGCTCATCTTCTCAGACGTGTCAAATTAAATTGTGAAATTTAGGTGGTAGTTAGTTTCTTATTTTCATTTTTATTACTTTCTTATTGTTGAATATGCCATAAGTCTATTTTTAACACATACCATTTAAGTCGCCTTATTCAGGTTGGATTGTATTTAAGAAACCCTGTATTCTCACATGGCCAGCTTTATGTCGCATTGTCAAGAGTTAAAAGCAGGGCAGGCGTGAAGTTACTTATACTTGATGCTGGTGGGAAACTGATGACTAAAACAAAAAATGTGGTTTATAAGGAAATTTTCAGCGATATTTGAATAAATGTGTATTCGTTGCTTTTAAATTTTAATAAAATGTTTCTACTTTATTTTTCTTATACGTTATACTACTCCAAATAATCGTACGTTGTTGAACTGCGTGTCAACGCGGGCAAATATCTAGTTTTGGGTAATAAACTAAAAAAATGGTGGGTGGGGGCAAATGTGAATGATGTAATACAATGAGTTATTTAAATTGGATGAAAGTGATCAAACCACGTTGATGTAAGTTAATTTTTTTTATCTTTTTATTTCTACCATACATAAATATATTCGGCCCACTAATTTTTTTTTTTTTTTTTTTGGACCCACAACATGTTGTTTCATTAACCCAGACTTGCCCACAATATATATATATGTTTTAATTTGGTTATTAAGTTATTTATAAAATAAGCATGATAATGTAGCAAATGGATTTTATCATTATTAAAATTACAAGTTCTAACCTTTAGGTTTAAAATGCATGCAAATCAACCTTTCACTCTATATGTCCTTGTAGATTTCAACTTTTAGCACAAACCGAGTTAAATTTTCTCGTTTAGTACCCACACATGCAAGTCGTGTGAGGGCATATTTGTCTTTTTTACCATTACATTGAGTTACGGGTCGATTAGTTCATATTCATGCACACCCCTAGAACTGGCGATGTTAAGAAATATTAGGGAGGGGGGGGGGGGGGGGGGGGGGGGGGGGGAGGTCAAGTCCTCCAAAAACTCACCTAACTTGAATAGTTATGGTATCTTTGAGGAGCCTGTGGTTGATATTTCACATCTCATTTGATTGTGATAATACTATCCAAAGATGTTGATTGATTTCAATTAAACTATGGTTAAACTTAATTGCATTTAAACAAACATGAAACCAACAACACACCCATAAATACTAGACAAGAACAAGAGATCACCATGTGTTCCCGAATTTCATTTAATGAAGAAAAGAAGGGAAGCAGAAAGAAAGAAAAACATGGTTTTGTTCTAGAGGTTTTTAGAAGGGAAGTAGAAGGAAATGAAAAAAAATGTTGTGTTCTAGATTTTTTTTTTTTTTTTTTAAAGAAGAGAAGAGAAGAGAAAAGATGGGAGTATATGACTAAATTTCATCTTTCAAATTGGAAGGAAGCAGAGAGAAGAAAGTGATCAAACCACGTTGATGTAAGTTAATTTTTTTTATCTTTTTATTTCTACCATACATAAATATATTCGGCCCACTAAATATTTTTTTTTGGACCCACAACATGTTGTTTCATTAACCCAGACTTGCCCACAATATATATATATATATATATATATATATATATATATATATATATATTTAATTTGGTTATTAAGTTATTTATAAAATAAGTATGATAATGTAGGTTTAAAATGCATGCAAATAAACCTTTCACTATATATGTCTTTGTAGATTTCAACTTTTAGCATAAACCCAGTTAAATTTTCTCGTTTAGTACCCACACATGCAAGTCGTGTGAGGGCATATTTGTCCTTTTTACCATTACATTGAGTTACGGGTCGATAAGTTCATATTCATGCACACCCCTAAAACTGGCGATGTCAAGAAATATTAGGGGGGGTGGGGGGGGGGGGGGGTTTCAAGTCCTCCTAAAGCTCACCTAACTTGAATAGTTAAGGTATCCTTGAGGAGCCTGTGGTTGATATTTCACATCTCATTCGATTGTGATAATACTATCCAAAGATGTTGATTGATTTCAATTAAACTATGGTTAAACTTAATTGCATTTAAACAAACATGAAACCAACAACACACCCATAAATACTAGACAAGAACAAGAGATTACCATGTGTTCCCAAATTTCATTTAATGAAGAAAAGAAGGGAAGCAGAAAGAAAGAAAAACTTGGTTTTTGTTCCAGAGGTTTTTTAGAAGGGAAGTAGAAGGAAATGAAAAAAATGTCGTGTTCTAGATTTTTTTTAAAGAAAAGAAGAGAAAAGATGGGAGTTTATGACTAAATTTCATCTTTCAAATTGGAAGGAAGAGGAGAGAAGAAAGAGGAGCATAGAGAAACTGAGAGAAAAGAACGGAAAAATATATATAGTTTTTCTCTTCTCTTCTACTTTCAAGTAAACTTGGGAACAGAGCGTAAGGGTTGGATTGATATGTCATATATCATTCACTATCAATAATCAACAATCAAGTTAGTCACTTACATAGTAGCATAGACCTTGGGGCCTTAGTTTTGGGAGACCCTAGGCATTAGACTAGGTTGCCAAGGCAATAGGGCCGGCTCTGGACCTAGAACTTATCAAAGATGCCTCGCCATTTCATCAACATACTATATGATACCACGATCGAATACACTTTATTCCCTGTTTGAATTTAACTTATTAGAAGCAACCCGAACATCTAACCAAATATAGTTCGTTTTCAACCAATATATGGATCAAATACGTCAACATATTCATGTCATCGACTAGAAAAAAGAAGAAACAACTACAACACGTGATATGCCTAGCAAGTGTGCATATGGTAGCATTGAATACATATACTGAAATCAAACCGTACGGCCAATTGTGATCGTGAATGGTTTAGCCCAATTAGCCGTAGATTATCATAGGCAACGGATATCAAATTCGAAAGCAATTGAGACAATCTAAATGAAGGGATACATTGTCACTGAGGACTCTTGTCTCTTTTTCATTTTCTTACTTCCATTTTTTAATCGCAACTGAAAACATAACGAGAATACCTACGGTAATCACTGTATGCCTCCACCAACATGCAAGCAAACAATAGCCTATTGCTTCTCCTTTATTTATGTGTGGCTCTTCAGTCTTTCGAAGGCTGCTCTCGGTAACTAGTGGAACCGACTTTGCAGTGGCGAAGCTTGAGAATTTGACTCGGTGGGTCGGAAGTCAGCGGTTACGAGACGGGACCTAATTTTTTTTTTGTAGCTATGGTTCGGGTGATATGTTCGTGTCGGTGATTCGATTCGGGTCGAGTCGAGTCAAACATTAAATACAATAAATATCAAAGTTCTAAGCATTGTTTAACAAATAATTGAACAAAGACACTAAAACATTAAAAATGAGACAAAAGGGTTGGTACTTGGATGAAGCATTACAGTTCATCCCGTCGATCTTTAAGATTTTTGAATTCTTCAATTATGGATAGGGGTGCAAACGAGCCGAGCTAAGCCCGAGCTCGACCAGGCTCGAGCTGAAAAGACTTATTAGAGCTCGAGCTCGGCTCGTTTACTATCTATTAGTTAATATTTTAAATAAAAGTAATATAAATAATAGGTTCGGAGCTCAATAAATGAAGTTTGGCTCAAGCTCGTTTAGTAAACAAGCTTAAATGAGGGGTTAAATATTATTAAATATTAATAAACCTAATATTACACTAAGGCTCAACGAGCCTGACGAGCTTCACATGCTAGGCTGAGTTCGGACTCGATTAGTAAACGAGCTTTGTTTGAAGCTCAGGCTCGATAAGACTCGGCTCGTTTCGTTTCGTGCTTTTTACCCGGTCAAGCTCGAATAGCTAAGAGATAACAGCTCCATCGCTTGCTCATTGAATCTAATATCCCGCACATGTAGTTGTTGTGCTTAGTACTTTAGGATTTAGGCTTTACATTTACTTTGTTCTGAGTTAAAGTTTTGGTTTAAATAATATATTTTTTTTTTAAACGGGGGTCGAAACCCTATATACCAAAAAATTTCATACGAAGACTATATACTCGAAACTTCTGAGCGAAAATTCAGGAGGTCGGCCACCCTTTGAATGCTCCGCCCCTGCGACGTTGCTTGTTCTTTTATTTTGTCACAAAATACTCCTCACTTTTTCATTGGGTAATAAACTAGACTTTGTAGTTAAAACCACAAAACCACTAAACTAAGTCATTTGATTTCATTGTTCATTCTATCAACTAGAGGTGTACAAATCGTTTTTTTTTCACGAACTTGATTTGCATTCGGTTTTAACTTTGATCAGCTTCAAACCAAACCAGTTTTGGTTTAAAACCAATTTGGTTCCGTATCGCTTTTGTCAACCACAACCCGGTCTTTTTACTCGGTTTCTATTGCACTTTATGTACACACTTTTTCAAATTTCTAAAACCGTATAAAAGTGAACTTTTATCAACTTTTAATTTTCACAAACAAGAAATATGAATTTTAAAATAAAGAAAACATGAATTTATTTGTGTTTATGCCAAAATCGTTCTTTTTTTCTCAAGCCGGTTTCGGTTCCAACCGGTTTGTAGTGGTACCAGTTTCACTTCTGGTTCGTTTGGCCGGTTTTAGCGTTGGTAATTATACCCCATTTTCGATTTGGTTCCGGTTTGGGATTTTTTTAGTACAAGTTTATACCGGATTCAATTCAAGTCAGTTTTACCAGTTTTATTCCCTAACCGGTTTTTTATTATTCATCTCTACCATCAACTACTTTTGTTGCTGCTATTATAATCATGGGCGAAGCTTAGTTGGAGCCAGGGGATGCCCCCTTAATTTTGAGGGACGGTGACTTTCGGCCCCCTGGAAAAAAAAAATTCAAGCTTCGCCACTAATTATAATCTAACAATTTGAATTATAACTAGCTAAAGTGAAGTCAGTGATAATATTGCATAAATAAGGCATCCAATTTTATACATTGACTGTTTTTATTGGTTACCTAGTTTAGCTAAATTGCATCGTTTTGGCTTGTTGCCCGCTTGCATCGTTTAAGATTGTTGTCCTCACTTGCATCGTTTCGGTTTGTTTTCTGCCTAAAGTTGCGTAAGATAAAACCACGTCAAAGTAATATATTTTTTCTAACAAATAATGATGTTTTGTCCATGAAATTATGTGCCCGTCGAACAACACTGGTAAATGCCTATTGGATGTCCATGAATTGCATTTCATCTTTGTCAATTTGGGCATAATCTTCATTTGTGAGATTTGAATTTCCGATCTGTCCAACTACAAGACCATTATACGATGTCACAAGTGCTGATAGAAGAGCTATATGTTCCTTGGCTACTTCCACAGTGCATTCCCAAAACTTGACATATTCAGCTGCAAAAAAACTTGAAGCTACATTTGCAGTATTTGAGGTACTGGGATTATTTGGTGAGATTGAACTTTGAGGATGAAACTGTGGTTGTGATTGTGTTTCACTCAGATAATCCCATGGATTACAAGGGTTATGAGTAGGATCAATAATTGGTGCGGGAGGTGTGTAAACAGGAAAGAAAATGGTGATTTAGATGTTGTAGCTAATACAAAGGCGGTTTCAGGTCTAGAACTTGGTGAAGCTTGATTTGAGAAACTAGTTGCACCATGATAAACTTAAGGATTTTGAGGTAAGGGTTGTGGTAGCTTTCCTTCTCTATTCTATGTCTTTGTTCTCAAGTTTCATGATGAACTCATTTATAGTAAGATGCTCAAACGATCCCATCTTCTTTAATACTTCTAGATACTGACTTTAGTGGCTTGGAAGAGCATCAGAAAAACATACAATTAATTCAGTAGAAGCATAAGTAAGATTGAATTTAAAATTTTTCCTCATCAAATGGTAGAATAGGGTGGACATATCAAATAAGGATTTGTTCTTGATATGGCAAAAAGCCTCAAACTCTTTTCTAATTTGATCATGTCTGGTTTTTCGTGCTCTGGCATCTCCTTCACATCTGGTTTGCAAAGCAAGCCACAAATCATAAGTTGTGAGACATTGGTCAAATTGAGGAAAAATGTCTTTGTGAGTTCTTGAGTAAGAACTAAGAATGCCTTCCTCTCTTGATTATATTTCTTTTGTTTGTCATTACCAAGTTATGAGAGTTCAATGGGCATATTTGAATTCTCTTGAAGAGGCCTCACTTATGGCTCTACAACCCTAAACTAGAGATTTGTATTGATTCCCTCAATGTGTCTCTGTATTATGCCTTTCCATGAGTAAATTTCAAGCATGTAATTCAACTTTAGGGCTTTGTTGCTGCTACCCATCTCGTTATCACTAATTAATATGCTCTGAATACTTTGACCTTGATTCACAGCTGCTAATGCCCATGTATTGGTTCCCGATACACTTTGTTGTTGAGCTGTCTGTTGGCTGGGAGCTTGATACCCATAAATTCCCCATGCATTGCTTGAATTAACACTCGGTTGTTGTGTTAGTGCAATTGGTTGGTTGTTCATCACACTAGCAAGAGCCTATGGATAAACCGGACTAACAACCAGAGGTTGTTATCCTTCATGACTAAGGTATCCCCAAAGGATGCACGGATTCACCATTACTCTGAAATGATATCTCGAAAACTGAAGTATAATCCTTGGTCAATGAAAGTCATCTGAGGTCAAAACATGAGTCAACACACAGTCAAGAGCCAACTAAGGTTAGTAACACCAATTGAGATGCACGTCTGAGCCAAGAGCCGATTGAGTGTCACGACTGAGATCCATAGTACTCACTAAGATAAAACTTACCGATTGAGATAAAACGAATTGATTGAGATAACCAAAATGACTAAGGTAAACGTGACCGACTGAGATACACGATTGGCTCAGTATGCCGATTGAAAGACATCAAGTAGCTGCTCAGTCAGCCGATTGAAAGAAAGCTACTAGCTCAGTCGGATCTAAGACCCGCATAATTGTTCTTGACAAAAATGGAGGGTTTTCAAACACTTTTTCACTCTAGTTTTCAATCTAAGCCCGTTTTTGATGAATTCTTTTATAGGTTTTACAGGAAAACACGTTTTGAATCCATTTAGACTATCAAAAACATCTTTTACCCAGAATTTATATCCAAAAACCCAAAAAATTGATGAAAAGGCTTATAAAAAATTCTATCTAAAACCTCACAATTGCACCAAAAACACATATCTGTAAAGAATCCAACTACCAAAATAATCCGTGAATCGAGCCGAAAGCTCTAAACCACTTGTAGGATCGAATTATTATCACATAGATTCAACGGGTTTTATCAAATATAAAGGCGGACTCAATATATTAGATTATGATAGTTGTTAGGAAGATGATTAGAAAGATGAAGAAACAAAGAAATAATCAAAACTTCCTTGATTAATCTAGCGCATAGATGAACATACAAAACACCTTAAAAAGGCACACTTAAGACCAAAAAAAGGAGAACTCTAATGAGAAATGAGGAGTGACTGAGCTTTTATACCTGTCTGAGTCCCTCATACCTTAGGGGACTGGAGGTCTCAGTCCCTTTGAGCTATCGAGTCCATCGACCTATAAAATGTCTAGAATGTCCATGTGGCTTACAAAGATAATTACAACAAACAAAAGACAAAAGTTAAAGAATAGCAAACTAAGCTAGGGACATATCTAACAGTACCGGTGTTGCGTGTTGTACCTGTAGGTCTGCGCATGCTCATGATTAAAGTTTAAATTTGGGGTGTTTAAGTTGATTGATTTTAAATTAATTGACTACCAAAATGGAACTTTGTATACTCACATGAAGATGGTTGAGGATATTAAAGATGTGGTTTATCTTTGGTTGTCCAATAGATTGAGTCTCACTATAGAGGAAATGGAGTTTCTTTTCCCTAGAGTTAAAATTGTATCTTTTTTTGTTCTATAATAGCCTTGTATTCTTGTATTTTTGTCTGTGATGGTGTTTATCCTAACTTTTTGCTGGGATGAGTTCTCACTTGGTGGTTTTGTTTGTATAAAGTGGGCCTTGCTTTTTGGGAAAAAAACATAATGTGACTACACCATATTTTGATGGTCGAAGTCATCATAATTGATTACAAAAATAGCACTACGGGAACAAGTCAAGATGGGATATTGGTGTTTAAAATTATTGTCAAATTTTCTTTTAATTTTGCAAATAGTTCATGTATAAAATGGGTTTATTATCAGCTTACCTTCACCCAATTACATACAGTTTACTATACATATAGCTTACCTATAAGATAAATAATTATGTTATAAGTCTATATAATATATCACGAGAAGATTGATAAACTAACAAAGCACGAGTAAGGCGCTGTAAATTGTTGCCGCCGCCAGAGAAACTCGAAAGTACTTGACTTCAGTCCGAATACTAAAAGACGTGACATCAGGAATAGATTTCAGAAGGAAAGACTTTGTTTACTTCCTGCAAACTCAAATTGACCCCCAACTCTTTCTCAGGATACCACAATCTCCCATAGCAGTCGATCCACCTATGTTTAGTTTGGTACATTGATTATTATTATTATTATTATTATTATTATTATTATTATTATTATTATTATTATTATTATTATTATTATTATTATTTGGGGGGGGGGATGCATTGCCTGTTGACCCATCTTATGATTCCCTAAGCGGTTTGTTTTGCTGCCGGACAGTTAGCACCAATATGGCAGGCTACCTTGTGGGGATCGAATATTTGCATTTGATCCAACTTCAACCAAAGAAAGCCTCTGGAATTGGAACAAATATGGTTCCCCTGTCAACCAGTTGCTTATTGATCCCTCGGGTATGCGGGGATTCTGCCTATATTGAGTCGACTATTAACTATTCATCTTGCTTGGAACCGTCATTGTGTATGAGAAAGATGGCTTCTAACTATGCTTGCAAAGGGTGAATGGACCCAAAAGGGATGAGAAAAAGCACAACCCCGTTTTCACGATTTAGGATGCTCCTATTTCGCTCGCTGCTACTACGTGAATTGCTTTTGCTTTCGTTTCCTCTAGATCTTTCAGTTCATCGTCGCATTGTGCGGGTTTTCTACTAGTATGCTCAATAAGTTTTTTCAATAAGAAGAATGCCATTTCATAACTATACCTTCAACATTAAAGGCTGCATATTGAACTTTAAAGTTTTCAGGTGTCTCGTCCATATCAAAGAAGTGCTCACATCTGCATACCCAATCCTCCACTTTTGCCCCCATTGAATTTAGGGAATTCAATCTTTCCCAATCTATATAATATTTTATTCCTTGAATTGTTACTGTTTTCTAAATGATCCATTGATTTACTTGATGACCCACCATTTGAGTTTGTTTGAATAATCACTTGCTTATCAAGAATTTGTCGAATGTTGACAAATGATTGTACGACTTTTTCAACAAATGCATCGAATTTTAATAGGGTTGTTGTATGATCTTTAATGTCTAATTACGCTTAACTTCGAGTTGTTGCCATTGTTACAATTGGAGTTTATTATTATTATTATTATTATTATTATTATTATTATTATTATAATTATTATGTTAATGAATGAAGATGGTTGCTCTGATACCAATCTTAAGTGGCCAATCGGAGAAGATGAAGTTTAGTGAGAGAGAAGGTTAGTTAGAGAGAGAGAGACAGACAGAGAAAGAGAAAGAGAATTGGAGAGAAAAAGATAAAAAGATTTGATGAATCAATGGTGATCTTCGTATTTTCATTAACGGTATTTAACACCCTTTACAACTTTTTTCCCACCTAATCTATGATTAGAAAGTTTACTATTGTTCTCCCTCAGTTGATCACATTTTACAACTAAGCCCCAATCTTTTTAACATGTAACAGCTGCTAGAGCGGATTTAGTTTATGATATATATGTATATATCTTCATCGTTTTAGTCATATAACTGTTGATCAATCCAATTGAAGGTGAGGGATTTGGGATATTTTGCACCAGTACTTGCCTTTTCTTTTTCTACACTTTTTCTTCAATTCTGGGGAACAATCAGACACGTACAAACTTGAAAGTGAAGGGAGTAGTGTCTCTGGTAGATCTCTAAGCTTTGGGCATGACCAAATATGAAGATGTTGAAGGCAGGTAAGGTGTCGTAAGCCATTTGAAACTGATTCCAACTCCTTAAAATTCCATAGATATAGTTTAGTTAGAGATGATGGAAGAAGAAAAGATGGTGATGAACCACTCATATCTTCTTCTGCCTTCGCACCAATTGCAACCACTTTGTCTGAGTTTCCACCACGTAAGTATAGTACAACAAGTGAGGCTGGGAAATTTTGGAGCCCCCATTCTGAAATAGGCTTCTTTAACCCTCCTATGTCTAACCAACTTAAATTAGGAGGCCACAAACCACATGGAAAGGAGTCATTCAAACTTGGACAATCATTTATCCACATATATTCCAGAGATGTGAGGTTTTGCAATTGCCCATGAGGAAATGACTTCAGATTCTTGCAACTTGTTATCTTAAGGTGTCTCAAACAATAAAGTGGAAAAAAACCGTACCCATTATCTGGAATGGTTTCTATGTTATCACAACTCCCAATTGATAACTTGGTGAGATGAACAAAGCATCCTTCACGAAACAACCTTAGATTCGGCATACTCCAAATGTCAAGAGATTCAAGTGATAACAAGAATTTGTGGTCCAGTCAACTTACCTCCATATTATTACAATTCCAAATTTCAAGAAACTTCATAGAGGATGAGGGGTTGCTCATTTTGGGGAAGCTCAAGGTTGTAGCTAAAGGGCACCATTTTATTACCAGCTTCTCAATGTTATTTGACACATTGTAATTCTTGAGTCGTTGACAACTGTAAATTTCCATTTCTGTGATAGATTTCAAATAAACCTCATTCTCTCCCAGTGATACCAAATTTGCGCATCCACTTACTTTCAACTTTTGTAAACCACCAAGAATCTCGTATGCCTCTGCTTCTGATTCCCATAGGTATGTGAGTTTACCACAATTGAAAACATTGAGATATTCAACTGCCTTAAGATGTTGTAAAACTTCCCCATGTAGTTGAGTAAGTCCTTCAATATTCTTTATGGTCAATTTAGCAATTAATGAAGACGCGCCAACCATGCTTCGTAACACTTCAAAAGAACATTCTTCTACATGTAAAACCCGAAGTGATGGTATTAACTCAATTGCCACTACATCTAGCTTTGGACACTTTTCTATAGATATCTCACGTAGGCAAGGAAACGCTCCAGATTTATCATCACCAATAGTTGACCATTCCTCCCAACCCTTCATATCTTTAAATTTTAAAACTTCAAGTGATGGAAATGCATCACCACGCAAGGTATTAGAAGGTCCAAGAAACTCCAAACCCAGAATCTTTAACCCATACATGCCTTCAACAAACAACTTTTGAAGTGATGCCAAATGCCCAAGTGTTGGTAAACATGTACAATTTCTACAGCCACGTAGCGTAAGTTCGGTTAAGAATTCAAATGCGGGATCCCCTACCCAACCAGGAAACCGTTTTCCACTGTAATACACAATCTTGAGGCTTTTCAACTTCTCAAAAGGCCTTAACCCTTCAAGCACTTCGTATTCGGTTATTTCATTCCGGGAACCATCAAATACGTCACCCCATGTGATCTCCAAATCAAAGATACTCTTTTTTTGTTGTAAGTTCGCCCCCTTTGCGTGTGCTGCGTTTTTTACTTTGTGCAGCCCCTCAATAGAAAGTTGACCTTGAAGATGCAATAGGCCCTTAAGATCGGATATATTAAACTCATGAGCTTCTCCAATAATGACTTTGGATAGAGTTTGTAGACCCATCAACCCACCAATTCCTAATGGCATCTTGTTCAACTTGGGAGTATTAGTAATGTTAAGATGTCGCAGGTTGATTAATTTTACAATACTATTTGGCAAGCCAGATAACATATGACAACCGGATAACAATAAGCTCTGTAGATTATGAAGGTCACCGACTTGCTCAGGTAAACGTGTGATATTAGTGTTAGAAAAATTGAGGTACCGCAAATGTTTGAGACTACCAATGGATTCTGGTACCTCTTTGATTGTATAATTAGCTAGGCTTAACACCCTTAGGAACTGCAGTTGTGGAAGTGGCTTGACAAGAACCATGCCTGATATGTAGAATCGATGCCAAATACTTAGCCTTTCCACCGACATAGGTAAGAAGATTCTTAGATGCCTAGCTCTTTGTAGTGTCTTGAACTTTGTGTACATTTCATATTGTGCACGGATAAAAGAAGCGTGGTGGAATTTTTCCAAAGCTTCATTCTTACCATCAACATCCATCTTATTATCCAACATAAAAAAGAGCTCTCTAGCAACATTTTTGGCCAAGTCATTTATCAGGTCATGCATTGTATATCGTGATTTTACATTGGTTGAATGCTGAAAAAAGGACCTCGACACTAGCTCTTCAAAACACTCCCGACCAAAATTCTCAATTGACTGGTTTCCATTTAACTTGTACAAAAATCCCTCAGCCATCCACAAGAGTACTAGTTCATCCTTGTCAAACATGTAGTCCTTTGGGAATAAGCAACAATACACAAACATTTGTTTCAAATGTGGTGGTAGATCATAGTAACTTAGCCTTAATGCGGGAAGAATCTTACTTCCATTATGTGAACTCCATAACTCACTGTTTAAGAGCTCCTCCCATTCTTCAATATTGGATTTTGTTCTAAACACCCTCCCAAGTGCCCTCAAAGCCAAAGGCAAATTCCCACATTTCTTGATGATAACTTCACCATGCAATTTAAGTGTTCTATTTACATTAAAGTTTTGCTCACCAGATGCATGTTGAGAAAATAAACATAGAGCATCTTCATCTGACAAAAGCTCGAGATGGTAACGTTGAACAGATTCCATCATCGATGCAACCATGGTCTTCCGCGTTGTCACAAGAATTTTACTTTGAGGAGCCCCTACTGTAAGAGGGCGTTGGAGGCGTTCCCACTCGTTATAATTTTCGTTCCAGACATCGTCTAGAACAAGTAAGAACCTTTTCTTTGATAGCTTTTCTGCAAGGGCTACCTGAAGCAGATTTAGATTAGCAAAATCTTGGTTCCCTCCACCTACAGCTTGAAAAATAGCCTTGCTAATCTTAAATACATCAAACTCATCAGAAATACAAACCCACGACATGAGTTCAAAATGATTCTTCGCCTTTTCGTCGTTATACAAAAGTTGGGCAAGAGTGGTTTTGCCAATCCCGCCCATACCAACTATGGACACAACGCTAACATTTTGACTACTTGATGGTTCACTGTGCAACAAATTCCCCAACAATGCCTCTTTATCACTTTCCCGACCTATAACGCCTTTTATGGGCAAGAACGAAGTTTGCTCATGCAGTTTACTGGTAGCAGCTCTATTTGGCATTTCAGCCTTATTAGTCAAACCCAAAATACTTATTTTCTCAATGAGGTCACGTAATTTGGCTGTGATCCCATCTAGCTTAGTACTCATCTTATGACCATACTTAAGAGCATGAAATTTGGTTGGAACGTACTTTAATACCTTACTTGTGCTGGCATGATGTTCTTGATTCAATTGGCGCCGGATAGCTTCAGTGGCCAAATCATCAAGCACATCATCTATTTCATAAGCTAGATGCTGGAGTTGGTTCAACCACAATTGAACTGATGTGTCTGTTATGTGCTTCTGAGCTGCATCAGCAAGCACGGCCTGGATAAGGGGCAAGGTGTTTTTCAGTTTCTCGACCTCGGAAGAGATTCCTGCAGATCTAGCCAGTCTGATCAAGTCAGCAGAGGCCAGCTTCTCAAGCAACATAGAGATGAATGCTCCGATAAAGAGTTCAGCAATAGCCATTGGAAATAAAAAGATTTATTGTTTCTGGTGGTTTTTTATTTGATTTCAGAGAACTGATGTGATGGAAGCAAATAGGTTATTAGAACTATGATGTTGCCAGCCTCATCATACTAATCAAGTCTTTGTAATATATAAAATATGTAGCAGCCGAAAGTGAGGTGATCACTTTAGTGTAAAATAGTCCAAATTACTAGCAAAATTACACTTCATTATGCACATCAGTGATTATCAATTTGTATAGTTTTTGTACTTGGAAGTATAATATTAACACATATCGTAAAGTAACATAAAGTTTGAATGAAAGTTATGCTTTTTTTAACATATTCTTATATAATGTGGCTAAATGATGCCATTTTGTAGTTCAAGATCACACAGAAGTGAATAGATATATAGCACTTTATCATAAGGGCTATCCCACTATCAGGGGCGATTCTTTTAAGGGGCGGCCGACCCCCCTGAATTTTTTCTTAGAGGTTCCGATTATATAGTATTCGTATAGAAATTTTTTGGTATATAAGGTTTCAACCCCCCCCCCCCCCCCCCCCCCGAAACTGGTTTTGGACCCCCCGAAGTTTTTGGTCAAGATTCGCCACTGCCCACTATCTTCAATTCTATAATGTTGATCACAGTGGCGTATTGATATATTTCTTGTAATTTGGACCGTTGTTGCTTAAAGCGATTAGTTATCATGATCTTCATTTTAGTTAAGTGTAACTTCTTATGTTATGCTGTTACACTTGATATGCAATTAACATGAATCTGTTACGACTCATTTCATCTCAGTCCATGGTCTCTAGCACAGTTAGATTACCATACATCAAAATGATAGAATTATAAAAACAATACACTAAAAATTTCATTCGTAATATTGTAAAATAATTTGGCTTACATATGATTAAAAGCACTTTATTATTATAATAGAAAATCATTTTTTTTTAAGCAAAACTGTTTAGGAAGTTTTGGCATTTTATTTTACCCATTATCATTAGGAAGTCTAAGAGGTCAAGAAATATTCTTCGAGGCATTGTTTTTACTACGTTATGGTCTATTTGGAACGAGCGCAACGCAAGGATCTTCAAAGGTGTTAGGCGTCGCCCGGTTGAAGTCTTGCAAAGTATAAAAATGACTTCGTACTTTTGGTATCATAATAGAGCTAAAAATATAGATTTAGATTGGAATGCTTGGTGTAAAAACCCTCTAGTTGTGATGTAACTTCGTTTGTTTTTGCCCGGGGGTCCTTGTTTTGAGGACCGGCCGTGGCGTTTTTTTGAATGAAACTTATCTTTCAAAAAAAAATTATACAAACCAAACTGAACCTTCAACCCATCATCAATGAAATATAACCCGAATTGACACGTTTTGATATGATTGGGCTGAAAATTTCAAACAAGAAAAAACAAACACCCTAATTGTCAAACGCTCAAAATGAAATTAAAAAAAAAAAAAAAAAAAAAACAACAACAACAACAAAAGTAGTCTATTATTAAGGTTCAAATTTTTAACTGCACTAGATATAATGATTTGTAGCAGCCGAAAGTGAGGCGTTCACTTTAATGTAAAATAATCCAAATGACAACCAAATTTCCACTTCATTACACTGATCAATGATTGTGAATCCTATAGCGAATGTTTGACCAAAGTCTACTTAAAATCTAAGTTGTACTTTTATGTAATTGACTAGGCCATCTGACGGCCAGAAACTTGGTAATTCGAACGTAAGCTGCTCGGGAACGAATGGTCAAACAGGCGAATATGCATCGTTTGGAGAAAGAATTCAAGGTTAATGATTGGGTTTATCTTCGCCTAGCTACAACCATACCGTCAAAATTCTGTTTCAAATCGTCAGAATCAGAAAATTGGTAAGCGTTTTTATGGGCCTTACAAGATATTGGAACGTGTTGGGAATGTGGCATACAAATTGGAACTTCCAGTAAACCCGAGAATTCACCCAGTTTTTCATGTGTCACTACTTAAGAAGAGTTACAACACCAGCACTGAAATGGAAGGATCTTTACCAGAGGTTGCTGATGTCCCACCACTTTCGTACCTGCCATAATCTGTCATTGATACTCGTTTCTCATTGCATGGTCTTATGGAATATTTAATCAAATGGGAAAAACGTAGCTTGGAAGAGGCAACATGGGAGACAGTCACAAGCATAAGCATATATGGAAGTTGATTGTCCCTACTTCAACATAGAGGTGAGCAAAAAAACTGGTTCGGGAACCGAAACCGGTAAAACCGACCCGAACCGAAACCGGTCAAAACCGGTTTCACGTGAAACCGGTACTAAAAAATCTCAAACCGAACCGAACCGAAAACCGGCCTAAAACCGACGGAAAAACCGGTCAAAGAAACCGAAACCGGTACACAAACCGGCCGAAACCGAAACCGAACCGAAACCGGTTTAAGAAAAATACATTTTTTTTGCCATAAACACAAATAAAACTTTGTTTTTTTGTATTAATATTCAATTTCTTTTTTTAAAAAACCCTAAAAGTTATTAAAAGTTAAATTTTATGTAATTTATACGATTTTAAAAAGTGCGCGAAAAACCGATTAAGAACCGAAACCGAAACAAACCGAAACTGAAACCGAACCGAAACCGGTCTTCGAAACCGGTCTTACGAATCGACAAAACCGGTCCAAAACCGAACCGGTATGGAACCGAAACCGGTTCGGCCAGGAACCGGTACTGTAGCGAACCGGTTTGGAACCGAAACCGGTTCGGCAAAAAAAACCGATTTGCTCACCTCTGCTTCAACATTAGGGACAATGTTAGTTCTCAGGGGGGAGAGTATTGAATATTATTGATACATCCGGCCCAGCTTCCAGCTCGTCGAGCAACAACCCAGGCCCAGCAGAAGGTCTAGGCTCGGCCCACTTGGAAAGGTTCAAAAGGAAGATCAATCGGCCCAGCAAATTTGATAATTAATTATGGTTTTGTTATTGTTTTACGCATTGTTTCTTTAGTTGAACTTGTCTTCATGTTAGTGGTAATCATGCATGTAGTGAGATTAGTGGTTCCTAGAATAAAGGTAGTGGAGTTGTGGAGGTAGTTTAGGATTTGCATATTTAAGTTCCTCCATTGTTTTTTATTATGAAGAAAACCAAAAAATTGCTCCAAAAGCTTGTTTCCTCTTTCTTTCTTCTTGGGAGTTAACCCACTCAAAAAGGGTATAACAGTTATCCTAATTCGTGGCCGTTTAGGAGGTGAATTGTGGAATCCTAATTTTCAATTACGTGGTGTTTTTTCTAAGTATTGTAATTCAAGTTTGGAGTGCCCAATGAATAAACCGAGTGGTGAGTTCTGTATCTTGAATCTATAATGTGTTTAAATTGGTTGTTTCTTATGCCACTGTGACTGATAGACCCGTTTAAGTTCTTTGTTTTGCCAGGTGTAGAGTTATACATATGTGTATGTCTTTGAGTTTAATGTAGTGATTTAAAATATATATATATATATATATATATATATATATATATATATATATATATATATATATATATATAGGGGAAGGTTCAATAGAGAACTCATAGTTAGGGAGAGAACTCAAGAACTCCTTAAGTATAGGGGTATTTTTGTCAAGTTGTATTCACTTCATCTTCCCCAACTTTAGAAAATTATAGAACCCTAAATATCTTCCCCAACTTTAACCCTAGATCTCTTACTCCAATCACATCTATCAACAAGCTCTTACCAGATTATAACATGTTTCACATCGATTCAAAACCTAATACGTGTTCATACATATAGGAACTGAAGGTACATGCTCAAAAATTCTCAAAACTGAAGCACTCGTTCAATCGATTTAATTGATAACAATGACGACAGAAGGTTCTTTTTTTGTTTTAATCTAACGTATGACTTTGTTGTTGTTTTCGTTAATTAGGTCAAAATTCTTCATCTAATTCAAACAAATATGCAATAAACGCTGATTATTCATCACGTATTGAAGATAATAGAGGAAAACAACCTATTTTGATAGATGATATTGCAGAATCAATATCAAACCTTGATTCTTATTCGTGTACAAAATCCGATTCAGATGATACACATTTGTCTGGCATTGAACATAGAGGTACCTGATTCAATTTTTTACGTACTGCACATGTGCACTACATTTGCTACGTGTTTACTGGTTGTTCTATACAACATATAGGTTTGTGGTTTTTTTACGCACTTCACATGTGTAATACAACCATATTGTTAATACTTTATTCTTTAAAGCATATATATTTTTTTGTTCATCTCCAGGACCAAGAAGGAGCACAAGGATAAGACAAAGGCACTGGTTGTTCTATACAACATATAGGTTTGTGGTTTTTTTATGCACTTCACATGTGTAATACAACCGTATTGTTAATACTTTATTCTTTAAAACATATATATTTTTTTGTTCATCTCTAGGACTAAGAAGGAGCACAAGGATAAGCCAAAGGCACTAGTTGTTCTATACAACATATAGGTTTGTGGTTTTTTTACGCACTTCACATGTGTAATACAACCGTATTGTTAATACTTTATTCTTTAAAACATATATATATTTGTTAACAAAATATGGATTGCGCATGTGCACTTCACATGTGTAATAATAATAATGATACATACATTGATTTTAAATGCAGGCTGTGTATCCAGACACGTCTATATAGTTCTCAAGTTCTCTCCCTAACTTAACACTAACTATCACATATACTATTGTCATGCAATTTTCGTACTGCACATGTGCACTAAATTCAGTTTGCGTTTACTGAATGTTTTACGCAACCTATACGTATGTGTTTTTTTTTTTAAATTTATGTATTGCACATGTGCACTATATTGCAATTGTGGTTGCTATATTTTTTACAAAATATGTACATGTTTTTAAATTTACGTATTGCACATGTGCAATACATTCAGTTGTTTCTACTGCATTTTTACACAGAATAGAGGTATGTATTCAAAATTTATGTATTACACATTTGCACTACATTCATTTTGCATTTACTGTAATTTTTACACTACATGTTTTATAATTCGTGCACATGTTCACTAATAATAATAATACAAATGTTTTTTTAAATGCAGGTCGTGTATCCGGTTGTGTCTATATAATTCCTGGTGGAACCACCTATTGGGTACTTAAGTATTGGATTCGGATGATGTTGTAACATGTGACAAGTGCGGTCATATAGGCCACAATAGGAGAACTTGCAAGGGTCAATCACAATAGAATGGAGTTAATAAAAAATAATATGTTATGAACATGTCTTTTGGATGATGTATGTTATGAACATGTCTTTTGGGTTATGTTTGTTATGAACATGATATTATGATATTAGGTTAACAACTTGGCTTTTTGGTATGTAATCAACTAGACGATTTTATGTTATGGCATTTATCACTTATGTAATGTTGTTTGTTTTGGTATATGTTAAAAACTACTACAACAAAAAAGTGCCGAAATGTATTAAAATCTGCAACCAAGAATGTGCCGGCATGTGTTAAAAAACTACAGCAAAACTGTGTCATAAACTACAGCCAAAATGGGTCATATATTGGCGCAAAAAAAAACTTCAGAAAAAATATGCCGAAATGGGTCAAAAGCAGCATCAAAAAAACTGCAACAAAAATATGTTGAAATGCATAAAAATTGCAGCCAAGAAGGTGTCAAAATGTGTCATTATGCAGTGAAAATGGGTCATTAGGTAGCCAAAAATGCCACTCGAGTTTAAACAACCAAACTGATATTAACATGCCATTCGTTCGTCTGTTAAACTTGGTACATGCATAAATTCAAAACACATATCCATTTATTATACATCCAAACTTAGTACATAGGGAATTCATTGTAAAACAAATACATGATGAAAATGACCCAACTAAATAAATTCAATCTTTTGTTCTTCAATTCCATAATCCTAGCTTGTTCTTCATGCCGCCTAATATGAGATTTCCTTATCCTAGCTTGATAGTCATGGCTGTTAATCGATCTCAATAGACATGGTATCACCTCATCAGATCCTCCATACAATGGAGTCTCAGCCAAACCTACAAACCCACTACTCATTCCCTGTAGTACATTTAACATTCGATATAAAAGTCGCATTACACATTTGAAATACAGTTACATCAATAACATATGGTAGCACATGACAAACAAAACATCATATCATTTTAACATTATCCTATCACAAATTAAATTATCACACATGTGTAATACATTATACATTTATAACACAAGTGTAGTACACTGCATACAAAGCCTATTCACATTAAACATCAACTAAAACAAGACTACAACACATATGAAATATAATTCCATATATCTCAGATGTGCAACATATGACAAGTGCATCAGTCTAACTTAACACTAACTATCACTAATAATATTATCACACATGTGTAATACATGGCATAATTATCACACATGTGCAATACATTGCACACAAAGCCTGTTCACGGTTAACATTAGCTGAAACAATCATATTACACATGTGAACTACAGTTACATCTATCACACATGCGCAACACATAACAAACAAAGCCCAACCTTGTTTAATTACTAACTATCACCAACCATATTAACACACATGTGTAATACATTCACGATTATCACACGTGTGCAATACATTGCTTACAAGCCAATTCACGAATAACATTAGCTAGAGCAGTCATAGTACACATGTGGAATACAGCTAAATCTATCACACAGAAACATAATCTCATTTAGCATCAACATTAACCATATCTCACATACATCTAAAGAATAAAACATGTAATGTTACTCGAAATTTTGTTATTTATACAAAACACTCAACAATTGATGCAACATGTGTATTAAGATGAGATATGTTTGTAATACACCAAATAAGTGACGATTTGTATCAGATTATAACTATTTACGACTACAGATTCGTACCTGATGTTGATCCATGATGAGTTTATTGATTTTCGTGATGGATTTGTAGAAGGAAATCAGGTTTATAGAAACCCTAGAATGTTGTATGAATGATATTGATGAGAGCTAGAGAGATAGAGAGAGATGGAGGATTTTCCAGGAATGAGAGGAAATGATTTGTGTATTTTTTAAATTTCCAATTTTACCCTCCCTTGTTTAAAACCCTATATTTTTTAAGATAGCAATCTCCTTTGATCACAACCATTGATCTTGTGAGATCAATGGTTATTATTTAGTTCTCGAGTTCTCTCAATAAAATGAGTTTTCTATTGAACCATCCCCTATATATATATATATATATATATATATATATATATATATATATATATATATATATATATATATATAGGCTAAGTATCTAGGAAAAACCCAAAATTTTGAAGAAACCCCCACAAACCCAACTAGTGGCCTAGATTAATCCACAACACCTACTATTATTTTAATCAATAAGGGTAAAATAGTATTTTTACACTCCCCCCTCTTTTTTAATTTGAATCTTATCTTTTCCCTCCTATATAAACAACAACTCACACTCTCTTTCTTCATCTATCTTCCACCATCTTCATCAAGAATAATCCCACCACCACCATCTTCATCAACATTCATACGAGATCTGTGATTTTTGTTTGAAGATGAAGATCAACCATGGCAACCGATAAGGTTCTCAATCTTCTAGAGATTAAAAATGAAACTCTTGATCTGGTACAACTCTTCCTCTTCCTTTGTCTCTTTTTTTTTATATAAAATTTTGCTTTCCTCTTCCTCCTATCTCACGAGCTCTGTTTTTTGTTAAATTCATTTTTTTGTTTTCTTTTACGATTTTCTATACCTCTGTTTTAATTTGGCTTCAATCCATCACTATTGAAGTTGGTTTTTATTTAATTCATTTTCAATCCATCGATGTTTAATCCATCACTATAAAATTTTGCTTTCCTTTTCCTCCTATCTCACGAGCTCTGTTTTCTATACCTCTGTTTTAATTTGTTTTCTTTTACTATTTTCTATACCTCTGTTTTAATTTGGATTCAATCCATCACTATTGATTGTTCATCACAGATGGTAAATATTTTTCTGAAAATATGTCATCACAAATGTTGGAAAATCTCGTTGAGTATTTAGAAGTATAGGGATTTAAAAATAAAAATTTAAGTTAATAAACTAGTAGAAACTCAACCAAAAGTTTTGATTCTTATTAATTGGTGTCCTAAGATATTTAGTGTAAGTACACTTCCAAACCAGCAAGGATCAACTTTTTATGTTAGGGGTTAGGTGGTTTAATTTTTTTTTTTTAAGTTGGAAATAATTGTTGTTTTTTTGTGTGTTACTAGCATCTCTTTTTTTTGGGTGATTTATTATATTAAACATCGAAAATGATTTTTCGTTTTGTGTTTTATGTTCGTAGTATCTTTGTGTTTAGTTAGGGTGTTTTTATTGTCTATATTTTCGTATAATCTTTGTGTTTAGTTAGGCTGTTACGTGTGTAGCATATCTGTTTTTTGTAGTCAAATTCTGTTCTATGTTTTCTAGCATATCAATTTTTGTTCTATGTTTACTGCAGACTACAAAAGTTGTCTGTGTTTTTCCTGTTACACATGTAACACTCATGTGTTTTTGCACCATGTCTGTCTTTTTTTTTGTTTTCTCATGTATGAGTTTTTTTTATGTTACCTATGTCTTTTTTACAGAAAATGTCTGTTTTTGTGTTTTCTCATATAGTCTTATCTATAACTAAAGATAGAAAATGTGTTGTTATTTGTTTTCAGAATGACTTTTTGGAATGTTGTTATTTTGTGTTTTCTCTGTGTTTAGTTAGGGTGTTTTTCTCGTCTATATGTTCGTATCATCTCTGTGATTTTACTTAGGGGTGTTTATTATGTTAAACATCGAAAATGATTTTTCGTTTTGTGTTTTATGTTCGTAGTATCTTTGTGTTTAGTTAGGGTGTTTTTATCGTCTATATTTTCGTATAATCTTTGTGTTTAGTTAGGCTGTTATGTGTGTAGCATATTTGTTTCTTGCAGTCAAATTCTGTTCTATATTTTCTAGCATATCAATTTTTGTTCTATGTTTACTGCAGACTACAAAAGTTTTTGCTGTGTTTTCCTGTTACACATGTAACACTCGTGTGTTTTTGCACCATGTCTGTCTAGTTTTTTTTGTTTTCTCATGTATGAGTTTTTTTAATGATATTCAACACGCTAATACTCTGTAACTATTCATTAATTTCCCTCTTTTTTTTTCTTTTCTTTTTTCTTGTGGGTGTCTTAAAGTTTTGATTTTTTAAGGAAATTTATGTTTTTTTCATGAATTATTCAATTTGGTATCTGGGATTTTGATCTTTTAGACAAATTTAGGTTTTTTTTTAATTGATTTTTATGAGTTAATTTTGACTTATATTTGGTCAAAAGTGTACATGTATTTGGGTTCTTTTGACTGTAGTGTTTCTAATGTTGACTTATATTTATGAGCTAATTTTGACTTATAATTGTTTCTATGTTGGTGAGTTTTGAGGTATAAAAAAAATTAAACAATTGATAAATACTGTTTTTTGCAGTCAAATTCTTTTTTCTATGTTGGTGTATTTGGGTTCTTTTCATAAATACTGTTTTGTGGGTTTCGTATAATCTTTGTGTTTAGTTAGGCTGTTACGTGTGTAGCATATCTGTTTTTTGCAGTCAAATTCTGTTTTCTATGTTTTCTAGCATATCAGATTCTGCTCTATGTTTACTGCAGACTACAAAAGTTTTTGCTGTGTTTTCCTGTTACACATGTAACACTCGTGTGTTTTTTGCACCATGTCTGTCTAGTTTTTTTTTGTTCTCTCATGTATGTGTTTTTTTTTTTAATGTTACCTATGTCTTTTTTACAGAAAATGTATGTTTTTGTGTTTTCTCATATAGTCTTATCTATAACTAAAGACAGAAAATGTGTTGTTATTTGTTTTAAGAATGTTTGTTATTTGTGTTTTCTCTGTGTTTAGTTAGGGTGTTTTTCTCGTCTATATGGTCGTATCATCTTTGTGAATTTACTTAGGGTGTTTTTTTCTGTGTTAAGGTAGGATGTTACGTGTGTAGCGTATCTGTTTTGCAGTCAAAGGTTGCTTGTAATTCAGTAAAAAATGTATGCTGGGTGCAGACTACAAAAGTTTGTCTGTGTTTCCAGAAAAAAATCCTGTTACACATGTAACACTCGTGTTTTTTGCAC
The DNA here is from genome assembly GCA_028751855.1 of Ambrosia trifida. Classification (NCBI taxonomy): domain Eukaryota; kingdom Viridiplantae; phylum Streptophyta; class Magnoliopsida; order Asterales; family Asteraceae; genus Ambrosia; species Ambrosia trifida. The sequence continues at coordinate 215,347,055 of CM054122.1, read as the reverse complement.
CTTATCAGGAATGTAATATTGCATATTATAGAGGAAGAATTTGGAAAAAAAATTCTTGAATGGAATGTCATTGATCATGGGATGAAATCTATGTTTGCGTATGTTTCGTATGTAACAGCACCACTAAGTTGGTATACATTAGTTTCTGTTTTTTTACTATATACAAAGTTTTGATTTTTTTCATGTAAATTGATGAATTTTGTTTTATTTTTGCAGGTGAGCATATTTTTTTGCATTAAAGATGAAGATGATTATCAAGAATGAAGTGTAGACAATTTTTTTTTATTTATGATAGTTTTTTTTAGCATTTTGTCGATTTGTAATGACCGTTTTGTTTGTTTTAGCACTTTGTAAGAAACAATTTTTGTGTACATTTGAATGTTTTTTGATCTATAAAGTTTTTAATTGATTATATACAATCTGTGCAATTTTAACGTACGCAACACTGCATATGTTACATATGTAACACGGGCGTCTGACAACTTATATAAGAATGTGGAAAAAGTAAGAGAGAGATGATGTGACATGTGTGGGGTCCACACTGTCATATCTGCTTTTCAGAAAATGGCATTTGACCATTGTGCCCTTTTTTTGTCATCTACCATAATTATTTTATTAAAATAATGTAGATTCAATCTAAGCCATTGATCACTTTAGATCAATGGTTTAGATTAGGTTTACCAAGTTTCTTCAAAATAGGAGGGTTTTTATTTAATCCTTGCCCTATATATATATATATATATATATATATATATATATATATATATATATATATATATAACCCTAGAGTTTTAAATGAACTTTTCAAGAAGCACGCATACCAGAATAGTTATGGGACCAAATGCATGCATCATGCATTACTTGATCTAATGCCACATTATGAAATAAGTATGAAATTTCAATTATTGACTGTTGGGCAAGCGTGCTGAATTCACAAGAAATCATGAGAGACGACAATATAATAATTATACTTATATTAAAAAAGACATATACTAATCCAACAAGTTAACATCAACTAATAGAAATTGAAAAAGAAATGTCAATGCCTTAGTGTTAAACCAATGTAAAACGTAATTATTAAGGCTAAAAAAATCATATACTAAATGAAGTAATTCAACAGTTCTTCATAATCTTCATCTATGTCTTCCTCACTTGCTTCATCCTCTGTTTCTTCGTCATTTAGTTCATCTACATAATTATTATCATCATTATATGTTGTTTCCTCTGATTCTTCACCGTTTTTACCTAATTTTAAACGACAAGTCCTAATATAACCCCTCACTAGTTTCATACAAAAACCACACTTTCTCTTCTTCTTATTGCTCATCTTTTTGGCCTTATCACATGCCCCAACTACACGTTTATGTTTACCACAACCTTTGTTACATATTCCTTTTGGTACTGTAAAAGAAACTTCTAATGGTTCTTCATGTGATATCAAATCCTTGATTAGAACGTCGTTCATGTTGTATGAAGGATCAATTGGAAGATCAAGAAAAATCTTATCCTTTATTTTTTGAACTTGAAGATCAAGTTCTTCAAGCTTTTTATCATTGCATCTGAGACGATCAGTGCACATCTGAATGTTATCATTAATGCGACGTCTTATAACCGAATTTTTACCTTCATCAGCATGATACCAGTTATAAATTGTGTACATAAAAGAAAATGGTTATACACATAGGTATAACCTAACATTTTACAACTAAACATATTTATAAACAATGTATTGGAACAAAAGAAACTGATTTAACAAATGTATATAGTACCTGTTAGCCATACTATGAACGCTACTAGGAAGAGCGTCTACACGCCACCGCGAATGAACATACTTTGAAGGAATCCTCTCTATGCTGTGATGTCTAAAGACGCAAAACACATGGTGACAAGGAATTCCTATACGTTTGAATCCCATACACACATAAGTAACAATATGATCAGACATATCAAGAATATCCTGCAATAACAAATAAGCGACTATAAATACAAAGTACATAATTATACACATATGTATATTATCCGAAATATTATAGATCTGATAGAAAAAAACAAACCTTGAACTCATTAACAATGTTTTCGTATGATCTTGGTGAGCAACCTTATACGTATGTATGTTCCCAAACACTTCCCCTCGATCGCAAATGTAACACGAGATCATACATTTTAGAAGCTCCTTTTGGACTTCAAGGAATACAATTCTTGTGTAGATTTCATTTGCATGACGTTCTCAGCATATTGCTCATACATGAAAATAGCTTCATCTAGGGTACGAAACGTAGCTCCCTCATAAGCCATAAGGGTAGCTGGAACAACTGGAATCCAAGACCTCAAACACTTAGCATATACATTAGCTAATATGGTTTCTACATGAAAAGAAAAAAAAAAGACAATAGTTAAAGAAGGATGTAATAAAACTTTTAACAAACCTGTTAATATACAAACACAAATGTACAAATATTTATAGCATATGGGGATTTCAATTAACAACTCAAGGATATTGAAAAAACAATTCAGTAGCCCTCAAAGTAGTTGAAAACATATATCCAGTATGAGCCAAATATACAAATGCGTATATGTAGAGAAGCTTATATTATCTATCCATGCATTTTACTATGTGTACATAATGTCAATCTAACTAAAATTACCTTCCTGTTCAAAACCAGAAACAACAAAAGGAAGATCAGCATCATCACCATTACCAGAAAACATTGAACTTGACGAAGGCATTGAAATAGAGGAACGTATAACATAACTGACATCACTCAAATCATCATTATTGTTAAAAGAGTGAGTGTTGTTGTTGTCAATAATGTTTAACTCAGATATTAAATGCGAAGTAGATGCAAAACTTCCGATATCCATTAAGAAAACCTGTAAAAAATCGATGCATTAAGAAAACTTGTAACAAAATCGACTTCTAGGTATATAAAAAGAAGAAAATTCAATCAATCGATCTCAATCGATGTATATGTAGATGCATATCATTCTAAAAACCCTAAGTTATACGATTGAGAATATTATTGGTTAGAAACATATGGATTAGATCTCAAAAAACCTTGCTATGATGAAACTGATAAACAATTGATCGATCCGTAAGGAAGAAGGATAGAACGATTGAAAGATTGAACGATTGAACGATTGAATAATGTTGTTAAAGATGAAGAACGGGGGTGAAGAGGAACAGAGGTGGAGAGGATTTGTAATCAGAAAGATAAATACGTAAAAATCCTATTTGAGATGTAAAATTTCAGTATTACCCTTCCCCCTTTAAATCTACTTAAACAAAATTATTGGCTAAGAATGGTTCTCTTGGTTCTCAATCTCCCCATTGGTTCTCATTGAACCAAATCCTTATATACAATATATATTGGTTATGATATCAAGAATTATAATAAATACGTATACAAGATTTATTGTTATCATATTTTTATATAAGATATATATTATCTATACTACTATATAATTAGTTCTATATGGGTAAGATGGTCATTTCATGATCATTTAAATGGACAAGATTGTAATTTCATCTATTGAACAAGACAAACTGTAACGCCCCAAAAGCTCATTTCGCATAATTATGCCATTAGACGTGATTAGAAAAATATTAAAACGAGACTTAGACAATAAGAATATGGGCTATGTTCTAATATGGAAATAACCTAGTTAATATTATTATTTTTATAAATGAATACAAGGTGTTGAAACTAGCTTTATTAGTTAGTTTTTATACGAAAATGACAGTGGGATAACTTGAGGGACTATAGTTGCCATCTAGCCAAACATGAAATGTTAAAATGGTAACATAAGGGTGAACACACACACACTTGTGTGTGTGGGTCGATTCTTTCATCAGGAGAATCATCTCCTTCATGAACCAAACCCTAAACTACAAGAACGAGGCCAAATTCAAGCTAAATCAAAGGGGTTTTTAGTGCATTAGCTAAAATCCGGATCATCTAAGCCTAACACACAATAAGGTATTTTTTATTTGGTACAATTTGATGTAAACATTCGTTTTTTATCATGGTGAAAAATTAGGGTTTTTAAGAAACGTGAAATTGTAGGTTGATTGAGGTTGCTTTAGACTTGGGGAACCTCAAATGTACCTAGTATGCTTGTGAATCATATTCTATGTGTGTAATTGATGTTGGTCATATGAATATGTTAATATGTGAAGTTGGGTTTTCTACCTCTAGGTGGATACCACATATAGCTAGTAGTTATGATAACTCTTAGGAGTTGTATAATGAGAAAATTAGGCTAAAGACTCTAAACAACATGATATGATGATGATTTGACAAATAAGTATGCTTTTGCTAAGCTTAACTCATGAAAATCAATTGAATTTGGTGGGTGCACACCAAGTATTTGATGAAACGCCTCAATAGCCTTGTTTGCAAATTGAGGTGATAACTAGATTTGGGTAATCATGGAATTACCCGCATATAAAACGTGAAACACGTGTTTAAAAGATAGATCACACCATACATGAAAATATACCCCAATGATGATTGGGAAAGTGATATAATGGTGTGAATAAACTCATGAGATGTGTTAATTATTGGATATTATGACTAACTTAATTAATCTTATGAGTATAGATAAGGTTGATCTTATCAATAGGCCTGTAAACGAACTGAACGTTCATGAACTGTTTGTGAACTGTTTGGCGGGAAGTTCGTTTATGTTCGTTTATTTAAATAAATGAACAAACACGAACACAAATTTTTGTTCGTTTAATTAAACGAACGAACATGAACACACTTTTTGTTTGTTCATTTATGTTCATGAACGTTCGTTTACGTACGTTCATTTATGTTTGTTTAATCAAACTTTTCTTTATTTTTATTATTTATTTCTCTTTTGTTAAATAGCCTTAATTCATATGATATTATATATACAATATATTTGATATGTTCTAAAAATTTAACCATAACCCTAATATTCTAAGCATATCGTTCTTCACACTTCACAGCCCCTCCTCCCTTCTTCTCCACACTCTGCAGCCCTACCTTCTTCCACTTCCGGCCGACAACCTCCACAACCCTGCCTCCAGCCTCCACAGCCCCATCTCCATTCTCCAGCCTCCAACATCCACAACGCCACATGTATGACCGACGTTCTCTTATCGTTTTTTTCTCTATAGCTTTGTGGGTTCTTTTTCTATATAGTTTTCTTTGTTTGTGTTCGTTTAATGTTTGTTTCTGATCATTTGTGTTCGTTTATATTGATCATTTGTGTTCGTTTATGTTCATGAACTGTTCATTTAGGTTTTAAATGAACGAACATAAACGAACACGAACACGACAAATTTCTTAATGAACGAACACGAACACAAAAATGCGTTCGATTATATGTTCGTGTTCGTGTTCGTGTTCGGTTAAAGTTAAATGAACAAACACGAACACGTCTGTGTTCGTGTTCGTTCGGTTCGTTTACAGGCCTACTTATCAAGCTAGGTGCAAGCTTGGAAGGAATGGATAAACGAGCAAAACAGGTCAAGCGGATACGAGCCTAAAGTGTAAGGAAATGAGAATGAATACAATGTAAGTTTTACTTACACCATTAGACTATAGCATAGCTTAATTGTTGTATACATTAGTCTTAAATCTTGAGTATGTGATAAAGGTAAACCCCAATGGGTGGAATCTATTAAGTGGGTCGCTTTATGCGCACTCATAACAAAACGTTTTTTATGACATTAATCGAGAAAATGAGTTGTGACCAAATGGTGAAATTCATCAAACAGATCAATTAATAATGATATGTGAGGAATGATGTTTTAATCCAAATGAAAGCATTTGAATGAAGTCGTTAAGTATGTTATTAAATGGGTCAAGCTTGTGTCACTTGAACCATAGATAAAGGCTTGGAAAACATAGTATCATTAACTATGGGTCTAAACAGGTCAAATGGTGAAGTCCTCATCATTTGAGTCCAACACTTGATGTTTGTATTCCAAGCATTAAGATTCATGAGGTTGAACAGATCAAATGGCAAAGTATTACCGTTTGAGTTCCGAGAAATTAATGTTTGTCAATCTAGAAAGCATGCAGGTAAATGCATTTTGAGAATGGGCACTTGATGCCAAGAATCATGGAGGATGAGCACAAGGTATGGATATGGGTCAAGGCTACCCGGTAAGTCTGTAGCTAAATAAACACCTTCAGGCGAAGCAACATGGGTGCTAAAACTACTTACATGAAGTGTGGGTGTCAATCAAGTAAGTTATTTCTATAACTATGTCTAATACGCGCTATTGCGCTTAGAATTGACTAAATATGATAAATCTTGAGAGATGGTGAAAATCTAAGTCCGGGAGGACTTAGAGGATTTTAAACAAGTCATTGAGTCAAAAATAATGGATTTGAAACATGAAGTGTCGCCATGGATGGCTAAATGGGAAGATTTGGCTATAAGGGGCATTTTAGGAATTTAAAGATTTACTAAAGGTTAAATCTAAGAACGGATTCATCATGAAACGAACCGGACAATGTTTTTAGTTAAACAAGTGTTCAATGAGTCGATAATATGATTTTTATGTCTTTTGTGTGGTAAAATAGTGTCTTGTATAACCTAAGCCTGACATGAACATTTAAAACTAGCAACCGGGTCATAGTGACATAAACCGAATGAGGTTATTAATGGCCTCTTAAACGTGTTTGCAGCAACCTAAATACTTGGATATATATATAGCTTGGAAAAGCTTCTAATACAAGCTTAAAGTGTAGGCCATGAAATGGTGAAAAATGGTAGTTTTGATATAGTTTACACAGGCCTTTGAAACGGCCGCATAAGGTTTCCTTGGTATTTCTAAACGGACGTTTCGGGTGTATCAGGAACTTTTATTATTTAAAGCCTAAACAAAAAGGTGAAACGGCCACGTAAGACTTCACTGAAACAATTGAAACGGCCGCATAAGCGGACAGGGCTGAAAGACAGGTTGATTTTCAAAAATTCATATAAAATCATAGAAAAATAATTAGGAGGTTTTCTTTATATGCCTGGAAAGGTCTTTGAACTAAGAACATTTCTTATTTGAAGGTCAAAGTCAGATTATGGGGTTTAGAAGGGGTAAAAGAGACCCGAATAGCTGTTGTACAAAAAGTGCAGCAGTTTGTTCTCCTGATATGGGGTCGTTTGGCCTGGTTCGTTCCGTTTCGACGTGTAACGACCCTCATGTGATGGTGCTAGGTAAACATGTGATGAAAGTCCCGGAGCAAGGATCAAGTCGCGAGAAGAACCGAACACTCATCAAGCTTCCGCAATATAATTCAAGAGACTCCCGTTAAATTGTGAAACCTTATTTTATGTTTTAATGGCTAAAAATGTTTTAACTGGGAGTGGTTGTTAAGTAAGGTCAAAACTCGTGAGATTAGGCGTTGATCGCGTGATTACGGGTTAGGGTCTTACACAAACTAAATACATCACTAATTAATACTTAAAGGTTACAATAAATTTGATTATGCATATAACTTTTAATTAGTTAAAGAGTTAAATGTTAACATCATATATATTACAATTCAAGAACCCCTCAATCATTTTTGGTGTCTTTAAAACTTAACAAAACCAACTCATCGTGGAGCTAAAACGTCACAAAAATGAATATAGTTAACTCTCTTTTTTGTAAAATGCAAATGGAAAAACACTAACCATTTTCATTTTCATTTTCAATTTCCTTTTTGTCTAACTAACATTGCTGGAATGATCCGTTTCAACTTTCATATTATCTATTGCTGTAGCCGATCTTTCTTAAATGACTATCTTTAAGAATTAAATTAAATCAAATCATTAAACCTGTTTTTGTAATAGTTTATTTTATATCACAATCATAAGAATTAATTCAGTTGGGTAAACTCACCAATATTTCTCGAAGGTGTTCTTGAATCGCCAGAAACGCCTTCCTTCACAAGTGTTACATACCATCATACGAACCCCGCTTCCTATTGAGTTGCTTACAAAAGTCTTTATGAGGTGTACTACTTTTAGGTATTTTGTATGATACTGAGTATTTCAATTTGATGACTAAAGTTAGATTGGAGGTCGGCTTTCTCATGATCAAGTAATAGAAGATTGCAATGAGGAGGAGAAGAAATCAACTTCCAAAGAGTCTGTTAGATGAATTTTTTTTCTCAAACTTCACTTCAAACCTTATTTCTTTTGGTGTAAAAGACATTATTAAGTATGTAGCTCAACATCGTATGGTTAGTATTTCAAGGCTATGTGACCATTAACATGTGTATTAGTTTAGACATAAGCTAGCTTCATATTGTTTTCTGTATATATGATGTTGATTCTCTAGAGATTATGTTTAATTAAATCAAAGCTTATGTGACTATGATAACAATTGGTGGCATTGAGGAAAATATCATAATAATACATTGCAGACACATACAGAGGTGATTTTTGCTTTTAAAGGACTAAATCGTTCTGGTAATCTATTGGTGCCTAGGGATAATTGTCGTAAGTTTGAAAATTGGATCATCTCGATATTTGAGTAGATATTTGAAGAATAAAAGACAAAGGTATTATAGTGCTCCAAAACTAGATAGGAACTTTTGTGTTGAATTTTATTAAATTTTAAACTCTCATCGATTCTTTGAGCAAGTACATACATGTGGAAATTTATACCTTCTTTCTTTGTATTTATCAAACAACTGATACTGTGTCCGTGTCCTTATGGTACGAAACAAAACCGATTCCTCTCAAAATAAAGAGACGTTGGCTTGCATTAATGCGGCTGGTCAGAACACTACTAGAAAAAAGGCATTTCTTGACACGCATTGCGTGTCAAGAAAGGGGTCTGATGACAAGAAAAAAAACGTCAAGGATGGCGGTGTCATAAATTTAAGATGACATATTTTCGCGTGTCATCTGTTTATGACACACATTTATGACATCATTTATTGACATACGTTATGACACTTTTTAATGACACATTTTTATGACAGTTTTTGTTGACATTTTTTCGACACATATTATGACAGAATTTTATGACGTTTTTTTGCGTGTCATAAATTTATTAATCTAAAAAAAAATCCTGTAAAATTACATATTTACCCTCCTGGATTTATAGCTATTTTATTATATGCAAAATAATTAGCAAACTAATAACAAAAACATCATTTCATTATATAATCCGGCCATATTTATCAAATTACAAACTAATCCGAGACGTTTAACGTTTACAAAAATATTGTATCGACATTACATTGCCTTCAAACAAACAAGTTTGGATCATTTGAAAATAAATGTTGCGGCGTAGCCTGACCATTCTTCGTGAACGGCATCCATGTCTTCATCCCCGTAATGATCCGCTCCTCCCCCAACCTGAGACAACAATAAAATGAATACATTAATCGAGGCCGGCCAATTATTTTACATAAATCATAACACATCGCTACGTTTATTTTGCCATAACTTACATTGCCCAATATTTCGACTCCTCCTTGCACCATCTCTTTCATGAATTTCATGACGTAAAATCCACATTCCGTGATTCCCTGCTGGCATGGACACTACACACTAAAAAAAATACGAAAAATATTAAACCTAATTAGAGAGTATATATACTTTGTAAGCATAATATTAAACCTAACTAGTATTTTGCCAGCAGGCGTTGCCCCGCGAGCTTGTGGCTTGATGGCGTATCAAGTAGAGACGGCAACAAAAGCACTAAAAAATAATATTCGTGAATCAGTTGGAATCTAGGAAGTAAGTTGAATTACAATGGAAGCATAATAATTATCTTAGATACCGAGTTACCTCATAGATATGAAACATGAATTTGTCAAAGATGATGAACGAATGCTCCTCCTCCAACCCAATGTTGTATGCCAATGACACTTTCATGATGTACTACTCCATCCACTTAAACGCATGAACAAAACAACCAATTTAGCATCTGTCATAACAAATTTACAAAAGAGAAAGCACAATCACTGGATCAAACAATTTGCTAGTCGAAGCAGCTTATTTCAGTCACGTATAATCAGATAAGCAGTGTACACAATATAAAAAAAAAAGAAGTTACGAAACTTGGCTCTTTTCACTTAATTTTCCACACGGTGGCATATCCTCTCAAAAGTTTCAATATCCTCAAAAGGTTGTACTCTTAAAAAGGAAGTTACGAAACCATGGCTATTTATAAATGATCATTAATTTCTTCCATTTAAGTTTCAATATCCTCAAATTAATAAACCTAAACTAAATAAGAAACATCGAAGATCTATTCCAACAACATAACAGGAAAAAAACCCAATTTAATTAAGTAAAAAAGTACCTTTTTGTAGCTTAAGGATGGAATTGCAGACGAAGCATCAACAACTTCGTCATCACTCAACTGAAATTGAACGCCGCCACCGTGGAAGCTGGATACAAACAACCATTTGCCGCCGTAGAATCCGGATATCTATCAACAACTTCGTCAACAGGCAGTCGCCAGAGACGGTCGTGGGACTCCTACCTGACCCTTCCTTCAAGATTGGCGACACTCACGCAATAGGCGAGCCTTAAATCGTTGGAACAGCATGCTTGGTGGGTAATTTTGGAAGGAACACCGTAAATCACCATCGCAAAACTATCAGTAGTCGTTCAACGTGGTTACTGTTCACCACACCACAACTCTTCAACAAAACCACCATCATCACACACCTTCGACCACAACCACAATAGCAAACTAACGCAACCATCTGTTGAACCATAATCATCGATCAGCCTACTCAAATCAACACCGCCTCATAGTCGCTTCCCGTACCCGTCACCTTGGTCAAGCGTCATGAGAACCAAGCACCCACTGTCGCCCATTAACTTCTTACCACCGCCACCATCGTCGCTTCCCGTACCCGTCACCTTGGTGCAAATGACATTGCAATTACATCTCTTTCGAAAAAAACCCCTCCAAAACTTGCAACGCCACATCCAACGTCTAGTATCGCACGGGTTCTTTTGCCCCATTCAATGTTAGGCAATGACTGCAATTGTATGATGCACAAAACCATCATAATATGACAATATGATCAGTGGAAAAGCACAAAGTACCATATCTTAAACAGACCAAAACAGTATATTTTGGAGGTTTAACTGCAATAACATACAACACTGTCATCTTTTTTGTATCTTTATACATCTTAGTTTACTTTTGACTTTCTAGCATTACATGTACCATATCTTAAACAGACAACATTGGATGAGAAAATCTACAAAAGGGTCAAAGTCTCTAGATTTATTAATACTTTTTTTTTTTAAATCTCAAACAGCTTAGACAGGCCAAATAAACGAATTTAACTGAAAGATGAACATAGTTGTTCACTGTTTCAGTGGGTATATAATAGAATAATTAGATAACTCGTAAAGTTATTCAATATGAAGGCTAAAATCTAACTTGCCAGTCTGAATAAGGCCATGTCCATTTGATAGTTTATCTTCGAGAAAACAACCAGTCGGTGTACAAGCTCCGCAAAGCGACCATAGTCCACAAACATCGTATATTACCGATAACTCATGTTGATAACATCACATTTGTGCTGTAAAGGTCCAAAACATATTACCAAGAATAAAATTACATATATAAACTTGGATTAGAAATTGTGTAGATCTCAAGTGATACCTCCACAACACCAATAAATGTGCATGTCAAGCCTGTTCCAGTTTCCATCGAACCTAAGCGTGAGTCACCTATCTTAAATGAAACTACCTGGGCTCCAGGGGCAATTCCATTAAGCAATCGTTCCTGTAAGTTCACAAAGAATTTAGTGAGCATATGGTCATCCACATATTAGATAATAACATAAATTTAAGAGGTCATACCGTAGGGTGGAAAGCAGTGGTAATACGGTAATACCAGCAAAATGAGTGCCATGTGGCGAACTATCAGTTACTGTACTCAAAATAGTACCTTCATTATAAACATTGGTCATGGATGTACAAGCATACAACTTGCTAAATACACCGTACTTCCGTTCAATCCTGCAGAGCTAGCTCTGTGGTATCATAAGAATACAACTTGGAGTCAATTAAATAAAAACCCCCCAATTTAGCTTTAGGAACCCTAATTTAACACCCACCCTAATCAGGTCAAGTAATCAATTTTTTTATTATCTCCTGGTTACTACAATATGAAAGCATCATTATCATTCCAAATAAACTCAAATACATCCATCCATTGTTCAGATTTCATAAATCCTACACCTACAAATGAATTCCATGAAGAACAGAGAAAGATTTAGAAGATTTTTAACTTACTCTTCATGAGATATTGACTGAAATCAACACAGGCAGACAATCGTTGCAAGCCACTTCGGTGGCCTTTCTGAAACTCCGACCATCTCCGGTGAGTATTGTAGGCATATTTTCTAGTAGTGGTAAGAACGATTTCATGGGGCTTTTGTAGCACATCCAAAACCGACCCTATATACAGAAGGAATTGGAACTTACCGAGCCGAAGAGTGTATACACGAGCACAAAGAGGGTCGAGCACAAAGATTTTGGATGTGAAAGAGAGAGATTTTGGATGGATTTTACTCGAGACACAGGTTTGGAACGAGCAGAAGGTGAGAAGGTTATGGATTTGACAGAGATGGTGATTGTTATGAGAGAGGGTGATTGTTATGAGAGAGAGAGGTTTGATTAGGGTTTGATTTCAAAACCATAATTCAGCAGATTAGAGTATTTTGTTATGAGAGGGGAAGGTTTATGGAAAAGCGCGCCCAATGATTTGAGATTTTAGGTGACACAAAACCATGACAGTCATTTTCAAAACCGTCATGTTTTTTATTTTATGACGAAAAATTATTGACACACATAAAAAATCGTCAAGAAATTATCATTTTTTTTCAAAGATGACATTTTTTTTATGACATGCCCTTTTGCATGTCATTAAACGGGGCATGTCATAAAAAAAGTGTCAAGAAAGGCTATTTTTGTAGTAGTGGAAGCACGGATGGGGCAACTTCTTAGATAAAAAAAAGTGAGTGTTTTAAGTACTAGGATAGAAGTTATTTATTTATTTTTATAACTAACTATGTTAAAGTCTCATGCTCTATAACTAACCTGGTTTGTTGTGGCTCAAAACTGAACCGAATCGCCTCGTCCTAAAATAACCAATCTAAGATACTGTTGTGTCCCGCCGCAACACGCGAGCACCCCAGTGGTTATATATAATATGTAGCAACTGTCACCGATTTGTGGTGCTGATTTTTGTAGTATTTTGTCACTATCACATGAACAACTCGGGTTGAAGAATTATTGCACCCTAGCTTTCGTTGATTTAAAAGCGTATAGATGAAGAAGATGACTTGGTCATAAACTATGAATTTATTCCTTTTTCATTGTTTTTTTAATGATTGTTACTGCTTGTCTTTATTTTTACAATTGTAAATTATTCATAATACCAACTCCGAATTGCATTTACATTGGAGAGAGACAAACTAATAGAAAATTTTGTGGATAGGTGTTATTTTTAGAGAGAAACTAAAAAAAGATAGTAATTTATGGTGATTTGACATTTTTTTGAAGAATTCGACTGTTGCATTGGATGGAGATGGTTTAACTACGGTGGAGAGAGCCCTCTAGCACCACCCACAAATACCCACATCAACATCCAATAATATTATGCACATTGCCACTCATTTCAATTTTCAACCCGAGGGAACACTCTCCTCCTTGAACCCACTCCCCCACCCAATTCAACCCAAAAGACCGTTGAACAACGACTACTTGTTCCTGAGTTCTACAACTCACAATACATAGTTGTTTGAGTTGAGGCGTGTACCCAACCCGTAAACCTCCAAGTAGTACACGCCCTTCACCCTTATCAAGGTTAAATTAAACAGCCATTTCTCTTATTGATTTATTAGTTAAAAGTTTTATTTATAACCCATCTCAAAAAAATTAACTTTTTTTTTTTGTTTCAAATACCAGTTTAATTTTATGGAAAAAAATAACATCACATAATAACCAACCAGTAAAATTAAAATGGAATATATAAAACTCCTAATGTAAAATAAAACAAAATAAAATTATAATCAACTCAAAAATAAAAAACAAAGACAAATGTGCACCGTCGTATAACTATAAAAACAATGAAACATGTTCAACACTTAAACTAAACTTCATCTTCACATCAAAGTAGCAGCAAAGAACACTCCAGCAAGTGCAGTTCCAGCCACAACAGCTCTATTGGTCCAACCATCAGCAAATGAGCCACTAGGTGTAACATCAGCCGGTGGTCCAGTGGCTGAGGGACCTGGAGAAGGAGCATTAGAGGTACCTGTTGGTGGAGTTGCAGTTGGTGAAGGAGAAGAAGGTGCTGGTGATGGTACAGCTTCTGGTGATGGAGATGGAGATGGAGATGGAGAAGGGACAGAAGGGGCAGGAGCAGGTGTAGGTGATGGAGATGGTGATGAGGTAGGGGTGGCTGTTGGTGAGATGGTTGGGGTGGCGGTTGGTGGTAGTTGTGCCATGGTTGTGGTGGTGGACATGGTGATAATAATTAGTATGAGAAGATTTAACATTGTGGAAGAAGAAGAAGAAGATGATGCCATTGTTGAGATTGTTGGTGATTTTTAGGATGGACTGTAGATATATGAAGGTTATTATATAATGGTAGAGAGACAAAGAAAGAGTGTGAATAAAATATGGTAATGATATGATGTATGATTTGTGGAAGCTGTCTAACAGCATGATAATTTAGAATTATTAAAATAAGTTTTTGTGTGTGAAAAATTGTTTTATTAGATGACTAGTTCTTTAAGCTTTTGAATAAAAACTAGTACTTAGAAAACTTCGATGATGTTAAGTTTAATTACTAAAGAGCTTTTATTTTACATACTAGTGTTAACAAGGTGTATTGACATTCGCGGGTCTTAAATTCAGTTTTTAATAGAATTTTAAAAGATCGGACTTGATATATATTAAAATTTTCAGTTAGATTATAGCTGGGGCCAAGGGTTACTTTGACCCCACTAAGCTTCGCCATTGTGTATTGAAAAGATCTTACTCGACATGCGGTTAAGGATTCAAGAATTCAAGTCCTATAGATTTAAGAGTAGAATTAAATGATTTATGAGTTAAAATATATTGTGGTTTAGGTTTTAAAAAAAAAAATGTTTAACATCCGTATATTATTACTTAACTGCCCTTAGTTCATGCGCAAATTAATCAATTATTGGCTTAGACATTAGACCAAGTCATAAATGATGGTGACATGAATCAAATTCTCTTTTCTTACAATAAATATAGAGATTCATAACTTATATTTGATGTACGTTTTTGTAAACCAAGAATCATTATCATACTCAGTTAATCTCACTAATAGCAAAAGCTAAGGTAAGATCTGAGAAGGGTAAGATGTAGACAACCTTACCTCTATCCCGTGGGAATAGAGAGGTTGTTTCTGGTGAGACCCCCGACTCATTAGTGGTTTTGTATCAAGTCTTAGACAATAAGACACATAACACTTAGCAATCGGGACAAACTCGATTGGTGCATGTACCCCATTGTCTTTTGGCTATCAATGTCACCACCTGATGCATGATTAACTGTATGTCATTTTTAACATTATTTTCACGAAAGTAGTAAAATAACGCTAAAATTAGTGCAACTTTACTTTTGCCCCCCAATGGCAACACATACATACATTATATGCACATAGCCGTAAGCGGGATTTTACGCACGCTTCGACGTGGATTTTACGCACGAATATGAGTGACAAACATATGGAACACGAGGTCGGCGTGGATTTTACGCACACTTCGACGTGGCGAATGCTATGCAACAAATTTTAGGTTTTATATTTTCTAGTAACGTTTTATTTAATTTCTAGTATTTTTTTAATGTAAGTTTTTTTATTTTATTTATGTAATTTGTTTTTATTTTTTATTTAATGTAATGTTTTATTTTTTATTTTAAAAAAACAAGTTTAGTGTGATTATATCATTCCACTACTAGTGTTTTGTAATGAATTTGATGAGGTGTAAGAAAAATAATGTGGCAAAATGGTATTGGGTGTGATAGTGTGATACAATCACCCAGTGGCGAAGCTTGACCCGAAGGTTCAGGGGGTCGGAAGTCACTAGTTTCCGGGGGTCGAAACCCTATATTTACAAAATTTTCTATACGAATACTATATAATCGAAACTTCTGCGCGAAAATTCGGAAGGGGGTCGGCCGCCCCCTCCCGCCCCAACTAAGTTGCGCCCCTACAATCACCCACCACCACATCCACCCTAAGTGGTTACTCTTAGGTGCTGTTTGGTAGCCTCTGAATGGTCATTAAGAGGCTACATCTGAATAGTTCATAGTCTCCTAATGGTTAAGATGTAGCCGTAAGTATGAATGGTTAAGATGTAACATCTTAATGGTTGCCTCTTAACCATTCAGACTTAAGGTTACCTCTTAATTATTCAGAGGTTGTGGATTATTAAGATGTAGCATCTGAATGGTCATTAAGCGGCTACCAAACAACCCATTAGTTTTTATTCGTGTTAAAAATAGACCATTTATATATTCATATTACGTCATATGAGACATTAACATATGTACTACTTTATATTCACCTATCAAATTAAACTATTATATGCGTGTTGATTTAAATTCATCTGATACGTGATTCTATTATCGTGTATCTAACATTACAAAATTCATATAAAATAGTTGGAATGTCTATTTATTTATTTTGACTTAAATTATAAATTATAAATACGAGTCATCAAGATCAATGCATATTAAACCACACATTAACCTTGCGCAACTAATGAACTAAGTTAAACAATAACTAAAATGTCCATCAATTGTAGCCTAGTTGGTTGAGGGTCTAAAGTTTCTTATGGGAGGCTTGGGTTCAATTTCCACTAGCTACATTTAGAGGATATTGGTGGAGGGGAAATGAGAGATGACCCGGCCATTGGCTTGGGTTCGAGTCCTGATCCCGACCGGTTTTACCGATTATTTCACTGTCGTGCCTTCGGGCGGTTGAGTGATCGGGTTTTCCCGGGAATTGGTGGCAATTGGTGAGGGTGTCCGAGAGTGCTCGTAAATTGATTCGTTGGCCGTTCAAAAAAAAAAAAAAATAACTAAAATGTAGACTTAGTTAAACAGTACCTATCCAACAGTGTGCACAAGACAACCACTTACCATATTACGGTACTAAAGAACACAAAATCAGCTACTTTTTGTGTAACTATGACTATATCAATAAGACTAGTGGGTGTGAATAGGGGTGACATTTTCATGATGGGCCGCTACGTAGGAGTGGGAGGAGAGGCATCTTGATGATGGGTCTCCAAAGGGGTGGTGTGCACTATGATGACGGGTCTTCTCATTGGTCAGAATTATTAAAAATAATAAAAAAAATCAATTAAAAAACAAATGAGTGGCACGGCATCAACGGCATTATCTTGCCTCTATTGCCGCCCCAGCCTCTATGCCGCCCCAGGGAATGATGTAGCGAGGCCCGGCTTCCTCTTGCCCCCTATGCCGCCCCCATACCGTATGGTCTAACGTGATGTAATCTTAAAATTAAATGACATATTAATATCAATTACATAATGACATTAACCCTTATAGTATTCACACAGACAATTTTAGCACAAATATAAAATGCATAAATTTCAACCAAATTCGTATTAAACTACCAATATCATTACTTGGAATTAAACAATAGTGGTCCAATTTACAAACAATTTGACTTTTTAAAGTCAAATAATTAAACACCATCACCGTTTTATCCTCTAATGCTTGTATGCATAATTTCGCTAGGATTGTCATCAAATAGCATTTTTTTAATCGATGATTTTAGGCATTTATAACTTTATAAGTAACATTCTAGATTAAAGGTTTGTTTTGCATGAAAACTTAGCATAGGTCGAAAATGGTCAAATTTTCAAGATTAATTCTTGACATACAACTACAAATTCACCATGTGCGCGGTTGGTTCATAACTCTTAATACATGAATCAACTACTCATGTAAGCGGTAATAGTTTTGAATTTATTCATTATCGTCTTTTGAGATATGGAATTGCAGTTATTACTAGTCGTCAAACAACAGTTGTGAATGACGTTGGTTAGTTGAACTTCGGTGTTCCACTAGATACATGATATTTTCTAGAGGTGTTCCTCATGTTCTTATATGTTAGTGAACTAACCGAAGATTGATCATAGTTCATAGACTATTAAAGGCATGCTCAATTTAGTGATGTAAGAGTCTTATTAGGAGGTTGTATCGTTTGACCCTTGTGGACAGCAGGCTTCGTATAACAATGGTAATGACTAGAAATTTACAGTACCTAAACCATCTTGCCTAAAAACGTGACTTCTTGTTACTATATGGTTTTGATGAAAATTGTCCTAAGCTGAAATGGGCATAGCAATAGCTGAAGGTCACTTACCACCAAATTGTTATACACAATAGTAATTAAATTAAAAAATCTATATATCCATTGTTATTTGCTTAAGTGTGTGTGTGTGTGTGTGTTTTTTTTTTTTTTTTTTTTTTTTTTTTTTGAGAAATAACAAATACAAATTAAAGTTGTTTTCATTTTGGGCAAACAAGTCCCGTAATGAACAACCTATTATGATTTTCAATGCAAAATGCCAATTATTGGTTACCTCCTTCCAAAAAAAAATATTGGTTACCTACTATATAATAACGCGAAAGTTGTCATTAATTATTATTGGAATTATTTTACCAAACGGCACATGCTTTCATTTCTTATTTAGATTTTTTTTTAGTTTTCTAACTTTCTTTAAATATGTACTTAATTTAGTATACACTTTTATATGAATGATATGATATGATATCAAACTTAGTTAGGTTTAGTATTATGCATTTTTGGTCACGAAGCATACTTCAATTTAATCACCAACCAAAATGAAAATAGTTAATCATTAATAGGTTAACGTAGTAGTAAGTTCTTAACTCACTTGAATGACGCATTTCTGATCTAAATTGTGTTTTACATAATTCCATTGGTTAATATGGTAGTAGTGTGGTTGTGTGTGTCTTCTTGAAAAAATGAAAAATATAAGCTAAAACAATACAAGAAAAGATCAACTTTAAAAATAGAAAAATTCATTATATTTTATATACCTTAGCTTATGACTAAAATGATATCGCTAGATAAAAGTAGATGGATCTAAATTATTATATATTAAAAATAAAGAAAAAAAGGGAAGAAGAAGAAATAAAAAAGGCGGTGTTCATCGACTTCTTTACTATATAAAATGTCATATGCCTAATTAAATAAACGTACAAATGGTGTTTTTCTTGTAGAGCAAATATCGAAAATGCCACTGTTGGATGAAAAGTCGTCGTCATCGTTTTCATTCACTTCTTAATTTAAAAATAAAAGAAGATTAATATCCAGAAAGGGGTGGCGGCGCAGCTTGTTGCCCGCCTGCCCGCTATCTTAATGTAATTTTCTTTGTCATGATTAATATGAATTTTGTGTTTTGTCAAAAAAAAAAAAAAAAAGAAGATTTAATGGTACCCAGTCCTTATTCTTACACGGTTACACCCTGTCTTTTGCGTGAGACCTTTCACCAACTCTACATATTCGTCCATATACGGACTATCGTTTTTTCTATTTTCATTCTTTTGGAAACAAAATATTATGTACTATAATTAATTGTATAAAATCGTGACGATTTTGTAAACGAGGTCTCGAAATTCTGATCAAGTTTGTTTTTTTTTTTTCCGTTAGTTTTAAGACGAAATAATGCAATTACGAAAAAAAAAGTCACATAATATCTACCGTTCACATATTATTTGTCATTTTGTCAATTATTGATGCTCTTTTTGCTCAACATATTGCTCGTATTACTTAAATTTATATTTTCACTGTAGAGAATACCTTTGAATGTACTTCATAGTCTATTTCAGCGATATTGATATGAGCCTAAGCATATGTTTTTAATGAGTTGTAGAAATCAAACCAACCATGATCTTCATCTTTTTATTGATGTGTAGATATATATCACCAATGTAAGAGAGAAGTGGGTCGTGATCAGCATGTTTTATATACATTTTAATGACGTGTGGATATCACCGATACAATTGAACAAAACACTATGTTTTAATGTTTTTGTACCTTTGGTTGTAATGATAACAAGCTTAAATGATATATTTATAGTAAATAGCTCAATGCCAATTTTATTCAATTAGATTAAAGTCTAGAAACATTTTGGGTTTTATGGTCTCGTGAAACATCACAGAAGCATAACAAGAATAATTATGCGTTGGTGTTGTGTAGTGATATTAACACAACCAAAGCATCAATCGAATTAGACAATTAGAGGCTGGATTCTGATAGACATAATAAAAGGTTTACAAGCAAATAAGAATTAGAATGAGGGATGGGAGATTAGACTAGAATTTGAGATGAGAGAAGAACCATCCTTTGCTTAACATTCATAATAATCCCCACACTATTGTGAGCCGAGGGCCTCTCTAGAAGCAACCTCTCTGTCCACACCGTTAGAGGTAAATCCCACCCTCCCTAAACCCTACGAATAGCTTTGTCATTTGTGGGATTTACTAAGTGTGGTTGTTGTTGTATAATCCCCGCACTATTAAAACTCCCAATGTTATATCCAGTCATCCAGGTAGGTTTCCTTCAAATCTTTAATGTTCCTATGGATCTATTCTCTTGTTGGGCTTTTTAAATGAATCACTAGGTTGGGCCTACGGTTTTCTTTACAATTCATAACACTTGGATTGTTTGTGGACTTGGTTGTTTTATGATATTAATTGGTTGAGTGCTTGAGGCCATCAATTTAAAATGGCAGGCTGTACATTAATTTTACTTGGGCTTTACAGAAATAAAGAATTCGATATTGGGCCAGTGACGACAGTTTGTAAGTTTGGGCCTTGGGAGAGGTTCCGACTTCCGCTTGTGCCTTGGGGGTTCTGCCGACATATAACTAGGGGTGTAAACAAGTTGAGGCGAGCCAAACCTGACTAGGCTCGAGCTCGGCTCGTCATGCTTTTATGAAGCTCGAGCTCGGCTCGGTTTGAGCCTAATATTTTAAGCTCTAGCTCAGCTCGAACGTAACACGTAAGAGCTCAAGCTCGGCTCGAAGTAAGTTTAACAATTTTATAGGAGCTAAAAGCTCGGCTCGAGCTCGCTTTGATAGTTTAAACGAGCCAAAGCTCGGCTAGAGCTCGCTTCGTTTAGGCTCGCGAGCCTAAACGGTCTTTGTATAAAAAGCTCGAGCTCGATAACTAAATGGGTCATGTTTCAAGCTCAAGCTCGTTCGAGCATTTTACGGATCCGATCCCGATTAGCTCTCGAGCCGTTGCCAATTAAGTCTATCTAATTTGGCAAACATTCAAGTAAAAATACAAGTTTATGTATTATTGATTATACCTGAAACCGGAAGTGATTGCGTGTTTCTTAGCTCGTGTTTTTGTATTTGTTGTGTTTTTATCTTTTTGTAGTTTAGTTGCAATTTATCTAGAGCTACTTTCGTTCATCATTCGAATTCAAATTTTAGTTTTCGTAATCAAATATATGCAGCATTAACCACATGCTCTGCATAGATACGCTATCCAACTTGTCCTAGCTATCTAGGTTAATTAGAATTTTTTTCTAATACTCGAGGACGGTCATCAAATCTCTTCGAATGGAATTGTGGGGATGCAACTCTTCCTAGAGATCTAGTAGAGACAACTACCAGTAACAGATCATGAACACGACTATGAGGAGTTAATTAAATTGTTGCATTTTTTTATTGGAGCAATTACATATACCCCTATAAACTTCATAAATTACATTTTTAAGAGTTGCTCGCTAGGTTGTTGCTGGTTCCGGTGGAGGTCTTGAAGCCGGTTAAGGTTGTGAAAACACGGTTCTGTTCCTCGTCACCATTTCCGTTCCTCGTGGCGATTATATTCAGTTTTCACTGTCTCTGTCCCTCGTCGGCAGTCCGGGTGTCGTCGCCGGTAGAGGATTTGTCCGTGTCAAAGAGGCTGAAACGTCTTCTAGAAGTATATAATTAGTATGTCTTTTTTATGTTTAAAAAGGGTAAATTTGTCTTTTTCTTAAAAGAGGGGGAAATATGTAATTAAAGTTTTGATTTGGGTAAATGGGTTGGGTTATTCTACAAAGGCTATAAAAATGAGAAAGGTGAGAAGCCACTAGAAAATGACACGTGTCCAAAGGATTAAACAAGTGGGAGAGGTAATTTTGTCAAAAACATATCCACATGCAATTCATATGCAATTTCCACCTTCATTTTTAAATGTCCGTAACTTTTTTATATGTCATCTTTTTAAAAAAAAAATTATAACATAAAATTGAGCGTCTTTTTATCTTTAATATGAGTACCATATTGTTATACTTTTAAAAAAAAATTCAAAACTCACTTGCGTAAGACACAATAGAGTGTAAAACACAATGAGCACCAATTAAATGTAGGGTATAAAATATAATCAAGAGTCTAGTAAAACACAATGAACGACATACTAAAGACACAATGAATAGAAGACTAAAATACAATGAATACTTTTGAAAAAAAAGTTGAAAACCAAGTTGCGTAAGACACAATGGATGACATACTAAAGACACAATGAACAGAAGACTAAAACACAATGAATACTTTTGAAAAGAAAAAGTTAAAAACCCAATTGTGTAAAACACAATGGACGACATAATAAGGACACAATGAACAGAAGATTAAAACACAATGAATACTTTTGGAAAAAAAGTTGAAAACCCAGTTGCGTAAGACACAATGGAGATAACGTAAAACACAATGAGTACCAATTAAATATGCAATGAACAATAGGGTATAAAACACAATGAACAGTCCAATCAAACACAATGGACGACATATTAAATACACAATGATCAGAAAACTAAAACACAATGAATAATAGACTTAAACACAATAAACAACATAGTAAAACACAATGTACACCTAAATACAAAACTCATTTGCGTAAAACACAATGAAAAGCATACTAAAAACACAATGGACAAAGTTAAATCATGTGTAGACTAAAAAAAACATAATTAACATATTTATAAAGCACACATGCATACTATAACACAATGAACGAGCAAAAGACGCAACGGAGAAGAAAACCCATTTAGCATGATTTTTTTTTCCAATTTTAATGTAGCAATGTGGTACTCATATTAAAGAATAAAAAACACTCGTTAATATGGTGAGATTTTTTTGAAAAAAAAATGTCGTATGAAAAGTTATAGATGTATTAAATTGATGAGGGGAATTGACATGTGAATTGCATGTGGAAAGAGAAAGTCAACAAATGTGGTTTTCCTTTTATGTCTTTTCTCTAATTTATTGTTTATTTTTTTTCGAACAAACTAATCTCAACCCTTCAAATATATGATCAATGGATCACAATCCTCCCTACCCTTCTTAAAAAAAGTGTCTTGTGTATTTGATCTAGCACTTGGTAAATATGTAATTAGAGTTTGAAATGTTTTATTTGCGTATAGCATTTCATTTTCAATAAAATCTTCATCCATTAAAAAAAAGTCCTTTATTTCATGAGTCAGTGTCGGTGTGCATAGTTTAAAACCACGTGCCCATATCGAAACATTATTAACTCTAGCACTTCAATGCTCAAACATTTATAGTTGGAACTACAATTGTCTACTCCACACATTTTAATCCAACTCTGAATTAATTCGATACAAGAAGCTTTCAGGATCGAAAATAGTTATGGAGAATGAGAAGCAAAATAAGAAACTCAAAATTTTGTGTCTTCATGGGTTCCGAACAAGTGGTGCGATACTTAAGAAACTAGTAGAAAGATGGCCCCAACCACTCTTGGAGAAGCTGGACCTAGTTTTCATGGATGGTCCATACCTGGCTCAAGGCAAGTCCGATGTTGACGGAATCTATGAACCTCCTTTTTACGAATGGTTCCAGGCTGATGAGGTGTTCATATATTTCTTAACTTTCTTACACTTAGGGCTGTGCAACGGTTCAGAACCGGACCGAACCGAACCGAACCGGACCGAACCGCGAACCGTTTATTCCAAAATATGAGAACCGGAACCGGAACCGATAATTACTAAACGGTTCGGTTCCAGAACCGGGTGAAACGGTTCTCATGAACGGTTCTAGACCGGAACCGCTTGTCAATAAAATCCTAAAATTCACATTAACAATTAAATAAAAAAATAAACAAAAACAATGATTTTTCTTAAAAAATTATCAACAGTTTGTGTTAAACATAGTTACTAAAAGTATAGCAGTTTACGTATCAAAATATGTTTTGTTCAGATCAGATCATTCTTTTTATACAGATTAAACGGGTCAGAACAAGCTGTGCTGACTGCTGACCATCACATAAGGCAATACTCTACATTCCTACCTAGTAAAACAATTTAAAAGTGTTAAGAACTATAAAGAATGAAACATCACATTCTATTTCAAACTAATAATAGAATATTTAAATATTTAATTTAATTCAAAACGGTTCTAACGGTTCTTAACCGGACCCGTCGGTTCTAACCGGAACCGAACCGGGAACCGATTATGCCAAAATATGAGAACCGGAACCGGAACCTATAACATTAATTCGGTTCGGTTCTAGCGGTTCCGGGTCGGTTTCACGGTTTTCGCGGTTCGGAACCGTTTATTGCTCACCCCTACTTACACTACTAGAAAACCGTCATGACCAATTTTTTTCATCCGAAAATTTTGTAGAAAAAATTTACAGTTTTCTAGTAGTGTTTTACTTTTACTTATATTTCCAGTTAATTATTATTACATATGTTAAATTAAATATTATTGTAGGAGTTTAAAGAGTTCTATAACTTTGAAGAATGTCTTGAAAAGATCCAAGAGTTTATGGTGGCTCATGGACCTTTTGATGGTCTTCTTGGTTTTTCCCAGGTTCATTCAGTTCTCTGGAAGTTTTTTTTATTTTTTTCTTTTTATAATGTAAGTAGTTTAATTAATAATATTTTGTGTTTATGGTTGTGTGAAAACAAGGGGGCGATGTTAACAGCAGCAATACCAGGGATGCAAAGAGAGGGGGTGGCCCTAACAAAGGTTCCAAAGGTGAAGTTTGTAATAATAGTATCTGGGGCTAAATTTGGTGGTTCAAAGTTTGGGGTGCCTAAACTTGCTTCTGCTTCCTTTTCAACTCCCATCACTACTCCATCTCTACACCTTATTGGTAAATAGATCATGTCGTCTCTATTTTTTTTTATAGTTTACTTAATGTAGGTAAGCCTTACCGTTCAATTAAAAAAAAAAAAGAAAAAGAAAAACTAGTGTTAGATAGATGTGAGTAAATAATTAGTTAACTACTCTTACATAGATTTGTGTAAATAAGTTTATTCAATCCATTTACCTATTTTAAGGGTCAGGCAAAAAAAAAAAAAAAAAAAAATCAAAGTAAACACAATATTTGTTATGTATAAAATTTAAGAAAAAACACAAAAACAATGGGGCCTTAAAATTTAGGGCCCTAGTCGATCACATGAAGAGGGGCCAACCCTGCTTATAATATGCGTCAATGTTATGTGTTTTTACCACTTTTGACAAGTCAAGATAAATTAAATGTAACACATTTTTTAACAGCTAAACGGATTGATTTATTCATCACCAACCAAAACCAAACAAATGTACAACAATACAACCAAATAGCCAGCGGTTATTTGGACAAATCGCTCAAAAAAATCAGACCTGGAACTGGCCTATTACACCGAAAATGTAACACGTTTGGATATAATTACAAATAAACATAATAACCAGATGTGTCACAACAAATATGTGCATTAATGGTCAAAACTCAAACGTATTGTTTTTTCTTTAAATCACTTTTAACATTTATAAACTATAAATACTCTGTTACAAATTAGTAATGTTTTTTTTTTTTTTTCATAAAACCTTTTTTTTTAATTTGCATTGTTTTGATATAAAAAAACATTACAAATTACATCAAGATAGCAGAAAGATGGGCAACAAGCTACGCCGCCACCCCTTTCATAAAACTACCTAAAGAAATTCTAAAAGTTCAAATATACGTTTTGTGGTGACTGTCTCATATTTGAAACATACATCATAACTATAACCGACTAATTTTAAGTAAATAAGCTTATTGTTTTCTGAGTCTAAATCAATAATAACGTCCCAAACTAAAGTGTATTACTTTGATGCAAACGCAAACATATACAGGAGAGACAGATTTCATGAAGGAGGAGAGCATGGGTTTAGTAGAATCCTTCGTTGACCCTGTTGTCATCCATCATCCCAAGGGACACACTATACCAAGGCTAGGTATGTAAATTACTTGATACCGACTACGGACGCGTTACCGATTATCTAGTTTTACAAATTTTTCCATGCAACACACAAAAACGCACTTTTATTTTGATTTTTACCTATTATTGCAAAAAAATCTACAGGGAGAAGTAGAGAATTCGATGGTGGTCGGATGCGTATGGTATCTATGCGTTAATAATATTTATTATTACCGGAACTAATTTGGAAAATAACCAATGGGGATCTATTTTTTCTTTATCGTGTCACAATATTTGAATTTTCGAATAGATATATATATTTTGTTTTTCATTTCTGGACGGATTTATGCTTTGATAACTCATGTTATTGATTATCCCACAGACGATAAAAATCTGGAGATCTTCTTAAACTTCATTGCCAAAATTCAAGATCAACCTTAATCAATGTCTTGGAAGAGCTTAAAGCAAAATGACTTCGCCAAAATAATAGGAACTTTATCTGTTTGTAATTCTCGCCTCCCCTGATTGGCTTCGTTAAGAGTGATTATATTAAAAGGAGTAGAGTGGCGGAACTAGACGAAAAATTTTAGGGGTAACGTTCAGAATTTTTTTTACCGTACTATCATATGTAAACAAAACAAATGGTAATCTCTTTCTATATTGATGAAGTTGTCAACTTATTATTCTTTTTTGCACTCTAATGTATACATTTTAGGCTCAATACTCGTATCCGAAACCGTACCTGGTTTATACCTAAAAATACTCGAAACCGGTTATACCTTATACCCTATGCATGATACTAGTTTTTTAAGTTTACTTTATAACTTTTATATTTAACTGGTTATACTGGTATTAAAAAAAAAACCCGGTTCCATACTTTATAACTTTTATATTTAACTCAATACCCAATTTCTCGTTCAACTGGTTATACCGGTATTAAAAAAAACCCAATATGTGGACCTCTACCTTTAACTAACTTATTAGGCTTAAGTCTTAAGAGTTTCTATCTTATAATTAACAAATGGAATGGGTCAATGTGTTATACACTTATTGGCGTTTACGGGACTTGCTTTCTACGGGACTTATTTTTTAAACATATTCATTACATCATCTATCGTAAACTCTCTAGAGAGTTTTTTTTTCAATAAAACAAAACGCATATCCAAACAGTTGAGTCGCGACAGGTAAAACGAAAGCTAACTTTAATAATCGGTAAACCAACGTAAAAGTGTCTTTGTTTCAACCATCAATTGCACAAGACTAGATTTATTGTTCAAGTTAGCAAACCTTGTATCTTCTTTTAAATTATCATTATAGACTTGGATTTAAATGGCCTATGAGCTTATGTGATGGACTTAGAACTTTAATGAGTTAGTAGAGAGAATCATATGGTTGGTCCTGTGGTTTTTTAATATTGGACTCTTGATCCCAAAACTTCGTTATTTACACTATTGGTCTCGAAGGTTGTAAACTTATTACTAATATGGTCCAGATGTACTAATATTGTTACTGTATTGGTCCCAGGCCCTAACGACCGTTAAAATTATATGTTAAATAAATTTAAAATACCTATTTTGCCCTTGTAAAAAACAAAAATAAAAAGAAATTTAAAATAAATAACTACCCCACCTCCACCCCTACCTTATCTTCTTCCCCAACACCACCATCACCTTCACATATCTATTAAATTGTGCCACCATCATCACCTCCCCTACCACCACCACCACCCTTTAATCGGACCACCTGTTCTAAACTAGCAAGCTCCCCCAATCAATCTATGATAACTTTGCTTATGCTGATAAAATGAAGTAAGCAATATCATCATCATCATCATACTCAGTTAATCCCACCTATAGCAAAGCTAAGGTAGGGCCTGAGGAGGGTAAGATGTAGACAACCTTACCTCTACCCCTAAGAATAGAGAGGCTGCTTCCAGTGAGACCCCCGGCTCGATGTGGTTTGGTATCAAGCCTTGGACATAAGGCACATAACACTTAGGAATCGGGACAAACCCGATCGGTGCATGTACCCCTTTGTCTTTTGGCTATCCATGCCACCACATGATGCATGATTAACCGTCCGTCGTTTTTAACGTTATTTTCACGAAATTAGTAAAATAACGTTAAAACTAGTGCAACTTTACTTTTGCCCCCCAAGGGCCACACATATATACATTATATGCGCACACCGTAAGTGGGGCGTTAAAGCATGTATTCCTCGTATGTTTTGCAAGACTATATACATTAAGAGCATGTTTGGGATTGAGTTTGGAAACAACTTATTTACTTCTTAACTTTTTGAAAAAACCAATAAGTCAATAAGTCATTTTGAAAAGCCAGGATTTGGTGCTTTTTCAAATAACTTATTGACTTATTGGCTTTTCAAAAAGTTAATAAGTCAATAAGTTGTTTCCAAACTCAATCCCAAACACCCCCTAAATGTGCAATTAAGTTTTTTTTTTTCTTTGAAGGGCGAATTTCATTAAAAAACATGGAATCTCCAAGGAGGAGATACCCGCACAACCAAACATAGTTACATTACATCAAAGGAAAATAATTGCCACTCCTTCCAACCCACCTTGGCGTATTTCCCCTACTATTAAACCAAAGAAAACTACAAGACTTGATATCCGAGAGAACTTGAGTAGTAGAAACATTCGCCGCTTGAAAGATTTTATCGTTCCTCATTTTCCAAATACGCCAACAAGCAATCATAAGGATCCCCATAATTATATCTTTCTTGACCGCATTAACATTCAAGTGCTGCACGATCCGCTGCACGTCATGGACTGTAAACAAAAATAAAGGGGGTATTCGACACCAATGAGCAATTCCATTCCAAATACTATCTGTGAGCCTACACCCAGCAAAAATATGACCCACCGTCTCGTCTGCTTCTTCGTACAAACCACACAAAACATTCCCAACTGCTATATTCCTGTTTGCTAAAGCTACCTTCGTAGGAATACGATCTAGCCATGTGCGCCACATGAAAATATTGCACTTCGCTGGAATCCATTTGCACCAAACCATCACTTCAGGGCTGTTAATCCGATCTGCATTCAAAACCATCTGTTTTGTATCCTTGACGCTCAAATACTGCAGCGCACAGTTGTTCCAGCTCCAAGAATCCACTTCCGCTGTTAAGTTGTACCCAGAAACCATCCGAGTGCACAGAATCAATTGCTGAATTTCCTGCACAGAACTCGGGTATCGCTTCCACTCCCAAAACATTGCACCGGCCATATTGTTTTGACCCATTCTATCCGCAACAGAGCACCATTTATTCTTCTCAATACTAAACAACTCCGGAAACAATATTCTAAGCGGAACCCGATCAATCCATGAGTCAATCCAAAATATGATATTAACACCATTGCCCACCTTTCCTTGAATAAGGGTGTTGAAAGCCGACCCATTAATTAACAGATGAGTCCCACATTTCACTATGGCAGACCACACTCCCCTAATGTCTGTATTGCACGGAATGGATTGATAACACTAGGAAGAACTATGGATAGCATCAATAACTCTCCGCCACAACGCTTTAGCTTCTATTCGATATCGCCATATCCATTTCAATAAAAGAGCATTATTCGAAACTTCCAGATTAGATAAACCAAGGCCACCTTGCTTCCTTGGTCTAGTAACAACCTCCCATTTAACCCAATGCACTTTATTAATGTCTACATTACCTCCCTACAAAAATTTCTTTATCAATACCTCCAATTTATTTTTCACCGCCACCGGAGCCTTGAAAAGAGAGAAATAATAGGTCGGGATACTCTCCAACACGGATCTAATTAAAACAACGCGTCCGGCTATCGAAAGGGTTTTAGCTTTCCACTTAGAAAGTCTTTTTCTAAAAACGTCAACCACGGGATCCCAACTAACAACTCTATTCATCTTTGCGCCCACTTGGATGCCAAGATATTTAAATGGAAGATCCCCCGACGAACACCCCAAATCTTCAGCTTTTTCTTGCAATTCAGCCCCGTTAACCCCAACACCAAAAAGCGTAGATTTAGAAATATTGATCTTCAACCCCGAGCACAGGTGGAAAATCCGCAAAACTCTTTTTAGCGCCTTGAAATTCCCCTCTGACCACTCTCCCATGATCATGGCGTCATCTGCAAAAAGAAGATGAGATATGCAAGGACCATCATTAGGAAGCTTAATGCCCGTAAAAATCCCATCATCACAAGCCTTTTTTAATAAGACCCGATAAAGCTTCCACGACCATGATAAATAAAAAAGGGGAAATAGGATCCCCTTGCCACATGCCTTTTTCACAAGCAAACTCAAACGTAGGAGACCCGTTAACCAACACGGACGACCTAGCCGAGGAGAGAATCCCGTAAATCCACTTGCACCATATCTCTGGAAAACCCATCTGCCTCATGACCATCAAAACAAATCCCTAATTAATGTTGTCGTAGGCTTTCTCAAAGTTGATTTTAAACATGAACACTTTCTTCTTGCTTCGTCTAGCCCAAGCCAACACTTCACTCACCACTAACGGACCATCGAGGATATATCGTCCAGCTATAAACGCCGTCTGAGTTTCGTTAATCACCTTATCCATAGCCTTCTTAAGTCTGCAAGCTAATACTTTGGAAATGATCTTGCTCACCACTCCAATCAAATTGATTGGCCTATAATCGCCCAACTGCACTGGATCTTGAATTTTCGGGATTAAGGTGATGAAGGAAGACCCTACTCCACGCCTAAAGATAGCATTGGAGAAAAAGTCTTGAAAAAGAAGATTGAAATCCTGCACAAACAAAGACCAAAAACGTTTAATAAAACGAAAATTAAAGCCGTCTGGCCCCGGAGCTTTGTCACTACCACAACTGAAAGTCGCCGCCTTTATTTCAAGTTCTGTAAACGGCTTAACCAACTCCCGGGCATCGGCCGAATCTATCTGCTTCAGCCCGTAGCAATGAAGCTCAGGCCGAACCTTCAAATCTTCCGAGAACTTGTTACGGAAAAACCCGAAGAACTTCACTTTTAATCACACTAGGCCGCGTCTCCCAAGACCCATTCACAAGAAGACCCGGAATAGCATTCCTCGCCCTTCGACTGTTAATACACCCATGAAAAAACGACGTGTTTTCATCGCCGTCTTTAGCCCACTGTACCCGTGATTTTTGTTTAACATCTCTAGCTTTCCACATCTCCATCTCACGCAAGCGAACAGATGCTTTTTCAAATACCCAATTTTCCTCCTCTGATAATGCCCTCTCCTCCATAAGCACCTGAAGCACATCAGTTTCCTTTCGCAACAAGAACTCTTCTTCAGTCTCTTTCTTTTTCACATCCTTTATCCAAGCCTTTAACTCCACTTTAATATTCTTCAATTTTTGCTGCATCCGTAAATCAGGACCAAGCTCCACACTAACATCCTTAATACACGCCCTGGATACAACTTCGTCAACGCCCTCCCGACTCAACCACGAATTAAAGAATCGGAACGGTTTAGAACCGAAGTTTCGAGTCACCACCTTAAGCAACAAAGGACAGTGGTCGAACATATCCCGAGCTAGCGCTCGATACTCCGCACTAGGCCAATCTAGCAAAAAACTCGAGGATACAAATATACGATCTATATGGCTGAATTTGTCCCCCGCACAGTAAGTAAACCTGCGCCCTCTTAACACAAATTCACAAAGACTGATCTCTTCTATGAACTCATTAAATTCACGCGACGCCACAGCATTGAATTTGGAATTCTTGCGTTCGTCTTTGTTTCGCACACAGTTGAAATCCCCCCCCCCCATAATGACATATTCTTGATTAAAAATCACACTATTCTTAATGTCAGCCCAAACTCTTCTTTTATCTACTATCTTATGTGGCATATAAACATTACCACACAACTTACCTTTCCCATTTTCCTTTAAAACTGCCGAAACCATAACAAAATTCTGATGCTTCACCACCGAAGGATTAGTAAGCACCTTTGGATACCATACAGACAACAGACCTCCTAACCGGCCATTAGACGGAACCTATTCGAAATTGAATTCATCCTTACCCCATAATCTACCCAAATTAATACCATCAACCGACACAAGTTGAGTCTCTTGTAACAACACCATACCCGCCTCATTATCTTTCCTTAAGTTCCTAATCCAATCCCATTTCTTAAACTCCCCCAACCCACGAACATTCACAGAAAGAATATTCATTGAATAACCTCTTGAAAACCTTCTTCCCTAACCAACTTGTTAACTGAATTTTCGAATAGCTCAATGTTAGTCGCCCCCAATTTCGCGCCTAACATAATAGTTTGTTCGACTTCCTTTTGTATTTCAGGATTCCCCACTGAGTTATCACTGACCAATCTAACCCCTTCCTCCATACCAGTGTTCATCTCACTGTTGAACGCTTGTTTATTAAGGTCTGGAGTACTATAGTTATCTTGGGCTGAATCCTTATCCCCCTGATCATGGGCTGGGCTACCATACACTTTATTAAAAAATCTATCTACATCAACAACATCCTCTCCACCCCTGGGCCTTTTTTTGGGCCTGTCCTGGCCCACCGGTGATACTGATAAGTGTTTCCTTGCCTTTCTCCAAAAACCTTTTGACTTTTTCAAAAAATTCTCACCTAAATTATTCCTCTGACTACAAGGAATATCCTCTTGACTGGGAATTGACTCTCCAATATTAAATGCACCATGATTAGCATCATCATTAGGAGAGATAATATTATTAACTTCTTGATCCTTGAAACCCGGAACTTCCAAATTAACCTCGACACCATTGCTACCACACAGGTCAACGCTTTCTTCTTCTTCCGCCATCTCCGAATCTTCATTAGTATCGACGTCAATTAAACAATCCGGAACCCAATCACTGGAGTCTTCTATTGCTACCACCGAAAACGAGTTAGACTTCCAACGTAATTGAACATTATGATTGATCCTCTTAATTGACTTACATAGGACCCCCATTAAAATGTAGGACCAATCATCACCATCATGCAGATTCGAACATTGAACAACTTCACCGATAGAGGCCCCTATGTCGTTAATGACCGTATCAACCATTAAACACATTGGGATCCCATACACCTTAACCCATGCGAGTCGTTCAAACTCGATAAGTTGCCCCTCCCAATCTTCTAACCACTTGAAAACTGTTTCCCATAGATTCTTCATGTTAAAAAACCATAACTTATCCTCAACAGATTCAAAAATCACCATAACATTCAACCCTCCCAAATACTTAATCGTTACTTTCTTATTGATACTTGAAGAAAACCAAACCCTTAAATTAGTCAACGATTTAAAATCCAAAAGTCTACCCAATAATCCAATATCGTACCAATCATGACACACATTTACCTCGTCTGGCACAGAGATCTCTACACCTTCTGAGACCGGTTCAACATCTAACAACGTATCCTTGAATGACCTGCCCCCCACATTACTCGGGCCTGGTTTATCAACGATCACCTTAGGATCATTAACAACATAATCAGTCTTCTCCAACGCCTGATCCTGAACAGGCCGCCAAACTTTCTCGCTCTTATCTTGAACCAATTGCCCATCCACGAATCTAGCACGAACAATGAAAAGCTTGTACGATCCAATCCAAACATCTTTAAGAGCATTCTCCAATCTTTCTGGATCTTGCACGTTACCAAAGGACACGAAACCGAATCGTTTACCAAGTTTATCGTATTTCCTAGCAATATAAGTTCCTTGGATATGACCGAACCCCTGTAGGGTTTGAACCAGATCCACTGACGAACATCCAGGAGGAAGATTAGAGACAAACATCTTCGTGATCTGGATGTTATACCTCTTACCTTCCCGATTCCTTTGTCTTCTGCCATTCCTGGTTGGAACATCGTACCACTGGCCTTCCTTGTATCTTTCCTTTCCCGTCATCTTCGGAGCATTAGGGTTTATTTAAATGTGCAATTAAGTGGATGAATCACCGACAATGTTTGTGTGTCTAACATCTGAGGAGTCGAATTGCCACTAGCCACATGCGCCTGAAACATCGTCGGAGATGTTTTTTAGAACCAGTTATGGCCAGGACTAAGAGAATATGACAGAAAGAATGGAGACTTTGTGTGCTTGTGGAAATCATCTACGTCATTTCATCAAGATAACTATCATTAGTATTATCTTGAATATTATTATTATTGTTATTGTCTTAGGCTGGAATGGGTGACGTCATGTTGGCCGAAAAGTGTCGATGTTAAAGTGGGTTTAGAGGTGCAGCCACCCAGAATAAAATTTAAACATGGTAGATGGATGGTGAGGGAAGAAGAATGGGGTGGGGGTGGGAGCAGGGGTATGTTCAATATTATTTTTTATTATGTTTTTTAATTGTTATTTGAACAATTTTGGGCAAAAATGTAATTTACATGGTTTTAACAAAGAAAATTGATGGCAGTTGGGGTAAGGACCACACGAGTGCAATTTTGCTAAATTCAAGGACCAAAGGTGTAAATAGTGAAGTCTTAGGACCAAGAGTGCAAAATTAGGAAATCACAGGGACCGACCATGCGATTCTCTCGAGTTATTATTTTATTGAATGTGGGCTAAGTGAGTTGTTGGATTATTTCTTAATAAGTTATTTTTTTATTGGAATGTGGGACTAGAGGTGCACAAATCAGGTTTTTTCAATACCCGGTTTCGGGTATGGAACCGGTTCCGGGTAGGGTCGGGTATCACTTCGACCGGGTATTGAAAGAACCGGTTCCAGTTTCGGTTCCTAGCATAGAAAACCATACTCGGTATACCCAGTTACGGTTTTTTCAATACTCGGTATGGAACCGGTTCCGGGTATTGAAGAAAACTCGGGTACACCATGTATTGAATTCTGTTTTTACAATCACGTCGAAAGGTAGTGCGACTTATATGTTTATAACGCGGTTGTAGAATTTTGGGTGAGACGCGTCAATCTTGGGTTGTCGAAGTGGTAAAATGACAACTCCTCTTGAATCACGAAGTGACCCATTCATTCTCGGACTGCCTCAACATCAAAATGTTAAATAGTCCCGTCGCTTGAAATATACTTTTTGGGTATTCGAAAAACCCATTTTCGGGTATGCAGAAAACCCGGTTCCGGGTATTAAAAAAATCCGAGTATAAATCGGGTCTGGTTCCAGATACGGTTTTTATATAGAAATCTATACCCTATGTGTACCCGGCGTGTAGGGTCAGGTACGGTTCCGGGTATAATAAAACAGGTTTTTTTTCCGTTCTAGTTTTGGTTCCGGTTTTTTGTGCACCGTTATGTGAGACAAAGTTGTTAAAATTTCTAAGGTTTAGTGTCAAGTTTTCTAAGGGTTCGGTGTCAAGGTTTCTAAGCATTCAATGTGAAAATTTTTACAGATTCGATGTCGAAACATTTACTAGTGCGGTGTCGAAATACACGTATATATAACACTAAAAGGAATTTTTAGTACGGGTTTGGCCGAGCCCATAGGCCCCTATGTACCTACGCCCCTGGTCATCTTTAACCCACTTAAACCTTTTAATTTGCTCATAGTCAACGTGCGATGTCCGGTGTATCTAATTTCCTATTTTAGTATTTTGTACCCACCTAAACCTTTTTGCCCATCAGTAAATGCATGACGTCCGATTTATGTAATTTACTAATTTAGTATTTTGTACTCTGGAAAATTAGCAAAATGGACATTTGACCAACACAAAAGCCAAAATGAACATCTAATGCGTATATACATTAGGGACCGACCATTCTTCGCATCTATCAATTAGATGAATAAACGTGTAAAGTTCCCAGACGCCTTGATTTTTAAGACCCCAGTGTCTATACTTTAGACTCGAGGCTGTTATTTAGATGCATATAGTCTCAACCTTGTTCTCAGATGTCTTTAATTTTAAGGTTTGGCCTTATGGGTCTAAACAGGGGCGGATTTATGTTGTTGGGAATGGGTTCCCAGGAACCCAGTCGATTTCGAAATTTTAGTGTTAATATATATAAAAATACACAAGGAACCCATAAATAAATTTAGAAAGGAACCCATTATAGACTATGTGAACTGATCCAGTGGAAGTTGGCGCCTATTTTAACAGTGAGGTCGCCGGTTCGATGCCCACAAGCTGCATTTGAGTAAAATTTTTTGAATCATTTTTTGGTTTCTATTTTTTTATACCAACATTAAGGTTTTGGGTTTTATTTAAACCTTCTCTCTATTTGTTTTCCTTAAACTTCACTGCAAGGGTGAGCAAACAACAAGAACAGACCCCGACCATCCAATAAACCTACTCTCTATTTGTTTTCATCAAACTTCCTCCGGTTCCAACATCAAGAAACCGAACCGATTTCGGATGTTCAGATTCATAATTGTTAATCAGATCCTTGGCCCGACCCTCCAATTTCTTGATCAAATAGCTCCACTTTCTTACAGGCAAGCTGTTTTTATAGTCCGATTAGTTAATTTATTGTTTGTTAAGTGTATTGTTTTTAGTTTTTATGTGGGTTTAGTTTGCTTACAGATTATAAATTGTTTTCATTTGTCTCTTAAGTTAATTTTGCCCCCAAAAAGCTTTAATGTGTGTTATTTATGGAATTGGTTGTTGATTTTATAGTTTGTTTTCATATAATCTAGTGTTTGTGTTTATGCTCTTTGCCCACTAAGTGTTCGATAAAATTCCTTAGTGAAAAACTAAAAGAGTAGGACATGGGTTATTGTATTTGATTGATGATTTCATAGCAGAACTTGATAAGTTGTATTAGGAGGTATAAAGGCTGGAGTCCTAGTTTTGCACTTTTGCTGGTATTCTTAATTTAGTTGGTGCTTTGTAACTAGGAAGTATTACTAATCGAAACATAAGGTGTTGCATATTGTTGGGCTGAAGTGTTGTCTTATAACCTAGACCTGCCCATGAATGTTAAACATAAGTGTGAAGGAAGTACACAAATAAAGAACCAAAGCTGCTAGTAGTATAATATTAGGAATTATAAAGGTTGAACATACTAGTATAGATGGTTTCTCCAAATCTTCACATGACTGTTTAAAATCTTGAAGTTATTTAACGGCTTTGGCACGCCCAAAATATAGGTGGAACAATTAAACTAATTAGAACAATTCAATAAAACCAATAATGAGTATCAAACATAAAACAAAGCCTTCATGTTTTCCATATTCATCTAGAGCCCTCATTAAATATCATTAGTTTCTGCACAAATATAAGCAACAACCAAGTGATGGTCACTATTGCAGATGACTTTTGTAATGTT
The DNA here is from genome assembly GCA_028751855.1 of Ambrosia trifida. Classification (NCBI taxonomy): domain Eukaryota; kingdom Viridiplantae; phylum Streptophyta; class Magnoliopsida; order Asterales; family Asteraceae; genus Ambrosia; species Ambrosia trifida. Next base: position 215,309,592 of record CM054122.1, on the reverse strand, counting down.
GAAGATATGATTTTTATGAAGTATCGTATTTTTATTATGTGATGAACCTTACCCGACCTGTACCGTCAAACCGACCCGAACCGGCAAACCGACCCGAAATTTTTATTTTTGGTCATATGAAACTGGAACACCTAAAAAAGGAACCCAGTAAAAAAAATTTCTGGATCCGCCACTGGGTCTAAAGAACAGCCTCGAGTCTAAAGTGTAGACGCGGAGACCTTAAAATCAAAGTGTCTGAGAACTTTACAGGTGCAATCATCTAATTTGTAGACGCGAAGAATCGTTAGTCCCTAATGGATAGACGCATAAGACGTTTATTTTAGTTTTTTTGTACCCACTTAATTCTTTTTGCCCATCAGTCAACGTGGTGTATGTAATTTACTATTTTAGTATTTTGTACACATGCAAGTCTAGAAATCAACAACTCTTGGACTTTGTCAGACGGAAACCATCCTTGAACAAGTCCAGACCTTTTAACTTGATTATAAATCAACTCTGAATTAAATTAAATAAATGGGAAAATGGCCAAAATAGCCCCTTGACCGGGTGTTTTGCGTAAATGGCCCCCTCCACCGTCTTTGGAGAGACGGGACACGGTTTCCAAAAGGGCTGAACCGTCTCCCGAGATCCTTTGGATTCCAACCAGTAGCAACCCAACACGTGGCGGTTACGATCCCGATGTCTGCCACCCGGCTCCCGTGGCGGCTTGAGACGTGTCAGCGCCGTAAAGCCGTCTCCGGTGGGGTCCCTGAGACGGTTCATCAACGGCTCAAGTTAAGCCGTCTTCGGCTCGGCTTATAATAAAATAATATATCCTATCCCACCGGAGACGGCTCCTGAGCCGGTTCGGGTACGAAAAAGCCGTCTCCGGTGACGTCTTTTAAAATTTATGAACCGTCTCCTGAGACGTCAGCGGGTACGAAAAAGACGGCTTCCCGTACCGTCTTTTTACTGTTTCTGAACCGACTCGATGCCGGACGTCGTACATCGACGGAGACGTTTTCGGTGATGTGACGTGCATGACGAACCGTTTGTTATAAAATTAGTAAATTTTGTAACAATTTTGTTTGAATTTTTTCTTGTATTCCTTATTTTTCTTTCAAAGTGTTAAAAAAAAGTTGTGTTTTTAAAAATGGTTAGTTTTATAATCTATAGTGGAGGCAGGTGGGAAGTTGTCAACGGTCGAATGGAATACGTTGTTGATAGTAGCTGTAAAAGACGTGGTTTTGAAATTGATTCAAATATCTCGTATCTTAGTTTTTTAAATGTAGTTTCCGATGTGTGTGAGATTCCAAACATTTCAAGGTTATCTTATAAAATGTCAGCTTTTGATGATGCAATCGACATTTTTAATGATCGTGATGTATCTTTTCTTTTTAAAGTTGCTTTGCAAAACCCCCATGAAGTATTGAAGTTGTATGTTGTAGATGAACCAGGTGTGGGTTCGTCTAGTAATGCTCATTTAAACGACGTACCTTCAAATGATTCAAAAGTCCCTGATCTAAATTTGTCTATAGAAAATTTTGATCATTACACACCATATGGGTGTTTTGGAAATTTGGATGATGAGAAAGCTGAAAAAGAAGAATTTTATGGAAAGCCAAGTTCTGAATTGTTTTCAGATATAACCAAAAGCTCTTTAGTTTTTTCGGAAGGTTCCGTATTTCGTAACAAAGATGAATTGAAATTGCAGTTAGGAAATTTTTGTTTGTCTGAACGTTTTTCCTATAAAGTCGACAGGTCATCTAAAACGAGGTATGAAATTTCATGTCTAGTTGATGATTGTGATTGGCAATTTAGGTCACGTTCTGTCCCAACTTCAGACACGTTTTTTGTTACATTTTTTAACAACAACCACACATGTTCTAAAACTCAAACACATCCCCATCTTCGTCAAGCTAACCCGCAAGTAATTGGTAGCATACTGAAGCACCAATTGCGAGATACTAGACGTGTTTATCGTGGAAACGAAATAGTACAAGATTTTCGAGAAAGATTTAAGGTTGATATATCATATACTCAAGCTTGGCGGGGGAAGTGTCATGCACTTGAGCTTTTGCAAGGAAGTAGCAAACAATCGTTTTCTGAGCTTCCGTTCTACTGCTATAATTTGCGAAATGCAAATCCAGGGACTGTTACTGAGATTAAAACTGATGAAGACAATCGTTTTGAAATGCTTTTTATTGCCATTGGTGCAACGGTCAGTAAAATATTTTTACCTATTTTCATACCAACTTAAATAAATTATTGATGTTTTGGTTTACTGAAGTCTAAAATTTATCTGTTTTCATTTTATTAAACAGATTCGGAGTTTTCTTCTGTCTTTAAGACCGGTCATTATTATAGACGCGGCACACTTAAAAGGTGAGTTTAAGGGAACGTTATTCCTTGCTGTTGGCATGGATGGTAACAACCAAATTTTACCCGTTGGATATGGTATCGGCAAATCCGAGGACGGTGAGAGTTGGACGTGGTTCTTATCGAAACTTAAAGAGTGTATCGGTGAGCACCCGGATTTGGCGATCATATCTGACAGAGCCAACTCAATAGATTTGGCAGTTCGGACGGTTTTTCCTAATGCATTTCACGGGTTGTGCTGTCGACATTTGATGGTGAACTTAAAGATACCAAAAAGCAAAAAGAAGGATTTAGAGACACTGTGGTGGAACACTTGTAAAGCTTACCGGGTGTCTGATTTTGAAGAAAGTTTTAACGCGCTGTGTGCAGCCCTACCACGGGTTAGGAATACTCTATTGAGTATCGGTTTACATAAGTGGTCAAGAGCACACTGTTCGGGGAAACGATATCATTATATGACATCTAACAGTGCAGAGTCAATCAACGCCTTATCTAAGGACGAACGAAAAGTTCCAATCACCCATTTGGTTGAATTTTTTAGACAAAAACTTCAACAATGGTATTACGAACGCCGAAATGAGGCTATTCAAAATAAACACGTACTGACTCCTTTCGCGGTAAAAAAAATTATTAAAAAGATTGAATATTCTAGAACGTGGAAGGCTTATGGCGTTGGGGTTAACACTTTTCAAGTTCTAGACGGTGGGAAAAATGGTTTTGTTGATCTGTCTAATGAAACATGCAGTTGTTGTGTTCCCCAGATATCTGGTTTCCCATGTGGCCACATGATTGCAGTATCAAAATTACTGAAGGAACAGGACTGCAGTCATTATACGTCACCTTGGTATAGCAACCAGTTATACAAAACAACATATGAAGAGGCCATTTATCCTTTACCCCACAGGTCTGAATGGGAGACGCCAGAGTGTTTGATTCCTCTACAACCACCACATATCACAAAACGACAGTCGGGACGTCCTCGTGAAAATAAACGAATTTTATCGAGAGGCGAGGAACCTACGCCTGTATATTGCAGTCGTTGTAGAACTCACGGTCATCATCGTGACCGATGTTCAGCTCCTGTTGCCTCACGATCAAAATCTGCTAGGCGTGGTTCAAAGAAAGAAAATCATCATCAAACACCGTCCCCCACTTTCGTTGAAGCAGATGACTTTGCAGAATATGTAATTCATAATACTTGTTCGACTGTTAACCTTGCTGATTTTTAGTGGTGCTATTTACTTTAATTTATTTACTTAACAATGTTTATAACATAAAACTTACAAATAACTTCGATATATCAAGTTTTACATCAATACATAAACTAGGTAGATAAATATTTAAATATTTGACGGTGCAAAACGACCAGCATAAATTTCATCTGCCATGAAACGTCTGAATCTCATGCAAGCATCATGTAGGCTGCCTTCTCTCCAAGTCAATGTAATGTTTTGAACAAGATTTCTCAGCAACATACAAACGATTACCCCTGAATGTCGACCAATGCGACTATTGGTGACAGGCCAGACAACATCACCCGAAAATTGTAATGATTCAACTTCGTTTCTACCAGACTTTTGCCAGTACGTTATAGCCCCTAGAAACCATATGAAAGCAGATTCAAATTCTATAAGAATTTGATGAATTTTTCTATGACTGCAAAAAGTATCGCCGCAATCTATGGGACTACAGTTATTTGGGAAATACACTGTTACTTGTAGTAATTTCATGTCAACTTGTAGAACAAACCAGTTTTCATCGTCTATCGAGGCTGGTATATATACCTGAAAATTACAGTCCAAAACGAAATGTAGATTTTATACAGCACGATAAAAAGGTATAAAATATACAAAAAAAACAGTATTCTACCATATCAACTTCCCAAAGAGGTGGATATATTCTTCTCGAGCCGTTTGCGTAGCAATAAGCATGGTGATCTTGTTCAATAATTAGGTTATAGAAATTAGGGGGAAGAACAGTCCAAAGACCATAACTACATGTTGTTGGTCTTCTTTGTCGTTCAATGTCCCTTAACGACATCAATTTGTTGCACCATGCACGAACATGCTGTAAATAAATGTTAATAAAATCACAAAAAAAATTATCATATCATATAACGTATAACGTAACAGTCATAGTATTTACCGTTTTTTGAAGATATCCGCTTCCACAGTACCCTAAAATACCACCCCACCACTCTTTGTTTAATGGTGTACGCCCCATATAGGTTGTATAGCAACATGTGCTATCACCATCGTAGTAAAACTCAAGAACATTTGGAGCCCAAAAACTTGATTGGTTATGTGGATTAACCCAAATTGTGTTCTCTACGGGAGCAGGAATGTTAGTCATTATGCTATTTCATCTGCATGTGAAATGAGCTTCTATATAAGGACCTAGGTTGATAGGTGTACCAATATCGGGTGGAATTTGCAATTTTTGCCAAACGTCAAGGACTAAATTGGCAAATAACTATTTCGTTTTTTTATAAATATACCTACCACCAACCGTTCATCATCAATTGTGTAGAGGTTTATATACCATCACCATGTCTCAGTCATCATCTTCATCTTCAAGGTCTTCATCTAGACGATTTAGCAGGTCAAGAGAAATATGTTCATGCGGTGCAACTACACGTATACTTATCTCGAGAACTGATGCAAACCCGGATAGAGACTTCGTGTGTTGCGTAAGTATTAAATTTTAATATTTATCGTGTGCTTTTAATGATCATCAAATAACTGTTTTTTTTTTAAACCACAGACTGCTGGTTGTGGATTTATTAGGTGGGTAGAAGCGTCGGAATGTTTCAGGTGCAAAAAAATCGTTCCGGGGTTGAGGCAATCGTTAGACGAGCAACAAGCTTTGGCTAGAAAATACCGTTTGCAGGCCAGATTGTTGAAGTTACTTTTGGTAGTTAGTTGGGTTTTGTTTGCATATCTACTAATGTAACACAAGAGGAGTAGTAATAATAATGACATTAGTAATATTAATTTAACAATTTCAGTTCGTCTTCATCGGGAGTCTGTCTATTATCTACCGTATCAGGTTCCGCCAAAACGTTCCTATAAAATTCTAAGGCCATCCTGTGCCGCATTTTTAAAGCTGTTTCTTGGGTGTTTTCATGTTTATTATATAGAGGTTCGTTTTTAATCAACCTCTCAATAAATATGCACACCCAAACCCCACAATCACCAAGATCTCCGGACTGTTGGGGTACATCTTTAGGCTCTACGACATCGAAAGGAGGGGCGTATATGTACGGGTTTACGGATTCGTAGTAATTATTGGATCTTAGCCAAAGCTCAAATGCATAATTAGCATTGCATATGACCTCTCTTTTGGCCTTCTCCGCGCCCCTCAAACCAAGTAAACTGCAAAATATAGAAAAAACATTATCAAAATTAACACTATTACCTAATGAAAACCGGCATTAAAATGAATAGGTTCAACATTTACCTGTCGTAGATGGTAAACGTTCGCTGGCGCAGGTTAAAAACTCCGAGGATCCAATGTTGTAAGCTTATATTCAACACAACATATACCTATTAAAACGCAAATAGTTTGAAACAAAATGTTAAAAACAAATCATAATATGTTCAACAAACAAAACCATGATTTAAATTTGAAAAACAACCTCGTCAACATCAGCGATTTTTGGAAACGGTTCGAATGACCCATCAAACAAATCTTTAAAAGGCTGGTTATTAGTACGGCTAAATAAACCCCCCACAAAATATGGAGGAAGGATGCTCCAACGGGAGGTTGAGCTCCAAAGAGTCTCGTAGAGATGGTGTGTCCATCCATATATGTGCTATAATAAATAATTTGAATATTCAATATTAAACTGCGGTAAATATATTAATTAAATTAAACATAGTTAATAAAAGTAACAAATATTTAAAAATTATTACCTCGCTGCCTAACCAACCGTTCGAATCATAATCGCCGAAAAGATCTTCCCAAAAGTCATCCGGGAATATATTTCCCCCAAATAGTGCACAAGTTCTATTTTTATCCTTTTGTTTTGGATACCATTTTTTTATTAGTTTTATGTTTTCGTTTTCATCGTCTGATTTGAACTTCTTCTTTTTTGCACCTTTTATTGTTGTAAATGGGGAAAGCATACACGAGGATGGCTTTGTTGACCTTTGAGACCGTCTCAACTGTTAAAGTGACAAAAGTGAACCAATTATTTTGAATTTAAATGCTAAACTATGAAGGAAAAAAATAAAATAAAACATACAGGCTTTTTTAGGCCGTCGGTGTCTGGTCTATATACATCACCCGAGCAAAACATTTCATCAACATTTTCATTGTGATGCGAGCTCGTCGGGCCTTCTTCACCAGTCGGTTGGGATTTACGTACCTAAGATTTAAAAAAGTTAATTATTTTAAACTTTTCAACAAATTAATACGGATTAATAATAATCATACGACAACTTTACCTCAGGCAGTAAACCTTTCAACTTGTTATTATAAAAGTTTTCCAACCTATCATCCATCAACGCTTTAAATTGCTCTATTAAATCATCGTTGATAGTGTAGGTTGTCGGAACAGTTTCCGACTTTCTTTTTTTGGCCGTCGAATCAACAGGCTCATCACCGTAAACCGTATGCAGATCATCGAAATTTATATCATCCGCTCCCGTATTATCAAAATTTACATAGGCAGACGGATGAAACTCGGCCGACTTATTAAAGCACCCTTGAGCCCGGTTCCTTTGTCCTCGTAAAAAATGGGCACTATCAGTGTACCAGGCACAGCGCAGCTCAACGTCATTCGGAAGTAGAAACCTAAACGGCTTAAACCCTTCAAGCTGAAGCACAACAATTTTTTTTTAAATTTTATCACTTATATTTAGCTTTTCAAAAAAAAATTCGGTAGAAAATGATTTCAAAAGATGACCATAGAATTTACGGTGATCTTACGATCAATGGTGTTCCTCTGCATTTTTTTTCCCGGACCCCAGGAAATAACTCTGGGGATTGCATCACCAACAAAAAAATGTGGATCGGTTTTAAATTCTGGAAATATCTCAAATATCCAGATCTGCAAGTTTTTAAACAAAATTTAGAAATATCAACAATATTTATTAAAATTAATAATTAAAAGTAAATAATTCATAAAAACTAATACCTTGAAAACCCAATTACAAGATTTTAAACTGAAGCCCCTTGTACCCTGCTTTTGAATCAGGTGCATGTTATTGATATTTTTAACCAAATCTTCCCAAAAATAACTTCCCCATGGAAATGCATTCAACGCTTCAAAGTCATCAACAAGATCGAGGACTAGATCATCCACGGTAGCGCTATTTTGGGTACCCTTAAACACCAATTCAATTAATACCAGGATACAAATACGGACAACATCATCCTCCTCATAATCGATCCAGTCACCGTTGAAAATATCAAGCACACGTTGATAAGATACCTTACTCACTTCACGGAATATTCGTCTTTTAAACGATGTTGGGGATTGTGCGAGTTCCCAACCATCGTGACGGCCAAATCTTAGGCCCGTTATCAGACAAAACTGTTGTGGAGTGAATAGAAGACTGTTAGGACCGATTTGATAAAAAAGGCCGTCGATACTAGGCAGTCCCGTCTCAATCTGATGTTGTGCCACTGAGAGTAACAAATTACTTTCGCAAACATGGCTCATAACATCCAGAAAGTGACCGAAGACGGTCTCCCTAAAACGCGTCTTCATTGCCTCGGACATTCTAGTATTCATTTCTGTTACTTTGTTCCAGGCACTTCGGACTTTTATTTCGGTATCAGACTAAAAAAAAGGTTATAAAAAAATTTTTAGTAACAAACAAGGTAAATGAAAAATGATAAAAATACTTGACTGAAAAATGGTAGCAAACGCTTACCGCAGGAGGTAAGCTCCGAGGAGGATTCGGCTGTTGTGGGTGCCGAAAAAACTCTTCATACTGTTCCTCTTGTAGTATTTGATGTGGGTTCGTCGGGTCGACAAAGTCACTCGGATTAAACATGGTCAAACGGGTTTGGTCAACCTCGATTAACGGACAACAAAAAAACAAACAAAATTAAAAATTAATCGACGGTCGACGGTGAGCACGTTCGTGGTGGACCACATGACCAAAAATATGTCGGGTGGTCCCGTTTGTGTTGCGTCGTTTTCAATGAAAAAAAAAATTTTAAAACTTTAAAAAGGAACGTTAATATTACCTTTTTGATTATAAATGACCGTCGTCTGATAATTTGACCGGAGTCCTAGCAAACCGTTCGCCGGAAAATAGATGATAAACAAGAAAACCGGTAAAAAGAGCGTTCCGGTCAACGTAGCGTCTTTCGGTGGAGAGACTTTCACCGAAAGTTTACTTTTACCCCCAAAAGGTAAACCCTAGTGGGACCGGGCTGCATGGGCCGGGTCCGGTTCCCAAGCCGTCTCAGGAGACGGTTTGACCAAGACGGGTTCGGTTCCCAAAGCCTCTCAGTCAACCCTCTGACAAAGACGGGTCCCGGTTCCCAACCCGTCTATTGAGCCGGTACCCGGAACGATCTGCTGAGCCGGTCCCGGTTCCCAACCCGTCTTTTGAGCCGGTACCCGGAACGATCTGCTGAGCCGGTTCCGGTTCCCAACACGTCTTTTGAGACGGTACATGGAAAGAACTGCTGAGCCGGTTTCGGTTCCCAACCCGTCTCACAAGCCGGGTCCGGTCCCCAACGCTAACCCGTCTGACGAGACGGTTCCCAATACTAACCCGTCTGACGAGACATTTTGTGGGCCCCTAATCAATTAAAAATTTAAAAAACAAAAAATTAAAAATTTAAATAAATAATTTATATTTAAAATCATCTTTATATAAGTAGTTGTAAACGTAAAATATTTTGTCGTTAAAAAAGGTTGTTGGAGAAGTATCGCTCAAGAAAATGTCTGACGGCCGTGATAAAAATATAGCTCCAGAAGAATACTTTTCTCAACCAGAGAAACATTCATCGAGTTGGATACTAAAAAAATGGAGGCGTCCGAAGGAACCTGAAATTACCAAAGAAAGAGAATTTATCAGTAATCGACAAAGCTTACACGGAAACGTTATCGGCAAATGGGCTATACCGGACGATGAGAATGATAATTGGGCAACTAATGTTGTTGACTTCTACAATAAAGGCGACGCACCGTTTTGTTATTCTGCTGTTTTTTCAAGAAGTATTGAGCTTGACAAAAATTTTTGGGGAATTTTGTTGGGCTATCGTTCTAACGGCTACCTCACACCAACAGTAATAACTTAAATTTTAATGTTTTTTTTTATTTTTTTTTACTGAAATTGTGATTCAATTATTTTTCAGCATGTTGAAGGATGGGTTGGAAGACTGATGAACTGGAGGAGTAGAAAGCTACAAAAAAATGCTTCGCTAAATATGCGGTGGACAATTCTTCCACCAGAATTTTATAATTCGTTATTAGAATCTGTACCAAAAAACTTGGCCAACTATTGCAATGGCAAATTCAAACCGTTTCCTTCATTTTTCGACGTTGATTTTGTTTTTTTCCCCGTTCAGCTTGAAAATAGGGAATGGTTATTGGTGCGACTAGAGTTGGTGACGCAAGAACTTGTTATGTATGCTTGCGAAGACCTTCGTATCAGAGACAAATACAGAACCATTGTTCACCCAAAGCTGACGAAGATACAAGTTTATTTAGGAGCTTTACTAGTGAACATAAGATTCTGGAAGAAAACAGGTAATCCAGAAAAATGTATAACTTTCAATCTTAACGAAGACTATGTTGCACCACATAACTCCCTGTCTGGTAATGAAGCGGTATATCTTTGTATGCTGATGGAGCATTTGGTTACTGATAAACCAATTACTACGAACGGTGATCTAAAACAAACATGTTCGTCTTACAGACGATTCATGGCTGAAAAAATGTATTTCTGGAGGTGCTTACCACGTCCAAACAATTCTTAATAAAATGTTCTTATTAAGGAATTTTATTTATTTTTTTAATTGTCCTTATTTATTTTTATTACCTACCAAATTAAATATTTAATTAAATTAAATTATTTCACACTATAAATACCCGCCAAATTAACAAATTCTTCACTACATCACATATTTTTCTTACAAAACATCAATCAAACCAAGTAAAATGTCTTCATGGACCGACGAGGAGATCCTTGGGGTTACACTGGCATGGCGAAATGTTGCCGAAAACACCCGAGTTTCAAACACCAGTCAAGAAATTCGTGCAACTCCATTTTGGAGTAGAGTATTTTTTGAGTTTCGAACACTTGTCGGCGGTCAGACAAACCGTACGACACAAGATGTTATAGAAAAGTTTCACAACGTCAAGGCGGAGTGCACCGTATTCGAAGGGTTCTTCAACTCCAACAAAGAGGAGTCGCCAAACGAGTCCGAGGAAGGGCTCATAGAATTGGCGAAAATCGACTACGTTTTGGACTACGACGAAGAATTCGAATACCTTTCCGCGTGGCATTTGTTACGTGATTATATTTAAATTTAGGTTTTATTAAAAATAATGTTATGTAATGTTCTTTTTTTAATGTATGTTTTATTATTAATAAAGTGTTTTAATTTATTTAGTGTTTTAAAAAATGTTGTAATTTTTACTATGAAATCTATTGATATTCCCTATTGAATGCTTAACCCACCCGCATATGTCCTTCCTATATAAAGCCAGTAGACGGTTTGACATTACAGACCGTCAGTACACCGTCACAGATAAGAAACCCAAACCCAAAATCACAATGGCACCGAAACCGTGGACAGAAGAAGAAGAAATTGCCCTGTGCACTGCTTGGATAACTGTTAAAGAAAACCCACCACGTCGAGGGTCCATTTGGCCACTCGTTCTCAACGAGTTCAAAGTTTTGGTTGGAGGTTCAAGCAGGTCAACGGAGTCTCTCAACCGGAAGTGGACGGACTTGCAAAACAAGTGCCGTCTCTTCGAGGGGTTTTATCAAACCGCTATCCGTGAACTCCCACAAGACACTGCGGACCATGAAAAACTAGAACATGCCAAGATTGAGCACGAGTTTTCGGGCCGACCACCCTTTACTCATTTGTCGGCGTGGCAGATGATTCGTGATGTCGCCGGGGCTTTGGATTAGTAGTTTTTTTTTTCTTACTTTTAATGCTCCTTTTATTTTAAGTCATAATAAAAAAAATGTTTATTTTAAGTTTATATTGTTTAAAGGGAGTGTTTTGTTTAACACCAAAAAGTAGAGAACACAAGACCTTAAACAAACTTAACATAAACAAATAATAATAGGAATCCAATAAAAATACAACTAAAGTATTAAAACAATTACAATATACAAACAATTATAATTCACGAAGTGGTTCAACACGTCAAACACCGAGACATTTCCGTTGCTTGGAACGCCAAGATATATTTTCGCAGTGTACTTTATACCCACTGTCCAGTTTCATCTTCATCACCCTAAATACGTACATAAATATATGTACGGACAGATGCTTACCAACGGCCCGGACAAGTCAAAGAACAAACTCTCCTAAATATCACATCCGACCGTCTTGTACATGTAAAAGACGGATGATCCAGAAGAACATGATAGAGATTTAGGAAAAGGATGAACTAGCCAACAAAGTAGACTACAACATCGTCGATGCAAATTACACGGGTTAACCCACGTGTAGATGCAACAACAATCCAAGTAGTATTATGTAGATGTAACAGCAATCCAACAGAAGCCTTTTTCGCTTTACTTCTCACTAACTCCGACCGAAACCTATCCATCACTTCAACCTTTCCCTCCAAATGTATTACCAAGTGGTTGGAGGTCAACTTAAAAATAAAGAAAATGGGTGAAAGGATTTTTAAGGCCAAAGAAAATGGGTGAAAAACTTCGGATCAAAAGCTTTCCATAGAATGGGATTAGATAAATCCCAAAGGCTTAGGTTTAAAAAGTGCAATAATTTTAACCGAAAAAATATTCGGCTATTCTGAAACTCAAAAACACGTCGATTAATCAAACTAAATTTGAAAAAAACATTTGAGAAGATTTTGTTTGATTTGGTAAAATATTTTGGCTTGGTAAAATATCTAAACGGGCTTGAAACAAACATTTGAGAAAATTTGGTTTGATTTAGATGTGTTTTTTTTTTTCAACCAAACCCACATATTTATACCCAAACAAAATTTGAAAAAAAAATAAATAAATTAATTAATGGGGCTGAAGACGGTTCAGCCAAAAGGGATTCGGCTAAGCCGAGCCGAAGACGGCTTAACTTGAGCCGTTGATGAACCGTCTCAGGGACCCCACCGGAGACGGCTTTACGGCGCTGACACGTCTCAAGCCGCCACGGGAGCCGGGTGGCAGACATCGGGATCGTAACCGCCACGTGTTGGGTTGCTACTGGTTGGAATCCAAAGGATCTCGGGAGACGGTTCAGCCCTTTTGGAAACCGTGTCCCGTCTCTCCAAAGACGGTGGAGGGGGCCATTTACGCAAAACGCTCGGTCAAGGGGCTATTTTGGCCATTTTCCCTAAATAAATACAAGAACCTTTCAGGAGGATCGAAATTAGTAATGGATCATGAAAAGCAAAACAAGAAACTCAAAATTTTGTGTCTTCATGGGTTCAGAAACAGTGGTGCGATACTTCAGGAACAAGTAGAAACATGGCCCCAGCCACTGTTGCAGAAGCTGGACCTGTTTTTCATGGATGGTCCGTACCCGGCTCAAGGCAAGTCCGGAGTTGATGGAATCTATGAACCTCCTTTTTACGAATGGTTCCAAGCTGATGAGGTCTTCATAATTTTCTTTTACTTTTTTTCAGTTAGTTATTAAATGTATTAAATAATATATATATCATTTGTTAACTATTGTTGTAGGAATATAAAGAATTCTATAACTTTGAAGAATGTCTTGAAAAGATCCAAGAGTTTATGATGGCTCATGGACCCTTTGACGGTATTCTTGGTTTTTCCCAGGTTCATACAGTTTCAAGTTCTTTATTGTGTTATTATTTTTTTATTAATCGGACTATATTTTTTTGAACGATTTAATTTACACTAAACACGCCTTTGGCAAAGCTCGAACCCTTGACCTCAACGAGCAATGGCGCAGCTTTGTTGGGGCGGGCGGGGGCGGCCGACCCCCCCGAATTTTCGCGCAGAAGTTTCGATTATATAGTATTCGTATAGAAAATTTTGGAAATATAGGGTTTCGACCCCCCGAAACTGGTTTTCGACCCCCCGAAACTAGTGACTTCCGACCCTCTGGCGACTTTCGACCCCCCGAACCTTCGGGTCAAGCTTCGCGCCACTGTCAACGAGAGCTTCACCTTAACTTCAATGGCTTTGACAATTGGATCACCCAACCCCCACCCCTATCGGACTAGATAAAAAAAGTGGTTTTCTGTTTTTTAAGTGTAGGAAGTGATTTGAACCGCTAATATTTAATTTTATTGATGTTTGGAAAAAAATAATAAGGGGGCGATGTTAGCGACAACAATACCAGGTATGCAAAGAGAAGGTGTGGCCCTAACAAAGGTTCCAAAGGTGAAGTTTTTAATTATAGCATCTGGAGCTAAATTTGGTACTTCAAAGTTTGGGATCCCTAAACTTGCATCTGCTTCCTTCTCAACTCCAATCACTACTCCATCTCTACATCTTATTGGTACATAGATCATGTCATCTCTATTTTTATAATTCAATCTTATTTTTTTACTTTTTCGGGTTGGGTTTTCTTGTATTATATTTTATCCAACCATAATAGTAATTAGGTCCATGTAGTTTGATTATCGGGTCGGGTCAATCTGGTTTGCACATATTTGTTTGCTTTCAAAATTTTTGATATATTATGTACTACACGTTTTGGTCCGAAAAGATTCCAACCCTCATGTTGTTTGGAAATTTAACATAATTCAAGACAATAACATAATCTCTTGTATTATTTCAAAAGTTAATGTGTATTCACGATTTCTTGATAACATACCAAAAGTTGGAATGATGTAGTTCAGGCTAATCGGATTAATTGGGTTTTAGGTAAATCGATTTAGGTTATTCATGTTTTTGATTTTTAAAAGTCTAACCGATACCCGACCCTAATAATATGTTTGTGTGGGTTGGGGTTAATCGGGCACGCTTAAAATCAATAGGCCTAGATCATATCATCCTCAAAACTCAAAAGTAGTATTTTCTGTTAAACTACTTCTAACATCTACTTGCATCTTATTCTAATAAGAATAATTACAAAGTACTTGTTATTAAAAACTAGATTAATAATAATAAAATAACTTTAGATGTTATAAATATTGAGATGCACTTGTGCAACTTCTAATATATTTCATATTTAGTCGCGCTTTTATCACCTATAATTTATTAGAAAAATACATCAGAATTATAACCGACTCATTTTAAGTAAATAGGTTGAAACATGACACAATCATATTTAAGTAAATAGGTTGAAATGTACATGACACAATCATATCCACAAACTTATAAAAAGTGTAAAATTTTGATGAAAACACAGGAGAGACTGATATTGTGAAGGAGGAGGGCATTGGTTTACTAGAGTCCTTCGTCGACCCCGTTGTCATCCATCATTCCAATGGACACACCATACCATTGCTAGGTATGTAAATCTTAACCATGCATATCCAGTTTTAGATTTTTTTGTTCTCATTAAATATATTTTCTTACATATGGGTTAATTTAAAAAAAAATGTGCAAGGGTTTTATATATTCCCACCAATCAAGTAGGGCATGAGGATAACATGGTTTTCATAATGTTTTGATTTTCAGATATCTATCAAAGAGATTTTTATTTTTAGGTTTCTGATGGCATTTATTTTGTTTTTGTGATGACTGACCTTGATAAGTAACGCGAGTTATTGGTTATGGCACAGATGATAAAAGCTTGGAGATCTTCAGCAACTTCTTAGCCAAAATTCAAGATCTGTCTTGATGCCTTTGACAAACATAAATCATATCAAATCCGAAGTAATTATAATAGACGAATTATGCATTTATATTCAGACTTAATAAGAAGACGACTGTTTATATCGTTAGATAAGTGCTATTTTATATTACTTTTCTTGTTGTAAAACCATAGTTAAGCGAAAAAATTATATACACGTAATAAAAGGGAGCATGAAAGGAAGGGTCACATAGTTTCTTTCAGCGTGTACTATCAGATTTTTGTGATTTTACCTTAGACATTATGGGTATGTTTGGCAAGAAACTTTTAAGAGCTTTTAGAAGTGTAACACCTCGAAGTCTCGAAGTGATTACGTCACCTTACGTGTCTCTTAAACGGGTCGGGTCGGACCTGACCACCCGGTTATCCAATTAAATATTCAAGTTCGAATCTCGCGATCAACCGTTTCAACCGAATATATAAATAATAATTATTGAATTATTATTATCGCGGTTAAACGCTCCTTATTTGTTATTAACCCGCTATCAAACGTCTATTATTTCACTCTTATACTCGTTACCAAACACCCGAGTCTCAGCATTTATCCCCGTAGCCAAACACCCTCTATTATTATTATTCTATATAAACCCCTCTCTTGTCTCTCACCTCTGGCTACTCTCTCTCTCTCTGCTCGATATATACACACACAAAGTGTAATGCTCTGAACCAAGAAGCCTCTACCGGAGACCCATGGCAGGCCACTGCCGCCTCTGTCTCCGGTCACCACCATCGCCGGACAGCCATGGCGGCTGTTGCCGCCTCCGCTGCTGCTCTGGTCACTGCTGCATCTTCTCCGGTCACCTCTCCGGTCACCGCCGCTGTCCTCTTCTTCCCCGGTAAACCCCACAAACATCCCTCATCTTCTGGTTATGAACCCCGTTAACAATCCCTTTTGAGTTGATACCAAATCACAACCTCTCTTTGTTTCTAATGAAGATTAATCGAACCCGGGTCCTTGTTATTAAAACATCATCACCAGGTACTGTTTTACCCTTTGTTCCGATAACATCCTGGAGCCTTCTCTTCTGATCCGTTTATAAACCGTACCCGGTAACCCTCTGGTCAACCAAACCCAACCCAATATAACCCGATGATTCACCTTGTTCGCCTCTGTTTCTGATTAATGGAAGCCGGACAGTCACCGACTATGGTGACTGTCAGCGCTAACATGAGCCTATATAATCGAACCCTTATATCGTTATGTGAAGAACCCAAGCCTTCTTTCACTGATCGATGATGTCGGGACAGTCACCCGAATTGGTGATTGTCATCGGGTTCCAACCTATCTCTTTGTTCCCATAAATACCGTGAAGCCTTGCTTCTGTTTATAGTTTGGACTCGATGAACTATGCACACGATTCATCCGTTTTTGTTATAAAGTGTGTGATAATTGGTATCAAATTCGGAAGACGGGTTCGTTACCCGGTGCTATATAAATTCCGGTTATGTTCCGATAATTACCCGGTGAGGTCCGGTTACTTATTTGGTAATATATATATATATATATATAATGGTTTATTGGTTACAATCTCATAATCACTTACTGATATATTGATTACGGTTGTTACGAGGTACCATTAACCAAGTCGGAGAATATGAGTCGTCGCCGAGTCGACTCAGTGACTCGGTCAACACCCGGAATAGAACCCGGTTCAATAGCTAGACGAGGAATATTATTAGAATTATACGAATATATATATAATACGAATAACGTACGGACTTGATAATAATAATAAGAGACTAATAATTATATATAAAATATATATGTTTATATATAAGATTCGATATATAAAACGATATACTAGACTCGGGTAAGTTATGTCTAGAGTTCTTTTAGGTTCGCGTGCCAAGCTGTAAAGGCCAGCTTTATTTCTTTTTGCCTAGATTGACCAAACCCCGAGTTTAGGACTATCTAATATATACCGGATTCCATATATATAAATTGTATATATGATATATATCCTAAGTATTACAATCTAACAAGTCCCACGCGTAACCCGTATCAGTATATATATGAAATATAATTGTAATAAGAAGATTAGCAGAAGATATAACGCCAACAAGTGAGTATCGTGAACTCCTCTCTTTTACAGTTTTATTAAGTGTTTTAGGGGAAATACATGTCATTTATAAGAAAACATAATGCTTTACATAAAAGAATAACAATAGAAGTTATATAAAGGGGCAATAGAAACAACGAGGACAGTACTGGACGGTATCGCCATTTCCTTTCTTGTCCAACTAGAGGACAAGAACCAGTTTTACCCGAGTAGAGGGTAAAAATAATCATATATTATCACAAGCAGAGTGATACCATAGACAGGAATGGCAACTTATAGAATATAATCGAAATAATAGACATGTAATCGAATTAATAGAATTTATGTTCCCCTCCAGAAATAGAATCGTAAAGCATGTTTATAAAAGAATATCTTAAATAAAAGAATTATAAATAAACGAACTGGCCATTCACTTTATAAAATACACGACCTCACCAACTTTATGTTGACAGAAACTATTTTTGACATGTGTTCAGGTAACCCAACAGATATGATGACGTGGATCCTGGAAGACTACAAGACTGTTATTACCCTGGATTCCGCTGTGTAACTCCGATAACCCGACCCGACAACCCGGCCACATCAGCCAGGGTTGTTACAAGAAGCTTCAAGCTTTTAAGAAAAAACTCATACTTAATAAAAATCTTTGTTTGGTTGAAAGGACTGGAAGCTTTTAGGTTAGAGAAAAAACTCTATAGTGAAAAGCTACTAGTAGTAGCTTTTAATAAAAAACTCTACTAGCTACAAACTTTTAATTAGTAAATGACAGAAATACCCCTTCTATTTTAAAAATAAAATAAAAACCTTCTTTACAAGCTTTTAATTATGCTCATTTTGGTCATTTTATACATTTTATTAAAAGCTCCAGCTACTCTGCCAAACACCAAAATATATTTAAAAAGCTTTCAGCTACCAGCTTACAGCTACCAGCCTTTAGCTAGTTTTGCCAAACATACCCTATATATAACTAAAATACGAGTCATGTTTCACTTAATTCGTATTAGACCAGTGGTAAACAAACTTACAAACCTAACCTTTTTGACAAATAACTTGACTAACATATTGCATTAACAACAAATTCCTAAAATTCTAAAACATTCTAACTTGATAATCAAGGGTGAGTTGCAACCAACAAAACATCATTTTTTTTTAATATATTAACATCAAACCAAGACAAAGATGTTATATGGCTCTTCCACAATATATGGTAATATAGCATGGGAGTTCTAAGGTAGGGTTATGATCAAATACACAGTAAAAGAAAAATTTGAAAGTCGTAAGAAGGGTATCAAACGGACTCTGATTGAATTCATTCAAGTGGCATTGGAATCGTCTTATCGAACCCTACGACATTAGTTTTTAGGTCTTCGTTTTTTGGGGTTTTAGCTTGTAGTTTTTAGAGTACGCGCTATATCATATATCATTGTGTCTTTTATGTACCATTGTGTCTTTTTCTTATTTTCATCATTGTGTCATTTTTTCAATTCATTGCGCCTTTTTTCTTCGGTATTGTGTTATATTTTTTGGCACTGTGTTATATTTTGTGGCTCATTGTGTCATATTTCATAATCTATTGTGTTTTTTGTATACTTCTCACCCTTCTCATTTTTTGTAGCCTTTGTAGAATAACTCAAAAATTGTTGGCACCAGTACCATAAATTTACGCCAATCTTATGAATTTATTTATATTTTCATAAGGAAAAACATGTTTTATTGTATGTGAAGAAACAATAGTCTAACTTCCGGTAAGGGACAATAAACTACTATTCCTCTAGGGTTAATCCTTTGATAGGATGCCACTACTGGATATGAGGAGAGTGGGTGACGACTTGAAATAACACAAGTCGGACTATGTAGGGAGGTGACTGCTAGGATACTACAAGTAGCTCCAACGTACATACACAAAAATGGTGGTAAGCTCTATGTGTGTTTTTTCAGGTTAATTCTGAATAGCCTATTCAAGGAGAAAAAGGCATCCTTAAATTGGATCCACACGGGCCTCTAACATTAACCCTTAACCTATTATTGGTCTAGGCCCGATTAAGGGCTTACTTCCACTACCCAGCCCAAAATTAGTAAGTGACAAAGTGAATTATAAATAAATAAATGGAGAGGAACGACACCGCCTCCATGGGTAATTGGGCTGTGATTGGTGATCAGGCAGAGCTTCGCAACATAGCGCTTGTCCTTTGGTGACAGATGTGCCCGTCTCTGATTGGATGGTCCTCTCTGTCACTTTGTACTATTGTCTCCTCTACAGCTGGTACTTAGTGGAGGCCGTTAGTGAGGTGGTCTCGTGTGATTTGATTGATTGAAGCGCCCACACATTATACTTGTTGTCCCCTATGCGCATGCCACATTTGTGGAATGATAGCTGTTATGCCAGCTGGCGTTTTGTGATTGGTCTCACGTCTCTATCAGGTGTACCTTTGGTTCCCGCGGTACGGAAAAAGACGTTGGGATTGTCCTTGCTGGGGTTTCCCTATTGGTGGGACGTGCACCATGCTCTCTGTCACACGTCCTATTATTCTTATTGGTTTGTACGAGATTGTACTCTTGTACCGTCTTCATGCTCTTAGGCTTTTCTCTGCAAGTAACCTGCAGTAGTGTTCTAATCACCTGTCCGCATGTTATGTCTGCGGGCGGCTGCTTATGATCGGCCTATCTTTCTCTGCATGCTTGGGCTTTACCATGTTGACCGTATCTGGGCTTTGTGGGTACGGGCTTGCTTATCCAAAGTATATGTTTAGGCCCATATCCCTTCAGTGTTGAAAATATCAATAGTTTCTACGTAACTTTCTTTGACCGTAATCATAATAGTTTTGTAATTATCCATGTTGTTTCGATAACATGTTCTATCATTTACAAGTGGTCTTTATATGCATGCTATAATAATTCTCTAATTAATTCTTTAATCGTCTTCTTACTCAATCGTAGCTTTCATTTCTTATGTTGACGGCATGCTTACATCTCAAATAGTACGTATTTTATTCCAAATTCCAACGCTATTCAAATCTAAAATTTTATTTAAGAACTGAAAAAAGCATAATCACTTAAAGAGAGGTGATGTTATCAACTTTTATAGTTCACTTATTAGCACGATGTACATACTATACTATGTTACTAAACAAAGATAAAGATATTATATTGTTCCACAAAATATGGTTGTATAATATTAGTTGTATCTCAAATCATTGGCCTTGATACCGTATTTTAAGCTTATCTTAAAATAAATAGCGGTTATAAGATTTTTTTTCATTCAACAATAAATACCAAGTTACATTTGAATAATGGGTAAGTGAGCAACAAGCTGCGCCTCTATCCGTTTTTTAATCGCAAACCCAATATACTAAATACAAACCTTTGGTTCCTCGGGCTTTGTGAGTCACTGTGGACCACCTTCTGCACCCGCTCCAAAAAGCGAACCGCCTCAGAGCCAGGGATCCAAATGCGTCGAAGGCAAACGGAATGAAGACGTGCTGATTCTCCAAACAAGCTGCCTCATGTTTAGCAACCTTCCTAGCTTCCGCTCTCGAAACTGCCTGTCCCGAAACGAAGCCATCGTCTCTCATCTAGGGGTGTTCAGAATTCGATTCGAATTAGAAAAATTAGAAATTTGACTTAATTCGATTCGATTAAAAACAATTTGTTTCGATGAACAAGAATTCGAATTCGAGTTCAGTAAATCGAATACGAATAAAAATAATACATATTTATTATATATATATATATACATATAATTATATACACACCTATAACTTTAGAACATGGGCTAATCTATAAATTTGATCTAAGTCATAAATTGGCTCATTACCAAGCCCAGGCCTAACTAAAGCCCATAACTTAATTCTTAACTTTAAACGAATTTATTCAAATTCGCTTCGAATTCGAGTTTCTAATAAGAATTCGAATTGAGGTCGACGAATGCATACTAATATTGAAAAAACTTAAAAACTTAAAGGATCAAAATTGCCATTAGTCCCTAACTCAAGATCGAATCTCTTTCCCCAACATAAAAAAAAAAAAAGGAAAAAGTTACCCCTGCGGCCCTGCTATCAAACTCTCGGACCTAAAAAAACCCCAACAAAAACCCGATTCAATTCACCTCACCTCACGCTCCCAAACCCAATACCTCACGCGCCACCACTAACCTTCACTTAACCTGAAATCACAACTATAAAACCTGAAATCAATAGTAATAATAAGTTCAGATGATGGAATCACCTAATAACAGTTCTACTTCCGTACAAGTCAACTTAACGAACAAACCAACCTCATCGGATCCGGATCACAATCCGGATCCGAAAGTTGTTATAGCGTCCGTTGAAACGAGCAATGGTGACGTAACTGACGATCGTTCACCGTCAACAACGCCGTCAACGCCGTCTAATCGGTCAAAGAAGTCAGTCCGTTGGAGTCAGGACTTGGTGGAGGAACGGACGTTACCGCCGTTAGAGAAGAGTAATGAAGATGATTACGGATCGTCAAATCGTGATTCTTCTTCCTTTAATATTAACAGTTAAGACTTATTATTATTATTATTATTATTATTATTATTATTATTATTATTATTATTATTATTATTACTGATTTTTCGTATATATGTCTTAATAAGGTTTGGTTGTGGTTTATAGGTTCTATGGTAAATATTAAGGATACGTTTGGTAGATGGAGAAAGAAGGTTGGAGAGGCTACGAAAAAAGCCGAAGATCTTGCTGGAAATACTTGGCACCATTGTAAGCTTTGATTAGTCTGTTATTTATTTGTGAGATTGTTTTGTGTTTCTTTGTGGTTTGTTTATACTGTGTGGATAGATTATTAATTTATTATGGTGATTGATCATGGTTCGTGATACGTATCGATAGGTTATGCGCTAGCGGTGATTTTTTTGAGCTGCATTTAGGTATTTGTATGTGATTGACTTGAGAAATTGAGTAGTATTATATCCTTAACAGTATTCTAAAATCAGTTTTAACATATATCTTAGTACTTAGAACCTGTCTTTGAGTGGGTAGTTCCAAGTCGAATTTCATGCCTCTTATAACTCGTCTGGTGACCAGTAGGCAGTAGGAGCATAGATATGAGGCGTAATCCCGAAACTTGAATTGCACTTACGGTTTTGTATAGTCTGTGATGCTGGTGATTGTTTTTTGTTAGACATAATTACTTGATTTCCATATATATATCTATATATCCTAAGTATTATACATAATATTAGATATCCTAAGTTTGTATAGGTGTGTCGGTTAAATACCAACCGGTGTGTCGGTTGAGTCAAGGGGCAGTGGCGAAGCTTGATCCGAAGGTTCGGGGGGTCGGAAGTCACCGGGGGGTCGGAAGTCACTAGTTTCAGGGGGTCGAAACCCTATATTTCCAAAATTTTCTATACGAATACTATATAATCGGCACTTCTACGCGAAAATTCGGGGGGGTCGGCCGCCCCCGCCGGCCCCTACTAAGCTTCGCCAGTGTCAAGGGGGTCACACCCTTTCACATGTATAAATACCCTGTGATCTCACATTTTTAGAATCTGAGAAAGGAACTTGAAGAATTATAGTATGCAAGCTAGTACTGCTTCTTTGAAGTTATCAAGAGAGTTGACTAAATTGCTAGAATACTAGTGATATAGAGGTTTTACAAGGCGGAGAGAGACAAGCTTTAAAGTTATATAATGGTGTTTATGGATTGGGGACTGAGTTTAATCTATTCAAGTATTCAACTAGGAAAGATAATTGAAACATGTGGAAAAGACTATTGCTCAATTAAAGTGGAGTTTTTATTTACATCACCATGTCGTTCCGTACTTATGTAGATGATTGCTTGCCCAATAGCAGGGCCTTGGAGAACTGCATTTTAAGTTGAGAGAGACCTTTTTTGAACTCTATTGTCAAAGGAATTGCCCTTCGGTTAGGCATTTTGTGTGAAGTTTAGTTATCTAAGATGTTGAACTTGGCTGTCTGCACAATATATATATATATATATATATATATATATATATATATATATATATATATATATATATATATATATAGGGGAAAGTTAATTTGAGAACACCTATATTTCGTGCGAACCGTGAGAACGGCATCTAAAACCATTCAAATTCAAAATTTCTTTTTACACTTGTCTTTATTACTAAAATACAATCTCAAAAACACAATTTACGCGTAAAAATTCAAACGTATACGAAAATAATTTGTTTTTACACATGTGTAAATTTATTGTTTATACATGTGTAAACTGTTTCATTTACACATGTGTAAAAAGTTAATTTAAAAGTGTTTTTGCAAGAAAAGATGAATTATTTGGAAAGAAAATTCATTTATTAATGTTGTATTTTGATTATAATGAGGTTTGTATTAAAAAATTTTGATTTTGATTGATTTTTTTACTTGTTCTCACGGTTCTCACAATATTTAGCGTTCTCAAGATAACCCTCCCCTATATATATATATATATATATATATATATATATATATATATATATATATATATATGTGAATTACAAACTACAAGGTATTTGGTGTAATATACAATAATGAGTTACTCTTAAATATCGTTGTTAAAAATAAGCATGGCCTTTGTTGTTGTGAATTTGGGATCTGTTACCAGCACAGCCAATGCTACTGACTCAATCACTTCTACAAATCAAATTCCACTATGATAATAGGTATTGTATAATGTTATTTGACATAGTAGAGCAACTGTTTTTAAACTATAAGATCAACTATTCTTAGCAAATGTAAATCTGAGATCATATCTAGGAAAACAAATAGTTTCTTAACCTCCTACTATGCAGCCCTATGGGAAACGGGCTACATACTTGATTGGGAGTTATGAACTGTGTATTATAAAGTATAAACTTCATATAAAAGCATAGTTATAAGAGTATCATTTAAGTTGTGTATGAGATTATTATTGTTATATACTTATAATGAATGCAGCCAAACATATAGTCATAAACTGAAAATGAGCCAAACATAATTTATAAACTATTGAAAATGAATTAGAGATGGGTTTTCTCTAGGGTTCAAAATTTATTGCTACCTTTGCACCCTCGCTGTGTGCACAAACAAAGTAGTTCAGGAATTTAACAAACCCTAATATTGTCTTTTGTTCAACAGTTGTAAAAACATTAGTTTGAGTTTATGCGTTAACGTGTCTTTTGTATACGGCATGTCATTATTTGGTTTCATCTTCTTCAGTTTTTTGCCTTGATATTATCACAGTCACAGGACACAAACTGTATATTTTTTTTTATATAATTAAGTTGTAACAACGCCCCACTTACGGTGTGCGCATATAATGTATATATGTGTGGCCCTTGTGGGGGGGGGGGGGGGGGGGGGGGGGGGGGGGGGGGGGGGGGGGGGGGGGGCGGCACAAGTAAAGTTGCACTAGTTTTAACGTTATTTTACTAATTTCGTGAAAATAACGTTAAAAACGATGAACGGTTAATCATGCATCATGTGGTGGCGTGGATAGCCAAAAGACAAAGGGGCACATGCACCGATCGGGATTTGTCCCGATTGCTAAGTATTTTGTGCCTTATGTCCAAGGCTTGATACCAAACCACATCGAGCCAGGGGTCTCACTGGAAGCAGCCTCTCTATTCTTATTAGGGGTAGAGGTAAGGCTGTCTACATTTTACCCTCCTCAGACCCTACCTTAGCTTTGCTATAGGTGGGATTAACTGAGTATGATGATGATGATGATGATGATGATGATGATGATGAATTAAGTTGTAACAGTGATGAAAAATGTTGTTCCCAAAAGAAGTAGTTGTTTATGTTGCATCTTTTTTATTTATTTTCATATGCAGCTTATTTATTTTTTCATATTTAATTCTTGTTCATCTATAGATCTACTTTTACTTGATGGTTCTTGTTATAAAAGTATATTTGTATTACATACATCTAAAAACTATTAAGCCTGTTGTTCACTCAAAGATTAGTTAAATTTTGTGTATGTTTAAACCAGTGAAAACAGCTCCTAGTCTCACAGATGGTGCTTTGGGAAGAATTGCACAGGGAACTAAAGTTCTAGCAGAAGGTGGTTATGAGAAAGTTTTTAGACAAACATTTGAGACAGTTCCTGAAGAGCTACTTGTAAATTCGTATGCGTGCTACCTGTCGACTTCAGCTGGTCCCGTGTTGGGGGTTATATATGTATCTACAGCTAAGCTTGCATTTTGTAGTGACAATCCATTGTCATATAAAACTGATGACAAGACTGAGTGGAGCTATTATAAGGTATGTGCTGTTTTGCTTGTCATCTTGCATATGAAATATCTTATATTGTTCTTTGCTTATTTTAGTGAATACAGTTACTGTGTTCGTATATCAGTGTGCTTAAAAGGACATACTGTTAAAATAACTTGCATCATAGCTGAAAATATTTTATGTATTGCTAGTGATTTTTGAATTAAATTGTTAGATTTACAATATAAGTTGGCAGAACACCTTACATGATGAAACAATAGTGCCATGGTGTGGGTATGAGTTTGAGCATGGTTTAGACTCTTTAGACAAACAAACCAACATATGAAAAATTATTAAATATTCAAATCCACAGCCTGTCGAAAAGTATACTAAAGTCACAATATACAAAATATATACGTTTGTTCATGTTAAGGTGTAAACACATGTTTTTTGCCTCACGAGGTGAAAACCTTTTATTCTTTGCTTTTGAAAAAGTTTGTGTTCCAACTACCATGAGTTTTAAATATCAAAAGTCCATAAGAAATTACAATAGAATGGCAGCCAAACGGGCAACAAGCTGTGCCACTCAGAGGCGTAGCTTTTTGAGGACCCGAGGGGCTCCCGGCCCCCACCATTTTTGGCACAGTGGTACGATTTTCGTAGATAAATTGAGTCCGGGTTGAGTCCGGCCCCCGCCGATTTGATCTTCCGGCCACTACTGATAAAAAAATTGAGCTCGGCCCCCCACCGATTCGAGAACCAAGCTTCGCCACTGGTGCCACCACCCCCTTTTAACACATTATTAAAAATATTTATGCTTAAATGGACATACGTGAACAAACAGTGTACCAACTACCAAATATTCACGAAGTTAATTGAACGAATGTCAAGCTTGTTTGCGTTCTTTCATTTAACAGAACGACATGTTCGTTCTTTCAATAAATAAACAGACTTACCACCAAACACTTCGCTCGACGTTTGGCCCATTTACATCCCTATTAATCATGACTGTAACCAACTCGTTCTCGACTTATCGTTGATCATACATTATCCCTATTCATGATTGTAACTAATTTGTTCCTAACTTATAGGTGATCATTCCCTTAAATCAACTGAAAGCAGTTAACCCTTCTTATAGTAGAGCCAAGTCTGGTGAGAAATACATCCAGGTGATATCTGTTGACGGCCATGAATTTTGGTACATGGGTTTTCTAAACTACGACGGTGCTGTCAAGTGTCTACAGGATACCCTGCAAACACGCACGTCTTCCATTGTGTGAATTCGGTTTTTTCATGTAAAAGATGCTTCTTGACATCATTGACGGGTGCTTAAAAGCTTTACCCAAGGAAATATATTTGAGGTGTAAAATTGTTGTAAACGCTCTCATTTATGGTGTAGAAATGATGAACATTCGGTTTTTGGATACGGTCCAGTTGCTTTGTAATTTTATTTCTATTTATATTTGGACATGTTAATTTAAACGTTTGTAATTCATGTTTTTGTTATGAACTAGTTGCAATTTGTATTTTTTTAAGCAATTTGTTTGTGGGTTATTTTAAAGTTTCAAACTAAAAGCTGGGCATGTATTAAGTTATAGATTATTTAATTTAGGGAAATTGGATTTTAACACCCTAAAGTATTGACAATTGGCCGCCGACGCACTGAACTGTAAAATTGAACAACACCATACCGTACTTTCAACTTATTGGCCTGTATCACCCTCAGGCTAACCATGGTTAATTTTTGCTGACGTGGCATGATGACGTGTCCATTTTTGCTGACATGGCATGTGGAATAAGCTGATATGGCAAGGACACATCACCTGCCACGTCAGCAAAAATGGACACTTCATCATGCCACGTCAGCAAAAATTAACCATGGTTAGTCTGAGGGTGATATAGGCCAATAAGTTAAAAGTACAGTGCGGTGTTGGTCAATTTTGTAGTTTAGTGCGTTAGCGACCAATTGTCAATAGTTCAGGATGTTAAAATCCAATTTCCCTTTAATTTAATTCCTCATTCTTCTAGAGTAAAAATATAGCAAAAATCGTTTGGATTAGATTACCTTATTTCTTGGTTGTGTTAATGATGGTGTTTGCTTTGTGAAAAATAATGTCTGAAATGTTAAATTCGAAATCCAAATTTACAGGATAACATATTTTGTCAACGAAAGGAAATTTGAATGTCATATGTATAGCATTATGTTTACTTATGTTTAGAATGTTGAACTTCAAACAAGTAAGAACAAATGTGACTGTTTGGATTGATGAAATGAGAATGAATGTTTGGTTTGAGGTAGGGTGTAAGTATTCTAGGCAGACTAAAAAAGCTTGTAATTTAAATTTTACTTTTGAATCAAATTAGCATCTTATTAGAATTTCGATTTTGAATCGATTTCGAATTTACCGTTTTCAATTGACAATTCAAGGCTTAAACGACGGACGGTTAATCATGCATCATGTGGTGGCGTTGATAGTCAAAAGACAAAGGGGTACATGCACTGATCGGGTTTGTCCTGATTGCTAAGTGTTCTGTGCCTTATGTCCAAGGCTTGATACCAAAGCACATCGAGCCGGGGGTCTCTCTGGAAGCAGCCTCTCTATTCTTAGGGGTAGAGGTAAGGTTGTCTACATCTTACCCTCCTCAGACCCTACCTTAGCATTGCTATAGGCGGGATTAACTGAGTACGATGATGATGATGATGATGATGAATTGACAATTCAAATTCAGATTATATACAATCTTTTTATTTGTAACTAGTTTTTTAACCCGCCGTGCGTTGCGACGGTGTGATAAACTATAGAGTACATTCAACCCGAATCGTGTCTGAACTAAATTTACGTTGAAACATAGAGTAACCCGACTTTTTTCAAAACACATTTTACGTCGAAATGTAGATGAACTCAAAATATGCAAAAAGTAGATGAACTCAAATGTATGCCGTCAATGTAGATGAACTCAAAATATGCAAAAAGTAGATGAACTCAAATTTATGCCGTCAAAACACATTTTACGTCTGGGAGACGGTTGAACCGAAGGGTCAGCCGGCATTGGTAGACGTGAACCGTCTGGGAGACGGTTGAACCGAAGGCAGCCGGCATGGGGAAACGTGAACCGTCTGGGAGAGGGTTCTGACCCGTCTGGAGAGAGACGGTACAACCTCGGGATCAGAGACGCCACGTGTTGGCTTGCAATTGGCTATAAAACCAAACCGTCTCGAAGACGGTTCAGGCTGGTTGGGAGCCGTGTCCCGTCTCTCCAAAGACGGTGGAGAGGGCTAGTTGTGCAAAATACCCGGTCAACGGGCTATATTGGTCATTTTCCCTATTGCAGATGCTTTGTATGATGCTAGTTGACATTCTTGGTGGCATCTGAATTCTGAACTATTTTCATGCGGTTCCTGTCGAACTTCGCGATAGACACTTCCACCTTGGCTTCAAAGATCCTAACTGTGTTCATCCCATGTAGTGTATCTTCCACATTAAACACTCCTTCGTATCTTACAAAACCAAAGAAATTACCTCGCGCATCCTGCTTCCTGACCACATACGCGTCTTTTACCTTCCTATGAGGCTAGAAAGCCTTCCATAATAACGACCTGGACACTCCTTCTGGCAATTTTGAGACAAAAACATGGTTACAATTAAATCTTTGTGCTCGTCTATCATCTTTTATCCATTCAGTTTAATTTTCGGTAGTTTATAATAGTATTTAATTACTAAAAATACACACACAATCCCTATTATCATTTATGTACTAAATTGCCATGATGGTGATTCACCTAGCATATATGTATCATATGTGTATAGTGTGCGGGTGTAGTGTGTAGTATGTGCAAGGCCGAATTGCCAAATTTGTGATTATTTGATAAACTTATGAACAATGTAAGATATAAAAAAAATCATTTTATAGAAATATAAAGTGAAAAAAAGATAGATTTAGAGTGTTGTAGAACTTTGTGAAAGCATTCACAAAGTAGGAAGAAAATTGTTCTTTATAGGGTACATTCATACATGTATATATTTATTGTACGTATTTAGTCATTTGCCATGTTACTTATGTGAGAAATGAAAAATGAATAAAAAAAAGTTGTGACCAAAAAGAGGAGGGATAAGACAGGGTGAGATTTAAAGAACTCAACCAGGAGGAATAGTTATAGAGTATGTGTTCAAGTCCCACAAGAAAAATAAATTTGCCGTTCAAAAAAAAGTTATAGAGTATGTGCCATTTATGGTAATAAATCAAACTCATAGTGTGAGTCTTCTTTAAATCAAATTCAATGTCGTTTCTTTTCTTTTGTAGATTGATGTGATTCCCTTTATTTTATTATTGCCCAAATATTGAAAATCTTGTGCATGATTTTCTTTGAAGTTTGTGTTAAATATATATGTCACAATATATGTGTTACATTTTATCCTTATGTCACGTTTTATCCTTTATATTTGTGTTACATGTTTACTTATTATCTTTTTTTGTTATTTTGCATGTCGGGTTTTGGGCTTAAATATGAGAGATCGGAGCTGGGCTTATTGGTTGTCGGGCTCACGAGATGATGCTGGATGCTGATGGATCGAAGTGTCGAAGAAGGCCTCGGCCCATTATAATATGTTGGTGATGGCCTCGGCCCACCTGATAAGAACCACTGACTTATCTATATATATATAAGAGTCTTTCCAGACCCTTCTTAGTGTTTCAACTCTTTTATCTCGTTGTGTGTCTTGAGTCCTGTGTAGTTTTCTCGATTATTGTTCCTTTCTTATCTTATCTAGGGTTTTGATCTATTGTTTGTAGCTCATTGTTTTCTTAGTTTTGTTATCATCAGTTGGTGGGTGGTATAGAGAAGTAGATCAGATCATCTTTCAATTATCTGATCTATGTTAAGTTGTAGAGAGTCGTTGTTAGTCTAGTCTAGTTGATTGGGATTGTGTCTTGGTTTGTATAGTTTTTGTAAGACCCTCTCCTCTAAATTGGGATTAATGCCTTAAAAGAGAGTAAAACCATGGGATTTGACTAATTTCTTAATTTTAGATGACAAACTTTCCCACCTTTCCAACATATGTTAAGGGCGATTAGAAGATGTTTACAAAAACAACAAAATCTAAGGTTTGGGTATCATCACAGTGGAATATATTAATACAAGTTTGCTGATACAAAATTTCCCTTAAAGGTTTTTGACAAAATGTTGGTCACTTGTTGACTTGTTCGGTTCGGTTTGAATGATTGATCTCCCATCCGGTTATCCATCATACCCTCAACCTATCATGTAAACAATACACAAGATTAGTTAATAAGAATACAAGATTTCAAGACAACAAAATCATCCAGAGAATGCTCGCCGTAAGCTACGGCTGGCCACCGTAGCTTACGGTGGGCAGTTCCTACTCGTTCTACTTGTTCTGGCCGTAGGTTACTGCTGTGAGCTGCTGATTTGGGGACAAAAACCATGCCTTAGCCATTTTTTCACATCCCAACTCATGTGTATGATCATATTGAACCCAAGAATTCCAATACACTTGAAAATTTACAATTTCAAGATTTGAATTGTGGCTTATCAAACCGTTTATTTATCTTTCCAATCCCTCATAACCTATGATTCAATTTGGGAATTTCCCAACCCAAATCGACCCGTTGTGATCATAGTTGCTCCTAGTCATATGAGCGAATTGTCTAATAACCTAAGCTATTATCCAATCTATTCTATGGTTCCAACAAGCGTCTGGCGCTCGTCTTTGAGTTGCCTTAGACCTTTCGACTAAGAGAATTTATGCTAGAATTCGGGCTTCTTTTCTTAATCCCTGAAGAAACAATAAGTATCTCGAGGATTATCACTAATCACCGAGGGGTTGTACTTATGTTACTACATGTACTTTCCTTTACCCAGACCTTTGGATTAACCCGGAATGTAATGTGAGTGAGTGTGTGGTGAGTAAGTAAAGTAAGAACACAAAGATGTAAGTGGTTCGGTCAGACTCGACCTACGTCCACTGTAACGAGCCGAGGATCTTATTGCTTAAGAGAGTACAAAGTAAGTAATCCTAGCTCTAAGTTACAAGTGATCAATTATCCGTCCCCTTGAAGGGAGTTGATGTCTTCTATTTATAATGGAGGTCGTGGGCTTGAGAAGAAGCCCATAATGAGTCTTGTGATCCTTGGGCCTTGGCCCGGCCCAACTCTCTTTGGCCTCTGAGAAAGGCGGGAAAAGGACATCCGTTGTTGTGACAACCGACAAATTCCGTACAACGATTAACGTGATTCTAATCATATTTTCGAAGTAATTAACATGGTTTAAGGTTAATTAAGATATAATGAGCCGTTATGAGTCCTACGATGTCCTTCTCGAAGTTCGTGGATGTCTTGAAGTCTTTAAAGAAAGACTTCGCGTAATTAACGTTAACGAACTGACATCAGTGAAAATTTGTCAAACTGGAATAACATAAGCTTATTCTATCTAAATACGACAAGTATTTACTATTGATGCGATGGGATGTGAGATCGGCGCGAAAAACGATAAAAAACACAGCGTTTTGGAGAACGCGGAGAGGTACTGACGTGGGAATTGGACGTCTAAACGTGTGGTTTTAATCGCCATTGAACTTTCGGAATGATTATTTATTGTAAATAATGTCATTTGTCAAGTTTCGAAAGTCGACGAATCGTTTTATTGAAGGATAATACGATCGAATCGATTAACGCGACTTAAACGTGTGTTTCAAAAACACGTGTCGGGCGACGAAAATAATGTTTAAATTTGCTCGGTTTAGTTATGTTTCTCATTTTGAATAAAACCGACTAATTTTTGTAATTAAGTATCGGGCCTAAAATAAAACCGAAGCGAAATACGTTTATACAGGTTCGAAAACACGGTGTTCACCTACCAAGAAACCCTAGGTATAAAAGATCTCATCCATCTCTTTCTTCTTCATTTCCATCTGCCGCCAACCCTCCCTCTCTCTCTCTCTACTCTCTCTCTAACCCCCTCTCTCTCTCCTTACGGACCCTTCCTCCTCTCCTTTAGCAGAAACCGGTCACCACCATCCTTGGTGGTGACGGCATGGAAGCTGGGCTGTGGTTGGGGCTCGAAGACAGACAGAAACAGTAGCGAAAGAGGGCAGATCGGGTGGTTTTTGGGTTGTGGTTCGTGATTGGGTTCAGTACAGAGGGTGGTCGGGATTGAGTACGGGTCTGGTGGTGACGTTGTTGCTCGTGGTGGTCTCATGGCGGGTGACAGCCAGTGGTGGTTGTGAAGAGGATGGTGGTTGTCTACGTGTTGGATGGTGGTAGGAGATGGCTGTGGTGTCGGGTTTGACGGTGGATTGGCAGGGTTGATGGGTTTGTTCGGTCCTTGGAGCAGAGGTAGTCGAGTGGTGGTTGTGGTCCGGGTGTGGTTGCAAATGGTGGTCCGATCGGTGGTGGTTTTGGTTGAAGGAGACGGTGGTGCACGATGGGTCTCGGGCTCGGGCCGGTGGTGGCTAAAGGTTGGTTATTGACCAGATATGGAGCCGATTCAGTTGTGGTTCAGTTGGTTTTGGATCGGACCGCTTGTGTGCGTTTTTGGAATTTGGGATGTCAGACACTGGTTGGGGGTTTCATCTATTGTTACCATCGGGTTGGACATAAACGGAAACACCCCACTTTGAAACTTAATGTTTGTGGTTTTATGTAATGTTTGAAACCAGGTACTCCTTCTCGACATCTT
This sequence comes from Ambrosia trifida, assembly GCA_028751855.1. Classification (NCBI taxonomy): domain Eukaryota; kingdom Viridiplantae; phylum Streptophyta; class Magnoliopsida; order Asterales; family Asteraceae; genus Ambrosia; species Ambrosia trifida. Next base: position 215,276,335 of record CM054122.1, on the reverse strand, counting down.
AATATAATGATTTTTTCTAATTAAATATAGTTTGTGTTAATCTTGACTTTGATATGCTTTTGAGCGTCGCTCCACGTGTTTCTGCCATTGGCGTGGTGTGACAGTTGTAGATGATGTCAGCGGTGATCTTATCGGGGGACACGTGGCGGCCCGTGACTAGTCCTTGTCGGTATGTTGTTCTGAATATGTATGGTTGACTCACCTGCCGGCATCTAATGTGGTCTCTGGCAGAAGGTGAGCATGCCTGGTCAGAACAGTAGTGGCAGCATGGAACCAGTCACGTCACTGTTGAACCTTAGTGGTTGTTGAGCAGCTGCGAACACGTGTCTTTATCTAATTGATGGTGTCTGTGATCCTCTGCAGGCTGATTACTGAATCTTGATCTTCCGTACATCGTACTTGGAATGTCTATGGTATGAAGCAGCCCGCGCGTTGGTAGACGCGCGCGTGCTTGACACAGATGTGTAGTGTTGTAACCCAAGTCCTTTCCGCCGAAACCTTGCTGTGTGGCCGTTTTCGCGGATCTTCTGTTAAGCGGAGATAGGGAGGCCACGTCCGCCTGGATTAGGCTCCCTATCCCTTCAAGTCCCCCTAGTCTAGGGCTTCTCCTGTTCTTGATTTAAGAGGAGCTGGAGCGCTAGACTGAATTAAAAGTGAGTCGCGGATGATAGCTCTTCCGTTCGTGTTTTCCTTCCGTTGGTTAAGCGGGGAACGTCTTTCTCCGCGTTATGTCAAAATTCCGCGAATTCTGACGTTCCGTGCCTTGTCTCTGAAGGGGGAAGGCGGGGAACGTCTTTGTCCGCGTCTACGTCAAGAGTCCGCGGACTCTGATGTTCCGTGCCTTGTCTCTGAAGAGGGAAGGCGGGGAACGTCTTTGTTCGCGTCTACGTCAAGGCTCCGCGAGCTATGACGTGTCACGCCGTGTCTTGTTTTAAATGCGGTTGTATACTTGAAGTGAATGCTGAGTGATGTATTTATTTTGTCGTCAATCATTTGAATTTATGGCGCCTGGAATTCGAATGTGGATAACTTTGTGGAGAAGTTTGGCAGACGTGTCAGACAAGCTGTCTGACGCGTTGTCTACTTTATGTCACCCAATCCTTTTGCAGGAGCCTTTTCGCCTGGTGTCAGGCGCGTGGTGGTCACGCGCGTCTGTTGATTGAATGAGTGATCACGGTGGTGCCACATGTCTTGTCCCACGTGAGTTATGTAAGACGCGTGGGAGGGCACGCGTTTGGTATTGTGAGATGGTGAGGTTTGCTGACACGTGTCCGGAGACTGAACGGTTGCCAGCTGTGGCCATTGCACACGCGCTATTGTGAGCCGTCCGATGGTGCATGTGCCACGTGTCTGCATCTCCATCCTCCAGGCGAAGAGACGTGACGGTTGCTTTTTCGGTGTGGGGCCCCTTGTCATAAATGCGATGAGTATTTATATGTTGGAGGGCTTTGAGAAACGGTTACACTTTCAAATTCCTCCCAAAGCCTCCCATAGTTTTCCGATCAATCTTCATCTTTTCCGTCCATCTTCTTGAAGTTTCTGAGCAATCTTCAAGTTCCCCGGCGAGTTTTCCGGCGACGACTGAAGATTTCCTTGAAACTTCACCATTTCACCCTGCTTTCCTTTCCTTTCTTTTGAATCTTTCTTCCATTTCGTTGTAATGTCTGATATTTCAACCACTGTTTCTCCTACTGGTGAGACTCATCATGATGAGTCTAAGGCCAGCAGTCAGGAGATAGAACCAGACCTTCCCGAGATAAAGGTGAAGGAGAGGAAGTTGGCGGTCAATATACCCTGCAAATGGACGGCTGCCACTTTCACCGTGTTCTGTGCCGATCACGGCATCCTGCCGGAGTGGGAGCCGGAGTTGCCTGGTCCGGGGAAGACCATCTTGACTGCACCGTAGGGCAAGCTTGCCTTCTATGAGGCCCACTTCTCCAAGTGTGGGTTCCACCTACCCTGCACCCGCTTCCAACTGGACACCCTGATAGAGTATGCGGTGGCGGTGTCTCAGGTTAGCGGGTTTGGGATGCTCCGGTTGGGGCATTTTGAGAACCATTGTCGGGCATTGGATATTGAACCGACCATTGATCGGTTCAATGTGTTCTACTACATGGCCCGGGACGAGTCATGGTTTACTTTTAAGACGCGGCCCAAGGTGCCGGTTATAGTCACTGAAGTTCCCAAGTCCCTTCATGGGTGGAAGGACAAGTTCTTCTACTTGAAGAAAGGCGTGATTCCTGTGGCCATGCCTTGGAAGGTGGTGGCGTCAAAGGAGCGGGTGCCCGACCGCGAGGTGATGCGGAATTATAAGGACAAAGCCTGGTTCGTTGCCCTTACAACTCATAAAACCAAGCTGGAGTTGAAGGGTTTGTTTGAGGGCACCTACAACCTACTGGGCACCAGCCGCACCGGTATCCGCGAGGGGAAAGAGCCTTACATCGCCCAAGAAGGTATGAGCTGCTGCTTTGTATTTGTTGTACTTATAATTTTTGCTAAGTATTTTTGTTCAATGCGCAGGCGTGACGAAGTTTGACATCATTGAGTCCCGCGGGGCTCTTAAGCTGAAGTGGAGGCGGATCCCTGAGGGACAAGTCTCTTTTTTGGAGGACTTTGTTGGCAGGTTCTATTATCCAAACTTGGATAATCCGCCCGCCCACCATTTCGTCACCCATAAGTCTTCTGATCATTATTCTGTATTTGTAAGTGAGGTGTCGCATTTGGTGCGACATTCTCAGGGGCGCATGAAGTATGCCCCGCGTAGGCACTGCTATGTGGCAAGCCAGTGACCCTAGGGCTGACAATTTTGTATACGAACACGATTACCTGACACGAACCTGAACGATCTTAACAGGTACAGGTATGGCCTTAACAGGTTTCGTGTCCTAAACAGGTAGACACGAATTTGCCTGTTAATTTTCGTGTCTTAACAGGTAACATACCTGTTTACCTGCAGGTACCTGTTAATACCTGTTTATAATTTATTTAAAATTAATAATATATTTAAAAAGCTTTACTCAAACCCTTTAACCCTAAATCCCTTCTCACTCCAAAAAGGGATTAGTATAATGTTCGCAAACAGGTATTAACGAGTACGCAAACAGATATTAACAGGTACGTAAACATGTATTAACAAGTACGCAAACAGGTATTATCTAGGTCTTTGGTGAACATTTGGAAATTTTCTCTCACTAAATAGGTTCGTAAACATGCGATTAGTATAATGTTTGCAAACAGGTATTAACAGGTACTTTTCGTGTATACCTGTTAAAAAATTAACAGGTTGGTGTATCAAAAAATAGACACGAAAAACTTTCGTGTCGTGTACAGGTAGTCAGGTTTCGTGTATCGTGTCTTAACAGGTCAGGTATACACGATTTGCCAGCCCTAAGTGACCCCCCTTTCTGACACAGGGTCTTCGGATACAGGCGGGGAGTATGTCAAGAACCGTCATAAGCGGAAGGATGGGCCGCCTTCGGATGATGATGATGATGACGATGAGTTTAAGTTGAAGACACGGAAGAGGGGTCGCCACGAGATGGGTGCTGGTGGAGACGGCGGAGCGATTGGAGGTGCTGGAGGCTCCAAGGGTGTTGGAGGTGAGGGGGATAAGGGCAAGTCCCCCGCTCAGGTTACTCAGCCACAGGGGCCTGGTGCCCCTGTGTTTTCGTTTGATATAGGCGCTCCGCCTGTGCGCCAGCCTCTTCTTCAAAAGATGGTGAAGAAGATCCCCGGTACGTACGCCCCATCTTCAACTTATTATTATTTCTTCTTGTTTGTGCTAAGTGTTCTTTCATCTTGCAGGCGCGGCACCGAAGGTAACAACCAGTCCTTCCCCTCCGCCTATCCCTACTTTTGAAGTGATAGCGGAAGCCAAGAAGAAGAGGGAGGCGGAGCGACTCCGTAAGGAGGCGGAGGTCGCTGAGAAGACTAGGGCCGATGAAGCCGCTAAGGCTGAGGCCCTTTTGAAGGCAAAGGCCGATTAGGCTGCTAGAGCTGAAGCAGCAAAGAAAGCGGCGGCCGAGGATGCCGCCAAGAAGGATGAGGCGGCGACGAAAGCAGCGGCCGAGGATGCTGCTAAGAAGGCTGAGGCTGAGCGGCTTCGCTTAGAGGAGCAGAAGTTCCTTTCGGAGAAGGAAACTGAGGCCCAGCAAAAGGCCGATGACGTTTCCAGCTTCGGGATGACGCCCCCAGCGGGAGGCGATGGGGGTGGTATGGTTGATCGCCGGGCGGGTAGTGCGCTGCCTGGCGCGGGGGGTAGGGAACCCGCTGGGAAGTATGATGGCTTCAGCTGGGTTGGGGGCGACACTATTTGGCGCCCCCAATGGGCGGTCAGGGAGAACACTTTATTCTCCAACTCTTTGGCCGCCGAGGAGTTTGTTAGTGGGGCGGTGCCCCCTATGAGCAGGCTTATCAGGACAGCTTGAGTCGTCCTGACTTGATCACAAATATGTGTATCGGTCAGGCGAGTCAGCTGGCTATGATGGATTCCCTCCGGCGGCGGGATGCCGCCATACAGCGGGATCTGGCCCGCTTGAAGTCTGAGAAGGCCGCCCTTGCTGAAAAAGAGGCGGCCATGAAGTCCCAAATTGAGGAGTATCGTCACCGGGCTCATCGTGCTGAGGATGAGGCGAAGAAACTCTTGTCCGAGTCGGCAACGGACAAGAAACAATGGACAGAGCCTGCAACCGCAGCAACGAGGAGAAGCGGCAGTTGAAGGAGCGGATCAAGCAATTGAAGGACACGAACAAGGTGGATCTTGCAGAGCTCGAGAAAAAGTGCAAGTCTCTGGCCGAGCGTACTGTCAAATTCGTAGACATGCGCAACAAGCTGGAGTCCGCGACCGCGGATTTTGATAAGGCCAACTCCCGCCTCACCGCTCTTGAGGAAGAGCGGTTTACCATGTTGGAGGCGAAGGAGACTCTCCAGCTGGAAAGAGATGCGGCTTTGAAGGATCGCGAGGCTGCTATTTTGGAGGTTGATGCAGCCAAGTCTCTGCTGGACGCCTCGGTGGTGGAGCAGGAGAAAATGCGCGAGTCCCTTCGCTGGTTAATGACCAGCGGAATTGACGGGGTAAGTTCTCTTATCCGTTTTCCTAGTCCTTGTTTCCGTTGTGTACTGTTACTAATGTCTTTGTTATTGCAGATTTTCAAGCGCTTCTGGCAGGAGCCCAAACTTGGTGACCAAGTCGCCAGCATAGCCGCCGCTGCCCACGCTTATGGGTACAACGAGGGGTTTGAAGATGGCTTTCTTCATGCGCAAAATAACGGGCGAATCATTGATGCGGAACATTACGGAAAGCCTCTGAAGGACGAGTATTTGGCGGAACTTGCCAAGTTTGACAAACTCGAGTTCCCCGTCCTTCAGGTTGTGGCGGATTGTAATCGCCATGTTGACCCCGCCTTTTCCCTTCGCTACTTTATCGAAAAATCTGATGAGCTGGGTGAGCAGGCCAAGGAGCGGGCCGCGGAGGCCGAGAGACTGCGCCTGGATGAGGAGAGGTGGAAAGCCTCAGGTGAGGGGTTCTCCGGGACGCGGCCGGATTATGAGGAGCCGCCAGAGTACGAGGAGCAGCTAGTGGATTTTAGCGGCTCTGATAGTTAGTTTGTTTTTTGTTATCCTGTTTTCCTGTAAATGTTTGTTGGGTTTTTAATTCCCAAAGTTAATGAAAGATTTTTGTTTGTTATGCCTTGTGGTGTCTCGCGTTAACTCATGTTATACTTATTTAACCAAGTCGTCACCTAGTGTGTAAGTAAGAGTAAGCGCGTGTGTCTGGTAAGTGGTCCGGCATTTAAGTATACAAAACTTTTGCCTTGAAGACCAATACGCACCACAACTTGTGCCTTGAGTCCGACAAGCGTACCGAATGGGCCTTGTCTTGAAGACGTGTATTCGCGCCGTGGGGCGTCATGCTGCTCGTAAAGTCCGACCCGCGTTAAGAGCGGGTCTTGAAGACTGAGGTTTAGCATGGTGCTTCGGCGTGAATGTTTCCGTCCGACAAGTGGGCTATGTCTTGAAGACTGCAGCGCGGGTTAGGTGTTTATACATCCTAGCCGTAGCACGAAGCTGCGTTAGTCCGACATAGCTTGTAGTGTTGTCTTGAAGACCTGGGGCGCGGAAAAACAAGTAGAGTAACAAGTAATAGGAGACAAACATTCTTTTATTAATGATTGCTGCGGCATGTGTAGCCGGGCGTAATAACAGGATTACAGATAACATAAGCGCAATTGGGCGGCATTCCAAGATCGGGGGACGGGCATGCCGTCCAGTCTTTCCAGCACGTAGGCCCCTTTGCCTAAGATTTCTTGGATTTTATACGACCCTTCCCAAGTTGGTGCCAGTTTCCCTGGCTTTTCCGCGTTTGACGCTTCGTTGTTACGGAAAACATAGTCACCAATCTTGAAGGTGCATCTTTTGACACGCTTGTTGTAGTACCGCTCTAGTTGGGTTTTGTACTTGGCTTCTTTGATGGCGGCTAGGTCTCGCCGTTCATCAAGTAAGTCCAGGTTTATGCGGAGTTCTTCATCGTTGTTAGTTTGGTCGGCCAGTAGGACCCTTGCGGAAGGGCAACCGATTTCGGCTAGGATCACCGCTTCGGACCCGTAGGTTAAGATGAACGGAGTTTCTCCGTTAATTGTTTTTGCGAGGGTGTGGTAGGCCCACAGGACGTGTGGCAGTTCATCCACCCATCTTGTACGCCTGGTTTCCAGCCGGGCCTTGATTCCTTCTACTATGCTTGTAACATCACACAAATTTTCTTTATATATATATAGAACTCCCTCGTTTATTCATTCGATTCATGTTTACAGTATCTTTACCATCCATTTTGTTAAAAAAAAATTTTGTTTAAAAAAATGACGTATAATCAATATTAAATTGGATTGTATTAAATTCTGATTTAAAAACGTTAAAAAAAATGTTTGCCTGTGCCAGGATTCGAACCCGAGTCCCTGGCGGGCTAAACCTTAACCACACCACACAAACCACTACACCATTTGGTATTTTGTGATGTTAATTAAAACCAATTAAACTTAAACCCTTTCAAGGTCCCTTAGTCAAACCTGAAAAGTCAAACGTAGTCTCCTAGTCAAGTCAAGTCAAAGTGTTAGTAAATATGGTCTCCTAGTCAAGTCAAAGTGTTAGTAAATATGGTCTTCTAGTCAAGTCAAAGTTGTTCCTAAATTCTAGCCTAGTCAAAGTAGTCCATAATTACAACTCCAAATTTTACACTATAAATACACTAGCCTACCATTCAACTCTTTACACCATTCAAAAAAAAAAAAAAAAAAAAAAAAAAAAAAAAAAAAAACATTATTATCACATCTCCCTTATACTAAAGTTTTCATCCGTCATTATCTCCTCTAGCTAGTTTCGAGTTTTCCAAGGCATTATTACTAAGTGTTTGCACGCTCAATAAAACGCACGAACTCATTATGCACCTAAGGTGAGTTTACATAGCCCCTTTTTCTGTTTTACATTTTTGGGGTGAATCATGTTTAAACATTTTATACACTATCATTTACTCATTCTTACATTGTTGAAACTTATGATTCAATTACACTATCATTTACTCATTCTATCATTTCACTGTAACAAAAAGACACAGTACAATCATTAACAATGATCAAGCCGTCTGTTTAGATTATAGCGCTATAGGTCTAACAAACCCATCCCCCCGCATAAATTCAGGGATAATCGAAAACAGTAACAACATTTAACTAACTTGTGAGTTAGGTCTCAGTCGACACAAGGTTTGATTGTACAAAGACGCATTGTTACATGTCGGACTCATATTCTATCATTTCTCATTATTATACTACAACTATGATTGCTATACAACATATTGTTTTCAACTATATGCAAAACCTATGTATTCTCACCAACTATTTATAGTTGACCCCCCCATCTTTCCAACTTAACATATTTCAGGTTTATTTGTTATTGGAAGTTGCACAAGTCTTGGAACACATAGGAGCTTTGGACCTAGTTTATATTAATCAACTTTTGTAATCTTTACTTGTAAGATTAATCGTAAATTGATTAATATTATTAAATTTTCATTTAGTACCATGAGCTATTGAACAATCATTCATATGTGACACCTCGATGTTTCCGCCATCGGTTGGGGTGTTACAGATTGTTATCAGAGCCATGGTTATAGGGAATTAGGTTATTAGAAAAAAAATAATCTAGTCTATAACCATAGGATTTTAACCAGTACTTGCTCCTTTTACTTGCAACCTTACTTGTTTCTATTCTCTATCCTACTTCTCATCCTTATTTTAGTCCCTACAAGAAGATTGTTCTCCATCACAAGATCTACTCTTAGACTAATAGGACAAATCCTCAGGTTTAGCCTGAACCACCTTGAAGATCTCGTCGAAGTTCTAGATTTTAATAATGAACACGTGCAATCTGGAAGGGTGAACGCTTGTATTCTGAGTTTTCTGTCTAGGACTGGCATTGCGCATAAATCCCAATCAGACGAGGGACCCGGATGCCTACCTAGGAATTCTCGGGATGAGTGTTCACTTATAGGCTAAAGCATGTCTTCACTATGTTATTAGATGTCACACCCTCAAAATCCACTTGCGGAGTTTTACCGCGAGGCGTATGACAAACCAGGATCCAAACCAACGATCACAATTGCATGTAACAGAGGCAATTAGCCCCCAATTGCATGGTATATAGGCGATTAGGGCATGTTTATAGGCGATTGGCCTCCTAATCGCCTATAACATAGGCGATTAGGGTTGCTAATCGCCAGTAACCCAGCTGTTCCGGTTTTTCGCGCGTTTAACACTCCAAATCAGATCCAGAACGCGTGTAATCATCCAATATCAATCCAACAACTATACCAAACATGTTTAAACCAAAATCCTTCGTTTAACCTTGTATTATCAGCCCTGCATGCAACCATGTAATCCAAACACAATACACATAGCATGAAACATCACATTAACATGCATAACTATAACCCTAATGAACAATTACTCAGATCCTATCATCATACCATCATTATTAATCTGAGACTACCCTAATAACATGTAATCATCCATCTTGAATCATAAAAACCCTAGCTTTTAATCATAGACACACATAACACATGTATGATAGTTAGAATCCGATTAACAACACTTATTAACGATTTTCAGAAAGCTTATTCGTTTTAAAACAGGTCTGGACCGTTAGGGATTCAATGAAAATGTTAAATAAGGTTGCATGGATGAAAACCACACCTTAGATTTGTGATAGGATGATGAAATAGGCTTGAAACCTTGTGTTTTGATCCAAAATCATGTTCCAGAGGTTGTGTGTGTGTTGGGGCGGGTTATGGGACGACTAGGGTTGATATTATGAAGTTTAGGAGGTCAAGTATTGTATTTATAGTCGTTTTTAGTCGTCCAGCACGTAACACGCGATTGTGCAGCAGCTATACGCGATTAGCATTGCTAATCGCATGACATTTCATGCATTTAGGGCTAATCGCCTATCATTTCATGCATTTAGCCCCCTAATCGCATGAAATGATCCCCAATTGCATACCCTATAGGCGATTAGCCTCCCCTAATCGCCTATAGGGGCTGGTTCTGTGTATTATGCGCGTTAAACCCCGTTTTAACATATGTTAACACATTTTCACATACCGACAAGTCACATAATGATTGTAAACACATAACACTTGCAAACAAACATATTCACACTCGTTCACCAATTCCCGGGACTCGAGACTTGTATGTTCCGTATGACCTGACGATTCTACGAATCGTCACCATTTGTACACTTTCTTAAGGACTGACATCTAATGAACCTCTAGACCAACATCCAATGATCTTCTATACTAAATCGGTAGTTCCCGAACCATAACACGACTTAACTAACCCAGTTAAGTACAATATACGCGTGACTCGCTAAGGTAGACTTTCATCTAGACAACGTTGTTAACCAGAATTTGCCGGGTGTCACATCATCCCCACGTTAAAAGAATTTTCGTCCCGAAAATTGCACAGTACCCAAAAGGAATAACGAAGGAAACAAACAAAAGATAGAAACCAAAAGAGAGATTTACCCGAGTTGTCACATCATCCCCACGTTAAAAGGAATCTCGCCCCGAGATTCATTCAGCAGCAGTGGAGACGTATCTCGATTCGAACGCTTCCTTAGGAAAGAGATGAGGATACTTAGACTTCATCTGATCCTCCCGTTCCCAAGTGTACTCTGGTCCCCGGTTTGAGTTCCAGCGAACCTTAACAATGCGAATCTTGCTATGACGTAGGCTACGAATCTTGTAATCCAGAATCTCCACAGGTTCTTCCACAATCCGAAGACGATCGTCAACCTTGATCTCTTCCAGTGGAACGATGAGAGACTCGTCAGCCAGAAACTTCTTCAGGTTGGACACATGGAAGACGTTATGTACGTTACCGAGCTCCGTCGGTAAATCAAGACGATATGCCACCGGTCCAATCCGTTCCAGGATCGTAAATGGACCGACATACCGAGGGTTGAGTTTGCCACGCTTCCCAAAGCGTATGACGCCCTTCCACGGTGAAACTTTCAGAAGTACCTTGTCATCAACTTGGAATTCCAATGGTTTGCGACGCTGATCGGCATAACTCTTTTGCCGATCCCGTGCCGCTGCCAACCGGTTACGAATCTGTACAATCTTTTCCGAAGTTTCATACACTAGTTCAGGCCCAGTGAGTTGACTCTCACCCACTTCAGCCCAACAAAGAGGAGAACGGCATTTCCGCCCGTACAGTGCCTCGAACGGAGCCGCCTTGATGCTCGTGTGATAACTGTTGTTGTACGAGAATTCTACTAACGGTAAATGAGCTTCCCAACCTTTGCCAAAATCGATCACACATGCCCGTAGCATGTCTTCTAAAGTTTGAATCGTACGTTCACTTTGACCGTCAGTCTGTGGGTGATAAGCTGTACTCATGTCTAGCTGGGTACCCAACGCTTTGTGTAAAGACTTCCAGAAGTGAGAAGTAAAATGGGAATCACGATCCGAAATAATAGAAACCGGCACCCCATGCTTAGAAACAACTTCCTTCAGATAAAGACGAGCCAAACGATCCATGGTGTCGGTCTCTTTAATAGCGAGAAAATAGGCTGATTTTGTCAACCGATCAACAATCACCCATATCTTATCATTCCCGCTCGGTGACTTAGGCAGTTGCGTGACAAAATCCATTGTAATCCGTTCTCATTTCCACTCCGGAATTTCAGGTTGTTGCAAGAGACCCGACGGTTTCTGGTATTCTACCTTGACCTTAGCACAGGTCAAGCATTTGCTCACGTATGAGGCTATATCCGACCTCATGTTTGGCCACCAGTAAAGCACCTTCAGATCTTGGTACATCTTATCCAAACCAGGATGAATAGAATACCGGGACTTGTGAGCCTCATCTAGGACAAGCTCCCGAAGTCCCCCGAATAAAGGAACCCATATGCATTCTGCAAAGTAGTGCAGGCCATCAGGCCTTCGCTCGAGGTGCTTGTCGGCACCGTGCATAGTTTCAGCTTTAAGGTTTTCCTCCTTCAAAGCTTCTAACTGAGCAGAACGGAGTTGATCAGGTAGAGATGAATGAATGGTGAGTTGCAACGCCCGAACGCGACGAGGTTTAGTTGATTCCTTCCTGCTCAAGGCGTCTGCTACAACATTCGCCTTGCCAGGATGGTACTTAATGGCACAATCATAGTCGTTCAGGAGTTCAATCCAACGACGCTGTCGTATGTTCAAATGTTGTTGGTCGAAAATATGTTGAAGACTCTTGTGATCGGTGTAGATGGTGCATTTGGTACCGTACAAGTAATGTCTCCAAATTTTCAACGCGAAAACCACTGCACCCAACTCCAAGTCATGGGTGGTGTAGTTCTTCTCGTGCACCTTGAGTTGACGAGAAGCATACGCAATCACTTTCTCGCGTTGCATCAATACGCAACCGAGACCATGAATAGAAGCATCACAGTAAACAACGAAATCATCAGGGCCTTCAGGTAAGGACAAAATAGGAGCAGAACACAGTTTAGACTTCAGTTCTTGAAATGCCGACTCTTGTGGTTCACCCCAGTCGAATTTTCTATCCTTCTGAGTAAGAGTGGTGAGGGGTTGAGCGATCTTCGAGAACCCCTGAATGAAACGACGATAGTAGCCCGCAAGGCCTAGGAATTGCCGCACCTTAGTTGGCGTCTTTGGTGCTCCCCAGTCCTTGATCGCTTCGATCTTAGCTGGATCGACATGAATTCCTAGTTCATTAACCACATGTCCTAGGAACTGAACTGCGCGTAACCAAAAGTCACACTTTGAGAACTTGGCGTAAAGTTGTTCTCGTCGCAAAAGTTCCAAAACTAAACGCAGGTGTTCCTCGTGTTCAGTCTTGTTCTTGGAGTAAATCAGGATGTCATCAATAAACACAATGACGAACTTGTCCAGATATGGTTTGCAAACGTGGTTCATCAAATCCATGAAAACCGCCGGTGCGTTAGTGAGACCGAAAGGCATGACCAAGAACTCATAATGGCCATAACGTGTTCGAAAGGCAGTCTTTGCAACGTCAGCTTCCCTTACGCGCAACTGGTGATAACCGGATCTCAAATCAATCTTGGAGTAGTAACTAGAACCCTGGAGTTGGTCGAATAGATCATCAATACGTGGAAGAGGATAACGGTTCTTGACGGTCAATTTGTTCAGTTCTCTGTAATCCACACATAATCGAAAACTTCCCTCCTTCTTCTTGACGAATAGAATCGGGGCTCCCCAAGGGGAAGAACTTGGTCTGATGAAACCCTTGTCCAAGAGTTCCTGTAACTGACTAGACAATTCCTGCATCTCGGGAGGTGCAAGACGGTAGGGGGCCCGAGCAATAGGAGCAGCCCCTGGTACAAGATCGATGCCGAACTCAACTTGACGATGGGGAGGAAGACCAGATAAATCATCAGGAAATACATCAGGAAACTCGCGTACAACAGGAATATCGTCGATCTTCTTCTCATCGCTAGAGGAAACAGATAGAAGTGCCAAAACGGCCGAATAACCCTTTCGAAGACACTTAAGGGCTTTCATGCTAGAGATGATGTTTAGCGGAACACCGCCCTTGATACCGTACACAGAAAGGAATTCTCCATCAGGGAGAGGAATCCGAATAATTTTGTCGTAACAGACAATCTCTGCGCGATACAAAGACAACCAATCCATGCCTACCACAACGTCAAAACTACCCAAAGGTACCGGCATGAGGTCGATGGGGAACGACAAACCCGACAACTCTAGTTGACACTCCCGAAGGATACAAGTAGCCTCAATCTTTTTACCGTCAGCCAACTCAATAATATACTTAGTCTCTAATGTTACGGGTACTACATCTAGCAGTCGACTAACTTCCACAGATACAAAACTCTTGTCGGCACCAGAATCAAATAAAACACTAACAGAGCGATTATTGAGAAGGAACGTACCGGTAACTGTGTCAGGATCCTGTCTAGCCTCCGCGGCTCCAATGACGAAGGCACATGCATTTCTGCCGCCGCCCCCGTTGTTCCCGTTACCGTTGTTCCCGCCCTGCTTCAGTTTCGGGCAATCCTTCTTGTAATGCCCAGTCTCACCACAGTTGTAACATCCCTGTCTTCCCGTAGTTCCTTGAGCAGCAGGAGCCGGGGTATTGCTTGGGGCCTGGGTCGATGGAAGTGTAGCCCGACAATCTTTAGCAAAATGCCCAATTCGCTGGCAGCGATGGCAACGATTACTGTCGCAGTTCCCTTGATGATGACATCCACACTTGTTGCATTTAGGCAGTTTCCCCGCATAACCACCCTGTTTGTTACCCGAAGAAGAAGAACCCCCGCTATCAAATCTCTTACCCTGTTGTGCTGGTGCAGATCCTTTCCCTTCATTATCCCACTTGCGCTTGTTGTTCTCTGGGGCCTTGACAGTCGAACCCTTAGCAGGCAAAATACCCTCATTCACCTTCAAGTTTGTCATCCTATGAGCTGATCGGACCACCTCTGAGTATGTAGGATGATTTCCCGCAGCTACCAACCCTGCGATCTCTGGTACTAGCCCCGAGATATAATGCTCAATCCTCCTGTATTCTGGTACATGCAGATCGGGACACAGCACTGACAACTCATTACGCCTCACAGTATACTTCTCAATTTCAGACCCAGACATCTTGAGGTTCCACACTTCGTGCTCTAACTTCTGCACCTCTTCCCTTGGACAGTACTCACGCTTCAACAGTTGAACAAAATTCTCCCAAGGCATAGCATAAGCCTCCCCAATACCCATGTTCTGGGTGATGTTATTCCACCAGGTCAAAGCAACATCCTGGAATAACGCAGCAGCATACTTGACCCGATCCACTGGGAGGCAGTTACACATCAGAAACACTGACTCCACCTTTTCTAACCACCTGAGTAAACTCACCGCACCCTCAGTGCCAGAGAATTCCTGGGGCTTACAGTCCCAAAACATCTTGTAGGTACACATGGGTGGGGGTGGGTTAACAGGACCACCTGAAATGAAACGCATGAGAAACCACGAAGAATGTAAACAAGGTTCACCAGTGAGGCAAGGAAAATGAATAAATCAACTTACCACCACCATTGTGCCCTAACTGGAAGGCAGCTTGTAGCAAGTTGTTCAGATCTTCCTGTGATAGGTTAACACCTCCACGACCACCCGCACCACCGCGACCACCACCACGTCCACCATTGCGACCACCTCCACGTCCTCCTCGTACTCCAGACATGATTTCTGGCAGAAAGAACGAGAAAATTTAGTTTCGCAGCTAATGATAACCACTAATGTTCACAAGATCAAAGCTAGATCCAATCCAGGATTATCCCTTCAAACCCAGAGCTCACTAGGGCTTTCATGCATTTCGGTTTATGATTTTGTGTGCACCCAAAATGATAAACCGCTCTACATGGTCCTCCAAGTGTTCTCCTAGTTCAAAGTTCAAATCACCGAACATAGACTCTTAGCTATACACCGTAATGCTACGGTAGTTTATGACAAGTGTTTCTATTGGAGTATGAAAGGGAGATATCCGAGCCTTGGACAAATCTCAAGAGTACACGATTTACCCCAATACACCACACTGCCTAGAAAGCAAGTAACTCGACCTAGGATAGAACGGATGATGTAACATAGAAAGGTCAGATGATTTAGAGACACCCCGACAGCCCATACGTAAACCACCATAATGTTTTTAGTACCATGTGATCGTCTAGTGTGTACGACTCGGCTATAGACTAGACTCTACATGCAGTCCTAGTTCACTATAACCATTGGCTCTGATACCAATCTGTCACACCCTCAAAATCCACTTGCGGAGTTTTACCGCGAGGCGTATGACAAACCAGGATCCAAACCAACGATCACAATTGCATGTAACAGAGGCAATTAGCCCCCAATTGCATGGTATATAGGCGATTAGGGCATGTTTATAGGCGATTGGCCTCCTAATCGCCTATAACATAGGCGATTAGGGTTGCTAATCGCCAGTAACCCAGCTGTTCCGGTTTTTCGAGCGTTTAACACTCCAAATCAGATCCAGAACGCGTGTAATCATCCAATATCAATCCAACAACTATACCAAACATGTTTAAACCAAAATCCTTCGTTTAACCTTGTATTATCAGCCCTGCATGCAACCATGTAATCCAAACACAATACACATAGCATGAAACATCACATTAACATGCATAACTATAACCCTAATGAACAATTACTCAGATCCTATCATCATACCATCATTATTAATCTGAGACTACCCTAATAACATGTAATCATCCATCTTGAATCATAAAAACCCTAGCTTTTAATCATAGACACACATAACACATGTATGATAGTTAGAATCCGATTTACAACACTTATTAACGATTTTCAGAAAGCTTATTCGTTTTAAAACAGGTCTGGACCGTTAGGGATTTAATGAAAATGTTAAATAAGGTTGCATGGATGAAAACCACACCTTAGATTTGTGATAGGATGATGAAATAGGCTTGAAACCTTGTGTTTTGATCCAAAATCGTGTTCCAGAGGTTGTGTGTGTGTTGGGGCGGGTTATGGGACGACTAGGGTTGATATTATGAAGTTTAGGAGGTCAAGTATTATATTTATAGTCATTTTTAGTCGTCCAGCACGTAACACGCGATTGTGCAGCAGCTATACGCGATTAGCATTGCTAATCGCATGACATTTCATGCATTTAGTGCTAATCGCCTATCATTTCATGCATTTAGCCCCCTAATCGCATGAAATGATCCCCAATTGCATACCCTATAGGCGATTAGCCTCCCCTAATCGCCTATAGGGGCTGGTTCTGTGTATTATGCGCGTTAAACCCCGTTTTAACATTTGTTAACACATTTTCACATACCGACAAGTCACATAATGATTATAAACACATAACACTTGCAAACAAACATATTCACACTCGTTCACCAATTCCCCGGACTCGAGACTTGTATGTTCCGTATGACCTGACGATTCTACGAATCGTCACCATTTGTACACTTGGTTAAGGACTGACATCTAATGAACCTCTAGACCAACATCCAATGATCTTCTATACTAAATCGGTAGTTCCCGAACCATAACACGACTTAACTAACCCAGTTAAGTACAATATACGCGTGACTCGCTAAGGTAGACTTTCATCTAGACAACGTTGTTAACCAGAATTTGCCGGGTGTCACATTAGAATCTAGAAGTTTTGATAAGTCAACGTTTTCGTTTATTCGTTTTAATTAATGAATAAATTATTACACTCACTTTCCTTAAACTAAGCTCTAAAATCTCAAAATTTTACAGCTTAAATCAATCTCATTTCATAACCATCTATGGATTTCACAATCACACTTCACCTTACCATCTTAGCCACTTTTTAAATATTCAACACCCTACCCAAATCATATTATTTCATTTCTCCACATGTTACTTATTTTTTTAAAAACTATAACCTCATACCTTAGCACAAACTAAAGATTTCTAAATCTTGTTGTATTTTCATTACCTAGTAACTTTACAAAGTACATTTTTTTGTCAAAAGATGTCCTCGAACTAAAATTCAATTGTTTATTTATTGACGTAGCAAACAATTTTTTATATAATGCTTTAAACTATTAAAAATCACTTAATAGAACCTTGATCTTCAAAACCTAATGTCATGTTTGAAATCTCTAACTAACGGGAATATTTTAATCAAAGCCCACTTAGCTTGTACTATTTAACAACTTTTGCTTTATGTATAAAACCAATTTTGAAAATAAGATTTTTTTTTATTATCCATAGGAATAATATCTAGTCTCTAAATTCTCCATCGACACTCACTCATTTTCAACTTGTTCAAATTTTTAAAATATTTGGCATATACCACAATCATGTTTTCTTATACACTTGATTATAACCGTTGATCCAAACCCCAAAATTTACACTGCTACATAATCTCCTTACTATAAAATAAACTCTTTATCAACTATCTTCACATTCACTATCTCTCACTACCTTGATTCTGCTTCAAGATTTTTCATCATCCTCTCAAGAACTAAATTCATATCCTTCACCTTCTCACACATGAGCTAGTTACCCATGATAACCAAACTATTGAAACTTGATTGTGTGTTGCATCAAACATAATCCTTAGTTATACATGAGGATTCGACTATCTACCATATTTGAACATTTGAAACTAGAATTCATGGAATATAAACTATTTGCTATAGACACACCTAGAGTCATTAACCTTGTCTAGGGCAACTCTATTACAACTCGTATGCTATACTTGATACTTGATTGCTTACATGTATATATTATCAATTTGCAATTCATGTGTGTAATAATTGGTACACTTAATCAAACAACTGATAGAGGATGAAGTACTTGCTCAACAGTTAGTAGAGTACCAAATAACCTACTCAACGATTGGTAGAGGTCATCATGCCTCTTCAACAACCGGTAGAGGCCCTACAACCTGCTCAACGACTGGTAGAGGCTATCGCACCAGCTCAACAATCGGTAGAGGTTCTTACTCACTGACTGGTAGAGGTCTTTTTCCTGCTCAACAGTTGGACTTATTTTTGGATACATTGTATACGATTCAATCACAAGGCTATTTTGCATTACTTACATGTGTGTTTAGAGTCATAGAAGGACACAAAACCCTAATGTAAGGTAAATTGGTGATTGCGGTCCGGAACGTAATCATGAATTTACAGGTACATTAAGGTAGTGTGAATTTCTATTAAGATTTTGGGAGATACCCCGTATGTTTTCGAAGTGTCAGAGGTGTGATGGGTTAGCTGCGATACACCCTATATATAAACACTAATGATACGTGGAAAGGGATACTGTAGGGTCAGACCAATAACAAACCCTAATTATTTGGTAGTCCATCTAGCATTTATGGTTATCTTATACATTCCTTAAACTCTTACCCTACCCTGAACCATAGTTACCCTAACTATCCTCAACACTATTCAAATGTTTCTTCTTAAAATAAACTTCGGGACGAAGTTCCTAAAAGTAGGGGAGACTGTAACATCACACAAATTTTCTTTATATATATATATATATATATATATATATATATATATATATATATAGAACTCCCTCGTTTATTCATCCGATTCATGTTTATAGTATCTTTACCATCCATTTTGTTAATTTTTTTTTGTTTAAATAATGACGTATAATCAATATTAAATTGGATTGTATTAAATTCTGATTTAAAAAAGTTAAAAAAAATGTTTGCCTGTGCCAGGATTCGAACCCGAGTCCCTGGCGGGCTAAACCTTAACCACACCACACAAACCACTACACCATTTGGTGTTTTGTGATGTTAATTAAAACCAATTAAACTTAAACCCTTTCAAGGTCCCTTAGTCAAACCTGAAAAGTCAAACGTAGTTTCCTAGTCAAGTCAAGTCAAAGTGTTAGTAAATATGGTCTCCTAGTCAAGTCAAAGTGTTAGTAATATGGTCATCTAGTCAAGTCAAAGTTGTTCCTAAATTCTAGCCTAGTCAAAGTAGTCCCTAATTACAACTCCAAATTTTACACTATAAATACACTAGCCTACCATTCAACTCTTTACACCATTCAAAAAAAAAAAAATATATATTATTATCCCATCTCCCATATACAAAAGTTTACATCCGTCATTATCTCCTCTAGCTAGTTTCGAGTTTTCCAAGGCATTATTACTAAGTGTTTGCACGCTCAATAAAACGCACGAACTCATTATGCACCTAAGGTGAGTTTACATAGCCCCTTTTTCTGTTTTACATTTTTGGGGTGAAACATGTTTAAACATTTTATACACTATCATTTACTCATTCTTACATTGTTGAAACTTATGATTCAATTACACTATCATTTACTCATTCTATCATTTGACTGTAACAAAAAGACACAGTACAATCATTAACAATGATCAAGCCGCCTGTTTAGATTATAGCGCTATAGGTCTGACAAACCCATCCCCCCGCATAAATTCAGGGATGATCGAAAACAGTAACAACATTTAACTAACTTGCGAGTTAGGTCTCAGTCGACACAAGGTTTGATTGTACAAAGACGCATTGTTACATGTTGGACTCATATTCTATCATTTCTCATTATTATACTACAACTATGATTGCTATACAACATATTGTTTTCAACTATATGCAAAACCTATGTATTCTCACCAACTATTTATAGTTGACCCCCCCCCCATCTTTCCAACTTAACATGTTTCAGGTTTATTTGTTATTGGAAGTTGCACAAGTCTTGGAACACATAAGAGCTTTGGACCTAGTTTATATTAATCAACTTTTGTAATCTTTACTTGTAAGATTAATCGTAAATTGATTAATATTATTAAATTTTCATTTAGTGCCATGAGCAATTGAACAATCATTCATACGTGACACCTCGATGTTTCCGCCATCGGTTGGGGTGTTACAATGCTTCTGTTGGCTCTCTCGACCTGGTCGTTTCCCTGCGGGTGTGCAACGGATGTGAATATTTGTTGGATGCCCATCTGCGCCAACCAGGATTGTAACATGTTGTCCACGAACTACGTGCCATTGTCGCTGACTATTTGCATTGGTAGGCCAAATCTGCAGATTATGAACCCCAGATGAATTTCTTTACATGGGGTCCATCGATTTTGGCCAAGGGTTTTGCCTAGACCCATTTAGTGAAGTAATCGATGGCCACGATGAGGAATTTAACGTTTCCCGGGGCCGCGGGAAAGGGTCCCACTAGATCAATCGCCCATTTTTAAAGGGCCATGCCGCCGTGACTGGCACTAAGTCATTCTTTGGTCGCAGGGTATTTGGCGTGTGGCGTTGGCAACTGTCACACTTGCGTAGTTCCTTGACTGTGTCGGTGTGCATGCCCGGCCAATAGTACCCTGCATTCATGATCTTGGCGACCACCATCCGCGGCCCTGCGTGTAGTCCACATGTGCCCTCGTGAATATCTCTTATGAGGAACAATGCGTCTGCGGAGTCTACGCAGCGGAATAGCGGTCCTAAGTAGGATCGGCGGTATAATACGCCATCCATTAGCTGATAGTGTAGGGCCTTGTGCTGTATCTTCCGGGCCTCTGACTTATCGTCAGACAGGGTTCCGGAGGAGGGGTAAGCCTTGATTGGGGTCATCCAAAACGCGTTGCCTGTTTGGATGACGTTAACTTGTCTCAGTGGGACAGACAGGGTGTTGAGGACTTCGACCGGGACTTCTTTAGCCATGTGTTCGAAAACTGTGAGGCCATTTTGCTCAATGCGTCTGCTGGCTTGTTTTCACTGCGCCTGATGTGTTCTACGGTGCAAGAATCGAATTTACGCATGAGCTGCTTGGCCTGTTCTAAGTATAACGCCATGGTTTCGTCTTTTGCTTCGTAGACCCCGTTCATCTGTCGAGCGACAAGTAATGAGTCCACGTGTGCCTCCACGTGCCTGGCCCCCATTTTTTCCGCGATGCAGAGGCCTGCCAGCAACGCTTCGTATTCCGCCTAATTGTTCGTGCTTTTAAAGTCGAGGCGGAGGCGTATGTGAACTCATGTTTATCTGGGCTGATAAGGCGTAGACCCACACCTGAACCGTCATCGTTGGAGGCCCGGTCCGTAAAGAGGGACCAGATCTGCGATGGGTTTTGAGTTCGCGCGGGGGATTGCTCTGCTTTGCATTCCTCGACTTTACCGGTGGGTATTTCCGTGGCGAAGTCAGCCAAGACTTGTCCCTTTACCACGGGTCGAGGCTTATCGTATATGGTGTGCTCTCCGAGCTCGATGGCCCATTTTGCCAATCGACCCGAGAGTTCTGGCTTACGCAAGACATCGCTGATCTTGTAGTCTGTGAGGACGTTGATTGGGTGTCCTTGAAAGTATCTTCGCAATCTTCGGGACGCGTGCACAAGGGCTAGAACCAGTTTTTCCATGATAGTGTACCTTGTTTCCGCATCAAGCAAGGTGCGGCTGATGTAGTAGATCGGCATTTGTACCCCCTTGCGGTCTACCAAAAGAACTGCGCCTACCGCCCGCTCGGTTACGAAGAGGTAGAGTGTGAGCGGTTCCTTTGGTGTTGGTGCCGTGAGGGTTGGCAGGTTCATGAGGCACTGTTTCATTGCTTGGAATGCGGCTTCAGCGTCCATCGTCCAACGAAAGTTACACTTCTTTAAGCAGTTTTTTAGGGTGTTCACGAATGGGAAAGATTTTGAAGCGTAATTGGACAAGAACCTGTTAAGCGCTACCAGGCGACCCATCAACGTTTGGACTTCTTTGATTGAGGCGTTGGAGGGCATTCGTTCTATTGCTTGCACTTTTTCCGGGTTGGCGCGGAACCCGTCCCGAGTAACGATGACGCCCAAGAACTTGCCCTCCTCCATTCCGAAAGAACATTTGCTGGGATTTAACTTCATGCGCACTCTGCGCAGCTGGTTGAAGGTCTGTTGGATATCCCGCAGCATGTCACTTTCCTCTTTACTCTTAATGACCAGGTCATCCACATATACCTCTAGGCGCACACCTATTTCGTCAACGAAGGCTGTGTCCATGAGTGTAACACCCCAACCGATGGCGGAAACATCGAGGTGTCACGTAGTGACGATTGTTCAATAGCTCATGGACTAAAAGTGTAAATACTGATACATTGAATTTAATAATTTATTAGATTGGAAGAAAAACAACAATTAAATTAGCAATCTAAAACTAAAATACAATAATCTCAATCTAAGCCTAAGTTCCAAAAGCTTAGAAGTGATCTCATAAGAACCTGAAACATGTACGAAAATAATTTGGTCAATACGAAAATGTATTGGTGAGCATACCCTGTTTGAATACATATAATAGAAAAGTGTTTCGGGGTATATGTGCTTTGATATATGTAATATGTAAAAGGGTCAAAATCAAGCCTCACATCGTTCAATAATCGTTCACACATCGTTCAAGAAAACCATAACAATGACCAAGGACTTAACTCGTTCACGTAAGTAACCAAGGGATATAATTCGTAGTACTACTCATTGTTAGGTGCGGCCCAAAGGTTAATGACTTTGACAAATCGTTCATACAATTCACACAAAACATATCAAAAACCACATTGCGTTATAAATAATACACATAAGTTTAGTAATAATTGTACATGAGTCACCCCAAAAGAGTAAATAATAAAAAGGGGAAAGATATACTCACAGTTTGCGAAAGCGATCAATAATCCAACTTAAGCGGTCGTGAGTTAAGTAATGGGAATTCCGAGGAATTCGACCTATAATGTGTAATAATACTAATAAGGAAGTGTCTAAAAAGTCTAAGGTAACTAGGGTCTAAGGCATTAGGGTTTACTAAGTCGATTTGGGGCATTAGAGTTTTTTTTATGATAAATCGCGTTAATGTAAAAGTTGTATAATAACATACAAAAGTTTGTAAATACGGTTTACGTAATATGATGATTACCTATTAAAAAAAATATGTTTGAATAATTAAGACAAAATAATTTAGTTAATTACTTTAACTAAATTAAAACAAATACAATAATCATAAATGTGTAAATAAATAATTATGTGTTTCACAATGATCTAACAAATGGTAATTTAGATTTTCAAACATAAAACATTTCCATTTTATAAGAAAAGTATTTATAAAATAGATGTTTAAATAGTGTAAATAAATAAATGTTCAATTATGTCTAATTAAACATAAATAAGATTAAAAATACAAGACATGATCCAAAAATGTTATTTTTATAGAAAATGGATTCTTTATGATGTAAATCGATGAAAATAATTTTCTCATAATTTTTATAAACTTATTTATTTTTAAAACTGATTTAATAGAATGAAATCCTGTTTAAATGATTAAAATCGGAAAATTAATAAAAATAAGTGTTTTCTAAACCAATAATTTTTTATTTCAGTTCATGATGATGAGAAATAATCACTCAAAAATTTTGAGATTAAAATCATTAAAAATGAATTTTTAATCAATTAAATATGGTTTAAACAATTTAATTCAATAAAAATATAAAAATAAGATATTTTCCAGAAAATAAAAGTGTGGAAATTTTTTTATGGTGTCAAGATACTACACCTAAATTTTTATAATTTTTGGATCAAAATTGAATTTATTATAAATATTTCAAATTTATATGATTTATAAATAATTATTATATAATCTAAATATAGCAAATATGAAACTAGCCAAAAGGAACAAAA
The DNA here is from genome assembly GCA_028751855.1 of Ambrosia trifida. NCBI lineage: Eukaryota > Viridiplantae > Streptophyta > Magnoliopsida > Asterales > Asteraceae > Ambrosia > Ambrosia trifida. The sequence continues at coordinate 215,252,625 of CM054122.1, read as the reverse complement.
ATAAAAAGAAAAGGGATGCTGGTCATGGGTTTCGAACCCATGCTCCTTTCTGTATAACATGAGCATCTTAACCACTAGACCAACTTTGCTTTTGTTATTTTGATTACACAGACTTATTTTTAAACATTAAGTAAAGCTCATCTTCTTCCCCAATTCACCTAGCCAAGAACCCTAACCCTAAATTATACAATCACCCGATTAAGACAAGATTAAGACTTGAAATGATAGCACTTTTAAAGAGGACACTACTAGGATCAAAATGGCATAGAAACTAGAGACTCACAATACGTTTTGAAGCTCGAAAATCCGATGTGTAGACCCGAACTCGTGAGACCAATTACCACGTTTCTGGACACGATTCGAAGGATTTTTATGTGGGTTTATGATGTTTGTAGGTGCGGGAAGATAATGGAGACAACGATTTATATAATGGACGAGTGAAGTGGCGTTTTTGAAGGTGTCATAAAGGTTCGAACGGTTACAATTAAAACGCCATAAAACGCGTTATTGTTACGATTAGAGGTTGGATTCGGTTACCACTTTATGGAGAAACGTTTAGAGATTATTAAATCGCGTTAATTGATTGTTAAATGGCTAGTTTGGAGCTGCCGGAATCCGGCCGGAAAATATTCCGGTGACCGGAATTCAGTTCAGAAAAACGAGGGCAAGAGAGAGGCAAAAATAGATTTGAAAGTTTGGATGCTTGGCAGAAAAGATCCCTCAACTTAAACTTAGTTAGTTTTATTCTAGTTTAGTTAGTTTTCTCTTTATAAAACACTAACCAAGTTAATATAATTTAACCAAAATGCTTTGTAAACTTTATAAACTTAAACTTATGTTTTTTTTTATTTAAAATAAATTGAATAAATAAATAAAATTGCTATTTCCCAAAACTTTTATTAAACTTTTCACGTTTAAGTTACAGATTTGAAAGTAACTCACGTTTTAACAAAATTGAAAACGTTGAAAGGCATAGGGACTATAACGAAAATATTTGAAGGGCTATTATTGTTAATTAGATGAAAGACGAGGGTGACGGATGTCACAGTCTCCCCTACTTTAGAAAATTTTGTCTCGAAATTTCTTTCAAGTGGAGGTTACTATGAAACCAAAAGGCGTTATAAAAGTCAAGTAGGTTTTAAATATATATATATATATATATATATATATATATATATATATATGTATATCCATCATTTATGATTTAACCAGATTTAAAATAGTTATCTAATATCCAAAGTAAAAGTTTCAAAATCTTTGACAGTTAACCCAAAGTTTAGAAAGTTGAGAACTTTAAATGAGAAAGGTTTTGGGAATATGTAACGGGTGAAGGCAGAAGCACTAATGAAGGTAGTCTCCCCTACTTTAGAGAGGTTTCTGACTTAACTTTATTAAGGACATACAACCAGATTGCAACTAACAGCGAGTGTAAGAGTATACAAGGTTCGTGTTTTCTGTGTGGGTGGTCAAGCGAAGAACCCTAGGAAGACAAATTGAAGTTCGTGTAAGAACGTTCTTATCGAAAATACCATCTATTAGTCAACGATCTAATGAAGAGGTAAGTATAAAGTAATGGGTAGGTTCTTGGTCAAACTCCTAGTCCGTTCCCGCGGTATCGTTTATGCTTATATATAGGGTGTACCGCAGCTAACCCACCACACTCCCGATACTTTGGACTCGTACTGATTGTCTACCAATAGCCTAAATAGAATTACACACCACCCCCATGTACCTGTAAACCCATGATTGCGTTCCGGACCGTAATCATCGATTTACCTTACACTAAGGTGTTATGCTTTTCCATAACCCTATCCTAAGGAATAGTAGAAACAAATGCATGCAATTAGGATATGCTAAGTAATTGATACTACAATGAAACAATGACATGGTTAGAGGTTCTTCCCTTTCGGGTTTACCCTTTAACCGTAATGAGAGTAACAGGTAAGTAATAGACATGGTTAGAGGTTCTTCCCTTTCGGGTTCACCCTTAACCGGTAACTTCTGTTCACATCGTTGGGCTCTAAACACCTATATTGATAAACTCCGAGATTTACACCGTTCCCCTCGGATTAAAGAATTACTCTAATCCGAGTCGTACGTGGGCACTGGCTTAGATCCCATACGAGTTATCAACTAGTATGTTCGTTGACCATGACGATGAGCAAAATAATGTAAAGTATAACAGGGTTTTGCTCAAAACAGCCAAGAAAATATGCATACCAAATATGCGCCCATGCAAGTATATAAGTATAGCATAAAATTTTGATTGAAAGAATAGTATAATATAAATCGAGTAAATCGTTCAAAACGAGTTAAATTAATGCTAAAAAACCAGTGTTGTAAGAGTAACTACTAATAATTAATGCGAGTGTAATAAGATAGATTTTCATTTATCAAAACGTAGTTTGCTCAAACTTTATGATATAGTTGAAAGGATAGTAGTAATGCATGAGGATAACTTTTTAGAAATCGAAGTGTGTTTTAGATTCAAAACAGGTTCATTTGAAAAATCTTCGTAAATACACATTTTCATGTGTTTACGAGAAGTCGAGTTTGAAAAATGTTATAAGGCTTATTATTAGTTGCAAATTTCTCCCGAAAACATATATTGGATACGTCATATGAAAACAAAAGGTTTACATTTGACCTTTAAAATATGCAATACAAGTTTATAAAATGCAAAATGAAACCATTTCATGAAGTAAGTGTAAATCTAATGTGTTTTAAAAGACCAAGATTCAAAATGACGTGAATGATAAAAATCAATGTATGTAATACGAATAGATTTACCAATATTTAAGAAAAATCATAATTTATCATTTGAGTCTTCAAATGATAAACAAAGCATAAATATCAATATCATAAAACATTGAGATTGTTTCCATAGGAAACTTTGACTAACTAAAGTAATTGAAATGTTATTAGTGACTTGTGGGGGCGTAATTTAGCCTATAAGTGAATGCTCATCCCGAGAGTTCCAAGGTCGGCGACCCTCGTCTGATTGGGATTTATGCGAAATGCCAGGCCTAGACAGAAAACTCAGGATACAGGCGCTCACCCTTCCAGATTGCACGTGCCCCATCACTAGTTAATTCCAAAACTTTAGCGAGATTAAAAACGAGATGCAGAAATAGATCCTTGAGATGTGGATTTCACTCCTAACTCAAAGATGTATTTCAAAATTAAAAACGATTGTGTAATGAAACCAATCACTAAGTTAAAGATATCACTCCTAGCTTAGTTGTTAAGTTCCTTTTTGAAGGAAATACTCTTTGAGGTGTGGATGTAACTCCTATCCCAAATGTATATTCCAAAGATGTATAACATATAGAGGAATGAAACTAATCATCAAGGTATGGATGTCACTCCTAACTTGGTGATATCGTTTCGTTTGTGAAATACGAGTGTCTTCTTCTCCAAGCAAAATATCAAAAGAATAATGAGAAAGAATCATAGCGAAAATATCTTGGAAGAAAATATAAGAAATAACAGAAGTATACACGAGAGGACTCGTGAAAGTAAACTTAGTTATAGACTAGGCTAAAAGGCATTCTAATAACCTAATTCACTATAACCATGGCTCTGATACCAATTTGTAACACCCCAACCGATGGCGGAAACATCGAGGTGTCACGTAGTGACGATTGTTCAATAGCTCATGGACTAAAAGTGTAAATACTGATACATTGAATTTAATAATTTATTACATTGGAAGAAAAACAACAATTAAATTAGCAATCTAAAACTAAAATACAGTAATCTTAATCTAAGCCTAAGTTCCAAAAGCTTAGAAGTGATCTCATAAGAACCTGAAACATGTACGAAAATAATTTGGTCAATACGAAAATGTATTGGTGAGCATACCCTGTTTGAATACATATAATATAAAAGTGTTTTGCAATATATGTGCTTTGATATATGTAATATGTAAAAGGTTCAAAATCAAGCCTCACATCATTCAATAATCGTTCACACATCGTTCAAGAAAACCATAACAATGACCAAGGACTTAACTCGTTCACGTAAGTAACCAAGGGATATAATTCGTAGTACTACTCATTGTTAGGTGCGGCCCAAAGGTTAATGACTTTGACAAATCGTTCATACAATTCACACAAAACATATCAAAAACCACATTGCGTTATAAATAATACACATAAGTTTAGTAATAATTGTACATGAGTCACCCCAAAAGAGTAAATAGTAAAAAGGGGAAAGATAAACTCACAGTTTGCGAAAGCGATCAATAATCCAACTTAAGCGGTCGTGAGTTAAGTAATGGGAATTCCGAGGAATTCGACCTATAATGTGTAATAATACTAATAAGGAAGTGTCTAAAAAGTCTAAGGTAACTAGGGTCTAAGGCATTAGAGTTTACTAAGTCGATTTGGGGAATTAGAGTTTTTTTATGATAAATCGCGTTAATGTAAAAGTTGTGTAATAACATAACAAAGTTTGTATATACGGTTTACGTAATATGATGATTACCTATTGAAAAAAATATGTTTGAATAATTAAGACCAAATAATTTAGTTAATTACTTTAACTAAATTAAAATAAATACAATAATCATAAATGTGTAAATAAATAATTATGTGTTTCACAATGATCTAACAAATGGTAATTAAGATTTTCAAACATAAAACATTTCCATTTTATAAGAAAAGTATTTATAAAATAGATGTTTAAATAGTGTAAATAAATAAATGTTCAATTATGTCTAATTAAACATAAGTAAGATTCAAAATGCAAGACATGATCCAAAAATGTTATTTTTATAGAAAATGGATTCTTTATGATGTAAATTGATGAAAATAATTTTCTCACAATTTTTATAAACTTATTTATTTTTAAAACTGATTTAATAGAATGAAATCATGTTTAAATGATTAAAATAGGAAAATTAATAAAAATAAGTGTTTTCTAAACCAATAATTTTTTATTTTAGTTCATGATGATGATAAATAATTACTCAAAAAGTTTGAGATTAAAATCATTAAAAATGAATTTTTAATCAATTAAATATGGTTTAAACAATTTAATTCAATAAAAATATAAAAATAAGATATTTTCCAGAAAATAAAAGTGTGGAAATTTTCTTTATGGTGTCAAGATACTACACCTAAATTTTTATAATTTTTGGATCAAAATTGAATTTATTATAAATATTTCAAATTTATAAGATTTATAAATAATTATTATATAATCTAAATATAGCAAATATGAAACTAGCCAAAAGGAACAAAAATAAAAAGAAAAGGGATGCTGGTCATGGGTTTCGAACCCATGCTCCTTTCTGTATAACATGAGCATCTCAACCACTAGACCAACTTTGCTTTTGTTATTTTGATTACACAGAATTATTTTTAAACATTAAGTAAAGCTCATCTTCTTCCCCAATTCACCTAGCCAAGAACCCTAACCCTAAATTATTCAATCACCCGATTAAGACAAGATTAAGCCCTGAAATGATAGGGCTTTTAAAGAGGACACTACTAGGATCAAAATGGCATAGAAACTAGAGACTCACAATACGTTTTGAAGCTCGAAAATCCGATGTGCAGACCCGAACTCGTGAGACCAATTACCACGTTTCTGGACACGATTCGAAGGATTTTTATGTGGGTTTATGATGTTTGTAGGTGCAGGAAGATAATGGAGACAACGATTTATATAATGGACGAGTGAAGTGGCGTTTTTGAAGGTGTCATAAAGGTCCGAACGGTTACAATTAAAACACCATAAAACGCGTTATTGTTACGATTAGAGGTTGGATTCGGTTACCACTTTATGGAGAAACGTTTAGAGATTATTAAATCGCGTTAATTGATTGTTAAATGGCTAGTTTGGAGCTGCCGGAATCCGGCCGGAAAATATTCCGGTGGCCAGAATTCAGTTCAGAAAAACGAGGGCAAGGGAGAGGCAAAAATAGATTTGAAAGTTTGGATGCTGGGCAGAAAAGGTCCCTCAACTTAAACTTAGTTAGTTTTATTCTAGTTTAGTTAGTTTTCTCTTTATAAAACACTAACCAAGTTAATATAATTTAACCAAAATGCTTTGAAAACTTTATAAACTTAAACTTATGTTTTTTTTATTTAAAATAAATTGAATAAATAAATAAAATTGCTATTTCCCAAAACTTTTATTAAACTTTTCACGTTTAAGTTACAGATTTGAAAGTAACTCACGTTTTAACAGACTTGAAAACGTTGAAAGGCATAGGGACTATAACGGAAATATTTGAAGGGCTGTTATTGTTAATTAGATGAAAGACGAGGGTGACGGATGTCACAATGAGGCGCTGGTATGTGGCGCCCGCGTTCTTTAAACCGAATGGCATTTTGTGTAGCAGAACGTGCCCATGTCAGTGCGCAAGGCGGTTTTGTCCTCGTCTTCCTTTGCCATCTGTATTTGGTGGTACCCCTTGTATGCGTCAAGAAAACACTTAAAGCGGTAAGGGGCCAAGGAATCCACCCTTAGATCGATTTCCGGCGGGGGGTAGCAATCCTTGGGGCACGCCTTGTTGAGATCCTTGTAATCAATGCACATGCGCCAGCTGCTGTTAGATTTCGCGACCATGACTGGATTCGCGAGCCATGATTGGTATCGGATGGGTCGTAGTATGTCCGCGTTGAGCAGCTCGGTGACTTGCTCGTTCATGACCTTTGTTTTCTCCGGCCCCATGCTTCTCTTCTTTTGAACCATTGGCTCGACTGATCGGTATATGTTAAGCCTGTGTTCCGCTATTTCTCACGGAACGCCAAACATGTCCGCTGGTTGCCATGCGAACACGTCCATGTTGTGGATCAGTAGCTGTTTCAAGTGGTTGCGGATGGAGTCGGAGATTGCATGGCCTATGACCACCGTTTGATCCGGAAATTTAGGGTTGAGAACCCATTTTTCCGGTTTCGTGCGGGCGTCTATTTTGACCATTTTTGGCGGTTTGGCGGCTTCAGCTGCATGACAGTCTTTGTTGCCTCGAATGATTGCGATGTCGGTTTTGGTTGGGAATCCCACCATTGCGTGAGCTGTGGAGGCGTTGGCGTTGAAGCGCGCGATGCCCTCGCGACCCAGTAGGATGTCGTGATTGGAGTTCGCTGGCAGAACCATGAAATCTCAAATTTCTGTGCGCTCATGTGTGCCATCAGACATTGTTACTGGCATAGAGATCATACCACGGGGCATGATGGTTTCATGGATGAACCCCGAGATCGGTTCGTTTACCGGGACAAGTTTTGCCTTGTCCTCCTCATCCAATTGTTGGAAACATTGGTCATACATGATGTCTGTGCTGCTGCCGCCGTCCATGAACATATACCTTGTTCGATAGTGACCGAAGACGGCAGTGATGACTAGAGGGGCGGTGCAAGATGCCCCACCACGGACTTTGGGTAGGATGACTTCCGCCTCCTTCCAGGAGTCGTTGCTTATTGGTACCCGGACTCTTTTCCCTTGCTGGCTCTTTTTTCTCGACCTTGACATATTGCATTGATGGCGCGGGATGATGGTGGCAGTGTGCGTGTTTAAGTCATGGATTTTTTTCCGCGACCCTTCCGCTTGCGTATCGTCGCCAGCTTGGCCCTTAGCCGCGCGGTGGACATTCTTAACCAGATGACCCAGTTGCCCAGACTTCAGGGCAGTCTCAATTTCCATCTTTAGGCTATAGCAATTGTCTGTGAGGTGGGCGAAGTCGTTGTCGTACTCGCAGAACTTGGATGTGTCTACGTTGCGTCTCCTCCCAAGGGGTTTGGGCTCCTTGAGAGTGACTTGTTCCGTCTTTAGGACTTGGGACAGACTCTTGACCAGCGGGGTCCAGTCGTGGTTTTTCTTGGAATGACCACGCTGTTCCCTTGAATGTTTGCCGCTAATGATGTGGCGAGCATCATTTGCGGGGGAGTACTTCCCCTCGTCTGTTGAGCCGGAGATGCGGTTCCAAACGGATTTCCCCTTGTTCTTATTATTATTATTATTATTATTATTATTATTATTATTATTATTATTATTATTATGGTTATGTTGCTGGAAACCATGCATTTGATTGAATGACTTTTCCGAAGAGGCGTATATCTTGGCGGAGTGAATGACTTCGTCCCAGGACTCTGGGATGCCGTCTTTGCCTGTAAGGCACTTCATGAGTTTCGGGCTGCGCACGTAGTGGATGAACGCAGCGCGGGTTAATTCTTCACCGCAGCCTATCTGTAGGGCCTCCTTGTTGAACCGGACAATGAAATCTTCGATGGACTCATGGTCGTATCGGCGGCACAAAAAAATGTGCGCCTTGTCTCTCTTGTGCTTCCGAAGATGTGAGAAATGGTTACCGAACTTGTCGGTGAGATCGTCAAAGTCGGGGATGCTCCCCGCCGGGAGATTGTCGAACCAAACCCTAGCTGCGCCGGTCAGTGTTTGGGCAAAGAGGTGGCACCAAACTTGGACCGGCCAATTAACCGAACTCCCGGCACACTCAAAGTCGTGAATGTGGTCGTCTGGGTCACGCAGGCCATCGTACTTGCCGATGCTGCTGGAAAGTTTGGCTGTTCTGGGGATCGCTGTCGTCGCTATACGGGCAACGAATTTTGATTTTTCCGCAAAAGATTTTGGGCGGAAGGGTTTAACCAAGTCGTCGTCCACATCTTTGCGATGTGAGCGACGGGTGTGGTCCTTTCCTCTGCGGTCAGAGTCCGTGCTTGACGACTCGTACCCATCCGACTCGCCGTGTGTGCTGGTGCGGCCCCGAGCTCCAACGTTTCCGCCGAGCTCCCCGCCGCAACCATTACGACGACCGGGGGTTTCTTTGTTCATGTGGCTCTTTTTTGTTGAAAAGCCATAGGTCAGGGTTTTGCCCTTCTTCTTCGCTTGTCTCTTGAGCATCCGCTGGTAGATAGCGGCGCTTTTGGTACTTTGGCGGAGAAGCCATTGATCTGGATCTTCGTCTGAGTCGTCGCCATTGCTTTCATCTATTTCCTCGTCACGCACCTCGTGAACAGGTTTCTGGATGCGTGAGGTGGACTGTTTTATGACCGTGGCTGGGGTGTCGTCGTTTCCAGTGAGCTGGATGTCGATGTCCTCAGCCTGGTTGATGACAGTTGTGTTGGGGTTGGGTTCAGCCATGGGTGGGTTAAAAGAAGAGAATTTTGTAACCGAACGGATGGCGCCAATGAAGAAATAATAAGTATCTCGGGGATTATCACTAATCACCGAGGGGTTGTACTTATGTTACTACACGTACGTTCCTTTACCCAGACCTTTGGATTAACCCAGAAATGTAATGTGAGTGAGTGTGTGGTGAGTAAGTAAAGTAAGAACACAAAGATGTAAGTGGTTCGGTCAGACTTGACCTACGTCCACTGTAACGAGCCGAGGATCTTATTGCTTAAGAGAGTACAAAGTAAGTAATCCTAGCTCTAAGTTACAAGTGATCAATTATCCGTCCCCTTAAAGGGAGTTGATGTCTTCTATTTATAATGGAGGTCATGGGCTTGAGAAGAAGCCCATAATGAGTCTTGGGATCCTTGGGCCTTGGCCTGGCCCAACTCTCTTTGGCCTCTGAGAAAGGCGGGAAAAGGACATCCGCTGTAGATGATGTCAGCGGTGATCTTACCGGGGGACACGTGGCGGCCCGTGACTGGTCCTTGTCGGTATGTTGTTCTGGATCAATATGGTTGACTCACCTGCCGGCGTCTGATGTGGTCTCTGGCAGAAGGTGAGCATGCCTGGTCAGAACAGTAGTGGCAGCATGGTGGAAGCATGGAACCAGTCACGTCACTGTTGAACCTCGGTGGTTGTTGAGCAGCTGCGGACACGTTTCTTTATCTAATTGATGGTGTCTGTGATCCTCTGCAGGTAGATTACTGACTCTTGATCTTCCATACATCGTACTTGGAATGTCTGTGGTATGAAGCAGCCCGCGCGTTGGTAGGACGCGCGCGTGCTTGACACAGATGTGTAGTGTTGCAACACAAGTCCTTTCCGCCGAAACCTTGCTGTGTGGCCGTTTTTGCGGATCTTCTGTTAAGCGGGGATAGGGAGGCCGCGTCCGCCTAGATTAGGCTCCCTATCCCTTCAATCCCAAACCCATGACTCCCACCCTTTCATAATCAAGGGCTGCATTGATAAGATCATTCAAGACGTAGTCAAGTTTGATCATAGCATTCATATGCCTTGGTCTCTACAACCCGCTCGAGATTGCTTATACCTCGGGCTTGTTTGACTATAGGGAGGCCTCGGGTTCTACAATCCTCTCGGGATTGCTTATACCTTGGTCTTGTTCCCTTTTATGCTACTTGAGCGTAATGTCACGACCCGCTCAAAATTCAACTCAAACAGCACCAAATTCTTATCAGAAGGCAACGTTTTTAGGCTACACCAAGGTGCAACATTCTAGAACATTCTAGGCTGCACTAGACCAGCCTAGAAGCATGGAAAAGATCAAGAAGGGCCTAGAAGAGTCCAACAAAATATCCAAGATATTAAGGGTTAGGATTCTAGAAAGATCTATGTAAACATCATAGATATTATGTAGAGAAAACTCTAGAATAATCTAGAACATAGGGGACTAGTATAAATAGGTGATAGTGGCTCATTTGCTAATCACCTCCAAAAACACTAAGGCATTCACCTTGTAAAAGCATTCTAAAGCTCTTGTATTACTCTTCCTTGTAATCAATAAAGGTTTGTTTGATTACCAATCTTGTTACTCTTACATCTATCGCTTCCGAATCACATCATAGTCGGGTCAAATGCTGATCTTAGAAGGAGTCTAAGAGCCGCACGTGAGTCAAAAGAGTTACTCCGTGACAGTAAGCTCCCATTTTGAACCGTTTGGGTATGCAAAATGATAACCATTGCATCATGGTTACTAGGATTCTCGATTCTACCATGGTTTGCTAACATGTTAAGGTTTCTAGACACACCTCCGCCTCTATAGCCCGAGGACTACGTATGTGTCGGGTGCACATGTCTATCGCATTCTATATCTATGATTCCCAGATAACAAGGTTTCCCACCATAAGAACACTATTTCATAACTAAGTGCAATGATTCCATTAGAAAATGACTAAGAACTATTACGTACCTTAAATCTTCCCTTTTTGGCGAGTATCGCCTTCTCCCTTGACTTCCATGGTTCCACTTGATCCGCCTAAACAAACACCCAAGCGATTATCAATACACTCATGTTTGACCAACATAAGTTAACATATCCAACTTAATGTTTAATCAACATTAGTGACATCTTCACCAATGATTTTATAAGCTAAGTTTAACAATTTTCCAGTTTTCATTTAGGCAATTCATCAAACACTTGGTAGGCATAAATTGCAATTCACCTTATTACACCAATGAACTAGCTAACCTACCAATTTCCAACTTCAATGGTTCATTCCATGGTGTTACCCATGATTTGGTAGCCATTTATCAATCAACAAACATAAACTCGAGATTTGTAGGTTTTATGTCAAATAATCAAAACCTACTTCTTTCAACACATAGCTTTTTAGCAATAATGACTAATTGTCTAAATTAATCATTCATTAGGTTGATTTTGCAGCTTCTTAGTCTTTACTAATCTAGATTGAACCTCTTATAATCAATTTCACACCCTATGGTTTAACATCAAGAAAAACCCTTGGCAAAAGTTATCATTAAATCATGAATTGGCACATACCTTATAATCAGATTTCAATGAGGATTCATTTTATGTTAAAATGCTGAGATTTAAGTGATGATTCCTCCTGCAATCGAAGGGTTTTTGGCAGATTTTGAGTTGAAGGTGAAGTGTGTGTTGGGGGTGTGTGTTTTGGTCGTTGGTTTTGCCTGACCATCCCACCACATTTTTTTTATCAATATTATTATTGACACTTTGGCCCTATGACACATTTGGTCCTTGAGGTTTAACCTATTGAATAATTAGTCACGATACTCATGCTAATTAGGTGACTCGAGATTAGTATTCAAAAGATTATTTTTAACCCATGATCATAATGGGTTAGTCATGATTATTATTAATTAGATTTTTGGGTGTTACAGTTTTATAGATCTTTTTGTTCTGAATATTTTGAAGTTTTTGTTAATAAAGATTTTGTGATTTTGGTCATTATTTCTGACAAGGTTTTAGTCATAAAATCTGACAATTTAAACAATGCAAACAACCTGAATACCTGATTGCTTTGTGTATTTGATCATGGTGGCACAAGGCACAAAAGCATTGAATGCACAACTAAAGCTACCCAGGAGACGTAATGACAAAAGGTTGATGCAGTACAATTAAATATAAACCAATAATGTATATCGGATCAGATAATCGGAAATCAAGTGAACATTATACTATGTTGGATGTATTTGGTATACTTGGTTAGTTTCCTTTGTTTGTTAGCTAGCCTATTAAAATGCATTGAAAATTCCATATCAAGCATGAATGAATTAATAAGAAGATTGTTTCAGAAACTATATATGTTTTATATGAACACTTACTGAGAGAGATTTTTTGTTCGTGTTCGCTTGTTAAGGAAATGACGTGTTCACGAACTGTTCGTGTTCGTCTAGGTTTATTTGTTAAATTTAGGTGTCAGAAAAAGCAAACACAAACGAATGTTAACGAACACAAACAAGCATTAATAACAAAACCGAGCACAAAGAAACACATATTAAATTCTTAATAAAATCAACATTTTTCTTCACAAACATTGTCCGCCCAAAATATACTAATCCAATTACTCAATTATACTTGACATAATCTTGATCACTATTGTCTCATAAAACACGAAATTACCATAATTAACTTGAAATCCCCATTTAATCCATCCAAAATAATAGTTAATCAAAATAGGTAAAGTAATGCTAATATGTGATACACTAATATATATATTAAATAATCTACCACTGAGAAATTTGAAGTATTTAAATAAAAAATAAAAAGTTAAAAACCCTTATGAACTAAGAACACAAACAAACATAAACGAACACGTTATCGAAAGTTCACGAACATAAATGAACGAATGCGACCTCTGTTCATGTTTGTTCATTTAGTAAACGAACGAACACAAACGAACTTCTCGCCAAACAGTTCACAAACTATTCGCTGAAAGTTTGGTTTGTTTACAACCCTAGTTATGTGCCTTATATCCAAGGCTTAATGCAAAACTACTATTAAGTTAAGGTGTCACCAGAAGCAACCTTTATATTCATACTAGGGGGTTGTTTGGTTAATTAAGTGCTAAATGGTTCAGCTATGCATTAAGTCCGAATGATTCAGCTCTTAATCATTCCATTCAGAGCATTTTTTAGGTTAAAACAAACAGTCTGAATGCTAAACCATTCAAAGCTGAATGATTCAGATCCTCATTAAGAGGCTACCAAACAGACCCTATTTACATCTTACTCTTCTAAAACTCCACCTTAGCTTTGCTATTAGGGAGGAAGGGGCACAAGCCCCATGTGGCCATGTATCTTGGGGTGCACAAATCACAACACGTCACGTCATTTCAACCTCAAACTAGCCTAGAGTAGCATAAACACTGAAAATGCCAAGCCCAAACTAACCTGGAACCAAGGACCTCATCATTTTACCATACCCACTAATCACACACACCCCATGGGATGTCCCCACCCAAAAACCTCACTTTTTCTTCTCTCTTCTCTCCTCAGCTTCCACAAGCCTCAAAATCAAGCTCCATGAACAAGCCTAGGGAGGAGGAACGGTGTAGCCTCGCCGGCTTCACAAGCCCCATGACCCAAGCCGAGGGTGCCCCGTCCCACGGCTTAGTCTGATCCAACTGAGTATGATGATAAAGCACTCTCATTTTTCTTTTGCATACGAAGTCACACCATTTGATACTTTGACCAACTTAAAATTTGAGTGTTGTCATTTCAATATTATTAATTAATCATTTGATATTTTATTATTTCATAGAATTGTTTTTTTGTCCAAAAATTTGAACATTGATTTAGAAAGGAAAAAATATGAAGAGTCAAGAGAATATTTGAAAGCTTACTGGATACTAGTTTAAATTGAACCAAATTAACATGAAATCAAATCTAGAATGAATATGAATCAAGCTTCAAATTCCATGAACACCGGTATATAACCTTTGAAAAGTAGGATGGATAATCAATGTCAAAGAAATCCAAGTTATCAAATATGTATGAAATGGCTTCAACAAACAATACAAATTTTGGTAATGCCTTAACTAAACTTGAAAGAAATATAACATGCCGTCTGCAAATTTGAATCCAAACTCTTCCTCTAAATAAAACTCAATATCCAAATTACTTCGTCGCAATCTTTTCTGCAAAATTCAAGCAACCCTTGTGCGATCAAAACCTGGCCCGGAAGCTTTTAAAAGTAAACAATTTTGTGAAATCCAAGTTTGACATCTAAAACAAAATGCAAGAGCTAGCAAGCTCGGTGGGTGAGTTGAGTGATGGGCCAAAACGTGTCCGGGTCAAAATGGGTTCGTTGTATAAAAGTATATAAATATATTTAATGCTAATTATGATTGCAAAACAATATTATAACGAAAACAATCTAATCTTTAATTTAGGAGGTTGTATGATTTGACCCGATTGAGATGCAAACACCACCAAAATCAACCCACTCATAAGTAAACGGATTGATAAAATACGTGTGATTCTCAATATTGATACTTGTACTTCAAGCAAAAAAAAAAAAAAAAAAGCCTATTAATTTATTTAAATAGAACTATTGATTACTTACCCATTATGGAATCAAAGATCATGCACCTCCCTTTTGCTTAAGTGTTATTTTGTCCCCCAAACTTAAAGCTATCCCTTGGGTTTTGCTCCTTATTCGAATATATCCGCTTAGCTTACCATCTGCCTGCTTCTCGACGCTCAAATTTACCAAAGCATCCTCCCCAAAAACACTCTTTGCATACAAATTAGCAGCTAAAAAGCCACAGTAACCTTCCAAAGCAGACCTAAGCACAACCATTGCACCCGTAATTAGCGAACAAGATAAAATACTATCATCTCATTAACAGTAACTAGAAACAAAAAACATGTGACTAGATGGCTTACGGTGGAGTGAGGCATTTCATGTTGGTTGATTTGATGATGTGATCAAGGAATTCTTTCTCATCTTGAATTACAGTGTTAACAGCAACCTGAAAAGTAGTAAAAATGAATAATAAAATATTATCTTGATATTATAACAGAAGTGACTGATACCTTGTTTTCCCATTCAAATTCAGCCCACATGCTTCTGTAAGCTGCATCACTACAGACAGCTGGAGAGATGTAGTCCATAATGTCGATATGAATATCATTCAAGACAACAACATTGCGTTCAAGAACATTTGAAGTCTCATAAACAATGTTCCCAAATATGACTCCAGTTTCAGTAGAGGAAACCTTAATGTTTGCTCTAATCTGTTTGCTTGATTCAGGGGCAAGAGTGTAATTCTGTGGACGCTCAACAAGTTTAAGGTCACCCATTGTCGCTAACTCCAAACATAGATTTTGAAGGGTTGCTTTGGTTCTGTTGATTATTGTTACATCAAGAATGATGTCATAGTGATGAACAGTCACGTAAGCCTCAGCATAAACTGGGTCACTAAAACCAGTTAGTTGAAGAATACGGTTTAGTTTATTTGCAGAATCTCCTTCATTGATAAATTCACCAGTAGCACGTTTTAGGTCATCTTGAACTTCATCTTCCAACTCCAGCTGGCTCATGCCCTGGGGAGTTGAAAAACATTAAAAATATTACACAGCTTGTTACATAATTTAGAAAAGGAATTTAGAACACCAACAAACGAAATTCCTAAATTTGAACCCTAAAACTGGAATCTATCAGGACAACTTGCAAAGGGTTTCAATTTAGCTGAATGCTCATTGGAATTTTAGTGTTTGTTGGTTTTAAGAAGAATGGAACAGATTGGATTGAACAAATCCCAAAACCAAAAAATAATTCTGCAATGTTCGTGCCGAATGCATTTGAATGTATATATTTAAACATAAATGTTAAATTACTCGAAAATATAAGCAGCTTCATGCAAAATTGCAAACCAAATTCTATAATATCTTTATATCAAGAAATCCATTTCATGTTAACACCTGTTGCATTCTGTGTGACAATACAACTATACAGAAGAAAACAAACAAAAACAAAACAGACACTTGTTAATTTTTTTGTTTCATTTGTACTTCAATTTTCCTTGTTACTTTTCTTTTTTGGTTTTCATCTTGTTCTTCAACCTTTCTTTGTTAATTTCTCTCTTTTTTCTTAAAAGACTTAAATTCATCAAACTAGGGTTGCATATGTAAAAGGTCACTTCTTATAAAATGGAGTATGAACAATATATTTGCAAACTCAACTTACAGAATCAACATTATTCTTTATATAGTGAAAACACCTTGTAACCCTATGTACATAAAAGATTCATTTCATGCAAGAGTGCAAGATACTTTTATTGATAACATATATCGTCAATGTTAACCATACTAATCAGAAGTTATTACTCATTAACCTATTTTGGATTGTTAAATGTACAAAATATCTGATAGAATACAACTGAAAAACACACGTTGTGCCACTATGAAACCCATTTTTTCAAAATTAGACAAGTAACCCAGTAAAAAGGCCTTACAACTGAATTTACCACACAAAAGGTAGAAATAAAAATGAACACCCAGGGAATAATCAACCAATGGTCACAAAACAGGCAATGCTATAAGCATAAAACTAGTGTACTACTCTATTGCATGCCACAACTTATGAAAACCTTACAGCTTATCAGATATTGGAAACATTCCTAGTAAAGGCAAAAATGGGTAGAGCACTACCACATAATTAAGGTAACAAATTTCATGGCATTATTCTTAGAGACCGTCTTGTCAAATAAAGAACCAAAAAATAATGCAACTTATACAATATTAATAACAACAAAATTCTTACCTTCCTGCTCTTCAAATGATAAAAGTCAATGAGATCATCAGGTTGTGCTTGTAAAACCTGAGACTTGGCTTTTATTTCCTCTGTTTCCTGTTGCTGTTTCTCCACAAGCATTTGAACAAAACTTTCACGGCAAGACTGCAGCCATATTTTCTTGATTTGTTCATCCGGATTACATAGTAACCTTAAACAAACCACAATTCTTTCATAAGAATCATTATCAATCGGGTGTGGAAGAAATGAAGATTGACCAAGTTGCAACATTGAGACAATGATTAGCAACACTTGAGTCGTTGCTTTGTTGACTTCAACTTTTGATGTTTGAACCTCAGTCAAACGCAACACAAGCCTAGTCAATGTACAAGCCACAACTGCACCCAAGAAGAAATCACCAGTTAAAAGAAGAGATCTCAAATTTCCTGAGTTTAACGTTGTTTGGACCAAAGTAGGTGGGGTAAAAGCAGTTTCAGAAGCTGCACTCTGAGTAGCATAAGTTCCATCAGCAAGTATTGCAGGCCTTTTAGAAGAAACGGTTATTGAGTTGACTTGCTGAGACTTTCTAGCAGATTCATTAGTATTATCGCCATCTTCTGATGCCATGTAAAATGGCAAGTCTCCAAGACACTGTTTTATAACTGCAATTCCACTTTCCACTTCAGAAAGAGAAAGACAATACTCGCTAATGATCCAAAGGGCACATGAACAAACTCTTGCAGACCGGATCTGGTAAAAAATGTCTATCAATCTAGTTACGATAGAAACCCTCAACTTTGGGTTCGTTTCAATAATTTCCCTCACAAAAACAATCACATCCATTGCTGAAGCAACGTTACTGTCACCCAAGAAATCCATTAACATATGCACAACAGTGCCTGCAACTTCAGGGAATTTAACAGCACAAGAATGAATGGCTTGAATAAGCATTTGGCGGTACTCACCATCTTTCTCCAACTCCCCGCTTTGAGTTTTTACAACTTCTTTTTTCAAAGTAAGAACGACTTCATTAATGTTTCGAGGAGTGATTAAATCAAGAACAATATCTAGTGTTTTCCTCCTAATATCTTGATTTGGGCTTGAAAGTGCCCTAAGCACATCCATTATCATATCAACCATAATATCCCTATGGGAAGATTTGAGTTCATCTAAACGATCAAGAACAATAAGTTTCACATTGTTGTCACTTTGAGTGAGTAACAGTTGGCAATAAGTACTGGATGCAGCCCTAATAGCTGTAGGTGCAGACGATAAAGATACCAATGTTCCAGCACACTCAAAAACAACAGCAGCTGAAGGTGCAGTTAATAAAGATATAATAATCTTTATGTACTTCCCTTTTTCTCCTTTGTTTGTTCTGCACACTTTACGAATCAAATCCAACACAACCATTTGTAGGGATTCTCCCCAATCAAACACTTTATCCACATGGGTCAAGAGGTAATTAATTGCACGGTCTTGTGCACATGTGTAAAGCATAAGAAAAGCGTTTCTTTTAGCCGATTGATCAGCTTCGGTTGTTAACATTTTTTCAATCATTTCTGGTGCGTCAACCAAAAGGTGATCCCCTTGTGGAAGCTTGTAAATGGCACTTATTGCAAGTATGGCATTTCTCCTTACATATGGATTTCTATGCTCCAGATTAGCTAATATAGAAGGAATCAAGGGCTCGATAATCTCTGTTTCACAGATACGGCAAAGAAACCTTAAAGTTACCCCACGAATGTACTCGTTTGGGTGTTGGAGGTTGTTTCTTAAATTTTGGCAGATTAAGATCATTTCAGGTAAGATCTTTCCCTTGGAATCAGTCTTTTCAATGTTTTCAAGATAAAGCAGGAGTAGTTTCTGAACTGTGTGATCCTCTGAAGGAAGAACATACCGAATGATTGTGATAAAAAGCTGCGGTATTGTTTCTCCATTCAGCACAAGCATGTTAGCCTTTTTCATGGCATCTACCTTGGCAGCATCATCGTTTCCTTCAAGAGCTACCTTGATCTCATTGGCAAGTGCCGGTGTTCCTTTGTCAAAATGAACAAGTAGAGAGCACGATTTCTCCATATTTTCTGTTGCAAATGACAAGATTTTTTCTAGTTCAGATCATATGTTGAGAATTTCAAAAGTTTACAATTATATTAAGTTGTTAATATCCAGTTAAGACCAGCAAAGTCATGAATTCCATATCAGTATCCTACTTGTTGATGCAGTTGCGGAAGCAAACAAATGGCTCAAGAACGATTAGTTAATCAAAGACGATAAATCGAACCAATGGTTCCAAGGACACAGTTCTTATATTCAATAATCAACAAAAACTAATCATAAACATCAACTAGGAACAATATTTATACTAGACTCTAACAACCTTAGAAATAAATTAAGTAATCAAAGATAAGCACCAACATAATATAAACTAAATAAAAATGATAAAAGAAATAAGCTTTAGTTTTCAAACTTATAGATGATCCCTGCATCACAAGTTACAAACCATCTGATATGCAATTCAATAAGAGATCTGACTTGGAGAATTAACTATCCGATGATAAGATACATGCCAAAGTGGATGTACAAAACAAAAACACAGTCCACGAATCATGATATCAGTCACATAAACATGTCTTAGAGACCACTTGAATAGGACTATAATGTCAATAATATATCAGCAATAGCACAACATTTATAACTTACCTTGCAAAATAATAGACGGATGCGCAATATCATTCTAGCACGTCATAATCATCTAAGTCATTTGATCAAGTCATATAACAGACCTTGGTTTTAAAAAGCGCGAAGCACACAAAAGCGACGAGGTCTAAAACCGAGGCACAAAGCGCAAAAGCGGTGGGCTTTTCGTACGCGAGGCGCAAGACAATTATATATTTTTTTTTATATATGCTATAGGTTTTTAGCATTATTTACTCAAAAGATAGATACAAATAACATATATATATATATATATATATATATATATATATGATTTAACTAAAATGTACAACCTTTTTAGCTACATGTATACAAAAAGCGCGCTTTTCTCGCTTTTTTTTCTTGCGCTTTTTGTGCGCTTTTTGCGTTTTTCTTGCGCCTTTCGTACACTGCTCGCCTAGGGTTACATAAGGCACACGGATTTGCGCCTAGGTGCGCTTTGCACTTAAGCGCGCTTTTTAAAACATAGTAACAGACACTCTCTAACTGGCCCCTCAAAAAACAAAACAAATGCTCAATCGTAAAAAGAAAAAAATAAATATAAATAAATAAAATAGCAGATCTCTAATTGAAAAAAAACAGAGAGATAAGCATATCATTCTAGCGCAACATCATAATAATTAACATCAAAGCCTAGATTCACCAAAAAAACCTTCTGACACAATAACACTAACCTAATTTAATATTTAATTCATTTAATCAAGTTATATAACATGCAATCTCTAACTGGACCCTAAAAATACAAAACAAATGCAGAATTGAAAACAAAATATAGCAGATCTCTAACTGAAGCCTAGATTCATGAATAGTGCACAATAACATTAGCCTGATCTAACTTTTAAATCAACGGATCAAATCATATAACAAACGATCCCTAAATTGTCCCCTAAAAGAACAAAACCAATGCACAATTGAAAATAAAATAAACTAGCAGATCTGATAGCCCTAAAGCATAAACATTGACAATATCCGATTACATGTATCTCTATGCTAGCAAACTAAATTAACAGTATTGTAATAAAAAGGCAGCGTTTAATTGAAAAATCGCTGAAATGTAACGCATTTATATTATGAATTATATGATGTGGAATATAATTGAGTGAAGGTTTTAGGCATTTTGATTGTGAATTCACCTGATATGGATGAAGATGTGGCTTTAATGACCGTCCGATGAGTCGGAGAGAGAGAAAGCGATGGGGATCCGGTGAAGGAAGAGGGAGAGGGTATGGATCTCGTATTATTTAGCAGTGAAGGTGGTTTGGGTTACACGGGCAGAAGTTTCACAGCATTTTACACTCGACATTTTCGATATCTATTCAACATTTTAGGCAAAGAATAACGTTTGGTATTATGGAATGAAACGGGGAATGAAATGGACCATTACAAGGTAATGAAAAATAATGTGTTCGGTTGGTTAAAGAAATAAAATCACTCATTCCACAAGGAATTTCATTCATCATTCACCATTTACTAACAACACCATAACCCATCACCACCAGTGGCGGATCTAGAAATGAATTTCAGTAGTAACGTTTTTCATTTTTTTTCATTTTAGTAGCAACGTTTTCCAAATTTCGTAAAAAAAAAACAAATTTTCCACTGATTTTCCACTATATGCGCGAAGTTGAGCAGCAACGGACGCGGCACCTAGTTATTAAATAGGTCTGCCCCTGACCACCACCACCCACAACCGCTGCCGCCACCACCCACCACCGCCACCACCGTCGCCCACCACCGCCGTCACCACTCACCACCGTCGTCATCGCCGCCAACACCCGCTACCACCCATCACCGTCACCCACCCACCCACCACCGCCGCCATCCAACACCACCCAACGTCACCCACCACCGTCACCTACCCACCGCCGCCTCCAACACCACCTACTAGCGCCACTATTCAACATCGTCACCCACCCACCATCACGGCATCCACCTCCACCTTCCACCGTTGCCATTGCCGTCGCCGCCACCACCGACCACCGTCGCTACTGCCACATATCACCACCACCATCACCGCCACCTACCACCACCCACTACAACCACTCACCACCGATTTTATTCCTTCATTTTTTCTGTCTATCCAACAACACAAAGTAATGTTTTGTTTTATTCTCATATGACAACCAAATAAGACATGGAAGGGGAATGGAATGGACCATTACGAGGTAATGAAAAATAATGTGTTTGGTTGGTCAAATGAATGGAATCACCCATTCCACAAGGCATTCCATTCCTTAACCATTTTATCCACCCCCATGTTTTTTTTTTTCAGTCCATCTCTTATTTACCATTCATTAACAACACCATAAGCCACCACCACTACCAACCACCATCGTCACCACCCACCACCGCCGTCACCACCCACCACCGTCTCCCACCACCAACTCTGTCGCATACCACCGATGCCGCTACCACTTACCACCGCCGGTTTGGCAACGCCGTGGTAACATCGCCGTCGGTGACAAAGTTAGTTGGGGTTGGGTAGGTTTCACGGGTAAAAGTTAAAGGTTCAACCACAGTGGTTTTAAGTTTTCAATTTCGACCCCCCTCCCCATGCAATGAAAACTTTGTAAAATTAAAAAAAAAAAAAAAAAAAAAAAAAAAAAAAAAAAAAAAAAAAAACATGTCCATTTAACTACAAAATACACATTAATGCTAGTCACAACGACGTGACAGCTTCCATGCTGCACATGCTGAAACCATGCCTGTACGGTACCGTCAGAGGTATTGTACACTGCATGTCGCCCTGCAAATGGCCAGACGTCACGATAGACGCCCCCAGCAAGGTCAACCATGTTTCTGTCAGAAAAGAAGCTATCTACAGCCACCCTCGTCGCGCCATGTGGCGCCTTGGCAAGGGAGTATTCCCTTTCTCTCTCATCAACATTTATTACCACATGTCTTTATACTAGTTATGTGGGCCAAAAGGAGGTAAGACCTTAACCTGTGTAACATTTCGCATTTATACATGTACGTTACGAGCATTATTAATAATAAAACGTCAAGTTTCAATATTTTTGTGTGTATTAATTATTTTTGTTGCATTTTAGAAGCCCTAATTCCATATATATAATATGTATATATGGATAAACCTTGGATAATTATCAAAAAAATTAGTGCTTGGGCCGGGAATCGAACCCGTGCCCAAGACCGGCCCAACAACAACACCACACACAACCAGCTGGGCTGGCACTCTTGTTTGTTTCAAACCCAGCTTAAATTCCTTTTAACCCGTCCAAGGTCTGTTCACAGTTGACATGGAAAGTCAACTGTGACAGCCTATAACCATAATAATCAACATTAACTCGTAATTGATTCACGAATGGAATGGAATCACGTTTATTGGCCTCCTATGACTCAGCAATACGTTGATTATCAATCAATTGATACCCAATTAACCTTATACGCGTATATTATTGAATGATGGGTCAACTCTTACCAAATCATCGTTCCAGGCCTTAACACTATAAATTGATCGTTCACAAGCATTCACAACTCGCCAATACATCTCTCTTAACCTCCAAATCTTCTTAATTATACTCTGTTTGTTCATCACGATCACATTTTTTGACTATTTGGTTTGACCGATCAATCGAGCTCGTAACAACTTTGTAAGTGTAATTTTTTCAGTGGGTTATGATCATCGGCATCCAAACATCAATAGCCCTATGGTTAATTGGGCTATTGATGTGTGAATCAGTCAATTGATAAATCTAGGGCTCGTGGGTTTGAAATTGGGGATAAACTTGATCCAGCTTGTTATATTTATTTTAAACGAACAGGGAATGATCACAACCACTTGTCTGGACCAAGTGGTTGTGACTGATGCTAGCTTCCCAAGCCACCCGGGTTCGAGTCCCGGCAGTGGCGTCCCCTTTTTGCTTTCTTTTTCATTTTTAAGAAATAATTATATATAATACATTTAATCTTATAAATTCGTTTTTAATTATTAAAACCCTTTTATAAATTCTAAAAAAATTACTTTTAGTTAATCTGATATAAATGTTCCACCTACAATTTTTAGTTTTCAAAAATTAATTTATTTAATATATATAATAATTAAATCAATTTTATTCTATTATATTTATAAAATTCCATTAAAATATCAAAACAATTTTATAAATTTCCACAAAAATTATTCTGAGTTTGTATAATGATAAACTTTTCTAAAATGATTTTTAATTCTGAAAAATCATTTATTAATATTTTTAATCAATTTTTGTTAGTTTTAATCATAATTAAATCATAATAAATTCAATTTTTAATATTTTTGCACCAAAATTTTATACAATTTATTTCTGAATATTTAGAACAGAAATATAAATTTTAAACTAATAATTCTTTAATTTTAGTATTTTTAATATTAAAGTTAAATTTAGACAATTTGTTATAAATAGATTTAATATTCTATTTTAAAGAAAATAAATTTATAAAAATTATTTTTATACTTCAAACACATTATTGTGAACATCCTAAGTTCAAACTTTATAAAAAGACTTTCAATTATTTAATTATCGAATTTCCCTTTATTTATTAAAACATTTTATTATAATTCAACAAATGGATATCCCCAAATCAAAACCCTAGAATATACTTGTAGACTAGATAGACTTAGACTTATTTGTTGCTTATACATAGGGTAATACTTGGCAATCTATTGGGCTACACTCATACTATTCCTCAATACCTAATACTTTACCAAGGTGAGTTTACGTAACCATGTTTATGCGACGCTTTATACTTGCAACATTTTATTTAAGCAATTCAACATGCATGTCTAGTTGTAAACTTTATTTGCCTCATGAATTAGTCAACAACAGTTTCAACGAGTTTCAACGAGTTTCAACATTACATAATCATTAGCTATGGCCAAGCCGGTGATACTCAATAATAGATCTATTGGATTGACAACCCCACCCGGATACGCGTACCTCCTACATAGGTAGCGTGGGTGATTGTTATCGTTCCAACATATTACTAAGGTGAACCGTAGATGGTGGGATGGACCTAAACTAGTCGGAGGTTTGATTATGTCGATTCAACATATTATGCTATTTCATGTAGACTTAAACTTACGATAGACATATGAATTGCTAAACTTTTATACTTAAACTATTTGCTTAACATGGATTATGTATTCTCACCAACTTCTAGTTGACCCCCCCCCCCCCCCCATTTTTTACAACTCAACAGGAAATAATGATGCATGAAGACTAGAGTATTTTCATGAAGACAATATGAAGTCTATGCTTGCTTGAACTTTGTGATGTATTAGATTTCCACATTTAAAACTCATTATGTATTTCTACTTTTGGATATTTGCACTTTAAATTTATTTCAATTAAAATTTGGTTACCATGTGCTACTGTATACTCATTCTTACGTGACACCTCGATGTTTCCGCCATCGGTTGGGGTGTTACAACCTGGGCCCAAGCCCATCGTCGTGGTTATGGTTTAGTAATGTTTGGCCCATGCATGTCCTATATAATGGAGGTCACCTCTCCCATGTATGGACATGTTATGTTTCACCTAGAAAGCCAACACCATTTTTGTGTCTGTACGTGGGAGTCCTCATCGACTTCCTAGCAGTCACTTCCCTTCATACGGCCCATCCACTATTCTTCTTGTAGGTTCGGATCTCGACCACGAGTGTGTGCAAAGGATAGTCCTTGCAGTAACACGAGTTGACAACCATAATCGCGTACTACTAAGGTAATTACGCTCGTTGTTTCTTCATAACCTAATCTAGGTCTTAACATCCGTCATGTCGAAACATGGTCAAAACTGTTGTTGTACTTATTCGTATACTCGACTTGGGTGACTTCGATTGCTACGTCCTCGGCTAGATCACTATTCTCTTCATGGTTCTTTTGAAGAGGTTGTTCCATCAGTCACACTTATTATGAAGATCCGACCACTTTCGTGCAAGTAAATCAATGGTGATGTTAGATTCACCGACTAACTGTTTAAATTTTGCTAAAACGTTATTTTAATTGGAAGCCCTACCTGGTTTCGTTGATTCTTGGACGTCTATCCAAGCCATTACCAACGTAATTTGTTCTTCATCGATCCAACGTGTCATTATGAGATGATTTAGTTTAAGAAATGGCTAAACTGATATGATTTTTTAGAGAGGAATTGTGGTAAGAATTGGTAAAAATGACAGGGTTCTTTGTTAGTAGTAGGGGTGAGCAAATGTCGGTTCGGTTCAGTTTTTACATATAACCGAAACCGATAACCGAAGTTCGGTTTTAGGAAAAACCATGACCGTAACCGATCGGTTACGTCGGTTCGGTTAATTCGGTTAATATGTCGGTTATCGGTTCGGTTTCGGTTATGTTCAGTTAATATCCAAACATAAAACTTGTGCAACCTTGTAAACTTAAAATAGTTAGTAAAGTGTTTGGATCTTTTTCAAGAATACAAATATATATGAAAACGCAAGTGAAATACATGAAATACCGAAGAAACAAATAAAAAAATGCTTCAGCTATATAGATATACATGAAAAATACATGAGTTATATAAAAGATACGTTTCAAGTAAATAGATATACATGAAAGATACATGAAATATACCGGAAATACATGAAAATATGTTCTAAATACATGGATATATGTATGAAAAATACTTAAGTATATAACTATCGGTTCGGTTTCGGTTATTTCGGTTACAGAAGAAGGGAAAACCAAAACCGTAACCAAATGGTTCGGTTTTGGCTATATGTTAACCGTAACCGATCGGTTAATTCGGTTTCGTTTATTTTCGGTTCGGTTTCGGTTTTTTTCGGTTATCGGTTTTCTTATGCTCACCCCTAGTTAGTAGGTTTGGAACTCATATGGTAAAAAAAATTTATGATTTTTTTATTAAATGCTTTTTAACGGTCACGTAACCGTTTTGTATTAATGTATTTATTTTTAAATTTAAATGAAACAATAAAACTATATAAACCTAAATAATAATTAAATGAAAAATAAAAATTTTCGGGTAGTGCTGCCTCCAAATTGGTGTTTTAGGGTAATGAATCAGTGAAGTGAAGTGATGTGACAGTGCAAGATTATAGGAAATTAGGGTAGTTCGGGGTGGCACCCCTCCCCCTGATATAAGTTATTTCAACTAGGGTCGATCACATCAATATCAATACCGAAAATATTGTTACTGAATTTTTAAGAAGTGGGAACTGAATTTATTGATTTTCGCAAGCAAGAAATCACTTAGCAGTCTTTAGTTAACGTTGATGATTGGTTTCAGTTTAAAGTAACTTAGTTAATTTTGATCAATCAAGTTGATGTTGATTCAGATGTTATTGATCTTAGTTGTTACTCGTTAAAAGCCAAGGACAGTCTCTATCGAAGGTTGGATTGTATTTAAGAGACCCCGTATTATCACATGGCCAACTTTATGTCGCATTATCAAGAGTTAAAAGCAGGGCATGGGTGAAATTACTTATACTAGATAGTGATGGGAATGTCAAAACTCAAACAAAAAATGTGGTGTATAAGGAAATATTTAATAATATTTGAATAACATGTCTATTTCTTACTTTTAAATTTTAATAAAATATTTCTACTATATTTTTATAGGTTTTACCGCTCCAAATAATTGTTAATTGTTGAACCGTGTGTACACGCGGGCAATCACCTAGTATTATAACATATGAAAGAAATATATGCTATTATTCTTAAGTCTTTTGTGAGATTTATTATAAAAGACTTACAATAGTAATGGATGTGTAGAGTTTATACAAACCATCAATGTTGGTTAAACTATGTGAATGATTAGTGCTATGTTTTGTGAGAGTCTCCCAATAAATGGTTTCAACAATATATATATATATATATATATATATATATATCATTTAGGCATATGTGAATGTCATGTCGTTGAAGTGCCAAAGTGACTTTATACGGTTCATTTTGTTGATGATGAATATGTTCATCAAAGTAACTTATATTAAGACTATATATAAGTCCCAAAGAGCCAATGGTGAAGCCTTGGAGATTAAAGGCAAATGAGTTTTGATCCTAATGGACGGAATTAACTATGGTTTGAAACATTCTTAAAACTTAGGTTTTAGAATGATAAAACAAAATCTCATTTTGTGTTTAAACCAAGACGTGAATGTTAGGAAGAGATAGTGCGTTATCTCTTAAGGCTAATTATTTGTAGTCTAAAGCATGCTAGAATAATACTTGTTAATTTAGATGCTCTACGAAGAATAAATTAACTTTGAATATTCAAACATATGTGACGACATAAGAATGAATTTTGTAAAAACAAATCTATAATTCATTAAAAATGATGACTCGACAAGACCGAATATGTAGTTCATTGGTTATGATTATATTTGGTTTAATATGAGGAGAACTCATATAGCTTAGAAACAGCTTGTGTGAGAAATCTTGGTAGAGTAATATAATGGGATGACCTCAATAACATAAAGATATAGATAGTCGCTATCTTATCACGGGTGTCTAATGTCATCATGAGTGATATTACTCAAACTTAATCAAAGTGCAAGCAATGTGGGGGAAGAGCTATTTAAGAAACAACCCATATGGATGTAAATAATGGTACTTTAGAAGTTTTCTCAAACTTCATACGAAAGGGAGAAAATTTTATCACCCATTTGGAAATTATCCAATAACACTTAAATGTGGGGGTGGCTTGCATTTGAAAATAGAAGATTTGACATGACAGATATGGGATTAATGGATGTGATTTTGGGAGTACAAATCACACGAACCCATAATGGACTTGTTATAAGTCAGTCCTATTTTGTAGACAAAATTCTTGAGAAGTTCAATGGAAATGACTCTAATGTGGCTAGAAATCTCATTGACACGAGTCAACATCTAGCTAAGAATCGAGGTGAGCCTGTTAACCAACTAGAGTACTCAAGAATTATTGGCAGCTTGATGTATTTGATGAGTTGTACCACACCAGACTTAGCAACAAGCTAAGTAAATACACGAGCAACCCAAGTTCAAGTCATTGGAGTTGCGTGACACAAGTGCCTCGGTACATAAGATACACACGAGACTACCGGCTGCAATATAAGAGATATCCAACAGTTATTTAAGGTTACTGTGATGCGAATTGGATATCTGACACTAATTATTCCAAGGCAACGAGTGGGTATGTGTTCACACTTGAGGTGCTGCGATAACGTGGAAATCATCTAAGCAAACAGTTATTTCTAGATCCATGATGGAATCAAAATTCATCGCTTTATGTAACACCCCAACCGATGACGGAAACATCGAGGTGTCACGTAGTGACGATTGTTCAATAGCTCATGGACTAAAGTGTAAATTTGAATACATTGATTAAATAATTTATTACATTGAAATGAAATACAACGATTCTAACTACCAACTAAATTGAAATACAGTGAATCAAAATCTAAATATAAATCCGAAAGCTTAAAGGATGCATCTCAAAACAACCTGAAACATGTACAAAATAATTTTGGTCAATACAAAAATTGTATTGGTGAGCATACCCTGTTTGAATAAATATAGTAGGAAAAATGTTTAGCAATTCATGTGCGGTACCATTTGCAATTATGTAATAAGTAATATCCGTTCAAAACCAAACCTAAGAATAATGACTAACACATGACTAACCAAATGAATAATGAATTAACAAGACAATGACCAAGATTCTCTCAACAGAGTCTCAAGGGGGTATACCATAGTACTATTCATTGAAATGCTAGGCCGCCCAGCGGTTAATGATTTTGACAAGTCATAGACACACCAATTAACATAAAGCAAACACACATGAGAATTGCATTTAGTAAAAGAAATAGAAAACTTGATAGTAAGTACATGAGTCACCCCAAAATAGTAAAAAAGTAAAAAGGGGAAAGATATACTCACAGTTTGCGAAAGCGATCAAAATCCACTTAAGCGGTCGTGAGCTAAGTAATGGGAATTCCGAGGAATTCAACCTATAATGTGTAAGAATACTAATAAGGAAGTGTCTAAAAAGTCTAAGGTATCTAGGGTCTAAGGCATTAGGGTTTGCTAAGTCGATTTGGGGAATTAGAGTTTTTATGATAAGTCGAATTACTATAAAAGTTGTATATTAAAAATAATATACTAAAGTTTGTAATTAGAATGTAGGTAATATAATTATTACCAATTGAGTATTTAGGTCAACACATGTTTAAATAATTAATACAAAATAATTTAGTTAATTACTTAAACTAATTATTGTAAATAAATACAATAATCATAAATGTATAACTAAATAATTATGAGTTTCACAATGATCCAACAAATGGTAATTAAGATTTTCAAACATAAAACATTTCAATTTTATAAGAAAAATATTTATAAAATAGATGTTAAGATAGTGTAAATAAATAAATGTTTAATTATGTCTAATTAAACATAAATAATGTTAATAATACAAGACATGACCCAAAAATACTATTTTTATAGAAATTGGATGCTTTCTTATGTAAATAAATGAAAATAATTTTCTCATAATTTTTATAAAATTATTTATTTTTAAAACTGATTTAATGAGATTAAATCATGTTTAAATGATTAAAAATAGGTAAATTAATAAAAATAAATGTTTTCTGAACCAAATATTTTTATTTCAGTTCATAATGATTAGAAATAATCAATCAAAAATTTTGAGATTAAAATCATAAAAAATGAATTTTTAATCAATTAAATACAATTAAAACAATTTAATTTAATAAAAATATAAAAATAAAACATTTTCCAGAAAATAAAAGTAGGATAATTTTCTATGAGGTGCCAAGAAGCTACTCCTAAATTTTCATAATTTTTGGAGTAAAAATGGATTTATTATGAATATTCTAAGTTTATATGTATTATGTATATATATATAATAAATAAACAAATAAAAGAAAACAAAGAAGGAAAAGCTGGAAAAAAAATATGGAAAAGGGTGGTGCTTTGTGTGGGATTCGAACCTGAGTGGTTCTTGAGGCAAACACACATACAAACCACTAGGACACTTGATAGATATGTTGGAAGGTTTGATTAACAATAAAATTTAAACATTAAGTACTTGGTCATCTTCTTCCCCAAATCATAACATAAACCCTAACCCTAACCCCAAAACTAATAGCCTGAATTAACAACGATTACAGAACCAAACTAAAGGGCTTTCAAAGAGCACAACATAAGGATTAAAACGGCATCAACATTTGATACTTACAATGTGTTTAATGGTCGAAAAGAAGAAGAAAAGGGGCCGCAACTTTAGTTTCCAATTCGTAAGCTTTCTAAACGTGTTATAACTGTTTTAAGAGTGGTTTCAGATGTGGAAACGAGCAGAAATGAAATGGTCCAATCGTTTATATAGATGTAGCGACCAAAACGGATCCTTGAAGTTTGTATTAAATTTCCGACCGGTTACCCTTTAATTCGCCGATTAAATCGTGATTAAAACTGGTTTAAGTGTGATAGATAACGCTTGGGACAGTTACACATTGATGGGAGGATGATTAATCAATTATAGAAACGTTAAAAGTAACCTTTTACTGGCCGATCTCTGTTTGGCCGGAAAAGATTTCCGGTGGCCGGAACCACCTGACAGAAAAACGTGGAAAAAGGAGGTGGGGAAATCATTTTTTGAAACTTTGGAGAATTGTCAACAATGGTCCCTTCAGTTAGTATCGTTAAGTTTATTATAGGTTGGTTAGGTTTTCTTAAATAAAACTTAACCAAAGTTAACTAATGTTAACCAAAATGTTTTAAGCTTTATAAAATTTAAACTTTTTATTAATTTCATAAAATAACATATATATATATATATATATATATATATATATATATATATATATTTTAATAAATGCCAAAATAATATCATGCTTTCGGTTAAAATAACTAATATATATATATATATATATTTTAATCGAAAGAACTCAACTTTTGAATTAGATTCAAAAATTTAGAAAATACATGGACTAGATTTGACAATTTGTTAAAAGATAAGGGTGACGGTTGTCATACTTTATATAAAGAGGATGAATAGGCAGAATGGCTACGTCAATTTGTTATGGATATACCTACGTGGTCGAAGCCGGCATCGGCCTAATGCATACACTGTGATAGCTAATCGACAATTGACAGAGCTCATATCACAATTTGTATCAGTAAGAACAGGTACATAAGACGTAGGCATAATACGGTACGACAACTAATCTCTATAGGAGTTATCACTGTTGACTATGTGAAGTTAAATGATAACATCGCGAATCCGCTAACAAAAAGGCTTAAGCAGAGAGTTAGTTAAGAAGTCGTCCATACTAAAGCCCTTGAAAAATTAAATTCATGCGAAGGAAACCTAACTTAGCTGACTAGAGATCCTAAGATCTGAGTTCAATAGGATAACCTAATTGTATGAATAAGTGAGGTCACTGTGGGGGAGAGATGGAAACCCCGCGCTTTGAAAAGGGGAGTTTGCCATAGGAATCTGGTAAGCTTCCTAGTCCATTCCTAAAAGTGACCAGGATGAGGTTAAGCTTATGGCTTTTAATGAGTCGACTGAGGTAACCAGTCCTATTGAATCACCTATGTGAGAGAGAAGTGTATTGTTGGGGCACAATACCTAAGAGCTCTCGCAGAACCAGGCACGTGTCCATGACCACAACGAACACAACTATGAGGACTTGACGTTGTCCGGGAGAGTCTTGTGTGAAGCGTATTGTCGTCTACACAAACAGCAGACGAGTTCAAAGGCATCGCTGTCTACTCAGAGCTAGTAGGCTAAGTGCGTTTCATGAGCGAAGGTTCAAAGGGTCACACCTACCTATCGTATGTAAAACTCAACTATTGAAATTTAATCGGAATGAGGTTGCTTTTGGGAATGACTCCCATTCATGTGGGGGTTTGATGGAAATTGTATGTGTTTTGATCAATCTCCATTCATGTGGGGGATTGTTGAAAATTTCTATATTGTGAATGGAAATTAAATTAGTAATAGCACTCTTCAACGTATGGTGATTAACTCTTTAGTAAAGTTTCTCATTTCACTTAATTAGTTTTTATTAGAGTTAAGTCTCTAATTAATTGTATAATTAAGTGAGGCTCTTCATCACTCATGGGACTTGTATAGATGGTAGGCTTGGTGCCTAGTTTGAGATGAGAAAAACATACAAGAAAATATATCATATAATTTTGAAGAGTTTTTAGAGAAGATGTGATTACTTGAAGATGTAATAATCTTTTGAAAACGCATATGTTGGGTAACTACATAGAAAAGAAATACTCACACACATACATATATGTAGAGAACAACTCAATCGATGGCCGATAATCTTTTAGGCAAGTGTGCAAGTCCGGCAGTGCACCACCACTGTTAAGAATCGGTGTACCCTGAGACAGACCGTGAATCTATTTAAAGGAATTGTGTCAAACATAAGCCCGGTTCACATTGATGATTTTTCTTCGATTTCAATGTAAGTTTTCTAAAAAAAAGATCAAAATATTATGAAAAACGACAAGTTACGGTACAATGTTGTCAGACAAAAAGTGGACAGCGAAATCTCAACAAGTGACACCACCTGTTTTTTGTTGGATATTCCTATAAACGGTCGCATATCCTCCAAAACTCACCCCATCATCGAAATCATCTACTTTACATAAACTACTTCTTAACCACACACGCAAACCAAATCACTCGTTTCAACCTTCAACAACAAATGGCCAACTTACCTAACAACCGGTGCGCCACGATCACTGTTCTGTTTTTTATCTTCCAAAACTTTGTCATTGTTTGTCCAGAACATGGACTAGCAGATGATGACATTATTTTACAGCATAAGCCGATGAGAGATGGTTATCTACGGTTTAATGGTGGCAATGAGGGATCGTCGTTTAAGGTGGCTTTATTTGCTGATCTACATTTTGGAGAGAATGCATGGACTGATTGGGGTCCTCAACAAGATTTGAACTCGGTTAAAGTTATGTCCACAGTTCTTGACGTTGAAAGGCCAGGTTTGTGAGTGTATATAATGGTTGGGCCAAAAAGAATATATTATTGAGTTATTAATAATTTGGCCATGATATTTTTTACTATGGTTAGGCGTGTTTATAAACCATTGAAAGATTGACCTGTCTACGTGCCTTGAGTGCGCCTCACGCATTTAATAATATGGCTAATATAAAATTATGTTTCTTTTCATCATCATAATAATAATAATAATAATAATAATAATAATAATAATAATAATAATAATAATAATAATAGGTTCTGGATGGGCAAAACCGCCTGGTTTGGCTAACCCAACCATTCAATTTGGGATGTAGTTTCTGAAATCGTAGCTAGTGGTTCTACGCACAATTTTTGTTGAAACGGATGATCCGGACCATATCTACCTTTACTATGTTAGTTGCCTTTAATATAAGGTGACCGTATTTCAAATTTGTGACAGATTTCGTAGTATATCTTGGAGATGTGATCACAGCAAACAATTTACCAATTCATAATGCTAGCTTGTATTGGGATCAAGCAATATCGCCAACACGAGCTAGGAACATACCATGGGCTAGCTTGTTTGGTAACCATGACGATGCACCATTTGAGT
The DNA here is from genome assembly GCA_028751855.1 of Ambrosia trifida. Taxonomy (NCBI): domain Eukaryota; kingdom Viridiplantae; phylum Streptophyta; class Magnoliopsida; order Asterales; family Asteraceae; genus Ambrosia; species Ambrosia trifida. The sequence continues at coordinate 215,218,445 of CM054122.1, read as the reverse complement.
GGCCTATCGACTGGTTTTCATCGTCTGGAATACCTCAAATACTCTGTCCTTCCGCAAATGCTTCAGGTGAGTTGCAACATGATACATTTGTTTTGATGGTTTTGGATGAACTTCTTTTGAAGCGCGAGGATTTGCTTTCTTTTCAGGGGTAGACAAGTGTGCTTTTAAAGGGACAACACGTTTGGAGCTGATGAACAATGAAATAAGGCGTAATCCATTGTCATACACGCGATTTGGCCCTCAAAATCTATGGCCAAGTGTATCTAATTACGTTCATACCATTGTATCCCCGAAAAGTGAGCACAAATCTCCTTTAATGTTCATGTACTTCCTGGATTCAGGCGGTGGATCATACCCAGAGGTTATATCAACTATCCAGTCTGAATGGTTTTGCAACAAATCTCAAGAGGTGAACCCTGACTCAAGGTGAGTAGTAAATAGTAATACCACAATTTTAACAGATCTAAATGAGCCGGAATTATTAACTCTAAAAACTTGTCAAGCACATATATTTGTAACATTAGCGCGCTATAAAATAAAAATGGGTCAAACTGATCAAAAGTAGTATCCAAAATATTATTACTATTAGCATTAACCCGAACTGATCCAACCCATAACATCAACCCATTTTACCAACTCGAATGAGTAATTAATGCCGCTTTATATATTATTTGGTTCATGTTACTTTAACATATAAACCACAACCCACATTGTATAATAGCATACCGGAGATAATATTTTGGCATATACCGAGTAAAGCCTACAAGAAGGTAGCCAAGAAAGTTGCAGCAAGACAGACACAATGTGTGGGTTCAATGTTTGAGGAAGACGTGGCGGCACAGGATGCCGAAATGGGAATGATGAAGCTTCTTAAACAAAGGCCTTCGGTGAAAGTAAGATTTACATTAATTTGCAATATTGATTCTTGTGGCTAAAAGACTTTGTTGTCTATATATACCAAATGAAAGTCAAATATAATTCGTTATTATGGTTGCAGGCTATATTTGTGGGTCACAACCATGGGCTCGATTGGTGCTGCCCATACGAGAAGATGTGGTTGTGTTATGCTAGACATACTGGGTACGGTGGCTATGGAACATGGGCTCGGGGCGCTAGAATCTTGGAAATTACCGACGAGCCCTTTTCACTCAAGTCATGGATTAGAATGGAAAATGGCACGTTGCATAGTGAGGTGGTTTTATCCCCTTAGATACAGTTTTTGTCAAGAAATTTAATGATAAATGTGTCCATAGTGTATATGTTTTAGCCGAGTAAATATTGGTTTCCTGGTAACATTTAACGACATAGATGATGTTAACATGATTTACAGCATACACCGCATTTTCTAATTACACCAACTAAGGTGAAATGTATCATCTGTTCTTCATGAGTGACTGCACAATCTTGTGCATACTCTTTCAGTGTTCATCTAAGCATAGTAGCATACTAAATTGATCCATATTATCAATCGATCCCCGATCCTACAGTCTCTTAATTACAGTAATTTAGGTGAGACGACACCATCGGATAAGCAAGAATAAAACAAATGCAGTTAAAATCTCAACCATTAACAAGACCATAATCAACAAACGTTCACTAGTTAATGGAAGCAACTGTTCAAACAAACCACATAAAATTCAAGAGTTTACATTGCCATGATGAACCTTTTCACCCGATTGTGATTGAAATTGTCTAGCCACGCATGTTGATTGGTACGAAACACAACAAATCCAAAGTCATTATGCAAATATACATCAATATTCTTGATTTCTTTGTAATATCTGCACTTTTCTTCGCTCCAATCCTCCTCCCCCCCCCCCCCCCACTCACGCACGCCGCAACCACCAATTTAAGCTAGTCGTGGAGTTTCAAAACGCCTCCCCAGCATTGCAAAATGAACCTTGTGTTGTGACACGCTTAATGAAAGCTGACTAAACACCTAAAGGACCTGCCGTTCCAAAATTCCATGTACAACTTTTGTTCTGCTTTCTTCCTTTCCGTGTATCACAACCTGTCACAATTTATTCCATTATTGTAGCTTGTAGCAAGGCCAATTGTGAGGTAATCTACACAATACTTGTACTAAAAGTAGCGGTCGTCATGCCTTTTTCGGCACATAGTTCTTCCATGGTTAGTCGTAGCAATTTCGTCACCATTCGGTCAGCCTCTAACTTCCTTTGTAGCTTCTTCACCTCTGCGTCCCATACTCCACAGTTTTTTTTTGTTTTTTTTTTTAATTTTTAAGGAGACATTATATAAAGATACATTTAGCAAGATGTGAGGGGGTAATACTGTAGCAAAACGTCATGTCAGCAACAGTACCCAGTGGCAACTATTGTAGTTTTCCTACGATGTTTGGGTTTTTCGTACTTTGCATGGCATCATTGTAATTTGTTGTGGCTTTTGGGGTTTTCTAAGTCTCCCACTCCGTACATAGTCTTCAAGCTTTGTTTTTTCGTTGTACACCTCGCCTTTGCCTTTGTTGACCAGTGCATCCCGTTGCCAGTGCCACATATTGGTGTTTTCAGCTTTTCCCTGGTAACTGATTTAAGTTGTCGGTAGACGACGACAGGTGTTGGTTTGAGAATGAGATGACGACGGTGGTGGATCCATATCCGCATCTTGATGGGGATGACCCGACCACCTGCTTCGTACGAGAAAAAGGACAACCGGCCTTCCCATGTGTAGCGGCGGCTAGGTGGTTCTTTTGCATTGGCATTGACGGTTACGATTTTCTGGTGGTGCTGGACGACGTTCGCACCGACTTTGTGTTGGTGGATGTGTTGGGAGAAATAAACAGTAGATGGTGGTAAGGTGCTGCAACGTTAGCGGCATAAACATGGGTGGTTCGACGAGGAAGTGGTTGACGGTAGGGGTTGTGGAGGTTACCAAAGGTGTTGGGTGGCGGGGCTTTTAAGAGACAAAAATAAAACGTGAACAGGCAGATGGTGGTGGTTACAGGTGGTACCGCGGTGGTAGCTGGTTGAAGGTGGCTCCGATGACAAACAATAGAGATGTTAACCCCTGGTTTTGAACGGTGCAAAGTGGAAACTGGAAAGTTGCTTTACCTGTGTTGAATATTGATTGAGAGAGAGATGAAACTATGAAAGTAAAGCTGCTGGTTTTGACATTTTTAAAGCACACAGTTATGGTGGGCACGTGCTTTAAGACAAGTCAAGATAACAACTTGCAATTTACCTGCTTTGAGATTTTTACATGGGTTCCAGGTTTCATACACCATGTGACATCATATTCTAAGGGTGTGACATCATATTTTGGGGTATGTGTCAGCCTGCTATTGGTGCTTGATGTAAATGTATCATCTGTTCTTCATGAGTGACTGCACAATCTTGTGCATACTCTTTCAATGTTCATCTAAGCATAGTAGCATACTAAATTGATCCATATTATCAATCGATCCCCGATCCTACAGTCTCTTAATTACAGTAATTTAGGTGAGACGACACCATCGGATAAGCAAGAATAAAACAAATGCAGTTAAAATCTCAACCATTAACAAGACCATAATCAACAAACGTTCACTAGTTAATGGAAGCAACTGTTCAAACAAACCACATAAAATTCAAGAGTTTACATTGCCATGATGAACCTTTCACCCGATTGTGATTGAAATTGTCTAGCCACGCATGTTGATTGGTACGAAACACAACAAATCCAAAGTCATTATGCAAATATACATCAATATTCTTGATTTCTTTGTAATATCTGCACTTTTCTTCGCTCCAATCCTCCTCCCCCCCCACTCACGCACGCCGCAACCACCAATTTAAGCTAGTCGTGGAGTTTCAAAACGCCTCCCCAGCATTGCAAAATGAACCTTGTGTTGTGACACGCTTAATGAAAGCTGACTAAACACCTAAAGGACCTGCCGTTCCAAAATTCCATGTACAACTTTTGTTCTGCTTTCTTCCTTTCCGTGTATCACAACCTGTCACAATTTATTCCATTATTGTAGCTTGTAGCAAGGCCAATTGTGAGGTAATCTACACAATACTTGTACTAAAAGTAGCGGTCGTCATGCCTTTTTCGGCACATAGTTCTTCCATGGTTAGTCGTAGCAATTTCGTCACCATTCGGTCAGCCTCTAACTTCCTTTGTAGCTTCTCCACCTCTGCGTCCCATACTCCACAGTTTTTTTTTGTTTTTTTTTTAATTTTTAAGGCGACATTATATAAAGATACATTTAGCAAGATGTGAGGGGGTAATACTGTAGCAAAACGTCATGTCAGCAACAGTACCCAGTGGCAACTATTGTAGTTTTCCTACGATGTTTGGGTTTTTCGTACTTTGCATGGCATCATTGTAATTTGTTGTGGCTTTTGGGGTTTTCTAAGTCTCCCACTCCGTACATAGTCTTCAAGCTTTGTTTTTTCGTTGTACACCTCGCCTTTGCCTTTGTTGACCAGTGCATCCCGTTGCCAGTGCCACATATTGGTGTTTTCAGCTTTTCCCTGGTAACTGATTTAAGTTGTCGGTAGACGACGACAGGTGTTGGTTTGAGAATGAGATGACGACGGTGGTGGATCCATATCCGCATCTTGATGGGGCTGACCCGACCACCTGCTTCGTACGAGAAAAAGGACAACCGGCCTTCCCATGTGTAGCGGCGGCTAGGTGGTTCTTTTGCATTGGCATTGACGGTTACGATTTTCTGGTGGTGCTGGACGACGTTCGCACCGACTTTGTGTTGGTGGATGTGTTGGGAGAAATAAACAGTAGATGGTGGTAAGGTGCTGCAACGTTAGCGGCATAAACATGGGTGGTTCGACGAGGAAGTGGTTGACGGTAGGGGTTGTGGAGGTTACCAAAGGTGTTGGGTGGCAGGGCTTTTAAGAGACAAAAATAAAACGTGAACAGGCAGATGGTGGTGGTTACAGGTGGTACCGCGGTGGTAGCTGGTTGAAGGTGGCTCCGATGACAAACAATAGAGATGTTAACCCCTGGTTTTGAACGGTGCAAAGTGGAAACTGGAAAGTTGCTTTACCTGTGTTGAATATTGATTGAGAGAGAGATGAAACTATGAAAGTAAAGCTGCTGGTTTTGACATTTTTAAAGCACACAGTTATAGTGGGCACATGCTTTAAGACAAGTCAAGATAACAACTTGCAATTTACCTGCTTTGAGATTTTTACATGGGTTCCAGGTTTCATACACCATGTGACATCATATTCTAAGGGTGTGACATCATATTTTGGGGTATGTGTCAGCCTGCTATTGGTGCTTGATGTGGGCCAGGGTGTATCATTCCTAATTAAGGGGTTTTGAGATTTTTACATACTAAACAACTTGCAACTTTAGGTTTCAGAAAGTTTGTATATTTAAAAAGTTCCAATTTAAATAGGCATATTATTAGGTGTTTTACTTGGGAGCTTAACATAGATCTTGCAATATATATCCTATAAATACTACTATATTTATAAACTTTATAGGTTAGTTGCATAACAAAGTTGTATACTATTGTCATCATCGTAGTGCGTGTAATAAAGTCGTAAACACCGTAAACACCAGGTTGTCGTGGCAACGCGCGACACCGGTAAAATACTAGTCTACCAACATTAAACAAATCTTTAGTAATTTGTTGACGATCAAAATATATACAAGATAAAAGTAAGGAAAAATTACAGAAATCGTCCTTTATGTTTACATCGTTTTTCAGTGGATGTCCTTTAACTTCAAAATTGACGAGAATCATCCTTTATGTTGTAAAATATTGCAGCCCTCGTCCTTTAGACCTAACCTAGTTAGTTTTTTCGATTAAGTTTGGTCATGTGCCTTGCACATGAGGGCATAATTGACATTTCACCTACTCTCTTTATTTCCCCTTTATTAAAACATGAAAACACGTATATCCCACCATAAGCCTCGACCGTATCCCACCATAACCTTCCACCATATTCCCTCCAAGCATTTGCAACCTGCCACCATCCACCACTGTCATCAAGTTGCACCACCACCTTCACCATCAGACCACAACACCACCGCCACCACCAACCTACACCACCACAACATGACATGAACAACATCCCATAGTGCCACCACGAACCTACCACCAACCACAACACCACCGCTACCAACAGCCTTCCACCAACCACCAACTGCCACCACGAAATCCCATATATCCAACAACCACAAAAACCCCACCAAATCCGACACCCCCACCATAATTAACAAACCCTAAATCTTAATTCTCCAACAAACCCTAACCCCCAATTTGATTAAGAGTTTTCCCCAAACCATCACCCACCACCACCACCACCCCCTCACCATCTGCCACTATCAAATAGAGAAGTAGATTGTTTACACAATAAAAGAGAGAGTATATGATTTTAATAGAGATAGAGAGATAGATCGAAGGTTAAGAACCTGAAGAGAGAGAATAAAGTCGGTCACCCCTCCGACTGTGGTGACCAACAAACATCGACCAGTTTAAGGACTATTCATCTTCATCGACCAGTTGAAGTCTTAGACGAATCCATTGGTGGTGATGGTTTAAGTATCAGGGCAGTAGTGGTGTTATTTACAAATAGCACAACCATGGTTATAGGAAGGCTGAGGATTAGGCTGATGATGGTAGGTGGTGGTGTGATGTTTGACCTTGGTGGTGGTGGTGAGTGGTGGTCGGATTTAATGGTGGTGGTGATGAGCTTAGAAAGAAAGAAACAGAGAGACAGAAAGGAGAGGGAAGGGGTTATGTATTATTATATTGAATAAAATTACGAACCTATCCTCATGTGCAAGGCACGTGACCAAACTTAACCAAAAAAACTAACTAGGTTAGGTCTAAAGGACGAGAGCTGCAATATTTCACGACATAAAGGACGATTCTCGTCAATTTTGAAGTTTAAGGACATCTACTGAAAAACGATGTAAACATAAAGGACGATTTCTGTAATTTTTCCTAAAAGTAATTGGTACCTCTAGATCAGGAAGCATAGCGTTAACATAAGATCTCCCGATACTGGAGGTAATGGTATCACCAGTCATGGTATAATAGGAATCGTTAGTGATCACAAAGCCAAAGACGCAACCATTTTTTCGGCCTTCTACCCTATCTCCCATAACATATTTATTTTAACTTTCATGGTGTAGCTAAGTATCTTTTCTTTCTGTCGCTACATATAATCAACGCTATGTACAAATAGTTATTGAGGTTCTTAGTATTTCTTACAATTGATTATGTATTAAACATGCTGTTAAAAATATAAGATCTATATAGAATCAAACACAAGATCAATCTCAAACATACAAACACAGGAGAATAGCGACAGAAAAAAGGTGAAAAAATCTTATTTATCCAACCCCAAAAGTACCCAACCAAAACCCTAGATCTCTACAATCGTAGAGATCAAAATATGAAGTACAGAGATAGTGATCTACTGATTGATTAGATCAGTTGATCACTATAATAAGGAAAATACAAGACAAGATCCTTACAGAGAAACAAAGAAAACCCTAAAGGATACAGAGAAGACTAGAAGAAGACGAAGACAATACAGCTAAAAAAATCTCGAAACAATGAGAGAGAAGCTCTTATATAGAGCTGGTTATAAACAAACACAAAATGCCTCAATCTCAGCCATTGGATGATAAGTCACATGGATCGCCAAGAATGAACGATCAGGATGAGACTACGAACACAGCTGGGCCATAACATAAAACAATCCACAAGCCTTTATGCCACCAAACCATAAGCCCAAATATAATCCAGCTGATCACCAATAGAAGCCCATGGACCTTATCCTGTAACACTCTCAACAGCCCATTAATAATATAAAAAAAACAATGACAACTTACAAGGATTGAATTACATTATACTATTTTAACATCCCCCCTTAATGCAATCCTTTCTTAAACACATCCTTTAAACCAAATTTCTCACACAAAGTGTCATGTTTTGACCCATTTAGACCTTTGGTCAATAAATCAGCAATTTGATCATCAAAATCAATCTTTATAGTTTGTATGACACCACTAGAGATTTTTTTCTCTTATGAAATGCAAATCTATTTCAAAATGCTTGGTTCTTTCATGGAAAACAGGATTTGCAGCAATTGAGATAACAGCTTTGCTATCACAATTCATGTTTACAGGCAATTTACAATCAACCTGCAATTCTTTTAATATATTTAAAATCCAAATTATTTCACAAGTTGCAGAGCAGATTGCTTTATACTCAGCCTCGGCTGTAGATCGAGCAACGGTGCTCTGTTTCTTGCTTTTCCAAGAAACCAGAGAATTACCAAGAAAAATACAATATCCAGTGACAGATTTCCTAAATCCTAGTCACCAAACATTTGGCCCAGTCAGAGTCAACATAGGCTGTTAACTCAAACTTATCAGACCTTTTAAACATAAGACCTTTCCCTAGAGACAACTTAAAGTACCTTAACAACGTGAGAGCAGTTTGTAAATGACCATGTGTTGGTTTATGCATGAATTGACTCAAGAATTGAACGGCATAACTAATATCAGGTCTAGTAATAGACAAATATATTAGTTTGCCAATCAACTTTTGAAATCCAGTAATATTTTCAAGAGTTTTTTCATTCTTATTATTCTTACTGGATACAATATGACTCAACTCAATAGGTGTTGTAACTGGTTTACACCCTAAATTTCCAAACTCACTTAGTAATTCTAAATAATACTTCCTTTGAGATAAACACATCCCAGATTCAGTATACAAAACTTCAATTCCTAGAAAATACCTAAGTTTTCCTAAGTCCTTGATTTCAAAATTAGAACTTAGAAAACTCTTTATTCTATTAATCTCATCTATATCATTTCCAGTTATAACAATGTCATCAACATATACAAGAAGTATAATAAACATGTTATTCCTGGATTTTATGAACAAAGAATGGTCACAAACACTCTGAATGAATCCAAAATTTAACAAAACATTTGTAAGTTTTTCATTCCATTTTCTGGGTGCTTGTTTTAACCCATATAAAGATTTTACAAGTTTGCAAACTTTGTTATCATTCTTAGAACTATAACCTTCAGGAGGTAACATATACACATCTTCAGTTATAGAACCATATAAGAAAGCATTATTGATATCTAACTGAAATAGAGACTAGTTATTCTGAACAGCAAGACTAAGAACACATCTTACAGTAACCATTTTGACAACAAGTGAAAAAGTTTCACCAAAATCTAATCCATCTCTTTGATTATACCCTTTAGCAACAAGTCTTGCTTTATATCTCTCTATCTCACCATTAGCTTTGTACTTTATCTTATAAACCCATTTACAACCTATAGGCTTTCTACCTTTGGGCAATTCAGTTAATTCTCAGGTATTATTCCTATATAGAGCTTCCATCTCTTGATTCATTGCTTCAACCCACTTACGATCTTTTGAAGCTTCCAAATAAGAGGTGGGCTCAATGGTTTTATTAAGACTAGTAACAAAACAATAGTTTTTAGAAGACAAGTAGGAATAGTTGACAACCCTTTCAACACCATACTTAACTTTTCCTTCTACCATATAATCATCAAATTTCCTAGGAACATTAGACACCCTAGTAGACCTTCTAATAGTAGTTCCCTTAGGTGGGTTAGTCTCATCATTTGGAGGGCCAACATCATTGCCTGCCCTACCAGGAGTCCTGCAACCTGGACTGCCAGGCTGCTGACCAGTCTGCTGATCATGGTCTACCCCCTTGCAGTCATGGGAGGATTTCCTGATTGCAGTCTAGTTGACCCAACCTGAGAACAATTGATCCCCCCTTCATCATCGGGCAACTGTTTCTCAGTAATATTTTGACCTTCAGATGTCTCAAACAAAGCAAAAAAATTCAAATGGGTAATGGTTTTATCATTGTTATCAGAATCAAAATAGTTTTCAGCATTTTGTTTAAAAGGAAAAACTTCTTCATAAAACCTAACATCTCTAGAATACTCAACCTTTTTTGACTCAAGACACCACAATTTGTAACCCTTTTTGAAATTAGAGTATCCTATAAGAACACATTTTTCAGCCCTAGAAGACAATTTATCACTATTATTCAAAACTGTGTTAAAACAGAGACATCCAAAATTCTTAATATGACTGATTTTTGGGGGGAACCCAAATACAACTTCATATGGACTTTTACCTAAAAGAACTGAGGAGGGAATCCTGTTAATTAAATATGTAGCAGTTAGAACACAATCATCCCAAAACCTAAGTGGCAATCCACTCTGAAATAACAAAGCTCTAGATGTGTTTAGTAAGTGCCTATGCTTTCTCTCAGCAATACCATTTTGCTGAGGTGTATAGGCACAAGATGTTTGATGAATAATACCATTTGATTTACAAAAAGACTCCATCTGTTTATTAACAAATTCAGTTCCATTATCACTTCTAAAGATTTTAATCTTAGATTTAAACTGAGTTTTAATTAATTCATAAAAAACAAATAAATTGTCAAAAACTTCAGTTTTAGACTTTAACATATAACACCAGACAGACCTAGAGTAATCATCAACAACAGTTAGAAAATACTTAAAACCTTCTCTACTAGTGATCCTATATGGCCCCCAAACATCAAGATGAACAATATCACCTATATGTTCAGTTTTATGGTCACTAATAGGGAAAGGGACTCTAACCTGCTTAGCCTTGTGACACACCTCACAAGGCTGAGAATCTCTATGACCTATTTTCAAATCATCCCTTAACACAGCTAGAACTTGATCTGAGGGATGACCAAGCCTACTATGCCACAAATTGTCATCACTAGAACTATTAAAACAACTAGCATTAACACTCACATGCTTTCCTACAAAATACAAGCCATCACTTTGCCTACCAGTCACCAGGATTCTCCTGGACTTAGAATACTGGACAAAACAATTTTGCTCATCAAATAAGATACACAACTTATTATTCCTGGCAATCTTGTGAACAGACATTAAGTTCACACAGTAATCAGGGACAAGAAAGACATCATACAGAATGACACCATCAGCAAGTTTAATATCACCTATTTTTGAAACCTTAGCACTAGTTTCATTAGGGTGTTTAACTTGGATGTCATATTCAGAAACATCTATACAATTAAACATTTCTGTATCACTATTAGTCATGTGTTGGTTAGCACCAGAGTCACTAATTCAACCATAACTAATAGCATCTTTCACAAAACTGGAACAACTAGAAAAGTTTTTGAAATTTTTTTCTAAGTTGGAAATCCTAGACATACAAGAAAAACCATTAATAAAAACATCTTTACCTCCAGTATTAGTGTTTTGAGATTCATTTCCACCTTTGTCACTGATCAGATTCATGAGCTTTGATATTTGTTCAGGTGAAAAAGGCAAAACAATAGAACTAGACAAAGACTGTTTAGAATTATTCACATTAGAAGACATGTTGGCTCTAGCAGTCTGGCCAACATTCTTCTTTTTATAACCAGGAGGATAACCAACCAGTTCATAACACCTATCAACAGTATGACCCAACATATTACAATGAGAACATTTTAAAATTGGATTTGGACCTCTGTTAACAGTTTTCCTTCTATTATCAAAACTCTGATTTGATTTAGACACAAAAGCAACATTATTACCCTTGACACTACTACTGCCTCTATGTGATTCCTCTCTTGAAATCACAGAATAAGCAATTTTAATGTCAGGCAAAGGATCCCTAGTCAACAAATTAGTTCTCACTGGTTGGTATATCTCATCAAGACCCATAAGGAATTGAAACAGTTTTATCAAGCTACTGAAGGAATTGAATTCCCTGGCAGCCTGGCAATTACATGAAGGTAATTGCACTATTGAATCAAACTGTTTCCACATAGTATTCAGCTTATGGTAATACTCAGACACAGAGCTCCCATTTTGACTAAGTGAATTGATATTTTGATACAGATTGTATACAATTGATCCATCCACTTTGTCATAAGTTTCCTTCAAATCCATCCACACATCAGTGGCTAGTTTGGAGAAAAGTTGTCCAAGAAAGAGCTCTTCACTAATAGAATTAAGCAACCAAGATAACACAACAGAATTACATCTATCCCATTGTTTCATAAGTACCTCATCTTCTAATGGCCTAGCAGTGGTACCATCTACAAAACCTAGTTTATTTTTAGCTTGTAAAGCAAGTGTCATTGAGTTAGACCATACAGAGTAATTTTCAGTTCCTTTAAGTTTATAGTGATAATAGACAGACTACTAGTGTCACTAGGATGTAAGTACAAAGGATCACTTATGTCAAGTGTCAAGTTTACTAATCAGTGTTCCAACAAGAAGAGCCCCAGAATTGGGATCATCTCCTTGTCCTCCACCACCAGGACGTGGTGGATCAACAGTACCACTCATAGCAACTTAGACAACAACAAACAATCAAACAAGAAACACACCAAGATTGGCAATAAGCCAACAGACAGAAAAAAGAAACAAACAGGCAAAACCAATACACACAAGAATACCCTAGAAGGCGAAGCTGTGTAGGTGTTCAGATCAAGGGTTCATCACTCAAAAGGTGCCCTCGCAGATCCTTACACAAGAGCCTTTTATTAGCTATATATGTATATATACTAATATAGCAAACAAGACAACAATCAAGACAATCAATCAAGACCACAAACAGAACAATGCCGGTCCACCCTAACCCGGCCAAAGACGCCTAGACAAAAAACAAAGAATAGACAGGAACAGTCTCACCAAGAGGGGGTCCCAAGTTAGAGATCTCCAATCTCACAACCTATACCTTCACTTAGGGTATAGAGTTGTAAGAGCAATTGTAGCAAACAAATCCTCCAAATCCAGCACCATTCCAGATCTAGCCAACCACAGTTGACAACAATCAACCTGAAACAATCAACAATAGTAGACAAACAAAAAAGACACAGTAATAGACAAGATCTATTAATGAGATCAGATCTACTACTTACAACAAGAACAGGATCAGATCTATAAGGCAGATAAGATCCAAGACACAAAAAAAAACCCAGAGACAAACAAGATCAACAGCGGAAGAAAACCAGAATCAGAAAAACAACTCGATAACAGAGCTCAATGGCTCTGATACCATGTTAAAAATATAAGATCTATATAGAATCAAACACAAGATCAATCTCAAACATACAAACACAGGAGAATAGCGACAGAAAACAGGTGACAAAATCTTATTTATCCAACCCCAAAAGTACCCAACCAAAACCCTAGATCTCTACAATCGTAGAGATCAAAATATGAAGTACAGAGATAGTGATCTACTGATTGATTAGATCAGTTGATCACTATAATAAGGAAAATACAAGACAAGATCCTTACAGAGAAACAAAGAAAACCCTAAAGGATACAGAGAAGACTAGAAGAAGACGAAGACAAAATAATACAGCTAAAAAACTCTTGAAACAATGAGAGAGAAGCTCTTATATAGAGCTGGTTATAAACAAACACAAAATGCCTCAATCTCAGCCATTGGGTGATAAGTCACACGGATCGCCAAGAATGAACGATCAGGATGAGACTACGAACACAGCTGGACCCCAACATAAAACAATCCACAAGCCTTTAGCCCACCAGACCATAAGCCCAAATATAATCCAGCTGATCACCAATAGAAGCCTATGGACCTTATCCTGTAACACTCTCAACAGCCCATTAATAATATAAAAAAACAATGACAACTTATAAGGATTGAATTACATTATACTATTTTAACACATGCACATAAATGTTAAGTCAAATAAATATTTTCAAAGTATATGTGTATTAGAAGTCTGTATGATATACTATAGAATGTACACCTTACAAAGTCAACTATACTAGTTTCATTCTAGAAACAAAAGTCCAATAGAAACAATACCCATCCTTCGAGTATTCAAATTAACAATCATATTGTTAAACTTGAAAGAAACTAAAACTTCTATTGATTTGGTAGATAATTAAAAGCATAGAAAACAACGGTTTATATAGACTAGCTAATCTAATCTTAGAACTATAATACTAAATGATAATTATAAAAAAAAATAGAAAACATATCTCAAACCTAATACAAATAGATAATTCAAATAATCTTAATTATTATTTTACTAGTTTAGATCTTCGAGTTAATATCACTACAATTTCACACTTCCTCTCGATATATATCAACTTTAAACCTCCTTCTACTATAACCCTATTATCCAATAAATTTGAAAATCATGCGCCACGCCCGGCCAATACTCCCCGCCCCCTCCTCCACGCCCCTAAAAGGCGGTGTTCCCGCCCTTGAAGACATCTCCCGCCCCTCCTTCCCGCCCCACTCCCTCCACTCTAACATTAGTTTTCAAAAGGCTTTTGCGTACGTAGTAGGCAAACCGACTTTTCACTGTCACTATAAAAAATCTGTTACTACCGCACTATTTAGTGAAGAGTGGGGTCATGAGTTGAAGAACCACCATCGGGCCCAACCGGCCAGCCAGCCAGCAAGCGTCACTGATGATGCTCTAACTCAAATCACCTATATTGTAATCCATTGGCCCAGTGACCACTAACCATCCTCATTAATACAATAAATAAAAACCATATAATATAATCATATATGTACTTCTTCTTGGACCTGTCACAAAACTTCAAATTAGTGGTCATACTTACATTACAATTATATTTGCACAAATTGCTTCTTAAGTCTTAACCACATGTCATTGATAACATATTTCTTTCAACAACCTATGGCCAAATTACCTAACAACTGGTGTATGATCACCATTATTATTTTTATCTACCAAAACATAGTCATGGTCAAGCCCGAAAATGATGACGTCACTAATGGTTACCTACGGTTTGCTAGTGGCAGCAAGGGTTCGTCGTTTAAGGTGGCTCTATTCGCTGATCTTCATTTTGGAGAGAATGCGTGGAGCGATTGGGGGCCGGATCATGATTTGAGCTCCGTCAAAGTCATGTCCACCATTCTCGACGTTGAAAGGCCTGGTACGGGTGTTCAACAAATCGAATTTAGAGTAGAAAATAGTTTAATATTGAGTTGACAGTTTTTTATATTCGTTACAGATTTTGTAGTGTATCTTGGAGATGTGGTTACAGCAAATAACTTTATGGTTCAAAACGCTAGCTTGTACTGGGATCAAGCAATATCTCCAACACGAGCCAGGAACATACCATGGGCTAGCTTGTTTGGTAACCATGACGATGCACCATTCGAGTGGCCTATCGAGTGGTTTTCATCGTCTGGAATACCTCAAATAGTTTGCCCTTCCGTAAATGCATCCGGTGAGAAGCAAAATAAAAATATTTGTAAATTGTATGTATTTATAAATTTGGATGAATATCTTTTGAATTGCTGACATTTTTTTTTCTTTAGGGGGCGACGAGTGTGATTTTAAGGGGACGACGCGTTTGGAGCTGATGAAAGATGAGATGAGGCGTAATTCGTTGTCATACTCGCGATTTGGTCCACGAAATCTATGGCCAAGTGTATCTAATTATGTTCTAACTGTTGTGTCCCCGAAAAGTGACCACAATATGCCTGTAATGTTCATGTACTTCTTGGATTCTGGTGGTGGATCGTCCCCTGGGGTTATCTCGGCTATCCAGGCTGAATGGTTCCGCAACAAATCTAAAGAGGTGAACCCTGATTCAAGGTGAGTACCATAAAAACGAGTCGATTTGGTTTTAGTGTTGCGTCATCGGGTCAAAATGAAGTGCTGAAACGAGTCATTTTAAGTCGGATACTTGAAATGAGTCATTATATGTCGGGTTAAAATGAGTCATTTTAAGTCGGGTTGAAATGAGTCATTTTCGAGGGAAAAAGACAAAAAACAAAACAAACGAAAAGAGGTTTACTTGCTATTTATTTTTGTATGGTGGCTCTGACCCCCATCATTTTTTGGCTCAGTGGTGGAAGTTTACGATTTTCGTAGGTTATTTTTTTTTTTAAAATGAGTCCGGCCCCATCGGTTTGATCTTTCGCCTCCATTGATAGGAAAAAAATTAGGTCTCGTGATTTTCAGCCCAACCACTATTTTTTTTCAAGCTTCACCACTGGTGGAGAATACTACGAGGTCATGTCGGAGGTGGCAGGACAGAGGTGGTGCTGCCAGCGACAACAAGTAGGTAGTGGGGATAAATGACGGTCATGAGTGGTGCTAATCTATTTAGACCTTTTTTAAGTTTAAAGTTTATATTTCGTTTTAACTCGTTGGCTAATTTGATGTGACACAAATGAACCCATATACAATTTTTTCCCCCAAAAAAAAAGCCCACTCTTTGAATAAGTAGTCATGTTTCCACCTATAGAGCCCCGCTTACGGCTATGCGCATATAATGTATATATGTGGCTCTCGGGGGACAAAAGTAAAGTTTCACTAATTTTAACGTTATCTTACTAATTTCGTGAAAATAACGTTAAAAATGACGGACGGTTAATCATGCATCAGGTGGTGACGTTGATAGCCAAAGGACATAGGGGTACATGAACCAATCGGGTTTGTCCCGATTGTTAAGTGTCATGTGCCTTGTGTCTAAGGCTTGATACAAAACCACCATTGAGCCGGGGGTCTCACTGGAAGCAACCTCTCTATTCCCATAGGATAGAGGTAAGGTTGTCTACATCTTACTATAGGGGTGTTCAGAAAAACCACAAATCAAATAAAAACCGAAAACCAAACCGTAACCGTAACCGAAAAAACCAATCCGAACAACGAATTTGGTGTTTGGTTTGGTTTTAACCAAAACCGAATTGCTTATTCGGTGTTTGGTTTGGTTTTTGGTTCTACATTTTTTTTATTTGGTTTATTTGGATAACCGAATAAACCGGTAAAATAATTAATAATATTTAATAACTCATATATAATATATAAACCCAACCCAAAATAAATAAAGCCCATCAATTTATAGAGGTAATAATCTGAGTATAAACTAGTAAACTAGGGTTCATTTTACTATTTCTAATTTTTATGATGTTTCTGTTTGCGTGGTTTGATTTTTTGGTTTATATTTATTGCAAAATTTCTTTTCGGATTTTGGAACATATAGGTATATAAGTTAGAGAAAAAAAAACTTCGTTTCAATTTGGTTTGTTTGGTTTTAAACCGAAACCGAACCGAATTCAATTTGGTTGAATTTGGTTTAGTTTTCATATTCCTAATTTGGTTTGGTTTGGTTTTTGTTTTGAGGTACAAAATTTTGAAAACCGAATAAACCGAATCGAATAAACCAAATAAACCGTAAACCAAACCGATGAACACCCCTATCTTACTATCCTCATACCCTGCCTTAGCTTTTGCTATTGGTGAGATTAACTGAGTATAATGATAATGATGATGATGTTTCCACCTATAATATTAGTTTACCTATATACCGGCATTGTATAATAGCATCCCAGAGATAGTATTTTGGCATATACCGAGTAAAGCCTACGAGAAGGCCGCTAAGGAAGTTGCAGCTGGACGGATACAATGCGTGGGTTCAATGTTCGAGGAAGGCGTGGCGGCCCAAGATGCCGAAATGGGAATGATGAAGCTTCTTAAACAAAGGCCGTCGGTGAAAGTAAGATTTACATGCGTTAATTCGCAATATTGATTCATGTAGCTAAAAGGATTTATTGTACTTCAAATACCCAATATAAGTATTATTGATATTGATGATGGCAGGCTATATTTGTGGGTCACAACCATGGGCTCGATTGGTGCTGTCCATACGAGAAGATGTGGTTGTGTTATGCTAGACATACTGGGTATGGAGGCTATGGAACATGGCCTCGAGGTGCTAGAATCTTGGAAATTATCGACGAGCCTTTTTCACTCAAGTCGTGGATTAGAATGGAAAATGGCACGTTGCATAGTGAGGTGGTTTTATCGATATAGATATAGTTCACGTTTGGAAACTTAAAAATTAATGTTTATTGTAAGAACGAGTTTAAGCCGTTAGAGGTCTAAATCATGTTTTTTTTTCAGATAAATATCAAATTTTAATCATTTACACGTAAAAAAGCTTACAAATTCCGGTGGGCGAGGGGTCAAAAGACCCTCCTTATACCCCTATAGTTTCGTACTTGAGCTCCTTAGTGCTTAGACCATCCGTAAATGATACGCCAAAGGGGCTTTAAATGCCAAAATTGGCGCCCCATTCACCCCACAACACCGCCCCCACCAAGTGAAATGGGCGCTAACCAGGGCCACGCGAAAATTTTCGCGCAGGTGAAGAATGGGATGGGCCAATGGGGAACTGACACTTCATTTTTATTTTTTTTTCTTTTTTTAATTCAAATTTAATACCATTATATATTCACCCCCTTTCACCCACCATTACACCCATTGCCCATTTCAAACCCCTTTCACCCACTAAGTGGCCCCACATTGCCAAGTGTCAAAAAATGTCTCTTTCACCCACCAAATTTCACCCACCATTACATATATCCTTAGAACCAGTCGGGACTCTAGTCTAGGTCCATTTTACACCTCCAATTAATTCCAACCTGCCAAATTCCACTGATTTATTGTTCAGAATTGGCTCCTACAATTTAAAACGTATATAAAAGCTTATTGACTTTTTTTTTTTTTTTTTTTCATATCCATATCGTCAAAAAACATAACAATCACATAATGCGAAATAAATGACTTAAAACAAGATTGCTACACATGTTAAATCCAAAGTAAGTAAAGTAGACGGATGGCACTATGGTTTATCAAATTTAAATTTGGTTCGTAGCTTTCCAAAATTTGAGTTAATTGCAGTTTTCGTCCCTTTGGTTTGCCCCAACTAACAGGTTTAGCACGAGTATAATACGTTAAGTCCCTGTGGTTTGTCGGGCTAACAATTTACATTCCACTTATTAACATCCGTTAGTTTGTGGGTGAAATGACTATTATACCCTTCCCTCTTCTTCTCCAACCCACCCACCACCACCACCTGCAACACCACCACCACCACCATGGTCGGCCCCTTAAGGGGTGCGGGGAGGACTCCCGGCCCGGGCCCAATTTCTCGGGGGCACATTGACCCTCCGACAATTCAAGTTTTCTTAACAGTGATGTCTTTACTTCGATGGATTTTTTTTATGTTTGAGCCTCAAAATTGTTAATCAAATATTAATCAAAGTGAAGGGTAGTTTATATAAAACAGAAAGTAAAGAAATGTTGAGAGAGGTTAAGAATTAAATAAGAAAATGAAATGGTTTAAGAAAAAAAAATTGCAGGTTTATAAATAAGTGTAAGAAAAGAGAGGATGGAGAAGATGAAATGAGGAGAGCTCACACTTAGTTGTTTTTGCTTTTTACCAGTTGGTTTTGACTTTCTTTTTATCTTTTATTTTTGTTATGAAACAATTTTTTTAATTGTCAGACTTTCACCCATTTATATTTTCACCCTTTGTAGGATTCGAACTCCCAACCTCCCCCAAGAGGGTTTGTTCCATCTACCGTTAGACTACAACCTAAGTGGAAAATAAAATTTGATCCATCAATTTGATATTACGTATCAAATTTTATTTTCCGTTAATCGTAGCTTAAAAAAATAGTTTACATTATTTATTTCGTTAAGGCCTAAAGCTAAGGCTAAGAGGCACAATTTTTGCAGCTTGGCCCGGGCATCTGAATTTTTAGGGTCGGCCCTGACCACCACAACCATCTCCACCGCCACCCTCCCTCTCCACCACAGTGAGGAGTGTGAGGAACGTGGTGGAAATGGTGGTGGTGGTGGTGTTGCAGGTGGTGGTGGTGGGTGGGTGGGTGGGTGGGTTGGTTGGAGAAAAAGATGGAAGGGTATAATAGTCATTTCACCCATAAACTTATAGAAAAACTAACAGACGTTAATAAGAGGGATGTAAAGCGTTAGCCCGACAAACCACACGGACGAAAACGACAATTAACTCTTTGCATTTTGTTCTGTATTTAGTCCCCAATTAACAAATGTTACAAATCTAAAGGTTTCATTATGTCCAAGTTAGGGACTTAACGCGTTAAAAAGTGCAAACCACATAGACCATTTATGTATTTTTGAAAAAAAAAAAAGTTGAGGACTAGATGCATTACGAAGTGCAAATCACAGGCACCATCCATATACTATTGAAAAGTTAGGGACCAAATACAAAAAAATGATAAACCACACAGACTATACGTGTACTTTACATTAAATCCAAAGTCACATTATAATTATAATATGAAGAAAAATGGGTGCGATGATTTTACATATTAACTTTCAGCTGGATTGACATATGAGGCTGATATATCGTATCAAACACGACCGGTTAAGACATGAACACAAAAAAGGTAAACACGAACATAACACGATAACTTATCATGTCATTTTTTTTTCCAAACATGAATACGAACCTGTTTATAACATGTTAACACGATAAGACACAGACCTATTTATAAACATTAACCATGAATTCGTAGCCATGAACCTGTGAATGAGAGACCAAGTAGTGCCAACATTGAGAAGGAGGATGAGTGATGGGTGACATCGGACTGGCGCGATGCACATGTGATGGGGATGGATGACGACAACTGCAGACGAGG
Source organism: Ambrosia trifida (assembly GCA_028751855.1). Taxonomy (NCBI): domain Eukaryota; kingdom Viridiplantae; phylum Streptophyta; class Magnoliopsida; order Asterales; family Asteraceae; genus Ambrosia; species Ambrosia trifida. Next base: position 215,197,960 of record CM054122.1, on the reverse strand, counting down.
GCAATGGAATTGAGAAGGAGGAGGCATGTCTGAGTAGTGTATATGTTTGTACTTTGTGATTTGAAAATTAAAAATTAGGGATCATTCATCTTTAGGCCACATATGTATAAAGTATACCCTCACCCCATCTATAACTTTTTTGAATAAAAGTTATTTACATGTCTTAATAGGTGTTTAACATGCAACATGTCTTTAATCTGTTTAGACACGAAACATGTTAAGGTCTTATCGTATCGACCTGTTTAGGACACGAAAACTATAAAAATCTTGTAGGTTTGTGTCATGTTATCGTGTTCGTGTTTGAAATTGTCAGCCCTAATCACTAGAAGGTTCTTTGCATTCGTATTAATTATTGATTTTAGCAATACTTTACCGTTTGTTATATTTGTTTTTCTATTTATGCTTACTTCTACATGGACATCTTTTTGTTGAATACAATAATATTAAAGTCTCTCGCCGTACGCGTATCGTGGAAAAAAAAAAAAAAAAACTCACTCTTGGTTCATAACATTAAGAAATGACTTTTGTGTAGTAGGCAATATCATTTTTTTTATCGCCCCCTATTCCATTAACCTTTGGCGAAAAGTGGACCCATGCATTGAAGAACCATCATCGGGCTCCACCATGCAATGACTCGACCACATTTATAGCAAAGCCATGGCCACACGACCACCAATCATTCTATTAAAAAAAGAAGAAAAAAGAAAAGAAAAAAACTATATAATAAAAACTTCTTCCTAGACCGAACACACATCTTGAAATTAGACATCATCTTCTAGCAACATTATCACATTAATTATACTACTTGGACCAAATGCACCATCCTTAATGGACTAAGTATTTGGAGGTCTTGAGCATTCGCAACTTATGCCCAAGAACAACCCGGTAATTTATGTTATTAATATAAAATTAGTTTTTTAAGGAAACAGCTGTATTTGGTACTTAGACGAAGATGGTACATATCAAGAAGTGATACCAAAAGAGGAGTGCCCAACGAGCTACGAAAGAGATTCGAGAGAGGGGCGTATAAAATAATTTTTTTGAGGTGTCAAAAAAATAAAATAAAATAAACAAATAAAAATAAATTAATAAAAAACTATATTGTTGTTACATGTGCGGAATGAAAATACAATCCTTAGTAAAAAAAAACATAACTATATTGTTGTTACATGTGCGGATAAGAAATGGGGTTTTTAGAGATAGATTGGGGTGACTAGTATATCTGACAAGATAAGGAATGAGAGGTTGAGATGTTTGGTCATGTTAGAAGGAGACAGATGACAGATGTGATTAGAACCGTAGAAACCCTTACTGTGAAGGGGATGGGGAGTAGAGGTAGACCTAAAATGATTTGGGATGAACGAATTAGGCAGGATTTGCTTGACTTGCACCTCTTAGAGGCATGATCCATGATAGGAGTTCGTGCAGACATAGTATTAAGATTAAGGATTTTTAGGAGGCAATTTAGTTTGCAGTAGGTGTTTTACCATAAGGGTGTAGCTTGTTTGATTGTGTCGGTGGCCTTTGCAGGTTAACGCTTGTCTATGTACGAAAAAAAGTTGTTTTCAGTTCTTAGTATATGATTATTTGTAGCTTATAAAAACTTTATTTTAGCACCCTTTGTTTTTATGGGTTGGGTATGTGTATATATATTGTATGGGTTAGGATAAAATGAGAACTCATGTGAGTTGTAAGAACTAGAGAACTTATCTGAACCATTGATCTTAATGATCCAATGGTTAAGATCAAATGATGAAACTTTTTGTCTTGACATGTTTGTTAACTTTTTATTAGTATTTTTTTAATAGAGAAAATTGCTCGAATGGTCCCTGTGGTTTGCACTTTTTTCACCTATAGTCCTCAAGTTTTTAAAATTACAGACATAGTCCCGAAACAGTGAATTTTTTAACTCGGATAGTCCCTGGAGATAACTGAGGTTAAATAATCCTGTTAAGTGGGTGTGAAATTACAAAACTACCCTTACTTTAATAAAAAATAATATAACACTAGTGGGTCCCACACTTCATCTTCTTCACCTCATCACCTCCACAAACCACCACCACCACCCATCTCCACCCTCCACCACCACCGACCCCCACCCATCACCACAGCCACAACCATCACCGAAAAAACGTGTCTACAAGTCTACAAAGGAAAAACGTGGAAAGAGAACAGTCAACCCTATAGAGTCATCAATGTCTGATCGTTTACAATCTGAGGAGGCTAACCAGGACTGGTTCCCGTTCCGTTCTTCACGATGCTTCCTTATTATAACGTCCTGGCAGAAAACGGGTCAACAGATGCATCAGCTAGCGCCGCCATCCCTTCAATAATCAACATCTCCATCGGTCTCTCCCTCTCCTTTAATACCCCTCTCTGGATCTCAGATCCGTATCTCTCTATGTCGTCTCTCTCTGATCTCTACCATTCTCCCTCTCTCTCTAGAATCCTTAAGGTATTGTGGGTGTAGGTGTGTTGTTGGTGGGTGGTGCCGCCGTGGGTTTCACCGGAGCTCCGCCACTGTAGCTGCGGTGGATCCCCAGCTCCTCTGCTCTCTCTCTCTCTCTCAGCTCTCCATAATTCTAAGTGTGTGTGTTTTGTGCAAGAGATAAAATAGAAAGTGGATGGTGGTATGGGGTTAGTTTTTTGTGGATGTAAAATGATGAGGTGTAAAAGGGTGGAGATGGGTGGGGGTCGGTGGTGGTGGAGGGTGGAGATGGGTGGTGGTGGTGGTTTGTGGAGGTGATGAGATGAAGAAGATGAAGTGGGGAAGATGAAGTGTGGGACCCACTAGTGTTATATTATTATTTTTTATTAAAGTAAGGGTAGTTTTGTAATTTCACACCCACTTAACTGGATTATTTAACCTCAGTTATCCTCCAGGGACTATCCGAGTTAAAAAATTCACTGTTTCGCACTGTTACGGGACTATGTCTGTAATTTTGAAAACTTGAGGACTATAGGTGAAAAAAGTGCAAACCACAGGGACCATTCGAGCAATTTTCTCTTTTTAATATAATAAAGTACATTAAGAGGTATTTGGGTAAAAACCCATGAAAGAGAAAATATTAATATAATACCATGTTAATTTTTTATTCTATTTATTGAAAGAATCATATTTTTTACACTTTATTTTATTATTTTAATTAATTTACCTTTATAAAACAAAAAAAAAATCAAATATGTGCATTCTGTCATCTTCCTCTCATTTTTACATTGGTGTAATTATTTACACCGGTGTTTACTTACTTCTATATAAACCAAACATCTATAATTTTTGTATGCTTTACACCGGTGTAATCATTTACACCAGTGTTTACTTACATCTATATAAACCAAACATCTATAATTTTGTATGATTTACATTTAGGTGATTATTTACGCAAGTGTTTACTCACATCTATATAAACCAAACATCTATAAATGTTATAATATCAAATATTATGCTAGTGTAAAAATAACCACCAAACATCTATACATTCGTATTACGCTGCTGTAAAATAACTAATACCGTCTATACATTCGTATTACGCTGGTGTAAAATAACTAGTACCATCTATAACATTTGTATTACACCACTGTAAAATGCCCCAGCATCAACAAATTTGGTCATGAAGAGTTTTACACTATTGTTTACTTATCTTATACTAAAAAAAAAAAAAAAAAAAAAAAAACCTTATCATCATCTTCACACAAAAAAAGCCATGAAAAAAATTATAATAATAATAATAATAATAATAATAATAACAATAAATAATAATAATAATAATACCTGAAGAGACCCCCCCCGGTCACCAAACACCACCATCGATCCAGATCCTTCATCGAACCACCGTCAAACCACCACCATCGAAACCCACCACAGCCCCACTGTTGAAGGATCAATATGTTCATCGAAAACCTCGAAACTACCGCCCAGAACCACCCTCAAAACCACGGTCGAAAACCACTCTAAAAAACCACCATCGAAACCCACCATCACCTCCGAAAACCACCCTCAACACCACCATCGAAACCCACCGTCGAAGGATCGGAACCCACCATCGAAAAACCACCCTAAGATGAGAGAGAGAGAGAGAGAGAGAGAGAGAGAGAGAGAAAGCGGTGTGTGAGAGAAAGGGAGAGAGTCTTGGAAGGTGAGATGATTATGATTTAAAGGGGTAGATTGGAGTGGGGGTGGGGTGGGTAGGGAGGTGATAAATTACTATGTTGTCCTTTATTATTATAATGATAATATGGATATGTGTCACCTAGTTATTGGTCCATATGATTTCTCAAGTTCTCACAAGTCAGGGGAGTTCTCATTTGATCCGGATCCTATATTGTAGTAGCTTTGTATAGGGGTGTAAATGACACGTAGCGGCTCGAGAGCTACCCGGAATCGGCTCGGTAAAAAGCTCGAGCGAGCCGAGCCTTAACGAGCCCGAGCCTGAAATATGGCTCGTTTAGTTATCGAGCCCGAGCTCGAGCCCTAGATACAAAGCTCGATTGGGTTCGCGAGCCTAAACGAGCCCAAACATAATTATAAGTTATTTATATATCTCTTATAATTTATAGCCCACATCTCCAAAGCCCAGGTTCTTATTTCATAGGCCTATTTAATAACACTCGCGAGCCGAGCTTTTGCGATCTCGAGCCGAGCTTTGAGCTCGTTTGAGATTGTTCTCAAATCACCTCGAGCCGAGCCGAGCTGAGCTCGAGCTTTTGATTTTGCTAGCGAGCTGAGCTCAAGCTCAAGATTGTAAGCTCGAACCGAGCCGAGCTCGAGCTCGAGCTTCGTAAAACCATAACGAGCCGAGCTCGAGCCTAGTCAGGCTCGGGCTCGGGCTTGGCGTGGCTCGTTTACACCCCTAGCTTTGTATGTTGACAAGTGAAATTTGTACACTTTTATTATTATTATTATTTAGAGCGTGGGTCTCACTAGAAACAACCACTCTATTTTTAAGGATAGAGGTAATATCTGCCTACATCTATCCTTCCGAAACCCTATTAACAGTTGCTATAGGATTTTACTGAGTATGGTGATTGGTTGTTGCATTGTTGTTACATAATTATCTTCATTCTAAACTAGAGTGGTCAATTAAAACCTACTCACTAACCATTTAACGGACTTTTTTGACAACGCTAATAAATATCACATGGCAACTTGTTCTTCAACATGGAGAGTAAATGAAGTATAAATAATAAAAAAGGTCCCTTGAGTAACATATACAAAATAAATTGTTGTTTTTCTAGAAAATGTAAATGAAGTATAAATAATAAAAAAAAGATCCCTTAAGAAAATCTCATTGTAATAAACAAAATACATATTATGTTCTTACTATATAGAAATTGTATACAATCTAGATAAGTAGCAGAAGAGTTATTGTGTGGTTGCAATCCTGACTCCTTTTAGCCCAACACTTCTTCTAGGGCCCGCGAAACAGTTTTTACATTGTCATCCGCCTAGCCAGCAACACATAATGTGCCTTGTCGTTGTTGTATCCTTCCATATCGCTTGCACGCCCATGTCTCGTGTATCACCATGTGCCTTTTGATCCATCGCCACGCCTCCAAAGGCATATACTAATTAAATGATTAGCATATTGTAGACATTAAAAAAATTGTTACATACTTTTGGATGAGGATGAGCAAAGTGAGATCTTCCGATGCTGCAAGTACTAACATCCCTGATAATAGCAAAACAAAGATCATAAGTAATCGCAAAGCTAAAGAGACAACCATTCCTCCTTCTCATGACACTCTCCTCTCATAGTTGTGGGTTATTTGCAAGTATCGTATATCAGGATTAATAACGCCTCACTTACGATGTGCGCATATAATGTATATATGTATGGCCCTTGGGGGGCAAAAGTAACGTTGCACTAGTTTTAACGTTATTTTACTAATTTCGTGAAAATAACGTTATAAACGACGAACGGTTAATCATGCATTATGTGGTGGCGTGGATAGCCAAAAGACAAAGGGGTACATGCACCGATCGGGTTTGTCCCGATTGCTAAGTGTTTTGTGCCTTATGTCCAAGGCTTGATACCTGAAGATCCAAAAGCTAGAACGTACCTCGTGAAGGAGGTTGAAGACGATTAGCTTGATAAGATCTTGGATTAGTTTACCTGCAAAACTTAACAACCGTTAGGCTAGTCACAGGGGAGCAGGGAGGGCATCTCTGTGACCACCCTCCGGTGTGAGGATAAGTATTTGTTGGTGAAGGAAAGAGAATAGAGAGAGAGAGAGAGAGAGAGAGAGAGAGGTTCGGAGTGTGTCAGAACGTAGCTTACTTGTACTTTTGAAGGGGTATTTATACTAGTCAGAATAGTTGTACTTTCGTTCATTCAGGTGTACTAACCTTCGGAGCCTATGACCTTCGGTCGTGATTTTAATGTGCTTCAGAACATGTGTCGTAGTGGGCCGCGTCTTCTTAGGAGATGCCGCGTCTTTTAGGGGTTGTAGTTCGGAAGCGAGGTTTTATACCTCTTCATGTCCCCTTAAGTCCATAAGTTATTTTATAACTTAGTGGAGTTAGTCGTGCCTCGTTACTGCTTTCCAGCTGTTTCTACGATCGCGGCACGTGGAGGCGTCCCAAGCCATGTCTTTTGGATGGGACGTGGCGGTTATCCCCAGACGTTTCCCACCGTTAGATCATTTTTTCAGATTGTGGGGATTTTGACACGTGTCCTGACGTTAGGGCTTCTCTTTCCTGGTTATAAAAGGCGGTTTTCACTTTGTTTTTTCATTTTTACTTTCCTCAGAATTCTTTTCACCTTCCCCTTAATCCCTTGCTGCTCTATTTTCTTCAACAGGTCTCGGTTCCATCCATCCTACACAGGTTCGTCCCTTCCCCTTTTTCCTTTCAATATTCTTCTTTTTTCTATTGGAGTTTTAATGGGGAAAGATAACATGAATATTAGTTTCTCCACCCTATCACAAAAGAAACTTGATAAGTATTTGAGTGAGTATAGTATTCCTTTAGATCTGCACCCTAAACTTCCCACCCATGATCGTGCCATCTATCCCCATCTTGCTGGCAAGTTTGCATTTTACACATGCGTGTGTGATTTTGCCAACTGCCGGGTTCCTATGACAAAATTTTTGTTCAATGTCCTCTTGTTCCACGGGGTTCATTTTTCTCAAATGAACCCTTTTAGTTTGGGGAGGATTTGCCATTTCGAGTTGAAATGTAGGGCTTTGAAGTCGAAGGCGGATGTTGACGTGTTTAGGGCCTTCTACAAGTTGAATCAAGCTGGTGATTGGTACACCTTCGAGAAGAGGCGGAAGAAGCCGGAGTGTCATGGGAAGGATACTTCTAGCTTAAAGAACTGGAAGACGCAGTTCTTTTGGCTAGATGATAGATGCCTTCCCAAGGAGATGATTTCCCTGTGGAGAAAGGATTTTGAATCCTCCGAATGGGAGCTTCCGGCCGATTTTGCTTGTGATACAACTTTGTATAAGAAGCTCGTTACCCATAAGTCGAACATTAAGAAGTATCCGGAGCACATCTTGGTGTTAGCTGGTGTTAGTAGGATATGGGATGAGCCGGATCGGTGGCCTGTTATTTTGTGTAAGAAGAAGGGTGAGCATCGCTCTTTGACCTTCGGTTTGTTTTAATGATTACAAATCTTAATTCTTAACTTTTGTGTTTTTGCAGAGATGTCGCTGCTTGCAGCACTGAAGTTTGAAGATTACGATGATGAGGACCTTACATTTACTAGCGAACCGGTAGGTACGAGTAAACCTATTCTGGAACAAGTGACGAAGCTTCAGTTTCCAATCCGTCCCGAAGGGGATGATGGAGAAGATGTGGAGAAGATTTCTGGCGAAGGTGGAGACAAGGTTGAGGGCGAAGGTGGTAGTGGTAAGGGGCGTGAACTTGGTGGTGAAGGTGGCGAGGATGATGTCACGGTTGGTCAGGTTTTCCCTAATCCTGCTCCTTTACAGACTCTGAGTTCTTCTAGCGTCCCTACTTCGGAGGACGATGTTGCTGAAGATACCTCTTTAGATTTGAATGTCCATGCTCGGAAGAGGAAGAGCGAGCCATCTAGGGCCAAGAAGAGCCCTAAGAAAGTGAAATTTGCTCTGCCCCTTACTCTTCCTGTTTCCGAGTCATCAAAAGGTAATATTCTAGACGAATTTGATTTGCATATTACTGGTGGAAAATCTTCTCGAGATAGTGAACCTATTTATATGGATGTTCCGAGGAGTGGATCAGGTGGTGATGGTGAGAAGGAAGGTGATGACGTTTTTCGTGACATAGCCAATAGTCCGGTCCGGACTTTGTCAACTGAAGGTGCCGGTGGTTTTTCGGTGTCTTCTCCTTGTAAGTTTACCGGTCGCATTTCTACCTTTCGTGCTAGTGAGGAGAATGAATATGGCGCGTCTTATTCTCCTTGTTGGTTCGAGACAAAGACACTGATTATGTTTAATCTTGTAGATCCATTGGACGATGTCATGGAAGTGGATCCTGCCACGGCCGAGGATGTTTTTGTCCCTGACTGGGATTTAAAGAATGGATCTAGGGTGGTTGATGCTCTGTCATAAAAAAATGATGTTGTTCAATCTTCATACCCCGGCTGATCATGCCCACTACCGGAGCTTGAAAGACAATGATTTGGGAGATGCCTTGATGGTAAATCAGGCTCAGTCTAACTTTCTAGTATCGAAGGTGTATCGGAGGTGGGTGGATTCGGAATTTCAGCGGGGTAAGTTGACGAGGAGAGGCAGTGCGTGCAACCATGGTAATGTGTTGGAGTCTCTGATGACAAGTCAGGACCAACTTCGATCCGTTCAGGCTACTTTGGCCGTGGCGGAGGAGGACAGGGATAAACTTCAAGGTGAGGTGGATGATCTGAAGAAGAAGCTGCAATCTTCTGAGCAAGCTCATGAAGCTTCTAAGAAGAAGTATGTTCATTCTATTGAGGAGCTTGAAAAACTGATGGCTAAGACCAGAGATGCTGCAGACTTACTTGTGAAAGGATCGTGCCTTTCTTTTATTCTTCCGTCTTGTGTTGATACTTAGTGATTTTTCCTTTATTCTATTTGCAGATAAGGATGAGGCTTTAGCTCGAGAGAAGGATGCCTTGCAGCTCGTTGCAGATTTAAAGGCGGAGGTTGAGAGGCGAGAGTCGGAGAAGCTTGACCTGTTGAAGGAGATAGAGGGGTTGTTTGGTTTCAAGCAGTTCGTGCTGACCGAGGGAATGGAGTTGGTGTCTCATTATGTGAGAAACTGCCCATCCATGAAGGCTGCGGTAGCATGGGTGAACAATGCCATGAACGGGATTGGCTATAATGCTGGAGCACGGGCAGGTCATGCCGCGGCTCTTAAGGGAGTGCCCATGAATGCCATCCCCAAGCTTGTGCCGAATGCCAAGCAATTGCTACTTGAAGCCGTCAAATGCTACGACGAAGTCTCTCTTCCTTCAATCTCCAAGCTGCAAGACCTTGCCTCCGAGCCCTTGGACGCCGTTCTCAAGGCTTTTAAAGACCTATCTATAATTGATGACGCGTCCCAGGGGTTGGTGAAGTAGTTAGTTCTCTCCCGTTCCTCCACATAGGTTCGGTGATTTTTAATCTTTTAGTGAAGCTTTTTTAAACACTTTGTACCACCCGTTCCTCCACATAGGTTCGGTGTTTTGTTTATCTCTTTGTGAAGCTTGTAATTGAAATGTAGTCGTGGCTGCACGTAGATGTGCCTTGTCTTTATAAGACAATTTTGTAGATCAAGTTTGTCCCGGAGGGTGAACATAAACTTTTGTACCCCTTTTTTAGGTTTACGTGAATGGAAATATTTTACTTTTTGTTGAATACCCTTATGTTTCGGATATCTCTGTTTATTTATTTTTTCTAAGTATAAATTTGTCATGCGACTGCTGAAGGTTTAAAAGCTTCAGTTCATATTATTGAGACTTTATCATGCGTCCATGATTTTTAAGCCTCGGTCACAAGTTATGTCTTAAGTGTTTCAGGATTTTTCATCCTTGACTGCTTATAACATTTGAAGTAGAACGTTCATTTTTCGCGTATTTAAATTTAAAAAGTGCTACGTAGTCTTTTTTCTGGGGTATCTTTTAAGTTCGGTATTTTTTGTTCCTCGAACTTGTATGATCAAGAAGTCAGGACGAAAGGGCCTTCGATACCCCCATGCCCTAATTCTTATCCCCCTTCTTGTGCCGAGGTACTTTTACCTCGTGCACCGAAGCTTGTATGTTGTTTTTTCAGCATACGTATAAATAAATAACATAGGAATGAGTTTGTAAGGATCGTTTTATTAAATGAGGTATGTCGCGTCTCATTATCAATATACTTGTGCGGAGAATTTATCATTCCACAATACAAAATGAAAGTTTGAAGGTGTGGGGAATTCACATCCCACTCTTACATTTGAAAATAAAATAAAGAACTACTTTATTATCTTGATCCTTTCTTCAGATGTAACATTTTTTGAGATGCACTCCATTCCATGTCCGGGGGACTTCGTCCCCATCGAGAGTAGCGAGCTTGTAAGCCCCGTTTTCCCCTACTGAAGTAATGACATATGGTCCTTCCCATTTAGGACTCATCTTGCCTGGTTTCTTCGCACCACTAGCTTCATTACTCCGCATCACATACTCTCCGATCTTGAATTTATGTTCTCGGACCCTTGAGTTATAGTATTTCTCTAGGGTCCATTTATATTTCGCTTCTTGAATTGCCGCGGCCTCTCGTCGTTCTTCTAGAAGATCGAGATTGCATCGAAGCTCTTTTTCATTATCACATTGGCTAACCACCCTAAGGGTTGGCATTCCTATTTCAACCGGAATCATTGCTTCAGTCCCATACGTCAAACTGAAGGGTGTTTCACCGGTACTTGTCTTGTTCATCGTTCGGTAAGCCCAAAGGACGTTTGGCAATTCATCTACCCAGCCGCTTCTCTTTTTTCCAAGGCGTTTCTTGATGCCCTCTACCAAGCTTCAGTTTACCCTTTCAACTTGTCCGTTTTCCTGGGGATGGGCGACGGAGGCGAAGGCTTGCTCTATACCAAGGTTGGTGCACCACTTTTTGAATGGGTTATGGGCGAATTGTTTGCCATTGTCACTGACGATGGTCATTGGTAGGCCGAATCTGCAGACTATGTTTTCCCAAACAAACTTTTTTACTTCGGCTCCTGATATTTTGGTTAGAGGCTTGGCCTCTACCCACTTGGTAAAGTAATCTACCGCGACCAGCAGAAATTTGGCTTGACCGGATGACACAGGGAAGGGACCAACAATGTCAATTCCCCATTTTGGAAGGGCCAAGCTGCGTACATCGGGACCAATTTGTTCTTTGCTCGGAGGCTCATGGGTGCGTGCCGTTGGTAGTTTTCACACTTCTGCAATTCTTCTACTGCATCTTGATGCATGCCTGGCCAAAAATATCCAACATTCATGACTTTGGTGACTACCATTCGTGGTCCGGCATGAATATTACATATCCCCCAATGAATTTCTTCTATAACATATTTTGCTTGTACCAGATCCAAGCATCGGAGTAGGGGATCTAGAAAGGTCTTCCGGTATAGGACACCGTCTATCACTTGATATTGCAGGGATTTAACTTTAAGTTTTCGAGACTGTGCCTTGTCCGATGGTAGTGTGTCATTTGTGATGTAGTTTAGAATTGGGGTTACCCACGATTCTGGCTTTGCATGCACCGCACATACTTCGGCTTCACTTGTGGAGGGGGTATTTAACACTTCGAGCTTTACTTCTTGTGATATGTGGTCCGGCGTGTTAGCCGCGAGCTTGCTTAAAGCGTCAGCTTGTTTGTTCTTTGACCCTGGCACGTGCTTTACTTCACATCTTTCGAATTCTATGATCAAACTTTTTGCCTTTTGTAAGTACTGAACCATGTTTGCCTCTTTTGCTTCATACTCTCCACTGATTTGCGTGCTACCAACATTGAGTCCACCTTTCGGGCTCCGACCTTTTTTGCCAGTCGGAGTCCTGCTAAAAAAAACTTCAAATTCAGCTTCATTGTTGAAACTTTTGAAATTTAACCGGATTGAGTACACAAGTTCTTGCCCGTTGGGGTCTTTTAGGACTACCCCGCCCCCGACCCCTCGGAACCTGAAGCTCCGTCAGTGAAGATACTCCATTCGTTTGGTTCCGAGGGTGTGGCTGCTTCATCTTGTTTCATTGCTAATTCGGTGAGGAAATCTGCGACCACTTGTCCTTTAACCGGGCCTCTTCTTTTGTATTTTATATCGAATGCACCGAGCTCGATTGCCCATTTGGCCAATCTTCCCGAGACCTCCGGTTTTCTTAGTATGCTCAATATTGGCTGATCTGTTTGTACTTCAATTTCAAAAGCTTGAAAATATTGATGTATTGTAAAATACATCTATTTCCACTGTATAGTTTGTATAGTTTTTGAGTCGTTTAGATAGTGTTTTTATTAGTTTTAAGCTTGTACCAGTCTATTTTATTTAGTATAGGTTTTTATAGATTTTTATTAGTTTTGCGTCGTTTTTACTACTTATTTATTTATTTTGTATTTTGTAGGTGGCCATAGACGTTGGAGCCAGTGGCGAAGCTTGACCTGAAGGTTCGGGGGGTCGGAAGTCACGGGGGGTCGGAAGTCACTAGTTTCGGGGGGTCGAAAACCAGTTTCGGGGGATCGAAACCCTATATTTCCAAAAATTTCTATACGAATACTATGTAATCGGCAATTCTACGCGAAAATTCGGGGGGGTCGGCCGCCCCCGCCGGCCCCAACTAAGCTTCGCCAGTGGTTGGAGCGTAAACGAGCAACTTTAATCAAGTCAAGAACACCCGAGTCTAAAAAGCCGAGTCATAATACTATAATACAATAATAATAATAATAATAATAATAATAATAATAATAATAATAATAATAATAATAATAATAATAATAATAATAATAATAATAATAATAACTAATAAAAAAATGAAATTGTGAATTTGGTATGTGAGGGCTCACGGGCCCAAGTCCACAAAACAAATAAAAAAACCCTACGTGAGGTAGGAGTAAAAGAAGGGAGCTTTTGACCAATGTTTTGAAACTCGGACCGGACCGACTGGTCCGACCGGTCGGACCGGGAAACGGACCCCTGGCCGGTCCGGGTCACTATGTTGGACCGCCCTAGCATCGAACCGGGAGTTGAATTGCCGGACCGGTGGTTGGACCGGGATTTTGACCGGTTGAACTAGTTTTTTGGCCGGTTGGACCGGTTTTTTTTTTATTTTTTTGGTTTTTGTTCGACTTTTGGGCCGGTTCATTGGGCCGGCCGGACCGGTTGGACCGGTCAGACCAGTGGACCGGTGGCGACTCCGGTTCGACGTCCGGTCCGGTTCTGAAAACATTGCTTTTGACACAAGTTTTGGGGGATAGCTGCGCAGAATTGTATTGTATTGTATTATTACATTACATATATATTAATAGAAAGACAGATAAATAGTGAGGTATAGATAACTGGCGCCTCCCTCTAGCCAACTTGCAGTACTTCAATAGAGGCACTTATTCTTTGGACACTTATTTTGTTAAGTTTTTTTTTGTCTTTTTCTGCTTCGAGTGAGGCATTATTTTATAGTTACAATTTTTTTTTCTTTTTGCGTGAAAAGAAGCATTATATTACAATGATCTTTCAGCATTATCAAACAATTTTTCCACTGTTAAGAAAACGTTTTGTTTTCTATCAGTTTACGCTATGTTGTCTTTACTTTAATTTTACAGCTTCTTATTGTTATTAGTGTTGTATTTAGTGCCAAGGCGATAACAATGTTGCAAGAAACCAAGATACTGATCGAATTTCGTACACGTAATGAACCGAAATAATACCGATCCAGTTATCGACACATCACGAGAAGAAAGGCGAAAAAGTCACTGCCCGCCGCAGAGCGCGGGCTTACCACGACCCTAGAGTTAAAGCCCACGCGACAATAACAGTCTAAATTAATATTATCTTTTATGTCCACGAAACCGTCCACAATTACGCGAAAGAATGCAGGAAAATCGTTGCCCATAGTGCTACTAAACACTTTTGCACAACAAACGAGCCCCGCCGCTTTGCGGCGGGTTAACAAAAAACCTAGTCTATATTAAGTTAACGACACTTGAACAGTGTCTATACTCTAAAATGCGCTGCCTTCCAAAGTTGACTAAGCCGCCCTAAAAAAGGCCACAACTCGCCCAGAAAAACCACACCTCAAACGACCAACGACTAGAAAAAGTCTGCACAAAAACTAAACCGCCCATAAAACCGCTTGAATTCACCTAGAAAGGGCCTGCAACCGCCCAGAAAAACAGTAACGGTGGCGACGCCATTGTTGGATTCTAGAGTTGCGTATGCTCGAATGCGGAAACGATGGATATTGTTGTCTTTCATCTTGAGGGAATTAGTAGAGGTAGCGTAAAGTGAAGGATGTGGAAGGGAATATGAAGGGATTGTTGATGAAATGAGGGGTTTTAAATGGCAAATGTGTAGATTCCCCTGTAACAGAAGAAGCAGGGGATGATTGAAGAAGAAGCGCCCAAATACATTATAAGTGTGCCTTATTTTTTTACCTACTTCATATACTTGGTCACTAATGTAGTTGGTTCCAGTTGCACCTACAATTGCATTATCACTAATTTGAAATTCTACCTACAATTGCATTATCACTAATTTAACTTTTACAGTAGCATATACTTATTATAATATAATATAAAGAGTCACCAACTGTGGCAGTGGAACGCGAAATGAGGACGTAGTGGAAACGTTGAAGATGACAATCGTCTTACGACCTAATGTTGTGTTTGAGAGTTGTTTGTCTCGACGGACGCAAACATTAGACCATAATGACCCATTTACTTGAAACATAACTGTTAACCCCGCGGCGAAGCGCGGGTAACTTTAAACACTAGTTAAATTGAAAGAAAGAGGCGCACAATCCATCACCTCGAGAGAATAGAATAAGGACATCAATATTATTTTGGAGGTGGATGTAAAGGGTTGAAGCATTTTTACGGGCACGGGTCGTTTCTAATTCTATTTTGGAGGTGGATGTCAAGAAAACCCCCCTTTAAGCAACAAAACATTATCAAGTCAGTTTGTAGATAAGTAGTCGAGTCTAGTTTACGTTTTCCATTAGAGTCTCGTGGGTTCGATACTCGGACTTACTTTAGCTATACTGCACTGACCGGTACACTTGCCGGTTGTGTGGTTTAGGTTTAGGGAGTCTTAGGTTATAATTTTAAAACTTAGAGTGTCTAGTTTAGGTTAATTTAGTTAGTTTTTACTAAACCACTTTGAGCACATCAATACCGTCGCAACCTTCGTGAAGCGTGTACCAAGAAAAGAGCCAGCTTTTCCATTGCAAGGTACCGCGTCTCGTAATCACGTAAGGCGCGACTGACATAAAAAATAGGTACTTGTGCCTTTAACCTGGTTACCATCTGTACTGAACTGATGGATGTTTCCGAAGCTGACAGGTAAAGGGTGAGGGTTTCACCCGGTTCTGTGACACGCGGCATATTTGGCTTAAACATTTTAGTAACATCTAAGTCTACCTTAGCGAGAAACGTTTATAAACGGACTTAACTGGGTTAGTTGAGTTGGGTCAAGTTAGGATTGTCCAGGGATCAATGATCTGGAGGATCATTGGGAGTCATTTTGGGAATATACTAGTACCGGGTTCCGTTGTTGGTGACATTACATGAACTAATTAAGTATATGTGTAGATTATGGGTCGTGTGGTGGATTATATACATAGATGTGTTTAAATGAAGTGTAAATGATTATCCGTGCTTAAATATGTTAAACATAGACTAAGGTTGCATGCTCATATGTTAAGGTATGATAGAATGCGTTAAACACGACAAACTGGAAAACTAGATAAACAAGGGTTCTGGTTCAACCACTTCGAGTGGTCGAAGGAGAAATTTTGTGTTGGTTCGACCCGTTGTAAATGGGCGAACCTGGGATGTGGAATTGAAAGAATTCCCTTCGACCAGGACAGGGCTCATTCGACCCTGTGGAAGGGTCGAAGGAGACCACATTCGACCACTGATATGGGGCGAAGGAGAATTAGTATAAATACCAAACTTTGTCATTTTTTATCATTTCACAAACCCTAACCGTCTCAAAACACTCTCAAACGATTTTAATCACTAAGGAAGGAGTTTTTGCTCTTCTTTTTCATAATCTAACCTATCTACAACATCTAAACAAGAATCCAAGGTGTGTTCTTGATCCTAAACCTTTTTAAAAGCATTTTAATTCGTTTTCATCTAACCCTAATTGTCCGGATCTGTTCTAAGGGTGTTTTCATGATTAAAAACCTTTTAAACATCTTTCTAAATCAAAACCTTATCATTTAAACATAGGTTTTCATAATAATAAACATGTGTTAATTATGTACTATGTGGTGTTATGTGTTGTTCAATGATTTTGCTGCTGTAGCTATGATAGAAACATGATATAAGATTTGTTATTGATGCTAGTTTATTGTTGTTTAGGGTTAAAGAGGGATAGATGGGTATTTTGGGGGGTTTTAACGAATCTAGACTTGATGCATGATATTTATGATCAATAGAACTAATAGGGAAAGATCGAACACTCGACAAACTGAGCATTTTAAGTTGAATATGGATTGATTTCAAAAGTTTCCAAATTGGGTAAAGAATCCATGCATGATTGTGACGTTTCCATAATTCTTACCATTTTGGGAAAGGGCTGAAATGGACGTATTATCGGGAGAAATCGATGGGGTTTTGTAGGGATAAGTTATTCATGCTTGACTGCTGTGTTTGAGGATGTTTCGAGTCATTTTGAATGTGTTTGAAGCGTTTTTAGGAAAATTTGCACAACAGGGGCGAACCTGGACTCCTTCAACCAATCGAATGTGCGAAGGAGAGAATCCAGGGTCGAACCTGGGTGTTGTTTGGGCGAATGTGGTAAAACGGTCGAAGGAGGCATCAAACGGTCGAACGAAACATAAAACGGGCGAAGGAGACTTAAAACGGGCGAAGGAGACTTAATCTGACTGGTTCGACCGTTCTGAAGCAGAAATGAGATTTTTGATACAAACTAAGTGTTTTATGCTTGAACCTTGTGTGTAATCTATGCATACTTGATTAGTTAGGGTAATGGGTCACCAACGGGATGTCGGGTCGGTCTAGTGTGTCGGTTAAACATTTAAACACGCTTTAAAACATACTTGGTTACGATCTGGACAATCGGGGACTAGATAACCTTATGGTTATTAGTCGGAACACTTATGTGAACATTTTGATAGATCTCCGGTAGAGGGATTATCAAGGGCTTAGCATTTTTATTTGTAACCGAAGAACGCTATCTAAGGTGAGTTCACTGCCCCACTTTTACTGCTTAAACTTTTGGGGGAGAAAACATGCGCTAAACTATTTTGGTAACATATGTCATACTATGGTTTAAACTTGTGTACTATACGATCTTTTAAAGTCCCGGGGGAAACCATGAATGTGCGGGGATGCACAACGGGGGAAATATGGATAGATCTATTGGGCTTGACAAACCCCACTCGACGACTTGGAGGGCCGGGCGGGTGCATATTGTCTCGAACTGGTAACACTCGTAGCGTGGCTACAACACATCGGGCTGAACACATGGTAACAGTCTAGTAATGGTTTTCCAATCGTAGTGGTAACAAAACATACGCCTAGCTAGCGTACTTGGTAACATTGATATGGTATGGACATGGTAACATTTTGGTAACATATTGAACAAACCTGTGAACTCACCAGCATTATATGTTGACGTCTTTTGGCATGTTTTTCTCAGGTCGCTAAGGTAGCAACGAATGGAACTAGGCGCACGAGTCTGCATTGGCGTCTAGGCTTAGTTCATGTTTTGTAATAACACTTGGTACTTTTGGTCTATGGTCTGTAACTTGATTAATGCTTCCGCTACTGGTTTTAAGTTTGTGAAAACTATGTCTTTTTGAATGTCATGAATCTTCATATAGAGTTGTTTATTGTGATCGTTGACTTGGATCCTGGTTTGTCATGCGCCTCGCGGTAAAACTCCGCAAGTGGAAATTTGAGGGTGTGACATATTGGTATCAGAGCCAATGGTTATAGTGAACTAGGACTGCATGTAGAGTCTGGTCTATAGCCGAGTCGCACACACTAGACGGTCACATACTTGAGTCTATTGGTGGGATACGTACTAACGTTGTCGGGGTGTCCTTACATCATCATCATGCTTCTCCGTTACATCATCCGCTTTTATTTGGGTTCTTACCTACTCTTGTCTTCTTCTTCTGGATTGAAGAAGGAGGGGTTGATTTGTTGGTTCTAGCACACACATGCCTTCTTACACTTGCACCTATCGTAACACGTTACTAGGCGACGATATTCGGTGACCGGAGTCTGGATTAGGGGTACATCTGGAGGACCATGTAGAGCAGTTTATCATTTCGGGTGCACATGAAATAATAAACTGGAATGCATGAAAGTCCCGATGGACTTCGAGTTTGGATGTAAAGTCCTGGATTTGTCCCTAAGTTAACTCTTGTAAATTTCTAGTGGTTGACACTAGAAGTG
Source organism: Ambrosia trifida (assembly GCA_028751855.1). NCBI lineage: Eukaryota > Viridiplantae > Streptophyta > Magnoliopsida > Asterales > Asteraceae > Ambrosia > Ambrosia trifida. Next base: position 215,179,423 of record CM054122.1, on the reverse strand, counting down.
AATCTGAATCCCTCGATTTCTTGATTTGTTAGATCATGTCTGGTGCTCGCGGTGGTGGACGTCGTGGTGGCAGCGGTGGCCGTGCTGGCGGTGGTGGTCGTGCTGGAGGCGGTGGTCGTGGTAACATCAACATGACCCAAGCAGAGCTGAACAACTTGCTACAGCAGCAAGTGAACATGGCTATGGCTAATTTCCAGGCTGGGATTAATGCCATGGGTGGTGAGTTGATTTTTGTCGACCTTGCCTCATTTTTGGGTTTCGTGTCCTTTCGTTTGTGTTTTACTCGTGTACCGTGTTTCAGTTATGGGTGCCAATCCACCTCCACCTCAGTGCTCTTATAAGAAGTTTCGGGACTGTCAGCCCCATAACTTCGCTGGAACCGAGGGAGCGGTGGGACTGCTCCGATGGCTGGAGAAGGTTGAATCTGTGTTCGTCATGTGTAACTGTCCTGCTGGGGACCGGGTGAAGTATGCTACTGCGACATTTGAGGGGCCTGCACTGTCGTGGTGGAATGCTACTACGCAGAACATGGGATTGGGGGAGGCTATTGCTATGCCTTGGGCAGAGTTTGTGCAGCTGTTGAGAGGTGAGTACTGTCCGAGAGAGGAGGTACAAAAGTTAGAACATGAGGTCTGGAGCTATAAGATGGTTGGGTCTGAGATTGAAGAGTACACTGTGAGGAGAAATGAGCTGGCGGTGTTGTGCCCTGATTTGCACACACCCGAATATAGGAGGATTGAGCACTATGTGTCTAGGCTAGTGCCGGAGATTGCTGGGTTGGTGGCTGCTGGGAATCTTCCCACTATTGCTGAAGTTGTCCGATCAGCTCATCGGATGACTAACCTGAAGGTGGCAGAAGGTGTTTTGCCACCTAAGGGTGCTGCTGTGAAGGCTACTGAGGGGAACAAGAGGAAGTGGGATAGTATGGGGAAGAGTGTTGTACCGGCGCCGTCTCAGCCGGCAAGGAAGTTTGATTCGTCTGGATCGTCTTCGGGGCAGAAGACAGGTGGATATATTGGGAAGCATCCTAAGTGTAACCGGTGTGGTTACCATCACTCGGGGAACTGTGATAAGGCACGCTGTCATCGGTGCAACCAGCTTGGACACCTGGCTAAGGATTGCAGGGCAACACTTCCGTCGGCCCAGGCTCGTACTCAGACTCCTGCTGCTGCTCCTACTCCTGCTGCTCAGGGGACTCCAGGAAAGCAGGGGTGCTATAACTGTGGAGACACGGGACACTTCAAGCGTGAATGTCCTAAACTGAAGCAGGGCGATAACGGGAAGGGCGGAAACGGTAATGGGAACAACGGCGGCGGAGGCAGGACTGCACGTGCTTTCGTCATTGGATCTGCGGAGGCTAGGCAGGATCCAGACACAGTTACCGGTACGTTCCTTCTTAATGATCGCTATGTTTCTGTCTTGTTTGATTCTGGTGCCGATAAGAGTTTCGTATCTATGGACATTAGTCGATTGCTAGATATAGTACCCACACCTTTAGAGGCTAAGTACTTAATAGAATTGGCTGATGGTAAGAAAATCGAAGCGACACACACCCTTAGGGAATGTCGCTTGGAATTGTCGGGTTTATCTTTCCCCATTGACCTTATGTCGGTACCCCTGGGTAGTTTTGATGTCGTTGTCGGCATGGATTGGTAATCGTTGTATCGTGCGGAGATCGTTTGTTTCGATAAGGTTATTCGGATCCCTCTCCCTGATGGAGAGATTCTTTCGGTTCATGGCGAGAAAAGCGGTGCTCCGCTGAGTATCATTTCTAGCATGAAGGCCCGTAAGTACCTTCGGGAGGGCTGTTCGGCCATTCTGGCACTTGTTAACGTTTCTACTGACGATGAGAAAAAGATCGAGGATATCCCGGTGGTTCGTGACTTTCCTGATGTGTTTCCTGACGATTTGCCTGGTCTTCCTCCCCATCGTCAGGTTGAGGTCGGTATTGATCTTACTCCGGGCGCAACTCCTATTGCCCGAGCTCCGTATCGTCTTGCACCTCCCGAGATGCAAGAGTTGTCCAGCCAGTTGCAGGAACTCTTGGAAAAGGGTTTCATCCGGCCGAGTTCTTCCCCGTGGGGAGCTCCTATTTTGTTTGTGAAGAAGAAGGACGGAAGTCTTCGCATGTGTATTGACTATCGTGAGCTGAACAAAGTGACCATCAAGAATCGTTATCCTCTTCCTCGCATTGATGATCTCTTTGACCAGCTCCAGGGCTCCAGCTACTATTCGAAGATTGATTTACGGTCCGGTTATCACCAGTTACGCGTCAGGGAAGCTGACATTCAGAAGACTGCTTTTCGCACTCGTTATGGCCATTTTGAGTTCTTGGTCATGCCTTTTGGTCTCACTAACGCACCGGCGGTGTTCATGGATTTAATGAACCGCGTTTGCAAACCTTACCTTGATAAGTTCGTCATCGTGTTCATTGACGATATTCTGATCTATTCTAAGAACAAGGCGGATCATGAGGAACATCTACGGTTGGTCTTGGAACTTTTGAGACAGGAGCAGTTGTATGCTAAGTTCTCAAAGTGTGATTTTTGGTTACGTGAAGTTCAATTCCTAGGACATGTGGTTAATGAACTGGGAATTCATGTCGATCCGGCTAAGATCGAAGCTATTAAAGACTGGGAAGCACCAAAGACGCCATCTGAGGTGCGGCAATTCCTAGGTCTTGCGGGTTACTATCGTCGTTTCATTGAGGGATTTTCGAAGATCGCTCAACCCCTCACTACTCTTACCCAGAAGGACCGAAAGTTTGACTGGGGTGAACCACAAGAATCAGCATTTCAGATGCTGAAGCTTAAACTTTGTTCTGCACCTATCTTATCCTTACCAGAGGGTACAGATGACTTTGTTGTGTACTGTGACGCTTCTATTCGTGGTCTCGATTGTGTGTTGATGCAACGCGGGAAGGTTATCGCTTATGCTTCTCGTCAACTCAAAGTTCATGAGAAGAACTACACTACTCATGACTTGGAACTGGGTGCGGTAGTCTTTGCGTTGAAAATCTGGAGACATTACTTGTACGGTACCAAGTGTGAAGTATATACCGATCACAAGAGTCTTTAGCATATTTTCGACCAGAAGGTGTTAAACATGCGGCAGCGTCGCTGGGTTGAACTCCTGAACGATTATGACTGTGCTATCAAATACCATCCTGGCAAGGCGAACGTTGTGGCTGTAACAACCCGACCCAGGGGGTGTCGGTTGGGATGCAGTTGATACCAAAATTGCACAACGGAAGCAACAATGACTAATAATTATTATTCAATAAGTATAGTTTTTAGGTGTACAAGGTCTACTTATATACATTCATTTAGTGTTATACAAAGATAAGGGGGAAGAGCTGGTGTATCTATGTGTGACTGGTGTAAAAAGGGCAGGGGCACATGTCCCTCCAAGAGGGTGACATGTGTCCCTCTTGATGACTCATCAAGTTTAATCGGGTCGGGTTCGGCTTCGGGTTCGTAACGAGTATCGGTCTGGTCTCGCAACGTGTATAACACTTATTTATGCTAGTAATATTTATGTATAATAGTTCGTGTTTTAGTTTCGTATATAAACGTGTTGTTTATTATTCATCTTTGGTCATTTTAATTGTCATATATTAATAATAAAGCGCGAAAAATTCTAGGCCCTAAAACCGGGGTGTTACAGTGGCGGACGCCTTGAGCAGGAAGGAGTCTGCGAATCCTCGCCGTGTTCGAGCCTTACAGCTCACCATTCATTCGTCGTTGCCCGGCCGAATCCGTTCTGCACAGTTGGAAGCCTTGAAGGAGGAAAACCTTAAGGCTGAGACTATGCACAGTGCTGACAAGCATCTTGAACTCAGGACCGATGGCTTACACTATTTTGCGGGACGTGTTTGGGTCCCATTGTTCGGGGGATTGCGCGAGCTTGTTTTGGATGAAGCTCACAAATCCCGGTATTCTATTCACCCTGGCTCCGATAAGATGTATCAGGATTTGAAGATACTTTATTGGTGGCCGAACATGAAAGCTGATATAGCTTCTTATGTCAGCAAATGCTTGACTTGTGCTAAAGTCAAGGTGGAGTATCAGAGGCCGTCTGGTCTCCTGCAACAACCGGAGGTTCCGGAATGGAAGTGGGAGCGAATCACGATGGATTTCGTCACCAAGCTGCCAAGGTCACCTAGTGGTTATGATATGATCTGGGTGATTGTTGACCGGTTGACGAAATCGACACGTTTTATACCTATTAAGAAAACCGATGGACTCGAGCGGTTGGCTCGACTTTACCTTAAGGAAGTGGTGGCTCGGCACGGGGTGCCTGTTTCTATTATCTCTGATCGTGATTCTCGTTTTGCTTCGCGTTTCTGGAAGTCTCTACACAAGGCTTTGGGCACTCAGTTGGATATGAGTATAGCTTATCATCCGCAAACTGATGGACAAAGTGAGCGGACGATTCAAACCTTGGAAGACATGCTTCGGGCGTGTGTTATCGATTTTGGCAAAAGTTGGGAGATCCACCTGCCATTAGTGGAGTTCTCCTATAACAACAGCTATCACTCTAGTATCAAGGCAGCTCCGTTCGAACCTCTATACGGACGGAAATGTCGATCACCACTTTGTTGGGCCGAGGTGGGCGAGAGCCAGCTCACTGGTCCGGAACTTGTGTACGAAACTTCGGAGAAAATCGTACAGATTCGTCATCGTTTGGCTGCTGCACGGGATCGTCAGAAGAGTTATGCCGATCGCCGTCGAAAACCTTTGGAGTTCCAGGTTGGGGACAGGGTACTTCTGAAAGTTTCACCATGGAAAGGTGTCATACGCTTTGGAAAGAGTGGCAAGCTTAACCCTCGTTATGTCGGACCATTCGCAATCCTGGATCGGATTGGGCCGGTGGCATACAGACTTGACTTACCGGCGGAGCTCGGTAGTGTGCACAACGTCTTCCATGTGTCTAACTTGAAGAAGTGTTTGGCTGATGAATCTCTCATTGTACCACTGGAAGAGATCAAGGTTGATGATCGTCTTCGCATTGTGGAGGAACCTGTCGAAATTCTCGACTACAAGATTCGTAGCCTTCGTCGGAGTAAAATCCGCATCGTTAAAGTTCGTTGGAACTCGAATCGTGGACCGGAGTTCACATGGGAACGGGAGGATCAGATGAAAGCTAAATATCCTCATTTTTTCCGAAGCGCGCGTTTGAATCGAGGCATGTTATTGCTGAAGCGGAATGAATCTTGGGTCGAGATTCCTTTCAACGTGGGGATGATGTGACAACCGGTAATTTTCCTTTCGTTTCATTCTTTCGTTTCTTTCATTTTGGGGCATTGCGCAATTTTCGGGACGAAAATTCTTTCAACGTGGGGATGATGTGACACCCGGCATATTTGGCTTAAACATTTTAGTAACATCTAAGTCTACTTTAGCGAGAAACATTTATAAACGGACTTAACTGGGTTAGTTGAGTCGGGTCAAGTTAGGGTTGTCCAGGGATCAATGATTTGGAGGATCATTGGGAGTCATTTTGGGAATATACTAGTACCGGGTTCCGTTGTTGGTGACATTACATGAACTAATTAAGTATATGTGTAGATTATGGGTCGTGTGGTGGATTATATACATAGATGTGTTTAAATGAAGTGTAAATGATTATCCGTGCTTAAATATGTTAAACATAGACTAAGGTTGCATGCTCATATGTTAAGGTATGATAGAATGCGTTAAACACGACAAACTGGAAAACTAGATAAACAAGGGTTCTGGTTCAACCACTTCGAGTGGTCGAAGGAGAAATTTTGTGTTGGTTCGACCGTTGTAAATGGGCGAACCTGGGATGTGGAATTGAAAGAATTCCCTTCGACCAGGACAGGGCTCATTCGACCCTGTGGAAGGGTCGAAGGAGACCACCTTCGACCACTGATATGGGGCGAAGGAGAATTAGTATAAATACCAAACTTTGTCATTTTTTATCATTTCACAAACCCTAACCGTCTCAAAACACTCTCAAACGATTTTAATCACTAAGGAAGGAGTTTTTGCTCTTATTTTTCATAATCTAACCTATCTACAACATCTAAACAAGAATCCAAGGTGTGTTCTTGATCCTAAACCTTTTTTAAATCATTTTAATTCGTTTTCATCTAACCCTAATTGTCCGGATCTGTTCTAAGGGTGTTTTCATGATTAAAAACCTTTTAAACATCTTTCTAAATCAAAACCTTATCATTTAAACATAGTTTTTCATAATAATAAACATGTGTTAATTATGTACTATGTGGTGTTATGTATTGTTCAATGATTTTGCTGCTGTAGCTATGATAGAAACATGATATAGGATTTGTTATTGATGCTAGTTTATTGTTGTTTAGGGTTAAAGAGGGATAGATGGGTATTTTGGGGGGTTTTAACGAATCTAGACTTGATGCATGATATTTATGATCAATAGAACTAATAGGGAAAGATCGAACACTCGACAAACTGAGCATTTTAAGTTGAATATGGATTGATTTCAAAAGTTTCCAAATTGGGTAAAGAATCCATGCATGATTGTGACGTTTCCATAATTCTTACCATTTTGGGAAAGGGCTGAAATGGACGTATTATCGGGAGAAATCGATGGGGTTTTGTAGGGATAAGTTATTCATGCTTGACTGCTGTGTTTGAGGATGTTTCGAGTCGTTTTGAATGTGTTTGAAGCGTTTTTAGGAAAATTTGCACAACAGGGGCGAACCTGGACTCCTTCAACCAATCGAATGTGCGAAGGAGAGAATCCAGGGTCGAACCTGGGTGTTGTTTGGGCGAATGTGGTAAAACGGTCGAAGGAGGCATCAAACGGTCGAACGAAACATAAAACGGGCGAAGGAGACTTAAAACGGGCGAAGGAGACTTAATCTGACTGGTTCGACCATTCTGATGCAGAAATGAGATTTTTGATACAAACTAAGTGTTTTATACTTGAACCTTGTGTGTAATCTATGCATACTTGATTAGTTAGGGTAATGGGTCACCAACGGGATGTCGGGTCGGTCTAGTGTGTCGGTTAAACATTTAAACACGCTTTAAAACATACTTGGTTACGATCTGGACAATTGGGGACTAGATAACCTTATGGTTATTAGTCGGAACACTTATGTGAACATTTTGATAGATCTCCGGTAGAGGGATTATCAAGGGCTTAGCATTTTTATTTGTAACCGAAGAACGCTATCTAAGGTGAGTTCACTGCCCCACTTTTACTGCTTAAACTTTTGGGGGAGAAAACATGCGCTAAACTATTTTGGTAACATATGTCATACTATGGTTTAAACTTGTGTACTATACGATCTTTTAAAGTCCCGGGGGAAACCATGAATGTGCGGGGATGCACAACGGGGGAAATATGGATAGATCTATTGGGCTTGACAAACCCCACTCGACGGCTTGGAGGGCCGGGCGGGTGCATATTGTCTCGAACTGGTAACACTCGTAGCGTGGCTACAACACATCGGGCTGAACACATGGTAACAGTCTAGTAATGGTTTTCCAATCGTAGTGGTAACAAAACATACGCCTAGCTAGCGTACTTGGTAACATTGATATGGTATGGACATGGTAACATTTTGGTAACATATTGAACAAACCTGTGAACTCACCAGCATTATATGTTGACGTCTTTTGGCATGTTTTTCTCAGGTCGCTAAGGTAGCAACGAATGGAACTAGGCGCACGAGTCTGCATTGGCGTCTAGGCTTAGTTCATGTTTTGTAATAACACTTGGTACTTTTGGTCTATGGTCTGTAACTTGATTAATGCTTCCGCTACTGGTTTTAAGTTTGTGAAAACTATGTCTTTTTGAATGTCATGAATCTTCATATAGAGTTGTTTATTGTGATCGTTGACTTGGATCCTGGTTTGTCATGCGCCTCGCGGTAAAACTCCGCAAGTGGAAATTTGAGGGTGTGACCGGTTCTGGGGCAGTTAAGGTTGGTAGCTCAGCCAAACATTTTTTGAGATCATTGAAGGCTGTATCTGCCTCGACTGTCCAATGGAACTCTTTCGTGATCAGGTATTATTTAAGAACGACCATTAAAGGTAACGTTCGCTCGGCAGCTTTAGATAAGAATCTATGTAACGCGACCAGCCGCCCATTGAGGGTTTGAACCTCTTTCAAATCGGACGGGGGTTTCATGGCGAGGACGGCTTCGACCTTTTCAGGGTTTGGTCGGATCCCATCTTTAGACATTAGGAAACCGAGGAACTTTCCTTCTTCTAGGCCGAACGAACATTTATTTGGGTTAAGTTTCATGTTTATTTCTCGGAGCTTATTGAAACTTTCTTTGATATCTTTCAACAATACTTCTTCATTCGAGCTTTTTATAACCACGTCATCTACATACACCTCTAAATTTCGTCCGATCTGATTCTTAAAGGCACGATCCATTACCCTTTGGTACGTTGCTCCGGCGATTTTTAATCCGAACGGCATTTTCTTATAGTAGTACAACCCTTGATTGGTGACGAAGGCTGTTTTGTCTTCATCAGCTTCGGCCATTTGGATTTGATGGTATCCCTTGTAGGCGTCTAAAAAACACTTCAGCTTGAAATTAGCTACAACATTAACTTTTAGGTCTATTTCTGGCAAGGGATAACAATCTTTAGGACATGCATCGTTTAAGTCTTTGAAATCGATGCACATCCTCCAGGATCCATCATGCTTTCGGACCATGACTGGATTGGAGACCCATGTGTGATATTCAACTTCTCTGATCATGTCCGCGTCTAGCAGGACTATTACATCATGGGCAATGGCCTTGATTCTATCCGGAGCCATGCTTCGTTTTTTCTGAGCCACTGGCCTTTTGTCGGGCCGGATGTTAAGCTTGTGTTCGGCCAAAGTTCTTGGTACCCCAGTCATGTCCGACTGTTGCCTAGCGAACACATCCAGGGATGTAGATAATAATCTCCATAAGGATTTTTTAACAGCTTCTGGTAACTGAGTACCGATGGTGATTTTTTGTTCTGGAAATGCTGGATGAATGGACCATTCTTCTGTGGCTTTAATTTCATATTTGTTTCTTTCAGGGACGGACTGTCCCAAGGTTGTCGTACTTCGGCTACACACACATCAGATTCGGTGTACAACGTGGCCACTCCTGTTTCGGTGGGAAACTTTATTGCCCCTTGGATTGTTTAAGTCACCATGCTGAAAGCTTTCATTCCGGGTCTTCCTAATATAATGTTGTGGACCGATGGTGCGCCGACCACTAGGAAGGTGAGAACAATTGTTCTTTGGTTTTCTTCCGTCCCCAATGTCACCGGAAGAGTTAATTGACCCAATGGGTGTATTATCTCTCCGGAGAAGCTGATTAATGGCATTTGGACTGGAAAGAGTATATCCTTAGTAGCCGGAGCTAACTGGTGATAACACTGGTAGTACATTATTTCGGATGCACTACCATTGTCGATGTAAATGCGTCGCACCACCTGTCCTGCAACGACTCCGGAGATTACAATTTGTGCTTCTTTGGCTTCTCTAGGATCAATGGGTGGGAAAAAGAGCAGCTTCTCCATCCATGGTGCTATATGGTCGTGACTTCTTTTGATCCCTTGTTCATGGGTGGATCGGATCATGTGAATTCCTGTCTGGTTGTTCGGATTGGAGATTGGTACTACGGCTGATTTTCCTTCTTTTAAGTCGCGGATCAAATGGGACAACTTCCCTACCTTGCATGTTTTGTCAATTTCTTGCTTTAGTGACCAGCAATCATCATTATTGTGGCCTTTTGCTTGGTGATATTCACAATATTTTTTGGTGTTTCTATCGGAGGTAGGTTTCTGCTTCAGAGGGGTTGGGAAACGTATTTGCTCGGTGCTCAGGATTTCACTTGGAGTTTTGCTGAGATCTGAGTAACTAGTACTTCGTGAGGAGCGTCCGGAACTGGACCTCTCACTTCGATCATTTCTTGAATACGGTTGTGACCTATGTTTTGACCACGAGCTGTTTCTTACAGTTGGTGCCTGAGCTCCTTTTTTCCAAGAGTTACTTCTGGAGTTTCCCTTGTAATCACTTTCTCCTGTTTGTCCGCATGTGTTTTTTCCTCTTGCAAAGGCTCGTGCCCTTTCCATGAGTACTTCCATTGTTTTTGGGAGATCTTCATGCAGTTTTTCAACCAATTGATTGTTGCGAACCCCGTGGCAGAAACCGGATATCCGCAGCTGATCGACAACTCCAGATATCTGCATGCTTTCTTTGTTGAATCGATCTATAAACTTTTCCAAAGATTCGCCATCTTTTCTTCGGATGTTGTGTACCTCCGTGATATCTTTTGTGCAACGTCTTTGTTGGGAGAAATTTTGTAAGAAGATCCGCCGCAGTTCTTTCCAATTTTCTATCTGTCCAGCCGGTAGACCGTCGAACCACACTCTTGCGGCTCCGGTCAATGTTTGAGCGAACATGTGACACCATGCTGGCATGGGCCACAGTTCTATCTCCGCAGCTCCGCCAAAATAAAAAACGTGGTCATCCGGATCTGAGGTTCCATCGTACTTCTTGATGGTAGCAGGCATTTTTAGCTTGGCTGGGAGTGGGGCACTGGCAACCCTCGGAGTGAAATTCGAATACGAAGTCATATAAGCTAGTCTGTACGAGGCAGTAAGTTCGTCATCAATGATACTAGAACTGGGTTGTTGCTTAGCTGGAATCACTGGTACGGTGGTTATTGGCCCAGTAGATGTAGGTCCAGTTGGCAACGGTCCCGGGTATCCAAAAGACATCAAATAGCCATAAGGTGTTTGTATTGGTACGGAAGTGACCACAGTGGAGTATGTTGGGAGATTGGCTGGAGTGGACATCGTAGTGGATATTATCCCCTCGGAAGGGAACAAATTTACTTGTACACTACGAAGCCTTTCTTCTCTGTCTTGCTGATCCTTTAGTTTTATCAAGAAGTCACGGTTTCGTTGGAGGAAAGTCTCATCAAACTCTGCTGATATGGTTTGCATCCCTGTGGTTGCAGTGACCATTTCAGTATTAGAGACTGTTATGGAGTCCGATAACACTCTGGAATAACCAGCTGTGTTTTGTTCGGAAGTGACGATGTCGTCATCTTCTCTGTTTGTAATGTCAACAACGTTCAAATTTTCCATAGCCATTCCAGATCTGAGTGGAGAGAGTAGATCTGCAATAGGATGACGCCAATTGAAGATCCAAAAGCTAGAACGTACCTCATGAAGGAGGTTGAAGACGATTAGCTTGATAAGATCTTGGATTAGTTTACCTGCCAAACTTAACAAACCGTTAGGCTCGTCACAGGGGAGCAGGGAGGGCCTCTTTGTGACCACCCTCCGGCGTGAGGATAAGTATTTGTTGGTGAAGGAAAGAGAATAGAGAAAGAGAGGGAGGTTCGGAGTGTGTCGGAGCGTAGCTTACTTGTACTTTTGAAGGGGTATTTATACTAGTCAGAATAGTTGTACTTTCGTTCATTCAGGTGTACTAACCTTCAGAGCCTATGACCTCCGGTCATGATTTTAATGTGCTTCAGAACATGTGTCGTAGTGGGCCACGTCTTCTTAGGAGATGCCGCGTCTCTTAGGGGTTGTAGTTTGGAAGCGAGGTTTTATACCTCTTCAATACCAAACCACATCGAGCCGGGGGTCTCACTGGAAGCAGTATCTCTATTCTTAGGGGTAGAGGTAAGGTTGTCTATATCTTACCCTCCTCAGACCCTACCTTAGTTTTGCTATAGGTGGGATTAACTAAGTATAATGATGATGATGTATATCAGGATCAATGTCAACACAGTTTTTTAACCGTGTAGTTTATTTTACCTCTCATGTTATCAGCAATAACAAAACAGAAAAATATGTTAGTTTATGAAAAGCTCGACTAGTAAATGCTATAAATATAATAGTTCCATTATGTATGTGTTAAACATGTATCTTAACTTATGTTTGTCAAAGAGTGACAACACGCTTACATTGAAAAAAAATATTGTTGTTTTTTGAGAAAATTGCTCGAATGGTCCTTGTGGTTTGCACTTTTTTCACCTATAGTCCCCAAGTTTTCAAAATTACAGCTATAGTCCCGAAACAGTGAAATTTTTTAACTCGGATAGTCCCTGAGGCTAACTGAGGTTAAATAATCCAGTTAAGTGGCTGTGAAATTACAAAACTACCCTTACTTTAAAACAAATAAAATATAACACTAGTGGGTCCCACACTTCATCTTCCCCACTTCATCTTCTTCACCACCACCATCCCCACCACCACCACCAACCATAACCAGACCAAACGAACGTCACCACCACCCCCCACCACCAGAACCAACCACAACCACCACCGCTGTTATCCTCCACCACAGCCACATCCATCACCACCTGACCCACAACCGTCCCCAAACCACCATAATCGAACCACCCCTTCAATAACCACGACCAAAAACAAATCCTCACCCACAATCACGACCGGATCTGGAGCAACCGACACCATCGGTCACCACAACCATCACCGATAACCCCTCCATCAACTCTATTACAGCCCATTTCCTTAACCCGACCTCAAAACCCATCGAAAACCACGTCTGTTTCTACTGTTTCTGCTCATTCGCAGGCCTAAACCACCGTTTCTATGCCCGTTGTAATGGTGAACGTTGTCAATGGAAGGTTGTAATGGTGAACGTTGGTTGACTGTTTGGTGACGGTTTGAGGATGGGAGGTTGTGGTGATGAACTGTGGTGGTAGTCGTGTTTCCGAATTCAGAGAGAGATGGAGATGGATATTTTGTATATTTTCAGATCTGATAGAGATGTAGGGTGGTTTTATATCTAGGGTTTGGTTGGTGGGGAAGATGAAGGGTGGTGATGATGGTTTGAGTAGGTTGTGATTGTTTGTGGAGGTGGTGGGTGGGGGTCGGTGGAGGTGGAGGGTGGAGATGGGTGGTGGTGGTTTGTGGAGGTGATGAGATGAAGAAGATGAAGTGGGGAAGATGAAGTGTGGGACCCACTAGTGTTATATTTTATTTGTTTTAAAGTAAGGGTAGTTTTGTAATTTCAGAGCCACTTAACTGGATTATTTAACCTCAGTTAGCCTCAGGGACTATTCGAGTTAAAAAATTTCACTGTTTCGGGACTATAGCTGTAATTTTAAAAACTTGGGGACTATAGGTGAAAAAAGTGCAAACCACAGGGACCATTCGAGCAATTTTCTCTTGTTTTTTTGTTAAAAAAATTGTCCCACTTGACGCTTCATTGAATTAAAACGAACTCCGATGCAGAGACTACTCACCCGCTTAATTAATAGCTATGTACCGACTAACTTTTTTTTTAACGACAAATTTTTATTACACCTTTATTCCATCTTACCTTGCATTTGCAAGGATTTGAACCCACAACATTACATTTGTAAGGGGGACACCATACCACTAGACCAAGAGGTCATGGGTAACCACCGACTAACTAACAAAGAAATAAATCTCACTAATATCCGATTGGTTACACTAAATCGTAAGATACTTTTTTTTAACGGAAAATTTTATCACACCTTAATTTCACCTCACTTTGTATTTGTAAGAATTTGAACCCACAACCTTACATTTGTAAGAGGAGACACCATACCACTCAATCTTTTAAGATACTACCATCTTATAACTAAAAGTAGTATAAAACTAGCTAGTAGCCGGGTCGGATCCCATATATGGAAGGTGAAAACGGGTCATCCCGAACAACAACATTGACCTTTGACCACAGTGGACCCAAATATATTGGTCTAGCTTTTACCGGCTTTACTTGCACCTAATTAGCTTACTACAAGTCAATAACTACTTGAACATATTAAAGCGTTACAAAACGTTGCCGTATCACATTATTCCCTCAATTTCAACGGTCAATATTCAAATCCCTAACCTTCCACCGTCACCTTTAACTTGAACATTTCATTCCCTCCTACCTTTGACCCATATCTATACCAATATATAAACACTTTTAATCTTCAAGATTCTTTAAACCCACCTAATCCTCCCCAAAATATTCATACCCATATCATCAAATCTTGTTTTTGATTCAAAAAAGTTTATAAAAATGGCATTTTTTTGGAAGAGACCAAGAGCTAGCCGTTTGGCTGGCAAGAAACTTCTTTCAAAGCAAAGTTCTAGGATAGAACTCACCATTCCAACACATTTTCGATGCCCGATATCGCTCGATCTGATGAAAGACCCGGTGACTTTGTCAACGGGTATTACATACGATCGAGAAAGCATCGAAAAGTGGATAGGTGATGGAAACCAAACGTGTCCGGTTACTAACCAAGTCCTCACAAATTTTGATCAAATACCGAATCATATGATCCGGAGAATGATTCAAGATTGGTGTGTAGAGAATCGGTCTCACGGTGTTGAGAGGATACCTACTCCTCGAACACCGATTACCTCTTATGATATCATGGAAATTTGTTCGAAAATGATGGCTTTCGCTTCGAAAGGGGATGCGAAAAGGTGTCTTGATTTGGTGGAGAAGGTAAATGTTTGGGCTAATGAAAGTGAACATAACAAGAGTCTTATTAAAGACAATGGGCTTGGGTACGTGTTAGCAGCTTCATTTGATGCGTTTTCGAGTCTTTCGTTCGAAAAACATGAAGATCTTCTAAAGGAAATTATGTTATTGTTAACATGGATGTTTCCTTTAGGGGTTGAAGGGCGATCTAAGCTTGGATCACAACAATCTTTACGTTGCATGACATGGTTATTATCAAGAGATGATTTGTTACTCAAAAAAAGTTGTGTATTAACCCTAAAAGAGCTTCTTTCCACTGATCAAGCCCATGTAAACACCTTAATCAACATCGATGGCGTTCCAGAAACATTGATCAACCTTATAAAGGAACCCGATAGCCATTCGGTTAAAAAATCTTCTTTTTCAGTCATATATCACATTCTTTCAGCCCAAATTGGTCACAAAAAACTCTCATCAACATTCTTGGAGTTGGGTGTAGTTGAATTGAGCTTAGATGCTCTTGTGGAAGCCGATAAGGGTTTAAGCGAGATGGCGTTAGGCGTTTTGGATCGCGTCTCAGATTCGAAAGAAGGAAGGGAAAGAGTGCAACAACATGCATTGAGTGTGCCATTGCTAGTGAAAAAGATACTAAGAGTGTCTTCATTGGCTACTGAGTTTTGTGTTTCAATTTTATGGAAGCTTAGCAACAATGGTGAAGGGAATGCTTTGGTGGAAGCACTTCATGTTGGTGCTTTTCAGAAGCTATTGCTCATGTTGCAAGTCAACTGTGGTGAAGAGACAAAGTTGACGGCTACTGAGATGTTGAAGTTGATGAATCAATACAAGAATAAGTTGGAATGTTTTGATTCTGCAGATTATAGGTATCTTAGAAAGTCTTATTGAGTTTTGGTAGATTGTAATTAATTTTGTTGATAAATTTTGACAAGTGTATTGAAGGAAAAGAGTAAATTATGTATAACCTGAAAATGGAGAGACCAAAATTTTGTTAACTTGTACAATCAAATTAAAAAAATATTTAAGTATACTTCGTTCATTTTTCTTGTATGAACAAACAATAATTGTATTAATTAAATGCAATATTTATAGTTTGTGTTTATTAAAAAATAAAGTCAAAATGGAATTTATTAATCCCACATTTTTACAGTTGGTCGATAATAATCTCACCTGAGTTTATTCTTCCTACCACTCCCGTCTTTCAGACATTTTACTCTCAATGCACCCCCCGTTAACTCACACTAACGTCGTTAGCTGAAACTCACAATTTTAGGCGATTATTCACCGGATTTGAAAGAGGGAATCAAGACGAAGATATCGGTATGTTCAATTATAGAAATAAGCATGGTTCGTCGGTTGTAGGTTGATGTTCTCCTCGGATGGGATGACCAGAACTGACAATTAAACCATCAAACCGTGCTTATTTCTGCAATTGAACATACCAATATCTTCGTCTCGATTCCCTCTTTCAAGTCCGGTGAATAATCGCCTAGAATTGTGGATTTCAGCTAACGGCGTTAGTGTGAGTTAACGGGGGGTGCATTGAAAGCAAAATGTTTTAAAGGTGGGACTGGTGGGAAGAATAATTCAGGTGAGATTATTATCGGCCAACTGCAAAAAGGTGGGATTAATAAATTCCATTTTGCCAATAAAATATTATATACAATCATCTTAATTATGAATTTGTATGCACTTCATCTCATAGCAACAAGTAGGACTGCAAATGAACAAAACATTCAATGAACAGTTCGTTAACTGTTTGGCGGGAAGTTTGTTTGTGTTTGTTGTTTAATAAATGAACAAACACGAACAAGAAATTTCGTTCGTTTAGCTAAACAAACAAAAATGAACAGAGGCCGCGTTCGTTCATTTATGTGCGTGAGCGTTCGCTAACGTGTTCGTTTATGTTCGATATCAACATTAGGTTCATTAACTTTTATTAACTTAAGTAATTCCAATTTTCTAGTAATAGATTATTTAGTAAATATTAGGGTATTACATATTAATGTTACTTCATTTATTTTGATTAACTATTAGTTTTAGCAGATTAAATGAAGACTTGGAGGGGTTTTTTTTTGTGAATTAAATGAGTACTTCAAGTTTAATATGATTATTTTTATTATGTTGGAATATTATGTTTTGGTAATTATGTTATCAAAATTATATCAAGCATGTTTGGATAACTGGGTTACTATATTTTGTACGGATCAACGTAATGTTTGTGATAAAGATACGATTTAATTTATTCAAAAGTTAATATATGTTTGTGTTCATTTTTTTTCATGAACGCTCGCTTGTGTTTATAAATATTCTTTTGTGTTTGTTTATACTCACTTTTTCCGGTACCTAAAGTTAACAAACAAACACAACCGAACACGAACCCATTCATTTCATTAACAAACAAACACAAACAAAAATTCTTGTTCGGTATCATGAATAGTTCGTAAACACGCTATTTTCTTAACAAACGAACATGAATAAGACAGTGTTCGTATTCGTTCGCAGCCCTAGCCACAAGTGCACGTTATTAAAGAAAACTAATAATTATGTATATATATGTGTGTGTGTGTGTGTGTATGTGTATGTATGTATGTTATTGTACATATACGAGCCAAACTGATTCCAAGCTTATCTAGAGTTCTATTTCTGAAGCACGTGCTTGGCTTATTTATTGGTTACTACTAGTCTACTATAATATATAAATAAAACCTATTGTGGGACACATGTCATCTTCTCAGGCCATATGATTTTCTTTTTCCCGCTCATTTTTTCACTAACTTTCTTTCCTTATTTTTCTCTCCTTATTTTTCTCTCAAACTCTAACAAAAAATCCTCTCTTGCTTTCCACTCCATAATAAGCAGCTTAACATCACAAACCCTAAAAGTTCCTAATCTTCTCTCATCCGATCCTCTCCTAATCGATATCTATTCTGTTTCAGATGATATTGTTATCTGATAGAGTCACGGATTCATGTTTTTAGCATCAGGTATGCTTTTACTTTCTTCCCTAACATATATAACTGATGAATATCGACTTTCTTATTGTTTCAATTTAGTATTTTAGGAATTTAATTCTTCATCTCGGACTAACAAATCGCTGCTTCATGATTTTCATATGTATGGCAACATCTTTGATTTATTTCATGGATTCGGCATGCCTAATGAGGTGTTCTTTAAAACTTTACTTGACTTGATGAGGTTTATGAAGGATTTAGTATCTAATATCAAAAAGTTTTGTGGCAGATAAGAGACCGAACAAGCGAACACCATTTATATGGGTGGATCTTATAGTTGGGTTTGAGCAAATTGATTATTTTGGATCCTAGATTAGGCTATCTAGGTTTGGTTTTGGTGCTTCATGCGTTTTCTTATTTATTTTTGTATACAGATCTTTAGATGGGTTTGACCCAAATTGATTAGTCGGATCTCATACAGATATTAATTTTTGTATACATATCTTTAGATGGGTTTGACCCATATTGTTTAGTCGGTTCTTCTAAAATGAATACTAATCCCGGTCTCTTAAAACCCTAGGTATGGATCGTCATTCTAACATTGTTGTCTTACAAGAAGGTTTGAAATGAAACCTACAATTATGGTGCAACACTAGAGTTGTTATAATGCAATGTTGTTATTAGTTTATCATTGATATTTTGATTTTGATGTTAATAACATATGCTAAATGGCTTCTCTTATTTCTGTTTCTATAACCATGACTAAATAAAGGTGTGATATGTGTTCCAAAAAATATTTTCACATTAAACTGAAGCAAAAAAAAATGATGTTTTGTTTTGTATCTCTAAGAATTATTCTTCTCAGTTGATTGAATTTATGTGCATTTAGCTCACTAGGAATTTCGCCTTTCACAAATATATCAAGAACGACTTTTGAAGTTACAAGCAAATGAGTATGAAAAGACGCATGAACTTTTAGTAAGCGTGTGAAGAAACAATAAGTAACACAGTGATTAGTATTGATCACCGGGTGGTTTATACTTACGTAACTACAAGATTAATCCTTTACCTAAACCGTGATGGTTAACCCGTTCGGATGTTTAGTGTGTGTGAGTGTGTGTGAGTGTGTGTAGAAAGTGTGTGAGAACACGAGGTTTAAGTGGTTCGGTCGTTAATGACCTACGTCCACTGTAAGTACACCGGAATATTATTATGAATGAGAGATTACAAGGATTGTATATGGTTGTGATGGCTATTTTCCGAATGAGAATACAAGGATTGTATATGGTTGTGATGGCTATTTTCTGAATGAGAATACAAGGATTGTATGTAGGCCTATTTATAAGCACGTAGTGGGCTGCATGGAAAGGCCCACAGGTGACACCATTGGCTTGGGCCCAACCGAGGCCCAAGTCCATGGTTCTTCTGAAATTGGCGGGAAAGACCGACTACTGTTGATGACGTCACGCTACAGTGTGGTCGTTGTTGAAGCTGGACACGTGGCGGATTTCTGGTGGTGCACAGTGATGCTGTACGTGCTACAGTGCTCAGGCTATCTCTGCCGTCTGATGTGATGTCTGACATTTTGGCGAGGTAATGCCTGCTCGTCACTGTTTGACGACAACATGCACAGTGTAGTCGTTCGACCTTTGTACTATCTGCCACATGTCCTTCTTCTGCTGGTGTGTACACTGACATAGATCTTTATGAATCTTCCTCTTGTCATTCTTTGTTCCTCGTATGAAAAGTGCTAAGGGAAGATTCCGCGCGTGATCGTACGCGCGTGTCAGGTAATGTCTGTTGCTTATCATCTGTCCTGGCGAGCGAGGCACGTTGATTACTTGTCCTCGCGCGGGTGCGTTGCTCCGCCGTGGTCTGGTGCAGGGTTGTTGTTTCATGGGGATAGGGACGCCTTTCTGATTAGGCTCCCTATCCCTTCAGCGTATTAAAAGATGGCCATCTTCCAAATGGCCAGGTCAAAATTGGTTCCAAGATTTTGACAACTTCATCAGCATGATAATACCACTTACTTTCTAACTTGATTTTGTAAAAAATTTAAATCTCTGTTTCATGTCAGGTCGATGATGGTGGTAGTGATGGCCATTTGTTGAACTGAGGTTAGGTCGCTTCTCATTATTGTCATTCAGTTGTAGCTTTTGGTTTTGGAATTATACCGTGGTATTGTTAGTTTTGCTACACATTTTGACAATCGCTTTGTTTGTTTACTTGCATGATTTGATATGTAAGATTCAATTATAAAGCCTTGATCTGAACTAGCATGTGTATGTTTTATTGACAGATTTGTAACTTGAAAAATCTTGCCGCTGTTTTTCGTCAAGGAAAGCAACAAATGATGACCTAAATGGCAGTTGAAAAGGTTAAAATAGAATATAATGTTAAGTCTTCCAGAAGCTTCTTGGACAGCGCTAGCTAGTGAGCTATTAGGGATCTTGATTCCACTGAATGCACATGACTCTAAAAAAGAAGCTTATCATTTGTACAGATCTGCAGACACTAGATTGATCATATACGCCGATTGACACCATAATATAATTGAGCATACAAGTTGGACCATAACTTTAAGGAAGCTTATGATCAGGAGTACTGCAACCATCTTGAAATAGCGTGTTAATAAGTGAGTATATATTGGCACCTCTTTAACATGCATAGATGCAATGTATATGTTGATTCTTTTTCATTCTTATTTGATATAGTAATTATTTATTTAATTTTCACGTATGTATATTTTTTTACTTTTATCTAAATCACAACTATTTTGACCTTTATATGTTATGCATTTCAGTCCCTTTAATTGGCTTTTGGTGGTCGCCTAGAGTCCTCATTGGCCGCTCAAATTTATTATTCATCATTAACTTTCATGTAATTCATGGTTTCCTTTCATTTTGCTAATTGTTTTTATGTTTTTTTTTTTTACCAAAAGTTAATTTTAGTTTTACTTTTTTGCTTAATCAGATTCCCGGTTCAACAACATATAATGTTGCTTCTTGCTACATGACAATTACACTTATCAAAGATCTTCCCTTGGCAGAGAATTTTGAAAAAGGAGATGATGCATTCAGAAATTCATGATTTAATCCTTTACATCACGTAAGGTGAGTGGGTCTGGCAGATTATGTAACGAGTCAAAATAAATTCGGGTCATTGTTTTGTATACTTACAATGTTGATTTGGTTTTTGGGCAGATAGAAACAAAGGCTAGAGGCTAGGTGTGATTGCTATTGTAAGCTTTCATTTTCGAAATATGTACCTATAAATATGTTTGTAAAATCATTAAACAACTATAAATTTTATTATTTATTTCATTTTTTAGTACTACCCGTGTAGTACACGGGTTCTAACCTAGTAATTATATATATATATATAATAAAACTTTTGTATATCTTTTATTTAATTATAATTTATCATGTAAAATTTAGTAATTATTACTAGAGTAAATTGCTATTTGAGGTTTTATGATTTGTTCAATTAAACTACTTGGTGTAATTAGAAACGTCAGATGTTCAATGGGTTAAGAATTTGAAAATTGGACTCCAGTAATTAAATTGTTTAAATCACGAGGACACAAATAGTAATTTAATCCTATTATTATATGAACACGATTAATATATTAAATTAAAATTATATAAAGAAAAACTCGTTTAGTCTGGCGAGCTGGCTCGATCTCTATATGTGAAGCTTGGGCTCATTTGGTTATTGAGTCTCAATTAATTCTCATGCTCATTGAAAGTCGACTTGAGTCGAGTTTATAGCGAGCCGATCTCATATAGCTCACAAACAGCTTGGCTTGTACACGTTTTCCACCTCCAACCCTATGATTCCATGTATCTACCAACATTAATGTAACCCTAAACTAGCATTTGAATACCGAAAGAGATTGCATCCTATTTTCATAATACATATACGTGTTAAAGTCTTCAAATTTTATGTATCAACTGATCAATCAAAACATTTTCATTTAAACAAGGTCTCGGTTCTGGTTTTACTTCAATTAATCTATGGCACTCAAAGCAAAATTGCCGCTAATGATTTACTTGGTTTTGATTTTTTTTGGGCTAACCGAAATATCTGAATTCAAAATGTGGCCAACCGAACAAAATTCAACCATCAGTTTATTCGGTTCAATTATCTGATTAAACAGTTTATTATTCGATTGAATTTAGTCTGGTTATCGGAGTAAGAAACATTAGAGGAACCGGAAACAAATTCACGATTCAATTTCAATTCGGTTTTTTCGATTACAGTTTTTCACGAGTAGATATCAGAAATTGAATACTTGCTAAAAACTGCCCTATATTTCCTGTCTACAGCCACAAATTGTAACAATTATATCAAGAGTATTAAAATACGCATTCCATAGTCTTTCCATTTAATATGATCTATAAAATATCTACTATCACACTTAAAGGAATTATGTTCAGTGGACTTGGGAGTGGCGGCGAAGTGTTTTAGATTATTCCGAACAGTTTCAGCTTCATGACCTGTTAGAGGATCTGAATGGGGTCGTGTTCCAGCTGACGTGTGCGTAACTATACATATTTTACAATGGATTTTAACACACGTTTTGCTTTAATATTTATAAAAATGGTTTAGACCTTAATATTAAAACACACACAATAGGGCAAGTGTACCCTGTCATATATGTAGTAACGTACAGATAAGAACCAGATATCGATCCATGGACGCGCGCGGAGCAATTGTACTAAAACTCTGTCCCCGATTTACCAGTAGGAAAAGATAAGTTTGAGTTTTGTTTAAGACTAAATTAATTCTAAAACATGTAAATAACTTAACAACGACTCCAAATAGAAAATATAACTATAAAAGCTATAATACGCCAATCCTAGCATGTCATCTATATAAGAAATAAAGGCGTGATCAACATTCCCATTTTCCGACAGTTAGTGTCCCTTTCGGGCATCCTAACATGACAACTATATGGAAAGCTAACACGAATACACATGTTAGCCACCTCAAGTCGTTCATTAGCGCGCAGCTGATATGATCTCATGTGAATCTTTAAAGAAGGGTTAGTATCACCTTTCGGGAGTCCTCAACCACACTAGCAAAGGAAAGCAATATCGAATACACAATACGACCACCGAGACTAGCATAAAGTAGAGCATTTCACAACCTATTCCATTTTACTAACTTTGAACACAAATCTACTAAGATCGCTATTTCTACCAAAATAACTAGCAAAGATCATTAACCGTGTCAAAGATTAGTAACAACACCATTAAGCTTTTTAAACTCTTTTACGTGTCGGTAAACATTTATAATCATTATCCGAGTGACTTTAACCAAACCAATACCCGGTTACAGTTTCATGGTGTAAACTTTATTAACAAGTTAACTAGTTTACTACCGGACGATTAAACGGACGGTTTTCTCAACAAGTAATCCGCCTAACACATTCGATAATCATCAAAGTCATCCGAACACAACTACAAATCTATCAACAATGAAACAAGGTTGCATTATGATCATCAAGATTCAAACATTAAAAGCGCCAAATTTATACAAAACTTGATTTCACGCTAACGATTGTTTTAACTACTAACTAATACTAATGTTCTTGCCCGTAGGCGTACGATTAACTAAAATAACATCAATGTAGCAAACAAAATCAGATTTGGATCTAAGAAAGCTCAAAGGATCAAACCATAAGATTGCTAAAGAGATGGATTGGATGATGAAGGATGGATCGGACGGATTCCCGAGCTTGTTAAACGGCCTTCCAGCAGCTCCTTTGGTCCAGAAATCGCCTAAAATCGCCTCTCCAAAACCCAATAATCGATCAGTGGGCTGAATGGGAGTTTTATAGAAGAACAGGGCCTTCGAGCGGCCGCTCGAAGCCTGTGAGCGGCCGCTCACTTTACAGACAAGTGGACCAGTTGCTCGATTGCTGACGTAGGCCTTCTAGAATGTTTCTGGAAATATCAGGATGAGCGAGCGGTCGCTCGAAGCCTCCGAGCGGCCGCTCACAGGACCCGAGGTCCTGTTTGCGCGCCGAAAATTGCGTTTTTCCTTCAGTTATGCTTCCGGGACATCGTTTAAGACCTGAAACTGCAAAGATACCAAAATAAGCACCAATTCTCGTGTATAAGGTCAAAAACGTCTGAAAACGGGAGTTAAACGGGGACTTTTATATGTGTAAATTAACGTATATCAATCCTCCCCACACTTGAACTTTGCTTGTCCTCAAGCAAACACTTAAACAGAAAATAAACGAAAAACTCGCCAAGTGGCAACAAAGGCAAAATATAGCCTGTACAGACGATAATAGACAAGCCAACAAAGATATATAAACAGGTGATAAGATAACTAAAAAGCAACGACTCACTTCCGATCTACAAGCACGCTAACCCGTACACGACTCACAATGTTCACACACACTCGGTTTTATTTATGATACATACGTATAACGTGTATGTGTAAATCGCTCCATTGCCAAGACAATGAATCGTGCAATATCATGAGCTTGTCAAAAGATCTAGTCTTCACCAACTAACGTGTGAAAAAGCACAAATCAAGAGGTCTTTTACGGGTTGTAATGTTAGGCAAAGGTAAGGGTGCGGAATGGATATTTAAAGTGACAAATCGGCTAAAACCCAGCGGTTATGTCTAAATAATATCAACTAATACAACTGTACAAAACAAACGCGAATATAGGCGATTTTTATTTTAAATCGAGCTAACTTATAATTCTTAACTTTAAAGCTCTAAAAACTGCTCGAATACTGCTAATTCACCCTATTTTAGGGTGTTCTATTTTTCTGGATTTTTTTTAACATAAATATATATCTATGATATATATAATGAATTGAAACTGATTATATAATCAACAAACGGGTTCTAAATATATAAACCCGAACACGAACTA
The DNA here is from genome assembly GCA_028751855.1 of Ambrosia trifida. Classification (NCBI taxonomy): domain Eukaryota; kingdom Viridiplantae; phylum Streptophyta; class Magnoliopsida; order Asterales; family Asteraceae; genus Ambrosia; species Ambrosia trifida. The sequence continues at coordinate 215,155,111 of CM054122.1, read as the reverse complement.
TTTACAACACATAAACTAGTAGAACAATAACCTAAACCGAGTTTTAACACAAAAGGTTTAAAAGAAAAAGGTTATTTGGTTTAGTGGTGAAATGGTGTGGTAAATAAGAAAAAAAAAACACGGGATTAGGTTCAACATGGTTAACTAGTGGATAATATATGGGTGCGGGAAACAGATAGAACGAAAAGAAAAGGCTAAATCAAAAGGGTAACCTAAATGCCTCAATCATTTTCGTACAATCTCACACGTATCTGGTCTAAACAAGTATACTAGTGACAAGTTCTAAACGGCACAAAACATCCGGCTCACTCGCAAGCATGTCAAAGAAATGTAATCTATTCTAAGGCTCAAACGCTCACGTAACCGGAAGGAAATGGGTGCAAGTGTACGAATATAACACGCTCGTATCTCATCTGTTTGTCGCGCCTCGAGTTATCTTTATCAAAATTTAGTTAGGCTTGATGTTTATATGAGAATATATACATATATGTACTTTTAAAGGTTTTTTTTTAACATATATATATATATATATATACAAGAGGACAAACAAGATATAATCCCTCCCCACACTTGAAATTCACATTGTCCCCAATGTGACGATAGAAAGCGTTTATGAATTAGCTATCTATAGTGGGAAAAAGGAGAATAATACTCCCCTGGTGTCGAAGAAACGCCCGGGTAAATGGACGGCATGAGCCCCGATAACGGTGCTCGCCAGTTCCCTGCAACATCAACATTCTTGACAAAAAACAAACTCATCAAATACACCCATTCATCGTCACACTTATTCAAACAAACCAAACATTACTGAAAATTAAAATGCGGAAAAGTAAATAGTTCAAGTACAAAAAATAAAACAAATCCATGGGTGCTCGCACCCATATACAGTACCAACAGGAATAAGACAAACAAAATAGTACCAACTTACCAGCAATTCCTCAATCCTCATCATCATGGTGAGTCCCTGATGATCCCGCTGCATCACCACTTCGTCTCCGCTTGTCCCCCGAATGTCCCCTCTGTGGGGGATTCCCAAAATGGTTTGGGAAACAAGCATGAAATTCAAAGACAAGGTAGTCTAGGGTCGCCCCTTGATGCTGTAGGGACTCGCCATGCTGGTATAAGGTGTCGCGCGTTTCTGTTCTGAACGCGCCAAACTCATCATAGAAGTCTTGAGGATGCTGGTAGTAATACTGCTGCTGGTGAGGCAGTAGAGGCTCCTGCTGGTGTGGCTGCTGCTCATGTGGCAGTTGTACTGGTGACTGCTGCTGCTGTGGTGGCTGCTGCTGCTGTGGTGGTGGAAGTGGGTCCCAGATCACATTATTGTGCCCTTTTAACCGGCACGTCCCATCTTCATACTCATGTAGGATCCCCATGTGTCTGAGTGTATCTAGGTCGACATAGGATCCTCCTCTAACCCGAGTAAGAGTGTTCCTTGCTGCCTTAAGGACACCCATTGATCTAGCAAGAGCCGTCACATATTCTCCACCATAAATCATACTGCCCGGTTTCTCCCCTGCTGCGGTAGTAAGAAAAGAAGCTAGTAATGCAGCTAAGTTAACCTGTTGGTCACTTACCAGGGCGTACAAGAATAATAAATCTGGAGTGGGGCAGTTGGTGGAACTTTCTTTCTTTGCAGCCACCGTTCCACAGAGAACCTTTTGGAATACCCGGAGCAATGGGTCAATAATCTTAGTCGCTTTTGACCCTTGGGGGTTGTATTCTTGAAGCCCCGTCAGTTGAGCCCAAAAATTGTTTCGCAATTGGTTGTCGTCGGGGAAGCCATGCATAGCTTCATTGAAGCTATCATCGTAGATCTCTTCCTCGGTATAAATTCCTAAGTGGTGACCCAGCTCTGCGACTGAAATGTCGCGCCAGATTCCCCCAAGGCGAAACTGCAACCCATGTATCCCGTTTGCTTGAAAGTTCCGTTCTAGATGCTTTCTTGGCCTTCGATAGGTCAAGGTGGAGAAGAATTCAAGAGTTATCTCCATGAAGACCGGTTCGTTTATTGAAAGCAGGTTCTCTAGTGGTTGGTCCATCCATTCCCTTAGCCTCTCCTTTTGATTTACCTCTGCTAGAGTATCCCAACAAAGCCTACGCGGAGTGGCAATCATTTCCCTTCGCGCATTTAGCTCGTCAAACTTCTCTAGACACCCGCGTTCTTTCGGGATTGTCGGGTCAAATCTCAAAAAGCGGTGCACCATCTGCATCAAAATGCTTAAATATGTCAATTTTAATCAAAGGAATAGGACCCGGACCCAAAACACGCCAAAACAAAAAATAAAAATTCTTCACAGAAGCATTGAGCGGCCGCTCGAAGGCATGGAGCGGCCGCTCACAGGAGCCTGCGCGCCAATTTTCGTTTTGCAGCCCCTGTTTTTCGATCCTGTGCACTGGCGTTTGCCCGGTTTTCAGTGTTTTAGCCAAATGCACTCCAAAAGCGGCCATTCAAGCACTTGATTTTTGAAAAATTATAAACTTTGGCGCTTGAATGGCCGAACTTGCGCAATTATGAAGTTTTAAAGTGAATTTGGGATTTTAACACCTACGCGCCTTCACTTTGCAAATCACCTTAACTTTAAGTCATTTAGCGCAAGGTGTTTAAAGCCCAAATATTTATGGAATAATCATCGAATTTGGGGCGCGTTTGTTTAGTTATGAAGAATGCCCCAAAATTCATGAATATCCCAACTCTAAACTACAATCTAATAACTAGAATCCTTAAAATTTGGGGATTTGTTAAACATTATGAAGAATCCCCAAAAATTAATAAAACAATACAATAACATAACCTAAACATGATGAATTTGGGGATTAATTGAACAATTATGAAGGGTCCCCAAAATTCAACAACAAACCTAACTACATTAACATATATACTAGCATACAACCCAATAATCAAATTAATCTACAAACATTCTAAACTATACTAACTATAAGGCTAAGAAAATTGACCCAAATCTTTAAAAATTTCCGGAATTTATTTAAACATTATGAAGAAAACCTCAAAAACTCAAAGATTTAGACAACACTATACTCTAAGCTATACTAACCAAGCATACAATCCATCAATGTACATTTAGGGTTTATTAAACATTATGAAAGGACCCTAAAATCATGAAAAGATTGCAGAAATTTAAACTAACCTACACTAGAACAAGAGAAAAATGCAAGAAAAAAGTAGTGATTCATACCTTTTTCTTGAAGATTTGAAATGGGATTGAAGGGTTTGTATGTGGGTGTTTGTTGAGAGCAAAAAGTTGAAGAATTGGGTCAAAATGAGCATGAGCGGCCGTTCATAGAGTTTTAGGGTTAAGGTTTATGAGTTTTAATTGTGAAATACCACTTTTGCCCTTGAAAAACTTGTGCAGTGACCTTCGAGCGGTCGCTCGCTCACATTGAGCGGCCGCTCGCTCATCAATTTTTTTTTTTTTTTTGACAGAACTGGGCGTTTGGAGCGGGCCGCTCGGAGCCTTCGAGCGGCCGCTCAATGTGTCTGCGCGTGCAATTGTGCTGCAGTTTTTCACCAAAAGACGCCTGTACTTGTCCGTTTTGACCCAAACAACCAACATACATGTTTTAAGACGCTTCTTAGTACTTTACCTCTGTTGTGAAGCGACTTTACACATCTTCATAAGGCGCGAATCGAACCTGCAAAGACTAAAAACAAACTACAAAGAACAAGTTAAAATTAAAAACAAGTTAACTACAAAACTATTCTAAGTTATGAACCTATATACAATTTGGCGCGCCCATACACGGCGTGCTATATTTATTAACGAGTCGCTAGCTAGACTCACTTCCCCACACTTTATGAGGCGTGTGGGTCGTAGAGATCGATTTCATCTACGGTTTGGTCAATCGGTCCTTCAACATAGACTTTTAGGCGATGACCGTTGACTTTGAAAGTCAAACCCACAGAATCTGCGATCGAGACAGCACCGTATGGATATATTTCCTTAACAGTGTACGGTCCTGTCCAGCGGGATTTCAACTTTCCAGGAAAGAGGCGCAGGCGAGAATTATAAAGCAAAACTAAATCGCCTACCTGAAAATCTTTCTGGCTTTTCAGGCGATTGTCGTGCAGTCTCTTTGTGCGCTCTTTATATAATATCGAGCTCTCATAGGCCTGCTGCCTAAGCTCCTCCAGCTCGTGAATCTGTAAGAAACAGGTCTCACCGCCGGTCTTAAGATCCAAATTCGCCGTTTTAAGAGCCCAGAATGCCCTATGTTCCAACTCGACAGGGAGATGACACGCTTTGCCATAGACTAGCCGAAAGGGAGTCGTCCCAATAGGCGTCTTGTAGGCAGTTCTAAAGGCCCACAGCGCGTCATCAAGCTTGTCAGCCCAATCCTTGCGGTTTTGATTAACCGACCGCTCAAGGATTCGCTTCAATCCACGGTTCGTGACCTCCACCTGTCCACTTGTCTGTGGATGATACGGGGTGGATAACCTGTGATGGACGCCATAACGTGCTAACGCGCGATCAAGCTGCGCATTGCAGAAATGCGTGCCACGGTCACTAATTAGTGCCTTCGGGGCACCAAACCGCAAGAACAAGCCTCTAACAAACCTCACGACTACTCGGGCATCATTTGTGGGTAAGGCTTGCGCCTCCACCCACTTTGACACATAGTCAACCGCCACGAGTATGTATTTATTACCCCGTGAGGAGGGGAATGGTCCCATGAAGTCTATGCCCCAAATGTCAAAGACCTCACAGACTTGGATGGGATTTTGCGGCATTTGGTCGCGTGCCGATATGTTCGTCGCCCTCTGGCACGAATCACATGCACCGACCAATATCTGAGCGTCACGGAAAAGTGTGGGCCAACAAAACCCGGAGTCTAACACTTTTTTGGCAGTGTAATTCGCTCCGTGGTGACCTCCAGTAGGCCCCTCGTGACAGTCGCGCAAGATCTGCGCCGCCTCAACCCCGAACACGCAACGGCGAATCAGCTGATCCGCCCCGACCCGGAACAAAAATGGGTCGTCCCAGAAGTAATGCTTGAGGTCCGCGAAGAACTTCCTCTTTTGCTGGTGCGACAATCCTTTGATGAGGATCCCGCACGCGAGGTAGTTCGCAAAATCCGCGAACCATGGCGATACATCTTCCACCGACTCGACGCTCATCAAGAACTCGTGGGGAAAATTGTCATTAATGGTATCCCACGCGCAGTTCTCGGCATCATCATGCTCGAGTCTGGACAGATGATCAGCGGCAACATTCAGGGCACCCTTCTTGTCCTGAATCTCTATATCGAACTCTTGCAGCAGCAAGATCCACCTAATCAGGCGCGGTTACGCGTCCTGTTTGCTAAAAAGGTATCGGATCGCTGCATGGTCCGTATAGACAATGGTCTTCGACAGCACTAAATACGATCTAAACTTGTCGAATGCAAACACTACAGCTAGAAGCTCTTTCTCAGTCATGGTATAATGCTCCTGAGCATCATGAAGAGTCTTACTAGCGTAGTAGATCGGGTGGAAGTGCTTATCCTTCCGCTGTCCCAAGACCGCCCCTATCGCGAAGTCACTCGCGTCGCACATGATCTCGAATGGCAGTCCCCAGTCGGGTGCTACCAATATAGGGGCCTCAACAAGCAAACGCTTCAGAAGGCCAAACGCCTTCACACACTCTGCACCAAAAAGAAACGGTGCATCCTTCTCCAACAATCGGGTCATCGGACGGGCGATTTTTGAAAAGTCTTTGATAAATCGCCTGTAAAAACCCGGAACAAAAATGGGTCGTCCCAGAAGTAATGCTTGAGGTCCGCGAAGAACTTCCTCTTGAGGTCCCATGGTTCTGTGTCAACAGTAGGAGCGAAGGCGCCTGAGGAGAAGCGAGCGGATTAGACTTCATAAATTGCGTCTTGTTTCTGATATTCTTATAGCTGCTCCTACTGTTGAGGTCCCAATTGAGGAGGCGAGGCACGATCTGGCCGACGACAACGGGTCGGACGCCCACAGCGACATTATCATGGCGGATGACGACATTCCGCTGAATGATAGTGGTCGTCCATGAGGAGATGGACTCGCGCCGAGTATTGTCCGTCCGGCTATTTTGGCGGACCATTTCGAGATCAAATCTAGTATCGAGAATATGATACAAAACTCGGTGCAATTCGGTGGACTGGAGCACGAGGATCCAGGCCGACATATTGTTGCATTCTTAGAGGTTTTAGCCACCTTTAAGATGACGGGCATCTCCGATGATGCTATCCGTCTCCGACTCTTCCCATTCTCACTGCGGGACAAAGCCCGGACTTGGCTTCTGTCACAACCCGCAGGGTCGATCACGACTTGGGCAGAGTTGTCACAACAATTCATGCAGCAGTATTTTCCTCTTGAAAAGACACAAAAACTGAGGAATCGCATCATGACTTTTCGTCAGGATGACGATGAATACGATACTAGATTTGATCTCGAAATGGTCCGCCAAAATAGCCGGACGGACAATACTCGGCGCGAGTCCATCTCCTCCTGGACGACCACTATCATTCAGCGGAATGTCGTCATCCGCCATGATAATGTCGTTGTGGGCGTCCGACCCGTTGTCGTCGGCCAGATCGTGCCTCGCCTCCTCAATTGGGACCTCAACAGTAGGAGCAGCTATAAGAATATCAGAAACAAGACGCAATTTATGAAGTCTAATCCGCTCGCTTCTCCTCAGGCGCCTTCGCTCCTCGTCAGAAAGATCACCAGAAGACCCAGGGTTTGTGGACATCAACCTGCATGTAAGAATGATACAGTTGCAACAGGCGAATATATGACAAACCCAAAAAGGCGATAAAAGACAGAAAAATAAATAAATGAAATAAAGAATCAATAAATTCATGCGAAAATAACGGAAAGCAAATATATTCAAGAAAATCAAATATAAACAAATCGAATCAAGAAAATGAACAGAAATAAGCAGACTAAGCCTAAAACTATACAAAGAATGAAATTAATAATTAGTCCGAATACGAACCAATAAATCTAATTAATCAAATAACGAACAAATCAAATTCATAGACAAAACAGTTAATCCAATATTCAATAAATTAAATCTATCAACATCCTAATGAACGAAAAATCAAATCAAACAATCCTATAAGCAGATAAATGAACGAATCTATATGCAACCTATAAACCAATCTAAAATTAATCCAAATTATCTACAGACAGATAAATTTAATAAAAATTCAAATAATCATATATGCAAATAAATGAATGAAATAACGAATCAAAGAAGTATAAACAAGTATTCACAAGCATGTACACTGGTAAAAAGTTGACTCGGTTCGTTCCTAAAGCTCGTCGCGTCCCCGGCAACGACACCAAAAACTTGACGTGTGCGTAACTATACATATTTTACAATGGATTTTAACACACGTTTTGCTTTAATATTTATAAAAATGGTTTAGACCTTAATATTAAAACACACACAATAGGACAAGTGTACCCTGTCATATATGTAGTAACGTACAGATAAGAACCAGATATCGATCCATGGACGCGCGCGGAGCAATTGTACTAAAACTTTGTCCCCGATTTACCAGTAGGAAAAGATAAGTTTGAGTTTTGTTTAAGACTAAATTAATTCTAAAACATGTAAATAACTTAACTACGACTCCAAATAGAAAATATAACTATAAAAGCTATAATACGCCAATCCTAGCATGTCATCTATATAAGAAATAAAGGCGTGATCAACATTCCCATTTTCCGACAGTTAGTGTCCCTTTCGGGCATCCTAACATGACAACTATATGGAAAGCTAACACGAATACACATGTTAGCCACCTCAAGTCGTTCATTAGCGCGCAGCTGATATGATCTCATGTGAATCTTTAAAGAAGGGTTAGTATCACCTTTCGGGAGTCCTCAACCGCACTAGCAAAGGAAAGCAATATCGAATACACAATACGACCACCGAGACTAGCATAAAGTAGAGCATTTCACAACCTATTCCATTTTACTAACTTTGAACACAAATCTACTAAGAACGCTATTTCTACCAAAATAACTAGCAAAGATCATTAACCGTGTCAAAGATTAGTAACAACACCATTAAGCTTTTTAAACTCTTTTACGTGTCGGTAAACATTTATAATCATTATCCGAGTGACTTTAACCAAACCAATACCCGGTTACAGTTTCATGGTGTAAACTTTATTAACAAGTTAACTAGTTTACTACCGGACGATTAAACGGGCGGTTTTCTCAACAAGTAATCCGCCTAACACATTCGATAATCATCAAAGTCATCCGAACACAACTACAAATCTATCAACAATGAAACAAGGTTGCATTATGATCATCAAGATTCAAACATGAAAAGCGCCAAATTTATACAAAACTTGATTTCACGCAAACGATTGTTTTAACTACTAACTAATACTAATGTTCTTGCCCGTAGGCGTACGATTAACTAAAATAACATCAATGTAGCAAACAAAATCAGATTTGGATCTAAGAAAGCTAAAAGGATCAAACCATAAGATTGCTAAAGAGATGGATTGGATGATGAAGGATGGATCAGATGGATTCCCGAGCTTGTTAAACGACCTTCCAGCAGCTCCTTTGGTCCAGAAATCGCCTAAAATCGCCTCTCCAAAACCCAATAATCGATCAGTGGGCTGAATGGGAGTTTTATAGAAGAACAGGGCCTTCGAGCGGCCGCTCGAAGCCTGTGAGCGGCCGCTCACTTTACAGACAAGTGGACCAGTTGCTCGATTGCTGACGTAGGCCTTCTAGAATGTTTCTGGAAATATCAGGATGAGCGAGCGGCCGCTCGAAGCCTCCGAGCGGCCGCTCACAGGACCCGAGGTCCTGTTTGCGCGCCGAAAATTGCGTTTTTCCTTCAGTTATGCTTCCGGGACATCGTTTAAGACCTGAAACTGCAAAGATACCAAAATAAGTACCAATTCCTGTGTATAAGGTCAAAAACGTCTGAAAACGGGAGTTAAACGGGGACTTTTATATGTGTAAATTAACGTATATCACCAGCCAGGTTCAGACTCATGGGAGTGGATGACTGGGTCAAAGGTGGGTTTTCCTGTGAAAGGTGTTATACGGTCTATTTTTGATGCGTCGAACCAGTTGCCGAAGACGGATTTTGTGTGGTGTAGTTGGGTTCCAAAGAAAGTGGGCATTGTCGCTTGGAGGGCTTATCTTGATAGACTGCCAACAGCGAAAGCACTGGGTCGTCGGCATATTATGGTGGATTCACAAGTCTGTCGGGTGTGTGGGTTGTCGATAGAGACGGTTGACCATTTGTTCACAAGATGTGCGGTATTTGCGGAAGTTTGGCAGGCCGTTTTTGACTGGTGTAGTGTTCCGCAAAGCTTTGTATTTCATGTAAAGGATCTGTTAACCCTCCACCTTTCGGCCATATCGGGTTCTCGTCAAAAGAAGGTATTTCATGGTGTTATTCTGACAAACGTTTTGGAGTATGTGGCGCGCTAGGAGCGATTTGATTTTCAATGCGAAGCAAGTATCAACGCGAAAGTTTTTTGAAGAATTAAAAGTTATGTCGTTTTTGTGGATTACAAATAGAGGTAGATTGTCGAACATGTCGTGGGAATCTTGGGGTAGATTTGACAGGCTTTGTATGGGTTAGGCTCGGGTTTTGTTTTTTTTGGGCTTTTGTTGTTTTTGTTTGTGGGCTGTGTTTGTTTTGTTTCGGACTTTTTTCCGGACTTTTGCTAGTTCCTTGCTAGCTTGGTTATAAAAGTTGTTTGGCCGTTCAAAAAAAAAAACACTTAAAGGAATTCAAAGCTAATCCTTTAACCTCTAGCATCTTAGCTAGTGATTAATGTCGCTTAGCCAAATTTATTAATACTTAATTTTGCACGTTAAACATAAGATGATGAGTTATTATCTTATTAAGAAATACGTAGATTAGTTTAATGAAAAAATGCAAAGCCAAAAAGAGCATAGTCTACGTACTCATTTAATTTGATCCTCAAATTTGCTGACCAAGCCCGTCACAAGTTGAACGGTCTAAAGCTTTGAATAAAGAATGAATAATGATGTAACGGTTCAGTTTATGACTTGTATCAGATATTTGTTAAGAATGGTTCTAATAACTTTGTTTTTTTTTTTTTTTTTTTTTTGTTAACAACAGAGTGCTCGTGTAATGCGGCGGGAAATATAGACACTGCTATAATGTGCGTGGTTTGGTTATTATCTTCAACAGAAGTCATCGGTTAGTCTATTTTTGTTAACCAATCGGTTTTTGGTTAGTCATTTCGCTTTATTCAGTTAGATTGACGGCTTTTGGTTCAGTACGTTTAATTCTCGCTAATATCCAAAACCAAAACTTGGCTAAAACTTTTGCTTAGAAAATACGAAATTGAGACAAAAATACATGATATGAATGTATTAATACATGAAATTTAAGTAAAAATACATGAAGTGCAGATATAAAATATAAAATATGAAATTTATGAATTGGATGTATAAAAGCTAGAATATATGTGTGTTTGTATTTCTATATTTTTATGATTTTAATAATGTAAGTTTATTTTAGTTGAATAAAATATTTAATTAATGTGTATTTTTTAAAAAAATGAAAAAAAAATATATTTCAGTAAAGTGAACCAGTGTAGTGTTGCCTACAAATTAAACTGTGTTTCAGTGAAGTGAATAAGTGAAATGATGTGACAGTATATAATTGATGAAAATCAGTAAAAGTTGAAAAAATCTTGGTGTAGTTATAAGTAGTGCCCTCCCTCCCTTACTTTACATGGTTCATGTTTGATCTAAGGATTAATCTAGTTTCAATGCTACATTGTTGTACCTAATACTTTGTTAACGAATTAGCCTTAGTTCATATATCATTCAACCTTAGTCAGATGTGAAAATTCATATTTGTAACATCGATTGAAATGGAAACAATCATTAGTCATGAGTATATTTACACTGGATACAACCACAAATGAATAACAAAAAGCTGCTTGAATACATGATGTAGTTCACATGTGAATCCAACGTCACTTCACATGTGACAAAAAAAAATAGACAAGGTATATCGAACGATGTCAGCCGATGATCTCCAGCCCAGTTGGTTTGAGGTGGGAGGGTTTACTTTTTTAGTGGGTTCCCGCCCGGGGTTGGTTACAGGTTCGATTCTCGTCCATCAAAAAATCATACCCATTAAGGTTGAAAGGGCCCGGCGTGTGGGAGAACTCAAACTTGTGGCCCGAAGGTTGTTAGGACTAGGATTTTACAATTGAACTATGTATTTCAAAAAAAATATTGAACGATGTCTATATAAAAGGAAAAACACTTATCCTTATGGTGTAATTTGTTTGATTTATACCAACATCCTTAAAAAAAATTTGTAAATTATTTTTCTCATGTTTTAAGTTATATTTTGAATTTTTGATGGTTTCTTTGTTGGGAGTTGAACTTAATAGAATAGCTTTTGTAAGTGTAATTAACTTGTTTAATTGGAGTTAAGAGATTAAACTCAATTATGTAGTTCATGTGTCCCTTATTACAGGGGTTCCCAAAAGAATCCATATATCATTAAAACATGTGATTTTTAAGCTTTCTATTTATTTATTATATAAACTAGTATTAAGCTATATGCGTTCTAGTGGGGCGTAAAAGCATATCAAGTAACACCAATGTCACATCGCCACTAGTGGCCATCAACACCAGAAAACTCGTATAAAATATAAAAAAACGAGAAAAAGTAAAATACGTTAAAATACGTTAAATACGTTAAATAAATGTTTTGCTAAGGTAGACTTATATGTTTGTAAAAAGTATTAACCTGAGTTTGCCAGGTGTCACAACATTAAACCACACACGCATGTTGCTGGGTGTTAACACGCAAAGTTTAAATCGAAACTATTTTGGTCAAAAATCAACATGTTAGTTTTGTGTTCCAAATTAGTTTTGTTAAATAGAGTGCTATGTTGATTTAGTGAAAAAAATGTTACTGAAATCGTAAATAAGATGTTTGATATATAATTGGGGTGTAATATATAGTTAATATAAATTAACAATTATGCCCAGAATATCACGAAGATGAAAAGAATCAGGACGGTGACAACTTCAGGATGACAACGAAAACAATAATGAAAGAAATTAAGAACAAGACACAAGATGTACGAGGAAAGCCTTTGATCAGTTTAGACTGTCGGCATACAACCAACTCAGGAGCGGAAGAAAGACCCTTGTGTTGATGTTTTTATTAAACAAAAATGTAAATAATACAACTTTGGAAACCAATGAACAATCGTATTAAGTGTTACAATGAATTTGAGTGTGTGTGTGTTAGTTGAAATGAGTGTCTTTGTGGTGAAAAATAGATAGTGTGTCGTCCCTATGTTGATCAGTCATGGTCCTAGATTAAGTCCATAGTCGTTAGAAGTCTTCACACATTTTAAGGAGCTCAACGGGCATCAACTGACTTCCGAAATAGGTGCTTGTGTTCTGAACATGGCAACATAACAGATATCCTCCGGATGTATCTTCAGATATTTCAATAGAATACATCTTCAAAACAATTAATAGCATTCAGGATATTCTCAATATATAATATTGTTGTGTTCTGAACATGACAACATAATAGATATCATCAATAGATGTCCTCAGGATGTATCTTCAGATATTTCAATAGAATACATCTTTAAAATATTCAACACCAACAAAAATGTAAAACAAAAAATTTGTAAAAGATGAAAAGTATATGAGACAAAAGTTAAAAGTGAAAAATAGTTGGGTTAGATTGTAAAAGGGGTTGAATCGGTTTTTTTTTTTTAATATTTTTTCATATGTTACCCTATTAATTTTACAACACCATTCGGTTCTTACATCCGATTCTATCGGTCCACGGTAAGTAGACCGGTTTGACATCCGGTCAGATTATAAAAACATTGATTGTTATGGTTTAAAAAAATCTAAGAGAAATGAGATTAAAAGATATGTAGAAATAGATATAAACCATTTATTTTGTTTTATCCTTTTCATTAAAACAACTATATAGACATGACATGTTTATATATTGTCGTGAAATGCATTCACGCCTATATAAGGTACCAAAGTTTTATTTGACTAGCACCCGATAGCATAGTAAACTAAAGTAACCGACATTTGAATGTTTGTTTGCACGCCCAACAGAAACAAACAAGAGAGTTGACCAAATCAACCATAAGCTTTATTAATAGTGCCTTCTTCCAAGTTGACTTGACAAATGTATGAACCCTTCAACTATTTGAAATTCATGCACGCCTCATCTCATAAAATACGGCCGAAGAAATCCAAGTAGCAACTCACTATTATTGTCCATAAATGTTTTATGGGTGTGTGGGTTGTATTTTTCAATTTATTCTAGAGTAGATCATATATTTTTAATATAGTTTATAAAAGTATAAGGATAGTTATTTAACTTTCAACGACTACAATGCATACTTTTAGTTTCTGTTTCACGGCAATTTTGATCAATTACATGACTTAGTCGTATATATATGACACATATTTTGGTTATCTTAACTTTAGTATATTGTCCTTCTAGTTTCTCATTTTGTTTTTGAATATCTTATGTATTTTTAAGAAACTTGGAAAACAACTACAAGAATTTTGAAAATTTTTATAGTAGGATGGGTAAGGGTGTGGGTCGCTTTTACAATATGTTAATTATAAGACTATGGGGTATGGTCCCCTTCCCTCTTTCCTCCCCCTTCTTCACATCAGCGCCACGTCATCTTCCCCCTTCCCCTTCCCAAACCAGGGAAATGGTTCCCCCTTCTTTCCCCTTCCCCTTTCCTTTATTTTAATATTTTAAAAAGACAAAATATATCTATATATAATATTAATACAAGAAAAGACAAAAAACAATTATGGGGAAGTGGTTCGGGGAAGACGGGAGAAAAGTCCCGATCACACCGAAAGGGGAAGGGGGCGGTGTTCCCCTTGGGGAAAGAAGCCACATCACTCTTCCCGATCCTTTTCCCCACCCACACCCCTTAGTCTAAGTGTGACGAGCTAGGTCGAACTAGTTTTCTGTGTTAGAAACCGAACTGGTATATGATTTAACTAATATAAGCGAAAAGCCATATTAGACGATTATATTTTTAGAAGCAATTATAAATTGTAATTATGTATTTATGTGTATTTATCTCTATCCTAAAATAGAGGATACCAGTGTATTATTTAAATAATTGAAATCAATGAAAGAAGGCATGGATTCAATTCTATCATGATATCACGAGTCAGGAAGCCTAAACCCTAATATTGTCGTCACCCGTCTTCTTGCTAACCATCTTCACACTCTCACATAATGACCGATCAAGAAACTGCCCCACCTCCTTCCTCTGACTCCAAGTTACACCCCACCACCACAGTTTCTAACATACAAAACTTCATCCCCATTAAGCTTGAAATCGAATCTAGCCAATACAACTCCTGGTCCACTATCTTTCAAATCCACTGCCGCGCCTTTTTAGTCGATGACCACCTCAAACCCAAACCCAATCGCCACCCCTGTCGACACAAATTCTAAACTCAGTGGGACATTCAGGCACGCCATTCCATGACCCCACACTGTACCGTAGTCTAGCGGGCACACTTCAGTATCTTACCTTTACCAGACCTGATATCACTTATGCCGTTTAGCAGGTTTGTATGCAAATGCACTCGCCCACTACTGACCATTGGAATGCCCTCAAACGAATCATCTGCTACATCAAAGGTACTACATCCTGCGGTCCCTCTCTCTCGGGTCCTACTCTAGCCCTTCGTTAGTTGCCTATACAAACGCAGACTGGGCGGGCTGTCCCGATACACGTCGCTCTACCAGCGGTTACTGCATTTATTTTGGGGACAATCTCATTTCTTGGTTCTCTAAACGCCAGAGCACAGTTTCACGGTCTAGTGCGGAGGCCGAATATCGTGGCGTCGCGAACGCGGTGGCTGAAATCTGCTGGTTACGCAACTTGTTACTTGAGCTGAATCGTCCCCTATCCCGAGCCCTATTGTCTACTGTGACAATGTCAGTGCCATTTACTTATTAGGCAATCCAGTTCAACACCAACGTACCAAGCACATCGACATGGATATACATTTCGTGCGGGAACAGGTTCAACGTGGTAATGTGCGAGTCTTACATGTACCTTCCAAATACCAAATCGCCGACATTTTCATTAAAGGTCTACCACGCATTCTCTTTGAAGATTTTCGTGCCAGTCTCAGCATCCAGTCTCCTCCCGCTTCGACTACGGGGGTGTATTAGACGATTATATTTTTAGAAGCAATTATAAATTATAATTATGTATTTATGTGTATTTATCTCTATCCTAAAATAGAGGATACCAATGTATTATTTAAACAATTGAAATCAATGAAAGAAGGCAAGGATTCAATTCTATCAAGCCATATAAAGCACAACTGCACAAGTGCCCTAAACTAAGAGCCAGAAAACTATGTTTACTAAAATATAAGCCAGTTAAACAAACAATGCTTTCGAACATTTAAGACCATGTGTTAGTGGTTCAAGGTGAACACGCATTTTATCCTATCATATTTAGGCAATTGTGCGCTGACGTGGACTGTTGATAAAGTTACAGCTCACTCACCTGACCATGTTATGGCTCAAGGTGAGCAGTGGCTTTATCTATTTAATTTTTTACATGTTTATTTATTTAAAATGTGATTTAACTTATAATTGAAATACAAATTAAATAATAAGACATAAAATATTAATTAATAAAAAAACATTACACATCATTAATAAAAAAAACATAAAAAACTACTAAAACTACTCTTTATTTTGCTCATCTTCGGATTCCTTTGCGATACGCTCATTTTCTCGTTCAAGTATCGTTCGACGACTAATGGGGAGGTTGCTAAAGTCTTTCGTAAGAAAGTCCATGTTCCTCAATCTTATTTTAGACGCTTTCGCTTGCGCCATCTTCCGTCATGAACTCTAGAGCCGAAGAGTAACAATCTTCCCACGACGTGTTTTCCATTTCGCTTTGTAGTTTGAAGGTTTGAAGATTTAAATATTTGTGAGTTTGTAAATGATTTGGATGGTTAAAAGTTAAAAAATGTCTTTTTTTTATAAAAGTCCAAAACTAGTCGTTGCCAACGACTAGTTTTTTCAGCCAACGTTCAATTTTGGCTCGCTAGCTCACGCGAGCATGGTAGTGTGGGCTTGCACACGCCTATTCCCACAGCCACAGGTCTATGTTGTGGTGTTCGCGAGCCACGTGGATCATCTGGCCACTCGCGCCTGCTCGCTTACGGCCCACAACACACAGTATAAGCCGGTTAAACAAACCAATGAACACTATTATATCACTCACAGTTCTTTAAAATGCATCAGCAAATTATGTACGCATAGGTTAAACACCAATTAAACACATACTTTCTCTCTGATTTATTCAAGTTACAACCAAAGCCAAAGTAAAAACTAGAAACTACAAGTAAAATACGACTTGTATAAGACGTATAATTTTGGTTTTGCATAGTCAGTGTTTGGATTTATCGTCTCACCATGTTTAATTGAAATAAATAGAACTTGTATAACACGCATATATATTTGGTTTAGGGTCAAAACTAGGACTAGTACTCCATACATTCATATGCTTAATTGGACGAAAAATAATTGGGCCAACCATAGAAGTTAGAAAAGACCAAAAACTTTGAATAATAAATGAGAGCTCACGTTATTGGAACAACTGGTTATTCACTTATTTGTACTATTTTGAGTTTTACACATGTAATGAAAAACGTACAGACTATGTTTTGAGTGATGATAAAAAATAAAATAAGGTTTAACTGATTCGCAACTAACCTTAGGATTCTTTTTATAAAAAAATAGTAGTGCTTATAGACCCACTCTTTGTTGATAGTTATTTTTAGTTTTAGGTTTATAACCTAACAGAATGAAAGAGGCCTTTTCGTGTTTGTTTATTAAAATATAAAAACATATGAAAGGAAGATGACACTTAAACAAATAAGTTTTCTTGTCCATTTCAGTTCGTTCAGAAAATAAGTGTGTTAATGTTTGCTTATGTTCACTTAATATTAAACAACATATTCAAAGTAAAGTTTAAATGTTAAAATGTAACAAATCAATTGCATGTTTGGATCTTATGACCTTATGCAATGAAGTATTGGCTGGCTTAATTAAGGTTGGAGAGCTGATTATAGAGGTTGTTTGTGGCTGGTTTTGAAGGATGTGAGAGAGGTATTTTGGGCAACTTCTTAGGTGACGACATTACACACACTTATGGCCAATGGGTGCTCTAATCAATTTGTAACAATTTGTTAAAATGTTATATACTATATACAACTAGCAGGAACCCGTGCGTTGCGGCGGGACTGCATCTGTAAACTTTTTTATTACATATATAATAATTTTAAACTAAAAGTCATCATGTATTCTTGTGTGAGAATTATTTTTGTGGAAGTACTTTGATATTGAAAGTACGAATAAAAAATAAAAATTGATGTAGGAGAATACTGAAAGCTTAAATCAGAAGACAAGATTTCAGTCTCTAAAAAAAACAGTAGCTAAATACTCTAAATGAAGCCATAAAAAATAAAGAATGGCGTGTGGGATGGGTTTGCCATCCCGTAGTACTAACTGGTCGATTTTGTGGTATATTCCCGAATATGCTCCGAACGTATATATGTCATTTCTTGTGTTGGCGTTGTTTAGCTGTTGCATTTGGTTAATCGCCTCGCTGTTGTTTTCTGCTTGACTTGGAACGTCGTCCAAATGGCGAGGATAGTAAAGTGACAATCTATATCGGTTGGTTGGAGTACTTAAGTAATAATATGATACGCGCGAGCCCCTATGTGTGTGTCTGGTACAAAATTCGTTTATGTGAGCGAGGTATTATAGTGTGAACCCGTGCGATGCAGCGAAGTCGACATTTTACAATTTACAGTGGTGAGCGTAATATAACCCGACATGCCTTAAACATCTATTATATTTGTGTATTACGAAAGCCTAATAACAAAAAACAACGATTATGTAGACATAAAGGCATTCCCTACTTGTTAAACAATCAAAATCATTAACTAATTGTCATTGTAGCCGACAAAAGTTAAACAACCAAAATAATTCCAACAAAAGTTCAGCTATGTACAATCCTCTACTTGTTTGTTATTAACGCATTTTTTATCTTGTTGAGTATCATATGTCCTTTGTTGCATCAACATTTAATTTTAAAGCCCTTTTAACAACTCTTATGAATAGCAAAAGCTTCATCACGGGAGTGATGTTCTGCTACGCATTTGATATTGTTATCTTGTGAAAACCTCAAGTCACCAAATTAAACATAAAAAGATTGGATCTAACACTCAGATTTCTCGAAAATAATCCCTTTCTATCCTAACCTCTCCAGTAGAAACATCGTAGTACCAACTTCTGAAATTTTGCAGGCATGGAGAGGGTTATTTGGGAATCTTAATTCTTCTCACAACTTTTTCCGGATTAACGTGTAAGCCCATATATTTTCTCTTACTAGTTAAGGGATCAAAATTTTGTTTACATCAAACTTCCAGGGACCTACGGTTTAAACATCTTAAACTTTGAAAAACATTGTTTTCTATACAAATTTTGAATGGTCCGTGCTCCAAAATTTGAAGGATTGATCAATTTCAACTTGCTCAAATCAAGAATATTCCAGCTAGGAAGAGTTGGTAGACCAATTTTAATTTTGAAATATTGAATACTTCTTTTCTTTTAACCACAAATATCTTTTTTATCAGTTTCAAACTTCCAACATACAATATTTTTTGTTGAGTGTTGTTTTGTGGTCGGGGTGACCGTGAGGTTATCTAAAGGTGGTAGTTGTACTACGGGTCAAAACAGAGATGGTTGTAGTTTTGTTGTTGTACTTCGGTTTGCAGGAATGTGGTTAGAAACAAAGAGGGTCTCGAGGGAAACAAGTTTGGGTCGTGGGGTTTTGGGTCTTTAACTAAATGTGTTCCGATCGATTTCAATTTAATTGTTTTGATGATGACTAAATCGCATTAAATGGGTTGGGTTGTGGGGTTTTGGCTCTTTAAATAAATGTGTTCCGATCGATTTCAATTTAATTGTTTTGATGATGACTGAATCGCATTAAATGGGTTGGGTCGTGGGGTTTTGGGTCTTTAAATAAATGTGTTCCGATCGATTTCAATTTAATTGTTTTGATGATGACTGAATCGCATTAAATGGGTTGAATGAGTGGTTAGTTACAAGCTAACGGTTGGCTGACCATTTCTCTTTTCAACGTCGGTTCCCTTTTCTATGACGATGTGCAAATATATGGTGAGAAGATGAATGACATGTTTCTTTTTTTTGTCTTATTCACATTTTATATTTCTATTATTGTTATTATTATTGTTGTTTGTTTATTCATTTGGATATGTAAAATATCATATAAATTCTCATTTTTTAATCTTTTTGTGCATTTAATTAATAGGATGGTTATTAATTGTTGTATTAAATTTGTTTTGACAATGTAATAAAATTACAATATTACCCATATAGATACATATGAAATGACTCTTTTATCCGTCAAGAACCCATTAAATTTGTTGTATTAAATTTGTTTTGTATTATCTATACTACTATATAGTGTATTCTGGACGGGCAATATCATCATTTCATATTTATTTATATGGGCAAAAATGTAATTTCATTAGATCGGTAAGACAAATTCAATACGAAAATTTAATACTAAGTCAAATTTCATTTATAATCTCTTTTTTATTAATTTTGTTTTTGATATATATATGTATATATATATATATCATTGATGCATTTTTTAAGACGTTTGTTTTTTTTTTAATTTTTATGACACTCATTAACTATGTTTATGCACACATCTATGTCGGTTCACCTCCTTTCTGGTGCCTCCTTGTTGCAGAAACAAGTATCCACCCCCTTTCCATCAACACACCCTTTAAACCACCATTTGGTGCGACTGATCACATATTTAATCACTGTGCTTCTTTCGATATCCCTAATCAGTTTTAACCAGAATTTATTTTTCCTGCCCATTTACCAATTGAATCCTACTTTATACCCTTCGCAATAGCATCGTGGTATCTATATATATGGACGGAGTTGAGAAACGGTTGTTTTTTTATTTATTTTTAAGACGCTCATTAACTATGTTTATACACACATCTATGTCGGTTCACTTCCTTTCTGGTGCCTCCTCATTGTAGAAACAACTATCCACACCCTTTCCATCAACACACCCTTTAAACCACCATTGGGTGCGACTGATCACATCTTCAATCACTGTGCTTCTTTCAATATCCCTAATCGGTTTTAACCGGAATTTATTTTTCCGGTCCATTTACCAATTGAATCCTACTTTATACCCTTGGCAATAACATCATGGTATCTATATGGACAGAGTTGAGAAGAAGACAAGCCGAATCACAGGTGATGTTCGTGTGTCCACAACCGGTGGTTGAATCTGGAGGTCATACGAACCAAATTTTTGGAGTGCAATAAGAACACATTAACTGTGCGGTAATTGCTTTGGTTTAGCTACTGTTTTCATGAAAACTTTTATGTTTAGGGGTTTCTTTCTTTGTTACAACACATATAGCATATACTTTTTTCACAAAAAAATAGTAATAGACAAGATATGGAGCAAAATATTGATTGTAAGTTTCTTAGTTAATTTATATCATATGTTTTGTTATTGTTAGTTATTGATGTTAGCAACCATTTATATTATTGGGAAATTAATAATTGAGTTTGGTTAGGTAGAGGAATCAAATCTGAATTCTTATTTAACACATCATAAAACATGTTTAAAACTAAACGGAATTGTTTAAATTCAGATACATAGCCTAAGTGAAGATGTTCCTTCGGTGATTACTAAGTTAGGGCTAGGCAAATTCTTGATGGTAGAGGTATTCCTACTCTTGAAGTTGATTTGTATATTAATAAATGAATTTTTAGAGCTTCTGCTGCAAGTGGTACTCCTTTGGAATGTAAGTTCCCTCATGTTTTGTGATTTAGAATAGTTAATTATGTCTGTTAGTGGTGGTTGGAGTGGTGTTTTCGAGTTATACACGTTAGCAAACATGGCTAAAAAACTAAGGAGTCGCTCTGATAAACCAGTGGCCATAGATTTGACCAAATGTCTGACCATGTTAAAAAAACATAAGGTGTTTTTTTTACATTTTCTTTGATACTGCAGTTTATCTCCTACCAAAAATAGCAAGAGTGCGAACATCAATTAGATAGAATTAGAATTAGAATGATTTTTGTTGTTTAACTTTTGTAAATTGACAATTAGTTAATGGATTTTGATTGTTTAACAAGTAAGGAATACATTTATATTACGCTTACCAAAAGAGGATCGGCAATACCCGCTGCTGTAAATTATAAATTGTCGACTCCACTACAACGTGCGAGCTCACACTACAATATCACACCCGCATAAGCAAATTTTGTACCAAAAACACACGTAGGGGCTCGAATGTAACATATTATTACTTAGGTGCTTTAACCAACAGACATAGATTGTTACCTTACTTTCCCCACCGTTTAGACGACACTTTAAATCAAGCAGAAAACAAACAGTGAACCGATTAACCAAACAACGTGCAGTCCCGCTACAACGCGCGGGGCTCCTGCTAGTCTTCATAGTATACTTATCTTGGGCTTTGGAGTGTTGGGCTGGATCTTATCTTGGGCTTTGGAGGCTTTGGAAGCATGGAGTTGCTGTTGGGCTTGGATGCTTATTAGAATTATGGCCTGGCCCAGTCCTTCTGGCCAGACCTCATTATGTCTTTGCTATTTATATCTCTAAGAGCATTCACATTTAGTCCATCAAATGTATGTAAGTGTGTCCCTCAAATTATATAGGGTGGGTATAAGTGGTTGTGAGTGAAGGGGAGATAAAATATTTGGTGAAAACACTTTTCACCCCTATAAATATTTTAATATTTTGTAAGTGATTGTGAGTGAGGAGAGAGAATATAATGATAAAATTATGAAAAACTATTATTTGTTTAAGAATGAAAGATTAAATTTTAAGATGAAATAATGATTTTTAGTGTAATTTAATAAAAAAGATTTGGTGAAGCTGATGAGAATGCTCTAGGAGCCAACTAAATGTTGATATGATCTATGACCCAACTAAATGTGATCCATGAGACTATGACCCAGTCACCCAACTAAATGCTGATATGAAGATTGTCAACACTCATGTTTATAGTTATTATTGTGGTCAACGGTTTCTGTTAATTGTCATCAGGTTTGTAAGATCATTTTTCATAATTGTTTTATAGTTTTATGATGTATTCATAAATACTTTTCTTTACACTAAAAATAAAAATCAATTGATGATTTAACAATATCCAACATTTTAATAGAAAATAAGAATACGGGTTGGAGTCGGCTGATGGTTTTAAAGTTGGATGGATTCAACTACTTTAAATGAATATATAAACGAACAAACATAAAAAGAATGCTAGCGAAGAAACATAACTAACATACAGAGACGTAACTAAACTTGTGTTTATATGTATCCTGTAGGTATGAAGTTTTGGGAATTTAGGGGTCAATACTCAATATCGGTTGATAATTCGTGAAATCGTCCAAGCCCAGGAACTAAGCCTCTTAATGGGCTACTATGACCCACATTTGTTTCCAGGGCTCACTACATGTGAAAAATAACTCTCAACCACACGTAAATGATATGGGCTTGAGACTTCCACTCACATTGGGCATGTTTAAAACTCTAAGTTCTCAAACTCTTGGACCAAACTAGAGGTGCACACATCGGTTTTTTTTAACCCAAACTAGTATGGAATTGGTTTTGTCTGGTCGGACACAAATCAATTTTTTTACTCGGTTCAGTTCGGTTTTGATTCCAATTTTGGTTCCATTTACGTTCACGCGCATTTTAAAATCATATATTCATATAAATTACATAAAAATGTAACTTTTATTAACTTTTAGGTTTTTTTAAGGAAGAAAATTGGATTTTAATACAAAAAAAAAAAATTATTTGTGTTTATGGCCAAAAAAGTTTTTTTTTCTTAGACATGTTTTGATATAGTTTCATTTTTTTTTTGTTTAAGTCAGGTTTTAGTGATACCGGTTTCAGGTCGATTCCGGTTTGTGAACCGGTTTTGGTTTTGGTTTGGGTTCCTTAGATCGGTTTTAGCGTCAGTTTTAGCCTGATTTTCAGTTCGGTTTAGATTTGGGATTTTTTTAGTACCAGTTCAGGTGAAACCAGTTTTGCTTTTGGTCAGTTTTGCCAGTTTTGGATCCCGAACCGGTTTTTTGTGCACCTCTAAACCTAACTATGGACAATTGAGTAATTGTTTAAAAATTTATATCTTAATCCATAATCGGTATCTATATCTATTATCTATAATCTATAATTCGTTTATAAGTAAACTTAGTGGATAGTTTAGTAATTTTACACAAAATTAAAATGGCATATCAAGAGTCTTAGTTCAAGTTCATCTTCAACATAAAATAGTATCCCTTCATGCCCTGCTTCTTCTTCAGCGTAAAATAGTTTCAAATCAACCTTGCTTGTTGATTAAATGCTTTTTCTTTAATTGATTATTTGTTCATACACGATTTTTAAGAACCAATAATGTTTGAGAATTAAGATAACCTATTCATAAATAATGTTTGAGAATTAAAATAACATATTCATAAATACATGACTTGTACTATTGGTGTCATTTGTGTACTTATGGTCATGGGTCATCTTTGTTGCAAATGAGCTACATGGATCTTATTATGTAGAATCCATTTCATAAGGTTCCACCAAGATCCAATTCCACTTTAGTATGTATAGGACCGCATGTGGCATCTATTATGTGCTTTGTGATTATTCGAGTTAGATATATCTAGGGGTGTAAACGAGCCGAGCCGAGCCGAGCCCGAGCCTGACTGGGCTCTAGCTCGGCTCGTTATGGTTTTATGAAGCTCGAGCTCGGCTCGCTAGCAAAATCAAAAGCTCGAGCTCGGCTTGGCTCAGCTCGAGGTGATTTGAGAACAATCTTAAACGAGCTCAAAGCTCGGCTCGAGATCGCAAAAGCTCGGCTCGCAAGTGTTATTAAATGAGCCTTATAAAATAAGGACTTGGGCTTTGGAGATGTGGGCTATAAATTATAAGAGATATATAAATAACTTATAATTATGTTTGGGCTCGTTTAGGCTCGCGAGCCCAATCGAGCATTGTGTCTAGGGCTCGAGCTCGGGCTCGATAACTAAACGAGCCATATTTCAAGCTCGGGCTCGGGCTCGTTAAGGCTCGGCTCGTTCGGGCTTTTTGCCGAGCCGATCCCGAGTAGCTCTCGAGCCGCTACGTGTCATTTACTGTAGGAGGTTGTAATTGCTTGCCCTTTCTCATTCATTTACAATCCTTATATAGATACAAACAGCATCTCCTATTTTTGGGAGATGATAATCAATTTAATTACATTTAAACATTTACATAAATATAATCTATTACACCCCCGCAGTCGAAGCGTAGGGTGGACGAATGCTGAGACTGGAACGGAAATCATCAAACAACACTCGCGGGAGACCTTTGGTGAAGATGTCGGCAATCTGATGGCGCGAAGGGACATGTAGAACACGTACAGCTCCACGGTGAACCTGTTCTCTGACAAAATGAATATCCAGCTCTATGTGTTTGGTGCGTTGGTGTTGAACAGGGTTGCCTGACAGGTAGATGGCGCTCACATTATCACAATAAACCAACGAAGCACGTGTAATAGGATGCTGTAGCTCTAATAGTAAGTTACGAAGCCAGCATAGTTCAGCGACCACGTTGGCAACTCCACGGTATTCTGCTTCGGCACTGGAGCGGGAGATGGTAGACTGACGCTTGGATGACCAAGAAAGAAGATTATCACCCAAGTATACACAATAGCCAGATGTGGAGCGACGAGTGTCGGGGCAGCCTGCCCAATCTGCATCAGTGTATGCTACGAGAGACAGAGTCTTGGACGATGTAAGATGAAGGCCAAAATCTGTTGTCCCCTGAATGTATCTGATGATGCGTTTCAAGGCGTTCCAGTGAGTAACACGAGGAGCATGCATGAACATACATACTTGTTGTACAGCATATAAGATATCCGGTCTGGTGAAGGTCAAGTACTGAAGAGCGCCAGCTAAACTTCGATAAGTGGACGGGTCATCATGTAGAGGTAGGGATGGCAATCAAACCCGAACCCAATGGGTAAGCCCGAAACCCGATACATTTGGGACGGGTTTGGGGTCGGCTAATCGGGTATGGGTTCGGGTATGGGATTAGTTTTTATTTTTTTCGCGGGTTTGGGATTTGATGATATATCCGTTTACCCGACCCGATTACCCGATAAAGTATACCCGCTTACCCGATTAGATGCCCAATATAATTTCTAATATATCTTTTTAAATATGTATACATAATATATCAAATTGTTCATCTAGATTGTCATCTTGTGCTAAAAATTACCAAAAATTAGTGTATACTATTTGTTATTTATGTCTTTGAGTGTTTTTATATGATTTAAGTATTTTATATTTATACATTATAATCATTTACATAGATATTTAATAATGATAAATGTAATTAGTTAATAGTTACCTAATAGATACCTGTCGGGGCTTTGGTCGGATATGCTCAATGGGCAAGTTTTAAAATTTAATGGGTTTACCCGAAACCTGCGGATATACCCGATACCCGATGGGTAATTACCCGACACAAACCCGACGGGTTTTGGGCCAGGTTTGGGACAAGCATACCTAATCGGGTATGGGGTTGGGATTACGTAAACCCGTCCCAAACCCGACCCATTG
Organism: Ambrosia trifida; assembly: GCA_028751855.1. Classification (NCBI taxonomy): domain Eukaryota; kingdom Viridiplantae; phylum Streptophyta; class Magnoliopsida; order Asterales; family Asteraceae; genus Ambrosia; species Ambrosia trifida. Next base: position 215,129,321 of record CM054122.1, on the reverse strand, counting down.
CCATCCCTATGTAGAGGTCCTGAATCGGCGGAGAGTTTGGACTGAGTGTCCACAGGAGTGGCGGCCGGTTTACAGGAATCCATGGCAGCCCGACTAATGATTTCTTTAGCATAAGCTTGTTGGGATAGGAACATATTGTCCCCTGTCCGAGTGACCTGAATGCCCAAAAAATAAGAAAGAGGACCCAAGTCTTTCATAGCAAATTCACCTGCAAGAATATGTAAGAAATGCTGGCGCAGAGCGTCAATGGATGAAGTGAGAATAATATCATCGACATAAATTAGAAGATATGCGATGTCGTTGCCCTGTTTGTAGACAAATAGAGAGTTGTCTGATTTGCTTTGGCGAAATCCATGTAAAGTGACAAAATCAGTAAAACGCTGGTACCAGGCTCGTGGAGCCTGTTTGAGACCGTACAGCGACTTCTTTAGAAGACAGACATGATCAGGAAATTGAGGATGGCGAAATCCCATTGGTTGATGCATGTAGACAGTTTCTTCTAGGTTGCCATGAAGAAATGCATTTGTGACGTCTAACTGGTGAATATTCCAAGATTTTGCCAAAGCTAACGAGAGCACTAAGCGAATAGTCGCTGGTTTAACCACCGGGCTAAAGGTTTCTCCACAGTCAATACCTGGTTCCTGTTTACGTCCATCACAAACTAAACGAGCCTTATAACGCTCCAAACTGCCATCAGACCTGTACTTATGTTTAAATAACCACATGCAGTGAATTATATTCATATCAGGGGTGCGAGGTACAAGCTCCCAGGTCTTATTTTTAATAAGGGCACTAAATTCGTTGGCCATGGCAGCGTGCCACTCTGGGTAGCTAAGGCAACCTGTGGGTTCTTTGGGACAGGGATAATAGTGGTGGTATGGAGGTTAAAGGGTTGTTTAGGTTTGGTAATGCCGCTCATAGAGCGGGTTCGAATTGTGCGGGTGGAAGATGGTGGAGGATGTTGAACCGGAACTGGATTCGGGTTAGAGGAGGAGTGTGCGAGTGGGTTTGGCTGTGGTGGAGGGTTTGGGATAGTGGTGGTGGGCTGATCAGGTAATGGGTTTGGTGATGGGTGTAACACCCCAACCGATGGCGGAAACATCGAGGTGTCACGTAGTGATGATTGTTCAGTAGCTCATGGAGAATGATAAGTTTCATTAATTGATTTAAATAAATTACATACAATTGTTCTACAAGAATTCGTACAGCAAATTGAGTAACTATGCACATATCTTCAAGCAATTCGTCAAGCAAGTAGAACCTGAAACATGTTAAGTTGAAAATATTTGGGTCAACAAAAGTTGGTGAGAATTACATAGGTTTTTGAAAAATAATTGATAACAATAGTTTATACAACACTCAGAGTTGTATGATGATAGAGTATGATACCGACATGCAACAATGCGTCTCTGTACAACCAAACCTTGTGTCGACTGATGACTAACTCGCAAGTTAGTTAAATGTTATTACTGTTATCGATCATCCCTGAGTCTACGTGGGGGGATGGGTTTGTCAGACCTATAGCGCTATAATCTAAACAGGCGGCTTGATCATTGTTAATGATTGTACTGTGTCTTTTTGTTACAGTCAAATGATAGAATGAGTAAATGATAGTGTATAAAATGTTTATAATTGAATCACAAGTTTCAACAATGATAGTGTATAAAATGTTAAACATGTTTCACCCCAAAATGTAAAACAGAAAAAGGGGCTATGTAAACTCACCTTAGCAAATGTTATGCTTCTTGAAAAGATTGAATAATGGGGTTGCCCAAATAATGCCAAATATCACCCTATAATATATTGTGATAAATAAGTCTATCTATTCTACAAATGTATAAATTTCTAGGGCTTCGGATTGGGGATAAATGCTCGTTTGATTAATATTGAAAATATTCGACAATTGAGAGAAATTTAGTAAATAAATAACCAAAAATCTTTTTATGAAATTTAATCTTAAGATGGTTACAAGAATGTGTTTAAAGTGTAAAAATAATTTTTATAAAATTATTTTCTTTAAAATAGATTATTAAATCTATTTATTACAAATTGTCAAACTTTAACTTTAATAATTAAAAATACTAAAATTAAAGAATTATTATTTTAAAAATCATATTTCTGTTCTAAATGATCAGAAATAATTTGTATAAAATTTTGGTGCAAAAATATTAAAAATTGGATTTATTATGATTTAATTACGATTAAATCTAACAAAAATTGATTAAAAATATTAAATAAATGATTTTTCAGAAATAAAAATCATTTCTGACTAGCTTAATGTTATAAAAACTTAGGATAATTTTTGTGGAAATTTATAAGATCGTTTTGATATTTTTATAGATTTTTATAAATAAAATAGGATAAACTTGATTTATTTATTATATATATTAAATAAATAAATTTTTGAAAACTAAAAATTGGGTGTTGGACGTTTTCATCAGATCAACATAATATAATTTTTTGTAGAATTTATAAAAGTGTTTTAGTATTTTAAAATGATTTTATGAATTATAAGTAATATATATATAGATTTTGAAAAACAAAATAAAAAGGAAAGAGGGTGCTGTTGCCATGGGTCGAACCTGCATGGCTTGTGTGATGGTTTCAAGACACAACCATCTGATCTGTATGATCAGTTGTGTTTATTTCTTGTTTTTGAAATATAAATGACATAAACTAACTAGTGTTCTTCCCCAATTTAACATCAAATGAGCCCTAATTCCTAAACACATTCAATTCGTGTTCAATAGCCCCTAAATCTTTGGGGCTATTGTTCACAAAGGGCCGAACAATGAAACCCACAACAAATAAAGAACTTACAATGACGAATTGAAGCAAGAACACGAGTCAACAGAAAAGTCAACATAGCTCGATTACTTGATTATAATGCAAAACAGAAATGATTGAGAGTGGGGTTTTGTATTTCGGCACATTGGGTCTGTTAATCCTTGTTCAATTTATAGGCAAAGCTCGGATCAAAGGTTTGACTTGATTGATGCAAGTTAGTCGCTATACTTATGAGATTTGCGTGATTTACGGGTTTTAAACGGGCTGGTAATACGCGTGTATCATGGCCGGTCAACAATCAGTAGCCAATCACGAGGTGATTGCTTCAATTAAGAGTCAAGGAATCTTGACTAATTTGGTTTTTTTTTTTTTTCACATACAGCGAAGAAGGAAAGCAGACATGAAGGAAAGGAGGGGACTCGCGTGTATATAAATATATTATGAGTCTAGATTAAACCAACAATGAGCCGTAGCCCAGTTGGTTCATGTCTGTGTGTGTGTGGTTCGGGCCGCTACCTGCCCGGGTTCGAGTCCCGGCAGGTTCTTTTTCTTCATTTTTTTGTTTTTAAAGCATGCAAGGGAGGTGTTGGGCTGAGCAGATCTGGGCCGGCTATATGGCCATCAATGTTGGGCTTCAGATTGTTTGGGCCAAAAAATAAAGAAAGGGTGGGTTTGGGTTTGGTTATGGTTTGAGTAAGACAACATAAAACCAACTTATCTAGTATATGTTATAGTTATAATTATTATTATTATTATTATTATTATTATTATTATAATAATTTTATATATATATAGAGAGAGAGAGAGATACATGTATGAATAATTATAGTTGTGTAGGGGTTCAAAATACCACCAAAATAATACACTTGTCGTATAATAAATGCGTAATGTTACAGTCTCCCCTACTTTTAGGAACTTCGTCCCGAAGTTAAGAGAAACGCTAGTCCTACAATTGGTCAACTACTGAAAACTTTGATAAAATTTCACACTACCTTAATGTACCTGTAAATTCATGATTACGTTCCGGACCGTAATTACCAATTTACCTTACATTAGGGTTTTGCGTCCTTTTATGACTCCACCGATTGTTGAGCAGGTCCGATAGTCTCCACCAGTCGTGGAGTAGGTTGTAGGGCCTCTCCCGACTGTTAAAAAGGCATAATGACCTCTACCAATCGTTGAGTAGGTTCGATAGCCCTCACTAGTCGTGGAACAGGTTGTAGGGCCTCTCCCGACTGTTGAAAAGGCATGATGACCTTTATTAAGTGTAGCACATAGATTGCAAATTGATAACATGTTTATGCACAGTATAGGGGTTGTAGTTGTATAGATTTATAATTTGTTCACATTCAAACAATCATGCATCATGTAACAACTTTCAAACAAAAATTTCGATACTAGATTTTATTATTCAAATAGAGTCAATACATAGAATAAAAGTAAACAACGTTCGAGTGGTGGGACATATTGTTAAGTAGCTGGAGGGTCTTGACCTCTGTTCAGTTTAGGACATCGGTTACGGAAGTGATTTGGGTCTCCACATTCATAGCATTGACCATAGTTGTATTGATTAAGGTTAGCAGCTTGAGCAGGGTTGGTGGGTTGGTTGGCATTTGGATTTGGGGTCCCACGACACGTGTTGACCAGATGGCCATACCTTCCACAATTGGTGCACAAGCGACATGCTGAAGCAGTGGGATGATGTCGGTTGCATGTATTACATAAAGGATGGTTTCCTGTATAAGGTTTCTTGTTAGTAGCTTGTGTAGTGAGGTTGACATCAGGATCCTTGGCCTTACGCTTCCGATTCTCAGTAGTTACCGCGGCTACAATACTTGTTTTATTGCCTTTCCGAACTAAGGTCCCGTTCTTTACGTGATTATCAGTTAAGGTAGCTGCTAAACGTTTGGCTTCTTCAAGGGTAGCAGGGTTCCTTCCCCATACCGTGTCTTGAATCTGCATGGGCAGACCACCGATATACTTTTCGATGGCTACAGGTAGCGGAGTGACTTTATGGGGCAATAACAGGCTGAGCTCGTGAAAGCGGGTATTATAAGCAAGGTTTTCCCCACTATCCTGAGCAAGGGTGTGGAACTCATCCTCAAGCTTCTTAACTTCATTGCAGTGACAAAACTCTTCCTTCATGACCTCCTTGACTTGGTCCCATGTCATAGCAAGAGCAACTTCGGCCCCACGAGTACGTTTTTCTTCATTCCACCAAGTGAGTGCTCGTTTATGGAGAACACTCATGGCGTAACGAACCTTGAAGTTGTCGGGGCACTCACTGTTGATGAAGGCATTCTCAATACCTTCAAACCACTGGAGGAGCCCTGTAGCTCCTTCTTCACCACTAAACTTTGGAGGGTTACAAGAGTTGAAATGCTTAAGGGTGCAGGCTGGGGGTCCATTTCCATTGCCATTGCCGTTCCCGTTCCCATTCCCGTTGCCGTGACCATTCCCATTGCCGTTCATTTGGATGACCTGAGCGAGTAAATTGGGAACCAGAGTTGCGATTTGCTGCGCCATTTGTTGAGAAATGATTGCAACCAGTTGGGCATCGATACCATTGTTGTTGTGGATAGGAACTTGGTCATGGTTATGGTCATCACCACCTTCTTCGTGGTTCTCACCATTGCTGTTGCGAGTGCTGCGACGAGGAGGCATGATCTGTAAGAGACACAATGAATGAGGTTACATAAGGAATGTAATCATTTATTCATTAATTAAAACGAATAAACGAAAACGTTGACTTATCAAAGATTCTAAATTCTAATAACATATGAAGACATGCTTTAGCCTATAAGTGAACACTCATCCCGAGAATTCCCAGGTAGGCATCCGGGTCCCTCGTCTGATTGGGATATATGCGCAATGCCAGCCTAGACAGAAGACTCAGAATACAGGCGTTCACCCTTCCAGATTGCACGTGTTCGTTATTAAAATCCAGAACTTCGATGAGATCTCAAGGTGGTTCAGGTTAAACCTGAGGATTTTTGCCTTATTAGTCTAAGAGTGAATCCGGTGATGTAGAGCATCTTCTTGTAAGGATGATAGTAGGGATAAGAAGTAGGAGGGAGATAGAGATTAGCAAGTAAAGAAGCAAATACTGGTTAAATCCTATGGTTATAGACTAGATTATTTTTCTAATAACCTAATTCCCTATAACCATGGCTCTGATACCAATCTGTAACACCCCAACCGATGGCGGAAACATCGAGGTGTCACGTAGTGATGATTGTTCAGTAGCTCATGGAGAATGATAAGTTTCATTAATTGATTTAAATAAATTACATACAATTGTTCTACAAGAATTCGTACAGCAAATTGAGTAACTATGCACATATCTTCAAGCAATTCGTCAAGCAAGTAGAACCTGAAACATGTTAAGTTGAAAATATTTGGGTCAACAAAAGTTGGTGAGAATTACATAGGTTTTTGAAAAATAATTGATAACAATAGTTTATACAACACTCAGAGTTGTATGATGATAGAGTATGATACCGACATGCAACAATGCGTCTCTGTACAACCAAACCTTGTGTCGACTGATGACTAACTCGCAAGTTAGTTAAATGTTATTACTGTTATCGATCATCCCTGAGTCTACGTGGGGGGATGGGTTTGTCAGACCTATAGCGCTATAATCTAAACAGGCGGCTTGATCATTGTTAATGATTGTACTGTGTCTTTTTGTTACAGTCAAATGATAGAATGAGTAAATGATAGTGTATAAAATGTTTATAATTGAATCACAAGTTTCAACAATGATAGTGTATAAAATGTTAAACATGTTTCACCCCAAAATGTAAAACAGAAAAAGGGGCTATGTAAACTCACCTTAGCAAATGTTATGCTTCTTGAAAAGATTGAATAATGGGGTTGCCCAAATAATGCCAAATATCACCCTATAATATATTGTGATAAATAAGTCTATCTATTCTACAAATGTATAAATTTCTAGGGCTTCGGATTGGGGATAAATGCTCGTTTGATTAATATTGAAAATATTCGACAATTGAGAGAAATTTAGTAAATAAATAACCAAAAATCTTTTTATGAAATTTAATCTTAAGATGGTTACAAGAATGTGTTTAAAGTGTAAAAATAATTTTTATAAAATTATTTTCTTTAAAATAGATTATTAAATCTATTTATTACAAATTGTCAAACTTTAACTTTAATAATTAAAAATACTAAAATTAAAGAATTATTATTTTAAAAATCATATTTCTGTTCTAAATGATCAGAAATAATTTGTATAAAATTTTGGTGCAAAAATATTAAAAATTGGATTTATTATGATTTAATTACGATTAAATCTAACAAAAATTGATTAAAAATATTAAATAAATGATTTTTCAGAAATAAAAATCATTTCTGACTAGCTTAATGTTATAAAAACTTAGGATAATTTTTGTGGAAATTTATAAGATCGTTTTGATATTTTTATAGATTTTTATAAATAAAATAGGATAAACTTGATTTATTTATTATATATATTAAATAAATAAATTTTTGAAAACTAAAAATTGGGTGTTGGACGTTTTCATCAGATCAACATAATATAATTTTTTGTAGAATTTATAAAAGTGTTTTAGTATTTTAAAATGATTTTATGAATTATAAGTAATATATATATAGATTTTGAAAAACAAAATAAAAAGGAAAGAGGGTGCTGTTGCCATGGGTCGAACCTGCATGGCTTGTGTGATGGTTTCAAGACACAACCATCTGATCTGTATGATCAGTTGTGTTTATTTCTTGTTTTTGAAATATAAATGACATAAACTAACTAGTGTTCTTCCCCAATTTAACATCAAATGAGCCCTAATTCCTAAACACATTCAATTCGTGTTCAATAGCCCCTAAATCTTTGGGGCTATTGTTCACAAAGGGCCGAACAATGAAACCCACAACAAATAAAGAACTTACAATGACGAATTGAAGCAAGAACACGAGTCAACAGAAAAGTCAACGTAGCTCGATTACTTGATTATAATGCAAAACAGAAATGATTGAGAGTGGGGTTTTGTATTTCGGCACATTGGGTCTGTTAATCCTTGTTCAATTTATAGGCAAAGCTCGGATCAAAGGTTTGACTTGATTGATGCAAGTTAGTCGCTATACTTATGAGATTTGCGTGATTTACGGGTTTTAAACGGGCTGGTAATACGCGTGTATCATGGCCGGTCAACAATCAGTAGCCAATCACGAGGTGATTGCTTCAATTAAGAGTCAAGGAATCTTGACTAATTTGGTTTTTTTTTTTTTTTTTCACATACAGCGAAGAAGGAAAGCAGACATGAAGGAAAGGAGGGGACTCGCGTGTATATAAATATATTATGAGTCTAGATTAAACCAACAATGAGCCGTAGCCCAGTTGGTTCATGTCTGTGTGTGTGTGGTTCGGGCCGCTACCTGCCCGGGTTCGAGTCCCGGCAGGTTCTTTTTCTTCATTTTTTTGTTTTTAAAGCATGCAAGGGAGGTGTTGGGCTGAGCAGATCTGGGCCGGCTATATGGCCATCAATGTTGGGCTTCAGATTGTTTGGGCCAAAAAATAAAGAAAGGGTGGGTTTGGGTTTGGTTATGGTTTGAGTAAGACAACATAAAACCAACTTATCTAGTATATGTTATAGTTATAACTATTATTATTATTATTATTATTATTATTATAATAATTTTATATATATATAGAGAGAGAGAGATACATGTATGAATAATTATAGTTGTGTAGGGGTTCAAAATACCACCAAAATAATACACTTGTCGTATAATAAATGCGTAATGTTACAATGGGCTAGGACCAACAGTGTGTGGCAGTGGATCAGAGGTGAAGGTAGGTAGTGAGGTGGGCTGAACCGATGGGCTAGAGGGGTTGGGAAATGAAGTGGGTGGACTTGGCGGTTGGGTATGTATGTGGGGTGAGGTAATTGGGCTAGTGGGTGGTGGGCCTGGAGATGTGGCCGTGGGTGTAGGTGAGGTGGTAATGGGGTTTTGTGAAGTTTTGGCTAGATACTCCCATACTAGTGGGTGTATGGTGGGGTTTAAAAAATCGTATGAGGGTGTTGAGATGGGAGATTGGATTGAGAAAGGAAAAATAGTTTCTTCAAAATGAACATGACGGGAGATGATAAGTTGGTGGGATGAGAGATCGAGGCATTTGTATCCTCGATGGTTAGAAGGGTAGCCAAGGAAAACACAAGGACGAGAGCGGAAATCGAGTTTGTGGATGGTGGTGGAGGGTGTGAGGGGGTAACAAAGACACCCAAAAACGCGGAGGTGATCGTATTCGGGTGTTACTTTGTAGAGGAGGGTTGTGGGAGAGCGGAAGTTATATGTTTTATTGGGTAAGATGTTGAGCAAGTATGTGGCAGCTTCGAGAGCATGATGCCAATAGGTTGGGGGTAGGGCGGCTTGTGCAAGAAGTGAGCGAATCATGTTATTTATGGTTCGAATTTTTCGCTCGGCTTTCCCGTTTTGAGAGGACGTGTAAGGGCACGAAAAACGGAATTGCATTCCGTTATGGTGACAAAAATTGTAAAAATTTTGGTTTGCGTATTCTTTACCGTTGTCACGCTGGAATTGTTTAATTTTCCTTTCAAATTGGGTATTTATTAGGTTGTGAAATTGGGCAAAGGTTTGGAAAACTTGGGTTTTATTTGCCAAGGGGAAAGTCCACAAAAAATTTGTGAAATCATCCAAAAATAGGATGTAGTACTTGTGGCCACCCGTACTAAGTACGGGTGATGTCCAAAGGTCACTGTGCACAATATCAAATGGCAATTGAGTATAATTAACTGAATCATAAAACGGTAATCTAACACTTTTACTAAAAATGCAAGATTGACAAGTATGTTTATTGAGTTTGCTATAATCAATAAAAGATGAAAGTTTTAAAGATTGCAGTAAATTGTTGCCAGGGTGACCCAAACGTTGATGCCAGCGATCCTGAGAGATAGCAGTGAGAGCCTGTGGTTGATTAAGTTTGATGGGTAGAGGCTGTGTGAGGGGGTAAAGATCGCCGGTACTATTGCATCGTAGGATAGGAGCCCGTGTTTTGAGATCCTTCACAAGAAAACCAAATGGGTCAAATTCAATAGAAACTAAATTATCACGTGCTAGGCGACGAACTGAAATTAAGTTTCTAATGATGTTTGGTGCAAACAGGACATTATTTAGTTTAAGGAGTGGGAAGGGTGGTGGTAGGACTTGGTTACTAGTCGCTACAACAGGGATGGACATGCCATTGCCAACAATAATATTTTTATTAGTGCACGAATTAAAATTAGACGGAGAGTATATACCTTGCTGGTTGGCAGAATGAGACGATGCGCCAGTGTCCATGAGTCCGTGGTCAGGCGGGTTCAGCGACATGGAGTAGAGAGCCTGCTCGATGTCTGTGGGGGAGTAACCCGAGTAATGGGCCTGATCTGGATGGGCCCCGAGGATGCCTGAAGAATTGTTAGTGGGCTTCGAGGGGTATGGGCATGGCGGGGTGGACTGCTGAGTGGAGTTGTTTTGTGTTGACCCACTGTTGTACCGAGCCCATTGGGTTTGGGCCCAATTGGGTGGGAATATTATATAAGGGTGGGTTTGTGGTGAAAAAGGAAAGTGAGTGTTATTATTATTATTATTGTTTGTACCGCCTCCCCTGTGAGACCCATTCCTTCCTCTGCCACGTCCTCGCCGACCGGAGGATCGCCGGCGATCGTTTGCCGGAGCAGAAGGGTTCTGAGCAGGCTGATTAGAAGAAGCCGAGGCATGAAGAGCTGTGCCGGCAATCTGAGCGGACCGAGTCGCTTGCCGTTTCTTCTTATTTTCTTCCATAGTCAAGCGGGATCGGAGCTCGTTAAAGGAGGGTAAGGGATCACGGTGCTGTAAGACGGTGGAGATGCCATCGTACTGTTCCGTGAGTCCGGTGAGAATTTTGACAGCAAGAACGTGATCTGCAACGGGGGCTCCGACTAAGGCGAGTTGATCGGCTAACTGTTTTGCGTGTTGCAGGTAATCAGCCATGTTGGAGAAGTTCTCGAGGCACAGGTTGGCAAACTCCTGTCCGAGAAAGATGGCGCGGGCACACTACAAAAAAAATGTCATTTAGTGACATACAAAAAGTGCCACAAAAAAACAAAAAAGTGCTACTAAAGGGACTTGAAGGAATGTGCGGCACACAAAAAAAGTGTCACTAGAAGTGCTGACGCTAAAGCCTTTTAGTGACACATTTGCATTCTATCACACAAAGTTTTGTTGGCTTTTAGTGACACTTGTTTTTTTGCCACAATATAAAAAGACTTTTGTGACCACATCATCATAAAACTAAGCTCCAAAATTTCCAATGATATATATCCTGCAATCATAAACCATATAAATAAGTATTAGTATTTATTCAATAAAATCTAAAAGTTCTTTAATATATGAAACTCGTTCCTATTCAAAGGAAAATCCAGTATAAACAAATATGATCGAACAACTAACAATTAGAGAAAAACCAACATATAATTAATAGGCAGCCATTTATAATTTGTCCAAACACCTAACAAGTATACAAAAAATCAACATATTACCTTAACTGCAATGTCAACAAAAAGAGTTATAGATCAATTGTCCACACGTGTTTCTAACCCTGTAAAATGGAAAGTTTTGGCTAATCAATTTCAAACTAAGAAGCACGCTCGTTTAATATTACGAAATAGTTAAAAGTAAAAAGTTAATAGTAATTACCATTATCATCATGACTTCTTGAAGACGATATTTCGTTAACTGGTAAAGAGTTGTTACGTACCAAAGAACCAATACCAGGGACCTAAAACATATAAATTAAATAAATAATAGTACATAAATATGTAATGGTAAAAGAACAAACAATGGTTCATGCATGTAATTACCTGTATGTTCTTATTGCTAAGAATCGAAGATAGGTTTGCATTTGGGATATGTTCTTGGATGATAACAGCCATAGCATTAACAACACTCATTAGCTAATAAATAGTTTGTGAATCTTTCAAAGATGTACCACTAGTTTTTTCATCATCATCATCCTCATCAACAAGAAGCATCCTTCCAATTGCTCCTCTTTTATTACCTTCAATTGTATCACTCATGGTAACTGTTTGTCGTTGTTTATTCGATTGTTTTTCATTTGAAGTAGATGAAACCTTTTGAGAGACATTTGAAGCAACCACGCGGTGTAACTTCGTGAGATTAGCAACTCTATTCATGGACATTGGTGTAATATATTGTGGACGGTGTTGCTCTACAAAATTTATTTCCCCAGCATGAGTGTTATGATTCACTTTGTTTTTCTTCGTTTTTTGACTTTCTGATAAACTTGTACAAGACCTTACAATGTCTTTAACCATCTCAATAGTTACAAATTAGAAAAAAAAACTTGGTGAGTCTAATCAGGTATAAAATACTCTGATTAACCATACAAAACCCACTTTGTAATTAAAAAGATGGGTTAAACTAGTCAACCCACAAACACAAACCATTTAGCTAAACCGTATTACGAAACTGGTCTAGTCAGGTATTCTAGTCTCAACATTCATTCAAGTAATTAATACTTAATAGCATAGTAATAGCACTTTAACATTCAACAAACAGTGTCCATATACATATACATACACATATACATGTACATATACATATAAATATGCATTCAAATTGCGCATACAAGTTGCCAATAGTATTAGTATAAATATTAAAAAAATATGGTAATACAATAATCAATGTGTTAGGTTCATGTCAGGTTTCGGGTCGTGTCAGAAATTCACACCCCTACAACTAACATGTTTAGACTAAACCCAAACCAATATAAACCATTTTTTTACTAAATAAACAAAAGTTATAAGGAGGGACGGGACCACTACCAGCATGGGTGGCGACGGTGGTACCGTACTGGTAGTGGGGTACCCGTTATCAATTCTGGTGACGCCCCGTCCACTAGCACTTGTAGCTAAAAAATTTAATAAAGTCAACAATTATTTGGGGTGGAATTAATTAGCAAACTTAATAAGACATTAAATGAATTCTATTTACTTCCAAACTTAAATCATTTATTTTTTTTATTTTATCTCCTTATGAATCTCCAATTATCTTTGATGAATATTGATACCTGCTACTATTTTTTCTTAAAACTGATTGCAGCAAACATAATTCCATGTGCATAATCATTCTCCGAAATTCATTGTAGGGACAATCGTCACTTTTGTATTTGCTCGATCCCTTGGTTCCTATTGTTTTGGTAATCATTCTTTCATTAGATTTGGTTTTCATTAATTGGTCATATTTGTCGACCCAAAAACTGTCTTTTTCGTGTCGAGTACGGTTCGTGTCAACATTTGTCGCACCTAGTGGTACCATTAACAAAATGATATTAGTGGCACAAAAATAAATGCCACTAAAGTACGTATCAAACAATTATGGCATACTTAAAGTGTCACTAAAAATCAAAATTAGTGGCATAACATTTAAATGTCACTAAAAGTACGTGTTAAGCAAGTATGGCACACAAAAAGTGTCACTAAAAACCTTATTAGTGTCACATACGCTAAATGCCATTAAAAATGTGTGTCACTAAATTAGTGGCACAAAAATAAATGCCACTAAAGTACGTATCAAACAATTATGGCATACTTAAAGTGTCACTAAAAATCAAAATTAGTGGCATAACATTTAAGTGCCACTAAAAGTATGTGTTAAGCAAGTATGGCACACAAAAAGTGTCACTAAAAACCTTATTAGTGTCACATACCCTAAATGCCATTAAAAATGTGTGTCACTAAATGGCATTTTTTTTGTAGTGGCAGTTTTGTTATCATTGAATTCCTCTTGGATGAGAGACCAAGCATGATGGGCGGTCTGACCGGGTTGAAGGATTATGTCGAGCAGAGGGGCAGAAATCGTGGCGTATATCCACTGAAGCACGATGGCGTCAAGGCGATACCAAAGTGGGTCAGTGGAGACGGCCGCGTTTTCCGCATCAGATGAAGAAGCAGCAGGGGTTGGGCGGGGAGATAGATGGTCGAGGACTTCAAAGGCACGACAATGGACCTGGAATAACGTGGACCATGTCGTATAATGAGGCGAATCCTTCTCAAGAACAAGAGGTACGTGTGTTTTGATATTTGAGACCGTGAGGGCCGGGTGTAGTTTGGTATCCATTTAGTGAGATTGAGAAAGGTGCAGAGAAAAGAGGTAAGGGAAAGAAGCAGCAGCCGGCTGCAGGGAAGAAGGGCAGCGGCGAGATGGGGAATTAGGTTTAGGATCGGTTTAGGAATGATACCATGTAGGAGGTTGTAATTGCTTGCCCTTTCTCATTCATTTACAATCCTTATATAGATACAAACAGCATCTCCTATTTTTGGGAGATGATAATCAATTTAATTACATTTAAACATTTACGTAAATATAATCTATTATTTACACCCCTAGATATATCACTTAGGCAATCCTCCTCATATTCGGTTCTAAACATTTGTTGTATATGACCGCATGTGTCATCTATTATGTGCTTTGTGATTATTCAAGTTAGATATATCACTCAGACAATCCTCTTCATATTCGGCTCTAAATAATTGTTGCACACGAGATATGGATTTGATAGAGCTGGCAATCTGCAATATAGGCCCATATAGTTATGTCCATATCGATTTGCCACAATGTCGTATACCATCTTTTATATTGTTATTTTTAATGTCAATAGTTAGCTTTATACTCTCTTGTTCTTTGTGAATTGGTATATTAGTTGTCCTAGCAAATTGATATAAAAAAATAAATTACGTGAAATCCGCTACTCAACGTATGCCAAAAAAACATAACTATTCGTGACAACACACAGAAATTTCCACTAGTATTAACTAATAACTCCTCAAATGTAAAAATCCACAACACAAGTAGTACTCATACTCTGACTTAAATCTCAACACTTTTACTTCAAAAATAATATAAAACAGAAACCAGCTTTTTATGATATTAAAATTGTAACTCTAAATATTGCATGCTTTCAAAGATCCATTGAACTACTAGTAAGATGATATTCTACCTCCACACATCATTCGATCTAGACATTAATCTTTTCATTCGCAAATAGTTGCTCGTGACTCGACTTTGCACCTCGGACGCCCATATTACTTTATATGTTGACAATAAGATAAAACTTTTAGTGCAAGACATCATGGATCATGGGATTCATGGTCCTTTTATTTGATGAAGTTTTCGGAATTGCTTTTGAGCCATAATATTAGACAACACCGTATTTTTTTCACCAATAGGCGTGTCTTCTAGCACGATGGGATGGCGACGATGATCATCATCATCATTATGAAGCGAGGAGAAAAGAATAGACAAGACGTTGAGGAAACAACTAAGAAGGGGAATTGAATAACTATGTGTTTCGTTCATATTGTTACACTCGATTTCTACACCTTCGGCTTTGAATTGGTTGGTACTCATAATCGGGTATCAAAATCAAACTAAGAGTGGAATGAGATAAATACTGGTATTTGCTTGAATGGAAAAGCAATGAAGTTGTCACTTTATATAGAGAAAGGCAGAGGGATAATTTAGTCATTTTGTTATTATTTGTTATAAAAGCCCAATAAGCTTTGTATGAAATAATTGATCCTTGTCACACAAATAAAAAGAGAATTTGTGATCGAATAAGTGATGCTTGGTAAACAAGCAAGTTGAACTATTATGCTGCCTGAGCTTCATGGAAGTGTCATATGTCATCTCAACTTTCCTACCCCTTCCTTAAGTAACAAATTTATCCATCGTTATTGATGCGAGATTGACCGATAATGGGAAATGACTTGGAAACCATATATTGATATTACTATGAATGCTACTATATTAGAGTTTTTTTTTTTGTCAAAATCGTAGTTTTTTTTGAGAAAGTTTGTGTCATTGGTAGTTGTCAGAAGGAAATTGGTGAAAGTAGGAGACCCGCAATCTAAGATTGCGGGTGTGGTGATGTGGCTTTATGACTTGGCAGACTTGGCAGACGTGGACAATGGCTCATGGGTACCTGATGATGTGGACGAGGAGCTTGCCAAGGTGGAAGACCCGCAATCTTAGATTGCGGGTGTGGGATTCATGACTGCGGAAGTAATTTAGATTGCGGGAGTGTGCACTACGATTTATTGTCTTTAACTCTTACATCATCTTACACACTATCAAATCATGCACATGTAAATGTAAATGTGAGAGCTAAAGGAAATGGATTCTGAATTGTAATAGTATTATGCAGAGTAACATCTAATCAATTGCATAGAATCAATTTTATGCATTTGAATATCTATATTACCTTATTAAGGAGGAGTGATGACCAAGATTGTAATTTTGTCAAGCATCCAACTATTCAAGCAACATGTACAATTGAATTATGTTTACATGATGGGGGTAGAATTGGAACTTTATGGACATTTAAGACACTTAGAAGGGTATAATAGTAAATTTAGTATAATCCAATACCTCACATCCTAGAATCTTATCCTAATTCTACCCTCATGTCCAACATTTAGAATACAAAATACAACCTATGATGCATCTTAAATGTGAGACCTTTCAACCCCTCATAATCATTAACCTATCATAATTATCAACCTTTCATCATCATCATGATCAATTCATTACTAACTTCTTCCTCTTATATATCTATATATTATCTATATGGGGTCAACAACAACAAGAATCACCACATAAATCACCAAACGCAATTCTTTGGTTTCTCACCTCAAAACCCTTCTATCATCACTTTTTCCTTACACTACTAGAAAAATACCCCTATCTTGACACACATTTAATGACACGCGAGAATTCATGACACGCAAAAGCATGTGTCATTAAAAATTCGTCGTCTTTTAAAAAAAATGGTCAAACAATGACACTCTTTTTTGCGTGTCAACAATCTAACGTCAAGATTTTAAAAAACATGACACTATAAGAATTGAGTGTCATGTTTGGTTTCAAATATTTCACATTTTTCAATTCCCTCACTCGCGCCTCTCTCTCTCTCTCTATTATTGTGCAAACCTCTGTCAAAATCCCATGACTCTCTGCTAAATCAAACAAACCCTCATAACCCTCTGCCCTAAAAAAAACCCATCGCGTCTTCATAACCATCATAATCAAACATCGCGTCTGATGAATCAATCCGTCATAACTACTATCGCGTTTGCCGGCCAGGAATGTAACACTATCGCGTCTTCAACTTCAGAAGGTTAGGGTTTATCTCCCTCAATTATTATGGTTTTTTGTAGAGAGAATAATAATAATAATAATAATAATAATAATAATAATAATAATAATAATAATGGCGAATCCTAGGTGTTATTTGGATATTAGCATTGGAGGAGAGGTTGAAGGAAGGTTAGTTGTGGAACTGTACAAAGATATTGTTCCTAAAACTGCTGAGAACTTTAGGGCTCTTTGTACTGGTGAGAAATGGATTGGTCCTAAAACTGGTGTTCCTCTCCATTTGTAGGTATATTATCTCTATATTCTATTTGATTTTGTGTGTTTTTCTTTTCTTTTTTTTTTTATTTTGTAAGTTTTGGTGTATAATTGTTTCTGCTTGATTTAGTTTACCTGTTTGTGCCTAATTTTACCGTTTATGTATGTGTTGTTTGTTTCGATTAGTATGTTATGCTTGTAATTAACTAATTATGGATGAAAAGCTTGTAAATAGTGTGTTAGAGTTGACTAGAGTTGCTTGAATCACACACTGTTAATCAGAGAAACCAGAGAGACAAAGTGAGGAAGAGAGAGAGCTAGAGAGAGAACCGAGTAAAGAGAAAGAGAGAAGGACCGGAGGGAGAAGATAAGAAGCAGAGAGAGAAGCCGGCCGGCCTTGGTCTCTGACCGGCCGGTGCTAAGGATTTTAGGCAGACCAGGGTGTACGACGGTGGGAGTGACGGTGCAGACGACGAGGAGGTTAGGGTTCCAGCGAGTGGTTAACGGTTAAGGGAATGGTAGCACGATTTACTCGGTAGTGGGTCAGGGTTCCGATTGGGGTTCTAATGGTTGTAGTGGATGATTGTGAATCCGTGGTAGTCTAGCCATGGTGGTAGCTGCACATATTAATTATAGTAATAGTGATTATAGATGAGATAATGTCTAATATCAATGATAGGATTAGTGATTGTAATGGTTAACCGAGATGGTGCCATAACCATGGATGGATTTATTGATAAATTGTAGTATTAATGAAGGGAAGTGGTGACGATGATGGCTATTAGAAATAGGTGGAAGGGGTGTTTGTTGGTGATGAACAAAAGGATTAGTGTGGATCACATGACAAATGATGGATAGGTTGAAGGTTTGGGTTCAGAAGCGAGTCATGGAAGTCTAGCTTTGGACTTGGTCAACAAAAGAGTCAACTTAGGAGAAGGAAGACAAAGAGGTATAATCATATTCAAGAAGCTATTTAGATATTTATAACTTTATATTTATTATTCGTGTGTTACGCGTGTGGAACGATAACAAGCCTATGAACTAACTCGGCCCGACGTACAAAACTAAATAAGTAATAACGTTGTTTATTAAAATAGATATTGCGGAGATGATGGTGATTGAGTGGGAAAACAGGATTAATAAATGAGACATCGGACCTTAAGACGAACCTTACGGATATACGACATAGGGTGCACCCAGTGACTATATACAAATACATTTGGAGTATGGAACATATTAGATAATATGATAATAAACACAATCGGAACTACTAGATATTAACAATATTGAGGCACTCGGTCGATATAATAGAAATGATGATTCGAACAAATAAACATAAAAAATGAAACATGAGATATTGGACTATAGAACTACCAGCAGCGCAGGCTGCAACTGCAGCAGCACGGGCTGCGACTGCACCAGCAGCGCGGGCTGCGACTGCACCAGCAGCGCGGGCTGCGACTGCATCAGGTCCACAGCAGCGCGGGCTGCGACTGCATCAGGTCCAAAAATTCTTATTTTAATTTTTAACTCTCTTTAAAAATAAACTTTAGTATAAAAAATATATTTTTACTTAAATAATAATCTGTTTTTTTTTAAGTGAAGGGATTTATGCTTCAAAAATCAAAACTATGGTTTGGGCCAACTTTTTAGGCTATCGTTTGTCACCTTACACATAAAGTGAATGGGTTGAAACTGTCACCCCTATTGTTTAATGCTAGTTTGTCGAATAGCTTGGTTTGACGCGTTTATTATATTATATTGGGATTCTTGACAAGACGTGTGTAGGCATGGTTCGTCGTTTGGCAGATGTAACAGGTACATAGTTCATTACAACAATGATGTTAGTCCACATGTTGTTGCTGTTGAATTATGTTAGGACATTTCTGGCTCTGTCTTGTTGTATAAGCATGACTATCATATGATACGGAAATGGATGATTGTGTGGTTACTTGCAGGGCTCTTGCTTTCATCGTGTTATTAAAGGTTTTATGATTCAAGGTGGTGACATATCTGCTCGAAATGGCACTGGGGGAGAATCAATCTATGGCTCTAAGGAAAACAAAGTCTCGGTTATTTACCAACAGCTCTGTAAGTTGTCTCTTTCTTAATGTTGCAAATGTTTGGTCACTTCAGTCAGGCACTCAGTTTTAAACCACAAAATAAGAACACCATGTTGTCAACACTCAATTTGAATAAACTTTTGACTTTCAAGCAGTAGCGCATCTTTCTTTTTTGGTAATACCATCTATGGCTGAATACATGTTGGATTGTGACGTATTCAAGGACAGGTTGGTTTTTAAATACCTAAACGTGGTTGCTCAGGGAAGTGTCCAGACGAGTGTCGGTTTACGTGGTGGGAATCTTGTAGGATAAGAGATACGGCTAAGTTATTATTATTGAATTCGATAATATAATCTATTTAATTGGAAATATTATGTTGCAATTATAGTAGAGAGAATTCCTAACCTAAACAAGAGGACTGAGCTAAAGAGCTTGAAGTTTTGTGAATGGATTATCGACAATACTATATGAACAAGAACAAGAATGTAGAAGATGATGATTCTTACGTTATGAAATAGCTCCTTTCGTTGGTTGTTTTTAATTCAGGCCCTAATCTTTGAATCCCTCATCCTCCAGAAGTTCAACGATTCCGTTTTCATAAATGGACTAATTTTAGACATATCGGTAGAATCTTGATATTATGAGCTATGTTTGGGTATGTTTCTGATTTTTTGTTGCGAGTGAGACACAAAAACATTAACCTTTTGGTTTTAGTTGTTGATATGTATATGTTGTTGTATTTGAAGATTCACAGGGAGTTTGTTTAAGTTAATCTGTATCTCAATTAATTCACCAAGACATGAAATTAGTTATTGAAATTTATAATTTATCTTATGAATGCTTTGTTTCATGTATTGATTTCTTTTTGTTTTCATACTAACAATAATTAGTACAGTAGTATATCTTGATGGGTATTTGTGTGAAGTTAACCTTTCATCTTATTAATTTAATTGTGTCTCAGGTTGGGGAGGAGTGGAGGCTTACTCGGATGCGGATATTGATTATGTTCGTGAAGAATGGTCGGGTTATGCCTCGACCTTCATTTTCAAGTTATTATCCGTATGTTTAGCCTTACTCATCGACTAATGTAATGTATTGACACAATGTTTTTGTAACCCTTGATACTTATGGTAGGATTCGACAAATGATTGTAATGGATTTGGTGGTATATATAATATATGCAGTTTTATTATCAAATTTATTGATTTTGTAATTATAAATTTAAATATAAATCCAGGGATACTAGCCATATTGCAGAATTTTTTTTTTTAGGTAAAAAAAACCATGACACGCAAAATGAGTGTCATAAAGGTGTGTCAAGAATGTATGTCATTAAAGAGTGTCATGAAAGCGTGTCATAAATGCGTGTCAAAAAAGCATGTCATAAAGGAGTGTCATAAATGCGTGTCATTAAAAGATGACACGCGCCTGCATGTCATAAACTTTTCTTGACATGTTCTTCCTTGACACTTTTTTGTGTGTCATAAACACCCTTTTATGACGCGCAATGCGCGTCAAGAAAGGGGTATTTTTCTAGTAGTGTTACCGTATCTTTCATTTTATTTATCATTTTCTTTTTATTTCTCTATGGCATTTCATTAAATTTTGATACGCAAACATTATTTCTTTTCCGTATCTTTCATTTTATTTATTGTTTTCTTTTTTTTCTCTATGGCATTTCATTGAAGCTTGATACACAAAGATTGTGATGTAAATTAGTATTTTTTTTTTTTTAGGAATCTTGATTTAGTGGGTCAAATAGTTTTTTTAAACATGAAACTGTGTTAACGGAAAAAAATGAGTTTGTGGATTTATGGTGATTGATGATAATTGACAGGTGGGATTAACATTGTCTCTAAATGACAAAAGATGGATTCAAGATCACCGGGGATAACGCGAAAGGTCTCATCATCTCCTTATACTCTTATAAAGATTTTCAAAATCAGAGGTGATTTTTGTTTTAAGTGCCAATTTTTATACGTATCAAACATTTTGCTACATGTTGTTTATAAGATTCAATACGTGTTGTCTCTTTATGTTTTTATTCCCTTAATTTTGATTCTTGACTCTTTAGTACTTTTCTATCATCATGAATTCTATATTTTCTTTGGCAAATATCGATATCTATACTATATTATAAAGCATTTGGGAAGGATGGCTACAAAATTTAAGTAATTACAATATCTATATCTATACTATATTATAAAGCATGAGTGAAGGATACCCGTAAAATTTAAGTAAATACAACCTTTATTGCTTATAGTACAATGTTTGTTGAAGTCATTTAGGGAGTAAAATTGTCTTTCTACCCAACTATTAAATTGTTGAAGAAATTAATTTAAGCATAATTATAAATTAATTTAAGCATAATTATAAAATTGATGAAGAAATTAACAATAATGTGGTGACTCTTTACATTCATGACCTCCATGTCTTTATTATGTTTGTATCAATGTTATAGTCTTATAAATATTATTTGGTATCTAAATAATGGTGTTTATTCTTCCTAAGTCGTCACTCATAAACCATCCTTTCTCATTCAATTTGAAACACAGTCGCACCATTGTTCTCATCTTCTCAATCTGTTCATTTCCAAAGAAAACTGCAATCAATCTCGTAGTCGCATATCGAGCCTATATACGTTTTCGCAGCAGGAGAAGACAACACAACCAAATGCCACTGCCAGCCTTAATTCATTTGCTCCTCCTCAATCTGGCCCCTATCACCCTGATTGCGATTACATCAAAGGTAATTTCTCAAAACTTAGGCTCATGTAATTTCTTAACACGCACCCTTTTCACATTCTATAACTTGTATATATGTATACAAATTCAAACCGTTAAAAAAATTCATTAATTATGTTTTTCTGCAGCCTCTAAATGATACTACTATTATTGGCTAGAAACCAAATGAAGCGACAAACCCAACAATTATGTCACATGTAATGTTTATCACATCTACACCACTCACCGTATGCAAACCCATTGCCTCCATGTATCCCACTCCAATATATACGTAACGCTATTTGTGCTAATTTAGCATATTTCTTATTCACATTGTACACCATCCGATCATATATAACGTATTATCAACATGTTTGTATAATATACAACACCACCAACAAGGTGAATGACCAAACAGAACCGCAAAATACCGTGAAACCCCGCCGCAATGTGCGGGTTCCTACCGGTAGTTATTATTGTGTTCAACGGTTTCTTTTAATTGTCATCACTTTTGAAAGATCATTTTTCATAATTGTTTTATAGTTTTATGGTGTATTCATAAATATTTTTTTACACTAAAAATAAAAATCAACAGATGATTTAACAATATCCAACATTTTAAAAGAAAACAACAATACGGGTTGGAGTCTGCTGATGGTTTTAAAGTTGGTTGGATTCAACTTCTTTAAATGAATATATAAATGAACAAACATAAAAAGAATGCTAGCAAAGAAACATAACTAACATACAGAGACGTAACTAAACTTGTGCTTTATATGTATCCTGTAGGTATGAAGTTTTGGGATCAATACTCAATATCGGTTGATAATTCGTGAAATCGTCCTAGCCCAGGAACTAAGCCTCTTAATGGGCTACTATGACCCACATTTGTTTTCAGGGCTCACTACATGTAGGGGTGTTCATCGGTTCGGTTTATTTGGTTTATTCGATTCGGTTTATTCGGTTTTCAAAATTTTGTATCTCAAACCAAAAACCAAACCAAACCAAATTAGGAATATGAAAACCAAACCAAATTCAACCAAATTGAATTCGGTTCGGTTTCGGTTTAAAACCAAACAAACCAAATTGAAACAAAGTTTTTTTTGTAACTTATATACCTATATGTTCCAAAATCCGAAAAGAATGTTTGCAATAAATATAAACCAAAAAATCAAACCACACAAACAGAAACATCATATAAATTAGAATTAGTAAAATGAACTCTAGTTTATACTTATATTAGAGTTAATTGCCAATTTAGTCCTTGAGGTTTGTCAAAAATTGCAACTTTCATCCAAATCTTTTTTTTATTACATCTGTGTCCCTGAGGTTTCATTTTTTTGCCATTTTAGTCATCAGCACTAACTCAGTTAACAAAAACCTAGTTAAGTCAAGGGCATTTTTGTCCATACACACCAAACTTTTTCTTTTTGCCATTTTCATCCAATTCTTATAACCCCTTATTAATATCATCTTCTCCATCATGAACCCTACTTCTACACTTTCATCCAATTCTTATAACCCTTATTAATATCAGCTACTATACATGTTTCCAAACACCCCTAGATTTGGTTTGGGTATAAAAACCCTTCCCCTTCCATTGTTTCCTGCACAAACACACGAGCACAACACATAGAATATGTGTGTGTGATGAGAGCTCGACCGGAGACCATAAATCCGGTGGCCAGTTCCGATGACCAGCGCATCTCTTCTCCGACAAGCCCCTTCCTTTCCTCCTCGTTTAATCATCATCAAACTATCACCTTAACCCTGCTACCAAACACCAACCTTTTTCCTCTGTTCCTGTTATGTCGATGAAGGGACAGTCACCGATTCCGGTGACTGTCGTTTGTAACAAATTTGTCATCAGTAACCTTCCATCGATCCATGAATCCATCCGATAACCCACCTTGTGTTCCTGGCCTATCATCGGTAACCCCTCGTCCCTTTCCGTTCAGGTGGGTGTATCGCCGGTTAATTATAATCAGTCAAACCCAACCCCAACCCCTTTACTTTACTGATAAAACCCTCGATAACCAAACCCGGTAATCACCTCTGTCCTTGTGATTGAACAGACACCAAGTCGTCATGGTGACTGTCGAACCCTCCTTCTTTCTGATCTGTTCTTGATCATTAACAGAAAACAATAGAGGAGTTATCAGGATGGTGAAGGACTTACCAGAGAAGGAGGACGCCGGCGGTGGCGGCGCCGGAGATGGAGGCGGCGGCAGGTGAAGGTCATCGGTTGGTGAGGAGTTCTCAACACACACAAGTGTGTGTGTGTGTGTGTATACGTTTGATGTGCAAAGAATTACAAAAAGATGAGGGCTTTTATAGGTGATCCAAATTAGAAGGTGTTTGGGAACTAGGATAGTAGTTGATAAAAGGTGTTTGGTAACGGGTTTAACATCAGATAACAGGATGTTTGGCAGCGAGTTTAATAGCGGAAAAAAGGCGTTTGGCTGCAATAATAGACTTTATTTTTATTATTATTATAATCGGGTGGTCGGGTATGACCCGACCCGTTAACGAGACCCGTGTTACGGCGGGGTGTTACAATATAATATCTAAAAGAAAATCAAAATAAATTTAAAAAGGGTTTTGGATGAAAATGACAAAAGGAAAAAGTTTGGTGTGTATGGACAAAACTGCCCTTGACTTAACTGGGTTTTTGTTAACTGAGTTAGTGCTGATGACTAAAATGGCAAAAAAATGAAACCTCAGGGACACAGATGTAATAAAAAAAGATTTGGATAAAAGTGACAATTTTTGACAAACCTCAAGGACTAAATTGGCAATTAACTCCTTATATTATTACCTCCATAAATTGGTGAGCTTTATTTATTTTGGGTTTAGTTTAATAGTTTGGGCTTATATATTATATATGAGTTATTAAATATTATTATTTTTATTTAATAATTAATTATTTTACCGGTTTATTCGGTTATCCAAATAAACCAAATAAAAAAAATGTAGAACCAAAAACCAAACCAAACACCGAATAATCAATTCGATTACGGTTACGATTCGGTTTTCGGTTTTTATTTGGTTTGTGGTTTTTTTGAACACCCCTAACTACATGGGAAAAATAACTCTCAACCACATGTAAATGATATGGGCTTGAGACTTCCACTCACATTGGGCATGTTTAAAACTCAAGTTCTCAAACTCTTGGACCAAACTAGAGGTGCATACATCGGGGTTTTTTTTTAACCTATACCGGTATGGAATCGGTTTTGTCTGGTTGGACACAAATCAGTTTTTTTACTCGGTTCAGTTCGGTTTTGATTTCGGTTTTGGTTCCATTTAGGTTCACGTACGCACATTTTAAAATTATATATTTATATAAATTACATAAAAATGTAACTTTTATTAACTTTTAGGTTTTTTTTAAGGAAGTAAATTGGATTTTAATACAAAAAAAAAAGAAGTTTTATTTGTGTTTATTGCCAAAAAAGTTTTTTTTTCTTAAACATGTTTTGATCTGGTTTCATTTTTTTTTTTTGTTTAAGTCGGTTTTTAGTGGTACCGGTTTCAGTTCGATTCCGGTTTGTGAACCGGTTTTGGTTTTGGTTTGGGTTCCTTTGATCGGTTTTAGCGTCAATTTTAGCCTGATTTTCAGTTCGGTTTCGATTTGGGATTTTTTTAGTACTGGTTCAGGTGAAACCGGTTTTGCTTTTGGTCAGTTTTGCCAATTTCGGATCCCGAACCGGTTTTTTATGCACCTCTAGACCAAACTATGGGCAATTGAGTAATTGTTTAAAAATTTATATCTTAATCCATAATCGGTATCTATATCTATAATCTATAATTCATTTATAAGTAAACTTAGTGGATAGTTTAGTAATTTTACACAAAATTAAGATGACATATCAAGAGTCTTAGTTCAAGTTCATCTTCAACATAAAATAGTATCCCTTCATGCCCTTCTTCTTTTTTAGCGTAAAATAGTTTCAAATCAACCTTGCTTGTTGATTAAATACTTTTTCTTTAATTGATTATTTGTTCATACATGTTTTTTAAGAACCAATAATGTTTGAGAATTAAGATAACCTATTCATAAATACATGACTTGTACTGTTGGTGTCATTTGTGTACTTATGGTCATGGGTCATCTTTGTTGCAAATGAGCTACATGGATCTTATTATGTAGAATCCATTTCATAAGGTTCCACCAAGATCCAATTCCACTTTAGTATGTATAGAACCGCATATGTCATCTATTATGTGCTTTGTGATTATTCGAGTTAGATATATCACTTAGGCATTCCTCATATTCGGTTCTAAACATTTGTTGTATAAGACCGCTTGTGTCACCTATTATGTGCTTTGTGATTATTCAAATTAGATATATCACTCAGACAATCCTCCTCATATTCGGTTCTAAACATTTGTTGCACACGAGATATGGATTTGATAGAGCTGGCAATCTGCAATGTAGGTCCATATAGTTATGTCCGGATCGATTTGCCACAATGTTGTCTACCATCTTTTATATTGTTGTTTTTAATGTCAATAGTTTGCTCTATACTCTCTTGTTCTTTGTGAATTGATATATTAGTTGTCCTAGCAAATTGATATAAAAAATAAATTACGTGAAATCCGCTACGCAACGTGCGCCAAAAAAATCGTAACTACCCGCGACAACACGCAAACATTTCCACTAGTATTCATTAATAACTCCTCAAACGTAAAAATCCACAAGTAGTACTCATACTCTAACTTAAATCTCAACACTTTAATTTCAAAAATAATATAAAACAGAAACCAGCTTTTAAGATATTAAAATTGTAACTCTAAATATTGCATGCTTTAAAAGATCCATTGTACTACTAGTAAGATGATATTCTACCTCCACACATCATTCGATCTAGACATTAATCTTTTCATTCGCAAATAGTTGCTCGTGACTCGACTTTGCACCTCGGAAGCACGTATTACTTTATATGTTGACCGTAAGATAAACTTTTAGTGCAAGACATCATGGATCATGGGATTCATGGTCCTTTTATTTGATGAAGTTTTCGGAATTGCTTTTGAGCCATAATATTAGACAGTACCGTATTTTTTTCACCGATAGGCGTGTCTTTTAGCACGATGGGATGGCGACGATGATCGTCATCATTATGAAGGGAGGAGAAAAGAATAGACAAGACGTTGAGGAAACAACTAAGAAGGGGAATTGAATAACTATGTGTTTCGTTCATATTGTTACACTCGATTTCTACACCTTCGGCTTTGAATTGGTTGGTACTCATAATCGGGTATCAAAATCAAACTAAGAGTGGAATGGGATAAATATTGGTATTTGCTTGAATGGAAAAAAGCAATGAAGTTGTCACTTTATATAGAGAAAGGCAGAGGGTTAATTTAGTCATTTTGTTATTATTTGTTATAAAAGGCCAATAACCTTTGTATGAAATAATTGATCCTTGTCACACAAATAAAAAGAGAATTTGTGATCGAATAAGTGATGCTTGGTAAACAAGCAAGTTGAACTATTATGCTGCCTGAGCTTCATGGAAGTGTCATATGTCATCTCAACTTTCCTACCCCTTCCTTAAGTAACAAATTTATCCATCGTTATTGATGCGAGATTGACCGATAATGGGAAATGACTTGGAAACCATATATTGATATTACTATGAATGCTACTATATTATATACTAGTGGGTTTACCCGCACGTAACAGCGGGATTCACAAATGGATTTCAATACAACATTATGATACTTAGGTTTGTGCTGTAAGTTACGCAAAAAGAATAGAAATGTGCACACTATGTTTTAACAAGTATTCGTAGAAAAGAAAAGAAAATAAATGTGCATCGCCACTTACAACTGATTGCAGTTCACCATAAAAACCATGTACTCATTATTGAACAAATCTTAATAAACCAAAGGTATGTTACAGTAACAGACCAATATGAACATAAACATTACCCTTGTGTAAGCTGTCCGGTCATTGCATAGCTACATAATCGTGTCATTGAAGACACCTTGCTAAATGATAAAGTTCATTTACATGACAAAAGCATGTAGTAATAATATGATATTGTATACACTATCATTTGAAGGTCACTGTCCATTTAGAAATTAAAAGTTGTGATTTGTAAGCTTGTAATAGACTTGCCCAACCTCACCCAATAGCTAAAAAATTGCCCAATGTAGCCAGTGAGCCGAACCATCACATCCACTTTGCCTCTAGGTAGACACATATATATATATAAAGGTTTATAATATAAGTATTATTAAGGCACACGATAACCAAAAATTCCCAAAACACGAATAGAATGCAAGTGTGCAGCCATATCGGGATGATTGTTCACAAAGACTGAATCATCAAGAACAAAGACTGGACTTGGATATATTTGAAATAATAATTTTCAGACCATGAAATTTCTCCTACCAAAGCAGATCAATAAAAGAATACACCAACCTTCAATTTTCTAAATAAACAGACAATTCTTTAACCAATACCTAATGAACGAACGTATATCATATCATCAATCTATCATAAAACACCTAAAAATTAATCAACTAATAAAAGTTATAGAGCCTAATTTCACGTAATTATCATGATTAAAATTGAAAACAAAAATGATTGCGTTGAATAATATAAAAAACGGTGCTTTGATTAGCTTGACTTTAACTCTAGAAAGACTTCAGTCACTATATTTTAAAGTTTTAAAACTCATACAAGTTTAGCTGAGATAAGATTATTCATTGTGGTAACATAAATTATTATTTTTCATTGTCATTATATGAAATTTGTTCAAAAATATTGTTATCCCGTGTATTTATTTAGTTTGGGTGAGTTCCATTTTCATATAGCAGTTGATATCTTCTAGGGGCATTTAGGGAAGAAAAGTGGTAAAATTTAGAAAATTGTAAAGAAACCCTTGGTATACCATTTTAACTTTGGACAATTTGAACATATTTGGCCCTCCTCCCCAAACGTTTTCTCTCTATATATCTCTCTTTTATTTCTCTCTATTCTGCAGATGTGGTGAGGTAGAGGTGGTGGTGAGGTGTGGAGGTGATGTGGCACTTGATGAAGGTATTGTAAACCATTTTAGCCGCCTAATAAGAACCTATCCAAACAGCTATATATACATACTAGTTTTTATCCCAGGAGCGTCCCGGGTTGAAATATCTAATATGACATAATAAAATATATTATTATTATTATTATTATTATTATTATTATTATTTTAAACAAATCTCTGGCATAAGTTATCATATTCAAATATAAAAAAAACGAAACTCTGCGCCGGGGTATAAATCTAGTGCCATTACAAATGATTTTGGAAGTTTGTAATCGATCATTCTAAAAAGAACTAACATGAAATAAGAAAAAAAAAGTTAATTATTGAAATATCGAACGCATTAGTCTAAGGGTTATGTGATGCGTTAAAAAATTCATGGGTATATGATCAGGTATATAGTTCGGGTATTTGGGTATGTTGTTTCGGGTAATCGGGTCGGGTATCACTTAATCCCAGACCCGACCCAAACCCACAATTATTTTTAAACTAATCCCAAACCCGACACAATACCTGTCGGGTTACAAAAAATAGACATTTTTTTCTCCGTTTTTTATATAGTACTATGGAACTCGTTGGAAAGATAATAAAACGCTCGTTAATTTGGTGCAATTTTTTTCTTTAAAAAATCTCGTATATAAAAGATATTAACGTTTAAAAGTTATGGGAGGAAACATGAAAGAAAAAATAATAAAGTTTTAATATTTAGATTTAGTTGATTAGGTATTTAATAGATTAGCTTAAAGATTATAATAGACTAGATTATACCCCGGGAGCGTCCCGGGTTGAGAAATTTAATATAATACATCAATTTTATATATGAAATAGACTGATGTATAACTCTAATATTAATATCTAACCTAAAACAAATTAACAATGTACAACTCCAATGCTAACACCTAACCTAAAAGAATGTAGAACTTTAACGTAACTCTAATATTAACACCTATCCTAAAGACTAAACAAATGTACAACTCTAACATACTAATATTGATACCTAACTTAAAACAATGTATAACTCTATTAACCTGATCGGCTCTGGTTGAAAAAAAATTCATATTTACTGATTTAAACATAATTAGTGACTTGTCTATACATGATTAATGATTTACCTGAACACTTTGTGTTTTTTTTCCTGTATGAACAAAACCCAACAAAAAAATTTCTTCGTTTTTTATATAGCACTATGGTACTCGTTGGAAAGATAATAAAACGCTCGTTAATTTGGTGTAATTTTTTTCTTTAAAAAATCTCGTATATTAAAGATATTAACGTTTAAAAATTATAGGAGGAAACATGAGGGTGAAAAATCCAATTTTATTTTTAAATTATTTTTTTTCCTAAAATATCTCAATGCCACATGGGATGACAAATGACACACTCAAGGAAGAGAATGTCTCTTTGAGTGCCATGTCATTAAAATGGCTTTGGTTTATTATATGTATAGATTAGGTTAAATCATATTTATTCCTTTTTATTAATTGGTTTACACTTGCCACATCACATCCAATGTGGCATCTCTCAAATGAGAGATTGCATAAGAGTATGACATGTAGGAATTAATCCCTTTGCAATATATATATATACACTAGATTATATCCCGGGAGCGTCCCGGGTTGAGAAATCTAATTTGAAATATCAATTTTACATCTGAAATAAACTGATGCATTTTACAGTTACATGCAGGAAAGTTTCGGGTAGCACTTAACCTAAAACAATTAACAATGTATCTCCAATTTTAGTGCATAACCTTAAACAATGTATAACTCTAATATTAAAACCTAACCTAAAACAATGTACAACTCCAATGCTAACACATGTTGTAAATAAAATTCGTATTTACTGGTTTGAACACAACTAATGACTTGCCTCTACATGATTAATGAATAACCTGAACACTTTGTGGTTTTTTCCTGTCTGAACAAAACCACACAAAAAATAGTCGTTTTTTTCTCCGTTTTTTATATAGCACTATGGTACCCGTTGGAAAGATAATAAAACGCTCGTTAATTTGGTGTAATTTTTTTCTTTAAAAAATCTCGTTTATAAAAGATATTAACGTTTAAAAGTTATGGGAGGAAACATTAGATATAAAAATCTAATTTTGTTTTTAAATTTTAAATTATTATTTTCCTAAAATAAAGCCCTTGTCACATGGGATGACACATGTCACACTCAATGAAAAGAATACCATCTTTGAGTGCCATGTCATTAAAATGGTTTTGGTTTATTATATGTATAGATAGATATAGATATAGATATAGATTTGTCTTTTTGTGATGCATGTACATACCTATCGAGAGAGGCTAATGTACAAAGTTTCTTAACGTACAAAGTGTAAAAAGCATTCTCAGCCATTAGATTTAGGCGGTGGCAAGATGGTAATTAACAATCCTAATCATATTTGGGTTAATCTAACCAAGGGTAAATTAGGAAAAACACGTTTAAATTTCTGTGAAATCATAACAACATACATAATCGATGCAAAAATTTTCAACGATTGAACCTGATTTTTCATCGTTTTCAACTCGATTAAACGTTCAGAATGATTAAACAATAAAAAACATTCGATTACAAACAAAATCAAAATGTATTTGCAGAAATAGAAAAAAACAGAGTAATGAAAATTCAATTGATAAAATTAGTAGAATCATATTCAAAAATCACCATCAATGCATGTATTATTCACAGAAACGAACGATGTTGATATTAGAAGAAGAATTAAAGAAAAAAATGGCTTTCAAAAAAGTTTCAGACGCGAAGATCAGAAACTGTTAAACAGAAAATCATAAAACGCATTTGGTTTTATATAAAACGCATTGGGTTTTTTGTAAAACGCATTTGATTTTTTTATAAAACGCATTTGGTTTTTTAAACACTATTTAAACTGGTTTTTACAAAAACGCACTTGGTTTTTTTATAAAACGCACTTGGTTTTTGTAAAACGCACTTGGTTTTTGTAAAACGCACTTGGTTTTTGTAAAACGCACTTGGTTTTGTAAAACGCATTTGGTTTTTTGTAAAACGCACTTGTATTTTGTAAAACGCATTTGGTTTTGTAAAAAGCATTTAGTATAAATAAAAACTCACATTTTCCTCACTTTTCCCCCTATTTTACTATGTTTTCCTCAAACAAACAAAACAACTATATTCACACACACTTGAGGTAATGTTTTTATAGATTGGTTGTTTTTTTCTTTTTTTTCTTCTTTTTTCTTTGTTTTGTGATTAGCCAGAGACACAGAGATGTTAGCTTCTTGGTTGTCTTGATAGAGGAAGTGACTAGATCTGAGCCACGATTGAGGTCGGGTTGAAGGCGAACAACGTGAAGGGTTTTGAAGGCGAACAACGTGAAGGGTTTTGAAGGCGTCGGAGGTTAGAGGAGAGAGGGATCGGTGAGGCTTTGGTCCGGCGGTTGGGTGGTGGTGGTTAATGAATGATTAAAAAATGATATGAAGGATCATTACCTTTTTCCCCTTTTAAATCAAACTGGATTGGGTTAGGATTGGGTTAGTTAGAGTTAACTAGGGTTTACACGTGTCAGGCTGTGGTGGCTTCTTACACTTTGTAGGTTAAGGATACTTTGTATCCAGAGCCGGTCCTAGGTTTTTGGAGGCCCTAAGTGAACTAAAAAGTTAGGGCCCTTTGAATTGGTGTAAAAAATCGCAAATACCAAAATGCAAAGCTGATTTTTTTGTCACTCAATCGCAAATCATATTACATATATAGATTAGTATTACTGGGGAAAAAAATAGTCGTTACATGAATAATCATTGTTTCGCTTGATATTAAGACATTGAGCAACCATTGGCGACGATTGATTACCCTTAATTTCTCTCATATTTTCTGTGCCAATCACCATCCATGTCAGTTTTAATTAGCTAGGTCGCAAGTAATGAAGATAGGAGTTGAGGGTGCATTCAAGAAAAAAAATTATATGGCCATTATTCTTTAAGTTTTGGGTCTAGACATTTTACTTGTTTGGTCTTTTATGTCTTTTGTTATTAGTTTGTTAATTTATGTTAAATACACGTGTAATTTATGAACAAAGTAGAAAATAAAAATTAGAGGCCCTTATTTTTTGGGGGCCCTAGGCTTTTGCCTGGTTTGCTAAGCCTGTCGGGCCGGCCCTGTTTGTATCCTATACTTTCTCATTAGATTAATCATTAATCTCTTTACGTACGCTATTTAATCAACAAATAATTTAAACTACTTCTTCAACTACAGAAGTGTTGAAAACTAATAAGTTGTTACCAAACAAAAGAAAAGGTTTGAAAAAAAAATGGAACTAAAAAGAACATATACATTAAAACCGGCCACCCTCTATGTGTTGATGATGATCATCGTCTTATCAAGCTTGGAGACGTGCAATTTGATATAAATAAACTTGCATCTCCTAGCTAGGATTATGGCACAAAATCATTTCTAACTATTTAAGCATATAAAAAGAATTTTCATATAAAGTGTTATCATCATTTTTACACTATAAGTTTGTGCCCCAATTTATTTGGAAAGATGTTTGTATAACCATCGTTGAATGAGAAGATTCATGACTTAGAAGTGATGAGCTTGGGTTTTGTTTATGATGCTTGATTTCCTGTGGTATGTCAATAAATATACATTAATAGTTCGTGTAATAAAGTAAAAAGATAGAGATGGTTAATATGTTATTTTAATTTTAAGATGTTAACAACTCAACCAATTTTTGAAATATATCACATAAAGAGAATGAAGTTAAAAAGATATGAACAAATAACCACAATAATGTATAGTTGTTTTGGAATATACATGCATCTTAGATGCACGTATTGTTTTTTAATCAATCATTGTTCTCACTAACTCCACTTACTAATAGTTATCAAAGTTTTACAGTGTTTGAATAATAAGATCACATACTGTAACATCCCAATTTTTTTGTATGGGAAGTTGGTTAATAAAGAAAAATAAATTTGGGCTTATAATATTTAATGGATTATTTAAATAAATAACTTAAGCCCCAAAGTGGAAATGGAAATGAAAATGGAAACCCTTAAGAACAATAAGGAAAACTACATGACATGGGTAAGGGAAATGGAAGCCCTAGTTCCCCATAATTACCACCTTCTTAATTAAAACTCGAAAGAGAGAAAGCTAGAGAAATAAAGAGAGACCGATTTGAGTCGAATCCAAGTCTCAAAGGAAGGATCAACGAGAGGATCATTGTTGTTCGTTTTCAAGACTTAAAGGTAAGGATCTACCCTGTTTTGAGAACGGTCCGACATTAAAGGTTTTGCAGATGAGTTCGGTTTTGGAATGAAAAATCTAATAAAGCTCATGTTTTCGAATTTTTTTGCAAAAATAGGTTATTTGTTGTATGGGGAAGTGTTTGTAGGTGGTTTCAACCAAAAAAAGCACAAATAGGTATGTGGGGAATCTGATCGGCGACATTGATTTTTTTTATTTGAATGTCGCTGGTCCAAATGGCGACATTGATTTATTGTATTTGAATGTCGCTGATCCAAAGGGCGACATTGATTTAGTAATTTGAATGTATCTTTACCAAATGGCGACATTCATTTAATAATTTGAATGTATCTTTACCAATTGGCGACATTGATTCATAATTTAAATGTATCATTCCCAATCGGCGACATTGATTCAATGTCTCATTCCCAAATAGCGACATTGAATAATTAGGGTTTAGAAAGAAGCTTTGTGACATTATTTTACACGTTGGTCTGTATTTTTTATTTTTAATTGGGTTGAATACTTTGACAATAATCATACTAAGTCACTAATTGGTTTCAAGGCTTTCACAATAATCGTACTAAGTCGCTAATTGGTTTAAAGACTTTCACAATAATTCGAAAATTTTCAGCTATTTAAGGGGCTAGACCCCAAACCAAAATGGGCACAACCTCTTTCTTAGAAAACCTGCTTCCCCACAACCATCACTCTTAAAAACAACTATTTTCTTAGAAAACCTGCTTACCCCCCAAAACCTTCCAACCACAACGGATGGCTTCATTCTGTCCATACCTGGTTAGATTATACTGGGGTGGTCGTTTTTCATACGTTAACGGGGCTGTTCAAAGTGATGATTCTCTAGTAACAACTAGCTTTATCATGCGAGTATCGATGTCATTTGAAGAACTAGTTGAAGCCGTATGCAGTCATATTAACATTAACAAACCATCAGTTACTGTTCAGCTACTGCTTGCTTTCACTTTCCAAGGGTCCTCTCAAACATCCAAGATCTTCAACGACGATGGGGTTCGAATGATGGACTATCTGGCCGTAGAGGCACATGGCCATTTTGTTGCGGAGATCTACGTTGAATGGCAAGAAGCTCCTCCATTACAGCATATTAGTTTTACCAACCTGTTGCGTGACGTGGCCAACGTAAATGTTGATGCACCCTTTGGGTCTCAGCATGATGTGGAATCAACCCAATTTGATGCCGGTAACGACCCAAACGACGAGGTAGGTTCCCCAGTGACAGACGAAGAAACAGTTGCGGTACCTCAATATGTTGTCGGTAACGACCAGAACGACGGCTTCGATGACTCCGGAAGCGGGGACTCTGAACACACGGAAGACAGTCATCGCTCAGCACCAGTATCAGATGACAGTTCCTCTGAAGAGGAGGCCACAGCCAGTCAGGGGCCCCCGGTGACCGAACCAAGTGACGGATTAACTCTCCAGTTACGTCCACATCAACACAACGTTCCTGAAGATGATGTGGATGTAACTGATTACGTGGTTCCAGATTACGAAGATGACGACTTTGTCTTATGGAACCCAAGTATGAAAGATATCCGTGTTGGTATGTATTTCAAATCGAAAGATGAGGTTGACCGTGCAGTTAGACAGTGGAACGTTCGTCGTGGTCGAGAGCTGTTCGTTAGGGAAAGCAAGAAGAGATTATACAAGGTCATATGTTACACCAGAAGACCAAAATTTGTAAATCCTTTCAGTGGTGCTCGAAAGTGTGAGTGGCGTTGCACCGCAACCAAAAAGTCTGACGCGCACTATTGGCGAATTATTGTGTGGGGTGGCGAACACACATGCTATTCAACGGTGGTACGTAACAGCAATAGAACCTTACGATCGAAGGTTATCGCTTCACACATCGTCCCACAAATTCGTGCGGACATTAAGTTTAAGGTAAAACAGATTCAAACGTATGTCAAGCAACATTTGAACGTTGATGTTACGTACTCTAAAGCGTGGCGAGCACGAAGAAAGGCAATAGAACTTATATATGGTGACTGGGACAGCAATTTTGAGGCGTTACCCACGTATACCACTCGGTTGCAGGATCGAAACCCAGGCACCGTTGTTTCTTTCTACAACCATCCACATGGAGATCAGGATTACCCCACATTTAAATATGTGTTTTGGGCCTTCGCACCCTCTATCCGTGCGTTTCATCGCTGCATGCCTGTCATCTCGGTTGACGGCACGCATCTAAAAGGACCGTACCGAGGTAAGTTGTTGATTGATGTAACAAAAAATGCCAACAACTACATCATGCCTGTGGCTTATGCTGTGGTTGACGAAGAGACCGTACATAGTTGGTGTTGGTTTTTCCAAAATCTTCAAGAATATGTCACCCTTCATAGCATGGGTCCATTGTGTGTTATATCCGACAGACACAATGGCATAATTAATGCAATGAAGAACCTTCCAGGCTGGATGGAACCCAACGCGTACCACCGATATTGTCTTCGTCACGTTAGAAGCAATTTCAGCGGGAGGTTCAAGAATAAAATGCTACGGAAACTCTGTTGGAGTATTGGTAGCACATCTCAGTCAAGAAAGTATCGGTGGGGTGTCCGCGAAATGAGGCTGCAAAATCAGCAAGCTTGGGACTACCTTAAAAACATTGATAAGAGTAAGTGGACGGTCAAGTATGATAAAGAACATCGTCGTTGGGGTAACCTAACGACCAACATTTCCGAGTCCATGAACAATGTATTGCGTGAAGCCCGACTACTGCCAATCACAGCTCTGATTGACTATACCTTTCGTAGAGATGTCGAGCAGTATGTTAAGCACACTGAGATTTCTCACAGTTGCAACACCCCTTTACCACCTCGCATTTGGAGCATGTTTGAGAAACTATACTCAGTAGCAATGCAACATGAGGTGTCGTGCTTTGATTCTAGGGACGGAAGGTTCAATGTTCTTTCAAGATACGAGACAAATGACCGTGGCGGAAATGACTACACCGTTGAGTACAAAAGAAAGGTATGCACGTGCGGGAAATGGCAAATGTCCAGATTTCCATGTTCCCATGCAATTGCCGTTTGCAATTGGATGGGTAAACACCCTCACAATATAACTGATTGGAGATACCACACGAACACATACATGGAGCAGTACAACGGTCACTTCTACACGTTAGGACTTAAGTCTGAATGGCCTCAGGCGAATTGGAGAATTAAGGGGGACCCGTCGATGATTACAACACATCGAGGAAGAGTGCGTTCGAGAAGAATACGCAATGAGATGGATGTGAACTATGACGATCGCCCGAGGACTCGTACATGTAGCATTTGCGGAGAGACCGGCCATAACAAAAAGACGTGTCAGAATGCAACTAGTCTTGGGACTCAGACTCAGTGAATGATCCTACTGGGTTCTGTCAGCCGGATCATCGATGTGTTCGTTTTATGTTGTATAATTAATTATCTTAGTATTACTTATCGATGTATTTGTTTTATGGTAATATTGTTGTTTGGATGCATATGACATTAATATACAATTCAACATAATACAATTTCATGCAGGATTATTACAAAAACCAGGACCCCCACAACTAGGTAGATTACAATATCTACCACCGGCACCACATAGGGGTCGACCCACATTCCGAGATGGTTGTTCACTTTGAACGACTCGAGTGGACGAAGCTTCCTGAGTGTTATAAGGGGGTGGGGGTACACGTAATAGAGTCTTGTGGAATACGTACCACCCCCACTGCCATACGTACCACCCCCACCCTGAAACGCACCATCCCCACCGCCAAACCTGCCCCCAATGTCGCCATCATTAACAACTGTATCATCAGAAGCTGGTTGATGACGTCGTCTCCTTATTGCCCTTTGAGCTCTTGGCGCCATTTGGAGGTTGACCTGGTTTGCTGTCAAATGCGGCTGATACTGGGAATATTCTTGGGCATCTGACATTTGCATAGTGTGGTGGGCAACACGTTCAATGAACTGGAGATTGCTAGAGGCCTGGGTACCATCTCCCGCTCCAGCTTGAGAGGATGCGTTGTAAATTACACCCATTGACTCCCTCTACAAAAAAAAAAAAAAAAAAAATTAACAAAAAAAAAATGTATTAAATTAAATTAATCGACAAAATAGTAACGAATACCATCATTTGAATTCTTGCCCCGTCATCTTGAAAAGCAGGAGGAGGCATAGTTACTTCCCTGGGATCAGATATGTATACAACTGTGCGTGCATTATACCACGGCATGTAGTCGGCGTCAACTGATCGAGTCGTAATTATTTCACCGTTGACAAGAGTTTTGTCACGGTTGTTCCATCTGCTAACATACTCCTGGTGTGTAGTGAGCCAGTTAGTCCCGGTTTTACCTTGCCGGTTTAACTTGTGCAACCTCTTATGTTCACTTGGCTGTATACTGATCGGGGGCGGCTCCTGTTGCACCATCCCAAATTGTCTCATTACCCGTTGCGGATAATGATGTTCGACAATATCCCAATATATCAATGGGCAGGTACTCATCCAGCTTTTCATACCACTTCTGCAGATTGGTGGCAGCTTTCCAATGATATCATTGTAAGGGGTCCATTTAAACTACAAAAAAAAAATACATATAGTTAGTTACACCCATTAATATCAAAGCCACTATACGAATGACAGACTGATTGAAGTAACAAATTAGATATAATTACGTGGCTCCGGTGTAACGATTGAAGTTGAGAACGATATGTTCTCAAGCAGTGTGACGGGTTTACAGTGAAGTTGAGTGTCAGCTCTTGCCACCTATACAATAATTAGAAAGCAAAATAATTAGTTCACTTTTTAGAAGTTTTCACTTCCCAGATTTTGAGCTGACCCACAATAATTTAAGCAGCATAATAATTTAAGCAGCATAATTATATTACCGAGCTGCCAACGGGACGGAATGATCAAAATTTACGTCTATTTGCGGGCCTATGCTTGGAAACCTTTCCCATGCCCAAAGCTGTAGAATGAAGGCGGGACCAGAAAGGGCTATTGCATCGGGTGCTGTGGCATCACACAGGTTTCTATACAAACATGCTAAAGCTGCACTACCCCAGATATACGATGAACATCTTCGTAGATCATCTAAAAGTCTTAGACGGTGCAACAAAATTCTATTGTTGGCATTATCCGGAAGTATTGTGCAACCAATAAGATAAAATATTATCGAACGAGCACGAATAACGCACTCTTCGTCGGTTGCTTCAGCTTCAGAAAATGGTTTCTCTAACTCTCTTATAATAGTAGCTGACTTAAGAGATTTGCCAATAAAATCATTTCGCTCAGGGGTAAAACCCAACAAAGTTTCACACATTTTGATGGCCTGTTGCTCTGTAATGGGAGTTTCCGGACCCGATACCACAACACCCTCTACCGGTAATCCCCACAACACGTTGATATCCTGTAACGTGATGGTGGCTTCACCCACAGGTAGATGAAATGTGTGCGTACCAACGCAGTTATCAGTGCGTGGTCCAGGTACCGATAACCACAACTTAACACCCCACCAAGCCCGGCTTCTTGTATGATACCTTTTACCAGTTCACCTAACGGGTTTTCCTTAAGAAAATTCCATAAACTTCTATCACCGCGTTTCACATTTAGGGGTTGGTTGTATTTTTCAGGATTTGTGAAAATAGACAACGCACGGTGGTCGTTGTGTAGAAACAACACATCGTTTTCGAGAGGACCCGGGTGTATGTTGTAATTCATTTTCAAATCACAGCTAAGTTTTTTCAACTTTGAAATATATGGAGAGTTTGCAAAAGGGAAAACTTTTGAATGCCTGAAGGAAATTTTTGAGAATTTCATCTTGGTGCCTCTATCATCCCTGTTATATAATAAGGGCTTCTGTTCTTTTCGATCATCCATTTTCTCTGCAAGTCTACTATAGGAAGCAGTATGACTTGAAAGATTATTCACTGCTGATGGACATCACAATGGCAAGCATTAATATAGTATTCTTATAGACTACCATGTGATATATAAAGACAAAACACTCACAATTTGGAGATAGTAAACGACAACATGGGGGGACAAACACATGTGAAAACCCTACCAAAGTCGCTCATTGGAATCAAATTATTTATTGAATGTCGCCTATTGGTAAAGACACATTCAAATTATTAAATGAATGTCGCCGATTGGTAGAGAAACATTCAAATTATTAAATTGAATGTCGCTGATTGGATCAGCAACATTGAAATTCTTACTTCAAAGTCGCCATTTAGATATGTTACATTCAAATTATTTATTGAATGTCGCTGATTGGATCAGCAACATACCTATTTGTGCTTTTTTTGGGTGAAGCCTCCTACAAACACTTCCCCATACAACAAATAACCTATTTTTGCAAAAAATTCCATGTTTTCATGAACGGTTTTGCATGGGACTTTAATGACTGTATTTCGAGGCATAGGGATTAAACAAGTTAGGAATCTTGATCCGTTTTTAGGCGGTTACTTGTGGGACCATATTATAGACGGTTACCACTAGGGCCGCATTACATACGGTTAGCTCTAAGTTCGTATTATGCTAGTAGTGCTTTTGTTGCTTGTCGGTGGTTGTACAACTAAGTACAATATGGAATGAATGTGTAAATCACAATAATGTGTAATTAACTAAAATGGAATGTGATGATGATAGATGTGGTAAAGGTTTTAAGTCAACACTCAGTTTCACAATTTGGGGGTCTTAACATATGATTTTACCAACCATTTCTAGGTTTAACACACAACTACATAACCTATCATGAATCACATTATTTTAGGGCTGCATTAACTTGATTAACTGAAATTATCTTATTTCAAGGTTCCCTTGCAGAAGGGTTACCCTTCAAAATCATCAATTTTACAAAACCACAACCTTATAACATTACCCATCATCATATAAACCATCCTACACCAATTTAAACGAAATTAAATGTCACTTAGAGGTGTAATAAATCTTAGATGACTCACATAAGGCTCATGCAGGATGAAACACCAAGCTTTTAGGCTGGATTGACCTTGATTGGGGCTGATTAAGCTTGTGTGTGTTTGTTTAGTGTGTGTTTGAGGTGTGGAGGTCGATTTCCAGTGAATCGAAATTGACTTCGGCGCTGTTTGGTAGGATATGTCTGATTAAATATTGAATCATTAAGAGGGTCTGAATGGTTCAACAGCCCTTATTAGCTGAATGGTTAAGAGCTTAATGAAACCATTCAGATGTTTCTTTTAGTTGAAACAAACACTCTTAATGTTGAATGATTAAGAACTTGATGATTAAGAGGCTAACAAACACCCCCTTCCACTTTCTTAACACAATAAACCCTTCTCCACACTTTGGGTTAATGACACCTTTAGTCCCCCTACTTATTATTCAATTGTTTGGTTTAGTTAACAATCTGATTATTGACTGGTTAACAACGTTATAATAAACATAAGCTTTTTCGGGGTGTTACAGTACCGTAACGAACCAAACTGATTCTGGCCAAACAACACCAATGCAGGTATTTGTTTTATATAATTTTCAATCAATGTAAAATACATGTCGACTGTTATACAAAGTGTTTGTATCGCAATGATAATGTAATGAAATGAACTGATACTGACCAAAAACCTGTTGCGTAGCTTACACCCCAATGCGCGGTAACTTTCACTAGTTTCGTATTAAAATGGAAGTCAGTTATGGCTAGGAACGGCAGCGGGGAATGACCATGATTATTGACTTTTAGATCTAGTTTCAATATTTTTTATAACGCAAATAAATTTTGTACATTTCGTTATTTTATAAAATAAACTAGCTTATACCTTGGGAGCTATCGGGATAGACAGATTCTAGTTCAAATCTTAGGATTTAGGATGTCCAATGTATGCATTTTTATTTCCATCTCAATAAATCTAACAAAAAATCTAAAACTCACAATTTTCCATAGCTGTTAATACTTTTC
Source organism: Ambrosia trifida (assembly GCA_028751855.1). Lineage (NCBI taxonomy): Eukaryota > Viridiplantae > Streptophyta > Magnoliopsida > Asterales > Asteraceae > Ambrosia > Ambrosia trifida. The sequence continues at coordinate 215,087,076 of CM054122.1, read as the reverse complement.
TACACCTAGTGTCAACCATCAACAACCAACAAACTATAAAAACTTCTAATTCAAACCATCATGAACCAAGATTGAAATTACTAGTTACCAATAGTCATTTACTTATAGTTATTTAACATCAATACAACTGAATTCAAACATAGTGTTGGAAAATATCTACTCAAAGTCTCAAAGTACATAAACATAATCACATCTCTTCAATCCCTCACACTCAATCAATGCATGTCCATAGTATTATAATCAGTAATAACTCATATTTCTTAACCTAAAACCTAATCACTAATCAGCTAAATAATCACTTAAGTAAGCTCCAACTATTCAAAAACTCATCACATCTCTTTAATCTCTCACAATCTAATGACTCCTATAAATCGTAACCTAATCAACTATACAATCACTTAAATTGGAAGTTGCAACCATTCAAAAACTTATCACATATCTGTAATAAACTCAATCTCAAACCTAAAACTAATTACCAACAAACAAACAATTGATGACTTAATAATTCTACTAAATTCCAATACAAACAAACAATCCAATCATCCCGCAAATGAACATTAATTGATCAGATGGGCAAGTGAGAAAAAACAAAAGAAACAAATTGTAATTATCTATAATTACATTATAAAGGAGGAGTGATGTACAAGATAGTAATTTGCATTTCCATACAACTTAAGAACCAAAATGTACAACATATTTAAGCAAGAAATTTAAGGGCATTATGGGGATGGTTGTGACAATTAAGACACTTAGAAGGATAATATAGACATTTTATCCACTTCCTCCTTTAAACTAACAAATCAAATTTACAATTCCACCCTTCATTTCCCTCCATGCCCCTCTTCTTCTACAACAGACAATCACACATTATCGTATACCTTCTTTAACGCCTTCACGAGTCCTGATTCAATGTAATTGAATGCGATAATCAATTTCCCTGCAACTGAATCGTCTCTCCTTCAGTTTCAAAACTGAAATCCAAATATCCTTATATTATGTATGTATACAATATATTATACTATTTGGGAAGGAAGGAAAATCATTCTGTATGTATGTAAAAGTTAGTTGAGCCCTTTAGTGATCCTGTGATGAGAATGGTCGATCTGGAATCTGAATACTCATTGAGATAATTTTATTATAATTTTTTTGCTTAAATCTTGATCGTCTTGGGAGATCGATTGAAACACTATTGATTTTATGTTTCTTTACCAGTTAAACTGACCATCATCATCAATTCAGAAGTTTGTCATTAAAATTCAGCAATAACTCCTATTTAATGGTATCGAGTAGTGTATTTGAATGAAACAACTCAGCTCTTACCTTCCATTGATATCGCAAATTCAAGGTTGGTCATTTTCTAATCACATCTCTTTATAGTCTTCAATGAATTAGCCAATTTGCTGTACCACAACTCTCTTTTCTGTCAACGCCTTGATCTGTGTTACTTATTTGTAATTGTTATGTAGGGAATTGTTAAATGAATTTTCATCTGGAAGACAAGAACACGCATTGTGGATTTGCCAAATTCATTGGACATTTTACTGGTAATTTCTTTTCTATTTTTACATTAAAAGCTTTTTTTTTTTACCATGAATGTTTACATTCATGAACATACATGTTTGAACTTGTGATTTGAGGGAGAATTGAACAAACTTGTTTCTTTCTATATTGTATTGAAGGTATGCATATCAGTTGGTCGATGAAATGTCTGTATGATAAAAAAAATTTTGAACAGTCTTTATGATAATTACATGTTCATTTCAATACAAACATGTGACTTAAGGAACAAAAGTAATCAAATACTCAACAGATATTATATAATGTTATTCTCTTTTTTCTACATTAAGTTTTTTTTTTTTTTTTAAAGTAAGTCACTAACCTTGTTCTTATATAAAACACAAGTTAACATTATGTTTGAGGAAAAATAATAATATTATTATCTTGCATTTCGATTTTCGAGTGTCATTTCTTTTGAATGTCTGAATCTTGAGTAGTCGATGATGGTTTTTTTTTTTATTTAATCTACTCATTGGGACACCATATGGCAACGGATTCTTACATTTGCTGGAGAAAGGTAGCCCGTTTTTTGTACTTGTGTGGATCCTATCTTAGTACATGTGCCCTAGACATAATTATGCTCAGTCTTGAACTCTGTATAATTACGTCATCCGTCTTCTTAGATCGTAGAGAATTCACGTAACGGTTGTAGTATGAACTGAAATGTTTGAAAATTAGTAGAAATTGTTTCAATGATTCTCAGAAAACAATGTAAAAACGGAAAAAACATGCAACCAAGTAATGTATTTCTTTCTTTCTTTTTATTTATTTATAAGTTTTTGCTTTCAGGTATGCAAGCGCAATAGAAACAAATCCAGATGATTATGATGCACTTTATAATTGGGCACTGGTTCTTCAGGTAACTTCAGTAACCATGCAACCAAGTAATGTTAATAAATATATAGATGCATGTTGTAAGCATTCAGTATAGCTATAATCTTTCTCCTAAAACAATGACGCGAGACACCATAAGATATCGACACTATGTTATTACCATGTGCTAATATATATGTATTGCTTATGCAGAAGTAAGTATGTATAGTTCTTCTTGTTAGGTAACCGTGACGTGAGAATCCTTTAGGGAAACTCATGGAGCTCCAATAATGTCCTTGCTAAGGCGCAGCTAATGCTGGGCAGCTGGCCTTCAAAGGAGTATCTATAGCTTTTATGCATTATATGAAGCAATTCCTATCTTTGGCTTTCATTTTCAGGAAAGTGCAGATAATGTTAATTCCGTCTGTGAAGGTGAGAACATCTTTGACATTTTAGCAATTTGAAACTTTTTGGTTTAGTTTCTAATTAAGAATGCATTGTTACAGCTCAGAGACAAATTGGCGAGACATCACTAAACCAGGGGCGGATACAACATTTTACCAGGGGTATGTCTGTTACCCCTCGATTATCCAGGAGAAGTGGAAAAAAATTGTTTTTTACGGTATTTTTATAAAATGTTACCCCTAAAACAATTTTTTTGTTACCCCTTAAAATATTTTTTTTATAAAATGTTACCCCTTGTTTTATTTTCTATATCCGCCACTGCACTAAACGAAACAAGTCTCGATCACATCAAATCGTTAGACTGGTACATAATGCTCTGACTGCATAATAGTCTTGGTTAATGATTATACATTTCATGGTTTAATCATTGGATGCAGACACTAGAAAGTTCACCCAACTATCTAGGCAGGGACAACGCAAGTACGCTTGTTTCAACTGTGGTATGCACGGATTTAACTTACGTCACTGATATAAATGATATAAAAACATCCCTTTTCACGTAAGAATCCCTCTAATTTCATTTTTTACTATTTTTATAAATATAAGTTAATGTAATGGTTGGTTTCTTTTTAAGTAAACGTTGATGTTTGTTTGTTTGGTGAATATGTGAACAGTGAAAAGGTTTTACGGTGCAATCACATAGATTAGTTTTGTTTCTTTCATATTCGTGGCATTGATATGTGAGGGGCGGATGTTATACGCGATATGGTATTCTCTTGAATATGATTTATGTCTTGTGATAATGGCAGGAAATGAAAAAATCAAAGCTGCTCAATCAATACTGATAGTGGGAGGTGGGCCGACTGGAGTAGAACTTGCAGGAGAAATAGCAGTTGATTTTCTAGAAAAGAAAAAAACATTAGTGCAAATTGGGTATCGGTTGCTTGAATTTCTTGGACCGAAATATGCCAAGAAGACGTTAGATTGGCTAAAATCGAGACACGTTGAAGAGAAACTGGAGCAAACTGTAAATTTGGAGGATGTTGCAGAAGGAAGCAAGTGTATAAAACTTAAGTTGGTGAAATAATCAGAGCAGATTGCCTTTTCCTGTGCATAGGGAAACCATTGGCTTCATCATGGCTGAAGAACACCATTCTAAGAGATAGCTTAGTTGATAACGGGAGTTTAGTTGTTAATCCAAATTTGAGAGTTAAGGGCCGCAACAATATCTTTGCCGTTGGAGATATTACAAACATTAAGGTACTTTTTGCTGCAGGTTTGACAATAGTATCACTAAGTAATCTAATTCTTTTATAATGAAATTCAGTAGATAATAGGCTTATTAAGCTTTGGGATTACAACCATTTGATATTTCATGAACATTTTGTAGTGGGTTTCATTTGATTAGCACTGATCAAGTGCGACCCATGTAACGACGACCATATGTTGTTATTAATATTACTAAAATGCATAACATTTTTAGTCCCATGCATTTTTATTTTTGGAAGATAACGTAGTGGGTCCCATTGATTGAAATAAGCCCATGTGGTGTATATGGTTATTACCAAAACACACGCGTGTGTAACTAATACTATGGTCTTATTTACTTTTATTAAACACAGTAACGAGTAACGAAAGCCAAAATTATAAAAAAAAAAAAAAAAACTTTATTATTTAGATAGTGGGTCATGTTGATTGAAACAAGCTCATATGGTGTATATGGTTATTACCAAACCACATGTGTAACTAATACTATGATCTTATTTACTTTTACTAAACACAATAACGAGCAACGAAAGCCAAATTTACAAAAAAAACTTGATTATATACATTGAAATTTTAATAAGTATTTATTAGTTACACCCAACTACAACTTGATGTTGTCTCCTATTTACTTCACGTCCCTGAAACGAATCACCCATAAACGTCGTACACACACCACATACCTCAACAACTATGAAGCGATAAAATAGACGTACCCGCCGCAACGCGCGGGCATACCCACCATTTGAAAACACACGAGATGAGTGAATCCAGCCTTATCCGCTGTTTGGTAAACACCAACACATCAACAATCCAACCGTCTGCTGCGAAGAACCACTGTTTAATACCGTCTGTTTATATCTTTTATAATAATTATAATATACATAAAAAAACATAAGCACACCGACTGTTAACTGCTGTTAAAAGAAAAACCGCATTTCGTAACGTTTGTTCCTTCCACGATAACAGTTAATAACACTGATCAGATGTTTAATAACTGAAAGGTTACAACCAAGGAATAAAAAGTCTACAGACGAATTAAAAAGTTGTAGTCAGTATGTAGCCATATGTAAAAAACCATTTATAATCAACGTTAAACAAAGCAAATATAATCAATTTTAAACATCCATTGAAGCTTCAACCTGTGCATGCAGATCTTTGAATCTTGCCAAAAATTCTACGTCCTTAACCCCGGACTCTGAATTGCAAAACACAGACAAATCGCGGATAACAGTCGAAGGCATTGACTTCAAAATCCGTTGCACATCATCTCGGTCAATGTGCCCTGTAATTTGATTAAGAACAAATTCCTTCATTTCATCTTCACGGTTATTACTTGGAGCTGCCATTGATGCAATTGGTGAAGACTGAAATGTAAATGTTAATATTAAAATGGTTTATGATGAACTTCCGGATGTCTTTACTATTTTATACACTGATAACGTGTTAAACGAAAGGTTTTTTTATAATGATTATATTTTTTTCAAAACGTTTATATTATCTAAAAAGTCGATACACTTGTGAAACATAAATGGACGAATGGTTTGGAAAACGAATAGCCGAAATAATCAAGTAAAATATCGCGTGAAATTAATTATATTTCGAAATTATTACTATAAATATGTTCATATCCAACCTAAAATTTATCTATAAATTCCACACAGTACAAAATCTAAACTTCATTTACCAAAATGGCAAACAAATCATACTATCATTTTGCTGATACATCAGACGTTAAGTCAATATCCAGCGCTTGGTCACTACGAGAAAAGAGAAAAGACGAAGATATTAGGAATGAAGTAGAGAGGATGGAAGAAACGATTAAGGAACAATCATGGACAAACATTGTTCTGTTAGATATGGTGTTGCATGAACCAGCAACTCACTTGGGAGACAAGATAGAAGATTACTTGACTCAACAACTACAAATTGACAACATTCATGAAGCCTTGATGAAGTTAAAAGAGGATCTTTCAAGCGCGATTTTGAAAAAGAAAGAAAGAATTTTCGAAATTTTAATTAAGTAGATTATATAGTAGATATGGTTTTTATTATGTATGTTTTAAATGTTAAGCACTGTTTAGTAAACACAACATTAAGAATCTCATCGTCTTTTGTTTAACACCATCTGTTTATTAAGCGTAGTATTGATTATTTTTATATGTTTATATAAGTGTTGACGAACAAGTGCGTTCAACATTGCGTCTAAGTTAAGTATATGCAAAGTGCATGATGTGTCTAACCCATAAAAGCAGTGGTTGTTAAAATTTTATGTTTTTTTAAGGTATACTTCATTAACACAACGCCAAAACCCTAAGATGGGGCGGCACAAACAAGACTATACAACTCAAGGCATTACAAAAAAGAAAAGTTACACCACTCCCCCCAAGAAAGCGAATTGTTCTTCAATCTATTTCTAGCCCAAAGAAACCTGGCCGTCTTAACATCCTCAATGAGATCTTCCATACTCACTGGTTTATCTTTGAATACAAAACTATTTCTTGCTCTCCAAATGCACCAACAAGCTATTATAATAATCCTGTGAAGCATGTTCTTCTTGTTGTCACTCAAACCTAAATAATGGTGGAATTCCAACAAATCACGGACCGAGAACACAAATAAACCTTGAACCTTACACCAAGAACTAATATGTTGCCACATGTTCGAGGCAAAAATGCAAGATGTGAACAAGTGCTTCGCCGATTCCTCCCCACTCTTACAAAGCGGACAACTCACATCATCAATATGAATGTTTCTATGTTTTTTGTTACACGCATCTACCCTACCTACTGTCATAGCCAAATATTTGATATTCGCAATGTTGTGGGTTGTACATGAAAGCTTGGATTTAATGGTCAGTCCGGACTTCATTGGGGACGGCCTCAACGGAATAAGGCGATGAATGTGTCAGGTTGTGTTAATCGGACGAACGCATCAGTAGTCGAGAGTTGTTGTCGCTCTCCTAATGAGTCCCCAATGAAGAACGAAACCAATAGCCCAAATCAAAGACGCGAGATGGATTGGCTTGTTCTCGATGACGGGGGACGCTGCATATGGATTGGAAGATAACTCCGTGACACTACAGTGGCTTCCCACTATCTTAACTCTTTTTAGTGTAACCGCCTCTATTATATATTCTGGTTTGCATGACTAAAAGGAACATTAATATAAAGGTTGGAATCAAGTATCAACGTATAAAAGAACAAAGCAGAAAAGTAAATGTGTCTAGAAAAACTTGATAAAGTTTTAGGTTAAATCTTTTTTATCTCTTATCTATATCTATACTATCTATATCTATATCTATATCTATACTATATTATAAAGCATTTCTTAAGGACTTCTTAAATTTTAAGAGGTATAAGTCTAAGGGGTTGTTTGGTTGATTAAGTGTTGAATCATTAAGTGGTCTGAATGGTTAAGAGGCTCTGAATGGTTAAGAGTTGAATCATTCAGCACCCCTTATTAGCTTAATGGTTCAGCACTTAATCATTCCATTCAGATGCTGAAACAAACAGTCTGAATGTTGAATGATTCAGACCTGAATGATTAAGAGGCTGATTAAGAGGCTACCAAACAGCCCCTAAATGTTTTTGATACAACACATAATGCATAACATAACTACTTTTTAGGGGTAAATATGTCTTTAAAACACCACATTTAATTAAAAGAAAGCCAAGAGTCATGAGATGTTTATGAAACCTCATGACATTCAATTTTATAATTACTTTAAATATATTGAATAGAAAACATATAAAAACCAACTCATGATGCTATGTATTTTGTTATAACCTTTTATATAGAGTTAGGTACTTTATAAAAGTTAAGGTTTTATAAACTTGATCCTACTATATAGAAATCGAGAAATCAAGAGTGAAAGTTGTGTTTTTAATCAAGAGGTAACGATTTGAATTCTAAAATTATTATCAATGGCGGATCTAGACCAAGATTTCAGGGGTAACGTTCCATAATTTTCACGGGTAACGTAATACAAAACACGTAAAAAAAATAAAAATACACCACGCCAAAAAAGTTAAGGGGTAACAGACGTTACCCCTGCTTATACTCTAGATCCGCCCCTGATTATTATGTTATATTCATACACATAAACATGCCTAATCCAATCTAAACTATATGATTACCGGATTCAACAACCGAAGAAGAAAGCTTCTGTTTATAATGAATTTCAAACAAAGGTATTAAAAAAATATTCATGTAATAGGGGTTAGGTTCATAGTAGGTATGTTAGATTAGATTAGATTGTGCTCTACAAAAGAGTTTCGGTTACACCCGCTGCATCGCGCGGGCAAACCCACTAAGGTTATGTGTTGTGGAATAACAACGCATCCTAATAACTAACGTTACGTTGGCGGAGAGGCAATAACTTAAACACTAAACCATATAATAACTAGGTGTTGTGAAATAACTAAATTAAAAAAAAAAACTAAAAAACAAAAGATTATGATTGATTTAGATTGGGGTGGGCCTATTACCACCTCACTTTCTTCCCATTAACATCGTTCTTATTCTAATAGCAATGATTAGGGGTGAGCATTTCATGGTTCGGATCCACGAGAACCTTGGACCCGAACCTTTTTAAAAATATGGGTCGGTTTCCGGTTCTAGATTTATATGAATTATCGGTTCCGAGTCGTGCCGGTTTCAAATCCACAGTTCTAATGTAAGAACCAGAAGATCCGTTTTTATTTTAATTAAACATGACTTATTAATAGGTTGGTAATGTATAAAAAATTACAATTTATAAAAATGATCCAATAGATAAGGATTGTTAACGGAAAAACTAAAACAATACTCTTCTTTAGTGTTTTCATTGTTATTTTTATGTGTTATTGTTATCGATTTCATGTAATGTTAATTCAGTATTAAAAAATATTATCTATATCTATACTATATATATATATATATATTATAAAACATTTCCTAAGGACTTCTTAAAAATTAAGAGGTATAAGTATATTTGCTTATCATACAATACCCCATGAACATTTTAACTACTTTTTAGGGGCAAATTTTCTTTTGAATTTGTCTTTAGTTACACAACATTATAGTTAATGAACCAAAGTAATATCAAAGACTTTACAATAGTCATGTTCAATTAATCCATTAGTAATATTAAATGTTTGTACACGATAATATTAATATTTTTACAAGTAAATACTATTTAAATTTAGTATTATCTTCTTTTTTATTTTTTATATGATAATAGTAGTGGTCGTGGTCGTGGCCGTGGTCGTAGTAGTTGGTGGTGGTAGGGGTAGTTGGTGGGGGTGGTGGTGGTGGTGGTGGTGGTGGTAGTAGTGGTAGTAGTAGTGGTGGTGGTGGTAATGGTTGTGGTTGTAGCGGGTAGTGGTAGTAGTGGTGGTGGTGGTAGTAGCAGTGGTAGTGGTAGTAGTGGTGGTGGTGGTAGTAGTAAAAGTAGTGGTGGTACCCAAATATAATCGGTGTTTAAGACTCAACAGGTTAGAAAACACTTTCTAATGAGACTTGGTGAAACCCGCCGCATCGCGCGGGCTAACCCACTAGTCTTATTTAAAGAAAAGCTTGATAGAACATCTTAGTCCTTAGATTGGAAAGTTTTACACACACACACACACACACATATATATATATATATATATATAGGGTAGAGATCCTAAGAGAACCAACCCCTATTTGAGAACTGAGAGAACCATTCTGAGCCACACATTTCATATAAAGGCAAAAAAAAAAAAAAAAAAAATTTTTTTTTTTTTTTTTTTTGCTTTAATCGCACATTTTTATGCAAGGAAAAAAATTTTTTTTATTTTTTTTGAATTTTTTTTTCATTTATACATATGTGTATATGACAATTATACATATGTGTATATAGCAATTATACATATGTGTATATAGCATTTTTCAGCTATACATATGTGTATATTTCAGTTATACATATGTGTATATAGCATTATACATATGTGTATAATGCAATTATACACATGTGTATACTGAAAAAAAAAATAAAAAAAAAAAATTTCCTTACATATAAAGCAGCGATTTTTGCAAAAAAAAAAAAAAAATTTGCCTTAGAGAAATGTGTGGTCCAGAATGGTTCTCTAGTTCTCAATTTAGGAAAAGGTTCTCATTTGAACCAAATCCTATATATATATATATATATATAGAGGAAAGTTATTGTACAAATTGGTCTTATCTTATAAATAGTCCTTAACGTGAGAAGTGAATGAGGAAAATTTTTTTTTTTTCAATCTTGTTAAACATGTATTTTAGCACTCAAATCTAAAAAAAAATAGTGTAGAGTAATTACGTAATTACCCTTGTCTTGTAGAGTAATTATGTAATTACTCTAGTGTAAACTACTATAATTACTCTAATGACATAATTACGCTAAAAAAATGTTATATTAAATCCCCCCCCCCCCCCCCCCCCACCCCCACCCTACTTTTCATATTTAGTAGGTTAAGACCATTTGTATTTGATCTTTACTCTAAATGTATAATAACTTTTATCTTCACATAAAGATATAATATATAAAAAGTAATATATAAGGGTATATGATGTCACCACTCACCTGGTGACTTGTATATCTCAAACACTTTTACCAATTTATATGTAATGTCAATAATACAAAATTTTGCAGCATGGCATAGTGAAATATATGATGCTTAACTTATGCTTGAGTAGTAATTAAGTAGAGTTTTTGTCCATCATTAATCATATCCACATCAGTAACTTGGCCTGCATCCTCTGTAACTACAATGCAAGAAGGAGGAAGATCCAACTTTAAATGATCTGCTGCTGTTTTCATGAGTTCATCAATGCAGTCTGGAACCCATAATGTAATCCCAAACTTGTTTTGATCCTTTGGTTCCCATGGCTGAAATGGGTATACGGTACATTTTTTTCGTGGCGTTTTATCCGTCACTAAACGCGAATTAGCTCATAGTTAGAATGGTGCAAAAGTCTACTACTTCTACACTTATTAGACTGATAATCAACAACACATTGATACATGTCATAATTGGTGCACAACTTAGTAACTTTTGTGTCAATTAGCATAAAAACCAATAGCACCAACTTTCGAGTAGTATGATGAGATTAAAAAGTTCCAGTTTATCGAGCCATTGTACTTGATTTTAGTTGCATATATCATTGTTCTTGACTTCATGCATATATAAGATTGGCCATAGTTGTTAAAAGCCATCGGATCTTGCGCCTAGGCCCATTTTTTAGGCGAGGCGATACATTTGCGCTTTGAGTCGAAGAAATTGCGCTTTAATTCTCTAGGTGATGGTTTAGGCGCAGATTTCAGCTAGATTCCCAATTTTGGAGAGTTTCCAGCCAAATTCGTTAAATTATGGCTAGATTCCAACAAGATTTCTACGTTTATCTAAGGAAAACTACTTCTATACACTAATACATCAATATCTTAAAACTTTTGATACTAACTAGATGAAAAATAATATTATTTTAATATATTTTTACTTTATTTTCTTGTTCGCTTTTTTTTTTTTTATCTCAGGCCCTCGTTTTTTTGCGTCTCCCGCCTAGGCCTCAGGCAAGGCCTATGCGCCTTAAGTGCGCCTAGCGCTTTTGATAACTATGAGATTGGCAAGTCGGGAAGTTCGAATACCTATTGATCCTTGAGAGCATGTAGGAAATTCTGTTAGCTGCAAAGATCTGGCGTCTTCCAATAGCTTTATCATTATCTTGTTTCCGGATGATCTTGCTTCATCAAGGGGAGTGTTACCCCATCTGCACATTCAGACCATAAGTTATGTTTTACGTTGTACAGTCGAGAAATCTTGATCATAATGTTGTACCTGTCCTTCAGTAGGACACTAGCTCCAGCTTGAACTAGTTGCTTTGCTATTAAACACGATCCTTGTGACGTGGCAACGTGAAGTGGAGTTCTAAAATCATAGTCTTTTGAATTCGGGTCAATACCGTTTGCTAACAGCCGTCTGATGAAATCTATGTCCCCTCTTGCCACACATGTACACAAGAAGTTGCCAGAGTCGTTTATCTTTAATGACCCCCCTTCTTTTACTAGTATGGCTGCAGTGTTATCATGAGCGTTCTTGATCGCTTCGAACAAGGGCGTGTTTCCAAAGTTATCTATCAGTAACATGAAATGAAGTATATCAGTATATGTATATAGTTTTAAATGATTTAAAAATATAAAGAATTAGTTTGAAGTTTACCTGACATGTTAACTTCTACACCGCTTTGAATTAGGAAAACCACGATATCCATGTGCCCTTTCGCTGCAGCAAGATGCTGTTCATGTCAAACAGCCTGTTAGTAAGTTTGATACCGAGCTAATCCAGGACGTAGTGGACTCAGACGTGGACCAACTGGAAATAGGCAAACGGGTTAGAAAAATGGCTCAACTTAAAAAATGGCCCGACCCGCTAAATTTAGATCAGTTTCATAATGATGCAGTCAGATCAGTTTCAAAATTTGACTCGACCCGCTAAATTTAGATGTAATGATTTATATTAATGCTCTTTGTTTTAAGATTGTTAATGTAAAACATACCAGAGGGGACCTTCCATCATAATCTTTCTTATTCGGGTCAGCCCCCGATCGAATTAAGCTTTTTAGCTGAGACAGATCTCCATTAAAAGCTGCACTATTGAGCTTTAGTGCAAGTTCTGCTTCTTGCATTCCAATATAAACTGTGATATCAGTCACCATATGCTTCATGCGATCATCGTTGCCTTTACCCTGCAAGAATATGATTTAAGATAAATACAACGAAAAAATGTAAATATTAGTTTAAAAGTTGAGTATTCACTATTCACCTCTAGTAGATTGTTTAAAATCTTCCTTCCATCAAGAAAATATAGTTCAAGAGTATGAGTGAAAGTTTGTTTATCAAGCCGCAAAAGTCGACAAAGTTCACTAACTCGAACTGTGTATGGTTGTGGGATGTTACATAGAATCGAAACATCACCAAACGAGTCATGGCGTGTTAGATCTGATACTGTCTCGTTTGATCCATCTTCATGTATTAAAACTTCTTCCTGTACCAAATTTAATTCAAAGTTGTAAACTTTAATAAACAAGAAATTAATATAATAGGAATAAAAATTAGAGACGTGCATCTCTGAAACGACATGAACCTAACATGAAATTTTCAGTTTGAGTTTAGTTTAAATGGGTTTGGCTGTTCGGGTCAGTTTTTGGTAAAACCAGCAAATACATTTAGCTAAACAGGTCGTGTCCAGGTCAACCTGATGGGTTCATGCGTTGGCATGTTTAATCAATTTGTTTTTTTTTTTTTTTTTAATTTCAATAAAAGCTCTGGTTGAACCTGCAAACACATTTAGCTAAACAGGCAACGTTCATGCTAACCCACGAAAACTCATATCATGTACAGGTTCATACAAAATCTTCGGTTCCAGCCACAAGGCTGAAAACACGACCCATTTAACACCCTTAAAAAACGGTACCAGCTTGCCATGACAGATGAAATAAAGCTGATCAACAACAACCCCTTGCTCCATAATTACTTCCCCAGGAAGAAAAAACTCCTCTTGCACTCTAGTTACAATATGATTGATAAATTCCGACGAACATCCCCTAAAAAGAGAAACCTGTTCGATGTACGTCTTGTATAGACTTTCAGATATCTTCAACAAACAAAAACACAGTTCAACATAACCAACATAAGAAAATAATAATAATTAAACAATGTTTAAACCGACATTGATACCTTGGCGCGAATAGAGATTGGAAGATCTTGAATAATAGCAGAATCAGTAATACTGCTGTCGTATTGCAGCCTCACGTGACCTTTAATCTGATTGCGTATGTCCTTACCCAATTCATTTCTATCGATAAATTTAATAAGATCCGTCATTCTGTCCCTATATCTTTCTGTTTTTGATCCTTTGACGATTAAAGCTGTTATGTTACCGATCAAATAAGCACCAAGAACCATGTCGAACGAGACATACACCATAACAAATATCATCTCTCTTAAGTTGACTGCATGTATGTCACCATAACCTGCAGAAACAAGCCCACAATCATTAATCATTCCAAATTTTAATAACATGTCATACTAAACGGTTTTATGCAAATACTTACCGACTGTTGCCATAGTAACGATCGCAAAATATAATGACGTTATATAACGTTTCCAAAGATCAATGTGTCTGAAATTTGCGTAGCTATAATCGCCAAGTTTTAAGCTCCCAATCCATGTGTAACCTTCTTCGACAGGTGGCAGAGTCGTAGCCAGATAGTAAAATATGCATGCAGCCGTATGCGTGCAGTAGAGCTCAACAGCGATAAGCTTTATAATCCTTGAAAATAAATAGTTGACCCGTATGTCCTTTTCTAACTTGGAAAAGAATTCTAGAACCTTCCGTGCCCGTACTAGCCTGATTAGTAAAAGGTATCTCACTTCTTCTTTTTTCCCGGAAGCCTGATTAATAAGATTATACGGTTATGTAATACTGTGGGCGCGCATTATTAATAAATAAGTATTGTTCGCGTCTAGTTTATAAAGTTGTACCGTATAAAGTATATCCCAAGGCATGCAGGCGAGTAAATCAAATATGAAATGAGATTTCAAGTACCTGTGAAACATTGAAACAACAATAACTAAGGTTGAGCGTTGGTTTTTAATGTTTTGAGGAATGAAAGACTGACCGAATAGCAATGAGACGTGGGCTAACGATGAACTTGTAGGTTTGGGTGTCTCTGTAAGGAACAAAGAACTGAACAGCTATGTCGATGAAGAAAGCGACCTGGCTGATTATGTCTAATAGATAGAGGTGATCGGGTAAACCCCTGAAGAATCCAAACTCCAATGGTGTGAAGAAAGAAGAGTAGACTGCCCATATTAATATTACTTTCTCCCATGTTTTGTACCATCTGCATCATAAAAGTCTTGATTAATGTATGTTTAGACTTTAGAGTTTTGTTTTGCATACAGTATTTGGAATATGATAAGAAACTTGCAGACCACCTGCCCCAGTGTAAACTGCAATTTACTTGATATCAATGGTTAGCAGGGTATTTGCGAGCCTCGTGAGTTTTCCGGCAAGACGCCCCGCTTGAGGTGTGCACATCTAATGTATATATGTGTGGGCTCTCAGGGAGAAAAGTGAAATTGCACTAATTTTGACGGTATTTTTACTAGTTTCGTGAAAGTAATGTTAAAGTCTGCGGACGGTTAATCATGCATCATGCGTTGGTGTTGCTAGCCAAAAGACAAGGGGTACATGCACCAATCGGCCTTTGTCCCGAGTGTTATGTGCCTTATGTCCATGGCTGGCTTGATGCAAAACTACTATCGAGCCGAGGGTATCATCTGAAGCAGTTTCTCTATTCCTACGGGATTGAGGTAAGACTGACTACATCTTACCCTCCTCAGACGCCACCTTAGCTTTGTTATTGATGGGATTTGTTGTTGATGTCTTGATGATGATGATGAGTTTTCCGGTAACTGGTTTCTCATGGTTAACATAAGGATTTGTTGTTTTTTTTTTTTTTTTTTTTGAAAGTTATAAGGATTTGTTGTTGATCCCTCCATCAAGACATCAACAACAAAATAAGGATTTGTTGTTGATGTCTTGATGGAGGGATCAAGTGTAAAAATTCTTTTTTTAAGGGGTGAAATTTGAAAACTTATAAACGGTTATTTTTAGAAAGGGGGTGTAAAAAGTAATAAAAGAGAGTGCATTTAGCCAACCCCTTAACATAAACTTACTCGATTGATCAATCACATTCATTAGAAATTTTGATTCCTTATAAATAATTTCCTTTTTTTTTTTTAAGAACGACAACTTACATACTCATCTAATCTACACCTAATTCTACGCCATTATCACAACGGTTAAATCTGTTCATTATTTATAAACGTCAATTTTTAATTATTTTTTTCTCATATCATCAACATGGAACCACCAACCACAGTGTAGTGGTTGGATTGGATCTAGCCACTGGCGAAGCTTACTAGGGGCCGGCGGGGCGGCCGACCCCCCCGAATTTTCGCGTATAAGTGCCGATTATATAGTATTCGTATAGAAAATTTTGGAAATATAGGGTTTCGACCCCCCGAAACTGGATTTCGACTTCCGAAACTAATGACTTCCGACCCCCGGTGACTTCCGACCCCCCGAACCTTCGGGTCAAGCTTCGCCATCTAGCCATGTTATTTCTGTTGTGTATAATTACAAGTATTAAACATACTAATCAATGACGCACCCATCATCACAGGTGTCTTAGAGTTGGCCTTGTAAATAAAAAATAATATTTATTAAAATGTAAATGATAAAACTTGGCACAATCATCGCTTTATTTGGCTTTTTATTAATTTCTACTTTGTAACTAATCTTTGACTTTTTCTTATAATATATATCTAATCATGTCTACTTTTTTTACAAATGGATTTCTAGCTGGACCAATGTTTTAAAAGTCCGGACATGTAATCAAGTTCGACGCAATACCTTCATTCATTTTTAATGACGTCATAATAATAATTAATTTTAAAAGAATATTTAATCTAATATGACATAAAGTTTAACAAATCTATTAATATATATAAAAGAATTGAACATTGCTGACGTGGCGTGCAATGGTGCCTTCAACCTCTCCATGAAACTGCCACGTGGCATCATAATTGAAAGATTTTATTGTTTTTGAATTATTTCCTTTTTTAATTAAATTGAGTTATTTTAGGAAAAAATAATTTAAAAATAAATTTAAAATTTTCTCTCTCATATTTCCTCCCATAATTTTTAAACGTTTATATCTTTTATATACAGGATTTTTTAAAGAAAAAAATTACACCAAATTAACGAACGTTTTATTATCTTTCCAACGAGTACCATAGTGCTATATAAAAAACGGAGAAAAAATCGACTATTTTTTGTGGGGTTTCGTTCATACAGGAAAAAAACACACAAACTGTTCATGTTATTCATTAATCATGTTTTTTCTTTTAAACCAGGTTCTTATCTACGATGTTGAAAATCAGCCCAATCGCCATGTTATCATTGGAATTTTACTAGGTATACTTAATCAAGAGAAGCTAGGAGAAAGAATCGCGCAACACTGCAACACATGGTGTCAGCTTATAGCAATGTTATTTTTTTATTTATTTAATTACAAGAGTAATAATTATTACTATTAATATTAGTATTATTAGAATGGTCATATTTTTCAACCCCGGGACGCTCCCAGAAAGAATTGATAGTTGCTAGCGTGGCGTTCAATGATGGCCTCAACCATCTCTTGATTATGCCACGTGGCATAATGAGATGCAATGGTTACAACTTCCAACTTAAGTGTTTGTTTAGTTGATTAAGTTAGGAATTATAGGAGCCATTAGAATGTGAGAAATTAGAGAGATGTGATGAGTTTTTGAATAGTTGCAGCTTACATAAGTGATCCTTTAGATGATTACTGATTAGGTTTTCGATTAGGGAATATGAGTTACTACTGATTAGAATATTATGAACATGCAATGATTGAGAGATTTTGTGGTTAGTTAACTTGAGCCATTTACAATAGGTTATCACGTAAAATTAGATTTTTCAACCCCGGGACCTTCCCGGGGTAATCAGCTAGTATATTAAATAAAAATGTAATATATAATTGTATTAGTATTATTACATTGCTTATATATATAAAGATAAAAATGTTTCTGTTATTTTAAATATGTGTTATAAGACGACTCTGTAAATCATTGTTGATTGTGTTTGCTTGGCCTGATTTGAGTATGTGTAAGAGGTGCGACCGCACAAGGTCCGAAAATTTGAGGGGCATTTTTTTTCCCATTTTGTTTAACTTGTATAAAAGAATAATTTAATTATTATCTTCAAAAATTTAACACAAAAATATAGGTAAAAGAGCCAGTATCACCCTCTCTACAACATAGGTGAGATCATGGGTTCTAAAATTAACAGCTTCATTTATTTTTATTTTTTTCCTCACTTCTCCACTTTGTAGGTCCCTAATTTTTTTATAAAAAAAATATCTATATCTATATCTATATCTATATCTATATCTATATATATAATAAACCAAAGCATTTTTAATGACATGTCATAATATTATGCAATCTCTCTTTTGAGAGATACCACATAGGATGTGATGTGGCAACTCTACACCAATTAAAAAAAAGTAATAAATATGGTTTAAATATGATTTAACATAATCTATTAAATACCTAATCTACTAAATGTAAATATTAAAACTTTATTATTTTCTCTCTCATGTTTCCTCTCATAACTTTTAAATGTTAATATCTTTTATATACGAGATTTTTTAAAGAAAAAAAATTACACCAAATTAACGAGCGTTTTATTATCTTTCCAACGAGTACCATAGTGCTATATAAAAAACGGAGAAAAAAAACGACTATTTTTTGTAACCCGACATGTATTGTGCCAGGTTTGGAATTAGTTTAAAAAAAATTGTGGGTTTGGGTCAGAGATTAGGTGATACCCGACCCAATTACCTTTTTTTTATATTTGAATATGAAAACTTATGGCATATATTTGTTTAAAATAATAATAATAATAATAATAATAATAATAATAATAATAATAATAATATTCATTAATCATATATTGGCAGATGCCATTTTTATAGTTTAGATACTTCTAATTTTATTCATTTTATTTAGATTTCTTAACCCGGGACGCTCCCGGGGTATAAACTAGTAGACAATCTATTTTAATTTAAGGGTCCATTTTCAAAAGGAAAAATAGATATATACCTATTTAAAGGCGCACATTTATCATCTATACATATAATAAACCAAAGCCATTTTAATGACATGTCATTCAAAGAGGGCATTCTCCCCCTTGAATGTGTCATGTGTCATCCCATGTGGCAAGAGCTTTATTTTAGGAAAATAATAATTTAAAAACAAAATTAGATTTTTTTTCTCTAATGTTTCCTCCCATAACTTTTAAACGTTAATATCTTTTATATACGAGATTTTTTAAAGAAAAAAAATTACACCAAATTAACGAGCGTTTTATTATCTTTCCAACAAGTACCATAGTGCTATATAAAAAACGGAGAAAAAAACGACTATTTTTTATGTGGTTTTGTTCATACAAAAAAAAAAAAAAAAACACAAAGTGTTGTGGTTATTCATTAATCATGTATAGGCAAGACAAGTCATTAGTTATGTTCAAACCAGTAAATATGAATTTTATTTACAATATGTGTTAGCATTGGAGTTGTATATTGTTTTAGGTTAGGTTTTAATATTAGAGTTATACATTGTTTAAGGTTATGCACTAACATTGTAGATACATTGTTAATTGTTTTAGGTTAAGTGCTGCCCGAAGCTTTCCTGCATGTAACTGTAAAACGCATCAGTCTATTTCATACGTAAAATTGATATGTCAAATTAGATTTCTCAATCCCGGGATGCTCCCGGGGTATAATCTAGTTTTGGATATTTCAAACTCTTTTGGAAAATTCCATAATATTCTGGTCAACCAAACATTGTCATAGGATTTCGTAATGTTGTTTTGGGTGCCGTGACAAGCTACAATTGCGGTTTTCTTGCACAATAGAATTGATGTGTTTTACAATTAAACAATTATTAAAGCATAAAATATCGCTTGATTCGATTCTAAGACATATCCTTGGATTTTGAGGTTGTACATGTGTACAACTTGTCAAAATAAAAACATGAGCGTGGTCGTGTGAAGTGGTCGGCCGGAATTAATAATCTTGAAAGCTAAAATAAATTACTAGAAACTATTTATGAAATTAAATTGATTCGATGCATAACGATTTAAAACTTGTCTATAATTGTTATTGATGATGGTTTGTAAGACAGGGATGTAACAAGTCAAACTGGATATGAGATTGTTTACGTTTGGGCCCGCCACATTTGTAGTTTTTGAAGCTCGACCTGTCGAGCTCGACTCGTTTATTAATTTATTATATAATTATTTTTGTTAATAGATTTTTTTAGTTACTTACACATATATTTATAATTATATTTTTATTAATATATATTATTAAATTATTTTTATCCTAAATTTGTATAATAATAATAATAATAATAATAATAATAATAATAATAATTGTTATATACTAGGGATGAGTATTTCGGTATTAAATACTGAAAATACTGATACCAAACTGGTAACGTACCGAAAATATCAATACCGGTTCATTATCGGTACTAATTTTTGGCAAAAACGGTATCGGTATTTTCGGTTTGGTATCTGTTCGGTTCGGTATCAGTAGCGATATCGAGTCGGTATTTTTACCATAAAATACATAAAATACCAATACCGTACTACATATTTTCAGTATCGGGGTTCGTACTAAGTTTTGACGAAAATCAGGATTGTTTACGCCACTATTCAAAAAGGGATTGACAAAACGACATCCCTGAGGGTTTTATCCACCCGTCTACCGCCACGTGTAATCAAATATACACACACATAAAAAAACGTTAAAGATGCAAGTAAAGAAAGAAGAAAGAAACCTGTTTTGTGGAGGGATATAGAAGCCTTTGATGCCATCGAACACTTTGTCTGTGTTGAACCCTCTATGAGTCGAATCCAGTCCTAAGTCCCACGCCAACAATGCGAACACGTTCCTTCGTCTTCCCAACCTCTCACCTTCCCGAATATCCTGCACTTGGTACTCTGCTGCATCCTCCTTTGTCTTCCTACGCCTCTCCTCCTCCATAGACCTCTGTCCAATCTCGTTCCTCATCTGATCGATATGTTCAATCACTAGATCAAAGTTGCTGTATCGAGCTGGTAACTAATGAACTGTGTATTTGCATAGATGAATGGATAAGATTAATATTGGACTAAGCATATGCATAGTTTTTAATGTAGAAGAAGATGGTTGTGGAACATGGTGATCCAAAGGTTTTTTTAAATCACGGGAATTGGAAGAGAGAAATTGTGTTTTGTGTGATGGAGATGTGAAAGTAATTAGCAGAGGATCTTGTTTATAGTACAGGGGAATATAATCTATCATAGCTGTCTGTCTGTCTCCATTTTATATTTAACATAATAAATTTTATATTAACTTATTGATGATTATTAATTTTTTTTTCTATTAGTAATACCCAAAAACATGTAACTTAAATAATTAAAAAACTGAAGCGAACCGATTTAACCGAACCGCAAAAAAAACGGAAAAACGGAACAAAAAAAACCGAAAGTATTGGTTCGGTTTTGCATTTTATAAAAAACGAACCGAATAACCCAAAAAATCATTTTTTAATATATCTTATACATTGATTTAGGAGTTATTAGTTTTATTCTTGAAAATAATTAATTTTTAAAGTATTACAAAAGAAATGTCTTAAATATATTAACATAAATAAAAACATATAAGAAAGATTCTTAAACCTTGCATTATAAGTTCTATTTTTAAATTTTATGAAATTATGTTTCAAAAACCGAAAAACTGAACCGAGCAGTTACTAAAACCGAAAAAACCGGACCATACGCACCCCTACTTATTTGTTTAGTTGTGGGCAAGTGAATCTTATTACAACAACACGTAATTCACGTTTGGTGGTTTTACTCCTATTTTTTCGCATGGAGTAATATTTTGTGATTTCCTTATGCTTAGGCTGGTGGGTGTGGAGGGTTGATAATGGGTCGTCACGTAGGCAAATGCGTTAGTGAGGGAGTGACATCTTCATGACGATAGGCCAAGGGTGTAGAGGATGGACCGGCACCTCCTTAAAAAAAACCAATCATATGGCCCGTCAAGCCCGGCATTTGGAGGATGGTCTTGCCGTTGCCGGCCCTAGGGGGCGGTGTTGCCCGGCCCGGCATCATCATGCTTTTCCTATGCCGGCACCACACCGAATAGTCTTATTTCAACAAATTTAGTTTTACATTTCACTCTCACAGTTCGTCTGCCGGGCCCCAAAAAAAATTTTCAACTGGGTTTTTTGATGTTCGGATGTAGATCAACACAATTTACAAATTTTCGGTTTCGACTTGGCCAGATGGATTTACATATTTTTCGAGTTGGGTCGGCTTCCATTTTTCTTTCAATTGGATTTTAGTATTGTTATGTATTGCCAATGTGCCACATGAGGTTTTGTTTATAATTCTACTTTTGATTTGATAAATTCGCCTCATCATGTGAGTCCATTTGTTAAGTCAACTAGGTTTTTATCCGGACGCGTGTTGCGACGGCGTCAATCTGATTTAGAAAATAATTAAGTAATGACGTAGCGTTGCGATATTTCAAATTCCAAATCAATCCTAAACCAATTTTCATACGAAGGTCACATATAAATAATGAAATGAATGCTAAATAAGTTAAACCTATATAATTAGTGTTTCTTTTCGTTTAAGAATAGGTCAAATTAGGTCGCATTTGAAGCAGTCTCTCTATTCTTACATGGCAGAGGTAAAGTTGTCTATATCTGACGCTCCTTGGGATTTATTGAGTATGATGATGACAAATGTCTATACAAACAAAACCCAAAGTCAATAAGCGACAATGCTTGCAGTTTTAAATTACCAATAACTTCAACATAATCCATTTTTTTATACAACCCGAACTCAAAATAGAAAATATTAAAGACAAAACCTCTACGATCAGATGCATCTGCATACCAGACGTCTAGCGCTTGCTGCAGGGTCTGATGCTAATGGTGCTTCACTTGATCTTTTGTTTCTTGGAGATTTGCAAGCCAGACATTGCATTGTCCTTGCAAATATTTAAATCCTTTTTTTTTCATCAAACCTATAAACAAATCACAATATTAAAATCAATAAAGATTATACTGGAATCTCATAAATATATAAGTTCCTAAAGGCATGCAATGTAATGGAATTGTTTGATCCTTAATATACAAAATTCAAATTAGATTCTAACTTCTTTGCGATAATCAATCAAAATATTCAAACTTAAAGGTAAATACGCACCATCCGAGCTTTTGGATGCCAGTCTCGGACAGATGCGCTTAAGGCCGGAACAATGATGTTTGTCAGCGAAATCTAAAGTTGTTTCAAGTGTGTCATCATTAACTTGGTCACATAAATTTGCTTCACACAACTGTTTCAACCGATTGAGACCAAACCGATCAGCAGCAGCAAATAGATGCTGGATTGCATCTGCTGACATTGAATCAAGAAGTATTTCCGAGTATATAAACAAAAGCATAGCCTGCACAACATATATAAGATTAATGAACCACAAAAACAATGAAATCATCAATTTCATGATTTCATACCTGCTGGAACGAAAGAACATCAGACCTAAACCGAGTCCGCTTGTGTAACATTGCAAATTTTCTAATAAGTTAATTATAACTTTGGGGGGTCTAAAGTAACAATAATCCATAGTTGAAAATCGCCTAAAACCATATTTTTTGTCATATCGTTTGGGGTAGTGTTGTAACACCCTATATTTTTATAAATTAAATTTATTTTTTAATTGAAATGAGTCACAACATTCGTGAAAATAACGTTAAAAGCGACGGACGGTTAATCATGCATCATGTGGTGGCGTGGATAGCCAAAAGACAAAGGGGTACATGCACCGATTGGGTTTGTTCCGATTGCTAAGTGTTTTGTGCCTTATGTCCAAGGCTTGATACCAAACCACATCGAGCCGGGGGTCTCACTGGAAGCAGCCTCTCTATTCTTAGGGGTAGAGGTAAGGCTGTCTACATCTTACCCTCCTCAGACCCTACCTTAGCTTTGCTATAGGTGGGATTAACTGAGTATGATGATGATGATGATGATGAATTGAAATGAGTCAAATGATAAAGAATTGATAGTTTCTTAACAATGTTGATTCAAAAATAATAATAATAAAATGCTAACTTGGATGCAACTAATGGAGCATAAATGAAAAAGTAATTAGTATTGTTTTCTAACAAGTGTAACTCATAATTTTAATATAATTAATGCTACTAATAAAAATGATAGGTTTGAAACATAAGTTTTTCATGTGGAATTTAATAAATTTGATTATTTTTAAAACCGTCAAATGATATTATGTTATTCTTTAAATGATTTTTATTAGTAATAATAAATATCCAAGTATTAATAGACCTAGGAGTGTATACATATCAATTTTCTTTTAGATATTTCATCTAATACATTTCTCCAATCCTTGTTCCAAATTACCTCTACCATTTGGTTTTGGTGTCTCCTACATCAAACACTGACACCATCGTTCCTAAATGCATTGCTAACTTACTTTCGTTCTCTGTATTTTCATACTTATCCCGTCACTTGTTATAACCTTCGAAACAGCCCAAATCATGTCCAGAACGTCCCTAATCGGTTTCAACTATCAAGTTCTTTTTCTTTTCATTTGGTTCTAAAACGATTTTGTAAGTTCTTAAATTCCTTGACGTTTTGTTTCTTCATTTATTCCAATCAAAAGTCCTTTATCATTGTTGCTTAATCATCTCTGTTTCGTGTATATTTAATTGGGTATAGGGTTAGGGTTTATGCTTTGATATGGGGAAGAAGATGAGAAAACATATTTTATATAAATAAAGTTTAAATTACTCATTATTTAAACTTATAAGATTTAGAATATTCATAACAAATTCAATTTTGCTCCAAAAATCATGAAAATTTAGGTGTAGCATCTTGACACCTCATGATAAATTATCATATTTTTAGTTTCTAGAAAATAAACTATTTTCTTATTTTTATTAATTTAAATTATTTTAATCATGAATAATTGATTAAAAATTCATTTTTGAATATTTTAATCTCAAATTTTTAGGATAATTATTTCTAAGCATTCTAATCTGAAGTAAAAATTATTTGTATAGAAAAGATGTATTTTTATTGGTTTTTCTATTTTTAATCATTTAAATATGATTTAAATGCATGAAATCAGTTTTAAATATAAATAAATTTAGAAAAATTATGGGAAAATTATTTTCATTGATTTACATCAGAAAGTATTCATTTCTATAAAAATAATATTTTTTGAATCATATCTTGTATTATTAGTCTTATTTATGTTTAAGTAGACATAATTAATCATTTATTTATTTATACTATATAACATCTATTTTATAAATACTTTACTTATAAAATAGAGATAGTCCTATTTTGAAAGTCTTTAATATCATTTGTTGGATCATTGTGTAACTCATAATTATATGTTTCAATATTTATGATTATTGTATTTATTTACAATAATTAGTTAAAGTAATTAACTAAATTATTTTGCCTTAACTATTCAAAACATATTTTATCTAAATATTCAATTGGTAATAATTATATTACCTAAACCACATTTACAAACTTTGAAATATTACTTTTGACATACAACTTTTACATTAATGCGATTTATCATAAAAAACTCTAATTCCCCAAATCGACTTAGCAAACCCTAATGCCTTAGAACCCTAGATACCTTAGACCTTTTAGACATTTCCTTATTATTATTCTTATACATTATAAGTGGAATTCTTCGGAATTCCCATTACTTAGCTCACGACCGCCTAAGTTGGATTATTGATCACTTTCGCAAACTGTGAGTATATCTTTCCGTTTTTTCATTTTACTTTTGGGGCTATTCATGTACTTATATCAAGTTTCTATTTCCTTTTACTAAAACAACAATTCTTATGTGTGTTTGCTTGTGTTAATTTGTGTGTCTATGACTTGTCAAAATCATTAACCTTTGAGGGCCTGGCATTTCAATGAATAGTACTATGGTATATACCCCTTGTGACTCTGTTGAGAGACCTTGGTCATTGTCTTGTGATTCATTATACAAAAAAAATGGTTTGATTCTTGATACATTCATAGGGTTGATTTTGAACGGATATTACTTATTACATACATGCAAACAGTATACAACACGTGAATTGCGAAACTCTTTTCCTACTATATATATTCAAACAGGGTATGCTCACCAATACATTTTGTATTGACAAAAAATCATTTTCGTACATGTTTCAGGTTGTTATGAGATCACTTTTAAGCTTTTGGATTCATATTTAGATTTGGATTCATTGTATTTCAGTTTAAATAGTTAGTTTGAATCATTGTATTTTTGTTTTCTCATGTAATAAAGTATTCAATCAATGTATAAATATTTACACTTCTAGTCCATGAGCTATTGAACAATCGTCACTACGTGACACCTCGATGTTTCCACCATTGGTTGGGGTGTTACAGATTGGTATCAGAGCCAGGTTTATAGGGAATTAGGTTATTAGAATGCCTTTTAGCCTAGACTATAACTAAGCTTACTTTCACGAGTCCTCTCGTGTATATTTCTCTTTATTCTTATATTTTCTTTCAAGGTATTTTTGCTATGAAACTGTCTCGTTATTCTTTCGGTATTTTGCTTAGTAAAGAATGCGCTCGTATTTCACAAACGAAATGATATCACCAAGATAGGAGTGACATCCATACCTTGGTGATTAGTTTCACTCCTCTATATGTTATTTATCTTAGGAATATATCTTTGAGATAGGAGTGACATCCACACCTCAAAGAGTATTTCCTTCAAAAAGAAACTTAACCACTAAGCTGGGAGTGATATCCTTAACTTAGTAATTGGTTTCATTCCACAATAGTTTTCAATTTTGAAATACATCTTTGTGTTAGGAGTGAAATCCACATCTCAAGGATCTATTTCTGCATCTCGTTTTAATCTCGCTAAAGTTTTGGAATTCACTAGTGATGGGGCACGTGCAATCTGGAAGGGTGAGCACCTGTATCCTGAGTTTTCTGTCTAGGCCTGATATTTCGTATAAATCCCAATCAGACGCGGGACCCGTATACCTACCTGGGAACTCTTGGGGTGAGCATTCACTTATAGGCTAAAGTACGCCCCCACAAGTCATTAGGAAATTTCAAATACTTGAGATAGTCAAAGTTTTCTATGGACACAAATTCCAATGTTTTATATCATTGATATTTACATTTGTTTATCATTTGAAGACTCAATTTAATCACTTGATGTTTCATATGCCATTGATCATTCGCTTTTGGATTCCTTATCATCGTTATTAAAACTTTTTGTTCGTTATATTATCACATTAAAGCTTACACTATTTCACTTATACACCATAAGATATTACTCTTTTTGCGTTGAAACATTTTTCCCATGATTCAAATCTTTAAAGTTCAACTTTGATCACATTCTGATTTTTGAACATTGCGTCTTCATTAACAGTTAAACACGAATGTGGTTTCAAAAACTTATTAATCAACCTATTTTATATCGTCATGTTTACAAATTCACTTGATCGATGTCACAATATATCATTAAATTATGAATTTTGTATCCGCTTATGCACCCACAAATACTAATATAGCTACACCTATTCACCTAAGCCATAGCCAACTACCATTAGTTAGCACTTCTTAGTCAGACTAAACTCATACATAAATGCCTACTACACGATACGCACTAGTTATTAGTAGTTATTTCTACAACACTGGTTTTGAACATTAATTTAACTCGTCTACTTTCATTTTGTGCAAACTGTGCGATTTACTCTATTTATATTATACTATTCTTTCAATCGAAATTTTGTGCTATACTTATATACTTACATGAACAAATATTTGGTATGCATATTTTCTTTCCTGTTTTGAGTAAAACCCTGTTATACTTTAGATTATTTTGTTTTTCATCATGGCCAACGAACATACTAGTTGATAACTCGTATGAGATCTAAGCCAGTGCCCACGTACGACTCGGATTAGAGTATTTCTTTAATCCGAGGGGAACGCAATCATGGATTTACAGGTACATGGGGGTTGTGTGTGATTCTACTTAGGCTATTGGTAGACAATCAGTACGAGTCCAAAGTATCAGTAGTGTGGTGGGTTAGCTGCGGTACACCCTATATATAAGCACGAGCGATACTGCGGGAGCGGACTAGGAGTCTGACCAAGAACCTACCCATTACTATCTCTTTATTAGATCGTTGACTAATAGCTAGCATTTTCGATAAGAATGTTCTTACACGAACTTCAATTCGACTTCCTAGAGTCTTTCTCTGGACCATCCACACAGAAAACACAAACTTTGTATACTCTTACACTCTCTGTTAGTCGAAATCCTGTTGCATGTCCTTAATAAAGTTCGGTCAGAAACTTCTCTAAAGTAAGGGAAGCTACTATAACACTACCCTGCCCTAACCAGTTACATACTTTTCCCGAACCTTGCTCATTATAAACTCTTAATTCTTTAACCTTGGGTCAAACTTTAAGGATTTTCAAACTCTTATTTTGTATTAAACAACTACTTCAAACTTTTTCAAATCATGGCTGATGCGTTTCTTAAAATCTACTTGCCTTTTTACAAATGTCTTTTGTTTCATGGAAACCTTCACTTGAAAGTAATTTCGGGACGAAATTTTCTAAAGTAGGGGAGACTCTGACAACCTGCACCCTTCACTTTTCATAAATGTGCATAATTGGTTCCTCAACTATTTCAAAATTTTCATTTTTAACCCTCGTATTTTAATAGGACCAAAATTCACAATTTAATAAAACTTATAATTTTTATAAGTAAAAGTATGCACGTTTTATACTCACATCTACACCCGAGCACGTATGTTTCAGACCTTGATACTCAAAACCCTTAATTTTCGGTCCTAAAACAACTTAGAAACCGAAGGAAACGAGTCCAGAACTTAAAATTGATTAAATTAGAAAAATTGATTTTTTAGCTCTCGCGGTCCGCTGAGACAGTCAAACAGTCAAAGTTCCATTCAAAGTCAAAGTCTTAGTCAAAAGTCCTAGTCAAAGTCTTAGTCAAAATCCTAGTCAAAGTCCTAGTCAAATAGTCAATTTATCTTAAAACCTTACTTTATGGTGTTGACCAATTTTAATGGCTAATTGAATCCAAAAATAGTATAAAAACCCACCTATGACCCATTACACTTTGCATCTCTAATTCAATTGTTTCAATTCGATTAAACTCTCCCTCATACCTTTCTTCTAGAGTATATTACTTCTACATTTGAAGCTTTGATTATAAGCTCTTGTAATTGGCGAATTGGAAGCTTGATATTTTTTCCTATTCGGTTTCTTTTCTTCTAAATTGGACTAGTTTCGTTGTTGAACCTTTGGATTGCTCGCATTTTCATGCTCGCTTAGTCATCTAGTCATTTGGCGAAGGTGAGTATTTCCTATCCCCCTTTTGTCTTTATTCACTTTTGGGGTGTTACATGTACACTTATACAAATTACAAATACAAGTTCACATTTTTACAATACAATTCTAGTACTATGTGCATTTGCTTACAAACGTGCTTTATGCTTAGACATTTCATGTAGAATACATTTGTACTTAGTGAAATCATTAACATTGTACAAGCCGACCTTAACATTGGATAGCGCTATTGGATTGACAGCCCGCCTAGGTTGATTCTCCCCCTTTTTCATTGGAGAATCCGTGGTCATTGTTAAGTTATTATCCATTTATTGGATAAGTACACCGCCGTTCATTTAGTACCTTATACAGTCACAGGATTGATTTCGCTCGTACATAGTTTACATAATTGCACCGTAGCTTGCACTTGAATTGTATAACATTTTTCAACTTACTATATGTATTAAAACTAGGAATGCTCACCAACATTTCATATGTTGACAAAACTTATTTTGTACATGTTTCAGGCGCAGTTTGATCTTAGTTCCATAGCATTGGATTTTAGTGCTTGCTTTTAATAAATTATTTCAAATTTCATGTTTTGTTCATTCTTTTGTATTTTTCCCATTTCATCCATGTAAGACAATTTAAATTATTCAATAATATATTTACATTTTAATACCATGTGTTTTTGAACAATCGTCACTACGTGACACCTCGATGATTCCGCCATCGGTTGGGGTGTTACAGATTGGTATCAGAGCCATGGTTATAGGGAATTAGGTTTTTAGAATGCCTTTTAGCCTAGACTATAACTAAACTTACTTTCACGAGTCCTCTCGTGTATATTTCTTTTTATTCTTATATTTTATTTCAAGATATTTTCGTTATGATTCTTTCTCATTATTCTTTCGATATTTTGCTTGGAGAAGAAGACACCTGAAGGGGTAGGGTACCGCTTTTTAGGCGCACCCTACTCCCCGCCGGAAATATTACTCCAAAGGCACAGCAGCGCCAAAGGCGCGAAGGCACCAGTTGGCGGCACCCGAGAACATCCCCCTTGGAACCCAACTTGCTTCCTCTCGTCAGGTGTCAGCTGCCAAGTGGTCAGCCGCCTGACAACTGACACCCCTGCCGACCATCCACAACACGCCACGTGTGTGGAGGGCAAAGCACCTCCCGGCCAACCAACCACGAGGCGACACGTGGTCCAATCGAAAGAAGCCCTCCTCAACTTGGATCACTTTATCTAACTAAAGGTTAGAATCCAACTAGGTGGGCCTGTTAACCGGCCGGCCCGATCCTCAAAGCCCGGCCCATTAACGATGAATGGGCTGGACGATCCTTAGCCCATACATCTCCTATAAAAGGAGGACTTGACCTCCTTTCTATGGACGTTGAAAACCAGCCAATAAGAACTAACACACTTGTGTCTCCACTTGTATTGTTATTCACATTATTCATCAATAAAGATCACCTTTTACAGTGGACGTAGATCTTACAAGATCGAACCACTTATACCCTTATCTATTGTGTATGATTGCTCGCCATTTGTGTATACAACCATAGACCAACCACCGTTGTGAGCTAAGGATTATACCCTGCTGCGAACACGAGTCATTACCCCATATATCACCCTGCTATATACCACTCGTTATACTCGTTGTTTCTTCATTGGCGCCATCCGTACCGGCTGAAAGACCCCCAAAACTTTCAAAACCACATCCTTTACTCACACAATGGCTGATCTAACCCCTGTCGGAAGCAAGGGAGCAACCCCCTCTACGGTTGTTCAGACCGCCAGAGCGGCAATGCTCCAAACTCCGAACAAGGACACGCAACCAGCAACCACAAGGGAACAAACACCGCCCCGCGCGGTTTCG
Source organism: Ambrosia trifida (assembly GCA_028751855.1). NCBI lineage: Eukaryota > Viridiplantae > Streptophyta > Magnoliopsida > Asterales > Asteraceae > Ambrosia > Ambrosia trifida. The sequence goes on along the minus strand of CM054122.1, from coordinate 215,056,079 downwards.
GCATCAGAATCCTCCGAATCTGACGCACCCGACACACCAATGGACCCCGACGAGTGGCTCTTTCGAAAACAACTCAAAAACACCAAGATCTACCAGAATATGCTGGCAAAAATCCAAACCAGTAAGTCTAAAGGTAAGGCTTCCCCCTCCGCCAAGCATAGCCGGAAGGGGAAGGAAAAACAAACCACACGCCCAAAGTCTCATGGTGTAGGTCGCAGTAAGAACACACGCGACCAGGACCTAGTAGACTCTGCGTCGGAATCCGACGGCTACCAACCCACCAGCGATTCAGACGCAACAGCCTCAAGGGCCAAAAAGCGGAAGCTAGCAAAAACTCACTCGGCGACATCACACCACAAAGAAGACGACGACTTAAACAGACCGTACAGGCCTAAGTCGTTCGCCTTAAGTTCAAAATTCTGTCAACGAATAGCCACCGCACCTATAGAAAAACAAGCAAAACTCCCCAGCAGCATCGGCAGATACGATGGCCTGCGAGACCCCACAGATCATCTACATGATTTCGAGTGCGCCGGAACCACAGTCCTTTGGCCTGTACAGGTTTGGTGTCACCTGTTTGCACAAACCCTTACTGGCGCAGCCAGAGTTTGGTTCGACAACCTCCCCATAGGGGGCATCTTAGACTTTGATGACCTCATCCAAAAGTTCAAAGATCACTTCTCCCATCTCAGGCGGCATAAACGAGACAAGGCCCACATCCTCCTCTGCCAGCGCACAGACAACGAATCAATAGACGACTACATCGTGCGCTACAACAAGGAGGCCCTGCAAATCGGTTGCGGAGAAGAACTAACCCGCGCAGGCTTTATTCATGGAGTACGCAGCGAGGATCTGATGAAAACCCTATCCGGGAAAACAGGAGTCCCCGATTCTTGGGAAGAAGTCATCAAAGCTTCAAAAATATACGCATCTTCGGAGCGCTCCATCAAACAACAGCGCGGATATAACCAAACCAACAACTCTAACAGAAACAAGGGCAAACAATCCGTGTGGTCGCGCATTTCAGGACCAACGGACGAAGGCAAATACTCGCCCTCCAATGACGCCCGCCAGACGATCACAAACAAACAATCAAGGGACCACAAAGCCCAATCCAAGAAGACCACCGATTGGACGCCATTAACCAAAACCCCGTCACAAGTACTCAAGACAGAGCAGGTCACTTTCAGGGAGCCTAAAGTGTTGGGCAAACGAAAGAACGTGGACCACACCAAATACTGCGAATACCATAATGATTATGGTCACCTGACGGACAACTGCTACAGCCTAAAGTTAGAAATAGAGGCGGCACTAAAGACGGGCCAACTCGGTCATCTTGTCAAAAACGTTAACAAAGGCGGGCGCAACAACCAAGACGACAAGCATGAAGAGCCCGGAAAGAAACCAATCCAGAATCTACAAACAAGTTACATCAGGCATACCCCGCATCATCACTGCAACATGATCTCCGACGCGGGAAAACGCCAAAATAAAGGAAAGCGCCCGAGAGAAGCAAACGACTCCTGGAAAGAGGTGGATGTCCTCCTCCCCCGGGTACGAGGCGGACCCTCCGCAACTGCGCCATTAATCGTCACCGGTGTCGTTGGACACTATAGAACTCAATCCATGTTTCTAGACGGCGGAAGCAGCACTGACATCATCTACGATCAGTGTTTCCAACAACTGGACGCGGATGACAAAGCCCGCCTCATCCCAGTCAATGCACCAATCTCGGGCTTTATTGACGAAGTCATCATGCCGCGCGGCATAATCAGCTTCCCAGTCACCTTGACGGATGGCACCCATGAACGCACAGAAATATGTGACTTCATGGTCCTACCAGCAACATCCCGGCACGATGTCCTACTAGGACGGGAAGGCCTGGCAAAGTTTAACGCCAACGCCTCCACCCCACACCAAATGGTGGGCTTCCCGACCCGAACCGGCGTCGCAATAATCCGCGGCAACAAGCAATGCCACGCGATCGATGTCGCAAAACCTCAAAAAACACAAACCCGATCGGAACCGGAAAACTGGGTTCTAAACCCTAAATTTCCGGACCAAACGGTCATCATCGGCCATGAAATCTCCAACACCATACGAGCGCACCTTAAGCAACTATTACTCAAAAACATAGACATATTCGCCTGGCAACCATCTGACATGATCGGCGTTCCACGAGAAATCGCGGAACACAAACTCAACACGTACAGATCAGTGGAGCCCGTTGCTCAAAAGATGCGCAAAATGGGGCCGGAGAAAACAAAGGCGATGAACGAACAGGTCAATGAGCTACTACACGCAGGCATTATCCGCCCAATACGCTACCAAACCTGGGTAGCCAACCCGGTCATGGTAGGAAAGGCGACAGGCGGATGGCGCATATGCGTCGACTACAAAGACCTAAACAAAGCCTGTCCAAAGGACTGCTACCCTCTCCCAGAAATCGACCTAAAGGTAGACTCCCTAGCGCCATTCTGCTTCAAATGCTTCCTCGACGCCTACAAAGGCTACCACCAGATCCAAATGGCGAAGGAAGATGAAGACAAAACAGCCTTCTGCACCGATACAGGCATCTTCTGTTACACCAAAATGCCCTTCGGTCTAAAGAACGCGGGAGCTACATACCAACGCCTCATGGACAGCGCTTTCATCCACGAGATAGGTAGGGCTGTAAACGAACCAAACGAACACGAACAAGGCTTTGTTCGTGTTTGTTTGTTAAGGTTTCTTGTACAAACGAACCGTTCACGAACACACTAACGAACATAATTCTATGTTTGTGTTTGTTTGTTAAGAAATTCAGTTGTTTGCGAACTGTTCGTGAACACGGGTCTTGAACACAAACAAACAAAAACAAACATTTAATATGCAACTAACTAAAAAAACATTGTTAATATTAACCATTAGACAGAGTACATCTACTAAACAATGTCGATAAGTCAAATTGTACTAACTTAGACATAATTATCTAAAATTACTTAGGCATAGGCATGAATACATGATATTCCTAACTCAAAAGTTCATAATTATCCTAACTTTTAACTAGTAATCGAACATAAACAAACATACACAAACGGATATAAATAAACGAACGTAAACAAACACATTGCCGAACGTTCACGAACGCAATCGAACGAACGAGACATTTTGTTCGTGTTTGTTTGTTTAGTTAATCAAACGGAATTTTTTTGTTCGTGTTTGTTCATTTATTAAACAAACGGACACAAACGAACTTCCCGCCAAACGGTATACGAACTGTTCACCGAACTTTTGGTTTGTTTACAGCCCTAGAGATAGGGGTACGATTGGAAGTATACGTTGATGACCTCGTCATCAAAAGCAAAGATGAAGCCAACATGCTGGAAGACATCCAAAAGACATTTAATCAACTGCGAATGGTACGCATGAAGCTCAACCCCAGCAAATGTTCCTTCGGCATGGAAGAAGGAAAGTTCCTAGGCGTTATAGTCACGCGGGACGGTTTCCGCGCAAACCCAGACAAGGTCCTCGCCATCGAAAGAATGCCTTCACCAACATCCATCAAGGAAGTCCAAACCCTAATGGGACGCCGAGTCGCCCTCAATCGCTTCCTTTCAAATTATGCTTCCAAGTCTTTTCCGTTTGTAGACACTCTAAAAAATTGTCTTAAAAAAAGTAATTTCCGCTGGACCCCTGAGGCGGAAAAAGCTTTTCAAGAAATGAAAGAATGTCTTATCAATTTACCTACTCTCACAGCACCATTACCTAAAGAGCCGCTAACCCTGTACCTCTCTGTAACAGAGCGGGCAATCGGCGCAGTACTCTTAGTAGATCGGAAAACCGTTCAAACACCCATCTACTACATCAGTAGAACCCTGCTAGACGCAGAGACTAGATACTCCACAATGGAAAAATTAGTGCTAGCCCTCATCCACGCTTCGCGCAGATTGCGCAGGTATTTTCACGGCCATCCAATAAACGTCCTAACAGACTACAGAATTAGCGACGTTTTACGCAAGCCAGAAACCTCAGGACGCCTGGCAAAATGGGCAATCGAACTCGGCGAACACACTATCAACTACAAACCGAGACCCGCCATTAAGGGACAGGTACTCGCAGATTTCGCCACCGAAATCCCAACAGACAAAATCGCGGAGTGCCTAGCAGAGCAAGACCCTGCACCACCAACGCCGGAAAACGAAAGCTGAAAGCTTTACACCGATGGCGCGTCCAACTCCGATGGCGCACGCGCAGGTTTGTGGCTAATCAGCCCAAACAAAAAAGAATACACGTACGCCATTCGATTAGATTTTGCCGCAACAAACAACGAGGCGGAATATGAAGCGCTACTAGCAGGACTACGCATCGCGCACCAAATGGGAGCCTCCCACATCGAAGCGCATGTCGATTCATTGCTAGTAGCCGGACATATAAATGGCACATACGACGCAAGGGACGCCACGATGGCATTATACTTGCAGCAGGCCAAACTACTCATACGCAAATTCGCTTCTTGCACAGTCATCCACATCAACCGAAGCGAGAACAAACCCGCCTACGCGCTAAGCAAAATGGCTTCCACAGTCTTTGAGCACATGGCCAAAAACGTCCGGGTTGAACTACAAGAAAGCCCATCAGTCCCTACAAGGCAAGTCAACGTCATCCAAACAGGAAACACCTCTTGGATGGCACCACTGAAGGCTTACTTCACATCCGGAACGCTACCCGATAACAAAGCGGAAGCACAAAAACATTAGCACAAAGCCTTACACTATCAGTTAACAGATGGAATCCTCTATCGACGATCATACCTGGGTCCACTACTGCGATGCGTCGACAAAGAGGACGCCTCTTTCCTCATCCGAGACATCCACGAAGGTACATGCGGACTACATGCAGGACCTAGAATGGTGGTGGCCAAGCTAATGAATGCAGGCTATTATTGGCCAGGCATGCACCCAGACGCAGTGGCTGAACTGCGCAAGTGCGATTCATGCCAGCGCCATGCGCCAAACACCCTGCGCCCTAAAAACGACTTAATTCCCGTCACAGCGACATGGCCGTTCCAGAAATGGGCAATAGACCTTGTTGGCCCATTTCCCACGGCACCAGGAAACGTCAAGTTCTTAATAGTGGCAATTGACTATTTCACAAAATGGATCGAGGCAAAGCCACTAGCAAAAATTGACGGCGCACACACCAAAAAGTTCATATGGGAATTTATCATCTGCAGGTTCGGCTTGCCATATCAAATTGTAAGCGACAATGGAACCCAATTCACCGACCAACACTTGCAACAATGGTTGGCGCAAATGGGCGTCCAACAGATCTTCACCTCAGTAGCTCACCCCCAAGGGAATGGCCAAGTCGAAAGAGCAAATCGAAGCATCATCGAAGGCATCAAAAAGCGGTTGGGGACGAAACGAACAGGATGGGTGAACGAACTTCCGCACGTCCTATGGGCAAATCGCATACTCACCAAAACAAGCAATGGCGAAACCCCCTTCAGCCTAACCTATGGCTCCGAGGCCGTCATTCCCGCCGAAATAGGATGCCCCTCCGCAAGAGTACTCATGGCGGAAAAAGGGCAAAATGACAAAGAGCTACGACTAAACCTCGACTTACTTGAAGAACGACGGGAGCTCGCCGCCATCAAAGAGGCCAGATACAAAAGTCATCTGGAGCGCTACTACAATCAAAGAGTTAAGCTACATAACTTTAACATTGGAGATTATGTTCTCAGAAACAATAGCGCTTCAAACACAGAAAAGCAAGGCAAACTTGCCCCAACATGGGAGGGACCCTACAAAATACAAGAAATACTGGGCAAAGGCGCCTACGCGCTAGAAAAAATTGATGGCACGCCTATCCCGCGCTCTTGGAACGCGGCACAATTACGTTTCTGTTACATGTAATCCTTGTAAAGACTTAGGCTACACATGCCTAAGCCATTTTTTTGGGAATTCTAAGAAAATTCTATTGCCTAACTTAAGGTGTGCAATACTGGAACTTGGGTCTTCAAGGCATAAATACCATGTATCACTATCGCCGGACTCAATAATCAATCCAAAAATACACAAAAGTTAAAACCAAAAATTTCATATATATAACCCATCAAAAAGAGGCGTTCAAGCTGCCTCAAGCTTTACAAGACCTGACAGAAAAGACGATCACAAAAACATACTAAGACATCCTATTCCTCGCCGGACTCATCAAAGTCCACCAACTGTTCTTCAAGGTCCTCCGGACGCGTGCCAGACGGACCTTCACCACCACTCGCCGCTTCTTTCCCCTTCTGCTGCGCCTCCGCACCCAAACGGTCGGATTCTTCTATGAAGTAACGGAGGGCGCCCGCTGGATCAGCATACTGGTTACAGTCCGCCACTGTCTTCAGTATGGGGAATTCGACCTGCTCAAACTTAAGGAGTTCAGCTTCATACTCCTTCTCCCGGGGTTTACCATAATGCGCGCCCTTGGTTATATGCCCTCCGTTCAGCGCATGGTAGAACCCGCTGTCAAATCCCTCAGCCTCCCCAGCAGCGCGCGCAGCAGCAGCAATAGCAGCAACCTGATCGCCGAGATTGGGTTCGTTCCAGAACCGCTTGAAAATCTGCACAAAAACGAGGATTAGAAAGAGAATACACAAATGACAAGGAAAAAATGGGAACACACTTACCCCGGCGATACCCTCGCTCATCACCCAATGAACAGACTCTTGGGCTCTCTCCTGCACAACGTTGGCTTCATCCAGCAAAGTCTTGGCATTTTCTGCCTCCGTCTGTGACAAGGTCAACGCCTCTTCTAAAGAAGCCCTCTCCTCAGTCAACGCCGCCTTCTCTTTCACCCACGCCTCCTTCTGTAACACCCCAACCGATGGCGGAAACATCGGGGTGCCACGTATTGATGATTGTTTTCAGTAGCACATGGTATAATATAAATTTTAAATAATTTATTCAAGCATAATATCCAAAATGTGAAATAATGTCTAAGAATTTAAATACATAATATCAAATAGCAACTTTAATAACTTCAAATAAACTTCAAGTAAAATCCTCAATGCTAACTCAAGCCTCAGCTTCATTGTTACCTGAAACATGTTAATTTTGAAAGTATTTTGGGTCAACATAAGTTGGTGAGAATTACATAGGTTTTTGATGATAAAATGGATAAAATGTTGTGCAATTCATGTGTCATGTTAATCTAGCCCATATGTGAGAACATATTAGAAATAAATCGAGTGCATAATCAACCCTGATGACTGTTATAAAATGATACATACCATACACTTATGGTCCCAATGAATATGTTATGCGATAACAAACACCCACGTAACCTTTGTAGGAGGCACGTATCCGGGTGGGATTGTCAGTCCAATAGATCTATCAATGTATACCGTCGGCTGATCAATGTTAATGATTATGCTAGAATGGTGCTTACTCTAATCATGCTCAAGACATAATGCAACATAGAAAACACATAGACACATTGATGATTGAATTGCAATGATAATGTTATAACATGTTTCACCCCAAAAATGGTGATAAATAAAAGGGGCTATGTAAAACTCACCTTAGCAAATGTTAACTTGTTGAAAAGATGTGATAATTGTGTTGCCCAAAAAGATTCCAAATATTACCCTATAATAAGGTAATATATAATAAGTCTAAGTCTAATTAACTTACAAGTGTATCCTAGGGTTTCGATTTGGGGATAATCAATTGTTGAAATTTAAATTAAAATGCTTAATTAATAAAGGAAAATTGGATAATTAATGAAAGATAGTCTTTTTATAAAACTTGAATTTTGAATGTGCACCTTAAAGTGTTTGAAGCAATAAAATAATTTTTATAAAATTATTTCATTTAAAATAGATTTTTAAATCTATTTATTTATAAATAGCCAATTATTAACTTTAATATTCAAAAATACTAAAATTAAAGAATTCTTATTTTAAAAATCATATTTCTGTTCTAAATGATTAAAAATAATTTGTATAAAATTTTGGTGCAAAAATGATGAAAATTGGATTTATTATGAATTAATTATGATTAAATCTAACAAAAATTGATTAAAATATAAAATAAATGATTTTACTGAATTAAAAATTATTTCAGTAAAGTTTAACTTTATAAAAAGTTAGGATAATTTTTGGGGAATTTAATAAAACTGTTTTGATATATAAATGGATTTTTATAAATATAATAGTATAAAAAGTATTTAATTATTATAATTATTAAATAAATGAATTTCTGAAAAATAAAAATTACAAATAAAACTTTTATATCAGATTAAACAATTATAATTTTTTTAGAATTTATAAAATAGTTTTGGTATTTTAAAAAGAATTTAAAAGATTAAAAGGATTTAATATATATATATAATTATAATTGTTGTTCAAAAAGAAAAGAAAAGAAAAGAATAAAAACAATGGTCAGAGCCGGGACTCGAACCCGGGTAACCTCTGTGGGGGACAAGGGTCACAACCACTTGGCCTAGGCCGGTGGTTGTGATGTTTCTGGTTTAAAAATAAATAAATACATACGCGAATTCCAGGTTTATCCCCAAAATAATATCACGAACCCTAGAAATTTCAATTGAATGATTCAGACAACTATAGCCCGATTAATGTTAGGGCTATTGTTGTTTGATAGCCGATGAATAAAACCCACAAAGTTAATCGTACTCACAGTGATGATTTGATTGCAAACGTCGGGTCAAAGAAAAAGTCAACCAACGAGCACAATAACAATAATCAGAGTGAATTAGAGAGATTGGGAGGTTGAGAGAGAGTTGTGAGCGATTTGTCAAGGTTCGCAGACCATCAATTTATACTGAGGATTAGGGTTAGAGTTAATTGGAAAGTTTGACCTTCAATTGAATTCAAACGCGTATAATTGATTAATTGGTCAACAATTGACGTGTAATCGACGTGTAATTGTGTTGGATTGGGCCGGTAATCAAATAAATTTACCAAAGATAGATCAATTACGAGTTAATTTGATGAATTGATCAACAAGGCAACCCACAGTTGACTTTCCTTGTCAACTGTGAGGTTTTAATGTGTGTATATATATAATACGCGTCCGGGTTATTTCAAATAAGATGGCTAGCCCAGTTGGTTTGTGCATATGTGTGTGTTTGGCCCGGCCTTTGGCGCGGGTTCGATTCCCGGCCAAGGCTTTTATTTTTTTGATATAATTATAGTATCACACACACATATATAATAATATATATAGTATTAGGGTTCCATAATCGCGACAAAATAATTAAATGCGAATATAATATGAAAACTTGACGTTTTTATTAATGTCGATGCGTAACGTACAAGTATTAATTGCGTAATGTTACAGTCTCCCCTACTTTTAGGAACTTCGTCCCGAAGTTGGAGTTGGAGAGTCTGGTGGGAAAAGATGTGGATACTTCGACTTCATCTGGTCTTTACGTTCCCAAGTGAACTCTGGGCCTCGTTTAGATTCCCAACGAACCTTAACGATCGGAATACGACTGCGCTTGAGTTTCTTGACTCCAGTGTCAACAATCTCGACGGGTTTCTCGATAATGTGCATGCTTTCATCGATTTGCACATCCTCAAGAGGAACATGAAGGTTCTCATCTGCTAAGCATTTCTTGAGATTCGAAACATGGAAGGTCGGATGAACATTGCTTAGCTCAGGTGGAAGATCAAGCTTGTAAGCCACTTTTCCAACTCTGTCAAGAATTTTGAAGGGGCCTACGTAACGAGGAGCTAGTTTTCCTTTCTACCGAAACGAATAACTCCTTTCCAAGGGGATACCTTAAGTAGCACAAGGTCCCCAATTTGAAATTCCAAGGGTTTGCGACGTTTATCAGCATAACTCTTTTGGCGACTTCTAGCCTTGAGAAGGTTATCCTGAATAAGCTGGATTTTGTCTGTGGTTTCCTGGATTAGTTCGGGTCCAGTAATACGAGCTTCACCAACCTCAGTCCAACAGACAGGTGAACGACATTTCCGACCATAGAGTGCCTCAAAAGGAGCCATGTTAATGCTGGCGTGATAACTGTTGTTGTATGAAAACTCAACCAAAGGAAGATGAGAATCCCATGCGCCACCAAAATCGATGACACATGCCCTGAGCATGTCCTCAAGTGTCTGGATGGTTCGTTCAGTCTGACCATCCGTCTGAGGCTGATAAGCAGTGCTCAAGTTCAACTTAGTACCCAAAGCATCTTGTAGAGATCCCCAAAAATGAGAGGTGAAACGACTATCGCGATCAGAAATAATGTCCAAAGGTATACCGTGACGACATACGATTTCACTTACGTACATCTTTGCCAACCTTTCCACAGAATACTTCTCACGAATAGGTAGAAAGTGAGCTGACTTGGTCAAACGATCGACGATTACCCAAATACTGTCAAAACCTTTGGGTGTGCGAGGGAGTTTGGTGATGAAATCCATAGCTATGCTCTCCCATTTCCAGACAGGAATCTCTGGTTGTTCAAGCATACCAGATGGTCGTTGATGTTCAGCCTTAACCTTGGAACAAGTGAGGCATTTTGCAACGAAAAGAGCAATGTCTTTCTTCATACCAGGCCACCAATAAGAATAACGAAGATCTTGGTACATCTTGTCAGCTCCAGGATGAATAGAATAACGAGACTTATGAGCCTCGTTCATGAGAAAAGTACGAAGATCATCACGGTCGGGAATCCACAGTCGGTTAAGGAAATAAAGGAGACCATCGGGTTTGGTTTCAAGTTGAGTTTCAGCACCGCAAGACATTTCATCGTACATGTTACCTTGGGTGACTGATGTGTGTTGAGCCTGGAGAATGCGATCTTGAAGATCAGTACGAACTCTCGCACATTGGAGTTTGACACGCTCTTTACGACTAAGTGCGTCGGCCACAACATTCGCCTTGCCAGGATGGTAGCGAATTTCGCAATCATAGTCGTTAAGTAATTCAACCCAACGTCGTTGCCTCATGTTAAGATTCTTTTGATCGAAGACATGTTGGAGACTTTTGTGGTCCGTGAACACCACACATTTGGTCCCATAAAGATAATGTCTCCAAATCTTGAGTGCAAAGACAACGGCGCCCAATTCAAGATCATGGGTGGTATAATTCTTCTCGTGAGTCTTGAGTTGTCGAGACGCATAAGCAATAACCTTTCGTCGTTGCATAAGAACACAACCAAGACCTTGGTTTGATGCATCACAGTAGACCACGAAATCATCATTACCATCAGGTAGAGATAAGATAGGAGCTTCACAAAGTTTCAGCTTAAGAGTTTCAAATGCTTCCTCTTGCTTAGGTCCCCACTCATAGGGTTTACCCTTGTGAGTTAAGGCAGTGAGAGGAACAGCGATCTTGGAGAAATTGGCGATGAATCGACGATAATAACCAGCCAACCCAAGAAAAGAACGGACTTCTGTTGGAGTGGTAGGAACACTCCAATTCTTCACAGCTTCGATTTTTGCAGGATCAACATGAATTCCGTTCATATCAATGACATGTCCCAAAAATTGAACTTCCTTAAGCCAAAATTCACATTTGGAGAACTTGGCGTACAGTTGTTCTTTCTTTAGGAGACTCAAGATAGAGTGAAGATGTTGCTCGTGATCGGATTTTGATTTAGAGTAAATCAAAATATCATCGATGAAAACGATCACGAATTTGTCGAGATAGGGTCTACAAACCCGATTCATCAAATCCATAAATACTACGGGAGCATTGGTCAAACCAAAAGGCATAACCATGAATTCATAGTGACCGTAGCGAGTGCGAAAAGCTGTCTTGGGAATATCTTCATCGTGGACTCTAAGCTGATGATAACCAGAACGGAGATCAATCTTCGAGAAATGCGTTGCTCCTTGAAGTTGATCGAAGAGATCGTCAATCCTAGGAAGCGGATAACGATTCTTGATGGTGAGTTTGTTGAGTTCACGGTAGCCAATACACATCCGAAGAGAACCATCCTTCTTTTTAACGAATAAGACAGGGGCTCCCCATGGAGAAGAACTAGGGCGAATGAACCCTTTATCAGAAAGTTCCTGTAATTGACTAGCAAGTTCTTGCATCTCAGAGGGTGCAAGACGATAAGGAGCTTTAGCAATAGGATTAGCACCAGGAACAAGATCAATACGAAACTCCACTTGTCGTGCAGGAGGCAAACCAGGTAAATCCTCTGGAAAGACTTCAGGATAGTCTCGAATAATAGGAATGTCTTGGATACTTTTGCCTTTGTCCTTCTTCTCTATCACGTTAGCTAAGAAGGCTGTATACCCCTTTCGTAAGTACTTTTGGGCAGTAGTACAAGACATAAGCTTAAGCTCACCACAGGGTTTCTCACCATAGATCTTCAAAATCTCACCAGATTCGAGAGGAATGCGTATGACTTTCTCGAAGCACAGAATTTCGGCACGATGAGTTGACAACCAGTCCATGCCTACTATAACATCAAAACTACCAAGATGCATGGGAATGAGATCGATAGGGAAGGTATGATCATCGAGATTCAACAAGCAGTTACGAATAATAGAACCGATCGAAATAGACTTCCCGTTAGCTACTTCTACCACGAAAGGGTCTTCTAGATTAGTGTGGGGTAAGTTAAGTAAAGGTTCAAACTTCAGTGACACGAATGACTTATCAGCTCCTGAATCAAATAATATGGATGCATAGTGGTTATTAATGAGAAACGTACCATTCACCACTTCGTTGTTGTCACGGGCCTGATTAGCGTTGAGATTGTAGGCGCGACCTCGAGCACCTTGGTTCTGGTTGCGGTTCTGGTTTTGGTTTTGGTTCTGATTTTGGTTTTGGTTACGGTTACGATTAGGGCAGTTGTTGATGTAGTGATTAGGGTTACCACACTCGTAGCATTGACCACGAGTAGGCCTGTTGTTTTGTTGGTTGGGAGCTGGGTTGTTGTTGTCTTGGGCAGCAGGAGATCGACAGACGTTCACCAGGTGACCATATCTTTGACACTTAGTACAAAATCGACATGGCACCTGTGTGGGATGGTGGTACTTGCAAGTGTTGCACAAAGGGTGAGGTCCGGTGTATGGTTTCTTGGCTGGGTTTTGGGCAGCAGGTGGAGTAGCAGCAACCATATAGTTTCTAGCCTTGCGCTTTTTGTTGCTTGAGGTCTCAGGCTTGACTTCAATTGCAGGCTGTGGAGTATCTTTGGCAACAGTCTTCTTAGTGCCCTTGCGAACGAGAGTACCATTCTTCACGTGATTATCAGTAAGAGTGGCCGCTAGACGTTTGGCCTCTTCCAGAGTTGCAGGATTTCTACCCCAAACAGTGTCCTGGATTTGCATGGGCAGACCACCGATGTACTTCTCGATGGCTACCGGCAGAGGAGTAACCTTGTGAGGCAACAATAAGCTAAGCTCATGAAAGCGGGTGTTGTAGGCGAGGTTTTCCCCACTATCTTGAGCTAAGGTGTGGAACTCATCCTCAAGCTTTTTAACTTCATTGCGAGGACAGAACTCCTCTTTCATGATCTCTTTGACTTGGTCCCATGTCATAGCAAGAGCAACCTCGGCCCCACGAGTACGCTTTTCTTCATTCCACCATGTGAGCGCTCGTTTATGGAGAACACTCATGGCGTAACGAACCTTGAGATTGTTGGGGCACTCACTGTTGATGAAGGTATTTTCAATACCCTCAAACCATTGGAGAAGTCCAGTAGCTCCTTCTTCACCGCTGAACTTTGGAGGGTTACAAGAGTTGAAATGCTTAAGGGTGCAAGCTTGGGGTCCATTACCATTGCCATTGCCATTCCCGTTCCCATTGTTGTGACCATTCCCGTTGCCGTTCAATTGGATGACCTGAGCAAGTAAATTGGGAACCAGAGTTGCGATTTGCTGCGCCATTTGTTGAGAAATGATCGCAGCCAGTTGAGCATCGACCCCATTGTTGTTGTGGTTAGGAGCTTGGTCATGGTTGTGGTTATGGTTATCACCACCTTCTTCGTGGTTCTCACCATTGTTGTTGCGAGTGCTGCGACGAGGAGGCATGATCTGTAATAGACACAATGAAATGAATGAGAGTTTATATAAGGAATGTAATCATTTATTCATTAATTAAAACGAATAAACGAAAATGTTGACTTATCAAAGATTCTAAATTCTAATAACATATGAAGACATGCTTTAGCCTATAAGTGAACACTCATCCCGAGAATTCCCAGGTAGGCATCCGGGTCCCTTGTCTGATTGGGATATATGCGCAATGCCAGCCTAGACAGAAGACTCAGAATACAGGCGTTCACCCTTCCAGATTGCACGTGTTCGTTATTAAAATCTAGAACTTCGACGAGATCTCAAGGGGGTTCAGGTTAAACCTGAGGATTTTGTCCTATAAATCTAATGGTGGATCAGGATTGCAGCAGATAATTAAGAGTAGTCACATGTAGGTTTAGGGTTGTAGGGCATAGGATAAGGATAGGATTAGGGAAGCAATTAGGGTTACAAGTAGGAGAAGCAAGTACTGTTTTAGTCCCTAAGGTTATAGTCTAGATTATTTCTAATAACCTAATTCCCTATAACCAAGGCTCTGATACCAATCTGTAACACCCCAACCGATGGCGGAAACATCGGGGTGCCACGTATTGATGATTGTTTTCAGTAGCACATGGTATAATATAAATTTTAAATAATTTATTCAAGCATAATATCCAAAATGTGAAATAATGTCTAAGAATTTAAATACATAATATCAAATAGCAACTTCAATAACTTCAAATAAACTTCAAGTAAAATCCTCAATGCTAACTCAAGCCTCAGCTTCATTGTTACCTGAAACATGTTAATTTTGAAAGTATTTTGGGTCAACATAAGTTGGTGAGAATTACATAGGTTTTTGATGATAAAATGGATAAAATGTTGTGCAATTCATGTGTCATGTTAATCTAGCCCATATGTGAGAACATATTAGAAATAAATCGAGTGCATAATCAACCCTGATGACTGTTATAAAATGATACATACCATACACTTATGGTCCCAATGAATATGTTATGCGATAACAAACACCCACGTAACCTTTGTAGGAGGCACGTATCCGGGTGGGATTGTCAGTCCAATAGATCTATCAATGTATACCGTCGGCTGATCAATGTTAATGATTATGCTAGAATGGTGCTTACTCTAATCATGCTCAAGACATAATGCAACATAGAAAACACATAGACACATTGATGATTGAATTGCAATGATAATGTTATAACATGTTTCACCCCAAAAATGGTGATAAATAAAAGGGGCTATGTAAAACTCACCTTAGCAAATGTTAACTTGTTGAAAAGATGTGATAATTGTGTTGCCCAAAAAGATTCCAAATATTACCCTATAATAAGGTAATATATAATAAGTCTAAGTCTAATTAACTTACAAGTGTATCCTAGGGTTTCGATTTGGGGATAATCAATTGTTGAAATTTAAATTAAAATGCTTAATTAATAAAGGAAAATTGGATAATTAATGAAAGATAGTCTTTTTATAAAACTTGAATTTTGAATGTGCACCTTAAAGTGTTTGAAGCAATAAAATAATTTTTATAAAATTATTTCATTTAAAATAGATTTTTAAATCTATTTATTTATAAATAGCCAATTATTAACTTTAATATTCAAAAATACTAAAATTAAAGAATTCTTATTTTAAAAATCATATTTCTGTTCTAAATGATTAAAAATAATTTGTATAAAATTTTGGTGCAAAAATGATGAAAATTGGATTTATTATGAATTAATTATGATTAAATCTAACAAAAATTGATTAAAATATAAAATAAATGATTTTACTGAATTAAAAATTATTTCAGTAAAGTTTAACTTTATAAAAAGTTAGGATAATTTTTGGGGAATTTAATAAAACTGTTTTGATATATAAATGGATTTTTATAAATATAATAGTATAAAAATGATTTAATTATTATAATTATTAAATAAATGAATTTCTGAAAAATAAAAATTACAAATAAAACTTTTATATCAGATTAAACAATTATAATTTTTTTAGAATTTATAAAATAGTTTTGGTATTTTAAAAAGAATTTAAAAGATTAAAAGGATTTAATATATATATATAATTATAATTGTTGTTCAAAAAGAAAAGAAAAGAAAAGAATAAAAACAATGGTCAGAGCCGGGACTCGAACCCGGGTAACCTCTGTGGGGGACAAGGGTCACAACCACTTGGCCTAGGCCGGTGGTTGTGATGTTTCTGGTTTAAAAATAAATAAATACATACGCGAATTCCAGGTTTATCCCCAAAATAATATCACGAACCCTAGAAATTTCAATTGAATGATTCAGACAACTATAGCCCGATTAATGTTAGGGCTATTGTTGTTTGATAGCCGATGAATAAAACCCACAAAGTTAATCGTACTCACAGTGATGATTTGATTGCAAACGTCGGGTCAAAGAAAAAGTCAACCAACGAGCACAATAACAATAATCAGAGTGAATTAGAGAGATTGGGAGGTTGAGAGAGAGTTGTGAGCGATTTGTCAAGGTTCGCAGACCATCAATTTATACTGAGGATTAGGGTTAGAGTTAATTGGAAAGTTTGACCTTCAATTGAATTCAAACGCGTATAATTGATTAATTGGTCAACAATTGACGTGTAATCGACGTGTAATTGTGTTGGATTGGGCCGGTAATCAAATAAATTTACCAACGATAGATCAATTACGAGTTAATTTGATGAATTGATCAACAAGGCAACCCACAGTTGACTTTCCTTGTCAACTGTGAGGTTTTAATGTGTGTATATATATAATACGCGTCCGGGTTATTTCAAATAAGATGGCTAGCCCAGTTGGTTTGTGCATATGTGTGTGTTTGGCCCGGCCTTTGGCGCGGGTTCGATTCCCGGCCAAGGCTTTTATTTTTTTGATATAATTATAGTATCACACACACATATATAATAATATATATAGTATTAGGGTTCCATAATCGCGACAAAATAATTAAATGCGAATATAATATGAAAACTTGACGTTTTTATTAATGTCGATGCGTAACGTACAAGTATTAATTGCGTAATGTTACACCTTCTCACTCACCAACTCGGACAGCTGAGAAGAGGCACCCACAAGCTCATCATCCTTGCCACGCAACTCAGACCGCAGGCCCGCAACCATCGACTCCTTATCAGCTTAAACTTTGGCATGGCCCTCCGTGGTTTCCCGAAGCTTCGCATTCTCATTCTTCAATGTCTGGATCTGATCCTTCAACTTCATAGTATCCTGGTTAGTCACTTGACAAGCATCGACCCACCTCTGATGAGCCAGCGCGTGATCACGCTCAAGTGCCTTCACCTTGTCCTCAGACTTATAGGCCCTGTCCCTATATCGCTCCACCTCAGACTTAAGCTTCTCCTCCCTCTGCGCCTGAGCTGCCCGCCGTGCATTAAAATCGGCGACATCACGGGCAAACTCTTCATCCTGCCGCTTCAATGACACCACTGCGGCAACCTGAAGAGCCTGCCCAACGCAGATATCGGTTATCAGCTGCGTGCGGGACAAGCTGTCCTGATACTCCCTTTCCTTGGGAGGAACCACTTGAGAAACAAACTCCTCAGCTATAAGAGGGTTTGCAAAACGGGAATTCTCCCGGATACTCCAGTGCGGGCGCCAGATGATATCACCCGCGAAGTAACCCGGGACAGTCCGGTCGACACTCGACCTTCCACCTGAAGCCATGCCGCCACTACCACGTGCGGGAGAGTCGCCAGAAAGTGGCTGAGTAGAGGCAGCCCTGGCGGCCTCTTCCTCCGCCCTAGCCCTACTGGCCTCTTCCTCCGCCCGAGCCCTGGCTTCAGCCTCAGCCTTCTCCTTCTCAAGACGCAGCCTTTCAGCTGCCACTCTTTCCTCCTCGGCTTTCCTAGCCGCTTCCTCCAGACGTAGCTTCTCAGCTGCTACCCTCTCTCCTCCTCCTCCTTGGCAGCAGCTTCCTTGGCCCGCTTCTCGGCCTCAGCTGCCTCTTCCTCCGCGCGAGCCTTCGCCTCCTCCTCCTCCCGCCTTTTCTTGGCAACCTCCGCCTCACTTGGCTCGGAGGCAGAACCTAAAGCCTGCGGAGAAACAACTGCAACAAAAAGCAGGACAACACTTAGGAAAATATCAATACAGCAAAAGGAAACAAAGAGGCGGAACACCACTTACTGGTAACTTTCTTTAACGTCTTCTGGATGAGAGGGCGACGCTCCGGCGGAGGACTAATCTCCAAAGAGAACGGCGCGGGACCAGGTCCGCCAGACTTGGAGGATGCAGCCTTCCCGCCAGAGACTTTGCCCAACTTCCGCTTCTTCTTCAGCGGACTGACGGCCGCATCATCTTCAGGGGCGGAAGAAGACGATTCTGCACGTCTCTCGCGTTGACCGAAGAGAGGACCTTCACCACCTGCACACAAAGGCGCAGATTTAGCTTGAGACAACACCTTATGCTTATGAAAGCGCGGCACACTCTTCTTACGACCACGCGGAGGCGTTGGATCCACCATTTCTACAGAAGATCCAGTGGACTCCTCATCAGAGGAAACGACAAAACAAGGGTCTACCCCCGCATGAGGAACAGAAGATAAAGGGTCAGGGTTTATAGGATGCTCACGTGAAAAAAGAAGGACGGTTGGCTTGAACTCCAGATAGGGAAAGTAGAACCTATCAACCATCTCATCTATCACAGACACCCTACCCTCCGCAGGATCCCTCCACTCCAGGGGAGCTTTATCCCTTAACAGAAAAGCATCAAATTTTGACATCCCTAACAGTCAAAACAAAACATAAGTTAGTCCAACCTAAAAGAGATAACCATTGAAAAGCATGGAAAAAACTTACCAGGTATCACAATCACCGGCTCTTTCCCCTGCACAATCTGAGCCCGGCTCATACCCAACAAAGCCAACATGGCTTCGGAACACATACCCGTGTCAAACGGGGAAGCATGAGCCACCAACTCCTTGAACCAGGCTTCATCCCTGTAACCCTCCATAACCGGGTGATCACCTACTCTCTGACGCTCAGCCACCACCTTCCATGGCATGTCCACAGGTATCACACCCCTCTTGACGTAGAAAAACTTCTCCTTCCAGTCATGGAGTGACTTGGGAGCAGTTGTTCCACACGGAGGCACATGGGGACGAGGAACAAAGTTGAACCAGGAACCCTCCATGTTCAGCAAATAAAAGACATTGAACCGTTCAAAAGACGGCTCAATGTCTAGAGCACGGCAGCATGCTTCAAAATAGACAAGCCGAAGCATCCCAAACCCACTCACATGGGTGACGTGAACACCATACCTAACCAAGGTATCCACCTGGAACTTGGTAGCAGGTAAACGGAACCCACATAAAGCAAGGTGGGCCCCATATAAGCTCATCTTCCCTGGAGGAGGAGCCAAGGCAGTATTCTGGGCAGATGGTAACTCCACCTCCCAGGAGGGATCAAACTCCATAGCTTCCAGAAATTTCGCGAAGCTCTTCTTACCCCACTTACAGGTGGTGTTATGCAACAGCTTCTTAGACGTCTCGGCAGCCTTACTAGGGTTTCCCCCAACATCAGAGCCCTCAGACATGGTGACGAGAGTTTTAAGAAAAAGAAAAATAAATTTTTTTAGAAGACACCGGAAAACTTGAAGCTTCACCGGAGAAGATGAAGATTTTTCAGAGAAGAAAAGAAGAAAACGATTCGAGAGTGATAGGAAGAAACTCCAAAAGGCTCCTCGGGTATTTATACCCATCGCATTTAATGCGAACAGGAACAGCTGGCAGAAGACCTTTCATCTTGCCAGGGAAGGACACATCTGGACGCTACACGTGGCACAACAGCTGGATGAGCAGTTACTCACCAGCACACGATGCCACGCGTCTGCCAAAAGGACGATCCCCCACCTGCCCAACGTCAGCAATCAGACTGACAACTGCACCACTCGCACGAGTGGGCGGCCACTCGCCTGACACACGGTGGATAACTCCCCACCCACACGCTGACGTGACGGCCAACTGTGCAGACATCCTTTCTGCACTCTGACACGTCCACCAAACCGTCTCATCTTCCGAAGCACATTTCCTAAATATTAAGGAAACCTTTCAAAATTCCAAAATTAAATACAAGGGGAACATATTTAATACACCATCAATATGACGGCCACGTCATTATAACTGCCACGTCATCACTTGGCGCTGGGTTAACGTGAATTCCAAAAGACGTTCTCCGCCGGAATTTACTTTCCAACACCCAGACTGCCACGTCATCACTTGGCGCTGGGTTAACGTGAATTCCAAAAGACGTTCTCCGCCGGAATTTACTTTCTAACACCCAGACCGCCACGTCATCACTTGGCGCTGGGTCAACACAAAGCGTTGAAAAACGTACTTTACAAAAAATATTCACTCACGCCAAACTCTTGGCAACACTTTTATCAAAAAGAGCCATGTACAAAGATAATGGGACGCCAATATCTTTCCACATGTCACAAGAGTTGCAACGCGCACTCTTTCGCTCAAAATAAAAGTTTCAAACAACACAAAGGACACATTTCAGTCCAGCGCCCCACCAGCTCTCTAAGCAAGATCAGGAGACACCCTGGACTTGGGGGACTTGAAGGGGTAGGGTACCGCTTTTTAGGCGCACCCTACTCCCCGCCGGAAATATTACTCCAAAGGCACAGCAGCGCCAAAGGCGCGAAGGCACCAGTTGGCGGCACCCGAGAACATCCCCCTTGGAACCCAACTTGCTTCCTCTCGTCAGGTGTCAGTTGCCAAGTGGTCAACCGCCTGACAACTGACACCCCTGCCGACCATCCACAACACGCCA
The DNA here is from genome assembly GCA_028751855.1 of Ambrosia trifida. NCBI lineage: Eukaryota > Viridiplantae > Streptophyta > Magnoliopsida > Asterales > Asteraceae > Ambrosia > Ambrosia trifida. The sequence continues at coordinate 215,035,288 of CM054122.1, read as the reverse complement.
CGTGTGTGGAGGGCAAAGCACCTCCCGGCCAACCAACCACGAGGCGACACGTGGTCCAATCGAAAGAAGCCCTCCTCAACTTGGATCACGTTATCTAACTAAAGGTTAGAATCCAACTAGGTGGGCCTGTTAACCGGCCAGCCCGATCCTCAAAGCCCGGCCCATTAACGATGAATGGGCTGGACGATCCTTAGCCCATACATCTCCTATAAAAGGAGGACTTGACCTCCTTTCTATGGACGTTGAAAACCAGCCAATAAGAACTAACACACTTGTGTCTCCACTTGTATTGTTATTCACATTATTCATCAATAAAGATCACCTTTTACAGTGGACGTAGATCTTACAAGATCGAACCACTTATACCCTTGTCTATTGTGTATGATTGCTCGCCATTTGTGTATACAACCATAGACCAACCACCGTTGTGAGCTAAGGATTATACCCTGCTGCGAACACGAGTCATTACCCCATATATCACCCTGCTATATAAGTTTTAAACTTTTTGTTTAACTTTGATCACATCCTGATTTTAGGAATGTCGTGTCATCATACAATTAACAATAAACACGGTTTTTCCAAACTTACTATTTCAACCTGTTTTATATCTTCATGTTTACAAACTTACTAGATCGAAGTCACAGTATATCCTTAAATTATGACTTTTGTATCCGTTTATACCGCCACAATACTTTCAAGACAATATATTCTGATATATCTAATACTAATATAGCCATACCCAGTCGTCTAAACCATAGCCAACTACCATTAGTTAGAACTTCTTAGTCAGACTAAACTCATACATAAATGCCTACCTACACGATACGCACTAGTACACAACTCTCTAAAACGATTAATTTGACAACTTAAAAGCCTATTCGCCAAATTAGAACACACTTTTCACACCTTGTGCCTTGAAAACAAATAACCCGCTATGAGCCCAAAGAGATGCCTTAACGATCCTGCAAATAAATGATCTTTAAATGTATAAATTTCGTAAAATTTTGAAAATTTAAAAGATTTCAAGTTTACCCAGTCTTAACGGGTAACACTTCGATTTTCTCAACATTTCAAAAAAAAAAATTAAATACAGAAAATTTTATTTTCCAAAATTCGACAAGGCATCTGGGATCATTCACAACCTTCACATCATTTTAAAACTTGGTCTTTTGAAACACATTAGATTTACACACACTTCATGAAATGGTTTCATTTTGCATTTTATAAACTTGCATTGCATATTTTACAAATCAAATGTAAATCTGCATGTTTTCATATAACGTATCCAATATATGTTTTCGGGAGGAATTTGCAACTAATAATATACCTTATAACACTTTTCAAACTCGACTTCTCGTAAACACATGAAAATGTGTACCTACGAAATCTTTTCAAGTGAACCTGTTTTGAACTTAAAACATTCTTCGGTTTCCAAAAAGTTACCCTCATACCAGTAGACTATACGTCTGTTTCGCGCACTTTCAATTATAGTAAATTTCATTAATTTTTTTTACACCATTCTATTTATAGTTACGTTCGTACATTATCTTATTATTTTTGTATTATTCTTTTGTTGATAGTTATTTTCGCGCGTTATTCGCAACTATTCTCGCACTAGTTATTAGTAGTTATTCTTACAACACTAGTTTTGAGCATTAATTTAACTCTTTTACTTTCATTTTGTGCAAATTGTGCGATTTACTCGATTTACGTTATGCTATTTTTTCAATCGAAATTTTATGCTATACTTATATAGTTACATGAACGCATATTTGGTATGCATATATATTTTTTTTTGTTGTGAGCAAAACCCTGTTATACTTTATCATTATGGCCAACAAACATACTAATTGATAGCTCGTATGAGATCTAAGCTAGTTCCCATATACGACTCAGTTCAGAATATTCCTCTAACCCGAGGGGAACGGTGTAATCCTCAGAGTTTATCAATATGGTTGTTTAGAGCCCAATGATGTGAACAGAAATTTAGCGGTTAAGGGTGAACCCGAAAGGTGAAGAACCCCTAATCATGTCTTATACTTACACATTAATCTCATTACGGTTAAAGGGTGAACCTGAAAGGGGAAGAACCTCTAACCGCATCTTATACTTGAGCAGTATCTACTACTTAACACATTTTGGTTGCACGCATTGTTTCTTGTATTACTTATGTTAGTGTTATGGAAAAGCATAACACCCTAGTGTAAGGTAAATCGATGATTACGGTCCGGAACGCAATCATGGATTTACAGGTACATGGGGGTGGTGTGTGATTCTACTTAGGCTATTGGTAGACAATCAGTACGAGTCCAAAGTATCAGTAGTGTGGTGGATTAGCTGCGGTACACCCTATATATAAGCACGAGCGATACTGCGGGAGCGGACTAGGAGTCTGACCAAGAACCTACCCATTACTATCTCTTTATTAGATCGTTGACTAATAGCTAGCATTTTCGATAAGAATGTTCTTACACGAACTTCAATACGATTTCCTAGAGTCTTTCTCTGGACCATCCACACAGAAAACACAAACTTTGTATACTCTTACACTCTCTGTTAGTCGAAATCCTGTTGCATGTCCTTAATAAAGTTCGGTCAGAAACTTCTCTAAAGTAAGGGAAGCTACTATAACACTACCCTGCCCTAACCAGTTACATACTTTTCCCAAACCTTGCTCATTATAAACTCTTAATTCTCTAACCTTGGGTCAAACTTTAAGGATTTTCAAACTCTTATTTTGTATTAAACAACTACTTCAAACTTTTTCAAATCATGGCTGATGCATTTCTTAAAATCTACTTGCCTTTTTACAAATGTCTTTTGTTTCATGGAAACCTTCACTTGAAAGTAATTTCGGGACGAAATTTTCTAAAGTAGGGGAGACTGTGACAACCTGCACCCTTCACTTTTCATAAATGTGCATAATTGGTTCCTCAACTATTTCAAAATTTTCATTTTTAACCCTCGTATTTTAATAGGACCAAAATTCACAATTTAATAAAACTTATAATTTTTATAAGTAAAAGTATGCACGTTTTATACTCACATCTACACCCGTTGGGGTGTTACAGTTTTGTTGGAGCCTTCCTTGTTGACCACCTCTATAGAAAACCTTAAACTTTGTATACTCTTACACTCGATGTTAGTCGAAGTCCTATTGCATGTCCTTAGTAAAGTTCGGTCAGAAATCTTTCTAAAGTAGTGGAGAGTACTGCTTCATTAGTACCTCTGCCCCTCACCCGTTACACATTCCCAAAACTTTTCTTATTTAAACTCTTAACTTTCTAACGTCGGGTCAACTGTCAAAAGAATTTGAAACTTTTACTTTATTATTAGACAACTACTTTAAAATTTATCAAATACTTGCTTTTTTAAAACACATTTTGTTTCATAGAAACCTCCAGTTGAAAGGTATTTCGGGACGAAATTTTCTAAAGTAAGGGAGACTGTAACATTCGCAAATTTTCTAATAAGTTAATTATAACTTTGGGGGGTCTAAAGTAACAATAATCCATAGTTGAAAATCGCCTAAAACCATATTTTTTGTCATACCGTTTGGGGTAGTGTTGTAACACCCTATATTTTTATAAATTAAATTTATTATTTAATTGAAATAAGTCAAATGATAAAGAATTGATAGTTTCTTAACAATGTTGATTCAAAAATAATAATAATAAAATGCTAACTTGGATGCAACTAATGGAGCATAAATGAAAAAGTAATTAGTATTGTTTTCTAACAAGTGTAACTCATAATTTTAATATAACTAATGCTACTAATAAAAATGATAGGTTTGAAACATAAGTTTTCCATGTGGAATTTAATAAATTTGATTATTTTTAAAACCGTCAAATGATATTATGTTATTCTTTAAATGATTTTTATTAGTAATAATAAATATCCAAGTATTAATAAACCTAGGAGTGTATACATATCAATTATCTTTTAGATATTTCATCTAATACATTTCTCCAATCCTTGTTCCAAAATACCTCTACCATTTGGTTTTGGTGTCTCCTACATCAAACACTGACACCATCGTTCCTAAATGCATTGCTAACTTACTTTCGTTCTCTGTATTTTCATACTTATCCCGTCACTTGTTATAACCTTTGAAACAACCCAAATCGTGTCCAGAACGTCCCTAATCGGTTTCAACTATCAAGTTCTTTTTCTTCTCATTCGGTATGGGGAAGAAGATGAGAAAACATATTTTATATAAATAAAGTTTAAATTACTCATTATTTAAACATATAAGATTTAGAATATTCATAACAAATTCAATTTTGCTCCAAAAATCATGAAAATTTAGGTGTAGCATCTTGACACCTCATGATAAATTATCATATTTTTAGTTTCTAGAAAATAAACTATTTTCTTATTTTTATTAATTAAAATTTTTTTAATCATGAATAATTGATTAAAAATTCATTTTTGAATATTTTAATCTCAAATTCTTAGGATAATTATTTCTAAGCATTCTAATCTGAAGTAAAAATTATTTGTATAGAAAAGATGTATTTTTATTGGTTTTTCTATTTTTAATCATTTAAATATGATTTAAATGCATGAAATCAGTTTTAAATATAAATAAATTTAGAAAAATTATGGGAAAATTATTTTCATTGATTTACATCAGAAAGTATTCATTTTTATAAAAATAATATTTTTTGAATCATATCTTGTATTATTAGTCTTATTTATGTTTAATTAGACATAATTAATCATTTATTTATTTATACTATATAACATCTATTTTATAAATACTTTTCTTATAAAATAGAGATAGTCCTATTTTGAAAGTCTTTAATATAATTTGTTGGATCATTGTGTAACTCATAATTATATGTTTCAATATTTATGATTATTGTATTTATTTACAATAATTAGTTAAAGTAATTAACTAAATTATTTTGCCTTAACTATTCAAAACGTATTTTATCTAAATATTCAATTGGTAATAATTATATTACCTAAACCACATTTACAAACTTTAAAATATTACTTTTGACATACAACTTTTACATTAATGAGATTTATCATAAAAAAAGTCTAATTCTCCAAATCGACTTAGCAAACCCTAATGCCTTAGAACCCTAGATACCTTATACCTTTTAGACATTTCCTTATTAGTATTCTTATACATTATAGGTGGAATTCTTCGGAATTCCCATTACTTAGCTCACGACCGCCTAAGTTGGATTATTGATCGCTTTCGCAAACTGTGAGTATATCTTTCCCCTTTTTCATTTTACTTTTGGGGCTATTCATGTACTTATATTGTAACGACCCGAAGTTTACCGAGTCATTACGGATTGGTAATCACGACAATCTTTCTTTACTAAATAAACATCCTTATTATTAATAAAATATCATTACTTCATTATTTTACAAAACATCATCTTTCTTGTTCCAAATACATAACCACAAGACTTTTTAACCAAACTTAATATTAAACAAAACAACTTGGCCGAAGCCTATTTTGGACACAATCCGGCCCACTGGGCCGGTTATTTATCAACTTTGTGTCGACACATCTTAGCCTACTTCGAGCCCGGGTTCCACCATTTCATTCAAAAACCTGAAATGCATGCCGAAAATACGTTAGCTAAGCTAGTGAGTGGTGCCAAAGGTGACCGATAAACACTTTTCTTTTTATAAACATGCAACTTTCATATGGTTCGATCTTTTCTAAGGTAGAATGTATATCGATGGAACATTTTGGCATATGTTATATGGTCCGATCCTCTAGGTGGTCGGAATACATTCTTTTTAATACCGAATGGATCCACTCTCGTTATTTCTATATGATCGATTTCTATGGTTTTTCATGATCATGACACAATGCAATTAAAAACAATTACTCGACCAACATGCATTTACCCCGAAAATATTATAAACAAATATGGGGTACACACACTTACATCTATGATTTCGGATTGATTCTTATCACTTCCCGTAAGGATTTGAGGTGCTCCGCTTTCCTGTTGCATGATAATAACGATTATTTACAAGTATATTTATAGTATAGCTGGCCGTTACAGCTTAGGCGAAACATAGCTAACTAAAGCTGGCCATTACAGCTTGGCACTCGTGTTCCTACTAGATTAGATTACTTACCCGGATGTGCCGTGAACTTGATAATATTCTTGGCCGGTTATATTTTGGCCGTGAGTTATTATACTAGTATTATTATTATTATGAGTTTGTAGAGGTTTCACTTAAGAAGGATGGTTCATCATGGTAGAGGATTATAAACTTTTGATCTGCATGTTTCTTTAAGAAAAGTGAAGGGATTTGAAAAGGTGGTTTTTGTTGGAAGAAGGTGGGCGATGGTTATTTATTAACCATAGAGATTGTGTGTACATGCATGTAATGATGTACTCTACCTTTCTAGAGTGCAAAGTGTCATTAATTCAAGACCTTTGAGTGTAATCTTAGGGAATCTTAATGCTTAGGTGGAGTCTATAAAAGTGGCGGCACACCTCACTACAATGGCCGATGCTTATTTCCTATTCTTGATGGGCTTTTTATCTAAGTAATGCAATGGGCTTCTTGATAAGGTGTGAATTTAAGATGATGACTTACCCCTAATCGGCCCATTTATAAATAAGGGTATTATTTGGGCCTTATTCCTATTGATTCTAATATTACGGCCCACATCTTCCTCTATCGGGCTCTCGGGATATTTCGATTATTGGGTTTAAGTCTGGTAGCTTAATGGGCCGGTTCACTTGAGTTATTATCCGGGTAAGGTTATTGGGCAACACCCCTGGGTGGCCCAATATTATTTTATTAGTTGTTAATAATCGTAATTAATTTTTAGAGTTGTTACACTCTCCCTCCCTTAGGAAATTTCGTCCCCGAAATTTTTAATAACTTTACCTGATTTTCAAACAAGTGGGGGTATTTTGTTTTCATAACATCTTCTCTTTCAAACGTAATTTCAGGTCCTTGTCTGGCATTCCATTTAACTTGTACTATAGGAATCTTGCCTCTTCTCAACTTCTTTTCTTGTCGTGACATAATTTCTATGGGTTCTTCCGTAAAGTGAAGTTGAGGATTTACTCTGACCTGATCTAATGGAATGACAGTTTGTGCATCTATTACGCATTTTCTAAGGTTAGAAACATGAAAGACGTCGTGAATTTTGCTCAATTCTGGGGGTGATTCCAATCTATAGGCTACTGGTCCTATTCTAGCTTTCACTTGATAAGGTCCAATGAAACGGGGATTTAGTTTTCCTCGTTTTTGGAATCTTATTACCCCTTTCCAGGGTGATACTTTCAATAGGACATAATCTCCTTCTTGAAATTCTAATGGCCTTCTCCGATTATCTGCGTAACTCTTTTGGCGACTTCTTGCTTTTTCTAAATTCTTCTTAATCTGCACGATCTTGTCCGTTGTTTCTTGGATAATTTGTGGGCCCGTGAGTTGGTTTTCTCCGACATCATTCCAACATATCGGAGATCGACACTTTCTACCATACAGAGCTTCGAATGGCGCAGCTTGAATGGAAGCATGATAGCTATTATTATAAGAAAATTCTATTAATGGTAGATGAGTATCCCAACTGCCACCGAATTCCAGGACACAAGCTCTTAGCATATCCTCTAGTGTCTGGATGGTTCTTTCACTTTGGCCGTCAGTTTGTGGGTGATATGCGGTGCTCATTCTTATTTGAGATCCTAGGGCATCTTGGAAACCCTTCCAAAATCTAGATGTGAATCGACTGTCACGATCTGAGATTATTGAGAGGGGTATTCCATGTCTAGATACTATTTCATGCAAATAAATTCTAGACAGTTTTTCAATCTTAAAATCTTCTCGTATCGGCAGAAAATGAGCAGATTTAGTTAGACGGTCTACAATAACCCAAATGGTATCGTACCCTTTTCGGGTCTTTGGTAATTTTGTTACCAAATCCATAGTGATTTGATCCCATTTCCAGACTGGGATTTCTGGTTGGATTTGTAAACCACTGGGTTTCTGATGTTCAGCCTTAACTTTAGAACAAATTATACATCTGGCTACAAACTCACCCACGTTTCTTTTCATGCCGGGCCACCAAAAATTTCTTCTAAGGTCTCGGTACATTTTGTGGCTTCCTGGGTGGATAGAATATTTGGAGCCATGCATCTCTCTTAAAACTATTTCTCTTTGATTTCCATGCTGAGGTATCCAAATTCTTTGATTATATCTTAGTATCCCATCTGTCCCTTCTATTAGTCTTTCTTCTTCTCTGTTGAGTGATTCGGCTTTCATGAAGGTAGGTTCTAAGGCTTCTCTTTGAAAGTTTCTTAATTGTGATAAAAACTCATTGATTATGGAAATTTTGTAACCTTTTGCTCCTAAAGTTTTATCTTTTCTGCTTAGGGCATCTGCTACAATATTAGCTTTTCCTGGATGATATTTTATGTCACACTCATAATCGCTTAGAATTTCTACCCACCTTCTTTGTCGCATATTTAAGAGTCTTTGATCAAAAATATGTTGGAGACCCTTATGGTCCGTGTAAATGGTACACTTGGTCCCATATAAATAGTGTCTCCATATTTTCAATGCAAATATTATGGCTCCCATTTCTAAGTCATGAGTAACATAATTTTGCTCATGTCTTTTTAGCTGTCGGGAAGCATATGCGATCACATGATTTTCTTGCATTAATACACAACCTAATCCTTATAGGGAAGCATCACAGTATACTGTAAATGCTTTTCCTTCTTCCGGTAATGTTAACACGGGAGCTTCACATAACTTTTCTTTCAAACTTTGAAACGCCTGTTCTTGTTTTTCTTTCCATTCAAACTTAGAAACTTTTCTGGTTAAGGACGTGAGAGGTAGTGCTAATCTAGCAAAATTTTCTATAAATCTTCTATAATATCCTGCTAATCCTAGAAATTGTCTAATTTCTGTAGGATTTTTGGGAGTTTCCCATTTTTGAATGGCTTCTACTTTTGCAGGATCTACTTAGATTCCGTCCTTATTGATAACATGTCCTAGAAACTTAATTTCTTTTACCCAAAATTCACATTTAGTAAATTTTGCATAAAGTTTCTCCTTCCTTAATGTTTCTAGAATTTCTCTTAAATGTTGCTCATGTTCTTCTTCAGATTTTGAATAAATTAATATATCATCCAAAAACACAATTACACACTTATCCAAATAAGGTCGACAGATCCTATTCATTAGATCCATGAATGCTGCAGGAGCATTGGTCAATCCAAAAGGCATGACTAGAAATTCATAATGTCCGTACCTAGTTCTAAAAGCAGTTTTTGGTACATTTTCCTCTCTTATTTTCAATTGATGGTAACCTGATCTAAGATCGATCTTTGAAAAGTATTTTGACCCATGCAGTTGGTCAAAAAGATCATCTATCCTAGGTAACGGATATCGGTTCTTAATGGTTAACTTGTTCAGTTCCCGATAGTCGATACACATTCTCATCGACCCATCTTTCTTCTTAACAAAAAGCACAGGTGCTCCCCAAGGGGATGTGCTTGGTCTAATAAACCCTCTTTCTATAAGTTCCTCTAATTGGTTTGTTAACTCTTTTAACTCCGTTGTGGCTAACCTATATGGAGCTCTAGCAATGGGTGCGGCTCCAGGAATTAGGTTAATCTGGAATTCTACTTGACGAGGTGGGGGTAGACCGGGTAATTCGTTTGGAAATACATCTCTAAATTCCGAAACAATCTTAATTTTTGCCATTTCTGACCCTTGTTCTTCATTTCCTAAATTCACGTGTACTAAGAAAGCTTGATGCCCTTTATTTAAGTATTTTAACATCTTAGCACTCGGAATTAGGTTTAACGTTCCCTTAGGTTTTTCTCCGTAAATGGTTAAGATTTCTTGATTAGGCAATGGGATCTTTACTAATTTCTCCTTGCAAACAATTTCAGCCTGGTTAGAAGCTAACCAATCCATCCCTATTACAATATCAAATTCTCCTAGTATCATAGGTATGAGATTGATTTTGAATTCCTGGTTTTCAATAGTTAAAGTAAAATTTTTAAATACTTCGGTAGCCTTCAAAATCTTACCATTAGCTATTTCAATATCATAGGGTTAATTTAAGGATTCTGGGGAAACGTTTAGTTTGTCTATAAAGGTTTTTGAAATAAAACTAAGATTAGCCCCTAGATCGAACAAAGCATAAACGGGTAAGTGGTCAAGATAGAACATACCCGTCACTAGATCTGGTTCTTCTCGTGCCTCGTCCGCATTCATGACAAAAGCCCTTCCTCGTGCTTGTTCTTTTTGTGGAGAATTCTTGAGTTTCGGACAATCAGCCTTGTAATGACCAGGTTCTTTACATTCATAACATACCCGTGGGCGATCGGGATCGAACCTACATTCCTTGGTTTGATGTCCTACTTTGTTACATTTTTGACAATGAGGTCCTTTACACTCACCAAAATGAAATCGTCCACATCGATCACACCTTTTTCTACAATCTCCCGTATGGTAAAACTTACATTTTTGACAAAATGGGTTGCTTCCCCTATATGGTTTCTTTCCTGGGTTTCCTTCCTCTCGGGGATTTTCTTGACTTTTACCTGAGGTGTTATAATTGGTGGGACGGAAGGTTTCACTCCAACCTCTTTTATTACAGAGTATGCTCACCAATACATTTTGTATTGACAAAAAATCATTTTCGTACATGTTTCAGGTTGTTATGAGATCACGATTAAGCTTTTGGGTTCATATTTAGATTTGGATTCATTGTATTTCAGTTTAAATAGTTAGTTTGAATCATTGTATTTTTGTTTTCTCATGTAATAAAGTATTCAATCAATGTATAAATATTTACACTTCTAGTCCATGAGCTATTGAACAATCGTCACTACGTGACACCTCGATGTTTTTGCCATCGGTTGGGGTGTTACAGCTTGCCTTTATTAATATTAATCGATTTCGAAACGTTAGGGATCACAAGTCCATCGGGAAGCACAATGTCCCTACCTTCATCTTCATCAATTTCAATCAATATATAATTCATATTTCAATCCTTACAACTATCAGAACAATAATCACTTTTCCTATACTTTAACCTTAGATCTAACGAAATATCATAACCACATCCAACCAAATTAATCGCTACATTTGCAGCTTCTGCAGCCGGAAGCCTAAGCGCCATTTTCAACTCGAAAATGTTCAAAAATACGATTTTAACCGACAAATTTTGTCACACCCTCAAATTCCACATGCGGAGTTTTACGGCGAGGCGTATGACAAACCAGGATCCAAGTCAACGATCATAATAAACAACAACTATATGAAAGATATGTAGAGCAAAACATAAACTTTAATATCTTAAAACTGTAGCGGAAGCAAATTCAAGTACAACCCATGTGACAAAAGTAGTTCAAATGGTTATTAAAAAACATGAACTAAAGCCCTAGACGCCATGCAGACCTGTGCGCCTAGTCCGTGTGTTGCTACCTTAGCGACCTGAGAAAAACATTGTAACATCTGCATTTTTTAATACTACTTTAGGGACCTAAATTGGCAATTATCTAAAACTGAAATCGCCTAAACTATAATTCTACGTAACGTCTGCCGTAGAATTTTAATATCCAAAAATTTAAAACTTTAATTAATATAATAATACATATCGGGGTTATTATTTTTAATCCTTAAACAATCACAGCCAAGCTATTAATTTTGTGTGACATTTTTATATATACTATTATTTTTATCTTACAACGAAGACACATTTTTAGTTTTCAACTCTCGTTCAAATAATAGAAACAAAAAAAAGAAAAGTAATAATATTAGTAATTATGAAGGGAAACGGACAAAATCAAAGTATAAATTTAGACCACCTCTTGCTTCATGATTAATATTAGTAAATACTTTCCTAATATTCTTTCACACATTTTGACCACAATATAACCGAAAATTGACCCGAGATTTTTGCTCCATGAATTGAGTGTATCGCATCATTCACCACAACCTTATAAATGGAGACACCCTCCTGCTCAGTTTCAACACAAAATACGCATGGCCCGACAAACCTTCTACGTGACCACCACCAAACAACATCGCCACCTCTCCCTCTCTTCTCTGTTAAACCTTCAACCGGCACCGCCCCGTTCCTATTTTGCGACAGAGAATCATAGTCACCATCTGTATAGTCACCACCTGTAACGTTTGAACAACCACCACCGCTGTTCTAGTCCTAAACCGTAAACTTCGATGCACCGTCACTCGCTAGCAGCCTTGACCATCACTGCATCGCTTACCGTTTGGATATTTGGGGCTAAATGAAAACGAATCAAAATGCTTTAAAAAGGGCATTAGATCAAGAATACACCTTAGATCTTTGCCTAGATGATGTTTGTAGGTTAGATTATGAAAAACAAGAGCAAAAACTCCTTCCCCAATGATTAAAGTCGAGAGAGAGTGTTTAGAGGCGACTAGGGTTTGTAAAATGATGAAAAATGACAAAGTGTGGTATTTATAGTTAAGCTTAATTCGACCCCCTGCATGGGTCGAATGAGAGTACCCAAGGTCGAATGACCTTTTCAGTCGACTCATATGCCTGGTTCGACCCCCTTAAGGTCGAACCAGTTCCATGTTTTCCAAATTTTCCAGTTTTGTCGTTTAAACACATTTAAACACATCTTAACCTATGAACATGCAATCCTAACTAGGGGTGTAAACAAGCCGAGCCGAGCCCGAGCCTGACTGGGCTCGGCTCGGGCTCGTTAAGGTTTTGTGAAGCTCGAGCTCGAGCTCGGCTCGGTTCGAGCCTACAATCTTGAGCTCGAGCTCGGCTCGCTAGCAAAATCCAAAGCTCGAGCTCGGCTCGGCTCGGCTCGAGGTGATTTGAGAATCTCAAACGAGCTCAAAAGCTCAGCTCGAGCTCGCAAAAGCTTGGCTATAACTTAGGCTCGCGAGCCCACTCGTTAAGGCTATAACTTAGGCTCGGCCTGTAACTTAGGCTCGGGCTCGGGTTCGGGCTCTAGCTCGTTAAGGCTCGATTAGGCTCGCGAGCCCAATCGAGCTTTGTATCTAGGGCTCGAGCTCGGGCTCGATAACTAAACGAGCCATATTTCAGGCTCGGGCTCGGGCTCGGGCTCGTTAAGGCTCGGCTCGTTCGAGCTTTTTACCGAGCCGATCCCGAGCCGATCCCGAGCCGCTACGTGTCATTTACACCCCTAATCCTAACACATGTTAAGCATATAGAATCACGTATAATCATGTTTACACCTTTGAAACACGTATTTTCATATTATATCACATGTATGTATCAATCTACGTATCACACTTGATTCAATTCATGTAATTTTACCAACAACGGTACTCAAGACTAGTGTATCCACAAAACAACTCCCCATGATCCTCCAGATCATTGAACTCCGGACAATCCTAACCTGACCCGACTCAACTGACCCAGTCAAGTACGTTAACAAATGTTTTTCGCTAAGGTAGACTTATATGTTTAGCAAAATGTTTAAGCTGAACATGCGGGTATCACATCATCCCCACGTTGAAAGAATTTTCGTCCTGAAAATTGCACAAAGTCCAAAGAAAGTGACGAAAAAGAAGGAAACGAAAAGAAAATTTACCGGTTGTTACAAATTCAACTCGATTGCATCACAACCTTTGCATATTCCACATTTGAAATCCTAACCGACATTTTCAACTCAAAAACTACTAAAATAGCTATGAGTTCAGTCAAGAAGCACGTCTCCTACATAAGGTGTATTACAAATCGATTGAATCACAACTTGAAATCGTTAAAATAACCGCCAGACTAAAAAACAAACACGTCTTCTTCTAGAAACAAATTCAACAAATATTACCCATCACAAAACCACACGAAGCAAAATATAATAATAATAACATTTAACGATCTTGGTTCATGGTTTTCAGAACCATGGCTGCAAGGCGGGTCGCAAGTTAGGATCTGCCATCCACCGGCCCTGCCACACCATCGTCATCAGTAATCAAAAATCATATGTAACTCATCATAACCAAGCAAAACCGCCAGACTAACAAACAAACACGTTTTCTTCTAGAAACAGATTCAACAAATATTACCCATCACAAAACCACAGGAAGCAAAAGATAATAATAATAGCATTTAACGATCTTGGTTCAGAGTCTTTAGAGCCATGGCTGCAAGGCGGGTTGCAAGTTTGGACCTCTGGCCCTGCCACGCCATCATCATCAGTAATCGGAAATCATATGTAACTCATCATAACCAAGCAAAAGGTTGCTAGAAAGGTAAAAAATAACCTGTGAAACCGAACCCACAACCATCACCACGAACCAAAACTCTGTGAAAAACCTAAAGGGTCCGAAAACGAAAGCATAAAGGTTACAACAACCTTCATAACCATCTTTACAAAGCCATTGATTCAAGGCATAACATCATAATCGGCTTAATCGGGCCTTTTCCGGTACCAACCAACTGTTACCGTGAGCAACAATGCCACTAATTAGTGTTCACTGAAATCACCACCATCACCGTCGGTGTAACATTTAGCATTTAAACTTGTACGTTACACAATTATTATTAATAAAACGTCAAGTTCTATCGTTTATATTCGCATTTAATTATTTTGTCGCATTCTTGAAACCCTAATATTATATATATTATAAATATGATATGGTTAAACCTTGAATAATTACAAAAAAAATAAAACCGCTTGGGCCGGGAATCGAACCCGCGCCCAAGGCCGGCCCAAACCACACCCACACATAAACCATCTGGGCTGACCAACATATATGTTCAAAACCCAGCGCGTTATATCTATATCACTTTTTCAATTCGTCACAGTTGACTTGGTAAGTCAACTGTGAACACGCGACATACCATAAGCAACATCATAACTCGTGATTTGTACATCTTTGGTAACAATACGCGATTACCGGCCTTGTCTGACTAAGATACACGATAATTATCAATCAATTGTCCATCAATTAACCTAATACGCATATACTAATGAATGCTTGGTCAATCCTTGCCAATTCGAACACTGAAGCCTCCACACTATAAATTGATCATCTGCGAGCCTTCACAACTCGCCAATACTCCCTTCTCAACCACCAAACTTCTTAATTATACTCTGCTCATTCATCTTGATCGTGATTTTGACTTTTTGATTGACCATTCAATCGAACTCGATACAACGTTGTAAGTTTAATATTTTCTGTGGGTTTTGTTCATCGGCGTTCACTCATCAATAGCCCCATGATTAATTGGGCTATTGATGAGTGAATCAATCAATTGCAGAAACTAGGGTTCGAACGTTTGTATTGGGGATAAACTGTTTCAGCGTAGTATATTTAATTTAATTAAAACTGAAATAATCACAACCACTGGTCTGGACCAAGTGGTTGTGACTGATGGTATTTACCCAAGCCATCCGGGTTCGAGTCCCGGCCATGGCGCCCCTTTTTCATTTATTTTCATTTTTAAAACAAACCAATTATATATATATATATATATATATATATATATATATTACATTTAATCTTGTAAATTCGTTTTTAATTATTAAAACCTTTTTATAAATTCTAAAAAAATTATTTTTAACAAATCTGATGTAAAAGTATTACCTACAATTTTTAGTTTTCTGAAATTCATTTATTTAATATTTATAATAATTAAATCAATTTTATGCTATTATATTTATAAAAATCCATTAAAATATCAAAACAATTTTATAAATTTCCACAAAAATTATCCTGAGTTTGTACAATGATAAACTTTACTGAAATGATTTTTAATTCTGAAAAATCATTTATTTTATATTTTTATTCAATTTTTGTTAGTTTTAATCATAATAAAATCATAATAAATTCAATTTTTATTATTTTTGCACCAAAATTTTATACAATTTATTTCTGAATATTTAGAACAGAAATATGATTTTTAAAATAATAATTCTTTAATTTTAGTATTTATAAATAATAAAGTTAAATTTTGGCAAATTGTAATAAATAAATTTAAAAATCTATTTTAAAGAAAATAATTTTATAAAAATTATTTTTATACTTCAAACACATTATTGTGAACATCCTAAATTCAAATTTTATAAAAGACTTTCATTATTTAATTATCAAATTTCCCTTTATTTATTTAAACATTTTATTATAAATTCAACAATTGGATATCCCCAAATCGAAACCCTAGAATATACTTGTAGACTAGATAGACTTAGACTTATTTGTTGCCTTATACATAGGGTAATACTTGGCAATCTATTGGGCTACACTCATACTAATTCTCAATACCTAATACTATACCAAGGTGAGTTTACGTAACCATGTTTATGCGATGCTTTATACTTGCAACATTTTATTTAAGCAATTCAACATGTATGTCTAGTTGTAAACTTTATTGCCTCATGAATTAGTCTACAACAGTTTCAACGAGTTTCAACATTACATAATCATTAGCTATGGCCAAGCCGGCGATATTCAATAATAGATCTATTGGATTGACAACCCCACCCGGATACGCGTACCTCCTACATAGGTAGCGTGGGTGATTGTTATCGTTCCAACATATTACTAAGGTGAACCGTAGATGACGGGATGGACCTAAACTAGTCGGAGGTTTGATTATGTCGATTCAACATATTATGCTATTCATGTAGACTTAAATTTACGATTGACATATGAATTGCTAGACTTTTATACTTAAACTATATGCTTAACATGGATTATGTATTCTCACCAACTTCTAGTTGACCCCTCCCCCCCATTTTTACAACTCAATAGGAAATAATGATGCTTGAAGACTAGAGTATTTCATGAAGATAATAAGAAGTCTATGCTTGCTTGATCTTTTGTGATGTATTAGATTTCCACATTTAAAACTCTTTATGTATTTCTATTTTTGGATATTTGCAATTTAAATTTATTTCAATTAAAATTTGGATTACCATGTTCCTAACCTCAACAACAATGGTGTCGATGCCCAACTGGCGGCGATCATTTCTCAACAAATGGCGCAGCAAATTGCAACTCTGGTTCCCAATTTCCTAGCACAGGTCATCCAAATGAACGGCAACGGGAACGGTCACGGCAACGGGAACGGTAACGGCAACGGGAACAGGAACGGCAATGGTAATGGAAATGGACCCCCAGCCTGCACCCTTAAGCATTTCAATTCTTGTAACCCTCCAAAGTTTAGTGGTGAAGAAGGAGCTACAGGACTCCTCCAATGGTTTGAGGGTATTGAGAATACCTTCATCAACAGTGAATGCCCCGACAACTTCAAGGTTCGTTACGCCATGAGTGTTCTCCACCAACGAGCACTCACTTGGTGGAATGAAGAAAAGCGCACTCGTGGGGCCGAAGTTGCTCTTGCTATGACATGGGACCAAGTCAAGGAGGTCATGAAAGAAGAGTTTTGTCCTCGCAACGAGGTTAAGAAGCTTGAAGATGAGTTCCATACCCTAGCTCAAGATAGTGGGGAAAACCTTGCCTACAACACCCGCTTTCACGAGCTTAGCTTATTGCTGCCTCACAAAGTCACTCCCCTGCCGGTAGCCATCGAGAAGTACATCGGTGGTCTACCCATGCAAATCCAGGACACCGTTTGGGGAAGAAACCCTGCAACTTTGGAAGAGGCCAAACGTCTAGCGGCCACTCTTACTTATAATCACGTGAAGAACGGTACTCTTTTCCGCAAGGGCACTAAGAAGACGGTTGCCAAAGACACTCCACAGCCCGCAATTGAAGTCAAGCCTGAGACCTCAAGCAACAAAAAGCACAAGGCTAGAAACTACATGGTTGCTGCTACTCCACCTGCTGCCCAAAACCCAGCCAAGAAGCCATATGGCGGGACTCACCCTCTTTGCAACACTTGTCAATACCATCATCTTCCTAGTCGACCGTGCCGCCAGTGTAATAACTGTAAGCGGTATGGACACTACACCAACGCCTGTCAAGCCCCTGCTGCCCAAAACAACCAAAACAACCCAGCCAGAAACAACCCAGCTCCCAACCAACAAAACAACAGGCCTGCTCGTGGTCAATGCTACGAGTGTGGCAGCCCTGATCACTACATCAACAACTGCCCCAATCATAACCAGAACCAAAACCGCAACCAAAACCAAAACCAGAAACGCAACCAGAACCAAGGTGCTCGAGGTCGCGCCTACAATCTCAATGCTAACCAGGCTCGTGACAACAACGAAGTGGTGAATGGTACGTTCCTCATTAATAACCACTATGCATCCATATTATTTGATTCGGGAGCTGATAAGTCATTTGTGTCACTGAAGTTTGAACCTTTACTTAACTTACCCCACACTAATCTAGAGGAACCTTTAGTGGTAGAGGTAGCTAATGGGAAGTCTATTTCGATCGACTCTACTATTCGTAACTGCTTGTTGAACCTCGACGATCATACCTTCTCTATCGATCTCATCCCCATGCATCTTGGAAGTTTTGATGTTATAGTAGGCATGGACTAGTTGTCAACTCATCGTGCCGAAATTCTGTGCTTTGAGAAAGTCATACGCATTCCTCTCGAATCTGGTGAGATTTTGAAGATCTATGGTGAGAAACCCTGTGGCGAGCTTAAGCTTATGTCTTGTACTACTGCCCAAAAGTGTTTACGAAAGGGGTATACAGCCTTCTTAGCTAACGTGATAGAGAAGAAGGACAAAGGCAAAAGTATCCAAGACATTCCTATTATTCGAGACTATCCTGAAGTCTTCCCAGAGGATTTACCTGGTTTGCCTCCTGCTCGACAAGTGGAATTTAGAATTGACCTTGTTCCTGGTGCTAATCCTGTCGCTAAAGATCCTTATCGTCTTGCACCCTCTGAGATGCAAGAACTCGCCAGTCAATTACAGGAACCTTCTGATAAAGGGTTCATTCACCCTAGTTCTTCTCCATAGGGAGCCCCTGTCTTGTTCGTTAAAAAGAAGGATGGTTCTCTTAGAATGTATATTGACTACCGTGAACTCAACAAACTCACCATCAAGAATCGTTATCCACTGCCTAGGATTGACGATCTCTTCGATCAACTTCAAGGAGCAACCCACTTCTCGAAGATTGATCTTCGTTCTGGTTATCATCAGCTTAGAGTCCACGATGAAGATATTCCCAAGACAGCTTTTCGCACACGTTATGGTCACTATGAATTCATAGTTATGCCTTTTGGATTGACCAACGCTCCCGCAGTATTTATGGACTTGATGAATCGGGTTTGTAGACCCTATCTCGACAAATTCGTGATCGTTTTCATCGATGATATTTCGATTTACTCTAAATCAAAATCCGATCACGAGCAACATCTTCACTCCATCTTGGGTCTCCTAAAGAAAGAACAACTGTATGCCAAGTTCTCGAAATGTGAATTTTGGCTTAAGGAAGTTCAATTTTTGGGACATGTCATTGATATGAACGGAATTCATGTTGATCCCGCAAAGATCGAAGCTGTGAACATTGGAGTGTTCCTAAAACTCCAACCGAAGTCCGTTCTTTCCTTGGTTTGGCTGGTTATTATCGTCGATTCATCGCCAATTTCTCCAAGATCGTTGTTCCTCTCACTACCTTAACTCACAAGGGTAAACCCTATGAGTGGGGACCAAAGCAAGAGGAAGCATTTGAAACTCTTAAGCTGAAACTCTGTGAAGCTCCTATCTTGTCTCTACCTGATGGTAATGATGATTTCGTGGTCTACTGTAATGCATCGAACCAAGGTCTTGGTTGTGTTCTCATGCAACGAGGAAAGGTTCTTGCTTATGCGTCTCGACAACTCAAGACTCACGAAAAGAATTATACCACCCATGATCTTGAATTGGGCACTGTTGTCTTTGCTCTCAAGATTTGGAGACATTATCTTTATGGGACCAAATGTGTGGTGTTCACGGACCACAAAAGTCTCCAACATGTCTTCGACCAAAAGAATCTTAACATGAGGCAACGACGTTGGGTTGAATTACTTAACGACTACGATTGCGAAATTCGCTACCATCCTGGCAAGGCGAATGTTGTGGCTGACGCACTTAGTCGTAAAGAGCGTATCAAACTTCAATGTGCAAGAGTTCGTACTGATCTTCAAGATCGCATTCTCCAGGCTCAACACACATCAGTCACCCAAGGTAACATGTACGATGAAATGTCTTGTGGTGCTGAAACTCAACTTGAAACCAAACCTGATGGTCTTCTTTATTTTCTCAACTGACTGTGGATTCCCGACCGTGATGATCTTCGTACTTTCCTCATGAACGAGGCTCATAAGTCTCGTTATTCTATACATCCTGGAGCTGACAAGATGTACCAAGATCTCCGTTATTCTTATTGGTGGCCTAGTATGAAGAAAGACATTGCTCTTTTCGTCGCGAAATGCCTCACTTGTTCCAAGGTCAAGGCTGAACATCAACGACCATCTGGTATGCTTGAACAACCAGAGATTCCTGTATGGAAATGGGAGAGCATAGCTATGGACTTCATCACCAAACTCCCTCGTACACCCAAAGGTTTTGACAGTATTTGGGTAATCGTCGATCGTTTGACCAAGTCAGCCCACTTCTTACCTATTCGTGAGAAGTATTCTGTAGAAAGGTTGGCAAAGATGTACGTAAGTGAAATCGTATGTCGTCATGGTATACCTTTGGACATTATCTCTGATCGCGATGGTCGTTTCACCTCTCACTTTTGGGATTCTCTACAAGATGCTTTGGGTACCAAGTTGAACCTGAGTACTGCTTATCACCCTCAAACAGATGGTCAGATTGAACGAACCATCCAGACACTTGAGGATATGCTCAGGGCATGCATCATCGATTTTGATGGCGCATGGGATTCTCATCTTCCTTTGATTGAGTTTTCTTACAACAACAGTTATCACGCCAGCATTAACATGGCTCCTTTCGAGGCACTCTATGGTCGTAAATGTCGTTCACCTGTCTGTTGGACTGAGGTTGGTGAAGCTCGTATCACTGGACCCGAACTAATCCAGGAAACCACAGACAAAATTCAACTTATTCAGGATAATCTTCTCAAGGCTAGAAGTCTTCAGAAGAGTTATGCTGATAAACGTCGTAAACCCTTGGAATTTCAAGTTGGGGACCTTGTACTACTTAAAGTATCCCCTTGGAAAGGAGTAATTCGTTTCGGTAGAAAGGGAAAACTAGCTCCTCGATACGTAGGCCCCTTCAAAATTCTTGACAGAGTTGGAAAAGTGGCTTACAAACTTGATCTTCCACCTGAGCTAAGCAATGTTCACCTGACCTTCCATGTTTCGAATCTCAAGAAAGGCTTAGCGGATGAGAACCTTCATGTTCCTCTTGAGGATGTGCAAATTGATGAAAGCATGCACATTATCGAGAAACCCGTCAAGATTGTTGATACTGGAGTCAAGAAACTCAAGCGCAGTCGCATTCCGATCGTTAAGGTTCGTTGGGAATCTAAACGAGGCCCAGAGTTCACTTGGGAACGTAAAGACCAGATGAAGTCGAAGTATCCACATCTTTTTCCACCAGACTCTCCAACTCCAACTTCGGGACGAAGTTCCTAAAAGTAGGGGAGACTGTAACATTTCGCATTTAAACTTGTACGTTACACAATTATTATTAATAAAACGTCAAGTTCTATCGTTTATATTCGCATTTAATTATTTTGTCGCATTCTTGAAACCCTAATATTATATATATTATAAATATAATATGGTTAAACCTTGAATAATTACAAAAAAAATAAAACCGCTTGGGCCGGGAATCGAACCCGCGCCCAAGGCCGGCCCAAACCACACCCACACATAAATCATCTGGGCTGACCAACATATATGTTCAAAACCCAGCGCGTTATATCTATATCACTTTTTCAATTCGTCACAGTTGACTTGGTAAGTCAACTGTGAACACGCGACATACCATAATCAACATCATAACTCGTGATTTGTACATCTTTGGTAACAATACGCGATTACCGGCCTTGTCTGACTAAGATACACGATAATTATCAATCGATTGTCCATCAATTAACCGAATACGCGTATACTAATGAATGCTTGGTCAATCCTTGCCAATTCGAACACTGAAGCCTCCACACTATAAATTGATCATCTGCGAGCCTTCACAACTCGCCAATACTCCCTTCTCAAGCACCAAACTTCTTAATTATACTCTGCTCATTCATCTTGATCGTGATTTTGACTTTTTGATTGACCATTCAATCGAACTCGATACAACATTGTAAGTTTAATATTTTCTGTGGGTTTTGTTCATCGGCGTTCACTCATCAATAGCCCCATGATTAATTGGGCTATTGATGAGTGAATCAATCAATTGCAGAAACTAGGGTTCGAATGTTTGTATTGGGGATAAACTGTTTCAGCATAGTATATTTAATTTAATTAAAACTGAAATAATCACAACCACTGGTCTGGACCAAGTGGTTGTGACTGATGGTATTTACCCAAGCCATCCGGGTTCGAGTCCCGGCCATGGCGCCCCTTTTTCATTTATTTTCATTTTTAAAACAAACCAATTATATATATATTACATTTAATCTTGTAAATTCGTTTTTAATTATTAAAACCTTTTTATAAATTCTAAAAAAATTATTTTTAACAAATCTGATATAAAAGTTTTACCTACAATTTTTAGTTTTCTGAAATTCATTTATTTAACATTTATAATAATTAAATCAATTTTATGCTATTATATTTATAAAAATCCATTAAAATATCAAAATAATTTTATAAATTTCCACAAAAATTATCCTGAGTTTGTACAATGATAAACTTTACTGAAATGATTTTTAATTCTGAAAAATCATTTATTTTATATTTTTATTCAATTTTTGTTAGTTTTAATCATAATAAAATCATAATAAATTCAATTTTTATTATTTTTGCACCAAAATTTTATACAATTTATTTCTGAATATTTAGAACAGAAATATGATTTTTAAAATAATAATTCTTTAATTTTAGTATTTATAAATATTAAAGTTAAATTTTGGCAAATTGTAATAAATAGATTTAAAAATCTATTTAAAGAAAATAATTTTATAAAAATTATTTTTATACTTCAAACACATTATTGTGAACATCCTAAATTCAAATTTTATAAAAAGACTTTCATTATTTAATTATCAAATTTCCCTTTATTTATTTAAACATTTTATTATAAATTCAACAATTGGATATCCCCAAATCGAAACCCTAGAATATACTTGTAGACTAGATAGACTTAGACTTATTTGTTGCCTTATACATAGGGTAATACTTGGCAATCTATTGGGCTACACTCATACTAATTCTCAATACCTAATACTATACTAAGGTGAGTTTACGTAACCATGTTTATGCGATGCTTTATACTTGCAACATTTTATTTAAGCAATTCAACATGTATGTCTAGTTGTAAACTTTATTGCCTCATGAATTAGTCTACAACAGTTTCAACGAGTTTCAACATTACATAATCATTAGCTATGGCCAAGCCGGCGATATTCAATAATAGATCTATTGGATTGACAACCCCACCCGGATACGCGTACCTCCTACATAGGTAGCGTGGGTGATTGTTATCGTTCCAACATATTACTAAGGTGAACCGTAGATGACGGGATGGACCTAAACTAGTCGGAGGTTTGATTATGTCGATTCAACATATTATGCTATTCATGTAGACTTAAATTTACGATTGACATATGAATTGCTAGACTTTTATACTTAAACTATATGCTTAACATGGATTATGTATTCTCATCAACTTCTAGTTGACCCCCCCCCCCCCATTTTTACAACTCAACAGGAAATAATGATGCTTGAAGACTAGAGTATTTCATGAAGATAATAAGAAGTCTATGCTTGCTTGATCTTTTGTGATGTGTTAGATTTCCACATTTAAAACTCTTTATGTATTTCTATTTTTGGATATTTGCAATTTAAATTTATTTCAATTAAAATTTGGATTACCATGTGCTACTGTATACTCATTCTTACGTGACACCTCGATGTTTCCGCCATCGGTTGGGGTGTTACAGTCGGCACCTCCGCCCAGAAGTCCTAAGAGTTCGAGATGAACGTCATCTGCAAGACTATGTAGTCACCACCATCATCAGATGCCCCAAATCACGAAATCTGACTTTGGGGTTTGTCGATCTACCGGAAAAAGGGACATGCATCTTGATCGGAATCTTTGTCAGATGGTGGTGTGGATGGCGACGAAAGCATGGCGGTGGCGGTCAATGGACGCAATTCCTCCCCGTATCCCTTTCTCTCTGCAAACAAACAGAGGAATGGGTATGGCAGTGGGTATGGTGGTAGTAAGGAAGCCAGAGAAAGAGAACAGAGGAATCAAATGAGAAAGGGGCAGAAAATTAGGTTGATGAATGCTGATGACAAGGATAAGGATGATGGATAGATTCTTTAATAAAGGGACATAAATAACAGAAAAATTAGAGTCATGCCACAAATTACTATTCAAATATTGTTGTCTATTAATATAGTATAATTGGACATCCGTAGTTAATAGGTGAATCCAATTCTTAAAATGAATATTAGGCTGAGGGGTGTGGGAAGGGGGAAGTCTTCGGTGAGCTAAGGTGGAGCTCTCCCCCTTCGGGGAACAACCCCCCCTTGATACATCGGTGCACAATCCCCATTTTCCCGATGATAAATAATAATATTTTATTATTGTTTTTGTTTCTTTTATATATATAATAATAATATCCCTCCAATAACTCTAATATCATGTATAATAAGAACTATGGTAAATCAAGAGGACTTTCAAAAGGGTTGTAATGTAGAGGTGCTCAAACTACTAAAGTAAAACAAAGTTTTTTTTTTTTTTTTACAAAGGGGGAGGGGTTACCAAACCACGATGGACAGTCATAGTCGAGAGGCAGCAAGCCGTGAAGGAGGGCTGTAGCGGATTATAAATTAGTGATTTTAATAATAGGTTAATGTGACTAAATGAATATTAAGCACTAAGGAGGTTAATTTAAGAAATCAAAGATGAGTGGCCTTTAACGACACTACTATTCTATTTGCAACGTCCAACACACCATTGTAGAGAGAATTAAGTTTTACAAAATGTTGAAAGTAGTAGTATTTTTTTCAGATAGAAAGTATAAAAATGCGTGAACAGGGGTAAAAATGTGTGAAAAGTAGTGTAAATGAGTTTGATTTATATAACAACAACCTTACTCAGTAAATTCACAATTAGCAAACAACTAAGAGTAGGGTCTCGAGAGGGTGAGATGTAGACAAACCTTACCCCTATTCTCGCGGATAGAGAAACACACAAACAACACAAAAAAACTAATATAGAGTTGCTGAATTTAGAGAAACATTGAAAGCATCACGTAGTAAAACCAATGTATATATGTCATCAAAACAATGTAACCCATAACACACCCAAATACAAGTCACCCATACAGACCTCCTACCAGTGTAAGAAAAAGTCTAAGCTCCTAGAGCCACGCTATGATACAACAAAACCCTCCCTAATAATCCTTAACCTTAATCTTGTGCCTCCAAGAACCCCTATCCTCGACCATGTCCTCAGAGAGGTGCATCCCTATTAAATCATGTTTAATCCACTCATCCCAAGTTAATTGATAACGACACATTTCGCTCACCCGATCCCATCACGTCACCACCATCACCCCCTCCACCACGCCGTCATCCACACAGTATACGGAGCGGTGTTGATGACGTGGAGTAGCGTCACAACCCCACTCAAGTGGTAACTGGCAAGTGGCATGAGTTTTTTGCTGAAAT
The DNA here is from genome assembly GCA_028751855.1 of Ambrosia trifida. Classification (NCBI taxonomy): domain Eukaryota; kingdom Viridiplantae; phylum Streptophyta; class Magnoliopsida; order Asterales; family Asteraceae; genus Ambrosia; species Ambrosia trifida. The sequence continues at coordinate 215,009,565 of CM054122.1, read as the reverse complement.
GAGGTATTTTTCAACATTGTTTGTGTCTTTGGTAGATGTCAGAAACTTGTTTTGGAAATTGGAAGTCCCGCAATCTAAGATTGGAAGAGAGGGTGAGGAGGCTGCAGACGTGGAACTGGAAGGCAGACGTGGACGAGGATATTATATATAGATGTTTGGCTTGAGGAGGTGGCATGTGTTTGGTAGCAATATTGAAGACAACACTTCCGCAATCTAAGATTGCGGAAGTTTTCATGTGTTTTTTTGGCTGCAATGATATTATATATAGATGTTATGGTTATGAACGAAGTGTTGTTATTAGAAATAGAACGTCAAAATTCAATCGTCCAGGAATCCAACATCTACACATACATTACCACTTTAAATCATTTACCCTGTTAATTAATATGGCATTTCTAAACCCCGGTCCTTGCAATAATCCACTTCTTTGGGCTCAACCACAACATTGTACTGTGAAGCTGTTTGAAGGAAATGGCGAAGAGGGTTTTAAATTTGATTGTAGACGGGGTGACCAACCATTTTGGGGGGCAATTGGTGAGCATCCGTTAGATCCACGCATTCAAGAATTGGTGCGGATCGCTGGTTTTACTGGAGTTCTTGAGTGCGGATACCGCCAAATTGACCGAGGGCTAATAGCTGCTGTCACACCACGCCTATGGCGGAAACACGTGGCGCGACGGTTCAAGAGGATTAAGCCAAGATTAATGCAAATCACAATATTAATTAAATAAACGGGCATTTATTCAACGTTGAAAATCATGTCAAATTATTCATACATAACTTAAAATTGTTTTTGATATAAATAGGGAGGCTCCTCCCTATATCCCGAAATCCTTGGGATAGAGAGACGAGACCCCTTCACGACATCCAACGCCCAAATTGGAGATTCCCCCGACCCTGCTTGCCATGTCATCCTTCATCTGTCAATTACCTGAAAGATATGTTTAAAAATCGTCAATATATAAATATTGGTGAGTTCACAGGTTTTGTTTTAATAAAACTTTATCTCATGGGAATATCCTTGTTATGACATTTATAGAAGTTGCAAGTCCCTACAATTCTACTTGAGCCTATAACCAAACCAAGACAATTAATAATGCCCCGCCCCAAGTCGTTACTCGGTATTCCTACGACTTGATTTCAGAATACGTGCACCCCAGGCATACGCCGATGCATAATCGACGCTATCGATTAGGGGTGGGCCTTGTCAGGCACCAATAGTACTATCCAAATATTCCTTCGGTTTCGATTTCCTGAATTAATGATTATAGTAGAGAGGTCTCAACCCCGAGTGGCGATCACAACTCAAGTATCCAACCCGTCAAACAAATCCCAACATATCTTTCCCCCGTAAAAACGTTAAATAGTTTAGAAATGGGGCCGTGAGACTCACCTGTAACTGTGCTCGGCTCAAAGAAGAAAATAGCAAGGTTTGTGATCTCGCACCTACAAATGTTCTAGGCGTATAAGTCACTACACCTATGGTGCATGTGCCTTGACAAGTTGTACACCCAACTTCCCGACCACGTTTTATCCCAATTTCCGTTTAATGGTTTCGTATCCTAGGTCCATTGGCGATGGATTACCCTTTCCTTACAAGTCATATATTATTCTAGTTAATATTCTTTGTAACTTGTATACTATTATTCTCGACACGACTCTACCCCACGTATAATTATTTTCCCATTTAAATAATTATACTTAGGATCGTTTCGCTCGATATAATATGATTTCTTATTATCCGACCCGACTCACTTTGCCACATATTTATTTTCCCATTCAAATAAATATGCTAAGTTCTTGTCGTTTGGTAATATATTTTTAACGCCCGACTCGACTTACCACGCCGTACATTTATTTTCCCATTTAAATAAATGTACTAGGATCTTGTCGGTATTCACATGTTCGTAGATATACTTCACCTACTCGTCTCGGTTTTCCTTCTCGCGTATTTATTTTCCCATTTAAATATCGTCGAAACGAGCATGTGTATATATATCAATGCGTGAATTTTACTTGTTAAGTCCATGTGTCGTTTAGCGTTTTTAATTCATTACGTTGTGTTTTCTCCCACGAATATTCTTTCTACACTTAGGAAAGTGTTACGCACGTTTCACCCTTGTTATATATATTTTATTTCTTAAAATATATATATATATATATTTTCATCTTGTCGTAATGGCATTTTTCTCATATGTCCGTTTATCCGTTTTCGTTAGTTCATGTAACTAAGTCCGTTAGTTAGCTTTTTCCACATTTTCTTCCAATATGCGTTCTATGGAAATATTATTCGTATTTCCAATTCCGAACGTATATTTCTTGGAAAAATATACTTTTGTACTTTTTAGCCCAACTTGTTCAACTTGTAACCCAAAAATGTTTCCGATACTTTTATATTCCCATTTATATAAAAGTATCCATTTTGTACAGGTTTTCCCAAGTCTTTACTAATATTTTATAAAACCTTATTTTTATAAAATCCTTATGTTAACTTATCCACTTATTTTTATAAAACTTCCATTTTTATAAAAATACCTCTTTTAATTTATACATAAGTAAGTTTCTCATGTTTATCAAAACTACACTTGGAAAAACTATTATTTACGTTTTTGACACCGAACTTTCCGTTTATGCATTTTTGGACCAAAGTTTCTAAAATACATATTTTAGTCCCTCAACTTTCTAAGTTACAATTTTAGTCCCTTAACTTATAGTTGTTGCATTTTTCATCTCATCTTTCAAGGTTAGCATTTTTCTTCCATTTTAGTGGACTTTGAAGAATCATTTTCTTAATGCTTGATTATTTTTACTTCATTCCACTTCTAATAATCTTATAATCCATCCTAGATGCTATTAACATGTGTGTTTCATATTTTTATCCAAAATATCAACTTTTCACTCATTCAAGTGAGTAGACTTTGAACATGGAACTTTTTCACCTATGATTATCTAACCCATTTTAATATATTTTTGACATCGACTAGTCATTTTATGATGATTAAAATCATCTCTCATCATATTCAAGTCCTTTTCATAAATTATGTTCCAATCATCTTTCAACTCAAGTGTATGTTCATATTATTACATTTTCTCAAAAATATTACATTTATTAATATCCATCCATGTTTTATTCATATTATTATTCTTTCATTTTCATTCTAGCAAGACACATTATCTTTATGTTTCAAAACCATATCTTTACCCATCAATGTACAACTTGCTTACAAAAGCACATAATATGAACATTAAAAATCAAACAAGGTAAAACTTACTACTAGCTCAAGGCTAGGGAAGACAAAAACCTTGGATTGGATGGGGTTTAGTGTGTTCTTCCAATGGGTTAAGCTCCAAGCTCTTGAACACACAAAGGGGGTTTTGAAGGATAATGATCTAGAGGTGATTTGGAAGTGTAAAAATTGAAAGAACAATGTTTGTGGGTGGGTGCAATGTTACGGCCAAGGGAAGGAAGAAGAAGAAGTTTTTGTGATTTTGTTTCAAGTATTCTCAAGTGGCTTATAATCACTCTCTTTCAAATCTTCCAAGGATTACAAGTATCTTCAATAGATTGTGTAATATCTTAGAAGGATTATGGAAGATTATATTAGATATGGAAAAATCTTGGGGGATCACATTAGAGGGTGTTTGGCCGTGAGGTTTAGAGAGAGAAAGGAGGGGATTAGTTAGTTTTTCTTGGCCAATGTAATCCCATGCATTCATATGATTAGTGTTCTAATAATTGGATTATTAAGGAGATGAAGAGTTAAAGGAGATAATTAAAAGGTTTTACCCATTTGGGTGGGCCATAGGCCGGCCCCCAAGGGTGCGGGTGGGGTCCACTTTTGCTAAATAATATCCTTTATTAGTTAAGTTAATCTTGTGCGGGTACCGTCCGGGTATTCTTGGGTTTTTAATCGCGTGTCGCCCGAATATTAAAATACCATTAATATTCCTTAAATTTAGTCCAGTTTAATTACTGATAATTTATTTCGGCTTCCGTCGGGTGAAATTACGTGTTACGCGCGTATCGGGTGCGGTACGCGCACTTTACTCGTTACCGGGAGATTTGTACAATAAGCTTTCACGCATGGCTTTGGGTTTCCAAAACTCATTATATTTTGTGAAATTATCATTTATAATATATTCCGGGTGTCCGGGGTTCGTTTCGCTTATTTAATTTTTACCAGGTAATCGCCAGTGTCCATACCGGATAGATTTGCTTGCGCATGATCCTATCATGTTTTGTCATTAAACTTATGCATTCCTATGCATTATTTGGGAATTGCTATCTTTCTAAGGCCTCAGTTAGACAATCAACACATAATTACGTTTAATTACGTTAATCGCGTTTAATTAATTAGTACGGAATTACCTTAATTTTGCCGGTTGTTACAGCTGCCCTTGTTGAAAGATGGCGTCCTGAGACCCACACGTTTCACCTAAGAATTGGTGAGGCCACAGTGACGTTATAGGACGTTAACGTCCTAATGGGTCTGCGGGTTAATGGTGCAGCGGTCACAGGACCCGAATTCAGCATGAGAGATGATGCGGAACGGGTAGAGTATGTTGTAGAAATGTTGGGTGCAGAAAGTGAGCCCCGCAATTTTCGCGGAAACACTTTGGAATCCAGCATAATTGTAGAAGAAATAAAGGCTCCGTTACTCGCTGACGCCAATGAGGGCGAGATCACACGACGTGCACGATGTGTGTTGCAGCAGCAGCCCACATACATGAAGAGTTTTCGTTCTTGCATTTGACTCTAAATGTACCTGGTCTGCTTTCTATGACACGTAACTCCCTGTTACATTCTACGTTCCAATACCGAATGGCTTTAACTACTTTCTCTTTACTTCCGAAGTAGATACCGACATAGATACTGTTTACGTTTCCATTCCAGATCTCCATCGTATCTTCATTGTCGAAATTGGGTAGGCGATACGCTTCTTAGCCTTCGTCTTGCTCGTCGACAGGTTTGTCTATGGAGAATGAATGATTGATCCCTTCATGAAATTCAGCACCTGTTGGGGTGTGTACTGCCTAGGCTTCTCCTTCTTCTTCGGCGCTTACTTCTGAATCAACGTCGTCACTTGGTTGAAACTCAGTCTCTCTACTTGTATACGACATAAAACCTTGCAATGAACGGTACTTATATCACGATAAATCCAAATATTGTATTACGAATAAGAGTATGAATACCTTGAGAGTCATCTGAAGGTACATTGTTAAAATCGTTCTCGTTCTCATCGTTGTCGTCATCACTGCTTTCGTCATTGGCAACTCGTTCATGTTGCCCTTGAGAGTCATCTGAAGGTGCATCAAAAACCGACAGATTTATTAGATAAGCTTTATTTGTATTGAAAAAAGTATGGTATAACGCAGGTTTTTTGCCTTCATCAACATTATCCTCATCGTTATCATTGGCATCTAAATTAGCAACATACTCTTCATTATAGTGATAATCAGTATAGTGGTAATCTGAAACAGGTTGTCTATTTGAGCATTCTGTGAGGCCATTGTACATTGAAGAACCGAGTTCCAAATTGATTGACTGCATCTGCTGTTGTGTTGGAGTATGAAATGTTTCTTCACCGTACGACACCGTGAACCGCCTTAAGAGATACATAGCACTACTTTCTTCTAATGGAACTAATGGCGTGTACTGAACGTGGATCACTGCTACGTAGTGGTTTATGTTTAATGCTAGATAGAACATCATTTCCATACCCTCATTTCCTGTGATGTATGTAGCCTCAGAACACCCCTCGAAAGTGTAATACATTGTTAACATAACATTGTATGAACACTTGTCTATCTTAGTAACGAGACAAACGTGATTGAGAAAATCCGTGTATGACATTCTATGGGTCATAATAAACGTAGTTGACACTGTATTGTTGTGAAGTGTAATGTCTGTCTGGTTTTTGTAAGTAATGTCACCACTCCAATAAAGTTAAACAATGAAAGGGGTAAAGGTGTCCATTACGAAGGAAAATTAGAGTGAGGTTTGATTGTGGATTGTCTTTATCGAGATTCGTTAACGATATTTGTAGAATTTGTGGACTAGAGAATCCGCAAGCTGAAGTTGCAGATTTATCTGAGATTGCGGAAGTAGACAAATCCGCTGCAGATTTCTCTAAATCTGCAACTTCAGCTTGCGGATTTCTCTAGTCCACAAATTCTACAAATATCGTTAGCGAATCTCAATTAAAACCAATCCACAATCAAACCTCACTCCAAATCAAAATATCTGTGACAAACAATGGTTTATTGAAATTGTGGTTCCGGCACTATTATTCAAGTGTCAAGGGGCACAAGAAACCCTGGCCATAGGTATTATTGTTGCAATCGGAGACCACGAAGTTGTGGCTTTGTATGTTGGGTGGAGCCACCAAGGGGTGAACAATTGAGAGCTAATCCATTGAATTCCATCACCGAACAACTACAACATATACACATACATTACCACCTTAATGATGATCAACCTCCCCCCCAGTTTAGCCACCACAACAATTTGCAACCAAACTTTCGGTTTCCGAATAACTCAAATGTGTGGCCAAATACCCAATAGGCAAGGGAGCCCCCTTTAAACCACCCACCCTACCGTCACCCTCGACACACTGAGAATGATCAAGTTTCGGAACCTGAAGAGTACACTTCAGAGGCTGATGACGTTGGCGCTTAATAATTGTTGTTCCTTGCTTACGTTTCCTTGGTTATGTAGCGTGTTGTTTTATGTAGGGTGTTTTATGTAGTTTGCCAATAAATATGTTAAAAAAATTCCGGATGAAAATATAAAAAATTGTAGTGTAGAAACTGGCCCAGGGGGCCTTTTGGGGCCCCTGTATCCGTCTCTCGAGCCGGCCTTTACCGGCACCGGGCCGTCGAACGTGGCGTCCTTGGGAGACATAACAGCGCCGTCGCTGGTTCGGGCGTTACGAGACTGTCCGTGACACGATCCCGGACCTCATTTTGTGTATCTACTTTTGAGTTGCAAATAATTATTTTAAAAAATTCGGATGAAAATATAAAAAATCGTAATGTTGAAACTAGCCCAGGGAGCCCTTTTGGGGCCCCCGTATCCGTCTCCCGGGCCGGCCTTTACCGGCACCGGGTCGTCGAACGTGGCATCCTTGGGAGACATAACAGCGCCGTCGCTGGTTCGGGCATTACGAGACTGTCCGTGACACGATCCCGGGCCTTACAAAAAGCCCCGGACCTCATTTTGTGTATCTACTTTTGAGTTGCAAATAATTATTTTAAAATATCCGGATGAAAATATAAAAAATCGTAATGTTGAAACTAGCCTAGGGAGCCCTTTTTGGGCCCCCGTATCCGTCTACCGGGCCAGCCTTTACCGGCACTGGGCCGTCGAACGTGGCGTCCTTGGGAGACATAACAGCGTCGTCGCTGGTTCGGGCGTTACGAGACTGTCCGTGACACGATCCCGGGCCTCACAAAAAGCCCCGGACCTCATTTTGTGTATCTACTTTTGAGTTGCAAATAATTATTTTAAAAAATCCGGATGAAAATATAAAAAATTGTAATGTTGAAACTAGCCCAGGGAGCCCTTTTGGGGCCCCCGTATCCTGCTGGCCTTTACTGGTTACGGACCGTCGAACGTGGCGTCCTTGGGAGACATAACAGCGCCGTCGCTGGTTCGGGCGTTATGAGACTGTCCATGAGACGATCCCGGGCCTCACAAAAAGCCCCAGACCTCATTTTGTGTATCTACTTTTGACTTGAAAACAATTATGTTAATTTTTTTTAACTCTAGGTTGCTCGAACATTTATTACATTTGATTTTTCTAATAACTAAGCTATTTAGGATGGTTACTTAATCGTCCTCTAGTACCACATGGAGGAGGACGTCGAGTGCGGTCTTGATTCCGACGCGGCTCATTGGGGAACTCGATAGGTACTGGTGTGTAGAATACATTGAACAATGTTCCTTCGTCACCTTGATTCGGGGCCCAATAGTCAATTGATGACTGCCCGGTGTTGATGGATGGGTTCATTGGGAAGTTAGTCTGTGTCGGTGTCACGAAACTTTGATCATCAAATGGGTTGAATGGACTGTTTAAAAGAGACTCCATGATGTTTTGTTGCTTGGTGTTCATCTGGGAAGGTGTAACACCCCAACCGATGGAGGAAACATCGAGGTGTCACGTAGTGACGATTGTTTAATAACTCATGGACTAGAAATGTAAATTTGAATACATTGAATTTAATAAATTATTACATTGAAAGAAATACAACAATTACGACTAGCAATCTAAACTAAGATACAGTAATCTCAATCTAAATTTAAGTTCCAAACGCTTGGAAGTAATCTCTTAAGAACCTGAAACATGTACGAAAATGATTTGGTCAATACAAAATGTATTGGTGAGCATATCCGTTTGATATATATAGTAAGGTAAAATTAAGCAATTCATGTGTTATTTTGCAAAATGTAATAAGTAGTATCCAGGTCAAATCAACCCTATGAAAGGAAAAGCAGATATATATAGTATGCGCTAGTAGTAATGTAATACATAACAATGACGAGGACTCTCAACAGAGTCACAAGGGTATATACCATAGATCTATTCATTGAAATGCCAGGCCGCAACGGTTAATGATTTGACAAGTCATAGATACACAAAATGACATAAGCAAACACACATAAGAATTGTTGTTTTAGTAAAGGAAATAGAAACTTGATAGTAAGTACATGAGTCACCCCAAAATAGTAAATAGTAAAAAGGGAAAAGATATACTCACAGTTTACGAAAGCGATCGAAATCCACTTACGCGGTCGTGAGCTAAGTAGTGGGAATTCCAAGGAATTCAACCTATAATGTATATGAATACTAGTAAGGAAAAGTCTACAAAGTCTAAGGTATCTATGGTCTAAGGCATTAGGGCTTGCTAGACTCGTATAAGGAAGATGAAAATTTTAATAGTAACTTGAACGACAGTTTTGAAATAAATATATCACGATTAATTACATAAGCGACTAAAACACTTTTGTATCCCACACTTAGGAACATTTTCTACTTTATAGAAAATATCCACAAAATAGATTTTATGATTTATATTTAACTAAACATTATATCATATCTAATTAAATATAACTTAAAGTAAATAATACAAGATATGATCCAAAAATGTTGTTTTATGAAAACTAATTATTTTCTGATGTGAAAATAGTGAACATATTATTTCCATAATTTCTCTTAATTTATTTGTATTTAAAACATATTTAATGAGTTTAAATAATGTTTTAATGATTAAAAATAGTAAAAATAACAAAAATAACCTTTTTCTGAGAAATTACATTTTATTTCAGTTTATTATACATAAAAATAAATCTCCAGAAAATTTGAGGTCAAAATCACTTAAAATGAATTTTTAATCCTTTAATTATGATTAAAACAATTTAATTCAAGAAAAATATGAAAATAATGTATTTTCCAGAAAATAAAAATATAATAATTTTCTTAAGAGTGTCAAGATGTTTCTCCTAAATTTTCATAATTTTTGGAGTAAAAATGAATTTTCTAGGAATATTTTAATGTTATGACTAAAATATATATATTTAATAAAAATAAACCAAAAATAACCAAGTAAATATGGAAAAAGAGCAAAACAATTCGTGGGTGCTAGGGGGACTAGAACCTGGACCCATTGCTTGCCAAACCACACACACAACCACTAGGCTAGAAGACTTATTTGTTACTTTGTTTGAAAATAAAATATTTTTAACTATAATTCACAAACATCATCTTCCCCAAACTTACTAACATAAACCCTAACCCTAATCCCTAAAACAATCAACCACGATTCAACACGATTAAGCGTCTGAACCATAGGGCTTTTGGTTAGGGGTGAATGAGGAACAAAATGGCACACAAAATCTGGACTTACACTATGTAGTATTGTCGCAAATTGGCTGCAAGAAACGATCCTAAACTGGAAATTTAGAAGCTTTCTAGGCACGATTAGAGCAATATTATAGTGGGTTTGAAACGTACTATGGTAGAGGAACGATTGAGGATGGTCTATTTATAGGTTTCAATACGTTAAAGAGGCGTTTGGACTTGGTCTTAAAGGTCCGATCGGTTACGAATCGACCACCGTTTAACGCTCGTTTAATTCCTGTTTTAAATTCATTAAACACTTGGCAACGATGGAGAAACACTCGGAAAGCATTAAAACGGGTTAAAGCATGTTAAGAATGGTGTTTTCAAGTTGGCCGGAAATAATTCCGGTGGCCGGAATTACTCCCGCCGAAAAAACGTGGGATAAGGGGAAAAGAAATTAGATTTGAAAGTTTTGGCTATTGGCAGGATTGGTCCCTCCAAGTTTAACTTAGTTAGTTTTATTCAAGTTTAGTTAGTTTTCTCTTTATAAAACACTAACCAAGTTAATATAAATTAACCAAAATGCTTTGAAAACTTTATAAACTTAAACTTATGTTTTTCTTTAAAATAAATTGAATAAATAAATAAAATAAAATTGTTATTTCCCAAAACTTTTGTTAAACTTTTCACGTTTAAATTACAGATTTGAAAGTAACTCACGTTTTAACAGACTTGAAAACGTTGAAAAGTATATGGACTATAATGGAAATATTTGAAGGGCTATTATTGTCAATTAGTTGAAAGACGAGGGTGACGGATGTCACAGTCTCCCCTACTTTAGAAAATTTCGTCTCGAAATTTCTTTCAAGTGGAGGTTACTATGAAACAAAAGGCGTTGTAAAAGTCAACTAGGTTAAAAAATATATATGTATATATATATATATATATATATATATATATATATCACATCATTCATGTTTTGATAATTTTTAAAGTAGTTGTCTAATATCCAAAGTAAAAGCTTTAAAATCTTTTATAGTTAACCCGAGATTAAAAAAAAAAAGAGAGTTTAAATGTAAAAGGCTTTGGGAATGTGTAACTGGTGAGGGGCGGAGGTACTAATGAAGCAGTCTCCCCTACTTTAGAAAGGTTTCTGACCGAACTTTATGAAGGACATGCAACAGGATTAACAGAGAGTGTAAGGGTATACAAAGTTTAAGGTTTTCTGTAGAGGTGATCAACAAGGAAGGCTCCAACAAAACTAATTGAAGCTTATGTAAAATGTTCTTATCGAAAATAATGGTCGTTAGTCAATGATCTAATGAAGAGGTAACTATAAAGTAATGGGTAGATTCTTGGTCAGACTCCTAGTCCGCTCCCGCAGTATCGTTTATGCTTATATATAGGGTGTACCGCAGCTAACCCACCACACTCCCGATACTTTGGACTCGTACTGATTGTCTACCAACAGCCTAAATAGAATTACACACCACCCTCATGTACCTGTAAATCCATGATTACGTTCAGGACCGTAATCATCGATTTACCTTACACTAAGGTGTTATGCTTTTCCATAACCCTATCCTAAGTAACACTAGAAACAAACGCGTGCAATCAGGATATGCTAAGTAATTGATACTGCAATGAAACAATGACATGGTTAGAGGTCCTTCCCTTTCGGGTTTACCCTTTAATCGTAATGAGAGTAACATGTAAGTAATAGACATCGTTAGAGGTTCTTCCCTTTCGGGTTCACCCTTAACCGATAACTTATGTTCCCATCGTTGGCTCTAAACACTCATATTGATAAGCCCTGAGGTTTACACCGTTCCCCTCGGATTGAAGAAATACTCTAATCCGAGTCGTATGTGGGCACTGGCTTAGATCTCATACGAGTTATCAACTAGTATGTTCGTGGCCATGATGATGAACAAAATAATGTAAAGTATAACAGGGTTTTGCTCACAACAAAAAAAATATGCATACCAAATATGCGTTCATGTAAGTATATAAGTATAGCATAAAATTTCGATTGAAAGAATAGTATCACGTAAATCGAGTAAATAGCACAATTTGCACAAAATGAAAGTAAACGAGTTAAATTAATGCTCAAAACTAGTGTTGTAAGAGTAACTACTAATAATTAGTGCGAGTGTAATAAGATAGATTTTCGTTTATCAAAACGTTTACATTTGACTTGTAAAATATGCAATACAAGTTTATAAAATGCAAAATGAAACCATTTCATGAAGTATGTGTAAATCTAATGTGTTTTAAAAGACCAATATTTAAAATGACGTAAGGCTGTGAATGATCCCAGATGCCTTGACAAATTTTTAAAAATAGATTTTTCTGTATTTAAACATTTCTTTAACTTGTAGGTTGAAAAGTCGAAAAAAAATAAATTTAATTGTTATGAAATGTTGAGAAAATCTAAGTGTTACCCGCTAGGACTAGGTAACTTGAAACCTTTTAATTGTAAACTTTTACAAAATTTATACATCAAAAGATCGTTTGATTGTAAGGATCGTTAAGGCATCTCTTGTTTCAAGGCACGAGGTGTATATAAAGTGTGTTCTAATCTGGTGAATAGGCTTCCCTAAACTGGGTGTAAATTAGTATTGTGTAAATGAGGATATTAGTGAATTTCAAAACTTTAGCGAGATTAAAAAAACGAGATGTAGAAATAGATCCCTGAGATGTGGAATTCACTCCTAACTCAAAGATGTTATTTCAAAATTGAAAATTATTGTGGAATGAAACAAATCACTAAGTTAAGGATATCACCCCCAGCTTAGTGGTTAAGTTCCTTTTTGAAGGAAATACTCTTTGAGGTGTGGATGTCACTCCTATCTCAAAGACATATTCCTAAGATAAATAACATATAGAGGAGTGAAACTAATCACCAAGGTATGGATGTCACTCCCACCTTGGTGCTATCGTTTCGTTTGTGAAATACGAGCGTATTCTTTTCTAAGCAAAATACCGAAAGAATAACGAGAAAGTATCATAGCAAAAAATACCTAGAAAGAATATATAAAAATAAAGAGGAATATACACGAGAGGACTCATGAAAGTAAGCTTGGTTATAGACTAGGCTAAAAGGCATTCTAATAACCTAATTCCCTATAACCATGGATCTGATACCAATCTGTAACACCCCAACCGATGGCGGAAACATCGAGGTGTCACGTAGTGACGATTGTTCAATAGCTCATGGACTAGAAATGTAAATTTGAATACATTGAATTTAATAATTTATTACATTGAAAGAAATACAACAATTACGACTAGCAATCTAAACTAAGATACAGTAATCTCAATCTAAATCTAAGTTCCAAACGCTTGGAAGTAATCTCTTAAGAACCTGAAACATGTACGAAAATGATTTGGTCAATACAAAATGTATTGGTGAACATACCCGTTTGATATATATAGTAAGGTAAAAGTTAGCAATTCGTGTGTTATTTTGCAAAATGTAATAAGTAGTATCCGGGTCAAATCAACCCTATGAAAGGAAAAGCAGATATATATATATATATAGTATGCGCTAGTAGTAATGTAATACATAGCAATGACGAGGACTCTCAATAGAGTCACAAGGGTATATACCATAGATCTATTCATTGAAATGCCAGGCCGCAACGGTTAATGATTTGACAAGTCATGGATACACAAAATGACACAAGCAAACACACATAAGAATTGTTGTTTTAGTAAAGGAAATATAAACTTGATAGTAAGTACATGAGTCACCCCAAAATAGTAAATAGTAAAAAGGGGAAAAGATATACTCACAGTTTACGAAAGCGATCAAAATCCACTTACGCGGTCGTGAGCTAAGTAGTGGGAATTCCGAGGAATTCAACCTATAACGTATATGAATACTAGTAAGGAAAAGTCTACAAAGTCTAAGGTATCTATGGTCTAAGGCATTAGGGCTTGCTAGACTCGTATAAGGAAGATGAAAATTTTAATAGTAACTTGAACGACAGTTTTGAAATAAATATATCACGCTTAATTACATAAGCGACTAAAACACTTTTGTATCCCACACTTAGGAACATTTTCTACTTTATAGAAAATATCCACAAAATAGATTTTATGATTTATATTTAACTAAACATTATATTATATCTAATTAAATATAACTTAAAGTAAATAATACAAGATATGATCCAAAAATGTTGTTTTTATGAAAACTAATTATTTTCTGATGTGAAAATAGTGAAAATATTATTTCCATAATTTCTCTCAATTTATTTGAATTTAAAACATATTTAATGAGTTTAAATAACGTTTTAATGATTAAAAATAGTAAAAATAACAAAAATAACCTTTTTCTGAGAAATTACATTTTATTTCGGTTTATTATACATAAAAATAAATCTCCAGAAAATTTGAGGTTAAAATCACTTAAAATGATTTTTTAATCCTTTAATTATGATTAAAACAATTTAATTCAAGAAAAATATGAAAATAATGTGATTTCCAGAAACTAAAAATATAATTTTCTTAAGAGTGTCAAGATGTTTCTCCAAAATTTTCATAATTTTTGGAGTAAAAATGAATTTTCTACGAATATTTTAAGGTTATGACTAAAATATATATATTTAATAAAAATAAACCAAAAATAACCAAGTAAATATGGAAAAAGAGCAAAACAAGTCGTGGGTGCTAGGGGGATTCGAACCTTGACCCATTGCTTGCCAAACCACACACACAACCACTAGGCTAGAAGACTTATTTGTTACTTTGTTTGAAAATAAAATATTTTTAACTATAATTCACAAACATCATCTTCCCCAAACTTACTAACATAAACCCTAACCCTAATCCCTAAAACAATCAACCACGATTCAACACGATTAAGCGTCTGAACCATAGGGCTTTTGTTTAGGGGTGAATGAGGAACAAAATGGCACACAAAATCTGGACTTACACTATGTAGTATTGTCGCAAATTGGCTGCAAGAAACGATCCTAAACTAGAAATTTAGAAGCTTTCTGGGCACGATTAGAGCAATATTATAGTGGGTTTGAAACGTACTAAGGTAGAGGAACGATTGAGGATGGTCTATTTATAGGTTTCAATACGTTAAAGAGGCGTTTGGACTTGGTCTTAAAAGGTCCGATCAGTTACGAATCAACCACCGTTTAACGCTCGTTTAATCCCTGTTTTAAATTCATTAAACACTTGGCAACGATGGAGAAACGCTCGGAAAGCATTAAAACGGGTTAAAGCATGTTAAGAATGGTGTTTTCAAGTTGGCCGGAAATAATTCCGGTGGCCGGAATTACTCCCGCCGGAAAAACGTGGGACAAGGGGAAAAGAAATCAGATTTGAAAGTTTTGGCTATTGGCAGGATTGGTCCCTCCAAGTTTAACTTAGTTAGTTTTATTCAAGTTTATTTAGTTTTCTCTTTATAAAACACTAACCAAGTTAATATAAATTAACCAAAATGCTTTGAAAACTTTATAAACTTAAACTTATGTTTTTATTTAAAATAAACTGAATAAATAAATAAAATAAAATTGTTATTTCCCAAAACTTTTGTTAAACTTTTCACGTTTAAATTACAGATTTGAAAGTAACTCACGTTTTAACAGACTTGAAAACGTTGAAAAGTATAGGGACTATAATGGAAATATTTGAAGGGCTATTATTGTCAATTAGATGAAAGACGAGGGTGACAGATGTCACAGAAGGCCCCGGTTGAAGATGTGATGTAGCTTGGGGGGTACCGAACTGACAAGAAAATGAAGGCCCCGGTTGGAGATGTGATGTATCTTGGGGGGGGGGGTGATGTGCTCAAAGTGGTTTAATAAAAACTAACTAAATTAACCTAAACTAGACACTCTAAGTTTTAAATTTATAACCTAAGACTCTTTAAACCTAAACCACACAACCGGCAAGTGTACCGGTCAGTGCAGTACAGCTAAAGTAAGTCCGAGTATCGAACCCACGAGACTCTACTGGAAAACGTAAACTAGACCCGATTACTTATCTACAAACTGACTTAATAATGTTTTATTGCTTAAAGGGGGGTTTTCTAATAAACTAATAAAAATAAATAAAATAAAACTAAAATAACTTAAAACACAAGCTGGAAACTGGAATTCGGATCAGATGATGGGAAGGCACTACCTAGGCTAGAATCCTACACATGAATGATAAATTTCTAATGGCTATGGAACTGGTGTGGAACCGGGATCTTAAAATACTAAACATCAAGAATAAACTAGACACCCTCGACCCTTCTCAAGGGGAAACCCTAGAATACTGTTGTGCTGTTAAACCACCGGTTGAGAGGTTACCCTCACAGGCTTACCTACTCGAATCTTAAAGTACCCGCTAGACAGTCTACCTCACAGCGCGAAAGTCACAATACACCCTAAAGTGCAAGGGGTAACTACAATATTTCTGATAAGACTTGGCCTACAAGGAATGCTAGGGAAACTAGGAAGATCTTCTCACAAAGCCTCTAGAACTAGCAATTTAACACCCTAGACAGACCAACAATCTCGCACCTCACAGCTATTGAGAATTGGTAGAATACTTAGAATTATCTAACTAACAATTACAACTCCTATGGAAAATCCTAGGCAATTAACCATAAACTAGTTGCTAACACCAAGTCCGCAACCTAACCCGCATTCATACATGAAAGACATTCACAAAAACGCAAGTGGAGTTTATAAAAATTAATTAAACAAAACTAAATACGCATATACATCAAACCAGAAAATAAAAAGTTCTTTACTTTAAAATTCAACCCACAACCAAAAGTTCCAAGACCAAAAGAAAATAAATCAAACATGTGCAATCATCTTTAACCTAGGTAGCGAAAAGGTCTAGCCAATAAAAGGCATGATAAAATCAAAACAAATAAAACTAAACATATTCATGGTGTTCACAACGGGTTAGAATAAATAGATAATAAATAAATAAATTAGAACCGACCCGTGCTGACACCTATACCTCCACCCTTGATCCTCCTTCCCTTTATTCTTTTGCGGCTGTTGATCTCTGTCCAAAAAAAAATAATATGCAGCTCTTCTCCCAAGAAATATTCAGCGGCCCTCCTTATTAATTCTCCTCCAAATAATGTTATTTTCCTTTTGATCAAAGTTGCTCCTTCATAAAAATCCTCCTCCCCTGTGCGCCGCTTTCCCTCTAATATATTCTTCCCCTCATTTGTCGTTATTGACTTCAAGAAATAATAAACCCTTCAATTTAAGTTGGGCCTTGGGTTTAGAGCCGTGACAAAGAAAAGTCAGGTTTACACTTTTTTTTGTATCATCACTATTATTATTATTATTATTATAATTATTATTATTATTATTATTATTATAATACTATTATTATATATAGTGATGTAACTCCATGCTCTTGACTCGGGTGTTCTCGACTTTACTAAAGTTACTCGTTTATGCTCCAACGTCCATGAACACCTACAAATTATAAATAAATACATAAATACTAAAAAAAAGTCCCAAACTAATAAAAATCTATAAAAACCTATACTAAATAAAATAGACCAGTACAAGCCTAAAACTAATAAAAACACTATCTAAACGACTCGAAAATTATACAAACTTTACACTGGAAATCGATGTATTTTACAATACATCAGGGGGGTACCGAACTGAGCAAAAAAGGAGTCAACGTCAATTCCTATTTGATCATCAAAGAATTCATTAATTGGCGTATTTTGACTATCCATTGCCACTTCTTCTTCTATTTGAACCTCCACATGGCTTTGATTCCGCCTTCGCCTAGGCACTCTTTGAGGACGGCTTTTGTCTGCAACCGAGGTAGCAGGTCTCCCTTGAAGCCGTGAGGGGTAGTTCAAACGATCACCCACACCAAATTGTGACATCACTGTTTCGGCAGTGCTTTGAATCACCCCAAGATTGGAGCTAAAGTCGGCAGGGACGGTCGCCATGATTTGGGGCACTTCCCGGTGAATCTGCGTGTATCCTTCCATCTATAAAATTCAAATAATTAAATATTAAAAAAGTTATTATTAAAATATACACTTATATATATATTTGAAAAATATCATATATAACCATCACTTGGGCAATCCCAGCATCATCTCTGAAACCCGGTTGTGATACCGGGATGGACATTGGGTTGGTCGTGTATCCCACGGTTCTTTCTAAATACCATTCCATATAACCACGATACACAGAAGGATATGGCATTTCTTCCCCGCCCACTATTCTATTTTTGCGGTCATTCCACGACTGCACATACTCGCTATGAACGTTTGCAAACCAGGATTCGTATGGTCTCCCAGAACGCGTTTTTTATGTAGTTCGGTGTGGAGTTCGGAGGTAAAGGGTGGTCCCTCAGGAATCCATTGACGTAATCCAAATTGTCTTAGGACCCTATTGGCTTGGTGGTATCCACCACCTGAAACCACACAATAAAGCAATCCGAACGCCAACAATCACTCCCCTCTGTGCAACTTTGCGGCAATATCCCTATGCATTGTGCATAGGGTCTCCAAATGAACCGTTGCAAAAATTTTAATAAGAAACACTATTAGTCTCATAATGTATTTTACTTGTAACACAACATAAACGGTCTAATACCTGTTCCGCGTGTAAATTCTATAGTTGTGATCGTATCTATCTATACGACCGCGAGGCAACCTCCTTTAATCCGTGCTTACCTTTCCAGTTGTAAAAAATAATAAAAAAAACGAGTTAGTTTATTTAACAAATAATTATTTTATATAATATAATATAAGGGTAATGGAGAAAATACATACATAGCACCATAAGGTTTTCCTGGGATCAACCGGGTTGAACACTTGGGAGATAGTACATTGATTCGTGTCCAGACCCACAACTGGAGTATAATCATAGGTCCTCCAATTATTTTATCAGTGGAGACTACGGCTTTACACATATTTCTGTACAAACAAGCCAATGCAGCACTCCCCCAACTATATTGACCACATCTTTCTAACGATTCAAGGTGCATTAAAAATGTCAATGATGTCAAACCATTAGAAGAGTCAGCAAACAATGTGTTACCCACAATAATCAAGACCATACAACGTGCCTGTTGTGTAACATGTTGTGTAATCTGATTCATATCTGCCCCTTCGGGCAGTACTTCTTTTAGTTTTTCTAAAAGGTATCTTGTTTTAATAGAATTTCTAGGCAACATTCCCTCCTCCGCCTCTATGCCCAACAAACCCCCAACTAGCTGCAATCGATCTTGGGATGACCATTTTTCCTATGGTCCTGCCAATGGTGGACCGTTGACTCGCAATCCCAAGAGCACATTCACGTCCTCTAAAGTCATCGTTGTTTCACCAAACGATAGGTGAAACGTGTGAGTCTCTGGACGCCATCTTTCTACCAACGCGGTTATCAAACTACTGTCATAAAGTAGGTATCCAACATCAAGAACCCCACCAAAGCCATCCATTCTAACCATCTCTTCAACATTGGGGTTTAACGGATTTTTTCGAATGGCAGTAAATAATGCCTGGTCGCCCCGCCTAATATCAAGCTCTGTGGCATGGCCACATCATCTTCGAACAGATAAGCCGAACGATGTTTTGGCTGCAGCCATAGAAGCTCATTGTTTCTTGGACCCGGGTGTAAATTTGCCATAGTTTTTTTTTTTTTTTTTTTAAGATGATGTTTGTGCTTGTGAATTTTATTGCTTTGTGTATGTTCTTGTAAGTTTGCTTTCACTAAAGATGTATGTTCATATATATTGCAAGCAAATGCATGTAGATTGTAAGTTTGATTTGATGTTAGCTTGGTTACTATGCATACTATTTGCAATCAGAGAATCAATTCTCTTTTACTCACACAATCTACTAAAGTCATATTAATTACAAGACATGCACTCAATCAATCTTACAATTCTGGCTGCAAAAATACTATTCAACCTGCCTCTTATGCAATCTCACATTGCGAGAGTTCATATTTTAATACACATGCAGCACCATAAAGCCAAAACACCCTCTGCAAGAGATAAGAAGACTCCCGCAATCTTAGATTGCGGGACTGCATCATCCTGTCCACTCCAACTCAGCAGCCGACTCAGCCACCTCCTCAAGCCAAAGTGTGCTCCTTGTCCACGTCTGCCTTCCAGTTTCTACGTTTGCAACTCCTCACCCTCTCCCGCAATCTTAGATTGCGGGACTTCCAGTTTCCAAATCAAATTTCTAACATCTACCAAAGACACAAACAATGTTAAAAACTCCAAGTGGCATGTTATATGTTTTTTTAACTTTTTATCCCCAGTCAACGGGCGAAAATTCATGATTTTCACCGACAATCGGGTAAAGAATCACATCCCTTCGGTAGTCCAAACACAACTGTCACAAACATCCCAAAACCAAAACCCTCCACACCCTATCAATCAATCGACTCACCACCACTTCAATTAACAAATCACAGCTACTCACACACGATCTCCGTCGTTACAAATGTCGTGGTTAAGATCTGCAGTCAATAAAGCCGTTGAGGTCGGCAATAAGAATAACCTTACTCACATCGTCAAAAATTACGCCGATACCGTCGTTCAACACGCCGGTCAAGCCGTTGCTGGTGGCGCTAAAATGTTCCATGACCGACTCGTAACTCTCTTACCTATTTATTATTTGCTCCTTTTTTATTATTATTATCATTATTTTATTTTTGAAATTTGAGAAATGTTGATTTGGAGTGTTTGTTTATGGAATTAGGGTTTGATATTGGTTTTAGTGTTGTTAATTGCAACTGTATTGTATGTGTTTTAAGATGTGATGTTATTTTGTGAAAATCAATTGCATGTCATTGCTTCTTACTTCGACCGCTTAACCTCGACATCGAAGCTTAATATTTTTCGGGTGATTTGAAGTTAGTTAAGTTTGGTAAATAAGAGGAACATTATTATGCTTCACTTTGTTAGATGCATTTAATTTAAAATGTGATTGAATATTAATAGTCTAACCTTTTATTGTATTGGTTATTGATGTGTCATTTATCTGTTTATTTGGTTGTTTCGTTCAATCTTTTGATGGAGCTAAGCATGACAGGGGGCTAGAAGTTTCAAAAGCTTTAAGCAGACTGTTAAGAGATTGGAAGAAGCTTCTATTTCTGCCAGAGGTGCGGAAAGGGTACTCTTGATGAGAAGATGGCTTGCTGCTCTGAAAGAGACCGAGAAACTTTCAGGGAGTTCGTTAGAAGATGATGAAAAGAATCAAGAACCGCAACCTCCTTCTGAAGAATTGAGTGATAATCCGAAGAAGCCGTCTCTAGTGAGTGAAGTCACCTTTTATAGTATTTCCTACTTTCATCATAGTGGTACCTTTCGATCTATAGTGTATGCTGCATTTGGATTATGGCCCACCACTTTGTTTGTATTGTTCCTCTTTCCAATAATAAAGTATCTTTTTTGTTTGGTTATATTGTAGTTTCACGTCTGTAGTGGTGTAGTTATAATGGAAAGATAGGTTTTTCTTTTCTATCCGTTTGTGATGCATTGTGTGGAAACAAACACTTCATTTTTTGTGCTAATACTTAGAAATCATGGCAGGTTCTGTACTATGACTCTGAGATGGTCGGAGATCCAATGAATTTCCGTGATGTTTTTCTTTACAGTCAAGCTTTGGAGGGCATTACAATATCTATGGTAAGAACAGTTGTAGTTATGTATTGTTTTTCTTGAAAAGTTGAAATGCACATGTAGGCACTACAACATCTGTTGTATATATGTATTTCTATAGCTTTCTCATGAACTAAGTGCAAGATTGTAATTTGTCATCTGATGTTCATTAAGATTTTGGCTTACATGCTTTTCATGATTATTAATGATTTTTTTTATATTAACATACATCATCTTTGTATTTGGCTAGAAAATTTCAACATTTCTTTTCCCCTTGATAGATTCTTGAACCACCAAGTGAGGAGGAGGTTTCTCTGCTTCTGGAATTTTTTGGGCAAGTATTTTTGAATATATTTTATATGAATTTACATCATTACATCACGTGGTTAATGTAGATCATTCTTGTGTTTTGCAGTTGCTGTCTTACCGGAGGAAAAGAAGTTCATAATGCCATAGTCAGTAGCATCCAGGATTTGGCAAAAGCATTTTCAGGCTATGAAGATGAAGTTTTGGTACTAATGAACCTTTCCAGAATTAACTTATACACTTATCGGCTTTTACTATCTCTTAACTGCTCCCACCTCCGCCATCTCCTCTATTTTTCCTGCTAGGTAAAGCGTGAGGAGTTACTGCAGTTTGCACAAGGCGCCATCACTGGTTTAAAAGTCAATGCAGAGCTTAAAAGGTAAAAGTTAAAATATTCTGTTTTATCAACTGCAGCTTTGTATAATTTCCTTTGAACTGAAGTCTGAACATAGATTATAAATTTCACATTTTAAAGCACAAGAAAGCATGTATATCTGACAAAGCTGATTTCATTTTTTCTTGTTTGATATGACTGTATTCTGAAACTATAATAACATATGGTGAGTCATATAATTCCCAGAATAGATGCTGAAGCCTCTGTACTCAAGGAAAAGCTTGATGGAATGGAATCATCTGGGGAGATTATTGGTGACGGGTATGAAAAAGCCTCTAAAGAAGCAACCATTGCTACAATAGAGGTGAATCTGTGTTCAGCTTCTAGCCACTTGAAATGAATACTAGTATTTAGTCAATGCAAATGAAAAGGGTACACTAGGAAAATTTGTACTTTGTAATCTAATTGTTACGTTATCCCAGTAGGCTCTGAAGAAGGCTCTGGCCCATATTAGAATTTGCTCTAAACTAGAAGGGCTTCTGCTGAAAAAGAAGAGGCTTTACGCTGGAGAAGCCCCTGAGATCCATGCTCAAAAGGTAGTTTTTCTTTTGTATGTTATACACGAGTACATGACTACATTTTGTTGACTAATATTTCTGTAAATTCTCGAAGATGGTATCTTTAACTAATCTTTAATCTGACTTACATAGAGATTACACTTCGATACTTTATCATGAGGGAGAAACTTATGAAATAGAGTACATTAAGGGTTTTGTGGACCATGAAAATTACATAAAGCAACATCAGATAAAAAACAGGCAATGGAATATGGGATAAAATTTCAACTGCTACTGTTGATGATAAATTTGTGGATCTTGTTACTGTTTAACATTTGGATTTGTGGGTTTCCCAAACATCTTGTCACTGTAATGAAGTGAACATGCTAATAATAGACTTCATTTATGGTTGAACATAAAATTTATCTAGTGACAATATAAATTTTCCCTTGCTTACAAAAAGAGATCACAACTTTACATGTTATCAGATAGAGGCATAGAGCATATGTTCACCACATGGTAGATGGCATTTTCACCGCATAGAGCCATATTTGCCTTCAGTCCACCAATTTTTTAATTAATATTTACTTTTCGCAAGAGCAACAGTTACAACATTATATTTCTTTATTGATAAAGCTAGTTGTACTGTACCATGTGCTTGCCTACTACCAAAGTTTAAAAGAACGGAAACGGGCCTCGAGGCGTTTTTTCTTCGCCTCATGAGGCGTAAGCCTCGAGGCGAACCGAGGCATAAGCTCGAGGCGCAGTCAAAAAATAAATATGAAAATTATGTGTCTATAAAAAATAAAATACTTGACCTAGAAAAGTCTAAAACATCAAAAACACACATCAAAAATAAAATAATTGACCCCAAAAGTCTAAAACACCAAAAAAACACAACAAAAATACCGTAAACCACCCAAGGCGCACATTTTCTTAGTGCCTCAGCCCTTAGAGGCCTATGTACAATTTGAACCCCATGAGGCGCGTCTCAGACTCGTTTTCTTAGAGTTTCGCCTCGAGGCGCACGCCTCACCCGTTTTTTAAAACCATGCCTACTACATAAATGTGTAACTGAAATTGAAGGCTAATTGTTTCATGTGCTATTCAAGCACACATTTGGTCAATTCCACTCTAGTCTAACTTTGAAAATTCTGTTACATCTTTTTTACTAATTGTTTCACGTTCTCCTTTAAAAATTTGTGTTTAAATTTTGATGAATAAAAGATGTCTTTGGTTCCATTCAGGTGGATAAGCTGAAAGTGTTATCCGAGTCTCTTGTTAGCTCCGCAGCAAAATCTGAGAAGCGTATTTCTGATAACAGGTACTGTTACATGCTATGTATATTCTTTTCCCGTATTTGTATATGATTTGAGGGCTTATTATTTTCTTTCAAATTCTTTATTAATAGACAAAGTGCGTTTACAGTAAAAAAAGGTCGCATGACAAATTATGCTTTGTTTTCTTTATTTTGTAACTTTTGGGCAGAGTTCAAAAAGAGGAAGCTTTAAATTTTCGTGTCTCCAAGGCCGGTGAAGTTGGTGAAATAGAGAAGGTATTTTTTGTATATCTAATATAAAGATTGTAATAATGGTTGCATAGTACATTCTCAAATGATGGGATCCAGGACTAAGGTGGGCGAAGTTTTATTCCTTTATTTGAGTGCCCTGATGTGGACTATTGGCACTTATTTGAATACATTTGAAGAAGACCTTTCTCAGTTTTGGATAGGAGAGTAGGATTATAAATTTTAATAATAGCTTGGTTGTGTTTATTTGTTACAGGAATTGGCTGCTGAGGTTGCAGTACTTGAGAAACAGAGAAATGACCTTGAAGCTGAATTGAAAAGGGTATGTGTCATCCAATTTTTCATTCTTCTACTTCAGGCTGTTCTTCTTCTATTTGTAAATGACTTTGATATGTATAATTATATTGAAGATTCCACCACTTTGGATTGCTTTTTCTTCTGATATATTTTCTTTCATTTAATTATTTATTTTGTAAAAAAGGTTAATAATCGCACTTATGTTTTAGGTGAACATCTCACTGGCAGCTGCCAACGGACGGCTTCAGAACGTTAGGGAAGAGAGGGATCAGTTTTACGAAGCTAATGATCAACTTGTTGCTCACTTGAAAACAAAGGTGTTTCCCATTATCAGTTGATCACTTGTCCATTTATATTTATATTTTCCCCGCCTGTTTTCAGTCGAAGCATACATATTCTCTAAGTTGCAAAATAATAATAACTGCATCCTTTATTATGTTTATGTATAGGAAGATGAGCTAGTGAAATCCATTGGTTCCTGCAAGCAAGAAGTGAATGTCCTGAATACTTGGGTCAATTTCTTGGAAGATACCTGGGTTCTTCAGCATGCTAATACAGAGACCAAGGAGAAGCAAGTCAGGTATGTTTTCATGCTTGGAAAATTTCTACTCGTACGTTATAAATAATCCTTGAGATACCGTTGTTAATCTTAAAGTTTTAACCGTCTTAAGTGATGAACTGGCAAAACACGAGAGCTATTTCGTTAACTTGGTTGCTAAACTGCTTTCCGCTTATGAGGTACTTTACTTTATAATTAAACAATATCTTCACCACTATACTTTGGATTTGGTATTTAATTATTTATTAAATTATTTTATCTTGTACGCAGGAGGGATTGAAGCCTTCTGTTGATCGTATCGAGAAATATGTTGAGAACTTGAAGAGCTTAAGTGGAGGGTAATATATACATTCCCGCTGCAATCTATTTTTAATTTTTAATGTTCAATAATTTGAATAACAATCTTTATTCTCAATGCAGGTTAGATCCACCATCCAATGTGGACGATAAAGAAGCTTCTAAAGTGATAAATCCTAGAAGAAGCCTAGAGGAGGAATATCTGGACTACGAAGCAAAGGTAGCATTTGTTAGTCATTTGTAGTTCTGTCTCGGATACATTAATAAAAAATTAATGCAAAATTGCATTGTTTATTTTTTTTTATTGCAGATCATTACAACCTTCAGCGTGGTGGATAACATGAAAGAACAGTTCTATTCTCAACACGGGAAAACTTCCAGGTATGCTAGAATCTGCCAATCTGGCTTAGGGCCTGTTTGGTAGCCTCTTAATGAGGCTCTGAACCATTCAGAGCTGAATGGTTCAGCATTCAGACTGGTTGTTTCAACCTAAAAAAGACACTGAATGGAATGGCTAAGAGTTGAATCATTCAGACTTGGTGCATAGCTGAACCATTCAGCACTTAATCATTCAGAGCCTTAGTTTCATTGGTAAGATTTTATAATTTTCTGTAAAGAACTTGAAAATAACATGTTTGGTTTTCATACAGAAAAGAAGATACACGAATCCAAGAACTGTTTG
Organism: Ambrosia trifida; assembly: GCA_028751855.1. NCBI lineage: Eukaryota > Viridiplantae > Streptophyta > Magnoliopsida > Asterales > Asteraceae > Ambrosia > Ambrosia trifida. Next base: position 214,983,538 of record CM054122.1, on the reverse strand, counting down.
AAAATATCGAAAAGTTGAGGGCAAAGTTTGATTCAATTGAAAGGCCGAATCTTGAAATGGAGAATCCTGATGAAGTAGAGGAGACAGCTGATGCTGAAACAAGCACCAAGCCAGCAGACAAACCCCAGGCCCAAACCCAGACCCAGACCCAAACCCAGACTCAGACTCAGACTCAGACTGAGACCCGGACAAATGAGCAACAAGTGAAGTCACCCACTGCAAAAGGTGATCAGGGTCAGGGACTTGACCCGGAAGCTGAAATAGCAAAACTGGAGTCTGAGTTCGGTAAAGTTAATCGTGAGTACACCGAGGAAGAGATAGGTGACTGGGAATTTGATGAGCTTGAAAAGGAATTAAGCAAATAGATAAAATGTTTTGGCTACAATAAACCATAAGTTAAAAAGAACGAGTGGCTTTGTATGTACATAATTAAAAGTCTGAATGATTTAATTATGTGCTTTGTCCATGTAATTCACTAAAGCTTGTACAATATAACAACACAACTTTTTACATGTGACTCTTGAATTCTTGATGCTTCTCAAAACAATCTTAGCTTACATGATTTTAACTACATGCGCAATAATCATATACCAATTCAAACTAATTTCCTACACAAGTGCTCATTATACAAACTTGATAGAATTTCTCATGTATTGATTGGGGAGTGATTGCAGCTGAAATGTAAAGACAATTATTTTGTTTTCTGATGAGATCCTGTGGCCCATTGTGGTGAGTAGTGGACTAAACCCTAATGATTGATGAGAGCAAGTTGTTTCTGCTCGAGTTTTTGGCTGTCTTGAGAGACCTGTGTCGGCAGTTAACTAGCAACCTTCGCATAATTGTAATTTTCGTGCGAGGTGCAACTTTCGCCTGTAACTTTCACACGAAAGTGTTAACTTTTGCGCAATTGCTAACTTTCGTATACACTCCCACACGATTGTATCTTCGTGTCTTGCACACTGAACTGCTTGTAAACAGCTGCTATTTTAAAGTAGCGTGTCGCTGTTAGTGATAGGATTGTGGCGATGACGACTAGGGTAAGTAACCTTAGTGAGGGTAGGTGAAAATGGCGGCGAGGAGATGAGAGCGACAGCTGGATGTGGCGGTAAAAGCGCTAGGGAGAACAATATTACACTTTAGCTCGATAAATGGACAACGTTGTATTCATATTTATGGTTTCCGGTTTCGATAATTTTACATTTATACAACTCTATTTGCGACAATACTTAATATCAGTACCAGTACCGTGACGATCTAAACCAATCGATACCGTTCGAACAACATTGGTGCCAGTACCGGTGTTAGTACTTTTTATCATTTTCGGTAGATGTAAAATACATATTATTTTTTATACCAAGTGCATATGTCGTATTGGTAATGTAATGAACTGAACTGATAAGCATCAAACACCCATGGTAAAACACCCCATAACGCGTGGGTAAATACCCTAGTTAATAGTATGTAGAATAATAAGAAAAGAAACATGAAACTTCTACAAAACTAAGAGGGGACAGGGCACAACCAGTTTTGTCCACAGGCCACTACCAGGAGTCCAGGACGGTAACACCGTAGTCGTGGGCACTAGTAGGGGTCGCGTGGGTCGTTTACTGGTTGTAACTAACAGGCTGGTTAACTTGGGTTTTTAATTGCAACTGTCAAATTTTTTGACCGTTTTCTATTTTTTTGACCATTTATATGTGTTTCTTGACGGTTTGGGTACCGGTTTTTGTTTTTTATTTTCATTTAATTTAAAGGTTACAAATGATAAAACACAAAAACTAAAACAAATAATTAAATAAAAAGCATAAATATATTTTTATTAAACATAAATAAAATACAAAATATTAAAAGATTAATAAAACAAACATAAATAAAAGAAACTTAAACTTGATGCAACAGTTGCCATGCCTCGACATGGTCGAAACTGTTGCGGTATCGAGCCGCATAATCCACCTGCGTGAACTCGATAGCCAACCCCACATCAATGCCCTGGTGCTCCCTCAAGGTGCGGTCGTAGAGGGTGCTCCACCGATCACATTTATTGTTCAGATCGACCCATTTTCGTTGCAGGCTTATGGTGCGGACGTTTACACCGACTTGCTGGTTGAAGTCGGCCATGACACGGTCCCAGAACTTGATGTCCCTACCCGAGCCTTGGCGGCGTTGGCGTTGTAGAGCAGGATTGTTTTGGGCATCTTGAATAAGGCGATTTCTTCTTGCTTGTTCCAGCGCGTCATTGTTTTAGTTTGAAGGGTGTGGGTGTGTATGTGTGTTTTAACCGTGGGTGTGTATGTGTGTTTTAACCACGGTGGTGTGTTTATATACACAATTTTTGAAGGGTTTTGCATGTAAAACACTTAATTTTCTGACCGTTTCTGATGCTTTGGTAGCTACGGTTAAAAATCATGTGAAACTAGTTTTATACCCGCCGCGCGTTGCGGCGGCGGGGGCGACCGTTTTTTTTATTGTTTTATATCTAATTTTATAGCCATAAAGCTAGAGCTAGAGGTGTACAAATCGGTTAACAACTTTTTGTAGAAACCGATTTTTTTTTATTTTGTAAAAAAAATGAAACCGGTGCCGTTTTAAACCGGTTTTTTGTGTCGCAAACCCAAACCATCTCAAGCCGTTTAGGACCGAGTTTAAAACCTGTTTTTGTGTCGCAAACTTTAACCGGTTTATTTGTAACAAATTAAAAGAGCAATTAAAAAAACTAATGCCATATTAATTGCAAGTGTCTTTGTGTTTGTCCAAAGTGTAAAACAATACTGTGCTTTTAATGATAGCATGTCATTAAATATAATCAAGCATCAACATAGGCATAAAGATTGTTATCTTTCTGTCGAAGACATCTTTTAGCAAAATGAACATCGTTCTCTTTCACCGCCAACGCCACCACCGCTTCTCTCTCTCTCAAAAAAAAAAAAAAAAACACCCAGCCATGACTACCACTCCTCTCTCTTTCTACAACGTCAACAAACAATAGAAACACCTTAGTAAATCCTGCTCCAACTGTTCATCTCAGCCGGAGTTCGAACATCAAGTCGAACCCCTACTTTCAGTTGTCGTCACCATCGTTCTCCTGCACCACCGATCCTACTCGGATGATAGCCTGAAATAGAAAAAAAGGAAGAAACCGATCCTGCTCGTTGAGTCATCCCCGCCGCGACGTCCGCTCCAAGGATCCCCAAATCGTCTCCGATTGCTCACCTACACAAACAACCGTCTCAGTCACATAACGTGTGGATGATCGCTACAGAGTTCGTGTGGTGGTCGTCCAGAGGCGATCGGATGGAGCTTTTTAGAGAGAGGAAGGAAAGGTTGGTGTAGATGGTAATTTGCTGTGATGCTTTGTTGCAGTGAGACAGAAAGAGTCAATCATGGTTTTAAGTTAGGTAGGAAAGATGAAACGGGCAACTTGCTAAAGAGGTCATTAACATGCATATAACTGTTGTACACTCAATTTATCAACGCATCAACAACTTGTATTGAGGGAAACAGTTCGGTACTCACACAACAAAACTTACAATTTGTATACATTTATAATATAAAAAACAATAAGTATGAATATGTATTTATTTATTTAAATAAAAAATAAATAAACGAATCAGTGAAGTGCGGCCTTGAAAAATCAGTTTCAGTAAAGTAACGTAACAGTGCAGAATGGGTAGAAATCAGTAAAAGTTAAAAAATGTGAAGTGGAGTGCCCTTAATAATCTAACGATTCGGGTTGTAACAAGTGCAGTGAAGTTGGCCCACCCGTTTCCTACGGTGGACACACGCCCACACCATTTCTCCAACCCAATAAACTCTACATTCCTTCACACAGCTGATCTCCTAACAATCAACCATGTTAGGTTTACTAGCTTCAAGAACCCTCCGATCATCATCATCCAGGGTCTTATTCACAAACCCTATAACCCGAACCATCGTCTCAACACCGGAGCTCCACAAACCCGAACCCGCCACAGCTGAAACACCGGCCGAGCCGGATCTCCCAAAGCGGACACCTGTAGCTGGAGCTAGGGTTCATTTCCCTAACCCGGATGACGTCATAGAGGTGTTTGTGGATGGGTACCCGGTTAAGATCCCTAAAGGGATGACTGTGTTGCAGGCGTGTTCGGTTGCAGGTGTGGATATCCCACGGTTTTGTTATCATGATCGGTTGTCTATTGCTGGTAACTGTCGTATGTGTCTTGTTGAGGTTGAGAAGTCTCCTAAGCCTGTTGCTTCTTGTGCTATGCCTGCTCTTCCAGGTTAGGGTTTTTATTTATTATTTGAATTGTTTTTTTATAGTGATAGGTATATATTTTTGTTGGAGTTATCTATTGGAACATTGTTGACTTTTAGGGTTTTGTTTGTGAACTGGGCTGGGAAGACTGTTTTTAGTTGAATTATTAAGTTTACTACTGAAGCTTTGGATAGTTTAATGTTTTGATCAGTGTTGTAAGAATTGCTACGCGCGCTACTTGTGGGGTACTGACTAGCGATTAATCAGGATTAATCTGATTGGGGTTTTATATGTAATTTTCAGTTTTATATGTATATACACACATTTTTATATGTAGTTTTTAAGTAGGCATGTTTTTACACCTTTCTCGAACCTATATTTTGAAGTAGATGGGGTTAATCGCCGGAATTTACAGGTTCTAGTCGAAATGTTACAGGTTTTGGCCGGAATTGCTAGACTGCCACCGACCTTTGGTCAATTACGCCGGATTTGACCATTATTGACCTCCTAGCTATTAATGGGCTGAATAGATGAAAGTTACTCAGTGAACCTCTGGCTAGCGATTAAACGGAAGCTAGGCGCGATTTTAGAACCACGCACTTGTTATGTTTTATTATGGTACTTTTTGTATTATGGAAAAAATTAACAAAGTAGGTGTAGCTTCTAAAAGGATTTGGATGGTTGATTGGTTTCAAGAAGTTAGGGCAAGTTTTTTTATTGTTGTTATCATATGCAAATTAGTTGAATAAAGGTTAAAACTCAACTTTATAAGTTTATTGGAGACTAGAGATTGACCCTGTAGGCTGTTGAATGTGTGAATTTAAGCTTCTGATCGAACTTTCAACGGGTCTATTTCATAGAGTGATTTAAGAAATAAGTTTACTTCTGAAACTTGAATAGTTGATGATAGACTGATTATCGTATGCGAATTAGTTGATTAAAACTTTCGTTTTAAGTTTGTTTGAACTTTGAGAGACCTGAATTGATTTTAGCCTTTGATTGAACAATTAACAGGTCAATTTGATCTTTATGTTTCACTAATGTAGGCTGTACTTGTAGGTCGTGTATATTTCAGGATATTTGCATACGTAATCTTAACTAACAGTGTTGTATGGTGCTGATATATATTTCTTGTTTCACATGGAGAATTTGAGATGCAGTACTGGGAGGTTTGAAATCAGATGCCCATCAGTAACTTTGTCAAACAGCCTAATGGCAGAAAGAAAAGAACATTGTAGTTGACATGAACACCCAAATGTGGACAAACTACAAAGCATTTGTTTTCATTTAATTAGTGGTTCCGTAGAGTAAGTGATTACGCCTTTATAAATAGCAACAAAAAAAAAAAAAAAAACACTATAGTTGACAACAAATAAAAAATAAATGTTTTTCAAGTTGAAACTTAAAAAGTCTATGCTATGGTTTCTTATTTTTTCAATGCATTTCTTTACTCAATAAGTTTTTTGATTACTTTATTACCTCCCTTGTATCTATAGTATACCCTAACCATAAGTTCTGAAATATATTCCATGTGTTTTGAGAACAAATAAGCATCTGACTTGGCATATATTTTGAAGATATAGTTTTGACTAATGATCAAATATCTAAAATGCTGTGATACCCTATAAAATGAAGAATTTGTGAGCAAAAGTTAATGTTACTAATATTGTGTGACAAGTGCTAATATTTGAAAGAAAAGAAGCAAAAGTGCGTTCGAAACTTACTGAAAAAGCTTAAAAGCAATCGTTGGCTTATTTTGGACAAGCTGAATGTGACTTGCTGAAAACCAGATGTTGAGAACGTCGTTAAAATAGACACTGGACAGTGGACAGTTTTGACTATTTGTTTAGAAGACGATGGGAGTAAAAAAATTATGAAAGAAAGGAATAGGATGCCTAAATAGTAAATAGTTAACAACTGTGCTTTCAACTTTGGTGGTTGATCACTTGATTGTGTTTAGTTTTTCTCTATCAATATTTTCTTTTGTCACTTAAAGAATACGACCCTTTGGTTTGCAAATCAGCTAGTTACAGTAACATATGTAGTCTTGTTAAAAGTGTGCTTCGTGCCATTACGAAGGGTTTTCTTGTTACACATTTTTACAAGCCTGATGATTGATTTGCAACAGAACAATTGATAAAATTCCAACTCACTCTAGGTTTTTATGAAACAGAAGTACGTTTGTTTCCCATCAATATTAATATTTAGTTATTCTGTGTTTTAAGTTCTTATCAATCAAAATGTGTCTTCTTTCATACTTAAGTCTCCATGATCTTTAGCTCATTGTAGCAATTTTGTTTAGCTGTTTTAGTCAAGCTTCATTACTCATTAGCCAATAGTTAGTCCATAGTTATCAAAAGCGATCACCTTGACCGCCTAGGCGACCAATTTCCTAGAAGCCACTAGATCCCGCTTTTCCCGCCTAGATAAAAAAAAGCCACGGTCTGAGTTTTAAAAACCTAATTCCTTGACCAATATTATTGATCAATACTTACCAATTTATAGAGATATATACAAAATCTCAATCAAAACTTTTTTCTTTTTTTTTTTAATATATTTGATTTTAGAACACTTATAGATATTGAATTATTCTTCAATATATAAACACATCAACTCATTGATTTACCACCAACTGATTTTGTCTACTACATAGTTATCAACAACAACAACAACAACAACCGAACCCAGGAAATCCCACTAATAGCGACGCTATTCGTAGGGTGTCTACTACATAGTTATCAAAGACGTGTAAATTCTTTTAGCAGGTATGGCTAAAATGCTAAATTAATCAGTTTATATTTATATTATTTTATAAAATGATTGTTATTTATAATGATTTGGTGATTTTTTAATTTTTTTTATTTGCGCTTCTCGCCTAGGCCACATGCGGGGCCTAAGCTCCTTGAGTGCGCTTCAGGCCTTTGATGATGATTTGCCTGGGTACAAGTAAATGATACAATTTCAAAGTAGCATCTGAATCAACCCTGAATTGTGTTCATTATTTAAAACTAAATTGACATGGGATGAGCGGATGGATTAGGCATGACTTAGTAGAGATGCACCTCTCAGAGGACATGGTCAAGGATAGGTGTTCGTGGAGGCATAAGATTAATGTTAAGGATTATTAGGGGATGCTTTGGTTTTTTCGTAGAGTGGTGCTAGGAGCGTAGACTTTATCTTACACTGGTAGGAGGTTTGTAAGGGTGTTTGTCTTTGCGTATGTATGGGTTATGTTATTTTTTGTTGACATATATAACTGTGTTTTTCTACGTGGCGCTTTCAATGTGTCTCTAAATGCTAGTAGTTTTTTAAACTTTTAAGTGTTGTTTGCTTATCGACTGTGTGTTGTGGAGCCGGGGGTCTCTCTGGAAGCAGCCTCTCTATCCGTAAGGGTAGGGGTAAGGTTTGCCTACATCTCACCCTCCCCAGACCCTACTCTTAGCTTTGCTAATCGTGGGATTCGCTGGGTAAGGTTGTTCTGGTTCTTGTTCATTTAAAACTAATTATGTTTTTAACTTTGGACAGCAGGACACTTTGACTAGTTTTTGTAGTAAACACTAAATGGTTAATTACATTATTGGTCTGTGTGTGTTGGTCAAAATTATGAGATCGTCACTGCAATTCTTTGGTACACGAATGGTTATGTGGTTTGCAAAGTTCCTACACAATCATATGGCCCTTACCTTCAAAGACCATATTGTTATTTACTTGAATTACAATTTTCATCCATTTTCGGTATGAATCTCCTGAAGGATTTAAATTTTATTTCGTTTTGTAGGGATGAAAATTAAGACTGATACTCCAATAGCAAAAAAGGCACGTGAAGGAGTGATGGAGTTCCTACTAATGAATCATCCACTGGATTGCCCAATTTGTGATCAAGGTGGTGAGTGTGATCTCCAAGATCAATCCATGGCCTTTGGATCTGATAGAGGTCGGTTTACCGAAACCAAAAGATCCATTGTGGATAAGAATCTTGGCCCGTTGGTCAAAACCGTAATGACCCGGTGCATTCAGTGCACTCGGTGTGTTCGGTTTGCAACTGAAATAGCCGGGGTCCAAGATCTTGGCATGTTAGGGCGTGGAAGTGGTGAAGAAATTGGCACTTATGTTGAGAAGCTTATGACAAGTGAACTTTCCGGAAATGTAATCGATATTTGTCCTGTGGGTGCACTTACATCAAAGCCATTTGCTTTTAAAGCTAGAAACTGGGAGCTAAAAGGAACCGAAACCATTGATGTTACTGATGCTGTTGGTTCCAACATTCGTATTGATAGTAGGGGCCCAGAAGTCATGAGAATCGTGCCACGCTTAAATGAGGTATTAATAGTTATTTTCTGTTAAAGTAATGGTATTTTTTTACTTTTCATCATCTCATGTGAATTTATGTCTTGTCTCAGGACATTAATGAGGAATGGATTTCGGATAAAACGCGCTTTTGTTATGATGGGTTAAAGAGACAGAGGTTGAATGATCCCATGATTCGTGGTAGTGATGGGCGGTTTAAGGCTGTGAGCTGGCGGGATGCTCTTGCTGTGGTGGCTGAGGTCATCCACCAAGTCAAACCTGAGGAAATTGTAGGAGTTGCTGGTAAATTAAGCGATGCAGAATCTATGATGTTACTAAAAGATTTCTTGAACAAAATGGGATCAAATAATGTATGGTGTGAAGGAAATGGTAAGAATACGAATGCTGATTTACGGTCAGACTATCTCTTAAACAGCAGTATCGGTGGACTGGAAAAAGCCGACTGTTTTCTTCTAGTTGGTACTCAGGTAAATCATTCTTCAAAGCATATAAACTCTATTTATTTAATTATTCACACTTTAAGTTTTTTAATAATTTAAAACGCCAGCCACGGACGGAAGCTGCTATGGTAAATGCAAGAATCCGGAAAACGGTTCGAGCCACCCAAGCTAAAGTTGGCTACATTGGCCCGCCAGCTGATTTCAACTATGATCATGACCATCTTGGGACAGGACCAGAAACCCTAGCTGAAATTGCGGAGGGCCGTCACTCCTTCAGCTCTACACTTTCAACCGCCAAAAACCCTGCCATCATAATCGGTGCCGGAGTCTTTGATCGTGAAGATAAAGATGCCATTTTTTCAGTCATCCAATCAATCACCGCCAAGCACCCAAATCTAATCAGACCTGACTGGAATGGAGTCAACGTTCTGCTCCTCAATGCCGCCCAAGCTGCCGCCTTGGACCTTGGTCTTGTGCCTGAATCTGACAACAGCATTGAAACAGCTAAATTTGTGTATCTAATGGGCGCTGATGATGTCGATTTAGAGAAGCTCCCAAAGGATGCTTTTGTGGTGTATCAAGGACACCATGGTGATAAAGGTGTGTACAGGGCTAATGTGATTCTTCCAGGAGCTGCGTTTAGCGAAAAAGAAGGGACGTATGAAAACACCGAAGGGACAGCTCAGCAAACCGTGCCAGCTGTACCAACAGTTGGTGATGCTAGAGAAGATTGGAAGATTATCAGGGCACTTTCTGAGGTTTGTGGGGTGAGACTTCCATACGACACCATTAGTGGAGTGCGATCGCGTATAAGAACCGTTGCACCAAACCTTTTGCATGTGGATGAAAGAGAACCAGCTACATTTTCCGGGTCAGTCAAACCCGAGGGGTCGAGCAAGGTGAGTGCAACACCGTTTGGTGTTACAGTTGAGAACTTTTATATGACTGATGCGATCACGAGGGCGTCAAAGATAATGGCTCAATGTAGTGCTTTGTTGAACAAGTGAAGTTGGTGATTGTTGTTGGAAGTTGTAACAATAAAGGTGTGATTTCACTTTTTGAGTGGTGAAATACTCTGTTTTGTAATTTTGGTTTTGAAGATTAAAGAATAGAGGGACGAAAAGAGTTGCCGTAAGTAGAGTTGATGCTCATAAATGGCAACTTTGACATTGATTAATTATTTGTAATACATGATTTGATATTCTTACTGTTGCTGCTTATTTTCTTGGATTAATGGAGTGTCACAGACATCAACTTTCACTCGGCTGAACGGTTTATAAGCAAGTCGGCTAAGCTTAAGTTTTGTAAAAAATAGACCAAATCCTACTTAATGGTTTAGTTTTCAACTAGTCATCAGTCATCACCATAATGCAACCATCTATTGGTTTTGACCATAACTGTCGCAGACATGTTGGCAGCCGACCACAGGCAAGATCTTATCGCCGTTGTATGTTGAAAGACTGTAAATAACTATACGTCGTATTTTAGAGATTTAATCCCATTTCCATTGAATTACTTGCAACCAAAATGTCATATTCATTGCCTTGTTCATTAAACAGTTAGCTTGATGTCTGCAGTCTCAGCTGGCAATGCACTGTAAATAACATAACATTTATGATTCGTGTGCTTTTCGATAGCTAACTTTACCTGCAACAAATACCCTTTTCCAGAAACCCTGGTTAAAGTTCAACACACTTTCATTCCATAATATTCATCAAAATTGTCGCATGGGTCGTTAACCTCATCGCCACGCATGTAATGTGTATTATCTGTCGTTTCTGGCATCAAACGACAATATTTACCTTTTTGAAAGAAATGTTAAATCCTTTCGCTCCCAATCTCTATTAGAAAGCAGCGAATTAACAATCAAATAAAGTTGCAAAACATGTTACCAATCAACAACAACCGTACCCAGTAAACATGTAAAAATACAGAAGTCGTATAATTATTTTACTCCTTAGAACACGAAGCAATGCCAGTCAATTTGTGCGATTTCTCCCAATTCAAACCATCAAACTGCTTGATCTCCACATGTGTCAGTGTTCCAGGATCAACGCACTTGTACGTAAACGCGATTCCATCCGGATTTGACTTCGGCGTATAAAAAGACGTTATCCCACACACCTTACAGAACGTATGCTTCGCGGTGTGAGTCCCAAAAGTATAGGTAGTCAGAAACTCCTTCGAGCCTTCCAAAAGCTCGAACCTCTGCGAAGGTACAATAACATGAGTGTTTCCTCTCATGGCACAGTCTGAGCAATTGCACTGCCAGGCTATAACACTGGCCGGTGCCTGAACCCGCCACCTCACACGTCCACAGTGGCATCCACCATTGTGTATTAGCAACTCAGTATCCATTAACTTAGCCTGCAACTAATACTATACATCATTGTGGATCTTAACTGATATAGGTTTATCAAGATATTAAGCATATGTTAGGTAACATTGATAATAATAATAATTTATAATTCCTACTGATGAAAACATAACTTTTGATCTTCATAAGCAATATTTACATCTTATTTACAAGATTAAATGATCATATACAGTTTGCTTCTATCCAAACATAATATTATATCCTCATAAGCAAGGATTTAACATCAAAAGCAGTTAGATTGTATCCAAACACTATCTGTCCACCTACTACATAAAATTAGCTCAACTGGTGACCTATTGATCAAATAAAAATCCTAATTATGAAACCTTTTTTTATTGTAAATAAATTAGTGATTATTTGTAGGAATAAAAGTCAAACAGTTGCTGAAAGGTAAGTAGGTCAACGCAAAGTTGTGAGTCAACGTTGAAAAACAAATAATAGGTAATCTTGATTGGAAGATGGAGGTAAGTTAGGATAAGAGTATTAAGAATGTTATGATGGTATGAAGATGAAAGTATACCTGAAGGATCAGAGAGAAACCACTGCCGAAAAGAGTACACAGAGGAAGACTTTAATAACCTCGTCAAATAAAATCTTTATTATTTGAGATTTTCATACACACTTTTTTTTTCTCTCCTTAACCGAATTTGGGAACACAACTTAACTCGTAAGCAACCGGTTTATGGAGACGGTTCAAATAGACTCGATAGGATCGTGTGATCCGGTTCTTAAAAAAGTTTTTCTTTCCTTTAAAGGTATGTTCGATTGTTTTTCTAACTCACTGGAACAGAGCGGAAACAAATAATAACCTGAATAAAATTCTCAAATAAAATTTATTAATTTATGAATTTCAAATACCATACATGAAAGACCATCATATAGGAGGGATTTTCTAAATTTGGCATGTGTTGCCGAATTTTCGAAATTACAAATTGACCGAAACAAATTAAGAATAAAAAGATAAATAAAATTGTAAATCATGCTAATCACTGATGTACGCGTTATTACATAAAATACGAAAGCATTGAAGATTGATAAGATTGGGGAAAAATCTTGATTGACGTAATCGGAGCCTTAAATCAAGGAATTCGAGCCTGGTAGCTAGGCGAAACCGCCTATGACGTTTGCCATGTGATCCAGCTCGTTGAGAACTTTCAGTCGCCTCCTTGTAGGCCCCGTAACTCCAATCGTACCCAAGTTACGCCCATTTAAAATTTGGACCATTTCTACCTTGTTTTCCCTTATATAGTTGGACTTGCTCCTCATCGTTCATTAACTAGGTTTTTAATAAATATATAACATGATACAGCCTCTTATCATATCATTTATTCAATTCAAGTTCTAAAATTTCATGACATAGTTATTTCCAATGTTTCATTAATCCTATATTATTATAACTGAATTTTAATATTTATGTTTTTAGAAAGACTAAAACACAAAAAACCTCATTTACTATCAAATTTCTTGAAAGTAGATTAGACCATGGATGCAACTAATTTTAGCCACCAACTCTCTCTCATTGTTTTGTTCATTCAACCAGTTTTAGTGGGCTACCAGCAAGCTTGATTGCCTTAAAATACGCTCACTATACAATATATAACCACTTTTGGTGACCCCAAACCCATAGTGCATGAGAATCCCACCCATTCTTATAGTCAACCTTTTGGAACACATTCCCTCACCTAGTCACACGCCACTTTGCTCCATCCTCTAGACAATGTGACACTCGCAACGACTGGAAGCCATCATCCCTAACCGCCCCAACAACTCCATCGTTGGATACATCATCCTTCGTATACCAATCTACCCACAACCATCCCATGGTTATACTCAAGCCAAATAAATCATCACAAACATTATTCAAAAGCTTAAGGAGACATCTTTGGGGTTAAGTGGTGTACCCTACAACCAAAAGGTTGTGGTTCAAATCACGCAAAGTGAAGGTTGTGGTGTATTATCCTATAAAATCCAAAAGTCGTTAAAAAAAAAAAAAAGACAAGTTATGCCAAGGCAATTTGATAATCCTCTAATGAGTGCAACGGTCTTATTAAAAATAAGACTCCGCCTGATTATAATAGAACACCTAATGTGAGTGTCGTCAAATCTATGTGGATATATATTTGTAAGCTTAATGCAAATGGTACGATGGTTCGATATAAGGACCTTAGTTTTAGATTGTCTCGCTTTCGTCACCCGGATTATTTTTTTCGTCTACAAAAATCTTTGTATGATATCAAGCAAGTGGCATATATACAATACCAATAGTTGTTGCATGCATAGTAGTTTTGTTGTATGTGAATGATATTGTTCTTGAAGACTCCTTTAATGTTGTATGTGAATGATTAGGGAGTTCGTTAGAAATTAGAATAAATTTCAATTAACTCCAAATTACACCATCATCTCCAACTCTAGTGCTCAGGTTGAATATAACAGGGTTACTAATGTTGTGACAACATAGACAAATTCTACATCCTTCGTCTATATAAGAAATCAGGCTTGTAACTAGTGTGTGGCCTTAAATATTATTAACATGTTTGGGGGTTTTGGTTATGGACTAGATGACAACTCTACAAATAAGCATTATTAATGGACAAAGCACGCAATATTGGTTGGTATAACACGCTTAATGTTACAAATTCAGTGGTAGAGACATGTAGGCTTCGAAATATGTTGCTTAAGCTTCAATGTCCACACTGTTCCACTAAAATTTACCACAAACGTAAACACACATATAGAGATGGATTTTTTTATGTACAATATTAAGTTTATATGGGTTAACTCTATATGTTTCATATTCAATCAGAGTTAACATATATGTTGGCATCTTCACCGAAGGACTTCCGTATGCGCTATTCATCTATTTTCGTATATATGAGCATTTGAAAGCTGCTTATTCCAACTCAAAATATATAACAATGTAACTAATATTAACCAGTGACGTATCCAGAACGGATTTCCAGGGGTTCCTTTCGTAGATTTTCACTGATTTTTACTAATTTTTCACTAAATTTTTCAACTTTTTTCAAACCGATGAGGTTTATGAAAACCCCTAAAACCTCCTGTATCCGCCCCTGATATTAACAATTTTAGAGGCACTCATGAAGAAATAAATTAGCAAATTGGAAGCAATCATATTATTTAAGAAGTGCTCCATTTCATTCAAAAGGACATAATTGGAGGAAAATGACCAATCGGCAGTCTTTAGGCTCGTTAGTCTTTACCCATAAACTTGGTGACCTCATCTCCCCTGGCCCATTAAAATAACTAAAAGATCAAGTGGTCCATTTGGCCCATGTTTCTATTCGAGCCCCTACCTCAATCTTAACCACCAATTACCCTTATGAGTTATGACGTTTGACATTTCTTGTATTAAGTATTAACTAACATCTATACACTAACATGACTGCATATTGATGGTTTTAATGATTTTATTGAGGGGTATTGTATTTTAATAATCCAAACTTTCATCAATTGGTTGGCAATAATTTGTACTTAAAAAATTTCAAACTACGATCCTAACTTTCAACGTATTGGTCGACAATAAACTTTTGTTAACTAAGAACTAACTCAGTTAATGGATGCTGATGTGGCATGCCAACGCTGGCATGGATGATGACGTAGACGATGACATGTCATGTCAGCACTAAAAGTAGTGATCATTGTTGAGAATTTTTTAAGTACAAATTATTACTGACCAATAGGTGAAAGTTTAGATTATTAAATCCAATATCCCTTTTATTAACCGTGTCTTATTTTATTTATTAATCACGTTCAATTAATTTTTACATCATTTAGAAGCATTTGAAAACGTTGATGAAACTGGGGTGTGGGTCAACCCGTACCGTATGATTTTTTTATTTTTTTTAATACTGAGTTTGTTTGTTTTGTTTTGTTTTTGGGAGAAAGTGCGGGTTTAACTCTAAAGTCAGTGGACAATATGTTAAAATGTGAGACTGCTTGTACACATTTCATTGGTTGGGACCGATAATGATCAATAACTGATAGTTTAAATTATTTAAATACAATACTCCTAACTAATATGAACCTTGTGTAACAACTTATATATGATTTGTTATACTTTAATTGAAATAGAAAGTGATAGAACCACGACCCCATGCATGGACCAGCTGGCTAAGATGTAGACATAGACTCATGCCCATGCCAAGTCTTTAATTGAGTGGCTAAATACATTTTGGAACTTACCTTTCCTAATTACTTAGCTAGCTAGCTAATAGCAATAGCCAGCCAGACACGGCAAAAGGTAATAAGGTCATGTATGGCCACTTTGATAAGAATAGCTTAGATATCACTCAATACCAATAGTCCAATAACAATCACTTTCAAGGTCATATGCAAATACGCGTGTATATTTGCAAGTGTCTGAACTAATATTTCTAGTGGTATTCATGTGTGTAAAATGATAGCTCGTTTTTAAAAAATTGAAGGTTCAAGTCTCACAGTGGATAAAAAAAACAGAATTATAAGTAATTAGATTGATGTAATTAAAAAAACACACATAAACATTAAAGTTTTTTAGTTGATACTTCAAATCTTAATTGACTTCATAATCCAACATTATCCACCTTTCAAAAAAAATAATCCAACATTATCCGTAATTTATCAATAAAATGTATAAACTTATATCTATAAATAACTATACTAAACTTTACTTTTAGCATCACTCATTTGAAAAAATATCTACATAATTTATTTCGATCAGTATATGCTATGAATATTATAATTAGTTGTATGTTCTTACTTTATGTTTTGATTCCTAAAAAATATGTATAATAACAAAGTTTGTTTGTTCTACAATCGAAGATTAAAAGACAAGTGACTAAGATTTTTTTTTTTTTTTTCTTTTTAAGCTGGAACCTCATCTTTTTATATAAGATTTCGATCAACTTTTACGATATTAATTTACACCATGATTAAATTTACTTTAATTTGTTAGAAACACATTAAACAATATGTAACATCCATACTTTAATTGGTCGTCAGGAGATTCGTTATTAGGAGAATGTTTGGCTCTCCTTATTTCCACCTCCTTATAAATTATAATTTTTTTAAAAAGTTAATAAGTTAAAAAAAGTATTTGCAAAAAGGAAAAAGACTTTTTGTTTTAACTTTTTGTTTGCCTATGATAAGTTGTTTTGAAAAAGTAAGGGAGGTGTGACTTTTTGAATCTCTTTATAACTTATTGATGGTTATTTACCTACATGCCCTTATTATATCTTTACACATTTCCTCCTTATACCCTTTTTGGTCATTTTACCTAAATAAGTTAAAACAAACATTTTTTTACAAACTAACTTATCAACTTATTGTTTTTCTCCACCACATAAGCTAATCCAAACACTTTTCTAAAAACTCATTTTTAAAAAGTCATAAGTTAATAAGTTCTATTAACAAAAAGTCTTTTTTTGCCTCAAATAAGTTTATCCAAACATGCCC
This sequence comes from Ambrosia trifida, assembly GCA_028751855.1. Lineage (NCBI taxonomy): Eukaryota > Viridiplantae > Streptophyta > Magnoliopsida > Asterales > Asteraceae > Ambrosia > Ambrosia trifida. Next base: position 214,966,728 of record CM054122.1, on the reverse strand, counting down.
TACATTATTGGCGCCGGAAGATCAATGCCGTTATTTTACATCATCGTTTTGAAAAGGGAACAAAGTATTTAGTTCTAGAGTTTTGCGGCGAGACTGTTAAACCAAATTAAAAGTAGATGTAAAAACGTTGAACCATGCACGCCCGTTGCAGTGTGTTAACATGCAAAAATTAGATCAAAACCTAAAACAGAGAAAAGAATAACTAAGTTGACTTAGTACCGGTTTGTTGTGACGAGCCGTTAAATAAGTAGACGTAAAAACGTTGAACCACACACATCGCAACGTCTTAACTCACAAAGTTTAATCCGATAAGAGATCAAAGTTGAAAGTGAAATAGTACGTGATAGGGTTAAAAATGCAAAAATGTAGAAGATGAAAGTATAGCGGTAAAAGTAAAAAAGAAATTGAAAAAAAAATATATTTAGGAAGTACAATATAAAATCATTAATGCATAAAAAAATTGATAATTAATATTTTTATTGATATAATGGCTTTACAGATAGTGGCGGAGCCAGGATTATATTTCTATGGTATCGGTTTTTTCAATACTTACGTTTATAATAACACAGTGTCAATATTTTCGAATTGGGCCATGTCAAATCACGCAATGAAAATCGATATCATAATAAAAGTCTTTTAAAAAATATATAAAAAAAATTACATTTTAGAGTTGCTCCCTACGAGTTTTCATGTTTTGAAAACGATTCATAACGTCTTCAATCGTAACTTTTGCCAAAAACTCTTTTTCTATATAACAAATGCAAGCATCATTCAAATAATCATCACCCATCCGATTATGCAAATCCGTCTTCACATGCTTCATAGAAGAAAAACATCTCTCAACACTTGCTCTTCTCCTCAAAAACTAAGGTGCTGTTTGTTTTTTTTGCTCAGAAGCACTTCTGACCTCTTTTGTCTGCGCCACGTAGATGCACGCAGACGTTTGAGGTCTGCAGATTGTTTGTTTTTTGGAAGACCTATTAGAGTAAAAGGTCTTCCTGATCTCTTCTTGGTGCAGACTTGTTCCAAAGTCTTCTAATGTCTTAAAAGATCTTCTCCCCTTCTCTTCTCCTCACCCACCACCACCGTCCACCACCACCACCCACCACCACCACCGTCTACCACCACCACGGTCCACCATCACCACCACCACCCACCACCCACCACGGTCCACCACCACCGACCACCATCGTCCAACGTCCACCACCACCGTCCACCACCACCACCGTCACCACCGTCTACCACCACCACGGTCCACCATCACATCACCACCCGCCACGGTCCACCACCACCATCCACCACCACTGTCCACCACCACCACCGTCCACCACCATCCACCACTACCACCAAGGTCCACCACCACCGTCCACCACCACCCACCACCAACCACCACCACTACCACCATGGTCCACCACCGTCTACCACCAGACTGCTGTAAAAAATCAGTTTATTTAAATTTCAGTTTATTTCAGCAGCCCGCAGACGTTAATAAACAAACAATCTTCTTCTTACAGACTACAGACATTTGGTCCACCTCTTCTCCTGCAGATGTCTGCAGATGTGGTCCGCAGACTACAGACCTTTTCCTGCAGAAAAAACAAACAACACCTAAAAGTCTTTGCTGCTCAAAGTCTCCTACTCTCATTCGTTGGTGTTGGCTGACAAAAGATGAAAGATAGTCAATTAGTCATGTATCTTTTAAATTTAGGTTTACCACTTTTATGTTATTGGACTTGTTGGGCTAAAAAATATGGGTCGTTCTCAATGATTTCAATTTCCAAGTCTATCATTAATTTAATTAAATAATTAGGCTTACCATTTCTAAACCATAATTTTTTATTATTATTTAAAATGTTTAGAAAAAAATAGCAATGGTGGCGCTCGTAAATAAACAATGGTGTCGCTTGTAAAAAATCAATGGTGTCGCTCGAATTTCTTCCATTACACGTTACATATAATACCAAAATTTGAATGGTGTCGGGCGCACCGTTATCTCCTATGTAGCTCCGCCACTGTTTACCGAGTCTCGTTACGTGAAAAAGTTTTTTTTATACGCGCAGTAAGACATGATAAGACGACAAACATACATGTCTTATGGCCTGTTTGTTTTTTGCTCAGAAACACTTCTGACCTCTTTTGTCTGCGCCGCGCAGACGTTTAGGGTCTGCAGATTGTTTGCTTTTTGGAAGACCTTTCACTCAAAAATGTCTTCCTGACCTTTTCTTGGTGCAGAGTTGTTCCAAGGTCTTCTAAGGTTTTCTTCTCTTCTCTTCTCTTCTCGTCACCCACCACCACCACCGTCCACCACCATGGTCCACCACCGTCCACCACCACCACCACCGTCTACCACCACCGTCCACCACCACCACCATCACCACCACCACCACGACGGTCCACCACCAGACTGCTGTAAAAAATCAGTTTATTTAAATTTCAGTTTATTTCAGCAGCCTGCAGACGTTAATAAACAAACAGTCTTCTTCTTGCAGACTGCAGACCTTTAGTCCACCTCTTCTCCTGCAGATGTGGTCCGCAGACTGCAGACTTTTTTCCTTCAAAAAAACAAACAGCACCTTAGTCTTATGGGTGATTTGTAATTCTAATGTTAGATGCTCCTTGTAAATGGGTTAGAAGCATCAAGTAACGCGTAACCAAAACTTATTACAAATCTTAACACTTTAACACGCCATGTAAGACAATCATTCAAAAGAACCTCTCGATATGAATTACCTCTTGGCTTGACTCGGCTTCGTTAACTAGTTATTGCGAGAAACAAGCGGTATATTCTTTTGGATTCATACATGCATTCGTCCCAAGGACATCAACGTAACATGGACGTCTAAAATCGTGTAACCCAAACATAACCATGTAATACATTTATTAAAGCAAGTCAAGTAGTTTTGCAGTTTGTAAACAGGCGATTTAACCTCATAAATGATTTTTTTTATTCAAGTTTTAACGATTTTAACAGGTAAGGCACTTTTATTTTACTAGATAAACATGTCAACCCTAGTACAACATTTTTAAATGAACATGTTAGACCGAGTCAACCCAAAAATGACATGCTTAATGATTAAAAGGTTAATTAGGGGTGGAGGTAAGGTTGTCTATATCTTGCCCTCCTCAGACCCTACCTTAGCTTTTGCTATTCATGAGATTAACTGAGTATGATGATGATGATGTATGATGTGTTTGGCGACATATTGTTGCCCTTAATAGCAACATTGTTTATATAGGACACATGACATTATTGTATCAGCCTTCATCCGTAAACAACGGAGAAGAAGAAATCATCGGTTTGAGTTCGGGCGGTTCGGCTTTAGTGAACGTATCGTAGTAGGGCCACCGGTGGTGACTGTGCGGCGATGCCGTCGTATAGCGGTAAGACTATATGGTGTGCCCCCCCATTCCCCCAACTCCCACAACTGCCACATCAGCGCCATGTCATTTCCCCCATTTTCTCCCCCAAACTTTGGAAATGGTTTCCCCCAACTCCCCCAATCCCCTTCCTTTTTTTATTCTTTTTCCTTTTTATTTAATTATATAATTTATATTTCATAATTATTTTTTTATTAAAATAAAATTAAAAAAAACCGTAAATAATAAAAAAAACGTAAAAAAAAAACGTAACTAATAAAAAAAACCGAAATTTCATAAAATTAAAAAACATACAAACTAAAGTCACAAAATAATAAAAATTACAAACTAAAGTTCATTAAAAAAAACTAAAAAAAACTACTCGTCATTGTCGTCGACACGAAAATTATTCCAAATGTGATCAACGAGATCCGAAACAAGGTTTCCATTCATAGTAGCATCGTGTAACGCCCACGTGTTTGATTCTTGTTGTCCCTCGTCAACTGGCTCGAGCACTTCTTCAATCTCATTCGGATCGTAAACGCATATCGCACGACCTTCGTCTTCAATTATCATGTTATGAAGTATCAAACACGCGTACATAATGTATCTCAATCTTTGTGGATGGAATGCACGTGCTGGTCGTTCTATTATATGCCACTTCGCCTTGATCACACCATATAATCGTTCGACGTCTTTCCTTGCTGCTTCTTGACACTTCGCAAACTTTTTCCTTTTGTCATCTGAAGAATTCAATATTGTCTTCACAATAGACGCCCAACTTGGGTATATGCCGTCACATAAATAATACCCATGCTTATATTTTACGCCATTGAGCCAAAAAGAATCATCAGGGCCGGTGCCTCTAATCATGGGGTCAAAAATATGAGATCTTGCAAGAACATTTAAGTCGTTACACGAACCTGCAACGCCAAAAAAAGCATGCCAAATCCAAAGATCTTGTGAGCAAGCGGTTTCAAGAATAAGTGATGGTTCTCCTACGTCACCCCGAGTAAATTGACCTTTCCATGCGGTGGGACAATTACGCCATGGCCAATGCGTACAATCAAGACTTCCTAGCATGCCAGGAAAGCCGTGTTTCTCTGCATGGTGCGCGTAGAGCTTTTCGATGTCGCTTTTTCTTGGCGTACGCATATAAACCTTGCTATATAACTTCACAACATCTTCGCAAAACTGGTACAAACATTCCCGACTCATTCTATCAGACATCCTTAAATACTCATCCCATGAATCACTCGCAGTGCCGTATGCTAATTGACGAATTGCAGACGTGCATTTTTGTAGGGTCGTAAAACCCCGTTTCCCTCTACCATCGTATCGTAGTGTAAAAAATTCATCATAATTAGCTAAATCATCGGCAATTCGTTCGAACAATCTTCTACTCATTCGGAAACGACGTTTAAACTGTTCGTCCGTGTAAACACAGTTTTCGTCAAAATAATCGGCCACCAAACGTTCGTGTGCACCTTTAAAAAAAATAAAACATATTAACAAAAAATATAAAATATATCAACAAAAAAAATAAAACATTTTAACAAAAAAATAAACAATTTTAACAAAAAAAATAAAACATTTTAACAAAAAAAATAAACAATTTTAACAAAAAAAATAAAACATTTAAACAAAAAAAATAAAAACATAACCTCACGATCTCTATCAAGCGCCGCGCTCCGTGTCAATGGTACCGAAGACGCTTCACTATCGCTTTCGTCTTCCAACTCGGCTATAATTTTTGCCGTTTCCATCATTGCGCCAACGTAAAAGTTTATCACATTTTGTTCCTCCTCCTCCTCCGACGAACTCATGGTAACAAATTGAATTTTTATAAATTTTGTGGAGATGGAAGAATATAGTTGTGGGTATGGTTGTGTTGATGGAAGGTTTTATTTTTTTGTTAAAATGTGTTTAGATGGAAGGTTTATTTATATATAGGTAAAAGGTTTATTTATTTATTTATTTTTTTAATTTTCAAACGGCTACAATGCATGGCCCCACACCCAACGTTCAAATTTAATCAACCAATCACGAGGCTCGGTTCAAACGGGAGGATTTCCCCGTTTTCCCCGAAAATTTTACGGGGGGGGGGGGGGGGGGGGGGGGGGGGGGGGGAGAGGGCGGTGTTCCCGATCGGGGTTAATGCCACCTCACCACCCCGACCCACCTCCCTGATTGCACACCAAATAGTCTAAGTAGCAGATTGCCAAAGTGAGACAGTCATCATCGATATTAATTCTTTAAATGGCCTTGTTTATAAAACTTAAATGCATATAATGTGATACATCATACATTGAAGGTGTGGTAAATTTTGTATTTTGGTGCCACATAGTGTGTACCAACCAAAATCGTAGCAGTTGGACCCACCGATATCTGAATTTGTCATCTACCATTATGTCTCGTGAAGAGTTGTCTACTGTCATGCATGTACAAACAACCTGAACGATATTTATTAAGGTTTTAAATTATAATAATAAATATATATCAAGTATAAGTCTGTTTCCTAACCAATTCCAAAATGCTAATTAAGGAGTATAATAATAGGTATTACTTCTTCAAATGCACCATATGATAACCACCAACAGAAAACATCTAGCTAGGTTCATGTATATATAAGGTCTTCAAGATCCGTTCGAAGGTTGTGACTAACGTACTAGTTCAAACTACGAACTACGATTTTAAGGAACGACCAAGATGTCCTGACGTGCGAGACACGCATGGTTACTTAACACATATAAATCTAATGTCCTTAGAAGGAGGGATTATATTAAGGACCAAGTGTGTAAATTTTGGGAAAAGGGATGTGAGGTCCGGTGTTGCAAATCCTAGAGACGATTACATTACACTATAATAATATACAAGTTCATTTGAACAGTATTTATAATATTAATTTATTTGATGGCATATTTATAATTTCCATATCTTTTATTAACATTTGATGCTATACATCAACTACGTGTCTCTCTACGTGTCTTCTGCTCCTCAATCCATATGTCTTCCACCGCCCATGTTCCCAGTTGCATATGTTCTTCCACCTTCTACTCACACCTTGCGAGAAAGCTTTATAGGGAGACTAACGCCGTTGCCCGCCTCATCTTCGGAGTATCATCTGCCTCTGCCGTCTGTCCCACCGGTCATTTAGCCTATTTAGGCGTGTTTAACCGTCAGTTAGATGGTGGGGTGCTTTCCCCTTTTTGTGGATTATCGATGGTGCCGTTGGTAGCGGCGGTTCGTCTTCCTGGTAGCCGTCATCTCTTAACTGTGGTTGTGGGTGGTTGATAATGTTGGGGCTCATGCCTGGTAGCACCGCCGCTCGCAAATCTGAAACCCTAACCCCTGCGCCTTCTCACTCAGTTTGTGTTGTTGGCTTAATTTGAGGGTTGTTACACACGTCTCTACCAACCCTGTATTACCAATGGTTAGTGGCATAGGCTGTGATGAGGCTCAAATATGTACAGATTATTGCTGAAGATAACGTGGCATGGGTGATGGATGGTAGGTGTAGACCTGCAACCCACCTTGTAGCCTGGTTCTTTGGGAGCTCTGAGCCTTACCAAAGTCGTTTTAGTGAATTTGTTTTTGTTGTGTGTATATGATTTTGAATGTTTTTAAAAAAATATGCTAATATGTTTTCAGTCGATGTGTTTGTGGTATGCTTTGTTATTTGTTTTTTCTTTTTTGATACAATTGTTTGTCTATTAGTTGCTTTACGGCTATGATTTTCGCTTGTCAGTTGTTTTGTGGGTTAGTGAAGGTGTTAGAATGGGTGGGTTTAGACTTGTGTTGAATTTGGTTACTCTTAGAAATTTAGAATAACTTATGCGTTTACGGAAAATCTTTGTAGGGGATTGTGTCCCGTTTTATTTGGAGAATTTCAAATCCTGTTATGTTTATTTGCTTTCTAGCAATGCTTGTGCTATAATTTAGGGGTAAGGAATACAGATTATGGCAGTGATGGTTTGCCTCCAAACGGGACCGTGCTCGCTTCATTGTTGGCATGCCAATGTTTGTAAGATGTTTCCTTTTGCTAACACTTCTATTTAGCATCATAATTACGGTTTCAATTAATCAATATGTTTTCATGGTTTGTGAGCATGAGGTGTCTTGCCGATTTGTGAACATGAGGTGTCTTGCCGATTTGTGAACATGAGGTGTCGCTTTGAGGCATTTGTGCTGTGTGCTGGATGGTTGAAGATTGATTTTGCTAACCAGGTTTGTGTCGTTTTACTAGCTTTGTGTGGTTATTTGTTGATGTTTCAGTTTTTTACTTTTTTATTTTCATAACCGATTGGTTTCGGTTATAAACGGATCAGATACTTTTGATATTATCATATCTTCAACTGATCAAAGGGTTAAGCTAACGCAGTGGCTTGGTCAACCGGGTTGCAAATCATTTAAAACCAAATCTAAAAAGCTTAAATGACTTCTGAACTTCAATTTACTCATTTCAAGCCTATTAATCAACTCCATGTATGTTATGGTTGTTGAAATTACATATTTCTTGGAAAGGAAAACGGAATTTGATTCATATTAGGTAATAACATGCTGCTACTATGATGCTATCAGCATAACAGGCTCCAAAATTACGAACTTGCAACAGAAAATTACAAAAGGAGATGTTCGAATTACATTTACCCACACACTCACCTGCAGCCATTATCAACACCGTCACCTCCAAAGTCGTCGTACAAATTCCCCTCGATTCCTTGATGTGCATTTCATAATTATCACATTTTGAATGGACTGATGAGCGGCCCAACAAAGCGATGGATAATCTTCGACATGTGAACCGATTTCACCGTTCCAAGGTAATGTTGTTTTGGAACAGATATGTTAAGATTAGATTGTTTTTTTTCCAATTTTATGAATCAAATGTTTTTAGGTTGGTTAGCTTTACGAATCATTTGATTTTGGTTTTGGTTTTGCTTTGCACTTTTTAAGAACATGGGTTGCATGATCTAATTAATCTATTTGTGATCGATTTCAGATGATCAGTTGTTGGCATCGACGTCTTCATCCGTTAGCTAATTCATTTACCAATAGGAGATTTTGAGAGTAATGGAGGTGGTGGAGAGGAACTCCATCACCATTTCTGATAGTTTTAAATCTCTATTCGTATCTCTTCGCGTTGCACTCTTTGAGGTGTGTTAATTTTGTATTTACAACTTACACATGTGCCTTATAGTTCAATTGATTTTAAAACAACACAACAAAAGATAGGAAAGAGAAAAGGGAGAGAGGAGACAGAGAAAGTGATCGGAGCCGTCTATGGCCATCTTGACTGGCGTTTGTGACCGATAGCTTGGAACACGCCTACTCCGCCGCCTACCTCCTACGCCGCCATCACCTCCGAGTTAACAGGTATGTATGTTGCCTTTCTTTCATATTTCTCTGATGGGGTTATGGATTTAAAGGGTTGTTTTTGGGTTTGTTGAATATTTGAATATATGATTTTCGCAAAGTTGAATAAAAGGAAATTGGGGTATTAAGGATAGGTTTGTTTGACCCGGTTGTTGATGATGGTAGTTAGTACCTGGCGCTTGGTTATTGCTGAATGGTTATGGTTGTTACTGTTGAGTGGTTACAAACTACTATCTTTAGACAAAATGATGGATTCCCTGAATAGATCTACAGTAACTTAATTACTTGAACATAGCATAAATGAAACTATTTTATGTCACGGATGGTCCACACAGAGCCGGCTCAACAGTTAAAATCTAGGGCCTTTTGTTCCGGATGTTAATAGTTGAGTATATAATTTTCAATCCAATTTGTGTTGACTTGAGACACATGTTGTATGAGGAAGATTTTAGTTTTGGTTGGCTGATGTTAAAAGTTATTTCACAAAATATTTTTTGTTTTGAACCCATTTGAGAATCTTATCAAGTTTAGATACATGTTTGGATGAATATTCATAATGGCATCAAGTTTTAACTATTATGGTAATTCTGATTTCCTAAAATTGTATTTGAGAAGGGAAAACTAACCTGATGTACTAATTTGGAAGCTTAGCTATAACCACTTACACTCAGCTGCTGCACTTAGGAATAAGGATTGAAAGTTTCTTAAAATTAAGTTATCCTAATTAAGTGGGTCCTAATTGATTGGTTTGGCTACGATTTGGATTACCAAATGCCAATAAATTTTTTCTCTTTACTTTGGATAACCCGATGAACATTTTTGGAGCTAAAGGTGGAAGTAGAGTTGGTGCTAAATTAAGGAACCTAGACAAATAACCTGAAGATGATACTAAATTCAATAACACAAGGAACCGAATTGAAGCAGAAAACAGTTACAAAGTAAGAGTTACCAATTTTTATGGCTTCTTTATCTTTGTGGATATCAACGAATAAATATGTTGGCAAGAGTAGAAGATGAAGGTTAATTAAGTACTTCTGTAACTTTGATCCAATCGCTTATTGTTAATAACGTAGAGCTTGGCCTAATTTTTTAGTTTTGCCACTTTGATACATACACATTAATATAAGCATGTCTTTAAAAAAACGGCCTTTTCAAATTTCAACACACGATCAATTATTTTATGACATATGGTAACAATCAAACGCCGTTTTACACACTTTGGATATCCACCGCAACGCACGGCTCGGAAACACAGCCAGTAAAACCAGAGAATGAACCGAGCAAACCTGGTTATACGTAAAGGGTAGCAGTAGCAGCAGCGTTTAGACGGTTTTTGGGCAAATCTAAGTAAGAAGTGGCTGCCATTAAGGTTCAGACAGCTTTTCGTCATTTCTTGGTAATGTTTTTTTGTAAACCTTAATTCAAAATTTATATATTATTGCATTGTAATTACACTAATACAATGATTCTGGTTTACAGGCACGACGAAAGTTACGGCCTTTGAAAGGGCTTGTGAGGTTAAGAGTGTTGGTTCAAAGTCAATCGGTCAAACGACAAGCAATAACCACTTTAAGATGTATGCAGACTCTGGCGCGTGTGCAGTCTCAGGTACGAACCAGGAGGATTAGAATGTCTGAAGAAAACCAGGTCCTTCAAAGACAGCTTATGGAGAAACGCGACCGACAACTTGGCAACATGAAATCCTATGTAAGTTTTTTTTCATCTTTGATTGACTATGTGTTTGGGTTCAAATAACTAAAACTTTTGGATTATAAATGTTTAGTTAGTTGCAAAAGAGCCAGAAACTGCAGAGTTCTGTATTGAGGTACCCTTCGTTTCATGGAATATTATTGAATATTCGGTTTAAATGTCAAGGTATCTTACGCTGGTCTTTTTATGGTTTCAGGCTGGTGCACTCATGCTTGCTGACAATGGTGTTTGTTGCATTGATGAGTTTGACAAGATAGATGTAAGAGACCAGGTAAGCAATGATCTCACAATTAGTACTTTAAATGGTACTACTTTAGATTCGAGGTACGCAGTATCAGATTGTACCATCTGATGATAATGTCATCTTTAAAGGTTGCGATACATGAAGCTATGGAACAACAAATAATTAGTATTACGAAAACAGGAATACAAGCGACATTGAATCCCACTGGAAGCCGCTATGACAAGACAAAACCATCGAAGGTAACAATACCATAACCCAAATCTTTTTTGATTTGTTATCTATATCTATTTATGCACCCAGAAACATAATAAATTTTGAAATAACTTTGCAGTACAATGTTTCTCTTCCTCCAGCCATCCTTTCAAGGTTTGACCTGGTCTACATCATGATTGATGATCCTGATGATTAACAGATTAGCGTATTGCATCTCACACAGTGAGGGTGCATCAAAGGCGTACTCAAGATTTTTCTCCAACATTTACCACCGCGTAGTCGAAGCGTTATTTTGCAATTGCCAAGTCTAAAAAGCCAAAGGTTCATATCGGGTTGGGCCAACACCAGATATGATTCTTTTTATGCTAGGATGTTTCATATTTTGGTTTTTGCTTGACCGGACCGAACGTGGTTCATTCCCAAAAACAAAACCGAGAATCGAACTGGATATGCTTTTAACTGAAATAAATAGTTTTAGTAATCAAATCTGATCTTAACTAAATAGGTAACTTTTTTCATTTAGTAAGTCAACTGTCCATAAAATTTCACAGTGAATGTGATATCCTCATGCTCATCTAATTGACAACCATGTTGTGTACTACAACTTAAGTTATGTATGCAGTTTTCTATATTTATGATTATGTAATATCATAGTTGTGATAATTTTTGCTCAACTTTAAAAAAGCAAATGACACATCCAATAGCATATGCACTTAATATACATATATAGGATCATGAGAACTACTACTAAATATATAAGTAGGATCATGAGAACTATTTCTTTGTTTGGATGACCTTGGGACTACATTTGGGCAATGACATCAGGTATGTTGTCTGGAGAACGAAGGTATATTTCTTTCACAGTTTCTTTCAAATCACAAGGTGTGCAACGCACACCCGTGAATCCCGCTAGTTTTTGTAATTTTTTTTGAAAGGCTAACACACACTCACCTGTCATACTAATAAATTAAAACTTACCCACTATAGCTTCGGTCTTCTCTACGTAAGCTTTACTATTTATCACTGGGCTACAACCAAAGTGGAGACGTTTTTGTAATTAAGTATATGTATGGATGTTATTTTGGTTTTAACATATTAAAAAAAAGCTAATTAATATACTAAACTTATTGTTAAATAAGAATTAAATTAAAAATAACAATATTATATGTGTTGTAAAACAACGACCTAATAGCAACCAACATACAAAGTACAAGAACTATGAAAGATTAGAGGAAGATAGAATAAAGATGTCTTATTCATTGAGTGTGTAATTAAGAAATACAAGGAAGCCTTTATATATAAGGCTCTTACATTAATACAAAGGATACAAAGAGATGGGAGTTGGAATGTGGATAGTCACCATAATAACTTATTTATAACACTCCCCCTTGACTATCCACGTGATAAAAGAAAATAATGTAGTATACGCTTGGTAATGTTGCCTCGTTAAAAACCTTGCCAGGAAAACCCAGTGGGATAAAACCTCAGCTAAGGGAAAAAGAGTGCAGGGCGTATTACTCTTCCTGATACTTCTGGATCAGGTATATTGCCTCATTAAAAACCTTACTAAGAAAACCCAACGGGACAAAACTTAGTTAAGGGAAAAAGAGTGCAACTTGTATCATACTCCTCCTCATTTGAATTTTTTGTCATGTGTCAATCTTCCTTGAAAGTTGTTTAAAGCTTCCGTAGCCAATGAAATGTCGCTCGATCCCTTGAAGTACAATCCTTCATGTTTTGCAATGGTGTATAATCTTCATATGAGATTTTCTAGTACGTCCTCTCGAAAATCCGATGGGACAAAACTTAGTGAAGGGAAAAAAAGAGTGCAACATATATAGTACTCCCCCTCATCTTCGTATCTTTTAAGTGAAGTGTGTCGAACTTCTAGTAAAATTGCTCAAAACCTTTGTAGTCAATGATTTGCGTCTTGATCACTTGTCATGAAAATCTTTAAGTCGAACATTGATGTATGACATTTATTCCAAACTTTCAGTCCCTGCTCTCGTAAGTGCAATTCTTTAAGTTGAACTAATGTTTCCTCCTCTCGTAAATAAATGTCATATGATCAACAAATGTGATGTGCTATATTCCCTGCATCTATAAAACTAACCAAGCTTGTTTGCATGGGTTAGTGGAATATAATCAAATATTGCTCATACCTGAAGTATTTGTTTTAACTCATTCCGGTGTCTCCTCGCTTGACATAAACTATATTTTGATAGTATGTTCATGTAGAAGATATAATAATCATGCATAACTAGCAAGACATATACAAATGTACATATATATTTAACTATGGTACTTATAGAGTGAATGAAATGAATAATTTTGCATATCAAGTAATTGGACAACCTTTAATGCACTTTAAATATGAGCTATGTCAATTGTAAAATGTCCCACCATTTTTTCAAGATATACTTTGATGGATTGGTAAGCATATCATTGCATATATACTCGAATTATAGGTCAAGCAACAAGTGCACTAGGTCAAGGACTTTCAAAATCCCCCTTTTAAAAGTTCTACAGAGTCTTTTGATAATGCTCAGACATTATCACTGTAAACTGCAAGTGAACTTTTAAGAGAAAGCTTTTGATAAAACCTGGATAATACTATCAAGCTTATGTTGCTCTTTATCGGGATATCTCATGAGTTTTACAACACTCAACCCCCTTATTTTAGTCCATACATAATACTTCTTAAGGTATTAATATCAATGCTGCAAGCATCATTAATCCATCAAGGACTTTTCCATCTTGACCAATTACGCAAGTGCATTAACTCTTCAATTGGAAGAACAATAACATCTAGTTCTCCAATAAATATTGTACCATTCTTATACATTAAAGTATCATAATCACCAGGTTCAGTTTTATCACATGTGGTGTATTGGTGCACAATAATTACATCCTACGATGTTTCATATTACATTTTAAGCACCCAGTTGCTTTAGGATACTCATGAGGAGTTCCACTTATATTCAATTCAATCATATAACAAACATAACATATTCAGAATTGAATCTATTTATTCCGATCATAATGTTCCCGAGAACTTACGTTACAAGATTTTGACACATTAAATCCTTCATCAGGTATTTTCATGTAAACTTTCAGTGTCAAGTAAATCATGATATTTATTAGACGCATTTCAATTCTCTCTTTGCATTACCAGACTAATAAATTATTGAAAAGTCATTGCATCCACCACTAGAGAATGTGTCTCCTCATAATCAACTACGGGTCTTTGCGAAATTCTTGTGCCACCAATTTTACCATATATCATTTTCTTTCCAAATGTTTATTCGCACAAAAGACCTTTTCGTGTCTATATGTTTTAGAACTTTTGTTGTATGGACTACTGGTCCAAAACTTTCATTTTCAATAGAGAATTCAACTCTGCCGTATTTGCGTCTTTCCATTTTGGCCAATCATCTCTTTGTATTCATTCATAGGCAGATCTTAAATCTTGATCCTCATTTCAAGCGCTACATTACATAAAATTTATAACGACGTCGATTTTATTTCGATTCCATACATTTCGTAGACATGATATTATATAACGAGATCTCTTTATTTTCAGGTACCTTAGGTTCTTCTGGAACCATCATGTCTAATGTCTCTTCAGGAGACCTTTTTACTATAACCTCGACTTGACCATCTTTCTTACTTGCTCCAATTTCTCGAGGATTTTTATTCTTTGGAATCGACGAGTCTACCACGCTTTAGGCGTGCAGTAGGCTTATTACCAATATACGATTGTCCTTCCTGGACACTCATCTTAAATGGAGCATTAGCAGTTGGTATACGTGACTTGATTAGCTATTCATCATATTTAGGTCAGTTAATGCGTCTGGTAACTAATTCGCTAATCTATGTGAATGAATTATCCTTTGAACTTTTGGTTCACATTGTTTAGTACGAGGATCAATGATATTTCATTCTAACTCATTTCTATTTCCAACTGCATTTTATCTCCCCTTGATGTTGGGAATGTTAATCCATTGAGATGGATATCAATTAACTTAGATGTAAATAAATTTCTTGTTGAAGGCTCTATAAACCATCATATATTCCCAATCATCATCATATATTCCCAATCACCTTTTAAGGTCCCATCTCCGTGCGTCTTGGTGGATCAATTTCAATATATGTCGCACAATAAAATCTTAGATGGGCAATATTTGGTTCCTGACCAAAAACCAACTATAATGGGGAGAAACTAATACCAAGTATTGGCTTGATGTGAATAAATGTTACTGCATGTAAAATCTAATGTAAACATGAACTTTTGCTTTCATGATCATTGACATTGCAATCAATAGTAAACGTTTTAGTAATCATCTCAATGAAAGCAATATTTTTATGAGCATAAGCTATATGAAGTTCAACACTTATTCCAATGAACATTATTATCTTGGGAATTGATTAAATATGGCAATCTAAAATAATATGCTTGCTATCTTATTAGCTAAGTCATAAATCAAGCAAACTTCAGGTTGCAAACTTGATAACCATTTAGACGATGCATCGATTTTAAATACTAAATGGTATCATGTTAGGATATGCTTATCCTTTAATCAATTCCAAAATATATATATATAATTTTGCTAAAGAGCAAACATTACATGCTTTGTATCAGATGGAAGAATCTTTAAGTTCTTCATTATGTTCACATCATCATCGACTCGGTGTGGTCTTACTGGTCATGCCAACTAATTAAATAATTATGATCCACAAACTAAACTTCTAGTTTATGGTCGACTATGTATTACTTGCACGTATGTAATACAAACGTAAGATATGAGAGTATGTATGAAATCTTCAAACCATCATCTCATTATTAACATGACCATCATTACAATCCCAAATGGTCGATCTCATCATTACAAATGTCTCAATGATGTCTATGATCATTACCTTTACAATGATCAATATGTAGTCACATTCACTTCAGGGAATGGAGTATAAGCTAAACAAGGTTCATAGCTTTTCATTATTTACTCGATCACAGGAATATGAGATGATTTCAAACTTATCATACTCTCTTAATGATATGGTTACTTCATGAGCACATCTCATATGTGACAAATTATTAGACATGTTACACTCTTTCTTGTCTAATACACGACAAGAAATACGAGAGAATAATATATCTTATTCTCATATAATTACTTCCTTAGTGTGCCACTTCTTGTGGTCGATTTCAATATTAACATCGTTGATCTTATTATCCACATGATGATCATTAAAATTTCCCCAATTACCATGATCATGGACTTTACACTGATCATTATATCATCATATTCACTTCAGGGAATGAATTATAACCACAAAACTTTCATGGTTGAATCATTACAACTTCCTTAGTTATGTACATGAACTTTAACCTTTATACCGATCATTTTTCATCACATTCACTTCAGGGAATGGGATAGAATCCGAAAACATTCATGGATATTCATTCCTTTTGGACGGATATAAAGTCACTTCAAACCTCTCACCCAATTTTAATGACATTGCTACTTCAAGAGCATATTTGAGGTTTGACAAACAAACAAAATTTGTTTTGTCCAATTTCCGTCATATATAAACTTTTCTTCACATAACATCCATGGAGAAGTAATTATATGTTCAAGTCATATAATATTATAGGCCCAACATCTTACGGCCTTTTATAACATGATAATGAGATTCAAGGTGTATGTCACTTTGGATGTCAAATGTAAATCTTTCATGAGAGTGATAATAAACCATAACTTTTTTTTATTTGTTTTGTTCAATGTTAAGTAAATGATAGCATATAAAATACAAAATAGTCAATTGTATACATAATCCAACATATGATGTTATAACATGTTACCAAATAAAACAAGTTATGGTACAATCTTTGAGAAATAAAGTGTTTCATCATAAAGAAAAACATATAATTTATGTATTAGTTTATCACGATATAGCCTTTTCATCACAAACATTTCAAATATCAAAAAATAAGGCATGAATTTATCATTCACAAATATCCATAGAAATTATATACAATTTTAACATTTTAGATACCATAATATAAAACAGTTATATGCTACCCATCTATTATGTGATTGTCAATAAAGAACAGAAAGGAGAATTGGGAAACAGTTTCTTATTGATGTCTCAATGTAAGATATAATGGCTCTACTTATAGGCCTCTACTTTAATATAAGAATAATGAATGAGAGGAGTTAAGCATGTGGACGGTCAATCTATTAATGTAATTCATAAGAGTTATGAAACTCAAATGATAAAATTAATCGTCTAATAATAATGATAAAACATTTTGAACTATTTAAACTAACGACTAATTAATGAGTAACAATTAAATAAAGATAAATGATAAATTAAAAAGTAATAACAGTAGAGCTTGTAGAATTGTTGATTTCTAGACATATTTCACCCAGTCCAAAATTTGGGCGATGATTTTTTTTTTTAAAAAAGGAAAGTACACCGCACGTGAGTTTCTACAGAATTTGGATTAGAAATTAGCAATCGGTTTTCATGCTAAAAGCAATAACATATGCCTTTTATATACTTTTAATAATTTTATGAAATCTTCTAATGTAACCAAGCTTTATATATATATATATATATATATAGGGGAGGGTTATCTTGAGAACGCTAAATATTGTGAGAACCGTGAGAACAAGTACAAAAATCAATCAAAATCAAATTTTTTTAATACAAATCCCATTATAATCAAAATACAACATTAATAAATGAATTTTCTTTCTAAATAAGTCATCTTTTCTTGCAAAAACACTTTTAAATTAACTTTTTACACATGTGTAAATGAAACAGTTTACACATGTATAAACAGCAAATTTACACATGTGTAAAAACAAATTATTTCCGTATACGTTTGAATTTTTACGCGTAATTTGTGTTTTTGAGATGGAATTTTAGTAATAAAGACAAGTGTAAAAAGAAATTTGGAATTTGAATGGTTTTAGATGCCGTTCTCACGGTTCGCACGAAATATATGTGTTCTCAAATTAACTTTCCCCTATATATATATATGCAAAATTTTTACGTTGAATAGTCTTTAAGAACATGTTAGTGATTAATAGCCATCTTCTGAAGAAACATGAAAATGTAAACCTTACCATAATATGATCCACTCCAAAAGCAATTTGTGCTGATAACGTGTTGTAAAACAACGACCTACTAGCAACCAACATACAAAGTACAAGAACTATGAAAGATTAGAGGAAGATAGAATAAAGATGTCTTATTCATTGAGTGTGTAATTAAGAAATACAAGGAAGCCTCTATATATAAGGCTCTTACATTAATACAAAGGATACAAAGAGATGGGAGTTGGAATGTGGATAGTCACCATAATAAATTATTTATAACAATATGTTTTTTTTTTAAAGGTAACAATATTATATGTTAAATAAGAATTAAATTAAAAATCAAATTGGTGTATACAATTACTACAAATTTATAAGATAATAAATTTTAACTAATAATAGCAACGTAAGTATTGTTATTTTTATTAATTAATAATTAATAATAGGACTGGTGTATAGTTATTTTTTTTTGTTAAATAATAGTTAATGACAAGAAAGATAAGAAAGGCATTTATGTCCAATTGTCTATCATTACATAAATGAAATCATCAAAAATTGAGTGTTACGTGTACGGGTTAAACAACTATTTAATTATGTTCACGGCCGGCTCCATCGTTTTAGAGGCCTAAAACGAAATAAAATTTTGGGCCCTTCAATTTATTATATACATATTTTCAGTTTTTAGTTGGGGTGAAAATTAATAAGAATAAACTAATAAAACAAACTAAATAGCACTTAGTAAATTTATAAATTATGTGGCGTTTCTATCAAATAAAATTGTCAAAATATGATAGCATCGGATTTGTATCAAATGAAAAACATGAGGGCCACAAATAACTATACACTCGTATTACATACATCTAGGGGCTGTTTGGTAGCCTCTTAATGAGGCTCTTAACCATTCAGTGCTGAATGATTCAGCATTCAGTGTGTTTGTTTCAGCTTCTGAATGGAATGGTTAAGTCTGAATCATTAAGATTTGAGATGTTGCTGAACTATTAAGCACTGAACTATTAAGCACTGAACTAGGCTGAACGTTAATGAAGCTCCCCTACCAACGTGGGACAAGAAAACTAACCATTAAGAGGTTCAACTTAATGATTTAGCGCTTAACCATTCAGACCTCTTAACCATTCAGATCTCTTAATGATTCAGCACTTAATCAACCAAACAGCCCCCTAATTGCCTTTTGTTTATTCTTCTTCTTTAAAATAATCTAAATAGTAAATAACAACCCCACGTCAAATTAGATAAAACACAACGGTATTAATATTTGTAAAAATAATGCTCTAGTATACCAACCAATATGTAGCTAAAATATTAATGAATTTGTTATTCAAGCATGAGTAGATGAAAAAAAAAAAACATTGTTTAAGTAAAATATTGATGTTTTATTTATTGAAAGCTGAATAAATAGAAAAAAAAAATACAATGCTTTGGTTTTGATGTATAGTTTGTCGCTGCTGTTCAAGTTTAAACCCAAAATTTAGAAAAAAATAAATAAATAGGAAAAGAAAGTTTAATGAAGAGAAAGCTTTGAATTCTTCAGAGGCCGATAATTAAGAAAGTAATAATTAACAATTTGTAGATCACTAGGATTCGAACCCAGATCTACGGTCAACAAAAAACTGAATAATCACCACTGGACTAAACCAACACTTTTATATAATTAACAAAATATATATCTAATATTAAAAATATTTGTATGTTTTTCAAGTTAATGGGGCCCTAAAAATTTGGGGCCCAAAGCCCTAGCCTCAAAATAATTGAGCTTGGGCCGGTTCTGATTATGTTTATCACGTTTTGTTATGCATATTATAAAGAATATAAAATATCATCTTTGTGATAGAAAATTTTATAAATTATCCAAACAAAAATAGAAACTTACCATTTATATGTTTGGCGGAATTGTGGTGTCTACATTGTATTGTCACTCAGCCATTGTCTCTAGATATCGATGTTACGAGTCAAATGTCGCGTTATAAATTTCAAAACTTTAAGTAGATGTATAATTACTAGAAACTTGGAGACAACATGGTACATAAACTATCGAACGCAGTAATCTTTGAACTAAAAGTGTATGTGTACGTTGTTCTATCTTTTGGTATATGAAATAATATAGTTGAGTACGAATTAAACCACCATGGCTCCACCTCATCACATTCATCATCATGTGAAATCTGACATTACAGGTGAAAGAAGATAGAAGTCTCATAGTCAAAGTATATATTGCATATTAGTAGTAGATTGCAGGTTGGGACAATCAACAAGGTAAGGTTTTGTGATTGTACAAAGGGATTGGAGCACAATTAATTTGCCGCGTATTCAAGAGTTGGTGATACTAGTGTTATCAATTCTTTGAGTATAATACAGAAACATATGATAAAGTAAATCATATGTACCTGTTTATCCAGTAAAGGCAGGAAAGGAAGATGATGTCATAGGTGTTTATGCTGACCGAGTTCCTGTTTAAAATGTACAGTTAGGATGACTAGATCAAGGATCTCAGTTTAGAGAAGAGAGAGATGGATGAATTAGGGTTTAGAGTAATGGTGTTTCATTAGTCTTTAACATCTCTTAATAATCTCTATATATACATCCAAGGGGAAACCCTATTTAATGGTTCATTAAGAGTAATTATGTCCATCACTTAAATACCAGTTAAACCAATAGGGGTATTTAGGTCATTGAACATTTATTAGATAAATGATTATAAGGGCCATTTAATTAGAATATATAAAAATATTCTTACATTCTCCCACTTGGCCGAGTCATAATTTATTATGAGCATTAGATAAGCCTGATCAAGAGTTAACACTCATTTAAGTTCTAAACCAAAAAATGTAACAGAGAAATACAGTCGTTGAGTCAGTTATTCAACTCAGGACCCCCATTAATCATACTACACCCCAAATTTAAAACTTAACATTAGGATCATGACAATTAAGGCCTTAACGTTAATTTGTATCATTAGTGTCTATACGTCCTTAGGCATATATGAACGTATTTAGAGACAAACAAATATCAAACGAATGAGGAATATTAATAATTAGTCATTCGTAGTGCAATATGCAATTGTACATGGTAATTGGTATACCCGTCTCTATTATAGGCCCTTAGAGAGACTTATGGGCGATAGACCTTTAGTTATTAGATCCATAAGCATATCATGAATGTATTCGATACAAAGAATTAGTTTCCTCTACTTGTTCATAAAATAAGTGAACAATTAATTTTGTATCGAAATTCTAATGCAGCTTCGCTCGAACTGTTACTGTTCGAGAAAACAGGGTAGCTGACGTTATCACGGTAAGTCTTCAATATAGAATTTAAATGGAGTTAAAAAATTATGATTCTACTGATAAAAATCCAACAACATTTAGTGACAACTGCGTTGTGATAAGCAACACATTATGTCATAATTCCTTAAGTTGTTGTTAACAGTTCATTATGACTCATCATGGGATAAGTTTTGTCTACTGAAATAAGGATATGTCTCAAAGTTGACATATTGTTTTCTTTGAATACAACAAAGTTAGAATAAGATTATTCAACCGTTTTAAGTTCTCACTTCTTCTTTAAATTATACTCTCTCATTTCTTAAAGATACTGTAATATTTTATCAGATGCTTCACAATAATCTAGAAGCGTCTAGAGTTCAGCAACATGAGCAATATCCAAATGAGTATAGACTTAAACTTACACAAGGCTTCTAATTAATGAAGCATAAAGTAATAATCTCATTTATCCTATTAGCCTCTAAATGAGAACAATGTTGTATGTTACATGTGTGAGGACCCGCTTAGAGACGAAACTAGGGTTGGCATAACAGGTTACACGAACCTGTTAAGACACGAACACGAAATTTGTAAACACGAGAACGAACCTGTGTATAACAGGTTAACACGATAAGACACGATAAAACACGATAAGGAACACTTAGTAAAATAAGTTAACACGACAAGACACGATAAGACATGAACACGAAACAGATAAACACGAACACGACATGAAAGTAAACAGGTCTTAACGTGTTGACCTGTTATAGACACAAAACCTGTTAAGGCCAAACAAGAAACATGTTAAAATCGTGTAGGTTCGTGTCAGGTTATCGTGTTCGTGTCTGAATTGCGAGCACTAATAGCATTACAAAATAAATTTGTTTACACAGTCGGTATTGATTTAGGATTTAAATGTTCTTGAGCAATAAAGTGTATAATTGTCCATGTTCAATGTTTGATGATTATTGACACCTACGTCTTGTAATAATGAATCCGTTAGTAGTCATTGCATATATAAACATCATCTTCCCCAAAGTGTGATAAAACCCATAGCTTGCTTATGAATTCGGGTGTGACCTTTTAATTATCATTTTTTTACAACTCATTTTTGTCAATTATTTTCATTACAATTTAAATTCACGTTTTACTAAACAATCAAATTCTTTCCAACTCATCTTAAATGAATACAATAGCAAACTTCATAATCAACTAGACATCTTCATAAACAAGTTTTCATCAACCTTAATCGCTAGCACCGACCACAAACTCTTCGTGGTTCGACACCCTGTTACCACTAACTACATAGTTAAAGGTAATAAGGAACTCTTATAAATACTATTTTTGACCGGACTACGACATTTGATCAATAAGGGTTCTCGAAATGACTGTTCTCGTGCAATCAGTAGGTTCTCGGAAAATAGTTCTCGAAAAAAAATTGAGTTACTATTCGAGAAAATGAGAACGTAAGCCGGAAGCCGTAAACTTAAGCGTGAACCTTTAATAATGTGAGAACCATAGTTTTCGGAATCAGTCATCCGAGAACATTCAAACCATAACCATTATCCCTGTTAGTGCTAAAATTAAGGGATTTTATAAAATCTCTTTCAATTAATTTTGGGATTTTTTTAGTATCTTCAAATTGATTTCGAAAATTATAAATAATCTTTTAACTTAAAACTTGGAAATGAAGTAATACTCAAAATTTTAGGAAACGGATTTTAATCCATGCTGAAACGAACTTATACTAATTTTCATCAAAACTAGGATGAAGATTGTGATTAGTTCTAAACGCATTCAAGGAGTGATTTATTGTGTCAGAATTATGGAAACGTATTTTAAATTCTTTAGTAAAACACGCCGCCAATATTAATTATACAAAGTAATTTGATAATTATTTTGCACAAAAAAATAAAGAATTCTGTGTCATCGAAAACATATCACCATCAAAATTATGTGGCACAAAATATGAATGACTTCATATTGTTTTCGTACACTTCTTTTGATGAAGGAAAGAAATAATAATCATCATCATAAAAAAAGTCCGAAAAAAATAATACACTTTTCTATATTAAGGTGCATCAAAACTCTTGTTTGTGTTTTAGTTCCAGATTTAGGGAAACAGAAAAGAATTGATTTATCAACATCTAATCTGATACCACATGTTGATCAATTATTTAAGTATAATACATGATAAAGTAAGGGGTTGTTTGGCAAGTG
Organism: Ambrosia trifida; assembly: GCA_028751855.1. Taxonomy (NCBI): domain Eukaryota; kingdom Viridiplantae; phylum Streptophyta; class Magnoliopsida; order Asterales; family Asteraceae; genus Ambrosia; species Ambrosia trifida. Next base: position 214,943,224 of record CM054122.1, on the reverse strand, counting down.
CTGAACCAGTAAGTGCTAAACCATTAAGAGGTCTGAATGGGTAAGAGGCTCTGAACCAGTAAGTGCTGATTGCTGAACCATTAAGAGTTGTTTGGTTGTATCTCTGAATGACTGTGCAGAATGACTATTTTACCCCTCTGAACTATTATGCGCTGAATGAAATGTATCTGTTTGGTAAGAGCTCTGAATAGTGTACAGATTGATGAAAAATTGTAAAAGGAAAATACAAAACGTCATAAAAAATCCAAATTACACATAAATTCATATATTCTGCTAAAAACGGAAAGGTGTGTTTTTATCTCAAACATGTCAAATCCATAAATTCAACTAAAAAGAGAACAAGTCAAATGGGTTATGTTTTATCTTAAACAGGTCAAATCCAGATATTCGAGCTAAAAATTGAACAGGTCAAATGTGTTATATTTTTATCTTAAATAAGACGTGTTTCAACCCGAACAGAGGAGCAGCCGAACATCATACTGTAATAACAGAGAGAATCTTTTAAGTGCAAATCAGCATACCCAATTCTTTTTTATAATAAAGAGAATGAACAAAACAAGAAGTTTACCAAAGTTAAAACATATCATACATCATATTATTACATTTATCACATACTAATTTACAAAATTGATTGAATTTGGTCACAATAACTACATCTTATAGGTCGAATACCATCATCTTGAACTTGAACTCCAAAATGATATAATAATCAATTGGTGACTGTTGTGAAGCTTCACGTATGAAACTTGGTGCTGCTAGGTTCGCATCAGAATCTTCTTCATCAGCGTCCCATAAAAACCGTGCATAAACAACCATAACATAACTGTATCATAATCAAATGAAAATTCTTCATTCAAACAATGAAAATAACTTAATTTACATATATAACAACTAATAACAATCAACATACAACATAAAGAAAACATGTATCTTTTTTCAACATACAACATAACCATTCACAAAAAACTAAATTCAGAAAAATAACCAAATATTAGGGATTTAAACCATTCTACATACAACATCAATCAACATAACCATTCTACATACAAAAAGTCAAAACATGTATCTATTTTCATACCAATAGTTTTCAATACTTTTAGCATAACAGTCAATACCATATAACTACCCATTCAAATAATCAATAACAAGTTCAAAATAATCAAACACTAGTAACAATAAAAAGTTCTAAAAACATAAACCAAGTTCAAAAAAATCAAAAACTAGTAACAATAACAAGTTCTAAAAACATAAACCAAGTTCAAATAATCTGTAACCAACTAGTAACAATAACAAATTCTAAAAACAAAACATGAACTAGTAATCAGTAACTAACTAGTAGCAATAACAACTTCAAAAAACTAGTAACAACAATAACAACTTCAAATAATAAGTAATAATAACAAAAAAAAAAAAAAACGGACCTGCTGATTACTAGTTCAAATAATCAGTAACCAACTCAATAACAAGTTCAAATAACTAATAATAACAAAAAAAAAGGACATACTTGTTGTAGGCGGCGCCGGAAGCGGAGGGACGAGGGAGTGAGGAAGGCGACGGAAAGAGGGGCGGCGAGTGCGTGGGTGCGGAGGAGAGGGAAAAAGAAAGGGAAGAGAGAAGGAGAGGAGAGGAGACGGGGGCGTGGGTGATGTGCAGAGAAGGAGAGGAGAAGGAGGAAAAGAGGGAAGGAGGTGATGAGAGGATAAGAAGATGATTAGGGTTTGAGCCTTTGAGGGTAGAGACGTCTTTATTTTCATTCAGAGACTTCCTAGAACTGAATGGGTCAGTGCTGTATAGCATCATTCAGAGGTGGCCACTTTTCCAACCAAACAACACAGCCTCTTATTCAGTCAGAGGCACCCTCTTAATGGATGATTCAGAGGCTATCCAAACACACCCTAAATCATATGTACCCATTTATCCAGTAAAGGCAGAGAGGGAAGATGATGCCATGGATGTTTATGCTGACCGAGTTCGCGTTTAGGATATACAGTTAGGATGGCTAAGGAGATCAAGGATCTCAGTTTAAAGAGGTGAGAGAGGGACGAATTAGGGTTTAGAGTAATGGTGTTTCATTAATCTTTAACCTCTCCTAATAATCTTTATATATACACCTAAGGGGAAACCCTATTTAATGGTTAATCAAGGGTAATTATGTCCATCACATAAAGACTGGTTAAATCAATAGATGTATTTAGGTCATTGATCATTCATTAGATAAATGATTATAAGGGCCATTTAATTAGAATATATAAAAATATTCTTACAACTAGTAATATCGATTGTTACCATTTACCAAAAGTTTGTAGCTTAGCGATATCAAGGTGTATTTCCTCATTCGAAAAACGTGATTCGTAATTTAAAGCCTATGGACTTTGGACATGTCTGAAATTTAGGTTGGGTGTTTCTCCATACACCTAATATTTTATGAAGACATTTGAACCTAAAACATTACCTCATGTTATTTAAGTCTCCAAATCTAATGCAATATAAAGACTTGATGACCATGGCTTAGATTAGATATACATCATACTTTGGTTGATCAACAAAGTTGCAAGCTCAACTACGCAAATATACGTTCAAGTCTTTGGTTATGTGCCATAACTCATGGATTTGTATAACATTTCCATATACAAATTCACACGATATTCTAGATGAACATGGATGAAGAGAGTGATAGGATGGAGGAAAGAAAGATGACTATTTGGCAATGGTTTTGGATTTTTGTGGTCATTTGTTGTTTTGGATGCTCTTACACGTATGTATATAGTTATTGATAGAAAATATCCAATCATAACTGTTTTTGGGACCGACTCGAACCTGATTGTCAAGCTAATTTAGCACTAAAAAAAACCCGGACTAGCCCACCCCTAGTGGTCCAGTACCCAGTCTTCATTTATCAGCCATTTAGGTTTTGTTACTGAGTCCCTTCCAGCTAGGTTGGTTTGCGCTTAATCCTTTACACACTCCAACACGTATGTAAAACATTTACATCTATTTAAATAGTTAACCACCGAGACCTCTGAATCAGAAAAATCTCTTCCCTATGTTACTGGCCGCATGTCCCGGTACAAGCTAGATCTAGAGAATTTGATAGCAATACCCACCGATGTGTACTAGGTAGTTTCATGAAGTTAACTAGTGGTAGGAGAATTTCCTGTCTGTTTTACCGGTATTTTTTATACGTAGTAAACAAAACATTTTGTTTAATAGTAATACTTAATTGCATAAAAGTTATCCAAGCACAAACAAAAAATTGACAAGACTTGGGTTTGAATAGTATTTGACCAAAACGTTGAAAATATAAACACATCACAAGGTGTGTGTTTACATGTTTCATTGTTAATCTTACGAGCCAAAAAAGAGTGAATGTTTACAATTGGTTGTCACTAGCACTCTAGGTCTCTAGCAGTAGTAAGGTATGCATGTGACAAAAAACGACATATAGTTAACTCTTAAATTATGAATAAGGTGTATGTCATCCGATACCAAAATACTTACAAAAACAAAGCAAGAGACAAAATAAATACATAAAAAAATCCTACTTGGATGTAAAATATAGAAACAAACATTCTCAGCAAATGAAAGGAAAGATGATACCCGTTTTAGGGACAATTCACTTTATTTACCACCCATTTATGGATTAGTTTAAAGATCGAACCTCCTTTGTTATCTATATGAGATGAGATACTTTAATCATGATTGATTGTCCCTAATTAATTAGTAACCACAATTTAAAATCATATAAACTGTTTAATTGTATTAAAAAGAAAAAGAGAGAGATTGATTCTTTCCGGTTGAGGGAATGCCCCGTTTCATGATGATTGTCATGAGTCAATACCAAACAAAGACCTTCTGGAGATTACGAGCCACCCATTGTATCATCATTATCATTAACTTTTATTCTGTTTTTAGTATTATTTTAGATCAATTATATAAGAAAACGTTGTATCTGATAAGAAACAACTTTCTTCACTATTAAAGTCGCATAAACATTTTTTTAATTTGTATCTCTAACTATAAAACCCCTCAAGTTTTAATACAACTACATGGTTGTAAACAAATTGGACTGTCCGTTATGGACACCTGAACAATCGGCGCGAGCAAGGTTTCAGCCCAGCGCCACCGTGAACTTCACAACAGCCCCACGCGAACCCCAACGCGATGACCCAACGTGAGCAGGCTCACGGCGCGAGAAAAGCTTTTTGTGTTGGATTTGCATGCTTTGGTTGTGAGCAGTCGTGCGAACACCACAATGAGGTCAAATGACCGGGTTACTTAAGAGTCACGTGGGTGACTCACATTGATGCTCACCCTAGCCACAACGTATAGCCTTATAAATCTCATAAGAAAGCGACATGAGTGGGAAAAAATGGAACTTGTTTACTATTAGCTATAATTATTTTCAAGTTTAACGTGAAATAATAGATAATTGTGAATAAAAAAAGCCACTAAATAATAATCAAGTTTATAAATATTCCATTTAGATTATTCATTGAAAACAATCATGCAAAAATTCAAAACTACAAAACAACATTGAAACCATAGTTGTTTTATAGTTAGAAAAAAGTACGAACAATCAATTTTATTGAAACGGTATTAAAACTTTGTTACCATTAAAATTACAAGTTTGGTTTTTCGGGTTCAAAATTACATGTACCTTGTATATTTCTACAACTTTTTGCCAAAATGATTCTTTTAGTTAGGCGAGCAAATAAATACAAAGTACCAAATTAAATACATATCAAACAAATGGAATAATTTATTTAATAATCTTGTGGTATTTAGTGCCACATTGTATGTACCAACATTTAGAGTGGTATATGTTGATTAAAATTGGTCCCACAATGCAAAAGAAACATACAATATCAAATACCACCGTAAAATAAAAATTATGATTAAAGCATTGTTATGGGCTACTTTTAGAAAACGACTATGAGATAAAACATTTATTCATTTTATATAAAAGGGGACTGTTTGATACTAGAAATGGGACAGAGACATCACATATGTTCGATGATACATGTGAGAAAGTAGTAACTATTAAATTCACACCGACTTATAAAAAACACTTGATATATTAGAAGCTTGAGTTAAATAATTAAATTGGTCCATTAAGTATTCTAATATACATGTTTTCATAAAAAAATAATGCAAATTCTTGATATAAGTTTAAATACACAATCTATATTGTATTATAAGAAACTAGAAAATTCGATAATATAGATCGATGAGTCTTACCACGTAAGTATAAAATTTGTGATATAATTATGGAAGTATATTCATAAGCTCACATGTGTACATATATTGAATGCTTATAGCATTCTATGCTTTACATAAAAAAAAAAGTAAGAATAAAAACGGATAAAAAACATTTTGTACGAGAATTAGCACATACACATATACTTATCGACCAAGGATTTATTAATTCATTTATAACAAAGTAAGTGAAGTTAATAATTTAAAAGTTGAATAAATCATATAAAGTTGTATGAAACAAGATGGTGGTCATAGATCAACAACCAACAATCACTATGAATACTAAATGTAACGTAAATATTTGTCTAAATTGCTGGCTACAAGTATTCATACATTAGGTATGCAAAGGATATATTTTATAGAAAAAGAAATGGAGCACAAAAGGAAAAATAAAAACTTTATCTTTATGGATTCTTGAAATTTCTTAAATTAGAAGAAAAGAGATGAAATATATAACAGCTGTGTTTCCTTTGTTGTTGACCAATATATGACTGCCACGCTTGTAATCAGACCATTGTCAAACTAATATACTCAAATATTATTTTCTAAGAGAAGAATAAGTTAAATTATACGATGTTTGGATTTTGTAGGCGAGTTATATAGGATATGTGGTGGTTGTAAACAGACCATTGTCAAACTAATATACTCAATATAATACATGGGGTTGAGTTATTCTACAAAGGCTATAAAAAATGAGAAGGGTGAGAAGGATACAAAAAACACAATAGATCATCAAATATGACACAATGAGCCATAAAATATAACACAGTGCCAAAAAATATAACACAATGCTGAAGAAAAAAGAAACAATGAATTGAAAAAATGACACAACGATGAAAATAAGAAAAATACACATTGGTACATAAAAGACACAATGATATAACGCATATTCTAAAAACTACAAGCTAAAACCCCAAAAAAACGAAGACCTAAAAACTAACGACGTAGGCTTTGATAAAACGATTCCAATGCCGCTTGAATGAGTTCAATCGGAGTCCGTTTGATACCCTTCCTACGACTTCCTATTTTTCTTTCACTGTGTATTTGATCTAACCCTAATACATGAACCTAAATACATTTGCCAGGCCTATAAAATTTCACTAGTTAGCTAGTTTTTAATTAATAGAAATAAAATAATTGAATGTTCTTGTAAGCAGTTTTAGTCTTATCAGTTAGGACACTACATTGGATAGGGTTAATGATCGGGTTAGGAAATTTAAAACCCAATTTGAAAACCAACCCAATGATGGACCTAAAATTTACATTCTGAGAGGACGATTAGGGGCCTTAACCAAACTTCCAAGAGAGACGATCGAAATTTTTTGGCCTAAAAATACTTTTTTTACCAGGGCGGCCGCCAACCAAGCTCGAATGTAGGTCCGACCCTGAACCAACTAGATTTCCAATCAAAACTTACGAGTTAGGAACCGATCTGAATTCAAAAATTCAAATTTAATTGAGTACAAGTTGAATTTCTGAGCTGATTCTAACATATATATATATATATATATATATATATATATTGCAAAGGGATTAATCCTACATGTCATGCTCTTATGCAATCTCTCCTTTAAGAGATGCCACATAGGATGTGATGTGGCAATTCTAAACCAATTAAAAAAAAGAAATAAATATGATTTAACCTAATCTATTAAATATTTAATCTATTAAATCTAAATATTAAACCTTTATTATTTTATCTCTCATGTTTCCTCCCATAACTTTTAAACGTTAATATCTTTTATATACGAAATAATTTTTTAAAGAAAAAAATTACACCAAATTAACGAGCGTTTTATTATATTTCCAACGAGTACCATAGTGCTATATAAAAATCGGAGAAAAAAATGACTATTTTTTGTAACCCGACAGGTATTGTGTCGGGTTTGGGATTAGTTTATTATTTTATCTCTCATGTTTCCTCTCATAACTTTTAAACGTTAATATCTTTTATATACGAGATTTTTTAAAGAAAAAAATTACACCAAATTAACGAGCGTTTTATTATCTTTCCAACGAGTACCATAGTGCTAAATAAAAATCGGAGAAAAAAATGACTATTTTTTGTAACCCGACAGGTATTGTGTCGGGTTGGGGATTAGTTTAAAAAAATTTGTGGGTTTGGATCGGGTCGGGTCGGGTCTGGGATTAGGTGATACCCGACCCGATTACCCGAAACAACATACCCAAATACCCGAACTACATACCCGATCATATACCCATGAATTTTTTAACGCATCACATAACCCTTAGACTAATGCGTTCGATATTTCAATAATTAACTTTTTTTTTCTTATTTCATTTTAGTTCTTTTTAGAATGATCGATTACAAACTTCCGAATTCATTTGTAATGGCACTAGATTTATACCCCGGTGCAGAGATTCGTTTTTTTATATTGGAATATGATAACTTATGGCAGAGATTTGTTTAAAATAATAATAATAATATATTTTATTATGTTATATTAGATATTTCAACCCGGGACGCTCCCGAGATAAAAACTAGTTAAGATACTATGTAAAAAATGTCCGGACCTAGTTTCTACTGCTAAAAAGTTAAAAAAATTCAAATTTTAACTACTTAAAACTAAAACTAAAGTTAAATTCAAATTTAAACATATTAGGAATTTGCTCCATTCCTCATTTAAACTACTTTGAATAATTATTTTGATCATTAAAATTTTTTCGACATATAAGTAAAAATGTAATTATCGACGATATTTTGTATTTCTTAAGCAAAAGAAAAAAAAAGTAGGCAACCAAATTGAAGCCATACATGAACTTGAGTGCATGAGAGAGGAAAGCCACGTGTATTTGCTAAATTATTACATTGGTTAAACTTATATTTTTTTTTAACAGTGACTTTCTTCAAAGTGGAAGTGGCAGAAGTTCATAACACCCGCCTAATCGGTAGGCTCTAACCCTTTCCACACGCCCAGACTATGTGGTCTGAACCAGGTCCACGCTGGCACGGTGGGGGCTTCGGTGTCCGCTCGGAAACCGTACTGCCTCCACACGAGTTTTATGTCACACCACGACAATGGCGGAAACACGTGGCGCGACGGTTCAAGAGCATAAAGTCAAGGTTAACGCAAATCACAAGTAATTTAAGAAAATGGGTCATTTATTAAGGCGTCAAATCTCGTTCAAAATATTACATAAAAGTAAATTGTTTTATAACACAAATGAAGAGGTTTCTCAAATATATCCCATGGTCTTGGGAAATAAAGGTGAAACCCCGCAAAATATTTAACGCCGCATCGGAGGATTCCATGACCCAGCTTGCCCCGGTTGCCTTCATCTAATTACCTGAAAGATATGTTTAAAATTTCGTCAATATAAATATATTGGTGAGTTCACAGGTTTTTAGTTTCCAAAACTTGAATCCTTGGGAAATACCATGTTATGACAATATATAGGAGTTGCAAATTCCTATAATTCTACTTGAGACTATAATCAAACCAAGACGTATAATAAATATGCCCCGCTCCAAGTCGTTCTCGGTATCCTACGACTTAAGTTCAGAATATATGCACCCCAGGCATACACTAATGCATAATCGACGCTATCGATTAGGGGTGGGCCTTGTCAGGCACCAATAGTACTATTCAAATATTCCACCGGTTTCATTTCCCTGAACAAATGATTATAGAGGCGAGGACTCAACCCCGAGTGGCGGTCACACCTCAAGTAATAAATCCGTCAAACATTTTCCCTAACATATCTTTCCCCCGAAAACGTAAAAATAGTTTAAAATGGGGCCGTGAAACTCACCTGAATCACTGTCCGGCTCACTAAGCAGATAGCAAAAAGGGTCTCGCACCTACAAACGTCCTAGACGTATAAGTCACTATCCCTATAGTGCATATGCCTTGGCAAGTTGTACACCCAACTCCCGACCACAAGTTATTCCAAATCCCGTTTAATTAAGCGCGTATCCTAGGTTTCGTTGGCGTTAGATTACCCTTTGTGTTACAAGTTATATATTACTCTTGTTAATATTTCCTTAACTTGTACCTTATTATTATCGACTCGACTTCACTTAACATATAATTATTTTTCCATTTAAATAATTATACTTAAGATCGCATCGCTCGATATAATATATGTTCCAACACTCGACCCGACTCACTTTGCCGCACATTTGTTTTCCCATTTAAACGAATATGCTAAGATCTTGTCGTTCGATTGTATATTCTCAACACCCGATTCAACTCACCATACCGTATATTTATTTTCCCATTCAAATAAATATACTAGGATCTTGTCGGCACGGCATACACATATATATCTTTGTCTACTCGTCGCGGCTTTCCTTCCCACATATCTACTTTCCCATTAAGTAGATATACTAGAATTGTGCCGAGACGAGCGTACATATATATAAATGTGTAATTTTTCTTGTTAAGTATATACGTTTGTTTAACGTCTTACTTGTTTACGTCATGTTTTTCTCCCACGAATAATTCCTTCAACACTTAGGAAAGTGTTTATTAGTTTTCACCCATGATGTATATATATATTTTACTTCCTAAAAATATATATTTTCTCATCTTGCCGCAATGGCATTTTTCTCATGTCTTGTCCGTGTACGGCTTGTTAACGCGTCTTAGTTCGATATCTTAGCTCGAATAGTTAATTTTTCCAAGTTTTTTCCAACATGTGTTTTATAGAAATATTATTCATATTTCTTCCTCCTAACACATGTTACTTGGAAGGTTTAAAATACTTATGTATTTTTAACCCAACTTGTTAACTTAACTACAAAAATGTTTCCAATACTTTTATACTCCCATTTATATAAAAGTATTTATTTTTGTATAAGTTTCTCAAGTTTGTTTAATATTTTTATAAAATCTCTATTTTATAAAAATCCTTATGTTAATACAATCCATATTTTTATAACTTTCAAAAATATACTTTTTATACAAAAATACCCAAGTATATCTACTAGTATTTACCCAAATCATCCTTGGAAAATTATTACTTATACTTTTGACACCAAACTTTCCATTATTGCATTTTTGGACTAATAGTTTCTAAAATGTTCATTTTAGTCCTCTAACTTTCAAAGTTACAATATTAGTCCCTTAACTTCCAAATGTTGCATTTTTCCACTCTAACTTCCAAAGTTAGCATTTTTCACTCAAAATAGTGGACTTTGAAGATCCATCTTTTTATTGGTAAGTTATTTTTGTATCAAAACACTTTTATTAGTCTTATATTTCATATATAAGGCTACTTGTATGTGTTATGTATTTGTCCATTATATCAAAATATCATTCTTCTAAGTAAGTAAACTTTAATTTTTCATCTTCTTTATTCATGATCTTCTAACATGTTCCAACATTTATTATGTCTTGGATGATCATATTAAGATGATTAAAGTTACCTTTTAACACATTCAAGTTTATTTTATAAATCCTAATCAAATTATCATCTACTTAGTGTATGTGTAGATTTTATACATTTTCAAGATCACTACTTTATCATCATCAAATCCATGATCCATTTCCATATCTTTAACCATTTATTTTACTCATGTAAAACCTATTAAAGATCATGTTTCAAACCACATTTTAAACCCTTCATGTACAACTTGCTTCTAAGAACACATACATGAATATTAATATTCAAAACAAGGTTAAGAAGCTTACTACTAGCACAAGGCTAGGGAAGACAAAACCTTGGATTTTGAGAGGGGTTTAGTGTGTTCTTCCTTAATGGTTAAGCTCCAAGCTTGAAACACACAATAGGGGTTTGGATGATGGATTGTTTTGAGTGATTTGGAGATGTAAAAACTTGAAAGAAATGTGTATATGGGATGGGTGAAACCTACGGCCAAAATGGAGAAAGGAAGAAGAGTTGTTTTTGCCTTGTTATCTTCAAAGGACTAACACATGTTTATATACTACCATCAAATCTTCCATGGATTGCATGTGATCTTGCTAATGATGTAAGAGATTTTAAGAAGTACAAAATGATCTTGGATGGATGTGTGTAATGTATGTGTGGCCGTGTATTTGTATGTAGGAGTGGATGGTTTCTTGCAAATCTTGCTAAATCTTGTAATCCCTTATAATCTTTATATAAGATTTTCTTACAAGCATGTGTGCACTAGGTAATGATAAGGTGAACTCTTGTCTTGGATTATTAAGGCCAAGGGCCGATTTTTTTCTTACAAGGGGACAAGAGGTTTGCATGCTTTTGTACTTGTGTATTTCTTACAACTTTTGTCTTTTGTAAAGCATGCTTTATATCTAGATTGTAGATTATTATTATTAACACAATTGCATGGACATATTATGGCCATTAGGCCGGCCACTTTTGTGGCTTGGGTGGGGTCCACAACTTCAAATATTTACCCAATACTTGTTAAGTTAAATCTCTCGTCGTTCGGGTATTTTTCGGGTTTTAATCGCGCGTTATTCGGACATTAAAAATACCTTTAATAACCCTTAAATATAGTCTAATTTAAGCGTTGATTGGTTATTTAGGCTTTTTCCGGGTGAAATTATGAGTTATGCGCGTATCGGGTGCGGTACGCGCACTTTATTCGTTACCGGGAGATTTGTATGAGACGTTTCCACTTATGGTTTTGGAGTTCCAAAACTCATTATATTTTATGAAAATACCCTTTATTTTATATCCTGGGTGTCCGGGATCCTTTTCGTTTATTTAATTATTACCGGGTAATTGCCAATGTCCATACCGGATAGTTTATTCGCACATGATCCAATCATGTTTTACCATTAAACGTATGCATTCCTATGCATTATTTGGAAATTGCTATCTCCTAAGGCCTTGATAATTAAATCACACATAATTGCATTTAATTACGTTAATCATATATTAATTAATTTGTACGGAATTACCTTATTTTTTGCCGGTTGTTACATTTTACCTCGCCGGAGTAACAGCCGGATGAAAACCGGGTCAGCTCAGGATCGAAATTGCATCACTTGGACCACAAGCCTCACCATCATTGCATTGTGTCCCTCAAGTGCAGCCCGTGAAAATCGAACTCAGGTGTCCCTCAAATATATGTTCGTAAATGTCTAGAGAATAAAAAAAAATTAATGAAATGAACTACTAAAATAGAATTAAAGAGAGAAGACTAAGATGGTATGGGCATGTGAGGAGGAGGGAAATGACGGCCCCAGTTAGAGTAGTGGAAACCATCACTGTAGAAGGGAAGAGATGTAGAGGAAGACCCAAATCGACTTGGGATGAGCGAATTAGGCATGATTTAGTAGAGATGCACCTCTCTGAGAACATGGTTGAGGATAGGGGTTCGTGGAGGCACAAGATTAAGATTAAGATTAAGGATTATTAGGGAGGGTTTGGTTGTATTGTGGCGGGGTTTTAAGAGCTTAGGCTTGCACTTTCGCTGGTAGGAAGCCTTTTAGGGTGACTTGTATTTGGGTGTTGTTGAGTTTTTGTTGTTTTTATTGCATGTATATCTTTATTTTACTTCGTGACACTTCCTAAAATGGCCTTCCAAGGAAAAATGTTGGCTTTCAGGGTGGCCCTATTGTTAATCAATTATTTTGGTAGCTTATTAAATGTATTGAATGTTACATAAGTATGATAATAAAGAAGTTTATATATAAGTTCTTAAATTTTATGAAAACACTAAATTCAACTTATATATATATATATATTTTAACGGACAATTGGAATCACTCACGGACTACTGGAGTATCATCGTGCCACCAGTGATACCATGCGATCATATTCCACTACCAAGTGACAAATTCAGGAGGAAACTCATAATTATGAGAAAACCCTCTTTTGTGAGATTCGAACCCAGGACCTAATAGTCCCTTTTGTTATAAACTTAAATATTTATTTTACTATTGTTTATATATATGTGAAATACATACAAAATTTATTATGGAAACAAACTATTTTAAGTGGTTTATACGTTCTTTCTTAATTTATTTGAGGTAAGCCAGCAAGTCAAGTATTAGACTATATTATCACACTAGGGTTTATTATTAAGGCCCACGGGCTTAGTTAGGTATTTAGGGTTCCATGTGATCTCTATAAATTGTAATACCTAAGCTTTCAATAAAATCAATTCAGTATTCTATTGTCTTTTATGGTATCAGAGCCGCTCTAGGCTCTATACCGTTTCCGCTGCGCCACAAACAAATAACCAAACCCTAGACAGGGCGGCGTGCCAGCATTGCCGCCGCCCTGTCCCCCTTCAATTTTACTGTTTCGTTTTTTCTTTTCTTTTTTACTTTAAGTTTTCCATTCAAATAAAGTTTCTCATTACCGGGACAAGATCCGGCAAGACAATTCCTAAATCCTTTTTCAAAATAGTGTTACTTCTCACTGCCAAACATCTCATCTCCAGTCGGCTTACTTTTCCGATCCCCGCTTTGCCAGTGCTCACTTCAAGCTTCTTCCCTCACTGTGTCGTCTTAGACTCTCAGTCTTCTATTGTTTTCTTTTCTTTTCTTTTCTAAGCTGCTCCTACATCGCGCCGTTATTTTGCAGGACTACGGTCCTCTGCGCCACTGTTTAGTTGAGCGATTCTCTCTAGTAGGGCTACGGTCCACTAGCCACCGCTTATGGGTTCTTTGCACACTACGGGATCAATGATATAAAGATTGTAGATGGATGTCATATTATGCAAACTATGGATTTGTTGGAAGTCGAAGCCTGTTTTTATTATTTATTTATGTTTTAATTTCCAGTCTAAGCTAATGGTTTCCAACCGCTATGACTGCGGGGGAGTATTAGACTATATTATCACACTAGGGTTTATTATTAAGGCCCACGGGCTTAGTTAGGTATTTAGGGTTCCATGTGATCTCTATAAATTGTAATACCTAAGCTTTCAATAAAATCAATTCAGTATTCTATTGTCTTTTATCAAGTGAAAAAAAGTATGACATCCGACATATATATTAACGTTGAAGTAAAGTGGTTTAAATATTATCACATGATAAGTAAAAACATAATTTAAGATTTGACACGTATTAAATTACAAAACTACTATTTGGTAAGCTGTGTAAATGAATTTCAAGAAAAAAAAACATAAAAGTCATTGATTTCAATAAATAAATACAAACAAATGGGGAAAACTAAGTTTCGAGAAACAAGTATGTAAAAGTAGAATTTTATGTTATCTTTAATAGCATAAAATAAAAAGGTGACTTATATATTAAAACCCAATGTCTTAATTAGAATATAAACATGTCAAGCGATAATTATGACTAGTCGATAACATATACTTAAGGTCATTTTTTTTTGAACGGCCAACAAATTGGAATCACTCACTGAACATTGGAGTATCATCGTGCCACCAATATACTTAAGGTCATTGGTTATACTCTCACGCCCTTTCATTACATCTAGGCATCTTTAACACCACAACACCCATTTACGTGCGCGCGCACACACACATATATATGTTACTATGTATATATAATATTATTAGCTTTAGATAACTAATATATATAAAACGAAATCAGCCAAAACCAAACTCAAGCTTTAGATTTACTCAAGCTTTAGATATAGAGCTCAAAACAAGTTAAACTTTTGTTTATCACAACTTATTGACATCTCTAGTTTTAACCATACCTATGTAAATCTAGGTATATGTATCTAACATTTCAGTACCACTTAAACGTTACGTTTTATTAAAGGACAAAGTGTTAAGTTTATGTTAAAAATATTTATTTTTTAATAATAAAAATATCAAAATATCAAACATTACATTTAAATATAAAAATAAAAAGAAAACATTTTTTTCCAAAAGAATTTAATGATTTTAGCATCAAATAAAAGAATAAAAACATAGCATGACCGAGTTTCAAGCAAAGCCCAACCACCCAACTATCTCTCAGTCCCCTCCCGACCCATATTCCATAAAAATAAATAATAAAAAAACGCGTTTTCCTTTTCCCTCAATCTTTCGGCTTCGTAATGTTCTTTTCTAACCCCCCTGTCCCCCTTCGGTTTCAAATATATAGCCCACCCCCCCCTTATTAACTCTTCCAACCCATTCAAACTTCTAACACACCACTCATGGTCACTATGCCCACCACTACGTTCTTCACGTTATTCGTGTTCTTCATATTCTTAACCGCTTCTATTTTTATACAACACGCACACGCCATCAACCCGCGGTTTTTAAACAATTCTCTCTCCTTCCCTCTCACGTATCTCCCACTCTCCCACCAATCCGCCGCGGCTAAAATACGTGCCAATTCTATTTTACAACAAGCCGCGGCTTCGGGTTCTAATCACCGCTTATCGTTTAAATATTCGCAGGCCCTTATCGTGTCTCTACCGATCGGGACCCCTCCACAGGCCCAACAAATGGTCCTAGACACCGGCAGCCAATTGTCATGGATCCAGTGTCGTAACAAAACCCCTACAACGTCTTTTGATCCAACGCTTTCATCTTCTTTCTCTATACTCCCTTGTAACCATCCTATTTGTAAACCAAGAGTTCCTGATTTCACCCTCCCCACTACTTGTGACCAAAACCGGCTTTGTCATTATTCTTATTTTTACGCGGATGGTACTTTGGCCGAGGGTAATTTAGTCAGAGAGAAAATTACCTTTTCTCGGTACCAAAGTACACCTCCAGTGGCTTTGGGATGCGCTACTGCATCCCATGACCCTGAGGGTATTTTAGGAATGAATTTAGGACGATTGTCCTTCGCTTCCCAAGCTAAAATATCTAAATTTTCGTATTGTACGCCTAGACGTCAAAACAATGCGAAAATTAAACCGACCGGGGCGTTTTACCTCGGTCAGAATCCGTTTTCGAGGTCTTTTAAATATGTTGCCGTGTTGACTTTTCCTGAAAGTCAACGCTCGCCTAATTTTGACCCCTTCGCGTACACTGTTGGTATGGAAGGGATCAGAATTGGTGCGAAAAGGTTAGATATACCACGGTCAGCGTTTAGACCGGACGCTGGTGGGTCCGGTCAAACAATGATTGACTCGGGAACCGAGTACACTTATTTAGTAAACGAGGCGTATGACAAGATTCAACAAGAGATTACAAGAGTTGTGGGGTCAAGAATAAGAAAAGGTTACGTGTATCGTGGGTCGTTGGATTTGTGTTTCAATGGGAATTCGATGGAGATCGGACGGTTGATAGGGAACATGGTGTTTGAATTTGGTAAGGGTGTGGAAATAGTGATAAGTAAAGACAGGATACTAGATGATGTGGGCCGTGGGATCAGCTGCCTAGGGATCGGACGGTCAGAAAGATTAGGGGTTCCGAGTAATATTATAGGGAACTTTCATCAACAAAATCAATGGGTAGAATTTGATATCGTGAACCGCAGGGTAGGGTTTGGTGGAGCCGACTGTAGCAAATCAGTGTAAGGAGACGTGTGGTGGGTCTAAATGTGGTAAATATTATGGTTATAATGTATACGTTTGTCTTAAATACCATATACAATCTTAGTGTGTGCTGCATCATCAGGCACTACAGTGTACCTTTTTGTATAAACATACAAGTTAATGTAAGGCTGCTTTTGCTTCATTGATTTGTATATAGGGGTCAGCTGCTTACTAATCTCATATCGTTTTACGTCATCACGTAGTCGTTTGATCTATACGCAAATGATTGTTCGAAATTCATCTAGCTATGATTTGATATACATAGCGTCATCACGCAGTCGTTTGATCTAAACACAAATGATTGTTCAGAATTCATCTGGCTGTGATTTGACATACATATTTGCAAAAGGTTGTCTGGCATATACACAAAAACCCCGTTTGAATTTCAACTTTTTTTTTAACATTTATAACATCAAATTGGCTATGATTTTATACAAGTACGCTTAGCGGTCGTTTGAATCAAACCTTAAAAGAGGCCTTTGTTGATGGTGTGGGATTAAATTATAGGGGGTGTGGGTATAATCAGTCTCTTGTATATTCATCTTAGAACACTTATAAATATGGTCAATAATAATTTGTCACAATTTTATGAAATATTTTTAACAAAAAACCAAAAGTTAATTATATCAGCTACTAAATAAAATAAAGCGTTTTGACTTTCTAAATGATGACAGTTCGAATTTCAAATTGTTGAAAGTAATTTAACAGTTAAAAAGATCCGATATATATATTTTTTTTGAAAGGATAACTTCATTAAAAACGGCTACGAAACTTATCTCCAAGACGGAGATAAGCTGCTAAATCACAATTACGTTACATCAAAACAAAAATTACACCAACCCTTTCAATCTACCGATCCCTCTTTATACCTGCTTCTATACCAAAGGTAACTCAAAGTCTTCACGTTTGAAATGATTTTAAACACGTTCACCTCCATAGTAGAGAACACCTTCTTGTAGATCGAACTTATCCAAAATTTAAGTAGATTAAAATCGAAAACAATAATCATTTGACAAGTGGAAAGCTTATAAATCATGACAAATTACTCATGAAACTCATTTATTTTTAGCGTTGGGACCACGGGTCATTGGGGCCATGCCGACTGAATTTATAGAGAGATAAGATCCAACATCTGTTATTATTATATTTGCTTTAGATTGATTAATTAAAAAATATGTTATATTATGTAAATTTAAAAATTACAATATCCCCATACCAATTTAGGTGTTTCATGAGGAGATTTGGTATTTATGTTGTTGTATCAATGACAAGTTCTTTAAACATGATGTACAAGCGGTATCATATCATACCGGTTTTGGCCAAACATATACGGTATGGTATTTGGTTTTGAATTTAGCTTGATTCGATATTGATAACATGGATGACGATACCTGTTAAGAATTTTTAATCATACCGTACCTTACCGATTCCTACTGAACATATTCAATACAGTGCCTTATTCGTTTTTTATTTAAGCTTAATTTTGATATCAGTACCATGCGATATAATACCGGTTCGGTTGGGTTTCAGTACTGATATCATCCTTGTAAGACACCATTCTTAAAAAGTCCAGGGCTGGATTCGCTAAGGTTGGACAGCCAAGCTACCCCACAATTTTATTTTGTATATTATGTATACCACTAAATTTTGTTTGAGAAAATAGGCCGAAACGTAAACTAATTTGAATTTATACAGAAATATAAATAAAAATAAGCACGTAAGAAAATAGTGTTTTTAAGTTAAAGATGAATGCACGGAGAGTAAATTTGAAATTTTATAAACCCGAGTGAATAAAAATAACATTTTATAAAAAAAAATAAACACGTAAAAATTAAGGGTGTGTAAACGAACTCTTTATGGCCAAATTGGAAGGAAAAAAAACATGAAAGTATGTTCCCATGGTATTTTAAACATATAGTTAACATATAAGTAGAAATTGTATAAAGTAAGTTTTTTAAAGTAATCTGGATAGTGAAATAGAAACTCACAATCGTATATTAGTGTAATAAAAATTTACCGTTAAAAAAAAAAATTAGTGTCATGACAAAATAGTTAATATAGTATGTCTCATTTTTGTTGTTAAGAGATCCATATCAATGTCACATCAAAGTTCATTGGTGTAATTAGGATATATCAACCCCAATAATGAGACACTAGTCCACGACTCATCTATGATTTTAATACTTTATTGTAAATAATTTGCCTTTCTCAAAGAAAAATAGTAAAGTTTTTCTACTTTCCATCATGATGAGAACACATATTAAGATGACTAAATGAAGTTCAATAATATTCTAATATTTTTCTTATACCACTTTATTTTATTTAACAAATATATAACTCTTTATTCTGGTTGAATATTGCTTTCTTTCTAAGAGAATTTACCACACACACCCTCTAATCTTACTGTTAATGTTGATCAATTCTTTAACAAAACTAATAAAAACAAGAATAATAAATCATGTGTACTTGATTAACTAATAATCTCAGTAAGGGAAGGTGACATGTCTTGAGACTGATTAGGTTCGTGTTCAAGGTGTACGGTTAAAATGGCTTTGATAGGATGGAGATCCATTAATTCTAGAAAGAAAGAGGGGACAAAAATATGTGTTGTGATTAGTTGGTGGTTCATTGGTTGTAATCCCTCTCTATTGGTCTTTAGGCTTAGCCCAAGGGGTGGGCCAAGTGGTCGACGACTCCGGGCCCGGTATCTTAATGGTCCCGAAATTTTTTAAAAATTTACATATGTACGTATTAAATTCTATTTTTAGGATATATTTTTTTTTATAAAAGTAAGTCTTGTTAGTGGAGTTTTAAAACCATGTTTGGCTCTAGCATCAAATTCTATTTTTTTTTTAATTCATTTTTCTTTATCAAAATTTCCGGGCCAATTTTTATGTTGCCCAAGACTTAATTTTTTTTAGTGTTTTCTGAGACGGTCCTATAATAGTCTTTATATATACACCTAAAAGGAAACCTTATTTTGTTAGGTAAGGGCATTACATTCATCGAATAGTTACCAGTTAATTGATACAAGATTATTAAGTCAATGATTATTAATATTATGATTAAAAAACCATTTAATGTATGTATGTATGTATGTTGTTACAGGTATATCAACTTATTTGTGTATCGTAGGCTCAGAAACCTCAACAAGTTAAGAGATGAACATAATATACACAACTTGATACCGGCCGCTAGAAACCGTTTGGTGATTAAATCATTGGTATCAGAAATTTTCAAACCAAAAATTGTATTATTAAAGTGTTCTTTAGCACGTGTCCTTATTGTTTATTAAGTGTCTTATCAAGTAAAACAGGCGCATCTTGTCAATCCATAATCAATTATTAAATTTATAAAATACGAGGATATTATAAGATGAATATTTATTTGATCTGCTTTACTATATACTTTGTAAAAACTACTACGTATTATCTAAAGAGCTTTGTACTTATATTCTCATTTTCGTCAATTTTTATTTTTATGAATATCTATATACTCATTGATTTCTTTTAATCAAAACTTAAGTCCCTAGCTTTAGTTAATTATACATTAGGATTTAGGACTAGTCTTTGAAATTGGGGACACAACGAATTAAGTCGATTTCGAGCTTGCCTAATTAAGCTCGCATCGTTATGACTTATAAGCTCTATGTAAAGGAGTCGTCTCAAGCTTGGTTCACTTATTATTTATTAATCTTTTTATTTACACACATATATGTATAAAATATTCTACATATAACATATGTATTATTTAGTTATTTTAATCATGACTAATTATATTAATTATGTAATATATATTTATTATCTTAAACAAATAACTATATATATAAAGTTAGTGGCCTCGTTAGGCTTGCGAGCATAACTAAGCTTGGAATATGAAACTTGGGCTTGGATTTATTTATAAAACAGACTTATTTATTTAGGATTGATCGAACTCGAACTCAAACTTGTTTACACTTGACTCACGCCGTTATCAAGACGACGGACAACTTGACTAGTCCTACTTCATATCAATTAAGTTGACGCATAAAGTCGTATCTGTAAACAATTGTTTTAAAATAAATCAGCCGTGACTAACTATTAATGATTGAAGTGTATAAGTGCACACTAGTTTATACTTTAGTGCTCTTTGGAAAATTCAACAATAGCAGTGTGCCACACCTAGTGACATCCATTATTACTAGAAGATACAACTCATAGAGGAAACTTTAACGAAAGTGGACCAAGTTGTCAAGATATTTGTGATTGCAGGTGCAAAGTCCAAATTGTACTATAGACACAAGTGGATTATGTTGAGTAAAATTTAACACAATTGGTATGTGGACCACAAACAATTAGTTCTATTAAGTGAACTCTTGCCTTCCTTTCAATTCCAAATTGGAGTTTAAAGTATGATTTGCATGTCCAACCCCCAACCCATTAATAATTATATGATATGATTTTATAGAACGAAAAAGTTGCACATATGATAAATGGTTTAAGCCTTAATTACTTTTCTTACTTTTCAAAAATCTACTATCCTCACTGTTAATTTTGTTATAACGCGTTTAATTAGCGTGTTTTTTGAGTTTCGTATTGCATTAATTCCATCATAAATAAAATCTAAAAACATGTTGATTACATTTTTTTTTCTACATTAAACTTATATGTACTCAAACTCTTAACAAGTACCGGATACATAAAGCTACAATGATATAACTTTACGTCTTATATTGTAAATTATATATTGTTACAATGTCGGACTTTATATCATAGATGTATAGTAGAAGTAGCTGTTATTTAAACAATGACGAGTTCATATTTAAGCGTATGTTTTTCTTCAAAAGACGCTTTATATATGTAGAACACGGATTTTACTCAAAGTTATTAATAAATTTAAATAGTTAGATTATAGTCGATTAGTATAGGTTTCACGAGAATCAAAGGTCGGACTTTGTTAAAAGCTTAGTTATTAAAAACCGAAAAAGAAAGTTGAAAGGCAAATTGTGGTTGTCTCGTGAACTAGAAGTCTTGTCGAATGAACACAACTTACTCGTGTCAACCATCTTTTGGTTTGTGACATGTAATGTCACTTTCTCAGGTGAAAAATCATTTGCTAATATACTGTACATAATGAAAACAAGATGTTATGGGTATGTCAGTATGTGTTGAAAAAAAAAATTATACATATGGATAAGTTTCTTAATTTACTTTTAGTGCATAATATCTTTATTATCAATGCCAAACATTGTAACGTCAAATAGCTAGGACTGGAGTTGAATAAAAAAATGTGAGAAGCTTAAAAGTTTATTTATAGTCGCTTTCACTTGAAAAGTTATCATATCTATGTTACCTTATTAAGGAGGAGACATGTCTAAATAAGTAATTTCCTCCCCCTTTTAAGATGGCATATGAAGAGGCTCTTCACAAAAGTGTAATCTTTGGTCATTTTATTCCATTCATGCCCTTGTGTACAATATGCAATGCTCATTGTATATGTATATAGGGTCAAGTTATTCTACACAAGGTAATAAAAATGAGAAGGGTGAGAAGGATACAAAAAACACAATAGATCATGAAATATGACACAATGAGCCACAAAATATAACACAGTACCAAAAAATATAACACAATGTTGAAGAAAAAAGACACAATGAATTGAAAAAATGACACAATGAAGAAAATAAGAAAAAGACACAATGGTACATGAAAGACACAATGATATAACGCATATTCTAAAAACCACAAGCTAAAACCTCAAAAAAACGAAGACCTAAAAACTCACGTTGTAGGGTTCGATAAAACGGTTCCAATGACGCTTGAATGAGTTCAATCGGAGTCCGTTTGATACCCTTCCTACGACTTCCTATTTTTCTTTCACTGTGTATTTGATCCTAACCCTATGTATATAATACACACTCTTTATCCCTCTCTACATGGAACCTCCTTTGTAAATTTCATTAATTTAATCTCCACATATTAAAACCTTCATAAATTTCATAATTCATAATTATATTACAGCTTCAATTAAAGCTTCAATTCGTAACCCCAAAGCTTCAATTAAGCGAGACCTCTCTTCTCACTTCTCACATATTAAGAAGCTTGATCGATTTGTATACCTTACCCTCCATTGAATGCTGGCCTTCAACCGATATAATTAGCACCATTTGTACATTATAGTCGTCGATTCAATCAGCACCATTTTCTGCAATTTCTGCCTGGACTCGTGTTGGTTTAAAGGTTCACACTCCTGATTTTTATTTTTAAATACATATGATCTTAGGTGTGTATTATTTTAATTTTGTAAAATTATTGGTGTTGCCTTTCAATTGGATAACAAATTGAGTTACATAGGAAGTAATCAAATTATTTTTCATTTTTCATGTTTGGTGATGGAATTTATATTTGGTGTGAACCTGCTTTGTTGTTTTCAGGTTATGATGACCAGGGGCGAAGTATATTTGGGGCCAGGGGTGGCCCTGGCCCCCCCTGTTTTTTGGCGCACTAGTGGAATTTTGCGATTTTCATGGGTAAATTGAGTCCGGGTTAAGTCCGGCCCCCGCCGATTTTCCACTACCGATCGAAAAAAATTGAGTTCGGCCCCTGCCGATTCCGAAACCAAGCTTCGCCACTGATGATGACCCAAGATGGTAGTTTGGAAAAATTCAAGTCTTGGGTTGCAGTTATATCATGTGACTTCATCATGTGGAGAAAAAGTATACTTCTCATTGGAACGTGTAACACCTTACTTTGGAATTAAGGTATGTCATATACTCATTTATCTTTTTTAAAATTCTTATAAAATAGCATGGCCGGCCCTTAATAGGGGCGGCGTGGGCGACGGCCCCAGGCCCGAAAATCCCGAGGGCCCGAAGTTTTTTTTTTTTTTTTTTTAAGTTTTTATATATATATTTATGGGTTGTGGACTATTGTGATCATTTTTTTTAACATTTACCCAACTAATAAGGCCCAAAATCATTAAATTTTTATACCTATCAAAGCAAACCCAACCCAAAACTAGGGTTTAGAAGCCCAAAGGGTTTACCGTTTATACAACCGACGCCGAACACTCTAGACTTCCAGCCGTGGACCCTGTTTTTTATAGTAGATTTTATATATCATGATTGGGTTTAAATTATATGGGCCCGGTTTAATTGTTGTGGCCCCAGGCCTAAATTTTTTTTACAGTTTTCGGAGACGGCCCTGTAAAATAGCAAATACTTATATTATCACTTGTTGACCTGTTTACTGTTTGTGATGTCTGTATTTTAGGCTTATGGATTTAAGGATTATAATTTGGAGGTTGTTTATTAATTTTTATTAAGTCTTAAATGGTTTAAATCGAAATAGTTTTTGTTGCAGGGGACATATGGGTAAAATTATTAACTTTGTGGCTAGCGTGAGTATACCAGTTGTGTTCTTACATAAACGTGCACGTTATTTCATGTTTGTATTGTTTCCCGTAATCTTTAATTGCATATTCGTTGTTGGTGAAGATTTATCCATAATAAAGTGTCCAGTGCTTGAACAGGACCAACAATATCACTATAGCAATTCTGGGTTGTAAAGCGGATTACGTTTTGATGAAAAATTACTTACGATCAAAATGATCATGAAGGCTAGAAAGTCCATAAGAGTTGGTTGAAGATATGTAACAAAAAGTTATTAGATAACATTGTTTACTGAAGGTTCATCTTATATGGAAATGTGTATCCATAATATGTCCTTTTGTTTTGTCAATTAGCATTTGTGTTATCAATTTGTATTTCCTGTGGTCTTGTCAATAGGTATTTGCAGGTTTCTCAAGACTTAAAGAGTGGATTTTCGTGTTCAGGGCATCCAATCTTATGTGAGGAGTAGGTTGCTCCCATTTTGAGACCAACGACCTTTATCCGAAAAAATTAGTTTATTTTAAAAAGGTAGCATCTTACCACACATCTATTTAATAATAACAAGCAATGTTTGTGATGGTTCTATTAGGCTTTGTTGGAGCTTATAAACATTGTAGTAATTGGACATTTTTGTCTTTTTTTTATTTGTTGAATTGTATAACTCTTTAAAGCATGATGTCTAACCTCATATAATATATGTATTTGTTGCCAATAATTCTATCTCCTTCTCTCTGTATATTACAACTAACTAAAAGAAAACTTAATATCCTAATTTATGTATCAAATACTTTTAATTTAAAATTACCATTTTGGTAAAAAAAATTATTTTTTAACTTGGGTTACCTTTACGTACTTAGTCACGTTTAAAAACCGCTGCAACGCGCGGGGTAATTTACTAGTAAATAATCAAGAGGTAAAATAGAGAGAGAGACCCCATCATGCCTACATAAATAGTTAAATACATAATGTCCGAAACAAAATCTGAATAATCATACGGCTACACGGGGCGATCCATGATGGCTGTTCCGTGATGGTCGTAACCATCACGACCACCACGCCGGTCACCTATCACGGGATCGTGACCATCGTGCTTGCGACAGTCATCACGGCTCGCCAAGGATCATTTGACTGTTTACCTTTTAAAGAAAATTGCATTACACACATTCACCATTTTACCATTTAACCAATTTAAATCTTCTCCTACCAGACTCAAAAATTTCTTATCCTATAACATTCAAACAATTTCAACTCTTTTTCTACAATTTTAATATAGTGCTTTGGTCTGAAGAGGAGGAACTTGCGTTAGTCATCGCGTACAATAACATACATGAAGATGACGTGTCAACGAGCCACAGTCGAAGCCGTGGACCAAATTTGTCGGGGGAACAAAACGAATATCATCCTAGTTGTGAAAACTAACTGTAGTATGCAGATTGATAAATTTTAATATTTACACTTTGAATATCACCCTAGTTGTGAAAACTAACTGCAGTATGTATATTGATAAATAAAGGAGTATCGGATTTAAATGATCCCAACTGTCAGTTATTGGCCGCCCGATCTCAACAAAAGAAATGTGTGTTCGTGATCCCACCTTTTAACATATTTTCCACCATCAGACCATAACTAACATATTGTCCACCGTTTAACAATCAGTTGTTAGCCACCACGGGTCCAAACTGATGTGGCATGCTAGTGTGGCAAATTCCCTCTTGCGTGTCAAATTCTTTCTTAGTATTCCGTTAGTTATGATCTGTTGGTGGACAACATGTTACAAAATGAGACTACCAACACACTTTTTGTTAGTCGGGACCTTTGGCGGCCAATTGCTAATAGTTGGGATTATATAAATCCAATACTCCATAAATAAATGCATACATATTACATGCACACTACTAGAAAAAAGACTTTTAGTTATGAAAAATCATCGAGATTATACTCCAGGTGAAACAAGTCTATGTTTTGTAATGATACATACATACATGTTGTATATTCGATGAACTACTAATAATACATGCAATTACTCTTGTTATCATCATCAATCAAACAATTGTATAGTTAATGAACATTAAATAGGATAAATCTAGGAAACAAAAGATGGTTAGTAAAAAGTATAAAGAAATGATTACATAAGTAAGCCGAAAGTTGAGTATTGTTGCATAAGAATATGTATGTAAAATAATTGATAATCGAAGCGAAAGTGAGAAGGAAAGTGTATTGTGAACTGTGAAAGTGCCAAATGTGATGGTGACCCATCACTAAATATAAACCCTTTAATCCTTATCACATAACGAACCCTCGGTTTGGTTCACCACGTAGCTTGTTTTCACGCCTCCTGCCGTCGAACTCAACTTTTTTTTTCTTTGTTAATTGCTAATAATAAATTAAAATGAATGAACACGATATACTTCATTATTTCATTCCGGTTTCTATCTTATCAAAACATAATTATGAATATTACTATTTTTGAAAATGACTCAATGATCATTTGATATAGATAGATAGATAGATATAACTTATAAGACGCACATATTGTGCGACAATGTATCATGTATCATTTTTTTACTCGTGTATCATTGTTAGCGTGTGTGTGTATATATAGTTTATAGATATAGGGGAGGGTTATCTTGAGAACGCTAAATATTGTGAGAACTGTGAGAACAAGTAAAAAAATCAATCAAGATCAATTTTTTTTAATACAAACCTCATTATAATAAAAATACAACATTAATAAATGAATTTTCTTTCCAAATAATTCATCTTTTCTTGCAAAAACACTTTCAAATTAACTTTTTACACATGTGTAAATGAAACAGTTTATATATGTATAAACAGTAAATTTACACATGTGTAAAAACAATTTATTTTCGTATACGTTTGAATTTTTACGCGTAAATTGTGTTTTTGAGATTGTATTTTAGTAATAAAGATAAATGTAAAAAGAAATTTTGAATTTGAATGGTTTTAGATGCCGTTCTCACGGTTCGCACGAAATATAGGTGTTCTCAAATTAACTTTTCCCTATAGATATATGTATGCATGTATGAATTTGTGTGTGGTTATTTGTTTTAGTATCAATCACTTTATTCTAACACTTTATTATAATAGACTATATGAATTGTTCCTTTTTTTCACATGTTGAATATAGCGTCTGAAAATAAATAAGTACAAGACAAATTGACAATGATGCACTTATATGAACTTTGTAATACAAACAAATTTGGTCCACTTATTGATTTGTGTAAAATAAGGTGCACTTATATGTTTTGTGCATCCAAAAATTAATTTATTATATTTACCTATGATTATCCTTGTGTTCTACCTATTTTACCCGTCGTTTGTAGTGTTTGATATTATTTCCTTATTTAATTGATTGTAAACTAAGTCGATAGAAGAAAACTGTATTAAACAAATCAAACAATAGAATTACGACCAACTATACATTATTATTATTTTCAAAACGGGATATTGGCGCATATTGTTGCTCGCTTACCCATTATCCAAATGCAACTTGGTTTTTATTGTGTCTATAAATATATATAGTGTTTGCTGATTAAGAATAAGAATTCTCCTAAATATGTTGGCAAAGTATTGCACCTTGATACCTGATTATTAAAAGATGTTAATTTAAGCTTCAGGTTAGTTGTTAGTAGTAGTTTCATTGTTTTATTATTTTTATTTCACATTTCAAGCACACAAATGACAACACAATAAAAGTTATGTTCAAGCATTTCAAAAATCAATACAAGTAATAATGGCTCAAATGAAATTTGTTTCTGACCCAATTATATACAATGGATAAAGCCCAATAACCTAGCCTGTTGTGCCTGTGTTTGGGTTGGGCTGAGCTCGTGATATTTGGATCAGCACACTTACTGAATTCATGTTTTTTTGGTTTGCTTGGTGTTTGATGAAAGTTCTGGGTGTTTTCTAGGTTGTTATGAGGCTTGTAACCGAACACCAATGGGTTCTGTTCGTGTTTATTTGTTTAACTGTAACTGAACAAATAAGCGATCACAAGGGCATAAACAAATGTGTTGTATCGTGTTCGTGTTCGCTTATGTCCATTAGTTATTATTCTCAACGAACATAAATTGTTATAGATACATACTCTAGAATATGTTGGAGCCAAATTCAACACGCAATTGTGAAGCTTATAATTTTGAGTCTACAAAGCGGCATGTTGATACGAACCAATCACCGGGACCCTACCAGCTTACGTCTTTTTTTTTTTTTTTTATAAAGAGCTTACGTCTTTGGAGCATGTTAAAACCATACCCGTGAACAACCTGCACGTTTATTTTGACTCATTCAAACCTTTCACGTTTTGTTGGTTTCTGTATTAATGTAGAAGATTAGATGTTTCCATTATTACTGCATCCTTGTTTCATTTTATCGCATGCATGACCTCATGTTTCATTCTGCATATTAAACCATGTAGCAACTTTTCTATCTAGTTATTTGGAGCCTAATCCACTCAACGGCTCTATCGGGAGATTGACCGTCTCGAATCAGTCTATATCACATGGTTACTACATGTAATGAACATTTGAACCAATGGTCTGATATCAGTTGTGAGGGTTAAGGGAACCACACCTGTTTGATCTGAAATTGGTTCTGGACTAAAGAAGGTAAATGAATGAACATAAATAGATGCTTACATGTGTTATGCTCGTTCGTTCAATTGAACAAAACTTTGATAAATGCTAATGTTCAACAACAAAATTTACAACTGATTTCGAGTGAGCTTAGCGCCATTTAAACAACGATGATCCCATGTCAATACAACAAGTTGTCAAAGGAGAACCCAACAAGCTTTCTATCCATCACACTATAAGTTATGTACTTGATTATCGTCGTCTTTTTATTCGGCCGAAACTCAATGAACTAATGTCATCTCTTATAATGATGTTTAGTAGACCCTTCAACTAATGAGATATAAGAAGCATAATCACTAATAAGACCTTTTTCACTACTCAATTTCTCAAACAATTCTGGATCTCCATATTTACAATGACCTTCCAAAAGGATATTATAAGTAATGTCCTCCGGAACCACGCCCAAATCAAGCATCGATCGCAACAACTTATTCGCTTTTTTCAATTGCCCGAGTTTACACAACCCGCTCATCAGCACGTTATATGTTATAACTCCAGGTATAACTCCATCCCTACGCATCTCGTTGAGCAAATAAAAACCTGTCTTAACATCTCCCTTCTTACAGAACCCATCAATGACCATGGTGTAAGTTGCGGCATCAGGTTTTAAACCCGACTTCCTCATTTCCCTCAACGTCTTTTCTGCATCATGGACTAATCCTTCCCTGCATAAACCTGATATAAGTGCTGTGAACGCCACATTATCAAACTCGACGCCTTCATTGACCATTTTCTCCTTAACCTCAAGTGCCATATCCAAATTTCCCTCCTTGCAACATCCGTCAAGAAGAGACGTGTATGTAATCTTATCAGCTTTTAACCCTACCCGGGTCATTTCATAAATTAAATTCCTAGCTTCAGTAATCCTACCGCTCTTGCAAAGGCCGTTAATAAGCGTGTTAAAAGTAATCAAATCCGCTTTCACACCTCTAACCAGCATCTTACCATACATTTGCATAGCCAAATCAACCTTCCCATTTCTACACAACCCATTAATCAACGTCGTAAACATAACATCATTCGGCTCCAAACCCCTTCTACACATTTCATCAAAAATCCGAAACGCATCACCTAGCTTCCCTCCTCTACAAAGCCCATTAATTAAAACGCTATAAGTAAACACATCAGGCACAAGCCCACTCTCCACCATAACCTCCTTCAACCTAAACCCTTCATCCAATTTCCCTACTTTACAATACCCATTCAACAAAATATTAAAACTAACCAAACTCGGCCTCAACCCCCACTTACGCATTTCATCGAACACCTTCTTTGCATCATTAAACTTACCTTCTTTCACAAACCTATGCATCAAATCATTAAAAATATAAATATTCGGAGGAAACCCACATCCCAAAACCTCCAAATAAAAACCCCAAGCAGCCACATTTGCATTCAACTTCAACAAAGATTTAAAAACTCGATTACAAGATTCCAAACTAACCTTAAAGTTTTGTTCTTTTGCTAACCTAATCAACTGAACAGCATCAGAAACAAACCCATTATCTACATAACAATTGACCAAAGAATTAAGAATAAAATCAGAAACAACCCCATTTGTATAATTTTTAGTTTGAAGAAAGGCTTGGAAGACCGAAGAAGCAGAGTGTTTGGCTTTTTGTGAGACAATGGAGTGTAATAAAGAATGGGCTTGTGGGTGCATTTGATGGGTGATGAGATGTTGGATCATGGTGAAGTAGGATTGGAGAGTGTGACGAAAAGGGTGTTGAGTGGAGAGCCATTGAAAGAAGGAGAAGAGGGTGTGTGGGGAAAGAGAGTGTGGGTTAGTGTTGATTAGGTCGATGATGTGAGAGGGTTTAAGGGTATTAATAGAGGGTTTGAAAGCGGGGGATTTGTTGGTGATGGATTGGGAGAGAGTGGTGAGGAGTGGGTCGATGGGTTGGTGATTGGCGGTGGTGGAGAGGAGGCGGAGGAAGTGGAGGTGGAATGGTGTTCTGAAGATATGCATACTCGTAAACACAAAACTGAATTGGTGTATAACGTTTTAAAAACTGGTTTTTTAATTATACTGGATTTTGCTTTAAAAAACACGGTTTAATCGGTTGAACAGCGTTATATCGGGTGGTTTAACTGGGTTGTTTAGTTAGCTATATAATTTCATAAATTATAACATTAACACAAAAAATAATTTAAAAGTACATAATTGCATACTACAAAAAAAGTTAATCAATAATTAAAAAATAATTCAAAAGATAAGCTAAAGTTTTTAATTTTTTAAAAGTTATTCCTTAATAAAAAATAACTCAAAAACTAACCTATGCCAATACTGGTATAGCGGTTTAAACCAGTATACCGGATTTTACCGGCGGTATAAAATCGATATCGTTTCCCATATTTACCGGAGTGTTTCGTATTGGTTTTTAAAACATTGCTGGTGTCTGGCTCTGAATTTGTTTAAAATTTCCTTATGGGCTCTTTGGCAACTTCTGAATACAGGTCTGAACCATTAATTGTTGAACCAGTAAGAGGTCTGAACCATTCAAATTCAGTATAAAATATAATTTCACATATTATTATATACACACATAAATGTGATCTCTCTCTTCAAATCTGATCTCTCCTCCCTCTTCCTCATCTCCCTCTCTAAACCTTCCCATTCCCAACACAACCATCACCGCACCACCACCACCACAACCATACAACACCACTACCACTACCACCACCATCACCTTCCTTTTCTTTCAATTAGTGCACACACACATACCCCCTTATGTTTATGTAACCGAGAGAGATAGATTGATAGATAGATAGAGAGAGAGAGAGAGAGAGAGAGAGGGGGTGGGGCGTGAGAAACATAAGCGGTCGACGGTAGTGGTGATTGGTATAGTGTCGATGGTCCAAAGGGTTGGACATTAAACCTGAACAACCTGTCGAGTAAGGTGACAATGGGGTATGGTGAGTTGAGTGACGGTGGACACGGTAGTTTAATTTTGGTTTGGTGGTGGTTAGTTATGGTGGTCACTAGTGCCCTTTGTTGCAGACGGTGATGATGTTGGGATTATTAAGGGGTTTGTGCGTTGAGTTAGGTAGGATTAGGGTTTTCAATCGACTTAATGAATGGGAGATGGAAGGAGGATCAGATGGTGGTGGGTGTCGTGCAGTTCAGTGGTGGGGGTGGTGTAGTGTGGCGGTGGTGGGGGTGGTGTGGTAGGGTTAAAGGCAGGGAGAGAGATTTACAGAGGGGGGGTGTGTTTGTGACTTACTCTGTGTCTATATAAGACACAAGATATATAATAATTATTATAAAACTAGTTTTTTACCCGAGTTGCGTGTTGCTACAACAGTTCAGTGTCTTACATAAAATGAACTGATAAAGGTTGTTGTGCATCAGAAGTAAAATATCGTTGTACCACTTTGACATCCGTCATCTAGAATTAACCAAAAGCAACTTTATCCACGATGTGGAGAGCCCAAGAATCCCTCATAGCCCAGATATCGTTCAACACAAACCTTTACATATATAATATTGAAATTCTATAATATAAATGAATTATATTATTTGGTATGCATAAGTTTACATTTGTTATGTGTATGTGCTCTTTTAGCAGCTTAAAGCTTGCCTATACAACTTCAACAACGGAGCACGCATAATGAATGCCTCCAAATGAAAGGGTATAACCATAACCGACCCACTCCTGCAGTCCAATGATATCGTATTACTATCTACTTCAAACATCGAACTATTAAATTAATGACAGATCGAATTAGTTTGTTACATATTCGTTTGAGCTTATCTTTGGGTCGAACCAGTGATTAATGGATAAATTAATTATAATGAAAAAAGCTAAAAAAATTTTACACGAAGCAATATTCTTTCCTATGAAAATTTCTTTGAAGGCTACTGCTTACTCTATCTTGTATCAAACATTTTTCTGCAAGTTAGCAAAAAACGGAAGGTTTAAAAAATCTTCTTTTTATAAACGAAATTGAGCAACAAATCAACCTATTAGTTGGCTAGCTTTAGGCTTCATAGAAAATTCATACCTCATAAGTATTTCAACCTCTATAAATTCTCCTTTTGAACAAAGAACCAGCCAATTATTTGTCAAATTGCCTTGCATTCTCCACGGAAAACTCATTCATTTTGACCTTCAGAATCTTCTTCTTCTTGTTTATTTTAACAAAATTGACCAAAAACCAGCCTAGCATTTATCGAATTGTGTTTTTAATGCTCAACAGGAAACTCAGTCATACTGATCTCTAATGATCATTGAATCAGTTCATCTTGAGTTCCTAATGTACATTAACATCAACCATATTTCTAGTATCACTCGGCTATCGCAAATTGCCTTTGACAATCTCAAAAAACTCAGACCAAGAAACAAAGGCAGATGACAAACACACTATGGCAGCACATCAACCAGTTGCGTTTTGAATGGACTACGACTCACATCACCTTCACAGCTAATGCTTAAAACTAATAGCATATATCTTACTTATTAGAAAAATTGTTGTCATCATTGCCGATAACAACACTTGAACACATTAATTACTGTCAATTGTACCATAAATTGAGACTACTCCACAAAAGCTGATATAAAAAAGACACACGTAGGTGATGATTTCATAAAAATATGATAATTTGGTACAACAGCAGGACACAACTTACCAGAGTTTCACCAGAACCCTAGCCGGCAGCGGGGTCTTTGTCCATTGTCTTTTCCAGTGGTGATCGGCGGCATGTCTACCTGCCATTCTTAAAACCAACACCGGTGACACTAATCGTTACCAAGGGTTTTGTAATTGAACTTGACATCAATGATGCACGAACACCCGTAGGGTATCTGCTAGAGAGGTTCTATAGTCAGGATGCGAGTAGAAAATGAGAAAAACCCCACAGATCAAGGCTTCATAAAGATACCACCGACAACCGGATTTACTAGCAAAGATGATGCAATAGACTAGTATATGCGCCACCATCCACAATCATCAACACCATATAAAAACCCTAAAGGGTTAATACGATGGCCGGACATGGACAACATCATTGGGGGGGAGGGGGCTAAAGCCGCCACCATCACCACCCACATAGGGGAACACACCACCAATTGACACAAGCAGCAACAACAACATCAAGAAACGACGGTGGTGGTATTCTCTTAAGAGAGAAAGAATGGCCTACTGAGAGACAATTAACAGAGATGATCAAAAGAGAGAGAGAGGGGATAACAAAAGAAACTTGTACAAAAAAAAATGCATAATGAGGTCGTACAATTTGCAATAGTGTCTTTACCCTCACAAACCAAACTTACTAAATATAGAGTTAATAATATGTAAAAAATAAATTTTAAATACCTGTGCATTATAGACTTTTGGTGTAAATGACAGAAATGCTCTTTAAGTTAACAGACCTTTTGAACGATGTTAGTAATATGGACTCAATAGCTTAGTTAATTTCTAACCAGGAACTCAAATAGTTAAAGTTTTGAACTTTGGATTCAAGTAGTTAATTACACCATAACACAAGGATGCAAATAGTAATTCACTCTTATTATTATGTCTATTCGGAATATTCATATTTTCACGTTAAAACATACTAGTGAGTAACCCGCGCGTTGCGGCGGAAATAGAAATTGCATCAAAATCTATCAATTCATTATGATGTAAAATAAATCCTAAACTTTTTGTTTAAATGCTATATTAAGTTAAAAAAAATACTTGTAACAACATGACATAAGTATTCTCATCTCAAGTAAAGAATATTTGTATCAAACTATATATATTCATTAATTTTCTCTGTAGATTCTCATCTTTTGAAAACAATTAGTAAGATAGTAGGATGCACTGTGAGCCAGACTTTACTAAAATCGTAGCCTACAGAAAATGTGTAAAATGTATAACGATTCTTATTATTTGGGTGTTATAATGATTTACAAGTACAATACATCAATATATAAATTCTAATATAGGGTTTAGGAAACTTAATCCCCTAACCCGCATAGACATAATTAGAGATGGCTAAATTAAACAGAAGCTCTCTTCTTCGGTCGTTGAATCCGGTGATCATATAGTTTAGATCAAATTAGGCATGTTTACGTGTATGAATATATATAATTAGAGATGGCCAAATTAAACAGAATCTTTCTTCTTCGGTCGTTGAATCCGGTGATCATGTAGTTTAGATCAGATTAGACATGTTTACGTGTATGAATATTCATACACGTGATACTTTCAGGATTCAAACCATAATTTCTCGATTTCTATATAGTATGATCAAGTTTATAAAACTTTAACTTTTATGAAGTATCTACATATAAATATTATAATAAAATATGTAGCATTATGAATTGTTTTTGATATGTTTTCTATTTAGTATGTTTAATGTAATTATAAAATTGAATGTAGAGAGATGGCTAAATTAAACAGAAGCTCTCTTCTTCGGTCGTTGAATCCAGTGATCATATAGTTTAGATCAAATTAGGCATGTTTACGTGTATGAATATATATAATTAGAGATGGCTAAATTAAACAGAATCTTTCTTCTTCGGTCGTTGAATCCGATGATCATGTAGTTTAGATCAGATTAGACATGTTTACGTGTATGAATATTCATACACGTGATACTTTCAGAATTCAAACCGTAATTTCTCGATTTCTATATAGTATGATCAAGTTTATAAAACTTTAACTTTTATGAAGTATCTACATATAAAATATTATAATAAAATATGTAGCATTATGAATTGTTTTTTATTTGTTTTCTATTTAGTATGTTTAATGTAATTATAAAATTGAATGTAGTGATGTTTCATAAACATCTCTTGACTTTCTTTTGATTAAACTAGTGTGAATGCCCGCACGTTGTTGCGGGAACTTATAGTTTTTTGTTTGCCTTAAGAAAGCATTTCTAAAAAAAATAATGACTAATTATTAGACCAAATGGTTTTTTTTTT
Source organism: Ambrosia trifida (assembly GCA_028751855.1). NCBI lineage: Eukaryota > Viridiplantae > Streptophyta > Magnoliopsida > Asterales > Asteraceae > Ambrosia > Ambrosia trifida. The sequence continues at coordinate 214,907,648 of CM054122.1, read as the reverse complement.
AAAGATTAATCTAAATAGAATTTAAAATGTCAATAAACATGAATTTTTTTCTATCATTTCACTTAAGGTAAATACTCAAAGCTATTGTATAAAAAATTCGCATTATTTGACTATCACCATAAGCAACGATGTTAAAGTAGATACACAGGTTTATCCGGAGCTCAAATTAGATTGAGATATCTAAAAACACTATAAACTAAGCATTCAAAAATCTAAACAATAATACCTTACTTGGAAGCTCCTTGCCATTCTCTTGTAGTATTCCTTTATAAACAACGAATTTTCCCCCTAGATTCAGTTAGAGTTATCTTATCTAATAGGTGCAGCAAAAAATTGATATAAAAGCAACGAAATTAAGACTCATCATGTCCTAACCAATTAGCTTTTCTTCTAAAATAGTTCTTTTTTTTACTCACAGAGTAATTTAGTAATATCTTGAATCTTCAAATATCTTTTAACAAATCAGCCATGCTTGTTTCATCAAAGCAGCATCCACAACAACTACCTTCAATATGTAGACATCATTTTTGTATGTTATGAATTATGTGAAAATGAAGCTCATGGACAAAACCAATGCCTTCTGAAGCAAAAATGACTTACAATTTGACAAATTAACGGCCTAAAAGTTGGTACCAAAATAAGCTTGATGAATCGCTAAAAACATTTTTTTATTACCATTATCTACCCTGCCATATGCAGTTTGAATCTAACCTGTTGATGCCTTTTTTTGTTTGTTATTAGCCATTTTTCTTGATGATGCATTGTTAACAGTAGAACCGACATCTTCTAAAAGCACTCGTATAGAATAGGCTGAAAAAACGGCAATAGATAATGTCATCATAACTCAAAAGTAATGGATGACGAGGAAGCACCTCAAAGCTACCTGTTGTCAAACCTACAACAGCCCTCAGGCATCTAAAACCCCATCTAAGTTCCACAACATTGTTTCAAATGTCACAGTTGAGGACACGCTGCATCGGAGTGGCCGAACAGTCGAGTGATCACTCTTGCCGAATTCGAGGCATTTTCAAGCCACAGTATGATGAAGGGCCAATTGAGGAAGACCACTGCAAACTAAATGATGAGGTTGAGCTAGGACCAGATGAAGTAGGTTAACTGGAATCTACATGAACCCAACCGAATGTAAGGCTTAATCGGCAAACACCACAATCATGTAAGGAATGATTTTTTTTTCTGGTTAATATACCAAAACTAAAAAAGAAATAATACTTAATCAAATGATTAGAACCCTTTCGAACTGTCTTTTAAATTACTCATTTAATTGTTTGACTCATTATCCAACTTAATTGAATTCTCAACCACATATCATCTACCGATCATTATAGATTCAACAATTCAGCAAATCTGTGAATAATGTTAACTGTCAAAAATAGTGTCTCTGGTTGGAGGTCAAAGTTGTAGTGCACCTGTTTTTTTTTTTTGAACGATCAACTAAAGTATTGCCGGGTACTCTGTACGCGGCCCCCAATGGCCGAAAGGGGCCCCAGACGGCCTCTAGTCCGTACGGACAGAGCCCTTCGGTCCACCCGTCTCCAGTTCCAGGGAAAACCCGGCCCACAAACCCGCCCGAAGGCACGACGGTAGTGAACCGGTAAAACCTGGAGGGATCAGGAGTCGAACCCATGACCACAAGGGTCAAGGGTCTCTCCATCACTTCCCAACCACCTACCCCACCACAAGGGTGGGGGTATCCATCACATGCCTCCTGTGGGAATTGAACCCGGCTCCCCCAAAGAGAGAACCAGCCCTTTTACCACTAGGCCACATGATCAGGATTGTAGTGCACCTGTTGAATTGTCAATATTAGTAATAAATATAGATGGATAACCTTAGATGACCATGATCTAATATGATATGATAACTGGTTAAAATTTAAACGTTATAATTACAAATTTTAAAATCCAACTGACTAAAAAGTTACCTCAATGAGACGGTCAATTAGTATACAACTCTCATCTTCTCAATGACATCAAATTGTTGTGTAATTCAGCGAGACGATGCTAATTCTGCAAAGAACCAAAATTAGGTCTCATTTAAACTTCTAATAATACTCTAATAAGAGAAAAGGTCGTAAACATTGAAAGATTCTATATTTCACCCGTTGGAGAAAAATATAATCAAAATCAACCTACTTTAATGTAAATAGATCAAAATTATCTCTAGCGAGTACCAATAAGAAAGGTGAATATAAATTTAACGATGAACACGATTTTATTAGTTTGATTTTCTACAATTCTCCATTTCTGTGAAGGAAATATCTCATATATCTCCCTCACAACCTGTAAAGTGAAAGCGTTTTGTTTTGTTATATTTTTAAAGTTAAAATTTTATATGAAGAGATAAAAAAGGTGGAGTGCTATATATTATGTGTATCATGTAAAGTTCATCAGAATTCACAATATTCAGAACACTTTTGCAGCAATACATGTTGGTATAAAGTTCATCCATGTCGCATTTCTTATCCCAAAGGATCCTCTCAGGCCTTAAACGCATCTGTGAAGTTACTAATACTAAACATTATGACGCAATACATTGTAGATTTAAATATAGTAAAAGAAAAGGCTTGCCCATTTTGGCCCGTATACATATAAATGGTCGCTTTAAGTGGCGAACAGATTAAGCAAAATGATTTAGCTATAAAGAAAATGGGTCAAAAGGGATGGACTTTGGTTTGGTAAAAAGTCATCCGTAGTGTATTCAAATGCTTAAAACCATTTTTTTTTCAAAATAACCCAATAACAAAGCTTAACCCAAATCGACCAATAACTTCGGGTATTCAAATATAAAGTTTAAATCATCCCAAAACTCATAGATTTGGTATAATGCACACACATACACACACTTCAACACAAGCAAATTGGCTATGTACATATATATTTTAAAAGAATGGTGAATTTGTTTAAGACTCATTAGCTTTTAAAATCAAACCATCCTGCCACATCCCAGCTACAAAAAAAAAAAAAAAAAAGGCTTCAACAGCCTGAAGATGCATATAAAGTTTTAGGTTATATAGCTGCTTACATCTTTCATGTATCTACACGGGAGGACAGTCTGAATTATGGTCCTATTTCTATACAAATAAAGCAGCAAAGTTAACACTAAATATTAATAAATTAATTTAGTATTTAAATTGATAAGAGTAAAAAATTAATATCTTGTAAAATTAAGAAACAAATTTTGAATCGAAGTTCAAGATTGCTGGTATGATTGAACAAATGGTCATACTGAGAACAAAAACTCACCAGGATCTGTAAGCCATCCCTGTGAAAGCATATCCAAATCGGGCCATGAATTCCCAACAAAACCGTTTCCATCTATCATACCATCTGGTGCAAAATCTCTAAAAACATCAAGAATTTTCAAATTAAATGAAATGATAAATCATCCAAATTAATAGTTCGAAAGTAATTAATGGTACCGACTAATTATAGAAAAAACAGGAGACATGAGGTTTACCTTGACTCGCGTAAGAGAATCAAAACAATACGGGGTGTTGGCGTTTTGCAATGATGGTCGAAGCTAAAAAGGCGGACGGAAACGACAACCGGATGATGGTGTGTGACATCGATGATGGACGGTTTTGTGCTTAAAAAACTAACCAACCACTATGGATTGGGGATGTAATCAGATCATTCAACGGATGATCAAAATACTTAAAGCCTAAGCAGTAGCTAGTAATTAAAAAACACTGATTAACAACAACCATAATCTAAACCAAATGATGGAACAGTACCTGTGAACGAAGCACCAGCAATCCCTTCTGAACAGTAGTACAGATTGACGGGTTATATGGGAGGGAGAGTAATGTTGATGGCAAATTGAACCAATGAACCATTCAATTGCCCTTGATGAATAACGCATTCAATTGCAGTTGATATGATGAGGACCGGACCATTTAATTAAAAATAAAGAAAAGCTTCAATTGCACTTCTAACAAAGAGATGGGTGTTTATGTTTGATGATTTGTTTGAAAAATTTTGAAAGAAAAGGAGAAGATGAAAGCGCTTTTGAAACTAATTGCCCTATTAAATGTATGAAACCGAAATCGATTCAGAAGGTAGAAGGTGAAGGGGAAAAGGGTAGTAGTGCAAAATTCCACATCCAGGGAACAAGGAACGTTTGAACTGCCCCATTCAATCACCCCTCTCTTCTGATGTATGGATGGAAGAAGGGTAGTCATGTAAATTTGTTTTCATATTGCAAAGGAGTTTGTGGGTGAAATGTCTAGATTAGCCTTGAAAGTGTCTTAATTGTCACCAACATCCCTATAATACCCTTATCAAATAAGCTTTATTCTCTTATACTTGTTGCTTTAAAAATTGTACCCATGTTAAAATTCCAATATGGTACATCACTCTTCCTTTATAATGTATTATAGATATGGTGTTCTAAAGACATATTTGCCCCTCAAAAGTAGTTATTTTATGTATTGTGTGTTGTATCATAAGCATCAAAACTTATACATCTTAAAATTTAAGAAGTCCTTGGGAAATGCTTTATAATATAGATAGATATAGATATAGATATAGATATAGATTAAAAAGAAATAAACGGTTGTAAATTTGGATGTATGCTTCAGTACTATAAAACCTTGCTCTCACTTCATTCTCCAAACACCAGAGAAAAAGATAATGGCGAGGGTGACAGATTTCGTGAACCTCAATCTCTCCACCATCCATGACAAGTTCATTGCCGAGTACATCTGGTCAGTTGTTTCCGATTACCTTTTATGATCACCATAAATATTACTTTTTTTTTCTTTTTTTTTTCACTACAAAATTAGCGTCTTTGAAAAACCAAAGGTTTTAAATTTTGTTTTACAAGCTCAATATTGTTAAAGTCAAGCAACGAAAAACATAAATCAAGTTTGCGGTCTATGGTTGTATACAAACTTTGTAAACTGATTTTGGTTAACATGTTAGACAACAACAACAACATATAAATAGATCAATTGTAAAAATTCATATTGATTGAAAATTTATAAGCATTATTAGCGTGAAAAGTTATTTAATTAATTTTTTTTTTTGTGGAAATGATTTAGTATATTTGGAGGGACACACGTCCCACTCATGCATTGGTTGTTGACAAGTGTTTATTAACAAATATACAAGTGTTGAAACACATTGGACTTCCGTTCATATTGAAAATAACCAAAATAGTCTTGTTAACAACCAAAATAACCATGCATTATTACTTTTCTATTTTTATTTTTTAAATATTGTTTTAGAATATATTTCTTTTTATAGGATTGGTGGATCGGGTATGGACATCAGAAGCAAAGCTAGAGTAAGCTTTTACTTTTCAAACAAACTAAAACAAAGTAAAATAAAAGGAGTTAATCAACTAAATGATTTTCAGTTATTAAGTAAATCCATATATATTTCATGGCATTTCTTGTTTTTTTTTTTTTTGTTTTTTTTTTTGTTTTTTTTTTTGTGTGTGTGTGTCCAAGTTTAGACTCTTAGTGGATCAATGAATGACCCACAAAAGCTTCCAAAGTGGAACTACGATGGATCAAGCACTGGACAGGCCCATGGCCATGACACTGAAGTCATCTTATAGTCAGTAGCCCTCTTCATGACATATAACAATTGTTACTTATTTTATTTTTACTTATTCTTAATTCTAATAACTAAACAATTTATGATGAATTATATAGTCCTCAAGCTACTTTTAAGGATCCTTTCCGGAGGGGCAACAATATCTTGGTTAGTACTTTCATATTTCATATTTACATTACATGAGATTTACACAAGCCAAGCTGTTAGCCTGTTATACGGCCTCCATGAGATATTTACTAAACAATCTTCGTTCATGTTTGTTTTATGCATTTCTATTGACGATTAACGTACTTTTCTTTGTTCTTTTTAATTTAATTTAGTTGTATTTTGTTATCATGTGACCTGACACGAACCAGAATGAAAAAAAATAATATATAGACATGAAGCCAACCGCGCTTAGAGTAGTAGTTACCTAATTATAAAAGATAATAGAATTAAGTTACTTGTATGAATTGAAGGTGTTGTGTGATACCTACAACCCAATGGGTGATCCTATCTACACAAACAAGAGGTTTGAAGCGGCAAAGATTTTTAACCATCCGGATGTTGTTGCTGAACTCCCATGGTAATTATCATATGAATTTTTATTATTTTGTCCCAAAACTTATAATATAAAGTTTATATTAAAAATGATCAATAAACAAGTATCTAAACATTATATTCACAAAATTAAGAGATTTTAGTTTTTAATAGGTATGGGCTTGAGCAAGAATACACCTTGATGGAGAAGGATACCAAGTGGCCTTTGGGTTGGCCTCGAGGAGGCTTTCCAAGACCTCAAGTAAATATTTAATCTTTTAAGTCAATTTAGTTTAGTTATTACAATTTTTTTTTTGATGTGTTAACTTGCATGATATTTTTGTATGAAATGTCACATTAGGGTCCATACTATTGCGGGGTTGGTGCTGAAAAAGTGTTTGGGCGTGACATTGTCGACACGCACTACAAAGCCTGTCTCTATGCCGGGATTAATATAGGTGGTGTCAACGCTGAGGTGATGCCCGGTCAGGTAAAGTTAATTCGCGAATTCTAGATACAAAGTGTGTGTATCAACTCTCTACGAAGAACTTGATGTGTTTTATGTGCATTTTTTGACATATGAATAGTGGGAGTTTCAAATTGGACCTTCGGTCGGGATCACTGCTTCGGACGAATTGTGGGTTGCACGTTATATACTTGAGGTAATTTAGTTAGGTTTCTAAATTAATATTTAACCATTGTTGTGTGTTGATTGGTAAAAATGATTTTAGTTGTAATGACGGTTAATTAACAGCGAGTCGCTGAGATTGCTGGAGTGGTCGTCTCATTTGATCCTAAACCAGTCCCGGTTAGCTTTTTTATTTCAAAAAACCAACTTGGTGTGTGTGTGTTTGGTGTGTTATGGACATATTGAAGTTTACCATAGTTTAAGTAACAAATTTGGTGTGTTTTGACATGTTTTCAACAGGGTGATTGGAACGGAGCGGGTGGTCACACTAACTATAGGTATAACTTATAAGTTGTACATATATTAATGTTAGCTTACTTTCATCAATTTTTTGTTGTGCTAATCTAATATCTAACCATGGTTAAAATGTTAGCACAAAATCGATGCGGGAGGATGGTGGATATGAGGCCATCCAAAAGGCTATCGAAAAGCTTGGACTTAGGCATGAAGATCACATCGCAGGCTATGGTGAAGGGAATGAGCGTCGCCTAACCGGGCATCATGAAACAGCCGACATCAACACATTCTCATGGGTACACGAAACCAACCAAAAGTCTTTTAAGTCCTACAAATTAACTTTTCATTTGCATGCTCTAACTCAAATAATATTGAGAATTTGTGATGGATCTAATTTCAACCTGAAACATGGCCCGTTTCATTTGGTAATGAGTAATGACTGGGATGTCTTTGCGTTTTGTAGGGAGTCGCGAAGCGTGGTGTGTCGATTCGGGTGGGGAGAGACACTGCAAAAGAAGGGAAGGGATATTTCGAGGACCGGAGGCCTGGGTCGAATATGGACCCGTATGTGGTTACCTCTATGATTGCCGAAACCACTATCTTGTGGAAGCCTTGAGCTTGGTTCTATGGGTTGGACTAAAAATTTGCATTACAGTTTCTAGTCATAAATAAGTGGATTTATTGACCGGATAATATGCTTTGAATATTTATTGACTCTACTTAATTAATAACCTTTACTGTTTCAGTCATACATTTTTTTTATAATTTTTTATTACAAATGATGAATAGGATAAAAATAATTTTACATTGTTTGTTTTATAATTTTTTATTACATTGTTTGTTAGCCTATCAGATTAATAAACAAACTTTAGATAAACAAAAAGGCCCAATCGAACCATAAAACCAAGTCACCAACTCTCAAAGTGTGAAAAAAGGCCCAAATTTTAATCATAAAAGCAGTTTTGGATAGAGGTGCACAAAACCGGGTTTTTTGAATACCCGGGTTTGGGTACGTACCCAGGTTCGGGTATAATCGGGTAGGGTACAATCGGGTATTACGAATAACCGGGTCGGGTTTGGGTATTAAATACCCGGTTTTCGGGTACAAAAAACCTTATCCGTGTGATTTTTTTTTTATTGTGTTTAATTCATTTCTTTTTTTTTTTTTGTTCCTAAGCTATTTTTGCATACAAACTTCTTAAATATTAGTAAATAACATAAAAATACATACTTTAATATTAGATTCCTAAAAAAAACATTATAAGTTACATTAAATAGTACTGCTTACATATTTATGTAATATCTAAAAGTCTAGAACTAGTACTTAGGAAAACACAAACATGCATACAATATACATAAACAATTCTCATCTATCTGCTTATAATTTATCATTAATGATATAAAATAAGTTAATTAAGCTAATACTAGTGTTATTCAACATGATGACAACTACGATTAAAATTTAGATTACTTATAAAATTAACTATTTTAAATAATCGTTAAACTTCACAAATGAATGGGGTATTCTAAAGAACCGGGTACGGGTATTATAATACCGGTTTTGGGTTTAAACCAGGTTGAATAAAACCCGGGTTCGGGTTTTAGGTGAGCTGGATATACCCTGACCATACCCTACGGGTAGGGTTGGGTACGGGTTCGGGTATGAAATACCTGGGTTTCAAAATACCCAAGTTCAGGTATTTTCTTCGGGTTCGAGTATTTCGTGCACCACTAGTTTTAGAGTCCAAGTAAAATAGTAAATGCAAATTTTGGAGATTGACCTGCCTAAATTAAGGCTGCTATCTTCTGATTTCGTCTCGACCACTTTTCTCGCTAAATGTAACCATTTAACATCCCTAGTTACTTCCATTAGAGTTGTATCCACTGGCGAAGCTTGAGCCAAAATTTCGGGGGTCGAAAGTCATCGATTACGGGGGTTCGAAACCGTATATATTAAAAAAAATCTATACGGATATCATATAATCAGAACTTCAGAGCGAAAATTTCGGAGGGTCGGCCGCTCCTCCCCGCCCCTATATAGCTACGCCCTTGGTTGTATCAAAACAAGTGTATTCATTTGGATGTTTTTTGGTTTCTATTGTCATCAACCAACACATTGCTGGGCTAACACTGACTTTATCTTGTTGTAACTGTTTGTGGGGTCAGCAGGTTCTATATTCCTTTTTTTGATATATGCATCGATTTTGTGGTTTGGTTAGACGATGTCAATTTACCTAAAACATGTTGTTTCATGTTTAGCTTCGCTTTTAAAACTGTTTGTCCCGCCATGAAACCAGTATCCCGAAGTCTCACCAAGGGGACACCCTAGTGAGGTCTACGCATGCGTGTTTACCACCCCCAAACCAAATACGAGGACATCTGCCAGGTGCAGGGTGAACCTTCCTTCCAACGGGTCTGTTAGAAAGTTCACGGGGGCTTCTTTCTTAGCAGAAATCCTAGCTCTCCTCAGCACATTCCACAAGGCATCCATAACCAATTCGTGTCGGTATTTGAACCCCGACGGCTCCCTACATTGGAGGGCGTGCTCCCCAAGTTTATCAAGACAAGTTTTTTTTTTTTTTTTTTTTTTTTTTTTTTTTTTTTTTTCAAAAAAGACATGGCTCGTCTACAGGGAACTGAGGGATCATAAGCCGGTATTTAAAGATAGCTCGATATTCAGCCGCCAACATACATTGTCCGAGCCCCTCGATTGGAAGAACATTTAAGAAATCCTGAGTATGGGCCTTTTGGAGGCATTCAAGCACTACATTCTGGCGCAAGGATATAACAAACTTCTCTCCCGAAGTTTGAAAGGTTTTACAATCAACACGTGTTTGTGTCATTTGCCTTTGATATATTTGGATCTATAGACCTTGAGGCAATGCGTTTCCTGGATCAGGTGCAAAAGGTTGTGCACAGTAATGATCCGTATGTAAATAACCAATGTTTTATTTTTTTACAGGGTAGGATTTGCAATTCAAAAGGGGGTTGTGACACAGCTTGTTGCCCGTTTACCTGCCATCATCTTATAACTTGTCATGGTTTATTTATATAAAATAAAACTAGTGGGAATGCCCGCGCGTTGCAGCGGGTGCGTTGTTTTCGCCTTGTAGTTGTTGAAGTTTGATGTGTGTGTATAGCGTTTGTGGGTGATTCGTTATGTGGACGTGAAGTATGATGCAACGATAAGTTGTAGTTAGGTGTAAACAATAAACACAAGTTATTAAAATTTGAAATTCATAAATATAGTTTACAAATATTTTTAATGGGTACATCAAAATTATCACGAAGCAGGGGATAGCAGCTTTGTAAGAGTGAACTAAATATTAAATTGGGGTTACTCACATGCTCTAAATATTAGGTATTGTCATAACACTTGCATATCTTGATGATCTCATCTATATGCTTTGCCCATTATTCGTCGTCCCAAAAAGGGGTTACTCGATTGCTGCATTTTTATTTGGTTACTAGGGCGGAGTCCCTTCTGAGTTTTCCCAAATATTAAGTTAAAAATAAACAAGTGTTAACTCAGGTTTCTCATTTTTTGTCACTTTCATCCAACCCCCCAACTCCGTTAAGAAAAGTCAGTTAACTCAGGGGTATTTTGGTCACTTTGCATATATATCGCTTTTTTTGCCACTTTCATCAACATCTTACCTTATACACACAAACCCATTTACAAAGAGTTTGAAAGAGAAAGCTAGAGAGAGAGAGAGAGAGAGAGAAAGAGAGAGACAGGAGAGAGAGAGAGAGAGAGAGAGAGAGAGAGAGAGAGAGAGAGAGATCAACGGAGAGAGAAAAGAAAGGAACGAAGGAGAAGGGGCGGTGACCGGTTCATGAGAACGGTTAGAATAAGTAAGATCGATGCAGAGGTTTTACAGGTGATGTTTAGCGACGACAGCGACATCTTCGGTACCAAATTAACCACTGTTTTCTGGAACCCTCGTCGTCGTCTCCATTGTGATTGACAACCACTAAAGACAAAATTATCGAAACAGAGGAGGATTATGGTGAGGTGGTTGATAATTATCGGAGAAAAGGGACTCACCAGAGAGGATGGCACCGGCGCCGGTCACCGGAGATGGTGATCGGTTAAGCTTTTAAAACACACAGTGTGTGTGTGTGTGTGTGTGTGTGTTTGTTCGTTGTTTGTGCAGAGAGAAGGAAAGAGGGGTTTATATAGGTGGTTCAATTGGAGGGGTGTTTGGTAATGGGGATAACAGCTGCACTTGGAGCCTTTGACGATGTATTTACTAGCAGATTATGAGGCGTATGGATGAAAATGGCAAAAAAGAGATATATATGCAAAGTGACGAAAATACCCCTAAGTTAACTGACTTTCTTAAGGGAGTTAGGAGGTCGGATGAAAGTGACAAAAAATGAGAAACCTTGGGGACATAGATGAGAAAAAAAACCATTTGGACTAAAGAGCCATTTTTGACCAAACCTCAAGGACTAAATTTGCAATTAACTCTAAAAATTAACATAACTAGTTGATTTCCCTATCGTGCGTTGCGCGATTTTCTTTACGGGTTGCGTTTGCGAGTTAGGCAAGCCAAAAAAAAAAAAAGAAACTGCAAGCAATACATGAATACACGCATTTTACTTTTTACTAGTGGGTTGGCCCGCGCGATGCGGCGGGTACACAACCTCTAATATAATGCTACTATACACAATCTAAAAGACATGTTATAAGATGCTAGTCGCACTCTAAAGCATTTAAAAAGTCGTTAATATTCTCTAAATATTTTTGTTTAATAAGAATAGGGGACCAAATTCCGGCTTAGTGATATGATAGTTATGAATGTGAAATATTTATGTTGTAAACTATGTCGTCAAGGCGAATAGGCGCACTTACGATAGCCAGAATGGCATGTAAAAAAGAAAATAAAAAAATTAATCACTTTATTCATCTATGCTTTAGTGATTGCACGAAATTGACTAAACACGATGTATCGATGGTTAATGATAGAGTTTATGAGTTGCATTATTATTTTGCATTGTCCATGATTGATCCGTGATAGATGTATCGATGGTTAATGATAGAGTTTGTGAGTTGCATTATTATTTTGCATTGTCCATGATCGATCCGTGATAGATATATCGATGGTTAATGATAGAGTTTATGAGTTGCATTATTATTTTGCATTGTCCATGATCGATCCGTGATAGATGTCTCGATGGTTAATGATAGAGCTTATGAGTTGCATTATTATTTTGTACAATTGCTATTAAAAGTGGTACATAAGGGTATAAATGGAACAAAGAGGGTAAAAATTTGGAGATTACACTTGAGGCTTTTGGTATGTCATCTTAATTTTGACATTTTAGACATTTTTGGCCATGGCCCCCCTTTTATAATGTAGTATAGATATAAATAAACATAAACATAAAGAGGGAGTAATTATAATAAAGAGGGATGAAATTAAAGAGGGATGAAATGATTTCTTTAGGTTACATGGTACAAGTATCTTAATGCATTGAAAGGTAAATTAGGAAAGATTTACATGACATTTGAGGGTTAAAGCACATGGCTTTTCATATGCCATCTTAAGTTTACCAACTTGGACAACTTTGCCCATCCCTCACTCTTTATAATGTAGTAGAGATATAGTGTTTGAACAATACCAATGTTAGCATACAAACTGCAATTGAACTCAATATATAATTAACTAGCAGATTACTCGTACTAGTCCAGGTAGCGACGGGTTTTCAAAGAAAAAAAAAAGACATCAAACATGAAGCTAGCACTTGACTTAAAATGTTAAAAGTTTGCTTTTCAGCTTAAAGTTTACTGCCTATATAAGAGTTCATAAAACTAAATCAATGCTAGTGCAAAATTAATTTGCAATAATACCCTTAAAAACTGGGTAGGGCTGATTAAAAAATAAGTTTGTAAACAAAACATAAGCCCGAAAACAAAATTAAAGATTGGATAGATAAAACCGGGGAAGTGAAAATTACACATTAGCAAAGTCAAGAGTGTTAACAATAATGGCGGAGAGGAAGGCGACACCGGTGGTGGGTACACCAATTTTATCCGACAATGATCTATTTTGTTAAATAATATATTTCGTATTCATTGATTTGTAAATTAGTTGACCCTTATTATGAGTGTCATTTAGAAAATAGAAGAAGATTAGTGAATACTGATAGCGGCCGTTTTGGTTTAGAAAATAGAAGAAGTTTTGTTCCCGTTAAAAAAACAGTGAATACTGATAGACCAAAAAATCCACTGTCGACTTTAATTTCACAATTGCATTTGAAGCTATTAATTACTTGTCTAATTTAGGTTGAGAATATGAGGCATGTTATTTACACAATAAGAAAAAGTAAGTTTGCACAGCCCTCTACGGCCTGTAGAGGGCTCTACGGGCCGTATAGGGGGTCAGTGTAATAAATGCTCAACCCTCTACGGCCCGTAAAGCCCTCTACGGCCCGTAGAGGTGGTTTGGTGGAGTGCATTTAAGCCCTACACGAGCCGTAGAGGTCTCTACGGCCCGTAGGCAGTACGAGGTACGAGGTCATTGAATGAAGTGTCTGACATTCAGTGTGTCAGTCTGAAAAAGCTAACCCTCTACGGGCCGTAGAGGGCTATACGGCCCGTAGAAAACCTGGTTGTTGGGAGCATTAAACCCTATACGGCCCGTATAGGCCTCTACGAGCCGTAGAGGGTCCAGATATATTCTTCTTCCTTGTCTTCTTTCTTCAGTTAACGAAAGAAAATTTAAAAACGCGGTGCACAAAAATCCGATCGATTCCAAGCTACCACGATGTCTTCGGGTCACTACGGTAATGTTTCGGATGAATGGGAGCATTCGTTTAGCCTATCTCACGTCTCGGAAAGCCTTTTCGGAGCCGTGGTGGAACGTGGTGAGGAGGAGGTTAGCTCCGTTGTTCGCTATGGTGACGGGAATGCACTACCCGATTTGAACCTGCTGCCCGATTTGAACCAGGAGTACGTAGAAGAACCGGGGTCATTTTACTTGCCTCCGCCAAGTCATCCACAGTACGAGGGAGGTGATAACGGTGGCGAGGAACCTGTCCCGGACGTTTCGTACGAAACGAATCAGGTGTGTTTATGAATTTGCACTTGTTTATAATTTAGACCCGTGTATATTTAGACTCGTATATTTAGGGTTTGTGAGATATTTAAACCCGTGTACATATTTAGACTCGTATATTTAGTCCCGTACCTAAATTTTTTTTAGGGTTTGTGAGATTTGAACTTGTATATATTAGTTGTTATTTGAACTCGTAGGGTTTGTGAGATTTGAACTCGTATATATTAGTTGTTATTTGAACTCGTAGGGTTTGTGAGATTTGAACTCGTATATATTAGTTGCTATTTGAAGTCGTAAGGTTTGTGAGATTTGAACTCGTAGGGTTTGTGAGATTTGAACTCGTATATATTAGTTGCTATTTGAAGTCGTATATAAATTTTGCAGGTATTCAGGTCTCTTAAAGACCTCGCAGAGTGGGTTTATCAAAGAGCAAAAGAAAATGGTTACATTACCGTATTCGGACGTACTGTTTCTGAAGGCAGGGGGCCGAATAGGAGGGTAACATCGGCATGGATACGATGTGACCGTAGTGGCGTACATCATAGTGTAGCCACGGTTCGAAAGACGGGCAGTAAAAAATGTAATTGCCCGTTTCAACTAATAGGGAGATACCACTCCGGCCACGATGGTTATATTTTGGAGGTCCAGAACCAAACACATAATCACAAACCTTTCCAACACATCGAGGGTCACGCGTATGCTAGGAGGCTGGGTCCGGCCGAGTTAAAATTGGTGGATACACTTTATTTTCAAAATGTTACGCCAGTAGACATACATTCGGCCGTTAGAAAACAAAACCCGGATAGTCCCTGCATCTTAAGAGACATACATAACACAATAACCAAGGTTAAGCATTTGTTATACGGCGGCAGGACTCAAACGCAGGTATTATTATTATTATTATTATTATTACTTCTTTATTATTATTATTATTATTACTTCTTTATTATTATTTTTTAATTATTATTATTGCTATGCAGGTACTCGAAGCCACATTGGTGGAAAAAAAATTTGTTTACTTCACCCGGAGGAATGACTCGACAAATGCAATCGAGGATATTTTGTTTGTCCATCCCACCTCGCACAGGTTATGGCGTGCGTTCCCGCATGTGCTGATGATTGAGGCGACCTACAAAACGAACGAGTATAAACTTCCGTTTGTTCAAGTTGTGGGTATGACATCAACATCCAAGTCGTTTTGTGTCGCCCATGCATTCATCTCCCGTGAAAAAAAGGATAACTACCTATGGGTGCTACAAAGGCTTAAAGAGTTGCTAGAAGATAGTACGGAGCCCCGTGCTATAATAACTGATTGTGAGAAAGCCTTGATGAATGCATGCGACATTGTATTTCCAGCAGCTTCGAAGTTGTTATGCAGGTATACATATTATTATTATTATTATTATTAATTATTTTTATTATTATTTTTATTATTATTATTATTATTATACATTCAGGTATCACATTCAACGAAATATATTGAAGCACTGCAGACAAGCCTTTGGAAATGCAGATTGGGAAATATTCGTGAAATCTTTTAAGCGATTATGTAGATCTTCATCTCCGGAATTTTATAGTCTCTGGTTAGACCGATTCTACAAACGACTATGTCAGGACGAACGAGCTGGTACATATTTTATTAATTTAGTTTAAAACGCATACATACACACATTAACAAATATCTTTGTTCTATCTTTTACAGGTGTTTTTGAATATATAGACCGGGTCTGGCTCCATGACTACAAAGAAAGGTTTGTTTCTGCATGGACAGACACAAACTACAACTTTGGTCAGTATACGACCAACAGAGTTGAGAGCCAGCATTCAAGGTTTAAGATGCACATTAAGGGGGCTAACAACTCACTCCACAAACTTGTGATGATTGCAGACGATGTTGTAACGTCACAAGAGAGGGCAATAAACCACTCGTTTATCTATGAAAAAGGTGCACCATGACATACCTCTTTTTGAGGACCTACTCGGTAAAGTTTCCCATGCAGCGATCGAGAAGTTGATAAAAGAGATAAAAAATATAGAGAGGTTGAAGGAACGAAAAATGAGTTGTGGTCACCAGCTTTTCACGAGTTCTGGGTTGCCGTGTGCATGTCAATTAGATTCGTATATAAATAAAGGTAATACAATTACTTTATTATTATTACTATTATTATTATTATTACTACTACTACTACTATTATGTTTATGTTTATGTTTATGTTTATTGAATACAGGAATAAAAATACAGCTGTCCGAAATAGACGTCTTCTGGACACGACTGAATTACGAACCGGAAGTAGTATGGGGAACGTGACCTTGCGAGTGAGTGGGAGATAGTCAAAGAGACACTGATGTCTCAATCACCACGCGTTCAAAGAAATATGTTGTCAAAAATAAAGTCGGTGGTAAATCCAAGTATGACTGACACTCAACCTCCTGAGGTACAAAAGAATACTCGCGGGCGCCCAACTACAAAATTAAAGAAAAAAAAACAGCAGGAGGATGCGCAAGAAGATGTTAGTATTATTATTATTATTATTATTATTATTATTATTATTATTATTATTATTATTATTATTATTATTATTATTATCTATTGTAGGAAGACGAGCCTGTTAGAAGACGTAGGCCATCAGACCCGGGTAAAGATAAAATGAGAGTGTGTAGCAAAAAGTATCCACTCTTAGTAGGGGACAGGTACATAAATAACTATTTATACATACATACATATGTACACATCCCCTAATCATGATTTCCCAATGTTTGGCGGTGACATGTATAAATTTGTGCTTAGACAATTTAAGCATCAGATTGATCCCCTTTATCGACGGTTTGTCACGCATATTCAAAATGTTCAGCCAGACGGTAACTGTGGGTTCCGATCTGTAGCTTTGGCTTTGGATATGGAGGAGGAAGACTGGGATTTGATCCGCCACCTTCTTAAAGAAGAGCTGATGGGTCAATACCATGAGGATTGGTACGAGATTTTGAACCGATTCGACGATAACGGTTTCGCCCGCATATACTCGTCCTTAGATTGGACGGGAGTCGGGAACACACCCAATTCAAAGTGGATGGAGATGCCTTTGACTGGATTAGTGATTGCTCAGGCATTTGGTGTGGTTCTTCAATTCTTCAGTCCTCTTGGAACGAGCACATTCTTCCCTATTCACAAGCATCCTCAAAGCGTGCCAGAACATCGGGTCATTTCGATGGCCTTCGTGAACAGCAACCACTTTATCACGCTAAAGCTAACAGACGACGCTCCGATGCCTTATCCGAGTGGAGCATGGAGGCGTTGGGTAGATGTAAATCACAACCCATGGTTAGCACTATACAGGGATCGTCTTGATGAGGGGCGTAGGCTATCTCAAACAGATCCAGAGTGGTTTGACCTAACAGGCTGTCCTGATTCTTCTGATAGTTCGGTGTAAATTTGTTTTTATAATGTATAATGATTTATTAAATACATTTTTTTATTTTTTATTATTATTTTACATATACAATATGAAATGAAAACGTTCTTTTATAAAAAAACCTATACCACCTAATTAAAACTAACAAAATTTAAAAAAAACAAAACTTCTACTGGGCCGTAGAGGGTTCTATGGGCCGTAGAAGAGAATTATCTACGGGTCGTAGAGCCCTCTACGACCCGTAGGCTTCTGGGACAAGCTCGTAGGCACCATCTATGGCTCGTAGAGGCCATTGAGCCTACGGGCCATAGAGGCCTCTACGACCCGTAGGCAAAAGTTTTTTGATTTCTAAAAACTTTGTAAAGTTTATAAATATAATCATTAGTTTTTTAAAAAAAATATGAGTCTACGACCCGTATAGGTCCCTACGGGCCGTAGACGAGGATTTTTTTAAAAAAAATTTGGGTTTTCATTTATATGTTATATTTAATTTTTCTGGATAATATTCCAGTGAACTGGTAGCCCAGATGGTCCCCATTGTGTGTATAAGTGTGTATGTGTATGTGTGTGTGATAATTGACAGTCATGAGATCGATCCATGTCCCAAACGTTTTTTTAATTTTGTTTACCTACGGGCCGTAGAGACCTCTACGGGACGTAGGTAAACAGTTAAATTTTTTTTTTTTAATTTTGTTTACCTACGGGCCGTAGAGACCTCTACGGGCCGTAGGTAAACAGTTAAAATTCAAATAACACAGTCAGTCGAACCATTTTCCCCAAATCACAAAAACTAAACCCAACCCTAACCCCCCACCGCCCCCTTCGACCAAAACCACCATCACCACCCTAATCCACCACCACCACTTCCTTCTCCACCACTGCAACCACCACGAGGTGCTAATCCACCGAAGATCGAAGGAAACAGGTATTTTTTTTATTTTTGTTTTTTTTTTCTTTTTTTTTCTTTAAACGATGTGTGGGGTGGGGTGGGTGTGTGGTGGTGGTGGTGGGCTGTTGTGGTGGTGGTTGGGTGGTGGTTGGGTAGGGTGAGTGGTGGTGGGGCTGTGGTGGTTGGGTAGGGTGAGTGGTGGTGGTTGGGTGGGTCTGTGGTGGTGGTTGGGTCTGTGGTGGTGGTTGGGTGGTGGTTGGGTAGGGTGAGTGGTGGTGGGGCTGTGGTGGTTGGGTAGGGTGAGTGGTGGTGGTTGGGTGGGTCTGTGGTGGTGGTGGGGCAGTGGTGGTGGTGTGGCTGTGGTGGTGGTGGGGCAGTGGTGGTGGGGCAGTGGTGGTGGTGGGGCTGTGGTGGTGGTGGGGCAGTGGTGGTGGTGGGGCTGTGGTGGTGGATATAGTTTTGGCGATGTTTTTGAATCGCCAAAAACTATATAGTTTTGGCGATTCTTTTGAATCGCCAAAAACTATATAGTTTTGGCGATTCTTTTGAATCGCCAAAACTAATATAGTTTTGGCGTTTCTTTTGAATCGCCAAAACTATATTAGTTTTGGCGATTCTTTTGAATCGCCAAAAACTATATAGTTTTGGCGATTCTTTTGAATCGCCAAAACTATATTAGTTTTGGCGTTTCTTTTGAATCGCCAAAACTAATATAGTTTTTGTAACATCGCAAAATTTTTCCTAAATTTCGTATAGGTAAAAATTTAAACCACCACTTTATTTGTATTAAACTACTTTCGTACAAAAGTTACCATGTCAATTTTATATTTAATAATAATAATAATAATCATAACAAAAATCTATAAAAGTTAGTTAAAAAAAAAAAAGAAAGAAAACAACACAGCATTTGTAACAGACCTATGTCCAACCTCCCTTCACTTTTAGAGATCTCGGAGCCCAAGGATCACAGCCCACGAATGCCTCGGCCCACTTGTCTTGGATCCGGCCCAAACACAAACCGGCCCAAATACCCTTCCACCCCTCCCCTTAGTACGATTTAAAAACAAAAAGTTTTGTTCCACCCGGGTTTCGAACCCGAGTCACCCTCTACACAACACACGCACACGTACCACCTGCTCCACACTCCTTTGTTGGTTTAACCCAACTTAAAAATTATATAACATCACATAAACGCAGCTCCTTTCCTCTTCCTTGTACGCGTATCAGCAGCAGCAGCAGATGATATGCATTTCTTTTTTTTCTTTCCAATCAATCCACTTATTTTTAGTATAATTGAAACAATTAATTACCATTGACCTATTTTTTAATAATCCCCGCGTCCATTACACGTCAATTACGATTAAATTGACCCAATTACGCGTTTATCATTAAATCTTGGTCAAACATTCTAAGTTGTATAATCCGTAAGAATTAGTATAAATTTGACAACCCATGACAACCTAACAGTGCCGAAACACAATACTATACCCTCAATTTCTGTAAACTAACGATCTTTAATCAAGAATTAGCTCGTGTTTGACTTCGTGTTTGACTGCGAAATTGAGAAGCTTTGCGTCTGGTATGTTTCGATTCTTTCTTTTTGTATGTTAATCGGCCCTTTCCTGACCAAAACCCCATGTTTAATCGGGTTCAATCATAGTATATACTCGAATTGATGTTTTAGGGTTCTTAGGGGAAGACGATACGCGTACTGATCATGTTAAAAGTTTTCAGAAACGTTTTTAAACCAACATTTGATCAAGATCAGTTGGTAAAACCTTATGCTTGGGCCGCCCCTGGTCAAGGGTTCGAGCCCTAGCAGCTACAACAATTATTTTTTTTGGTCTATATAAATATATACATTCACTTATATGTTTTTTTTAATTAGTTTTAAAATACTAAAACTCTTTTATAAATTCTACAAAAATTATATTATGTTAATCTGATGAAAAAGTTCAACACCCAATTTTTAGTTTTCAAAAATTTATTTATTTAATATATTTAATAAATAAATTAAGTTTATTCCATTTTATTTATAAAAATCCATTAAAATATCAAAACGATCTTTTAAATTTCCACAAAAATTATTTTAAGTTTTTATAACATTAAGCTTTTCAGAAATGATTTTTATTTCTGAAAAATCATTTATTTAATATTTTTAAGCAATTTTTGTTAGATTTAATCATAATTAAATCATAATAAATCCAATTTTTGGTATTTTTGCACCAAAATTTTATACAATTTATTTTTAAATATTTAGAACAGAAATATGATTTTTAAAATAATAATTCTTTAATTTTAGTATTTTTGAATATTAAAGTTAAGTTTTGGCAATTTGTTATAAATAGAATTAATATTCTATTTTAAAGAAAATAATTTTATAAAAATTATTTTTATACTTTAAACACATTCTTGTGACCATCCTAGATTTAACATTTATAAAAAGATTTTTGGTTAATTATTTACTAATATTCTCTCGATTATCAAACATTTTTAATAATAATCAAACGAGCGTTTATCCCCAATTCGAAGCCCTAGAAACTTATACATTTGTAGACTTGATAGACTTAGACATATTTATTACTTTATCATAGGGTGATACTTGATACATTTGGTCAACACAATTATCCAAATTTCTCAACAGATATAACATTTTACCAATGTGAGTTTTACATAGCCCCTTTTCTATTTATCACCATTTTTGGGGTGAAACTTGTTACAACATCATTTATGCAATTCAATCATCAATGTGTCTATGTGTTTTCTATGTTGCATTATGTCTTGAGCATGATTAGAGTAAGCACCATTCTAGCATAATCATTAACTCCGTACAAGCCGGCGGTATACATTGATAGATCTATTGGACTGACAATCCCACCCGGATACGTGCCTCCTACAAAGGTTGCGTGGGTGTTTGTTATCGTATAACATATTCAATTGGACCATGAGCGTATGGTATGTATCATATTATAACAGTCATCAGGGTTGGTTATGCACTCGATTTATTTCTAGTATGTTCTCACATATGGACTAGATTGACATGACACATGAATTGCACAACATTTTTATTCAATTATCAAAAACCTATGTAATTCTCACCAACTTTTGTTGACCCAAAACCTTTTCAACTTAACATGTTTCAGGTTCTATTTGCTTGAAGATTTGATTTGATGCTTGAAGATATGTGTATAGTTTTATTCATTTGATGTACAAATTCTAGAACAAATGTATGTAATTCATTTAAATTATTTAATGGAATTTATTATTCACCATGAGCTACTGGACAATCATCAATACGTGGCACCCCGATGTTTCCGCCATCGGTTGGGGTGTTACAGTTTTGGCGTTTCTTTTGAAACGCCTTAATTATAGAAACACCCTAACTAACTATATATTCTTTGATTTTGCAGTTATGGCAGATTTTCTAGACGAGCAGTACATGGACGAGGAGGAGGAGGAGCAGCAGCAGGAGGATGAGCCCGTGGTGCAGGTGGGGGCTGCCATGGCAGGGGGTGACTTGTCAGGCTATGAGCATTGCACTTTTCAGCGATTCGATTACCCGAGTCCCAGATTTCAGAGGTTGAGGAAGAAGAAGATTGGAAAGGCGCGTGGGATTTCTTGGGACGCGCTTCGGGAGTGTGGGGGGGTGCTGAGGCGATTCCCCGAGAGTGGATCCCGGAAGGGAGCCCACTGGACAAGTTTTTCGACGACTTTTGCGCGCCGTCCCATCGGCCGTTTGTGATAGAGTTTCTATCCACCTTTCGGTTTCGGCCGCCCACCGCCGGATCGTCGGACGCCGGATCGTCGGACGCCGGATCGTCGGGCGCCGGATCGTCAGGCCGCCCACCGAAGGATATTGAGTTTTCCATACTCGGCGTTGAGTATGGTTATTCTCTAGATGAGTGGGCTACGCACACCCAGTGGTACACTCGCGACGACCTTGTAGAGGTATTAATATTATTTTTATTTTTATTCTTATTATTTTTGTTTTTGTTCTTATTCGAAATGTTAAAATTAATGTTAATGATAATGTTCAGGATGTCTACACTAGGGCGGTGACTACTGTCGCTGATGACGTCCTCTATGCGTGGTGGCCCACCATTGGCGGTCCCGAGTTCGGCAACCCGGCAGAGAAGTATTATTATTATTATTATTATTATTATTATTATTATTATTATTATTATCATCATCATTATTATTATTTTTCAATATCTTTGTTCTGATTATTATTACTATTATTATGCTGTGCAAGGAGAGGTGTGACAGGGCATCCAATATTCGTCACCCCGTAGTTCGTTACATTCACCGTTGCATTACTTATTCCCTAACGGCACGGGGGAATAGTAACGAGCGGGTGACGAAGACGGACCTGATGTACCTGCATTGCATACTCACCGGCACGCCGATTGCCTTGCATCGGGTCATGGCCGAGTACTTTGCCTCCTTCCCCCATAAGCCGTTGAAGGGAGGCATCTCATGCGGGGGGCTCATCAGCAAGATTGCCGAGCGCTGCGATGCCGTGAAGTATTACGGTTATGTTAACCGTAATCGGTTTCCGTCACTACCGCCCAGGTATTTCGGTTATTAATGTTATTATTATTATTATTATTATTATTATTATTATTATTATTATTATTATTATTATTATTATTATTATTAATGTTAATGTTTATGAGTTTCTTTCAGCCCAATAGGTCTACCCACGATGAAGGCTATGCTTTGTGCGGCGAAGAAGGCGAAGACGCCGGATCATGATGCCTTCCACTATCTGATTGGTCCCGGTGGCGTGGAGTTTGTGCATGAGCCGTTAGTACATCAGGGCCTTAGAGGTATTATTATTATTATTATTATTATTATTATTATTATTATTATTATTTGGGAAACTTGTAGACAACTTGTGTTGTCTGGTTTGCCTAAAAACAGGGGAAACTCTGGCCAATTTTTTTATAAAATCTTGGAATATTATTATTATTTATTAATGATTTATTGTTATCCATTGCAGGTGATGCTGTGGAGGTCGGGTTGCAGTTTGTGCATGAGCAGGAGGGGGCGGTCTTAGGGACGTCGAGATGCCTCAGCAGCAGCCTGAGGACGTGCAGATACCGGCGCGCGTTTATCACTCTCTTAGGTTGCCTGCTGATGTTAGGGCGGACGTACGTGCGGCTGCCGAGGAGGCTGTCGAGATGCGTGCGTGGCGTCAGCAGCAGGACATCTGGCGTGTGCAGCAGGACATCTGGCGTCAGCAGCAGGAGGTAGAGATGCGTCAGTGGCGTGATCGGCAGGATGAGGCGATGCGCTGGCTGATTGCTGGCCAGCAGGATATGTATCGCCAGCTGGGCATGCAGACTCGTCTCTCACCGACTTTAGGGCCCATCACGCAGCAGACCCAGCATGAGTCTGGTACCTCCTCGCAGCAGCCCGGGACCTCGCAGCCGCAACCGACGCCGACGCCTGATCATGATGCCTTTTGACTTATGATTTTCTGATTTGTGAATGTTTTAAACAATTTTTATTTTGAACGCTTGTGTAAATGTTTTAACTTTTAATTTTATCGTTTGGTTATATAAACGTTTGTGTTTATGTTTTACACGCTTATCGAGACGACATTAAAAAACTAAAAAAATTAAACAAATAAAATTTATTTTATAAATTTGTATTAATGTTTTACATGCTTGTGTTAATGTATTACACGCTCGGGATTAATTATTACATAATTAAAATGATTTAAAAAAAAAACCCTTTCTACGGGTCGTCTCGATAAGCGTGTAATGTATTACACGCTCGGGATTAATTATTACATAATTAAAATGATTTAAAAAAAAACCCTCTCTACGGGTCGTATAGGCCTCTACGGGCCGTAGAGGCTGCCTAAGACTGGTTTATGTTATATTAAAACTTTCCAACTAAGAAACCAGCGAACTGGTAGCCCAGATGGTCCCCATATACGAAATAAGACTTTGTGTGTGTGTTTGTGTGATAATGTGCCTAAGATCGAACCTCGTCCCAAACGTTTTTGGTTTTTTTTTGTCTACGACCCGTAGAGGCCTATACGGGCCGTAGGCATCATAAAACATCCATCTCGTCCTTCTTCATTCTCAAAATTAATAAGACTACTTCTACGAGCCGTAGAGGCCTCTACGGCTCGTAGAAGTCTGAAAAAATTGGCTCTACGACCCGTAGAGGGCTCTACGGGCCGTAGAGGGTTGTGTGAATAAAATTTATCCTTGTGCAAATAGTGGGAGCCGAGAATATAATGCAGCTATAGATGGAAGATGGTTCGTTGTATTGCAGAAAGGAATAACACTGCTACTTATCAATCTAGACAACAAAACTACAGTTGATGTAAGCTTGGCTCTAAACAGCACATGGAGATTAAACACACTGATATCTCCTGTTCATCATCATAAAGCAAACAGGCCAAGGAATAGCAAGATTGGCGGAACAAACATACGAGAAGAATACCATTTAACAGCAAAAAACGGGAATTTGCACAGTCAAGTGATGATGCTTAATGTTCAAGAACTGAGAGTAAATTCATATGGGGAGATACCGCAACTGGAGCCTTTGCATGTGAATTCTACGGAGCTCATATGAGTTGCTCCTCTTTCTATTGTGTTTGCTCATCTCCCACATCTTACTTTGTATGCTTGCAACAATTAGATGGTTAACATATACATATATACAGAATGGAACTGAGAATCGGTTCCATTTTGGTTATTGATTCATAGGTACAGTCAACGCTATTTGGTTGATTCTTGAATCTTTTTTGATTGATATTGATTGTGATTGTTTGTGTATGACTTTATATTTGCTTTTAAGGTTTTTTTTTTTTTTTTAATTTAGTTATTTCTGGGTTATATTTCTTTTCTAATAGAGTCACGGGTCAAATGGGTAAACTTTAAAGTTTAACTAAAAATGTGTCAGCTAGGTTTAATGAGTTGAAACTCAATCAAAATGTATTTAAAATAAAAAAAAAAGCTCATATATAATCTTAATGAAGCATATTGTGTATTATTACCAGCTATATTTTACAGTTAAATCTCTTCAAACCGAAATAATATACAATAATCGAGCGTGATAAAATGTTTCTTACAGTTATTGCTTCACATAAATACAATACTTTTGGTTAGTAAAAGTAGGTCACCTTCTATGCAAAATTGTTGAAGGAATTCATCAACCCAAGTTAGCGGTGGTCAATAAAGTATCATCCTTTAATCTTCCTTCTTGAAACTTTGAGGCTTACTGCTCGCAAATGCTAACCATACGATCGTACCAGTGAGGTAGAAGAAAATCGATGGCGCAAAGAGTGACATCTACATGGTAGCAATACAACTTTATTAAATTACTTTTAACTAAAGAAGTGGACGTTAGGAAATGTTTGATAAAACTTACACCCCATGAATGTGTTGAATCAAGAAGATATCTAGTGAGAGCAACGCCTACAATTCTAGGAACTGCTCCTACAGTGTTAGTAATGCCCTGAATGCATAATTCAAAGTTTCTGGCTCAAATATGTCATTCGACATGTAGTCAAGAGTTTTTAGTTTTGAACTATATGAACTTGGCCATTTATAACCAAAAACATATTAGATATTATAAACTATGAACTTAATTCTTATATGTATTGTAATAAGTAGATGATGGATATATTGTGTGTATTATATATGTGTGTATCTAGTTTAAATAAGTAATATGTATGATAGTTAGAGTATGGAAATATAAGCTGCAAATGGGTCAAAGAAACAAGGCTGCAACTATCGAACAAAAGGCTGAAACACATCAAAATAACCGGAAGACCGAAGAAAGGAGCAAAACCAAATATGATGAAAAGACAGCAATGTCCCTGACGGTTATTATGGTTAAATCCGATCAACATCAGAAGTCAACCATGACAGTTACTAATCTTGACAGTTAACAATCTTTGGATATAACCGTTGGAAGATAACTGCTTATGTTTTTCGAAATGTATATATAGACCACATCGGATACATTTGTTCCTTACCAAGATTGTTTTATCCTAATACAATCCTTAATTCTCTTCTATATTCTATCATTGAGTTTGTGTAGTGTTTTCGATTTCTGTTTGATCATTGTATTAATTGTTTGTTTCGTTTAAAATCATTCCGCTGCCAACATATCTGGTATCAGAGCCTTGTTGGTTCCTGAGTACGTATCCATAACCATCTCAAACAGAAAGCGTTGTTTCACTGTTGTATTAAAAACCATGTCGAGTCACTCAATGAATGAATATTCTGGCCCAAGAAGAACGATGTCCAATCCCACCAGAACTGAAGAGAAGAGACAAAGCAAAAGAAACTCGAAGAAAAGATCCATAGAAAGTAGAAGATGTTACTATTGTCATGAACCAGGCCATTTGATCGGATCCTGTAATCAAAAAGAAAGAGACGAAGGAACACAACTCATCAAGGATTCGATAGAAACAGGTATAAGTTTTTATCCCTCGGTTGAAAAGAATGAGAATGATGATTACATGTTGTATCACACGGATCATGAAAGTTGGAATCAAATATGGTATGTTAGTCCAAACTTACAACATCATGTGTGCGGAAATTTAGATTTCTATTTGAAAATTAAGAAATCTTTCGGTGTGGAGAGTAGATTTAAGAATAATTTCGTTTTCATAAGGGGTGTTGGAGTAATAAGTATAAATTCGAATGATGAAACTCTTATAATTCCGAATGTATTTTACTCTTCCGATATACATGACAATTACTTAAGTTTACATCAATTAAAACTCCAAGGTTTTATAGTCAGAATTGAAGGAAATAATTGTTATGTTTCAAACATGTTCAAAACTATCACAATATTTCAAAAGAACATGTTAGAAAATCGTGATACAAAAGAAAATTTGATAAGAACTCTAAGTGATGAAGGAGAGCATGAGAACAAGAAAGAAAAGTACTTGAACGAATACTTTGAAACATTGTCTCTAGATGCGGATGAGAATATAAGAAAAACAAAAGAAATTGTAAGCAAATTAGAATTCTTATCATTTGAAGATTGTATTAAGTTCTTGGAGATAATTGACAACATGGAGAATCCGTGGGCATTTAGAGATATCTTGAAAGATCCGTTTCTAGAAATGGTAACTTGGTTCATAGAAGATTATTTGAATTTAACAAGTAGACCCTTGCCTCCTAAAAATGAGAAAGGAAAAGAAGTAGAGTTGTTTGATCTATATGTATTGGTAAAGAAAGAGGGAGGGCATAAGAGAGTAACAACATACAATCTATGGGTGATTATAGCCAAAGACTTAGGACTTGATTATGAAGACAAAGACTATGTTCGAATTCTGTATGCACAGTTTTTGGATGTAATAGAATGGCAATATCAAGTCAGAAAGACAGCCATGAAAGTGGCTGAATGTTCGAAGCAAAGAAGAACAGAAAATAGCAAAGAAGATCGTTCAACCTGTGAGTTACTTCATCAAGATGCAAGATCATATGAAGAGGACTATGCTTTATATATGGGAGGAGACTGGATTGCTGCTAAAGAACTACAAAAGAAAAGAAAATATGACTTCTCAAGAGCAGCAAAAGCGTTGGATGAAGCGAACAAGACACTGCCGATCCAAAACTTGAACTATTAAGTTCATGTTTAGGGGCAAGTATTAGATATTATAAACTATGAACTTAATTCTTATATGTATTGTAATAAGTAGATGATGGATATATTGTGTGTATTATATATGTGTGTATCTAGTTTAAATAAGTAATATGTATGATAGTTAGAGTATGGAAATATAAGCTGCAAATGGGTCAAAGAAACAAGGCTGCAACTATCGAACAAAAGGCTGAAACACATCAAAATAACCGGAAGACCGAAGAAAGGAGCAAAACCAAATATGATGAAAAGACAGCAATGTCCCTGACGGTTATTATGGTTAAATCCGATCAACATCAGAAGTCAACCATGACAGTTAACAATCTTTGGATATAACCGTTGGAAGATAACTGCTTATGTTTTTCGAAATGTATATATAGACCACATCGGATACATTTGTTCCTTACCAAGATTGTTTTATCCTAATACAATCCTTAATTCTCTTCTATATTCTATCATTGAGTTTGTGTAGTGTTTTCGATTTCTGTTTGATCATTGTATTAATTGTTTGTTTCGTTTAAAATCATTCCGCTGCCAACAAAACATACTGTATTTGGCTTTTATCTGAAAACATATTTGTATTTCTTGCAAAGATACACAATTTTTCAAGAAAAAAGTGATTTAAGAATAAAATAAAAAACGGGTCTGTAACTTGGTTGTAACCTACATTACTTTCTTATCCCACTTTATATATAAAAATATAGTATTAAATACGATACATAATAAAAATATGTTCTTTTATCAAAATAATTTTTTAGGAGTTTTAACATTTAAATACACTTTAGGCAAATTTTGAGCCATTTATCCTATAAACAACCCAAATCGACCCATTTTTAAATAAATGAATGAAAATTGCCATCTAAAAAACTCATTTCCACTAATGTAAGAAAACAACTGAACATACCAGAAGTATGCTTGCATATTCTGGTGAAATGTCTTGATGAGTATAATAAAGTCCTGCAACCAAACAAAAAAAAATGGACATCAAGTCTCTAGGCATAAAAAACAGCAACAAACAACCGGATTTATATTTAGTTCGGCACCTGATAATGCAAAACTTGATAGTGCTATTCCACCAGTAAGGATAGTGATTACTTCCCATGGAGGTAGCCCTAAGTCAACAGATGATAAGATCATACAAGCTGCAGGGGATAAAAATGTGATTGCTTGGCATATCTTGTGGACCTGCATAGGGGTGAGCATATTTGGGCCGGACCAAAAAAACCAGAGAACCGACCCTAAAATGAAGGAAAACCGAACCGGGTCTGCATTTTAAGTTCTGGATTCGATCCATGATATCTGATCCACCCGGTTCTCGGGTCGGGTCGGTCCAAAACTATAGTGAAACCGAACAAAAACCTGTGGACCGAAAATAAGTATCAATTTTAACAAACCTGCACTATTTTAGGAATCATGAGCCTAACCTAAATGGTTTCAATGGTCGACTAAAGTTCTTATACACATATTTAAAACATTCCTTGACCTATTATACTAATCTGCAAGAATAAGAAGGCTTCCTGCAACCTGCAATCAGAATTCAGAAACATTCTTTTCAGTTTACCTGGTAACCTTGTTTCTTCTATATTATTAAACATATTGCATATATTATATGTATCACGATTATGTAAACCAAGTCTATAATCCGCAAACAGGGGCGAAACCAAGTCTATAGCATGTCGGATATGTGCAGTTATAATCTAATATTTTGAATAGAACAATATAAAAGCTTTTTATTCATTATATAATATATATAGTATATACAGTATGGATGATTTTTTATTTGTTCGATCCTTTCCGTTTATGTTTAATTCTTTAAACTTATATAGTATGTTAACTGTGAACGCAAAAAATAAATTAGTTCAGTTAGAATCTAATCTTTTGAATAAAATAATCAGGTGCATTACCAAAAGTATTCGTTGAGATCATCATAGTTTCTCCAAGAAGAATGACTTGCTTTGACACCTAGATCATGAAAAATGATAGCAAATCATAGAATAAGAACCATAGCTTGATTCTGGTTCTCAAATTCAGAATTTATTGCACCAAAAGTTAAGTTTTATACATCAAAACAGTTGGCAAAGCAAGTTGATGCAGAAACAGTTGATGCAGAAAACGTCTCAGGTCCTTGAGGCGTTTCGTGAAAAACGCCTAAACTATATTAGTTTAGGCGATTCAAAAGAATCGCCAAAACTATATAGTTTAGGCGATTCCAAAGAAACGCCAAAACTAATATAGTTTTGGCGATTCCAAAGAAACGCCCAAACTAACATAGTTGAGGCGTTTCATTCACCTCTGAAGCTTAGAAAAACTTCATACACGTAATGGGTTGTTGGAGCAGAGGATGAAGTAGAAGCCATTGAACAGTAGTTGTGAAATCAGGTGAGGGGATTGAGAACAACACAATGAAAGAGTGTTATTGGGAAGGAGACTGTATGAAAAGTCAACAAGTGTCTTCTGAAATTATCCGAAGGCAAATACCTAATTTTTGCTTCACATTTTCTTAGAAGCTAGTATTAATAAGTGGGTAAGTGACTGGTGAGTATTATTAACAAAAAGACAAAAGTCATACTTTCACACCCAAAAGCATTTTAGGTGGGAACACAAAATTTAGAAAATCAGAGTGTTTTTGTCATCATTATTCAAAATCAGATATAATGGTCGTTTTCCTTCATCTTCATAGCTTGATTCATCCATGTAACACCTGATGAGGAGCTGTTGTTAACTAATGTAAGAAGCATGCCCTGTTCAGTTACATCCAATATTACAGCTTTTTGAATAAGAGGTTAGTTGTTGCTCCAAAACTATGTTGCTTATTCTATAACTAGCATCTTTGAAGCTAGCCTAACACCAACTTGAGGTTTCTTAATGCATTCTTTGTATGCCCATTGCATGAGTGTACCCCCAAATTCTTAACAAATAAAGGGTGTAACTTAGCATAATTTAATTAAGGACACTACTGTATCACACACACATGCCGGGTGACCTTCTCGCATTTACCGCCTACATGAAACACAACAGTTTAAGCCCCCCTTCAGAATTTATTTATGCGTATTCATGCTATCACGTTCTTTATGTTTGTTGGTTTTTAGTAGAGGTGGCTAAATGGGCTAAACAAATCAAATTGATTGTGTCAAAGATGATTTAGCCCTGGGTGGGTATCAGGTATGCTGGTTTGGGTTTAGAAAATTTTAAGGGCTATTTTTGTGAAACTGGGTCAGGCCCAACTGAGTGGTAAAATTCTCTTGACACTTTGATAGTCCACACTCCACATTAGAGGTGTACAAAAAAACCGTTTTTTTTAACCGGAATTAAAAACCGAAACCGGTTTTTATAAAAACCGGTTTTTTTATAACCGGTTTTAAACCCGACCCACTTCCAATGTTATAGACCGGTTCTAGGTATAAGGAAAATGGTTTTTATAAAAACCGGTTTTATTAAAAACCGGTTAAGAAACCGATTATGACAAAAAACCGGTTTTAAAACCGGTTTATCCAAAAAACCGGTTGTTGTATAGTGTAAAAAAACCGGTTTAACCGGTTTTGACCGTTGGCAAAAAGGGACAGCAGCTTCAGTAACGTATTATGACCGTTTGGGTCATTTTTTACCTTTTTTTGGTGTTTCTGGCCCCAATCTTTCATTCTTGACTCCTATAAATACCCCATGATGTTTTGGGTTGATTACACAACTCTAATACACTCTCAATACTCTTCAAAATCATAAAAAACCATTTAGTATTAGCAAAAAAAAAAAAAAAAAAAAAACTCTCAAATGGCGTCCTCTAGCCAACAAGATTCGACTCACATTGGTGCTTCAACTAGCGATGTGGTGGTTCGGGTTGTCCCTACCAAGCGAAATCGAGAAGTTTGGCAACACTACGATATGTGTGAAATGGCTTCGGGTGAAAAAAAGGCTCGTTGCAAATATTGTAAAGGGTTCTACAAGCCGGAAGCAAACACCTCTTTGAAAACGCACATCACAAAGCCATTTTGCAAGGTTTTGAAATCACAAGCTTCGAAGGATCAACCGGAAATGACAAGTGAAGGAGAGATCTTCGGTTACTCCATTGATGCGGTTCGTAAGGAAATGGCATGTTTTGTCATTCAAGAAAGCCTTCCTTTCAACCACTTCGACAACCAAAGGTATACTCGCCTTGTTCAAAGAACTCTCCAACCACGATACACTCATGTAAGTCATGCAACTCTTAGAAGGGATTGTTTAAAAATGTGGAAAAAAGCTAAAAATGTAACAATTTCTTTTTTTGAAAATTTACAAACCGGTGTAAACCTTACTAGCGATGTGTGGTCGGCACCTCATGGTGTACCCGACTCTTACATTTGTGTCACCGCACATTGGGTTCAACCCGATTCATGGCATATGATGAAACGTACGATTGCGTTTCAACTTTTCGATTATCCACACACGGGTCAAAATATTTTTAAGGTTATTGACAACGTTATTAAAACTTATAAATTGGAGGAAAAAATATTTTCTATAACTTTTGATAACGCCTCCAACAATACCGTTGCAATAACACAATTAAAATTAAAATTAAAATATAAACCCATTTGTGAAGGTGCATTTTTTCATAGTCGATGTGTTGCACAAATCATAAATTTGGCGGTTCAAGACGGTTTAAAAATTGTTGAGTCACAAAAGGAGGGTTTTAGAAGAATGTTGCGTGATATTTTTAGCAACGTACAAAGACATACTAAATATATAAAGTTTTGTGCGGAGGCGAAAAAACCGTGTTTGGGTCCGAATTGGGATTGCCCAACAAGATGGAGTTCTACATGTAACATGTTTGAAAATGCGATTTCACAAAAAGAAACTTTAATGGCTTTTCATGAAATCTTGTCGAGTCGTGGTAAGGTTAACCCTTACCATGCAAGGAGTTGGGAAACTATTGAGCGTATAGCCGATAAGCTACAAGTTTTTAAAACGTCGACAACCGCTTTATCCGGTGTTTATTATCCCACAAGTCCTTTAGCAATTCACAAAATATTTTTAATGACATCTAAACTAAGCAAGATAACTCATCTTAATGCCATGTATGCTTTTTATCAATCAAAGTATGGTTCAAGCTCACAAATTCATGATTCATTGAGAAACACTTTGGACGAGAATTCAAGTGATTCCGATTTCGCTTTTTATAGTCATTTATGGAATGTAAGTGAACAAGATGAAGCTACTAACACACCAAGTAGCGAACTCGGGAGATATAGTGGTACAAACTTTTTACAACACCTCACTCCCGAACAATTTAAAAACTTTGATTTGTTGGCTTGGTGGAAAGAGAAGAAAGAACAATTTCCGATTCTAGCCGCCATGGCCCGAGATTTACTAAGTGTCCAAGCTTCTACGGTAGCTTCGGAATCCGCTTTTTCTACTAGTGGCAGGGTCTTATATCGATAAGGAGAACGAGGCTAACTCCTAAGGCGGTTGAGATGTCTATTTGCTTAAAGGATTACTTGGATGCGGCGGAAAGAGTACAAGATAAGCTCTCACTTGAGGGAGAATTGGAGTACGAAGCCAAATTGTACGAGGACGAGGTGAATATGGCCTTGATTGAACCAATGACCGACGAAGAAGCCGAACTTGATGAATACCTTCGAAACAACTCGGGTTCGGGCGAAGATTAAAGATGTTTTCAAGAGAAGTTTGATGTATTCAAGAGACGCTTGATGTATTGAAGATATGCTTGCTTATGTTTAAGACTTTAACTTGTTTAAATTTTTAGTTTGTTTAAGACTTTAAGTTGGATGGTTTTATTGTTTAAGTTGGATGTTTTAGTAGTTAATGAAATGGTTTGGAGGTTTAAATTTATAAGTTTCTTAATTCATTGTTTGAAGTTTGTTTGTAGTGAAAAAAAAAAAAATTAAAACAGCAAAAAAAAAAAAAAAAAACCAGCAGCAGCAGCAAACCAGCAGACAGCAGCAAAGGGTTCTGTTCCGGTTTTTTTACTGTTTTTTCCGGTTTTTTTTATCGGTTAAAAAAACCGGTTTTTAAAATCGAATAAATAAACCGGTTTTTAAAACCCGGTTTTAACCCCGATACAAACCGGTTTTAATAAATACACCTTTTCAGCAAGAAACCGGTTTTACACCCGAACCGGTTTTAAAAAAAACCGGTTTTAAAACCTAAAAAAACCGGTTGTGAAAAAACCCGGTTTCGATTTTAAAAAACCCGATTTGTACACGTCTACTCCACATGTGTATTATTTTGTAAGCTAAGAGTACAACTAGCAAAGCACCACAAATCTATTCGTTAGATTTTAAAAGAATCACAAAGAGTTATCTTAAGGACTAATCTATCTATCTATACATATAATAAACCAAAGCCATTTTAATGACATGTCATAATATTATGCAATCTCTCTTTTGAGAGATGCCACATAGGATGTGATGTGGCAACTTTAGACCAATTAAAAAAAAGAAATAAATATGGTTTAAATATGATTTAACATAATCTATTAAATACCTAATCTACTAAATGTAAATATTAAAACTTTATTATTTTCTCTCTCATGTTTCCTCTCATAACTTTTAAATGTTAATATCTTTTATATACGAGATTTTTTAAAGAAAAAAATTACACTAAATTAACGAGCGTTTTATTATCTTTCCAACGAGTACCATAGTGCTATATAAAAACAGAGAAAAAAACTACTATTTTTTGTAACCCGACAGGTATTGTGTCAGGTTTGAAATTAATATAAAAAAAATTGTGGGTTTGGGTCGGGCCTGGGATTAGGTGATACCCGACCCAATTACCCTTTTTTTTATATTAGAATATGATAACTTATGGCAGAGATTTGTTTAAAATAATAATAATAATAATAATAATAATAATAATAATAATAATAATAATAATAATAATAATAATAATATTCATTAATCATATATTGGCAGATGCCATTTTTATAGTTTAGATAATTCTAATTTTATTCACTTTACTTAGATTTTTCAACCCGGGACGCTCCCGGGTATAAACTAGTCTAATTATATGTATTTGGTCAGTAGTCTATATTAATCAAGATCTATACATACTTGATACTTCATTTTCCTCATTTCATTTTATAGTATTTGTCAAAAAAGGGAAAATTGATTTTAATACTCCCAACTATCGCCTGTTGGCGGATATCACTCCCAACTTTCACTTTGGCCAATTGCACTCCCAACTTTCAACTTAGTTTGTTCCATCACCCCCAAACTAACGAAGGTCTAACCTGGTTAGTCTTCGTGGCCAAAATGTAAAAACCTGGGGGTGATGGAAGAAAATAAGTTGAAAGTTGGGAGTGCTATTGGCCAAAGTGAAAGTTCGGAGTGATATCCGCCAACATGCGATAGTTGGGAGTATTAAAATCCATTTTCCCGTCAAAAAATGATAATCAAGAACATAACAAGTAATTTATTAATCTGAACAAAAGAAGTGACAATCAACAAACAAGAAATACACAAAACTCTCTCAACCTACACAAATCACTAACACAATGATCTGCTCACCTACTACCCACATCGATCTATACCACAATGTTTCAACGATGAGACAAAACTAGAACGCTAGTTATGGAATGATCGATCGATCACACCCAAAATGTATCAGAGAAGAATTTAAATACACAAGATCAGGCCAGGCCAGACGCCCAGACCAAGTCTGCAAATGTGCTAAGCCCATCAGTAACATTTTTCTTAAGTCCAATCAGCATTAAGACTTTCAGGGATGATGATGAAATACGTGAAGGTCAAGA
The DNA here is from genome assembly GCA_028751855.1 of Ambrosia trifida. NCBI lineage: Eukaryota > Viridiplantae > Streptophyta > Magnoliopsida > Asterales > Asteraceae > Ambrosia > Ambrosia trifida. The sequence goes on along the minus strand of CM054122.1, from coordinate 214,871,888 downwards.
ACTGAAGCCAGAAATCGAGAGATCAATAAAAGAATCAAGGGCTTCTGTAATTGTATTTTCAGAGAACTTTGGCAATTCAAGCTGGTGCCTTGACGAGCTCTGGTTGATCCTGGAGCAGAAGAGGAAGGTGGGTCATTTCGTGTTACCCGTGTTTTATAAAGTGGATACTTCTGATGTCAGGAACCAGCGAGGAACCTTCAGTATAGAAGCAAAAGAGGAAGGTACAAAATGGACAGAGGATAATGTGAAGCGGTGGAAGCCAGCCCTATCAGAGGTGGCTGATTTGAAGGGCATGGTTCTTTCAGGGTATGCTCTAATCTCTCTGTTTATATATCTCTTTAGTAGTGTCTTGCTCTGAATCTCTTTATTTCTTATTTTATTCCAGGTATGAAAAGGAATTTATTGCAAATATTGTTCAAAAAGTTTACCAACAACTGGGTTTGGAAGGCCTCAGTCCTCCTACTGATCTAACTGGGATAGGCGCTCGAGCTGAAGTGATCAATTCCTGGTTGAGATATGAGCAGCCTGATTTTCCAGTTCTAGCAATTTGCGGCATGGGGGGAGGTGGCGAGACGACGCTCGCCAAACACGTTTATTACTCAAACAAGCACAACTTTGATAGTTGCAGTTTACTTGAAAATATTGGAAATCAACCTGATCGGTTGCTTGATGTACAGAAACAACTTCTCAAGGATATTTCGGGAAATAATAATATCATGATATCGAATGTTGATGAGGGAGCTTTTTAGCTTGAGAAGGCCATAAGAATGAATAAGGTGCTTATTGTTGTTGATGACATTGATGACAAAGACACATTAAGCACTTTATTTGGAACGAAGTCGTTCTCTACACAAAGTAAGATCATGATAACGACAAGGATTCAAAACATAAATACATGGTATGGGTCCATATCTTGTGGGTGCCATGTTCACAAAGTTGAAATGTTGAATGAGATTGAATCTTTGTAGCTTTTAAGTTTTCATGCCTTTGGATCCAAATTTCCTTTGGAAGGTTTCAAGGAGCTTGCATTACGGTTAGCAAAATATTGTGGAGGAAATCCGCTAGCTCTTAAGGTATTGGGTTCTTCACTAAGTGTAAGGGCTCAAGACCAGTGGCAAAGAAATAACATGATAGAAATTTGGAAGAGTAGAATCAATTCACTGAATTCATCAAAAGGAGATCTTGATTGTAAAATCCAAGCTGTACTAAAAAGGAGCTATGAATCATTGGCAAATCACCATCTCAGAGAGTTGTTTCTCCATAATATTGCTTGTTTCTTTGTTTATGAATATGCAGGTTATGTGGAAATGGTATTGGAGAATGAATATCAAGCAAAATCTGGGATAATGACCCTCATTAACAGATGCCTCGTTACCGTGGAAAGAGGCAAACTTATGATGCATAAACTCCTTCTAGATATGGCAAGAAATATAGTTCGTGAAGAATCCAAAGATCCTGCCAAATGTAGTAGAGTATGGCAAAGTGACGAATTTTATCATTTGTTGAGTAAAGGAGACGTAAGATGCTTTTTGTGTGCATCTTTAAGATCACTTCCACAACCTAGCATTTGAAATAAGCATATTCTAATTTCATGTATTTCCTCGTAGGGTTCCGAGACAATTGAAGGTCTAAGTCTCCACATAGCAGAAGCAAAGCAAGGGATGAAATCTGCGGTAAGTAAAATAACTAAAGTAATGTTTGGTATTTAGCAAGAATTACATTGATTTTCTCTATGTGATAATTATTGTACATAAAAACTGGTAGAAAAATTTTGTGGGTCCTGCTGTCTTCTTCATCAATTTCGACCTGTTGTTTTAAATTCTTTTGTGAATGGTAGGCATATTATTGATAACAAAACATGGATCAGCAAGATACTAGCCCGGACATACAGCACACCAAAACACTAGAGAATTGTTTTAATTAAATTGGCAAATTGTTGGGTTTAATCTTGATTGTTTGGGTTAGTTTACGGGTCACAGACTAACGGGTACGGGTCAAGTAATAATAGGTCAGCAGTTACCTAGTCCATTGGCAGGGAAGTAGTCAAGGTTGACCGAATTTAGTGGAGTACGTGGGTTGTGGTTGCTACAAAATAGGAGTACGTTGAAGTTCTGTTATTTGTTTGTTTCATTATAAATAGAGTGTCTAATAGTCCAACAAATGTACCTTCTTTATTATTTACAGTGAGTTCATATAAGTTTCTTTTGTATGTGAGTTTGCGTGTGTGTTTGAGTGTGTTATTGTGTGTGTGTAGTGGGCCTGAACCAACACAAATGTGGCAAGAAGTAAATTAAAATCAGGATCTTAAATCTTTGGTTTGCAAACCCCACGTTTAGTAAAATCATATCAGACTCTGTATGTAATCGTTTCAAATTTAGAGATAAGTTGATTTACAACCTCACTTAAATGAGTAACCTCTAACTTTAGGAATCTTTCAATGATAGATATAGAACCGAGATGGTTGTGGCATATTTTTTAGTAGAATTGACATTTTTAACATAGATACGAGGTATGCCATCTAATTTACATGTTAATATTGCAGACTTTTAAAACAAGTTCCCTTGTAAAAATGAAGGATCTTAAATTGCTCCATCTTAGAGGTGTGAAACTCACTGGGTCATATAAGAATTTTCCAGATTTAATATGGTTGAGGTGGTTGGAATGTAATCTGAAAACAGTACCCTCAGGCCTATTGACGAGCTCCTTGGTGGCTGTAGATATGAGATACAGAGACTTGGAAAAGTTTGAACCACCCATGGTATGTTAAGTGTTTATTAGTTGACCTTTTAGCTTCTCAGGTCAGGAAATCTTTATTTGAATGTACAATGATAAATTTAACTTGTTATTATTGGAACAGGGTCTTAATTCGCTCAAGTTTTTAAATCTCTCTTGGTCTTACAAACTTGTCAGCATCCGCAATCTACACCGACTCCCTAAACTTGAGACTTTGTTTCTTGGTTATTGTACCAGTTTGACTCATGTTTGTAAAACCATAGGAGACCTTGAGAATCTTTCTTGCTTAGAATTGTCAGGGTGCACTAGGCTGTGGAAGGCTTTATCAAATCAGAAGTGTTGAAATCAACCGGAAAGGCTAAAAGCTTTATGTATTCATAGTGGAATTCCAGAACAGCCTTTGTTTGCCTTACCCCAATCATTATCTTTGTTGTATATGGCTAGCAATCCATTTGAGATCCTTCCCAGTTACATTGACCTTAAAATGCTTCAGACGCTTCACTTGAGTTGTTGCCCAAACCTCAAGTCTCTATCATGTCTCCCAAGTACCCTAAAGAGGTTGGATGTAGATTGGTGTACATCACTGGAGAATATAACATTCCAATTAGCTCGTTTCACACTGCAGCAGTTTAATTATAAAGGTTGCTTCAAACTGTTTGAGATTGAAGGCCTTTTTAAGTTACAGTCCATAGGAAAACTTGAGGAAGCAGATCTGGAGCATATGCAATGGATTAAGTCGTACCAAAATCATAAGGTGGACCTAGTTGGTGATCTCATTACTAAAGGCAGGACTTTTAATATCCAGGTTCTCTCTCCTTTACCTCTCTTTATTATCCACCCAGCAAATAGTTTAATATTTGACTAAGTAGCTGAATTTTGTCTGTGCAATAGATGTTGTATGAATATGGTATAAGGAGCACCTATCTCCATGGCATAGAGGATCAAAGCATGGTGACACATGAATATACCTCATCATCAGGATTCTTATCATTTCGCGTGCCTTCACTTAAAAAAAAATCAAAGGATCCAAGGATTAAATGTAACCGTCTTATACAGATTATCGAGTGGTGAGAATAGAGTTATTTGTCCTCCGGTCATCAAAATCAGTAACAGATCAAAGGGTCTAACTTGGGTATACGTCCCTGTGGTGTATGGCAAACCCAGCTTTGATAACGATGTTGTGTGGCTAAGCTATTGGCCATTGGGCGATATCCTTGACACTTGTGATGAAGTTCATGTGAATGTCTTTTTGGATAGAGGAACGATGATAAGAGAGTGTGGTGTGAGCCTTGTGTATAGGGATGATGGTGAAGTAGAAAAAGACGAAAAGTGTGATGAAAGGATGAAAGGCGAAGAGGTGATTGGAGGAGATCTATCTTTGTTCCAGGTCACCAAAGGAGCCTACTATCTTTGCCGCATTGATTTCTTCAAGTCACAGACCCCTTATTTCTTGAAACACTTCTTTGGTGATAATATTGAGTATACAACAGGTAAATTCCTAGCTAGTTGTTTGGATGTTTATATGTATAGTTGATACTAAGATGCAAATAATGATACGCACTCATATCAAAACATTCTCTTAGATTCACAAAGATGGAGAACATATTTTCCGCCCTCATCGCGGAATCCAGCACTGAATGGTTTTAAAAACCCCAATCGCCTAATATGTATTTATTTTTCTTTTTGTCATCACCATAATTATGGCCAATTCTTTTCATAAAATAGTTCTTTATTCCGTTTCTTTTCATAATTGTTATTTTTCTATCATAATATATTGGTCCACTGATTTTTTGAACTTTGAGTTATTTATATAATTATTTTAGCGATAGAATGTTTTTATACATAAATACGAAATTAAAAGGTCATAAGTGGTTAATTTTGTTGTTTGATCATATGTACATTTCAGAAATACGAAATTAAGCTGGGAGTGAGCTTTAACAATGAGAGTGAATCTGACAAGATAGAGAAGGCGGTATCGGGTCTTGAGGGTGTTGAATCTGTCTCCATTCACATAGAAATCGGAAGACTTATTGTTGTCGGACGTGTCGATGTTCAAGCAGTGGCAACATGCGTTAGAGAATATGAGAAGTTGGTTCAGGTCTTAGCTTATACGCTCGTTTAAACTTCATGTATGTGTAATTATGTATCATGGCTTCAAGGCAACTCATCGGGGCACATTCAAATGGGTTTGAGAATCGAAACGTACGAACCGACCCCAACTGAAAGCTATTTGAATCCTGTATACCACTTGTTTGGAACCGGTACAACTACTGGTTTCATTCCTCTCGTTTGAAACCGGTTTGAACTTGAACTGGTAAAAACTGACCATAACCGGTTTTGACTTTTGTTGACAGAACCGGTTTAGGGTTCCAAACTATTTGTGTATCTCTAACAGTCTAACTCCTATTATGTTATTGGTATAAACATACTTTTGCTTAGTATTATCAATACCTTCAGATATTAGGAAATTTGATTTTTAATCGATTGACTATGAAATTGCATAATTTGTAGAAATTTCTTTATATTATTACCCAAAGCTTCGAATATGGGTTAAGTAGTTTCCACTCCTCAAATTGGGCAGATTTGAAGTTAAGAAAAGGAAATCAGGAGTTAGATTGGGTTAAAGCTAGAAAAAAAAAAAAAAAAAAAAGAAAAGAACGGGTCGTTCTTAGTTTTTCTCAGCGTCGGATTTGATACTAAGGAAAGACGATTATCTTATGTATGGTTGCAGTTTTTCATTTGAAAACTAGTTTTTCAATTGCAGCATTAAACCTGTGTATTTTGTATAAACAGAAGAAGATTATAGTTTTTGTGTTTTACTGGGATCTAAGGTTCATAAAAGTGGTAATGTTGTATTAATCCCAGCATGTTGATGTCAGGTTATGAAAACCATATATAATGTGTTGATTGTTTATTTAGAAACAAAAGTGAGTTAAAAAAAACGACTACTGTTATTAACCTGTATCACTCAAATTAAGAGAGTTTTATAAACTAGATGCAACAATTGTGTTTCAAAGCTAAACCGAAGTATTATGAGGGTGTATGGATGTGATTCTTATTCTCATCCATATCATGATCATTATCATTATCATGGTTATGATTACCAATATGAACATGATTAATCATCAATGATTTACAGATTGGTTTAAGTAGAATACAATTTCAAACAAGCAATTATTATAACAAATAAAGGAAGAAGTATTCATCTATTTGTTACCACATATACTCATTGTAAAGTTTTGACATGTTGCATTTTTAACTTACAAAATAAAAGCAGAACTCAAACCATCTTCACCATAGCATATGTTGCATCAATCGATTCACCACAAAGCCAATCCTTAGCACAAATCAATGCCTCAACCGTTACCGCCCTCAACAAACAACGATACTGGTCCATCTCTTTTCCCCTGTCTTATACCCCGATTCAATTAACCACACTCGATCGACACAGGAATGGTTACAATATCACGCGCCATCTTTGATAGTGTCGGATACTTAACCTTATTCAACTTCCGCTTTGACTTTGACTGTTGTCACGACTACCCTCCTCCATTTTCACATCGCCAACAGAAGCCGAACCAGGCCTGCTGTTCGCGTGTTCCACATGACAAGGGGCGAGCGGCGAAGGAAGTGCCACGGATTCAAGGAAAAGCTGATGGATTCCCTCATCGACTTTGACCGTTGCCATGACTACCATCCTCCATTTTCACGGATTCTAGGTACATATTCATATCTCAATGTTTTCCTATACAAAATGTTTTTACCACTATTGCCATAGAATACGCAAAATAACTTCGGGTTATATATCTTGGAGCATTAGAAAACTGTTTTTCTACATGTGTACTTAATTTTCTAAAAAAAAAGAGCCATGTAACTTCACTCAATAGTAACCTCTTAATCAAGCATCATACTAAAGTCGCTCAAAAGTCTTTTTTTTTCTCCAAAATTACTCGACTTTAACTCGGTGTTATAAACCAATGAAATTTTAAACGTTAAAAATACTGTTGAAATATATGCGTGTCCAATTTATTTGTCAAACATATAATTCGAATAATGTTTGCTTATGCTTGTTTTCTGTTTTTCACATATTGGGCTGAACTATTGTTGCTATTCGGCTGCTGTTTGCTGATTGGCTATTGTTGCTGTTGGACTGTTGGTTGCTGATTGGGCTTAAGAATCTGATATGCTGATTGGGCTTAAGAAATATGTTACTGATGGGCTTAGCACATTTGCAGACTTGGTCTGGCCTGGCCTGATCTTGTGTATTTAAATTCTTCTCTGATACATTTTGGGTGTGATCGATTGATCATTCCATAACTAGCGTTCTAGTTTTGTCTCAGCGTTGAAACATTGTGGTATGGATCGATGTGTGTAGTAGGTGAACGATCATTGTGTTAGTGATTTGTGTAGGTTGAGAGAGTTTTGTGTATTTCTTGTTTGTTGGTTGTCACTTCTTTTGTTCAGATTAATAAATTACTTGTTATGTTCTTGATTATCATTTTTTGACAAATACTATAAAATGAAATGAGGAAAATGAAGTATCAAGTATGTATATATAGATCTTGATTAATATAGACTACTGACCAAATACATATAATTAGTCCTTAAGATAACTCTTTGTGATTTTTTTAAAATCTAACAAATAGATTTGTGGTGCTTTGCTAGTTGTACTCTTAGCTTACAAAATAATACACATGTGGAGTGTGGACTATCAAAGTGTCAAGAGAATTTTACCACTCAGTTGGGCCTGAGACCCAGTTTCACAAAAATAGCCCTTAAAAATTTCTAAACCCAAACCAGCATACCTGATACCCACCCAAGGCTAAATCATATTATATGACAACACTATCAAGTGAATCAGATTCGAATAAGTGATTAAATTACACGTAGATTTCATAATTGTAACAATTAGAAGCATGAACATTCGAATGGTGTTAAACCCAACGAAATTGAGATTAAGAGAGGAGAGAGAAACTTGGGCCGTTGATGTAAATTTGGTTTGTTTTAGTGGGAGAATAAGACAAGGGTTGGTTGTGAGTTGTGACTAGTAAAAAGAAACCAAATTATAGGATTACTGTATATGGATTATGAGATCCATTGATAATAAATTTGGTGTTTGAGAGGTGTATGGTTGTGTGTTTGGCTGGACCAGTAAAGAGTCTAGAAGGTGCAGCCCAACCCATTTAGCCAGCCATAAGGGTTTGCGGTTCTAAGGTCTGGTTTGAGGTTCGTGCAGAGCAAAGCCGGTTAATAACCGATCAAGGAGTAACCAATTAGGGGTTATTTTTAACCGTAGTTTAGTAAGCATGTAGGGATTTTTTTATATTAATAACCAATCATTTTTAATAGATGTACGGTTAACTATGAAAAACCCCAAAAAATAAAAAAGACGGAAAATAACCACTTATTTTGTAAAAAATAACATGATATTAATGAACCGGTTAAAGTGAATAGCCAAACCTAATATTAATTATAGTTAGTAAACGGGTAGGGAATTTTTTTTATAAATAACTAGTTATTTTTATAATTTAGGTTTTTTTTATAATTGTTATAAAATGTTTGTCATTTAATACATGTTTGTATTACGTTATAATTAAAGCAAAATTAACATTAACTATATTTAACATTTTTCATATATGTAGCATATTGAATTCCTCAAAATAAAATTGAAATATTGCCTTCTTTTGACATACTAAATTTTCTTAAAGAGTAAAGTGCTCGGATAGCCCCGTGACTGGCCTCCTCCTTATTCTGGTGACGAAATCTAGAAGGTGATGACGATGGTGGTTGTGGTCGAAGGTGATGACGATGGTTAAGGGTAACAGTAAAGTTGACATCGACGGTGTTGTTAAATAACAAGGGTTGGTGGTTCTGACGAAGGGCTATGGTGGATGTTGAAGTTGATGGTGGTTCAGGTGGTGAACAATAACGCTGATGGTTTATATGGAGGTTTCTGGTTACAGGAAGAGTTGGGTGAAGATTGTGATGGTGAGTTGGTGAGTGGTTGTTTTGCTGAAGATAAAGGCCACTACGCCAAAATGTGGCTTTAGCCACACATTTCCTAAAATCGCCCTGCCACAGTTTTGATTGAACGTGTGGCTAAAGGTCATTTCTAACATTTGAAAAACTTCCAGCCCACCTTTCGCCACACATCTTATGTATTCATGTGACCATTGTATAACAGCTCAAACCCTTTAGCCACGCTTAAGAAAAAAAATGTGACATTTATTAGTCACACCAAAAAAAGTGTGGCCAATTGTGATCTAAGGCAACAATAATTATTTCATGTGACAAAAAACTATAACTTCTCAAATCCTTTAGCCACACTTCAAGAAAAAATTGTGACATTTAATAGTCACACTAGAAAAGTGTGGCCAAATGTGATTTACAGCCATAGTATTTTTTTGATGTATGGCTAAAAGCTAATACATATATGGCCACATATATTGTTGTGTGACCAGAGACTAATCAATAGCCACACTTTAAATTAAAAAAATTCATGTGGCTTTACATAAACATTCATCACAGCATCGACCTTTATTTATTTTTGTATCACGGAATGATAATATATGTCATGGAAAAATATATGTGACCAAAGTAAGACAATAGTCACAATTAAAGTTACAAAAAAATCATGTGTCTTTAACTATTAGCCACACTAATGTCATTGTTTATTTTCGTGTGACGAAATTATAGCAAATGTTATTTAAAAACATGTGTAACCAAAGTTTAGACAATAATCATAGTTAAAATTTTAAAATTTCATGTGGCTTTATATAACTATTAGCCACACCATCTTCACTTCGTTTATTTTTTTGTGACGTAATAATAGCAAATGTCATGAAAAAATATGTATGGCCAAAGGTAAAACAATAGTCACACTTATATAATTACAAAATCTAATGTAACTATACATACTACAACTTCCTTTTCAAAATATTTCTCTCTTAAAATTACAAAATTTCAATATCTCTCCAAAAACTCCCCCCAAAATATTTCATCCTCTTAAAATTACAAAATTTTAGTTTCCCTCCAAAAACTCCCCCTAAAATATTTAATCCTAAAAATTCCCTCTCAAATGCTACTCTCATTAAAAAAATTACATTATTTAGTATAAATATGCAAAAGGTATAAAATTGTAAAATTTCATTTTATCATTTTAGTAATTTCTTTTCAAACTTTTATATATTTGTCTTTGTAACTAATTTAGGTAAAAATATACATAACAAATGCGTCAATTTTGAAGTTTATGCGTTTCATCATGTGATGAATGAACTAAAGGCTTATTGCGTTGTAATGAGTATAGATGACCTCGGAAGCGAACTGGTACCGGTAATGGAAGTATCGGTCCTGAAAATGGAAGAAATAGGTACCAGTACAAGTAGAAAACGAGTATTATGATATAAGAATTTAAAGGTAAATCAACCCAAAATATCGGATTGTATTGAACTAGTACCGCTACCAAAAGTACCGCTGTCGAGAACGCAAAAAATGGGTACCGGTACCGAAAATGGTCATACATGTCTTAATAGACCATATTGGGCCTTAATGGATCACAATGGACACTAGTAGATCATATATGTCTTAATGGACCATATTGGGCCTTTATGGATCACAATAGACATTAATAAATCATATATGTCATCATGGGCCATATTGGGCATTAATGGATCATAATTCATAATGGACAATAGTATAGCATATATGCCTTAATAGGCCAAATTGGGCCTTAATGAATCATAATGTCTTAATAGGCCATCTTGGGTCTTTGTGGATCACAATGTACAATTGTAGATAATACATGTCTTAATGGACCAAACTGACCTTAATGGATCACAATGGACGATAGTAGATAACACATGTCTTAATGGACCATATTTGGCTTGACGGATCATAATGAAAAAAATTAGATCATATATGTTTTATTGGGCCATATTGGGACTTAATGGACCACAATGAACAATAGTAAATCATGTATGTCTTGATGGACCGTATTATGCCTTAAAGGACCAAAATGGACAATAGTAGATAATACATGTCTTAACGGACCGTATTGGTCTTTAATGTATCACAATGGAAAATAGTAAATCATACATGTCTTAATGGACCATATTGGGCCTTAATGTATCACAATGGATAATAGTAGATCATACATGTCTTACTGGACCATATTAGGCCTTAATGGATCAGAATGGACAATAGTGGATTATGTATGTATTAATGGGCCATACTGGGCCTTAATAGATCAGAATGGACAATAGTGGATTTATATATGTCTTAATGGGCCATATTGGGCCTTAATGTATCACAATGGACAATAGTAGATCATACATGACTTAATGGACCATATTGGGCCTTAATGTATCACAATGGATAATAGTATATCATACATGTCTTAATGGACCAGATTGGGCCTTAATGGATCGGAATGGACAATAGTGGATTATATATGTCTTAGTGGGCCATATTGGGCCTTAATGGATCAGAATGGACAATAGTGGATTATATATGTCTTAATGGGCCATATTGGGCCTTAATGTATCACAATGGACAATAGTAGATCATACATGTCTTAATGGACCATATTGGGCCTTAATGGATCAGAATGGACAATAGTGGATTGTATATGTCTTAATGGACCATATTGGGCCTTAATGGATCAGAATGGACAATAGTGGATTATACATGCCTTAATGGACCATATTGGGCCTTAAGGGATCATAAAGGACAATAATATATCATACATGTCTTAATGGACCATAGTGGCCTTAATGGATCACAAATGGACAATAGTAGATCATACATGACTTAATGGACCATATTGGGCCTTAATGTATCACAATGGATAATAGTATATCATACATGTCTTAATGGACCAGATTGGGCCTTAATGGATCGGAATGGACAATAGTGGATTATATATGTCTTAGTGGGCCATATTGGGCCTTAATGGATCAAAATGGACAATAGTGGATTATATATGTCTTAATGGGCCATATTGGGCCTTAATGTATCACAATGGACAATAGTAGATCATACATGTCTTAATGGACCATATTGGGCCTTAATGGATCAAAATGGACAATAGTGGATTGTATATGTCTTAATGGACCATATTGGGCCTTAATGGATCAGAATGGACAATAGTGGATTATACATGCCTTAATGGACCATATTGGGCCTTAAGGGATCATAAAGGACAATAATATATCATACATGTCTTAATGGACCATAGTGGCCTTAATGGATCACAAATGGAAATAATAAATCAAAAATCTCTTAATGGGCGGTATTGGGCTTTGATGGATCACAACTGATAATAATAATACATCAAAAATGTCTTAATGGACGGTATAAATGGTGCTCTTGGTACCGTACAAGTAATGTCTCCAGATCTTTAAAGCAAAAACAACCGCACCCAATTCCAAATCATGGGTGGTATAGTTCTTCTCGTGAACCTTAAGATAGGCGTAGAACAGAGTTTAAGTTTCAGCATCTGAAATGCTGATTCCTACGAGTCGCCCTAGTCAAACTTTCGGTCTTTCTGGGTAAGAGATGTGAGGGGTTGAGCAATCTTCTAAAATCCCTCGATGAAACTACGATAGTAATCTGCGAGACCTAGGAATTGCCGCACCTCAGAAGGGGTCTTTGGCGCTTCCCAGTCTTTGATGACTTCTATATTAGCTGGATCGACATGGATTCCTTTTTCATTAACCACATGACCAAGGAAATGAACTTCGCGTAACCAAAATTCTGAACACCCCTTTGGATCACAATGGGCAATGGTAGTTCTCATAGGTCTTAATGGACCACGATGAGCAATAGTAGATGATAGATTTCTTAATGGATCGTATTGGGCATTAATGGATCACGATGAGCAATAGTAGATGATAGATGTCTTAATGGATCGTATTAGGTCTAAATGGATCACAATGAGCAATAATAGATGATATATGTCTTGATGAACCGTATTGGGCCTTAATGGACCATAATGAGCAATAGCAGATCATATATATCTTAATGGACCATACTAGCCCTTAATGGATCACAATGGACAATAGTAGACCGTACATGCCTAAATGGACCAACTAGGACTTAATAGATCAAAATGGACAATAGTATATGACACATGTCTTAATTGATTACATGGGCCTTAATATACCTCAAAAGACAATTGTAGATCATATATGTTTAATAGATCATAATGGATAATGGTAGATGATCATATATGTTTTTATGGACTATTTCGGGCTTAATGGACATATATGTTATTATATGTATTTTTTTAATTTAAATTAACATATTACAACACCTAGTTATTAAATCCGGTTCAACTATTTAACCGATCCGAACAATGAACCGTTAAGGAAACCGGTTTGACATCCGGTCCAGTCATGTAAACATTTATGTGATCATCTTTAGTTATCCACAAAAAGTGGCAAAGCTTGAATTTTTGAGTGGTGGAAGCCGAAAGTCACAAATTCCGTTTTTTTTTTTCAAATCAATGGGAACTAGACCTAAAGAAAAAACAAACTTTTTGAATAAAATCAGAAAATTTACACTGGTGAGTCAAAACTCAGTATGGAGTAGGGTCGAGGTCGAAGCCCTCATAATCTTCTCCCATCCACGAAAATATCCCTAAAAATTTCAGTTCCCGCTTATACACTTTTCAATCTCCCGCTTATTGTTTAGACTAACAAAATCAAATCCATCCATCCACATACTCATCCCTCCATCCGCTACACTTCATTACTTCATCCTTTTCACTTCATCTCGTTGGCACGTCTTCAACACTCCACATCCTCCAACTGTTATCGTCAAATCTATGGACTCCATATCCTTTTATTGTTATAAATCTCTGCCCAATGACACCGATACGGCGCCGGCGGTTAAAAACCCACCGGCGACAGAAGACATAACCTAACATCGAGCCAAAAGATCTAAACTCATTTTCCATTTAGATATTTTCATAAATCGTTTTGAATCGATTGCTTATATCATGTTTGCTTGAATTGAGCCAAATCCGGATACCCAATTTTTTGAAAGGGTTATGTTGTTGGTGATGAACATTGAACAGTTTGGTGGGATTTGGGTTCAAAGTTTCCTGGTAGTGTTTTATAGGAACAAGAATGGGGAATGTTTATACGCATGTGCAGTTCGTCTGGTTGCTATCTATGGGTCTGGTGAAGAAATCTACTTACCTACGATTATCAATCTTGCCAAATTAGGTCTACCCCCATTCAAAATTGGTATTTTAATTATTTTTAGATGCTGTAGTTTGTAATCTATCCGTGGGAAGCCTGAATTTGTTGTGAAAGGGTTTTTGTGGGTGGGGTTGTACAATTTATTGTGGGGAATGAACAAAGAACTGGAAAATGTTTTGAGTCTCATCCCACTGTTGTCATTTGAGATTCCAACGATCAAAAACACCATAAAGTTAGGTCACGCATTTAGTGATTGTGTTTGTGTTATAATTTGTTTAACAAGGCCGATAAGACGATTAACATCTCACACATATACTCAACAAATATATGTTACAGTTTCAAGCATTTATGATTTTTAACTCCCTTTTATGAATTTGGATGCTGCAGATGTTTCATAAGAAGAAGCTTTTGAAGAGGGTGATTTTTTTTAATGGAATTGAGAAGGCGGTCAACGTGAATTTATGCATCATTATCATGTTGCCGGCTGTGAGCCTATGATGCCTACAGTAAGTAAGAACTGTAATCACTTTGTGTTATTTGGATGTTGAGTGTTTTATGACATGATCTAGGCTATGCAGTAATAATTTTTTTCTATCAAGCTCACCACTTTATTTAATTTATGCTAATTGACTTGTCTGTTGTTTTGAGTTTTGTGGTGGAATAAACTAGGTAGTCAAGTTTGTGTAGAATGGCACAGAAGCTTGTGAATCTATTGAAACAGATTGATCCTAGATTCGTATCATATCGTGATGACAGATGCGCTCCTTGAAAAAGCTGTGAGTTTGGTGTTTTTGTTAACCTATTACAATTTTGAATAAGTAATATGTGGTAATTTTTTGTCTCCCAGATAATTAACTTGATGTCATGGTCTTTGGCCATTTGTATCGTCAATTATAGTAGCTTAAGAGAGTGCAATATAACAATGGACATGTGTTGAAACTTCTTACTCTTGTTATGGCTTTTGTTACTGCCACTGATTTCAAAATTTTGATATTAATTATTTGCTTATAAGTAGTTACATCGAAGCCAGTAAAGTAAATCTTTACCAATCAAAAGATAAAGAAATCGCGTCTATATCTAGGTTGTTCTTTCATATTATGAAAATATATTAAAGATGGTTCATCCTTTATGCCTTTTGTTAACAAAGAATATGGCAGGTAATTACCTAATTATTAATTTCTGAAATGAACTAGAGATTGTATTGCCGTATTGGTTTATTTTTTATTTTAAAGCACATCATGATAGGAAAGAAGCTGTGATACTGTTACTTGACCCGTTTTATGCCTTCCTCCTTTCTAGCTTAAACTTTTTGTTCAACCCATTTGAGACAATGCACACCAAGACAAACTCAGTCACAAACTCACAACTAAATTAGTTGGAATTGCCATTGCCACCTCTTATCATTTATCTAAAATATACTACTTTCCATATGAACTTGATTGTTAGGCCAAGTAATAACTTGAGATGGTGTTGGGACAAAATCTATACTTGGGGCATAGGTTTTTTTTTCTCTCTAATTTCTGTTTTGCGCTTCACATATATGTAGATTGTAGGTGACTCTCTATAACATATGCAATTGGTTTAGCCATTACACTAGCATTACATGCTGTAGCAGCTTCGTTTGCTGGAAAGGCATAAGGACAGGTCGGACAGGGTTTACCAATGGTGGTTGGTGGTTATCATGGGATTAATTCTTCTTAAGGTAATTAATCATATTGTTATTTGAATCCATCGTATGCTCTAAACAAGATAGGAAGATTTGATGTAGTTCATTATGAGAAATTGACATCTGTTTATTATTGTTTAATAATACTATAGACTAGTAATTTGCAACTAAATTAACATGGTTGTCTCACCTAATGTGATTCCATAGAGGATGAACCCTTTAATTTTGCTGGCACATAAATATGTTTGTTTTTATAATAATATATGCAAGTGATCTATATATGTTTCTTTGTCGTGGTTGCATTCATTTGTTTAAATGTTTGTATTATATAAAAAACTAGGTTGGCAAGTTGGCAATCAAGAAAGAACAACTATTTGGGATGAGTTTGAAGTTAGGGGTAAAAAAACAATGCCACATTGGAAGTGCTGCTGGAGTGATCCGAGTTCCATTGTAGTCGCTGAATCACTTGTAGTTAGATTTTGTTTAGAAGTTTGTCTTTAGTATTTAATTGAAAGGTTATGTATGTATTTTGGTTTATTATTGTTAATACCATTTGCGTTTTAAGTTCTCATATTTACTGTTTTTATTTAAAAAAAACTGAAAACAAATCGTAAAATGTGTGACCAAATGTTATATAATAGCCACACTTAAAAATACAAAATTTAATTTCGCTTTACATACCCATTAGTTGCACCATTTCACTTTGTTTTTTTTCTTTTGTATGGTAAAATGATAACAAACGTCATAGGAAAAAAATATGTGTGACCAAAGGTTAGTCAATAGCCACATTTAAAATTACCAAATTTCACGTGGCTTCAGATATCCATTAACCACACCATCTTTAGTTTGTTTTGTATTGTGTGACGGAATAATAACAAACGTCACAAGTAAACAAAATTATACGTGTCCAAATGTTGGGGAATAGCCATACTTTAATTAAAAATTTCATGTCGCTTTATATAACTACCAGCCACACCATTGACACATTGTTTTGTTTGTGTAACGGAATGCTAGCAAACGTCATTGGAGAATAAATTTACGTGACTAATGGTTAGTAGCTAGCCACATTTAAAATTAACAAATTTCATGTGGCCTTAGAAACACATTAGCCACACCATCTTCAGTTGGTTTTTTGTAGTGTGGCGGAATGGTAACAACGTCAAGAGAAAAAATAATTATGTGTGACCAAATGTTAAACAATAGCCACACTTAAAATAAAATAAGTATCTTTTTGTGTCTAGAAATAGTTTTTAGTCACACATATCATTAGTTGCTGTGACTATATAGTACAACTGACCACATTTACAAGAAATTCATATGGCTGTTATAATCTTTTAGTCACACATATCATTAGTTGTTGTGACTAATGAACAGAAAGCTTGATTACAACAACCATTCTTGCCACACTTTTTTTTATAATTGATGTGGCTAAAACCAATTGTTTACTAATTTCATGTGACTGTTGCTACCCTTTAGCCACACTTAACGAAGCAAATGCTTGATTTCAGCAAGAAATGAATACCTTTTAGCCACACTTTTTAGTAGCTATGACCACTAAACGTGAGTGTGACTATATGATACCTACGATGACTCGACCTTTAGTCACACTTGACCTGAAAAAAATTTGTGTGGCGAAAGGCATACGGTCACACTTTTTTGCTGTGGCCGTAGCCCCTTTTTCACGTAGTGGGTTTGTTGGCCTCACATTTTTATAGTTATAATTATATTTAAAAAATGTGTAAATATGTAATTACATGAACTTCACTGAAAAACTTAGTTCAAGTTAGGGATCGGCTACATTATAAAATCAAACATCAAGAACCATCATTGCAATTGTAGAAAGCCAAGGACCAAATCTTCAATTCGTACAAGCCACAGGACCATCCAAGCACTTTACACTTTTCTTAACTTTTAAAATTGTT
Source organism: Ambrosia trifida (assembly GCA_028751855.1). Lineage (NCBI taxonomy): Eukaryota > Viridiplantae > Streptophyta > Magnoliopsida > Asterales > Asteraceae > Ambrosia > Ambrosia trifida. Next base: position 214,854,363 of record CM054122.1, on the reverse strand, counting down.
CATATAAAACAATGACTAAATATTTTTGAAGGACTCGGCACATATCTTTTCAATGGAACATGAATCATCTCAAACAATACTTTGACAAATTTAAGGATTGATGAAGATGATCTCCAATCGGGGTTACGGATAATATTTCAATCGGGGTTATTGAATGCCTGCAAGCCCCATGCCCAAGATTTCATGAATGTTATATATCCCGATTGAAAGTTTGGGCCAAAGCATGTCTGCGGTTGAATAAAGGGTCACTCTTAAATATCGTTTGATGATCCCATGTACCATGAAGATGAAGTCTGTCCGATTTGACGCAAGGACTACTTGGACAAACACGGGGAACATGCGGTTCACTATAAGGAGTTGCCCGATTTCAATATTGGCATGACTGGGTTCGGGACGTTTTTTAGGACATTTTAAGACGGGCTGCCAGGAAGGAGGTCCTTGTGAATTTCCTCTCAGACCCCGCAGAAGGGAGATCCACCATGCGTCCAGTAGATTTGCTTTTCTTTGGGTCGGCCTGGGGAAACACACTTGTGTTGACCAAACAGGCATATCTCCCTTAGTTGTTTTGAGGGATAGTGGGTTTGTAGCAGAGCAAGCGGTGCTGAATGCAGACGCGAAGAAAGTTGAAAAGTATGATAAAGCATGTGAGGAGAACCAACATGTTTTCGTACCCCTGAATTTTGATACATTTGGCTCCTTGTGCTAGAAGCTATCTGTTTCCTGACCAGGGTCCAACGGATTAATAGCATCTTGATGTAACCGTCGTGGGCTAATAAAAACAAGTATTTATGACTTAAATACCTATAATAGTACGGGTAAGTAAGGTCGTCTCCAGAAGGAATGTGTGGTCTGTATAAGTTTGAAAATTAAATTAATTAACTAAGAATCTTGATTTGGGATTTTGTATGATTAAAAACGACTAAATAATTAAAAGCGAAAAAGTTATCAGATTAAGAAAAAGTAACTTCCACCCGCGATCCAGGTTACAGTTTTTTCACAAAAAACTCAATTAATTACTAAACACCACATAGACATGGCCTTGGGATTTCTGAATTGAATTAATAACTAAAGATAGTTTTTAATAATAACCGTACTATCTAGTTATCCGTTCACAAACACCAATTATCCACCAATTACTAACCCGCTAACAATGCAAGAAATTGCCAATAGATTTTAGTAAAAGATAAATAATTCAAACATAAGCAAATGTTTCAGCAATTCAAACATAAGTGGTCAAGCTATACCAGTTCAAACATAAATAAACTGAGTCTAATGTAAAAGAAAACTAAAACCGTTCACCCTGGGAAAGTCACAAAGTGTTTAGCCACTCATGATTGTTGTGTGTGACTGTTGTTGTGCCTCCAAAGCTGCTGCTCTTCCCCAAAAGAATTACCTTCCAATCTAATGATGTGCCTCTGCGATCCCCTTAGCAGTCGTCGATAAAACATCAAAAAATACCCCACTCCTTTATTTTCCATGACATTATATTTTTGCAGCCCATTTGTTTTTAACTTAAAGTTTTGGCTTAAACTCTTTTGGGATAAGTTTTTGACGCATCCGCCAGGGGCTTACTATGCCAAAATATGCCTACGGCCACACAAAAAAGTGTGACCATATGCCTTTCGCCACACCTTTTTTTCAGCTCAAGTGTGACCATAGGTCGAGTCATCGTAGGTATCATACAGCCACATTCACATTTAGTGGCTGTAGCACTTAAAAAGTGTGGCTATAGGATACCAATATTTCTTTTTGAAATCAAGCATTCTGTCTATTAAATGTGACTAAAGAGTAGTAACGGCCACATAAAATTACTCTAAGTGTGGCCATTTTAGTTATATAGTCACTAAAAGTTTTGTTTTAGCCACATCAATTAAAAAAATATGTGGCAAAAATGATTGTTTTAATAAGCTTTCCATCTATTAACTGTGGCTAAAGGATAGGAATGGCAACATGAATTCACTGTAAGTGTGGGCGTTTCTATTATATAGTCACATGAATTTATTGTAAGTGTGGTTAAAAACTATTTATAGACACACGAAACAATTTTGTAATTATATGTGTGACTATATTCTAACTTTCGGTCACACATATTTTTTTCCTATGACATTTGCTATTTTTCCGTCACATAAAAAAGTGACAACGGTGTGGCTATTGCCTAACTTTGGTGATACATAATCCATTTTGTCCATGGCATGTGGTATTGTTCCGTCACAAAAAAAAAAAAAAAAAAAAAAAAAACAAACAAATGGAGGATAGTGTGACTAATTATTATATAAAGCCACTTGAAATATTGTAATTTTATTTGTGACTATTATCCAACATTTGCTCACACGTATTTCATTTTACCCATGTCAATTGCTATCATTCCATCACACAAAAATGTGAACATAGCCCTATTTTGGCATAAATTTACATAGATTGAATAGTTAATTTATATTTACAAATAAAAAATTAAAGAATTTCATTGAATAAAGAAACAAGCTAGGTGTGATGCATGAATTTCAGTACTATTGCAAGCTTCAACTCCAAGGCTAAAGTTCGAGCAAAACTCCATTTCAAAGTTCAAACTAAATCAGTTTTCATCTGAGAAGCGTATGGGAATGCTTGAGAAGACCATTCAATGGTGTGTTTTGCGCATTTTGCAGTATGTTCTTCACCTTTTCTGTCATCTGTTTCAAGCAATGACCAATGAAAAGTAAATACATAAGTATTCAAATTAAATACTAAAAACATAAATCTCTAATCAAAGCCTATTTACAAAAGTTGCAAATGAAATGATTGTACACATAAACTATGAACTATTTCTAGGTTGTTTTCTTCAAGTTCATATACTCGATGCTTCTAAACATGAAAGTGTTGCAAATTTGCATCCATGAGTTATTGGGAAGAGCTGCTACAGTAAACGTATTCAGAGAAAACATCATAGCATACTGTAAGAACAATATAAAAGAATCATTTCCATTTGGGTGAATGGCTCAAAACCATAAAGAATTGCTATTGTGAGTCTGGCCATCATGCTACCTTTCTCTTCTACCATCATGGTGGAATTTGGATCTATGGGGCGTAAGATAACACTACTATGTATATTTAAACATTTCTCACCGACTTGCTCACAAGACGAGATAGAATATCTAAAATAAAAATCGACCTGCAATATACATTGCCATTGTTAGATATTTTGTCACAATAGTAGAACAATAATCTTCGATCAAGAAACAATGCCTCAAAACTAAAAATACTTGTAATAGTTATTAAAAGATTCCATTACACCTGATTCTTTGGTAGTAATTTAATAACACAATCATTTTCTGAAAGCAAACTCAACACCCTCATAATAGTACGTTTACAGATGAATATATCTTGAAAATAAAATGCTTAAATAGCATAACTTACCAGGGAGGGAAATGCACCAATTCTCTGGATCATTTCATGACCGCTGCTCATTGTGCCATGCCTCGCACACCATTTGATCTTTCTTCCAAATTGTTTAGAATGCCTGCCCGTAGAACATCGCCTTCGGTAGTTCTTCGGATACGAACAATGCCTTCTGGAAAGGCCCATGGCTGAAAGGAGCCAATGTTTTCATCACTAGAGTTGTGTCCCTTGAGCCTCTCTAATGGTGGTTCCCTCAATTAAAACAAACTCAATATTACTAATTTCGAAATCAATAAATCCAAATTTAGTACCAAACACATTCGAAGTCGCTGGATCAAAAAGTTACATAACCAAGAAAACAAAATGTTCCACAAATGCAAGATTAAAGATTATAATCATATTAAATTTCATCATATCTTGGATCAAAAATTTACATAACAAAAAACCAATGAATTCTTTAACCTTTATTCACTTCACGGCTCGAAGATGACCCAACAGCAAGCTCTTTAGATACAGACCCGCCAGCGGCCGCGTTATAATCGTCCAGCGAATCACGGTGGTTCATGAAGTTCACGCTTCAATTAGGGCAAGTTCTTGGACTGTGTCCGTTGTTACTGCAAAAGAATGAAACCAACAGCACCATTACCCAATTACATATTCAACTATTAACATTCCCTTTCGGCTATTAACATTCCCTTTCGCGCGTTGTGCGAATTTCATTCCAGCTAACGTCTGAACATGTTATTGTTTGACAGCAAGAGTGTACCAAAAGTTATTAGCTGGTTTACACATGTCTGTTAGCCTTGAGCCTAAAGTAGTTTAAACATGTCCGTTAGCCTTAAGCTTAAAGTAGTTTAAACATGTCTGTTAGCCTTGCTATTTGTAAATGGTTACACACTAAAGCCTAATTAATGAAGTGCCAAGTGCAAGAACTATATGAGTATATGATATACAATTTAAGTCAGACAAATAATGATCACACATCATATAAACTGGCTTTAACAAAAAATTTCAGTATGAATATGAAGTTGGTGTTTGGGTTTCTAAAAGGGATACATACTTAAACTAAAGCCAAATATATGAACTATACAAGCGGATACTAAAAGTTTTTAATATATCACTAGATTTTTGCCCGCGTGTACACGCGGTTCACCAACGTACATCTATTTGGAGAATTATAACGTATAAGAAAAATATAGTAGAAATATTGTATTAAAGTATAAAACAACGAATACAAATTTTATTCAAATATCACTAAATGTTTCTTTATACACCACATTTCTGGTTTTAGTTTTCACATTCCCATCACCATCAAGTATAAGTAATTTCACTCCTGTCCTGCTTTTAACTCTTGACAATGCGACATAAAGTTGGCCATGTGAGAAAACAGGTTCTCTTAAATACAATCCAACCTTAGATAAAGACTGTCCTTGGCTTTTATTGACGGTCATTGCGAAACATACGCTTATTGGAAATTGACGCCTTTGGAACTTTACTGGAATCTTGAAATTACAGTTAATTTCAAAACATATAAGCAAAATTATAAGTCTCTAAAGATTTCCTTGTACACCACATTTGTTGTTTTAAATAAAACAAATGAACAGTAATTTTATCAAACCATTGGCGAAACGGTATCTACTTATTGTATTATATAAATATCATAATACAAAAGTGAGGATCATAATAAAAAAGGGGTGAAAGACGGTTTATAAAATAAAGGAAACTTATATGTGAGAGAAGGTATAAAGATATGTAGCTTGAAACTCTGGCATCATTTTTGTATTCACCCACAAAACACAATTTGTTTAATTTTATAAAAAAAAGTTCATAGTAGTTATTACTGACAGGAGGTATAATTAGCTCCTTTAAATTGTACTTCATTTACTTCCCCAGGAGGTATAGTTATTACCTTGACACGATTATAATTTTCTAAAATATATACTTATGTATATATTAAATGAAACAAATTATTAAAAATCCTTTACCATAAATTAATAGAATCCTAATTTACATGCATGTTAGCATATACATGTTTAAGAGGATAAAGCTTTTCTTGTTAAACTTTCAAATGTATACCAACTCCAATCATTTCAAGAACAATACTCAGAATGTTGGTTTATCATAAAGACGTTTAAAAGTTACCCATGTAACTATTAAATACATCACATTCAAATTCTAGAAAAATAAGGCATCGGTTCAGATTTTGCAGTGTTATAACCTAGGCAACCCACCACCATTTTGGAGGCCCAAAGCGAAGTAAAAATACGGGCCCTTTTCTAGTAAAAAACACTTTGTTTGAAGTTTCATGACTTGCCTATATTTGATTTAATTTTACAAATCTTTGGCTCCAATTGATGATTGTGTTAAACCCTGCCACATAAATTTATATCAGATGTCTATAGATAAAGTAAATCCAATACACCTATTTGAGTAAACCAAATCGCAAATGTCCATATTAAAAGACAATATGCACAAAATAATACAACTAACTAAATGAAAAGTACCTCTTGGGGATCATAAAGTACATATATGCCTTTGGTGTTAAACACCTCCAAAACTGCCACCTACCATCATTAAAACAAAGATCAATATAAATAATTTTATATTCTATGATCAAAGTGTGTTAATTTTTTGTAAGTCACATACTTGTAGGTACTACTTGCCCGCGTGTACACGCGGTTCAACAATTAATAATTATTTGAAGCGTAAAAATTATAAAGAAAATATAGTAGAAATACACATACAGTTTAAATATCATTAAATATTTCCTTATACACAACCTTTTTTGTTTTATTTATAACCTTCCAATCGGGATCAAGTAACTCAACCCCTGCCCTACTCTTAACGCTTGACAATACCACATAAAGATGGCCATATGTGAATCCTGGATTCGTTTCTGTGTTTGCATCTTAGTTCAAAAATTTATAAATACATGTCATCCATAATTGGAAAATATATAAATATTTTAGGATATCTCTAAATTAAAGGTAATAAATATGTTTAATTGTTATAATTAATAACTTAAATTTATAAGTTTGAAAAATTTTAAAATATTCCATTCATTCAAAATTTCAAATTGAATGCGTTAATTAAGTTTAATTGCTAGCATTATTATCTTAAATTCAAAATTTAGAAATTTTACAATATTAACCAAAATTTAAAAATTAGTTATAAATATTAAAGTTTGAAATTATATACTTAAATAGAACATTTAATATTCAAATATTTTCAAAGTTTAACTGAAAACTATTTTTGAAATTATAGTATTCAAAATTTGAATTTAAACTTGAAACTAATTTGAGAAATTTATAACCAATATTACTATTTGTTAAAATTAAATATATTAGAAAATCTGTAATTTAAAGGTAATAAATAGGTGTAATTGTTACAATTATTAACTTAAATTAACAAATTTGGATTTTTTAAATATTTAAATCATTCACAATTATGAAACTAATGTAGTAGTTAATTCTAAATGTTACCATAATTATTCTAAATTCAAATTTTTCAATTTTTATAATATTACCCAAAATTTAAAAATTAAAATTATGAATATTAAAATTTGAAGTTAAATACTTAAACAGAATATTTAGTATTCGAATATTTTTAGAGTTTAACAGACATGTTATTACACAATTGATAAATTCTTGCTTTGACCGAAAATTCAAATTAAAATAATCATAATGAATTACCAAATTTAATTTAATCAATGAATTACCTAATTTAATTCGAATTAATGATTTTTTATTTTAAAAAAAAAACTAAAAATTTTATAAATTATATGGAAAGTGTTTAATATTTGACCGATGTTGAACATTGCCTTTAATGGCTAGATTTTTTATTTAAAAAAAATTAATAAAGACATTGTATTAATAGACGAAGAGGTTGTTGGTTTTGGAATAAAGATATTTGATATAATAATTTCTATAAATAATACTTTAGAGTACATGTTCAAAAAAAGTGTTAACAATGTATATTTTATTTTTATAATTGATTTTTTATTGGCTATAATTAATTCAATTATTTTCTTTGACCAAAAAGTCAATGTTGTCATTAATTATATACGAAAAAATTAAGTGGCATGTTATTACACAATTGATAAATGTTTGTTTTGACCGAAAATTCAAATTAAAATAATCATAATGAATTACCTAATTTAATTTAATCAACGAATTACTTAATTTAATTTAATTAATGACTTTTAAAAAAACTAAAAATTTTATAAATTACATGGAAAGTGCTTAATATTTGACCGATGTTGACCATTGCCTTTAATGGCTAGATTTTCGATTTAAAAAAAAATTAATAAAGTCATTGTATTAATAAACGAAATTATACCTTGAAGACGAAGATGATAATCGGATTAACAGATAACTAAATACATCGTATTCGAAGATGATAATCCAATTAAAAACAATAACCAAAAGCAACAAAAAGGTATTAGTTACCAAATGATACTTGTGATCAAAATTAGAGTAAAACTTTAACAAATAAATATTCTATATTTTTAGGTAAGTAATGAAAGCTTATTAAACCAGTTTAGTTTATATTATTATAATAAATTACAAATCAATTTCAGATTTAACTAAGCGAACTTTTAGAAATAGAAAAATTAGTAATTAAAAGGTATGTATTAAGTTTTTAAATTACTAAAATTAGTGTGACAATTTGAATTTGAATTTAAAATTCAATTAAACATTTAAATTTGAAAATTCAAAATTACATATACAATCTTGGAAAACATTTACGGATTTGATAAGGAAACTTCTTAATATTGATTAAGTTTCCGTAAAAAAAATATATAAAGTCAAAACAAAATTTTGAACTTTTAAACAAATAAATCAATTATAAATTCAGTTTTTGTATAAAAAAATTGGTCAAACCAAGTCAATCAGAATTAATGCCACAATCTTGGAAACCAATTAAAATATTCCTACAAACATGCAATCCATTCTTTACCAACGAAAGTAAGATCAAACATAAAATTCAAACGGATATTAGAAAGACTTCTTGACATTTGGCCTGCCAAACCAAAAGCAATGAACACATATGTTATCATGCATATGTATCAATCATCGTAGTTTAAAACATAAGGTAACAAATTGATTACCTAACATACTCATGACCCCAGGAACCAATATCACCTTCAGAATCCAGCAACCGATACTTCAAACTCACCTGAATGTGTAAAACGTGGACAACGTTAGTAACAAAACACAATAGAAATAGATGAAATCAAAACTTAATTGAAAAAATCCCAAATAACAAAATCAGATAGAAAATGAGAAAATGGAGAAGACCTTCAGAAAAAAAAAACACGAAAACAAAAACAATAATAAAACTAACCTTCAGAAAAATCCCAAATAACCTTCAGAATCCAGCCAATCCAATAAAAAAAAACTAAACTAAAAACGTAAAAATTAAAACGTTGGTACCGATCAAAAAGCGAAAAGAGAGAGACCAATGAATCAATTTCCAATAAAGAATATACAATCGCATCAAATGAGGGGATAAAAAGACTAACAAGGTATTGGAATTTTGATCGAGATGAAAAATGTTTGATTGGCTTAGGATTTGAAAGAAAAGATCGGCTTGTCAATTGACCCACTAACCTTGTGTTGATCACCATATCTTATTTTGGCCAAGAATAGCATAATGACAATTCCAAGAACAATTGCAACAGGAGCCCACTTCTTGATTAATGCCTAAACGTTGAAAAACAAATGAACAAAACAATGTAAGGATGTGTTCAGGGTTGCTTATTCCCAATTGAAATAAGTAAACAAGAATAAACAACCACAAAAGATATCGTCGTTCCCAATATAACCACATTGCAATTAAGAATTTAAATAACTTTATGTTTTAGACCTTTTGTTCTTCAATCACAAAATCCAATATTTTATCCCCTAGTATCTGCAAAAATCAAAGGGATTAGAGCCCTAAATCAAACCAGAAGACCAAAACCTCCAAATAGCTCAGAAAAATAAATCGTAATAGAGAAAAATAAAGAATGCATAATAGAAGAAATAAAGAACGCATACCGAATAAGAGAAAATCGAAAGACGAGTGTAAATCTGTGGATGGTTTGATAGAAAGACTAATATTTGTAACGAAGTAGAAGATAGAAAGTTATTAGAAAGATTGGTTTTGATTAACAAATAGGAAACTTATTAATGGGAAAATTAATATTAATGACCGATTTTGACCAAACTAATAAATGATTTTTGATTTAAAAAAAATTAAAATTTTTATAAATTCTCACACTTGGACACTTGGCACAATATGATAGGCTAGAGAATTGAAGGATGAATGTGGGAGGGACAAGTGTACACATTGAGTTTCATATATTAGTTGTATAGATTGGTTCTAATTATTCTACACATATTTGTTTGTAACCATATCTCATTTTAATGTGTAAGTGGCAATAACGTTTCTTTAATGTCTCTAAAATCCTATAAAGAACTGTCAGAATATGTGACATACATTACATAATTCAAATGCTCAAATTTTTTAGGATACCTCTAAAAATGAATTTCTTTGTCTCTGATGCCTAGAATCCACTTGCGTAAGACAAATGTTTCAATTGGTGGTGGAGCCCCCTAGCTCTAAGTGCTAATATACCTGACGCTTCCATTTCAAAAAGCCTGCGTCCAAAGGAAAGGGAATAATGTTATTAATGTAATGTGGTGACGAACCTTGGGAACAATAGGCGACGATAACAAAAAGGAGCATACTTTCCTCAGCAATTGAATGCTAATCTAACGCGAATGCAAATTTAGTTTAAACTAACATAAAATTTAGATTCAAACAACTAAAGATTCAATGAACAACTTTTTTTTTCTAGTACTACATGATCCCCTAATGCTCGATCATCAAATTCTCCCTAAATGACAAATATGAGCAGTTTATACAGAATATTAAAAAAAATTGACATAGTTTAAAGTCTCGTATGATGTTTGTAAGAGAAAAACATTGTATCTTTTCAAATTGATGTTCACCACTAAAGTATTTAACATCTAAAAGTCAAAATCATATTGGGAGGAATTTACCTCTTCAACCTTTATTTCAGAAGGACTCATCATACATCAAAAAGGGGGAAAATAAAAGTTTCAATCAGCAAACAGGACATGATCTCCCAAATAGTTTGTATGTATAACAACACATTTCAAGAACCTTAAACCAACAAAACACCATGGATTGTAAACAGAGAGAAACAAACAAAATACCACCTCTTCATATAACATAGTATATAATAAGCACAAACATTATGCAGATAAAAAATCAAAAGGTAAATGTGGCTCATAGGTTCATGTTAGCAAACAAGTCAATATATACAAATGGACTTATCTACAAGTTAACCAATACTGAATTACTTAATTAAACATAGACCAACCCACAATAAATAAATTTTAATAACATTTCTACCTTCGAGCATCCCTCAGCTATATGTGTCAGAGCAATAAGCGTAGCATGATGCTTTTGCCATTCAGGAGCAGCCAAATAAGCCGGCAACTGTTCAGAAGTAACAGGAACAATTGAATTCCCACCTAAACCAATCACTAACCGATCCAAACACTCCTGCCCAACATAATTACTCGACTCTCCCGCATCCTCATTTTCTGCCGTACGCCACAACACATCTTGAACCGAAACATAGATGAATTACTTTAATACTTCGTTAACATCTGCTCGATGTTGCTTCAATAGTGGAACAAAAGGTCAAAGGGGTGCTGTTTTAGATGCGTGGAAAAGCGAAGAGAGATCTGATGAGTGAGGAGAAGTCTTCGATTGTGCGAGGTAGAGGCGCGATGGCGAGGAGCGACAGAGAGTTTGCAAACTTAGTTCTTAACCCTAAAAATTTGAGTGGCGGCCACAAATAACAATGTACATGGGATTTTTTAACGCCCCTAGCAACAACCTCTTCCATTTATCCTGCCGAATCCGCAGCGTTCCGTGCCTCTCTCAAGCATGGCTTGATTCGTCGTGGATCTAGAGCTATGGTTTTGAGATGAAGAATATAGAAGAGTTGTGCGACGAAAGTGAGTGAATAAAATGGTTGGAGAGGAATACTACATGGGGTATACTCTAACCATCTTTAACTCCATCTAGATGCCACATCCTCCATTTTGTCTCTTTTCACACTAGCTCACTTCAAGGAAATGGTTTAACGCCCCTTAACTCTACCCCATCCCCTTAACTTTCTCTCTTTTAAGTCATGTTAACATGTTAACTTAGTGCCAATTCAATGCCCCTTAACATGGGAAGGGAGTGGTGTACAATGAAAGTTAAAATGTCACGTCACCGTTAACACCCTTGGTGTGAAGGTACACCCCATGGCAATGAACTTTCGATTTGGTGGAGTTTAAATTAGAAGTGGGATTAAGTTAGGAGGCAATTATTTTTTTTTTGGTTTGAAAATGTTAAGAGGGAATTTTTTTTCTAATTTTTAATAAACTATTGGGTTTCCTTGAGCTTCCCAGCGGTTTTTTGCCGGCATTGATTCAATATTGGTATGATATGAGCATTTAGTATAGAATCCGAAAGAGAGAAAATTAAATACAAGTGCAAATACAACTCCATTTTCTACTAAATTTATAGCGGATATAAATAGTATCAACTCACAACAGTTTTACCGACACCAGCATTGGTGTTATTCAGTCGGACTAGGTGTGCTTCGTCACAACATTGATAGGAATTATGAGGAAAATTGGTAAACGAATACCAATATTGATGTTGTTGTTATTGTAGTTTGGTTCGTCATTTTAAATTACAGAAAATTATATACCTATATACATATATATATAAGTCGAGACAAAACCCAAAAAAGAAAAAATATAAGTCAAGACATATAATATCTACTATTGTTCATTAGGATCCATTAAGGCCTAATATAGTCAATAAAGACATTTATGATCTTCTATTGCACATTGTGATCCACTAAGGCCCAATATGATCCATTAAGTAATATATGATCTACTATTGTGTATTGTGTGTTAAGACATATCTTTTACTATTGACCATTATGAAGGTCCAATATGACCTATTAAAACATGTATTATTTGTTATTGTGTATTGTGATCCGTTAAGCCCAGTATGGCCCATTATGACATATATGATAAAACTATAGTCCATTGTGATCCATTAAGACTTAATATGGCTTATTAGTACATATATGGTATATTAAATTCCATTGTGATACATTAAGACCCAATATAGTTCATTAAGTCATGCATGATCTACTACTGTCCATTATGACCCATTGAGGCCTAATGTAACACCCCAACCGATGGCGGAATCATCGAGGTGTCACGTAGTGACGATTGTTCAAAAGCACATGGTACTAAAATGTAAATATTATTGAATAATCAAAATTGTCTTACATGGAAATGGAAAATACATTGTTTAAATGAAATGTAAATATTGAAATAACTGAATTAAAATAAAGCACTAAATGTTCCTTGCTAAAGCACTAGATCAAACTGCACCTGAAACATGTACAAAAATAGGTTTGGTCAACATATGAAATGTTGGTGAGCATTCCTAGATTTGATATATATATAGTAAGTTAAAAAGTTATACAATTCAAGTGCAAGCTACAGTGCAAATATGTAAACCATGTATCAAACAAATGAGCGAAATCAACCCTGTGACTGTATAATGTACTGTATGAACTGTAGTGTACTTATCCAACAAATGGATAATAACTTAACAATGGCCACGGATTCTCCGATGAAAAAGGGGGAGAATCAACCTAGGCGGGTTGTCAATCCAAATAGCGCTATCCAATGTTAAGGTCGGCTTGTACCATGTTAATGATTTCACTAAGTACAAATGTAATCCACATGTAATGTCTAAGCATAAAGCACGTTGTAAGCAATGCACATAGTACTAGAATTGTATTTGTAAAAATGTAAATTTGAATTTGAACTTGTAATAGTGTACATGAATCACCCCAAAAATGTATAAAAGTAAAAAGGGGATAGGAATACTCACATTAGCAAGGTGGTAAGTCTTGTGTAATTGAATATGTATAATCCAATGTTGCCAAGTATCACCCTATGTATAATGTAACAAATAAGTCTAAGTCTACTTGGTCTATAAGTATTTCCTAGGGCTTCGAATTTGGGGATGAGTATTTATTTGGTTAATAAATTAAACGTTTAATAAATAAGAGAAATTTGGTAAATAAATAAACAAAAAGTCTTTGAGTAAACTTTAAATCAAATATGGTCACAATATAAAGTTTTAAGTGTGAAAATAATTTTTATAAAATTATTTTCTTGAAAATAGAATATTTAATCTAATTATTTCAAATTGTCAAAATACGACTTTAATATCTAAAAATATTAAAATCAAAGAATTTCTGAATCAAAAATTGTATTTCAATCCTATATGAATAGAAATAATTTATGTAAAATTTTGGTATAAAAATATTGTAAAATGAATTTATTATGATTTAATTATGATTAAAACTAACAAAAATTGATTAAAAATATAAAATAAATGATTTTTCAGAATTAGAAATCATTTCTGAAAAGTTTAAAGTTATAAAAACTTAGGATAATTTTTGTGGAAATTAATAAGATCGTTTTGATATTTTAAAGGAATTTTATAAATAAAATAGAATAAACTTGATTTATTTATTATATATATTAAATAAATAAATTTTTGAAAACTAAAAATTGTAAGTTAAACCTTTTTATCAGTTTAACTAAAATAAATTTTTGTAGAATTTATAAAGTGGTTTTAGTATTTTAAAATGAATTTTTAAAAATACAAGTATTATATATAATTAATTTATTATTTGTTTTGAAAACAAAGCAACAAAAAAGAACTCGCCACAGCAGGATTCGAACCTGCGTGGCTCGGGTAGAGTGCAACAGACACAACCATCTGATCTGGATGGATGGTTGTGTTTGTTTCTTGTTTTTAAAATATAAATACGTAACCCAACCTAGTGTTCTTCCCCAAAATCCTATTTCGAGCCCTAGATTTTCTAATCAGACAATCCACACAATGTTAATCCAATTAACCATAGGGCAAACATTGTGCAGATGCCGATTAACAAAACCCACCGGAAAAATTGGACTTACAAGTTTGTATTGATCACGAACGCTTAGTCAACGCAAAAAGTCAATAACGCGATCGTTTAATAAGAACAGCAGATCTTTAAGTGTAATTGGAGGTAGAGAAGAGATGTTTGGCGAGTTGTGATTGTCCCACAAGGTTCAATTTATAGGATTGATCACTGGTTCGTTAGATTGGAAGGTTTGACCAACGAGTTAATGTCAAACGCGTAATTGGTCAATGATTGATTGTTAATAGCGTGTAATTGAAGTTGATTGAGGCCGATAATTACGAGTCATTGGTCAAAGATGATTAACATAGCTTAATGTGGCCATTGATGATTTTGAAAAGAAAGAAAAAGAAAAAGAAAAAAAAAATAATATATATATATCTGCAGCTGCTGTAACGCAAAGGAGGGAAGGAAACAAGGAGAGTTGAGAGTGGGGTTAAATACAAAGTGAGTTGTGTTTATAACAGATAACGTTCGCAGCTCAGTTGGTTAAGTGTGTGGTTTGTTTGTCAAAGGTCCCCGGTTCGAACCCAAGCAAGGGCATTTACTTTTTCTCTTTTTTTTTTTTAACATAAAGAGGGGAGTTGGGCTGGGCTGGTTGGGCCGGCTCCTTGGGCTCAGCAGCCCAAGTCTGATTCTATAAGGAAAGGGAAAGGGTAGTTTGGGTTAGTTATGTTGGGTTATGTATTGGGTATGGTTTGGTTAAAACAATTTTTTTTTTTTTTAACTAACCAAAAAAAATATGTGATTTATTTATTTATTATTATTATTATTATTACTATTATTATTATTATAAAAGAAAAGTGACGGATGTCACACCTAATATGGCCCATTAAGACATATATGATTTATTATTTCCCATGTGACCAATTATGGCCCAACTTGGAGACAAATATGGTCTACTAAAGTCCATTATGATCTACTAGGACCCAATATGGTGTATTAAGTCATGTATGATCCACTATTGTCCATTGTCATCCACTTAGGCCCAATATGGTCTATTAAGACATATATGATCTACTATTTTGTATTGTGATCCATTAAGGCCCAATATGGCATGTTAAGACATATGTGATCTACTATTGCCCTTTGTGATCCATTAAGGCTCAGTATGGTTCACTAAGACATGTACGATCTAACATTGTCCATTATGATCCATTAAGATTCACTAAGACATGTTTGATCTACTATTATCAATTGTGATCCAATAAGGCCTAATACGGTCCATTAAGTCTTGTATGATATACCATTATCAGTTGTGATCAATTAATGCCCAATATGGTCCAGTAAGAAATGTATGATGTACTATTGTCCATTGTGATCCATCAAGGCCCAATATGGTATATTAAGATATATATATATATATATATATATCTATATATATATATATATATATATATATATATATATAATCCATCATTCCATCATGATCCATTAAGGCTCAATATTGTTAATTAAGACATATAGGATAAATGGTACCAGGTACCGGTACCGTACTAGTTACAACTAGGGATAAGTAAATGTTATGGTGTACCGAATCATTTTCAGATACTGACTTTTTGCCGTTTTCAGTACCGGTTCCGTATAGTATAAGTATTTTACCAATTTTACCCTCAAAATTCTGGTACTGTACCATGTTGTACCGAGCATTTCCGGTACCTATTTTTTACAATTTTTAGTATCGGTATTTTTGGTATCGGTACCAAGTTCATCTCTAGTTACAACGATAAATATATATAAGTGTGAAAAGAAATTACTAATATAATAAAATGAAAATTTATAATTTTATATATTATCCTATATATTGGTTTTTGAATGTTTATGAATAGTGTCATTGTCAAATGGCAGTGGCTCATTGGTTTTTTTTCTTTCCCGTTTAAGAATGTTTATAACTATTTTTTATGAAAGTTACTACAAAAATGCTTGCAGCCAGGTTGGATGGTTTACCTTTCTAATACACATAACACCCGGGTTCGACCCTATTTAGCAGTATTTTGGCACCTGAATTTTTTTAAGACACTTTGGTTCCTTTGTACACCTATTTAGGTGTGGCATCCAACACATGTGTTCAGTCCAAAAAAATCCCATTCATATCTGATCTTTTGCTGCTTCTTCACGCACGACAAACAAACAACGGGTATTTTTTTGATCTGTTCGACTAAATGGCAAAACAGAACATTGTAATGTTGGTTGTTTCTTTTCCTTTTTCACATAATGGCAAGTCAAAAAAATTTACTTTTTGTTGTTTGTTATCTTTTTTCACATATCATAATTAGAGCCGTAAGTGTATCAACATTAATATTAAGTAAATCCATTGATCTTCATACAATCTGTATTTATGTTAACAAATCTAGTTTTTTAAATAAGAGTAATATTTTAGAGGGAAGTTTTTGGATGAAATATTTGGGGGGAGTTTTAAGAGGGAAATTGAACAATTACCCTACTTTTTAAAACTAGAGCAAGCCAGGGATGGGCGATCGCCGACCACCTCCCAAAGCCATTCCTGACTATATTCAACGTCGAATTACCAAGTTGTTTGTGACAAATCTTCCTGATAAATGCAGTGGCAAAGATCTGGCAGAGTTTATTCGTGAGTATGGACAGATTTACGATCTTTATATTGCGAGAAAGAGAGACAAAAGAGGTAATCGGTTTGGTTTTATTTCCTTATTGGATGTTAAAGATGTAGAGGATTTACTTAAGAATTTACGCAAGATTCGTATTGGAGAATGTCATTTATGGTTTAGCGTCGCTCGATTTGTTCTAGAAGAGGGTGAAATCAGGAATGAGAATGATCATAGTCAAACCAGATCCAATGTCAAGGGTAAGAATGTTAATGTGGGACAAGATTCTGGAGAAGTTAAGAACTCAGTATGGAATGAGTGTGATTTGTCGTTTCGTGATAAGCTCTTGGGTCATACGACGGTGAATTCTTTTAAATCAATTAGGGTTCCGGAACATATTACGGATTTCTCAGGTCTGCATGGGAAGGCCATTCTTGCACGTATCGTTGATTTGGATGTTCTTAAGAAGGTGAAAAAGATCATGCATGATTTACGCCCGTCGTACTGTAAGATCCAATATGTGGGAGGTATGGATGTGCTTGTGTCTTTTGAAGATGAGGATGTCGCCACGGCTGTTAGAGACGAGGCTAGGAGGTTAACAGATTGTTTCTTAAGGGTTGATTCATGGCATGGTCAAGTTGTGGGTTTTGTAAGACTAGCATGGATTAAAGTACAAGGTATTCCTCTTAATCTTCTATCGAACGAATTGATTGATACAGTGGCTGGTCTTTTTGGGAAAGTGATGCATAAAGCAAATAGGTCTGAATCAGGTATTGATCTGTCTTTTGAATATGTTGGTATTTTGACCGGAGAAGGGAAGAGAATTTCTGAGGAAGTAGTATTACACTGGAAAGGTAGGAAGTTTCGGGTTTGGGTTATGGAAGAATTGGGTGAATGGTTGCTGAGTTTATTGATGAACTTAGTCAAAATATGGAACATGTTGATAATGGTTCCGGAAAAAATAACGAAGGATTGGACACGGGTAGCCAACCGATAGAGACACAGTCTAATGAAGAAGGTAATGATACGGTGAACGTCGAAGATTCTGTTGACATGAATGAAAACCAACCTTCGCCTATAACTGAGCAGCGGGTGCAAGATGGAGATCATATTACTCCTGCGGTTAATTTCCCGTTTGATAAAATCTTGGAGACGAAAGATATGTCGGTGTCTAGAAGGGTGAATAAGAGGAAAAAAGTTAGAAAGATTAAAGGATTGGGTCGATCCAGTAGATCCTTCTCTTCTAGTCTGGAAAAACTTAAGAAAGGTAAAAAGGCCAAGATGTCTAAAAAGGACATTTTTGGACTTAATAAAATTTTGGGTTTGCTAGATGAGTCTGACAGTACACGAGACTCTACATCGGTTAATTCGGGTAGTGATACTCCGGATAAGGTTGTTTTGAATACAAATCTGTTGTATCAAGGCTATAATACTAGTGATGAGGTAAACGCCTCTCCAAAAGAAACGGAGGACCATGTTGAAGCTGATGTTGCAGAAGTTGAAGATATGTATAATGGTAGCGACATTATGCCAGGAGAACATAAAGATGAGGTCGAAGCTACGAAAAAGTTGGGTGGCAAATTGGGTGTCGATCTTGATAGGTATGATGGTTTGATTAGCAATTCTATTATGAGTGAAGGGTTACAAATTGGTAAGCCATGAATATTTTGTCGATTAACATTCGTGGGATTGGTTCTACGGGTAAAGGGGGTTGGATTAAAAGATTACGAAATGAGTTCGGGGTGTCGTTTATTGGGATGCAGGAAATGATGAGTGGGGATGTTCAGGAGAGTATGTTTTCTGGTTTTTGGGGTGGTTTGGGTTTTGAATTTGAGGTTGTTCATTCTAATGGTCATTCTGGTGGTATTGTTAGTCTGTGGGATCCAAAAGTTTTCAAGAAAGATGGAGTAATAAAAGATGTGAATTTTCTTTCTGTGTCGGGTATGTTAGTTGATGGGGCGAATCGTCTTAATTTAGTTAATGCGTATGCTCCGCAAGGTAACGGGGATAAAAGGGAGTTATGGGGTAGGCTGAAAGATATGATTCTTACGGGTCAAGGTTGGTGGATAGTTATGGGCGATTTTAATGCGGTTAGATCTGCCGATGAACGAAAAAACTCGGTTTTTGATTCGATATGTGCGAGGGATTTTAATGAGTTCATTGAGGACACGTGTCTTAGGGAGTACAGTCTTAAAGGTTTAAAGTATACGTGTTTGGTCACTAGAAGGGGAGTGTGTAAAATGAGTAGAATTGACAGTATGTTCGTGTGCTCGGAGGTGTTTAATAAATGGCCCAATGCTTGTGTCCGAGCGCTTCATAAGGAGTTGTCCGATCATTCTCCGTTAGTCTTGTCCTTGGTTGATAATAATTTCGGTTATGTAACACCCCAAAACTCAGTTTCGCTTAATTACGCCATTAGGCGTGATTAATAAAATAATAAAACTGGGCTTAAACGATAAGAATGCGGGTTATGTTCTATTATGGTAATAACCTAGTTGGTGTTATTGTTTATATAAATGAGCAAATTATGTTAGAAACTAACTTGATTAGTTAGTTTTTATACAAATATAACATTGGGGTAAAGTAGAGGGACCAAAAGAGTAAGTTGGGGTCAAGATTAATATGGCCAAAACACCCATTTGGGTGCAAAAACGTGAGCAACCAAAAAGGGGAGTTTAGAGCCAAAATCAAGCCCTAATCCTACCCAAAAAGGAAGAATCGATGCTTGAGGTTGAAGTATTAGATGAAGGGTGTGTTCTAGAGGGCTAATCTTCAAGGATTAAGCTTTGGTAAGAACCCTAACCCCCAAATTCGTGTAGGGTTCGAAACCCACATGTGGGTTTTGAACAAAACATGTTAAATTTGTGATATTAATGATTATAGTGATATTGATCATTCTTAATAGTTTAGGAATGAGTTATATTACTAGAAATTGTATGTATGCAAAGATTATGACTTTGGGATTTCATTAGTAGCTTTGATGATGCTAACCTAGGTACCAATCTATGTTTTAGGCATGGGTTGTGGGAGAATTTCATTCTATATGCTTTGCATGAATCTTGCGTGTAGGATGAATTGAAAGTGGAAATTGAAAGTAGCTAAACATAATGGCTAGAATGATGTTTGATGTTGAGTTCATAAATTTGAGACTTGCTAAATGTTTAGTGAGTGAGATAATTATGAAAAATGTAGTATGCACACTAAGTGTTTGATGAAATGCTTAGTTGATATGAATATATGAAACTATGCGGAAAAGTCTTACTAACTAAAGTGTTATGTGAGGAATGTAAGTAATTGATAAAATGAAATTGCCTAAATGATGATTTGGGAGATGTAATGTGCACTAAATCTATTAATTTGATAAGTAATTAAAGGGCTAGTTCATGGTGTACTAATGCATATGTTAGTGCATATGGATATGAAAAGGGTAGTTTGACTCTTAAAAGTCAACTAACCCAAATGGAAGTTATGGATGAATTGGCATATATAAACTCAGAAGGTATGGTAGTCGTTTGATGAAATGGCTAACATGACCGATCTTGTGAGTATTGTGAAGGTTTGGTCTTGTCAAGCTAGGTGGGAGCTTGGATGGGATGAACCCAACAAAGCAAATGGATCAAGGGATGCAAACGGGTCAAACGGATGCAAGCAATGCGTATGGAAGCAAGAACGGATATGAGGTAAGTTTACTTACACTACTATACTATGAACATGGGTCAAGTGTTGTATACCTTGGTTTTAAATTTTGATGTGGGAAGAAGGTATGACCCCAAGGGGTGAAACCTATTAAATGGGCGATTTATGCGTATACATGTAAAAACAAGATTTATGGTAATAAACGAATCAAAGTGTGTTGATCAAATGATGGAAATCATCAATTGGGTCAATAGACAAAACTATGTGGTAATCAAGAATCTAAACTCAAGTTTTGATAAGGAAAAACAATCGCGTGAATAAGGAAGATATGCAATATGGGTAAATGGGTCAATTGGGGTTGCCACTTGCCTATAGTTAAAGTTGGATTATCATAGGATTATGAACCGCAAGACTTAATGTCAAATGGTGAATGATCACCATTGAGTCCCGAGAGACTAAAGGGTCAATCTAGAATGTATGCAGGAGATCAATAGGAAGATGGGCACTCGATGCCTAAGAAATCATAATGGGTGCAAGTCATGGGTCAATGCCACCCGGTAAGTCCGTAGTTAAATAAACGTCTTTGGGCGAAGCAATATGGGTGCTAAAGTAACCCACATAAAGTGTGGGTGCCAATTAGGTAAGTTATTTTCAAAACTATGTCTAATGCGCGCTAATGCGCTTAGAATTGATCAAATTGAGAACAATCATATGAAACAGTGAAAATCTAAGTCCGTAATGACTTAGAAGTTTTTAAACGGGTCATTGAGTCAAAAACAATGGATTTCAATCCAGAAGTGTCGCCACGAATGGCTAAATCGAAAGATTTGGCTAGGAGGGGCATTTTGGGAATTTATAAAGATTTACTAAAGGATAAATCTAATAATCGGAATCATAATGAACAAATCGGACAAACACTTTAGTTGAGCAAGTGTATAATGACTTGACAACATAAACTAGATGCATTGCGCATGGTCAAATGGTGTTTTGGATAGTTAAATGTCTAAATGGGTCAAATTGGGTAAAAGTCGCCATAAACATTCAAAACTAAGAACCGGATCATGGCGACATAAACCGGACCATAATTTCAGTCAAACAAAGGTTTATTTAGTCGGCAAGTCATTACTTAGGCTTAGGGAATCATCAAATGCAGTTGCGATATGATTCTCATGCTTAAAAATTACCAAACAAGCAATAGAAGCAGTGACCGGCCGGTCGGGCTGAGTGACCGGCCACACGGCCTTCACAGAGGGCTCAGAAGTGTCAGCGTCGAAGCGACCGGCCGCTCGGTTTGAGCGACCGGCTGCGTGGATTGACAGCCTGACAACCTGATTTTAAAAATTTCATATAAAATCGTAGAAAAATTGTTAGGAGACGTTCTTTATATGCCTGGAAAGCTCTCGGAGCGTAGAACAATTCTTATTTGAAAGTCGAAGTTGGATTTTGGGTTTTAGAAGGGGTAAAAGCGATCCGAACAGCTGCTGCGCAAAAGTCGCAGCAGTTTGTTCCCCTGAATAAGGGCCGTTCGGCCTGGTTCGTTCTGTTTAGACGTGTAACGACTCTCATACTAGTTTAATTGTATTATTGACAACCCACTAACCATTCTTTGTGTGGTGGTGCTAGGTAAACATTTGATGGACGTCCCGGAGCAAGGATCAAGTCACGAGAAGAACCGAACACGCCCGAACACTCATCAAGCTTCCGCAATAGAATTCAAGAGTCTCCCGTGAAATTGCGAAATCTCATCATATGTTGTAATAGTTAAAGTGTAGAAATCAAAAAGTATTTATCACGATAATTTAAGTTTTTCTTAAATGTCTAAGTTTTTAATCGGGAGTGGTTTAAGTAAGGTCAAAACCCGTAAGATTAGACGTTAATCACGTGATTACGGGTTAGGGCCTTATAGGTTATAAACCATTTCGATGGTTTGATTCTTGGCTTGAGGTTCCTGAATGTGTCGAGTTGATCAAATCGGTGTTGGGTGATGTTAGAGGTCTAGGGCCGGCTGATTCTAGGCTGCTAGCCAAACTCAAAAGGCTTCGGTTTAGACTGAAGGAGTGGAGTTACAAGTTTCGGAAAAAAGAAGATGAGGTTTTTAATGTTCTCAAATCAGAAAAAGAGGAATACGGGTTACTTATGGAGTCTAGGGAGTTAGACGAATCAGAAATGTGGATATGGTCGGAATGTAGAAAAAATATGGAAGAAATCGAGTTTAGGAGGGGCCGGGATATTCAACAAAAGTCTCGGGTTAAATGGGCTTCGTTGGGAGACGAAAACTCGGCTTTTTTTCCACGGTGTTGTTAACGGAAGAAAGGCGAGGAATTGTATTCCTGGTTTGTTTATAGATGGGGAGTGGGTTTCCAAACCGGCATTGGTGAAGAGAGAGGTGTTGAAGTTTTTTAAGAATCATTTTCGTGAAGATCTTGTTATTCGGCCGCATTTGGTTTGTCATGACATCAACAAAGTTAAAAGTGAAGATTGTGCGGCTTTAGTTCAGAATTTTTCTGTTGAAGAAATCAAGCGTGCGGTCTTTGATTGCGGTTCTAATAAAGCTCCGGGCCCGGACGGGTTTAATTTTGGTTTTGTGAAGCATTTTTGGGAGATGTTGGCACCGGATTTTAGGATGATTCTTGAGGAGTTTCACTCGACAGGTTCATTGTCTTTTGGGTGCAACTCGGCTTTTATTTCGTTGATACCAAAGGTTAAATCTCCTCTTAATCTTAAAGATTATCGCCCTATTACGCTTGTTGGTATGGTTAGTAAAGTTATTTCCAAAATTCTTGCTAATCGTATTAAGAAGGTGATGGGAGATGTTATTTCGGAGACTCAGTCGGCGTTTTTAAAAGACCGATTTATCTTGGATGGTCCCTTATGGTAAATGAAGTCTTAGAGTGGTTTAAAAAGCGTAAACGGAAGGTGTTTTTATTAAAAATAGATTTCGAGAAGGCTTACGATAATGTTAATTGGAATTTTTTGATCTCTATATTGGAACAAATGGGTTTTCCAAATAAATGGTGTTTATGGATTAGAGGCATTCTTACTTCCGCTCGGGCCTCAGTTTTAGTAAATGGTTCACCTACCTTTGACTTTAATTGTCAAAAAGGCCTCCGACAAGGTGATCCGCTTTCTCCGTTTCTTTTCGTTATTGTCATGGAGGCGTTGTCTTGGATGTTAAATAAAGCGAAGGAAGTGGGGGAATTTTCGGGTGTGAATTTTTCGGAGAATGAGGTAAGTTTATCTCATCTTTTTTATTCCGATGATGCGTTGATTATTGGAGAATGGTCCCTCGAGAACTTGAAAAAAATGGCTCGAATACTTAGGGTCTTTTATTTATGCTCGGATCTTCGTATTAACCTTAATAGGTCTAACTTGTTTGGGGTTGGCACGGAAGATTTTGAAGTTGATGATATGTTGGAGGTTTTGGGTTGTAAAAGGGGTGTGTTCCCGTTTGAGTACCTAGGGATTAAAGTGGGGGCAAATATGAACCGTGTTAATAATTGGACGCCGATTGTGGATATAGTTAAATCTCGTCTTGGTTCGTGGAAAGCCAAGACTTTATCTATGGGAGGTAGACTTGTTCTTATTAAATCGGTCTTGGAAAATATCCCGATTTACTACTTTTCGTTATATAAAGCCCCTATGGCAGTGATAGAACAAATAGAAGCGGTTATGCGGAGATTCTTATGGGCGGGGTCGAGTGTTGGAAATAAGATTTGTTGGGTTGCTTGGGAAGATATAACTCGTCCTAAAAAATATGGGGGGTTGGGTCTAAACAAGCTCGTTCACATAAACGATGCTCTTTTGCTTAAATGGGTTTGGAGGTTTAAACGAGAAGATCGGAGCTTGTGGAAAAATGTCGTCATTGGTTGTAATGGTTCTTCTAGAAAATGGACGTTTTTACCATGTACACAGAATGCTAGTAGTTGTTGGAAGAATATTGTAAAAATGGGTGATAAGAAGTTTCAAGATGGTAGACAGATTAGCCGATTGTTTGTAGGGGTTGTAGGGGACGGTCTTAATGTGAAGTTTTTGACTGATGTATGGTTGCACTCGATCCCTTTGCGAGAGAAATATCCGAATCTGTTTATTATTGAGAGGAATAAGTGGGCTTCGGTGGCGGATCGTGTGCGCATTACAAACAACGGTAGAGATGTGGTATGGGATTGGCGTACTAGTCCCAGTAGCGCCGAGGAGGTTTTTGAATTGTTTTCGTTGCTGCAAGATATTTATGATTATCAATGGAGTGTTGACAAAGATAGATGGGAGTGGAGAGGCAATTCTGATGGATCATTCGAGGTCCGAAAAATAAAGAAACTGTTTAATGATTGCAGGAACATAACAAACCGGGTAAACGTTAAATGGAAAGGGTGGACTCCCCTCAAATGCAAGCTGCTGATATGGCGAGTTGGACTGAATCGGCTGCCTACTAAAGATCAATTACAGAAACGAGGGATATCGTTGAATGATATGTTATGTCCGTTTTGTAATACAGTGGTCGAGACGTCGATGCATTTATTTACAGGTTGCATATACGCTGCATAAGTTTGGTTCCGTATTGGGTCGTGGTGCAGGCTGCATAATTGGTTTATTTTTGATGTCCGCGATCTGATTTTGTTTGCGGATAGCACGAGTTTGGCTGCGGATCAGAAGAAATTGCTGACGGGAATTCTATATACTACCATGTGGTGCCTTTGGTACGAGAGGAACTCAAAAGTTTTTTCTAATAAATGTAGGAGAGCCGTGGAAGTCGTGGAGTATGTCAAGTCGATTTTATTCTTTTGGGTTAGGCATATATCGAAGCTGAAAGTCAAATGTTGGTTTGATTGGTGTAAATATCCTCTAGACATGATGTAACCTCGTTTTTTGGGCTCTCTAGGGTCTTCTCTTTGAAGACGCTAGTTGCGGTTTTTGGTTAATGAAATTGAATTTCCCAACAAAAAAAAAGAGGGAAATTGAAATTTTGTAATTTTAAGAGAAAAATAGTGTGACTAATAGTTATGTAAAGTCACATAAATATTTGTCACTTTAAGTGTGACTATTATGTAACCTTTGGTCACACATATTTTTCATGACGTTTGTTATCATTTCGTCACACAAAAATAAATAAATTTACCATAGTGTGACGAATGTTTATGTAAATCCACACGAAATTTTGTGATTTTAAGTGTGGCTGTTTTTTAGCCTTTGGTCACACAATAATATATGCGACCATATGTTTTAGCTTTTAGCCACACCATCAAACAAATATTGTTGGCCGTAGATCACATTTGGACACAATTTTTTTAATGTGGCTAGTAAACGTCACAGTTTTTCTTGAAGTGTGGCTAAATGTTTTGAGTTGATATTCACTAGTCACATTAGTACGTAAGATGTGAGACGAAAAATGGGTTGGAAGTTTTTCAAATGTTAAAAATGATGTTAGCCACATATTTAAGCAAATGTGTGACAGGGCGATTTTTGAAAAGTGTGGCCGTAGGCCAGTTTTGACGTATTGTTTCCTTTAAAATAAAAGTTAATTTAAGTAAGAAAAAAACCTTTAATCCACACGACATTAGGGATCATCCTAGTTCTAATCAGGGTATAATCTTACATCAATTTTGTGTCCCCACCTAAAATACTTTGGCTGTGAAAGTATGACCTTGGTGTTGATAAATACTCACCTACCCACTTAGACTATGCGTTGTGGCTCAAGGTGATGTGGCACTGGCTAAAGTGTTAATCCTGCTCATTTAATCCTGTTGTGGCTCAAGACGAGCGGGTATTTTTTTTACCAAATTAATAAATATAAAACATAAATATTTTACATAAAATTTTATTAAACATTACATTAAATTAAAAAAAAATACACTAAAAAAAACGTTACACTAAAAAAATAAAAATATTACCCTAATAAAATAAAAACCAATACAATAAAAAAAATACTAACGTAAGGTTGAGGTTGAGTGTAACATTTGTCATGCCAAAACGTGAAAAAGTCATGCCTAATATCTGAAAGGTACTTGACGTGAGTAAAAGTTAGGAACACGTCTTCTGTTTCTCCAGGGAGATCCCTAAAGACTTTTTCATACGCTTTTTCGAAGTTTTTACTCTTAATTTTGAGATCCCCGTACTTGTGGGAGATTGAGTCACAAGTACCTTGGGTTCCACCGACGAGGTTACCAAACTCGACTAGCAATTTATTCCACTGTAGTCCGTGGCTTTGCGAGCCACGGCTCGTCGATGCCCCGTCGCCGTACACTGGATTATACGTGATTATTAACTCGAGTTCGTCCTCTTCAGTCCATTGCACCATGATTTCGATTGATTTTTAAAGAACTTAGGTAAAAATTAGGTGAAAGTACGAAGAAGATAGAGAAGAAAGAAGATGAAGAATGAAGAAGAAGAAAGAAGATGAAGAATGAAATAGAAAAAATATATATTGGTTAAAATGTATTAAATGAAAATTGGTAAAAAATTAAATTTTTAAAATTTTCTACGGTCATGCCACCGTTAGCGAACGTGATCGACATCGTGTTAGCTCGCTCGCGGAGATGATAGCGCATGTCAATTGTGGTGCTCGTGAGCCACGTGGCTTAGTTCGTGGCTCGCGGCAGCTCGCTCGCTATTGGTACTAGCTTGCAAGAAAATGTGAAGCAAAAATTAGGTAATTTCATTTGGAATTTGTATAATTTCAGAAGACTTAGGGGTTGTTTGGCAAGTGCTGAACCAGTAAGAGGTCTGAATGGGTAAGAGGCTCTGAACTAGTAATGGTTGTTTGGTTGTTTGTCTGAATGAGTGTGCAAAATGAATATTTTCTCCCTGTAACAATAACACTCGATAGTTTAAAAAAACTCACCTAATCAATAAAAATCCTACTAACATTTATTATTATTATTATTATTATTATTATTATTATTATTATTATTATTATTATTAAAAACCAATTCTAATAATTGTTTTGTTAAAACCATCAAAACCAAACCCAAAAATATAATATCCAAACCACCTATCCCTTCCTCTTTGTTTTATACAGACACAGACACAGACACACACACACAGAGAGACGCACAAAGCGAGAGAGAGAGAGAGAGAGAGAGAGAGAGAGAGAGAGCCTATTTGGAGTGGAGGAGGGTGGATGGGGGTTGGACAGAAGTGGAGGAGGATGGGTGGGGGTCTTCGGCGGGTGTGAAGGATGATGGGTGGGTCCCCGGCGGCTGTGGAGAGGAGGAGGAAGATGGAGAAGGTGAAGGAGGATGATGAGAAGAGGAGAGAAGAGATGGGCAAATAAGGTAATGTTTTTGTATTCAACATCATCTAAATGCTGAATGCTTTAGCACTAGACCAAAGCATTCAGAGGTTGGTTTTTTCCAACCAAACAAATCCACCTCTAATTCGGTCGGAGGTTGCTCTGATACCACTTGTAGGATCGATCTAACAAGAAATTAGTATCGCGCGCGTATCGAATCGAGGGCGGAAATCAACGATTCGGTTAGTTGTTATAGGTGGGTGTTTATGGACAGGATAATAATAATAATAATATGAGAGAGAGCACACACACAAAACAAACACAAATGGTTGCACTTGTAAGGAAATGAGCAAAAGTCTTTTAAAGTTACTAAGGTAAGGGGTATTTATAGGGAGCCTTCATACACGTCCCTCATACATGTTCCTGGTATGTGTACGAAGAGGGTGGGACGTACACGAAGCTTTACAACTTACCAAAGAACCCCTATGCCTATAGAAACACTATAATGCAACCCGATGACATCTAAAATGTTATACAATCATGTCTATGACTATTATTGACCTATCACTAGATGAGGACATACACAAAGTGCACTAACAATCTCCCCCTTGGACCTAGCTAGTGATCTGCAGACTTAACCAGTCACTGAGCTGAGGATGTCTGGAATGACGTTCACAAACTCCCCCTAAGGTCTAGCTAATTATCTTCGGTCTTCAAGTCTTCACATCTGGCAATCTTCAATCTGGGAAGACACACCGCAGTGCTCTAACATAATGGCTTTATAGTCTCTTCTTCTATCCTTCTTAATTTCACTTACACTCTTTCATTATGTTGTTCTCAATCCCCTCACCTGATTTGATAACTAGTGTTCAATGGCTACTTCATCCTCTGCCCCAACGTCCCATTACGAGTACAATGTCTTCCTACACTTCAGAGGTGAAGAGACTCGTCATTCTTTTACGGACCATCTTTATGAGGCGTTACGTAGGGCAGGAATTACCACTTTTAGGGATGATGATGAAATACGGGAAGGTCAAGAACTGAAGCTGAAAATCGAGAGATCGATGAAAGAATCAAGGGGTTCAGTAATTGTATTTTCAGAGAGCTTTGCCAATTCAAGCTGGTGCCTTGATGAGCTTAGCCTAAGAAGAATGCAGACATTTCAAATGAATCGGTGGAAGGCAGCCCTAACAGAGGTGGCTAATTTATAAAACACCGGTAACACGAAATGTCTGCCATTCGTCTTCTGCTCCAGGATCAACCTAAGCTGCTTAATTCCTGGTTGAATAATAAGAAGACTGCTTCTTCGTGAGGAGGCGGCAAGACAACACTTGCTGAATATATTTATAACTCAAACAAGCAAAACTTTGAAAGCAGCAGCTTACTTAAAAATATTGAAAAGCATCATGATGGTTTGCTTGGTGTTCAAAAGCAACTTCTTTGGGATATTTCAGGAAATAATATGGTAATATCAGATGAATATGATGTAGCTCTTAAGCTAATGAATGCCATACAAATGAATAAGGTGCTTATTGTTGTTGATGACATTGAAGAAAAAGACACACTAAGCAAATTATTTGGAACACATGTGTTTCCTACTCAAAGCAAGATCATTATAACAACAAGGATTCTTAATATAGATGCATGGTATGGGTCACGGGCGGATGCATGCTTGGCTTACGGTGTGCCTGTGCACCACCTCAACTTGAGCTTTAGAAAAAACAAAGACAACCCCTATGAAAAATCTGAAGGCACCCTTTGAAAAAATTGTGAGGCACCCAACAATAGAAGCTCTGCAACTTAGGAGTGAAAAAGAAGAGGGTTAATGGTGTTCTTTTTAATTAAAACATGATATTATATTATTTTTCTTTCTTGGAATTCGAATACTCAACCAAGTCCCAGCTGCTAAGTTCATGTGTAGTCAGGAGTTGTAGCCGGCGTTTTGGGCCTCATAGCGCCGGGGAACACTGCCCCCGGGGGCTATGAGGGCGTTGCCCCTCTGACCGTCAAAATTATAACGGGCACTGCCCCTCTACTTCTTTATTATTATTACGGTTTGGGAATTGGGGAAAAAGGTTGTTGAAGAAGAAGAGGAGGGTTGGAGGGTTGGAGGCAGGGATGAAGAAGAGGGTTGGAGGAGGAGGAGGATGAAGAAGAACTAGGGTTTGGGCCTTGGGGTGGGGGCTCGAAGAAGAAGAAGAAGAAGCTGATGCTTCATTTATTATTATTATTATTATTATTATTATTATTATTATTATTATTATTATTATTAAAACAATAAAAAGCAATAATTACCCAATCATTTATAAAGCTCCGTAACGCCCTTTCCCACTACACCCTCTTTTTCCATAACGCCCCTTCTATTACTTTCTAATATTTTATTCCCTATAACGCCCCTCCACTACATATGCCCTAATCATTTATCTATTGATTACTGATTTACTTTTGTATTTTATTTTTCTCACTTGTGAGATTTAATAACTTTCTTGGTTGGTTGTAAAAAAATAATTAATTTGTTGGTGAGATATAACGTACAAAGGGCCTTAACGTGAGAAGCGTAGGAAGCAATCTCAACCATTAGATTAATAAGATTGCTGGATGGTGATTAAAAACCCTAATCATACTTGGGTCAAACTAACGAAGGGTAAATTAGGAAAAAACGTCTAAATTTTTTTCAAATCGTAAAAACAGAATCAAAATAACGAAAATCAAAAGATAATTTTTCATTGATTGAGATCGATTAAACCAATCTGAATGATTACACAATCAAAATACAAAAAACAAAAATCGAATACATTCAATCATATCGAATTATCAGTAATTGAAATTAAAAAGTAAGAAAACAGAGAATCATAATTATACAATAAATTAGTCGAAAATTATATGAATCAACATTAAAAAACGCACGTATTATTTGTCAGAAGCAACCCATTTGATAATAGAAGAAGAATTAAAGATAAAAAATGGGTTAAAAAAAGTTTCAAATGAAGAAGAAGATGTCACTGATAACTGGGATAGTTAAACGCACGTTATCTATATGTTGCTACATAACGTGCGTTTAAATTTAAACTGGTAGAACAAAACCAAAAACAAACGCACGTCTATAATTTAAACGCACTTGTATATTTCTTTTAAAGCACAAACCAAAAACAAACGCACTTAATATTATCTTTAGACGCACCAACATAAAAATTAAACGCACCTTGCAACTTGAAACAAAATAAAACAAACGCACGTTGGAATTGTGACACCCCGCATTTTCAGGTTAAATACTTTTACTGAACTCTAGTTAACTTACATGTTCATACATGGCTAGATACTTAACTAGGGTTAGTTAAGTAGGTTTAACATATGTTAGAAGATGTTAACATATGTTATAAGTAGGAAAATCCTTGTTAAACACACACATGAGTCCTGTATCCCAAACGTTGGTGAATTATGTGACATACATAGCAATAATATATACGATTGAATTATGGTGAACATGAAGTACGTGCTTATGTGAATTACATGTTTTTGTGAATGATCGCCAAACTGAAAGATAATACGTAAATTATGTAAGTTACGTGCACAACATGATTAATATGTTATGTAATAATGAAAACAATGGTTTTTATGCAATTTAGGGTGATTACTAATATTGGGTCCGGTATTGGGCTAGAACATGATTAACGGGTCAAGTTAATGGACTAGAAGGGCCCTAATACCAATTGCTTGGGGAACAAGAAAAGCCCTCTTATAATTAGGAGGCAAGGAAAAGATAAAAACCCTACCCCCTTGCCCCTCTTTGCGCCGTGCGAAACCCCCCACCCCCTCTCTCTTTGTTTTCAAGAAATCAAGTAATCCTTCACTAATCAAGCTAGTTCGGGTTTGATTTCAAGGCTCTAGGGATTTTAATCTTTCGCAAGGTATACGTTCTTATGATTTTTTATGAATTATAATGATTGAAAAACTTTAAAAACCCTAAAAATAATATATGTAGAATCGCATGTATGTATGTGTAGGAGTTCTTGGATGTTCTTGATGATTTGATGATGATTGTTGTTAGTAGCCATGATTAGGGTTTTCACATGATAACATAAGTGTTTTGCTATGATTAATATTGTGTTTAATCAGTACTATAGATGTTATACATGTATTAGGGATGTTCATGAAAAATTAGGGTTTGTAGATTACTTGGGATGCAAGTTTAAGATTCTGGCAGATTCGTTTGAACGTGTTGTAGGGGCGGTAACGGGTTGGTAAATCGATTGTTTTGATGATTCTTTGCATGATTGTAATGTACAAGGTCTTAGCTTTTAATAATGGGCAAAACCATCGAATATGGACATCGTTTGAGTCGTTTTTGGAATTTTAATTGATTAGGGGTCATATCAGATTTTCGGATTTGTAAATTGGGCTAACTTTAAATGGTCATAACTTGAGATTTACAAGGAGTTAGGTTATAAAATTTTTACAGTAGGTCAATACTGGAAAAATAGAGCTTTTCCAAGTGGATTCATCTCGTTTGGATGAATACACAATTTTTAAGAATTTTCCTACTAAACTGACCTGTTGAGAAAATTTTCTGGACATAGCTGTGTTGTACGAATTTTTATAATTTTTGTGTCTGGAATTAGGACAAAAAAAAAATAGGTATTGTCGATTGAATCCCACATAAAATTCAGTAAACATTTGGGACTCTAATTCATTCGTTAAGTATTTTAAATAAATTGTTTTTCACAGCGCACAATCTGTCCTAAAAACGCAGATTGTGTACGGGGTCTTTAAGTGACTATTTGGAGTTCTATGTGGTATGTAATTGACATGTACTTGTGTGGAAACTCACACATCCCGGGTTGGGATGCCATGGATCCTTATGAGGGTCGGTTATTTACTAGTTCGCAATTGTGTCCTTGATAAACTAAACCATTTCTATCATTTGTAAGTCCTCACGTACCGAATGAGTTGCCAGGGTTGGCAAGCGGGTTATTAGTTGATAGCGCTATTAGGTCTTACAAACCTCACACCGGCTCGGGGAGCGCGGACGTGAACTATAACTTAACGAAACATTATCATTGTGGATAGACAATGATGTCAGGCATACGGCACACTTATGTGGCTACACGTACATAGCAGTTCGGTATATTCGGTTAGTTATCATGAATGGGTTAGCTACCCTTGGCATGCGATGAATTAGTGGTTACACGGTGCGGGGCACCAACATAACTTACTTACTTACGTGGTTTTGAAAACCCGCGCTTTTACATATCAAATTGCTTTACTTTGTGAACTCACCAACTTTATGTTGACACACGATAGCATGCTTTTGCAGGTCTCTAGGTTCGGAGCACAATAGGACATGCATCATTGTGTCATGGGATTTGAACATTATTTAACTTATACTTTACTTTGCATTCAACGGTTTTATTTTGGGCGCGTTGTTTTGCGCATGAACTTAAATGGTTATGTTTGAATTACGCTTCCGCAATTTAACTGAACTTTTTGGTAAACACTAAACGTAAATTTTCATTAACGAACTAAATGGTTTGGGCATTTAGAGTCGTTCTTATGAGTTATGGCTATGGGATCCTGGTATGTCACGCGCCTCGCGGTATAAACCCCGCAGTGGAAATTTGAGGGTGTGACAGATTGGTATCAGAGCCATTGGTTATAGTGAACTAGGATTTGCATCTATACTATAACCATCATAGCATAAGTATTAGTACACTCACTATTCGCAGCACACTACTAACTATTTCTTGGATACGTATGCTGATCTAACGTATTGCAGGAAAACATGACTAACCCCGCTCACCGTAATTACTCTTCTTATCACCCTGTTGGAAGTTCACAGAACACGTCTTTGAACCCGTACGAACAGCCAGCTCAGACGGGGAACTCGGAGGAGAATACAAATCGCTGGGTGTGGTTTGCAAATATGTTACATTCGTGGGTTGTAGGGTACGGAGTGCCAGATCAGGTCCCTCCCATTATTGACTCATTGGAGAGGTCTCTGGCAGGGATGGTTAGACACGTACACACCGAGCTAGAGAATGCCTATAATGCAGTAAGGCAATTTCAGTCTTGGAGTCAGAACACCGATGGATCAATTAAGCGCATGGAAAGAGAGATCGACCATCTGTTTGGGGAACTGGAAAAGACTAACAGTAAATTGGCGAAGGTTAGTAGTAAATTGGAAAGGGTTGAAAGGGAAGCTGCAGAAGATCGGCACGAGAGATCGATTGCTATTCAGGAGACAGCACTATTAAGGGAAGAGTTGACCCTGGTCAGTAACAAGCTTGAGGAAGCTCTAGCTCTGAATGGTGCGGATCCAGAGGAGGATCCAGAGGAGGATCCGGAAGAGGATCCTGATGAGGAGCCTGCAGTTGGGGGATTTGATGACCCCGAGGCAGCATTGGATGCGGCGCTCGAGGAAGAGTTTGAGCCTGAGGAGGAGGAGCCATTGGAGATAGAGATTGAGGATGAGAGCGAGGATGAGGGCTCATGCATCTCCATGGATCACGACGACGACTGATTCCTTATTTATTTTTTTTAGTATTCATATATTAGTATTATGACTTTTGTTCATTCCTAACGTTGTGAGACTTGAGGATTCCTTGTTTTGTGGTTGGATTCTTATTTACTACTATCACTTAAAAATTCCTTATTCTATTCTCGCGCATGTTTTATATATTCTAGTTTACTTGTACTGTGTGAACGATTGGATGTGGGACATATTATTGTTTTCTCATGAGTATAGTGTAAATGTAGAATTACTATGGCGGGAAGAGGACACGGGAGAGGCAACATTAACATAACTCAAGCAGAGCTGAATGCCCTTATCAATGACAGGATAGTAGAGGCTATCGCAGCTTTTCAAGCTGGTAACTTTACCTTGCTCTAAACTTTCCTCTATGCTCCAACGTTACGCTCTTTTATTCATCCGTGATTCCCTCGCTTTTACTCTTAGGTCAACCTGGACATCACCCTCCAGCCTGCACCTACAAGTCCTTCATGGACTGCAAGCCTCATAACTTTGGTGGATCTGAAGGGGCTGTCGGACTACTGCGATGGTTTGAGAAATTGGAATCTTGCTTTGCAATGTGTAACTGTCCACCAGCTGACAGGGTGAAGTATGCCACTGCTACTCTCGAGAACATGGCATTAACCTGGTGGAACTCTCAAGTGCAGATGCTAGGTGTGGAAGTGGCTAACGCAACACCTTGGGCAGATTTTAAGGAACTAATGAAGGAGGAATACTGTCCTCGAGACGAAATCCAGAAGCTAGAAACTGAGTATCTCAATCTAAAGATGGTGGGATCGGAGATTGAGAAGTACACCACCAGATCGCATGAACTGGCAGCTATGTGCCCAAACTACTCCAACCCGCCCTACAAGAGGATTGAGCTGTATGTCAAGGGCTTGGTGCCCCAGATTAAGAGCATGGTCACTACTACTAATCTCAATACCATCCAGCAGGTTATTAGGATGGCTCACCAACTGACTGATCAGAAGGTGGAAGAGGGAGTGTTACCTCCTCGTGGCACTTCATCTTCTGGCACTACTGATAACAAGAGGAAGTGGGAGAATGCATCTGGCAAACCCCCAGGAAATGGAAGTCAACAGCAGCAACAGAATAAGAAACATGACAGCCATGGTAGTAATAACAATCGCAACAACAACCAGGGAGGTTATCATGGAACCCTACCAAAGTGCAATAAGTGTTACAAGCATCACACTGGGGCATGTAACTACAACAAATGTGATCGCTGTGGTCGGATGGGACATCTGGCTAGGGAATGTAGGAGTAACCCTCGTGGAAACCAGCCAACAGCTCAGCAAGGGCAGCAGCAGGGCAATGGTAAGGGTTGTTTTCAGTGTGGAAGTGAGAATCATTTCAAGAAGGACTGTCCACAGCTGAATGGTCAGGGGAATGGTAATGGAAATCGCAACAACAGGGGTAACAACAACAACGGTGGTGGTAACAGGGCAGGAAACAACACCACCACCAATGCTGGGAACAACAACAACAACGGGAACAACAATGGGGCTCGTGGTAGAGCATTCGTGATTGGCTCTGGGGAGGCTATGACCGATAACAACGTCGTGACGGGTACGTGTTCCTTGAACGACACTCTTGCTTCTGTTTTATATGATACTGGTGCGGACTATAGTTTTGTTTCATCAAAACTTAGTAAACAATTAGGGATGGTTCCTACTCTTCTAGATACCCCATACTCTATTGAACTGGCCGATGGGAAGCCTGTCGAGGTAACCCATATACATCGTGACTGTAAGCTCGAGTTGAACAAGCAATTGTTTGCCATCAACCTCTTACCTATCACCCTAAGTAGCTTTGATCTCGTGGTTGGCATGGACTGGTTGTCCAAGCAACACGCGGAAATTCTCTGTCAGGAGAAAATTGTTCGCATTCCTCTCCCAAGTGGAGAACTATTATCCATACAGGGTGATCGAGGTGGTGCCATGGTGGGCATCATCTCCTATATGAAGGCCCTGAAGTGTATTCGCAAGGGCTGTCCGGCCATTTTGGCTAACATATCTGATACTCGAGCCGAAACCGAAACTAGAATTGAGGACATTCCAGTGGTCCGAGACTTCCAAGATGTCTTCCCAGAGGAACTACCTGGACTCCCACCCGTTCGTCAAGTGGAGTTTCAGATTGACCTTGCACCTGGAGCAGCTCCAGTTGCGCGCGCACCGTACCGTTTAGCACCAGGGGAGCTACAAGAACTGTCTACCCAACTCCAAGAGCTATTGGATAGGGGTTTCATTAGACCCAGTTCTTCGCCATGGGGAGCTCCAGTTCTGTTTGTTAAGAAGAAAGATGGGAGCTTTCGTATGTGCATAGATTATCGGGAGTTGAACAAGGTAACGATTAAGAACCAATATCCTTTGCCTCGTATTGATGATTTGTTCGATCAACTGCAAGGGTCGAGCTTCTACTCTAAGATTGATTTGAGGTCGGGGTACCATCAGCTGAGAGTCCGAGAAGAGGATGTGGCGAAAACGGCGTTTCGAACCCGTTACGGACATTATGAGTTTTTGGTTATGCCATTTGGGCTAACTAATGCACCTGCGGTGTTCATGGATCTAATGAACCGTGTGTGCAAGCCTTACTTGGACAAATTCATCATAGTGTTCATAGATGACATATTGATCTATTCCAAGAGCAGAGAGGAGCACGAGCAGCACCTGCAGTTAATCTTGGAACTACTGAGGAATGAGCAGCTGTATGCAAAGTTTTCTAAATGTGATTTTTGGATTCGGGAGGTCCAATTCCTTGGGCATGTGGTCAATGAGGCAGGAATACATGTGGACCCAGCCAAGATTGACGCTATAAAAAGTGGGAGGCTCCTAGGACCCCTACTAAAGTGCGCCAATTTCTTGGTCTCGCGGGATATTATCGCAGGTTTATTGAGGGATTTTCTAAGATCGCTCAACCTCTCACCACCCTAACGCAGAAAGGTATTACGTATAAGTGGGGAGATGCCCAAGAATCTGCCTTTCAGCTACTAAAGTCCAAACTTTGCAGTGCACCGATATTATCGTTGCCTGAGGGTACAGAGGACTTTGTAGTATATTGTGATGCGTCTATCCAAGGCTTAGGGTGCGTACTGATGCAACGTGATAAGGTAATTGCATATGCATCACGACAACTAAAGGTCCATGAGAAGAACTACCCCACTCATGATTTGGAACTGGGAGCGGTAGTTTTCGCTCTCAAAATCTGGAGGCACTACCTCTATGGAACCAAGTGCACAATTTTCACTGACCACAAGAGCCTTCAACATATATTTGACCAGAAGGTACTAAACATACGGCAACGTCGTTGGGTTGAACTTTTGAACGATTATGACTGTGCCATCAAGTATCATCCAGGGAAAGCTAACGTAGTAGCTGATGCCCTCGGTCGAAAGGAAACGAAACCCAAAAGAGTGCGAGCCTTACAACTCACCATTCACTCTAACCTTCCTGATAAGATACGTGAAGCCCAAGGTGAGGCATTGAAGGAAGAAAACATCGGGCTTGAGACCCTACATGGTGCAGATAAGCACTTAGAACTGAGAACAGACGGTCTACAGTACTTCATGAATCGAGTCTGGATACCACGATTTGGGGATCTCAGACAACTGGTGCTTGATGAAGCACATACCTCTCGCTATTCGGTACATCCTGGTTCGGACAAGATGTATCAAGATCTTAAGACTCTGTACTGGTGGCCAAACATGAAAGCCGAGATAGCCACTTATGTTAGTAAGTGCTTGACTTGTGCGAAGGTTAAGATTGAATACCAAAAACCTTCAGGCCTACTCCAACAACCAGAGATTCCAATGTGGAAATGGGATGGAATTTCCATGGACTTCATTACAAAGCTTCCTAGAACGCCAACGGGCCATAACATGATTTGGGTTATCGTGGACCGTTTAACCAAATCGGCCCACTTCCTGGCAATAAAAGAAACGGAATTGTTAGAAAAGCTGGCGAACCTATACATCAAGGAGATAGTCTCTAGGCATGGGGTGCCTACTTCCATTATATCTGACCGCGATGGGCGATTCACTTCTCGTTTCTGGACTACTCTCCAAGATGCTTTAGGAACTCGTCTTGATATGAGCACAGCCTATCACCCACAGACGGATGGACAAAGTGAACGCACCATCCAAACATTAGAGGATCTGCTACGAGCATGTGTAGTGGACTTTGGTAATAACTGGGATAAGCACTTGCCCTTAATCGAATTCTCTTACAACAACAGTTACCACACTTCGATACAGTGTGCGCCTTTCGAGGCACTCTACGGGCGCAAGTGTAGGTCTCCTATATGTTGGACTGAGGTTGGGGATAGCCAACTAACAGGTCCCGAACTCGTGCACGAAACTTCTGAGAAGATAGTGCAAATTAGAAACCGGATGGCTGCTGCTCGGGACCGACAGAAAAGTTATGCTGACAAACGTCGAAAACCTTTGGAGTTCCAGGTTGGGGACAAGGTTTTGTTAAAGGTGTCACCGTGGAAAGGAGTGATACGCTTTGGGAAACGAGGGAAGTTAAATCCCAGGTACGTCGGACCATTCGAGATCGTTAAAAGGATTGGTCCAGTAGCTTACCAGCTAAATCTACCAGATGAACTCAGTGGAGTACATAATGTATTCCACGTCTCAAACTTGAAGAAATGCTTATCTGATACAACACTGGTAGTACCACTGGAGGAGATCCAGGTGGACGATCAGCTGCGGTTCGTGGAAGAACCAGTGGAGATTCTTGAGCAGGGCGTCAAGAAACTCAGACAAAGTACTATACCTATTGTTAAGGTACGGTGGAATTCCCGTCTAGGACCGGAATACACGTGGGAGCGCAAAGATCAGATGCGGCTCAAATACCCACACCTCTTTACTGAACCTGAAATCGTACATAGATCAAACGCGGAATATAAAGCAGCTCTTTCAAAGTGAATTTCGGGGCGAAATTCCTTTCAACTTGGGGATGATGTGACATCCCGGAACCAAGCACACATTTCTATAGCTGGCTTTACTGTTTACTTGCTGAATTTCGGGACGAAATTCTTTTCAACTTGGGGATGATGTGACACCCCGCATTTTCAGGTTAAATA
Source organism: Ambrosia trifida (assembly GCA_028751855.1). Taxonomy (NCBI): domain Eukaryota; kingdom Viridiplantae; phylum Streptophyta; class Magnoliopsida; order Asterales; family Asteraceae; genus Ambrosia; species Ambrosia trifida. The sequence goes on along the minus strand of CM054122.1, from coordinate 214,814,875 downwards.
CTTTTACTGAACTCTAGTTAACTTACATGTTCATACATGGCTAGATACTTAACTAGGGTTAGTTAAGTAGGTTTAACATATGTTAGAAGATGTTAACATATGTTATAAGTAGGAAAATCCTTGTTAAACACACACATGAGTCCTGTATCCCAAACGTTGGTGAATTATGTGACATACATAGCAATAATATATACAATTGAATTATGGTGAACATGAAGTACGTGCTTATGTGAATTACATGTTTTGTGAATGATCGCCTAACTGAAAGATAATACGTAAATTATGTAAGTTACCTGCACAACATGATTAATATGTTATGTAATAATGAAAACAATGGTTTTTATGCAATTTAGGGTGATTAATAATATTGGGTCCGGTATTGGGCTAGAACATGATTAACGGGTCAAGTTAATGGACTAGAAGGGCCCTAATACCAATTGCTTGGGGAACAAGCAAAGCCCTCTTATAATTAGGAGGCAAGGAAAAGATAAAAACCCTACCCCCTTGCCCCTCTTTGCGCCGTGCGAAACCCCCCCACCCCCTCTCTCTTTGTTTTCAAGAAATCAAGTAATCCTTCACTAATCAAGCTAGTTCGGGTTTGATTTCAAGGCTCTAGGGAGTTTAATCTTTCGCAAGGTATACGTTCTTATGATTTTTGATGAATTATAATGATTGAAAAACTTTAAAAACCCTAAAAATAATATATGTAGAATCGCATGTATGTATGTGTAGGAGTTCTTGGATGTTCTTGATGATTTGATGATGATTGTTGTTAGTAGCCATGATTAGGGTTTTCACATGATAACATAAGTGTTTTGCTATGATTAATATGGTGTTTAATCAGTACTATAGATGTTATACATGTATTAGGGATGTTCATGAAAAATTAGGGTTTGTAGATTACTTGGGATGCAAGTTTAAGATTCTGGCAGACTCGTTTGAACGTGTTGTAGGGGCTGTAACGGGTTGGTAAATCGATTGTTTTGATGATTTCTTTGCATGATTGTAATGTACAAGGTCTTAGCTTTTCATAATGGGCAAAACCATCGAATTTGGACATCGTTTGAGTCGTTTTTGGAATTTTAATTGATTAGGGGTCATATCAGATTTTCGGATTTGTAAATTGGGCTTACTTTAAATGGTCATAACTTGAGATTTACAAGGATTTAGGTTATGAAATTTTTAAAGTAGGTCAATACTGGAAAAATAGAGCTTTTCCAAGTGGATTCATCTCGTTTGGATGAATACACAATTTTTAAGAATTTTCCTACTAAAATGACCTGTTGAGGAAATTTTCTGGACATAGCTGTGTTGTACGAATTTTTATAATTTTTGTGTTTGGAATTAGGACAAAAAAAAATAGGTATTGTCGAGTGAATCCCAAATAAAATTTAGTAAACATTTGGGACTCTAATTCATTCGTTAACTATTTTAAATAAATTGTTTTTCACAGCGCACAATCTGTCCTAAAAACGCAGATTGTGTACGGGGTCTTTAAGTGACTATTTGGAGTTCTATGTGGTATGTAATTGACATGTACTTGTGTGGAAACTTGTATGAGATGTATTTGATGCATTAAACTGATAATAATTGCAATGATCACCAACGGGATACGTAGGACATACTTGAGCATGTAGAGTCATTAGGTGTCACTACACGGTTTTGAACTTTTAAAAGTCTTGGATAAACGAGTTACATGGTGTGTTGGTTACGCACGTATACTCACCTAGTGACATTTGTAATAGGGAGTCAGTAGCACGTTACTATTCGTGGAATTTGGATTTTCACTTGCGACCTAAGGTGAGTTTCACTACTCTTTCTCTCAAAAGCATGCGTCTCAGGTATGAGGCACTTTACTTAACATTTTCTAGTCCGGTTTGGGACTACTCACACATCCCGGGTTGGGATGCCATGGATCCTTATGAGGGTCGGTTATTTACTAGTTCGCAATTGTGTCCTTGATAAACTAAACCATTTCTATCATTTGTAAGTCCTCACGTACCGAATGAGTTGCCAGGGTTGGCAAGCGGGTTATTAGTTGATAGCGCTATTAGGTCTTACAAACCTCACACCGGCTCGGGGAGCGCGGGCGTGAACTATAACTTAACGAAACATTATCATTGTGGATAGACAATGATGTCAGGCATACGGCACACTTATGTGGCTACACGTACATAGCAGTTCGGTATATTCGGTTAGTTATCATGAATGGGTTAGCTACCCTTGGCATGCGATGAATTAGTGGTTACACGGTGCGGGGCACCAACATAACTTACTTACTTACGTGGTTTTGAAAACCCGCGCTTTTACATATCAAATTACTTTACTTTGTGAACTCACCAACTTTATGTTGACACACGATAGCATGCTTTTGCAGGTCTCTAGGTTCAGAGCACAATAGGACATGCATCATTGTGTCATGGGATTTGAACATTATTTAACTTATACTTTACTTTGCATTCAACGGTTTTATTTTGGGCGCGTTGTTTTGCGCATGAACTTAAATGGTTATGTTTGAATTACGCTTCTGCAATTTAACTGAACTTTTTGGTAAACACTAAACGTAAATTTTCATTAACGAACTAAATGGTTTGGGCATTTAGAGTCGTTCTTATGAGTTATGGCTATGGGATCCTGGTATGTCACGCGCCTCGCGGTATAAACCCCGCAGTCACTACTAGAAAAAAGCCCTTTCTTGACATGCATTGCGTGTCAAAAAAGGGGTCTGATGACAGGAAAAAGAATGTCAAGGATGGCGGTGTCATAAATTTAACATGACATATTTTCGCGTGTCATCTGTTTATGACACACATTTATGACAGCATTTATTGACACGCGTTATGACACTTTTTAATGACAGTTTTTATGACAGTTTTTAACGACACATTTTATAACAAAATTTATGACAGAATTTTATGACTTTCTTTGCGTGTCATAATTTTTTAATCTAAATAAAAAAAATCCTGTAAAATTACATATTTACCCTCCTAGATTTATTGCAATTTTATTATATGCAAAACAATTAGCAAACTAATAACAAAAACATTATTTCATTATATATCCATATTTATCTAATTACAAACTAATCCGAGACAACGCTTGACGTTTACAAAAATATATTGTATCGACATTACATTGCCTTCAAACAAGTTTCAATCATTTGAAAATAAATGTCGCGGCGTAGCCTAACCATTCTTCGCGTACGACATCCATGTCCTCATCCCCGTAATGATCCGCTCCTCCCCCAACCTGAGACAACAATAAAATTAATAAATTAGTCGAGGCCGGCCAATTATTTTACATAAATCATAATGCATCGCTACGTTTATTTTGCCTTAACTTACATTGCCCAATATTTCGACTCCCTCCTTGCACTATCTCTTTTTAAATTTCAGCCAAACCAAGCTGAGCCGGCTCGGTTTAAAACCAAGCCGAGCTCGAGCTTTGATTTTCAGCTCGGTTCCAAATCCGAGCCGAGCCGGCTTGGTTTATAACCAAGCCGAGCGCGAGCTTGACCTAGCCCGGCTCGATTCGACTCATGAACAGCCCTAGGTGACGCCAATTGATAAAAATAAATAAAAAAGGATTATAAAGGGTTAAAACCTGCGAAGAACATCTTCAAGAGGACCACCATTGCAGTGATAGGTTTCCACCAAATTATTAACCATAAAACTATCTGTTGACAAGAAATACAATAAATTAACCAGTTCATATTTCATATAGATAAAAAAGATACGATTTTATGCAAACTAATTCAAGATTACTATTGTAATTATTGAATAACTATTTACAGAAGTAACTTCCTCACCTGAATTGCATAGATGATTCCGTTAATTGCATAGAAAGTTGGTCGGAGACCGTCAGTTGATACTGCCCGCGCCTGTCAAATGTGTAAAGTATTAAAAAGGAAAACTAATTAACATTTTGAAATAACCAGATGACGCCTAAAAATTAAGGATGATATATAGAAATTAAAAAATAAGATGAAAAACCTGATGGTACAGAACTAAGAGCGAATATGTAGTGAAAAATGCAAGACTTGGCACATCAAGCAAAACATGTTGGATAATCTGACAACATGTAAAACATCAACTGTGTACAAAATAAAATACATATTTATATACATGATGCCCTAAGAATGTTGCTAACCTCTGGCTTCAGCTGTTGAACATCATGATGGAATACAAAGATGAAACATCTAACTGCATTAATGATATATTTACGGTTAGAAGACACAAGTGACAAGACTTTGTATAGAAGCATACAACAAAATATACAGACCTCGTTAACCAATACATTGAGCAAATGGAACACCTTCTGAGTGATCCAACCATACTCTGGAACTCTAAGTTCTATCCTGATTAGCTGTACCTGCAATAGTTGGAAATGACCCAAAAATCAACACTCCGTTTCTGAAGGCGATAATATTCAACTGGGTTCCTGGGACCCAGTCGAACAAAGCCTAAATCCGCCCCTGGTCGTCACCAGTTGTTGACGTGAGTCAGGGATGATTCGACCGGCGTTTTATTCAATACAAACTTCATTTTTTATTTTTACTTTGTATCCTATCACATTTCAATTCGACATCTGTTTCAATCGTCAGGTAACAAATAAATTAATGGAGTGAAGTAAGTTGGAAAGCATACCAACGCAACGATAAGTCGCAGGCAACGCGCAGGACAAAAAGCCTATCACTTAACTATTCCTGCAAAATTAACAAATGAAACACAAAACTGATGTCCAAAGCGAAAAAAATCTGCAATTTTTAGGTGAAACTCAACAGGAGACATATGCTTCCTTCAATGTTGAAGCTGATTTTACATATGATCTTATAATTATTCCTCTGCTGCTACCATCGACTGCATTTTAAAACACCAAACGATAACGGAATCAAATTAAGAGCGAAGCCTAAATAGAGTGGAAAAGCACAAAGAAAGCCGAAAAAGAATAAGAGCTAAAATAAAATAAGATCCAAAACGGCTTTGTGAAGAGCTTTCTGCCCATCCAGATCTCGAAGATGAGGCTTTGCACCTTTTCTTAACAGATGACTAATGACAACCTCCTTTTTACCTAAAACGGCTTTGTGAAGAGCTGTCTGCCCATCCTTACCTTATCAACAGCATCAATATCATATCCATTCATTAGCAGGTTGTCCATGAACTATATCTGCCCTGCTAAGGCCAATGTATGCAAGGGGTTCCACTTTCCAGTTGATATTTTGTCAAGATCTGGAGCTTCATTCTCTTGCAAGATTGCTCTTTCTTTGGGTTCTAAAAGCTGTTCAACCTCTTTCATTAGGTTTTCTTCGATCTGACTAGTGGATAGCGTCTCCAGATTATTTGAAGTCTCTGGAGCATCCGTTTCTTCCTCCCGGTCACTTTCAAAGTCCAGATTGTTTTCTTCCCCTTCCTCCAAATCCTCATCACTTTCACTATCACTACCATCAGGATCTTCCCAATTTCGTAGGTGGGTAGTGGATGAACCTTGATACGGATTAACTGCACAAACTTTTCTGTATGATTTTTCTCTTAAGACAGGATGACTACTCATTTGAACAAAATTCGTGCTGCTGAAGTTACATGGGGATGAAGCTATGGCAAAAAAAGAACAGAACGCCATTCGTATTGAAGAAATGTAACCATCTTTCACAAATTTATATTTCTTCAACTTTGTATTCAACCACAAATAGGTTCCAACTTTCAAAAATTCATGCAGGGTAATCTATTTAGGGAAAACTGCATTCCTAAATCAATTAGACATACTTTTAAATGGATATTTTAGGCCTAATTCACAATTAGGAAGAAACATGTTGCAACTATTTATGGAAAACTGCATAGGGAGTTAAAAAACCCTAATTAAACTAATTCTGTTATAATTAATTAAGTTTCATGTTAATAGGTTATAAACCCTAATTAAACTAAACTGGAAACATGTTAAGCAGAAATAATCGTAAAGACACAGTTATTCAAAAGAAAATAACAAGAAAGTATAATAATAATAATAATAATAATAATAATAATAATAATAATAATAATAATAATAATAATAATAATAATAATAATAAAAACTGTAGGTGCCCTAAAAGAGATGTAAGGGATTACCTCAAGGAAGTGAGGACGAAGATCTTTAAGAAGGGCTCGCATCTTGTAGTAACTAGAGTCTTGGATGTTGAGATTAATGCAGCCTAAAGATCATTTGTGGAACTTTGAAAGGTTATATATCTTTGAAGGTTATATATCTCGTTAGGATCTGGATGCTTCGATCATGAAGATTGTGTGTGAGAGAGAGAGGGGAGGGTTTATGGGGAGGAGAGAGTAGAGTGGAGGGAATTTGAAAATTTTCATGACATAAAACCATGACACTCAAGTTTGTTTAATGTCATCTTTTTTAATTTATGACTGAAATATATTGACACGCAGAAAAAAGCGTCAAGAATTTATTAGTTTTTATTAAAGATGACATTTTTTTATGACATACATTTTTGCATGTCATTAAATAGGTGTATGTCATAAAAAGAATGTCAAGAAAGGGTATTTTTCTAGTGGTGAGTGGAAATTTGAGGGTGTGACAGGAATGCCAATTTCATCTTTGTCATTCTCAACTCCCTGTACAAAACTCCAATATGCTTACCAGCAACCGGTAAACCATCTCACTACAAAACTCTCTCACAATTATAAGACCAAACGTAGTGGGGCGGTGGAATTGGGCGGAGGGGCTTGGGTGCCACTTGGCTATTTTTGATTGGGCCACACCATTTTTTGACCGTTGAATTGAGAAAATAAAAATTTTAACTTTTAACCGTTGGAAAGTAACGGTCCAAAAAAAAAAAAAATTTATAATGGGCGCACGTCCCCAATGCAAATTTCTTCATTGTTGGGAAGTCGTGAAAAACCATTTAAAATGGGTGCACGTGACGCTTCATCCCGTCTTCCCCCCCCCCCCCACACCCACCCACCCACCCCCCACACGCGCGCGCACTCTCTCTCTCTCTCTCTCTCTCTCTCTCTCTCTCTCTCTCTCTCTCTCTCTCTCTCTCTCTCTCTCTCTCTCTCTCTCTCTTCGAATAATGTGTTTGATCGACTGATGTTGTATAATTCGAAATCGAATTTGAAATCGTTCACGTATGTTATGAAATCGTTTACGAAAAAAGAACGTGATTGTAGTAATCAATTACAGAGGAAAAAAAGTCTGATTTGCCCTTGGGTTTAAATGCAATTGCAGTTAATTAGGGTTTGGTTAGGTTAATTGGGGTTTGGTTAAGTTGGCACGTGGCATCACAAGGTTGCTTCTTACACTTCTTACGTTAATATTCTTTGTATCGTATACTTTCTCTAATTTCTTGTAGATATGGTTTGGTGAAATAAAAAAGTAAAATCAAGAAGGAAGTCTATCAAAGTGGTCGAGTTTGAGTTTCATAAAATGAACATTAGATAGATTATAAGAGTAAAGTTCAGAGAATTGTGTTTGTTCGCAGTTGAAAAAAATCAAATATGTTAAATACCAATAAAACTAATAATAAAACTTGTCTAAATTAATAAACTAAACCAAGAAATATAAAACAAAATAATATAAAGACCGTGTAAAACTATACTAGTTTAACCATCAAATTGGATCTGTTGTAAATTGACTGGTTATGTCCTTAACCCTTTTGATCCACGACGTGACTGTTTCTCTAAGCACATGAATTAAATCGATATACATTATTAGTTGGAGACTTTTTGCACCCCTCACCAAAATTTCTATGTATGGGTCCATATCTTGTGGGTGCCATGTCTACAAAATTAAATTGTTGTGATCTGAAAACCTAATAAAAAACTATTATTGGGCTCTTTTAAAGTTTAGTCGTTTGCCAACTGAAAAGCTAATAAAAAACTATTATTTATTTTTTTCTTTTTTTTTCTTACAATAATAATGCAATATACTATTTACAAAATTCAACAAGATCTAGGATCCGGTTTTTTGCTATAAACTTAAAAATCACATGCTTTCAACTTTTGCTTATATATTTTGCTTATCATGTCGCCTATTGGTTAGTTTGGTCAAATTTGCAGAGAAATTAATTGCCCTCCACATGGTTTCTCCTCCTTCGCTTCATTTCACAACGTCATAACTTCTTATCACTTCTTTTCAGAGCGTTATCTAATTTTAATGGCTTCTACTTCATCCTCTAAAACTCCACCTACTTATGATGTATTTCTAAGCTTTAGAGGTGAAGATACTCGTTTTTGTTTTACGGCTTATCTTTATGATGCATTACGTCAAGCAGGAATCACCACTTTCAGAGATGACGATGAGATCCAAGAAGGCCAAGAACTAAAGCCAGAAATAGAGAGATCAATAAGAGAATCGAGGTCTTCTATAATTGTAGTTTCAGAGAACTTTGCATATTCAAGTTGGTGCCTTGACGAGCTCTGGTTGATCCTGGAGCAAAGGAAGAATGCGAGTCATTTGGTGTTACCGGTGTTTTATAAAGTGGATCCTTCAGATGTAAGGAACCAGAGAAGAAGTTTCAGTGTAGAAGCAAAAGAAGGTACAAAATGGACACATGATAATGTGAGTCGGTGGAAGGCAGCCCTAACAGAGGTGGCCAATTTAAAGGGGATGGTTGTTTCAGGGTATGCTTTGATCTCTGTTTATATATCTCTTTGCATAATTTGATCCGTTTGTACTTGGATTAACTGTAGAATATGCTCATTTTCTTTCTTTTGTTCCAGGTATGAAACCGACTTCATTGCAAATATTGTTGACAAAATTTACCGTGAGCTAGATCTACAACTCCTTAGTACTCCGGCTGTACTAACTGGAATAGAGCCGCGAGCTGAAACTATTAATTCCTGGTTGAAATATGAGCAGCCTAGTTCTAGCTCCCCCGTTCTAGCAATTTGCGGTATGGGAGGAAGTGGCAAGACAACAATCGCCAAATACATATATAACACCAACAAGCAAAACTTTGAAAGAAGCAGTTTTCTTGAAGAGATTGAGAAAAATGGTTTGCTTCGTCTACAAAAACAACTTCTCAAAGATGTTTTAGGAAATAATGTAACAATACCTAACATCCCAGAGCGAACTCTTTTGATTGAGAAGGCCTTGCAAAGAAAAAGGATGCTTATTGTTGTTGATGACATCGATGATCCAGACAAACTAAACACTTTATTTGGAACAAAGGTGTTTCCTACACAAAGCAAGATTATAATAACAACAAGGCTTCTAAACATAGATGCATGGTTTGGCTCCATATCTTGGAGGTGCCATGTTCACAAACTTGAACTGTTGAGTTATGACGAATCATTGGAGCTTTTAAGTTGGCATGCCTTTGGATCCAAAATTCCTATGAAAGGTTTCGAGGAGATTGCAATACAGTTAGCGCAATATTGTGGGGGAAACCCTCTAGCTCTTAAAGTATTGAGTTCTTCTCTATCTGTAAGGGCTCAAGACCAGCGGACAAAAAATAACATGATAGAAATATGGAGAAGTAGAATGAATTCGCTTAATTCACTTAAAGGGGATCTTGATTCGAAAATTCAAGGTGTGCTACACAGGAGCTTTGAATCCTTGCCATGCAACAGTCACAAAGAGCTATTTCTCCATATTGCTTGTTTGTTTATCGGTGAATCAGCATCTGACGTGGAACGAATATTGGAGAATGACTGGCATGCAAAATCTGGGATCATGACCCTCATTAATAGATGCCTTCTTACAGTTTCAAGAGACGGTGTCAAAAAACTAGAGATGCATAAACTCCTTCAAGATATGGCAAGAAGGATAGCACGTGAAGAGTCCAAAGAGCCTGCAAAACGTAGTAGAATTTGGCATCACGAGGAATCTTATAATTTGTTGAGGAATGGAGATGTAAGTTGCTTCTTGTGTGTATCTTCCAGCTCACTTTTTATTTCACACTACTATCTCAAATAAGCATTTTCTAATTCCATGTCTTTCTCCATTAGGGTTCAAGGACAATTGAAGGTCTAGCACTCGACATGCGAGAGGCAACACAAGGGATGACATCAGAGGTAAGCAAAAATGAGTAAATTAATGTTTGGTACGTAGCAAGAATTAAAATGATATTCCCAATATCAAACGCGTCATACATAGATATCTTGAAAAACAACTCCTAATGTGTTGGTTGCCAATTTTGAGCAGTTGTAATTTTAACAAAAAATGGAGTTTTTTTTTTAAAGAAATGGGTACCCCACTCAAAGGATCATCACAATTCACAAGGGGCCGGGTAGAATTCTGGACATGTATCAAAAAGGGGACCATGTTGGTAGCTATTGACAATCTCTAAGATTCCAATTAATTAATTAGAGAAGGAAAAGTAGATATCGACGATAGCAATGGCGATCTCTAGCCAACATAAATTCGTTCAGGATAGATCGCCAATTAATGTCACCGGCGATGACCCCCCCCCCCCCCCCCCCCATGATGCAAGTCTAGTTTTCTACCCCCTTCGATGATCGTTTATGTGGGTACCCCTTTCCCTTAAAAAATATCACGAAAATGGGATATGTTGCAAAAAAATTTAATTGATGTTCTTCGCTATTCACCATATAATGACATCCGGTGTGGAGCCATTTTTATTATCTTTTGTTCACATGTGTGGAGCCATAATTTATCTGAGAAGTCTTAACCGTTGGTGTATTGACAAGCCATTAGTTTCAACTCTAATCAGAGGAAGCGCAATATTTTGCTGTAATTTTAGAGACAAGTTAATTAAAAACCACATTTTAATGAGTAGATTCCAAGTTAGGGAATTTCTCAATTGTTCTCACTCGTAATTATATAGAATTGAGGAATAATCTACCTTGAATTTTAGCACATACATGTATTTACTCTATGCTAAATTTTCAGGCATTTAAAACAAGTTCGCTTGTAAAGATGAAGACCCTAAAATTGCTCAAGCTCGACTTTGTTGAACTCACTGGGTCCTATGAAAATTTTCCGGAGTTAAGATGGTTGAGGTGGTATGGAAGTAATCTGAAAACAATACCTTCAGGCCTATTGGGAAGTTGCTTGGTGGCTATATGTCTGCGTCACGGAGACTTGAAAAAGTTTGAACCGCCCATGGTATATGAGGCCTTCAATCCTCAGTTTACCTTTTGGCTTCTGAATTTTAGGCTATCTTCATTTGAATTTTTAATGTTCAATGATGAATCTAACTTGTTATTCATGTAATAGGTTCTTAATTCGCTGAAGATTCTAGATCTTTCTTGCTCTTACAAACTTGTCAACGTCTGCAAGCTCCACCGACTCCCAAATGTTGAAACTTTGATCTTGTGGAACTGTACTAGTTTGACTCATGTTTGCAATACAATAGGAGACCTTAAGAATCTTTCTTTCTTGAACTTAACGGGATGCATTAAATTGTGGAAGGCTTCATCCAGTCACAAGTTTGTTAATCAACTTGAAAGATTAAAAGGTGTATTTGTTGGTGGAAGATTAGCAGAACAACCTTTGTTTTCCTTACCTCAATCAGTAATTCAGTTGTGTTTGATGAGCAATCCATTTAAGATGTTGCCAAGTTACATTAACCTTAAAATGCTTTGGTCCCTTGACTTGAGTAGTTGTCCAAATCTCAAGTCTCTCTCATGTCTTCCAAGTACTCTAGAGGAATTGCATGTAGATTGGTGTTCATCACTGGAGAATATAACATTTCAATCGGCTCGTTTCTCACTGAGGGTGTTTAATTATGAAGGTTGTTTCAAACTGTCTAAGATTCAAGGGCTTTTTAAATTAGTTCCCATTGCAAAACTTGATGAAGCAGATATGGGACATATGAAGTGGACTAAAGCGTATCAAGATCATAAGGTGGACCTAGTTGGCGATGTCATTACTAAAGGCAGAACTTGGAATATCCAGGTTTCCGCTCTCTTAATTTCTCTCTCACTTTTAATTTCGCTCTAATGCATGTAGAAGCACACACCACATATAATTATACCATGGGAGCAATTCTTTTGATAAATTACATAAATAACTTATTTTTTTCGGTGCTACATATATAGATGTTGTGTGAGTATGGTATAAGAAGCATCTATCTACAAGGCATAAAGGATCAAAGCATGAAGACACATGAGTATACATCATCATCCGAGTTCTTGTCCTTTAATGTGCCTTTTCATCCACAGAAGCATAAGATCCAAGGACTAAATGTAACGATCTTATACAGATCATTAGGTGAGGGTAGAGATATGCTGTCTCCGTTTGCCAAAATCTGTAACAGGACCAAGGGTCTTACTTGGGTATACAGCCCTGTGGTGTATTGTAAACCGACAATTTATGATGACATTGTTTGGTTAAGCTACTGGCCAATCAAAGAGATATTTGACATTGGAGATGAAATTCATATAATGATCTTATACAGATCTGGTGAGGATATAGATGGAGAAATGATGATAGTAAGAGAGTGCGGTGCAAGCCTTGTGTACATGGACGATGGTGAAGTAGAGAACAAAGAAAAGTGTGAAAAGGTGAAATTGAAAGAAGTGATTGGAGGGGATCTTTCATTATTTGAGGTGACCAAAGGAGGCTACTATCTTTGCCGCCATGATTTCTTCCAGTCAAGGACCCCTGATATGTTGAAAACGTTGTTTGGTAACGACATTCACTACACGGGTAACATACTAGCTACTTGAACTGCTTGAGGATGTATTTAATTGATATTAAGCTGCAAAATAACTATAAACCCTTATATAATAAATTGACGTAGATTCACGAAGATGGAGAGTATCTTGTGAGTCAGTAGCAGCCTATCGGGAGCTGAATACTTTAACAAACGACCATCGCAGTGTACGTATATACCTTCATTTTTTTTGTCATGAACAATTGAACACCAATGTGTAATTTATACAATAGTGTCTAGGTGCTAATATGCACCCACTCCACCTTGCTAACATGCGCCAGTACCCTGTTTTGCTAACGTGCACCGGCATCTAAAAACATTTTTTATTTGAAGTGACGGTTTAATATCCATTGAAAATGAAGCCATATTGGCAAAAAAGAATTTATTCGGTAATTTTACTTTTCTGTTTCAGTATGGAGTTCAAACCGTGTTTCGTACTCCTACGACAACGCGTGGGTAACCACGGCTCTGGTTTTTTTATGTTCTCCATTGGCCAATTCTTTTCATATAATTGAGTCTGTAAGAGTGTTTAATTCCCATTCTCTTCATTCTTTTTATCTTTATTTCATTATGTATAAGATCTGTCAGAAACTCAAAAATTCTGTCATAAGTTAACTTATCATAAATTATGATGTAATATTAATATATGTAAGTTCTTTTAAAAGTTAGATTAATGTCACTATTTTCGTTCGTAGGGAGTAAGAAGACACGTGACACATCAAAATTTTATTGGTGCTTATTATCATTTGTTATTATTTAGAGCATCCACAATCCATGTATAAAGGACCGGTTTGAATTCCAAACCTCAAAATTGTAGGTGTTGTCCGATTGTCGTCCGGTTTGGTGGAATGGACCCACCATACACACATGGTTGATTATTATTATTATTATTATTATTATTATTATTATTATTATTATTATTATTATTATTATTATTATTATTATTATTATTATTATTATTATTATTATTATTATTATTATTATTATTATTATTATTTAAAGTAGGGTGTGAGAAAGAGGTTTGAAATGGTTTGTGGTTACAAGAAAAAATGAGTTTGAAAAGGTTATACTATGAAATGATATGACATATTGATGTGACGATTGAAATTTCAAACCACCTCTAGCATTGTGATACTCTTATTAGACCGGTGGGTGTGGTGCCGCTCCGGCAAAGAAGACGGGCCGCCACCCACCAATCACAAGGCACAAGGCACGGCATCAACGGCAAGGGATTGCCGGGCATGCCGTTGCCGGCCCTGGGGGGCGGTGTAGCCCGGGGCGGCTTGGCGATGCCGGCCCCTTGCCGGTCCCCATACCGGATCGTCTTAATGTTGTTGGCTGACATACTAACCCAATTTTTCCGTGTAAATTTCAGAAAATTGAAGTAGAGCTAGGAGTGAACTTTAATAGTGAAAGTGAAACCAACATGATAGAGAAGGCGGTATCTAGCCTTGCGGGTGTAGAATCTGTTTTCATTCAAAGAGAAATTGGAAGACTTATTGTTGTGGGGCGTTTAGATCCTCAAGCGGTGGTGAGGCGTGTTAGGGAATTTGAGAAAATGGTTGACGTCTTATGTTATAAGACTTTATTATGATGTTGAAACATTTTATTATACATTTTTAACTAACTTAAAATTACATTTATTATACGAGTTGATAAATGTAATGTTATATTATTAATAAAAAGTTTTTTTTAATTAACATATGCAGAAAAAATCAATATATTATACTAATATAATTAAATATAATGTAATTTGTAACATATACAATCACCGAGATATGTACTTAAAAAATGAACATCGGTGTGAGAGTTATAAGTTTTGTTATTAAAACACTCTTTCTTTTCAACTGGGAATTAACTTTGTTTTTTTAATATCAATTGTTTTTTTTATTTAACATGTATTTTTACTGTTATTTACCAACCAACCACATCAAGTAATAGAAAATTTTTAGATATCAGTTATAAGAAAAAATTATCTTCAATAATTTTTTTCATTTTTAGTAATTTAGTTAACATAAATTTGAACTTAATGATTGATCGCGTGTCGATGTGCTAATAAAAAACTAATACCCATTTAGCTACAAAGACCGTAGAATAGGGAGTTAACTAAGACACTATGACAATTTTGTATTAAATGCAAAGAAACCAAATTATTCAAATTAATTGAACATAAAATTGAATCCAAAAGAACCTAAACATGTTCACCAAATTCAATCCCGATGCTAATAACAAAACAAAATAAAACTCACAACCAAACAAATCTCACCCGCGGGAGAATTAGCCTTACATCTCGTTCGCGTGCACACTCAAAACTATGTTGAGACCTCCTACTAGGGGTGAGTATTTCGTGGTTCGGACCCACAAGAACTTTGGACCCGACCCACGAGAACCTTGGACACGAACCTTTTTAAATATATGGGTCGATTTCCGGTTCTAGATTTATATGAATTATCGGTTCCGGGTCGGTTCCAACCCCACGGTTCTAATATAAGAACCAGAAGAACCGTTTGTATTTTAATTACAACATCTTATTAATACATTGTTAATGTATGAAAAAACTACAATGTATAAAAATAATCCAATAGATTTGTATTATTAACGCAAAAAAAAAAACAAAAAAAAAAAAAAACAATACCCTTTTTTAGTCTTTTTACTATTCCTTTTTACGTGTTACTCTAATCAATTTTATGTAATATTAATAAAATATTAAAAAATATTATTTATAAAAATAACAATTTATTTTTCGGCTTGATGAATATGCACAGATGCGATATATTATATAGTATATATATTATATCAAAATTTGAAGTAAATATTTATGTATGTCGCTCTGATATGTGTGTGTATTTGTGATGTATACATAACAGATTCACATAATGTTTCGAATGATAAGAATGACAAAATTGTTACGAAAACATAAGTCAATAAACAAAAATGACTTAAAAAGGAAAACTCGTGGGCTGTTGTAAGAATCATATGGAGGAACTCTTTTACAAGCATGGTAAAAGAACAGCAATAAGTAACCCTCTAAAAGGTTCTTGAGAGCCAGACCCTTTACCCGACCTATCAGAACCTTTATGATTCGGAACCACATAACCTTTTAAGGTTTGGTTTGTGATTCTTAATTTCAACAATAAAAGGGTACTCGGTTCTGGTGGGTCTGAGTCGGGTCGGGTCAGTTCCCGACCCTTTTGCACAGCCCTACCTCCTGCCATGTGTCCTCTTACAAATGTCAGCGGTCAAGCTTGCGACCCCCTACGATTGTTGTCGGTTGTTTCTTTTTATTCCCTCTTTTTTTTTCACAAAGGCATGAAGCCCTTTAATTGTTGCAGCCCTCGTTTGATAATTAAGCCCAACAACAGCCTACCAAATCATAAGCATACAGTCTATCTATATAATAATTGAATACATCTCGGGTCGAATGAAGCCCTTAGAGAGAGCCTGAGGTATCCACATTTGTATATGGAGCTCCAACTTTTTTCCTATAAATAACATTTTGTATATTTTTTTATTTGCTTCATTCTTCCGTCACTCTCCAATCTCCCCTCAACAATTCTTCCAACCAACATTCATCATTTTCTTTCTAACAAATCTTTCAATCTTCCTTCTTCTTCTTGCATCATTTGTTGATTCTCCACAACCAACTCGAGGTAATCTTGCATCATTTTGACTCATTTTCTATTGTTAACATTATTAATTAAGAAGAATCAACAAATCTTTCAATCTTTCAATCTTCCTTCTTCATCTTGCATCATTTGTTGATCCTCCACAATCGATTCAAGGTAATCATCGATCCTACTCTTCTAATGTTGATTCCTATTATTATTTTGATTCATTTTTTTTTCTTAACATTATTAAGAAGAAATCAAACGGATTTATTTTGATCACTTTTACTCATTTAAATGAAACGTATCTATTGAGTTATTTTCATTTGAATGTTTCGCACATTTGTTATTCATTCATTTTGTCTAAATCGGGTTGTATTTTTCATGACTCTATCGATTCTGTTCATTCATGCTATGACAAAATGCTCCTTACAAAGATGATGTTGTTGATATCCCATTTCCAGAATAGAGCCCTAACTGCACCACAAGTTTAAGGTAATCTCGGTGTCTTATAGTTATTTTGAGACTCATTGTCTTATAGCGTTAATGTAATCTCAGTGGCTACCTAGAGTTTAAGGTTGGTTCAAAACAGCCATTGTCGCATTTTAAGGAGAAAATGTATTATGTCCTTATGCTTGTATACATAGTAATTGTTGAATTTGGTGTCATTAGAAAAATATATAAAGCTAATAGTCAATGTCGACGATTGAAATTTGTTAAGGTATAATATGTTTACATATGTACGAATCGGTTTTATCATAATTTCGTATTTAACATAAATTCGATTCAATATATATACGATTCAATATATATGACGATTCAATTTCGTATTTCGTAGACGATTTTGTTTAATCTTTTTTTTATGAAATTATGTATATGTATTATTTATTTTTTTAATAATAATTGACCGAATTTAATATTATTTATTACGATTTTTCAATCTCATTAATTTATATTACTATTAATACGAAATTCGGTTTAACATAGTAGCTCTCATTTATTTTTGTGTATAATGATTGATTATGAATCAATTTAATCCGTAATTTATGCTTACCATAATTTATTGACCGAATTTATGTTTAATACGCATTGTGTTTAATCTATTTTTAAGAAATTATGTATATGTATTATTTATTGTCATTAATAATAATTGATCGAATTAAATGTATTTATTATGATTTTTTAATCTTATTAATTTATATTACTATTAATACGAAATTCGGTTTACCATAATATAGCTCTCATTTATTTTATTGTATGAATGATTGATTATGAATTAATTTAATCCGTAATTTAGGCTTACCAAAATTTATTGACCGAATTTATGTTTAATACGAAATTATGTTTAATCTATTTTTACGAAATTATGTAAATGTATTATTTATTTTCATTAATAATAATCGAACGAATTAAATGTTATTTATTATGATTTTTTAATCTTATTAATTTATATTACTATTAATACGAAATTTGGTTTACTATAATAACTTCAATTTATTTATTTTTTTTGTATAAATGATTGATTATGAATTAATTTAACCCGTAATTTAGACTTACCATAATTTATTGACCGAATTTATGTTTAATACGAAATTATGTTTAATCTATTTTTACGAAATTATGTATATATATATTATTTATTGTCATTAATAATAATTGACTGAAGATAATGTTATTTATTATGCTTTTTTAATCTAATTAAATTATATTACTATCAATACGAAATTCGGTTTACCATGTTATTTATTATGATTTTTTAATCTAATTAATTTATATTACTAATAATACAAAATTCGGTTTACCATAATAGCTCTATTTATTTTTTTTCTATGAATGATTGATTATGAATCAATTTAACTCGTAATTTAGGCTTACCATAATTTATTGACCGAATTTATATTTAATACGAAGTTATATTTAATATATTTTTAGGAAATTATGTATATATATTATTTATTGTCATTAATAATACTTAACCGAATTTAATGTTATTTATTACAATTTTTTAATCTCATTAATTTATATTACTATTAATACGAAATTCATTTTACAATAATAGTTCTCATTTATTAATTTATTTATTTTTTGTATAAATGTTTGATTACGAATCAATTTAATCCATATATTAGGCTTACCATAATTTATTGACCGAATTTATGTATATGTATTATTTGGTGTCATTAATAATAATTGACCGAGTTTTATGATATTTTTTACGATATTTTAATCTTATTAATTTATATTACTATTAATACGAAATTCGGTTTACCATAAAAGCTCTCATTTATTTTTTTTGTAAGAATGATTGATTATGAATCATTTTAACCCGTAATTTAGCCTTACCGTAACTTATTGACCGAGTTTATGTTTAATACAAATTTATGTATATATATTATTTATTGTCATTAATAATAATTCACTGAATTTAATGTTATTTATTACGATTTTTTAATCTTACTAATTTATATTACTATTATTACGAAATTCGGTTTACCATAATCGCTCTCATTTATTTTTTTGTTTAAATTATTGATTATGAATCAATTTAATATGTAATTTAGGCTTACCATAATTTATTGACCGAATTTATGTTTAATACAAAATTATGTTTAATCTATTTTAAACGAAATTATGTATATGTATTATTTATTGTCATTAATAATAATTGACTGAATATAATGTTATTTATAACGATTTTTTAATCTTACTAATTTATATTACTATTAATATGAAATTTGGTTTACCATAATAGCTCTCATTTATTTTTTTATATGAATGATTGATTATGAATCAATTTAATACGTAATTTAGGCTTAACATAATTTTTTGACGGAATTTATGTTTAATACGAAATTATGTTTAATCTATTTTTTTTGAAATTATGGATATGCATTATTTATTGTCATAAATAGTAATTGACTGAATTTAATGTTATTTATTATGATTTTTTAATCTCATTAATTTATATTACTATTAATACGAAATTCGGTTTACCATAATAGTTCTCATTTATTTTTTCTATGAATGATTGATTATTAATCATTTTAACCCGTAATTTAGGCTTACCATGATTTTTTGACTGAATTTATATTAACAATAGAAATTATGTTAACCTGTAATTTAGGTTTAACATAATTATTTTAACCCGTAATTTTGGCTTACATAATACGAAATTATGTTTATTCTATTTTTACGAAATTATGTATATGTATTATTTATTGTCATTAATAATAATTGACTGAATTTAATGTTATTTATTACGATTTTTTAATCTAATTAATTTATATTACTATTAATACGAAATTCGGTTTACCATAATAGCTTAGGGGTGTAATCAAGCCGAGTCGAGCCGAGCCAGGCTAAGCTCGAGCTCGACTCGAACACAAATCGAGCCAGCTTGGCTCAGCTCGTGTTTTTTTGGTCGAGCTGAAAAGCCGTGCTCGAGCTCGAGCTCGTAAATGTTCGAGCCGAGTTCGAGCTGGCTCGAGCCAGCTCGTTATTTTTTTTAAATATTTATAACACACAAAACAAAAACAAAAACAAAAAAATAAAAATAAATTATGTATATTTTTTTATTTTTCTTATATTTTAATGAATGAAAGGCATACTAAAAGTATTATTTGTGTTTTTGTTTTATTATTTTTCCTATTTTATTGATTAATTCAAAGTATTATTAAGTATATAAAAGACGTTTATCGAGCCACGAGCCGAGCCACTGAGCCGAGCCACGAGCCAAGACCCCTAGCTCGAACTCAGCTCGATTACAAAACGAACATTTTCTCGTCGAGCTTTTTTCGAGCATTTTTTGAGCGAGTTTCGAGCGAGTTACGAGCCGCGAGCATTTTATACACCCCTATAATAGCTCTATTTTTTTCTATGAATGATTGATTATGAATCAATTTAACCCGTAATTTAGGCTTACCAAAATTTATTGACCGAATTTATGTTTAATACGAAATTATGTTTAATCTATTTTTACGAAATTATGTATATGTATTATTTATTGTCATTAATAATAATTGACTGAATTTAATGTTATTTATTACAATTTTTTAATCTCATTAATACAAAATTAGGTTTACAATAATAGATCACATTTATTTTTTGTATGAATGTTTGATTATGAATAAATTTAATCCATAATTTAGGCTTACCATAATTTATTGACCGAATTTTTGTTTAGTACGAAATTATGTATATGTATTATTTGTTGTCATTATTATTTATTGTCATTAATAATAATTGACTGAATTTAATGTTATTTAATACGATTTTTTAATCTAATTAATTTATATTACTATTAATACGAAATTCGGTTTACCATAATAGATTAGGGGTGTAATCGAGCCGAGTCGAGCCGAGCCAGGCTAAGCTCGAGCTCGACTCGATCACAAATCGAGCCAGCTTGGCTCAGCTCGTGTTTTTTGGTCGAGTTGAAAAGCCGAGCTAGAGCTCGAGCTCGTAAATGTTCGAGCCGATCTTGAGCTGGCTCGAGCCAGCTCGTTATTTTTTTAAAAATATTTATAACATACAAAACAAAAAAAATAAAAATAAATTATGTATATTTTTTTATTTTTCTAATATTTTAATGAATGAAAGGCATACTAAAAGTATTATTTGTGTTTTTGTTTTATTATTTTTCATATTTTATTGATTAATTCACAGTATTATTAAGTATATAAAAGACGTTTATCGAGCCACGAGCCGAGCCACCGAGCCGAGCCATCGAACCGAGCCACGAGCCAAGACCCCTAGCTCGAGCTCGGCTCGATTGCAAAACGAGCTTTTTCTAGTCGAGCTTTTTTCGAGTATTTTTTGAGCGAGTTTCGAGCGAGTTACGAGCCGCGAGCATTTTATACACCCCTATAATAGCTCTATTTTTTTCTATGAATGATTGATTATGAATCAATTTAACCCGTAATTTAGGCTTACCATAATTTATTGACCGAATTTATATTTAATACGAAATTATGTTTAATCTATTTTTACGAAATTATGTATATGTATTATTTATTGTCATTAATAATAATTGACTGAATTTAATGTTATTTATTACAATTTTTTAATCTCATTAATTTATATTACTATTAATACGAAATTAGGTTTACAATAATAGATCACATTTATTTTTTTGTATGAATGTTTGATTATGAATAAATTTAATCCATAATATAGGCTTACCATAATTTATTGACCGAATTTTTGTTTAGTACGAAAATATGTATATGTATTATTTGTTGTCATTAATAATAATTAGCCGAATTTAATGATATTTATTACGATTTTTTAATCTCATTAATTTATATTACTATTAATACGAAATTTGGTTTACCACAATAACTCAAAATTATTTTTTTGTATGAATGATTGATTATGAATCAATTTAACCCGTAATTTAGGCTTACCATAATTTATTCACCGAGTTTATGTTTAATACGAAATTATGTTTAATCCATTTTTATGAAATTATGTATATTTATTATTTATTGTCATTAATAATGATTTACTGTAATTAATGATATTTATTTCAATTTTTAATCTTATTAATTTATATTACTATTAATACGAAATTCAGTTTACCATAATTGCTCTTTTTTTTTGTATGAATGATTGATTATGAATCAATTTAATCCGTAATTTAGGCTTACCATTATTTATTGACTGAATTTATGTTTAATACCAAATTTTGTTTAATCTATTTTTACGAAATTATGTATATGCATTATTTATTGTCATTAATAATAATTGACTGAATTTAATGTTATTTATTACGATTTTTTAATCTAATTAATTTATATTACTATTAATACAAAATTCGGTTTACCATAATAACTCTCATTTATTTTGTTGTATAAATGATTGATTATGAATCAATTTAACCCATTATTTAGGTATACCATAATTTATTGATCGAATTTATGTTTAATACGAAATTATGTATATGTATTATTTATTGTCATTAATAATAATTGACCGAATTTAATGTTATTTATTAGAATTTTTTTAATTTTATTAATTTATATTACTATTAATACGAAACTCGGTTTACCATAATACCTCTTATTTATTTTTTTGTATGAATGTTTGATTAAGAATTAATTTAATTCGTAATTTAAGCTTACTGTAATTTATTGACCGAATTTATGTTTAGTACAAAATTATGTATATGTATTATTTATCGCCATTAATAATAATTGAAGGAATTTTATAATATTTAATACGATTTTTTAATCTCATTAATTTATATTACTATTAATACGAAATTCGGTTTTCCATAATAGCTCTCATTTATTTTTTTGTATGAATGATTGATTATGAAACAATTTAACTCGTAATTTAGGTTTAATACGAAATTATGTTTAATCTATTTTTTACGAAATTATGTATATGTATTATTTATTGTCATTAATAATAATTGACCAAATTTAATGTTATTTATTACGAGTTTTAATCTCATTAATTTCTATTACTATTAATACGAAATTCGGTATACCATAATAGCTCTCATTTATTTTTTGTTTAACTGATTGATTATGAATCAATTTAACTCGGAATTTAGGTTTACCATAATTTATTGACTGAATTTATGTTAAATATGAAATTATGTTTAATCTATTATTACAAAATTATGTTTAATAGTTAACATAAATTCGGTCAATAAATATATATTTGAACATATTGTCCATTAATAAATTTTAGTCGTCATATATATATTGAATCATATTTATATATATATATATATATATATATATATATATATATATATATATATATATATATATATATATATATTTGAAAACTAGGATTTGATCCGAAGACACAAACGCTATTATGTCTTATCACAATGGTTCTCAATTCTTCAAGGTTTTGCATGACCCTTCGTCAACAGTTTTGGTATGTTTCTTATTTTCATGTTCATATGCCTATTTAATTTTAAATAAATGATTCTTTCTTTTTTAATGTTGTTTTTAACGTGTCAGTCCAGACTGTGCCGAAGGGCATGAACGAATTTATGTTGTCTAAAAACATACACAACAGTAACATTACAGTTGCCACATATGAAGGACAATCTTGGTTGGTCCGATTAGAATTGATATATGATGTTTTTTGTTTTACAAATGGTTGGTTTAAAGTTGTTAATGATTTATGTTTTTCAATGTTCTATATCATTTCAACTATGTTAGTCCAAATACGTTCCTATTAAAGCATTAAAATCATTCTCCATCTATGCAATTAGATGTCTCATTCTGTAAAATGATTGAACATGAATTAACAATACCCATGGTAAAGATTATTAATTTCAATTTTTTTATTTTACACGTTTTTATATAAGATTATATCGGATTTTAATTGTCCACATGTGTAATAATTTTTCTTTAAGGTTCTACCTTATTCCTTTGTTGCTAATCAGTATCCCGATGGACTCCCTAACTTGCCAATTAGTATGTAGGTAGATGACGAACATCATTGGAACTGCATATCAATTAAAAAGATTGGTCGTAACTATTGTTTTTGTAATGGTTGGGTGAAATTCCTAAATGATCTTCGTCTCCATATTGGTGATTTAATTTGTTTTGAAAAAAAGGAATTCAACCGTTTTCATGTTATTACTTTTAACAAAAATGGTCGTCAAATGAAATTATTCAAATTTCTTACTGACAATGTTTTAGAAGAAGCTAACAATGTTTTACAACAAACAATGAGTTTGAATATGCAACAATTTCAAGTATCTAACTACGATAACAATGTTTTACAACAAACAATGAGTTTGAATATGCAACAATTTCAAGTATCTAACTACGATGGTTTACCAGGTTTTGGATGCACTGTTACAAATGAATTGGTACGTTTAGTCCTGTTTGTATCGTTCTTGCTTTAAACTGTTAGATGACATTTTACATTTAACATCAAAATTCATACATATTGCATTATCAAACATTTAGTAACCAAAACAACTACCATTGGGGTTGGTGGTCCAATGGCAAGGCAAAGCCTTTTAATACACTAAGAGTGTGAGGTCTTGAGTTCAAGTCTCACAAGGAGCAAGAAATTTACCTTTCAAAAAAAAAAGTAACCAAAACAACTTGCATAATACAATTCTTATTTTCCTACTTTTTTCATTTTACTTTCGGATGAACTGTGGGTCCTCACAGGACTCTAACCTAATACTTTATTAACTTGATGTTATTATATCAACAAAATTATTGCCCCCTACAAAAACCCCCCAAAACAATAATACATTAATTACTTCATTAATTTATTAATTGCAATACTATTTATTTATTGTTCATGCTTCTTTTTTTAAGTGACTTTACAAAACAATAGTTGGAAACACGCGTGTTACGGCGGGACCGTTTAACTAAAAAATAGACGAAAAAACATTTAATCACGCATACGCGTGACGACAAGTTAACTCGCCATATTAAAAAAAAGTTATAAATTATCATATCTAAGTAAGTTAAAACCATTACAAAACCTCATAAGAAAGGAAATAAAAAACTGTATATTATCACACACAATTTTATTTTAAACAAAACTTACATTGAAACGTATATAAAAATAGAAAAGTAATGGAACTTCTCATTTCTCTTTCTTCTAAACACAAGATAATATTATAAAAGGGTTTAAGGATATAAGACAACTATTCTCCATAACATATTTCCATTTTCAATCCCCTCCCCATTAGAGTATTAGGAACACACAATTTTATAAAAATATTTTTATAACACAAAGAGTTAATAGCCAAAATTGTCCATGGGGTTTGATTACTTTTGCCACTTCAGTCCAAAACCCAAACTTTTTACATCTGGGTCCTTCTGGTTTTTTTTGTGCTAAATTCGTCCTTGACACTAACCCAAATAACTTATCTCGTTAACTCTGGGGGAATTTTTGTCTTTTTGGGTTCCACCCTTTTAAACCCCTCTTCTTCCTTAGATCTGATCATCTGACTCTATCTCCCTCCCCCTCTCTCTCTATATATTTTTGTTTCACCATTCAATAATTCAAATACTCAAAACAATAATCAAAGCTGCAATTGATGAAGGCAACGAAGAAGACGATTGTTAATTGGTACAAAATCAAACCTGATTGTTAATCGAAGAACACCAACGAAGAAGACGACCTGATGCACAGGTGAACATAATGTGCATTTGCACCACCACCAAAATGTTGTATTTTTGTTTTCGAACAACACTAGTAGGCAGTTAAGCTGGTTCTTGAAAGATTTATTGGTTTGGATTTTCAGGTAAGTTTGAGGCCACATGAACATTCAAAGTTTTGTTTTTTTAATTATTTGACTTTAAATTGGTTTATCACACACTAAAACTACAACAATTCAATTGTTAAATTTAAAGATTTTAATCGTGTCTCAAGCTAAGCAATGACTTGCGAAAAGGCCTCAATTTTTGAATTCGTTTTGGGACCCCTAAAGAGTTGAGCCGACCCTGGTCAGACGGTCGTGATAGCGATCGTGACGTGTCGTCTCTAAAGACTACTCTAGAGGACTGGGATCTCATGTATTAATTCGTGTGTTTAATATGTTAATGTATGTTCAAGTAATGTTTTAGGTTTATATTTAAGTAATGTTTAGGTTTATATTTAAGTAAGGGAGGTGATATTAAACCCCCCCCCCCCCCCAAAGCGCCTCGCTTTACCTTTTTAACTACCTCGGTCCAAGGTGAGTTATTATTCTGATTTGACCCCAGGCGCCTCGCTTTGGCCTAAGCAAGGCGCTTGGAATCCAACTTTTATTTTTGTGTTTTGGATTGGTTTTGTATTTTATTTTTTAATATAATTATTGTAACAAAATTTATAAAAATTAAAAAACAAAATAATAAACACCAACTTTTATCGACATTGCTCCAACTCAACAAGACATTTAAGCCGAAGACACTTTCCATCCAACACAGGGATTGCTCCAAGTCAACTTAACAAGACATTTAAGCCGAAGACACTTTCCATCTAACACAGGGATTGCTCCAAGTCAACACAACAAGACATTTAAGCTGAAGACACTTTCCATCCAACACAGGGATTGCTCCAACTCAACTCAACAAAGACATTTAAGCCGAAGACACTTTCCATCCAACACAGGGTTCACTAACAGTGGTGTGGTCTACCATTTTGCTTATGATCTAACACCAAATCTCATTATCTGCCAACGATGAATGCAACCTGAAAAGAACCGGATGGTTGGTAGCTATAGGTAAGAACATTGTGGATGAGGATTGTTTACCTTCCCATTGATTTTAAGTATGTTGCCTTCATCGTTGACAGATATCTCTCTGACAACAACTGAAGGCAACCTGGAACTAGGTGATGGCCATACCGACGTGAGGGTAGTCCATTGGTATTAATGGCAAAGTGATTTGTAAGGGAAGAAGAAGAGAATGTTATATATGTTTACCTTCCCATTGATTTCAAGTATGTTTACCTTCCCATGGAAACTTTGAAGACCTTTACGGAGGTTTGCCATAGGGTCATTGGTCTTCAGAGTTTCCAACCCCTAATACATTCATCAAAGGATATTCATGTGAGAATGCATAGTACAAAATTCTTTTGACAAACGTCTGGCTGATATCCAGCTACTGGAATTGTTTACCTTGCCATTGATTGTAAGTATGTTTACCTTCCCATGGAAACTCTGAAGACCTTTACGGAGGTTTGCCAGATATGAGTTAATGGGTTACTCATTACTGATAAAAAAGGAACTAGGTTGCAAATATAAAAGTCCATCTAATAGGTAGAAAGGAAGTTATTATTTGGAATGTTTCTGATCAGTGGTGTGGTCAAATCAGAATAAAAATCCAACAAACACGGTTAGTGGATGTCTTGTTGATTAACACATTGTGCATCCCGGCAATAATGAGTAACCAACTAACTAACCCTTCATCTTCTCTGTTTAAAGTCAGCTGTACTGGTTGTCGAAAGAAATCGACAGTAGGATCGACGCTAAAAAGCAACCCATACAGAGTTCGTTGTAGTGGTTGTCGAAAGAAATAACTATAATGATCAGAAACATTCCAAATAACTGTAATGATCGCTACGGTTAGTGGATACCATGGATCAGAGAGATTCAAGCTAATCAAACTTAGGGCAACCCTTGTTTGATTATACTCGTGTACATCCTTTATCAGGTTGCCTTCATCGTTGACCGATATCTCTCCGATAACAACCCTTGTTTGATTATACTCGTGTACAGCCTTTATCAGGTTGCCTTCATCATTGACCGATATCTCTCCGATAACAACCCTTGTTTGATTATACTCGTGTTCAGCCTTTATCAGGTTGCCTTCATCGTTGACCGATATCACATGCAATGAGATGATTTCGTACAAGATTCCAATGCAAGCAAGTCAAATTCAGTAGCGATTATCGCGTGTCATGGGTCCTTTGAAAGTGGATACCATGGATTAGAGCTACCTAGTTCTTTTGGCCACAGGCACAGAAAGGTTATAAATGTTCATGTCATTTCAGGTTGCCTTCATCGTTGACAGATATCTCTCCGATAACAGAAGATGAAGGGTTACTACTCTGCCTTTTAAGTAGAAGAAGATGAAGAAGAATAAATGAAGTCTATTAATAGAGGTTAGTAGGTTACTCATTACTGGTGGAAATGGGAGCTGGCCATGCCAATAGTGGATCTGCCATGAGTGCGTGTGTGTATGCACAATGTGGTATGCTCAAACATTTAAGTCAAAAGCGGTCCAAAGAACATACTTGAAATCGACGGGAAGGTAAACAAAATCGTCCAACTTCTTGTCTTCATCGTTAAGTCAAAAGTGGTCCAAATTCCATGGTTTGTTCTTCCGATGTATCATCATTTCTACAAAAAAAAGGGCTTTGATGGTTTGGATGTTGATCCATGTTTGAGGGAAAAACGAAGAGTGGGCGGTTAGTGGATACCATGGATCAGAGAGATTCAAGCTAATCAAACTCAGGGCAACCCTTGTTTGATTATACTCGTGTTCAGCCTTTATCAGGTTGCCTTCATCGTTGACCGATATCTCTCCGATAACAACCCTTGTATGATTGTACTCGTGTTCAGCCTTTAATTGTTTGGGAATATATTTTCTGATCAAAAAAGGCAACCTGATTCATTGTACTGGCTGTCAAAAGAAATCGCGTGATAATAGTCGTTTTCGGCGTTGTAAAGCGATCGTTACTGTAATGATCAGAAACATTCCAAATAACTGTAATGATCGCTACGGTTAGTGGATACCATGGATCAGAGAGATTCAAGCTAATCAAACTCAGGGCAACCCTTGTTTGATTATACTCGTGTTCAGCCTTTATCAGGTTGCCTTCATCGTTGACCGATATCTCTCCGATAACAACCCTTGTTTGATTATACTCTTTATATATGAATAGTGACCCTCTGGCAAACCTACCTCTGTTTTGAATTTGTTGCTTCCATAGAGAAGTTATCAATCTCACTGTAATGATCAGGAACATTCCAAATAACTGTATAATTTCAGCTTTTGTTTAACTATTTTAGCAACTTCCATAGAGAAGTTATCAATCTCACTGTCCAACAATTCATCTTCATTGTCTTAAAACCCTTGAAATCGCTGTTTGATTATACTCGTGTTCAACCTTTATCAGGTTGCCATCATTGTTGACAGATATCTCTCCGATAACAACTGAATTTTACTTGCTTGCCTGAAAAGTTGTACCGGTTGTAGAAAGAAATCAACAGTCGGATCGACTGTTGATTGGTATATAGAGAGCAAAGCAACGATCATTCAAAAATTTAAAGTTACCGCTAACCTCTGCGCCATCATCGACTACAACAAACCGACGATCTTCCTCCACGGCACTCCTAATAGGCCTCTCTTTATTTCACCGTATGATTTGTGTTTTTGTTGCTTTTTAATAATAAGTTTTGTGTTTATCAAACCCTAATGTCTGAACAATGATTTATTATTATTATTTTATTTATTGTTATTTTATTTCTGTTTTGAGGGTGTAATGATGATGATGGTTATGATTTGACAAACGATTTTTGAAAAGTATCAACATTCGGAAATTAGTAAACATTACAAAACGCGTCAAACAGAGACCGGAAGTCTAGCATGTCGATTAAACATACAAAAATCATGTTTTGAAAAAATATGGGTATCGACCGTATAGTCGAAGCACCACGTAGAATGATTCATGAAAGTTGAACAAACTCGGATGTTTCAACCAAAACACACAAACAAGCAATAAACGACCCGTAACGCCTCAAACGAATTTTGTTGTATTGGGAACAACTAAAAACATTTTAAAATGAATTAAAATTAATTTTTAATCAATAACAAGTATTTAAAATGAATTAAAACAAGTTATTTTTTTAAAAAAAAAAGGCCAAAGCGCCTAGCTTCTCGCTTTGGCCAAAGCTAGGCGCCTGTGGTCTAATCAAGCTCAGCAGGCGCTTGTGGTCTAATCAAGCTCATGACTACCATTCTCCATTTTCACATCGCCAACAGAAGCCGAACAAAGCTTGTTGTTCATGTGTTCCACGTGTCAAGGGGTGAGTGCGAAGGAAGTGCCACGGATTGAAGGAAAAGCTGACGTATTCACTCATCGGCTATATTAAGGCCCCCCTTCCTGATTGGTCCATGTGGCAGCTGTGTCAGCATAGGGCTTTAAAATGAAATGGGGTGTAGTGGGGGAGAAAAAAATTAACATCCATTTTTTAACCAGTTGAAACAATATTCAAACAAAGGGATGATGTGGCAACATACTATTGGGGGGAAGAATTTGCATTCCGGTGTTAAAAATAAAACGCCCCAACCCTTTTTGAACAATTTGCGCCCCTATGTAATGGTGTAGGGGGTGCGAAAATGAAGATCACGCTCAACATGACGCTTGATTACAGTCAGTCTAAATCTTTGTGAAACTGAACTCGATCAGCTTCATCTAGAAACTCTGGCTCCATCGTTGACGAGTGCATTGTTTTCGGTAGGTATAGTTTCCATGTTGAGTAAACAAGAGCTAAGAGGACACATGGAAAGATCAAAACTATAACTTCAAATGCATTTCTCAGTCTAAAGATTAAAACCTTTTTTTTTTCAATTATAACTTCAAATGCATTTTTCGGTCTAAAAGATTAAAACATTGTCAAGAAACAAAATTTAAGTTCGTATCAACAACTCTTCTAATATAAATAAAGAGAAAATCATGATATGTATCAATTTCTAGGTATATTCATTTACAGAAATGGTTACTCAATAGTAACCTACTTAATCAAGCATCCTACAATCGCTCAAAGTCTTTCTTTCTCTAAAATTAATTGACTTTAACTAGGTGTTATAAACCTGTGAAATTTTAAATGTTAAAGTTACTGTTGAAATATATGCATGTGAAATTTATTTCTCAATCATATAATTCGTATAAATGTTTTCTTATTGCTTGTGTTGTGTTTCTCACATATTGGCCTAAGCTATTGTTGCTATTGGGTTGCTGGTAGTCGATTGGGTATTGTTGTTGGGCTGCTGGTTGCTGATTGGGCTTAAGTATCTAATATGTTGATTGGGCTTAAGAAATATGTTATGGATGGGCTTAGCACCTTTGTAGACTCGGCCTGGCCTGATCTCGTGTATATAAGTTCTTGTTAGATATATTTTCGGTGTGATCGATCATTCCGTAATCAGGGGTTCTCTCTCTCTCTCTCTCTTCATTGTTCAGTTCGTCTTCTTCACAGATCTAGTGTTCTAGTTTTGTCTCATCGTTGAAACATTGTGGTATAGATCGATGTGGGCATTAGGTGAGCAGATTATTGTGTTAGTGATTTTTGTAGGTTGAGAGAGTTCTGTGTATTTCTTTTTTATTGTTGTCACTTCTTTTGTTCAGATTAATAACTTAATTGTTATGTTCTTAATTATCATTTTTTGAAAAATACTATAAAATTAAATCAAGCAAATGAAGTATCAATCAAGTATATATGGATCATGGTTAATATAGACTACTAACCAAATACATATAATTAGTCCTTAAGATAACTCTTTGTTATTTTTTTTAAAATCAACGAATCAATTTGTAGTGCTTCGCTAGTTGTACTCTTTGCTTACAAAATAATACACATGTGGACTATCAAAGTGTCAGTAGAATTTTATCACTCAGTTGGGCTTAAGACCCAGTTTCACAAAAATAGCCCTTACAATTTTCTTAACCAAAACCAGCATACCAGATACCAGAGCTAAATCATATTATATGACAACACTATTGAGTGAATTCGATTCGAATAAGTGATTAAACTAGTATTATACCCGTCCGCTGGGACGGGTTCCTATAATTTTTAACATTTAAAGTATGTGTACATAGAAGATCCCGATGACGTCTTATCCAACTGGAATTAGTAGGCCCAAAAGTTTATTAGTTCTCGTACATGTTAACTCAAATTTTGTTATTTAGCTGTCACAATATAACATCTTTGCTTCATTGTGCATAATTTGAATTTTTTTTTAAGAAAAACAATAAACAATAAAGAAATAGCAACAAACATATTCTGACATATTTGAATTACAAATGCATGAATCAAAGACAAAAAAAAAAAAAGAAAAAAAAAAACTTAAACAAATTCTAGATACGACCTCCCATTACTTAACACCCGTTGAAACTATAGTGTCGATATAGATTTTGATGTTGATACTTTGATAATAGGCGAGAAACGAAATCTATGAATCTCATTCATCCTTGGTCTAACATCTCTGCACTCAAACATTACATATATTTGCCAATTGCATTCACTTATTGGACGGTTGACATCAGAATTGGTATACATATAAGCAAATATCAAGAACTTACTATGTGTTATTTTAAAATCAAATAAGAACTTTATTAATAGTTGATTACAATGTTACAAAAACATGTATACAATTAAGTAAGATACACACACACGCATATATATATATATATATATATATATATATATATAGGGTTTGGCTAAAATAAAAACCCTTATGAGTTGTGCAAACCCAAGAAACCCTATAACAGCCGTTGATCACACTTAAATCAACTGTAAAGGCTAAAAGCTATATGTATTTGTGGTGGAATTCCACAACAACCTTTGTTTGCCTTACCCCAATGATTATCTGTATTGTCTATGTGTAGAAATCCATTTGAGATCCTTCCCGGTTACATTGACCTTAAAATTCTTTAGACGCTTTACTTGACTTCTTGTCCAAACCTCAAGTCTCTATCATGTCTCCCAAGTACACTAAAGAGGTTGATTGTAGATTGGCATACATCACTGGAGAGAATAACATTCCAATCAGCTTGTTTCACACTGCAGTAGATTAGTTATGAAGGTTGTTTCAAACTGTTTGAGATTGAAGGCCTTTTTATGTTACAGTCCATAGGAAAACTTGAGGAAGCAGATCTGGGGCATATGCAATGGATTAAGTCGTACCAAAATCATAAGGTGGAACTGGTTGGTGATGTCATTACTCATGGAAAGACTTTTAATATCTAGGTTCTCTCCTCTCTCTCTCCCTCTCTCTTAATTATCCAGCCAACAAATTGTTTAATATATGAAAAAGCAGCTGAATTTTGTGTGTGCAATATAGATGTTGTATGAATATGGTATAAGAAGCATCTATCTCCAAGGCATAGAGGATCAAAGAATGGCTACACATGAATATACCTCATCATCAGTATTCTTATCATTTCACGTGCCTTTTCTTCAAACAAATCAAAGGATCCAAGGATTAAATTTAACCATCTTATACGGATCATCAGATGGTGAGAACAGAGTTATTTGGCCTCCGCTCATCAAAATCAGTAACAGAACAAAGGGTCTTACTTGGGTATACGTCCCGGTGGTGTATGGCAAACCCAGCTTTGATAATAATGTTGTGTGGCTAACCTATTGGCCATTGGGAGATATTCTTGGCACTGGTGATGAAGTTCATGTGAATGTCTTTGTGGATAGAGGAATGATGATGGTAAGAGAGTATGGTGTGAGCCTTGTGTATAGGGATGATGGTGAAGTATAAAAAGATGAGAAGTTTGATGAAAGGATGAAAGGGGAAGAAGTGATTGGAGGAGATATGTCTTTATTCCAAGTCACCAAAGGAGCCTACTATCTTTGCCGCATTGATTTCTTCAAGTCACGGACCCCTAATGTCTTGAAATGGTTGTTTGGTGATAATTTTGAATATACGATAGGTAAGCTCGTAGCTAGTTGTTTGGATGTTTATATATATATAGTTAATATTAAGCTGCAAATAATGATACACACTCATACCCCAGGTGCACGGCCGTGCGCAACCCAAGATATTTTCAGAAACCCATTGCCCACTTGCCTGTCACATCAAAAGTTAAAGTGCACGGCCGTGCAGAAAATCAAAACTTGTATACAAACAGATCAAAACTTACTGATCATATATTGGGTTTTGGAGAGACGATCTGGGGCGATTTCTGGACCAAAGAAACTGCTGGGAAGCCGTTTAACAAGCCCGGGACGCGTTCGATCCAACCATCATCATCCGATCCTTCATATTCAAGATTTATGGTTTGATCTATAAAATTTTAAGTAGTTCAAATCTGAATATTTTGGCTTGTATGTGATGTTTATTTAGTTAAGCGTACGCCTACGGGCAAGAACACTAGTATGTAGTATGTTAAACAATCGTTTGTATAGTTAATCATGTCTTGTATGAATTTGACGTTTTTCATGTCTGAAACTTGATGATCATAGTGCAACCTTGTTTCATTGTTAATGGATTTGTAGTTATGTTTGAATGACTTTGATGATTATCGAATGTGTTAGGCGGATACATGTTGAAAAACCGTCCGTTTAATCATCCGGTAGTAGACTAGTTAACTTGTTAATAAGTTTACACCATGAAACTGTAACCGGGTATTGGTTTGGTTAAAGTCAGTCAAATAATGATTAGAAATGCTTACCGGCACGTAAAAGGGTTTTAAAAGCCTAATGGTGCCGTTACTGATCTTTGACACGGTTAATGATCTTTGCTAGTTATTTTGGTAGAAATAGCGATCTTAGTAGATTTGTGTTCAAAGTTGGTAAAATGGAATAGGCTGTGAAATGCTCTACTTTATGCTAGTCCCGGTGGTTGTATTGTTATTCGGTATTGCTTTCCTTGATTAGTGAGGTTAGAAAACTCTTAACGGATGACTAACTTATCTTTAGAAGATTCACATGAGATCATATCAGCTGCTCACTAATAAACGACTTGAGGTGGTTAACGTGTTGTTCGTGTTAACTTTCCATATAGTTGTCATGTTAAGATGCCCGAAAGGGACACTAACTGTCGGAAAATGGGAATGTTGATCACACGCATTTATTTCATATGATACGTAGATGACATGCTAGGATTGATATATTATAGTCTATATAGTTATATTTTGTATTTGGAGTCTTATATATATTAGTTAGATATTTTAGAATTAATTTACTTTAAAACAAACTTTCACTATCTTTTCCTACCGGTAAATTGAGGACAGAGTTTAAGTACAATGGCTCCGTGCGCGTCCATGGATCGATATCTGGTTCTTATCTATACATTACTACATATATGACAGGGTACACTTGCCCTATTGAGTGTGTTTTAATATTAAGGTCTAAACCATTTTTATAAATATTAAAGAAGAAACGTGTGTTATTTCATCGCTAAATTATGCGTACTAGCGCGCACGTCATATTTATATAATTATTTTAGAGAGAGAATGGTTTTATAGAGGTTGGGTTTTGAATCAATAGGTCATAAGTGATTAATGACTATATATTAGTTGTCAGGCACATTATTAACTTCTTAGGTTAATTTTGTTGTTTGATCATATGTACATTTCAGAAATATGAAATTGAGTTGGGAGTGAGCTTAAACGGTGAGAGTGAAACTGACAAGATAGAGAAGGCGGTATCGAGTCTTGAGGGTGTTGAATCTGTCTCCATTCACAAAGAAATCGGAAGACTAATTGTCGTTGGGCATGTCGATGTTCAAGCAGTGGCAACACGCGTTAGAGAATTTGAGAAGTTGGTTCAGGTCATAGGTTATAAGCGTGTTTAAACTTTGTGTATATGTAATTATGTATCATGGCTTCAAGGCAAATCATAGGGGCACATTCAAATGGGTTTGAGAATCCAAACATAGGAACCGAACCCAACTGAAAGCTATTTGAAACCTGTATACAACTTGTTTGGAACCGATACAACTACTGGTTTCATTCCTCTCGTTTGAAACCGGTTTGAACTTGAAATGAACCCGTAAAAACCGAACATAACCGGCTTTGACTTTTGTTGACCAAACCGGTTTAGGGTTCCAAACTATTTGTGTACCTTTAACTCCCATTATGTTATTTGTATAAACATACTTTTGCTTAATATTATCTATACTCATTAGATATAAGGGAATTTGATTTTTAATCCAATGACAAGTGTGTCATTCTATGACAATGAAAGTGCATAATTTCTAGAAATTTTTTATATGGTTACCCAAAGCTTTGAATATGGGCTAGGTAGTTTCCACTGCTCAAATGGAGCAGATTTGAAGTTAACAAAAGGAAATCAGGAGTTAGATTGGGTTAAAACAAGAAAAAAAAAGAACGGGTCATTCTTAGTTTTTCTCAGCGTCGGATTTGATACTAAGGAAAGACGATTATCTTATGTATGGTTGCAGTTTTTCATTTGATAAACAAGTTCTTTAATTGCAGCATTAAACCTGTGTATTTTGCATAAACAGGAGGATTATAGTTTTTGTATTGAGCCATGTTATTTACACCATAGTTGTCAAAGCGCCTAGGCGCACTCAAGGCGCATAGGCCGAGCCCGGAGCCTAGGTGCAAGGCGCATAAAAAACGAGGGCTTTTTATAATTAGGCGCATAGTATAAAATACAATTTTTAGGGATTTTAGAGATGTTTTAGGCTTGTTTAGGGTTACTTTAGGATGTTTTAGGGTTGTTTAGGACTTGTTCATGACTCATTTAGGATGTTTTAGAGGTTTATGCAACTTTTAGCCTAAATTTGGCTAGAAATTAGCCTAAAATCAGCCTTGATAGTGCGCCTCAGTGCCAAGGCGCGCGCCTAGGCGCGCTTTTGACAACTATGAATTTTACACAACCAAAAAAATTAGGTTTGCACAACCCTCTACGGCCCGTAGAGGGTGTCAGTGCATTAAATGAGGGTTGCCTCTACGGGCTGTAGAGGCCTCTACGGCCTGTAGAGGTGGGTTGGTGGAGTTCATTTAAACCCTAGACGGCTTGTAAGGTCTCTACGGCCCGTAGGTAGTACGAGGTACAAGGACAATCAATGAACAAACTAATTTGCAGTGTCTCAGCCTCTACGGCCCGTAGATAACAGGGTTTGGTCGGTGCATTAAACCCTCTACGGGCCGTAGAGGTCCAGATATATTCTTCTTCCTTGTCTTCTTTTCTCGGTCGACGAAAAATTCAAAAAAACCAGAGCACCTAAAATCCGATCAATACCAAGCTACCGCGATGTCTTTGGGGCACCTCAGTGATGTTATGGGTGAATGGGAGCACTCGTTTGACTTATCTTACATCTCGGATAGCCTTTTCAGACCCGTAGTGGAACGTGGTGAGGAGGAGGCTAGATCCGTTGTTCACTGTGGTGACGGGAAGGCGCTGCCCGATTTGAACTGCTGCCTGATTTGAACAAGGAGTACGTAGAAGAACCAGAGTCATTTGACGTGCCGCCAAGTCATTCACAGTACCAATACGGGACTTACCATTCGCACGAGGAGGGTGATGGCAGCTTCAAGGATTCACATGATGGAGTTGATAACGGTGGCGACGAACCTGGCCCGGATGTTTAGTTTGTATTTACACTTGTTTATAATTTAGACCCGTGTATATTTAGTAGTGTACATATTTAGACTCGTCATTCTTTTACCGATCATCTTTATAAGGCCTTACACCAAGTGGGTATTAGGACTTTCAGGGATGATGATGAAATCCGTGAAGGTCAAGAACTGAAGCCAGAAATCGAGAGATCGATAAAAGAATTAAGGGCTTCTGTAATTGTATTTTCAGAGAACTTTGTGGATTCAAGCTGATGCCTTGATGAGCTCTGGTTGATCCTGGAGCAGAAGAGGAAGGTGGGTCATTTTGTGTAAGATGTAAGATGCT
This sequence comes from Ambrosia trifida, assembly GCA_028751855.1. NCBI lineage: Eukaryota > Viridiplantae > Streptophyta > Magnoliopsida > Asterales > Asteraceae > Ambrosia > Ambrosia trifida. The sequence goes on along the minus strand of CM054122.1, from coordinate 214,777,560 downwards.
TTTTTTGTGTGTATCTTTAACATCACTTCCACAATCTATTATTTCAAAGCATATTCTAATTTCATGTATTTCCTCATAGGGTTCCGAGACAATTGAAGGTCTATACCTCAACATGACAAAGGCAAAGCAAGTGATGACATCAGAGGTAAGTAAGAATTACATTAATTTCTCTTATGTGATAATTATTATACGTTAATACTGGTAGAAAAACTTTGTGGGTCCTGATGTCTTCTTCATCAATTTCGAGCCATTGTTTTAATTTATTTTTTGAACGGTGGGAATGTTACTGATAATAAAATACTGACCAGCAAGAATCTAGCCTGGACATACAACACACGAAAACACCAAAAATTTGTTTTAATTAAATTAGGAAATATGGCAAGAAGTAAATTAAACCCAGGATCTTAATTCTTTGGTTTGGAAATCCTACATTTAGTAAAATCATATCAGACTCTGTATGTAATTGTTTCAAATTTAGAGATAAGTTGATTTAAAACCTCACTTAAATGAGTAACCTCCAACTTCCGGAATCTTTCAATGATAGCTATAGAACCGAGATGGTTGTGGAATATTTTTTTAGCACAATTGACATTTTTAAAATAGATATAAGGTATGCCATCTAATTTACATGTTAATATTGCAGACTTTTAAAACAAGTTCCCTTGTAAAAATGAAGAACCTAAAATTGCTCCAGCTTAGAGGTGTGAGACTTACTGGGTCATATGAGAATTTCCCAGATTTAATATGGTTGAGGTTGTTTGAATGTAATTTGAAAACAGTACCCCAGGCCTATTTATGAGCTCTTTGGTGGCTATAGAAATGAGGGAAGGAGACTTGGAAAAGTTTGAACCACCCATGGTATGTTAAGTGTTTATCAGTTGACCTTTTAGCATCTCAATTTTAGGAAATCTTTATTTGAATGTACAATGATAAATTATCTTGTTATTCTTGGAACAGGGTCTTAATTCGCTCAAGTTTCTTGATCTCTCTTGGTGTTACAAACTTGTTAGCATCTGCAATCTCCACCGACTCCCTAAACTTGAGTATTTGTTTCTGAGACAATGTACCAGTTTGACTTATGTTTGTAAAACCATATGAGACCTTGAGAATCATTCTTGCTTAGCATTGGCAGGGTGCACTGGACTGTGGAAGGCTTTATGTATTTGTGGTGGAATTCCATAACAGCCTTTGTTTGCCTTACCCCAATCATTATTTATGTTCATTTTTAATTCAAGTCCATTTGAGATCCTTCCCAGTTACATTGACTTTAAAATGCTTTAAACCTCAAGTCTCTCCCATGTCTCCCAAGTACGCTAGAGGCGTTGTATGTAGATTGGTGTACATCACTACAGATAATAACATTCCAATCAGCTCGTTTCACACTACAGCAATTTATTTTGAAGGGTGTTTCAAGCTCTGTGAAATTCAAGGTCTTTTTAAGTTAGTGTCCATAGGAAAACTCAAGGAAACAGATCTTCGACATATGCAATGGAAAGCGTATCAAGATCATAAGGTGGACTTGGTTGGTGATGTCATTACTAAAGGCAGGACTTTTAATATGCAGGTTCTCTCTCTCTCTCACTCTCTCATGTATCCAGCAAAACCTTTAGTATATGACCAAGTACTTGAAGTTTGTGTGTGTAATATATATACAGATGTTGTATGAATATGGTATAAGGAGCACGTATCTGCAAGGCATAAAGGATCAACGCATGGAAACACATGAATATACATCATCATCCTGGTTTTTATCCTTTCGTGTGCCTTTTCATCCAAAGAAGCATTTGATCCAAGGATTAAATGTAACGATCTTATACAGATCATTAGGTGAGGAAAGAAATACAGAGCCTCCTCCTCTGTTCACCAGAATCAGTAACAGAAGTAAGGGTGTTACCTGGGTATACAGCCTTGTGGTGTTTTGCAAGCCTAGAGTTGATGAGGATGTTATATGGTTAAGTTATTGGCCAATTGGCAACTCATTAGATGTTGGTGATGAAATATATGTGTATATCCTTGCAAAGGAAGGAATGATATCAACAGGTGGGTATGGTGCGAGCCTTGTGTATATGGATGTTGAGGAAGTAGAGAAAGAAGAAAAGAGTGAGGAAGAAGTGATTGGAGGAGACCTGTCTCGATTCAAGGTAACCGAAGGAGGCTACTATCTTTGTCGCAAAAACTTCTACAATTCAGTGATCCCTGATTGCTTCTTTGATGAAAGGATTCAGATTACTGGTAAGTTCGTAGCTATTTGAACAATTGATTGTGGGTGTTCTATAGTTTTTTTTTTTTGAACAACAAACAAGTTTATAGCTATATATAAAGCGCCAGCAAGAGGCTGAGAATACACCAAGCGCTCTGTTGGAGATGTTGCCTTCAGCCCACTTATAGGCCCAGTCGTTTGAAGCCCAGGATGATTAACTTGTTGAGCAAGATTAGCATAGGGTTTAACCCTAATTTATGCCTATAAATAATCTCTTGTACTTGTAACTTTTGTATCACTAAATAAAAAGAATACCCCAGTTGCTCCGTGGACGTAGGTCAGTTTAGACCGAACCACGTAAAATCTTGTGTTCGTGTGCGTGTGTGTTCTACGATCCTAACAACTGGTATCAGAGCTTGGGCTCTAGATCGAAGAAAGAAGAACATACCAGTAACCACCTCAGCCAACCACCTCCTGCCGCCTCCCACCTTAACCTGTCGCCACCCTTCCTCCCCTGCGTCGCCGTAACCCGTCTAGGGTTCCGCCGCGTCTGTCGTCAATCTCCTCAAGCCGTCGCAGTCTCTCATCAAGCCGATAGCCAACCTCCCGTCAAAAACAAGAAAAGAAGTGGCGTTTATTTTTTTGGCTAGTTTCCTAGATATTTAGACAAAGGATAATGTCTGAAGAAGGAAAAGTCAAGGTAGAGAAATTTGATGGGAAGAATTTTGGTTGGTGGAAGATGCAAATCAAGGATTTGCTTATACAGAAGGAGTTAGATGCTGCACTAGACCCTCCCCCTGAGACCATAACGAAAGAATGGACGAATATTGACAAGAAAGCACAGTAAACGATTCGGCTTACTCTCTCCAAGAATGTAGCTTACAACATTCTGGAACAAACCACAGCGCGTGGGATTATGGAAGCTTTGTCAGACATGTACGAGAAGCCATCTCCTGCTAACAAAGTGTTTCTGATTCGGGAGTTAGTCAATATTCATATGAAAGAGGGAAGTTCTGTTACTGAGCATATTAATTTATTTAAATCACATTTGACACGTTTGTCTTTTGTGAATTTTAAGATAGATGATGAATTGCAGGCTTGTCTATTGTTATCCTCATTACCTGACAGTTGGTCGGGCACAATCACAGCAGTCACAGGGTCAGTTGAGACTCTCAGTTCTGGAAGAGTTCGTGATTTGTTACTGAATGAGGATTCCAGAAGAAGGAACAATGGAGAATCAAGCTTGTTGCTCAGTACTGAAGGAAGAGGGAGAAGTAATAACAGAGGAAGAAACAGAGGTAGATCAAAGTCAAAACGCAGGAGCAAGTCAAGACCTGGAAAGCCAAGGAAAGACATACAATGTTGGAACTGTAAGGAGTTTGGGCATTTCAGAAGTCAGTGTTCTGAACCTGCAAGAGAGAAAAGGGAGGTGAATGCTACTACATCCTCAGACTCAGAGGATGCTCTTATTTGCTGTGTTGAGAATTCTGTTGAAGACTGGATTATGGATTCAGGAGCATCTTTCCATGCTACTTTTAACACGAAGAAGATGAAGAATCTACGAACAGGTAACTTTGGTAAAGTTCGTTTGGCTAATAATCAGAGTCTTGACATTACAGGAATTGGAGACATAGACCTTAAAACTCCATTAGGAACCATTTGGACCTTGAAGAATGTTCGGGTCATTCCTGGTTTGAAGAGGATGCTTATATCCATCGGTCAGCTTGATGATCAGGGATATGATGTTCACTTTGGTAGTGGACAATGGAGAGTTGTTAAGGGCAGTATGGTAGTTGCTAGAGGCAACAAGAGAGGTAGTTTGTACATGGCTGAAGCATCAGCTGATGCAGTGAACGCAGTATCGAGTGACCAGAGTCAGAAAAAGTTATGGCATCAAAGACTCGGGCACATGAGTGAGAAGGGGATGAAGATGCTTGTTGCCAAGGGAAAACTTCCAGAGTTGAAGAAGGTCGATTCAGGATTTTGTGAACCGTGCATCCTAGGCAAGAAAAAGAAGGTGACTTTTGTGAAGACTGGGAGAGCACCGAAAGCTCAGAAATTGGAGCTTATTCACTCAGATGTATACGGACCGACATCAGTAGCTTCACTTGGAGGTTCTCGCTACTTTGTGACCTTCATAGATGATTCAACAAGCAAGGTATGGGTTTACTTTCTTAAACATAAATCTGAAGTTTTTGATACTTTTAAGAAATGGAAATCTGCTGTTGAACTTGAAACTGATTTGAAGGTGAAATGCTTGAAGTCAGATAACGGTGGTGAATATATCAGCAAGGAGTTTACAGATTATTGTGCTGATAGAGGGATCAAGATGATAAATACAGTTCCAGGAACTCCGCAACAAAATGGAGTTGTAGAGAGGATGAACAGAAAATTGTGTGAAAGAGCCAGAAGTATGAGATTGAATGCAAGGCTCCCAAAGATGTTCTGGGCCGATGCAGTGAACACAGTAGCGCATCTTATCAACCGTGGACCCTCAGTACCGTTGGGATTCAAGCTACCTCAAGAAGAATGGAAGGGCAAAGAAGTTGAGTATGATCACCTAAGAATCTCCGGGTGCAGTGCTTACGATATCTACCTAGAAGGTAACAAGCTGGATGCTAAAGCAAAGAAGTATGTCTTCATTGGATATGGGGGTGATAAAATGGGCTACAGGCTTTGGTCGGTCAAAAAAAATAAGAAAATAGTAGTATATGGAAGTTAAGTCATCTCCACAAGGAATTGGTGGAAAGAGTAGTTTTGCAAATTAACTAATAAATTAAAAATCTAATTGGTTTGTTGTTTGTTTCGGAATTCTAAGAAAACGAATTTAAGAAGTTGTAAACGATAATATAAAAGAAGTAATCCCTCCAGGCTTCCGGTTAATGATCCACCCTACTCTTGTTTAAATGATTGGATACTACATAGATATAGTTTTGTTGGACAGTTCAAATCAAGTGATAACCGAACACAAGTTTTTAATATTAACATGTACAATTCAATTACCAACCCACAAGTATCACCTACCCTCCCAATTATCAAACTACTCACAATTCAAGAAAAACCAAATGTTAATGATAACAAGATAAGCAATTGAAAACAAGTGAATCGTTTAAATGATAAAAACCACAAATATTCTTCAACTAAATGAAAAACAATCCATAAACCAAAGTAAACAAGATTCAAGGTTTCACAAATAAACCATACACCCGGAGGTGATTACAAGATGTTTAGCCACTCATGGTAACAAGAAACAACTCAAAAGTATGAATAATAATACCGAACATGTTGATGGAAATCGAGAGTATGGATGAATGATGATGAACAATGGTGTTTGTAGCTTCAAAAGCCTCCAAAAGATTGATTATTTTCGTGATTGGTGGCTGAATGAATACTAGGGTTGAAGGTTTTTAGCTTAAATATCTTGGACAAACAACTTTCCATTTTTTTTTCTCATAACCGCCGTAGCTTACGGCTGGAAAGGATGGGCTTACGGCTACTGAAATCTGAAAGTCTTAATGCTGTTGACTGTTGATCGCAGTATGATACACATGGTCATGGCACCTTTACGGCTGTCATCATCTGAAAAGAAAAGAAAATTTATGCTATGTTTGAATTCATTGATGCAACATGCGTTAAAATTGACATAAGACCTCATTCTTTATTTCATTATTGTTATTGTTATTATTATTATTATTATTAGTATTACTATTATTATTTTTAGTATTACTATTATTACTATTACTATTGTTAGTAGTAGCAGTAGCAGCAGCAGTAGTAGTAGTAGCAGCCCCCGACTCGGGTGTTCTTGGCTTATCCAAAATTCATTTTTAACTTCATTTAGCCACACCAAACGTCCCGAACACTTCCATATCTTCGGTTCACCATCCAAACAGAACCTTAACCACGTTTAAGATTCCAAATCCATCCACATATGCCATTTAACCTATAATCACACATGGTTGCGTAGTTATCACATTCAAAGCATATAAACGCTCAAATGACATTAAAACCCCATAATTAGGTATCTTAAACACCATGATTTACCCCGTCCATCACATTCCCACACTTACCATTGATTGTCCCCAATCAAACCATCTCAAGACACGACTCACTTACTTAACAAATCACCTTAAATTCCTTCACCTATTGATTTTCCAAGGTCCTCAATCATACCCGTCCCATATACTTACACAATCGAGATTGACAATCTGGCGAGAAAGTGTTGCGCTATTTCAAAACAAGACTTGCCTATCCAAAACTAACATGCTTATTATCACCTATATATGCTACACACCCCGCACAATGTTCGCTCCTCTCGGTTTAATATCTGGACTAGAGTATAATGCGCTAGTATATAACACTCACAAAACCAAGAATGCAACTTTGTTATCATAGGTTTGTATAACAATCACACATAAGCTATAAACTATGCACAATCAAAAGGACTTACGGGTCTTGGGCTTTGGGGAAAGGTAGGATAGATTTGGTTCACAGATACTCACAAACTCCGCAATGTGTAGATAGGGTTCCTCTGTTGCCTTACCATAGAAACTCGGAAGGTGGTTCAAATATTGGTGTCTAGCCTCAAAGCTCCTTCCATTCTGATGTGGTGGTACTACAGGTGAAGTGTGCTCGGTGGCCACTGGAATAAAATGGCTCCCAACGCCATTTACAGGAGGTCTGTAGTTCACCCTAGGTACTACATCTACATATTGCCTCTGCCCATTCCCTTGCACTTGATTTCTTGGTTGATTATGAGGGACCCCTCTCTGCCCTTGATTTTCTCCCCTCATATTAAACCCTTGCTGCTGTCTCAGCTGAAATTGCGGACCAAACTCATCATAGTCGAACTGATCCTGATTCATGTAGTACCCATCATCATCAACTCCTCTGTCCCAATCAGCAACTCTACCATTAAAAGTGCCCACTGCACCCTGCATACTGTCATCTCCAACAAGTAAATTTGTTGCTCTATTACTGTGCGATCTTGGGTTGTGGTTTCGTGATGGTTGTCGATTTAAGGTTAATGGTCGGTTGGGTTGTTGTTGTTGTTGTTGTTGTGGGGCCTCAAAAGCTGGATCATTTTCATAATGTTTGTCCCACTCGTCATGCTCTTGATGGCCTTGCTGAAATTGTCTAGAACCACCAGCGTTCGGATCTGGGTTAAATTGTGGGAATGGTTGTTGTTGTCTTGGAGTTGGTGCTGTTTGAATTGGTTGTGGAGGCATATCACCCAATGGGTTTTGTTGCGGTGGTATTGGGTCAGGTTGGTTTGGTGGAGGTTGATTATCTTGGTTACTGTGATGGCTCATGTTTGGTGTTGGTCGGGTTTGATGAATGTCTCTATTCTTTCTAGCTGTCTTTTCACTTTCTGGTCGTAAATTAGCGGTGAAATCTTGCCCGATTAACGTGTATGTTGCATGCAACTGAATTACCTACACAAACACAAACAAGCAAACCACGCGTAATACTGCACTAAACAAAACAAAACAAACAAAACTTAAACTAAAAGACTAGAAAAAGAAAATATTTTTGGTTTTTTTTAGATTTTGTTTTTAGGAAAAGCAATAAAAACTAAAACAAAACTATATAACTAAGCGCACCGATTCCCCGCAACGGCGCCATTTTGATCGATGTCGTTTGGTCGGTCAAAAAAATAAGAAAATAGTAGTATATGGAAGTTGAGTCGTCTCCACAAGGAATTGGTGGAAAGGGTAGTTTTGCAAATTAACTAATAAATTAAAAATCTAATTGGTTTGTTGTTTGTTTCGGAGTACTAAGAAAACGAATTTAAGAAGTTGTAAACGATAATATAAAAGAAGTAATCCCTCCAGGCTTCCGGTTAATGATCCACACTACTCTTGTTTAAATGATTGGATACTACATAGACATAGTTTTGTTGGACAGTTCAAATCAAGTGATAACCAAACACACGTTTTTAATAATAACCTGTTCAATTCAATTACCAACCCATAAATATCACCTACCCTCCCAATTATCAAACTACTCACGATGCAAGAAAAACCGAATGTGAATGATAACAAGATAAGCAATTGAAAACAAGTGAATCGTTTAAATGATAAAAACCACAAATATTCTTCAACTAAATGAAAAACAATCCATAAACGAAAGTAAACAAGATTCAAGGTTTCACAAATAAACTATACACCCGGGGGTGATTACAAGATGTTTAGCCACTCATGGTAACAAGAAATAACAAGAAACAACTCAAAAGTATGAATAATAATGCCGAACATGTTGATGGAAATCGAAAGTATGGATGAATGATGATGAACAATGGTGTTTGTAGCTTCAAAAGCCTCCAAAAGATTGATTATTTTCGCGATTGGTGGCTAAATGAATACTAGGGTTGAAGGTTTTTAGCCTAAATATCTTGGACAAACAACTTTTCATTTTTTTCTCATAACCGCCGTAGCTTACTGCTGGAAAGGAAGGGCTTACGGCTACTGAAATCTAAAAGTAATGCTGCTGACTGTTGCTTGTAGTAGTATACACATGGTCATGGCATCTTTACGGCTGTCATCATCTGAAAAGAAAAGAACATTTATGCTCTGTTTGAATTCATTGATGCTACATGCGTTGACTTTCCTTTGCTATTTCTTTTATTTCTTTACTTTACTCACAAAATTGACATAAGACCTCATTCTTTATTTCATTATTATTATTATTATTATTATTATTATTATTATTATTATTATTATTATTATTATTAGTAGTAGTAGTAGTAGTAGTAGCCCCCGACTCGGGCGTTCTTGGCTTATCTAAAATTCATCTTTAACACCAAATGTACCGAACACTTCCATATCTTCGGTTCACCATCCAAACTCAACCTCAACCACATTTAAGATTCCAAATCCATCCACACATGCCATTTAACCTACAATCACACATGGTTGCGTAGTTATCACATTCAAAGCATATAAACGCTCAAACGACATTAAAACCCATAATTAGGCATCTTAAACATCATGATTTACCCCGTCCATCACATTCCCACACTTACCTTTGATTGTCCCCAATCAAACCATATCAATACACGACTCACCTACTTATCAAATCACCTCCAATTCCTTCACCTATCGATTTTTCAACGTCCCCAATCATACCCGTCCAATAGACTTACACAATCAAAGTTGACAATTTGGCGAGCAAGTGTTGCACAATTTCAAAACAAGACTTGCCTATCCAAAACTAACATGCTTATTATCACCTATATATGCTACACACCCCTCACAATGTTCACTCCTCTCGGTTTAATATATGGACTAGCGTATAATGCGCTAGTATATAACACTCACAAAACCAAGAATGCAACTTTGTTATCATAGGTTTGTATAACAATCACACATAAGCTATAAACTGTACACATATCAAAAGGACTTACGGGTTTTGGGCTTCGGGGAAAGGTAGGATAGATTTGGTTCACAAATGGCATTTGGCCTACTCTCATGAAACGAAACATTTATGTCACTAAACATATAATAGGCTCAAGGTCTCACAATGTAGGTAAATGGGCTGCCGACATGTAGCATACGCAAGTCCTATAAGCGTGTTACCTCTAGTTAGGCATCTCTTTTCATTTCCTCTAAAAACGCTCAACAGAAACACTCTCATGAAACTTAAAGGGACAACCATGATTGGGGATCTCGTACTTTCATTTGGCAAAAGATTCTTTAGCGATTGAAAATTTGGCTTTTGTGTCTGATTAAGCAGAAAAAGGGAAAAATTTGCAAGAATTTTTTTTTTTCCGTTCATATTTTTCTTCTTTCAAAAATTTCTCAATTTTCCTACACATGTGTAAGTGTTCCCCCGACTATCCTAGGTCACCCATCCCCACACTTGGGATACAATGTCCCCAATGTATGGTGTTTTTGTTATTTTCACCCTCTCATTCAATCACCATGCCCATTTTCAAAAACATCCCTACCAAAAAAACGACTAACATCCCAAAACACATAAATAAAAAAACACACTAAAAATAAAATGCAAATAATAACATAAAAACTCCGGGCTGCTTCCCGGTAGTGCTAAGTTTATGAGTCTTCAACCAGACTTGTACCCGATATAGCTTTTATGGTGGTCGAACGGGATGCTTGCATCCCTCAGCTTCCAAGCACATATTCTGCTTGTACTCATGTGGGTCATAACTTATGTTTAGCATTGAATCCTCTTTTGTTGACCCGTTATTTTCTTGTTCCAATTCAGGCGGTTTCTTAGCCTTCTTCTTCTTCTTCTTTGGCTTCTCACCAATCTCTGCCATCCTGTCAACCATACAACACACTTCCTCGGTTTTTGGGTCAGTAACAGTTGAAAACACATTTAAACTCAATTTCTTATCCCCAAAACTCATACTTACCGTTCCATGAGCACAGTTGATTATTGCATCAGCAGTTGCTAGAAACGGTCAACAAAGAATAATTGTGTGTGGTGTACACTTAACATTTTTCTCACAATCTAGCACCAAGAAATCCACCGGGTAGTAACAGTCCTCCACCTTAACTATCACATCACGTATGGGTTTTTGATTAGCCAACGCCACTATGGTGTCAATTTTTTGTAATAGACCAAATTCATGGGTTTTTGATCTAGAAGTTCCCGGTCAACCTTAAGCTCCCCTATTTGTATTGAAATAAGGGGCGCTGCCGGATCTTGGCGCTTGGGTGGAACTGTACCCGATAACGCGGCACGCACATGTGCCGGTAAGACAAACTGTTTTGGCAGCTTGTTGTGCCGATTTTGGGTGCTTAATTCTTTTAAATTTTCAGCATGAGCAGGACTCTCTTGAATGACATTAAGTAATGGTAAATTAATTTTAACTTGTTTAAAGGTTTCCCACCCCTCGTCCTTCGATGGGTCCCGTTTACTTAAAGCCCTTATATTTTCTGGTGCTAATAAGGCCGAAGGGAAGGGTGCAATTTTACTTTCCCACGCTTATCCTTGGCCGCATCCACATTTTCCTCAAAAAAACTTTTCACAAAACCTTTTTTTTCAAATTTTTAACTTTAATGTTTGATTGTGAAAACGTTTCATGCTCATCTTCAGAATTGGAGAGAATACTTACCGCGTTGATGTGCAAATTCTTCGTGGTTGACACCTGATGTGCTGGATTCACTGCAGTGGTGCTAGGCAACTTACCTGGATCTCGACGCATGGTGGACATCTCTTCAGCAATTTGGCCAGCTTGCTTTGCCAAGGCCTTTTACTCCTTGTCTCGAATTTCATTGTCCTTCTTGATCTCCATCATAAAGTCTCCGGCTGACTTCATAAACTCAGTCAACATCTCTTTCACTGATCCGTCTTGCCATGAAGATCCACCCTGCTAACTGCCTTGATTCAACCTGTTTTCTTGAGAACTTCCTTGGTTATTTCCTGAACCTTGCTGATAACCTATTTGATTGCTGTAGTTCCCTTGGTTGGAATATCCTCTCTGGCTGTTTTGATTGGGTACATGTAATGGAAGATTCAATTGGTTACAAGTATTCCTGTAACTAAAATATGGTGATTTCACAAACCTGGGTGATATGAATTAGAATTCATCTCGTAGTGTTTCTGTTGTTCACCCAGTTGATTCACTTGCTCACTTCTCCCTTTCTGTGTAGGACAATCTGCGTCCACATGTCCCCAATCATCACAAATCGAGCACACTGCAAAAGAACTCGCTGCTTTTGCTCCTTCACCCTTTCATGCGCCTTTACCCGCTGTCAGTTGTGCAATTTGGCGCTCCAAACTCGCAATCCTCTTCTCAGACTCATAATCAACACCTCTAGCTGCACCTGTTCGGCTTCTCCTACTAGCACGAGCCTTCCTCTTTGATGTGACTACCAACCTCTCCATGTATTCCCAATCCACATCCTATGGTTAGTCAAAAACGTACCATTACTGTTGGTGTTTAGATCCCTAACATCTTCGGGTAGTAATCCGTCATAGAATGATTTAATCAGCTCCCACATAGGTATATCATGGTGTGGACATTTCCTTAACAACTCCTTGAACCTAGTGAAAGCTTCATGAAACGGTTCACCCGACTGTTGTTGGAAGGTTCTAATGGCCTCACGTGCTTCTGTGGTATGGTTCATGGTATAATATTCTTCCAAGAATTGTTGTTGAAGCTCTTGCCATGTGAATATACTCCCAGTAGGCAGTGAATGATACCACAATTTCGCTTGATCCTTGAGGGTGAACTGAAACATCAAATAACCTCGCCTCATCCTTACTAAACCCATGGCCTGCAATGGTGCTACAGATACTCACAAACTCCGCAATGTGTAGATAGGGTTCAAATATTGGGGTCTAACCTCAAAGCTCCTTCCATTCTGATGTGGTGGTACTACAGGTGAAGTGTGCTCGGTGGCCACTGGAATAAAATGGCTCCCAACGCCATTTACAGGAGGTCTGTAGTTCACCCTAGGTACTCCATCTACATATTGCCTTTGCCCATTCCCTCGCACTTGATTTCTTGGTTGATTCTGAGGGACCCCTCTATGTCCTTGATTCTGTCCCCTCATATTAAACCCTTGCTGCTGTCTCAGCTGAAATTGCGGACCAAACTCATCATACTCATCATAGTCGAACTGATCCTGATTCATGTAGTACCTATCATCATTAACTCCTCTGTCTCAATCAGCAACTCTACCATTAAAAGTGCCCACTGCACCCTGAATATTGTCATCTCCAACAAGTGAATTTGTTGCTCTATTACTGTGCGATCTTGGGTTGCGGTTTCGTGGTGGTTGTCGATTTAAGGTTAATGGTCGGTTGGATTGTTGTTGGTGTTGTGGGGCCTCAAAAGCTGGATCATTTTTATAATGTTCGTCCCACTCGTCATGCTCTTGATGGCCTTGCTGAAATTGTCTAGAACCACCAACGTTCAGATCTGGGTTAAATTGTGGGAATGGTTGTTGTTGTCTTGGAGTTGGTGCTGTTTGAAATGGTCGTGGAGGCATATCGCCCAATGGGTTTTGTTGTGGTGGTATTGGGTCAGGTTGGTTTGGCGGAGGTTGATTATCTTGGTTACTGTGATAGCTCATGTACCACTACTAGAAAAAAGGCTTTTCTTGACACACATTTAATGACACGCGGTCAATAATGACACTCAAAAGCGCGTGTCATAAAAAATTGTCATGTTTTATAAAATCTTGTTAATTAATGACATGCTTTTTTGTGTGTCAAGAAATAAAAAACATGACGGTATAGAATTTTGTTCGTCATCTTTCGTGTCATGTTAATTTAACAAAAATTGAATTTCCCTCCCATAAACCCTATGTATACAATTAGCTCTCATTCCCATCTTCCTCACCCATTTGTGCAGCCACCAATCAACAAAAATCCCTAATTCCTCTCTCTCATCGTCTATTTGCAGGTATGCTCCGTTCTCTCTGTTAGTTTACGAATGTGATATTTAGATAGATCTTTAACTTATTGTTTTGCTTTTACACATAATTATTTTTATTAATCCTTAAATGTAATTTTCAGTTGTTAGGTTATTGGAGTAGCAACGGCGCCTAAAGGTTTGCATTTCCTTTTAGTACAACATCCTTCTTGTTTTATTTAGGGGAATTGGATTTTAATAACCTAAACTATCCAAATTTAGCCGATGGCACTCCAAACTAAAAAATTGGCCATATATAACCTGAACTATTAACATGTTGGATTTTAACACCCATTAACGGTTAACTCACTAACGTCGTTAATGGGTTCGCTGACGTGGCGCCAGTTGCTGACGTGGCATGATGATGTGTCACTCCACGTCATCATGCCACACCAGCAAACCCACTAACGTGGAGTGACACATTATCATGCCACGTCAGCAACTAGTGCTACATCAGCAAACCTACTAACGACGTTAGTGGCTTAACCGTTAGTGGGTGTTATAATCCAACATGTTAATAGTTCAAGTTATATATATCCAATTTTTTAGTTGGAGGTGCTATCGGCCAATTGTAAATAGTTTGGGTTATTAAAATCCAATTCCCCTTTTATTTACATGCGTAATGCATTTATTTATAGTTTAATTTTGTATATGTGTAGCTACATAAATATAGTTTAAGATGCATTTCTTAGCTATATAAATATAGTTGTTTATAGCAAACATAGATTGATTACTTGATTTTTAAAGGATTTAGTTTCAAATTAATTGTTGAGCATTTTTTATTATAAATGTGGGATTAATTATACACAGAAATTGGTTGAATGTAAACTTGAATAGCTAGCCCAGGAAGTTAAATAGTTAATAGAACATTTTATGCATCTGATGCATTTGGTTAATGAGGTAATTAGTGGGATGTATTGTGTTTTTTTATATGCACTGCTCCTAATGAGCATTTGTTGCAACTATATTTGTTTTTTTAGTTTGTAATTCTATTTAGAATTCATAGTCAAATTGTCAACTACCTTATATAATTATAAGCATATGGTTTATATTCTCCGTTCACAAGAAATTCATACAGAACTATTGTAGGATCGACGAACGGGTCAACCGACAATCACGAGGGTTATATTCAAGGTGCTGAATCCCTTGAATATGCTTTAACAACATAAACAAACTTGAAACTAAGATAAACGAGTAATTACTACACACATATGGGTCAAAATATTAACTTTTATATCATTAAAACAGAGCACGAGTGTTACAATGATCAAACCAAGCAATCTCAGACCTGGGGAGGGTGTTTGGAGAGTGTGTGTGGCAAAGACTAAAGATTAGGGAAATGATTGGGCCTATTTATACCCCTTGTACTCGTACAGAGCAGTACTAGCGATTAGAAGCTATCCACCATGCTAAAACTAGCGATTGGGCCTCAATCGCGTCTAGACACTAGCATTTAGCTGCTAATCGCATGAACAGTACATGCGATTAGCATGTAATCGCATGAACCATATTCCTAATCGCTTGACAGCACTAATCACACCCAAAATGCTTATAAACCTCTCCAAACACCCCGAAACTCGTCCAAACAACATATATACTAGCCTAGGGACATCATGCACTAACAGACTCCCCCTTGGACCAGGCTAGTATACGTACAGAGACTTCAAAAGACAACGTTTATAACAAAACACAACAACTTTACAGACTCGAAAATAGAAAACAAACATAACATAACATAACAAGAAGCATCTTCAGTCTTCTCATCACTTCGACATCGTCCTGATCCTTGTGAATCTCGACCAGTCGCATCCAGCATGAACTTTGTTTGCGTGGCAAAAGCGAATCACCCTCTGAAACTTCAAGGCTTGATCAGCTTTAGCTTTCAAGTGCTGAATGGGATACAGGAACAACGTTTCCACATCTTTCTCCGAACAGTTGATAAGCCACATCGGGTCCCAAATTCTGATCTTTCTGCAAGGTTTAGGAGAGTTGCTCAAGACGATCACTGCCTCAGTAGTAACTGGATCATAGTCCCAATAGTAGAACTTTGAGGAGAAGTCTTGCTCAACCGGGACAATTGGAATCTTCAAAACACAGTTTGGTGGCTTGATCTTGTGTTCCCAAATAGGACTTTTGGTGGATGGATGAATCTTGTCTGTTTTGTAAGACTTGGGATACTGAGGTTTAAAAACTCTCCATTGAGTTTGGCTTTCTTCAGCTAGAAGGTTGTAAAAAGTATCTAGGCTAGACTCTCTCATAGTACAGAGGAAAATCTAGTCTAATAAGATCTCGGATATACCAAAAGGGGAGACTGAGGACATTCCGATAGGGATTGAAGTATAACAGACCTTCTTCCCATTTGACGCCCAACATCTTCGTCATCTCCACATATGCCTAACTGATAACGTTTCCAGACATCTTAGACAGACGTTTCTTAAATACAGAAGCTTGTACAGGACCCTTCTTCTTCTTTTCCTCTTCTACTGATGGAAACCAATTTGGATACTTCTGCCTGATCTTATCATGTCTTTCTTTCACTTTATCAGGAACAGGAGTAGGATTAGACTTTAGCTTTTCTTCAGCCTCATTAATCATCTCCTCAGACTGAATGATCAACCACGTATTCCGGAGTTGGCACACTGGTTCCTTCTTCCAAATTAACCTCGTTGTTCTCTGGATGCATCTCTGGAGGAGGACTTTGACTTGCACCGGAAGATTCTCCGTGTGCGTGTCCATACACCTCTTTCATATCATCAGATGTCATCTCAGGAGGTATCTCACCTTCTTCTAAGTCATACTCTGGAATAGCAGGAGGAGGGAGTAGATTGCCTTCATCATCATAAGCAAAGTAACAATTTAAAGGGTCAACATACTCTACTAGAACTACGGCTTTATTCATAGCGTCCCGTAGTTGCTGAATCTTGTCTTTCACGGGACATGGCTCCCCCTGAGCAGAAGAACCTGTTGCGGGATCCTTGCCTTGTCTGTCATGAACTTTCTTGGTACGTCTAGATCCAGATCCAGCTGATGATCCGCCACCACCTGTGGCTCCAGGATCACCACCATCACCACCTTTACCAGTATCATCATCATCATCCGATTCATCATCACCATCGTCCTCGTCATCATCTTCTTCATCGTTACTTTCTTCATCATCATCATCACCAGCACTAGCACTAGCCCCAGCTTCTGAACTTGCACCACCAGTGAGTCTAGGTTGAGTTCCAGCTAACTCGTTTAACCTAGTCCTCAGTTCCGTGTTCTCCTTCTCGAATCTGGTGATTCTGCGTTCATTATTCACATTAGCAAGTTGAAGCTCGTTGTTCTTGGCTTCGACACCTGTAAGTCTCTCCAAAGTGCTTTGGTTTGACTGTATCAGCTGCTGGTGAGATTCCATGAGCTGCCTATTTGATTCAATGACCTGCTGATTTGACAGTGTAAGCGCGTTGACAGTCGCTTGCAGCTCTTTGTTGGATTGAATTGTTTCACCGATCAGCTCCAGCATCCCCATTTCATTCTCTTCAATAGTTGCATTC
This sequence comes from Ambrosia trifida, assembly GCA_028751855.1. Lineage (NCBI taxonomy): Eukaryota > Viridiplantae > Streptophyta > Magnoliopsida > Asterales > Asteraceae > Ambrosia > Ambrosia trifida. The sequence continues at coordinate 214,760,435 of CM054122.1, read as the reverse complement.
TTGGCTCTTAACTCAGCTATCTCACGCGTTTGTGCAGCAACTGTAGCAGTTAATTCGCTGATTTTGCGCTGAAGTTGTTCATTCGATGCAGATGTTGAGGAAAAAATCGGCTGATCAGAAAATTTGGAAGCTGGCAGTCTAACATCTTGTCATAGCCTCCAATCTTGTCACCGATTGGATTAGAAACAATCTGAGAGCTTGTCGCTACTTCGGTAACTGAGATTTGCTCAGTGAAGATTACCGAAATAGGCATTGACATGGTGACTCTTGCAGGCATAGCTGCACTAACTGATGTGGGAACTGATGTGGTTGCTGTTGCTGTTGTTAGTGTTGCTGTTGTTGTTGTTGTTGCTGTTGTTGTTGTCGTTGCTGCTGCCTGGGAAGACTGAGTGTCTTGAACCCCAAATGCTTCAGGAAGATTAAATCGTCTTTTCCTTGAAGTTTTCACCATTTGTGGTTTGTGCGACATTGTCTTCTTTCCACGAACATTATCTTTCTTTGCTGTAGTCTTTTGTCTCTTGGGAGGAGGAGAAGTGTCGAGCTTTGCGTCTATTTCTGCAACTACATCGCCCTGTTCCACAATAAACGTGGGATCTTCAGCAAGAGCTCTCGCCTCAGCTGCGCTAGCTTTCTCCTCTGCTGCCTTTCTCTTTGCCCTTTTTTGCTTCTCAGCAAACGTATCAGGGGAATCACTCTCTGTATCATCTTAGTCATCTTCTGCATCTGTTATGTTAACTGGGGCGTCTTCATCAATTGGTGTTTTACCTTTAGCTGATTGTGAGGATTCTTGTTCTATTGCAGCACCGAAAGGTTCTGTGAAATCTAGAACAACCGGATCAAACGCATCCTCATGACCTGCAGCAGTATCAGTAGTCCTGCCAGGAACGTTTTCGTCTAATTCGACTGTCTCTCTCCCAATGTTATCCCCCTCTTTGAACACCAGCTTATGAATCCGGGCGTCATCTTCAGAATCACTATCATCGTGTCTCCACCTATTGCCCGGTGGAGACACATAGTCTTCTCTGCTCAACTGCCCGTATAAACGCCTGCTTGGAGGATAATCAGACTTCGGTCTGTTCTTGTAACCCCTCATTCTGCTCATTTCTTTCTCACTTATGTCCTCAATCCCAATGAACTCCGCAGGATGCTTTATCAAGTCTGGAATTTGGCGATCGATAATCATTTGTAGAAAGCGAGGATAAACAATGAATGAAGTCTTTGTCGCCTTTTGCAATATGATCTCCTTCACGTGATGTATGATCATTTTAGAGAAATTGAACGGCTTATTGAGTGTCAAGGCGACTATCACTGAAGCCAAAGTATCTCTGATAGCATCAAACGTCCCTTTCCTTGGACCAATGCACTTCAAGACTACATGAGTGAGGTACTCGAGTGAGGGTGGTAATAGACCTTTCATTAGCATCTTTTGTTCTTTGACTATTCCCAGGTACTTCATTCTCAAGAAACAGCCTCGAATCAAGATGGCGTCGAACACAATCGGATCAGTATCTGCATCGCCAAACTGTAGCTCTTCTCATATTATTTCTTAAGTTATAATCACCTCCTTGCCTTGAATCGTACTTGTTATCACAATCGGCACAACCTTGTAGTCCACTTTAGCATTCTTGTAAAACTCCAGCAAGATGTCTTTATATGCCGCATGTTGCTTAGTTATCGCATAATGGATTCTTGAACGCTTCAGAAAATCAATAACGCCTTTGAACGTTTTGCATTTCTCCATCGTAATTGGTCCGAGGAAAGCACAACAGTTGTGCTTAGGAGAGGTTTTCCAATTCATCATCCTGAACATAGAAACAAGTCATAAGTATCACCAACAGATCAAACACGCATAAAACAGACAAAACGGACTAAAATCGGACAAATTTTGACGAAAACTTGGTGATCAGACTGTTATAGGCGATTACAATGTTGTAATTGCCAATAATCAGCCACGAATGGCCTAATCGCATCATTTATCACACGAGTAGGGGCATGAATGTCCCAATCGCTCTACTGTATATGCGATTAGAATATCAAATTGTCCATTTGTTTCACTATTCACGCGATTAGAGATTCTAATCGCGTGAACAGTGTTCACAGTCACCAATCCTTTGTCAAATCTGAAATGCGTTGATTTGGGTCCTGAATTTTGTCACATTGGAGTTTATAACAACCGGGTAGAAAAACCCCCCATCATATTTTGCATAAACAGATCGGATTCAAGGGATAATTAGCCGGTTTTAAAAATTAGGGTTCTTAAAGGTTTGAAATTGGGGTTTCTTGAATCTGATTGTTTTTGATCAAATTTTTTGTTCAAATAGAACCTAGATGTGCCGATTAAGAAACCCCCATCAACATTTTTCATTAACACAAACGTTTTAGCGTCCAATGATCACAAAAACTAAGACTAGGGTTTCGGTTCAAGAGGAATAGAATTAACCCTTAAATCTTCGTGTTTAGGGCTGAAAATTTGAGAGAATGCTACCTTTACAATGATGAACAAGTTGCAAGGATCAAAATTGGACGGGCACCAAGGTTTGGGATCGGGCAGATTAGAGGGAATGAGCACAGTGAGAAGGATTTTTGAAAATATGAGTGAAATGGTCTAAGGGTTGCTTTTATATGGATTTCTAATCGCTACCCCTTATTAGCGAATGGATGTTCAATCGCTAGTGTTTCCACACGAATACTGCCAATCGCTAGTACATTACACGCGAGTATAACACTTAATCGCATATAGTTGTTATGAGGTACAATAGGATGCAACTAAAGTCCTACTCGCTTATACTTCAAGCGATTTGAGTGTAATCGCCTTAACGGTTACACGAGTAACCATTAATCGCCTGAACCTACACGCGATTAGGAGACCAATTGTGTATACTTTTCACACAAATTACCAAATTGCCCCTGCAGCACCAATATTAACATATTTGACCCGTTAAGGTTCAAAACATGCATTTTTCACCCCGTTTTCACAGACGACTCAGATGTTGACTCTAATTTTGAAATATTTTTATTTTTCACCCTTGTACTTAAGAGAAAGTACGGTTTTGACCCGGCAAAAACCCAATTTTCAATTAGTTGATTTTTAGCGTTTTATTTTTGAAGAAGTAAGATTACAATGGATTAGGATTCCATCATCGGCAATCAAGAATGATTAAACATATAAAATTAAACAGAAATTAAACAAAACGGGAGATCAACTAATTGTACACTATCATATTTTTGCGAGTTTCATCAGTTAGGGAATCATATCAGTGTACGGACCAAACTAGAACCCTTTTTATATTCAGTTTTAGTTTAGATTACCGATAAGCATCCTACAACAACTGCCGATATTGTTGTCCATCTAAACTCAAAATCAAGTTTTATCGCTAGGCACTTTAGATACGTTAAGGTAATATTAAGACTGATGTACAAGGTGTTCCCCGCCACGCGACACATTCCCGTATCAAGTCATGCACAAAGCTTCCTCGTAACCGGTGAGTAAGCTGTTGTCATCCGTATTTTACAAGGAATGGACTCAGTGGTGTTCAGGTCTGCAAGAACGCTGCAACAGAGAGACCAGTGAGATCCAGACCAGGGTTCAAGTCAAATACCGTATTTTTTATTTTTCACGGTACGATGCTTTAGGTATATGATTTAATACCTTTGAGCAAATTCTCTTTGAGAATAGGGTTTTGGCATTTATGAATCTTTTTGCTCTTTTAGGATTCCCGGACGTCTCCTTATCAGAATTTATTCTATTTTTTTTTTTTCAGGAAACGACATAGAGGTGTCTCAGTTGTAGGCTCCGAACCCAACGTACGACACATGTGCCACTCCTTTTTATTCTGAGAGACGTCCAGTTCACCCTGGATGTACCAACCTCTTAAAGACCATGAAACCTCGGATTTTGGCATGCTATCAAACGATATTTCGGTACCAAGACCATATGCCAACGCACGTTGATCCACACCTGTTTCAGTTGATTTAGGTTTATATCACCGTGCCGAACTTGGAAATGATTTTGAGCCTACCGACACATCATTGTAGAGGCTACTTATCAGTTCCAATATTTTTAAGATGATAAGAGTCCAGACAGTCCAACTGATGGTTAATATCATCTTCCCCATTTCACCAAAGAAACTCATTTTTGCAATTTTTCAATTTTTTTTTTTTTTTTTTGATTTTGGAATTTTCTCATTTTTTTTTTGAATTTTTGTATTTTCTGATGTTTTTGTATTTTTCTGAATTTTCTCCCCCTAAAAATCTAAAATTTGCGAAAAGACAATATTTTTGGATTTTTCTAATTTTTGAAGAAAAAATATTTACAAAAACGATTACCGATGAGGATCTAATCCTGTTTTATTTTAATGTTGTTTAAGATTAACAGGTACTCAAAACGAGGACCGTCAAAAGCTTTGGTGAATAAATAGGCACGTTGGTAATCCGTGTGGATTTTGACCATATCGATAAGTTTCTTTTCATAGCAGTCGCGTATAAAATGATACTTAACCAAGATATGTTTCGCCTTGGAATGGTTAACTGAGTCTTTAGCAAGAGCTATAGCGGACTCATTGTCACAGTGAATGGGAGTATTAAGAAATTTCAAACCGTAGTCTCTCATTTGTTGCTGTATCCAAAGAACCCGAGAGCAGCAGCTAGATGCCGCTACATATTCTGACTCACAGGTGGATAAGGCTACCGAGGCTTGCTTCTTGCACTGTCACGAGACTAGTCTTGGTCCCAAAAACTGGCATCCAGCCGATGTGGATTTTAAGTCTGTCTTGCATCCGCCATAGTCAGCATCACTAAAAGCGATGAGGTCAAAGTTATCGTCATTAGGGTACCATAGACCTTTGGTCGGACAACCCTTTAGATAACGTAAGATCCTCTTCACAGCATCCAGGTGGGACTGTTTCGGCCTTGACTAGTATCTTGAGAGTAGACATGTCGCGAACATTATTTCAGGTCTTGATGCAGTGAGGTACATTAGTGATCCAATCATCGCTCGATAGAGAAAAGGATCAACGGTTTGTCCTTTCTCGTCAAGACCAATCCCGTGATTGGTCTGAATTGGTGTGCCTACTGAAGTAGAGTCTTCCATCTGAACCGGCTCAAGATGTCAGCAACGTATTTTGTCTGGTGGATAAAGATCCCCGACTCTTGTTGTTCTACTTGTAGACCGAGGAAAAATTGCATCTCCCCCATCGAGCTCATCTCAAATTTGTCCTGCATAAGCTTTTCAAATTCCCTGCACATTTCATCATTAGTAGACCCAAAAATAATATCATCAACATAAACCTGTACCAGAAGACGATCACCACCCTTTTCCTTGGTGAATAAGGTGCAATCCACAAGTCCACGTTTGAACCCGTTGGATATAAGATAGTTGCTAAGCATTTGATACCATTCACGCGGAGCTTGATGGAGTCCGTACAACGCTTTGTTCAATTTGTAAACTTTTTCGCGATAAAGCGGATCCTCAAAACCCGGTGGCTGAGCAACATACACCTCTTCCTTCACGACACCATACAGAAAAGCACTTTTCACCTCCATTTGATACACCTTAAACCGTTTGTACGAAGCGTAAGCTAAGAACATCCGGATAGCTTCAAGGCGCGCAACTGGAGCGTATACTTCGTTGTAATCTATTTCTTCGATTTGACGGAAGCCGAGGACAACTAATCGAGCCTTGTTTCTGATAATCACCCCGCGGTCATCCCGTTTACACTTATAGACCCACTTTGTTTCAATTTTCTTCGAGCCTGGAGGTAAGTCAACTAAGTCCCATACTCCTAGCTTTTGGAACTGCTGCAGCTCGGCTTGCATTGCTTCAATCCATGGTTCTTCTCTCAATGCCTCTTGCACCGTTCTTGGTTCTGTTTGAGACAAATAAAGAGCGAAGGACCAGTCGTTCTGATGACCTGCTTTCCTGATCTCCGAATAGAGTGCTAAGGTACCTGTATTGTCACTTGGACTAGCATTTCTGAGCTGACTGCGAGTCATGACTCTGCTAGCCGGATCACCAATCACATTCTTCATCGGATGAGTGTCATGAATCCGAGATTCCGGATGTGCCGGCACAGGATCATCCGAATGCAGATTGAGGTTTTCCAAACCTTGAGATAAATTTGTCTCTGCGGCGCTTGAACTGGAGGGAGCAGCGGGTTGCATATTAAAACCTGAGAGATCGATCCTAAGACCTATCCCTGGAGCTGCTGAAGAAGAAGGACCAGCTTGATTGTGTCCTGTCGGAATAACTGGAGCTGTAGTGGTAGATTCACCATTTCCAGCTTGTTCTTCAGTAAGTGTTTCATGAGACTCTGCAAAATCGTCGTCTGAAGATGAAGATTCTAGAACCTCTGCTGACGCTTCCTGAAAGACTTCCTCAACTTCTGCTGCTGCGGTTTTACCAGGGGGGACCCGTGGATACAGAGGCATTAGATGTTGCTGGTGCAGGTGCATTGACGACGATCGGACGCATCAGCGGTGAGCTAGCTGCGTTTTCACACTCGTAATACATTTGCGCAACAGCATCATCTACCAAATTCTCCACGTTGAAAGAATCAAATAAACTCTTATAGTCGAACAACCAATCAGGTCCAACACCAGGTGCATTGGCAGTATAGCGTTGAACATCGACATTAAGCCACTCTTCAACGCAATTGGTTCTTTTGTTGTACACTCTTTTATTGGGAGTACTGTAACCAACAAAGAAACCTTCTTATGCCTTTGCACCAAACTTCCCATCGGGATGTATCATGGTGCATGGAGCTCCGAAAGGTTCCAGAAACTCTAAGTTCAGTTTCCTTCGGTTTAGAAGCTCGTAAGAAGTCTTGCCAAGCTTCTTTACCGTTAGAACCCTATTTAGAGTATAACACGCGCAGTGAACTGCCTTCGGTTTAGAAGCTCGTAAGAAGTCTTGCCAAGCTTCTTTACCGTTAGAACCCTATTTAGAGTATAACACGCGCAGTGAACTGCCTCGTTCCAAAAGATCACAGGCAAGTTCGAGTCTGCGAGCATTGTTCTGGCTGCCTCAATAAGAGTCTGATTCTTTCTTTCTGCAACCCCATTTTGCTGAGGAGTGTACGGTGCTGTAAATTCATGATGAATACCCTTTTCTGCATATAACGACTCCATAGCATGATTCTTGAATTCTGTCCCGTTATCGCTTCTAATCCTACGGATCTTTAGCTGATATAGATTTTCCAATTTTGTGAACAGATTCTTCAAGTATTCAAAAGTTTCACTCTTGTGTTTCATACACACGACCCAAGAAAACCTTGAATAGTCATCCGTAACTACCAAACAGTATAAGTCACCGTTCTTGCTCTTCCGATTGACTGGGCCAAACAGGTCCATGTGCAGACGTTCTAGAGGTAGACTAACTGAGTTTGTCTTCATAGGTTTATGAGACTTCTTTTCCTGCTTCCCTTTCTTGCATGAGACACAGACGTCGTTTAGATGAAAATTTTTAACAGGAACACCTTCCACCAGTTGATTCTGAACCAGATGGTTCATTTTTCTCAGGTGGATGTGCCCCATACGTCTGTGCCACATGATCGATTCCTTTTCTGTCGCTTTCGATAGAAAACAAGTGACTTAACCTTCGGCTGTCATGGCTCGGCTCATATCCAGGACATATAAGTTGTTGACCCTGGGAGCTAAGATCATAACCCACTCTTTTGGTATCTTGAATCCAGGTTTCAGAATGAAACAAGCATTATCATCAAAGAACACAGTGAACTTTTTATCACAAATCTGCGAGACGCTCAGCAAGTTGTGGTCTATTTGTTTTACAAAGCTTATCTTCTCAAAGCTTACAATTCCGTTACTCATACTGCCTTCTTTTGTAATATAACCCCCTTTATTACCAGCAAAAGCAACATACCCCCCGTTGATATTCTTTATGTCAAAAAGCAGGGATAAGTCGCCTGTCATGTGCCTAGAAGCTCCACTATCAACAATCCATAGGCTGCTGATAAGGCCCTGTGGAACTCCCTGCACAAACATTCAAAGTTCAGTGGTTAAGGGGGACCCAAGCCTTTACGGTCTTGGGTCTACCATCTTCATCTATAGTCGGAAAATCAACCCATCTTCCGTTTGGATTTGGTGTTGTTCCCGATGGTTCGACAGTGTTATCACTAGCAGATGATTCTCCAATTATGGTCGGTGACTTGGGTCTCCAAACCTGTTCAGGTTTCTTTGGCTTAGGCTTCTTCTTTTCTTTGGGTCTAGAAGATCCAGCCTTAGATTCCTTAGGAGGAACAGATTTTGGATCCACTTCAGACTTAACTGTACATGGAGCAGTTTTAGGGTTGCCCTGTGGTTTAGCTTATATCCATTTTCGTTCAAACAGTAATTTGAAATTTATGTGCCTTGATGTTTGAAATATGTAAAAGGGTCAAAATCAAGCCTCACATCGTTCATTAATCGCTCACACATCGTTCAAGAAAAACCATAACAATGACCAAGGACTTAACCCGTTCACGTAAGTCAACCAAGGGATATAACTCGTAGTACTACTCATTGTTAGGTGCGGCCCAAAGGTTAATGACTTTGACAAATCGTTCATACAATTCACACAAAACATATCAAAGAGCACATTGCTTTGTAAATAATATACGTAAGTTTAATAATAATGGTACATGAATCACCCCAAAAGATTAAATAGTAAAAAGGGGAAAGATATACTCACAGTTTCGCTGAGTATAAACTCCACGAAAGTTCATCGTACGGGATTTAGAATTCCGAAGAACTCAACCTATATTTAATAGAATACTAATGAGGAAAATAACTTAAAAGTCTAAGGCAACCAAAATCTAAGGCATTAGGGTTTACTAGATTTGTGTAGGGAAGATGAAGTTTTTAATAATAATTTGAACAATAGTTTTGAAATAAATATATCACGATTAATTGAATAAGCGACTAAAACGCTTATGTATCCCACACTTAGAAACATTTTCTATTTTCTAGAAAAATATCCACAAAATAGATTTTATGATTTATATTTAATTAAACAATTTATTATACCTAATTTAAATATAAATAGAATAAATAATACGAGATATGGTCCGAAAATGATACTTTTGTGATAAATAATTATTTTATGGTGTGAATTACTGAAAATAATATTTTCATAATTTCTTTCAATTTATCTGTATTTAAAACGTATTTAATGAGTTTAAATAGTGTTTTAATGATTAAAAATAGTAATAATAACAAAAATAATCCTTTTCTAAGAAATTACATTTTATTTCAGTTTATTATACATAAAAATAAATCTGCAGAAATTTTAAGGTTAAAATCATTTAAAATGAATTTTTAATCATTTAATTATGATTAAAACAAATTAAATCAAGAAAAATAGGAAAATAATATATTTTTCAGAAAATAAAAATATGATAATTTTCTTTAAGGTGTCAAGATGTTTCACCTAAATTTTCATAATTTTTGGAGTAAAAATGAGTTTTCTAGGAATATCATAAGATTATAGCTAATATATATATATATATATATAATTATTGAATAAATAAATAAATAAAATAAATAATCAAAAATAAAAAAAAGGAAGCAAAAAATTTTCGTGGCTTGTTGGACTCGAACCCGAGTCTGCTACAAGGACCCTCATAAAAACAACCACTACACCACATACCTCTTTTGTTATTTTTATTCAAACAAAATAATATTAAAACTACTCCTACACTTCATCTTCTTCCCCAAATCATACCCTAACCCTAGATTTCAAAGACCCTTCAATTCGAACAGATTATAACCCGAATCAAGAGGGCTTTCAAAGAACATGATTAGAGAAAGGAAATGGCATAAAAAACATGTACTCACAATGCGTTAATCACTCGGAAACGAAGCTTCTATCACGCGACCAAACACCATGAAATGGAGCCTTTCTAGACGTTTTTACTTGGTGTTTTTAGTGGGTTTTGAAGGGAATGAGCAAAGGATTCTAACCATACGTTTGATTTATATAGTGGTCTTGGAAAAGGGCGTTTCTTCAAGCTTTAAAAATTCCGGCGGTTACATAAGATTTTCAGCTTCAATCGAGCCTTTAGTCGCGTGTTTTGACCATTTAAGTGAGGAAAATCAAAGGTTATTGATGAAGAAACGTAAACCCACATTGAATTGATGTTAAAACGCCAAAAAAATCACTAAAAACACGTCGCCGGAGTGGGTTTTTCCGGTCGTCGCCGGCTGCTACAGTAACAGTTCCGAAAAAAATATTTTTTTTTGAAACCTGACAACTTTGGTCCCTCTAGTTAGTTTGGGTAGTTTAGTGATTGATTTTCTTATAAAACTTAACCAAAGTTAAGTATTGCTAACCAAAAACTTATCAAAACTTTAAAACTATATATATATTTTTTTATCTTTTATAAACTTTTACCAATATTTTTAAGTTTTTATTCCTTTTTCCTCGTAAAACTTGACGTTTTCCAACATCCCTCGACAAACTTTATTTGAAGTTTTATAATAAAACGACTAAAATGAAATTACGCGCAAATGTTACACAAACGATAGCCTCTCGTCCAAGTGGACAGAGATAAACAGGGCAATGAATGCGTTTCACCCGCATTATTATTACGCAAGAAACAATCCAAAAAGCGGTGAAACAGACACCGACAGCCTCAGCCGGTCGCTAGCAGCGTATCGTAACGAAACCGGTGTCGAATTCAAGTTTCTTCATTGTTGGGAAGTCGCGAAGCACCATTCAAAATGGGCGTACGTCCCCACTGCAACCAACTCCGCAAAAAGGTCGAAAACAAATTCGTCAAGAAACCGTTCAATTGATCCTGAAAACGTAGAAGCCGTTAATTTGGATGAAGACGAGTTCGAAGAGGAATTGAGTCGCCCACCCAGTCGAGATAAGTCAAAAAATGTTGAGTATGAAAGAGAGAAAGTTGAGTATCAAAGAACAGCGCGAAAAACGCGAAGATATGAAATTTATCGCCATGAACACCGATCATCTTCACGGGCCAGAGTTAGAGATGACGCTACAAATGAAGCGTGACCTTATGGAAAAATATAATATTAACTAATTTGTTAGTTTTTAGTTTTTTTTATTTCGGTTTTTTTATTTTTTTATGTTTTTTAATTTTCTAGGTTTTTAATTTTTGTATTTTTCTAGGTTTTTATTAATTAAAATTGTGATTTTAATTACTTAAAAAAAAGAAAAAAGAAATGCCACATGTCACTTCCCTCCACCTCTTCCCCCCTTCCACTCCCCACAATTCCCCCCCCCCCCCCCCCCCCCACAAGGGTCTCACAAGTACCACATGGCGCTTCATTCCCCTCTTTCCCCACCACTCCGAGTAGTCTTAGAATGTTCATCAAAATTATCAATATAAATAATTTATTTAGTGTTTGTTAAATATAACCTCTATCCAGATGTTCATAGATTTGAATACTTTGTACTTTATGTAATGAATTAGGTATTACAAAGTGACGATTTTAATTCAGCATTTAAGCACTCACATCCCATCCATCAAATGTATGTGAGTGTGTTTACCAAATTATATGGGGTGAGTGTAAGTGGTTGTGAGTGGAGGGAAGAGAAAATATTTGGTGAAAGCGCTTTTCCACCCTAAATATGAAAAACTACTGTTCACCCCTATATATATTTTAATATTTTTGTAAGTAGTTGTGAGTGGGGAGAGAGAAAATGTAATGATAAAAGTATGAAAAAATATTATTATTTAATTAGGAGAGAGAAGATTTAGAGATGAAATAGTGATTTTTAATGTAATTTGATGGATGTGATTTGGTGAAGGGGATGTAAATGCTCTTATACAAGTCAGTCCTAGCTGGTTTGCAATTTACAATGGTTTGTTAGGTTTGTCTTGGTACTTGTACGATAGCGGTACAAACAAAAGAGAAAAATCATTTTCAATGATAGATGAAGTTATACAAACCGGAAATCATAAAATGAATAACGGTACTCTGAGTACCGACATTATTCGGTTGGTATCAGTCGGGTTTGATAAAAAATATTTAAAGAAAACACTTTCTTAAAAGATTTAAACATATTTTTGAGAAAAAAATTGTTTCTTAAAATAGAAAAGATTAATAAAAAAGGTTAAAAAAAACTAAAAAAACGTTATACATAAAGCTAAAAGAAGATTTTTATAAAACTAATAATAGAGGATAACAAAATGACAAAACCAAAATAAAAAAGGTTTATTTTGAAGTGCGTTTATAGTAAACATAAAGAAAGTAAATGAGGGTGCATTTATCAAATACGCTTTTGAACGCGTATGATTCCCACTCTTAACCACACAATATATAGGTGAGAATTCAAACCTTTTCAATAAATCTAAATTAATGCGTATTCGAGTGTAATCTAGGGACCAATTCCTTCCTTCCTTCCCATCCCCTAGGGGTGAGCAGGAAACCGAAAAAACCGAACCGAAACCGAAAAAACCGAAAAAACCAAACCGAAAAACCCGAACCGAATTAATAACCGACGGTTCGGTTTTTCTTTTTTTATTAACCGAAACTTTCGGTTCGGTTACGGTTACATGTTTCTGAAAAACCGAAAAAACCCGACCCGACCCGAACCGCTATGTTTATATATATGTTTAGACAAATAGATAAGTTAGAATGTATGTTTCTTAATATCAATTGTATTTATAAATTGAAGAAATGGAATTGAACAATGAGTTTTATGGTCATTTAACTAAAAATTAATTACACCGTAGTTGCATGTAATATAATGGTTTTGATACTTAAAATCAAATATCTAACATGTAACACCTAAAATAATAATATAGTCATGGATAATCCCTTCCAATAATATATTACTCATGTATAAACAAACATTAATCTAATTAATTAATCTAATTAATTTTAAATCAAACAGATTCATATAAACAAACTACAAAACTATATTAAAGGAATTAGTAATTAACCTTCCACATACAGTGTCTAATTTTTTTTTTTTTTTGAAAGGCACATACAGTGTCTAATTAACTTTATGTATGCAAATTGCAAAATATATAGTGTCTATATATATATATATATATATATATATATATATATTTTTAACTTTTATTAGAAAAATGTGATAGAGATATGACTCTTCCTTAAAAAAAACCGACTATTTAACCGAAACCGAACCGAAACCGAAAAAATAACCGAAGAACCCGAAACCGAAATAACCGAAACCGATCGGTTTTGGAAACGTACTAACCGAACATGTCGGTTTCGGTTTCGGTTATTGTCAAAAACCGACCCGAACCGACCCGTGCACACCCCTACCATCCCCTTCCGTTCCACTCGTCTATAGGAAGTTTCATTTCAGCCTTCAAGAATAATCCTCGTAACGTCGCAACGTCCTTATATCAGCGTTTTCTCTCCATTGGGTACCGATCATATATATATACACACACACTTACATGCTTCTCATCTCCAATATTCATCACCAAGATCATTTCATTTCTTCAAACTCAAGTTACATTACAAAAAACAAGTCAACTACTATGTGTAATCCAACATCAATGGTTGTAGATACCACGCACGTGACTGTTGATAATAATAGTCCATGCAGTGTTTCTGCAGGCCTTACTCTTGGCTTCAGTTCTAGTTACAACAAAGAAATGGGCTTATTAACTATAATTGGCCACCGCGATTATCCTTATAAGTTATCTAACCTTACATTCCTAGGATGTTTATCCAACCTAACAACTATTAGATTCGAGCATGTATCCGTCCCCTCTCTTCAACCCCTCTTTGCATACAGAAATCTAAAACATATTTCTTTTGTTATGTGTGAGATTGGTGATGCTTTGACGAGTTTTACCACTGAGTCGTCGCCTCACACGCTGCCAAATCTCACACATCTTGAAATTGATATGTGCTATGATCTTAAAGAGCTGCCATCAGGTCTTTGTAATCTTGTGCATCTTCAGAAGCTAAGTATTACCAACTGTCATGAGCTTGATGTTCTTCCTAACGGGTTAGGGGGTTTGTCGAATCTTGAAAGCTTGAGTCTGAATAGCTGCACGAAGCTACAAGAATTGCCTGAGTCGATTGGAAGTTTGCGAAGTCTGTGTTCCATTGATATATCTGATTGTTTGAGTATAAGTGTGCTGCCTGAAAAAATTGGTGAACTGTGTGGACTGCGTGTGTTTAAGATGAATGGTTGTACTGGGCTGCAAGAATTGCCAGTGTCCACAAGTGAATTGTCGCAGTTAGAAGAAGTGATATGTGATGAAGAGACGTCGTATTTGTGGATGGATTTACAAAGTGATCTTCCTAATATGAAGATTAATGTTGTTGGAGAAGATATATCATCAACTTTTATGAAAATTGGGCAGTAAGCTTTAAGAAAGTACCTGGTGTATAATTGTAACATTGTAACCTTTGTGTTCAGTTTTAGTATAAGTTTCGTAGATCCGTATGTGTATAGACCATCAAGTGCAGCTTAGAGGGCACAGAGTGGGAGCCGAGGTTGGTTCGGTGGAATCGGACCCTGGGTGCCCAAACTTTGTTTTGAGAGAATTTGGTTTTAGTTTTAAATAAACCCTAAAGTTTGTTTGAATTTTATGAAGAATATTAAAATTTAATTCAAAATTAAAGTAGCTTAGTTTTGGGAGAATCTGTGTGAAATTAAGACGACATCATGCATTCTGATGAAAACTTAAGACGATATCATGCAGTCTGATGAAAACTGAAGCGTTGGTAAAAAGCTGATGTGCCACCAGAAATGAATCTACTGCCATTGGAGAGGGGGGGTTGGTTTGTCACCCCCTTAAAAAAATAAAACCTTACAGGGGAAGACTTATCAAGACATGTATGAAGAGAAGAGTGAACATTGAAAAGTTAGTTGGTTATTAAGCTTTTGAACATTGAAGAAGAAACCACCAACATGAATCTTTGACTTTTGGCAATTATTTTGTGTTAGATGAGCTTTTTTAATTAAAGCCCATATGTATTGATAAATAGCAATATTTTTAATATGTCGTGGTCATACTAGAGGTGCAAAAAAACTCAGTTCTGGACCTAACCTAGAATCAGTTTCTACCCTACCCCATATGTGGGTACACACCAGTTTTAGACCCGAGTTTAGAAAAACGAACCGAACTGGAACCATCGAAACCAGATCCACATCTACCTGGTCAAAACTCATACCCGAAACCGGTTCCTACCCTACCTGATTACTGACTTTGTTGACCAAACCCAGACCCGGTTCCACGTTCTAAAAAAAAACCGTTTTGTGTATAACTAGTCATAACTCATAATAGCTGGTGCTAGTGGTTTAGTACCTATCAAATGTTCATTTTTATTTATTTTTTCTTTTACTAGTTTATTTGATGTTTTATATAGAAAAAGGAAATGTATTCCATATTATTTCCTTTTTTGAATCACTTTTGTTAATTAATTTTTTTAGTGCTTTTTTCGTAAGTCCTTTTCTTGTTATTAAGTTATGACTAGGCAATGCTTTTTATCGTCGAATGTATTTTTAGAA
Source organism: Ambrosia trifida (assembly GCA_028751855.1). Classification (NCBI taxonomy): domain Eukaryota; kingdom Viridiplantae; phylum Streptophyta; class Magnoliopsida; order Asterales; family Asteraceae; genus Ambrosia; species Ambrosia trifida. Next base: position 214,744,972 of record CM054122.1, on the reverse strand, counting down.
CTATACTGGGCTAAAAAACCGTTATAATCAATCTTTATTAGTATAGATTATCATTACTTGTTAATAATCGTTCTTATTATTATAGTAAATTGATTGGTAACAGTAATATATGATTGCAAATGTAAAATAAAGCCTATAGCCTAGTAGTAAAGAGAAAATTATCTATGTATGTACACCTTATTAAGGAGGAGACATGTCTAGAAAAGTAATTTTACATCCATTTTAAGATGGGAAATCAAGAGACTCATGCTTTAACATAGATATGTCATGTAAAATTTCCCCATAATACCCCTTATTGCATTATGCACTTGTACTATAACTATATAATCAATTTAGAGACTTATTAATGTATTTGAATTATCACATTCATTACTATCATGTGAGTTGTTTTGAAGCTCCTCACCCTTATATGATTTCAATTAAAAAGATATCAATTGCAAAATGATTATAATATAAATATAAATTCTAAAATCATTATATTATACTAAGAAAGTTAAGTTTGAATGATTGTATGAACAAAATAAACATAAAAACATATGTGGGTTGTAAAAAAACAAGAATTGTAATTTTGATTATTAAATCTTAAATTTACTTTCAAAAGCAGTCTCTTATGAGAATGAGAGCGAGAAAGAGACATGCTTTACGAAATTTAGCCAAATTAGAATGCAATAGGCTGCCATGTTTTTTTAGAATTGTATTTGCGCAGCGAAGCACGCGGGCATAATACTAGTTTTTTAGGTGATGTTGGAAGTTCGACTCTAACACTCTGTTCCAGAGTTTCATTAAAGGATGGAAGAGAAATGATCTCCCTCCACTTCCTTTCAAATTGGAAAGATTGAAAATCACCCTAAAAACCTCTCTATTATCCCTCTCATTCCCTTCCTTTCCCTCCTACAAAAAACTCTGAAACACATTTTTTCCCCACTTCCTTCCTAATCTTTTCCCTTTCATCATTTAATGAAACTCTGGAAAAGAGTGTAAGGGTATGCAAAAAAATGTGTAAAAGAGTGTAAAAGGTGTTAAAAAATTAGCCATTTTTAAATATTATGGTTTTCAATTTTAAGACCATGTTTTTTAAATATTGTATCGTATTTTTATTATGTAAAAAATTTGATGTTTAACATTCTTTTGTTAGATTATATAAAATTCTTTTTAATTATCTTCTTCTATATGACCTGATTCGACTCAAATCGTCCAAAAAAAATTATATCGATAGACAAATGACTCTTATAATTTACGCCTCACTAAAACAAATTTATGAATTTGCCACTATGTGCCACTGACGTGACACGTGAAAAAAACGAAAGAGAAAAAAAAAAAAGACGACTTGCTCCCCCTTATAGCATCTCCAACCCACTGGTTTGGAGTGGTTTAATACAAAAGGACGGACCGAGCATTAGGTTGATGCCATTAGAGGTAGTGGACCAAGCTTGGCCCGTCCATCCCAATGGATCGGTTTGTTTAAGAGAATGCGGGCTCCTTTTTGTACTTTAGAAATTAATAAAAAACGGTTGTTTTTTTAGTGGAGTATAAATTAAATAAAATGAGAAGTAGGTAATAAGGTGGATGTTTGAAATAGTTTAGGGTTGGAAGAAAAAAATAAAATTTGGTTTGAAATAATGTATGATGACGTAACAATTTAGAATGTTTGTTTGATCAACCGATTGGAGATGCTATTATACGTAAGATGGTATATAATAGTCATGGTGGCCTGGTGGGTATTTGATACTTGACAGTGTGTGATTCTCATTCTTAACCCCAAACAAAACACCTTATATAAGGACAAAATTAGAAATCAACTACTAAAACTATTCAAACCATTGATATCCATACATATCTTAGAATAATAACGTAGGGCCCATATATGTAAATTTTGCTAGCTCTTTCCCGATTCCTTCCAGTCGACGGAAGTTTCACTTCCCGGTTCCATGTAAAATCCTCATCCATGCCTCTACGCGGGACAGATTATATATATACAAACGCATGCTGATCAGTACCGATATATACTCGTCACTAACATCTTTTCATTTCATTTCTTCAATCACAATTTACTTTCTTCAAAAATCTTTATTAAGGCTAGCGGTATGAGGAGTTCAATTGGTGTTAATAATCTAGATGCCAATGTTTTAACGGTGTGCGCATATAATGTATATATGTGTGGCCCTTGGGGGCAAAAGTAAAGTTGCACTAGTTTTAACGTTATTTTACTAGTTTCGTGAAAATAACGTTAAAAACGACGGACGGTTAATCATGCATCATGTGGTGGCGTGAATAGCCAAAAGACAAAGGGGTACATGCACCGATAGGGTTTGTCCCGATTGCTAAGTGTTCTGTGCCTTATGTCCAAGGCTTGATACCAAACCACATCGAGCCGGGGGTCTCACCGGAAGCAGCCTCTCTATTCTTAGGGGTAGAGGTAAGGCTGTCTACATCTTACCCTCCTCAGACCCTACCTTAGCTTTGCTATAGGTGGGATTAACTGAGTATGATGATGATGAATCTAGATGCCAATGTTGAAACCAGTCCGTGCAGTGTTTCCTTCACTCCTTGTTTCAGTAAAGAAACGGGTCAGTTAAATGTTTTAAGTATAACGGGCCGCAGCGATTATCCTTATAAGCTACATAACCTTTCATTCTTAGGGCGTTTATCCAATCTAACATCTGTTAGATTCGAGCACGTCTCGCTTCCCTCTCTTCAACCTCTCTTTGCATTAAGGAATTTAAAACAACTTTCTTTTGTTATGTGTGAGATTGGTGATGCTTTGATTTGTGACACTACTGAGGCACATTATAACATGCTACCAAATCTCACACATCTCGAAATCGATATGTGCTAAGATTTGAAACAACTTCCATCATGGGTTTGTAATCTAGTTAATCTCCAGAAGCTAAGCATCACTAACTGTCAAGAGCTTGATGTGCTCCCTAAAGGGTTAGGGAGGTTATCGAATCTTGAAAGTTTGAGTCTGCATAGTTGCACGAAACTACAAGAATTGCCTGAGTCAATTGGAAGTTTGTGTAAGCTGACTTCTGTTGATATATCTGATTGTTTGAGTATAAGTGTACTGCCTGAAAATATTGGTGAGCTATGTGGCCTGCAAGTGCTTAAGATGGACGGTTGTACAGGGCTTCAAGAATTGCCAATGTCCACAAGCAAATTATCGTGGTTGGAAGAAGTGATATGTGATGAAGAGACGTCGTACTTGTGGATGGATCTTGAAAGTGATCTTCAGAATTTGAAGATAAATGTTGTTGAAGATGATCGATTAGAAACTTTTATGAAGATTGTACATTAAGTTTATGATAATGCCTATATAAAATATATTAGTTATGACATCTAAGAAAACTAAAGATGAATAGTAACATGGTAATTATGTAATTTATGGTTTTTACGGAGGTATAAATGTCTAACATGGCAATTGGCAATTCCTTAATTTGTTGTTTTTTCGACGTATGTATTTGTCATTTTTTGGACATATCTGTACAACATTGCTCTCTTTTAGTACATCAGTACTCTTTTAACCCGTGACCTGTCAGAACACCTTCTTCGCTGCCATTAACAAGATTTCGGGACCATTCGTTTCGCCACCAATACCATTGTTGCAATCTTCAACCACAGTGATGAGGCTTGGCTTATGGAAATGATAATAGAATGGAACTTCACTAAATCAAAGAACAAATAAAGTTTTGCAAACAAAAGCAACTGTTCTTTATTCAACCAATATTCAAATTACTTATAGACTTTAACAAGATAGGAAATAAAAGTCCTGCATAACTTACGCTCAAAAAATAAGGAAAGCAAATAAATACGAAAAACATTAATTGGTAAATCAAATAAATACTAAAAGAAGTCAAGACTCCATAAATTTAGCTTTCATCATGGAATGATTTTAGTCCCATGCAATCCCCCTTGGTGTGTTGTACTCATAATCTCAGGGGTCCCTGGGTTCATATCATCGTTCGGGTCGGCTCCTACATCATCCTCCCACTCTTCAAAAGGACACGTCCTTGAGTCAAATGTCTCAGTATTCTCACCAACATACGGAGAAAGATTATAATGACCCGGTAATTCAATCTTGTAGGCATTATCATTGATGCGCTTAAGAACTCGAAATGGCCCATCGGCTCGTGGCTGCAACTTTCCAAAACGTCCATCCGGAAAACGTTCTCTTCGCAAATGGATCCACACCAAATCACCTACCTTGAAAACGATTCATTTCCGATGCGTATTAGCCCGACTTTGATACACTTCATTATGTTTGATGATTTGCTCACAAACCTGTTGATGCAATTCCTTGATTTGATTAGCTAAATGATACTCACCTTCTTCACTTATAAAATGCTCAACAGTAGCTAATGGGGCAAGATCAGGCGGAGTAAACGGATTACAGGCATAGACGACTATAAACAGGCTCTTTCCGGTATAACGGTGGTTAGACCGATTGTAAGCAAATTCAGCTTGAGTGAGTATAAGATTAAGGCTACGATTCGTGACCTCGGTTTGACCATCAGTTTATGGGTGGTGTGAACTACTAAACTGTAGTCGGGAACCCAAACGTTTCCATAATGTCCTACAAAAATGGCTAACAAACTTAACGTCCCGGTCGAAGGTGTTTGACTCTGGAATTTGCATAAGAAATTGGTTTGAAAATTAAACATTCCGGTCGGAATTCGTTGCAACTAGAATTTCAATTCTATTCTTGATGTATATGGTTGACAGATATATTGAAATCTGTCACCCAAGCCCCCACCACCACACCTCCCTTACCGCTGCTATGACCCAACCGCCCGCTTTAACTACAACCGCCCTCCCGACCCAATCTTAATTCCATTCTTGATGGGTTGGTGTCGAGTCATGTCGCGTCACGTGTAGGTCAGTCTCGACTGCGGCCGAGATGACGTTGTGAGGGGTGAGGTAGCATATGCGACAACGTTCGGTGGTCGAATGTGACAACCTCCGAAAATCGTGAAATTTCGTACGTTATAGATATATATATAATTAATTGGTTTTAGTACAAATGGGGCCCCATAAATCCAGTCGAAGACTTGTCCACTAAAGCGAAACGGACCATTCCAACATTTTCCCTATAATAGTGGCAATTCTGAACGCGTATGATTCTCGTTCTTAACCCCTAAGGGTGGACGGGGTGGTCCGTGATGCCCACCCCGTGATCTATGTGATGCATCACTACGCTGCCCCTTGTGTTTGATCACGCCTGCGATTCAACCAAATTGTGATATCCATCACAGACTTATCATACAACCAAAGGAACATTGGCCAACGGTCATCAGACCGTTGGCTAGCCGTTGTAAAAAAGATTTTTTTATTAATCAATATCAACTATATAAACTCATTTTATCAACCAAATTTAACACCACAACAATCAAACAATATCTCAAACAATCAAACAACCCAAAAAAAAAATGCAAAGCACTTCGTATCCACTCGACTCATCTAGTTCATCCGACTCATCGGGTGATACAATGGAACTTTTTGCAAGGGTTTGCGAAGCCGCGGAGCATCAAGATAAGCAATGCCCAAAGAAAAAAATGATTGACCGTGATCGGGGGGTGGGGGGGAAGTGACGTGTTGATAAACGATTACTTTGTAGAAAACCCAAAGTACAATGACGTGATGTTTAAAACTCGATTCCGTTTATCAAAGGAATTATTTTTAATGATTGTCGGAGACATCGAAGCTAACTACGAATGGTTTCAAGAAGGGTACGATGCTAGGGGAAAGAGGAGTTTTACATCGATACAAAAATGCACATCTACGATTCGTCAACTTGCTACCGGTAACGTTCCTAACTAATTTGATGAATATTTAAATATGTCGAGTAGAACTTCAAGTGTGTCTCTTTACTATTCTTGCAATGCTATTATTGCTTTATACGGTAAAGAGTATCTACGAATACAGACTAGACACGACATAACACGTTTGTACGTCGTACATGAAGCTAGATGGCATTTTCCCTGTTGGATCAGTTTGCTCTTATGCTAAGTAAGAACTTGCTATCTTGACACTTAAGTGTTTAGCAAGCTCTTGTATATCAGATAATAAGCACAGCGGAATGTATAAGTTAAAGCAACACTTTTTATACTTAGGAAGAATTATTACTCCCCCTAGATGATTGAAACTAATAAATGACAAGTATTTATTGTGAATCTAAGCAGTAAATGAGAATTAGATACTTAGACAGATTCACAATAAATACTGAAATGGAATAGAACAGTGAAAGTGTTTGAAGGATTTTTCTATTAAAATCAATGTCTAAAATAGAAGGTTGAAGCCTCCTATTTATAGACGTTTACATACATGTATCTTGCCCAAAAAGCAAGTACAGAAATATCAGAAACAAGTTGCACAAGTTGCAACATTGAAACTAACGAATACAGCTAAAAGTAATAATAAACAATAAAACTACTGATGCAAAAGGCGGTGGAAAATATCTGATGCTAAGTGCTGATGAATGACAAACTACTGATGAGTAGTTTGTCTTCAGTACTTCTGAAGTGAACTTGTCTGGTTTGGACTTCAGAACTTCTGATGAAGTTTCTTCTTCAGCACTTCTCATATCTTCTCTTCAGCAGTTTCCTGTTTTCTCTTCAGTACTTCTATACTTAGCCAAAATGACAGAAGTAAATTAGACTAAGGTTTCCAAAAGTGGTTTCACCAATCCTCTTTGTCCTAACAATCTCCCCCTGGATTGATGAAGCCAAAACCTTACTAATTCCTTATGTTTTTCTTCTGTCTTGAACAATCTTCCATATCTCTTTGTACATGGTGTTCTTGAGCTGGTTTAACTGTCCATCATATAGAGATCCTCTCTGTGGTTCCAGATGTTGAATTGTGAGCAGGTCTTGTGTTGACAGTTTCTTTAGATCACTAATCTTCTTGTAAGCCCTGCTTGAGAGGTCTCTTCTTGTCAACAATACTGAGTTGTTATCAGTAAGTGACCATCTGAGGATAGGTACCTTTGACTTGTTAAAGTCAGAGGAATAGGGAACCAGACTTGTCCCTTGGGTTGATGGTCCTGAGTGTTGGATGCTTTCAGTTTCAGTTAACCTCAGGTGGGAGTCTCTTCCTTGTTGTTGTTGCATATCAGGCATCTGAACAGTTGGGAGATGGTGTTCAGTCACTACCTTGGTATGCATCTTTTCTTTGATGGTCTTTTGGATTTGGTAGGCAAAAGTGGAAGGATCCCTGAATTGTGTTAACAGAGGTTTCTCCTCAATGTCAAAATCTGAATGGACTATTGAACTTCCTTCAAGTAGTACCATTTTGAAATCAGTTTTGACATTGTCCTCTGCTTTCTTTCTTTGAGTAGCAGGCCTTCTTGTTGATACACCAGAAGTTCTAACTACTGATCTTGAAGGATCAGCAGTTTGAAACTTCTCTGGATTTGCAGCCTTGGCAGCCTTGTATTTTCTGTAAGTATCCATCAGTCTTTCTTCTTTCCATCTGGATACTGAGGCTTTTGAACCATAGCCCTCTGCTACTAATTCTTCTATCATTTGGGCTCTCTTGGCCTTTCCTTCTTTACTTGTGGCTAGTTTGTCTGCAAGCAGTTGTGCTCTTCTTGTCAGCTCTTGCATAGAGAGTCCCTTGAGTGTGTAGGCTTTAGTCTTGCTGTTCTTTGTGATGTAAGACACCAGTTGTTGTCTTTTGTCTTGTTCAGCAATCTCATCAAGGCTAGCCTGCCTTTGTAGTTCAGCTTCATAAGCCTGAAGTTTTTCTTCATGGCTTAAGTCTAGATCATCCCTTTCTTCCAGAGTTTTCCAGATCAGATCTTCTCTGGCCTTCTTGTTGGCTGCAACTAAGCTCTTCTCTAGTAATTCAGCTGATTGAGAGATAGGAGAAGGGTTTAGTACAGTCATTGTTGTAATAGTTGTAGTAGGCCTGATAGGATCAGATGTTGGTTGAATGGGAGCAGTGGTTTAGGAAGGGTCAGCAGTTTGAGGTTTGGAAGTGTTAACCTCTGATGGGTTGACAACTGCTGATGGTTTGTCAACTACTGAAGGATTGTCTTCAGTACTTTCTGATTCTTCATCAGAACTTTTGCCATCAGAAGTTTCTTCATTATGCCTTAGGGATTCTTCAGAGGTTTGGGTCTCATCTTCTTTTTCTGTGGCTTCAATTTCTTCCACTGAGACACCAAACTGTTTGGCCAGTTTTTCTTTTCTGGCTTGATCTTTCTGATCTCTTTCAAGGATGGCCACTCTTGCCCTTATCCTGGCTTGGAATGACTCCTTAGGTTCCCTGATTTTCTCCCCCTTTTTGGATTCATCAAGTTTAAGTTTAGAGGTTGAGGGTTGGGAGATTTGACCTTGAAGATGAGCAATCTGTTTGCTGTTGAATTCTATCTTGTTGGACAGATCATTCATCTTTGTCTTGATCACTCCAAATTGATTCTTGATAGACAGCTCCAAGTTAGCTGTGTATGTTTGGAAGTGATTCCTGATGAGAGTGTTCATCATGTGGTACAGGGGACCCTCTGGGCTGCATAGCTGGTTCAGGTCTATGCTTGTTTGCCCAGGGAATTGGGTAGGCATTTGTTGTGAAGGGTGTGTTTTTGGGAGATCCTCATGTTGTACAGAGGATGCCATTCTAGGGGTTTTAGGGATTGAGTGGACTTTAACCTGTGCAGGGGTGACTGGCTTCTTGAGCCTGGATACCCCTGAAACAGGACCTTCATAAAGTGCCGTCAATTCAGTAGTTTTAGTTTTTGAAACATCATCCAAAGTAATGGAATCATCTGAATCCCTGATGTTGTCCTCAATGAGGACTGTCTCAGTTAAATCATGAGCTGAGCCCAACTCAGTTCTCTCATGAACCTCTTGTTCTTGGTTCTGAGGATTTCCTACTTCAGGCATTAAGCCTTCATCAGTAGTTGCCACATCTGAGGTCTTAGCTATGTTACTTCTATCCTCAGATCCACCACTGGGTGGTAACTGAGTAGTAGCAGCCTCAGATGCCCCAAGAGTCTCTAAAATTGGGCTTAAAGACTCTGGTCCACCCTCATCTCTTGGGATAGGGCTAGAGATGTCCACATCCATGTCTGATGTTGTGGTTATGTCCCCTGTTTGTTGTGGTTGTAGGGGACTGACATAATCAGAAGGGACTTTCTCTTTTAGCCCAGAGAGAAGTTTGGCAATTTCTATTGCCTCTGGTTCAGAAATTTGAGGGGTTGGTTCAGTAGTTTGGGCAATAGGTGAAATTGGTTGGTCAGCAGTTTCAAAAGAAGAGTGAGTTTCAATAGTTTTTCTAAGTCTTTTTCTTTTGAATAAGATAGTTATGGGTGCTCTTGGTGGGGTTTGAGATGGATGAGACTGAGAGGGTGTTTCAGTCTCACCTATTTGAAGAGCAGACTGCTCATGAGCATGTTCAGGCATCTCAACCTCCTGAACAGCTTTTCTTTTGGGTTGGTGGGTTTTTGTCTTTGTTGGCTTGGGCTTTTTGGCTTTTGGTGGTGTGAGTTTGCAAGATGTGGGCTTCAGGGGGACTTGTTGTTGTTCTCCCTGATCATCTTCTGGCCAGGCAGCCGGTTTGTTATGCCTAGAGTATGCTTGTGAGGTTAATGGATTTAAAGTTGAAACTTTTCCCACAAGCACCTCATTACCCAGTTCCCCTATTATGCATTGCATAATGAACCTTGGGTATAACAAAAACTTTTTCTTGGTATTACTATGATGTAACACCAACTCATTGAAAATTAATTTAGATGCCCTGAATTTGGTTTCATTCACAATGGAATGAAATATTGGTTGAAAAGTAGAGGGCATCTGGTCATAAGACCCTGTTTTAGGACTCAAACACATAATAATATAATGAAACAAAAGCTTGTATTTTGGTTCAAAATATTTTTTGAAGATTGTAGCATGGGAGAGAGTACCTTGATAACCACACTCTGTCATGGTTAAGTGAATATCAGAATTAGCAACATGGTCAGGGGCAGTTACATCATCCAGACCCAGTCTTGTTGCCAGTGTGGCCGGTGTGATGGTCAGTGGTTTCCCTTTTATTCTTGAGTTGAGGGAAATGACTTCATCATCCGCCGTCACCGTCTCAGCATTTGCCTAGAACTCATTTAGAGTTTCAGTGTGAATTGGTGGGTTTATTGTGAGAGCAGTAAAATATTGGGATTTTACGACAAGATCAATGATCTCATCGTATTGGGACCAGCCTTCTTGTTTTTCAAGAAAGGCTCTTTGATTGTGTCCCTGCTTTAGAACGAGAGCCATGTGGTTTGGTTTTTGATCGAACAGTTGATTTGCAGGTTTAGGTTATTGAGAGAGTTTTTGAGAGAGAAAGAGGGATATTTTGAATTTGAAAGGATAAGTGTTCAGAAAAGGTATTTATCAGAAGTTTTAACCGCTTGAATCTTCTTTATTAGAAGTTTTTAAACCGCCTTGGTTAAAAATCTTTTTATCAGAAGTTTTAAACTAAGTAGGTTAAACTTCCGATGATGGGAAAAGTCAGATTTGCCCTTTTTGACTAAACTGCTGATGAAGGATTACTTCATCAGTAGTTCCCATTTCCTCTTCAGTAGTTTTAACAGCTGATGAGAAATGTTTTTATAAATACTTTTATTCATAACTTCTGAAGGTTATTTTATCAGAAGTTACACACTTTTCAGAAATTATCCCCATACTGATGTTTTGTTCATCAGTAGTTTCTCTCTTTTCAGAAGTTTTGTTTCAGACTTTTTGTCTGTTTGTAAGTGAAAAATGAAAAATTGCAAGATAATAAAATAAACACTTACAAATTTAGCATCCCAAGCATGGATACTAACTTCTGAAATGTTGATGTGTCAAGGGGTTTTGTGAAGATGTCAGCTATTTGATTAGCTGTTGCTACATGCTTCACCTCAATCTTGCCCTTTTCATAGCAATCTCTTATGAAATGGTACCTGATCTCAATATATTTGGTTTTTGAGAACTGTACCGGATTTTGAATGATGCTAATGGCAGATTTGCTGTCTACAAACAAAGGTGTCTTGGTTTCTTTGATTCCATAATCAAGAAGTTGATATTGGAGCCATTGTATCTGTGATGTACAACTTGCAGCTGCAATGTATTCAGCTTCAGCAGTTGAAGTTGCAACAGATGTTTGCTTCTTTGATTGCCATGACACTAGACAGTTACCCAGGAATTGACAACCACCAGATGTTGACTTTCTTGTCATCTTACACCCTGCATAGTCACTATCTGAAAAAGCTGATAACTTGGTATTGCTTGAAGCAGGATACCAAATTCCAAGTGTTGGAGTTCCTTTCAGATATCTAAAAATTCTTTTGACTGCTATAAGGTGTGATTCCCTTGGTGCTGATTGATATCTAGCACAGACACATGTTGAAAACATAATATCTGGTCTAGAAGCAGTTAAGTATAAAAGGGAACCTATCATGCATCTGTACATGGTTTGATCAACCTGTTTTCCTTGATCATCAGGTTCAACTTGTGTGATTGGTGTCATGGGAGTGGAACATGATTTACAGTCTTTTAAAGAAAATTTGTTCAATAATTCTTTAACATATTTTGATTGATGTAAAAAAGTTCCATTTGTTTGTTGCTTGATCTGCAGTCCCAGAAAGTACTGCAGTTCTCCCATGGTACTCATCTCAAATTTTGATTGCATGAGTTTCTTAAAATCATCACACAGTTTTGTGTTTGTTGAACCAAAAATGATATCATCAACATAAATTTGAACAAGTAAGACATGATTTCCAACATGTTTAATGAAAAGAGTTTTATCAATGGCACCTCTTGTAAAGTTATTTTTGAGTAAAAAGGTGGAGAGTGTATCATACCAGGCTCTTGGAGCCTGTTTGAGCCCATAAAGAGCTTTGTCTAGTCTGTACACCCACTCAGGATGAGAAGGATCCTCAAACCCAGGTGGCTGACAGACATACACCTCCTCTTTTATTTTCCCATACAAAAATGCACTTTTCACATCCATTTGATAAACTTTAATTTTGTTGGAAATGGCATAGGCCAGAAATAACTTGATGGCCTCAAGCCTTGCAACTGGAGCAAAGGTTTCATCATAGTCAATTCCCTCTTCTTGAGAGTACCCTTGAACTACCAGTCTTGCCTTGTTCTTGATTATCATACCAGCTTCATCTTGTTTGTTCCTGAAAACCCATCTTGTGCCAATTGGTTGCTTGTTTGGAGGTAAGGGACAGATTTCCCAGACCTGTTGCTTGTTGAACTGAAGCAGTTCATCTTGCATAGCTTGCACCCAATTATTGTCTTTGAGGGCTTCCTGGTACTTCTTTGGTTCCAACTGTGAGATAAAGGCTGAAAATAGGCAAAAGTTGGAGAGCTGGTTTCTGGTAAGAACACCTGAAGCTATATCACCCATGATTTGATCAAGTGGATGATCTCTGTGTTCAATCAGTTGTTGTAAACCACTGACAGGTGTAGGTGGCTCTTGTTCTTCAAACAAACTACTGAGGTCTATAATATCTGGTTCAGCAGTTTTAGTGTCTTCAGTAGTTGCAGGTGCTGAAGCAGATGTTTGAGTTTGGCCTTCAGTATTTGTTGGATCAGAAGTTTGTGAAACTTCTGATGGTGTTGAAGTTGACTTAATGACTGTTTTAGGAGTCCATGGTGTAGGATCCTCATCTTCAAACCTTTGATCACCATAATAAGTAGGTTTGGAAGAAGTGACAGTCTTTTCAGGTCCAAAGTGGAAGTTATCAAGGTCAAAAAGTTCAGCAGGATGTGCTGGAATAAGAGTGTGTTTTGACTCATTGAACTTGACATTCAATGTTTCTTCTACTATCCTGGTGTGAGAATTAAAAACCTTGTAGGCTTTTCTAGTTGAAGAGTAACCAAGAAAGTAACCTGAGTCAACTTTGGCAGCAAACTTTGAAATAGATTCCTTGATGTTCAAGATGAAACATTGACACCCAAAAGCCCTGAAAAAGGAGATAAGGGGCTTCATGCCATGAAGAACTTCATAGGCAGTCTTGGAATGTCTCTTGACCACAAGAACTCTATTCTGAACATAACATGATGTGTTAACTGCTTCTGCCCAAAAGTACAAGGGCAGTCCAGAATCAGCTAACATTGTTCTTGCTCCTTCTATTAATGTTCTGTTCTTCCTTTCTACTACACCATTTTGTTCAGGAGTTCTGGGAACACTGTATTGTCTAATAATCCCTTTAGACAAACAGAATTCATCCAGAGTTTTGTTCCTGAACTCTGTCCCATTATCACTTCTAATGGTTTTGACAGATAGAGAATATTGTTTCTCTACTTGTAGAATGAAGAACTTGATGATTTCAGCAGCCTCATCCTTGGAAAATAAGAAGAATACCCATGTGAATCTTGAGTAGTCATCAATGATGACTAAGCAGTACTTCTTCTTACCAAGGCTCATAATCTTGACAGGTCCAAATAAGTCCATATGGAGTAGTTGAAGACATGCAGTTGTTTTTGATTCTTCAATAGACTTGTAGGAGGACTTATGCTGTTTTCCCTTTAAACAGGATACACAGTGTTCTTGACACTGGTATACTTTCAAAGGTAGACCTCTGACCAAGCCCATTTTTGTGACTTTATTTATGGTTTTAAAGTTCACATGGCCAAGTCTCCTGTGCCAGAGATCTGTTTCTGAAGTTGATGCCCTTGAGAAGAAACAGGCAGTGTTGTTTAATACTTTGTCTTTCTCAATGTCCACTGCATAGACATTGCCACATCTTTTGGCAATCAGCAAAGTATGATCTTCAATGATCTTCTCTATCAACTTCTGGCCTTCTGGTGAGATGATCTTGCATGCTGTCTTTGTGAAAAAGGAAGAATATCCTTTATCACACATTTGTGACACACTCAACAAGTTGTATTCAAGGTTTTCCACCAGATTGACCTTGTCAAACTGTATTTTGCCAGAGGAGACATTGCCATGTCCTAGCACATATCCCTTAGCATTGTTCCCAAAGGATACATATCCTTCTCTTTGGCTGATAAAGTTGTTTATCAGGTATCTGCATCCAGTCATGTGCATAGAGCCTCCACTATCAACATACCATATGCTGTTTAAGCCCCTGGAAACTCTCTGCACATAAAAGCAAATTAGTTAGTTTTAGGAACCCAAGCCTGTTTGGCTTTGGGTTTGCTCTTGAGAACAGTTACAGTTTGTTCTTGACCAGGTTGAGAAATCCATGTCTTTTTGGCGATGGATTTTTCATTAAGAACCATGGTGGTATCCTTTTCAGGACCAACATCAACCTTGGTCATCAGTAGTTGTACCATGTTCATTAGATTTTGTATCTCAGCAGTTTGTGAAACTGCTGATGATTCAGGTCTAACTACTGACAAAGAATTTTGAGAAAAAGATTTTAGTTGAGATTTTATCTTTTTCTGAGAAAAGGTGTTTTCAGGTTGTTGTTTCTTGGGTTTAAAGATTCTTTCATAATCATTTCTGATTTGATTTCCCACAACCTGTTGTTTAAATATTTGATTGAACTGAATTCCTTTTCTGTATCTACAAAATTCAGTTTTGTGGTTGAACAGACCACAAATTTCACACTCTTTTGCCTTTTGTTTTTGATCTAAAGGCAAATTTCTGACAATAGTGTAAAGATTTTGCTCATCAGTAGTTTTCAGGATCTCAACTCCTGATGTAGATGAAACTACTGATGGCTTGATGTCAGATTTTGTTAATACTTCTGAAGTACTTTCTTTGAAAATGCCAGGATTTCTACTTAGAAAGTTTTCATGGAAAGATGTGCAGTCTTTCCCTTCAGAAGTTTCATTTGAAACAATTTTTCTCCCATCTTCAGTAGTTTTGGGAGAGAAATCTGTTGGTGTTTCAACATGATGGTACCCTATGCCAAACTTAACATTTGAAGCACTTTGTTTGTTTAGCAATAATTGATACCCCTTACAAGATTCCACCCATTTTTCACATGTGATCCTGGTGTCAGCAAGCTCTTGTCTGACATCTCCCAGGTCATTTAGCATGATTTTAATTTGTGCTTGGGTTTCAATAGCCGAGTCAGTTAATTTAGAAACTTCTTTTGTTTTAGCACACAGTTTTCTTTCTAAATCACATTTCATCTGTGTGTATTTTCTTTCTAAATCATTGGCTTTACCTTGTAAGTGCACATTTGTCTCTCTTATGAGAGCAAAAGTTTCTTTGCAAGAATTTGAACAAAGTTTTGTCAAAGATTCTTTTGATACCTGTGACAATGCAGATTTTGAAGTACAGCCTTCAAATGCCATTAAGGCAAAGTTCTTTCTGCCATTGTCTGGTTCTCCACAGTTGATGTCAAACACCTTGTTGTCTGCATCAGGATTGCATTCTGTGGTGTCAAAAGGGAGACTGCTCCAGTTAACATACCCTGAGGTGAAAAGACTTTGTTGAGAGGGTTGTTGAGGCTGTGGAGGATGTTGAGCAGCTGGAAAGGGAGGGATTGATTGTTGGCACTGCATCTGTTGAGCAGGCATTTGAACATATTGTACTTGTGGCATGTATTGCTGTTGAGGAGCTTGTGCCTGTACAAAATGAGCACTCCCTTGAGTTCCATTATTCCTATTATAATTGAGGTTATAGTTATTTCCAGATTGTGATTGGTTAAAGCTAGAGTTTGTACACTCTCTAGCAAAGTGTCCCAACTTCTGACACTTGTGACATCTCAGTTTAGATTTGTCAAAACCAATTTTTGTATTACTGGTCAATCCTGGAAATTTCCTTCCTGACCTTTTATAAAACTTGTTAGTTTTAATGCTTAGCATGGCCAGTTGGTGTAAAATGTCCATTTATTCTAAGTCATCACTGCTAAAGTTTTTCAAATCATCCATGATAAAACATAGATTATCAGCAGTTTGACTTTGGTCATCATTGTCATAACCTGGGAAAGATCTTTCTGATGAGATCCCAGTTGTTATGTCAATGTTGTCATAAGATCCATAGGAACAAGTTGGTGAGTCTTGTCCCAAAAGTGCTGTACTACCTGGAAGGTAGTCATCAGCAGTTTTACCAGATGATTGCAATTTCTTCTTTTGATCAATTTCTCTTTCAAAAGTAAGTAATCTCCCATGGAGTTTTGTAAGAGTGAGGGAGCTAAAATCTGGTGAGGATCTTAAAACAATGGAGTATGTTTCCCATTTGTCTGGTAAAGACCTTAAAAATCTATGTAGCATAGATACTGTTGTATAGGTCTGACCATTTAACTTTAGCTCAGATATTAATGAGGAGAATCTTTCAAATTGTTGAGTTAAAGTTTCCCCATTAATATGAGCAAATGTCTCATATTGTTGAGCTAAAATCTCTCTGGTGTTGGCAATCACCTCTTCAGTTCCTCCAAACTGTTCTTTAAGACAATCCCAGAGTTCTTTGGCACTTTCACAATGTAAAAGGCCAGAGTATATCTCATTTGGGAGAGCCATTGCCAACATAGAGAATGCTTTTGCATCTAGCTCAAGTTTTAGGAAATCATCATCTGTATATTCTTTTGGGTCCTTAGGGACCTGAACATTAGTTTCAAGATTGACATTTACTGGTTTGTGAGGACCATATATCACAGATCTCCAACAACCTGTGTTGGTTTGTGACAAGGTATGTGCCATTCTCTTTTGCCATATGTTGTATTCATTTCTTACAAGCATGGCAGGTTTAGTGGCAGAACCAGTATTATGTGGATCCATTTTAAAGAGTATTGATTTGTCAGATGACTCTTTTAAGTGATGGATGTTGATAAAAAGTGAACTTTTGATCTTTTTATTGAGTATCAATAAGAGCTTTGTGTCTGATTCTCAATTTGTTAGATTGATATGTGATCAGATAAACCAACGCTCTGATACCAATTGTTGGATCAGTTTGCTCTTATGCTAAGTAAGAACTTGCTATCTTGACACTTAAGTGTTTAGCAAGCTCTTGTATATCAGATAATAAGCACAGCGGAATGTATAAGTTAAAGCAACACTTTTTATACTTAGGAAGAGTTATTACTCCCCCTAGATGATTGAAACTAATAAATGACAAGTATTTATTGTGAATCTAAGCAGTAAATGAGAATTAGATACTTAGACAGATTCACAATAAATACTGAAATGGAATAGAACAGTGAAAGTGTTTGAAGGATTTTTCTATTAAAATCAATGTCTAAAATAGAAGGTTGAAGCCTCCTATTTATAGACGTTTACATACATGTATCTTGCCCAAAAAGCAAGTACAGAAATATCAGAAACAAGTTGCACAAGTTGCAACATTGAAACTAACAAATACAGCTAAAAGTAATAATAAACAATAAAACTACTGATGCAAAAGGCGGTGGAAAATATCTGATGCTAAGTGCTGATGAATGACAAACTACTGATGAGTAGTTTGTCTTCAGTACTTCTGAAGTGAACTTGTCTGGTTTGGACTTCAGAACTTCTGATGAAGTTTCTTCTTCAGCACTTCTCATATCTTCTCTTCAGCAGTTTCTTGTTTTCTCTTCAGTACTTCTATACTTAGCCAAAATGACAGAAGTGAATTAGACTAAGGTTTCCAAAAGTGGTTTCACCAATCCTCTTTGTCCTAACATTCCCGGGATGGTCGGGAGCATCGACTGTACCCACATCGAATGGAGAAGTTATCCGACGTATTTGCGAGGGCAGTTTATGATAGGCGACCATAAAAAAACATACGATCATACTCGAAATCGTTTCGTCGAACGGTTTATGGATTTGGCATGCGTACTTTGGTCCCCTCGGGTCAAACGACGTGAGCGTTCTCCATCAGTCACCGCTATTCGACACAGAGAGACAAGGAACCATCCCGACGTGCCCGTTTACGGTGAACGGGAGACAATATAGACGTGGGTTCTTTCTTGCTGATTGTATCTACCCTACTTGGTCAGTTTTTGTGAAAGGTTATTTGTTTCCGACAATCGACAAAGAAATATTATTCAAGAAGATATAAGAATCGGTGAGAAAAGACGTTGAACGAGCGTTTGGTGTATTGAAATCGAAATGGCACATAATAAATCGGCCGATTTGTTTGGTTGATCAAGCGAAAATAAGGAGTGTTGTGTACGCGTGTATCATATTGCACAATATGATACTGAAGGAAGAGGGGCGCGCAATATCTCAGAATTAAGTTATGGATCCTCCGACACCAGCAATTGTTAATGATAATATTCTTTTTGAATTGAGAAATGAAGAAGCACACTTTCAACTTCAACACGATCTAACGGAACATGTCGGGAATTTAGATATCGTGTTCGATGACCCGTACCCACCGCTCACTTAATTATATTATTTCATTTTTATTTTATTTTATTTTATTTTATTTTATATTATATTTTCCAGTAATTTTTTTAATTAATGTAGATTTTTATATAATTTAATGTTGTATTTCTATTTAAAAAAAAGTTAATGTAGTGTGATTCTATCATTCTACTCCCACCTTTTATTGATGGATGTGATGAAGTGTGATAAAAATAAGGTGTTGAAGTATTATTGGGTGTGAGGGTGTGATAGTATGATTCTATCACCCACCACCCCATCCACCCTAAGACCATGTGTGATGGGAAGGTAAAATTTTCATGGACCATGGGGCATTAATTGACACGTGACATGTGAGAACATGAAGAGATTCAAATTAGGATAGGGGTGTAGTGGTAAGGTGAAAAATTTCAAGCCCCTTCCATTTAACCATTGCATGCTTTGGCTTCACCTCATTGGCCCTTCAAAAAGGTCCACGTCGTTGTTTTTTTCTTAGAGGTGGAATAACGCCCGAAAAAACGAGAGGGGGCGGTGTTGATTTTGGATGTGGGCGTTATTTGCCCCCAAAACGCCCCAATTGTCTTTCCATTACATTACATATGGTGTAATAGGTAGGGCTGTAAACGAACCAAACAAACACGAACTGTCACACCCCGACTTTTCCCTCGTCGGTTGCGACGTTTGGTGCCTTTGCCAGCGCTGCGGAAAGTTGCATCTAGGACTCTTTTATTTCCTGAACGCCAATTCTACCCTCTAGGATCCCCGATCCCAAGATGTCGCCCACTCCAACCGTGCCGTTACCAAGGTTTAAACCTGAAAGACATACTTAAAAAGTCAACATATAATGCTGGTGAGTTCATAAGTTTTCTTTTATAAAAGAGTTGTTGTAAGTTCGAAAAGATCATATCTGTTACTACTATGTTATGAGAACGTTAGCTAGATGTTAAGTGTTTTTACTACTGCGGTTGGGAACCTATTACTAAACCGGTAAAGAATGTTGAAGCCAGCCCAGACGGACGGGATTACCGATGCCTCGGCAACCCCAAAGTATTAGAGACAATATGCACCCGCCCGACTCTCAGCCGTCGGGTGGGGTTTGTAAGGCCCAATAGATCTATCCACATTTCCCTCGTTGTGCATCCCCGCACATTCATGGTTTCCCCCTGGGACTTTCCATAAAAGCCGCATAGTAACATGAAGTAACCATAGTATAACATGAACTTTAATAAGTAAGTAAGTAGCATGTTTCTCCCCCGAAAGCAAAATGGTAAAAGTGGGGCTGTGACACTCACGCACCCATTTCATTTTTCAAAAACTTGTCCGTTTGGAATTCCCCATGTTTTCATAAAAGAAGCATGTCTTCCACCCCGAAAACATTTATGAAACTGTAAAAAGTGGGGTCATGAACTCACCTTAGTTTCCTCGCTTAGCTAGCAAACAAAGCCCGAAGCTTTGACCGACTTCCTCGTGCCCTATTACAACAAAGGACACCTTAAAGTCTAACACATATAAACCTAGCCTATTATCCGGCTAAAAGATAGTTTATCCAACCATCTAGACTCGCGGGTATTAACCCGAGTCTTAATATGCTTTAACTCGACGAACCGATCGTGACTTATCTTACTTATGCGCTAACACACGACATAGTACCCAAGTTGCGCACTTGTCACTATTCGTGTGTACACCACGTTGGACTATTACTACGAAACGTATAACTTATCTTGAGTCGTAGTTCATTTTGTAATTCGTATAAATGTATCTATCTTATATGATTATATTTTAGGAAAAATGTCCTTTGATAAAAATGTAAGTATAGTTATTTAAACTGATTAATAATAATGTCGCTTCTTTTCCAAATCTATGTCTTTAAAGGTTTCGAACATAAATTTTTACATAATTCTTTCTCAAATAAGCCGAGCGTTTTGTAATTCAAAATCATTTAAATAGCAATGTTTTAGTTACCAAAATCTTTGAAGATCGACACAATTGACGCTCAGTAAATAATATGTATTTGTTTTGGAATTATTGTTCGACGTTTTTCTTTAAATGCGGCAAGAAATTATTTGTCGAAAACCTTTTGCGATATTGTAGAAAACTACATTTGTCAAAATAGTTGAAGATTGTTTATAATGAAATATACAACAAATATCGCCTACTTTTATGCTTATAAATTTTATAAAAATTTCGGCAGAGTTTCCTCTGTTTTGTACAAACCAGACAACACAAGTCGTCTACAATTTTCCCAAAATCGACACCAAAACAAGACGAACATATAATTATCCGCAAAGTTTCAATTAAAACGAGATTTTATATTATCCGTTAACTTTTATATAAATCGTACTTATTTATATAAATATACATATAGTCCAACAGATTAGTCCGATAATCAACAACACCAAGTCACGACCAATATACAAATACTATTATATAATCCTTTCCGTTTATTATTCATATCGGTTCGCTAGCGAGTTAGTCGTTTATATTTATATATTTTAGAAATATATATAAATATAAATAATAATACAAAAAGAAATAATCACGAGTTAGTTATACCGAAGCGCTTGACTGAGTTGACCGGGTCTTGACCGAATCCGAAATCTGACCCGTTGACCGTCATTGACTGAGTTGACTGAGTTGACCATGTGATGACCGGACCAAATCTGACTCGTAACTAACGTCCCAAGCCGATCCTGAGCCGAACCCAAGCCGCGAACCGAAACAACCAAAACCACCGGAGCTTAACCCAACCCAATTCTGACCCGAGTTGAAACCATCTCGAAATAAGACCCAACCAGTCACGAAGACTTGAACCAGACCCGGGCCGAATCTGATCTGGGACCTAACCAACCCGGCCCAAGACTTGAGACCCGCCGCTGCTGCCCTCTGCAACCACCATAATCTCCGGACAACCACCACCATCTCCGGCCAACCACCACCAAGATCTGACCCGACCAAAACCCACGAGAGCCTGACCCAACCCATCAAACCCAACTCCAAAACTCGGCACCCTGCTACCACCCACCGCCTCCACCTGGAACCCAACAACCACCGTACTACAACCCGACCCCAGAACCACCTTGACCCGACACCAACAGACCCTCCCGCTTTAGTACCCGACCACCACACAACCAAAACCCCCAAACCACCAAAACAGTCGGACCACCCTATGTAACATTTCGCGATTTATAATTGTACGTTATGTATAAGTTAAATAAAACGTCAAGTTCTATTATTATTATTATTTTGTGGCATTTTGAACCCTAATACTATGATAATTATTCATAATATATATATATATATATATATATATTAAACATATGTCAAAAATAATTGTCAAAAATAATATGCTGGGGCCGGGACTCGAACCCGAGCCCTCAGCCGGGTCACAACCTCAAGAAGCCAAACCAACTGATCTAGCCATTATTCTTGTTCTAATCCGGGCACATTATAATTATATCACAACTTCAAAACCATTCCAGTTGACCTTGAAAGTCAACTGTGAACATAACTTACCATAATCACAACCCTTTTGACTCGTAATTGATCTGTGATTGGGATAACAACGTGATATCCGGCCTGTTCTGTAACACCCGAAAAAAAAAATCTAAAATCTAGTTCATCACAATATTAACTTAAAAAGGGAAACGGGTTAAGTAGGGATATTGATAATCACTACTAAATAAAAACCCAAATAGTAGGTTGGTGCCTTGATTAGTGAAACAAAAACCCCAAGGGCCATTTCTGCCAATAGACCAAAGATCATTAGTAATAACAATAAAAACAAAAAAAAAAACTAAAACTAGGTGGGTTGGTGATCAGGAGATCGACCAAAACACCACCAAACACACTCATCAACACACACTAATCTCCTACACCCCTTTGAAGCTGAATCTTGCTTGTTAAGAGGTTAATCCAACTGCATGAAGGCTTAATCAACTCAATAAACTCCAGTAAGCATCTAGGTATCACTTGTTTTATCTAGATTGTTGTTTTATAGCTCATTGATGATGAATAAGAATTTTAGGGTTCTTGATTGGAAACGAATTGATAGACTTTAAGGAACCTTATGAGAAAGGGATACCTTAAAGTCTTGTAAATTCTGCTCTATGTAAATTATCTAACCCTAGATCATAAGATTTTGGGGAAATTAGGGTGATATGGGTTGGTTCCCTCAAGAAGGGTGAAACAACCCCTAATAACCTTGTATAAATACTTGAGGAACTTGAAATTGTGAATTATTAGTCATTAGCAAGACTAGAATAACACCTTGTAATAAAAATATGAGGTGGGTAGTAAGTGGTTGTTTGACCCATTTGGCTAGATTAATTGGGTGAAGAATCATGTATGTTAAGTGTTTGATTAAATGCTCAAAAGAGGTTACTTGTATGGAAGTCCATAAAAGTAATGAAATCATTAGTGAAATATGCTAAATTGGTGATCAAACCACTAATTGTATTGATAAACACTTGGATATTTATCTAGGTGAATCAAGTGGAAGTCTTGAAGTCAAGGGCGAACCGGACACTCGCCAAAAAGGAAAGCTTTGAGGTACGTTAGCCTACATTCATTCGTGATATAGATTGTTTAGAATACTTACAAATTGCCATGATAAAAGGGATATGTAGAATAGCATGTTGATATGAGAACGGATAACATGGATGCATAAATGATAGGTGGTCCATAAGGACCCGAAACTTGAAACTTAGTTAAATGAAAGCAATCGTGGGCGCAACTCGTACGATGTGTATGAAGCCTATTGACCATGATGAAAACGGTATCCATTGAGGACCCAAACGGGTCAAATGGATGAGAAAAGAAGCATGGAAAGCGATAAAGGGAATAAGACCGAGGCATAAGCTATCCCGTGCGGATTGTAGAGCCCAAGGCATCCCTAAACATTCATAAACCAAGGCGAATACAACCCGGAAAGGGGTTGTAGGGGCCAAGGTAGCGAAATTTCAGCCTTAACCAAGAGTTAGGCTGTGAAAAAGCAAGAAAACAGCACCTGGAACATTCGAGCGGCCGCTCGGTCCCTTCGAGCGGCCGATCCAACTCTCTGTGAAGATTTTGGTTTTGCCCGCGCGAAATCGAGCGGCCGCGCGCCGAGCCCGCGAGAAACGCCCAGCTTGGTTTTTTTTTTACCATTTATCTGATTTTAATGCTTTCTAACGCTATCTAACTCGGTTTGATGTATGTGTAACAGGTTGGGGGATATGATGGACCTCCGGATGGAAGATCAAGCAACCGAAACAAACCGAACGTGTTCTTTGGAACTTCTTTTGTAGGAACTAGCCATAACTTAGCTTAGTTGAACGAAGTCACTTGTTTCCGATGTGTCTAAATAAAAATACTACTTGGTTGTTGTAAACTTAACCCCATCCGGTTTCTTTTGGATATGAATCATGTTTGTACTTAGGGGGTAATCGGTAACTAGTGTTAAAGTCATGATTAAACCCACTTAAAAGCATTAATTATAACATCGTAGGGGTAGGGTCTTACAAGTGGTATTCAGAGCCAAAGGTTTTCGTTCGGTTTGAAGCTTGATCAAGAAATCCGGAAAAACAATACCCCAACTTGCTAAGCAACAACATAAGTTGAGTTAGATATACAATCTTAACTGTTTGAAACAACTAAAGCATAATCCGAATCATGAAAAAGTGAATCATAAGACATGCTCATAAGGCATTATAACATATGCACTATGAGACAACAGAGAATAACGAAATGTGAATGAACTTGCCATATTGCAGTAAACAAAATGTCGGATGAGACTGAACCGGAACCTAACCCCGTTACTTGGGAAGAGATAAATGAAAGAATCTCGCAAGAAGTGGGCAAGGCTTTGGAAAAGGGTTTGAAAAAGCTAACTGATGACATCCGTGGGGCTGTTTTGGCCACCATGGATGAAAGGATAATCGAGCTGAAAGAGAGTTTCTCTCAAGATAAAGAGAGAACAAGAGAAAGGAAGGGTTGTACTTATGTCAAGTTCGTAGCCTGTAAACCACCACTCTACAAAGGGGAGGTAAACCCAATTGTTTGCCAAAAATGGATCGACGATGTTGAGGGGATATTCGAACGAACCCATTGTGACTCTAGTGATCAAGTGGCTTACGCCACGGGTCAACTCCGTGAAAATGCAAAGACTTGGTGGGACGTGGTCAAGGCGGAAAAAGGTACGGAAAATGTACGAAACATGACTTGGGAAGAATTCAAGGTGCTTTTCCTAAAACACCATAGCCCTAGGACGGTGGTGGGCAAAATCAAGGAGGAGTTTATGAATTTGAGGCAAAAAGGGGAAACTATAGACGTGATCACGGGGATGTTTCTCGACAAGCTAAAATTTTGCACCGAATTAGTGCAAACTGAAGAGCAAAAGATTTATCATTACCATAACATGCTTAGTGGGGAGTATAGAGAATTCCTAGAGCCGTCGAAGTACGCCACTTTAACCGAACTAGTGGATGCCGCCCGTAATCGGGAGATTGAACTCACGAGGCAAATCGAAAGAGGGGAAGAAAGCCGGTTGATGCAAATCCAAGCCCCACAAAGAAACAAAGAAAGAATGAAACGCCGGCTAAGGGTAATCCAAAGCAAAGCTCAAGTGCAAGCCCGTGTGATCTTTGTCATCGACCCCACAAAGGGGAATGCTACTTCAAGAACAAGCCATGCCCAAACTGTAACAAACTAGGGCATGTGATCAGAGATTGCCCCACCAAGGCGAATGTGTGCTACAATTGTTATCAACCGGGCCATGTGAAAGCGGCATGTCCCGAATTGTTGAAAGGAGCGGAGGCCAAAGCTAAAGCACCAAAGGAGGAACCTCCTAAAGCCCGGGCGCGATCCTTTCAACTAACTGCGGAAGAGGCCAAGAGTGAACCCAATGTGGTGGCAGGTACCTTCCTTATAAACTTAATACCTGCACGTGTGTTATTTGATACGGGGGCTAACAAATCTTTTATAGCCCACACGTTTGTTCAACACCCGTCGTTTAACTTGTCTAAGCTAACAATACCGGTGGAGGTAGAGGTAGGTAACAATGAAAGTTTCATGGTATGTGACATCTACCGAGGATGCAAAATCACTATAGAGGATGAGGAATTCCCCATTGACTTGTTACCAATGGCGATGAGGGAATTCCATGTGGTGGTTGGAATGGATTGGCTATCCCGATACCACGCGAACGTTCGGTGCTACCGTAAGGAGATAGACTTAACGTCTCCAAGCGGAAAGCTACTAACAGTTTATGGGGAGAGTGATTCTATACCCATTATATGCTCATTCTTGGAAGCAACCAAGTTGGTGCGGCATGGATGTAGAGCATTTCTAGCCTATGCGACCGACACCTCCGTGCCAATCCCCTCTATCCATGACGTCCCGGTGGTGAGAGAGTATGAGGAAGTATTCCCGGAAGAATTACCGGGAATACCTCCGGCCCGAGAAGTAGAATTTCGTATCGAATTAGTTCCGGGGGCCAAGCCGGTTGCTAAGGCTCCTTATAGGCTGGCACCCACGGAATTGCGGGAATTGTTTACCCAATTGCAAGATCTCCTTAATAAGGGGTTTATTCGACCGAGCGTCTCTCCTTGGGGAGCACCGGTTTTATTTGTGAAAAAGAAAGACGGTAGCATGCGGATGTGCATAGACTATCGAGAATTGAATAAACTCACTATAAAGAACCGGTACCCTCTCCCAAGAATTGACGATCTTTTTGACCAATTACAAGGCGCAAAGTGGTTTTCCAAGATAGATCTAAGGTCGGGGTATCATCAGTTGCGGGTGAAGGAAGAAGATGTGCCAAAGACCGCCTTCCAGACCCGTTATGGGCATTACGAATTCCTAGTAATGTCCTTCGGGTTGACAAACGCACCCGCTGCTTTCATGGACCTCATGAACCGGGTGTGCAAGCCAATGCTCGACAAGTCAGTGATAGTTTTTATTGATGACATTCTAGTCTACTCCAAAAGTGAAGAGGATCATTCTCGACACTTGCAAGAAGTACTAGAGACCTTGAAGAAAGAGCAACTCTTTGAAAAATTCTCTAAATGCGCCTTCTGGATTCGAGAGGTGCAGTTTTTGGGCCATGTAATTAGCGCCAATGGGATAATGGTGGACCCCTCAAAAATTGAAGCTGTGATCAATTGGGCACCACCAAGAAACCCGTCAGAGATAAGAAGCTTCTTGGGGTTGGCCGGGTATTATCGAAGGTTTATTCAAGACTTCTCAAAAATCGCATTACCTCTAACCAAGTTGACCCGCAAGGAAGTCAAATTCAATTGGGGGGAGGAGCAAGCTAATGCATTTCAAACCTTAAAGGCAAAATTGACCCAAGCACCGGTATTGACCTTACCCGACGGCATCGAGGACCTTGTAGTATACTCGGACGCATCACATCAAGGCCTTGGGTGTGTACTCATGCAAAGGGGAAAGGTGATCGCGTATGCGTCAAGGCAACTAAAGATCCATGAGATCAAATACCCAACCCATGATCTTGAGTTGGCCGCCGTGGTGTTCGCATTGAAACTTTGGAGGCACTACCTCTATGGGGCAAAGTGCGTCATTTACACGGACCACAAGAGCTTGAAATATTTCTTCGATCAAAGAGACCTGAACCTAAGGCAAAGGAGGTGGCTAGAAACTATCAAAGATTATGACTGCGAGATACATTATCATCCCGGGAAAGCTAACGTAGTGGCGGATGCACTAAGCCAAAAAGGAGATTATTCCCCGATTCACGTGAAGTCAATGCAACTAATCGTGACATCGGGATTAATGAACCAAATTCAAGCGGCACAGATTGAAGCTTGCAAAGAAGAGAACTGGAAAAAGGAAAGAATTCAAGGTCAGACAAGAGACCTAGTCGAGAGAAATGATGGGTTGAAAACCCGGTTTGGGAGAATCTGGGTACCCAACACGTGCAGTGTTAAAGAGCTTTTGCTTGACGAGGCTCATAAGTCTCATTACTCGATCCATCCGGGTGCCACAAAAATGTACCGGGACTTGAAGCAAAATTTTTGGTGGCCAGGAATGAAACGTGACGTGGTGAGATATGTGGAAAGGTGCCTGACTTGCCTACAAGTTAAGGCGGAGCATCAAAAGCCCTATGGTAAGTTGCAACCCTTGGAAATACCAACCTGGAAATGGGAAAACCTTACCATGGATTTGCTCACTAAATTGCCTAGAACCGCACGGGGGTTTGATGCGATATGGGTGGTAGTAGATAGACTAACCAAGAGTGCCCATTTCCTTCCTATTAAGGAAACATATACGTCCGAGAAAATGGCGGAAGTGTACATGAACGAGATAGTTTCGAGACATGGTGTACCGGTGTCGATTGTTTCCGACCGGGACACACGCTTCACCTCCCAGTTCTGGAGGAACTTTCAAGACCAAATGGGTACGAAGCTACTAATTAGCACCGCCTACCATCCCCAAACGGATGGGCAAAGCGAGAGAACCATCCAGACGCTAACCGACATGCTTCGTACTTGCGTTATTGATTTCGGAGGTAGTTGGGATACCCATCTACCGCTTGTTGAATTTTCGTACAATAATAGTTACCATGCAAGCATCGGGATGCCACCGTATGAGATGCTATATGGAAGAAAGTGCCGAACTCCGGTATGTTGGGATGAGGTGGGACCTCGCGAAATTGCGCCAAGGGATGTCCTTAGTGTTACAAATGAAAAGATCGAGGCAATACGTGCACATTTAAAGGCGGCTCAAGATCGGCAAAAGCACTATGCGGACAAGAAACATAGAGCCATTGAATTCCAACCCGGGGATAAAGTCATGCTAAAAGTCTCGCCTTGGAAAGGGATAATTCGCTTCAAAAAGAAAGGGAAGTTAAGCCCTAGATTCATCGGACCCTTCAAAGTGTTGGAACGGGTGGGACAAGTCGCATACCGCTTAGAGTTGCCGGAGGAACTAAGTGTTATCCACAATACTTTCCACGTCTCCCATTTACGCAAGTGTTTAGCGGAAGAGGCGGTATTCCAACCCCTTGATGACCTCGAGATCGATATGAAGCGGAATCTAACCCCAAGACCGATAGAGATTTTGGATCGAAAGGTTCGAAATCTCCGCACCAAAACCGTAGTTCAAGTGAAGGTGAAATGGGAATCACGAAAAGGATCGCCCGTGACATGGGAATCCGAGAAAGAAATGAAACGGCTATACCCCTTCTTATTCGGTACGTTCTAAGTTTCGTGGACGAAACCCCTTTAAGGGGGGTGGAGTTGTAACACCCGAAAAAAGGGAAACGGGTTAAGTAGGGATATTGATAATCACTACTAAATAAAAACCCAAATAGTAGGTTGGTGCCTTGATTAGTGAAACAAAAACCCCAAGGGCCATTTCTGCCAATAGACCAAAGATCATTAGTAATAATAATAAAAACAAAAAAAAAACTAAAACTAGGTGGGTTGGTGATCAGGAGATCGACCAAAACACCACCAAACACACTCATCAACACACACTAATCTCCTACACCCCTTTGAAGCTGAATCTTGCTTGTTAAGAGGTTAATCCAACTGCATGAAGGCTTAATCAACTCAATAAACTCAAGTAAGCATCTAGGTATCACTTGTTTTATCTAGATTGTTGTTTTATAGCTCATTGATGATGAATAAGAATTTTAGGGTTTTTGATTGGAAACGAATTGATAGACTTTAAGGAACCTTATGAGAAAGGGATACCTTAAAGTCTTGTAAATTCTGCTCTATGTAAATTATCTAACCCTAGAACATAAGATTTTGGGGAAATTAGGGTGATATGGGTTGGTTCCCTCAAGAAGGGTGAAACAACCCCTAATAACCTTGTATAAATACTTGAGGAACTTGAAATTGTGAATTATTAGTCATTAGCAAGACTAGAATAACACCTTGTAATAAAAATATGAGGTGGGTAGTAAGTGGTTGTTTGACCCATTTGGCTAGATTAATTGGGTGAAGAATCATGTATGTTAAGTGTTTGATTAAATGCTCAAAAGAGGATACTTGTATGGAAGTCCATAAAAGTAATGAAATCATTAGTGAAATATGCTAAATTGGTGATCAAACCACTAATTGTATTGATAAACACTTGGATATTTATCTAGGTGAATCAAGTGGAAGTCTTGAAGTCAAGGGCGAACCGGACACTCGCCAAAAAGGAAAGCTTTGAGGTACGTTAGCCTACATTCATTCGTGATATAGATTGTTTAGAATACTTACAAATTGCCATGATAAAAAGGATATGTAGAATAGCATGTTGATATGAGAACGGATAACATGGATGCATAAATGATAGGTGGTCCATAAGGACCCGAAACTTGAAACTTAGTTAAATGAAAGCAATCGTGGGTGCAACTCGTACGATGTGTATGAAGCCTATTGACCATGATGAAAACGGTATCCATTGAGGACCCAAACGGGTCAAATGGATGAGAAAACAAGCATGGAAAGCGATAAAGGGAATAAGACCGAGGCATAAGCTATCCCGTGCGGATTGTAGAGCCCAAGGCATCCCCAAACATTCATAAACCAAGGCGAATACAACCCGGAAAGGGGTTGTAGGGGCCAAGGTAGCGAAATTTCAGCCTTAACCAAGAGTTAGGCTGTGAAAAAGCAAGAAAACAGCACCTAGAACATTCGAGCGGCCGCTCGGTCCCTTCGAGCGGCCGATCCAACTCTCTGTGAAGATTTTGGTTTTGCCCGCGCGAAATCGAGCGGCCGCGCGCCGAGCCTGCGAGAAACGCCCAGCTTGGTTTTTTTTACCGTTTATCCGATTTTAATGCTTTCTAACGCTATCTAACTCGGTTTGATGTATGTGTAACAGGTTGGGGGATATGATGGACCTCCGGATGGAAGATCAAGCAACCGAAACAAACCGAACGTGTTCTTTGGAACTTCTTTTGTAGGAACTAGCCATAACTTAGCTTAGTTGAACGAAGTCACTTGTTTCCGCTGTGTCTAAATAAAAATACTACTTGGTTGTTGTAAACTTAACCCCATCCGGTTACTTTTGGATATGAATCATGTTTGTACTTAGGGGGTAATCGGTAACTAGTGCTAAAGTCATGATTAAACCCACTTAAAAGCATTAATTATAACATCGTAGGGGTAGGGTCTTACATGTTCTGACTCATACCCTCGTTAATTATCAATCAATTGTTACCTTAATTGATTCACGACGCGTCAACATTCATAACAAAGTCAACATTACCAATTCGAGCACCTAAGCCATTACACTATAAATTGAACCTTGCTGGATCTTCACAACTCGCCATTCACTCTTTCTCAACCTCTAATTTCTCACAAAATTCTCTGTTCTTAAGCATTCTGTTCGTATTTTGACTTCGGGTCTTGACCGTGTGATCATAATCAATACGAGCTTGTAAGTTTAATTTTATTTATGGGTTTCATTTATCGGCCTATATACAACATTTACCCTATGGTTAATTGGATTGATGTTGTGTAATTTGGCCAATTGCAAATCTAGGGCTCGTATGCTTATAATTGGGGAAGAACACGATTTCGTTTATGTTATTTATTTTAAATAAACAGAAACCAAACACAACCACTGGTCTGGACCAAGTGGTTGTGTCTGGTGCCCACCATCTGAGCCACGTGGGTTTGAGTCCCGGCTGTGGCAATCTTTTTTCTTTTGTTTGTTTTATTTTAAAAAAATAAATACACATAATTACTAGTATTTTAAAATTAGTTTTAAAATACTAAAACTCTTTTAATAATTCTACAAAAATTATTTTAAGTTAATCTAATGACAAAGTTTAACTTACAATTTTTAGTTTTCAAAAATTTATTTATTTAATATATTTAATAAATAAATCAAGTTTATTCTATTATATTTATAAAATCCTATTAAAATATCAAAATAATTTTATAAATTTCCACAAAAATTATTCTGAGTTTTTATAACAATAAACTTTTCTGAAATGATTTTTCATTCTGAAAAGTCATTTATTTAATATTCTTAATCAATTTTTGTTAGTTTTAATCATAATTAAATCATAATAAATCAAATTTTTAATATTTTGCCTCCAAAATTTTATACAAATTATTTCTGATTATTTAGAACAGAAATATAAATTTTAAACTAATAATTCTTTAATTTTAGTATTTTTAAATATTAAAGTTAAATGTTGATAATTTGTTATAAATAGAATTAATATTCTATTTTAAAGAAATTAATTTTGTAAAAATTATTTTTATACTTTAAACACATTATTATGACCATCTTAAATTTAAATTTTATAAAAAGATTTTTGTCTATTTATTTACTAAATTTCTCTCAATTATCAAACATTTTTAATATTAATCAAACGAGCATTTATCCCCAATTCGAAGCCCTAGAACTTATACGTTTGTAGACTAGATAGACTTAGACATATTTATTACCTTATTATAGGGTGATATTTGGCATTGTTTGGGCAACACCACTATTCAATTTTTCAAGAAGTATAACATTTTGCTAAGGTGAGTTTTACATAGCCCCTTTTCTGTTTATCACCATTTTTGGGGTGAAACATGTTACAACATCATTTATGCAATTCAATCATCAATGTGTCTATGTGTTTTTCTATGTTGCATTATGTCTTGAACATGACTAGGGTAAGCACAATTCTAGCATAATCATTAACATTGATCAGCCGACGGTATACATTGATAGATCTATTGGACTGACAATCCCACCCGGATACGTGCCTCCTACAAAGGTAGCGTGGGTGTTTGTTACTGCAATATAAACGAGTGAACCATGAGCGTATGGGATGTACCACAATACAATAGTCACAAGGGTTGATTATGCACTCGATTTACTTCTAGTATGTTTTCACATATGGACTAGATTTGCCATGACACATGAACTGCACAACAATTTTATTCGATTATCAAAACCTATGTAATTCTCACCAACTTTTGTTGACCCAAATTATTTTCAACTTAACATGTTTCAGGTTCTACTTGCTTAAAGATTTGAATTAATGCTTGAAGATGTGTGCATAGTTTTATTCAATTTGATGTACGATTCTTGTAGAACAATTGTATGTAATTTATTTAAATCATTTAATGAAATTTATTATTCACCATGAGCTACTGAACAATCATCAATACGTGACATCCCGATGTTTCCGCCATCGGTTGGGGTGTTACAGATTGGTATCAGAGCCATGGTTATAGGGAATTAGGTTATTAGAAAAATAATCTAGTCTATAACCATAGGATTTAACCAGTACTTGCTTATTTTACTTGCTATTCTCTATCTCCCTCCTACTTCTTATCCCTACTTTCATCCTTACAAGAAGATCACTCTCCATCACTGGATTTACTCATAGACTGATCCACAGGCTTAGCCTGAACCATCTTGAGATCTCGTCGAAGTTCTAGATTTTAATAACGAACACGTGCAATTTGGAAGGGTGAACGCCTGCATTCTGAGTCTTCTGTCTAGGCTGGAATTGCGCATATATCCCAATCAGACGAGGGACCCGGATGCCTACATGGGAATTCTCGGGATGAGTGTTCACTTATAGGCTAAAGCATGTCTTCATATGTTATTAGAATTTAGAATCTTTGATAAGTCAACGTTTTTGTTTATTCGTTTTAATTAATGAATAAATGATTACATTCCTTATATAATCTCATTCATTTCACTGTGTCTCTTACAGATCATGCCTCCACGTCGCAGCGCTCGCCTTAATAGTGGTGACAATCATGATGAAGGGAGTAGCAATCACAACCATAACCATGACACTAACCACAACAACAACCACAACAACAATGGTGTCGATGCCCAACTGGCTGCAATCATTTCTCAACAAATGGCGCAGCAAATCGCAACTCTGGTTCCCAACTTACTAGCTCAAGTCATCCAGATGAACGGCAACGGGAACGATAACGGTAACGGCAACGGGAATGGAAATGGAAACCACAACGGGAATGGGAATGGTCTTCCAGCCTGCACTCTCAAGCACTTTAATTCCTGTAATCCCCCAAAGTTCAGTGGAGAAGAAGGAGCTACAGGACTCCTACAATGGTTTGAGGGTATTGAGAATACTTTCATCAACAGTGAGTGTCCCGATAACTTAAAAGTTCGTTATGCTATGAGTGTTCTTCACAAACGAGCACTCACTTGGTGGAATGAGAAAAAGCGCACTCGCGGAGCTGAAGCTGCACTAGCCTTAACTTGGGATCAAGCTAAAGACATTATGAAGGCATAGTTCTTCCCTCGTAATGAAATCAAGAAGTTGGAAGATGAGTTTCATGATCTCGCTCAAGATAGTGGAGAAAACCTTGCTTACAACACTCGTTTTCACGAACTTAGCTTACTGCTACCCCACAAGGTCACCCCCTTGCCTATTGCAATCGAAAAATACATTGGTGGCTTACCGATGCAGATTCAAGACACGGTGTGGGGAAGGAACCCTGCTACTTTGGAGGAAGCAAAACGTTTGGCTGCCACCCTAACAGATAACCATGTGAAGGCAGGAACCCTGACTCGAAAAGGGGAAAAGAAAACTGTTGCAAAGGATACTCCCCAACCTGCCGTTGATATCAAAACTGAGGCCTCAACCAACGGAAAGTGCAAGGTCAGGAATTTTGCAATAGACACCACTGTCCCACCCAACAAGAAACGATACAACGGGAACCAACCTAAGTGTGATACCTGCCAATATCATCACCCAACCCAAGTACCCTGCCGACAGTGCACCAATTGTCAAAGGTATGGGCATCTTGCGGATGCTTGTCGAATTCCTGCTACAAACGCCCTTGCTGCTCCAAATAACCCCGCTAGAGACCCTCCAACTACTTAACAGCAAACCCCACCATTTGAATGATGTCTACTTTTTTAAATTCTATGTATTGACACTTTTTGATTCAAGTAATAAATTCAAGTATTATCATAACATCTGAGTGCATGCTTGTTTGAATGTGAACTAATTGCTATATCTATAATCATACTTGCTTACTGATGTGTTGCAAAACACATCTAATTTCCTTTGTAGTTTGTAGTAATTTTCGAGTGCTTTTACTAGTATTTTATTAGTTTTAGGCTTGTACCTGTCTATTTTATTTATTTTAGCGTTTAATTAGATTTTTTATTAGTCTTGCGTCAGTTTTATTATTTATTTATTTATTTTATTATTTTGAAGGTGTTTGGAGAGAATGAGCTCAAAACGAATGAATTTTAATCGAGACACCGACACTTGGGAGCAGTGTTCATGGACATTGGAGCGTAGACGAGAAACTTTGGTCGAACCAAGAACACCCGAGTCTAGAGCACCGAGTATAATACTATACTATCTATAATAATAATAATAATAATAATACTAATAAATATAATAGCAAAAGTCAAATGACTTTCTAGGCCATATCCATACCCATACGTGAATTGTAAAAAAAAGAAGCCCATTTGTCAACCCTATATTGACATTATATTGGAGTGCACAAAGGGGAGCGGCCAGATTATAAGAAGTCGGTGCAGAAACATATTCGAAGAGGAGAGTAGCCGCAAAAGGACAAAAGGGATCGATTGAAAAAAAATTGTAACAGCGGCACTTGCACTTTGTGGGAGAAATCAAAGTCAAACGCCTAGACGTGGAATTAGAGAGCCAAAATCGATATTATTTTTGAAGGGGTTGAAGGACAGGGAGGCTTGGTACAAGATTAAAGGCTCGGGTTTGATCACTAAACGTTATAGTTTTTATATTTATTTACTCCGTGTTCATAAATATTTAGACCATGAGTTTGTGTTATTTTGAACCTATGTTTTTTACTTTTTCCATGACCATGATTGGCTAACTTTTTAGTGCTACCTAGGTATTGATGACGGGTGACAATTGACTAATAATTTTCGGGTTGGATTTATATAATGTTTTGGTAAAGGTTTTCTAATAAGGTTTCTTTTGTGTATGCGTGCTTAATATCTAAATATAAATTTTTGTTTCGCTTAATTCTAGTTTAATAGATTTTGTATCTTTTAATCTAGGATTTTGTCAGTATCTTAGACTTAGTGTTTTTGATATAATTTGAGGTTGCTAGACGTAGTAAACCCTAGAAACAATTTAATTAATTATTTGGTAATTTAGCATTCTACCACCTTTGAGACCGAGAGGAGATTAGGTGTCAGTGTGTCTAGCTTGGTAGGTATTCGGGACCGTGGTCTGCACGAGAGTGAGTCACCCCTAGCGTGCCTATTTCGTTAGCACCCTGTGTTAGAAACCTGTTAGAATAACTATCCTTGCATCCCTTACACATCCCGGATGTATTGTTTCTGAGGGGGCCGAGAGGACATTCAGATTTAGGATACCTTAGCATAGTTTGGAGAGACCGAGAGGTGATCCGAACCCGAGACCGGTGAGTTTACACACTTCCCTAGATTCAGTATTGCGACATGTTGGAGAATGATTCGCGTTCCAGTGTTGGTCTAGTTTAGTGTATCTTAAGATCCCGGTAGCCAAAACCCATTTATCAAATCCCGAGAGCTATACGTCAGTCACCTTGATTCTTACCTAGGTAGCCATTTTCTCATTATTTGATCTCTTCCAGTTCTACTTGTCGTTTGCTTTGTTTGCATTTTATTTAATTTAATTTTATATTTTTTTTAGTGGTTAATTAAATCAACGTCACTTTAATTTATTAGACTAGGACTCGACGAAAGCTTAGTACCGAGAGCCGCTATTACAGTGTCCACGGTTCGATACTCGGACTTATTTACTTTACTACTTACGACCGGTAAACTTGCCGGTAGTGTGTGGTTTAGTGGGTATTTCCCATTTAAAACTTGTCTTGAAAGTAATTGGACTTAAAATATATTTATCACACATTTCACGCATCACTTACTTGTACAACAATTAGTTGACTACCAAACAACCTACTCAACGATTGGTAGAGGTCATCATGTCTTTCCAACAGTCGGGAGAGGCCCTACCACCTGCTCAACGACTGGTGGAGACTATCGAACCTGCTCAACAATCGGTAGAGTCATAAAAGGACGCAAAACCCTAATGTAAGGTAAATTGGTAATTACGGTCCGGAACGTAATCATGAATTTACAGGTACGTTAAGGTTGTGAGAAATTTTATCAAGGTTTTCGGTAGTCGACCAATTGTAAACCTGGTGTCTTTCTTTTAACTTCGGGACGAAGTTTCTAAAAGTAGGGGAGACTGAAACATTTCGCGATTTATAATTGTACGTTATGTATAAGTTAAATAAAAACGTCAAGTTCTATTATTATTATTATTTTGTGGCATTTTGAACCCTAATACTATGATAATTATTCATAATATATATATATATATATATATATATATATATATATATATATATATTAAATATATGTCAAAAATAATTGTCAAAAATAATATGCTGGGGCCGGGACTCGAACCCGAGCCCTCAGCCGGGTCACAACCTCAAGAAGCCAAACCAACTGATCTAGCCATTATTCTTGTTCTAATCCGGGCACATTATAATTATATCACAACTTCAAAACCATTCCAGTTGACCTTGAAAGTCAATTGTGAACATAACTTACCATAATCACAACCCTGTTGACTCGTAATTGATCTGTGATTGGGATAACAATGGGATATCCGGCCTGTTCTGAATCATACCCTCGTCAATTATCAATCAATTGTTACCTTAATTGATTCACGACGCGTCAACATTCATAACAAAGTCAACATTACCAATTCGAGCACCTAAGCCATTACACTATAAATTGAACCTTGCTGGATCTTCACAACTCGCCATTCACTCTTTCTCAACCTCTAATTTCTCACAAAATTCTCTGTTCTTAAGCATTCTGTTCGTATTTTGACTTCGGGTCTTGACCGTGTGATCATAATCAATACGAGCTTGTAAGTTTAATTTTATTTATGGGTTTCATTAATCGGCCTATATACAACGTTTACCCTATGGTTAATTGGATTGATGTTGTGTAATTTGGCCAATTGCAAATCTAGGGCTCGTATGCTTATAATTGGGGAAGAACACGATTTCGTTTATGTTATTTATTTTAAATAAACAGAAACCAAACACAACCACTGGTCTGGACCAAGTGGTTGTGTCTGGTGCCCACCATCTGAGCCACGCGGGTTTGAGTCCCGGCTGTGGCAATCTTTTTTCTTTTGTTTGTTTTATTTTAAAAAAATAAATACACATAATTACTAGTATTTTAAAATTAGTTTTAAAATACTAAAACTATTTTAATAATTCTACAAAAATTATTTTAAGTTAATCTAATGACAAAGTTTAACTTACAATTTTTAGTTTTCAAAAATTTATTTATTTAATATATTTAATAAATAAATCAAGTTTATTCTATTATATTTATAAAATCCTATTAAAATATCAAAATAATTTTATAAATTTCCACAAAAATTATTCTGAGTTTATATAACAATAAACTTTTCTGAAATGATTTTTCATTCTGAAAAGTCATTTATTTAATATTCTTAATCAATTTTTGTTAGTTTTAATCATAATTAAATCATAATAAATTCAATTTTTAATATTTTTGCACCAAAATTTTATACAAATTATTTCTGATTATTTAGAACAGAAATATATATTTTAAACTAATAATTCTTTAATTTTAGTATTTTTAAATATTAAAGTTAAATGTTGATAATTTGTTATAAATAGAATTAATATTCTATTTTAAAGAAATTAATTTTGTAAAAATTATTTTTATACTTTAAACACATTATTGTGACCATCTTAAATTTAAATTTTATAAAAAGATTTTTGTCTATTTATTTACTAAATTTCACTCAGTTATCAAACATTTTTAATATTAATCAAACGAGCATTTATCCCCAATTCGAAACCCTAGAACTTATACATTTGTAGACTAGATAGACTTAGACATATTTATTACCTTATTATAGGGTGATATTTGGCATTGTTTGGGCAACACCACTATTCAATTTTTCAAGAAGTATAACATTTTGCTAAGGTGAGTTTTACATAGCCCCTTTTCTATTTATCACCATTTTTGGGGTGAAACATGTTACAACATCATTTATGCAATTCAATCATCAATGTGTCTATGTGTTTTTCTATGTTGCATTATGTCTTGAACATGACTAGGGTAAGCACAATTCTAGCATAATCATTAACATTGATCAGCCGACGGTATACATTGATAGATCTATTGGACTGACAATCCCACCCGGATACGTGCCTCCTACAAAGGTAGCGTGGGTGTTTGTTACTGCAATATAAACGAGTGAACCATGAGTGTATGGGATGTACCACAATACAACAATCACAAGGGTTGATTATGCACTCGATTTACTTCTAGTATGTTTTCACATACGGACTAGATTTGCCATGACACATGAACTGCACAACAATTTTATTCGATTATCAAAACCTATGTAATTCTCACCAACTTTTGTTGACCCAAATTATTTTCAACTTAACATGTTTCAGGTTCTACTTGCTTGAAGATTTGAATTAATGCTTGAAGATGTGTGCATAGTTTTATTCAATTTGATGTACGATTCTTGTAGAACAATTGTATGTAATTTATTTAAATCATTTAATGAAATTTATTATTCACCATGAGCTACTGAAAAATCATCAATACGTGACATCCCGATGTTTCCGCCATCGGTTGGGGTGTTACTCCCTACACCTCACCGAACCCGAGCCTTGTCTGACCCCTGAACCGGATGTTGGGGTTGCGCCGCCACCACCCAAGCTTGGTGGTGGCCGGCTGTTCTCGTAACAGTAGCGAGGGAGAGGAGGGCAGGGAGGGAGAGAGACGAGCGTGAGAGAGAGAGGGTAGAGAGGGGGAGAGACCTGCGAGAGAGGGAGAGAGATCAAAGAGAGGAGCTTTAGAGAGAGAGTAGAGAGAGAGAGATGGTATGTTGCGGCTGGTGAAAATGAAGAGGAAGAAGAAGTGCCCCTTTTATACCTAGGTTTAGGTAGGTGGGTTTCTACCGCATATCGAACCCGTTTTAAACGTAAACGTCTCGGTTTCTATTTAGGCTCCATAATTAGTTATAAAAAGTAGTCGGTTTTGTTCGAAATACAAAACCAAGCATAAATATAAATATTTTCGATGTCCGACGCGTGTTTTCAGAACACGCGTTTAAATCGTGTTAATTAGATCGGTCGCAGTTTGGATTGTAAAAACGGTCAGTAAACTTCCGAAACTTAATAATTAGCAATATTTGTAATAAATATTTATTTTTAATCATAAAAATCACGTCAGTGTAGATCGGAAGTTGTCGGGTGTCACACGAACAATGCTTTGTTTGTGTTTGTTTGTTAAGGAATTAACGTGTTTGCGAACTATTAATGAACACTTACCGAACGAGATTTTTTGTTCGTGTTCGTTTGTTAAGGAAATAACGTGTTCACAAACTGTTCATGAACACTTACCGAACGAGATTTTTATTCATTTTCGTTTGTATTTATTTGCTAAATTTAGGTGTCGGACAAAAACGAACACAAATAAACGTAAACGAACACAAATAAGCATTATTGAACAAAATCGAGCACAAACTAACACATTAAATTCTGAAAAT
Source organism: Ambrosia trifida (assembly GCA_028751855.1). Taxonomy (NCBI): domain Eukaryota; kingdom Viridiplantae; phylum Streptophyta; class Magnoliopsida; order Asterales; family Asteraceae; genus Ambrosia; species Ambrosia trifida. The sequence goes on along the minus strand of CM054122.1, from coordinate 214,705,216 downwards.
TAGCATTTTTCATCGCTAACATTGTCCGCCCAGAATATACTAATTCAATTACTCAAATATACGTAACATAATCTTGATCAAATAATGTCTTATAAAAACATAGAGGTATCATATTAAACTTGAAATCCTCGTTTAATCCACAAAAAATAACAGTTAATCAAAACAGCTAAAGTAATATTAACATGTGATACACTAATATATGTTAAATAATAGAGGTATCATATTAAACTTGAAATCCTCGTTTAATCCACAAAAAATAACAGTTAATTAAAACAGCTAAAGTAATATTAACATGTGATACACTAATATATGTTAAATAATCTACCACTGAGAAATTTGAAATACTTAAATTAAATACAAAAAATTAAAAACGTTAATGAACTATCGAACACAAACAAACAAAATTAACGAACACGTTATCGAACGTTCACGAACATAAACGAACGAACGCGGCCTCTGTTCATGTTCGTTTGTTTAGCTAAACGAACGCAAATTTTTTTTGTGTTCATTTATTTATTAAATGAACACAAACAAATTTTCCGCTGAATAATTCACAAACTGTTCGCAAAACGTTTTGTTTGTTTACCTCCTAGTAATAGGTGGCAAATCACAAAGAAAAGCACTTGAATTGGACAACGTAGTTGTCATATGTACTGAACTAGTTTTATACCGATGTCGCGCGTTGCGGCGACAACGTTGCGCTTGCAAGACTTTGTCATACGCGTGAAAGATAAACACAAAAGTAAACAGAAGTACAATATTTTACTTACGCATTATTCCAACCAGAATTTTTTACATGAACTTTGCGCATTATTCCAACCAGAAGTTTATACATATACAGATATGTAAAACAAACTGTAGTTATAACAATTAAGCGACGAAACGAAGAAAGCAATACATAAGCTAACATTTCCTACTTCAACCCCATCTCCAATTCGGCATCAACATAGAATCCCTAAGCATAAAGGCACGAAACAACGGTAGGGAAAGATAAGAAAGTAGCATCTCCATTTCAGCAGAAATATACAATGGCTAAGGGCATTACTCCAACCAAAATTTTGTACATGAACATGCAGGCTTAAAGCACAACCCCATGAAAGATCTTTCTTTATATCATCTAAAAAAAGTTCATAATCAGTAAGCATCAATAAGTCAATAACTAACAGGGTCAAAGAAGTAATAAGATCAGCATTGGAGAATTCGATGGTTGTACCTAGAAATAAAGATATCCCAAAATACTATCCACCAATCAAAGAGTAAATCATGTGGAGCATCAACTCTTGCTGTGTAAATAAACAATAAAGAAGATGAGCTTTGAATGCTATATATAAAGTGAAATTAAAAGAACATATAACTTTTTTCTTGCAGCTTCCTAGTTGGGAAAAGAATATGTAAAAAGCAATATTTAGATATAGTAGTTGAAAGTATTTGATTGCTTACATGCTCATTTACAAACAGGTAGCTCTGCACCGTCAGTTGCTTTTATTACGACGACTGGTTTGAATAGTATAGTACCTGAAAAGACATACGTTTTAATAAGTAATTGTAATTTGAGTAGAAAATAACATAAAACGCCTACTTGTAACCTCATTGTTATGTTGACGTTTACCTACGATTTCATGATGGCAAGGTTTGGTATTAGTTATAGTCGATAGGAAATCTGAGTAAACGATGTTTTTGGTTGTTTTTTCATCGTTTATCTCGGTTGGTAGGAAAAGGATTTTCAGAGATTGGGGCGCTGTTGCACGTGATAATGCTACGTATAACTGGCCATGGCCAAAAATTGGTTCTAGCAAATAAACGCCTATCTTGTCGAGGGATTGGCCTTGGATTTTGTTAATGGTCATTGCGTAGCAAAGTTTTATTGGAAACTGTTTCCTTTTGAATACAAAAGGAAGATCTTTGTCTGTATGAGTCAGAATGATTCGCGGAATGTAAACTCGCTGACCTATCATTGTGTCGGTTATTATTTGCGCCTCTATTATTCGAGGTAGTAGTTGTGTTACTATCAGGCGTGTTCCATTGCATAAGCCAGCTGTTGGGTTTAAGTTTCTAAGTAGCATTATCGAAAGATGCGAATAGGCGGATAGAGAAGTCAGGAACATGAGATGACACACATATGTCTCTAGCAGTCCTAAATAGGCGTACTAATGCGTTTGTACTTTCAAAGTATTTAATTAACAAAGAAACGATATCATGGTTGAGCCTTGCCGAGCCATCATTTGCAAAGGCGCCTAACCGGTTAGATAGCTCGTTTTCGGTGTCATATATGTACATCTGCAAGAAACGGGGTTTTTCATTAGCAGGTGGGCACATGCTACCGAGCCAGTGATGTATCTGACCTTCTATCTTAAATACGTATGGAGCCTGACCATTATTAACGGTATTATCAATGGTAGCACCGAATGATGTCATGGAGAACATGGAATTGTACGCCCTTATGTTTAACAAAAAGTCAGGTTGTTGAAATAGGCTCACGATTTCAGGCGCAGGACATGGTATACTCGGTATGACAACGCGACCACCCTTGCAACATTGCGTGTATTTTGCATTGCCAGGCAAAGATAGCGAAATGCATCGTTCGTCGTACCAAAAAAAGAGCATTGCGAAACTCGCAAACGCTGCTACAATCTCCGTTATATATGTAAGACGGCGGAAATGGTGAAGGTGCAGGCGCGCTGTCGCCGTTAAAGACGCGACGTGAGGGCCGAGAGAGCCCGCAAGAACTCTCGCCAGCGTATGAAGATGATGTAGCAGATAAAGAATCGGATATTACACGACGTTTTCACGGGCCGGTCATGTGTTTTCAAGGAGGTTCACGTAAGAAATGTAATAATCGAAACGCTGATGGCTTTGCAATTATGCCAATGATAGGATATATATATATATATATATATATATATATATATATAGGAATGGGATCATTTGAGAACTCACCCGAGTTGTGAGAACTTGAGAACTCCATTGGACCAATCACGAAGTGCCACATCATCAGTTTTGTATTTTTTTCCATTTGTTTAATCAAGGGCAAGCTAGTCTTTATACACAAATACTTAGGGACATTTTAGTAATAATAACACCCCACCCCACCCACCCACCCACCCACCCTTTTAAATAATAAAAATAATAATAATATTATTATTAATACAAAGAATCCCATTCTCTCTCTCTCTCTCATTTAATCTTCTGCTCTCTCTCTCTTCTTCTATCTCTCTCCTTCTTCTCTCTTCTTCTCTCTCGTTCTCTCTCTCTCTCTCTAAAAACGGGTGGTGGTCCGATGGGGTTTTCGGGTGGTGGATGGGTTTGCAGGGTGCCGGTGATGGGCCGATGGGTTTGTAGGTTGGATCTCGGTGGTTGCAGGTTGGATATGGGTTTGCAGGTGGTTTGCAGGTTGGATCTAGGGGTTGCAGGTGGTGGTGGAGGGGGGTTGTGGTGTTTTTGGGTTTGCAGATGATGGTGGTGGGAGGTGTGGTTAGAATAGGGAAGACGAAGAATGGGGAAGAGGAGAACAAGGGAGATGATGATGGTGAGCGGCGGTGGTTGCAGGGGTGGAGATAATGGTGATGGTCAGCGGCGTTGGTTGGAACAGACGGTGGGTTTGGTGGTGTTTTGTCGGTGAAGGAAGCAAGAGGACGATGGTATGATGTTGTTGTTATTATTATTTTTATTATTATTATTATTATTATTATTATTATTATTATTATTATTATTATTTGTTTTGCAGGTGATCCGATGATGGGGGTTTTGAAAGTGGTGGTCCGGTGATGGTGGTCCGCCTCTGAACAGATCTTGGTGGGGGCGGTGGACGGTGGTGGGACGGTGGGGATGAAGATGGTATGTTGTTATTGTTATTATTATTATTATTATTATTATTAATTTTTTCTATGGGTTTTTTTTTTTTTTTTTGTGTAAAAGAAGATGGTGATAGAAAGAACCTGATGTTTGTTTGAAGATGATGGGTTGTTTTTTTTCTTTATAAGGTAAATAAACAATGGTGTAAAATTTTTGAGTCGTGTGTAGTATGGGGGTGTGTAGTATGAATGTATACAATGTTTTGGGTGTTTTACATTGATGTAATACATTTTAGTTGACGTTGTGAGGCATTTTACAGCGGTGTAATACGACTTTGTAGTTGTTTGTTTGGTTTTTAATGGTAATTTACATTGGTGTAAAATAATTACACTGGTGTAATACAAATGTAGTAGTTGTGTGTATGATAACACTAGTGTAAGTAATGGTAATTTACACTGGTGTAAATAATTACACCAGTGTAAATCATCCTCATTATATGTTTGTTAAGTTTTTTACACCAGCGTAATTTTGTAAAAGTTTGTGTATGGTAGATTTACACTGGTGTAAATAATTACACCAGTGTAAATCATCCTCATTATATGTTTGTTAAGTTTTTTACACCAGCGTAATTTTGTAAAAGTTTGTGTATGGTAGATTTACACTGGTGTAAATAATTACACCAGTGTAAATCATCCTCATTATATGTTTGTTAAGTTTTTTACACCAGCGTAATTTTGTAAAAGTTTGTGTATGGTAGATTTTACACTGGTGTAAATAATTACATAAATCACACAAAAAATACGAAATTTAAAAAAATATAAATTAATTAAAAAATAAAATTTTTTAAAAAAATGGATTTTTGAATAACTGAATAAAAAGTTAAATCAAATAAAGTTAAAAAATGAATATTTTAAAAAAAAATTGTGCATGACAGAATATTTAGTTTGCTTTTTTTTTAATTAAATTAATTGTTTAACTTAATAATGAAATAATAGTTTAAAAAATATTATATTAATTATTTCTCTCCCATGGGTTTTTACTTAAATACCCTTGAAAGTACTTTAATGGAATAAAAAATACTTATTAATCAAGTCAAGACAAAAAGTCTCATCTTTGAATCTCAACCATTAGATCATCAAGATCAATGGTCCAGATGAGTTCCTATGGTTCTCACAACTCAAGTGAGTTCTCAAACTATCCATTCCCTATATATATATATATATATATATATATATATATATATATAGATTGAGCTAAAAGGTCTAAAAAAAGGTACAAACTTATATATGGTTCTAACAGATGCGATAGTCAATAGTAGAAACGCGTACCTTGGCGAGAAGTTGACAACATCGTACATATTCGGAGGTCACACAGACTGTGTAACAGCAGAAAAATATTACTATGTGTCATAAAGGAAATAACCTATCGTTAACATGTAAATGGAAATAAAACGAAGCATTAGAAAGATGTATAAGGTAAACTGTGCATAGTAAATGCATTTTTATAGGAACACATATATTTTAATATATTAATATATTCAATGTTAATATCATAAGCGATAACAGTTTACATATCTAGTGCTGCCTATGTGTTTGTGGTGATAAAAACCCTTAACTTGCAATTAACTATATAACAATTACCAACCTCTCATGAATAGGATTTTTACTAATTTTCTATTACCATTCCAAAAAAGCTGTAGCCTCTAAATAAAATCTGCATTTTCCCTAATTTTTGCAATAGCATATGGTCGTAATTAGTATCGATTTTAGTCTATTCCAACACTCCAAAGCTAAGAATAAGCATGCCAAAGGATATAAAACGTGGGGGTAGAAACGCAGGCGCATACCTGGGAAACGGGCAGAAGGAAAAGGCACAAAACGTGATATGCAGCTGCAATTAAATTATTCGCAAACAATAAACGTTAGTAAATGGCTAAAGAAATCTATCAATCTGGGCAAAGAAAACAGCAAAAAATATACAATGACAAAACCCCTAAAAAAAGAACGACTAAAATAATGGCCTCATATGCGAAGCAACAAAACGCCTAAATAACCATTAGCAATCAAATATAGAACCCTTTATTTCCTAAATACAAAACGATTAAAACCCATAATTGTCAACATCTGAACAAAAAAGCCACTAAAGCATGTATTCAACGTTCCTAACCTGAGAATCATACATGACTATTACCAAGAAAACATAAAACACATAACCTTCAAAACAATGCGACCTAAAACCTATCCCGATCCACATATAAAAGAAAGTGCAATTAGGCATAAATTGAACCTCTTCATCCCGTTGACAGTGCCTTTTTTTCTTCTTTTATTAATGAATAATATTATTCTTAAAATTATCAATCAAAACACTACATTTACATTTTTATTACATATTAAAATCATAAGTTGACTTTCAGGAAATATATCATATTATTTACAGCTAACAAATTCAGAATCACGTTTTAAAATTACGAACGTATACAAAAAGTGTTTGATCTATCAACTATTATCAATCAATTATGATGGTAGAGTGAGCACCACCACCACTGTGCAAAACATTAGAACGCTTACCGAGAGAGCGTCACAGGGAGCATGTCTTACTGCGCGTTCACAACATCAGATTGCAGATCAAGCGATGTGGATGCAAATAGTATATCCTGTTAGAGTTTAAGGACTACACTCATAACGGACCAGCGTTCCGGTTTTCCACTCGTGACCGAAGAAGGAAGCACGAAACCGAACCCGACAACGACGCTGATAACTTTAGGTTTGAACAGAGAAAAGAAGAGTATAGGCGGATAAAACGATGAGCGGAACACCTACTTTACGGCTGACTCTAGGTCTGAGGCGGCTTGGAAGTAGATATTTATGAAAGGGTGATTTTTGATTGTTTCGCTATCATTTGCAGGTTTAGTTCTTGAGGTGGTGGCGATGGCAGTGAGTTTTAGATAGAGGAAGGAGGGCACAGAGCAAAGGACACAGTGATATATGTTTACACTCAAACCAAGTGACTAAAACATCCCTATAGCTTCATTATATTACGAAAGCACCATTCGATACTGTACATTATATCCACGCCCCACTTACGGTGTGCGCATATAATGTATATATGTGTGGCCCTTGGGGGGCAAAAGTAAAGTTGCACTAGTTTTAACGTTATTTTACTAATTTCGTGAAAATAACGTTAAAAACGACGGACGATTAATCATGCATCATGTGGTGGCGTGGATAGCCAAAAGACAAAGGAGTACATGCACTGATCGGGTTTGTCCCGATTGCTAAGTGTTTTGGGCCTTATGTCCAAGGCTTGATACCAAACAACATCGAGCCGGGGGTCTCACTGGAAGCAGCCTCTCTATTCTTAGGGGTAGAGGTAAGGCTGTCTACATCTTACCCTCCTCAGACCCTACCTTAGCTTTGCTATAGGTGGGATTAACTGAGTATGATGATGATGATGATGAAGATGATTCTTATATAATATTCAAACCATTTCCAATCATTGAAACTCATCCATATTTGAGAATAATACACGGACCATATATTTGAATTTCGTTTTTTCCCATCCTTTTCCATGGAAGTTTCAGACTTTGATCAGTTCCCAATTCGCTGAAAAATCTTCGTCATGCCTTGTGCGCGCCTACGCGGGATATATATATTATATATATACACACACATGCTACTTTTGAATCTCAATTTACTTTCCAAACAGATTTTTCAGTTTTTGATAACTTGCCAAAACAACCAATTACAAAAAGTGGCACGTACACCGGCAACAACACATGCAAATGGCAAGCGGTATGAGGAGTTCAAATGGGGTACTTAATGATTTAGAAGACAATGTGGATCAACTCCTTTCAGCTTTTACCACGCACGTGACTGTTGATGACAGTCCGTGCAGTGTTTCTGGGCTCCTAGAGCTTACTTTTGGCTTCAATTCACGTATCAGTAAAGAAATGGATCAGCCGAATGTTTTAAGTATAACCGGCCGCAGCGATTATCCTTATAAGCTACATAACCTTTCATTCTTAGGGCGTTCATCCAATCTAACATCTGTTAGATTCGAGCACGTGTCGCTTCCCTCTCTTCAACCTGTCTTTGCATTAAGTAATTTAAAACAACTTTCTTTTGTTATGTGTGAGATAGGTGATGCTTTGAAAAGTTTTACCAATGTGCTACCAAATCTCATACATCTTGAAATCGATATGTGCTACGATCTCAAGGAACTGCCATCATGGCTTTGTAATCTTGTCAATCTCCAGAAGCTAAGCATCACTAACTGTCATGAGCTTGGTTATCTTCCTAAAGAGATAGGGAGTTTGTCGAATCTTGAAAGCTTGAGTCTGCATAGCTGCACGAAGCTGCAAGAATTGCCTGAGTCGATTGGAAGTTTGCGTAAGCTGAGTTTCATTGATATATCTGATTGTTTGAGCATAAGTGTACCGTATGAAGAATTTGGTGAACTATGTGGCCTGCGAGTGCTAAAGATGAACGGTTGTACTGGGCTGCAAGAATTGCCAATGTCCATGAGCGAATTGTCGCAGTTGGAAGAAGTAATATGTGATGAAGAGACGTCGTATTTGTGGATGGATTTTGAAAGTGATCTTCATAATTTTAAGATTAGTGTTGTTGAAGATGATAGATTGGAAACTTTTATGAATATTGTGCATTTAGCTTTATGAAAGTACCTCTGTATGTTTTGCTATATGTACCGTCTATTCTACATTCAGTTCATCCATTGCTATCTTTATGCTTATTCGTTCCCAATATAGTTCATTAATTTGGGAGTTTTTGGCAAAAATGGTAGTTTTCTCAAGAATTTTTGTGCAATTGGTGATTGTCAGAAACAAATTTGCAATAATAGGACCCCCGCAATCTGAGATTGCGGGTGTGTGCTGACTGTGTACAATGGAGCTCATCAAATGGCAGACGTGGAAATCAAATGGCACGAGCTTGGTGACAAGGCAGACCCGCAATCTCAGATTGCGGGTGTCTGTCTTTGCCTTTGTTTTTTTTTTTACTTCAAACCAAGATAGAGTTCACTTTATACATTTACTTCAATCTTAGATTGCGGGTCTAATTGAACACATTGTTAGTATATAATAGCATGATCTTGTTAGTTCACTTATACATTTACTTCAAGCAGTTATAGTGAAATTACGCCATCACAATTAAAGATAGAGTATTTAAAAATTGTTTGTGCCTCACGTTTGTCTCGTTACGCAATCTAAGATATGTCATCTCTAAACCCCGGTCCTTCTAATAATCCATTTCTTTGGGCTCAACCACAACATTGTTCCGCGAAGCTGTTTGAAGGAAATGACAAAGATGGTTTATTGGATTTCAGACGGGGTGACCAACCATTTTGGCATGCCATTAGCGAGCATCCGTTAGATCCACGAATTCAAGAATTGGTGCGGATCGCTGGTTTTAGTGGAGTTCTTGAGTGCGGATACCGTAAAGTTGACCGGGGGCTAATATCTGCCCTTGTTGAAAGATGGCGTCCTGAGACGCACACGTTTCACCTAAGAATTGGTGAGGCCACGGTGACGTTACAGGACGTTAATGTCCTAATGGGTCTGCGGGTTAATGGGGCAGCGGTTTCAGGACCCCAATTCAGCATGAGAAATGCGTATGAACGGGTTGAGTATGTTGAAGAAATGTTGGGTGTAGACAGTGAGCCCCGCAATTTCCACGGAAACACTTTGCAATCCAGCATACTTGTAGAAAAAATAAAGGCTCCGTTACCCGATGACGCCGATGAGGGCGAGATCACACGACGCGCACGATGTGTGATCTTAATTATATTGTCATTTTGTCTGTTTCCCGACACAACCCAAAGTTTTGTGTCGTTGTCATTTTTACCACATTTGTTGAATCTTCATGAATGTGGCAGGTTGAGTTGGGGGAGTGCTTGCTTAGCATGGTTGTATCGCAACTTATGCAAAGCAGCAGTAAGGACCTCAACCACGCTGGGAGGTCCTATGTTTTTGTTACAATTGTGGGCCTGGACCAGAATTCGGGTGTTATCCCCCAGAATTAAACCCCAGTTCCCAGCTGGAGTTCCATTTGGTGCCCTGTAAGTAGTCTGTGTGGATGCATATTTAGTAAAACTTGTTAATTTAACTAATTATTGTTTTTATAATTATATTTATAGTTGGCGTGTCAAACATGACTTTAGGGAGACCGCGTCACACTCCTTACGCCAAATTCGTTCGGAGTTACAAAATCTTCATGAGGAGTCGGTAAGAGTTAATCTACATTGTGTTACTGGTTAAATTGGTACCATGTGTTAATAATAATATTTTTTTTGTGAACAAGTTTATTTGGCGACCATATGAGGAAGCGTTTGCGTCTTTGCCGGATTACTGCAAAGACGGGGAGGATTCATGGTGCTGTGAGTCATACATTGTGTGGATGCATGTAGTTGAATACCACTCACCCTCGAGGGTCCTTAGACAGTTCGGGTTCTGTCAACTGAGACCTCAGGATCCTCCCCTTACCCCTGAAGTCCACCAAAAATTGCATGAAATGAATCGTACCGGGAAAAGCACCACAAACTGGACACATGAACATGCTGAGTATATCTCTTCCTGGGATAATCGCAGAGCCAATAGGGTGGACGGGGAACGGACGATAGTTCCTTCCGTGTCTCCAGATTACATGTCTTGGTATTTGGAAAACACGATTGGATACGTCACCAACCCGATGAATAATCCGGTACCACAAACCGGATCCCGAGATCATGGGTCGATTACCACACTACTGGTTTGTATATCAGTTTAATATTTATGAATTACCTTATAATGCAAAAAAATATTTTAATATTTGGTTTTTTAATATTATTGCAGCTGGAAGGGTATGCCGAGATACATCGTCTAGCGGCTCGGTATATGGAAAAAGCTCCTGAAGAACTCAAAGACATTCAAAACACTGCCAGCGTAGTGTTGTCTTCAATTCGCGAAGGAGACCGCGTGAATTATCCTTCATGTATTCAATTCGCGAAGCGGAGACGTGTTGATCTTAACGAACCAGGGCCGTCAACACGTGATGATCGAGTTCAAGCAGGGCCGTCAACACTTCCAGAAACTCCCTTGAATGATGATGTGGACTTTGCTGAGTTATCAAGGCTGCTTTATGATGATGATGGTGATGAGAGTGTTAGTTTTACAGGGGTTATTTCATTCACTGACCTGTTAGGTGGGGTCATTCCTACTCGTAACCTGTTAGGGGGTGTCATTCCACAACACTCTGAGGGGGTCATACCTCGCAGTGACTTGTTAGGGGGTGTCATTCCACAACACTCTGAGGGGGTCATACCTCGCAGTGACCTGTTAGGGGGTGTCATTACACAACACTCTGGGGGGGTCATACCTACTCCGAACGAGTCTATTACGTGTACCCCCCCACCCCCTTCGTCCACTCGAGTTGTTCAAAGTGAACAACCACATTGGGATGTGGGTCGACCCCTATGTGGTGCCGGTGGTAGATATTGTAATCTACCTAGTTGTGGTCGTCCTGGTATTTGTATTAATCCTGCATGAAATTGTATTATGTTGAATTGCAAACTTATGAAATGGAACAAAGGTATGTATGTAACAAACAAGTACTTAGGTTAACCGATAACATACAATACCAAAGCAACACAAAATAATACTACTACTACTAGTACTACAAACTAGCATAGATAAAACATATCATAAGAAATCACTGTTGACAGAATTGGCAGCTCTTTTTGTTGTGGCCGGTCACCTTACAAATGCTACATTTAGGGCGTGCTCTTGGTTGGTCTTCATGCGTAACATCCATCTCGTTATGTATCCTCCTTTGCTTCAACCTCCCACGTTTGACGGTAACTTGTGACGGGTTACCACGAATTCTCCATGTTGCCTGCTCCCAATCTCTTTTATGACCGAGGGGGTAAAAATGCCCGATGTACTGCAACCGATACATAGATGTGTGGTATCGAGGATCTACAAGGTCATGAATATTCTTACGGCGTAAGTGGCAAACCGCTATAGCATGTGAACATGGCTTACGTTCTATTTGCCACTTTGCACACGAGCAAGTCCTGTTACCGTACTCAACCGTATAATCGTTTCCTCCGTCATCATTGGGTTGCAAACGAGACTCCACGTGGTACCGCTTCTGGGAAGCATCATACAAACGTACATAGTGTTCTCGGGACTTAGCATCACGTTCGGAAATGACCGTCCATATCCGGGGGGCAACATTGTTTCGCAACGTTTGGCAATTCGATAATGGATGTTGAATTGATCAACATCCCTTATAAATGTATAGTGTATGGCTGCCTTTATAGGCATCATCCTTGCTTTCGACAACACATGGTTAAAACACTCAGACATGTTTGTTGTTAGGTTACCCCAGCGGCGATTTTCATGGTCTCGCACCAGCGTCCACTTATGGAGGCCAATATCTCTCAGGTATATCCATGCCTCCATCTTAATGTACTTCATCTGTCTGATGGCATAACGATACTTAGCACGCTGGGATGTGCTTCCGATTGTCCAGCAAAGCTTCTTCAACGTGTTGCTTTTGAACTTTGAGCCGAGATTGCTTCTTATGTGACGAAGACAATAACGATGGTAAGCATGTGGCTCCCTCCATCCTTCCAATACCTCCATTGCCCGTATGATTCTTACATGTCGGTCTGAAATAACACAAAGGGGACGGCTGGCATTGTGATGTGATACATGCTCCCTAAACTGCTCCAAGAACCAAGACCAGCTCTCAATTGTCTCTTCATCCACAATTGCATACGCCACCGGAAGAACGTAGTTATTTGCGTTTTTCGTCACCGCAATCAACATCTTACCCTTATACGTCCCCTTCAGATGAGTGCCGTCAATTGATATGACAGGCACTGAATGTCTAAAGGCCTCAATTAGAGGTCCGAATGCCCAGAAAACATATTTGAAGACCATGCATTCGGAAGTGCTCCTCTCGTGATGACGCCACTTCACAACGGTACCCGGATTTGTTGCCAGTAACCTGTCAATGTAGGTAGGCAACTCCTTGAAGTTGCTCTCCCAAGTACCGTAGACATTCTCAATTGCTTTTCTACGTGCCCTCCATGCCTTAGAGTAGGTGACATCGACCTTCAATGCCTCCTTTACGTGGGTGATAACCTGTTTAACCGGGAAAGTTAAATCAGCCTTGACCTGTGCATGGATATGTGATGCAATATCTCTGGACCGTAATGCCCTGTTGTTATTTCTTTCTACCGTTGAGTAGCATGTGTGTGTTGGACTCCATTTGTGCAGACGCCAGAAGACTCCTTTATGTGGACGTGATGCAGCGGCAGCCCACATGCATGAAGAGTTTTCGTTCTTGCATTTGACTCTAAATGTACCCGGTCTGCTTTCTACCACACGTAACTCCCTGTTACGTTCTACGTTCCAATACCGAATGGCTTTTACTACTTTGTCTTTACTTTCAAAGTAGATACCGACACGGATACTGTTTACGTTTCCGTTCCACATCTCCATCGTATCTTCATCGTCGAAATCGGGTAGGCGATATGCTTCCAAGCCTTCGTCTTGCTCGTCGACAGGGTTGTTTATGGGGAAAGAACGATTGATCCCTTCATGGAATTCAGCACCTGTTGGGGCTTGTACTGCCCAACCTTCTTCTTCTTCTTCGGCGCTTACTTCTGAATCAACATCGTCATTTGGTTGAACCTCACTCTCTCTACTTGTATCCGACATAAAACCTTGAGAGTCATCCGAAGGTACATAGTTCTCGTTGTCGTCATCACCGCTTTCGTCATTGGCAACTGGTTCATGTTGCCCTTGCTGGATGTCATCTGAAGGTACATCAAAAACCGACAGATTTATTAGATAAGCTCAAATATTTGTATTGAAAAATTAAGATCCACAGTTGGGACCAGTTTTTTTACCTTCATCAGCATTATCCTCATCGTTATCATTGGCATCTAAATTAGCAACATACTGTTCATTAAAGTGATAATCAGTATAGTGGTATTCTGGAACAAGTTGTCTACTTGAGCTTGCGGTGTGGCTACTGTACATTGAAGAACCGAGTTCCAAATTGATAGACTCCATCTGCTTCTGTGTTGGAGTACGAAATGTTTCTTCACCGTACGACACCGTGAACCGCCTTAAGAGATCCATAGCACTACTTTCTTCTAATGGAACTAATGGCGTGTAGTGAACGTGGATCACTGCTGCATAGCGGTTTACGTTTAATGCTAGATAGAACATCATTTCCATACCCTCATTTCCTGTGATGTATGTAGCCTCAGAAAACCCCTCGAAAGTGTAATACAATGTTAATCTAACATTGTATGAACACTTGTCTATTTGAGTACCGAGACAAACGTGATCGAGAAATTCCGTGTATGACATTCTATGGGTCATAATAAACGTAGTTGACTGTGTATTGTAGTGAAGTGTAATGTCGGTCTGGTTTTTGTACGTAATGTCACAACCCCAATAAAGTTTAACAATGAAAGGGGTAAAGGTGTCCATTACGAAGGAATAGTAGAGTGAGTTTTGACTGTTGAATGGTTATTATTGAGAGCCGTTAACGATATTTGTAGAGTTCGTGGACTAGAGAATCAGCAATCTGAGGTTGCGGAAGTAGACAAATCCATGCAATCTGAGGTTGCGGAAGTAGACAAATCCATGCAATCTGAGATTGCGGAAGTAGAAACGGGCCCAGGGGCCCTTTTGGGGCCCACGTATCTGTCTCTCGGGCCGAACTTTACCGGCACCGGACCGCCGAACGTGACGTCCTTACGAGACATAACGTCACCGTCGCTGGTTTGGGCGTTACGAGACTATCCGTGGCACGATCCCGGGCCCCACAAAAAGCCCCAGACCTCATTTTATGTTTATACCTTTGTTGCCAATTAAATGTTAAAAAAAATTAAGGATGAAAATATAAATATTCGAAGTGTAGAAACAGGCCCAGGGGGCCCTTTTGGGGCCCACGTATCTGTCTCCCGGGCCGAACTTTACCGGCACCGGACCGCCGAACGTGACGTCCTTACGAGACATAACGTCACCGTCGCTGGTTCGGGCGTTACGAGACTATCCGTGGCACGATCCCGGGCCCCACAAAAAGCCCCGGACCTCATTTTGTGTTTATACCTTTGTTGCCAATTAAATGTTAAAAAAAAATTAAGGATGAAAATATAAATATTCGAAGTGTAGAAACGGGCCACATAATTAATATACATAATTATTTTTGATGTTTTTTACATTTATTACATTTGATTTTTCTAATAGCTAAACTATCTAGGATGGTTACATCTTCGTCCTCCTGTACCACATGGAGGAGGACATCGAGTGCGGTCTGGATTCCGACGCGGCTCATTGGGGAAATCAAGAGGTACTGGTGTGTAGCTTGGTGATGACGTTCTTCCTTCGTCACCTTGATTTGGGGCCCAATAGTTAACTGATGATTGCCCAGTGTTGATGGGTGGGTTCATTGGGAAGTTACTCGGTGTCACGAAACTTGAATCATCAAATGGGTTGAATGGACTGTTTAACAGGGAGTCCATGATGTTTTGTTGCTGAGTGTTCATCTGGGAAGGCCCCGGTTGGAAGTGTGATGTACCTTGGGGGGTACCGAACTGACCAGAAAAGGAAGCCCCCGGTTGGAAGTGTGATGAACCTTGGGGGGTACCGAACTGACCAGAAAAGGAAGCCCCCGGTTGGAGATGTGATGTATCTGGGGCGGTACTGAACTGAGCCATAAAGGAGTGAACATCAATTCCCATTTCGTCATCAAAGAATTCGTTAATTGGTGTATTCTGACTATCCATTCCCACTTCTTCTGCTTGAACCTCCACATTTCTTTGATTCCGCCTACGCCTAGGCGCTCGTTGAGGACGGCTCCTGTCTGCAACCGAGGCGGCAGGTGTACCGTGAAGCCGTGAAGGGTAGTTCAAACGATCATCGACACCAAACTGTGACATCACTGTTTCCGCAGTGCTTTGAATAACCCCAAGATTGGAGCTAAAGTCGGCAGGGACAGACGCCATGATTTGGGACACTTCCCGGTGGATCTGCGTGTATCCTTCCATCTATAAAGTTCAAATAGTTATGTATTAAAAAAGTTATCATTAAAAATATACACTTATATATATTGGAAAAAAAATTCATATATATACCATCACTTGGGCAATCCCACCGTCATCTCTAAAACCCGATTGCGATACCGGGATAGACATTGGATTCGTCATGTATGCCACGGTTCTTTCCAAGTACCATTCCATATAACCGGCATACACGGAAGGAAATGGCGTTTCTTCCCCAACCACTATTCTATTTTTTCGGTCATTCCACGACTGAACATACTCGCTATGAAAGTTCGCAAACCAAGATTCGTATGGTCTGCCAGAACGGGTTTTTTTGTGCAGTTCAGTGTGGACTTGGGGGGTACAGGGCATGCCATCAGGAATCCATTGACGTAACCCAAATTGTCTCATGACCCTACTAGCTTGGTGGTATTCGACCACCTGAAACCACACAAGAAAGCAATCCGAGCGCCAACAATCACTCCCCTCTGTGCAACTTTGGGGCAATGTCCCTATGTATTGTGCATAGGGTCTCCAAATAAACTGTTCAGCATGTAAATTTTGTAATTGCGATCGTATCTGTCTTAACGATCGCGAGGCAACCTCCTTTAATTCGTGCTTACCTTTCCAGCTGTAAAAAATAATAAAACAAACGACTTAGTTTTTTTAACAAATAATTATTTTATATAATATAAAGGTAATGGATAAATACATACATAGCACCATAAGGTTTTCCAGGCATCAACCGGGTTGAACACTTGGGGGATAGTACACTGATTCGTGTCCAGGCCCACAACTGGAGTATAATCATAGGTCCTCCAATTGTTTTCTCAGTGGAGACTACGGCTTTACACATATTTCGGTACAAACAAGCCAACGCAGCACTCCCCCAACTATATTGGGCACATCTTTCTAACGATTGAAGGTGCCTTAAAAATGACAATGAGGTGAAACCGTTAGAAGAGTCAGCAAACAATGTGTTACCCACAATAACCAAGACAACACAACGTGCTTTTTGTGTAATCTGATTCATATCTGCCCCTTCAGGCAGAACTTCTTTTATTTTGTTTATAAGGTATTTTGTTTTAATATTATTTCCACTAAACATTCCCGCATCCTCATCTATGCCCAACAAACCCCCAACTAGCTGTATTCTATCTTGGGATGACCATTTTTCCTCTGGTCCTCCCAATGGGGGACCGTTGACTCGCAATCCCAAGAGCACGTTCACGTCCTCTAAAGTCACCGTCGTTTCACCGAACGATAGGTGAAACGTGTGAGTTTCTGGACGCCATCTTTCAACCAACGCGGTTATCAAACCACGGTCAAAAAGCACGTATCCAACATCAAGAACCCCACCAAAGCCTGCCATTCTAACCAGCTCTTCGACATTGGGGTTTAACGGATTTTTTTTAATGGCAGAAAATAATGCCTGGTCGCCCCGCCTAATATCAAGCTCTGTGGCATGGCCAGCATCATCTTCGAACAGATAAGCCGAACGATGTTGTGGCTGCAGCCATAGAAGCTCGTTGTTTCTTGGACCCGGGTGTAAGTGTGCCATTGATAAGAGTTTTTTTTAAGATGATACTTGTTTGTGCTTGTGAATTTTTTTTCTTTGTGTATGTAGAAGATTGTTATGGTTTCAGTTATGGTTTCACTAAACATCATCGTCATATATAAATTGCAAGCAGATTTTAACTCTTGATTTGATGTTTGCTTGAAGTTAGAGCATGACACTATTTGCCATCAGAGAATTGATTCTCTTACACTCATGCAACACTACTCATACATCCAATCCATAAAGACTCATGCATCCAATCCACATGCCTGCAAAACACTATTCCAACCTACACTCATGCAATCTTAAATTGCGAGAGTAATATTTAATGAATACATGCAGCAAGATGGAGCCAAAACACACTGAAAAGCAAAGACAGACACCCGCAATCTGAGATTGCGGGTCTGCCTTGTCACCAAGCTTGTGCCATTTGATTTCCACGTCTGCCATTTGATGAGCTCCATTGTATACAGTCAGCACACACCCGCAATCTGAGATTGCGGGGGTACTATTATTGCAAATTTGTTTCTGACAATCACCAATTGCACAATTATTCTTGAGAAAACTACCACTTTTGCCAAAAACTCTTAATTTGGAGGCATAGGTATATTTGTCATTTATAATTAACTAGATTATACCCTGGGAGGGTTTCGGGGTTGAGAAATCTAATATGACACATCAATTTTACATATGAAATAGAATGATACGCTTTAAAGTTATATGCAGGAAAACTTCAGGTAGCACCTAACTTAAAACAATTAAAATGTATCGCCAATGTTAACGCCTAACCTTAAACAATGTATAATTTTAATGTTAACATCTAGCCTAAAACAGTGTATAACTCTAATATTAATACCTATCATAAAACAATGTACAACTCCAATGCTAACATCTAACCTAAAACAATGTATAACTCCAATGTATCGCTAATATAAACACTTATCTTAAAGGCTAAAAAAATGAACAACTCTAGCATACTAATATTGATATCTAACCTAAAACAATGTATAACTTTAGTAACATATTCTGCTCTGGTTGAAAATATAATTCATATTTACTGGTTTGAACATAATTAGTGACTTGCATGTACATGGTTAATGAATTACCTGAACATGTGTTTTTTTCTGCATGAACAAAACCCCACAAAAAAATAATCGTTTTTTTCTCCGTTTTTATATAACACTATGGTAATCATTGGAAATATATTATCTTAGGGCAAAGGTAATTAACATATTGTTATGCTTCAGGGATCTATTCTTTAATACTTTAACCGGAATCTTGAGGGTAAATGTCATTTAGTATCCTCTGATAAAGTGGGGGGGTGTTCACAGCTAGAAGCTGCAATCTATAGTATGTATGTAATAATATGTCCAAAAGTTGGATATTGTTAATTTTTGTGTTCTATAAAATATAAACTATTAACAAAATTCATTTTTGTTTACTCTCACTCTGTCCAGACAGAATCCTTTGCATAAATGGTTGAGATATGATTTTACAAATTATATTTGGGGGGCATGAGGAAAAAAACCAAAAATGGTGATGACTCTATATCAATTGGCGGTATCATGTAAGATTCTGCAAGGAAACAGTGATGCCGCCAAACCATATTGGGTAGTCATTGATGCCGCCAAACCATTTCATGTATTCACTTTGATGCCACCAAATGGTTTCATGTATTCACTTTGATGCCGCCAAATGGTTATAAGGCATTGATGCCGCCATTTTAGATTAAGGCATCACCTTTGATGCCGCCAAATGGTTGTAAGGCATCAAAGCCTATAAATACTCTACGTCCACATTACCATTCTCTCAATCCCTCATCTTAATCCCACAATTTTACAACACAACACATTCTCTCAATCCCATTTACAACACAATTGTAGAAAACTAAACAAAATACCAATATGAGATATAATACTTTTCCCGCAATTGTTCTGGAGGGTACGGCTTTTTATTGATATTGGGTCGATGTTACATCCACATGGAGTTATAACAGTTTTGGGCGGGGATGAGCCATGCTTAACAGCATCGTCTGCTGTTTCATCACCTGCTTGGCATCGCTTTTTTGGAGTCCAAGAAAGCGGTGTCTTTGGATCGGTGTTACATCCACATGAAACTACTTGGATCGATGTTACATCCACACGTGTAGAATGCAACATTGTCTTTGTAGTTTATAATATTAGAGAGTCGGTTGTCGTTGGTGGTCTCAATCTCCGGTGTACCACCCCCAGGCATGCCAAGAGACTCTTTAAGGGGGACAACCTTCCAGGCAAACCCTGTAGCGCAAGGTCATCCGATGTTGAAGAATCACGGTCGGTGATTAGCGACGTCGGCGATATAGGAAATTGAGATTCTTCATCGTGCTACTTTGGTATGGCAGCCTGGGTTGATCATTGGGTACCTTTAGATTTGGTACCAATGTTCAACATATTGATTGATCTTCCCCTGTCGCATTCAGATGGGTTTGAATCTGAATGCGGTCCTGAGTTCCCGGAGACTGGAAAAATGAGTTTCTGGGTCCACAAGCTA
The DNA here is from genome assembly GCA_028751855.1 of Ambrosia trifida. NCBI lineage: Eukaryota > Viridiplantae > Streptophyta > Magnoliopsida > Asterales > Asteraceae > Ambrosia > Ambrosia trifida. The sequence continues at coordinate 214,685,277 of CM054122.1, read as the reverse complement.
TTGTTGACTTCAATAAAGCAATTGTGATGGAAGGTGCAAAACAGAAACTTAATGAACTCTACAACAAGAAACGGTGGTAGAATATTGGAATTGGTGATCTCGGAAATAGATTGTCTTGTAACTCGGTAGATTGTATACTTTGATTGAGTAGTTTGGAAAAATAGTTGTTAAATAAATTTGTATTATTTGTTTTAAATAAATCTATCATTATTGCATGTATTTACTTTTATTTTAGAAAACGTCTAGTAATAATACTAGTAGTATTAAAATTAACAGTAAGATAATAAGGTTGTCATTACTAAATAAAGCTCGTACAGAACATGATGAGATGAGTCACCCAACTCATCCATGAAAGCAAAGGGTGATTGATGATACAGATAATGCAAACTAAACAACCAAAAAAAGATGACAGTGATGATACGACTGACACAACCCTGTAGGGTCATTCACTGATTTCGTTGACGCCTTGCATTTCCACAACTCTTCCTGTTATGGCCTGTTTCTCCACATCGAGTGCATGTATGACGCCTCGGGCGATCGTCATAATTCACATCCATCTCATTTTGTATTCTTCTCTGACGTACTCTGCCTCGATGTATAGTAATCATCGACGGGTCCCCTTGAATTGTCTACTCTGCCGCCGGCCATTCTGACTTATGGCCCAAGGTGTAGAAATGACTGTTGTACTGCTGAACGTACGTGTCTGTGTGGAATTTCCAACTAGTAATACTGTGAGGGCTTTTACCCAACCAATTGCAAACAGCAATTGCATGTGAACATGGAAATCTTTGCATTTGCCATTTGCCACACGAGCATACCTTTTTTTTGTACTCAACGGTGTAGTCATTTCCGCCCCGGTCATTTGTCTCAACCCTTGAAAGAACATTGCACCTTATCGCATTCGCATCGTACATCGTCACTTCATGCTGCATAGCAACTCCCAAAAGGCTCTCATACCTGCTCCATATGCGAGGGGGTAGAGGGGTGTTGCAACTGCTCGAAATTTGAGTGTGCTTAACATATTGTTCGACGTCTCTGAGAAAGGTGTAGTGAATCAGAGCTGTGATAGCCATTAGTCGCGCTTCACGCAAGACGTTGTTCATGGACTCCGAAATGTTGGTCGTTAGGTTACCCCACCGACGATGCTCTTTATCACGATAAACAGTCCATTAGTCTTATCAATGTTGTTAAGGTAGTCCCATGCCTCTTGATTTTTCAGCCTCATTTCGCTAACAGCCCACCGACACTTTACGTGCTGAGATGTGCTACCAATAGACCAACACAGTTTCCGTAGGGTTTTGTTCCGGAACCTCCCGCTGAAATTGCTTCTGATGTGACGAAGACAACAACGATGGTAGGCGTTGGGTTCCTTCCACTATGGAAGGTTTTCCATAGCATTAATTATGTCGTTGTGTCTGTCTGATATCACACAGAAAGGCCCCATGCTATTAAGGGTAACGTATTCAGTAAGGTTTTGGAAAAACCAACACCAGCTGTGTACAGTCTCTTCGTCAACGACGGCATACGCCACAGGCAGGATGTAGTTGTTTGCATTTTTTGTTACCGCAAGCATCAGCTTACCTCGGTAGGGTCCTTTCAGATGAGTCACGTCCACCGACATGACAGGCATGCATCGATGGAAAGCACGGATAGAAGGACCGAACGCCCAAAAAATATATTTAAACGTGGGGTAATTCGGATCTCCGTTCGGATGATTAAAGAACGTAACAACGGTGCCTGGGTTCCTCGTCTGCAGCCGCATAAGATATGTGGGTAGCTCCTTAAAATTGTTGTCCCAGTCACCATAGATAGTTTCTATAGCCTTTCTTCTTGCTCGCCACGCCTTGGAATACGAAACATCAACATTCAGCACCTGCTTGACATGGGTTTGGATATGTTTTACCTTAAGCTTGATGTTAGTATGAATTTGCGGTAAGATGTGTTGTGCAATATCCTTTGCTTTTAAACTTCTGTTGCTATTACGTATGGCAGAAGAATAACAACTGTGTTTTGTAGACCATACAGTAATTCGCCAGTAATGTGAGTCAGACCGAATTGATGCCGTGCAATGCCACTCACACTTGCGGCCGCCAGAGAAAGGATTTACAAACTTTGGGTGTCTGGTGTAACATACGACCGTGTATACCTTTGGTTTGCTTGCCTTGACATACATCTCCCGTCCACAACGGATGTTTCACTATCTAACCGCACGGTCTACCTCTTCTTTTGATTTGAAATACATACCAAGACAAATATTGTCCCCTGCTTTTGGGTTCCATAACACGAAGTCATCCTCTTCGTATTCTTGAACCATGTAATCTGTTAGCTCCGCATCATCTTGAGGATCGTAGTCTTGACGTGGACCTAACTGGAGGGCCAGGTTGTGATTTGGTGGTGTCTGTTGGGTCATCGGTTGACTGGGCTCCGCCTCGTTTGCGGAGTCTTCAGAGTCTTCTGATGCGGGTTGTTCGTCATCACTATCTCTCGTCTGTTCAGAGTCTCCGCTTCCGGATTCATCAAACCCGTCATGTAGATGCCGCCAAACCATTATGAGGCTTCATGTAGATGCTGCCAAACCATTGTGAGGCATCATTGTCGCTGTCCCATTACGAGGCTTCATGTAGATGCCGCTAAACCATTACGAGGCTTCACCTCTTCAAAAGCAGCTCATTCACAAACCTGACTCACTCAACTTCTTTCTCCCTTACCAACTCGTATTTGAAATCTCTAAAAATGGAAAACAATGGAGAAGGCTTTTACTGTTCACAACCAGCTCCTAAAACGGTAAAATCGACCAAGCAAATTTGGAGGCGTTTACGCAAGCCATTAAAACCTTCTACGGCTGGTTCGTCTTCAAGTAACCCATAAGTGAAACCAGCCGAAAACAACCAAGACAAGGCCAAAGAAAACCCACAAGAAAACCAACAATGCAAAAACAACTGGTCTGCTGATGTTGTCGACTTTTATACAAACGGGGATGCCCCATTTTGCTACACTCGCTTCATTTCCGCCAAACTAGACAGAAATTTTTGGGGTACACTTCTAGGGTGCCAACCCAACAGGGCGCTATCCGCAACGGTAATTTTCACGTTAATTTATCTTGAAAGTAAATTGATTTGCTTAACTCAATAACAAACCTTATGCATTATTATGATTTCAACACGTTGAAGCGTGGACGGTAAGACTGATACGACTTAGACAAGCAAAGCTTTTAAGAGATCCTACTTCACAGCTACGTTGGACAGTGTTACCCCCTGCCTTCTATGATGAAATGAAGGACTCGAATTCTTCAGTTGCCCTCGACATGGCTGGAAGAATGGAACCCTACCCGCCATTCTGGGAGGTTGACCGCGTTTACCTTCCTTTATCGATCGGGGTGGGAGACTGGCTGCTTATCCTAATTGATCTGAGAAACATGGTAATTACCCAGTATTGGACTGATAAGAGATGGAGAATCGAAATGCGACACGAAGTTTCTCACTATATGAAGATGGTTAGGCTTTTTTTCGAATGGTTTCTAAAACGTATTCGTTACTGGCTGAAGTCTAATCGTGTGGACAAAACACCAATTTCTGAAGGTTTAGTTGAATTAGATGTGCCCCAAGACAACAGAAAGGTTGATAATGCAGGTGTCTTGGTTTGTATGATGATGGAGAGGCTTGTGAAAAAAATCGTTGTCGTTAGAAATCGACGTCGAAGACGCTTGTGTGAATTATCGACGACACATGGCAGATGAGCTATACAAATGCCGTTGTGAAACAACTTCTCGTCATGTTATATGATTATGTAATGTTGTTTTAGTGTTTAACGCTTGTATTTGGATTTTAATTTTAGTGGTTGTTTCTCCTATCAATGTTTGAATCACATGTGGCTTAACGATTCATATATTCATATACATTCACCATTACCATTGCAAGTCTTTTGATTATTATCACCACTAACCACCATTGGATAATAACCACCATTACCTTGATTTGATTTGGCGGCATCAATGCCTAAATCTGGATTGGCGGTATCAAATGACGGCATGGAGAAGCCCCTAAACGGTTTGGCGGCATCATTGTATACAACATATGGTTTGGCGGCATCATTTGACTACAACATTTTGTTTGGCTGCATCACTGTACGAAATCAGAATGGTGCTTTGATACCGCCAAATTAAATCCATGCATCCCCATTTTTAGTTTTTTTCCCCAATACCCCCAAATGTAATTTCTAAAATTATATCTCTACCATTTATGCAAATGATTCGTACAGACATTGCCTTTAACACAAGTGTAATTCTTCCAAATGAAGATGAATAAAAATGTTACTAAAGTATGAAGTTTGATCGACAATCCGGAGCTAATTTAAGCATCATGTACATACATGTGTACCCGCTTTTTTACATTAAAAGCTTATATCTGCTTAATTTTTTCCCTATTTAATTATAAAACATAACACTAACTATTAGGAGAGCATGCACGTCAATAGAACTATAAAAAACAAAAGAATGAAAAAAGGTCAATTATTTAGGTTGAGAAAACAACCAATTGAGCTTCTTTCAAGCTTTTCCCCATTTACATAGTGATGGTAGTACACTGATGTGCAACTACCAGTATATTGTTCATGTGGTAGGTGATGGTAAATTATTGCATAATTTAAACTTTTGTGGAGTGCAAAAGCATAAACTTTTGGTCCAGGATGTATATGTCTGATGACCCTTTTGAGTGCCTTTGATTATCACGTAAGTAAAGGGGTAAATTACCTAATTACGCCCAGCTTTAAGCAATTGATCAATTATCGGATTAACTAAGATTCTTGAAGTCACTCCTTTTGTTTGCTAGAGCCTTCAAATCCGCCTCTATGTTTTGTCTAATTAATTAGTTTGTTTTAATTTTCATTTGAAGTTTCTGCATAGATTTTATAAGCTTTTTTTTGCAGGTTGCAAATGCTAATGTGTCCAACGTTTGGAAAATCAACTTTTAGTTGAGAGACTTCTTCTGTATCCACATCCTCAATTAGTACAATGGCTTCTTTCACGGGACTTGAAAGTTCTTTAAACTTTCCCTTTCTATATTGATATTTCACAATGCAAAGTGCTTATTAACTTTTGTTTTATTGTTGCAATGAGATAAACCTACTTTGTTAATCTTACTTTAGATATACTAACAACGGGTAGTGTGGTGAAGTTTACTCAATCCATGTGAGAGAAAGGGACTTCTCATGTTAACTTTGGTTTTAATGTCATATTTTTTTCATTTTAAAACATTATTTGTTGACTTGTAAATTATAATATTTGACATTGTTTAACCCGTGTAGCACACGGGTACTTAAACTAGTATATATATATACCGTTACTTACCCGGTAGTGGGTAGGTGAGTGTGTGGTGGGTTTTGGTGGTGTTATCGAAGAGTGAAAGAGGTGATGGAATGAAAAAGAAAAAGCATGGGGGGTAAATGGAATGGTTTTAAAGGAATGGAATGCCTTGTGGAATGGAATGGGTGATTCCATTGACCAACCAAACACACAATCTTCCATTGCCTCGTAATGGTTCATTCCATTCCATCATACCACACGCTACATAGGATTGAAATGTAATTAATGTTAAAAACTAATTTACCCTCATTTTAAGGTTGTACTTTATGTATTAAATTAAAAAAAAATCTAATTTTTAGATATCTTAAAATATCACTACCAAAAGCATTTTACTATAGTATAGATTATGCATATGTACATTATAACTTAGAAAGTAGGGGTGTTTGTAATTTCTTTGGTGGTCCTCGACTTGAGTACACGCTTAGTGTTAAATGAAAGTCACAGTTCAAAAAAAGTGGGGGTGTTCACGGTTTGGTTTCAAACTATGAAACTGTCCAAATTGGTCATTGGTTTGGTTTTACGATCGGTTTTTTCACTTAATTTTTGGTCGGTTGGTTTCAATTTTTTTCAAATCGTATTGAATGGTTTGGTTTATGATTTGTACCAAAATCCAAACGTATAAAACCGAACCAGACCGAACCGTACAAATTTATTATTAAACTTTTTGAATATTTTTCACATTATTAGCGCCATAACTGAAAATAAAGTAGTTTTTACATCTAACTAAATAAAGCAAACCCATTTTTAAATTTTTTGCATTCTCAAATCTTATTCCAACCCGGTTAGAGTTTGTGTGTTTTCAAAATTCCAAGTCTAAAAAACTTTAAAAACATATCAGACGTTAAAAACCAAAACATTTTAAACATAGTTGCTCCCATTCTCTCTACAAGTCGGTTATTTTGGTAAGGTAATAACGATTCAAGTATTCAACTCTAATAAGACCAAACCAATATGAACGATTTGATTTGGTTTGGTTCGGTTACAAGTTCTACAATTTGGTTTTGATTTACAAAAATAAAAACCGTCACTAATGGTTTGGTTCATAGTTTTGACCTAAAAACCGAACCGCAAACACCCCAATCAGAATGTCAAAAGTTATTGACGCTAGGATTAGGCTGACCAGTGTAAGGAGCGTTACCCCCTTGACCTCAAGTTTTCTTCACAAAATGGCGCCCTTTTCCTGTTTTATGGGCGTGAACTCATCCAAACAATAAATTTCTTTTTTCCTTTTCTCGTTTTTCTTTTTGCATTTATTTAATTAAATGAGCATTATTTTATTTCCTGGTAGTTAATGGAAGATGGAAATCCCCCTCCCCCCCTCCCCCCCCCCCCCCCCCCCCTCCTCCCCCTTGACGTGGCGCAATAAAGCCCCTATGGGTCCATTCTGTACCATGTAGCTTTAAAAATTATTTCTAAATCCACGCCACTCGATTCTATTGTCACATATACACACCATCAGAGGTTCAATACACAAAATGGTATATTAAAGTCATGGAGGCAATTTTGAATGTGTATGATTCCCTTTCTTGACCACACATAGGTGACAATCACAACCAAAAGAGGACTTTTTTTTTTTTTTTTGAACGGCACAAACAAGAGGACTTGACTAGGACAAAAATAGTTATCAACTACTGAAATTTCAAACCTTTTTCAAATCATTGAAACTCATGCATTTTTTACAATAATATAGGTACCAAATATGTAAATTTCGTTCTTTCCCGTCTCCTCCAGTTTAACTCGTTTTACTCGTCAACGCAAGAATAATCCTCGTAACGTCGTTTACATCTGCAATTTACTCTGAATTACGGTACCCATTTTATATATATATATTCCGCTCGTCACCAAGATCATTGTATTCATATTTCAAATTACTTTACAAAAAAAAATCTTATTAATTTCTTTGTGTAATTAAATCCTTTCAGCTTTTATGAAGAGTTCCCTTGTGGTTAATGATTCAGAAGACAACGTAGATCAACCCCTTCCTGTTATTATTACCACGCGTCGTGCTTCCGGGCTTACTGTTGGCTTAAGTATAACAGGCCACAACGATTATCCTTATAACTTACATAACCTTTCAGTTGTAGGGCATTTAAACAGCCTAACAACTATTAGATTCGAGCACGTGTCGGTACCCTCAATTCAGCCCATCTTTGCATTGAGGAAACTAAAACAGCTTTCGTTTGTTATTTGTGAGATAGGTGATGCTTTGAAAAGTTTTACAAATGTGTTCCCTCACATGTTACCAAATCTTACACATCTTGAAATTGATATGTGCTATGATCTGAAAGAGCTGCCATCATGGCTTTGTAATCTTGTTCATCTTCAGAAGCTAAGTATTACCAACTGTCATGAACTTGATGTTCTTCCTAAAGAGTTAGGGAGTTTGTCGAATCTTGAAAGCTTGAGTCTGCATAGCTGCACGAAGCTACAAGAATTGCCTGAGTCGATTGGAAGTTTGCGTAATCTTAGTTCTGTTGATATATCTGATTGTTTGAGTATAAGTGTGCTGCCTGAAGAAATTGGTGAGCTATGTGGTCTGCGAGTGCTTAAGATGAACGGTTGTACAGGGCTGCAGGAATTGCCAATGTCCACAAGCGAATTGTCGCAGTTGGAAGAAGTGATATGTGATGAAGAGACGTCGTATTTGTGGATGGATTTACAAAGTGATCTTTCTAATTTAAAGATAAATGTTGTTGAAGATGATAAATTAGAAACTTTTATGAAAATTGTTCAGTAAGTTTATGACAGGAAAGGCTTTGGTTATTATGTTACATATATAATGTTTATTATAACTATGTATACGGTGAATAAAGTTATATTTCAGTTGGTTGTTTAAGTATCTTAGGATTTAAATAGTTAAGTTTCATTTTTTCCATTTGTTTTTTTTAACTTTTTTTTTTTCATTTTAACCACCAAATTTTTTGTTAAGTTTTTTTTTCTCATTTTGGCCACACAAAGTTTTTTTTACTTTTTGTTTAAGTTTTTTTTTTCGTTTTGGCCACCAACTTTTTTATTAAGTTTTTTTTTTACGTTTTGACCACAAATTTTTTTATTAAGTTTTTTTTTTTCATTTTGGCCCCACATTTTTTTTCTTTTTTTGTTAACTTTTTTTTTTCTCATTTTAACCACCAAATTTTTTGTTAAGTTTTTTTTTCCTCATTTTGGCCACACAATGTTTTTTTTTTTTTACTTTTTGTTTAAGTTTTTTTTCCCGTTTTGGACACCAACTTTTTTTCTAAGTTTTTTTTTTTGGCCCCCGACATAATGCGTTTTTTTACCCGATTTCGCACGGGTTCGGTTTATGTCCGTTTATTATCTATATATTTAACGACCACGAAATTAATAGCTGCTTCACTCTAATGTACGCAGCCGGCCACCGACCACATCTACCGTGCGCCATCTCCACCATGTTCCGCGGACCGCGGGAAATTCCTGGTATTCTTCGCGTAGCTGCTGCCACTTTTGTATTTTTCTCATTGTTCAAGGTTAGTCTCTATGCCTTTGTCGGTTACCAAAATCCGTATTAACGCGTCATGTGAAAAAACGCAACGCGCGTATTAATTAATACACCTAGTTAGTTAATAATAATACTTAATACTACGTGATACTATTGTTATATATAGTTTATCTAAATGTCTTAGTTATATCAAAGATGGTTACTTAAGAAGGAAATCCCAACACGTAATATCTTAAGAGTATTCATAATAGCTCCTCTATTTTTATGTGAGAGTGACCCTCAAATTATATGAGGTGATTTTAAGTGGTTGTGAGTGATAAAAATAGGGAATCTACTGTTGATCGGTATATTTGTGGTTATTTGGGAATCTTTTGGGGAAAACTGGAAACTGTATTTATTTTTTAATATTTGTTGAAAGTGGTTGTGAGTGGAGGAGAGAGAAACTATAATAATTTTTAATGTAATATGTGATTGTGATTGGTTGTGAGTAAATGAGGGATGGGAAGCTACCGCGAATGCTCTAAGAGCCAGAATCCTCTTCGTAGTGTAACATTAGTACCTCAATATCTTGTCTTAGGTTTTTAATATCCTTTTCTCTTTAACCATGCGGTATGAATTTTCATTACAACAGTCTAGTGCAAATAAACAAAAGAGTAAAATGCCATTTTCATCCTTGAGGTTTAACCCTTTTTGCTAGTTTAATCCAAAAGTTTATTTTTTCTCGTCTGAATCCAAAAGTTTTCAAAATCTTGCCGTTTCCATCCGACTCGTTAACTCCATCTATTTTTTCTGTTAACTTTTGGTTAAAAGACCAAAATACCCTTGTTATTTATAATAAAATAAATTATTGTTTTAAAAGGCAAAAATTCATCATCTCTCTGCTCTCCCTCTCTTTACTCTCTCTCTCTCTCTCTCTCTCTCTCTCTCTCTCTCTATCCAATCGCCGCCACACCCCAGCCCACCACCACCACCATTTTCACCACGACCACCACGCCTACCACCATCTCCGACCACCTATTTTGCCCCCTCTCGTTACCTTCTTTAATCGTCAGGGACACAAACCGTCGCCACTACCACCATCTCCGACCACCTATTTCCCCCCTCTTGATCTCTACCGCTGTTGACTCAATCGGAACCCATGGCTATCTCTTTCTCTCCTGGTTTTCTTTCTCCAGCCCTCTCTTTCTATCTCTCGACTCTCCCTCTCTCTCTAACAGAGTAGGAACAAAGTTGAGTTATGCACGTTTGACCCTTGTAGGAACAAAGTTGAATTATTACTAACCGGATCTGATCTCTTGAAAACATGTCTTGTTTCTTGATGATTGACCTAAAACACAGAGGGAATAGATATAGATCTAAATAAGAGGGAATAGATGAAGATACAGTAGCATTTTCCACCAGAATTCTAAGTTGTAACATATCATATTATTATATTCCAAGAAAAATTGATATCCGGAGGATATTTAAGATGCTAGAATGAACAAAGTTGAATTATTATTTACAAACCTAAGAAGACGCTCGTGGCAGGTGTTTGGGGATTGAGTTGAACAAAGTTAATAGATTTTTTTTTTTCTTTGTGGGGGGGGGGGGGATTGAGTTGCAGGTGTTTGGGGAGATGATGTTTGGTTGATAATGGTGGTGGTGGTGCAATATATATATATATATATATATATATATATATATATATATATATATATATATATATATATATATATATATATATATATATATATATATATTAAAGGGTATTTTAGTCTTTTTACAAAAATTTAACAGCAAAAATTGACGGAGTTAACGAGTTGGATGGAACCAGCAAGAATTTGAAAACTTTTGGATTCAGATGAGAAAAAATAAACTTTTGGATTAAACTAGCAAAAAGGGTCAAACCTCAAGAACGAAAATGACATTTTACTCTAAACAAAAATATAATCAAAGCCTGCTTGGACAAGTACGGAGGGGAGGGCAGAGAGGGAAGGGGAGGAGGGCAGTAGAAGGAGGAGGGCGGCGAGGGAAGGGGAAGAGGAGGGAGAGGAGCACTTACATGTTGATGATGATGTTGAGATCTGACGAAGATCTGATGATGATGATGTTATATCATGAAGATGATTAAAAGAGAAGAATGGGGAAAAAGATGAGGAGAAAATGTGAGATAACATGGGTTTATGTCTGTACCAAGAAGAGATCATGAAGACTTTTTTAAGTGAAATGTCTTCCAAAAAAACAAACAATTTGCAGACCTTAAATGTCTGTGTCGTCGGGGCGGCATAGACAAAATAGATCAGAAGTGCTTCTGACTTCTGAGCAAAAAACAAACACCACCTAAGTATAAAAAAAAAACTAAGAATTATAAAAAGCAATGTTGTTATAAATCAACTTATGAACATACGTACATATGGCCCGACTTTAAATAATATAATTTTAAAAGTAACGTGATTCGTTATAGTTTTAAATTGTTCTGGTCTTTAATAGGGTAACTTTGCTAAATAATAACCTACTTTTAAGAGTGTTTTAATCAAGTCACTTATAAAAAATAAAAAAAAATTGTCCCAATTAGAAAACTAAAGTTATTTTAGTGTTCTAATCATAGATAATTTACCCATTAAAAAGGTCATCAACCCATATGACTTTTTATTTGGTTACTTTTTTAAATGTTGACTTAGATTATCAATAAAAACATGGATTAAAAAATTGAAAAATGTATTTTTAAAATTACGAAAAAAATATGAATATTACAAAAAAATTATGAAGAAAAATTAAAATAATTATAAAAAAGTAAAAAAACTAATGAAAAAAATTTAAAAATGCGAACTTTTTTAAAAATGGCAAAAAAAAATATCAATTAAAAAATTATAAAAAATAAAAATATAAACATTTTTAAAATTTTCGCATTTTTTTAAAATATTCACAATTTTTATAAAACTTTTTTTTCCAATTAGATAAGTCAACTTTACCTTGATGTTCTAATCAGGTCACTGAAGTTTACTTTAATGTTCCAATCATAGATATTATACCTGCTATTCAGGTAAACAATACAGGATTAGAACATAAAATAAAATTTAATGGCTTAATTAGAATAAATATTTTTATAAGTGATCTAATTGGAACACTAGTAAAAGTTGATTACCATTCTATAAAATATTCCCTTTATTTAATCAGTGTAACATCGATTATGTAATTACCATTCTATATCGGTTCAAAAGAACGAGACTAAGAATTGGCGTCAAACCTACAGATTGGATCGGGCCCAAAACAAGTTTTTTGTTGGATTGATTTCAAGTAGAGGTGTACAAATCATTTTTTTTCTAAACCGATTCGCTACAGTACCGGGTTCTTTCCGAATCGGTTTTGGTTTCGAACCGGTTGGGTTTTACACCGGTTTGGTCGGCCACAAAATCATTTTTTTACCCGGTTTTGGTTATAATCCGGTCTAGTTTCACACTTTTTAAAAATCGCATAAATTACATTAAATTTAACTTTTAATAAATTTTAGGGTTTTTTAAAGAAGGAAATTGAATTTTAATTAAAAAATAAAAACAAAGTTTTATTTGTTTCTATGGCTAAAAATGTATTTTTTTAAACCAGTTTCAGTTTTTTACCGGTTTTTAGCGGTACCCGGTTTCGGTTCGGTTTCTTTTGACCGGTTTTATTATCAGTTTTAACCCAGTTTTCGGTTCGGATCGGTTTAAGATTTCTTTTTAGTCCCGGTTTAATGTGGAACCGGTTTTAGTTCGGGTTGATTTTGCCGGTTTCGATTACCAACCCGGTTTTTTTTACACCTCTAATTTCATGTCAAGATGGAGTTGGTGGGCCCGAACCATTTTTTCTAACCTTGACCATTTACTCGGGAACATAGCGTAAGTGGAACGTATAACATAATGGTATGGTGTAAATTTTAGATCAATGTGTGGTGTGAATCACAAAGACAAACAAAAGACTTGAACAGGACAAAATAGTTATCTATGTACACGCGCCAATGGAAGTTTCAGTCCCACCTCACAGAAAAATCCTCGATGATGCCTCCCTCCTAACTTCATAATAATTGGCTTGTTTATATATATATTCCTTAAATCACTGCCAAACTTCATAATAATCAGCACATACTTTACAAACAATCTTATTATTTAGTACTTCAACTCCTTTCTGTAATCAATCAATCAATCATCAATGGTTGCAATAACCGAGTCTTCTCTACAGTTTTCATCCGATGACTACATGATGGTAGTTGTAACACAACCTATACATACACCCAGATTCAAAAAACCCCTCAAACGCTTTAAAAATACCCTTCAAAGTATAGCCTTCGTCTCTTATCTGAAGAAAGAGAAAAGGGTCGTTCTCAAAAGCTCCATCATCACTTCAATTGACTTCAATTGTGATATTGAAGAGTTAAGGTTGGATGCATTGAGTCAAGATTACTCAATACCAGACTCCATTAACAAAATGGGTCATCTTAAGGTTTTAAGTATTATAGGCCATTGTGATTATCCTTCTAAGTTACATAATCTTTCATTATTGGCTTGTTTATCCAGCTTAACAACTGTCAGATTCGAGCACGTGTCGGTTCCCTCAATTCATCCAATCTTTGCATTGAGATATTTGGAAAAGCTTTCTTTTGTTATGTGTGATATTGGTGATGCTTTGATGAGTTTTAGCACCGATTCGCCTTATAAAATGCTACCAAATCTCACACATCTTGAAATCGATATGTGATATGATCTCAAAGAGCTGCCATTAGGAGTTTGTAATCTTGTTAATCTCCAGAAGCTAAGTGTCACTAACTGTCATGAGCTTGGTAATCTTCCTAAAGGGTTAGGGGGTTTGTCGATTGGAAGTTTGCGTAATCTTAGTTCTATTGATATATCTGATTGTTTGAGTGTGCTGCCTGAAGAAATTGGTGAACTATGTGGCCTGCGAGTGCTTAAGATGGACGGTTGCACAGGGCTTCAAGAATTGCCAATGTCCGTGAGCGAATTGTGGCAGTTGGAAGAAGTGATATGTGATGAAGAGACGTCGTATTTGTGGATGGATATTGAAAGTGATCTTCCTAATTTGATGATTAATGTTGTTGAAGATGATAGACTAGAGACTTTTATGAAAATTGTGCAGTAAGCTTCATGAAAGGATCTGGTGTATATTTCAACTTGATGTAGTAACCTCTGTTTATGAATTTGTAGTTTTTGCTTTATATACCATCTGTGGTGACAATTGTGTTTGGTTGGTGGGTTGACGGGTTTCAGGTTCAAGGATAAACTATGGAGTCGAACATGCCGCACAATATTTATTAGTGCTAAAGTCTTCCACCCTAACCCATACACTCCAAAAATTAAAGTAAACTGATCACTACACATGTATGACCCATTTATCTAAACAAGCAAAATGGGTTGATGAGTTCTAAATAGTTGGTAATATTATCAAGCTGTAAATGTATTCCTGGGTTGACCTTATAAATAAAGACAAGTGATTGGTGCGCCTAGTTGCTCGGGCGAGGCAAGCACCTTGAACCAGGCCGTCCTTGTGTATTTAGCCATAGAGAAAACAAAGGCCAATGCCACGTCTGGTAGATGTTCCTCTCATCTTGTATCAGTGAGCGACTCTTTCTAATTGTTGGTTTATTATTTTCATTTAAAAACTTTTTGATAAAAAGTTATGTGGTTGAGGCTTCTTGTCTCATATTGGATACATGTATAGATTTAAATATGAATTGCATATTCTGTTACTTAGCGGTTAGCTCTAGTAGCAGTTTAAAAAAAAAAAAAAAAAAAAAAAAAAAAAAAAAAAAAAAACCTTATGTATACTGGTTTTATAAGCTGATTTAGGCTTAGAGTTAAAAATACATGGACTATTGATATTTAAGGATTAAATACTTGGTAACTCAAACTTATCTCTTACCATAAAACCCTTCACTCGATATTATGAATGTATGTAGTTGAATTCTCTTAAATGAAATGTTACAGAGGAACCATAATCCATTCTTGGAGATGATCTATGAGTAACATCCCTTATTTGAAATATACATAAACAGCTGTTAAGTTGAAGTTATATTCTTTTAGATTTAAAATTTGAATTCATTACGAAATTATATATATACTTAAAATGCATGGTCGGTGGACCATGCATTATGTATTTTAAGATACAACCCATAAGTTTTGTAATTTGACAATTCTCACCTTAAGTTTCTAACTTAACATAAACTAAGTTTCTAACTTTTATAAATTGACAAATCTCACCCTTAAATTTCAAAGGTAACCCTCTAACTTTGTAAATGTCACTTTGACCCCTTTAGGTTTCTAAGGTTTCGGCCTTATCGTAGAACTATTTTCTTATGTTTTTATTTTTTTGGACGTGTCGGTATAAATTCGAGTTCGTCTACGCATTAACTTTTTTTTAAACGAGCTAGGTCAATTATAAAATGTTACGTTTTGATGTAAATTTTGTTTGAAAACAAATAAGGTGAAACGTAATACGTTTTGATTCGACGGTATATATTTGAGTTATAACCAAACATTCCGAACTAAATTTAATTCCGAAACGAATCTGGTCGACTGTAGTCTATATGATATAATTTCGAATGCAACGCCGTCGCAACCCGCAACGGGTAAAATAAGTAGTTTATACCTAAATCTAAACGTCGATGTCACATGCCACCGACAAAAAGACAAAACCCACAACAAAACAAAAACAACGAAAAGACATAAACAACCCTTCAACATTTTGAAAGACATTTAAACCCCTAAGACTTTCTAAAAACTTTATAAACAGTCTGGTCAAACATAATGCGTTTCCATGCTTATTTTTATTTACGTTTTAAGTTGGTTTACGTTTGGCTATACGTGTTGTTATAAATTCATGTTTCGACGTAAACGATATAAATTCACATTTCGACCTAAGTTCTTTTCGGAAACGAGACTGGTCAAATATAATACGTTTTCATGCTTTTTTTTAGTGCGATTTCGGTTGGTCTACGACTTTGACATAAAATGTGTTCGGAAATGAGTCAACTCAAATATAAAACGTTTTCATTCGACGGTGTAAATTCGTGTTACCTACGTTTCTGACATAATTCGACGGCATAAATTCGGGTTATTGTACATTTTGATCCCGCTAAGTTTTGATGCAAAGGTACGGGTGGTGTAGTGTTAGGCGGACCCATCATTAAACGGACCAACCCGAATTCGATTCCATTTCTTCGGTAACCGCAATCTTTAAATCAGATAACACGTGTTTTCGTATGGTTAACGCATCACATAACGTGACACTGTTTAAAGCGTCGCCGCCGCAACGCGCGGCCATAATCTAGTAAACAAACAAATATTAACCAATAGGTTATATTATTATATTTAATAAATATAAATCTTAGCCAATAAGCAATAAGTCCACCACATTATTTATCAAGTCCATTACTACCCAATAGGCAATATGTCCACCACATTATTTATCAAGTCCATTACTACCCAATAGGCAATATGTCCACCACATTTTATTTAGTAAGCCCATTAGTCCATTACTTGGCTAAATACTCACCTCTTCTATCACCAAAATTATTCTTCCCTTTTTTTTTATCTTGTGAGTAGGGATGAGCAAATGGTACCGGGTACCTGATGAACGGAGTCAATCATGGTGTTTAAGATGCTTAATTGTGTGCTTTTAATGTTGGTTACGTGATTATATGCCTTGAATAAGATAACTACGCTACATTGTATTATTGCAGGTGAAGCGGCTAAAAGGGATGGATTTAAGATGGAATTGTGTAGCAATTTTTTTCAAAATTCCCACTTTTTCTTGCAACGGTAAGTAATTCCGCCTTACTTCCCTAGGGTCTCCCATCCCCACACTTGGGATACATTGTCCCCAATGTATGGTGCTTTTAATGTTTACCCAATTCTTTCCCAACCACCAATCTCAACATACGCGACTATTAACTACCACCCGCAATGATTAGTTACTTAAAAACAACCACAAAAATAAAAACACACAGGCAATTAAAGAAACAAACAAAAACAAGAAAATAAATAAAATTCCGGGCTGCCTCCCGGTAGCGCTAAGTTTACAGTTGGTGTTCTAATCATGGTGGGCGAGTGTTTCTGGTGAGCGTTTTTAGAGAAAATGAAAAGAGATGCCTAACTAGGGGTAACATGCTTATAGGATTTGCATATGCTACATGTCGGCAGCCTATTTCCCTACATTGTGAGATCTTGAGCCTATTAGATGTTTATTGATATAAATGTTTCGTTTCATGAGAGTAGGCCAAATGTTTCTTTGTTGCAGAATTTGTGTAATTCGATACATGCTAAAGCTTTAGGCAATATGTGCACATAGATGAGGAAGGCAATTTAGGAACCCACTTGTTTGTTGATACCTTTGTGTTGTTTGTGTTGACCCGTTCGTTAAAATTCACCATTAGTAATACTTCAAATGACCTATCATGCAGTTGTGGAATGACCACTGCTGATGGGTTATGAACAATAGCAGGTCGGAAGTGGCTTTCAATACCTCTCACCAGGCCTCTCTCGAACCTCATGGGAATGCCTGCTTGATTATTAGTTGGAGGTATTGCATTCCTTGGGTTAGGTCTCAAAGGTCGATTCACCGCTGGTTGCTGTCTAGGTGCAGGATGAACTGGAGCTTCTGGAAATGCTTGATACCCTTGATCTGCTTGATTAAACTGAGGGTACCCCTGATGATTCAAATTATGTGATCTTGCTAACTGATATGGCCCTTGATCTCCCACTTCTCCATCCAAATCCCCATCATCATACTCATATTGCCCTTGATTAGTTCTTTGACTGAAACTGAATGATGGATATTGAGTTGTAGAAGTATGTGGGAATTGGGTACCAGTTGGGTTTATGGGGTTATCATCGGGAATCACTCTCACATAAGGAGAAGAGTGACTGGTCACAGGTTTTTGGGTGAAACTTGGTTCTTGTGCCGAAGATTGGCCTTGTTGTGGATTGAATCTCTCAAAGTTTGGGAGAGAGGTTATTGGAAAAGTGTAGGTTGTAGTTGGTTGTGGTAAAGATGATGTTTGTGAATGTGATGGTGGAAGGTTATCAGTACCGTTACCCACATTTTTTGTTTTTCGGTACCGGTACCCGGTACCGGTTCGGTACGGTACCGGTATTTACCGATTTTTACGTTCAAATACCGGTACCATATCGGTACCGAACTGGTACCGTACCATACCGATTGTTTTCGGTACCGATACCCACTTTTAGGAAATTTCGGTACCGGTACCGGTTCGGTACCGGACCGGTACCATGATGTTCGATCCTCTGACCCCTTTTATACAAAAAAGAAATAGGCATTTTTAAGGCCTATTTCTTTTTTATCCCGAAATGATGAAATGAGATCGTATAGGCATTAGTCCTACTACCCAATAATGCAATAAGCTTTTACCTTAAGCTTTTACCTACCCATTCGGCCATTCCCACAAGTGACCCGATCAACCCTCCAAACTCATTATCAAAGGGCTTTTGGTCTAGTGGTATCAAAATGTTGGATAAGTTTTTGTCTTATCAAGTGATAATGGTTCAAATCCTACGGATTTTTACGTATATTGTTTGAACTTTTTGTGTGAAAGTAATTAAATAGTGGAATGTCTTGATTATTAGACTATTTTGTTATTGTTGAATAGTATGTTAAATCCCGTGAACTTTAAGTGTTGCTTTGTTACCATATTATTTATGTGTTAAGTGCTAACTTGTTACTTATTAGTATTAGGAAATATGAAAATTTTGATATATTAGAATCAAACCAAACATACTACTCGTGTAATTAACTTTACGCTACATCGCCTACATGTGATATGACCGATGAGCCAAAATGCTTCTGGTTGTTTCTAGTGAAATATACAGAAAACCGGCATGTACATACATGGTACATGTAATATGTTAGTTACAATTCTATGCAACCAAAACTTTTGTCATGACGGTGATTGCAACTTATACCATTCAGATACCAACTTAAAAACAATATTTAGGATATTTCTAATCAATGGTTTGGCTTTCATTAGTTCCATTTGTGATGGATAATTTCATAGATAAGTTATTATATAATAATAATAATAATAATAATAATAATAATAATAATAATAATAATAATAATAATGCAATCACATGTGATGAATTTTAAAAATAAATTGATGTTCTCGTTGCTTTATTAACTGATTTAGTGAAATGCTTATATGCTTTTTCATGAATCATGGGTTATATCGAAGACCCAAATTAAAATGGCTCACAACCATAGCCCAAATTAAGATATTCATTGGGTGTAGAGGTACAAACAAGCTGATTCGAACCAATCGTTTGGTTATCAAGCCCGAGCTCAAGCCTTTAGTGTTTATAAGTTTTATTAGATACTACATAATTATCGGCTCCATTCTCTAAACTTTGAATTGTATAGTCAAAGTCAGCAGTCAAACATATTCATTGTATAGTCAAAGTCAGCAGTCAAACATATTCATTAGTCAAAGTCAGTAGTCAAACATATTCATTGTATAGTCAAAGTCAGCAGTCAAACATATTCATTGTAATCATTGTATAGGCCTTGTATTGTAACTATATAAGAGACTGAAATGAGAATGAGAAAGACAAGTTGACATTCATACCTTTCTATATGGTATCAGAGCATTCTTGCTCTAACGAGTACCGATCCCCCCTCTTCTTGAAACAATGTCTTATTTTTCTTAATCTAAGTCATAACTTCCATGCCAACTTTCAACCATTGTTGATCCTCCACTCTCGGCCGCCCACTGCAGTCGTTCACCACCCTTCTGCCGCTTTCACCTCCTTCTTACCCTATGTTCGCATCTCCTTCCCTCTGATAAATGCATCCTAAACTCCTTCATCCT
Organism: Ambrosia trifida; assembly: GCA_028751855.1. Classification (NCBI taxonomy): domain Eukaryota; kingdom Viridiplantae; phylum Streptophyta; class Magnoliopsida; order Asterales; family Asteraceae; genus Ambrosia; species Ambrosia trifida. The sequence continues at coordinate 214,665,612 of CM054122.1, read as the reverse complement.
GAGCAGGCATTCTACTCATTGGCTCTCAACCCACGAGACCATGGCTTGATGGATACTGGAGTCTCCTCTCACTCTGCCAATGCGCAAGGTATTTACTCTCCGTCTAATTTTAATAAATGCACTAATAAAAATATAATAGTTGGTAATGGCATGACCATCCCGGTTTTGGCACAAGGCAACCAAGTCCTCCCACCACCTTTCCCCCCCACTTAAACTTAACAATGTCTTATTTGCCCCAAACATTATTAAAAACCTAATCTCGGTCCGTCGCCTTACCACTGATAACTTACTCTCTATTGATTTTGACCCATTTGGTTTTCTTGTGAAAGATCTCAAAACCCGTGCTCCTATCCTACGATGCAATAGCACGGGCGATCTTTATCCTCTGACTACACCACTCCCACTTCCACAAAACCAACCCTCTGCCTTTACTGTTTGTTCCTCAAGATCGCTGGCATCAACGTTTGGGTCATCCTGGCAATAATTTGTTACAGTCTTTGAAACCGTCTTCTTTTGTTGATTATGGAAAATTTAATAAAACAATTTGTCAATCTTGCATTTTTGGTAAAAGTGTTAAATTGCCATTTTATGATTCGCTTAATTGTACTCGTGCACCCTTTGATATTGTTCACAGTGACCTTTGGGCCTCACCCGTACTCAGTACGGGTGGCCACAAATATTACATCCTCTTTTTTGATGACTTTACAAATTTCTTGTGGACATTTCCCATTGCCAATAAGTCACAAGTCTTCGCCATTTTTACCACCCTCCACAACTTAATCTACACCCAATTTGAGCGCAGAATTAAACAATTCCAATGTGACAATGGCAAAGAATATGCTAATCAAAATTTTTACAATTTTTGCAATCAAAATGGCATGCAATTTCGATTCTCTTGTCCCTACACCTCCTCCCAAAACGGCAAAGCGGAACGCAAAATCCGCACCATCAATAACATGGTTCGCACCCTCCTTGCCCAAGCCTCCCTACCACCTAACATGTGGCACCATGCCCTCGAAACCGCCACATACCTTCTTAACATCCTACCCAACAAAACGTACAACTTCAAATCCCCTACCACTTTGCTCTACAATTGCACCCCGGAATACGAACATCTTCGTGTTTTCGGGTGCCTATGCTACCTTCTCACCCCTTCTACAACAAACTAAAGCATCGATCCCACCCATGTGTCTTCCTTGGTTATCCACCAAACCATCGTGGATACAAGTGTCTTGATTTAACTTCACATCAACTTATTATATCTAGACACGTCCACTTCGAAGAATCCATTTTCCCTATGCCATACATTAACGACCACCAACTCCCTGCCACCCATCACCATCGTCACCACCTTCGCCCACTGTTGCCGCCACCAACCACTATCACCCACCCACCACCACCCATGACAGCTAGCGCCACCACCCACGGTTTATTTTTATCAAAGATTGAAAACGTGAAAGGTGGTAAAACCTATTAGAATTTTTTTATCCAAACCGGTTCGAGTTATAAACCAATTTAGAAGGGAAAGTTTTCGAACCTATCAAATTGATTGGGGTCTGATTACAAACCGGTATTAGGCCAAGAAAAAAAAATTCTAACCGTGTGTTTTTACTTATTTTCAAACCGGTTCACGTTATAAATCGGTTTAAAAGAACGAGACTAAGAACTGATGTCAAACCTACAGAATGGATCGGGCCAAAACTTTTTTTTTGTTGGATTGATTTTAGGTCGAGATGTAGTTGGTGGGCCCGAACAATGGCGAGGCTTAGTTGGGGCGGGAGGGGGCGGCCGATCCCCCCCCCCCCCCCGAATTTTGGTGCATAAGTTCCGATTATATAGTATTCGTATAGAAAATTTTGTAAATATAGGATTTCGACCCCCCGAACCTTCGGGTCAAGCTTCGCCACTGGGCCCGAACCATTTTTTCTAACATTGACCATTTCGATCAATGTGTGTGGTTCACACGCTTCAGAGTACACGCGCCAATGGAAGTTTCAGTCCCACCTCGCAGAAAAATCCTCGATGATGCCTCCTAACGTCTCTCTCTGTCGACTCCACTATCGATTATTTATATATATTCCTTATATCAGTCCCAAACTTCATATTCATCACCAAGATCGTTTCCATTTCATTGCTTTACTAACAATCTTATTAATCAGGGCTTCAACTCCTGTCTGTAATCAATCAATCATCAATGGTTGCAAAAACCGATACTTCTTTTCATTTTGCATCCGATGACTACATGATGGTAGTTGTAACACAACCTATACATACACCCAGATTCAAAAAACCCCTCAAACGCTTTAAAAATACCCTTCAAAGTATAGTCTTCGTCTCTTATCTGAAGAAAGAGAAAAGGGTTGTTCTCAAAAGCTCCATCATCACTTCAATTGACTTCAATTGTGATATTGAAGAGTTAAGGTTGGATGCAACAAGTCAAGATTACTCAATACCAGACTCCATTAACAAAATGGGTCATCTTAAGGTTTTAACTATAAAAGGCCACTGTGATTATCCTTCTAAGTTACATAATCTTTCATTATTGGCTTGTTTATCCAGCTTAACAACTATCAGATTTGAGCACGTATCGGTTCCCTCAATTCAGCCAATCTTTGCATTGAGAAATTTGGAAAAGCTTTCTTTTGTTATGTGTGAGCTTAGTGATGCTTTGATGAGTTTTAACACCGATTCGCCTTATAACATGTTACCAAATCTTACACATCTCGAAATCGATATGTGTTATGATCTCAAACAATTGCCATTAGGAGTTTGTAAGCTTGTTAGTCTCCAGAAGCTAAGTATCACTAACTGTCATGAGCTTGGTTATCTTCCTAAAGGGTTAGGGGGTTTGTCGAATCTTGAAAGCTTGAGTCTGCATAGCTGCACGAAGCTACAAGAATTGCCTGAGTCGATTGGAAGTTTGCGTAATCTTAGTTCTGTTGATATATCTGATTGTTTGAGTATAAGTGTGCTGCCTGAAGAAATTGGTGAACTATGTGGCCTGCGAGTGTTTAAGATGGACGGTTGTACAGGGCTGCAAGAATTGCCAATGTCCATGAGCGAATTGTGGCAGTTGGAAGAAGTGATATGTGATGAAGAGACGTCGTATTTGTGGATGGATATTGAAAGTGATCTTCCTAATTTGATGATTAATGTTGTTGAAGATGATAGATTAGAGACTTTTATGAAAATTGTGCAATAAGGGTTAAGTATGTCTACCGAACACAACTTACATTAAGCAAGGTAGACATGACAACCCAAAACCTAATTGCTTTTATATTTTAATCATGTTTCGGGCGTCTCTTAAAATTTTGTAAATAAATGCGAGTGATTGTTGCGCCTAGGTGCTCGGGCGAGGCAAACACCTTGAACCTGGCCCATCATTGTGTAGTTAGCCACAGAGAAAACAAAGGCCAATGCCAAGTCTGATATGTGTTCCTCTCATCTTGTATCTTTGAGCAACTCTTTCTAATTGTTAGCATATTATTTTTTATTAAAAGGTTATGTGGTTGAGGCTTTTAGAATATGGGATAGATGTATAGATTTAGAGAAGGATTGTATATTTTGTGAGTTAGCAGTTATTTATGTGTTGAATATGTTGGAATATTATTAATCAAGAAATTAGTGTTAATTTGAAGGTCAAACCGAAAAGTCAAAGCAGCCAAGAAAAGGTGCCAAACACAGCAGTTGCGTCGGTTATTAGATCAGTTGTCTCGGTTCTATAGTTAGTTAAGAGGGTGTTTGGGATTGCGTTTTGAATCTGATTTTTAGATTATTGCGTTTTGAAAACATAGATAATCAGTTTTTAGTGTTTGGGATTGTGTTTTGAAAACGCAGATAATCAGTTTTTTAGGCTACCAAAACGCAATAATCTATAAGCAGCTCCACCCCTGCTTTTCCAAAACGCATAATCTGTTTTGAATAATCAATCCCAAACACCCCCTAAATAACCGTCGTATATTAAAGGGTATAAATACCCAAACTATGTTTATTTTATGTGTGGAAATAATAATATTAGTGTGTGCATATTTTCTTGTTTCCCGCCCTCTGTGTTGGAATAAATATACGTTATGTCTTGTATATTTATCGGCATAGCCATTATAATCATTTATATTATGTTTGATCAATTGCTAAATACTCTAAGCCCATTACTGACTAGTCTTTGATGGACGGACTTGTCATTAGTTGGGCCTAACTAGAGTGTCCACTGGGTATGCATAAATAGGAAGAGATTACTACGGTTGAATGATGATGATCACAACTTAATCAATCATAACACCTCTTAGAATTCGTCCCTCTACTCTCTCTCCCATAACGATTCTGCAAAGGATCATTAGCCATCATAACTGCATACCCTAAAAGGAACTCGAACAGACTGACAGGTATGTTGACCTCAACGCTTTCAGCATCAGTAGCAGGTCTCACGAATCTCTCAGGTACATGTTAATTTGTTTTTCCTTTACATACTAACGAAATTGATTCAACAGTCTGTTCCGAGAGTCAATGTACATCAATATAAGCATACTCAAACAACAAACATGTTCTTCCGATAAACCAAGTCTATAATGCGCGAAGCAGGGCAAACTCAACAGAATAGTATGTTAAATCCCGTGACCTTTAAGTGTTGCTTTGTTACTTTATTATTTATATTTATGTGTTAAGGGCTAACTTGTTATTTATTAGTATTAGGAAATATGAAAATTTTGATATATTAGAATCAAACCAAATATACTACTAGTGTTATTAAACTTTACTCTACATATGTGATGAGTGACGAATTCAGGAATGATTTTCAAGGGGTTCTTTTTGTAGATTTTCTATCAATTTTCACTAATTTTTCAACTTTTTTCACTAAAATTTTCAATTTTTTTCAATCAAGGGGTTCCTGAAAACTCCCGGAACCCCCTATGGATCCGCCACTGTATGCGATGTGACCGATGAGCCAAAATGCTTCCGGTTGTTTCTAATGAAATATTCAGAAAACAGGTATGTACATACATGATACATGATACATGGGACATGTATGATGTATGTAACCAAAACTTTTGTCATGACGGTGATTGCAACGTATTCCATTCAGACACCAACTTAAAAACAATATTTAGGATATTTCATAATAAAACAGTAATCAATGGTTTGGCTTTCAGTAGACTGATTGGTGTGGATTCGGGGAAGGCAATCGGTGAGGTGAGTTGGCATATTCTCATATCGGGAACACCGCCCCCCGATTAGAAATCGGTGAGTTCGGGGAAAATCCACCATGTGTACCGAAGCTTTCTACTGGCCAAGAGAAAAGGAACGTTGGAGGAATTGGACCATTGGACGATATGACCGTAGTACAAAAAAAAAGTTAAATCTTTTTCTTTATATATCATACAACCCTTAACATTTTAACCACACAACCAAAATCTTCACAAAAAAAATTATGGATCCAAGGCGTTCAAACTTGCAACCCTTTTTCCCCAAACATCCTCGCTACTCCTTCGACGCAAGCACCAAACTTTCCATACTCCACTACACCGGTCGACCTTAGCACATACGCGTTTGACGGTTTTAGTCAACCCCAAAACGCTTGGCAAATGCAACAACAATAATTTCATATCCAAATGCAACAACATCAAATGCCAATGTTCCCCGCGAGACCTCAATCACAACCCGAACACGATTTTGTATCCTTAGGCGCCGATGACGATATTATACCCGAAACCCAACCAGCTTCAAAAAAAGACACTAAAGGGAAAAAACATGTCGTTGAAGAACGAGGCCCGATCAAGAAGGCGGATAGCTGTAACATCCGGCAAAAATCGATATGTTTCCGTACGTAATTAGTATATGTAATTAACGGTTTAAGTGCATGTTTAAATTAATTGGATTTATTTAACTGATGTCGTAGAGAATAGCAAATTCCCCATAAGGTGCATAGGAATGCACACGTTTAATGATGAAGCATGATAGGATCATGTGCGAATAAACTTGCCCGGTACGGACGTTGGTGATTACCCGGTAAAAATTAAATAAACGAAAAGGATCCTGGACACCCAGGATTTTTAAAGGGTATTTTCACAAAATATAATGTGTTTTGGAACTCCAAAACCATAAGTGAAAACTCTCCATACAAATCTCCCGGTAACGAATAAAGTGCGCGTACCGCACCCGGTACGCGTATAACTCATAATTTCACCTGACAAGAGCCTAACTAACCAACTAACACTTAAACTAGGCTATGTTTAAGTGTTATTAGAAGCTATTATAATGTCCGAATAACACGCGATTAAAATCCGAAAAATACCCGAACGACACCCGAACGTTAAGTGATGAAACTTAACAAATTATTAACAAATATTTTGTGTTGTGGACCCCACTAGACCCACCCCCAAACCGGCCATTTATCCTCACATGGCCAAAATCTTTTTTTATTTGATCAAATCTCAAGGATATCACAAAGATTACATGGGTGGGATATGAAATCTAACATGGATTATCTTGTGTACCTATAAGATCCACAAAATTCATCCATTTCTTATATAAATCGGCCAAAAACAATCCACCAAGATCATGCAAAATCTCCTAGTACACATACATCCTTATTATATGAAGATAATATCTAGTGCTTGGATCCTCATGATCTTGGAAGATATAATATGATTTTGTGTAGATTACATAAGATTACATAAGCCTTTCCTTTTCTTTTTATAAACTCACGGCCAACACCTCAAATATTCACCAAGATCATATCAAATTCTCTAGTACACACATATCTATTTTATATAAGGTTTAAATCTAGTATTGGATCTTGAAAGATCATTGTGAGATATGATATGATATGATTATAAAGATCACCAAGATTAACACTTGAACCAAAAACTCTTCTCTTCCTTTTCTTTGATGTCGTGAGGTTGCAAGAGCACCCACACATCTCCTTTCAAATTCAAACACTCCAAAATCACTCATAAACATTCATCTTCCAAAATCCCATTGTGTTTTTCAAGCTTGGAGCTTAACCACTAAGGAAGAACACACTAAACCCCATCATAATCAAGCATTGAAAACTTCCCTAGCCTTGTGCTAGTTGTAAGTATTCTTGATCATGTTTTGTCTTTAAAAAGTTTATGTTTATTAGCTTGAAGCAAGTTGTACAAGGGGTGAACTTAAATAAGCTTTTCATAATAAAACATATGATTTTTAAAGACTAAAATGGTGTTAAGCTAGTGTGTAATAATCGAAATTTTAGTAATGGATGTTAAGTATTCTTGTAGTTTTTACTAAGATCATGAATACTTGAAGAAAAATAATGATTTGGCTAACACTTGTTAATGAAACTTGGATGAACTTGAACATGATTTTAATCATCATAACCTAAAGATATAAGACTTGTCTAAGTGTTAATTTTGTTAGAAAACTAGTATTGTAAAAATTACATCATCAAAGTCTACTAACTTGAAAAATGTAATTTGGACTTGTTGGACAAAATACACAAATTTCACATATTAGTAGCCTTATTAAGGATATATGAGACTACTAAAAGTATGGAAATGTGAAAATAATCCAACATTATAAAAATGATCCTTTAAAGTCTACTAGTTTAGTAGGAAAATGCTAATCTTGAAAGTTAGCATGGAAAAATGCAACTTTTATAAGTTAAGGGACTAATGTCGTAACTTTAAAAGTTGAGGGACTAAAATGGATATTTTAGAGACTTGGGTCTGAAAAAGCAACTATGGAAAGTTTGGTGTCAAAAGTATAAATAATAATTTTCCAAGGTAGATTGGTAAACACTAGTAAACATACACATGTATTTTGTATAAAAGTGTATTTTTATAAAATGGAGTTTTATAAAAATATGGACTTTTTTAACATATGGATTTATATAAAAACAAAGGTTTTTTTATAAAAATGTTAGACAAACTAAAACTTGGGAGAACTTATATAAAAATGAACACTTTTATATAAATGGGAATATAAAAGTGTTGGAACATTTTTGTATATAAGTTGTCAAGTTTTGTGTTAAAAATACAAAAATGTTTATAAAAACTTCCAAGTAATATGTGTTGAGAATTAGAAAGTTGAATAATACTTCTAGAAAACACATATTGGAAGACTTGGAAAAAGGTTAACTATATATACATATATAAGTTAAGAAATCGGACTTGGACGTGTTAACGAACTAAGACGTAAAAGCGGACAAACGAGAAAAATATCATTACGTCAAGATGAGTAAAAATATATATTTTAAGGAGTTAAAATATATATAACTTGGGTGAAAAATTTACATAACACTTTCCTAAGAGTTGGAAAAATATTCGTGGGAGAAAATATAACGTAAATAATCTAACGATTAAAAACGTTAAACGAACGTATGGACTTAACGAGGAAAATACATATATATATATATATGTTCGGCTCGACGAAATTCTAGTATATTTACTTAATGGGAAAGTAAATATACGGGAAGGAAAACCGAGACGAGTATATATATATATATATAGGAATAAGATCAAATAGGAACCAATCCCCTAGTTAGGAACTTAGGAACCAATCCTAGCCATCCATCCTTGATTTTGATCTAAAGGATATAAGGGTAATTAGACATCTAATTAATTATCTTTTATTTTTGTTAACTGCATAAAATTATACACACTTCCATAAAATTATACATCCATTTCATTCTCCTTTTGATCTTTCCTTTCTCATCGATTAATTCACAGGTACGCAATTTTTTTTTCTCACTTGTTTTTTTTCTTTTGTTTATTAATTGCGATTTATCATATGATCATTTCATAAATTTGTGTTATTATTTTAAAGATTCACTTGTTTTCTTTTTCTTTTGTTTATTAGTTGCGATCTATCATATGATCGTTTATTAATTGCAATTATCATAGGATCATTTCATAAATTTGTGTTATTAGTTTAAGGATTCACTTGTTTTTTTTCTTTTGTTTATTAATTGCGATTTATCATATTGGATTCGTGGTATTTGTATATGGTTTAATTCCATGTATGTAGATATGTATATATATGTGAAGGGGACACCAAATCTGCTGATTTGTATTTTTTTTTTTTTTTGCGAAATAGCAGTTTTTGGATTGCCCAGATTCAGTTTTCGAAGTACACTTCGAATTATACACTAGTGTATATTTTGCGAAATACTTGTCTTGGATTATACAGTTCATCTTTTTTCACGTACAAAATTGTAATTATACACTTGTGTATTACTTAGTGTTATTCGTTGAAGCACACAGATACAATTAGATTTCGTCTTAGTTTATTAGGTTGTTATACACTAGTGTATATTTGCTGAAACTTACAGATACAATAATTTTTTTTGAAGCGTACAGATACAATAACATTAACTATACACAGGTGTATATTAGTTATAAAATATTGGTTAATTAAGTTCTAATGTACATTTTTTATTGTAGGTTCCTCGTCCAGCAAAGTATATGAGTCTCCTGGTGGGACGAGATATTGGACGCCTGTTGTACCAGACATAATATACACTGACGTATAGTTGTTGAATATTATGGTACAGTACAATGTTTTTTGTATCATTAATTGGACTATACCCTGATGTATAATTGTTGAAATATGACTATACACTGACGTATAGTTGTTGAATATTATGGTACTGTACAATGTTTTTTGTAGCAATAATTGGATTATACACCGATGTATAATTGTTTTGAAATATGACTATACACTGACTTATAGCTATTGAATATTATGGTACTGTACAATGGTTTTGTAGGAATAATTTGACTATACACTGATGTATAATTGTTGAAATATGACTATACACTGACGTATAGTTGTTGAAATTTTATGGTACTGTACAATGTTTTTGTAGCAATAATTGGATTATACACGGATGTATAATTGTTTTGAATATAACGATACTAAACACTGTTCTATAGAAACAATTATGGAAACTTAATATTGTTTAATAACAAAACCCATTGATACATTGTTCATGATCTCATATACACAAATGTAATCAAGTACATTATTTCCAAAATTTAAAAAACTTGGCACAAAGTTATAACTATATTAATATTAAAAATAATTCTTTTAACATGTGGAACACAATAGCAAATGTAAAACACGCGCGAACAAAGATATACAACACGAGGGAAGCCCGTGCAAATCAAGAGTAATCTGCACAATAAAACAAAAAAAAATCAATATTAATGTATATTAGTATACATAGATGTACATATATGTTATACATTAATGTATACTAATGTACTAATGTCTACTGTTAGTAAATATACATTAAATTAATGTGTGTTAATATATATACATAGATGTACATAAAGGTTATACATTAGTGTACTAATGTCTACTGTTAGTAAATATATCTATTTATGTATAATATATACTAGTATTAATGTATATTAGTATACATAGATGTACATATAGGTTATCCAAATCAAGAGTAACATGCACAATAAAACAAAAAAAAATCAATATTAATGTATATTAGTAGTATACATAGATGTACATATAGGTTATACATTAATGTATACTAATGTACTAATGTATACCGTTAGTAAATATACATTAAATTAATGTGTGTTAGTATATATACATAGATGTACATAAAGGTTATACATTAGTGTACTAATGTAATGTATGTATTTATGTATAATATACACTAACAAATATACATTAATATTAATTACTGTTTTTATTGTGATATATGTTTTTTTACATTTAATATACATTGGTGCACATAACAATAACATGCCTAACCTCTGAAGACTAATATATACGTAGGTGTACATACAATAGCATGTCTAAAGAGTTCGAAACAATATTTTTTGAATTAACACTAATGTAAGATTTCTTCTATATACATAGGTGTACATAACAATAATAGGTCATACAATGGAAGAAGCATATATACATAGGTGTACATACAATAACACATCCAACGATTCGAAACAACACATTTTTTATCTAACACTTATGTCAGATTCTTATATGTACATAGGTGTACATAAAATAACAAGTCTAACGATTGAAGACGTATATACAGACATATCATACGAACAAATGTCTAGAAACCCTAAAAAAAATTGATTCAACCTACAAAATCGATTTGATACTATACCTGGCATTGTTATTGTGATAAGAACATAATTGATTCAATAATAACAAAATCGATTAGATACTATACCTGGCATTGTTATTGTGGTGTTTGTCAGTTATAATGGATAATAAATAACCTATTAATAATCAAATACCAAAAGACAATATTACCCCTTGATTTAATTAAAAAGTTAATTAATGTTTAACATATTTACCATCATGCCATTGAAGATGGATGGATGAGATTGGTTCCTAAAGTTCCTAACTAAGGGTTGGTTCTCAATTGAACCCTACCCTATATATATATATATATATATGTGTGTGTGTGTGTGTGTGTGTGTGTGTATACCGAACCGACGAGATCCTAGTATATTTACTTAATGGGAAAGTAAATATACGGTGTGGTGAGACGGGTCGAGCGTAAAAATATTATATCGAACGATACGACCTTAAGTATAATTATTTAATGGGAAAGTAATTATACGTTAAGTGAAGTTGAGTCGAGGATAATATTATACAAGTTAAAGAAATATTAACGCGAATATATATAACTTGTAACAAGGGTAATCCATCACCAACGGACCTAGGACATATGTTTAATTAAACGGGGAATTATATGTAAATGGTGGTGTTGGGAGTTGGGTGTACAACTTGCCGGAAAAGCACACGCTATAGACTTAGTGACTTACACGCACTAGGACGTTCGTAGGTGTTTGACCACGGACTTGCTATTCTCTGCTATTTGATTGTACGTTGTACATCAGGTGAGTTTCACGGCCCCATTTTACTGTTTTAACTGGGGGAAAGATATGTTTGTCAAATGTTGTCACATGTTGAAATGTTTTCAAAGGATAAAATGTGATAAGTGGCATGATGAGTACTTGAGCAGTGATCGCCACTCGGGGTTGAGTCCTCTCTTCTGTAACCATTAATTCAGGGAAATGAAACCGAAGGAATATTTGGATAGTACTATTGGTGCCTGACAAGGCCCACCCCTAATCGATAGCGTCGATTATGCATCGGCGTATGCTAGGGGTGCACGTATTCTAAAATTAAGTCGTTGGGTTCCGAGAAACGACTTGGAGCGGGGCATTATTATTAGTCTTGGTTTGGTTATGGGGCTCAAGGGATTGCTCATCATCATAGTTTGTAGGAGCTAGCTACTCCTTACAAAGGCCACCAGTTGTGCAGGTTTCGCATATGTTGTAAAAACGAAATATCGATCGACAAGATCCTAGTATAATTATTTAATGGGAAAATAATTATACGGTAAAGTGAGTCGAGTCGATGGTTTTGAAAACGTTGTTGTTATGAAACTAAAACCTGTGAACTCACCAATATTTTATATATTGACGTCTTTTTAAACATATCTTTCAGGTAACTAAGTGCTGAATAGATATGGGGCTAGTGCGGTGGAATTCGGGATGTCGGATACTGGTCGGGGTTGCATCTATTGTTGCCATCGGGTTGGAACATAAACGGAAATACCCCCACATTGAAACTTAATGTTCATTGTTTTATGTAATGCTTTGTACAGTATTGTAACGAGATACTCATTTTCGACATCCTAATAAATTGATCTTTTCTAATAAAATATAGTTTGTGTTAATCTTGACTTTGATATGCTTTCGAGCGTTGCGCCACGTGTTTCCGCCATTGACGTGGTGTGATAATAGCATTCCTTGGAGTCAAGTCGAGCTCGAAGCCCTAGCACGAGCGTGGATGAACGTGTCTACCGACCCAATAAGAAGTAAGAATTTTTTTTTTAAATATATACATTGTCTTTAAAAAAATATTATCACGTGTAGGTACAAATCAAAGACGGGATAGCTTTTGGAACCATGTTTGCATTCAGTTTTTCAACTTAATGCAACGAGAGTCTTATCGAGCCTTCCATTCCGTTAGTACGAAGTTTAGGGAGATGAACAACAAATGCCAACAATTTGCGGGTGTTTATCAAAATTGTTGGAACAATCGAAGGACAGGTCAAAGTGACGAGCAAGTGTTGAAAGATGTACTTAAGAAGTTTAGCACAAGGAAAGGAGGTGGGCGTACATGAGGCCTTACGAGATTTTGAGCAAATGTGAAAAATGAAAAGTGATGCCAAACGAAGTGGCACAAGCAAAAAAAGAACGAAGACGAGCACCTCGGGAAATTATAGTGCAGGGGGCCCGATGCACATTGTGCTATAAATATAAACGATGACCCTGAGTTTGAAGATGAAGCTCCAACTCCCGAATCGGAGCGGACAATTAGAAGGGACCGCGCGAAAAAAGCCGCCTCGAGCTCAAAAGGAAAGACCTTCGTTTCGAAAGAAAAGGCGGTAGAGAAAATAGATGCCTTGATTGAAAACTTTAACGAGTTTAAGGCAGAGCAAAAGGAGAGGTGGTTAGAAAGAAAGAAGGACAAGGAAGAAGTCACGGCGAGGGAAATGGAGAGGCTTCAATTGGATAGGGCACGACTCAAGTATGATCTTGCGAAACATGAACAGGAAGAGTTTAACATGATGGAGACAAGTCTCGAGGGCCTTTCCGAGCAAGAAAAAGCGGTAATGATCAAGATGAAATACAAGATCGCAAAGAAGTGGCTTGGATGACAAATGCCGTAGTTTCTGTTTTATTATGTATTTTTAGGCTTTTTTTCGTTCCTATGTATTGTAGTTGGTATTTCTTTTTTTTTTTTAATTTAACGAAGTTTCTTTAATTAAAAAAAAATTTTGCCCATTTTTTTTTATTTTTACGGTTTTTTAAATTTATTTTAATGAATTTATATTTATGAAATATAAAAATATATAACTAAATAAAAAGGAAAAAATAATAAAAAAAGGAAGGGGAATGGGGGAAACTATTTCCAAACTTTTGGGGGTGAAAAAGGGAAAATGATGTGACGATTATGTGACATTTGGAGGAGTTGGGGGGAAAGGGAAACCACACCATATAGCCTTAGGGTCTGTTTGGTATGGGGTAATGGAATGGATGAGGAAATGGAATGGACGAGATAATTGAATGGACAATGTTATGAAATACAGGGTGGTCCCTAAAAATCTCTAAAAATTCATGTACCATATTCGAACCGCTAAAAAATAGGCCTCTTAGGCCCAAGTTTAAGTGTTAAATGAGTTATATACAAAATATATACATATATAGGAATTTTTTTAAAAAATTATGTCCTCAAAATTTATAGACCCTGTCTGGTTGGCCTCCTCGGACCACCATAAAGACGGCCCTGATGAAATAGATCACATGTGATGAATTTTAATTGATGTTCTCGTTGCTTTATTAACCGATTTAGTGAAATGTTTATATGCTTTTTATGGGTTATATTGAGACCCAAATTAAATGGCTCACAACCATAACCCAAATTAAGATATTCATTGTGTGTAGAGGTGCAAACGAGCTGATTCGAGCCGCTAGTTTTGTTATCAAGCCCGAGCTTAAGCCTTAAGTGTTTATAAGTTTTAATCAAACTCTTTTTAGACTTATAGGTAGTAGTTAACATCTAGCCAAGCTCGAGTCAAGCTTTGACCCATTTAAAGTACTGCATACAAGCTTGAGTCGAGCTTAGTCTCATTTTAACGTGCTTCTCAAATTAGCTCGAGCTTCAATTTCTGCATAGAGCCAAGCTTAAACCCAAAATCATAAGCTTGAATCGAGCTCGAGCTTTATGATGAGCTCTGAGCTCAAGTAGTGTAAGGCTCGGTAACTCCAATTTACCCATAATCATTAGACTATATTAATAAACCAATGGATTTGAACAGTACTTTTATTATTTTTTTATTTTTTTGTAGTTTATAAATATCTTTGTGATGAGATGATTTACAATATGATTTCTTGATCTGGTGGTTTTGTTGTTGCTTATCATCCTCAACATCTCAGGTTCGAGTCTGCCTGGATTGGTTTTGTTGTTCCCATTTTTTACCTCTACTTATTTTTTGTGCAAGTTAGGAAGCTGAGTGTACAATATAATTAAGCATACAACTTATCCTTTATATATTTCAACCACGTGTACCTTTACGTGTCCTCACCACCTCCATCATTTAATTACTCTCAGTCTCTCTCTGAAAACCCTATCTCGTGTCTTCAAATGGAAGACTCTTGTATCTAGCAACCATACGTGATACGTGTCTTCAAGCAGAAGATCTCTCATATTTGTAGCTTTCTCTTTTAGATTCTTTTGTTTCTCTTATTTGGTGGTGATTCTCAGCAGCCACCATAAGCCCTCATAGCCACTAACACACACACACACACACCACGTATTCTGTATTTTATAAAGAAAGAAGGAAGGGAAGAGAGGGAAGGTCATCGGCAAAGGTCTTCGGCCGATCGTTCTCCACAGGTCAGGATATTTGAGGTCATCCATTGCCAACTCTTCTCTTCTTTTCTCTTCATGATTAATATTATTATCTCTTTGATTCGTCTTTAATTGTGTTATCTAATCCCATGCCTAACTGTTATACAATTTAATTTAAATTAGGGTTTGTAATTACAGGATTTCCTTGTGTTATTATTCAGCTATGGCTTCAAAGCGGATCAAGGATCTTCAGAAAGATCCTCCTACCTCTTGTAGTGCAGGTATTGCATCCTTTTAGATCTGTTAGCTCCCGTTTTTTATGTGTTTTTGTGAAATTTTGATAAGATCTGTTATGTTTTAGGTTTAATTATGATTTGTGTGTTGAATTATGTTCTTGTGGCTTTGATTTGTTGTTTTATGTGAGGAAAAGTTCGATTTGTTGGTCATTATGTGGAAATTGTGAGGGAATATGATGTAGATGAAGTGATTTGGTTTGTAGGATAGGTTTGTTTGTTTGTTTATTGATGTATGTTGTGGATCAATGATCCTATGGAGCCGCAGAACACAGCCGAAGCCGTTTACTCAAGTTGATTATGGAACTGAACAGTTGTGTGTTCATGTGAATATACCAAAAATAGCTAAATTTAATTTAATGTGGACCACTAGCGTGTCTTTAGTATTTTCTTTTAGAGCTTGGTGTGGCCGAAACGATCGTTCTGCACAAAGTATGGTATTTAAATCTTTAATGAGGCCGACCCGTTGTCCACTTTTTTTAAAAAAAAATTGGTTACTATACAGGATGCATCGGCAAGCGAGTAATACTTGAAGTTTGGTGAAATTGAAATTCCATACAGATCTCTTATTTGTTGCCTTGGATTGTTAGGTATCAAAGAGCCTTCAACATCAGAGTTTTATGATGTGTTTTGAAACTTTACATAAGCAAATATGACGCCTAAAGTTATAAATGATTTAGGAAGTGAGATTATAAAATGTGGCCAACCATCTGCACTGATTATATGATTGGTTCAAATTAACTTAAGTAGACGGATAAGATATATCAAAACTATGATTTTACATGTTCTTTTTCAGGAAGTAAACTTTTGGGGGCCAGTTAATACCACACATTTTGCACTTCCATAAGAGCAAGGGCATAATAGTTGTGATCGGTTCAGTTGCGGGATGGTTCAACTCTCCCAAAGTAAGCATCTATAATGTAAGTAAAAAAGATCATGTATTATTCTTATATTTTTGTTAGGGGTGAGCATTTCGCGGTTCTGACCGTGGGAACCTTGGACCCCACCCTCCAACACTATGTTTTAAAAAGCGCGCTTGAGACGCGCTTAAGCGCAAAGCGCACCTAGGTGCAAATCCGTGCGCCTTATGTAACCCTAGGCGAGCAGTGTACGAAAAGCGCAAGAAAAGCGCAAAAAGCGCAAGAAAAAAGCGAGAAAAGCGCGCTTTTTGTACACATGATGTTTTTGTGCTTAAAATTGTTATACATGTAGCTAAAAAGGTTGTACATTTTAGTTAAATCATATATATACCTTATTTGTATCTATATTTTGAGTAAATAATGCTAAAAACCTATAGCATATATATAAAAATTATATAATTGCTTTGCGCCTCGCGTACGAAAAGCCCACCGCTTTTGCGCTTTGCGCCTCGGTTTTAGACCTCGTCGCTTTTGTGCGCTTCGCGCTTTTTAAAACCAAGTTCCGGGTACAAATGTTCTTGAATTGTTGAGTGGTCTTTGTTGTTGCTAGCATATATAAGTGAAGCTGAATTTTAGAATTATTTTAGGTGGCTGGTTTTGTGGTCAGAGGACTACAAGCCTGCATTTTCTTATGACGTGTATACAAGTTGACAGTTGTTTTCATTCTATTTCTTTGTAATAGTATGATAGAAAACCAGTAACCTACATTTCATCTACATCGATTTCCTTTTTTGAATTACAGATAATTTCGCTCATGTTTCTTCGATTATGGTTTATGTAAGATCCCCTAATCGCTAATAAAGGTAATTAATTATATGAACTGATCGTTCTACTTATCGTGTGTACATGATGATTGATTTGTTTTCGATTACAAGACCTTTATGTAAACAATTTGCTTGCCCTATGGACTGGTGCCGATATAGGTTTTAAGAATAACAGCGCAAAAAATACCCACTTTTCTCTCTAATCAGGTAATGTACATAGGACATGGCTCAATATAGTTCTTAATTCTTCATGGTTTTCCTTTTCTCTGTGTATTCCAGCTTATTTTAACAAAATTTATGTTGATCATTTTCCTTTCTCAAAATGCAGCTTTCCCCTGAACTTTCATTATTGTTTGTGTAGGTTTTGCGTCAATGTCTCGCCCAATAATAAGCTTAACTTTTTATAAGTTTACTATTCATATACATAAAAACAATACCACATTTATAACCACTCTTTAGACCCTAAGTTTTTTATGTCTTGTAGAATCCATAGTGTTTAAAAAATGTGGGTACGCTGCAGTAGTTTTAGGCCAAAAAATTATAGTTCCCCTTAGAGGAATCACCTCATCTCTAGCAAGGACCTTTAGTCTAAAGATTTGTTAAAAAAAATTAGTGCCTCATAATTGAGAGTTTACATGTGAATCAGCCAAGAATTAGATAATCTTTAATTGACCAGCTGCGAACAGGTTCAACTTAGGCAATTAACCAGACAGATTGAACTTGTCCAACTGCAGGAGATCGAGGACAAATGGATATGGATTCCAACCTCGGATGGGGTCTTTTCAGTATCATCATGCCGGAAAGTGTTATCCAGGTTTGCTGTCCCGTATAAACCTTTTGTTTGGATCAAAGGAGTGCCAAAAAAGGTTAATATTTTTTGTTGGAGGGCCGATCAAGACCGTCTACCAACTCTCTTAGGCCTACAAAAAAGGAATACATTCCATGGGTATCCCACGTGCAGGTTATGTGCAGCTGTTATTGAAGACGTTCATGCGTCGTCGCTGCAGGTCGGATCATGGTGTAATGTTCCAGCTGCTCCATTTGTCAACATCCAAGAATTATTCTCTTGGTATAAAGCTGTGGTTCTGCCAAAAAAGAAACAAAAACTCTTCCAAACAGTAGTTTTGGCAATGTCTTGGGCGATTTGGAAGGCGCGAAATGATCTTATTTTTAATGGGAAACGGGCGATAGTGGAAAAGATTTTCAACGAAGGGCAGGCAATGGCGTTTATGTGGGCGAAACATAAGGGGAAATGGAATCATTTGGAATGGGACAAGTGGATCCGGTTTGAAATACACGTCGAAAGTAACGGCTAACGGATTGTTTTCTTTAGGTTTTGTAATGGTTTTTGTTTTTTTTGGTGATGTACGCCTCTGGTTGAGTGTTTAGCGGCTTGCTAGCACATGGTCTGTATTTTTGAGGTTTGGAATAAAAGTCTTTTGCCTTTCAAAAAAAAAGGAAGTGGGCAAAAATTGAACTAGCCTTCTGTAACTAACATTAAATATTTCGTAATCATATACATGTAAAATCCTTCATGTTTTGTAACAGTTGTGTAGTGCAAGCGATGTTATTAGGCAAATTACTTATAATATGTCTAAGTTCAAGCCGTTGCGTTGCAGCGTCATTATTATATGTCAGTAGCGTAAGAAGAAATCCTTCACTGACCAGCTTTGTTTATCCCTTTTGCGACTTTAATGATACTAAGGTTCTTAAAGTTATGTAGACAGAACAGTTATAGCAATTGTACTTGTAGTTTGTGTCTAATAAACATTTTTGAAATCATTTATAGGGCTTATACAAGTAATAAAGAGTTATAGCAATTGTGCTTGGATTTTATATAGTGTAAACAAAACATCAGTGGATGACACGACAAAAAAAGGCGCCGCAACGCGCGCCCTGGATGAACACCTAGTTGTATATAAATTTACAATATTGTTAAATTTTTATGATACACAAAATATGATGACGGTATAGGTATATGCATATTTGAGGATAGATGAGGGACCATATACGTACTTTTGTAAATTCGTTTTTTCATGTCTCCTTCCACACGTTGTTTAACTCGTCAATGGAAATTTCAACCCATCTTTCAAGAATAATCCTCGTAAGTCGTAACATCTTTACATCAGTAATTTTCTGTAAATTACTGTATAATACAATATATATACATGTTACTCGGTACCAATATTCGTCACCAAAATATATCATTTGTATTCTGAGTTCATTTCATTTCTTCAATCTCATATTACTTCACAAAAAAAATCTTATTACAGAACCAACTTCTGTGTGTAATCAATCATCAATGGTTGTAGATATCGAAACTATGTTACGACATGCATTCGAAGAAATATCAAAAGTTGTTATAGCGGAAGCTATACAAACAGTCAGATTCAAAACTCTTCTCAAACGCCTTGAAAATACCCTCAAATGCATCGAGCCGGTGTTTTACGAAAACCGGAGGTTGATCAAGGTGTTAGATCGACCTCAAAAAGAGAATATCTTGTTCATATCTTATTTAAAGACAGGGAAAAAGCTTGTCCTCAAAAGCTCCAGGGTCGCTTTCCGTAATAGGTACCAAAAACTTCTTCATTCGTATAAATTGGTTTGGTTGAACAACGAACTCGTGAGGTTCTTCCAGACCGAAATGCAGGTGAAAATGGCGAGCGATATGAGGATTCCAATGGACATAGATGATCATTTAGAAGACAAAGTGGACCAACTGCTTCCGGTTTTTACTAATCATGTAAGTGTTGGTTTCGATTCGAATCTTGAAGAGTTGAGATTGGATGCTAGGAGTACAAATTACTCAATACCAGAGTCCGTTAAGGACATGGGCCAACTTAAGGTTTTAAGTATAATAGGTCACTGTGATCATCCTTCTATGTTACATAACCTTTCATTGATAGCATGTTTATCCAACCTAACGACTCTCATATTCGAGCATGTGTCGGTTCCCTCTATTCAGCCCATCTTTGCATTAACGAATCTGAAAAAACTTTCTTTTGTTATGTGTGAGATTGGTGATGCTTTGATGAGTTTTAACACTGAGTCGCCTTATAACATGCTACCGAATCTTACACATCTTGAAATCGATATGTGTTATGATCTGAAAGAACTGCCATCATGGATTTGTAATCTTGTGCATCTTCAGAAGCTAAGTATTACTAACTGTCATGAGCTTGGTAATCTTCCTAAGGGGTTAGGGGGTTTGTCAAATCTTGAAAGCTTGAGTCTGCATAGCTGCACGAAGCTACAAGAATTGCCTGAGTCGATTGGAAGTTTGCCTAAGCTGAGTTTCATTGATATATCTGATTGTTTGAGTATAAGTGTACTGCCTAAAGAAATTGGTGAACTATGTGGTCTGCGAGTGCTTAAGATGGACGGTTGTACAGGGCTGCAAGAATTGCCAATGTCCATGAGCGAATTGTGGCAGGTGGAAGAAGTGATATGTGATGAAGAGACGTCGTATTTGTGGATGGATTTACAAAGTGATCTGCCTAATTTAAAGATAAATGTTGTTGAAGATGATAGATTAGAAACTTTTATGAAAATTGTTCAGTAAGTTTATGACAGGAAAGGCTTTGGTTAATATGTTACATATATAATAATGTTTATTATAACTATGTAATTTAATGTTTATTATAACTATGTATACGGTGAATAAAGTTATATATATTTCAGTTGGTTCTTTAAGTATCTTGTAACATTAGTACCTCAATTTCTTGTCTTAGGATTTTAATATCCTTTTCTCTTCTACCATGCGGTATGAATTTTCATTACAACAGTCTAGTGCAAATAAATAAAAATATAATCAAAGCCTGCTTGGACAAGTACAGGGAGCATACGGTTCCCTGTAAAGAGCTGCTCGGGTTCAAGTACAGACATGACTGGGTTCGGAATGTCCTTTGGGACATTTTAAGAAGAGCTAGGATATCAGCCAAGAAGGAGGCTCGTGTCAACTTTCTCTCGGACCCCACGGGAGGGAGATCCATCATACGGCCAGCAGATTTGCTTGTCTTTGGGTGGGCTGGGGGAAACACGCTTGTGTTAACCTAACAGGAGTATCCCCTCTATATGGTTTGAGGGATAATGGGTTTGTAGCAAGGCATGTTGTGCGAAGGGCGGATATGAAGAAAGTGGAAAAGCATGCTAAAGCCTATGAAGAGAACCAACACGCCTTCGTTCCCCTGGCTTTTGATATCTTTGGGTCTTTGGCACCGGAAGCTATCCGTTTTTTGACCAGGGTCCAACGGGCTATCCATAGCAATGTTTCGACCCCGGGGGGCAAGGATTTTGTGACACCCGGCAAATTCTGGTTAACAACGTTGTCTAGATGAAAGTCTACCTTAGCGAGTCCCGGGAATTTGGTGAACGAGTGTGAATATGTTTGTTTGCAAGTGTTATGTGTTTACAATCATTATGTGACTTGTCGGTATGTGAAAATGTGTTAACATATGTTAAAACGGGGTTTAACGCGCAAAATACATCGAACCAACCCCTATAGGCGATTAGGGAGGCTAATCGCCTATAGGGCATGCATTTGGGGAAACATTACATGCGATTGGGGGGCTACTCGCATGTAATGACATGCGATTAGGCCCAATTGCATGTAATGTCATGCGATTAGCATCCCTAATCGCATGTAACTGCTGCACAATCGCGTGTTACGGGCTGGACGACTAAAAACGACTATAAATACAATGCTTGACCTCCTAAACTTCATAATACAAACCCTAGTCGTCCCATAACCCGCCCCAACACACACACAACCTCTGGAACGCGATTTTTGATCAAAACACAAGGTTTCAAGCTTGTTTCATCAATCTTTCATAAATCTAAGGTGTGGTTTCCATCTATGCAATCTTATTAAACGTTTTTATTAAATCCCTAATGGTCCAGACCTGTTCTAAAACGTTTAAGCTTTCTGAAAATCGTTAATAAGTGTTATTAATCGGATTCTAACTATCATACATGTGTTATGTGTGTTTATGATTAAAAGCTAGGGTTTTTATGATCTAAAGATGGATGATTTCATGTTATTAGATTAGTGTCAGATTAATAATAAAGGCATGATGATAGAATCTGATTTATTGTTCATTAGGGTTAACGTTCTTGCATGATAATGTGATGTTCATGTTGTATGTATTGTTTGAGATGCATGGTTACATTCAGGGCTGTTAGATCGAGGCTAAACGAAGGATTTTGGTTTACACATGTTGGGTATAGTTATTAGATTGATATTTGACGTTTACACACGTTCCGGATCTGATTTGGAGTGTTAAACGCGCGAAAAACCGGAACAGCTGGGTTACAGGCGATTAGCAACCCTAATCGCCTATGTTAGAGGCGATTAGGAAGCCAATCGCCAGTATGGGCTCCCCAATCGCATGAAGTACATGCATTTGGGGGCTAATTGCCTCTGTTACATGCAATTGTGATCCTAAATGCTAGTTAAGTCCTGAAATACATGTCTTATGACCCTAATCGCCTATAAACTCAAGATTTACATGTCTTATGACCCTAAATGCCTATATTACATGCGATTAGCCTTCCTAAATGCCTGTTGACCAACCTAAATGCTAGTTGACTTTTCCTAATCGCGTGTACTGCTGCTGTAAGTGTAAATTAGCATCCCGAGACCCGATTTGATATCTAGGAACATGCTAGGAACCCCGTAACATATCTAATAACTTGGTAACATATGTTTGGATGTAATTACGTGATACGTGAACTACGTGCTATAAGTTGTTGGACGTTAACGTATGTTAAGTGTGATTGCATGATTGTTTGTTTGGGAGCGTAAACATAACACGGGGAGTCTCGGGTCACCAATGGGATGTTGAGTCTTGTACATTGGGTCAGTTAAACAGTCACGGTGTTTTCAAACGAACTTGGTTATGGTCTGGACATCTAGGGACTAACTAACCTGCGGGTTATTAGTCTAAGTACTTGTAACTGTCATATGTTGGGTCGCCGCTATACGGGACTAGCATAGCTGCTGAGTTTATTCGTGTTACGGAATAACGCAACTTAAGGTGAGTTTACGGCCCCTCTTTTAACTGGTTTCACTTTTCGGGGGAGAAAACATGTGTTAAAACTTATGTTTGGTAACTACTGTCATACTATGGGTTTCTATTGTTTACTATACGATCTTTGGAAGTCCCGGGGGGAACCATGAATGTGCGGGTTTGCACAACGGGGAAATGTGAATAGCGCTATTGGGAGTGACCAACCCCGCTCGTCGACTTGGAGGGTCGGCGGGTGCATATTGTCTCAAACAGGAACAACAGGTTACTACATCGGGCACGACGTTTGGTTTGCGAGTTAGTAATGGTTTTCCAATCGTGATAGTAACAAAACATGCGCCTAGCTAGCGTACTATGGTTTTCGATTTGTTATAGTATGGACAGGTTGAACTTGGTACTTGGATTACAAAACCTGTAAACTCACCAGCATTTTTGTGCTGACGTAAACTTTTACATGTTTTCTCAGGTCGCTAAGGTAGCACAAAGGAACTAGGGCGCGCGCGTCTGCACGGCGTCTAGTTAGAGTTGCATGGTTTTTCAAACGTTGAACACTTGGTTTATTTTGGATTATGTTTTGAATAAGCTTCCGCTGTAGTTGGGAATTTTAAACTATGTTTTCTTAAATTGCATATGTTCATTTAGACTTGTTTATTGTGATCGTTGGTTTGGATCCTGGTTTGTCATACGCCTCGCGGTAAAACTCCGCAAGTGGATTTTGAGGGTGTGACAGATTGGTATCAGAGCCAATGGTTATAGTGAACTAGGACTGCATGTAGAGTCTAGTCTATAGCCGAGTCACACACACTAGACGATCACATAGTACTAAACATTTTGATGGATTACGTATGGGCTGTCGGGGTGTCTTTAAATCATCTGATCTTTCTATGTTACATCATCCGTTCTATCCTAGGTCGAGTTACTTGCTTTCTGGGCAGTGTGGTGTATTGGGGTAAATCGTGTACTCTTGAGATTTGTCCAAGGCTCGGACATCTCCCTTTCATACTCCAATAGAAACACTTGTCATAAACTACCGTAGCATTACGGTGTATAGCTAAGAGTCTATGTTCGGTGATTTGAACTTTGAACTAGGAGAACACTTGGAGGACCATGTAGAGCGGTTTATCATTTTGGGTGCACACAAAATCATAAACCGAAATGCATGAAAGCCCTGGTGAGCTCTGGGTTCGAATGGATAGTCCTGGATTGGATCTAGCTTTGATATTGTAAACGTTAGTAGTTATCATTAACTGCGAAACTAAATTTTCTCGTTCTTTCTGCCAGAATCATGTCTGGAGTACGAGGAGGACGTGGAGGTGGTCGCAATGGTGGACGTGGTGGTGGTCGCGGTGGTGCTGGTGGTCGTGGAGGTGTTAACCTATCACAGGATGATCTGAACAATTTGCTACAAGCTGCCTTCCAGTTAGGGTACAATGGTGGTGGTAAGTTGATTTATCAATTTTCTTTGCCTCATTAGTGAACCTTGTTTACATTCGTCGTGTTTCCTCACGCGTTTCATTTCAGGTGGTCCTGTTAACCCACCCCCACCCATGTGTACCTACAAGATGTTTCGGGATTGTAAGCCCCAGGAATTCTCTGGCACTGAGGGTGCGGTGAGCTTGCTTAGGTGGCTGGAGAAGGTGGAGTCGGTGTTTCTGATGTGTAACTGTCTCCCAGTGGATCGGGTCAAGTATGCTGCTGCTTTATTCCAGGATGTTGCTTTGACCTGGTGGAATAACATCACTCAGAACATGGGTATTGGGGAGGCTTATGCTATGCCTTGGGAGAATTTCGTGCAATTGTTGAAGCGTGAGTACTGTCCAAGGGAAGAGGTGCAGAAGTTAGAGCACGAAGTGTGGAACCTCAAGATGTCTGGGTCTGAAATTGAGAAGTATACTGTGAGGCGTAACGAGTTGGCAGTGCTGTGTCCCGATCTGCATGTGCCAGAATACAGGAGGATTGAGCATTATATCTCGGGGTTAGTGCCAGAAATCGCAGGGTTGGTAGCTGCTGGAAATCATCCTACATACTCAGAGGTGGTCCGATCGGCTCATAGGATGACCAACTTGAAGGTGAATGAGGGTATTTTGCCTGCTAAGGGTTCGACTGTCAAGGCCCCAGAGAACAACAAGCGTAAGTGGGAAAACGAGGGGAAAGGATCTGGGCCAGCACAGCAGGGTAAGAGGTTCGATAATGGGGGTTCTTCTTCTACTGGTAACAAACAGGGTGGTTATGCGGGGAAACTGCCTAAATGTAACAAGTGTGGATGTCATCATCAAGGGAACTGCGACAGTAACCGTTGTCATCGCTGCCAGCGAATTGGGCATTTTGCTAAAGATTGTCGGGCTACACTTCCATCGACCCAGGCCCCAAGCAATACCCCGGCTCCTGCTGCTCAAGGAACTACGGGAAGACAAGGATGTTACAACTGTGGTGAGACTGGGCATTACAAGAAGGATTGCCCGAAACTGAAGCAGGGCGGGAACAACGGTAACGGAAACAACGGGGGCGGCGGCAGAAATGCACGTGCCTTCGTCATTGGAGCCGCTGAGGCTAGACAGGATCCTGACACAGTTACCGGTACGTTCCTTCTCAATAATCGCTCTGTTAGTGTTTTATTTGATTCCGGTGCCGATAAGAGTTTTATATCCATGGAAGTTAGTCGACTGCTAGATGTTGTACCCGTACCATTAGAGGCTAAGTATATTATTGAGTTGGCTGACGGTAAGAAGATTGAAGCTACTTGTATCCTTCGGGAGTGTCAACTAGAATTGTCGGGTTTGTCTTTTCTCATCGACCCTATGCCAGTACCTTTGGGTAGTTTTGACGTTGTGGTAGGCATGGATTGGTTGTCTTTGTATCGCGCGGAGATTGTCTGTTACGACAAGGTTATTCGGATTCCTCTTCCTGATGGAGAATTCATTTCTGTGTACGGTATCAAGGGTGGTGTTCCGCTAAACATCATCTCTAGCATGAAAGCCCTTAAGTGTCTTCGAAAGGCTTATCCGGCCGTTTTGGCACTTTTATCTGTTTCCTCTAGCGATGAGAAGAAGATCGACGATATTCCAGTTGTACGCGAGTTTCCTGATGTTTTTCCCGATGATTTATCTGGTCTTCCTCCCCATCGTCAGGTTGAGTTCGGTATTGATCTTGTACCAGGGGCTGCTCCTATTGCTCGGGCCCCCTACCGTCTAGCACCTCCCGAGATGCAGGAATTGTCTAGTCAGTTACAGGAACTCTTGGACAAGGGTTTCATCAGACCAAGTTCTTCCCCTTGGGGAGCCACGATTCTTTTTTTTAAGAAGGATGGAAGTTTCCGATTGTGTGTGGACTACAGAGAACTGAACAAATTGACCGTCAAGAACCGTTATCCTCTTCCACGTATTGATGATCTATTCGACCAACTTCAGGGTTCTAGTTACTACTCCAAGATTGATTTGAGGTCCGGTTATCACCAGTTGCGCGTAAGGGAAGCTGACGTTGCAAAGACTGCCTTTCGTACACGTTATGGCCATTTCGAATTCTTGGTCATGCCTTTCGGTCTCACGAACGCGCCGGCGGTTTTCATGGATTTGATGAATCGCGTTTGCAAACCATATCTGGACAAGTTCGTCATTGTGTTTATTGATGACATTCTGATCTACTCCAAGAACAAGACTGAACACGAGGAACACCTGCGTTTGGTTCTGGAACTCTTGCGACGGGAAAAACTTTACGCCAAGTTCTCAAAGTGTGACTTTTGGTTACGCGAAGTTCAGTTCCTAGGACATGTGGTTAATGAACTAGGAATTCATGTCGATCCAGCTAAGATCGAAGCGATCAAGGACTGGGGAGCACCAAAGACGCCAACTGAGGTGCGGCAATTCCTAGGCCTTGCGGGCTACTATCGTCGTTTCATTCAGGGGTTCTCGAAGATCGCTCAACCCCTCACCACTCTTACTCAGAAGGATAGAAAATTCGACTGGGGTGAACCACAAGAGTCGGCATTTCAAGAACTGAAGTCTAAACTGTGTTCCGCTCCTATTTTGTCCTTACCTGAAGGCCCTGATGATTTCGTTGTTTACTGTGATGCTTCTATTCATGGTCTCGGTTGTGTATTGATGCAACGCGAGAAAGTGATTGCGTATGCTTCTCGTCAACTCAAGGTACACGAGAAGAACTACACCACCCATGACTTGGAGTTGGGTGCAGTGGTATTCGCGTTGAAAATTTGGAGACATTACTTGTACGGTACCAAATGCACCATCTACACCGATCACAAGAGTCTCCAACATATTTTCGACCAACAACATTTGAACATACGACAGCGTCGTTGGATTGAACTCCTGAACGACTATGACTGTGCCATTAAGTACCATCCTGGCAAGGCGAATGTTGTAGCAGACGCCTTGAGCAGGAAGGAATCAACTAAACCTCGTCGCGTTCGGGCGTTGCAACTCACCATTCATTCATCTCTACCTGACCAACTCCGTTCTGCCCAGTTAGAAGCTTTGAAGGAGGAAAACCTTAAAGCTGAAACCATGCACGGTGCCGACAAGCACCTCGAGCGAAGGCCTGATGGCCTGCACTACTTCGCAGAACGCATATGGGTTCCTTTATTCGGGGGACTTCGGGAGCTTGTTTTAGATGAGGCTCACAAGTCCCGGTATTCTATTCATCCTGGTTCAGATAAGATGTACCAAGATCTGAAGGTGCTTTACTGGTGGCCAAACATGAGGTCGGATATAGCCTCATACGTGAGCAAATGCTTGACCTGTGCTAAGGTCAAAGTGGAATACCAGAAACCGTCGGGTCTCTTGCAACAACCTGAAATTCCGGAATGGAAATGGGAACGGATTACAATGGATTTTGTCACGCAACTTCCTAAGTCACCAAGCGGGAATGATAAGATATGGGTGATTGTTGATCGGTTGACAAAATCAGCCCATTTTCTCGCTATCAAAGAGACTGACACCATGGATCGTTTGGCTCGTCTTTATCTGAAGGAAGTTGTTTCTAAGCACGGGGTGCCGGTTTCTATTATTTCGGATCGTGATTCCCATTTTACTTCTCACTTCTGGAAGTCTTTACACAAGGCTTTGGGTACCCAACTAGACATGAGTACAGCTTATCACCCACAGACTGACGGTCAGAGTGAGCGCACAATTCAAACTTTGGAAGACATGCTGCGGGCATGTGTGATCGATTTTGGCAAAGGTTGGGAAGCTCATTTACCGTTAGTGGAATTCTCATACAACAACAGTTATCACACGAGTATCAAGGCAGCTCCGTTCGAGGCACTATACGGGCGGAAATGCCGGTCTCCTCTTTGTTGGGCTGAGGTGGGTGAGAGTCAACTCACTGGGCCTGAACTAGTGTACGAAACATTGGAAAAGATCGTACAGATTCGTAACCGGTTGGCAGCGGCCCGGGATCGGCAAAAGAGTTATGCCGATCAGCGTCGCAAACCATTGGAATTCCAAGTTGATGACAAGGTACTTCTGAAAGTCTCACCGTGGAAGGGCGTCATACGCTTTGGGAAGCGTGGCAAACTCAACCCTCGGTATGTCGGTCCATTTACGATCCTGGAACGGATTGGACCGGTGGCGTATCGTCTCGATTTACCGACGGAGCTCGGTAACGTACATAACGTCTTCCATGTGTCCAACTTAAAGAAGTGTCTGGCTGACGAGTCTCTCATCGTTCCACTGGAAGAGATCAAGGTTGATGATCGTCTTCGGATTGTGGAAGAACCTGTGGAGATTCTAGATTACAAGATTCGTAGCATACGTCATAGCAAGATTCGCATTGTGAAGGTTCGCTGGAACTCGAACCGGGGACCAGAGTACACTTGGGAACGGGAGGATCAGATGAAGTCTAAATATCCTCATCTCTTTCCTAAGGAAGCGTTCGAATCGAGATATGTCTCCACTGCAGCTGAATGAATCTCGGGGCGAGATTCCTTTTAACGTGGGGATGATGTGACAACTCGGGTAAATCTCTCTCTTGGTTTCTATCTTTTGTCTGTTTCTTTTGTTGTTCCTTTTGGGTACTGTGCAATTTTCGGGACGAAAATTCTTTTAACGTGGGGATGATGTGACACCCGGCAAATTCTGGTTAACAACGTTGTCTAGATGAAAGTCTACCTTAGCGAGTCACGTGTATATTATACTTAACTGGGTTAGTTAAGTCGTGTTATGGTCCGGGAACTATCGGTTTAGTATAGAAGATCATTGGATGTTGGTCTAGAAGTTCATTAGATGTCAGTCCTTAACCAAGTGTACAAATGGTGACGATTCGTAGAATCGTGAGGTCATACGGAACATACAAGTCTCGAGTCCCGGGAATTTGGTGAACGAGTGTGAATATGTTTGTTTGCAAGTGTTATGTGTTTACAATCATTATGAGACTTGTCGGTATGTGAAAATGTGTTAACATATGTTAAAACGGGGTTTAACGCGCAAAATACATCGAACCAACCCCTATAGGCGATTAGGGAGGCTAATCGCCTATAGGGCATGCATTTGGGGAAACATTACATGCGATTGGGGGGCTACTCGCATGTAATGACATGCGATTAGGCCCAATTGCATGTAATGTCATGCGATTAGCATCCCTAATCGCATGTAACTGCTGCACAATCGCGTGTTACGGGCTGGACGACTAAAAACGACTATAAATACAATGCTTGACCTCCTAAACATCATAATACAAACCCTAGTCGTCCCATAACCCGCCCCAACACACACACAACCTCTGGAACGCGATTTTTGATCAAAACACAAGGTTTCAAGCTTGTTTCATCAATCTTTCACAAATCTAAGGTGTGGTTTCCATCTATGCAATCTTATTAAACGTTTTTATTAAATCCCTAATGGTCCAGACCTGTTCTAAAACGTTTAAGCTTTCTGAAAATCGTTAATAAGTGTTATTAATCGGATTCTAACTATCATACATGTGTTATGTGTGTTTATGATTAAAAGCTAGGGTTTTTATGATCTAATGATGGATGATTTCATGTTATTAGATTAGTGTCAGATTAATAATAAAGGCATGATGATAGAATCTGATTTATTGTTCATTAGGGTTAAGGTTCTTGCATGATAATGTGATGTTCATGTTGTATGTATTGTTTGAGAGGCATGGTTACATTCAGGGCTGTTAGATCGAGGCTAAACGAAGGATTTTGGTTTACACATGTTGGGTATAGTTATTAGATTGATATTTGACGTTTACACACGTTCCGGATCTGATTT
Source organism: Ambrosia trifida (assembly GCA_028751855.1). Lineage (NCBI taxonomy): Eukaryota > Viridiplantae > Streptophyta > Magnoliopsida > Asterales > Asteraceae > Ambrosia > Ambrosia trifida. The sequence continues at coordinate 214,634,999 of CM054122.1, read as the reverse complement.
GGAGTGTTAAACGCGCGAAAAACCGGAACAGCTGGGTTACAGGCGATTAGCAACCCTAATCGCCTATGTTAGAGGCGATTAGGAAGCCAATCGCCAGTATGGGCTCCCCAATCGCATGAAGTACATGCATTTGGGGGCTAATTGCCTCTGTTACATGCAATTGTGATCCTAAATGCTAGTTAAGTCCTGAAATACATGTCTTATGACCCTAATCGCCTATAAACTCAAGATTTACATGTCTTATGACCCTAAATGCCTATATTACATGCGATTAGCCTTCCTAAATGCCTGTTGACCAACCTAAATGCTAGTTGACTTTTCCTAATCGCGTGTACTGCTGCTGTAAGTGTAAATTAGCATCCCGAGACCCGATTTGATATCTAGGAACATGCTAGGAACCCCGTAACATATCTAATAACTTGGTAACATATGTTTGGATGTAATTACGTGATACGTGAACTACGTGCTATAAGTTGTTGGACGTTAACGTATGTTAAGTGTGATTGCATGATTGTTTGTTTGGGAGCGTAAACATAACACGGGGAGTCTCGGGTCACCAATGGGATGTCGAGTCTTGTACATTGGGTCAGTTAAACAGTCACGGTGTTTTCAAACGAACTTGGTTATGGTCTGGACATCTAGGGACTAACTAACCTGCGGGTTATTAGTCTAAGTACTTGTAACTGTCATATGTTGGGTCGCCGCTATACGGGACTAGCATAGCTGCTGAGTTTATTCGTGTTACGGAATAACGCAACTTAAGGTGAGTTTACGGCCCCTCTTTTAACTGGTTTCACTTTTCGGGGGAGAAAACATGTGTTAAAACTTATGTTTGGTAACTACTGTCATACTATGGGTTTCTATTGTTTACTATACGATCTTTGGAAGTCCCGGGGGGAACCATGAATGTGCGGGTTTGCACAACGGGGAAATGTGAATAGCGCTATTGGGAGTGACCAACCCCGCTCGTCGACTTGGAGGGTCGGCGGGTGCATATTGTCTCAAACAGGAACAACAGGTTACTACATCGGGCACGACGTTTGGTTTGCGAGTTAGTAATGGTTTTCCAATCGTGATAGTAACAAAACATGCGCCTAGCTAGCGTACTATGGTTTTCGATTTGTTATAGTATGGACAGGTTGAACTTGGTACTTGGATTACAAAACCTGTAAACTCACCAGCATTTTTGTGCTGACGTAACCTTTTACATGTTTTCTCAGGTCGCTAAGGTAGCACAATGGAACTAGGGCGCGCGCGTCTGCACGGCGTCTAGTTAGAGTTGCATGGTTTTTCAAACGTTGAACACTTGGTTTATTTTGGATTATGTTTTGAATAAGCTTCCGCTGTAGTTGGGAATTTTAAACTATGTTTTCTTAAATTGCATATGTTCATTTAGACTTGTTTATTGTGATCGTTGGTTTGGATCCTGGTTTGTCATACGCCTCGCGGTAAAACTCCGCAAGTGGATTTTGAGGGTGTGACAGATTTGTTTTCAATAGAATAGGTTTTGCCATTCAAAAATGGGTGGCAGCGCAGCTTGTTGCTCATCTGCCTGCTGTTTTGAAGTAATTTTCCCTTTTAAGGAATGAAATATTTCTGAAGAAAAAAAAAAGATCATAGTAGCGAAAAAGGGGGCTTGAGTTATTATTGGTTGTATGAACCGAAATTACTTAGTGAATCAAAAGAAATATCTTGAATTAAATTAAGAGTCGTTGAATAACTATCGAAACGAACTATTTGATCGGTATTATCAAACGTTCGACCTGATTAAACTCAATATTAACAAAAACAGGATTGTGAACTTTGAGAAGAAAAAAAATAATAATACCGTATCTCACTTACTTTGATCGGATAGTGATTAGTTTTTGTCAGTCCTTTCTGTTTTCGAAAATATTGTATAAATCCCCAAAAAATCGTATCGGTTATTTTCTCACCACTTCCTTTTCATAACCGACTTAATATTTTTTTTTTAATATTATATTCCATACAAGATTTTTGAGATATATTTATTTGACTAAATTGGGACTTCAAGTTGCGATTCATTATCAGGTCCATTTAGAACCAATATCATCAGCCCAATTATATCAAATATTGCCCACTAGATTAATATCTATATCTATACTATCTTATAAGGAAAATGACCAATATAGCCCGTTGACCGCGCATTTTGCACAAATAGCCCCCTCCACCGTCTTTGGAGAGACGGGACACGGCTCCCAACCCGCCTGAACCGTCTCCCGAGAGGCTTCCCATTTCAGCCAACAGAGGACCGCCACGTGGCGTCTCTGATCCCGAGGCTGTACCGTCTCTCTCCAGACGGGTCAGAGATCTCTCCCAGACGGTTCACGTTTCCCAAGACGGCTGACCCTTCGGTTCAACCGTCTCCCAGACGGTTCACGTCTATCAATGCCGGCTGACACTTCGGGTCAACCGTCTCTCAAGACGGGTCACCTTTCCCAAGACGGCTGACCCTTCGGTTCAACCGTCTCTCAAGACGGTACACATTTACCGACGCGGTGGTTCCCGATGAGCGGCGACGCTTCGGTTGTCCGGCTCAGCCCTATAAATACCCGTCTCCCGTCCATTTCCCGTCATCCAACCCCGTCTGAACACAATCCACCACCGTACAACTCCGTCCAAACACCATCTACTACCCGACGACCACCGTCCAACACCGTCCAACACCGTCCAAACCACCGTCCAACACCGTCCAAACCACCGTCCAAACCACCATCCAACACCAATGGCACCCCAAAGATGGACGGAAGAACAAGAGATCGCGTTGATTGCGGCATGGCTGCATGTTGAGGAGAGTACACACCTCAACAACAAATGGTTCCGGATCCTGAATGAATACAACCGGCTCGTTGGGGGCTCACAACGTACCACCGAGTCGCTTAGCCGCAAGTTGAATGATTTGACGACAAAGTGTCAAATATTCAACGGCCACCACAACCGGACCCTTTACGACGTACCCGCAAACTTTCCTGAAGACGTGGCCATTAGACACAGTCTAAGGCAGTATAAAAACAGGGAGGGTAAAGAGTTTAAACATGTGTCCGTGTGGCAAATGATTAAACATCGTCTTATGTAATTTGTAATTATATTTTTATTTATTTGTAATGGTTTTATTTTTAATGCAATAGTTGGTTATATTTTTAATTTGTCGTTTTGTTTTTATATTTAAACGTACTATACTATTACAATCACAAATAAACAATAAATATTATTACAATAACAATTAAAAAACTACACTATTACAACAAACTTTCCGAGAATAAAGAAGCAACAAGAGAAAATTAAAAAGCAACAAGTAAAAAACTACACTATTACAACAAACTTCCCAAATTTACTTCCAGAACTAGGAACTTTGTTTGAAGTAATAGTAATGTCTAACCAACTATTGAGGACTACATCTTAGTGTTAGATGTTTTGTCCTCCACAGCGGCGGTAGTAGCAGTGGTCTACATAGACGTTGTTTCGAATGGTGTATGTGCTCTACATAGACAAGTCCGAAACATTTCCTCGTTTTATGTAACAATAGTTCTCAGTGAGCACACGTCGAACATCGAGACATAAATTCGGAAAGCGAACGAACTTGCCTAAAATGTAGACCACCACATCATCGATCCATTACACGGGTTGCAAACCACGCGCAGATGGAACAACAATCCAAGTAGCCGTACGCAGATGAAACAACAATCCAAGTAACCGGGACATATTTTCCGAAGCCGGTAGGCTTCGGCTGGGAAAGTCTAAAAGGCTTCGGCTGGGAAAGTAAAAAAACGTCATTGGATTGGAAGATGAAAGCTTAGAGGAGACGGGTGGGTGCATGGAAGATGAAAAGCTTAGAGGAGAGCGGTGGGTGCAAATTTCGTTAAGTTAATTGGGGTATTTATATACACTCGTGAGACGGTTCAGACGGTTCAGACGGTTCAGACGGTTCACAAATTTCGTTAAGACGTATTGGGAAAGGTGACCCGTCTGTTTGAGACGGTTGACCCGAAGGGACAGCCGGCATTGATAGACGTGAACCGTCTTTGGAGACGGTTGAACCGAAGGGTCAGCCGTCTTGGTAAACGTGAACCGTCTGGGAGAGATCTCTGACCCGTCTGGAGAGAGACGGTACAGCCTCGGGATCAGAGACGCCACGTGGCGGTTGGGGGGGGTCACAACGTGTCCCGTCTATCCAAAGACGGTTCAGGCGGGTTGGGAGCCGTGTCCCGTCTCTCCAAAGACGGTGGAGAGGGCTATTTGTGCAAAATGCCCGGTCAACGGGCTATATTGGTCATTTTCCCATCTTATAAAGCATTTCAGGAGGGACCTCTTAATTTTTAAGTAATACAATTATAAATGCTTAAAGTACAACACATAATGCATGTAGTAACTACTTTTTAAGGACATTTATGTCTTTTCAAACCTAACTTGCACATATACCCCTTATTAGTTACAGTTTCCCCCCTTATCTATCTATACTATATTATAATTTTAAACAATACTTACATAGTTATCCCTCAACTTTACTCAATTTCTATTTATTTGAATACAAATTACACTTTTGCATCCATATTTTAACCAACTACCCCCAGATTTTTAAACGTTTATAACCTTTTCAGACGATGATATTTTTTTAATATTATTACACCGTATAAAAGAGAATTTTATTCTCTTTAATTTGAGTATAGTATTGTTATAGTTTTTTAATTTTAAAAAAATTATATGTTAGGGTTAAGCAATATCCGAAACAAAAACAAAAGAAAAAAATAAAAATGAACTGAAATCATCTAAACTTTATTATAGTACATTTGTCATCAATGTCTTAAAATTCAACATGTATAATTGCTTAAAGTACACCACACAATGCACATGTTAACTACTTACACAATACTTACACATTTGTCCCCTCAACTATACTCAGTTCCTTTTATTTAAATAATAATTACACTTTTCACCCTTATTTTAACCAACTACCCCACGATTTTTAAATGTCTATAACTTTTTCACACGTTAATATTTTCTTAATATTATTACACTGTATAATAGAGCATTTTTTTCTTTTTAATTTGAGTATAGTATTGTTATAGTTTTTTTTTTAATTTTAAAAATAATATGTTGGGGGTAAAGTAATAACCAATCTATACTATATTATAATACATTTCCCAATGACCTCTTAATATTTAAGTTTTACAATTATAATTGCTTAGAGTACAACACACCATATGTCTTTTATACAATACTTACACATTTGTCCCTTCAACTTTACTCAAATTTTATTTATTTAAATAGTAATTACATTTTCGCACCCTTATTATAACCAACTACCCCCACGATTTTTAAACATCCATAATTTTTTCATTTGTTACATTTTCTTAATATTATTACACCGTATAAAAGAGCATTTTATTCTCTTTAATTTGAGTATAGTATTTTTATAGTTGTTTAATTTTTAAAAAATTATATGTTTGGGTTAAGCAATAACCGAAACAAAACAAAAGAAAAAAAATAAAAATGAACTGAAATCATCTAAACTTTATTATAATACATTTCCCATCAATGTCTTAAAATTCAACATGTATAATTGCTTAAAGTACACCACACAATGCACATGTTAACTACTTACACATTTGTCCTCTCAACTATACTCAGATCCTTTTATTTAAATAATACTTACACTTTTCAACCTTATTTTAACCGACTACCCCACGATTTTTAAATGTCTATAACGTTTTCACACGTTAATATTTTCTTAATATTATTACACTGTATAATAGAGCATTTTTTTTCTTTTTAATTTGAGTATAGTATTGTTATAGTTTTTTTTTATTTTAAAAATAATATGTTGGGGGTAAAGTAATAACCAATATATACTATCTATACTATATTATAATGCATTTCCTAATGACCTATTAATATTTAAGTTTTACAATTATAATTGCTTAGAGTACAACACACCATATGTCTTTTATACAATACTTACACATTCGTCCCCTCAACTTTACTCATATTTTATTTATTTAAATAGTAATTACATTTTCGTACCCTTATTTTAACCAACTACCCCCACGATTTTTAAACGTCCATAATTTTTTCATTTGTTACATTTTCTTAATATTATTACACCGTATAAAAGTGCATTTTATTCTCTTTAATTTGAGTATAGTATTGTTATAGTGTTTTCAATTAAAAAATATGTCAGGGTTAAGTAATAACTGAAACGAAAACGACCTTAAATCAACCAACGTATCTGTCTTTTATTAACGTTGAATTAACATTGTTTCACAATTTCAGGTTAGATTATGTATTTCTGGAAAATCACCAATGTGTTTACAATTAGGGTTTGTCGTTATGTGTGTAACTTCCAAGTTTTTCATGATCACCATAATTTTTTGCACTTCCTCTAGCACACAGGATTTGAATGTTTCGATTGTCGTTAATGCAATTCAAGTTCAGCTAATGATTATGCAACACACCAAAACAAATATTTTGGTTAATTGATTATGGCTTAACGGAACCGTTATAAATATTGTTTCCCGCCGCAACGCGCGGGCACCCCACTAGTATTAATAGCACAAATAAAATAAAGATAGTTGGTTCAAATCTAATAACACACACTAACTCTGTTAGAATTATGAGTCAAAATCAGGTCAAACAAGAAGTCAACTGTGAAAGTCAAAGGGGCAGAATTGGTTCAGTAAAGTACAGGGGGTATTCTGCTATTTCTGCAAAGTATTTTTAGTGTTAGAATATAGTTTAGACTGTTTGTAATAAAAGGTCCAAAGTATAAGGGTTGTTTGTGTCAAAGTCATAGTTTGGTTATTATGTAGGTTAAGTCTGATTAGGGTTTATATAATCAGGTCTTAGGTCATAATTGGGGCTAATCTTCTGTAATCTTTTCTTTTCAATTCCTTTTGTAAATTCGTTCTATCAATAATAGTCTCTTTAATCGTTGGTTAATTTGGTTTGATTGTATTCGTTCTGGTGTTATTACAACAATTGGTATCAGAGCCTAGGTTGTGCTCGATTCAGAACAATCTGGTTGAATCAATGGTGAAAACAACGAAGATAGAGTTAGGAAATATTGATGGGAAGAACGATTGGTCTGAATTGAAGAAAAGAAGGGAAGAATGTAACACCCTAACCGATGGCGGAAACATCGAGGTGTCACGTATGAATGATTGTTCAGTAGCTCATGGTAAATAATAAATTTCAATAATTGATTTAAATAAATTACATACAATTGTTCTATAAGAATTTGTACATCAAAATAAGAAAATACTAGATACACATCTTCAAGCATTAACTCTAATCTTCAAGCAAACTATAACCTGAAACATGTTAAGTTTGAAAACATTGTGGGTCAACAAAAGTTGGTGAGAATTACATAGGTTTTGAATATTGAATAAAATTTGTACAATTCGAGTGTAACATTTGCATGTTTCCAAAACTTTATTGTATTTGCATTTATAGTCTTTGTACTCTAATCGTTTTGAATTAAAAAAAAAATGAATATTCACGCAAATCAAAATTTAAAATAACGTTTGGAAAAAATTGTAATACCCAAACTTTTATTTACATGATTAATAGTTAAATTGTTTTATGTTTCAAAACTAGTAACGGTTTAAAGAAAATGAAAATTTATTTACATAACTAAAACATATAACACAAAACAATTTAAAACTTAAATTGAAAGTCAACAGGCCAACATAAGTATTATTTTCCTTTTACTCCACAAATCAGTTTCAACATGTTTAGTAATAATTATGCAAACGTAACGGTTTTTATTTAGTAACAATTATAGGCATTATTTAGTAATAATTATGTTACATTTTGGCTATAAATATTTAGTCTTCTATTTCACATAGAGGAATTTTCTCACCTATTATTTTATCTAACCATTGATCACCATGAGATCAAGTACCCATATTTATCATAAAGAAGTGTCCTTATGTTACCAAAACTACTCGACAGTCGCCACCGTAAACACCACTCAACAACCACTAACGTCTCCAGCTCCATCATCGTAGAGCCAATTCACTCCTTGCGAAACCTCAATAAATCAACCGCTCACCTCTCCTGTTTATCTCCTTGATGTAAAACAATAACTGACTCGTCTCCACAAAGGAACTACGACAAGACGATACAAGGCGAGTCATACAGTTCTTCGAATAAATTTGACGTTGATCACCATATTCGAGTCCACCCGCTTTAAATCTCGTAGCCAACTTTGTTTTGGCGACGCACGGTAGTAATACTAATCTGTAAATTTAACTATTTATATATTAACTACTGTTGTAATTAAATCTTTGTATTCTATAACATAAAACATTTTTATTTAGAAAAAAATATATGTTTTATGAAATATTTGGAGTTTAAATCCAGAACTTGTGCATTCACATATTGAATTATGAAGGTCAACGACATATATAGCTCACATAAGATTCTTTTAATTGGTTACATTATTACTGAACAATGGTTAAATATTTTTAAAAACGATAATTTGTATGTGACCTTCATAGTCAATGTGCATGAATATAATAGGAGATGTGACTTACAATTTTGTGCTAAAATAAATTATAATAAACTAACCTCATAAATGCGGGGTTTAGGTTTGCTTAAATTTTGAGGACCCTAGGTGTGGACATTTGCTTTTTGCTCGCTAAACTAAGTATAATTTCTTTGGGATTCTCCTCACATCATTGACACCAATTTTCATGTGAAATTTTTTTGCTAGCTTATCAAGGTGAGTATAATTTTCCCCTTTTTACTGTCTTACTATTTTGGGGTGACTCATGTACTTACTATCAAGTTTATAATTCCTTTTACTAAAATAGCAATTCTTATGTGTGTTTGCTTGTGTCATTTTGTGTATCTATGACCTGTCAAATCATTAACCGTTGCGGCCTGGCATTTCAATGAATAGTACTATGGTTTATACCCTTGTGACTCTGTTGAGAGTCCTCGTCATTGCTATGATTACATTACTACTAGCGCATACTATATATATCTGCTTTCTTCTCTTAGGGTTGATTTGACCCGGATACCACTTATTACATAATTGCAAACAATATACGACACATGAATTGCTAAACACTTTTCTACTATATTTATTTAGACAGGGTATGCTCACCAATACAATTTTTTTTGTATTGACCAAATTATTTTGTACATGTTTCAGGTTGTTTTGAGATGCATCCTTTAAGCTTTCGGATTTATATTAGATTTTGATTTATTGTATTTCAATTTAGTTGGCAGTTAGAATCGTTGTATTTCATTTGAATGTAATAAATTATTTAATCAATGTATTCAAATTTACACTTTTAGTCCATGAGCTATTGAATAATCGTCACTACGTGACACCTCGATGTTTCCGCCATCGGTTGGGGTGTTACATCGAGTGTCATGGCAAGTGTAGTCCATATGTGAAAACAATACTACCCGGTAAATCGTGTGCATAATCAAACCTTGTGACTAGAATACTGTGGTCCATCCCATACGCATATGGTTCACTCGTTTATGTTGCGATAACAATCACCCACGCTACCCATACTGGAGGTATCGTATCCAGGTAGGGTTGTCAGTCCAATGGATATATCATTGTTTATCGTTGGCTTGTACAGAGTTAATGATTATGCTAGTCTATTGTGCTTACCATAGTAATGTTTAAGATATAATACAACATAGAATAACACATAGACACTAATGTTGAATTGCAATTGAAAGTATAACATGTTTCACCCCAAAATAGTGAAAAAGGGCTATGTAAACTCGCCTTAGTGCTAGAATTGAGTTCCTTGATATAGAATAATTGTGGCTCTTGTGTCCAAATATCACCAGTGTATTAGGGGTGCGATTTGAAGCGATCAACAGAAAGGTCAAAAGCAATGAAATTCCCAGATTTGGAGGAGGATTTAAGTGAAATTGAGTATGGGGATTTGTTTATCAGCGATATTAGCGTATAGGGGTATGATTAATTTATACTAATACATACGGTTTCGTAAATTTGGAAATTTTGACCCGTATTAATTCGCATACGCGTCTTAGGCTATAATTGGAATGTTATAATTGTGATTTTGCGTGGGGATTAAGCAGAATAGGTTGGCCAAAATCATTCCATAAATGAATTGCAATCAAGAACGCGGATTGATGTTGTTTTTGGAAGGTGTTGGTTCGCAGTTGACTTCATAAGGTCAACTGTATGGATATGGAAAGGTTTATGTTTATAAGGTTTGGATAAAAGTCACAAGAAAGCAGTAGCTCAGTTGGTTGGAGGGATGTGTGTGGAATTTCACTAAAAAATTATTATCATAAGTATATAATATGGTTGTATAAGCCCGAAAATGTCACAAAAGATTTTTAAAATGCACAATAATGTGAAAATGCAACGTTTTATTGATTGAATAATAGAACATGCTTAAACGAAAATGCGAAATGTTACAGTCTCCCCTACTTTTGGAAACTTCATTCCGAAGCTATTAAAAACGCAGGGTTGAGGGTGATTGGGTAGAAATTAGGGCAGCTGTGGTTTGGAAAATTTGGGTTAAGGCACGACATGAATTTATAGGTAATAAGCGGTTTCGAATAATTTGGATGAAAGGATTGATGTGTGTGAGTTAAGGATTGGATTAGGTTGGTTTGACATAGCAAGGAGAATAAGAATCTAGCAAAACACTAAACTTAAGTTTTAGGGATCCTAAAAGAAATGCATGAATTGATTGACTATAGAAAGGTCCAGGTAACTAGAGTTTATAATTGGTTATCTACCGAAGACCTTGATAGAATTTCACACTACCTTAACGTACCTGTAAATTCATGATTACGTTTCGGACCGCAATCACCAACTTACCTTACATTAGGGTTTTGTGTCCTTCTATGACTCTAAACACACATGTAAAACAAATAATGCAAAATAACCTTGTGATTGAATCGTATACAATGTATCCAAAAATGAGTCCAACTGTTGAGAAGGAAAAAGACCTCTACCAGTCAGTGAGTAGGAACCTCTACCGATTATTGAGCAGGTGCGATGGCCTCTACCAGTCGTTGAGCAGGTTGTAAGGACCTCTACCGACTGTTGAGCAGGCATGATGACCTCTACCAATCGTTGAGTAGGTTATTTGGTACTTTACTAACTGTTGAGCAAGTACTTCATCCTCTACCAGTTGTTGATTAAGTGTAACAATTATCGCACATAAATTGCAAGTTGATAATATGTTTAGGTAAGCAAGTTTATAAGTGTAAAAAATATAGTATGTGAGTTGTAATTGTATGAATTTAGATGTTAATATAGAAATTAGTTCACATTCCAACAGGCATGCATCCAAGTGTCATGAACAAACTCTCATATAAAAGACAAAAATTTCAATACTAGGATTTATTACTTGAATAAAAATGCGTCAATACATAGAATTTTAAAAAGTAAATAACATTCAAACGGTGGAGCTTGTCGTTAAGCAGCTAGAGGGTCTTGATCCCGGTTCAGGTTAGGGCATTGATTACGAAAATGATTGGGGTCACCACACTCGAAACATTGTCCATGAGCAGGCCTACCATTTTGAGGATTGGGGGCTGGAGCATTCCTAGCAGGATTATTCTAAGCAGCAGGGGCATTAGCAGCAGGAATTCGACAAACATTCGCGAGGTGTCCGTACTTTTGACAATTTGTACATTGACGACAAGGAACTTGGGTTGGGTGGTGATACTGGCAGGTGTTACACTTAGGATGGTTACCGGTATACTGTTTCTTGTTGGGTGGGGCAGTGGCACCTATTGCGAAATTTCTGGCCTTGCGTCTTCCGTTGGTTGAGGACTCAGTTTTAATCTCGATAGCAGGTTGGGGAGTATCTTTCACAACAGTTTTCTTTTCCCCTTTCCGAGTCAGAGTTCCTGCCTTCACATGGTTATCTGTTAGGGTGGCCGCCAAACGCTTTGCTTCCTCGAGAGTAGCAGGGTTCCTTCCCCACACCGTGTCCTAAATCTGCATGGGTAAGCCAGCAATGTACTTTTCGATTGCAACAGGCAAGGGGGTGACCTTATGTGGTGGCAGTAGACTAGGTTCGTGGAAACGAGTGTTGTAGGCTAGGTTTTCTCCACTGTCTTGGGCAAGATCGTGAAAGTCATCTTCCAACTTCTTGATTTCATTACGAGAGCGTAATTTCGCTTTCATGACGTCTTTAGCTTGTTCCCAAGTCAAGGCCAGTGCGACTTCAGCTCCGCGAGTCCTTTTCCCTTCGTTCCACCATGTGAGTGCCCGCTTGTGGAGGACACTCATAGCATAGCGAACTTTGATGTTGTCAGGGCACTCGCTATTATTAATGAAGGTATTTTCGATACCTTCGAACCACTGAAGGAGACCAGTGGCTCCTTCGTCCCCGCTAAACTTAGGAGGGTTGCAAGAGTTGAAGTGCTTGAGGGTGCAAACAAGGTGAGCATTCCCGTTCCCATTGTGATTACCATTGCCATTTTCATTGCCATTTCCATTCATTTGAACGACTTGAGCCACCAAATTGGGAACTAATGTTGCTATATGTTGAGCCATTTGCTGGGAAATGATCGCAGCGAGTTGGACATCGTTGTCATGGTTGTTGTTGTTGTTGTTGATGCTCTCACCATCATGATCGTTGTCATTGTTAAGACGAGTGATGCGACGAGGAGGCATTATCTGTAAGAGACACAATGAAGGTTCAATGAGACATAGTGTAACACCCCAACTGATGGCGGAAACATCGAGATGTCACGTATGAATGATTGTTCAGTAGCTCATGGTAAATAATAAGTTTCAATAAATGATTTAAATAAATTACATACAATTGTTCTAAGAATTTGTACATCAAAAAAAAATACTAGCTACGCATCTTCAAGCATTAACTCTAATCTTCGAGCAAGCTATAACCTGAAACATGTTAAGTTTGAAAATATTTTGGGTCAACAAAAGTTGGTGAGAATTACATAGGTTTGAATATTGAATAAAATTTGTACAATTCGAGTGCCATGGCAAGTCTAGTCCATATGTGAAAACAATACTACCCGGTAAATCGTGTGCATAATCAAACCTTGTGACTAGAATATTGTGGTCCATCCCATACGCATATGGTTCACTCGTTTATGTTGCGATAACAATCACCCACGCTACCTATGTAGGAGGTAACGTATCCGGGTGGGGTTGTCAGTCCAATAGATCTATCATTGTGTATCATTGGCTTGTACGGAGTTAATGATTATGCTAGAATAATTGTGCTTACCATAGTAATGTTTAAGACATAATGCAACATAGAATAACACATAGACACTTATGTTGAATTGTAAATGGATGTTGTAAAATGTTTCACCCCAAAATAGTGAAATGGTAAAAAGGGCTATGTAAACTCACCTTAGGTGCATAATGAGTTCGTGCGTTTTATTGAGCGTGCAAACACTTAGTAATAATGCCTTGGAAAACTCGAAACTAGCTAGAGGAGATAATGACGGATGAAAACTTTAGTATATGGGAGATGGGATAATAATGTTTTTTTTTTAATGGTATAAATAGTTGAATGGTAGGCTAGTGTATTTATAGTGTAAAATTTGGAGTTGTAATTAGGGACTACTTTGACTATGCTAGAATTTAGGAACAACTTTGACTTGACTAGAAGACCATATTTACTAACACTTTGACTTGACTAGGAGACCATATTTACTAACACTTTGACTTGACTTGACTAGGAGACTACGTTTGACTTTTCAGGTTTGACTAAGGGACCTTGAAAGGTTTAAGTTTAATTGGTTTTAATTAACATCACAAAACACCAAATAGTGTAGTGGTTTGTGTGGTGTGGTTAAGGTTTAGCCCACCAGGGACTCGGGTTCGAATCCTCGCACAGGCAAACATATTTTTTTTAACGTTTTTAAATCAGAATTTTTAATACAATCCAATTTAGTATTGATTATACGTCATTATTTAAACAAAAAAAATTAACAAAATGGATGGTAAAGATACTGTAAACATGAATCAGATGAATAAACGAGGGAGTTCTATATATATATATAAAGAAAATTTGTGTGATGTTACAGTCTCCCCTACTTTTAGGAACTTCGTCCCGAAGTTTATTTTAAGAAGAAACATAAACTAGATGGACTACCAAATAACTAGGGTTTGTTATTGGTCTGACCCTACAGTATCCCTTTCCACGTATCATTAGTGTTTATATATAGGGTGTACCGCAACTAACCCATCACACCTCTGATACTTCAAAAACATATGGGGTATCTCCCAAAACCTTAATAGAATTTCACACTACCTTAATGTACCTGTAAATTCATGATTACGTTCCGGACCGCAATCACCAATTTACCTTACATTAGGGTTTTGTGTCCTTCTATGACTCTAAACGCACATGTAAGTAATGCAAAATAGCCTTGTGATTGAATCGTATACAATGTATCCAAAAATAAGTCCAACTGTTGAATAGGAAAAAGACCTCTACCAGTCAGTGAGTAAGAACCTCTACCGATTGTTGAGCAGGTGCGATAGCCTCTACCAGTCGTTGAGCAGGTTGTAGGGCCTCTACCGACTGTTGAGCAGGCATGATGACCTCTACCAATCGTTGAGTAGGTTATTTGGTACTCTACTAACTGTTGAGCAAGTACTTCATCCTCTATCAGTTGTTTGATTAAGTGTACCAATTATTACACACATGAATTGCAAATTGATAATATGTACATGTAAGCAATCAAGTATCAAGTATAGCATACGAGTTGTAATAGAGTTGCCCTAGACAAGGTTAATGACTATAGGTGTGCCTATAGCAAATAGTTTATATTCCATGAATTCTAGTTTCAAATGTTCAAATATGGTAGATAGTCGAATCCTCATGTATAACTAAGAATTATGTTTGATGCAACACACAATCAAGTTTCAATAGTTTGGTTATCATGGGTAACTAGCTCATGTGTGAGAAGGTGAAGGATATGAATTTAGTTCTTGAGAGGATGATGAAAAATCTTGAAGCAGAATCAAGGTTGTGAGAGATAGTGAATGTGAAGATAGTTGATAAAGAGTTTATTTTATAGTAAGGAGATTATGTAGCAGTGTAAATTTTGGGGTTTGGATCAAAGGTTATAATCAAGTGTATAAGAAAACATGATTGTGGTATATGCCAAATATTGTAAAAATTTGAACAAGTTGAAAATGAGTGAGTGTCGATGGAGAATCTAGAGACTAGATATTATTCCTATGGATAAAAAAGAAAAAAAAGAAAAAAAAAATTATTTTCAAAATTGGTTTTGTACATAAAGCAAAAGTTGTTAAATAGTACAAGCTAAGTGGGCTTTGATTAAAATATTCCCATTAGTTGGAGATTTCAAACATGACATTAGGTTTTGAAGATCAAGGTTCTATTAAATGATTTTCAATAGTTTAAAGCATTATATAGAAAATCGTTTGTTACGTCAATAAATAAACAATTGAATTTAAGTTCGAGGACATATTTTGACAAAAAATATGTACTTTGTAAAGTTACTAGGTAATGAAAATACAACAGGATTTAGAAATCTTTAGTTTGTGCTAAGGTATGAGGTTATAGTTTTTAAAAATAAGTAACATGTGGAGAAATGAAATAATATGATTTGGGTAGGGTGTTGAATATTTAAAAAGTGGCTAAGATGGTAAGGTGAAGTGTGATTGTGAAATCCATAGATGGTTATGAAATTAGATTGATTTAAGCTGTAAAATTTTGAGATTTTAGAGCTTAGTTTAAGGAAAGTGAGTGTAATCATTTATTCATTAATTAAAACGAATAAACGAAAACGTTGACTTATCAAAACTTATAGATTCTAATAACATAGTGAAGACATGCTTTAGCCTATAAGTGAAAACTCATCCCGAGAATTCCCAGGTAGGCATCCGGGTCCCTCGTCTGATTGGGATTTATGTGCAATGCCAGTTCTAGACAGAAAACTCAGAATACAGGTGATGTATTGTAAAATACATCTATTTCCAGTGTAAAGTTTTTATAGTTTTCGAGTCGTTTAGATAGTATTTTTATTAGTTTTAGGCTTGTACCGATCTATTTTATTTATTATAGGTCTTTATAGATTTTATTTAGTTTTGAGTCAGTTTTAGTATTTATGTATTCATTTTTTATTTTGTAGGTGTTCATGGACGTTGGAGCGTAAACGAGTAACTTTGGTCAAGTCAAGAACATCTTAGTCGAAAGCACGAAGTTAAAATACTATATATAATAATAATAATAATAATAATAATAATAATAATAATAATTATAATAATAATAATAATAAGTTTAATAATTATAATAAAGAAAAAAAAAAGAATGGTGATTTTTGACCTTGAGGTCGGTCAAGACCCAAGGCCCAACAAAGTAGATTTAGGGCTCAACATTATAGAAAAGGAGGAGCCAACATTAATTGGTGCAGCATATTATTATTCTGGGGGTGAAGTCAGCGCACAATTGGAAGGGGGAGAACACATCGACGAGAGCAGGAAAAAAGCAAATATTATTATAGAGGCAAGCCAGGAATCAAAGGTTCTAAGCCAGAGAGCGATTATTCGGGTGTCAATAATTCGGTTTTTTTGTTCCTTTATTATCTTTGTTCTATACAATGATTGCTGAATTTTTACTTGGCTTTGTTTCTCTTTTCAAGATGATTTGTGGCTAAAACTTTTTATAGCTTCCTAGGCTAAGACAAATACTATGTTTTGATTTGCGTTTTCTATGGTTTTTGGAACTTGTTTGGATTTATGATTCAGTAAAGATTTTGATTTCTCTAGATCTAGTGTATGTGCGTATTTATTATTTTCTTATTACCACTTATTCACTCCACTTGCACTTTTGTGAATGTCTTTCATGTATGAGTGCTAGTTAGGTTGCAGACTTTGTGTAGCAACTAGTTTATGGTCAATAGTCGCGAGTTTACCATAGGAGTGGTATTTGGTGGTTAGAAGATTTTAAGTATTCTTCCAAGTTCAATAGCTGTGAGGTGAGGACTTGTTGGTATGTCTAGGTTGTTAGATTGCTAGGTTAGAGGCTTTGTGAGAAGATCTGCCTAGTTTCCCTTTCAACTCTTGCATATCAAGTTAGATCTAGGCTTCAATAATTACCCCTTACACCTAGTGTAGAGAGGCTTTCGCGCTGTGAGGTAGATTGTCTAGCGGGTACTCGATCATAAGAGTTAGATAACCTGTGAGGGTTTGTACTCCAACCGGTAGTTTAACAGCACAAAAATATTCTAGGGTTTCCCCTTGAGAAGGGTCGAGGGTATCTAGTTTATTCTTGATGTTTAGTATTTTAAGATCCCGGTTCCAATTCAGTTCCATAACCATAGAAGCTTATCAGGCATAGTTAGGAGTCTGGTCTAGGTAGTGTCTCGTCATCATCTGAATTCAGCTCAACTAAGTTCGTGTCTCTAGTTCAGTTTAGTAATTTTAGTTATTCTTTATTTTATTGCAATTTATTTTTCAGTAAAACCCCCCTTTAAAATAATAAATTAATTTAATCAGTATTTAGGATAAGTAATCGAGTCTAGTTTTCGTTTTCCATTAGAGTCTCGTGGGTTCGATATCCGGACTTACTTTAGTTATACTAGAGTCGATAGGTTCACTTGCCTGTCAGTAGTTTAGTTTTAGAGAGTCTAGAGTATTACTAGGTGTCTAGTTTTAGGTTTAATTTAGTTATTTTTATTAAACTACTTTTAGCACATCAACAGGCGTTCACCCTTCCAGATTGCACGTGTTCGTTATTAAAATCTAGAACTTCGACGAGATCTTCAAGGTGGTTCAGGCTAAACCTGAGGGTTTGTCCTATTAGTCTAAGAGTAGATCTTGTGATGGAGAACAATCTTCTTGTAGGGACTAAAGTAAGGATAAGAAGTAGGATAGAGAATAGAAACAAGTAAGGTTGCAAGTAAAAGGAGCAAGTACTGATTAAAATCCTATGGTTATAGACTAGATTATTTTTTTTCTAATAACCTAATTCCCTATAACCATGGCTCTGATACCAATCTGTAACACCCCAACCGATGGCGGAAACATCGGGATGTCACGTATGAATGATTGTTCAGTAGCTCATGGTAAATAATAAGTTTCAATAAATGATTTAAATAAATTACATACAATTTTTCTAAGAATTTGTACATCAAAAAAAAATACTAGCTACGCATCTTCAAGCATTAACTCTAATCTTCGAGCAAGCTATAACCTGAAACATGTTAAGTTTGAAAATATTTTGGGTCAACAAAAGTTGGTGAGAATTACATAGGTTTGAATATTGAATAAAATTTGTACAATTCGAGTGTCATGGCAAGTCTAGTCCATATGTGAAAACAATACTACCCGGTAAATCGTGTGCATAATCAAACCTTGTGACTAGAATATTGTGGTCCATCCCATACGCATATGGTTCACTCGTTTATGTTGCGATAACAATCACCCACGCTACCTATGTAGGAGGTAACGTATCCGGGTGGGGTTGTCAGTCCAATAGATCTATCATTGTGTATCGTTGGCTTGTACGGAGTTAATGATTATGCTAGAATAATTGTGCTTACCATAGTAATGTTTAAGACATAATGCAACATAGAATAACACATAGACACTTATGTTGAATTTTAAATTGATGTTGTAACATGTTTCACCCCAAAATAGTGAAATGGTAAAAGGGGCTATGTAAACTCACCTTAGGTGCATAATGAGTTCGTGCGTTTTATTGAGCGTGCAAACACTTAGTAATAATGCCTTGGAAAACTCGAAACTAGCTAGAGGAGATAATGACGGATGAAAACTTTAGTATATGGGAGATGGGATAATAATGTTTTTTTTTTAATGGTATAAATAGTTGAATGGTAGGCTAGTGTATTTATAGTGTAAAATTTGGAGTTGTAATTAGGGACTACTTTGACTAGGCTAGAATTTAGGAACAACTTTGACTTGACTAGAAGACCATATTTACTAACACTTTGACTTGACTAGGAGACCATATTTACTAACACTTTGACTTGACTTGACTAGGAGACTACGTTTGACTTTTCAGGTTTGACTAAGGGACCTTGAAAGGGTTTAAGTTTAATTGGTTTTAATTAACATCACAAAACACCAAATGGTGTAGTGGTTTGTGTGGTGTGGTTAAGGTTTAGCCCGCCAGGGACTCGGGTTCGAATCCTGGCACAGGCAAACACATTTTTTTTAACGTTTTTAAATCAGAATTTTTAATACAATCCAATTTAGTATTGATTATACGTCATTATTTAAACAAAAAAAAAATTAACAAAATGGATGGTAAAGATACTGTAAACATGAATCGGATGAATAAACGAGGGAGTTCTATATATATATATATATATATATATATAAAGAAAATTTGTGTGATGTTACACATAGGATGAATCAAGGATAATGAGATAAGGAATGTAATCATTTATTCATTAATTAAAACGAATAAACAAAAACGTTGACTTATCAAAGCTTCTAGATTCTAATAACATAGTGAAGACATGCTTTAGCCTATAAGTGAACACTCATCCCGATAATTCCCAGGTAGGCATCCGGGTCCCTTGTCTGATTGGGATATATGCGCAATGTCAGTCCTAGACAGAAAACTGAGGTGGAGTCTGTCCAAAGTGAGGTGGAGTATGTCCAGACTGAGGTGGAGCCTGGTGAGGTTGCAGGGATAAAAACTCAGGTATGTAGTGCTGGTTTGGTAGATGATAAGTGCTGTGGAGGATGGGACAGGTCCAGGAGTCAAATTGTTAAGCTTTCGACTAGTATTGAGTTTGTGACCAAGTGGTGGGAGATAATGAATGTTTAGATGGGTTCATTATGTGCAAATAGTGCTTGGGTAGTGATTGGTAAGCCTGGAAATAAGGTGGTATTGTTTGAGGACAAAATTGGTGGCAGGGGTAAACCTTTCTAGAATTTTGTGGAGGCTGAATGTGTAGAAAGAATTAGCTGTGAGTGGGTCAGAATAGACTGTGCATTTCAGGATTTGGTTGATGTTGTAAGTTGGAAATTGAAGTTACAACAGGTGTTAATCTTGGGTTTTGTAGAATTAGAAAGCAGATTGACAAAAGGTGTTAAGAAGGGTATAATGGTCCAGTTTGATTCTGATGTGTGTGCAGCTGTTATGTTGTTCAGTTTTGTGAAAGAAACAGTGGATGATAACTGTTTAGAGGATGTTTTAAGCTGGTCACAACATGGGTCAACTGGTTGTGCAGAGTCAAGGCTGTTTAGTTTGGTAAAAGGACTTAAATGGGTCAAAATGGGTCTAGGTAAGACTGAACTGAATGGAGCTGATTTGGTGATAAAATCAGTGGGTTGATTCTTGTTTTGGATGAATGATAAATTGGATAAACTTTGATTATTGACTCAAGGTGGAGATTGTTAGAATTATGAGTCAAAATCAGGTCAAACAAGAAGTCAACTGTGAAAGTCAATGGGGCAGAATTGGTTCAGTAAAGTACATGGGGGTATTATGCTATTTCTGCAAAGTATTTTTAGTGTTATAATATAGTTTAGACTGTTTGTAATAAAAGGTCCAAAGTATAAGGGTTGTTTGTGTCAAAGTCATAGTTTGGTTGTTATGTTGATTTAGTCTAATTAGGGTTTATATAATCTGTTGGGTCTGCTGACCTGAAGAAGAACAGATGATTGAAAAGCCAAAATATACTAATAGTTGATCCACATAAATAAACAGTCTTTACAACATATTCTTCCCAAAAGACTGTTGACCCTAACAACTGTTTCACCCAAACAACTGCTATGACAACTGCTGATACAAAGGACTGCTGGATAACAACTGATAGAGAACAACTGCTGACCAAAGGTCTGATGAAGAACAACTGTTGATCAAGTACTGAAGACTAAAGGTCTGTTGGAGCCAACAACACTTAGGCTCCAACAGATGATACAAGACCATCAGAGTTTTCCCTCAACAGTAGTTTACCTTACAGTGTTTTGTAATATAACAGTAGTTTGTATAGGGCAGATGTTTTATGTTGTTATTCTGTTAGAGGTCACTATCTTAGGTGACGTCAGCCTAGGTCACCACTGGTTTAGATTTTTCTATAAAGAGAACAGTGCTTGTACAGTTGTACTGTTCTATTGGTCACACACAACATTCTCTCAGACAAACAATCACTGTGTGATCAGGCTGAGGGGGAGTACTTGTATTTGATTGTAATCTTTCAATTTAATGAAAGCTTTCGATTAAGAAAACATTTATTCCTTTTGTTTTGATTATAGTTTATCATTCCGCTGCACTTTCCATATATATTCACTTCATTCAATTCTCATTTTACTCTAAACAAATCAAAACAATCAAACTCAGATCCTAACATAATCAGGTCTTAGGTCATAATTGGGGCTAATCTTCTGTAATCTTTTCTTTTCAATTCCTTTTGTAAGTTTGTTCTATCAATAATAGTCTCTTTAATCGTTGGTTAATTTGGTTCGATTGTTTTCGTTCTGGTGTTTTTACAACAAACTTGTTACAACAATCAAGTTTGTAATTCCTGCATCACCTAACTTGATTAATTAATAACGAGAATGTCTATTCGACGAGTTAATCCAACATCACTATGAATGTCGATAATCACTAAAATTACCAACAGTTATTAAAGTTGATACCTTGTTTGTAACATTTCGTATTATTTCTATGTATGTTTGAGACTTCGATTAATAAAACGTTGCATTTTTATCATTACCGTACGTTCTAAAAATATTATGTGACACTTTTTGGACTCATATAACCATACTATAAACAAATATTAATATTAAAATTGTGAATTAATTGCCAAAAAATAAAATGCATGGGCTGGGAATCGAACCCGCGCCCATGGCCGGCCCGAACATAACAAAGCCTGCCTTAACCACCTGGGCTACGCGTCCTTTTTGTCAAAATATCCTACGCATATATATTTAACCCCTCCTTGAACACAAAGTTGACTTTGGGAGAGTCAACTGTGAATCGATCTCGTCCAAATCAACATTCAATCCACGATTTTATTGCAATTCGTTTATGGTAATATGTTAACCGACATTCTCTGCATTTTTCCCACGCCAATTAGCAGTTAATACTTTCCTAATCGTGCTCTATCACGCGTATAATAATCAATATGGGTCAAAAATTACCAAACTTAGGAGAAGGAACGATTAGTATAAATTGAGCCCCTCATTGCAAGCTAGACTCGCCGATAATCAAAACCCCCTCTCTCTAAATTCACACACAATCGCTCTAAATCGAAGAAGCAAACTCTGTTTGACTTTGTTCGTTGACTGAGTCGTTCGTAGATCAATACGCGCTGTAAGTATCAATTAAATCATTGGTTTTGTTAATCGGCCTCATACAAACAATAGCCCCAACATTACAAAGGCTATTTGTTGTTAATTGTAAGGATTAGATTATTAGGGTTCATATGAATCGTATTTAGGGATAATATTTCTGGATCACATTCGTATAAAACTAATTCTGAAAAAAAAAAAAAAAGGAACAACCACAGATATAGATCAAGTGGTTGTGTATCCTGTTAAACAGCAAGGGGTCTCGAGTTCGAGCCCCGTCACAAACCTTTTTATTTTTCCAATCAAATCAACACATTAAACAGATAACCTATATAACTAATTGAAATCCAGAATAAATCGTTCTCAGGGTCTAGACCAACCGGTCTAGACTTGTGACTCAAAAACACGAACCGGCCAAGGGCCCGGGTTCGAACCCTTCCAACAGCAGTTTATTTTTTTTAAACTCCTTTTATTTATATACTTAATCTTTAAACTTTTAAAATAGTTTTTTTATACTAAAAGTGGTTTATATATCCTATAAAATTTATTTTATGCTATTCAAATGGTAAACTTAATTATACAAATTTTAGTTTTTCAAAAATCCTTTATTTAATACATATTATGAATATTACAAGTTTATTCAAGTTTAATCTTAAAATTTTATAAAAATAACTAAACGAGTTTATAAAATTCCACAAAAATTATCCTAAACTTATAAAACAATAAATATTTCAGAAATGATTTTTAATTCAGAAAAACCGTTTATTTTATATTTTTAATTAATTTTTGTTATTTTTAATCATAAATAAATCATAACAAATTCATTTTTTAATATTTTTATACCAAAATTTTACATAAATTATTTCTATCCATTTAAAACAGGAATACAAATTTTAATTTGAAAATTATTTAATTTTAATATTTTTAGATATTAAAATTATATTTCGACTAATAGAAATAAATAGACTAAGTATTCAATTTATGAGAAAATAATTTTATAAAAATTATTTTCATACTTAAAACCTTACAATATGATCATCCTTAATCAAAAACCTACAATAAGACTTTTATTTATTTTTCTGAATTTCTTTTATTTATTAACAATTTACTTAATTAATAATTAAACGAATACTTATCCCCAAATTAGGAACCCTAGAAATACTTGTAGAATAGAAAACTTAGACTTATTTATTACCTTAAACATAGGGTAATACTTGGCAACGTTGGGCTACACTTATTCTATTTCACGAGACTTAACACTTTACTAAGGTGAGTTTACGTAACCTTGTTTATGCAATTCTTTATACTTGAAACTTTATACTTAAGCAATTCTACATACATGTCTAGTTGTAAACTTTAATGCCTCATGACTTAGACAAATACTATTAGACTTAAACTTAAACTTACATAATCATTAGCTATGGCCAAGCCGGCGATATTCAATGATAGATCTATTGGATTGACAATCCCACCTAGATTCGTTGACCATCTTTTATGGGGAGCGCGGGTGATTGTTATCGTTCTAACGTGATATTAAGGTGAACCGTGGATACGGGATGGACCTAAACTTTGTCGGAGGTTTGATTATGTGCATACTATACTTCATGTTTATTCATGTAGACTTAAACTTACATTAGACATATGAATTGCTAAACTTTTATTCTAAACCTTAATTGCTTGACTTGGCTTATGTACTCTCACCAACTTCTAGTTGACCCCCCCCCCCCATATTTTCCAAACTCAACAGAAAATACTGATGCTTGAAGTCTAGAGCTAGCATGAGAAGATGTTTGAAGTTTTAAGCTTTGTTTGATTATTGGATGTATTAGATTTCATTCAAGACATTTAATGTAATTCAATACTGTAATGAAATAAAGGATTATTTAAACTTATGTATTACCATGAGCTACTGAACAATCATTCATACGTGACACCTCGATGTTTCCGCCATCGGTTAGGGTGTTACATTGTTTTTCCCAAATGTATTGCATAATCATGTCCCACCTACAACAGTCAGAGGAACCTAATACGATTCAGAATTCTACATGAATTGCCTCCCTGGAACTTAAACAAGAAAACTTAACTTTATTGAAACTATCATTAACGCAAACTCTTGGCATCATGTAATTCCAATGATAGATGACAAAATTCAGTGCACAACTGAACACATACATAAAAATAAATGAAATTAGGGTTACTATGTTGGGATGCAGAGATCACCACCGCCACTGTCATCCTTAATTCCTTTCGCCTGAATTCAAAACCACCATCCATCATCACCACCGGATGCCGGCGTGGCCTAACTCGTATTCCTTTTACCTACAAAGTACCTAACAACCTAGTCTGGCCAGAGTGAGGCAATGGACTCCCCGGAAAGGGGGTGCGATTAAGCACCGCTAAAGTTGAAATTCGCCGTAAAAAGGGAACACAAACTCTAACCTAAAAAAATGACCACATCTATTTCATAATGTGTTAATTTTTTAAAATGTTTTAAAATAATTTCTTAGAAAAAACTAAAAAGACGTTCCAAACAAAATAGAAAATCTCAAAAGAAACATTTTGATCACACAAACTAACTAAATAAATATTGTATTTAAATTATGTTTAAGGAATTAAAAAAAATGTTCCAAAATATAAAAACATTCTAAAGTAATTTAAAAAGAAACATTTTAATAATATAAAAAATAAAAAATAAAACATTGTTTTTAAATATTTATTGTTTTATCATATTTTCGAAAGAATAGAAACAATGATCGACATAGAACTATGTTGAGAGTATTGAGGCCCGAATTATGCCAACTTTGTGCCTTCAACCTTGTTACATTCCCTAAGCTTATTCTGATCATTGACAACACAAGGAATAACTTTTACAATGTAAAGAACGATCAAATCATAAAATATTTTAGAGGAAACTTACAAAATTGTAGTTTGTCTCTTTAGCATTTGGTCGCTATCGTATTAACCCATCACAACTCACAACTTGACTTCTTACCTTAGCACCCAAAAGATTCGTATAATGAAAGCAAACAACATGCAAGCTTTATAAGCATCACAGGTTTGCGACTTTGTTTGCATTCAAAAGCAAAATAGTGCAAAAGACGCAACAATTTTCAACTTCCTTTGTATCATACAAAAATTACTATATATCACATACTTTGTAGTTGTCGATTTGGTCGTGTTATTGCTATAAACATAACTACATGTTAAATGATGGAAAAAATATTACAAGATAATGAAGAATTTGTCAACATAATAGAAATGAAGCGGCTTTCATAAATATCCTTAGGGTCTGTTTGGTATGAGGTAATGGAATGGACGAGCTAATGGAATTGATCATTACCATTTCATGTCTTGTTTGGTTGTCATATGGGAATGAAACAAAGCATTACT
This sequence comes from Ambrosia trifida, assembly GCA_028751855.1. Classification (NCBI taxonomy): domain Eukaryota; kingdom Viridiplantae; phylum Streptophyta; class Magnoliopsida; order Asterales; family Asteraceae; genus Ambrosia; species Ambrosia trifida. The sequence continues at coordinate 214,609,345 of CM054122.1, read as the reverse complement.
TTGTGTTGTTGGATAGGCATGAAAAGACGAAGAAATAAAATCGGTTGTGAGCGGTTATGGTGGGTGGTGATATGTGACGGTAGTGGCGGTGGTGGCGACGGTAAGAGCATCCACATCTCGTTCTTTATCATTATCCATATAGTTTAATTAATAATCAACATTCCGCAAATTTATCTCTCTTTTTTTTTAATATAACAACTCACTTTAGATAATTTTCTTAAATTTTATGGACTTAATAAGTATAATGAAAGAGCATGTCAAGCAAACAAAAACACAAACACAAATAGGAATCAACCCCTCCATATTGTTATTCAAAATAGACATATTGACAATATTCCCAATGGGAAAATCTCAAATCAAATCAAGTAGCTGCCATTAGCATTTTGGACCCAAAATGCTTTTCATAAAGAACATATGAAACATCAAGTAAAAATAAACAAGGAAATAGAGTAGGATGCACCTAAATTTTAACAAAGTACATATAGAAGGGTTGTTTCCAAATTCCAGTTGCTTTTTTTTTAATCTCCCTCCAAATCAGGCTTCATAATGTCATGATCCAAATCTTGTTATCTTCAAGATTTGTTCCACAAGATGGTGGTCTCAGCAATCATGGAGGTCACCACATATGGATCCATGTTAGAAGCCGGCCTTCGGTCCTCAAAGTACCCTTTCCCCTCTTTCTCAGTGTCCCTCCCGACCCGAATAGATGCCCCACGGTTTGCAACGCCCTGCAACCAAAAAAAACATAAAGATCAAATCTTTTCACAACAAAAAATGTATTAAATTGTTAAAATTGGTTATTTGTTTATGTGGCATGGTGTATGTACCCATAGGAAGGTGTTTATGTCAGCTGTTTCATGACGACCAGTGAGACGTCGTTCATTGCCTTCACCATAAGCCGCAATGTGTTCCTTGTGCCTTAGACCCATCTTCTCGATGGCCTTCTTGATCACCTCGTATCCGCCTTCTTCCCTCATGGTTTTTGTGCTGAAAAGAGCGATTATGAATTTACGATTAGAATAAACATAAAAACATGATTCATATCCATCTCAAATCTTGATTTATGATACAATACCTGTAGTTTGTGTGAGCACCAGCCCCGTTCCAGTCGCCCTGTTCATAATCAAATCTTTAATACCCATTTCTCATATCCCATAGTAAACATGATCAAGACTCGAAAATTAAAGAAAACTAACCGGAATTGGCTTTGGGTCGAATGAAACAACCACTCCAGCTATCTCAGTAATCCTCTGAAGAACAACAAAATACCATGTCAATAATTCAAGATTCACATCAAAGTTTACGTCAAGAAAACGAAAACAAACAGTGTTTATAATTATAAATACCTCAAGAATGTAACGAGCCACCCATAGTTCATCGCCTGCAGAGATACCTACAGAAGGTCCAACTTGAAACTCCCACTGTACAGAAACATGAAAATGTAGTCTTAGTGTTTTATAGGGTTAGACACGACAAAATGGGAGACGGGTCGGGTCAAATTGTTCGAAAATGTACCTGGCCAGGCATAACCTCGCCGTTGATGCCACTAATGTTGATACCAGCATACAGGCAAGCCTTATAGTGTGAATCAACGATATCACGTCCGAAAGCTTTGTCAGCACCAATACCGCAGTAGTATGGCCCCTAAATTAAATGTAATCATGAACATTAGGTTAAATTGTCATCTAGAGAAATATTAATCAATTCGCGTACAATTTTCGAGCAAGATTGATCACCTGTGGACCAGGGAATCCACCTTGAGGCCAACCCAATGGCCAGTTGACATCCTTCTTCAACAAGGTATATTCTTGCTCAATTCCATACCTATTAACAACAAAAACGTCGAATTTCAAGTCCTTACATGAACTCTTCAAAAGTAATTCTTTAAATCGAAATAAGAGACTCAACAACAATACCATGGAACCTCCTTCTCGACTTCGGGGTTAGTGAAAATCTTGGCAGCTGCACATCTCTTGTTAGTTGGGATCGGCTCACCCGCTGGAGTGTAAGCATCACACATCACCTAAAACACAAACATTTAAAGTTACAATCTTTAACCATCAAACTAGAATATCAGGGGCGGAATCAGGGGGTCAAGAGGGTCCGCTGACACAAGAATTTGTTGGATTCTTATAAAAAAAATTTTTGTTTGTCACAGAAAAACATGTGCCTGACCTCAGGTTGTAACCAGAAGACAAAAAGAACATAATGATGACATTTCGACTAAAAAGTTATGGTTCCGCTACTGTATTAGATATAAAATCCAAAAACTATAATTCAAGATTATTGAAAATGTACCAGGATATGGTTGCCCCTTCTGAATGGATCCTTAAAGATGGCTTGAGGGCTATTTCATTCATCAACAACACAATGTTAAGTCATCACTAAACCAAAAAAAAACATAAATTTGATCAAATTACAAGATAAATAAGCGGCGAAGATTACGCACTATAAAATGACTTCACTGTCCTCCCCAGGGGCTTGCCCTGTTGAAGAGCCATCATAGTTCCATTTCGGTAGCTTTTTCGGATCATCAACCGGTCCAGAAAGAGTCTAAAATAAAAGATACAATAAAACCAAACCAAACCAAAACAAGATCATTTTCCAAATAAAATATAATGAAACCAATTAGCAACCTATGAATAAAGCCAAATTAAACTATATTATATTTAATGATCATAAGGAATGGATAGATCAACTTACTCTTGCTTTGCTTCTAAGATCCATACCCGATCCACCAATCCTGTTTCCAAATTAACCATTTTTTATTAGTGAACCATCAGTGTACTTAGTTACATATTGCTATACATAGTATATAATTCTTTGACTAAAAATTCAAACTTTTATTATTTATGGGATCAACAACATAGAAAAAAAAGCCCAGATCAATCTTTTTTCAACAATTGTTGAATTTGTATGGAATGAATCCCACCCATCTCGTAGATTCAAGAAACAAATGAAACCCAATAAATATTATATAAAAAGTCTAGAAATAATAAACCAAATAATAATAAAACGGATACCATATGTATTCTGCAATGATCTTATGGGTGGAATCAGAGAGGTCAAGGTTGATGAGATCGGAAAGCAGAGCCATGAGATGCAGGGGAGATGATAATGATAATAATAATATTAATAGGGATGGGAAATGGAGAGGGGGGTAACGGGGGTTTTATAAGTGCACTTGCTTCTTGTTGATGGTGTGATACGAGGTGATAATAATAATAATAATAATAATAATTTAAATAATATTTTTAAAACAAGAAATTGTATAAAGATTCTTTTCATATAGGTTTTTGTTGATTAATTTAGTTTTTGGAAATTCGTCTAATAAAACCAAATTAAAACGTATATTAAAATCAACGTTTTTGTTTACTTTTTTTTTTTTTTTTTTTTTTTTGTTGTTTGTATTAGCTTACACAAACTTCTTATGTTTGATAGTAACACTAGGAGAATTGTTTCTTTGAATTTATGAGATATTTAATGTTTGTGTTTTTTTTAACGGTTACTTTACTTCATTTTTAAAGGGATACGTAGGTCACATTTGTCTCTTGACAGACACGTTACCTCACATTTGATTAGACTATGTTGTTTTACTGGGTTCACACTGGCACTAGCGTGGAGCTTGGCGTTTCATGAGAACCTTACCACGTCTATTCTATCGTACAACACGTAATGACAGTTGTGCCCCCACAAGAACTATGTTCCCTGAGTTAACACCAGAGGATAACACTCGTGTTGGCTCAAACTCGAATTTACGACCACAAAAATCTAGTTATTATCTTTATTCCTCTTGCCACTTCACCATGATGAAGAGTGTTTAATGTTTGTGTTTTATTGTGTAGTTTTTAAAAGTGAAAGTTAGGATACTAATAGGGGTGAGCATTTTGTGGTTCGGACCCACATGAATCTTAGACCCGAATCTTTTTAAATATATGAGTTGGTTTCCGGTTTTAGATTTATATGAATTATCGGTTTCGTATCGGTTTCAAACCCACGGTTCTAATATAAGAACCACAAGAACTGTTTTTATTTTAATTAAAAAATAAAAAGAATAATCTTTTTTAGTCTTTTCACTATTCGTTTTTACATGTTATTAAAAATATTATTTATAAGAATAACAATGTATTTTTCTTGAAATATTTTTCGGCTTGATGTATATGCATAGATGTGATATATTATATAATATATATTATATCCAAATTTGATGTAAATAATTATGTATGTCGCTCTAATGTGTGTGTGTGTGTATATTTATGATGTATACATAATAGATTCACATAATGTTTCAAGTGAGGAGAATGACAAAAGTGTTACGAAAACATAAATCGAGAAACAGAAAGTGACTTTAAAAATAAACTCATGGGATATTGTTAGAACCATATGGAAGAATTATTTTACGACCATGGTAAAAGAATAGGAATATGTAAACCTCTAAAAATTGTTATTACATTTAAAGGTTCTAGATGGTTAGACCATTTACCCGACCCATCTGAGCCTTTAGGACCCGGAACCACATAGCCTTTTAAGGTTCGGTTCATGGTTGCTAATTTCAACAATAAAAGGGTATATGGTTCTGGTAGGCCCGGGTCAAGTCAGGTCGGTTCCAGACCCTTTGCACAGCCCTAGATATTAATATATCAAACAAATTGATAGACGCCTTAAAACATGATAATGTTGGTTAAAAAGTTTTTTATTTTTTTTATTTTTGAATCTGTCACTAAACACGATAAATACAAAGATGTACATGGCTTGATAGAAATCAACATACTTTTGAAAAGAAAAAATATGGATTGTAATCATAATGGATGAGATCATGAGAATATGCACGTAAAAAATAACCAAAAATGTTAATTGATAAACATGTATCGAAAAAAAAAAAAAACAGAGGAAAATGGCTAAGGCTTTATTAGAAAAAAAAAATGCATACAAAGAAAAAAAAATCTAGCTAGCTAAATGGCCTAGATGATAAGTTGATTTTTTTTTTTAACAGCAAATTTTTATTACACATTTATTTTACATCACCTTGCATTTGCAAGGATTTAAACCTACAACCTTACATTTATAAGGGAGGACACCATACCACTACACCAAAAGGTCATGAGTAGATGATAAGTTGAATACAAGAAGAGTCCAGTAACTTTATTATGGTAAAAGTGTGCAATATTACATTTTATTGATAGATAAATTTAATTTAAAACTTTTGAAAGTTATAACTATATAAAATAACAGTTACCAAAATTAAGGCCACCTAAACTACCTTAATAAATAATATATTTAATTGATTAATGTTCCATATTTTACATTTAGTTTAGTTTATTGAACGGTGACTTTCTTGAATGCGGTTGTGGCAGAAGATCATCACACCCGCTTTTTTGTGCGGGCTCTAACCCATCACCTGCCAGACTATGTTGCCTGAACTGGGTCCACGCCGGTCTGAGTGAGGGTTGTGGCGTTCTACTGAAAACCTTATCCACCTTCACACAAGATTTTATCTTGCTGAAGTAATGGCAGGCTGAAAACCGGCCTGCTCAGATTCGAACCCGGCATAATCACGTTGTGTTAGAAATAATTTAACAAAAATTAAAAGATTGAATATTTTTAATATGAGTTTTTAGGAAAAGAATTAAGTTTTTTGTATCGGGAAGCAAAGTTACTTAATATTTACTTAAGAGAATAAAACAAAATAAAAGATGCCGTGTACGGAAAAGGACGTCAGTATTGGAGGCTGTAACGTGTTGGTTCGTCCATGAATATGACTGACACGTGTCCATTTAATAGGCTGATAACTCCCTTGTAAGAGATCCACTTCACCTACCACCAGGGTGCAAACAAACCGAGCTACTCGGCTCGGCTCGAAAAAAGTTCGAAATGAGTCGAGACTAAACGAGCTCGAGCCTAAGCCTAAAAACCAAGCTCGGTTGGTAAACGAGCCCGAGCTCGAGCTTTGTTTATCAAGTTCGAATCAGCTCGCGAACCTTACCGAACCCACTATTTATATAAATTTTAATTAATATATTAAATATGTATTTAAATATAATAATTAATATTTATAAAACTATGAATAAATAATCAAATTATATATAAAATAAGTATTACAAATCAATATAAATTAATTAGTAATTAATAAACGAGCTGAGCCCGACCTCGAGCTCGAGTTTGGAAACCTACCTTCGAGCCGAGCTCGAGCTTTCATAACTTAAACGAGCCCAAGTTCGAGCCTGATCAAGCTCGGGCTCGGCTCGTTTGCACCCCTACCTACCACCTTTAATTTCCATATTACAAAAAAAATTAAATTCCTTGAACCACGGAACCTAGTAAGGCGGGTAAAGATTCCTAAGAGAGTGTTAGATTAGAAAGCAAGGGGTGTGGATATAGTCGACACCTTTGCAAAACCATGTAACTTTTGGCTACATAGTAAACGAAAGCAATCGATTTAAACTGTGCCTTGATAAATGTTTGATCCCATGAAAGGAGGAGTGTCTTGTCACAGGTTCGAATTCTGAAGCACATAAAGCAATGAAGATAAGAGCTTGTGGTCCACTAGTTGATGCAAGCTCGAATCTAAGCTAACCCAGTTTTTATCTGGCTATTACTCCAGCAAGGAAACTCGTGTAGAGGCAGTACGGTTTCCGGGCGAATGCCGTAGTTCCCACCGTACCAGCGTGGACCCGGTTCAGACAACATAGTCTGAACGCGTGGGTGATTAAGGCCTGCCAAGAGATGAATGTGATGATCTCTGCCACACAGTTAAAAAACTCATCATTCAAAAAAAATGTTCGATCCCAACTTTGAGCTTGTTTAAACACGTTTTGATTTAGTTTTTAGTTAATAAATTCTTAATAGTTTAGCTCCCAGCTTCTTTACGCTCTTGAATTTTGAATCCAAGTAGAAAGGCTAGAAACTAAACCACACCGTAAAAAAATTACAAAATTGTCACTGAATTAATTTGAACCATTAAACCGGTTTTATCAAGACTCCAATTATTTCCTACGTGTTTTGGATGAAAATCATTTTGTATTTAATCATCCGTTATATAACATGTTATATGTTCGAAATACTTTATACAACACAAACAAAATATATGCTTATACACATAAGCATTCTAGATAAGAGGCTTCACTTTTATATCTATCTTCTATCTGTGATATAAAAGAAAACGTATATGCTGACGTGGCGTGCATTGGAGGTCTCAATCTCTCTTTGAGAGTGCCACGTGTCATCATAATTGAAAGATTTTAGTGTTTTTGAACTATTTCATTTTTTAATTAAAAAAAAAGATAAACATAAAACCCTAAATTAAATTTAGTTATTTTAGTAAAAAAAAAAGAATTTAAAAATAAATTTAAAATTTTTCCTCTCATGTTTCGTCCCATAATTTTTAAACGTTTATATCTTTTATATACGAGATTTTTTAAAGAAAAAAATTACACCAAATTAACGAGCGTTTTATTATCTTTCCAATGAGTACCATAGTGCTATATAAAAAACGGAGAAAAATCGACTATTTTTTTGTGGGGTTTCGTTCATACAGGAAAAAAACACACAAACTGTTCATGTTATTCATTAATCATGTTTTTTCTTTTAAACCAGGTTCTTATCTACGATGTTGAAAATCAGCCCAATCGCCATGTTATAATTGGAATTTTACTAGGTATACTTCTTCAAGAGAAGTTAGGAGAAAAAATCGCGCAACACTGCAACACATAGTGTCACTTTATAGCAAGGTTATTTTTTTATTTATTTAATTACAAGAGTAATAATTATTACTATTAGTATTATTAGAATGGTTATATTTTTCAACCCCGGGACGCTCACGGAAAGAATTGATAGTTGTTGACGTGGCGTTCAATGGTGGCCTCAACCATCTCTTGATTATGCCACGTGGCATAATGAGATGCAATGATTACAACTTCCAACTTAAGTGTTTGTTTAGGTGATTAGGTTATGAATTATAGGAGCCATTAGAATGTGAGAAATTAGAGAGATGTGATGAGTTTTTTAATAGTTGCAGTTTACATAAGTGATTCTTTAGATGATTACTGATTAGCTTTAGATTAGGGAATATGAGTTATTACTGATTAGAATACTATAAACATGCAATGATTAAGAGATTTTGTGGTTAGTTAACTTGAGCCATTTGCAATAGGTTATCACGTAAAATTAGATTTTTCAACCCCTGAACCCTCCCGGGTAATCAGCTAGTGTTACTATAAAGAAGTCTTAAATTTTAATACCACAGATGTTTTGAAAGTATCATCTGTTAATGTAGCGTTTTCTTCTCCAAGTCGTTCAAAGGAGCAGTCATATAACACGCAACTTAGGCCAGGATATCTATATATATATATATATTGTAAAGAGATTAATCCTACATGTCATACTCTTATGCAATCTCTCCTTTGAGAGATGCCACATAGGATGTGATGTGGCAACTCTAAACCAATTAAAAAAAAGAAATAGATATGATTTAACCTAATCTATTATAATCTTTAACCTAATCTATTAAATACCTAATCTACTAAATATAAATATTAAACCTTTATTATTTTATCTCTCGTGTTTCCTCCCATAACTTTTTAACGTTAATATCTTTTATATACGAGATTTTTTAAAGAAAAAAATTACACCAAATTAACGAGCGTTTTATTATCTTTCCAACGAGTACCATAGTGCTATATATAAATCGGAGAAAAAAATGACTATTTTTTGTAACCCGACAGGTATTGTGTTGGGTTTGAGATAGGATGTGATGTGGCAACTCTAAACCAATTAAAAAAAAAAGAAATAGATATGATTTAACCTAATCTATTAAATACATAATCTACTAAATATAAATATTAAACATTTATGATTTTATCTCTCGTGTTTTCTCCCATAACTTTTTAACGTTAATATATTTTATATAAGAGATTTTTTAAAGAAAAAAATTACACCAAATTAACGAGCGTTTTATTATCTTTCCAACGAGTACCATAGTGCTATATATAAATCGGAGAAAAAAATGACTATTTTTTGTAACCCGCCAGGTATTGTGTCGGGTTTGGGATAGGATGTGATGTGGCAACTCTAAACCAATTAAAAAAAGAAATAGATATGATTTAACCTAATCTATTAAATACCTAATCTACTAAATATAAATATTAAACCTTTATTATTTTATCTCTCGTGTTTCCTCCCATAACTTTTTAACGTTAATATCTTTTATATACGAGATTTTTTAAAGAAAAAAATTACACCAAATTAACGAGCGTTTTATTATCTTTCCAACGAGTACCATAGTGCTATATATAAATCGGAGAAAAAAATGACTATTTTTTGTAACCCGACAGGTATTGTGTCGGGTTTGGGATTAGTTTAAAACAAATTGTGGGTTTGGGTCGGGTCTGGGATTAGGTGATCCCCGACCCGATTACCCGAAACAACATACCCAAATACCCGATCATATACCCATGAATTTTTTAACGCATCACATAACCTTTAGACTAATGCGTTCGATATTTCAATAATTAACTTTTTTTTTTCTTATTTCATGTTAGTTCTTTTTAGAATGATCGATTACAAACTTCCGAATTCATTTGTAATGGCACTAGATTTATATCTCGGGGCAGAGATTCTTTTTTTTTTATATTTGAATATGATAACTTATGACAGAGATTTGTTTAAAATAATAATAATAATATATTTTATTATTTTATATTAGATATTTCAACCCGGGACGCTCCCTGGATAAAAACTAGTAAATAATATATAACATAATAACACGGCATGATCTTTTCGTTGTTTGTCCTTCAAAAGTTATGTTATCATGTCCACTATCACGAATGAATCCAATACGTGAGAGTATGAGACCACCCAAGGTGCATTCCTAATTAAGACACTAGGTAGGCCCTCTTAGTGGATCATCATTCCCACTTTTCCTAATTTATGGTAACTAGTAATTTTCCAGGCGCGCGTTGCGGCGCCATTTTCTACTAACTTTATTGATTAAGATAAAAAAAAAGATGACATGAGGTTGCAATTTTAGTTTATCAACCACAACTTTGCAAAAGAATGGAATAGATGAGTACATTCCATTGTCATATTGTCATGTTTTGTACATACACTCTATAATCAGAAGGAAGAAAACTTTTGTGATGGTCTTGTAGGTAAATACCTTAATAGATTAGTAGCCTTTGCAGACTGCATGTGGGAAGACTTTCATGGGCTCTTGTGCGGGTGTAGCCATTAAAGATTATAGCATACGATTGAAGTGCATTGACAAAATTGAAGCAAGTGTCGTCACTCAAATCTGCTACTGATTCGACTGCAGGCCTCTTTCAAAGCCATTTCAGATTAGGTAAAAAATAATAAAGCTTACATGACTATCTATAAAATGCTAATCTGTATACCTTTTACCCTTGTGAGATCTCGTTATAACTCTTATTCTAAGAGGATCTAAAGTGGTGTACGGTTTCATTTCGGATATCGTCTTGGATGTCATTTCATTCTTCCTGTTACAAATTGCAGTGAAAAAATGACGAAACTAAAAGAAAGAAAGAAAGAAAGAAAGGTAGCTATGATAATAATGCAATTCTAGATGTATTTTAATAAAGTACTCCAGCTAATTCTACATGAAAGCTTTTGTAATTACTTAAATCAATGGTCCTACTAAAGAAATAAAAACAAATTGCAGACATTAGTGGTCATTCCTTCAGCTCGATATAAAAACCTTTTAAGACTCCCAAACCTTAAGAATAACATAAGCTAAAATGATATAAAGTAAAAGACATAAGTTACACTATTTAGGATCGACCCATCAGTAATCCGAAACATGATTTTCAGCTCACGTTTGCAGACAGGGGAATTGCAGCATTGGAAAACATCTGATAGATATTAAGTTGATCATGAAAAGTCAAAATGTAAACAACATATTAACTAAGAAGGGATATTCATATTTAAATCTAATTGCATGCTACACTCATCTAAAAAAACATAAATATGTTTTTTTTGTCACATACTTTGATTTAATATGTAAAAAACAAAAAACCTAGATGGCACCTCGTCTTTATCACTTGATTCAACAAATATTGGGGACTCTTTGTTGTTTCTCTTCATGCTTCATGTTCTAACCTTTTGTGCCACTATTCTTGCCACTTCTTTTGCATACTTCGAATCATCACATATCAAATGGGGTCAAAAACAAATTAAGCTTTTAGCTGCAAATTTTTTTTTTTCAAATGATTGTTTAAGCAATTTCTTTCAACAATAAACACACTTTTTGCACGTAAGAAAAAGGCGTCCTCAATTTTAATCACCCAAACTGACCCGCCCAACCCATCCCTCTTCCACTTCTAGTTCCAACACAGAAACAAAAGCACACCTCTTTATGGGTGAAAGCTTTTTGAACCCCTTCTTTTGCATACTACGGATCATCACATATCAAAATGGTGTAAAAACAAACAAAATTTTTAGCTGCATTTTATTCAAATGATTGTTTGAACAAATTCTTAAAAATATGAATACGCTTTTTTTGCAAGTAAGAATAGGGCATTCATCAAACCTCAATTCCCACACATTTAATAGGCTTGAGGACATATAGATCAAAATCATCATCAAATTCTGAGTAAGCAAGCAAGCAATTAGGCGTTAGACTATTTTTTAAGTAAAGTAACATTACTAAGTTTGCAAAATGGATGGATCACATGGGTAACCTTTTGTATATGGTTTGACTTGATTGAAGTCATCAATATCTTCTCTTTCCTCCTAATCTGCAGGTTGAAAGATTAAGAAAACAACTCAGAAAGCTACACAACACTCAAAAGTAAAAACATAGGACTTAAAGAAATATGTCAATTTTAAACTCAAACTAACCTTTCTAGCATTTACATCTTTGTTTTTTTAAGGTGGAAGGAAATTATTGTTGACATAAAGTGTCAACAGCCAAATTAACTCTTTTTACGATTGTCGTTCGATCCCGATGTCAATTTCTCTTATAAGTCTCAAATACAACAAATTAGCATTGAAAGGTTGAGAAGAAAATAGACAATAAGATAGGAGTCATAACTCATTCTTCTAAAAAGAAAACCCATACATACTTGCGTAGAGTAACAATAACTAATGCCATCTGTTAACGGATTCGAAGAACAAAAAGCCAAAACCTGCAAATGAAAACAAAACAAATGTCCATTCGTTATAGCAAAAACAAAACAACAATACGGTTTTAAAGTTCCATAGATCATAGTTGATTCAAGTAACACAACCAATTTGTGGCAATTTCGCATAAACCTTTATGCACTTTATACTTTGCAAGTTGCAACTTTGAACAATGTACTCTAAACTCTCCAACTTGTGGCTATTACAGTTGAAACTTAAAAACGATTCGACCCTCACAAACTCTACGCATGCTTTTTAGAGAACAACAAACCCATAAGTAGCAAAAAAGTTCAAAATATTTTAGGATTTTGAGTACATTATTCTTACGGTAAAAGAACTCATTCAAGTGTAAAAAGGCTGATTTACTAAAAAATAAGGCTTTAAAACAACTAAATTTAACATTATTTAAATATGAGGAACTCAAATGTGTCGTTTCCTAAACACCAAGTATAGTACAAATCAACCTACCGAAGCATTGGGCGAAGGATGTAACAACAATCGATATTCGTAGTAATTTGTTAAGTGATGTGAGACATTTAATCAAACACCTACAATGCATGAAATTGGGCGAAGTAGCTACCAACAAACAATCTGTGTAGTAGCAATCGATTTATCTAAAGATTTAGACCAACCTGTAAAATAACACAAACATTCAGATATAATTGTAAAGATTAGATGAAAATCTTACCTGTAGCTTAACACCTATTGGATAAATGAAGGGTCTTCACCATTGATTGATGCTAATTATGAACAACAGTAGAGCACATATTTGAACCAGATTTCTTTTTTCCACCATTGTTATAAGATTTCTTGAAAACCTGAAGATACACTATTTTTATGTGTATATGTGTAGTATTTACAGTTGTAAATGGGTCTCATCTTTTTCGTCGGAACCATCATCACAACATCACCCTCACCATTGGAACCGTTGCTGGAAAAGTTGGTGCTTCGTCGGAACCTGTTCCAAACTGCCACTGTCGCCTTTAACACCATCATCATCGTTAGCAGACCACCACTGACCTCATCACAGGAAGCCACCTCTGTTTCCTCATCTTCAAATCCAAACCACCGCCGTCACCAAGCGTCCCCCCCCCCTGCAACACCGTCATCATCATCGTCTCCAACCTACTGGCCTTTCATCTCCGTCGCTCCGTTTCTATCATAGCTCTTTTCTCTCTATTTCGTTGTCTCTCTCTCTCTCTCTAAAAAAAAAATTTGTGAATAAAAAATGCTGTGTAGATATGGAGGGAAGAAAAGGAGGGGGTGAGTACCGGGAAGCAACACGTGGACATCACCGCCATACACACCAATGAAGAGCAACCACAATAGGTCTAACCACACGTGGACAGGGTTACGAAGCCCTGATACACTATTTAATTACAAAACTGCCATAGCTTACTCTTCAAGTTTAAAAAAAGAAAAATTAAATGCCAATGGCCAGCCTTGAACTCCTGAAGCCTCATTGAGAAAATGGGCATCAAACCAGTGCACCAGTAACCAATTTTGAGTTGGAATACGAAATCAGTTATATTAAATCTTAATCAAAGATGTTGAAATGAAAAAAAAATATCAAGCACCACCGCCCCTCTCAACCAATGAGAGAGGGGCTGCACTATTCATGTCATTTGAAATTAATACATAGTTTAATTTCTTCAATTTCGTAACTTAGTGATAATGAATTGGAGGTTGACACTCTCCAACCCAATGGCAACCTAATTAAAAAAAAAAAAAAAAACATTTTACTCTCACTATATAAAATATTTTGAACATTGTATCCTAGTTAGTAGCTATTCATAATTTAGTTTTTACATTTAAATAGTTATGGGTTGTATGAAATTTTGATCTTATTACTTTTTATATATAAATTATATATACGTGGAAGGTTCAATTGAGAACTCATAGTTAGGGAGAGAACTCGAGAACTTTTACTTAAATTAAGAACTCATATTGATTAGCCCACTGATTTTAAATTAAAGCAAACATCGTAAAAGGGTAAAATTTAAAATATAGAAATAGTTATAGTTACACTTTGTCTTAAACATGTTGTGTGAGTGAACTTGATATATAATGTATAACGAAAGGGGTTGAACAGTTAGAAGTCAACCAAAATGTATTTTAGTGTAAAATTAACTAAAAGAAAAAAAATCATACAATATGAGCATTTTTAACCTTTTAATTTGCTTAAACTCGTATTATACACAATAAACCTTTTACTAATTAATGTGAAATTATAAATGGGGGGTTATGATAAAAATGTACAACTTCGTTTTGCAAATAGGAGTAGTATTGAAATAATTTTCATAACATTTTGAGTGTGAAGCAATGAACTTTTCATATGTCATCTTAAAAAACATATAAAATTACTATCTTGGCCATTTTTTGCTCTTTATAATGTAATATAGACTAGGCTATGTACCCGTGTGATACACGGGTTAAACAATTTAAATAATATATAGAGTAAATTCCTTTTTGAGTCCCTGAGTTTTCTTGATTTTAACTACTTGAGTTCAACATTTTCATTTTTAACATTCTGAGTGCTAGTGTTTTAAGTTTGTTATGGTTTGAGTCCAATTTTCTAACTCTGTTAGATTTTTTCTGTTAATATTTATGAAATTACCAGAATACCCCTACCATTAAAAATAAATAATTATTAAATATTATACTTTATTATATTATAATATTAAAAATAAATAATTATTACATCTCTCTCACTTCTCTCTCTCTCTCATTTCTCTCTCTGGGCACAGAACTTGTTAATCACACAGAAAGCATCTTGGAAACAATTATAAATTTCAAGTATATTATCACAAAATGAAAGAAAGAAGAAATCAATCCTTGTAGAACCCAAGACGTTCGAAAGGAGCATATTAAATTGCTTCTGACCCGTAGATACAGCAGTATGAATTCAAACTGCAACAAGAATGACCACAATGCAAAGCACAATCGCGACTATCGCCAAAAGCAAGTGAGAGAGAGAGAGAGAGAGAGATCTGTGTGTGTGGAGGTGGCCGGTTGGAGGTGGTTGGTGAGGCGACGCTGGTGGTTCGATTGACGAAGGTGCAGGTGGTGGTCGTTGGTCCAACGAAGGGGAGGAAATGTGGTGTGTGGTGTTCGATTGCGAAAGGGCAGGTGGTGGTCGATGGGAGGAGTTGTGGTGGTTCGATTGACGGAGGGAGGAGCTGTGGTGGTCGGTGATGGTGGTTGTGGTGGGTCGCAGGTGGAGGTCGCCGGTTGGAGGTGGTTGGTGAGGCGACGGTGGTGGTGGTTTTGGTGGGTTGCAGGTGGAGGTTGTTGTGGTGGGTTGTAGGTGGAGGTGGTTGGTGAGGCGACGGTGGTGGTGGTTTTGGTAGGGGTGGGGGTAAAGGGGAGAACGTGTGTGCAAGTGTGGATTTGGGGGTGGTGGTTTATGGTTCAGATCCGGATTTGGGAGTTAGGGTTCAGATCGATGCGGTGTAGTGGTGGTGATTTATGGTGCAGTGGTGGTGGGATGGTCGATGTGGTGTGGTGGTGGTGGTGGTTTATGGTGTGGTGGAGGGGTAGAGAAGAAAGTGTGTGTGTGTGTGTGTGAGAGAGAGAGAGAGAGAGGGAGTGTGTGTGTGTTGTGTGTGAGAGAGAGCTTTATTATTATTATTATATTTTATTTATGCATTAAAAACTTGTACATTATACCTTATGCATTACAGAGTTGTACCTATGTGTAAAATGACTGAGATACCCTTATACTTAACTGACTTGGTTAACGACGTTAGAAAATTGGACTCAAACCATAACAAACTTAAAACACTAGCACTCAGAATGTTAAAAATGAAAATGTTGGACTCAACTAGTTAAAATCAAGAAAACTCAGGGACTCAAAAAGTAATTTACTCTTATATATATTATATGTTGATTGATTTATTTTATTTTATTTATTTGTTTTGAACAATATAAAAGTCTCACAAAAAAGCTTGACTAATTGCATTGTGTTATTATTAATTTGTTTATTTGACTTTTGAACTATTTTAAGCATTTAAAATTAATATGTGTTTACTGAATATAGTTTAACATCTAAAACAATGACCAAAATAATAAAACTTAATAATCATTTGTCAAATATTGTAACAAAATTAATTTTAAACTTAGAATAATAGATTAATTTTTTTTAAAAATGAGTTAATTTAAGGTACATGATTTAAATTCAAAGTTAATAATACATAAATATAAATATGTTATATAAAAAAGAATCATGTGTTTTCTTTTATTAATGATTCAGTTACAACTATGATTCTTAATATAATTACTAAAATTTAATTTTATAAACTTATATCATGATTTTGCAAATCAATAATTATAATTAAATTTTAGTTTAATGTATTAAATAATAAAAATGAGAGAATTCATAAGAGAATGCCATGTGTCTCTCATGTGTTTTCTTTTATTATATAATGTAGATAACATATTTTGTCATTAGCTGGTCAGAGGCTAACCTGGTATAACTTTAGACCGGTAATATAGTATGTATTAAAATTGTAATATAAACATACGAGATATACTAAATTTGTAATTAATTCTATTTTTCTCGTAAGATGTCTACTTCTGTTTTATCACTACTCACTTTAAAGCAACAAATCAGGTGCATTTGGTTTTTATTTTTCAATTTCGGAAATCATTTGTATTATAGTTCTAATTTCAGTAAAATAATATTGGCCAAATAGCTGGTAAATAGACGTTCAAGGCACAGTTTTGTTTTCCCTAATGATGCTTAAGCAAAAATATTTACTATATAGTATTAGATAAAACGTATAATCCAATAACCAATGAGCATATCATTGAAATTATCTTTACACATGGTTTCTATTTTCCGCATCAAATATGTCATAACTATATATATAAAAAAATAAGTTTTACATGTCTGGTATAGACACTCTCGTTTGATTTTGCCCTCCAAGATTCCCAAAAACTTATTTTAAAGTATTGTCACGTTCAATGTTTATGAAAAATTATGATGATTTTTTTAAACATAGTGATCAAAGTATTAAATTAATCGTCAGCACCATGTGGTCTCGTATAAAAGGACATATTTGGTGTGTTGACATAAGTTATTCCCGTTTGGAGTATAATTAATTAATTTTTAATAAGTGAAAAGGTCATTTGGGTGTTGATAAAAGGCATTGTTATATACTTATTATGAAAGGTTAACTTTGAATAATATATTTATGTACTCATAAAGAAAAACATCATGCTTGGATGGCTACGATTCAATCTGTTAGAAATTTATTTTATTATTTTTATTATTTGGATTCATGTTAAAGTCAACTTAAATATCACCTCATATAGCCATCCATATAGGTAAGATGCATGCAGCCTGAATAAGAGATTGTTTTGTGGGGGGATTTCTACACTAAAATATTGTACATAACATAAAAGCGTGCAATTTAGGGGTGTTCATCGGGTTTGGTTTTTGGTTATCGGGTTATTCGGGTTTTCAGTGTTGAAAATATTACCCGATAACCGACCCAATCTAGTTAAATGGTTATTGGTTATGGGGTTAATCAGGTTCGGGTTTTTTGGGTCGGGTTAAATGGTTATCGGTTAAATGATTCGGGTGTTTGAGTTTCATATTTCCAGCCATTTGGGTTGCGTATTTCTATCCATTTAAGCTACAATATGTGTAAAATAAAACCAAAATATGAGTTATAATAATTAGTTGCAAATTTGGCTACAAAATCACTACTCTGATATACATATTTTTATGGAAACTAGAACATTTATTTGTTTTTGAATTATTCGGGTTATTCGGGTTATTCGGGTTAACCCGAATTATAAAAAAACTAATCTAAAGACCGACCCAAAAAACTTTAGTTGGGTTCGGGTATGCACTTAATCGGGTTTGAGTTAATCGGGTAAGGTACTTTCTCGGGTCGGGTCACTTCGGGTTCGGTTCGGTTATTGGTTATCGGTTAAAAAGATCACCCCTAGTGCAATTTCAGAACCGGCTCAAAAGGAAAAGAAATAAAGCTTAAGTTTTGAGCGTCAGTTTTTTGGGGGCCTAATTCTAAAAAAAGAATTATATATAGGTAATTTGGGGCTTCGGATTGTTGATATTAAGGTTTGTAGTATATATTTATGTATACACGCAAAAATCATATATGAATCATGATACTAAGAGTAATATTTAATGAAAAGGACTCTGATTGTATTATGCGTTATAGGCCCTAAAAAGTTGTAGACGTCCTTAAAAACGTACATCAAATATAACCGTTCTTGTAAACGAATAAAATATTGTAGTACACAAATCATTTTTTAAGGCGTAATACACAAATCTACCACTGTTATCTTACTGGAATTCAAACTATTTGTATACGTAAGGGATCGTCTAGTATAACCTGTCCAATCTAATATTTTTAAACAATCTCTATTCAAAGCATGTGTTGTAGCCAAGGGCGGACACAACTAAGAGTATTCACGTCCCCTTCACCAAATCCCATTCACCAAATCATGACTCCATTCCTAAATCTTCTCTCTCCTAATTAAAATAATAATACTTTTTTATACTTTTATCATTATATTTTCTCTCTCCTCACTCACAACTACTTACAAAAATATTAAAATATATATATGGGTGAACAGTAGCTTTTCATATTTAGGTTGGAACAGTGCTTCCACCAAATATTTTCTCTCTCATCCACTCACAACCACTTACGCTCACCCCATATAATTTGGTGGACACACTCACATACATTTGGTGGATGTGATGTGAGTGCTCTAAGAACCAGGGGGTGTCTGTTACCCCTAGATTATCCTGACGAAGCGGACAAAAATTGTTTTTTAAGGGATATTTATAAAATGTTACCCTTAAAACAAATGTTTTTTACCCCTTACAATAATTTTTATATAATGTTACCCCTTATTTTATTTTTTAGATCTGCCATTGGTTGTATCGCGACCAATTGAAGGGTACTGCTACCCGGTTGACTTGGATTAATGGTTGAACCGGCAAGCCAGATTAGTGAGTGACATGATTTTGAGAAACACATATTAAGGGGCTGTTTGGTTCACCTCTTAATGGTTCATTAAGAGGTGAACCTCTTATTCGGACAGAGGTTAGAGGTGTTTGGTTGCAAAAATCCCACCCTCTTAATCATTCAGTTAAGTCTGCCCACTACAGCACTTGGGACATGCTGAATAAAACATTTCCCTCTTGATGCCCTTCATCTTTCACAAAAGAGAAACCCTCCTCACCAAACCTCTCATCTCATCTCCTCCACCCAAACCTCCGCCCCACCCCACCTCACCACCACCCGCCGCCGGCCATCCTCCTCCTCCGGCCACACCAACCTGTTCCCTCGTCTCCCCACCACCACAGCCCTGTTCCCGTCGGCCCTCCGTCTCCCCACCACCACAGCAGCCTCCTCCGTCTCCCCACCACCACCAGAGCCTTCCTCCTCCGTCTCCCCACCACCAGCCGCCCTCCTCCCTCTCTTCACCAACAGATCTTAAGAAAAAAAGGTATCCCGTTTTTTTTAACTAATTTTTCATGTATTATTATGATTGTGGTTGTTTGATTTTTCATGTATTATTATGATTGTGGTTGTTAGATTTGTTTATTTTTCAGATTTTTTTCTTTTATTTTTTTTTTCTGAATTTTTTTATATGAATTTGTTATTATGATTGTGGTTGTTAGATTTGCTTGATTTTTTTTCTGAATTTGTTTATATGAATTTTTTTTTATGAATTTTTTTTATGAATGTTTATTTTAGTTTTTTTTTTCAGATTTTTCAGAATTTTGTGATGTATATGTATGTTGATTGAAGTTGTATGGTAGAATGGTTATTTTGTATGTAGAATTGATTAGGATTAATCCATAATCTTTAGGAACAAATATCCAAAGAAATGGCGAAAAGGATTAGGATTAATTGGAAGCAAGAAGGTGTTGAAAAAACTTTTCTTGAAGCATGTGTTCATGAAGTAACCGTTAATGGGCGTGAAGGAAGTAGTCTTAAACAAGCGTCGTGGAAAACTGTAGCTGACAAATTGAAAACTCAAAACAATTTCATAGTGGACCAACGTCAAATGAAGAATCACTATGATTTTGTAAAAGGAAAATTTGCAGCATGGTTAAAGCTTAAAAACAAAACCGGGAATGTTTATGATCCAGTTACAAACACTTTTAACTTGTCAGAAGAAGAGTGGCAAATTGGATTTTCGTATGTTTCCATGGATGTTAACGGATTTATGTTTAATTTGGATTTTCTATGACATTTTGTATTTTCATCAATCTGTACACTATTCAGAACTCTGACCAAACAGATACATTCATTCAGCACATAATCGTTCAGAGGGGTAAAATAGTCATTCTGCACAGTCATTCAGAGATACAGCCAAACAGCTCTTAAATGGTTCAGCACTTACTGGTTCAGAGCCTCTTACCCATTCAGACCTCTTACTGATTCAGCACTTACTGGTTCAGCACTTGCCAAACAGCCCCTTTTTGTTTATTTCAAAATTCACATTTTATTAAATTTGTAAATCTAATAAAAAAATCGGTCGGATTTGTTCGACTATGGAGTGATAAAACAGCCGATTTAATAACAAACGTTATGAAAACATGAATTCTGACTAGAAAATATGTCTATTGCATTTTGATGACATTATAAGATTAGTACTATAACTAAAGAAATGAAATGAAAATTACATATATTTCATTTATCTTACATGTTAGAAAACCAGACAAATTCCTCTATATATTAAAGATGAGACACTTTAATAGTGTTCCAGTGCTAACGTGTACCGTCCTACTTTGCTAATGTGAACCACCCTGTTTTACTAACGTGCAACATTTGGTACCCGATGCTCATACCGAACCGTACATTCAGTACCGATTTGTGATATTTTCTGTATTTTGGAGAATCGAACCAATACTGTCTTAATACTGATACCGATACCATATTCTTTTTTACACTTTTTCTCAACATAACACTAGAAAATTGAATTATTTTAGCAACAAAGCATTCATCCAGTACCGTTAGCCTTTTTGTTTCAATATGTACATAGCTTAAATTGCGTCCCACAGCAACACACGGGTGTATGTAAACAACGTCCCACAGAGAAGTGGGGGTAATACGACTCTAGTTATATTTATTTCTAAAACCTAAACGTCAATAAATATTATTAATTACTTCACGGTTTACAGTTTACTAGGCAATTTGATATACATATAGTTATTACTAGATTATATTCTGGAAGTTTTTCGGGATAGATAAATCTAATATTATGTGATAAAATATATGTTGTGATGTAACATAGAAATTAATGTACTATAATATGAAGAGGAATAAAAACAGTTTTAATCAAGTAAATAAAAATGAATATGCATATTAAAAAGAATATGTATATTTGGATGAGGAGCAAAGCTAGAATTAACCGTTGCAGGGCGTGATTGAGGCCATAGTCTTGAAGGTGTGATTTTTTTTTTAAATAAGTGGTTTTAACATATTTTGCTCTTGATGAAAATAGAATTCCTAGTTTGAACATGATTAGTGAGTTGCTTAGACATGATTAATGAATTACATGAACACATTGTGTTTTTTTCCTGTATAAACAAAAACCGACAAAAAAAAAAAAAAAAAAAAAAAAACTTATTGTTGGCAAAGATCTACTAAAAGCCTCAAAGTATATAAACATAATCACATCTCTTCAATCCCCCACACTCAATCACTGCATGTTCATAGTATTCTAATAAGTAATAACTCATATTTGTTAACCTAAAACCTAATCACTAATTAGCTAAAAAATCACCTAAGTAAGCTGCAACTAATTGAAATAATGTGGTGTGGTTGAATGGTTTTGTAGTTTGTATATATAATATATTGAAATTGGAAAAAAAAAAATGACCGTTAGATAGCCGTTGGGGGAGGAAGAGGTGGGAGAAGTTGATTGGATGTTGGAGGAGATGGTGCAGTGTTAAATAGTTAATGGGGGTGGCCTAATTGGGTTGTTTTGCCCCCCGGGGGCGGTGTGCATGGCGCTAACCGGCGCTAAAAGGGAATTACTGCTTCTGTTAGCGCTCCACTACACCCGGTCTAATAATCGAACTGAATCAAACCATACACACTATTAGAAGTGTTTGTGTTCCCCGCTGCATTGCGCATGCACCATACTAGTATATATAGATATAGATTTTTGATTTTTGAATATAATTAAGGTTCAAAAACAGTCGAGGGTTGTTTTCCAATTTTCGTATGCTCAAAAGTCAAGATAATTGGGGGTTTGATTATGTTAAAGAATCCAAAAACCCAAGACTTGTTAAATTTCCAATATAATGCTATTCTAGTTTTGCTAAGAAAAATCATCCCATGGTTTCTTATTTAAATATTTTATTTATTTTTGGTAATAACCGGAGAAGACTTTGGCATGATCTCAAACTCTTCATTATGTTATCATGCATGTTCACTATTTTTTTTTTTAAACGGTAAAGGGTTAAATATATTAAAATAGAGAATGATATACATGGCTGTTAACACTAACCAAATGTTCAGTAAACCATTAGGCGAGAAATTTGTTTATGTTCGTTTGTTTAATAAATGAACGAGCATAAACAAGAAATTTCGTTCGATTAACTAACCAAACTAACATGAACATCTCGTCTGCTCAATTGCGTTCGTGAATGTTTGACAATATGTTTGTTTATGCTAGTTCGTTTATATCAGTATGTGTTTGTTAGGTTGTGTTCATTAGTTAAAACTTAAAAAATAAAAAAGCCTTCCAAAAAAAAGTTAAAACTTAAAAGTTTTTAGTTTTCTAACTTCTCTCCCAAATTTACTTACT
The DNA here is from genome assembly GCA_028751855.1 of Ambrosia trifida. Classification (NCBI taxonomy): domain Eukaryota; kingdom Viridiplantae; phylum Streptophyta; class Magnoliopsida; order Asterales; family Asteraceae; genus Ambrosia; species Ambrosia trifida. The sequence continues at coordinate 214,586,407 of CM054122.1, read as the reverse complement.
ACTCATAGTAGAAGACTTTAATTATATTTATAAATAAAGCCTTCCTCTCTGATTGTTTCACGTGACAGCAGAGTCAGTATGAAGAGAGAAAGTGAAAAAGGGTGTAGTGGTTTTTTATTTTATTATTTTTTTAAATCTTTTAACTCAAAATAATTAAAATAAAGACAAATAAATATAAAAAAATTACAAATAATATTAAAAACACACAACTAATATTAAAAAAAAAAGTTACAACTAATATTAAAAAAATAAAAGTTACAACTAATATTAATTTAAACATTACATATTCCTAAATTACTTATTTAAACACTAGATAATCCTAAATACTTATTTAAACACTACATAATTAATCCTAATTTTCTCCCCTATGAAGAGTAATTGTCCCAGTCCATGAGTGTGTAGTACGACGGGGATACAGAACGATCACTATCGCGACCGTCGGACCTCGCATCCGAGGGGATGCAGCAGTACTCATGAGGAGGGGAAAAGTTGTTTCGTTCTTCTTCTATAGCATCCCTTAAAGCTTCCAGGTCCTCCTTGGTTGGCTCCCGGCCAGGAGGGGATGGGGTGGGGGTGGGGTTCGGTTGGGTCTCCACAAACTGTAGACGCCTCAATCCTCTCTCAGCCATAACATAATCTACGGACCACACAATCTCCTCTGCAGTGAAATCAGCATCAGGGTGTGTGGGAGTGTATCCAGGGAGTGGAGGAATGGAGGGGACGGGGTTGGAGACACGTGGAGGAGGAGGAGGAGGAGGAGGAGAAAAAAACACTTGTTGAGGAGGAGGAGAAAAAAACTGTTGTTGAGGAGGAGGAGGTGGAGAAAAAAACACTTGTTGATGATGAGGAGGAGGAGAAGAAAACACCGGTGCACGACGTCTCCGGCGAGCGTATCGCAGGAGATTCGACGGCTCGGCAAGGTCATTTGGAAATCCACCACCCATAGCTGGTTTGTAGTGTGTTTGTAGTGTAGTTTTTATAAAATTGTAGTGTGTTTGTATAGTTTGTGTAGTGTGGTTTTTAGTTTGTGGTTGTGTTGTATGTGTATTGTGTGTGTATATATAAAATCTAAAAAAATTAAAGTTACCGTTCAAAATTTAAAGGCTCCTAACGGTCAAAATTTTTTGACCGTTTTTTTGCCCCCTCGCCACGTGTCACGATTTCATTGGAGGGTTCAATTTTCGTTTGGCGTTATAAAAATAACATTTGGGCTGTTTTGGCACATATTGCGCCCCTATGTTTCGGTGTGGGGGCGTTATTTTTCAAAAAAATGTAAAAATAACGTCCCACTACGGTGGGCCTAAGGGTTGCTTTCGGGATATTCATATGCTCAAACGTCAAGATAATGAGGGGCTTGATTATGTTAAAGAATCCAAAAACGGAAAAAACCCAAGACTTGTTAAATTTCCATATGCTTTTCTAGCTTTACTAAGAAAAATCATCCCATGTTACGTATTTCAATATCTTATTTATTTTTGGTAAATAACCGGAGAAGACATTGGCATGATCTCAAACTCTGATCGTTATGTTATCACACACATCTTCTATTTAATAATTTTTCTTTAAACGGTAAATGGTTAAACATATTAAAATAGAGAATGATGTATATCTTTTGTTTTTTTCATGTTTAATAGTTATTCATCTAACAATGATATATATTATGAATATGTATAGAAAAATAAAGATATATTATGAGAAAATAGAAACTTCTGTGAACATGTTTCGTTATCTCCTCGTCAATTGTCATTTATGTTCCTAGGTGTTTAGTTTGAGGGTTAAGACGGTGTCAGTATGTTCAACATGCTTGTGTTTCGTTTGAACCCTCTAAGAAACTGAGAGTACGAGTTATATATATATAGGAGAAGGATAAATTGAAAACCCACATGAGTTAAAGAAACTTTGAAAACCTCATCTCCACCATTCATCCACTATAATCTATGGTTAGGATATATTGTTCTATTTAAACTTTTTCTTTTTAATAAAATATTTGTTAACAAGTACCATAAGGGTAGTATAGGAAGATTTAAAGGTCAATTTTCTTAGAAAGTAGTGTTCTGTACTTGCATCAGCTTTTAATAGTACACCCACTTTCTCTTTCATATATTATTATTTTTATATTTTTTCTTTATGTGTTATAACCCATTTGTATGAAAATGTATTGTATGTGTTAATTATAACATATAGTATGTATTTACGTTGTATTTACATATCAACAATGTTACAGATTTACAATGTTACTTTAGCTTTTATATTTTTTTCATTTATGTAATAGCTAAGTTAAATATTTAACAGTATTTTTGCGATTTGTTCCTGTAACAAGCCAACTTACATTTTGCTAGTTAAATATGTACTTTATTTTCTGTAACAAACCAGGTCACTTATGTAACAACAAATAAAGATCTTTAAAAAAAACACAATAGCTAAAAAAATCCACATTATTTTCTGTAACTTAAAAATGTTACATGATGATATCAAGCAAATAACTTTAACAATAACAATTATCTAACAAATGATGTTGGAAAAAATGTAACAATATTACAAAAAGAACTATAATTATAATGGAGAGGTACAACATCAAACGAGATTAGAAAACATTATTAATTTGTAACAAAAATTACAAAAATGGAGGGGTACAACATCAAACGTGATTACAAACATTATTAATTTGTAACAAAAATTACTAAAAGAATTAGATTTTACAAGCAAAATTACAATGCTCGATAAATTGTAACAAGATTGAAAAAATCTAAAATACAAATTTCAGTGTCAATTTGCTTTACTACACAAAAATTGTTACATTGCTAGAACAAAAAAAATTATTACATGAAAATGTTACATAAATTGTAACAAGATTAAAAAAAGAAGTATAAGTTACAAATCCATGAAAAAAATCCATTTGGTATAACCAAACCAGACATTCAATAACTCAAAAACGAATCAATGAAAAAAAAATCCAATCTTTAGTTAAACCCAAAAAAGGAAACATAAAAGAACTCACTCTTTATAATTTATATCAACAGATCTGACCCGACCCAAGGCAGACTTGACCTGAACTGAACCTGAATCAATCAAATCTGACCCGAGCACCCCAAACTCAACCCGAACACATCTAACCTGAAGACTAACACCCGGATACAGACCCGAGACTAAATCCGAGGTAACCACCATCATCGAGAACACCACAGTCGTCGTACACCACCACGCCTAGGATTGTCGTTGTTCACCTTTAATCTTAATGATAGAGAGATATAGATAGAGAGAGACGGGAGATTTAGATGAATATATTTGATGTAAAAATGAAATTAACTTAAACCACATGAGTGGTTCTAAATGAAAAGAAAAAAAAAATCACAAATGGAAATGAATTTTCACTGGAAATGATAATTAAAGGCATATTCATGTCTTTATAAAAATTAAATATTTAACTAACGTCATAAGATATGAAGAAGAAAGAAAGGTGAAGTGGGGTTTTTTTTTCAAAAAGAAAATGAGAGAGAGCAAGAATAGGGATGGATCTTATGTATGTTAAAAAGGGAGAGAAAATGTACAATCAGCCAATCACTTTGCTCACAAAGCTAAACACATAATGTAGGTGAAATGTAACAAATGACAAAAATGCCCTTATAGTGAAGACACTAATGGATGATGTGGAAGATTATGGACCTAGTATTAGGTTTCTAGAGTTTCTTTAACTCAAGAGGGTTTCTTGATTATACTTTCCCTATATATATATATATATGGGAAGGTTTAAATAAGAACACCCATTTTTTGTGAGAACCATGAGAACAAATCTCAGCCACTCATTTTTTTTTCTTATATTTTAATTGAATGGGTAAAGTGGTAATTCTACCACCACCAACAAATCAACAGACCCTTGTATTATTGTTCACATTATTCAGTCATTCATCAACATATCATTCATCCTAGGGTTTATACACCCAATCCACGATCGATTATTCAACAATCAAATCAATAGATCGATCATTCAACCAATAGATCGAGATCGAGATTGAGATCGAACAACAAAACTATGGTTTATACACTCAATCCACGTTTTCTTGATCCAATCATTCAACAGGTGAGTAATCGTTTGGGGATTTGTCGCGTTTTAGTATCATGTGAATTTTGTGAATATGAAACCCTAGAATACTATATTATGTTCGATTGATTCTTTTTTAACTTCTGGTTGTTAATATTTTTGTATGGTTTTTCTGATTTATCAGTGTGGTTTAATTGAAACATGTCCATTGTTTATATTTGTGGCATATTATGGATGAATTCCTTATAAAGTATGTGTTTATGTTAATTTTTTTGTTGTACACATGTGTAATATACGAAATTGTTTCATTTTGTGCAGCATCCATGTTATATCATATGTTACTGTATAAATCTGAATTTATCTTACATATGTGAAGTACATTCTACATTTATATGAACACATGTGAAATATATGAAATTGTTTTCCACATGTGTAATATATGAAATTGTTTCATTTTGTGCAACATCTCTCTTATGTCATATGTTATTATACAAACTAGGTTTTATATTGCATATGTGCAATACATGCTGCATTTATATTAACACATGTGCAATGTATGACATTGTTCCATTATTATAACATCCATTTCAGGTCATATGTTATTATACAATCTGAATTGCTTGCTGTTATTTATGAGGATGAGGAAGACTCTAGAGACAGAACATTGGAAAAAAGCATAAAAGCCCTAGCTTCTGTTTATGTTGCAGGTACATATATATTCTAAAACACCAGAACATGAATGTCTTGTATTGTATTACAACAATCGTGTTGCTAAAAGGATGTCACTTGAGGGGGAGGGGGGTTCTTAAGGGTATCTACCTTAAAAAATTAACAAGGTGTTCATTAATAAAAAGCATCCGGTTATGTTACTTTTAGCCATTGTTATTCTCATCATTGGATTATCTTGTGTGGAATGTAACAGCTGCATAAATATGAAGATGTGATTCCAGTGTGTGAGCAAACATTTACTTGCTGAAAACAATTTCATTGTTGTCAAAGAAACTAAAGAGCAAGAAGAAGAAAAACAAGCGCAAGGTTTTGTGACAAACACGGCTACCATGATTCCCGAAACAATAAAAAATCAATTGATGAAGGTGACTGATGAAGATAGTCATAGCGAATGAGATTTTTTTCTTTATTGCTGAAATTATAGTTTGAATCACACTTCCATGTAGTTTGAATTTATAGTTTTGTTCTGACATTATATTTTACGGTTTTCAAATATTATTATGCCAATGTTATAGATGTGTATGGTTTCTATTCTTATTTGTCATTAGATTCCATATATGCAAGTGTCTTTTTTATACATGTGTAAATGTCATGTATTCTTATTTAACATGTTTTATACATGTTAAAACTATACGGTGGTACAGATTTGTCCATTTTACAAATTCCAGCTGAATTTACACATGTGTAACTATTCACTTTCAATATTTGTTTCTATTTTACATATATGCAATTGTATTACACATGTGTAAACTATTTACGGTCACTTGTTGTTTATGTTTTACACATTTGCAGCAGATTTACATATGTGTAAACTATTCACTTAAACTTATTTTTTTTTAGTGTACGTATGTGAAATTGTATTACACATCTAGAGGTGTTCATTATCACTTATTTATTTTGTATTAAACATTTTTCAGTTGATTTACACATGTGTAAATTGTTCATTGCCACTTATTTGTTTTAGTTTTACTCATTTACAATTCTATTACACATGTATTGAATTGGTCATGTGTAAAACTTCATATTTATGCTTATTCTTTAACCATTACGATTTACACATGAGTATATCTCATGTATTATTATGTAATATATATTAAACGTGTGTAAGTTGTTCACTGCTACTTATTTATCTTTATTTTACATATGTTCGGTTATATTACGCACGTGTAGATTGTTTACTTTCACTTATTTGTTTCTAACTAATATATATTCAATTGTATTGCACATGTGTAAATTAATACTATAACTAATTTGTTTATGTTTTTACACATTTGCAATTGAACTACACATGTGTAAATTGTTAATCGTCACTTAGTTGTTTCTAACTAACATATATTCAATTGTATTACACATGTGTAAATTATATCCTTCACTTATTTGTTTCTGTTTTACGCATTTACATTTGTATTACACATGTGTAAACTGTTTACTGTCACTTATCTGTTTCTATCATACATATGTTCAATTGTATTACACATGTGTAAATTATTCATTATCACTTATTTGTTTATGTTTTACTTATTTAGATCTAAATTACACATGTGTAAATTGTTTACTTTCACTTATTTGTTTCTAACTAACATATGTTTAGTTACATTACACATGTGTAAATTATATACTGTCACATATTTGTTTATGTTTTACACATATGCGTATGATTTACACATGTGTAAAAGGTTAACTATTACATATCTGTCTCTATTTTATATATGTTCAGTTGTATTATACACGTGTAAATTGTTTAATGTCACTTTTTTATGTTATACATATTTGCGGTTGAATTACACACGTGTAAACTGTGTATTAAACCAAGATATTATTAAGCAAATTTCAAAAGTATTATATTAACCAACTAGTAGTATTTAAACCAAAATAATATTATCAAAATATCAAAAGCTTTAAATTTTCCAACAAGTCATACTCCAAGACATATGGTACCAACAAAAATATTGAAACAAAAGTTACAATCCTTGACATATCCTAACCACGGTAACATACAAAAAAAAAACATAGTTCACATTATTATCTAGTCTTTTAATTTCATTTTGTTCTTTCTCAAACTCCAATGCTTTATTTATTACATCTTCTCGATAAATATTTGCTTTGGAAAGTACAATCTTCGCAACATTTTCTAGGCATCCACAAATTGACTTCTCATACTTCTCCTTGTTCATTTCCATCCGGCAGTAGAATGCACCAATTTTCTGAAATGTTTTGGTCAAAGTGACAAAAGTAAAAAAATCATTAAGTCATTTTTTCATTTCTATTAAAAAAACATAGACATGCTGACTTACACATGTGTAAACTGCTCATTAAAAATGTGTATACAACTTACTTACACACATTAATTTAAGATTCTAATATAGTAGCATACACATATTATTTATAATTCAGATATGAAAAATACCTCTAAGCTTGCCAAATATCATATCTATCACCATCTTTCTTCTTGTTTTACATAAAAACATACGTCTTTAGCAATCTCCTTCCGATTTGAGCACCATTTCTAACAATGTGTTTGCTTAATATTACTTATTGCTAATTGAGAATCTGTGACAAAATGTTGACATAGTTTACTGTTTGTTTTCAATTCCTTATTCAAGTGATTATTTGATTTCAATTAATGTAAGTTTTTTAAACAATCATTGTCCAACAAAATCAACCCAACACACACTTAGACATTTCATCAAACACCTTATATGCAACTACTCAAACCCAACTATCTCTCTTACATTCTCATATAACTCTCAAATTCCACAAGATGACAAACTAATGTCATAAACAAAACCATCCAAATTCAATATTTCACATGTGCAATAAATAAACACGACTATCACATATGTGTAATACATTTCACACAACGTTCGTTCATAGTTAACATATATGTAATACATACATATCTATTGCGTGTGTTCAATACATTAGACTAACAATACACATATGAAATACATTGCATACAAAGTTTATTCATGGTTAACATATAAAACAGGCATATGACATACATATTACACATGTGTAATACATAAACATATACATGACAAACAAATCACAACCAACAATGACAATGTTCTATATACATTTAACAAATGAAACTTAGAATGTTTTACACAAATTTATAAGCACAAATCCGTAAATGTGCCTGTTTGTTGCAAAAAAAAAAAAAACAACGGATTAAACCCTAGCTGCTCCATATCACCGAGATTGTTTAAAAAAAAGATGAAACACAAACGACGCTTAATTAACAACATAATAATCGATGAAATACAAAACAAAATGGTGTAGATGAATCATAACAGTTGATAACAGTCTACCTAATGTCGATAATCATTGATTGTTGGACAGATTTGTTGTATAAACCCTAGGTTGTGTTTGGGTGTAGATAGAGAAGACAGAGAGAGAGAGAACGAGAGAGGAAGAGGATATGTATTATGGATGTCTGAATTTGGGGGTTTTGTTTGTATGGTATGTTATTTTACTATATTGCCCTTTTTCATCTAATCTTAATGCTCCATCTTTATTTAACTCCTAATTAATCTTAGCCCTTAATTGATCATGATCAATGGTTTAAATTGGTTCTTAGTGTTCTCACAAAATTAGGTGTTCTCAAGATAACCCTTCCCTATATATATATATATATATATATATATATATATATATATATATATATATATATAGGGTCAAGATCGTGTGCAAAGGGGTTTTTTTGTGAGAAGTGTGAGAAGTGTTAAAAATTGATACTTAGGCATCATTTTTTGAACTTAGTCGTGATGTTTTGGATTGTTTTGCCTATAAAAACACCAAACGTAACAATTAAAAACCGAAAACAATGTATTTTAGGCTTAAAACTTAAAACACCATGCTAAGAACATTAGCAGTGTGTTTTAAGCGTTAAGTAGTGTGTTTTAGCTATTTTTTAAATTTAATTACTATAATACATTGTATTGTGTTTTAGATTGTTGTGTTTGGTGTTTTTCAAGTTAAAACAACCTAAAAAATCATTCCTAAATCCAAAACATGATGTCTATATGTCAATTCTTAGTCCTTCTCACACTTCTCACGAAAAATGTACTTTGTACAGGATCCTAAACCTATATATATATATATATATATATAGGGGATAGTTCAATAGAGAACTCATTTTATTGAGAGAACTCGAGAACTCCTAATTAAATACAAAAAAATATAATAAAAAAATCATAACTCAAAATTTAAGTAAAAAAAATAGAAAACTAGTTCGGAGCTTCTCTTTCCCACGTCATACCCGTTCGGAAAAAAAAAATAAAAAATAAAAAAAACACACATAAAAAACGCTACTGCACATGTGTAGTATAACCCAAAAGCCTAAACCACCTACCCCCCAACTTACCCCCACCCAAAAACCTAATTCCACCCCACCCACCCCCACCCTCACTAAAAAACCTAAATCGCTTACCCAAAAACCTAAACCACCCATCCACCCCCCACCCAAAAACCTAAACCCACCCCACCCACCGCCTACCAAAAACCTAAGCCCCACCCGTCACAACCAAAAACCTAACCCCCACCAAAAAACCTAACCCCCTACCCAAAAACCTAAACCCACCCTACCCACCCCCACCCCACCCCCAAAAACCTAAACCTTACAAACTAAACTAAAAAAAAACTAACCCTAAAAGTTAAACTAAACCCAAAAACTAAACGCTAAAGCTAACCGGACATTTACTACACAGGTGCATTAGAAGTCGCCTATTTCTATTTTTTTTATTTTTTTTATTTTTTTTTGAACCGGGATGACGTGGGAAAGAGAAGCTCCGAACCAGATTTTTGGTTTTTGACTTAAATTTTGAGTTATGATTTTTTTTTTTAATTTAAGTAGGAGTTCTCGAGTTCTCTCCCTAACTATGAGTTCTCAATTGAACCTTCCCCTATATATATATATATATATATATATATATATATATATATTGCAAAGGGGTTAATACTACATGTCATACTCTTATGCAATCTCTCCTTTGAGAGATACCACATAAGATGTGATGTGACAACTTTAAACCAATTAAAAAAAAGAAATAAATATGATTTAACCTAATCTATTATAATCTTTAACCTAATCTATTAAATACCTAATCTACTAAATCTAAATATTAAACCTTTATTATTTTATCTCTCGTGTTTCCTCCCATAACTTTTAAACGTTAATATTTTTTATATATGAGATTTTTTAAAGAAAAAAAATTACACCAAATTAACGAGCGTTTTATTATCTTTCCAACGAATACCATAGTGCTATATAAAAATCGAAGAAAAAAATGATTATTTTTTGTAACCCGACATGTATTGTGTCGGGTTTGGGATTAGTTTAAAAAAATTGTGGGTTTGGGTCGGGTCTGGGATTAGGTGATACCCGACCTGATTACCCGAAACAACATTCCCAAATACCCGAACTACATACCCGATCATATACCCATGAATTTTTTAACGCATCACAAAACCCTTAGACTAATGCGTTCGATATTTCAATAATTAACTTTTTTTTTTCTTATTTCATGTTAGTTCTTTTTAGAATGATCGATTACAAACTTCCGAATTCATTTGTAATGGCACTAGATTTATACCCCGGCACAGAGATTCGTTTTTTTTATATTTGAACTAGCTGATTACCCCGGGAGGGTCCCAGGGTTAAAAAATCTAATTTTACGTAATAATCTATTGTAAATGACTCAAGTTAACTAACCACAAAATCTCTCAATCATTGCATGTTCATAGTATTCTAATCAGTAATAACTCATATTCCCTAATCTAAAACCTAATCAGTAATCATCTAAAGAATCACTTATGTAAGCTGCAACTATTCAAAAACTCACCGCATCTCTCTAATTTCTCACATTCTAATGGCTCTTATAATTCCTAACCTCATCAACTAAACAAACACTTAAGTTGGAAGTTGTAACCATTGTATCTCATTATGCCACGTGGCATAGTCAAGAGATGGTTGAGGCCACCATTGAACGTCACGTCAGCAACTATCAATTCTTCCCGAGAGCGTCCGGGGGTTGAAAAATATAACAATTCTGATAATACAAATACTAATAGTAATAATTATGAATCTTGTAATTAAATAAATAAAAAAATAATCTTGCTATAAGGTAACACCATGTGTTGCAGTGTTGCGCGATTATTTCTCCTAGCTTCGCTTGATGAAGTATACCTAGTAAAATTCCAATGATAACATGGCGATTGGGCTGATTTTCAACATGGTAGATAAGAACCTGGTTTAAAAGAAAAAAAATATGATTAATGAATAACATGAACACATTGTGTATTTTTTTTCCTGTATGAACGAAACCCCACAAAAAATATTCGATTTTTTCTCCGTTTTTTATATAGCACTATGGTACTCGTTGGAAAGATAATAAAACGCTCGTTAATTTGGTGTAATTTTTTTTCTTTAAAAAATCCCGTATATAAAAGATATAAACGTTTAAAAATTATGGGAGGAAACATGAGAGAGAAAATTTTAAATTTATTTTTAAATTCTTTTTTACTAAAGTAACACAATTTAAATTTAGTAATTGAGAATTGAGATATAGATGACGAGATAAATTTAGGGTTTTGTTTTTATCTTTTTTTTTAATTAAAAAAGAAAATAATTCAAAAACACTAAAATCTTTCAATTATGATGCCACGTGGCAGTTTCATGGAGAGGTTGAATGCACCATTGCACGCCACGTCAGCAATGTTTAATTCTTTTATATATATTAATAGATTAATAGATATGATAACTTATGGCAGAGATTTGTTTAAAATAATAATAATAATAATAATAATAATAATAATAATAATATATTTTATTATGTTATATTAGATATTTCAACCCGGGACGCTCCCGGGTTAAAAACTAGTATATATATATATATATATATATATATATATATATATATATATATATAGGGTTGGGTTAAAATGAAAACTCAAGTGAGTTGTGAGAACTAGAGAACCCTTATGGACCCTTGATCTTGATGAACCAATGGTTGAGATTAAAAGTTATGTGTTTTGTCTTTACTTGATTAAGGAGTATTTTTTTAATATGTTAAAGTACAATTAAGGGTATTTTGGTAAAACGTCATGAGAGAGAAGACTTAATATAATATTATGTTATTTTTTATTTCATTATTAAAAACAATCTTATTTATTAAACTTTATTTTATTATTTTAATTAAAATAATTTACTGTTTTTTTTTAATATTTTAAAAACAAAAAAAAACGTCCAATTTTTGTCCTCTATCCCCCATTTTTACACTGGTGTAATTTTTTACACCAGTGTAAATCTGCCATACACACATTTACTAACAATTACACCCGTGTAAAACCAAACAAAACATATAATGAGGAGGTTGATTTACACCAATGTAAATCAGCCATACACAACTTTTACAAAAAATAAAAATAAAAACACTAGTGTAAAAAACCAAAACTAGATAGTGTGCTTTACATTTATATTTACACTGGTGTAACTGATGTTTTACACCAGTGTTTTTCTTACATCAACAACGACTATACATTATACATTCATATTTACGCTGGTGTAAACTGATGTTTACACCAGTGTTTTCTTACAAAACATACTACACCATTCATCGTCGTCTCCACAGCATCGGCTCGGTAGCCATGTTGACCAATCTTAACTGCACAATTATTACAATTGATGTTAAACCAGTACAATGAAATGTGAAGTGCTAAAATATTGCATGCTCTTTGTTGAATATAATGCACAAAATGGTTGTTTACAGTTAAGAAAATAATGTCAGCAACAACTAAATGTATTATTAAGCATTTAAGAAAATCAAGCAAGGATAATCAATTTATTAGTGGAACAATGAAACTAGTAATGTGACCACTCGTAATAACCAGGACAAATAATAATAATAATAATAATAATAATAATAATAATAATAATAATAATAATAATAATAATAATAATAATAATAATAATAATAATAATAATAATAATACCTGTAAAACCATCCCCCTGAAACCCATCAACCACCTCCAGCGACCACCCCCTGAAACCCATCGACCACCACAGCCTCAGCCTGGACAACCACCAAACACCACCACTTCGTCTGAACCCTCCTCCCACCTCGTCTAAAACCACAATTTACACTAGTGTTTTCTTAATAATAATAATAATAAATACCTGTACCATCACCGGACCAACGTCACAGTCGAACCACCCTGCACCATCGAACCACCTATCTCCACAGCCACGAACCACCACCCAAGACCACCACCATTCATGAACATAAAACATAAATCAGATCAAGAACATATTGATATAAAACATTCATAATAATAATAACAATAATAATAATAATAATAATAAACATACCGTCTTCATCATCATCATCAACCATTCAACCCCCATCCAAAACCACCGTCGTCATCGTCATCGTCGTCATCAGCCATCAACCCCCATCCAAACCTGAAAAACCCACACTCGAAAACCCCCCATTCACCCTCCCACTTTCAGATCCACCTCCACCACTCGCCATCCCCACGTTCAGGCCCCCTCCGCCGTGCTCCGCCCTGAAACCACCCTCCAAACCACCCCTGAAACCCACCCAAACGTCGAGCCACCGCTGAAAACCACCACACATCGAACCCCCACCATCGATCTGTTCATCGACGCCCACAGCTCCACCGTCTCCGCCATGAAACCACCCTCCACACCCACCACAGATTATTTGTTCTTTGTTTTTTAGAGAGATAGAGAGAGAGAGAGAGAGAGAGAGAGAGAGAGAGAGAGTTGATGTGTGTGTTTTTTTGGAGAGAGAGAGAGACGGTTAGTGAGAGAGAGGGTGAGATATTTGTGTGTATTATTATTATTATTATTATTATTATTATTATTATTATTATTATTTAAAGTGTTAGTTGGGGTGGGGGTGGGGTGGGGTGAGGTGTTATTATTACTAAAATGCCCACAAGTGGGTGTACACAAAAGACTTTATTGCCCCTAATTAATAAAATACAAACAATTATAAAAGTGATGATGTGGCAGTTGGTGATTGGTCTAGAGGAGTTCTCTAGTTCTCACAACTCAATGGAGTTTTCATTTGAACTCAATCCTATATATATATATATATATATATATATATATATATATATATATATATATATATAGGGGGAGGATTAAATAAAAACCCTCCTATTTTGAAGAAACCCATTAAACCCTATATCAACCATTGATCAATCTAGATCAATGGTGTTGATCAAATGCTTAATATTATAATAGTGAGAAGTACAAAAAAGGGCATATGGGTAATTTGACAACCCAAAGGTGTTGGTAACTGCATGGTTCTGCAAATCAATCACTTTATACTCTCTCTCATTCAATAACCTCTTTCCCTCTCACTTACTCGTATACCATCATCCCAAATTCAAAATTTCATCCCTGTTCTCTCTCCATTTGAAGCATCATCATACTTTCTTCTTCCTGAAACCTTCATCCCTGTACCCTTTTTGTCTCCGGTAACGATGAAATCGTTTATGTGGACCTTATCTTCCTTTAGCCGACGATTGGGGTCGGAGAAATCATCTAGAAGGTACGTGGCTCGTTGTTTTATGTCCGTTTACTGTATAAAATTGGGGTTTCTCATATATCGTACAACGTATTCATGAAAAATCAGGGATATAAAATTGATGGTGTAAAGACAGATAAAAAATGGGGATTTTGTCGAGTTTGCTAAGTAGAGTTGTTATCATTTATTATTTATTTAGTGGATAAGTAGATTGTAGTTTTTAAAATGTGATAAAAAAGGGGGATTTTAATGTTTGGGACAGGAGGAAAATAAAATTGGTCGTTTTGTCTGATGACACAACAAGAAGCCGGCATGGAAAGGACATTGGATTATCAGCTAGTGAGTTTGAAGATGTAAAACGTCATCTAGGTAAGTGTTACAGGGACTTATGGATAGTAATGAAGATAATTTATTTTTTAATCTTAGTAATGTAATTATAGGCTCCTGTAAATTTATTTAGAGTGCCATTTTTTTTAAATATGTAGACTATGACTCGGATACGCCACTTATCAACCTAAAGAGGCTGCGTAAAGGAATTGGCAAAGCTTCGGCTCATAATGATGATCCAAGGCCGTCGACGGTGCAAACTTCCTATAATGAGGATGCAGGACCATCATCGAATGAAGGTTCTGATAATGATTATTCTGGAGTGTCAATTGCGGTGGAGTCTGATGATGATGATTCAAGTGTGCAGCCACAGAAGGATAAGTTGTCCTTTTTCTCTAACCGCCGTCGTCGTCAAAAGGCCAAAACCAAAGGTGAGGTGTTTTGTGGTTTTCCAATATATTCAGTGATATATGGTTAAAAAAAGGTGTTATCGTCTCGTTTAGCGATCAGTTGCTTACATTGGGTGTTTGTATGTTATGTAAAAACAGACACAAATATAGCATTTGGGGAAACTCAGACAAGAAATAAAAAAGGTGCGATGATGTCAAACACTAAATAGTTATGTAAACTGATATCGGGTCAAAGTTAGTTTGAACTGATGATTGTTACATGTGTAACAGATAAGCAGCCAATCCCTGTGTATGATCTGTCTTCGTCTGCACCGGTTAGGATAACACGAGCAAAAACACGAGCATTAGAAGTTTCAGCGAAAATAGACAGGGGGAAAAAGAGAAAGCATTGAAGGCGAAAAAACGGAAGAAGGTAGACAAGACATGGAATGATGCGCTTGAGCCTTGTAGGCAACGCAAAAGGTCAAAGTTGAATGAATGGCTAGGGATACGTACTAGATCATCACCAACACAGTTAACAAGATGCGTAAAGATTCTAAGTGACGAACAACGTTTAGCAGTGAAGGATATGGGGTTGGGAAGGTTGCTAAATCTTAAAATGGATGGGATACCTGCGAAGTTAGGGCATTATGTTGTAGATAACTTCAACCAGGAAAGTTTAGAGTTGACTGTGCCATCTGGCAAACTTTGCATTGATGCTGAAGTCGTGCACAAGGTCCTTGGTTTACCGATTGGAGGGGTGTCTTTCAATGCGTTGGAGCGTAGGGAAGCGCATGATGAAGGCATAGCCCAATGGAGAGAGAGGTACCCACCAAGCAGATTTATATCTGCTAAGCAAATGGTGGACATGATTGAAAAGGAGTCAAACGGTGAGGATGATTGTAATTTCCGTTTGGATTTTATAATGTGCTTCTATACTATCATGATTGACTGCCACAAACAAGGCAGTCTGAAGGATAACATACTCGAGTATATTACGGATGACTTGGATTTTGCTAGTATGGACTGGTGTGAGTTAGTAGTTGAGGTACTAAAGAGTTGTAAGAATGGTTGGAGACGAGACAGTTTCGATCCACCTTTTACCGGGCCACTTACATTTTTAACGGTATGTTGCTATTTACGCATGTTAAGTTTTAATTAGTTGCTTATTAGTGACACTGTTTATTTACTTGTTACTAACCACTTAAGCGATCTTCTATTTCTAGCTTTTATACGTGGATAGTTTTAAATGTAACGGGCTTGATGTTGATACTTCTTTGGATCCTATGAGTTTCTGGACATTCCAAAGGTTAAGAGACCGAGAAAAACTGGAAATAAAAGGAGGTGGTTTTGGAAGGGGAACGCTAAAAGCTTTGTCTTCATACGACGATGTGAATGTCGGGTTAGATCAACCAAGCGTCCAGGTTGGTAACATTTAATGTATTACAAAAAGATAATTCATGAACTACATTTGATTGTATCCTAATCATCCTATCATAAACAGGGAAGGGTATCAGCTGTTGGGGATTTGCTAGATGTGATGATTAGAACCAAAAAAAGGGCCGAATTCGCCATCGGTAAGTTATGTGAGGATTATCCAGGTAGTGAAGAAGTTGTTGCAGCGAAGTCAAGGTACGATGCTTTTATTAAGGAAATGGTGAAGGCGAATGTGGATGCATCTATTGCGCGCGTAACAGCTGATGCACAAATTGGCAATGTGTTGGAATCAATAAGTAAAGGGAAAAGCATTGCAGTAGGTAAGTCAGTTCTTTATGTCCTCTAAATTATTTTGTAAACAAGGAAATTAGTTGAGAATACGTTTTTTCAAATGCCCACAGACATATTTTAATTTGAATCCTATTGTGTAGAGGAGGATGATTGTTTGAACTTGGGTGATACGGCCCTGGACAAGTCGCCATTGACACGGTCAAAAACGAGAAAAACTTAGGGCACGTCGGACGAGGGAGGGGCGTTTGAGAGTCCAATTCTTAGCCAATACAGGAAGACCCTGCATGACAGTGCCAAATACAATACTGGTGGTATGTCAGGAATTGGTGAGAAAAAGGCCGCCTTAAAATGGACACTTCATTAACATGTGTTAACAGCAGATGCTTATGTAATTAACATGTGTTAACAGGAAATGAAGATCTTGCAAAGAATTTAACAAGCGAATTTGCAGAGGTGTGTGAAGATGGGACACATGATAAGAAGTTAGCAGGAAGCGATGGAACACAACAAAGAGGTAATCAGACCACACACCGTCTAAATCTGTTAAATACGCATAGTGTGAACCAAGTCAAAGTGGGGGGTATTTTATTAATAATATTTCCTTAGATGTGTACGATGAGTTAGACGATGTGGTACCAAATGCTAATGAAGAGGAATTAGTGAGCAGACAATCAGTGGTAGAAACAGAAAATGATGAACTAGGTATACCTGAGTTGTTTTTAATAAACCTGTACATCATATACAACAAATCAAAAAAAAAAAAAAAAACTGTTATTCTAATGTGTTACTTATGTTTCAGGACTGGAAGTTGAGGTGCCCACCAACAACGAAGGGCCAGGTGTGCATTTAACAAAATCCTAAAAACTTAAGTGTGTGTTTTTCTGTTGTTGTGACGTATGTTATATTATGTTAAGGCGGGGATCTAAACGAAGAAGTGACGGTTGAAGAAATTCAAGATGACAGTGTCGGTGGGGTAACACCGGTAGATGTGCAGATGGAAGATGGCAAAACAGGTATGTTTGTGAAGTTTCAATATTTGACAGTAGTAAAGAAGGGTCACACAATAATCAGATTCTAGCGGTAATCTTATATTTAGTTTCAGGATGTGAGGGGATTTGTACAGCAGAGGCAGAAGTGTCAACATACAAGAATGATGAGCGAGGTATGTTGTGTTAGAGTCCGTAAGTACAGACATTCATATAGAATATTTGTAATCTTACCTATGTTGTTAAATGATGTGAAGCAGACTCCCAAGCAAGCGCAGAGGCTGCGCCCAACACCATGGATGCCCCAAGTGAGTTTTTTGATGCTGCGAAAGAAGATGAACAAGCACAACAAACAGGTAATGTACTATCATTTTTATGTAAAAGGTATGGAACTTGTTAGATAGACAATGATGAACGGGGACTTCGATTTTACAGGCTTTGGGGGGATAACCCCTACAGAAACCTTACCGGACAGGTCAGAGTTTGGAGATGGGAGTTCACAGGTTAATGAAGGAGGTCAAGACACAAGCGCGGGTACGCTAAAGACAAATGAAATATATTACTACCTTTGCCACAGTCGTCAAGTAATGTGGTTTAACTTACATTTACAGGATGCTCCTGGATACTTCCATATATGACGAAAAGATGGAAATGATGCACCAAGTTTTAGCTTTGGCCTAACACAGCCAGAAGAAGAAGGTCGGCGGGGTTCAGGTTTGAGTTAGGTTTTTAACAAAATTATGAGTCTAAAATGTTACGTATGATACAGAATTTTTGGCTCCTTCTCCAAAAATGGGATCCGGAATGAACGCGCCATTTTGTGAATCATGTACAAAGTGCAAGTTCGTGATAGGATGATTCAAACCTATAAACAGATTCAGAGTTATATCTAACAATGGTTGTGACGTATGTTACAGGGTCTGCTGGTGTGGGTCCGCAGGCAGAATCTAATGTTTCGGACTTCCCTGCTAAGCCAGGTAGGGGTATGGTTGGTTTTTAAACCATACCGCTGGTAAACATGCATACTAATGTACCATGTTGCATGTGTTACAGAGTGTGCAGATAAGTCTGTGGAGCAAGGACTGGATGCAAGCAAGGCGCGTGGAATGGAGAAGGCCGATGATAGTATTGGTAAATCCACACCGCTAATTGTAATTTAATACTCTGTTTCCTATACATGGTTAAACATAAATAGAAAAATGTTGCAGATGCGGATGGAGTCGGTGCATCAGTAAGCGATACCACACCGGTATATCCAATGGTGTCTCCTATTAGTTCATATGACGCGCAAAACAATATATACAATGAGTATGGTTTGGGTGGAAAAATGGATGATGACCATATGACGCTGGCGATGCGTCAACAGATGATTGCAAAGATGGATGCAACCAAGCGAAACCCCCTACGCGAAAGGAATGTGACTTATGTTCATAAGTCACCTTTTCACATAAGGGGGGTCGATTTAACAGAGGGGGTGACAAAGGATGACGATGCTATGTGGAAGTATGTTTACATGGATGAGGACCCGCTGTATATGTTGTGTGGTGAGGATGCCAGAAGGAGGGTGGCGAAACAGAATAGGTAACGTTATGCATCAATATGCTTACCAACGATTTTTGTCTTTTGTAACATGTGTAACGTATCATTTCTGTTTGTTAATATCCAGGCTAGAACGCGGGAGGTCGTAGAGAACGTAGAAATACCTCAAGAGGAAGTAGATAACGCACTTGCCAAGTAATATAATTTTTAATTTTTAAGTCCAACATAATTGTTTGTAAAAGAGGTAAAAACTGCCTTCTAACATTGTCTTTGCTGTGTGTTTATAGTGATGTGTTATTTAGAAGCTTATCTAATGTGGAGGCAACGGGTAGCATGTTCAAAACTTTGAAGCCGGGCATGCAGGTGTTAGATGGGATAGTAGATTGTTGGGTTGATGTATTAAACTACGAGGAGAGGTTGAAATCGGAAGCGTCATCTCTTCGCTTGTTTGTGAACACAAAGGCAGTGGTATGTTAATTTCAAAATATGTAGTTTTGCATGATTATTAATTTATATATCTATTGTCAGCTGTTTATATTTATATATCTATTGTTGGTTGTTAAAAATCAAAAAATAGTTTCCATGGATGCTTAATGACAAGAATTGTGATGAGAATAGACGGATGACAAGGTTTTCGGCATCTATGGTCGCTTCGGTGCCATCTTATGAGAAGAACCATGACTTCAAGAAATTTGATATCGTCTTCTTTCCTATACTTGAAAGGGCCCACTTCTACTTGTTGGTATTCGAGCTGAAAAACATTGTGTGACAACCGGCAAATTTCGTACAACGATTAACGTGAAGCTAATCATGTTTTAGAAATAATTAACATGGTTTAAGGTTAATTATGGTTAGTCGAGCTAATATGAGTCCTACGATGTCCTTTTGAAAGTTCGTTGAAGTCTTGATGCCTTTAAAGAAAGACTTCGCGTGTTTAACGTAACGAACTGACATCAGCAAAAATTTGTCAAACTGGAATAACATAAGCTTATTCTATGAAAATACGACACGTATTTACTATCGATGCGATCGAATGTGAAATCGGCGCGGTAAACAGTCAAAAACGCAGCGTTTTGGAGAACGCGGAGAGGAACGGACGTGGGATTCGAACGTCGAAACGCGTGGCTTTAACCGTTACCGAACTTCCGGAATAATTATTTATTATAAATAATGTTATCGGTTGAATTTCGAAAGTTATCGGATCATTTAAATGAAGGATAACACGACCGAACCGATTAACGCGATTTTAACGCGTGTGCCGTCTTCACGCGTCGGGTGACGAAAATAATTGTTGAATTGCTCGGCCTGGTATTATTTGTGACTACGAACAAAAACCGAGTCCAGAAGCGATAACGGGCTAAAATGGAGCAGTTGGTACGCGACGTTGGGCTTGAAGCCCAATCCAAAAGCCCACCTATATAAGCTTATAACACTCCCAATTCTTCTCATTTCTCACATCACTTCCTCTCTCTAAAAACCAAACTCTCTCCACTCTCTCTCTCTCTAGGAAATCCGGCGACCGCAGGCGGCCGGGCGGCAGCACTCCGGCGGCGTTCCGGCAGCACTCCGGCGGCTGTCCGGCGGCGTTCCGGCGGCCATCCGGCGGCGTCCGACGAGTTTCCGGCGAGTTTCCTGCGAGTTTCCGGCGACCTTCCGGCGACTTTTTCCGGCGCGTGACACCCCCACCCCCACTAATTTCGACGCCCTGAACGCGATGGTGAAGGCCGTTTTCCCTAAAACGAAGCGGTTTGAACGTTGGTACCATTCCGGCGACTTTTCCGGTAAGCTCGTTTTCGAGTTTTCTTTGTACAAACGTTTAGATCGGGTCTTTGGGGGACTCCTCACAAGTTTTCACGAAATTTCGTTCTCCGGCCATATTCCGGCGAGCTATTTCCGGTTGGTTGCGAGTTCCGGAGGGGCCGGAGTGGATTTTGGTTGGGTTCCGGTGGCGCGCGGGGGGTCAGAACGAGGATGCTTGGTGGCGTTGGAGGGTGGTGGTGGCCGGCGGTCGCAGGTCCGGCCACGGCGGTGGTGTCCGGCAGCCGCAGGTCCGGTCAGTCTTGGGTTCGGGACTCGGGGCTCGGGTCAAGGTTGTGTTTTTGGGTCAGATCTGGTGCGGGTTCGCGTTAATGGTCCGGGTTTTGTTCGGGTCTCGTCAGATCTAGTCAACCCCCGGTCAAACGGGTCAGATCTGGGAAAATTCGCTTACGGATCAGATTTCGAGCTCGGTTAAACACGAGTCAACTCCGGTCAAACTTTGACTCGGTCAACGCGTCGTTCGAGACGTGTCAAGTCACGCACGCGCATATCGGTATAATTTAATCGTGTTTATTTTCGTTACATTTATAAAGCATATTATAAATATAAAACGACTAACTCGCGAACGAACCGATAAAAGTATTAACGAAAAGTATTATGAGATAATATTGGTATATTAGTCGTGACTTGCGTTGTCGTTGGACTAAATTGATGGACTATACGTATATATATATAAATAGTACGATTTATATAATAGTCGAAACGTATGAATGTCTCGCTAAAATGAAATTGCGGATAAATGGATTGATTGTCTTGTTTTGGTGTCGATTTTGGGGAAAATTGTAGACGACTTGTGTTGTCTGGTTTGTACAAAAACAGAGGAAACTCTGCCAAAATTTTTATAAAATCCGAAGCGCAAAGGCGTTATTGTGGTGCGTCTTTATTAACTATTTTCAAGTGTTTGACAAGACTAATTTGATACAAAATCGTGATATTTTAACAAAGAGTATTGGAAAACAATAATAGTCGATCACGAACAATATTAGCAAAACAAATATATAGTTTTGTCGAGCGTCAATTGTGTCAACTTCAATGGTTTTTGGTAACCAAAACATTGTTAAATGTACGGATTTGAAATACGTAGACGCTTAACTTATTGGGGAAAAATTATTTGAAAGTAATGTTTTGAAAGCACTTAAAACACTCGGATTTGGTGAAAAGAAATAACAAATGTTATTAAAAGGATTTTAATAACTATATTATATTTCCGCAAAGTATATTGTCCAAAAATAATTATGCGAGACAACTACCTTTATCCGATCTACGAGACAAGCTATTACTCGGGATGAGTTATACGTTTCGCGATATTAGTCCAACATAGTTTGCACACGAATAGTAACAAGTGCGCGACTTGGGGTACTATTTCGTATGTGAACACATGAACTATGATAAGTCACGATCGGTTCGTTGAGTTAAAACACTTAAGGACTCGGGTTAGTACACACGAGTCAAGATAGTTGAGTAAACTATCTTTTAACCGGAAAAATAAGCTAGATTTATATATGATAGACTTTAAGGTGTCCTTTATTGGTAATTAGGGCACGAGGAAGTCGGTCAAAGCTTTGGGCTTTATTTGCTAGCTAAGCATGGAAATTAAGGTGAGTTTCACGGCCCCATTTTACTGTTTTAACTGGGGGAAAGATATGTTTGTCAAAAGTTATCACATATTGAAATGTTTTCAAAGGTTAAAATGTGGTAAGTGGCATGATGAGTACTTGAGTTTTTGGTCGCCACTCGGGGTTGGGTCCTCGCTACTGTAACCATTAATTCAGGTAAATGAAACCAAAGGAATATTTGGGTAGTACTATCGGTGCCTGACGAGGCCCACCTCTGGTTGATAGCGTCAACCCGGTAAAGACAAGGGGTGCACGTATTCTGAACTTAAGTCGTTGGTTTCCGAGAAACGACTTGGAGCGGGGCATATTTATTAGTCTTGGTTTGGTTATGGGGCTCAGGGGATTGCTTATCATCATAATTTGTAGGAGCTAGCTACTCCATACAAAGGCCACAAAATGTGCTGGATTTGCACAGGATGTAAAAATGTGCTGGTTTTGCACAGGATGTAAAAATGTGCTGGATTTGCACAGGATGTAAAAATGTGCTGGATTTGCACAGGATCTAAAAATGTTGTATTTACGAAACTAAAACCTGTGAACTCACCAATATTTTATATATTGACGTCTTTTTAAACATATCTTTCAGGTAACTAAGTGCTGAACAGGTATGCGGCTAGTACGGTGGAATTTGGGATGTCGGACACTGGTTGGGGGTTTCATCTATTGTTACCATCGGGTTGGGACATAAACGGAAACACCCCACTTTAAAACTTAATGTTTGTGGTTTTAAGTAATGTTTGAAACCAGGTACTCTTTCCCGACATCTTAATATAACGATCTTTTCTAATTAAATATAGTTTGTGTTAATCTTGACTTTGATATGCTTTCGAGCGTCGCGCCACGTGTTTCCGCCATTGGCGTGGTGTGACAGAAGTGGTATCAGAGCCAAGGTTATAGCGAACTAGTATTTTTGAAAAATCTAGACTATAACCAGTTTTGGCTCGAAAACGAAGTTTTCAAAAATAAAATACAACGAAATATTTTTAGAAAAGAAAGAAAATTGTACATGGATTGTACAAGGGGAAATTCCGACCGACTAGCCATGTGTGTCAATATATAAGATGTTAGAAAATATGGATATGAAGGTTTAAATTGTGTAGAGATCCGATTTTCTAACTAGTGCTAGTTAATGCATATAAGTAGTACAGATAGCTTGCCTATAAGGAAATCGTCTCACACTTCACTTTAGTCCGCACTTTTGCATCGATTACCGATATCGACAAGCGGGAAGGACAAGCGGTGGTCTACGACGAACTCACCCGCTTACCTGCGGACGGGATGATCGGAAGGGCTAACCTTTATCGTGCTAGTGGACGTTGTCGTGTGCTGATGTTGTGAAGGCGAAGCTAGTCTAGGTCTCTTATTGTGTGAAATCTTTGTTTTGGATCAGGAAGCTCAGAACTAGCGGGCGCCAAAATTACCTGGCAACGCCGATTATCATTGCGGGTGCACACGTAATAATAACTTGTGGTGCACGGTAACCTTGGTGGGCGCTAGGGCTGGGATTGGTGATCACTCCTTGCCTTGTCTATTCTTGTACTGTAGGGTCAGTCTTAGCTTTTGATTGGCCAACGGGCTAAAAGGGAGGTCTTGTTGATATCCCTTGATTTCGATCCTCGCAAACTGAATGAGCTTTCTTCAGCATTACCTCTAAGGTATGAACACGGAAGGGCTCGAACGTCTACTTCGTATGAGTAATCTGACGTAAACCCTCGCATCGGATAGGGACAGGAGATGAAAACTTCCTTGTATAGGAGTTGAATGCCTCCACTCAAAGTTCCTCAAAGGAGCGGACATACGAGGATGCACTGCCTACCAGAGAGATGAATGTTTGGTACGATGCGTGGAATGCTAAACTTGGAACCGAGTGAAGACTTAGGGTGCGTCCCTGCAAAACCGGTGCGTTTTGAGCACGGGACCCTGTGTGGATCAGTATTGAGATTAGTTGCCCGTGTGCTGCTATATTATTACTGTGAGTAAGTCATTCTTGATCTAACACATGCCCAAGTTGTCTTCAAGGGTCAGGCATTCCTTCCCCTATCGGAGGGCAAAATCGTCCTTGCGGAGTTAACAGGCTTGATCATCTTTATCTAGAAGGCATGATAGCCCGCGTCTAAATCAACAATGTCGAATCGGCAAGATCCTAGTATATTTATTTAATGGGAAAATAAATATATGGTAAAGTGAGCCGAGTCGGGTGTTGAAACGAAATATCGATCGGCAAGATCCTAGTATATTTATTTAATGGGAAAATAAATATATGGTAAAGTGAGCCGAGTCGGGTGTCGAAAACGAAATATCGATCGACAAGATCCTAGTATAATTACTTAATGGGAAAGTAATTATACGGTAAAGTGAGTCGAGTCGATGGTTGTAAAAGGTAATATCGATCGACAAGATCCTAGTATAATTATTAATGAGAAAATAATTATACGGTAAAGTGAGTCGAGTCGATGGTCGTAAAATGTAATGTCGAATCGACAAGACCCTAGTATAATTATTTAATGGGAAAATAATTATACGGTAAAGTGAGTCGAGTCGATGATTGCAAAATGTAGTGTCGAATCGACAAGATCCTAGTATAATTATTTAATGGGAAATAATTATACGGTAAAGTGAGTCGAGTCGATGGTGGAAGAATGTAATGTCGAATCGACAAGACCCTAGTATAATTATTTAATGGGAAAATAATTATACGGTAAAGTGAGTCGAGTCGATGATTGCAAAATGTAGTGTCGAATCGACAAGATCCTAGTATAATTATTTAATGGGAAATAATTATATGGTAAAGTGAGTCGAGTCGGAGATAATTTTATCCAAGTCAGTTAATATATATGGAGACATACATATATATTGAATGTAGGATCACGACGTGCGTTTTGCGTCTGAATCCGTCATAATACTCGGGGAATGAATCCACATTTCGGGAGCCGAAATCGTAAAGCGTGTGACTCGTAATTGTCAAGTGGCACGGAACGCTCTGGCTGACATTGAAATCCCCCTCGAAAAATCAAATAACGGACTACTGGAAGTGGTCACGTTATTCTGTCAACTAAAACTCACCCATGGGACGGCAATTCCATTGCTCATGTTGCAATGTTGAACGTCCGCTACCCTCGTCAGGACGACGAGACTGGTTGTTTATTTGGGGTGGCAATTGATGCGAAGTGTTTTCCATCAATCCCCATAGATATTGAGACGTTGCGTCCCTTTGTCGCGGTGTTTTATAAACTAAGGTTGCGAGATCCATTCGTCATGGACAATGTGACTTGTCTAGTCTCTTGTCATATTTCGAAACTCTCACTGCGTGGCCTATCAGGAAGAAAGTTCGCTGGCCTTGCCTAGGTGGCGGAGAGGCATTTCAGTTGATGACTATCGGTACTAGGGCCAAATAACATGCAAGAGGACCCTAATGAGAAGGATGACTCGGCTGAATTGCCAGAGTCTGTATCGTTTTTATTTTATCATGGTGTCTCGATAAATCGTGATCCTTCTACCTCTACTATTCTTGTTGTGACCAATGTTTCGATACTGGAAAAGATGTTGGTTGGTTTCTAGGTCCTATGGATACTATTTACCACACATCTAATAGCTACGACGGGTCTAAGGTTTCTGCTGAACCTGCTGTTGTTGCTGCTATCATCGTCCTACGGCTCAAGCGAATCCTGTTGTCATTACTAAGTGTGGAACTCTTGTCGAGTTGTTATTGTTGTTCCCTAAGTCTCCGCTAGATTTGTCACAATCGTTTCTGTAACTTGTGTCAGGCTTCTTTTCGTTGATCTATGGCCCAAGCGAATTATGTCGTCGTTGCTGAGAGTGTAGCTCATACTGAGCGTGTTGAGGATGTTTCTATGGCTGTTGTTAAGTTTGATGTTGCTGTGGTTTCGAAGGCTCCTGCCAAGATCATTGCCATTGACATAGATATCTCTAAGACCCTTGCCAAGCCGCTATGACCATGTTTGTGTCACGATGGAGTTCGTTGCCGTTAACTCCATTTTCTTGAGGTTTTCATTGAACCGCTCGTTATCATTCCCTGGCTCCTGCCAAGAATGGTTCTCAAGCTTGGGTTAAGTCTGTCAATGATACAGTTGCTATTATTCGAGTGACTTATATCGAGCATACAGTCGTTCTCCCTAAGGACGATGTCGGCCTGATAAGTCTACTAAATTATGTGGAACCCATCGTTCCCATTTCTGTTATGAAGGCGGATGCCTTTGGTGATCCAATCGTTCCTACTAATGAGCCTATGGAGTATAGGTTTGTGGCTGAGGATACGCATAAGGATTCTATCACCATGAGTGAGCTGAAACGCACCGGGGTGCGTGCTCACCGTAATGGAGCTTCTTGTAGTTATGTATAGTGGACTCGCTAGGTTGCGTGTCGTCCTACTGTCGTGAATTCATGTTGTGGTGTGACCCCTAACGCTTGTGCATTCTTGTAGTTGCACAGTTTTGCCGACTGCATATCCATGCGGTTGCGTTTCGCTGTCGACGGTGCATTCCTGTTGTTGTGCTGCTCCTGCAGTGGTGTAGCCTTGTTGTCGTATTTCTCTGTGTCATGCGGTCCATGTTGCGGTGTTGCCTTGTTGTCATGCTTCTTTGTCGTCGTGTTGGTCCTGTGCGGTGTTCCCTTGTTGATGTGTGCGTGGATGTGTTGTTGTCATGTCATGTTATTTCTACTATCGTATTGCACCGTGAACGTATTGCTACAATTGTTGGATTGACTTGATGATGTGATAACTTGTCGCTTGATTCGCTCTTGGTTCCCTTGGAATAAAGACATTACCCCAAACCCACGTAACCGTTGTTATATTGCTGAATGGTTGTGTAGTGTCGCCATTGATTATGTAGGATTTCGGGTGTCCAACGGACTTTCGGGAAGTCATAATAAGACACTCTAATCCTAGTATTAGCACATGTATCTCTCTAAAGCTCGAATCTCGTAAGTTGAGTAATTGACCGAATCACGTGTCGACCTCTTTATATGCTCGCGCGTTTCGTGAGCATTACCTCTTCAAGATCTAAGGCATCAGTGACGCCATGTCCAGCCTTGACCTTTACGCGCATTTTGGTCGACTAACCACTCTCGAATCATGTCGGAAGGAAATCCCATGATCCCCACAAGACGGGGTGAGGCTCGTCTTCGTGATAAGGGATTTCGAATACATCTCGAACGTGAAGGAATCGAGTAAATGTGAGCGATATTATGACCCATACCTTTGGGCTAGTAAGGGTTGAAAGACTCAATTTATTATTGCTCATCCCAGTGGATTGTTTAACATCACACCTGCCAACGTGTCATGCCGATGACTACAGGAATTACAGTGTGGACCCACCCACAGCGTGTGCATTGGTGGAGTCCCCGGTACATGATTCGGAGGTCTTATGAAACCCTGAATCTAGAAGGGCATGTAGCATTGTTTACTCTGTGAGGGTGCTACCCTACCGTGATGAAATCTTCGATCAACTCAGCCCTTCGAATGATGTTATCCTGCTAATGGTAGGTTTATCTTGTCTTGGTGTCGTTGCGTAGGCTCTTGGAATAGTGGAACCCTTTCGACCTAGGGTCAATACAGGTGTTCCCAGTTATTTTTCAGTAGCATTGCTCGCACTAGAGCAAAATCCCCTGTCCTTGACAGGCATTGTTGGAGACACCGAAGTAATGTGAGCTGCCAGGTCAGTGCGTTTAGTACCTGACTAACCAAGATGAGCTCGAAAGCTTACATGTTGCACCCATGCGTGTGACTACCTGAGTCGTTGAATGGGATGCCTTATTGGAAGGCTCAAGACTACTTCTTGTAGGGCGATCTCGGTCGTTTGTTGCTTTAAGTAACGATTTTGGCGCATGAAGCCGTCAAGCCCCAACGTGAGATCTATGCCAGATGTATTCATTATGACTCAATTTCACCTCTTACCTCGAGAGACCCCGAAAGATGGAATATTCGGCGAGTGAGGATTCCGGGTCAGGACTCCTTTCACTCAGATCTCTGCATAGGAGCTGAAAGTCAATTTAAGGGCGTGTGGCCTGTATTGTCCAGAATTGACTTACTAGGTTGCTAATGACGATAGGACACCAGTGCTCGTGAGGCACCTATAGCAGGACAAGCACTGGGTACCCTTGTTTTGGGTAGTTACCAATGCTCTGCTTACCGTCTCGGTGGACACCAGCGTGTCGAGATGTTGTCGAGACCCTATCCTCTATTTATTACGGCAACCATACTATGATTGTTCATGTACATCATTCCTGTGCTGACCAATGTGATGAGGTTATGTGAGCCTCTAGACATTTGTGTTTAAGTCGACTTTTAAATTCTCGTGTATTGTGGAATTGTACGGCCGTATGTTGAATATACACCGTCTACTGTCTGGGGAACTGAGGGGTGAAAGTGACGCAAAAACTTTCAACCACCGTCAGTCCATATTTGGCGCCCTGGTACCACTAACCACAATCGCCCATACGAAAAGGTTGTAAGTTGGTGCATAGTGGATTTCGGTCCATGCGAGGACACAGGATTACCATCCGCTACTATAAACAACCTGGAGCGTCCTCGAGGATGTCGACTGCTTTGTGATCTGGTAAGATCACCCGATTAGTGAAATTCGAACGAGCGAACCTAATGGCCCTGTCGCCTGAGGTGTTCGGTGGCTGTGATGGGACACGGGTAATGATCGATTGCTGTTTGGAACCTTCTCATCCCATACTCGCTTGTGGTTATAATATGAGGCATACGGATAGCCACCTATACTCTTGGAGAGTTGTGGCTAGGCACTAGGTGTCAACTTTCACAATATCGAATTTCAGTAGTTATCCTGCCCCAGGGTGTGCCAAACCTTGAACGCAGGTCTGGGATACTCAATTTGAGATGAGTATGGATTACCACTCTCGAACGAATGAATCATTGTCCTGGACGGAAGTGTCCTGTGTGATACGATTAGTGTCGATGGCAAATCGAATTCGTGTACTTCATCACCAGAATTTCCTATGTGATAGGAATTATCACCCTAATGTTCGGGGTGTACTGCTCGAAGTCCTCTGGAGTGCATACGTGTACGTCTCTAGTACATTGAATGACAGATAGAGATATACACATGATCTGGCGTGAGTTCAAGAGATGACCAACGAATCTGGTAGATTCAAATCTTCTTGAATAAGTGGCCAAACCGATCGGGAAGTTGTGCTAACAAGGAGTTAGCCTTAGGAACTTCAAATCGGTATAGGACTTTGCTGAGTGTTATACGCTGAAAGGGTATTGTTAAGCATGAAAACGGTAATGGAGTGACTTCGCTTAGTACTCCAGTGACTCGGATATGTCAGTTAAAATTGGCCTTGCAACGAACAAGCTCGAACTATCGCAAGAGCTTAGTGAGACTCTTGACGAATCCCGCAGGTCTGGCTTGAGGAAGCATTGTCAATTCCTCAACCGACAGGATTCAGGTTGACGCAAAGCTCTACTATTTCGGGAAAACCGATATTTGTGCCGGATTGCGATACCCAAGAGCTCGGCCGTAGCCGACTCATGACATTGTGTTCGTTAGGACGCTAAGCGTGAACTGGAGTTCACGAAGAAAAGGGGTAATCGTGTGAGTTGCAAACATCCCGCCCTGTTCAAGGATACTAATGTATCGGATGACTTGAACTGAATTCCGGGACGGAATTCTCTTAACGGGGGGAGAATGTGACAACCGGCAAATTTCGTACAACGATTAACGTGAAGCTAATCATGTTTTAGAAATAATTAACATGGTTTAAGGTTAATTATGGTTAGTCGAGCTAATATGAGTCCTACGATGTCCTTTTGAAAGTTCGTTGAAGTCTTGATGCCTTTAAAGAAAGACTTCGCGTGTTTAACGTAACGAACTGGCATCAGCAAAAATTTGTCAAACTGGAATAACATAAGCTTATTCTATGAAAATACGACACGTATTTACTATCGATGCGATCGAATGTGAAATCGGCGCGGTAAACGGTCAAAAACGCAGCGTTTTGGAGAACGCGGAGAGGAACGGACGTGGGATTCGAACGTCGAAACGCGTGGCTTTAACCGTTACCGAACTTCCGGAATAATTATTTATTATAAATAATGTTATCGGTTGAATTTCGAAAGTTATCGGATCATTTAAATGAAGGATAACACGACCGAACCGATTAACGCGATTTTAACGCGTGTGCCGTCTTCACGCGTCGGGTGACGAAAATAATTATTGAATTGCTCGGCCTGGTATTATTTGTGACTACGAACAAAAACCGAGTCCAGAAGCGATAACGGGCTAAAACGGAGCAGTTGGTACGCGACGTTGGGCTTGAAGCCCAATCCAAAAGCCCACCTATATAAGCTTATAACACTCCCAATTCTTCTCATTTCTCACATCAATTCCTCTCTCTAAAAACCAAACTCTCTCCACTCTCTCTCTCTCTAGGAAATCCGGCGACCGGAGGCGGCCGGCCGGCAGCACTCCGGCGGCGTTCCGGCGGCCGTCCGGCGGCGTCCGGCGGCGTCCGGCGAGTTTCCGGCGACCTTCCGGCGACTTTTTCCGGCGCGTGACACCCCCACCCCCACTAATTTCGACGCCCCGAACGCGATGGTGAAGGCCGTTTTCCCTAAAATGAAGCGGTTTGAACGTTGGTACCATTCCGGCGACTTTTCCGGTAAGCTCGTTTTCGAGTTTTCTTTGTACAAACGTTTAGATCGGGTCTTTGGGGGACTCCTCACAAGTTTTCACGAAATTTCGTTCTCCGGCCATATTCCGGCGAGCTATTTCCGGTTGGTTGCGAGTTCCGAAGTGGCCAGAGTGGGTTTTGGTTGGGTTCCGGTGGCGCGCGGGGGGTCAGAACGAGGATGCTTGGTGGCGTTGGATGGTGGTGGTGGCCGGCGGTCGCAGGTCCGGCGGCCGCAGGTCCGGTCAGTCTTGGGTTCGGGACTCGGGGCTCGGGTCAAGGTTGTGTTTTCGGGTCAGATCTGGTGCGGGTTCGCGTTAATGGTCCGGGTTTTGTTCGGGTCTCGTCAGATCTAGTCAACCCCCGGTCAAACGGGTCAGATCTGGGAAAATTCGCTTACGGATCAGATTTCGAGCTCGGTTAAACACGAGTCAACTCCGGTCAAACTTTGACTCGGTCAACGCGTCGTTCGAGACGTGTCAAGTCACGCACGCGCATATCGGTATAATTTAATCGTGTTTATTTTCGTTACATTTATAAAGCATATTATAAATATAAAACGACTAACTCGCGAACGAACCGATAAAAGTATTAACGAAAAGTATTATGAGATAATATTGGTATATTAGTCGTGACTTGCGTTGTCGTTGGACTAAATTGATGGACTATACGTATATATATATTTATATAAATAGTACGATTTATATAATAGTCGAAACGTATGAATGTCTCGCTAAAATGAAATTGCGGATAAATGGATTGATTGTCTTGTTTTGGTGTCGATTTTGGGGAAAATTGTAGACGACTTGTGTTGTCTGGTTTGTACAAAAACAGAGGAAACTCTGCCAAAATTTTTATAAAATCCGAAGCGCAAAGGCGTTATTGTGGTGCGTCTTTATTAACTATTTTCAAGTGTTTGACAAGACTAATTTGATACAAAATCGTGATATTTTAACAAAGAGTATTGGAAAACAATAATAGTCGATCACGAACAATATTAGCAAAACAAATATATAGTTTTGTCGAGCGTCAATTGTGTCAACTTCAATGGTTTTTGGTAACCAAAATATTGTTAAATGTACGGATTTGAAATACGTAGACGCTTAACTTATTGGGGAAAAATTATTTGAAAGTAATGTTTTGAAAGCACTTAAAACACTCGGATTTGGTGAAAAGAAATAACAAATGTTATTAAAAGGATTTTAATAACTATATTATATTTCCGCAAAGTATATTGTCCAAAAATAATTATGCGAGACAACTACCTTTATCCGATCTACGAGACAAGCTATTACTCGGGATGAGTTATACGTTTCGCGATATTAGTCCAACATAGTTTGCACACGAATAGTAACAAGTGCGCGACTTGGGGTACTATTTCGTATGTGAACACATGAACTATGATAAGTCACGATCGGTTCGTTGAGTTAAAACACTTAAGGACTCGGGTTAGTACACACGAGTCAAGATAGTTGAGTAAACTATCTTTTAACCGGAAAAATAAGCTAGATTTATATATGATAGACTTTAAGGTGTCCTTTATTGGTAATTAGGGCACGAGGAAGTCGGTCAAAGCTTTGGGCTTTATTTGCTAGCTAAGCATGGAAATTAAGGTGAGTTTCACGGCCCCATTTTACTGTTTTAACTGGGGGAAAGATATGTTTGTCAAAAGTTATCACATATTGAAATGTTTTCAAAGGTTAAAATGTGGTAAGTGGCATGATGAGTACTTGAGTTTTTGGTCGCCACTCGGGGTTGGGTCCTCGCTACTGTAACCATTAATTCAGGTAAATGAAACCAAAGGAATATTTGGGTAGTACTATCGGTGCCTGACGAGGCCCACCTCTGGTTGATAGCGTCAACCCGGTAAAGACAAGGGGTGCACGTATTCTGAACTTAAGTCGTTGGTTTCCGAGAAACGACTTGGAGCGGGGCATATTTATTAGTCTTGGTTTGGTTATGGGGCTCAGGGGATTGCTTATCATCATAATTTGTAGGAGCTAGCTACTCCATACAAAGGCCACAAAATGTGCTGGATTTGCACAGGATGTAAAAATGTGCTGGTTTTGCACAGGATGTAAAAATGTGCTGGATTTGCACAGGATGTAAAAATGTGCTGGATTTGCACAGGATCTAAAAATGTTGTATTTACGAAACTAAAACCTGTGAACTCACCAATATTTTATATATTGACGTCTTTTTAAACATATCTTTCAGGTAACTAAGTGCTGAACAGGTATGCGGCTAGTACGGTGGAATTTGGGATGTCGGACACTGGTTGGGGGTTTCATCTATTGTTACCATCGGGTTGGGATATAAACGGAAACACCCCACTTTAAAACTTAATGTTTGTGGTTTTAAGTAATGTTTGAAACCAGGTACTCTTTCCCGACATCTTAATATAACGATCTTTTCTAATTAAATATAGTTTGTGTTAATCTTGACTTTGATATGCTTTCGAGCGTCGCGCCACGTGTTTCCGCCATTGGCGTGGTGTGACACATTGCCATAATCCTCATTGATAATGACAAAAAGCGAGGGAGGCGTAGCTACAAGGATCACATAGATTTCCACAAGAAAGATACGGTGTATAAATACGTAAGTTGTTTTTGTGACCTCCCCCTTTGTTTTGTTAGCCTTGGTAACATATGTAACAACCTGTTAATTTATTTGCAGAAGCACATGTTTGTGACGTTTCTAAAAAACATGAATCATCCGAAGGCAGCTTTGATTGGAGGGGCAGAGATACACAGGTTGGATGTGGAATGGGCTACGGCTGGCAATGCCACCGATTGTGGTGTCTACCTGATGAGACACATGGAGAAGTTCATGGGGCTTAATGTGCCTTTTGACTGCAATTTCAGTAAACATTGGCGCGCAAAGGACGGGGATATAAAGAAATTGCGGACGAAGTATGTGGCACATATTTTGCGTTCAGCGGTTAATACAAAGAAGGGGCAGGTGGAGGCTGCCGCAGCACTTAGGAAGTAACCGGAGGAAGTCAGTTCCAGCAGCATGTTTTAACTGTCTTTTGGGATGCATGTATGACATTTATTTTCTAAGTAACCTACTGCGTCTTTTGTCAACCATCTTCACGTATTAAGTCTGCTAATATACTAGCTAGACAAACATGCCCCAGTGTATGTGTAGTTTAAACAGTACTAACATGCTAGGCAGATGTACATTCTACTATTTTGATGGGGATACTATCTATGAATGTAACATATGTTAACCATATACAGCATCTTCTATCCGTAATTTAAGACTACTGAATCGGGCGGACTTGCTTATGTTTACTGTTTTCCATAATCATCAATGTATGTCATGTTACATATGTTAATGTGTTAAAAATGTTTCCACTATTTTGAGTAGGGTTGTAGATGGTTTTTAGGATACCACATAACACACAGTTAAAAGATATTAACAACATGACAAACATTCTGTAACATACATAACACATAGTTTGATGGTCAAACAGTTACAAGGGGCACTTCCATGTCGTGCCTATCTTAAAAGAAACACAAAATGAAACTGTCTTGACCCTATAAAGTAAATAGAAAACAACACATACACTGAAATAGAGAAAACATAAACGTTGTTAATTTGGCCCGAATCATGGCGAGAACGTACCATACTGAGCTCCGAAGCTCAGCTCAGACGGTTCACTGTCCTCACCTTCCCACGGATTGTGGCTTGCCCACCGAGCGAGAGTCTTTGGGGAATTTGGACACAAAGGACAACCACAAAACTCATGGTCGTACTCAGCTCCTGTACATTCCCCACCCGTTCGTTTTACGTCCTCTTTGGTTACCGAGTACGCAGTCGTGCTTGACCCTTCGCCATCAATGTCCATATCTGCATCCCGTTTATAGGTTACGTTGTTATCAGAATCATCTACCATCATGGTGTCGTTGACGCCTTTCTTACGTAGTTTCCTATCTTTGGAACTAGCACCATGTTGTGCACCATCAGCGCCTACTTCTTCACTGAGTTTCATTAAGCCAAGCGCATCAGTTTTTTTTGGAAGTTAACTCATCTTCATTTTCGATCTTTTGGCGTTTAGCTGCATGAGTGTTTGAAGGGCTCTCCATTTGATTTGCAGATTTGTTATGCAAATTTGCCATGTAAGGGGTGGAAGGTATAATAGGGGTGGATATAAATAGTAGGGGCCATAAATAGTTTATTTAATTAGGGGTAGGTTGGTAGGTGGTAAGAAGTAAATTTGTGGTTAATGGTGTATTTTACCTTTATGTCAAATCACTATTAAAAAGGTGATAGTGATAGAAGTTAACTTAATATTATATTCTCTTCTTTTTGTACTTTGTACTTCTCAAAATATTATTATTTATATCACACTTTAAAAATATCCCATTCCATACCACAACTCTTGTAAAACACACAAGAAGATTGGCATAAAAACCACATTTCATGCTACATTATAAAACATAAAATGGCATGTCTAGTGGATAAATTGTTTACATAACCATAAGTTAAACTAAAAAGACAAGCTAGTGAGCTGGGGGGTGCAGAATTGAACATGACAACCATGT
Organism: Ambrosia trifida; assembly: GCA_028751855.1. Classification (NCBI taxonomy): domain Eukaryota; kingdom Viridiplantae; phylum Streptophyta; class Magnoliopsida; order Asterales; family Asteraceae; genus Ambrosia; species Ambrosia trifida. The sequence goes on along the minus strand of CM054122.1, from coordinate 214,550,474 downwards.
TACACACGTAACAAAACAGTTCCTGCATCGGGTTGTAATTGTTACCGGTGTATAACCTGGTTCAAGAAGATAGAGATGATTTATGCTCCCCCCCCCCCCCCCCCGTAGTACCCTAGATCATGTACTAGGCTTGGCGGCCGCGTGCCGCCTCCTTCTTGGCCCTTTTCATTGCCGCAACCTTCTCGCAGTTCCTTGCATCATGATCCGTGACATATTGGTGGCAGTTGTTGCATAGACGCGGCGCTTTGGGCATTTTGGGACGCTTTGATATGGCCTTCTCACCAGGACCAGCCAATCTGTGATTTTTCCCACAACCCTTGTTGCGTGCAACAGAGGGATTGGCAACAACAATGTCAACATCAGCCGGTTGGCCAATTATGTCCTCGACAACAGCTTCATTTTCTTCAGGGGGGAGTACAGAAATAGATTCCCTTGATAACAGGTTGAGTTTGATTGATTTGAGCTGGTCAACCAAGTCCGCTAACGTGCTTTCATCTGTCCTAGCAACATCGACACATTCAGTTACGAGTTCAAGAATCTCATTCCTAAGCACAGAACCTGGATGGGTGTCAACACCATAACGGCTGCAAATGGAGAAGACTTTCTTCGGTAGAGTATCACGTAACCATCTATCAGCAACATATTGTTGAGGGATGCGGTCAACTTTCTTAATCATGTAAGTCACAAAGACATGGCGGCAAAGGTAGCCAAGACGGGTAAAACACCTGCATGAACATTCTGCCGTTGCATCCAGGCTATCAAATCGCACCTATTTCAACAAATAAAAATAGTTTACATATGTAAGAAGGCCTGTTGTGTAAACTGAAATAACAGAATAGAAAGGCTGGACTGGGGAAAAAAACAGAATTAACAGTAGAGACAGTAGTGCTTTTTTTTAGCTATAAACTTTAATCTGTAACAGATGTAACAGCATATTTTTAACATATGTAAGAAAACAATATTCTCATAGTTTTCAGTAAACTAAGTACCAGTAGCTTCAAAATGGGGTACCTGGTAAACATTGGTGACATCACGACGCTTGTCAAGTTGTGTGACAGAGATTACGGCAGGCATGTTGTCTTGTTCGTCAACATTTGATATGTAGCAGGAAAACTTTCCCTTCACTATCTCCTTCTTTACTTCATTGAAGACATTATTTGTGTATAGACTAAAGGCATGCTGCTCAATTGCTAAGTCAGTAGACCCAACAAAGACTGTCGAGGAGGTTTTGTACTCAGCAACCCGCTGACGGTAGCGCTGACTATCTAGACGAGATTCATAACACAACATAAACTGAACAAGTGTGTTTGCACTGGTTGAATTGACTTTAAACGAACTGTTGGAGCTCTCGCTTCTTGATGTTGTTTTCATCAAGCAAGACATTGGAATTTCCCTAAAATAGGCCGGCACCCATAATTCCTTGATTGCAAACATATCGTTCAACCACTGATTTTCTTGAAGACCAAATGTCTCTATCAGCGCATGCCACCGAGCTTCAAACGTCGCCAGTTTAATGAAAATGTTCCAGACCAGTTTGTGAATGCAAGACCGAAACTCAGTGTTTTCTAAAACAGCTCCAGCCACCTAGGTGCAAGCGTATAAAAAAACAAAACAAAAAAAAAAAAAAACAAAAAAGAAAACTAATAAATTAGTAGCCGACTATATGTGTATTTAGGTCTAAAATGAAGGCAATAATAAAATAGAAAACATTACCTTTGTGGGTAGTTTTTTCATTATATGCCACATACATAGCCGATGGCGAGCCTCAGTGAACACTTGTGGTACAGCCTGCATCATTGAAGGGTCTTGATCACTCAACACTAGACGAGGCTGTGAACCATGAGCTTTTAAAAAGCTTTCAAGCAACCACACATACGAATCTATAGTTTCATTAATTATCAATCCTGCGCCAAAAGTAACACACTGTTTATGGTGGTCCACACCAGTGAAAGGCACAAACACCATGTTGTACCTGAAACATTATATAAAGATACGTATGTTAAGAAGTCACTAACACTGACTGCCACAAAGTTGTAACACACGTTAAGCTATGAATTAGATCAACATACTTGTTTGTGTTGTAGGTTGCATCAAAGGCTAAAACATCACCGAACGCCTTATAGTTCAGTTTCGAAATTTCATCCGCCCAGAAAACAGAGTGTAATTTACCATCTCGCACAACAAAGTCGTAAAAAAATCTGGCAAATTTTCAAGCCGATCACGCAAGCGATCAAGGAACAATGACGAATCCCTTTCACCGATCCAAATTCTCAGTTGGTTACTAAAATTCTTGAAATCAACCGCAGTACCATTGACGTTATGGTGGCCGCCTTTAAGAGACACTAAGTACCTATGAGCTTTCACGGGGCCAACACGGTTTAGACTCATATTATAAATAAACTGTTTTGTCGAGAAAGAAAGTTTCCGAGAAATCTTAGCAAGATCAAGGTTATTTTTATCCCAAAGCTGATGATTATGAACCTCATTGAAACGAATAACTTTAAAACACGAACCACCACAAGTAATTGACACTAACACGTGGGCTTGGCAGTTGGAAAGGCTGAATGAAGTTCTACGTGGTTTAATAGAAGATTCGTCTAGAGTGTCAAAGGTTTTATTAACCTGAGGTTTACCGTATTTGCAACAACGAAGGTACTTGTGTGTCGGGGTACCCAACCAAACCTTAGTTTGTCCCTTCTTAACTGAAAAGCCAGCTTGTTGCGCATACTCCTTGTACATGGCCATTACTGCCTCGAACTTGGGGAAAGTCTGATCAACAACAGGCACATACCGGGGGCTCACATTCGGGATCCAGAATTGGGTCCCATTAGGGGTTGAAATGACATAGTACGGCTCGATATCTTCAGCTTCACCTGTGCAAAACAAGTTAAGTTAAAAGCTGCTACATATCAAATCGTTTATATAAACTGTTTACACAGCAAACATTGCAGTTAAAAGTTGCATGGAAACACATAAAAAAAAAGAATATTAACAACTACTGTGCACGGTTGCAAAGGCAAACGTGTGTTACGTACGTTAAAAAAAGATTCATCAACACACAAGTTATCATAAAAAATTGACTATGAAGAAACATTAGTCAGCACAAAACTCTAGGAAATTCCCATAATGCTTCATCAAACAATAGCTCATGCATGATAAAACAAACACACAAAATACAAACTATTTATAGTCACATGTTTTCCAAAAATAACTTACCTATTCCATCCCCTGCTTCATAGTGATTTTCATCAACGTTCATTACACAGATGACGAACCCACATTAAGTCCTGTACAAAGTAACAAAAACGACATATGATATAAAAAACAAAATCCATGTCTTAGCCTAAAAATAACATAAAAAAGCTACGCGACCACATATGAACAACCCTACTGATGATGATCAGACCATAACGTGTATCTGTATCTTATCATAGGGTTTTAAAATAAAAAAAACTTAATCGCTGTTAATAAAATATGTACAAACCTTCTGATCCATCATCGTCACTTTGTTGCTCTGATTCTGATGCAATAGGGGATTTTCCTTGAAAATCAAGCGGGACATAATTATTCCCATGATCAGGGCTTAATAAATGAGGCGGATCTCCTTGATTCGATTCCATAACATGAAGATTTAATGAGGGGAGAAGAAGATTCAGGGGAGTTAATGAAGGGAGAATAATAAATGAGAGGAGTAAATGAGGGTTGAAGAAGAAGCAAAGAGATGAAAGAGATATTAGAAATGGGGGGAAAGATATGGGGTTGTGTGAGGTAATTATGAACGTGCATCTTTGATGGAAATTGAAGCAGGATATAGTACAAAGTTGGCAGATTTCAAAGATTTCAATGGATAGTAATTGACAACTCTACCCTTCTAAACAATAAAATAATCTTAAATGACATGGTGAGGTGGAACAATGAGAGCCACATAAAGGGTTTGTGGGGGGTTTCTTCATTTTGGAAGGTTTTTTGTATATACTTAGCCTATATATATATATATATATATATATATATATATATATATATATATATATATATATATATATATATATTAGTATGTTTGTTTTCGTGCAAAGATCTGAAAGCATATAGTTATCGTCTAACACAATAATGTGACCAAGGTACCCACATAGGGGATTGGCTTTGTAGTTTATAGATCAAAAAATCATCTCTATTCTTCTTCAGTTCTTCTATCATTCTATGAAACTTATAATGCTTTTCATTTGCCAATCAAGCGCCAACTTAAATTTGTATTGGTGACATACGACATGTTTATGTGTTTTTTTTTTTTTTTTTTTTTTTTTTTTTTTTTTTTTTTTTTTTGAATTTTGCTCATTGAAGTATAGTTGATGGTATACTAGTCCATGGTCTAGCCTTAGTTGGATAATGTTCACAGCTATGTCAAAAGAGTTTGTGGTTCAAGTTTGATACTTTCATCCTTTCACACTTCATTTTGTAACTTGTTTACACTTTGATGTTTTCTTTTTATATCAACTAGTGGCATTAATCCGCGCGTTGCGCGGGTACACAGAAAAAATGTGTAAACATTGTATAAAATTTCTTGAAATACCATTTTTTATTTCAGTGGCGAAAATTGTGGTTTCTACAACTCTTATGTAAACATATGTAACCATATCTTCATTAAAAGTTAACCTACCTAAAAATATTTAGGTACTTTCTAACAACCATGATCTAGTAAACATAAAACAAAATACCATCAAGGAGATGGGAACACACTTACAGAGATTACACACATTAAAATCCATCCACATAGCCAAACTCAAAGAAACAAACATATATAAAATATTTACCTAACTAAAAGTTACAATAAGTGAACATGATAAGTGGTTGGTTGCTAGTTGTTGCTGACCACAAACCAAAAAAATAAAAATATAAAAAAGTTAAAACTATATTATGGACAATATAGAAATTATGTGTTGTTCAAACAACTTTCTTTCTCTAAGATATTCAGCAGCACCACCTATGCGGCTGACACAATGATAAACGCTTCACTACCACCTAATCGCAAAGCGCAACACCACCGAGAGTAGGATGGCAAGAAAAAAACGCTAAATGCTTCCACGTTCAGATCCGCCCATCAGCTATGGTGTTGTGGTCTTTGATGGAATATTAGAGTTCACCACCATCGTGGTTCGCCGCCTTCGCTGCCGATTATCAGTTCCACCATCTTGTTCTTTGCTCCGCCGCTTAAAACTCATCAAAAAGACTGACCGGGCTCGGTCCACACATCCATCTCTATTGCTATTAATTGTCGAAATATAAGAACCGGCCGGAGACAATGGCCGGCTGCCGTTATTGTCTCCTTTTCTAACCGGTCTGACCCGAAGGAGAAGAAGGTGGTGGTTCCGTGGTTACAACAGTGGGTGAGATCGGAGATGGTGATGAAAGTTAGCGGTGAGGATGAGTGGTGGAATAAGAGGAAAGTGTAGACCGAGAATTGAAAAGAAAAGAAGATACAGAGGAAGAAAATATGATGCAGGTAAAGTGAGGACAATGGTCTAACATGTGTACTGCATGCAGTACAAACAAAAGTTGGTCCAATCTTGCAACGACAAGTCAATGAAAGACCAATCACATTACAACAGCCATACAATAGGCTATTCAAGTTAATCACCTATTAAATAGAAACGTGTAAACACTGGATGAAGCCTCCGTATATGCCAATAAGAAGAGAGCACCACATAAGTTGTTAATAGATTGATAATATAATATAATTAAATTACTGTTCAAATAGTTTGTACATTTATATAGTGTAATAATCTTCTAGACGAATAAAAAACTATTTATGAGATTTTAAACTTTTATATTACGACTGCTAACAATTTATATAGATTGTATATCTTGAAAAACATACACTTACACCATGTGTAATGAGCATTTAAGAGGTGTGAACAAGCTTGATAACGCCCTCACACCGTCCCCTTAGATGTTATGGGGGCATGAAGCGAGATGAGCATTTATAGTATAATGCCCAAATAGGAGAGAAAAATATAAAAAGTAATAATTAAAATCACATTAAGGGGCGTTAACTAATACACATTTTTTATGAGGGTTATGATGCTGATGTAACGAAAAATGCCCTTAAAGGACACTAACTATTACGATACAAGATGACAATCCTATAAACTCGTCCATATGGATATGGTATATGGTCAACGGTATAAAGTTCGGGTTTTCTTTGCAAAGGGATAAATTTCATTAAAACTTGCATAAATTCGAAAAAGAAAAATGCAAATTAAATTAAGAATTATAGTATCTATGAAATTGAAGACACTTTTTAATGTCTTTACTTTATTTCTAATTTGACCACCAAACTTTGGCCACTAACTTTTTTACTAACTTATGTATTTTAATTTTTTTTAATTTCACCACCAAACTTTTAGCTTTTTTTTTTATTTCAAACTTTGACCACCAAACTTTTAGTTTTTAGCCGCGAGTATTTTTTTAAGCCCACGCAAGAATAAGAGTCACTTAATATTATTTTTGTGTCTACGAAACTCTCCACGCAACAGGAGCTCCCACAACGACGAGCGATCTTTAACGTACACTAAACCTTCAACGCAACAGGAGCTTTCGTTGTGAAGCGCGTAGCAATAGAATCTTAGTTGAAATGATGAGAAACATTAATTTAGATGGGACCAAGTTACCCCGATGGCATCACGTTTGAAGTAACAAACAAACTAAAAACTTGTAAGTTACGTTTGACTTTATAAATGATGTTGATCCGAGAAGAAAAGACTCCATTTACTTTTGATTATTGATTTAAAAAATTCATATACAAAATATAAATCTTTATATAAAAAAAATAATATTTTGATTAGTTATTTTTTTTTTTCAAAACCGAAGTGACAAGCTACAATATTTCATAGTTAGCTTTTACTGTTAAAGGGGAAGTTTAGGGTACAAAGTACAAGTTCGTACAAAGTGTAAGAAACAATGAAAACTTGTCACGTGATCGACGGTTTTTTAGGGAATCTACAATCAAGTACTTCAGTCAAAGGGCATTATAGTCTTTTTCTTGCTCCCTCTGTAATCACGTTGCAATCCTTATAAAAAATAACTGCATGATCAATTTTAAATTTAAAATCATAATAAACCTACTTATACGTTCAATCCTTCGGCGATTTCAATAGCTGTATCAAATTCCTAAATTTGCATTAACAATTGAAGATTCATACATCATGTTTGGTAAATAACAATTGATGATTCATACAACATGTTTACGTGATTGTTCTATAGTTTGATCAGCATCATATTGATGTTACATTGATCTGAATTGTATTTATTTTTGCAGATCTTAATGAATTTCCCGATGTCAACGTCAATGTAGATGGAGATTTTGAAGGTAACATGTTAATTTTACGTATTCGATAGCTCGATTTTGTTGATATATGATTCACTGTTCTATTGTTTTCAGATATTGTTCAAGATGATCCAAATCATGAAGACCAACTGAATTCGAACGATGACTTTAACTTCATCGAAGAACATCGAAGAGTTCAAGGTTTTGTTAATAGATTTTCTTATACAGTCATTTGTGTTCGTATATTATAACATTTTCTAGATGTAGTATGGTTTTTATACTTGCGTGATCGTTTTTTATCAGTTCAGATGTACGTGTAAGAGTTCTCTACTTGTAATTAGCTATTTCATTTTTTTTTTCACATTTTGTGGTTTTATTTATAGTTTTTTGTGTTTTCCTGCATGTTAATGTCATTTACTAAGCGTTTGTCCATTTGCGTTTTTATTTTTATTAATTGCGTTTAAATGTTTTTTTTAATAATTGATGATTCATACTTTTTTTTGGTAAATTATACTTGCGTTTTATTTTTCTTAACTTGCGTTTGAAATTGAAATTTGCAAAATAGTGTTAGAAAGATGTTGTAGAAAAATGACACATTTTTGTTTTTATCCTGCTTGTTAATGTCATTTACTAAGTGTTTGTTCATTTGCGTTTTATTTTTTATTAACTTGCGTTTAAATATTTTTTTAATAATTGATGATTCATACTTTATGTTTTGGTAAATTATACTTGCGTCTTATTTTTCTTAACTTTGCGTTTTAATCTTAAAACTTGTAGAATTGTGCGACAAAGATGTTGTAGAAGAAGGACAACACATTTTTAATCCAGAAGTTGAAGGAATTCCCAAGCCGGAAGTTGGAATGACTTTTGACAACTTAGAACTTGCATATGAGTTTTATAAAGAGTATGCAGATAAGTCAGGTTTCTGTGCCAGGAAAAGTACTCAACGTGTTGCAGGGAATATTATTACTATTAAGTATTTTACATGTTACAAAGAGGGATTTAAGCCAGACAGGAGTAATGATTTAGTGCTTCGTGGTAAAAGTTCCAAAAAGTCCAGAAAGTCGAGGAAAAGACCGCCTATTCGTACGGGATGCAAAGCACATATTTGCTGCGGTTCTGAGGATGGAAAGAAGTATAAGATTTATAAGTTTGTTGAGGGTCACAATCATCCGTTTGTGTCCCAGTCTGATATGCATTTGTTAGCAGCAAATAGGCACTTAACATATGTCTAAGAAGAAATGATTTGCGAGCTATCTTCATTGAATCTTGGTCCAGTCAAAGCATTCAATATTATGCGGACAAAATAAGGTGGATTTGAGAATGTTGGGGCAACGGCTGTTGACTGTAAAAATTTTAAAAGTGGATTAAACAGTTTCATAGGTGATTATGATTTTGATATGAGTGTTTCTAAGTGAATGATAAGAAAAAGTACCTGCCGGACTATTCATTTGAGTATTCAACTGATGCTAATAATGCTTTTACTGCGTTATTCTGGGCTGAAACATTATGTAAGAAGAATTACATGGAGTTTGGAGATGTTATTTTATTTGATGCGACATTTAACACCAACAAGTATGCACATTTTTTATACTATATATGTTCGCATGTTATGTTTTTTTTCTTTTTCTTATAGTAATTTTTATTTATTTTAGCTACAAGATGGTATTTGTCCCATTTACTGGTATTGATAACCATTGCCGGAATGTAACCCTTGGTGCTGGGTTGTTGTCTTCTAAAACTACGGAACCATACAAATGGCTTTTGGAGATGCTCGTTAAATCATTTGGAAAACATCCAAAAGTAGTTGTTACTGATCAAGACCCCGCGATGAAGAATGTTATGCAGTGTGTATTTCATTCTAGCAGACATAGACTGTGCATGTGGCACATAATGAAAAAAGTTTATGACAAGGTATCCAATTAGATTTGTTTCATACTTGCGTTAGTATGTCATTTTTATTTGCGTTTAAATTGTAGCATCATTATAATATTTGTGTTCAAAATACTTTAAACTAGCGTATTTTATATAATGTGTTTTTATGTTCCCACATGGTTTTCTTGCTGAAATCTTTTTTATTGTTAGGTTGGACCTGTGTTATGTAGCGACGATGAATTCAAACGTCGCATATGTAGTATAGTTTGGACAGATTCGATTAGTCCGGAGAAGTTTAATTTTGAATGGGGTGTAATAATGACTAATTACAAGTTGGATAACAATAACTGGCTTACTGATAGGTTTGAGATGAGATCGATATGGATTCAGCTTTCTATCGTGATGAGCCTATGTTTGGACTGATGCGAACAACTTCAAGATCAGAAAGCAAGAACCACTTCTTTTGCTAAGCTGCTAATTCTCAACTAACACTTGTTGAGTTTTTAAATCATTTTGAAACATCAATGGAGGCCCAAAGGTTTACCCATAGGAAGAATGATCATGACTCTAGGCACATTAATCCTGATCTTTGGACTAAAAATCCACTTGAGGAACAAGTAGACAAGATATTCACGTACCATTTTCTTTGACATTCAAGACGAAATATATGCCACCAATGATTTGATCAATGTCCAAACAAAGAAACAGGATGAAGGGTTTTTGAAGTCTTTTATCGAGGATCCCAAGGCATATGTAATGGGGTTGCTACAGATAATTGTTTTTTTTTTGTATTTGCATCAAAAAATTTAATGTTTGCGTCTTAACATTACTGTTTGAGTTTTAACAAAAAAAACACAGGTTTTGTTAAAGAAGGAAGAGAATGATCCTGAAGAGGCAATTGGCACGTGCATTTGCAAAAAATTTGAACAATATGGATTGTTATGCACACACATTTTCTTTGTGTTCAAGTTGTTTAGAGTCAAGATTTTCCCGAAAAGATATTGTTGTGGGTGAAAATCCTCAGGATGATTTTACCTCACATCCCTAATATGCCATCCCCAGGATGCTGAAGGACTTGACTAAACTTCAGGATGTGACAGTACCTCAGCATGTGCACATCCTGAGAATACGCTAACGAGTTGATTCTCCTATGTATGATTGCAGGTACAAATAAGCTATAATATGGATTTATATGTTTGGTAACATCTATATCACCCTTAATTAAAGAGGTCAAGGATAGAGATACAACTCGTGGTCAAGATGGAAGATACAGTCAAGACAGAGTTAAAACTTTAACTGATATACATTTAATATCGACGATAAACAAGGAAACAGTTGGATCATTGAATGACTAAGGAGAAACCGTTAAACAATGGCTACTTTCTGTTGAAGAAACTCCAACGTTCACCTGAAGAAGCTGTTACACAACATTGAATACTTTAACTACTTAGCATATTTCGTGGGGTTGTTTTGTTAACTTCATGTACTATATAAAAGGGGTATTGGATGAGTATAGGACACTGACATACACACTGCTTACACTATAGACTACACAGATACACTTAGCTGATCACAAACACTCACACAATCATTGTAATCGTAATACACTCGTCCACATATTCATCCAAAGTTGTATCTTTTTACCATTTCTAATATTAACAAACAAGGCAGGGGCCTAGACTCCTCCCGAGGTTTTATGTCGGCGATCTACAATTGATCAAGGGCTTTCCTCGTAGATCGTGTGTTGTTCTTCTTGTTATTTGCTTTATTTGTCCATTTCTAACAGTTCCATCCCGAGGATATAACTGTCCATCCTGAGGATATAACTGTTCATCCCGAAACTAACCTAAGCCATCCCGATCGTAGTTGACATATTTTTACTTATTAAACATCCTCGTACACCATCTCAAGAATATTATTGATTTGCAAACATATTTCTACACATTTAGCACCTACCTCACATAAACTAATTTGGAATACAAAGTTATTTTTATTGGATAATTTTTTACCAAAACAGATATATATTGAAAAGGTGGACGCAAGAGGTTGTTCCTAATGAGATCAGCCACGCGTTTGATGCTGCTGATTTTGAAGATGACAAAATCAAGCAGGCTAAACAACTTGCCCGAGAAATTATTCATCTTCTTCGTCTGCATTGTTGTAGTTTCAGAAGTTTACGCTAATTCAGGGTTTTTTCTCGTATAACGATGGTTTATTTACATAATTATAATTCATTAGCCCGCCTTTATTATTTTTTTAAAAACAGTTTTACGCCACAATTACTAATTTGCCCTTTACTGAGTTATCGTGGCATTTAATGATGCTGTCATTTTACCATCGTACCCCTCATTATCCCGTGTAATCCTACGATCCATATTACTTCTTACACTTTTTACGCCAACCAGCTTTTTTACATTAGCCTCACCCATTGTTAAATAACACTTTTATCATGAATTTATATAACTATCATGCTTAGTTAAAACTTTTTATCATGGATTTATATAATTATATGACATGATAGCCAATTACGACGATGTAGTACGGTAAAGGGGGACATATCAAAGGTAACCCAAAAGAAAAACATGGTGGCGTTTGGTGTGAAGTAAGAGTCTTTCTTTAATTACTACGTTGTTAAGGAGAAAACACAAGAAAACGAAAACGTATGTGTTTTGGTCAAAAATTATCTACTAAAAATAATCTTGTTTTCCAAATTAGTTAAAGTGAGGTAGAGTGCTAGTTTGATAAAAACTAAGTGTTATTCTTGGGATGGTGATTTGTTAAAATAAATATGCTATGAATTGACAACTATGCTCGGGATGATGATGAGAAAATTAAGGATGGACAGTTATATCCTTAGGATGTAACTGTCAGGCTGAAGTGTGAATTATGCTAAGATAGATAATTGTAAGTAAAATGTTATAAAGAAACAACACTCGATGTACGAGGAAAGCCCTTGATCAATGATAGATCGCCGGCATAAAACCTCGGGAGGAGACTAGGCCCCTGCCTTGTTTGTTATTATTAATGTGGTAAAAAGGATTACAACTTTGGATGAATGAGTGGACGAGTGATCTAATATTACAATGATTCGTGAGTGTTCTAAGTAGCTGAGTGTGTGTGTGTGTGTGTATAGCTCTAGTAAAAGCAATGTGTCCTATACTCGTCTAGCATCCCCCTATTTATAATACATGAATGTAAATAACAAGTCCCGTGCAATCAGCTAGTTAGTTAAGTTTATTGAAGTCTTCTTTGTGACCGTTTGTGGCTGTTTTTGCTCAGGTAGACGTTGCAGTAACGGTTTCCACCTTCTTCACCTATTCTTAATGTATGTCGGTTACATCCTTGACTTCTTTCCTCAAGCTTAGACCTTGGCTTGCAAGTGTAACTCTTCCTTCAATAACTGTTTTGACTGAGTCATTATAATATAGACTTTGGAAAACAGTTTCGTGTCTATATTGTTACTTAGATGTTCCTGCAATTACATCATATAAAGAGAGTTCGTTAGTACATCCTCAAGACGTGCACATGTTGAAACATAGGTATATCCTGAAGTCTGTCATGTCCTTCAGCATCCTGAAGATACTATACTGAGGATATTAGGTAAAATCATCCTGAAGATTTTCACCACCAACAATTGTCCCCAAAAATATGTTATCGTTAATTTCTTAATGGTAGAAATATTTTTCTCAATTAATTTCTCGAATAAGCATGCTTCAACTTCTTTTGAGGTTGCAACGGCTATTTTTTAGGCCAAAACTTCGTGATGACCGTTACACCCATCATGTCATATCGCCTATATCTAGGTTTCCCTTTCTTCTTTATAATCACACAAGATTTAAAAAAGGTAATTATTTTCCCTTATCTCTTGCTTTCTTCTTCTCTTTGATCCTGCAAAATTTTTTCTAAAACAAATATTTTGAGAATGAGCAAGAAAAAAACAAGGGCGTCTGGGAGTGTTGGAATCCCTAAGGATTTCACACCTCAGAATTTGCTCAAAGAACCTGACCAAGAAGTTTGCACTTTTAGTGATAGGGATATTCAAGCCCTTAAGAACTCTGGGGCCTTCCCTAGTTCGGTTGTTTTTCGTCCCTATGACTCAAGTGTGAAATCTAATTTTGCTTCTTCTATCTGGGTTTGCTTCTTCTTTCTTCCTTTCCAACTAGGTATGAGGTATCCATTCCCAGATTTTATCAAGGAATTCTTTGATGTAACAGGGATGGCTTTTGCCCAAGCCATGCCTGAAATCTGGAGGATTTTAATGGTCTACAACAAGATCATTAAAAATCATGACATTCAACTCGAGATTGGAGATCTGTCATATTTTTATAAGTTGAAAACACACGGGTTAAACCGTTATGTCTTTCAGCTTATTAATAAGCAACCCCCTCTCTTTTATAATGTCATAAAATCCGATAGGCCTTGGAAATCTAAGTTCTTTTTTGTTAGAAGAGATTCCATTCCTTATGGGAATGATATCCCTATTTCCTGGCTAAGAAGTGGTAAATACTTTTTCTGGATAAAAAATAATAGTAGGATCCTGAAAATGTTACTAAAATACTGAGCTTTGTCTTGCAGGTGCTTGCTTTGCAAAACTTGTGCCTCCTTTAGACTCTGCCTTTATCAGACGCAAGGAAATAATAGACTTACCTTCTTCGGCCAGGACTTTTGAAATAGAAGAAAGTTTTACCACAAGCCAAGCTACGGAAATGTCTGGTTGGTTTTTACTCACTACATCCTGAAGATGTTTATGTATTGTTCCTTGTATGAACCTTTGTTTTTTGTCTTTTTCAGCAAAAAATCCTGCCTTTTTTGATCTGGATGAGATCGACAGTCTAGATGTCAAGGCTCCACAGATCACTTCGCCCTCCAGTTCCAGGATGACAAGCCCTCCTCCTACAACCAAGCCCAAGGCTCCTCCTAAGAAGAGGAAAACAGCTAGCTCTTATGCTCAAGAGACCTCACCTTTTGAAAGTCTTAGCTGTGATGTCGTCTTGGGCAAGATCTCGCAGTTTATCTTCCAGGTATGCTCCCATCCTGAGGATGTTTATAATAATTTTTAACGTATATTAGGGTTAAACACTTACCTGTTCTTGTTTACATCTGTAGGGACATGAATATCTTCTAAAATCTCTGGATGACGTCAACAAAGAGTTTGCTGAGACTAAAGCCAGGCTTGAGGATGCAAAGAAATCTGCTCTTGACAAAGGTAAACAACTTGAGAAGAAACTAGCCAAAGTTGAAACTGAACTGAAGTTGGCGAAGTCTGCTCAGGCCAAGAGCACGCAGGATCATCAAAAGGAAATGGAGGAGTACAAGCAGGGTTTGATGCAGTCTGCCATGATCTTTGTTTTCCAAGCTAGGGTGAGGATGGCTTTGCAGGCTAGGGATCCTAACGTCAAGCCGGAGGGTTGGGATGTCAAGGCCTGGCAAGAGAAGATCCCTAGTCTGGGTGGAAAAGAGGTGGTGCCTGAATCTTCCTATACTGTTGATCCTAAAGATGCAGCAAAGGAGCTTGAGGTGACGGAGGCTGAAGTGGCTAAGGATTTCCAAGTTGAGGAACCAGTGGGCAATGAAGGATGAGATGACTAGGCCAAAGACCTTTTTTTTATAATATTGGTTGGTTTGTGAACAATTCTGAACAATTTCTTTTTATGTCTGTATGAACAATGAAAGTCTTTGGGGGTGGAGGGATCTTGATTTTCAAGACGAGGCCCCAAAGTCTTTCCCTGACCTGACCTGAAAATGTTGACCCTTGGTGGATGGTTTCTCTAGATACTTTCAAATCCCTATCGATCCTGTGGACCAGGATAAGACGACTTTCACATGCCCTTTTGGCACATTCGTCTACAGGCGTATGCCATTCGGGTTGTGCAATGCGCCGACGACCTTCCAGCGTTTCATGGTTGCCATTTTTCATGACATGATCAAGGACTCCATGGAGGTATTCATGGATGATTTTTCAGTCTTCGGGAGTTCATTCGATCAATGTCTAGGGAATCTGGAGCGGATGCTTCAGAGGTGCGAGGAGACCAGTTTTGTGCTAAACTGGGAAAAATGCCACTTCATGGTGAAGGAAGGAATAGTCCTGGGGCATAAGGTCTCCCAAAGTGGGTTGGAGGTTGACCCGGCCAAAATAGATATCATTTCTAGGCTCCCTCCACCCTCCTCTGTCAGAGCTATCCGCAGCTTTTTGGGTCATGCGGGTTTTTACAGGCGATTCATCAAAGATTTCTCAAAAATCGCCCGTCCGAGGACCCGTCTGTTGGAAAAGGATGCACCGTTTGTGTTTGGTGCAGAATGTGTGAAAGCCTTCGGGCTTTTGAAATGTTTGTTTGTGGAGGCCCCTATATTGGTAGCACCCGACTGGGAGTTGCCATTTGAGATTATGTGCGACGCGAGTGACTTCACGATAGGGGCGGTCTTGGGACAGCGGAAGGACAAGCACTTCCACCCGATCTACTACGCTAGCAAGACTCTTCATGATGCTCAGGAGCATTACACCACCACGGAGAAAGAGCTTCTAGCTGTAGTATTTGCATTCGACAAGTTTAGATCTTATTTAGTGCTGTCGAAGACCATTGTCTATACGGACCATGCAGCGATCCGATACCTTTTTAGCAAACAGGACGCGAAACCGCGCCTGATTAGGTGGATCCTGTTGCTGCAGGAGTTCGATATAGAGATTCAGGACAAGAAGGGTGCCCTGAATGTTGCTGCTGACCATCTGTCCAGACTCGAGCATGAAGATGCCAAGAACTCCGCGTGGGATACCATTAATGACAATTTTCCCCACGAGTTCTTGATGAGCGTCGAGTCGGTGGAAGATGTATCGCCATGGTTTGCGGATTTTACGAACTACCTCGCGTGCGGAATCCTTATCAAAGGATTGTCGCACCAGCAAAAGAGGAAGTTCTTCGCAGACCTTAAGCATTACTTCTGGGACGACCCGTTTTTGTTCCGGGTCAGGGCGGATCAGCTGATTCGCCGTTGCGTGTTTGGGGTAGAGGCGGCGCAGATCTTGTGCAATTGTCACGAGGGGCCTACCGGAGGTCACCATGGAGCGAATTACACTGCTAAGAAAGTGTTAGACTCCGGGATTTACTGGCCCACACTCTTTCGTGACTCTCAGATATTGGTTGGTGCATGTGATTCGTGCCAGAGGGCGACAGACATATCGGCACGCGACCAAATGCCGCAGAACCCCATCCAAGTATGTGAAGTCTTTGACATTTGGGGCATTGACTTCATGGGACCATTCCCCTCCTCACGGGGCAATCGATATATACTCGTGGTAGTTGATTACGTTTCAAAGTGGGCCGAGGCTCAAGCCTTACCCACAAATGATGCCCGAGTTGTAGTGAGGTTTGTTAGGAGCTTGTTCTCGCGGTTTGGTGCCCCAAAGGCACTAATTAGTGACCGTGGTACGCATTTCTGCAATGCACAGCTTGATCGCGCGTTAGCACGTTATGGTGTCCACCACAAGTTATCCACCCCGTATCATCCAGAGACAAGTGGACAGGTGGAGGTCACTAACTGTGGATTGAAGCGAATCCTTGAGCGGTCAGTTAATCAAAACCGCAAGGATTGGGCGGACAAGCTAGTTGACGCGTTATGGGCCTTTAGGACTGCCTACAAGACGCCTATTGGGACGACTCCCTTTCGGCTTGTCTATGGCAAAGCGTGTCATCTCCCTGTCGAGTTAGAACATAGGGCATTCTGGGCTTTTAAAAAAGCGAATTTGGATCTTAAGACCGGCAGTGAGACCCGTTTCTTGCAGATCCATGAGCTAGAAGAGCTTAGGCAACAAGCCTATGAGAGCTCGATATTGTATAAAGAGCGCACAAAGAAATTGCACGACAGTCGCCTGAAACATCGAGAAGATTTTCAGGTAGGCGACTTGGTCTTGCTTTACAACTCCCACCTGCGTCTCTTCCCAGGAAAGTTGAAATCCCGATGGACAGGACCGTACACTGTTAAGGAAGTATATCCTTACGGAACTGTCTCGATTGAAAATTCGGAGGGTTTGACTTTCAAAGTCAACGGTCATCGCCTTAAAGTCTACATTGATGGACCTATTGACCAATCCGTGGAGGTAATCGAACTCTACACCCGACACACTTAATAAGTGTGGGGAAGCGAGTCTAGCTAGCGAATCGTTAATAAATATAGCACAGCGTGTATGGGCGCGCCAAAGGGTAAATATGTAATTAGTGTAAATATTTATTGCTTTTCATAGTTTAACGTTATTTCGAGTCATGTGCAGGTTCGTACGAGTATGATCAGAGCCGGAAGGAGCAATGAAGCGCAAACAGTCGCCAAACAGGTTTAACTTAGCTACAATGATGATTTCAGACAAAATGGGACACTTGCAGCCTCAAAACTGCACATCTGCAGGTCGTGCACGGTCAAACGCACGACCGTGCAGCTGACCGTGCATGACCCAGTGCACCAGGGTGCAAGGGGCAGTGCAAGAGGATGTGCACGGCCAAGCGCACGACCGTGCGCATGACCGTGCGGGCCAAAAATCCCGGCCCAAATTCGTGGGTATTTAAGTATCCTTAACTTGCAAAACCTAATAAAACACCTTGCACGAGCAGCTGCACTCCCATTCTCCCTTATTTTGGCCGAAATCCTCTCTTTTTACTTGAAATCTTCGCTCCTTCGCTTCCTAATCGCTAAGGTATGAACCCCTTCATAATATTGCACTTATTTTTATGTATTTAGATTAGATCCGTATGTTTTATGTTCTTTAGGTTAAAGATTTGGGGGTGTCTTCATTATCCAATAATAACCCACGAATCTTGTTTAGTTTTGTTAAATGTATGTTAGATTTTTTTTAATCTTGTTTAAACCGTGCACACCCAGGCCCAAATCATTGTTATTGTTAGTTTATTTGAAAGATATGAGAGATTTGGGCGTTTTTGTTGGAAAAATTTTGAAAATCTGGAAGTGTGCACGGTCAGCTGCACGGTCGTGCGCATGACTGTGCGTACCGAGAAATTGGGGCTGCACTGCCAGTGCGACCCGGCGTGCAGCCTCTGACCTGACCAAGGACCAAGGGTGCACGATCGTGCACCATAAGCACACGGCCGTGCATCAGATGCATATTCAGGTCAGAATGCGCGCAGGTCCGTTTTGGACATCCGGGACCTTCGTTTTTTGTGTACTAACAGCTGTATATTAATTTTTGCATGCAGATGGCCCACGTCTACCTGGGGTTCGACAACCGAGACAAAAAGGAAGGACCATGCATCGACAAATTCATGAAGCTTTGGGCTAGGAGGAACTCATTCGGTGTTCCTATTCGTCTTAACTTAGACCTACTCACCACGCTGAATCAGCGTGAAAGATATGATGGATTTGTCTCGCCAAATATGGCGAAACTGCTGAGTATAAACCAGCCTGTCTACAGGGAAATTACGATTGAGTTCTTATCATCCTTCTCCTACAAGAAACCAAAGGAGGGGTGTATAAGGACTTCCATACGAAAGACATTCGGTTTAGGCTCTGTGGAAAATGGTACCATTGGTTGGTTGCGCGACTGGGAAGGAAGCTCGGGATCTATGAGCATTTGGAGACCGACTCTGAAGATTTTTGCGGGATCCACAGCTTCGTGGACAATGACGAGCGGGCTGCGTTTTGGGCATCCATTGCCGTTGGTGCACCTTATAATCCAAGGTCTGCCAAGGCCACTAGGATTAAGGACCCGCTACTCCGCCTCTTGCACCATGTTTTCAGCCACACTATCTGTGGCCGAAAGGACAGTTCGGGGAACTGTCCCACTCCCCATCTTCTCTATTTGTATCATTTTTACGAGGGTGCCCCGCTGAACTTGGCCGCACGGATGGCTGAGTTCTTTCTCACTGCTGGGGACACCAAGGACGGGAGTGAGATCCATGGGGGGGGGGGAGTTGTTGGATCAGTTTGCTCTTTTTGCTAAGTAAGAACTTGCTATCTTGACACTTAAGTGTTTAGCAAGTCCTTGTAAATCAGATTATAAGCACAGCGGAATGTTATAAGTTAAAGCAACACTTTTTATACAAAGGCAGAGTTATTACTCCCCCTTGATGTTTGAAACTAATAAATGACAAAGTATTTATTATGAATCTAAGCAGTAAATGAGAATTAGATACTTAGACAGATTCACAATAAATACAGAAATGGAATAGAACAATGAGAGTGTTTGAAGGATTTTTCTATTAAAATCAATGTCTAAAATAAAAGGTTGAAGCCTCCTATTTATAGACATTTACATGCATGTATCTTGCCCAAAAAGCAAGTACAGAAACAACAGTAACAAGTTGCACAAGTTGCAACATTGAAAGAAACAAATACAGCTAAAAGTAATAATAAACAATAAACTACTGATGCAAAAGGCGGTGGGAAATATCTGATGCTAAGTGCTGATGAAGGACAAACTACTGAAGAGTAGTTTTGTCTTCAGTACTTCTGAAGTGAACTTGTCTGGTTTGGACTTCAGAACTTCTGCTTCTTCAGCACTTCTCATATCTTCTAATCAGCAGTTTCTTGTCTTCTCTTCAGTACTTCTATACTTAGCCAAAATGACAGAAGTGAATTAGACTAAGGTTTACAAAAGTGGTTTCACCAATCCTCTTTGTCCTAACAATCTCCCCCTGGATTGATGAAGCCAAAACCTTACTAATTCCTTATGTGTTTCTTTTGTCTTGAACAATCTTCGATATCTCTTTGTACATGGTGTTCTTGAGCTGGTTTAACTGACCATCAGATAGAGATCCTCTCTGTGGTTCTAGATGTTGAATTGTGAGCAGGTCTTGTGTTGACAGTTTCTTCAGATCACTGATCTTCTTGTAAGCCCTGCTTGAGAGGTCTCTTCTTGTCAACAGTACTGAGTTGTTATCAGTAAGTGACCATCTGATGATAGGGATCTTTGACTTGTTAAAGTCAGAAGAATAGGGAACCAGACTTGTCCCTTGGGTTGATGGTCCTGAGTGCTGGATGTCTTCAGTTTCAGATAGCCTCAGGTGGGATTCTCTTCCTTGTTGTTGTTGCATATCAGGCATCTGAACAGTTGGGAGATGGTGTTCAGTCACTACTCTGGTATGCAGCTTTTCTTTGATGGTCTTTTGTATTTGATAAGCAAAACTGGAAGGATCCCTGAATTGTGTTAACAGAGGTTTCTCCTCAATGTCAAAATCTGAATGGACTATTGAACTTCCTTCAAGTAGTACCATTTTGAAGTCAGTTTTGACATTGTCCTCTGCCTTCTTCTTCTGAGTAGCAGTTCTTCTAGATACACCAGAAGTTCTAACTACTGATCTTGAAGGATCAGCAGTTTGAAACTTCTCAGGATTTGCAGCCTTGGCAGCCAAGTATTTTCTATAATTATCCATCAGTCTTTCTTCTTTCCATCTGGATACTGAGGCTTTTGAACCATATCCTTCTGCTACTAACTCTTCTATTATCTGGGCTCTCTTGGCCTTTCCATCTTTGCTTGTGGCCACTTTGTCTGCAAGCAATTGTGCTCTTCATGTCAGCTCTTGCATAGAGAGTCCTTTGAGTGTAAAGGCTTTAGTCTTGCTGTTCTTGGTAATATAAGACACCAGTTGTTGTCTTTTATCTTGTTCAGCAATCTCATCAAGGCTAGCCTGCCTTTGTAGTTCAGCTGCATAAGCCTGAAGTTTTTCTTCATGGCTTAAATCCAAATCATCCCTTTCTTCCAGAGATTTCCAGATCTGATCTTCTCTGGCCTTCTTGTTGGCTGCAATTAAGCTCTTCTCTAATAGTTCAGCTGATTGAGAGATAGGAGAAGGGTTTAATACAGTCATTGTTGTAACAGTTGTAGGCCTGATGGGATCAGATGTTGGTTGAATGGGAGCAGTGGTTCTGGAAGGTTCAGTTGTTTGAGGTTTGGAAGTGTTAACTTCTGATGTGTTGACAACTGCTGATGGTTTGTCAGCTACTGAAGGATTGTCTTCAGCACTTTCTGATTCTTCATCAGATGTTTTGTCATCAGAAGTTTCTTCATTTTGCCTTAGGGATTCTTCAGATGTTTGGGTCTCATCTTCTTTCTCTGCTGCTTCAATTTCTTCTATTGAGACACCAAACTGTTTGGCCAATTTTTCTTTCCTGGCCTGATCTTTTTGATCTCTTTCAAGGATGGCCACTCTTGCCCTTATCCTGGCTTGGAATGACTCCTTAGGTTCCCTGATCTTCTCCCCCTTTTTGGATTCATCAATTTTAACCCTTGAAGTAGAGGGTTGGGAGAATTGTCCTTGAAGATGAGCAATCTGTTTGCTGTTGAAGTCTATTTTGTTGGACAGATCATTCATCTTGGTCTTGATCACTCCAAATTGATTCTTGATGGACAGCTCCAAGTCAGCTGTATATGTTTGGAAGTGATTTCTGATGAGTGTATTCATCATGTGGTACAGGGGACCCTCTGGGCTGCATAGCTGGTTCAGGTCTATGCTTGTTTGCCCAGGGAATTGGGTAGGCATTTGTTGTGAAGGGGGTGTTTTTGGGAGATCCTCATGTTGTACAGAAGATGCCACTCTAGGGGTTTTAGGGATTGAGTGGGCTTTAACCTGTGCAGAGGTGACTGGCTTCTTGAGCCTGGATACCCCTGAAACAGGACCTTTAGAAAGTGCCGTCAATTCAGTAGTTTGAGTGTGTGAAACATCATCCAAACTAATGGAATCATCTGAATCCCTGATGTTGCCCTCAATGAGGACTGTCTCAGTTAAATCATGAGCTGAGCCCAACTCAGTTCTCTCATGAACCTCTTGTTCTTGGTTCTGAGGATTTCCTACTTCAGGCATTAAGCCTTCATCAGTAGTTGCCACATCTGAGGTCTTAGCTATGTTACTTCTATCCTCAGATCCACCACTGGGTGGTAACTGAGTAGTAGCAGCCTCAGATGCCCCAAGAGTCTCTAAAATTGGGCTTAAAGACTCTGGTCCACCCTCATCTCTTGGGATAGGGCTAGAGATGTCCACATCCATGTCTGATGTAGTAGTTATGTCCCCTGTTTGTTGTGGTTGTAGGGGACTGACATGATCAGATGGGACATTCTCTTTTAGCCCAGAGAGAAGTTTGGCAATTTCTATTGCCTCTTGTTCAGAAATTTGTGGGGTTGGTTCAGTAGTTTGGGCAATAGGTGGTGAAAGTTGTTGTTCAGCAGTTTCAAAAGAAGAGTGTGTTTCATATGTTTTTCTAAGTCTTTTTCTTTTGAATAAAATGGTTATGGGTGCTCTTGGTGGGGTTTGAGATGGATGAGACTGAGAGGGTGTTTCAGTCTCATCAATTTGAAGAGCAGAATGCTCATGAGCATGTTCAGGCATCTCAACCTCCTGAACAGCTTTTCTTTTTGGGTTGGTGGGGTGCAGTTTTTGTTGGCTTGGGCTTTTTGGCTTTTGGTGGTTTGAGTTTGGAAGATGTGGGCTTCAGGGGGACTTGTTGTTGTTCTCCCTGATCATCTTCTGGCCAGGCAGCCGGTTTGTTATGCCTTGAGTATGCTTGTGATGTTAAAGGATTTAAAGTTGAAATTTTTCCCACAAGCACCTCATTACCCGGTTCCCCTATTATGCATTGCATAATGAACCTTGGGTATAACAAAAACTTTTTCTTGGTATTATTGTGATGTAACACCAACTCATTGAAAAATAGTTTTGATGCCCTGAATTTAGTTTCATTCACAATGGAATGAAATATTGGTTGAAAAGTGGAGGGCATCTGGTCATAAGACCCTGTTTTTGGACTCAAACACATAATAATATAATGAAACAAAAGCTTGTATTTTGGTTCAAAATATTTTTTGAATATTGTAGCATGGGAGAGAGTACCTTGATAACCACACTCAGTCATGGTTAGATGAATATCAGTGTTAGCAACATGGTCAGGGGCAGTTACATCATCCAGACCCGGTCTTGTTGCCAGTGTGGCCGGTGTGATGGTCAGTTGTTTCCCTTTTATTCTTGAGTTGAGGGAAATGACCTCATCATCCATTGTAACCGTCTCAGCATTTGCCCAGAACTCATTCAGAGTTTCAGTGTGAATTGGTGGGTTTATTGTGAGAGCAGTAAAATATTGGGATTTGACGACAAGATCAATGATCTCATCGTATTGGGACCAGCCTTCTTGTTTTTCAAGAAAGGCCCTTTGATTGTGTCCCTGTTTTAGAACTAGAGCCATGTGGTTTGGGTTTTGAACGAACAGTGGATTTTGCAGGTATAGGTTATTGAGAGAGTTTTTGAGAGAGAAGGAGGGATATTTTGAGTTTGAAAGGATAAGTGTGTAGAAAAGGTATTTATTAGAAGTTTAAACCGCTTGAATCTTCTTTATTAGAAGTTTTAAAACCGCCTTTGGTTAAAAATCTCTTTATCAGAGGTTTTAAACTGATTAGGTCAAACCTCTGATGATGGGAAAAGTCAGATTTGCCCTTTTGACTTAAACTGCTGATGAAGGATTACTTCATCAGTAGTTCCCATTTTCTCTTCAGTAGTTTTAACATCTGATGAGAAATGTTTTTATAAATACTTTATTCATAACTTCTGAAGTTTATTTTATCAGAAGTTACACACTTTTTCAGAAAATTATCCCCATACTGATGATTTTTGTTCATCAGTAGTTTCTCTCATACTGACTTTTGTTTAATCAGTAGTTTTGTTTTTCAGAAGTTTTGTTTTCAGAATTTTGTCTTTTGTAAGTGAAAACCAGAAAAAAGAAGGAAAAGGTAAACAGGATGGAATCAAGGATGGAAAAAGGAAAAAAATTTTTTTGATGTTTTATGCATAACAGTAGTGATTGATGTAGAAGTTTGATGTAGAGTTGGGTAGAATCAAGTGTTAACTTGGATTCTAACTGATATGCATATAAGTTTTTTTTTTTTTAAAAAAAATAAAGTAAACACTTACAAATTTAGCATTCCAAGCATGGATACTAACTTCTGAAATGTTGATGTGTCAAGGGGCTTAGTGAAGATGTCAGCTATTTGATTAGCTGTTGCTACATGCTTCACCTCAATCTTGTCTTTTTCATAGCAATCTCTTATGAAATGGTACCTGATCTCAATATGTTTGGTTTTTGAGAACTGTACCGGATTTTGAATGATGCTAATGGCAGATTTGCTGTCTACAAACAAAGGTGTCTTGGTCTCTTTGATTCCATAATCAAGAAGTTGATATTGGAGCCATTGTATCTGTGATGTACAACTTGCAGCTGCAATGTATTCAGCTTCAGCAGTTGAAGTTGCAACAGATGTTTGATTCTTTGATTGCCATGACACTAGATAGTTACCCAGGAATTGACAACCACCAGATGTTGACTTTCTTGTCATCTTACACCCTGCATAGTCACTATCTGAAAAAGCTGATAACTTGGTATTGCTTGAAGCAGGATACCAAATTCCCAGTGTTGGAGTTCCTTTCAGATATCTGAAAATTCTTTTGACTGCTATAAGGTGTGATTCCCTTGGTGCTGATTGATATCTAGCACAGACACATGTTGAAAACATAATATCTGGTCTAGAAGCAGTTAAGTATAAAAGGGAACCTATCATGCATCTGTACATGGTTTGATCAACCTGTTTCCCTTGATCATCAGGTTCAACTTGTGTGATTGGTGTCATGGGAGTGGAACATGATATAGCTTCAGATGCTCTGATACCAATTGTTGGAACAGTTTGCTCTTTTTGCTAAGTAAGAACTTGCTATCTTGACACTTAAGTGTTTAGCAAGTCCTTGTAAATCAGATTATAAGCACAGCGGAATGTTATAAGTTAAAGCAACACTTTTTATACAAAGGCAGAGTTATTACTCCCCCTTGATGTTTGAAACTAATAAATGACAAAGTATTTATTATGAATCTAAGCAGTAAATGAGAATTAGATACTTAGACAGATTCACAATAAATACAGAAATGGAATAGAACAATGAGAGTGTTTGAAGGATTTTTCTATTCAAATCAATGTCTAAAATAGAAGGTTGAAGCCTCCTATTTATAGACGTTTACATGCATGTATCTTGCCCAAAAAGCAAGTACAGAAACAACAGTAACAAGTTGCACAAGTTGCAACATTGAAAGAAACAAATACAGCTAAAAGTAATAATAAACAATAAACTACTGATGCAAAAGGCGGTGGGAAATATCTGATGCTAAGTGCTGATGAAGGACAAACTACTGAAGAGTAGTTTTGTCTTCAGTACTTCTGAAGTGAACTTGTCTGGTTTGGACTTCAGAACATCTGCTTCTTCAGCACTTCTCATATCTTCTAATCAGCAGTTTCTTGTCTTCTCTTCAGTACTTCTATACTTAGCCAAAATGACAGAAGTGAATTAGACTAAGGTTTACAAAAGTGGTTTCACCAATCC
This sequence comes from Ambrosia trifida, assembly GCA_028751855.1. Lineage (NCBI taxonomy): Eukaryota > Viridiplantae > Streptophyta > Magnoliopsida > Asterales > Asteraceae > Ambrosia > Ambrosia trifida. The sequence continues at coordinate 214,524,929 of CM054122.1, read as the reverse complement.
TCTTTGTCCTAACAATCTCCCCCTGGATTGATGAAGCCAAAACCTTACTAATTCCTTATGTGTTTCTTCTGTCTTGAACAATCTTCCATATCTCTTTGTACATGGTGTTCTTGAGCTGCTTTAACTGACCATCAGATAGAGATCCTCTCTGTGGTTCTAGATGTTGAATTGTGAGCAGGTCTTGTGTTGACAGTTTCTTCAGATCACTGATCTTCTTGTAAGCCCTGCTTGAGAGGTCTCTTCTTGTCAACAGTACTGAGTTGTTATCAGTAAGTGACCATCTGATGATAGGGATCTTTGACTTGTTAAAGTCAGAAGAATAGGGAACCAGACTTGTCCCTTGGGTTGATGGTCCTGAGTGCTGGATGTCTTCAGTTTCAGATAGCCTCAGGTGGGATTCTCTTCCTTGTTGTTGTTGCATATCAGGCATCTGAACAGTTGGGAGATGGTGTTCAGTCACTACTCTGGTATGCAGCTTTTCTTTGATGGTCTTTTGTATTTGATAAGCAAAAGTGGAAGGATCCCTGAATTGTGTTAACAGAGGTTTCTCCTCAATGTCAAAATCTGAATGGACTATTGAACTTCCTTCAAGTAGTACCATTTTGAAGTCAGTTTTGACATTGTCCTCTGCCTTCTTCTTCTGAGTAGCAGTTCTTCTAGATACACCAGAAGTTCTAACTACTGATCTTGAAGGATCAGCAGTTTGAAACTTCTCAGGATTTGCAGCCTTGGCAGCCAAATATTTTCTATAAGTATCCATCAGTCTTTCTTCTTTCCATCTGGATACTGAGGCTTTTGAACCATATCCTTCTGCTACTAACTCTTCTATTATCTGGGCTCTCTTGGCCTTTCCATCTTTGCTTGTGGCCACTTTGTCTGCAAGCAGTTGTGCTCTTCTTGTCAGCTCTTGCATAGAGAGTCCTTTGAGTGTAAAGGCTTTAGTCTTGCTGTTCTTGGTAATGTAAGACACCAGTTGTTGTCTTTTATCTTGTTCAGCAATCTCATCAAGGCTAGCCTGCCTTTGTAGTTCAGCTGCATAAGCCTGAAGTTTTTCTTCATGGCTTAAATCCAAATCATCCCTTTCTTCCAGAGATTTCCAGATCTGATCTTCTCTGGCCTTCTTGTTGGCTGCAATTAAGCTCTTCTCTAATAGTTCAGCTGATTGAGAGATAGGAGAAGGGTTTATTACAGTCATTGTTGTAACAGTTGTAGGCCTGATGGGATCAGATGTTGGTTGAATGGGAGCAGTGGTTCTGGAAGGTTCAGTTGTTTGAGGTTTGGAAGTGTTAACTTCTGATGTGCTGACAACTGCTGATGGTTTGTCAGCTACTGAAGGATTGTCTTCAGTACTTTCTGATTCTTCATAAGAAGTTTTGTCATCAGAAGTTTCTTCATTTTGCCTTAGGGATTCTTCAGATGTTTGGGTCTCATCTTCTTTCTCTGCTGCTTCAATTTCTTCTATTGAGACACCAAACTGTTTGGCCAATTTTTCTTTCCTGGCCTGATCTTTTTGATCTCTTTCAAGGATGGCCACTCTTGCCCTTATCCTGGCTTGGAATGACTCCTTAGGTTCCCTGATCTTCTCCCCCTTTTTGGATTCATCAATTTTAACCCTTGAAGCAGAGGGTTGGGAGAATTGTCCTTGAAGATGAGCAATCTGTTTGCTGTTGAAGTCTATTTTGTTGGACAGATCATTCATCTTGGTCTTGATCACTCCAAATTGATTCTTGATGGACAGCTCCAAGTCAGCTGTATATGTTTGGAAGTGATTTCTGATGAGTGTATTCATCATGTGGTACAGGGGGCCCTCTGGGCTGCATAGCTGGTTCAGGTCTATGCTTGTTTGCCCAGGGAATTGGGTAGGCATTTGTTGTGAAGGGGGTGTTTTTGGGAGATCCTCATGTTGTACAGAGGATGCCACTCTAGGGGTTTTAGGGATTGAGTGGGCTTTAACCTGTGCAGAGGTGACTGGCTTCTTGAGCCTGGATACCCCTGAAACAGGACCTTCAGAAAGTGCCGTCAATTCAGTAGTTTGAGTGTGTGAAACATCATCCAAACTAATGGAATCATCTGAATCCCTGATGTTGTCCTCAATGAGGACTGTCTCAGTTAAATCATGAGCTGAGCCCAACTCAGTTCTCTCATGAACCTCTTGTTCTTGGTTCTGAGGATTTCCTACTTCAGGCATTAAGCCTTCATCAGTAGTTGCCACATCTGAGGTCTTAGCTATGTTACTTCTATCCTCAGATCCACCACTGGGTGGTAACTGAGTAGTAGCAGCCTCAGATGCCCCAAGAGTCTCTAAAATTGGGCTTAAAGACTCTGGTCCACCCTCATCTCTTGGGATAGGGCTAGAGATGTCCACATCCATGTCTGATGTAGTAGTTATGTCCCCTGTTTGTTGTGGTTGTAGGGGACTGATATGATCAGATGGGACATTCTCTTTTAGCCCAGAGAGAAGTTTGGCAATTTCTATTGCCTCTTGTTCAGAAATTTGTGGGGTTGGTTCAGTAGTTTGGGCAATAGGTGGTGAAAGTTGTTGTTCAGCAGTTTCAAAAGAAGAGTGTGTTTCATATGTTTTTCTAAGTCTTTTTCTTTTGAATAAAATGGTTATGGGTGCTCTTGGTGGGGTTTGAGATGGATGAGACTGAGAGGGTGTTTCAGTCTCATCTATTTGAAGAGCAGAATGCTCATGAGCATGTTCAGGCATCTCAACCTCCTGAACAGCTTTTCTTTTGGGTTGGTGAGGTGCAGTTTTTGTTGGCTTGGGCTTTTTGGCTTTTGGTGGGGTGAGTTTGGAAGATGTGGGCTTCAGGGGGACTTGTTGTTGTTCTCCCTGATCATCTTCTGGCCAGGCAGCCGGTTTGTTATGCCTTGAGTATGCTTGTGATGTTAAAGGATTTAAAGTTGAAATTTTTCCCACAAGCACCTCATTACCCAGTTCCCCTATTATGCATTGCATAATGAACCTTGGGTATAACAAAAACTTTTTCTTGGTATTATTGTGATGTAACACCAACTCATTGAAAAATAGTTTTGATGCCCTGAATTTAGTTTCATTCACAATGGAATGAAATATTGATTTAAAAGTAGAGGGCATCTGGTCATAAGACCCTGTTTTTGGACTCAAACACATAATAATATAATGAAACAAAAGCTTGTATTTTGGTTCAAAATATTTTTTGAATATTGTAGCATGGGAGAGAGTACCTTGATAACCACACTCAGTCATGGTTAGATGAATATCAGTGTTAGCAACATGGTCAGGGGCAGTTACATCATCCAGACCCAGTCTTGTTGCCAGTGTGGCCGGTGTGATGGTCAGTTGTTTCCCTTTTATTCTTGAGTTGAGGGAAATGACCTCATCATCCATTGTAACCGTCTCAGCATTTGCCCAGAACTCATTCAGAGTTTCAGTGTGTATTGGTGGGTTTATTGTGAGAGCAGTAAAATATTGGGATTTGACGACAAGATCAATGATCTCATCGTATTGGGACTAGCCTTCTTGTTTTTCAAGAAAGGCCCTTTGATTGTGTCCCTGTTTTAGAACTAGAGCCATGTGGTTTGGGTTTTGATCGAACAGTGGATTTGCAGGTATAGGTTATTGAGAGAGTTTTTGAGAGAGAAGGAGGGATATTTTGAGTTTGAAAGGATAAGTGTGTAGAAAAGGTATTTATTAGAAGTCAGATTTGCCCTTTTGACTTAAACTGCTGATGAAGGATTACTTCATCAGTAGTTCCCATTTTTCTCTTCAGTAGTTTTGACATCTGATGAGAAATGTTTTTATAAATACTTTATTCATAACTTCTGAAGGTTATTTTATCAGAAGTTACACACTTTTTCAGAAAATTATCCCCATACTGATGATTTTTGTTCATCAGTAGTTCCTCTCATACTGATTTTTTGTTTAATCAGTAGTTCTCTTTTTGTTTTTTCCGAAGTTTTGTTTCAGACTTTTGTCTTTTGTAAGTGAAAACCAGAAAAAAGAAGGAAAAGGTAAACAGGATGGAATCAAGGATGGAAAAAGAAAATTTTTTTTTTGATGTTTTATGCATAACAGTAGTGATTGATGTAGAAGTTTGATGTAGAGTTGGGTAGAATCAAGTGTTAACTTGGATTCTAACTGATATGCATATAAGTTTAAAAAAAAAATAAAGTAAACACTTATAATTTTAGCATTCCAAGCATGGATACTAACTTCTGAAATGTTGATGTGTCAAGGGGCTTAGTGAAGATGTCAGCTATTTGATTAGCTGTTGCTACATGCTTCACCTCAATCTTGCCTTTTTCATAGCAATCTCTTATGAAATGGTACCTGATCTCAATATGTTTGGTTTTTGAGAACTGTACCGGATTTTGAATGATGCTAATGGCAGATTTGCTGTCTACAAACAAAGGTGTCTTGGTCTCTTTGATTCCATAATCAAGAAGTTGATATTGGAGCCATTGTATCTGTGATGTACAACTTGCAGCTGCAATGTATTCAGCTTCAGCAGTTGAAGTTGCAACAGATGTTTGCTTCTTTGATTGCCATGACACTAGACAGTTACCCAGGAATTGACAACCACCAGATGTTGACTTTCTTGTCATCTTACACCCTGCATAGTCACTATCTGAAAAAGCTGATAACTTGGTATTGCTTGAAGCAGGATACCAAATTCCCAGTGTTGGAGTTCCTTTCAGATATCTGAAAATTCTTTTGACTGCTATAAGGTGTGATTCCCTTGGTATCAAAGGTTTGAGGATGAGGATCCTACACCATGGACTCCTCAAACAATCATTAAGTCAACTACAACACCATCAGAAGTTTCTCAAACTTCTGATCAAACAAATACTGAAGGCCAAACTCAAACATCTGCTTCAGCACCTGCAACTACTGAAGAAGCTAAAACTGCTGAACCAGATATTATAGACCTCAGTAGTTTGTTTGAAGAACAAGAGCCACCTACACCTGTCAGTGGTTTACAACAACTGATTGAACACAGAGATCATCCACTTGATCAAATCATGGGTGATATAGCTTCAGGTGTTCTTACCAGAAACCAGCTCTCCAACTTTTGCCTATTTTCAGCCTTTATTTCACAGTTGGAACCAAAGAAGTACCAGGAAGCCCTCAAAGACAATAATTGGGTGCAAGCTATGCAAGATGAACTGCTTCAGTTCAACAAGCAACAGGTCTGGGAAATCTGTCCCTTACCTCAAAACAAGCAACCAATTGGTACAAGATGGGTTTTCAGGAACAAACAAGATGAAGCTGGTATGATAATCAAGAACAAGGCAAGACTGGTAGTTCAAGGGTACTCTCAAGAAGAGGGAATTGACTATGATGAAACCTTTGCTCCAGTTGCAAGGCTTGAGGCCATCAGGTTATTTCTGGCCTATGCCATTTCCAACAAAATTAAAGTTTATCAAATGGATGTGAAAAGTGCATTTTTGTATGGAAAAATCAAAGAAGAGGTGTATGTCTGTCAGCCACCTGGGTTTGAGGATCCTTCTCATCCTGAGTGGGTGTACAGACTGGACAAAGCTCTTTATGGGCTCAAACAGGCTCCAAGAGCCTGGTATGATACACTCTCCACCTTTTTACTCAAAAATAACTTTACAAGATGTGCCATTGATAAAACACTTTTCATTAAACATGTTGGAAATCATGTCTTACTTGTTCAAATTTATGTTGATGATATCATTTTTGGTTCAACAAACACAAAACTGTGTGATGATTTTAAGAAACTCATGCAATCAAAATTTGAGATGAGTACCATGGGAGAACTGCAGTACTTTCTAGGACTGCAGATCAAACAACAAACAAATGGAACTTTTATACATCAATCAAAATATGTTAAAGAATTATTGAACAAATTTTCTTTAAATGACTGTAAATCATGTTCCACTCCCATGACACCAATCACACAAGTTGAACCTGATGATCAAGGGAAACAGGTTGATCAAACCATGTACAGATGCATGATAGGTTCCCTTTTATACTTAACTGCTTCTAGACCAGATATTATGTTTTCAACATGTGTCTGTGCTAGATATCAATCAGCACCAAGGGAATCACACCTTATAGCAGTCAAAAGAATTTTCAGATATCTGAAAGGAACTCCAACACTGGGAATTTGGTATCCTGCTTCAAGCAATACCAAGTTATCAGCTTTTTCAGATAGTGACTATGCAGGGTGTAAGATGACAAGAAAGTCAACATCTGGTGGTTGTCAATTCCTGGGTAACTATCTAGTGTCATGGCAATCAAAGAATCAAACATCTGTTGCAACTTCAACTGCTGAAGCTGAATACATTGCAGCTGCAAGTTGTACATCACAGATACAATGGCTCCAATATCAACTTCTTGATTATGGAATCAAAGAGACCAAGACACCTTTGTTTGTAGACAGCAAATCTGCCATTAGCATCATTCAAAATCCGGTACAGTTCTCAAAAACCAAACATATTGAGATCAGGTACCATTTCATAAGAGATTGCTATGAAAAAGACAAGATTGAGGTGAAGCATGTAGCAACAGCTAATCAAATAGCTGACATCTTCACTAAGCCCCTTGACACATCAACATTTCAGAAGTTAGTATCCATGCTTGGAATGCTAAATTTGTAAGTGTTTACTTTATTTTTTAAAAAAAAAAAAAAACTTATATGCATATCAGTTAGAATCCAAGTTAACACTTGATTCTACCAAACTCTACATCAAACTTCTACATCAATCACTACTGTTATGCATAAAACATCAAAAAAATTTTTTTTCCTTTTTCCATCCTTGATTCCATCCTGTTTACCTTTTCCTTCTTTTTTCTGGTTTTCACTTACAAAAGACAAAATTCTGAAAACAAAACTTCTGAAAAACAAAACTACTGATTAAACAAAAGTCAGTATGAGAGAAACTACTGATGAACAAAAATCATCAGTATGGGGATAATTTTCTGAAAAAGTGTGTAACTTCTGATAAAATAAACTTCAGAAGTTATGAATAAAGTATTTATAAAAACATTTCTCATCAGATGTTAAAACTACTGAAGAGAAAATGGGAACTACTGATGAAGTAATCCTTCATCAGCAGTTTAAGTCAAAAGGGCAAATCTGACTTTTCCCATCATCAGAGGTTTGACCTAATCAGTTTAAAACCTCTGATAAAGAGATTTTTAACCAAAGGCGGTTTTAAAACTTCTAATAAAGAAGATTCAAGCGGTTAAAACTTCTAATAAATACCTTTTCTACACACTTATCCTTTCAAACTCAAAATATCCCTCCTTCTCTCTCAAAAACTCTCTCAATAACCTATACCTGCAAAATCCACTGTTCGTTCAAAACCCAAACCACATGGCTCTAGTTCTAAAACAGGGACACAATCAAAGGGCCTTTCTTGAAAAACAAGAAGGCTGGTCCCAATACGATGAGATCATTGATCTTGTCGTCAAATCCCAATATTTTACTGCTCTCACAATAAACCCACCAATTCACACTGAAACTCTGAATGAGTTCTGGGCAAATGCTGAGACGGTTACAATGGATGATGAGGTCATTTCCCTCAACTCAAGAATAAAAGGGAAACAACTGACCATCACACCGGCCACACTGGCAACAAGACCGGGTCTGGATGATGTAACTGCCCCTGACCATGTTGCTAACACTGATATTCATCTAACCATGACTGAGTGTGGTTATCAAGGTACTCTCTCCCATGCTACAATATTCAAAAAATATTTTGAACCAAAATACAAGCTTTTGTTTCATTATATTATTATGTGTTTGAGTCCAAAAACAGGGTCTTATGACCAGATGCCCTCCACTTTTCAACCAATATTTCATTCCATTGTGAATGAAACTAAATTCAGGGCATCAAAACTATTTTTCAATGAGTTGGTGTTACATCACAATAATACCAAGAAAAAGTTTTTGTTATACCCAAGGTTCATTATGCAATGCATAATAGGGGAACTGGGTAATGAGGTGCTTGTGGGAAAAATTTCAACTTTAAATCCTTTAACATCACAAGCATACTCAAGGCATAACAAACCGGCTGCCTGGCCAGAAGATGATCAGGGAGAACAACAACAAGTCCCCCTGAAGCCCACATCTTCCAAACTCAAACCACCAAAAGCCAAAAAGCCCAAGCCAACAAAAACTGCACCCCACCAACCCAAAAAGAAAAGCTGTTCAGGAGGTTGAGATGCCTGAACATGCTCATGAGCATTCTGCTCTTCAAATTGATGAGACTGAAACACCCTCTCAGTCTCATCCATCTCAAACCCCACCAAGAGCACCCATAACCATTTTATTCAAAAGAAAAAGACTTAGAAAAACATATGAAACACACTCTTCTTTTGAAACTGCTGAACAACAACTTTCACCACCTATTGCCCAAACTACTGAACCAACCCCACAAATTTCTGAACAAAAGGCAATAGAAATTGCCAAACTTCTCTCTGGGCTAAAAGAGAATGTCCCATCTGATCATGTCAGTCCCCTACAACCACAACAAACAGGGGACATAACTACTACATCAGACATGGATGTGGACATCTCTAGCCCTATCCCAAGAGATGAGGGTGGACCAGAGTCTTTAAGCCCAATTTTAGAGACTCTTGGGGCATCTGAGGCTGCTACTACTCAGTTACCACCCAGTGGTGGATCTGAGGATAGAAGTAACATAGCTAAGACCTCAGATGTGGCAACTACTGATGAAGGCTTAATGCCTGAAGTAGGAAATCCTCAGAACCAAGAACAAGAGGTTCATGAGAGAACTGAGTTGGGCTCAGCTCATGATTTAACTGAGACAGTCCTCATTGAGGGCAACATCAGGGATTCAGATGATTCCATTAGTTTGGATGATGTTTCACACACTCAAACTACTGAATTGACGGCACTTTCTGAAGGTCCTGTTTCAGGGGTATCCAGGCTCAAGAAGCCAGTCACCTCTGCACAGGTTAAAGCCCACTCAATCCCTAAAACCCCTAGAGTGGCATCCTCTGTACAACATGAGGATCTCCCAAAAACACCCCCTTCACAACAAATGCCTACCCAATTCCCTGGGCAAACAAGCATAGACCTGAACCAGCTATGCAGCCCAGAGGGTCCCCTGTACCACATGATGAATACACTCATCAGAAATCACTTCCAAACATATACAGCTGACTTGGAGCTGTCCATCAAGAATCAATTTGGAGTGATCAAGACCAAGATGAATGATCTGTCCAACAAAATAGACTTCAACAGCAAACAGATTGCTCATCTTCAAGGACAATTCTCCCAACCCTCTGCTTCAAGGGTTAAAATTGATGACTCCAAAAAGGGGGAGAAGATCAGGGAACCTAAGGAGTCATTCCAAGCCAGGATAAGGGCAAGAGTGGCCATCCTTGAAAGAGATCAAAAAGATCAGGCCAGGAAAGAAAAATTGGCCAAACAGTTTGGTGTCTCAATAGAAGAAATTGAAGCAGCAGAGAAAGAAGATGAGACCCAAACATCTGAAGAATCCCTAAGGCAAAATGAAGAAACTTCTGATGACAAAACTTCTGATGAAGAATCAGAAAGTGCTGAAGACAATCCTTCAGTAGCTGACAAACCATCAGCTTGGTGTCTCAATAGAAGAAATACAACTGCTGATGGTTTGTCAGCTACTGAAGGATTGTCTTCAGTACTTTCTGATTCTTCATCAGAAGTTTTGTCATCAGAAGTTTCTTCATTTTGCCTTAGGGATTCTTCAGATGTTTGGGTCTCATCTTCTTTCTCTGCTGCTTCAATTTCTTCTATTGAGACACCAAACTGTTTGGCCAATTTTTCTTTCCTGGCCTGATCTTTTTGATCTCTTTCAAGGATGGCCACTCTTGCCCTTATCCTGGCTTGGAATGACTCCTTAGGTTCCCTGATCTTCTCCCCCTTTTTGGATTCATCAATTTTAACCCTTGAAGCAGAGGGTTGGGAGAATTGTCCTTGAAGATGAGCAATCTGTTTGCTGTTGAAGTCTATTTTGTTGGACAGATCATTCATCTTGGTCTTGATCACTCCAAATTGATTCTTGATGGACAGCTCCAAGTCAGCTGTATATGTTTGGAAGTGATTTCTAATGAGTGTATTCATCATGTGGTATAGGGGACCCCCTGGGCTGCATAGCTGGTTCAGGTCTATGCTTGTTTGCCCAGGGAATTGGGTAGGCATTTGTTGTGAAGGGGGTGTTTTTGACTCATTGAACTTGACATTCAATGTTTCTTCTACTATCCTGGTGTGAGAATTAAAAACCTTGTAGGCTTTTCTAGTTGAAGAGTAACCAAGAAAGTAACCTGAGTCAACTTTGGCAGCAAACTTTGAAATAGATTCCTTGATGTTCAAGATAAAACATTGACACCCAAAAGCCCTGAAAAAAGAGATAAGGGGCTTCATGCCATGAAGAACTTCATAGGCAGTCTTGGAATGTCTCTTGACCACAAGAACTCTATTCTGAACATAACATGATGTGTTAACTGCTTCTGCCCAAAAGTATAATGGCAGTCCAGAATCAGCTAACATTGTTCTTGCTCCTTCTATCAATGTTCTGTTCTTCCTTTCTACTACACCATTTTGTTCAGGAGTTCTGGGAACACTGTATTGTCTAATAATCCCTTTAGACAAACAGAATTCATCCAGAGTTTTGTTCCTGAACTCTGTCCCATTGTCACTTCTAATGGTTTTGACATATAGAGAATATTGTTTCTCTACTTGTAGAATGAAGAACTTGATGATTTCAGCAGCCTCATCCTTGGAAAATAAGAAGAATACCCATGTGAATCTTGAGTAGTCATCAATGATGACTAAGCAGTACTTCTTTTTACCAAGGCTCATAATCTTGACCGGTCCAAATAAGTCCATATGGAGTAGTTGAAGACATGCAGTTGTTTTTGATTCTTCAATAGACTTATAGGAGGACTTATGCTGTTTTCCCTTTAAACAGGATACACAGTGTTCTTGACACTGGTATACTTTCAAAGGTAGACCTTTGACCAAGCCCATTTTTGTGACTTTATTTATGGTTTTAAAGTTCACATGGCCAAGTCTCCTGTGCCAGAGATCTGTTTCTGAAGTTGATGCCCTTGAGAAGAAACAGGCAGTGTTGTTCAATACTTTGTCTTTCTCAATGTCCACTGCATAGACATTGCCACATCTTTTGGCAATCAGCAAAGTATGATCTTCTATAATCTTCTCTATCAACTTCTGGCCTTCTAGTGAGATGATCTTGCATGCTGTCTTTGTGAAAAAGGAAGAATATCCTTTATCACACATTTGTGATACACTCAGCAAGTTGTATTCAAGGTTTTCCACCAGATTGACCATGTCAAACTGTATTTTGCCAGAGGAGACATTGCCATGTCCTAGCACATATCCCTTAGCATTGTTCCCAAAGGATACAGATCCTTCTCTTTGGCTGATAAAGTTGTTTATCAGGTATCTACATCCAGTCATGTGCATAGAGCCTCCACTATCAACATACCATATGCTGTTTAAGCCCCTGGAAACTCTCTGCACATAAAAGCAAATTAGTTAGATTTAGGAACCCAAGCCTGTTTGGCTTTGGGTTTGCTCTTGAGAACAGTTACAGTTTGTTCTTGACCAGGTTGAGAAATCCATGTCTTTTTGGCAATGGATTTTTCATTAAGAACCATGGTGGTATCCTTTTTAGGACCACCATCAACCTTGGTCATCAGTAGTTCTACCATGTTCTTTAGATTTTGAATCTCAGCAGTTTATGAAACTGCTGATGATTCTGGTCTAACTACTGACAAGGAATTTTGAGAAAAAGATTTTGGTTGAGATTTTATCTTTTTCTGAGAAAAGGTGTTTTCAGGTTGTTGTTTCTTGGGTTTAAGGATTCTTTCATAATCATTTCTGATTTGATTTCCCACAACCTATTGTTTAAATTTTTTATTGAACTGAATTCCTTTTCTGTATCTACAAAATTCAGTTTTGTGGTTGAACAGGCCACAAATTTCACATTCTTTTGCCTTTTGTTTTTGATCTAAAGGCAAATTTCTGACATTTGTGAAGAGATTTTGCTCATCAGTAGTTTTCAGGGTCTCAACTCCTGATGTAGATGAAACTACTGATGGCTTGTTGTCAGATTTTGTAAACACTTCTGAAGTACTTTCTTTAAAAATGCCAGGATTTCTGTTTAGAAAGTTTTCATGGAAAGATGTGCATTCTTTCCCTTCAGAAGTTTCATTTGAAACAATTCTTCTCTTATCTTCAGTAGTTTTGGGAGAAAAATCATGTTCTGATACCAATTCTTCTCCCATTGGTATCAGATCATTGGTTTATCTGATCACATATCAATCTAACAAATTGAGAATCAGACACAAAGCTCTTATTGATATTCAATAAAAAGATCAAAAGTTCACTTTTTATCAATATCCATCACTTAAAAGAGTCATCTGACAAATCTATACTCTTTAAAAATGGATCCACATAATACTGGTTCTGCCACCAAACCTGCCATGCTTGTGAGAAATGAGTACAACATATGGCAAAAGAGAATGGCACATACCTTGTCACAAACCAACACAGGTTGTTGGAGATCTGTGATATATGGTCCTCACAAACCAGTAAATGTTAATCTTGAAACTAATGTTAAGGTCCCTAAGGACCCTAAAGAATATACAGATGAGGATTTCCTAAAACTTGAGCTAGATGCGAAAGCATTCTCTATGTTGGCAATGGCTCTCCCAAATGAAATATACTCTGGCCTTTTACATTGTGAAAGTGCCAAAGAACTTTGGGACTGTCTTAAAGAACAGTTTGGAGGAACTGAAGAGGTGATTGCCAACACCAGAGAGATTTTAGCTTAACAATATGAAACATTTGCTTATATTAATGGGGAAACTTTGACTCAACAATTTGAAAGATTCTCCTCATTAATATCTGAGCTAAAGTTAAATGGTCAGACCTATACAACAGTGTCTATGCTACATAGATTTTTAAGGTCTTTACCTGACAAATGGGAAACTTACTCCATTGTTTTAAGATCCTCACCAGATTTTAGCTCCCTCACTCTTACAAAACTCCATGGGAGATTACTTACTTTTGAGAGAGAAATTGATCAAAAGAAGAAATTACAAACATCTGGTAAAACTGCTGATGACTACCTACCAGGTAGTACAGCACTTTTGGGACAAGATTCACCAACTTGTTCCTATGGATCTTATGACAATATTGACATAACCACTGGGATCTCATCAGAAAGATCTTTCCCAGGTTATGACAATAATGACCAAAGTCAAACTGCTGATAATCTATGTTTTATCATGGATGATTTAAAAAATTTTAGCAGTGATGACTTAGAAGAAATGGACATATTACACCAACTGGCCATGCTAAGCATTAAAACTAACAAGTTTTATAAAAGGTCAGGAAGGAAATTTCCAGGATTGACCAGTAATACAAAAATTGGTTTTGACAAATCTAAACTGAGATGTCACAAGTGTCAGAAGTTGGGACACTTTGCTAGAGAGTGTAGAAGCTCTAGCTTTAACCAATCACAATCTGGAAATAACTATAACCCCAATTATAATAGGAATAATGGAACTCAAGGGATAGCTCATTTTGTACAGGCACAAGCTCCTCAACAGCAATATATGCCTCAAGTACAATATGTTCAAGTGCCTGCTCAACAGATGCAGAGCCAACAATCAATCCCTCCCTTTCCAGCTGCTCAACTTCCTCCACAGCCTCAACAACCCTCTCAACAAAGGCTCTGATACCAATTGTTGGATCAGTTTGCTCTTTTTGCTAAGTAAGAACTTGCTATCTTGACACTTAAGTGTTTAGCAAGTCCTTGTAAATCAGATTATAAGCACAGCGGAATGTTATAAGTTAAAGCAACACTTTTTATACAAAGGCAGAGTTATTACTCCCCCTTGATGTTTGAAACTAATAAATGACAAAGTATTTATTATGAATCTAAGCAGTAAATGAGAATTAGATACTTAGACAGATTCACAATAAATACAGAAATGGAATAGAACAATGAGAGTGTTTGAAGGATTTTTCTATTAAAATCAATGTCTAAAATAGAAGGTTGAAGCCTCCTATTTATAGACGTTTACATGCATGTATCTTGCCCAAAAAGCAAGTACAGAAACAACAGTAACAAGTTGCACAAGTTGCATCATTGAAAGAAACAAATACAGCTAAAAGTAATAATAAACAATAAACTACTGATGCAAAAGGCGGTGGGAAATATCTGATGCTAAGTGCTGATGAAGGAAAAACTACTGAAGAGTAGTTTTGTCTTCAGTACTTCTGAAGTGAACTTGTCTGGTTTGGACTTCAGAACTTCTGCTTCTTCAGCACTTCTCATATCTTCTAATCAGCAGTTTCTTGTCTTCCCTTCAGTACTTCTATACTTAGCCAAAATGACAGAAGTGAATTAGACTAAGGTTTACAAAAGTGGTTTCACCAATCCTCTTTGTCCTAACAGGAGTACGTCACCCAGATAGCCGAGGCATTGGGAGTTCTGACCGACGAGGTCAAGGCCACGCTGACATTGGTCACTAATGGGGTTATGCTGGATTTTAGATCACTCAGGGCTCAGAACCTGCTAGCTGACACGTGTAACATTACGCATTTAATACTTGTACGTTACGCATAACATTTAATAAAACGTCAAGTTTTCATAATTACCTTCGCATTTATTATTTTTATCGCTATTATGGAACCCTAATACTATATATAATATTATATATATGTGTGAGTGTATAAATAAATCAAAAAATAAAATATTGCCTTGGCCGGGGTTCGAACCCGCGCCAAAGGCCGTCTGATCCAACACTAGTGCACAAACCAACTGGGCTAGCCTACCTTGTTGTTATAACCCAGACCCATTATAATTATATACGCTTGTTTAAATCCCCACAGTTGACAAGGAAAGTCAACTGTGGGAATTCCTTGTTAATCAATCCAAGTATTAACGCGTGATTGATATATTTTTGGCTAATTCGTGTATTAACCGGCCCAGTCCAACGCGATTACACAGCTATAACACGGCAATCGTTGCCCTAATAATCAAATTGGCCGCGTATTATTAAAAGGAAAGTCAACTATCTAATTAACCCTAACCCTAATCCTCTAGTATAAATTGAGGCTTTCTGGACCTTGTCTAATCGCTCACAACTCTCTCTCAATCCCTATTTCTCACTAATTCACTCTGTAATTGCTGATTTTGTTCGTGGTTGACTTTTCTCTTTGACCCGACCATAAACATTAATTATACACTGTAAGTACGATTAAGATTGTGGGTTATATTCATCGGCGATCAGACAACATTAGCCCTAACAATAATCGGGCTATAGTTGTCTGATTTGCTCAATTGTAAATCTAGGGTTCGTCAATCTTTATTTGGGGATAAACTGATTCAGGCTTTACGTACTTAATTATTTTTAAACTAAAGATTTCACAACCACCGGCCTAGGCCAAGTGGTTGTGACTCTGGTCTTGTTCCGAGGTCACCCGGGTTCGAGTCCGGCTCTGACCGGTTTTGTTCATTCTTTTCTTTTCTTCTTTTTTTTTTTTAACACAATACAATTAATTACATATATTAATCCTTGTAAACATTTAAATTCTTTTTAAAATACCTAAACTATTTTATAAACTCTAAAAAAATTATTATTGGTTAATCTGATATAAAAGATTTATTTACAATTTTTATTTTTCAGAAATTCTTTTATTTGATAATTATAATAATTAAATCATTTTTATACTATTATATTTATAAAAATCCATTATTATATCAAAACAGTTTTATTAAATTCCCCAAAAATTATCCTAACTTTTTATAAAGTTGAACTTTACTGAAATAATTTTTAATTCAGTAAAATCATTTATTTATTATTTTTAATCAATTTTTGTAAGATTTAATCATATTTAATTCATAATAAATCCAATTTTCATCATTTTTGCACCAAAATTTTATACAAATTATTTTTAATCATTTAGAACAGAATTATGATTTTTAAAATAAGATTTCTTTAATTTTAGTATTTTTGAATATTAAAGTTAATAATTGGCTAATTATAAATAAATAGATTTAAAAATCTATTTTAAATGAAATAATTTTATAAAAATTATTTTATTGCTTCAAACACTTTATTGTACTCATTCAAAATTCAAACTTTATAAAAAGACTATTTTTCATTAATTATTCAATTTTCTTTATTTAATTAACATTTTAAAATTAAATTTAACAATTGATTATCCCCAAATCGAAACCCTAGGATACACATATTAGTTATTAGACTTAGACTTATTATATATTACCTCATTATAGGGTAATATTTGGAATCACTTTGGGCAACACAATTATCATATCTTTTTCAACAAGTTAACATTTACTAAGGTGAGTTTACATAGCCCCTTTTATCACCATTTTTGGGTTGAAACATGTTATAACATTATCATTGCAATTCAATCATCAATGTGTCTATGTGTTTTCTATGTTGCATATTGTCTTGAGCATGATTAGAGTAAGCACCATTCTAGCATAATCATTAACATTGATCAGCCGACGGTATACATTGATAGATCTATTGGACTGACAATCCCACCCGGATACGTGCCTCCTACCAAGGTTACGTGGGTGTTTGTTATCGCATAACATATTCATTGGGACCATAAGTGTATGGTATGTATTATTTTATAACAGTCAACAGGGTTGATTATGCACTCGATTTATTTCTAATATGTTCTCACATATGGGCTAGATTAACATGACACATGAATTGCATAACATTTTATTCATTTATCATCAAAAACCTATGTAATTCTCACCAACTTATGTTGACCCAAAAATACTTTCAAAATTAACATGTTTCAGGTAACAATGAAGCTGAGGCTTGAGTTAGCATGAGGACTTATCTTGAAGTTTATTTGAAGTTTTTGAAGTTATTATTTGATGTTATGTATTTGAATTCTTAGACATTATTTCACATTTTGGATATTATGTTTGAATAAATTATTTAAAATTATATTATACCATGTGCTACTGAAAACAATCATCAATACGTGGCACCCCGATGTTTCCGCCATCGGTTGGGGTGTTACAGATTGGTATCAGAGCCTTGGTTATAGGGAATTAGGTTATTAGAAATAATCTAGACTATAACCTTAGGGACTAAAACAGTACTTGCTTCTCCTACTTGTAACCCTAATTGCTTCCCTAATCCTATCCTTATCCTATGCCTTAAACCTACATGTGACTACTCTTAATTGTCTGCTGCAATCCTGATCCACCATTAGATTTATAGGACAAAATCCTCAGGTTTAACCTGAACCCCCTTGAGATCTCGTCGAAGTTCTAGATTTTAATAACGAACACGTGCAATCTGGAAGGGTGAACGCCTGTATTCTGAGTCTTCTGTCTAGGCTGGCATTGCGCATATATCCCAATCAGACGAGGGACCCGGATGCCTACCTGGGAATTCTCGGGATGAGTGTTCACTTATAGGCTAAAGCATGTCTTCATATGTTATTAGAATTTAGAATCTTTGATAAGTCAACGTTTTCGTTTATTCGTTTTAATTAATGAATAAATGATTACATTCCTTATATAAACTCTCATTCATTTCATTGTGTCTATTACAGATCATGCCTCCTCGTCGCAGCACTCGCAACAACAATGGTGAGAACCCCGAAGAAGGTGGTGATAACCATAACCACAACCATGACCAAGTTCCTAACCACAACAACAATGGGGTCGATGCTCAACTGGCTGCGATCATTTCTCAACAAATGGCGCAGCAAATCGCAACTCTGGTTCCCAACTTGCTTGCTCAGGTCATCCAATTGAATGGGAATGGTCACAACAACGGGAACGGGAATGGCAATGGCAATGGCAATGGACCCCAAGCTTGCACCCTCAAGCATTTCAACTCTTGTAACCCTCCAAAGTTCAGCGGTGAAGAAGGAGCTACTGGACTTCTCCAATGGTTTGAGGGTATCGAAAATACCTTCATCAACAGTGAGTGCCCCAACAATTTCAAGGTTCGTTACGCCATGAGTGTTCTCCATAAACGAGCACTCACATGGTGGAATGAAGAAAAGCGTACTCGTGGGGCCGAGGTTGCTCTTGCTATGACTTGGGACCAGGTCAAAGAGATCATGAAGGAGGAGTTCTGTCCTCGAAATGAAGTTAAAAAGCTTGAGGATGAGTTCCACACCTTGGCTCAAGATAGTGGGGAAAATCTTGCCTACAACACCCGCTTTCATGAGCTTAGCTTATTGTTGCCACACAAGGTTACTCCTCTGCCGGTAGCCATCGAGAAGTACATCGGTGGTCTGCCCATGCAAATCCAGGACACTGTTTGGGGTAGAAATCCTGCAACTCTGGAAGAGGCCAAACGTCTAGCGGCCACTCTTACTGATAATCATGTGAAGAATGGTACTCTCGTTCGTAAGGGCACCAAGAAGACTACTGCCAAAGATACTCCACAGCCTGCAATTGAAGTCAAGCCTGAGACCTCAAGCAACAAGAAGCGCAAGGCTAGAAACTATATGGTTGCTGCTACTCCACCTGCTGCCCAAAACCCAGCCAAGAAACCATACACCGGACCTCACCCTTTGTGCAACATTTGCAAGTATCACCATCCCACACAGGTGCCATGTCGATTCTGTACTAAGTGTCAACGATATGGTCACCTGGTGAACGTCTGTCGATCTCCTGCTGCCCAAGACAACAACAACCCAGCTCCCAACCAACAAAACAACAGGCCTACTCGTGGTCAATGCTACGAGTGTGGTAACCCTAATCACTACATCAACAACTGCCCTAACCGTAACCGTAACCAAAACCAAAACCAGAACCAAAACCAAAACCAGAACCGCAACCAGAACCAAGGTGCTCGAGGTCGCGCCTACAATCTCAACGCTAACCAGGCTCGTGACAACAACGAAGTGGTGAATGGTACGTTTCTCATTAATAATCACTATGCATCCATATTATTTGATTCAGGAGCTGATAAGTCATTCGTGTCACTGAAGTTTGAACCTTTACTTAACTTACCCCACACTAATCTAGAAGACCCTTTTGTGGTAGAGGTAGCTAACGGGAAGTCTATTTCGATCGGTTCTATTATTCGTAACTGCTTGTTGAATCTCGATGATCATACCTTCCCTATCGATCTTATTCCCATGCATCTTGGTAGTTTTGATGTTATAGTAGGCATGGACTGGTTGTCAACTCATCGTGCCGAAATTCTATGCTTCGAGAAAGTCATACGCATTCCTCTCGAATCTGGTGAGATTTTGAAGATCTATGGTGAGAAACCCTGTGGTGAGCTTAAGCTTATGTCTTGTACTACTGCCCAAAAGTACTTACGAAAGGGGTATACAGCCTTCTTAGCTAACGTGATAGAGAAGAAGGACAAAGGCAAAAGTATCCAAGACATTCCTATTATTCGAGACTATCCTGAAGTCTTTCCAGAGGATTTACCTGGTTTGCCTCCTGCTCGACAAGTGGAGTTTCGTATTGATCTTGTTCCTGGTGCTAATCCTATAGCTAAAGCTCCTTATCGTCTTGCACCCTCTGAGATGCAAGAACTTGCTAGTCAATTACAGGAACTTTCTGATAAAGGGTTCATTCGCCCTAGTTCTTCTCCATGGGGAGCCCCCGTCTTATTCGTTAAAAAGAAGGATGGTTCTCTTCGGATGTGTATTGACTACCGTGAACTCAACAAACTCACTATCAAGAATCGTTATCCACTTCCTAGGATTGACGATCTCTTCGATCAACTTCAAGGAGCAACCCACTTCTCGAAGATTGATCTCCGTTCTGGTTATCATCAGCTTAGAGTCCACGATGAAGATATTCCCAAGACAGCTTTTCGCACTCGCTACGGTCACTATGAATTCATGGTTATGCCTTTCGGTTTGACCAATGCTCCCGCGGTATTTATGGATTTGATGAATCGGGTTTGTAGACCTTATCTCGACAAATTCGTGATCGTTTTCATCGATGATATTTTGATTTACTCTAAGTCAAAATCCGATCACGAGCAACATCTTCACTCTATCTTGAGTCTCCTAAAGAAAGAACAACTGTACGCCAAGTTCTCCAAATGTGAATTTTGGCTTAAGGAAGTTCAATTCTTGGGACATGTCATTGATATGAACGGAATTCATGTTGATCCTGCAAAGATCGAAGCTGTGAAGAATTGGAGTGTTCCTACCACTCCAACAGAAGTCCGTTCTTTTCTTGGGTTGGCTGGTTATTATCGTCGATTCATCGCCAATTTCTCCAAGATCGCTGTTCCTCTCACTACCTTAACTCACAAGGGTAAACCCTATGAGTGGGGACCTAAGCAAGAGGAAGCATTTGAAACTCTTAAGCTGAAACTCTGTGAAGCTCCTGTCTTATCTCTACCTGATGGTAATGATGATTTCGTGGTCTACTGTGATGCATCGAACCAAGGTCTCGGTTGTGTCCTTATGCAACGAGGAAAGGTTATTGCTTATGCGTCTCGACAACTCAAGATTCACGAGAAAAATTATACCACCCATGATCTGGAATTGGGCGCTGTTGTCTTTGCACTCAAGATTTGGAGACATTATCTTTATGGGACCAAATGTGTGGTGTTCACGGACCACAAAAGTCTCCAACATGTCTTCGATCAAAAGAATCTTAACATGAGGCAACGACGTTGGGTTGAATTACTTAACGACTATGATTGCGAAATTCGCTACCATCCTGGCAAAGCGAATGTTGTGGCTGACGCACTTAGTCGTAAAGAGCGTGTCAAACTCCAATGTGCGAGAGTTCGTACTGATCTTCAAGATCGCATTCTCCAGGCTCAACACACCTCAGTCACCCAAGGTAACATGTACGATGAAATGTCTTGTGGTGCTGAGACTCAACTCGAAACCAAACCCGATGGTCTCCTTTATTTTCTTAATCGACTGTGGATTCCCGACCGTGATGATCTTCGTACTTTTCTCATGAACGAGGCTCATAAGTCTCGTTATTCTATTCATCCTGGAGCTGACAAGATGTACCAAGATCTTCGTTATTCTTATTGGTGGCCTGGTATGAAGAAAGACATTGCCCTATTCGTTGCAAAATGCCTCACTTGTTCCAAGGTTAAGGCTGAACATCAACGACCATCTGGCATGCTTGAACAACCAGAGATTCCTGTCTGGAAATGGGAGAGCATAGCTATGGATTTCATCACTAAACTCCCTCGCACACCCAAAGGTTTTGACAGTATTTGGGTAATCGTCGATCGTTTGACCAAGTCCGCTCACTTTCTGCCTATTCGTGAGAAGTATTCTGTGGAAAGGTTGGCACAGATGTACGTAAGTGAAATCGTATGTCGTCACGGTATACCTTTGGACATTATTTCTGATCGCGATGGTCGTTTCACCTCTCACTTTTGGGGATCTCTACAAGATGCTTTGGGTACTAAGTTGAACTTGAGCACTGCTTATCACCCTCAAACGGATGGTCAGACTGAACGAACCATCCAGACACTTGAGGACATGCTCAGGGCTTGTGTCATCGATTTTGGTGGTGCATGGGATTCTCATCTTCCCTTGGTTGAGTTTTCGTACAACAACAGTTATCACGCCAGCATTAACATGGCTCCTTTTGAGGCACTCTATGGTCGGAAATGTCGTTCTCCTGTCTGTTGGACCGAGGTTGGTGAAACTCGTATTACTGGACCCGAACTAATCCAGGAAACCACAGACAAAATTCAGCTTATTCAGGATAATCTTCTCAAGGCTAGAAGTCGCCAAAAGAGTTATGCTGATAAACGTCGTAAACCCTTGGAATTTCAAGTTGGGACCTTGTGCTGCTTAAGGTATCCCCTTGGAAAGGAGTTATTCGTTTCGGTAGAAAGGGAAAACTAGCTCCTCGATACGTAGGCCCCTTCAAAATTCTTGACAGAGTTGGGAAAGTGGCTTACAGACTTGAGCTTCCACCTGAGCTAAGCAATGTTCATCCGACCTTCCATGTTTCGAATCTCAAGAAATGCTTAGCAGATGAGAACCTTCATGTTCCTCTTGAGGATGTGCAAATCGATGAAAGCATGCACATTATCGAGAAACCCGTCGAGATTGTTGACACTGGAGTCAAGAAACTCAAGCGCAGTCGTATTCCGATCGTTAAGGTTCGTTGGGAATCTAAACGAGGCCCAGAGTTCACTTGGGAACGTAAAGACCAGATGAAGTCGAAGTATCCGCATCTTTTTCCACCAGACTCTCCAACTCCAACTTCGGGACGAAGTTCCTAAAAGTAGGGGAGACTGTAACATTACGCATTTAATACTTGTACGTTACGCATAACATTTAATAAAACGTCAAGTTTTCATAATTACCTTCGCATTTATTATTTTTATCGCTATTATGGAACCCTAATACTATATATAATATTATATATATGTGTGAGTGTATAAATAAATCAAAAAATAAAATATTGCCTTGGCCGGGGTTCGAACCCGCGCCAAAGGCCGTCTGATCCAACACTAGTGCACAAACCAACTGGGCTAGCCTACCTTGTTGTTATAACCCAGACCCATTATAATTATATACGCTTGTTTAAATCCCCACAGTTGACAAGGAAAGTCAACTGTGGGAATTCCTTGTTAATCAATCCAAGTATTAACGCGTGATTGATATATTTTTGGCTAATTCGTGTATTAACCGGCCCAGTCCAACGCGATTACACAGCTATAACACGGCAATCGTTGCCCTAATAATCAAATTGGCCGCGTATTATTAAAAGGAAAGTCAACTATCTAATTAACCCTAACCCTAATCCTCTAGTATAAATTGAGGCTTTCTGGACCTTGTCTAATCGCTCACAACTCTCTCTCAATCCCTATTTCTCACTAATTCACTCTGTAATTGCTGATTTTGTTCGTGGTTGACTTTTCTCTTTGACCCGACCATAAACATCAATTATACACTGTAAGTACGATTAAGATTGTGGGTTATATTCATCGGCGATCAGACAACATTAGCCCTAACAATAATCGGGCTATAGTTGTCTGATTTGCTCAATTGTAAATCTAGGGTTCGTCAATCTTTATTTGGGGATAAACTGATTCAGGCTTTACGTACTTAATTATTTTTAAACTAAAGATTTCACAACCACCGGCCTAGGCCAAGTGGTTGTGACTCTGGTCTTGTTCCGAGGTCACCCGGGTTCGAGTCCGGCTCTGACCGGTTTTGTTCATTCTTTTCTTTTCTTCTTTTTTTTTTTAACACAATACAATTAATTACATATATTAATCCTTGTAAACATTTAAATTCTTTTTAAAATACCTAAACTATTTTATAAACTCTAAAAAAATTATTATTGGTTAATCTGATATAAAAGATTTATTTACAATTTTTATTTTTCAGAAATTCTTTTATTTGATAATTATAATAATTAAATCATTTTTATACTATTATATTTATAAAAATCCATTATTATATCAAAACAGTTTTATTAAATTCCCCAAAAATTATCCTAACTTTTTATAAAGTTGAACTTTACTGAAATAATTTTTAATTCAGTAAAATCATTTATTTATTATTTTTAATCAATTTTTGTAAGATTTAATCATATTTAATTCATAATAAATCCAATTTTCATCATTTTTGCACCAAAATTTTATACAAATTATTTTTAATCATTTAGAACAGAATTATGATTTTTAAAATAAGATTTCTTTAATTTTAGTATTTTTGAATATTAAAGTTAATAATTGGCTAATTATAAATAAATAGATTTAAAAATCTATTTTAAATGAAATAATTTTATAAAAATTATTTTATTGCTTCAAACACTTTATTGTACTCATTCAAAATTCAAACTTTATAAAAAGACTATTTTTCATTAATTATTCAATTTTCTTTATTTAATTAACATTTTAAAATTAAATTTAACAATTGATTATCCCCAAATCGAAACCCTAGGATACACATATTAGTTATTAGACTTAGACTTATTATATATTACCTCATTATAGGGTAATATTTGGAATCACTTTGGGCAACACAATTATCATATCTTTTTCAACAAGTTAACATTTACTAAGGTGAGTTTACATAGCCCCTTTTATCACCATTTTTGGGTTGAAACATGTTATAACATTATCATTGCAATTCAATCATCAATGTGTCTATGTGTTTTCTATGTTGCATATTGTCTTGAGCATGATTAGAGTAAGCACCATTCTAGCATAATCATTAACATTGATCAGCCGACGGTATACATTGATAGATCTATTGGACTGACAATCCCACCCGGATACGTGCCTCCTACCAAGGTTACGTGGGTGTTTGTTATCGCATAACATATTCATTGGGACCATAAGTGTATGGTATGTATTATTTTATAACAGTCAACAGGGTTGATTATGCACTCGATTTATTTCTAATATGTTCTCACATATGGGCTAGATTAACATGACACATGAATTGCATAACATTTTATTCATTTATCATCAAAAACCTATGTAATTCTCACCAACTTATGTTGACCCAAAAATACTTTCAAAATTAACATGTTTCAGGTAACAATGAAGCTGAGGCTTGAGTTAGCATGAGGACTTATCTTGAAGTTTATTTGAAGTTTTTGAAGTTATTATTTGATGTTATGTATTTGAATTCTTAGACATTATTTCACATTTTGGATATTATGTTTGAATAAATTATTTAAAATTATATTATACCATGTGCTACTGAAAACAATCATCAATACGTGGCACCCCGATGTTTCCGCCATCGGTTGGGGTGTTACAACACGGACGGGGGTCCACGCCTTATTAGCCAGGACATTATATGGGACCCCGTACCACCAGAGGAGGAGGAGGAGGATGAGGAGATGCATGAGCAGCACGCAGGAGGCGGTGGTGACGCGCCACACGACTCTCCACACCACTCTCCTCAGCACTTCCAGCCCCAGGACCAGCAGTGGCCTCCAGGCATCCCGACATACCCTGAGTTCTACCAGCGGTTCCAGACGATGGAGCTGAACATGCACAACATCGGTGCAAACCAGGTGCAGATCAGACAGGACCAGCAGTACATGCGGTCCACTATGGATCGTGTGCAGCAGGATGTCAGGCACAGCTTTGAGTACCGCTTCGCCGGGTTAGAGCAGGTGCATCCGGGTTATTTCAGTAACCCTCCCTTATTCCCTTATGGTGCTCCTGGAGACCAGCCAGGAAGCTCCGGTCAGCACCACGGGGACGACGCCGACCAGTAGCCACGACCATCTCATGCATGCAGTTGTTAGTACTTTTATTTTATGCTTTCAGTACTTTATTTTCGGGTCTGCGAACCCCGTGCTCTTTAGGCGTACGGCCGTGCACAAAAGCAGAGTTTCTATAAAAACAGAGCATAACCCACTGATCAGATATTGGGTGATCTCTGGGCGATTTAGGGCGATTTTCTGGACCAGGGAGCTGCTGCAAAGGCGAGGAACAAGCTCGGGAACTCATCCGAATCATCTATCATCATCCAATCCATCACAATCAAGTTTTATGGTTTGATCTATTAAGCTTTTAGTTGATTCAAATCTGTTTATTTTAGCTTGTTTGTGTTGTTTATGTATTACATTATAGTCTAGTAATCATGTTTAGTAATCGTTAGTAGAAAAAAAATCGTTAGTATGTAATCATGTTTTGTATAAAATTGGCATTTTTCATGTTTAGATCTTGATGATCATAGCGCAACCTTGTTTTGTTGTTGTTGGATTTGTAGTTGTATTTGAATGACTTTAGCGAATGTCGAATGTGTTAGGCGGATAAATGTTGAAAAACCGTCCGTTTAATCGTCCGGTAGTAGACCAGTTAACTTGTTAAATAGTTTATGCCATGAAACTGTAACCGGGTATTGGTTTGGTTAAAGTCAGTCGAATAATGGTTAAAAATGCTTATCGGCACGTAAAAGGGTTTTAAAAGCTTAATGGTGCCGTTACTGATCTTTGACACGGTTAATGATCTTTGGTAGTTATTTTGGTGAAAATAGCGATCTTAGTAGATTTGTGTTCAAAGTTGGTAAAATGGAATAGGTTGTGAAATGCTCTACTTTATGCTAGTTTAGGTGGCTGTATTGTGTATTCGGTATCGCTTTCCTGAATTAGTGAGGTTAGAAAACTCTTAACAGATGACTAACTTATCTTTAGAAGATCTGCATGAGATCATATCAGCTGCTCGCTAATAAACGACTTGAAGTGCTTAATGTGTGTATTCGTGTTAGCTTTCTGTATAGTTGTCATGTTAGGATGCCCGAAAGGGACACTAATTGTCGGAAAATGGGAATGTTGATCACACGCCTGTATTACTTATTATATGTAGATGACATGCTAGGATTGGTATATTATAGTTTATATAGTTATATTTTGTATTTGGAGTCTTATATATGTCATTTAGATATTTTAGAATTAATCTAGTTAAAAACAACAAACTTTCACTATCTTTTCTTACTGGTAAATCGGGGATAGAGTTTTAGTACCATTGCTCCGCGCGCGTTTATGGATCGATATCTGGTTCTTATCTGTACATTACTACATATATGACAGGGTACACTTGCCCTATTGTGTGTGTTTTAATATTAAGGTCTAAACTATTTCTATAAATATTAAAGCAAAACGTGTGTCTATTCATTGTAAAATTATGTGTATATACGCATACGTCAATGATTCATATCTATCAGCCTTCACCTTCATCCCACCTGTGATTCGGACTATAGTTTCTCTTCCAGATAGATCAGTCACATGCATCCCTAGTCATGATAATATTTCAGGTGAATAGCATTCCAAGCCATTGGTGGCGATTTTAGTAGTATTCCTAAACCTATTCCTTTTGCATTTGCATTTGAAGCACCATCAGTATATAAAGTCCATTTTTCTAAATTTTCTTTTAATTGTTGCACTTTAGATTCTACTTCACTCAGGATGTCACTACTAAAATCAGCCACAAAATCTGCTAGAGTCTGAGATTTGATTGCATTTCTAGGCTCATATACTAAGTCAAAGGCACTTAATTTCACTGACCATTTAGCCATTCTTCCTGACATTTCTGGTTTTCTAGGTACATTTTTAATGGGATAGTTAGTTTGTACGTGTATCCTATGTGTTTCAAAATAATGCCTTAACTTAGTAGATGCCATTATTAAGGCTAAAACAAGTTTTTCGAGATGAGAATAACTGGTCTCAGCATCTAGTAGGGTTTTACTTACATAGTAGACAGGATGTTGTTCCCCTTCGAAGTCTCTTACTAGCACCGCACTTATAGCATTCCTAGAAACTGCAAGGTATAGCTTTAGAGGTTCTCCATCCTCAGGTTTCATCAGGAGTGGAGCTGCTGCAAGATACTCCTTCAGCTTCTTCAATGCCTCCTCGTGTCTTTGTCCCCAGTCGAATTTACTATTTTTCTTCAAGATATCATAGAATTCTTTACATTTTTCTGAGGATTTTGAAATGAATCTGTTTAGGGCTGCTATCCTGCCTGTCAGCCTTTGTACATCCTTGATATTTTTTTGGAGATTTGAGATCAAGGATGGCTTTTATTTGTTCGGGGCTGGCTTCTATCCCTCTTTTGGTGACTAGATATCCAAGAAAATTTCCAGCACCAACTCCAAAGTGACACTTTGACGGATTCAACTTCATATTGTAGGCATCCAGGATGTCAAATGCCTCCTTAAGATCCTGAAGATGGTTCTCTGCCTTCTTGGATTTAACCACCATGTCATCAATATACACTTCCATTGTGTCCTCAATCTTTTCTTTAAACATCATATTCACCAGCCTTTAGTAGGTCGCACCTGCATTTTTTTAGTCCAAATGACATAGCTATATAACAATATATACCTGATGGGGTCATGAATGTTGTATCCTCTTGGTCATCTAGTTCCATTTGAATTTGTTGGAATCCCGAGGATGAATCCATGAATGTCAGCATTTCGTGGCCTGCTGTAGCATCCACCATTGAATCTAAATGTGGTAATGGGAATGGGTCCTTAGGACAGGCTTTATTGAGGTCTGTATAGTCTACGCACACTCTCCATTTCCCAATTTTCTTTTGAACCACCACCACGCTGGCAAGCCATCTTGGGAATTTTACTTCCCTTATCATCTTAGATTTAAGCAGCCTATCCACTTCTTCCTGTATAATGATATTTCGTTCAAGAGCAAACTTTCTTCGTTTCTGCTGGATGGGTTTTAAGCTCCTATCAATCCCAAACTTATGGGTAATGACATCCTTAGAGATACCAGTCATATCTTCGTGCTTCCATGCAAAGGTAGACATCATGCATTTAAGAAATGAAATTAGTGATTGTTCAATGTCATAAGGAATATTCTTACCAATTAGCATAGTGATATCCTTGTTATTGTCATCAAGGCAAACAGCCTTTACATCCTGCTCAGGATGTGCCTTGACATCTTGAGGATGGCACTGTGCATCCTTCTGTAATTGCTACGCTTGTCGTGATGAAGCCTTCATCGATGTTGTATAACAATCCTTGGCTTCTTGTTGATCACTATTGACTTTGACAACTCCCCAAGGTGTAGGTAACTTTATACACTGGTGATATGTTGAAGGAACTGCCTTCATGTCATGTATCCAGGGTCTCCCCAAGATAACATTATAGCAGGATAGGGAATCTATCACATAACATATTGTGCTTCCGCTGTGTTGGAACTATTTTGAAAACTTATTGAGCAGTTTACGTTGTTTTCATATCATATGGTGTCGTTTATTGTGACCGTTGACTTGGATCTTGGTGTGTCACGCACCTTGCGGTAAAACCCCGCACGTGGAAATTTAAGGGTGTGACAGTACTCAACTATTCAACATCCCGAATAAAATCGTTAAAAGCGGCAACATTTTGAGGTACATATTCTGAATTCAATCTCTTGTCCTCCGAGCGAACCTCATTTAAATATCCCAAAAGTAACCGAAGACCCAACAATGAGTGTATGCACTGAAGCAGTTTTACCCACGGTGCTCTTCTGCCCGCAACGTCATTTGGTACGTGGATGTTTGCAACATTAAGTACCAGATTTTGATGAATTAACGCCCCCGTAACAATCAAAGCATGTCGTGTTTTAATAACCCCCAACACCCGGAAAACTTGAGGGGTCCCACCAAGAAATTAAACCACCGGTATTCCTATTCGAATTCACAATAGCTACATCAAATCTAGAATTTCCCCAAAATTATGAAAGAAACCATAGTGAAGGATTACCCTTGAAAAGCGACAAAATCGGCATTGTACGAAGACTTCAACCCCTTAACCCAACCCGCTTTCCCTTTACCCCGTGCTCCCCGAACGTTAACAGATAAACAATTCATTGTGCCCCTTCGGAGGCCAGCTCCGAAATAAACTCATTAGCAACCAAACCTTCACAACCACTCAAGTTAAGACCAACTACACCTCCGATTTGTACTGTCGCGTCCACTTCATCATTGATAACAACCGCTTCAGTCTACATCTCCACCAGAACCTGATTGAGATCCACACTCGCTGCTTTATCATGGTTGTCCGGATCTGGTTGGGTCAAAACTGCCGCAAGTTGAGAAGCTCAGATCGGCTAACCATTTCCATTAGTTATAGGTAGGGTATTGGATGAGCAAGCATTGAAGGTGTAATTGTTATGAAAGTTGGACATGAAAGAGGTCAATTGATCAGGTGAAGATGGACTTAAAACCAACCTGGGCCTCTTCCTACTTTTGTTAACAAGAGGAACGTTAGGCTGCCCCACATTAAAATTAAAAGACCCAACCACGATAGGCTCAATAGGAGTAGAATTTTGCACATCAGCTAATTCATCCATGTCAACACTATTTCGAATAGTATGTTCCACAAAACTTGCCCCACAATCATCTTGTACCGCTAATGCAAGGTGACTTTCCCCATAAATGTGATTATTGATGTCTCCCGACCTTTCATCTTCCAGTGGACCAATCATTCGACCTTGAACCTCCGATACCTCTTCATCTACCGGTTCATCGGAGTGTGCAGAATCATCCCGGATTTCCCTTTCTTCGGTGTCATTATCAATGGACCCGGATTCCAAAGGCTCAAATTCCATAACCCATACATTGCATCTACGTCCCTTCCATGACACAGTGACCTCCTTGTTGATTCTTGATTTAAGGCAGGTCAGCACATGAACAAAGCCCACTGAGTTATCCATGCCTAACCATGAAAATTCCAAAGGACATAAAACGTTGCCAAACAACTTGCCCACTTTGTCAAAGTTCTCACTTTTGCGTAAGCCCACGGGTAGGCTTACCACCTCCAAGACCGTTATTCTGCCGACAGTGAAGTCTTGACCCACCCATGGTTGTACATAAGTAAAACAATCCTTCCACTCCACCTCTTTCATAGCGATAAATTCTTCCATATCCTTTCTGTCCCGGAAAGCAACTAAGATAGTGAGACCCCCTAGATATGACACAACAGCTTCCAAGTGTCCAACTACATACGTAAATGAAGGGAAGGGAAGTATCTACATTAAAACAAAGAAAAAAACTTAAAGTTGGCGCAACAATCGCCATGCCTCGACATGGTCGAAATCGTTGCCGTATTGAACCCCATACTCATATATATTGAGTGAATTCGATAGCCAACTCCTCATCAAGCTCCGGATCGTCCCTCACTTGTTGCTCATATAGGGTGGTCCACTTCTCACATTTAATGTTGAGGTCGCCCCACTTGAACTGGAGGTCTCGGACGGTCTTGGTG
Source organism: Ambrosia trifida (assembly GCA_028751855.1). Taxonomy (NCBI): domain Eukaryota; kingdom Viridiplantae; phylum Streptophyta; class Magnoliopsida; order Asterales; family Asteraceae; genus Ambrosia; species Ambrosia trifida. The sequence goes on along the minus strand of CM054122.1, from coordinate 214,494,219 downwards.
GTGTTGGTGCCAACGTGTTCGACGAAGTCGCTAAACACTCGAGCCCAAAACCCCTCCGGGGGGAAGGCCTGATGAGCCGGTCGTCACGGTTCATACAAAACCTAAATAACCTAGGTAGTTAGGGTAAATAGGGTATCAATCCAAGGAGCGTGTGGTTAGTGAATATTGTTTAGTTGATTGGAAACTATTGCTTATGAAGATGCTATATAACTTATGAAGATTGCATTTGGTTCATTTAAGAAAGTTTAGTTGGAAGGAGTTTTGATTTATAAAAATTGAAATAGAAATGTAATAGAAAAAAATAGTAAACAATTTAGATTGTAAGCAATTTAATTAAAAGGATCACACCTAGGTTTCAACAAATGAAGTCTAAGGTTTTCACAAATGGGTCAAACAAATGTAGTGCAATTGGTGTTAACGGGGTGATTGTTCAATAGGCTTAGGTGTCAAGTTTCATCAACATCAAAGATGGACTAAACTACACTTCATTACCTAGAACATACAACCCTATGTTTGTATTAGAGCAAGAAAACATGTTCATGACACTAGAAATTGGCACAAGATCAATTAACTAGATTAATCGCAATCTAATACAGTTAATTCAAACACACAATCACACAATTAAAAAGTTAAAGTAATACCCAAATGTTTAAACCCTAAAGCTTCAATTGTTTACTTCCTAGGCGTGATATAAGGAGATTAGCCACTCATGGCCATGGAGCTTGTTTCTTCAATGATCGGGTCTTGAATCTTGAAATCTTGAATACTAGAATGATTTGATGATCTTCAATTGTATGGAATGATTTGGATTGATAGGATGGATTGGTGGTGTAAGAGATGAAGTATGAGGGATGATGAGAGATTACTCTCAAGACTTCATTATATAGTCTCCATTGTTAAACTCCTCTTAATGACCATTTAGTTTAGTCAAAGTCCTGGTCAATAGTCTTGGTCAAAGTCCCATTAATTTTCCTAAAAATATTGATTTCTTTGACTTTGACTAACAGCGTCCGTCAGCGACAGGCCTTCACCAGTTTCTCCATCTTTCTTCTTCGTTTTCTTTCCTGAATCATCCTAGCTCCAATCCAAAGCTTCGTTTAGCTCTGAAATACACCTTAAACTTTGTTAAACCTGCAAAACGCAAACTTTATCAATGTAGTGTGTCCAAAACCATAAAATTGCATAAAAATATAATCTTAAACACGAAACGACTAAGATTTCCCCCCGCGTATCACATCCCCACACTTATCTTTTGCTTGTCCTCAAGCAAACTCGCTCATTACAATCCAACCATTAAAAGCACAATTTTTCCCGCCTCTTATCGATTCTCAAATGTGGTCCCTAGGCATACCCCAACTCACAAGACTTACGCCTCTCAGTAGATTTACATTCCAATGGTTTCCATGTTGCTCAATTTTGTTAAACAAGAAAATGCCAAACCAAATCCGACAAAGATCAAAGTTCACATTCTTGCACACCCCTCACAATGGTTCTATCCGCTCGGTTTAATCAAGACTAGTCATGATGTACTAGTATTTTATATGAATCACTCAAAACCGATTATAATGCATATTAGTATAGGCTTGCAACTCAATCGCCCTTTACCAAATTACACAATAGTGAACACAAGTCAAAAGGTCTTTAATGGGTTGTAATGGGGCTAGGCGAAGGGTATGAAACGGAATATTTGAAGTGACTATGATGATGAAAATTCGACTTTTATTACATCGACTAAATAACCTCTCAACTATAAGGCAATGTTGCGCCTTTTTATTCAATCACTAACTCAAGCATATTTTTGTGCTTTTCTATGAGAACTTTAATTTGTTTGAAGCGTATTTGTTCTCATGCTTTTCATTTTTTTTTGAACTCACATTGCAAACTATATACAATACAAATCAAAATCCTACAACCGAATTTTCATCATTTGGGTTTAAAAATTGAGAAGGCTAAATGGGTTGACATGGGTAATCAATTGAAAGGTTAAAGGCTCAAATTTGTTTAACTAGGGGAGATTGTTCTTTTTTTTTGGGTCACGGACATCAAATTGGTGTAAAAATAAAAAGGCCAAACCTAATGCCTTAATCATTCTTGTGTTACAATTGGTCTAAGGTGGCAAGCGTATCGAGAGTTGCAAGTTCTACCTCATGCAATTATAATGGCACACTCAATTCGAAAAGAACACAACATGCCAATAGATGTGGAATATTTTAGGGTGTTAGCATGTTGTGGTGGCTCAAAAATCTCACAAGAACATGAAAGGGGAATGGGTTGCCGATATGCAAAAATGTTATACCCTTCACTTGTCTTTTCTGACTCGGCATTTCATACTTTTTTTTTAAAAATAACCATTAGAAAAACACATCGAGGAACTTAAAAAGTTATGACCATGACTAAGGATCATCACTCATGATTCAACAAGTGAACAGTTAAAACGGCTAGTTGGTCTTCAAAATTGATTGAGTTACTTGAAGCATAAAATTTTCAAAAATCTCATATTTTTTCCATCCCCACACTTTGAGGGAAACATTGTCCTCAATGTATAAAAGTTGTGAATGGAGATAACTTTCCAGTTTGATTTTCCCTTTTGAAAATTTTAAAGCATAGTAAAGGTGATTGACCACTCCTAATTTTTATCCACCAAAAAAGAATACAATTACAATCCAATAAAAAAAATGCAACAATCAAAACTTAAGATAAAGAAATGGATGCACCTGGTTTCTCTATAGTCAATGATGGTCCTGTTTTGCAAGCAAATGATTTCCAAAAGGTAACATGAATGCACCTACAAACTTCAAACATGTGTAGAAGCAAACTTCTCACGACAATTAAGACAATAAGTTTATTCATTATATCATTTCATCAAAACATTTACCAAGTGTTCTATTAGATGCTTTAATTAGTGGAGAAAAATAATTTACAATAACAAAATCCTAACTCACTTTCGTAGGAATCACGGTTGCATTTAGCATATGCAACAAGCCCTTTAAACCCCCCGATAGCTCGGGAGGACGAGTAGGGTCTCGTGAGGGTTATATAGGGAACACACCCACAAAGTTCATTTACCTACCACACAAGAAAGATAAACATGAGAAAACTAATAAAAATGAGAATTAAAAATAAAGATAAACATGAACTTAAAGATTTCCAAAACTTTTAGAAGTAAGATTTGTACTAAAAAAAATCGTTTCGCTCGACTCTTACCACCCCCAAATTAATCGTGTATTGTCCCAAATAAAGGATTAGTTCATGTCAAGCAGAACAACAAAAATTAAAATGACTAAAATTATACAACAATGTACAAGATGATACCGCTTTTATTTCTCAAATGAGCTCGTCGGTCGGGAAGCTCACCAACACGCTTCCAACTTCTTCTACATCACCATGTGATGTGTCCCATTCTAAGAAATCCTTCAAACGGTGTTCATTAACCGTTTGCGTGCTACCATTCTTGGGGTCCTCAATTTGCACTTCTCCTAATTTGCCGACCCGTTTGACAATGTAAGGTCCCATCCAGTTGCTTTTGGGTTTGCCTAGAAAAAGCTTCAATCTAGAGTTATAGAGCCATACCTTTTGACCCTCCTTGAACACTTTAATACGTAGTTTTGCATCATGAGCCCTCTTCGTTTGATCTTTGTACTTTGATGCAATCTCGTATGCTTCATCTCTTAGCTCTTCCAACTCACAAAGCTTAAGTTTTCTCTCTTTCCCTGCATCATCATATTTCACGTTAACTTCTTTAATTGCCCATAAAGCCCGATGAACTAATTCAACCGGTAAGTGGCAATCCTTGCCAAAAACTAAACGGTAAGGAGTGGTTCCAATAGGCGTTTTAAACACTGTGCGGTAAGCCCACAAATCATCATTTAGCTTTGTTGACCAATCCTTATGGTCCGCACGAACGATCTTTTGCAAAATATCTTTAATTTGCCTATTAGAAACCTCAACGTGTCCACTAGTTTGTGGATGATACGGGGTGGAAATTCGATGATCAACACCATATTTTTTAAGCAATCTTCCAAATTTGAAATTCTTGAAATGAGATCCCCCATCACTTATGATAATCCGAGGGATTCCAAATCGTGAGAAAATATTTGTTTGAATGAAGTTGCATACTACGATGTGATCATTGGTTTTGGTGGCAATAGCTTCGACCCATTTAGAAACGTAATCTACCGCCACCAAAATGTACAAATTGCCAAATGAATTAGGGGAATGACCCATGAAATCTATTCCCCAAACGTCAAACACATCAACAACCATGATGGGTTGCATTGGCATTTCATTTCGTTTTGAGATGCTTCCAAGTTGTTGACAATGAAAACATTTTTTCGCATACTCAAACGAATCTTTAAAAACTGTTGGCCAATACAACCCACATGACAAAACTTTATGACCCGTCTTTTGGCCACTAAAATGTCCTCCACATGCAAATGAATGCAGATGTTTTAGAACACTCTCAATCTCCTCATCCGGAATACATCTTCGAATGATTTGATCCGCTCCAACTTTGAACAAGTCCGGTTCATTCCAAATGTAGTGTTTTACTTGAGAAAGGAAGTGATTCCTTTTCTTCCGGTCCTAATGTCCTGGCATTGTACCTGTCACTATATAATTCACATAATTAGCAAACCAGGGTAAAGTTGAAACAACTAAAATATGTTCATCCGGAAATGTCTCATTGATCTCCAGAGCCTGGGGATCTTCTTCCACAACCAATTGGGACAAGTGGTCCGCCACCACATTTTCACTTCCCCTTTTGTCCCTTATCTCCAAATCGAATTCTTGAAGCAACAATGCCCATCTTATCAAGCGGGGTTTTGCATCCTTTTTCTCCATGAGGTACCTAACAGCACTGTGGTCAGTATACACAATCACTTTATTACCCCAAATGTAAGACCGAAACTTATCCAATGCATACACTACTGCGAGTAATTCTTTTTCGGTTGTGGTATAATTCAATTGAGCATCCGAAAGAGTCTTACTCGCATAGTATATGGCAACGGGTTTTTTATTCACCCGTTGACCCAGTACTGCCCCAACTGCATACCCACTTGCATCACACATAATTTCAAAGGGTAAAGACCAATCTGGTGATTGCAAAATGGGAGCTTCCACTAACTTTTCCTTCAAAATGTTAAAAGCTTTTTCACATTGTTCATCAAATACAAATGGTTGATCTTTTAATAAAAGGTTACACAATGGTTTTGTTATATCACTAAACCCTTAAATAAACCTCCTATAGAACCCCGCATGTCCCAAAAATGATCTAATGCCTTTAACACTCGTTGGATGAGGTAAAGTAGAAATAACCTTTACCTTTGCATGATCTACCTCTATCCCACGACTTGACACCACATGCCCTAACATAATTCCCTCTTGAACCATGAAATGGCTCTTTTCCCAACTCAAGACCAAATTAGTTTCAACACATCGTTTCAAAACTTTTTCTAATTGGTCTAAACAAGTTTCAAAAGATGACCCAAAAATAGAGAAATCATCCATAAAGATCTCCAAAGAACCCCCCACCATATCTGAAAAGATACTCATCATACACCTTTGGAAGGTGGCGGGAGCATTACATAGTCCAAATGGCATTCGCCTAAATGCGAATGTGCCATATGGACAAGTAAAGGTAGTCTTTTGTTGATCTTCGAGATGAATAGCAATTTGATTGTAACCCGAATATCCATCCAAGAAACAATAAATTTTTTGTCCGGCTAATTTTTCTACAATTTGGTCAATAAAAGGTAGAGGGAAATGATCCTTAGAAGTTGCAGAATTTAACTTCCTATAGTCAATACAAATACACCACCTGGTTACCGGCCGAGTGGCTATCTCCTCACCTGAGTCATTTTTAACGACTTGAATACCTGCTTTCTTTGGCACTGTTTGTGTAGGACTTACCCATTGGCTATCAGAGATGGGATACACAATACCCGCATCTAGCCACTTCAATACCTATTTCTTCACCACTTCCCGCATGTTTGGATTCAATCTTCTTTGAGTATCACGTGCGGGTGTTACACTCATACCGTGATGATCTTGTGCATCACAATCGAAGGGCTTATTCCCTTCAAATCGGCTATAGTCCATCCAATAGCGGCTATGTTAGCCACCAAGACCTTCATCAACTTCGACTCTTGCTCCTCGGTTAGATTTGAAGCAATAATAACCGGGAGTGTGTTGCCTTCACCAACATAAGCATACTTAAGATGCTTAGGCAACTGATGTGCTAAAAGTAGTTTAATAAAAATAACTAAATTAAACCTAAAACTAGACACCTAGTAATACTCTAGACTTTCTAAAACTAAACTACTGACAGGCAAGTGAACCTATCGACTCTAGTAAAGCTAAAGTAAGTCCGGATATCGAACCCACGAGACTCTAATGGAAAACGGTAACTAGACTCGAAAACTTATCTAAAACTAAAATAAAATGATTTATTAATTAAAAGGGGGGTTTTACTAAAAACTAATTTGCAATAAAATAAAGATTACCTAAGGTTAACTATACTTAACTAAAAACGATAATTGAGCTAAGCTGATTTCAGATGATGATAAGACACTACCTAGACCAGACTCCTAACTATGCCTGATAAGCTTCTATGGTTATGGAACTGATTTGGAACCGGGATCTTAAAGTACTAAACATCAAGAATAAACTAGACACCCTCGACCCTTCTCAAGGGGAAACCCTAGAATATTGTTGTGCTGTTAAACTACCGGTTGGAGTACAAACCCTCACAGGTTATCTAACTCTTATGATCGAGTACCCGCTAGACAATCTACCTCACAGCGCGAAAGCCTCACTACACTAAGTGTAAGGGGTAATTATTGAAGCCTAGATCTAACTTGATATGCAGGAGTTGAAAGGGAAACTAGGTAGATCTTCTCACAAAGCCTCAAACCTAGAAATCTAGCAACCTAGACAAACCAACAAGTCCTCACCTCACAGATATTGAACTTGGAAGAATACCTAAAATCTTCTAACCACCAAATATCACTCCTATGGTAAACTCGCGACTATTGACCATAAACTAGTTGCTACACAAAGTCTGCAACCTAACTAGCACTCATACATGAAAGACATTCACAAAAGTGCAAGTGGAGTGAATAAGTGACAATAAGAAAATAATAAATACGCACATACACTAGATCTAAAGAAATCAAAATCTTTACTGAATCATAAATCCAAACAAGTTCCAAAAAACCATAGAAAACGCAAATCAAAACATAGTATTCGTCTTAGTATAGGTAGCTATAAGAGTTTAGCCACAAAACACCATCAAAACAGAAATTAAAAAGTTCATAATATCAATCAACATGAGTTTGAATGAAAGAAAACTAAGAAACAACTAAACCGAATGATGAACACCCGAGGAAGTCGAAACTCTAGCTTCAAATCTCGAACCTTGCCCTTTTCTTGCCTTGAAATCACCTTGAGCAGCTCTCCAATCGTCCAAAAGTCAAGAATACCTCTTAAAATTTCGTTCTAGGGTTTTAAAATCCGATTTGGGCTTGAAAAACACAATTTTGGGCTTCCTGATGGCCATCGCGTCACGCGACGGGATCCTGGGTAAGTGGTCGCGTGACACGACGCCCTCAAAGCTGAATCTGCATAGCGCCGCGTGACACGACGGGATGCAAGGGAGTCTGTCGCGTGACACGATGGGATGATTTTTCCAATTTTGTTTATTTTTATCTTCTCTTTTCATTTGTGACTCATCCGGGACCTCGTAAAGCACCGTTTATGCATAAATTTGCCTATTTTGCCATCCGGATTCCTGTGACACATAAAATACTAAATAGAAACTGAAAAATATATATAAACGACACACACTGACTCGATAACGACTCAAAATATGTACAAATAACCGATGTATTTTGCAATACATCAGCAACTCCTTCAATTCCACTTGTGGCGGCTTAACTAATGATGGCTTCAATTTTGTATCAATATGATCCGGAAGACTTTCCACTTGATGAGTCCATGGTGGTCTTCCTTCCTTTACCGCCATTGCTTCTTGATTCTTTTCCTCCTCAACCATGCCTTTCAACATCTCCACCTGTGACCTGTCAAACATAAAACACTCCTCTATTGTGTTTTCCTCATCTACAACAGTGTTGTATAGAGGTATACACTCGTCAACAATGTCCGCCATATAGCATTCATCATTGACTAGAGGGTTAGTCCCATTTGAAAAAAACATTTAACCTAAACCTACGGTCACCAAAGGTCATGTCAAGTGTGCCCGTTTTGCAATTAATTTGGGCATTAGATGTGGTAAAAAATGGTCGACCCAAGATAACCGTTGGTTGTTTGGTTAGGTCCATGGAAATATAATCAAGTACTAAAAAGTCCACCGGATAATAAAAATCTTCAACTTTTACTATCACATCGGTAATCATCCCACGGGGTAATTTAGGAGTCAAGTCGGCTAACACCACGGTGGTATTAGACTCTTGAAGTGGACCAAATTCGTATTGGTCATACAGGCTACCCGGCAAGATACTTACACTAGCTCCAAGATCCAAAAGTGCCCGTGTCATTTTAAATTCTCTAACTTGAATAGATATGATGGGCGCCCCCGGATCTTGCAACTTTGGTGGAAGTGAACCCGAAAGAATAAAACTCACATTTTCAGTTAAATCAATTTTCTTTGGGATTTTGTGAATTCTCTTTTGAGTACACAAGTCTTTTAAATACTTTGCATAGGAAGGAACTTGTTTGATCGCATCTAAAAGTGGTAAATTAATTTTTACTTGTTTAAATATTTCCCACATCTCTTCTTTTTGTGGGCCTCTTTTTTTAACCTCTTTTTTCTTTGGTCCCAACAAGGCTTCGGGATAAGGGATGGTATTAGCCTCCACACCCTTTTCCTTAGCTCTAGGGACTTGATTGTTCTCAACGGGTTTTTGTGTTGTTTTTGAAAAAATTTTAGTTTGACCCGTTTGCTTTTCATCACCACTTTCATCACTTGCATTTTCCACCACCCCTTCAACAAATTGAGGTGGTGGAGGCTCAACCCCATTATCTACTACCTTACCATTACGAAGAACACTAACCTTATTAATTGGCATGTTACGAGTATTCTTTCCACTTGAGCTTTGATGTTGTGGGTTCACGGTAGTATCACTTGGAAGCTTACCATGGCTTCCTTTTAATTGAGCCACATCTTCAGCAAGTTGACCCACTTGTCTCACTAGTGCTTCATGGGACTTATCTCCCACCTCATGTGCCTTGTTGTTCTCTTTCATCATGTTCATTAAGGCATCCATCTTTGAACTCAAAGACTCATCACCACCTTGACTTCCCGAAGAATTTCCTTGATTGCTTGAAGAGCTGTCTTGGTTGTAACCCCGTTGGTAATTATTGTCACGATTGTTGTACCCTTGGTTACCACCTTGATTGTAGTTGTTTCTTTGGTAACCACCTTGATTACCCCCTTGGCGACCTTGATATTGCCCACCACTGCCTTAATTACCCGATTGAAAATTCGGGTTCATTTGATTAGAGGCATTACCATACCTAAAGTTAGGATGGTTTCTCAAGCCCGCATGATAAGTGTTGGAGTTCATGTCATACTTCCTTTCCCCATACACTTGATTCACCTCCTCGGTAGTTTGACCCATATCACCGGGGCACTCACTAGCATTATGCCCCAAATCTCCACAATTATCACAAACCGGGTATTGTACCGCTGACACCTCCCGTTTCTTCATCTTTGCCAACTCTCTTTCTAACAGAGCAATCCGGTCTTTAGATCTTGAATCTGAATTGGGAAGAGACTTAGAGACCGGGTGCTTAGTTCTTCGATCAGCCGACTCTTCCGCTTTTGAATTCCTTGCCATTAGTTCCAAAAAATCCCAGTCTTCTTGCTCTGGATTAGATAACAAAGTCCCATTGCTAGTAGACTTTAGGTATTTTCTTTCCTCCTTACTCAACCCATTCACAAAGCTGCTAACCAATTCCCATAATTCAATGTTGTGGTGTGGGCATTTCCGAATTAACTCCTTAAAACGAGTGAAGGCTTCATGAAGTGGTTCCCCTTGTAACTGTTGAAAGGAACGAATCTCTAGCCGTACCCCATCCATTTTAAAACTAGGGAAATATTCATCCAAGAACACCTGTTGCATCTCTCCCCAAGTATAGATGTTGTGTGCGAGCAAAGTAAGAAACCAAGTCTTTGCCTTATCCTTGAGGGAGAACCGGAACAACCTTAGCTGAACTTCATCTAAGGAGAAATTGTGACCCCCATGGTACCACACATTGCTTTGAATTCAGAAAGGTGGTCATATGGATCTTCAGTGGCCATTCCGTGGAAATGAGGAAGAATGTTGATATAATTTGGTTTACAATCAAAAGTTCTTCTTCCTGGAGGTGGTGGTACAATTGGTGACTCATTCTCAGAAGCAAGTGGTCAAAACCGACCATTAACCCCTTGCATTGGAACTGGGGGCCTTCTTCGTGGAGCATTAACTTCTTCATCTCTTGGAGGTCTTCTCCCATGAGGTCTTCTTTCTGCTCGACCCACAAAATTTTCACCCCGATTTTGGTGAATGTTGGGATTTCGATGCCCTCTTGGGTTTTGCCTGGGATGATGATTATTGAAGACATGATTGTAGTAACCGTCATTACCCATATTTCGATTTGCACCTATATCAGAATGATTATTGCTTTGGTACTCTTCCTCATCCTCATGATCATCATTAACATTTCGATAACCCCAATCCTCATCTTCCTCGGTGTAATCCCTTTCTGAGTATTCATCTTCCCCCGAATGGTAAGAGTGAACACTAACTCTATCCGATGATTGGGTCATCATCATTAATGTTTGCCCTCAATTCTTCAATATTCTCAACATGATCATCATATCCGGCTTCATTGTATCGATTGACCGGATCAAATGTGGGATTGCCACGGTTAGATATGGAAGAACCTTGGTTTACATTTCGGTTGTTGGGATTTCGGTTATGAAGTGGTTGATGAAGTGGGTGTTGTTGTGAGTGTTGGGTTCGGTTTTGATGCGGTGGAGTGGGTGGTCTTCGATTTTCACCTGAACGACGATTTGGGTTTGAACTTGCCATTTGAACGGTTCCAAAGGACAAAGGTTGACTTGTGGGTGGTGATTGGGAATTAGAAGGAATCGGCTCCTCTAACCGGTGTTGTCGGTTTCTTCTTGCTACTCTCTCAATTTCCGGTTCAAACACTAAAGGAGATGTCCTCCCCGAATGTCTTGTACGCATGTACTACCTGTAAACTGCACAAATAACACACCCCGCGTAACAAGAAAAAGTAGAGAATAAACCAAACAAACAATTAAACCAATAATCACAAAATCAACTAAAATTATAAACACCAAGCGCAGAAACTCCCCGGCAACGGCGCCAAAATTTGATCGACCGGTCGTCACGGTTCATACAAAACCTAAATAACCTAGGTAGTTAGGGTAAATAGGGTATCAATCCGAGGAGCGTGTGGTTAGTGAATATTGTTTAGTTGATTGAAAACTATTGCTTATGAAGATGCTATATAACTTATGAAGATTGCATTTGGTTCATTTAAGAAAGTTTAGTTGGAAGGAGTTTTGATTTATAAAAATTGAAATAGAAATGTAATAGAAAAAAATAGTAAACAATTTAGATTGTAAGCAATTTAATTAAAAGGATCACACCTAGGTTTCAACAAATGAATTCTAAGGTTTTCACAAATGGATCAAACAAATGTAGTGCAATTGGTGTTAACGGGTTGATTGTTCAATAGGCTTAGGTGTCAAGTTTCATCAACATCAAAGATGGACTAAACTACACTTCATTACCTAGAACATACAACCCTATGTTTGTATTAGAGCAAGAAAACATGTTCATGACACTAGAAATTGGCACAAGATCAATTAACTAAAATGAATTCAACATAAGATTAATCACAAACTAATACAGTTAATTCAAACACACAATCACACAATTAAAAAGTTAAAGTAATACCCAAATGTTTAAACCCTAAAGCTTCAATTGTTTACTTCCTAGGCGTGATATAAGGAGATTAGCCACTCATGGCCATGGAGCTTGTTTCTTCAATGATCGGGTCTTAAATCTTGAAATCTTGAATACTAGAATGATTTGATGATCTTCAATTGTATGGAATGATTTGGATTGATAGGATGGATTGGTGGTGTAAGAGATGAAGTATGAGGGATGATGAGAGATTACTCTCAAGACTTCATTATATAGTCTCCATTGTCAAACTCCTTTTAATGACCATTTAGTTTAGTCAAAGTCTTGGTCAATAGTCTTGGTCAAAGTCTCTGGTCAAAGTCCCATTAATTTTCCTAAAAATATTGATTTCTTTGACTTTGACTAACAGCGTCCGTCAGCGACAGGCCTTCACCAGTTTCTCCATCTTTCTTCTTCGTTTTCTTTCCTGAATCATCCTAGCTCCAATCCAAAGCTTCGTTTAGCTCCGAAATACACCTTAAACTTTGTTAAACCTGCAAAACGCAAACTTTATCAATGTAGTGTGTCCAAAACCATCAAATTGCATAAAAATATAATCTTAAACACGAAACGACTAAGATTTCCCCCCGCGTATCAAGGCCGACCCATCGGCCCGGGGGGGGGGGGGGGAGTTGAATTTCCGGGTCATTCGAGGCATCCTTGTGGCAAACCACAAGGGCCATCTCTTCCTCTTCGGCCCAAGGGTCATTTTTTGGTGTGTTTGTTTTTTTAAACCGTGTTAGTGTGGCTTTTAACCCCATGGTTTGATCAATTTATATACAATCGACGGTGGCACTTTAAAATAAATTTCATTGACTGTTTAGGTGATATTAATTTAATTCAATCGACGGTTTCCAAGATTTACAATTTAATTTTGTTGACCGTTTGGTGGGACGGTTGCAATAGTAAGAATTAAATGTTAAAACCATTCAAAAATGTAAAAAAAAAAAAAAAGGTTTGGGTTTTATATGTAAATAAATAAAAGAATCAGTTGAGTGTTGCCTCCAAAAAAGTGTTTCAGTGAAGTAAATCAGTAAAGTGATGTGACAAAGTAGGATTGGTTAAAATAAGTTAAGTTGAAAAAAAAAAAAAAAAAACTCTACAAGCACATTTTACTCTCTTACACTAATTTTTAAGTTTTTTGATAATTCTGCAAAGCCTTGTACTTTAGGTTTGTGATTTTCTTTTTATATTTTTCTTTGACCATTTATCAATACTACTAATCCGAAAATATTTATAAGTTTTAAACTTTATATTTTTATTTTCTTATTATTTAATCAATACGAGAAGATATATTTTTTTTCCTATGATCATAACCAACACATGGAAATATAAAGACACGTTTCCTGCATACGGTTTTCACAAGACACAAAGCTACAAAACTTCGATAGAAAATTTGAGAGATTGAGAGCGCTGATGGAGTTATGATCAAAGAGAAACAATCAAATGCAAATCAGACGTAGTCGAACACTTAAAAACTAGAGGTCTTTCAAAATATCAGACCTTAAGCTTCGTTTTGTTTTTTTTTTTTTTTTTTTTACAATGAAGTTGATGTGGTTGTAGACACATGTAAGGTAAGTATGGATATACGAAAAATGTAGAAAATAACTAAGACAAGTGTAATGCAAACAAAGGTATATACCTTTATAAATAACCATCATCATCATACTCAGTTAATCCCACCTATAGCAAAGCTAAGGTAGGGTCTGAGGAGGGTAAGATGTAGACAGCCTTACCTCTACCCCTAAGAATAGAGAGGCTGCTTCCAGTGAGACCCCCGGCTCGATGTGGTTTGGTATCAAGCCTTGGACATAAGGCACAAAACACTTAGCAATCGGGACAAACCCGATCAGTGCATGTACCCCTTTGTCTTTTGGCTATCAACGCCACCACATGATGCATGATTAACCGTCCGTCGTTTTTAACGTTATTTTCACGAAATTAGTAAAATAACGTTAAAACAAGTGCAACTTTACTTTTGCCCCCCGAGGGCCACACATATATACATTATATGCGCACACCGTAAGCAGGGCGAACCTTTATAAATAACCATGAAAACAAATCACAGATAGATTTTAGGTTTTTTAATAGCGAATATTACTCTTAATTCTAATAGAAAAGAAAAATACCTAAGACAAGTATAATGCAAACAATATCTTTCTTTATAAAAAAACCAGAAAGACAAAGTCATACATGCATGATACATTCTAATAGCTACCAAATTAGTGAGGGGCTCAAGTTGTTTAAGATTATTGGTCTCTTGTTCAAGACCCGTAGCGAATCATTAACTGGACGATACTAGCAAAGCAAGAGCATAAACTGTCTACTAAATATGCAGGCTTTATGCATAAGATAGGATAGGATATGTTGTTTCTCAACATTGTGGATGGACTGACACAACCGAAGATTATTCATTGGATATTCATGTTTAAGCAAATTGTAGATGTCCTCTCGTATGGGACATTTAGGTGATTAATAGATGTTCATAACTAAAACTTTAGGAGTTCAAGTTATGTAAAATATAGATTGTGGTATGTTTATCCTAAAAATTCTATAAATTGCTATTATAATAATAATAATAATAATCATCATCATCATCTTCTATTTAATTCAATAACTTTGTTATATATATTAATGAAGGGATATGGTCCTAAATCTTTGCACGGATATGGTCAAACCATATCCCAAAAAGCCATAAGAAATAGCTAACGAGTATACAACTGCATGAGCGCCAAGGAAGCTTTATGGCGCATGACTGCAACTGCGCACCGGTAACCACTAACGCTGGCTCCAAGAAAATTTCCTAGCCAGGGCGTGCATTCTTACTCATGCACAGGATCAAGGAGACAAATAGTACAAAATAATGACTGTGTATGAACCAATCAGAGCCAAGGGATGTGTGGCAACAATATGGTGCATGTCCAGCCACTGAGCATGCTCCAACAAGAAGATTCCAACGCCTCAATAACGTGTGGCCAATCAGAGCATGCCATCGCTGGTGTCAGGTAGCGTCCCACGATCGTGTAGGGCACAAAGGGGACAACAAGTACAGTGCCAGCGCTGCTCAACCAATTAGATATCAAGGAGCCACGTCATCAGCAACCTCCACTAACGGTCAGCGCCAATTAGAGGCCTCGGACATGTAGCCACTCCTGTGATGCCACCTGTCCGCAGCAGAGTGATCACAAACAAAATCGCGCAACGCGGAGAGGGTCAATTGTGCTATACTAATATTGGGTTGGGGTTGATGATGGCGGCCAATGTGTTACACATGCTCAGTGCGCAACCATGATTTTTGTGTCTGTGAACAAGAACAAATATTTAGCATTCACCTCCCTACTCCTCTACTTTCTTTTTCATGTTACTTTCACCATCATAGCCTTACACGTTTAGCAAAGGATAAACCCTCTCGAATCATTGGTTTTATCATCCTTAGACCATGCGTAGTGGGGGGCTTTATTTATAAAGCCCCCCTTCCTGATTGGTCCACGTGGCTGTTGAGTCAGCATGGAGAGAGAAACTGAAAAAGGGGTGTAGTGGTAGGGGCTTTATTTATAAAGCCCCTATTAATATTTTATTATATCTTTTAAATAATAATAAAATAATAAGAGAGAGAGAGAGAGAGAGAATCTGATGTGGCATGATGTGATTGGGTGGGGGTATATATGGTCTGGCGTTATTTGAATAGCGCCAAAAGCATTTTTTGAAAAATAGCGCCCCCCCCCCCCCCCCCCCCCCGTAATGGTGTGGGGACGCCATTTTAGTCCACGTGTGTATGGGGCGCTATATATAAAGCCCACTACGGGCAGTCTTAACCCATTTAAACTTTCTAACAATTGCAATAAATTTGCGCAATTTCATGACGGGAGACTATTCCTAAATAAAGAAGTTTTATAGTGTGTGAACTTGGTTTAATATTTCTTTTTTCAAACCCAAATTTTATTCTTTTATTTAATGGATTGGAATCTACGATCAACACATTGAAACAATCAAGTGCACCGCATTGGAGTTGAAGTGTCATTCATGGTGAACCCGTGCAATATGTCCATCCATTTGCAATGTTAGGGAACCATCTAACAACCATGCATGATACTATGATAGATGACAATATGACATATCACCTAGGTAGATAACCAAACCTAACAACATCCAACCCAATAATAATCCAGACGACACTCGCCCTGCTATCCGTATCAACAATTATCCGAATGACGCTAACCCAAGAAGACAAGCACCAATGAATCAATGGCACAATAGCCATCCCACAATCCAAAAAATAATTGATTTCGACCAAGAACAAAATGCACCACATTGTACATCAAATATATTATGACATCCACATGAAGTGTGTCAATCAAAAACAACTGATTATCAAATGAGCTTTTAGTTTTAGAATATCTTTTATTTGTAGGTCCAACCTCACCAAGAAAGTCATATTTCTGGCCCAAACCAGCCTATTTGATGAAGTATGTTGAAAATTACGAACTGTATGATCCAATTAAGGTGTGCTTAGGCGTGGAAAGGATTTTTTTTTTTTTTATAAATTAAACTTCATTAAAACCGGCTAAAAACTCGTCTTTAAGGAGGAGACCGAGCCGCTAAAACACAACCTTACATCAACCTAAATTTACACCAAGAGTCACAATCATACTCACTATCCTTATGGCTATGTTCAGGGCCGGACCAACTTTGTTAGCAACCTAGGCTAAGGCCTAGGGCCTCCAAAAACTAAGAGCCCCGAAAGTTTAAGTTTTTTTTTCGTGTATTACATTTGTATTGGCCCAAGTAAAAAACAAGCAAGTATTGAATGATTGAACCTATAAAGCCCAGCCCAAATTCATGACTATAAATACATCCTTAACTTGCAAAACCTAAAATTTACCTTTGCACGCGCGGCTGCACTCCCATTCTCCCAAGTTTTGACCAAAAACCTCTCTTTTCACTTGAAATCTTCGCTCTTTCACTTCCTAATCGCTAAGGTATGAACCCCTTCATAATATTGCACTATTTTATGTATTTTCTTGCGTAGATCAGTTGTATTTTTTATTTCTAGGTTATGATTTGGGGGTTTCCTTCATAAAGTTTAATAAACCCACAATTTTGTTTAGTTTTAGTTTAAATTAGTGTAGTTTTTTGTTGTTGATGTTAAAACCGTGCACACCCAGGCCCAAATCATTGTTATTATGAAAAGTATTGGAGTTACATTTGTGATTTGGGTGTTTTTGCTGAAAATTTTCGAA
This sequence comes from Ambrosia trifida, assembly GCA_028751855.1. NCBI lineage: Eukaryota > Viridiplantae > Streptophyta > Magnoliopsida > Asterales > Asteraceae > Ambrosia > Ambrosia trifida. The sequence continues at coordinate 214,476,983 of CM054122.1, read as the reverse complement.
GTCCTGGGACTGTGCACGGTCGGCTGCACGGCCGTGCCAGAGGCAGTGCTGCTTCTGACCTGACCAACCAGGCCTGCACGCCCGTGCATCAGCAACAGAATCAGGTCAGAATGCGCGCAGGTCCGTTTTGGACATCCGGGACCTCCGTTTTTTGTGTACTAACAGCTGTATATTAATTTTTGCATGCAGATGGCCCACATCTACCTCGGCTTTGACAACCGTGACAAAAAGGAAGGGCCATGTATCGACAAGTTCATGAAGCTCTGGACTAGGAGGAACTCATTCGGTGTTCCTATTCGGCTTAACTTAGACCTACTCACCGCGCTGAATCAGCGTGAAAGATATGATGGATTTGTCTCGCCACATATGGCGAAACTGCTGAGTATAAACCAGCCTGTCTACAGAGAAATTACGATCGAGTTCTTATCATCCTTCTCCTACAAAAAACCAAAGGAGGGGGTGTATAAGGACTTCCATTCGAAAGACATTCGGTTTAGGCTTTGTGGAAAATGGTACCATTGGTCGGTTGTGCGACTGGGAAGGAAGCTCGGGATCTTTGAGCATTTGGAGACCGACTCTGAAGATTTTTGCGGGATCCACAGCTTCGTGGATAATGACGAGCGGGCCGCATTTTGGGCATCCATTGCCGTTGGTGGACCTTATAATCCAAGGTCTGCCAAGGCCACTAGGATTAAGGACCCGCTACTCCGCCTCTTGCACCATGTGTTCAGCCACACGATCTGTGGCCGAAAGGACAGTTCAGGGAACTGTCCCACTCCCGATCTTCTCTATCTGTATCATTTTTACGAGGGTGCCCCGCTGAACTTGGCCGCACGGATGGCCGAGTTCTTTCTCACTGCTGGGGGCACCAAGGACGGGAGTGAGATTCATGGCGGGGAGTACGTCACCCAGATTGCAGTGGCACTAGGAGTTCTGACCGACGAGGTCTGGGCCACGCTGACATTGGAAACTAATGGGGTTATTCTGGACTTTAGATCACTCAGGGCTTAGAACCTGCTAGCTGACACGGACGGGGGTCCACGACTTATTAGTCAGGATATTATATGGGACCCCGTGCCACCAGAGGACGAGGAGGATGAGGAGATGCAGGAGCAGCATGCAGGAGGCGGTGGTGACGCGCCACACGACATTCCACACCACTCTCCTCAGCACTTCCAGCCCCAGGACCAGCAGTGGCCTCCAGGCATCCCGACATACCCTGAGTTCTACCAGCGGTTCCAGGCGATGGAGCTGAACATGCACAACATCGGTGCAAACCAGGTGGAGATCAGGCAGGACCAGCAGTACATGCGGTCCACTATGGATCGTGTGCAGCAGGATGTCAGGCACAGTTTTGAGTACCTTTTCGCTAGGTTAGAGCAGGTGCATCCGGGTTATTTCAGTAACCCTCCCACATTCCCTTATGGTGCTCCTGGCGGCCAGCCAGGAAGCTCCGGTCAGCACCACGGGGACGACGCCGACCAGTAGCCACGACCATCTATGGCATGCATTTGTTAGTACTTCTTTTATTTTATTTCATGCTTTCAGTACTGTATTTTCGGGTCTGTGTACCCAAGACTTTTTAGTATTTGTAGTTGAACTATTTCTTTTCCTTATTTCAGTATGATAGTTTATTTTATTCTGTTTTGTGGATGTGAATGATGGGTTTGATGAGTTTGTTTGTGTCAAGAATGTTGATTATGCAGGTAACTGGCGAGCACCGTTATCGGGGCTCATGCCGTCTATTTACCCGGGGCGTTTCTTCGACACAAGGGGAGTATTATTCTCCTTTTTCCCACTATAGATAGCTAATTCATAAACGCTTTCTATTGTCACATTAGGGACAATGTGAATTTCAAGTGTGGGGAGGGATTATATCTTATATGTTTGTCCTCTTATATATATATATATATATATATATATATATATATATATATATATATATAAACCCTATAAGTAAATATATGTGTATATATATTCATACAAACATCAAGCCTAACTAATTTTCGATAAAAATAACTTGAGGCGCGACAAGAAGATGAGATACGAGCGTGTTAGATTCGTACACTTGCACCCATTTCCTTCCGGTTACGTGAGCGTTCGAGCCTTAGAATAGATTACATTTCCTTGACATGCTTGCGAGTGTGCCGGATGTTTTGTGCAGTTTAGAACTTGTCACTAGTATACTTGTTTAGACCAGATACGTGTGAGATTTTACGAACATGATTGAGGCATTTAGGATACCCTTTTGATTTAGCCTTTTCTTTTCGTTCTATCTGTTTCCCGCACCCACATGTTATCCACTAGTTAACCATGTTGAACATAATCCCGTGTTTTTCTTATATACCACACCATTTCACCACTAAAACCAAACAGCCTTTTTCTTTTAAACCCTTGTGTTAAAACTCGGTTGAGGTTATTGTTTAACTTGTTTATGTATTGTAAATAGTTCGTTCTCGGGTATATCTGTTTAGAACCCGTATGTTGGTATTATTTCAGTTTCGTTCATTATATATATCATAGATATATATTTATGTAAAAAAAATCCAGAAAAATAGAACACCCTGAAATAGGGTGAATTAGCAGTATTAGAGCAGTTTTCAGAGCTTTAAAGTTGAGAATTATAAGTTAGCTCGATTTAAAATAAAAAATCGCCTATATTCGCGTTTGTGTTGTACAGTTGTATTAGTTGATATTATTTAGACATAACCACCGAGTTTTAGCCGATTCGTCACTGTAAATATCCATTCCATACCCTTACCTATGCCTAATATTACAACTCGTACAAGACCTCTTGATTTGTGCCTTTTCACACGTTAGTTGGTGAAGATTAGATCTTTTGACAAGCTTATGATATTGCACGATTCATTGTCTTGGCAATGGAGCGATTTACACATACACATTACACGTATGTATCATAAATAAAACCGAGTGTGTGTGAACATTGTGAGTCGTGTACGGGTTTGCGCGTTTATAGATCAAAAGTGAGTCGTGAGTCGCTGCTTTTTAGTTATCTTATCACCTGTTTATATATCTTTGTCGGCTTGTCTATTAATGTCTGTACAGGTTATATTTTGTCTTTGTTGCCACTTGGCGAGTTTTTCGTTTATTTCTATTTAGTCGTTTGCTTGAGGACAAGCAAAGTTCAAGTGTGGGGAGGTTTGATATACGTTAAAATATACATATTTAAGTCCTCGATTTAACTCCCAAATTACGCGTTTTCGACCATAATTGCACGAATTCGGTACTTAACCGCTTCATATGTTTATCGCAGGTCTAAACGACGTCCCATGAGCAAAGTCGAAGAAACCGGACGAAAATCAGACAAGACGGAAAGTTTCTGCAAAATCAGCTAAGTCTGGGAATAGTGCACGGTCGTGCACCCCAGGTGCACGCCCGTGCGGGCTCAGGTTACTCGGACACAGACGAGCTGCACTGCCAGTGCGACCTGGCGTGCAGCCTATGTTCTCGGGCACCCTGATCAGCACTCCCGTGCGGGTGCCCGTGCAACTCCTTTTCTCGGGTGGCACTGCCCGTGCACCAGGGAGTGCCACACCATGTGCTCGGCTACCACAGACCTGCACGCCCGTGCACCCTAGGTGCACGGCCGTGCCAAATATCTAGATATTTCCAGGAGCAGCCAAACCACTTGCCCACTTGCACGTCAACTCAAGTTGATAAAGTGCACGGGCGTGCACTTTATGCGCACGGCCGTGCACAAAATCAAAACTTTTATAAAAATAGAGCAAAACCCACTGATCAAATATTGGGTGGTCTCTGGGCGATTCTGGGCGATTTTCTGGACATGTGAGCAGCTGCAAAGGTGAGGAATGAGCTCGGGAACTCATCCGGATCATCGATCATCATCCAATCCATCACATTCGAGTTTTATGGTTTGATCTATTATGCTTTCATTTGATTCAAATCAGTTTGTTTAAGCTTATTTGTGTTGTTTATGTAATACATTATAGTCTAGTAATCATGTTTAGTAATCTTTAGTAGAAAAACAATCGTTTAGCATGTAATCATGTTTTGTATAAATTTGGCGTTTTTCACGTATTAGATCTTGATGATCATAGCGCAACCTTGTTTCGTTGTTGATGGATTTGTAGCTGTATTTGAATGACTTTAGCGATTGTCGAATGTGTTAGGCGGATAAATGTTGAAAAACCGTCCGTTTAATCGTCCGGTAGTAGACTAGTTAACTTGTTGAATAGTTTATGCCATGAAACTATAACCGGGTATTGGTTTGGTTAAAGTCAGTCGAATAACGGTTAAAAATGCTTACCGGCACGTAAAAGGGTTTCAAAAGCCTAATGGTGCCGTTACTAGTCTTTGACACGGTTAATGATCTTTGGTAGTTATTTTGGTAAAAATAGCGACCTTAGTAGATCTGGGGGCAAAGTTGGTAAAATGGAATAGGTTGTGAAATGCTCTACTTTATGCTAGTTTAGGTGGCTGTGTTGTGTATTCGGTATTGCTTCCCTGAATTAGTGAGGTTAGAAAACTCTTAACGGATGACTAACTTATCTTTAGAAGATCTGCGTGAGATCATATCAGCTGCTCGCTAATGAACGACTTGAAGCGGTTAACGTGTGTATTCGTGTTAGCTTTCTGTATAGTTGTCATGTTAGGATGCCCGAAAGGGACACTAACTGTCGAAAAATGGGAATGTTGATCACGCGCCTATATTACTTATTATATTTAGATGACATGCTAGGATTGGCAAAATATGGTTTATATAATTATATTTTGTATTTGGAGTCTTACATATGTTATTTATATGTTTTAGAATTAATTTAGCCTTAAACAAAACTCAAACTTATCTTTTCCTACTGGTAAATCGGGGACAGAGTTTTAGTACTATTGCTCCGCGCGCGTCCATGGATCGATACTTGGTTCTTATCTGTACTTATTACATATATGACAGGGTACACTTGCCCTAGTGTGTGTGTTTTAATATGAAGGTCGAAACCATTTTTATAAATATTAAAGCAAAAACGTGTGTTAAAATCCATTGTAAAATATGTATAGTTACGCACACGTCAAGTTTTTGGCGCCGCTGCCGGGGACGCGACGAGCTTTAGGAACGAACCGAGTCAACTTTTTACCAGTGTACATGCTTGTGAATACTTGTTTATACTTCTTCGATTCGTTATTTCATTCATTTATTTGCATATATGATTATTTGAATTTTTATTAGATTTATCTGTCTGTTGATATATTGGATTAATTTTAGATTGGTTTATAGGTTGCATATAGATTCGTTCATTTATCTGCTTATAGGATTGTTTGATTTGATTTTTCGTTCATTAGGATGTTGATAGATTTAATTTATTGAATATTGGATTAATTGGTTTGTCTATGAATTTGATTTGTTCGTTATTTGATTAATTAGATTTATTTGTTCGTATTCGGACTAATTATTAATTTCATAATTTGTATAGTTTTAGGCTTAGTCTGCTTATTTCTGTTCATTTTATTGATTCTATTTGTTTATATTTGATTTTCTTGAATATATTTGCTTTCTGTTATTTTTGCATGAAATCATTGATTCTTTATTTCATTTATTCATTTTTCTGTCTTTTATCGCCTTTTTGGGTTTGTCATATATTCGCCTGTTGCAACTGTATCATTCTTACATGCAGGTTGATGTCCACAAACCCTGGGTCTTCTGGTGATCTTTCTGACGAGGAGCGAAGGCGCCTGAGGAGAAGCGAGCGGATTAGACTTCATAAATTGCGTCTTGTTTCTGATATTCTTATTGCTGCTCCTACTGTTGAGGTCCCAATTGAGGAGGCGAGGCACGATCTGGCCGACGACAACGGGTCGGACGCCCACAGTGACATTATCATGGCGGATGACGACATTCCGCTGAATGATAGTGGTCGTCCAGGAGGAGATGGACTCGCGCCGAGTATTGTCCGTCCGGCTATTTTGGCGGACCATTTCGAGATCAAATCTAGTATCGTGAATATGATACAAAACTCGGTGCAATTCGGTGGACTGGAGCACAAGGATCCAGGCCGACATATTGCTGCATTCTTAGAGGTTTTAGCCACCTTTAAGATGACGGGCATCTTCGATGATGCTATCCGTCTTAGACTCTTCCCATTCTCACTGCGGGACAAAGCCCGGACTTGGCTTCTGTCACAACCCGCAGGGTCGATCACGACTTGGGCAGAGTTGTCACAACAATTCATGCAGCAGTATTTTCCTCCTGAAAAGACACAAAAACTGAGGAATCGCATCATGACTTTTCGTCAGGATGACGATGAATCATTGTACACGGCCTGGGAAAGGTTTAAAGACCTACTCTTGAGTTGCTCGCACCATGAGCTTTCGAAAAGGCATTTGGTGCAAACTTTTTATCAGGGACTCGGGTATGCGTCTCAGGAACGCCTTGATGTATACGCTGGGGGAGACATCGGAACAAAGTCTCCTAGGGAAGCGTGGAGCATTATTGAGAAGGCGTCCCTAAAATCTAAATCCCGGCAGAATGATAGATCTAGGTCTTCATCTGCCAAGGCTGGTGTGCATGCCGTGGATAACTATACGGCGATTTCGGCACAGATAGTGGCTCTGGCTACGAGATTCGATAACTCTCAGCAACACGTAGCGCAGTCCGATTGTTTGTGTGAACAGTGCAGGGTATCTCACGGGCCTGGCTCGTGTGCTCAGGGGGTGATGTATACAGGCCACGAGGAAGTGGACTACATGGGTAATCAAACGAGACCCCAGAATAACCCTTACAGTAACACTTATAATCCGGGTTGGAGAAATCACCCGAACTTCGGGTGGAGATCTGGTACTTCGAACCAGAACCCTCTCGGATTCCAGCAGAGAGCCGCCGCACCACAACAGTCCCAACAGCCTTACCAGTCCAACCAACAGCCTTACCAGTCCAACCAACATTACCAGACTCGTGGTCAATCGTCCCAGCAAAGACCGAACCAATACCAGAACCAGGGCGCCAGGAGCAGCTCCCAGCAGCACGCCCCTCATGGTATGTCTAAGCTGGAGGAAATGATGTCTCAGCTCCTTACCAACACCTCTAATACAAATCAGATCGCTGAGCAGCGCTACCAGCAGCATGAGGAGCGCTTTACGAATTATGAGGGAGAGATGAGAGGCCAAAAGGCGTCGATGCAGGCCATAGAGAACCAGGTTGGCCAGATGGCAAAGATGATGTCTGAGAGACAGCAGGGTGGTCTTCCAGGCAACACTGAGCCGAATCCGAGGGGGCATGTGAATGCCATAATGATGAGGAGTGGTAAAACCACGGGACCTGACACATCGGGCTCACCACCGATCACTGAGATGGTCCAGACTGAGTCTTCGGACGAGGTGCACGCTAGGCGAGTCCCAGCAAGTACAGCACAGTTACCGAAGCCAGTCACAGATTACACTCCTCCTGTCCCGTACCCTAGCAGACCTAGGAAACAGAAGGACGAGGCCTAATACGGGAAATTCCTTGAGCTGTTCAAACAGCTACACATAAACATCCCGTTTGTGGAGGCCTTGGCCCAGATGCCTAAGTACGCGAAATTTCTAAAGGACATCCTCACAAACAAACAAAAACTTGAGGACCTGTCCTGCGTTCTGTTGAACGAGAACTGCTCTGCAATTCTGCAGAATAGACTGCCCATGAAGATGGGAGATCCTGGTAGCTTTACCATCCCTTGTCTGATAGGTGAGATATGACTATCAGTAATGCACTTGCAGACTTAGGGGCCAGCATAAACCTTATGCCTTATAAGGTTTTCGAGAAGTTGGATCTGGGTGAACCTTCACCCACCAGGATGAGTATTCGCCTCGCTGATCGTTCGATCAAGTATCCACGGGGGTTTGTAGAAAATATGCTTGTCAAGATTGACAAATTTGTTTTCCCTGTGGACTTTGTTATCCTAGATATGGATGAGGACTCTAAAGTTCCTCTGATTCTCGGACGTCCTTTCCTTAACACGGCAAGGACGATTGTTGACGTGGCTGCGGGCCAGATCACACTCCGAGTCAATGATGAGCACGTGACTTTTTACATTCAGAGGTCGATGCGCCATCCTGAGAGCCAAAATGATACACTATACTATCTTGATATAGTAGACCAGTGTGTCAGCTCTCATGTCAGAGGTGCTTGGGAGAGAGATGTTTCGGACACACATCTGTTGTGTGGGAGCCTAGATGGCATTATGCAGGAGGGCCATAGAGATGAGCAGCCGGTCTATCAGATCGGTGATGATGGTTCCCAAAGTCCGGAGCGTTTTGTGGAAATTGAGCGAGAGGAAGAAGAGAAGGCGAAGCCGTCTGTTGAGGACCCACCGTCTCTAGAGCTGAAGGAGCTCCCACCGCATCTCGAGTATGCATTTCTGGATGAGGAGGGGCGTCTACCGGTGATCATATCGTCTTCATTGTCTGTGGAAGAAAAGAGCGAGTTGTTGAGAGTGTTGAAACTTCATAAACGGGCAATTGCCTGGAAGATCATGGACATCAAGGGGATTAATCCCACATTCTGTACTCATAAAATTTTGATGGAGGATGTCCATAAGCCTTGTGCGCAGCACCAAAGGCGTCTGAACCCGAACATGCAAGAGGTCGTTAAATCCGAGGTAATTAAATTGCTTGATGCTGGATTGATATACCCTATCTCGGATTCCGTTTGGGTTAGTCCTGTGCACGTCGTGCCCAAGAAGGGTGGCATGACGGTGGTCACGAATGATAGGAATGAGTTGATTCCTACGAGGACCGTCACGGGGTGGAGAGTTTGCATTGACTATCGCAAGCTCAACGACGCCACCCGCAAGGATCACTTCCCGCTTCCATTCATCGATCAGATGTTGGAACGACTGTCGGGGAAGTTGTATTACTGTTTCCTTGATGGTTTCTCGGGGTATTTCCAAATCCCTATCGATCCTGTGGACCAGGATAAGACGACCTTCACATGCCCTTTTGGCACATTCGCCTATAGGCGTATGCCATTTGGGCTGTGCAATGCGCCGGCAACCTTCCAGCGTTGCATGATTGCCATTTTTCACGACATGATCGAGGACTCCATGGAGGTGTTCATGGATGATTTTTCAGTCTTTCGGAGTTCTTTCGATCAATGTCTTGGGAATCTGGAGCGGATGCTGCAGAGGTGCGAAGAGACCAGTCTTGTGCTGAATTGGGAGAAATGCCACTTCATGGTGAAGGAAGGGATAGTCCTCGGGCACAAGGTCTCTCAAAATGGGTTGGAGGTTGATCCTGCCAAAGTAGATATCATTTCTAGGCTCCCTCCGCCCTCCTCTGTTAGAGCTATCCGCAGTTTTTTGGGTCATGCGGGTTTTTACAGGCGATTCATCAAAGACTTTTCAAAAATCGCCCGTCCGATGACCCGATTGTTGGAGAAGGATGCACCGTTTGTGTTTGGTGCAGAGTGTGTGAAGGCATTTGGCCTTCTGAAGCGTTTGCTTGTTGAGGCCCCTATATTGGTAGCACCCGACTAGGGACTACCATTCGAGATCATGTGCGACGCGAGTGACTTCGCGATAGGGGCGGTCTTGGGACAGCGGAAGGATAAGCACTTCCACCCGATCTACTACGCTAGTAAGACTCTTCATGATGCTCAGGAGCATTATACCACGACTGAGAAAGAGCTTCTAGCTGTAGTGTTTGCATTCGACAAGTTTAGATCGTATTTAGTGCTGTCGAAGACCATTGTCTATATGGACCATGCAGCGATCCGATACCTTTTCAGCAAACATGACGCGAAACCGCGCCTAATTAGGTGGATCCTGCTGCTGCAAGAGTTCGATATAGAGATTCAGGACAAGAAGGGTGCCCTGAATGTTGCCGCTGATCATCTATCCAGACTCGAGCATAATGATGCCGAGAACTGCGCGTGGGATACCATTAATGACAATTTTCCCCACGAGTTCTTGATGAGCGTTGAGTCGGTGGAAGATGTATCGCCATGGTTCGCGGATTTTGCGAACTACCTTGCGTACGGGATCGTTATCAAAGGATTGTAGCACCAGCAAAAGAGGAAGTTCTTCGCGGACCTCAAGCATTACTTCTGGGACGACCCATTTTTGTTCCGGGTCGGGGCGGATCAGCTGATTCGCCGTTGCATGTTCGGGGTTGAGGCGGCGCAGATCTTGCGCGACTGTCACGAGGGGCCTACCGGAGGTCACCATGGAGCGAATTACACTGCTAAGAAAGTGTTAGACTCCGGGTTTTACTGGCCCACACTCTTTCGTGACTCTCAGATACTGGTTGGTGCATGTGATTCGTGCCAGAGGGCGACGAACATATCGGCACGCGACCAAATGCCGCAGAACCCCATCCAAGTATGTGAAGTCTTTGACATTTGGGGCATTGACTTCATGGGACCGTTCCCCTCCTCACGGGGCAATCGATATATACTCGTGACTGTTGATTACGTTTCAAAGTGGGCCGAGGCTCAAGACTTACCCACAAATGATGCCCGAGTTGTAGTGAGGTTTGTTAGGAGCTTGTTCTCGCGGTTTGGTGCCCCAAAGGCACTAATTAGTGATCGTGGTACACATTTCTGCAATGCGCAGCGTGATCGCGCGTTAGCACGTTATGGTGTCCACCACAGATTATCCACCCCGTATCATCCATAGACAAGTGGACAGGTGGAGGTCACTAACCGTGGATTGAAGCGAATCCTTGAGCGGTCAGTTAATTAAAACCGCAAGGATTGGGCGGACAAGCTGGATGACGCGTTATGGGCCTTTAGGACTGCCTACAAGACGCCTATTGGGACGACTCCCTTTCGGCTTGTCTATGGCAAGGCGTGTCATCTCCCTGTCGAGTTAGAACATAAGGCATTCTGGGCTCTTAAAACAGCGAATTTGGATCTTAAGACCGGCGGTGAGACCCGTTTCTTGCAGATCCATGAGCTAGAAGAGCTTAGGCAACAAGCCTATGAGAGCTCGATATTGTATAATGTAACGCCTCGCTGTTTCAATAAATAATGATAATTCTTATTATCATTATTATTATTATAAATTCTTATAAATGTTCACACGTCTATATATACGTCTATTATTAATATATAACGAATATATATAGTCCAAATACTCGATTTTAGTTGGCTCATATAAATTAAATACGTGATTCTAATATTTAAACGACTACGAGTGGGATGGAACGAGAGACACGATTTTAACGGGTTCGTATACGAGGTAATCTTTCACCTAAATTACCTAACCCTACCTAAAAAAACCTGCTAATCGTTCACTTCACCACCACAAATGCCCCTCCTCGGTCACCTGTAGGACAGCGATGCCTTAGCACCAGTTACGAAGCCTTGGTGCCCGATCTGCTTGATACAACGACGACCGGCCTGACTTGCAGCTCAACGGTCTGGTTGGTGTCTTTCCTTTTAGATGGTCACCGGTCAGCGACCAAGGTGACGAGATCAGGGGTTCTGGCCAGGTAACCCTTGTGCCTATTCAGATGGATTCTTGTACAAACCAGTATTGGGGTTCTTTTTTTGGTTGGCTCTGTGATCGGATTTTCTTTCATTTCCAGTTCGGTGAAGTTTGGTTGTGGTGTGGTTTCGTTTTGGCCAGCGGCGTTTGGGTTTGAGTCTCGTTCTTATTGATTTTCTTGTCGGGTCAAGAGTTCGAGTGGTTCGGGTGGTCAAGACATGAGTCAACAGGCACCGGTCAACTGGATCGAGCTGGTCAAAGGTGTCAGTCAACAGGCCAGATCTGGTAGAAGCTGGTCAACTCTTGATTCGAGGCGAGCGTGAGTCAGTTCAAGAGTTTGTTCGCGAGAAGGTATAACGCGCGCTTTATTTTGACTCATTCATTCCGCGCTACATCATATGTACATATGTTTTTCTATATAAAAAAAAATAGAAACTTAACCGAACCGAACCGACTTGTGACTAAAAGTTATATTACTTATCCTTTGAATGAACTAAAAACGACTAACTTAGAAAACACTTATTGTCGCGAGATTAATCAAATGTCACACCATGTGTGTATACCTTTACTTATCAAAATGACTAGTTCTCACTAATATAGTTTTAATAAGCGAAACCATTCGTAATGTTTAAAGGCTTAGTTGATGTGTTTAGAATATTGGACGATTGATTTTTGGGAAATATAGACAATATGAATTGTCTGGCTTTATACAAAAACAGAGGAAACTCTGCCCAAATTTTTATAAAACATAAGAAACATGCGAAGCGTATAAGTCTATAAATTTGTACACTTAAAACTAAGTTTTACAAATGATTGTATCCAAACCTCGTATTATCATGATAGAAAAATATATATATATATATATATCATGAGGCGAGTTACACATACATTATATTAATACCCAAATGTTCTGTTTACAATGGTTTCAAGACGAAATTATGAAGATTTCATTAAAGCATCTATAACTATACTTACGCACATATTTCGTAGAAAACAATACCAAGTCCTATCGGTTCGTCAAGTTGTAAACACATTGAGACACGTATTATTTCACAATACGAGTCTAGGTAGTTGGATAAACTATCTTTAAAACTAAGAAAACAAAACAAGTTTATTTGCATTAGAATTTAAGGCATCATTTATTTGTAATAGGATACAAGAGTTCAATTAATCCAAGTTCAGACTTGTTGCTACTTGCTAGTACTTACACAGTGAATTTCAGGTGAGTTTACGTAATCCTGTTTATGCGATTCTTTATACTTGCAACAATTTTAAGCAATTCAACATATATGTCTAGTAGTAAACTTTATTGCCTCATGTATTAGTCAACAGTTTCAACGAGTTTCAACGAGTTTCAACATTTACATAATCATTAGCTATGGCCAAGCCGGCGATACTCAATAATAGATCTATTGGATTGACAACCCCACCCGGATACGTGTACCTCCTACATAGGTCACGTGGGTGATTGTTATCGTTCAACATATTACTAAGGTGAACCGTAGATGACGGGATGGACCTAAACTAGTCGGAGGTTTGATTATGTCAACATATTATACTATGCATGTAGACTTAAATTTACGATAGACATACGAATTGCTAGACTTTTATACTTAAACTATATGCTTAACATGGATTATGTATTCTCACCAACTTCTAGTTGACCCCCCCATTTTTCCAAACTCTACAGGAAATACTGATGCTTGAAGTCTAGAGTTAGCATGAGGAGATATTTGAAGTTTTAGCTTTGTTTGATAATTTGATGTAGACTTTAATGTAATTCAATATTGTAATGTAATAAAGGATTATTTAAACATATGCATTACCATGAGCTACTGGACAATCATCAATACGTGACATCCCGATGTTTCCGCCATCGGTTGGGGTGTTACATATAAAGAGCGCACAAAGAGATTGCACGACAGTCGCCTGAAACACCGAGAAGATTTTCAGGTAGGCGACTTGGTCCTGCTTTACAACTCGCGCCTGCGTCTCTTTCCAGGAAAGTTGAAATCCCGATGGACAGGACCGTACACTGTTAAGGAAGTATATCCTTGCGGAACTGTCTCGATTGAAAATTCGGAGGGTGTGACTTTCAAAGTCAACGGTCATCGCCTGAAAGTTTACATTGACGGGCCGGTTGACAAATCCGTGGAGATGATCGATCTCTACGACCCGCGCGCCTAATAAGTGTGGGGAAGTGAGTCTGGCTAGAGACTCGTTAATAAATATAGCACGGCGTGTATGGGCGCGCCAAAGGGTAATATGTAATTAGTGTATATATTTCTTGCTTTATTTTAATTTTCGTAGTTTAACGTTGTTTCGAGTAATGTGCAGGTTCGTACCGGTGTTGAACAAAGCGGGAAGGAGCAAATGAGCGTGAACAGTCGACAAACAGGTTTAAATGGTTTAAAATGATGTTTTCGGACAAAACAGGGTTGTTGCGCGGGAACATACAGCTGCAGGCTGCATTTCTGCAAGTCTGCAGACTGTGCACGGCCGTGCCAAACGTGTGCACGGCCGTGCGGGTCAGGCTGATCAACAAGCCAGATCAACACCGGCGTGCAAGGGCCAGTGCAAGAGAGGTGCACGGCCGTGCGGCCCATCCGCACGACCGTGCGGGCCAAAAAGCCCAGCCCAAATTCATGACTATAAATACATCCTTAACTTGCAAAACCTAAAATTTACCTTAGCACGCGCGGCTGCACTCCCATTCTCCCGAGTTTTGACCAAAAACCTCTCTTTTCACTTGAAATCTTCGCTCTTTCACTTCCTAATCGCTAAGGTATGAACCCCTACATAATATTGCACTATTTTATGTATTTTCTTGCGTAGATCAGTTGTATTTTTGATTTCTAGGTTATGATTTGGGGGTTTCCTTCATAAAGTTTAATAAACCCACAATTTTGTTTAGTTTTAGTTTAAATTAGTGTAGTTTTTTGTTGTTGATGTTAAAACCGTGCACACCCAGGCCCAAATCATTGTTATTATGAAAAGTATTGGAGTTACATTTGTGATTTGGGTGTTTTTGCTGAAAATTTTCGAAGTCCTGGGACTGTGCACGGTCGGCTGCACGGCCGTGCCACTGACCGTGCGAGCCAAGAAAACAGCCAGCACTGCCGTGCCAGAGGCAGTGCTGCTTCTGACTTGACTAACCAGGCCTACACGCCCGTGCACCATAGGTGCACGGCCGTGCATCAGCAACAGAATCAGGTCAGAATGCGCGCAGGTCCGTTTTGGACATCCGGGACCTCCGTTTTTTGTGTACTAACAGCTGTATATTAATTTTTGCATGCAGATGGCCCACATCTACCTCGGCTTTGACAACCGTGACAAAAAGGAAGGGCCATGTATCGACAAGTTCATGAAGCTCTGGACTAGGAGGAACTCATTCGGTGTTCCTATTCGGCTTAACTTAGACCTACTCACCGCGCTGAATCAGCGTGAAAGATATGATGGATTTGTCTCGCCACATATGGCGAAACTGCTGAGTATAAACCAGCCTGTCTACAGAGAAATTACGATCGAGTTCTTATCATCCTTCTCCTACAAAAAACCAAAGGAGGGGGTGTATAAGGACTTCCATTCGAAAGACATTCGGTTTAGGCTTTGTGGAAAATGGTACCATTGGTCGGTTGCGCGACTGGGAAGGAAGCTCGGGATCTATGAGCATTTGGAGACCGACTCTGAAGATTTTTGCGGGATCCACAGCTTCGTGGATAATGACGAGCGGGCCGCATTTTGGGCATCCATTGCCGTTGGTGGACCTTATAATCCAAGGTCTGCCAAGGCCACTAGGATTAAGGACCCGCTACTCCGCCTCTTGCACCATGTGTTCAGCCACACGATCTGTGGCCGAAAGGACAGTTCAGGGAACTGTCCCACTCCCGATCTTCTCTATCTGTATCATTTTTACGAGGGTGCCCCGCTGAACTTGGCCGCACGGATGGCCGAGTTCTTTCTCACTGCTGGGGGCACCAAGGACGGGAGTGAGATCCATGGCGGGGAGTACGTCACCCAGATTGCAGTCGCACTGGGAGTTCTGACCGACGAGGTCTGGGCCACGCTGACATTGGAAACTAATGGGGTTATTCAGGACTTTATATCACTCAGGGCTCAGAACCTACTAGCTGACACGGACGGGGGTCCACGACTTATTAGTCAGGATATTATATGGGACCCCGTGCCACCAGAGGACGAGGAGGATGAGGAGATGCAGGAGCAGCATACAGGAGGCGGTGGTGACGCGCCACACGACATTCCACACCACTCTCAACAGCACTTCCAGCCCCAGGACCAGTAGTGGCCTCCAGGCATCCCGACATACCCTGAGTTCTACCAGCGGTTCCAGGCGATGGAGCTGAACATGCACAACATCGGTGCAAACCATGTGGAGATCAGGCAGGACCAGCAGTACATGCGGTCCACTATTGATCGTGTGCAGCAGGATGTCAGGCACAGTTTGTCACACCCTCAAATTACCACTTGCGGGGTTTTACCGCGAGGTGCATGACAAACCAGGATCCAAGTCAACGATCACAATAAACAACTCTATATGAAAAACGTAAATAGACATAACCATTAATTTAATAAGCGGAAGCGTTTAAGTAGCATTTAATTAACTATGCTATCATCTCAAAAGTTGTTCAAAGTACTCTTATTACAAAACGTGCAACTAAGTCTAGACGCCAATGCAGACCCGTGCGCCTAGTTCCGTTCATTGCTACCTTAGCGACCTGAGAAAAACATGCCAAAAAGATGTCAACATAAAATGCTGGTGAGTTCACAGGTTTGTTCAAAATGTTACCGAAATGTTACCATGTCCATACTATATCAATGTTACCAAGTACGCTAGCTAGGCGTATGTTTCATTACTACTACGATTGGAAACCATTACTAGACACGTTTAGCAATGTTCAGCATGTTTAAGCAGCCCGTATGTTCAGCACGATAATGTTCCTGTTCGAGACAATATGCACCCGCCCGGCCCTCCAAGCCGACGAGTGGGGCAGGTCACGCCCAATAGATCTATCCACATTTCCCCCGTTGTGCATCCCCGCACATTCATGGTTTCCCCCGGGACTTTCCAAAAGATCGTATATCAATAATAAGTTAAAACCATAGTATGACATATGTTACCAAAACAGTTTAGCGCATGTTTTCTCCCCCAAAAGTTAAAGCAGTAAAAGTGGGGCCGTGAACTAACCTTAAGTAGCGTTCTTCAAATACAAGTAAAGATGTTTAGCCCTTGATAATCCCTCTACCGGAGATCTATCAAAATGTTCACATAAGTGTTCTGACTAATAACCATAAGGTTATCTAGTCCCCGATTGTCCAGATCGTAACCAAGTATGTTTTAGAACGTGTTTAAATGTTTAACCGACACACTAGACCGACTCGACATCCCGTTGGTGACCCATTACCCTAACTAATCAAGTACACATAGATTACACACAAGGTTCAAGCATAAAACACTTAGTTTGTATCAAAAATCTCATTTCTACATCAGAACGGTCGAACCAGTCAGTTTTAAGTCTCCTTCGCACCTTTTAGTCTCCTTCGCCCGTTTTACATCTCGTTCGACCGTTTGATGCTTCCTTCGCCTGTTTTATCACATTCGCCCAATAAAAACCCAGGTTCGACCCTGGATCCCTCCTTCGCACCTTCGATTGGTCGAAGGAGGCCAGGTTCGCCCCTGTTGTGTGATTTTTCCTGAAAACGCTTCAAACACATTCAAAACGACTCGAAACATCATCAAACACAGCAGTCAAGCATAGATAACTTATTCCTACAAAACCCCACCGATTTCCCCCGATAATACGTCCGTTTCAGCCCTTTCCCAAAATGGTAAAGATTATAGAAACATCACTTTCATGCATGAATTATTTACCCAATTTGGAAACTTTTGAAATCGATTCATGCTTGTAAAAAGGGGAGTGTCAAATTCTTTTATGGTCAAAAATTCATATATTTCAATTATTTTGAAAGAACAAGAAGAAAACAAAGAAAACAGAGGATCTGTTGAATTTCAAGTAGTAAGTTTCACCAATAAGATACGGAGACTTACTTCACATTTGGAATTGCACAAAAAAGACTATTTATCTCAGAGAGGTCTGCGGAAAATTCTGGGAAAACGTCAACGGTTGCTGGCTTATTTGTCAAAAAAAAATAGAGCGCGTTATAAAGAATTAATAGGGCAGTTGGATATTCGAGAGAAAAAAACTCGTTAATTTGAAGAGTTTGTTTGAATTATTCGCTTAAAGTTTGATGAACTTCTTTTCGCTTTCAACAATTCATGGAAGAATGAATCAGGAAAAACCTATGACTGTACCATCTACAAGAAAAGACCTCATGATAGTCAATATGGGACCTCACCACCCATCAATGCATGGTGTTCTTCGACTCATTGTTACTCTAGATGGTGAAGATGTTATTGACTGTGAACCAATATTGGGTTATTTACACAGAGGTATGGAAAAAATTGAATACTCAGTTTGTCGATTATCCGATCTTTCTTATCCATTCTATTGATCATAAATATTCATACATCAAGTTTTAATCCAATAAAACCCCCAAATATCATCATATCCAATCCTAACCCTAGACAACAATATTCCAACATTAATAACAATCCTATATCATGTTTCTATCATAGATATAGTAGCAAATCATTGAACAACACATAACACCACATAATACACAATTTACATATGTTATTCATCATGAAAACCTATGTTAAATGATCATGTTTTGATTTAGAAAGATGTTTAAAAGGTTTTTAATCATAAAAACACCCTTAGAACAGATCTGGACAATTAGGGTTAAATGAAAACGAATCAAAATGCTTTTAAAAAGGTTTAGGATTATGAACACACCTTGGATTCTTGTTTAGATGTTGTAGATAGGTTAGATTATGAAAAAGAAGAGCAAAAACTCCTTCCTTAGTGTTTTAGATCGTTTGAGAGCGTTTTGGGACGGTTAGGGTTTGTGAAATGATGAAAAATGACAAAGGTTGGTATTTATACTAATCCTCCTTCGCCCCAATTCATTGGTCGAAGGTGGTCTCCTTCGACCCTTTCACAGGGTCGAATGAGCCCTGTCTGGTCGAAGGGAATTCCTCAAATTCCACTTCCCTGGTTCGCCCATTTACAAGGGTCGAACCAGACAATTACTTCTCCTTCGACCACTCGAAGTGGTCGAACCAAGACCCCTTTTTAACTAGTTTTCCAGTTTGTCGTGTTTAACGCATTCTAACACATCTTAACATATAAGCATGCATCCTTAGTCTATATTTAACACATTTAAGCACAGATAATCATTTACATATCATTTAAACACATCTATGTATATAATCCACCACACGACCCATAATCTACACATATACTTAATTAGTTCATGTAATGTCACCAACAACGGAACCCGGTACTAGTATATTACCAAAACGACTCCCAATGATCCTCCAGATCATTGTACCCTGGACAATCCTAACTTGACCCGACTCAACTAACCCATTTAAGTCTGTTTATAAACGTTTCTCGCTAAGGTAGACTTAGATGTTACTAATATGTTTAAGCCAAACATGCCGGGTGTCACACAGTTTTGAGTACCTTTACGCTGGGTTAGAGCAGGTGCATCCGGGTTATTTCAGTAACCCTCCCTCATTCCCTTATGGTGCTCCTGGCGACCAACCAGGAAGCTCCGGTCAGCACCACGGGGACGACGCCGACCAGTAGCCACGACCATCTATGGCATGCATTTGTTAGTACTTCTTTTATTTTATTTCATGCTTTCAGTACTGTATTTTCGGGTCTGTGTACCCAAGACTTTTTAGTATTTGTAGTTGAACTATTTCTTTTCCTTATTTCAGTATGATAGTTTATTTTATTCTGTTTTGTGGATGTGAATGATGGGTTTGATGAGTTTGTTTGTGTCAAGAATGTTGATTATGCAGGTAACTGGCGAGCACCGTTATCGGGGCTCATGCCGTCTATTTACCCGGGGCGTTTCTTCGACACAAGGGGAGTATTATTCTCCTTTTTCCCACTATAGATAGCTAATTCATAAACGCATTCTATTGTCACATTGGGGACAATGTGAATTTCAAGTGTGGGGAGGGATTATATCTTATATGTTTGTCCTCTTATATATATATATATATATATATATATATATATATATATATATATATAAAAAACCTTATAAGTAAATATATGTGTATATATATATTCATACAAACATCAAGCCTAACTAATTTTCGATAAAAATAACTTGAGGCGCGACAAGCAGATGAGATACGAGCGTGTTAGATTCGTACACTTGCACCCATTTCCTTCCGGTTACGTGAGCGTTCGAGCCTTAGAATAGATTACATTTCCTTGACATGCTTGCGAGTGAGCCGGATGTTTTGTGCAGTTTAGAACTTGTCACTAGTATACTTGTTTAGACCAGATACGTGTGAGATTGTACGAACATGATTGAGGCATTTAGGATACCCTTTTGATTTAGCCTTTTCTTTTCGTTCTATCTGTTTCCCGCACCCACATGTTATCCACTAGTTAACCATGTTGAACCTACTCCCGTGTTTTTCTTATATACCACACCATTTCACCACTAAAACCAAACAGCCTTTTTCTTTTAAACCATTGTGTTAAAACTCGGTTTAGGTTATTGTTTAACTTGTTTATGTATTGTAAATAGTTCGTTCTCGGGTATATCTGTTTAGAACCCGTATGTTGATATTATTTCAGTTTCGTTCATTATATATATCATAGATATATATTTATGTAAAAAAAATCCAGAAAAATAGAACACCCTGAAATAGGGTGAATTAGCAGTATTAGAGCAGTTTTCAGAGCTTTAAAGTTGAGAATTATAAGTTAGCTCAATTTAAAATAAAAAATCGCCTATATTCGCGTTTGTGTTGTACAGTTGTATTAGTTGATATTATTTAGACATAACCACCGAGTTTTAGCCGATTTGTCACTGTAAATATCCATTCCATACCCTTACCTATGCCTAATATTACAACCCGTACAAGACCTCTTGATTTGTGCCTTTTCACACGTTAGTTGGTGAAGATTAGATCTTTTGACAAGCTTATGATATTGCACGATTCATTGTCTTGGCAATGGAGCAATTTACACATACACATTACACGTATGTATCATAAATAAAACCGAGTGTGTGTGAACATTGTGAGTCGTGTACGGGTTTGCGCGTTTATAGATCAAAAGTGAGTCGTGAGTCGCTGCTTTTTAGTTATCTTATCACCTGTTTATATATCTTTGTCGGCTTGTCTATTAATGTCTGTACAGGTTATATTTTGTCTTTGTTGCCACTTGGCGAGTTTTTCGTTTATTTCTATTTAGTTGTTTGCTTGAGGACAAGCAAAGTTCAAGTGTGGGGAGGTTTGATATACGTTAAAATATACATATTTAAGTCCCCGATTTAACTCCCAAATTACGCGTTTTCGACCATAATTGCACGAATTCGGTACTTAACCGCTTCATATGTTTATCGCAGGTCTTAAACGACGTCCCATGAGCAAAGTCAAAGAAACCAGGCGAAAATCAGACAAGACGGAAAGTTTCTGCAAAATCAGCTAAGTCTGGGAATAGTGCACGTCCGTGCGGGCTCAGGTTACTCGGACACAGACGAGCTGCACTGCCAGTGCGACCTGGCGTGCAGCCTATGTTCTCGGGCACCCTGATCAGCACTCCCGTGCGGGTGCCCGTGCAACTCCTTTTCTCGGGTGGCACTGCCCGTGCACCAGGGAGTGCCACACCATGTGCTCGGCTACCACAGACCTGCACGCCCGTGCACCCTAGGTGCACGGCCGTGCCAAATATCTAGATATTTCCAGGAGCAGCCAAACCACTTGCCCACTTGCACGTCAACTCAAGTTGATAAAGTGCACGGCCGTGCACTTTATGCGCACGGCCGTGCACAAAATCAAAACTTCTATAAAAACAGAGCAAAACCCACTGATCAAATATTGGGTGGTCTCTGGGCGATTCTGGGCGATTTTCTGGACATGTGAGCAGCTGCAAAGGCGAGGAACGAGCTCGGGAACTCATCCGGATCATCGATCATCATCCAATCCATCACATTCGAGTTTTATGGTTTGATCTATTATGCTTTCATTTGATTCAAATCAGTTTGTTTAAGCTTGTTTGTGTTGTTTATGTAATACATTATAGTCTAGTAATCATGTTTAGTAATCTTTAGTAGAAAAAACAATCGTTTAGCATGTAATCATGTTTTGTATAAATTTGGCGTTTTTCGCGTATTAGATCTTGATGATCATAGCGCAACCTTGTTTCGTTGTTGATGGATATGTAGCTGTATTTGAATGACTTTAGCGATTGTCGAATGTATTAGGCGGATAAATGTTGAAAAACCGTCCGTTTAATCGTCCGGTAGTAGACTAGTTAACTTGTTGAATAGTTTATGCCATGAAACTGTAACCGGGTATTGGTTTGGTTAAAGTCAGTCGAATAACGGTTAAGAATGCTTACCGGCACGTAAAAGGGTTTAAAAAGCCTAATGGTGTCGTTACTAGTCTTTGACACGGTTAATGATCTTTGGTAGTTATTTTGGTAAAAATAGCGATCTTAGTAGATCTGGGGGCAAAGTTGGTAAAATGGAATAGGTTGTGAAATGCTCT
The DNA here is from genome assembly GCA_028751855.1 of Ambrosia trifida. NCBI lineage: Eukaryota > Viridiplantae > Streptophyta > Magnoliopsida > Asterales > Asteraceae > Ambrosia > Ambrosia trifida. The sequence goes on along the minus strand of CM054122.1, from coordinate 214,454,882 downwards.
ACTTTATGCTAGTTTAGGTGGCTGTGTTGTGTATTCGGTATTGCTTCCCTGAATTAGTGAGGTTAGAAAACTCTTAACGGATGACTAACTTATCTTTAGAAGATCTGCGTGAGATCATATCAGCTGCTCGCTAATGAACGACTTGAAGTGGTTAACGTGTGTATTCGTGTTAGCTTTCTGTATAGTTGTCATGTTAGGATGCCCGAAAGGGACACTAACTGTCAAAAAATGGGAATGTTGATCACGCGCCTATATTACTTATTATATTTAGATGACATGCTAGGATTGGCAAAATATGGTTTATATAGTTATATTTTGTATTTGGAGTCTTACATATGTTATTTATATGTTTTAGAATTAATTTAGCCTTAAACAAAACTCAAACTTATCTTTTCCTACTGGTAAATCGGGGACAGAGTTTTAGTACTATTGCTCCGCGCGCGTCCATGGATCGATACTTGGTTCTTATCTGTACTTACTACATATATGACAGGGTACACTTGCCCTAGTGTATGTGTTTTAATATGAAGGTCGAAACCATTTTTATAAATATTAAAGCAAAAACGTGTGTTAAAATCCATTGTAAAATTTGTATGGTTACGCACACGTCATTTTTCTTACGTGGACAGTAAGAAAGAAACACAAAGCAATCTTTTTTTTCTTCTTGAAGCATTAAAAGAGTTATTATAATATAACCTTTGTGGAGTTTCTTTTGTAAACTCAAAACATAGAAAAGAAGTGGTATTATTATTTGGCTAGTTTCCTAGAAATTTAGACAGAGACAATGTCTGAAGAAGGAAAAGTCAAGGTAGAGAAATTTGATGGGAAGAATTTTGGTTGGTGGAAGATGCAAATCAAGGATTTGCTTATACAGAAGGAGTTAGATGCTGCACTAGACCCTCCCCCTGAGACCAAAACGAAAGAATGGACGAATCTTGACAAGAAAGCACAGTCAACGATTCGGCTTACTCTCTCCATGAATGTAGCTTACAACATTCTGGAACAAACCACAGCGCGTGGTATTATGGAAGCTTTGTCAGACATGTACGAGAAGCCGTCTCCTGCGAACAAAGTGTTTCTGATTCGGGAGTTAGTCAATATTCGTATGAAAGAGGGAAGTTCTGTTACTGAGCATATTAATTTATTTAAATCACATTTGACACGTTTGTCTTCTGTGAATTTTAAGATAGATGATGAATTGCAGGCTTGTCTATTGTTATCCTCATTACCTGACAGTTGGTCAGGCACAATCACAGCAGTCACAGGGTTAGTTGAGACTCTGAGTTTTGGAAGAGTTCGTGATTTGTTACTGAATGAGGACTCCAGAAGAAGGAACAATGGAGAATCAAGCTCGTTGCTCAGTACTGAAGGAAGAGGGAGAAGTAGTAACAGAGGAGGAAATAAGGGTAGGTGTCCCAGAACTGAAGAAGAAAAAGTGTCCCAGAACTGAAGAAGAAAAAGCTGATATGGCTAGAGTTCCGTATGCATCTGCAATAGGTATTCTAATGTACGCTATGGTGTGTACAAGACCTGACATAGCACACGCAGTCGGAGTTGTCAGTCGGTTTATGTCAAATCCGGGAAGAGAACATTGGGAAGCAGTTAAATGGGTGCTTCGTTATTTGAAGGGAACGTCAAAGATGGGGTTATGTTTCAAAGGGAAGGATTCAGTTCTCAGAGGTTATACAGATGCTGACCTGGGTGGTTGCAAAGATACATTTAAAAGCACCACAGGTTTTGTTTTCACAGTGGGAGGAACTGCAGTCAGTTGGATGTCCAGACTTCAGAAAAGCGTGGCTTTGTCCACAACAGAGGCAGAATACATGGCTATAGCTGAAGCCAGTAAGGAGCTAGTATGGTTGAAATCTTTTCTAGAAGAGTTAGGAAAGAAGCAGACTGAGCACTTGTTGCACTGTGATAATGAAAGTGCAGTGAAACTTGCTAAGAATCCTGTATATCACAAGAAGACGAAGCATATCGGGATAAGGTATCACTTCGTGAGAGGATTGGTTGCTGATGGCACAATCAACTTAAAGAATATCTCAGGTGCTAAGAATCCAGCAGACATGTTCACTAAATGTGTGACGTTGGATAAGCTGAAGCTGTGTGTAGCTTCAGCTGGTCTCCAGGAATAGTGTTGAGGAGATCGGGGTAACTGGAGGTGCATTGAAGATCAAGGGGAGATCTTATCTACAGAAGTACAGAAGAGATGGTGCAGTTCGTGGTCCGAAGACACCAAGTGGGAGATTGTTGGAGATGTTGCCTTCAGCCCACTTATAGGCCCAGTCGTTTGAAGCCCAGTATGATTAACTTGTTGAGCAAGATTAGCATAGGGTTTTAACCCTAATTTAGGCCTATAAATACTCTTTTGTACTTGTAATATTTGTATCACTTAATAAAACAATACCCCAGTTGCCCCCGTGGACGTAGGTCAGTTTAGACCGAACCACGTAAATACTTGTGTTCGTGTGCGTGTGTGTTCTACGATCCTAACAGGATTGGCTCTGGCTATGTTTATACCACAGAAACCAAAAGATTTTACGTCTGAAAATATTTCCGTTCTTTTAACCTCCTTGGATAATCGTGGATAATAAAATGTGTATTGATTTAGTTAGTAGGTATAATTATCATGTCCTAGTTAATTGGTTAGTTAGCATCCTTAACGTGTTAGGTTTAATGTCTATAAGGCGGTGGGGTGTGGTTCGGGGAAGGAGGTCGGGGAGCTGATGTAGCTCTCGTCCACCGTCGGGGAACACCGCCCTTCTCCTTCACCGTCGTTCTCCCCGTCCACTTTCTCTCTATCTCTCTCTCTCTTCATTCCTCTCTCTCTCTCTCCTCTCTCTCTCTCTCTCTGCTGAGGTGGCTTCGATGGCTCGGGGGTGGTCGGTACCACACCCCTCCACCTAATGAACAATCCTAGTTGTAGTCTAATAGGTGTTTCGAGATTATAAATACCATGGTTAGTTATCAAGCGTTGTAATTCAAGTTTTGAGCAAGTTTCTTGAATAATAAAACCAGGTTGTGTGCTTAGCCAATTTGTAATTTTCGTTTTTTTAGTGCTTAGCCAATTTGTAATTTCCGTTTCTTTCTTTTTTTTTTTAACGGTTGACGATACACACCCAGAACAAAACCCCGCACCCTTTAGGTCCGGTCCCCGGGCCCCCCTAAGGTCCAGCCCCTCATTTCAGAATACCCTTACTCTGAGTGGGATTCGAACCTGTGACCTCCCAAGGCAGGAACCCCACAAAGTGGGTAAACCTTCCCACCTCCATTGCAACCACTAGGCTACAACATCATTGGCTGTGATTTTCGTTTCTTGATGTTTCAACTTCTTTAAGGTAATCCTTTATCCAACCATCCATATTTATTAGTTTATTACAAACGAACCAAAGATTTAATAAAATTTATAGTTCTTTGTATATGAATAAGTTAAAAGCGGTGACAATCTATCTCTATCGGTGAATCATGAATGGGCACTTGGGGAGCCAAATCGAATCACGTCAAGGTCAGCTTGAGTACGAACTCGACTCGAATAATAAACGAGTCAGTTTGGCTCAGATTGAACTCTGCACATTTACAAAAATCGAACCATCTATTAAATCGACAAGATGGTTCGTTTTTTTAGAAGGAATTCAACGTCAAGAGTTGTAGACCCAAAAAGCAGTCTGGATGGCTGTCAAGAGTGTTGGTACTCCTACAACCGTGCAATGATAGACTTGAGGAAAACGATTGAAAAAACAACGAGTAACAATGAGTGTCGTACTTACCTCACAGGAGATACGTGGGGTGATGACTCGTGTTTGCTGCAGGATATAATCATTTGCTTCACACCGTGGTTGTATCCGAGACCTGTAAATAACCAAAGGGCCGTATAAAAGGAGGTAACTGTAACACCCCAACCGATGGCGGAAACATCGGGATGTCACGTATTGAATGATTGCTCAGTAGCTCATGGTGAATAATAATTTCATTAAATGATTTAAATAATTTACATACAATGATTCTACAAGAATTCGTACATCAAATTGAATAAGACTATGCACACATATCTTCAAGCAAATCTTCAAGCAAGTAGAACCTGAAACATGTTAAGTTTGAAAATATTTTGGGTCAACATAAGTTGGTGAGAATTACATAGGTTTTTGATAATTGAGTAAAAATGATGTGCAATTCATGTGTCATGTCAATCTAGTCCATATGTGAGAACATACTAGAAATAAATCGAGTGCATAATCAACCCTGATGACTGTTATAAAATGATACATACCATACGCTCATGGTCCAATTGAATATGTTATGCGATAACAAACACCCACGTAACCTTTGTAGGAGGCACGTATCCGGGTGGGATTGTCAGTCCAATAGATCTATCAATGTATACCGCCGGCTTGTACGAAGTTAATGATTATGCTAGAATGGTGCTTACTCTAATCATGCTCAAGACATAATGCAACATAGAAAACACATAGACACTTTGATGATTGAATTGCATAAATGATGTTGTAACATGTTTCACCCCAAAAATGGTGATAAATAGAAAAGGGGCTATGTAAAACTCACCTTGGTAAAATGTTATATCTGTTGAGAAATGCGTTGACCAAATGTATCAAGTATCACCCTAAAATGAGGTAATAAATATGTCTAAGTCTAACAAGTCTACAAATGTTTAAGTTCTAGGGCTTCGAATTGGGGATAATTGCTCGTTTGATTAATATTAAAAATATTCGCCAATTGAGAGAAATTTAGTAAATAAGTAACTAAAAATCTTTTTATAAATGTTAAATCTAGGATGGCCACAAGAATGTGTTTAAAGTATAAAAATAATTTTTACAAAATTATTTTCCTTAAAATAGATTTTTAAAATCTATATATTACAAATTGTCAAACTCTAATTTTAATATTTAAAAATACTAAAATTAAAGAATTATTAGCTTAAAAATTATATTTCTGTTCTAAATGATCAGAAATAATTTGTATAAAATTTTGGTGCAAAAATATAAAAAAATGGATTTATTATGATTTAATTATGATTAAATCTAACAAAAATTGATTAAAAATATAAAATAAATGATTTTACTGAATTAAAAATTATTTCAGTAAAGTTTAATGTTATAAAAACTTAGGATAATTTTTGTGGAAATTAATAAGATCGTTTTGATATTTTAATGGATTTTTATAAATATAATAGTGTAAAATTGATTTAATTATTATAAATATTAAATAAATGAATTTTTGAAAAATAAAAGTTGTAAATAAAACTTTTAACTCAGATTAAACAAATATAATTTTTTTAGAATTTATAAAGTAGTTTTGATATTTTAAAATGAATTTATAAGTTTTAAATATATATATATATATGTAATTGTTATGTAGAAAAGAAAAGAAAAGAACAAAAAAAAGGAAGGTTGGAGCCGGGACTCGAACCCGGTTCCCTTCTGTGTCAAACCCATGCCACAACCACTTGGCCTAGGCCAGTGGTTGTGATGTTTTCTGTTAAAGATTAAATAAATACACTACGCGAATCAAGTTTATCCCCAAATCCAAATGAACGAGCCCTAGGATTTGCAATCGGGTAAATCACACATCAATAGCCTGATTAACCATAGGGCTATTGATGTGTGATAGCCGATGAATAAAACCCACACGAAAAATCGAACTCACAGTGTATAATTGATGATTATAGCCGGGTCAAGCCAAAAGTCAAACAACGACTCGATTATAATAATTAGCGTGTTATAGAGAGAATGGGAGATTGAGGAAGAGTTGTGAGCGAGTTGAAAGGGTTCGGAATGCATCAATTTATAGGATTAAGTACTGATTTGGTGAAATGGTAAGGATTGACCACCATTAAATGTTTAAACGCGTAATAGGTAAATTGGTTATCAATTGATGAGGATTAAACGTGTAATAGACTCGTTATAGGCCGATAATCACGTTTCTAAGTCAAACCTTGATTAATACTCGTTAATTAAGTTGATTGGTTTTGTTAAAATTTGAAAACACAAAACAAACATGCTGCTGCGCGCGACAGAGAGAAAGAAGAACCAACAGTCACGCGCTAAAAAGAGGTTAAATTAAATACGAAATGAGTTTAATTCAAAAGCATGTGGTGGCCCAGGTGGTGGAGTGCATGTGTTTGCCTGATGTTGGTCCGGGTTCGATCCCGGTTTGCAGCAAGGAAATTTCCTTTTTTTTTTTTTTAAAACAAGGGGGAACTGTTGGGCCAGAGGTGTGGGCCGCTGTTCTAGCTGGGCTGGGGTGCTGGGCTGACAGTGGAGTGGGCTGTTGGGCTTCAGGAGTATTGGGTCTAGGCTAATGTATTGGGTTTTGGTTGTGGTTGGTTATGGTTTAAGAGAATATAATATATATATATATATAATCAGAAATTTTTTTTTTTTTTTTTTTTTTTTATTATTATTATTATTATTATTATTATATATATGCATATATATATCTATATATATTACGAGTTAGGGAAATGGAGACTTAATGACGTTTATAAAATATAACGAAAATAAGGGCGTTTTATATTAAAATTTGGGGAAAATTTTCGCGATGTTACAGTCTCCCCTACTTTTGAAAACTTCGTCCCGAAGTTTATTGAAAACACAGGGTTGAAGGGGATTGGATAAAATTTAGGACAAGTGTGACTTGAAGAATTTTATGTTAGGGCCTGACAATGAATAGAGTAACCTGTCTCGGATAGCGTGGATAAGAGGCGTGTCACGTGTGAGTTGATTTACTAAATGAACTACTAGATATCTAGAGTTTACATTTGGTTAACTACCGAAAATCTTGGTAGAATTCCACACCACCTTAATGTACCTGTAAATTCACGATTACGTTCCGGACCGTAATCACTAATTTACCTTACATTAGGGTTTTGCGTCCTTCTATGACTCTCCGATTTGTTGAGCAGGTCTGATAGTCTCCACCAGTCGTTGAGCAGGTGGTAGGGCCTCTCCCGACTGTTGGAAAGACATGATGACCTCTACCAATCGTTAAGTAGGTTGTTTGGTAGTCAACTATTTGTTGTACAAGTAAGCACGTATGATCATAGATATAGCAATTAGTTCATATTAAAGCAGGCATGCACACAGATGTTATAATAATACTTGAATTTATTACTTGAATCCAAAAAGTGTCAATACATAGAATTAAAGGTAGACAACATTTAAATGGTGGAACTTGCTGTTAAGTAGCTAGAGGGTCTTGATCTCTGTTTAGTTTAGGGCATCGGTTACGGAAGTGATTTGGGTTTCCACATTTATAGCATAATTACCAGGATGATTAGGGTTAGTAGCCTGAGCAGGGTTGTGAATAATTGCAGTCAGTTGGGCATCAACACCTTTGTTGTTTTTTGTTGTTGTTGTGGTTGATGTTGTGGTTGTTGTTACTTTCCTCTTGGTTTTCACCACTGTTATTGCGAGTGCTACGACGTGGAGACATGATCCGTAAGGGACACAATGAAGGTTCAATGTGGCATGAAATGAATGAGGTGATATAAGGAATGTAATCATTTATTCATTAATTAAAACGAATAAACGAAAACGTTGACTTATCAAAGATTCCAGATTCTAATAACATATGAAGACATGCTTTAGCCTATAAGTGAACACTCATCCCGAGAATTCCCAGGTAGGCATCCGGGTCCCTCGTCTGATTGGGATATATGCGCAATGCCAGCCTAGACAGAAGACTCAGAATACAGGCGTTCACCCTTCCAGATTGCACGTGTTCGTTATTAAAATCTAGAACTTTGACGAGATCTCAAGGTGGTTCAGGTTAAACCTGAGGATTTTGCCTTATCAGTCTAAGAGTGAATCCAGTGATGGTGAGCAACCTTCTTGTAGGAATGAAAGTAGGGATAAGAAGTAGGAGATAGAGATTAGCAAGTAAAGGAAGCAAGTACTTGTTAAATCCTATGGTTATAGACTAGATTATTTTTCTAATAACCTAATTCCCTATAACCATGGCTCTGATACCAATCTGTAACACCCCAACCGATGGCGGAAACATCGGGATGTCACGTATTGAATGATTGCTCAGTAGCTCATGGTGAATAATAACTTCATTAAATGATTTAAATAATTTACATACAATGATTCTACAAGAATTCGTACATCAAATTGAATAAGACTATGCACACATATCTTCAAGCAAATCTTCAAGCAAGTAGAACCTGAAACATGTTAAGTTTGAAAATATTTTGGGTCAACATAAGTTGGTGAGAATTACATAGGTTTTTGATAATTGAGTAAAAATGATGTGCAATTCATGTGTCATGTCAATCTAGTCCATATGTGAGAACATACTAGAAATAAATCGAGTGCATAATCAACCCTGATGACTGTTATAAAATGATACATACCATACGCTCATGGTCCAATTGAATATGTTATGCGATAACAAACACCCACGTAACCTTTGTAGGAGGCACGTATCCGGGTGGGATTGTCAGTCCAATAGATCTATCAATGTATACCGCCGGCTTGTACGAAGTTAATGATTATGCTAGAATGGTGCTTACTCTAATCATGCTCAAGACATAATGCAACATAGAAAACACATAGACACTTTGATGATTGAATTGCATAAATGATGTTGTAACATGTTTCACCCCAAAAATGGTGATAAATAGAAAAGGGGCTATGTAAAACTCACCTTGGTAAAATGTTATATCTGTTGAGAAATGCGTTGACCAAATGTATCAAGTATCACCCTAAAATGAGGTAATAAATATGTCTAAGTCTAACAAGTCTACAAATGTTTAAGTTCTAGGGCTTCGAATTGGGGATAATTGCTCGTTTGATTAATATTAAAAATATTCGCCAATTGAGAGAAATTTAGTAAATAAGTAACTAAAAATCTTTTTATAAATGTTAAATCTAGGATGGCCACAAGAATGTGTTTAAAGTATAAAAATAATTTTTACAAAATTATTTTCCTTAAAATAGATTTTTAAAATCTATATATTACAAATTGTCAAACTCTAATTTTAATATTTAAAAATACTAAAATTAAAGAATTATTAGCTTAAAAATTATATTTCTGTTCTAAATGATCAGAAATAATTTGTATAAAATTTTGGTGCAAAAATATAAAAAAATGGATTTATTATGATTTAATTATGATTAAATCTAACAAAAATTGATTAAAAATATAAAATAAATGATTTTACTGAATTAAAAATTATTTCAGTAAAGTTTAATGTTATAAAAACTTAGGATAATTTTTGTGGAAATTAATAAGATCGTTTTGATATTTTAATGGATTTTTATAAATATAATAGTGTAAAATTGATTTAATTATTATAAATATTAAATAAATGAATTTTTGAAAAATAAAAGTTGTAAATAAAACTTTTAACTCAGATTAAACAAATATAATTTTTTTAGAATTTATAAAGTAGTTTTGATATTTTAAAATGAATTTATAAGTTTTAAATATATATATATATATGTAATTGTTATGTAGAAAAGAAAAGAAAAGAACAAAAAAAAGGAAGGTTGGAGCCGGGACTCGAACCCGGTTCCCTTCTGTGTCAAACCCATGCCACAACCACTTGGCCTAGGCCAGTGGTTGTGATGTTTTCTGTTAAAGATTAAATAAATACACTACGCGAATCAAGTTTATCCCCAAATCCAAATGAACGAGCCCTAGGATTTGCAATCGGGTAAATCACACATCAATAGCCTGATTAACCATAGGGCTATTGATGTGTGATAGCCGATGAATAAAACCCACACGAAAAATCGAACTCACAGTGTATAATTGATGATTATAGCCGGGTCAAGCCAAAAGTCAAACAACGACTCGATTATAATAATTAGCGTGTTATAGAGAGAATGGGAGATTGAGGAAGAGTTGTGAGCGAGTTGAAAGGGTTCGGAATGCATCAATTTATAGGATTAAGTACTGATTTGGTGAAATGGTAAGGATTGACCACCATTAAATGTTTAAACGCGTAATAGGTAAATTGGTTATCAATTGATGAGGATTAAACGTGTAATAGACTCGTTATAGGCCGATAATCACGTTTCTAAGTCAAACCTTGATTAATACTCGTTAATTAAGTTGATTGGTTTTGTTAAAATTTGAAAACACAAAACAAACATGCTGCTGCGCGCGACAGAGAGAAAGAAGAACCAACAGTCACGCGCTAAAAAGAGGTTAAATTAAATACGAAATGAGTTTAATTCAAAAGCATGTGGTGGCCCAGGTGGTGGAGTGCATGTGTTTGCCTGATGTTGGTCCGGGTTCGATCCCGGTTTGCAGCAAGGAAATTTCCTTTTTTTTTTTTTTAAAACAAGGGGGAACTGTTGGGCCAGAGGTGTGGGCCGCTGTTCTAGCTGGGCTGGGGTGCTGGGCTGACAGTGGAGTGGGCTGTTGGGCTTCAGGAGTATTGGGTCTAGGCTAATGTATTGGGTTTTGGTTGTGGTTGGTTATGGTTTAAGAGAATATAATATATATATATATATAATCAGAAATTTTTTTTTTTTTTTTTTTTTTATTATTATTATTATTATTATTATTATTATATATATGCATATATATATCTATATATATTACGAGTTAGGGAAATGGAGACTTAATGACGTTTATAAAATATAACGAAAATAAGGGCGTTTTATATTAAAATTTGGGGAAAATTTTCGCGATGTTACAGTAACCGCCTAGAGTCTCAAGAGACTCGTGATAGCAGACACAAAAATGGTGGTTTGGCCCGATAAGTGTAGGTGTATTCTTGAGAGAGTTCCATCCTGGTGAAGGAGGTGAGATCTCCTATTTATAGAGGTTACATGGGTCAGTTACCATTTACCCATAACCATGACGATGGGCTTGGGCCCGGTTTATGGGCTTGCCTTCCTTTCGGCCCAACTAGTTAGATCTGGACTAGGGAAAACATAAAGCAAACTGGACATAATAAATTCAGGAGAGAGAAAGAGGTACCGCCCTGCCATTGGTCCACGTGGCTATAGGGCTTCCGTTTCTTCATGCGTCAGAGCGTGTTAGGCGGTGTCAGTCTGCGTCAGTCTGCTCCTTCTAAAAGATTGTCTGAAGTGACGCCTGACACCAGGGGGAACAATGCACCAAGTGGGGCTAAGGGGGGCTGCACCTTCCCTACTGGCGCGCCGTCGTGGCGGGCCAGGCCTGACACACGTCAGGCTGTGGCTTGTCCGTGGGAGACAATCGCTAAGTTGGGCGCAGGGTCTCGTGCGGGTGGATTGCACTCCACGTGTGATCTTGTAAGGATTGAGCTCCGCATAGGTCAAGACTCCGCGAAGGGAGCTTCGCGGAGATATGTTATCTTCTCGTATTTGACTATTTCGAATGGTCTCTTCTCCGCGGAGGTCTTGTGAGGAAGATATTGTGGGGTAGGGTCCGTCTCCGCGCTGGGAATTAGGACCCTACCCCTTCAACGATGAAGTTGTGTTTCTAGTGAGCTTCGAAACACGAGCTACTTGGACAATCATGCATCTTACGACTGTGAAAGAAAGAGATCGTGCTTATCGTGGTCGGCTTTAATACCCCAAAAGGATGAGCTAAAGTGGCCCAGGTTGGTCATGGAAAACTTTGTAGAGAGTGCAGTGATGATGCATCGAAGGACCGACTGATTGGGAACATCAAATATAATATCATCTACATACACAAGCAGTTAAGAAGTTTGCAGACCATGACAAAATACAAATAATGAAGCATCACAAGTGTTGTTGCAAAAGTCTTTTATACATAGTAAATGAAAAGAACTGGTTGTATAATGCCGTAGGTGCTTGCTTAAGACCATATAGAAATTTTCATAGCTTGCAAACGATGTGTAGCAGAATCCACAAAGCCAGGGGTTGATGCATATAAGGTGTTTCATGAAGGTCTCCATGTAGACATGCATTCTTTACATAAAGTTGACGTAAGTGCCATGCTGATCATTAAGGCAAGTAAAGTTTTATTTCCTCTAATATTAATTACTTTTGCAGTATTTCAAGTATGCATTATCTTTTTTTTTTTGAACGGAAAGGAACGACGTGTCAAGTCGAACCAGCGCCGCCCGTAGTCGTTCTTCACCTGGATGCCACATAAAATAAGGAGAGTGAGAATCAAATATAGGTCATAAGGAACACCAAGTCTTTCCCCAACCACTCCACCACTAACTCGTTAGCTATGCATTATCTTATACATGTGCGAAAATGTACATGCAAGGCATTCCATCTCACTATAAAAGAGGTATCAGTGCACATGGTTATTGTTAGACTAATCTTGTAAAAGGTTTGTATGTATGAGGACTAAACATGATTACTTGCAAACATAGGGTTTTGAGATAAATTTCCCTATTACTTAGAGAGGTTTCCTAGTATGATTATGTTACTTAGAAGATTAGGATTGTGTAGTTTATAAATACAACCCTATGTAATTCTATTTCATTGTGCAATACAAGGAACGAGTTCTAAGTATCTAACCGACTAATTCCTTTAGTTGGTATCAGAGCTTTAGAAGGGGCTCGGTTAAAGGTTCTGATCGGAGAAGGTTCCAGCAGGAGGGTTTTCGGTCGGATAAGTTGTATACCAACCGGAACCAAGATCTGTAGTAGGAATCAAGTGCTCACCTGATCGGGATCGACAACAGCAACCGTGCAAGTTTCTTTTATAGATCAGTTTCGACATAACAGGAACTCCGGCAACATCAGCAAAGACGTATGAATATTCGACTGCAAATTTTTTATTGATCAAGTCAACGATCAGTATAAGAGGAGCATTATGGGTGATAATACTCGTCCAGTATAAAGCGAGATTTATCGCTAAAGGTTATGTTCAACGTTTTGGGATTGATTATGAAAAGGTCTTTGCACCGGTAGCTCGAATTGAAACCCTGAGGCTACTTCTTGCAATTAAAATCAGTGTTTCTTCATGGTGAGCTAAAAGAGAATGTGTTTGTACAACAACCGGAAGGGTATGTTAAAACCGGTCAAGAAAGAAAGGTGTATAAACTGATCAAGGCATTATATGGATTACGACAAGCGCTAAGAGCATGGAATCAATGCCTCGATACAGCCCTAAAGGAGCTCGGCTTTGATAGATACAAACATGAGAAAGAAACAAAATGGCTACTCATAATCGGCACCTATGTGGATGATTTAATAGTGACCGGACAAATTCTACAAGACATTCAAGAGTTCAAATCGGTATAAAATCCTCCATTCGAATCGGTATACAAAAAAATATGATTAATCCTCATATAAATATGTAAACATTGCTGAAACTTTTAATAAGAAATCCTTTTTTTTTCTTTTCAAAAATATGATTTCAAAAATATGATAAGATGAAATTCTCATATAAATATGTAAACATTGCTGAAACTTTTAATAAAAAATTATCCATTCAAATCGGTATATAAATCGAGGATGAAATCCGATTGAATGATAAAATCCTCCATTCAAATTGGTACCCAAAAAATTGGTTTTGAATAAGAATTATTTGAACAATATTATCGGATTTATGTATTGAAAAACAAAAATAAGATTAATCCTCATATAAATATGCAAACATTGCTGAAACTTTTAATAAAAAAAATCCTCCATTCAAATCGGTATATAAATGGAGGATGAAATCCGATTGAATGATAAAATCCTCCATTCAAATCGGTACCCACAAAATTGGTTTTGAATTGGAATTATTTGAACAACATTATTGGATTTAGAGATTATATAAACCGTAATAATATCAATCGGATATTAGAGATTATGAGATCGATAATTACCTTGCTAAACTTGTTTCTCTTCGGACAATGAAAAAAATTATGAAAACATCTGGAGGACGATAGCACACGTAGATTGAATGAAGAAATCCGATTGAAGATGTTGAATCGGTTTTGAAGAATCAAAAGATATGGGTTGAATGGAGGAGGAGGATTACAAACTTTCATAGGAAGAATTGGCTAGTTATGAGAAAGGAGAATGAAAAAGAAAAAGAAAAAGAAACCAGTTTATATACTTCAATTTCGGAGCTCTATTTCTCAGTTGGATCCAATGATGACCCTCTCTAAGGCCTCCATTCGACCCGAGTCTACTCTTTTATTATATAGATAGAATAGAATAGATTCGGAGCTCTATTTTCAGTTGGATCCTATAGACACTCTTTAAGATCTTCATTCGACTCGAGTCTATTCTTTATTATATAGATAGATGTGTACCCTTGAATAGGTTTAGTACAGGTCAGATTCCTAAATAACCGGTAAATAACCAGCCCAACAGAATACGCTAAAAATCGAAACAAAAAGCCCAATAGAAAGCGTAAACGGAAGGCCCAACCCATAATTTCAAACATTTCATTTCCCGCTACCTAATTCAAAAATCAAATCACATAAAACCTTCACAAACCACAACTACTCTCAACAGTTCACTCCAAAAATGGCCGTTGAAGTTCCTGAAGAAAGCCTTCTGATCCACAAAATCGGTCGGGTTTTCGACGAGGCGAAAGCGTCACGCGCCTCGCATATCCGCAAGCTTAAAGAACTCTCCGCTCTTCGTTCTTCGATTCAAATCACTCAATTCTTCTCCGCTTTTATTAAAACCCTAACTCCTGTTTTCACTACTCAGCGACGTATTGGTTCGGTTGAGCGGATTGTTCAGTTTGTTTCTGTTTTCGCTTGCTTACGTGATCCGAATAATTCGGAGGATTGTGATGTGTTTTTTGAACAGTTTCTTCGGTTTCTTGTTGCTGGTACTGTTGCTGCTAACAGAACTGCTAGGTTTAGGGCTTGCCAGATTATTTCTGAGGTAAATTTGGTTGTGTTTTTGTTATTATTGTTGAATTGTGCTAGTAAATTGGTTAACAAATGCGCACCTTTGGCGTGCCTCCCAGCCTTGGCACTTCACGCCTCGGTTTTAGACTTTGTAGCTTTTGTGTGCTTTTTCGCTTTTTAAAACCAAGGTAGTTGCTGGTTTGGTATTGAATGAAAGTAGGTTTTGTGTGAGAATTTAGTGACTGCTTTGCTAGGGTGTGGTAAAAAAATTAGGGCTAGTTAGATTGGTGGTTTGCTACTGCAGTATATTAATCCAATTTAGGTGGATGTTTGGGCACACAAGGCTAGACCGAATAAGAAATGAGTTTGTTAGGGAAAGGTTAGGGTTGGCTAGTATTTCAGAGAAGGTAAAAGAGTGGAGATTGAGATGGTTTGGGCATGTAAGGAGGAGGCAGACGTCAACGTCAGTTAGAGTAATGGAAGCACTAACTGTTGAGGGTAGGAGAGTAGAGGTAGACCCAAGTTGACTTGGGATAAGCGTATTGAACAGGATTTGATAGAGTTGCACCTCTCTGAGGACATGGTCCATGGTAGGAGTTCGTGGAGACGTAGAATTAAGGCTAGGGATTCTTAGGGGCTGTACATTTTCAGGTTGAACTTGGTTTATGTTGGTAATCATGCCTGCATATATGTTTGTGTACCATGTTTATATATGTTTCCTTTGTCTGTTGTGTTTCTTTTTCACCACTTAGCCAGAAACTGAATTACAACAGACAAGGGGAGAAAACTAACCAAGTTAGCCAGAAAGGACATAACGTGCAAAATTTTTAAAGATAAAGGACAAAACCAATCAATTTTAAAGTTAAAGGACAGTCGTTGAAAAATGGTATAAACTTAAAGGACAAAACTTGTAATTCAGCCTTTTATATATATCCAGTTCATCCTATTTGGAGCCGGGGGTCTCTTATGGAAGCAGCCTCTCCATCCCTAGGGATGGGGGTAAGGTTGGTTTGCCTACATCCCACCCTCCCCAGACCCTACAAATAGTATCTCTATTTGTTGGATTTACTGGGTACGGTTGTTGTTGTTGTTGTAAGTGGTTTGGTACTCCGTATAAATTTAGGGAGACGTTTACAGTTGTTATCTCAGATTATGAATTTTAAAGAAAGGAATTCTGTATGTCTATTTTAATTTTGTTATCAGTATCTGCACTGCAACTAAAGTGTTTATTTGAAGCTTGATTTACATAGAGTCTGGTCTAGGGAACGGAATAATGTTATCTTCTGAAGTTCTTTAGTGGTGTATTTAAGATGCTTTCTTCGTTTACTTCAAATAAACTACATCAAATGAGTTTGTTGCTCTATCAGTAGCTTGGCCCCCTTTCAAATGTACCTGTTCCTATTTTTTGTTCCAATCTTTAACCGTTTTCCCTTTTATGGAACTTTTACTGTTAGATCATAATGCGATTGCCAGACGATGCAGAAGTCAGCGATGAGTTGTGGGATGAGGTGATTGATTGCATTAAGGTGCGGGTGGGAGATAAGGTTCCTGTAATCCGCACATTTTCAGTCAGGGCTTTATCTCGTTTTGCAAATGATGCAGAGAATAGTGACATTCTTGATCTATTACTTGAAACATTACCTTTAGAACAGAATCCAGTGAGTTCATCCCCACAGTCAATATAGTTTTGAACGTCGGTTGTATTTTTGAATTGTTGACTGAGTTGTTTATGACATTTCAGGATGTTCGTAAAACTATACTGCTGTCTTTACCACCATCTAATGTAACTTCCACTGCGATCATTAACTGCACACTAGATGTGAGTGAATCTGTGCGTAAAACAGCTTATACTGTTTTAGCCAGTAAGTTCCCTCTTCAGAGTCTGAGGTAATATTTAAAATAATGTGAACTAGAGTTTCGTAATTTTATCTTTCTAGTCTTAACGTATTTGCTGCTGATGAATTTAATAGCATTAAGCAACGGACAATTGTACTTCAGAGAGGACTCGCTGACCGTTCTGCAGCTGTGACCAAGGAGTGTATTAAGTTAATGAAAGATGAGTGGCTTATGAAGTCCTGTAATGGAGACCCAGTTGAGCTTCTGAAGTATCTTGATGTAGAAACATATGAATCCATTGGGGTGTCCGTCATGGATGCACTTTTGAAGGCTGGACTGGTAAAGCTGCATACTGGTCTAAGTATCAAGCAATTCATATCATCAGACAACAATACAACTGAAGGTCAGTGTGTACCAACTATTACTTTAATACGAGCAGTTTATAGCCTTTCCCTATTCATTACAATGTTTATAATAAATATCCAAAACCAATGCTGTATGCAAATATTGTCTATATCAGGGTGCTGTACTCAACTAATGGATCCAGAAGTTGCTTTGTATCTAAGAACATTATGCAAGCATTTACAGACGGAGGCACAGGTATTTGGTTACAATTTGCAAAGTGGTTTTTGAAACTGCAACTTGTTTAGCTACAATTTGTTTAGTAGTCTTGAAAGTGCAACTTGCAATTACTCGTACCTTGTTACCAATATGCTTCTGTTTTATTCCTTACCTTTGATCTTACAGCAGCTTACCCAAGCGCATTTAAATGACTTTGTTTCATTTATGCAATCGGAATATTTATATACATTCATTTGTGGTGAAAATAGGCAAAGGGCTCTGATGCTGCCATGACATCAGGCACTGAAGCTGCAGTGTATGCATCAGAAGCTTCAGACAGTAATGATCTTTTGGAAAAGATTCTTCCTGAATCAGTTTCTGAGTATATTGAGTTGGTTAAAGCTCATATTGTTGCTGGTAAGATAATTTACAACATTATTTAACCTTGCACATTAATCTAACTCTATGATTTTTTCAGGGCAAACTAATCGGTTTACAGCTCGCCAACTTCTTTTGCTTGGGTCAATGCTTGATTTCTCTGATGCTACAAATCGTAAGGTTGCTGCAGTCTTCGTGATAGAATTACTAAACAGCCCTCTTCCGCATGAGGTAGATGATGATGGGAACAAAGTTGTTATAGGAGACGGAATCAGTCTAGGTGGTGAACGAGACTGGTCTGATGCAGTGTCGGGGTTGGCTAAAAAAGTACACGCCGCTCAAGGAGAATTTGAGCAAGTTGTTTTATCAGTTGTTGCTGAGCTCGCACAACCTTGCAGGGAAAGAACAGCAGATTTCTTGGACTGGATGCATTGTCTTTCTGTGGTCGGTCTACTTTTAGAAAACACAAAATCTTTACGTTGGATGCATGGGAACTCCATTGAACCTGCTGAGTTACTGCACTCTTTGCTACTTCCAGGGGTATGTCATCAGCTGACATTGTTGCTGTTTTGTAGGAACATCCTCTCACTAATCTAACGCTCTCATTGTAATGCAGGCCAAACACATCCACTTGGATGTTCAGAGAGCTGCTATCAGGTGTTTAGGTCTTTTTGGAATATTGGAAAGAGTTCTGAGTGAAGATTTAGTTAAACAGCTAAGGCTTTCATTTGTTAAGGGACCGTCTTTAGTTAGTAGCATGGCTAGTAAAGCTTTGATGGATCTCGCCACGTGGCACGGGCCTCAGGAAGTTGATAAAACCATTAACCGGAATCTGTCCTCACAGTTTAAAGACCATACCAAGACTATTCACTCTGTTGATTGGAGTGATACAAATGAAGACCTAGACATAGAATTAATTGATCTACTGTATGCAGGGTTTGACCGAAGCGATTTCAGTCAACCAGTTGATGCTGATGAGAATGAGTCTGTTCATGCAGTTCTAGCAGAAGGATTTGCAAAGATCCTACTCTTGAGTGAGAACTACCCAACAATTTCTGTTTCATCACATCCTATACTTTTGAGCAAGCTCATCAGTCTTTATTTCAGTAGCGGAACGTCTGAGTTACAGAGGTTTTTAACCTTCTTTTGTGATATTACTATTCGCTACTACTTTCTCAAAGATTAAATTACATTTAATTTAGCTTCTTTGTACATGAATAGGTTAAAGCAGTGCCTGTCTGTGTTCTTTGAGCATTATCCATCTCTCTCATTTAATCACAAGGCAAGTAAAGTTTTTACTTTTACTTTAGTCCTTAATTTTTTTGCAGTATTTCAAGTATGCATTTTTTTTATGTACAGAAATGTATATGCAAGGCGTTTCTTCCTGTCATGCGTTCAATGTGGCCTGGAATCAATGGTACTACAGGTGGATCAAACGTGGTTGTGTCCAACATGCGCAAGCGTGCAATCCAAGCTTCTCGTTTCATGCTGCAGATGTTACAGGCTCCATTATATCCAAAAGAGACGGAACAGGGTGACCAAAATGAAAACAACTTGCCAGACCAGAACGACTCTAGTCATGGAGAAGAAGGGCTTGCTATATGTATTGCAGCCGAGGTAATCTATGGAACACTTAATAATTCACCATATTCTGTTATCTGTTTATTTCATCTTGTTGAATAAAATTTTTGTCATGTATAACAGATCCTGAGTTTCCAGAAGAAGAAAAATGCTGCAGAGAAATCTTATGTTTCAGCTATTTGTAAAATACTCGTATTGCTTCGTTTTAAACAGACAGAACAAGTGGCTGTAAAGTTAATGAGGAGGCTCATGAATCGTGTTGCTGAAGCCGTATCTGCAGATAAGGATGTTATAAAGGAGCTGAAGCAAATGTCTGAACATCTTAAGGCATCTGATACATCTCCAGATGAACCATTGCAGCCAGAGCAAGCTAATCTTTTATTAGGTAACTCTTTTATTTAAATGATTTATGATTTGTGATGTTTAGCATTATTTGGCAATATCTTATGTGATCTGTATGTCATAACAGAGAAGTTGGATGTACACATGGACATTAATGATGATGGGTCATCTTTGGAAGTGGAGCCCACACCATTGCCACGGTCCACCAGGCCGGTGAGGGGAAGGAGACGGGTTAGGCAGGAAAAAGATTCATCATCCTCGGATGAAGACGAAGATGAGACTTCTAATAATACCGCTGTTCCTGCCAATCCTGTAATGGCGAGTGTTAGATCACAAAGAGCGAGTAAGTCTGCTGCTTTGTCAAAATTGCTTTCAACCACTAAACCAGACAGGATTGTCGACGATCTGGATGAGGATGAGGAGGATGATGACAGTGATGAGTCAGCAGTCACATCTGAAGATGACTCTGAATAATAATATATTGGAGTAAGTTTTTGTTAATGTTGTCATGTTTGTTTTTGAGATAGATATATAAGCTGGTTGTGTATATGGGACAATCAGCAGATGGCTTGGATTTACACTTTGCATACTCTCTTTGTGAAGTGGAAATATTGAATGTTGTACCTTGTTTGCTTATCATATCTTTTAATTATTATTATTATTATTATTATTATTATTATTATTATTATTATTATTATTATTATTATTATTATTATTATTATTATTATTATTATTATATATTTTTATTTTTTAAAATCTATTATTTCTAGAGATAAGTACCGTTTGCGTCCCTATGGTTTGATGCTGAAGTAAGGTTGAATCCCTACTTTTTTTAATTTTAACCATGAATCCTTGTGGTTTCCAATTGCAATCGAGTTCCCCACACTAACGTGTCGTTAAAATTTGGTCAATTTAAACACATTTGACATTTATTTGCAATCTCGTGTATGCATTGTTTGGATCAATGTTTTTTTGGATGGGTCAAAACACTATTAGAATTGGTGTATTTATTTCTGTGCATTCATATGGTTAGCTTATGCATTGATGGGTCAAAACTGTTAAGATTTAGTTTAGTTAGTGTACTGATCAATGTAACCGTTAGTGTATGCATTGTAAGGATAATTGTTAATTTGGATAGGTCAAAGTTGTATTGTTAGGATCAATGTTGTATGTTTTATGTTGTTGATGTTGCATTGTTAGGATCAATGTAGGTGTTAGATAGTATGGATGAATTTGATGTTGTATTGTTAGGATCAAAGTTGTTGCTGATGTTGTATTGGTGCACATTGTATGGGTATGGGTCAAATGGGTTTACTCAATCGAATTAGATAGTATGGATGAATTTGAATGTGGAGGTAAGAAAAAAATGATGTAAAGATGATAACTAAAACCACATGGACGCATATGGCATTGACATGTCGTGGTAAAATGGTCTTTTCATATTCCAACTAACAGATTTTAACGAGACGTTAGGGGACTAAATTGTGTGCAACTAAAGACCAGGGGGATTCACGGTGAAATAGAAAAAACTGGAACTCAACCTTACTTCAACATCAAACTATAGAGACATAAACAATACTTATCTCTTATTTCTATTTTAGTTTTTGAATTCTTTTTTTTTTTCCGGTTAATATAATAGTTAGAAGTAGTTATAGCTAACAAAAAACTGTTACGTGAAATGTTATTTCTGACTTTGCCTATAAGTTGGGTAATCTAATCATTGCTAATGAAGTTGGTAGTGGTATCCAGCATGTTACACTGGAGGTTTGTTGCGCCATTTATGGAAACAATTTGTTTCATTGTCTCAATCAATAAGCCGTTCATTTCGTTTGTTAATACAATATTCGATTGTAACAATAATGTTAAAGTATAATGCACCTTGCTAGGATTTCTAAAAAAAGATAAAGTTAAATAATCATTAGCTTAACGGCAGTGGCGCAGCATAATACGGGCGGGGAGGGGCGGCCGACCCCCCCCCCCCCCGGATTTTCGTGCAGAAGTTCCGATTATATAGTATTCTTATAGAAATTTTTGAAAATATAGGGTTTCGACCCCCCGAAACTGGTTTTTGACCCCCCGAAACTAGTGACTTCCGACCCCCCGAACCTTCGGGTCAAGCTTCGTCACTGCTTAACGGTATCAAAAGGTTTAGATAGCTACAAAGAAATGTCGTTTAATAGAAAACTAAGCTATGTAATTAGTTACCCTAGTCTCATTATAACTCTAATTTATATTTGTAAAGCACTACTTACTAATGAATTATACGGTTCTTATGAAATGAATTATACAATTCTTATGATTATTATTTATTTAAAGTTGGTTACTAAGCTATGTACGTAATCGGTTACCTACTCTCTTTATAACTCTAATTATATCTGTTAAACAGTATTTACAGATGAATTCTACAGTTTTTAGAGCATTCACAATAGCATCTTCATCCACATAATTATATTAAAAATCACTACATTCTCTACCGCTCCTTTTCAATTAAACAATAATTTTTACATATTTTATCATTACTTTTTCTTTCTTCTTCAGTTACAACCACTTTCAGAAAAAAATATCAAAAATATAAGCAGGAACAATGCATCAACAAATATAAAGATACACATTAACATTTTTTATCTCCTTCACTCACAACATTCACATCGACTTCAAGAAGTCAATCACAAATATATGAAGTGCGATTAATGCTCTTATAATTGTTTATTTAAAGTTGCTTTGTACTACACGCAAGTCTATAAAATTTTTCACTGTAAAAGAAAATAAAGAGATGAGGCTTACCCCACAACGTTGATGGAATACCAACCAAAATAATGAAAGTTTGTCCCAGAGTTTGGTTTGTTTGTGATTCTTCATTTTCAAACAGTTTGCTTTGTTAATTGTATATCACACTAGTTTAGAGATATGCTTAATAGATGCTATTGATAATTTAATAAAGAATCATGTTTTGGATATCATAATAAATGCTTTTTCTTAATAACGAGAGTCGTTTTTTCTCCTATAATCAATGTATCACCATTACCTACTTCATCTAGAAATAACTACTTTATTATGTTAAAAATAGCTACACCAGCCAATGATGTCCAGCCTAGTTGGTCGGAGGTGGAAGGGTTTACTTCTTAGGGAGGTTCCCGCCCGGGCTTGGTCTCAGGTTCGAGTCCCCCCACTCGCACTAAGGGGTGAGAAATTCAACACCCGCGTTTGGCCTGAATTCGAACTGGGGTTGAGGGGTTGTGTGTCGTTTGGATTCTCCGCTGAAACACACCTTCCAAAAAAAAAAAAAATAGCTACACCATGTGGCCCGATTGAATACTCGTAAACTGTTTTTATTTAGCGGATACACAGTGTTTTTTTAACGGCAAGAAACTTTTATTCATTACCCAACAACATTAAAAGACCGATGTACCAACAAAACGCTAGACACCCTTACAACACACCCATATTTAACAAAATTTCTAAACATATATCTCCCTATACATCAAACTACGTATCCCGGTGTAACTCTAGTCTTTTTGCTCTATGCTTTACCAAAGAAATGTCATGGTTTGAACTTCACTAAACTCCTTGTGTACCTTGAACCGTTTTTCAGAAAAAATCAAATCATTGCGCCCTTTCCATATTTTCCAACATGTCGCCCAAGATGATCCCTTGTACTCTTTTTTGTTTCTCCCCGGTTAGCCCCATACATGCATATAGTTTTGTTTATTCCAACCTTGTTGTTTTTTTTTCTTTTATTCTTTTTAGTATTGCAAATTCACACAAAAAATAAAGTAATAAATTCTAATAAGTCGATTAAACAAACCCAATTGTTTTTTATTTTTTGAACGGCCAATAAATATTTCTTCCTGACTATCTAGGGGAGTCCCCACACTATGGACAAACCCCCACGACCAACCCAATGGAGGGCCCATACGTACCTCGGGCGGCTAGCGTGCAGTTCCCGAAACCAGGGAAAACCCAACCCCTCACCCGCACGTAGGCACGACGGTGAAGGATTAGTAAAACCCGGGCGAGATCAGGACTCGAACTCGTGACCATAGGCCAGGAGTCATCCATCATTTCTCATTATGTCCCACGTGGGAATCGAACCTAGGACACCTAAGAGGGATCCCAAGTCCAATCACCAACTGAGCTACCCGTAAAGAACAACAAACCCACTTGATAATTATATGCAGGGGCAAAGCATACAATGGCCCCTCCCGTTTTTTGACGCAGTGGTAGAAATTTACGATTTTTGTAGGTAAATTGAGTCTGGGTTGAGTCCGCCCCCTGCCGATTTGCCACTACCGATCGGAAAAAATTGAGTCCGGCCTTCGCCGATTCAAGAACCAAGCTTCGCCACTGATTATATATATATATATATATATATATATATATATATATTGTTACATGTTCGTTTTGAAAGATATACACCAATATTTCTCTATCCTTCACTTACAGTTTTCTAACAATGACTTTGAACTCATAAAAAGTTACTTAAAACATATCATATGTTAATCACATGACTACAGTCTACATAACGAACAAAAGACGTTGCTCCTATCGAAGAGTTTAAAAAAAGAAAAAGAAAAAACAAACAGTTGAAAGATACCAATACAAGTTAGAAAAGACAAAATCTTAACATAATCTTAAGCCAACATGTTAATATTTTTAGTATTTTTTACATATCTATTATACCCGACTAACAAAATATGTGCTAGCGGTCTCACATTTTAACATTGGCCGCCAATGGACTATGACTAAAAATAAATACATTCCATCTAGAAAATCAATTAGTATTCTATTAGTCATAGTCCGTTGGTGGCCAAAAACATTAAAAGTTGGGACCGCTAGCACACAATTTCTTAGTTGGGACTGGTGGCGGCCAATTGCTAATACTTGGAATTATTTAAATCCAATACTCCTAAGTTATATTAGAAAGGTGTGACGGCGCAATTTGTTGTCAGTAGAATATGATTTTCTATTTAGAAATGTGTGACGACGTAATTTGTTGTCCGTCTACCTATTATCCTTATGTAATTTTTAATTGTCAATGAGTTTTTTCCATTAAAAAAATTGAATACGTACATTACGTGATAATTATTAAATACCATTTCACCATTTGTATGTTGGAACAACCGGGTCATAAACACAAACAAACAATCAGATATTGTGAGAAACACACTCATGACTATTTTCTTTTTATTAAATAAGACCACCACACAAAATAATAAAGTATTGAACCCTGCCAATGATGTCTAGCCCAGCTGGTCGGAGGTGAGAGGGTTTACTCCTTAGGGAGGTTCCGCCCGGGCTTTGTCTCAGGTTCGAGTCCCCCCACTCGCACTAAGGGGTGAGAAATTCAACACTCGCGTTTGGCCTGGATTCGAACTGGGGTTAAGGGGTTGTGCGTCGTTTGGATTCTCCGCTAAAACACACCTTCCAAAAAAAAAGCATTGAACCCTATTTATGGTAGACAAAACTTGATCACCAAGTTACTTATTCTAGTCAAATAATGACTCCTTATTAGATAATTATACCAATTAAACTTATCAAAATTTAACTGATAAACATCACATTAAACAAATAATTAAATCAAGATAAATCCTAACATTCTCCCCCTTAATCTTGATGTGTACCTCCGAGATCCTTAATTCCAAGCAAAGCTCGTCTTTGATCCACTGACACATTGATGATACTTGAATTCCCCCACTTGATAACCAAAACGTTTACATGCTTTTTGAAGAAGTAAATACCTCTCAGAGTTGACAAGAATAATTTCCCGGCTATGAATGACCACTGAGTTGAACCTAGATGTCTGCAAAATAAAACACCGTTAGGACTCGTCACAGGAAAGGGGGGTTTTCTGTGACCACCCTCCGGCGTGAGAATAAGTATTGGCGTTAAAGGTGAGTAAAGTAAAAGCTCGGTGTGTATGTGAATGAATTTCTCGTTTACCTCCTACCTTTATTTATAACCTCGCCTTTCTTCTCGTAACCGCCTCTCCGGGTCTATCTCCAGGAACCAAACTTCCGATCTTGGTGAAGATAGGCATTATCTTCTTATTCGAACCTTCTTTCCACAATCCTCGGATAAGAGGTTGCGTCTATCGACTTGTTGGCCGGGATCTGGCTAACTGGGCCATTCCGGTCCAAGTCTGCTAATGGGCCGGCCCAAGGCTAGTTAGTCCTTTATGTGGTATGGGCTAATCCATCTGGATTGGGCCTACCTCGTCATGTCCCCCTAAGTCTAGTGATAAGCAGACTTGGTTATTACTAGGCTTTGAAAAGAGATGAAAGAAAAACTTATGTGTCGATTTAAATCACACCGTAAATACATATGGAAATCTTTATAGATAGTAGCGCCGCATGGGTAAGGCACGTGATGTGACGTCACCCTGAGTTGTCATTTCAGCCGTTTTAACAGTCTGAGCAACTCAAGGGATTTGACTGTTTGGCGGTTCATTTTAAAATTCAAACCGTGTGCTTCAACCGCCTATAAATTGGCTAGTGACCAGGAGGTTTGGGATACCTATCCGTTCCAACTAATTATTTTTAGCTAACCTCCCACATGGCACCCAAAGCTAGCACATCACGAACCACCATGAGTGTTGCCCAGATTCATACAAGTTGGTCGGTAATGGCACTACAATCCTTTCTTACTGAGTGGCGTATATTGCCTGAATGGAATCCCACTTGTCCGGAACCCACCGATGTTGCATTCCCTCTGAAACCCGGGAAAATTACATTGTACGCCGAGTTCTTCAAATTTTGTCATTTCCGGCTACCTGTGACTCAATTCATGGTTGAGTTGTTGTCGTATTATAAGGTTAACATCTCTCAACTGCATCCACTGGGGTTAATCAAAGTGAAACACTTTGAGTTCTGTGCCCAGGGTTTGGGCATGTCCCCCCAGCTGGAAGTGTTCCGGGTGTTATATGTACTTGTTTATAAAGGGGAGTATTTCACCTTTGACCATCGCCCGGGGTCTCCCTCCTGTATTGAAAACTTTCCACCCAATGTACAGGACAAAAACTGGAAGCGCAAATTTTTCTTTATCGATGAGCGTGTGTTACCGGTTGTTGCTCCGGTGCAAACCCCTGAAGGCAAGACGAAATTTGCTGATGAGTGCCCTGCTCCTGCTGTTTTCGAAAAACATCCATTATACCTGGCCTTAGTCAACCATCCTACCCCGTGCACTCACATACCTGAGCGGGCCCTTGTGGCCGTTGGTATGAGTCGTGTTTGGGTTGATGATACCGTATATCCTGAATACCGTCGATGAGATCAAGGTATATCCTCTTATCTCACTATATTTTATGGAGTATAGTAGGCTATAATTTTTTTTGCTTCCATACGCAGATGAGTGGCATTACTTTGACGCCATAGATCCGAAGGCCATTCCCCATCTAGAGGAGCATGACCGTCTGCTTGGCGAGGATGAAGCTGACGTTCTTAGTTAAACGGTGAAGAATTTTGTGCTCCCTGCTCCGTTGTCACAGCCTCCTTCTGATCCCCCGGTGGACGCTATTCCCGGGAACACTAAGACACCGGCTTCACCGCCCTTGGATCCTGATCCACTCAATGTTGCGGAACCCAGCGTCGCCGCTGCCAAAAAGTAGAAAAGATCCCGGAAGAGGAAAACCGGGTCTCCTGATGTTGGGTCGTTTCTTGAGAAACGACGGGAGCTACTCGCCAGCAAGGAGAAAAAACTCGGTAAGGGTCATACATCTTGATTCGTGTTACATCTTTCCTTTTATGATTCTCAAGTATCGTTAAATTCTTCGCAGGTGCCTGTTTGTTGGATGAGAGTGCTTCGGCACAGCAGGGTATGACACCCGGTGCTTCTTCAGCCACCGGTTGGAGCAAGCCGTGGTTGCGACTGATACCGGATTATCTGCTGCTTCCCAATCACTGGCTGTTTCGTCGTCCGTTCCTGCTTCAACCACCCTTACTACACCCCGGCTGGTTGTTATAACGGAACCTCTTGACACTATATCCCTTGGTGTGACGTTTTCCCCAAGCTCTTCGGCTATGCCGGTACCCTCGAATACAGCCGCTGCTTCACTGAACGCTGTATCCACGCCGGTTGTTGTGTCTACACCTTATTCCGCGACACCAGTGTTTGATTCTGGGAGCTCCAGTGGTGCAGTGTTTGGCGACATGGCCCGAGGGAGTTTTACCGAACTATTGCACGATGTGCAATATCATCCCATTGGATTTCCTGGTGGTATGAGGTCCGGGGCTATTTCATCAGGTGCAGAACTACCGGGACCATTCGAGGTTCCCCCTAATGTCTATACCCCGGGTATTAGCTGGAATCCATCCCTCCCGGACACTTGATATGCTCCCGGGTGGAAGATTGCTCAATCCACCCGGCTGATTAGCCCGGATGTTATCAGGCATTGGGCGGATCGTGCTTTCCCGCCAGCAGAGCGGATTACCTTCAAGGATTGGACAACGCCCAGCTTGCCGAGAATGCCCTTGGGTCTAGTGTGAATGCAGGTGCTTCCCTATACGAAGTATTGCGCCGTTGGCGTTCTGATTTGGGTGACCTGTTTGATATCCGTGTTTCTCATAGCAAGTTATCAACGGAGGCGGAAATTTTGATGAACTCCCTGAATGATTGCCGAAAACAGCTTGCTGAACTATCAACTGTCCGGGATGCTTATGAGCGAGATAAAACCCGACTGATCAATACTCGTAATGAAGAGAAGCTTGAACTCTTACGCCGTCGGGACCAGCAGGTCCGACGCGTGCTGCTTTTGGAAGACCGTGTGAAGCTCCTTGAAAAAGAATTGCAAACAGAGAAAGAAAATGTGTCCAAGGCCCAGGCCGACCTAGAGAGGTATCAGCAATTGGCTTGGCTGTGGACGTTGAGGGGTACGAGTCTCGTGCTAGGAGAGCGGAAAAGGAGAGGGACTCCATGTTGCAACAGCTCAATGCTTACAAAAGTGATGCTGAAACTGCCAACAACAATGCGGTAGGTCTTTCAAAATAGTTGGATGCTAGTCAAGCCCGGGTGACCCTGGAGACTGACCGTGATTGGCTGATATCGAAGGGTCTTCCGGCCTCCTGGAGTTATATCCGCGGGGTACTCAGTACCAACAGAGACTGAATGATTTCTACCGGACTGCTGTGGAGTCCGGGTACCAAGATGGACTGATGCACGGACACCGTATTGGATCCCTTGGCAGGAAACTACCGGACTCCACTGACCATGAGAAGGAGGTTGAGCAACGAACTTCAAAAGCACTGGAAGCGTTGAGCAGCGATTCCCTAGACGCTCTTACTCAACTACGAAGCCAAGTTGGTGACGAGGGTATGTCCCACATCCGGACGACCCTCGAGCCACTAGTTGTAGGTTCGTCCTCATGTTCCTCGGAAAGTGAATGATTGTTGCATGTCGCTTGTAATTTCCCGTTGTTTACTATTTTCCTAATGTATTCTGAAACGGTTGAATGTACGTTTTAACTTTGTGTACCTTTATTGACGTGGCTTCCACCTATTTGCCTAGTGTGATGATACGTGTCCAGGCTCGAGTAGCGTGTAATGATGAAGTGTCATTTTGTATTTATTACTTGTAATCATGTTGGTGACGTCAGCACTGCAGCTTAACCGTCACATCTACGTGTTAGACGGCGTTGTCAGTGTATTAATTTCAGGTTGTTTAAAATCCCAATGTCCACTTAACCGTCACATTTATTTTCTTTATAAGGTGGGTTTCTTATCATGCATTCGTGCATCCTCTCAACTTCTCACCTGTCATCATGCCTCGTAAGTATGTGTCGCTCAAAAATTATTTGAAGGAGCTTGATGCGCTCGAGGGACTGAGGGAGATGCAACGTCAATCTCGTGAGATCGATGAAACTGTGGATCCTTCAACCCCACCTAATAGCGGGAAGCATAAAGAGGAAAAGAGCATTAGTCCTGTATCGGACCCAAGAACTGCCGGAGTCCCCCCGGATGTGAAAGAGAACAGGGCGGACCTGCCTGATGTAGTTGCTTCTAACCGGTATGGGTTAGTGTACCAGCGTGGTTCTAAGCGTCTTTTATCTCCCTGGGTCACTTCTTCTAATGACGACATGCCCGTGGTCACAGAGATTGGACCTGCATATGACGAGGAGATGAAGATTTATGAGGAACTCTGGATACTTCCTCCTTCCTGCAACCCTGAAGGTGAATTGCTATATACCCCTGCAGAGGTATTTGCAATGTTGGAGGGTTGCATTATTTAGTGTTAGTAGTTTATGTAATAGCCTTATGTGGCTGGTAGTATAGCGCTATGTATATGTGGTAGGAAGTCATGTTTTGAAGGCGATGGATTTTTGTCCTGCCCCTACCCTTATTTTTGTAAAGTTGCTTGTGAAAGCAATTTGTTTATAATGGAACGTACGTGTAAGTATTTCAAATGCCGTAGTAGGCGTCTTATTATTAATGAAAAAACAAAAACTTGTTTACCCGGGATATCGTGGTTATCGGCCGGGTAAACTTACATCAACTAATGAAAAGTTTGCACCATTTAAATGTAGCACTTTCTGAGTTGGGCGGCATTCCAGCTCCTGGGGACTTGGGTGCCATCTAATTGCTTCAAGCGGTATGCCCCTTTGCCTAAGTCTTCAGCGACCTCGTAAGGCCCTTCCCAGTTTGGGCTCAATTTCCCTTGTGGTTGCTGCCTGCTAGCCTCGTTGTCTCTCATGACCAGGTCGCCCACTTTGAACGAGCAACTCTTAACTCTCTTGTTGTAGTACTTTTCCAATAATCTCTTATACCTGGCCTCCTTTATGTAAGCTGCATCTCGCCGGGCTTCCAATGACTCGAGGTTATGCCGTAATAGTTGATCGTTGTTGGCTTCTTGATCGACGTGCCGGGTGGAAGGTATCACTGTTTCTACCGGGATCATTGCCTCCGAGCCGTATGTAAGGCAGAAAGGTGTTTCTCCGTTACTAGTCTTTGGCATTGTTCGATGAGCCCAGAGTACATGTGGCAGTTGGTCGACCCATGATTTTCCTTCTTGGTCTAGCCGCCTCTTGATTCCGTCGAGAATGCTCCTGTTGGCCCTTTCAACCTGGTCGTTGCCCTGAGGATGGGCAACGGACGTGAATACCTGCTGTATGCTCATGCTCTTGCACCACTCCTGTAAGTGTTTGTCAACGAACTGTGTCCCATTGTCACTGACCAGATACAGGGGAACCCCAAAACGACAAACCACATGCTCCCATAAGAACTTCTTGATGTTACTGGCCTCTATCTTGGCCAACGGCTTTGCTTCAATCCATTTCGTGAAGTAGTCAATGGCTACTACTAGGTACTTGAGCTTTCCCGGGGCCAAGGGAAATGGCCCTACCAGATCTATGCCCCACTTTTGGAATGGCCATGCTGCCGTTACCGGGATTAAGTTGTTTTTTGGCCGACACGTCACCGGGGCATACTTCTGGTAGCTGACACACTTCTTGAGTTCTTCCACGGCCATGTTGTGCATTCTGGGCCAATAATAACCTACATTGGTTATCTTTGCCACTACTGCCCGGGGTCCCGCGTGTATGCCGCATATGCCTGCATGAATATCTTTTATTAGGTACTGTGCTTCCGAGGGAGATACGCATCTCAGATCTGGACCCAAGTAAGATTTTTTGTAAAGGACCCCGGCCTGGACCTCATACTGTAGGGACTTGGTCCGGATCTTCATTGCCTCTGCTTTGTCCTCTGGTAGACTCCCGACTGTGAGGTATCTCTGGATGGGAGTCATCCATGAGATTTCCACCGTGTGTACAGAGTGCACGGCAGACACCTGTGTAGACGGGTGCTTTAAGGTTTCAATACGGACGTCTTTATCAGTGCCGGATGATGCGAGCTTGCTGAGTGCATCTGCTATGTCGTTCTTGTGCCTTCTCACATGATGCAACGTGACCTTCTTGAATTTTTCCATGAGCTTTTGTCTTGTCAAGGTACTTGGACATAGACTCATACCTTGCCTCGTATGATTTGTTGACTTGGTTATTCACCAACAACGAGTCTACATGGGCGTCTACCTGGGTGGCACCCATTGCCAGGGCCACTCGTAACCCTACTAGCAGTGCCTCGTACTCGGACTGATTGTTGGAACACTCGAAATCAAAACGCAGGGCATAGAGGAACCTCGCACCTCCCGGACTAACCAATAATAACCCAGCTCCGACACCCTTGCTATTTGAAGAACCGTCGGTGTATAACTGCCACGGGGTGGATCCATCTTCCAGCGTATCTTCTGCTTTTCGGATAACCTCCGGGATTACCTCCCCTTCCGGGATCTCAGTCATAAAGTCAGCTAGGACCTGCCCCTTTACCTCCGTCCTCTTTTTGAAAACTACGTCCAGTGCCCCCAGTTCAATTGCCCATTTTGCAAGTCTTCCGGACACTTCTGGCCTATTCAAAATCTGTCCCAGTTGGAAATTTGTCAGGACTTCCACTTCGTGGGCCTGGAAGTATCGGCGTAACCTTCGAGACATGTGAACCAGTGCTAGCACTAACTTCTCCAATGTAGGATACCTGGTTTCTGCATCGGACAGCGTCCGGCTGATGTAGTAAATCGGGGTTTGGCATTTATCTCTTTCGACTAGAAGAACGGAACTAACTGCATGGTGTCCTGCTGCCAAATACATTTTCAATATCTCTCCTGGACGTGGTGCCGTGAGCATAGGTAAGTTACCAACGAACATCTTCATCTCTTCAAATGCCTTGTCTGCTTCATCAGTCCATCTGAATCTATTCTTGTTCAAGCAATCTTTGAGCGTGGAGATGAATGGCAATGACCGTTCAGCATGCCTGGCGAGAAACCTGTTGATGGCCGCCAGCCTGCCATTGAGTGTTTGAGCTTCCTTTAGTGTTTTGGGGGCAGGCATGTTTTGTATGGCTGCCACCTTCTCCGGGTTAACCCTGAATCCGTCCTTTGATATTATGACCCCCAGAAACTTTCCTTCTTCCACACCAAAAGAGCACTTTCCTGGATTGAGCTTTATGTTGTATTCCCGGAGGGTATCAAACGTTTCTTCGATGTCTTTCAACATCATATATTCCGTTTGGCTCTTTATCACCAAATCGTCCACGTAAACCTCCAGATTCCTACAAATCTGCTGCTCGAATGCCTGATCCATCAGTCTCTGATATGTCGCCCCGACATTTTTCAAACCAAACGGCATTTTAGTGTAACAGTATATACCGGCATCTGTATGAAAAGCCGTCTTGTCCTCGTCTTCTCTAGCCATCTGAATCTGGTGGTACCCTTTGTACGCATCCAAAAAGCATTTGAATTGGAATGGTGCTAGGGAGTCCACTTTAAGATCTATCTCCGGGAGCGGGTAAGCATCCTTAGGGCATGCTTTATTCAAATCTTTGTAATCCACACACATTCTCCATGTCCCGTCGTGCTTTCGCACCATGACTGGATTAGCAACCCACGTGTGGTACTTGGTTTTTCTCAAGATTCCTGCTTCTTCAAGCTTCTTAACTTCCTGAACTACAGCGGCTCTTCAGTCCGGGGCCATACTTCTTTTCTTTTGCATGATCGGCCTTACATTCGGATAGGTGGAAAGCTTGTGTTCCGCCTTTGACCGGGCAATCCCAGTCATGTTAGAGGGTGAGAAAGCAAATACGTCCATGTTCCGTTTTAGCAGCCGCTTTAACTTCTCCTGCGTTGTTGGTGCAAGGGAGCTTCCAATTGTGACTGTCTGGTCGGGGTGTTTCGCACTTAGGACCCATCTCTCTGGCCCCCGGATTCCTGCCGGTGCTTGACGGCAGGCCTTGCTATCGGACACAGCACACACTTTTTCCCCGGAAATAGTGGCGACACCGTGTGGAGTTGGGAACATGATAAATCCTCTGGCAGTGGATACCAAAGCATCAATTCGACCCAAAGTGTACCGGCCGATGATCATGTTGTACTGGGAAGTAGCTGGGATCACTAAGAAGGTGACTAGGATGGTGCGCTCCTTGTAGCCATCGCCCAGGGTCACCGGAAACGTCAACTGTCCTAACGGCTCCACACTTTCCCCTATGAATCCTTTTACCGGGCCATGTGTGGGTGCCAACATTTTCTGGTCTTTGCTCGTCATTCTTCTAAAGCATGGTTCGTAGATGATGTCCTCCGATCTACCCGTATCTACCATGATCCTTTTCATGCTGTAATCACCCACAGCGGCTGATATTACTAATGCTTCCATCCTCAGGACCTTGTAATAAGGTGGCACTGTCATTACTGCTTCCATCCACGGCTCGATTTTTTCAAAACGTCTTTTTGTGCCACTATTTGCTTCTGGCCGTATCGTATTAATCTCTTTGGGCTTCTTTCCGGCTGCTTTATCCTCCCAGGCTGAGGGGCCCGGCTTCATATCCTTGACCAGGTGTGCTAGTTTTCCCGTTCTGACGAAGTATTCTATCTGTCTCTTGAGCTGAAAACAGTCATTTGTATCATGACCGTTACCCTTGTGATAATCACAGAATTTGGACTTGTCTTTTGACGGCGAGTCTTTGACCGGCCGAGGAGTGTTCAGCCTCAGGTTTTCAGTTTCCAGTATCTGGGACGGTGTCTTGATAAGCTCTGGATAATCTAGCTTGGGTTTGGGGGCTGCTTCTCCTCTGCTGGAGTAGGAATCCCGGGACTTCTCCGGTCTTCGTGTATGATCCCGGCGGTCATCCCGGCGTTCATCCCGACGGTCTTCCCTTGAGTAGGGTTGGCCAGACCGTCCCCTGTTTCTAGAACTTCGAGAGTCTTGGCTGTCACCTGCCTTGATAGCTTCCTGCTTTTTTTCGTACCGCATGATTCATGGCGATCGATTTTTCCTGCTTAACATATGCCTTGGCTATGGTCATCATTTCATCCATAGTTTGCGGGTATCCGTGAGGACCGTGGAGTTTCCTCAACAATCCGTCATCATTTATCTCCATGGTGAATGCGGTACATGCCAGCTCTTCAGTGAGGCCTGGGATTTGTAGCCGTTCCTTGTTGAAACGGATTATGAAGTTCTCCATAGGCTCGTTATCTCTCTGGCGAATGTGCATCACCTCATCCCTGTACTTTGTGTGCCTGCGTTGCTGGCTGAACTGTTGTGTGAATCCTTTATGGATTTCTCTCCAATTGGATATGGACCTGGGCGGTAAGCTATCCCACCAGACCCGTGCTGCTCCAACAAGAGTCTGGACAAACATGTGGCACCAGGCCTGCATGGGCCAATCCTTAGATGTCCCCACGGACTCGAAAATGCTCAAATGATCATCGGGATCTCCGGTCCCGTCATACTTACCCACCGTTGACGGGAGCTTCAAGTTTGGAGGCAGTGGAGCATTGGCTATCCTAGCCGAGAACTTGGAATAAGTTGCCATCGCCGGAGGGCGATACGGCCGGGTGAGGTCTTCATCATCGCCTTGATCTTCGTTCTCTTGTGACGCAGCCGGGTTCCGCTGCCGCCCCTGATGAGGACCGGCTGATACACTCGGACCCCCAGGAGTAGTCTCGTAGGTGAGACGTGTACGTCCGTCATTCAATCTTCCGCTTGAGGGTATCTCGGTATGAGGATTCCACCCCGGGAGGGGTGGCTGCATAGGTGGGTACATATATGGGTAAGGGTATGAATATGTACCCCCAGCAGACGGTGCACATATATACCCGTATGGAGACATGGGATAATAGGGCATAAAGGGTTGGTTTCCGGGTGTGACCGGGGTATACGGTGGCATGCTTGGTTGGATAAGGGTCGCTTGTGGTGATGAGGTCATAGCCGCTGAGAGAGCAGCTGAGAAAAGAGGTAAGCTTTGTGCTGCGGTGTACCATGGCATGGACGGCGTAGGAGCCGACACTCGTGCGGCTGGAAAAGTGGTACTGGCAATCGGCCGAGTGTAAGTGGATGATGGGGCCGGTCCTCTCACAAAAGAGAAGAGCCCTTGGAGATTTCCAGACGATGTTGACGTCTGTGCATTGCTTGGCCGAGCAGTTGATGTTCCTAGGGTGAAGCCTGGAGCCACCCCATCCCCTTCTCCTTCTGAGTCCGAAGCGACTGCTCCGTCCACCCGCTCTGCTATAGGGAATTGATTTTGCTTGTCTTCTGCCAAACTGGTGCTCACTATGGCGTTTTGGTTCGAAGCCATCTTGGTTCCTTAGGTTATCAAGCCGGTAACTAACTCCTTGCTTCAGGTCCCACGGATGGCGCCAATGAAGAAGTAAATACCTCTCAGAGTTGACAAG
The DNA here is from genome assembly GCA_028751855.1 of Ambrosia trifida. Taxonomy (NCBI): domain Eukaryota; kingdom Viridiplantae; phylum Streptophyta; class Magnoliopsida; order Asterales; family Asteraceae; genus Ambrosia; species Ambrosia trifida. The sequence goes on along the minus strand of CM054122.1, from coordinate 214,419,251 downwards.
AATAATTTTCCGGCTATGAATGACCACTGAGTTGAACCTAGATGTCTGCAAAATAAAACACCGTTAGGAATCGTCACAGGAAAGGGGGGTTTCCTGTGACCACCCTCCGGCGTGAGAATAAGTATTGGCGTTAAAGGTGAGTAAAGTAAAAGCTCGGTGTGTATGTGAATGAATGTCTCGTTTACCTCCTACCTTTATTTATAACCTCGCCTTTCTTCTCGTAACCGCCTCTCCGGGCCTATCTCCAGGAACCAAATTTCCGATCTTGGTGAAGATAGGCATTATCTTCTTATTCGAACCTTCTTTCCACAATCCTCGGATAAGAGGTTGCGTCTATCGACTTGTTGGCCGGGATCTGGCTAACTGGGCCATTCCGGTCCAAGTCTGCTAATGGGCCGGCCCAAGGCTAGTTAGTCCTTTATGTGGTATGGGCTAATCCATCTGGATTGGGCCTACCTCGTCACTTTTCATGCCATCTCGGCAACCACACTTCTTGTTTCTACTCGAGCCCATTAGTTTCGATTATCATCCTGATAATCACTATCACGATCTTCATCACACCGATTCGTGTCACACGGTCCGGTCCCCCACTCATTGAATCACTCAAGTTAATCGTCACCTATTCGAAACACACCCTTCAGGTCTCTCACAAATCTATATCGCCTCACACGATAGATTTCTCACCTTGTCTTGATTGCCTCACACAATTTTCTCTTCACACATTGACTTCTTAAAAAAATATCTCACCGCTTCTTCCCTTACACCTATCAAAACTTCAAAGCTCAATTGATTCCTTGTTTTTCTCGTACAACACCACAAAGACCTCCAATTTAATTCATCCCCAATTACAAGAAACCATTAAACAATCTGTTGCCTTTGGAATCAAACACAAATCCACCTACACTAGCTTATCGTTCCTTCTTTTTTCCTCTTTGGTTGCAAACACAACAACCCTTACTCCCTTAGTTATCCCTTTAGTAGATCGAATGAAAACCAACAGTGTAGGTTCATTCCTGCTATTTTTCCGATCACACAACACGACTCAATCTCCGCTGCTTTGGTTTTATCAAATCTCAAGACAAACCAAACAGTCCTTTTTTTATTTTTAATCAATATATCATAGATCGATCAAATAGGTTTTCACTGCCCGGGAACACACCGTACTCGTGTTTCACCGTATCACACGGTACCACCCTGAATCACTCGGGTATACTTCACACCCCTCGCAAGTGTTTGAACTTTCACTCGATCAGACTCGCTCAGATCGATTATTACCGTGGTTGACTCGCACAACCAACCCACAAATCGTTTCTCACGATTTTTAAGTTTGTCTCGCACAAAACTTCTAGATGATCTCTCACAGATCACAAAACTGAACCGCTCGCAGGTTCGTCTTCCTCGGTGGTGATTGAACAGGCCTTCAATCGTATGCGCTCTGATACCAATTGTTGGAACAACCGGGTCATAAACACAACCAGATATTGTGAGAAACATACTCACGACTCTTTTTTTTTATTAAATAAAACCATCACACAAAATAACAAAGCATTGAACCCTATTTATACTAGACAAAACTTGGTCACCAAGTTACCTATTCTAGTCAAATAATGACTCCTTATTAGATAATTATACCAACTAAACTTATTTAAATTTAACCGATAAACATCATATTAAACAAATAATTAAATCAAGATTAATCCTAAATTGCATACATTAATAGTATACAACTGTTGATCAACTTAGTGATTATAATATTATAGCGTTAGGAATATTCTTTTAAATGAACGTCTATTTTGAGACAGAAGAAGCATAGTTATGATTGAGTTTAACAATAGAAATAACAATAATTATATCTATTTTAACCTATGTCTAAATTGACGAGTGTAATCCACAATTTTAAAAGGTAAATACACTTATCAAATTAACATCTTGATTGGGAATAAATGTTATTCTTTATTCTCATACTTACAAAAAAATATAAAGTAAACACTATTTTACTATACTTATACTATACTTATTTAATGTTATTGGGCCAGTTAATTAAGATTTTTTTGAACGGCTTAAATTACATTAAACATTAAGGGTAACAACACCTTAGCTTCAATGAATTTGATGTGTATGAAAAATATATGAGGAGATAGAGTGATGACATAATTAGTTGATATAACCTATTATCTTCTATTAGGTGCATTCTTTTTTCTCTTATTCAAAATTAAATAGTTGATATAACCTATTATATGCATCGTGTTCGCGGATCAAATCCAAGACGAGTTAAAAATCATGTGACACATAAACCCGAACATAACACAAAGTTCTTATACGATGTATCTCCCCTAGTTGGGTTAAGGGATAGTGGCTTCGTAGCAGGGCAAGCGGTGCGGAAAGCAGAAACAAAGAAGGTAGAAAAACATGCTAAAGCCTGCGAGGAGAACCAACACGTTTTTGTACCATTGACTTTTGATACATTTGGCTCATTGGCACCATAGGCTACCCGTTTCCTGACCAGGGTACAGCGGGTTATTCATAGTAGTGTCTCGGCTTCGGGTGGGCAGGGTTACGTTTTTAGTAGATTAGGATTTGCTATTCAGAAAGGGTTAGCGGCGCAGCTTGTTGCCCGCTTGCCCGTTATCTTAATGTAATTTTCTTTGTCCGGGAAGTTCAACTTGTTTATTTTTAATGAATAATAATATTTTTATAAAAAAAATACTCCTTTGATAAAAAAAAAATGTCACAAAATGATTTGTTTAACCTGATAGTGTGACAACATATGAACTTTAGAGACATCAATTGTACTCACTAAACTCACAAAACGTAAATTACATTACTTTGTAAGTCACCCCAAACTTAAAAGACATAAGGTATGTTAAGCAAAAGTAGCTGGTTGTTGGAAGCTGAAAGCTGGTGGCTGGAAGCTGATAGCTATAGTTTTTTAAATATATTTTGGTGTTTGGGAGAGTAGCCGGAGCTTTTAATAAAATGTATAAAATGACCAAAATTGGCATTAACTAAAAGCTTGTATGTATGTTTTTTATTTTTGTGGTATTTACTCATTAAAAGCTTGTAGCTAGTATGAGTTTTTTCTTAAACGCTAGTACTAATAGCTTTTCAATATAGAGTTTTTTTTTCTCATAACCTAAAAGTTTGAAGCTCCTCAACCAAACAAGACTTTTTATTGATTATGAGTTTTTTCTTAAAAGCTTGAAGCTTAAAGCTCATAAAAAATTCATTTACAAACATACCCATAATTTGTAATTTGCCTTTAAAAGATAAATGTATATAAATATTTGAAGCACTAATACAAATAAATAGAAAAACTTATAAATTAGCGAGGTTGATCCGAACATAATCCGAACGTTTGGGTATTCAACCCAAACTTGTATACTAAACATAAACATGTTTTATAAATTATATGTTAGCTTATGTCATCTAAGAAATTCACTCCTGGTTAAATTGTTTTTTGAGGTTAATTGTTTTCGTTATGCAATAATATAATTTCGCCCGGCGCCGCCCTACGAGTAAAATATATGCTGCATGGGTCGTATCCTATATATTAACTTCTAATCACTATCACCCCTCACTCCAAACGAAATTGTTCTTTTCATTTATAAATACTTGTTTAATTTAATTTAAGGTAATATAGGAGTGTATATAATAAAAACTTATATATACTAGATTAGCTTTATATTAACAATATAAACTTATAATATATATCAACATGCATCAAGTCGTCAGCACAAACACTACTTGTCGTTACTGAATATCACATTCTGGCCGTCATCGGTGATTACTTAATTGGTTTTTATCGACTAAGGCAAAGATATCTTTGCCATCATAGCCATGTAGTTGTAACCGTCACCTCGACTCGTTAAAACGCTATTGTGTTACCATCACAATATATGTCTTTGCCGGCCAGTAAGCAACCAATTGGCCAACGTACTTAGGGCACGTAATTCTAGGAGCACCGTGTGTTTTTTTTATTGAGAACCCATTTAATATTTAAAGCTGAGGCTAATAAAAATCAAATCTTTTATGTTGTTAAGTAACACATAAAACATTTATGGGCCCAATATCCATTTGCATATTGAATTCGCTAAAGCCCAAAGGACATGTTTTTTAACGGCTCGGAGAAGACACATCATCAGGGACGCCACTGTGTCTTTTCGCTCAAAACCAACCGTCCTTAGTATGTGATTAGACAATAGTAACGTCAATATGGGGCTAACTTACGTGCCTCTTAGAGACGAGGTCACACGGGCAAAAGAGTCTTTTAAAATTATTGATGTAAAGTATAACTGAACAATTTCTGTTAAAAAATAGACTATTAATATTTTTTTTGAAAAGAAAATTTCATTCAAAAGCTCAACTCGATCAGTCCTCAAAGCGAGGACCTACGAGGAAACAAACAAAACCTATCAATCCAAAGGATATACACACCATTTTTTCCAATCCATGTCTTTCCATCTAGACCTATTACAAATCCATAAAAACGTTGTCGACTTAACATTCGCAACTACCTCAATCGGCCTTCGTTTTGTATTGTTGAAAATACGGTTGTTGCGTTCATTCCAAATCGCCCACATCGTCGTATAAACGATGCCTCTAAGCACTTGTCTCGCTTTCTTTGGCTTAGATTGGCTTTCCGGCATCTTAATAATATCCAGCACATCAAACAAAAGATTTGGGCTTAATCGACACCAACTTTCAATCCTATACCACACCTCTTGAGAAAACAAACACCCTGTAAATAGATGGATTGCAAACTCTAGATCAGAAAAGCAGAAACAACAGCTCGTTTGATGCGGACTAAAACCACGTTTAATGAGTTCGGCAATAGTGGGAAGGCAATTTAACGCGACCCTCCACACCATAACCTTGCATTTTAAAGGGATCCAAACCTTCCACTTGATCAGGGAACGTTGCGCCATCGTGTTGTTGTTGGACAGAAGCCGTTTGGCTGAACTGACTGTAAACATACCATCTTCTTAGGGCTTCCATTTCCAGCCGTCTGTACCACTCGACCATTCCCAGTCATGAATGTCGCCTAAAAGCTGGAATAGTTTTGTGATTTCTGCATAGGACCTGGGTTCATAACGCCATTCCCAGTGTAACACCCTAACCGATGGCGGAAACATCGGGATGTCACGTGTTGATGATTGTTCAGTAGCTCATGGTGAATAATAAATTTCATTAAATGAATTAAATAAATTACATACAATTGTTCTACAAGAATTCGTACATCAAATGAATAATACTATGTACACATCTTCAAGCATTAACTAAATTCTTCAAGCAAGTGGAACCTGAAACATGTTAAGTTTGAAAATATTTTGGGTCAACAAAAGTTGGTGAGAATTACATAGGTTTTGATAATCGAATAAAACTTGTACAATTCAAGTGTCATGGCAAGTCTAGTCCATATGTGAAAACATACTAGAAGTAAATCGAGTGCATAATCAACCCTTGTGACTGTTGTATTGTGGTACATCCCATACGCTCATGGTTCACTCGTTTATGTTATGCGATAACAATCACCCACGCTACCTTTGTAGGAGGCACGTATCCGGGTGGGATTGTCAGTCCAATAGATCTATCATTGTATACCGTCGGCTGATCAATGTTAATGATTATGCTAGAATATTGTGCTTACCCTAGTCATGTTTAAGACATAATGCAACATAGAAAAACACATAAACACTTTATGATTGAATTGCATATAGAATGTTGTAACATGTTTCACCCCAAAAATAGTGATAAATAGAAAACGGGCTATGTAAAACTCACCTTAGCAAAATGTTATGTCTCGTGAAAAAAATAGAATAATGTGTTGTGAATGTATGCGAGGCGAATCCCAAAGACTCAACAACGTAGCTAGTCCAAATTGAAGAAAACGAAAAAGAAAGAATATCAAGCTTCCAATTCGCCAATTACAAGAGCTTATAATCAAAGCTTCAATTGTAGAAGTAATAGACTATAGAAGAAAGGTATAAGGGAAAGTTTAATCGAATTGAAACAATCGATTTAGAGGTGCAAAGTATAATGGGTCATAGGTGTAACATTTCGCACTAAATAAATATACGTTACGGATTAAAACAACAAGCCTTATTATTATTATTATTATTTTTGGTGATATTTTGAACCCCAATACAATGATAATTATTCATACATATATCTCTATATATATATGTATATATATATATAGTAATAATAATAATAAAAATAATTTTCAGATTTTATATATATATATATATATATATATATATATATATATATATATAACAACAACAACAACAACAACCGAACCCAGGGAATCCCACGAATAGCGACGCTATTAGTAGGGTCTGGGGAGGGTAAGATGTAGGCAAACCTTACCCCTATCTTTAGAGATAGAGAGGCTGCTTCCAGAGAGACCCCCGGCTCGAAAAGAACAAGTGCACACTATATATTTATGGATAATTAGGCAATCACAAAACACTAAAAAAATGTATAACATACTATAACATACAAATATATATATATATACATCTATATACATACATGCATAGGGACCATCCCTAATTCCTAAGAAATCTAAAATCCTAAAAAATCTTTAACTTTAATCCTAAGCCTCCACGAATTCCTATCTTGGACCATATCCTCAGAGAGGTGTAATTCTAACAAATCTTGCCTAATCCGATCGACCCAAGTCAATTTGGGTCTGCCTCTACTCCTCCTCCCCTCCACCGTGAGGTGTTCCACTCTTCTGACTGGGGCTGTCGTGTGTCTCCGCTTCACATGTCCAAACCATCTTAATCTCCCCTCCTTTATCTTATCTGCTATGTTGGCCACTTCTAACCTCTTCCTAATCTCCTCATTTCTAATCCTATCTAACCTAGTGTGACCACACATCCACCTCAACATTCTCATCTCCGCCACTTCCATCTTTCGTAACTGTGTCTTTTTGATGGCCCAACAGTCTGTCCCATACATCAAAGCAGGTCTAACTGCAACCCTATAAAATTTTCCCTTTAGTTTAGTTGGGAACCTCTTATCGCACAAGACTCCAGAGGCTGCTCTCCACTTACACCATCCAGCCTGAATACGATGTGCGACGTCGCTATCAATCTCTCCGTCCCTTTGGACAAACGTTCCTAAGTACTTAAACTTAGTTACTTGCGGGACCACATGACCCTCAATGGTGATCTGGGTGTGATCTTCGTAGTTTGTCCCGCTGAAGTCGCAGTGCATGTACTCCGTCTTAGAGCGACTAATCCTTAAACCTTTTCCCTCCAAAGCTAAACGCCATCCTTCTAACCTCATATTCAAACTTTGCCTAGTTTCCGCGATTAATACAATGTCGTCAGCAAAAAGCATGCACCACGGTAGTGTCTCCTGAATGGCCTTAGACACCTCGTCTAGGATAACCGCAAAAAGAAACGGGCTCAACGCAGACCCTTGGTGGAGCCCTACCTCCACGGGAAAGAAATCAGTATCTCCTACAGGCGCACGAACACTAGTTTCAGTCCTATCATACATATCTCTAGTAATGTCAACATACTTACTCGGGATCCCTCTAGCTTCCAAACTATCCCAAATCAGTTTACGAGGTACACTATCATAGGCCTTTTCCAGATCAATGAACACCATATGGAGGTCTCGTTTCTTTTCCCTATACTTTTCCATCAGGCTCCTTAGTATGTATATCGCTTCCGTAGTTGACCTCCCTGGCATGAAGCCAAATTGATTTACAGTAACATGGGTTTCTCTTCTAATCCTAGTCTCAATTACCCTTTCCCATAGTTTCATAGTATGACTCAGCAGCTTAATTCCTCTGTAATTCCCACAACATTGTGCGTCTCCTTTGTTCTTATATATAGGCACTACAACACTACTCCTCCACTGATCTGGCATTCTTCCAGATTTAAATATAAGGTTGAAGAAAATAGTAAGCCATTGCACTCCTTCCTCTCCCAAACACTTCCAAACCTCAATCGGGATGTTGTCCGGGCCAACTGCCTTAGCCTTTCCCATCTTCCTAAGTGCTGCCCTCACCTCTTCCTGTGTGATACGGCGACAGTAGCAGTGGTTTCGTTGTGTCGTTTGGATAGCTGGGTTCTCGCTCTCCTGGTAGTGAGCCATCCCGTCATTGAAAAGACCGTAAAAGTACGCTTTCCATCTCAGCTTTATGTCATCCTCCTTGACTAAAACATGCCCATCCTCTCTCTTTATAAACTTAACTACCCCTAAATCTCGCTTCCTACGCTCCCTAGCTTTTGCAATCCTGAACATATCATGTTCCCCCTCCTTTGTTTCCAGGCGCTCGTACATCTTCTTATATGCCGTGTTCTTGGCCTCAGTCACTGCCTTCTTCGCCTCCATCTTGGCCTTCTTGTATGCCTCCCTCAAAGTCACCCGATTCTCCTCATCGGTGCACCCCAAAAGCTCCCTAAAACTCGTATGCTTATCTCTTATTTTGTTTTTCACATCCTCACTCCACCACCAGGACTCCTTATGCTCGCCGACTTTTCCTGAAGTAACCCCTAGAGTATCATGCGCCACTTGGGTAATTGTGGTCGCCACATCCTCCCACATTTGGTTTGTGTCCCCCACAAGTCGAGCTGATAATCTGGAGATGACCTTATCTCGGAAAACTATACTGTTATCTCCCTTCAAGTTACCCCAACGGGTCCTAGGTCGCAATCTTCTCTCCCTCCTAACAATTCTTTCACTCATGGCTATATCTGCCACCAGTAGACGGTGTTGGGCCACTGCGGCCTCCCCTGGTATAACCTTGCAGTCCTTCCACCATCGTCTATCGCCTTGCCTCATCAAAATATAATCTATCTGAGTGCTACGACCCCCACTGCTAAAAGTAATTAATTGAGATTCTCTCTTCCTAAAGAACGAGTTTAAAATGCCTAAGTTATGGGCCACCGCAAAGTCTAAAAGGTCCCTACCTGGGTCGTTCCTAACCCCAAACCCAAAGCCCCCATGAACTGCTGGAAAACCATCGATATCCTTGCCAATGTGGCCGTTAAAATCACCTCCTATACAGATTCGCTCCCTTACCGGTATAGCACTCACAACCCCGTCTAGGCACTCCCAGAAGTCTCTCTTTTCCTGGTCCCCTATTCCCGCTTGAGGTGCGTATGCACAAACCAATGCCACTACTTCCCCCCCCAGAACCAACCTTAATACCATTATCCTATCATTGTGCCGCACCACTTCGACCACATTTCTATACAAATCCAACGCCACTAGAAATCCCACTCCGTTCTTTGTCCCATTTGACCCCGAATACACTAATTTGTACCCATTACACTCTGCCCCTTTATGCCCCTTCCACCTAGTCTCTTGTAGGCATGCTATCCCTACCTTGTGTTTTTTGAGTGTGTCAACCACCTCCAACAATTTACCACTAAGAGTACCTACATTCCAAGACGCAACACGCAACTTATGCCCTCTAACCCTTCCCTTGCCTACACCTCTCTTCCTTGGACACGGTCTCAAGTAACCATGACGACTCCTATCTTCTATGGTTGCAGTATATCACTCACACAGGTGACAGGACACCCACGCACCCGAGATACGACAATAATACCCAATCACTACAAAATAAAACAACTATGTATCTCACTAAACACTGTATCTAGCAATATCGAACATATGTTGTCAAGAATTTCTTATAAATATGTTGGATATGTAGGCTATATTAAAAATTATGGGTGGCAAAATGGGTAAGTTGGGTGGGTTTGGTTGTTGGGTTAGGATGGGTATGGGTCAAGATGGGTAGATTAAAAAAATGGGTTAGGATGGGTTGGGTCAGGATGGGTTTGGGTATAGATGGGTTTGGGTATGGATGGTTTGGATTAAGATAGGTTCACATTAAAATAAATTAAAATTTTTTAAAAAAATTAAAATAACAATAAAAAATTTAAAAAGTAAATAAAATTTAAAAAATAAAATTAAAAAAATAAAATAAAAAAAAACAAAAATAAACTTAAATATAAAATTTTAGGGGATCTGAAGTATTTCATTTTGAACCGAACCGGTTCGACCCTATCGGGCTGGATAACAACCCGGACCGTTACGACCCGGCCAGGCCGGGTAGCGACCAGAACTGTTTCGACCTGACCCGTCCCGTAACGACCTGGACCGTTTCGACCCGGCCGTTTCAACATGACTCGTCCCGTTTCGACCCGGCCACGTCCGGTAGCGACCCGGACCGTTTCAACCCGGTCGGGCCCGGTAAAGACCCGGACCGTTTTGACCCGACAAGACCGGTAGCGACCCAGACCGTTTCGACCCGACCGGGCCCAGTAACGACCCAGACCGTTTCGACCAGACCCGTCCCGTAGCGACCCGGATTGTTTCGATCGGGCCGGGCCCGGTAACGACCCGGACCGTTTCGACCCGCCTGGGCCCGGTAGCGACCCGGACCGTTTCAACCCGGTCGGGCCCGGTAAAGACCCGGACCGTTTCGACCCGAAAAGACCGGTAGCGACCCAAACCGTTTCGACCCGACCGGGCCCGGTAACGACCCAGACCGTTTCGACCTGACCCGTCCCGTAGCGACCCGGATTGTTTCGACCAGGCCGGGCCCGGTAACGAGCCGGACTGTTTCGACCCGCCCGGGCCCGGTAGCGACCCGGACCGTTTCAACCCGGTCGGGCCCGGTAAAGACCCGGACCGTTTCGACCCGACAAGACCGGTAGCGACCCAGACCGTTTCGACCCGACCGGGCCCGGTAACGACCCAGACCGTTTCGACCTGACCCGTCCCGTAGCGACCCAGATTGTTTCGACCGGGCCGGGCCCGGCAACGACCCGTACCATTTCGACCCGCCCGGGCCCGGTAGCGACCCGGACCGTTTCGACCCGGCCGGGCTCGGTAGCGACCCGGACCGTTTCGACCCGACGGGACATGTAGCGACCCAGACCGTTTCGACCCGACGGGGCCCGGTAGCGACCCGGACCGTTTTGACCCGACCGGGCCCGGTAGCGACCCGGACCGTTTCGACCTGACCAAGCCCGGTAACGTCCCAGACCGTTTCGACCCGACGGGGCCCGGAAGCGACCCGGACCGTTTCGACCCGGCCGGGCCCGGTAGCGACCCGGACCGTTTCGACCTGACGGGACCGGTAGCGACCCGGCCGGGCCTGGTAACGACCCTGACCGTTTCGACCCGACCGGGCCCGGTAACGACCTTGACCGTTTCAACCTGACCCGTACCGTAGCGACCCGGATTGTTTCGACCCGACCGGGCCCGGTAGCGACCCGGACCGTTTCGACCTGGGCGGGCCCTGTAACGACCCGGGCCGTTTTGACCCGACGGGACTGGTAGCGGCCCGGACCGTTTCAACCCGACCGGGTCCGGTAACGACCCGGACTGTTTCGACCCGACCGGGCCCGGTAACAACCCAGACCGTTTCAACCTGACCCGTCCCGTATCGACCCGGCCGGGCCCGGTAGCGACCCAGACCGTTTTGACCCGACCGGGCCCGGTAACGACCCAGCCGTTTCAACCTGACCCGTACTGTTTCGACCCGACCGGGCCCGTTAGCGACCCGGACCGTTTTGACCTGACCGATCCCGTTTGCAACCTGGACCGTTTCGACCCGACCGGGCCTGTCAACGACCAGACCATTTCGAACCGAATGAGCCGGTCAACAACCCAGACCGTTTGGACTCGATTAAGCCTGCTAACGACTCGAACCATTTCGATGAGGTTGGTCTCGTTAACGATTCGTGTTGTTTCGACATGGTCGTCCGTTAACGACCCGAACGATTTCAAACCGACTGGGTTATCAACAAATGCACAAGATATAATTTTTTGTTTTTAGTGACATTGATTTCTATGAGGCACCAACACTTTTGGTGTTGGGTGAGTTTTAATTCAGATTTGTATATGATTATCTAAAAATACCCATCCTGACCCATTTATTTTTTTTGACATACCCATCCTGACCCACTTACTTATTTCCTACAATTAAAATTACCCATCCTAACCCCCTTGAAAATTATACTAAACCCATTTTAACCCATAAGGTCAAATTTTAAACCCAAAACAACCCAAACTCAACTAGATGGGTTGAAATTGCCAGGTCTATTAAAAATGCTTTCAAACAGTATAAATAGTCAAAAAAAAAAAAAAAAAAAAAAAAAAAAAAAAAAAAAACACAAAATGGTTTTTTTATCACTTAAAGGATCGGGTACACCTGTGTTTTTGTTAAGAAAGGTGATTATTATTGTACTAAAGGTTTAACTTTGGAAACCAACTAAAGCCCCAAACTTTCGTACCCTTGATATCTTGACAGTTCACAAAACAAAACAATGTTGATTACCCAACAATACTTGGTGGGTCCTGTTCCTCAACAATTATGCACGAAGCTCTTCAAAAATCGGTTGGCGGGTAAGAATCGAGTGACTTATGATGGAAAGAAGGTTATGGTGTTAGGGTCCTTGAGGTTTTAAAGTAAGTTGTTAAATAAATTTTGTACCAAACGTTAGTTAGGATAGAGTGCACCTGGGTTTTGGTTGAGATTGTCGTCGGGTCTGTAACCGGAAATCGGAACGGAAAACCTTTACCCTGGTCGTAGATGTTTGCCGTGACTTGACTGCGTCTGAAGGCTCACCGGGGCTGCTCCAGAGACGTGGGAGAGGGGGCGTTGAATGAGTTATACCTGCAAAAACAGATGAGAGTTGCCGGAAACTAGCCGGAAAAAGGCCAAGATTTTGATCGGAAAGGACAGAAATATGGCCGTTGGCCCGAGAGTGAAAAAGGACGGTCCCTTTTGTACGGAAAAAGGCCAAGATGTTATGCAAGTTTTTTTTTTTTTTTTTTTTTTTTTTTTTTTTTTATATATATATATATGTTTAGTTTTACCCAACAACCCAACCCTATTATTATTAAACCCTTCTTTTATTAAACCCTTATTTGTATTTTATAAATTCATTTTAAAAATACTAAAACTCTTTTAAAAATTCTACAAAAATTATTTTAAGTTAAACTAATGAAAAAGTTTAACTTACAATTTTTAGTTTTCAAAAATTTATTTATTTAATATATTTAATAAATAAATCAAGTTTATTCCATTTTCTTTATAAAATTCTATAAAAATATCAAAACGATCTTATAAATTCCCACAAAAATTTATTCTGAGTTTTTATAACATTAAGCTTTTCAGAAATGATTTTTATTTCTGAAAAATCATTTATTTAATATTTTTAATCAATTTTTGTTAGATTTAATCATAATTAAATCATAATAAATCCAATTTTTAATATTTTTGCACCAAAATTTTATACAAATTATTTCTGAATATTTAGAACAGAAATATAAATTTTAAACTTAAAATTCTTTAATTTTAATATTTTTAGATATTAAAGTTAAATTTTGACTATTTGTTATAAATAGAATTAATATTCTATTTTAAAGAAAATAATTTTGTAAAAATTATTTTTACACTTTAAATACATTATTGTGACCATCATAACTTTAAATTTCCTAAAAAGATTTCTGGTTATTTATTTATTAATATTCCCTCAATTATCAAACGTTTTTTGATATTAATCAAACAAGCATTTATCCCCAAATTCGAAGCCCTAGAACATATACATTTGTAGACTAGATAGACTTAGACATATTTATTACCTTATTATAGGGTGATACTTGACACATTTGGGCAACACACTATTTCTCAAGAGATAACATTTTGCTAAGGTGAGTTTTACATAGCCCCTTTTCTATTTATCACCATTTTTGGGGTGAAACATGTTACAACATTATTTATGCAATTCAAACATCAATGTGTCTATGTATTTTTCTATGTTGCATTATGTCTTGAACATGACTAGGGTAAACACAATTCCAGCATAAACATTCATCAGCCAAACGGTATACATTGATAGATCTATTGGACTGACAATCCCACCCGGATACGTGCCTCCTACAAAGGTTGCGTGGGTGTTTGTTACTGCAATATAAACGAGTGAACCATGAGCGTATGGGATGTACCACAATACAACAGTCACAATGGTTGATTATGCACACGATTTACTTCTAGTATGTTTATGCATATGGACTAGATTGCCATGACACATGAATTGCACAACAATTTTATTCGATTATCAAAACCTATGTAATTCTCACCAACTTTTGTTGACCCAAAATATTTTCAACTTAACATGTTTCAGGTTCTACTAGCTTGAAGATTTGCTTGAAGATATGTGCATAGTTTTATTCAAATTGATGTACGAATTCTTGTAGAACAATTGTATGTAATTGATTTAAATCATTTAATGAAATTTATTATTTACCATGAGCTACTGAACAATCATCATTACGTGACATCCCGATGTTTCCGCCACCAGTTGGGGTGTTACAGATTGGTATCAGAGCCATGGTTATAGGGAATTAGGTTATTAGAAAAATAATCTAGTCTATAACCATAGGATTTAACCAGTACTTGCTTCTTTTATTTGCTATTCTCTATCTCCCTCCTACTTCATATCCCTACTTTCATCCCTACAAGAAGGTTGCTCTCCATCACTGGATTCACTCTTAGACTAATAAGGCAAAATCCTCAGGTTTAACCTGAACCACCTTGAGATCTCGTCGAAGTTCTAGATTTTAATAACGAACACGTGCAATCTGGAAGGGTGAACGCCTGTATTCTGAGTCTTCTGTCTAGGCTGGCATTGTGCATATATCCCAATCAGACGAGGGACCCGGATGCCTACCTGGGAATTCTCGGGATGAGTGTTCACTTATAGGCTAAAGCATGTCTTCATATGTTATTAGAATCTAGAATCTTTGATAAGTCAACGTTTTCGTTTATTCGTTTTAATGAATAAATGATTACATTCCTTATATAACCTCATTCATTTCATTGTGTCTCTTACAGATCATGCCTCCACGTCGCAGTGCTCGTCTTAACAGTGGTGACAATCATGATGAAGGAAGTAGCAATCACAACCACAACCACGATACTAACCACAACAACAACAACAACAACAATGGAGTTGATGCTCAACTGGCTGCAATCATTTCTCAACAAATGGCGCAACAAATCGCAACTCTGGTTCCCAACTTACTAGCTCAAGTCATCCAATTGAACGGCAACGGGAACGGCAACGACAACGGGAATGGGAATGGTCTTCGAGCCTGCACTCTCAAGCACTTTAATTCTTGTAATCCCCCAATGTTCAGTGGAGAAGAAGGAGCTACAGGACTCCTACAATGGTTTGAGGGTATTGAAAATACCTTCATTAACAGTGAATGCCCCGACAACTTTAAAGTCCGTTATGCCATGAGTGTTCTTCACAAACGAGCACTCACTTGGTGGAATGAAGAAAAACGCACTCGCGGAGCTGAAGCTGCACTAGCCTTAACTTGGGATCAAGCTAAAGACATTATGAAGGCAGCGTTCTGTCCTCGTAATGAAATTAAGAAGTTGGAAGATGAATTTCATGATCTTGCTCAAGACAGTGGGGAAAACCTTGCTTACAACACTCGTTTTCACGAACTTAGCTTACTGCTACCCCACAAAGTCACCCCTTTGCCCATTGCTATCGAAAAATACATTGGTGGCTTACCGATGCAGATCCAAGACACGGTGTGGGGAAGGAACCCTGCTACTTTGGAAGAAGCAAAGCGTTTGGCTGCCACCCTAACAGATAACCATGTGAAGGCAGGAACCCTGACTCGTAAAGGGGAAAAGAAAAAGGATACTCCCCAACCTGCCGTTGAAATCAAAACTGAGGCCTCAACCAACGGAAAGTGCAAGGTTAGGAATTTTGCAATAGACACCACTGCCCCACCCAACAAGAAACAATACAACGGGAAGCTACCTAAGTGTGACACCTGCCAGTATCACCACCCAACTCAAGTACCCTGCCGACAGTGCACCAATTGTCAAAGGTATGGGCATCTTGCAGATGCTTGTCGAATCCCTGCTACAAACGCTCTTGATGCTCCAAATAACCCCGCTTGAGACCCTCCAGCTACTTAACAGCAAACCCCACCATTTGAATGATGTCTATTTCCTCTTTAATTCTATGTATTAACACTTTTTGGATTCAAGAAATAAATTCAAGTATTATCATAACATCTGTGTGCATGCTTGTTTGAATGTGAATTAATTGCTATATCTATAATCATACTTGCTTACTTGTACAACAATTAGTGGACTACCAAACAATCTACTCAACGGTTGGTAAAGGTCATCATGTCTTTTTAACAGTCGGGAGAGGCCCTACAACCTGCTCAACGACTGGTGGAGACTATCGAACCTGCTCAACAATCGGTAGAGTCATAAAAGGACGCAAAACCTTAATGTAAGGTAAATTGGTAATTACGGTCCGGAACGTAATCATAAATTTACAGGTACATTAAGGTAGTGAGGAATTTTATCAAGGTTTTCGGTAGTCGACCAATTGTAAACTTGGTGTCTTTCTTTAACTTCGGGACGAAGTTCCTAAAAGTAGGGGAGACTGTAACATTTCGCACTAAATAAATATACGTTACGGATTAAAACAACAAGCCTTATTATTATTATTTTTGGTGATATTTTGAACCCCAATACAATGATAATTATTCATACATATATCTATATATATATATGTATATATATAGTAATAATAATAATAAAAATAATTTTCAGATTTTATATATATATATATATATATATATGTTTAGTTTTACCCAACAACCCAACCCTATTATTATTAAACCCTTCTTTTATTTTACCCCACCTGAGCCCACCTGAGGCAGGCCCAACCAGACAAGCCCAAGCCCAAAGAAATCCCTCCCCCTTTTTGCTGTTAAAAAAAAGGTGCTATAACCGGGTTTCGAACCCGCGCCGAGCCAAACCCAACACAACCACCCAACCAACTGAGCCATATCAGTCCTTTGTCTCTATACGAACTTGATTATTATTTATAACAACTCTGTTTTCGTGTCTGCTGCTTCCTGTCACGTCTGTACAGCGACCGAACTTAGTCAAGATCCTTTCTTGACTTGTGATTGAACCAATTAGGGAAAATAATTGACTAATTTAATTTCGTGACATGTAAGTGACGGGTATTACACGTATTATACCCTAATAAACGCATTCAAAACATCCAATTTGAAGCTAATCACGCGTTTGGTTTTAAAACCAAGTCAAACTTACCAATTCATCGTTCCAGATCATTACACTATAAATTGAACGTTTCTGAACCTTCACAACTCGCCATTATCTCTTTCTCAATCCCCAATTCTTCATTTTAATCTTCTGTTCTTATTATACGATCGCGTTTTTGACTTTTCAAGTTGACTAGCCGTTCGTAAACAATTCAACTTTGTAAGTTTAATTTCTGTTGTGGGTTTCATTAATCGGCCTACACACAATGTTTACCCTATGATTAATTGGGTTAACATTGTGTGATTTAATCAATTGCAAAAGCTAGGGCTCATATGTTTCATTTGGGGAAGAACACTGAACTCGCCCATGTGTTATAATTTTAACAAACTGAAACCAAACACAACCACTGGTCTGGACCAAGTGGTTGTGCCTGGTGACTCTGACCCGGCTGACACAGAGTTCGAATCTCAGCAACATCATTCTTTTTCTTTTTGTTGTTATATATATATATATATTATTTGTATTTTATAAATTCATTTTAAAAATACTAAAACTCTTTTAAAAATACTACAAAAATTATTTTAAGTTAAACTAATGAAAAAGTTTAACTTACAATTTTTAGTTTTCAAAAATTTATTTATTTAATATATTTAATAAATAAATCAAGTTTATTCCATTTTCTTTATAAAATTCTATAAAAATATCAAAACGATCTTATAAATTCCCACAAAAATTTATTCTGAGTTTTTATAACATTAAGCTTTTCAGAAATGATTTTTATTTCTGAAAAATCATTTATTTAATATTTTTAATCAATTTTTGTTAGATTTAATCATAATTAAATCATAATAAATCCAATTTTTAATATTTTTGCACCAAAATTTTATACAAATTATTTCTGAATATTTAGAACAGAAATATAAATTTTAAACTTAAAATTCTTTAATTTTAATATTTTTAGATATTAAAGTTAAATTTTGACTATTTGTTATAAATAGAATTAATATTCTATTTTAAAGAAAATAATTTTGTAAAAATTATTTTTACACTTTAAATACATTATTGTGACCATCATAACTTTAAATTTCCTAAAAAGATTTCTGGTTATTTATTTATTAATATTCCCTCAATTATCAAACGTTTTTTGATATTAATCAAACAAGCATTTATCCCCAAATTCGAAGCCCTAGAACATATACATTTGTAGACTAGATAGACTTAGACATATTTATTACCTTATTATAGGGTGATACTTGACACATTTGGGCAACACACTATTTCTCAAGAGATAACATTTTGCTAAGGTGAGTTTTACATAGCCCCTTTTCTATTTATCACCATTTTTGGGGTGAAACATGTTACAACATTATTTATGCAATTCAAACATCAATGTGTCTATGTGTTTTTCTATGTTGCATTATGTCTTGAACATGACTAGGGTAAACACAATTCCAGCATAAACATTCATCAGCCAAACGGTATACATTGATAGATCTATTGGACTGACAATCCCACCCGGATACGTGCCTCCTACAAAGGTTGCGTGGGTGTTTGTTACTGCAATATAAACGAGTGAACCATGAGCGTATGGGATGTACCACAATACAACAGTCACAATGGTTGATTATGCACACGATTTACTTCTAGTATGTTTATGCATATGGACTAGATTGCCATGACACATGAATTGCACAACAATTTTATTCGATTATCAAAACCTATGTAATTCTCACCAACTTTTGTTGACCCAAAATATTTTCAACTTAACATGTTTCAGGTTCTACTAGCTTGAAGATTTGCTTGAAGATATGTGCATAGTTTTATTCAAATTGATGTATGAATTCTTGTAGAACAATTGTATGTAATTGATTTAAATCATTTAATGAAATTTATTATTTACCATGAGCTACTGAACAATCATCATTACGTGACATCCCGATGTTTCCGCCACCAGTTGGGGTGTTACAGATTGGTATCAGAGCCATGGTTATAGGGAATTAGGTTATTAGAAAAATAATCTAGTCTATAACCATAGGATTTAACCAGTACTTGCTTCTTTTATTTGCTATTCTCTATCTCCCTCCTACTTCATATCCCTACTTTCATCCCTACAAGAAGGTTGCTCTCCATCACTGGATTCACTCTTAGACTAATAAGGCAAAATCCTCAGGTTTAACCTGAACCACCTTGAGATCTCGTCGAAGTTCTAGATTTTAATAACGAACACGTGCAATCTGGAAGGGTGAACGCCTGTATTCTGAGTCTTCTGTCTAGGCTGGCATTGTGCATATATCCCAATCAGACGAGGGACCCGGATGCCTACCTGGGAATTCTCGGGATGAGTGTTCACTTAAAGGCTAAAGCATGTCTTCATATGTTATTAGAATCTAGAATCTTTGATAAGTCAACGTTTTCGTTTATTCGTTTTAATGAATAAATGATTACATTCCTTATATAACCTCATTCATTTCATTGTGTCTCTTACAGATCATGCCTCCACGTCGCAGTGCTCGTCTTAACAGTGGTGACAATCATGATGAAGGAAGTAGCAATCACAACCACAACCACGATACTAACCACAACAACAACAACAACAACAACAATGGAGTTGATGCTCAACTGGCTGCAATCATTTCTCAACAAATGGCGCAACAAATCGCAACTCTGGTTCCCAACTTACTAGCTCAAGTCATCCAATTGAACGGCAACGGGAACGGCAACGACAACGGGAATGGGAATGGTCTTCGAGCCTGCACTCTCAAGCACTTTAATTCTTGTAATCCCCCAAAGTTCAGTGGAGAAGAAGGAGCTACAGGACTCCTACAATGGTTTGAGGGTATTGAAAATACCTTCATTAACAGTGAATGCCCCGACAACTTTAAAGTCCGTTATGCCATGAGTGTTCTTCACAAACGAGCACTCACTTGGTGGAATGAAGAAAAACGCACTCGCGGAGCTGAAGCTGCACTAGCCTTAACTTGGGATCAAGCTAAAGACATTATGAAGGCAGCGTTCTGTCCTCGTAATGAAATTAAGAAGTTGGAAGATGAATTTCATGATCTTGCTCAAGACAGTGGGGAAAACCTTGCTTACAACACTCGTTTTCACGAACTTAGCTTACTGCTACCCCACAAAGTCACCCCTTTGCCCATTGCTATCGAAAAATACATTGGTGGCTTACCGATGCAGATCCAAGACACGGTGTGGGGAAGGAACCCTGCTACTTTGGAAGAAGCAAAGCGTTTGGCTGCCACCCTAAAAGATAACCATGTGAAGGCAGGAACCCTGACTCGTAAAGGGGAAAAGAAAAAGGATACTCCCCAACCTGCCGTTGAAATCAAAACTGAGGCCTCAACCAACGGAAAGTGCAAGGTTAGGAATTTTGCAATAGACACCACTGCCCCACCCAACAAGAAACAATACAACGGGAAGCTACCTAAGTGTGACACCTGCCAGTATCACCACCCAACTCAAGTACCCTGCCGACAGTGCACCAATTGTCAAAGGTATGGGCATCTTGCAGATGCTTGTCGAATCCCTGCTACAAACGCTCTTGATGCTCCAAATAACCCCGCTTGAGACCCTCCAGCTACTTAACAGCAAACCCCACCATTTGAATGATGTCTATTTCCTCTTTAATTCTATGTATTAACACTTTTTGGATTCAAGAAATAAATTCAAGTATTATCATAACATCTGTGTGCATGCTTGTTTGAATGTTAATTAATTGCTATATCTATAATCATACTTGCTTACTTGTACAACAATTAGTGGACTACCAAACAATCTACTCAACGGTTGGTAAAGGTCATCATGTCTTTTTAACAGTCGGGAGAGGCCCTACAACCTGCTCAACGACTGGTGGAGACTATCGAACCTGCTCAACAATCGGTAGAGTCATAAAAGGACGCAAAACCTTAATGTAAGGTAAATTGGTAATTACGGTCCGGAACGTAATCATAAATTTACAGGTACATTAAGGTAGTGAGGAATTTTATCAAGGTTTTCGGTAGTCGACCAATTGTAAACTTGGTGTCTTTCTTTAACTTCGGGACGAAGTTCCTAAAAGTAGGGGAGACTGTAACATTTCGCAATAAATAAATATACGTTACGGATTAAAACAACAAGCCTTATTATTATTATTTTTGGTGATATTTTGAACCCCAATACAATGATAATTATTCATACATATATCTATATATATATATGTATATATATAGTAATAATAATAATAAAAATAATTTTCAGATTTTATATATATATATATATATATATGTTTAGTTTTACCCAACAACCCAACCCTATTATTATTAAACCCTTCTTTTATTTTACCCCACCTGAGCCCACCTGAGGCAGGCCCAACCAGACAAGCCCAAGCCCAAAGAAATCCCTCCCCCTTTTTGCTGTTAAAAAAAAGGTGCTATAACCGGGTTTCGAACCCGCGCCGAGCCAAACCCAACACAACCACCCAACCAACTGAGCCATATCAGTCCTTTGTCTCTATACGAACTTGATTATTATTTATAACAACTCTGTTTTCGTGTCTGCTGCTTCCTGTCACGTCTGTACAGCGACCGAACTTAGTCAAGATCCTTTCTTGACTTGTGATTGAACCAATTAGGGAAAATAATTGACTAATTTAATTTCGTGACATGTAAGTGACGGGTATTACGCGTATTATACCCTAATAAACGCATTCAAAACATCCAATTTGAAGCTAATCACGCGTTTGGTTTTAAAACCAAGTCAAACTTACCAATTCATCGTTCCAGATCATTACACTATAAATTGAACGTTTCTGAACCTTCACAACTCGCCATTATCTCTTTCTCAATCCCCAATTCTTCATTTTAATCTTCTGTTCTTATTATACGATCGCGTTTTTGACTTTTCAAGTTGACTAGCCGTTCGTAAACAATTCAACTTTGTAAGTTTAATTTCTGTTGTGGGTTTCATTAATCGGCCTACACACAATGTTTACCCTATGATTAATTGGGTTAACATTGTGTGATTTAATCAATTGCAAAAGCTAGGGCTCATATGTTTCATTTGGGGAAGAACACTGAACTCGCCCATGTGTTATAATTTTAACAAACTGAAACCAAACACAACCACTGGTCTGGACCAAGTGGTTGTGCCTGGTGACTCTGACCCGGCTGACACAGAGTTCGAATCTCAGCAACATCATTCTTTTTCTTTTTGTTGTTATATATATATATATATATATATATATATATATATATATTATTTGTATTTTATAAATTCATTTTAAAAATACTAAAACTCTTTTAAAAATTCTACAAAAATTATTTTAAGTTAAACTAATGAAAAAGTTTAACTTACAATTTTTAGTTTTCAAAAATTTATTTATTTAATATATTTAATAAATAAATCAAGTTTATTCCATTTTCTTTATAAAATTCTATAAAAATATCAAAACGATCTTATAAATTCCCACAAAAATTTATTCTGAGTTTTTATAACATTAAGCTTTTCAGAAATGATTTTTATTTCTGAAAAATCATTTATTTAATATTTTTAATCAATTTTTGTTAGATTTAATCATAATTAAATCATAATAAATCCAATTTTTAATATTTTTGCACCAAAATTTTATACAAATTATTTCTGAATATTTAGAACAGAAATATAAATTTTAAACTTAAAATTCTTTAATTTTAATATTTTTAGATATTAAAGTTAAATTTTGACTATTTGTTATAAATAGAATTAATATTCTATTTTAAAGAAAATAATTTTGTAAAAATTATTTTTACACTTTAAATACATTATTGTGACCATCATAACTTTAAATTTCCTAAAAAGATTTCTGGTTATTTATTTATTAATATTCCCTCAATTATCAAACGTTTTTTGATATTAATCAAACAAGCATTTATCCCCAAATTCGAAGCCCTAGAACATATACATTTGTAGACTAGATAGACTTAGACATATTTATTACCTTATTATAGGGTGATACTTGACACATTTGGGCAACACACTATTTCTCAAGAGATAACATTTTGCTAAGGTGAGTTTTACATAGCCCCTTTTCTATTTATCACCATTTTTGGGGTGAAACATGTTACAACATTATTTATGCAATTCAAACATCAATGTGTCTATGTGTTTTTCTATGTTGCATTATGTCTTGAACATGACTAGGGTAAACACAATTCCAGCATAAACATTCATCAGCCAAACGGTATACATTGATAGATCTATTGGACTGACAATCCCACCCGGATACGTGCCTCCTACAAAGGTTGCGTGGGTGTTTGTTACTGCAATATAAACGAGTGAACCATGAGCGTATGGGATGTACCACAATACAACAGTCACAATGGTTGATTATGCACACGATTTACTTCTAGTATGTTTATGCATATGGACTAGATTGCCATGACACATGAATTGCACAACAATTTTATTCGATTATCAAAACCTATGTAATTCTCACCAACTTTTGTTGACCCAAAATATTTTCAACTTAACATGTTTCAGGTTCTACTAGCTTGAAGATTTGCTTGAAGATATGTGCATAGTTTTATTCAAATTGATGTACGAATTCTTGTAGAACAATTGTATGTAATTGATTTAAATCATTTAATGAAATTTATTATTTACCATGAGCTACTGAACAATCATCATTACGTGACATCCCGATGTTTCCGCCATCGGTTGGGGTGTTAAAATAGGTGGGTTTTTATACTAGTTTTGGAGTCAATTAGCCATTAAAATTGGTCAACACCATAAAGTAAGGTTTTATGATGAATTGACTATTTGACTAAGACTTTGACTGTTTGACTAAGACTTTGACTAATCAATTTAAGGAATGTGTTAAGTTTATTTTCTTCTGAAATACTACACAAGATGATAGTTGGCTCAGTTGGTTGTCACTGTGTGTTGGTTGGCTGTGGACACGGGTTCGAGTCCCGGTCCACACAATTTTTTTTGGCAATTATTTCCCTAAAACTATATTATTCTAAATTCATAATATGATTATATAAGCCCGAAAGTGACTCGAAATATTTTTAAAACGTACAAAAGTGTCGAGATACAAATAATTATTAGTTTAAGGTATTTAAAACATATATTGTTTAAAACAATACATTCTTTTTATCAAAAAAAAATTAGGGGAAATTCGCGATGTTACAGTCTCCCCTTCTTTAGGAAACTTCGTCCCGAAGTTATTAAAAACACAGGTTTGAGGTTGATTAGGTAGAAATTAAGGCAGCTGTGGTTTGGGTTAAGGCACGACATGAATTTATAGGTAATAGAATAATTTGTTTCGAATAATTTGGATAAGAGGTTTGAGATGTGAGTTTTAAGGATTGGATTAGGTTCGTCTGAAGTAGCAAGAAGCATAAGAATCTAGCAAAATACTAAACTTATGTTTTAGGAATCTTATAAGAAATGCATGAATTGATTGGCTATATGAAAACCAAATGAACTACTAAAACCTTATTAGAATTTCACACTACCTTAACGTACCTGTAAATTCATGATTACGTTCCAGACCGCAATCACCAATTTACCTTACATTAGGGTTTTGTGTCCTTCTATGACTCTAAACACACATGTAAGTAATGCAAAATAACCTTGTGATTGAATCGTTTACAATGTATCCAAAAATGAGTCCAACTGTTGAGTAGGAAAAAGACTTCTACCAGTCAGTGAGTAAGAACCTCTACCGATTGTTGAGCAGGTGCGATAGCCTCTACCAGTCGTTGAGCAGGTTGTAGGGCCTCTACCGACTGTTGAGCAGGCATGATGACCTCTACCAATCGTTGAGTAGGTTATTTGGTACTCAACTAACTGTTGAGCAAGTACTTCATCCTCTACCAGTTGTTTGATTAAGTGTACCAATTATTTCACACATAAATTGCAAATTGATAATATGTACATATAAACAATCAAGTATCAAGCATAGCATGCGAGTTGTAATAGTGTTGTCCTAGACAAGGTTAATGACTCTAGGTGTGTCTATAGCAAATAGTTTACATTCCATGATTTCTAGTATCAAATGTTTAAATATGGTAGATTATCGAATCCTCATGTATAACTAAGGATTAAGTTTGATGCAACACACAACCAAGTTTCAATAGTTTGGTTATCATGGGTAACTAGTTCATGTTTGAGAAGGTGAAGGATATGAATTTAGTTCTTGAGAGGATGATGAAAAATCTTGAAGCAGAATCAAGGTTGTGAGAGATAGTGAATGTGAAGATAGTTGATAAAGAGTTTATTTTATAGTAAGGAGATTATGTAGCAGTGTAAATTTTGGGGTTTGGATCAAAGGTTATAATCAAGTGTATAAGAAAACATGATTGTGGTATATGCCAAATATTGTAAAAATTTGAACAAGTTGAAAATGAGTGAGTGTCGATGGAGAATTTAGAGACTAGATATTATTCCTATGGATAAAAAAAAATCTTATTTTCAAAATTGGTTTTATACATAAAGCAAAAGTTGTTAAATATTACAAGCTAAGTGGGCTTTTGATTAAAATATTCCCGTTAGTTGGAGATTTCAAACATGACATTAGGTTTTGAAGATCAAGGTTCTATTAAGTGATTTTTAATAGTTTAAAGCATTATATAGAAAATTGTTTGTTACGTCAATAAATAAACAATTGAATTTAAGTTCGAGGACATCTTTTGACAAAAATATGTACTTTGTAAAGTTATTAGGTAATGAAAATACAATAGGATTTAGAAATCTTTAGTTTGTGCTAAGGTATGAAGTTATAGTTTTTAAAAATAAGTAACATGTGGAGAAATGAAATAATATGATTTGGGTAGGGTGTTGAATATTTAAAAAGTGGCTAAGAAGGTAAGGTGCAGTGTGATTGTGAAATCCATAGATGGTTATGAAATGAGATTGATTTAAGCTGTAAAATTTTGAGATTTTAGAGCTTAGTTTAAGGAAAGTGAGTGTAATCATTTATCCATTAATTAAAACGAATAAACGAAAATGTTGACTTATCAAAACTTCTAGATTCTAATAACATAGTGAAGACATGCTTTAGCCTATAAGTGAACACTCATCCCGAGAATTCCCAGGTAGGCATCCGGGTCCCTCGTCTGATTGGGATATATGCGCAATGCCAGCCTAGACAGAAGACTCAGAATACAGGCGTTCACCCTTCCAGATTGCACGTGTTCGTTATTAAAATTCTAGAACTTCGACGAGATCTCAAGGTGGTTCAGGCTAAACCTGAGGATTTGTCCTATTAGTCTAAGAGTAGATCTTGTGATGGAGAACAATCTTCTTGTAGGGACTAAAGTATGGATAAGAAGTAGGAGGGAGATAGAGAATAGAAACAAGTAGGGTTGCAAGTAAAAGGAGCAAGTACTGATTATAATCCTAGGGTTATAGACTAGATTATTTTTTTTTTCTAATAACCTAATTCCCTATAACCATGGCTCTGATACCAATCTGTAACACCCCAACCGATGGCGGAAACATCGGGATGTCACGTGTTGATGATTGTTCAGTAGCTCATGGTGAATAATAAATTTCATTAAATGAATTAAATAAATTACATACAATTGTTCTACAAGAATTCGTACATCAAATGAATAATACTATGTACACATTTTCAAGCATTAACTCAATTATTCAAGCAAGTAGAACCTGAAACATGTTAAGTTTGAAAATATTTGGGTCAACAAAAGTTGGTGAGAATTACATAGGCTTTGATAATCGAATAAAACTTGTACAATTCAAGTGTCATGGCAAGTCTAGTCCATATGTGAAAACATACTAGAAGTAAATCGAGTGCATAATCAACCCTGTGACTGTTGTATTGTGGTACATCCCATACGCTCATGGTTCACTCGTTTATGTTATGCGATAACAATCACCCACGCTACCTTTGTAGGAGGCACGTATCCGGGTGGGATTGTCAGTCCAATAGATCTATCATTGTATACCGTCGGCTGATCAATGTTAATGATTATGCTAGAATATTGTGCTTACCCTAGTCATGTTTAAGACATAATGCAACATAGAAAAGCACATAGACACTTTATGATTGAATTGCATATAGAATGTTGTAACATGTTTCACCCCAAAAATAGTGATATATAGAAAACGGGCTATGTAAAACTCACCTTAGCAAAATGTTATGTCTCGTGAAAAAAATAGAATAATGTGTTGTGAATGTATGCGAGGCGAATCCCAAAGACTCAACAACGTAGCTAGTCCAAATTGAAGAAAACGAAAAAGAAAGAATATCAAGCTTCCAATTCGCCAATTACAAGAACTTATAATCAAAGCTTCAATTGTAGAAGTAATAGACTATAGAAGAAAGGTATGAGGGAAAGTTTAATCGAATTGAAACAATCGATTTAGAGGTGCAAAGTATAATGGGTCATAGGTGGGTTTTTATACTAGTTTTGGAGTCAATTAGCCATTAAAATTGGTCAACACCATAAAGTAAGGTTTTATGATGAATTGACTATTTGACTAAGACTTTGACTGTTTGACTAAGACTTTGACTGTTTGACTAAGACTTTGACTAATCAATTTAAGGAATGTGTTAAGTTTATTTTCTTCTGAAATACTACACAAGATGATAGTTGGCTCAGTTGGTTGTCACTGTGTGTTGGTTGGCTGTGGACGCGGGTTCGAGTCCCGGTCCACACAATTTTTTTTTTTGGCAATTATTTCCCTAAAACTATATTATTCTAAATTCATAATATGATTATATAAGCCCGAAAGTGACTCGAAATATTTTTAAAACGTACAAAAGTGTCGAGATACAAATAATTATTAGTTTAAGGTATTTAAAACATATATTGTTTAAAACAATACATTCTTTTTATCAAAAAAAAAATTTAGGGGAAATTCGCGATGTTACACCCAGACCATCCTTCTATCCCCATTTTCCATCCGAATACGATCAGCCACCTTAACCCACTTGTTCTTCTCGATACTAAATAGATTAGGATAAACGATTCTTAACGGAATTTCTCTTAACCATGTGTCGGTCCAGAAGTTAATAGAATTGCCATCCCCATTACACCAACAAAATATGAATTAAGAGTCGACCCGTTTGGCGTCTTTATATCCCCCACTTTAATAATGTTTTTCCAACAACCATTAGACGAGGCACTACAAGGAAGCATAGCCCACGGTCTACTCGAGCCGTGACATCCCATAATGATTTTCTTCCAAAGACAAAAGCCCTCATTTTTAAATCTCCAAGTCCATTTCAAGAGGTGTGACACCCGACATGTTTGGCTTAAACATTTTGGTAAAACATAAGTCTACCTTAGCGAGAAACATTTATAAACGGACTTAACGAGGTTAGTTGAGTCGGGTTATGATAGGATTGTCCAGGGATCAATGATCTGGAGGATCATTGGGAGTCATTTTGGGAATACCATTTTGGGAATACACTAGTACCGGGTCCCGTTGTTGGTGAAATTACATGAACTGAATCAAGTAGGACAGGTAGATTATTAACACATGTGTAACATAACATGATAATATGTGCTACAAGGTGTGAACATGATTATACGTGCCTATATGTGTTTAACATGTGTTAGAATTGCATGATCATACGTTAGAATGTGTTTAAATACGTTAAAACAACAAAACTGGAAAAACTAGAAAACACAAGTCCTGGTTCAACCCATGGCGTGGGGGCGAACCTGGAACAAACCACAAAACAAGTTCATTCGACCATGTAAAGGGGCGAAGGTGGCACCTTCGACCCCATGCAGGGGGCGAATGTGGAGTTAATATAAATACCACACTTTGTCATTTTTCACCATTTCACAAACCCTAGCCGTCTCTAAACACTCTCAAACGATTTTAATCACTGAGGAAGGAGTTTTTGCTCTTTTCTTTCATAATCTAACCTACAAATAACATCTAATCAAGAATCCAAGGTGTGTTCTTAATCCTAAACCCTTTTTAAAGCATTTTGATTCGTTTTCATCTATCCCTAAATGTCCAAATCTGTTCTAAGGATGTTTTTTTGATTAAAAACCTTTTAAACATCTTTCTAAACCTAAACCTTATCATTAAACCTAGGTTTTCATATCAATAAACATATGTTAATTATGTGTTATGTGATATTATGTGTTGTTTAATGATTTGTTGCTGTACTAATGCTAGAAACATGATCTAGGGCTACTATCGATGTTAGTTTAGGATTGATGTTAGTTTAGGATTGTTTAAGGTTACAATTAGATGGATGATGATATCATGTCTAATTTAGGGATCTTAATAAGTCTAGGGCTTGTTGCATGCTAGTATTATCAATAGAACTATTAGGGGTTTTCTTATACACGATAAACTGAGCATTTTTAAGATGATTATGGATTGATTTCAGAAAGTTTCCAAATTGGGTAAAGATTTCATGCATGATGTGACACTTCCATAATTTTTGCCATTTTGGGAAAGGGCTAAAACGAACTGGTTTTGGGGCAAAATTGGTGGGGTTTTGTGGAGATATGTAATTCATACTTGAGTACTGTGATTGATGATGTTTTTTCGGGATGTTTTTGAAGCGTTTTGTGAAAAAAACACTCTGCCAGGGTCGAACCTGGGCACCTTCGACCAGTCGTGGGGTCGAAGGTGGAACCTCAGGGTCGAACCAGGACAATTTTGGTCGAATCTATTTCAAATGGGTAGAATGTGTCTCAAAATGGTCGAAGGTGACTTTAAAAGGGTCGAACGTGGAAGAAAAGGGGCGAAGGTGGAACTAAAAACCCTGGTTCGACCCTATACATTCAAAAATGAGATTTTTTGATGCAAACTAAGTGTTTTATGCTTGAACCTTGTGTGTAATCTATGTGTACTTGATTAGTTAGGGTAATGAGTCACCAACGGGATGTCTGGTCGGTCTAGTGTGTCGGTTGAACATTCGAAACACGTTTTAAAACATACTTGGTCACGATCTGGACAATCGGGAACATTTTGATAGATATCCGGTAGTTGGGATTATCAAGGGCTTGGCTTTCTTATATTACTGAGGAACACAACCTAAGGTGAGTTCACGGCCCCACTTTTTCTGCTTTAACTTTTTGGGGAGAAAACATGCGCTAAACTTATTTTGGTAACATATGTCATACTATGGTTTTAACTTTGCTTTGCTATACGATCTTTGAAAGTCCCGGGGAAAACCATGAATGTGCGGGGATGCACAACGGGGGAAATGTGGATAGATCTATTGGGCGTGACCTGCCCCACTCGACGACTTGGAGGGCCGGGCGGGTGCATATTGTCTCGAACTGGTAACATTGGTAACATGCTGAACATTTCGGGCTGAACATTGCTAAATGTGTCTAGTAATGGTTTTCCAATCGTAGTAGTAACAAAACATACGCCTAGCTAGCGTACTTGGTAACATTGATATAGTATGGACATGGTAACACTTTGGTAACACTGTGGTAACATTTGGTAATATTTTGGTAACATATTGAACAAGCCTGTGAACTCACAAGCATTATATATGTTGACGTCTCTTTTGGCATGTTTTCTCAGGTCGCTAAGGTAGCATCAGTTGGACTAGGCGCACGGGTCTGCATTGGCGTCTAGGTTTAGTTGCACGTTTTGAAATAAGTGTCTTGTATACTTTGGAACACGGTTTTGTAGCTAATTAAATTTTTTAAATGCTTCCGCTTATGAAATCTATGTCTTTGAGTTTACGTACTTCATATAGTGTTGTTTATTGTGACCGTTGACTTGGATCCTGGTTTGTCATGCGCCTCGCGGTAAAACTCCGCAGTGGAAATTTGAGGGTGTGACAAGAGGAGCGCCTTGTTTACAACTTTGATTTTCGACAACTGTGACAACCTACACCTTCCACTTTTCATAAATGAATCAACCGGTCCCTTAACTATTTCAAGATCTTCATTTTTATCCCTCGTATTTGAGCATTTATAAATTGTTGTTTACCTAGAATTAATGGATTTTTTTAGTAATTCTAAACAACTCTCTTCAAAGAAGAGTTAAGATTTAGACACATTAAATATTTAAAGTTTGCAAGATATAAAAGTTTAAGTGTTTATTATAGTGTTAATTAACAAATTATTTTTTACTAGAACTTAACATTTAGTTATAACATACAATATTGAAGTGTAGTAATTGTGAGTGGAGTTTAAATAGTTTTCTACTACATAACATTTCCTAACCCTCCAAATGAAACTTCATGTGACCATAATTAAAAATTGATGGAATGAATCAATGGAATTTGTTTAGTAATTGATTGACTTTTATGAGCAATAACCCACAATTATCAAGTCACATTAATGTGACATACATGAAACCCCTAGTAGACAAACATAAATACTAGCTTAAGCCTTGATCATATGAAGCTTGTGGGAATTACGAAACATACAAATTTATAACCCTTTCCCATGATAAATTTTTATCATTATACATTCATATGTTTCCTAGCGCTTTAGCTCTCAAGATCTGTAATGCAATCTGACCAATCATCCTGCTCAATTTGAGGTATAGGCTGATAGCCCTCTGTTAATTTCCTATTTCACTTCAGTAGTTGGGTTCGATTTTGGATTCGGGGAAACCAGGGTTTTAGATATTGATTTGGGATTAGGGATACGATCAGAAACAAGTTTTATTAACTTTCTTTTTATCTTCTAATAAGAGTAGCTCAGTTGGGTTGCCTTACGTGTGCAAGGGTAATGACCCTTATGAAACTTTTTTTTTTTGTTTATTTGTTTATTTAATTTTTTTTTTCTTTTCTTTTTCCTTAATTCTCTTATCTAATTATTTCTTATTGGGTTAAAATTATATATATATATATATATATATATATATATATATATATATATATATATATATATATATAAAGACTTGTTTCATGGTTTAGACAAACTCGTTTCTAGCTATTTAAGATCAGCAAATGGTACAATTATTATTTTACAACTCTATTATAAATCGATCCATATATTTAAAACTTTATTGGAGTTATCTCATTTGAAATTATTAAACTTATCTAATAGCTTTCATTAGATAATTTTCTTTATATAAAGTACGTTTATATACATATATACCAAGTAGACTATTTTAAGGCAAAATTCTTTCGTAGATGAATACCTTTACAAACTAAATTATTAATTTGGTACTTTCAATTTAATCAAAGTTTGCTAATTATCTATTTAAATATTTGCATTAACAGTTATTCGTAATACATTTAAAGCGTATCGTTTAGATTGTTATATATATTCATATTTTATCATGGCGTGTCGTACATTAGTAGTTTATTTTCCATTATTTTCTTTTCAATATCAAAAAAATAAATAAAAGTCTCTAGTACTCTAAATTCCCAAATTAAGGTCTAAAATCCCTAATCGTCTATAGTCCTAGAACCCTAGGCTTTAATTTAAGATCGTTGACTCACGAATTTACTCAAACAATTTAGGGTAAATTCCTCGGGATCCTCCTTGCCCACTCTCACCGCTTTAGTAGAATTACCTTACTTCGCAAACTGTGAGTATATCTTTCCCCTTTTTACTGTTTTACTATTCTGGGGTGACTCATGTACTTATATATTAATCAAGTTTCAATTTCTTATACTCAATGCAATTCTCATGTGTGTTTGCTTTATGTTAATTGGTGTGTCTATGGCTTGTCAAAATCATTAACCGCTGGGCGGCCTAGCTTTTCAATGAATAGTACTATGGTATACCCCCTTGAGACTCTGTTAAGAGAATCTTGGTCATTGTCTTGTTAATTCATTATTCAGTTGGTTAGTCATGTGTTAGTCATTATTCTCAGGTTTGGTTTTGAACGGATATTACTTATTACACAATTGCAAACAGTATACAACACGTGAATTGCGAAACTCTTTTTCTACTATATATATTCAAAACAGGGTATGCTCACCAATACATTTTTGTATTGACATATACTATTTTCGTACATGTTTCAGGTTACTTTAAGACACTTCTTTTAAGCTTTTGGATTTATAATTAAGCTTTAACTTTATTGTATTTTAGTTAGACTTCATGCTTTAGAATCATTGTATCATTGTATTTCATTTCAATGTAATAAAGTATTTAATCAATGTATTCAAATTTACACTTTAGTGCCATGAGCTTTTGAGCAATCGTCACTACGTGACACCTCGATGTTTCCGCCATCGGTTGGGGTGTTACAACAACCCCAACCCACCATACTTTTTCGGGGTGGTGACAATATCTCAAGCGACCCATGGAATCTTCTTCTCTTCATTGGAACCCGCCCAAAGAAAACGTCTAACTAGAGACTCAATATTGTCGATAACGGCTTTAGGAGCTTTATATAAAGAAAGATAGTAGACCGGGAGACTTTCTAAAACTGATTTAATTAAAATTATTCGACCACCAATCGAGAGAGTTTTAGCTTTCCAAGAAACGAGACGGTTTTTGATGACTTCAATCACCGGCTCCCAACTGCTTATCCGGGACATTTTGGCTCCAACTTGAATACCGAGATACTTAAACGGAAAACTTCCTCTTTTGCACCCAAGGAATCCCATCATCTCATCCACCTCAAACGCCTCCGTACCGACCCCAAAAATATTAGATTTGTGAATATTAATCCGTATCCCCGAACAAACATAAAAGATCCGAAGCACTCGAGCAATGTTTCTAATATTTTCCTTCGACCATTCCCCCAAAATAAGAGCATCATCCGCATAGAAAAGGTGGGTGATGTTCGTACCTTCTTTAGTTAAAGAAATGCCTTTGAAAACGCCAAGCCTAGAAGCTTTCTCCAACATCCACGAAAGAGCCTCCATCACAATTAAGAAAAGAAAAGGAGAAAGGGGATCGCCTTGATGAAGACCTTTTTCACAACTAAAATCAAAGGTTGGAGAGCCGTTAACTAAAACCGCCGCTCTAGAAGAATGACAAATGCCTTTAATCCAACTGCACCAACGTGGATGAAAACCCATTTGCGACATAATAGAATTCAAGAAATGCCAATTGACATTGTCGTAGGCCTTCTCGAAATCAATTTTTAACAAAAACGCCCTTTTCTTTCTTTTTTTCAACCAATCGATCACTTCGTTCACCATAAGGAGACCATCAAGAATGAAGCGCCCGGAAAGGAAAGCCGATTGGGATTCAATCACACCAACTAAAGTAATGGGCCTATAATCTTTAAGAGCCACGGGAAATTTAGTCTTATGGATAAGAGTAAAAAAAGAGGCGCCACACCCATCATTGATCAAGCCTGAAGCGTGGAATGCAGACAATATATTATAGAAATCCGTTTCAAAAGAATCCCAGAAACGCTTGAAGAAACGAAAATTAAATCCGTCCGAACCAGGGGCCTTATTAGACCCACAATCAAAGACCGCATCCTTGATCTCTTGCTTAGAAAAAGACGCCACCAAAGTCTCACTATCCGAAGTGCTGATTTTATTAATACCCGGACAATCCAGAAGAGGCCGAATTTTATTATGCTCTTTAAAGTGATTTCTGAAAAATCTCAAGACTTCTCTCTTAACCAAAGTGGGTTTTGAAACCCACTCACCGTTAATCATAATACCCAGAATCGAGTTACGAGCCTTTCTCCCGTTGACCACATTATGAAAAAAATTTGAGTTTTCATCACCAAACGCAGCCCAATTAAGCCGAGATTTTTGGTGAAGGTCTTTAGCCTTTAAGAGTTCAATTTCTTCAATAGCTTTCTTACATTCAGTCCAAATCCACAAATCCGCCTCTTCTAAATCTTCATTTTCCATTCGGCACTCTAGCTCCTCTTTTTCTTTTCTAAAGCAAACCTCATCCTCTTGTTCTTTAACATTAGCCTTTTTGAACCAGTCTCTAAGACATCCTCTGAGCCTTTTTAACTTATTTAACAAGTTGATGTCTGCATCCCCACTATTCGACCAGCCACCAAGGACCTCTTGAATTACTTCTATACAACCGGGCCCATCCAACCAAGAGTCGAATAATCTAAAAGGTTTTGGCCCAAAGTTGGTGTCAATAACCAAGAAAACCAAAGGAGCGTGATCGGAATAGTCTCTTTTAATAACCCGAACACAAGCATTAGGCCATTTGTTGAACACATTATCACATACCAAAAACCTGTCAATTCTACTAAACTTGCAAATACCTCTTCTATTGACCATATACGTGAATCTAGAGCCTTTCAAGTGATACTCCCTTAAACCAGCATCATCGATAAAATCATTAAAATTACGAGCACAAACCTGGTCAAAAGCCGAATTTTTTCTTTCCTCCCGATCTCTAACCGCGTTGAAATCTCCAAACACTATCCACCACCCTTGGTTCGAATGAATTCAATTAATAATCCGCTCCCACAGCAGCCTTTTACCATCATTAGACTGCGGAGCATAAACATTAACGAGATTCATCTTGACAGCGCCAGCCATAATGGATCCGGAAATTTGTAGAAAATACCGATCTTTAGTAACCATGTCTTTAACGAAGACTTTTGGGTCCCACAAACAAAGTAAACCACCCAAGTTGCCATACGCATTAACAGATTCGAAATCGAAACCAGAACCACCCCAGAAAGCCGAAACCATATCTGAAGAAATATCACTAACCATAGTTTCCTGTAAACCAATAAATGAAATCCCGTATACATTTTTCAAGTTCTTTATCCAAACCGCTTTGTTTTTCCTACCAAACCCACGAATGTTTAACGACAGACAATTCATACCTGAACCTCTTGTACACCTTCAATAATGACCGACTCTTGAACCAACTTACGGGACTGTTGTAAGTTCACTTCTAATTTGATCCCCAAAGCTATATGTGACAACTTGCACCCTTCACTTTTCATAAATGTGCATAATTGGTTCCTCAACTATTTCAAAATTTTCATTTTTAACCCTCGTATTTTAATAGGACCAAAATTCACAATTTAATAAAACTTATAATTTTTATAAGTAAAAGTATGCACGTTTTATACTCACATCTACATCTGAGCACGTATGTTTTAGACCTTGATACCCAAAGCCCTTAATTTTTGGTCCTAAAACAACATAGAAACAGAAGGAAACAAGTCTATAACTTAAAATTAATTAAATTAGAAAAATTATATTTTTAGCCCTCGCGGTCCGCTGAGACAGTCAAACAGTCAAAGTTCCAGTCAAAGTCCTAGTCAAAAGTCTTAGTCAAAGTCTCAGTCAAAAACCTAGTCAAAGTCCTATTCAAATAGTCAATTCATCTTAAAACCTTACTTTATTGTGTTGACCAATTTTAAAGCCTAATTGAATCCAAAACTAATATAAAAACCCACCTATGACCCATTACACTTTGCACCTCTAAATCTGTAACATTTGCAATTTTTTTAACGAGTTAATTACAAATTTAGGGACTTATAGTAGCAATAAACTAAAGTTGAAGTTAAAATAATTTAGAGAATACTACATGCATTCACGATGCGAGTGTTATATCAAAATAGGTCTTGTAAATGATTGGTTCTTTTCAAGAATACACCTTAAAAGTATATCTTTTATTAGTTGTTTAATTATTTTTAATGCATTAAATAATAGTAATTGAAGTAAATGGGCATAATGGGGAGTTTTGTAACTTGCTCTAATCTTTTCCTTGTGCTAGTAACCAACTACCATAACATGAGTGTTATGATTATTCTTTGAAACCATTATAACCTTAAACCGATCGACACACAACCTAACGTCTCCTACACAACCCCTTATTTTATCAATATATATTTGTCATGTTGTTTTACACATTTAAGGTTCAAGCATAATTCATTGGTTCTAGTTGTTTCTTGCATGATCATTATCCT
Organism: Ambrosia trifida; assembly: GCA_028751855.1. NCBI lineage: Eukaryota > Viridiplantae > Streptophyta > Magnoliopsida > Asterales > Asteraceae > Ambrosia > Ambrosia trifida. Next base: position 214,382,389 of record CM054122.1, on the reverse strand, counting down.
AAACAATGTGAGTCCTTTTTTTCTCGTGCCATTTTGTTCTTTAGTTGTTCCTTTACGAAATCCCTCTATTGCAAATCAATAATCTTGTGTAATTTAGATTATTGAAAAGTTAAGGTTAGGGTTTGAAAGATTTGGGGAAGAAGATGAGTATGTGGTATTGATTAAAAACTTTCTTGTTTCAAATAAATCAACAAGTTAGTACCTAGCCTAGTGGTTGGTGTTGTTGGGTTGGAGAGGGCAGACTCGAGTTTGAGTCCCCTTGATGCAGAATCTGTGTTTTTTTTTTATTTTTGTAATGTCCTTTCATTTTATTTTCTTATTATTTTTTATATATATAATATATATAATTTGAAATATTCATAATAAATTCATTTTTTTCCCTAAAAATTATGAAACTTTAGGTGTAGCTTCTTGATAACTTATAGAAAATTATCATATTTTTAGTTTCTTTAAAATATTTTCTTTTCTTATTTTTATTGATTTAGCTTGTTTTAATCATATTTAATTGATAAAAAATTTTATTTTTAATGATTTGAGTCTAAAACTTTTTGGGAAATTATTTCTAATCACCATGAACTGAAATAAAAATTATTGGTTTATAAAACATTTATTTTTACTAATTTTCCTATTTTTAATCATTTAAATATGATTTAATCTCATTAAATCAACTTTAAATATAAATAAGTTTATAAAAACTATGGGAAAATTAGTTTCATTTATTTACATCAGAAGGTATTTCTTTCCTATAACAATAATAGTTTTGGATCATTTCTTGTATTTTTAGTCTTATTTACATTTAAATAGACATAATTAATCAATTATTTAATTGAACTATTTAAACATCTATTTTATAATTACTTTTCCCATAAGATAGAAACATTCTTATGTTGAAAGTCATTATTAGCATTTGTTGGATCGATGTGTAACTCCTAGCCAATTATTTCAATATTTATGATGATTGTATTTATTTACAATAATTAATTTAAATAATTAATTAAATTACTTTGTCTTAATTATTCAAACATATTTTTGTCTAAATATTCAATTTGTAATAATTATATTACTACCTAAACCACATTTACAAACTTTGACATATTATTTTTAATATACAACCTTTATATTAATTTGACTTATCATAAAAACTCTAATTCCCCAAACCGACTTAGCAAACCCTAATGCTTTAGACCCTAGTTACCTTAGACTTTTTAGACACTTCCTTATTAGTATTCTTACACATTATAGGTTGAATTCCTCGGAATTCCCATTACTTAGCTCACCTCCGCTTAAGTGGATTTTGATCGCTTTTGCAAACTGTGAGTATATCATTCCCCTTTTTACCGTTTTACTACTTTGGGGTGACTCATGTACTTATATATTAATCAAGTTTCAATTTCTTATACTTAATGCAATTCTCATGTGTGTTTGCTTTATGTTAATTGGTGTGTCTATGACTTGTCAAAATCATTAACCGCTGGGCGGCCTAGCTTTTCAATGAATAGTACTATGGTATACCCCCTTGAGACTCTGTTGAGAGAATCTTGGTCATTGTCTTGTTAATTCATTATTCAGTTGGTTAGTCATGTGTTAGTCATTATTCTCAGGTTTGGTTTTGAACGGATATTACTTATTACATAACTGCAAATGGTACCGCACATGAATTGCTAAACACTTTTCTTACTATATGTATTCAAACAGGGTATGCTCACCAATACATTTTTGTATTGACATATACTATTTTCGTACATGTTTCAGGTTATTTATGAGATGATTTTTAAGCTTTTGGGATTTTTACTTAGATTTTGGATTCATTGTATTTCAGTTTAGTTGACATTTAGAAACATTGTATTTCATTTCAATGTAATAAATTATTTAATCAATGTATCAATATTTACATTTCTAGTCCATGAGCTATTGAACAATCATCACTACGTGACACCTCAATGTTTCCGCCATCGGTTGGGGTGTTACAGATTGGTATCAGAGCCATGGTTATAGGGAATTAGGTTATTAGAATGCCTTTTAGCCTAGTCTATAACTAAGCTTGCATTCACGAGTCCTCTCGTGTATATTTTTTTTCTTATTCTTATATTTTCTTTCAAGATATTTTCACTATGATTCTTTCTCGTTATTCTTTCGATATTGTGCTTGGAGTAGAAGACACTCGTATTTCACCAACGAAACGATATCACCAAGTTAGGAGTGGTATCCATACCTTGGTGATTAGTTTCATTCCTTTATATGATATTTATCTTAGGAATATATCTTTGAGATAGGAGTGACATTCACACCTCAAAGAGTATTACTTTCAAAAAGAAACTTAACCACTAAGCTAGGAGTGATATCCTTAACTTAGTGATTGGTTTCATTCCACAATAGTTTTCAATTTTGAAATACATCTTTGAGTTAGGAGTGAAATCCACATCTCAAGGATCTATTTCTACATCTCGTTTTTAATCTCGCTAAAGCTTTGGAATTCACTAGTGATGGGGCACGTGCAATCTGGAAGGGTGAGCATTCACTTATAGGCTAAAGTACGCTTCCACAAGTCACTAGGGAATTTCAAATATTTGAGTTAGTCAAAGTTTCCTATGGAAACAATTCCAATGTTTTATATCATTAATATTTATATTTGATTATCATTTGAAGATTCAATATAATCACTTGATGTTTCATATGCCATTATTCATTGATCATTCGCTTTTGAATTCCTTATCATCATTACTAAAACTTTTTGTTCGTTTTATTATCACATTAAAGCTTATATTATATCTCCATGTGTACAAACTTACTTGATCAAAGTCACGGTATATCCTTAAATCTCTAAAACGATTAATTTGACAACTTATCCTATAAGTTTTTTTTTTCACAAAGCCTATTCGCCAAATTTGAACACACTTTATATACACCTTGTGTTTTGAAACAAGTAGCCGTCATGAGCCCAAAGAGATGCCTTAACAATCCTTACAAACAAATGATCTTTTTATGTATAAATTTTCGTAGAAGTTTGACAATTAAAAGGTTTCAAGTTGACCCAATAACACTTAGATTTTCTCAACATTGCATAATAATTAAAAAATTTCGAATTTAATGAGATTTCAACCTACAAGTTAAATAAATGTCTAAATACGAAAAATTCTAGTTTCCAAAATTCATCAAGGCATCTGGGATCATTCACAACCTTCACGCCATTTTAAATTTTGGTTTTTCGAAACACATTAGAATTACACATATTTCATGAAATGGTTTCATCTTGCGTTTTATAAACATGTATTGCATCTTTCACAAATCAAATGTAAACCTTTTGTTTTCATATGACCTACCCAATATATGTTTTCGGGAGAAACTTGCAACTAATAAAATGCCTTATAACACTTTTCAAACTCGACTTCTCGTAAACACATGAAAATGTGTACCTACGAAATCTTTTCATGTGAACCTGTTTTGAATCTAAGACACATTTCGATTTCTAAAAAGTTATTCTCATGCATTACAACTATTCCTTCAACTATATCATAAAGTTCGAGTACACTACGAAAATTTACTTTTCACATTTGTACGCTTTCAGTCGCAAAACTTTTGGTTTAAACAATGGACACATCCTCTTATCAAAATGTTGCTAACTGTCTTTCATCTTATAATGCATATATGTAAAATTACTAGATTTTAACTCACATGCCAGTAGGCTATACACCCGTTCCGTGCACATTCGTTTGCCGTAAATTTCATTATTTTATTCTTGCACCATTTTTATTCATAGTTATTTCTAACACGTTATTTGTGATGATTTTCACATTGCCTATTTGCATTAATTCAACTCGTTTACTTTCATTTTGTGCAATTGTGCGATTTACTCGATTTATGTTATACCATTCTTTCAATCGGAATTTTATGCTATACTTATATACTTACTTGAACGCATATTTGGTATGCATATTTTTCCTGTTTTGAGCGAAACCCTGTTATACTTTACATTATTTTGTTCATCATCATGGCCAACGAACATACTAGTTGATAACTCGTATGAGAACTAAGCCAGTGCCCACGTACGACTCGGATTAAAGTATTTCTTCAATCTGAGGGGAACGGTGTAAACCTCAGAGTCTATCAATATGAGTGTTTCGAGCCAACGATGTGAACATAAGTTACCGGTTAAGGGTGAACCCGAAAGGGAAGAACCTCTAACCATGTCTATTACTCACATGTTACTCTCATTACGGTTAAAGGGAAGACCCGAAAGGGAAGGACCTCTAACCATGTCATGATTAAACATTATTTCATTACAGTGGCTATTACATATTGGTTGCACACATTTATTTCATGTTAGGGTTATGGAAAAGCATAACACCCTAGTGTAAGGTAAATCGATGATTACGGTCCGGAACGCAATCATGGGCTTACAGGTACATGAGGGTGGTGTGTAATTCTAATTAGGCTGTTGGTAGACAATCAGTACGAATCCAAAGTATCGGGAGTGTGGTGGGTCAGCTGCGGTACACCCTATATATAAGCATAAATGATACTGCGGGAGCGAACTAGGAGTCTGACCAAGAACCTACCCATTACTACCTCTTCATTAGATAGTTGACTAATAGCTAGCATTTTCGATAAGAACGTTCTTACACGATCTTTAATTCGTCTTCCTAGAGTCTTTCCCTTGACCACCTACACAGAAAACACAAACCTTGTATACTCTTACACACTCGATTACTTGGATACTTGCTGCATACTCTAATAACGTTTAGTCAGAAACTTTTCTAAAGTAGGGGAGACTGCTTCCTGAGTACCTATGCCCCTCACCAGTTACATATTTCCCCAAACCTTTTCTCATTATAGACTCTCGACTTTCTAACATTGGGTCAAATGTTAAGGATTTTTAAACTTTTACTTAGGTATTAAATCACTACTTTAAACTTTGACAAATTTATGACTGATGTATTTCTTAAAACATACTTGCTATTTTCAAACTCTTTTGTTTCATAAAAAAACTTTTACCTCAACGTAATTTCGAGACGAAATTCTCTAAAGTAGGGGAGACTGTAACATTTGCAATTTTTTTAACGAGTTAATTACAAATTTAGGGACTTATAGTAGCAATAAACTAAAGTTGAAGTTAAAATAATTTAGAGAATACTACATGCATTCACGATGCGAGTGTTATATCAAAATAGGTCTTGTAAATGATTGGTTCTTTTCAAGAATACACCTTAAAAGTATATCTTTTATTAGTTGTTTAATTGTTTTTAATGCATTAAATAATAGTAATTAAAGTAAATGGACATAATGGGGAGTTTTGTAACTTGCTCTAATCTTTTCCTTGTGCTAGTAACCAACTACCATAAAATGAGTGTTATGATTATTCTTTAAAACCATTATAACCTCAAACCGATCGACACACAACCTAACGTCTCCTACACAACCCCTTATTTTATCAATATATATTTGTCATGTTGATTTACACATTTAAGGTTCAAGCATAATTCATTGGTTCTAGTTGATTCTTGCATGATCATTATCCTAAACAATGTGAGTCCTTTTTTTCTCATGCCATTTTGTTCTTTAGTTGTTCCTTTAGGAAATCCCTCTATTGCAAATCAATAATCTTGTGTAATTTAGATTATTGAAAAGTTAAGGTTAGGGTTTGAAAGATTTGGGGAAGAAGATGAGTATGTGTTATTGATTAAAAACTTTCTTGTTTCAAATAAATCAACAAGTTGGTACCTAGCCTAGTGGTTGGTGTTGTTGGGTTGGAGAGGGCAGACTCGAGTTTGAGTCCCCTTGATGCAGAATCTGTGTTTTTTTTTATTTTTGTAATGTCCTTTCATTTCATTTTCTTATTATTTTTTATATATATAATATATATAATTTGAAATATTCATAATAAATTCATTTTTTCCCTATAAATTATGAAACTTTAGGTGTAGCTTCTTGATAACTTATAGAAAATTATCATATTTTTAGTTTCTTTAAAATATTTTCTTTTCTTATTTTTATTGATTTAGCTTGTTTTAATCATATTTAATTGATAAAAAAATTTATTTTTAATAATTGAGTCTAAAACTTTTTGGGAAATTATTTCTAATCACCATGAACTGAAATAAAAATTATTGGTTTATAAAACATTTATTTTTACTAATTTTCCTATTTTTAATCATTTAAATATGATTTAATCTCATTAAATCAACTTTAAATATAAATAAGTTTATAAAAACTATGGGAAAATTAGTTTCATTTATTTACATCAGAAGGTATTTATTTCCTATAACAATAATAGTTTTGGATCATTTCTTGTATTTTTAGTCTTATTTACATTTAAATAGACATAATTAATCAATTATTTAATTGAACTATTTAAACATCTATTTTATAATTACTTTTCCCATAAGATAGAAACATTCTTATGTTGAAAGTCATTATTAGCATTTGTTGGATCGAAGTGTAACTCCTAGCCAATTATTTCAATATTTATGATAATTGTATTTATTTACAATAATTAATTTAAATAATTAATTAAATTACTTTGTCTTAATTATTCAAACATATTTTTGTCTAAATATTCAATTTGTAATAATTATATTACTACCTAAACCACATTTACAAACTTTGACATATTATTTTTAATATACAACCTTTATATTAATTTGACTTATCATAAAAACTCTAATTCCCCAAACCGACTTAGCAAACCCTAATGCTTTAGACCCTAGTTACCTTAGACTTTTTAGACACTTCCTTATTAGTATTCTTACACATTATAGGTTGAATTCCTCGGAATTCCCATTACTTAGCTCACGTCCGCTTAAGTGGATTTTGATCGCTTTTGCAAACTGTGAGTATATCTTTCCCCTTTTTACCGTTTTACTACTTTGGGGTGACTCATGTACTTATATATTAATCAAGTTTCAATTTCTTATACTTAATGCAATTCTCATGTGTGTTTGCTTTATGTTAATTGGTGTGTCTATGACTTGTCAAAATCATTAACCGCGGGGCAGCCTAGCTTTTCAATTAATAGTACTATGGTATACCCCCTTGAGACTCTGTTGAGAGAATCTTGGTCATTGTCTTGTTAATTCATTATTCAGTTGGTTAGTCATGTGTTAGTCATTATTCTCAGGTTTGGTTTTGAACGGATATTACTTATTAGATAACTGCAAATGGTACCGCACATGAATTGCTAAACACTTTTCTTACTATATGTATTCAAACAGGGTATGCTCACCAATACATTTTTGTATTGACATATACTATTTTCGTACATGTTTCAGGTTATTTATGAGATGATTTTTAAGCTTTTGGGATTTTTACTTAGATTTTGGATTCATTGTATTTCAGTTTAGTTGACATTTAGAAACATTGTATTTCATTTCAATGTAATAAATTATTTAATCAATGTATCAATATTTACATTTCTAGTCCATGAGCTATTGAACAATCGTCACTACGTGACACCTCAATGTTTCCGCCATCGGTTGGGGTGTTACAAAATCGATTGTTTCAATTCGATTAAACTCTCCCTCATACCTTTCTTCTAGAGTATATTACTTCTACATTTGAATCTTTGATTATAAGCTCTTGTAATTGACGAATTGGAAGCTTGATATTTTTCCTATTCGGTTTCTTTTCTTCTAAATTGGACTAGTTTCGTTGTTGAATCTTTGGATTGCTCGCATTTTCACGCTCGCTTAGTCATCTAGTCATTTGGCGAAAGCGAGTATATCCTATCCCCTTTTTGCTTTTATTCATTTTTGGGGTGTTACATGTACACTTATACAAATTACAAATACAAGTTCACATTTTTACAATACAATTCTAGTACTATGTGCATTTGCTTACAAACGTGCTTTATGCTTAGACATTACATGTAGAATATATTTGTACTTAGTGAAATCATTAACCATGTACAAGCCGACCTTAACATTGGATAGCGCTATTGGATTGACAACCCGCCTAGGTTGATTCTCCCCCTTTTTCATCGGAGAATCCATGGTCATTGTTAAGTTATTATCCAATTATTTGGATAAGTACACCGCCGTTCATTTAGTACATTTATACAGTCACAGGATTGATTTCGCTCATTTGTATGATACATAGTTTACATAATTGCACTGTAGCTTTGCACTTGAATTGTATACCATTTTTTCCAACTTACTATATGTATTAAAACTAGGAATGCTCACCAACATTTCATATGTTGACAAAACTTATTTTGTACATATTTCAGGTGCAGTTTGATGTTAGTTCCATAGCATTGGATTTTAGTGCTTGCTTTTAATAATTTATTTCAATTTTCATGTTTTGTTCAGATTTTTGTATTTTTCTCATTTCATCCATGTAAGACAATTTAAATTATTCAATAATATATTTACATTTTAGTATCATGTGCTTTTGAACAATCATCACTACGTGACACCTCGATGATTCCGCCATCGGTTAGGGTGTTACAGATTGGTATCAGAGCCATGGTTATAGGGAATTAGGTTATTAGAATGCCTTTTAGCCTAGTGTAACACCCCAACCGATGGCGGAAACATCGAGGTGTCACATAGTGACGATTGTTCAATAGCTCATGGACTAAAGTGTAAATTTGAATACATTGATTAAATAATTTATTACATTGAAATGAAATACAACGATTCTAACTGCCAACTAAATTAAAATACAATGAATCAAGATCTAATTATAAATCCGAAAGCTTAAAGGATGCATCTCAAAACAACATGAAACATGTACAAAATAATTTGGTCAATACAAAAATTGTATTGGTGAGCATACCCTGTCTAAATAAATATAGTAGAAAAGTGTTTAGCAATTCATGTGCGGTACCATTTGCAATTATGTAATAAGTAATATCCGTTCAAAACCAAACCTGAGAATAATGACTAACACATGACTAACCAACTAAATAATGAATTAACAAGACAATGACCAAGATTCTCTCAACGGAGTCTCAAGGGGGTATACCATAGTACTATTCATTGAAAAGCTAGGCCGCCCAGCGGTTAATGATTTTGACAAGTCATAGACACACCAATTAACATAAAGCAAACACACATGAGAATTGCATTAAGTATAAGAAATTGAAACTTGATTAATATATAGGTACATGAGTCACCCCAAAGTAGTAAAACAGTAAAAAGGGGAAAGATATACTCACTGTTTGCGAAAGCGATCAAAATCCACTTAAGCGGTCGTGAGCTAAGTAATGGGAATTCCGAGGAATTCAACCTATAATGTGTAATAATACTAATAAGGAAAATGTCTAAAAAGTCTAAGGTATCTAGGGTCTAAGGCATTAGGGTTTGCTAGGTCGATTTGGGGAATTAGAGATTTTATGATAAGTTGCGTTAATGTAAAAGTTGGATATCACAAATAATATATGAAAGGTTGTAAATGTGGTTTAAGTAATATAATAATTATCAAATGAATATTTAGTTCAAAATGTGTTTAAATTATTAAGACAAAATAATTTTGTTAATTACTTTAACTAATTATTGTAAATAAATACAATAATCATAATTATTGAAATAAGTAATTATGAGCTACACAAAGATCCAACAATGATAATAAAGACTTCCAATCATATGAATATTTTCTATTTTATAGGAAAAGTATTTATAAAATAGATGTCTAAATAAGATAAATAAATAAATGTTTAATTATGTCTATTTAAACGTAAATAAGACTAATAATACCATACATGATCCAAAAATGTTATTTTTATAGAAAATAGATGCTTTCTGATGTAACAAATTAAAATAATTTTCCCATAATTTATATAAGCTTATTTATATTTAAAACTGATTTAATAGGATTAAATTAGTTTAAACGATTAAAAATAGGAAAATCAATAAAAATAAAGGTTTTCTGAACCAATAATTTTTAATTAAGATCATGATGATTAGAAATAATTTATCAAAGATTTTGAGATAAAAATCATTAAAAATGAATTTTTAATCAATTAATTATGATTAAAACAATTTAAATCAATAAAATCATGTTAAAATAGATTTTTTTTTTCAGAAACTAAAAATATGACAATTTTCTATGAGGTATCAAGAAGCTACACCTAAATTTTTATAATTTTTGGAGTAAAAATGAATTTTCTATAATTATTATAAGATTTATGTGTTTATATATTATTATAATATATCAAAAAAAATCTGGAAATAAAGGGAAAGAAAAAGAAGGAGGAAAAGCAATGGGTATGGGGTTCGAACCCGGCCCTCCTCGTTCCACAACACACACACACACCACTAGACCAGATTATGATTTGTTGATTAACTTGAAACTGAATTATATTTAACCAATGATACAACATCATCTTCTTCCCCAAATACCTACCTAGAACCCTAACCCGATTTCAATTGAACCCGATTCGTAAACAATAGTAGTCGAATCAATAGGGCTTTTGTTCGGAATCAAGAAACAAGTAAAATGGCATTAAGAATAGAAACTTACAGTCGCGTTTATGGATCGAAAAGAAGAAGGAAAGGGCCGAAACTTTAGTTTCCAATTCGTAAGCTTTCTAAACGCGGTATAACTATTTTAAGAGTGATTTCAGATGTGGAAACGAGCAGAAATGAAATGGTCCAATCGTTTATGTATATGTAGCGACCAAAACGGATCCTCGACGTTTGTATTAAATTTCCGATCGGTTACCCTTGTATCCCGCTTTTAAGTAATTATCATTGATCTTTAAACACAGGACTTGATTACTAAGGATGGAGAAAACGCTCGAAAACCATAAAGACGAAATAAAGTGCATTTAAACGGGTTTTTAAGCCTCGCCGGAGTTGGCCGGAACTGTTGCCGGACCCAGCAACCTGGTGACCGGAAAAAAGAAGAGGAGCGGGTTTCATTGTTTGTTCAAATCCAAGTTTCTTAATTTGGCAAAAATGGCCCCTCAAGTATTAAATGGTTAGAATATATTATAAGTTGGTTAGATTTCCTTAATAAAACTTAACCATAGTTATCTTAAGTTAAAAAAAAATGTTTTTTTTTTTTAAACTTTATGAAAAAAAATTTATCAAAACTTTTATGAATACGTTTCACCTACGCAGTTTTTATAAATATAACTGATAAAATTTTTAATTCGCTTTAGAATTAAATTTTGAAAACGTCGAAACTTTTAGGGACTAAAATGGAATATTTAAAGGATTATTATTGTCAATTAGATAAAAGACGAAGGTGACGGATGTCACACCTAGTCTATAACTAAGCTTACATTCATGAGTCCTCTCGTGTTTATTTCTCTTTATCCTATTATTTTCTTTCAAAATATTTTCGCTATGATTCTTTCTCGTTATTCTTTCGGTGTTTTGTTTAGAGAAGAAGATACTCGTATTTCACAAACGAAACGATATCACCAAGATAGGAGTGACATCCATACCTTGGTGATTAGTTTCACTCCTCTATATGTTATTTATCTTAGGAATATATCTTTGAGATAGGAGTGACATCCACACCTCAAAGAGTATTTCTTTCAAAAAGGAACTTAACCACTAAGCTGGGAGTGATATCCTTAACTTAGTGATTGGTTTCATTCCACAATCGTTTTCAATTTTGAAATACATCTTTGAGTTAGGAGTGAAATCCAAATCTCAAGGATCTATTTTTGCATCTCGTTTTTAATCTCGCTAAAGTTTTGGAATTCACTATTGACGGGGCACGTGCAATCTGGAAGGGTGAGCACCTGTATCCTGAGTTTTCTGTCTAGGCCTGGTATTTCATATAAATCCCAATCAGACGAGGGACCCGTATACCTACCTGGGAACTCTTGGGATGAGCATTCACTTATAGGCTAAAGTACGCCCCCACAAGTCACTTGAAAATTTCAAATACTTGAGTTGGTCAAAGTTTCCTATAGAAACAATTCCAATGTTTTATATCATTGATATTTATGTTTGTTTATCATTTGAAGATTCCATTTAATCACTTGATGTTTCATATGCCATTATTCATTGATCATTCGCTTTTGAATCCATTATCATCATTACTAAAACTTTTGTTCGATATATTATCGCATTAAAGCCTACACTATTTCACTTATGCTCATGATTTTTACACTATAAGGTATTACTCGTTTTGCGTTAAAACATTTTTACCCACGACTTAAGTTTTAAACTCTGTATCTAACTTTGATCACATCCTGAGTTTAGGAATGTTGCGTCATCATACAGTTAAAAATGAACATGGTTTTTCCAAACTTATTATTTCAACCTGTTTTATACCTTCATGGTTACAAACTTACTTGATCGAAGTCACAGTATATCCTCATATACCTAATACTAATATTGCTGTACCCAGTCTCCTAAGCCATAGCCAACTACCATTAGTTAGAACTTCTTAGTCAGACTAAGCTCATACATAAATGCCTACCTACACTATACGCACTAGTACACTACTCGCTAAAACGATTAATTTGACAACTTATTCTATAAGTCTTTTCACAAAGCCTATTCGCCAAATTAGAACACACTTTTCATACACCTTGTGCCTTGAAACAAATAGCGTGCTATGAGCCCAAAGAGATGCCTTAACGATCCTGCAAACAAATGATCTTTCAATGTATAAATTTCGTAAAAGTTTGAAAATTTAAAAGGTTTCAAGTTTACCTAGTCTTAACGGGTAAAACTTCGATTTTCTCAACATTTCATAACAATTAAAAATTTCTTACTTTTCAACCCACAAGTTAAAAAAATGTTTAAATACAGAAAATTTTATTTTCCAAAATTCGTCAAGGCATCTGGGATCATTCACAACCTTCACATCATTTTAACTCTTGGTCTTTCGAAACACATTAGATTTACAAACAATTGATGAAATGGTTTCATCTTGCATTTTATAAACCTGCATTGCATATTTTACAAATCAAATGTAAATCTGCATGTTTTCATATAACGTATCCAATATATGTTTTCGGGAGGAATTTGCAACTAATAATATACCTTATAACACTTTTCAAACTCGACTTCTCGTAAACGGTAAACACATGAAAATGTGTACCTACGAAATCTTTTCAAATGAACCTGTTTTGAACTTAAAACATTATTCGTTTTCCAAAAAGTTATCCTTATACCAGTAGACTATACGTCTGTTCTGCGCACTTTCATTTACAGTAAATTTCATTATTTTTTTACACCATTTATAGTTACGTTCGTACATTATCTTATTATTTTTGTATTATTCTTTTGTTGGTAGTTATTTTCACGCGTTATTCACAACTATTCTCACACTAGTTATTAGTAGTTATTCTTACAACACTAGTTTTGAGCATTAATTTAACTCGTTTACTTTCATTTTGTGCAAATTGTGCGATTTACTCGATTTACGTTATACTATTCTTTCAATCGAAATTTTATGCTATACTTGTATACTTACATGAACGCATATTTGGTATGCATATTTTTTTGTTGTTGTGAGCGAAACCCTGTTATACTTTACATTATTTTGTTCATCATCATGACCAACGAACATACTAATTGATAGCTCGTATGAGATCTAAGCCAATTCCCATGTACGACTCGGTTCAGAGTATTCCTCTAACCCAAGGGGAACGGTGTAATCCTCAGAGTTTATCAATATGGTTGTTTATAGCCCAATGATGTGAACAAAAATTTACTGGTTAAGGGTGAACCCGAAAGGTGAAGAACCCCTAATCATGTCTTATACTTACACATTAATCTCATTACGGTTAAAAGGTGAACCTGAAAGGGGAAGAACCTCTAACCGCATCTTATACTTACAGTATCTACTACTTAACACATTTTGGTTGCACGCATTGTTTCTTGTATTACTTATGTTAGTGTTATGGAAAAGCATAGCACCCTAGTGTAAGGTAAATCGATGATTACGGTCCGGAACGCAATCATGGATTTACAGGTGCATGGGGGTGGTATGTGATTCTACTTAGGCTATTGGTAGACAATCAGTACGAGTCCAAAGTATCAGTAGTGTGGTGGGTTAGCTGTGGTACACCCTATATATAAGCACGAGCGATACTGCGGGAGCGGACTAGGAGTCTGACCAAGAACCTACCCATTACTATCTCTGTATTAGATCATTGACTAATAGCTAGCATTTTCGATAAGAATGTTCTTACACGAGCTTCAATTCGACTTTCTAGAGTCTTTCTCTAGACCATCTACACAGAAAACACAAACTTTGTATACTCTTACACTCTCTAATAGTCGAAATCCTGTTGCATGTCCTTAATAAAGTTCGGTCAGAAACTTCTCTAAAGTAAGGGAAGCTACTATAACACTGCCCTCCCCTCACCAGTTACATACTTTTCCCAAACCTTGCTCATTATAAACTCTTAATTCTCTAACCTTGGGTCAAACTTTAAAGATTTTCAAAACTCTTATTTTGGGTATTAAACAACTACTTCAAACTTTGTCAAATCATGGCTGATGCATTTCTTAAAATCTACTTGCCTTTTTACAAATGTCTTTTGTTTCATGGAAACCTTCACTTGAAAGTAATTTCGGGACGAAATTTTCTAAAGTAGGGGAGACTGTGACAAGCTGCACCCTTCACTTTTCATAAATGTGCATAATTGGTTCCTCAACTATTTCAAAATTTTCATTTTTAACCCTCGTATTTTAATAGGACCAAAATTCACAATTTAATAAAACTTATAATTTTTATAAGTAAAAGTATGCACGTTTTATACTCACATCTACATCCGAGCACGTATGTTTTAGACCTTGATACCCAAAGCCCTTAATTTTCGGTCCTAAAACAACTTAGAAACAGAAGGAAACAAGTCTATAACTTAAAATTAATTAAATTAGAAAAATTATTTTTTTAGCCCTCGCGGTCCGCTGAGACAGTCAAAGTTCCAGTCAAAGTCCTAGTCAAAAGTCCTAGTCAAAGTCTCAGTCAAAATCCTAGTCAAAGTCCTATTCAAATAGTCAATTCATCTTAAAACCTTACTTTATTGTGTTGACCAATTTTAAAGCCTAATTGAATCCAAAACTAGTATAAAAACCCACCTATGACCCATTACACTTTGCACCTCTAAATCGATTGTTTCAATTCGATTAAACTCTCCCTCATACCTTTCTTCTAGAGTATATTACTTCTACATTTGAAGCTTTGATTATAAGCTCTTGTAATTGACGAATTGGAAGCATGATATTTTTCCTATTCGGTTTCTTTTCTTCTAAATTGGACTAGTTTCGTTGTTGAATCTTTGGATTGCTCGCATTTTCACGCTCGCTTAATCATCTAGTCATTTGGCGAAAGCGAGTATATCCTATCCCCTTTTTGCTTTTATTCATTTTTGGGGTGTTACATGTACACTTATACAAATTACAAATACAAGTTCACATTTTTACAATACAATTCTAGTACTATGTGCATTTGCTTACAAACGTGCTTTATGCTTAGACATTACATGTAGAATATATTTGTACTTAGTGAAATCATTAACCATGTACAAGCCGACCTTAACATTGGATAGCGCTATTGGATTGACAACCCGCCTAGGTTGATTCTCCCCCTTTTTCATCGGAGAATCCATGGTCATTGTTAAGTTATTATCCAATTATTTGGATAAGTACACCGCCGTTCATTTAGTACATTTATACAGTCACAGGATTGATTTCGCTCATTTGTATGATACATAGTTTACATAATTGCACTGTAGCTTTGCACTTGAATTGTATACCATTTTTTCCAACTTACTATATGTATTAAAACTAGGAATGCTCACCAACATTTCATATGTTGACAAAACTTATTTTGTACATGTTTCAGGTGCAGTTTGATGTTAGTTCCATAGCATTGGATTTTAGTGCTTGCTTTTAATAATTTATTTCAATTTTCATGTTTTGTTCAGACTTTTGTATTTTTCTCATTTCATCCATGTAAGACAATTTAAATTATTCAATAATATATTTACATTTTAGTATCATGTGCTTTTGAACAATCATCACTACGTGACACCTCGATGATTCCGCCATCGGTTGGGGTGTTACACTATAGCAGCTTCAACCTCATCTCCCTGTGGTAGCTCTTGATTATCGGCACTTTCAGCTTGGGGGTAGCAGATTTATGTTGAGGAATAAGGTTGCCACAAACAGGTTGAGAATTGAGGTCGATTTCAGTCATATCTTCAGGCTGGCCCTCTTCATTTTCTAAGCCCAACAAAGAATTAAACCCAAACAAGTCTTCATCATATTTAGCCTTTTTACCCAACTTAGTTTTTTTTCCAAACTGCTTGAATAAGCAGGATTGGGCTGGCCCAAATTTACCATACCAATCTTCTTTTTACGTTTAAGAATAATAATCCTTTGGTCAACACTTGCCACATCATCATTGTTTAAACTTTCAAAATCAAATAAATTCCCAGGAATGAAATTATCACCAACATTACCTTCAACCGAAATAACCTCCTCTAAAATAGGTGAGTCATTAAAATCATTAATGGGATTAGGAGTTACCAAAAAACCTTCCTGATTTCCAGCTACCGGAGAATGATGAACGGAATAAGGCTCCCTTCCCGGAGACCTTTCAGCCCCATCGACTTCAACCGGATTCTCTTCAGCATCAACAACATCAACGTCGTCCATAACTACATTATCTTCAGGCCTGTTAGAGTTCATAGACGGTGTGGAGGAATCCACCTTGTAAAAACTCGGCACCCATTCTCCGGCCTCCTCCGCCACCAGACTTCAAACTTTCTGTCTCTCCATTTCAATGTAACTTTTTCTCCAATCCTTTTAGCATCACCAACCGTGATACCGATATAGTCATACGAGAAATCCGAATCACTATCCGACCTGCTAGCCCTGTGGATAATCTTACCGAAGGATTTTCCGATTTGGTCTATAACTTCTTTAGAAATCAACTGTAAAGGGAGACCCGTTATTTTCAGCCAGGCCAATCTTTCAAATCCAAAAGATTGCCCCTCCCAAATGTCTATGGATGAAAATCTGCCAATGACTTCCTTAGCATCCTCTAGAACGCTTAATGCCACTTTCTCGTCTTCGAAAGAAATTAGGACGCTTAAACCACCTAGATATTGCACTATACCCAACCCTGGACAGATATCGTTCATAATTAAGTAGACACTTTTAAGAGCCTCCAGATCGATCATACGTGCCACCAACGCCCTCCCATGAAGCCCCTTGAAGGCGTTTATTTCGTTATCAATCGTAATAGTCTTCCACTAATCTTCCTAGTGAGAGTATCAGTGAAAGACCTCGAACCATTATAAAACGTCGAATAAGTGTTCCGAACAGGAGGAAAATCTTCTTGTCTGTCGATCTTCTTACTGTTATATTGCTTTTTGTTATTATCAGAATGATCAGTCCCTATTTCTCCTTCTTCTAGCGTAAAACTTGCTATGTTAGCCTTCAACCAACTATCACCAATCCTTGTATTGCAAATAAGTCGAATAAGTTCCCTGCTATCTTTAACGTCCAGGAATGAAACGAAGCCAAAATGATTTCCTGTCTTATCCCGCTTCCGGGCAATATATAGATCATATATATCACCATAAGATCGTATGAACTCGGAGAGATCATTGCCGCTGCACTTCTCTGGTAGATTCGAGATAAAAACCTTTGTAATTCTTTTAAAGATGTTCGCCGGAATTTGGAACTTCCGGCCAAGCATTCCGAGAGTTTTTTACGCTCACCTAGTATGGACAATTAGTTACAATACAATATTTAGTCCAATTCATAACATCAATTTATTAATAAAAAATCATAGATGTTCAGTTACTTTCCTAGTTTCCCTTTGTATGTTTTCCTCATTTAATTATACTCTTGTATGATTAAATGAGTATAATTATACTCCACCAAGAGTGACATCTAGTGAAAAGCGAATACGGATGGCGTCGGTTCGACTCGGATAGAAGGCGAAGTTTTACTGATTATTCCACTGTCGTGTCTTCGGGTAAGTGGAGGACGGGTTTCCGCACATCTGGGAGAGCCAAGGGGCTGGTGCGGTCGAGTAATCGACCTTGGCTATAGCGCCCGATGTCACGATGGTTAGTACGTCGTTCCTTACCGTTAAAGAAATAAAATAAAAGCCAGTACACCTTATAACAAATATTAAATGTTCAAAATCCATATCAAAACCATATATTAAGTATGTAAGATTTAATGTCAAGGATAAATGAAGATAGTATTATAACTATCTAGTTATTAAAGTAAAACTTGATTTTACAAATTAACTTAGAAATTTGAAAATTTATTTCAAAAAGAAAAATAAACTACTAAAAAGTTAACAACACTACCAAGTACCATTGTACCAACAAGCATTCGGTGTAAAGAGGTACAATGGTTATTATAGACACCATGAACAAAGTGTGTGATTTCTCCATGATTAAAGTAGTAGCTTACAACGCTAAAATTCTCGTGCTTGACCTCTACAACAACTTTGTGGGATACCTTATCAAATGAAACCTTTAAAATATAGTTTATCAATGAATATAATAGTTGCATATTATATATGTGTCCTCAAAACATGGGATACCATTAGCCTCATCACGAGAGAATTCTTATAACCTGACTCCATCGTAAAGTGTTATCCGTTAGAGTGAGTGAGAGGGTAAGGTAAAGCACACAATTGGCATATGTTATATATTATATATACACATAATTATATAAGTTTTATAATCGACTAAATATAAAAATCGCTTAATATCAAAAGCAAGTGCTTCACATTCAATTTGCATGTCTAGTTCATGGTGTTGTATATGGTGGGGTGGTGTTGTTTAATATCTGGGGCGAAGCTGTTTACAGGTGGGGTGTTGGTAGGTGGTGAGGCAGCTAAGAGGGAGGTAGCGTTGTTCCTTCGCCTTAAGCATCAAAGAATTTATAGTTAACATCCACCAGTGAGTTACCATCTCTAACTGATCATTTAATGTAATATTTGGTGAATATCCCATACCCATTAGCTGGTACTTAAAATAAAATAATAAAATTACAAATTTCAGCAATAAAAATATGTTTAAACTTTAAAATGTTTAGAGTAAACTGCCGTTTTGACCCCCAAGGTTTGTCAAAAAAAATGCTTGTTTAGACACCAAACTTGATTTTTATCACCGATACCCCTAACGTTTCATTTTGGTGCCATTTTGGACCTTTTTCTAACTCAGTTAGAAAAGTCATTTAACTCCCAGGGGCAATTTGGTCATTTTATGTCTTAACGTTAAAAAACACATATTTACTCCTTCTTCATAGACAACGATTCAAACACAGTTTCTTCCACCTCTCTTCCAAAAAGCCCTAATTCCCAAATCATAGAAACCCTCGTCGATCGATTTGGGTTTCTATGATTCAAACCAATCCCATTCATCACTGATCTCAAAGACATCCAAAACCCAGATGAACTCCTCTTTAAATTCCACGATTACCACAATACCGGAAGCTTTAAACATGACTATCCTTCTTACTCTTCCCTCATTTACAAACTTGCACGCAAAAGAAACTTCGAAGTAGTCGAAACCCTTTTACAACAACTCAAGATATATAATGTTAGATTTAAAGAAGCCTTGTTTATTGGGTTGATTCAGCATTATGGAAAGACGGGTTTTGCTGATAAAGTTGTTGAATTGTTTAAGAGAATGCCGGATTTTGATTGCTACCGTTCGTTGCAGTCTTTTAATGCGATTTTGAATGTTTTGGTTGAAAATAGGAGGTTTGATGATGCGGGGGAGATGTTTGAGAGGTGTTCGAAGATGGGTTTTCGACCGAATGCGGTGTCGTTTAATATTATGGTGAAAGGATGGGTGGTGAAGGGGGGAGTTTACTAAGGCGAATAGGTTGTTTGATGAGATGATCGATTAGAGTTTCTATGATTTGGGAATTAGGGTTTTCTGGAAGAGAGGTGGAAGAAATTGTGTTTGTAAATCGTTGTCTGTGAAGAAGAAGGAGTAAATATGTGTTTTTTTAACGTTAAGAGATAAAATGACCAAATTACACTTGGAGTTAACTTATTTTTCTAACTGAGTTAGAAAAGGTGTCCAAAATGGCACCAAAATGAAACGTTAGGGGTACCAGTAATAAAAATCAAGTTTGGTGTCTAAACAAGCATTTTTTTTGACAAACCTCAGGAGCCAAAATGGCAGTTTACTCAAATGTTTAATTATACTATCGCACCTTCAAGACATCGACAAAAGACCTATTATGCAACATGACACACATAATAGGGTGAGTGTTCCCACACTAATTAAGGGCTCTAGTAAAACCTTACCATATGAAAAAAAATCTCATTGACTCAATATGTTATAGCGTACAAAAGAGGGACATTGAATTTTAAATGATGAAGTGACATGTGTCACCAATTGATTTTGGGGGTGTTTCCGTAGAATCCGTTGGTTCCCTATATGTGTTGTGAGCACTGGCGCAGCTTTGTTGGGGCGGACAGGGGCGGCCGACCCCCCCGCGAATTTTCGCGCAGAAGTTCTGATTATATAGTATTTGTATAGAAAATTTTGGAAATATAGGGCTTCAACCCCCCCCCCCCCCCCGAAACTAGTGACTTCTGACCCTCTGGCCACTTCCGACCTCCCGAACTTTCGATCAAGCTTCGCCACTGGTTGTGAGCATTTGTGATTTGTGTGTCAGTGTGTCACAACACTCAAGCATATGATTTTTGATGTAGTAGTAAAAGAATACAAGTGTGTGATAGTTATTTAATATTTGTAACTACCATCATAATTTTATCTTTAGTTTTCACCCTACTTATTGCTTATATTCAAGCATGCATGAGTTGAACGACTAGAAGCCATTTAGACCCATTTCCGAATCTAAAACCTCATATTTCTTCTTTAAACATTATGAATTTAAAGACATTATATTATATCTTGTAAAGAAAATGTTATAAAAGAGAATACACCGTTATTGTGAGTTGTGACATATGTATACAAGATTAAATGCAACTTTAATTTAATAATCACTCGTTCACCTATTTGCGGACATTTTAACTTCTTTAAACTTGTAGGATCATGTTTTCCCCATGATGGGTGACTGGAAGGTGGGAGAGAAGTACCTATAAGATATTTAAAGAGTAAACTGCCATTTTCGTCCTTGAGGTTTGGCACTTTTTGCCAGTTTCATCCAAAAGATTTTTTTTTTTCTCAACTGGCTCTACTAGTTTTCAAATTTTTGCTGGTTTCGTCCAAGTGCCTAACTCCGTTAGTCAATCTCAGTTAACTGAGGGGTAAAGTTGTCAATTCAAATATTATCTGTATAATAATAATAATAATAATAATAATAATAATAATAATAATAATAATAATAATAATAATAATAACCCCACCCACATCATAAACTCAACCCAAATTCCATTCTTGTTCTCTTCAGATCCATCATGTGACCACAATACACCACCACCACCATCCTCCTCCTTCTGACCCTAAACCTAGGAAAGAGAATGATTATCAACGATTTCTTTGATGGATTGGATGGTTTTACGAACACCGGCTGATAAATTGCGGGTCCCCTCCATTCACGAACCAGAGACCATTTCCAAACATAATAATAATATGATGATGATGAAAGAAAGAAGCAAATGTGTGTAGGTTATTAAAACAACATATGAATTGAAAACAGGGAACGGCAGACAGAGAGAGAGAGGTAGGAAGGAAGGAGCGAGGGTTTTGAAAGATCGATTTTTTTTTAGGGAAGATGAAAATGAAAATAACAGGGGGGAAGGTATTTTATTTTTCGTTTTTTTCTATTTTTCAATTTTGGGGTTTAGGTTTCCTAATTACCTCCCGTTAAATTTCCTCCAAATTTTTTCGACGTATTAGAGCCTGTCCTCGACAACCTGGTGAGGGGTAGGGTGAGGTTTAGGGTTAGGAGGAAGAGGATGGTGGTGGTGGTATGTGGTGGTCACAGCATGATAGATCTGGAAGAGAACAAGAATGGAATTTGGGGTTGTGTTTATGATGTGGGTGGGGTTTATTATTATTATATAAAGGAGATTTGAATTGACAACTTTACCCCTCAGTTAACTGAGACTGACTAACGGAGTTAGGCACTTGTATGGAACCAGCAAGAATTTGAAAACTTTTGGATTCAAATAAGAAAAAATAAACTTTTGGATGAAACTAGCAAAAAGGGTCAAACCTCAGAGACGAAAATGACATTTTACTCATATTTAAATTTCCTTGAAGTTTCTTAAAGGACCACAATTATTATGTCACGTCCACCAACAAAAAAGAACAATAAAATAAGACAAAATACAGGAAAAGACCAAGTCAACTCTGGTCCAAAAGATGAACCCCTAACCTAATTAGATAGTAAAACTGAAAAGTTTATATCATGAATTTAAAAATAACAAAAGAAGATTTATAATTAGCAAGGAAAGGCAGTTTAATAAATGACTTTATTTCATATGAACCTAATACGAAACAAGAAAGTGGATATATTGGTTTTCTGAGTTGTTAAACTAGTGAGTTTGAATTCAGCAAGCACTAACTCAAACTCAAATCCGCAACAATATGAGCCAAGCTGACTTCACATGATATTTCCAAACCTACTAGATATTAACTTAGCTCCTATTGGGTTATCGAGTTGATACATTTTAATTAATTTGATGATTTTATGTTTTCTTTAACTTCAAACAGGAAGTTAACAATAATGTCAAGTTGTTCAAGTCCCAAACAATATTGTTCCAAAATACAAATATACAATAAGCTGAACCTTCAAGAGGTTGTGTAGCGGTAAGTTGCTTAGTTCCCCTGTAGCAAAGGTCTCTGGTTGGAATTCATCTTCCAATGAATTCGTGCCTAGAGCCCTTGAAGGTCACCTATCAAGCGTAACTTGCGTTTTACCTTGTCTCACTGAATAGCGGGGATTAATCGGGGCCGTGAGGTTTTCATGGTAGGTATTGAGCTAGTGAGTTACTCAAACCAAATCAACCTTCTATTGTGATGTAACTTTCGTATTTCGTTTTAATTGAATTGAATTGTTATTTTCAATAGAGTAAAGTAATTCTCCAGCTGCTAAGG
This sequence comes from Ambrosia trifida, assembly GCA_028751855.1. Taxonomy (NCBI): domain Eukaryota; kingdom Viridiplantae; phylum Streptophyta; class Magnoliopsida; order Asterales; family Asteraceae; genus Ambrosia; species Ambrosia trifida. Next base: position 214,359,414 of record CM054122.1, on the reverse strand, counting down.
GGCAATATTTTATTTTCAATAGAGTAGGTTTTGCAATACAAAAAGGGGTAACGGTGCAACTTGTGGCCCGTTTACCTACGTATCATTTGTAATTGGCTGTCTTTGGTTAGTGTTTGAAAAGAAGTATGACATTTTATTAAAAAAAAAAAAAAAAGCATGAACTTTTTAATGCAAAAAAAAAAAAATTTGTTATTAATATCAAAAAAAAAAAAAAAAAAAAAAAAAAAAAAAAAAAAAAAACCAAATCAACTCGGTTTTTAACTTTTTTTTAATATGAGCCAGCTACATGTATCTTAAATATATCTATGCAAACTAGCAAGCTTGAGTAGGGCTGCAAATGAACTGAACTTTCAGCGAACAGTTCATGAACCGTTTGGCGGGAAGTTCGTTTGTGTTCGTTCGTTTAATAAATGAACGAACACGAACAAAAATTTCCTGTCGTTTAGTTAAACGAACGAACATGAACAGAGGTCGTGTTCGTTCGTTTATGTTCGTGAACGTTCGGTAATATGTTCGTTTGTGTTCTATAGTTTAGTAAGGTTTTTAATTTTTATACTTTTATTTTTATTTATCTTAATGTATGTGAATTCGATGTTATTCAACAGTTAATCTATGTCCGTTTGTGTTTGGTTTTGTTTATGAACACTTCTTTGTGTTCATGAACACTTGTTTGTCTTCATTAATGTCTGTTTATGTTCGTATGTGTTCATGAACAAAATTAATAAACGAACACAAACGAACACGAACATGAGTGTTTTCTTAACAAACGAACACGAACATAAAATCTCGTTCGGTAAGTGTTCATGAACTGTTCGTGAACATATAATTTTCTTAGCAAACGAACACGAACAAGGCCTTGTTCATATTCGTTCAGTTCGTTTGCAGCCCTAAGCTTGAGCAATATTGGCTTGAGTTTTTAACGAGTTAATTTATACAAATCTGCGAGCGAATTAGGAGTTACTGAGCTAGTTGAACAAATATAAATAATAATGACAACATCGTGCAGTTTAGTTGGCAACTTGTGCTTTTAGGACCAACTTTTGCCGTCGTATATGACCCTAGTCGCTATTAGCATCAACACAACATCCAACTTTCCGTTGTTCATGTGATGACAAAATAGAAAGTTTTATGGTAAAATATCCCTTTTAGATCCAAGGGTATTTGGTTGGTAGCCGGCGGGAATTCGGTCACTATCGGTTCGGCTCATTGTGGTGCCGGGATTCGCTATAACAATCGAGAAACCGGAACACCCAAAAGGATGTCAAGAAGTTATTTTCTTCAATTGAAAAACATAAAAATAAATGAATGTCGGTACCAAATTTTGATGACATCGATGTCTTGTTGTAAATATGGTGAATGGATGATATTGAAATTATAATTTAATAAATTATAATTATTAATAAGACCTTAATGTGATGAATTAAAGACTAAAACTTTTGAGTAGAGTTTTATGTCTTTGATTAGAGGTTTTTATTTCTTTTAATTAGAGATTTTATGTCACTTAATTAGAGTTTTTATGTTTCAAATTAAGTCTTTAATTAAGAAGACTCTTCATACATTCATGTTCTTATATAATGGAAGGTTTTATGCCTCATTTTGATATGTAGAAAAGAGATACTTACACACACATATATGTAGAGAACAAACTCAATCGAAGTCCGGTTATCTTTCAGGCAAGTGGGATAGTTCGACAGTGCACCACCACTATTTAGCTTAATATGAGGAGAACTCATATAGCTCAGAAAACGGTTCGTGTAAGAAATATGGGTTGAGTAATATAATGGATGACCTCAATAAGACAAAGATACAGATAGCTGATATCTATCACGGGTGTCTAATGTCATCATGAGTGATATTACTTGAACTTAATCAAAGTGCAAGCAATGTGGGGGAAAAGCCATTTAAGAAACAATCCGTAGGGATGTAAAAATGGTACTTGAGAAGTTTTCAAACTATATATGAAAGGAAGAAACTTTCATCACCCCATTTGGTAGTTATCCAATAACACTTAAGTGTGGAGGTGACTTGCATTTGAAAATAGAAGGTTTAATATGAACGGATGTGATTTTGGGAAGTACAAATCACACGAACCTAGAACAGACTTGTTATAAGTCAGTCCTATTATGTGGACAAAATTCTTGAGAATTTCAATGGAAATGACTCTAATGTGGCTAGAACTTTCATTAATTCTTGAGAAATTCAATGGAAATGACTCTAATGTGGCTAGAACTTTCATTGACATGAGTCAACGTCTAGCTAAGAATCGAGGTGAGCCTGTTAACCAATTAGAGTACTCAAGAATTATTGGCAGCCTGATGTATCTGATGAGTTGTATTAGCAAGCAAGCTACGAGCAACCTAAGTTCAATTCATTGGAATTACGTGACATAGTTGCTTCGGTACTTAAGATACATAGGAGAATACAGGCTGCAATATAAAAGATGTCCAGCAGTTATTAAAGGTTACTGTGATGTGATCGCTTGTCGAAGTGCTAATCAAAAACTAAATAAAAACTACTCCTTAGCTACAACTGACTGCAGTATAGGAAGTAGGGTTGTCGAACCTCAGGGAGTTTGTGGAAAGTGCTAATTTACTAATTACTAATTAACTTAAGATTAACTAAACTAATTTTTATGAAGTTGAATGTAAAAGTGCTGCAGTGCTGCAAACGAATTGATGATTGATTTTTTTTAGAAAAGACAATAATATGGAAAAACGGTCACTCCGGGTTTCTGATTCGGTAATTATCAACTGAATTATGGTAATACCCTATCTAGGAAATCACATAGACATGACTTTGTTTAAGTTGTTCGACCCAATTCAGCTATCATAACATTAATTGCAAAGTTAAATTAATCCTAGTGCAAGAAAACCAAGATACGATAACATAATGCAATAATACTAATCAACCAAACTGTCAAGATCAGTCAAACATACAATTAGACGCAAAGACCGTTAAGGTGTTCACAAAATCTAATCCAAGTAATGAGTATCAAACATAAAACAATTGATAAAATAACCAAATCGTTCACCCGGAGAATCCGCAAGATGATTAGCCTTGCATCTTCATGATTTCGGCTTCAAAACTTGTTCTGGATTGCTCTGGCATCAACCGGAATGAATGGAACTGCAAAAAGTCTTCAAAATCGTCCCCTAGAAGCTCTGGAAGTCGAAGATTGCATCCCCATACGGCTGCTAGGTTTTTAATTGCGAAAATGGGCTTTTTATGGGCTGAAGAGTTATTAGAGACCCATGAACAACTGTTTATGGAATTAGAAGGTCTCTAACAACCTCAAAGTGACGCGAGGGCATCTTTTGTAATTACCACAATTCATTAAGGGTAAAATCGTCATTTTTCCTCTGTTTTACTTCCTGGAGACCCGCGAATAACTTTTACTGAAATTAGAGGGTCTCTAATTTCAGTTCTTCCAGATTTGTTTCTTTTTTGATTTCCAATTTCATCGAATGCTCGTCTCCTCTCCAACTAAGCTCTTTTTCTCTCGTTTTAGCCCACGAACACCTGCTTAACACCAAGACACAAATAAGTATCTAAGACATGATATAAACGAACGATAAACGATTAAAAACTATATAAAACTAATATATAAATGTGATGCATTTGGCAACACATCATGATGCGAATTGGATATCTGACACGAATGATTCCAAGGCAATGAGTAGGTATTTATTCACACTTGGAGGTGTTGCGATAATGTGGAAATTACCTAAGCAAACGTTTATTGCTAGATCCACGATGGAATCATAATTCATCACTTTAGATAAAGAGGATGAATAGGCAGAATGACTACGTCAATTTGTTAAAGATATACCTAGGTGGCCGAAGCCGGCATTGTCCTAATGCATGCGCTGTAATAGTCAATCGGTAATTGGCAGAGCTCATATCACAATGTGTATCAGTAAGAACAGGTATATAAGACGTAGGCATAATACGGTACGACAACTAATCTCTACAGGAGTTATCACCGTTAACTACGTGAAGTCAAAGGATAACATCGCGGATCCGCTAACAAAAGGCTTAAGCAGAGAGTTAATTCAAAAGTCGTCAATGGGAATGGGACTAAAGCCCATGAAAGGCCAAGTTTATGCGAAGGAAACCTAACTCAGCTGACTGGAGATCCCAAGATCTGAGTTCAATAGGACAACCTAATTGTATGAACTAGCGAAGGTCACTATGGGGGGAGAGTTGGTGGAAACCCCACGTTTTGAAAAAGGGAGCTTACTATAAATTTAATAAGCTTCCTAGTCCATTCCTAAAAAGTGACAAGGTTGAGGTTAAGCTTATGGCTTTTAATGATTTGACTGAGGTAACCAGTCCTAGTAGATCACCTATGTGAAAGAGAAGTGGGGTCACTTCGAAGGGTATTGTTGGGGCACAATACTTAAGAGCTCTCGTAGAACCAGGCACGTGTCCGTGACCATAACGAACACAACTATGAGGACTTAACGTTGTCAGGGAGAGTCTTGTGTGAAGTGTATTGTCGTCCACACAAAAGGCAGACGAGTTCAAAGATATCCCGTTCTACTCAGAGCCAGTGGGCTAAGTTTGTTTCACAAGCGAAGGTTCAAAGGGTCACACCTACCTATCGTATGCAAAAATCAATTGTTGAAATTTAATCGGAATGAGGTTGTTTCTCAGAATGACTCCTATTCATGTGGGGGTTTGTTCGAAATATGCGTGTTTTGATCAATCTCCATTCATGTGGGTGATTGTTGGAAATATGGTGAATGGATGATATTGAAATTATAATTTAATAAATTATAATTATTAATAATACCTTAATGTGGTGAATTAAAGACTAAAACTCTTGAGTAGAGTTTTATGTATTTGATTAGAGGTTTTTATTTCTTTTAATTAGAGATTTATTGTCACTTAATTAGAGTTTTTATGTCTCAAATTAAGTCTCTAAGTAGGAATACTCTTCATACATCCATGTTCTTATATAATGGAAGGCTTTGTGCCTCATTTTGATATGTAGAAAAGAGATACACACACATATATGTAGAGAACAAACTCAATCGAAGTCCGGTTATCTTTCAGGCAAGTGGGATAGTCCGGCAGTGCACCACCACTGTTTTCGAACCGGTGTACCCTAGGAACAGATCGAGAATATGTTTAAGGGAATTGTGTCAAACACAAGCCCGGTTCAATTCTATGATTTCGTTTTCTTTTATATTTCACTGCAGTAAGTACAGAGATTTTGATACATGTGAGCCTCATGTATGAGAGGCATTGCGGCGATTACTATGTAAGTTTTCTAACATGTTTGTACTGGTTAATGTCAAATTTGTAATTCCATGGCTTTGAATAAATTTTATATAGAAATGTCTCGTTGCAACGGTATATGTAGAGGTCACATATTATAACTATCAAACCTGAAGAGAAATTCGTTATGTCAAAACGATAACATATGAATGCAACAAAATAACTTGGAAACCTTTTTTTGGAGAGTAGTGTTTCAGCGGTAAATTATGTGTTGCAAAGCGACCACTGTCCAGGATCGAATCCCATAGCACCACACGGGTTTCTCCTTTCAAACCCAAGCGGTTATTTTTTCAGTGGAGCGTGAGATTCGAACCTGAGACCAAACCCGGGCAGGAACCCTCCAAGGAGGTAAACCTTCCCACCTCAAACCAGCAGGGCTGGAGATCATTGGCAAATAACTTGGAAACCTGGAAAGTCGAACAAATTGTAATTTAATTAAATAACATATTCAAATAAAAATAATTATATTTCACCCGTTCAATTTGAAACAAAACTTTTATCAAAACATAGATAAAAATAAACATGTCAAAACTGTATATTCGGAATTTTATAAAACATTATATTATTAAAATAACGAAAACGATAAATGTCGCGCGTGTGTGTTTATATATATAAACCGTGAGGTAGTATTGGTAACATATATGTTTGTGTTGATTTTTTGTGTATTACTATTTACAAGTCGATTTTGAATAAAATTATTATTTAGACGTGGATAAAAAAAAAATGTTGCAACTATATATATACTCAAAATTCTTTACAATATTATATCTTATAAAAGTTATATATATCTTTTTCCGAAAGAGTTGTCTCTTCACAAACTGACCCGCAATCTTCATAGTTAGAGACTTAGAGCATCTCCAATCCTGAAGATGGGTTTATTTTTAGACTTGACACCTTATCATGTCACACCATTTCAATCATCTACCTTAAAAACTTACATTTTGTTTCCAATGCACAAACCTACACAAACTTCCATCTCACACTCCACCTTTACATAAAATTACAATTTTAAAATATGGTTGTGTGTGAGGTCCCGATCATCTTTGTCCGGGCGAGTCCGCTTGAACGGACCTAATCAAACCGAACCACCACCCTGAATGTTCCTTGGGTCCGTGAAGGAACGCTTGGAATTATGGACCAGCGCTAAGCACGTAGGAGATGCTCTTAGTAATCTAATATTATGCATTTATATATACCACAATATCGAAAGGTAACCTTCTTTAAATATATACACACCCTTACTTTTATATTGTCTGAAATACAATATCTACTATACATTTGATTATTTTTGTGTTTTATTGATGTTATGTACCTTTGTTGTAGGACTATGTGTAGTGGTTCACGCCACATCTGCGACCATTGACACCACACTAGTCATGCCTCCCCCCCCCCCCCCCCCCTCTCTTCACGCCCCCTCCATAACCAAAACTTGCAGAACTGGTGCAGCTTGTGTGTTTAATCAGATCGATCTACAACACTAGATGTGAACCACTATGAATGGTCAAACATGTTGTGAAGCTCTGTTTAGAAAATAAAGGCGATATTGATGTTTCATGTTAATGTTTAATGCACACCAACGACTTCAAATTTATTCAATTTACACCATTTGGTACTAGTTGCTCTGGACCGGTATCAACTTGCTTCCAAAAAAAATTTTCATAGTGCAATTTGGATTTTTCTAAAGTATGCATAAGATTTTTGATTTATAATTTGAGGGCTTTCCCTACTAGTGTAGCTCCAAAACCTAAGTTATATGTGTCAATGCATCATCCCAACATTTATAAGTGTTTTACGATAAATTATTCAGAGTATGTTAACTTACAAATAATTGTTATATGCTTGTTTGTTTATTACCATCTATTTGATAAACGGGGTGGAGGTTGGGTCCAATGATAACATCTTTAAAAAAAAAAAAAAAAACCTATTTAAAATAGTATATCAATTAAACTTACGTTACCACAAGATCAAGACAAATTACTTTTCATCAAATATACTAATAAATCAATTTGGTTACATGGAATGAATTTCTAAGCTATTTCAGAAATTATGTCTTTATTTATAAAAATCCATTTTGATGTGCGATTATTTTTAGAAAAGCTTCACATACTCACTTTTTCCAAATCCTAGATTAAATAATTAACTACTTGGTCAAATCTCCTGTTTTGTGGTTCCTTTGCAACTTAAACATGTTAATTTTCCCATCAACATATTAGGATCAACATACCAATACCTAGCCAACCTATTCGCGTTCCATGAGTTCATATGTTTCTATACTGTCAGTTTGACTCTAATTATTTGTGTTTTCATCTTGTTCAACTGTTTTCATCATTTTCACTGATGTTCACTGGCGAAGCTTAGTTGGGGCCGGAGGGGGCGGCCGACCCCCCCCCCCCCCCCCCCGAATTTTCGCGTAGAAGTGCCGATTATATAGTATTCGTATAGAAAATTTTGAAAATATAGGGTTTCGACCCCCCGAAACTGGTTTTCGACCCCCCGAAACTAGTGACTTCCGACCCCCCGGTGACTTCCGACCTCCCGAACCTTCGGGTCAAGCTTCGCCACTGCTGATGTTTTTAACCTTTTGTATCATATTCACCATTTAAAAGTTCCAACACATTACAACATTTATCTACCGATTAATATAATAGTAGAAAACTGACACCATATCAAAACCGGTTAAATTAACTTTTTCTAATAGCTTTATCAATCGTTCAATTTTCTCTTTCAACATCCTATACTTCATATTGTTATTCTGAGTCATGATTACGAGTGTTTGTGGCATGATTGCGATCTTAAAATTCTATAATTGTTTCCAAGAGTATTTTGTAAGTATGTTTAGTTGACCGATTGAGTATTATGCGTGTTTTTATGCATCACTATTATACCTCTTTACACCTCTTTAAAGAATTACACTGGTGTAATAAAGGTAAAAAAAAACATTATACCACTTTATACAAAACAGTATCGAGTAAAAAAAACAACACTTAATCACAACAACTAATGTTAGCTTTCTAAAAGTTCACCTTAGTTAATTGGTGTCTTTTTTACCTGGGAATAACAATGCAAGTGATTAGATTTTTCAACCAACTTAGCTATTATTCTAAGTTATCAGGTTTATTTTCCAACACAAAAATACTATCTCCTACTTATATCCAAATTTAGTTAATCCTTTGTCTTGACTTGGTTAATTTTCCCTAGCTTATAGTTAAATTGTATCACCAACTTTTAAATATTAATTGTTCGATGTGAAGCAATACATGTTATTTAGTGGAGACAAAAAATCAAATACAAACTAAAAAATCGTACGAACTGTACGAATCAAAGAAAAAAGGCGGTGACATTATTGTAAATAACAACAAACTTTTATCTGTTGCATTCTCTTTCTCAGACATTATGTCACTTGCTCTTACCTCACGTTCTCTCTCTATAAAAGCACTCTACTTCCAAATGACTCTAGAAACTAAACCATAACTACTTCACAAAATTACTAAACAAACGCAAATTACTCTACAAAACAATCCATAACCACTTCACAAATTGCTCCACAAAGACATGCAATAACTACTTTAAAAATTACTCTACAACTTCAAAAATTACTCTACAAGAAACATTCAGTCTCTAGTTTCAAAATTACTCTAGAAACCAAACCATTACTACTGAAGAAAAGGTAATTATATAATTACTCTAGTTATAATTAATCTATATAAATACTTTAGAGTAATCAACAGTTGTTTATAGTGTAGAGTAATTATTGTATAAGTAGAGTAATTTTGTAGCAGATCCTTCTTTCATTTCATACAGTTCTTGTTGATCCTCTGCTTTAAACAAATTCATGTTGTCTCTTTCTCAACTCCAAGTGTCACAAAAATTACTCTACATCGAACATGCTATACAAAGTTTCACAAAAAGTACTTTAAATAGAACAGCTTCAAAAGCCTACAACCTTGAAACCTTGTTCTTCATTAAAAAAAAAATGAAACAAACATCCTATTTTTCTGTTTTAGAAATTTAGCATGAAAAGTGAAAACAAAATTCGTATAAAAATCACGTATTACCTCCGGTTTCCAGTTTTTCGATGATATTGAGCTTCATCTTGCTTGATCGTCTTCAATTATGTTGTTGATTTAGGTTTTTTGTTAAGGGTTTTAGAATGAATTTGGTATTTTCTGGTTTGTACCATGGGTTTTGTAAGAAAAAGAGAGGTTTGTCTATAATTACAAAAATGCCACCGCCCTTTTTTCTTCTGATTCGTACAGTTCGTATGAAAATTCTATTTGTACATGAACTTGAACTCTTTAGCGAACTAGCATAATCGTCCTATGTTCAATATGTATATATTCATACTTGGGTATAGTTTATACCTAAGGTAATAATAACTAGCTATAACTTTGAAACATCATTCATTTGTTGACAAGACACACAAAGAAACACTAAGGTCCATGAGGGTTTGGGCAATAAATTAGGACCGTGATAATAACCGATATCCTATTTGTTGAGTGTCGGATCTCTCTTGTATTTCTATTTTATTCTAAGACCAACATGTTCAATGGCAAATTTTGTATTACAAGAAAACCACTATTTATTTGAGAATGTCATTTCAGATTGTATTATTGTGGGTCGAGGAGAGAACCGTCTTCATGTTAGAAAACTTACATGGTAATCACCGCACGCCTTTCATACATGAAGCTCGCAGGTTTCCGAGTCTCTGTACTTGCTGCAATAAATTGTAACAGAAAACGAAATCATAGAAGTGAACCGGCTTGTGTTTAACACAATTCCCTTAAACAGATTTTTTGTCTGTTCCCATGGTACACCGGTTCTTTAACAGTGTTGGTGCACTGCCGGACTATCCCACTTGCCTGAAAAGAAATTCAAACAAGACTGCTTCTGTAAGTGTACACGAGAGTAGGTGCCAGAGTACAATGTGACTTAACATTTTACTACTTCCAATTTAGTTTCACTTATAAACTCTTCCACTTTTCATCTCCCCACCAATGTGAGACAAACCAAACTCACATTCACTCATAAATTTCTAACACTTCAGTAATCAAATTAATCGATAACTTGGATTTTTAACATGTTCTTGAACTCGTATATGCCTCTAGTCGGGCTCAAACAAATCTTAATGGTCAGATAATTGTATCGTGAGATCTTTAAAGTGTATGATAAGGATGACATGCATATACGCATATGCATGGCTTATATGTCATTCTTTTGTATTCTTTGAATTTTATCATCTCATTTGATAGAGAACAAAAATACAATTAACTAAAGAAAAATACAAGTCCAAATTACCAAATGTCCATCACCGACGTGCGACAACCTCATGAGCAAGAATTAAATGTATCTTGAAATATTCTACGGTGTTTTATTTATTATTTATATTAGACTTTGCTTGTAACGTTTCAAACCAAACCATACGAAACTCCTATATGTATACACCGTCTTTGGAAAAAAATGTAATATTTAATTCTAACCGATAACATAATTTAGTTTAATAAAAAACTATTTCAGCATATAACAAATATTAAAATTTGCGAATCTCAACATAGTTTAAATATCTGGGCAGGTCTGTCCATAGAAAAAAAAAAAAAAAAAAAAAAAAAAAAAAGCGTGAGAAGTGTAGTAAATAACTGAAATACTAAGGGGGTGTTTGGGATTGAGTTTCAAAACAATTTATTAATTTATTGGCTTCTTTTTTTTTTGAACGGCCAACGAATCAATTCCGAGCACTCTCGGGCACCCTTTTGGCGTTTGGCGAATCAGGTACTCGAGAGTACCCGGGCCACCAATTGCCACCAATTCCCGGGAAAACCCGACCAATCACCCGCCCGAAGGCACGACGGTGAAATAGTTGGTAAAACCGGTCGGGATCAGGACTCGAACCCAAGCCAATGGCCGGGTCATCCCTCATTTCCCCTCCACCAATGTCCTCCAAATGTAGCTAGTGGGAATTGAACCCAAGCCTCCCATAGGAAACTTTAGGCCCTCAACCAACTAGGCTAGAAGCCAATAAGTTGTTTGTGTAACCTAAAAGCACTTTATGTTTTGACTTTTGGCTTTTAAGGGTGGAAAAACTGTTTTTGATAAGTTAGAACTCCTGGCTTTTGGCTTTTGGAAAAAAATTACAAACCTACCACCCATACAACCAATATTCACAATAAGTTAAGCGAAACACTTAAAAAACAATCTATTGACTTTTCATCCCAAAAGCTAATCTAAACACTTTTTTTAAAACTCTTTTTCAAAAAGTTATAAGCCAATAAACACTTTTAACAAAAGCACTTTGCGCATTGGTGCCATCTACCTCCTATTTTCTTGTTCACGGTCAAGGATGTCCAAAGTTTAGTGGACCAGACGAGATTTAGTGCTGGTAAAAAAGAACTCCTGTTCGGCATTTTTATTCTCACGTGTTGGAGGTTGTGAAAGGCTAGAAACGAAAAGGTTTTCAAGGCGGCGAAAGTTAATATTGCTCAGATTATTGCGGATGTGAAATCGCTGAGTTTTTTGTGGTTTAAGAGTAGGGCCAAGAAGGATAGGATAGAGTGGAAGGATTGGAATCGTTTTTCTTTTGATGTAATGTAACGATTGTTTTTGTTGTGTCCCTCGGCTCTCTCCATCTTGGAGATAGGCGGTTTGGACGGTGTTTAATGAAATTTGCCCTTAAAAAAAAAAAAAAAAAAAAAAAAAAAAAAAACTGATTTTTACTTTTAGCAAATTGACAAAAACAAGTTATATGCTGCCTCTTATGATAAAATAAATTATAAAGTCGAGCCAGAGCCAACTTGAATTTTAATCAAGTTTAACTCGGGTTTAAGAATCTAGCTCGATTTTTAGTTGGAGCCAACCCAGGCCAACTCAGTATGAGTGAGCCAAGAGTGTCCCATGCCACATCGTGCAGGCACACTTTTAAAACACACAGACAAACTATATTATATATACATACAATTAGTAACTTGAGTCACCTCTAAAAGTCACCACTCTTTCCCATCATTTGGCACCATTTCACAAATTATTATATATAACATTTAAGGGACCTTCGCTACAGTAACCTCCAAATAAAAACCCTTTAATTTCGTCATAATTACGATTGTGCCATTATATTCTCACCTTCGTCAAAACTGGCCAGTGGCTCTTGAAACTCTTTGCATAATCCATATTATATCCTCCTCTCACCGTTCTTTCTGTGTAATCCAGAGCATCTCCTTTCTTTTCTTTATAAATGTCCATGTTAATCGTTGTCTACAAACCGTCCTCTTCGCTTCCGGCCACCGCCAACGGCGGTGTTAATCGTTGTCTTCAAACCGTCCTATTCGCATTCGATACGGCCACCGCCAACGGCAGTGGCCCCGGCAGAGGTAGTCTCAACGACGCAGACACACACACTTTCATATAACGACAGAGAGAGACAACGGGACCAGAGGGGAAAGAGGAAGACATCGGCGTGTCCGATCGTCCACGCCCTAGCCTAAGATGCATCCCCAACCGCCGCTCGTTGCACCGGTTAAGTTTTCAAGGCAGATGACGGCGGCTGTACAGTCGGCGACGAAGTGGGGGTATTTATCTGGCGGAGTGGGGGTTTGAAGATGAAAACGCAGCGGTCGCATGTTGTAGCTGCAAGCCGCCGCTGGCGGCGGCCGGCAAAATACTAGTTATAATATATATTGGAAGGGCAAAAAAGTAATTTATATAAAATTTAAGAGTTTAAGTAGTTTCAAATACTAAAACACATTGTACAACTCTATAAAACATATAATAATTAACTTTCTATTTAAAGTTTAAGCATTAATCAATGTTTCTTTGTCTCATATCGGTGAAGAAACAAAAATACATGGACCAAACAAGGTAGCATCTTTCAAAAATTAACAAATTATGTAAGTTACACACTTAGCTCTTGGCTAAGAAAACTTTTATTTTTAGCCATTTAACCATGTATAGTTTTGTCTTTAGCCCTTTGATAAAAATAAGTTAAATGTAAAGTCAAGCCAAATTTAGTCAAGCGAGGCAACTCTATTTTTAATCAAGCCGAACTTGAGTTGATTTTAGCTTGATATTAATTTCGAGCTAAGCCAAATCAGTTTAAAGTTGGAGACAAGCTTGAGTTAGCATTGGCTTGTCTCATTAACAACCTCTAAGTGGTGTTCCCCGCAGCATCGCAAGGCACCTCACTAATGTGTGTATAATTCAGTCAAATTTTTAACAAGTTATTTCTTTTAACAAAGTTTTAGTATTATAAAGATTAAAAAAGCAGGTAGATCATCAAGCTACACATATAGATACACATATATAGTTCATACGAGGTATATGCAAGTATTTCACGAGCTGTATATATTTGTAACTCGTCGATCTACGTATAGCAACTTGTTGATCTACATAACATTGTTTATTTTTTATATTTAATTTTCACAAAGATTAGTAACAAATAAAAAAAAATCTTGTTTAAAATGGGTTTTCTCAAAGTTTATGCTATCATTCAAGTATATAAAAATAAAATAAATAAGTGGGAAAAAAATCAAACAAAAATACTAGTAGCGTCCGCTAACATTTTTAGTTGATGATATTCAAAGAAGTATCGCCATGTTTCCGAGTTCACGGGAAAATAAAAGGAGAGAGATTTTGTTTCTCTCTTCTTTTCTTTTCCTCCCTTTTGTTTCTCTTTCTTTTCTTTCCATTTCTTTTCGAATTGGCACCTTAAACCACATTCAACTATTTAAGTATTCAACCCCATTCTCCTCCCTATAGCAGTACTCTAAATAAAGAGTAACATTTTGCTGGAAGCAGCCTCTCTATTTTCACATGGTAGAGGTAAGGTTGTCTATATCTTACCCTCCTCAAACCCTACCTTAGCTTTTGCTATTGGTGGGATTAACTGAGTATAATAATGATGATGATGATTTCGATAGGACCGGCATAAACTTGTTGGTAGCCATCCGTACCGACGAACGCGTTCGTAGAAAGAGTCTAACTAAGGACAACCCCGCACAATATGAATATCAAATGACTAGTTCGCCCATCACAGGCATATCAACTTATGTGGGGCTTCTGAAATGGTGCTCTTACGCCGTGTTCCCGAATTAACTTAACGAGTGAAAAGAAATAAAATGAAAGAAAACAAAAATTTGATTGTGATCCCGAGTTTCATTTAAGAAAGGAAAATAAACTATGTTGTGTTCTCGAGTTTCACTTAAGAAAGGAAAAGAAAGGAAACGAAATGAGAACTAGGCCAAATCCTTTAATTTAGTTTTCCTTCCGATTTGGAAGAAAACGGAAGGAAAAGATATCATTTCTTTTCCTTTCTTTCGATTCTTTGCCTTTCTTTTCGCCCCTAAGTAAACTCAGGAACGAAGCATTAGTGAATCTTTGTACTATATTCATTGACAAAATAAAAAAACACGTACCAATGGCTTCAAAAAAAATAATTAAATAAATAAATAAAAATAAAAAACAGCATACATGTAATGTCTGTTGGTCAACTGGTATGATGAACTCATGTTACCAACAAATCAACAATGCCATGTGCCATACTCCCCCCATCTTCGGATTTAAATATGTAACTAATGCGATAATTGTAGTTATATTATTATATTTGATTGAAAATACATAAGTTTATATATTTTCACTAGCTGATTACTTCGGGAGGGTCTCGGGGTTGAAAAATCTAATTTTACGTGATAACCTATTGCAAATAGCTCAAGTTAACTAACCACAAAATCTCTCAATCATTGCATGTTTATAGTATTCTAATCAGTAATAACTCATATTCCCTAGTCTAAAACCTAATCAGTAATCATCTAAAGAATCACTTATGCAAGCTGCAACTATTAAAAAACTCATCACATCTCTCTAATTTCTCACATTCTAATGGCTCTTATAATTCATAACCTAATAAACTAAACAAACACTTAAGTTGGAAGTTGTAATCATTGCATCTCATTATGCCACGTGGCATAATCAAGAGATGGTTGAGGCCACCATTGAACGTCACGTCAGCAACTATCAATTCTTTCCGGGAGCGTCCCGGGGTTGAAAAATATAACCATTCTAATAATACTAATACTAATAATAATAATCATTACTCTTGTAATTAAATAAATAAATAAAATAACCTTGTTATAAGGTGACTCCATGTGTTGCAGTGTTGCGCGATTCTTTCTCTTAACTTCTCTTGATGAAGTATACCTAGTAAAATTCTAATGATAACATGGCGATTGGGCTGATTTTCAACATCGTAAATAAGAACCTGGTTTAAAAAAAAACATGATTAATGAATAACATGAACACTTTGTGTGTTTTTTACCTGTATGAACGAAACCCCACAAAAAATAGTCGATTTTTCTCCGTTTTTTATATAGGACTATGGTACTCATTGGAAAGATAATAAAACGCTCGTTAATTTGGTGTAATTTTTTTCTTTAAAAAAATCCCGTATATAAAAGATATAAACGTTTAAAAATTATGGGAGGAAACATAAGAGAGAAAATTTTAAATTTATTTTTAAATTCTTTTTTTCCCAAAATAACTCAATTTAATTTAGGGTTTTATGTTTGTTTATTTTTTTAATTAAAAAAGGAAGTAGTTCAAAAACACTAAAATCTTTCAATTATAATGCCACGTGGCACTCTCAAGGGAATGTTGAAGCCTCCATTGCACGTCACGTCAGCATATACGTTTTCTTTTATATATATAGATAAGATTATTACAGCTTTTATATTTTAACTAGTGGCTACGTGAGGTTTCACCTTACAAAAAAAACATATAGAAAAAAAAATAAAAAATAAAATAGTCACTATAAAATAAAACTTAGTGGCCAAAATGAAAAAAAATAAAAAGTAAACTATTGCCTAAGATGATAAAATCTATTAATATATATAAAAGAAAATGGTTTTGCTGACGTGGCGTCCATTGGAGGCCTCATCCTCCACTTTTTTGTGCCAAGTGGATTAATAATAGAGCTTTTTTGAGGTTTTTGGAGTGTTTCCCTTTTTAACCAAAAAAGAGATGGAAAACCGCACGCGCAAACCTAACAATCCTAAAAAGTTGCATCCGCCTCTTTTCCTAATAATCGGCTCATTTACTCATAACAAAAACCCTAAAATTTTTTCCTCTGAAAATCTTCTCTCTGAAAAGCACAATCTATCAAGAGCGTCATTAACAAAAGTTTAGTCTCTCACTTCTTCAATACTCTGTAAGTTATAACTAACGTTTGTTTCATCTAATTTTTAGGTTGATTTATCCCTGTTTTGATTATTTTCATATGTCGATTGTTTTTCAGAGTTATCCCTACTATCATCATCAAGCGTTTAATCGTTAGTAAGTATTTGATATTCAGATGTATGATTTAGATCTGTAATAATGTTAATTTTTAAATAATTTTTTAATAAGAATGTTCTTGGTAGAAGGGATTTCATACTCAGATCTATAATGAATAGTTTGTTTGTTTTTGATTTAGATCTGTAATATTTGTTTAATATGTAGTAAGAATTTCATATTCAGATCTATGATGAATTATTCAGATATATGATTAATTGTTTGGTTTTTATTTAGATCTGTAAGAATGTTGATTAATTATTTAGATCTATTAAAATTTTGTTATTTTAAAATTTTTGTTTTATTTAATTTTCTAATAAGAATGCTGTTTGTTTGTTATTTTATGAATTTTGCAGATTTGAATAAAACTATTGTTAGATCTGCATATAAATGTTAGATATTAATACCTGTTAGAGTAAATTGAATGAAGAAGAATGATTTTGTTAGATATTAATACCTGTTAGATTAAATTGAATGAAGAAGAATGATTTTGTTTAAGTAATGCGTTAGAGTAAATTGGATGAAGCAGATGTTAGAGTAAATTGAATGAAGCAGATGTTAGAGTAAATTGAATGAAGAAGAATGCTTTTTTTTTAAGTAATATGTTAGAGTAAATTGAATGAAGCAGATGTTAGAGTAAATTGAATTTAGCAGAATGTTTTTGTTTAAGTATTTATAGATTTGGTGAGTTATTGAAGGAGAGTAAATTGGTTGAAGCCTTCTTTAAGTATTTATACTTTTGTCAAAGGTCAGTTAATGTATTTTAGGTCACATATATACATGTATGGTAGTAAATTTAAGGAGGTTAGTTGAGCTGTTAGACTCAATTTTTTAAGACAAGATGATTATATGTTGAAGTAGGTTAGTTGAGCTGTTAACGTCAATTCAATGAATTAGAATGATTTTGTTTAAGTATTTATAGAATCGAAGGTCACTTAATGTATTTTAGGTCACATATATACATATAAGTTATATGTTTAAGTTTGATGGTTTTCTGTACGAATTTGTAGATTTAATAAGTTGAGATAATGGAATTAGTATGTGTTAGGTTGATTTTAATATTGTGTTATAAATTTTGTCAGTTTAGTGAAGGTTTATGTGAAGTTTTTGTTGTTATGATCCAATTACTACAATTTTTGTCATATTAGTTAAGATTAACTTGAAAGTTATATTCTGGAAATATGACTTTAAGTTAGTTGAATTGTTAGTTTAAATAAATTTATCATTAATATTAATATTTTAGTTGAAAAAGTTTTGTTATCTTGCAGAAACATTGAAATGGCTCCATCATTTATCAAGTTAATAATTCACTATGAGTATACAAATCAGGTATGGTTAAAAATAGTATATTTACTTTATCTGTTTCATGCAAGAAAAATAGTTGTTTATAACATTTTAATTGTATTTTTTGGTAGGAACTTCCAACATGTTATCATGTTTTGCATACAAAGGAGAACTTTCCAATCGGTTCTGTAATTGTAAGGCATAAAAATGGCATGATTTGGGATGCAGAAATAGTTGAAGACTCAAAATCTAAATCATACACAATATGTAATGGATGGAAAAGTATTGTGGATTATTTGTATATTGATGAAGACGACTTTGTTATCTTTGAATTGATTGGGAAAAATGTATTCAACTTGATACATTTAACTGCAAAGGATGTAAGTAAAGGCTTCTATTATTGGTTTCTTACCCCAGCGACGAAAAAAATGGTATGAAGTTTCATCTTGTCTTAAAAAATTGAATAATTGAAGTTTATATTATATAATTTCTAAATTTGTAAAAATTGTTTTAATATGTTTTTAAAAATTTCAGGAAGTTCCAACTGAATATGTTAAACAGCATTTTGAAGTGAAAGAATTTGGGAAATTGAAATTCAAATTGCGATTTGGATTTGCTCACAATTGGGAAGTTGTCATTGAAAAGAGAGATAAAGGGTACTATTTTACTGATGGTTGGAAAAACGTATTCAAAGATCTTAGTTTGTGTATTGGTGATGTCTTGATTTTTGAAAAAGCTGGGAGTCAAGGATTTAATGTGCGGCTTTTTGTTTACACCGGCTTAGAAGTGAAGCCATTGCAAAAAGAGGCCAGAGTGGTAATGTTTTAGCTTGATTGTTACATAGTGTAAAATAATTTATACTGAACCTAATTTTGTTTATGATACAGGTATGGGAAGAAAGAATTAAAAACGTTACAGGACTAAAAGTGAAGGTAAATTTGTAAAAAATTTGGTTACATATTAATTTTGTTGTCTTTAATAAAGAAGTAATTTTAACTTATTTTGTTAATCTTTAGGGACTTGATGAGATTACAGATAAATCTTTAAAAAGTTCAGATGGTACAAGAGTGTGTAAAGATTTTGTTAAAATGACAAAAACTTGGTTGGATAAAATAAAGGTAAATTTTTGAATCAGTAATATATGTAATATTACGTTTTAAAGTTATTATTTACCATAATTTTGGCCAATGTTTGATATTTGTATTACTATTATATTATGTTACAGAGATTAAGTGATTCAGAAAATGTTAATGTTGATACTAATAGAAGGGAAACAGCATCATTTGTTTCGTACGCATTGGCATTTCCGGATAAGTTTGATGTGGTTGTTGACACATATGATGTATGAGAATTTGTTTATCATATTTACATATATGTATATAGATGCATATGAGTTATCCAGTTATTAATACTTGATAGTTGTTAATATTGTTCAGGTTATGAGAAGTGGAGTTCCTAACTATTGCGCCGTTGCTTTAGCACTCAATGAAATGGGGTACGTGTAATAAATAATTTAATTCATTAAAAAGTAAATGACAATAATTTAAATTTTAATGTAAATTTATGTTTATTTGGAGCAGGTATAAAGCAAGAGGTATCACACTTGAAAGTGGTGACTTTGCATCTGTATGGTGTCAAAGTAGGAAGTTTTTTCAGATTATTGAAAAACAATTTGGTATATCTGGATTTGCATTGGTTCAAGTTAGTGTCAGAAATTTTAAAAATGATGATATGTTAGAAGCTTCAAAGAAACAAGTGAGTTGAAAAAGTATTTTGTTACTAATATATTTTTAGAAGGATAAATCGATATATAAGTGTAAATGTTAAAGTGTTAGTTTGTAACAAGGCGTTAATTCGTTATTGTAGACATACAATATGGTTCCTGATTCAAGTTCTAAAGAAGTCGAAGGCAGTATTGATGAATCAGTTAAGAAAAAGAGAAGGGTTGAAGTGAAGTCAATCAATGTCGATTTTGTGGAAGTGATTAACATTCCAAGTGATGATGAACAGAAACCTGAAGTTAAAAAGATGAAAGTAGAACTTGTGAAGAAAATCACTCACCGATTTGTTAAGTTTATTTAATTTAATAACATATTTATATTTAAGTTAACATAATTTGCACTAATAATTTCTTTATATTTTGCAGCGTTTACCTGCTGATTTGAGTAGGGAATTATACTCTCATAATGTTAACGAGTTGAAGATCAGATTTGAAAATGGTGATCCTATAAAGAAAAGTTTGAGAGTTGAGAGATCCGGGAAAGATATTCGTATTGCTATCAGTAAATGGGAAAAATGTATGGCAATACTTGGATTGAAGAATGGAGGAAATTATCGTTTGACATATTTGAAAGTAGAAGGTATGTTGGTCTTTTCGAATCCGTAGGATAAAAGTACGAAAGTTGTTCAGTAAGAAACGGTAAGTAGTATAAAAGTACGAAAGTTGTTCAGTAAGAAACGGTAAAATGGTGATGTGTTGATAGGTATGGTTGACAAAAAACATGGTGCTTTAGTATGAAATATTTTGCGATGTTATTAGAATTGGATATAATTAGTTAGTATTACGTTTTGGAATCTATTACTATAATGTGAATGCATGTATTACCCATGATTATGAATTTTCAAAGATAGATGATAAGTTTGTTACTACTAGAAATTTTTGTTTGATGTTAATGTTATTAAAAATTATGAATTTTCAATATGTGTCACAACACAATGTAGAAACAAATAATATTTTGGTTTTAACAGTAAACATTCATAATATTTGCCTATGATAAATTGAAAAACTTAATTGACTTTTACAAATTATTTGCATATCATTCTAGAGTTTAATAAATGTACAAAAAATATATTATAAAATGTTGATTTAATGATTAGGTTATTGATGTGTTTGAATCTTAAATTTAGAATTAACAAACTTTTTTAACAAAAAATAATATCACACATTATTTCAAAATTAGGCTGAATACAATACTTAATTTTATAATAAATAAGAATATGATATATGTTGACATGTTAAAAGATATTATTTCAAAATTAGGGTGAATACAATACTTAATTTTATAATAAATAAGAATATGATATATGTTGACATGTTAAAAGATAATTTTTTAATACAAATTATCATGACAAGTTATTTGTAAATTACCCTGAATATAATACTAAATTTGATAATAAATAAGATTATGTTATATGTTGACATGTCAAAATGTTGTTTATTAATAATTATAAAAACTTTCAAACCGTTCCATGCAAAATTAAAATGAATATTTTAAAATTTGTCAATGTTTACAACTATTATGAAAATTTAGTTTTATAACATTTATTGAATGGAAAAAAACTTTTCAAATAATATATTAACAATACGAAAATTTAATTTAATGTTTTAAAATTAGAATATGAAATTGAAATTTAAATATTTGAAATTAATAGATAAAAAGATGTACTCATTATTACGAAAATATTTTGAAAAGATATATTATATTTAAAATTAATAGATAACAACGAATACAAATAAAAGATATGTAGCCGTGTTATTATGTCAATAAATGGTAGAACATTCTGGAAGACTTTAATAAACATGGATAATTTAAAAGGTAAAGATATCCATATCTTATAAATTTAAATTTTAGATAGAGTTTCCATTTTAAATTACATACCTTAATTGAAAACCTATTATAAATACATGTTATTGTTTTCATTGAGTCATTCAGAATCAGTTAGTTTTCATCTACTTCTTTGATAATCAGGTTAGTCAATATAATAAATCGTATTTTCATGTTTTGTTAAATAATTTGTACTCAATGTATTATTAATATATTCTTTTCATTGGAAAAGGTAAACAACTTTGAAATAAGCATAAGTGATGCTTTTTTCAATGCAGTAAAGTTAGAAAAGCTGGATTTGATATAAAATTCCTTCTTATTGGTTTTTTTTTTTTCAACAGGAAATCATGGCAAGCAATCAAATTGTTTTGGTCAAAGATGTTAAACCAAGGAAAAAGAACACAAGGCTTCGAGTTAAAATAGCAACTTTGTGGCGAAAAAAGATGAATGGCTGTGAGAATAAAACATATCGTGTAGATATGATTTTGATGGACGAGATGGTAACTTAATTTTTGCAATTTTTACAAATCTTAATGTACTACAATTATGATATGACTAAATTTTGTTTTGTATTTATTGTAGGGCGATTTAATTTATGCAAATTGTATGCACACAATGTTGGAAAGATTTGATAGTATGCTAAATGTTGATGAGAAAATTTACTTAAACAATCCTTTAATTTCAAAGGATGATGCTAAGCAACATATTGATAATGATAAAAAACTTTCGTTTAATGATAAAACAACCATAATGAAATGCCTAAATTGGGAAGGCCCTAATTTTGCTTTCAATTTTGTAAGTTTCAAGACAATTCTTCAGGAAAAATTGAAACATAATACAAAACTTGGTATGTATATTTTTCCCTTTTTAATTAATTTTTTTAATATCAAGTTTACGTTAATTAAAGAACACCGTTACATATTATTTTTATTTTTTTTTTGTGCAGACTTTTTAGGCTATGTTAAGGTATGTTATAACTTAGCATACGTTGACAAGAAAAATGGTTTAAAGAGTCCTAAAATTAACTTCAAGCTACGTGACCTTGAGTAAGTTTTTTTTTAAATATAATTTACGAATTAAAAATCTAAAAATATATTATATAACCTATTTGATGTAACATATTTTAAAAATAATAGTGGAATTGAGATCGATGCAAGTTTGTGGGAAGACAAGGCAATAGCACTATCAAGTTTCATGTCTAATCCGGAACGTGATCGGCATGTTTTCGTTTTGGTACAATTTGGTCAAGTTAACAATTATCAAGGTATTTAATGTTTTATAACTTTTAATAAACTATATTTTATGTTGTATATTAATTTACAAAATTTATATTTTTTAGGGAAAATGAGTGTGACAAACAGTTATGAGGCTGCAAGAGTTTTCATAAATGAAGATATTGAAGAATTAACAGCTTTCAAAAATGCGTAAGATATATATAATTTATTATTTTCATTCATGCATAAAATATTAATTTATATACTTTAATTTTAAACTGTAGGTACCTTGAAAAATTTGTTGAAAAGCAATCTTCACAATCATCAAATACCTCAGTTGGAACGTACATGATTTCAAATGTCGAAGATGAATTTCTAAACAATTCACGTTTTATAGTTACTGCTTTTATTCCAACTATTAAAACAGTAAGTTTTGTTAACCTTACAATTAATTTAAAATAAAATAACTTAACTAATAATTTAAATGAGATTTGTAGGAATCAAGAGTCATTATAGTTGGGAAAATTAGCGAAATTGGAACAGATCTTCAATGGTACTATAGAGGTTGCAATTATTGCAAAGCAAAAGTTGAGCAGAAATTTGTTTCTTATGAAAGAGATGATGGAACCATTGGAGGAAAAGAAGTTTTTAAATGCTCAAGTCTTAAGTGTGAAGATCTTGAGATTAAAGAAGTCATAAGGTACACTCATATTAAAAATTTTAAAGTTATTTACAAAATTTGTACAGTTATGAATAACAATTTATCGGCAACAGGTACAGGATCTCATTAAAGGTAGATGACGGTTGTGGAAGTATCAAAATGACACTTTTTGATTACGAAGCGTGTAAGATATTTGGGAAGCCTGCAAGGTATTTTGTTGAACAAGAAGAAGAGGTAAATTTCATGAAGTTTCTTATTTTGATAATTACTTAAATGGTTACATATTTATATTGCCTTTTATAATATGTAGATGATAAACAATGATCAAGTTCCACCATCATATCCAAAAGAGTTTGAGGAAATTGTTGGTAAAAAGTACGCTTTCATAATCAAAGTAACTCCATACAACATTGATCATCCCGACTCTCAGTATGGAATATCAATGCTTACAAAAGATGAAGGCTTACTAGCAGCAATTTCAAAAAAAGTGGAAGGTTGAAGAGGTAATTATTTTTACTTTTAAATTATTTACATCTACATTATATGTTTTTAAATAATCTAACCGTTTTGTATTTTTTTAAAGGTCCAAGCAAGATACTCAGTTGATGAAAACAGAATTGTTGACTTAGAAGATGATAATGAAGAGGTTAATAATAATTTAATAACAACCGTATTTATATGTTAAAATAAACTTTACATGTATCATTTAGCTAACTCTTAAATGTTATGTTTTTGCAGGATAGACTATCTTCAACTAATGCAAATGAAAGTCAAATCTCTACAAGAAAGAAAATTGCTGATGAAGATGGTCCTTCTACAAAACGTACTGTTGAAGATGTTTATGAAGTTGAAGAGCCATCAAAAACTTCAATTTCCAAAAGAAAGAAGCTCATTCTTGAAGATGATTGAACGAAGAATGCTGATTCCATAATCTATGAATAATTATTAACTATTTTAATTTTTGTTTCTTTACTTGCAGTTTACGTTAAAAACATTTGGTGACTTATGTTGGTTTTTGTTTATGATCTGAACTTCAAATTATTCATTGTTTTATTTAGAGAATTTTATTGTTTGATAATTAAGATTTGTCATTAATTTATTTACATTATATACATCCATTACTGAACTATTTAGACAAAACAAAAATGTTTCAAAATTAAATAATTATTTACATTTACTCATTGTATTTAGGCCCAAAATTAATTTGAAGCCCAATAAATAAAAACTAAAGTCGGCCCATGACATAAAGTATTAGAACGATTACTTTCAGGTTGTATTAAATGAATCAAACTTTTTGTATTCTCTCTCTACTTGCACTTTTCACTTTACCAATTCTCACTTTACCATCTTCAACAATAATCAATCTGATTTTCATCCATCATAAAGAAGTTTGGTATGTTAACTTATAAACTATTCTCATCTTTACGTTTATATTATAAACTAATTTTTAATCTCTTATGATGTTTAATTGTATGATTCGACGATTTTGATTTTATCTTTTCATAAAAAAAAAAAAATTATACTTTAGAATAATAATTGATTATTATCGTTTTATTATTCAAATAACATGCATTTTGGAAATTAGTATATCAGATGATTTGTCTTTAATATTACATTCTACATATTAAACAAATATAACATAATATAGTAAAAATCAAAAATTTAAAATTTACATTTTTTTGCTTAATATAAAATTGATGTTTTCTGGATCTGTAATTTTGATAATTTGTAATTATTTTTACTCACTTTCAGAAAAGTCATTGCAGATTAAACCAAAAGTTAAAATGGTGAAGTCTTTTTTCAAAGTAATCGAGTACAACAATTCAGAGTACATGGTAATGTTAAAGTTAATATACTTTCAAAATATGTTTATACTTATTCTTTACATACTTTAATTGAAATATATTAATTTTTGTTAGACACTTCCGGGATGTTACAAGGAGCTACGTGAGAACCATAACTTTCCTATTGGACAAGTTGTTATAATTAAGGATTATGACAAAATGTGGGGTGTAACAATTGAGAACAATGTTTACTCTTTTGAAATAGCAACTGGATGGAACAAAGTGGTCAAAGATCTTGACTTAAACATAGGGAATTTCCTTGTGTTTGAGTTGTTAGACCATCTTACATTAAAGTTGACGGTTTTAAAAGCAACTGAAAAGAACGATATACCCAACATGTTTCCATTTTGGTTTGTAATATCACCAAGTACAATGCTGGTAAAACTTTAACTTGCATTCTTTTTGTTTATATATTTAGTAATTTATATGTTGTCTTTAAATAATATTTTTTTATGTAGCATTTGCCTTATGCTTTTATGAGTCACCATTTGAAAGGAAAACCTCTTCCACATGAAGTTATGTTACACTTTGGTGATATATATGAATGGAAAGTAGAGATTAACTTTTTTGATGTTGCCTTCTATTTCACCAATGGTTGGAACAACGTTATTGGACATCTTAAAGTGCGTATAGGAGATTTCATGATGTTTACAAAAATTGACGACTATAAATTCAATTTAAAGTTATTTCGAGAGGGTGGAATGGAAGTTGATGAAGAACAAGTACAGAATGAAATAGTCCCTCCTGAAATTATTCAAGTCTCAAGCGAGTTATCTGACTCCAATTATAACGACACTATTGATGAAGATGAATTCAGTTTTTCTGAAAGTGAGATGTATCCTGCAATTGAAGTGGACTATGAAGATGTTCCTCCTACTCATGAGATAATCACAAAAGTCACTTACCGATTTGTAAGGATTTTATACAACTTTATTACTTTACTTTATTATGTAAAATGTCTTTGTAAAGTAATACAAAACGTTTATCAAATGTCTTATCAGCGATTCCCAATACCTTTTGGACGGAATTGTGAGTTTCACAATGTTGGAAGCTTGAGACTCCAATCTGAGAATGGAATGTATTTTATTAAGCATATTCGTTTTGAAGGAGCCGGCAGAAAAAGAAGGTACGCTATCGGTGAATGGAAGTCTTGTATGAAGAAGCTTGGTTTAAAAAATGGCCGTCGGTATCGTATCACTTATGTGAAAAAGGAATGCTTGGTCGTCTTTTCCCTTCATTAGGAATAACCTAGATAAATTATAATTACTTTATCGTACTAGCGATTACATTATGCTTATCAACTTTTGGAGTACCCATATTTTGTTTGTTTAATAGTTGCTAATGCTATCGTAATAGTGTTTAAGTAGGACTTTATTCATATGAAAATTAATGTACTCAAATTTTGTGTTTTAAAACTAAGGATATGTTAGTAAAGTATTTTCTAAATATTATGCTATTTTGTGTTTGTTACTTATGTATACGTGGCATGCGGTGTAATATGTCATTAATTAACATCTATGTTAAAAAGATAATATGTATCTTGAATGGAATTTTTTTGTTTGTCAACAAAGTATTTAATGCTATAATTAAATGTATCCATAAATATTCATCTTCAATATGATGGGACATTATTTAGTGCAATTATTAATCAGCCGCCAATTGTATTAAATAAATAAAGACATATTATATCTATTAAGAATTCCATATGTAATATTTAAATTTTTAAATTTACACATGCTTTATCTACAATAATACAAATCTTTATAAATATTATCTATTATATGTTATTTTAATTTACTTTATCATTTACAGATTTATAGATAAACATTAATATAATATTTGATTTCATAATAATGATAAAATATTTTCCATTTATACTTTATCATTATAAAAAGAATTGTCTCATTCAATATACACATCCAACTTTCAAGTATAACCTTGAAATCTGCAAAAGTTTTCTAACCAAGTCTTCACATGTTCTTGAAAAAACCAATTGTTGGCAGATTTTCTGAAGTTTCGTAAAGGTAATTGATTAATTAAATTGTTTTACACTTTAATATTATTAAAGATACTTTACACGTTTTATGATAAACTTTTTGCATGTTCATTACTTGTCTCCAATCATCAAAACTTTGGAAGCTTTTTAAAGTTTTATCACAGTAATCAAGGTATTGTTTAATTATTCATCACCTTTATATTCATATTACTATAACTCAGAGCATAAACGTCAAACTCTGACTTTTAAACTTCAAAAGTACAAAAATCTGACTACAAAGTTGTCGCATAAAAACAAAAAACAAAAAGCGAATATCCAGAAAATTTTTGCTTCAATCCCAATACTTGCATGTTCTATATCTAATTCTCAAATTTTCGCAAAAAACACAAAAAGCAAAACGGAATATCAACCAAATTTTTTCTTTATTCTTAAATAATTGCATGTTGTAGGTCAATCACTTTGTTATTTTTTATGTACAAATTTTGTTTTCTATATACACAAACATATGTGTTTTATTCTTTACTACAAAGTTTTCGAATATTTCTTTAAAAAATTATTATACATTATCAATTTTTTTTTTATTTATAATAAATTGTATAAATCGTACACATATTTATTATATTTTATAATTTTATAATTCTAAAATTTTTAACTATTATATATTATTCAAGAAAACTTATTTTTATTGGTTTTATAAAACATGTTATTATATGTCTACATTATTAATTATTGGAAGTCTTTTGATCTATGCAAACAATATTAATATTCTTTTCAGTTTTATATTAATTATGTTAAAGATTCTTATATTCTTTTAATGATATATTGATGTGTCTCACATAAATAAGATTTTCCTAATTTAAAAAATTCAACAATTACGTTTTTCAAACTTATGTCATACATGATTTAAAATTTATTTGTAATTAATCGTAAAAACCATAATAGTGGTTACATTATTAAAGTCAAGGCCTTTTTTTTACGTAAATATAAAATTATAAATGTTTCCTTCTATATACTTATAAATTTAGTAAACTTTAAAAAAAAATCTGAGTTTTATTAATGAAAACAGGGAATGACTAAACGAAGAGAAAATCGAATTTCAATTGCTAATGAAGCAACAGGACAATCAAATTCATTAGAAGGTACTCTACTACCTCTTATTAAAAGATTAACCTTTTCGCATAACAAAATTACTAATTTTATTACTAACAAACTTTTTTTCCAGCTACAATTGCCGCTGCAAGAGGTAATCAAACACTGTTTCAGTACTAATATGTTCAATAAAAGTTTTTAACATTTCATTTACATTACTAAATTTAACATGTATGTTAACATCAATTTTCAACTTTAATTCCAGAGGCACTTCAAAGACGTATCAATGCAACTCAAAGACGTCAACTTAGGAAGAGAATTATTGATAATAAGAAAAGAAGACGACTACTACAAAATAATTTACATCCCTCTTCATTGATTTCTCAAGAAAACAGCTCATCAATAGTTGTTGATGCCATTCCATTAACAACAATTTTACCAGGTAAAATATGTACTATGTCTATTGGAACAATTCATTATTTTTATTACATTTATTACTTATATCTTTAAATATGTACATTATCAGTTACAACTCCAGCTCAAAGGCGTCATCTTAGAAAGACAATAATTAACAATAAGAAACAACAACGATTGTTAAAAAGCTCCACCCATACATCGTCTTCGGTTTCTCTACAAAACAACACACCAATGGTTAATCATTCAAATGTATTACCATCAAATGTACCTGGTAATTTTTTATTGTAAACAAATTTTTTAAAATTTTTTTTTTCAACACATAACATATTTTGTTTGTTAATACAGTTAATGAGGCTACTTATAGGCGTCAAATGAGAAAACAAATTATGGATATTAAAAAAAGGAAGCGACTAATTCAAGAAAATCCACAAGTTCCTTCTTCAAGTCACACAGCTCAAGGTATTGTGCATTAGGTTCACATATTACTTTTTAGTAAATTCTTTAAATTTGTAATTAAATTTTGTTGTTTACTAAAATAATTCATATAGATGTAAATTCGGCTGCTTACAAACGTAGACAAAGAAAGATTACTCTTGATAATAGAAGGAAAAATAAAGGACTTAATCATAATACTCAACAACAAGCAGAACAACGTATAAAAGGAATATCTCGTGGTACGTACTAATTTATTCTTAAGTTCAAGTTATTTTTTTTTATACCAAATATAAAATACTGTAATAATGTATTGTAAATTTAAACAGCGTATTTAGACCATGGAGATCAAATTATTACATGTCAACTGTGTCATGCCAAGTTGTGGAAAAAAGAGGCAGATAGGACAAGAGAAACCATGGACCAACAAACATATTCAATGTGTTGTGGTTATGGTAAAGTTGAGCTACCTGTTTTAAAAGACGCAAGGGAAGATTATCAATCATTATTTAAAGGCTTAGATTCAAAAAGCAAATACTTCATAAATAATATAAGACGTTTCAACTCGATGTTCTCTTTCACATCAATGGGTGGAAAAGTTGACGAGAACCTTAATAATGGAAAGGCACCATGCATTTACAGATTAAGTGGTCAAAATTGTCACAGTATTGGCAGTTTACTTCCGAAGGATGGAACAACTCCTAAGTTCTCTCAACTTTACATTTACGATACTGAAAATGAAATTACTAACAGGGAGCAAATATTCAAGTATAAATTTTATTTTATACAACAATTTTTTTTCATAATTATATAATATATTTTTTAAAATTCTTATATTTTTTAAACTATTTCTTAGGAACCAAAAGAAGAAGCCAACAATAGTTGAGAAAAGGTTAAATTGTGAACTTATACAATTTTTCAAGACAGTTTTAGATGCTGAAAATGAGTTGGTGAAAACCTACAGAATGGTCCGTGATCACATTCACCAAAATCCCGAAGTGTCTTTAAAACTTCGACTAATATGTGATAGAGAAAAAGATGGTAGAACGTATAACTTGCCTACTTCGTCTGAAGTTGCTGCTTTGATAGTAGGAGACATCACAGATGCTGCTCAAAACCGAGACATTATTGTTGAAACTCACTCGGAAGGTTTGCAAAGAATAAGCGAATTACATCCTTCATACCTTGCATTACAGTATCCGATTTTATTTCCTTATGGAGATGATGGATATAGAATTGACATACCCCATAGAGATGGGATTGTTACAACAAAGAAAATACCTCCGAAATGTACAATGAGGGAATTCTTTGCATATAGGATCCAGGACCGTAACGAAGGTTATTCTTTAATTCTAATGCAAGAAGGTTGTTTCAACAGTTTTTGGTTGATGCATACACCATGATAGAAAGTGAAAGGCTGGTATACATTCTTTCTAAACAAAAACATCTAAGATGTGATTCATATGAAAATTTGTACAATAAGGCAAGAAATGGTGATGGTGATTTAAGCCAAAGTGGAAAACGAATCGTCTTACCCTCCTCATTTACAGGCGGGGCACGTTACATGCAGCAAAATTATTTAGACGCTATGTCGTTATGTAAATGGTACGGCTATCCAGATTTCTTCATCACCATAACCTGTAACCCAAAATGGCCTGAGGTTAAAAGATTTTTACAAGACAAGACCATTCAGCCACAAGATAGACCAGATATCTTGTCCCGAATCTTTAAACTTAAACTAAATGCTATTATCAAAGATTTAAAAGATAAGCGTTATTTCGGATCTATAAATGCAGGTATTTACAATTGATTTTCAAAGTTCTTTCGTTTTTTTTTAATTTATTATACTAATAATAATTTTGTATAATTGTAGTTGTTTACACTGTGGAGTTTCAAAAGCGTGGCTTACCCCACGCACACATTTGTTTATTTTTAAAAGCAAATGATAAAGTCATAACTCCAGCTCAGATAGATTCTTTTATTTCTGCCGAAATACCATGTAAAATCCAAGATCCTGAGCTATATGAATTGGTCGCTGAATTTATGATCCATGGACCTTGTGGAAGTGTCAACTTGAAATCACCTTGCATGATTGATAAAAAGTGTTCAAAAGACTTTCCAAAGAAGTTACAACCAGAAACAACTGTTGATGAGAATGGTTTTCCTGTTTATAGAAGACGTGATGATGGCTTCACTGTATCAAAGTCAGGGGTTGATTTAGATAACAGATATGTTGTGCCATACAATAAAAAACTTCTCAAACGTTATCAAGCTCACATTAATGTAGAGTGGTGCAACCAAGGTGCTTCCATAAAGTATTTGTTTAAATATATAAACAAAGGACCAGATCGGGCCTCTCTAGCATTTACAACAGAGGAAGGCGATGCACAGCAGACCCAACAGCGTAATGAAATAAAAGAGTACTATGATTGCAGGTAAATATTCATTAACACCTATACCTTTTAAATAATAAAATTTTATATTTCTTCTCTTTTTCTTCACTAAACTTTTAATAATAACATAAAATTATATTTATTTTATCACTTTTTTTATTCACTAAAAACTAAATATTACATAATATTTTTTTATCATAGTTTGATTAACAACTATCTTTTTATTTGAGGTATGTATCGGCATGTGAGGCATCTTGGAGAATACTGTCTTTCGAGGTCCATTATAGGTATCCATCTGTTATGAGACTTCCTTTTCATCTTCAAAATCAGCAAAAAATAGTTTTTGGTGCAAATGAGGATATTGACAATGTCTTAAGTAAGCGTAGTGTTGCTTCTTCAATTTTCTTACAATGGATGGTTATGAACCAAAAAAGTTCTCTTGCACGTACATTGACTTATGGTGAATTTCCTACAAAATTCACATGGAAGATTAAAGAACGATGTTGGAAAGAAAGAAAGAAGTCTTTCTCTACAATTGGTAGAGTTTATTCGGTGCCTCCTTCTTTGGGTGAACCTTACTTCCTACGTATATTGTTAAACATTGTGAAAGGGCCAAAATCATTTGAAGACATCCGAACTGTAAACGGTCAAGTATATACCACTTTCAGGGATGCATGCTATGCAAGAGGACTTTTAGATGATGATTCTGAATATGTCGAAGCAATTATAGAGGCCAGTTTTTCAGCTGTTCCTTCATATCTTCGATATTTATTTGGAACACTTCTTACATCCGAAACTCTTTCAAGGCCTGATTTTGTATGGGAGCAAACATGGCAGTTACTTTCTGAAGATATCTTATATGAGAGACAAAAAAGATTTCCAGGTTAATAATTTTTTAACCATTTACTAAAAACTATAACTAATATAAAATGTTTAACAATTACTCATTAAAAAAATTAACAAAATTCATTTATTTACCTTTAAATAATATTTATTTTAATTTCTTCTCAGGTAGAGTCATTCCAGAAGAGGTGATAAAAAATTTAACTCTTTTGGAAATAGAGACTTTCCTTCGTAGAAATAACTCTTCATTAAAAAGGTACAAAACAATGCCTTTTCCAAACACGGCTTCATTGTCAGATATTGACAACAGATTAATCAATGATGAGTTATCATTTAACCAAGAAGAAGTACTTAAAGAGTTCAATAGCCTAAAACAGTCTTTAACTTCTGAACAACAAAGCATCTTTGAAAAAATTACCAATGCAGTTGATAATGATACCGGTGGAGTTTTCTTTGTTTACGGATTTGGTGGAACTGGAAAGACATTCTTATGGAAAACACTTGCTTCATCACTTCGAAGCAAAGGGGAAATTGTGCTGAATGTTGCTTCAAGTGGAATTGCGTCATTGTTAATGTCACGAGGTAGAACCGCACATTCAAGATTTCAAATCCCTATTAATGTAAATGAAGACAGCCTTTGCAGTATTACACCAAATACTGATGAAGCAAATCTTTTAAAGAAAACTAAGTTAATAATTTGGGATGAAGCACCAATGATACATAGGCATGCTATTGAAGCCCTTGATCGAACAATGAAAGACATTTTGACACCAATGAACGATACAAGATCACAGCCCCCTTTTGGTGGTAAGGTCGTTGTTTTTGGAGGGGATTTCAGACAAATTTTACCTGTTGTTCCAAATGGCAGTAGGCAAGACATTGTCAGTGCAACTTTAACATCATCATCTTTATGGTCACAATGCAAGCTATTGACATTAACAAGAAATATGAGACTGACAACCGGTTCACAAACAGCAAATCTTCAAGAGACAGAAGAATTTGCTAAATGGATTCTAAAAGTTGGTGAAGGAAGAGTTGGCGATCCAAACGATGGAGAAGCAAACATTAAGATTCCTAATGATTTGCTTATTTCTAATACATCTGATCCTATTCAAAGTTTAATTGACTTTGTTTATCCATCACTTCTTCAACAACACAACAATGAATCATATTTCTCTGAAAGAGCAATCCTTGCTCCAAAAAATGAAACTGTTCATGATATTAACGATAGATTGACAGCTTTGTTCCCAGGAGAAGAAAGAGAATATCTTAGTTCAGACACTATTTGTCCATCAGAGGTTCTAAACCCATTTCAACAACTATTGTATTCTGCTGACGTTCTTAATAATCTTCAAATATCAGGTTTCAAAAACTATTTACTTTATCCTAATTATTTTTTTTTTATCATATATTTAATAATTTTTTTCTCAGGTTTGCCTAACCACAAACTGGTTCTCAAAGTTGGTCTACCGGTAATGCTCTTACGTAACCTTGACCAACAACAAGGACTGTGTAACGGCACAAGATTAAAGATAACAAAACTTGGAAAAAGGGTTCTTGAAGCTAAGATAATATCTGGTAGCAATGTTGGATTGAAATTTTTTATTCCAAGAATAAACATGATACCAAGTGACAACAAAATTCCTTTCAAATTCCAACGAAGGCAGTTTCCAATATCAGTGTGTTTTGCCATGACGATCAATAAAAGTCAAGGACAATCGTTGTCAAGAGTTGGCGTTTACTTAAAAGAACCAGTTTTCACACATGGTCAACTTTATGTTGCGTTATCAAGAGTTAAAAGTAAAGATGGCCTAAGGTTGTTGATTCTTAACAAAGATGGCGAACCACAATCAGAAACCAAGAACGTCGTCTACAAAGAAGTTTTTTCATATTTGTAATAGACATCTATATTTCTAATAATTTTTTAAAGTTCTTAATGTTTCTTTATATTACATCTTTTTGTATGTCCATTTTATTAAATATTAAATCCTACATTTTTTTTTCTCTTTATAATATGTTTATTTTATATTTTTTTTAAACCGGCTTCTTTAAAAAACATCAAAACTTTCCCTCTTTCCAATGAAAACCCTTTACAATATCCACCTTGCTAACCGTTCCATTCCTTTCATCTTCAAAAGTTGATCTTCTCCCCTTCCCAAGAAATTTACTTTACCAATATCTTTTCATCCATCCCTTAAACCTAATCAACAACAACTTAACCATCATCTTTCTCAATATTATTAACAATCGATCATTCTCATCAACCTTACAGCCTCAACAAGGTATATTTCAAGTATTTTTCTTACTCAATAATCTTTACATACTTCTTTATCATTACAAACAGATATTGGAATGCCATTAATATGTTTCTTCTTTCTATTCTTAGGGTTTCAACTTATTGGTTTTTTTAACCCTTTTTGTATACTGTACTTATAATCTGATTTTGTTAACCACACAAGTAGTTCGAAGTTTCAATTATTTGTCAAGTTGATGAATGTTTTATCTTTATCATAGTGTAAACATTGTATTTGCTTATGGTTCTTTATGTTTCATTGATCTTCTATGCATGCTGTTGTGTTACGAAAACTGTTGATAGGCTTCTTTAAGTCTTCTATAAAACAACTATTATGTTATTGTTCTTTAACTTTGTGTTTTTTAGGTTTTTAATTCATTGTAATTCTTTTCCCCTTTTCTATATTTTAGTTATAATCTGCTTTTCTTCATGAAGAAAATCATTCAAAATTTGAATTATTTCTTTAATTATTGAATGTTTAATGTTTAAGATAGCAAATAGCAAATTACAATTACATTATTTTAGTCATGGTTCTTTATGTTTCATTGTTCTTCTTTGCGTGTTTTTGTTTTCTGAAAACCATGTTATAGACATCTTTAAATTTTATATATAACAATTATTATGTTATTGGTGTTTAACTTTGGTTTTTCTCATTTATGTGAAAACTTTTCTTTCTTTAATCATGTCTTCATTCTTTCTCATAACTAAGTTTATCAAAAAATATACTTCTTTCTTATGAATGTTCTTCATAATAAACTATAATCTTTTCTTCTATTCATAATTTAATATACATTTTACAGGATTCTCACATTAAAAACTATAAAATGGTCTGCACTTTCATAGTACCTGTTGTCGGAAACTACGAAACAGTTCTGGTAAAATTTTTATTTCCATTTATGATTTTAACATTTAATAATTTTTATTTACCATTGTTTCTTACTTCTAATTAGCAATTACCTTTTTCAGACTCTTCCGCCATGTTATGAACTGTTACGCCAAAAACATAACTTACCTGGTCGCATTGCTTACTTAAGCAAGATTGGTAGTCGTGGTTGGTGGGTTGACATTGTTAAAGAAGGTAATACGTACTCCATTACAGGAGGTTGGAAATACGCTGCACCTGCTTTAAACCTTACACTTGGAGATTTGATAATTTTCAAGTTTGTTGACGCTATTGAATTCAATATGGAAATTATAAGACTACACATAGGTCAAGACAATTCAGAAGCGTTCAACATCTCCTTCACAACTGATACACAATGCAAGGTATAAAATTATATATACTTACTTATATAAGTGATTTACATGTTTTAATACATTACTTTTCACATCATTTTTGTAATATACAATTATATATACTTACTTATATAAATAATTTACATGTTTTACTACATTAATTTTCACATCATTTTTATAATTAATTATAAATTATATTTGCAGATCTTGTCATCTGAACACCTTACACACCACTTTGAAAATAAGAATCTTGATAAACCGTTTACTCTCCGTTTTGGAACTGCTAAATGGTTAGTCCGAGTTGAAAAGCGATCTGATGTTTTCTATTTGACTGACGGATGGGAGAAAGTATTTGAAGATTTAAAATTGCAAGTTGGAGATTCTTTAGTTTTTACCAAGGTTAACCAAACTACCTTCACTATACAAATGTTCCTTCAAGATGGCACAGGTGTTCAACCTAACGACAACGACTCAAACAACCAAGGTACCATTCAATTAACAATCTTTTTTTGTAATTTAATATTATGATTTATATGGCAAGGTTATTCCTAAGCAAAAAAAGAATGTGTTAAATTTAGGGCATAGGATTAGAGTAGTTAACATAGGTTGTTTATTAATTTTGGGAAAATCCTATATATATAAATATAACATTTTCTTCATAATGTAGCTAAATATTCTTTTTATTAGAATCCTATATAGATTTGACATTAACTTGGAATTATACACTTGCGGGAAACGTCCGGTGGCCTACATATAGGATATCTAAATCTAACCTAAATAGATAATATTTGTGTATCATTAAAATGTGTTGTGTTACACAGTATTTAATGAACAAATTCACAAAAACCTCAATTTCATCTTTCATAAAACAAAATAATAATATATTGTTATACATTCATTAATGATAAATTTAATAACTCTTAATAACAAAAAATATTTTCACATATATGATATTAACAATTTTTTTACACTTTCTTTCACTACTGCAGATGAATTAATCTACATTTACAGTGATGAATCTGATACTGGTGATCATTTACCAATCAATAATTCTGCTGTTGAAACATCTGATGATCCAATTGAACAACATCACCAACTTCTCCATCAAAATGAACCTCAAAATGCTGCTACTGATACAGATGATGACATTCCAGTAAATGAATCTTCAGTTGATCCAAATAACCCTCCTTTGAATGTTACTGCTAATAAAGATCCAACCATTGTCAGACAACTTACTCATAAATTTGTAAAGTTCAATCATTTTTATTCTTTAAAGACTTTTCTTTTACTTCATTCATACAACTTTATCTTCTAATGTCCAATTTTACTTTATACTTATGGCAGCGATTTCCTACATGCTTTTCACAAGACGCTGAGTTCGTTAATGGAGCTGAAATAGAGATCCAGTTTGCTGATGGAAATATCATTAAGGAAAACATTCGTGCAGAAAGATCAGGAACTAAAGTTAGATTTGCAATTTGTAAGTGGGCAACATGTATGCAAAAGCTTGGAATCCGCAATGGTGGCCGATATCGCCTCAAATACTACAAAAGTGAAGGTCTCCTTGCAATTTATAATGATTAGAAAATCTCTACCTAATATTAGATGCTAAGTACTATGTTAAAACTTTGAAGTCCCACCTTTTGAACTATGACGTTTGTTATCATCCATAACATCATCTAACGATGTTTAACTACCTATGTTTGACTTAAAGTTGGTACTTTTAACCACTTTTCTTAATTTGTGCTTCAATGCTTTTGTTACATGTTTATCAGCTTAATTTACACACTTCTTTCATCAACACTATCCTAATAAAGTTCATCATCAAATTGCAAGAGGAGTATGCCTCTTAATAACATAAACCCACCAAGCCCACCACTAATTACTGGGCCAAACTAATAGACCCAATAATCAGTCAAAACACAAGCCACAAATGAACTCCCAAAAGACCTTCTTCAATTCATGGATGTCCAAAAGAGTAGCATACATTGTGAACCATTTAATTTTAAAAACAACTGCCAAACAATTTTTTAACATAAAAAACGACCATATACAATACTTAGTCCAATTAACCATTTAACGTTAATTAATATTATATATTACAACCCCGGGACGTTCCCGGGTAGTCAGCTAGTTTAATATATAGAGTAATAAGAAACAAGATATAAATAAATCAGATGAGCTTTCTATATAAGTCGAGTTTATTTTTTTTGAATTTGTCCTTGTGTAGAAAACCCGACTTACATCATTTAGTATACTAAGGTGTTAGTGTGTGCTCTATGAACAACAGTGGCAAAATTTGAATTTTAAGATGGTGGGGACCGAAAGTCACGAGACCTAAGTTTACGTAATATCAAATTAAATAGGTGGGGATAGACTTAATATATACAAAATTTTTAGACAAAAACAAGGAAATTTACACTATTGAACCAAAAAACGGTGAGGGCCGCGGCACCCCCGGTCCCTTCTTACGCTTCCCCCAAGGTGGAAAGTATGTATACTCTTAGTTAATATGATGAAAAAAAACAAAGCATAAAATGTTATCTAAATACGTGTTTCCATTATTAGTAATGATGGGCATCTCAAAACTAGTACATTTGTAATTTTTATTCATGATTATTTAAATATTAAACGTGAATTCATGTCAAATACCTTCCACCACCTCACAGGATATTTGAAGACTTATGCACTCAAGTCATAACTTGACCATGTAACATAATTTCGCTACGGTGGCTATAGACGTACAAAATAAATGAATTATAGACATGAGTTGACAAATGATAACGATTGCCATATTTAAAAAGGGAGATGACACACGTATTTTAGAGGTATGACCGGCTCTTCCTTTACAAACGAAAAGCCTTTGCTTTAGGCCATCTGATTTTAAAGGGTCCTAGTTTCCTTCTTTGAATTACATATCAGCAGTGGCGGATACATAATTTTTTTGTAGGGTGGTCACAATACAGGTCCGCTAAAAAGGCCAGAAGAGGAGGAAATGAAAGGGTGGAAAAAGAGGCAGAGAGCAAATAAATAGTCAATGAACCAGTTGCTTGACAACACTTTGGCATGGAATATGTCGGTTTTGCATAATACAAACTCAATTTGAGTGGGTAGTAAAAAAATGTGTATTATAAAACAAGCAATTGAGCAATATTCCATCTCTTTTGAACTTGTATTAAACCTTGTTTTATATATATATATATATATATATATATGTTTTTACAAGTCTAAAAGAGTACATGAAATCCCATTTTTGTTTTAAAAAAACCTCCACCCTTTAGCAGTGTTGTAAAAAGCGTCCTAGGCGGCGCCTAGGCGCTAGGCGGGCATTATTATCGGAAAATCAGCCTATGGGGACTAGTCGGAGTTTGGGCGGGTCTGGGCGGTCTGTGCAGGTCTAGGCGGTGGGCTAGGCGGTGGTTTTTTTTTTTAAATAATCAGGCCCTTTTCAACTTTACAGAAGAAGAAAACGCAATGAGTTTAAAAAAGAAGACGAGATTAGAACTTACACGTGATGGAAGAAGAGAACTAAAGAAGATGAAGATGAAGGGGCGGTCTGTGTAGGTCTGGGTGCTTGGTGGCGGCTGATTTTTAGGGTTAGGTTTAGATAGAAGATGAAGGGGATGATAGGAGGAAGAAGTGAAGAGCACGTGAGGTTTAAAAAAGGATAAAGACTATTTTTTTTTATTCTTTTTCATCTTTTCTTTTAACTAAAAAACATGTTTTATCCTTAGAGTTTTAGCTTTTATCAAAATTAACCCTAGACTTTTAGAAGTAAGTGCATCAAGATGTTGTACATTTGGTTTTTTAGGTGGTACATATAGGTTATCTATATACTAAATAAAATATAAAGGTGAATTGTTTGAAATTTGAAGTATTATGTGAATTTCTTTGTATTATTTTCATATAAATCTGTGTATATATATAAAATATGTATAAAAATACCAAAACGCCTAATTCCGCCTAATTTCGCCTAGTCCCGACTAGTCCCGACTAGTCCCTAGGCTGGATCTCACCGCCCGCCTAACGCCTAGCGCCTTCTGCAACACTGCCCTTTAGTGCCAAACCACAAAAACGCTAAAAATTCCGACAGTCAATTTGTTTATTGATATTTTATAATTGTATTGGTATTATAAAAGTTTTAAGTTGGTATATATTTAGAGAGACACCTCTCTGTTTTAGAAAAAATACTTCTAGAAGCCCCTATATATTTTAATTTGCAGTAATACAAGTGATGTGTAGAAACATGCATTAGTTGAGCAATTAATTAGCCTATTTCTCTCTTATCTACGGTGGTGGGCACATGCCCATCCTAGTAATAGTGTGCATCCGCCTCTGCATATCAGGTTAGTAGCAACAATGTAATGAGAGTAGTGGAGAGATAGATTGAACAATAGAGAAAAGAATGGGGACTTTGGATACGAAAATTGAGATTCGAGACAAAGGTTAATTTCAACTTGGGAAAGCGGATTAGAAGTTGATTTTGAGTGGTAATCATTTACGTCGATTTGTTGGATCCGAAGTAGATTTTAAAATTTTGATTGATGATTGGTCGTGATCACCAAATTAATTTGGACACGGTGTTATAAGTTGTTGCATATATAAAGAGGGTGATGACTGATGATCAAGATAATGCGGCGAAAAAAGTGTTCTCAAGCTTTATGCATTTTAGATCGTATTTTCAAACTAAAGTATTTTGATGGGGCACTCTCAAAATCTTTAATCAACTAATAAAAAGAAAAAACAAGAACGAGTATGAAAGATTATATTGTGAAAACAGCTTGTACAAAAAAAAAAAAAAAATCATATGTAAAACGGACCAAAATCCACCTTACACAAGTTAGTGTCAAAATACATGATACCAGATCATAAACAAATAATACTGGAATTAATACCCAAACCAAATGTTTATAAACCCTAGAAAGATGAACTGATACAAAGTAAAACTCTCTACACCATTCTCACAGATATACTCTCACCTAGATAACAAAGGAATGATCTATACAAAGATGATCAGATTTAAGATAAATCTGATCTATAGAAACCCTAAACTAGACAGAGAGAATTGAAGAAAGAGAGTACAAAATGAACGAACAAATGTGATCTCCTAGAGAGAGAAAGAAACACACTCGTTTATATAGTGCAGCTGACAACACACTATACGAGAGAAATGAATGGCCACGATTGAATGAAGATAAAGAAATCTACGGTGTGAAACAAACTGTGTTTGTTTCACACAGATTGCCAGCATGGCATCTGAACGTCCTGGGCCAATCAATATGGGCCATAGTCCATAGTCTTTAGCAAGCTTCCTTAGCCCAAGTCAGTCCTGGGCCAATCAATATGGGCCATAGTCCATAGTCTTTAGCAAGCTTCCTTAGCCCAAGTCAGCTTTAGCCCAATTCTGATATCTCTAATGCTACACGATCCAAGTCCAGATATCAACATGTCCAAGTCTTCAATCAACATGCTACTCGTATGCTACTCGTACATCAATCAACATGCTACTCGTACATCTTGCAACTGATCCAATTCTTCAATCAAACCTACACAAAATACTTATGCAACATGTTCAAGTCTAAAATTAAATTGAACTAAATATTTGTATATTTCAACATCCCCCCTCAATTTAATTTCCAAAAACATTGTACATACTTAAACCTTTACAGATCTCTTCATGTTGCCCTACACCCAAGCCCTTAGTCATGATATCAGCAAGTTGCATATCAGACTTGATCTTGGATGTTTGCAATACTCCTTTAGACACCAAGTCTCTTAAAAAATATAAGTCCATTTCAAAATGCTTTGTTTTGTCAAAAAATACCGGATTTGCTGCGATAGATAAAGCAGCACTATTATCACAGTACAAAGTGATTGGTAACTTAACTTTAACTTGTAACTCAGACAAAATATTAATCAACCACAAAACCTCACAAGCTGCTGCACACATCGCACGATACTCAGCCTCAGCTGAGGACCGGGATATGGTAGCTTGTTTTTTGCTTTTCCAGGAAATCAACGAATTTCCTAAAAATATACAAAAACCTGTAACAGATTTTCTGGTAGTTACACATTTAGCCCAATCTGAATCAGAATAGGCAGTTAACTCAAACACTTCACTTTTCCTAAACCAAATACCCATTCCTGGAGCCTTTTTTAAGTATCTCAACAACCTAAATGCTATTTTTAGATGTCCTTCTACAGGCCTGTGCATATACTGACTTAGAAAATGTACAGCATATGAAATGTCAGGCCTTGTATGTGACAAATAAATCAACTTACCCACTAGTTGTTGATATCCAGTTATATTTTTTAAAACTTTTGACTTTTCATTACAAAGATTTACTAACACATGATTAGGTTCCAGTGGACAACTCACAGGTTTACAAGCAAGCATTCCATATTCACTAAGAAGATCAATACAGTATTTTCTTTGACACAAACAAACACTATCATTTTGATTTACAACTTCTAATCCAAGAAAGTATTTTAACTCCCCAAGATCCTTTATTAAAAACTTGTTTTTTAAACAGGTTTTAACATTAACAATTTCATCAAAACTGTTACCAGTCAAAACAATATCATCCACATACACTAACAGAACAATAATAATAGAATCATTGATTTTAACAAATAATGAATGATCACACTTGCTTTGACTAAAACCTAAGTCAATTAAGACACCAACAAGTTTGGCATTCCACATACGTGGAGCCTGTTTTAAACCATACAGAGACTTATTCAGTTTACAAACTCTACTTTCATCTTTAGAATAATATCCTTCTGGCAAAGACATATACACATCTTCATTTAAATCACCATAAAGAAATGCATTATTTATGTCTAATTGAAACATTTTCCAACTATACTGAACAGCTAAAGACATAACACACTTTACAGTAACAAACTTTACAACAGGGGAAAATGTTTCATCAAAGTCAACCCCTTCTTTTTGGCTATACCCTTTAGCCACAAGCCTAGCCTTAAACCTCTCTATCTCTCCATTAGATCTATATTTGATCTTATAGATCCATTTGCACCCAACTAAACTTCTACCCTTAGGTAAATCTACTAAAGTCCAGGTGTTGTTCCTATTTAATGTTTCTATCTCATCATTCATGGCACTGACCCAATTTGGATCAGTAACAGCCTCTCTAAAATGCCTAGGTTCAACACTTTTATTGAGTACACTAGCAAACACTTTACTATCAACAGAAAGATTAGAGTAGTTTACTACATTTTCTAGACCATACTTGACCTTCCCCTCTATTACAAAATCATCTAACTTTCTAGGAAGGGTAGAACTCCTACTACTTCTTCTAATGGTTTGTAAACTTGAGTCATTACCCTCAGATTCATTTTGTTTTTCATTTTCAGGTATCACACCCTCAACCCTGCCTTCTCCCTCATGACCATTTGACCTTTTGTCTGAACTGTTCAGACTTGGGTCAACAAGATCTCCAGGAGAGGACTGTTGAGTCCCATGTGTCACTGACTCAATCTTACCTAAGCCCCTTCCATCATCATTGGGCAGCTCAGGTTGTGTAGGTGTTTCTATTTCATAAAAATTGAAAAAGTTTGAAGAGTCTAATTCAGAAATTAAATTTTCATTAAAGTTTTCAAACACATTTTTATCTTTGAAAGGAAAAATTGTTTCATAGAATTTAACATCCCTTGAGTAAGAAATAGTTTTATTTTCTAAACTAAAAATCTTATATCCTTTCTTTTCATTTGAATAACCAATGAAAACACATTTTTCAGCTTTTTCTCCTAATTTATTAGACTCATTTAATATTGTAGCAAAACACAAACACCCAAACAACCTTAAATGACCTAGGAAGGGTTCAAAACCATGTATAAGTTCATAGGGAGTTCTACCATCCAGCACTGAAGAAGGTGTCCTATTTATCAAATAAGATGCAGTCAATACACATTCAGGCCAAAATCTGATTGGTAGGTTACTTTGAAAGAGCAGAGACCTTGTTACATTTAACAAGTGTCTATGTTTTCTTTCCACTATTCCATTCTGCTGTGGTGTATAAGCACAGGT
Source organism: Ambrosia trifida (assembly GCA_028751855.1). Lineage (NCBI taxonomy): Eukaryota > Viridiplantae > Streptophyta > Magnoliopsida > Asterales > Asteraceae > Ambrosia > Ambrosia trifida. The sequence continues at coordinate 214,315,467 of CM054122.1, read as the reverse complement.
AGTTTGATGCAAGATTCCTAATGACTTAAAATAGTTACTCATTTGATTATTAACAAATTCTGAACCATTATCACTTCTAAAACATTTAACAGTTTTACTAAACTGTGTTTTTAGAACATTCACAAAGTCTTGAACATTCTCAAACACCTCATGTTTATGCTTCATTAAACTAACCCACACAGCCCTGGAATAGTCATCAACAATGGTAAGAAAAAACCTAAACCCTTCTCTACTAGCCACTCTATATGGACCCCAAACATCTAAGTGAACCAACTCTCCAACCATTTTAGACTTGTGTTCACTTAAGGGAAAGGGTTCCCTATGCTGTTTGGCTTTGTGACACACATCACAAGGACCATCATGACTAGTACCAAATTTTAAATCAAGAATAGGTTCAAGTTTTTTCAGAACAATGTCTGATGGGTGTCCTAATCTAGCATGCCATAATTCATACTCTTTATTACTTAGACACACCTTATTGTTCACAAATGACCCACCACAGAAATACAATCCTTCTAACTGACTACCAGTCACCAGGATTTTCTTGCTTGATAAATCTTGAATATAACAATTATTTTCATCAAAACCAACATATAGATGATTATCTTTAACCAACTTATGTACAGAAATCAAATTAACCCTATACTCAGGAACAACAAAAACATCATGTAAAATTACACCATTTCCTAAATTTAGGGTTCCAATTTTAGTTACCAAAGCATTTGTTCCATTAGGATGTTTGACTTGTATGTTTAAGTCTGATACATCAATAAAATCAGACAACTCATGTTCACTTGTAACCATATGTTGATTTGCCCCTGAGTCTATTATCCAACCCATCCTAATTCTTTTGTTTCCCACATTAAAACAGAATATAGGTTTGACATAAACATTAGCACAAAAAGGACTAAATACATTAGAGCTTACACTACCTGTTACATTATTACTTTGAGGCTGGTCAGCACCTTTGTCAGATATTAAACTTAACAGTTTAGACAATTGCTCACTAGTCAAAGAAGTAACAGGTATATCAGTTTGATCAGCACATGCATTATTAACAACAGTTTTCCTATTCTGCATACCTCTAGCCTTAGCCCAGGGAGGATACCCAATTACTTCAAAACATTTTTCAATTGTGTGACCATTTTTATTACAATGAGAACATTTAAGATTTTGATTAGAGTTTCTTGAAACTCTTTTAAAATCAACTGTTTGATTAGTTTTTGAAACAAAACCCATTGTTTGTCCTTTCTTAGAAATATTACTTGAGTTCCTATGTGATTCCTCCCTGGAAACTATTGCAAAGGCTTCCTTTACACTAGGTAATACTTCTTTAATCAACAAACTAGTTCTCACATTTTGATACACACTATCCAAACCCATGAGAAACTGCATGAGTTTGATCATGTTACTAAAGTTATTGAATTCCCTAGCAGCATTACAAACACATGCAGGTAATTGCAAAATTTGATCAAGTTGTTTCCACATTATGTTTAGTTTATGATAATATTCAGACACAGGCATACCATTCTGGTTAAATGAGTTAATTTTTTGATACAAATCAAATACCACAGATCCATCTACTTTATCATATGTCTCTTTTAACTCTGTCCAAACATCACTAGCATGTCTAGAAAATACATGACCCATGTACAATTCTTCACTAACAGAATTAAGTATCCATGTTAAGACTATAGAGTTGCATCTATCCCATTGTCTAGCAAGCACAGGATCAGTTTCAGATTTTATGCATGTTTTATCAATAAAGCCCCATTTGTTCTTGACTTGTAATGCAAGTGTTAAAGCATTAGACCATACAGTAAAATTTTCAGAACCTTTTAGTTTTACAGTTATTATGGTCAGATTGCTAGAATCAGATGGATGCAAATACAGAGGGTCACTAGCATCTAATTTGCTAACAAGTGTTTCATTAACAGCATTAACTACAGCTCCTCCTCCAGCATGAGGAGGATCATCATCAGCCATTTTTAATACACACAATTAAACAAACAAGAAGCACACACGAAACAAAAACAAACAATCAGACCCACAGCTTTGAATCCTAAACAAGAACAAAAACAAATGAACACACACAAAACACAAACACAGGCGAAGCTGAGTCAGTGATCCAGATCAGTGACTCCTCAAAAGGGATTCACCGCAGGTCTTAACTCAGGAGCCTCTAGACCTAGACACCCAGACGAAAAACAGACAATCAATCAATAGCCTCACACCGGTCCACCTAACCCGGCCAATGGCTTCTAGACACAAAACAAAAAAGAACAGTAGTAAGGAACAATCTCACCGGGAGGGGGACCCAAGTTAGGGTTTCTCCAACTCACAGTCTTATAACCTTCACTTAGGGTTATAAAACTGTGAGGCAATTGAAGCAATAAGAAAAAACTCCAAATCCAGCTTCCTGATACAATCGGCCAACAATAAGTCAGATCTACACAAGATCTGACCAAGAACTCAAGTATTCCACCAGATCGTTCTTGCACAAGTAACCAAGACCACAGGTTGAAGATAAACCAGCGGAAGATAATATCCAGGATCAGGATTGAAGAAGATCTTCAATCAGATCAACAATCAGTTCACCTATCAGATCAAGATCCTAAACCTACAGCTCTGATACCATGTCAAAATACATGATACCAGATCATAAACAAATAATACTGGAATTAATACCCAAACCAAATGTTTATAAACCCTAGAAAGATGAACTGATACAAAGTAAAACTCTCTACACCATTCTCACAGATATACTCTCACCTAGATACCAAAGGAATGATCTATACAAAGATGATCAGATTTAAGATAAATCTGATCTATAGAAACCCTAAACTAGACAGAGAGAATTGAAGAAAGAGAGTACAAAATGAACGAACAAATGTGATCTCCTAGAGAGAGAAAGAAACACACTCGTTTATATAGTGCAGCTGACAACACACTATACGAGAGAAATGAATGGCCACGATTGAATGAAGATAAAGAAATCTACGGTGTGAAACAAACTGTGTTTGTTTCACACAGATTGCCAGCATGGCATCTGAACGTCCTGGGCCAATCAATATGGGCCATAGTCCATAGTCTTTAGCAAGCTTCCTTAGCCCAAGTCAGCTTTAGCCCAATTCTGATATCTCTAATGCTACACGATCCAAGTCCAGATATCAACATGTCCAAGTCTTCAATCAACATGCTACTCGTATGCTACTCGTACATCAATCAACATGCTACTCGTACATCTTGCAACTGATCCAATTCTTCAATCAAACCTACACAAAATACTTATGCAACATGTTCAAGTCTAAAATTAAATTGAACTAAATATTTGTATATTTCAACAGTTAGCCCCCATGAACTCCCTTGTCGCTAGGGGTCTTGGCCCCATTAACCACATGCCTGTTATTATTGACAGAAATCACACTAGTCTCAAACAAATTTATTATTTTTGTGTCTTGGTCATAATTAACTCCAAGTAAATTAAAATGATTTAATGACACTAAAATCACCAACAATTTCTTATAATAAACAACAAACAACATTCTCTCACGTATTTAGTTCTTATGTGAATTTATAAAATTATATATTGCCAATAAATTGTGAGACATAGCACAATATCACATGACTTTGTATTTAGATAACGTAAATACAAAATTCAAATTACATTTAAGACAGTAAGATCCTTACATAGTTACATGTCATAAACTTAGACTATATGGTGTGGAGACCAACTCCCCTAGCTCTCCCAAATGCCACATTAGTGTCACCTCATTTTTTCCATTTCCTCCTTCAAAGTTTGGAAATGGTATTTCCTTAATTCCCCCAATCCCCCCGAAGTCACCGAATTGGTTTGGGGGGAGGGGGGGTTTCCCCTTGGGGAAAAGGTATCATCACCCCGAGCACTTCACTGAAGCCACACCAAATAGTCTTATAATCGAGACAATTAGATCCTGACCTGTTATAAACTATAATCGTGTAATTTACATGATTGACGCATGTATGTGTTTTCAACTTTTCACACGATAAATCAAAAGTTAGGGTGTGGAAAGGTGAGTTTTTCACATGCCAAAAGGGCAAATGACGTGAATTGTGGGGGTTGAAAAATTAAAAGACTACCATGAAAATTTGAAGTTACAAAAGAAAACCTAAACATTAAACTATATTATTTTCAAACTTTTGAATTAAAAGACATACTGATTATTTTCTCCTCGTTCACAAACATGAAGTGACTGTACAATCTAAGAATGTATGTTGTGGTTGGGGTTATTATCCAGGTTCATCCAATAATATTGCAGTACTACATTATGCTAACTAAACGCTGAATGTGGACTGGATAAGCCAGGCTGAAATTACTTGACCCTATTGTAGATAAAAGCTCTGCTCGCTCGCGCACCCCTCAAAACCCAGGATAATGCACGACGAGCATGCTCACCCTGGCTTGCTCGCGCCCTAGCTCACCCCACGTCATTATGGTGTTAGTGAGCCATGTGGCTGCTTAGATGGCTCGCGCCGCCCGCTCGCTCACTCTGCCACACACACAGAGTCTAATAGAGACTCAGATACCTAAAACTCATCTAATAAGGTAACTAAGATACATAATAAAACAAAGGCCAAATATCAAACCTATCGATAAACCGTACACATCCGTATAACCTTACTTTTATTATAGTAGAGAAAAATAACTCAAAAACCACAGTACAATAAAATTCTAACCCTCGTGCATGACCCTAAACATGGCTACGTATTTATAGTTAAAGTGAAACCTAACTTGATCAACAATAAGACATTAAGCTAAACCCTAATTATGAGGTGAATATAACAATTATGGGTGCTTATAAATAGTATTCACAATTGTTTATTAATAATATTTTATTTTTAGTGCATAGTTTCCGTTTATACCCTGGTTTTTAATAAGTTTAAAATTGCTATCTCAACTTTAATAAAGTTATATTTTTCTTGTGTTGATCGTTTCCTAACCGATTTACACTATAGCCCATAAACTTAAATAAAGTTATCATTTTTAGTTTTTAACAAAGTTCGTGTTATGTGATTTTTACGGGTTTCATTCTATTTATCAACAATCCACAGTCCACGCAACTTATTTTTATTTACGCTTCGATGATAATTTTCATAATGTTGTTTCTAAACAGCATGTTTTAAATGTTTTTAAATTTGTTCAACATTTTAGGTTGCCCGAATCTAACATCTAAATATTACATTGCAATGCATTTTTTTGTGAATTTTCGTAACATTGTTTTAAAACCGACTAGTTGTTTTAAAAGTCTTTTTAAACCGCCTGACGGTTCATCTCTAAATACAACATTGCAACGTGTCTTTTTATCTACGTTTAAACCAACTCGCTATAGGATTTCATATACAACAATGCAACCTTTCCGTGATTTTCAAATATACCATCGCGGCGTGGTTTTTCTTTGGTTACGTTCACAATTTGTTTATTTTTATTTATGTTTCGAACCCACCGTCGAATGTGGGTGGTAACCAATTCTGGTTACCCCTTAGACTAAACGGGATGGTGGCTTGGAAGGGGAGGGTTAGACCCTCCACACCACTCACATCACCCCATTCTCAATTGTTTAGGGCGTTGCCTCATGCCAAAGGTAGAATCTTCATGGGCGTTGCCCTTTATTTTCTTTGATCATGTGATTGAAACTTAATTTTATTTTTTTTTAAAGTCCCTTCATGCCCCAACATTACCCCTTCTCTTTTGTGATGTAGAGGGCAAAGCCCCCAAACTCTACATGACTCGTAGGTAACTTAGGGGGCGAGGGGGAGGGGGGGGGGGGGGGGGGGGGGGGGTTGCTCTTACCATTATGACACCGTGTAGTGACTGTAGTCTAAGCACTAAAACCCACTTGTTATTGAAGTTACATGGATTGGCCCACCAACTTGTAAGCCCTAAAACATAAGATAAAAATAAGATAAAATGATGGACGACTGATGTTTCAAGTTAGCTCAGCTCGATTCAATGTACAATAACTCCAATTCAAAAGCTTAGAGACACATTTAAATTCGGGTTAATAGCTTCTCTCGCAAGGAGCGAGTTCAAAATATGGCTTTAATTTTGCTTCGTCTTTTGTTACGGTGTAGGAGGGAGTAAACGTCGTTGTTGGGTTTGTAGTCGCATTTCTCTTATGCTAACTCACATCTGAATGGCATGTGCACTTTTACACCACGGGTCCACGAAACCATTAAATGTCTAGGTTCTACATCCGTCATAAGATATATGATCCTTGTTCCAAGTTCAATAAGATATACGTGGACCTTCAACCTCCATGTAACGGTGGGACAATATACATATACACATACACCCATCTGCTTATTGTTTAAATGTATGAAACCGTTGAGTTATGACTAACAAACTTTGACATATGGAATTCAAAATTATAAAATAAAAAATCAAAGACAAAAAAAATACAAATGAGACGTAACATGTGACGCATATGTTTCAAGAAGCTATGTGTGTGAAGTCGCAGAGGGGATGACATGCAAGTCTAGAATCCTTTACACAAAAATATTTTGACAAATTTTATAAATATCTAAGAGACATAATCAAACAAATACCATTTTTAACATTTCCTGGTCATAATCTTGATGAATATAAATATATAATATGTGGTTTTATTTTACACATAGTTTATGATAAATTTATTTTATTTTAGATATCTTGAAGAAGATTATATATTTATAGCGATAAATGCATATAGATATTTCTTCTCAAAACAACGGACGATTAAAACTGTGAATAAACAATCCAGATAACTGATAAGATCACTTGAATCCACCCATAAACATTGGCGAAATGACACTTTCTTAAATAGTTGGGGGTTATCATAAATCGTGCGTAAAGGTAGAGATGAGCTCAGTAGCGAACTAATCCTGATACCAAAAATACCGATACTGATTTTCGTCAAAACTTGGTATCGAAACCGATACCAAAAAGATACGGTATCGATACAAGTACAATAGCGATATTTTAAGGTAAAATACCGATACCATATCGGTGTCGTACCAAACCGATATTGAACCAAAAGTATCGATACCGATTTTCATCAAAACTTGGTACCGAACTGGTATCGAAAATGAACTGGTTCGGTATTTTTGGTACGGGTTTGATATTGGTATTTAATACCAGAATGCTCATCCCTATGTCCTCAACCATTTTTACGGAATGTGTTTTACCCATTTACACAAGGTGTGTATATATGTGTATATGTTCGGTCAACGGGTTTTGATTATATTACATGGTGTTCGATCGTTACGAAAAATCTTGTGTTCATGTTCATTAATTGTATAAACGGATAGTTCATTTACGTAAACAACCACAAACGATCATGAACAATACAAACATAACTGAACATGGAGGACCTCAAAATTTAATAAAACTAAACGAAATTGTATTTGTTGATATTTTCATTTCATAAAACTAAACTAAATAAATTAAGCTAAGGAACATAAATGAACGAAAATAAATGGTCGTAAATCAACGAGCCTAAACAAATCTATAGTGCGAATATTTAGGAACATAAAAGAAAGAACAGGACATGTGTTCATGTTTGTTGATGTAGCTAAACAAACAAAACAAATACGTTCATGTACATTCATTTATTACATAAACGAAGAGAAAACTGATTGTATGCTCAACGTGGTTGTCTCAAATTTCACGTTTAATCCTCATTTTTCTAGAATTACGTGTATTTTATATCCCTGTTCTTGCAACACACAATGGGGAGGTGGTGTGTACGGTGGAAGAAAAATATGGTAGAAGGAGGAGGAAGTTAACGGTGGTGCTAATGATGTTTGATATCATTGGCGAAGCAAAGTTATAAGCGAGTTTGCCCCTGGCCCACCCCAGTCTTTTTGTTTGGTATGTAATTTACAAGTTTTCGTCCAAAAAAATTATACGTTGAATCTAGCCCCTTCTGTTTTAAGGGTTTCGTGCCCCCCCCCCCCCCCCCCCCCCAAGTTTTTCTTCAAGCTCAGCCACTTTTTCCGGTTCTGACATGATATCAGAATTTTTGGATTCGGATAGTGATTTTAAAAAAAATTGGGTTATCTGAAAGTTTGTAAATTATTTTTTATCGGATATCCGGAATATCTGAAAAAATACCCAAGAAATATACGAAACTATCCAAAATATCCTATTTTGAATATATAAAAACAATATAAAATAAAATAAAATTTATCATAAAAAAATTGGATTTTCAGATATCCGAAATTTTGGATATCGAATATCCGAATTTCGGATAGTGAAACTAGGTATCTGAAGCTTTCGGAATATCCAAATTTCAGTTTTGAATACTAGGTGCCAGGGTAGAGTGGGTTATTAATTTTTATGTAAATTATTATTTATTATTAATGGGATCCACCAAATATTATATTACTTTTTAAGTTTTAATTTTAAGTGTTATTATACTTGGGGCATTTTAGTCATTCCACTTGTATTTAAGTGAACACCTAACCCTCATATAAAAAGGTAGAGGTGATCAAAAAACCGGTTTGTGAACCAGGATCGAGAAAATCGAATCGAACCAGCTCATAAAAAAAACCGGTTTCTACAAGAACTGGTTCCCCATCTCTACTAGAAAAACCGTACCGAACCGGTTTCAAAAAACCGGTTTGAAACCGGTATTTTTTATAAAAAAAAACTTAATTTTATATTAAAAAAATTATATATAATAAAATTCTACAAAAAAGTTTCCACACATACAAATATATACCCATACACCTTAAAAAAATGATAAAAATCAATAAAAGTTGAACTTTATGTAAAAAAAAATAAAATTTTGTGTTGCCTTTTAAAAAAAGTGGGCGCAAGAATCGGTTCACAAACCGAAACAAACCAAAACCGGTCTTACGAACCGACAAAATCGGTCCAAAACCGAACCGATTTGGCCAAAAAAACCCGATTTGTACACCTCTATAACAAGGGACCATCAAAGTTAGGCTATATGGTGTGGTGATGGTTTCCCCAAACTCCCAAAAATACCACATTAACGTCACATCATTCTCTCTCTCTACCTTCCCCTTCCCTCCACCAATAATATCCCTTGGTGAAGACGGTTGTAACACCCCAACCGATGGCGGAATCATCGAGGTGTCACGTAGTGACGATTGTTCAAAAGCACATGGTACTAAAATGTAAATATTATTGAATAAACCAAAATTTGTCTTACATGGAAATGGAAAATACATTGTCTAAATGAAATGTAAATATTGAAATAACTGAATTAAATTAAAGCACTAAATGTCTCTTGCTAAAGCACTAGATCAAACTGCACCTGAAACATGTACAAAAATAGGTTTGGTCAACATATGAAATGTTGGTGAGCATTCCTAGTTTTGATATATATAGTAAGTTAAAAAGATATACAATTCAAGTGCAAGTTACAGTGCAAATATGTAAACTATGTATCATACAAATGAGCGAAATCAATCCTGTGACTGTATAATGTACTGTATGAACGGTGGTGTACTCATCCAATAAATGGGTGATAACTTAACAATGGCCACGGATTCTCCGATGAAAAAGGGGGAGAATCAATCTAGGCGGGTTGTCAATCCAAATAGCGCTATCCAATGTTAAGGTCGGCTTGTACCATGTTAATGATTTCACTAAGTAAAAATGTAATCCACATGTATTGTCTAAGCATAAAGAACGTTGTAAGCAATGCACATAGTACTAGAATTGTATTGTAAAAATGTAAATTTGTATTTGAAATTGTAATAGTGTACATGTAACACCCCAAAAATGAATAAAAGCAAAAAGGGGATAGGAATACTCACTGTTCACGTAATAGCTTGAGATTTAACTGGACAATGAGATATGCGTTGGAATTATCCCAAAGAATCAACCTAAAGAATTTGATAACGTGTAAGGGAAATAATTCTAGGATACATGTATTTCTAGGGTTTCGAATTGGGGATAGGTATTTATTTGATTAATGAACAAATTGTTTATTAAATATAAGAAATTTAATAAATAAATAAATAAAAGTCTTTTTGTAACTTTTTAAGTTGAATATAGTCACAACATAAGGTTTTAAGTTTGAAAATAATTTTTATAAAATTATTTTCTTGAAAATAGAATATATAATCTATTTATTTCAAATTGTCTAAATATAACTTTAATATCCAAAAATATTAAAATTAAAGAATTTCTGAATTAAAAATTGTATTTCAGTTCTAGATAGTTAGAAATAATTTATATAAAAGTTTGGTGCAAAAATATTGAAAAATGAATTTATTATGATTTATTTATGATTAAAACTAACAAAAATTAATTAAAAATATAAAATGACCGGTTTTTCTGGAATAAAAATAATTTCTGAACTGCTTATTGTTATACAAGTTTAGTATAATTTTTGTGGAATTTTATAAAATCGTTTAGATATTTTTATTGAATTTTATAATTTTAATTGAATAAACTTGTAATATTTATAATATATATTAAACAAATTATTTTTGAAAAACTAAAAATTGGATAATGAACTTTGCTATTTGGAGATCAAATAATAATTTTTATAGAATTTATAAATCACGTTTAGTATTTAAAAAAAACTATTTTAAAAGATTAATATACTATATATATATATATATATATATATATATATATATATATATATATATATAAAAGGAACAAAAAAAATAGTTGTTGGTTATGAGAATCGAACCCGGGCCTCTGGCCGGTTCGGGTTTTATCACAAGTGTGGCCACCAACTGAGCCACACCCTGAGAACGAGTTAAATTGGATTGGAATTGATTATATAGGTTAAAGGTGTTAAATGATATTTAGTGTAAAATGAAAGAAAATTAAAAGGGGCTCGTGGGAATCAAACCTTGGCCAAAGGCCGGTTCGGTTCCCCAACAACGCGTGTAAACCAGCTGGTCTATACCAGTTGGTTGTGTGTTCATTGTTTCAAAATAATTATAAACTATACTCGATGTTCTTGTTCTTCCCCAAATACCCACTTCGAGCCCTAGCTTTGTAATCGTTTCAATTAGCGATCAATAGCCCCTGAATCCTTGGGGCTATTGTTCACTAAGAGCCGATGAGCATAACCCACAAAAAAAAATTCGACTTACCAAACCGTAATCGAGATTGAGGCTTGGTTAAGGTAAAAGTCAAACACGACTCAAGAACTCGGATTGCAGATGGTTTTAACAGAAATTGAGAGTGGTGAGAGGTAAATCGGCGAGGTGTGATAGTGTAGGGAGGTCCAATTTATAGTATGAGGGTCGGATTGTAGATTTGGTATGTATTGACTATGGATTGAATAAGATGACGCGTATGAATGTAAAATAGGTATGATTTGGACGATAATCATGCGTGTAATAGTTGCGAGTCAGTCAAGGCATTCATCACCATTCCATATTTGGATCGATTAACGCGTCTAATGGATTTGATTGTGATGATCGATGTGCAGTAGACTTTTCCAAGTCAACTGCAAGGTTTCAAACACTTAATATAAACAATTCGCGTGGGTTTAGGATAGAAAAGATGGTGTAGCCTAGTTGGTTGGTGTGTGGTGTTTATTTGAACCGCCTTGGGACGTGGGTTCGAACCCCGTCCCAAGCATTTATTTTTTTGACAAAGTTTTAACTATTATATTATTATTATAAACATATATTATGATAAAACAAACCCAAATGTATCACAGAATATATTTTTTTTAAACGTTCGAGAACAATGAAAATGTAACGTCTTATTAACTGAGGTTTAACGTACATAGGATTATTAAAAAGAAAATACAAAGAAGAGTGACGGATGTCACAACCGTGGAAATCCACTGAAGGTGCCGATTATATCTGGGGGGGGGGGGGGCGAGGGGTTCCCGAGTCCACCGAGCTCCACGTCGACCCACCAAACATTTTCCCCGATTCCACACTAAGCAGTCTAATAAGTGATTAAACTACACGGAGCATACATGTAATTTTAGAAAGGTGAGAAATAAAAGTGAATCTGCAAAAATTACTGGAAGCGTACGTGTAATTTATTCATAACGAAACATAAATAAACTTTACACTGAACAATTCATGAACAACTTGCTATACGCTCAGTTCATTTACATGCGTTCTTAAATGGACGTAAACACCACAACACCATCTCTATGTATTATATATGTGTGTTTTTGTATTATGCTCTATGTGTTTATATCCAAAGATCAAAGTTGTCCGTTGTCATCATCTCTTAAATTACGGGCTCTTGGAAAGTTTATCATACATACGTAATGCAATCAAATCCTAAAGCCCGTAATTCCGTAAACACATTGAGCTGTTTGACAAATTACTAGAAACCAATTACTCTTACTTGGCGCCACGTGTCAGTAAGCCACGTCACGCCCACCGGCTCGTGTCAGTCACACCCATATTCCGTGTTATTTAATTTCCTCACTTCTACGTGATTTCCATTTATGCCCTTTACAGTATATGCCCCACTGTGGGCCCACGTTCATCATATATCTAGATCTATATATGTGTTCCTCTTGTTCTCTTCATCATCCAACCTTAACCTCAACAACATCTACTGAGATCTCTAGCTTTTGTGTTCCAACAGAAATTTTCTGTTTTTTCTTCTTTTTTATCGGATTATCGGCCATCAGTTTTTTTTTTTTTTTTTCCTATCTTTTATTTTCCAAAGATGGTGGCTATAGTTGCTCGTACTGGCAGAGAGTTGCAACGTTACCATGGCCTTCAACGTGTAGTCGTTGGGTTAGTTTCTATTTTTTCTTTAATCTGTTTATTATTATTTTTTTTTTTAATTTTTTTATAAGGTTTTTGGTGGAAAAAATTGTGTAATTCGAAATAGAATTTTTTTCTAACTTTAGAATATTGGGGAAATTTGATTAACCATCCGTTGAAATTAGTAGAATTACAATTACAATAAAGTGGCAGGTAAACGGCAGTAAAGTAAGCTGCGCCGCAACTCTTTTTAAATACCAAAACCAAAACCGATAAAAGTAAAAACAAAAATTTGGATTATTAAAATATTAGTATTAACCCGTTGAATCCTGATCAGAAATTCCACACGGGACTAGAGACTAAAACTAGAAGCCAAAATTAGAATTAATTGATTAACATGAACATATATGGATAATAATAATTTTCTAATAATTAATTTGTAAATGTTGTGCAGATGCATACCTTATAGGTTGAAAGGTAGCATAAAGAAATCAGGAATAGAAGATGCACTCGAGGTGCTAGTGATAAGTGCTCAAAGAAAAGGCAAAGGAATGTTATTCCCTAAGGTGAATACTTTATTTTCAATATTATCTATCAAAAGTGTTTCATACTTCACTTGTGTATAACTTTATATAAATATTGTTTTAAAATTCATAACTAATAGATGCTTAAATGATTAACAGGGAGGTTGGGAATTAGATGAAGAGATTGAAGCCGCGGCTCTTCGAGAAACGATCGAAGAAGCCGGAGTAACCGGTGAAGTTGGAGGTGAATTGGGGAAATGGTGCTTCAAGAGTAAAGGCAATGATGCATACTATGAGGGACATATGTTTCCTTTACTTGTGAATGAAGAACTTGATCAATGGCCCGAAAAAGCGATACGCCAAAGACATTGGGTAGGTTTTTAAAGACAAAATGATTTAAACTTGCATAAGTTTTTTAGAAAGATTTATGCTTATAAATGTTGGAATTGTTATTCAGATGAGTGCATCTAAAGCTAAAGAGTCTTGCCAATATGCTTGGATGAGAGAGGCATTGGACTTGCTAGTAGCCCGACTCGAGTCGCCAAATAAGTTGGATGATATAACTGTTTGATCAAAGCAACTTGGTTTGTAAATACAATGATACTTGAAGAGTTGGAGATTGCACTTTTTTTCATCAGAAGTCGGACCCTAAGCGAACGATTGTTGGTTCAAAACCTTTGATTATGATCACAACCATTTGCAATTTCAAAAAACCAGAAGATAAAAGACACAATGAATCGAAAACAGTGAATGCAATGTGTAAACCCGGGCTAATGTTACAATTTGATCCTTTTTTTCCTAGCCTCGAATGAGGTTATGGTTTTTTGTAACATAAAGCCTTGGGAAACAATGCATGGAAAGATGAATCCACCCTAGCAAAGAAGAACTCTAGCGATCGGGTCAATCAATCTTCGAATGGATCTCGTCCGTTGATTATTTTTTCCATGGATCTTAAGAACATGGTTTATTATCAATGGAAGTTTGATTCAGTGCCAGATGAATTTGTTATCATGTTGTATTATTTTCTTGGTGATTTTATGTGTATTTAGGCTGTCTTTGGTTGTTCAATTAAGGTAGGATTAGCTGTGTAGTTGTGTTAGGCATGTATATGAACTATTGAACTTACCTTATCAATCAACCAATGAATCTTAATGGATTGATAACCATGTATCTATCATGTATGTGTCTCTCTTTGTCTATTAGAAAATCGACCAGATTCATTTGATCAACAACTTGTAACAATATAATATGTAACAATATAATATATGTAACAAATATAATATAATTTTATGTATGGAAATTTGCTTTATTATCCAACTAATTTATACAATTTAATTAAATTAATTGTGTATGACAAGGAGATTTGAATGATTCGTGTTATTTAATCATAGAAATTTAAAACATCACGTCTTATAAAAAGATGAAAAGGAATAAAACATTATTATAGGTTGGGATGGGACTGTTAGCTAAATGTAAGGTTATAATATGTCACCTACTACCCAAGTCGTCGTTGATAGGAAGAGGTCGTCCACTACTTATCACGATTTAGTACAAAGGACACAATTGTAACGGCTCACTCATCTTGTTCCACATGATGCATGGCCTATACACGTTAAATTAGTTGTCGTTTATTATTGGTAATATGTACCCATGGAGAATATAAGATGTGACATGCACCAATATCTTCGGTTGTGAAATCAATACCGATCCGATTCTTGACCGATTCATGAATTGGTTTATATCGTAGTCCATAGAATAACTCTTTTAGACTTTTTCATGTTGCCACGCTTATTGTCATGGGTCGTCCTCATAGTACCCACGTAGATGACTAGGTCTCTTAAGGGTCGGTCACTTTGTCATGTTTATTGATATAGACGGGTTTCTTTATGTTATGGACTAAGCATGGGGTGACCCCAACTCCCAACCAGTGGTATACGAAAAAGCAAGCAATTATATCGTATGGCTTTCCTTTAGGGGCGTGCATGAGTCGGTTTAATCGGTTTTGGCCAAAAATCATAAGAACAACTGATATTTCTGTTAATTGGTATCCATAACCAATCGGTTATGACGGTTAATTTTGCCTAGCTAAAAATAGCTGAAAACAATAAAATTGTGCATTATTTGGGTCTAAAAGTTTGGGTTTGAAATTTTTTGAACAAATAATAAATTGTTAGTACAAATTTCTGTATATTAGTATATTATATACCATTAAAAGTACGTATAATCTATACTCTTAATACTAATTATTACTAAATATTCAAACAAAACGATATGATATAATCTATAAATTCAAGCAAGAGCTTGACCAATACAATATGATACTACCTATAAACTCAAAAAACGTTCATGGTGAAAAGCCCGAATCCTACAAAGATCTTTACTCTTATTTCTTTGGCTAAAATGTCACTTGTTGTAAGGACGATCAAATGGTGTAGCAACCTTGTATCATCTCGGTTTGTGCCGCTTTGAAACCCCCTCCCCTTGGGGCAAGTCCATTACTCTTTTTAGCAACCATTTGGTTTCATTTTATACAGACCAAATTTCACCCTCGATTAGTTTCATGGACACCCCCCGAACATAAACATGTGCTCTCTTATTAGCATATGATTGATTGCTAACATTTTAGGCAACAATGTATTTATGTATTATTATTAACTAGCATTCTATTATCCCGCGCTTCGCGGCGGGAGCTCCTGTTGTGTTGAAGGTTTAGTGGACGTTTAAGATCACACGTGTGGGAGTTCCTGTTGCGTGGAGGGTTTCGTGGACATAAAAGATAATATTAAGTGACTGTTATTTTCGCGTGGACTTCAAAAAAAATACTCGCAGCTAAAGCTAAAAGTTTGGTGGTCAAAGTTTGAAAGCATAAAAGCTAAATGTTTGATGTTTAAATTATAAGAAATTAAAGTGCTAGTAAGAAAGTTATTAAAAAAAAATTTCTTTTTACAAAGACAATCCCACTTATATACCCGTCATAGATTTTTATTCTTGACTTTTAGTTTATTTTGACAGAATATTAATTTGTCATGTTATATTTTCTTTCATGTTATGTTTAAAACTTTTAGTTTAACACTGCCCTTATAAAAATTGTTTAATTTTATTTAGTTTATAATATGTTTTATTTAAAAATTTCTTCACCCATGAAGTTCACAGGTCTCTAACCTAATTAATTAATAAAGTATGGTATTCTTGATAAAAGAAATCAACGGTGGACAGATGTAAGAAACCAACATGTGGATCAATCCTAGAAAGGGTGACACTGTTAACGTCAATTTGAATTGTTGTTATATAGAATTTGTATTTATCACCTCCTAAAATAGAGGAGTATAGTTGTATTATATAAAGAAATCAATGAAGGGAAAAGGATCAAGGATCCTAGTTTACATGGTATCAAGAGTTAATTTACCTCCACATAATAACCACCCATGGAAGTTTCTATACAATAACTACCATCGGTAGTTATTTAACCACCGATTGGACTGTGTCGGTTGCTCAGTAATAGTCGCTCACTTAATCTGTCGGAGCTTTTAAGTAGCAAAATTAAAATAGTCCTGATAAAGTGTGCGCTCCGCACCTCCTAACTTGTATCAGTGTATATTTTAATTTCTCATTTCTCATTTGGTTTTAAGTGAATCCCGATTTTTCAAAACGGCCCGATGACACTAAAATCGCCAACATTGAATAAGTGAGCATGCCAGATCTTGGGGTTGGACCCCCTCTAACAACACTTGTGATGAGTCCTTAGAGGCCCGTTTGGCACTCTCAAAGGGTCAATCATTTTGCCTAGTTATTGATATTATTCATTGATTTTGTCTTACAACTGATCATCAGTGTTGTTACTCCAACTTCCAACTAGTGGTACGTGTGAAGCGCATGCGCTTTTGTTGCACAACGTTCCTTAATCGTGAGGATATTTAGGATGAGAATGCCTGAGTAGCCCAATAACTCCAAAGCGTTTCAACCCATTTTGTGAATCTATAATTTACTATGTATTTCTTTTGGTATTTGATTTAATGGTTTTCTCAGCATCTACTTTGGTTGAGAAAGTAGATTAACTTTATATCATCTAATCCCTCTTTTAAGACTTCAATACTTGATAACAAAAAAAAAACAATCAATGACAATCGGCAATAGCAAATGAAAGTCACAAATTTTAGAGATTCAATCATTCAATACTTGTTTGTTTTTTATTTGAGCCAATACAAATGTTGAGTAAAGATCAAATACAAACTGTTTTTCGGTAAGAACTGTGAGAATCAAAGGGGATAAAAAAAATTTATTTTATTTTTTAGAATTTTTTTCCCATATGCTTAAACATACTTTCTATATGAATAATACAAAAATAATAATAAAAAAAAATTAGTGTAATTACGTCATTAAAGTAAATACACTAGTTTACACTAGAGTAATTATGTAATTACTCTACACGTAATTACTCTACATCAATTTTTTTTTTAGTTTTCAATACTATAATACATGTTTAACAATATGGGAAAAAAAATTCGAAAAAAAAAATAAAAAAAATACCCTCCTTTGATTCTCACAGTTCTTACCGAAAAAACACTTTGTACCGGATCTTTCCCCTACACGAAAAAAAAAACTTAAACTTTCGGGACCCTTAGTTTTTGGAGACCCTAGGCATTAGCCTAGGTTACTAACACATTGAGAAGGGGGTATTGATGGGAAAGAATAAAGGGAGTAATTGTAAAATGGACATTATACAACTATAGTAACTTTAATTAAAAACGCTAGGGACTCAGGGTTAAATTTCAGAACAGTAGAGACTAAACATTCATTCTGACTCAAACCACATAAACTCAAATGGTACTTAACTCTAAACAAAAATTAAAATTGTGAGTATGTTAAATTAATTGTTATGTACACATTAACATGTATTTTTAATGTTAGTAGATAAGTAGTCGGCATCCATTTTAGACAATGAGTTTTACGTGTATCTACTTCGAAGAAATTAGTGAGAGTGGGCCAAAGAAAATGATCTAGACATAACTCAGAAGTGTACGTGTTGAATTATTATCCTGTAATTAAAAAATTATTATATTCACAAGGCTGAGTTATGTGTAAAAAGGAAGAATTTCTAAGATATATTGCAACTTGTACGCATTAATGTGGCGTCACGTGTCTCAAAGAACGGGTAAACTCACTAAAAGAAAAGTAAGTCTCTAGACACTAAAACATATTATCATGACACATTGTTGTATGAACTTTGATGTGTAAGCATTTGGTATAACTAAGCGGTTAATATTTGCAAGTTTAGCGTTGAATTTGTATTGAGGCGTGCTACTTTAGTGCAATTTTACATACAGAATAGCGGTGGAAGATTGTGTGATTATTCTGGATCATACACTCATCACATGGAACATTATACAGATCAAAGGAGCAAGAGGAAAGTGATCCAGGCTTGTTCGGAACACTCTAGCACTCACTTTGGCACTCACTCAGTTGATAGTCATTTAGGGGCGTTTGGTTTCTGCCCTAGCGTTCCATACATCAGGTGCAGTTTCAATACGGGGGTGACGAAAGTGGTGGGTGGCGGTGGTGGCGGTGACAACAGTTGGTGGGTAGCCACGGCGGTGGGTGGTTGCGGCGGCGGTGCTGATGATGATGATGGCGGTGGGGATTAATTGTAACTGAAAGGGTGAGGGTAGATCGGTAATTTATGTTCAAAAAGCCAAAAACTATTTAAAAAATCAAGTTTTTGTGGATTTTGAAAAACAAAGCTTTCAACCTTCTTTTAAAATCAAAATAAAAATGTTTTTATCAATGAAAAACAGTTTTTTTAACTTTTTGACTTTTTGAAAAATCCAATAAGTCATTTCCAAAGTCAATCCCAAACACCCTCTTACTCTTAATATTGATAACTACTACTAATTAAATTACATGTTTATGCAAACTATGACTACTTAGGACCCTTAGCAAACTATGACTACTTAGGACCCTTAGCAAACTATGACTACAACTCCAAAGGCTGAGTCGATCCTAGCTTCTCTACACCTCAGCTTGTCTTCTTTCTTTGAGTTTCTATTCTATATTTCTATATATGTTGCTTGTTCCCTTCAAGTTTGGTATCGAAACGGAGCATACACGAACATAGCAAAACATAGGATTTTAGCTATGAAAAGATTAAAAAAGATTCACAATTTATTTATTAGAAAAACTAACTCAAATCAGACTTGATGACTATTTATAGGGCTAGAAATGTTATTCTCCAAGCATTCTAATCCTATTCTAATTCCAACCGATATCTTTAATTACCTAAAAAATCATTACACTCAAAATGTTTATTAATTTAAATAACTTTTGAATCTTTATCTGAAAGAATCCCATGCCTGATTCTCCACTGATTTGTGAGAGTCGGCAATTATACTTTTGCCGCTAACACCTTTCACCTTAGAGATGTGATCACAATATCGTATGCCAATGATCTCGATAAAACGTATTGTTCATGCCAATACATAACGGTTACATACTAGAAAAATATATTAATTTCCTTTCCCGGTTTTGATACCACTTTTTTATTAACATTAAACTTTGCCTTGAGCAAACGATTATTTCTTTGTTAAGATGGAGTCGACAAACTAAGGTAGGCGTTTTGACATTTTAAAAAATGAGGATCCTATGCTTGCAAGATGGACATATCACCGTTTTTTTTTTACTTTTTTGATAACGTAAAGCGGACATCGATCAATAGTACACCTTTCTATTCCTATTCTTTATTCTAATATGGCTGGTTCATAAAATCAGTATTTAAAATTTCACTTTTCATGTCTTCAAGTCAACTTAAGCTAGAAGCCAGCAACTAACACTTCGTGGTCCAATACCTTATTCATTATAACTAGCTTTAGGTTAATAAGATACGATACTCTTTATTTTTGATTGGTTCTTCGACGCGCAATAAATTTGAAGTAAAAAAAATCTTTAAGCGTGGTTTTACACCATCAACGTTGCCCGTCTATCTATTCATGGGTCCAGTTCCTATATGCCCAGCCAGCTAGGTTGTATGTTGGTAATGACTGTATAGGGGCCACCACGGGGGTTCAGCAGGGGGACCCTTTAGGTCCCCTCCTTTTCGCCCTTGCTTTACACCCTATGGTTCTCCGGGTACAAGAAATTTGTAAACTTCCATTTCATGCGTGGTACCTGGACGATGGGACGATTATTGGTGAGGCCACCGAAGTTGCTAAAGCCTTAGACATTATCCGGCTAGAGGGGCCATCCTTGGGGCTTCAGCTTAATATTAAGAAAACAGAGGTTTTTTGGCCGTCTTGTAATGGGGTGAAACTTCAGGAGGGGCTTTTTCCCAGTGGGATTGGTAGGCCAGAAAAAAGGGGTGAAGCTCCTCGGAGGGGCTGTTAGCCGTGACCCTTATTTTATCCGCGGATTGGCAAAGCGGAGAGCATCGCGCGCTGTTGAACTCATGCAACTCTTGCCCTGCCTTAGGGATCCCCAGAGTGAACTCCTCCTGCTCAGGTCATGTATGGGGGTTGCTAAGCTGCTTTTTGGGTTACGGACCTGCCAACCCTCCATGATGGATGAAGCAGTATCATGTTTTGACAAGGGTTTTCAGGAAGCCATTGAAGACATAGTGGTATGTGGGGGGCCTTTCTTTGGTGACCTACAATGGCGGATGGCGTCTTTGCCGATGCGTGTGGGAGGATTAGGGCTACTCTCTGCGAAGGATGTCGGCATGTATGCGTTTGTGGCGTCACGAGCTCAGTCCTGGAACCTTCAAGACCACATCCTACGAAATAGCGGGGTTTTCGGCGCAGACTTGGACTACGTGCAGGCCCTCGAAAAGCTAAATGATTATCTCCCAGGTTTTGATATTGGCGGTTTTTCTAACAAGGACACCGCCCCCCCCCCCCCCCCAAAGCCTCAGAAAACTTTGGCGAATGCCCTTTATGGCAAAATCGCTCAGAACCTGGGTGAAGTTTTTGGTCTGTCCCCCCGTCAGAGGGCAGTTATTGAATGCCTGCAAACCCCCCACGCCCAAGATTTCCTAACTGTTATCCCGATCGAAGGTTTAGGCCAAAGCATGTCCGCTATTGAATACAGGGCCATTCTTAAATATCGTCTGATGATCCCAATGTACCAGGAGGATGACATCTGTCCGATGTGCCGTAAGGCCTGCCTGGATGAATACGGGGAACACGCGGTTCATTGTAAGGAGTTGCCCGGTTTTAAATATCGGCATGATTGGGTTCGAGACATTCTGTGGGACATTTTAAGACGGGCTGGGATCTCAGCCAAGAAGGAGGCCCCTGTAAACTTCCTCTCGGATCCAGCAGAAGGGAGATCCACCCTACGACCAGCAGATCTCCTTGTCTTTGGGTGGGCCGGGGGGAAGCATGCTTGTGTTGACCTGACGGGTGTATCTCCCCTAGTTGGGTTGAGGGATAGTGGCTTTGTTGCAGGGCAAGCGGTCCGGAAAGCAGAGGCAAAGAAGGTAGAAAAACATGCTTAAGCCTGCGAGGAGAACCAACACGTTTTTGTACCTTTGGCTTTTGATACCTTTGGCTCATTGGCACCGGAGGCTACCCGTTTCCTGACCAGGGTCCAGCGGGTTATTCACAGTAGTGTCTCGGCTCCGGGTGGACATGGTTATGTTTTTAGTAGATTAGGATTTGCTATCCAGAAAGGGGTGGCGGCGCAGCTTGTTGCCCGCCTGCCCGCTATCTTAATGTAATTTTCTTTGTCCTGGAATGAATTAGTTATTTATTAAAAAAAAAATTAATCTCATTTAACATTTAAATTAAAATCAACACGTTACAAGTGGACGGCTGGTAAGCAGGCAACAAGCTGCGTCGTCACCTCCTTTTGGATAGCAAAACCTACTCTATTAAAAATGAAACTTTGGTCTCTGGCTGTCGAGCAATTACTATGCATCACTTTTTGCACCATATCCAGAAACCGGACGTATCAAAAGCAATCTTTCAATACTGTTTGCCCTGTTACACACCCCGAATCTGAAATTGTTTCCAAAACAGTTAGAATATACTCAAAATAAAAATAGTAGCAGAAATATAAAAATAATTGTTGACATTGAAATTTTCTATGAATCTAGAAATATTAATTTCCAAACAATAAAAACATAACAGTATTCAAAATTTATAAAGCTTTAAAAAAATAAAAATAAAAAAAATGGGGGGCGCATCTAGATCACAAAAGTTATGAGCATTCAAAGAAATTGGGCGTCTGTCGCGTTCTGAGTTGCCTGAGTCGCAGCTGGCCCGCTGTTCGCGACACCGGCCAGAACCTTCCTCCAAATTTCAGCCCAATATTGTCTGGCCCAATACACACCCTTCTTGATCACACTTTAGGCTCATCTTAAGTGATACCCGACAAAAGAGACGAGACATGACACATACATTTGGAGTAATGGGAGTGGGGGCGTGGGATATGGCGTAGGTTGGGACTCAAGCCCCACATATCACCCCTTAGTGGCGTGGGGTATGAGTAGGGGTGCAAACGAGCCGAGCCGAGCCCGAGCTCGATCAGGCTTGAGCTCGAGCTCGATTAACTTATAAGAGCTTGAGCTCGAGCTCGGCTCGATTCGAGCTTTGTTTTCAAAGCTCGAGCTCGGCTCGTTGGTAATTTCTCAAGCTCGGGCTCGGCTCGTTTATTATCTATTAATTATTATATTAAATAAAAATAATATAAATAATAGTTCGTTTAGGCTCGTGAGCTCGATAAGTGAAGCTCGAGCTCGGGTTCGTTTGAGTGTGGCCCCTTAGTGTGGGATTTCGTCCAGGCGTGAGGCGGATGGGTGGGTGGGTGAGGTGGCTGCATGCGATTGGCTGTTTTTTAAGAAATAAATAACCTTTAAATAGTTAACCTCCTCCTCCCCCCCCCCCCCCCCCCCCCCCCTCCACAACCTTTTTAAAGGCTTTAGTTTCGGGCCCCACTTTTGCCATATGATAACGCAAGCCCCCACTCCCCTTAGTCTTGGGAAGTGCTAAGAAACTCATAAAATCAAACTGCAAATTTGATTGCAACAAGAAATTAAAGAAAACTTAATGAAATCAACATGCAAACTTTATTTGATATTTTTAAGAAGTCCAAAGATGTATATAATCTACATTACTGCACCAAATGTTGGAGTGTTTTTTAGTGGATCAAGCTTTGCTACCGGTTTGAACCTTTTTTTTTAATCATATACGAAACATGGACTTGAGCTTGCAACATGTAACACTATTATAACATGTCCGATGTGAGAGTGTTAGGAAACACGACAAAAAGGTTAATGAGTACTATTTAGGCTACTGGGTGTGAGATTATGGAGGGTCTCATAAAGGTTGATGTGGCATCATGGCCACTATTGAACGCCGCCCCCATTCATGAAGAATGAGGATCGTGGAAAACACCACAAGGCTCACGAGATATATATAGTCAGGGCGGACCCAAATGAAGGGGTTGGGATCAGGCGGCCACTAAAAAATAGTGTATTTATAGGCATACGACCATTTGAAAATAAATCATGTGTCTATCATTGTGTATAGTGGAGAAAAAAATAAAAAAGAGGGGAAGAAGATGGATAATGCTAGGGATAAGGTGGAGGATGGTGATGTAATATAGGGATTGACTTTATTTCCCAAATACTCATACACGTACCCATACGAATTTTGTTTATTCGGTATAGGTATCGGTACTCAGTTTTATTGATTTCGGTATCAGTATGGGTAAAAATAGTAATTGTTTCGAATTTAATATACGAATGAATTTTATATTATGCTTTATTTCGTATTTTGATAGTTATGGTATTCGTATCAATTTTACCTATTTAGTACCCATATTATACTGGTACTTATACCGATTTTACCTATTTGGTACTCGTACAGTATCAATACTTGTACTGACTTTACCTACTTCGTACTCGTATGTGTGCTCAAAAAATAAAAATAGCAAAGTGGTACCAAAGAGGGTACCATACCGAAATACCGGTACCGACACCCGTAGTAGTAAATCTTGTACGGTATTTGGTATCTACTTTTGTTCAAATTTGGTACCGATAATTTAGGTACGGCTATATGTACGGTACCGATCTCATCCCTAATTTAGTGTTCACTAGTGAATCACACCTAATAACCTTATATTCACTTATTCTTTTTGAAAAATAAATAGAAAGACTAAAATGCCAATTGGGTATATACCAAGGCTAACATTATATGTTGTGATTTCACTAAAAGTGTATAACACTCAGTCACATCATTAACATGTAAGCAATGAAGCTTTAACTAACTTATCATTTAACAAGCTCAGTGTGCATGGGTTAATTGCATAAGGTGTTGATGTGGCCCCACGTGATTTGTTAAAAATTAATAAAAAGCAAACCATCTGTCTATCCCTTCATCTTCACATCCGTTATTGGGTAGGCACTGCCTTCTTTGGTGTCAGAATTTAATGCTAAGGATGAGATCAGTATCATACAATGAACAGTCTAAAAAGCTAAATTCATTTACTTTAAAATGTTAACTTGTAAATTATAACATTGTCGGTTAGATGCATGAATTAGCAGAAGACATATACCTCTTAACGCGGAGGCATCAAGTTCAAACCTAAAAGAAGAGTTTGATCTATCATCGCAGCGAGAAGTGGTGTTAGATTTCTTACAAGGGTCTCACACGTGATGTATGTTATCAACATATAATATTTTTACCTTATAGGTAATGTTTTTAATCATTAAATTTATTTGGAAACAAGTTACTTTGTCAAGTTTGTTTACGCATGTTCCAGGTTAAGATTAGATACATTTTAAACAGATGTAGCACCATGGAACAATTCATTCACGCTCGAGACAAGCTTTGGAAGTTAAGTGGACAAAATGAGAGTGTATAATTGTAAAATATGGCCCCCAGCGTATTTTACAGCCCCTGGAAGCACAGATGAAAATGGCCCCATAGACAGTAGAGGCTCGTAAATTTGGGGCGTATTCTGTTGACCCAGGCATACGGGTCCTATGTGGTTTTAAGCGGTTTTGTTGGTATTTGACCGAACAAAAGTATTTTTCCAATGGGATTTTGGGGATTATTCACTATTGGAGGCCTAGAGACTTGAAGGAAAGAAGAATACTCATTGGCAAAGTGTTTTAACATCAAGATTTCTTCAATTGATACCGTAATCGCAACATTTCGTCATCAAGCATGATCATGTATGGCTAAAACCCTTGTGATCACAACCAGGGGCTAGGGTTTGTGTGCCATTTAGGTCAAATTGAGTTATTTATCTCTTTTGGACATGGATTTATGGTATTTGTTAGAGATCTGTGACATTTGCTTAGTTTTCATGTGTTATTTCTTATGTTAGTTGTTTCTAAACATTGTTTTTTAAGATCACTTCATGTATTTTGAATTAATGGGTGTGTAATCATTGAATGTCAAGGTATATTATTGAAGGTTATGTTAACATGTTTGTATTTGATGGTTATCATTTTGTGATAGTCTACTTACATTGATATTTAATCGTTTTAAGCTTAGGTATACAAGTATTGGTTTTTCAATATGCAATTAACATTTGACCTAACAAGGTTATGTCTATATAATCTTCCATGATTGATCTTCAAACTCAATTTACTAATTGTGTTATGAAGCTTAATACTTGGTTGTGTTCATTGTTTACTTATTTGCTTTTCTAAATTTTAATTAGTATTTATTACATAATCAACATCAATAAATCCAATTTCAAGCTTTACATTATGTTGTGCAATCAATTGACGTTTTAAACGAGCCACTAGGTCTTTGTGGTTCGACACCTTATCTGCCACTACTAATCTAGAGTAGATAAGAACATTAAATCTTTTATCTTTGATCGGTACTTTGACGTCGGTCAATGCCCAAGACTTCCTGTTTGTTGTCCCTATTGACGAGCTCGACCAACATATGTATGTGGTTGAATATAAGGTTGTCCTTAAATACCTCTTGATGATTCCCTTGTTCTCAGTCGACAATCCTTGCTCAGTTTATCATAAGGCTTGCTTGGATAAGTTCAGGGAGCATGCGATGCATCGCAGGGAGTTGCCGGGTTTCAAGTATCGTCATGACTTGGTCCATGATGTCTTATAGAATGTTCTAAAGCAGGCGGAGATATCTTCAAAAAAAAAAAAAAGGCCCGGTGAACTTCCTAACAGACCCGCTGAATGGTAGGTCAACTCTGCGCCCAACATATATTCTTGTGTTCGACAGTGAGGGTGGGAAACACGTTTGCGTCGACCTCATTGGAGTATTCCCCTTTGTTGCCCTTATAGATAGTGAGTTCGTGTTAGGACATACGGTGCTGAAGGAGGAATTGAAGAAAATTGAGAAGCATGATAAAGCTTGCATTGATAATCAACATGCTTTCGTCATTTTTGCCTTCTATGCTTTTGGCTCTTTGGCTCTAGACGCTAATAGCCTACAAATCAATTTTCTTGACCTCTAAGGACCCATTGTTTTCAGTAAGACACGGTTTGCTATTTAAAATGGTGTTAAAACCATAGCTTGTTACCCGTTTACCAATCTTTCTGTTCGTGTTGCAAATTTACCATTTTATCATGGAATAAAAGTTTTATTTCGTATTGAAAAAAAAAAAGTTAAAAAAAAAAAAATCAATACTTACCTATGCCCTAAGATTCACATATACATACTTCTCCGCCATTGATTCCTTACTTGTCCACTAATCCACCTAACCTTCACCACCATCAAAACCCCATCAAACCACTCACAAACCCATCACCAATGGCGTTAGAATGGGTAGTCCTAGGCTACGCAGCAGCAGCAGAAGCCGTCATGATCCTCCTCCTAACTCTCCCAGGCCTAGACGTTATCCGTAAAGGCCTAATCGCCGTCACCACCAGCCTCTTAAAACCCTTCCTTTCAGTCGTCCCTTTCTGCCTCTTCCTCTTAGCCGACATCTACTGGAAGTATGAGACCAGACCCAGCTGTGAAACCGTTACCTGTTCCCCCTCTGAACACCTCCGTCACCAGAAGTCAATCATGAAGAGTCAACGCAACGCCTTGCTTATCGGTACTGCTCTTGTGTTTTACTGGATATTGTTTTCTGTTACGAAGCTTGTTGTAAGGGTTGATCAGCTTAGTCAGCGGATTGAGAAGTTGAAGAATAAGGAGTGATGGGTTGTGTCTGGATCTGGTTATGTTATGTTATGTTGATTGAGTACCTATTGTTGTTGAGTATTGTTTGAATTTGAGGATTTGTGAAATCTACTATTATTGTTATGTTATGTTATGTGTTACTATGTTTGAAGTTTTGAACAATTCTTGTTAATTATAGGATATGAAGTATGAACTAATGGAGCTGTTTAGATCTTTAGATCTAGTCAGTGACCTTCTGATGCATTGTTCATGTGTTTGAGTCTTGCCCGGAGCAAAAAATGCTCTGGGTTTTACCAGCTCTGTCTGTGCTCGCGGGCGTGGGTGGGTGGGCTTTTGCCATTGGGTTTACCCGGGTGGTCAAACTTTGTTGGTCGTTTTAATAAAAAAGATCTTTAGATCTAAGGTTTCTGACTGATTTTAATCAATGTGCTTTTGGCTAGAGCTTGATGATTCGGTTTTTGGGTTGTTAGCTTGCTTAACAGAGGAAAACAATTTTTGAAATCATGGAGAATATAAGGAGGTCCTCTTAGTTGGATTTGGTTGAAGTTAGTGTATTAGGAGTGCCTCTTGTATGTGAATCTAGTAATGTGCTTAAACTTTAGGATGGAGTGGTTAGATGAATTATCCCATGAGGTCGAGGGTTCGAGTACTGCAATGAGCAGTGGTGTAGAATGAGGGTTTTGATTAGATTGTTTAAAAAAAAACACCTGTTAATCTCATTAATAGGTCAAACTAAGTTAATTGTCACTTACCCCTCTTAAATCCCTTTTAAATTTCTTTGTGTCTGGATAGGGGTGTAAATTGTGTTGGATTAAAGGCTTTCAGGTTGGTTCTCACAAAGCTGATGTTAAATTGGGCGATTATAGTGAGAGAAATGATTACACAATGTGAACTTTATTCATTGGTGGTTATGAGCTGAGCGCTGCTTGTGTTATATGCAGCTGCAGAGTGCAGACACTAGTTGGTTTGTTTTCTGTGTCTTCTATGTGAGATCTTATTGTTGTATGGTTGATTATTGATCAGCGATCCCATTCTCATGGATGATCTGGTTTTTATCTTGTGTGTACCATTTCTGTATACCATTTTAGTTCTTTAAAAGAATTGAGTCGACTTTTGCGGTCTGGTTACCTTTTGGTTTTTAATTGCCTAAGCAGGGATTAAGAAGACATGTTATACAGTTTGTTTATAGTATTAAGCGAGATTATGGGAATAGCGAGTTGATGTTTTGATATTGATTAGATGCAATTACCTTTTTAGGAGTTCCAACTGACAAGTGCTTTGTGGTTTATGTCACAAGTTCATGGACTTAGATAAGTTTCTTCTGCCTTCCAGTTACATCAGAAATTTCATTTTCTAAATATTGTTTTTTTTTTTCAAATTAGGAAAATGATCTAGAGTCATATGATTGCATTTTCGTCTAGAAACTAGGCATGAGTGTGTGAGGATGGATATCATTTGTCTTCAATTTATGATGTAGTAGTCTTTGTATTAGGCTGAATTAGTTTTGTGAATTAGAAATTTAGGCTTCTTAACTTATAAATCATCAAAGGCCTTAGCCTAGTGGTATCAAGGCGTGTAGAATGGTGTCCCTCCCCATTAGGTCGAGGGTATTAGTACTGCAATGTACAATGGTGTAGAATTGGCAGTAGGATTAGATTTGAGAATAAAACCAACCTGTTTTACATTTAGTTTCGCAATGCTTTCAAGATATACAACTGCTAGTTATATAGAGCGAGGGACTGAGGGTCATACATTTATGGTTTCAGCATATATAAAACCTGTTTTTCATTTAGTTTTGAAATTCTTTGATATGTGTTCTAAAAGCCTGAAACCTTGAGGGTTTTTTTTGTGTGTGTGTGAATATAATAGGTACTATAAAAAAAGACGCATTTGGCTGTGATGATCGTGTTAAATTGAGCGAATACAATGACAGAAATGAGTAACGACTTGTGAACTTCATTTATGTGTTGTTGTAATGAGCACTGCTTGTGTTACCCAGCTGCAGACACTGGTTAGGTTTGCTTTCTTTGTCTTCTGTGTGAAATCTTATTGTTGATATCCTCTGTTGTCCTGAGTAACGATTTAAAGATTTAAGTTCGACGATTTCTTTACACACAAATATCCCATTGTCTTGATCTCCTTGTCATCCTGATTACCGATTTTCTTTGTCGTTATGGACCTTATCATTTTTGGGCTCGTCAAATACACCAACACAGCAACACGTTGTAACTCGCATTATCTGCATTACTGCATATGATATGCCAATATGCCATAGTGAGTTTGCAATCGGCCAAGAAATTAACAAGTGCTGCATAGGCATTCCCACAAACCGGATAGAGTGGATATTGTGTTTATGTTTCTCCTAGCCAAAGCATCCAACGCTGGAAGTCAACTGTTCCACCCAAATACACAATTATTATTTTGGCAGCAAAGACTATCCTTCTTATACCTTATGGCGCACACTATAAATCGGCATCCCCTCCTTCAGGCCATATCCATTTATCGCAAGCATTTAACATATTCACCTGGCTGAGTAGGTATGATAACTTTTCAGGCCGTTGGCAGTGCTGGCCGATGAGGGTGGTAGGATATGGCGGAAGATACGAAATGAGAGTGGTCATCCTCCTTTTACTATGATAATATGCTCGTATTTATCTGTGATATGAAATGAGTATTCAACCTGATTTTACTATGATTATATGCTCGTCTTATTCTCACAGAGATCTAAAGTTTAAAACACTTGTAATGTTTGAAAGTGAGGTGTGACACTATTGAAATGAAAGTGCTTTGGATGCTAGCTCTACCAAGGTGTATGAAAAAAGTGTGCATCACCTTGAGATTGAGGTTCAAGTTTCGTAGTAGACAAATGTATAGATTTAGGGTATGTAAGCTAGGAAAATACAACCACCATACCCTGATAGGGGTGTAAATTTCTGACACGACCTGAATCTAACACGAAATTAGCGGGTTTGGGTTTAGTCTAAATGGGTTCGGGTCAGGTTCGGCAACTGGTCAACCCGGTCAGGTTGGCGGGTTGACCCGTTTAACCTATTTATACTATACTAGGTTAGAGACCGTAAACTTTACGGGTTGAAAAAAAAGATAAAATAAATAGTTACACCAGATGTGGATAATATAAAATAACTATATGTCATTTAATCAAGTAAAAAAGTTCATAATTTAATCTAAGCTATTTTTATTTTTTTATTTTGCTATTTTAGCAATTTTTAGACTGGTTTAGATGCTACATACAAGTTTTAGCTGTTTAGCTTGGGTTTTTTTTTTATTTTTTTTTTATGGCTTAAGTTGGTTAGAGGTTTTCACATTTTTAGCACCTATGAGCCTTGATGGATGCAATGCGCTAGTGCTGCACTCCGCTTTTGGCGTCTCTTACTACGTAGGTATTACTAAATTTTTTCATCTACATTATTCAACCACACAATACATCGCTAGACTGTCAAGATATTTATTCTTATGACAATCCCTCTACTTTCCATGTCCCCTATTCACAGTAGGTCCAGATAAGAACCTTTTGGCCTAATTTATAAAAAATAATAATGAACACAAAATAAACAATATTACACTAATACACCATGATGGTCAAATCTTCACTTAAAATTCATTTCCACTCAACAGCTCTAGTATGAATTATAATACACAGCCAGAATACTAAAAGTTATTGGATGAGTCTAAATTGCCACCAATATACATTGATGAAATTATGTTGACATATAAATGGTAAGAGATACCAAGAAGGGCGATATTTGTACACCCTCAATAGTTGCCACGTGCCCTTGAAAAATGCCTCATACTTGATTTTTAGGACTATCGGTAGGTGGTTAATAATCTTTCATCAACCCCACAAGCTTCAAACTTTTACCACCATTTGATGTGGTCTCGTATTCTCTTTGTCAAAGTGAAGAGATGATCATGAATACTCTACAACATAACTGATTTATCCTTGCCTGTCACCAACAAAATATATTTAATATTAAGTAGCTAAACTTGTTATTAGAACTAAAACCATGCTTTTGCGAAATAAAAGACACAAAATGTCATTGCAGTACATCACCTCTGGATAGTATAAAAGGGATCACCCTGACACATAGCAAGAGCGAAATCTGAATTTTCTTGGTCTCCAGTCAAAATCCGAAGGCAAAATGTAGACCATATGTTATTACAGGCTTTATTGTTTCTTAAGTACTATCTTCAGCATTTGCAAGTTTGAAAAGTTTAAAGTTACAAATAGATTACTTGGAATTTACATAAGTTGAAAGCAACATAACTATTTGGATTTCTATTGCCTTTAAAAGCAGGCTCTACAAGATTGTGTTAAACCAAAAGACGCTAGTGGATGCGCTCAAAAGAGAGCACATATCAATGGGGAGAGATGGAGAATATCACAAGGAAGAACAATAAGTTAAAAAAGAAATCAAATGAAAATCTAGCATATGTGGATAGTAATTGAGATCTATCTTTTCAAAAATCAAGCAACCTTCAAACTATCAACAAACAAAAAGGTGATAACCACAAAAATAAATAGTAAAGCAGGATTTTTTTATGTTGGATCCTTGCGGTTATGTTGGGCACGTTAAGCAAGGAATATCTTTTGTTTTCTCTAAGCAAAGATCTTGGGTGTGTTCCGGAGTGCTGGGAGTTCTTGTGAAGAATGCATCATCTGTATAAAAGTTGCTGGACCACCACAAATCAAAATACTTTAAAGTCGCCCAATGGTCTGAATTCACTAAAAAACATATTATGGCACAGGTATAACATAAAAATTGAGACCAAGTAATACGGACAGTAGAAAAAGGTATGGATCTTCTAATCTATATATATACTAGCTTATACCCCGGGAGCGTCCCGGGTTGACAAATCTAAGTAAAGTGAATAAAATTAGAAGTATCTAAATTATAAAAATGACATTTATATAGCAATTACCTGTTGGAGAGCGTCCCTCGTTGAAATATCTAATATGACATAATAAAATATCTAATATGACAACATAATTAATGACTTGACAATATATGATTAATGAATATTATTATTATTATTATTATTATTATTATTATTATTATTATTATTATTATTATTATTTTAAACAAATCTCTGCCATAAGTTATCATATTCTAATATAAAAAAAAGGTAATTGGGTCGGGTATCACCTAATCCCAGGCCCGACCCAAACCCACAATTTTTTTTAAACTAATTACAAACCTGACACAATACCTGTCGGGTTACAAAAAATAGTTGTTTTTTTTCTCTGTTTTTTATATAGCACTATGGTACCCGTTGGAAAGATAATAAAATGCTCGTTAATTTGGTGAAATTTTTTTCTTTAAAAAATCTCATATATAAAAGATATTAACGTTTAAAAGTTATGGGAGGAAACATTAGAGATAAAAATCTAATTTTGTTTTTAAATTTTAAATTATTATTTTACTAAAATAAAGCCCTTGCCACATGAGATGACACATGACATACTCAATGAAGAGAATACCCTCTTTGAGTGTCATGTCATTAAAATGGCTTTGGTTTATTATATGTATAGATTATGAAAAAAATATAAAAGGCCCGAGCAGTACATCATTTATGCGACATTAAGCATCCATTAAACAAAAAAATTTACATACAACAGTGTCTCAATTTGTTGACAATTGAAAAACATAAATTTTGTAAAATAAAGTAAAGTTTAACTGAGAAATCTGAACTTTACTCCATGATGGTGCACCTTGTTTTTTGAAACAATTGGTGACCACAATGTTGTTGGTGTGTGTAATTATGTGATAATAAAAGCAAATTATAAGTAAAACATACTTGGGGCATGTGGTCATGGTTGGACAACTCTCGTGTTTACAAAACATAGTTTTACATGCCATAAGAAAGACTCACCTAGTTAAAGAAAGACACCGCTAAAAATAAAAAATCAAAGCACTTCCATTCACATTCTTGTAACTTGTAAGCATGCCTAAATTAAAGAATGCTTTATTCAACAAAAGCATATGTAGAAAACGGGTGGGCCATGAAGGTTGGATAATAGTTCAAAACACACATAGACATACTGAAACACATGCGATGTTATTCATTGTCCATTTTTATGGATTTTATAAGCAGTTAGTGATTGTTCAATACTTCAACCCATCATTTGACCCATTCCATTTTGTATTTTGTTCTTTTGCTCGTTAGAGAAAAAAAAAATATAACCAAATGAAGCTGTTTAATTAACCCATTCATACATAATCGGGTTAAACCTGGCACCTCTAAACAAAACTCACAAAGAGAGCAAGAAAAGGACATTAACCTCCCTACGTGGAAATCTTAATGCTTAATATGTTTCTTGGTTTTGTACCCATTAGAAACAACATCAAATAACTTAATTCTAACGATGCTTACACTACGAATTCAAGTTTTTTTTACAGTCTAGGTATCAACTTGTT
Source organism: Ambrosia trifida (assembly GCA_028751855.1). Taxonomy (NCBI): domain Eukaryota; kingdom Viridiplantae; phylum Streptophyta; class Magnoliopsida; order Asterales; family Asteraceae; genus Ambrosia; species Ambrosia trifida. The sequence continues at coordinate 214,281,702 of CM054122.1, read as the reverse complement.
GACGGCTCAAAAGAATGAATTTTATAAAGCTACATCATTTTTTGTAGGATTACTATGAAGTGGTTGAAAAACAAACAACTCACCAGGAGATCCAGATGTCCAACTGTCGATCTAGTGCTCTGCTTCCAAAACATTTTCCCAAATGAAACATCATGGTGGTTTATCTTAAGCCTTGTTCAACCAATATAATTGCTGGAAGATGGACTTCATTCTAGATGTATGCAGCCACCACTTTTTGCCTAGCAAAACAAAACTTCATTCTAGAAACATGAATACAAACGGGTCATGATACATGAATATAAGTGAACTATTGCGGCCAAGAGTATCCAATCTAAAGACATGTTTTCGTGAGTTTTAAAAAATAAACTAATAGCGTGTATGTAAACAAATATAAATCATTCTCAACAAACAGTTAATAATCAATTTATTAAACATAAATTCCCAACTCTCTAAGCCAACCTCATCCTACCCACAACCAACTAAATCATTTTATTTCAAGATTAGAATAGTTTTATTTTTGTTTTTTATTAACATCCATGGCCTACCTTACAGCCTATATGGCAACTTTTCTTACCAAAAGAACATATTTGAACCACAGGCAAATAGAAAGCATTTTGTTATTTTCCAGCAAATATATTGAAATTTCACCATCTACATCCTATTAGCACATCTTCATATTCAGATATTAGCGCACCTTCAGATATTAGCGCATCTTCTTGTTTTCAAACAGATCATGGCCGACCGAAAACCGCTTTACATAACTAACACAATGGGTTTATTAAATAGTGTGTTTTCGAACAGTTCATGTTTTTCTTATGATGCTGAACAATGGCAGCATAATAAAGCTGAACAGTTCGCCCCTTTAAACAAAATACCCATTAAACCGGTTTATTAAAGCTGACCCGTTCTGCTTGTTTAATAAAAGAAATGCTCCGTTTGATCCACATAGTAAAAGATATTCTTTTGGCGAGTTCAATCAAACTTGCATGTATACTCTATTTAATACTACAAATCACACTATTTACTCGTAAGCCTTACACTACATTAGCTATACATCAGGTTAGTTTCGTATTAACATTCGGTTCAGTATTTCTAACCACAATGCTATTTCATTCAACAAATAAAGCTTGTGAAATCCCGCGTCGGCAAATTATATATTTAACTTAAATTGGATCAATATATAATTTCCGTGGTCTTAGTTTCGTATTAACTTGGTTTTATTTATTAGAAAGTATCATACTATCATTTTATAATCTAGTGTATTATCAAACTGATTAGGTGTCCCACTGTGATGTAGAAATTTGATGTAAATGCTTTATCCAATTCTATCATTTTCATTTGTACAGCTATGTTTTGATATAAACATATTCTCTACAATGCAATAACACTTGTACCCTGAAACATATCCTAACTCTGCAACATTCATGTGATCCAAGATTTTCCATTGAAAAAATCTAACCCCTCAAAATTTTAAAAATAAAGATTCTAACCCATGAATTCCCAATATCTACATGCAATAGACCATTCAAGTGGTCAAACCAGTAACCACCATAATACAGGTCATGTCTTATATAGATAAACATAGAGGGTATAGATGTGCAAACTATGACTCAAAGCAAAGTTAAAACATTTACATTACAGGGAAACGGAGAAGCTTTACCATCTTCCTAGAAGCAAAGATTAAAGCTGTTGTTTTTGGTTCTCTAATTCTCATGATAACAACAGCAAAACGCTGAAAAACATTAAGAAAGATATCATCAACAATTAAACATATAATCTTCTATAACTTACATATAGCCACAAGAGTTCTAGTGTTCCATGCTTTATAACATCACTGGCTTACTGCATTGGAAAAAGGCTGGCAAATATAAATGTAACATTTGGTAAGGTAATTTTTATTGTTTTTTTACCTTCTACATGGATACTTTTGCCATTTCCAGTTTGAACTTTTAATTTTTTTAGTTTCATCTAACAATGATAACTGTGTTGTCACGTGATTCGAACAACCACTATCGATGAACTATAACTATACACGTACGTGTATCATTAATTCGATACAGAGTCATGAATAACTTACAGTCATCATCTTCAGTTTGAACGAAAGTATCCAGATATGTTATAGGATAACCTTGTATAATATTCTTTCTTCTGCCAAATGAACAACCAAAGCCTTGCCACTGCCACGGATGGTTGTTCTTCCTCTACCCCTTGAAAAGCCTGCTCATTATCAACATCTTCTACCGAGCTGTCAACTCTAACAGAGTATTGCTTCATGTGATTGTAGAGAACTCATCAGTTAATCAAAGGACAATGTTTAAACGACTTTACATTCTTTAGTTTCAGTAACAACGTGATCCCATTTGGCAGGCAAACTACTCAATACCAATGGTCTAATTCGTAACATCTTCACTGTATGCACAAAGCCTATGCCAAAACTCCCAATTTGAAGAACCCTAGAATTTTATAATTAATAATTACAAAAGAAATAATTAAAAACTTACTGTGTAATCTTCGTGGATTCGGTTCTCCTATAAACCCTAGAAAACCCACTGATAACCTAAGATTTCGAGTAGCTTCCTTGAGACGATTCTTCCAGTTGTGCTCATATCAAGGGATTGAAATGGGGAAGAGGCGATTGGTAAAGCGAATGAAGAAGGAGCGTATGGAGCATAGGTGGAGGCCCTAGCAAAGAGCCATGTGTCCCCTAGTTACTCATTTCATTTATTAGCAGAGGTAGATATTGATTTTTATATAATATTTTTATGTTATAAATTAATTTGGTTAGGTATTTATGCTACACTTATAACTTAAAATAGAAATTGATATGAGATTTTATAAATAAAACATAAATGTTTTATATACATATTTGTATTTTTTGTAGTAAAATTTTAATTTTAATACATTAGTTTGCGAAAAAATAAAAAATATCAGGTTGAACGGGTCGGTTTTGGGTCAACCCGAGAATATTCAGGTCGGGTTCGGGTTGATATGTATCTCATAATTTTCGGGTTCGGGTTCATGTAAAATTTTCGGGTTCGGGTCGGGTTGGACCCACCAACCCGCGAACCCGACCCGTTTAGCACCCCTACATATCCATAGTAAATCCTGCACATAGTAGAGCTGGTGTTAGGGTCTTGGGAGGGTGTGATGTAAACAAACATTACCTCTATCTATAAGAATGGAGAGGCTGCTTCCGAAGAGACGTCTCGGAAACTGATGATTTTAATTAAATTGAACAATAGCGGAATTTCGATCAGTTGGTTAACTAACAGTGGCTAGTTACGGTTTTCTGTTTGCAAAAGAGGTGAAACGTGATGTTGGATTCAGGTGACTTTAAATGATTGGGTTATATAATATTTGATATTTAAGAAAAAAAATTAGACAATTTACGCCCTCACACCCGTGGTAGCCTTCTTAACGACGCCCCCACGACCTCTTTGGCCCTCATGTGTGGCATTGTTGCTCTCCTATGGCGAACATAGCCTAATGTGATGCCTTTCCTAGCGCTCGTCGATACACATTGAGTGCCAAGAATAGTGTTATCGGAAAACATAGGATCCTATGGGAGTATGTAAGCAAGATCGCGGCTTCATGGGCGTGGAATTGATGTAGCCAAATCTCACGTTTGGATGTTGTCTCCTCCGCCTCCATCACAATACGGCTTGAGACATTAATACTACATGCGACATCGGTATGGTCTTTGGAACTATCAAAGTCACCCCAACACCCCGCACATGAGACACAACCTAAACCACCCAAGAAGGGTAAATGCTTGAAAAAGCGGAGGTCCGACTCTCAAAAGTGGATCGCCGTAGAGGAAGATTGAACAATGCAAGAGATACAATCAGTGACAGACTTAGACTAAAATTTCAGGGGTAGCGCTTAATTTTTTACCTTACTTTCATACAATATAAATGAAACAAAATTAAAAACATGGTAATAAATAAAGTTGAACACTTACCTAATAGATTTCTCCTCTTTGGCTTTTCAAGCTTGAAATCGAGTCATTGTATCCTATTCTTTTACTTTAACAGGAGTTTCTCTTTGGACCGCACAAATTAAAGCATTTTTCAATTACCCCTCACACATTCAATTGCGTAAATCGTCTTAATAAACTTCATTTTAGAAAAAACATCTTACAAAGGTTGGGGTTGCAACCGGTAAAACCAACGATAGCTTCAATATCCAATAAACCAAAGAAAAAGTATTATGTTTTTTTATTTCCACCATTACATGAGCAAGGTTCACACATTTCATCTAGTTGTGCAAATTTATCATCCTCCTTTAAAGTATGACAAAAGACTGCAAGATCACCAGAAAGAGGTCATCTTTCTTCTTTAGTAAAATAATTCGGATACACCTCAGAAAATGCACTACCTTAGATATATCAAAGTTAGAAAGCAAATCGCTTGTTTTGTCTTAGATTATTCAATGCTCTTTTTGTTCTGTATACCGACTTAACCGCTTCTAATAAATCTTTGGAGGGTTGTTGTCGATGGTTGCTGATGCAGCTGTTGGTTGATAGGTCTTTTTTCCCCTTCAAAAATAAATAAATAAAAAAACATATTTTCATCATTGAACTTGGGCTTGGGCTTAGAGTTGGGACTTGGGAGTTAGAGTGTGGGCTGTTAAGTTTTAACTTTTAAGCGGTGATTATAGTATTTGACTTTGAAAATAAAAGTTCAGGGGTAGCGTAAGGGATCGTGTAATACGAAAAACATTAAAACAAAAATTCCACTACGTCGGAGAAGGTTTTTTTTTTTTTTTTTTTGGGGGGGGGGGGGGGGTTCCCTCACAACAAGGTAAAAGTCCGCTGATAGATCAAATAAAGGGTGTCCAAGTTTTATGGTATTTACAACCTTAAATACAACAACTATATAAGTGAAAAGGCGATATCGACATCTTGAACAAGTCACTTGAAAAATAATGTGAGAATCAAAATCAAGCTTTCAAACTTAATATCCTCTCTGGCCAATGGTTGAAATGCATGTTGCTTCATGGATCTTAAGGTGAACATAGACAAATCACCTCACGAACCACAACGCCGGAAGAGAAAGGCAATACGGGCTACCACATCTTTGGCATGGGATGATAAATTGGATAAAGTGTTGGAAAAGTGAAAAAACACTGTGTGGATGTGCCTCTGAAAAATTATTAGATAGTCAAAACCACACCCCATAGCCTACGTAATTAAGTAAATGAACATGAATTAAATAAAATATATATAAAGAAATCATTGTTTTCTTTAAAATCATTCACGAGATCACTTATCTATCTATATAATAAATGAAAATACTAAGGTTGAATCCTAGCTTTTGAGAGGGTCTCCTAGGATCCAAATGGTAAATGGAGCTCCATGAAATGTAGTATATAAACCTCTCTTTTTTTCTCACCATCCATTTGTATCTTAAAACATTCTTTCTCCTTCCTAGCCTAATACATTGTTCATCCTTCATATCCTAATTCCTTTCTCATTCCTCATTCCTTTCTCATTGTTCTTTTTGCAAGGTATGTTGTCCATCTAATCTTATATTTATCATATTACATCAATCTTCTATGAAATACAATCGGTTTTTTGGTAATGATCAAAACGTTTTACGATTAACATAAGTGTCGAAATTGTTTTATTATCAATTTTCTGATTTGGATGAGATTGATACATAACTGCTTACAATCATATTACATCAAAGAGAAATACAATCGGTTATGTATTTTCTTTTTACTACACAGAAAAATCACAATCGTATTACATCAACCTTCTACAAAATACAATCGGTATTTTTTGTAATGATCAACACGTTTTTTTTTATTAACATAAGTATCTAAACTGTTTACGATTAAGTTTCTGATTTGGATGAGATGCATACATAGCTGTTTACGATCATATTGCTTCAAACAGAAATATAATCGGTTTATATATTCATTTTTCTACAAAGAAAAATCACCATCGTATTACATCAATATTCTACCAAATAAAATCGGTTTTTTTTTTGTAATGATCAAAACGTTTTTTTATTAACATAAGTATATAAACTGTTTAGGATCAAGTTTCTAAATTGGATGAAATGGATACACAACTGTTTACGATCAGGTTCTCAATTCTTCAAGGTTTTGCATGACCCTTCGTCAACCGTGTTGGTATGATTGTTATTTTTTGTGTAAAAATGCCTATTTCATTTTATAAAATGTTTTTTTATTTTTTTATACGTATATTTCCAGACTGTGCCGAAGGCCATGAATAAATTTTTGTTATCTAAAAACATCATATGCAGTGACGTTACAGTTGCCACATACGAATTATGATTAGTCTTGATTGCAATTAATAAGATTTATTCATTTTTAATGGTATTTATTAAGATGTTTAATATTATTTATTGACATTAATAATAATTGATTGAATTTAATGTTATTTATAAAAAAATTTAATCTCATTTATTTATATTACTTTTTTTGAATTTATATTTAATAAGATTTAATCATTTTTAATGTATTTTTAATATGTTAGAATTAATGTTATTTATTAACATTAATAAAACCGAATTGAATGTATTTATTACGATTTTTTAATCTAATTTATTTATATTAATATTGCTACGAAATTACGTTTAATCTATCTTTACGAAATTATGTTTAATATTATTTATATTACTATTTGTTCGAATTATTATTGGTCTTGCCTCCAATTAATAGGATTTATTCATTTTTAATGATATTTATTATGAGTTTTAATGACATTAATAATAATTGACCGAATTTAACGTTATATATTACGATTTTTAAGCTCATTTATTTATTATTGACCGAATTAACCGAATTAATTTAAGAATATATATTACCAATACTAATACTAATATTATGATTTTTAATTTTAACCTTATTTATTTCTTATTGACCGAATTAAATTACGAATATATTACTAATAGTAAAACTAATATTACGATTTTTAAATTTAAAGTCATTTATATCTTATTGACCGAATTAAAATTTTCTATTACTCTTTTTACGAATATATTACTAATACTAATTGACATTAATAATAATTGACCAAATTGAATATTATTTATTATGATTTTTTAATCTCATTTATTTATAATAATATTACTACGAAATTTTGTTTAATATGTCTTTATGAATTATTATTGGTCTTGCCTGCAATTATTAATATTTATTTATTTTTAATGTTATTTATTATGAGTTTTAATGTCATTAATAATAATTGACCAAATTTAATGTTATATATTACAATTTTTAAGATCATTTATTTATTATTGACTGAATTAAATTACAAATATACTACTAATACTAAAACTAATATTACGATTTTTAATTTTAATCCCTTTTTATATCTTATTGACCGAATTAAAATTTTTTATTACTATTTTTACGAATATATTACTAATACTAATTGACATTAATAATAATTGACGAATTGAATGTTATTTATTATAATTTTTTTATCTTATTTATTTATATTAATTTTACTACAAAATTATATTTAATCTATCTTATGAATTATTAATTGTCTTCTCTGCAATTAATAGGATTTATTCATTTTTAATGTTATTTATTATGATTTTTAATGACATTAATAATAATTGATCGAATTTAATGTTATATATTATGATTTTTAAGATAATTTATTTATTATTACATTTTTTGAATTTACGTTTAATAAGATTTAATTATTTTTAATGTATTTTTAGTATGTTAGAAATAATGTTATTTACTGACATTAAAAATAATTGACCGAATTGAATGTTATTTATTACGATTTTTTAATCCCATTTATTTATATTAATATTACTACGAAATTATGTTCAATCTATATTTATGAAAGTATATTTAATATTATTTATATTACTATTCGTTCAAATTATTATTGGTCTTGCCTGCAAATAATAGGATTTATTCATTTTTTAACGATATTTTAATATGATTTTTAATGACATTAATAATAATCGACCGAATTTAATGTTATATATTACGATTTTTAAGCTCATTTATTTATTATTGACCGAATTAACCGAATTAATTTAAGAATATATTACTAATACTAATACTAATATTATGATTTTTAATTTTAATCTTAATCATTTCTTATTGACCGAATTAAATTACGAATATATTACTAATAGTAAAACTAATATTACGATTTTTAAATTTAATGTCATTTATATCTTATTGACCGAACTAAAATTTTCTATTACTCTTTTTACGAATATATTACTAATACTAACTGACATTAATAATAATTGACCAAATTGAATGTTATTTATTATGATTTTTTAATCTTATTTATTTATAATAATATTACTACGATACTTTGTTTAATGTGTTTTTATGAATTATTATTGGTCTTGACTGCAATTAATAAGATTTATTCATTTTTAATGTTATTTATTACGATTTTTAAGATCATTTATTTATTATTGGCTGAATTAAATTACGAATATATTACTAATACTAAAACTAATGTTACGATTTTTAGTTTTAATCCCTTTTATATCTTATTGACCGAATTAAAAATTTTTATTACTATTTTTACGAATATATTACTAATACTAATTGACATTAACAATAATTGGGCGAATTGAATGTTATTTATTATGATTTTTTAATCTTATTTATTTATATTAATATTACTACAAAATTATGTTTAATCTATCTTTATGAATTATTATTGGTCTTGCCCGCAACTAATAGGATTTATTCATTTTTAATGTTATTTATTATGAGTATTAATGACATTAATAATAATTGACTAGATTTAATGTTAGATATTACGATTTTTAAGATCATTTATTTATTATTACTTTTTTTGAATTTATGTTTAATAAGATTTAATCATTTTTAGTATGTTAGAATTAATATTATTTATTGACATTAATATTAATTGACCGAATTGAATGTTATTTATTACGATTTTTTAATCTCATTTATTTATATTAATATTACTACAAAATTATGTTCAATCTATCTTTATGAAAGTATATTTAATATTATTTATATTACTATTCTTTCAAATTATTATTGGTCTTGCCTGCAATTAATAGGATTTATTCATTTTTTTAATGATATTTTATTATGAGTTTTAGTGACATTAATAATAATTGGCCGAATTTAATGTTATATATTATGATTTTTTTTAGCTCATTTTTTTATTATTGACTGAATTGACCGAATTAATTTACGAATATAATACTAATACTAATACTAATATTACGATTTTAAATTTTAATCTCATTTATTTCTTTTTGACCGAATTAAATTATGAATATTTACTAATACTAAAACTAATATTATGATTTTTAATTTTAATCCAATTTATATCTTATTGACCGAATTAAATTTTTGTATTATTATTTTTATGAATATATTACTAATTACTAATAATTACTAATACTAACTAATATTACGATTTTAGTTTTACTATTCGTAAAAATTCGTACTGTTGACCAAATATATTACTAATACTAATTGACATTAATAATAATTGATTGAATTGAATGTTATTTATTATGATTTTTTAATCTCATTTATTTATATTAATATTAATACAAAATTATGTTTAATTTATCTTTATGAATTATTATTGGTATTTCCTGCAATTAATAGGATTTCTTCATTTTTAATGTTATTTATTATGAGTTTTAATGACATTAATACTAATTGACCGAATTTAATGTTATATATTACGATTTTTAAGCTCATTTATTTATTATTGACCGAATAAAATTACGAGTATATTACTAATACTAAAACTAATATTACGATTTTTAATTTTAATCCCATATATATCTTATTGACCGAATTAAAATTTTCTATTACTATTTTTACGAATATATTACTAATTACTAATAATTACTAATACTAACTAATAGTAATACTAATATTACATGCAGAAATTGTTTCTCAAGTCGTTAGGTTTGTTAGTTGCATATTCAACATTTATGTTTACAATATTCTTATTTTATATTTAGTTACACATTCTTAATTTTCTATACATAATGCTTTTGTAAAGGTTTACTGTGATTGAATGGTCTGATTTGCTTCAATCAGAAGATACTTCCATTGGCGAATATTGTGTCTTCAAATGGTGTTCAATCCAGCACAAAATGTTTGTTACTAAGGCTACACCACAAGATATCATTGATTTTGAAATTTAAATTATGATTTTGATGTTATTTATGAAGAGTTTTAATGTTATTTATGATGATTTTAATGTCATTGATTTGAATGATTGATTATGATTTGGTTGTTATTTCTTAAGATTTTTAATCTTATTTATTGCTATTACTAATATTTCAAAATTTATTTTAATATTGTTGACCGACTTTAATTTTGATATTACAACTTTTCTTTAATCAATTGTCATGAAACAATATTCTTTTAAACATATACGACTTTCTTTCAAATATTTATTTAAATCTATTTAACAATGTTAAATCTATTTAACAATTTATAATTTAAATATAATCTAAAGATAACAATGTACATTTATTTTCCTACACTTTTATTATTCTTTTAATAATAAATATAATTTAAATATATTTAACAGTTTCCTAAAATATATAATGTATTCAAAATAATGTTCAATGCTATTACTAATATTACGACCTTAATTTTAGTATTGTTGACTGAATCTGAGTAATTTTTTTTTTATTTTTTATGTTTTTGTTAAATTGATGGAAGTCAATTCTTTGTCTATATGTCTTTGAGTTTGATTGTGCTAATTTCAAGCGTTGTTGACCAATTCACGTCAATTATCAATCCTTCCATTTTTTTTATAATTCAAATACTTTCTTTTAATCAATTGTCATAAAACGATATTCTTTTAAACATATACGATTTTGCTTTAAACATTTATTTAAATTTATTTAACAGTTTATAATTTAAATATAATCCGAAGATAGAAGTGTACATTTATTTTCCTACACTTTTATTATTCTTTTAATAATAAATATAATTTAAATCTATTTAACAGTTTCCTAAAATATATAATGTATTCAAGATAATTTTCAATGCTATTACTAATATTACGACCTTAGTTTTAATATTGTTGACCCAATCTAAATAAAAACTTTTTACGTTTTTGTTAATTTGATGGAGGTCAATTCTTTGACTTTATGTCTTTGAGTTTGATTGTGCTAATTTTAAGCGTTGTTGACCAATTCACGTCAATTACGAATCCTTCCATTTTTTTATAATTCAAATATATAAATAAATATTCCTACTTGATCACGTCAATCGAGGCACGGTATTTCTGATTTTGCAGAATTGTTCGAGACATAGCAATACTATATAAACCTTAACAAATAATAAAATCATTTAATCGTCATACCAATTTTAACAACGAAATTAAATGATAATATAAATTTTCAAAATGTTATATTCTGTTAAAGAATTATATTACTTCAATCACAACTAATAATGATTACTAAAGATGTCAATAATAATTTGTATATAATGGGTAAGACAATTTGAGACGCGGATGATTTTAATGTCATTTATTTGAATGATTGATTATTATTTTGATGTTATTTAGTAAGATTTTTAATCGTATTTATTGATGTTACTAATATTACGAATTTCATTTTAACATTGTTAACCGACTTTCATTTTGATATTACGACTTTCCTTTAATCAATTGTCACTAAACGATAATCATCATCTTGATTTCAATAAGTGTGCTAACTTTAAGTGTGCTAATTTTAATATGTCAATAATAATTTGTATATAATGGGTAAGGCAATTTCAGACGCAGATTATTTTAATGTCATTGATTTGAATGATTGATTATGATTTTGATGTTATTTATTAAGATTTTTAATTGTTAAGTACTATATTTACACAGTTTAAATAATGACGTTTTTTGACGGCATTTTGTCACATGTCAAAAGTTGCCTAAAGTGTATGTACAATGGGGCCTTTTGGCTACATGTTGAAATGGGTTTGGGGTTGATCCTTTTGGTGTTTGTTTTTTTTTAATAAAATATAGGAAATTTATATTACAGCATGTGACATTGGACCCATTTTCTTATTAGTTGTTTTTTAGCTATGTAATCGGTTTGAACCATTGGAGAGATAACATGTAAAATTTAAGCTACCCATTCAAGTAAGTGGGTTAAGGATTGTTTCTTAATTTACTTATCACCGTATCCATATCTTTACAACAACTATATTTTATATAGAACACAAATATGGAATACAATGGTGGAGGTTTTCATAAATTATTGAAAATGAGCTGCACTCCGAGGATCGTGATGACAATGATAACAACTTCGAAGGTGAAAAATCAACTATCAATAAGCAAAACTTGGAAGATTTTGATTGAAGTAATGAAAATGGACCATTGGTTGAAGTTCGTTAAGCCCCAACTAATTGATAAGTGTTTTATGCATAAGCTTAGTCATGATTAGAATATAGCTATTACCCAAATGATGTAATGTGTAATATTGACTGATGTTCGTTAAGCCCCAACTAAATGATAAGTGTTCTATGCTTAAGCTTGGTTATGATTAGAATATAGATATTACCCAAATGATGTAATGTGTGATATTGTGATAGTATGCTATGTAGTTTGCAGTTGTCAAATTAAACTTTACTTACTCGATATATCCATCATTTCGTTACATTAAACTGTTAGATGACATTTTGCATTTAACATCAAAATTCATACATATTGCATCATCAAACATTTAGTAACCAAATCAAATTGCATAATACAATTCTTATTTTCCTACTTTTTTTTCATTTTATTTTCGGGTGAACCGTGGGTCCCCACGGGACTCTAACCTAGTATTATATGATATCAATCAAATTTAATTTGTTTTATCGTGTAGGCGTTATGAATTTCTGGAAGTTGTCAATATGATAGTTTATTTGATCATATTTGCAAATAGCATTGTCCCAAAGATTGCGTTAATTTGAGGTGATGAATTCTTGTGGTGGTAAGTGGCCAAGTGCCAATCATAGCACAAATTAAGTAGGGTTTTAAATTGTTAAAAATACGAAAAGTGGTTGCAACTGTGGGTTAGAAGTCAGGTGAAGAGACACGCTTAGGAGTGGGATAAATGGAAGAAATTTGAATTTTGAAATATTGTATTAGGCGTTTTGGGTTGTAAGTTTGAATTGACCTCTTTTGAGCATCTTGTTCATAGAGGTCTTTGTAAATATTTTGGTGATGAATGAAGTGAATTTTGCCATTAAAAAAAAAAAGAATAGAAATGTAATTTTTTTTTTGAACAGCCAACGAATCAATTCCGAGCACTATCCCTGACCTTAATTGTGTTACTCCTGATGGGGGTAAATCTAGTTCCAGTTCTGGTGGAATTAAAAAGAAGAGGAAAAAGGGTAGGAAGGCTAAACACATGGTGGATTCTTCGGATGATTTCGCCTTATCTGCTCCAGCGGTTTACCATGGTGGTAGTATGGAAGACGGATATGAATCCGTATGGGCTGAGGATAGTGGGGGTGAGGAGGCTTCCGACGATCGGGTCACAGGTCATCAAACCCCACAGAACCTCCCGGAGAGTACGAGAATTGAGGTGGCTGAGACCAAGAAAATGGGCAACGTGGTGGGTTTGTGTTTGGATGGGTTCGAGGATCAAGTTCAAGATAAGGTCCTTGAAGAGTTGGTGCCTGAGGGACCAAAATGAATTGTCTCTCATTCAATCTTAAAGGTGTTGGGGGCCGAGAAATCGGCCAAGGTAAGAAAGCTAAAACAAAACTTTAATATTTCGTTTATTGCTATCCAGGAAACCCAATTGGTGTCTAAGTCAGATTTACAAATAGAGAGATTTTGGGATAGATCCATGTTCGAAAAGGTTGTAGTCGAGTCAACAGGAAGGTCGGGGGGTTTATTATCGTTGTGGAACCCGGTTGTATTTAAAGTACAAATGGTTAGAAAGGGCCGGAATTTTATTGTTACAGGGGGCTTGATCGGTGGTATGGATGATATGTTATTCTTGGTCAATGTGTATGCTCCAAACGACCAGATTATGAGACGGAATTTATGGGTTGAGTTATTGGGAATTCGGAGGGAATTGGACGGTTTATGGGTATTTGCAGGTGACTTTAACGATGTCCGAACTGAACAGGAAAGACTAAACTCGGTGTTTGTGACGACAAGTGATGTATTGTAAAATACATCTATTTCCAGTGTAAAGTTTGTATAGTTTTCGAGTCATTTAGATAGTGTTTTTATTAGTTTTAGGCTTGTACCGGTCTATTTTATTTAGTATAGGTTTTTGTATATTTATATTAGTTTTGTGTCATTTTTATTACTTATGTATTTATTTTATATTTTAGTAGGTGTTCGAATGGACGTTGGAGCTTAAACGTGCAACCTTGATCGAGTCAAGAACACCCAAGTCTAGAGCACGAAGTTATACTACTATATATATTAATATTACATATACTAATAATAATAATAATAATAATAATAATAAAATAAAAATTAAAACCTAAATTGTGACAAAAGTCACGTGGCCCAAAGCCCACAAATGGGCACAAGATATTATTATTGGAGCTACGCACAGAATAGGGGATTAATTGGCTGAAGGGCGGCGCACAACATTAAAAGGGATATTATTCTTGAGGAGAGCATGATATATTATTCTTTGGGGGAACAAGGAAGGGCCGCACATCAAATTCAAAAAGGAAGGAGAGCAGCAGAATTATAAGAGAAGGGGGTCAAGGGTTGAAGCCTAGGTGCCAGCACGGGTCGGTTCTAATCTATTTATTTATTATTTATTTATTCAAACCCGTTGTGAACGCCATGAATATTATTTGTTTCTATTGTTTTGATTTTATCATGACTTTTATTGGCTAAACCTTGACGCTACCTAGGTTAAAGATGATTGCACTTGTTTGATTTATTTTCTTTTGGTCTTGGAACTTTTGGTTGTGGGTTGAATTTTAAAGTAAAGAACTCTTTATTTTCTGGTTTGATGTATATGCGTATTTAGTTTTATTTAAATAACTTTTATAAACTCCACTTGCGTTTTTGTGAATGTCTTTCATGTATGAATGCGGGTTAGGTTGCGGACTGGGTGTTAGCAACTAGTTTATGGTTAATTGCCTAGGGTTATCCATAGGAGTTGTAATTGTTAGTTAGATGATTCTAAGTGTTCTACCAATTCTCAATAGCTGTGAGGTGCGAGATTGTTGGTCTGTCTAGGGTGTTAAATTGCTAGTTCTAGAGGCTTTGTGAGAAGATCTTCCTAGTTTCCCTAGCATTCCTTGTAGGCCAAGTCTTATCAGAAATATTGTAGTTACCCCTTGCACTTTCGGGTGTATTGTGACTTTTGCGCTGTGAGGTAGACTGTCTAGCGGGTACTTTAAGATTCGAGTAGGTAAGCCTGTGAGGGTAACCTCTCAACCGGTGGTTTAACAGCACAACAGTATTCTAGGGTTTCCCCTTGAGAAGGGTCGAGGGTGTCTAGTCTATTCTTGATGTTTAGTATTTTAAGATCCCGGTTCCACACCAGTTCCATAGCCATTAGAAGCTTTATCATTCATGTGTAGGATTCTAGCCTAGGTAGTGCCTTCCCATCACCTGATTTTAGTTCCAGTTCCCAGTTTGTGTCTATAGTTTATTTTTATTTTATTTTATTTATTTGCATTAGTTTGATAGAAACCCCCCTTAAAGCAACAAAACAATTTAAGTCAGTTTTTAGGATAAGTAATCGAGTCTAGTTTACGTTTTCCATTAGAGTCTCGTGGGTTCGATACTCGGACTTACTTTAGCTGTACTGCACTGACCGGTACACTTGCCGGTTGTGTGGTTTAGGTTTAGAGAGTCTTAGGTTATAAATTTAAAACTTAGAGTGTCTAGTTTAGGTTAATTTAGTTAGTTTTTATTAAACCACTTTGAGCACATCAACAAGCGCTATGGCTTTTAATAACTTCATTTCTGAAGCGGGTCTACACGAGTTCAATATGGGAGGTAGAAGATTCACATACATGTCACCGGATGGTACGAAACATAGCAAGCTTGACAGGTTTCTCGTATGCCATCGGTTCCTCTCAAAATGGGCAGACGCAAAGGTGGTAGCTCTTGATAGAGACGTGTCCGATCACTCCCCAATTGTGATGTCTCTTAAGAACTCTAATTTCGGTCCTTCCCCATTTCGCTTTTATAACTCATGGTTGGGGAAAGAAGGCTTAGAGGTGGCGGTAAATTCAGGATGGGATACCGAAGTGGTTGCACTCAGGGCGGATGTTAGATTGTTACAAAAATTGAAAGCCGTAAAGCTTAAGGTGAGGAAATGCAGGGACGATGTAAAAGCTGAAGAAGATAGTATTGAAACACACGCTCGTCAGTCTTTGGCCAGGTTGGAGTCGTTGGCCGAAGTACGTCCTCTTTTGGCTGACGAGCTCTCAATCTGGAAAGAGACTAAACTTAATATCAGGAAGATTAAATGGGATAAACTGAAAGATCTTAAACAGAAATCGAGACTTAATTGGATACTCAACGGAGATGAAAATTCGGCATTCTTTCACGGTGTTATCAATAGCTGCAGAATAAATAATAAGATTTCGGGTTTAATGATTTATGGTGTTTTGGAGGAAGACCCGATTAGAATAAAAAAACAAGGCTGTGGAAATCTTTAAAGATAAATTCGAGGAACCTATGTCTACGAGACCACGGCTGTCCGGGGAGGGGTTTAACAGGCTATCGGATGATGAAGCTGCCAAATTGATAGTTCCTTTTACTACCGAGGAAATCAGGCTGCAGTTTGGGATTGCGAAAACGAGAAGTCACCGGGCCCGGATGGCTTTACTTTTGCTTTTGTTAAGAAATATTGGAGTAAATTGGAGAGCTATGTCGTAGAGATCTTTAATGAGTTCTATATGCACGGGTCAATCCACAGCTCTTGTAACTCCTCATTTGTGGCCCTAATCCCAAAAGTTAAAGACCCATTAACCTTCTCGGACTTTAGACCAATATCACTTGTTGGTGTTATCGGCAAAGTTATATCTAAAGTTCTCGTTGGAAGATTAAAGGTGGTGCTCGGCAAGCTAATTTCTGTTGAGCAAACGCATTTATTAAGGGGAGAAATATTTTCGATGGTCCACTCATCGCCAACGAAATTGTTTCATGGGCGAAAAGACGAAAAAAAGAAGCGCTTTTGTTCAAGGTGGATTTCGAAAAAGCATATGATTGCGTAGCTTGGAAATTTTTAATTAATATCATGCATTATATGGGTTTCCCCACGAGATGGAAGACATGGATTATGGGTATGTTCGTGACTGGGAGGTCAGCGGTCTTGTTGAACGGATCGCCCTCGAATAAGTTCCAACTTAAGCGTGGACTTAGACAAGGGGATCCGATTTCACCTTTTTTATTCACCATTGTCATGGAAGGCCTTCATGTGATGGTTGCCAAGGCGGTTGCTGCTGGTTCTTTTATTAGAATTAAATTACCGAATGGTGGGCCTGAAATTTCCCACCTATTTTTACGCCGATGACGCCCTCTTTTGGGAGAATGGACTGCTAAAAATGTTTGCAGCCTAAACAGGCTCCTGAGATGCTTCTCCCTTGCTTCAGGTTTGAAAATCAACCTCTCTAAAAGTCACATCTTTGGTATTAATGTTTCGGAGTTAGAGGCGAACAATGTGGTCGAGACCTTTAAGTGTAAAAGAGGGTCTTTACCATTCATTTATTTGGGATTGCCCGTCGGGGATAATATGAAGCGGATAAAGAGCTGGAAACCAATCATTGACAAGTTTCAAGCAAGGTTGTCTTCCTGGAAAGCAAAGTCACTTTCTTTCGCGGGAAGAGCCGTCCTTGTCAAAGCCGTTTTGGGATCACTTCCAAACTATTACTTGTCCCTTTTTAAAGCACCGGTTGGCGTCTTAATAGTATTGGAAGGGTTAAGGAGGAGGTTCTTATGGGGTGGGGCATTGGGCCACAACAAAATAAGATGGGTGGCTTGGGATAAGATAATAAAACCAAAGAGAAACGGGGGTTTGGGGATTGGTAGTATCGAAGAACTTAACTTGGGTTTAATAGCGAAATGGTGGTGGAGATATAAATCGTCATCGGATCAAGTTTGGCACAGAGTTATTGCTGCAATACATGGTCGTCGGTCTAAGGACTGTTTTGTTCCAGTCATGAAAACGGCCTCGGGTGTATGGCATACGATTACTTCCATCAATGATCACTTCCAAAGACGTGACCTGAACCTTGATACTAAAATTGTTTGTAAAGTAGGTAAAGGGGACGCTGTCAAGTTCTGGTTGGACGTGTGGTGCCACAGTACTCGGCTGAAAGATAGGTTCCCATCGTTGTTCGAATTATGCAGGCTGAAACGTGTGTTATTGTCCGATTGCTTTAAGGTGCTCAACAATATGGTATGGTGGGACATCCCTTGGAGAAGATTACCGAACACAGCTGCTGAAATGGACGTTGCTTCCAGCCTTTGGCAGCTGGTAACACGGTGACAGTATGGGCTGCTGAAGACGTTTGGATGTGGCAATCTAGTTCGGGTATGGTAGAATTTACAGTAAAAGCAGTTCGGCAAGACCTGAGCCGATTTGGTAATGTGAACTCCGTGCAGCCTTTGTTTTATTGGAGCCGCATTGCAACACCAAAAGTTAATTGTTATGTGTGGCGTGCAATCGAAAACAAGATCCCGACGGCGGAAACCTTGGCGTTTAGGGGTGTTGATGTAGGTGATGGGTTATGTAAAAGATGCGGTGCCGAATTAGAAACAACGGGTCACATCCTAATTGATTGTGTATGGGCTAGAGCTTTGTGGTGGAACGTCCGAAACTGGTTGAAGATTAATGATACTCCTGAGTTCACTTCGGTTCAGCAGGTAATCAACTCGTGCCTGAAAATTAACCGCCGTCTAGAGGTGGTCAAATGTATTTATGCAGTAGCTCTCCTCACTTTGTGGAAACTGTGGTTGGGCCGAAATGAGAAGCTCTTTAACGACGTCAACAAATCAACAACAGTGATCCTTGAAGAAGTTAAGGTGGAATCGTATTTATGGATGATCAAGAGGGGTCGACAACCGAGTCTAGACAAAAATAATTGGTGGAATTTCTCGATTTTTGATAATGGGTAAACAACTAGGGGGTTGGGCGTTACAGGCTTTGGTTGTGTATGAAATGTTGTAAGTTGGGTGATGTGTAGTTTGGCCTAGGTAGCAATTCACTAAATGGGCTTTGAGGCCTAACTTGTATTTAAACTATATTTTTGGTGAAAAATGAATAAAGTATCACGACGTTTGATCGTTCAAAAAAAATGTATTGTATGTATGATTTGACATGTTAGCACTTTCCATCTAGTTTGGCCCCTGACACGTAAATTATTGAATCCATTGATAGGCAGGTGGCAAAGTGTACGTATTATACGAAGTCTAGGGAGGCAAATCTTGTCCTATACATCAAAATCATGCTTTAAAAGATATTCCTTTCTTGGAAGAAATAATCCAAATGGGTCCAAGAGAAAATGTATCTTTTTATTTAGACAATGACCATACAAATGACTGAATAACTAACTAATACAAAAGTCCAAATAATGGTATTTGAGAGTTGTGGTGTAAATAAGAGTAACATTGAGTGTATGATTTACCTATATACAAAATTAACTAATATAGAGATAAAAATACCATGTAATCATCATGTGTGTTTATTTTCTTTTTTAAATATTGAAATTGTTTTCACTTCGTTATATAAATTTATGATATTATAGGGTAAAAATTAATCACTAAAAAAGTTTTTAAGATTATACTTGTGATAATTGTTATCTTTATAGAAAACAATAAGGGGGGGACTTACGAGACACTCTTAACAACTTTGCCGAGCCCCATTACATGTCACATCGACATCAAAAAGCATCAAAATCACACCTTGTTGAACGGTTACATCTTGCTGAATGGTAACAGATTTGACTGTTGCCGAAGAAATAACGACGGTGTTACCGTACGACAACCCTAACCAAGCACCCTTTGCCGAGTGTGTCCCGTCCCATAACAATATTATGTCAGAAGCATACTCTAAACAAAAGTTTTAGAAAAGAATAAGTAGATGGATGGAAATGAGAGAAAGGAAAGTATCCAAGCTAGCTCCGATCTAAAAAATAAAAAAAACCAAAATAAAAAATAAAAAAGTGAAAAATTGCAGAAGAAAAAGGTACATAAATATGACCGTTGGACAAACCCAATTCCTTATTTCGACAACCTAAACCAGGAATCCTGCCTCCATCTGTTCTTCATTTACACATTTTCACCCACTAATTTTACTCCCCCCAACGTTAAAAAGATAAAAATAAAAATTCGTACATAAGCCAACGGCTACCAACAGAGATTAATTGTTTTGTTGTTAAACCTGCAGTACATGCAATAATATTCATTTAAAATCTCAGCCGTTGGATGATCTGACACCCATCAAGATCGATGCACAAAACCCACTCCTTCTCTCTCATTTTCTTGGATATATAAATAAACCCCTAATTCTTGTTCCAATAATTCTACTCTCTTTTTTTTTCTTGATTTTGGTTTCTGCTTTGTGGGGTTTACTAAATCATGTTCAAGTTTGTGGGGTTTAGGCTGCTAGTGGTGCTCTTATTATTTTCTGTTCTTGTTTCAGCTGATGAAGGTAACAAGCTTATTATTAAGATACTTTCTTGTTAATCTTTTTTTTTGTGTGTGTGTTTTTTTTTTTTACTTTTAGTTCCATTTTTTACATGAAATATGTGTGTTAGTTATTGTCATGTTAGTCTCAAAGGTAACCATAATATTTAATTTGTGATTTCTGGTAGATTTTGCTTGAAATATGTTTTGTATAATGTCATATTAGTCTCATATTTGAAAGCTTTACCAAAAGAGGTTAAAACTTTTAATTTGTGAGTTTGGGTTGCAGTGACGAACTCAGGAATTATTTTCAAGGGTTGCGATCAGGGTTTAACCAAACTTTGAAGGGATAACGGTCGGGATTTTTGCTGCAAATTACACTGATTTTTTTTCAAAGGGAGCGCCCGCCCCTTGAACTTTACCTAAGTCCGCCCATGTTGTGGGTTGTATGGAGTTTATTTGGTCACAATATTTTTAAAAAATGGTTTTTTTAAGCCAATGATACAGTTTAATTCTTTTTCTTGCTTCATTTGGTGTATTTTGAAGCTTGGTTTTTGTATTACCAGCTATGATGCGGTTATTTCATAAATACTCTTTAATTTGATTTAATATTAAAATTAATCTCATAAACATTTGTATTTTAAGTTTTTAACTAGAATAAAGCTAAGGAAAATTTCATGCATTCCTCTAGCTAAATTACATATTTATTTAATTTAAAATATAAGTTTTCAATTTATAATGTTGGATACTTTTCAATTTAAGAAAATATGTATTTTGTAAGTTATGGAGGGAGTATATGAAATTGCCCCTAAATCAATAAAGTATACCGTTAACCCACACTCTTTCTAATAAAGTAACGTACCTAATCAACATGAACTAGTGGATTATATTTTTAGCTAAAATTGGTTTTTTGTTAATATTTTTCTATCTTAAAAGAATGGAATAAACATTTCTTATAGTTGGGTTTAATTGGACAGGAACGTGCATATTTTTTGTCACGAATATTGTAGATCTACTCTTGATCGTCTTATTATCAACAACCAATGTTTTAGAAAATAAAAACAACATGCCATGTGAGATCCATAATTGTGGATTCATGTCCCTAGTTATAACTTTAAAAAAAATATAATAATAGAGATCATGTTTTTAAAACTTTTGACATAATTACCTTAGTTAACCAAACTATAATTTTCAAATTTATTTGGTCTAGCGGTATCTAGGTGTTTAAAACGGCGCCTCTACTGATAAGGTTGAGGGTTTGAGTCCAGTAGCGGACAATGAGACTAATTAATAACTAACTATTTATTTTTGCAGATGCGTTCATAGGAGTGAACATAGGAACTGATCTTTCAGACATGCCACATCCAACACAAGTAGTATCCCTCCTCAAATCCCAACAAATCCGTCACGTCCGTTTATACGACGCGGATCGCGGTATGCTCTTTGCACTCGCCAACACTGGCATCAAAGTTGCGGTCACCATCCCGAACGAACAACTTCTCGGCATTGGTCAGTCAAACTCAACCGCGGCCCATTGGGTGTCACAAAACATCGTCGCACATTACCCCGCTACCAACATCACCACCATCTGCGTTGGTTCCGAGGTCTTCAACTCCCTCCCGAATGCAGCCCCAGTCCTAGTCAATGCCCTCAAGTTCATCCAGGGCGCTCTCGTGGCTTCGAATCTAGACCGTCAGATCAAAGTGTCAACCCCTATCGCGTCCACAATTATCCTCGACTCGTTCCCACCATCACAAGCTTTTTTCAACCACTCGTGGAACCCGGTTTTGGTTCCTGTTTTGAAATTCCTGCAGTCAACTGGTTCATCTTTTATGCTTAATGTTTACCCGTATTACGATTACATGAACTCAAACGGTGTAATACCGTTGGATTATGCGCTGTTTAACCCGTTGCCCTCAAATAAAGAAGCTGTGGATTCAAACACATTGTTACATTACACCAACGTGTTTGATGCAATGATCGATGCTGCTTATTTCGCCATGGCAGACCTAAACGTGACCAATGTCCCGGTTCTTGTAACTGAATCGGGTTGGCCATCAAAAGGCGACGCGAAGGAACCTGATGCTACTTTAGACAATGCAAACACCTACAACAGTAACTTAATCAAGCACATTATAAACCAAACAGGGACACCAAAACATCCCGGGATCCCGGTTAGCACTTACATCTACGAGCTCTACAATGAGGACACTAAACCCGGGTCCATATCAGAGAAGAATTGGGGATTGTTTGATCCAAACGGGAAGCCAATTTACACGTTGCAGCTGACGAATGCAGGCCGGACTTTTTCTAATGACACCACGAACAACACTCATTGTACTGCGAAAGAAGGCGCTGACAAGAAAATGCTGCAGGCTGCTTTGGACTGGGCTTGTGGGCCTGGGAAGGTGAACTGTTCCGCGTTGTTGCAGGGTCAACCGTGTTATGAGCCGGACAATGTGGCTGCACACGCCACGTTTGCTTTTGATAGTTATTATCATATGATGGGTAAAGGTGAAGGGACTTGTGACTTCAATGGTGTCGCGATGTTAACCACTACGGATCCAAGTAAGGAGTCGAATTAATCTTGTTTTATGTTTACTACACTTTAGTTTCAAGTTTACTAAATTCAGGTTTATTGCAGGTCATGGATCTTGCCAGTTTATCGAAAGGTAAAGAACCTTTAATTTAATGCATTGTTACGGGTTAAGTTTTGGTGTTTGTTATGTTAATATGCTAACATTTCGGGTTTGTGCATATGTGTAGTGATGGGATGAATGGAACGTTTTTGAACGGGTCGATTGCAGATTTTAACTCTACAAGCTCGAGTTGGAGAGCGCAGGGTAGCTATGTTGGTGGTGGTCTTTTGATCAAGGTTCTATTGGCGTTGTTGCTATCGTGAGTGGGCGGGTTTGGAAATATGATGCGGATGGTCCATGTGGAGGCGGTTTTCGCTCTCCCAATTTTGGCGGGTTTGGAGTGGACCGGGAGGATGTTTTTGTACAAAACGACGTAGAATGCGAATTTGTTAATGTAATTTGTTGTTGTTGAGGGTCTCAGATTGAATGAGATTTAGGGATGTTTGGTTAATTAATCATTCTTTTTGGTTTGATTGAAGCCCAGTATTTTTTGTTTGTGAATCTTGTGACACACTTTTATCTGAAACATCTTTCATCAACATCAAACTTGTTCTTTCAACTATGTAAATATATTAATATAAGTAGCTATGGTACATAAGTTTAGTTTAATGAACTTTAATTATGTGTTTGATATTATGTTTAAACATTTTTTGTCACAAGCATATGAGTGTGGATTTAGTTTAGATTTCATGATGGATTGACTCTGGTTTAGTGTGTTAAGGAAGGATAAGGTGATTAACTTTAGATTCAGTGATCAACTCCAGGGCCCATCTAAGTAATGGAACACTTTTACATGTCAAATGTTTAATTTATGAAGGAGACGGTTTTAGGGTGGTGCTACAGTTGGACGGAGTTAGAGACGGAGAATGGGACGGAGGTATGGTATATATAGATAGGAGACGTCTCGGGAATCACGTGGGATGTGGAAAACTGGCCGTCGAACAAGACAGTGGAGTGTTATAAAAAACACAGTAAAATCTAAACGAATTAACAACGATCAATAGACGATCTTATTGAATATATGAAAACGAATACAAGAAAAGAAAGAATTGCAAAAGATTCACATTCTAATCAGGAAACCCCAATTTATAGAGAGATTGGAGCCCTAATTACCTTCTAACAGATTATAACGACCTAAGTTTAAAGTTGACAGAATCAACCCTCGATGTTTACACTTTCAGTCCTCCAGGATTTCACACTTAAACGTTTTTAGCCAAAACCTTTTATCAGCTTCGTTTCCCCCTTTATAATCTTTGCTCTGTTGTCATTAATAGCCCCTAAACTTTATTGACTTTATTTGACCAACTTGATTTGGACTTTCTTTTAACAATCTCCACCTAAGTCACAATCAAGCTCAGCCTAAACTCATTGAATCCACACAAAACATAAATTTCGGCCCTGGTAAAGCCTTGGTCATCATATCAGTTGGATTAGCATCAGTTGTAACCCATTTGACCTCCACCTCTTTTGAAACAATAATATCTCTTATCCAAAACATCTTCACATTGATGTGTTTGGTCCTCTCATGAAACACACTGTTCTTAAAGAGTTGTACAGCCTCAGAATTGTCACAATTCACTTCAGCACCATCCAACTTAATTCCCAGATCAGCTACAATATCTTTTAACCACAAAGACTCTTTTACCCCTTCTGTTAAGGCAGTGTACTCTGCCTCAGTTGTGGACAATGCTACTACATGCTGCAACTGAGACTTCCAACTAACTACATTCCCTAATACTGAGAAAACATAGCCAGTAATTGATCTTCCACTGTCTCTATCTTTTGCATAATCTGCATCTACAAAACCTCTGACCAAATTACCCCTCTGGTCAGATCTTCTTTCAAATTTCAAACCAAGCTTTCTAGTACCTGCCAAGTACCTTAACATCCATTTTACTGCTGCCCAATGATTCTTTCCAGGATCTGCCATGTACCTACTGACTACACTGACAGCATATGCAATATCAGGTCTTATGCAGACTATGATATACATTAAACTGCCAACTGTATTGGCATAAGGAACTCTACTCATGAAATCCTTTTCTTGATCAGTCTTAGGAGCATCATTCTTTGATAACATAAAATGTGCACCAAGAGGAGTACTCACAGGTTTGGAATCTTCCATGCCATAATTCTTCAACACTTTGTCAATATAAGAAGATTGAGACAGGTTCAACACCTTTGCTTTCCTGTCCCTGTGAATTTCCATTCCCAATATCTTTCTTGCTTCTCCTAAGTCCTTCATATCAAATTCTCTCATTAACAGTTGCTTGGTTTCTTCAACTTGACTCTTGTCTGCACATGCTATTAGCATATCATCAACATACAAAAGTAAATAGACAAATTTACCCATGTCATACTCCCTGTAATATACACAACTATCATAGGGACTTCTACTGAACCCATTGCTCACTATGTACTCATCAAACCTCCTATACCACTGTCTAGGAGATTGTTTGAGTCCATACAAAGACCTCTTCAATAAACAAGCCTTATTCTCTTGACCTTTCACCTCATATCCCTTTGGTTGGGCCATATAAATCTGTTCTTCCAAACTGCTATGTAGAAAAGAAGTCTTTACATCCATTTGTTCTAACTCCAGATCCAGTGTAGCAACCAAAGATAGAATGATTCTAATAGAAGTGTGTTTGACTACAGGAGAGAATATCTCATTGTAGTCAACACCAGCCTTCTGTGTGAATCCTTTTGCCACTAGTCTTGCTTCAAACCTTGGACCTTCTCCTTCTTTCACTCCTTCTTTCAGTTTATAAATCTATTTGCAAGACACCAGCTTTTTATCATGAGGCTTATCTGTCAACTCCCAAGTATCATTCTTGTATAAAGACTCCATCTCTTCATTCATTGCTTTACACCATTCTTCTTTATGACTTGAGACTACAGCTTCTTCATATGTCAAAGGTTCATAAATGCTTTCAAACTCTGCTGCTGTGAAAGCAACAGATGAAATGTTATCTTGATTATCTCTGTACCTTATAGGTACTTTAATCTCTCTTCTTGGCCTATCTTTGGCAATACTAGGACCAGGATCACCACTACTATTATTATTATTTCCAGAATACCCTCAGACTCAACTTCTTCTTGTACATTCTCCTTAGGCTCCACCTCAATCTGAACACCTTTGTTTTCATCAAACATTTCATCATCATACTTTGAATCTTTGCCCAACAAATCCTTGTACAATATATCTTCTTTGAACCTGACATTTCTGCTATTAAAAATCCTGGGTTTACCACCATCTATCCTCCACAGCCTGTGACCTTTAACCCCACCGGTGTATCCTAAAACCACACACCTAATGGCTCTGGGGTTAATCTTTCCCTAGCTTACATGAGCATAAGCCAGTGTACCAAAAACTTTAATGTCACTATAATCACTAGAGTCTGGCTTCACTCCTGTCCAGACTTCCATTGGAGTTTTCATACCAATGGCTGTTGAGGGTGATCTATTGATCAAATAAACTGCGGTGGTAGCAGCTTCTGCCCAAAACTGCATAGGCATTCCTGCATGACTTATCATACACCTCAACCTTTCACAAATGATTCTATTCTTCTTTCAACCAAACCATTCGGTTGAGGTGTTCCAGGAATTGTCAAATGCCTATCTATCCCATGAGACTTACAATACTGGTTGAATTCATTACTACAAAATTCAAGCCCATTGTCAGTCCTAAGTTTCTTGATTTTCTTTCCAGTCTGGTTCTCAACTAATACTTTTCACTCTTTGAACTTACTAAAGGCTTCATTCTTGTGCTTAATAATATATATCCATACTCTTCTAGAGTAATCATCAACAATAGACATATAGTATCTAGCACCACCAAAAGACTCTGTCTTAGCAGGACCCCACAAATCTGAGTGTACATAATCAAGTATACCCTTAGTTGTGTGTTTTCCTTTTGTAAACTTCACCCTTCTATGTTTTCCCATCACACAACTTTCACAGAAACTAATATCATAGTCACTGTTCTTCATTTCATCAATGACTTGTTGTTTGTTAAGCTCAACAAGCCCTTGACTACTTATGTGAGCAAGTCTTTTATGCCATAAAGGGCTACTGAATTACCTTTTTCAAGTGCAACAGATACAGTATTGGCCATCATTACTGTTCCATCCAACAAGTAGGTATTATTCATGCTTCTTGTTCCTGATAGAATCACCATAGAACCTCTTATCACTTTGGCTTTACCTTCTCTTAGGCTAACATGACAGCCTTCTTTCTCAAAAGTACCAAGAGACAACAGACTTCTTCTTAGATTTGGGACATATCTCACATTCTTGATATCAACTTCCTGTCCATTACTCATCTTTACAGTAATTGTGCCTGAACCAACCACTTTACATGGCCTATCATCACCAAGTTTTACTGATCCAAGATCCTCCATCTTGAGATCCTTGAAATACTCCTTTTCAGGCACCATATGAAAAGAACACCCTGAGTCCATAACAGGCACATCTTTTTCATTTGTCCTTGTAACACAAAGTACATCTGAACTCTCATATCCATCAGACAAATCATCTTGAGCAACATGACTTGACTGATTCTTGAAACCACCATTGGACTCTCCTTTCTTCCTCTTATACTCTGGACAATCTTTCCTCAGGTGTTTATCAGAATTACACACAAAACACCTCCTCTTAAACTTGGACTTTGATCTGCTCTTGTTCTTAGATCCAGCACTTCTCTGCTCTGGCCTTCCTCTCACAAACAGACCATCTCCACCTTCTTCCTTCACATCAGATCTCTTTTTCAATTCTTTGGAATTCAGGGCAGCCAAGACTTCTTCCATTTTCAAGGTCTCCCTTCCATACATCAAGGTGTCCACAAAATGCTCATACGAAGATGGCAATGATTTGAGAAAGATGATGGCCTGATCCTCATCATCCAATATCACCTCAATATTCTCAAGATCCAACACTAACTTATTAAACTCATTAGTGTGATCTTCTAAAGACTTACTTGTATTCATCTGAAAAGTATACAATCTTTTCTTCAGATACAAACGGTTAGCCAATGATTTTGTCATGTACAGGGATTCAAGTTTAGCCCACACCCCTGCTGTAGTAGTTTCTTTTGACACTTCTCTGAGAACACGATCTCCAAGACTCAAAATAATGGCACTGTGAGCCTTCTCCAATATATCCTTCTTCTCCTTATCTGTCAAATCTCCAGGCATGTTTGCTTCACCCAATAGAGCATCACTTATGCCCTGATGAACAAGCAACGCTCTCATCTTGACCCTCCACAAACTAAAATCATTCTTGCCGTCAAATTTCTCTAATTCAAACTTCGTCGACACCATTGTAATCAAGAACTGCGGAATTACTCACCAGATTTCACTCAATCGAGCCAACGTGGCTCTGATACCCATTAGTAATGGCAATTCTTTCTTTTCTTGTATTCGTTTTCATATATTCAATAAGATCGTCTATTGAGAGATTGGAGCCCTAATTACCTTCTAACAGATTATAACGACCTAAGTTTAAAGTTGACAGAATCAACCCTCGATGTTTACACTTTCAGTCCTCCAGGATTTCACACTTAAACGTTTTTAGCCAAAACTTTTATCAGCTTCGTTTCCCCCTTTATAATCATTGCTCTCTTGTCATTATTAGCCCCTAAACTTTATTGACTTTATTTGACCAACTTGATTTGGACTTTCTTTTAACATGGAGACGTCTCGGGACTCAACGGAGACGTCAAACAGACACCCGAGACGTCTCGGGACTCACGAGACATCACCGGAGACGTCTCCGGACTCATGAATGAAGACGTGTCGTGGTTCTATTGGCTGGGAACCAAGGCGTCTCGGGAGACGGCTCAGACGGCTTGGGAAACGTGAACCGTCTCCAAAGAATTCTTGAGTTTTATATTTTTTGCAATAAACAAACCTTATAGATTACAAGATAAAATTTGATCTATAGATCTTCAAGTGGATGTTAACAAAATCATTCTATGTCCTCTTCTTGATTCACCAATCAAAAGTTGCCTCACTAATCGTGTCTCTAAAATGATAGATGTCACCTATTTACAATCATCTCACGAAGTATAGATAGTGATACCTTACAAACATCCCTCCTCTAAATAAGATCATGATAGCCTAATACGATTATTTGAATGAAACTAATCAAGCTTGATTCTTGTATTACTTTTGCCTTTGGTTGTTGACTAGGAGTAGCCCAGACCAGCTCAATGACCACAAGGCCAAGGTGGTACGGGCCATAAGTAATGGGTTACGTGGCCCAAATGAGGAAGAATGGAAGGACACACTCCCGCCCAATCACGTCTACATTAAATGTAGACATGCCTCTTATTAGCAAAGGGACGACCTGAACAGTGGAAAAGCTTGTCCTCCTCTTAGGTGGCAGAAGGTTGATACGCCGGCACTCGTCAGGGACATCCCTATGACCCAACAGTCATGATAAGGAGTGAGAGACAATCCTTCTACATATATATGTTGGATAGGGCCGTCCCCGAGAACCCTAAAAAAAATTTGGGCCTCGGGCGAGATAAAAATTGGGCCCCCTAGATTAATGGTAAAATATATTATACCGATTGTTATAAAGTGACCTAATGCCTTAATAGTCAAGAAGGAATAATAGAGCTTAGTGCTAGAGCAAAGTTTTGAACTTGAAACCTCTACATTATCTTGAGATGGTTTTCCAACTCCACTAACAAGATTTTTATGTATAACAAGATTTTTGAACTTGGACATGATTGGTTGAAAAATCCATGACAAAATGGGTTAGAAAAAAACCATTCATCCGTATTTTTTTATTTACTTGTTTATATAATTTATATAATGACATCAAAAATATATTTCTATCAAACTTAATCATGTACAATAATTAAAAAAAAAAAAAAACAAGTGTAGGAAAGTTTAAAATGTAAATCAAACTAAAAGATACTAAAAAAACTAAATAACTTAATGTGAAAACTTAAAGATACATTTTATTACTTTGCTTAAACTTTAAGGACTTAATGTGAAAATTAGGGCTGGCAATTTAGACACGAACACGATAACCTGATACGAACCTACACGATTTTAACAGGTTTCGTGTTTGGCCTTAACAGGTTTCGTGTCGATAACAGGTCGACACGTTAAGACCTGTTTATTTTCGTGTCGTGTTCGTGTTTACCTGTTTTGTGTTCGTGTCTAATCGTGTACGTGTCTTAACAGGTCTTGTCGTGCCTTATCGTGTTTCTTATCATGTCTTGTCGTGTCTTATCGTGTGTTATCGTGTCCTGTCGTGTCTTATCGTGTCTTGTCGTGTTAACTTATTTTAGTAGGTGTTCCTCATCGTGTCTTATCGTGTTAACCTGTTATACACAGGTTCGTGTTCGTGTTTGAAAACAATGACACGATTAGATTTTCTGTCGTGTTCGTGTTTACAAGTTTCGTGTTCGTGTCTTAACAGGTTCGTGTAACCTGTTATGCCAGCCCTAGTGAAAATTAAATTTTATAATTCAAACCAAATACCAACTCCATCTCCATCCACAATCTCCTGCACTAAGCTTACGGGAGCATTCTGCATTCATGAAAAAATTTCAGAAAATAAATTATGTTTCCTCCGTTAGAAAACTTCGGGCCCTCGAGAGATTTGGGCCTCGGGCCGTCGCCCAACCCGCCCTACCCCAAAACCGGGCCTGATGTTGTAGTTTATGTGTGTGAATGTGAGTTGTCCCACATTGGTTTTGGAATGAAAAGTTGATGGGTTTATAAGATGAAACCAAATTGGAAGGAGTAAAATGTTAAGTAACATTATACTTGGGTACCTACCCGCTTCAAAAATCCGTGTCCGCCACTATAGAAACCTCCCAGAAGGAGTCTCACGGAGATATCCCTCAGGGTGCTCCATGGTGAGGCTAACAGTGTCTATTTTGCAGGTTACAAGTCAAAGTTGGTAACCGAAGCGATACTGGAGAGGCCACGTCATCTGACGGGCTCACTCTTGAAAACGACATTGGTGCCATATAGTGAAGATTGAAAAGAAAATGATGTTCTTAAGGTCGATGCCACTGTCGACCATGCATAAATCGTGAGGTATTAACAACACTTTTTTAGATAATTTTAGATCGGTTTCCACAAGTCCAATCTCCCAGTTTTAAGTTAAGTATACTAAGGGGTTGTTTGTTTGATTAAGGGTCTGTTTGGTAGCCTCTTAATGAGGCTCTGAATCATTCAACTCTAAATGGTTCAGCATTCAGACTGTTTGTTTCAACCTAAAAAATGGCTATGAATGAAATGGTTAAGAGCTGAACCATTCAGACTTGGTGCATAGCTAAACCATTCAACACTTAATCATTTAGAGCCTCTTAACCATTCAGACATCTTAATCATTCAACACTTAATCAACCAAACAACCCCTAAGTGCTGAATCGTTAAGAGGTCTGAATAGTTAAGAATGCTGAATCATTAAGTTGAACCTCTTAATGGTTAATTTTGTTGTCCCACATTGGTAGGAGGGTCTCATTAAAAATCATCCCAGTTCAGTGCTTAATGGTTCAACAACATCCTAAATCTTAATGATTCAACCTTAACCATTCCATTCCGAAGCTGAAACAAACGCGCTGAATGTTGAATCAGTCAGCGCTGAATAATTCAGAGCCTCATTAAAAGGCTTACCAAACAGCCCCTAAATCACTAAATTCTTTCTTTATCATGGGTCCTATTTCCCCCTTTTCCATGCAAGATGGATTTACCCAAGAATGGTTTTTCTCTGTATCATGGGTCCTATTTGACCTGATGATAGCGTCGATTATGCATCGGCGTATGCCAGAGGTGCACGTAATCTGAAATTAAGTCGTTGGATATCGAGAAACGACTTGGAGCGGGGCATTATTATTAGTCTTGGTTTGGTTATAGGCTCAAGTAGACTATAGGAATTTGCAACTCCTATAATAGCCACAACATGTGTTATTTCCCAAAAGTAAAGTTTTGGAAACTAAAAACATGTAACTCACCAATATTTATATATTAACGATTTTTAACATATATTTCAAGTAATTGAATGATGAATGATGGCGTGGCTAGTTGGGTTGGGGGATCTCACTCTCATGCGTCGGATGTTTTGGCCTTTTTTTTCATGTAGGATGGATTTACGCAAGAATGGTTTTTTGCTTTATCAATATTAAGTGAGTTGGTGTTTTTAATATGGATTAATGTTGTACTTTAACCCTTTAAAGTATGTATTTCTTGGTTTTTATACAATTTATATGAATTTTCTAAAACGTTTTTAGGAAATAAATTTTGTTTTATAGATTTTATACAAACGCAAACATTTAATTGATTTTATAAATGTTCTATGTAACATATTCCCATTTATTATTGTTAGCAAAGATTTATAAAACATAAAAACAATCTTAAAATAAAATAAACTCTCATAGTTGATGACTAGACATAGGTATGAGCTTAGTACTGATACTCAAAGTATCAATACTGAAAATCGTCAAAATTAGGTAGCGGTATCGAAAACCTTCGGTACGGTGTCGGAACCGGTACAGTACGATATTTAAAGATAAAAATTGATAAAATAGCGGTACCATACCGAACCGAAAGAATCGATTCCGAATACGAAATAAGCGGGTAATGAATCGGAATAAAAAATCATTCGGTACCGTAAATTCAGTAGCGATACTTATACGACACCAGTTCGATTTAAGAATTTGATACCATTTTAAATCCTCAAATTACCAAGTTTTTGGTGCTTCATGGTGTTGTACAATAAGCTTATGTAGGTTTTTTTTTTTTTAAAGATTTTTCGCTTTCAATCCACAGCTTTTCCTCTTTATTAGTTTAACACTTTAATTTGATATATATTTTACTTTAACCCAAAGCTTTTCCTATTCTGCAATTTAACATAATTAATTTTTTATTTTCAATTTTGGTTCCCATATTTTTCATCTTTCACAAGTTTACCATTTAATGTTTCCTTCTAAATTTTGCGAGTTAACACGCAAAATTTTCACTTTCAATCCACAACTTTTCTTTGTAGCATATTAACACTTTAATTTGATATATTTTACTTGAAACCCAATGCTTTTCTTATTTTGCAATTTAACCCTAACATTTTTTTACTTTCAATTTTGGTCCCAATACTTTTTATCTTTCGCAAGGTTTTCCTTTTATGTTTCCTTCTAAATTTTGCAAATTAGCACATTGCAACGTGCGTGTGGGGCCCAACGTTTTTTCATCTATATTTTCTCGTTTGACAAACACATCCCAGCGCATTTATTTTTACGCATTTGACAGGTTCGTTGCAAAGCGCGAGTCGTAGATCGACTTAGTTATTTTCTATGTTTTACGTTTCAGTCTAATTTATCTGGATTAACACGTAGCAACAAGCATGCATAGTTCAACGATTGTACGTCTCTTTTTCGTTCAATGTTCTTTTTTCCTTTTATTTATTTTGCTAACAAGCTTTTTCAATGTTGATAATCACTAGCGATTGTGCGAGATTGATGCCACTTAGCACAGTTTTACATTCCGCCGCGAAAGTAGCTATAAATAAAACATTCTTTAAGAAAACAGCCGAAATAATAATGCTTGATTTCGAAGGAGAAAACCTAAGTGGCTGATTGGGCTTTATGGGCCCAGCGATTACACCCAACTAAAACCCTAGCGCATCCTATTTATATCACCTCTTCGCCTCCCTTTATTCTCAACCAAAACTTCATCCTCCTTTAAGCTGTTTTCTTTTTCTTATTCTTTGATTATCAATTGCCTTTAGAATTTGAAACTTTTGCTTTTACTGTATTTTCGATCATGTTTTTTTCAACTATAATCTCCTAATTTTTGCTCAGTGATGATTCATTTTGCTTTAACCACACCGAAGAGAAACCGATATGTTTTGAACTCAATTGGATCTAGTATAAAAGTTCTGATTCCATATAAAATTGGAATCTGTTTACTTTTTCCTCAAATCCAATTAAAGATCATTAACACATCAAGTTTCTCATGTGGAAAACCCTGGCCTTTGTCTGAGAGCAAATATTAATATTTTATAAATATAAACATTTAGAGCCGATGATGATAATCTTTAAGGCTTGTTTCTCAGAGACATTCGCAGTGGCCGCCTAAGATCTTTCGCCTTTCGCCGGGCTTGAGAGATTATGCTGTTTATTCCTTCCTTGGATGTCTGAGGCTCTTTTTCTTCTTATTATTATTAGTTTATATTATTGTTGATTGATTAGTTTAGTTTTGGTTAATTAGTATAGAAGAATATTATTTGTTAATGATGATAATCCTAAGGCTTGTTTCTCAGAAACATTCGCAGTGGCCGACTAAGAACTTTCGCCTTCGCCAGGCTTGAGAGTTAATGCTGCTTTTAACCTTCCTTGGATGTCTGAAACATGATATGTTTTTTTATTTTTTAACCTCTTGTTTTTTATATGGTTTGATGATTATGTTTTTTTGAACTACTATTTGTACTCTATTTTCTTTACGGATTATATATATTTATTAAAAAACACATTTTATTGGACTTTAAATATAGCCAATTTTTGTTTTAAGAACTGATGATGGTTTGATATTGTTATCTTTGCGGTTTTTCAGCTGACAAATTATATTGATGAGTAAAAAAAGCAGCAAGAGGGCCTTATGTTGTGCGTTATTCAAATTTCAATGTATACCATTACTAGTGATTTTACCCTGATGGCCTGATGTTCTGTCGGGATTTAGATCATCTAAACTAGGGCCTTATGTTGGGTGTGAATCAAAAGATAGCTGGGACAGGGGCGCTATCATTCTAAAACATTCTCCAGCGCGAGGATTGTAACACTGGGTAACAATTTGAAGAACCAATCAATGCTTGACACCTCATGCCATCCAATTGTACTTTCTTCAAATGCTTGACACTTCATGTCTTCTCCTTTACCTACTATCATTATACTTTTTTTTTGTTTTAAGACGCAAACTGACTGAGAGATGAAATTATCATTGCTTTTCATTACAGCACGTAGATCTACGATCCATTCAGAATATATACTTAGACTATATGTAGTGTGGTAAAAGGAAAAACTTATGTCCCTTGTTTTTTATTGGATCACGTGGTAGTTGAGTATGGGTCTTGAAATGAAAAAAAGGGTGTTGTGGTCTTGGCCAAAGATAATGCCTGTGTTTCTGATTGATTGTTTATTTTATTAGTTTTTATTAATTAGGTCAAAATAATTAAAATAAAAGACAAATAGTATTAAAACACACAACTAAATATTAATTAAATTCAAACAACTAAAAAAATACAATAGCCACATAAAAAAACAAAACAAACTATAGATTATATTTTGCAAAAGCTTCTTGCCTATTAAGTTTTCTAAGGCGTAGGGCTTCACCGTTGAGGCGGTCGTTCGATCTGAATAAAAACTTAATGTCCATTTTCCTTTGCCTCGCCTTTTGGATGACGAACCTTTTATTTTCGACCACTATTTGGTGTATAGTTTCCAAACGTCATTAGCCAAGGTTGAGAATATCTTGTAGTCGTTGATTTATTTCCTCAAAATCTTCCTTCAAGTCACCACCTCTTTCCGAAGACGATTTTGCCTTGCCACCTTTTTTTGATCTTCTACTGGGTGGTCTAGGAATATGCTTCTCATTCTTTTCTTCCAAATTAATAGGATCACCTAAACTCACATAGCGCGTATCGGATGACAGTGTATCTAGATCTCGTAATGAGGAGGTTTTGCTTCGTTTTGATGCTCCTCCTTTTCCTCCCGGTTTTGCGTCTACCATCAGACCCCTTAGGAGGTACATCAGCCCATTTAAGACTTTTTCTCAACATCTTTCAAATCCTCAAATACCTGAACGGCCCACGGGTTCCGTCCATTTCCTCCAACGCTTTTGCCAACACACCATCATCACCTTCCCCACTGCCCCTGTTGTCGCTACAACGTTGGCAAACCTCCGTAAAAAATGACTTATCTATTTTTTATATCCGTCCACTTTTCCGATATCGAATCGTTGTCTCGATACTCCCCTCAACCAAGGTGGCAAAAACTGGCTCTCGAATTCTTATCCAAAACACAGCTTGTCTTGATAGTTTGCTACAAAAAAATATTATATTAATAAAATTGATATAATAATCAACTATGTTGGATTTAATTGTGCAACTTACAATTAAAACAATAAACAAACAATATTCAGAATTATTGATGAGAAAATATTTTTCAAAATTAATTAGTACAATTTTTTCTCTTCTTTGTGCATTTTTAATTTCTCTTCATGAAGTTTTGTTTTTTACATTTTGGCCACAAACACCAACTGGGTTAGACCTCAGTTAGTTTGGGAGTGATAAAATCCAACAAGTTGAAAGTTTGGAATGCTATCCGCCAAAGTGATAGTTGGGAGTGCTATCCGCCAACAGGCGATAGTTGGGAGTATTTAAATCCATTTCCCCTAATTAAATTGGGTTAAACAATTTAAACAGGATCATGTCTATGTGATTCCCTAACTAGGTTAATTACAGAGTAGCTTTAAAATTACCGGATCAGAAAACCCAGAGTGGCCGTGTTTCATTATATTATTGTTTTTTTTTATACTTTTCAATCAATCACTTTGTTTTTGCAAGAAAGTAGCAAATCAACTTCATAAAATTAATTTAGTTTAATCATTTAGTTTAATTGATAAAATTGCTATTAACACTAATCACATACTCCTCGTGGTTCGACAACCCTACTCCCTATACTGCAGTCCTTGTAGCTAAGGAGTTGTTTTTAAAATAGTTTTTGATTAGCACTTCGACACGCGATCACCCTGTTACACCCGACATATTTTGGTTAATACTTTTCATACTTTACAATCATACGTTTCGTACTCTACATATATGCGTTTCATACTTTGCATATATACGAGTCTACCTCAACGAAAACATTGAAAACAACTACTTAATATCATACTTGACCAGGTCGGTCGAGTCGTATCGATGATTCGGGAATCATCGGGAGTCGTTACTGTAACACCCCAACCGATGGCGGAAACATCGGGATGTCACGTATTGATGATTGTTCAGTAGCTCATGGTAAATAATAAATTTCATTATATGATTTAAATAAATTACATACAATTGTTCTACAAGAATTTGTACATCAAATTGAATAAAACTATGCACACATTTTCAAGCATTAATTCAAATCTTCAAGCAAGTAGAACCTGAAACATGTTAAGTTGAAAATATTTTGGGTCAACAAAAGTTGGTGAGAATTACATAGGTTTTGATAATCGAATAAAATTCTTGTGCAATTCATGTGTCATGGCAATCTAGTCCATATGTGAAAACATACTAGAAGTAAATCGAGTGCATAATCAACCTTGTGACTGTTGTATTGTGGTACATCCCATACGCTCATGGTTCACTCGTTTATATTGCAGTAACAAACACCCACGTAACCTTTGTAGGAGGCACGTATCCGGGTGGGATTGTCAGTCCAATAGATCTATCAATGTATACCGTTTGGTTGATGAATGTTTATGCTAGAATTGTGCTTACCCTAGTCATGTTCAAGACATAATGCAACATAGAAATACACATAGACACATTGATGATTGAATTGCATATAGAATGTTGTAACATGTTTCACCCCAAAAATGGTGAGAAATAGAAAAGGGGCTATGTAAAACTCACCTTAGCAAAGTATTAAGTCTCGAGAAATAGAATATGTGTAGCCCCAAAGTTGCCAATTACAAGAGCTTATAATCAAAGCTTCAATTGTAGAAGTAATAGACTATAGAAGAAAGGTATGAGGGAAAGTTTAATCGGATTGAAACAATTAGAGGTGCAAAGTATAATGGGTCATAGGTGGGTTTTTATACTAGTTTTGGATTCAATTAGCCATTAAAATTGGTCAACACCATAAAGTAAGTTTTATGATGAATTGACTATTTGACTAAGACTTTGACTGTTTGACTAAGACTTTATTTAAAAAAAAAAATCTTGTATGTGAAAAAAAAAGAATTTAGAATCATATTATTATTATTATTATTATTTATATACATTTATGTATGTATATAAGTTGTGAGTTAGGATAAATAAAGACTTAGGCACATTTGTATAATATTAATGATAAAGGTGTAATAAAAAAAATATATATATAAGGGCTTTTTATGTATTAAAATTTTTGGGAAAATTTTGCGATGTTACAGTTACAATGGTCCGAGGGACCATTGGGTGTCGGTCCATAACCATGTGTACAAGGATCGGTGATTCGTGGAATCGTCGGGTTTAACGCACACACGCAAGTCTCGAGTCCCGGGAATTGGTGATCGGGTGGGAACGTGTTAGTTATCGTGCATTATATGTAGGTAATCATTATGTGACTTGTCGGTATGTGAAAACGTGATTACATATGTTAAAATAGGGTTTAACGCGCCAAAAACCCGAGCACATAGGCTATAGGCGATTAGGCTATGTGTGATAGCCTAATCGCCAGTTTGATAGGCGAGTAGGGAGGAACTAGGGGCGAATAGGAGGCTATTCGCATGATGCTTCATGCGAGTAGCAGTCCTACTCGCCTAAACTGCCACGTACTCGCCTGAACTGCTCGGA
This sequence comes from Ambrosia trifida, assembly GCA_028751855.1. Lineage (NCBI taxonomy): Eukaryota > Viridiplantae > Streptophyta > Magnoliopsida > Asterales > Asteraceae > Ambrosia > Ambrosia trifida. The sequence goes on along the minus strand of CM054122.1, from coordinate 214,242,922 downwards.
ACGATTAAAAACGCCTATAAATGCCACCCTTGACCTCCAAAACATCATTTATGCTACCCTAGCCGTCCCATAACCTATCTCAACCCACAAACACCCTCTGGAACCTATTTTTACATCAAAACAACCATTTCCAAGCTTATTCCATCATCTCCTCTTAAATACAAGGTGTGTTCTTCAAACCCAAACCTTTAAATGATTATATTTTACTCCCTAAAAGTCCAGACCTGACTTATAAATGTTTTTGTCTTTGAAAATCCATTTAAAACCGTTTTTAAACAAACCCACACCTTTACATGTGTTATATGTGTTATATGTGATTAAAGATAGAATTTTTAGGATTGAATCATGGTTGTTTTTGTGTTATTATGATGTTTATGGCTGTTACAAGTTAGTATGATGATGTCCTAGGAGTTTGAATGGTTTTGGTTATGTATTGTTGATACTTGATGTTTTGACCCATTTGAAGGATTTTGGATGATTAAGGATGATATGAGGTGTGTTGTTGATTGTTTGATGTTAGGGTTTGCTCTAGGATGATGCTAGAACAGTAGGATGCTATCGGACAACGTGGTCATGTGATTTAATCTGAATAATTGCTATTTAGGGCAAGTTCTTGCATGTTGATGTGATTTTTACATGTTAAGTTACTATTTTGGGAAAACGCTCGCATTCGGAACTGTTAGAACGATGAAAACTTAGGGGTTTTGCTTGAAATATGTTTGTTAATGTGTTAGGATGATTATTGGGTGTTTTTACATGTTTCGGATCTGATTTGGAGAGTTTGACGCGCGAAAGTGCGCTACAGACATGCAGAGGCGAGTAGGATCCTACTCGCATGAAGCTTCATGCGAATAGGACTCCTAATCGCCTGAAGCTTAGGCATTTACAAGTCCTAATCGCCTATACATAAGCAATTAGAACCCTATTCACCTCAACTACTAGCAAATACAATCCTAAATGCTACTTCTACTAGTGATTACAATCCTAAATGCTAGTTTGATTCCTAATCGCGTATAATGCTGCTGTATGTATATTTTAACATCCCGAAACACGGATTGACACCTAGGAACATGTTAGGAACCCCAGGACATGTCTAATGACTTGGTAACACGTGCTCGGACTTTGTTATGCGTTAATTAACGGTTATGGTAAATTAGATGAACTCTTGCGCGCATTAAGTGTTTAATTGCATATATTGCATGATATCTTGCTTTCGGCTAACACGTGGGATGTCGGGTCACCAATGGGATGTCGGGCCTTGTCTGGTATGGTCGGTTAAACGTTTAAACATCATTTCATATGTACACGGTTATGGTCTGAACTGCTAGGGACTAATCAACCTACGGGTTGTTAGTCTAACACCTTATACGCTCGTCATGATAGGTCACTGGTATTTGGTGCCGTCTATTGAGCAGGTTTGCTTGTCTTAGTGCGAGGAGCAGCATCAGGTGAGTTTCACGGCCCCACTTTACGTTTTACATTTCGGGGGAGACACATGCTCGTACTTATTTCATAAATTATCTTGTTATACTAGTGTTAATTCATTTACATACTATACGATACGTAAAGTCCCGGGGAAACCATGAATATGCTGGATCGCATAACGGGGGAAATGTGGATAGATCTATTGGGACTGACAGACCCCACCCGTCGGCTGGGAGCCGGGCGGGTGCATATTGTCTCGGTCATTAACGCTACTGGAGGTAGTGCATAATCGTTTCGGGCAAAAATCATATATCGTTGTCTGTAATGGTTTCCGGTCGTAGTAGTATTACTCATGCGTCTAGCTAACGCTATCATTTCTGACATAGTGATAACATGATGGCTTTCATTACTTAAACATTTAATATAAAACCTGTGAACTCACCGGCATTATTTGCTGACGTTTTTAGCATGTTTGTCTCAGGTCGTTGAGGTAGCAGCTTATCATAGGCGCACGGAGTCACACGGCGTCTAGGATTCATATGCATTTTCTTATCTTTTTCAGACTTACGTACTTTTGCATTTTGGGTTGTAATAAAGTTACGCTTCCGCAGCGAATGGATTTATGAAAACTTGATGGTTTGTTTATGTCATTTTACGTATCATATAGTGTCGTTTGTTGTGACCGTTGACTTAGATCCTGGTTTCTCACGCGCCTCGCGGTAAAACCCCGCACGTGGAATTTGAGGGTGTGACAGATTGGTATCAGAGCCAATGGTTATAGTGAACTAGGACTGCATGTTGAGTCAAGTCTATAGCCGAGTCGCACACACTAGACGGTCACATTCATATAAGTCATGACATATGGGAATTGCCGGGGTGTTACTATTACATTCGTTATTATCATTCATGCTTACATCATCTATCTATTTCTCTTATTTCTTATCCTGTCCTTCATCATCGTGCTGAAGACGGGGAGCTTTACTATCCTTGCACGGCAGTGGCGTACATTGGAGTGGCTTCGGCATCCTTCGGAGATTTGTCCAAGATTCGGACATCTCCCCTTTCTATACTCCAATGGACACACTTGCTCGCACACATCATCTCACACTTGTACTTGTTGTTCTACATCTTGGGTGTTGTATCACCTAGGAGTTCTTATCTATTCTTGAATGTGGGTGCCTTGTGGTCTGAAAGTCAAGCTAGGAGCACGCCTCGGGGACCATGTAGAGCGACTTATCATTTCGGGTGCACACGAAATAATAAGTTGAAATGCATGGAAATCCTGGTGGACTCTGTGTTTGATCTAATGATCATGATGGAATCCAGTTCTCTGGTTGACCTTGTTACTTATGATTTCTTGTTATCTGTTCTGGAATCTGATGTCTTGTCTTTGACCTTGACAGAAGATGGCAGGACGTCGTGGTGGTCGTGTTGGTGGCCGGAACGGCGGTGGACGCAATGGGGGTCGTGGTAACATCATCATGACCCAGGCGGAGCTGAATAACCTGATCCAGGAGCACGTGGCAGCTGCTATTGCTGCGCAGCAGGCCGCCCAGCAGGGCCATGGTGGTAATTTAATTACCCCTACCCTCATTCCTTATCTTTTGTCGTGTGATGTTCGTTTTCTGACCATGTTGCTTGTTGTAACAGGGGGTGCTTTCCATCCTCAACCACCTCCACCTCCACCTCCTCCAGTCCACTGTACTTATAAGATGTTCCAGGACTGCAAGCCCCATAACTTCAGTGGGACTGAGGGAGCTGTGGGACTACTTCGTTGGTTAGAGAAGGTCGAGTCTGCTTTCTCCATGTGTAACTGCCCAGAGGAGTATCGTGTGAAGTATGCTTCAGGGACATTCGAGGGACGTGCCTTGACTTGGTGGAATTCGACGGTGCAGACTATTGGTTTACTGGAGGCCCATGCGTTGCCATGGACCGAGTTTGTGTTTCGTTTGAAGAGGGAGTATTGCCCCAGGGATGAGATCAAGAGTTTGGAGCATGAGCTGTGGAATCATCAGATGGTGGGATCTGAGATAGAGGAGTATACCACTCGCTACCATGAGTTGGCACTTTTGTGCCCGGATTCTGTGACGCCTGAATATAAGGCTATTGAGTTCTACATTAGTGGGTTGGTGCCTGAGGTGCGTGGGTTGGTGACCGCGAATGATGCTACTACACTTCGGGATACCATTCGATTGGCTCATAGGCTGACTAAGCAGAAGGTTCAGGAGGGTGTTTTGCCTCCTAAGGGTACTGTGGTGAAGACCTCTGATGGCAACAAGAGGAAATGGGAGAGCGCGGGAAAGGGTACAGTTCAGCCTCAGCAGCAGCAGCCGAGGAAATTTGAGGCTACGGGTGCATCTTCTGAGCAGAGGCAGAGTGGGTATACCGGTATTTGCGTTAATTAACGGTTATGGTAAATTAGATGAACTCTTGCGCGCATTAAGTGTTTAATTGCATATATTGCATGATATCTTGCTTTCGGCTAACACGTGGGATGTCGGGTCACCAATGGGATGTCGGGCCTTGTCTGGTATGGTCGGTTAAACGTTTAAACATCATTTCATATGTACACGGTTATGGTCTGAACTGCTAGGGACTAATCAACCTACGGGTTGTTAGTTTAACACCTTATACGCTCATCATGATAGGTCACCGGTATTTGGTGCCGTCTATTGAGCAGGTTTACTTGTCTTAGTGCGAGGAGCAGCATCAGGTGAGTTTCACGGCCCCACTTTACGTTTTACATTTTGGGGGAGACACATGCTCGTACTTATTTCATAAATTATCATGTTATACTAGTGTTAATTCATTTACATACTATATGATACGTAAAGTCCCGGGGAAACCATGAATATGCTGGATAGCATAACGGGGGAAATGTGGATAGATCTATTGGGACTGACAGACCCCACCCGTCGGCTGGGAGCCGGGCGGGTGCATATTGTCTCGGTCATAACGCTACTGGAGGTAGTGCATAATCGTTTCGGGCAAAAACTCATATATCGTTGTCTGTAATGGTTTCCGGTCGTAGTAGTATTACTCATGCGTCTAGCTAACGCTATCATTTCTGACATAGTGATAACATGATGGCTTTCATTACTTAAACATTTAATATAAAACCTGTGAACTCACCGGCATTATTTGCTGACGTTTTTAGCATGTTTGTCTCAGGTCGTTGAGGTAGCAGCTTATCATAGGCGCACAGAGTCACACGACGTCTAGGATTCATATGCATTTTCTTATCTTTTTCAGACTTACGTACTTCTGCATTTTGGGTTGTAATAAAGTTACGCTTCCGCAACGAATGGATTTATGAAAACTTGATGGTTTGTTTATGTCATTTTACGTATCATATAGTGTCGTTTGTTGTGACCGTTGACTTAGATCCTGGTTTGTCACGCGTCTCGCGGTAAAACCCCGCACGTGGAATTTGAGGGTGTGACATGAAAAAAAAAAAGAATTTAGAATCATATTATTATTATTATTATTATTATTATTATTTATATACATTTATGTATGTATATAAGTTGTGAGTTAGGATAAAGACTTAGGCACATTTGTATAATATTAATGATAAAGGTGTAATAAAAATATATATATATATATATATATATATATATATAAGGGCTTTTTATGTATTAAAATTTTGGGAAAATTTTTGCGATGTTACAGTCTCCCCTACTTTTGGAAACTTCGTCCCGAAGTTTATTGAAAACACAGGGTTGAAGGTGATTGGGTAGAAATTAGGACAAGGGTGGTTTGGGAAGTTTCGAGTTAAGGCATGACATAAATTTATAGGTAACAGAATAAACTGTTTCGAATAATTTGGGTAAGAGTTTTGATATGTGTGAGTTTTAAGGGTTGGATTAGGTTCATCTGAAATAGCAAGGAGAATAAGAATCTTAAGTTTTAGGAGTCCTAAAAGGAATGAGTTGATGGACTATTGAAAGACTAAATGAACTACCAGATAACTAAGGTTTATAATTGGTCAACTACCGAAAACCTTGATAGAATTTCACACTACCTTAACGTACCTGTAAATTCATGATTACGTTCCGGACCGCAATCACCAATTTACCTTACATTAGGGTTTTGTGTCCTTCTATAACTCTAGACACACATGTAAAATAATATGATTAACCATGTATTCAAAAATGAGTCCAACTGTTGAGCAGGAAAAAGACTTCTACCAGTCAGTGAGTAGGAACCTCTACTGATTGTTGAGCAGGTATGATAGCCTCTACCAGTCGTTGAGCAGGTTGTAGGGCCTCTACCGACTGTTGAGCAGGTATGATAGCCTCTACCAGTCGTTGAGCAGGTTGTAGGGCCTCTACCGACTGTTGAGCAGGCACTTCATCCTCTATCCGTTGTTTGATTAAGTGTACCAATTATTACACACATGAATTGCAAATTGATAATATGTACATGTAAGCAATCAAGTATCAAGTATAGCATACGAGTTGTAATAGAGTTGCCCTACATAAGGTTAATGACTCTAGGTGTGTCTATAGTAAATAGTTTATATTCCATGAATTCTAGTTTCAAATGTTCAAATAAGGCAAATAGTCGAATCCTCATGTATAACTAAGGATTATGTTTGATGCAACACACAATCAAGTTTCAATAGTTTGGTTATCATGGGTAACTAGCTCATGTGTGAGAAGGTGAAGGATATGAATTTAGTTCTTGAGAGGATGATGAAAAATTCTTGAAGCAGAATCAAAGTTGTGAGAGATAGTGAATGTAAAGATAGTTGATAAAGAGTTTATTTTATAGTATGGAGATTATATGATTTGGGTAGGGTGTTGAATATTTAAAAAGTGGCTAAGATGGTAAGGTGAAGTGTGATTGTGAAATCCATGGATGGTTATGAAATGAGATTGATTTAAGCTGTAAAATTTTGAGATTTTTGAGCTTAGTTTAAGGAAGGTTAGTGTAATCATTTATTCATTAATTAAAACGAATAAACGAAAACGTTGACTTATCAAAACTTCTAGATTCTAATAACATAGTGAAGACATGCTTTAGCCTATAAGTGAACACTCATCCCGAGAATTCCCAGGTAGGCATCCGGGTCCCTCGTCTGATTGGGATATATGCGCAATGCCAGTCCTAGACAGAAAACTCAGAATACAGGTGTTCACCCTTCCAGATTGCACGTGTTCGTTATTAAAATCTAGAACTCCGACGAGATCTCAAGGTGGTTCAGGCTAAACCCGAGGATTGTCCTATTAGTCTAAGAGTAGATCTTGTGATGGAGAGCAATCTTCTTGTAGGGGTTGAAGTAGGGATAAGAAGTAGGAGTGAGATAGAGAATAGCAAGTAAAAGGAGCAAATACTGGTTATATTCCTATGGTTATAGACTAGATTTTTTTTTCTAATAACCTAATTCCCTATAACCAAGGCTCTGATACCAATCTGTAACACCCCAACCGATGGCGGAAACATCGGGATGTCACGTATTGATGATTGTTCAGTAGCACATGGTATTCAAGTTTTAATTGAAATTTATTTAAAGTAAAAAAAATATCCAAAATTGAAATACATAATAAGTCTTGAATGGAATTCTAATACATCAAATAACCAAATAAAGCATAAACTTCAAATTTCTCCTTATGCTAACTCTCTAGACTTCAAGCATCATTATTACCTGTTGAGTTGTAAAAATGGGGGGGGGGGGGGGGTCAACTAGAAGTTGGTGAGAATACATAAGCCATGTCAAGCAAATAGTTTAAGTATAAAAGTTTAGCAATTCATATGTCTATCGTAAGTTTAAGTCTACATGAATAAACATGATATGTTGAATCGACATAATCAAACCTCCGACTAGTTTAGGTCCATCCCGTCATCCACGGTTCACCTTAATATGTTGGAACGATAACAATCACCCACGCTACCTATGTAGGAGGTACACGTATCCGGGTGGGATTGTCAATCCAATAGATCTATTATTGAGTATCGCCGGCTTGGCCATAGCTAATGATTATGTAATGTTGAAACTCGTTGAAACTCGTTGAAACTGTTGTTGTTGTCTAATTCATGAGACATTAAAGTTTACAACTAGACATGCATGTAGAATTGCTTAAGTATAATGTTGCAAGTATGAAGAATTGCATAAACATGGTTACGTAAACTCACCTTAGCAAAGTATTAAGTCTCGAGAAATAGAATATGTGTAGCCCCAAAGTTGCCAATTACAAGAGCTTATAATCAAAGCTTCAATTGTAGAAGTAATAGACTATAGAAGAAAGGTATGAGGGAAAGTTTAATCGGATTGAAACAATCGATTTAGAGGTGCAAAGTATAATGGGTCATAGGTGGGTTTTTATACTAGTTTTGGATTCAATTAGCCATTAAAATTGGTCAACACCATAAAGTAAGGTTTTATGATGAATTGACTATTTGACTAAGACTTTGACTGTTTGACTAAGACTTTGACTAGGACTTTGACTATTTGACTCAAGGCTTTATTTAAAAAAAAATCTTGTATGTGAAAAAAAAAGAATTTAGAATCATATTATTATTATTATTATTTATATACATTTATGTATGTATATAAGTTGTGAGTTAGGATAAAGATTTAGGCACATTTGTATAATATTAATGATAAAGGTGTAATAAAATATATATATATATATATATATGTGTGTGTATAAGGGCTTTTTATGTATTAAAATTTTGGGGAAAATTTTGCGATGTTACAGGTGGTAGGTGGGTGAGGAGAAGAGAAGTGGACAAGACCTTTGAAGACCTTAGAAGACTTTGGAACAAGTCTGCACCAAGAAGAGGTCAGGAAGACTTTTTTGAGTGAAAGGTCTTCCAAAAAAACAAACAATCTGCAGACCCCAAATGTCTGCGCGCGTCTGCTTGGTGCAGACAAAAGAGGTCAGAAGTGCTTCTGAGCAAAAAACAAACAGCACCTTAGTGTCATCAAACTTTGTTTAATAAAACTATGTACGTTAAAATGTAGGAGGCTTTTACATAGTTGACACACCACACACATTGTTATTAGTTAAAATATTGTTACTTATTCGACTTATTAGGAAGAAAAAAAATATAAGCCAAATCCGCATACATGTTCTTTCAGTGGATCTCATTCCTTTTCTTCTTTTGGTGACCACATGTTATGAAACTCGATTAGCAGTTTTTTTTCTGTTTAATGACCGGGAATTTTGGTATGCGTACTACATTCAAGCGTGTAAATACCACAAAAGTTGGGAAAAAAACTCCTAGGTGTGGAAGAAGTGGGTTGATGTGTTATCTAATCTCAAGATATGAAGAATGTTAAGCAATTAAACATGTCATGAAATTGCAATTATGTGCTTGCTATGTGTGAACTGGAGACCCCTTTTTTGAGTTAGTTCACTAAACTCTATTTTGCAGTGTTTTTCTTCCCATTACAAGAGTCAAGAAATTCATGTTTTTCGGTGATGTTTTTCATGACAAATGGGACTTTGTTTTGACGATATAAATTCTTTTTTATTGGTATTTTTACTGTTGTGCAAAGTTAACCTACTCTTTAGACAGGTCTTAGGGCACAACTGTCTGGTTATGTACCTTTTTTGTGCAATATGTTGGTCCAATCTTGAGCCAATAAGAAGGCTAATGAGTTCAATGGGTGAGGAAGCCAATGTAGGGAGCGTGCTTGCCACTTGGTGCAAGTTTCTATATGGGTTTTGTTGCTGGCGGACTTTCAAATTCAAGTACTCCACTAAGATGTGTTTTTCGTTTTGGTTGGGCTTTTATGTGGTCATTGTGTCATCTGTGAGGTGGTCCATAGTTGGATTGTCGTTACCTACCTGATTGACCATTGTAAATAAGTATGCCATTGTGAATTAGTATGTCAACCTTACTAGCTAATGTCACACCCTCAAATTTCACTTGCGGGGTTTTACCGCGAGGCGCGTGACATACCAGGATCCAAGTCAACAGTCACAATAAACGACAACTATATGATATGAAAATAACGTAATAAACCAACCACGCAGTTTAAAAAGTTTCATAAATCAAGACATAGACAGCGGAAGCATAATAAGTTTACAGACCAAAGTTTGCAAGTAAGTAGTTTAACCAACAAAGTTCAAAACATGCAAGACCGAGTAAGACGTAGTGAGACCCCAGTGCGTCTAAAACTCCCTGCTACCTTAGCGACCTGAGAAAACAAGCAAAGTTAGTCAACACATACAGTGCCGATGAGTCACAGAGATAAAGTTCGTAAAAGTTTGTAACGTTTATAAACCAGACCCAACAATCCTTACATCTATACCTGATGCTTGCTAGACATCGTTACATGATACTATAGTATCATGAACCACTACTGAACGTTAGAATGCCTCTATACCCATCACCGGTTTATCACCTGGTGCCGTAAAGTTTGGTAGGAAAAATATGCACCCGCCGCCGACCTCCAATCGGCCCGAGTGGGGCTTGCCAGGCCCAATAGATCTATTCACACTTTCCCCGCTATGTATTCACATATTAATGGTTCACTAAAAGTTTGAGAGGTTTTTACCAATGAATAAATGTCACTAAGTATCCATGTGATATAATGTAATATGTTGATCTAAAAGTTTGTAAGTTCGTACCGCATGTTTCTCCCCCAAAAGTATGAAAACAGTAAAGAATAGGCTGTGACACTCACCTTAGTTTGTGTTCTTCAAATAAAGACACAATCTAATAGTCCCAAATACCGGCGATCTATCATAAAAGTTTGCATAAGTGTTTTGATTAATAACCCTTAGGTTAACTAGTCCCCGATTGTCCAGATCATGACTAAGTATGTTTGAAAACGTGTTTAACTGTTGACCCGACACACCAGACAGACCCGACATCCCGTTTGGTGACCCATCACATAAACTAATCAAGTACATATAGTTTACACATAAGGTTCAAGCATAAAACACTTAGTTCGCATCAAAAATCACACATATTAAGTTATAAGGTCGAATCAACAACATTAATAATTGGTTTGACCCATATGGGTCTTGGTTCGACCCATATGTTGTTCATTCGACCAATACACAAGTTCATTCGACCTAACACATGTTAATTCGACCTAAACACATGTTCATTCGACCTAACACATGTTCATTCGACCTTAACACATGTTCATTCGACCAAATTCATCTTCCTTCGACCAAAGTGAAGTTCATTCGACCCTGATGATATTGGTTCGACCTCCAGCCTGCAACAACTCACAAAACGCACCAAATCGCATCTAAACAGTCCGAAAACATCACGAAACATCACAAATCACAGCAGTCAACTATCATTAACCTATCCCCACAAAACCCTACTAATTTTACTTCGAAATCAGTCCGTTTTACAACTTTCCCAAAATGGCAAATTATGGAAATATCACATCAATGCATGTAAACTTTACCCAAAATGTAAACTTATCAAAATCATCTAATAATCATATCAACATACTAAGATTATCATGTACATGAAAACCCCAATCATTTCATCATCAATATTATCATGAACAAACCCTAGATCTAACACAAAACCCCCCAAAATGGGCAAAACATCAACTACCATCAACTTGTAACCTATGATAGTCACAAACCATTATCTATAACATCCCTAGATCATTTTTATAACATCTACATATCATTCAATCATCAAACAACACATAACACATCATTAAACATCATTAACACATGTATTTTTGCATAAAAATTCATTATTAATGATAAGGTTTTGTTTAGAAAGACGTTAGAAATGTTTTTATTCATGAAAACTACCTTAGAACATATCTGGACCTTTGGGGTTTAATAAAAACGAATGAAAAATGCTTAAAAGGTTTTAGATCAAGAACACACCTTAGATCTTCTCTTGTTTATAATATAGAAGGTGTTTGTATGTTAGAATCTGAAAAAAAAGGTCAAAAACTCCTCCCTGCAGGTTTAAGGCTGAGAGAGAGCACTTTGAGGCGTTTAGGGTTTGTAAAATGATGAAAAAGCTGCAAAGTATGGTATTTATACCTCCAGTTCATTCGCACCCTGCAGGGGTCGAATGGGTTTGAACCGAGGGTCGAATGGGTTTCATTTGACTGGTTCGAACCTTTGAATGGTCGAACCAGTTTCCCAGAAATATAGTTTTTGTTGTTTTGTCATTTAAACACGTTTTAACACATCCTAACACACGAACATGCAATCCTAGCATATGTTAAGCATGTATAATCATATAAACACCATTTAAACACGTATTTGCACATTTTATAACATGTATGAATCAATTTATGTTTATCACTTAATTCAATTCATGTAATTCACCAACAACGGGACCCAAGACTCGTGTGTGCATACGATAACCCCGATGATCCTCTGAATCATTGAACCCTGGACAATACGTAATGTAACCCGACTCAACTGGCCCAGTTAAGTACGTTAATAAATATTTTTCACTAAAGTAGACTTATATGTTTGAAAAAGTATTAACTTGAATATGCCGGGTGTCACTGCTAATCAGTTAGCAAATTACACGATAGTAAGAACATTAACAGATGTATACTCAGGCTCTCACAAAGTGGCTAATCAGTTGTGCCTAACCAAATGTTGATAGTTTAACAGTTCACATTTGGGTATCCTCTTGAATCTCTGACCCAAAACGGTGACCATGAGTAGCAGCGCGCACCACGGAATCTAGCGTGCGTGTATATATACACATATATGTATGTATGTATTTTTTTTAATACGAACTATAAACCTTTGTTATAGTCGACCTAAACCTTTTGGGTAGGGTCGGGTTTCAGGTTGTGTCAAGAATTGTCAGCACTACTTAAACCAATGTTCACTATACTTACATGTTGGTATTTGTGTGTTTTTTTCTTATATTTTCTATACACAAAATTTTCAAAATTTTGTGTTGCTTATTATTATGCATGAACTTTAAGTGACATTTTCAGTTTACCTGAATGCTTGTATTGTGATGTTTTCCTTGCATAACAATTACTTTCTACTATTGGTTTCGGGTTATGCTATTGTAGTCAGTCCTCTATGGATGACAACTGTTTATTTTTTTTCATTTACGAAAAAGGATTTTGGTTGTCAATATGATTTGATATAGTATTGACATTATAACGTTAATGTTCCCTATATATTATAGATGTAACCTTAATAGGAATGCCGTGTATAGAGAAGTTTTTTACAATCTGTATTTAACAGCAATAGGTACCACCATTTTGACTGTTGTATATACTTTCATATACAAATGGTGTTTAAAATTGTTACACATGGTCAAAACTTTTGTATATAGTTTCATATACAATTGTTTTAAATTGTAGTGGTAGGCTCGTAGCAAAATAAAAGAATGAAAAATAATTTTTTGAAGTTTTTCTGTAATTTTGATGTACTACCCGTTTAGCGAACGGGTATAAAAATAGTTGATATTGTGTTTCATATCGATCTAATTGATATCCAATATAAACATACTTAACAAACTGAAACTTAATTTTTCAGGCAAGAGAGACTTAAGTCTCGTGTCCCTGATATATAACAAAATATGTGTCTTATGTTATTCCAATGTTAACGTACGTGTTGAGTTCGCAGTTCGCACCATTGAAGAGGTATGTCGCTGTTCGCACCATTCAATAACAATGACGGGCGTCGCCGCTAAAAGTCGTCTGTCTTGTAGTGATACAACCCTGTGGGTACATTATTCATAATTCTATTTCCGGATACGACAAGTATATATATGATCACCATAACAACTTGCTACATTTAGCCTTGGCTTATGCTAGCTTCACATCTCCTATATTTGCATACATGCACCAAGCCGATAATCATCGCCGCATTATAACATCACATCATCCCTATTCTTCTTTACAATATTACATGATCCCATCTCCTATATATATACACACAAGCTAGATATATAATATCCATGCATGTAACATTGTAACATCCACAAAAATGAAGACATATTTCTTTCTTTTCATCCTCTTTTCCACACTTTCACTTTCATCCGCCCAAATTCCATCTGCCATCCTTGACCTTGACCGAAACTTCGTCCGATCAGGCCGAAGCTACTACATCTTGCCCCTCATACGCGGTAGGGGCGGTGGCATAACCCTAACCCCAACAACAAGAAACCAAACATGCCCACTAGACGTGTCCCAAGAAAACAATGAAGTGAGTAATGGGCTACCATTAGCTTTCATACCAGTCAACACAGACAAAGATGGCATCATTCGTGAATCCACTGATCTTAACATTAGGTTCGCGGGTGCAAAAACTTGTGGGCAGCCTGCAGTTTGGAGGGTTGAGGTTGTGAATGGGCAGCGCTTCGTGTCGAGCCGTGGGACCGTAGGGAATCCGGGGTTGGAAACCGTAAGCAATTGGTTCAAAATAGAGAAGTATGGTCGTAGTGGTTATAGGCTTGTTTTCTGTCCTTCGGTGTGTAGCACTTGCCAGCCAGTTTGTGGTAATATAGGTTCTGTGATAGCTAAAAATGGACGTAGAAGGTTGGTTGTGAGTAATGAGCCACTTATGGTCATGTTCAAGAGGGCATGATCATGACTTGTAAGTTGTAATAATATGGTTGATATGCCTGTGCGGTGTAGTTACTTGTAATAATAATGTTGGAAAAGTATGAATAAAACGCATCCATATATATACAAGGAAGGATGATCTATGTTCTGAATAATATATTGGCTTTACCCTGAATGATATCTTACATGCTATCAAACCTTCGGGTTTTGGTTACCTTTTTCCTTATCGCTGCGCCACCATAAATATACAAACCCTTGCCGTAGTCACCAAGTTCAAACCCTAGACAGGGTGGTGTTTTTGTTTTCTGTTTAGAGCTAAATAAAGTCTCAATTTCCGGTTGTGTATTCTCGCAAATATTCCAAAATCTTTTTATTGCCACTGATTCAAACAGACGGTGCCACAATCACTTTATCAGAAAATCGGTTTGGGTTTTCTTTCACTTCTACCGACAAGACACAAGAAAATAGGTGCAACATGTATTTATTGTTTTGGGATTATCAATCCTTGTGAATGGCTTGTGACTTCCATTGAATGACAAACACATACAACTTCAAAGTGATTTTGTTTGTGAATGCGTCATCCAACGCTTATAATAAGATCTTTTATAAAGTCTCGGTGGTCTTCATTCTCAGCCATTGTCTCCCTATAGAAAATAACCTTCGATTATTTGCATTGACTATTGGTACAAGAATTTATACATAAATATTTACATAAATCTCTCCTCTAATTGAGTGAGAGTCAAAGGTAATTATTATTAAATAGTATAGTCATAAAGCAGAAGCATTATTCCCAGTTTTAATATTATTGCACATTATTTCCTGTTTTACCCCCCCTTCAATCGAAACGGTGTGCGTGCGGAAGACTTTTGGTGAAAATGTCAGCCACCTAAAGATTGGTTGGCACAAACTTGGTGTAAAGCTTCCCTGAATTTACTAGTTCCCGAATGAAATGGTAATCTAGGTCAATGTGCTTGGCACGTTTATGAGACACTGGATTTTGAGTCATAAATAAGGCACTCTTATTATCACATAACAACGTGGGGCGATCTAGCGGAAGAGCATGTAATTCTCAGAGAACATGAGTTACCCAAACAATTTCTACGGCGGTGTTAGCCATTGCACAGTACTCCGACTCACAACTGGACCGAGAGACAGTAGGCTGCTTTTTGGCACTCCAAGAAACCAGATTACCACCTAGAAAAATTGAGTAACCATATGTTGAACGTCGTGTATCCAGGCAACGTGCCCAATAAGCATCAGAATAACCAATGACGCAAGGTTTGTGTGATCGACTGTAGGTAAGTCCAAAGGAAAGTGTGCCTTTGACATAACGAAGGAGACGTTTGACAACCCGAAAATGATCAACTGTGGGACAATGCAAAAACTGAGAAAGTTGATTTACTTCATAAGATAAATCTGGTCTAGTAATTGTAAGATACTACTGTAAAGCTCCAACTAAGGATCGAAATTGAGTAAGGTCCGAATGAGGAACCCCATCAATGGTAAAAGACTCATGGGGAGCAAGCGGAGTGCTAACTGGTTTGGAGTCGTACATGTGAGCCCGAAGAAGAATATCTTTGGCGTACTTGGCTTGTGTAAGAAAAAGTCCAGTAGGAGTATGTACGACTTCTAAACCCAAAAAATAAATAAGATCTCCAAGGTCCTTGATTGCAAACTCACGATGCAGGTGAGAAACGAAGGTGCCGATAAGAGCCTCATCATTTCCTGTTAAAATAAGGTCGTCAACATATACGAGAAGGTACATGATGTGAGAATCTTTGCGAAGAACAAAAAGAGAGGTATCGGCACAGCTACATGTGAAGCCAGAAGATATGAGAAAGGTACTCAAGCATTGAAACCAAGCTCTAGGAGCATGCTTGAGTCCATAAAGTGCCTTGGATAATTTGCAGACGTGATTTGGAAACTTAGTGTCCACAAAGCCAGGTGGTTGTTCCATAAACACTGTTTCATTCAGATTACCATGTAGAAAGGCGTTCTTTACATCAAGTTGATGTAACTTCCAGTTGTGAAGCACCGCGAGAGATAACACAATACGAACCGTAGAAGTCTTTACCACAGGGCTAAACGTATGAGAAAAATCTAACCCTGGAATTTGCGTGAAACCTTGAGCCACCAAGCGCGCCTTGTAGCGCTCAACTGTACCATCATAGTGATATTTTATACGAAAGACCCATTTTGATCCCACAACATTTGTTGATGATGGGCGTGGAACCAATGTCCATGTATTATTGTGATGTAGGGCCATAATTTCATCATCCATAGTGGCCAACCATTTAGGGTCCTTAGCTGTCGATTTGAAGCCTCGTGGTTCAACATGAGATGCCAAAGCTACATGTAATGCATGAGAATGTAAGGCAACAAGATTAGCTTGGTATTTCGGTTTAAAAATCCCTGCCTTAGCTCGAGTTTGCATGGGATGAGAATTAATGGTAGAAGGGTTCGGTGTAGGTGGCACAATGGTAGGTTCCGGTTCATGGAAGTAGTGGGTTGGGTAGAGTGGTCGAGAGTATCGAGCGGAGGTGGTGATTCGTTTGATTCTGTTGGGGACGTTGGTGAGGATGGGCTGTTGGAAGTAGTGGTTGGGCCTGGTGAGGATGGATTTTGGTTGGGAGAGTTTGGGTCAATTGAGTTTGGATTAGGATTATTTGGGCTTTGGGTGGTTGGGTTAGATGAGGAAGTGCAAAGGGGGCAGACTAGGGAAGATGGGTCGGTTGTGCTGGGAAGGTTTGGGTTTGGTGTGGATTCAGGTGGGCCGGTAGTTTTATTAGGTCCAAAAGATGGATTTTGTTGTGATGTTGAGTTAAAGATGGGTAAAGGGTGATCATCAAGATCTTCACAAAATGTTGTGAGGACCAGATTTTGATGAGGCGAGTTTGTGGAAATGTCTTTGAAGGGGAACAAAGTTTCATTAAAACGAGCATGGCGAGAGATAGAAACTCTATTAGTTGAGGGATCCAAACATCGAAAACCTTTGTAAGAAGAGTTGTAGCCAATGAAAATACATGGAAGACTACGTGGCTCAAGCTTGTGTTTGGTGTAATCTCATAAAAAAGGGAATACTTGGCATCCATATACTCGAAAATTTGAGTAACAAGGCATCCTATGAAATAATAATTGAAATGGCGACTTGCTCTCAAGAAGTGGAGTTGGAACACGATTAATAATGTAGGTGGCCGAGGTAAAAGCATCGACCCAATATTGAGCCGGAACATGTGCATTGAATGGCATAGCAAGTCCTGTTTCAACAATGTGACGGTGTTTCCTTTCAGCACGCCTATTTTTCTGAGGCGTGTAAGGACATGAATATCGATGAAAAGTTCCATTATCTTCAAAAATTTTGCAAACCGTATGGTTCACAAATTCGGTGCCTCCGTCACTTTGGAAAACTTTAATTTTTCTAGAAAATTGAGTCTGAACAAGTTTAATAAAAATGGGTAGGACCGTATAGAATCATGTTTTCGTTTTTAAAGGATAAAACCAAGTAAACATGGAGTAATCATCTATAAAAATGACATAATAACGAAAACCATCCGTAGAAGTAATAGGAGCAGGGCGGCCCCATAAATCACAATGCACCAAATCTAAAGGTAAAGAAGCACGCTTTTCATTCAAAATAAATGGCAATCTGTGTCCTTTTGCAAGTTGACATGAAGTGCAAATGTTAGGTTTAGGTAATAATGAAGAAACAGATAAAAAAACCACATTTGTTTATAACAAAAATAATGTCAAAAGATATGTGGCCTAAATGAGCATGCCATAACTCGTAAGATGCCTTATTTGAAACTTCAGCAACAAAAGCTTGTGGTCCATTCTTGAGCACATAAAGTCCATCAATGCATTTCCCTCTGGCAAGTACCTGTTTTGTTTTCCGATCCTGAATATGAAAATAATGTCGGGAAAATAATACATCAACAGGATGATCCGCAGTCAACTTGCTTATAGATAATAACCTTCGATGATTTGCATTGCCTATTGGTACAAGAACGATTGGGAAGGAAAAAAGAAAAAGAAGGGGATTATGGATTTTGAAGAATGGCTGATACCATATAGAAAATAACCTTCGATGATTTGCATTGACTATTGGTACAAGAATTTATACACAAATATTTACATAAATCTCTCCTCTAATTGAGTGAGAGTCAAAGGTAATTATAATAAAATAGTATAGTCATAAAGCAGAAGCATTATTCCCGGTTTTAATATTATTGCACATTATTTCCTGTTTTACTCCCTCTAAATAACCTCGTTTCTGTTCTGGTCGGCTTTCTCACTGGACCATGGTCTGTTGCCACCGATCTCTTTCATCTACGGATCTCACTTATTTTCAAATCCGCCGCCTTTCCGCGGTCACGGGGCATTCACCATCTCTTCGACGGACCCACCGGGTGTCTGTTTGTTTCGTTTCTTTCTTTTGTTTGTTTTGGACCACTGTCCACTGCCACCAAAGAACGTTGTCTGACCACGGTCACGAGCCTTCGGTTTGGCACACCGCCTCACGAAAACGGTCGTAAGGTGCTATTTTTCATTCCTTTTATCTTTTTTCATTCCCACAACCTCTCTTTTATCCTTTCTTTTATCTTTTGTATTGTCATGGCCAACAAAGATGGCATTGCGACTTTATTGGGATCTAGTGAATCTTGTTTATCATCATGGGAAATAAGAAACAAAACCAAACACGGGGAACTCGTGGACCGAAATAAAGTCATTATTGAAGAGTACGGGTATGTTTTGGCAGAGAGTCATAAGTGAGGGCTTTGCCCTTCTTTTTTGCTTTTTTCATGAGCATCTGCTGGTAGATAGCGGCGCTCTTGGTGTTTTGGCGGAGGAGCCACCGATCTGGGTCCTCCTTGGAGTTTTCACCACTATCTTCGTCAGTTTCCGCATCACGCACCTCGAAGACTGGCTTCTGGATGCATGAGGTGGATAGTTTGATGATTGTGGCTGGGGTGCCGTTGTTTCCGGTGAGCTGGACATCAATGTCCCCGGTTTGGTTGACGACGGTTGTATTAGGGTTGGGTTGAGCCATGGGTGGGTTAAAATATGGGAAAAAGAGTTGTTCTAACCGACGGATGGCGCCAATGAAGAAACAATAAGTGTAACACCCCAACCGATGGCGGAAACATCGAGGTGCCACGTATGAATGATTGTTCAGTAGCTCATGGTAGTACACAAGTTTAAATAATCCTTTATTACATTACAATATTGAATTACATTAAAGTCTACATCAAGTAATCAACAAAGCTTCAAATATCTCCTCATGCTAGCTCTAGACTTCAAGCATCAGTATTTCCTGTTGAGTTTGGAAAAATGGGGGGGGGGGGGGGGGGGGGTCAACTAGAAGTTGGTGAGAATACATAAGCCATGTCAAGCAAGTAGTTTAAGTATAAAAGTTTAGCAATTCGTATGTCTATCGTAAATTTAAGTCTACATGAATAGTATAATATGTTGAATCGACATAATCAAACCTCCGACTAGTTTAGGTCCATCCCGTCATCTACGGTTCACCTTAGTAATATGTTGGAACGATAACAATCATCCACGCTACCTATGTAGGAGGTACACGTATCCGGGTGGGATTGTCAATCCAATAGATCTATTATTGAGTATCGCCGGCTTGGCCATAGCTAATGATTATGTAATGTTGAAACTCGTTGAAACTCGTTGAAACTGTTGACTAATTCATGAGGCAGTAAAGTTTACTGCTAGACATGCATGTTGAATTGCTTAAAATGTTGCAAGTATAAAGAATCGCATAAACATGGTTACGTAAACTCACCTGAAATTCACTGTGTAAGTACTAGCAAGTAGCGACAAGTCTGAACTTGAATTAATTGAACTCTTGTATCCTATTACAAGTAAAGGACGCCTTAAATTCTAATGCAAGTAAGCTTGTTTCGTTTATTGATTGTATAGATAGTTTATTCAACTACCTAGACTCGCATTGAATGAATGCGCGTCTTAAAGTGTGTAAGACTTAACGAACCGATAGTAACTTCGTTTGGTTTTCTTGAAAATATATGCGTATGTATTGTTACTTAAAATAATGCTCTAATATGTCATTCAAAGTCTTGATTTGAAGTTATTGTTAAAAACACATTTTGGATAAAGGAATAATATTTGCGTAGCTTGAGTCGAACGTTAACTCGCTTCGTAATTGGATAGCATGTGTGTCCATATATTATGACGAAATAATATTTGGATGGAATTTATTAGTAAAATGTAGCTTTATTTACACGAAACCATGCGTCAAATGTGTTCCTTATATTTTATAAAAATTTGGGCAGAGTTTCCTCTGTTTTTGTAAGAAACCGACAACTCATGTTGTCTATATTATTCCCAAAATCACTAGTCAAATTTCACAACACGCAACATTATTTAACTAAGTTATTTTACTCGACGAATGGTTTAACTTGAAACGCTAAAATATTTGAGAAACTATACATTTCGACAAGTGATATGTAGACATATGTAGTTTAACATTTAATTATCCACGCGACATTAAGTGCATAATAAGTTAGTTATTTTTCCGTTTCTTCGAGTCACTAAAATAAAATAGTTTTTAGTCGCAATCGGTTCGGTTCGCTTACACTTTTAGAATGAGTATTTATATACAATATACACGAAATAAATAAATAAAGAAAATAAAAATAAACTAAGATCGTGGCGCGCGTTATACCTTCCCGTTATTCAAACTCGCGAACCGATACGCGTGTGCTTGGAGTACTCGTTGACCAACTTTGACCGGAACGAAGCTCGACGGATGTTGACCAGTGTTTGACCAGATCTAGACGTTTGACCAACCAGATCTGACCCGTTGACCAAGTTTGACCGAGCCCGAACACGAACCCAAAACCGAATCTGACCCAATCAACTACACCCGACTTGAACCCGGATCTGGAGCTCGAGGCGACCACCATCAAGAATCAATAATAACCACTCGACTCGGATCGAGCCACAACCAAAACTGAACCGAGACCAAAACCAAAAACTGACTCGAGCCGGAGTCCCAACAGACCCGAACCCGAGCACCTCCACAACCACCGGGGCCGCCGCCGCCTCTTCTTATACGACCACCACCATCCACGCACTTCCACCACAACTCAGCCCAAGTCGGCTCCTGCTCTCCTTCGTTCCAACAACTACCCGCCTCCACTGCCCTTTTTACGGGTCTGAAACAGTGCGCCGCCACCACCATTAGGTGGGTGGTGGCCGGCCGGTTCTCAACCAGAGAAGCAGAGGCACGAGCGGGAGTAGAGAGAGAGGGATTGAAGGGATGTCGAGTGGTGATTCTTGTGGGTGAAGGGTGGGGTGCGGAGAAAAGAAGGGGGTGGTGTACGGTGGCGGCTTGGGTGGCGGTGGTTCTGTGGCTGCCGCTGCTTCTTTGAGGGAGAAGGGAGATGTAGGGGTTGAAGTTTATAGGGGTGATTATATAAGCTAGGGTTTTCTTTGTGTTAGGATGAAGAAGAAGAAGAAGAAGAAGAAGACTAAGAGGTTAAATAGATAGGGTTTTGTGTGGGTTAAGTGGTTGGGTACCGCGTATATGGGCCAGCTACTGACTCGGTCTCGTTTAAATTTCATAACTCGTTTAACCGCTAAAATAGATATTTGTTAAATTTATTTATATAAACTGACTTAAAACGAGTGGTTGGACTGTATATTTGCTATAATATATTTTTAGTCGCGTTTTATTTATCATGAGCAGTTATTGTTTCTAATAATAATAACGACAATTACATATATGTTTTATAAGTTAATGTCGTGTAAGAATGTATTATTTGCTAACGAGATATTAGTGTTAACGAATTAAAAATCGTTTTATGAATAAAATTATTATTATATTAGTCGGGAAACGCTGGGCGTTACAATAAGTATCCTGAAGATTATCACTAATCACTGAGGAGTTTATACTTATGTAGCCCAAGTAAAATCCTTTACCCAAACCGTAGGTCTAACCCAAGATGCAAAACGTGTGTGTGTGTGTGTTGTAAGTAAGACACAAGATATAAGTGGTTCGGTCGAGTTCGACCTATGTCCACTGTCAAGAGCCGGTTATCTATTACTTTGGAGTTTACAAAGTGTTACAAGGAGAACCTAGCTCTATATTACAAGTAATGATTTTCAGATCCTTGCTAAGAAGTTGTTGTCTTGTATTTATAGTGGAGATCATGGGCTTTGTAAAAAGCCCACGAGGAATCTTGTTTTGCTTAGTGTTAGGACAAAGAGGATTGGTGAAACCACTTTTGTAAACCTTAGTCTAATTCACTTCTATCATTTTGGCTAAGTATAGAAGTACTGAAGAGAAGACAAGAAACTGCTGAAGAGAAGATATGAGAAGTGCTGAAGAAGAAACTTCATCAGAAGTTCTGAAGTCCAAACCAGACAAGTTCACTTCAGAAGTACTGAAGACAAACTACTCATCAGTAGTTTGTCATTCATCAGCACTTAGCATCAGATATTTTCCACCGCCTTTTGCATCAGTAGTTTATTGTTTATTATTACTTTTAGCTGTATTTGTTTGATTCAATGTTGCAACTTGTGCAACTTGTTTCTGTTGTTTCTGTACTTGCTTTTTGGGCAAGATACATGTATGTAAACGTCTATAAATAGGAGGCTTCAACCTCCTGTTTTAGACATTGATTTTAATAGAAAAATCCTTCAAACACTATCACTGTTCTATTCCATTTCTGTATTTATTGTGAATCTGTCTAAGTATCTAATTCTCATTTACTGCTTAGATTCATAATAAATACTTATCATTTATTAGTTTCAATCATCAAGGGGGAGTAATAACTCTTCCTTAGTATAAAAAGTGTTGCTTTAACTTAATCATTCCGCTGTGCTTATAATCTGATTTACAAGGACTTGCTAAACACTTAAGTGTCAAGATAGCAAGTTCTTACTTAGCAAAAAGAGTAAACTGATCCAACAATTGGTATCAGAGCGTTGGTTTATCTGATCACATATCAATCTAACAAATTGAGAATCAGACACAAAGCTCTTATTGATATTCAATAAAAAGATCAAAAGTTCACTTTTCATCAATATCCATCACTTAAAAGAGTCATCTGACAAATCTATACTCTTTAAAATGGATCCACATAATACTGGTTCTGCCACTAAACCTGCCATGCTTGTGAGAAATGAGTATAACATATGGCAAAAGAGAATGGCACATACCTTGTCACAAACCAACACAGGTTGTTGGAAATCTGTGATATATGGTCCTCACATACCAGTAAATACTAATCTTGAAACTAATGTTAAGGTCCCTAAGGACCCTAAAGAATATACAGATGATGATTTCCTAAAACTTGAGCTAGATGCAAAAGCATTCTCTATGTTGGCAATGGCTCTCCCAAATGAGATATACTCTGGCCTTTTACATTGTGAAAGTGCCAAAGAACTCTGGGATTGTCTTAAAGAACAGTTTGGAGGAACTGAAGAGGTGATTGCCAACACCAGAGAGATTTTAGCTCAACAATATGAAACATTTGCTCATATTAATGGGGAAACTTTGACTCAACAATTTGAAAGATTCTCCTCATTAATATCTGAGCTAAAGTTAAATGGTCAGACCTATACAACAGTGTCTATGCTACATAGATTTTTAAGGTCTTTACCAGACAAATGGGAAACATACTCCATTGTTTTAAGATCCTCACCAGATTTTAGCTCCCTCACTCTTACAAAACTCCATGGGAGATTACTTACTTTTGAGAGAGAAATTGATCAAAAGAAGAAATTACAATCATCTGGTAAAACTGCTGATGACTACCTACCAGGTAGTACAGCACTTTTGGGACAAGATTCAGCAACTTGTTCCTATGGATCTTATGACAATATTGACATAACCACTGGGATCTCATCAGAAAGATCTTTCCCAGGTTATGACAATAATGACCAAAGTCAAACTGCTGATAATCTATGTTTTATCATGGATGATTTGAAAAACTTTAGCAGTGATGACTTAGAAGAAATGGACATATTACACCAACTGGCCATGCTAAGCATTAAAACTAACAAGTTTTACAAAAGGTCAGGAAGGAAATTTCCAGGATTGACCAGTAATACAAAAATTGGTTTTGACAAATCTAAACTGAGATGTCACAAGTGTCAGAAGTTGGGACACTTTGCTAGAGAGTGTAGAAGCTCTAGCTTTAACCAATCACAATCTGGAAATAACTACAACCCTAATTATAATAGGAATAATGGAACTCAAGGGAGTGCTCATTTTGTACAGGCACAAGCTCCTCAACAGCAATACATGCCACAAGTACAATATGTTCAAGTGCCTGCTCAACAGATGCAGAGCCAACAATCAATCCCTCCCTTTCCAGCTGCTCAACATCCTCCACAGCCTCAACAACCCTCACAACAAAGTCTTTTCACCTCAGGGTATGTTGACTGGAGCAGTCTCCCTTTTGACACCACAGAGTGCAATCCTGATACAGACAACAAAGTGTTTGACATCAACTGGGGAGAACCAGACAATGGCAGAAAGAACTTTGCCTTAATGGCATTTGAAGGCTGTACTTCAAAATCTGCATTGTCACAGGTATCAAAAGAATCTTTGACAAAACTTTGCTCAAATTCTGGCAAAGAAACTTTTGCTCTCATAAGAGAGACAAATCTGCACTTACAAGGTAAAGCCAATGATTTAGAAAGAAAATACACACAGATAAAATGTGATTTAGAAAGAAAACTGTGTGCTAAAGCAAAAGAAGTTTCTAAATTAACTGACTCAGCTATTGAAACCCAAGCACAAATCAAAATCATGCTAAATGACCTGGGAGATGTCAGACAAGAGCTTGCTGACACCAGGATCACATGTGAAAAATGGGTGGAATCTTGTAAGGGGTATCAATTATTGCTAAACAAACAAAGTGCTTCAAATGTTAAGTTTGGCATAGGATACCATCATGTTGAAACACCAACAGATTTTTCTCCCAAAACTACTGAAGATGGGAGAAGAATTGTTTCAAATGAAGCTTCTGAAGGGAAAGAATGCACATCTTTCCATGAAAACTTTCTAAACAGAAATCCTGGCATTTTTAAAGAAAGTACTTCAGAAGTATTAACAAAATCTGACAACAAGCCATCAGTAGTTTCATCTACATCAGGAGTTGAGACCCTGAAAACTACTGATGAGCAAAATCTCTTCACAAATGTCAGAAATTTGCCTTTAGATCAAAAACAAAAGGCAAAAGAATGTGAAATTTGTGGTCTGTTCAACCACAAAACTGAATTTTGTAGATACAGAAAAGGAATCCAGTTCAATCAAAAATTTAAACAACAGGTTGTGGGAAATCAAATCAGAAATGATTATGAAAGAATCTTTAAACCCAAGAAACAACAACCTGAAAACACCTTTTCTCAGAAAAAGATAAAATCTCAACCAAAATCTTTTTCTCAAAATTCTTTGTCAGTAGTTAGACCTGGATCATCAGCAGTTTCACAAACTACTGAGATACAAAATCTAATGAACATGGTACAACTACTGATGACCAAGGTTGATGGTGGTCCTGAAAAGGATACCACCATGGTTCTTAATGAAAAATCCATTGCCAAAAAGACATGGATTTCTCAACCTGGTCAAGAACAAACTGTAACTGTTCTCAAGAGCAAACCCAAAGCCAAACAGGCTTGGGTTCCTAAACCTAACTAATTTGCTTTTATGTGCAGAGAGTTTCCAGGGGCTTAAACAGCATATGGTATGTTGATAGTGGAGGCTCTATGCACATGACTGGATGCAGATACCTGATAAGCAACTTTATCAGCCAAAGAGAAGGATCTGTATCCTTTGGGAACAATGCTAAGGGATATGTGCTAGGACATGGCAATGTCTCCTCTGGCAAAATACAGTTTGACAAGGTCAATCTGGTGGAAAACCTTGAATACAACTTGCTGAGTGTGTCACAAATGTGTGATAAAGGATATTCTTCCTTTTTCACAAAGACAGCATGCAAGATCATCTCACCAGAAGGCCAGAAGTTGATAGAGAAGATTATTGAAGATCATACTTTGCTGATTGCCAAAAGATGTGGCAATGTCTATGCAGTGGACATTGAGAAAGACAAAGTATTGAACAACACTGCCTGTTTCTTCTCAAGGGCATCAACTTCAGAAACAGATCTCTGGCACAGGAGACTTGGCCATGTGAACTTTAAAACCATAAATAAAGTCACAAAAATGGGCTTGGTCAGAGGTCTACCTTTGAAAGTATACCAGTGTCAAGAACACTGTGTATCCTGTTTAAAGGGAAAACAGCATAAGTCCTCCTATAAGTCTATTGAAGAATAAAAAACAACTGCATGTCTTCAACTACTCCATATGGACTTATTTGGACCTGTCAAGATTATGAGCCTTGGTAAAAAGAAGTACTGCTTAGTCATCATTGATGACTACTCAAGATTCACATGGGTATTCTTCTTATTCTCCAAAGATGAGGCTGCTGAAATCATCAAGTTCTTCATTCTACAAGTAGAAAAACAATATTCTCTATCTGTCAAAACCATTAGAAGTGACAATGGGACAGAGTTCAGGAACAAAACTCTGGATGAATTCTGTTTGTCTAAAGGGATTATTAGACAATACAGTGTTCCCAGAACTCCTGAACAAAATGGTGTAGTAGAAAGGAAGAACAGAACATTGATAGAAGGAGCAAGAACAATGTTAGCTGATTCTGGACTGCCCTTGTACTTTTGGGCAGAAGCAGTTAACACATCATGTTATGTTCAGAATAGAGTTCTTGTGGTCAAGAGACATTCCAAGACTGCCTATGAAGTTCTTCATGGCATGAAGCCCCTTATCTCCTTTTTCAGGGCTTTTGGGTGTCAATATTTCATCTTGAACATAAAGGAATCTATTTCAAAGTTTGCTGCCAAAGTTGACTCAGGTTACTTTCTTGGTTACTCTTCAACTAGAAAAGCCTACAAGGTTTTTAATTCTCACACCAGGATTGTAGAAGAAACATTGAATGTCAAGTTCAATGAGTCAAAACACACTCTTATTCCAGCACATCCTGCTGAACTCTTTGACCTTGACAACTTTCACTTTGGACCTGAAAAGACTGTTACTTCTTCCAAACCTACTTATTATGGTGATCAAAGGTTTGAAGATGAGGATCCTACACCATGGACTCCTCAAACAGTCATTAAGTCAACTACAACACCATCAGAAGTTTCTCAAACTTCTGATCAAACAAATACTGAAGGCCAAACTCAAACATCTGCTTTAGCACCTGCAACTACTGAAGAAGCTAAAACTGCTGAACCAGATATTATAGACCTCAGTAGTTTGTTTGAAGAACAAGAGCCACCTACACCTATCAGTGGTTTACAACAACTGATTGAACACAGAGATCATCCACTTGATCAAATCATGGGTGATATAGTTTCAGGTGTTCTTACCAGAAACCAGCTCTCCAACTTTTGCCTATTTTCAGCCTTTATCTCACAGTTGGAACCAAAGAAGTACCAGGAAGCCCTCAAAGACAATAATTGGGTGCAAGCTATGCAAGATGAACTGCTTCAGTTCAACAAGCAACAGGTCTGGGAAATCGGTCCCTTACCTCCAAACAAGCAACCAATTGGCACAAGATGGGTTTTCAGGAACAAACAAGATGAAGCTGGTATGATAATCAAGAACAAGGCAAGATTGGTAGTTCAAGGGTACTCTCAAGAAGAGGGAATTGACTATGATGAAACCTTTGCTCCAGTTGCAAGGCTTGAGGCCATCAGGTTATTTCTGGCCTATGCCATTTCCAACAAAATTAAAGTTTATCAAATGGATGTGAAAAGTGCATTTTTGTATGGAAAAATAAAAGAGGAGGTGTATGTCTGTCAGCCACCTGGGTTTGAGGATCCTTCTCATCCTGAGTGGGTGTACAGACTAGACAAAGCTCTTTATGGGCTCAAACAGGCTCCAAGAGCCTGGTATGATACACTCTCCACCTTTTTACTCAAAAATAACTTTACAAGAGGTGCCATTGATAAAACTCTTTTCATTAAACATGTTGGAAATCATGTCTTACTTGTTCAAATTTATGTTGATGATATCATTTTTGGTTCAACAAACACAAAACTGTGTGATGATTTTAAGAAACTCATGCAATCAAAATTTGAGATGAGTACCATGGGAGAACTGCAGTACTTTCTAGGACTGCAGATCAAACAACAAACAAATGGAACTTTTATACATCAATCAAAATATGTTAAAGAATTATTGAACAAATTTTCTTTAAATGACTGTAAATCATGTTCCACTCCCATGACACCAATCACACAAGTTGAACCTGATGATCAAGGAAAACAGGTTGATCAAACCATGTACAGATGCATGATAGGTTCCCTTTTATACTTAACTGCTTCTAGACCAGATATTATGTTTTCAACATGTGTCTGTGCTAGATATCAATCAGCACCAAGGGAATCACACCTTATAGCAGTCAAAAAAATTTTCAGATATCTGAAAGGAACTCCAACACTGGGAATTTGGTATCCTGCTTCAAGCAATACCAAGTTATCAGCTTTTTCAGATAGTGACTATGCAGGGTGTAAGATGACAAGAAAGTCAACATCTGGTGGTTGTCAATTCCTGGGTAACTGTCTAGTGTCATGGCAATCAAAGAAGCAAACATCTGTTGCAACTTCAACTGCTGAAGCTGAATACATTGCAGCTGCAAGTTGTACATCACAGATACAATGACTCCAATATCAACTTCTTGATTATGGAATCAAAGAAACCAAGACACCTTTGTTTGTAGACAGCAAATCTGCCATTAGCATCATTCAAAATCCGGTACAGTTCTCAAAAACCAAACATATTGAGATCAGGTACCATTTCATAAGAGATTGCTATGAAAAAGGCAAGATTGAGGTGAAGCATGTAGCAACAGCTAATCAAATAGCTGACATCTTCACTAAGCCCCTTGACACATCAACATTTCAGAAGTTAGTATCCATGCTTGGAATGCTAAATTTGTAAGTGTTTACTTTTTTTAAAAAAAAAACATATATGCATATCAGTTAGAATCCAAGTTAACACTTGATTCTACCCAACTCTACATCAAACTTCTACATCAATCACTTCTATCTACTACTGTTATGCATAAAACATCACAAAAAAAAATTTTCTTCCACCCCTGATTCCATCCTGTTTACCTTTTCTTTTTTTTTCTGGTTTTCACTTACAAAAAGACAAAAGTCTGAAACAAAACTTCTGAAAATGAGAGAAACTACTGATGAACAAAACATCAGTATGGGGATAATTTTCTAAAAAGTGTGTAACTTCTGATAAAATAACCTTCAGAAGTTATGAATAAAAGTATTTATAAAAACATTTCTCATCAGCTGTTAAAACTACTGAAGAGGAAATGGGAACTACTGATGAAGTAATCCTTCATCAGCAGTTTAAGTCAAAGGGCAAATCTGACTTTTTCCATCATCAGAGGTTTGACCTAATCAGTTTAAAACCTCTGATAAAAAGATTTTTAACCTAAGGCGGTTTAAAAAAAAAAAACTTCTAATAAAGAAGATTCAAGCGGTTAAAACTTCTGATAAATACCTTTTTCTCCACACTTATCCTTTCAAACTCAAAATATCCCTCCTTCTCTCTCAAAAACTCTCTCAATAACCTAAACCTGCAAATCAACTGTTCGATCAAAACCAAAACCACATGGCTCTAGTTCTAAAGCAGGGACACAATCAAAGGGCCTTTCTTGAAAAACAAGAAGGCTGGTCCCAATACGATGAGATCATTGATCTTGTCGTAAAATCCCAATACTTTACTGCTCTCACAATAAACCCACCAATTCACACTGAAACTCTGAATGAGTTCTGGGCAAATGCTGAGACGGTGACAACGGATGATGAGGTCATTTCCCTCAACTCAAGAATAAAAGGGAAACAACTGACCATCACACCGGCCACACTGGCAACAAGACTGGGTCTGGATGATGTAATTGCTCCTGACCATGTTGCTAATTCTGATATTCACCTAACCATGACTGAGTGTGGTTATCAAGGTACTCTCTCCCATGCTACAATATTTAAAAAATATTTTGAACCAAAATACAAGCTTTTGTTTCATTATATTATTATGTGTTTGAGTCCAAAAACAGGGTCTTATGACCAGATGCCCTCCACTTTTCAACCAATATTTCATTCCATTGTGAATGAAACTAAATTAAGGGCATCAAAACTATTTTTCAATGAGTTGGTGTTACATCACAACAATACCAAGAAAAAGTTTTTGTTATACCCAAGGTTCATTATGCAATGCATAATAGGGGAACTGGGTAATAAGGTGCTTGTGGGAAAAATTTCAACTTTAAATCCTTTAACATCACAAGCATACTCAAGGCATAACAAAACGGCTGCCTGGCCAGAAGATGATCAGGGAGAACAACAACAAGTCCCCCTGAAACCCACATCTTCCAAACTCACACCACCAAAAGCCAAAAAGCCCAAGCCAACAAAAACAACAACCCACCAACCCAAAAGAAAAGCTGTTCAGGAGGTTGAGATGCCTGAACAAGCTCATGAGCATTCTGCTCTTCAAATTGGTGAGACTGAAACACCCTCTCAGTCTCATCCATCTCAAACCCCACCAAGAGCACCCATAACCATCTTATTCAAAAGAAAAAGACTTAGAAAAACTATTGAAACACACTCTTCTTTTGAAACTGCTGAACAACAACTTTCACCTATTGCCCAAACTACTGAACCAACCCCACAAATTTCTGAACAAGAGGCAATAGAAATTGCCAAACTTCTCTCTGGGCTAAAAGAGAAGGTCCCATCTGATTATGTCAGTCCCCTACAACCACAACAAACAGGGGACATAACTACTACATCAGACATGGATGTGGACATCTCTAGCCCTATCCCAAGAGATGAGGGTGGACCAGAGTCTTTAAGCCCAATTTTAGAGACTCTTGGGGCATCTGAGGCTGCTACTACTCAGTTACCACCCAGTGGTGGATCTGAGGATAGAAGTAACATAGCTAAGACCTCAGATGTGGCAACTACTGATGAAGGCTTAATGCCTGAAGTAGGAAATCCTCAGTACCAAGAACAAGAGGTTCATGAGAGAACTGAGTTGGGCTCAGCTCATGATTTAACTGAGACAGTCCTCATTGAGGGCAACATCCGGGATTCAGATGATTCCATTAATTTGGATGATGTTTCACTCACACAAACTATTGAATTGACGGCACTTTATGAAGGTCCTGTTTCAGGGGTATCCAGGCTCAAGAAGCCAGTCACCCCTGCACCGGTTAAAGTCCACTCAATCCCTAAAACCCCTAGAGTGGCATCCTCTGTACAACATGAGGATCTCCCAAAAACACCCCCTTCACAACAAATGCCTACCCAATTCCCTGGGCAAACAAGCATAGACCTGAACCAGCTATGCAGCCCAGAGGGTCCCCTGTACCACATGATGAACACTCTCATCAGAAATCACTTCCAAACATACACAGCTGACTTGGAGCTGTCCATCAAGAATCAATTTGGAGTGATCAAGACGAAGATGAATGATCTATCCAACAAGATAGACTTCAACAGCAAACAGATTGCTCATCTTCAAGGGCAATTCTCCCAACCCTCAACCTCAAAACTTAAGATTGATGAATCCAAAAAGGGGGAGAAAATCAGGGAACCTAAGGAGTCATTCCAAGCCAGGATAAGGGCAAGAGTGGCCATCCTTGAAAGAGATCAAAAAGATCAGGCCAGAAAAGAAAAACTGGCCAAACAGTTTGGTGTCTCAATAGAAGAAATTGAAGCAGCAGAGAAAGAAGATGAGACCCAAACATCTAAAGAATCCCTAAGGCACAATGAAGAAACTTCTGATGAAGAATCAGAAAGTACGGAAGACAATCCTTCAGTAGTTGACAAACCATCAGCAGTTGTCAACACATCAGAGGTTAACACTTCCAAACCTCAAACAACTGAACCTTCCAGAACCACTGCTCCCATTCAACCAACATCTGATCCCATCAAGCCTACATCCATTACAACAATGACTGTACTAAACCCTTCTCCTATCTCTCAATCAGCTGAATTATTAGAGAAGAGCTTAGTTGCAGCCAACAAGAAGGCCAGAGAAGATCAGATCTGGAAAACTCTGGAAGAAAGGGATGATCTAGATTTAAGCCATGAAGAAAAACTTCAGGCTTATGAAGCTGAACTACAAAGGCAGGCTAGCCTTGATGAGATTGCTGAACAAGATAAAAGACAACAACTGGTGTCTTACATTACCAAGAACAGCAAGACTAAAGCCTATACACTCAAAGGACTCTCCATGCAAGAGCTGACAAGAAGAGCACAACTGCTTGCAGACAAAATGGCCACAAGCAAAGAAGGAAAGGCCAAGAGAGCCCAGATAATAGAAGAATTAGTAGCAGAAGGCTATGGTTCAAAAGCCTCAGTATCCAGATGGAAAGAAGAAAGACTAATGGATACTTACAGAAAATACTTGGCTGCCAAGGCTGCAAATCCAGAGAAGTTTCAAACTGCTGATCCTTCAAGATCAGTAGTTAGAACTTCTGGTGTATCAAGAAGAACTGCTACTCAGAAGAAGAAGGCAGAGGACAATGTCAAAACTGACTTCAAAATGGTACTACTTGAAGGAAGTTCAATAGTTCATTCAGATTTTGACATTGAGGAGAAACCTCTGTTAACTCAATTCAGGGATCCTTCCACTTTTGCCTACCAAATACAAAAGACCATCAAAGAAAAGCTGCATACCAGAGTAGTGACTGAACACCATCTCCCAACTGTTCAGATGCCTGATATGCAACAACAACAAGGAAGAGAATCCCACCTGAGGCTATCTGAAACTGAAAACATCCAGCACTCAGGACCTTCAACCCAAGGGACAAGTCTGGTTCCCTATTCTTCTGACTTTAACAAGTCAAAGATCCCTATCATCAGATGGTCACTTACTGATAACAACTCAGTATTGTTGACAAGAAGAGACCTCTCAAGCAGGGCTTACAAGAAGATCAGTGATCTGAAGAAACTGTCAACACAAGACCTGCTCACAATTCAACATCTAGAACCTCAGAGAGGATCTCTATCTGATGGTCAGTTAAACCAGCTCAAGAACACCATGTACAAAGAGATATGGAAGATTGTTCAAGACAGAAGAAAAACATAAGGAATTAGTAAGGTTTTGGCTTCATGAATCCAGGGGGAGATTGTTAGGACAAAGAGGATTGGTGAAACCACTTTTGTAAACCTTAGTCTAATTCACTTCTGTCATTTTGGCTAAGTATAGAAGTACTGAAGAGAAGACAAGAAACTGCTGAAGAGAAGATATGAGAAGTGCTGAAGAAGAAACTTCATCAGAAGTTCTGAAGTCCAAACCAGACAAGTTCACTTCAGAAGTACTGAAGACAAACTACTCATCAGTAGTTTGTCATTCATCAGCACTTAGCATCAGATATTTTCCACCGCCTTTTGCATCAGTAGTTTATTGTTTATTATTACTTTTAGCTGTATTTGTTTGATTCAATGTTGCAACTTGTGCAACTTGTTTCTGTTGTTTCTGTACTTGCTTTTTGGGCAAGATACATGTATGTAAACGTCTATAAATAAGAGGCTTCAACCTCCTGTTTTAGACATTGATTTTAATAGAAAAATCCTTCAAACACTATCACTGTTCTATTCCATTTCTGTATTTATTGTGAAGTAATAACTCTTCCTTAGTATAAAAAGTGTTGCTTTAACTTAATCATTCCGCTGTGCTTATAATCTGATTTACAAGGACTTGCTAAACACTTAAGTGTCAAGATAGCAAGTTCTTACTTAGCAAAAAGAGCAAACTGATCCAACACTTAGGCCTAGCTTCGGCCCAACTGCTTCTGGCCCCTGGAAAGGACGGGAAAAGGACGGTCTTGTAGCTGACGTCATCGGCAGTTGGAACTGCCTTTCCTTGAGGACACGTGGCGGCTTGTGATTAGCCGCCGGCGGTATGTCGTTCTGACACAGCATGGTTGACTTACCTGTTGGTGTCTGACGTGACCCTTGACAGCAGGTAAGCATGCCTGGTCAGAACTGTAGAAGCGGCATGGTGGAAGCATGGTGGCAGTCACGTCACTGTTGAACGTCAGTGGTTGTTGGACCACTACGGCCACGTGTCGCCTTCCAGTTAGCGACACTTCTGATCTTCTGTAGGTGGATCTTCCTGATCCTTGATCTTTTGTACCTCGTACTAAAAGCTGGTGTGTATTGGAATATTCCGCGCGTGGGCGGACGCGCGTCTGCTTTTCCCAGGTAAAGTGGATAAGACTCCTTTATGTGCAGTCTTTCCGCTCCTGGCGGAGTGATTTCCGTGTGACTGCTCCGCGGATCATTATAGAGAGGGGTAGGGACGCCGCCTCCGCATGGATTAGGCTCCCTGTCCCTTCAGAACATAACAAAAGGATGAGGTTTTTTCATTAGTTTAGTACGACGAATAGCTAAAAAAGATTGATGTATTTTGAATGCAAGAATGATCAAAACATTTAGTTATTTAATGTATAAGGGGGGAAACATTTAGGTGGGAAATAAAAGTTAGGAGGGAAATTAAAAGACTAAAAACTTATAAGTTTTAACTAGCGAGCATAAACAAACATACACAGACGGATATAAACGAACTAACTTAAACAAACACATTGTCAAACGTTCACGAACGCAATCGAACGAACGAGACCTTTGTTCGTGTTTGTTCATTTATTAAACAAACGAACATAAACGAACTTCCCGCCGAACGGTTGACAAACCGTTCATCAAACATTTGATTTGTTTACAGCCCTACCTAGCATGATTGTATATAACAAAAGCCAATGAAAAACCACATCTCAAGACCCAGAAAATGCCTCATCAAAGTGGATATTGTAAGTTGTAACAATCTGTTGGTAGTCACTAACATGATTAAACATGTGGTGGTTATCAATGGATATTTCAAAAAAAAAAAAATTGCCAACGTAATTCTTTAGTTTGCTAACATTACAAGAACTGTCATAATAAAAATATTAGTACAATATTAATAAATATAAATATAAAAAATAATATAATTTTAATTTGAAATTCAATCCATCAATAAAACAGGTTGAACCACCATCGTCGTCCTGTTTTTTTTCTTCCACCGGCGTCCAATTTTAAAAGTGAAAGTAATAATATTTTAAACACACTTCACTTAACAATGTTGTAATTCAATTAGGCATGTTATAATATGTTGTCATCGGTTTTGAGAATGCTGACCAATAGAAGCCTTGTTTTGCCATCAAATCTTAACTACTATTAATACGATTCTAGATAAATGTGGTTATCATTATAGGTGTAAACGATTTAAGCGAAGTTGTCAAAACCAAAAGGCAAAATGGAATTTATTAATCCCACCTTTTTGCAGTTGGCCGATAATAATCCCACGTAAATTTATTCTTCCCACAAGTCCCACCTTTCATACGTTTTGCTCTCAATGCATCCCCTCCCCCCGTTAACTCACACTAACGCCATTAGCTGAAATCCACAATTCTAGGCTATTATTCACCGGACTTGAAAGAGGGAATCGAGATGAAGATATTGGTATGTTCAATTGTAGAAATAAGCACGGTTCGATGGTTTAATCGTCGGTTCTGGTCATCCCATCTGAGGAGAACATCAACCTACAACCAATGAACCATGCTTATTTCTATAATTAAACATACCAATATCTTCGTCTCGATTCTCTCTTTCAAATCCGGTGAATAATCGCCTAGAATTGTGAGTTTCAGCTAACCGCGTTAGTGCGAGTTAACGGGTGGTGCATTGAGAATAAAATGTCTGAAAGGTGGGACTGGTGGGAAGAATAAAGGGGGGACTGGTGGGAAGAATAAATTCAGGTGGGATTATTATCGGCCAACTGCAAAAAGGTGGGATTAATAAATTCCATTTTGCCAAACTAAAAATGTCATTTAATAATAAGTTATTTATCATATAGTGATGGTGTATACGTCATACGGTTATTGGCAAATTACAAATTTAGTTCGTCTGCTTGTTTTAATGTAATTTGGCAGTCATGAAATAAAGAATTTAGTCCTTAAATATATAAATAAAGTTTATAGGTACTCCAGCATGGTTCCCGAGTTTACGAGTCAGTTTCTCAGACAATTTGGTCAATTTAGATATGGTTGTGAGGAACTTTATACTTTGCCTTGATAGCATGAAAAACTCGATTAAGAAAAAAATAAGCACAAAATAATAACTTTGTTTTCTTTTTTTCCCCTCTCACAACAAAACAATAGTTAAAAAAAAGAACAAAAAAGTTGAGAAAAGGCCACAAGGACCAAACTTTTTTATTGTAAAGCTACTCCTCGTTTTTCGTCTCTTCTTCCATAGGTATCATCACTTCTTTTCTGCACCTGCCGCTCTCTCTTTCTCTCTTTAAAATCTCTGTCAATTCCTTCTTTTTTTCTTCAAACCCATCATCAACTCTATTCTCCAACTTAACTAACAATCAAAAGTTGAAGCATTACCAAAAACTACAATATGTGGTGGCGGTCGAAGCTATGGCAACATCTCGTTTACAATTCGACAAGAGTATGGTACAACCGGGAGGTAAGTATGTGTGGTGATGGTGACGTGAGCTGTAGTCGCGGGTTGTTATGGTGGGTTTCGTCTTGCCGGATTTTGGTCCGAAAATATACAGAGAGAGAGAGAGAGAGAGAGAGAGAGAGAGAGAGAGAGAGAGGGGGGTATAAAGGTTGTTTGGTGGTGTGAGTGTTAGGTTTTAAGTTCAATTATTTCCTATCAGTTATATAATGATTCAATTGTAATAATTGTTTCGAGTGAATTGTAATAATTTTCATATCCGTTTTATCTACTAAAGATATGTTGTAGGAGGTTAAAAGACTTTTGAATTATCTCTCGTGTTGGTAGTTTGTTTATAGAGACTTATTTTGCTACATAAGATGCGAAACAGATACGTTTTACTTGAAATATTATACATAGAAACATCATATACAAATGTTATCTCCAACCACAAAAAAAACCTTTAAAATTGATAGGAGCTATGTTTCTTATCTTTTAAGAAGATAATGAAAACTGATTTTATTTGAAATAATGCTCCATAACTTAATCTAGTTGAGGCAAATTTTCATGGGTAATAGTTAAAAATATGAAAATTTTCATAAACTCGAATTAGTATCATAAATGAAGTGAATTTACTATTAATCATTAAGCTAAGCATTTAATTGTTGTATTAATTTTGTCTTATCAATTTAGTGAAATTACAAATTTGTCCATGTAAATGAATATAAAATGACTAATGTACCCATCTAGAACTCATTATATAGTAGTATAGATATAGATATAGATAACAAAAACCTATACCATTTGAAATGTGATCAGAAGAATGCACACTTGTAGTTGCAAGAAATCAAATGCTACTTAGGCTACCCGGGGCGGTCCGCGATAGGCCCGGCGTGATGGCGTGGTCTCCGCGAAACACCCACCCCCCAATTAATATCACGGCTGCAATTGCATTTACCACGATGGCCATCACGATGCAAAACTAGCCGTTGGCTAGCCAACGGCCCTTTGACCATTAATTAAAAAAAATTACCTTTTTTACCTATATATACACACACATATTTAACAAATTTATAAAATTCTTCTATACAAAAATCTCACAATCTTCTTCAACTCATCATCATGGTTGCTTGGACTCAAGAGGAAGAAATTGTGTTAGTGATCGCGTACGATACCATACACCCCAATGACGCCTCAACTAGCACGGGTCGTGGTCGTGGTCGTAGGGGGAGCAATCCGAACTGGAAAAAAGTTTTATCCGAGTTCAGTCAACTTGTCGGGGGAACTGACCGTTCGTGTGATTCAATCTCTCATAAACACGCGAGCCTCCTATCGAAGTGTCAAAACTTCGAAAATTTATTTAAAACAACGGTGACTAGAAGCCCCAACGAAACCGAAGAAACACAAGTTGCCTTTAATCAAATCAACTACGGGGCCAAGTACGCGGTTGATTTTGAACATGTTTCGGCGTGGCGAATGTTACGCCCTAAACTTTCTTAACTTTTATTTTATTTTATTTGTAGTAGTGTGTTTTTTTGTAATTTTTATTTAAATTTGTAGTAGTGTGGTTTTATTTTAATTTAATGTTTTATGTCTTTTGAAATGTAATGTTTGTAGTTTAATTTAATTTTATTTAATTTTATGTTTTGTTATGAATTTGTCAAATTAAATAAAAACATTACATTTAAATAAAAAACATTGACATAATTAAACCTAAATAATTAAACATTACATAGATAATTAAAAATAAAACCCCCACTATGGAGAGTAATTGTCCCAGTCCTCGAGTGTGTAGTACTGGGGGGACACGGAACGATCGCTATCGCGACCGTCGGACCTCGCATCCGAGGGGATGTGGTAGTACTCACGAGGAGGGGAAAAATTGTTTCGTTCTTCTTCCATAGCATCCCTTAAAGCTTCCAAGTCCTCCTCGGTTGGTTCCCGATCAGGAGGGGTTGGGGTGGGGGTAGCCTGGAAGTGGGGGTGGGGTTCGATTGGTTCTCCACCAACCGTAGACGTCTCATTCCCCTCTCAGCCATAACATAATCTACACACCACACCATCTCATCTTCACTGAAATCAGCATCTGCCTGTGGGGGAGTGTATCCCGGGAGTGGAGGAATGAAGGGGACGGGATTGGAGACACGTTGAGTAGGAGGAGGAGCAGGAGTTGGTAGTGGTTGAGGAGGAAGAGGAGGAGGAGGAGGAGGAGAAAATAGTGGCTGAGGAGGTTGAGGAGGAGGAGCAGGAATTGGTACACGACGTCTCTGGCGATAGTATCGCCGAAGATTCGAAGGTCCAGCAGCTTCGTAAGGATATTCGCCACCCATATCTTTGGTTTAAGGGATAATTGTGACTGAGAATGAGGTTTTGGTGTTGTATTTATAGGGTCAGAAATTTGAAACGTTTGAATTTCAAACGTTTGAAAACTAGCGGTTGAAATTCAAACGTTTGAATTTCAAATGTTTGAAAACGGGCGGTTGAAATTCAAACGTTTCAATTTCAAACGTATGAAAACTGACGGTTGAAATAATTTAAATATTTAAATAATTTTTTTAAATATTTAAATTATTTAATTAAATATTAAAACATATTTTTTTAATATTTAAATATTTTTTTTAAAAATTTAAATATTTTTTTTAAATAAAAATGTAATGTTTTTAGTTTATTTAAAAAAAAATTAGTGATGAAATGTGATGGAATGTGAACACCGCCGCCTGGGTTTAGTGATAGAATATGATAGAATGTGATAGAATGAGGTGGCAGAATCTGATTGAATGTGATAGTGTGATGGGTGTGATGAGTTTATGACCACCCCTTGTGGCCTTAGCAGAGCCAATAGAACTCCGGTCACATTCCGATCAACACTTGACAAGTTGAACTGTTGAAGAGCTTAAAAGATTTCATGAGCTTCCTTAATTTTGTTTTAGTTTACAATGTTTCAGTAATTTTAATTCCATGTTAAATTTTTTAAGTCATATGTAGCAAGGTAATAAGAACTAATTATATAAGATTTCATGAGCTTCTTAAAACTTCAGATTCACCATCTTTTAATTTCCAAAAGGAAGATGTTTGTAACCGAAAAATGATGTTCCAAGAAAGGGAGAAGCAGATCATGAACACACCAAATATTAAACAGTTGGTTGTGGCTGAGTCTCAAATGGATTTAATGTCACCATGAGTTCAAGCGAGTCTTTGGAGATCGCTTTTTGTCACAATCACAAACTCCCTTCATGCGTGGGTAAATATTGTCGCGGCAAGAAGCACTCACCATTGAAAAAGAGACAACTCATATAGCGATGTTAAATGTCCTCATGGCCTTCGACCCAAATCTTCACTTCCCCTCCAATGCTAAAATAATACTACGTGATCTAATGTGTTGTAACGTTTCACATTTTTATCTAGCTTGTAATAAAGGATGATATTCAATAAAACTTCAAATCTTGACGTTTCGGGCGTAACAAAATTTTTCCTATCATTTTTATTCAAGTTATGATCATATGTATATATAATTGAATAATTATAACCTTAAAAATGTTCAAAAAATAAAAATGTGTGGACCGGGACTCGAACCCGCGTCCACCACATAACCAAACAAGGATTCAACCAGCTGAGCCACAAGCCTTTTGTGTTCTAAATCCTACACGTAATAAATTTAACTCTTGTTATTTACACCTGTTGACTAATAAAGTCAAAAACCGTGTCAAATCCATTTGATTAACCTTCAAATCCAACGAATTTCCTGATAATTAGTTGAAGGAAGTTTGTTAGCGATATAATCGGCCTTATCCCCACAACGATTTCAAATTTAACAAGCCAGAATACCCGTATAACTCTCGTGCGACTCGTTCGTTCAATTCAAAACCAATAACATTCAATCCGTTAAGATAATTATAAATAGGACTCTCCTCTAGAGCCTAATACCACAGATAAACAATATCCCACGATCA
The DNA here is from genome assembly GCA_028751855.1 of Ambrosia trifida. Classification (NCBI taxonomy): domain Eukaryota; kingdom Viridiplantae; phylum Streptophyta; class Magnoliopsida; order Asterales; family Asteraceae; genus Ambrosia; species Ambrosia trifida. The sequence goes on along the minus strand of CM054122.1, from coordinate 214,202,477 downwards.
ATTTCTGTTATAAAACGCTTTCAATCCAGTTTCAATCGTCTTTTTTGGCTTCGTCTTTGATCGGATCAAACGAGCAAAAGACACACTGTAAGCTTTAATTTGTTGTTTGGTTTTGTTTTTCGGCATGTTATAAACAATAGCCCCAATGTTTCAGGGGCTATTGAACTCTGTTTTGATCAATTATAATAGCTAGGGTTCGAATATATTTTTTTGGGGAAGAAGGATATATGTACGTAATGTTTATAATTATAACTGTATAAATAACATCACCAACGATCAGTTGGTAATCAGCAGCTTGGTTAAAACGTGGGAACCGGTTGTGGATGGGAGTTCGAACCTCAACTCCACGTTTTCTTTTCTTTTTTTAAACAAATCAAGATTTAAACCTAGTAGCCCTTATAATTAATTTAAACCAAGAGTTATTCGTTCTCAGGGTCAGACCAGTTGGTCTGGCTTGTGATTTTAAAACCAGGGAACCGGCCAAGGACTCGGGTTCGAGCCTTGGCACATACAACCGTTTTTTTTTTATTTCCTTTATACGTATATAATCTACATTTATTTTTAAAAATAGATTTTAAATACTAAACATGGTTTATAAATTCTACAAAATTTATTTTAAGTTAGTCTTATGATAAAGTTTAATATCCAACTTTTAGTTTTTCAAAAATTATTTATTTATTATATATTATAAATATTACAAGTTTATTCATTTATAACTTCAAAATTCTATAAAAATATCAAAACGACTTTATAAAATCCCACAAAAATTATTTTAAACTTATAAATCAATAAAAATTTCAGAAATAAATTTTATTTCAGAAAAATCATTTATTTAATATTTTTAATCGATTTTTGTTATTTTAATCATAAATAAATCATAATAAATTCATTTTTCATTATTTTTACATCAAAACTTCACATAAATTATTATTAATCATTTAGATCAGAAATATAATTTTTTGATTCGAAATTTATAAATTTTAATATTTTTAAATATTAAGTCTATATTTTGACAAATAAGTATTAATATATAAATATTCATTAATTAAGAAAATAATTTTATAAAAATTATTTTCACATTTTTTACATTATAATACAACTACCTTTAGTTAATATTGGTCGGAAATATTTTTTTTATTAATTATTTCTTTATTTATTAAGTTATTAACAATTATTCAAATTTAAAATCAATTATTAATCCCCAAATTAGGAACCCTGGCATACTTTAGACTAGAAAACTTAGACTTATTAAGTTTTCCCAACACTTATTTATTACCTTGAAATAGGGTGATATTTGGAGATACACGAGCCACATTTATTTATATATCAAGGGTCTTCGTTCTAACACTAAGGTGAGTTTACATAGCCCCTTTTTCCAATCACTATTTTGGGGTGAAACATGTTACAATATTCAATTTACAATTCAATCATAAGTGTCTATGTGTTATTCTATGTTGCATTATGTCTTAAACATTACTAGGGTAAGCACATTATTCTAGCATAATCATTAACATTGATCAGCCGACGGTATCCAATGATAGATTTATTGGACTGACAATCCCACCCGGATACGTGTACCTCCTACATAGGTAGCGTGGGTGATTGTTATCGAACACATAACATAATCGAGTGAACCATATGCGTATGGGATGGACCACAGTATTCTAGTCTCAAGGGTTGATTATGCACTCGATTTACCTAATAGTTTGTTTTCACATATGGACTAGACTAGCCATGACACTCGAATTGTACAACATTTTTTTTATTCAATATACAAACCTATATAATTCTCACCAACATTTTGTTGACCCAAAAACATTTTCAAAATTAACATGTTTCAGGTAACAATGAAGCTGAAGCTTAGGGTGTGCTTGAAGAAGTTATTTGAAGTTGTTTGATTTATTTCATGTTATGTACTAGCATTTCAATTTCTTAGACAATGTTTCTTTTGGATATTATGCTATGAATAAAGTATTTAAAATTCAATAAATACCATGTGCTACTGAAACAATCATCAATACGTGACATCCCGATGTTTTCGCCATCAGTTGGGGTGTTACAGATTGGTATCAGAGCCATGGTTATAGGGAATTAGGTTATTAGAAAAATAATCTAGTCTATAACCATAGGATTTAAAACAGTACTTGCTTCCCCTACTTGTAACCCTATTTGCTTCCTTATCATTTTCCCTATTCCACACCCTATACTACCCTAGTCCTACGAGTTGTCTACTCTTACTTGTATGCTGCAATCCTGATCCACCTTTAGATTAATAGGACAAAATCCTCAGGTTTAGCCTGAACCAACTTGAGATCTCGTCGAAGTTCTAGATTTTAATAGCGAACACGTGCAATCTGGAAGGGTGAACGCCTGTATTCTGAGTCTTTGGTCTAGGCTGGCATTGCGCATATATCCCAATCAGACGAGGGACCCGGATGCCTACCTGGGAATTCTCGGGATGAGTGTTCACTTATAGGCTAAAGCATGTCTTCACTATGTTATTGGAATCTAGAATCTTTGATAAGTCAACGTTTTCGTTTATTCGTTTTAATTAATGAGTAAATGATTACATTCCTTATATTATCTCATTCATTCCATGTCTCATTGAACCTTCATTGTGTCTCTTGCAGATCATGCCTCCTCGTCGCAGCACTCAGAACGAACAGGATGGTGAGAGCAACAACAACAATAACAACAACAACAACCACGACAATGAGGTTCAACTTGCTGCGATCGTTTCCCAATGAATGGCTCAACAGATAGTGACACTAGTTCCCAACTTGGTGGCTCAAGTCATTCAGATGAGTGGAAACGGTAATGGGAACGGTAATCGCAACGGGAACGAGAATGCTCACCCTGCTTGCACTCTCAAACACTTCAACACTTGCAACCCTCCTAAGTTTAGCGGGGACGAAGGCGCGACTGGTCTCCTTCAGTGGTTCGAGGGTATCGAAAATACCTTCATTAATAGTGAGTGTCCCCCAATAATCTCAAAGTTCGCTATGCTATGAGCGTCCTCCACAATAGGGCACTCACATGGTGGAATGAAGAGAAAAGGACTCGTGGAGCTGAAGTCGCACTAGCTTTGACTTGGGAGCAAGTTAAGGATATTATGAAAGAAGAGTTATGTCCTCGTAATGAAGTCAAGAAGTTAGAGGATGAGTTTCACATTCTGGTCCAGGACAGTGGGGAGAATCTGGCCTACAACACTCGTTTCCACGAACTGAGCCTCTTGCTACCACATAAGGTCACAACCCTCCCTGTTGCTATTGAAAAGTATATTGGAGGTTTACCTATGCAGATTCAGGATACTGTGTGGGGAAGAAATCCTGCCACTCTCAAAGAAGCCAAGCGCCTAGCTGCTACTCTGACTGACAACCATGTGAAGAATGGCACTCTTTTTTGAAAGGATGCAAAGAAAGCTGTTGTGAAGGATACTCCTCAACCTGCCAATGAAGTTAAGTCTGAGCCCTCGACCAACAAAAAATGCAAGGCAAGAAATTTTGCTGTCGTTGCCGCTCCTCCACCCGACAAGAAACCATATACTGGACCCCATCCCATGTGTAATACCTGCAAGTATCACCACCCAACTCAAGCACCTTGTCGTTTTTGTACTAACTATCAAAGGTATGGGCATCTCGTGAATGTTTGTCGAATTCCTCCTACTAATGCCCCTGCTGGTCCAAATAACCCTGCTAGAAATGCTCGAGCTCCCAACCATCAAAATGATAGGCCTACTCGTGGTCAGTGTTACGAGTGTGGCAGCACAGATCATTACAGGAACACGTGCCCTAATCGTGGAAACCAGAACCAGAACCAGAACCAAAATCGTAACCAGAACCAAAACCGTAACCAGAATCAAAACCAAGGTGCTCATGGTCGCGCGTACAAAATCAATGTTGATCAAGCCCGCAACAACAATGAAGTGGTTAATGGTACGTTTCTTGTTAATAACCACTATGCTTCCATACTATTTGATTCGGGTGCTGATAAGTCGTTTGTGTCACTAAATTTTGAACCCCTACTTAACATGCCCCAAACCAACCTAGAGGAACCCCTAGTGGTAGAAGTAACTAATGGGAAATCTATCTCGATTGATTCTGTTATACGAAACTGTGAGTTGAACCTTGACGACCATACTTTCTCTATTGATCTCATTCCTATGCATCTTGGAAGCTTTGATGTCATAGTAGGCATGGATTGGTTGTCGACCCATCGTGCTGAAATCTTATGCTTTGAGAAAGTTATTCGCATCCCTCTTGTATCTGGTGACGTTTTGAAGATTTATGATGAGAAACCTTGTGGGGAACTTAAACTCATGTCTTGTACGACTGCTCAAAAATACTTACGAAAGGGGTATATGGCTTTCTTGGCTAATGTGATAGAAAAGAAAGACAAGGGAAAGAAAATACAAGATATTCCAATCGTTCGGGATTATCCTGAAGTTTTTCCAGAGGATCTACCTGGTTTACCTCCTTCTCGTCAAGTGGAATTTAGAATCGACCTTATACCTGGTGCTAATCCGATCGCCAAATCTCCTTATCGTCTTGCACCCTCTGAGATGCAAGAGCTCGCCAGTCAACTCCAGGAACTCTCAGATAAGGGTTTCATCCGCCCCAGTTTTTCTCCTTGGGGAGCCCCTGTTTTATTCGTCAAGAAGAAGGATGGATCTCTCAGGATGTGTATCGATTATCGTGAGGTTAATAAACTTACCATCAAGAATCGTTATCCTCTACCCAGAATTGATGATCTTTTTGACCAACTTCAAGGAGCAACTCATTTCTCGAAGATCGACCTTCGTTCTGGTTATCATCAGCTTAGAGTTCATGAGGAAGATATTCCCAAAACAGCTTTTCGCACACGTTATGTTCATTACGAATTCATGGTCATGCCCTTTGGATTGACCAACGCTCCCGCAGTGTTTATGGATTTAATGAATCGAGTTTGTAAACCTTATCTCGACAAGTTCGTGATCGTCTTCATTGACGACATTTTGATTTATTCCAAATCAAAATCCGATCACGAACAACATCTTCACTTAATCTTGGATCTCCTCAAGAATGAACAACTGTATGCCAAGTTCTCAAAGTGCGAATTTTGGCTTAAGGAAGTTCAATTTCTGGGTCACGTCATCAACGAGAACGGAATTCATGTTGATCCCGCAAAGATCGAAGCTGTCAAGAATTGGAGTGTTCCTAAAACTCCAACAGAAGTTCGTTCCTTTCTTGGTCTAGCTGGTTATTATCGTCGATTCATTGCTAACTTCTCCAAGATCGCTGCTCCTCTCACTGCCTTAACTCATAAGGGTAAACCTTATGAGTGGGGACCAAAACAAGAGGAAGCATTCGAGATTCTTAAACAGAAACTCTGTGAAGCTCCTATCTTGACCTTACCCGATGGAAATGATGATTTCGTGGTCTATTGTGATGCATCAAACCAAGGTCTTGGTTGTGTTCTTATGCAACGAGGCAAGGTTATTGCTTATGCGTCCAGACAGCTCAAGATCCACGAAAAGAATTATACCACCCACGATCTAGAATTGGGTGCAGTCGTCTTTGCTCTCAAAATTTGGAGACACTATCTTTATGGTACCAAATGTGTGGTGTTCACAGATCACAAAAGTCTCCAACATATCTTCAACCAGAAGGATCTTAACATGAGGCAACAACGTTGGGTTGAGTTACTTAACGACTATGACTGTGAGATTCGCTACCATCCTGGCAAAGCCAACGTTGTGGCAGATGCACTTAGTCGTAAGGAACGCATCAAACTTCATTGTGCTAGAGTTCGTACTGATCTTCAGGACCGTATTCTCCAGGCTCAACATACCTCAGCCATTCAAGGTAACATGTATGAGGAAATGTCTTGTGGTGCTGAGAATCAACTTGAAACTAAATCTGATGGTCTACTTTATTTTCTCAATTGACTTTGGATTCCTGACCGCGATGATCTTCGTACTTTCCTTATGAACGAGGCTCATAAGTATCGTTATTATATTCATCCTGGTGCTGATAAAATGTACCAAGATCTTCGGTATTCGTATTGGTGGCCTGGTATGAAGAAGGATATTGCTCTTTTTGTAGCAAAATGTCTCACATGTTCCAAGGTTAAGGCTGAACATCAACGACCCTCTGGTATGCTTGAACAACCAGAGATTCCTGTATGGAAATGGGAGAGCATAGCAATGGACTTCATCACTAAACACCCTCGTACACCCAAAGGTTATGACAGTATTTGGGTAATCATCGATCGCTTGACTAAGTCAGCTCATTTCTTACCGATCCGTGAGAAATATTCTGTGGAAAGGTTGGCAAGAATGTACATGAGTGAAATTGTATGTCGCCATGGTATACCTTTGGATATCATTTCTGATCGTGATGGTCGTTTCACCTCTCGTTTTTGGGATTCCTTACAAGACGCTTTGGGTACCAAGTTAAACCTGAGCACAGCTTACCACCCTCAGACAGATGGTCAGACCGAACGAACCATCCAAAATCTTGAAGATATGCTCAGGGCTTATGTCATCGATTTTGGTGGCGCATGGGATTCTTATCTTCCTTTAGTTGAGTTCTCATACAATAACAACTACCATGCCAGTATCAACATGGCTCCATTTGAGACACTTTATGGTCGTAAATGTCGTTCACCTGTCTGTTGGACTGAGATTGGTGAAGCCCAGATCACTGGTCCTGAACTGATCCAGGAAACTACAGACAAGATTCAACTGATCCAAGATAATCTTCTTAAGGCTAGAAGTCGACAGAAGAGTTATGCTGATAAACGTCGAAAGCCTTTGGAATTTCAAGTCGGGGATCTTGTTCTTCTTAAAGTATCTCCTTGGAAGGGAGTGATTCGCTTCGGGAGAAAGGGAAAACTAGCTCCTCGTTATGTGGGTCCTTTCAAAGTGCTTGACAGGATTGGAAAGGTGGCCTACAAACTTGATCTTCCACCTGAGCTAAGCAATGTTCACCCAACTTTTCATGTTTCGAATCTGAAGAAATGTTTAGCCGATGAGAACCTCCATGTCCCTCTTGAAGATGTGCAAATCGATGAAACTATGCACATTGTTGAGAAACCTTTTGAAATCATGGATACTGGAGTCAAGAAGCTTAAGCGCAGTCGCATCCCGATTGTCAAGGTTCGTTGGGAATCTAAGCGAGGTCCGGAGTTCACTTGGGAACGCAGGGACCAGATGAAGTCTAAATACCCACACCTCTCTCCCGCAAACTCTCCAGCTCCAACTTCGGGATGAAGTTCCTAAAAGTAGGGGAGACTGTAACGTTCACATTTTTATCTAGCTTGTAATAAAGGATGATATTCAGTAAAACTTCAAATCTTGACGTTTCAGGCGTAACAAAATTTTTCCTATCATTTTTATTCAAGTTATGATCATATGTATATATAATTGAATAATTATAACCTTAAAAATATTCAAAAAATAAAAATGTGTGGACCGGGACTCGAACCCGCGTCCACCACATAACCAAACAAGGATTCAACCAGCTGAGCCACAAGCCTTTTGTGTTCTAAATCCTACACGTAATAAATTTAACTCTTGTTATTTACACCTGTTGACTAATAAAGTCAAAAACCATGTCAAATCCATTTAATTAACCTTCAAATCCAACGAATTTCCTGATAATTAGTTGAAGGAAGTTTGTTAGCAGTATAATCAGCCTTATCCCCACAACGATTTCAAATTTAACAAGCCAGAATACCCGTATAACTCTCGTGCGATATTATGCTATGAATAAAGTATTTAAAATTCAATAAATACCATGTGCTACTGAAACAATCATCAATACGTGACATCCCGATGTTTCCGCCATCGGTTGGGGTGTTACATGTGTTACCTTACTAAAAACCATACAAAGACAACTCGGCGGACACAACTTATTCAAGGGGGAAAGGGTACGTGTATACAACACTCAACAAACTAAACGTACATCTTTCAAGACTTGGGGTCCGATTTTTGGCTGCAATTGCTTGGCTTGATCTAACGAACAACTATTTTCCCATACTTTTGCAAAATTGCCTTGTGAAATAATCGTCAGGGTTGTTAATCTTAGCTACATGTATTTTCGACCAACTTCTTAAAACAGGTGAGGCATGATTAATGGTCTTTTTTTTCATAATTTGCTTTGCAGACCTTCAAAATATTATTGGGCCGCCATATATATTACGGCACAATAATATTTTGAAACTTGTACCTAATTGAGATTGTGTTTCATATGGATCTAACAGATATCCATTATCAACATACTCAACAAACTTTGTAATTTTTCAGGCAAAAGAGACTTAAGTCTTGTGTCCCTGATATTTAACAAAATACGTATCTTATGTTATTCCAATCTTAATGTGTTGGGTTCGCAGTTCGCACCATTGAAGAGGTATGACCCAGACTGAATACAACCCTGTGGGTACATTATTCATAATTCTATTTCCGGATACGACAAGTATATATATGATCACCATAACAACTTGCTACATTTAGCCTTGGCTTATGCTAGCTTCACATCTCCTATATTTGCATACATGCACCAAGCCGATAATCATCGCCGCATTATAACATCACATCATCCCTATTCTTCTTTACAATATTACATCCCATCTCCTATATATATATACACGCAAGCTAGATATATAATATCCATGCATGTAACATTGTAACATCCACAAAAATGAAGACATATTTCTTTCTTTTCATCCTCTTTTCCACACTTTCACTTTCTTCCGCCCAAATTCCATCTGCCATCCTTGACCTTGACCGAAACTTCGTCCGATCAGGCCGAAGCTACTACATCTTGCCCCTCATACGCGGTAGGGGCGGCGGCTTAACCCTAACCCCAACAACAAGAAACCAAACATGCCCACTAGACGTGTCCCAAGAAAACAATGAAGTGAGTAATGGGCTACCATTAGCTTTCATACCACTCAACACTAACAAAGATGACATCGTTCGTGAATCCACTGATCTTAACATTAGGTTCGCGGGTGCAAAAACTTGTGGCCAGCCTGCAGTTTGGAGGGTTGAGGTTGTGAATGGGCAGCGCTTCGTGTCGAGCCGTGGGACCGTAGGGAATCCGGGGTTGGAAACCGTAAGCAATTGGTTCAAAATAGAGAAGTATGGTCGTAGTAGTTATAAGCTTGTTTTCTGTCCTTCGGTGTGTAGCACTTGCCAGCCAGTTTGTGGTAATATAGGTTCTGTGATAGCTAGAAATGGACGTAGAAGGTTGGTTGTGAGTAATGAGCCACTTATAGTCATGTTCAAGAGGGCATGATCATGACTTGTAAGTTGTAATAATATGGTTGATATGCCTGTGTTCTAGTTACTTGTAACAATAATGTTGTAAAAGTATGAATAAAACGCATCCATATATATATACAAGGAAGGATGATCTATGTTCTGTAATTGGTTTTATCGTGAATAAAATAACTTAATAAGTTACTGCTAGTTGCGTTAAGATTGTTGTTTTTAGGCTATAGAAAATAGTTTGCTACTGCTTGTTATTTAAAAGCAAGCTCCCTAATTATTCTTAGGGCAACTTCTTTAAGACGTGTGTGCAACAAGCTATTGCAGAATTTCTTTCAAGATACAATGATTTTCGCCGCTTCAAGGACAACATTCCATAGGGCTGACAAAACAGGTCTTATCGTATTTTAACATGTTAGAGATGACTCGAATAACACAAGTATCAAACATGAATATAACTCGTTTAACTACTTTATATCTCATATTTATAATTCAGTTGCATGTTTTATGTACCAAAAAAGAAAAATGATGGATCATAGCCTCTTAATTTCAATTATTTTTAAAAAGGATTAAAAAATCACATAGTGTATTTTATTTTTTTTTTTCATCAAAAAGGTGTTAATCATAGGCTCCCACTATTTGCACAAGCAAAATTTTTATCCACACAACCCTCTACGGGCCGTAGAGGCCTCTACGGCCCGTATATAACATTTTTTCTTGTTCTACGGGCCGTAGAGGCCTCTACGGCCCGTAGGTAATCATCACAATGATTGAATGATTGTCAATCATTGGTAATGATTACCTACGGGCCGTAGAGGTCCCTACGGCCCATAGAAGAATCAAAACTTATTTTAGCAGAATGGAGGGCAAGGATGGGAAGGATAAGTTTGATTTGTGTGACCTACGGCCCGTATAGACCTCTACGGGCCGTAGAAGGCTAAAAAAACATAACAGTAACTGTACGAGGTTCGATCTTGGGGACATTATCACACAAACACACAAGTCGTCTCGATATAAACCATAAACCAATATAAACACAAAGTCGTCTCGATATAAACCATAAACCAATATAAACACAAAGTCGTCTCGATATTAACCATAAACAAATATAAACAAAGTCGTCTCGATTAAACCATTAACATAAATGTTCAAAATAAACCATTAACATAAACGTTCAAAATAAAACTAATCGTTTATATACGCAACAAAATAAAACTAAAAGTTAACAGAAGCGTTCAAAATAAAGATTGTTTAAATACATAAGATGATCAGAAATAAAACATCGTAGAGTCAGTCGGCGGCGCGGTCCCGGGCTCCTGCGAAGACGTGTCGGGCTGCTGGGAGGACGTCACGGGCTCGTGCGTGCTGGTCCCTAAAGTCAGTGGGACACGAGCCTGCATGCCTAGGTGGCGATACATATCCTGCTGGCCAGCAATCAACCAGCGCATCGCGTCGTCCTGCCGATCACGCCACTGACGCGTATCGGCGTCCTGCTGCTGACGCCAGGTGTCCTGCTGCTGACGCCAGGTGTCCTGCTGCTGACGCCAGGTGTCCATCTGCTGACGCCATGCACGCATCTCGACAGCCTCCTCGGCAGCCGCACGAACGTCCGCCCTAACATCAGGAGGCAACCTGAGGGAGTGATAAACGCGCGCCGGTATCTGCAAGTCCTCAGGCTGCTGCTGAGGCATCTCGACGTCCCTAAGACCGCCCCCCTCCTGCTCATGCACAAACTGCAACCCGACCTCCACAGCATCACCTGCAATGGATAACAATAAATAATTAATAAATAATAATAATATTCCAGGATTTTATAAAAAAATTGGGCAGAGTTTCCCCTGTTTTTAGGCAAACCAGACAACACAAGTTGTCTACAAGTTTCCCAAATAATAATAATAATAAGTATAATAATAATAATAATAATAATAATAATAATAATAATAATAATAATACCTCTAAGGCCCCGATGTACTAACGGCTCATGCACAAACTCCACGCCACCGGGACCAATCAGATAGTGGAACTCATCATGATCCGGCGTCTTCGTCTTCTTCGCCGCACAAAGCATAGCCTTCATCGTGGGTAGACCTATTGGGCTGAAAGAAACTCAAAAACATTAACATTAATAATAATAATAATAATAATAATAATAATAATAATAATAATAATAACATTAATAACCGAAATACCTGGGCGGTAGTGACGGAAACCGATTACGGTTAACATAACCGTAATACTTCACGCCATCGCAGCGCTCAGCAATCCTGCTGATGAGCCCCCCGCATGGGATGCCTCCCTTCAACGGCTTATGGGGGAAGGAGGCAAAAAACTCAGCCATGACCCGATGCAAGGCAATCGGCTTGCCGGTGAGTATGCAATGCAGGTACATCAGGTCCGTCTTCGTCACCCGCTCGTTACTATTCCCCCGTGCCGTTAGGGAATAAGTAATGCAACGGTGAATGTAACGAACTACGGGGTGACGAATGTTGGATGCCCTGTCACACCTCTCCCTGCACAGCATAATAATAGTAATAATAATCAGAACAAAGATATTGAAAAATAATAATAATGATGATGATAATAATAATAATAATAATAATACTTCTGTGCCGGGTTGCCGAACTCGGGACCGCCAATGGTGGGCCACCACGCATAGAGGTCGTCATCAGCGACAGTAGTCACCGCCCTAGTGTAGACATCCTGAACATTAACATTAACATTAACATTTCGAATAAGAACAAAAACAAAAATAATAATAATAAAAATAAAAATAATATTAATACCTCTACAAGGTCGTCGCGAGTGTACCACCGGATGTGCGTAGCCCACTCATCTAGAGAATAACCATACTCAACGCCGAGTATGGAAAACTCAATATCCCTCGGTGGGCGGCCTGAAGATCCGGCGCCCGACGATCCGGCGTCCGACGATCCGGCACCGGGCGGGCGAAACCGAAAGGTGGATAGAAACTCTATCACCAACGGCCTATGGGACGGCGCGCAAAAGTCGTCGAAAAACCTGTCCAGTGGGCTCCCTTCCGGGATCCACTGTCGGGCAATCGCCTCAGCACCCCTACACTCCCGAAGCGCGGCCCAAGAAATCCCACGCGCCGGCACAATCTTCTTCTTCCTCAACCTATGAAATCTGGCACCCGCGTAATCGACTCGCAGAAAAATGCAATGCTCATAGCCTGACATGTCACCCCCTGCCATGTCAGTCCCCGCCTGCACCGCGGCCTCATCCTCCTCCTGCTGCTGCTCCTCCTCCTCCTCGCCCATGTACTGCTCGTCTACAAAATCTGCCATAACTGCAAAATCAAAGAATATATAGTTAGTTAGGGCGTTTCTATAATTAAGGTGTTTCAAAAGAATCGCCAAAACTAATATAGTTTTGGCGTTTCAAAAGAATCGCCAAAACTATATAGTTTTTGGCGATTCAAAAGAATCGCCAAAACTAATATAGTTTTGGCGATTCAAAAGAATCGCCAAAACTAATATAGTTTTGGCGTTTCAAAAGAATCGCCAAAACTATATAGTTTTGGGCGATTCAAAAGAATCGCCAAAACTATATAGTTTTGGGCGTTTCAAAAGAATCGCCAAAACTATATAGTTTTGGGCGATTCAAAAGAATCGCCAAAACTATATAGTTTTTGGCGATTCAAAAGAATCGCCAAAACTATATAGTTTTTGGCGATTCAAAAGAATCGCCAAAACTAATATAGTTTTGGCGATTCAAAAGAATCGCCAAAACTAATATAGTTTTGGCGTTTCAAAAGAATCGCCAAAACTATATAGTTTTGGGCGATTCAAAAGAATCGCCAAAACTATATAGTTTTTGGCGTTTCAAAAGAATCGCCAAAACTAATATAGTTTTGGCGATTCAAAAGAATCGCCAAAACTAATATAGTTTTGGCGTTTCAAAAGAATCGCCAAAACTATATAGTTTTGGGCGATTCAAAAGAATCGCCAAAACTATATAGTTTTTGGCGTTTCAAAAGAATCGCCAAAACTATATAGTTTTGGGCGATTCAAAAGAATCGCCAAAACTATATAGTTTTTGGCGTTTCAAAAGAATCGCCAAAACTATATAGTTTTTGGCGATTCAAAAGAATCGCCAAAACTATATAGTTTTTGGCGATTCAAAAGAATCGCCAAAACTATATCAAACCATTATCTACAACCATCAACAATAATCAACAATTATCTAAACCCTAAAAAAAACTGAAAAAAAAAACTGAAAAAAAATTATCAACAATAATCAACAATAATAACAATTATCAACAATTCTATAGGATATTCTACAATTATCTAAAAAAAAAAAAAAAAAAAAAAACTGAAAAAAAATGAAAAAAAAAAAAACTAAAATCAACAATTATCTAAACCCTCAACAATAATCTACAACTATTAACTAATTTAAACATAAAAACTAATTAAAATTAACTTTAAAAAAAAATACCTTTTTCGAAATGGGGATGGATTCGGGTTGAAAGGAGGGTTTTCGTGGTCGGATTCGGGTGGTGGTGGTGGTTGCAGTGGTGGAGAAGGAAGTGGTGGTGGTGGATTAGGGTGGTGGTGGTGGATTAGGGGCGGCGGTGGTGTTTTGGATGAAAGGGGCGATGGGGTTAGGGTTGGGAAAGTGATGTGTGTTTTGATCTGTTCGTCTGTTTCAAAAGTGTTTTAATAACTTTCCTACGGCCCGTATAGGGCTTTACGGGCCGTAGATGGGCATTAAAACTTCTTCTACGGCCCGTATAGGTCTATACGGCCCGTAGGTAAAAAAAAATTTAAAAAAACGGTTGGGATGAGGTTCGATCGTGGGCCTATCCATTCTCACACACACACATACACACTTATAGTAACAATGGGGACCATCTGGGCTACCAGTTCGCTGGTTTATATCCCACAAAAATAATATATAACATCTCACTAAAAACTCAACTTTTTTTAAAAAAAAAGCTCTTTTACGGCCCGTATAGGTCTATACGGCCCGTAGACAAAAAAAATTTTTAAAAATAATCCTCCTCTACGAGCCATATATGGTCTCTACGACCAGGATCAAAAAAAAAAATTTAAAAAGCTTTACGGCCCGTAGAGTCCTATACGGCCCGTAGAGACACAACTTTTTTTTAAATAAATTCTGATTTGTATATTTAAACTATAAAAAATGTTTGAAAAAAAAAATTCATACGGCCCGTATAGACCAATACGGCCCGTATACAAATACCTTCTACGACCCATATATGGTCTTCTACGACCATCTTCCAGAAGCCTACGGGCCGTAGAGGTCTATACGGCCCGTAGCTGAATTAGCAATACGGCCCGTATAGGCCTCTACGGCCCAGTAGTAGTTTTGTTTTTTTTTTTTATTTTGTTATTTTTAATTAGGTGGTGTAGGTTTTTTTTATAAAAGAACATTTTCATTTCATATTTTATATCTAAAATATAAATAAAAAATAAAAAATGTACTTAATAAATCATTATACATTATAAAAACAAATTTACACCGAACTATTAGAAGAATCAGGACAGCCTGTTAGGTCAAACCACTCTGGATCTGTTTGAGATAGCCTACGCCCCTCATCAAGACGATCCCTGTATAGTGCTAACCATGGGTTGTGATTTACATCTACCCAACGCCTCCATGCTCCGCTCGGATAAGGCATCGGAGCGTCGTCTGCTAGCTTAAGCATGATGAAGTGGTTGCCGTTCACGAAGGCCATCGAAATGACCCGATGTTGTATCACGCTTTCAGGATGAATGTGAATAGGGAAGAATGTGCACGCTCCAAGAGGACTGAAGAATTGAAGGACCACACCAAATGCCTGAGCAATCACTAATCCAGTCAAAGGCATCTCCATCCATTTTGAGTGTGGTGCATTCCCGAGTCCCCTCCAATCTATGGACGAGTATATGCGGGCGAACGCGTTATCGTCGAATCCGTTCAAAATCTCGTACCAGTCCTCATGGTATTGACCCATCAACTCTTCTTTAAGAACGTGGCGGATCAAATCCCAGTCTTCCTCCTCCCTATCCAAAGCCACAGCTACAGATCGGAACCCACAGTTACCGTCTGGCTGAACATCTTGAATATGCGTGACAAACCGTCGATACAGGGGATCAATCTCATGCTTAAATGCTCTAAGCACAAATTTATACCTGTCACAGCCAAACATTGGGAAATCATGATTAGGGGATGTGTACTGTATATATATGTATGTATGTATGTATAAATAGTTATTTATGTACCTGTCCCCTCTTAAGAGTGGATACTTTTTGCTACACACTCTCATTGTATCTCTACCTGGGTCTGATGGCCTACGTCTTCTAACAGGCTCGTCTTCCTACAATGGATAACAATAAAATTATAATAACAATAACAATAATAAATAATAATAAATAATAATAATAATAAATAATAATAATAATAATAATACTAACGTCTTCTTGCGCATCCTCCTGCTGATTTTTTTTCTTTGATTTTGTAGTTGGGCGCCCACGAGTATTCTTTTGTACCTCAGGAGGTTGAGTGTCAGTCATACTTGGATTTACCACCGACTTTATTTTTGACAACATATTTCTCTGAACGCGTGGTGATTGAGACAGCAGTGTCTCTTTGACTATTTCCCACTCACTCGCAAGGTCAGGTTCGCTCCATACTACTTCCGGTTCGTAATTCAGTCGTGTCCAGAAGACGTCTATTTCGGACAGCTGAATTTTTATTCATGTATTCAATAAAATAATAATAATAATAATAATAATAATAATAATAATAATAAAGTAATGGTATTACCTTTATTTATATACGAATCTAATCGACATGCACACGGTAACCCAGAACTCGCGAAAAGCTGGTGACCACAACTCTTTTTTCGTTTCCTCAACTTCTCTATATTTTTTATCTCATTTATCATCTTCTCGATCGCTGCATGGGAAACGTTACCGAGTAGGTCCTCAAAAATCGGTAAGTCATGGTGCACCTTTTTCACAGACAAACTCTCTTCAAACGAGTGGTTTATTGCCGTCTGTTGTGACGTTACCACATCATCTGCAATCATCACAAGTTTGTGGAGCGAGTTGTTAGGCCCCTTAATGTGCATCTTAAACCGTGAATGCTGGCTCTCAGCTCTGTTGGTCGTATACTGACCAAAGTTGTAGTTTGTGTCTGTCCATGCAGAAACAAACCTTTCTTTGTAGTCACGGAGCCAGACCCGGTCTATATATTCAAAAACATCTGTAAAGATAGAACAAAGATATTTGTTAATGTGTGTATGCGTTTTAAACTAAATTAATAAAATATGTACCAGTTCGTTCGTCTTGACATAGTCGTCTGTAGAATCGGTCTAACCAGTGCTGATAAAATGCCGGAGATGAAGATCTACATAATCGCTTAAAAGATTTCACGAATATTTTCCAATCTTCATCTCCAAAGGCTTGTCTGCAGTGCTTCAGTATATTTCGTTGAATGTGCCACCTGAATGCATAACAACAACAACAACAATAATAATAATAATAATAATAATAATAATAATAATAATAAAAATAATAATAATAATAATAATAATAATAATAATAATAACATGTATACCTGCATAACAACTTCGAAGCTGCTGGAAATACAATGTCGCATGCATTCATCAAGGCTTTCTCACAATCAGTAACTATAGCACGGGGCTCCGTACTATCTTCTAGCAACTCTTTAAGCCTTTGTATCACCCACAAGTAGTTATCTTTTTTTTCACGGGAGATGAATGCATGGGCGACAATAAACGACTTGGATGTTGATGTCATCCCCACAACTTGAATAAACGGAAGTTTATGCTCGTTCGTTTTGTAGGTCGCATCAATCATCAGCACATGCGGGAACGCACGCCATAACCTGTGCGAGGTGGGATGGACAAACAAAATATCCTCGATCGCATTTGTCGAGGCATTCCTCCGGGTGAAGTAAACAAATTTTTTTTCCACCAATGTGGCTTCGAGTACCTGCATAGCAATAATAATAATAATTAAAATAATAATAATAATAATAATAATAATAATAATAATAATAATAATAATAATACCTGCATTTGAGTCCTGCCCCCGTATAACAAATGCTTAACCTTAGTTATTGTGTTATGTATGTCTCTTAAGATGCAGTGACTATCCGGGTTTTGTTTTCTAACGGCCGAATGTATGTCTACTGGTGTAACATTTTGAAAATAAAGTGTATCCACCAATTTTAACTCGGCCGGACCCAGCCTCCTAGCATACGCGTGACCCTCGATGTGTTGGAAAGGTTTGTGATTATGTGTTTGGTTTTGGACCTCCAAAATATAACCATCGTGGCCGGAGTGGTATCTCCCTATTAGTTGAAACGGGCAATTACATTTTTTACTGCCCGTCTTTCGAACCGTGGCTACACTATGATGTACGCCACTACGGTCACATCGTATCCATGCCGATGTTACCCTCCTATTCGGCCCCCTGCCTTCAGAAACAGTACGTCCGAATACGGTAATGTAACCATTTTCTTTTGCTCTTTGATAAACCCACTCTGCGAGGTCTTTAAGAGACCTGAATACCTGCAAAATTTATATACGACTTCAAATAGCAACTAATATATACGAGTTCAAATCTCACAAACCCTACGAGTTCAAAATCTCACAAACCCTACGAGTTCAAATAACAACTAATATATACGAGTTCAAAATCTCACAAACCCTACGAGTTCAAAATCTCACAAACCCTACGAGTTCAAATAACAACTAATATATACGAGTTCAAAATCTCACAAACCCTACGAGTTCAAATAACAACTAATATATACTACTTCAAATCTCACAAACCCTACGAGTTCAAATAACAACTAATATATACGAGTTCAAATCTCACAAACCCTAAAACAAATTTAGGTACGGGACTAAATATACGAGTCTAAATGTGTACACGGGTCTAAATATCTCACAAACCCTAAATATACGAGTCTAAATATACACGGGTCTAAATTATAAACAAGTGCAAATACATAAACACACCTGATTCGTTTCGTACGAAACATCCGGGACAGGTTCCTCGCCACCGTTATCACCTCCGTCGTGCCCTGATGCACCAGCGTATTCGTACTGTGGTTGACTTGGCGGAGGCACGTAAAATGACTCCGGTTCTTCTACGTACTCCTGGTTCAAATCGGGCAGCAGGTTGAAACCGGGTAGCAAGTTCAAATCGGGTAGTGCATTCCCGTCACCATAGCGAACAACGGAGCTAACCTCCTCCTCACCACGTTCCACCACGGCTCCGAAAAGGCTTTCCGAGACGTGAGATAGGCTAAACGAATGCTCCCATTCATCCCAAACATTACCGTAGTGACCCGAAGACATCGTGGTAGCTTGAAATCGACCGGATTTTTGTGCACCGCGTGTTTAAATTTTTTTTCGTTAACTGAAGAAAGAAGACAAGGAAGAAGAATATATCTGGACCCTCTACGGCCCGTAGAGGCCTATACGGGCCGTATAGGGTTTAATGCTCCCAACAACCAGGTTTCCTACGGGCTGTATAGCCCTCTACGGCCCGTATAGGGTTAGCTTTTTCAGAGACTTTTCAGACTGACACACTGAATGTCAGACACTTCATTCAATTACCTCGTACCTCGTACAGCCTACGGGCCGTAGAGGTCTCTACGGCCCGTATAGGGTTTAAATGCACCCCACCAAACTCCCCTCTACGGGCCGTATAGGGCTTTACGGGACGTAGAGGGTTGAGCATTTATTACACTGACACCCTCTACGGCCCGTAGAGCCCTATACGGGCCGTAGAGGGCTGTGAAAATTAACTTTTCCTTCTTGTGTAAATAATATCCCCCTAATCATATACCTAAGGCCACAGAGAGTGGCTCGGAAAAACAACTTCGACAACATGTGGGGGTGCGGCATGTTCCATTCCTTGCTGATCGGTAAGGGATGCTCTGTTGTTGATGCCAAAGGTGGAGAGAGGGGGACGGAGAGAGAGCGTGGGCCCCTTTCCAACATTAACGAGTCACATATTGTTTTCATGGTTTTTTTTCTAATTTAATTTATAAATTGGTTGTACCATGAGATGAGAGGCATGTGATTTCATGTGATTGGGCAAGTTATGGCAAATAACAGACAAACAATGGTCAAAGTTGATGTGACGCTTACGTGGAGGAATGAGGTGTTATGGTAGGTGTGGCATGAAGTCTAAGCACTCCTTGTGGCCTAAGATGAAAATGTGAAGCCATTCCAACTTCAGCTTATTGGTAGAGACCTTTACCTATCGGAGAATTCAATTCCGTGCATGTGATGAATTAGATTTGAAATAAAGTTTCGTTGTTTTAAGAATGACAAAGTTGAAGAATGCCGTAAAAGAATGTGATGAATCTTAAATTTGTTTTTAAAGAACAAACTTTTATAAATAATTGAGGTAGTTTTTACTACAATGGTCAGCCCTCCTACTACTATTGGGTGGGTAAACCGGGCGGAATGTTAAAATTTCTATAGCTTGTAAATATTTACAATGGTTTGATCACACAAAAGGTGTACAAGGTAACCCAAAAGGTAAAATTATGTTTTATATCGATCAAAAACCATAAAACAAATATCGATTCCGGTTTTGATAGCACCGATGTGTAAGACCTAACTCGTAAACCTGTGATTAGCATTTAAACTTTCGAGTTTAGGCCTTAATTAAAATCATTCCCGATTAAAACTTTAGTAAATTATGAAAACCCAACTTAGTGAATCCCATACACGTTTGGTTCCAATAAATTTTACATCTTTAACTACAAAAAAAAAACATGTATTAAAGTTTGTGTTTTAAACGGGAAATTCTATTGCGGAAGCTTTTGAGTGTTTAGGTGTGTTCGGTTCTCCTCGCGACTTGATCCTCGCTCCGGGACTTTCAACGAATACGTACCTGGCACCATTACACAAATAATGGTTAGTGGAATTACCAAAAATGCATTTACTATAGAAGAAGTGTCGTTACACATTAATACGGAATGGTCCAGACCAAACGGTCAAAAATAAAAATTTTACCAAATTGACTCAGAATGCCTGAATGGCCGTTCACCCAGAGTGAACGGTCGTTCACTGGGCCACGAACAACAACAAGCTGATTAGAAGGCCTGAACGGTCGTTCACCCTGAGTGAACGGTCGTTCACTGGGCCAAAGCCCTTTTTAACAATTCTAAAAGCATAAGAATCATATTGTCATCCCGTTGGGAACTTATTTAACTGAAAACATAACCCGGTTTGTCTCATTATGACCCGGTTTTGGATATAACCATTAGTAAAACTTTAAAATTCCTAAAATGCCCTTGCAAGCAACAAATCCCATTTAGCCACCCGTAGACGACACTACTTGGTTTAATCCCAATGTTTTTAACCCATTAACTTGTTCGAAAGGCTATAAGCCCTTATGGACTTAGTTTTCCATCAATTCCAATATTTCATCTCTATTAGTCATTGTTAGGCGCATAAACGCGCATAGGACATAATTATGTAAACGACTTACCGATTTGGCACCCACACTTCATGTGGGTGATTTTCATACCCGTACTACTTCGCCCAAGGCATTTATTTAACTACTGACTTACCAGATAACGTTGTTCCGTTTCAAACCTTGATAACTCTTGTCCATAATACTTGGCATCATGTGCCCCATTCCCAAATGCTCACCCATGGATGACTTCCTCGACACACATTAGAATTTGGGATCCGAATGGTGACACGTCACCATTTGACCCATTTGTATATTTTGAAACTCAATGCTTGATATACAAGCGTTAAGTACCGGGTCCCAATGGTGAGAACATCGCCACTTGACCCGTTCATGAGTTGCATACTTCGGATGCAACACTAACTTTGTTACTTACCAATTACCATACACTATTTCTATTCTAGTCTAACATGATTGAACCCACTTAAGGTGTTTTGCCTTGTTTCCATATATCGACTCGTTAATCGTCATAATCAAGTTATAGCCTAACTCTTCAAGATTTACCCCGTTTAATATATTACATTTCTTGGGTGCACATGTCACCTCATTGATTGTCATAAGTTAGTTTATACATAAATTCACATGTTTAGACCCGCTTAGCGGTTTTCACCACTCGGGGTCCTACATTTCTCCCATAACTCGGGGTCCTACCTTTCTCCAATAACTTACTTGGATTCAGCTTTTAAGATTGTCTGCCTTGCCACAAACCCCGAATCCCGAAGTTCCACCAAATGAGACACACCTGTGAGACCAATGCACGCGTGTTTGCGTTGCACCCACCCGAACACAAGGACATCCGCTTGCCTTTGGGTGGACCGCCCCTTAAGTGGATCCGTCAAAAAGTTAACCGGGGCTTTTTCCTAGCTTCGTAAGACGTCCCATAAGACATCCCTAACTAGGTCATGCCTGTACTTTAATCCCCGTAGCTCCTAGCAGTGAAGGGCATGCTCCCCAAATTTATCTAAACAAACCTTTTTACAAACTGGACACGACTCATCAACTAGAAACATGGGAATCATAAGTTTATACTTAATGATAGCCCGATATTCAACAGCCGACATGTGTTGCCCAAGCCCATCAATAGGAAGGCCAATCAAGAAATCTTGAGCATGCGCTCCTTTAAAGCATTCAAACACCGCTTTCTGACGCGGGAACATGGCGAACTTCTCTCCCGTTTAATATATTAGTCATTGTGAAGATCGATTTCCAGGAAATGGAAATCGATTTCTTTTTTTTTTCTTTATTTGACCCATTACAACTTTGGTCAATTGACACACTTAGTTCCTCAAGTTCCATTTCCTTGTTTATTAGATTAAATGACTAACTAGGATAGTCTCTTGTATCTGGTTTTAACCCGATTTAGCTAATAAAAACTAACGGGGTTACATCCCTATTATAACAAAATCCCCGTTTTATTCATTGAAAATGGCATAATTAAGCAAAATTGATTTTTTTTGTGTTACAGATGCCAATACCAATGTTGTTCTGTGGATATCAACATGTTAGGATAAAAGTAAACACAATCGCGTATTTAGTGGGTGAAACTCACGCATTGTGGCGGGGATGTACAACTCCGTTTTCGGTAAAATGTATACCAGTATATCGAGAGGGAAAAAATAATAAGACAACCGCGTATTTAGTTTTTATACAAAATAAACTAATGAAAAGGAAGTTATAAAAGAAAAATATTTCTAAAGGGTTATATTTGTATATTACTTATAGTCTAAGAAGTGAGGGACTAGGGCTGCAAACGAACTGAACTTTCAGCGAATAGTTCACGAACCGTTCGGCGGGAACTTTGTTTGTGTTCGTTCGTTTAATAAAGGAATGAACACGAACAAAAAAAATTGTTTGTTTAGTTAAACGAACGAACATGAACAAAGGTCGCGTTCTTTCGTCTATGTTCGTGAACGTTCGGTAACGTGTTCGTGTGTGTTCGTGAACGTTCGGTAACGTGTTCGTTTAAGTTCATTTATGTTCGATAGTTTAATAGGGTTTTTAATTTTTATAATGTTTTTACATTCTTTAATTTTTATTTATTTTACTCAAATAAATAAATAATTTATGTGA
This sequence comes from Ambrosia trifida, assembly GCA_028751855.1. Taxonomy (NCBI): domain Eukaryota; kingdom Viridiplantae; phylum Streptophyta; class Magnoliopsida; order Asterales; family Asteraceae; genus Ambrosia; species Ambrosia trifida. The sequence continues at coordinate 214,179,659 of CM054122.1, read as the reverse complement.
GATATGTATATAGCTATATAAGATCAACAAACCATACTTTTAGTATAATCATTAAATAAATAATTAATAAAGAGTTCAACTTTAAATAACCCATTAATGAATACTTCAAGTTTAAGATACGAGCTTAGTTTTTTCAGACAATACTTTATTCTGTTTACCAATATTATGTTAAGTATTAAGTTGTTTGTATAATTAGGTTATATTTTGGGTGGATCTAGTTAATTTCTTAGTATATTTAATTTCGATATAATTTGAAAGTTAATATATGTCTCTTTTGTGTAGGGCTGTTTACGAGCCGAGTCGAACAGAACGGACCTTTGCTCATGCTTGGCTCATTTACAAACCGAACCGAGCCGAGCGGCTCGTTTACATCCAAGTTGAAAAGCGAGCGAGCATTGTTCGAGCGAAAAAATTTTCAAGCGAGCGTCGAGCGAGAAACGAGCGAAGAGTAATTTGGACAACCCTGAAATTGGGATGTTGTCTTCAATGTTTTCGTTGTCGAGTGACAGCTAAGGTAGAACTGTCCGATGAGGACACTAATATTGATGTCCGAGTGTCCAACAATGAGGCTTAGGTTGAGGCAATGAGCATACTACAGAGAACAATTGTCGCTTTGTAACATAAGGCGATAAAAGCGACGACTAGGGATGGACGACTAATAACATAAAGAAGTCAAGGTTGTCATTTTACGACTTAGGGTTTTACTAATAAACTAAGTATTAAATTTTTATTTGATAAAGCGGGCTAGTCATATTTTATTTGTATATATTGGGCCAAATGTTATGTATAAATCTGTAAATATTACTATGATTTGTGGGTATATATATAATTATATATATAATAAATAAATAATAATTTATTCGATCCGAACCGAGCGGAGCGAACCTTTGCTCATGCTTGGCTCGTTTACAAACTGAACTGAGCCGATCGGCTCATTCACAACCGAGCGGGCGATCGAGCGAGCAATTTTTGAGCATTTTCCGAACGAGCGGCGAGCGATCCACGAGCAGCGAGCGATTTGAACAAAATTAACAAACGAACATGAACACGAGTGTTTTCTTAATAAACGAACACGAACTGAAAATCTCGTTCGGTAAGTGTTTATGAACTGTTTGTGAACACATAATTTCCTTAACAAACGAACACGAACAAGGCATTGTTTGTGTTCGTTCGATTCGTTTGCAGCCCTAGAGGGGACATAAAAAAGATTATCCATGATGCGGTGTTATGTGGCAGAATTTATCAACTTCATACACACATAAATGTCATACTCAAATGTATACATCAAGGTAAGGCTAAATGTAGCAAGTTAGCAACTAGCAAGTATTTATAGTCATATAACCCACAAATAGAACTAGGAATGATGTATGATACACATCTATCTCAAAAGTATACATTATATATGAATGGCTAACACCCGTGGCAGCGACACACTTGAAAACCCCCAAGATCCGGGTTTACATTGTATATGAATGGCTAAACCCTAAGGCAGCGACACACTTGAAAATCCCCCAAGATTCGGGTTGAATACGACTCACCTATGCCGAGGCGCTTCCAAGTAGAAAAAGGGTCCAATCTTGCAATTGCAATTGCAATGCACTATCCAACGATGTCATACATAACTTAAAATTGGTTCCTTACTAGACACTAGTAGCTTTGGTGCAAACCAAACATGACCTTAACGTTAAAGGCATATGTTCTACAATCTACACATTATATTGACTAGAGAATATTTTAATAATATTAAATATAGTTAACCTTTTATAGATCAAAACACAAGAATTTGGTCTTTCTAAGACCATCCAAGATTATACTATCTTTATTTAGGAAACCATGCTACTTGGAAGCACCTTGGCATAGGTGAGTCGTATCAAACCCGGATCTTGGGGTTTTCAAGTCGCCGCCACTGGGTGTAGCCGTTCTACTTTTGAGTTTTGACATAGATGTGTATCATACATCATTCCTAATTCTATTTGTGGGTTATATGACTATAAATACTTGCTAGTTGCTAACTTACTACATTTAGCCTTAGATGTATACATTCGAGTATGACATTCATGTGTGTATGAAGTTGATAAATTCCGCCGCATAACACTGCATCATGGATAATCTTTTTTATGTCCCGTCTCCTATAAACAGAAGCTAGCATCAGTGTAACACTTAAAAACGGCCTAGCAAACAACAATAATATCCTTCTTTATAATGAAAATATTGTTCTTCATTTTCATAGTCGTCTCCACGCTCTCACTTTCCACGGCCCAATCTACATCCGCCGTCCTTGACATCAACCGCAATTTCATCAGATATGGCACACACTACTACATCTTGCCCGTCATAAGTGGCAGGGGAGGCGGCATAGCCTTAACACCCACATCAATAAACAAAAAGTGCCCACTTGACGTGGTCCAAGAAAACATTGACAATAGAAACGGGTTACCATTGAGTTTCATACCAGCCAACACTAGCAAAGATGCCATCATTCGTGAATCCAGTGATCTTAACATTATGTTCCCGAGTGTAACCATTTGTGGCCAGCCTCCGGTTTGGAGGCTTGAGGTTATCAACGGGCAAAGGATTGTGTCAAGCCGTGGGACTGTAGGGAGTCCTGGCATGAATACATTAAGCAATTGGTTCAAGATAGAGAAGTATGGTGGCAATGGTTATAAGCTTGTTTACTGCCCTATGGTGTGCAACACTTGCAAGCCGATTTGTGGTGATATTGGAGTGGCGAAAAGTGGACGTAGAAGTCTGATTTTGAGTAAGGAGCCTCTAATAGTCATGTTTAAGAAGGCATGATGACTTTATTCTTATCAAGAATGGCTTCATGATATTGTTGTGTTCTAGTTACATGTAATAATAAGAGGTGGTTGTATGTCCTATGTGGATGTTGTAAACGTTATTAAATGATCAATAAAACACAACCATATACAAGGATTCTATTTTCTGTAGGAAAAACAAAACATACCACCCAAAAAGCCTTTTGTATAACTAAATTCAAGATACTTCACAACTTGTTGGTTCAAGATAGTATGTTAAAGATTTAACATTTAATTTACAATGTGAGAGTGTGAAACAGGTGCCTCCCTAGGGCGATTGCATCTCTTTAGTAAGCTCGCCACTGTTGCTCGATAGAATGTCACACGTGTTATGTTGTACATTTGCTGCAAACAAAAAGTAAGCTTGGAGACATGTTCATTGACCAGCAAAATACAAGTAACCATTTTCAGATGAACATGGTATTTTAGTTTGTGGGTCAAAGAAAATATTACCTTTTTATAGGAAACCATGCTACATCTGGCATTTATACACAAGTTCGGCATAGTGGGTTATATGAATTGTAAATACTTGCTATTTGCTACATTTAGCATTGGCTTGTGCTTCACATCCGCCATTGGTGTACGCTTTTGACATGTGTGTATGAAATATAGACCACCGCGTAACACTACATCTTCGATGACCTTCTTCAGGTCCCATCTATAAATACACGCTAGTCATCCTCATCCATGTTAACATTTGAAAACGGCCGACCACAGACGGATATCCTTCCAAACAATGAAGATGTAATTCTTTGATTTCATCGTCTTCTCCACACTCTCAGTTTCTACTGCACAGTCTTCACCTTCTGTTCTTGACACTCTCAGTTTCTACTGCACAGTCTTCACCTTCTGTTCTTGACGTAGACCGAAACTTTCTCAGATCTGGCCAAAGCTACTACGTCTTGCCTGTCTTACACAGCAGATGCGGCAGCATAACGCAGGCCCAAACATCAATAGGTCGGACATGCCCACTTGACGTGGTGTTGTGGCCCAAGAAAACGATGATGTGAAAAACAGGTTACCAATAAGTTTCATACCAGTCAACACTAGCAAAGACGCCATCATTCATGATTCCTCTGATCATAAGTTCAAGATACAAAGGTATCACGGCAATAGTTATAAGCTGTTTACTGCACTACGGCACCTGCAGTCCAATTTGTGGTGATATTGGTGTTGCTAAAGCCTAAAAGCGAACGTATAAGTGTCACTGCAAGCAAGGAGCCTCTAATGGTCATGTTCAAGAAGGCATGACGACTTTTTTTCTCTTCTTGAATGCTTAACATACCTGTGTCCCGATTACATGTAATAATAACAGGTTGTCAATGCCGTAAACCTTACAAAAAGATCAATAAAACACAACCATATACAAGGATAATATGTTCTATAGAAAAACATGCCAAGGACAATATCAGGGTTCTACCTATAGAAACAAACATGCAATTAAGCTAAAGAAAACAACTTTACTCCACAAGTAAAAAAAATTCAACGTTACACTTTAGTGAACTTGAAGAATAACAACTAAGACTGCATAGCATGGTAGTTCTCCAGTTCCTTGTCGAGTTGATCAGCAGACTTGTCCACAGCTGGCTTCCTCCCTCGACCACGACCGCGCCCACTAATTTGACCTCGACCGCGCCCACGACCACCACCAATGCCACCACGCATGTTTGTCATACCACCACGACCGTTTCTTATACCTCCACGGTTTCTATCCCTATAAAGAACCAATATACAGATAAATGTAAAAGATCTCAATTGTTTTCAGGAAATCAGATCATAGTTGCAAATGGTATTAAGATCTGTGGATTCACAAAGAAAACACTAAGAAAAAAAAAACCATCATAAGGACTTACCCGAATGCACGATTAGCTACAATAGCTCCTCTACCCCGACTCACTCTTGACCTGCAAAAGGATTAAGTAACATTAGATCACAACGTTCCCAATATCAAAACCAAAAATGATAATCATTAGAATTCCATATGTATGTGTTAGGAAAAAAATCAAAACTCTATAGACAGGATTTAGTTCTTCTTAAAGCATATACAATTGTTCAAATAAAAAAAACAGAAGCTTTTTTTTTTTTCAAACGCTTCTCAATAGCATTACACCTACGCTTGATAAATCAAAGCTGGTTTCAAATGTAATTCAATTACCAATGCCTGACTCTTGACATAACAATTAACAAAAATATAAGCCTGGCCAGTAAGAAAACAATCAAATAAGTGGCATAGCATAGTGAAAGACTATTCACATAACAAATCCATGAGCTGTGCTTTGTCACTGAATCCAAAAGGCCTTAATCCACTTCCACTTATATATGTCAAGACTTTATTTATAAATTTCTACTATATATCATTACATCACAATAAAACAGTAGCCAACTAAAATGCAAATCAAGCAATAGGCTAAGTTGCTACTTGCTAATTTCACAGAAATGGCAAAGATGCTATTCATCCATACAAATGAAATTAAACCATCAAAGTACCATATTGATGTCTAGAAGAATAAAAAACTTCTTATTTTAATCTAACAGTCACCCACTTAGACTTAATAAAAAAAATGGTGAAACAAAATCAAGAACTTAAAGTCATCTCATCTATGTACTTCCATTTTCTACAGGCAAAACCCAACTTACTTAAAAGTTACTTAGTTATTTGCTCCTTGTATCACTAGACAGTTAATGATCAGCCTTGGCAATGCATGTCATGGTTTATTAGCAAGTTCCCTTTTTAACAAAATTTAAAGCTCAAATCTAGTTGCCCCTACGTAACCAAAAGTACTGTGATATTTATGATATTAGTTTTGCTCAAAAGTCAAAACCCTTTCATTTAGTTTGAAACTAGAAGTTACCTTCCAAAAGGAAGGTTATCATTAGTTTATCATTGTGAAAGAAATAAGAGTAAAGCACTGCAAATAAGTAAATAAAAAAACGCATGAGAAAATAAACATACGTCATCACAACAGTCCTCTGGCCATTCAGACCTCCAACAACATTGACACGAGCAGAAACAGGAATGTTAGTGTTGGAGCCTTCAATTTCAATCTTCATGGGCTTCCCATCCAATTGTACATTGTTATACCGCTTTAGTGCCTGGAAAGCATCACTTCTTCTAGCAAACAAGACTTCAGCTGAACCCTGTAAAACAAGAGCTTGTAGGTAAGAACTACTATGTAAGGTACTGCTTAGCTTTGCCCTTCACAATCACAAGTGACAATTTCATGAACTTACACTTGGACGGCCATATTTGTCATAATGAATTGCGTATCTTTTCAGCTCCCCAATCTCAGAGAAAAGTTCCTAGAGTTTCAAATCCACCATCAAGAAACTAATACAGAAAGCTTGCTAGGATGAGGTACACGAAACACATATAAAAATAAGTTGCTTAGGATGTACCCTAATATCTTCATTTGTCACTCCAATGTCCAAGTTGGAGATATTTAACTTTGCACCATTATCAAATCCTGGAACACCTGCCGCAGTCAAACTCTCTTCAAGCAAATTGCGCTGCCAAGGGGAATTCTTTGGTTTGCGAAAAGACTGGAGCAAGCATACCAAAAAAATCCAAGTTGGGATAAGGTCAGTCTATTAACATAAGCTAAACAATTCACCGTTCTTCATGACTTAATCGTTTATCATGGCATCATGAATGAATCCAGAAACATTCAAATATTGAAATGATGAAATACTATGTAGAGCTACACTAAACCCACTGCATAAAAAAGTTTTGCTATTGTATAGAAACAAGCTCCAGTTCTGAAGTTCAGGCGAAGGAATCCCCTTTGCTAAAACACCATGAACTAGGAGAGTAACTGATTATTTTGCTGGTGAGATATCGCAGATAAAGCAATAGAATCCGTCATACATCCCCAATAGAAAATAACGATGGGACTAAATTGACCATAAATAGATAGGCATGATTAGAATTTATAAATGAATATAGAAAATTTGTCCCCTGACACCCTCTACTGTTGGCAGATATTAAACTGTTTGAACTTTTGGTTATTTGAAATCATGAAGCTCCTTTACATGATGTAGCAAGCAAGCAATCTAACATAGCAAGGACATCAACAACTTCCGTATCATCGAGCAGATGCACAAGGAAACCCTCGATGCAACCCAAAACAGGGGATTCATTTCAAATGAAGTAGAGAAAGACAATTCTTTAGTAGCAGATCTGATATGAACTTCACCATGAAGATAATCGTGTCATAATACTCCTCACATTTGATTTTTTTAATACAGTATTATGAGGACCTCAAGTTTGGGTTCCTACTCAATTCTTAATCAAATGCATAAGATATCCATAAATTTGAGCTTGCCTTGGCAATAGTATAAGCTGATGGCCGAGCATTGACAGCAAGGGGACCTCTGCGAGGTGGCCCTGTTGGTCTTCCACCACCAAATGACCTCTGTGGACCTCGGCCACCACGAGCCCTACCTCGACCTCTACCTCTAACAGCAGTACGCCTACTCTTAATCATATCATCAAGCGACATATCTAAAGATGCCATTGCAAAGTTCACAACGTAAACAGCCTGTCAAACACCGAAACTCATAAGTGAATTAAATTTATGTGTCCACTTCCAACAATATCAACAGAGCATAATTACACAACATGAAAACATGTACCAAAATTGACAGTAAATGGATGTCATATCATAAATTCATAATACAACTGTCTAAGCATGCATTATAGGCATATGATGCCATAGCAGCAATGATGAATGAATAACTACTAGTGCTTATTAGTTTACTTATGCCTATTACAAGTGTCAAAACAGGTCAGAGACGACACAAGTATCAAACATAAACACGACTCGTTAACTACTTTATATTTCATGTCTATAATACAGTTATATGTTTTATGTACCAAGAAAGACAAATAATGGAGCCTAGCCTCCTAATTTTATTAGACATACTGTATTCAAAAGTCCAACTGCCTAGCATAGTTCTATAACTTTTGAAAATTATTATGCTTATTACTTTCAATAAACATTCACCTATGTTTCTTCAACAGCTAGCAATAAATAAGCTCAGATCTCAAAAACTAAAACTAAAACAATCTAGATCTACAGTCAAAAAGTCAATCAACATTCGAATCTTACTACGCTACATATTACGAACAAAAAATAAATAAAAATATCAAATGCGTTTATTTCAGATTAATAACACAGCTGAGACAATCTAACAATTATTTCATATGAATATACAAAAATTACATGAAATCGACTAGTAACATGAATATACCTGAAGATGGTGAAAGATCTGAGTCGGTAGGATATCTGAGAGACGAACTTAGGATGATAGATGCAGGTAGATGAACGATTATACGGTGATTAATGGAGATATTGATGAATGAAGGTAAGGGATTGAATTAGGGTTTGGGTAGAGAGGCGACTGGGATAAAAGATCAAATGGGTTGACGTGGATTATATGGTAAACGGGGTTAGGGTTTTGTACCCTGCGGGGCTATAATGGGCCCGGTCAACTCTCCCTTTTTTCTTACTCGTCCATAGCATTTGAATTTATCTCATACTTAACCCAATAAACATTATTTTTCCGGGTTGGTTTAGACTTTAGACTATGCGTTGTGGAATGGTGAGAGGGTGTCATATTAGCCGTTGACGGCTAGAACACCGTGTCTCTCCATTATTAGCTATAGCTATTGAAGCCATAGTTATTCCGTTGGTGGACGTTAATGGAAGAAAAGAGGGATGATGTTGGGGCTCACTCCAATCTATACCAATCAAAACTTTTTTTATTATATTTTTTTACTTTTCTTATTTTATTTAATGTTTAGTTAATCTACTACACTTAGTTATTGGGTGAGGTGACAACGCTTTTTGGTCGGTTAATGGGATGTGTTGTTATTCAAGTGTTCCACAACACATAGTATTGCTCCTTTTGATGCAAGGTTAATTTAGTGGCTGGTTTTTATCAAAACACAAACTAACTATTTGTGAACACATATTTTTAGAAAAAGTAGAAGAAGAAATGTTATAAATTTAACCGAAGGCTATAGTATTGCATCTTATGTAAATAAAATAAGACTTAGTTATGTGATGCGTTAAATATGGTTTACGAACCTATGTATTTGGTTCTCAATGTTTATCAAAGAGTAACATATTTGTCCTTTGAATTTATATAATAGAATCATAATATTCATCTACTTACAAAAATAACAATAATAAATCCAAATCGCTTCTACACCAATCATCCACTCAGTGTTTTTCTCCCTTTTGTTGAAAAACAATAATTATATTGATGCCTACCGTTAACCACACATTCTCCACCAAATGAATCATATGATGAGGAACATCTTCTTAAATGTTTAAAAATACTCAACAACCATCCATTTTAGTTTATTTTTGAACTTGGAACAACATACATGTACTTAGTTTAAGTGTAGCTAATCCTAAAGCCATAACTATTTTATCATTGTGCCATCATTTAACAAAGTTCAAGGCTAATTTAAGGATAAAGACATTTGGTAATTTAGTGAAATGTATGTGAGTGATGATGCTTGAATATATTGTTGTGCGAGAGAAGCTAACTGTAACATCGCAAAAATTTCTCCCAAATTTTTGTACGTAAAAGCCTTATTTCGTACATCCTTATCATTAACTATTCCTAACACATAACTTATATATATATATATATATATAAATGTAATAATAATAATAATAGAATTAATAATAACAATCATAATAATAATAGCAAAACAAAAATATATATACATATATATAACTATACAGATTATACAAGCCCACCCCTCATTTTCTTTATATTTTTCGAAGCCCAGATATGTCCAGCCCAAACAGTACGCAGCCCATCAGCTTGGCCCAACTCCCCTCATGTTTGTTTCTTTAAAATATACTAGTGGGGTTACCCGCGCGTTGCCGCGGGCAGTTATGAGATCCATATAATCATCGTAATTATATAAAAGATTTAAAGATATAAGAAGTTATCTATAAAAAGTACGTTATGAGATCCATATAATCATCGTAATGATATAAAAGATTTGAAGATATAACAAGTTTTCTCGAAAACTACAACCAAACTGAGTAATAGTCGAAAAAGATGATGATAATATTATTTAATGAAACTGAGAATAAGAAAGTTTGTGTTTGTGGTAAACAAATATGTAGTTTTTAAAAGGGTGCATAATCAATCTCTATCATATTGGCTGTAGACTTTGTTGATAGCGTCTATGTTGGCTTTGAACCATTCATTGTCTGAGTCGCTGTCGGGGTGTTTGTTGTCGATGTTTGTCTGAATGGGTGTTGTTGGTGAATTGTTAGATCCGTGCGTGGTTTGGAGTGTGTTCATGATATTTCCTTCATCGGTTGTGGGTGAGTTGATGCCTGTAGGTAATTTAAAATGTGTTAGTATGAAAGACATTTGTAATTTAGCCCCATAGTTTTCTACTTCTTAACTGCAGACGGACATTTTAAACATTTGTTAGAAGGAAGATGATACTATAAACTCAAGATAAAAAATTATTAGCCTAAACATCCATTTAGGGGCTTTTCAGATTTACATTCAATAATATCTTATTGTTTAAGGTTAAAGAGTGGGTCGGGTCAAAATGGCCCGTTTTAAAAAATGTATTAATTTGGTTGAGGTCATAACGGGTTCTGACCAACATGGATTATTTAAGAATGAAATAAAATCTATCTTGTTACAGATTTCATGCAATAGGGCTCTTCAAAAAGCGCGTGACCGGCAGCTTCACTCATAGATCAATTGAAAAAAAAAAGGCTAAAAAAACTCGATTTGAAACCGCCTGAGCCGAGCTGACTCATTTTCTAACCAATTAAGCCGAGCTCGAGTTTAGCTCGACTGGGCTATGGTCGTGCTCGTTGGCTCGTTTAACTCCGAGCTTGTGCTCGAGCTAAGCCGAGCCGAGCTGCCTCGTTTAATTTTGAGCTTGAGTTCAAACCCACCCTGGCTCGATTTGGCTCGAGTCGTTTACAGTGTTATATGCAAATACCCTTTTTGATCATTTCATCGATATTTTCTTGAATAATCAACAGGTGACAAATACTAGAGCATTTATACAACTTTTAAGCATGACAATATCTCAAAGTATTCTGATTATAAAATATCACAATATAAATAATAGAATGTAAATGGAAACATAGCAAAGCAAAGAACAAATTTTCAAACAAGAAAAAGAGTGAAGCATACCTATATGTCCCTATTTGGCAGCAATATGAAAGGGGTCATAACTGTTATTAGCGGCTATAGAAGCAGTTTGAAGATCAAGATGTTTCAACAACTGAACTATAACATGAGAATGTCCATTCTCTCAGCCACATTAAGAGGAGTTTCCCCTTCTTGATTTTGTTTAGACAATGCATCAAGTCCAAGATTTTGTAGAATCTTTATGACTTTCGATAGATTCCCTCCCCTACAAGCCAAAGAAGAATCGAATCCCCTCGTTTCCCAGGCGAATCTTTCGTTTTTCTTCTATGCCTTCCATTTGGTCAACATCATAGTCAACGCCCAAAATGGGGTCCAACAATAATGCGAATTTCCCACTATTTAGAATTGGCTTTGCCTAAACACGAACAAATTTGTTTCTTTTAGCAAAAAAACAAATGAAGCTTAAAAAAAACCATATTTGAGTTACATACCCACATAACCAAACTCTCTTCATCCATTGGATGTCCATTGCTTATCGGTTTCCTTCTGGTAAGAAGCTCAAGAAGCACAACACCAAATGCGTAGACATCTATTTTCTTCGTAACTTTTCCGTGTGTAAAGTACTCGGGAGCCAAATAACTGCATTTTATAAGTTCATGAACTAATTAAGCCACTTTCATTTTCTGTAAAAGTGTTTTATCTCAAGATGGTCAAATTGTAAGAACACCAAAGAATATGATATAAAGCTAATCGAAATAAAACTTTATCAGTTTTATTATACTTGCCTGAGATAAAATGACGGGACCTCGTTATAATGCCAAAATAGGTTTTTCAAGGATGGCATTTTTGTATAGCTATGAAACATCATATCTGTGAAGGAAAACTACAAAAATTAGCATGATCTTGAATTAGGAAAATGTGTGTAATACATTACAACAATATATATTTATATCTACGCCTAACATACTACATACAAATGAATATAGATGTATGGAAAAAAGTCAGAGGTAACCTGGAAAAAGGGAGGCGAAGCAGCAAATGTAATGTAATTTGAATAATGAAAATGGCTCAATACATAAAGGAAGAGGATGGTAGGGAGTTGTACCCGATGTAGCATTGAATTGGGTGTTTAAAGGTTTTCAATTACAATGATTTCTTCATTCAATTGATTCAATTACAACTCTTCATATTGCCTTAGCAAAAGCAAGAATAGGGGTAGGATGGGAAACAATTTCTTGTTTTAACTAAAATGCCATTAGTAAAATTACATTGATATCCTTGCAAGTGTCTTAATGTTCCACAAAGTTCCAATTATACCCTTGTGATATAAGCTTAATTTACTTGTACATGTTGCTATAATAGTTGGATGATGTACAAAATTACTATGTTATACATCACTCCTCCTTTATAATGTATTATATATATATATATATATATATATAAAATGCCCCAAGACAGACTCGAACCCGAGTCAGTCCGGAACACACACTCACACAAAACCAGCCGAGCCAGAGCTCATTTCATGATTTAATCCCGATTCAATTTGTATTTAAGGGCTTATTATTTTATTATTTTGTTGTTATTACGCGCTGCTGTGAAAACATACGCGAAATTCTTTTTTTTTCCCTTGTTTGACTATTGATTGAGCATATACTTGGAATCAATTGATTTGTTTCGTGATTACCGGCCTTCTTCAAGTCAAACCCGTATACAATCTTCATTAATTCATAACAATTATAATTAATTTGATGAAAACCAATTGATTCAAAGTCAAACATGCCAATTCGAGCATCCAACCCACCTCCCTATAAATTGAACCCCTCTGGACCTTCACAACTCGCCATTCATTCTTTCTAAACCCCTAATTTCTCATAAAAATCTGTCGTTCTTGGGATTCTTGTTCGAGTTGACTTTGAGGCTTTGACTTATCATTCGTAATCGATTCGGCTTTGTAAGTCTAATTCTTATTGTGGGTTTCATTAATCGGCAGATGCACAACATTAACCCCATGATTAATTGGGTTAATGTTGTGTGAATTACTCGATTGCAAACCTAGGGCTCGTATGCTTAATTGGGGAAGAACACGATTTCTGATATGTTATTTATTTTTAATAAACAGAAACCAACACAACCACTGGTCTGGACCAAGTGGTTGTGTCTGGTACCCCTCAACAAAGCCACGCGGGTTTGATCCCTGCCATGGCAACTTTTTTTTTCTTTGTTTTGTTTTAATCAAAAACAATTAAAATTAATTATATATATATTACTTATATTTTATAAATTCGTTTTAAAATTTTAAAACTCTTTTAATAATTCTACAAAAATTATTTTAAGTTAATCTGATGAAAAAGTTTAACTCACAGTTTTTAGTTTTCAAAAATTTATTTATTTAATATATATAATAATTGAATCAAGTTTATTCTATTATATTTATAAAATTCTATTAAAATATCAAAACAATCTTATAAATTTCCACAAAAATTATTCTGAGTTTTTATAACAATAAACTTTTCTGAAATGATTTTTATTTCAGAAAAATCATTTATTTAATATTTTTAATCAATTTTTGTTACTTTTAATCATAATTAAATCATGATAAATCCAATTTTTAATATTTTTGCACCAAAATTTTATACAAATTATTTCTGATTATTTAGAACAGAAATATAAATTTTAACTAATAATCCTTTAATTTTAGTATTTTTAAATATTAAAGTTAAATTTTGATAAATTGTTATAAATAGAATTAATATTCTATTTTAAAGAAAATAATTTTGTAAAAATTATTTTTATACTTTAAACACATTATTGTGACCATCTTAAATTTAAATTTCATAAAAAGATTTTTGTTTATTTATTTACTAAAATTCTCTCAATTATCAAACATTTTTAATATTAATCAAACGAGCATTTATCCCCAAATTCGAAGCCCTAGAACATATACATTTGTAGACTAGATAGACTTAGACATATTTATTACCTTGTTATATGGTGATATTTGGCATTGTTTGGGCAACACCACTATTCAATTTTTCAAGAAGTATAACATTTTGCTAAGGTGAGTTTACATAGCCCCTTTTTCTGTTTTACATTTTGGGGTGAAACATGTTTAAACATTTTATCCACTATCATTTACTCATTCTTACATTGTTGAAACTTGTGATTCAATTACACTATCATTTACTAATTCTATCATTTGACTGTAACAAAAAGACACAGTACAATCATTAACATTGATCAAGCCGCCTGTTTAGATTATAGCGCTATAGGTCTGACAAACCCATCCCCCCGCATAAATTCAGGGATGATCGATAACAGTAACAACATTTAACTAACTTGCAAGTTAGTCATCAGTCGACACAAGGTTTGGTTGTACAAAGACGCATTGTTACATGTCAGAATCATACTCTATCATCGTACAACTGTGATGGGGCCGACTACGGAGGAGGTGGTGGAAGAAGAAGTTCTTGTCGAGCATGGCAAGATAAAAGAGAGGAAGTTGATGTCCAACACTTATTGTGTTTGGAATCAGGAGGCCTTCAACCGGTTTTGCATTATGTATGGTATTTTGCCGGAATGGGAGCCTACCCTTCCTTCTCTGACCAGCACCGTGCTTTCTGCCGGTAACGGTCAGTTAGCACTATACGAGGCCCACTTTGCTAAGTGTGGGTTTCGCCTTCCCTGCACGCGCTTCCAGGTAGATACTATGGTGGCCTATGGTGTTGGGCCCACACAACTAACCGCCTTCGAGCTTCTGAGGTTAGTTCATTTTGAAGCTTCACGCCGCGCTCTGGACATTGAGCCAACCGTTGAGCGGTTCGGTGTCTTCTACTTCATGGCGCGGGACGAGATGTGGTTCTCGTTTAAGCCACGCCCGAAGGTGCCGCCGATGGCTACTCACACTCCTAAGTCCTTACATTGGGCTAAGGAGAAGTTTTTCTTTGTGAAGAGGGGCGTGATCCCCATCAGTCTCCCCTGGAAGGTGATAGGGGATGGGCAGCGGGTGGCCGACATGCCTGTGCCCAAAGACTTTAAGAAGCAGGCGTGGTTCATCGCCCTTACTTCCAACGCTACTAAGCTGGAGTTCCACAACTTGACAGAAGGCATTTTCTTCCTTCTTGGGATGAGCCGCAATGGAATCCGGGCGGGCAAAGAGCCTTATATTGCGGAGGAGGGTATGTTTGTTTATTATCATTATTGTTATTATTATTTTCTGTGTCCTTCCTCTTATCATGTATGTTTGTAGGTGTGAGCAAGTTTCAGTTCTTCGCTGCCCGCCAGGAGAGGGGTATTAAGTGGAGGCCTTTGGCGGAAGGTCAAACCTCTTGCTTGGACAAGCTTGCTGACCGCTTTTATTACCCAGATCTGACCACCGCGCCCAAGCCTTATTATACAACCGGTGAGTCTTCAGATCCCTTCGGCCCTAGCATTTTTGGGGATGATACTACTGGATTTTCAGTAGGGATCGTCCCGCCGGTGAGCTCAACCGCGGGGCGTGGGCGTTGGAAACACGCGCCGCGGACTCATGGGTACCGAGCGAAAGTTGTGCTTTCTGACTCGGGTTCTTCCGTTTCAGCAGGGGAGGTTGTGAAAGGGCGTCGACGGCGTAAGGATGGCCCGCCCTCTGAAGATGAGGAGGAGGTTGAGTCTTCTCAGCTGGAGAAGAGGAAGAGGGCGCGTATTGATAGCGCTGCCACTAGCAGTGCTGCTGCTGCTATGGAGAATGTGTCTGCTGCCCCAGCAGGTGGGGGCGAGAGTGGGGGTACCACTCAGATGACTGAACCAGTGACAGCTTCTGAAGGTGTTACTGATGTTGCTGGTATTCAGAAGATCAGCGCTGCTGAGGGGCAGGGAGGAAGTGCCCCTGTTTTCTCTATGGGGATTCGCGCTGCCCCGACTAGGCAGCCGTTGTTCCAAAAACTGATAAAGAAGAAGGCGCCTGGTAAGCGATTTTTGCTGTTCTTTAAGTCTTTAACTTTGAATTCTTGCTCTAATGTTTTGTTTTGTTTCCACAGTGTCGCCCAAGATAGCTCCCACTCCTCCTCCTTTGTCTCCATCTGCGGAGGCTGCTCGTGTAGAGGAGGAGTGGTTATGGCAAGAGCAAGAGGTTGCTCGCAAACAGGCGGAAGCTGATGAAGCCTTGCAAAAGGCTTAGGCTGCCCGTGCTGCCGCTGCTGCAAAGAAGCGGGCGGAGGCCGATGAAGCCTTGTTAAAGGCTGAGACCGCTAAGGCTGCTGCTGCCAATGAAGCCAGACAAAAGGCTGAGGCAGAGAAGAAGGCGGAAGCTGATCGCCTTCGCCTTCAAGAACAGCAGTTCTTGGAGGAGCGGGCTAGGTTGACCAAGGAGCGCGAGGCCAAGGAGTGCGCGGATGTTGAGGGCCAGGAGGTGGGCCTTGGAGGTGATGGCTTTGAGAGGGCCCTGTTTGAACAGGGCGCTTCTGTGGCTGCTGGCTCGCGTCCGGATAGGCGCGAGTCTTCAAAGGTTGGTGAGGCGTCAGGGGCCTATGATGGCTCTTGCTGGGCTGGTGGTGACGCCATTTGGCGCCCTCGCTGGGCAATCAGGGAGAATACATTATTCTCCAACTCCCTAGCTGCCGAGGAGTTTATCAGCGAGGTGGTGCCTCCCTATGAGCGCACTCACCAAGACATGTTGAGTCGTCCAGACCTTATTGCTGCCTTGTGCATTAATCAGGCGACTCAACTGTCGATGATGGATTCGCTGCGGCGCCGTGATTCGGCGTTGTGGCGAGATATGGAGAAGGTCGAGGCGGAGAAAGCGGACCTCGCGGAAAAGGAGGTTGCCTTCAAGGCGGAAATTGCCAAATACCGCCGCCGTGCTCATGATGCGGAGGCAAAGGTCTCCAAGCTTGAAGAAGAGGCTGCTGCTTCAAAGCGCCGTTGGGCAGAGTCCTGGAAGAAAGTTAACCTTGAAACCATGAAGGTTAAGGATACTCTGGCCGAGGTGCAAGAGGAGAGGCGGACGGCGGTCCGCCAGCTAGAGGAGAAGAGCAGGGCTCTTACAGAGAGGACCGCCAAGTATGTGGAGATGCGGAAGCAGTTGGAGTCTAAGGACTCGGCTCTTGTTGCAGCCACAGAGCGTGTCTCTTTCTTGGAGCAGGAGAGGGTTCAGATCCTTGGCGCTAAAGAAGACCTGGAGCGGGATCTGGACTCTTCTGATCAAGCTCGCCTCGAGGCTGTGAAGGAGTGCGAGGCGGCGAAGGTCTTGTTGGAGGAGGCGGTCTCTGCGCAGACCCAGATGCAAAGTTCCATCAGCTGGTTGATGACGGATGGAATGAACGGGGTGAGTTTTCGCGCTTTTCTTGTTCTTGATAGTTGCTTTTCCTGTCATCATATTAACTTTGTTTTCTTTGTAGGTCTTCAAGAGGTTTTGGTAAGAGCCCAAGTTGGGCGATCAAGTCGCCTCTATCGCTGCTGCCGCCCAAGCCTTTGGATATGGCGAGGGCTATGATGATGGCTTCTCCAGCGCGCAGAATGGCGGGCAGCTTGAGGATGCGGAGCATTATGGTAAGCCGCTGAAGGAGGAGTATGAGGCGGAACTTGCCAAATTTGAAGAGATTGACTTTCCCATCCTTCAAGTTATAGCTGACTGCAACAACAATGCGGATCCCCTTGCTGCCTTGAAGTACTTTATCGACAAATCTGACGAACTTGCAAGGGGTTCTGGCGGAGAGGCCTCGGGGGCGGGTAGTGTTTAGGCGTTGTTTTTGTCATTTGTAATCATTGTAAATATATGAGGGTTTTTAAGTCCCTTCTTTTTAATGAAGTTTTTCGAGTTTGTTATATCGTGTTGTCTCGTACTTAACTTACTTATTTAACCAAGTCGTCACCCGGTGTGTAAGTAGAAGTTAAGACGGGCGGCCGGCTAGACAGTCCGGCATTTAAGTGTTAACACTTTTGCCTTGAAGACCGTAGCGGGGGCCAACTTGAGCCATTGAGTCTGACTTAGGCGCACGATGGCCTTGCCTAGAAGACCTTTTATCGCGTTTCGCGCTGCGCGCTGTTTTCTTGTCCGAGTTGCAACGACTCTAGAAGACAAGTGTTTAGGCGCGTGGCGTTGTTATGCGTGGTTGCAGGTCCGGCAAGTAAATCCGTCTTGAAGACCATGCGCTGTATAGCAGGT
This sequence comes from Ambrosia trifida, assembly GCA_028751855.1. Lineage (NCBI taxonomy): Eukaryota > Viridiplantae > Streptophyta > Magnoliopsida > Asterales > Asteraceae > Ambrosia > Ambrosia trifida. Next base: position 214,161,551 of record CM054122.1, on the reverse strand, counting down.
GTAAGCCCGACGCGCACGTGGCGCGTCTTGAAGGCGGACCTTGCTTATTTAGCGAGCGGCTTTGGTCCGACGTCATTTTCCTAACTTTGGAAGACTTTTGGCGCTGAAAATGCAAGTAGAAACACAGATATTGGAAACGTTTTCATTGATAGTGTGGCATGTGTAGCCATGTTACATGATTACAAATAACAACGCCGCAGCTATGCGCCATTCCATGATCGCGGAATGGGAGTGCCATCTAGCCTTTCTAGCGCGTAGGCGCCTTTGCCTAACACTTCTTGTATCTTGTATGGACCTTCCCAGGTTGGGGCAAGTTTCCCCGGCTTTTCGGCGTTGGAAGCCTCGTTGTTGCGGAAAACGTAATCCCCCACCTTAAAGGTTTGCTTTTTGACGCGCTTGTTGTAATATTGTTCCAGCTGGGTCTTGTAGCTGGCTTCTTTTATTGCCGCGAGGTCACGGCGCTCTTCTAGCAGGTCGAGGTTTATGCGGAGTTCTTTGTCATTGTCGGTTGTGTCAGCCATCAATACTCTTGCCGTTGGGCAGGTGATTTCAGCGGGAATTACCGCTTCGGAACAGTATGTTAGGCTGAACGGTGTTTCTCCGTTGCTTGTTTTTGTGAGGGTGCGGTAGGCCCACAAGACGTGTGGAAGTTCGTCTACCCACCCTGTTCTTTTTGTTCCCAACCTTGTCTTGATGCCTTCTACAATTGTGCGGTTGGCCCTCTCTACTTGACCGTTGCCTTGCGGGTGCGCAACGGATGTAAATATTTGTTTGACTCCCATCTCAGCCAACCATTGCTGCAGGGATTGGTCCTCGAATTGTGTTCCATTGTCGCTGACCAATTGCATTGGCAAGCCGAACCGACAAATGATGAATTCCCAGAGAAACTTTTTCACATGTGCGCCGTCAATCTTGGCCAGGGGCTTTGCTTCAACCCACTTGGTGAAGTAGTCAATGGCCACTATTAAGTATTTCACGTTGCCTGGCGCCGTTGGCAACGGACCAACCAGGTCAATGGCCCATTTTTGGAATGGCCAAGCCGCTGTGACCGGCACCAGGTTGTTCTTTGGGCGGAGAGTATTTGGGGCGTGGCGTTGGCAGCTGTCGCATTTGCGTATTTCATTGACCGCGTCGACATGCATGCCAGGCCAGTAATACCCCGCGTTCATCAGTTTTGCTACCACCATCCTTGGGCCTGCGTGCAGCCCGCAAGTTCCCTCGTGTATGTCTCTGAGGAGGAATGAGGCTTCTGCGGGGTCTACGCAGCGCAATAGCGGCCCTAGGTAAGAGCGGCGATACAGGATGTCTCCTGCGAGTTGGTATTGTAGAGCTTTGTTCTTGATCTTCCGGGCTTCTAACTTGTCGTTAGGTAAGGCTCCGGAGGATAGGAAGGCTTTGATTGGCGTCATCCATGACGCGTTGCCTGTTTGGGTGACGTTGACCTGGCGCGGGGGGACAGATGGTTTATCTCGGACCTCGATTCGGACCTCTTTGGCCATGTGCTCGAAGACTGTGGACGCCATTTTGCTCAGCGCATCGGCTGGTTTGTTTTCGCTGCGCCTGACGTGTTCGACAGTGCATGTGTCGAATTGGCGCATGAGTTTTTTGGCTTGCTCTAGATACATGGCCATAGTCTCGTCCTTTGCGTCGTAGGTCCCGTTGATCTGCCGCGCTACTAACAGTGAGTCCACGTGCGCTTCTAAGTGCCTGGCCCCCATTTTTTCCGCTATGCGGAGGCCTGCCAGCAACGCTTCGTATTCCGCCTCGTTGTTTGTGCTTTTGAACTCTAGGCGGATGGCATATGTGAACTCGTGCTTATCTGGGCTGATGAGGCGGAGCCCGGCGCCAGCGCCATCTCCGTTGGAGGCCCCGTCAGTGTATAGGGACCATTTTTGTGACGGATCGTGCGCTGGCGCGGGCTACTCTTCTTCAAGGCATTCTTGTATTTTGTCGGTGGGGATTTCAGTGGCGAAGTCTGCTAGTACTTGGCCCTTGATTGCGGGTCGGGTCTTGTAACTGATTGTGTGCTCTCCCGGCTCGATAGCCCATTTCGCTAGTCTTCCTGATAATTCGGGTTTGGCCAAGATATCGTTGATCCGATAGTCCGTGAGGACATTTATCGGGTGGCCTTGAAAGTATCTGCGTAGTCTGCGGGATGCATGGATGAGAGCGAGGACTAGCTTTTCCATAATTGTGTATCGAGTTTCCGCATCTAACAGCGTGCGACTGATATAGTAGATTGGTGTTTGCACACCTTTACGATCAACCATCAGAACCGCGCCTATTGCTCGCTCGGTGACTGAAAGGTAGAGCGTGAGCGGCTCTTTGGGGAGCGGCGCTGTTAGTGTGGGGAGATTCATTAGGCACTGTTTCATTTGCTGAAATGCTGATTCCGCCTCTGGGGTCCAGCGGAAGTTGCTCTTCTTCAGACAGTTCTTCAAAGTGTCCACGAATGGGAATGACTTTGAAGCGTAATTGGATAAGAAGCGGTTTAGGGCGACTAGTCGTCCCATGAGCGTTTGTACTTCTTTGACGGAAGCCGGTGATGGCATCCTTTCGATTGCTTGTACTTTGTCTGGGTTAGCGCGGAAACCATCCCGTGTGACAATGACGCCCAAAAATTTCCCTTCTTCCATCCCGAATGAGCATTTACTGGGGTTCAGCTTCATGCGTACTTTGCGCAATTGGCTGAACGTTTGCTCGATGTCCCGCAGCATGTCACTTTCTTCCCTGCTTTTAATTACCAAATCATCGACGTACACTTCGAGTCGTACGCCGATTTCGTTCACAAAAGCTGTGTCCATTAGCCGCTGATATGTTGCGCCCGCGTTTTTCAGACCGAAGGGCATCTTTGTGTAACAGAAGATGCCTGTCTCTGTGCGGAACGCTGTTTTGTCTTCATCCTCTTTGGCCATCTGTATCTGGTGGTACCCCTTGTAGGCGTCGAAGAAACATTTGAACCGGTAAGGGGTGAGGGAATCCACCTTTAAGTCGATTTCCGGTAGAGGGTAGCAGTCTTTTGGGCATGCCTTGTTGATGTCTTTGTAGTCGACACACATGCGCCATCCTCCATTTGCCTTGGCGACCATGACAGGGTTGGCCACCCAGGTCTGGTATTTGATGGGGCGGAGGATGCCCGCGTTGAGCAGCTCGGTGACTTGTTCATTCATGGCCTTTGTTTTCTCCGGGCCCATACTTCGTTTCTTTTGCACTATCGGTTCTGCGGAGCGATAGACATTGAGCCTGTGTTCTGCTATTTCCCGTGGAACACCCACCATGTCTGCTGGTTGCCAGGCGAAAATATCCATGTTAGTGATCAAGAGTTGTTTCAGGTGACTGCGTATGGTCTCGGAGATTGCATGGCCAATGATCACCGTTTGCTCCGGGAATTTAGGGTTGAGTACCCATTTTTCCGGCTCTAAGCGGGTATCTGTCTTGACCATTTTTGGCGGTTTGGCTGTATCCGCGACATGGCAATCCTTGTTTCCCCGGATGAAGGCAACGCCTGTTTTGGTGGGGAACCCTACCATGGCGTGTGCCGTGGAGGCGTTGGCGTTAAAGCGTGCGATGCCTTCTCTTCCCAGCAGTATGTCGTGATTTGATGTGGCTGGTAAGACCATGAAGTCGCATATCTCTGTGCGCTCATGTGTGCCATCGGTCCAAGTTACGGGCAAGGAGAGCATGCCGCGGGGCATGATGGTCTCATGGATGAAACCGGAAATGGGCTCGTTGACTGGAATGATCCTTGCTTTGTCTTCGCGATCAAGCTGTTGAAAGCATTGATCGTACATGATGTCTGTGCTGCTGCCGCCATCCAGGAACATATACCGCGTGCGGTAATGTCCAAAGACGGCGGTTATCACAAGTGGAGCTGTGCAAGAGGCGCCGCCTCTGACCCTTGGCATGAGGATGTCAGCCTCTTTCCAAGAGTCGTTCAAAGGTTGTACCCGGGTACGTTTCCCTTGTTGGGTGTTGTTCCCTCGCCTCGTCATGTTGCATTGGTGACGGGGAATCAGCGTGACTGCATGAGTATTGAGGTCCCGGATTTTTTTCCGCGACCCTTCGCCCTGGGTTTCCTCATGAGCGTTACCTTTGCCAGCTCGGTGAACGTTCTTAACCAAGTGGCCCAACTGGCCTGATTTTAGCGCGGCTTCAATCTCCAATTTAGGCTGTAGCAGTTGTCCGTGAGGTGACCGTAGTCGTTGTGAAATTCACAGAACTTGCTACGGTCCACGTTTCGCCGCTTCCCTAGGGGGTTAGGCTCTTTTAGGGTGACCTGCTCGGTTTTCAGAACTTGGGATGGTGTTTTTGTTAGCGGGGTCCAATCGTAGTTTTTCTTGGAGTGTCCGCGTTGGTCCCACGTTTGTTTGGAGCTGATGATTTGGCGGGCGTCGCCGGCGGGAGAATATTTCCCCTCGTCGGTAGTGCCTGTGATGCGGTTCCAAACGGATTTGTTTTTGTGCTTAGTATTATTATTATTATTATTATGGTGTTGTGGTTGGAAACCATGTTGCTGGTTGAAAGATTTTTCGGAAGAGGCATATATTTTGGCTGAGCGGATGAGCTCATCCCAGGACTCTGGGATGCCATCCTTGCCGGTGAGGCATTTCATGAGGTCTGGACTGCGCACATTGTGGATGAACGCAGCCCGTGTGAGCTCCTCCCCGCAGCCTATTTGCAATGCTTCTTTGTTAAACCGGACTATGTAGTCCTCAATTGTTTCTCGGTCGTACCGTTGACACAGCAGAATGTCTGCTTTGTCTTTCTTATGTTTACGCAGGTGCGAGAAGTGGCTGCCAAACTTGTCTGTGAGGTCGTCGAAGTCTTTTACGCTTCCCGCTGGGAGGCTATCAAACCATACCCTGGCGGCACCCGTAAGGGTTTGAGCGAAAAGGTGGCACCACACTTGGACAGGCCAGTCCACAGACATACCTGCGCACTCAAAGTCGTGCACATGGTCGTCTGGGTCACGCAGGCCATCGTATCTACCGATGCTGCTTGGGAGTTTGGCCTTTCTTGGGATCTTGGCAGCCGCTATGCGGGTAACAAACTTGGATTTCTCGGCAAAAGCCTTTGGTCGGAATGGTTTGACCAGGTCATCATCCACCTCACTGTCTCGCGACGTGTGAGCGTGTTTCTTTCCTTTGTAGCCTGAGTCGCTACTTGACGATTCGTAGCCATCTGGCTCGTCGCGTGGTTTGGCGTAGCCCCGAGCTCTGACGTTTCTGCCGAGCTCCCCGCTACGACCATCACCGTGCTCGGCCATGTCTTTTTTCTTGTACTTTGCTTTTGCCGGTGTGTCAAAGGCAAGTGTCTTGCCCTTCTTCTTGGCTTGTTGTAGGAGCTTCCGCTGGTAGATCGCAGCACTTTTGGCATTTTGACGGAGGAGCCATTGGTCCGGGTCCTCCTCGGCGAGATCTTGGCTGTCGTCGTCTGACTCGACGTCACGGATCTCAACAGCTGACCTGTCAAGCCGCGAAGTCGTTTGTTTGACGACGGTGTTTGGTGTGGTTTGGTTCTCCGGCTGCTGGAGGTCATCTTCTCCGGCTCGGTGTACGCCGGAGGTGTTGGGGTTGGGTTCAGCCATGGGTGGGTTAAAAGATGAGTGAAAAAGAGCTGTTCTAACCGTCGGATGGCGCCAATGAAGAAACAATAAGTATCCCGGAGATTAGGACTAATCACCGGGGGGTTAATACCTATGTTACTGTCAGATTAATCCTTTACCCAAACCGTAATGGTGACCCGTGTGAGTGTTAATGTAAGTGAAGGTGTGTATGAAGTGTGTGAGAACACAAGAGTTAAGTGGTTCGGTCGTTAATGACCTACGTCCACTGTAAGTACACCGGAATATTATTGATAATAAAGGAGATTACAATGAGTGTAATAGTTATGGTTATTTCTGAATGAATCTACAAGGGTTGCATGTGATCCTATTTATATAGATCACGGTGGGCTGCATGGGGCTGCCCACGGATGACGCCATCGGTTTGGGCCCGGCTGAGGCCCAAGCCCATGGCCCTTCTGATAATGGCGGGAAAGGACCTGTTACTGTTGATGTCGTCATGCTATAGTGTGGTCGTTGTAGTAGCCTGACACGTGGCGGACTTCTGGTGGTGCACAGTAACGTCGTACTTGCTACAGTGCTCAGGCTATCCATGCTGTCTGATGTGACGCCTGACAGTTGGCGAGGTAATGCCTGCTGGTCACTATTCACGACAGCATGTACAGTGTAGCCGTTCACCTTTTGTACCATCTGCCACATGTCCTTCTCCAGCTGGTATGTACTCTGACATGGATCTTTATGAATCTTCCTTCTGCCATTCCTTGTACTTCATATGAGAGGTGCCAAGGGAAGATTCCGCGCGTGGTAGCACGCGCGTATCAGGTGTTGTATGTTGCTTGTCGTATGCTTTGGCGCGCGAGACATGTTGATTTCTTGTCTCCGCGCGAGTGTGTTCCCGCGCCATTATCTGGTGTGGGGCTGCTGTTGTTCTGGGATAGGGACGCCTTTCAGATTAGGCTCCCTATCCCTTCACATTTATATTCAAAAAGCTATGTATTCTCACCAACTTTTGTTGACCCAAAATATTTTCAAACTTAACATGTTTCAGGTTCTACTTGCTTGAAGATTTGAGTTAATGCTTGAAGATGTGTGCATAGTATTATTCATTTTGATGTACGAATTCTTGTAGAACAAATTGTATGTAATTTAATTAAATCATTTAATGAAATTTATTATTCACCATGAGCTACTGAACAATCATCACTACGTGACATCCCGATGTTTCCGCCATCGGTTGGGGTGTTACAGATTGGTATCAGAGCCATAGTTATAGGGAATTAGGTTATTAGAAAAATAATCTAGTTTATAACCATAGGATTTAACCAGTACATGCTTCTTTTATTTGCTATTCTCTATCTCCCTCCTACTTCTTATCCCTACTTTCATCCTTACAAGAAGGTTGCTCTCCATCACTGGATCTACTCTTAGACTAATAGGACAAAATCCTCAGGTTTAACCTGAACCACCTTGAGATCTCGTCGAAGTTCTAGATTTTAATAAAGAACACGTGCAATCTGGAAGGGTGAACGCCTGTATTATGAGTCTTCTGTCTAGGCTGGCATTGCGCATATATCCCAATCAGACGAGGGGCCCAGATGCCTACCTGGGAATTCTCGGGATGAGTGTTCACTTATAGGCTAAAGCATGTCTTCATATGTTATTAGAATTTAGAATCTTTGATAAGTCAACGTTTTCGTTTATTCGTTTTAATTAATGAATAAATGATTACATTCCTTATATAACCTCATTCATTTCATTATGTCTCTTACAGATCATGCCTCCACGTCGCAGCACTCGCATTAACAATGGTGACAATCAAGATGAAGTGAATAGCAACAACCACGACGCTAACCACAACAACAACAATAACAACAACAACAATGGTGTTGATGCCCAACTGGCTGCGATCATTTCTCAACAAATGGCGCAGCAAATTGCGACTCTGGTCCCTAACTTACTAGCTCAAGTCATCCAGATGAACGGGAACGGTAACGGGAACGGTAATGGAAACGGGAACGGAAATGGAAACCATAACGGGAACGGGAATGGTCTCCCAGCTTGTACTCTTAAGCATTTTAATTCCTGTAATCCCCCTAAGTTCAGTGGAGAAGAAGGAGCTACAGGACTCCTACAATGGTTTGAGGGTATTGAGAATACCTTCATTAACAGTGAGTGTCCCGATAACTTAAAGGTCCGTTATGCTATGAGTGTTCTTCACAAACGAGCACTCACTTGGTGGAATGAGGAAAAGCGCACCCGAGGAGCTGAAGTTGCACTTACTATGACCTGGGATCAAGTCAAGGAGATAATGAAAGATGAATTTTGCCCACGTAACGAGGTCAAGAAATTAGAGGACGAGTTCCACACCCTTGCTCAGGATAGTGGGGAAAACCTTGCTTATAATACTCGCTTCCATGAGCTCAGTCTGTTATTGCCCCATAAGGTCACTCCGCTACCTGTAGCCATCGAGAAGTATATCGGTGGTTTGCCCATGCAGATTCAGGACACGGTATGGGGAAGGAACCCTGCTACCCTAGAAGAGGCCAAGCGTCTAGCAGCTACCTTAACTGATAATCACATAAAGAACGGGACCTTAGTTCGGAAAGGCAATAAAGCAAGTATTGTAGCCGCGGTAACTACTGAAAACCAGAAGCGTAAGTCCAGGGATCCTGATGTCAACCTCACCACCCAAGCTTCTAACAAGAAACCCTATATAGGAAACTATCCATTGTGTAACACATGCAACCGACATCATCCCACTGCTTCAGCGTGTCGCTTGTGCACCAATTGTGGAAAGTATGGCCACCTGGTCAACACGTGTCGTGAGACCCCAAATCCTAATGCCAACCAACCCACCAACCCTGCTCAGGCTGCTAATCCTAATCGATACAACTATGGTCAATGCTATGAATGTGGAGACCCAAATCACTTCCGTAACCGATGCCCTGAACTAAACAGAGATCAAGACCCTCCAGCTACCTAACCGCAAGTCTCACCATTTGACTATTTGTTGCTTTTATTCTATGTATTGACACTATTTGATCCAAGTAATAAATTATAGTGTTGAAATTTTTGTCTAAGAGTTGTTTACATGGTATAATCATAACACCACTTAAATGCATGATTGTTTGAATGTGAACTAAATCTATACAACTACAACTCATATACCGTGCTTGTTATATTTATAAACTTGCTTGCATAAACATGTTACCAATTTGCAATCTATGTGTCATTATGCCTTTTCAACAGTCGGGAGAGGCCCTACAACCTGCTCCACGACTGGTGAAGGCTATCGAACCTACTCAACGATTGGTAGAGGTCATCATGCCTTTTCAACAGTCGGGAGAGGCCCTACAACCTACTCCACAACTGGTGGAGGCTATCGAACCTGCTCAACAATCGGTGGAGTCATAGGACGCAAAACTTTAATGTAAGGTAAATTGGTGATTGCGGTCCGGAACGTAATCATGAATTTACAGGTACATTAAGGTAGTGTGAAATTCTATCAAGGTGAAAACTCTAGTTATCTGGTAGATCATTTAGTCAAACAACTCATAACACGCCTCTCATCCACACTATTAGAGACAGATTATTCTATTCATGTCATGCTTTAACACAAAATTTTCAGACCACACCTTCTATCCAATTACTTCCGACCCCGTGCGTTCAATAAACTTCAGGACGAAGTTTCCAAAAGTAGGGGAGACTGTAACATCGCAAAAATTTCTCCCAAATTTTTGTACGTAAAAGCCTTATTTCGTACATCCTTATCATTAACTATTCCTAACACATAACTTATATATATATATATATATGTAATAATAATAATAATAGTATTAATAATAACAATCATAATAATAATAGCAAAACAAAATATATATATATATATATATATATATATATATATATATATATATATATATATATAACTATCCAGATTATACAAGCCCACCCCTCATTTTCTTTATATTTTTCGGAGCCCAGATATGTCTAGCCCAAACAGTACGCAGCCCATCAGCTTGGCCCAACTCCCCTCATGTTTGTTTCTTTTTAAAAAAAAATAAATAAAATGCCCCAAGACAGACTCGAACCCGAGTCAGTCCAGAACACACACTCACACAAAACCAGCCGAGCCAGAGCTCATTTCATGATTTAATCCCGATTCAATTTGTATTTAATAGCTTATTATTTTATTATTTTGTTGTTATTACGCGCTGCTGTGAAAAAAGACGCGAAATTCGTTTTTTTTCCCTTGTTTGACTATTGATTGAGCATATACTTGGAATCAATTGATTTGTTTCGTGATTACCGGCCTTCTTCAAGTCAAACCCGTATACAATCTTCATTAATTCATAACAATTATAATTAATTTGATGAAAACCAATTGATTCGAAGTCAAACATGCCAATTCGAGCATCCAACCCACCTCCCTATAAATTGAACCCCTCTGGACCTTCACAACTCGCCATTCATTCTTTCTAAACCCCTAATTTCTCATAAAAATCTGCCGTTCTTGGGATTCTTGTTCGAGTTGACTTTGAGGCTTTGACTTATCATTCGTAATCGATTCGGCTTTGTAAGTCTAATTCTTATTGTGGGTTTCATTAATCGGCAGATGCACAACATTAACCCCATGATTAATTGGGTTAATGTTGTGTGAATTACTCGATTGCAAACCTAGGGCTCGTATGCTTAATTGGGGAAGAACACGATTTCTGATATGTTATTTATTTTTAATAAACAGAAACCAACACAACCACTGGTCTGGACCAAGTGGTTGTGTCTCGTACCCCTCAACAAAGCCACGTGGGTTCGATCCCTGCCATGGCAACTTTTTTTTTCTTTGTTTTGTTTTAATCAAAAACAATTAAAATTAATTATATATATATATTACTTATATTTTATAAATTCGTTTTAAAATATTAAAACTCTTTTAATAATTCTACAAAAATTATTTTAAGTTAATCTAATGAAAAAGTTTAACTCACAATTTTTAGTTTTCAAAAATTTATTTATTTAATATATATAATAATTGAATCAATTTATTCTATTATATTTATAAAATTCTATTAAAATATCAAAACAATCTTATAAATTTCCACAAAAATTATTCTGAGTTTTTATAACAATAAACTTTTCTGAAATGATTTTTATTTCAGAAAAATCATTTATTTAATATTTTTAATCAATTTTTGTTAGTTTTAATCATAATTAAATCATAATAAATCCAATTTTTAATATTTTTGCACCAAAATTTTATACAAATTATTTATGATTATTTAGAACAGAAATATAAATTTTAACTAATAATCCCTTAATTTTAGTATTTTTAAATATTAAAGTTAAATTTTGATAAATTGTTATAAATAGAATTAATATTCTATTTTAAAGAAAATAATTTTGTAAAAATTATTTTTATACTTTAAACACATTATTGTGACCATCTTAAATTTAAATTTCATAAAAAGATTTTTGTTTATTTATTTACTAAAATTCTCTCAATCATCAAACATTTTTAATATTAATCAAACGAGCATTTATCCCCAAATTCGAAGCCCTAGAACATATACATTTGTAGACTAGATAGACTTAGACATATTTATTACCTTATTATAGGGTGATATTTGGCATTGTTTGGGCAACACCACTATTCAATTTTTCAAGAAGTATAACATTTTGATAAGGTGAGTTTACATAGCCCCTTTTTCTGTTTTACATTTTGGGGTGAAACATGTTTAAACATTTTATACACTATCATTTACTCATTCTTACATTGTTGAAACTTGTGATTCAATTACACTATCATTTACTCATTCTATCATTTGACTGTAACAAAAAGACATAGTACAATCATTAACATTGATCAAGCCGCCTGTTTAGATTATAGCGCTATAGGTCTGACAAACCCATCCCCCCGCATAAATTCAGGGATGATCGATAACAGTAATAACATTTAACTAACTTGCGAGTTAGTCATCAGTCGCCACAAGGTTTGGTTGTACAAAGACGCATTGTTACATGTCGGAATCATACTCTATCATCGTACAACTGTGAATGTTGTACAAACTATTGCTATCATTTATATTCAAAAACCTATGTATTCTCACCAACTTTTGTTGACCCAAAATATTTTCAAACTTAACATGTTTCAGGTTCTACTTGCTTGAAGATTTGAGTTAATGCTTGAAGATGTGTGCATAGTATTATTCATTTTGATGTACGAATTCTTGTAGAACAAATTGTATGTAATTTAATTAAATCATTTAATGAAATTTATTATTCACCATGAGCTACTGAACAATCATCACTACGTGACATCCCGATGTTTCCGCCATCGGTTGGGGTGTTACACTAACAAGGTATTGTATTGTGGCACGTGAGAGACAAGTGTCGTTGCAGCTTTACACGTAAATGTCGTGTGTTATCGTCAGTTGTGAGATACACATACCAATCATGAGCAAGAGACATTAACAATCGTAGATCAAGCAGATACATTTTATTGTTGGCCATGTACCACATGTGAGATCTCATTTGGGTTCCACCTTAGCGTGACAACACTAGGTATGTGTAACTTATATGTGTAACAACATGTGAAAGTATGGTCCATAGAATACTATTTCAAGAGAGGAGGTGTGTCACACCCTCAAAATCCACTTGCGGAGTTTTACCGCGAGGCGCATGACAAACCAGGATCCAAACCAACGATCACAATAAACAAGTCTAAATGAACATAAATGCAATTTCAAAACATAGTTTAAAATCCCCGTTTACAGCGGAAGCTTATTCAAAACAATTATTCAATAATAAACCAATGTTCAATGTTTGTAAAATCATGCAACTCTAGCTAGACGCCGTGCAGACGCGTGCGCCCTAGTTCCATTCGTGCTACCTTAGCGACCTGAGAAAACATGCAAAAGTTTACGTCAGCACAAAAATGCTGGTGAGTTTACAGGTTTTGTATCCAAGAACCAAGTCCACCTGTCCATACTATAATAAATCGAAAACCAGTATACGCTAGCTAGGCGTACGTTTTGTTACTACCACGATTGGAAAACCATTACTAACTCGAATACCAGATGTTGTGCCCGAAAAGTACCAGTTGTTCCTGTTGTTCCTGTTTGAGACAATATGCACTCGCCCGGCCCTCCAAGCCGACGAGCGGGGTTGGTCACTCCCAATAGCGCTATTCACATTTCCCCGTTGTGCAAACCCGCACATTCATGTTTCCCCCCGGGACTTCCAAAGATCGTGTAGTACACAATAGAAACCCATAGTATGACAGTAGTTACCAAATAATCGTTTTAACACATGTTTTCTCCCCCGAAATATGAAACCAGTTTAAAAGAGGGGCCGTAAACTCACCTTAAGTTGCGTTACTCCTTAACCCGAGTAAACTCAGCTGCTATGCTAGTCCCGTAAAGCGGCGACCTAACATACGACAGTTACAAGTACTTAGACTAATAACCCGCAGGTTAATTAGTCCCTAGATGTCCAGACCATAACCAAGTTCGTTTGAAAACACCGTGACTGTTTAACTGACCCAAAGTACAAGACTCGACATCCCATTGGTGACCCGAGACTCCCCGTGTTATGTTTACGCTCCAAAACATACAATAACGCAATTACACTTAACATACGTTAACGCACAACAAGTTATAGCACATAGTTCACGTATCACCGAAATACATCCAAATATATGTTACCAAGTTATTAGACATGTTACGGGGTTCCTAGCATGTTACTACATGTTAAATCGGGTCTCGAAATGCTAATTTACACTTACAGCAGCAGTACACGCGATTAGGAAAAGTCAACTAGCAATTAGGTTGGTCAACTAGCAATTAGAAACCCTACTCGCCTCTATTATAGGCGATTAGGAGCTACTCACATGAACTTACTAGCAATTAGGGCTATTCACATGAACTTATAGGCAATTAGGGCTATTCACATGAACTTATAGGCAATTAGGGCTAATCACCTGATCTTACACAAGAGTAGGCCTCTACTCGCCTATATTATGGGCGATTAGCACCCTACTCGCCTATAACATAGGCGATTAGGAATGCTACTCGCCTGTAACCTTGCTGTTCCGGTTTTTCGCGCGTTTAACGCTCCAAATCAGATCCAGAACGTGTGTAACCACCCAATATCATCCCAAACACTATCCTAAACATGTTTAACCCAAAATCCTTCGTTTAACCTCGTATAATCAGTCCTGCATGCAACCAAGAAATCCAAACACCATTCACATAGCATGCAACATCATACTAACACGCGTAATCATAACCCTAATATCCAATTACTGAGATTCCTATTATCATAATATCAATATCAATACTGATCTATCATAATAACATATCAAATCATCATCATGAATCATAAAAACCCTAGCTTTCTAATCATACACACTCATAATGCATGCATATTAGTTATAATCCGATTAACAATCCTTATTGACGATTTTCAGAAAGCTTTTTCGTTTAAGAACAGGTCTGGACCATTAGGGATTGATTAAAAACGTTTATAAAGAGTTATGGATGAAAATCAAACCTTAGGATTATGAAAATATGATGATTCAAGCTTGAAACCTTGAGTTTTGATCAAAAATCGCCTTCCAGAGGTTGTTTATGTGTTGGGGCGGGTTATGGGACGACTAGGGTTGGTATAATGAAGTTTAGGAGGTTAAGTATGGTATTTATAGTCGTTTTTAGTCGTCCAGCCCGTTACTAGCGAGTATGCAGCAGTTTCAGGCGATTAGGAATCCTAATCGCCTGATTGTTCAGGCAATTGGGCCTACTCGCCTATACCTATACACGAGTAGGGCCCTACTCGCCCTTAGGGTTCCCTACTCGCCTCCCCTATAGGTGATTAGGCCTCCTACTCGCCTATAGGGGTTGATTTTGTGCGTTTTGCGCGTTAAACCCCGTTTTAACATATGTTAATGCATATTCACGTACCGACAAGTCACATAATGATTGTAAACACATAACACAAGTAAATACACATATTTACAGTCGTTCACCAATTCCCGGGACTCGAGACTCGTACGTTCCGTATGCCCTGACGATCCTACAAATCGTCACCGTTTGTACACTTGGTTAAGGACTGACATCTAACGAACCTCTAGACCAACATCCAATGATCTTCTAGACTAACCAATAGTTCCCGAACCATAACCCGACTTAACTAACCCAGTTAAGTACAATATACGCGTGACTCGCTAAGGTAGACTTTCATCTAGACAACGTTGTTAACCAGAATTTGCCGGGTGTCACATCATCCCCACGTTAAAAGAATTTTCGTCCCGAAAATTGCACAAGCACCAAAAGAACAAAAGAAATAACGAAGGAACAAACAAAAAGATAGAAACCAAAAGAGAGAGATTTACCCGAGTTGTCACATCATCCCCACGTTAAAAGGAATCTCGCCCCGAGATTCATTCAGCTGCAGAAGAGACATATCTCGACTCGAATGCTTCCTTAGGGAAAGAGATGAGGATACTTAGACTTCATCTGATCCTCCCGTTCCCACGTATACTCCGGTCCCCGGTTCGAGTTCCACCGAACCTTAACGATACGAATCTTGCTGTGACGTAGGCTACGAATCTTGTAATCAAGGATCTCCACAGGTTCTTCCACAATCCGAAGACGATCATCAACCTTGATCTCTTCTAGTGGAACGATGAGAGACTCGTCAGCCAGACACTTCTTCAAGTTTGACACGTGAAAGACGTTATGTACGTTACCGAGCTCCGTCGGTAGATCAAGTCGATATGCCACCGGCCCAATCCGTTCCAGGATCGTAAATGGGCCGACATATCGCGGATTGAGTTTGCCACGCTTCCCAAAGCGTATGACGCCCTTCCACGGTGAGACTTTTAGAAGTACTTTGTCATTGACTTGGAATTCCAGTGGTTTGCGACGCTGATCAGCATAACTCTTTTGCCGGTCCCGTGCCGCCGCCAACCGATTACGAATCTGTACGATCTTTTCCGAAGTTTCGTACACTAGTTCAGGCCCAGTGAGTTGACTCTCGCCCACCTCAGCCCAACAAAGAGGAGAACGGCATTTCCGTCCGTACAGTGCTTCGAACGGAGCAGCCTTGATGCTCGTGTGATAACTGTTGTTATACGAGAATTCTACTAACGGCAGATGAGCTTCCCAACCCTTTCCAAAATCGATCACACATGCCCGCAGCATGTCTTCTAAAGTTTGAATCGTGCGTTCACTCTGACCGTCAGTCTGTGGATGATAAGCCGTACTCATGTCTAGTTGGGTACCCAAAGCCTTGTGCAAAGACTTCCAGAAGTGAGAAGTAAAATGGGAGTCACGATCCGAGATAATAGAAACTGGTACCCCGTGCTTAGAAACAACTTCTTTCAAGTAAAGACGAGCCAAACGATCCATGGTGTCGGTCTCCTTAATGGCGAGAAAATGAGCTGATTTCGTCAACCGATCGACAATCACCCATATCTTGTCATTCCCGCTTGGCGATTTAGGAAGTTGTGTGACAAAATCCATAGTAATCCGTTCCCATTTCCATTCCGGAATTTCAGGTTGTTGCAAGAGACCCGACGGTTTCTGGTATTCCACCTTGACCTTAGCACAGGTCAAGCATTTGCTCACGTATGAGGCTATGTCCGACCTCATGTTTGGCCACCAGTAAAGCACCTTCAGATCTTGGTACATCTTATCCGAACCAGGATGAATAGAATACCGGGACTTATGAGCCTCATCAAGGACAAGCTCCCGTAGTCCCCCGAACAAAGGAACCCATATACGTTCTGCGAAATAGTGCAGGCCATCAGACCTTCGCTCTAGGTGCTTGTCGGCACCGTGCATAGTTTCAGCTTTAAGGTTTTCCTCCTTCAAAGCTTCCAACTGGGCAGAACGGAGTTGATCAGGTAACGACGAATGGATAGTGAGTTGCAACGCCCGAACGCGACGAGGTTTAGTTGATTCCTTCCTGCTCAAGGCGTCTGCTACAACATTCGCCTTGCCAGGATGGTACTTTATGGCACAATCATAGTCGTTCAGAAGTTCGATCCAACGACGCTGCCGTATGTTCAAATGTTGTTGGTCGAAAATGTGTTGTAGACTCTTGTGATCGGTGTAGATGGTGCATTTGGTACCGTACAAGTAATGTCTCCAAATTTTCAACGCGAATACCACGGCACCCAACTCCAAGTCGTGAGTTGTGTAGTTCTTCTCGTGCACTTTGAGTTGACGAGAAGCATACGCAATCACTTTCTCGCGTTGCATCAACACGCAACCGAGTCCATGAATGGAAGCATCACAGTAAACAACAAAATCATCAGGACCCTCAGGTAAAGACAAAATAGGAGCAGAACACAGTTTAGACTTTAGTTCCTCAAACGCTGACTCTTGTGGTTCACCCCAGTCGAATTTCCTGTCCTTCTGAGTGAGAGCGGTGAGGGGTTGAGCAATCTTCGAGAACCCCTGAATGAAACGACGATAATAGCCCGCAAGGCCTAGGAATTGCCGCACCTCAGTTGGCGTCTTTGGTGCTCCCCAGTCCTTGATCGCTTCGATTTTAGCGGGATCGACATGAATCCCTAGTTCATTAACCACATGTCCTAGGAATTGAACTTCGCGTAACCAAAAGTCACACTTTGAGAACTTGGCGTAAAGTTGCTCCCGTCGCAAGAGTTCCAAAACTAACCGCAGATGTTCCCCGTGCTCGGTCTCGTTCTTGGAGTAGATCAGAATGTCATCAATAAACACAATGACGAACTTGTCCAAATATGGTTTACAGACGCAGTTCATCAAGTCCATGAAAACCGCCGGTGCGTTCGTGAGACCGAAAGGCATGACCAAGAATTCGAAATGGCCATAACGTGTTCGAAAAGCTGTCTTTGCAACGTCAGCCTCCCTGACGCGCAGCTGGTGATAACCAGACCTTAAATCAATCTTGGAATAATAACTAGAACCCTGAAGCTGGTCGAATAGATCATCAATACGTGGAAGAGGATAACGGTTCTTGACGGTCAATTTGTTCAGTTCTCTGTAGTCCACACACAACCAGAAACTTCCATCCTTCTTCTTAACAAATAGAATCGGGGCTCCCCAAGGGGAAGAACTTGGCCGGATGAAACCCTTGTCCAAGAGTTCCTGTAACTGACTAGACAATTCCTGCATCTCGGGAGGTGCAAGACGGTAGGGGGCCCGAGCAATAGGAGCAGCCCCTGGTACAAGATCAATACCGAACTCGACTTGACGATGAGGAGGAAGACCAGATAAATCATCGGGAAAAACATCAGGAAACTCGCGTACCACTGGAATGTCGTCGATCTTCTTCTCATCAACAGAGGAAACAGATAAAAGCGCCAAAACAGCTGGATAACCCTTTCGAAGACACTTAAGGGCTTTCATGCTAGAGATGATGTTTAGCGAAACACCATCCTTGATACCGTACACAGAAAGGAATTCTCCATCAGGGAGAGGAATCCGAATAACCTTATCGTAACAGACAATCTCCGCGCGATACAAAGATAACCAATCCATTCCTACCACAACGTCAAAACTACCCAAAGGTACCGGCATAAGGTCGATGGGGAACGATAAACCCGACAACTCTAACTGACACTCCCGAATGACACTAGTAGCTTCAATCGTTTTACCGTCGGCCAACTCAATAACATACTTGGTTTCTAATGGTACGGGTACTACATCTAGCAGTCGACTAACATCCATGGATACAAAACTCTTGTCGGCACCAGAATCAAATAACACGCTAACAGAACGATTATTGAGAAGAAACGTACCGGTGACTGTGTCAGGGTCCTGCCTAGCCTCAGCAGCTCCAATGACGAAGGCACGTGCATTTCTGCCGCCGCCCCCGTTGTTCCCATTTCCGTTATTCCCACCCTGCTTCAGCTTTGGGCAATCCTTCTTGTAATGCCCAGTGTCACCACAGTTGTAGCATCCTTGTTTCCCTGTAGTCCCCTGAGTAGTCGGAGCTGAGCTGTTAGTTGGAGCCTGAGTCGATGGAAGTGTAACCCGACAATCCTTAGCATAATGCCCTGTTCGCTGGCAGCGGTGACAACGGTTACTGTCGCAGTTCCCTTGGTGATGGCGTCCACACTTGTTGCATTTGGGCAGTTTTCCCGCATAACCACCCTGCTTGTTACCCGAAGAAGATGAACCCCCATTATCAAACCTTTTACCCTGCTGTGCAGACCCAGATCCTTTCCCGTCATTTTCCCACTTGCGCTTGTTGTTCTCTGGAGCCTTAACAGTTGAACCTTTCGCAGGCAAAATCCCCTCATTCACCTTTAAGTTGGTCATCCTATGGGCCGATCGAACTACCTCTGCATACGTAGGATGATTTCCAGCAGCCACTAACCCTGCAATTTCCGGTACTAACCCTGAGACATAGTGTTCAATCCTACGATATTCTGGCACGTGCAGATCGGGACACAGCACTGCCAACTCATTCCGCCTCACAGTATACTTCTCAATTTCCGACCCAGTCATCTTGAGGTTCCACACCTCATGCTCCAGCTTCTGTACCTCTTCCCTCGGACAATACTCACGCTTCAGCAACTGCACAAAATTCTCCCATGGCATAGCATATGCCTCCCCAATACCCATGTTCTGGGTGATGCCATTCCACCATGTCAATGCCACGTCCTGAAATAACGCAGCCGAATACTTTACCCGATCTTCTGGGAGACAGTTACACATCAGAAATACCGACTCCACTTTCTCCAACCACCTAAGCAAGCTAACCGCACCCTCAGTGCCAGAGAATTCCTGGGGCTTGCAGTCCCGGAACATCTTGTAGGTGCACATGGGTGGGGGTGGGTCAACAGGACCACCTGAAATGAAACGTATGAGAACTACGAATAACGTAAACAAGGTTCACCAACGAGGCAAAGAAAACGGATAAATCAACTTACCACCACCGTTGTGCCCTAACTGAAAGGCAGCTTGGAGCAAGTTGTTCAGATCAGCCTGTGATAGGTTAATACCTCCACCACGACCACCAGCACCACCGCGACCACCACCACGTCCACCATTGCGACCACCTCCACGTCCTCCACGCACTCCAGACATGATTCTGGCAGAAAGAACGGGAAAATTTAGTTTCGCAGTTAAAGATAACCACTAATGTTCACAAGATCAAAGCCAGATCCAATCCAGGACTATCCCCTCAAACCCAGAGCTCACTAGGGCTTCCATGCATTTCGTTTTATGATTTTGTGTGCACCCAAAATGATAAAACGCTCTACATGGTCCTCCCAGTGTTCTCCTAGTTCAAAGTTCAAATCACCGAACATAGACTCTTAGCTACACACCGTAATACTACGGTAGTTTATGACAAGTGTTTCTATTGGAGTGCGAAAGGGAGATGTCCGAGCCTTGGACAAATCTCAAGAGCACACGAGTTACTCCAATAGACTACACTGCCTAGAAAACAAGTAACTCAACCTAAGATAGAACAGATGATGTAACGTAGAAAGACCAACGATTTAGAGACACCCCGACAAGACCATACGTAAACCACTATAACGTTTAGTACCATGTGATCGTCTAGTGTGTGCGACTCGGCTATAGACTAGACTCTACATGCAGTCCTAGTTCACTATAACCATTGGCTCTGATACCAATCTGTCACACCCTCAAAATCCACTTGCGGAGTTTTACCGCGAGGCGCATGACAAACCAGGATCCAAACCAACGATCACAATAAACAAGTCTAAATGAACATAAATGCAATTTCAAAACATAGTTTAAAATCCCCGTTTACAGCGGAAGCTTATTCAAAACAATTATTCAATAATAAACCAATGTTCAATGTTTGTAAAATCATGTAACTCTAGCTAGACGCCGTGCAGACGCGTGCGCCCTAGTTCCATTCGTGCTACCTTAGCGACCTGAGAAAACATGCAAAAGTTTACGTCAGCACAAAAATGCTGGTGAGTTTACAGGTTTTGTATCCAAGAACCAAGTCCACCAGTCCATACTATAATAAATCGAAAACCAGTATACGCTAGCTAGGCGTACGTTTTGTTACTACCACGATTGGAAAACCATTACTAACTCGAATACCAGATGTTGTGCCTGAAAAGTACCAGTTGTTCCTGTTGTTCCTGTTTGAGACAATATGCACTCGCCCGGCCCTCCAAGCCGACGAGCGGGGTTGGTCACTCCCAATAGCGCTATTCACATTTCCCCGTTGTGCAAACCCGCACATTCATGTTTCCCCCCGGGACTTCCAAAGATCGTGTAGTACACAATAGAAACCCATAGTATGACAGTAGTTACCAAATAATCGTTTTAACACATGTTTTCTCCCCCGAAATATGAAACCAGTTTAAAAGAGGGGCCGTAAACTCACCTTAAGTTGCGTTACTCCTTAACCCGAGTAAACTCAGCTGCTATGCTAGTCCCGTAAAGCGGCGACCTAACATACGACAGTTACAAGTACTTAGACTAATAGCCCGCAGGTTAATTAGTCCCTAGATGTCCAGACCATAACCAAGTTCGTTTGAAAACACCGTGACTGTTTAACTGACCCAAAGTACAAGACTCGACATCCCATTGGTGACCCGAGACTCCCCGTGTTATGTTTACGCTCCAAAACATACAATAACGCAATTACACTTAACATACGTTAACGCACAACAAGTTATAGCACATAGTTCACGTATCACCGAAATACATCCAAATATATGTTACCAAGTTATTAGACATGTTACGGGGTTCCTAGCATGTTACTACATGTTAAATCGGGTCTCGAAATGCTAATTTACACTTACAGCAGCAGTACACGCGATTAGGAAAAGTCAACTAGCAATTAGGTTGGTCAACTAGCAATTAGAAACCCTACTCGCCTCTATTATAGGCGATTAGGAGCTACTCACATGAACTTACTAGCAATTAGGGCTATTCACATGAACTTATAGGCAATTAGGGCTATTCACATGAACTTATAGGCAATTAGGGCTAATCACCTGATCTTACACAAGAGTAGGCCTCTACTCGCCTATATTATGGGCGATTAGCACCCTACTCGCCTATAACATAGGCGATTAGGAATGCTACTCGCCTGTAACCTTGCTGTTCCGGTTTTTCGCGCGTTTAACGCTCCAAATCAGATCCAGAACGTGTGTAACCACCCAATATCATCCCAAACACTATCCTAAACATGTTTAACCCAAAATCCTTCGTTTAACCTCGTATAATCAGTCCTGCATGCAACCAAGAAATCCAAACACCATTCACATAGCATGCAACATCATACTAACACGCGTAATCATAACCCTAATATCCAATTACTGAGATTCCTATTATCATAATATCAATATCAATACTGATCTATCATAATAACATATCAAATCATCATCATGAATCATAAAAACCCTAGCTTTCTAATCATACACACTCATAATGCATGCATATTAGTTATAATCCGATTAACAATCCTTATTGACGATTTTCAGAAAGCTTTTTCGTTTAAGAACAGGTCTGGACCATTAGGGATTGATTAAAAACGTTTATAAAGAGTTATGGATGAAAATCAAACCTTAGGATTATGAAAATATGATGATTCAAGCTTGAAACCTTGAGTTTTGATCAAAAATCGCCTTCCAGAGGTTGTTTATGTGTTGGGGCGGGTTATGGGACGACTAGGGTTGGTATAATGAAGTTTAGGAGGTTAAGTATGGTATTTATAGTCGTTTTTAGTCGTCCAGCCCGTTACTAGCGAGTATGCAGCAGTTTCAGGCGATTAGGAATCCTAATCGCCTGATTGTTCAGGCAATTGGGCCTACTCGCCTATACCTATACACGAGTAGGGCCCTACTCGCCCTTAGGGTTCCCTACTCGCCTCCCCTATAGGTGATTAGGCCTCCTACTCGCCTATAGGGGTTGATTTTGTGCGTTTTGCGCGTTAAACCCCGTTTTAACATATGTTAATGCATATTCACGTACCGACAAGTCACATAATGATTGTAAACACATAACACAAGTAAATACACATATTTACAGTCGTTCACCAATTCCCGGGACTCGAGACTCGTACGTTCCGTATGCCCTGACGATCCTACAAATCGTCACCGTTTGTACACTTGGTTAAGGACTGACATCTAACGAACCTCTAGACCAACATCCAATGATCTTCTAGACTAACCAATAGTTCCCGAACCATAACCCGACTTAACTAACCCAGTTAAGTACAATATACGCGTGACTCGCTAAGGTAGACTTTCATCTAGACAACGTTGTTAACCAGAATTTGCCGGGTGTCACATCATCCCCACGTTAAAAGAATTTTCGTCCCGAAAATTGCACAAGCACCAAAAGAACAAAAGAAATAACGAAGGAACAAACAAAAAGATAGAAACCAAAAGAGAGAGATTTACCCGAGTTGTCACATCATCCCCACGTTAAAAGGAATCTCGCCCCGAGATTCATTCAGCTGCAGAAGAGACATATCTCGACTCGAATGCTTCCTTAGGGAAAGAGATGAGGATACTTAGACTTCATCTGATCCTCCCGTTCCCACGTATACTCCGGTCCCCGGTTCGAGTTCCACCGAACCTTAACGATACGAATCTTGCTGTGACGTAGGCTACGAATCTTGTAATCAAGGATCTCCACAGGTTCTTCCACAATCCGAAGACGATCATCAACCTTGATCTCTTCTAGTGGAACGATGAGAGACTCGTCAGCCAGACACTTCTTCAAGTTTGACACGTGAAAGACGTTATGTACGTTACCGAGCTCCGTCGGTAGATCAAGTCGATATGCCACCGGCCCAATCCGTTCCAGGATCGTAAATGGGCCGACATATCGCGGATTGAGTTTGCCACGCTTCCCAAAGCGTATGACGCCCTTCCACGGTGAGACTTTTAGAAGTACTTTGTCATTGACTTGGAATTCCAGTGGTTTGCGACGCTGATCAGCATAACTCTTTTGCCGGTCCCGTGCCGCCGCCAACCGATTACGAATCTGTACGATCTTTTCCGAAGTTTCGTACACTAGTTCAGGCCCAGTGAGTTGACTCTCGCCCACCTCAGCCCAACAAAGAGGAGAACGGCATTTCCGTCCGTACAGTGCTTCGAACGGAGCAGCCTTGATGCTCGTGTGATAACTGTTGTTATACGAGAATTCTACTAACGGCAGATGAGCTTCCCAACCCTTTCCAAAATCGATCACACATGCCCGCAGCATGTCTTCTAAAGTTTGAATCGTGCGTTCACTCTGACCGTCAGTCTGTGGATGATAAGCCGTACTCATGTCTAGTTGGGTACCCAAAGCCTTGTGCAAAGACTTCCAGAAGTGAGAAGTAAAATGGGAGTCACGATCCGAGATAATAGAAACTGGTACCCCGTGCTTAGAAACAACTTCTTTCAAGTAAAGACGAGCCAAACGATCCATGGTGTCGGTCTCCTTAATGGCGAGAAAATGAGCTGATTTCGTCAACCGATCGACAATCACCCATATCTTGTCATTCCCGCTTGGCGATTTAGGAAGTTGTGTGACAAAATCCATAGTAATCCGTTCCCATTTCCATTCCGGAATTTCAGGTTGTTGCAAGAGACCCGACGGTTTCTGGTATTCCACCTTGACCTTAGCACAGGTCAAGCATTTGCTCACGTATGAGGCTATGTCCGACCTCATGTTTGGCCACCAGTAAAGCACCTTCAGATCTTGGTACATCTTATCCGAACCAGGATGAATAGAATACCGGGACTTATGAGCCTCATCAAGGACAAGCTCCCGTAGTCCCCCGAACAAAGGAACCCATATACGTTCTGCGAAATAGTGCAGGCCATCAGACCTTCGCTCTAGGTGCTTGTCGGCACCGTGCATAGTTTCAGCTTTAAGGTTTTCCTCCTTCAAAGCTTCCAACTGGGCAGAACGGAGTTGATCAGGTAACGACGAATGGATAGTGAGTTGCAACGCCCGAACGCGACGAGGTTTAGTTGATTCCTTCCTGCTCAAGGCGTCTGCTACAACATTCGCCTTGCCAGGATGGTACTTTATGGCACAATCATAGTCGTTCAGAAGTTCGATCCAACGACGCTGCCGTATGTTCAAATGTTGTTGGTCGAAAATGTGTTGTAGACTCTTGTGATCGGTGTAGATGGTGCATTTGGTACCGTACAAGTAATGTCTCCAAATTTTCAACGCGAATACCACGGCACCCAACTCCAAGTCGTGAGTTGTGTAGTTCTTCTCGTGCACTTTGAGTTGACGAGAAGCATACGCAATCACTTTCTCGCGTTGCATCAACACGCAACCGAGTCCATGAATGGAAGCATCACAGTAAACAACAAAATCATCAGGACCCTCAGGTAAAGACAAAATAGGAGCAGAACACAGTTTAGACTTTAGTTCCTCAAACGCTGACTCTTGTGGTTCACCCCAGTCGAATTTCCTGTCCTTCTGAGTGAGAGCGGTGAGGGGTTGAGCAATCTTCGAGAACCCCTGAATGAAACGACGATAATAGCCCGCAAGGCCTAGGAATTGCCGCACCTCAGTTGGCGTCTTTGGTGCTCCCCAGTCCTTGATCGCTTCGATTTTAGCGGGATCGACATGAATCCCTAGTTCATTAACCACATGTCCTAGGAATTGAACTTCGCGTAACCAAAAGTCACACTTTGAGAACTTGGCGTAAAGTTGCTCCCGTCGCAAGAGTTCCAAAACTAACCGCAGATGTTCCCCGTGCTCGGTCTCGTTCTTGGAGTAGATCAGAATGTCATCAATAAACACAATGACGAACTTGTCCAAATATGGTTTACAGACGCAGTTCATCAAGTCCATGAAAACCGCCGGTGCGTTCGTGAGACCGAAAGGCATGACCAAGAATTCGAAATGGCCATAACGTGTTCGAAAAGCTGTCTTTGCAACGTCAGCCTCCCTGACGCGCAGCTGGTGATAACCAGACCTTAAATCAATCTTGGAATAATAACTAGAACCCTGAAGCTGGTCGAATAGATCATCAATACGTGGAAGAGGATAACGGTTCTTGACGGTCAATTTGTTCAGTTCTCTGTAGTCCACACACAACCGGAAACTTCCATCCTTCTTCTTAACAAATAGAATCGGGGCTCCCCAAGGGGAAGAACTTGGCCGGATGAAACCCTTGTCCAAGAGTTCCTGTAACTGACTAGACAATTCCTGCATCTCGGGAGGTGCAAGACGGTAGGGGGCCCGAGCAATAGGAGCAGCCCCTGGTACAAGATCAATACCGAACTCAACTTGACGATGAGGAGGAAGACCAGATAAATCATCGGGAAAAACATCAGGAAACTCGCGTACCACCAGAATGTCGTCGATCTTCTTCTCATCAACAGAGGAAACAGATAAAAGCGCCAAAACAGCTGGATAACCCTTTCGAAGACACTTAAGGGCTTTCATGCTAGAGATGATGTTTAGCGGAACACCATCCTTGATACCGTACACAGAAAGGAATTCTCCATCAGGGAGAGGAATCCGAATAACCTTATCGTAACAGACAATCTCCGCGCGATACAAAGATAACCAATCCATTCCTACCACAACGTCAAAACTACCCAAAGGTACCGGCATAAGGTCGATGGGGAACGATAAACCCGACAACTCTAACTGACACTCCCGAATGACACTAGTAGCTTCAATCGTTTTACCGTCGGCCAACTCAATAACATACTTGGTTTCTAATGGTACGGGTACTACATCTAGCAGTCGACTAACATCCAGGGATACAAAACTCTTGTCGGCACCAGAATCAAATAACACGCTAACAGAACGATTATTGAGAAGAAACGTACCGGTGACTGTGTCAGGGTCCTGCCTAGCCTCAGCAGCTCCAATGACGAAGGCACGTGCATTTCTGCCGCCGCCCCCGTTGTTCCCATTTCCGTTATTCCCACCCTGCTTCAGCTTTGGGCAATCCTTCTTGTAATGCCCAGTGTCACCACAGTTGTAGCATCCTTGTTTCCCTGTAGTCCCCTGAGTAGTCGGAGCTGAGCTGTTAGTTGGAGCCTGAGTCGATGGAAGTGTAACCCGACAATCCTTAGCATAATGCCCTGTTCGCTGGCAGCGGTGACAACGGTTACTGTCGCAGTTCCCTTGGTGATGGCGTCCACACTTGTTGCATTTGGGCAGTTTTCCCGCATAACCACCCTGCTTGTTACCCGAAG
The DNA here is from genome assembly GCA_028751855.1 of Ambrosia trifida. Classification (NCBI taxonomy): domain Eukaryota; kingdom Viridiplantae; phylum Streptophyta; class Magnoliopsida; order Asterales; family Asteraceae; genus Ambrosia; species Ambrosia trifida. Next base: position 214,134,831 of record CM054122.1, on the reverse strand, counting down.
AAGATGAACCCCCATTATCAAACCTTTTACCCTGCTGTGCAGACCCAGATCCTTTCCCGTCATTTTCCCACTTGCGCTTGTTGTTCTCTGGAGCCTTAACAGTTGAACCTTTCGCAGGCAAAATCCCCTCATTCACCTTTAAGTTGGTCATCCTATGGGCCGATCGAACTACCTCTGCATACGTAGGATGATTTCCAGCAGCCACTAACCCTGCAATTTCCGGTACTAACCCTGAGACATAGTGTTCAATCCTACGATATTCTGGCACGTGCAGATCGGGACACAGCACTGCCAACTCATTCCGCCTCACAGTATACTTCTCAATTTCCGACCCAGTCATCTTGAGGTTCCACACCTCATGCTCCAGCTTCTGTACCTCTTCCCTCGGACAATACTCACGCTTCAGCAACTGCACAAAATTCTCCCATGGCATAGCATATGCCTCCCCAATACCCATGTTCTGGGTGATGCCATTCCACCATGTCAATGCCACGTCCTGAAATAACGCAGCCGAATACTTTACCCGATCTTCTGGGAGACAGTTACACATCAGAAATACCGACTCCACTTTCTCCAACCACCTAAGCAAGCTAACCGCACCCTCAGTGCCAGAGAATTCCTGGGGCTTGCAGTCCCGGAACATCTTGTAGGTGCACATGGGTGGGGGTGGGTCAACAGGACCACCTGAAATGAAACGTATGAGAACTACGAATAACGTAAACAAGGTTCACCAACGAGGCAAAGAAAACGGATAAATCAACTTACCACCACCGTTGTGCCCTAACTGAAAGGCAGCTTGGAGCAAGTTGTTCAGATCAGCCTGTGATAGGTTAATACCTCCACCACGACCACCAGCACCACCGCGACCACCACCACGTCCACCATTGCGACCACCTCCACGTCCTCCACGCACTCCAGACATGATTCTGGCAGAAAGAACGGGAAAATTTAGTTTCGCAGTTAAAGATAACCACTAATGTTCACAAGATCAAAGCCAGATCCAATCCAGGACTATCCCCTCAAACCCAGAGCTCACTAGGGCTTCCATGCATTTCGTTTTATGATTTTGTGTGCACCCAAAATGATAAAACGCTCTACATGGTCCTCCCAGTGTTCTCCTAGTTCAAAGTTCAAATCACCGAACATAGACTCTTAGCTACACACCGTAATACTACGGTAGTTTATGACAAGTGTTTCTATTGGAGTGCGAAAGGGAGATGTCCGAGCCTTGGACAAATCTCAAGAGCACACGAGTTACTCCAATAGACTACACTGCCTAGAAAACAAGTAACTCAACCTAAGATAGAACAGATGATGTAACGTAGAAAGACCAACGATTTAGAGACACCCCGACAAGACCATACGTAAACCACTATAACGTTTAGTACCATGTGATCGTCTAGTGTGTGCGACTCGGCTATAGACTAGACTCTACATGCAGTCCTAGTTCACTATAACCATTGGCTCTGATACCAATCTGTCACACCCTCAAAATCCACTTGCGGAGTTTTACCGCGAGGCGCATGACAAACCAGGATCCAAACCAACGATCACAATAAACAAGTCTAAATGAACATAAATGCAATTTCAAAACATAGTTTAAAATCCCCGTTTACAGCGGAAGCTTATTCAAAACAATTATTCAATAATAAACCAATGTTCAATGTTTGTAAAATCATGTAACTCTAGCTAGACGCCGTGCAGACGCGTGCGCCCTAGTTCCATTCGTGCTACCTTAGCGACCTGACAAAAACATGCAAAAGTTTACGTCAGCACAAAAATGCTGGTGAGTTTACAGGTTTTGTATCCAAGAACCAAGTCCACCTGTCCATACTATAATAAATCGAAAACCAGTATACGCTAGCTAGGCGTACGTTTTGTTACTACCACGATTGGAAAACCATTACTAACTCGAATACCAGATGTTGTGCCCGAAAAGTACCAGTTGTTCCTGTTGTTCCTGTTTGAGACAATATGCACTCGCCCGGCCCTCCAAGCCGACGAGCGGGGTTGGTCACTCCCAATAGCGCTATTCACATTTCCCCGTTGTGCAAACCCTCACATTCATGGTTCCCCCCGGGACTTCCAAAGATCGTGTAGTACACAATAGAAACCCATAGTATGACAGTAGTTACCAAATAATCGTTTTAACACATGTTTTCTCCCCCGAAATATGAAACCAGTTTAAAAGAGGGGCCGTAAACTCACCTTAAGTTGCGTTACTCCTTAACCCGAGTAAACTCAGCTGCTATGCTAGTCCCGTAAAGCGGGGACCTAACATACGACAGTTACAAGTACTTAGACTAATAACCCGCAGGTTAATTAGTCCCTAGATGTCCAGACCATAACCAAGTTCGTTTGAAAACACCGTGACTGTTTAACTGACCCAAAGTACAAGACTCGACATCCCATTGGTGACCCGAGACTCCCCGTGTTATGTTTACGCTCCAAAACATACAATAACGCAATTACACTTAACATACGTTAACGCACAACAAGTTATAGCACATAGTTCACGTATCACCGAAATACATCCAAATATATGTTACCAAGTTATTAGACATGTTACGGGGTTCCTAGCATGTTACTACATGTTAAATCGGGTCTCGGAATGCTAATTTACACTTACAGCAGCAGTACACGCGATTAGGAAAAGTCAACTAGCAATTAGGTTGGTCAACTAGCAATTAGAAACCCTACTCGCCTCTATTATAGGCGATTAGGAGCTACTCACATGAACTTACTAGCAATTAGGGCTATTCACATGAACTTATAGGCAATTAGGGCTATTCACATGAACTTATAGGCAATTAGGGCTAATCACCTGATCTTACACAAGAGTAGGCCTCTACTCGCCTATATTATGGGCGATTAGCACCCTACTCGCCTATAACATAGGCGATTAGGAATGCTACTCGCCTGTAACCTTGCTGTTCCGGTTTTTCGCGCGTTTAACGCTCCAAATCAGATCCAGAACGTGTGTAACCACCCAATATCATCCCAAACACTATCCTAAACATGTTTAACCCAAAATCCTTCGTTTAACCTCGTATAATCAGTCCTGCATGCAACCAAGAAATCCAAACACCATTCACATAGCATGCAACATCATACTAACACGCGTAATCATAACCCTAATATCCAATTACTGAGATTCCTATTATCATAATATCAATATCAATACTGATCTCATAATAACATATCAAATCATCATCATGAATCATAAAAACCCTAGCTTTCTAATCATACACACTCATAATGCATGCATATTAGTTATAATCCGATTAACAATCCTTATTGACGATTTTCAGAAAGCTTTTTCGTTTAAGAACAGGTCTGGACCATTAGGGATTGATTAAAAACGTTTATAAAGAGTTATGGATGAAAATCAAACCTTAGGATTATGAAAATATGATGATTCAAGCTTGAAACCTTGAGTTTTGATCAAAAATCGCCTTCCAGAGGTTGTTTATGTGTTGGGGCGGGTTATGGGACGACTAGGGTTGGTATAATGAAGTTTAGGAGGTTAAGTATGGTATTTATAGTCGTTTTTAGTCGTCCAGCCCGTTACTAGCGAGTATGCAGCAGTTTCAGGCGATTAGGAATCCTAATCGCCTGATTGTTCAGGCAATTGGGCCTACTCGCCTATACCTATACACGAGTAGGGCCCTACTCGCCCTTAGGGTTCCCTACTCGCCTCCCCTATAGGTGATTAGGCCTCCTACTCGCCTATAGGGGTTGATTTTGTGCGTTTTGCGCGTTAAACCCCGTTTTAACATATGTTAATGCATATTCACGTACCGACAAGTCACATAATGATTGTAAACACATAACACAAGTAAATACACATATTTACAGTCGTTCACCAATTCCCGGGACTCGAGACTCGTACGTTCCGTATGACCTGACGATCCTACAAATCGTCACCGTTTGTACACTTGGTTAAGGACTGACATCTAACGAACCTCTAGACCAACATCCAATGATCTTCTAGACTAACCAATAGTTCCCGAACCATAACCCGACTTAACTAACCCAGTTAAGTACAATATACGCGTGACTCGCTAAGGTAGACTTTCATCTAGACAACGTTGTTAACCAGAATTTGCCGGGTGTCACAAGGTGTAAGTTTGTTGCTACGCAAATTATCTTACTCTTAAATAGTCATATACATGCCAAACACTAACTTATAAGATTTGAACACTATTTGGGGAAACACCTTATACTTCTTAGGTAGTTGATGCCTAATGGACTATTTGGGGAAGGCGCGCAATGCACTCGTCTTTTCCGGGAAAAAGAGTGAACATTGACGGATTATTTGGCGAAATCCAAGCTATGTCGTTCCTATGGATGAAACACTGAGTGAAAAACAACAATTTCACATGGGAGAATTGGGTTGCTTTTAATGTTCCCATAACATAAGAGAAATGTATTAGTCGGTAGTATGGCGATTGTAATAAGTTGTGGTCTAGTTCCTTAGTGGACTTAGGGGCTGTTTGGTAGCCTCTTAATCAGCCTCTTAACCATTCAGATCTGAATCATTCAGCATTCAGACTGTTTGTTTTAGCATCTGAATGGAATGATTAAGTGCTGAACCATTAAGCTAATAAGGAATGCTGAATGATTCAGAGTCTAACCATTCAGACCGTCTTAATGATTCAGCACTTAATCAACCAAACAGCCCCTTACTTGTACGCATTATTGGGTGGAATCAAAGTTTGTCGCTTGCCGATAAAAAAAAATATTTCTTAGGTAGTTTGCTAATACGACGCCGTATGAAATTGTTCATTCTCACTCGATTGACTGGCGGCAATTCAACCATATACCTATTTTTTCCGCCAATGAACTGACGACGTTAGCTATACCTCACCGACGCAAACCACAGCTCCGATTATTATCCAATCAAACGACATGAAAACCAGAAATCAATCCAAACGAAACACTCAATCAACCGGTAAATACTTCCATTTTGTTTTCTGTTATTATTGCACACACATTTACACTTACACAACTCCAATTTCGTAAAATGGATACAAGCCCTAGGCCAGTAGACCCCTGTCATTTGATTAAGTTTTAATATCGCACTTGAAGATAAAAATTGTTATTTTTCTTAATAAGAGATTGAATATTGTAATGCGTAAGCTGGGTTTATGTTACTAGGTATAAGTGATGATGAAAAGATAGATAAAATTAAGGGTTTTCTTTTTGTTTTGCAGGTGAAGATGAAATGAGTAGGGAATTTGTACATGACACAAAAGCAAATGGTATTTGTTTTGTTTGGTCACGTTTATTTACATGATGTTAGTGATTTTAGTGTTATCAACATGTTTTCATGTAGCTAGATTTGTAAATTAAGGCCAAAAGAGATTCAGTTGTTTCAAGCTAAGTTATAATGCAATAATACGAGTAGGAAATGTGGAGTGTATGCGTGTTTAAACTTAACTGAGTTCACTTCTTTAATATATGGCTAAGTCTAGAAATTGAACTTTTACGCTGACTCGTTTAAGGTCAGCGTATGCTTGGTTCACTTGGGGCTGTTTGGTGTTTGGTAGCCTCTTAATGATCATTCAGAGGGTACCTCTTAGTGGTCCATAACCTTAAGCCTGAATGGTTAAGAGGCAACCATTAAGATGTTGCCTCTTAACCATTCATACTTAAGATTACTTCTTAGAAGAGACTATGAAGTCTTTTAATGACCATTCAGAGGCTACCAAACAACCCCTTACAAACTGGCTGCATCCTTTCAACAAGATACGACACCCTTTCACTTCTAAAGGGAAAGGTAGTTATAACCACAATAACCATCATTTATAAGAGTTACATTTCTGTTATTAATTATTTTATCGAACTTACATCAGATCCAAGTATCCGTATAGAAGTTGGTGTAAGGGTTCTAATTTATCATGAACAATTGCAATATTGCATGAAAAGTTGCATTGATTTGTAAAGAACCAATATATAGTTTATGTCTCTGAATCTTGCTTACACCATTGCCTTGTACTTTAAGTGTTGTTTCTTATATTATCCCAAAGTTGTTCTCGATATACCCAAGCACTATGGGGTCAAGATACTACTTTTAGGAAGTGATATTCATACACGATATGAGGATTGAGGAAACATATCTAGCTTGTTTGTGAAACATCCTTAATTCTGTCTTTTATATTGGTAGATGCACATGGTATTGTAAGAAAAAAATTGTTGAAGATTTGAAAATGTGACATCTAGATTTAGAATTATAGTAGACCTGTTTGTACCTGAACAAGATTTATTAGCAGTTTCACTAATGCTTGGAGTAATCCTGTATCAGGAACTCTTGCTAATACATCACAGGATGGTGTCAGCAAGTTTCTGAAAAAAGTTGGTTCACGTCGTTCTCGCGGCTTGAAAAAACAAGATAATCACCCTCTTAGCTGGGATGCTGCTGATAAGGTTAGTTTTCTTGACTTCAACTTGTAATCATGCAAAGAAATGTTATTTTTTGAGTGTGTCCGGTATTCAATACTCATATTTTGTTACTTTTTAATGTTAATTGTAATCATCGGTTCATTTTCCAGTTAAAGGGGAAGGAAGAACAAGTTAAAGCCGACAGCTGTGCACAAAATGTATTGGAGGTCAAGAATTCTAAGAACTCGTCACCTTTGAACACAAATGATGGAAGTCCTCATCAAGCTAAGTCTGAACTGGAAGATGTAATGGCTGATTCAGATTGGGAAGATGGATCAAATCCTACTTTGAATTCCGAAAATAATCATCCAGGTTATGTAAACAAGGATATCACTATAGAATTTGATTCATCGCCTGGTACAGCTAAGCGGAAGCCTATACGCCGAGCCTCTGCTGAAGAAAAGGTTAACGTTGACAAGATTATTTTGGTCAAAAGTATAGTTTTTTTTTTTTTTTTTTTTTTTTTTTTTTTTTTTTTTTTTTTAAGATGAACCTTCATTCTTTTAAAAAGTATAGTTAAAATTAAAAATTCTTTTAGTCAAGAATCACCCTTGAACTATACTTAAGTTAAACGCTGTTTTTTTTTTTTTTTAATTTTGGTACAGGAAGTGGCCGAGCTTGTACATAGGGTACATTTGCTCTGTTTAATTGGACGGGGACGATTGATTGACAGTGCTTGTGATGATCCTTTAATTCAGGTTATTTTCTTAATCATTACTTACACTTGACATTGATTTACACTCTTTTTGTGGTACTCATAACGGTATATCTGTTCTCATAACAGGCTTCCTTATTGTCACTTTTGCCAGCAAACTTGCTGAAGCTATTAGAAGCCACAAATCTCACAGCATCCGCTTTGACTCCTTTAGTCAACTGGGTACACTGCTTCTTATCCCCTTTTCTAACTTTCCTACTCTTCGAGTTAGTATAAAATATGTTATATTTTTGTTTGAATGGAATCTTTATTACTTGTAGTTCCATAGTAACTTCCATGTTAGAATTTCAAGCAGTGAAAGTTCTTTCCAGTTGACTTTAGCCAGGGCTCTTGAAACTCATGAGGGGACTTCAGAAGAGGTATCTATCTGAATTTGTTTTGTGCAAAAAAAAAGTACATATGGGTTTGAAACAATATGCTACATCTATAAGATTAACTAAAGAAATAAATGAATTAATCTCTGAATTTCTTCACATATGAACTGTGATCTATTTTGTTGCAGGTGGCTGCTCTATCTGTAGCACTGTTTAGGGCACTGAATTTTTCAACACGGTAAGGTTTTTAATATATAGTTATATCAAAGTATGTTGTTTTGTAAATACAAAAATGGGTTCTTCTGGTTTCAGGTTTGTATCCATTTTAGATGCTGCATCCTTGAAGCCAGATGCTGATAAATGTGACGATATGCCTCAAGGAAGAAAATCTGGTAAGGGGGTATTTGACTCATCAACGATCATGGTGACTCAATTAAACGAGGCTTCTACATCTTCTGGTAAAAACACTTCACCTATTGGTGTTGACAAGAAGATTGCATCTGAAGCTTTTACAAAAGCTTCAAACCAAAGGAAAAGTAAAAAGGCAGGTCAAAGTCAAACCATCTCTCAAGATACAGACTTCCCCAAGGTTGACCAGTCAAATGAGAAAAACGCGGATGCTTCTTCAAAGGGCTCAAAGAGGAAGGGGGATATTGAGTTTGAGATGCAGTTGGAAATGGCTCTTTCTGCAACTGCAGCACGGCCAGAGACTTCTGAATGCAATCTTGATAATGATGTTAAAAGTTCTAACATTACTTCAACAAGTTTATCTCCTTTCAAGAGGTTGAAGAAAATCAAATTTGATGAATCTCAAGATGTTTCTACTGCGGTTGGATCAAGAAAAACAGGAGCTCCATTGTATTGGGCAGAAGTCTACTGCAGTGGAGAGAATTCAACTGGAAAATGGGTTCATGTTGATGCTGTAAATGCAATCATTGATGGTGAACACAAAGTAGAAGCTGCAGCTGCTGCATGTAAAACTAAGTTGAGATATGTTGTTGCTTTTGCTGGTCAAGGAGCTAAAGATGTGACTCGCAGGTAATGAACCCCCCACCCCCCCCCCCACCCCCCCCCCCCCCCCCACCCCCCACAAACCCATCCTAACACTCACAATTTTTGAAGAACTTTAATGAACGTCTAAATCTTATTATTTCAGGTATTGTGCAACGTGGTACAAGATAGCTTCTCATCGAGTTAATTCGACTTGGTGGGACTCTGTGTTGCGGCCACTTAAAGAGTTGGAGTCTAGAGCAATTGAAGGTGCGCTTTTTTAACATATAAGATTGATAACAAGAAATAATGAATCGTTATTATATTAAACCAAAGTGTATACTTTTGGTTCTTGGTCAGGCACTAGCAGAATGCCTAATAATGTGAAAAGGGAAGAAAGGACATATCTTGAGGACATGGAGCTCGAGACCAAAGCATTAACCGAGCCACTTCCAACTAATCAACAGGTTAGGTGCATAAATATATGATTTTTCTTTTATGCATTGATAGGGTTTTTTTTTATTATATCATCACTAATCTTTTTGGGAGTTCAATGATATATCCAGGCTTATAAAAATCATCATTTATACGCCCTTGAAAGATGGCTTACAAAGTACCAAATACTTCACCCAAAGGGCCCCATTTTGGGATTTTGTTCGGGTCACCCTGTTTACCCAAGAGCTTGTGTCCAAATGCTGCACACTAAAGAGAGATGGATGAGGGAAGGGCTACAATTAAAAGTCAATGAACTCCCAGCGAAGGTGTTAAAGCGTTCAACAAAAGTCAACAAAGGGAAAGTTCCCGACGCCGATGAAGATGATGAAAATGATTGTGCAGGGCCCGGAGGCACTATCGATCTTTATGGAAAATGGCAAACAGAACCCTTATGTTTGCCTCCTGCAGTAAACGGGATTGTGCCAAAGGTCATAATCATTTCGTTAAGATCAAAATATCTTTGATTATGATTATAAGTTTATAACATTTTGTTTATTGTTTATTGTTTATTACATTGGTGTACAGAATGATCGCGGACAAGTAGATGTGTGGTCTGAGAAATGTTTGCCCCCAGGAACTGTGCACCTAGGATTTCCAAGAATCTTTGCTATTGCAAAGAAGCTGGAGATCGATTACGCACCTGCAATGGTTGGATTTGAATTCCGAAATGGCCGTTCCTTTCCTGTATATAACGGCATTGTGGTGTGTAGTGAATTCAAGAATATAATTTTAGAGGTAAAGCAATCAACTTTTAATGTCAAATTTATTATTTCTGAATAATGTATAGATTGTATTACAATTTACATACTGTTGATGATGATTTTGGTTTTCCAGGCATATGCAGAAGAAGAAATGAGAAGGGGAGCAGAAGAGAGAAGGAAGAATGAAGCTCAAGCCATATCCAGGTGGTATCAGCTTCTGTCATCCATAATTACCCGACAAAGATTGAATAATCGATACGCAGACGGAATTTCTTCACATCCTTCAAATGATATTCAAACAACAAATGATGCATCTCATCATACAAGTGAGGATACACAGAAACCGATACCCGACCAAGCAAATGAAGATGTTGGTCAACCTGATGTTGTGCCACAACCATTGTTTGAAGATGACCATGAGCATGTGTTTTTGACAAATGATCCTGGTTCGGACGTAGAGAGTTCCATAAGGACAAAACGGTGTCGGTGTGGGTTTTCAATTGAGGTTGAAGAGTTGTAGCGCGGTTATTCACAATGTTTTGTTTTGCGTTTGGTGAAAACGTTTGTACACCTAATGTTAAGGGCATGAATATAACCCAAGATTTTTAACATACACACAACCAACACCACCCCTGACCCCTCTATAATGTTGATATGTTATTCTTAGTTTCTTAACCACTTGTAGATACTCTTTATTTGTTAGCAAAATAATTCTAAATAAGTTCGTCGGTTGTAACACACTAATGACAAGTTAAAGTAGAACAAGTATGAACACATAAAATTTATGTGGTGCGCGTAGATGTTAACTACTCTACCTTAAGTCCACTCCTGGGTCGTCACTAAGAGTTCGCTTCTACTAAAAACGTCTCTTGAGTAGGTAGACGTCACCTTTACAACTTCTCGCTAACAAGGTATGATCACCACTTTCATTCTCATCGATACTGGTAAAGACCAGCACGTTAATCCCTACGCTATTCTTTCTAAGCAAGGAAGAGATCTCTTAAATATTCACTGGTTTTTGGTAAGGATAGTCACTCACAAATACAAGATAGTTTGATTATTATATGAGTTTCTTCAGTGAACTCTTAAACCATATAACTGGGGATTGACATCTTTGAAGTTTGGTCATGTTATTAAAATGAAAACTTGTGGTAATATTTTCAATGCTTAAGCCTTGTATGAACATATATTGTTTCATTTTCATTTTTCAAGACTTTAAACAGGTTGAAAGACTTCTTCCATGAAATAATTTCCAATCCCTTTGCTTCATATTCATTAATTTTTTATAGAAGATATATTCCTCAACAAATTTGTAAAAATCCAATTGTAATTGATTTGTTTTATGTGAACTGATTGTTATTATGCAAGCTTATTGTTATTGAACTCCATTCTCAAGGGCTGGAATTTGTTTTTTATTTCTGTAAAAGTATGCATTATTTTTTTACTTAAAGCATATTAAAAAAAAAAAAAAAAAAACCTCACGAAATGAATACTGCATAAAAAGTAAAAAAAGTTAAACGATTTAGGTTTGTTTTCCTCTTTTCCACTAAAACTATTTTCTAGAATTAGTCTTCCTCTATGTATATAAACCTACACTCACAACCTTTCTATTTGCCTCTCTTTGAAAGTTCTAATTTACAAAATTTCCCAATCAAGTTATGCTTTTTGGTTTTTAAAAAACAATATTCCATCTTCTTTATATAAAGACTAGAAAAAAAGCATCTCTTTTGTTCATGTCTTTGATAACATGACCAACAATTGCTTTTTCTTTTCTTTTTTTTTTTTTAATTTTCTCAGACATAATTGCTTTTTAACTTTTGGTACGCCTCTATTACACTTGTACATTATGCTATAGAGGTTATGTCTTAAATATTTTACCACTTCTTTTGTTATGCACCAAGTGTAGTACTTTGGAATCTTCTAACTTTAGGAGAGGTACTAGCCAATCAAAAAATGTAAGCATAAAATGTTGAGTAGTATGCTTTGTTATGCTATGTATAGTGATAACTTTTTTATAGCTTAATGCTATAGATTTTTTTCAATATAACACTTAATCAGAGAATCAGTAGTGAATAAACCAAATAGTAACTTAAGATTATGAAGCCTAGGGTTGGAGGGGTGGAACCTGCATTAACCACCTTCACCATCAATACAACTTAATCAGATTATCGGTAGCAAATAAACAAACCAGTAACATAAAATTATGAAGCCTAGGGTTGGAGGGGTGGAACTTACATCAACCTCTTCATCACCAATACAACTATTAACACATCATCAACTCCAAGGGTTTCTTGACCCACTCTCCCGATGCCACTCCCTGTCATCAATGCACACAGCACCCAACGGTCACTAACACACAATCAACACACTAAACTAATTTGTAACTAGCTAAGGAACTTCCTACCCTACTTTGGTACCCGAATGAATGCGCCTAAGGCATTTCCTACCCGATTTTGGTCCCGAATGAGTTGCACCGCAGCCCCAATCAGGTATACCCAGATTAGGTTTACTACGTACTCGCCCGCCCACCTACCCACCCTTACAAGTGGAAACAATATGAGACAATAGCTTTCAAATTCATTTTCCTGGTAGATGAGTCACATCCATTTACAACACAAACGGTAACATAGGAATATAAATAGTAGCAATAGCTTTAAATTTATTTTCTGACAAATGTGTCACACCTATTTAAAGCATATCAAGATTAACGGTTCAGATCTGAATTCAACATCAAAAATAATGATCAGGATCTATTTAGATTTTGTCCAAAGCCCAGTTGATTGAAAGCCTAAAGTTTCCTATAGGAGACTTGGGTTCAATTCTCACTAGCTACATTTGAAGGACATTGGTGAATATGAAATAAGGGATGACCCGGCCATTGGCTTGGGTTCGAGTCATGATCCCAACCGGTTTTACCGACTATTTCACCGCCGTGCCTTTAGTCGGGTGAGTGGTCGGGTTTTCCAAGGAATTGGTAGCAATTGATGGCCCAGGTACTCTCGAGTACCTGATTCACCAAAAGGGTACCCGAGAGTGCTCGAAATTGATTCGTTGCCGTTCAAAAAAAACAGTCAAGATCTTTCAAAGCATGCCCAAACCAATCCAAAAAGATTCAAATTTTTCCAAGGAATCTATCTAATCTTCTCCATAATGTTCAGATCATATGAAATTTTGTATGACAACTCACATTATGAACCTTCACAATTAGCACCAAAAGTTACAAAAACAACACACCAATGCATTCAACATTAAACCCTAAATTACATTAAACCACCTAATAACATAAAAACTAACTAAGACAACCACAGGAAGCCTCTTTTTTGTTAAAAGTAACTCTATTATCCAAATACCAAATTCCCATATACCATCATACCCTCACAAAACTCAATTTGCTTCAACACTAGCATGCTCAGGCTGCACCTTCCTTGGCCTTCCCCTTCCCCTCCCGGTTTTCGAGCCAGGCGTTGTCACGCTCGCAGCCTTAACCTTCTTCGCCGAAGGCGGAGCATTCGGGTCCTTCTTCGGCCGTCCTCTCCCTCTCTTCACCTCAGACCCTGTCTGAGGTGCAGGAGTCAGCGCCGGAGTCTCAGTCTCTGTGTGAGACTCCGTCGCTGGGTCCTTCGCCTTGGGAGGACGGCCGCGCCCACGCTTCGCTGGTGTGGCAGAGTCCGGGCGCAGGTAGTTGTTGTTTGAAACGATTAATTCGCCGTTTTCCACTAGCTTGTTCAGCTGATCTGTTAATATGTTAGTGTGTTCTTCGGGTAGGCTTCCGCAGGTCGATTCGATGTAGTTTGAGATTGCTGATGTGCTTGATCCTTCCTTCTCTTTCAAAGCATCAATTGCTGCAAATATCATCTGTAACCACAACAACATATCCAACAGATTTCAAACTTTTAAACCTAAATCATATAATTTATGAACAGTAAACATAATATGTAGACATTTAGATCATTTATCGCTTAAGAAATGTAACAAACATCTGCAATAATAACATATTATACGGATTTCATATTTTTAAACCTAATCTATACAAAATCAAAGCATTAATAGCTGCAAAAATCATCTGCAAAACATATTCAACGGATTTAAAGTTTATAAACCTAATTTACAGACACAAAATAAATCAATACAAAATCAGAATATCAATCGCTGCAAAAATCATCTGAAAAACACATAGAACAGATTTCAATTATTTTGTAACCTAATTTACAAACACATAACAAAATCACCTTAAGCTTCATATTAGCTTCAATTTTTTTTAATTAATAATATAAATTGCTTTGAATTTAGCTCGGCATATCCGATGTCAAATTCCTAATCCTAATCTACAAACACACATAAATTAAAATTAAAAATAAAATAAAAAATACAAAAAATGGACAAAAAATCACCTAAAATTACAAAAAAAAAAAAAAAAAAATAGGGCTAGAAATAATTATAAAAGTACCTCAGCATATGGAGGTAGGGAAGGAGGACGGTTAAGTTCTTCACCAGCCATTGAATGATAAGGTAATGGGAGTGAGAGCACAGAGAGAGGTTAATAAAGAAATAATAATATGTCAGCTACAAAGAAGCACGGAAATAAAGTGTGTGCATGGGTTAGACCTTTTGGGGACGATTTATGTGAACATTTTCAGGGTTTCATGAAACTAATCGACGGTCGAGGGTTGTTTTGGTGCTTATTATTGATTAGATCGACGGTGTAGAGATTGCTTGTGAATAGGGTCACGCGGATCGGTGACGTGGCTTGTGGAGTGTTTTTGTTGTATGAGTGAGTTTTGACGGGTTTTTTTTGGGTTTGTTTTTTCTCCTTATTTGAGACCTAGAGTAGAGAGAGAATAAAGATTAAAGAATCGTTTTAGTGGATTTTTTTTAGTTTTTTATTTTTTATTTTATTGAGGGGATAGGTTAGTGGATTGATTTTAAATTTTAATAATAGTGTGTAATCGAGTTCATTAACAATTTAAATGTTTTTCTTTTTCTTTTAAAGATTTTTGTCCGAACATAGTTCGTAGTAATTATGACCTTTTTTAAAGATTAGAGTTTAGAACATTATTTGAAATCTCATCCAAGTTTGTATTTTTCCTTCACGGGTAGCTCAGTTAGTGAATAGATCGGGGATCTTTTTTGGGGGTCTCGGGTTTGATTCCCACGAGGAACATAATGAGAAATGATGGATGACTCATGGCCTATGGTCATGAGTTCGAGTCCTGATCTCGCCCGTGTTTTACTAATCCTTCACCGTTGTGCCTACGGGCGGGTGAGGGGTTGGCTTTTCCCCGGTTTCGGAAACTGCATGGGCGGGCCTGACTACGCCAGCCGCCCGAGGTACGTATGGGCCCTCTATTGGGTTGGTCGTGGGGGTCTGTCCATAGTGTGGGGACTCCCCTGGATAGTCGGGCAGAAATGTTTGTTGGTCGTTCAAAAAAAATCCAAGTTCGAATTTGATGGATATTAAGCGCGCCTGTTTGGTAGCTTTTAATGAGATTCTGAACCATTCAGTTTTGAATGGTTCAGGGGTGTTTGTTTTTTGGTCAGAAGTGCTTCTGACCACTTATGTCTGCGCTGCGCAGACGCGGGCAGACGTTTGGGGCGCGCAGATTGTTTCTTTTTTGGAAGACCTTTCACTAAAAAGGGTCTTCCTAACCTCTTCTTGGTGCAGAATTGGACCCAAGTCTTCTTGAGTCTTCTCCACCTCTTCTTCTTCTCCTTCTCTTCTTCTTCTTTTCTTTCCTTCTCTCGTGAGTCTCCTGCTCTCTTTTTTTCTTCTCTTTCCTTCTTCTACTTCATCTTCCTCTTCTTCTCTTTTCTTCTTCTAATCTTCTTCTTCTCTACTTCTTCTCTTCTTTTTCTTTTTTTTCTTCTTCTTCCTATCTTCCTCCTCCTCCACCCTGACCGCCGACCACCGCCCTCCTCCCTCCGACGCCGCCGCCCTCCTCCTCCTTCCAACCGCCGCCCTCCTCCCCCTCGCGACGCTGCCGCCTCCCCCTTCCTGACCGCCGCCCTACTTCTTCTCTTCTTTTTCTTCTTTTCTTCTTCTTCTTCTCCTCTTTGTGTTGTGGTAGGTTATGGTGGGTTGTGGTTTATTATGGTTATTGTGGGTAATGGTTATGGTGGGTTGTGGTTGGTTATGGTGGTTTGTGGTTGGTTATGGTTATGATGGGTGGTGGTGGTTCACGGAGGTTATAGTAGGTTGTGGTTGTTTATGGGTATGGTGGGTTGTGGTTGGTTATGGGTTTACCCATCAGGTTTGGATTTGATTATTATCACTATGTATTAATTTAAAAAAGGCTTTGAATGGAATAGTTAAGACCTGAACTATTCAGACTTTGTACATAGCTGAACCATTCAGTACTTAATCATTCAGATCCTCTTAACAATTCAGACATCTTAATAAGTGCTGAATCATTAAGATGTCTGAATGGTTAAGTGCTAAATCATTAAGTTTGACCTCTTAATGGTTAATTATTTAACCTACATGGGTAACAGAGCCTCATTAAGGTTCAGCCTAGTTTAGTGCTTAATGGTTCAGCAACATCCCAAGTCTTAATGGTTTAGCCTTAACCATTTCATTCAGAAACTGAAATAAACGCGCTGAATGCTGAATCATTCAACACTGAATGGTTCAGAGCCTCATTAAGAGGCTTACCAAACAGTCCCTTAATCAACCAAACAACCCCTAAGACTATTTTTAATGGGCCTTGAAGATCAAGCCCTTAGATACCCTAGGATGTTATACTATCAGAGCATATCCATCCTTACTAGCCCTTAAGTGGGGTGTCCTTGGACAAGGGTTTGGCTTTTCCTGGGTTCTTGTGATGAGGTGGGCCCAAAGTATAAAAGAAAAGATTTTATTTAAATATCGTGTGTAATTCATGGGTGGTGAGATGGAAATTAAGGAGAGTAAGGATTTAGTAAGGTCGGAGATGAAATTGAGGTTTTAAAAATTTGTAAGGATATAACGTGATAGGTTCAAACGTCTAAAAACGCACGCAACATTGAAGTGAGTTTAAGATGTGTCGTAGAACAACTCTTCTTTCTGGTCTGTCTCTTGATCTTAAATTTCTCTTTAATTGGATATTGAAATATCAAAGGAAGTAGATAGATGTATTTAAGAATGTTTATTTTGAAAGTTTAGAGCAAAATGCATGAATAAAAAAGGTTGGGTTAGCTTGTATTTATAGGAAAAGCACAACAAACAAGAAAACACAATCAGATGACCTTGCAGTTGATCACACAAATCGATACTATCGACCGTTAGGTTTAATAATTAACCGGTTTTCAACTTTTGAACATTGTGCAACGACTATAAATGGATAATGACACCTTTTTTGCACTCATACATCTATTTAAAGATTATCAAATGATTCGTACCCAACTATCAACTTTGATGACAAATTTTTAAGCATTAGGTCGACTGTTGAGATTTAGTAAAACATGGGTGCTTCCTTCCTTTTTTTTTTCTTTGTAATGTTTTGATTTGTCGCATTAAATAGAAAGAATGCAACTAATTACTTACATTTTCAAAATTCAAAATCCCTCCATTTGATAATCTACTATTTTAGTTCAATTAGGATATTGAGAAATAATGATTTTTGTAAGGAAATTAAGTTGTTAGTTTACCTTTGAATAAATTAATTGTCACTCTAATTCCCAATTTAAGACAAAATGGGTTAAATCAAATGTTGGAAAATGTGACATCGGTTCCGTTTATATTATATGAAACTACGGAAAAAAATTGAACGTTAACCCTAACTTTTTTTTTCTATATCCGCCACTACTAACAAAGACCATAAAATGGTGTTGAAAGTGCATTCTGGTAAACCTCTTGTGTTAGCTCATTTCTATATATTTGAAAGTCATACACACGAAGAGCATCAACAATGATGCGAAAGAGAGATGGCATTTGACCTCACGGTTTCCCATTTCCAAATTTTGTGTGCAATGACGTCCATTCTAAAGTTTCGAGAGAGTGGAAGGAGAGAGAAAGTTTAATATTCAGGTTCTTAGAGCTCCACAATGCTCTGAAGTTGTAACACCTCAAAATTTCTAAAATGCATTTTTATACTAATCTGAATAGTTTGAGTTTAATTACTCCAAACGGATAACAAATAATACAAAATTTCCTAATATAGGGAATTAACCCAGTTAACCTTTTTAGCTAAACAAGGCTTAAATAATTACATGAGACTAACTCGGTTAGTGCTTTTAACTAGCAAATACTTGACAAATAGTTAGGAGGGGCTAAACTTGCCAAACAACCAAACTTAAGTTTGGCTAATAGCAAAAAAGGGGGATGGAGACCATCCCCATATTCAGGGAATTGATCCCCACACACACACACACACTTAACCTACAACTCAAGATCAAGCTCAATTCATGGCCAAATCAAAGGGATTTTGCTTGCATTTGCCCTAAAACGAATCTTCTAAGCCTAATACACTCTTAGGAAGTTTTTATTTGGCTAATTTTGAGGTTATGTTCTTGCTTGATTATGGTGATTTATCATGGGTTGTTATAAAACATGAAACTTGTGGTTAATAGAGGCTGATCTAGCATTAGGGAACCTCAATACATGTCAAATTTGTTAAGAATAGCAACACACATAATGTGGTTATGATTCTTATGAATTAATGTTATGCGAAAGTGGGTTTTTGCCACTTGGTAGGAATCACATCTAAACTCTCGAGATTATAGCTTTTACAAATTACACTAGTTGGAAACTTTGAGCTAGGAGGTAATTTGTCTTCCTAGTAATGATAAACTTGGTTAATGATGGATCCATAAGGTCCTTAAGTCCTAAAAATAATGTTATGAAAATAACGCCTACAAGGTGTTTGATGAAATGCTACAATAAACTCGATCGTAAATTGGCATTGATAAGTTTGATGAAAACTTGTATGGTTATACGAACTATGTCTAAGAACAAGTTTTTAATCACTGAAGAAACAATAAGTATCTCGGAGATTACCACTAATCACCGAGTGGTGTGTATACTTATGTTACTGCAAGTACGTTCCTTTACCCAAACCTTTGGTTCAACCCGAGAGTGTAAACACAAGTGAGCGTGTGTGTGGTAGAAATAAGAACACAAAGATGTAAGTGGTTCGGTCAAGCACGACCTACGTCCACTGTGAAGAGCCGGTGATGGTTATACTTTGGAGAGTACAAAGTATTACAAATAAACCTAGCTCTATGTTACAAGTGAATATTTTCGGATCCTTTAGAAAGGAGTTGATGTCTTCTATTTATAGTGGAGGTCATGGGCTTGATAAGAAGCCCACGAAGAGTCTTGTATTCCTTGGGCCTGTCCTCGGCCCACCTGCCTTTGGCTCCTGGAAATGGCGGAAAAAAGGACGTTTACTGTAGCTGACGTCAGCGGTGACTTATGATGACTCACCAGGCGGACACGTGGAAGCTTGTGAGTGGCCGTCGGCGGTATGTTGTTCTGAACCAGCATGGTTGACTTACCTGCTGGTGTCTATAGTGACCCCTGACAGTAGGTAAGCATGCCTGGTCAGCACAGTAGAGGCAGCATGGTGGAAGCATGGAACCAGTCACGTCACTATTGAACGTCAGTGGTTGTTGGGCTACTGCGGACACGCGTCGCTACTGTAACACCCCAACCGATGGCGGAAACATCGAGGTGTCACGTATTGATGAGTATACAGTAGCACATGGTAATCCAAATTTTAATTGAAATAAATATTAAATTGCAAATATCCAAAAATTGAAATACATAAGAGTTTTGAATGTGGAATTCTATAACATCACACAAGAATCAAGCATGCATAGACTCCTTATTTTCTCCATAAATACTCTAATCTTCAAGCATCATTGTCACCTGTTGAGTTGTAAAAATGGGGGGGGGGGGTCAACTAGAAGTTGGTGAGAATACATAATCCATGTTAAGCATATAGTTTAAGTATAAAAGTCTAGCAATTCGTATGTCTATCGTAAATTTAAGTCTACATGAATAGTATAATATGTTGACATAATCAAACCTCCGACTAGTTTAGGTCCATCCCGTCATCTACGGTTCACCTTAGTAATATGTTGAACGATAACAATCACCCACGTGACCTATGTAGGAGGTACACGTATCCGGGTGGGGTTGTCAATCCAATAGATCTATTATTGAGTATCGCCGGCTTGGCCATAGCTAATGATTATGTAAATGTTGAAACTCGTTGAAACTGTTGACTAATACATGAGGCAATAAAGTTTACTACTAGACATATATGTTGAATTGCTTAAAATTGTCGCAAGTATAAAGAATCGCATAAACAGGATTACGTAAACTCACCTTGGTATAGTTTTTGGTATTGAGAAATAGTATAAGTGTAGCCCAATAGTTTGCCAAATGTTACCCTATGTATAAGGCAACAAATAAGTCTAAGTCTAACTAGTTTATAAGTATATCCTAGGGTTTCGATTTGGGGATAACCAATTGTTGAATTTAAAATAAAATGTTTAATTAAATAAAGGGAAATATGATAATTAAATAAAAGAAAGTCTTTTTATAAAATTTGAATTTAGAATGTTCTCAATAATGTGTTTGAAGTATAAAAATAATTTTTATAAAATTATTTCCTTTAAAATAGA
The DNA here is from genome assembly GCA_028751855.1 of Ambrosia trifida. NCBI lineage: Eukaryota > Viridiplantae > Streptophyta > Magnoliopsida > Asterales > Asteraceae > Ambrosia > Ambrosia trifida. The sequence continues at coordinate 214,114,567 of CM054122.1, read as the reverse complement.
TTTTTAAATCTATTTATTACAAATTGCCAAAATTTAACTTTAATATTCAAAAATACTAAAATTAAAGGATTATTATTTTAAAAATCATATTTCTGTTCTAAATATTTAAAAATAAATTGTATAAAATTTTGGTGTAAAAATAATAAAAATTGAATTTATTATGATTTAATTATGATTAAATCTAACAAAAATTGATTAAAAATATAAAATAAATGATTTTTCTGAATTAAAAATTATTCAATAAAGTTTAATATTGTACAAACATAGGATAATTTTTGTGGAATTTAATAAAATTGTTTTGATATTTTAATGAATTTTTATAAATATAATAGTATAAAATTGATTTAATTATTATAAATATTAAATCAATTAATTTTAGAAAAGCAAAAATTGTAAATAAAACCTTTAACTCAGATTTGAAAAAATATAATTTTTTTAGAATTTATAAAAAGGTTTTAATATTTAAAAATGAATTTATAAAATTTAAATGTATAATATATATATAATATGCTTTGTTGTTTAAAAAAAATGAAAAAGAAAAGAAAGGAAAGCCACAGCCGGGACTCGAACCCGGGTGGTTGAGGTTGCAAGCCTTAGTCACAACCACTTGGCCTAGGCCAGTGGTTGTGATTAACTCCGTCTAAAATTAAATAAATACACAGTGGGAAAATCAGTTTATCCCCAAATCGTTTACACGAACCCTAAATTCTGCAATAACATGATTCACACATCATTGGCCTAATTGATGTTAGGGCTTTTGATGTGTGAACGCCGGTGATCAAAACCCACATAAAAAATTAAACTCACAGTGATGAATTGTGTTCGATTGTCCGGTCAAAGCCAAAAGTCAAACAACGATTAGAATGATAATTTCAGTGTGATTGGAGAAGAATTGAAGATTGAGAAGAGAGTATGAGCGAGTTGCAATGATTCGTAGATGTCCAATTTATAGTGTGGGTCGATGGTTGGGTTAATTGGAAAGTTTGACTAATTATTAAAGTCTATACGCGTATTGATTCAAATTGGTCAATGATTGATGGTTGTTAGCGTGTAATCGAAGCTGGATGAGGCCGGTCATCGAGCATCGTTGCCATTTTTGGATCAATCACAAGTTAATTGTGATTGATTAAGCAAACGCGTCACAGTTGACTTTCCATAGTCAGCTGTGAAGCTTTAAAACCAAGTATAACATTAAGACGCGTCCAGGTTTATTCCAAGTTGATGGCTAGCCCAGTTGGTTTAAGTGTTGATGTGGTTTAGGCTTGGGTGCGGGTTCGAACCCCGGCTCGAGCATATTATTTTTTTTGATATAATTATCACACAACACATATATAATATAATATATATAAGGTATTAGGGTTCCAATAATGCGACAAAAATAATTAATGCGAATAATATAGGTAAAACTTGACGTTTTATTAATGATAGCTGTGTAACGTACAAGTTTAAATGCGTAATGTTACAGCTACCGGGTTGGTGGCGTCAGTGATCCCCTGCAGACGGATCTCCCTGAACCTTGATCTTCCGTACCTCGTACCTGGGAATGTTATGAAGTGAAATAGTCCGCGCGTTGGTAGGCGCGCGTTTGCTTTTCCCTAGTGAAGTCTGTGAGGCTGTCTTGTGGCTTATCTCTTCTCCGCGAAGCTCACCCTGCGGGGATATTTCCGCGGATCTTCATGTGGCGGTGTCACACCCCGCCTAAGGCGGAAACGCGAGGTGAGACGAACATGGTGATCACAAACATTGTTTACATGAGAAGTACTAAATGTCATTTATTTCATCAACACGTAAGTCACATAGTCGAATACAAGTTACAAATCCTAACAAGTGTTTCAAACAGCTACGTTAAAACCACAAAACAAGGCCTTCTTTATGCAGTCCTAAACTTGGCTCCTTAATGTCCTTACTAGGTTTCCTGAAAAACATGCTTACAAGTGTCAACTAAAAAGTTGGTGAGTCCGTAGGTTTTGTTGACTCGATAAAATAGTTTTGTTGCTCAGAAAGTTTCGTTGTCTGTGTCCATGCAGAATATTGTTACCATGAGCACCATAACCAAACCACGACGTTCATATTCACCCCGCCCCAATGCCTTATCACGGGACATTGTAAAGTATGGATAATATGCATTCATATGTGTTAGCGCGACTAACAGTGAAAGGGGGGTGTCAACCCAAATAGTACTATTCATATAATCCATGGCTTATTGCTAAGCTAATGGTTATGATTGTCCGGGGAATTTTTGTTGATCTGTGATAATTGTTGGTCTAACTCATGTAACACATATTATTGTCATGTACATATGTTGGTCTGTAGCATGTTTCTCCCCCAAAGTTGTAAAACAGTAAAACAGTAAAAGGGGCCACGAAACTCACCTGATATCTTGATATGTGGTCTAGCAAAGCAAGAAAAGTAACTACTGTTCCGACAAAAGTGCCCTATAACGTCAATGACATCTTAAGTTGTGTGTACTCAGTTGTTATACAAGTCGGGTACCCATTATTGTGAACCACATCAAGTTGTGTAGACCATGTTTCATGTATAAGAGGTTTGTTCTAAAAATGTTTCATGAATCCATGTGTAATGTGTAATCAATTATTCTAACACTAGATAACATAATTGATTACATATAAGTGAAACAATGTGCGCATAATAGAAGCTTGATTACTTAAACGCATAACAATCAACTTATCAATGCTAGTTGGGGCCGATCCTAATGATCAAAGGGTCTAAGCTTAGGTTCACAATACGGGCCGATGGAACTTAAGAAAATAAGCGATTAAAACTTACCTTGATACTAGCTAGTAGGAAGGGGAAAACTTGTAGACTCGAGGCTTCCTAGTGCTCGAATATCTACCCGAGAAGGTGCCTTTCGGCCGATGATTATAAGGAGAGAGTGGAAGGTGATTTTTGAGTGGTGTGGTGCAAGAATGAAGTGTTCATCCAAGCCTCCTTATATAGAGGTAATTATAGGTGATTGTAACATCGCGAAATTTTCCCCAATCTTTGGATTAATAAAACTACCACTTTACCTAGTATATTTTTCTTTTAACAATTTTTACATGAATTCAAAACGATATATATTTTAACCACCTTATACTAATAATTAGTTAATAAAATCATTGGATCTCGTTGTCGTAATGGGCTTTAAAAATTTTTCGTAAATATTATTAACTAGTATAACCATAATATATATAATAATATAGTTTATATATATGAAAAATGCTTAAAAAATAAATAAATAAATGTTTGAACCGGGACTCGAACCCGCATCCAACCCAACTCACCAACACACATCAACCACTAAGCCACCTTGCCATTTTGTTATAATATCCAGAACTTATTAAACTTAACACTTCTATAATTATCCTAGTCAACAAACAAAAGTCAACACCCAATCAACCCATTCGTTTGAATTCGAAATCCCGCGGCTTTGATATCTGATTATGGAAGGAAGGTGATTGACAGATCATTCAGCGTATTCTACACGCCAAATCACAATTAAAACTTTCCAATTCTTATACATTCACGCGTTTTACTAAGCCATGGGTCAAAACTTTCTAAACATACGATTTCGTGTAGTTAGTATAAATTGAATCCTTGATAGCAACCTAAAAGGGCCGAAAATCAAACCCTCACCTCCAATTTCTATTAACAATTCGTTTTTAATCAAGAATAACTCGCTGTTGACTTTTTCGATTGACCGGGCTTACATCTTTGTTTCTGATTTGTAAGTATCAATTAATAGCATGTTTTTGTTTATCGTTATTTCCCAAACAATAACCCCATGATTCCTGGGATTATTATTTGATGATTCGTTCAATTGAGAAATCTAGGGTTCGAACCATATTTTGGGGAAGATGATACTTAGCTGTTAATCCTTTTATTTAAAACAAATCAATACCCATCACCAACTGACCTATAGATCAGTTGGTAGACCTTCTGTGTTTAAGCCATTGGACCGCGTGTGGCTTTGGGTTCGATCCCAGGCTCCACCGTTTTATTTTTGGTAATTAAAGTCTAATCCTAACAAGTTTATATAATTAATAGAAACTGATTACACACGTTCTCGGGGTCCAGCCCAGTTGGGGCTGGGCTTGTGATTAAAACTTGAACCAGCCAGAGGCCCAGGTTCGAATCCTAGCACCCACAAAACTTTTTTTTAAGCTCTTTATTTTATAATTTTTATCATTATCTTTTAAAATGGTTTTAAAAATACCAAATACGATTTATAAAATCTATAAAATTTTCAAATGTTAGAATTTATTATCCAATTTTTAGTTTTACAAAAATCATTTATTTAAATTATATAAAATATATTACAAGTTTATTCATTTATAAATTAAAAATTCCATAAAAATATCTAAACGGTCTCATAAAATCTCACAAAAATCATTTTAAACTTATAAATCAATAAAGTTTCCAGAAATAAATTTTTATTCCTGAAAACGTTTATTTAGTATTTTTAATTAATTTTCGCTATTTTAATCATAAATAATTCATAATAAATCCGTTTTTCACTATTTTTCTATCAAAATTTTACATAAATTATTTTTGTTCATTTAGAACAGAAATATAAATTTTAATTTGAAACTTTATAAATTTTAATAGTTTTAGATATTAATACGATATTTTGACAAATAAATATTAATATATTATATATTCAATTATTAAGAAAACAATTTTATAAAAATTATTTTCATACTTACAACATTATAATACAACCATCTTTAATCAAAATTTTATAAAAAGGTCTTTTATTTATTTATTTTTCTAATTTCTTTCATTTATTAGATTATTAGCAATCTATCTAAAATAACAATTAAACTATTATCTATCCCCAAATTATGAACCCTAGAATACCATTAGACTAGAAAACTTAGACTTATTTTATTGTCTTGAACTTAGGGTATACGTGGAATCGTTGTGCCACATTTATTCTATATCAAGGGATTCAATACTATCATTAAGGTGAGTTTACATAGCCCCTTTTCCTGTTTTACATTTTGGGGTGAAACATGTTTAAACATTTTATACACTATCATTTACTCATTCTTACATTGTTGAAACTTGTGATTCAATTACACTATCATTTACTCATTCTATCATTTGACTGTAACAAAAAGACACAGTACAATCATTAACATTGATCAAGCCGCCTGTTTAGATTATAACGCTATAGGTCTGACAAACCCATCCCCCCGCATAAATTCAGGGATGATCGATAACAGTTACACTTTTACTAACTTGCGAGTTAGGTCTCAGTCGACACAAGGTTTGATTGTACAAAAGACGCATTGTTACATGTCGGACTCATATACTATCATTACTCATTATTATACTTCAACTATGATTGCTATACAACATATTGTTTTCAACTATATACAAAACCTATGTATTCTCACCAACTATTTATAGTTGACCCCCCTATCTTTCCAACTCGACATGTTTCAGGTTTTATTTGCTATTGGAAGTTGTACAAGTCTTGGAACACGTAGGAGCTTTGGACTTAGTTTATATTATTCAAGCTTTTGTAATCTATACTTGTAAGATGAATTGTAAATTGTTTAATATCATTCAACTTTCATTTAGTACCATGAGCTATTGAACAATCATCACTACGTGACACGTCAATGTTTTCGCCATCGGTTGGGGTGTTACAGTGATCAAGTACTCTTGGAAGTGTAATTTTGAAGAGTACATGCTAGTTTGGTGTAAGATGAGTTGTTTATTCTTGTCCTTGGCCGAATACTCCCATGGGATCCTATCTAGGCTTCGGCCGATTGTCATTGTTCATGGAAATGGTATAGTGTGTTGTGTAGAGGTGTAAATCAAGCATGTCCATGGTCTAAATGGGGTAAGATAGTGACATGTCTAAGTGATAGGTTTTGTAAGTTGATAGTGACATCTCAAGCTTTTTAGCTGATTGTTATTTGTGGGCTACTAGTGGTAGAGTTGCCTAGTGTATAAGGTGCTTGAGATCATTGTCTTGTTGCCTAATTTAGGAAAATACACATGTGCTACTGGGATCGGCCGAATTGTATATGTATGAAGGTGTCATTGTCAAGTGTTGACAACCAAGTCTATGCTTCCATTCCTTGGGAACTAGCGAAAGATTACAAGGCAAGATAGGCTAGATCCTAGTGATAGTTTGGAATGAAAAGGATAGGTGTTCTTGTCTCTAGTGAACCGATTTGTTGGCATGGACATAAGAGGAGATGGGTGGTTATCTAGGGACATGTAATGGTGAGTAGTTATTTCCATTTTGGTGTAAATTAGTTGGTTTTGTCTCTAATGGCATGCATGTAACCATTTGTCTTTATTTGGATGTTGATTTGGCCGATTTCATGCATGAGGATATGGATTTGATTTAGTCACATGTCTAATACATTCTAGGTAGTATGTCATGCATGAGAATTGGTTTAGGAAATGGTTAAGGCCTATAATGGTATAATGTAGGCTTAGTTGTAGTTTTGTCTAACATTGGAAGGTTCCATTTTGTCTTATGCTTAATCCAATCAAAATTAAGCAAGTGTGTGTGTGTATAGGCATGTGAGATCTAGTGGATTAGTAGCTTGCGTTGTCATTATCTCTAGTGTATAGGACTTTGTCTTATCTATAATACACACATGTTTATATATATCTATATATATACGCATATATATGTGTGTGTATACAAGTTCATTGCCTTGTCCCCATCAACAATATATAATCACATGTATATGTATACATATATATAGTTTTGTCTTTTCCTAGTTCAAGTGTGTATGTATATGTGTAGGAATTGTCATTTTCACCATGTGTGAAATGTGTAATTGTATAATATTGAACTAAATATTTATTCTACACATGTGTATTTGCTTAAAAAAAATATAGTTTTAGTCTTATAAAATCCATATGCTTTTGTTGATTCTTATGATGGTCATGGTGTTCGGATAAAGTTTATTTTTCATATAATCGTTCAAATAATGAGGCGCACCGACATTGTTATTCTAAGCACATAGTGAAACAAACCAGTTAATTTTACAGACTCGACTAGTGAATTTGGCGGGTGTCACAGGCGGGGATAAGGATGCCGCGTCCGCGTGGATTAGGCTCCATATCCCTTCAATCACCTATGTGGATTGCACATCTAGGAGCTAACATTGAGGCTTCGGGAAGCTACGGGGGTAAGGACTTGAAGCAAAAAGGGCTCGCGTAAGATAAGTCAGTCGATGGCTTAAATCTCAATATATTCCTAGTATGTTTATATGCTTATATATATACCCTTGTACATGTTTGGAAACTAGCCATACGGGCTTCACAAAAAGAAGCTTAATAGAGAATGCATAATTTATAGAAAACGACCTTATATGAAGGTTGACAATATCCCAATTAGGCAAACGGGTCAATTGGGTAAAACACTAGTTAGACAAGAACCTAAACCGAAGGCCAAACATTATGCAAACATTGATTGTTGCTATTTGCTTGAGTATATTCATAGACGTTATGTTAACAATCTCAAGCTAGTCTAGAATAAAGGGGGGGGGGTGAACAAAGGTAAATCATAACCATGACTTTTAATTCTATTGATTTTATGTCGAGTCATTGTCGAGTTGGGAAGAACGGACCATTGTGAAAAATCATTTCAGAAATGTTTTTAATCAATTTTTGTTAGTTTTAATCATAAATAAATCATAATAAATTCATTTTTCAATATTTTTGCACCAAAATTTTATATAAATTATTTCTATCCATTTAGAACAGAAATACAATTTTTAATTTAAAAATTCTTTAATTTTAATATTTTTAAATATTAAAGTTATATTTTGACAATTTGAAATAAATAGATTAAATATTCTATTCTTAGGAAAATAATTTTATAAAAATTATTTTCATACTTAAAACCTTATAATGTGACCATCTTTAATCTAAAATTTACAAAAAGACTTTTTGTTTATTTATTTATCGAATTTCTCTTATTTATTAAACATTTTATTTTTTAATCAAACGAATACTTATCCCCAATTCGAAACCCTAGAAAATACTTGTAGACTAGAAAGACTTAGACTTATTTGTTACCTTATACATAGGGTAATACTTGGCAACTTTGGGGCTACACATATTCTATTTCTCGAGACTTAATACTTTGCTAAGGTGAGTTTACGTAACCATGTTTATGCAATTTTTTATACTTGCAACATTATACTTAAGCAATTCTACATACATGTCTAGTTGTAAACTTTAATGCCTCATGATTTAGACAACAACAACAGTTAGACTTAAACTTCAACATACATAATCATTAGCTATGGCCAAGCCGGCGATACTCAATAATAGATCTATTGGATTGACAATCCCACCTAGATTCGTTGACCATCTTTTATGGGGAGCGCGGGTGATTGTTATCGTTCCAACATGATATTAAGGTGAACCGTGGATGACGGGATGGACCTAAACTAGTCGGAGGTTTGATTATGTGTATACAACACATCATGTTTATTCATGTAGACTTAAACTTACGATAGACATATGAATTGCTAAACTTTTATTCTTAAACTTAATTGCTTGACATGGCTTATGTATTCTCACCAACTTCTAGTTGACCCCCCCCCCCATTTTTACAACTCAACAGGAAATAATGATGCGTGAAGACTAGAGTGTTAGCATGAGAAGACAAATTGAAGTTTATGCTTTATTTGGTTATTTGATGTATTAGAATTCCATTCAAGATTTATTATGTATTTTCAATTTTGGATATTTTTACTTTAAATAAATTTTAAATTAAAACTTGAATACCATGTGCTACTGTATACTCATTCTTACGTGACACCTCGATGTTTCCGCTATCGGTTGGGGTGTTACAGGGTACTTGAAACCAGAAGTATTATTATTCATGAGTCATACGGGCCAGGTAAGTAAGACTAAGTAATTGACTCACGGGGTCATAGACACGAAAGCTTTGTCACAATGGTAGTATGATCAAGATAAATACTTACCCTACCAAAATTGTGGGTGTGAGTGTCATTCAAAACAACAAGTCCATAGGGGGTTATAAAGGGTTAATTGATATAAACAAGATTTTGACAACGATGGATGATTAAATCGCCTTTTGTGGTGCAAACTACTTTTATGTGATCATAATGAAAATACGAACTCAATGGTAGGTATCAATCGGATCAAGAAGTCTATTGATAGATAAATGTATTGCAAAAACATCCAAAGTATGATTATCAATAAGAACTTTCCTCATTGAGTCAGACGGTTCATTTTGTAAATAAATATGCTTGGGATTGGAAACCGATGAGGGAATTGAACGTGTGACCAGGTAACTTAACCGTGTACTGTTATGTCGCAAACGAAATGTAACATCAGTTAATTATTTTTCATAATTTTTTTTATAAAAGTCCATTTTGTTTCACTCTCATATATATATAATGATAATAATAACAAAAATAATATGTTCCATGTTATTAAAAAAAAAAGGTTGGTGAACTTAGATATATCTCGTTTGAAATATGGCACAAAATGACAAAATGAGTTCATCTCTTTCAATATGAAGCTTGCGAGACAAAAAAAAAATAATATATAAGTTTATTCTTTCTTTTCTCTCACTGCATTTATCACAAAAGTCAATTGTTTGACTTTCAAAACTCAGATTTTGGAAACCAATAATCAAATTAATTGGTGCAGACAAGTTCTAAGGGACAATACGCGCGGATACAGCTCATTTCGAACATGAATGACTAGATTTTGACCAAAAAACGAGTCAACATTTAAAAACCTTCCTATTATACACCCAATCAAAACGTATAACAAGCTCCAATCAACTTAATCACGAATAAATCAAGGTCTCACGCCCCCTATCACCAATCCTTTCCTAAAGCTCGATTTAAAACACACCAAAAATCATGGAGTTTCTATAGAACTCGAATCCATTCTTGGCCCTATAAATATTCGACCACTACTCGTTTTAGAACCTCGTCACTGTCCCACATCCTCTCTGCTACGACAATACTAAACAACCATCGATGTCCGACCGTACGTCACCGCCGTCGTTGTTTTATCTTCCTTCCATGAACCACCAACCCGACTACCTCTGTCGAACCCATAACTGACCAAACCGGGTACCGTTAACACCAACCCCGTACCAGCCCCACCCAACTACACCGGTTCCCACCACATAGCCAGTTACACCAATGAGCACCACCACGAGCACCGTCACTACCCCCGCCTCACTTTAGTCCACACCTCCGAGCCCTTAATAATTTGAGGTACTTTTATTATTATTATTATTATTATTATTATTATTATTATTATTATTATTATTATTATTATTATTATTATTTATACACGTTTGCGTTTCGGATTTTGGGTGTGGAGAGATTTGGAAATCATTGATATAGTATTTGGGATTAATCCATGTCTCTCTCTTTGGTCCCTTCGTTTTCATGGAGAGTGTTTGGGATAAGCTTTTGGGTAAACAAAGGAAAGGGGATAGATAGTATGGGCAGTGTGTGTTGGTTTGTGGAATGTGACTTTAATCACTTTATGGTTCAAGAGTAAAAAAAATGGTTGTTGGTGTCTAGTGGCAACAATGCATTATATGTTTTAAATATTATAGATACTGTACTCATGTTCCAACATCCTTTTCATTACCATTTGATGTTTTTTTTTATTTTAAATATATTTTTCTTAAACGTAATATTTAAAGATTATAACTTTACTAAAAGAAAATTTATTTAATTAGTAAACTAAAAACATAGTATTTTATCATATTTATATAAAAAAGAATTACGCTACCTAACTAGGTTATGTTTACAATGTGTAAACCATTGTTTAAAAAATTTGTCACAATTTTTAATGTAATTGTAAGTCCTAAACTAGGATTAGAATCTCTACTCGTATATTAGCCTAAAATTTCTCTAGATTTATAAACTAGGCCAGACAACTTATTGAATATTATCATTTGAACAATTTAGGAAAATTCTTTGGAATTCTCCTCAACATCTACATCAACTTTCGTGTGAACTTTTGCTTGCTTAACAAGGTGAGTTTTACATAGCCCATTTTCTATTTATCACCGTTTTTGGGGTGAAACATGTTACAACATTCTATATGCAATTCAATCATCAAAGTGTCTATGTGTTTTTCTATGTTGCATTATGTCTTGAACATGACTAGGGTAAGCACAATTCTAGCATAATCATTAACATTGATCAGCCGACGGTATACATTGATAGATCTATTGGACTGACAATCCCACCCGGATACGTGCCTCCTACAAAGGTAGCGTGGGTGTTTGTTATTGGATAACATATTCGAGTGAACCATGAGCGTATGGGATGTACCACATTATAACAGTCACAAGGGTTGATTATGCACTCGATTTACTTCTAGTATGTTTTCACATATGGACTAGACTTGCCATGACACTTGAATTGTACAACATTTTTATTCGATTATCAAAACCTATGTAATTCTCACCAACTTTTGTTGACCCAAAAATATTTTCAAAATTAACATGTTTCAGGTAACAATGAAGCTGAGGCTTGAGTTGCGTGAGGATTTATCATGAAGTTTTTATTTGAAGTTATTTGAAGTTGTTTCTTTATTTGTTATCATGTATTTGGATTTCTAGACATCATTTCATATTTATGTTATGAATAAATTATTTAAAATTCAATTTATACCATGTGCTACTGAAACAATCATCAATACGTGACATCCCGATGTTTCCGCCATCGGTTGGGGTGTTACACGAAAGCTTAAAACAGCCTAAAAAATCGCCGACTCCATTTTTAGCGTAGCCGACGCCAATCGTCAAACATTGACGCCGATTTCTACTCGTCGACACAGAAAGTGGCAATTCACCTACGGGACTGGAGTTGTTGACGCCAGTGGCGTCGCCGACGCCAAACTCCGAATTCGCTCGAATCTTTGCTATTTCCATTGTTTTTTATCCGGCCTAATCATTTCTGTTAACGTTTATTGGGTTAATTCATGTTGTTAAACCCTAAGTACGGAGGTTGTGGACTCCGGGAGATGATCAAGCTATTTGAAGAACCGAACGCATAACTCTCATAAAACGCTTTCGCTTATTTCCTTGTTTAAAACATTATAAGGTAATGGGAGTTAGAACCTAACTTGTAAACGTATCGAACATTTGGTTTGGATTTTCGGGTGAACCCAACTAACCATCCTTACATTGTGTAGTGGTGTCTGGTGGTTCCAAGTTCACATATGCAAGCCCCCAGTAATAGCATATGGTGGCACCAACACATCTCATCCTCTCACACAAATGTTTATATATGGTATGTACCTCTTTGTGTTGTGGAAAATAGGGATTTGTTAAATAGGTTTGAAATCTAAGGTGAAGGTACGTACCTCTTTGTGTTGTGGACGATCTTAACCTTAGATCATTACTAGTACTCTAAAAATGAAATAAAAAGGTTAAATATTTTGAAAGAGGATGGTAAATTTAGCACAATCCACTTGCAATTTTCACTCCTTTAGCTCAAAATATATCAAAGTTACAAACAATACATTCTTCAATTATTATGTACAAAGACTTAAAAAAATCAAAATCCTTCCCCTTTTACAACAATTTTGATTATCCAAAATTAAAACCAATGTCACACTTTCAACTCCTACTTTATGTCCTTCCTAATCTCTCCTAGAACATGCTTGTGGTCCAAGCAGAATGAGATGCTTCAGCTTCTTTAATTCCCTCATTTAGATCATCTGTCAATGTCATTAGTAGTGTGTCATCAAGTTCCTTAAGTTTATCTAGAATCCATAGTCTCTCAGTCTCAAACACTACAATAGATTCCTCATGTTCCATTAAACTCTTAGAATCTAAAACATTAGTGTCAACTAACAGCTCCTTGGTAACGCTACACGAATCATGGGCATATTCTGGCATCATTTTCGCCTCATAATCTGAAACTTTTTCTTTGTATTTTTCAAGCTCGTTCCCTAGCTCAAAATTTTCCTTCTCTAGCTTCATAACGAGTTCATTCAAGAGCTGCAAAACCTCATGATCGTATTCCGCTTGTTCATCCATCATTCTTTGATTTTGAATGGATTCAATCTTAAGTGCCACCTTCTGTTCTTGAAGTCTAGTAATCATTACCATTGCTTGGCTTGCAGCTACTCCAGAAGCCTTCCGTTCTTTATCTAGTTCTACGTATAAGCCACGTACTACAAGCCTTTCGGCTTCTAGTTCTGCCATCAAACCATCAATCGTGTTGACTTTATCTTCTTTGTTTTCTTTATCTCCAGATGATGATTGCAAGAATCGGATTTCTGCATATATATAGTGCATATTATTACTAATTTTTGCCATCAAACCATCAAATCTAATTTTTCTTTGCATGTTACGGAACATTTTTAGGAACTTTTTTTTTATTTCTATGCGGTCTATCAAAATGATGAATGTTTGTATTTTGGAAGTGTTTTGGTTTCTTGAAAAAATCACTACCCTGTCTAAGGGACTCGAAAGAAGTCTAAGCAAACTCCTCGATTAAGCTAACATGTATGGGCACCTAGATATTCAATTCATGAGTCTTTTCCTTTGATTAGGGCACTCCAATTGAGTCTACTCATTCAACTAGTAGACTCGATAGAAACCATAACAAGTTCAAAAATCATCTAATAACGCTTATGATTTTGCTAGACCAAGTAATCAAAAATAAATTTTTACAGCATTTAATAAAAATTATAACAATTCAAAACAAGTAGATTTAAAATTATTATAGCAGGCGGCGCAGCTTGTTAATTGCCAGCATGCCTGTTATCTTGATGAAATTTTCACTTTCAAGTATTTGAATAATTAGTATTTAATTTAGTTAAAAAAAATCCATGTGAATTAGGTTTTTACTTTTTATAATCTTCTAGGTTTGTCTTTGAGAAATGAAGCATGAAATGATCTTTACCTTGATCTTGATCTCCATTTAAACTAGAACTTGAGCTACAACTAGTTGATGAATCAGTCCACTCAAGAGGGATTATATGGTCAAAAACTTGTATGTATGAACTCTTGTTCTCAACAGGAATATCCATGAACTCTACCCCTCCATTTCCTCCATAATTTGATTTGATCTTTGACGCGCTACCACCGAATGATCTACAACATGAGCACCCATTCTCATTTGATATCTTTCGACGATCTTGGGAGCCATAATGATTCAAAAACTCAGTGGCATGAGCTTCACAAATGAGATTATGATATGGGCTTACATTATTTTTTGGGTCAAACAAATGATCAATGATGGAACACCAAACACAAGGAGGTTTGAGAGTGTAGTAAGTAGCAAATTTTCTGATGAGATATGAGAAGATAGAGTTGAAAAGTAGCATTATTATTAGGATACATTCGAGCAATGCATTGGTTAGAATAAAGACTGTTTTGTGAGTTGCAGCCATTGATGTTGTAGCCTATGGATGATTTGAAAGTTATAAGGAATCAGGAAAAGATAAAGGAGGGGACAAAGTTGATGAAATTAGGGGAGTTATTATTATGATGGCCATGGTGGTTGTGATTAGAGGCAATATTTGAAGAAATGAGGCCACTGGGTCATGTTATATTCCAAACAAATATTCCCTCAAAGCATTTTTTTGTCTATCTTTAATTGGAAAAAAAAGGGAACCATTTATGTTATTATGAAGGGGCTAATAAATTAATAATATCACTATGTTAATTGATCAAGTTGAACTATAATACGTTCCATTGCTTGTTAATTGTGATTAATTGCGTTACAATATTTGTACTGGACTGCTTTGAATGGAGCTAGTGTCATTAACGGGGGCGCGTTATCATTCGGTCATCACCAAAACGCTAACAGACTATTTTCTACCAAAGTAACCATCAACTTTCATAGTGATCTTCTTTATATGTGTCGACATATGTCACAGTTAAGTTTCTTAAGAAAACTAAGGAGTATATACCGCCTAATAATAACTTGATTGTTGAGTCGATAGTTTACAAAAGCGCACATAGACAACCAAGCTTGAGATCCAAACTCTCAAATCAAGTTGATCCCATAACTCAAGATCCATATATACATTGTGGAGTTGTGGACACTGCCTCTCTCTCTTTTTTTTAATTTAGGGACTTAAATAAAGAACCAACAAAACAGAGTTCTTATGTAAATCGATTGATTATCTTTTCACATCCATTTATTAATATAACCGCAAATATCTTTAATCATTACTTGATGGGAATACAAGATATAGATGGTGAATGCAGATTTTGTGCAATAGTTGACTTATGTTGTCACCAAGAACAATACAAACCGATATTTGTACTCTAAGATATGAACCTATTCTATCAATCATCAAATATCCACACTTGTGTCCTACGCACATTCACAATGGATACTTATGCAAGATATAGGATTGTTGGTTGTCTTAAAGTAAAATATAGTAGTTATTAGTTAACAGTTAACGTCTTAGGCTTGTAAAGTGTTTCCGTTTTAGTTTAGTTCTTAGTAACATGTAACCACTAAAATGAACTTGGTACAAAATAAGTGGCATCTAATAAAAAAATACAGGAAAATATGCACACGAGGATATGAGGGAACGACCACGGGCGAAGCTTGTTCGCCAATCGGGGGTGGCGGACTCAATTTTTTTCAATCGGTAGTGGCAAATCGGCGGGGTCCGGACTCAACCCGGACTAAATTTAACTACGAAAATCGCAAATTTCTATTACTGCGCAAAAAAAAAGGGGAGAAGGGGGGGGGGGGGGCACCCATGGCCCTCACACTGCTTCGTCCCTGGCAACGACGGCTGGCAGTTCGTGAAGCACATGTGTGTATTGCAACATATCAAAGTTAACGGCTAACTTGTTAATGCCTAAGGGGCTGTTTGTTTACCCTCTTAATGATTCATTAAGAGGTTCACCTCTTAATCGGACAGAGGTTGTGTTGTTTGGTTGATAAAATAGCAGCCTCTTATTGATTCATTCAGTGTTGTATCATACAACACTCTCAAGATGTTGAATAAAGAAAAAGACTCATGATACACTTATTATCTCATCTTCCACAAACC
The DNA here is from genome assembly GCA_028751855.1 of Ambrosia trifida. Lineage (NCBI taxonomy): Eukaryota > Viridiplantae > Streptophyta > Magnoliopsida > Asterales > Asteraceae > Ambrosia > Ambrosia trifida. The sequence continues at coordinate 214,098,538 of CM054122.1, read as the reverse complement.
ACAAACCCTAGTCATCTTCCACCTCTAATCTCCCTCTCTTCAACCCCAAAGCTCCGCCCCACCCCTCTGCTCGCCACCACCCGCCGGCCGCCGCCCCACCCCTCTGCTCCTCACCAACCGCCGGCCTCCTCCTCCATCTCCTCACCACCCGCAGCCCTCATCCTCCCTCTATTCACCACCAAAACAATCGCCCTTCCTCCCTCTCTTCACCCCCAAAAGCGACGCCCTCTTTCTCCCTCTCTTCAGCCAACAGATCGCCTCCTCCTCCCTCTCTTCCAGCCAACAGATCTGCTGCAACAGGTAACTCCCGTTTTTTTTTTTTTTGTATTAAACTGATTTTTCATTTCTTTTAATTATTATGATGTGGTTGTTTGATTTGGTTATTTTTATGGTTTGTTTATTTTTCTGATTTTGTTTATTTTTCTGATTTCTTTTTCCAGCCAACAGGTTTTTTTTTTTTTTTTTTCTGAATTTGGTGATTTTTATGAATGGTTATGTTGTATGTTGAAAATTCATAGATGTTTTTGCTATGTTGTATGTTGATTGATGTTGTATGGTAGAATTGATGTTGTATGGTAGAATGGTTATGTTGTATGTTGAAAGGGGTAAAATAGTCATTCTGCACAGTCATTCAGAGATACAGCCAAACAGCTCTTAATGGTTCAGCACTTACTGGTTCAGAGCCTCTTACCCATTCAGACCTCTTACTGATTCAGCACTTACTGGTTCAGCACTTGCCAAACAGCCCCTAAGTGTATACATTTAAAATGCATTTTCTTTGGTTTAAAGTGAGAATTGCATACAAAGATATGTATGTTAATTATTATCAACTAGTGGGAGTCCGCACGATGCGATAGGGTGACCAATTTACAAATATAAGTATAATTTAGGTAAGGATAACTTTAAAAAAACGTAGCACTAAAAGATAATGGAATCAATATATTCCCCCGCGCTACACGTAGCAAATCATTTGGGAGCGTTTACATGTTGTTTAGAGGGGGTTACTTTGTTCTTAGACTACTCGGAGTGGTGGGGGGAAGAGGGGGATGAAGCGCCATGTGGCACTTGTGGGACCCCTGTGGGGGAAAAAATTGTGGGGAGTGAAAGGGGGGAAGAGGGGGAGGGAAGGAAATAATATTATATTGTGTTAGAGTTAAAAAAAAAAAAAAAAAAAAAAAAAAAAAGCTGGCCAATCAAATAGTGCCACCTCACCTCACCAAAATGCCCCACGCTAAGCCTGCTGCCCCGCCCTCCTCCTTCCTGCCCCTTCCACGCCATAGTGGTGGCGGTGTTCCCCCCATTCCCGCCCCCACTCCGGACACTCTTATTATTGGTTTTATCCGGAAAGCAAAGTTATTAGCTTTCATAATTTTCTAAAACAATCAAAGCAATTAATTACTTAAATATTTAATTTAGTTAAAAACTTTATTTTCCACTGTTTTACTGTGCAGACGGCTTGAGTTTGACTTACTACTTATTTTCATTATTTTTACGACCAAACGACATCGACCATGTTGTTTGATGGATAGTGTTACTTATGGTGCTCTTAGATCATCCACAACGTTGGTCAAAGTCCAGAATCCAAACCATCTATATCAGCAAACCACTTCATTCCAAACCCGTTTTTTTCTCCAACCAGTGGCAGATCCATAATATTTTTTTTACGGAGGGCACAAATTGGTTGATTAAAAAAAGATGGGCCAAAACAAGTCGGGTTAAAATGGGTTTAATAAAACCAATGCATACTTATCCTATTAGTGATATTGTGAAACTATTCATATGTATATACTTAACAATAGAGTAAGTTTGAGAACATTTAGAGGTAAAAAACAATAGTTACATGTACGTTTGTGTTTCGATCACTTGTATATTACCATTCACAACTCTTCTTTAAGTAACGTTTATATTTAAACGTAGATAAAAATAAACACATCATAATAACTTACTCGAAAATTTATAAAACACCATGTCTTACAGTTATAATTGGAAAATCTATATCTATATCTATATCTATATCTATATCTATAATAAACCAAAGCATTTTTAATGACATGTCATAATATTATGAAATCTCTCTTTTGAGAGATGCCACATAGGATGTGATGTGGCAACTCTAGACCAATTAAAAAAAAAGAATAAATATTATTTAACATAATCTATTAAATACCTAATCTACTAAATGTAAATATTAAAACTTTATTATTTTCTCTCTCATGTTTCCTCTCATAACTTTTAAACATTAATATCTTTTATATACGAGATTTTTTAAAGAAAAACATTACACCAAATTAACGAGCGTTTTATTATCTTTCCAAGGAGTACCATAGTGCTATATAAAAAGGGAGAAAAAACGACTATTTTTTGTAACGGTATTGTGTCAGGTTTGGAATTAGTTTAAAAAAAATTGTGGGTTTGGGTCGGGCCTGTGATTAGGTGATACCCGACCCAATTACCTTTTTTTTATATTAGAATTTGATAACTTATGGCAGAGATTTATTTAAAATAATAATAATAATAATAATAATAATAATAATAATAATAATATTCATTAATCATATATTGGCAAGTCATTAATTATGTTGTCATATTAGATATTTTATTATGTCATATTAGATATTTCAACCCGGGACGCTCTCCAACAGGTAATTGCTATATAGATGTCATTCTTATAATTTAGATACTTCTAATTTTATTCACTTTACTTATATTTCTCAACCCGGGATGCTCCCAGGGTATAAGCTAGTAAAATATGTTTAAAATGAACTATTATAATAAAATATTATAATGATAAGTTAACAATATTATCGAGAAACTTGTATTAGTTTAAGTGAATGCATCCATTTCTTAATCTTTTCAAGTATCCTTATCCTTCTCATTTGGAGCAAAAGACAAAAACAAAAATATTTTCGTGGGTTGGACGGTGGGCACATACCCACCATCCACAATAGATGAATCCGTCTCTGTCTCCAACACCAAACCATTTCAAACCTCTCTATCACATCCCACTTTTACACAACAAAACAAATAAAAAAAAAAGAATTTATCTGTGTGGCGGTCTCCACTAAAACCAAACCGTACTGGTTTGGCAGAGCAAACCAGATCAGCAAACTCCAACTCCTCCAACGCTATGTTGTTCTGCATTATGTGGTTTGAATCTAGATGCGGGGTCCGGACCTTGCGTTGTGGATGCTCTTATAAGAAGACTTTGTAAAAAGTCAAAACTAGACGAGTTTCAATCTTATTACAATGTCATAGATTTGAAACTAGGAATGTCTCGCCGATAGTCATACTATTTCACACATAATAAAGTATACTAGTGAGATAACCCATAGATCTGACTGACGAGATGATCGATCAACTGCGACATTATATACATTCTGACGCACATGGCTTCCGATTCATACACTTCTAAAAACTACATATTCTATTCGTCTACAACACAATTTGTTATAGACTTAAAAATTAAAATTCTGTTTTTCTCATTTGTATTCTAGTAAAGATAACTTTAATATTTGACAAACTATGAAACGTTTTTGGTAATTTATTCGTCAAACTTCAAATCTGCTGTTGGTTTTTATAATTATTATTTATTATTTCCGGGTTCCATTTTCCACCAAAGTAAACATGTAATCATGCAATGTACAATTATTTTCCGAAAGTAATTATGGTCACAATATTTGGACTACAGAGTTTGATGTTTTAGAGAGTAACAAGCATAGTTTGTTTTGTCACCGAAAATGATCTAGAGATATTAATCTAACGTGAAAGCAAGTATTTGTATATGGTATCGAAGCTTGAATTTTAAGATGATTGGGGCCGAAAGTTACGAGATCCAAATTTACGTAATATCAAATCAAATCGATGGTGCCCAGATTTAATATATATATTAGATTTTCAGACAAAAACGAAAAAATTTACACCAATGAGCTAAAAATGGTGGGGGCTATTCTTCCGGTTTGTATAATGAGGTAATAGTAAAAGAGTGAACAACTGACAAGTAAAATTTCAAATGATACAAATTTGCGAAAAGATAAAACAATATATTAGAAATATCATTTTCTAAAAGAAAGACGAAACACAAATTTGGTTTAACATCCTAGGTGCAAAAAAACAATACATTTCAACTTATTCCACGAGAACAACAACTAGACCCTTCCAATTTAAATAGTTGTCAATAGAGCCCCTCTAAAGTTTCGATATATAAAAATCAAGGACACTTGGGCTTGCCTTCTTGAGTCTTCCAGTTGTTGTAGCAAGAACAAGACTGTTTGTTTCCATAAACGCCAGCTGGCACACACAAGCATTTGGCACAACACTTTTGGCAAAAGAACATGCATGGCTTCTTGTGCGATGTTGCTGAGCACCTATACGTACATCTCGGTTTGCAATCTGCACATACAACACAAACGGTTGTGAGTTCAAACTATGATTGTCAATCGTGTTACATTGGCAGATTTACAGGTTGAAATGTGCAACCCAAACCCGACTCATATAATTATTTGTGTCAAAGATTTCAACTATAACCCGCACACACATAAAATTGGGTTAATATGAACACCACTTGTTTAACCCATTTTTTTTTAAAATAAGTCATACGTGTTGATGAGTTATAAGTGAATTGTTAGGTTATACATTTAATGATATAAATAGACTTCTTTTTAAAATATTGAAAATCTTGAAAATGGATTGAAATTGTAAGTGTAGAGAAATGAAAATCATGATTTTTTTAAAAGCATCTCGTCTAAATACTTAAACGAGTTAAAAGGTCAACCCAAACTCAATGTTTTTAAAACTTAAAAGACATATCGTGTTATTTGACCCAAAACTTTTTTTTCGCGTCCGGTTTAGATTGGGTTATGATTTATGAATAATGTTGAAAATTGTCACCCCTAGTTGAAATCTAGTTGGTTAAGTAATGTATTTCACAACCAAAAGGTTGAGTTCAAACAATGTCAATGCCGCTATAGTAAATTGTAGCGTACCTTGTGGACGAAGTTTGTTGTACCCCTAAATCACACAAATGAAAAACCAATTAGCTATATGACAACATTTTAAAAAACCAAATGAAATAATCAATTATAATATTATCGACACCTGAGCTACATCGGCGAATGCGATCATGAGAACAAACGAGAGAACCAAAACAAGAGCTGTGGATGAACGTGCCATTGTGTCTAGCAAAATGTATATGTGATGAGAGTATGAACTAATGGAATGAGTAGTGAGTGTGAGGAAGAGTTGAAGTGCAGAAGGTTATTTATAGTGAGCATAGGATATGGAGATCGGTGATGGAATGTCACATTATGCACAGTAAGTGGGTAGTGGGGTGTTTGTGTGTGTGACAGTGATGGAGCAGATCGGTGATTATGATTGATGACGGTGGTGGCCACGAGGCGGAGGTTATGGCGTGAAATGGGGAAATCAGAAATCTACTACCTACATTTATGATATCTATATTTTTTGTTTTTTTAGGGAAGTTTTCGATTCATTTAAGATGATTTTTTTTTTCCATCATATTTTTTAATATTCATTTCATGACAAGAAAATTACGTTTTTCATGACAAGAAAATTACGTTAAGATGGTAGCTAGGTGGATAACAAGCTGTGTCGTTACCCATTTCTGAATAACAAACCATAATCTACTAAAAACGTAACATTGTCCACTCGAAGCCGAGACACTAATATGAATAACTCGCTGGACCCTAGTCGGGAAACGGGTAGCCTCCGGTGCCAACAAAGCAAAGGTATCAAAAGGTACGAAAACGTGTTGGTTCTCCTCGTAGGCTTAGCATGCTTTTATACCTTCTTCGTCTTTGTTTTCCGCACCGCTTGCCCTGCTACAAACACACTATCCCTCAACCTAACTAGAGGAGATACACCTGTCAGGTCAACACAAGCATGCTTCCCCCGACCCACCCAAAGACGAAGACATCTGCTGGACGCATGGTGGATCTCCCTTCTGTGGGATCCAAGAGGAAGTTCACAGGGCCTCCTTCTTGACTGAGATCACAGCCCGTCTTAAAATGCCCTCGCTTTTTTTGTGCATTGCACTTAGACCCCAGCCAAGGCCCATGCGCCTTTGAGTGTGCCTAACGCCTTTGATAACTATGATAAAGACATAATATATTTTTTAAGTTAACTAGGTATTTAACCTGCCGCGCGTTGCGGCGGCGTCAATCAATTCGTTGCAACGGCGATAATACGATTTACAAAATAAGTAAGCATAGATGAGCAAGAATACCAACCACGGCCGCATCATCTGACCCAAATCCTGTTTCATTTCACAAAAGCAGAATTAAGTGAATAAGTTCCATCCCGAACCCAAATCCCATCCCAAATCGATTGACATTCAAATGCTAATCAACTCTGCTACATTGTATCGCAAAAGTTACAAAAGAAAAATAAAATTTAATCAATGTTTGATCTTTCTTTTCTGTTTAGGGGAGTTACCGGATCGATTCATCTTTTCGGGTTCTCTTCTGTTCTACAATCCCGGTTCTTCAATAGAACAAAGCTTCCAAGCCTACAAAATATATAATCGAAATTATGGGGGTTCTCCTCAGACATAAGAATGCGCCCCAAACGAACCTGATATTGTACGCGAGTCAATGTTTGCATACATTTCAAGGTGGATACCGCTTGGCGTTTCACCGATTGACCTTGAATCAACGCTTTTATTCTCCCGAGCCCTCTCACAGCACGCACCGTCCTCCTTGCCTGCAAAATCATCAAGCCACGTAAATCAAAAGCTTGTCACACACATTTGTGTTGTGTTACATAATTTCTAGAGAAAATAAAAAACATGGGATTGGTGGATTAGATGCATACCCTTTTTCATTTTCTGTTGTTAGACTGGCACCCCGGCTATCAGAATCTAAAATATATGGAAACAGATAGCAATACATCAGCCAAAGATCGTTTAATGTGGAAAACACTTGCTTAAAAATAATTTTCTTAAAAGAATAAAACATAGTTGACAACAATGTGGATTTCCACCATATGCTGCGTAATGGAGGGGCGTGCTTCCAGCTCCTGCTAACCATAAAAAAGGTTTTGGTTCTAAGCTTTAATGAAGCTTATAACTATTGCTTGTAACATTTGGAATTCATACTTTACACATCATACATATCTTTCTTAGATAGCTGTATAACATCCATGCTAGCTTTGTATTCATTAAAATGTCAATACCGACAAATCAATGAATCCAGTTGTCCCTAAAAAAAAGTAGATTTAAAAGGAAAAAGGAAGCATACTTGAAAGTTCAACTTGCTTGGGAGTGAGTTTGGTAGAAAACCCACAAGCAGCATGCTTGTAAGTGTACATCAAAGCCCCTTTTGCTGCCTCCTCACTATAATCAGTAAACAAAATCAAATAAGATCAGAAACTCAGAGTTCAAACACATGAATACATGTTTTTATCAGTCACACAAACATATAAACCATCTTCACTTCTGTCAACATAAAGATGGCAGTATGGCACCAAAAACATTGAATGCCTTATTGGCTAATGTTATTTTGGGTGTATTTAAGGTGTTCCCTCTCTAACTCACTAAGTGGTTCAGGGTATAAGTCTCGTCCGGACTGTTTTAACCTATTTGAGATAAAACACAAGACTAAAATCGTCACCTCTCGGTTTAGTACATACCAAAACGGGTCAGGACTTACCTATTAAATCAATTGTGGTGTCGTCTTCAAGAGAAACTACATTCACAGATGCCCCCAAATCAAGTAGTAAACACAAAGTATCAACATGCCCGTTTAGTGCAGCCATATGAAGAGCGGTCACACCTCCATCAACAGGTTTATTGATTATCTCATAGAGTGAGGTTCTGCAAACAAAGTTCTAATTTTTATCAGACCCCATGTTACAAAAGAACGCAGGAGAAAATCACAAATCTTAAGACACACTCTTCATTGAATTCAGACACAAATTCATGGATTCTTGATCTTTTATTTACAAGTTTATAAAATGCAGGAATGCTAGGGATATAATCAGCGAGTAGGATCCGAATGCAACTCACATGTCCATTGAGAGCAGCCAAGTGCAACGCAGTACCTCCGTTTAGACAGTCCGTTTTATGGATCTAACATTTTACAGTTAATAGTTAGCATAATTTCATCGATCAAAACACACAACAGTAAAGATTCATCAAAATTATCAATCTGTGCACAAAATAACCAAAACATATACAAACTAAAACGATAAATTCTGACCAGAATAAAGTTGAGCGTTATATCGATACCAGTTCCGTTGGGATCTTCAATGGATGGGAGAGACTCTTAAATCACTTCTTTGTACCTGGTCAAAGAACGTCAAAGACAAAAACAAATATTGTTAACTAAAACTACCTATGAACTGACCATTCCATTTAGGTGGTTTATTCCACTATCAATCTCTTCCATTCCATTCCATTAATATTTCCAAATATATCAAAGGTACTTATTTTGACCTTATTGATGTGTATAAACAATGACAAATAGAGATGTTTACCTGATTTGATGATTCTTATGATGTTGTTAGATTCGATTTCAGGAAACGATTCGTGTTTGAGACGCTTTTGGAGGTCCACTTCACTTTTAGCATCTTCACTTTTAGATGGGTGTTGTGAAATAAGCATCTTGGGGAAGAGATGTTTACCCCAACTGATGGTTCTCAATATGATATTAAGTCTTGCCTCAAGAAATGCTTCAGGCTTGTGAGCCAAAAGTCCGAGCACACTCCCAATACAAAGTCTGGGATAAGTTTTTTTTTATTTCGCTGCACGTCCCGACCCGTTCGCAGCATCTTTTGACCACTTGTAATAGAGAAATTGTCGCTGTTGTCCGCCTCCTAATTCCAAACATCTTTAGCTCCTGAAAACTCGACTTGTGATAGCATCACAGCCACATCTTGCAGTTCGGATATTAGTTCAACGGTAGTCGCCTTCAAATCATCTATCTATATCCATTCATGTGATTCTTAATAGGCAAAAGCTGGTACGTCTTTTGGTTTAGGATATGGCTTATGTATAAAGGTTGCTTTAAGTTTTGCTAACTCAGCTTGTTAAATCCATTTACATTAGTTTGGTTTAGTGTTTGCAAGCTTTAACTATAAACCAAAACTTTGACCAAGACTTCATTCGTAAAGTTCAAGTAGGGGTGTTCAACGAATCGAATAACGAATTTTCGAATTATTCGAATCGAATTTCTCGAATTTTTAGTATTTTTACCTGAATTCGTATTCGATTCGTATTCGCTTAAAATTCAATTTATTCGATTCGTATTCGATTCGAATAAGAAACTCGAATTCGAAACGAATTCGAATAAATTCGATTTAGTTCAAATTTACCATCAATAATAAATTGTTTTACTTTTAGTTTTAAAACTAATACAAACTCATTATTTTTAACATATAAAATACAAATTTACAAAATTGATAAACAACAATATGTCAAATATGGGAATAGTAAAAATAGTAGAGAGTATATTTTGTTAGAGTGTTGTGATGTATAAGGTAAATATGTAAAATATGGTTATGGTAAAAGTTGTAGACACTATGGGTTCTTAGAGGTTGACCAAAATTTAGAAGTTATTTTTTTCAATGTGTATATAATAATGAGTATGTGTATATATATATTTAAAAAATATACATGTACAGTTTTTATTCGAATTTCGAATCGAATCGAATTTAAAATCATAAATTCGTATTCGATTCGTATTCGGTTTACTTGACTCGAATTCGAATCGAATCGAATTCGAATTCTTAATAAACGAATCGAATTCTTGGTAATCGAATCGAACTAAGTCGAATTTCGAATTTTTCGAATTCGAATCGAATTCTGAACACCCCTAAGTTCAAGATCAAAGATCAAAATTTGTATATTTGACTTTTTTTTTTTTAGCAAACGAGCATTACATTTAAGAACAATTTCATAAAGCCTATACAGTCTGAAATTTACATATAGATCCATCAAAGCCCTTGAAGTAATCAACTCATACAATTAATGGAAAACAGAAGAAACCTTAACTTCGATTGGTAAAGACCCTAATTTTTATTGATACAAAACGTAACGCAATTTTAACATTATTCATGAACTAATTCGTACACAACGCGTAACGTGATCAAACCTGAGAAACTGAACCACCGCTTGGCTAAGCATACCACTGCCTCCCTTTGAGCACGTCGTTACCACCATCGTGGTGTGTGTTACTGTGGTGACAATGGGTTTGGGAGCTCTGCAAAGGTTTGAGAAAGCAGAAAGGTTTTGTAAATGGAAAAGTGGACCGAGATAGAAATGTGGCACAACAACAGACTAAACAACCAAGGGGTCCAATAAGAGTGTGCCACTGGCTGGCAGATCCCAAAATTACAAATATGCCTTTGAAAACAAATGTGGCAAAAAAAAAACAACCTAACCGGCGTAGGAAATGGGATTCGATCCTAACCCCTTTCATTAACACACAAACCGGCTCACCACTACACCACACACATCACATCTTAACTACATTCCTAACTAATTATATTTATCAAATCCTTATAATTTACTTTTCATTTCGATTACTGTTCAAATCAGTTTGAACATTAATATAGTTTAATTTTAATTTTGGATATGTTGTATCTAACTTAAATTACTATATGAAAAACTTAAATTATTGAAATTGCCTACAATTACTAACTTTTAGATATAAAGCAAAACAAATCAACATTTTACTTATTTTTTTTATGATGGTTTCAATCTTTAATTAGTTAATTTTTCTTGTTAAGTCTGTGATATTCACATGCAAACAAATATTTGTTTTCAATTACTTTTTTGCCAACACTTACCAATTACCCTTTTCTTTTAATATCAGAATATGGTAACTTATGACGGAGATTTGTTTAAAATAATAATAATAATAATAATAATAATAATAATAATAATAATAATAATAATAATAATATTCATTAATCATATATTGGCATATGCCTTTTTAATAGTTTAGATACTTATGATTTTATTCACTTTACTTAAATTTCTCAACCTGTGACACTCCCGAGGGTATAAACTAGTATAAAATAAAAAGTTAGTTTGCATTCATTTAAAACCTAAGTATTGATTTATGTAATTTTGTAAAGAAATAACAATTCAAACATAAGGATGACAGTTTGTTCAATCTATACATATAATAAACCAAAGCCATTTTAATGACATGGCACTCAAAGATGCATTCTCTTCCTTAAGTGTGTCATGTGTCATCCCATGTGGCATTGAGATATTTTAGGAAAAATAATAATTTAAAAACAAAATTGAATTTTCACCCTCATGTTTCCTCCCATAATTTTTAAACGTTAATATCTTTAATATACGAGATTTTTTAAAGAAAAAAATTACACTAAATTAACGACCGTTTTATTATCTTTCCAACGAGTACCATAGTGCTATATAAAAACGGAGAAATTTTTTTGTGGTTGAATTTTCACCCTCATGTTTCCTCCCATAATTTTTAAACGTTAATATCTTTAATATACGAGATTTTTTAAAGAAAAAATTACACCAAATTAACGACCGTTTTATTATCTTTCCAACGAGTACCATAGTGCTATATAAAAAACGGAGAATTTTTTTTGTGGGGTTTTGTTCATACAGGAAAAAAAACACAAAGTGTTCAGGTAAATCATTAATCATGTATAGAAAAGTCACTAATTATGTTTAAATCAGTAAATATGAATTTTTTTTCAACCAAAGCCAAATAGGTTAATAGAGTTATACGTTGTTTTAAGTTAGGTATCAATATTAGTATGTTAGAGTTGTACATTTGTTTAGTCTTTAGGATATGTGTTAATATTAGAGTTACATTAAAATTCTACATTTTCTTTTAGGTTAGGTGTTAGCATTGGAGTTATACATTGTTAATTTGTTTTAGGTTAGATATTAATATTAGAGTTATACATTAGTCTATTTCATATGTAAAATTGATGTATCATATTAAATTTCTCAATCCGGGACGCTCCCAGGGTATAATCTAGTAAAAGATATAATAATTTCACTTGGTTTTTATAGTGTGTGGCTTTAGTTAAAAATACAATGATTTCTAGAAGAAATACATATGGTCTTACTAAAGTCGATTTTTTATTCACGGATCAAATAAAACGTAGTTGTGAAAAATCATGTGTTAAGATTAACAACACGTGCGAATGATGTCCAGCCCAGCTGGTCGGAGGTGGGAGGGTTTACTCCTTAGGGAGGTTCCTGCCCGGGCTTGGTCTCAGGTTCGAGTCTCCCCACTCGCACTAAGGGGTGAGAAATTCAACACCCGCGTTTGGTCTGGATTCGAACTGGGGTTGAGGGGTTGTGCGTCGTTTGGATTCACCGCTGAAACACACCTTCCAAAAAAAAGATTAACAACACGTGTTAGCAAAAATCATAAATCATATATTTAAAATAAAACATTTTACAAAATTATGAAATTACCCGATAAACGCGGCGCATTGCTTGCACCGTGAATACTCGCATCCTAATTATTATGTCTCCCATGTTATGTTGTGAATTTTTTCTTCATAATATTTTGGCATCATTTGTTAATAATTTCAATTCAATATCAAGATTTTATTTCTCATTTTGTTGATCTCCATGACTGCGTTATATATATCTCTCTCTCTATATATTTTTTAAAAGAAGCCCTTCAAGCCTCACTTCAAGAGAAAAATGCACAAGCCATTCCAAATACTATGGGTATGCTTGGCAAAATTAGCTGAAGGCTGATAGCTGGTAGCTGGTAGCTGGAAGCTTTTTAAATAGAATTTGGTGTTTGGCAGAGTAGCTGAAACTTTTAATAAAATGTATAAAATAACCAAAATGGACATAATTACAAACTTGTAAAGAAGGTTTTTATTTTATTTTTAAAATAGAATGGGTATTTATGTCATTTACTAATTAAAAGCTTGTAGCTAGTAGAGCTTTTTCTTAAAAGCTAGTACTAGTAGCTTTTCACTATAGGGGTATGTTTGGCAAGGAGCTTTTAGGAGCTTCAAGCTTCAAGCTTTTAAGAAAAAACCATTGTTTTGAAAACCAGACCGGACCGGCCGGTCGGACCGGGCTCCGGGGCCTGAACCGGTCCGGTTCGGGTAGTCGGACCGTTTTTGCAGCGAACCGGCCGGTCGGACCGGATTTTTTTATTTTTTTTATTTTTTTTAATTTTTTTTTGTTTTTTGGGCCGGTTCGTTGAATCGGTCGAACCGGTCGGACCGGTCGAACCGGTGAACCGGCCGGGGGTCCGGTTCGACGTCCGGTCCGATTCTGAAAACCTTGGAAAAAACTCATACTCAATAAAAAGCCTTGTTTGGTTGAAGAGCTGGAAGCTTTTAGGTTAGAAGAAAAAGCTCTACAGTGAAAAGCTACTACAACTAGCTTTTAAGAAAAAGCTCTGCTAGCTACAAGCTTTTAATTAATAAATGACACAAATACCCATTCTATTTTAAAAACAAAATAAAAACTTTTCTTACAAACTTTTAATTATGTCCATTTTGGTCATTTTATACATTTTATTAAAAGCTCTAGCTACTCTACCAAACACCAAAATATATTTAAAAAGCTTCCAGCTACCAACTTGCAGCTAACGGCTACCAGCCTCCAGCTAGTTTTGCCAAACATACCCTAGAGCTTTTTTTCTAACTTAAAAGCTTCCAGTTCCTTCAACCAAACAAGGTTTTTTATTGAGTAGGAGATTTTTCTTAAAAGCTTGAAGCTCCTAAAAGCTCTTAAAAGCTCATTGCCAAACATGTAACATCGCGCCTTTTTCCCAAGAGTTAAATTAAAAAAAAAAACCACCACTTCACCCACTATATACTTGATATATATGTATTCTTTTAATTATTTATTCAGTTATTTATTTATATATATATTTTTTACCACTTTATATATAAATAATAATAATGATAATAATTTGGGACTTCATAAGCCAAACATACATAACCAAACCATCCCTTTTTCGAAGCCCAACAGGTGGCCCAAGGATCTGGCCCAACAGCAGGTGGCCCACCTCCCCTTGCCTTCACCCAAGTCCGGCCCACACTCCCCTCTCTCTTCCTTTATTAAAAAAAAAGATTTACGTAGGAGCGGGACTCGAACCCAACTCCCAACCGGTCCAGGATCAGCAAACAACAACAACCCACTACTAGGCCACCGGGTATTATTGGTTTAATACCAGACTCTAATTTATTTAAGACCTGCTGAATGAAACAGATCTGCTTCTTCGCTGCACATGGAAGCCGCACGACCAGATCATAATTGACTTTTAGATTGAACCTATAAATGGAAAACTGCTAATTTATCGATTTGTGATATGTAATGGACAGAGTATTACGCATGATATACACAATCACGGTCAAAACATTCTCCAAATTAGACTAAATCGCGTTTTATTTTAAGTATGAACCAAAATTTGCGATTCTTCAATTCATGTGTTTTTGTATAAATTGCATCCTCTCCCATAGCCTACAAGTGCCGAAAACTCTATCTCAATCCTCAATTTCTGTTCCTAATTCATCATTTGAAGCTTTTAAGTTCGTGTTGACTTTCTGCTTTGACTAAACGATTTGCACGAATTTGTGTTTGTAAGTCCAATCTTTTTGATGGGTTTTGTTATTCGGCATTCACACAACAATAACCCTCTGATTAATTGGGTTATTGTTGTGTGAATCATTCAATTGAAAAGCTAGGGTTCGATTCATTTATAATTGGGGAAGAACACTTCAGTACATGGTGTTATAATTTAAACAAACAGAAACCAAACACAACCACTGATCTAGATCAAGTGGTTGTGTCTGGTGCCTTTGAACCAGCCCACGCGAGTTCGACCCCCAGCATCACCAATGTATTTTTTTTGAAAACAATCAAGCTTTATATATATATATATATATATATATATATATATATATATATATAAAATTACTTATATTTTAAAATTCATTTTTAAATACTAAAACTCTTTTATAAATTCTACAAAAATTATTTTGTGTTAATCTAGTGAAAAAGTTTAACATACAATTTTTAGTTTTCAAAAATTTATTTTTTTAATATATTTAACAAATAATTCAAGTTTATTCCATTTTATTTATAAAATTCTATAAAAATATCAAAACAATTTTATAAATTTCCACAAAAATTATTCTGAGTTTTTATAACAATAAACTTTTCTGAAATGTTTTTTATTTCCGAAAAATCATTTATTTAATATTTTTAATCAATTTTTGTTAGTTTTAATCATAAATAAATCATAATAAATTCATTTTTCAATATTTTGCACCAAAATTTTATATAAATTATTTCTATTTATTTGGAACAAAAATACAATGTTTAATTTAATAATTCTTTAATTTTAATATTTTTAAATATTAAGGTTATAATTTGACAATTTGAAATAAATAGATTTAATATTATATTTTTAAGAAAATAATTTTATAAAAATTATTTTCATACTTAAAACTTTATATTGTGACCATCTTTAATTTAAAATTTACAAAAATATTCTTGTTTATTTATTTATCAAATTTCTCGTATTTATTAAACATTTTATTTATTAATCAAACGAACACTTATCCCCAATTCGAAACCCTAGAATATATTTGTAGACTAGAAAGACTTAGACATATTTATTACCTTAATTATAGGGTAATATTTGGCATCATTGGGCAACACATATTCTATTTCGCGAGACTTAACATTTTGCTAAGGTGAGTTTACATAGCTCCTTTTCTCTATTTTCACTATTTTTGGGGTGAAACATGTCTAAACATTTTATACTATCATTTACTCATATTTACTTGTGATTCAAGTACATCATCATTCTATCATTTGACTGTAATAAAAAGACACAGTACAATCATTAACAATGATCAAGCCGCCTGTTTAGATTATAGCGCTATAGGTTTGACAAACCCATCCCCCCGCATAAATTCAGGGATGATCGATAACAGTAACAACATTTAACTAACTTGCGAGTTAGTCATCAGTCGACACAAGGTTTGATTGTACAAAGACGCATTGTTACATGTCGGAATCATACTCTATCATCATACAACTGTGATTGTTGTACAAACTATTATTATCAATTATATTCAAAAACCTATGTATTCTCACCAACTTTTGTTGACCATATTTTTCAAACTTAACATGTTTCAGGTTCTACTTGCTTGAAGATTTGAGTTAATGCTTGAAGATGTGTGCATAGTATTATTCATTTTGATGTACGAATTCTTGTATAACAATTGTATGTAATTTATTTAAATCATTTAATGAAATTTATTATTCACTATGAGCTACTAAACACTCATCACTACGTGACATCCCGATGTTTCCGCCATCGGTTGGGGTGTTACAAAACATACCCTATGTGAATCGTTTAATCCTAATTGTATGTGATCATCCATCAATTAAGGAACATCTTCCCACATAATTCTAAAAGCACCATTCTAATTTGATTGAGATAAATAGAAGGATAATACTAATTGTATGTGATTAGGGGTGTCAATCGTGTCGGGTTGATGGGTTGGCGGGTTTATGGGTTGCGGGTTGGCGGGTTGATGGGTTGAAATGTGCAACCCGAACCCGACCCATATTATTATTCGTGTCAAATATTTAAACCCTAACCCAACCCACATAAAATCCGGGTCAACCCGAAGACGACCCGTTTAACCCATATTTTTAAATGAGTAATACATGTTCATGAGTTATAAGCGTGTTGTTGGGTTGTAAGCGGATTATAAATAAAATGTTTAATGGTGAGCATATAAGTGTGACAAATAAATAATACAGTGTGCCAAAAATAACACAATTATAACTAACCATGTACATAGAAATGGAAAAAGAAAAACAAAAATATAATATATTTTTTTTCTAAATACTTAAACGGGTTAACGGGTCAACCCATTTTATATATGTGTCAACCCGAACCCAACCCATTTTTTTAAACGGGTCGTGTTAGTTGACCGAACCCAACCCGTTTTTTTAAACGGGTCGTGTTAGTTGACCCAAATCTATTTTTTTTCGTGTCGGGTTCGGGTCGGTTTTCGGGTCGTGTCAATAATTGCCGCCCCTATATGTGATCATACATCAATAAAGAACATCTTCCCACACGACCTGAAAACATGAACCAAACCTAACATGAAATTAGCGGATTTAGGTTTAGTCTAAACGGGCGGGTTGACCCGTTTAATCCATTTATACTATATTTTATTTTTTTATAATATGTTTTATGTTATAAATTAAATTGGTTATGTATTTTATGATATACTTATAACTTAAAATATAATTTGGTATAAGCTTTTATAATTAAAATGTAAATATTTTATCTACGCTTATGTTTTTTAGTAAAATTTCAATTTTAATAAATTAGTTTGTGAAAAAAATAAAAATTTTAGGTTGAACGGGTCGGTTTGGGTCAGCCTACGAAATTCGGGTCGGGTTTATATGTATGACACAATTTTTAGGTTTGGGTTGTATTCAGGTTCTTGTAAATTTTTTGGGTTTGGGTCAGGTTAGACTCGCTAACTCGCAAACATGACCCCTTTAACATCCCTACTTAAAATAGATGTAAACAAGCTATATATATCCTTACATACTACAGACGCAGTGCTTGTTGACTTAATTAAGAGCATTCAGAATAAACACTTCATATCCATCTCTATAATTACACTAAAAGTTACTACATTTATCTCTCCTTTTCTATTTAATAATACTTATTCTATATTTTTATCATTACCTTTTCTCTCTCATCTACTCACAACCACTTTTAAAAATATTAAAAAATTATAGAGGGTGAACAGTGTCTCCTCCAAATTTACTGATGAACAGTGTCTCCTCTATATATTTTCTCTCTCCTCTACTCACAACCAATTATACACGCTTTATATAATATAGAGGCCCCCTCACACTAATATAGAGCATCTACTGTGAATGCTCTAAGTAAGCTAATCACTACTGCAAAACAAGAAAGGACTTATACATGAAGGATAAACAAGAAAGGTGTAGATTACTCCTTTCAAGTCGTCCTGAAAATTCAGGTGTCTGGGTCGAGCCGTGAAAAAATGTGGACCGTTAGCCTTACTTGTTAACGAAATAAATAACATAAACTATTTTTTAAATGATGATTAAAGTAATATCAAATTGATAGATCAATTCTTCAGAGTTTATATCATCTAACATTATGTTCCAGAAAGCTATCATCGTCGATTCGTAAAGCCTTTTTTATTTTATTTTAATGTAAGTGGGCTAAAGCTTTATGATTATTGGATAATGGACAATGGACGAACGATTAAGTTACTTAAGTGGGCTAATAGGTTTGAGTTTTGGACTTTATAGTTATAATGGGCATATTACAAAACAAAATTCCAGGCCATTAGAGTAGAACCCACTAATTTAAATGGATTGTAACTTTAGGATATATTTAAAAGATGCTCCCTAGAAATTAGGTCCAGGACGGGAGTCCTCTCCGCGTCCCTTAAAAGACGACCCTGACTCCTTTACTTATAACCCACTATAACCGCATGTATCTAGTGGTGGAGCTTGAAAATTTTATTAGGGGGATTGAAAGTCACGGGGCCTTTAAAATAGAAGGGTCGGACTCAATGCGTATAAAATTTCCCAACGAAAACGCATAAATTTACACAATTAAGCAGAAAAACGGTTGGGGTCAGAGCACACCCTGATCCTTAATAAGCTTCGCCCATGCATGTATCTATACCTTTTTCCATTGAACTTAGGCACATATGAAGTAATTTAAATAAGTTATCTATACTACATTATAAAGTACCAAAGATAGTTAGAAAAGTAGATATAAGACCATGCGTAGTGGGGGGCTTTATATATAAAGCCCCCCTTTCTGATTGGTCCACGTGGCAGCTGAGTCAGCATGGAGAGATAAAGTGAAAAATGGGTGTAGTGGTGGGGCTTTATATATAAAACCCCTATTAATATTTTATTATATCTTTTAAATTAAAAAAATAATAATATAAAGAGAGAGAGAGTATGATGTGGCATGATGTGATTGGAGGGGGAAAAAGAAATCTAGCGTTATAAGTATAGCGCCAAAGTCACCTTTTGAAAAATGGAGCCCCCCCGTAGCGGTGTTGGGGGCTCTATTTTTTTATTTTGTGGAAAACTAGCGCCCCACTACGGGTGCTCTAAGTGCATTTTAAGATAACATTTGAAAGGTCCCATGCATTAAACCGTATATGTCATATAAATATTTCTCAAATTATCCCTATTGCATTACCTGCATGTACCATATACCCCAAATTATATATATATATATATATATATATATATATATATACTACCATATAATGGGTTCTGAATGGGTAAGATTGTCATTTCATATTCATAATTGTAATTTCATTTAGTTGTCTAGACATATTAAATACAACTATTAAATCAACTTGTTTAACATATTAAAAGTAATTAATAGTGGTATTAAAACCATTGAATCATTTGAACAGTTTAACATTCTGGCATAGAAGATTTTAGAGAATTCATAATATAAGATGACAACAAGAAGCATTGTTAAATGTAGATCTTATATGCAATCCGTGAAAAACATGAAATTACACAAATATTACTTAAAATTATAAGTCAATTTTGTAGTTTCTTTAAATTAATGCTACCACTTTGCTGAAAATATATACTTACTACTATATAATGGGTTTTGGATGGGTAAGATTGTCATTTCATATTCATTTAAATGGGTAAAATTATAATTTCATTTAGTTGTCTAGACATATTAAATACAATATTAAATCAACTTGTTTAACATATTAAAAGTAATTTTTTTTTGAACGACCAACAAACATTTCTGCCTGAATACCCTTGGGAGTCCCCACACTATGGACAGACCCCCACTACCAACCCAATGGAGGGCCCATACGTACCTCGGGCGGCTGGCGTAGTCAGGCCCACCCATGCAGTTCCTGAATCTGGGGAAAACCCAACCCCTCACCCGCCCGTAGGCACGACGGTGAAGGATTGGTAAAACCCGGGTGAGATCAGGACTCGAACTCATGACCATAGGCCAGAAGTCATCCATCATTTCTCATTATGTCCTCGTGGGAGTCGAACCCGAGACACCCAAGAAGGATCACCGGTCCATTCACCAACTGAGCTACCCGTGAAGAACAACATATTAAAAGTAATTAATAGTGGTATTAAAACCATTGAAGCATTTGAAAAGTTTAACATCATGACATAAAAAGATTTTAGAGAATTCATAATATAAGATGACAACAAGAAGCATTGTTAAATGTAGATCTTATATGCAATCCGTGAAAAACATGAAAGTACACAAATATTATTTAAAATTATAAGTCAATTTTGTAGTTTCTTTAAATTAATGCTACCACTTTGCTGAAAATTTTATAATAATAATAATCTATATCTATGTGTATATATATCTCTATATAAATATATCTCCTATGGTTGTCTCTATGATTTACCAATAAAACAACTATTAAAGCTAAATGTAGAACATGTACTTCACACATCCACTCTCCTAACAGAGACACGCCTGTTTAAATTCTTTAAGATGCCATCATACGGTTATAGATCACGGATCGATGATTCCAAGCGTTAATGATAGTGTTCTTAATTTCATTTATGCGACCAGTTAATCTATACGTTAGAAACCAACGGTTCTTGGTATACATTTGTATGTTCCTTTCTCTCATGTTGGCTCCATAAAAAAAACTTCCAATAAAACCCTATTATGTTCTAATTTAAGTTCGTCGCTCATCTTTCATTCTACGATCGTCATGTCACCGATGATTGTGGATAACTATTTCTAATTAGATTTTGATTCGTGGGTTTATACAAGTCTTTGATTGAACGAATCAACAGTGTTTGATTTATATTGGTTTGTCATTGTAGTGTCGCAGTCAAATTTTATCGAAAGGCGCCATAATATCTTCCAAGTCCTTTTATTGTTTACGTTGTTGTGTATATTCAGCTCTGAAACTTACCATGAATTTTCCTTGACATTCTGAAGTTTAGGTCTACATGAGCACGATTCCAAGTCCTTTTATTTAGGTCAACTGTTGGAGCACAATTAGATGCATATGTATTGGACTCTACCCTTATTCAATTTTCATGGTTTGATCATCACTTTATGAAATGTCATAAGTCGAACACATTCTATAGTCAATTATTAGTATAACGTCATAAGTAAAAAAACTTACCATGTAACAAGATTATTTTAGACTGTTTTCTTTTTGCATTTGATCATGGAGCATACATAAAGTAATCCATGAGGTGTTCATGCATGCAGTATGCATAGCAGGAAGCCAATTTTACATGCTTTTGTTGTCTGAGCACTGTTAAATGCCCTTCACAACCCCTCTTCATATGAATGCTTCTAAAACTTGCATCACCACCACCATTCCCATCTCATCTACTATGTGTTTGTGTTTGTAATTTTACAATTAATCTAAGGGTAGACGACCTCCGTGGTGTGATAAATCATGTAACATCGCGTGATTTTTACCCTTACATCTATTTAAATTCTATATTTGACGAATTCCAAGCTTGCCGTTACTCGCTTCTTTTATGTTACTCATACCAATTCATGACGAGTCGCCATTATATTTTATCCTATTCAATTTAGGCGTTATAACAAGAAACTTATTTAGTTAAGATCTTAATATATATTTATTTGATTTTTATATAAAACATATATACTATTAATAATAATAATTTAAAAAAATAAAAATAAATGAATTAAACTTTCAAAAGTGTCGTGCACTTTTTTTTCATTGATTTATTTATTTTTTTTTTCTTTTAAGGATATAATTACTACTAATTAACTTCTAACCACCCTAATTAATTCATTAAATACCCAACCCCTTCACCCCAACTATAAATACACCACTCCTACCCATTCTAACACTTGCTCATTTCTAAATCCTCTCTAAACCTCCCAATTTTTCAAAGAAATCCCAAGAGTGGAAGTCCACTTCTAAGTGAGTTCTCTCATAAACTCCAACTTTATTCTTCTTTCTTCACTTCTTTTCTTTTTTTCTAACCCCTTGAAAAAACCTCTAGGATCTTCCCCATATTTATCCACAAAAGTGTGATAAGGGTAGAGCACCTAAAAGAGGTTCCAAAGGTGGTTGTTTTCTGAATTATACTATATAATAATATAAACATATACTTTCAAGTTTCTATCTTACTAGTTTATTATTAATCTTTGGAAGGTTTGTGGTTACACCCTACCTTACCAACTCTCTTGACCCTTCTTGTGCTACGGATTTATCCACACTAGAAAGGGGAAATCCCGTGTCCAAAACCCACGTTTATTCCATAAGCGAAGTGGTTATGACATGAACCTATCAAATGGATTCACATTTCTAACTTTATACCATCCGAATCATCTATGATGGTTTTGTGCTTGGTCTAACTCAATCTCATGACCATCCGAATTGCCCAAAAGGCAATTTGTGCTTGGTTTTGCTAAAAGGCTTGCATGACTCTCGTGAATCTATAATCTAAACTCAAACCTAAGACCCTTTATTCTCTAATTCTAGTTAACCAAGGCTAAGGAACTATTCTCCCAAGACCCGTCTTTGGAACCTTACTAAACGCACCCAAAGGTGAGTTCATACTTGTCCCCTTTTTACTCTTTATCACTTTTGGGGTGTAAACATGTATCATATGCAAAACACACTAATGCTTTCATAAACACACATGCTCAATCTATTAAACATACTTATATGCTACTTGCCATGCTTATGATTCTTAGATACTTAAACATAATTCATTAACTATTATTAGCCCACTTAACATGTATAGCGCTATAGGACTAGCACACCGCCCCCTTTATGGGTCATTGTTAAGATTTAAACGGCCTAACATGAATATGTTAGGTATACGCTGTGGTACTCGCGGGTTTGAGTTATGTCTTTTGTATGATAGGTATGTGCAATGCTGTAGTATGAGATTTGAGTAAACCATTCTAAAATTCTATGTATGTAAACTAAAACTAGTATGCTCACCAATGCTTTATGTGTTGACGGATATTTTATACATGTTGCAGGAAATATTTATTGCAGGACATTCAAGAAAACTACTTAGGATTGGACATAGAAACTCACTCTAGTTCAAGTTATCGTATTCTTGTTGTTGTATTTTTCGTTATATGAACTACTTGTATTTCTATTTTTAGACAATAAATGAAATTCTATCTTTAAACTATATTGTCACAAAATCTAGTGTCATGAAGTCTTTGAACAATCTATCACAAGTCGCGCCCCGATGTATTCCGCCATCGGTTGGGGTGTGACAGATTGGTATCAGAGCCATGACTATAGGGATCTAGGAAAAAATTGCCATGTTTGACCTAGACTATTGTTAAGAACCTTTTTGGCCATTCCTTTTATCATGCTTAATATACTTGTTCTCCTTATCTTGCTTCTACTTAATTCTTTTGATCCTTAAAAATTACCTTCCTATTTGTGGATTACTCTACACTCGAAGACGTTCGTATAACACAAACGAAAGGAAATCACCAAAATAGGCGTGAAACCCTCACTTTGGTGATAACTTTCAATCCGCGTAAATTCTTTGTGTTTTTTAAACTACACCAAGATAGGAGTGATATCCTCACCTTGGTGGAAATTTCACAATTCTCGTTCTAGTGGACACTTACCAATTGAAGGTTAGAAATAATTTTCTTACCACGTTGGACAAAGTGTACAAACCACACTCAAAGAAACGACCTCGATAAGATAGGAGTGAAATCCGCAACTTAACGACTAGTTTCAATCCTTGATTTTTTTTTTCAATCTCGCCAAAGTCTCAAATTTACTAATGATAAGAAACATGTAGTAACTGGAAGGGTGAATACCGTTAACCGAAAGTTTCGGCGAGAGTATTTCCACCTATTAGGCCAAAGCATGTTTTCAAACTCAAAGGTAAATTTGAACCACTTTGGTTAGTCTTAGTTCCGTTCCAGAACACTTTAATTGCTTGCATAAAACAAGCCTCTCATTTTATGTTAATATTACTTTCAATGTTGTTTTCATGCTATGTTTTCATTATATATTCGATTTATTTCACTCGCATATGATCTCAAGACTCGCATTTACAATCTACTCTAGCAATCTCCAAACAATACTAATAATCGCAAACCAACATAAATCAAAACTCCTTTATGTTAACTAAGTGCATTATACTTGCTTATACATACGTGTTATGCTATTTGAACAATGTGAAACTTGCGTCCTATACGTGTAACTAGTGCTTGCATACTAAGTCTATGAGAACAACTTGAGTTTATATATTTTTTTATTTATTACTTGAATTTGCACCAACCTTATCGTCTAGTGAAATTTTACCCACAAGCTTTCATTGTTAACTAAAATTCTAATAACTCTTTTTCTAAATTCAAAAGTCACTTTAAAAAAAAAACGCTTATACAAATTTCCCTATGTATGATTCTCGTAGATGTATTCCCGTCTCGACAACATCGATCTCAACCAACTGGCGAGTCTTATTGCCCAAGAATTGATTAAGATTCTCCCTAACCTAGAGTGTAACGACCCTGCCTGACGTGGCCGGGTCGTCGGGTCGGGTTATCGGAGCTACACAGCGGAATCCAGGGCAATAACAGTCTTTAGTCTTCCAGGATCCACGTCATCATATCTGTTGGGTTACCTGAACACATGCCAAAAATAGTTTCTGTCAACATAAAGCTGGTGAGGTCGTGTATTTTATAAAGTGAATGGCCAGATCGTTTATTGATAATTCTTTTATATAAAACATTCTTTTATAAACTCTTTTATAAACATTCTTTTATAAATATGCTTTACATTTATAATTCTGAAGGGGAAAATATACTTCTATAAAACCAGCTCTATTATACATCCATTTGATTATATCCCAATTCTATCATATCGATTATAGTTCGTGCCATTCCTATCGATGGTACCACTCTGATTGTGATGATTGGTCCTCTACTTGGACATGCCTACCCTCTAATTGGATAAGACTGGTTCCTGCCCTCTAGTCGGTGCAAGAAAGGAAATGGCGGATACCGTCCAGTACTGTCCTCGTTGTTTCTATGTCCCCGTTCATACTTCTTTTGATAATCGTTTATTATGTAAAGCAATTCTGGTTTTAATAAATGACATGTATTCCCCCAAAAACACTTAATAAAACAGTAAAAGTGGGGAGTTCACGATACTCACCGATTTGCTTATAATCTTCTGCTAATCTTCTTATTACAATTATATGTCCTATATATATGGATACGTTTTACGCGCAAGACTTGTTAGATTGTAATACTTAGGATATATATCATATATACCATTTATATATATAGAATCTGATATATATTAGATAGTCCTAAACTTGGGGTTTGGTCTTCCTAGGCAAAAAGAAATAAAGCTGGCCATTACAGCTTGGCACGCGAACCTAAATAACTCTAGACACTTCTAACCCGAGTTTAGCATATCGTTTTATATATCGAATCTTGTATATATATAAACATATATATTTTATATATGTTTATTATTCTCTTATTATTATTATCAAGTCCGTACGTTATTCGTATTATATATATAATTCTTATAATTATAATAATCCTCGTCTAGTCCTTGGAACCGGGTTCTATTCCGGGTGTTGACCGAGTCACTGAGTCGACTCGGTAACGACTCTAATTCTCGATACGGTTAACGGTACCTCGCAATCACACAAAATCCTTATATTAGTCAATAGATTATTAGATTATAACCAATCAACCATTAGGATATAACAGTAACCGAACCTTACCGTTTTCGTTACGGGACATGACCAGAAGTTGACCGGAAAGTTATATCGAACCGGGTATTGGACCCGTCTTCCATATTTGGTACCTATAACAACAATCACCAAGATAGGTTAATAATCAAGAGATTATACCCAATACTCCAATGATAATTGTATCATTTAACCAAATAATCTACAACTTATATATGAATGGGAATATAACCGGACTGATTATAACCAACGAGAACCGGGCTCGATTCTTACCCGGAACCATAATAGGGCTATGGTCCGGTTGATACAGCCCTCAAATACATATCAGAATTGAAAGCATCGGGTAAAACCCGATGACAATACCCAACAGGTTAACTACCGGGTTATCGGGATTTATAATCACAAAGGGTTAGGTTTGATAATAAGAAGAGCCGATTGACAGTCACCATAGCTTGGTGACTGTCCGGGTAAGATAACGAACAAGCACGACGCGAAGGTGGGTTATCAGGTACACGAACCGGAAGTATAAAGTTACCGATTACATATTAGGAACAGAGGGACAGGTTAATCGGGTTGGGTTCCGTGTTTGTTTCTGAACAGGAACAGAGGATTATCGGGTGAGTCATGGGATGGTTTATCAATTATAAAACGGGAATCATAGATGTGGACAGGTTCCATTGATTTAGGTAATAGACACGAAGGTTTATTGATTTGGTTGGTTGATGTTGGATAACAGAAACAGATGACGAAGGGCTCGGCGAGGTGAATACTTACCAGAGAAGAAGACACATACGGCGGTGGTGGTGATGACCGGAGGTTGGTGGCCGAGCTGTGGTGGTGCCGGAGACAGAAGACAGCGGCAGGGGTGACCGGAAGCAACGGAGGCAGCAGCGCTGCCATGGCTATCCAGCCCTTGTTGCGTCTGTGTGTGGTGTATGCTGTCCAGAAATGAGGAAGAAGAAGAGCTGGCGGCGGCGGTTCCGGCGGCCAGTAGCCGGAGGTGGCCGGTGATTCTTGCCAGAGAGTTTTGGTTTACACACTTATGTGTGTGTATATATGTGCAGCGAGGGAGAGATATGCGAGAGATAGAGGAGGGGTGGTTTAAATAGGTAGAGTTAAAATAAAGGGTGTTTGGCAACGGGATAATAACTATAACTCGGGCGTTTGGCAACGAGTATAAAAACTAAATAAAACATTTGGCGGCGTTTTAATTAGCAGGTATTGAGCGTTTAACCGGGATAATAAGAATCCAATAATTATTATCTATAAATTCGGTTAAAACGGTTTGGCGCGAGATTCTAACTGGAATATTTTATTTCATGATCGGGTGGTTGGGTCCGACCCGACCCGTTTAAGAGACCCGTAACACGTCGGGGTGTTACATAGAATCACCAACAAACCCAATTCCAAACTCCAACGATACCATACAGGACAACCCAAACCATGTAGATACTAAACCTTTTACCCATACCCCTACCAAACAAACAAAAAAAGGGTAACCGAAAATGCAAGAACCTCAAACAAAACCACGCTTCGACAACTCCTAAGACTCCGAATTATAACAAAAAGCAGTACCGTGGAACCTTTCCGCTATGCGACAGTTGTAAATATCACCATCCTACTCACACACAATGCCGCATATGCGCCAACTGTGGTACATATGGTCATTTTGCCAAAACATGTCGTCACACCACAAAACAACGACCCAACCCATGAGCGCAACCAATGCCCAAGACTTGCCATGGTGACTACGATGCTGGAAAACCCACTCACCACACTAAAGAAGATTGACTTTTCTTTTCTTTAAAAAAAATAAGAATTTCTTTATGTAATGTTTTCAAGAAATTGTTCGGATGTGAAATTTTCTTTTATGAATTACGAAAATACCATCGTTATCTTAGGTTACAATCATAATTTATCGGCAAATCTCGAACATCGCAAAATCCTTTTCTCCTCGCGTGCAATCTTTTTCAAAATCTTTGAGCAAAATTCTTCCTACTAATCCTAAGAGGATGCCTATTCTACTATAAAATCCTCACTTAAAACCTTCAACCACTAACAGATGTGTATCAAGTCGGTATGACGAAAGAGATTTTAAATGGTAAAAGTGTTTAAAATATATTTTTCTTTCAGAACGCCCATTGTCGTCCATGACAAAAGAAATTTTTGTTTTTTTAGCAAACATGACTTATGAGCAAAGACACGCTAAATCAGACAACCTACTTCTTTAAAATCCCAAAACCTTTTCTCTTAAAATCATACCACGAGTCGAAATATTCATCAAACGCCAAACTAAAATTGTCAATAAACTATTTTTTTTCTCGCTTAATAAAATGGATTTTTTTATAAATCAAACGACCATCTTCGATAAAACTTTTACACTAAAATTTCCCCACTTCAATTAAATATGTTTTTTTTTCTTTAACATCAAATGGACTAAATTCTTCTACCATCAAACTTGACCTTAATCTTGAAAAGCTAAAATTGCTCGCGTACCCATAAACTCAATTTGTAATGAACTCGAATTTTATGTTACCCTTAGTCAAAACATTTTACACGTTTCCATTAGGAATCCAATTGTCCATTCTTTTGTTTGATTTTATACATTTGAACGTAACCACATATGCACAAGTCTACACCGTTATGTCATGAAACAATACATCTACGCCAAAAACACGTACGGTTAACAACATCAAAAACTTGCTTAATGCCTTTTCACATTATGTGCTTAAATGTCACGTTGCTTGCTATGTTTACAACATCAAAACTGTTAAATGTCTCAGTTTAATGTCTTTTCCTCTGTGCATAAGTACTTTGTGTCCACTAGTGACCCACACATAACTAAGACAAATTATGTGGACCATACGACAATTGGACTAATTACGGGTGCACACGTAATTACAAAAATTGGGCGCATGGAAAACATAACAAGTCCTAGTGTGTGTAACCTATCATGACTTGAATAACAACACGGATGAGGTATGATAACGGCATGGTGGATACGCCGCCGGTATATCCTATACATAAATGTCATGTCGTACTACCAAAAGTAGAGTTATTCGTGTCATGAGAAGTTTTGGGTGTCGAGTTAAAGTTTTGGTCAACACTTACATTATTTATCTTTTACGATACCATTTATGTTATAGTTTGCTAGTCTAATTAAGCTTGCATTATTTATCTTTTATGCATATCATAACCTTGTTTTGAACCACACTTTCCACTATGCAACATCATCCTTGCTATGAATAATCTATACTTGCAATCTCCATCGAACTTCATTCCTTCCTCGTGCTTTCCTTGCTTAATCAGCAATCCTTACATTATCAAGAATCTATTTCTAAATCCCGTAAGCTCTGGCCTTAATCTCTAAAAGCATTTATACATGTAAAACAAGTTTCGTCTCTCACTTTCACATATTTTCTTGACTAATTATATACTGGATTTCCAAAACTAAATAACTACTATTTATTTCACTTGAAGCTGTTTTCAAATAGTACAATTTTCTCATTTATTTAATCGCCTTCTAAAAGTTTTTCTAATAAAATTTTCGACCTTGTGCAAACCAAATATCTTTTACTAAAAACTACTCAATCCCACTTCTAGTCAAGGACATCTCTACTATTCGACCTTATGCTCACATATTTACTATTCCACCCAATTACCCAAAGACACCCCTTTTACAAGTCAACAAATTCTACTATTTCATATATGATATACCGTATAACTACTTATTTTTCTAAAATTTCTATATGTTATACAAATATACTTACCTACCTTCAATTTTCACTATATCATACCGTATAAATACTTACTTTCCTAAAACTCTTACTATTTTTTATACACAGTATACTTACCTACCTTCACAAGATTTGTTTTTTTCTATTTCATGTATGTTATACTATATATTTACTTACTTTTCCAAAACTTGCTGCATCAACTCCATATACAAACCTATTTATACGTACCCCTTATTTCACTATTTACAAAATGCTTATGTCGGTTAAGTTCTCAAATTTCTACGTACAACCTTAGTTAAAATTTTAAAAGTACTTTTCGTATGAACATAATTATCACAAAATGTGACTAGATACCATAGTTGATTTAAACATAATAAACTAACAAGTTTTTGTTCTTATTAAACCCATATCAAACCACTTACCTATTTTTTTTAAGGTTGGCTCTTAATTAAATTTCGAGACGAAATTTCCTAAAGTAGGGGAGACTGTAACATCGCGTGATTTTTACCCTTACGTCTATTTAAATTCTATATTTGACGAATTCCAAGCTTGCCGTTACTCGCTTCTTTTATGTTACTCATACCAATTCATGACGAATCGCCATTATATTTTACCATATTCAATTTAGGCGTTATAACAAAAAACTTATTTAGTTAAGATCTTAATATATATTTGTTTGATTTTTATATAAAACATATATACTATTAATAATAATAATTAAAAAAATAAAAATAAATGAATTAAACTTTCAAAAGTGCCGTGCACTTTTTTTTCATTGATTTATTTATTTATTTATTTTTTTTCTTTTAAGGATATAATTACTACTAATTAACTTCTAACCACCCTAATTAATTCATTAAATACCCAACCCCTTCACCTCAACTATAAATACACCACTCCTACCCATTCTAACACTTGCTCATTTCTAAATCCTCTCTAAACCTCCCAATTCTCCAAAGAAATCCCAAGAGTGGAAGTCCACTTCTAAGTGAGTTCTCTCATAAACTCCAACTTTATTCTTCTTTCTTCACTTCTTTTCTTTTTTCTAACCCCTTGGAAAAACCTCTAGGATCTTCTCCATATTTATCCACAAAAGTGTGATAAGGGTAGAGCACCTAAAAGAGGTTCCAAAGGTGGTTGTTTTCTGAATTATACTATATAATAATATAAACATATACTTTCAAGTTTCTATCTTACTAGTTTATTATTAATCTTTGGAAGGTTTGTGGTTACACCCTACCTTACCAACTCTCTTGACCCTTCTTGTGCTACGGATTTATCCACACTAGAAAGGGGAAATCCCGTGTCCAAAACCCACGTTTATTCCATAAGCGAAGTGGTTATGACATGAACCTATCAAATGGATTCACATTTCTAACTTTATACCATCCGAATCATCTATGATGGTTTTGTGCTTGGTCTAACTCAATCTCATGACCATCCGAATTGCCCAAAAGGCAATTTGTGCTTGGTTTTGCTAAAAGGCTTGCATGACTCTCGTGAATCTATAATCTAAACTCAAACCTAAGACCCTTTATTCTCTAATTCTAGTTAACCAAGGCTAAGGAACTATTCTCCCAAGACCCGTCTTTGGAACCTTACTAAACGCACCCAAAGGTGAGTTCATACTTGTCCCCTTTTTACTCTTTATCACTTTTGGGGTGTAAACATGTATCATATGCAAAACACACTAATGCTTTCATAAACACACATGCTCAATCTATTAAACATACTTATATGCTACTTGCCATGCTTATGATTCTTAGATACTTAAACATAATTCATTAACTATTATTAGCCCACTTAACATGTATAGCGCTATAGGACTAGCACACCGCCCCCTTTATGGGTCATTGTTAAGATTTAAACGGCCTAACATGAATATGTTAGGTATACGCTGTGGTACTCGCGGGTTTGAGTTATGTCTTTTGTATGATAGGTATGTGCAATGCTATAGTATGAGATTTGAGTAAACCATTCTAAAATTCTATGTATGTAAACTAAAACTAGTATGCTCACCAATGCTTTATGTGTTGACGGATATTTTATACATGTTGCAGAAAATATTTATTGCAGGACATTCAAGAAAACTACTTAGGATTGGACATAGAAACTCACTCTAGTTCAAGTTATCGTATTCTTGTTGTTGTATTTTTCGTTATATGAACTACTTGTATTTCTATTTTTAGACAATAAATGAAATTCTATCTTTAAACTATATTGTCACAAAATCTAGTGTCATGAAGTCTTTGAACAATCTATCACAAGTCGCGCCCCGATGTATTCCGCCATCGGTTGGGGTGTGACAAATCACAAGTCAAGAAAGGCCTGTGGATGGTTAAAGAAGATGCAACTAAAGATATCAATTACATACATACTAATTATATAGAGCCAAACATCGTGCAGCCCCGCCGCAACGCGCGGGTTCCTGCTAGTATATATATACAATTTGTAAGGATCTTATACATTTTTTTACTTTGAGTTACAAACAATTGTTGCATTTCTTCTAGGTTCTTCATCTTGGTTCACAGCCTATTCTAGGATTTTGTATATAGACACTACTCTTTTTTCCTTTAGCCGGTTAAGCTAATTTCTTTTTACCTGTTTTATTTTAATATTTTGAATAAAATATTTATGTTATTAATGAGATCCTTAGCTTTGCTTCCCACTTTTTTCCTACTGCAATTATATGATCACAATGTTTATTTGTATGCATGTATCCTTAAATACATGGAATAATGGAAATAAATAATCCCAACTATTCACTATTGGCCAATAACAGTCCTAACTACGAAAATCACCAATATTGGTCCCAACTTTCGACATATTGGAAACCAACGGACCCAAACTAACGGAGGATAACTCCGTTAGTGTGATGCTGACGTGGCATGCCACGTAGGATGCCACGTAGGATCATTTTGCCACGTGGCATGCCACGTAGGATGCCACATAGGATTATTTTGCCACGTGGCATGCCACGTAGGATGCCACATAGGATCATCTTGCCACCTAAGCATGCCACGTCAGCATCGCACTAACGGAGTTAGCCTCCGTTAGTTTAGGTCCGTTGGTTTCCAATATGTCGAAAGTTGGGACCAATATTGGTGATTTTCGTAGTTGGGACTATTATTGGCCAATAGTCAATAGTTGGGATTATTTATTTCCATTTTTCCTAAATACATTAAGAAAGAATAAATATTTTTCTTAAAGAGATTATTTCGAAGGATTTATGTCCCCATGTATTTTTTTTCATACTTTTTAAATGATTTACATAAATTATAATAATTTTGGGTAGGTCACGGTTTTACATGGTTTTAAATTAAGGAGTAATGGAAATAAATAATCCCAACTATTGCTTTTTGGCCGATAATGGTCCCAACTACGAAAATAACCATTAGCGGTCCTAACTTTCGACGTATTGGCCACCAACGGACCCAAACTAACTGAGGCTAACTCCGTTAGTGTGATGCTGACGTGACATAATCTTTTATACAAACTTACACATAATCTTTTATACATTTTTAGGGTAAAACATGTACACATATACAAGCTTACACATTCACGTACACATAATCTTTTATACGTTTACGATTCATATACATGTCTCGTTATTTTTATGCTTTATGCTAGACCTTAAATGTAGTTTACGTATGTTGGCTGCTCGAAATTGTTATATAGACTTAACTAAAGTTAGGGTGCTCAAATGCTCAAATCGACGTACCACATGTTATGGTGCTCAAATCATCTTGAAACTTGTTAGGTTGCTCTATGTAATCCATAATCTTAACCGGTTCCTCAATGAATCGTAAATATTCATCAACTTGTATCTTTTCCAGTGGAACGACTGTCTTATCACATAGTGGCAATGTCAGCTTTCGTGGTCGGCCACGAGTAAAGTACCTTTAGTTCGTGGTACATTTTATCCGAGACCTGATGAACAGAATATTGAGAATTGTGTGCTTAATCCAACACAAGTTCTCGTATAGGGGAATCCATATCCATTCCATGAAGTAGTGAATACCATCTAATTTTAATTTTGATGTTTGCACCGTGCATGGTCTCTGCCTTTAGGTTATATTCTTTCAGAGCTTCGAGTTAAGCATTACGAATTTGGCCGGGGAAACCAGTGTGAATGTAAGTTGTAATGCTGAAACTCGCCCGGGTTTAGCGGTTTATTTTCGGCTTAAGGCATCAACTACTATATTAGCCTTACCAGGATGATACTTGATTGCATAGTCGTAGTCGTTCAAGAGCTCGACCCAGCGACACTGTCGCATGTTCAATTCCGTTTGATCAAAGATGTGTTGGAGACTCTTATGATCAGTGTAAATAGTATACTTGGTACCGTACAAGCAGTGTCTCCAGATCTTGAGTGCCAATACCACGGCTCCCAACTCTAAATCGTAAGTTGTTTAGTTCTTCTCATGAATTTTCATCTATCACGAAATGTCATAAATACCACAAAGTCATATGTTCCCTCCAATAAGGTTACGATGGGTGCGCTACAAAGTTTCTATTTCAACATCTGGAATGCAAAATTTTGACTGTCACACAATTATACTTCTTGTCCTTATAGGTTAGTGAAGTAAAGGTTGAGCGATTTTTGAAAATTCTTCGGTGATTCAACGATAATAGCCTACCATACCTAAGAATTGTCGCACCTCAGTTAGAGTCTTTGACTCTTTGGTGCTTCCCAGTTCTTAAATGGCTTCAACCTTGGCTGGATCGACATGTATTCATTTCTCGTTGACTACATGTTCTAGAAATTGGACTTTACGGATCCAGAAGTCACACTTGGAAAATTTTGCCTATATTATCTATAATCTATAACTTATAATAAAAGAATTGAAGATTGATGAGTTGTCATTCAATGAAGGCCTAAGAAAGTCATTTTAATGACATGACATTCAAGGAGGCATTCTCTTCCTTGAGTGTGCGATGTGTCATGCCATGTGGCAAATAAAAAAAAAATAATAATATAAAACCTAATCTACTAAATTTAAATTGAGTTATTTTAGGAAAAAAAAATTTAAAAACAAATTTAAATTTAAAAACAAATTTATAACGTTTAAAAAGATTGTAATATACGTAAACGTTAATATCTTTTATATACGAGATTTTTTAAAGAAAAAAATTACACCAAATTAACGAGCGTTTTATTATCTTTCCAACGAGTACCATAGTGCTATATAAAAAACGGAGAACAAAAACGACTATTTTTTTGTAGGGTTTCGTTCATAGGATTTGGATCATTTGAGAACCACTATTTAGGGAGAGAACCAAAGAACCAAGTGTGAACACAAAAACCTCTCCACCAAAAAATAAAAAAAAAATAAAAAAATTATATAACCTAAAAAAATAAAAAAATAAAAAAATTATATAACCTAAAAAAATAAAAAAATAAAAAAAATAAAAACACCAAAATGTTTTTTTAGTGTTAATCTTTCTGAAAAAAAAACAAAAAAAAAAAAAAAACAAAAAAATGGCATTTTTTACGTCATAATTACGTCATATACCGTATGCACATGTGCATTTCACTATTAGAGCACACTTTTGAATAAATTATCAATTGCCATAATGAAATGATCATTTAAATGGACGTGATATGATATATAAGGTGGAAAAAAATTTATTTAATGATCTTTAAATAAACGCGAAGTGCATTTCACTATTGTAGTTAGGTTTTTTTTTTCATGGGTTTAGCTTTAGGGTTTAGTTTTTAGGTATGATGGGAATGGGGTTAGGTTTTTTGGGGTTGTTGGTGAATAAACTTAAAAAAACCCTATATAAAACTATAAAATAAGATAATTGTACTACATGCACATGTGCATTTCACTATTATAGTTAAGTTTTTTAATGGGTTTAGCTTTAGGGTTTAGTTTTTTGGTATGGTGGAAGAGGGGGTATCTTTTTGGGGGGGGGGGGGGGGGGGGATGGGATGGAGCGTTTTGGTTTTTGGGGGGTGTGGGGTTAGCTGCACATGTGCATTTCACAATTTGGGGGGGGGGGGGGGGGGGTTGGGGCGGTGTGGGGGATGGGTTTAGGTTTTTAGGGAGTGAGGTGGGTGGGTTTAGGTTTTTAGGGGGTCAAGGTGGGGTTTTTAGGTTTTTTTTGTTTGTGTTGACAATGGTTCTCTGGTTCTCTCACTAAAGTTGGTTTTCGTATGATCCCTACCCTTCGTTCATACATGAAAAAAAACACAAAGTGTTCAGGTTATTCATTAACAATGTTTTTTCTTTTAAACCAGGTTCATATCTACGATGTTGAAATTCAGCCCAATCGCCATGCTTTCATTGGAATTTTACTCTTTAAAGATGCATAGGTATACTTCATCAAGAGAAGCTAGGATAAAGAATCGCGCAACACTGCAACACATGGTGTCACCTTATAGCAAGGTTATTTTTTATTTATTTAATTACAAGAGTAATAATTATTACTATTAGTATTAGTATTATTAGAATTGTTATATTTTTCAACCCCGGGACGCTCTCGGGATAAAAGCTAGTACATACATATTTAAAAAAAAAATGAAAGAAATTATATCACGTATACAATTGGGTCGGGTAAATGAATGTATCATCAAATCCGTAACCCGGAAAAAAAAAATTAAAAACCCAATCCCGTAACCAGCTACCAAACCCCAAACCCGTATCAAATTAATCGAGTTTCAGTTTACTCATCGAATTCGGGTTTGATTACCCTCCCTCCCTATTTGTCATTGAAACCCTATAACTCGACCGTGTTATTCCCATTTCATCATCCACTCCCTCCAATGGGTTCCACCGTTAACCACCACGAACGGCGTCATCGCCACCGTAACTACTCACCCGAACCTTCTCCTCCAACCCGTCGTCGCAGTCCACAATATTCAAGGTACGGTAACCGTCGTTCTCCTGATCATTCTAGATCCACTTATAACGATAATAATAATAATAACAATAATCGTAGTATTAGCCTTAGCAGGAGTCGTAGTCCGGATTACAGCAGGTACAATAATCAACATAGTTACCGCCGTTCACCTGATTATTCTAGAACTAGAACCAGCCCTAACCCTAGGGTTCAAACAAATAGGAAATCGAACTACGGAGAACAACGGAATAAACAGTACCTAGACCGTAACGGGAATGGAGGACAGGAGTCTGAATCTGATGAAGAGTTGAAAGGATTGAGTTATGAAGAGTATAGGAGGCTAAAGCGTCAGAAGATTAGGAAGACGTTGAGGAATTGTATATGGAATGTTACGCCGAGTCCTCCGAGGGGCGATAATGATTTTGACGAGGTTGAGTTGGAGGAAATTGAAGAGAAGGATGGATTGGAGGTGAAGGCGAGGGGCGGTAGGGAGTCGGAATCGGAATCGGACGAGTCTTTGTCTGATTCGGATGATTCGAGATCGAGGAGGAAGAAGAAGAGTTCTAGGTCTAGGCGTGGAAGGAAGAGGTCTGTGAGTGGGAGTGAAAGTGAGTCGGACGATTCCGTTGATGATTCTGAAGAAGATAGGAGGAGGAAGAAGAAGAAGGATTCGAGGTCTACGGTTAGAAGAAAGAAATCTGTATCTGTGAGTGAGAGTGATGACTACTCCAGCGATGATTCTGAAGAAGATAGGGGGAAGAAAAAGAAGAAGTCGAAGAGATCTACTAGACGAAAGAGTAGTGGTAGGAGAAGTAGTAAGAGAAAGAGAAGAAGTAGCTCAAGAAAAGGTGCAGATAGCGATTCTGAAGAAAGTAGTGAGAGTGATGGAAGCAAGTCTAAAAGAAGTCGTCGTTCTTCCTCGAAGAAAAGGAGTGAAAAGGGTAGTGAGGGTTCAACATCAGATGAGAATTCAGATTCTGCAAATGATTCTAAAAGTAAACCCAAGGCGGATGATTTAGTGAAAATAGAGACGGATGGTGAGATGCTTGCGTTTAAAGAGATGATGGAGTCAAGAAAGAAGGTTGTTTTGGATGAGGAACCAGAGGTGGGACCAATGCCTTTGCCAAGAGCCGAAGGGCATATTAGCTATGGAGGTGCACTGAGGCCCGGTGAAGGAGATGCAATTGCACAATATGTGCAGCAAGGGAAGCGTATCCCCCGTAGAGGAGAAGTTGGTCTCTCAGCTGATGAGATTAGCAAGTTTGAAGATCTTGGTTATGTTATGAGTGGTAGTAGGCATCAAAGGATGAATGCGATCCGTATTAGGAAAGAAAATCAAGTCTATAGTGCTGAGGATAAGCGGGCTTTAGCCATGTTTAACTATGAAGAAAAGGCAAAGCGTGAACAAAAGGTCATGGCTGACTTGCAACGGTTGGTACAACGCCACATTGGAGAAGATTCTGGTCCTTCTCATGATCCTTTTGGTGGAAAAGCAACAGAGGACCCTGATGCTTGATTGCATGGTATGTTATCTTCCCTTTTGACTTGCTTGTTCTGTGATGTCATTTGTTTAAAGTATTTTTGCATTAAATAATAGAATGTGCCACGTGAACGGATTATGACTTGCTTACCTTAAGTTTGGATTGTGGGACATGTTTTTTTTTTTTTTTTTTTTTTTTGGTGTCATCTATTATGTACAATTTTGTGGTTATACAAATTCATATGTTTACATGCTTATGTCAATCATTCGACATGGAAATTGCAACTTCAGTTGCATGATAATGGTTTTCATTGCAACTTGCAAGTTGTAACTGCAAATCTTAGTTTATCCGGTTGAGGCATCTTGATTGTGAATAAAGGAGTCTTTCGCGATTCTCTCTTTTTTTTTGGGTGGGCATTAGATGTAAACATACTAGAAAACTAGCCTTATAGACTGAAAATAGGGACAGAATAGTGAAGTTGAAGTATATACATAAACAAATGATCATACCTTCAAAAAACTTAAAAATAGCCAATAAAAAGTAATAAAGTTAAAAGTATACATAATATTCAATTTTCTTGAACAAACCTACATGAATGTACAATGTTTTTAACACTCATGTATGCAAATGAATGAACGAGAAGCTTATTCCTGTTTTTTTATTTGAATAACGAAAATAAAATCTTGCTTAAGTTCTAATAAATGAACATCAACAAATAGAGTTGGAACTTGCAACTGATATAGAAATCAACCGGGTCTCTACCGCATTTGATGAAGCCGTATAATTGGAACCAGCACCTGCACCACCAACAGCAGTGTTCATTTCTCAAACACCTGAAATCGTTGCAGAAAGTCGGAAAAAATCTCAAATGTCCAAACATCTGAGAAGTCCGAACTCCTAACTCGCCTATCGTGCTATGAATTATGATATGATATACACTAAATAAGCACAAAGTTAACTCACTAATAGGCTAAGTGGCTAACAACAGTGGTGTAAACTGCCGAACAGAACATAGTAAAGAAGAGGGCTGAACAGAACACTTTAACTCAGAAAAAAGATTAAAGGTTAAACAGTGGCAGGTAGCAGCACATGAGAGAAACAGAACAGAACACCAGAAATAGAGAGAGAACTTACCGTCGTCGAGGCTTTTGTTTGTTGAGCTGAAAAGGATTAGTCGAGGTGTAGATGTGGAGATGGTAACTGTCGGATGAGATCACTTACTCAGGTGCTTCTTAGATGGACTGATGGAGTACTTCGTTGATGAGAGAAAGCAGCAACAATTAATTGATTTAGTCCTTACTGTTTGTTTGTACATGGGACGGTTGGGCCATAAAAAAGCTAGCAGATATTAGAAAAAACTATTTACATTTATATAAAGTAAACACTACAATGGCCCGACAGAAAGGAAAATATATGTTGCCGCCTACTCCAAGTCTCCTGAGTCGCACATCACCTGTACACAGTTGACTGCAGGAGTCAGAAACGCAGAAAACCTTGCCTGGTTTTTAGAAAGAGAGAAGAAAACTCTTGTCATGCAACCTGCCTACATTACTTGGTAACTAGTAAAATATATGTTGCCACCTCCTCCAAGTCTCCTGAGTCGCACATCTCCTGTACACACGATCGACTCCAGGAGTCAGAAACGCAGAAAACCTTGCCTGATTTTTAGAAAGAGAGAAGACAACTCTTGTCATGCAACCTGCCTACATTACTTAGTAACTAGTAAAAAAATGGTTAAACTCATTCAGGTCAATAGAGTCATCAAATGACTAATTTACCCTTTGTTTCAATTCCATCATCAGCGATTTAACACTGCAACTGCAACCACTTCCAACCATAAATGTCATTAGCATTTGAATATAAGGCTTTTGGAACAGGAAAACGAACATTGTTTATGTGGTAATTTAGAACCCTGCAGACAGACGGATTGGTGAGATAATGGATGTAGAAGCTAACTAGTAACTACTCATTTTGCATTTCTGCTTTTTTTTTTTTTTCATTAAGGTCACCCTTGTGCGGATCATAATGGGTTGGGTTTGGGACGGGTTTTAGTATTCTTCGTCCCATATTTGATTGCAAAACACCCCTCAGGTATGTAGTTATTTATTGCTTGTTGGGTTTACCAGTTTCCTTGGATTGTCGTTAATTATCTTACGTAGTTAAAATTGCTTGTCAGGATTCCCATCGAACTCGATCTCATACTTATCCTAAAAACAGATTTGAAATATCAAATTCTTAACTACTATTCTAACATATGTAAATTTTTAATTCAATACCTATAAGTTTCTAACTTCAACTAATTCAGAATATTTTTATTATGTTATTTATATTATACTCAGTTTCGATGCACGTAAACAGATATGTTATCGGTTTTGATGTGGATAAGTCGGTTTTGATGCACGTAACTGGGTGTGTTTTGCCTATACTATGCAGGTCTCATATTTGTAATGCTCATTCTGATAGCTGTCTTGAATGTTTTGGGCTTCGGTGTGAGATCGCGTTATTGCGTCATCTTTGCACCCATATAAAGATAATCATTTAAACCATCCAAGTATCTTCCATAATTTTCAGTTTTATTAAAAAAACATGTCATGTCGTGATATGCTTGTAAGATTATATAAAGGACCAACAATTTAAATTTAAACAGTAAATGATATGACTGTTCCTCATTAAATATAACCAAATTTACCGAACTGAACAATTAACCGATGGTTCCGTTAAGCCTTAACCGATTAACCGAAAGTTATGGTTCGGCTTTGGTTTTAGTGTGGGTCATAACCGAATTAACCTAACTGAACCAATCATATATAGTGCTATTCAAACTAAGTGATGTTTTTTGATCATATTAGAACTGATAAATTGCAGGCAGCCAACTGATCTAGTGAATCATTAGTAGTCGTATTACCAACCTGTTTTATTATTTTTCATATAAATCACAAAATTTGGGCCTTCTCTGTTGGTGTTCCTTTATATCATATCATCTCTTTTTGTTGATATAGTTGTTGATCTGGTAATGCTACCAGGCTTTCTCTGCTGCTGTTATCATGGTTTGAAGTTCAGCTGCTGCTGGATGTTATTATTGGAGGTTGCTGAT
This sequence comes from Ambrosia trifida, assembly GCA_028751855.1. Taxonomy (NCBI): domain Eukaryota; kingdom Viridiplantae; phylum Streptophyta; class Magnoliopsida; order Asterales; family Asteraceae; genus Ambrosia; species Ambrosia trifida. Next base: position 214,057,642 of record CM054122.1, on the reverse strand, counting down.
GGAAGCTCAACTATTATATACTTCGTGTCCTTATTCTGTATGCGATATTATCATGTTGAACCTATTGTTGTATTTTTGACATATTAAACAAAACAAGGTACACATGTTCAGTCGAGCAACATATTCAAAGATAGAAAATGAGTAGTAACTAGTTTTCTAGTTCTGTTTTGATAGTTATTAATCGAAACCGAATTGACCTACATTACTAATGAGCGATTAATTGAAACTGAATTAACCAAAATCGATAAGTTTTTCTTAACTTAACCAAAAATTTGGTTTCGGTTTTGATTGGTGCTAAAAAAACATATCCAAATCACCAAACACACCCCTAACTATTTACAATAAAAACTTTTTTATGTTAACCAGGTGTCGTGTATTTCAACATTATTTCAAAGTCTGCTCTCGTGACATTAAACTGTGTTTCTCATTTGTCAAATATTTGATTTATAACATCATACGAACATGGTACAAGAAGCTTGAAGCACTACCTCTCTCATTGTTGTCAACATGATTTCTTGTTTGAGGAGTGCTAAGTTAACCTTGTTTAACAAAATAAAGTTTTAACTGTGGACTCGTTCAGGTATTATGTGTAGAATTTGAGTTGAACTAGTGAGCAAATCTTTGGGCATGATTCGCTTATTATATAATATAATATAATTATTTTATGTTTATCTTAGTGTTGTAAAAATCATGCCTGGGTGGCCGATTAAGCATTCATCGGAGGTCTGCTGTTCGGATTTGGCCAAATTGGTCAAACCAGGTGGCAATGGTCAAAATCGGTCAAATTCGAACAAATCGGTCCACAATTGCCAAAAATCACATATAGTTGGTCAAAATTGGACCAAATGAACGAATCCTTACCTCAATTTGAATCAAAACTAGGGCTAGGGTTTATCCTAGTTGCGTCTTTTCATGAACCAAGTAGACGTTGAAAGGTGCATAGAATGAATTTGGGGGGGGGGGGGGGGGGGGGGGGGGGGGGGGGTAGGTTTAATTAAGTTTAGGTATTTTAACATATAACCCCCTTCATCATCACTAGTTTGTAATATCATTATCCACAAAAAAGTCTGATCCGAAAAATCCCGAATTAATCCATAGTCGATGCCTCATCGCCCTAGTAGCGCCTAGCGATTTCTACACCACTGATTTATAAACAATCATTTGTTTTACTTGCATATATAAATACTAATAACGTTATTAATGTTACAAATATCAAGTCCTATAAAAAGAGCACTTCCTCAACCTTCTATACAACTATAACCCCACCATATTCACGGCCATGATGCCCTCTCCTCCTCTCTCACAAAGAGTGCACTTCCCGGACTTTCTATAACAACCCCCCTCCCCTTCCTTTTCCGTGGTGACAATTTACAATCTCCCTCCTCTGCATCAGACGTGTGCCCTCAAGACTGTTGCAATGGCCATGGTCCAAATAGTCTTGAAGATCCAAAAGCTAGCACGTACCTCGTAAGTGAGGTAGAAGATGACTAACTTGATAAGATCTTTGGGGTATTGTACCTGCAAAACTAACAAACCATTAGGCTCGTTACAGTGGGGCAAAGAGGGCCTCTCTGTAACCACCCTCCGGCGTGAGGATAAGTATTTGTTTTGAGAGAGAATTTAGAGAGAGACAGAGAGAGATGGGTTCGGAGTGTGTCAGACCGTATCTCACTTGTACTTTTGAGGGGGTATTTATACTAGTCAGAATGGTTGTACTTTCGCACGTCCAGGTGTACCAACCCTCGGAGCCTTTGACCTCCGGTTTTAATCTTGGTGTACTTTAGGATTCGTGTCATATTGAGTCACGTCTTGTTATGAGGTGCCGCATCTTTAGGGATCATGGTGCGGAGGTGAGGTTCTATACCTCTTCAAGTCTAAAACATGTTTATAACTGTACATGGGTGGCTTGTTACACTTAACATGACTAGTGAACTGGCGAAACCAAAGTGATAATCTATCAAAGGCTACAATTGAGATCATACAGCAGTAGTATGTATTAGTAAACAGAAATGAACCACAGGAAACCCAAATCCAAAAAAATAAAAATCAATTTATCATTTAAAACTCAAATCAGAACCCATCAAATACATACTAACAATACCCTACTAACCACCACTAAAACAATAAAAATGATATACTCATCAATCAAGTCATCATTATGCAATTACAAAACAAGTTTAACCAATAACCAGAAAAACCAAAACCAAGTGACCAAAACAAAAACATCTCTTAAACTTTCATCTACATGTATACTCATTTACCAACCATTGAAGACCCCTCTACAATCAACTTCAAACGCTTAGCCAACACATCAAACTCCTCAACATATTGATCCCTCCACCTTCTCTCAAAACTCATCTCCTTCTCCACATTCAAAACATTTCCCACCTCAATCCTCCTCCTCACCTCCTTCAACGACCGCTCGACCACCTCAACCACCGTCGTCCTTGCAAACCGCGCAATCCCACTACTCAACTCATCACCAAAACTCCTCTCTACCCTCACTTCCTTTCCCCCCTCATTCCCATTTAAACCACCACCACCACCATCACAACTACCTCTGTCGACCTTGTTATATTTTTCGCTACAATTATCGCGATTACCGCCTTTCTTAATCACAAACAAACCATCTTCACCCATTCCACCACCACCACCACCACCACCACAACTACCTCTCCCAACCTTGTTAAATTTTTCATTACAATTATCGCGATTGCTGGTTCTCTTAACCACAGATGGCAATGCTAATACTGCCATCGTATACGATCCCGCCTCAACCTCTACCCCTGCCATACTCTCCTTCCACTTATTATCATCATTATTATTATTATTATCAATATTATTATTATTATTATTATTATTATTATTATTATTATCATCATCATCATCAGGTATATAATTAAATTTTGGCTCAGGTTCGGGTTCGGGTTCCCAAAGCAGTTTGGAAAGATCAAACAACGCACGATCCTGACCCGAAAGCGAATCTTTATCCAACCCATTAGCCAACCGTGAAGAAATCATCCGAAACTTTTTCCTCAACCGTCTCAGCTTCTCAGATAACTGAGACTTGGAATAGGGCTGAGACATTCCATTAGAAAAAATATTATAAAAAATTCCAAGATCTCTAGGGAAAGATAACCCTTTAGAAGAACAATCAAGGAGACTCTGAAGAAGACGGATCTCGTCGGGTTCGGACCAGACCCGGTGGAATTTGAAAGGAGGGTGGATGGTATCGGTGGCGGTGACGTCATTATTATTATTGGGGAAGGTGAGGATAAGAGAGGAGGTGGAATTGGGAATAATATTATTATTGTTATTATTGGGGGTTTTGCGTTTGATAGGGAGTTTACGGGAAGAAGGGATAGAGGAGATGGGGTTGGCTTGTATTGGAGGGTTTGATGGTGGGGTGAAGTCCATGGTTATTGTGTTTGTGTTTGTGTTGGTGGTGGTGTGGTGTGGTGTGTGTGGATTGATGGTTATGAGTGCGGGTGAAGGGGGTGGTGGGTTTGACCCAGATTAGGTGATTAGGTCAAGGTTGGGGGTTAGTCATGATCTCAAGTTGTGATCCTATTATTACTCGGGTTAATATTGTGAATCCACCGTAACAGTATTTGTTGATCTAAGTATTTTTTTTTTTGGAATATTAGTCGGGGTATTTAGTGGTGCACAAAATACCCAAACCCGAAGAAAATACCCGAACCTACCCGTAGGGCAGGGGCGGACATAGGTTATAAGGAGGGGTCGCGGACGTTGCGGCTCAACTTTTCGCACGTAGTGAAAAATTAGTGAAAAATTTGTTTTTTTTACGAAATTTGGAAAACGTTGCTACTAAAATAAAAAAAATGAAAAACGTTACTACTGATATTGTGGCCTAGATCCGCCACTGCCGTAGGGTATGGTCAAGGTATACACAGCTCACCAAAAATCCGAACCCGAGTTTTTTCCAACCCGGTTTAAACCCGAAACCGGTTATTATAATACCCGTACCCGGTTCGTACCTGGTTCTTTAGAATATCCGGTTCATTTGTGAAGTTTAACAATTATTTAAAATAGTTAATTTTATAAGTAATCTAAATTTTAAACGTAGTTGTCATCATGTTGAATAACACTAGTATTAGCTTAATCAACCTATTTTATATCATTAATGAGAAAGTATAGGCAGATATATGAGAATTATTTATGTGTATTGTATGCATGTTTTTGTTTTCCTAAATTTCTAGACTTTTAGATATTACATAAAAAAGATGTAAGCAGTGCTATTTAATGTAACTTGTAATGTTTTCTAGGAATCTAATATTAAAGTATGTATTTTTATGTTATTTACTAATATTTAAGAAGTTTGTATACAAAAATAGCTTAGGAACAAAAATAAAAGAAATGAATTGAACACAAAAAACTACAAAAAAGAAAAGAAAAAAATCACACGGATAGGGTTTTTTTACCCGAAAACAGGGTATTTAATACCCGAAAACTGGGTATTGAAAACCCAAACCCGACTTGAACCCGGGTATATAGGGTATGGTTTTTCAAGAAAATACCCTACCCAAACCTGACCCGGTTATTTGTAATACCCGGTTATACCCTACCCGATCATACCAGAACCCGGGTACGTACCCGAACCCAGGTATTAAAAAACCCGGTTTTATGCACCTCTAGGGGTATTTTTAAAATAAGTAATAAAAAAAAAACAATGAGAAAACAAAATGGGTTTTAACTTTTAGTCTTTTGAACAATCATATATTTGTTAGAGCATTCACAACCTATCCATCAAATCTTCTTCATCAAATTACACTAAAAATCACTACTTCACCTCTAAATCTTCTCTCTCCTAATTAGAATAATCATACTTTTATCATTACATTTTCTCTCTCCTCACTCACAACTACTTACAAAAATATTAAAATATATATACGGGGTGAACAGTAGCTTTTCATATTTAGGGTGAACAGTGCTTCCACCAAATATTTTCCATCTCCTTCACTCACAACCAATGTTTTCAGAACCGGACCGGACGTTGAACCGGTCCTCTTACCGGTCCACTGGTCGGACCGGTCCGACCGGTTGAACCGGATTTAAGAACCGGACAACTTTATAAATAATATAAAAATAATTACTTTTATACATCTAATTTAATATTAATATATTATTTTTGGCATGGATTTTCTATTAAATAAAATGAAATATGAATGATATGTTAAATCAAAAAACAATTAGTGCTTTACAGCTAGCTGGTTGTATAACTTTCAGATTTGACTAAAGTTTCTTTATTTTCTTTAAACTTTAGAATACCATTTCTTTGAGTCTTTTCCTTCTTCACCCCAACAAAATTCTTGTTCTTCGATAACAGAGCATACATTCTACATCCAACTATAACCCAATATTACACATCGTTGGTGCTATCAACTTCAATTATCTTTAAGATCTAACAAGGAGAAGACAAGCTCTGCAGATCGGCAAACAAGATCCAGCCACCGTTCAAATCACACTGGTTTGGATCGTAGGTGGAAGGCAATGTTAGATCTGATTTTAGTAGGTGAACTGACCATCATGAAGTTTAGAATTTAAAACAACTTTCGGTTCTATAGCCTTTAAATCCGGTCCGACCTTCCGGGTCTCCGGTCCGACCGCCGGTTGGCCGGCTCTATCACTGGTTCGTTGCATGTCCGGTCCTGTCTACTGACCCGGACCGGCTCAGGTCCCGTTTTCTGGTCCGACCGGTTCGACCGGCCGGTCCGGTCCGGGTCTGAAAACACTGCTCACAACCACTTACACTCACCCCATATAATTTGATGGACACACTCACGTACATTTGGTGGATGGGATGTAAGTGCTCTTAGACTAGTAAAGATAGGCGTTGTAACTAATTTTAAATTTAGAAAATATAAAATGAAATACATTAATACATTATGCTTGATGTGGATTTGTAATGTTAACTAAAAAAGATTTGAAACTAAAAATATGAAGTACGAAATGGTAAGTGAAATTTAAAAAAAATAAGAAAGAATGAAATCTAGTCCAAGTACTTGGTTTGATTTGCAAGTATAAAAGACAGTTGAAATAAACTTGGCTAAGAGGGTGTTTGGGATTGAGTTTCAAAACAACTTATTGACTTATTGGCTTTTTTCAAAAAGCCAATAAGTCAATAAGTTGTTTGTGTAACCCAAAAGCACTTTCTGTTTTGACTTTTGGCTTTTGGCTTTTAAGGGTGGAAAAGCTGTTTTTGAAAAGTTATATAGCTGGTTCCCGATCTGGCGATCCAATTTTGAGAATAGTGGTTATTATTTGAGTTAATAGCCAAAATCGTCCCTGAGGTTTGGTGGTTTTTGCCACTTCTGCCCAAAAATGAAACGTGCTACAACTGGGTCCGTAGGCTTTTGTTTTTTTGCCAATTTCGTCCTTAAAACTAACCCAGTTAATTTTAGACGTTAAGTGAAGGGGCATTTCTGTCTTTTTGCTTGCCCCCTTTTAAATACCCTTAATATTGAACACCTTTTCATTACCTCACAACCAGTTTAAATACCATTAATCATTTTCATTCTTTCACCACAAATTACCAATATCACACACACAGATATAGTGCTTTCATCTTGCTTATACAGTCATGTCTTACACGAAGATAGAGGAACCTAAAATCTCCATCAAAGTGTTACTGGTGGTGGTGTGTTTGTTTCTGAATGGCATCAAGAGCATCAGCGGGGTTTTCAGCGACTTACTTTGGTGATTCGTTAACCGGTGGTGTGAAATTCGAGGACAAATTAATTATTAATAAACGCGGGCAGTTGGTGGTGGCTGGTGGAGCGGTTATTGGTCGTGGTGATGTTGCTTATGGCGGCAGTTTGGAGGCTACTTTAAGAGATAAAGATTACCCTTTAGGTCGGTTTTTGTCAACTATTGGTCTTTCGGTTATGGATTGGCATGGTGATCTGGCACTTGGATGGAATGCGCAGTCTCAGATTCCTATTGGCCGATCTACTAATCTGATTGGCCGTGTTAATCTAAATAACAAGAATTCTGGACAAGTTAGCGTCCGTTTGAATAGCTCAGAACAGCTTCAAATCGCATTAGAGGTCGATTTAGGGCTGAGCATGTTTGAAACGGGTTGTGGATTGGAGGTCGATTTAGGGCTGATTGTTAGGGTTTTATGGCTGGAGTTCGATTAGGGTTCATGGGGTTATAAAGAAGATGACTCGTCTGATTTAAAGGGGTTTTGAAAGTGTGGAACCCAAAAAGACAAAATTACCCCTAGACTTAACGTCTAAAATTAACTGAGTTTGCTGTCAGGGACGAAATTGGCAAAAAAACAAAAGCCTACGGACCCAGTTGTAGCACGTTTCATTTTTGGGCAGAAGTGGCAAAAACCACCAAACCTCAGGGACGATTTTGGCTATTAACTCTTATTATTTTCTTAACACCAAAGACTTCTTCAAGGCTAAGATAAATGACATGTGAAGGTGAGTCATCATATCAATTCACGATGATGTCCCTTAAACACCTATTAATGTGTGAACATTGGACTGATGGAGTCTAAAAGAACTTCAGGCGGACTAAATGGATTCTAATCTAGGGTTTGCTATGTGTGGAGATTGGTATAGAATATGATTCTGTTATCTCCTTGTCCACCGTTGTAGGAGTCCAAATTCAGTCAACATGTTATGTTTTGCATATGAGAAATAGGTCGACAACATATCATGGCCATGTACATTTGCGAGGGATGTATGGCAATTGGTTTCATGTTGGAATGGATGATATTTTCTTGGTTCATTGAGCTACAACTGCTCAGCAGGTTATCAAGAGCTTCAATGGATAAAAGCTAGAAATGAATCTTTCCTAATACTCATTTATTCACCACTTTGGTTATTATGAAAGGCTTGGAATGGATTAATTTTTCGTGTTGTGAAACATTCATATACATAGGTGTTTGAAGACATTATATCTCTGTTGTTCATGTGGATTAGACATAGATCCAAGGTTAATCAATTTAGTTGGTTAAGTTTCTTTTCCCTAACATATTTATTTGTTTTATATTTAAAAAAATAATAATACAACTTAACTTCTATTTATTTTTTTGTTATGTAGGTGTCAAACCTTTTGAGCTATATTCAAGCGTTGTTTTGGGCTTAGTGTGGAGAATGAAAGTCGTATCGCCGACATAGTTTCGGGTTATTGGAACGAAATACATCCAAAGATTGGTTTATTTGGTAGTCTTCATAATAAAAATTGGCCGAACCAGAAAAGCGGAGAAAGTGACTTAAAGATTTTTTTTTTTTTTGGTTTTTCAAGTTAATCTTATTTTTACCAATTTATTTGTAGTTTTAAATTATTTGTTTTTACATAATTCAAATATAAATACAAAATAATAATAATAATAATTAAATAATGATTACCTAGTCATCAACCAAGCCCCTCACATTACACTATAAAGCATGTGTAGTGGAGAGGTTAAACGGGCGTGGATGCCCCTCAAAATGCCCCAACACCACTCCAGGGCGTTTTTCTTCTTGTTTTGGCCCTGGCGTGTAAATTTTCACGTGGTGAAATTTTCTATTTTTTGGAAGGCCAATCAGATCATTTCACTTGGAGTGGAGGGCGTGGATTTTGCTGCTAACTACATGTGGTTTTACACATCTTTTGGGAATTTATGGGTATGCAGCAAACCAGGTATTGACCAGAAACCTGAACGTTCGAACTAGGGTTTTAAGGGGTTGAACCGGATTTTGTGTTTTTTTTTCCTTCAAATTTTCCATTATCAATTTTAATATATCATCCGGTTCTTACATTAAGCCCGACCAGTTAGACACATGTACCGGTAAAAAGACTGGTTCGATGTCCGGTCTCGGTAATCAAACCTCAAAATCAATAAGAACTAAAAAGACGTTATGCCAATTTAACCAACTACTAGACTAAATGTGAGGTTGTGGGTTTAAATCCTTGCAAATGCAAGGTTAGGTGAAAATAAGGTGGTATAAAATTTGCTGTTAAAAAAAAAAAAAAAAAACTAGACTAAGAGGCACAACAAGAACATCCATCCATAGTGGTGGAGTGGTGGAGAGGCCTTATGTTCACTTAGGTGATCAAGGGTTCAATTCCCACTTCCAACATTATGATTTGGTATCCGGGTGAAGATCGAATACGGGTGGCGCCGGTTCGAATCTGACGGGCGGCGAGGTTTTACCGAGTTCTATAACACTGTCGTGCCTTCGGGCGGGTGGGGCTCGGGTTTCCGCGCATCGGGAGAAGGCGGGGGCTGTTGGAGGTCGAGTAGTCGATTCTTAGGCACAGCGCCCCGCAAGGGTGGTTGCCACACAATTGTTCGCCGATAAAAAAAAAAAAAAAAGGCACAACAAGAACAATAAATAATCTAGGGACTACTATATCCATGCACTTTAGGTTCTGCTGACAGACAAAATAGTTTCATGCTGTTTCCTGTACTGTAACCGAAGTAGCCATTAACCAGTCAACAACGTTAAATTCCTCTTCCTTTCTTCAATGCTAATTAGATGGTCGCCGTCAACTCACCGGTTATGTTCCATCCCTTTTTGGTAAATCTTTGCTTCAATCGGAAAATAAGTAGCTGTAACTAACACCCTTACCTGCTTCGATAACATTACTGTTCACACGAATTTCTGTATTAGGTTTTCCCTTATTATTTTCTTTGTTTTGATCCGTTTCGTGGCTGTTAATTGATTACCTAAGTGTGTAGGCAAGGTGTTTGTTGAAATGACTCAGTAGGACTAGTGTTGTTTTATTTGTTTTCTAGAGTTTCGGGGGCAGTTTATTGATTCGCCTTGGAGTGCATGTAAGGTGTTCGTTGAAATGCTTCGGCTAATGAAGCCGCTTTTACCCCGAATCATCAATCAAAACACCAAATCCATTCATTTAATCAACAACATTCCTCGCCTTTTGAATTGCATCAGTACAACAGCACACTCATCATACACGACGACGACGGTTGAGGAGGAAGAGAAGACAGCAGCAACAATCACCACCATCTGCAAATCATTTCCCAACAATCTTAACTGGCAGACCCTTAACCAAAATCTCAAGTTGTTCAATATAAAAAACCCATCCATCATCAACAAAGTACTTATTCAACTTAAAGACCCACCAAATGCTAAAAAAGCCTTATCCTTCTTCCATTGGTCCTCACATTTCACCAACACCACACACCCAACACACACTTACACTCTTGTTATTCATATTTTGGTTAAAGCCAAGCTCATCAAAGACGCCACTGCGCTAATTGAATCGCTCCTTACCCGCTCTATATCTGATGATTTGGTTCATTCGTTTATGAGTAGTTATGAGGTTACGGGTTCAAGTCCATTTGTGTTTGATTTGTTGGTTCAAGTTTGTTCCAAGTTAAGGATGATTGATGAAGCTATAGATGTGTGTGTTTGTGTCGGTGAACATGGGTTTGGATTGAATGTGATTAGTTATAATACTTTATTGTATGTGATTCAAAAATCGGATAAAACTAAGTTGGTTTGGAGAGTTTACGAGCATATGATTGAGCGTAGAGTGTACCCGAATGAGAAGAGTGTTGAAATTATGGTCGATGCGTTGTGTAAAGAGGGGAAGTTGCAGAAGTTTGTTGATATGATAGATAGGATTGATCGGAAGAGATGCTCGCCTAAAGTGATTGTTAATACTTGTTTGGTTTTTGGGATGATAGAGGAGGGTAGAATTGAAGACGGGTTGGTTTTGTTGAAGAGGATGTTGATAAAGAATATGATTCTTGATACCATTTCGTGTTCGTTGATTGTGTATGGTAAGATAAAGGTTGGAGAATTGGAAGCTGCATGGAAGGTGTATGATGAGATGGTTATGAGAGGGTTTAAGGCTAATTCTTTTGTGCATACATCGTTTATAAGGGCGTATTGTGAGGCTGGATTGGTTGAAAAAGGAGGTGAAGTGTATAATGATATGGAACGCGAGGGTTTGCAGATGTATGACGAGACGTATATGCATATGATTGTTGGTTGTTCGAAAGCTGGAAAAGTGGAAGAAAGCTTGAACTTTTGTGAGAAAATGGTGCAGAATGGATTCATTCCGAGTTGCTTGGTTTTCAATGAAGTAGTTGAGAGGCTAAATGGACTTGAGAGCGTTCGCCGAGCAGATGAAGTGTTGACTCTTTTGTTGGATAAAGGGTTCATGCCAGATGCAAATACGTATTCTTATATTATTGCGGGTTATGGAAGACAAGGTGATGTTGAGGGAGTTCTTAAGCTTTATTATGAAATGGAATATAGGCAACTCTCTCCTGGTGCACTGGTGTTTACCTGGTTAATTATCAGTCTTTACAAAGCAGGGAGATTGGAGGAATCGACGAAATATCTGATGACCATGAAAGCTCGATCTTTAGTCCCGTTGGATTACACATACGATGCATTCATTTCCAGCCATCTAATGGACAAGGACACCAAGGCGAACGGATATCAATCATGCAGTTGATTTTTAGGCATGAACCCAGACGTGATATGTTATAATGCACTGAAACAGTTTTACTGCTATGCATTTCTTGTAATCTATGACAAGATATTAACATAAGTTTTGTTCATGATAATATGCAGCAACTGACACAGCAGCAACAATTACAGTAGTTTTCGACTAAAATGTATAAATGGTTGGTTGGCAATAAGTGGCAGAGAACAACAAACTGCGCTTAAGGAACCAAAATCCAAAAGAGAACAGATTTGACACATTATACTGCATGCATTTATGCGCGACTCCCCGAGATATAAACTCACGTTAACCCATGACCTTTGGCCGCCATCCCTCAATTACGTCTTCTGTCAGTGGCATTGTTTTGATGAATGAGTCCAATGAGAACACAGTCTGAAACAAAAACAAGATTAAATCTTTATTAGTGGATCAATTTTACCTCTACTTGCTTGTGAAATACAAGGTGTTATAAATGATCTAGCAAAACAAACCCAAATACTAAATTTTGGGTCACTATGGGAAATTATAATAACACTTTCAGTAATTCTGGTTCCTGAGTAATTTCATGATGGGTGTGGATGGGGCATGGGATAAAGTAAACAGAACAAAAATTTTGGTGGGTCACAATGGGCATGACTAAGTTATTGAGCGGGTCAAAATGGGCGCCCCGGAAAACCGTTTCTCTTACACTGTAAATTGTAATTTTAGTTTTCATCGGCTCAACTTTACCAGAGGTAATCAGTGTCACAGCTTCTTCACAGTGAGCATTCACATTGCGCCACTGCCCACTGCAAGTGGAAATAGAGAAGACGGTGGTGGTACCATGGCAGGTCAGCCCCAACCGTTCGGCTGCTGCTCAATTACGCAAGCGTGAAGCCAAGCCTTCAGCAGACACATGTTCTCTTCTTGAGCATCAGATATGACATTTTCCCACCTAGAGTACTATTCCAATTTATTCATTTATGTTTGCTGTGGCTTGTGGGTACTTTACTTTGGCAAAGGTTTGGTTTTTGTTCACCTTAAGTTAATCAATTTCTACTTGAATCTCTTTGCTTACAGCTTAATTTGATTACATATGTTCATTAGCAACCCATTTTCCTCAATCAATTATACAATATCATATTTTGGGTATTGGGATTCTTTATTAAATTTTTAAATCATATTTTGCTGGATCTGGTTTGGGACATTGGTGCTTATATAAATCATTTTCTATTTTAACAAAGGCCTGTTCTGACCTGAACCCACCCTTACCTGAACCCGTTCTGACCCGTTACCCCTCCCCGTTTGCCAGGTGTGGTCATTATGCAATAAAATCATATTGGTTATAACAGATTATGAAAAAGATAAAAAGTTAAAGAACAGAACAATGAAGATTGTTCACATTAAAAGATAACTTTATGCAATTCAATAAAGATAAGTGTACCTTCATGTATGTTTTCAGATGGGGAAGTGAATCTGGGATTGACCACTTCTTGTAATGACCCAAAGCAATCTTCATATGGTTCAGCTTTGGACCGACAGACAAGTCTGCAGCAGAGAGAACCTCGCCGTTGATAAACGGGCCCTTCAACATAACAGGCGAAACTAAAGTCAGCAAGCTAATTCAAGAAATAGTTTGATATATATATATATATATATATATATATATATATATATATATATATATGTGTGTGTGCGTGGAGAGATAGAACAGAACTCACATTTTCTTTAATGTAATCATTGAACGCAGAGAGCTCATTTAGTAAAGTTTGCTCTGTTCCATCATTAGCATCTTTGCTTTTTAAGAAGGCAATAAATGTTGAAAAAATCTTCGACCCACTGCATATACGAATCAGAATTACCATTATTCAACATCAAATTGCAAATATGAAGGTAAACTAAACAAAGGGGGCACAAAGAGCATGAGTGTACACAGAAGCTTTCTCAGGCGGAGTCACCAATGACGGGTCAGGAAACTTTTCCTCTACTGTCTGTGTAATAACATCTGAATCTGATATCCATTTGTCATCAAGCTTCGCCAATGGAGCTTTACCTTCTGGGCTGATACTTAAAAACCTAAGCAAAACTAAGGGTGTCACGTAGATCAAATTATAAAAAGTTGAAAACACAACTACTTATAAACGGAAGACTGTACGATTACCAGTCCGGCTTGTTACGAAGATCAACTAACTTTAGGTCATAAGGAAGATGCTTCTCTTCTAGAGTAAGCAAAACTCTCTGTGTAAAGGGACCTGAAACAACAGAAATATAACAATAAGTGTAGCCCTTGGTAATATGCTTGTGATTATCATCAAATTACAGAAACTGAGAAACACATGCCCATATATGTCCGACTTTCTAGGTTATTAAGTAAGGCGAAATATGAATCCAATTACACATAAATCGATAACGTAATCATCATCTCGGACAAAAGTATTAAACATCGCCACATGAGAGTAACTACTGAATCAAATACATTACTAAATCATATTCATACTGCTCTATCAGCCAAATTAAAGTAATTAACAAACACCTTATCCTAATTTCTTATAACATTAGGTACTTACAAACAACTGTACACCCCAATCTTTTATCAACTGTAGTCTTCGGTAATACGCTAGTGATTGGTTCAACATTGTTCTTACGAATATCATCAGGTTATAAAAACACATGTGCACATATGTCTCTAGGTAGTCGAAGGCATTAGGGTCTAGGAGCTCTCAAAAGCGTGAGCATGTTGTCTAAGCTCAAGACGCTTAAAAAGTATGCGCCTTTTAAGCCAGGCTCGTAGTATAAACAGTCTATTTTTAGGGGTTTTAGACATGTTTTAGGCCGGTTCCAACTTCCAAGCTCTGTTGTCAAGGCTCACACCTAGGCGGGCCCACTTTTTAGGCTGCCTTCTCGCTTACCTCTAAGAGCATTCACATCCCCTCCATCAAACCTCCCCCCATCTCCAAAATTTAAAAAAACTTACTAAAAACACCCTACATCCCATCCACCATTTTATACCCCATCTTTATATTTTGAAAAATCAACCTTCTAGCTTTTCATATGAAAAGCTACTATTTGCCCTATATCAAATTATTGTGAGTGTATTTTAACGAGGAATATAATAAAATAAGTGTTTGTGAGTAAGATAAAGGTAAATATGGTGGAGGGGATGTGGAAGGTTTTTTAAAATGAGAGATAAATTTTAAAAAGTATGATTTTTTGTTATATTATAGGGTAAAAAATGGTGGATGGGATGTGAATGCTCTAACAGCCCCATTTTCAGGCCATCGGGCACTTTTTTCTGGCAAATTTCCGACGAAATTCTGGGCCAAAGTCGTCCAGATCCGACACAATTATACCAATCCTAAACAAGCTTAGAATCAATTGAAACCAGCCCTAAAGAAGCATATTCATGTCTAAAACCTAATAACTATTTTTATAATATACACCTCGCCTAGAAAAGCCCTTGCTTTTTAAGCGCCTTAACACCTACGGTTCCGAGCCGTTTTCTTTTTTAATTTAGACCAGCACGTAATCAATGCTACTAGTCTATGAGCCAAATGAAAGTAATTAAGAAACAAACAACTTATCCAAGATCTTATAAAAACAAGTAAGGTTGGGTACTTACAATCACCGAGCCTGTTAGGGACAGTGTGAGAAGCTTTAGCGCAGACTTCAACGAGGGAGGTGGAAGAAGACATGGCGACAGTTGTGAGGGTTCTTCGCTTGGAACGGAGATGATGATTGGTGGGGAAACAAGGGTTGCAGGTAAGGTGTTTGATGGAAGTCGTCAACGAAGTGGTTGTGGGTGAATGGATTCTTATAGCCGACATTTGTGGCGAATAATAATAATATTAGTTTAATAATAGTTTCGTCACTGACTATTGGGCTTTGGTGTGAGTGTGGTTGATGGAGATGAGGTTTGTGATTACGTGTGCAAACTAAAACCAGAGCTAGAGCCAGATGCTTCTGGAAAGAATGAATACCTTGAAAGATAGGTCGCTAACAGCCAATGATATTATCGGACACACTAACCAATATGCGTTTTGGTTTTAACGTAACTTCTCGTCACGTTAGTGTCACGTGTTAATACGCATTTGAACTATTACGTTATGGCTTAACTAACAAAATTAGATGATAAAAAAAAGTAGATAAAAAAAAAAAGAAATTGCATGTGACTGGTGAAGGGTAGTGGACCACACCCACCTGTTTTTTTTTTTTTTTTTTTTAACACACCCACCACTTTGTTAATGAGCGTTAAGGGGGTAACGCTCCTTACCTTGGCGCCCTTCTGTAACACACATGACAGAGAGTTCTAGTTGATAACTGGGTGAGGTGGCATGAGGCGCCACCCAATAACACATGATCTTATTTTTAGTTTAGAAAAAAAAATGTGTTATTTTTATCTATAGAAGTGCTCTAATAAAATAGCATGACTCACTCTTTAGGTCGTGTGTGGTGGGGTTTCATAGGGCGTTATGGCCGCCCATAGCGTCGGGAACACCGCCCCCTCCGGCGCTATGGGGGCGTTTTGGACTCCTTTGTTATATGCATGGCGAGATATGAAGCTTTGGAACTGATGATGTTATCATTGGGGATATTATTATTGTTGTTGTTGTTATTATTATTAATTTGTTATCTAAAAAAACAGTAATTAAGCAATCATTAATCAATGATTTATAAAGTCCTATAAAGCCCACATCCACTACACACTTATTTTCCTTTAAAGCCCTGTGAAGTCCCTCATAGTACTTTATAATATTTTAATCTCATAAAGCTTCACGAAGCCCACCCACTACACATACACTTATCTTCATATTTGTGTCAATAAACATTTTGAGTATCACACCCCAACCGATGGCGGAATACATCGGGGCGAGACTTGTGGTATATTGTTCAAAGACTTCATGACACTAGAATTCGTGACAATATAATTTAAAGATAAAATTTCATTCATACCATAAACATTGTCTAAAAGATAACCGAAATACAAATTGTTTCATAAAGGAGAAGTACAACATCAAAATATAGAATTTAAACTAGCGTGAGTTTCTAGCCAAATCCTAAGTAGTTTTTCTTGTATACCCTGCATCAAACGTTTCCTGCAACATGTATAAAATATCCGTCAACACATAAAGCATTGGTGAGCATATTAGTTTTAGTTTACATACATAGTATTTTAGAATGGTTTACTCAAATCTCATACTATAGCATTGCACATACCTATCATACAAAAGACATAACTCAAACCCGTGAGTACCACAACGTATACCTAACATATTCATGCTAGGCCGTTTAAATCTTAACAATGACCCATAAAGGGGGCGGTGTGCTAGTCCTATAGCGCTATACATGTTAAGTGGGCTAATAATAGTTAATGATTTATGTCTAAGTATCTAAGAATCATAAGCATGGCAAGTAGCATACAAGTATGTTTAATAGATTGAGCATGTGTGTTTATGAAACCATTAGTGTGTTTTGCATATGATACATGTTTACACCCCAAAAGTGATAAAGAGTAAAAAGGAGACAAGTATGAACTCACCTTTGGGTGCGTTTAGTAAGGCTCCAAAGACGAGTCTTGGGAGGTTAGTTCCTTAGCCTTGGTTAATTAGAATTAGAGAATAAAGGGTCTTAGGTTTGAGTTTAGATTATAGATTCACGAGAGTCATGCAAGCCTTTTAGGCAAACCAAACACAAATTGCCTTTAGGGCAATCCGGATGGTCATGAGATTAAGTTAGACCAAGCACAAAACCATCATAGATGATTCGGATGGTATAAAGTTAGGAATGTGAATCCATTTAATAGATTCATGTCATAACCACTTCGCTTATGGAATAAACGTGGGTTTTGGACACGGGATTTTCCCTTTCTAGTGTGGATAAATCCGTAGCACAAGAAGGGTCAAGAGAGTTGGTAAGGTAGGGTGTAACCACAAACCTTCCAAAGATTAATAATAAGCTAGTAAGATAGAAACTTGAAAGTATATGTTTATATAATTATATAGTATAGCTAAGATGTTTAAGTAAAGTTTGGGGACTGATTTGGATGAGTCTTGACTCTCCTTTGTCACCCAATACCATAGCACAAATCTTTCTAACATTAGATTGTTAGTAGACTTGGTTGATTCCTCCACAACAAACTATCTTAGGACATAAAAATAATTCAGAAAACAAACATCTTTGAGACCTCTTTTAGGTGCTCTACCCTTATCACACCTCTGTGGATAAATATGGGGAAGATCCTAGAGGTTTCTCTAAGGAGTTTTTGTTAGAAAAGAAGGAGAAAAACAGAAAATAAAGTGGAGGTTTAGGCTCAAGAACTTACTATTGTGAATCAGGCAGTTCTTTGAGAAAAACTTGAATGTTTGAGAGTATTTGGGAGAGATGAGAGATGAACAAAGGATTAAGGAGTGGGGATGAGGTGTATTTATAGGTGGAGTAAGTTGGTTGGGTATTAAATAGAGTTAATGGGGTGGTTAGAAAGAGATTAATTAGAGGTTTAGGTTTAATTGTTAAAGGATGTCATATTGTCTTAATCTGCTGATGTTGTGAACGACCAACATTAATTTGTATAATGTTGTTGTTTCAGTGTTTGACAAAAGTCAAACTAAACATACAATTAACGTTTCCTTTGTTTTTTTTAACTAAAACTATTATTAAATCTATATAATATATATGTTTTATAAAAAAATAAATATATATTAAGATCTTAACTAAATGAGTTTCTTGTTATAACGCCTAAATTGAATAGGATAAATTATAATGACAGCTCGTCATGAATTGGTAGGAGTAATATACAAGAAGCGAATAAAGACGAACTTGAAATTTGTTAAATATAGAATTTAAAATACAAGAAAATTAAAAATCACGCGACGTTACATACAGATTGCGTCACGTAGAATTTATAGAATAAATGAAATAGATTAAGATTAAATGCAATTGATAAAATACTTTTCCATTGATCATAAGCTCGGGATTACAAGGGTACAAAATGGAAAGATACAAGAATACAAGGACTAGAACAGAAAATACGAAAAGTACAAATGTTACATTGAGTGATTGTGTGTGTAAGAAAGATAAAAAATAAATATAAAGAGACTAAATTAGTCATTGAATTAAATAAAGATGGATATGATAGAATGCGATGTGAATAATTTTTAAAAAGTGAACAAAGTGTGGTATATATCTATACTTCTATGCTTACTATATAGTGTATTCTGGACGGGCAAAATCGTTATTTCATATTCATCTACATGGACAAAAATGTAATTTCATTATATTGGCAAGACAAACTTAATATAAAATTTAATACAAGTCAAATTTTATTTATAATAATAAATAATAATAATAATAATAGAGGGTTGTTATTTAATATAATTAAATGTGATAATTAAATATCTAATAACACTAGAACTACCAAAAGTTATAATGAAGATCAAGAGTTTTGCATTATGCTTCTCTATTTCTTAACCACATAAATTTATTTAAAAACAATGAAAGAAGATATAAATTTAGAGTTCATAATATTAATTTTGAGTTGAATTAATTAAATGGCATCTCATTTTCTTCTACTCTATTTTTCTATGATCAACAAAATAATTTGTTTCGTTATTAGCTAGACTTTAATGGCACGTTAGTTTTCATTATTCACTTCAAATTCCTATCTTCCAGTACTTGATTGCTACTAGGATAAAAGGAGAACAATGTTAATTACATGTTTCATATTCAAAGAACCAATAACCAAATAATCACTGGGATTGTCCATAGTTTGGCCTAAATAGAAATAATTTGTTTGGCCAGTTTGGGCAATTGCTATTAGAATAACTTGTTTGTCAAAACCTTTGAAGCCCTCAAATCCATTGCCGCTTTCCCTCGTGTTTGTAGTATTTTTTCAAAGCCAATGACAATCAAGGCCACCAACTGTCGTTCTCGGTTTGTTACCCTCGTACAACACCATCACTACCCCTAGCAACCACTGAAACCATAACCACCACAGTCGTCGTTGTCGCACACCACCATAATTTGTTCACCGTGTTGTTTCATATTTACTATCGTCATTAGAGTATTCGTAGGAGTTGTGACCATCGCAGCCGCCCATCTTTAGTAGATATTGATGTTAATCTCGGTTTGAGGTAAGAATGAATGTGTATTTTTTTATTTACAAAGTGTATATTAGGTGTAATATGTGTGTCGATGTGAATGTGTGTGTATGTATGAATGTGTGTGTTGTGCGCCTATGTGTGTGTGGGTGAGTGTTTTTCTGTATGAATGTGTTTGTGTTTTAGGTATGTATGGGTGTGTTGGGTGTGTTGGGTGTATGCATGTATGTGTATGTGTGTGTGTTGAATTGAATTGGGGGTATATGCATGTATACGTGTGGTGAAGGAAATTGGGGGGGGGGGGGGGGGGGTGAAACTTTAAAGTAATGTTTTGCTATTGTTTAAAGTGATTGTGATTAATAAAATTGATTTGCTTTTAGTTTGTTTGAAAATTTTCAAGTATAAAATTTCAGAACTAAAACATGTCGAACAAGACCAAATGGAGGTACTTGGACTAAACACCAAATAAAAATGGTATTTTAAATTAGCCTTCTCAATCTGAAATCTTTAAGTCAACTATTTTATATTCATATTTGTATCATGTATTGTTTAAGTTTCCTTTTCCCCCTCATTTTAGTTTGGTTTTTCTATTTAACATGTTAATTTGTTATTCTTTGGTTCGTTTACATTCTTTGATTTTACGTAGTGAAATTGATGTTTGATAATGGTAGAATTTTGACCCATTTCATTGTTATTGTAAACCGGAACTCAAAAATTAACAAAGAGGGTAATAAAACAAAGGTATAATTGTCATTGGACATGAGAGATGCTTGAAATTGATCCACGGAAGATTAGTGTCAACAGAGGTGCAATGGCCATTGGACAATCTTTTGGCTATATATTATGCTAGAATGCATATATAACATAACATGCCATCATTTAACATTCGACTGTAGTCATTAAAAAGTTACCACAATGAGAAGCGTGTATGCTATTACATATATACACAACTTATATATGATCTTTTTTTTATTGTTTTAAGGTTTGAAATATGTTCTCACCACGTATTGTTGACTCCGCCGCAATGCGCGGGTTCCCCACTAGTGTGTATATATATATATATATATATATTGTAAGGTTTTTGTACAAATGAACTTTATTCTATAAATAGGTCTTAATATGATAAGTGAATGAGGGATTTTTTTTTCAATTTTGTTAAATATGCATTTTACTATTGAAATCTAAAAAAAAAAAAAAAAAAAACTTTTCTTAGTGTGATTACTCTTGTAGATAATTACGTTAATATTTTTTATATTATTAATCTAGAAGACATTTTTAAAGCTCATTTTTTTAACTTTTTAGCTCTTCACTTCTTATGTTTAGTAGGTTAAAGCTCATTTTTTTATATTATTCATTTGTAAAAAGAAAATTTTATATATAACTTTTTAGATAAATTATAAGGATAAATCATTGTGAATGTTTTTACCCTAGTACAAGAGGACTAGGTTGGACCCAGGGGCGGACTTAGTGAATAACTAGGAGTTGCGCCCGCTGCCTTTTATATCTGCGTGCGTAGTGGAATTTTTTTATTTTTTTTTTACAATTTTTCAAAAACTTTACTATTGAAATAAAATTTACATTGATACTAAAATTTAATAAACGTTACTACTAAATGAAATTATACATTACCACGTTACGTTACTCGAAAAAATATTTATCGAATTCGACTAATGATAACCCAAAAAAATAAACTAATATAATTAAATTTATAATTTATACTTATCCTACAATAACTAAAACTAGTAAAAGCCCACCATTTATCTATAATCTATTTAACCCAAGCCCACCCCACCCCCTAACCCAAATCCAACCACAAAGCCCACACCACCTCCTTATTCCCTTCACACACAAAAAAAAAAAAAAGCTTCTGAGATACAGCAGCAACAACGAGCAGCAGTCAACAGCAGAGCACAAACCCTAACCTAACCCCTCCCCTGGTGCGTCCGCCCTCCTTCGCTGCCCCTCTGTCGCCGCCGTCCAACCCTTTACTAGTGCCGGCTGTGACCTGTGAGTCTTTTTTTTTTTTTAATTTAATTCAAGATTTCAAGTGCTCATGTGTTATAATGTGGAGTGGAGGCTTATGTTATGTAACTATGTTTGTTGAAATGTTGAATTGCTTTATGTGTTTTTTGAATGTACATATAGTTGATTACTTGATTATGTGTTTTTTTTGGGAATTAACTTGATTATTGAATTTGAATGTATAGTTAACTTGATTGTTGAATATTATAATTGATTATATTGTCTTTGATTAATTGATTAGATTTGCGATTATAAAGATGAAACCACGTTCTAATACTAAACAAGCACTTATTAGTAATTTGTTTAAAAGAAAAGCCCCCGAAAATGATGAAATTGGTTCAAGTAATACTCCAAATATTGTAAATAAGGACGTGAATGATGAGGTTGGTATGCAAGAGCATGATGATGTTGCCAATAATGATAATGATATGCAAACGGATGATGATGTTGCTACAACTTCAATTCCAGTTGTTCCTAATCCTTCGGCTTCATCCGCGAGGTCATATATAGATTTGAAAGATCTTCCTTCAGATCCTGCTGATAGACCACCATTTCTACCTATCACCCTAATCAAATAGATGACATAAAAAGAGCATATCTTGTGAATAAGGCATTTCAACCACGAGGTCATGAATTTAAATGGACATAGTATGGTAATGAACATAGACGGTTCAGCATAAAATGGTTTGAAAAGTATGATTGGTTAGAGTATATCCCTAAAAAAGAAAAAGCAAATTGCTTACATTGTTACTTGTTTAGTAATAGTGTTGGTAATCAAGGTGGAAGAGATACTTTTACAAGTGGATGCTTTTCTTATTGGGCTAAACCGAAGGCCTTTAAAGATCATGTTGGGTTACAAAATAGTTTACATAATAAGGTGAAGCAAAAATGTGACAATCTTATGAACCAAAAGAGATCATTTCATGCACAAGTCAAGAAGCATACCACGGAAGAAAAGATTGCAAATCGGTATCGATTGATGGGTTCTGTTCATAGTGCTGGATTTTTATTACAAAATTCATTACCATTTCGTGGCCACGATGAATCGGAAACATCTACTTCTAAAGGTCTTTATCTTGCGGTTTTAAAGTTGATTAGTGAGAACAACCCGGATATTGGTAAGTACACATTAGAGAATGCAAAAAAGAATAATAAGTTGACAACTCCATCAATACAGAAAGACATTATCGATTACTTTGCGAAAGAAGTAACCAAAATGATTTGTGAAGAAATTAAAAAAGATGTGTTTGGTTTGTTAGTAGACGAGTCTAGTGACGTATCTTTAATGGAACAAATGGCCATAGTTGTGAGATATGTTGACAAACTCGGAGTTGTTAAAGAGAGTTTAATTAGAATTGCTCAAGTGAAAAATACATCTTCTTCAACTTTTAAAGAAGCCATTGTTTCTTTATTAGCAAATAACCAGTTGAACATAGATCAATTAAGTAATATGTTTCTACTTCATTAAATAAAACTTTAATAAAGATTATATGCTTATTGTTTATTTTGTTTAAACCGGTCAGGGGCCAGGGTTATGATAGTGCGAGCAACATGCGAGGAGAGTTTACTGGATTAAAAGCTTTGATATTGAGAGATAACTCGTCAGCGCATTACATACATTGCTTTGCGCATCAACTTTAGTTAGTGATTGTGGCTGTTGCAAAAAAAAAAACATACAGGTGTTAAAGAATTTTATGAATACCTTGTAATGGTTGTTAATACGGTTTCTGCTTCTTGTAAGCGAAAAGTAATCATGTTGGAGGCAAAAAGAGAAAGGGTGGAAAAAGAAATTCTTCAAGGTTAGATTAAGACCGGAAGAAGATTAAACCAAGAGGTTTCCCTTGCACGAGCCGGAGATACACGATAGGGTTCTCATCATTGAATAATTATAAGTTTGCTTAAATTATTTCCAGAAGTTGTTGAAGTACTTGCTTTTATTAAAGAAGAAGGAGAGAGTATTCAACAACGATCTAATGCAAGAGGTATTTTATCATATTTTAAGAAGCTTGAATTTATGTTTTATATACACTTGTTAGATGATATTCTAGGTCTCACAAATGCTCTATCAAAACATCTTCAAAAAAAGAGTCAAGATTTGTTAGAAGCGGCTAAATTGATAAACGGAACGAAGCAAGCATTGAATAATTTAAGACAAAACGGGTTTGATGGAATGTTGGCAAATGTGACATCTTTTTGTGAAAAAAATAAGATTGAGATGGTAGAAATGTCGGAACGTTATGGTAATCAAAGAAATCGAAAGAATGTAGTTACTAACCAACATCATTTTAAAGTTGAAGTTTTTAATACGGTTTTGGATTTGCAAATTCAAGAACTTGGAAGTCGATTCAATGAGGTATCAACTACTGTGATAGAAAATATGTCGGGTTTAAATCCTTGTGATTCGTTTTCTAAGTTTGACATACCTAAGATCCTAGCATTTTGTGATATGTATCCGAATGATTTTAGTGAAGAGGAAAGAGGATGTCTTTCGGGTGACTTTCGGCATTTTATCACACATTAAAGGAAGATGATAAATTTGCAAAACTAAATAGTTAGTGTGATCTTGCTCGTGTAATGGTGGAAACCGGAAAACATAATACTTTTCCTTTGGTTTATCGGGTGTTGAAGTTAGCATTAGTTTTGCCGGTTGCAACCGCAACCATTGAGAGGTATTTTTCTAAGATGAAGCTTATCAAGACGGATTTACGCAATAGAATGGGTGAGGACTATTTGAACAATGCTTTGATTTACGCGGTTGAAAGAGACACTTTTGATAAAATAAAAGATGACGTAATAGCTCGATTTCAAGCTTTCAAGAACCGAAGGGGCGAAATCTATTAGGTATGTGTCTAACTTTATCTATTATCATGTTGTTATCTTTATTTCCTTTACATTGTATGAAACTCTAACGAATTTTTTTTTTGAACATTGCTACTTAAAATTATTTCTAGATCCACCATAAAACTTTCAAAGTTCCGGATATAGTGGCGGAAATAAAGTCGAAGGCGTTTTTATGGTTGAAACATAGGTCGAAATTTAACAGTATTGTTTGGAAAGATTGGTCCGTGTATCCGTTGTATATGTGTGTATAGTTTTGGCGGCTCTTGTTTTATAGAGTTTGCCGGTTTTTAATGAAATTTAACGTTAAAAAAAATTTGTTTGGACCAATCTATGTATGTCGAACTGCCCTGCCCCTAAGACTAAAATTGCCGTCGTTTTGTTTGGTGGGATTTTCCACAACAAAGGCATTCTATCCAAGCTTGAGCCCAGCCCAAAAATATAACCCAGCCCTCAATTAGGCTCTTGCACGCTAATCCACATCCCATTTGTCAGCCCAAAACATATACGAGGAGATTAACTAGCTTGATTTTATTGGTAATCAATTCAGTTGGCTAATATCGACCGGCATATTCTGGCAATGGTATTGGTGAGTTAGACAAGGTTTAAGATAGTAGAAGGTTAGGGGTTAAATTCTCATGGCACGTAAGTTTAGCCATTAAAAAAAAGGGAATTGAATTTTAATAACTTAAACTATTCGAAATTGGCCGTTGGCAACCAAACTAAAAAATTGGCTTATATAACATGTAATATTAACCTATTGAATTCTAACACCCAATTTGGGTTAAGTCACTAACCCAGTTAAATTGGGGGTGCCACGCCAGCATGCCACGTCAGATTGGGGGTGCCACGTCAGCCAAAACACTAGCTGGCTTAGTGACTTAACCCAAATTGGATGCTATAATCCAATAGGTTGAGTACAGATTATATATGATCAATTTTTTTTTTTTTTTTTTTTTTTGAACATAATACTTCATTCAAAAAACGGAGAGGACCTCAAATTAAGGACCACTCACCACCACCAATTACAACATATACAAAAGGGTATCTAACCCAAGAATTCCATTCAATCCTATAACGTTTGGATCTATATTTTAACCAAATAAAAGACATAGATTTAACCAAAGCCACGACTTCCACCAACTTCGGATCCGCATTAAGAAAAACCACCTTATTACGTTCTTTCCAAATCGCCCACCACGTCACCATAATAATACGTCGGATAATTTTCTTCCTAGTAGCTGAACCTGAAAGAGGGTTATTCCACTGCAGCATGTCTTCCAAGGATACGAAACAGGCTGGATCAAGATGACACCAATTCCAAACAAGTCTCCAAACCCCGGACGAGAACCCACAATCGAAAAAAATGTGATTTACAGCCTCATCTTCTGAATTGCACAGCGGACAAAGGGTACTAGGCAAGCCAACATTCCTTCTAGCCAACTCTACACGCGTAGGAACTCTACCCTTAACGATTCTCCAAACAAAGACATTTACCTTAATAGGGACCCAATTAATCCACACATACCTTGATTCAGCGACCCGCTAAAATTCTGCCTCATAGACTCTTTAACAGCCGCAACAGAGAAGCCCTTATTCGACTTGTTATCCCAAAACCAGCGATCTTGACCATCCTTAAATTGAACCCGTGATAACATAAACATTACGTCTTGAATTTCCGAAATCCCTTCAACCGAGTTAGCTCCCAAATTCCAGCTCTCCGCTAACTGGTTCTGCAGCCCGTCGAAACTGACCCGGCTACTGACAGTACAATTTTTATCTTTTTCCAGCGCGAAGAGGACCGGCCATCTAGTGTATAACGACGGATCTCCATACCATAAATCCTTCCAAAAATTAATGCGATCCCCATTCCCAAGCTGACAAGTAATTAAACTGTCAATAAGCGACCCATTAATACGACTTCTTTCCAATAAATTAACAATTGCCTTCCAGGTACCCGGTAACGCTTTTTTGATCGGGAGAAATGCCCATTTGTTTCGACCCCCATGGATACTAATCACGACCTTTCTCAACAACCCTTCCTGATTTGTTTTAAACCTCCACGCCCATTTCACTAGGAGCGACAAGTTCACTTCAGACAATTTTGAAATACCCAAACCTCCAAACTTTTTTAGTTTTGTAACAACCTCCCAAGAGACCCAATGGATGCCTTTACCTTCTCTACTCCCTAACCACAAGAATTTTCTCATCAATCTCTCAATCTCTTTAATCACCTCCTTAGGGGCTTTAAATAACGAAAGATAATAAACCGGGAGACTAGCAAGAACCGACTTAATCAATGTCAAACGGCCACCCATAGATAACACCTTAGCCTTCCATGATAGAAGTCTATTTCGCACCTCTATAACGGAATCCCAATGAGCCGACCTATTCATATTAGCACCAATTTTTATACCAAGGTACTTAAAGGGAAAGTCGCCTACTTTACAACCCAACACCTCTGACATACTACACACCTCCTCGAGAGAAACGCCCAAACCAAAAATAAATTATTTGTGAACATTTATTTTCAATTCAGAACATATATGGAAAATATGACCAATTTTTTAATTTGGGGTGCCAATTATCAATTTTAAATAGTTTAGATTATTAAAATCTAATTCCCCTTAAAAAAAAAAAAAAACCCCTTAAAAAAAAAAAAAAAAAACTTTGGATAAATATTTAGTTCCGTTTTTTCACAACAGCTCACTTGATTTTGTATCAATAAATCGAAAAGATTCAATCAGTTCAAGGAAAATCGACATGATGGAATTGTGTCATGACTTTCTTAATCTTCTAATTATTTAGTCACACTTTATTAAATTTTCAATTGTATGATTATGTAACTTTCATCTATATAATTCGATTAGGCTTCCTTCATTGTCACGACATAAATAACCATCACACAACAAACACAAAAATCAATTTGAAACTCAACTCTAACTCAACCTCAAGTCAAATCAATACCAATTTTTAACTTAATCAAGTCAAGATCAAGAATTTTAAGCATCTTTTAACTCGGTGCAAACGAGCAAAGCTACTCGAGCTTGGCTCAAAAAAAGCTCAAAACAAGCGGAGCTTAAACGAGCTTGAGCCCGAGCTTAAAAACAAGCTCGTTTAGTAACGCCCGAGCTCGAGATTAGCTTATCAAGCTCGAGCTGGCTCGCGAGCTTAAATAAACCCATTGTTTATATAATTTTTATTATT
This sequence comes from Ambrosia trifida, assembly GCA_028751855.1. Taxonomy (NCBI): domain Eukaryota; kingdom Viridiplantae; phylum Streptophyta; class Magnoliopsida; order Asterales; family Asteraceae; genus Ambrosia; species Ambrosia trifida. Next base: position 214,030,061 of record CM054122.1, on the reverse strand, counting down.
AATATATTAATTAGAAATTAAATAATATTAATGACTATTCATAAAATTATTAAATAATAACTAAATTATTATAAAATTTTAATTACAATTAATATAAATAATTCATTAATAAATAATAAATGAGGAAAACCCGAGCCGAGCTCGGGCTTGAAAAAGTACTAATGAGTCGAGCTTGAGCTTACAAAGCTCGAATTGAGTCAAGCTCAAGCTTTCACAAGTTAAAGAAGCTCGACTCAGCTTGTTTGCACCTTGTTCTCTTTCATTTAGGGTCTTTTGACATCCCTAAATTTATTTGGTTTCATTTGCAAAGGCGGCTTTCATGTTTTACTCAGTGGCGGACTCACGATTTATTATTCGGGGAGGCAATCAGAAGCTTATTAGAAATTTTAAGGGTGGTGATCGAGATTTTTGCCTAAAAATGCGGTAAGCATGCTAAGGTTTAGAGCGCATCAAGGAGCGGATGAACATGGTTTATTAAATTTATTAGTGATTTAATAGATAATTTTATATATCATGTCCTAATAACCTAATTAATAACAATCCTAATTATAATTTAACATGCTAGGTTAGATTATATATATGGCGGTGTGGGTATCCAAAATGTTAATTTAAGTTTGCGATAAGTTTACCCATGACCTCTTGATCTAGTGGTATGATGTCCCCCCTTACAAATTAGAGGTTGTGGGTTCAAAACCTTGCAAATGCAAGGTTAGGTGGAAATAAAGTGATATAAAATTTGCCGTTCAAAAAAAAAAAAAGTTTGCGATAAGTTTTTTTGAATAAAATCGAATTACAATCCTAGATGCCTACACCATGGTATTTATAATTAGACAACAATTAGGATTGTTATTACACTAGGACATGATAAATATAACTATTTATTAATTTACGAACACATTTAGTATTTTATGTTTATTCGCTCTAAACCTTAGCATGTTTAAGATTGGCTATTGATTAATTTGGAATTCCCAACATTGTTGGCTGTATATACGATGGGGTGAGGCAATGTTAGGGTAGGTTCAAGGTGGTTTGGGTGGGGTGGAGTAAGGTGAAGGATGATGTTGTTAGATAATGCTATTGGTTATGAGGGGTGGTCCTAGATGGTTTTCATTGTGGTTTAAAATCAATCTTCATTATAAGACATATTAGTTATATAGATATCAAAATATCTCTCTCTCTCTCTCTATATATATATATATAATATTTCAAAGAGCTAAATCCTACATTTGAGAGTGCCATGGTACCAAAATATCGTACCGAAATACGAGTACCGATACCTGTACCGTACCTATATATTCAGTACGGTACTCGGTATCCACTTTTGTTCAAATTCGATACCGGTATTTTTGATGCCGGTACAGGTACGAATACAGATACGTGTACGATACCGATCTCCTCCCTTCCAATCACATTCACAAACGACACTGAAATCTCCACTAGCTTTATTCTTTTTTTTTTTTTTTTTGGTAATAAAAGTTATAGGATGCTTGTCTTATTAAAAAAAAAAAGGGAGGTATGAAGTGTACCGTACCTTGTTGAAACGAAGAAATAAACCCATTAAGATAGCACCAAATATGAAGCAAGAATCTAAGTTAGGAAAAAATAGAAAAAAAGTAAATGTTTGCATACTTTTTACATAAATAATTATTTATATATGAGTTATCCTTCCATAGTGGTAGAGTGGTGGAAAGATCTTATGTTCACTTAAGTGATCAAGCGTTCAATTCCCACTTCCAACATTTATGGTTGGATATTTTGCCAAGTGATGGTTGAGCCTACCCTCTTTGGAGGGGTCAGGTTTGATTCTGATGGCCCCCCGGTTTTCTATTACCGTGCATTTAGTCCAGAGAGGCTTGCCTCTTGTGGAGGATGCAACATCTGTGGCAGGTGACGGGGAATTTTCTGGGTGGAAGCCTTAGTGCCCCTTATGCGCAGCCTCGACTCGCTTGTGGGCCAGCCACTCTCGCGTCAGCGTGGACCCGGTTAAGACAACATAGTCTGACCATTGTAGAGTGGCTAGGGGATCCCCTTCTAGGGGGTTGTGATAAACTCTGCCACAACATAGAAAATCACCTTTAAAAAAAAAAATTATATATGAGTTATATAAGTAAATATTTATGGGTTGTGTTCTACTATATGAGGGCTTTGCAACGAACCAAATCCATTAAAAACAGAGCTAACATGAATAAGATATCGATGCTTAAAGATAGATGATTGGAATAACCAAAGCTGTGAAATCTGGAAAAAATGGATGTAATATGTCCCATGATCGGTAGTCCGATCGTTGGAAAGATTTTGATTATAACTAGGGATGGCAATGGGTCGGGTTTGGGACGGGTTTACGTAATCCCAACCCCATACCCGATTAGGTATGCTTGTCCCAAACCCGTCGGGTTTGTGTAGGGTAATTACCCATCGGGTATCGGGTATACCCGCGGGTTTCGGGTAAACTCATTAATTTTTAAAACTTACACATTTAGCATATCCGACCAAAGACCCTACGGGTATCTATTAAGTAACTATTAACCAATAACATTTAGCATTATTAAATATCTATGTAAATGATTACAATGTATAAATATAAAATACTTAAATCATATAAAAACACTCAAAGACATAGATAACAAATAGTATACACTAATTTTTGATAATTTTTAGCACAAGATGACAATCTAGATGGACAATTTGATATATTATGGATACATATTTAAAAAGATATATTAGAAATTATATTGGGTATCTAATCGGGTAAACGAGTATACTTTATCGGGTAATCAGGTCGGGTAAACGGGTATATCATCAAATCCCAAACCCGTCCTAAACCTGCAAAAAAATAAAATAAAACTAATCCCATACCAGGACCCATACCCGATTACCCGACCCTAAACCCGTCCCAAATGTATCGGGTTTCGGGTTTACCCATCGGTTTCGGGTTTGATTGCCATCCCTAATTATAACCGCAGGCAACAAATAGATCCAAGATACAGAAAATCACTAATTGGGATACTCATCAGGCTTTCCGAACTTGAATTAGGATATAGAAAAACATGTAATCCAAATTAGGACTCTAGTCAACTCCTAAAACAGCCAAGAATTAGGATGGAACAGTTATTTCAAGAACAAAGAGTGGAGAACTAAACAAAACACAAACGTAACTTACTCCAAGGAAAATGGAACAACTAACAGAAACAACAAGGATGATTAAAAAAATTTAAATAAGTAGAATGGTAAATAAGATACTAATAACAAAAATCAACTTGGTGCATGTAGACTCACATGGCCGGTTTGTCCGATTTGATTAAGCTTAATCCAAACTTGACACATCTCTTTCAACCCATGGTTTTCTAATATTTGTCCAGGTGCTTCCCCGGATAGTACAACGACTAGAGGAAAATTCAATGAGACAAACTTGAGAGTAGCCTTTGTTTTTTAAATGTTGGATTGGTAGCCACTGGTTGATCTAAAGAAAAATTCAGCGGTATTGAAAAAAATATTACTGTACATTTATAAAAGAAGATTTTTTTACCGGATGTTTAGGGTGTTTAGCACTTCGCCAAAAAAGTTAAGGGGTATCCATGACACCCCATAGGCTCTTAGTAGATCTGCCCCTGCAGGAAGCCAATAATATTTGTCACGACTAGCCAATGGCATGGTCGCAATTGTAACTTGTGAGGCGCTACCACTGCCCGCCTGCCTCTATTGCTCGGCGCTGAGCTATGGTTCAGTTGCAACTGAGGACGCACATTACTGCTATTCATGGGTTACGACTTGTCGCCGGTTTCAACCACTTCCGATTGGGGGAAGGGGGAGAGGGGACCAGAATTTCATCAGGGTACCCACTACCCATGCAGGGGTGGCACCCCGCTCTATTCAGGTACCCCAAATCGGGTAGTGGGTAGGGGTAGTAAGAGCATTCACAGAAGAGCCCTTATATAGACAAAACCTTAAAAACAGTTATGGGGTTAGAAGTGGTTGTGAGTGAAGAAAATGGGGAATCTACTGTTTATCGGTAAATTTTGGGTTCTTTGGGAATCTTTCGGGGAAAACGTGAAAACTATATTTATTTTTTAATATTTGTTGAAAGTGGTTGTGAGTGGAGAAGAGAGAAACTGTAATGGGGTTTAGTGTAATATGTGGGTGTGATTGGTTGTGAGTGGATGGGTGATGGAGAAACTATTGTGAATGTTCTAAAAGCCAGGTTTGGTGGGAATGAGATAGAGGGAGAAGATTGTAAAAGGTGGGGTCCATAGTTGAGAGTAATGTTATCTCCAAATAGGTCTTTTGAGGTAGTAAACTAGGGTAGTGATATGACAACGCACGACTGGAGGGAATCAAGGTACCCAAGGGTGCCCCCACCCCCACCTCACAGTAAAATGACAATTTTAGTTGACAGATTAAATGGGTAGTTTTGGTTTCTAAACCATCATATTTGAGATGAACACTTTCTAATTCTTTCTATGACTTCATTCTATCTCTTTCCACAAGTGCAAAACACCAATAACATGGCGCAAAAACTCGGGTGCGTGAGGCATTTTTGATAGTACATTGTGCTTTGTCTGTACACATGTGAGACAAAGGGGTTCTTTTTTAGAAGACTCAAAATCTATTTTAGAGACTTGTATTGAACACGAATCCTCGGTAACAGTTGTCAAAGGTTTGTTTGTTTAGTGTTATAGTCAAGAACGAAGTAGAACTCAACTCGTGATAGAATCTGGTTAATTTGAATTTTTTCACTAGTGTAATGTTAATATTATGTTTTGCATATGTTTTAATACTATAAGTTTCCACACAAATAATGAGAGTATTGTTTGTATAATTATTGAAAGAACCAATTTGAAACAAGTTATTGAACTAACGACCCACAACATGATAAAAATAACCAAGGTAAACACTTTGTTGACTTTGGTCCTTCAAAAAAATGCGTGTCTGACACAAAAGACTATATTGTTATTATTGGGATGACATAAAAGATGATCATTAAACGGTTGTACAATTTATTAGGTTCTGAATTGACCTCTATTTCTGATTATGGAACATGTTCAATGCATAATGAAATAAAGCTTGATTTGATGAGTGTATTGCATTGTTAAATAAGAACATTTGTGTCCCCTCCATTATCCCTTTGTTAATGGGCATATTGTATACTTAAGCACTTTCATGGTCCATTCAATGAACATGATGTTGTGATATGTACATGGGTTGTTATAATGTCCTATTTTTAAGCTATATTATGGTTGTCGTGGTTTGAGTTCATTGTCCATTAGTAACAAACCTCTAAATCTAGTAGTACTATTCACAATGTGGAGATTCTAGTACTACTTCCGCCTGAGCATGCCAACTAAGCTCAAAACGCATTGGTGATTTAAGAGACGGGACATGTCTTATGAACCAAGAATCTCTCATGTCTGCAACCTATGTGGGATTTGCCTAGGATGTCACATTATGCATGTTAATCTTTTTGGTAATCGGTACTGTTACACCATTCAGGGCCGGCCCGTTAGGCTTAGCAAACAAGGCAAAAGCCTATGGCCTCCGAAAAACAAGGGCCTCCAACTTTTTAATTTTTTTTTTCATATATTACATGTTTATTTGTCCTAAATGAACAAACTAATAACTAAATGCATAAAAGACCAAACAAGTAAAATGTCTAAACCAAAAACTTAAAGAATTAATGGTCAGATCCCTTATTTCTTGTACACATCCTCAATTCATATATATCCTTATTACTCACGAACTCGCAATCTGCATCCAAAATGGATGGTGATTAGGAGAAAATTATGAGCGACAAGGATTATCCATTCGACGACTATTTTTTTTACAATAATACATTAATTTGTATATGCAGTGCGATTTGCGATTGTGTAACTTAGAAAAAATACCAATTTTTCATTTTGATATTTGCGATTTGTTCGTTATACTAATTCAAAGGGCCCCGACTTTCCAGTTCGTTAGGACCCCCAAAAACCTTGGGTCAGCTCTGCACCATTAATTTCGTAATTAAACATACAAGACATCAATAGTAAGATGATTATTCCCAAGGTTAGTTTTCATAAAATTGGTAATGAATTTCTTTTGGGTTATGATCTTCGATGAAGATTGTGTGTTTTAGTAACTACTGAGTGTAGAAATGTTGTGAACAACGGTCAATATGTGATGTAGAGCGCATCCATGAAACATAGGAGATGTGATTTTTTGAAAGAAAATTATATATTATTGAATGAGAGAGATATATTATTGACAATCTTTCTCAAATCTTCAAAACTAATTAATTAGTAAAATTTAAAGGAAAATTAGGCAATTAACAATTTATGTGTTTTACACTAATAATGACTAGAAATTGCTTAAATTGGGGGAAATCTTCAGTATTGAAAGGAGTGAAGGGGAAAAGGGGGATGAAGTGTCATGTGACACTTTGTGAGGCCCATGCGTGAAAGGTGAAAATTGTGGGGGTGGAATGGGAGGGGAGAATATTATTATTATTATTATTATTATTAGTTGTGTTAGATTAAAAAAACAAGCTAATCAGAAAATGCTACGTAGCCAAACCATCCCCCCATGCCCATGAAATCTTCCCCGCCCTTAGGGCTCCCCCCTCCCCCTTCCACTCCACCATGGGGTGGTGTTTAGAGCCTGAAGCCCCCCCCCCCCCCCCCACCCCTCTTCCCGCCCCACTCCGATAGTCTTAGGCATGATGTCTTAGGTTGTTTTTACTAGAAAAATACCAAATACAACAATTTAAAACCCAATAAGATTTTTATAGCTGTGAAAAATTAAAACACTCCTAAAAACCACAGCTAAAACACAATAACTTAAACACATATTCTTGGCATGGTATTTTATGTTTTAAGCCGAAATTAAATTGTTTGTGTTTTTAATTATTATGTTTGTTGCTATTTTAGCCTATACAATCCAAAACATTAGTCACCCTTGGGGCTCCCCCCTTCCACGCCACCATGGGGTGGTGTTTAGAGCTTGAACCCCCCCTTTCCCCGCCCCACTCCGATAGTCTTAGGCATGATGTTTTAGGTTGATTTTACTAGGAAAACACCAAATACAACAATTTAAAACCCAATAGGATTTTTATAGCTGTGAAAAATTAAAACACTGCTAAAAACCACAGCTAAAACACAATAACTTAAACACATATTCTTAGCATGGTATTTTATGTTTTAAGCCGAAATTAAATTGTTTGTGTTTTTAATTATTATGTTTGGTGCTATTTTAGCCTATACAATCCAAAACATCGTTACTAAGTCTAAAAAATGTTGTCAACATATTAATTTTTAATCATTCTCACACTTATTACGAAATTTGGCCTTTGTACGCTAACCTCATCCGTATTTTATGTATTAATCAACATATATTTTAATAAAACTTTTTATGAAGATATATACTAATTTTAAGGGTGTGTGTAGTGGTGGGGGGTTATGTGGGGGTTATGGTATTAAAATATTAAAAAGTAATAGAAGGGGGTTATGTGAGGGTTATGGAAAAAGAGGGTGTAGTGGGAAGGGGGGTTATGAGGGGGTTATAAATGATTGGTTAATTATTGTTTTTTATTTAAATAAGAATATTAAATACTTAATAATATTTCATTAAATATAAAAAAAATTACAAATACTAAAACAAAAAATTACTAATACTAAAAACAAAATTACAAATACTAAAAAAAAATTACAAACCCTAAATAAAAGATAAAAATAATCAAAGATTATACGAAAATATAGACGATAAAAACACTCTAACTAAACACAAAGATACTACGAACATAAAACACAAAACGAAAAATCATTTTCGATGTTTAACATAATAAATCACCCAAAAAAAAAAGAGATGCTAGTAACACACAAAAAAACAATTCTTTCCAAATTAAAAAAAAAATAAAATATTAAACCACCTAACCCCCAACACAAAAAAAAGGATGCTAGAAACACACAAAAAAACAACAAAATTTAAAAAAAAAAAAACACATAGATGCCACAAAAAAAGGGCAGAAGCAATCTCAAAAAGTTGTTTGCCTTGAAAAAATCCTTATGAAAAAACCATGGTTTTCAGTTGAATCTATAATCGTTTTTTAACAAACATCCACAAAAAACAGGGTTGGAACAATAAAAAACTCGAAAAACAGATACCCCCTAATAATAAACCTAAAAAAATAACCAGAGAAATAAAAAATAAAAAAGGCATAACCGGTGACAAGGAGGTGGTGACGATGATGAATCTGATGTGGTGGGCTTCGATGATGATGCCACTGTTCTGATGAAAACAACGACGGTCCTCGTTTGATGAGGGTAGCTTGGGTGGTTCGGTGTTGCGGTGGTGGTTCGATGGTGCGGTGGTGGATAGGGTGGTTCGGTGGTGGTGGAGGTGTATTTACAGAGAAGAGGGGGAACCAAGAAGAGGCCTCTTGGACCACAAGATCGGTTTTTGGAAGTTTCTTCAAAATTTTGGGTTTCTTGTGGATACTTAGCCCTAATTTTAATTCGTATAATTGATTTGTTTCATATGTTTAATTGATGTTTTTAGTTTAGTCATATGCTAAGTATCTGTTTATATATGTTCGTGAGTTAAACTTATTAGCGTTCTTAAATCACATCCATCCATACTATAAGATCTAATAAATAATTAAATGATACATGATAACCCGATTTAGATTAATGAATGTTATTGGTATATATCTTGATGTGTTACTGGGTTATTCACATGAATCTCAAAACATACACAAAGATGAGACCAACCTTCTCATGCAATGTTTAGTTTTGTGGCTTTAAGTCAACATCCAATTAGGGATGAATTAGAGGGGTATTGGAAATCTCATTATCATTTTAACTATTACATAATGGTGTTACTATCTCTTCGAATTGATTGACGATTGTTTGCTTAAAATATACATTTTATGAAAACCTTTAGATTTCAAAGAGGTCATTAACTGTTCTAGTTTGTATTTTTAGACCGAACTAAAACGCGAATATATTTTATCAAATGTCGAGAGTTTCCCAGTGTGAACGCGCCTGAACACATACAACAAGAAGAAATTACTTGGATAATGTCGACAATGCACAACATCACAAGAACGTTTTCAGGCCATACAACATTATTACCCTGTTCATATTTTGTCACCAATAGACCATTTTTTCATCCAACAGATATTGATCGGTTGACCCAAGTCCAAGTGAATCCTTTATTGCAGTAAAGGACTATTCATCATGTGGGTGTCCTACACTCAAATGTCAGCTAATTATTGCCTCATGTAAGAAACGTGGATAAAGCACACTTTCAAGCATACAAGGCCCATCCAATATATATCGTCTAGATACGGTAATAAATTCTTCTAGATCCTCAGATTATGAGGTCATTATCACATTCACATTACAATTGCCGACACATAAATAGTATTGTGTTTGTCTCTCATAAAAACGTGATGTGATGTGAATTCAAATCCTTACAAGTACGATATTATATGGTATTTAGATGTAAAATATTAATATTAAAAAAAGTAATAATAATTTGGTATTAGGTTGAGGCTAAACGTATCTAAGTTGTTAAAGGTTAATTAATCTAACCCATTATGTAAAGTTGCGTTATTAGAACTAAGGATATATAACTAAAGTTATGTTGTTTTACAACTCGTTTGCAACTTGATTACAACTCTTCAGCCAATTTGCAATGGCGTATCCATGTTAACTTTTACCTTGGTTGAGCATGGCCGTGTTAGGGTCTATTATAAATGTTCTAGTCCTAGTCCTTTCCAATATGGCCTAGTCCTTTTATTTCGGGTTATTCAATATTAAATTGATTTTTGAAATTCATGTTTATTGAGATCAGATGTGCTATTTGAATTCGATCATTCGATGTTGTTTTTAGTTTTGATGTCACTTGGATATAAAGCAGGTTCAACACGCATAACTTCACGAGTTATTTGGACGAGAGCAGTGACAAAAGTGGCGGATTTACATTGAAGGTAGGGTGGGCATATGCCCGCTATGAAAACTATGATAATAATGTTATTTATTGCCAAATGATGAGGGTTATTTATTGCCAATTGTATGAAACAATGTATTCAAGAGGAATGAATAATAATTTATCTTATGTCAATGTAGGGCTGACCCACTTGAAATAGAGGATTTTTTTTAATGGCTAAATTTATAGAAGTTAGGTGTTAGTGAGTATTGAACCCATGACTTTTATGGTATACACCAAATTAGTTATCGTCACACCACAAGGAGTGGGGCACTTGGTAGAGGGTATGCCTTTTAGAGAAGAGGTTCAAAATTCAATCTTTTAACTAATGTGTAATTTAGAATTATTAATATACCAGTATATATACGTAATACTTGTCGTTCAAAAAAAATAAGTTGTCTTATATGAATGGGTAGCATCAATTTATTCCATTCTAAAAATAGTTCAGAAGAAAAGAAAAACAATAAAGATACAAATGCATAAAAACATTATTAATTCGATAAGCACACAAAAGTGATCTGAGAAAGTTGTGTGCCGTATATTTAAACTAGTATTTAGGACCGGTTATACCGAACAAAAAAATAGACGTAAAAATGTTGAATCACGTATTTGTGTTGTGACGTGTTAACACACAAAATTTGCAACGAAACGTAAGACATTGTCGTATAAAAAATAACTAAGTTGAAACCGAAAAAGCATTATTGAAGTTGGTTTGAATTAGTGATGATGATAATTTCTTTTTTTTTATCTGTTTTTAGCCGACTTGTATTGTGCCCTCCCTACAAACAAAAATGATGTATTCATCACTCACTGACATATCTATTTTAAGTTTGTTCAGTGTCTTGTGTGTTTTAAACATTAAGATAACTGAGACTATATATTATTAGCATTTGTATAATAATGAATAATCTGACTTCATCATGCTATTACAGATTTTATACGTATGAGTCTGATTATAATTTTTGGGCCACAATTATCACTTGAGTTTCTACCTTACGTTTGATGTTGTGGTCATGATGTGCATTCGTCTCATGTCTAGAAATCAATGTTTAGAAAGGGTTTTTAGAAGTGGCACACATTTTGTTGATTGCTTTATATTTTTCTGTTTGATACACTTACATCTGATCATACATGTGCATATTAATTGCTTTATATTTTCTGCAGTTTGCATTTCTTGATTTAATTATACAAAGTGCATGATTAATAAGAATTGTTTAAAAAAAATTGGCATGCACAATGCATGTTGAACAGAATTCCATTTTGGCAATGGAATGGCTTTTACTTGCCCATGTGCATGCAAATGAAAGAAAATGTTTAAAGTCTGTAAAAGACTTTTGCACATGTGCATATCAATAACAAATGATTTTGGTAGAGCAAATTTGTTGCAAGTTTACATTGGAAAATGGTTTGAAGGGAAATGAATTCACATGCAAATGCAGATGTAAAAAAGCATTTTGACAGGGAAACTATCTTACATGCGAATGTGCATTTCATCTTAAATATATTCTTACACATATTACATAAAATACAGAATGTTATCATTCTATCGTATTAACCCGATTTAAAAAAGAATAAAAAATATTTTTGATTGAAAAAAATCTTCTTAAGAGATGACATAAGATATGTTTGGTAAGAAATAGGTTCACTTTTTATTAAAATTAATAATAAAAATAATAACGAGACTCTAGTTATTCGTAGGAAATATAAAAGTACAATACAGTATACAAAACTAAATATAAATGAAAATATATACAATTTGATTCAAGACAATGTCTTTGGAGAATTTCAACCGAACCATCTTGTACGAAGCTCCGCTACAAGAATAAACAAAGTAGTCATTGACGGTTTTTGGTTGAGCCACGCGTTTGACACGCTTCCCTTAAAACAGATTCCGCGCCTCCTCTTAGACGGTCTGTTTACCATGGTACAACAACCGGAACAGTATGTGTACTGCCGGAGATGGCTCACGCGCCCGAGGTTACACCGAGTTAGGTGTTTTGATTTAAGTGGAAAATAAAATACAAAGTTGATGGTGGAAGAATTAGAGATTACTCCTCTCTAAATTCTTTGAAAATTTTGATCAAAATTTTCTAATCTTTTGTCTTTTATTTCACTTATCTTATTCTCACATTTCTTATTGTATATAAAATGACTTATAAGATATCCTTTATATACTCAGTCACAACTTTATATTTAATTGCCATATTTATACACAATATAAATAGATTTTTAGTCAAATAAAACCTTTATTTGTTTTATGATATGTTAATGTCAAATTTAATAAAATTATGAGTCATAATCAAAATCTCCGTAATGAGTTTTGAAAGTGTCAAATCAAAACAACTCTTTCATGACAAAGATAAAAATTTATACTAGAGTCACCAAAGTTCAAGAATATTCAATTCAACCACTCAACTTCGAGCTTCGATCTCTCATTCATCTTAGTTCTGATTTTGGACGTGACTTGGTTCGTTGTGATACTCTTACAATGTAGTACACAAACCCGAAAATAATTATTTATTTAACGCATATATAAATACAACTATTTCAGTCCAAAATTAGTAAAAAATCATTTTCACTACCATTTTCCCAACATGTTTGGCATGGAGATTTTATGAGTTTCAAGCTTTAACCTTTTAAGAAAAAACTCATACTCAATAAAAAAAACCTTGTTTGGTTGAAGGAGCTTCAAGCTTTTAGGTTAGGAGAAAAAGCTCTATATTAAAACGCTACTAGTACTAGCATTTAAGAAAAGCTTCAACTAGCTACAAGCTTTTAATGAGTAAAGGACACAAATACCCATTCTACAATAAAAAAACACGCATATAAGCTTTTAGTTAATGCTAATTTTAGTCATTTTATACATTTTATTAAAAGCTCTAGCTACTCTGCCAAACATCAAAATATATTTAAAAAGCTACAGCCACCAGCTTTCAGCCACCAACTACTAGTTTTGCCAAACGTACCCATAGTGTTGAGACATGGCATTTTGCAATATTTATTAAAAGTATGATAGATATGTGTAAGGGGGGAGGGGTGCTCTTAGATTTATTAAAAAGGAATATTATGTTTCTCATAAGAGATATTTGTTGTTTTAAGATTAGATATTTGTTATTATGTGATTTATTGTGATTTGTGGTAGGGATGATATTGATGTATTGTGTATTATTGTTTATGTTTAGTTAGTCTTTAGTTTTAGTTTTATGTATTATGGATTCATTGATTTAGGTATGAATGTGTACGATTGAATAAGTTTTAAGTTTTTTGTATTTTTTGATTCATTGATTTATGTATTAGTGTGTATGTATTGTTTATGAATGTGTATGAATCTGTATCATTGATTAAGTTTTCAATTTTAATGTATTGTGTATTATTGTTTATGAATAAAATTGTTTAAAGGGTTCAAGAATTTTCATCAATTGTTCTTATTTGTTCTTGAGGAATTAATATAATTCGGATCTTCATATGCTTGAGAGAATGTATTTTTAGTGAAACTCTTTAGTTTGGTTGGTGATTCGATGGATCATGGATCTCGGATGTGGGTGCACCCGATTGCATCAAGTCAAAATCGGAAAGTGGTTTAATTTTTTTTAAAGAATCTATAATCTTTCATATTTTCAAGCTTCTAATTTTATGGAATGATTTAAAACTTCCGATTTATGGGGATATGGAATTGAATGATATTATTTAATGCGAATATAATTTTATGGTATGATTTAAAACTTCCAATTTAGCTGTATTATGTGTGTTTGATACATCCAATTTTATGATCCTGGCGATTAATCTACTATATCCTTTTCTTTTGAAACTAAATCGTTCTTCCAATATGCCTTAAACGCAAAAGTGATGGGTCTTTCTTGAAACAAAATCAATTGTTGTAGGCACGCCACTGAATCGGTACGTTGTAAGTTTTCCTTCTCCTTATTATTTTGTTCATTAATTATTTAATTTCCTAGGTTACTTTTCTATATTGTTCAAATCTTTTTTATAATTATCCCTAATCCATTTTTTCAAAATTATGTTTTGTTTATTAATCAAAACCTAAATTTTGGTATAATAATTATATATTAATTATATTTACGGCCATTCTAAATTCAAAGATTTGACCATATAAACTAGGGGTGGCAAAATGGGTAAGTTGGGTTGGTTTGGTTGATGGGTCAGGATGGGTTTGGGTTAGGATGAGTTTGGGTCAAGATGGGTAAATTAAAAAAATAGGTTAGGATGGGTTAGGTCAGGATGGGTTTGGGTCTAGATGGTTTGGATTAAGATAAGTTCACATCAAAATAGATTAAAATTTTAAAAAAAAATAACAATAAAAAGTTAAAGATTTAAAAAGTAAAAAAAATAAAAAAAAATAAAAAAAAAGGAAAAAAACAAATTAAAAAAATAAATTTAAAAATAAAATTTTAAGGATCCGAAATATTTCATTTTATACCGGACCGATTCGACCCTATCGGGTTGGTTAACAACCCAGACCATTACGACCCGGATTGTTACGACCTGACCGGTCCCGTTAGCCACCACGACCGTTTCGACCCGGCTGGGCCCGTTAGCGACCGGACCGTTTCGACCCGTCCGGACCTGGTAGCGACCTGACCGGGCCGGTAACGACCCAGACCGTTTCAACCTGACACGTCCCGTTGCGACCCGGACTGTTTCGACCCGGGCGGGCCCAGTAGCGACCCGGACCGTTTCGACCCGGCCGGGCCCAGTAGCGACCCGGACCGTTTCGACCCGACCGGGTCCGGTAACAACACAGACCGTTTCAACCTGACCCGTCCCGTAGCGACCCGGACTGTTTCGACCCGGACAGGCACGGTAGCGACCCGGACCGTTTCAACCTGACCCGTCCCGTAGTGACTCGGACCGTTTCGACCCGGCCGGGCCCGCTAGCGACCCGGACCGTTTCGACCCGACCCGACCGGGCCCGGTAACGACCCAGACCGTTTCGACCTGACCCGTCCCGTAGCGACCAGGCAGGGCCCGGTAACGACCCAGACCGTTTAAACCTGACCCATCCCGTAGCGACTCGAACCGTTTTGACCCGGCCGGGCCCGCTAGCGACCCGGACGGTTTCAACCCGACCGGGCCCGATAACCACCCAAACCGTTTCAACCTGACCCGTCCCGTAGCGACCCGGACTGTTTCGACCCGGCCGCGCCCGGTAGCGACTTGGACCGTTTCGACCCGACCGGGCCCGGTAACGACCCACACCGTTTCAACCTGACCCGTCCCGTAGCGACCCGGACTGTTTCGACCCGGCCGCGCCCGGTAGCGACTCGGGCCGTTTCGACCCGACCGGGCCCGGTAACGACCCAGACCGTTTCAACCTGACCCGTCCCGTAGGGACCCGGACCGTTTCGAACCGACCGGGCCCGGTAATGACCCAGACCGTTTCAACCTGACCCGTTCCGTAGCGACCCGTACTATTTCCACCCGACTCGGCCCGTTTGCGACTCAAACCGTTTCGACCCGACCGATCCCGTTAGCAACACGGACCGTTTCGACCCGACCGGGCCCGTCAACGACCGGACCGGTTCGACCCAAACGGGCCGGTCAATAACCCAGGCCGTTTGCACTCGATCAAACACGCTAACGACTCGAACCG
The DNA here is from genome assembly GCA_028751855.1 of Ambrosia trifida. Lineage (NCBI taxonomy): Eukaryota > Viridiplantae > Streptophyta > Magnoliopsida > Asterales > Asteraceae > Ambrosia > Ambrosia trifida. Next base: position 214,014,490 of record CM054122.1, on the reverse strand, counting down.
TTTCGATGAGATCGATCTCGTTAACGACCCGTGTTGTTTCGACATTGCCATCCGTTAACGACACGAACGGTTTCGAACAGACTGGGGTTATCAACAAATGCAAAAGGTATAATTTTTTGTTTTTATTGACATTGATTTTTATGAGGCATCAACTTGGGTGAGTTTTAATTTAAATTTGTATATGGTTATTTAAAAATACCCATCCTGACCCATTTGTTTTTTTTTTGACATACCCATCCTGACCCACTTACTTATTTCCTAAAATTAAAATTACCCATCCTAACCCCCTTGAAAAATATACTAAACCCATTTTAACCCACAAGGTCAAATTTTAAACTAAAAACAACCCAAACTCAAGTAGATGGGTTGAAATTGCCAGGTCTAATATAAACAGTTGTTAGTAGTCAAAACTATATTTATTACACAATTTGATAAAAAAAAAATTTTAATCTTTTAGTTTTTATGTCAAAGTATGGCAATATTTGACTTTTATATGTGTAGATTTGTGATTTATCATTGTTGGATAAGATCAATTAGTATGTTTGAAAACATAGTAATTTTTTTTATAAATCATTAATAGCAAAGTCAAAGTAACGATTTTTTATGTAAATTAGAATCACTCTAATTGTAACTGTCAAACTATTTTTGGTAGATTTAAGACTTTAACATTTTATTCATCAAAATTTATTTATTTTTATATATTCAAAAATTAAAATTTAAAAAACATTCGTTTTTAAAGTCAACTACATTTAAAGAGACAAATAAATGGTTAATTCTTTTATTTGTCAAATTACTATTTTTAGGTTATAATTAACATTTATCATTATTTGCACAATTTTGGAAACATCTAATTTTAATAATTATGATTCCAATTTGATTAATAACCTTTAAACATAATCAAGTTATTATTAATCATATATATATATATATATATATATATATATATATATATATATATATAACCGTTTAATAAAGAAATTTAAATTTGATTTTTTATAAAAAAAAAAAAAATTAATACGCCTGATTTACCTTTTATATAATCAATTTTGTATATTTATTTTTGTAAATAAAGTATGTTTACATATTATTTTCGTTAATATGGTTATAACGAATTTTCAATTTCAAATTTCAAATTAAAATTTGAAATATTTAAATTCGAATTAGACAAAATTTCAAATTTTGTTTAATAATGGTAAGAAATTACACATACTAATTATCCTTTTAATTATACATTTTGAGTGACTTAATCTTTTAAAAAAAAATAAAAATTTTGAAATAAAGTTAATAATGGTAACCATTACACCTATTTATTATCTTTAAATTATGATTTCCTAATATATTTAAAATATAACAATTAATAATTTTGGTTGTAACTTACACAAATTAATTACAAGTAAAAACTAAAATTTTAAATACTAGAATTTGAAATTATAGATTTCCGTTAAACTTTAAAAAAAAATTAGTACTAAATGTTTTATTTAAATATTTAATCTGAAAATTTGAATTTAATATTTATGGTAACATTTAGATTTAGATTTAATTAACACATTTAAAATATTTAATGCAAATTTTTTAATGATTTGAATCTTTCACATTTTGATTACTAGAATTTGAATTGATAATTTTCAATTAAACGTTATAAATATTCAAATATTAAATATTCTATTTAAGTATATAATTTCATATTTCGATATCTATAATTAAAATTTTTAAATTTTTTTTAACATTATAAAAATTCTAAATTTTGGATAATAATGGTAACAATAAGACTTAACTATAACATTTAATTCAAATTTTGAATTATCTGAATATTTTAAAAAATTTCAAACTTTGAATTTAAATTCATAATTGTAACAATTAATTAATTCTACTAAGATCATTAAAATAGAGATATTATAATTAGAGATTTCCTAATATATTTAAAATTTAACAAATACTCCCTCCGTCCCACTAGAAGTGTCTTGGTTTGAAAAACACAAAGTTTTAGGCACATTAAATGATTGTCTTTTTTGCTTGCCATATGACAATAATACCCTTGTCATATGTAGGTCCATAATATTCTTTGTTTATTTTAATTGTGTTTTTAAGGGTAAATTTGAAAATTGACTATAAATTTTTTAAAGTGGACACATGAAATTGGACAAATAAAAAAGGGAATATGGACACTTCTAATAGGACGGAGGGAGTAATAGTTATGAAATTTAACAAATAATAGTTTTAATTATAAATTTCTTAAATTAGTTACAAGTTAAAATTCAAATTTTGAATACAAGAATTTGAATTGATAAATTTCAGTTAAACTTTATTAATATTCAAATATTAAATGTTCTATTTAACTATATAATTTCATATTTTAATATCTATAATGGTAACAATTAGACTTCATTATAACATTTAATTTGAATTTTGAATGATCTGACTCAAACGGTGTCTTTTAACATTTTATCAGAAATATTTTTCACTACTATTTAGTTTTTACTAGATAATATTCCTCAAATGCCATCTGATAACAAGATTCCACTGAAGTTCCAAAAGCGTCAATTCCCAATATCCGTATGTTTCGCAATGACCATCAATAAAAGCCAAGGATGGTCTCTATCGAATGTTGGATTGTATTTAAGAGACCCCGTATTCTCACATGGCCAACTTTATGTTGCATTGTCAAGATTTAAAAGCAGGGGATGAGTGAGATTACTTATACTAGATGGTGATGGGAATGTCAATATTAAAACAAAAAATGTGGTGTATAAGAAAATATTTAGTGATATTTGAATAAAATGTGTATTCCTTACTTTTAAATTTTAATAAAACATTTCTACTATTTTTTTATACGTTTTACCGCTCAAAATAATTGTAATATTTGGAACCGCGTGTCAACGCGGGCAAAAGTCTAGTATTTATTAAAAGTATGATAGATATGTGTAAGGAGGGAGGGGTGCTCTTAGATTTATTTTTCACTTCACTAATTTACACCAATCCTACACTGCCACACCACTTCACTTATTTACTTTACTAAAACAATTTTTTAGAGGCAACACTTAACTAGTTCTTTACCAAATAATTATATATTTTCACACATATAGTAATAATAATAATATTAATAATACATTTCCCTGTCTCCATCTCTCTCTCTATCTCTCTCTCTCTCTCTCCTCTAGAACTTACCTACACCACTTATTTTTTTAATAATATCATTTCCATTCTCTCTCCTCTAGAACTCACTTACACCACTTATTTTTTTAATAATACATTTTTCTCTCTCTCTCTCTCATCTAGAACCAGCATGGTAAGAAGAACCCGTATTTGGTACACAGGACCCCTACCATCACTAGTGGCGGCGGTGTTACCGTGCTGGTAGTGAGGAACCCGTGACCTTTTCTGGTGGCGCCTCGTTCCCCATAATATGATTTATTGAAAGCAAAATTTTAATTTGAGTTAGCTGTGTTTTTTAACGGTAAATTTCTTCACCCGTGTGAGGCTTGACACAAGACCTCCATATCCATGTGTTTCAAATGTTTTTGCACACCAACATAGTTAGAGGTGAGCAGAAAACCTAATTAAACAATTTTTATGTTGTATCGAGTTGGGCTCAGAAACGGTTTAATCGGTCGTACCTGGTGGTTTAATTGTGGTGTACCGGGTGGTAAAACCGTTTGAACTGGTTTTAAAACATTGCTTTAAAGTTGAACAAATAAAAGAGGGGAAAAGGTCGCTTCCCACATTCTCCAAAGGGTACGTGTGAGTGTGAGTGTGAGTGTCGGTGGGTGAAATTGGTAACCGAGAGAAGAAGTGCCTAAGAATCGAGAAATTATTTGTGCCTACCATTTTCAAGCTTAGGTTAGGTAAGAAAGTGAAAAATATTTGTGTTTCAAAGTTTATTAAGAGAAGGAAGTTGAATGAAGTAGGACACTTTTTTCTCGTAACTTTCCATCCAAAATGGAAGGAAGTAGTATGAAGACAAATCTAAGATTTCGCCATTTGCTATTTTACTCTTTACTTGATCTCTAGTAATACCCAACGAGGGTATAATTGTAAAATTAACCTTTCTTTTATATTCCTTTCAACCTAAGAACACATAAATTTTTACCGACTTTTCCTTTCCTTTAAACTTGTAAACACAAAATGAAATTATATATTATCATTTCCTACATTTCTTTTCTCTCCTAAATCTCATTTCTCTTTTATTCTTTCTTTTGGTAAACTCGGAAACACAATCTAAGTATTAGTAGCGATTCTTAACGGCTTGTTACTGTAACACCCTAAACTAATTTACAGAAAAACGTGCAGCGGAAATACCAACCGAAAAATTTATTTCTTTTAAAAACAACCTTGGATGTTTATAACCCAAGTCTACTAAACATTTCAGGTATTACATCTTTTAAATTTGTTCTACCACATTAAACATGACCCATCTATATCACGTTATAGGGTCGTGTCCTCGTACAATCCGCCTCCTTGCTCGATCTCCATCCTTTCCTTACTCTATTAGGTAGACAAGGCAACCTGCGATCACCAAATAACCGTTTCGTTAGTTCACTTAGTGACTTAATACACACTACTCAAAATGCGGAGATAATATCCATAGATGCTCCATGATCTCGTTCCAACGCCTTTTTGGAAGTTCGGGTGTGGTACCCCGAGCTGATCCTACAAGTCTCATGCATTCACACTTACATACCTGCATCTTCCTTATCATTCACATAACAAGGTTAATAACCCCACAATTCATACAAATATACAATTCCCTTAATACCCCACAATACATACAAGCATACAATTCCCTCATATAACTTACTTTACATACAAGCATACTATTCCCTCGTATAACCCCACAATACATACAAGCATACAATTCCCTCGTATAACCCCACAATACTTACAAGCATACAATTCCCTCGTATAACCTACTTTACCCGTCATGTTACTCTTTCTTCGCCAATCTCTAAGACAAATGTGACGTTTCCAATCCTCTACTCAGTCTACATATAACTACCAACCCTTACATACATGAAGCTCTCTCTCAAACCCGAGCATGAGTACACGTATGTACTATAAATGAGGTTTGGAGTTGCTCGGGCAAGGTACGGAAGCATAAACGAGCTGAAAAATCAACATCCGAGGCCGAAAGGGGATTTGGCGTAGGGTACGCCAAAAGTGGCGTAGCCTACGCCACTTGCGTAGGCAAGGGGTGACAGAGTGGCGTAGGACAGCAGAGTTTGGCGTAGGCAAACCAGACTTGGCGTATCCTACGCCAAAACTGGCGTATCCTACGCCAACAGCAGATCTTGCTCAATGCTTTCCTTTTTCAACGCAATATCTTTCACGCCATTCTTACCCACAATTTCCGACATTCTAGCAACTCATTTACTACCCTCCCACCCATCATTCCACACATACCTTGATCAAGCCTCGGAGCGAATACACGCCCCTACGAGCTTTCGGTTTGAGTTCAAGTGCCTAATATACTTGATTCGCTCAAACCTTGTCTATACTAGTTACATTTACTAAAAGACAATGTCCAAGTTAACTACCATGTGGATCCTTGACCCATAACCAAAACCATGTACTCCTTTAAGATTCCCATCCTATGTGAACATAATTCAATATCATAGATGCGAGTTAAGTTCGGGAATCACTTACCTCAAGTCCTCCAAGTTCATGCTTGTTTATTTGTCTCCTCTTGACCCATTAGCTTCCCATGGTTGAGTCCATCCTTCCTATCCTTTCATATCATCATGTTCACATCATTGTTAGCATACATGATCATATCACACTAACAACTCTCCTCAACCAAATATCACATTGACTTTCATTAGTCAACTTCTATCATATCTAAAACATACATTCACAATCACATTTATTCTCACATCATGTAATACCACTTACTATCATGTATGTCTCATAGTTCTAACATATTATGCGTCGCATAGTGTTCTAATCACACAATCAAGTTTGGGAGCCTAACCATGTTAATTGTTGACTTTCCAGAAAGTCAACTTCCAATTATACCAACATCCTACATAGAAACATATGTCCATATTGATGTACTAGATCATATAAGATTCACCATAGACATCATATTTACATCTCATTTGAGATGCAAGATCATTCGTCACACCAATTAATCAACACATCGTGTACATCATAATATTTAAGCATAGTGTACATACTACTAATGCATACTTCTTACTAGTTCATACAATCAACTAATTCCCACATGATCTCTCCATAAGACAAAATCCCCATGTTAACCTACTATTACTTGCACCAACTATCACATTACTTTCATACTTGTCGAGTCTTGCATACAAATTCACACATTATAGAACACACATACAACCATAAGATCACTTATGTGCATACATACATACCTACATACAATCCATTATAATTCACACATGGTTTCCATCAAAACACATCCTTTATATTAATTTCCTACAATCATCATATTCCATTCATTCTCATCAATTACTTGCACACAAGTTCATCTAAACATTTCATCGAACACATGGTGTGCGTACAACATTCTAAGCTCAATGTACAATTATTTCATGTTTAGTTTCATAGCTCATAACATCAATCATCATATTATTTACCTACACCACATATCCTTCATTCCATAGTTATCAAACAAAGAAATTCACCACTTTCTTTTCAAAATATCAAATAACTAATTAAGAATGGTCTTGGATTACACCAAGACCAACACCCACTTCCAACATAGGTGTAAAACAATCTAATTAGCACATGAATCAAGCATAGCCTTATGTAGTATCATGAATTATGGTTCCCCTAGTGTCTATCAACATCTAGACACCTTCATCCATCCTTGATTCACGTTTTTCACATACACCCTAAATTTTCATCAAACCCAAAATGAATCATAACATCAAAATCTACCAAATAGAAGGTACCTTTGGGTTCAATCGACCTTAAATGGTCCATTTTTGGATAATGCATCGATTTCCCCTTTGAATTCTTGCTAAATCAAGCTTGGTAGTTGGACTAGGGTTGGAGCCCTTTTCTTTCTCCTGATGATCGACCAAAACACACACCAAGTGTGTGTTTTTGGTGTTTGCCCCCTTATATAATAATAATAATAATAATATGGACTTTGGGTGTTTGGCAATTTCCACCCTCCAACTTACAATCTCTTGACTCAATATCATTTTATTAATCCCGCCTATCAACGTCTTTAAATGAAGCGGGTTTTCGGGGCGTTACAAGTCTACCCCCCTTAAAGAAGGTTTCGTCCCCGAAACCGCTTTCATTATTACCCTACTAGGCATTCGCTACTTATTTACTCCGACACTTCATTCAAAGTTTCATGCCGCATCGCAAGCCTGTATTATAGACTATACTATAACTTCAACCATGAATAGACACAATTATATGTCCACACTTTCTAATATTAATTCGAGCCTTGATGCAATTATCAAGCATACTACACTATCATAACCTAACTACTGTTTCACCTTCACTTAATCATACTTAACTTGAGAGTCCGGCATCGTTCTATAGTCCCCACCGAACAAATATATCTACCATACTCACCCCACCCCTTTTTGGTAGATTTTAGAGTCTTTCTGTTCATACCTATTTGGTTGTTAGTCCATTTCATGCACTACCTACCGTCGACACGTATGCCCCTTACTTACCATACCGAATCTAAGCTAAGACTCATTCATCTTTTTGACCTTTAAAAGTCAAACCTTTCGAGCTACAACATACGTAAGATATCATTCATTCATACGTGGGTACTATTCGACATATCAATTTCCTACTTAACAATCACAAAATAACCGAATTCACTAACCTTCCTTTCGCAACGTTAACCGACCATCTAGTCGTCGGCTTGACTTTCTCCCTATTAATTCCATGCCATACTTATCTTGCTTTAGTTCATTAACAAGGAGTTCCAACTCGTTCACTTCATATCACCTATCTTGTAGATTTTATCGAATCCATAATTTCGACCATTCGTATCTACAAAATTTATTGGTTAGGCATATACCTTTCATTCATGAAAATCAACCTTCATTGGTCCATACAAGTTTTCTTTCACTTGTAATGTCTAATTATATACATTTCCTTCCTGATCTCCTGTTTACGTGCTATACTACATTACTTATTGCATTCTCCTATGCCAAATCTTTACAAATTATTCATTATCTTGTAAATTTTCTACAATTTGACTTTTCGAGGTAATTGCGCCATATTCTACTATTTTATAATAATTCCTACATCACATTCTGGCATCTCACCACATCATTCATTTTCTGCATATATGGGTACGAATCTTTCAAAAGATCGACCGTTCATTCGTTTTCTATAGGTTTCTACAAAATAACTCACACTAATACCACGCCTTACCACCTTCCACTACCCATATATATGTATTTTGCAGGCCACATAACACGCATATCTAAATTAAGTTACTAACTCGTGCTTATCTTGGTTAGAGAGAATAGTGTATCCTCTCCTTCATTCCTACCCAATTGACTCACTTCATAGACTGTTCTATATTTCTACATCTTTCCAACGAATCTGACCCATTACTTGGGTAATTCCATATTTTCACATTTCCACTATTTGACCCGTTCAAGGTCATTTCCACAATTTCTATAATTTCACCCCTTTTTAACCCTTTATGGTCTTCCCAACCGTTTGACCCGCTAAGGTCTTTCCAGCCTATTTTACATGGTTTCAACCATATGACCCGTTAAGGTCCTTCCAACCTCTTGACCCATAAGGATCTTCCCAACCATTTTGACCCATAAGGCCTTTCTACAATTTTGACCCCTAAGGGTTTTCTACAATTTTGACCCGTAAGGGTTTTCTACAATTTTGACCCGTAAGGGTTTTCTACAATTTTGATTTGATCCGTACTTGCTTACGGACTCAAACCTTTCATTTTAGGCTTTCATTCATATAGGTTTGATCCGTACTTATCTACGGACTTAAACCTTTCATTCCAACCTTTTATTCATATTGGTTTGATCCGTACTTATCTACGGACTCAACCTCTCATTCCAACCTTACATTTATTGCCATAGTTGATTTATAGGCACAATATACATACGTTTAGTTGGATACCTTCTAAGGGAATCCCCCTTCACACTCACATTCTTATAGAAGTTTCATCCTACCCACTCACCCACACGACCACTTACTTTCCAAGTTTACCAGGCATACCTGTGATGATTTTCACGGTCTCACGTGCATCGCATGCTTCTTGTGCACTGGCCAGGCGCACAGTCCACATGCTATCCACGTGCCTTCGTGTAATCATTACCTTATGCCTAGAGACTGGTTTTCAGCTTCGTGCTACATTTCAATTTCGTTCCTAAACCACATGGTTGCTTTTTCCCTTCTATGTTTTACCATCCCTGTGGACTTTCCTCCCACCGGTACCAATAGTTAACTATCGCGTACCTGTGATTATTCCATCTTATCCACAATTCCTGCGATCTATCTTGAATCGTGTCCTTGAGACCTCTTCATTATCCACAAAAGCTCACCTTAACATGAACACCACAATTAGCTTTTAACATGTCATGTGAGTTAATATTAAATTCTACCTTTGGGCCTTGATCGAGTCTTGGATTGTACAGGTCACTGCATTCAGGAGCACACAAGTTTGAGTTCAAGTACTTACTTCCTTGTACAAGATTTCACTCAAACCAGGGCTCTGATACCAACTTGTAACACCCTAAACTAATTTACAGAAAAACGTGCAGCGGAAATACCAACCGAAAAATTTATTTCTTTTAAAAACAACCTTGGATGTTTATAACCCAAGTCTACTAAACATTTCAGGTATTACATCTTTTAAATATGTTCTACCACATTAAACATGACCCATCTATATCACGTTATAGGGTCGTGTCCTCGTACAATCCGCCTCCTTGCTCGATCTCCATCCTTTCCTTACTCTATTAGGTAGACAAGGCAACCTGCGATCACCAAATAACCGTTTCGTTAGTTCACTTAGTGACTTAATACACACTACTCAAAATGCGGAGATAATATCCATAGATGCTCCATGATCTCGTTCCAACGCCTTTTTGGAAGTTCGGGTGTGGTACCCCGAGCTGATCCTACAAGTCTCATGCATTCACACTTACATACCTGCATCTTCCTTATCATTCACATAACAAGGTTAATAACCCCACAATTCATACAAATATACAATTCCCTTAATACCCCACAATACATACAAGCATACAATTCCCTCATATAACTTACTTTACATACAAGCATACTATTCCCTCGTATAACCCCACAATACATACAAGCATACAATTCCCTCGTATAACCCCACAATACTTACAAGCATACAATTCCCTCGTATAACCTACTTTACCCGTCATGTTACTCTTTCTTCGCCAATCTCTAAGACAAATGTGACGTTTCCAATCCTCTACTCAGTCTACATATAACTACCAACCCTTACATACATGAAGCTCTCTCTCAAACCCGAGCATGAGTACACGTATGTACTATAAATGAGGTTTGGAGTTGCTCGGGCAAGGTACGGAAGCATAAACGAGCTGAAAAATCAACATCCGAGGCCGAAAGGGGATTTGGCGTAGGGTACGCCAAAAGTGGCGTAGCCTACGCCACTTGCGTAGGCAAGGGGTGACAGAGTGGCGTAGGACAGCAGAGTTTGGCGTAGGCAAACCAGACTTGGCGTATCCTACGCCAAAACTGGCGTATCCTACGCCAACAGCAGATCTTGCTCAATGCTTTCCTTTTTCAACGCAATATCTTTCACGCCATTCTTACCCACAATTTCCGACATTCTAGCAACTCATTTACTACCCTCCCACCCATCATTCCACACATACCTTGATCAAGCCTCGGAGCGAATACACGCCCCTACGAGCTTTCGGTTTGAGTTCAAGTGCCTAATATACTTGATTCGCTCAAACCTTGTCTATACTAGTTACATTTACTAAAAGACAATGTCCAAGTTAACTACCATGTGGATCCTTGACCCATAACCAAAACCATGTACTCCTTTAAGATTCCCATCCTATGTGAACATAATTCCATATCATAGATGCGAGTTAAGTTCGGGAATCACTTACCTCAAGTCCTCCAAGTTCATGCTTGTTTATTTGTCTCCTCTTGACCCATTAGCTTCCCATGGTTGAGTCCATCCTTCCTATCCTTTCATATCATCATGTTCACATCATTGTTAGCATACATGATCATATCACACTAACAACTCTCCTCAACCAAATATCACATTGACTTTCATTAGTCAACTTCTATCATATCTAAAACATACATTCACAATCACATTTATTCTCACATCATGTAATACCACTTACTATCATGTATGTCTCATAGTTCTAACATATTATGCGTCGCATAGTGTTCTAATCACACAATCAAGTTTGGGAGCCTAACCATGTTAATTGTTGACTTTCCAGAAAGTCAACTTCCAATTATACCAACATCCTACATAGAAACATATGTCCATATTGATGTACTAGATCATATAAGATTCACCATAGACATCATATTTACATCTCATTTGAGATGCAAGATCATTCGTCACACCAATTAATCAACACATCGTGTACATCATAATATTTAAGCATAGTGTACATACTACTAATGCATACTTCTTACTAGTTCATACAATCAACTAATTCCCACATGATCTCTCCATAAGACAAAATCCCCATGTTAACCTACTATTACTTGCACCAACTATCACATTACTTTCATACTTGTCGAGTCTTGCATACAAATTCACACATTATAGAACACACATACAACCATAAGATCACTTATGTGCATACATACATACCTACATACAATCCATTATAATTCACACATGGTTTCCATCAAAACACATCCTTTATATTAATTTCCTACAATCATCATATTCCATTCATTCTCATCAATTACTTGCACACAAGTTCATCTAAACATTTCATCGAACACATGGTGTGCGTACAACATTCTAAGCTCAATGTACAATTATTTCATGTTTAGTTTCATAGCTCATAACATCAATCATCATATTATTTACCTACACCACATATCCTTCATTCCATAGTTATCAAACAAAGAAATTCACCACTTTCTTTTCAAAATATCAAATAACTAATTAAGAATGGTCTTGGATTACACCAAGACCAACACCCACTTCCAACATAGGTGTAAAACAATCTAATTAGCACATGAATCAAGCATAGCCTTATGTAGTATCATGAATTATGGTTCCCCTAGTGTCTATCAACATCTAGACACCTTCATCCATCCTTGATTCACGTTTTTCACATACACCCTAAATTTTCATCAAACCCAAAATGAATCATAACATCAAAATCTACCAAATAGAAGGTACCTTTGGGTTCAATCGACCTTAAATGGTCCATTTTTGGATAATGCATCGATTTCCCCTTTGAATTCTTGCTAAATCAAGCTTGGTAGTTGGACTAGGGTTGGAGCCCTTTTCTTTCTCCTGATGATCGACCAAAACACACACCAAGTGTGTGTTTTTGGTGTTTGCCCCCTTATATAATAATAATAATAATAATAATATGGACTTTGGGTGTTTGGCAATTTCCACCCTCCAACTTACAATCTCTTGACTCAATATCATTTTATTAATCCCGCCTATCAACGTCTTTAAATGAAGCGGGTTTTCGGGGCGTTACAGTTACAGGTATATCATCCCTATGATTCCAAGTTGTTGTGTGACAAGTTGGTTAAGCTATATGTGTGAATGAAAACGTATTACTTTTGACCCTGTTTGTTTACACACAAAATTTATGTAAAATGATAGTCCGACTCAAAACATACGTAAAAAGAAAACATTTGATGATTCACCTGGCTCGTTTCCAAATAAAAAATACGTTAAAGCGTAGACGAACTAGCATTTATGTCAATTTGTACATAAAAATTAAAATTGTAGGAATTTAGTTTTAAGGTAAACTCAAAACTTTAAAAAGTTAAGGGGGTCAAAATAACATTTACAAAGTCAGAGGGATGCGTTTTATATTATAGCAATGTTTGGGGTAAAATGGATTTGTGCTTTACTTTGTAACCTATTTCGGGGAACATTTGTCTCATAACCAAGTCTTACAGCGGTTCACTCTCTTCAACGGTTAACATCTCGTACGACATAATACGCAATGAAATTTATCGCTAAAACTATTACATATAGACTAGTTATAAAAACTCGCATAGAACTTTATTCAAATAAAAAGTTTTAAAAAAATATAAACACAACAAAACTAACACCACAGTAAACAGTACTCCCCGATTAAACGGGCAACAACTAGTAGTGGGAAAGAGCTTAAAAAAGCTGACTTGGGAGTTTAAAACATAAATTGCGAAAAGACTTGATTTGACTGAGTACACTCTATACATCCATGTATCCCATTCAACCGCCTTAACTCAACACTGAGTTCACCAAATCGTTCACCGAGTCGACTCGACTCAACTCACTTCACGACTCAACACTGCCAGGTTGCCAAGCTGAAGTTGCAATCAATGGTCTAGTGTGCCACCCCAGCATCAAGCACCCGTCATTTTCCTCCACCCTGTACCCATCGCCGCCCGCAAACAAAGCCAAAAGCATACTCGCTTGCTTAAACGCGTTCGACCCCAGATGCACGGGGTCGAACCCGGCCGAATTCATCCTCGTACGCCACTGAGTCAACGTCTCGTGGCGTTCGACTCGGTCAGTACCTTCACATGCCACCACGTTGCATATCTGCCGCCCTAAATACACATCAGACATCACCAAATCCTGGTCGTTGGATTGACTCAACGCAGAACTTTCCAACGAGTCAAACATCGTGGAATAGTAATGTAACGCCTCGTTGAACCGATTGAGAAAAACGGCGTCGTTGTGATTTGATTCTTGTTCAACAACCGTCACTATCTTCGGTTTCATGTCCTTGATTGAATTCAACACTTTTTCAACCGCACCTGGTCGTCCAAGGAGGCGGTGAAGCTCGAAAACCGAGTTCACCGCCACCACCTCCATTTCCGTTGGACGGATGTCGAGCATCTCGGCATCGATATCCGCCAACGAATTAGCCACAAATCCACGAAATTCAAATTCAACCCCAATCGTGTCAGCTAATTGAGCTAGCTTCCACCCTACTTGCTGCAACGCGTCAGTATTATCAGGTTGCGGCGGTCCAATCCCTGTCAAACGAAAAGCAGGTGGACCGCCAGTTCGCAAAGCCAGCGCTTGCATAAGCGCTGGCCATTGCATACCTTGATTTAAACTAAAATCAATAACGTGGACGCGAGTAGCGCCTGCGAACGCTTCAAGTATCGCTTGATTCGCCGTGAAATGAGCGAATTTGAGATACGGACAGCTTTCATAAAAATGCATCTGTAAATTCTCAAGCGATTCTTTAGGATAGATCTTGTAAATCCTTTGAGCCAAAGCTCCAGCGAAATAAGTAGCGACTTTCGCCATAGCACCGGTTTGTGATGCCACCAATATCCCAACATGTTTAACCAAAGCCTCAGCTAATTTAATATTATCTTGCTGAATAGCTTCAGCACAGGCCATCAACGTGTGCACCAATCGGATTCCCGCCTCTTGAGAATCCACCAGCACAACAGGGCGTGGCGACTCTGGAACCACATCAATAACATCAGATCCAATCGCTTTCATTCGTTTCAAACCGTTACCACTTGCAAACGCCTCGTCATTCGAGCTAGTTCCATAAATAGCTCCACCAGGAATAGCCCGTAAATCATACGGATCATCACCATACATCTGGTGTCCACTAGTTACATTATTATTTGCAAAATCAATCATAGTAGTTGATGATTCGCCAGGAAGACTAATATCGAAATGAGCCGAAGACGAACCTTCAGAACCCGTGTTGTTAAGCTCAGAGAGCATGCTCTGAACCCAACCCGAAAGATCAGACGGGTTATAATGAACAGTATCTGACAGCTGTAAAACACCGTCTTCTCCCATAACCATTTCCAGCTGTTCAAGCTTCTGAGCTACATCAGCCATGTCAGTTGACTTGACCTTGTAACCCAAGACCTCTAACAGCTCGTCCATGCCACCTGAATCAGGCAACGTCTGGGGGGTTAGGTCCTTAGCCTTGGCAGGAGCTATTGAGGACTCGGGGGTTGGTTCTTTTTGACGGTCACGGCCTCTCTTCATGATATTGGAAGATTAATTGAAAGATAATGTTTAGGGTTTGTAACAATTGGTTGAGGGAAGGTAGTTGAAATAAATAGAGGAGATTGGGTTGCGTTTAAAAGTAGGGAGTAATAGTTTGAATGTTGTTGTGGGTTTGGAAAGCAGGGGGTCGTGATGTGTGGGGGCTCGAGCTTCAAGAGAGGAAGACAGGATGAACTGGGGAAGAAGATAAGGAAGAGACTGCCACACCGCTAATAATAATAACAATAATAATAATGGAATGCAATACTCTTTTTCTCTTTCCTTTTTAGTAACCCTACTTTTACTCCATTTTTGGTTACTAAATTATTACAACCCAAACTCGAGTGTTGTTTATCGCAAATAAAACTTAACATCTGGTACTATTTATGTTCACATTATTGATTGGATTCGATTGAATTATCTTAAGAAAATATTCTACATTTAAAGTATAGGAAATGGTAAAAATAATTAATTTAAAGAAATTATTTGGTCGTATTGATTTTGCTATTTAAAAAAAAGGTAGCAAAGGGTCTTTAGTCTAATAGTACCAAAGTGATGGATAAGGCTTTGTTTTTCCAAGTAGTGTGAGGTTCAAATATCATGGGTGACAAAAAATTAGCCGTTCAAAGAAAAAAAAAAAGGTGCGACGTAGCTAGTTGCTTATTTACTTGCTTATGTGCTACAAATTTCTAGTGGTTTTAGTGGGAATTTGTGTGTGACATGTTGCCAAGTTGAATTATTCGTCTATTATAGAGATTTACTATTTATTCTCTATAGGGTTGGGTTATTCTACAAAGGCTACAAAAAATGAGAAGGGTGAGAAGCCACTAGAAAATGACATGTGTCCAAAGGATTAACAAGTGGGAGGGGTAATTTTGTCAAAAACATATGCACATGCAAGTCACATGCCATTTCCACCTTCATTTTTAAATGCCCGTAACTTTTTTATACATCATCCGTTTTTAAAAAAAATTATACCATAAAATTGAGCGTCGTTTTATCTTTAATATGAGTACCATATTGCTATACTTTTGGAAAAAAAAATTCAAAACCCACTTGCATAAGACACAATGGAATGTAAAACACAATGAACACCAATGAAATATAGGGTATAAAACATAATCAAGAGTCTAGTAAAACACAATGGACGACATACTAAAGACACAATGAATAGAAGACTAAAACACAATGAATACTTTTGAAAAAAAAAGTTGAAAACCCAGTTACGTAAGACACAATGGATGACATACGAATGACACAATGAACAAAAGACTAAAATACAATGAATACTTTTGAAAAAAAAAAGTTAAAAACCCAATTGTGTAAAACACAATGGACGACAGAATAAAGACACAATGAACAGAAGATTAAAACACAATGAATACTTTTAGAAAAAAAGTTGAAAACCCAGTTGCGTAAGACACAATGGAGATAACGTAAAACACAATGAGTACCAATTAAATATGCAGTGAACAGTCTAATAAAACACAATTGACGACATATAAAAAACACAATGAACAGAATACTAAAACACAATGAATAATAGACTTAAACACAATGAACAACATAATAAAACACAATGTACGCCTAAATACAAAACTCATTTGCGTAAAACACAATTAAAAGCATACTAAAAACACAATGGACAAAGTTAAATCATGTGTAGACTAAAAAAACATAAATAACATATTTATAAAGCACACATGCATACTATAACACAATGAACGTGCAGAAGACACAACGGAGAAAAAAAAACCCATTTAGCACGATTTTTTTTTTCAATTTTAATGTAGCAATGTGGTACTCATATTAAAGATAAAAAAACGCTCGTTAATATGGTGAAATTTTTTTGAAAAAAAAATGTCGTATGAAAAAGTTATAGACGTTTTAAAATGATGGGAGAATTGACATGTGCATTGCATGTGGAGAGAGAAAGTCAACAAATGTGGTTTTCCTTTTATGCCCTTTCTCTAATTTATTATTTATTTTTTTCAAACAAACTAATCTTAACCCTTCAAATATATGATCAATGGATCACAATCCTTCCCACCCTTCCTAGAAAAAGTGTCTTGTGTATTTGATCCTAACCCAAATGCATCTATAATAGTGGTTGTGAGGTTCTTTACGACTTCTAATCGATTCAAGTTATATAAACACATGTGTACTTACGCCTTGGATGCATCTAGGATACATGGATGCATCTCAACATCAGGTTATCCTTTGAGAAAAATTACTCTTCTATATTAAAAGAAAGACGGATCTACAGTATCCATATTTAATTGGGTGTTTGTGACGGCAACAAATGATATGTTGCCATTTGGCAACAATAGCTTTATTAATTTTTTTCTTTTTGCCTACCGTTTCTTTTGATGCTATATGTTGTAGTACTAAAAATTAGTCACAAACATAAGAATAAGTGGAGTGGTTAGCAACCTCCACTTTAGAATTGGAAGGTTCAAGTTCAATTCTGTCCATCATTTAAGTTTTACCTTTTTTTACCTCCTTACACTATTGTGTACCTTTTAGGATTTCAAATTTTAACCACCTAAGCTTTTTAAACTATCAAACTTTGACCACTAAATTTCTTACTAACTTAATTTTTTTTCAATTTGACCACCAAACTTTTAGCTTTTAAGATTTCAAACTTTGACTACCAAACTTTTAGCTTTTAGCCGCGAGTATTTTTTTTTTGAAGCCCAACGAGAATAACAGTCACTTAATATTATTTTTTATGTCCTCGAAACCCTCCACGCAACATGAGCTCTCACAGCGACACGCGATCTTTAACGTTCGCCAAACACTCAACGCAACAGGAGCTACCGTCGCGTTTCGCACAACAGCCGCACCCGCGGCGAAGCGCGGGCAACTAATACCTAGTTGTAATTATGAATGTAGAAAAGATGAAAATAATAAACAAAAGAATAAAAAAATCATTTAATAAAGTAAAGATAGATATAGAGCGTTGTATAGGGCTGTAAACGAACCAAACGAACAAGAACAATGCCTTGTTTGTGTTCGTTTGTTAAGGAATTAACGTGTTCGCGAACTGTTCACGAACACTTACCGAACAAGATTTTTTGTTCGTGTTCGTTTGTTAAGGAAATAACGTGTTCACGAACTGTTCATGAACACTTACCAAACGAGATTTTTATTCGTGTTCGTTTGTATTTATTTGCTAAATTTAGGTGTCGGACAAAAATAAACACAAGCAAACACAAATGAACGTAAACGAACACAAATAGTCGTTACTGAACAAAACCAGGCACAAACTAACACATTAAATTCTGAAAATTAGCATTTTTCATCGCTAACATTGTCCGCCCAGAATATACTAATCCAATTACCCAAATATACGTGACATAATCTTGATCACATATTGTCTTATAAAAACACAAAGGTATCATATTAAACTTGAAATCCTCGTTTAATCCGTCAAAAATAACAGTTAATCAAAATAATTAAAGTAATATTAACATGTAATACACTTAAATAATCTACCACAAGGAAATTTAAAGTACTTAAATTAAATATAAAAAATTAAAAACCCTAATGAACTATCGAACACAAACAAGCATAGACGAACACGTTACCGAACGTTCACGAACATAAACGAATGAACGCAGCCTCTGTTCATGTTCGTTTGTTTAGCTAAACAAACGGGATTTTTTGTTTGTGTTCGTTCATTTATTAAACAAACGAACACAAACGAATTTCCCACCGAACAGTTCACAAACTGTTTGCCGAACGTTTGGTTTGTTTACAGCCCTAGCGTTGTATATGATGAGTTATTAATGAATGAATAATTTTATAGATATAGATGAGTTTACTTTTTTTTTTTATCGGCGAGCAACTGTGTGGCAACCACCCTTGCGGGGCATCGTGCCCAAGAATCGACTACTCGACCTCCAGCAGCCCCCGCCTTCTCTCGATGCGCGAAAACCCGAGCCCCACCCGCCTGAAGGCACGACAGTGTTATAGAACTCGGTAAAACCTCGCCGCCCGTCAGATTCGAACCGGCGCCACCCGTATTCGATCTTTACCCGGATACCAAACCATAATGTTGGAAGTGAGAATTAAACCCATGATCACCTAAGTAAACATAAGGCCACTCCACCACTTTTACTTAAATTATACATTATATGGAGATTGAGATTAAATGGCTCATATTTCTAGTTTGTAACTTTTATATAAGGGGTATATTATTATTATTATTTCAATAAAAGTAATAAAATAAATAACCAATTAGAATGATATTCGTTGTTTTTAAAAAGCTAACATCGGAAACGTAATATTCCAAACGATGTGTGTGTAAATAAAATTTATGAGTTATTAAATCCAATTATTGTTTTATGTTAACATGATACCATGAGAAGATACAAAAGGTTCCTTTATTGATATGTTTGTCATTTCGTTGAATTGATTTTAAAAAAGTTGTCTTCTTTTCATCCTCGATGAGTAACATGGTATGGGGAATACGATTAGGACTTGTAATAAAATTATCATTAGTGACCTTATAGTATATCAGGTTGTTCAAAAGTAGTTTATTGAAAGTTGAGGGGGGTGAAAGGAAAATAGAGGGATTGGGTGGCATAAAAAAGATGCGTGGCTGCACCGCAATGCGTTTGTAGACTGGGTGATGCTGATGTGATGTGATGCCCCTCGCCTCCCTACAAGCACTTTCGAGCCCCTAATAACCGTACATCATTTTATAAAAAAGGTTTAACGTGGTAGGCCTCATCTTTTCTTTACAAATGAGATATTGTTTCCTTACTTTCTTCACGCGCGTATTTCACTTAATTATATCCACGCACCTTTTCCTCCGGGATGACAATGAATCCGGTTTTAGACGGTTGTAGATAAAACCGATTACATATGCTTGTCTTAAACCCGTATGAATAGATAAAGAACCTACCCCATAATATAGCTCAGAATTATAAGCCTTCCGCGAAGCAACCCATAGGGGCGGATGTAGCTTATTAGCAAGGGTGCGGACGTTGCGGCTCAACTTCGCGCGCGTAGTGGAAAATTTGGTTTTTTTACGAAATTTGGAAAACGTTACTACTAAAATGAAATAAATGAAAAACGTTACTACTGAAAAATGTTTCTAGATCTGCCACTGGCAACCCATGAGTAATGAAATTAAAGGCAGGAAGATGAAGGTAACAAAAATTCGCGGAGCATCACCTGTGCATGATCAACCATCTGTGCCTTCTGCAAGTCACTCGGAAGACGACACGTGGAAGGGTTGGCCAACAACTCTGACCACCAACAGTGATGGTGCAACCCCCTGCTCCCACCATGTTGCGCAAGTCACTGCGCAGCTTTACGTCAGACGTCACATCAGACGCCTTCTATAAGATCAGACTGACGCTGCCAGGAAAGCACACACCTGCATTCCCTCCTGTTGTGCCATGAGGACGTATGGCAGTGCGGTACACGCTTTCTCTCTCTTCAACATTAATTATACTCAATCATATGTTACTAGAGTTATACATTGTTTTAGGTTAGGTATCACTATTAGTATGTTAGAGTTGTACATTTTTTTAGCCTTAAGGATAGGTGTCAATATTAGAGTTACATTGGAGTTATACATTGTTTTAGGTTATGTGTTAGCATTAGAGTTGTACATTGTTTTATGTTAGGTATTAATATTAGAGTTATACACTGTTTTAGGTTAGATGTTAACATTAGAATTATACATTGTTTAAGGTTAGACATTAACATTGGAGATACATTGTTAATTGTTTTAGGTTTAGTGCTACCTGAAGCTTTCCTGCATGTAACTGTAAAGCTCATCAGTTATTTCATATGTAAAATTGATATGTCATATTAGATTTCTCAACCCCGAGACGCTCCCGGGATATAATATAGTTTAATATATATCATAATATTTAATGAATCTATTAAAACGAAACATTACAAATATATATATATATATATATATGAGTAAATTGCCAAAATGGCCCCTCAGGTTTGGCCCAGATTGCTTGTTTGGTCAGTTATCTTTTTTTTCTGCCAAAGGACCCCTTGTGACAACTCGGGTAAATCTCTCTTTTGGTTTCTATTTTTGGTTTCTATCTTTTGTTTGTTTTTTTCGTTATTTCGGACCATAACAAGTATAACCCCATGCGTTAAGACCCTAATCAACCTCACGCTCCACTTTTAATAAGCACATAAGCACATTATCTCGGATCGTGATTCCCATTTTACTTCTCACTTCTGGAAGTCTTTGCACAAGGCTTTGGGTACACAACTAGACATGAGTACAGCTTACCATCCACAGACTGACGGTCAGAGTGAGCGCACGATTCAAACTTTAGAAGACATGCTGCGGGCATGTGTGATCGATTTTGGCAAGGGTTGGGAAGCTCATCTACCGTTGGTAGAATTTTCGTACAACAATAGTTATCACACGAGCATCAAGGCGGCTCCGTTCGAGGCACTGTACGGGCGGAAATGCCGTTCTCCTCTTTGTTGGGCTGAAGTGGGTGAGAGTCAACTCACTGGGCCTGAGCTAGTGTACGAAACTTCGGAAAAGATCGTACAGATTCGTAACCGGTTGGCAGCGGCACGGGACCGGCAAAAGAGTTATGCCGATCAGCGTCGCAAACCATTGGAATTCCAAGTTGATGACAAGGTACTTCTAAAAGTCTCACCGTGGAAGGGCGTCATACGCTTTGGGAAGCGTGGCAAACTCAATCCGCGATATGTCGGCCCATTTACGATCCTGGAACGGATTGGGCCGGTGGCATATCGACTTGATCTACCGACGGAGCTCGGTAACGTACATAACGTCTTTCACGTGTCAAACTTGAAGAAGTGTCTGGCTGACGAGTCTCTCATCGTTCCACTAGAAGAGATCAAGGTTGATGATCGTCTTCGGATTGTGGAAGAACCTGTGGAGATCCTTGATTACAAGATTCGTAGCCTGCGTCACAGCAAGATTCGTATCGTTAAGGTTCGGTGGAACTCGAACCGGGGACCGGAATATACATGGGAACGGGAGGATCAGATGAAGTCTAAGTATCCTCATCTCTTTCCTAAGGAAGCATTCGAGTCGAGATATGTCTCTTCTGCAACTGAATGAATCTCGGGGCGAGATTCCTTTTAACGTGGGGATGATGTGACAACTCGGGTAAATCTCTCTTTTGGTTTCTATTTTTGGTTTCTATCTTTTGTTTGTTTTCTTCGTTATTTCTTTTGTTCTTTCTATACTTGTGCAATTTTCGGGACGAAAATTCTTTTAACATGGG
Source organism: Ambrosia trifida (assembly GCA_028751855.1). Lineage (NCBI taxonomy): Eukaryota > Viridiplantae > Streptophyta > Magnoliopsida > Asterales > Asteraceae > Ambrosia > Ambrosia trifida. Next base: position 213,992,068 of record CM054122.1, on the reverse strand, counting down.
GATGATGTGACACCCGGCAAATTCTGGTTAACAACATGGTCTAGATTAAAGTCTACCTTAGCGAGTCACGCGTATATTATACTTAACGAGGGTTATCTAGATAGCTAGATAGGACATACGAGCATTATCTCGGGTTATGAGATGCTTTGACTCCTTGTGTGGGTCGGGTTCTGACTCCTTGTGTGAGTTAACATGTGATTTCATGATTAGTGAACCTCGGACGTTGGTGAATAACAAACTTATGTGTCTCGGTGATATCTGACAAACTTATGTGAAAACCATACGTGATTATGTGAACCTAGACCGAACACGTTAATAAAAATTATTAAAAGTGGAGCGTGAGGTTGATTAGGGTCTTAACGCATGGGGTTATACTTGTTATGGTCCGAAATAACGAAAACGTCGAAGGATAACGCGTCGGGAGGCGAAACGAGGCAAAAGCGCGCCACCCGGAGCTGTGAGCGGCCGCTCACAGGCTCCGAGCGGCCGCTCGAAGGACACTGACGGGTTTAAACCGCCTCAAACTCGTATTTAAACATCCTTAACTCCCATGCAGCCCTCATACTCAACCCTAATCGCCCCCTTACTGCCCCACACGAATATTTCACTCCAAAAACACCTGCTAAGGCTTAAGATCATCAATTGGGAGGCTCCAAGGCGCGCGATTGATTGATTTGAAGAGCTAAGGGTATAACTCATGATTTCTTATGCTTTTTACTTTATGTTTTATTGTAAAAATCCTATAACAAGTTTGTCCAGGTCTGAATGGGTTTAATAAACATTAAAACATGAGTCTTTTTGAAGATTAAACGGATTAAATCTATTAATAAACGCGTAGTAACATCATAGGATGCTTGTTGCGCAAGTTATTGGTGTTTTGATCCTAAAAGCTTTGATCTTGACATGTTTGATAATAGGATCTGATGGGAATAGGTATTAGGAAAGTTGTATGATGATTATTAGGTATTATTGATTGATAATATGCAACTAGGGTTTGATATAATTGATGATATTGTACGATCAGAATCTGGACAGATTCTGAAAGTCGACTTGTAGGGTCTGTTCCGTGGCTTGAAAACAATTGATTTGATCGATTCTTTGCATGATTGTAACGTACAAGGTCTTAGCTTTTCATAATGGGCAAAACCATCGAATTTGGACGTCGTTTGAGTCGTTTTTGGAATTTTAATTGATTAGGGGTCATATCAGATTTTCGGATTTGTAAATTGGGTTAACTTTAAATGGTCATAACTTGAGATTTACAAGGAATTAGATTATGAAATTTTTACAGTAGGTCAATACTGGAAAAATAGAGCTTTTCCAAGTGGATTCATCTCGTTTGGATGAATACACAATTTTTAAGAATTTTCCTACTAAACTGACCTGTTGAGGAGATTTTCTGGACCTAGCTGTGTTGTGCGAATTTTCATAATTTTTGTGTTTGGAATTGAGACAAAACAAAAATATGTATTGTCGAGTGAATCCCAAAGTAAATTCAGTAAAAATTTGGGAGGTTAACTCACTGGTTTGCTATTTTAAATAAATTCGTTTTGATGGCGCACAATCTGTCCTGAAAACACAGATTGTGTATTATGTGCTTATGTGCTTAATTGAGGTCTTAGGTGGTATGGAATGGACATGTAACTGAAGTACACTTGTCTGAGACACATACGGAATGTAGAAACTAATTGTAACCAACGTATTCACCAACGGGTCCGTAGGGTTTACTATTGCATGTAGAATCACTAGGCGTCGCATACACACTTTTGAACATTTAAAACGCCTTGGACAAACGAGTTATATGGGTAATGATATTACGCCTATACTCACTGAGCGACACTGTTATTAGGGTGTCGGTAGCATATATTGCTTGCTGTTCGGATTCTTTGCTTGCACGTTAAGGTGAGTTTACGGCCCCTCTTTTAAACTGGTTTTATACTTTCGGGGGAGAAAACATGTGTTAAAACTATATTTGGGAACTACTGTCATACTATGGGTTTCTATTGGGTACTACACGATCTTTGGAAAGTCCCGGGGGGAACCATGAATGTGCGGGTTTGCACAACGGGGAAATGTGAATAGCGCTATTGGGAGTGACCAACCCCGCTCGTCGACTTGGAGGGTCGGCGGGTGCATATTGTCTCAAACAGGAACAACAGGAACAACAGGAACATACATCGGGCATACTTTTGGTATTCGAGTTAGTAATGGTTTTCCAATCGTGGTAGTAACAAAACGTACGCCTAGCTAGCGTATACTGGTTTTCGATTATTGTAGTATGGACAGGTGGACTTGGTACTTGGATGCAAAACCTGTAAACTCACCAGCATTTTTGTGCTGACGTAAACTTTTACATGTTTTCTCAGGTCGCTAAGGTAGCACAATGGAACTAGGGCGCACGCGTCTGCACGGCGTCTAGTTAGAGTCGCATGGTTTTCATATGTTGAACAATTGGTTTACTTTTGAGATACTGTTTTGAATAAGCTTCCGCTGTAAACGGGAATTTTAAACATTGTTTTGAAATTACATTATGTTCATGTTAGACTTGTTTATTGTGATCGTTGGTTTGGATCCTGGTTTGTCATGCGCCTCGCGGTAAAACTCCGCAAGTGGATTTTGAGGGTGTGACACCCCTCACAGATTGAAAATTGCCATTTTGGCCCATATTTAACTGAGTTTCTAACGAGGGACAAAAACTCAGTTAATTCTGAGGGGCATTTTCGTCCTTTCATGTTCTTCCCCTGTTTTAAAACCACGTTTAAACCTTTCTTCTTCATCATTTGACCTTCTTCTTCTTCCTCTCAATTCAAACCTAATTCCCAAATCATACAAACCCTAATTCCCAATTCAATTTCGATTAATATATACTATTGTGGATTTCGATCCTGAACACACGTATGATAGTATATATCATACAAACCCTAATTCCCAAATCATAGACGATGATATTCTGCAAATGTGGAGCTCCTACTATCATACGTGTGTCTTCCATCTCTGCAAACCCTAGTAGGCGGTTTTTCTGCTGCAACAAGAAGGGGAGGACCTGTGGTTTTGTTTGTTGGGCTGAACTACCCTTGGGTCAGATTCCTAGTACTAGCAATGATAGTGAAGAGAATGAAGAACTGACACTCAACAACACAGCATTGCAGGCCTTGGTTGGGACACTCAAATCCGAGAACAAGAAGCTGAAAACTTATCTATGGATGACTTGGTTTGTAATCATCATGTATTTTATCATGTTTTAGTTCAATGTTGGTTGTTTTGTATTGATAAGAACTCAATGTATGGTGTTTCTTATTTTAATGATCAGTTATTGTTCAAGTTGTAATGTTTGTTTGCAAATGTTCAATTTATGTTGTTTTGTAACAATCCAAGGTTTGTAATGATCAAACAGAAACATACTAAAGCATACAAAACAGAAACAAACAAAAGCATCCATTTTGACCCATTTGTAATGTATGCTTGCAAACATAACAAAGACATTGCACATTGATCAAAACAGAAACAAACAAAAGCATCCATTTTGACCCATTTGTAATGTATGCTTGCAAACATAACAAAGACATTGCACATTGATCAAAACAGAAACAAACAAAAGCATCCATTTTGACCCATTTGTAATGTATGCTTGCAAACATAACAAACACATTGCACATTGATCAAAACAGAATCCACTAAAGCATCCATTTTGACCCATTTGTAATGTATGCTTGCAAACATAACAAACACATTGCACATTGATCAAAACAGAATCCACTAAAGCATCCATTTTGACCCATTTGTAATGTATGCTTGCAAACATAACAAACACATTGCACATTGATCAAAACAGAATCCACTAAAGCATCCATTTTGACCCATTTATAATGTATGCTTGCAAACATAACAAACACATTGCACATTGATCAAAACAGAATCCACTAAAGCATCCATTTTGACCCATTTGTAATGTATGCTTGCAAACATAACAAACACATTGCACATTGATCAAAACAGAATCCACTAAAGCATCCATTTTGACCCATTTGTAATGTATGCTTGCAAACATAACAAACACATTGCACATTGATCAAAACAGAATCCACTAAAGCATCCATTTTGACCCATTTGTAATGTATGCTTGCAAACAGTCAAAGACATTGCACATTGATGAAACAGAAACATACTAAAGCATCCATTTTGACCCATTTGTAATGTATGCGTGCAAACATAACAAACACATTGCACATTGATCAAAACAGTCATAGCAACTAAAGAAACATTGATTACCATTACAGTCATAGCAACATTGCACAATGTACAATACATACTAAACATACTAAACATACTACTCTCTGTTGCAACATTGTGCATTACAATAGACATCCATATTCCATAAACCTAAACCCTATACAGTTAAGACTTGCAAATCCTATACAAAAAAGGGGCATCATATGTATATTCATCCCTGATCACTATATATATGCATCAATTAATTTTTTGCAAATCCTATACAAAAAAAGGGGCATCATATATATATATTCATCCCTGATCACTATATATATGCATCAATAACACTTGCACATCTAGCTATTTGGAGCATGCTCCCATCTACCCCCCACTCGGCGTAACTTGAACTTTAGTGTTTTTGATGTACCTTGATCACCTAGTTCAGACAGCCTCTTCATCTTCAAAGATTCTCCATCTGATGTACCTTCATCATTGTCCAGTTGCATCTTTTCTTGTGACAACAAATGGCCACAATATTCAGCTAACCGATCCAAGGCATCTGGGGGCATTAGAACATTTGGAGGACGGGTAGACAACTCCATGATTGCTTCAACTGCCACCTTCTCAGCTTTGCTAAGATTGATTGGTTGCAATGATGATGCCATTATGATAAGGGTTTAGGGTGAAGAAACAGGGGTAGCAGAGGAAACAGGGGTTTAGGGTGAAGAAACAGGGGGTGAAGAAACAGGGGTAGCAGAGGAAACAGGGGTTTAGGGTGAAGAAACAGGGGTAGCCGAAGTGTGTTTGTGTAGTGAGTTATTATTATTAGTGATAATAGAGGAAACATGATGAAATGAAGTTCGGGCATCCCAATACAGATCACATCAGCAACTGACAGGAGCCGCCAATTCAAGTCTGACAGCAGCTGAAGTCCGCTCATGATTACATTATAATCAATTTCACCATTCAATGGTCTTAACCCAAAGTCTAAATCCTCACCTGGAACTTTAAAAGAATACCTAAAAATGGAAATATCCTCATGTTTGAATACCGAATTTCTAATACCATTCATCATTGTTGAACGACGAGGATGAGCAGGGAGGATGAGCAGAGAGGAAGAAGTAGAAGAACTTAAACCTTAGGCTTTTATTAGGGGAAGAACATGAAAGGACGAAAATGCCCCTCAGAATTAACTGAGTTTTTGTCCCTCGTTAGAAACTCAGTTAAATATGGGCCAAAATGGCAATTTTCAATCTGTGAGGGGTCATTTTGGCAGAAAAAAAAAGATAACTGACCAAACAAGCAATCTGGGCCAAACCTGAGGGGCCATTTTGGCAATTTACTCTATATATATATAACTTAAAATTTTGTAGGTATATGTTTCGGGTAAACGGGTATTTAGTTTCATGTAATTGGGTCAGATATCACCTAATACCATACCCGTCCCATACCCGTAAAATATATTTTTTCTCAATCCCAAACCCGTCGGGTATGGGAATACTCGTCCCAAAGGCTTCGGGTTTCAAGTACACCCGTCGGGCTCAGGGTTTTTTTTTGCCATCCCTATTTGACTAGACTTAGTTCACTAATATCATTCATATCCGATTAAACCCGGGTAGCCTAGGTTGTGAAGGATAAGGGCCCAGACCCCGATACCATTTGGGCCAAGCCCAAATCCCAGAAGGCCCAAAAACAACCAAACATGCAGGAATGCGCCCGCGCAAGGCTTCGTGCGCAACGCCTATGAGCCAGTGAACGCCAAAAACCATGCAGCTTCTGGTATTTGCCTAACCAGAGCAAACCACTTGCGGACACTCTTTGTAGGGAAAGCCCAGGCGCAAGCCCAATGGTACAAATAATACAAAGGACGATCTATAACAAACCAATCACAACCAAGGGACGTGCAACCAGGTGCTTCTTCAAAGATGAGACAGGAAGCGCACATGACTACGATGGCTAACCAACCATAATCCACCAACATGTGTGCCAAGTGTCATTCCTCATACTAAAAATATGGAAGCTGACATAAGGTACACCTGATATTGATGTCACCCCATGATCGCTCATGACACAAGGGAGACAAGAAGTACGATGACTAAGGTGGTGTTTGTTTTTTCTCCCAGAAGCACTTCTGACCTCTTTTGTCTGCGTCGCGCAGACGCGGGCAGACGTTTGGGCGGGCATTTGTTTTTCGGAAGACATTTCACTCCAAAAGCTCTTCCTGACCTCTTCTTGGTGCAGACTTGGACCAAAGTCTTCTAAGGTCTTCAAAGGTCTTCTCCTCCTTTCTTCTCCTCACCCACCACCACCACCACCCACTACCACCACCACCACCACCGTCACCCACCCACCACCACCACCTAGGATCGTCCACCACCACCGTTCACCACCACCACCGTCCATCACCACCACCCACCACCACCACCACGGTCCAACACCACCACCACCTACCACCGTCCACCCACCACTACTACCACCACCCACCACCGTCCACCACCACTACCACCACCCACCACCACCATCACCCATCACCACCGCGGTCCACCACCACCACCACCACGGTCCACCACCACCCACCACGGTCCATAACCACCACCACCCACCACCGTCCACCACCCACCACCACCATCGTACACCACCACCACCTACCACCGTCCACCACCACTACCACCACCACCCACCACCACCACCCACCACCACCCACCACCACGGTCCAACACCACCACCACCTACCACCTACCACCGTCCACCCACCACCACTACCACCACCCACCACCGTCCACCACCGCTACCACCACCCACCACCACCACTACCACCACCCACCACTGTCCACCACCACTACCACCACCCACCACCCACCACCACCCACCACCACCATGGTCCACCACCACCCACCCACCACGGTCCATCACCACCACCACCCACCACTGACCACCACCCACCACCACCGTCCACCACCACTACCACCACCACCCACCACCGTCCACCACCACTACCACCACCACCCACCACCACCACCACGGTCCACCGTCCACCCACCACCACCACTACCACCACCCACCACCGTCCACCACCACCCACCACCACCACCACCCACCACCGTCCACCCACCACTACCACCACCGTCCACCACCACCCACCACTATGGTCCACACCACCACGGTCCACCCACCACCACCACCATCTACTGTAACACCCCAACCGATGGCGGAAACATCGGGATGTCACGTATTGATGATTGTTCAGTAGCTCATGGTAAATAATAAATTTCATTATATGATTTAAATAATTTACATATAATTGTTCTACAAGAATTCCTACATCAAATTGAATAAAACTATGCACACATCTTCAAGCAATAATTCAAATCTTCAAGCAAGTAGAACCTGAAACATGTTAAGTTGAAAATATTTTGGGTCAACAAAAGTTGGTGAGAATTACATAGGTTTTGATAATCGAATAAAATTGTTGTGCAATTCATGTGTCATGGCAATCTAGTCCATATGCGAAAACATACTAGAAGTAAATCGAGTGCATAATCAACCATTGTGACTGTTGTATTGTGGTACATCCCATACGCTCATGGTTCACTCGTTTATATTGCAGTAACAAACACCCACGCAACCTTTGTAGGAGGCACGTATCCGGGTGGGATTGTCAGTCCAATAGATCTATCAATGTATACCGTCGGCTGATGAATGTTTATGCTAGAATTGTGCTTACCCTAGTCATGTTCAAGACATAATGCAACATAGAAATACACATAGACACATTGATGATTGAATTGCATAAATAATGTTGTAACATGTTTCACCCCAAAAATGGTGATAAATAGAAAAGGGGCTATGTAAAACTCACCTTAGCAAAATATTATATCTGTTGAAAAATTGAATAGTGGTGTTGCCCAAATGTGTCAAGTATCACCCTATAATAAGGTAATAAATATGTCTAAGTCTATCTAGTCTACAAATGTATAAGTTCTAGGGCTTCGAATTTGGGGATAAATGCTCGTTTGATTAATATTAAAAATGTTTGATAATTGAGAGAAATTTAGTAAATAAATAACCAAAAATCTTTTTATGAAATTTAAATCTAGGATGGTCACAATAATGTGTTTAAAGTATAAAAATAATTTTTATAAAATTATTTTCTTTAAAATAGAATATTAATTCTATTTATAACAAATTGTCAAAATTTAACTTTAATATTTAAAAATACTAAAATTAAAGAATTATTAGTTTAAAATTATATTTCTGTTCTAAATATTCAGAAATAATTTGTATAAAATTTTGGTGCAAAAATATTAAAAATTGAATTTATTATGATTTAATTATGATTAAAACTAACAAAAATTGATTAAAAATATTAAATAAATGATTTTTCTGAAATAAAAATCATTTCAGAAAAGTTTATCATTATATAAACTCAGAATAATTTTTGTGGAAATTTATAAGATCGTTTTGATATTTTTATAGAATTTTATAAATAAAATGGAATAAACTTGATTTATTTATTATATATATTAAATAAATGAATTTTTGAAAACTAAAAATTGGAAGTTAAACTTTTTCATTAGATTAACTTAAAATAATTTTTGTAGAATTTTTAAAAGAGTTTTAATATTTTAAAATGAATTTATAAAATATATGTAATATATATAATTAATCTTGATTTAAAAGAAAAAAAAAACAAAACAAAAATGAAGATTTTGCCCTAGCCGGGACTCGAACCCGCGTGGTTCATGGACATGGCACCAGACACAACCACTTGGTCCAGACCAGTGGTTGTGTTGGTTTCTTGTTTATCAAAAATACATAACATAACAGACATAGTGTTCTCCCCCAATTTATAAACCTACGAGCCCTAGAATCTGCAATTGGTTAAATCACACAATGTTAACCCAATTAATCATGGGGTAAAAATTGTGTGAAGGCCGATCAATGAAACCCACAAACAAAATTAGGCTTACAGTGCTTAATCGTAAACGAATGATAAGTCAACCCTCGTAGTCAAAATGCGAATAGAAACCCACGATCAGTGAACTTTTAAGAGAAATTGGAGGTTGAGTTGAGATGTTCGGCGAGTGTAGCAGATTAGGGGGTGTTCAATTTATAGGGTAGTGGTTTGGTGTTCGAATTGGCAATAGTTGACCTTGTCGTTAATGTTGACGCGTCAAGGATCAATTTGATAAACAATTAAATGTTAATTGATGAGTAGATTACGCGTATTATCTTGTAATTTCCATAACACGAACCATTTAATCAATTGTTTCCAAATTCATGTTCAATTAAAGTCAAAAGTGGAGAAAAAGAGAGCAGTTCGCGCGCTGGTTCATAGCAGCGAGCAGTAGCAGAGGTTTAAAAAGGCCTTATATACAATTAGAACCGTGATAATTCATGAGATGGGCTGTGGCTCAACTGGTGGGGACGTGTGTGTGGGTGTGGCTTGGCTCCGGTTCGAGCCTCAGAAGAAGCAGCCTTTTCTTTTTTTTTTTACAGTAAAGGGGAGGGGTAGAAAGGAGTTGGGCCGGCCTGATGGGCCTTGGGCCATGCTGTGGGCTCCGAATAAGGTAAAGGGATGGGTTGGTATTGTAGGTTGGGTTTAGGCATGGTTGGGCTCAAATAAGGGTGTCCATATAATACTCAATAAAATATGAAGTATTATTATTATTATTATTACTATTATTATTATTATTATTGTTATATATACATGTATATATATATATATATGAATAATTATCATTGTATTAGGGTTCAAAATGCCACAAAAATAGTTAGATGTAAATAGTAATAAAACTTGTCGTTTTTATCCAAATTATACGTAACGTACAACTATTTAATGCGAAATGTTACATCTACCACCAGACTGCTGTAAAAACTTAGTTTGTTTACATTTAAGTTTATTTCAGCAGCCTGCAGACGTTAACAAACAAACAGTCTTCTTCTTGCAGACTGCAGACCTTTGGTCCACCTCTTCTCCTGCAGATGTCTGCAGATGTGGTCCGTAGACTACAGACCTTTTCCTGTAGAAAAAACAAACAGCACCTAAGTGGCTTGACCAATCAGACGTCTCGGATCCACGTCATCCTTGAATTCCACTAACGGCTACCAACAGATAAGACAATAGTACTTCTAGAAAGCTACTTTTGGCCAATCAGTGGCATGCAGTCAAGTCTCCACCTGCGCGGACGACACATGTCTAAGGCAGAGAGGAGCCATTGACACCTCACTAAAACCTTCTCACTTCTCTCGACTATAAATAGGCCACTTGGCCAAAAGTAAAACTCATGCAATATCAACGACGAGACACACTTGACTCAAGCTAATCAATTCTGATTATCTTTATCAAAACCATTTACTGATTCTCACGTCGATGGTAGTCAAGAGAAGAACCGCGTTATCCCCCTTCTCTTGACGAGCTCACGGTATTCTTGTATTGCAGGTTTACAAATCATGTCGGAAGTTTAACAAAGGACCATCTATGGAATCATTAGTCTAATACCCTAACCGGTTTTACACTCGTGTTTCTTCAGGTTGATTTTTATCAATGTCTACGTAGCATGTCTTGTTTTCCAAACCTATATCTTTGATTAATGTGGAGATATCTCCAATATGTTTAGTGCACAAATCATAATATGTGCTCTAAGGTATATATTACATAGCTCTATCGGAATGTAACAACTCACTTAACTGTAAAACATATAGTATCTTGTTTTGAAGAGCTCTGATGAAATTTAAGACATTTTTCTTTTCTTTTTTTTTCTCTAAAAGTGGTCATTAGAAGCCTCACTAGTTGCCAATGCACTAGGATTTAAGATACTGGGAAAAGAATGTCATCTTGGACTTGTTTTTGCTTGCTCGAGTGATGACTTTATAGGAAGTTACCCATTTTTGACACTTTCACATTAACACGCTTAACTATAAAGCTCTGTTGCGATCTATAGCACATACACACAGACGTGTCGGTAGCTTAATCTTGTGTTTTATAATTACAAGAATTATAATTATAATGTGTATTAAACAAAATTGTCAGAAGTTCTGGACTTATTCAATTTTACTTTCCAAGTTGTGTATATCCTAAAAGTTCTTTGGAATGTTTTCATGTATTCTTTTTCCTCAACCATATCATGTTAAGAACATCACGTTACACTTTGTGCATTATTAAAATATGACGTTATTGTTAATACCATAAGAAACTAAAGAGTAGTTGCATATTACCACCAAGCAAATAAACAATAAGAAAATCATGATGGTTTTACCTAAGGATCAATTTATTGGATAATTATTCTTTTTCTTATATTTTATCAATTGTCGTTAAAGTAATATTAAGTAGCAGTTATAATGAGCTAAATGTATATATAAAGCTACAGACACTAGCTTCAAATCACCTGCTACTTTATCAAACATACTTTAATTTAGAGTGAATTAAATAAATCGCCCTTTATGTTTGTATCGAACTGCAAATCATGTCCTTTAATAAAAATTGAAAAAATTATACTTTATATATTAATAATGATACAAGTTATATATCCTTTAGGCTTAACCCAGTTTGAAAACATAGTTATCTCTGAACACGTGCACCCCACGTGAGGGCAATGTCATCCTTTCACCATAAAGAACCCTCCCACCTCAATGAAACCCTCAATCTTCCCCCCTTTCTTTCTCAGATTATCCCTAACGTTTCCCCTTCTTCTTGAAAACCCTGAAGTTCTGATCATCAACAATGATGGCTAGAGAAATCGAGGGTGAAGGATGGTACTTACGAGAAACACTCAGTGACGATGATGTTATTCAACTATACGGTAATGGTAACAAATAAAAAACAATTTTTTTAGCTATGTTGTTTTTGGCCTAACTTCAATTTTTTTTTGAAAAATGCAGGTGGAAGCCCTACTCTTTTCAGCTTAAAGATTCATCATGGTGACAGATTAACAAATCTTCCACGTCGTACTTATGTAGCAGGTAAGGTTAATGTTATGGACTTCATTGATGTGGATATGTTCTCCGTGCACGAGGTTGATCTTATGATGAGCTTGTTAGGTTACTGCTACTGATCACATATATTACCATTTCTGTGAACTTGGAAAAGATTTAGATGATGGGCTTTTAGATCTTAGCAGTGACATGGATGTTTTAAAACTGGGTCAATATGTGGCAGAGCACAATATCATTAATGTGTATACCATACATGGGTCAATATGTGGCAGAGCACAATATCATTCTGGAATCTGAAGATGGTCGGGTCAGAGATTGAGGAGTTCACTGCTAGGCACAACGAGTTGGCTGTGATTTGCCCCGGTTTGGCTACACCGGAGTACCAGAGGATTGAGCACTACGTTGATGGGTTAGTGTTGGAGATTGCTGGGCATGTTGCTGCGGCGAACCACACCACTATGTTGGCCATCGTTCGGGCAGCTCACAAGCTGACCAACATGAAGGTTGTTGAGGGCGTTTTACCTCCAAGGGGTGCTGCTGTGAAAGCCCCTGCGGACAACAAGAGGAAGTGGGAGAGTGCTAGGAAGAGCGCTGGGTCGTCCCAGCCACAGGCGAAAAGGCAGGATGTCGCGGGGTCGGCATCTGAACAAAAGACTGGGGGTTATGTTGGAAAGAGCCCAAAGTGTAACACGTGTGGGTATCATCATGTTGGGGGTTGTGATGGTTTCGATGTAACCGTTGTCAGCAGGTCGGTCACTTGGCTAAGGATTGTAGGATCAACCCTCAGCCAAAACAGACTCAAGCGGTTGTCCCTGCTCCTGCTCCTCGGGGAAACCATGGGTGTTTTTACTGTGGAGAGACTGAGCACTTCAAACGTGATTGTCCTAAGCTGAAGCAAGGCGAGGGTGGCGGTCGAACTGCTCCGGCTTGTGCTTACGTCATTGGTGCTAGGGAGAACGTGGAGGACCCTGACACTGTTACTGGTGAGTCTTCTTTTCTTGATTCTCGTTATACTCGTGTTCATTCTCATTTATATTGTTTGGCGTTTCGTATCCATCATGTGTCATCGTTCTTGTACTTGGTCATCATTTTGCATTCATGGGTCTGATGTGGGTCCTTTGGATATGATACTTGGACGGTACCGGTGTGTCATTTATACCGATCACAGTAGTTTCTAGTAGGCCTTCGATCAGGAGGATTCATTGCTTCGTATTCACCTCGGGGAGGGCGGTTCCTCGGCGTTGGGTATTTGTTGTTATCATTCTTCGTTCGTCGTTAATATTTCATTTGCATTCTGGGAGACGTTACTTGGGTTAGGCCGGCACTCATTACTGTTGAAGAGTGAATCTCGGGACGAGATTCCTTTCAACAGGGGGATGATGTGACAACCGGGAAAATTTTTCTTTTTATCGCTTCATTCTCTTTGACTTCGGGAAAATTTCGGGACGAAAATTCTTTCAACAGGGGGATGATGTGACACCCGACATGTTTAGGTCAACATTTTATAAACACATAAAGTCTACCTTAGCGAGAAACGTTTATTAAACATACTTAACGGGGTCAGATGAGTCGGAACACAGTCCGTATTGTCCAGGGTTCAATGATTTGGAGGGTCATTTGGGTTAATCATACACACATTACGAGTCCCGTTGGTGGTGAATTACATAAACTAGAATAAGTGTTAAGCGTAGATGAATTCGTATGTGGTGGATTATATGCAAATACGTGTTAACGATGTCTAGATGATTATCCATGCTTATATATGCTTAACATAGGTTAAGGTTGCATGTTCATGTGTTAGGATGTGTTTAAATGCGTTAAAACGACAAAACTGGAAAACCTAGAAAACATGGGTCTTGGTTCGACCCATAGCGTGGGGGCGAACCTGGGATGGGAAAATAGTTTAAGGTTCATTCGACCAATGTGGGTACCTTCGACCCTGTTCAGGGGGCGAATGTGGACTGGGTATAAATACCACACTTTGTCATTTTTCACCATTTCACAAACCCTAAACGTCTCTAAACACTCTCTAGCAACTTTAATCATTGGGGAAGGATTTTTTACTCTTGTTTTCCATAATCTAACCTACAAAAATCTTCTAAACAAAGATCCAAGGTGTGTTCTTCATCCTAAATCCTTTTTAAAGCATTTTGATTCGTTTTCATTAAACCCCAAGAGTCCAGATCTGATTCAAACATGTTTTCATGGATAAAAACCTTCCTAACATCATTCTAAACAAAACCTATTCATAAACAATGAGTTTTCATACAAATTAACATGTGTTAATGATGTTTTATGTGGTGTTATGTATTGTTTGATGATTGACTACTGTATAGATGTTATAACAATGATCTAGGACTATTATTGATGATGATTTATGATTGAGATAGGTTACAATTGATTATTGATGATGTTTTGCTCATTTTGGGGATTTTGGGTTAGATCTAGGGCTTGTTCATGATGATAGTGATAAGGATATGATTGGGGGTTTCTTGTTCATGATAATCTGAGTATATTAAGTTGATTATTGATTGATTTCAGAAAGTTTCCTAATTGGGTAAAGATTGCATGCATTTTGGTGCGTTTTATGAAGTTTTGCAGCAAAGGGTCGAACGTGGAACTCATTCGACCCTTCGTGGGGTCGAATGTGGCTTTAATGGTTCGAACGAGGCTTCTGGGGGTCGAACGTGGCTTCTGGGGTTGAACGTGGCTTCTAGGGGTCAAACGTGGCTTCTGGGGGGTCGAACGTGGCTCCTAGGGTTCAAATCTAGCACCATAGGGTCGAATGTGGGCGGCTGGGGTCAAATTAACACGTGTTAGAGTCGAATTAACATACGTTAAGGTCGAATAAACATATGTTAGGGTCAAATAAACATGTGTTAGGTCAAATAAACATGTGTTAGGTCAAATGAACTTGCGAATAGGTTGAATGAACATCATAAGGGTCGAACCAGAAGCCCTTGGGGGCGAACCAAACACAGAACACTCCCGATTCGACCTTACGACTTCGTATATGCGATTTTTTATGCAAACTAAGTGTTTTATGCTTGAAACTTATCTGTTAACCTTATGTGCATGACTAATTGATGTAATGGGTCACCAACGGGATGTCGGGTCTGTCTGGTATGTCTGGTTAACGTTTAAACGCACTTTTTAACACACGTAGTCAAGATCTGGACAATCGGGGACTAGTTAACCTTCGGGTTAGTAGTCAATACACTTATTCAAACTCATTGATAGGTTGTCACTAAGTTGGGTCATCATACACGTGTTGGAATTCTAAGTATCTGAAGGCGCACTCTAAGGTGAGTTTCACGGCCCCTCTTTTATACTTTTTTCTCTCGGGGGAGAAACATGCCACACGTTTTAACAATGCAACGATTATGTTTTGAAAACGTAACTCTTATGGAACGTAACACTTTTGGAAACATAACACTTTTAGAAACATGGCGCTTTTTGGGAATGTAACTCTTTAGAGAGATGTGACACTTTTGACACTTGGCGTTTTTAAACATTGGCACTTGGCATTTGGCACTTATTTACTATACGATGCAACCCAAAGTCCCTATTGAAACTATGAATGTGCGGGGCACAACGGGGGAAATGTGGATAGATCTATTGGGCGTGACGAACCCCACTCGACGGCTGGGAGCCGGGCGGGTGCATATTGTCTCTACTTGACACTTGGCACTTAAACATGGGCAGCACTTTGAGCAACGCTTGTCAGTAATGGTTTCAGCGACACAATCGTAGTAGTAAGGGAACGTTTGTTATTTACTTAGAGGTTTTGCACACTTGGTACTTTTGAGATGAAGCTCTTTACGCTTGAAACGTTTTGTGAACTTAAAACCTGTGAACTCACCAGCATTATATGTTGACATCTTTTTGGCATGTTTTCTCAGGTCGCTAAGGTAGCAGCATTGATTTTAGGCGCACAGATTCGCACTTGCGTCTAGGATCATGTCTCACATTTTGGATTGTTAAACTTTAAACTTATGTCACATCGTTATTCAGTTTTGTAAAACTAAATTTGCTTCCGCTGTGTTTCGAATCATAGTTTTTAAACTATTGCATGGTTTGATTTACGTATCTTTTCACATATAGTTGTCGTTCGTTGTGACCGTTGACTTGGATCCTGGTGTGTCACGCGCCTCGCAGTAAAACTCCGCAAGTGGAAATTTGAGGGTGTGACATTTTTTTCCCCACCAACTTAAAAATCACTAACAATTGAAGAGATTGATGATTGTGGACCATTTGCTATTATCCTAGCTAGAACTTTGTTTAAAAGTGTGCATTATAGTGAACTAGGGCAATCCAGTGGGGCTAGGCAATCTAGTGGGATAGGGTCGTCTAGTGGTATAGGCCAGTTTAATGTAATGGAAGAACAGACTATGCCAGAGGTTGAATTTGAACAACAGACTAGGATAGGGGTAGAAGAGGTTGAATTTGAACAACATTTTAGGATAGACGATGTGTTAAAGATGATGTGCTAGATGATGATGATGATGATGATGTGCTAGAAGATGATGATAATGCACATGTCAATGGTGATAGCGATATAGACAGTGATTTCATTGTTGATGAAGAGAATACTTTTGTGGATTATGAAGTTAATATGAGAGATTACATGTTGGATATTGACTTAGAAGTGGTAGACAATAACTTTAGTCATCATTATCATCATGTAGATGCAGCAGAAGAAATGTTAAACAATGATGTATTTCCTAGTGACTCAGATTCTGTTGGTATTGATCAGTTATGTGGGCAAGTCAAAGAAGGCAAGGAAGAGATCAGCTATGGAAGTGGAGGAATTGACCCAAGGTGGAAAGTTGTCCAAGAAAAACACTAAAGGAAAGTGTGGCAAGTGTGGAAACATAGGCCACAATAAGAGGACATGCAAAGGGCAGGGTCAAGAAGCTTAGGGTAGGTTTCAAACTGTTGGGTCTTGTTTTGGTTGTCTTGTTTGGTGTTTTGTTTTGCCAGTAGTCTTTTGTGTAGGTTTACAACTATTGGGTGTTGTTTAGATTGTTATTATGCACTCTTGTTTGGTGTTTTGTGTTGGGTCTGAACTTGTGGTTATGTGTTTGGGTCAAATGGTTATGAACCTATCTATTTTCGTATCCTATTATGTACTTGCAGTTATGCAGTTTGTTTTATGAATGGTCTTTTTGTGCAGTTGTGTTTGGGTCAAATGGTTATTATGCACCTTGTCTGTTTGCAGTTGTGTTTGGGTCAAATGGTTATTATTCACTTTGTCTATTTGTAGTTATGCATTTGATATTTGGTATCTTTAGTTAGTTTGTACTCTACACAATGATAATTTTACCAAAAGTTAACATAAACTTCAACTTGCATTACATAAGTTAGACCATTACAACTTACATCATAAACTTCAACCATGACACACTGTTCCTACCATAAGAACTTCTAAAAACAATAAATTACAAACAATATGAAACATATCCAACTAATAAACAACCACCTCATCAATTTCCTTGCATTATCTTGACTTTCATTGATCCTGTGTTGAAGGTTCTTGTTAGCTTGTTCAAGATTTCTGTTTGCTTCCTCAAGATTGTTGTTAGCTTCTTCAAGATTGTTTTTTGCTCAGAGCAGTCCTGGGATGATGTCCAAACATCTTTGACAAGGCTCATTAAGATCAAACCACCCAAGGAATTGACGTTGTGATCCACGTTTCCTAGGATGATAAGGGCAAGCATAAAATCAACGTCCAAGGTTGCGAGATGTCCACGAGGTGAGGATTATAGCTTCTTTGCCACAATTGCAGAACATTGTTTCAGGATCGTGACTTGGGAGAAGCAAGGTGAACCCTAATTTCAGACAGGTGATTTAGGGAAGAAAAGGGAAGGAATTGGGGTTTTATAAGGTGGGGGTTTAATTTTAGAACTGGTCCTTTAAAGTGAAAGGATGACATTGCCCTCACGTGGGGTGCACGTGTTCAGAGATAACCATGTTTTCAAACTGGGTTAAACCTAAAGAGTATAATGTGTATCATTTTTAAAACATAAAGTATAATTTTTGCAATTTTTTATTAAAGGACATGATTTGTCATTCGATACAAACATAAAGGACGATTTCTATAATTCACTCTTTAATTTAATAGATATATGGGCTCATTAAATAGAGTTAAATTTAAGTGATAATTTTTTTCATTAAATAAAGTTTTGTTTCCAATGTAACCAAGTGATAGATAGCCCGGGTAGTTGGGACATCGTTTTTTGGTCGTTAAAAAAAGGATATATATATCGGATAAGAGAAAGTTCACTGTAAAAAGTAGTTTAACGTAAAAAGGATAAGAAGGATTTTGAGTTTTTGATCAAAATAAATCAATGGATGAGATTAAAATGGGTAATTTATATGTTGAGTTTCTAAAAGAGAAGGAGAATGACAAAATAGGTATAAACCACAATTGTTGAGTTCCACCCCCATTTTTTAAACGTCCATAATTTTTTCATATGACATTATTTTTCTAAAAAAAATATACCATAAAAACAAGCTTTTTATCCTCTTTCATTTGAATACTCCATTGCTATACTTCTTAAAAAAAATTGTTGTGTTTATAACTTGCATTTTATCATGATACAACTTGCGTTTTTTTATCGGATATAACTTTCTTCTTTTTTATCAGGTATAACTTTCGTTTTATCATGTATAACTTGCGTTTTATCATTTATAACTTGCGTTTTATCAGGTCATCTTATAAGGTATAACTTGCGTTTCTAAAATGCAAGTATACCCTCAATAAAATGCAAGTTATCAACCCAACATTTTTTTTTAAAAGTATAGCAATATGGTATGCAAATGAAAGAGGATAAAAAACTTATTTTTATGGTATAGGTTTTTTTTTTTCAAAAAATAATGTCGTATGAAAAAGTTATGGTCATTTTATTAATAGGGGTGAAACTTTAATGACATAATGAATTTACCATCATGCCCCTGATTATCTAATTTAATCTATGGCTAATAATCCTTCTTATACTTTTTATGCTAAACTAATTTTTACGTTATCCTCAATCTATCAGATAAAGGGATAAGGATTAAAGTGCTTGGCATTTACATACTTTTATGACCAGTATTATTAAGGTTAATCTTTCCCTTAGACTATTTGGAGTGGTTTCGGTGGAGTACCTCGGGAAGCTGAGGTGGACTCGGCACCAATTTGGAACACCGCCCCCCTTTATTTTTCGGGAAAATCAGGGAAATCTCCCCCTTTTTCCTGAGCGCTCCCATTGGTAAAAAAAAAGTGACTGTTGCAAATTGTAGCCGTTGGTTTTTATTTATTTATTAACTAAAGTTTATATATATATATATATATATATATATATATATATAACCCAAATCAATTTCAAAACAAAACACACCACATTTTACTCTACAATCCACACCACCATACAACATTTTATAAACGTTTTCATCTACAACTTTTTATAAAAATCCAATTGTGTAGTGATGAATTCATCGGAGGAGGAAGAAAACACGTTAAACGTTTACGTTGGTGCGATGATGGAAACGACGAAAATTTTAGCCGAGTTGGAAGACGAAAGCGATAGTGAATCGTCTTCGGTACCAATGACACAGAGCGCGACGTTTAATAGAGATCGTGAGGGTATGTTTTATATTTTTTGTTAATATGTTTTTTTTTTTTTTTTGTTAATATGTTTTATATTTTTTGTCAATATGTTTTATTTTTTTAATATGTTTTATATTTTTTATAACATCCTTGAAAATTTTATTATATGTTTTATATTTTTTAAAGGTGTACATGAACGTTTGGTTGCCGACTATTTTGATGAAGACTGTGTGTACACTGATGAACAGTTTAAGCGTCGTTTCCGAATGAGTAGAAGATTGTTCGAAGAAATTGCCGATGATTTAGCTATTTACGATGAATTTTTTACACTAATATGGGATGCTAGAGGGAAACAGAGTTTTACAACCCTACAAAAATGCACGTCTGCAATTCGTCAATTAGCATACGGCACTGCTAGTGATGCATGGGATAAGTATTTAAAGATGTCTCATAGAATGAGTCGGGAATGTTTGTACCAGTTTTGCGAAGATGTCGTGAAGTTATATAGCAAGGTTTATATGCGTACGCCAAGGAAGAGCGACATCGAAAAGATCTACACGCACCATGCAGAGAAACACGGCTTTCCTGGCATGCTAGGAAGTCTTGATTGTACGCATTGGTCATGGCGTAATTGCCCTACCGCATGGAAAGGTCAATTTACTCGGGGTGACGTGGGAGAACCATCACTTATTCTTGAAACCGCTTGCTCACAAGATCTATGGACTTGGCATGTTTTTTTTGGCGTTGCAGGTTCGTGTAACGATTTAAATGTTCTTGCAAGATCTCAGATTTTTGACCCCGTGATTAGAGGCACCGATCTTGATGATTCTTTTTGGCTCAATGGCGTAAAATATAAGCATGGGTATTATCTTTGTGACGGCATATACCCAAGCTACTCATCTATTGTGAAGACAGTTGTGAATTCTACTGATGAGAAAAGGAAAAAGTTTGCGAGGTGCCAAAAAGCGGCAAGAAAAGACGTCGAACGATTACTCGTCTATTTTACTTTGTGAACTTTAGTTTGTATTTTTTTTTTAAATTTATGAAATTTGTTTTTTATGTTTTTCCATTTTTTTTAATTTTCACGGTTTTTTTATTTATTTTGACGGTTTTTAATTTATTTTTTTTAAATAATTATGAAATATAAAATATATAATTAAATAAAAAGGAAAAAGAATAAAAAAAGGAAGGGGGAATGAGGGAATTGGGGGAAACCATTTCCAAACTTTGAGGGAGAAAATAAGGGAAATGATGTGACGCTGATATGACAGTTAAGGGAGTTGGGGGAATATGGTACCACACCATATAGTCTTATATGCTCATATACATCATAACACGTCACCAATACATTAATCTTTCTCTCTTGACGAATTATTTTGTCTACTCTATCATCATCATCATCATCATCATCATACTCAGTTAATCCTACCAATAGCAAAAGCTAAGGTAGGGTCTGAGGAGGGTAAGATGTAGACAGTCTTACCTCTACCCCGTGGGAATAAAGAGGCTACTTCCAATGAGACCCCCGGCTCAATAATGGTTTTGTATCAAGCCTTGGACATAAGGCATATAACATTTAGCAACCGGGACAAACCCGATTGGTGCATGTACCCCCCTGTCTTTTGACTATCAACACCACCACCTGATTCATGATTAACCGTCCGTTATTTTTAACGTTATTTTCACGAAATTAGTAAAATAACGTTAAAATTTTGTCTACTCTATGAGTGATCTTAATCAAGTACAATATCGTTTGTGTTCCATGTTGGTTCGTGAGCTCCAACCATCTACTCTAATACTCGCTTTCTAGAACGTTACATATGTAAAAGAAGCTAAAAAATTAATTTTACAGATCTTTTGGGTTAAAATAAAAGTGATAGTTGCCAAAAGGTCCAAAACATTTTATGGTACTAATTAGAAAATTTGGGTATCACTTGTGAGAACCGGTCCAAATCTATTTTTAGATCATACATGTTTGAATAAATTGAAATCGAACCCGGTTGGGTCGAAAACAACCTAACCACCTGCTCTGAAAAGAGATTTATTCATTTACGCTGTGTTCCTGAGTTAACTTAACAGGGGAAAAGAAAGGAAAGAAGAAGATGATGGGTGTTCCTGAGTTTTTGTCAAAGAAAAGGAAATGAAGGGAAAGATGAAAATGGTGTTTCAGAGTTCATTTATAGGAGGAAGGGAAGGGAAAAGAAGAGAAAAACACACCAATTATCATCCTCCCAAATTGGGAGGAAATGAAAGGAAAAAAAGGAAGAAGAAGGGGAGAAGAAAAGAAAAGAAAACCCTCCCGTTCTTTTCTTTTCCATTCATTACTGAACTGGGGAATACAACGATAATATAAAAACAAAACTAAATAACTTAAAAAAGGTCAAAACCGAAAAAAAATAACCAATAAATTGCTGCCATCTGGCAGCTAACACTATTTATCAAACTTAGAAAACTAACATATAGGATAATGTGATTTCGTCGCTATTACGTGGTGGACAACTAGACACGTGGCATTCCATGGAAACAAAGACCGCAAATAACGTCATCTGAGTCATGAATCATTCAGTAACTATTTGTTTTTTCACACAGTTGCCACAGTTGTTCGCGATAAAAAAAAACTATTTGTTTTTTCACACAGTTTTTTTTATTTGTGAGCTCCATACTTGTTTGGTCATAACACAGCAAATCACCAAGAAATTAGTATTTCTCTCTTATTTGGCGAATTAGTTTGTTTTATCTAAGAGTGATATTAATCAAGAACAGTACAGTTTGGTTTGCGTTCCATGTTGATCAGACAATTCCAACCATCAACTCATTTTAATGCCAGAAAGTTACATAAGTAAAGAAGCTAAAAGTTATATTTAGAAAATCTTTTAGGTTGAAACAATAGAGATCGTTACCAAAACAATTCATGGTACTAATCACAATATTTGGATATAAGTTGTGAGAACCGGTTTAAATCTATTTTGTGATCATGAATATTTGAATATATATTAATGAGAAATATTGCATCGCTAATGCACGACCAAATTTAGGGGGAGTGGCACTCCACTGAAAACTTTTTCACTTCAGTGATTTCTACCAATCTTGCACTGCCAAATTACTTCACTATTTTAGTTCACTGAAACAGTTTTTTGGAGGCAGCACTTAACTAATTATTTACCCAACTATCAATTATTTTCACACATATAATAACAACAACAACAACAACAACAACAACAACAACAACAACAACAACAACAACAACAATAATAATAATAATAATAATAATAATAATAATAATAATAATAATAATAATAAAACCAAGGAAACAAGAAACAGAGTCAACAAAGTCATCTTCTTCTTCTTTCCTCATCTTCTTCATACACCACCTTTAATTGTGAACCAACAGGTCATCATTATCATCTTCTTAACTTTCACAACTTAAAATCTTTGCTTTATAAGAGGTCAAAGACCAAAATTTAGGGAAATTTGGGGAAATCAATAAGAGGGAGAGAGAGAGAACCCGTGTGTTAGATAGTTACCGAATTTGGTTCACAGATTCACTACCAGCACGGGTGGCGACAGTGTTACCGTGCTAGTAGTGGGTACCCGTGACCAAATCGGTAGACGCCCCGTCCCCCCTTAGACACTGGTATTTAATGAAAACAAAGACTACTAATATATCATGAAAACGCCCCACCCTTAAATGGCGTGGTGGTGTATGGGTAATATTATAGGTGAAAGGTGAGGGGTTCGATCCCCATAAGATGTAGACAATTTGCTGTTAAAAAAAATGTTTCGTGAAAATAAAGACCGCTAATAACATCATTTGCTTTCGTGAATCATCAAGTAAATCTTCATTTTTCTTTCACATTTTCTATTTGTCCGCTCCGTACTTGTTTTGTTTTTTTTATTCTTTTACAATCGTCACATGTACAAAAGAACCCATCTTATCATAAATATATTATATAATCGAAACCACTAGATATTTAACTGTTAAATATTAGAGTAGCTTTTGTAACGGGCAATCAGCTGTGTCATCATTTTTTTCTGAATAGCGAACTCTAACATAATAAACACGAAATCTCCCCCCGGCGGGTTGAGCCCCAAAATACTCTTTATACTATTTAAACCTAAAATATATATTTTTAACGACAAATTTGAATTACTGACGGACTACTATAGTATCATAGTGTCAATATTAGCGAAACCATCCAATCATATCTATCTCAATTATACAACAATGGCTAAACACCAATTCAAAAAAAAAAAAAGAAAACTCAATAAATATTAAAAAAACCCTCCTCTAAAAATGGAACCCATGACCAAATAATAAGGCTATGGGGTGTGGAGACATGAGAAATGTCATGTCTTCATGCCACCTAGGCAAGGTGATGTCTTAATATGCTTGAGACATGGGTGGGGTGTGGAGACATGATAAACCCATGTCTCAAGCATTTATTATTATTATTTTTTATGAATTTTAATTTTAACTAGTTTTATAAAACTAACAAATAAACAAAATAAAATTCAAATAAATAGTAGATTTAAAATAAAAATTACAAACCATCCTAAAAATTAAAAAAAATTACAAATCATCCTAAAAATTAAAAAAAAAAAAAAAACAAACCATCCTAAAAATTAAGTAGCAAAATACTAATCGTCGATTCCGTTGTTCCATATATATTCGATCAAGTCGGCTTGTAGATGATGATGATGGATGTGTTCGTTACATAACGCGAAATCGTTTAACTCTTGTTGCGCTTCGTCATCCGGAATAGTATTCTCCTCCACGACATTTTCATCGAACTCACAAATAGCTCGGCCTTCGTCTTCAATGATCATGTTATGCAACAAGATACAAGCATACATACAATAACGCAGTTTTTTTGGTGTGAAAGCACGTGCCGGATTTGCGATGATGTGCCATTTCGTTTGTAGAACCCCATAAGTTCGTTCGATATCCTTTCGCGCCGCTTCTTGAAAATTTGCAAATTTCTTTATTTTTTCGTCGTGAGGGTGCTTAATACTTTTTACAAGTGTAGAATGGGTTGGGTATATTAGATCCGCAAGATAATACCCGTGCTTGTACTCCACCCCCGAAACTGTGAATTTTGAATCCGGACCGGTTCCCTTTCTAACATCGTCAAACACCAATGATTGGTTAAGAACATTAAGGTCGTTATTAGAACCGGGAACATCAAAAAAGGCATGCCAAATCCACAAGTCTTGTGACGCGGCAGCCTCTAAGATAATAGTCGGGTGACCCTGATCGCCTCGATAAAACATGCCACGCCACGCATTAGGGCAATTTTTCCACGGCCAATGCATGCAATCGATGCTTCTAAGCATCCCTGGAAAACCATGCTTTTCGTGATGGAAGTGATCAATTTCTGGATATCGTTCGAGTTTGGTTTTCTCAAATATTTTTTGCTGTAGATCTTGACAACGCGCTTGGAAAACTTATACAAGCAATCACGTGACGTTCTTTCGGACATCCGTAAATACTCATCCCACGAGTCGGATGCCGTACCGTAAGCTAGTTGCCGCAATGCCGCCGTGCATTTTTTATAAGTTGTGAACCCTCGCTGGCCTCTAGCATCGTGCCGTAATGTAAAATACGGGTCACAACTCGCCAAATCATCGGCAATACGTACGAACAATCGACGGCTCATCCGGAACCGCTGCCTAAACATCTCGTCCGTATACACCGGTTGGTCGGCAAAGTAATCACTGATTAATTGCTCGTGTGCACCTACATATATATTTGAAGAAAAATTATACTTTCTAAAAAATAAAGTATCTAAATATATATATTTGAAGAAAAATTATACTTTCTAAAAAATAAAGTATCTAAATATGTATTTGAAGATAAATTATAAACTTACCTTCCCGGTCTCTGTTTATGGCCGCTTGCCTAGGTCGCGGTTGCGAGCTCACCTCGTCTTCCTCCGCCACGATTAGTTGTGCCGATTCACAAACCGCGTTCACTAAAACCCGGTTTTCTTCGCTCGACGAAGATGAGGAATCAATCATTGGTGGGTATGACATTGTTGGGTATTTTTTAAAGAAAGTAGAATAGAGTTTTATGTTGGTTTTGGTTGATTTATGTGGGTTTATTTGGATGGTTGGGTTTATATATTTGGTTTCAGTTTAAAAAATTTAAAAAAAAAACAAAATATAGCCGTTATTAAAACAAGTAGCCATTGGATTAAAAAAAAAAAAAAAAACTATGATTGGTGCGTCTTGTTCTTCTCCAAGGGACGTGGGGACGGGGGAAAAGGGGACGGGGGCAGGGGGCGATGTGGGGGTGAAGAACGGGGCAAAAAGCAAAGGGACGGGAAGGGCGGGCGTCTCCATACCGGGTAGCCTAACCTTTTACCTCATCCTAACCCAAAAAATTAGTACTATTTAACATGAGAATGTACAACAACTAAACACTACAAAATGATTTGACAAGCAGGGATTGACCTTAGGACGTAAAGTACACGCGCTCCAACAGTGAATCAGGGTGCAAGTGACATTCGAAATTAAGAAAAAAATATAGGATATGAAAACCTGAGTAGAGATGCAGTGCCCACATGAACAGCACGAGGACAGTCAACTTGTTATTCACGCTCCATGAAGCGCGAGTGGCGTGTAGAACGTGATGAGGTGGTGATTAGATGAAGGGGTTATATTGAGACACGCGCCAGAGAGTGGTGATTGGACATATTATCCAATCGGGACCCATACGATGGGATCAACGGATTCAGACGTCAATATCTCTTCGGGACCATCATGTCTGGACCCACCACTTAATAATCTATTCTAGAATATCGGCCGTCAATTATTTAACGGAGCTCTTAACGCCGTCTATTTCTCACATCTCCATCTAGATGGTGTTAGTTATGTGTTTGTATCATCCATCCAGAGTAGTGGAGTGATGAAGTGGCTTTTGTTTCACCTATGTAATTAAAGGTTCGATCCTCACTTACATCATTTATGGTTTGGTATCCGGGTGAAGATCGAATACGGGTGGTGCCGGTTCGAATCTGACGAGCAGCGAGGTTTTACCGAGTTCTATAACACTGTCGCGTGCCATCGGGCGGGTGAGGCTCGGGTTTCGCGCATCGGGAGAAGGCGGGGGCGGCTAGAGGTCGAGTAGTCGATTCTTGGGCACGGCGCCCCGCAAAGGTGGTTGCCACACAATTATTCGCCGATAAAAAAAAAAGTTATGTGTTTGTATCGGAGAGCTGGAATTTAATGGAATGGGGTGTTAGGGACCAAGGGGTGCTTTACTGATTTTTTTTTTCTTTCACTAATTTTAGCTAATTATGTAGTGTCAGATCAATTTACTGATTTCCTTCACCGAAACACTTTTTTGGAGACAACACTCCACTGATTCTTTTATTTTTTTTTTAATTTAAATACAAATATAACTTTTTTTAAAAAAATTCACACGGTTTTAACTCCAAACCGTCAGCGCGAGTTAATTTCAACCGTCTCCATCCAACACGATCAAAAATATTTATTTTCATTAATATCGGTCTAATCTAACCGTCAGATTATATTTAAACCGTCAGTTTATGTTTTTTTGTTATTTAATTTTGTTTTAGTTTATTTTTAAAACACACGGTTATAAAATACAATAACAAAAAAAAGGATACACACACGGTTATAGTAAAAAACATATTTTATTTAATTCAAAAAAAAAATTAAAACACGGTTACCAGCACGGTAGATACTACCAGCAAAACGGTTCACGCGAGCACTACCACGACGGTGTGACCGTGCTAGTTGTGGGTACCCCTGACCAATTCGGGTGGCGCCCCGTCCATCCTTAGATTAATCTCTTAATTTGCTTGATTTTCGTAATTTGTTTGAATTGAAATTTCAGTTTCATTTTAAGTGTTTTTTGTGAAGAAATTATAGATAAATTGGAATTGAGTTTATTTTTAGTTCGTTCAAATTTCTTCATGTAAAAGAACTTACACGGGATACATGCACTACTAGAAAAAACACCTTTCTTGACGCGCATTGTGTGTCATGAAAGGGTGTTTATGACACACAAAAGAAAGTCATTATAGGCATGGTCATAAAATTAATATGACATGCACACGTGTGTCATCTTTTAATGACACGCATTAATGACACTCTTTCTTGACACACATTTATGACACGCTTTAATGACACACATTTATGTCACGCTATGCGTGTCATCTTTTTTGACCAAAAAATCTATAAATTACTAATTTACCCTGGATCACACACATATATATACACACACACTTAAATAAAACTATTTCAAAATAAAATACATATATATTAATAAGACGAAGTATGATTTCAAAAAAATTTGGTGTCGATAAATTCGTCGAGACTTAAAATACAAATACAAATACAATTTTACTTGAAAATAAAAGTTGTCACGTAGCTTAACAGTTCTTCGTGAATGCTATTCGTATCCGCATCTGTGTAAACATAGTTCACTTGTCTCACTTGAAGCTCTTCAAATGGTGTGGAAGAATTCCCTTTCACGTAAAGAAGCCTGCAAGTGTTCAATTTGATATTTCATTCTTTGCATTTGAGTTGTAACCGGATCAAATTCAATCTTATAGAGAGTTGTTATAACCAAAATGAGCAAACCAAGTGATGATTCTGGAAACAACATGGTTTCAACACAACGCAAAAATAATATATTATTTAAGACGATGGAAAACAATAGAATATGCTACGTACAAAACTTACTTGGCTCTCTCAAGGGCTAATTGTGCTTCAATCCTTTCTCTCCATGCCAAGAAAGTCTCAATAGTTACACGTTCTCCATGTGGAACAATTATCTAATACCAAGATAAGTGCACCTAACCAAAGTTAACAATCATATAAAAATAAAAGTCAAAATTACTTTTAAGTAATGCAAAACCATACTCCATCTTTATCTGTTGTGTCCTCTTTGATATTGTAATTGCTGGTGTCTTGAGCAAATCTTTCAACAACCCACTCCTTAGATGAGGTAACTAGAGAGTAAATCATGGCCATTCCAAGATTCTCAGACGCCTGCGAAAATCAGTTTTAATGAGAGGTTGCATGATGAGGTGGATAATAACATTATAGAATAATTAAATACTAGTCACAATGAACATGGTAAACATATCATAAGAATCTTGGTTTCAAAAGCACGCTCGAAGGCGTTTAGGTCCCGAAAGCCTAGGCATGAGGCGAGTGCTTCACGTATGCAAGGCGCTTATCTCGTCTCTTTTACATACAAGCTGCTTAATCAAGTAGATTTTTTTATACAGATCAACCTCGTACTTGCCCTAACTTTGACAAAATTCTGACCCAGATGTGCATGAAGCGCAGCCTTAAGCCCCTCACGCGCTTTCCCAATCGCCCCGCGACGTTTAGAAACCAAGAAAAGGATAACTCTATATTTCTAGAAACATTTATTGGATTGGACACCTGATATGCTCGAGTCTGACAAGTAACATTTAGCTTCGGCAATGTAGGCTCGAGATTGAAGCTCAAGACCGCCTTGACCAAGGATTATAGGGAAAGCACTATGAATAAGGTTTAAGGCTCTTTTAGCATGCCTTGGTCCAAGAAACAACCACAACTCGGCTAGTGTCAAAGTGGCTGCAGCTCTCAAAAGATCCAAATTAAATGATTCACAAAATGATAGACTTGCTAAAGCATATGGAATTCCTAAAACACAATGTCTTTTAGAACATTTTCTAAATTAACAGCAAAAAGTCTTTAAACTTTTTTATAATTTCAAAATAAGGTAATTACTAATTAATCAGCAATACATCATCTGCCACATCCACATTTTCTTAAATCTAAATAGCTACCTCTTTGGTTCTTTATGCAATTAATAAGGGTTTATGTAAGGGTTGTTGTAGTTGGAAGAAATAAATATAAACAGTTTATGTAAATTTTATCAATAACATTAGGGAAAACAAACCCTTCCATATCTTAATAACTTAATTATCCTAATCTCAACTCAATGCAACTACTTACTCAAGCAGCCTATCAACGTCTTCATCCATGGGCGGTCATTCACTAGGGCCAGACCGGGCCTCGGCCCACCCAGTTTTATCGTTTCGTAGTGTAAATTTTATCGAAAATTTCCGACAATTTTTTATATGTATTGAGTTCGTCCTTACCAGATTGAGCCTGGCCCTACTAGATTTTTCGTTCAAGATCCGCCACTGTCTTCGTCAGCAAAATATTTCTTCAGATCAACCGATAAAACTTGTTAAACAAACAAATTCTACACAATTAGTCACAATATTGAAACGGGTCAAATAATATTAGATGACATTCTACAAAAGTGATACATAAATTTAGGTTAAACAAAGATCATTTAAAATCAAGAAAGTGAGTTATAAATAGTTCTTTATTAGACAACATTCCACAAAATGCACAATTATGAACCTAAATCACGAAAGCTAAATTAACAGTGATAGTGACACCTATATTATGAAGCTAAAATATTAGACGACAGTGAGTTACCTCAATCCAGATTCAGTTGATGAAATGTAGTGGTTGAGGTGGGTGGCGCCCTCAGCCCTAATTCGGATCTACGATGGTGATCGGAACCGTCGACGTGTTTGGATCTTAATTTCGGTGATATTTCCCCTCTCTTCCGTGACTCTATCACTCTCTCTTTCTCTCTCAGAATTGAATCAGAGGGCTAGGGTTTGTGTTAAAGAAATGAAGGGAAAGGAGATAAGTGGTTTCCTACAGTAGAGAGAGCAAGGGGCGGGATGGGAGGGAAAATAGAATTTGGGGGAAAATTTGTAGGACATAAAAATAATGACACGCCAATATATTAACGTCATGTTTTTTTATTTTTTGACAGTAAATTCTTGACACGCAAAAATGCGTGTCATTAATTAACCAGATTTTACAATTCATGACGATTTTTTAATGATACACGCTTTTGCGTGTCATGAATGAGTGTGTGTCATAAAATGCGTGTCATGAAATGCATTTTTTCTAGTAGTGATGAGGTGGAAAAGGATTGTGTATACAGTTGCACTCGCTACGACTTGAAGAATTTAGATAGCTAAGAACACTACGGGTTTCAAAGGAAGATTCATATTGGTTCAATTGTCCATTCAAGATATCAAAGAGGGTGCTTATATGTGGGTCGTTAACAGGTCGAATCTGAATGCTCTCGGCTAGGATAAATGGGCCTCTTTTGACGTCACCGATTTTCTGTAGTTTGTTTGTATTGTGTTTCTGTTTGGTGTTTTGTTTTTGTACTCGCTTTCCAGTTTCTTCATGTGCCTATATATAGGGTATAGATCCTGTAGGAAAATCGTAGTTTACCCCCTCTCTCTATATGTGTGTGTTCTTATGATTATGACTTAGACATTTTAGTGATGTGGTTTGTGTGCCAATCTATAGACAATGTTCTATTTTAATTGTCGTTTACAATTTCTTAGTTTGTTATCAGTGTTCATATATTATTATTAGTGGCGGTTTGCAGTTCATTAGGGCGAGTTACTCTCTATGTAAATCATTTGACCCACCATCATGTTTGTTGCACAAGTTCCTGTTCCTACTACAGTTACGTACTGATGGGAATGTTACCTCTTCAAATCCATCAGTTTGATCTATCTTTAAACTTACTAATAAAATTAAGAATTCTATGTCAAACCGAACCTTACCAACTTCAACACGTCCGCAATATGTGAATTCACCCACTACTTACGGTTAGAGAAAATCGCATGGTTGGTCCCCGTACTTTCCAAATTTTGGCACTTTTGGTCCTAGTGGTTCACTAATTACAAGATTGGTCCCGAGAGTTGTAAACTTAATACTAAGATGATCAAAATGTATTAATTTCGTTACTATATTGGTCCTTGCCCCTAACGGTTGTTAAAATTCTCTGTTAAATAGATACGAAATGTCTATTTTGCCCTTATAAAAAAAGAATAACACATTATAAATAAATATCTACACCACCACACCCCCACCCTTACCATCTTCTTCCCCAACACCACCACTGCCATCCAAACCATTTCCATGCCCATGACCAAAACGCACACACGTCAGAGAGAGAGAGAGAGAGAGAGAGAGAGAGAGAGAAAGGGAGGGAGGGAGGGAGAGAGGGAGAGCTGAGAGAGAGAGAGAGAAGCGATGGAAGACAACCGGCCTCCACCACCTGCAACCGGCAAACAATGCAACACCCCACCCCCTTTTACCCAACAATATTCTAGAGAGAGGGGGACAAAAGAAAGAAAGGGGGCAGAGAGGGGGGGGGGGAGATGATGGCGACGATGATATGGGTTTCGAATATAGTTCCTGTTCTGATTTAGAGACTTGAGGTGTAGATGGTGACTAGGGTTTTGAGCAAGTCAGGTTGTGGCAAAGGAACAAGAAGGGTTTCGAGCAAGTCAGGTTGTGGAAGAGGAAGAAGAAGGGTTTCGAGCAAGTCTGATTTGGGGACTTCAGAAAGAAACGGATCGAGTTTTGGGTGATGGTTATGACAGAGGAAGAAGAAGGGTGGTTGTGGTTTGGGGAGATGGTGGTGGTTTAAGGAAGAAGAAGGAGGAGGTGCAAGGGTGATGGTTGTGGCTTGGGTAGATGGTGGTGGTTTAAGAAAGAAGAAGGGTGGGGTTTTATATTGGGCTCAGACATAAAAAGACTATAATACCCTCACATGGGAAGCACGTGGGTGGACTTAATGTAACACCCCAACCGATGGCGGAAACATCGAGGTGTCACGTAGTGACGATTGTTCAATAGCTCATGGACTAGAAATGTAAATTTGAATACATTGAATTTAATAATTTATTACATTAAAAAAAATACAACATTTACGACTAGCAATCTAAACTAAGATACAGTGATCTCAATCTAAGTCTATGTTCCAAACGCTTGGAAGTAATCTCATAAGAACCTGAAACATGTACGAAAATGATTTGGTCAATACAAAATGTATTGGTGAGCATACCCTGTTTGAATAAATATAGTAGGAAAAGTGTTTAGCAATTCATGTGCGGTACCATTTGCAATTATGTAATAAGTAATATCCGTTCAAAATCAACCCTATGTAAAGAAAAGCAGATATATATAGTATGCGCTAGTAGTAATGTAATACATAGCAATGACGAGGACTCTCAACAGAGTCACAAGGGTATATACCATAGTACTATTCATTGAAATGCCAGGCCCTCAAAGGTTAATGATTTTGACAAGTCATAGACACACAAATTAACATAAAGCAAACACACATGAGAATTGCATTTAGTGAAAGAATAACATTTAGTAATAGTGTACATGAATAGCCCCAAAAGTAAAACAGTAAAAAGGGGAAAGATATACTCACAGTTTGCGAAAGCGATCAAAATCCACCTAAGCGGTCATGAGCTAAGTAATGGGAATTCCGAGGAATTCAACCTATAACGTGTAAGAATACTAATAAGGAAGTGTCTAAAAAGTCTAAGGTAACTAGGGACTAAGGCATTAGGGTTCGCTAAGTCGATTTGGGGAAGTAGAGTTTTTAATATAAAAGTTGTATATCCAAATAATATTATGCCAAAGTTTGTAAATGTGGTTTAAGTAATATAATCATTATCAATTGAATATTTAACTTAAAATGTGTTTAAATAATTAAGACAAAATAATTTTGTTAATTACTTTAATTAATTATTGTAAATAAATATAATAATCATAAATATTGAATTAAATATTTATAAGTTACAATATGATACAATAATAACAATAAAGACTTTCAAACATAATAATTTTTCTGTTTTATAAGCAATGTATTTATAAAATAGATGTTAAGTAGTATAATAAATATATAATTAATTATGTCTCATTAAACATAATTTAGTCTAAAAATACAAGACATGATCCAAAAATGCTATTTTTATAGAAAATGGATACTTTCTGATGTAAATTAATGAAAATAATTTTCCCATAATTTTTATAAACCTATTTATATTTAAAACTGATTTAATGAGATTAAATCCTGTTTAAATGATTAAAAATAGTAAAATTAATAAAAATAAATGTTTTCTGACCCAATTATTTTTATTTCAGTTCATAATGATTAGAAATAATTTCTCAAAAAGTTTGAGATTGAAATAATTAAAAATGAATTTTTAATCAATTAAATACGATTAAAAATAATAAATTCAATAAAAATATGAAAATAGGACATTTTCCAGAAAATAAAAGTATGATAATTTTCTTTATTGTCTCAAGATGCTACACCTAAATTTTTATAATTTTTGGACAAAATATGGATTTATTATGAATATTTTAAGATATCAAAGTATTTATATATAATATTATATATAAACAAACTAAAAAGAAAAACAAAAAAAAAAAAACAAAAGAAAATGAACAAACCCGCCCTTAAGGGGGTTCGAACTCGTGCCTGCCCAACAGCAACACAACCATGTAACCACTACACCACAACCATTTTTGTTTAATAATATCGAATTAAAATATATTTAACATATAACCCAACTTCATATTCTTCCCCAAATTACATAAGAACCCTAACCCTAGATTGAAATTCAATAACCCAATTAAGACATGATTAACAATCTGTAATAAGGGGCTTTTGATCAGAAACACGCGAATAACAAAACGGCAACATGAAATATAACTTACAATTACGATTAAGGGCGAGAAATGAAGAACAAGAACCGAACTTGGAGAGTCGATTACCATGGTTTCTGAAACGTTTTGATTTAGATTTTTTTTTTGTGGGTTTAGCGCGACTAAAGGTGCAGAAAACTAATGGGGTTGATGGCTTAAATAATAAGCGAGTATGCGAGGAGTTTTAATTCATTTAAAACTTACGGTGTTACATCTCTTAACCCGAATTAAATACACGATTAAACAATGATTTAATGCACACTAAAACTGGAATTGATTAGAAATAGATGGTGAAACATTAACCTAGCATTAAAACGAATAATTGTCACATTAAAATCTGTTAATTAGGTTGCCGGAAAAAAAAATGGATTCGCCGGAACAGTGGCCGCCGGAACAGCGTGAGAGAGGAGGGAGGCACTTGTTTGGTTTTGAATCTTTCAGTTATTGGCAAAACTAGTCCCTCTAGTTTAACTATGTTAGTTTAATTATAATTTGTTATCTTTTTCCTATATAAACTTAACCGAGTTAAACTAATTTAACCAAAAAGTTTCATAAACTTTATAAAACTTGAAACTTTTATAAAATCCATTGCGTAGACGTTTTAAGATACGTATTTGATAAAAAAAAACGTATACCCGATCCATGATAAATATAAATGATAAAATTTTAGTTTGCTCAAAAATTAAATTTGAAAACGACGAAACTTACAGGGACTATAATTGAAATATTTTGAAGGGCTATTATTGTCAATTTGATGAGAGATGAGGGTGACGGTTGTCACACTTAACAAGAAAAGTTAATAGTCGTTAGTCATGAGGATCAATCAAGTGCACTTTTATTAAACCTAGATACCAATCTTGTAATTAGTGAACTACTAGGACCAAAAGTGCAAAATTTGAAAAGCACAGGAACCAACCATGTGATTCTCTCTTATGATTAGCTTTAAAAAGTTAACAAGATAAAAGAAAACAATGTTATTGTCAAGAACTAAAATGACAAGAAACTTAAACAACATGAACTCAAAACAAAACACAAACTAATTGACTAAAAGAGTTATTTTGGCCAAAACACATGAACTAGAAAATAGTTTACTTTTATAATAATACATAATGTGTGTGTATATATGTGTGTATATATATATATATATATATAGAGCAAGGTTAGAATGAAAACCCTAAAAATTTTTAGAAAACCCTAGAAAACCCCACTGCTCAAGCTTTTTAGGGCCTAAAAATTTTAGGGCATGTAATATACATGTTTTTAAGGTTTTTGAGCCAAAAAAAAAAATCAAAAAAGGGCCAAGCGGTTTAAAAAAAAATAATAAGTTATTTGGGTGCTGCATATGTAACACATATGTGCAGGCATGTTGCATTGTAAAAAGACATGTTACATATGTAACACATACATGTTACATATGTAACACAAAACTTGTTTATTTTTTATAAAAATATTGGCTCGGCGCATTTTTGTGTTTTTTGGCCCAAAACTCTTAAAAACATGTATATTACATGCCCTAATTTTTTTAGAAAAAAAAACTTGAAAAGTAGGGTTTCCTTAAGTTTTCTCATTTTAGAGGGTTTTCTGTGTATACTTAGCCTATCTATACTATATATAATATGCATATATGAAGGGTAGGTTTGGTCTTTTTACACAATTTTAAGGTGTGCAAAATTTAAACCACTATGTACAAACCTCTAAAGCACAAATGAATTTCAAAGGTCATGAAATCTTTAGGCGGGATTTCAAATTTCAAAGTTCAAACGTAGAGGCACTTTTAGATCCCCCCAAAACCACCTTCCACTCCATCGATTTCTCTGTCATTCTCTCTCTCTCACACAGACACACATACTCGCAACAAAACCATGCTTCCTGATTTCCACTGTCATAAAGCTTCCCCATTTATGATTTCCTGCCTGCTTCATCTCCCCTTTTCTTATCCGCTACGCGATTTCAAATACCGATCTCTCCGCTTCATGGATTACGAATCTGATCCATCGTTTTATTAGTCGGTTAGTTTTCCATTCATATCTTATAAAATTTCCATATCAAAACTGAATTTTTATATATTTTTTTTCAACAGATGTGTGAACGTTCCATCTGATCTAGGGTTCTTAGCAAACCGTGTGTAGTACACCTTCAACCGTTAGGTACGCACATCTTTATGTAATTCTGTTTTGATGCAGACTTGACGTTGGTTTGAATTTCTTTCATCTCTATAACCAAATCTTGTTGAAATCGTTGACAGGTAAAAACAGTAGGCCTGATCTGTTTAACCTAATTGTTTTACGAGTTGTTTTGGATGAACCGCCATTTATACAATTAGATCTACTCTATTCTTATTATTTTTGTTTCTTTTGTTTTGTTTTGTTATTTTGCTTGGTGATATAGGGTTTTGAAGGATTCTGCAGTTATGCGTTATAGGCTCGAAAAATTTACGGTTTCATGAAGGCATTTACCCAGATTACCGGTTTACCTTCAATGCTTGTTCAAGTACGTTTTGGTAAATTACATTCACATTCATAGTTATATAACTATTAAGTTACACAGGTGATTATTAAATAGTGAAGATGGAACAAAGCATTTTTTAGTTTTCGATAACAATTTTAATAATTCTCCAAGTTCATACCACCACCAAGAAATGTGGCTTTATGAATCATCCAGAGGCAGGGGTGTGTATCATTTCCTATACATTTTAGGCAATCGGAAATGTTGGTTCCTAAGTTGGTCAACTTACTCATGAAGCCGGAAAATATTTGGCTGTGTGTACCTTGATTTGGGTCCTTTTATTTGAGTTTCATGCCTTTTATACAATTGATTTACTTTCCTT
Organism: Ambrosia trifida; assembly: GCA_028751855.1. Classification (NCBI taxonomy): domain Eukaryota; kingdom Viridiplantae; phylum Streptophyta; class Magnoliopsida; order Asterales; family Asteraceae; genus Ambrosia; species Ambrosia trifida. Next base: position 213,954,917 of record CM054122.1, on the reverse strand, counting down.
TGTTCTAAAAACTTCTTAGGTTAACAAAAATGTGTATTTATTTTGTGCCAATTAAGATCATTTTTAAACTATTTGGTTGTCTATTAAGTTTTTTTTATGGATAATAAGTGTGTAACTCATAATGTTGCATACGACGACAAATAAAGTTGCAAGTATAAATAATTATACTCCCGTTAGATGTTAATAACAATAAAAGTTGATAGAATTACGATATGTATTATGAAATGGGTGGGTAAGGGTGTCGAACAAAAATGTTATGTAGATTGATTTTTTAAACACACCAAGTGTTTGAAGAAAATGTCCTAAAGAAGGTTGATTTTTAATTCGCCTGTTTGTTTCTATAAACACAAAATGAGGAATTTTTTTAATGGATCAAAACAAAGTGGAATGTTAACCAATATAAAGAATAACATCAAGGTTTAATAATTGAAATGTGATATTTATTTGCAAGTTAAGCAATTATGTTGAAACTTGGCATAAACTGGCAGGATATATGTGATTAAACATCCCACAGGTAGCTCATAGTCTTGATTTCCTCCATAATTCTTTGAATCGACACCGACTTTTGGCTGAAAACGACGTCATTTCTGGCCTTCCAGAGGCTCCACAAGGCTGTCAACAAGACTGAATACAGCGCCTTACGACACGCTCGCCTGTCATGACCGAAAGAGGGAGTTCGAGCAGGTTTCGGACATGGAACACGAAAATGCACGGGATTCTGCACCACAAAGTGATCTGCTGCCAAACATCCGCAGAAACTGGACATCACTTTATACTTATTGTTAATTTGCAATAAATCCATATAAAGTTAGAATAATATTTGTACTTTATTTATTATACTAAAGTTTTCAGCCTTTTTTGTATCTGGTATTCAAGAAAGTTAAGAAGTCAAAACTAAAATAGGCCTTTAAAAGGCATATTCATTGCACGTTGCTATTGGAAAAAAAAATTCACAACTGTATTATCTTATTGTGAGATTTGGCCTTGCTATAATGGTTTTGGACGGAAAGCATAAGTTATATTTTTGAGATTGTCGTCTTTCTCAGAGTTGCTTTATGATTGTTTTTAGGCATTCTTTAATGGATCTCCAAATATGAACACTTTTATTCAACTTAGTAGATCAATTTTCAGAATTTTGAACTTAAAAATGACCCGTTTTGTGTCATTGTTATTATGGTTTGACTATATGGTTTATGAAATAATTTTAGTTATTTAACATTGTTATCATTGTTATTATCCTTTGATGTTAAAGACTTGTTACAAATTGTGCATGGCAGTCGAAACAAGGAAGCAACAAAGGTTATTCAAGAGATTGTTATGGTCGCTTATCCAAGCTTGCGTTAAGTCAACTTCTTCGGCGGTTATCCACTTAATCGGTTGGCGGCGGCCAACGCTTTCTCCTCAATCGTGTTCTTCTTGTGACTTCTTCTTACATTTGGTTGTTTACCCGATGATGATCCTACAATATTTTGTGGTTGAGTTTCGGGTACGCTTTAGGGTAGCGTTAAAAGGGTTTGCGGTTGTGAAGGAATGGGGGCATCGTTAAATGGAAAATTGGGATACATTTGCCCACTAATGTAACTCGCGAAAGCGACGTATTCGGGACACGGTGTTTGATATTGGGGTGGACGGTTTGGTGTCGGGCAAACCGGTGGTGTATTCGGGTTTGAGATGTAGTTGTATGGGTTGTTAGGATCAAAGCCTCGGTTGTATGGGTTCATTTTTTTTAAAAAAAAAGTATGAAGAGAAGTATAAAAATAGGTGAAGAAATGTATAAAATTGAGGTGAATATGTGAGGTTGTAGGTACGTGGAGTGGGTGTTTTTTATATATTGTGGGTATATATATTATATTTTTTTTTGAACCGTTAACCTTAAACGGTTATTTTTTTTTATAATATCAAACGGTCAAATAAGCCCCATAATGAAAACCTGCTACGTGGCCATCAAGACACCCCTCACGCCGGTGGGCTTTCTCCCGCCTAAGGGGTTCCCCCCATTCCACGCCATACCGAGATGGTGTATTGGGCTTGAAGCCTCTTCCCCGCCCCATTCCCCCCACTTCCCACTCCAAACTGTCTTAAACTTATAGTTTATAATTTATGAGAAACGACCATAAAATTTCTTCGTAATTGCTACTTATAATTTTGAAGACATTAAATCATATCGATGTTATGAATAAGAAAACAATTTAACTACTATACACTATATCACGTGATAATAGATAAACAAACAAAAAGCAAATACTGCGTTGTAAACTTACTGTCGCTGCAGCATCGCGCGGGTATCTTACTAGTATAATATATATATATATATATATATATATATATAGGGGAAAGTTAATTTGAGAACACCTATATTTCGTGCGAACCGCGAGAACGCTATCTAAAACCATTCAAATAAAAAAAAATTTTTACACTTATCTTTCTTACTAAAATACAATCCCAAAAACACAATTTACGAGTAAAAATTTTAACGTATACGGAAATAAATTGTTTTTACAAATGTGTAAATTTACAGTTTGTACATGTGTAAACTGTTTCATTTACACATGTGTAAAAAGTTAATTTGAAAATGTTTTTGCAAGAAAAAATGAATTATTTAGAAAGAAAATTCATTTTTTAATGTTGTATTTTGATTATAATTAGGTTTGTATTGAAAAAAAATGATTTTGATTGGTTTTCTCATTTGTTCTCACGGTTCTCGCGATATTTAGCGTTCTCAAAATAACCCTCCCCTCTATATATATATATATATATATATATATATATATATATATATTACAATAACCATCTAATTTTCATATCCACGAAACAAATTAGTAGATAGGGGGACAACAAGCTGTGTCGCCACCACTTTCTGAAATTTACAAGCTTATCTAATAAAATTTACAAGTTTATCTCTTTCCCAAATAGCTCACATAGATGTTGGAAGGCTTTTAGCCTTAAGGGTATACAACTATACATGCGTGTAAATGATGTCTAACCCCGTAAGGTTAAAATGTCACACTGGAGAATTATGTTTTGTAAGGGACTTGGGGAAATAAGCTTACCTACCACATAAGCTATTGTTTAACAAAATAACAACTTATTGGGTTTCTTCCTCTCCTAAGCTAATCTAAACATTTTTTTAAAAATTCATAAGTTAATAAATTTTTTTAGCAAAAAGTCATTTTGGACTTGAATAAGCTTACCCAAACAGGGACGAAGCATACATGGGGCCAGGGGGTGCCCCGGCCCCCCCTGTTTTTTGGCGCAGTGGTAGAAATTTACGATTTTCGTAGGTAAATTGAGTCCGGGTTGACTCCGGCCCCCGCCGATTTGATCTTCCGGCCCCTACCGATCGAAAAAAAATTGAGTCCGGCCCCCGCCGATCTAATCTTCAAGCTTCGCCACTGTACCCAAACATGCCCTAAAAAGTGCGATTAGATGGTATAAAAACATAAACATATAGCTCAAATTTATTTACTTTGCTTTTCCATGTTTGCGCATCTAATTTTGAATTTTACGTAGTTAGTTTAAAAACTCATAATACTAATACAAATAACTGTAAAAAACGATAAAAATCCATGAAGTATCATATATAAATTTACGTTTTGGTGTGATACAACATTACAACTAACATATTAATTTAATAAATTTGATAGTTTATCTGTATCTATACTACATTATAAAGGAGGAGACATGGGTAAATTTGTTAAAATTGTCCAAAGTTAATATGGCATACCAAGGGCTTCTTTACAAATTTTCTAAATTTTACCACTTTTTTTCTCTAAATGTCCCTAGAAGATAATCAATTTTTATAAGAAAATGAAACTCACCCAAACTAAATAAACATACGGGATAACAATATTTTTGAACAAATTTCATATAATGGCGATAAAAGATAATAATTTATGTTATCACAATCAATAATCTTATCTCAGCTAAACTTGTATGAGTTTTAAAACTTTGCCATAATAATACTTATATTATAAACTTTTTTCATATATATATATATATATATATATATATATATAGGGTAGGAATCCTAAGAGAATCAACCCCTATTTGAGAACTGAGAGAACCATTCTGAGCCACACATTTCATATAAAGGCAAATTTTTTTTTTTTTTTTTTTTTTTTTTTTTTGCTTTAATCGCACATTTTTATGCAAGGAAATTTTTTTTTTAAATTTTTTTTGAATTTTTTTTTTCATTTATACATTTGTGTATATGACAATTATACATATGTGTATATAGCAATTATACATATGTGTATATAGCATTTTTCAGCTATACATATGTGTATATTTCAGTTATACATATGTGTATATAGCATTATACATATGTGTATAATGCAATTATACACATGTGTATACTGAAAAAAAAATACAAAAAAAAAAAAAAATTTCCTTACATATAAAGCAACGATTTTTGCAAAAATAATAAAAAAAAATAATAATAAAAATTTGCCTTAGAGAAATGTGTGGTCCAGAATGGTTCTCTAGTTCTCAATTTGGGAAAAGATTCTCATTTGAACCAAATCCTATATATATATATATATGCGTCTACCAAACGGCAAAGTGGACGAGATAGTTCTGCTGAATGGCTACATTGGGCATTTTTTTTAACTGTGGGTCAGGCTAGGCAAGCCTATTACAAACTTACAAATCACAACTTTTAATTTCTAAATAAATGGACAATGATGACCTTCATATGATAGTTATACAATATCATATTATTACTATATTCTTTTGTCATTTAAATGAACTTTTTCATTTAGCAAGGTGTCTTCAATGACTCGGTTATATAGATATGCAATGACCGAACAACTTACACAAGAGTGATGTTTATGTTAATTTTGGTCTGTTATAGTAACATATATTTGGTTTATTAAGATTTGTTCAATAATGGGTACATGGTTTTTATGGTGAATTGCAATCAGTTGTAAGTGGCAGTGCACATTTCTTTTCTTTTCTTTCTGCGAATACTTATTAAAACATAGGGTGCATATTTCTATTCTTTTTGCGTAAATTGCGGCAAAAAATCTAAGTATCATAATGTTGTATTGCAACATATTTGTGAATCTCCTGCAACGCGCGGGTAAACCCACTAGTTTTTTTTTAAAAGGTGGAAGTATCAAATTTGATAGTTTAATTGGATAGTAGATTTTATATCAAACTCAAAGTAAGGGATTAAGGGTATGTTTGGCAAGGAGCTTTTAAGAGCTTTTAGGAGCTTCAAGCTTCAAGCTTTTAAGAAAAAACTCCTTGCTAAACATACCCTAAGGGTATGTTTGGCAAGGAGCTTTTAAGAGCTTTTAGGAGCTTCAAGCTTCAAGCTTTTAAGAAAAAGCTCATACTTAATAAAAAGCCTTGTTTGGTTGAAGGGGCTGGAAGCTTTTAGGTTAGAGAAAAAACTCTATAGTGAAAAGCTACTAGTGGTAGCTTTTAAGAAAAAGCTCCACTAGCTCCAAGCTTTTAGTTAATAAATGACACAAATACCCATTCTATTTTAAAAATAAAATAAAAATTTTCTTTACAATCTTTTAATTATGACCATTTTGGTCATTTTATACATTTTATTAAAAGCTCCAGCTACTCTGCCAAACACCAAAATATATTTAAAAAGCTTCCAGCTACCAGCCTCCACCTAGTTTTGCCAAACATACCCTTAATAAAAAGCCTTGTTTGGTTAAAGGGACTGGAAGCTTTTAGGTAAGAGAAAAAGCTCTACAGTGAAAAGCTACTAGTAGTTGTGACACCCGGCAACTTTCGGTAACTAACTTTTGAAAACTTAGTAAGTCTACCTTAGCGAGTCGCGCATACGTTACACATGGTCGAGTCGAGTCGCACATCATTAGGGTTTTATCATACGCAAGTCTCGGGTCCCGGGAATTGGTGATCGGGCGGGAACGTGTCATTTATCATGTATTATATGTTTACAATCATTATATGACTTGTCGGTATGTGAATATGTGCTAACATGTGTTAAAACGGGGTTTAACGCGCAAAACACACCAACACAGGGGTTACAGGCGATTAGGCCCCAATCACGCTACTGTTCATGCGATTAGGAGGCTAATCACGCTACTGTTCATGCGATTAGGAGGCTACTCGCACTACTGTTCATGCGATTAGGCCCCAATCGCATGAATAGTCATGCGATTAGGCTCCCTAATCGCGTATAAGTCTGCATACTCGCGTGTAACGTGCTGGACGACCAAAAACGCCTATAAATACCACCCTTGACCTCCAAAACATTATTTATGCAACCCTAGCCGTCCCATAACATAACCCAACACACAAACACCCTCTGGAACTCGTTTTTGCATCAAAACCACCATTTTCAAGCTTATTCCATCATTACCTCTTGATTACAAGGTGTGTTCTTCAAACCCAAACCTTTAAATGATTATGTTTTGCTCCCTAAACGTCCAGACCTGACTTATAAATGTTTTTATCTTTGAAAATCCATTTAAAACCGTTTTTAAACAAACCCACACCTTTACATGTGTTATATGTGTTATATATGTTTAAAGGTAGGATTTTTAGGATTGAATCATGGTTGTTCTTATGTTATTTTGATATTTATTGCTGAGATAAGTTAGTATGATGATGTCCTAGGAGTTTGGATGGTTTTGGTGGTGTATTGTTGATATTTGATATTTTGACCCATTTGAAGGATTTTAGACGATTAAGGATGTTATGAGGTGTGTTGTTGATTGAATGATGTTAGGGTTTGCTCTAGGATGATGCTAGAACAGTAGGATGCTATCGGACAACGTGATTATGTGGTTAAATCTGAATATTTGCTATTTAGGGTAAGTTCTTGCATGTTGATGTGATGTTTACATGCTAAGTTGCCATTTTGGGAAAACGCCCGCATTCGGAACTGTTAGAATGATGAAAACTTAGGGGTTTTGCTTGAAATATGTTTGTTAATGTGTTAGGATGATCATTGGATGTTTTTACATGTTTCGGATCTGATTTGGGGCGTTAAACGCGCGAAATTGCATTGCACAGCTACTGCAGGCGAGTAGCACCCTAATCGCATGACTGTATAGGCGATTAGGGGTGTACTCGCCTGAATAAAGGGCCTACTCGTGTGTATACAGGCGATTAGACCCTGTAATCGCCTGTTGACCAGCCCTAATCACGTGTTGACTTTTCCTAATTGCTAGTTTGATTCCTAATCGCGTGTAATGCTGCTGTATGTATATTTTAACATCCCGGAACATGATTTGACGCCTAGGAACATGATAGGAACCCCGGGATTCACCCAATGACTTAGTAACACGTATTCGGACCTGTTTATGCGTTAAACGGATATTATGCTAGACTAGGTGAACTGTTGCGCGTATTAAATGTTTAATTGCATATGTGGCATGATTGTCTTGTATTTATCAAACACGTGGAATGTCGGGTCACCAATGGGATGTCGAGTCTTGTCTTGCGTAGTCTGGTTGTCGGTCAAACATACTTTTTGGACACATAATGGTCATGGACTGGACTTAGGGACTAATGAACCCGATGGGTTATTAGTCTAACTTGACACATATCTTATGATAGGTCTCCAATAGTTGGGGTTATCATATCTTACAGACGGTTTACTCATATCACGCATACGGTTTACTCTTAAACGGAATACGCAACCTAAGGTGAGTTCACGGCCCCACATTTTACAGTTTTTACTTTCGGGGTGAGAAACATGCTTACAAACTCTTTTATGACTTATGACTTGTTAAACTCTTATGACTTATGACTTGTTATCACGTTATACTATGGCTTACTTATCTTACTATACGGTTCATCGAAAATCCCTAGAAACCACTAACATGGGTATATGGCGGGGAAATGTGGATAGCGCTATTGGGAACTGACAAGCCCCACTCGACGGCTGGAGGCCGTGCGGGTGCATATTGTCTCTAAACAACACAAGGTCTACCGGCGATGACGGTAGCCCATAGGAATAAGGGTAACACTCGGCTTAGTCAGCAATGGTTTCACCCGTATGAGTATCTTATTCTGCGCCTAGCTAGCGTTCTTATAAAGCATAGTAGTAATTGTGATGGTAACGGTTTTTGAAGGATCACTGTAAACATTTAATTAAAACCTGTGAACTCACCAGCATTATATGTTGACTCTTTTAGCATGTTTTCTCAGGTCGCTAAGGTAGCAGCATATGGATAGGCGCACGGGGTCGCACTGGAGTCGTCTCGTGTCTAGGGTTTCATCTGCACGTTTTGGGATTATGAGCTTTTGAACTTATGTTTATTTATGCATGACTTTTGTAAACTTTAAAATGCTTCCGCACTATTGAATGTTGGTTTTAAACTTATGCATGGTTTTGTTTACGTATGTTTTTACATTTAGACGTCGTTTATTGTGACCGTTGACTTGGATCCTGGTATGTCACACGCCTCGCGGTAGAACTCCGCAGGTGGAAATTTGAGGGTGTGACAGTAGTAGCTTTTAAGAAAAAGCTCTACTAGCTACAAGCTTTTAGTTACTAAATGACACAAATACCCATTCTATTTTAAAAATAAAATAAAAACATTCTTTACAATCTTTTAATTATGACCATTTTGGTCATTTTATACATTTTATTAAAAGCTCCAGCTACTCTGCCAAACACCAAAATATATTTAAAAAGCTTTCAGCTAACAGCTTCCAGCTTGCAGCTTTCAGCTACTAGCCTCCAGCTAGTTTTGCCAAACATATCCTAAATGTTTTGATATTAGAAACACGTATCCCTCCCTCGATCGTAATCTGCCACCTGATTATTGACTGCAGTGACGCAGAGTGCACATTGCTGCCTTTATACACCTTTGATTTTATTCTTCTTTGTTGCGTAACTTCATCGTCCTTTGTTCATTATATAAAATTCTAGACAATTGTGTACATCAAGTATTCAAGTTTAACTAAATATGTTACTTCGCTTCACTATTATGTTACTTCGCTTCGCTTAAATGTTTTCTGAAAACTAATACTTTTTAATTAATAAAAATCAATTTAAATACAAATTTTAACAATTTTAAATTTAAATATGATGATTTGGAACATCAATCGAGTCAAAACAACCAAATTAGAATTCTTTTACAAGATTTTTAAGTGAACAACCCCAATATCTAAAATGTTTACATAATGTTTTTTTTGAACATTGACTTTCTTATGATGACCCATTGTCACGATGTCGACCGAAGTTGTTATTAACAACATAAATCAAGTCATCAATAATTAAAGATTACTCTCCTCTCATTTACCTAGTCAAGTCAAGATTATTGACTAAGTCAAGTCAAGTCAAGATTATTGACCCCATGATACTTGCCCATGACTCATATCCATGATTCATGCCTTTGTATTTACTTTGTAGCTTTTCATTCAACTTGTATTCCCTATATATTGTAAAGTAAATCATTATACACAACACACAATTTCAATACAAAAACCACTTTGTTTATATGGTATCAAGAGCCTAAAAGCTCCCTTGAGCCATCTTCGATCCCAACCTACTCGACAGACATTCTGTCCACATTCTGCTTCTTTTTTTTTCTTCTTTCGATTCACCATGGTCAAACAAATCACCCACATTACCGCCACCACAACCTGAAACCAAAGGCCACCTCGAACTACCAATACCAACACTCGCCCGACTCGCAACAATAACACCTATTGCTACTATTGTAACATTCCCAGACATGACACTAAAGATTGTCGCAAACTTAGTCGCTTCCTACGAGAACACAATGTCTCATCTCAAAATACCAACACCCCGGTGGTTAACTACACCACCCCTCACCCAACGGCTACAACTCCATCTTAGATGTGGGACACCGGTGCGTCCAACAACACCACAAACAACAACCAACAATTTCCCGTTCTTTCCGAATATGGAGGACCCGATAAGATCGTGCTAGGTGATGGTAAAACTCTTCCTATAACTCATATTGCTCAACAACTATTCCAACAAAATCTCGTCCACTTCTTTTAAATAACATTTTAATTGCTCCTAATCTTCGAAATAATCTTATTTCCGTTGCCAAAGTTTGTCGTACTAATCGTGTTTCCGTTGAATTTTTTCCCTATCATTTTTTTTGTCAAGGATCTACGCACGGGGGGGGGGGGGGGGGGGGGCTCATGCTGGGAGCGAACATCAATGATGTCTACTATGGACCAATCTCATTGTCTCCTCAAGTCAACAACACCCAAACAAACTCTCTTCTCATGTGGCACCACATACTTGGACATCCATCGCTTCAAGTGTTCAATTCTATAATTTCTAAATTGGGACTTCGTTTTAATAAGGTGACCCATGAGTCTTTTCATTGTACTTCATGTTCCCTAAATAAAAGCCACAAACTACCTTTTGGCAAAAACTCTTTTGTTGCCAATCAACCTCTACAACTTCTCTACTCCGACGTATGGGGTCCCGTAAAAACGTCAATCGATTGCTTTAAATACTATGTCAATTTTGTTGACTATTTTTTCAAATACATTTGGTTATACCCAATCAAACAAAAATCCGATGTCAAAATTCGTTTTCTACAATTTAAATTTCTTTTTGAAAACTTTTTCAAAACCAACATTATTGCGTTGTTCACTGATAATGGGGGTGAATATGTGGGTCTTTCACCTTATCTTGCCTCTCAAGGTATCTCCCATTACACAACACCACCTCACACACCGGAACAAAACGGTATTGCCGAACAACGTCACCGACACGTCGTGGAAACCGACCTCGCATTACTCCACTACTCCCACTTACCACAACATTTTTGGTCCCATGCCTTTCAAACTACAACCCACCTAATCAATCGTTTGCCAACACTCATCCTTAACAACAAATCTCCCTACGATATGTTGTTCAAAACCGCTCCTACTTATTCCAAACTCAAACCGTTTGGTTGTCTTTGCTACCCATGGTTACGACCCTATGCTACTTCCAAGCGCCACTCCCGTTCAACGGTGTGCATATTTCTTGGGTACTCATCCTCCAAATCGGCATTCAAATGCTATGACCCTACTAGTCACAAACTATACCACTCTCGCCACGTTGAATTTATCCCACATATTTTTCCATCTCAAATCACCAACCCCAACCCAAAAACATGTCATTTGACTCCTTCCTATCCACATACCAATCGGCCCAATCAACCACCTCTTCTAACCAACCCACTCTAGACCCAAACATCTTACATCATCCAACCCCTACTCCACAACCCACATCACCCGAAGCTCAAACCCCTATCCCTCCACAAACCCACGACCCACCTCCTCAACCTCTTGCACACAAAACAGGCCCAAACAGCCCAACCTCTCACACAACAGGCCCTACACCCCAGCCCATCGAGACACCCTCACAAACCGGCCCACCAACTCCACCCGATAGCACCACCCCTACCCCAACCGATTCCCACTCTACCAACCCCACCTCACAAATGTCTTCATCCAACACATCCGATGATCCCACGAACTCACCTCCACACAACCCTCAACCACCTCGTCGACAACCAAAACCCAACTCAAAGTATTACAACCCCAACTTTGTCAACTCTACCACTATTCACCCTCTACCCGTTTCTCTTGAACCATCCACTTATACTCAAGCCTTGAAAGATCCGGATTAGCGCCATGCCATGGACCTTGAGTATAATGCTCTCCTTCATAACAACACGTGGGAACTTGTCCCTCACACAACCCAAACTCCCATTGGTTGCAAATGGGTATTTCGAATCAAACGCAAACCCGACGGCACGATTGACAAGTACAAAGTCGGTCTAGTTGCCAAAGGGTTTCACCAACAATATGGAAAAGACTATCATGAAACATTTAGTCCCGTTACTAAACCCGTTACCATTCACACCGTTCTCTCTATTGCTCTTTCAAAAGGATGGTCTTTACGTCAACTAGACGTTAATAATGCGTTTCTTCATGGGACTCTTCACGAAGATGTCTTTATGGTGCAACCTCCCGGGTTCACCAATACGGAATTCCCACGTCACATTTGCAAACTCAAAAAATCCCTCTATTGGCTTAAGCAAGCACCACGTGCTTGGTACATCAAACTAACCAACTTTCTCACTCGTTTTGGCTTTAAAAAATGCATTTCTGATCCCTCTCTCTTTGTATACAATCTCAACAACATCCCTTGCTACCTCCTTGTGTACGTTGACGACATTGTCTGTAACAACCGGCAAAAAATGAGGTAATTCCGTACTAATTAATTAATTTACGATTAACGTAATTAAATGCAATTATATGTGATTTAATTATCAAGGCCTTAGGAGATAGCAATTTCCAAATAATGCATAGGTATGCATACGTTTAATGGTAAAACATGATAGGATCATGTGCGAATAAACTATCCGGTATGGACATTGGCGATTACCCGGTAATAATTTAATAAACGAAAAGGATCCCGGACACCCAGGATATAAAATAAAGGGTATTTTCACAAAGTAAAATGAGTTTTGGAACTCCAAAACCATAAGTGGAAACGTTTCATACAAATCTCCCGGTAACGAATAAAGTGCGCGTACCGCACCCGATACGCGTATAACTTACAATTTCACCCGGCAAAATCCTAAATAACCAATTAACGCTTAAATTAGACTATATTTAAGGGTTATTAAAGGTATTTTTAATGTCCGAATAACGCGTGGTTAAAACCCGAAAAATACCCGAACGACACCCGAACGACGAGGGATTTAACTTAACAAATAATGGGTAAATATTTGAAGTTGTGGACCCCACCTAAACCCACCCAAGGGCCGGCCATAGGCCTTGGGATATTCTTTGATCTTTCTTTTTATCAAAAACAACCTATTAACCTACATGATCAAGCATGCATGGAAGAACAAAGGTGTAAGATCTTGTAGTACAAAAGCATGCTCCAACTTTGTTTCTTTTTGTAAGAATTTTCGGCCCTATGGCCATACAATCCAAGACACAATCAAGTTAATTATACATTAGTACATACACATGCCTTAAAGATCTAGTGAGGGATCAAAGTAAATCTCTAATATTTAGCAAGATTTGCAAGTAACCTCCCACTCATACATACATGTTCACGGCAACACACACACATATACAAATCTCCCCAAAGATCCTAAGTACACAATACAATCTTCCTTAAGATTACTTGCCATCCATGAAAGATATGGTGAGATTATATAACATGTGTTAGTCATTAGAAGAAACAAAGCAAAATCTCTTCCTCTTTTTCTCTCTTGGGCCGTAGGTAGTCAAGAAGCCACACACATCATTCTTTCAAGTTTTAACAACACAAATCACTTCCAAATATCCATCCATCAAAACCCCCATTGTGTGTTTCAAGCTTGGAGCTTAACCACTAAGGAAGAACACACTAAACCCCTCTCAAATCCAAGGTTTTTGTCTTCCCTAGCCTTGTGCTAGTAGTAAGCTTCTTAACCTTGTTTTGATTATTAATATTCATGTATGTGTTCTTAGAAGCAAGTTGTACATGAAGGGTTAAAATGTGGTTTTGAAACACAAGCTTTAATAGGTTTTACATAAGTAAAATGAATGATTAAAGATATGTAAATGGATCATGCATTTGATGATGATAAAGTAGTGTTCTTAAAATATATAAAATCTACACATACACTATGTAAAATGATGATCTACATAAGATTTGAGGAAGAAACTTGAATGTGTTAAAATGTAGCTTTAATCATCTTAAAATGATCATCCAAGATATAATATATGAGGGAATATGTTAGGATGTCATGTATGAAGAAGTTGAAAAATTAAAGTTTACACACTTAGATGAATGAAATTTGGATATGATGAAGAAATACATAAAACACACATATTAGTAGCCTTATGTATGAAATATAAGACTATTAAAAGTGCTTTGATGCAAAAATAACTTAACAATAAAAAGATGAATCTTCAAAGTCCACTAAATTTGAGTGAAAATACTAACTTTGGAAGTTAGAGTGGAAAAATGCAACATTTGAAAGTGGAGGGACTAATGATGCAACTTTGAAAGTTAGAGGACTAAAATGAACATTTTAGAAACTATTAGTCCAAAAATGCAATAATGGAAAGTTTGGTGTCAAAAGTATAAGTAATAATTTTCCAAGGTTGATTTGGTAAATACTAGTAAACATACTTGGGTATTTTGTATAAAAAGTATATTTTTATAAAAGTGAAAGTTATAAAAATATGGGTTTGTATTAACATAAGGATTTTTATAAAATAGAGATTTTTATAGAAATGTTAAACAAAAATTAAAACTTGAGAAACTTATACAAAAATGAATACTTTTATATAAATGGGAATATAAAAGTGTTGGAAGCATTTTTGTATCTAAGTTAACAAGTTGGGTTAAAAATACAAAAGCATTTTTAAACCTTCCAAGTAACATGTGTTAGGAGGAAGAAATATGAATAATATTTCTATAAAACACATGTTGGGAAAAACTTGGAAAAATTAACTATTCAAGCTAAGATATCGAACTAAGACGCGTTAACGAACCATACACGGACAAAACACGAGAAAAATGCCATTGCGGCAAGATGAGAAAATATATATATTTAGGAAGTAAAATATATATACACATCATGGGTGAAATCTAATAAACACTTTCCTAAGTGTTGAAGGAGTTATTCGTGGGAGAAAAACATAACGTAAGCAAATAAGACGTTAAGCAAACGTATAGACTTAACAAGAAAAATTACACGTTTATATATATATACGCTCGTCTCGGCAAAATTCTAGTATATCTACTTAATGGGAAAGTAGATATGTGGGAAGGAAAACCGAGACAAGTAGACAAAGATATGTATATATGTGTATACCGTGCCGACGAGATCCTAGTATATTTATTTAAATGGGAAAATAAATATACGGCATGGTGAGTTGAAACGGGTGTTGAGAATATACTACCGAACGACAAGACCTTAGCATATTTATTTAAATGGGAAAATAAATGTGCGGCAAAGTGAGTCGGGTCGAGTGTTGAAATATATATTATATCGAGCGATGCGATCTTAAGTATAATTATTTGAATGGGAAAATAATTATACGTTAAGTGAAGTCAAGTCGATGATAATAATGTACAAGTTAAGGAAATATTAACAAAAGTAATATATAACTTGTAATACAAAGGGTAATCTAACGCCAACGAAACCTAGGATACGCGCTAAATTAAACGGGATTTGGGATAACTTATGGTCGGGAGTTGGGTGCACAACTTGCCAAGGCACATGCACTATAGGGATAGTGACTTATACGTCTAGGACGTTTGTAGGTGCGAGACCCCGTTTGCTATCTACCTAGTTGAGCCGGACATCGATTCAGGTGAGTCTCACGGCCCCATTTTAAACTATTTTTACGTTTCGGGGTAAAGATATGTTAGGGAAAATGTTTGACGGATTAATTACTTGAGGTGTGACCGCCACTCGGGGTTGAGTCCTCGCCTCTATAATCATTTATTCGGAGAAATGAAACCGGAGGAATATTTGAATAGTACTATTGGTGCCTGACAAGGCCCACCCCTAATCGATAGCGTCGATTATGCATTAGTGTATGCCTGGGGTGCATATATTCTGAACTTAAGTCGTAGGATACCGAGTAACGACTTGGAGCGGGGCATTATTATTATACGTCTTGGTTTGATTATAGTCTCAAGTAGATTTATAGGAATTTGCAACTCCTATATATTGTCATAACATGGTATTTCCCAAGTATTCAAGTTTTGGAAACTAAAAACCTGTGAACTCACCAATATATTTATATTGACGAAATTTTAAACATATCTTTCAGGTAATTAGACGAAGACAATCATGGCAGGTCGGGTCACGGAATTCTCCTATGCGGCGTTGGATATTTTGCGGGGTTTCACTTTTATTTCCCAAGGCTATGGGATATATTTGAGAAACCTCTCCATTTATGTTATAAACAATTTACTTTATGTGTAACGTTTGAACAAGATTTGACGCCTGAATAAATGACCCATTTTCTTAAATTACTTGTGATTTGCGTTAACCTTGACTTTATACGCTTGAACCGTCGCGCCACGTGTTTCCGCCATCGGCGTGGTGTGACAGTCCTCACCAGCAATCACAATCCATTTATGGATTCCTTTGTTCAAGCTCTAAGCAACCAATTCTCTATCAAAGACTTAAGCCCTCTCCATCATTTTCTAGGAATCGAAGTCATTCCTACGCCTCATGGTCTATTTCTTTCCCAACATCGCCACATTCAAGATATTCTTACCACCTTTAAAATGGATGGTGCAAAAGAGGTTCTCACTCCTTTAAGCTCTTCCGACTCTCTTTCTTCCTTTGACTCCACTCCCCCAGTCGATCCCACTCCTTACCGCCAACTTGTAGGCACTTTGCAGTATCTTACCTTCACACGTCCCGACATCTCCTTTGCCGTCAATAAATTATCTCAATTCATGCACTCACCTAAACAATCACACTGGCAAGCTCTCAAACGGGTACTTCGTTATTTGAAAGGAACGGTCCATCATGGGTTGTTCTTGAAACGCAATACTAACCTAAACTTGCAGGCCTTTTCGGACTCAGACTGGGGCGGTATTAATGATGGGGGACGGTCAACTACAACATATCTCATATATCTTGGGTCCAATATCATCTCTTGGAAATCTGCTAGACAAAAAACTGTTTCTAGATCATCTAGCGAAGCTGAGTACAAAGCACTCGCTAATGCTGCGGCTGAACTCTCATGGGTTAAAAATTTACTTGATAAGCTCGGGCTCCCAATTAAGAGCACCCCATCGCTTTACTGTGACAACACCGGAGCTACTTATGTATGCGCAAATCCTGTTTACCATTCCCGCATGAAACACATCGCTCTGGACTATCACTTTGTGCGGGAACAAGTCAATTCCGGGCAACTTAAAGTTCTTCATGTCAGCTCCAAGGATCAACTCGCGTATGTGCTCACCAAACCGCTTGCACGTGCACTCTTCCTATATTTTCAGTCCAAGATTGGAGTCTCCAACAGATCCTCCATCTTGCGGGGCGTATTAACAACATAAATCAAGCCATCAATAATTAAAGATTACTATCCTCTCATTTACCTAGTCAAGTAAAGATTATTGACTAAGTCAAGTCAAGTCAAGATTATTGACCCCATGATACTTGCCATGACTCATGCCCATGATTCATGCTTTTGTATTTACTTTGTAGCTTTTTATTCAACTTGTATTCCCTATATATTGTAATGTAAATCATTGTACACAACACACAATTTCAATACAAAAGCCACTTTGTTTATAGTTGTCACCCCGTCAAAGCTGGCCGAACTCCGTGTTCTATCGGATTCGGGCCAGCTTGTCAGCCTTGGTGGCGTTCCCCCAGAAACTGTACTGCCTCCACACGAGTTACCTCGCTGAGGTAATAGTCGGATGAAAACCGGGTGACGCTCAGGATTGAACCCTCCCTCGGTGGCTTTGTCATCATCATTGCGCACTATTACCTCACTATTTGATGCAGATGGGGATCGAAGCCGAGTCTCGTTAGAAGAACTCAAGTCTTTCCACCACTTGATTTATAGATCATCGGCGTTTTAGTCCTAAAAACATGAAATAAGTGTACTCTAAACACAAGTTGGATGATTCGATCTACAGGAGTTAACTAGTAAAAGTCTATGTTACTTTAAGTTATAACCTAAAAGTTTTTTAATCTAATTTGTATCACCCAAATTAGATGATCGACATGGGTTTTGATTGACCAGAATTAAACATTTTACCGCATTAGTAAATAAACTAAAACAAATTAAAACGGGTGGGAGAGAAAAAAAAAAGACACTATTCCTTGATACCATAATAAGAATTTGGCTCTACTCGACTGGATTAATGAAACTCCTGACTAAATTATGATTCGTTGGGTTATGGTTTCAAGTTAATCTATAAACACACTAAATGAATATTATAAAAATGAAACTAAGTCGTGGAATTCCTTAATGATAATAAACTGAAAGACATCAAATTCGATTTAAATATGAACTTCATCTTTGTTCTTCATCATTTAGCTTCTAAAATATGTAACGAGAACTAAACTTTTATATACTTTTGGGTCGATTTTGTCTTTATTAGTGTCTTGTAATAAACAAGCTGTTGAACTTTTATTATAATTAATTCTTCTTGTTAACTTTTTTGTTGGTGAGATTAGGAAGTGGTGGGATCAAGAAACCTTTTTAACTTTTCTCATCAACTAACTCTAGCTTTAAAAAATAAATTTTCTTTTTTGAAGGAAGATATTTTGTGTCCAAAAACCAAAACAAGACTGAAACCCATCAAAATATATTTTCAAAACTAAATTAGTATAACAGTTATGAATAATTATTTCGTAAACTAAAATTATTTTTTATTTTCTACTGTGAAGTTGTATATGATGTAAATTGTGTAAATAGTTGGCATGTCCTTTTTTCATATATCTTTCTAAAAATTCAAATTCTATAAATATAATTTTGTAAATTTGATTATGTGTCGTGGGTAGGGGTTCCTGTACAATGGACATTTTTCGTACAAAGAGTGAGAAGTCTATATAGACATTATGTTTTAAATTTTAAGCTTGATGTTTTATGTTCTTTTGGTATAGTATTATATAGAAAAAACAAAAAAACACAACAATTTAAAACACTATTTAATGTATCATCGACATGCAATCTAAAACACCATACGACGAAAGTAATCAGTGTTTTTAAATTCCATGTCTAGAATACATTTGATTGTGTTTTAAGTTGTTACGTTTGGTGTTTTTCTATATAATACAATGCAAATGGAATTGAAAACATCATAGCCCAAATTTAAAACACAATGACTACATAGACTTATGACAATTTGTATGAAAAATGTCCTTTGTACAAGAATCTATACCTATGTGCCATTTATCTTTTCACATTACAAGTTTCTTTTTTTTTTTTTTTACATATATTTTTTTGTCACTCATAGGATTTGAACCCCTTATTATATGAAAAGGTAAAACCTTATCCAACACCTTGATACTACTAGGTCAAAATCCCTTTGATGTCATTACTAACATTTCATATTCATTCTCCATCTTTCACATCCATGCTACATCACTTTTCTTTCGATCATTCCTAATACATTGGACTTGCCATCTTTCACTAAAATCTCATCTCTAAGGCTGAGCGGGGTGGGGGTGGCACCCCCTCCACCTCAGCAGTTTTTGGGTCAGTAGCCCACCCCTCTATTTCTCCGACACCATTAGGGGGGGATGATGCTCTGCAAGCATAATGGCGATGGAAAGTGAGGGAGAGAAGATGGGGCTCACTAGTTTGCTTCTTTTTTTTCTTTTTTTAGGAGGAAGAAGAAGTGGTCGATGGTGGTGACGGTATGTGATGTTATTGGAAGGTTGTAATGGAGCCTCCTTTTGACATGGCGTTACGGTTCCACACCATGTAACCTAATTATTCAATGTAAACTAATTAAACAAATATGAAATTTAAGGTGGTTTGAAAATACAAATTAAAAAGAAAATTACATTTCATTAATTAGAAAAGGCAAAATGGATTTTGATATTCTCACCTTTTTATAGTTGGCTGATAATAATCACAACTAAGTTTTTTCTCTCCACTACTTCCACTTTTTAAATATTTTGCTATCATTAGTCCTCCATTAATTCAAAACCATTTGGCTTTTTATTATGTGGCTGCTGACTGGGCTGTTGACGCGACATTTTTTTTTTGAAACCTTTTAATCTTTTAACATTTGAGGTGGATAATATCACTTTTAATCTTTAAAGACCATAATAAAATCAGATCCACCCATTTACCCCAATATTGAAACCCTAGGGTTTATATTCACCCAATCGAACCCCACAATTGAAACAAAAAATTGAGGGAAAATGGTAAGTTCATCTTCTTCTTCTAGAAATTATAGCCCATCTTTGTCCGTTCGAACCCAGAACCCCAAAATCTTTAGACTTCGCACTTATGGAAATGTTTATTGTTATTATGACATGATTGTGGTCAAAAGGGTGGTTGGAAATCATAGTTCTAGACCAGGGTGGGAGTCTTATGGTTGCTCTTTTGGGCCAGTAAGTTAATTTTTATTTGATGTCTGTCTCATGACTTTAAAAGCATTCTGATTTTCGTATGTCATTTGTTAGAGGATGACGAATTGTAAGTTCTTCATGTGGAAACAAGAAATTGATGGTCTAATCTCAGATAGAGGCAATTTCAATCACTTGAAATGAAAAACAAGACGTTGAAAATTTGGAGGTAGAGAAGTGATACGCGGGGGAAAATCTTAGTCGTTTCGTGTTTAAGATTGTATTCTTATGCAATTTTATGGTTTTGGACACACTACTTTGATAAAGTTTGCGTTTTGCAGGTTTAACAAAGTTTAAGGTGTATTTCGGAGCTAAACGAAGCTTTGGATTGGAGCTAGGATGATTCAGGAAAGAAAACGAAGAAGATAAATGGAGAAACTGGAGAAGGCCCGTCGCTGACGGACGCTGTTAGTTAAAGTCAAAGTCAAAGAAATCAATGTTTTTAGGAAAATTAATGGGACTTTGACCAAGACTTTGACCAGAGACTTTGACCGAGACTTTGACCAAAGACTTTGACTAAACTAAGTGGTCATTAAGGGGAGTTTGACAATGGAGACTATATAATCAAGTCTTGAGAGTAATCTCTTATCATCCCTCATACTTCATCTCTTACACCACCAATCCATCCTATCAATCCAAATCATTCCATACAATTGAAGATCATCAAATCATTCTATTATTCAAGATTTCAAGATTCAAGATTCAAGACCCGATCATTAAAGAAACAAGCTCCATGGCCATGAGTGGCTAATCTCCTTGTATCACACCTAGGAAGTAAACAATTGAAACTTTAGGGTTTAAACATTTGGGTATTACTTTAACTTTTTAATTGTGTGATTGTGTGTTTGAATTAACTGTATTAGATTGCGATTAATCTTATGTTGAATTCATTTTAGTTAATTGATCTTGTGCCAATTTCTAGTGTCATGAACATGTTTTCTTGCTCTAATACAAACATAGGGTTGTATGTTATAGGTAATGAAGTGTAGTTTAGTCCATCTTTGATGTTGATGAAACTTGACACCTAAGCCTATTGAACAATCACCCCGTTAACACCAATTGCACTACATTTGTGAAAACCTTAGACTTCATTTGTTGAAACCTAGGTGTGATCCTTTTAATTAAATTGCTTACAATCTAAATTGTTTACTATTTTTTTTATATTACATTTCTATTTCAATTTTTATAAATCAAAACCCCTTCCAACTAAACTTTCTTAAATGAACCAAATGCAATCTTCATAAGTTATATAGCATCTTCACAACTGATGCAGTTGTATTAGGCTTGTTGTATTGGTTTTTGGTTATTAGAATGAATGAAATGTATTGCTTAAAGAATCAATGCAATGTAATGGTTTTTGAATGAATATAATGGATGTAGAATCAATGCAATGTAATGGTTTTTGAAGGAATGTAATGGTATAAAGATGAATGTAATGTAATGGTTTTTTTTTTGGCATAATGTGTAAATGGCATCATATTTACAAATGGGTCAATAGCTGTGGAAATGTGCTAATGGTATCAACAGGTGATAAATGGTATAAAATATTCAAATAGGTCAACAACTATGATGTGTCAACATTACAATGCACACAAATGGGTCACAATATGCACAACTACAATTTTGTTAGATGGCATCCAATTTACAAATGAGTCAAATCCATAACAACAACCATAACAAGATTCAAAATACAACATAAGCTATGCATATTGTGCTAATGGTATCAACATGTGAAATTTACAAAATTCAAATGGTTCACAATACCATCCAAGTCATAATAACCATAACAAGATTCAAAATACAACATAAGCATAACCATAACCTTCCATGAAAGTTCAACCAAAATACAAAGTTAAAAAAAATCAAAACATCAGCCATGAACACATGTTTAACCAAAATACAAACCAACATTCAAGGTAATGTAACTGCTGCTTCACTGGATAGGTAGGTAGTTTTGTTTGACTTTTTAGGTCTTCCCCCTGACTTCTTTGGTGTTGCTAACTTCTCTGGTGTTGTGGACTTTTCTGCCCTTCCCTTTGACTTTTACTGAGTGGATTGAGAAGGCCGAGTGGCTTGTGATGGTAGTGCAACTATTGACTTTCTTGATCTTCCCCTCTTTCATGGTTGTTGACTTTTTCCAACTGAGTTGACTGCTGCAGTGCATGTTACCTTATTATGTCCCTTTTCATGACATTTTCTACAAGTCATCAAAATCCCATACCTACTAAGTTTACCACTTTTTTTCTTAACTTCATGATGATCATTCTTTCTGTTTTTCTTGGGTCTGCCAACGCCAATTTTGATTGGTGGAGGGTTCAAAGGAAATTAAACTATTGGCCAATATTTTTCTAAAGCCATTAGAGGAATTGTGAATTCATAGGACTTGAGATACGTTGGCTTGGTGTAATAATTGTGAATAAAGTTCTCAACATTCCTATTCATAAAACCTACTATTGCATATACATGGTAACATGAAATACAAGTTAAGTCTCACTTTCTGCATGTGCATGTTCTGTTGTTCATATCCATAAACACATCATCAAAATACTTTACTTGAAACAAAGTGTTGCCTGATGGATATATAGTACATTTATAAGCCTAGTCCTTCTCTATATCAAGCTTTATTTGAATCGTGGGGCATACAACTACATTTTTACCGGACATTTCATTTTTCTTGTTAACTAACATGGTCATTACTGACACCCTTATATCCTCTAACATGTTTATTTTGTGCATAGATCTAGACTGAATTATATACCCATTGAAGGTCTCTGTCATGTTGTTGACAATGACATCAGTCTTAGTTAATGTATATAGGAAGCACCTACATAAACATTTTGGGTTCTGATTGAGGAAGGCTTACCTACAAAAACATTTTGGGTTTTGATTGAGGAATGCTTTAGTTGCTTCAACATTCAATTCCCTCATCTCTATAATTGCTTATTTGTGATCAGCCACATTATATGCTCTACCAGCTTTCCAGAATAACTCTTGTAGATCATGACCTTTGAATTTCTTATGCCAATTTGCATAGGTATGCCTAGCACAATTTATGTGTTCAACATTATTCCAAATCAAAGCAACAACATTAAGTAATCCCTAAAAAACGAGTAAATTAGACTAAATTGAAAAAAATGAACCAAAAATAATCTTAATTAGTGTAACATACATTTTCTTGGCCAGATACAAGTGTCCAACCCTTCCCACCATCAATGACTCCTAAACACTTATTTAACTCATTCATAAACCATGTCCAACTGTCATTGTTCTCGCATTCTACAACTGCCAATGCTACTTGGTACATTTAATCATTCGCATCCTTACTTATTGCATCAATTAACATACCTCCAAGAAATGTCTTTAGAAAATAATTATCTAAACATAATAGTCTCCTACAAACGATTAAAAATTTCTCTTAACAAGATCAAAAAACACAAACAACCTAAATAAAACTTCATCTCCAGAATCACTCCCACAGAACTCTGATGGGACAATTAAAAGTTCAAAAGTGGAAGTAGGATTTGCGTGTTTCAAAGCTTCCAAATATGAAACCATCTTACCATAATGCTCCTTCTTTGATCCATGAAGTTTATTCTAGGCATAACTTTTTGCCTTGTAAGCCAACCATTTACCAATGATAACCTTAAATTTCCCTTTAACTATTCCTTGAATTTCCTTTACAGCCTAGTCTGGGTTAGCTTTAACGATTGGTAATAACTGGTTAGCTATAAACTCAACATTAAGCTGTTTGTTTTCAACATGTTTCTCAGACAAGTATGTTCATTAATTACACTTTTAATCATGTAACAACCCTTTTTAGCATGAAATGAGGTATAAACCTTAAATGGACACCCGAAAATACAATTAACACCTAATCTTCCATTTCTGTTCTTATTACTTATAGAAATACAAACATTCCTACCATTACCAACTGCATAATTTCTAACAGCATTTCAAAAAGCATCCATACTTTCGAAAGCTGGTACCCACAACCCAAACCCACTTACTCCAAGATGTATACTCACTTACAACTAGAACATCTACTTTATGCTTCTTCCCTCTGATGTCATGATCCTCACTTTCTCGAGATGAATTAATATCTCCCTCTGAGTCCTCATTGCTACTAGCAACACTTGGGTGTTCTTCAATAGGTTTCTCATAAGGTTGTTCTTTTAGAAACTTTTCAACCAACTCTCTACTTGATAACTTCTTTTATTTGTTAGACTTTATGGGAACAACAGATTCTTTCCACTCTTTATCATCATCTGACCAATTTAATTAAGATGTTTTCCACTCTTTATCGACACTGTCTAATCTCTCCTTAGAGCCTTCAGATAAATCAAACTCTTCATCATACCATTCGATCTCTCCTAGAATGCCTAGATGTCTTGATTTGTGGGAACTGTGTTGTTTTTAGGTTGTAGTATTGTAGGAAGTGCTTTAGTGGGTGAGAGAATCCTATTAGCTAAACACTTAATAAAGCTTGACTTCATTTGTGGTGTTTAGGCTCATGTGTTATTAGGTTGAGATTTTTTAGGGTTCAAATAGGCTTAAGCTACAGTAAACCTAACTTGTACATATTGATGAAGAATATGCTTCACATATTCACCCAATTTGATCTTCATATCGTTCACATCCTTGTCATGTGAAATTTGAACCAGACCTTTTGAAATGTGCTCCCAGGAACCAAGTAAAACATCTCAAAATCTTTACTTTTATAAGACCCATACTCCATTACAAAATCTATTAGCTCAAAGTATAGCATTTTGTCTAATTCTACTTTAAACGTGTTAGTTTCACCCCTCATAGTGCAATTTTGGTTTGTGTTTAAGCTTCCCACCATGCCAAGCTTTAACTATTACTGTATCACCCATCGCCATAGTTTAACAAATATATATGAGTTATTTGCGAAGGATTTAGGAAATAAGATTAAAGATTTAATGTACCTGATGATCGATTGTTGTAACACCCCGAAAATTAGTTTCGTTTAATCACGCTAATAGAGTGATTAATAAATAATAAAATGAATTAAATAATGTAATAAGCGTTTTATGAATGATAAAACAAGACTTAAACGCTAGAATGAGGGTTATGTTCTAACGCTGGGGACGACATCGTTAGTATAAATATTTAAAATACAAATAGACAACACTAAGAACTTAACTAAGTTAGTTAAGTTTTATGATGAGAATTGGCATGAAAAAGGGGCAAGCACCAAATATGATGGGTTGAAGTTGTAAAATTTGGGTTATTCTTTACAAAATATAAAGATCATGAGAGTGTGAGTGTGAATGGGGCGACATAATGAACAATTAATGTGTCGATCATGTGTTGTGTTGTATTGTATTTTATCAAAATGTGTTTTTCATTAGAAGTGAGATAATAATAATGTAAGAATTATCAATGATGCGTTTACCTCTTGGCGAACAACGTAATAACTTTTGCAATTGTATATCAGTTGTTCATTTAGCTAATCAAATAACCGTAAATAAACTACATTTTTTTGAACACAAACTCTTAGATTTTCTAGGATAAATACACCATAACCTGCACTCTGCATAATTTTAAGGGTTATTGGATTTTATTACTCTCAACTATATGGTATTGATCACTGCCACTCCCAACTATCACTTTGACTTCTGCCACTCCCAACTTAACACTTTGTTTGTTGTGTCACTCCGGAGGTACTTGTCACGTCAGATCCGGAATGAGACAACAAACAAGGTGTTAAGTTTGGAGTGGTGGGAGTCAAAGTGATAGTTGAAAGCGGCAGCGGCCAATACCATATAGTTGGGAGTATGGTGGCAAAATGGGTAGGTTGGGTTGGGTTGGTTTGGTTGATGGGTCAGGATGGGTTTGGGTTATGATGGGTTTGGGTCAAGATGGGTAGATTAAAAAATAGGTTAGGATGGGTTGGGTCAGGATGGGTTTGGGTCTGGATGGTTTGGATTAAGATAGGTTCACATCAAAATAGATTAATTTAAAAAAAAAAATTAAAATAACAATAAAAAATTAAAAAGTAAAAAAGTAAAAAAAAAATAAAAAAGGTAAAACAAATTTAAAATTAAAAAAAAACAAAAATAAACTTAAAAATAAAATTTTAAGGGATCCGAAATATTTCATTTCGAACCGGATCGGTTCGACCCTATCGGGCTGGTTAACCACCCGGATCGTTATGACCCGGCCGGGCCCGGTAGCGACACGGACTGTTTCGACCTGACCGGACCCGTTAGCGACCAGGACCGTTTCGACCCAGCCGGGCCCGTTAGCGATCGGAACCGTTTCGACCCGACCGGGCACGTTAGCGATCCGGACTGTTTCGGCCCGATCGGGCTCGTCAACGACTAGGCTTGTTAGCAACCAGAACCACTTCGACCCGACTGGGGCCCGTTAGCGACCCGGATCGTTTTGACACGATTGGACCGTTAACGGCCTAGACAATTTCGACCCCCGGCCCGTCAACGACCCGAGCCGTTTTGACCCGATCGGGCTCGTCAACGAACGAGACCGTTTTGACCCAAATGGCCCTTTAACGACCGGGAAAGCTTCGTCCCGAACAAGTCTAGTAAGGGCGCGGGCTGTTTTGACCCAATCAGGACCGTTAGCGACCGGAACCGTTTCGACCCGGCAGGGCCCGGTAGCGACCCAGACTGTTTCAACCTGACCCGTCCCGTAGCGACCCGGACTGTTACGACCCTACCGGGCCCGGTAGCGACCCGGATTGTTTCGACCCAACCGGGCCCGGTAACGACCCAGACCGTTTTAACTTGACCCGTCCCGTAGCGACCCGGATTGTTTCGACCCGTCCAGGCCCGGTAGCGACCCGGACCGTTTCGTTCCGACCGGGCGCGGTAACGACCCAGACCGTTTCAACCAGACCCGTCCCGTAACGACCCGGATCGTTTTGACCAGGCCGGGCCCGGTAGCGACCCGGACCGTTTCGACCCTACCGGGCCCGGGAACGACCCAGACCGTTTCAACTTGACCCGTCCCTTAGCGACCCGGACCGTTTTGACCCGGCCAGGCCCGTTAGCGACCCGGACCGTTTCGACCCGGACCGTTTTGACTCGGCCGGGCTCGGTAGCGAACCGGACCGTATCGACGCGACCGGACCCGGTAACGACCCAGGCCGTTTCAAGCTGACCCGTCCCGAAGCGATCCGGACTGCGTCTCGTAGCGACCCGAACCGTTTCGGCCCGGCCGGGCCCGGTAGCGACCCGGACCGTTTCGACCCGACCGGGCCCGGTAACGACCCAGACTGTTTCTACCTGACCCGTCCCGTATTGACCCGGACCGTTTGGACCCGGCCGGGCCCTGTAGCTAGCCGGACCGTTTTGACCCGGCCGGGCCTGGTAGCGACCCGGACCGTTTCGACCCGACTGGGACCGGTAACTACCCAGACCCTTTCAATCTGACCCGTCCTGTAGCGAGCCAGACCGTTTCGGTCTGACCGATTCCGTTAGCAAAACGGACTGTTTCGACCCGAACGGGCCGGTTAACAACCCAGACCGTTTGGACTCGATCAAGCCCGCTAACTACTTGAATCGTTTCGATGAGATCGGACTCGTTAACGACCCGTTTTTTTCGACATTGCCGTCCGTTAACGACCCGAACGGTTTCGAACCGACTGGGGTGATCAACAAATGCAAAAGATATGTTTTTTTGTTTTTAATGACATTGATTTCTATGAAGCATTAAAGCTTTTGGTGTTAGGTGAGTTTTAATTAAGATTTGTATATGGTTATTTAAAAATACTCATCCTGACCCATTTGTTTTTTTCACATACCCATCCTGACCCAGTTACTTATTTCCTACAATTAAAATTACCCATCCTAACCCCCTTGAAAATTATACTAAACCTATTTTAACCCACAAGGTCAAATTTTACACCCAAAACAACCTAAACTCAATTAGATGGGTTAAAATTACCAGATCTAGTTAGGAGTAATAAAATCCAATAATCCTAATTTTAACACCCGACTCTTTTTTGTTGTGAAATATACCACTTACCACCTTGATTTCTCCTAGTGGACGTAAATAACCTAACATGGAAATACCAATGTGAAGAAAAAGAATTATAAGCATGAATAGAGTGATTCCTTTGACTACTAGTGAATGCCAAAATGAAAAAACGACTACCATGAAACTATTTATTTGACAGTGAAAAACTGAAAACTAAAAGAAGTTTACCTTTGTGTTGAGATTGATTCCTTTGACTCCTCAAGTAATGGTTTCACTGGACACATGAACAAATAGTGTTCTTTTGAAATCAAAGGATTGAATGTTGTTCTTTTGAAATCTAACTATATATCTACTCGTGTACGCATGTTAGATGATGTAATCTTTAGTTGTATCAAACTAGCGCCTTGCTATTAGATATATTTGTACATAACCGGGTGATGAAATAAAAGTATTTTGCCGTTAAAAAAAGCACATGAACAAATGAACAATCGCATTAAATCCCCTCCTTTTTATGTTGTCTTGTGTATTTATAGTGACATGTGGGTAAGCTTGTCTTCTGAAATCGGTCATAGATTGCACTTCATATTTGTTCTTATATTGGGCTGGGTTGAATGGGCTTATATCATAGATCTGGGCTTTTAGGGTATAGGCTTTGATCCTCGGTCCAGTTTGTTGGATCTTATGGGCCCATTTTGTTGGATCATATGGTCTTAGTGTGTTGGATCAAGTGATTTAACTTGTAACGTGATTCTGGACGCAGGCTATACAATTTATAATAGTTTGTAATTTACCTTTCCTAGATCTTTTAAGGGTTCAATATGCGATGTCATGTATTAGGATGATGGGGCACAACCAGATTTGATCACAGGTACCCTACTATCAGTATGGTAACACTGCCGCCGATAGTGCTGGTAGAGGTCCCGTGAACCTTTTTCTGGTTGTAGTTAACGGGATCATTCACGGGAGAGAGAGGAGAGAGAGTGGTAGTGAAATTATTATTGAGAGGGAGAGAGAGGAGAGAAAGTGGGAAAGGGTATATTATTATTATTATTATTATGTGTGAAAATAATTAATTGTTGGGTAAAGAATTAGTGAAGTGCTGCCTCTAAAAAGCTGAATCAGTGAAGTGAATCAGTGAAGTGATGTGGCAGTGCAAGATTGGTAGAAATCGGTGAAGTTGAAAAACTGCACGGTAAGCGCTCCTCCGTTTCTTCCGTGTTTGGTTCCAGGATTTGCTCTCTGTGGTCTTATTTTTGTGCGATGAGGGTTAGGGTTAGGGTTATGCTCGAGAGAAGTTATGGTTATGATTGAGAGAGGTCTAGGTTTGATTGTGCGATAAGGGTTAGGGTTGGGACGATGACTGTTTAATTTTTTGGTTGGGACGATGAGGGTTTGATTGAGATTTGAGAATGATATTATGGGTTTGATTTTAGAACTTAACTTCACAAAGCAGGAGATGAGGGTGTGTAGAGTTGGGCGGGATATATGGGAGGGAAAATGGAATTTGGGAAAATATGTATGACATAAAAAGATGACAAACAATATTTTATATTGTCGCGTTTTTTATTTGTTGACACAAAATTCTTGACACACAAAAAAATATGTCATTAATTAATCAGATTTTAAAAACCATAACAATTTTTTTATGACACACTTTTAAGTGTTATAAATAAGTGCGTGTCATAAAATGCGCGTAAGGAAGACCCTTTTTTTCTAGAAGTGGAAGTATCCTACAATCCACAATTTCACAGTGCAACTAACTTGACACAGTTAACACGGACTATATCATGCTATTAGAAATATGAGGTTTTTTATAAGTAAGATACGAATAAAGTACACAACATTTTGCACATTAGCAATGCATAGACTGTTTGTTTGTAAATTAACTAAAGGAACATATAATACATTTAGACGGCAACCGGCCTTTTATATTTTATCACAACCCCTTTGGTCTTGACACCAAACACCACCAAATGTTCCATCTTCTTTGTTTCTACATAATAAAATTTCAAATAACAATCCACCAAATGAATAACATATCCGTGAATTTATGATTGAACAATGAAGTTGCCGTCCATGCATAGTCTCTTCCTAGTCAACGCTCAAGATTCATTCATGTATATGATCCGACGGTTATAAAATCAACAACATAGTTTTGATCAACAACATTTTATCTCTTTGTACAAGCTCCTTTACGTACATACCATTTCAATCAATAAGCACACACACATTACAAGAAAACAAGTCTTTTTCCATACTTATTTTGTGGCAAATTTGTAGGATATATGTAGTATTCAGTGGCGGAGCTTGAATTTTTTTAGGGGGTCAAACGTCTTTTCCTCAACTATCCTTTGCCACCGGAAGTATCGACACATTTTCACAAATGTTTTTTGTGTAACAAAACCCGTCACAAAGCCGGAAATTTTGTAGCAAAAAACCAGTTTTCTAGTAGTGTAACTTGTGTAACAAGGATGCATTTCTTTGTAGTAATGTTGTTCCTTGTGACCCAGGTAAACTCGGTTTCATTCAATTTCACGAGCTTTCAACCAAACACGCAGATGATTGTGTACCAAGGTGATGCTTTTGCATCAAGCGGAATTCAAGTGACTAAAAATCAACGTGACAAATCACTCACGAACAGCGTAGGGCGCGCTTTGTATTCGGATCCAGTCCAAATTTGGGACCGAAAGACCCGAAAACTAACAGATTTCATGACACATTTTACATTCTCAATGAATGCACTCAATGCTACTAACTATGGTGACGGGTTATCCTTTTTTCTTATGTCGTTTGAGCCCGAAATCCCTTCGGGTTCATTCGGTGGTTATCTTGGGTTATTCAGCCCATCCTCGGCTTTCAATTCGTCGAATAATACTGTCGTCGCGGTCGAGTTTGATTCGTTTATGAATCCATGGGATCCTAGTGACAACCATGTTGGGATTAATGTTAATTCAATCGTTTCAGTGGCTAATGTATCGTGGAATACGAGTATTAAAGATGGAAGGATTGCAAATGCATGGGTTAGTTATGATTCTAGAACATATAACCTAAGTGTGTTTTTATCGTACGATGAAAATCCTGTTTTTGTTGGGAACTCTAGTTTGTGGTACGTTGTTGATTTGAGGGAAGTGTTGCCCGAATGGGTTCGGGTCGGGTTTTCGGCTGGGACCGGGGACTGGATCGAAACGCACACGGTTTTCTCGTGGACATTTGATTCGAGTTTAGGGGAGGATAAAACTCGGGTGAAGAAGCACACATGGTTGACAACGGGTTTAGCCACGGGTTCGGGTGCTTTAAGCCTTATGGTTGGGTTTTTATGGTTTGTTTTATGGAAGAAACGAGCTTATTTGAGTAGAAGATCAGAAGACATGGCTATAGATTACGATTTAGGAGGCGATATTGGGCCGAAACGATACTCCTTTAACGAACTCAGTAAAGCGACCGATGGGTTCTCAGAGGAGCGAAAGCTTGGTGAAGGTGGTTTCGGGGGCGTTTACAAGGGCGTATTGAGTGGTGTAAATGTAGATTTGAAGTCATTGGTTGCGGTTAAGCGGGTGTCGAGTGGATCGAAACAGGGGAGGAAAGAGTATGTATCGGAAGTAAAGATTATTAGTCGATTACGGCATAGAAACTTAGTGCAATTGATAGGGTGGTGTCATGAACAAGGTGATTTCCTTCTCGTATACGAGTTTATGCCAAACGGAAGCCTTGATTCGCATTTGTTTTACTCGAAATCGATACTAAGTTCATCGGTTAGGTACAAAATAGCTACGGGAATTGCGTCTGCCTTGCTTTACTTACATGAAGAATGGGAGCAATGTGTAGTGCACAGGGATATCAAGTCAAGTAATATAATGCTAGACTCGAATTACAATGCCAAGTTAGGGGATTTTGGACTCGCTCGGCTAGTGGACCATGATCTGGGGTCTCAGACCACGGTTCTTGCCGGGACCATGGGTTACCTAGCACCGGAATGTGTGATGACAGGTAGAGCCAGTAGAGAGACAGACGTTTATAGTTTTGGAGTTGTTGCATTGGAAATCGCGTGTGGGAGAAAGCCTATTGACACAAAGGCGGAACCTAGTAAACAAAGGTTGGTAGAATGGGTTTGGAGTCTCTATGGTGAAGGAAAGCTATTGGAAGCGGTAGATGAGAGGTTAAATGGCGATTTCGATGAACGAGAAATGGAGTGTTTGATGGTAGTTGGTTTGTGGTGTTGTAATCCCGACAGTAGCGAGAGGCCTTCGATGAAACAAGCGATGAGCGCGCTAAATTTTGAAGGACCGCTGCCTAAGCTCCCGGCTAAACAACCGGTGCCCATGTATTACGCACCACCAATGGCTATGTGTAGGTTCACGTATACGTCATCGCCATCGGTACTCGGTGATACCGCGGTGTCCGAGACGAAATTGTCCGTGACTAGTAGTGGTGGGTCGTGTTCGTCGGCAGGGTCCTCGAAAGCGCTCTTGGAAACTCACAAAAATGGCTTGTAGGATGGATGCATTGTTGACGTTAGATCAAGATTCATGAACAATATAATTCTTTTTATTGTTTTGTATAATGTTTTATTAAACCGTAATTTGAAATTAATGTTGTAGTGTTCGTATGATAAGATCGAATCAACATCAATTACGTTTTATAGCGATGTATATAACTGAAAAACAGTTGAAAATGAAGTTGTAAAGATTTAAAGGCACTTCTTACTTCATTATAAAGGAAATTTAATGTTATTTTATAAATTTCATGAAAATAACATTAAAAAAAGGACGGTATTAATCATGCATCATGTGGTGGCGTCGATAGTTTTAAAAGTCAAGACAAAGGGGGTCCATGTACCTTATGTTTAAGGCTTAATGCAAAACTACTATCGAGCATGAGATTTCATTGAAAGCAACATCTTTATTCCTATGGTGTAGACGTAAGGTTGTCTAAGAGCATGTTTGGCTCTCCATTTCCTTTTTTCTTTTTGACTTCTTCTCCCTCATTTTCTCCTTAATCTTATAAGTTAAAATTTCTAACTTATAACTTTTCATCTATTTTCTCCTTTTCAAAGTGTGAAATCTCCCAAAAGCTCATTTTCCATCAATTATCCAAACACTTTATTTTCTCCTTTTGACTTCTTCAATAAGTTATAAGTCATAAGGAGGTGTGGAAATGGAGAGCCAAACATGCTCTAAATCTGAATATCCTTATACCCTAGTTTAGCTTTGCTGATGATAGGATTTATTGAGTATCATATCGATGATGACTTTAACATAGGGAATAGAAAGACCGGTTTCAAGTGAAGTTTAAGATTTAGTGCATTATATAACATTCGATAATTATTTTTACTAGTAGGAAACCCGTGCGATGCGGCAGGAGCAACACTTTGTATTGCGATACTTATTTTACATTCGTATAATATTTGTTGTAGCATCATTGCGGTGGATATACGTCATAAACGTTACACGTGTTTATTAACTACAATGATTTAACATTGAAATTCTATATATAATTAAAAGATGTCCGGCCTTATAAACAGTATGCCCATCTCAACCGTTGGTTTTTTATCCAACGTACCACCCTTCTCAATTCTCTATTATTTTATTATTAAATCTCTCGGACCTTCTTCTCTTCTTTTTCCTTTCTTCCATGTAGACCTTTGTCTCTTCTCTCTCTCTCTCTGCATACACCTAACACCACCATTTTACACTCAAGTTGAAAATACCTACACATAGAAAGAGATCAGAACTTCGTCTTCAATCAAACAACCAGAAAGCGGCGAGGGATGTTAGGTCGAAGGCTGCCATAGCTTCCACAGTCACCGAGGTAAGGCGTCTAGGGTTACGTTAAACTTTTGGCGACGTATGATAGAGGCACGGCGGTGCTCTGGCTACAACCAGAAGGTCAACGACCGCTTGTGTTTTCAACCGTCAGCAAACAAACGATGATGGCTACATCAGTCGACGATAGTGACTCGGGTCTCCATTACCGGCCGGATCTGATAAGGAACATGTGCGCGGCCACAGCGACACAAAACGGGTAGGTTTTCTAGCATTTTGTTTATTTTTTTACGAGAAACATGATTATTACAGAGTACCAGTTCCGACCCTCTGTCACTCGGAGTTTACCCATGTTATTTTTTTTACGAGAAACATGATTATTACAGGGTACCAGTGCCGACCCTCTGTCGCTCGGAGTTTATCCATGGAAGAAAAGAGGACAACAAAAGGCTAATGGTAAGAAATGTTCAGTTATGAACTATGTGACTTTACTTTGCTGTGTTTACTTAGAAGTTGGGGTTACTTGATGTTGTTTTGTTGTTGATTTGCTTTACTTGGAATTGTGCTTCTAAATTTAGTTGTCGTTATTTTGTGTTTTTTCCTGTTTGGTTTACTTTTGTGAAGGCGTTAGAACATACGGTTGGATTTTGGTGTATGTTTTGGGTGTGTGAAAGAAGCCACTTCAAAAGCCCCATGGTTTTGGTTTTCACTAATATGTGAGATGGGTTCAGGTGCTTAGGAAATAATTTATAAGCAATGTTGATAGTAAAGGTAATATTACCAAACCACAATTATAACCGGAGGACTTTGAGACTCTCTAGAAAGCTTAAATGGATTACTGATCATGGTACACAACCTGATAACTTTTTGTAGAGATACAACATATGTAGAATGCATATAACTGAAGCTTAAAGTCCTAATGTTGTATGTATCAGTTGGATTGCTCTGGTTGGATACAACAGTGTGTTATATGGTGCTATTCAGGATTTATGGCAATACTAGATGGTGTTTCAGGCTATAGTAAAAAGGAAAAGGTTTTTAAAAGTGCAAAGAATTAACAGAACTCAACAAAGGGTGAAAGGTATGAAGGTAAGTTATGTTTGACTAGGCCTACACATATTCACTCACTTATATATAAAATTTGTATACATATAAAATTTGTATAGATAACTTCAAGGCTTAAATGCTTACACTCCTACCTGATGCCTGATGGTGCTCTTAATGTATTCTGTGTTTTCCAGATTCCGTTATGTTATGAAGACCTTCGCTATCGATGCCAACTCAGAGTAAATGACTTAATGAGAATGCACATGTAAGCCCTGTATATAATTAATTTCTTTTTGTTGCCTTATAGTTGATACCTGGTGCTAGGTTCTTGCATTATTATTGCATTTGGTGGAAAAAATTGAGAAGCATTCATGTTTTTTTTACTCTTTAACACAGATCTCCAATATTTTTGCACTACTGATAACGGTCCAATTTTGACGCAAACAGAATACCCGCTGCAACGCGCGGGGAATTATACTAGTTATAAAGTAATTCAAGAAAAATTTGATGAAATAATAAAGTAACTTGCGAATAAGGAAAATAAGTCTTACGAGTAATAAACATAAAAGTTGAAAACTAAAAGCTTAAGTGTGAACTACTTGAATCATGAGATCAATTTAGTCATACGTCTTGCAAATCTGCATGATTTCATCTATATTGTCAACCGACCATTCATCATCAAGAACGATCCCTGAAATTTCTTGTATCTCTTCATGTTTGATTATTACATCTTTTGGAGGTTGCGTTTCCTATATCTTCTCTTGTTTTGATGACCCCTCAGTAGCCGAAGTAAGTTTGGGACCTTAAAAAAAACAATGTTAAGGGTCTGTTTGGTATGGGGTAATGGAATGGATGGGGGAATGGAATGGACGAGGTAATGGAATGGACAAGGTAATGGAATGGATCATTACCATTCCATGTCTTGTTTGGTTGCCATGTGGGAATGAAACAAAACATTACTTTGTGTTGTTGGATAGACAAGAAAAACGAATGAATAAAATCGATGGTTAGTGGCGGCGGTGGGTGGTGGTCAGTGGCGGTGATGGTGGGTGGTGATATGTGGCGGTAGCGGCGGTGGTGGGCGGCGGCGGCTGTGGTCGGTGGCGGTGGCGGCGACGGTGGAAGGTGAAGGTGGATGGTCGTAATGGTGGGTGGGTGACGATGGTGAGTAGTGGCGGTGGTGGATGGCGGTGGTGGTGTGTGGCGGTAACGTGGTGGTGGATGGCGACGGCGGTGATAGGTGGTGGCGACGACGGTGGTGGGTGGCGGCAACGGTGGCGATGGGTGGAGGTGGATGGCGGTGATGGTGGGTGGGTGACAATGGTGAGTAGTGGCGGTGGTGGGTGGAGGAGACGGCGGTGATGGGTGGCGGCGGTAGTCGTGGGTAAAGGAAATTGTGGTGAGTGACGGTGGTGGAGGTGGCGGTGGGTTGATGACGGTGATAGGCGGCGGTGGGTGGTTTTGTATGGCGGCGGTGGTGGGTGGGTGACGGTGGTGGCGGTGGTGGGAGGGTGAAGGTAGTGGGTGGTGGCGGTGGTGGTGGTTGGTGACGGTGGTGAGTGGCGGCGGTGGTGGGTGGTGACGGTGGTGGTGGGTGGTGGCGGTGGTAGGTAGGTGAAGGTAGTGGTTGGTAGCGGTGGTGGTGGGTGGTGACGGCGGTGGTGGGTGGTGGTGGCGGCGGGTGGTGACGGCGGTGGTGGGTGGCGGTGGCGGTGGCGGCGGTGGGTGGTGGCGATAGTGGTGGTGGGTGGTGGCGATAGTGGTGGTGGGTGGTGATGGTGAGTTATGCTTTTGTTAGTAAAGGGTGAATGGGGATGGAATGAAAAAAAAACATGGGGGGTGGATGGAATGGTTTTGAGGGAATGGAATGCCTTGTGGAATGGGTGATTCCATTCCTTTATCCAACCAAACACATTATTTTTCATTACCTTGTAATGGTCCATTCCATTCCCCCTTTCATTCCATCATACCA
Organism: Ambrosia trifida; assembly: GCA_028751855.1. Classification (NCBI taxonomy): domain Eukaryota; kingdom Viridiplantae; phylum Streptophyta; class Magnoliopsida; order Asterales; family Asteraceae; genus Ambrosia; species Ambrosia trifida. The sequence goes on along the minus strand of CM054122.1, from coordinate 213,918,120 downwards.
AACGCTACCTAAGTATGTTAGTAACATGTGTTAAAAAATTGTTTTTTAATAATAAAATTAGTTTGGTAATGCATTTTTTTTATAAAAACTAGCCATTTATATCGTATTGTTATAATATTATTTTTTTAAATTATTTTGTTATATTTGCAGATGTTATATTATTATTTTGTAGTATAATATTAATATTTGCATACTTTAAGTCGATTTATTAACGTACATAGTTAAATGTTTTAGATACCATTAGGGGGTGTTCACAAACTGGTTGAACAAGCCAAACCGAAGTAGGTCAACCGGTTTGAGATCCAAACAGTTCGGTTTCAACGATTAAACAGTTTAACCAAACCAGCTAGTTGTCCTTTATTATCCTTAGTATTAGTTTTCATAGCTTGATGAATAATATATTTTTGAGTTTCACTTATTTGTTTTTTATATTTATAATTGTGTTTTTGTTTATTTCATTTCATTTTTGGAATATTTACATTATGTATATGGATTTTAAGTTTATAATCATGAACCACCTTTTATCATTTCAAATTTGTAACGCAAGCTAAAAAGTAACAAAAATAAAAAATCAGTTCAAACAACCAAGCTGGCTGGTTCGTTGACCCACCCAACTCGACCGGTTTGGTATGTCAAAAACCGACCCGACCTGACCGTGAACGCCCCTAATACCATTCTTTATCGTAATTACCTTTTGCTTTAACTTAGTGAAGTTGTAATGATTATATTAACAACAACAATAATATTTACATTTCATATTTCCCCTTTCATTTATATTATAATTCGGATCAGGAACTTGATAAGTGAGATTTTAGTTGAACCACATTGGAAACATGTTTACCTTATAATATCGGGGAGACATTTGTGGATCTTCTGAAGCTATATGTGGCATTCATTGCAGCATTCAAGTCTGTCATTAAGTTTCAGTAGATTGTAAGTAGGTGTTTTGTGGAACCAAGACTAACTTCTGTGACAACTATGTTTGAGAACTAAAAATCATAACCAAAATACATTAGAAAAACTACTGGAATCAACAAAACAAACATGGTATCCTAGGATTTTCTAGAATCTTTGCTATTGCAAAGAAGTTGGAGATCAATTACGCACCTGCAATGGTTGGATTTGAATTCTGAAATAACCATTCTTTTCTTGTATATAATGGCATGGTGGTGTGTAGTGAATTTAAAATTATGATTTTAGAGGTAAAACAATCAACTTTTAATGTCAAATTTATTATTTCTGAATTTAAGATTATGATTTTAGAGGTAAAGCAATCAACATGTGTCTATTTTGTTTTGGGGCTAACAATGGTTAAATTATCCCAATGCAGTTTTCTGGCTTTATCCTGTGAGTTTGCATCCGTGGACGTGAGTGAGGTTCTGGGAACCGTAACTTTCAGTGTCTTATATATTTTGTTGTCAATTGATATGGAAATGCAATTTCGTAGTAATGTGTGTGTAGGTATGCATATGTTTAATAAGGATGTGACTTTTGGAAGCTTGTCTAAAACACCTTGTAGACAAAATAAAAAAGAACAGATTAGTATTTTGATATGATACACATTATACAAAATATCAAGAAATATTGAAGATTTAAACAAAATTTCTTTGATTCCAATGTATAAGCCCTTAATAAAAAATGTAACTACTGTCACACCCCCAAAATGCCACAGCGGAAGACTTAGCATGGTGGTGAACGGAGGTTGGTAATCAATGGTGTAATAGCAAGATAATAAGTATTTGGACAAAATTTTATTCAAACTTATAATACATAAAATGTGACATCCGTCACTTTTTCATTATATTTTAATAATAATAATAATAATAATAATAATAATAATAATGATAATAAATAATAATGTTAGTCTAGACTAAACCACTCTTAAACCAAGACCAACCCAACCTTTCCTATTTCTACTTGAGCCCAGATTCATGACCAGAATGGTGTCCAGCCCAATACAACTGAGCCCACTACACCGGCCCAACAGCTGGCCCAGCATCCACCTTCCCTTCTCCCTTTTTCTGCTTTAAAAAAAAAAGAATTGTATGCTTCAGCCGGGTTTCGAACCCAAGCAGTGAGCCGGGTCACGCACACAACCACATAAACATGAACCAACTGGGCTACGACTCATTGTTGGTTTAATCCGGACACATAATATATATATATATATACACGCGTAAACCCCAAACCTTCTCCTTTCCTCTTGTCTGTTCGAGCAGCAGCGACCAAACACACAACCCAGTCAACATTTGACTTTGACCACCTAATTAATCTAAAATTGACACCCCTTTTACTTAATTGACTCGTTTTGATACATTATCATTAAAATCCAACCATAATCGCGTTTGATTAGTCCATTATTGCCATATATAAGTTCGTAATTAAAGTTTATCACGCGGATTGACCAAGCATTAGTCAAACATTAAAAACTTGCCATTTGATAATCTTAGTATAAAACGAACCTTCCATGACACATCTAAAGGGCCGAATAACAAGAATCACACACACATTTCATCTAAAGACTCTCAAGCTATTGAATTTTTAAAGCTTTGTGTTCTATACCCATTTAATCCGATTCAACCTTCTTGAGGAACTGTAAGTGCGATTATATTGTTTGGTTTTGTTCGGATGCTCATATAAATTAATAGCCCTAATGATTCTGTTGTTATTGTTTGCTAAATCAAATAATTGTAAATCTAGGGCTTGAACACGATTGAATTGGGGAAGAACATGTTACTGAACTAGGTTATTTATTTTAAACAAACACAAACCCAACACAACCACTGATCTAGATCAAGTGGTTGTGTCTGTTGTTGTTAAACGAAATCACACGAGTTCGAATCCCTCCATATAGGCTTTTTATTCCTTTCATTTAAAGATTATAAAATCAGATTTTCATTATATTATATAATTAATTTAATCGTAGATTAATCGTTCTCAGGGTCCAGACCAACTGGTCTGGACTTGTGATTATAAACACGAACCGGCCAGAGGCCCGGGTTCGATTCTTGGCATCAACAACATTTTTTATATATATATATTTATCCTCTTATATTTTTAAAATTAGTTTTAAAATACTAAAATAACTCTATAAATTCTACAAAAATTATTTTATGTTATTCTAGTAGCAGAGTTTATCATACAATTTTTAGTTTTTCAAAAAAAAATTATTATATATATATTATAAATATTACAAGTTTATTCATTTATAATTATAAAATTCTATAAAAATATCTAAACGATTTTATTAAATCCTACAAAAATTATTCTAAACTTGTATAGACTTAAACATTTCAGAAATTATTTTTATTTCAGAAAAACCGTTCATTTTATAATTTTAATTAATTTTTGTTAGTTTTAATAATAAATAAATCATAGTAAATTCATTTTTCAATATTATTGCACCAAAATTTTATATAAATTATTTCTGATTATTTGGAACAGAAATATAATTTTTAACCTAAAAATTCTTTAATTTTAATATTTTAAATATTAAAGTTATATTTTGACAATTTGAAATAAATAGATTAAATATTCTATTTTCAAGAAAATAATTTTATAAAAATTATTTTCACACTTAAAACTTTACATTGTGACCATATTTGATTTAAAGTTTACTCAAAGACTTTTCGTTTATTTATTTACCAAATTTCTCTTATTTATTAGACGTTTAATTTATTAACCAAATAAATACTTATCCCCAATTCGAAACCCTAGAAAATACTTATAGACTAGATAGACTTAGACTTATTTGTTACATTATACATAGGGTGATACTTGGCAACGTTGGATTACACTTATTCAATTCCACAAGACTTATCACCTTGCTAAGGTGAGTATTACTTATCCCCTTTTTCGTTTTTACAATTTTTGGGGTGATTCATGCACAAGTATACAAAACCTTCATATTCATTTACACATACATTTTATTCATTTACAATTCATATATGTGTCTTGTTTATCTTTGTGCTTATGTTTTAACATGAACGTAGCTTACATACAAAATCATACATCTAGACATAACTTATGTTATGGTGCTCTTTACACATTGACGTAACTTATGTTACGGTGCTCATTTAGACATAACTTTGTGTTATGGTGCTCTTTTAGACTCACACGTGTTGAGGTGCTCATTATCAATTACATTGTACAAACTTTACATTTGATCTTTGTCTTGTTTGGTTACTTGCGTGTTTACATAATGCCTTGGTGATGCTAGACACATGAATTGTACTACTTTTCAAACTTATACTATATGTACAAAACTAAGTAGTACTCACCAACATCATATGTTGACAATATTATTTTCGTGCATGTTTCAGGATAAGCTGCTTGACGCTTCACATAGGACTTTGGACTTAGATTAAATCAATCAATTATCTTTATTTTTGTTGTTTTGTATTTAATTTCACATGTTGTAAAACAATATTCAATAATCATATATTTACATTTTAGTACCATGAGCTTTTGAACAATCGTCACTACGTGGCACCTCGATGATTCCGCCATCGGTTGGGGTGTTACAGATTGGTATCAGAGCCATGGTTATAGGGAACTAGGTTATTAGATAAAATGGCCTAGACTATAACCGAACTTCAACTTTCATGCATAATATTTCCTAAATTACCTTACCCTCATTTCCCTCTACTTTCCTTCCTCTATCATTCCCTTCTCCTCTATTTCTCCTTATCTTTCATCATGGTGCATAAAGATGGTGTCCTACAAGGAGTGGGAAGTCTACATCATCATGGAACGAGAGCAGTACCTTTCATGAAGACACTCTTAGGCATAATGCCTACTCTTATTTTGCTCCTTCAAAGTTGTTGAGCTTTAATGAGTGTGATGGAACATGTGCAATCTGGAAGGGTGGATGCCTGTACACTGGGTTTTCTGGCACAGGCAAGCATAGCGCATAAATCCAATAACGGACCTGTTATGCTTACCTGGGGATTCCTAGAGTGAGTGTCCACTTATAGGCTAAAGCATGTCTTCTTTGATCACCATTGGGTTCAACTCCTTTGAAAAGTCAACGTTTTTGTTGGGCTTTACAGCTAGACAAGGACACTCCAAGCATTTATGCAAGTTTTTCAATTATACTCCCTCGTTTCATATACAATATTTTGTATTTCATGATTTCCATGTATTGCTTACAAACTCATACTTTCATAATCATATGTACGGTTATACACTTACATATTCTAATCTCATGATTATTCATTGACTACCTCATAGATGTCTGCTCGCCGCATGCTCCGTGATGCCAGCCAACGCCCTATTCGTGCTTCTGGACAGCGTTCTGATCGTCGCCTCGCATCTTTAGTCGCTGAGCAAATTTCTGCAGTGATCCCGAACCTTGTCAGTAAGATAACCCAGAATAGTAACAGTGCCAACACAGGGAGTACGACTCAATTTCGGTGCACTTTCAAACACTTTAACTCCTGCAACCCCACAAAATTCACTGGTGAGGAGGGTGCTACTGGCCTCCTCCAATGGTTTGAAAGCATGGAGAGCACCTTTGTGAACAGTGAATGTCCTGATGAACTCCGCGTTCGCTATGCTACTAGTGTCCTTCAAAAGGGGGCGCTAACCTGGTGGAATGGCGAAAAACGCAATCGAGGAGCTGATGTTGCTTTATCTTTATCTTGGGCTAATGTTAAGGAACTCATGATCGCCAAATTCTGCCCTAGGAACGAAATCAGGAAACTGGAGGAAGAGTTCCATGGACTAAAACAAGACAGTGGTGAGAATCTTGCGTATAATACTCGATATCACGAACTTAGCATACTGGTTCCACACATGGTCACCCCAGTCTCTCGAGCAATCGAAAAATATATCGTGGGATTACCTGACCTGATTCAAGACGTTGTCACTGGAGGCAAAGCCACTACGGTAGAAGAAGCCATTCAACTTGCAACCACATTAACAGACAAACACGTAAGGAAAGGAAACTTGGTTAGGAAGGGCACCAAGACATCTACTGAGAAAACCACCAATGCTGTTGAACAATCTAAGACTGTTTTAGCAAAGGCCGCCACTACTGCTTCGAACTCTAAGAAACGAATGGGCGATAATCTGAACCATACTGTTGTGGATCCTGTGGCTCAACCCCTATCAAGAAAGCCTACACGGGAATCCATCCTCAATGCAGCACTTGCAAGTATCATCACCCTGCAAATCTTCCATGCCGTCAATGCACTAGATGTGGAAGGTTTGGACACTTTGTCACCACTTGTCGAGTAATGGTTGGGACACAGGGTAATCATCAAACAGCTGCCCAGGAACCACTGGCGATTACTAACGGTCGGGCATGTTATCATTGTAGAGACCCTAACCACATGCGACCTCAATGCCCTAAATTGAATAATGTAAACCTGGTGGCACATGGACGAGCTTTCAATATCAATATCAACGAAGCAGACAGTCAGGATGACGTTAATCCCACTGGCTAAGCCATGGATGGAATCTTCTTAAGACTCGGGAATCCAACACTTGCGCTTTCATTTTCTTGATCCTATTATCATTTTGTACCCAATTTTGTCGCACTCATTAGCATATAACATCTGGAAATTTCCTTGCATACTATTGTGTACGAACACAGATTGGAAATTTATCATATTTGATTATGTTTATTTTAATCGTAGACTCTACCTTACATCTATTTGAAACGTTTGGACTTAATTTCCATAAAAATCAAACTACTAAAAACTTGATACTTGATCCTACAGAGCTTTTCTAAAAGCAACATTGGTTATTACATGAAACTTGATTTTTCCCTCAAATTGGCTATTCATTGAACATTTAATTATTCATGATACTCGTAAACTATTTCTATAGGCCACTAAGATAACACTTACACTTAATGGTTGTAGTACTTACAAACTTGCTTGCATGTGTGTATTATCCACGCAACACAGATAAACATTTCATTTAAAGGGCTCCTCGGACGAGTGGTAGCTGTCACACCCTCAAAATCCACTTGCGGAGTTTTACCGCGAGGTGCATGACAAACCAGGATCCAAACCAACGATCACAATAAACAAGTCTAAATGAACATATGCAATTTCAAAAACATAGTTTAAAATTCCCCAAATACAGCGGAAGCTTATTCAAAACATAATCCAAAATAAACCAAGTGTTCAACGTTTGACAACCATGCAATCCTAACTAGACGCCGTGCAGACGCGTGCGCCCTAGTTCCATTGTGCTACCTTAGCGACCTGAGAAAACATGTAAAAGTTTACGTCAGCACAAAAATGCTGGTGAGTTTACAGGTTTTGTAATCACAGTACCAAGTTCAACCTGTCCATACTATAACCAAATCGAAAACCAAAGTACACTAGCTAGGCATATGTTTTGTTACTATCACGATTGGAAAACCATTACTAACTCGCAAACCAGATGTCATGCCCGATGTAGTAAACCTGTTGTTCCTGTCTGAGACAATATGCACCCGCCGACCCTCCAAGTCGACGAGCGGGGTTGGTCACTCCCAATAGCGCTATTCACATTTCCCCGTTGTGCAAACCCGCACATTCATGGTTCCCCCCGGGACTTCCAAAGATCGTATAGTAAACCATAGAAAACCCATAGTATGACAGTAGTTACCAAACATAAGTTTTAACACATGTTTTCTCCCCCGAAAAGTGAAACCAGTTAAAAGAGGGGCCGTAAACTCACCTTAAGTTGCGTTACTTCGTAATATGAATAACTCAGCAGCTATGCTAGTCTCGTAAAGTGGCGACCTAACATATGACAGTTACAAGTACTTAGACTAATAACCCGCAGGTTAGTTAGTCCCTAGATGTCCAGACCATAACCAAGTTCGTTTGAAAACACCGTGACTGTTAAATTAACCCAAGGTACAAGACTCGACATCCCATTGGTGACCCGAGACTCTCCGTGTTGTGCTTACGCTCTCAAACATACAATCATGCAATCACACTTAACATACGTTAACGTCCAACAAGTTATAGCACGTAGTTCACGTATCACATAATTAAGTCCAAACATATGTTACCAAGTCATTAGATATGTTACGGGATTCCTAGCATGTTCCTAGATGTCAAATCGGGTCTCGGAATGCTAATTTACACTTACAGCAGCAGTACACGCGATTAGGAAAAGTCAACTAGCATTTAGGTTGGTCAACCGGCATTTAGGAAGGCTAATTGCATATAATATAGGCGATTGGTGGTCATAAGACATGTAAACCATGAGTTTATAGGCAATTAGGTCATAAGACATGTATTACAGGACTTAACTAGCATTTAGGATCACAATTGCGTGTAATAGAGGCATTTAGCCCCCAATCGCATGATATATAGGTGATTTGGGCATCCTTACAGGCGATTGGTCTCCTAATCGCCTATAACATAGGCGATTAGGGTTGCTAATCGCCAGTAACCCAGCTGTTCCGGTTTTTCGCGCGTTTAACACTCCAAATCAGATCCAGAACGCGTGTAATCATCCAATATCAATCCAACAACTATACCAAACATGTTTAAACCAAAATCCTTCGTTTAGCCTCGTATTATCAGCCCTGCATGCAACCATGTAATCCAAACACAATACACATAGCATGAAACATCACATTAACATGCATAACTATAACCCTAATGAACAATTACTCAGATTTCATTAGCATGATACCATTATTAATCTGAAACTAACCTAATAACATGTTAATCATCCATCTTGAATCATAAAAACCCTAGCTTTTAATCATAAACACACATAACACATGTATGATAGTTAGAATCCGATTAACAACACTTATTAACGATTTTCAGAAAGCTTATTCGTTTTAAAACAGGTCTGAACCGTTAGGGATTTAATAAAAACGTTAATAAAGATTTCATGGATGAAAATCACACCTTAGATTGTGATAGGTTGATGAAATAAGCTTGAAACCTTGTGTTTTGATCAAAAATCACGTTCCAGAGGTTGTGTGTGTGTTGGGGCGGGTTATGGGACGACTAGGGTTGTTATTATGAAGTTTAGGAGGTCAAGCATTGTATTTATAGTCGTTTTTAGTCGTCCAGCACGTAACACGCGATTGTGCAGCATTTACACGCAATTAGGGCTCCTAATCGCATGAAACTTCATGCAATTAGGGCCTAATCGCCCCTAAGGCATGCATTTAGCATGCCAATCGCCCCTATGAAGGCCCAATCGCATCCCCTATAGGCGATTGGGCTCCCCTAATCGTCTATAGGGGCTGGTTCCGTGTGTTTTGCGTGTTAAACCCCGTTTTAACATATGTTAACACATTTTCACATACCGACAAGTCACATAATGATTGTAAACACATAATACTTGCAAATAAACACATTCACACTCGTTCACCAATTCCCGGGACTCGAGACTTGTATGTTCCCTATGCTTTGACGATTCTACGAATCGTCACCACTTGTACCCTTGGTTAAGGACTGACATCTAATGAACCTCTAGACCAACATTCAATGATCTTCTATACTAAACCGATAATTCCCGAACCATAACACGAATTAACTAACCCAGTTAAGTATAATATACGCGTGACTCTCTAAGGTAGACTTTCATCTAGACAACGTTGTTAACCAGAATTTGCCGGTTGTCACAGTAGCCCATACTTAAATACTGTTATGCTTACAAGTCATTGCAAACCAATGCAATTGACCTTATTATTTCATAGCCCCATTTCATTGATAAACGTGTTGTTGTGTCATCTTCTTGTGAAACTTATTTGCTTTAATGTGTGTTAGATTAGGATTATAGAAGGACATAAAACCCTAATGTAAGGTAAATTGATGATTCCGGTCCGGAACGAAATCATGAATTTACAGGTACGTTAGGGTAGTGTGAAATTCTATTAGAGTTTTTGGTAGGCGTCCAGTACGTTTTCAAGGTATCAAAGGTGTGGTGGGTTAGCTGCGGTACACCCTGTATACAAACACTAATGATGCATTGAAAGTGAGACTGGATGTCGGACCAGGAACAAACTCTAGTTACTTGGTAGTTCATTAGTCTTTCTATAATCAATCAACTCATACATTTATTTTAGGATTCCTAAAACTTGAAGTTTAATGTTTTACTAGATTCTTATTCTCCTTATTATTCAAGACGAGCCCAATCCAATCCTTAACCCACACATATCAACCCTCTTACCCAAATCATTCGAATTTTTCAAACCACGGTTACCTTAGTTTTTACCCAAACATCCATAACCCTATGTTTCTAAATAACTTCGGGACGAAGTTTCTAAAAGTAGGGGATGCTGTGACATCCGTCACTTTTTCATTATATTTTTTTTTAATAATAATAATAATAATAATAATAATAATAATGATAATAAATAATAATGTTAGTCTAGACTAAACTACTCTTAAACCCAAGACCAACCCAACCTTTCCTATTTCTACTTGAGCCCAGATTCATGACCAGAATGGTGTCCAGCCCAATACAACTGAGCCCACTACACCGGCCCAACAGCTGGCCCAACATCCACCTTCCCTTCTCCCTTTTTCTGCTTTAAAAAAAAAGAATTGTGTGCTTCAGCCGGGTTTCGAACCCAAGCAGTGAGCCGGGTCACGCACACAACCACACAAACATGAACCAACTGGGCTACGGCTCATTGTTGGTTTAATCCGGACACATAATATATATATATACACACGCGTAAACCCCAAACCTTCTCCTTTCCTCTTGTCTGTTCGAGCAGCAGCGACCAAACACACAACCCAGTCAACATTTGACTTTGACCACCTAATTAATCTAAAATTGACACCCCTTTTACTTAATTGACTCGTTTTGATACATTATCATTAAAATCCAACCATAATCGCGTTTGATTAGTCCATTATTGCCATATATAAGTTCGTAATTAAAGTTTATCACACGGATTGACCAAGCATTAGTCAAACATTAAAAACTTGCCATTTGATAATCTTAGTATAAAACGAACCTTCCATGACACATCTAAAGGGCCGAATAACAAGAATCACACACACATTTCATCTAAAGACTCTCAAGCTATTGAATTTTTAAAGCTTTGTGTTCTATACCCATTTAATCCGATTCAACCTTCTTGAGGAACTGTAAGTGCGATTATATTGTTTGGTTTTGTTCGGATGCTCATATAAATTAATAGCCCTAATGATTCTGTTGTTATTGTTTGCTAAATCAAATAATTGTAAATCTAGGGCTTGAACACGATTGAATTGGGGAAGAACATGTTACTGAACTAGGTTATTTATTTTAAACAAACACAAACCCAACACAACTACTGATCTAGATCAAGTGGTTGTGTCTGTTGTTGTTAAACGAAATCACACGAGTTCGAATCCCTCCATATACGCTTTTTATTCCTTTCATTTAAAGATTATAAAATCAGATTTTCATTATATTATATAATTAATTTAATCGTAGATTAATCGTTCTCAGGGTCCAGACCAACTGGTCTGGACTTGTGATTATAAACACGAACCGGCCAGAGGCCCGGGTTCGATTCTTAGCATCAACAACATTTTTTTTATATATATATTTATCCTCTTATATTTTTAAAATTAGTTTTAAAATACTAAAACAACTCTATAAATTCTACAAAAAATATTTTATGTTATTCTAGTAGCAGAGTTTATCATACAATTTTTAGTTTTTCAAAAAAAATTTATTTTATATATATTATAAATATTACAAGTTTATTCATTTATAATTATAAAATTCTATAAAAATATCTAAACGATTTTTTTAAATCCTACAAAAATTATTCTAAACTTGTATAGACTTAAACATTTCAGAAATTATTTTTATTTCAGAAAAACCGTTCATTTTATAATTTTAATTATTTTTTGTTAGTTTTAATCATAAATAAATAATAGTAAATTCATTTTTCAATATTATTGCACCAAAATTTTATATAAATTATTTCTGATTATTTGGAACAGAAATGTAATTTTTAACCTAAAAATTCTTTAATTTTAATATTTTAAATATTAAGGTTATATTTTGACAATTTGAAATAAATAGATTAAATATTCTATTTTCAAGAAAATAATTTTATAAAAATTATTTTCACACTTAAAACTTTACATTGTGACCATATTTGATTTAAAGTTTACTCAAAGACTTTTCGTTTATTTATTTACCAAATTTCTCTTATTTATTAAACGTTTAATTTATTAACCAAATAAATACTTATCCCCAATTCGAAACCCTAGAAAATACTTATAGACTAGATAGACTTAGACTTATTTGTTACATTATACATAGGGTGATACTTGGCAACGTTGGATTACACTTATTCAATTCCACAAGACTTATCACCTTGCTAAGGTGAGTATTACTTATCCCCTTTTTCGTTTTTACAATTTTTGGGGTGATTCATGCACAAGTATACAAAACCTTCATATTCATTTACACATACATTTTATTCATTTACAATTCATATATGTGTCTTGTTTATCTTTGTGCTTATGTTTTAACATGAACGTAGCTTACACACAAAATCATACATGTAGACATAACTTATGTTATGGTGCTCTTTACACATAGACGTAACTTATGTTACGGTGCTCATTTAGACATAACTTTGTGTTATGGTGCTCTTTTAGACTCACACGTGTTGAGGTGCTCATTATCAATTACATTGTACAAACTTTACATTTGATCTTTGTCTTGTTTGGTTACTTGCGTGTTTACATAATGCCTTGGTGATGCTAGACACATGAATTGTACTACTTTTCAAACTTATACTATATGTACAAAACTAAGTAGTACTCACCAACATCATATGTTGACAAAATTATTTTCGTGCATGTTTCAGGATAAGCTGCTTGACGCTTCACATAGGACTTTGGACTTAGATTAAATCAATCAATTATCTTTATTTTTGTTGTTTTGTATTTAATTTCACATGTTGTAAAACAATATTCAATAATCATATATTTACATTTTAGTACCATGAGCTTTTGAACAATCGTCACTACGTGGCACCTCGGTGATTCCGCCATCGGTTGGGGTGTTACATAAAAGTTTAAAGTTTAGACCCAAAATGGATCTTGTTTATTACATAGGTCCCAAAACACTTGTCCAAACACATAGTTGCTATAACACAGTTTTCCGCCAAATTCCGAAGCCGTTTACCTTGTACCTGAAAAACACGTCAAAACATTTGTCAACACGAGGCTGGTGAATTCACAGAGATTATTAAATAACACTTTTGCAAATCTTGCAAATGTTTATAAACCCTTTTCGCTTATACCACGAAAAGTTTAACTTTAAACCCTTTTTGCCTTATCCACAAAAAGTAAACTTTTTAAATTCAAAATATAGATTACTGTGACAATTATGCGGATTCATAAACTAGCTAGGAATATGATTATGTGTTTACGTTATATATGCTCATAATCAACACATGACAATTTGGTTCCCAATAGAATTTGAAGTAATTTTCCGAACTAGACCAGAGCGACTGGTCGCGGCTAGGGTCGTCAACCCGATGGATCCACCAATACTTCGCTTGCCCTCAGTACCAGGCTAATGATTATGAATGGCCCTGGGAACATTACCTTAAGGTTTCTTTTTCTCATCTTTCAGTCCCGAAAGAAGGTTATCCGCCCATATACCCGTACACATTCCACAATTTCCATTGTCTTTTCCCGTAATCTATTTATTTTACAACGTGTTTTCCCCCCAAAAATATTTATAAAAACTTTATAAAAATGGGGCTGTGAACTCACCTCGTATTCGATTTCTAGTTATTTTCCCAAAAGCTTGATTCTTGGCCGACTCGATTTCCTATTCATGAAAATCGTATAAACGACCAATTTTATTTATTTTCCCCAAGTTGTTCACCCAACTTAGACTTTTCACACAACATTTTCTAAAGAAAATGTAATCCTTTGAAAATATTTATTTTCAAAACACTTGTTCTAAATTACGACTTCGTTGGTGATCATGACTCGCTTTTGGTCCGGTATTTTTATATTAAAACATATAGCACCTTATTTTATGATCTCACACATATATTTACTTAGCATATATTTATAGTATCATGCACAAGTTAATCCGGCATTTATAACATGCGAGACATCTAGTTACAAAATTTGTCGGTTTTAGGCGATACTTCGGCAATTTCTCGAAGTTCCAATTCGTGTGACTAGTAAAAACATGTAGTATCTTAAATATACCTTTATTTACATGTTTTTATCTTAAAAATACACTTTTAGGACCTGTTTAAAATCCGATTCAAAATTTATACAAATTAAGCCGTTTTTCGCCTTTTTACCACCTAGTTTTGTACCGGACTTCGCCAAAACTTAATTTTTGAACCAATATTCAAACTTTTTGGTCATAGTTTATTATTTTATAAGTTTTTAAGTGATTTTTATCTCAAATAATCAGGTCTTAATATCCCTTCCCAAATCATCATTTTAAGGCTCAATTTAACCATTTTTGGGCCTCTAATTAACCCATAACCCAATAATTTATAACCTTATTATTTTTCCTTCCAACTTGGGTCATTTTGGGTTAAATAATACCATTAATTTACTGATTTAAATCAGACTTGAATTTCTTTCAAAAATCATTAAATAAAGTCCATATTTTAAGTGTTTTTAAGTCTAAAACTTGTAATTTTTCTTATGGAGTAAAATGAAATCAATTTCCATCAAATGAGTGACTTTTTATACAAGTTTATAACTCAAATTTTATGACTCAAATCAGACTTCAAAAACTTTATTAAAACCTCTTAATTTCCCTTTATTTCATAATCAAATTCCAACAATTTAACTTATAACTTAATTTTTATCATCAAGGATCATTAGTGGGTTTTCTAATCATCACATTTTACCCAAATTTTCTGTTTTAAAACTAAAAATTAAAGATTAATTTTCATTTATAAAAACCCATTTTTTGATCATTCATATCATGTCTAGTATCCATTTAAACAAGATTAATCAAGAAAATCCCAACTTTTACACACATATATATATATATATATATATATACACGGCATACATATACATGTATGTAATTAGTTTTTGTTTTCTATTTTTAAGCTTATACATTATCATTTCAACATCTAGAAATCATGTTTTATAGCTTGAATCTTGTTAATCATGAGTTTGATCATACATGCAATGATAGACTTGGAGTCAAAATTTAACATAACATGTATGTACATACATACATACGTACGGTTACCCACCTACACACATATATGTATGTACAAACTCACGCATATACACACCAACACATCTCATATCTCTTTATTTTTAATGAAAACCATATGTTTGTAAATTTAGTTGTGTGAATCATCCATGTTTAGGGTTGAAAAGATTAAAATGATATGAAACAAGTTAGGGTTTTTACCTTTTTAAGAAGAATGTGAAAGATAGCTTTGAAACCTTTAGAAATCTTGTTTAAATCTCCATTTCTTCAAGCTTTTCTTGGATGTTTTGATCAAAATATGGCTGAATTCTTGAGGGTTTTAGTTGAAAAAAATATTATAGAGAGAGAGTGAAGTTGGCGGATGAGAGAGAGAGGAGTGGAAGAGGTAGTGTGTTGTTGTGGAGAAGATGGAGAGTCTAGAACTTTATAATCATCATTACATTGCATGAATCATCATGCTAGCTTATTGTGGCAGCCACAATCACACGACACACACACATACTAGGGTAGATTACTTGTCAAAATAATAATAATCCATCACATTTTTAGTATTAGGTGTAGGTTTAGCGGGTATATTACTAGTTAACGCGGGTACCGGCCTCTAACTGTTTTAAATACCCGACACACCCAAAAATAATATTTTTGACTCGAGACATAATATTATACAAGCCAAGTTAATATTAGGTGCTATCTAGTGTAAAATGGCGAATTTTTATAATATAGGCGCGCAGATTGCGCGGTATCGCGCATTGCGATTAAAATCACCATTTTTATACTCTAGATTTATTTCTCCATATTTTTTCAACTAAATATGATTAGAAATATTATTTTAAACTTAAATTTTAAATTTCGGACTTTAATTATTACCGGGTCATTACCAACGATCGTATTTCGCGCGCAAAATCGCTACGCGACAAGATTTTTAAATATGACACTTTTAGTCATACTGGCTCTGAGTTTGACTCCGGACCAGTAATTCTTAGAGTCAAACATGATGAGGATAATGATGAGGAATACGGTGAAGGATCTGTTACTCTTAATGCGGATAATTTTGATAGGATTTCTCATCAGTACGTGAATCAACAAATCTCAAAAATAAACAATTTACGTGCTTAATCTGTTGTTTGACTTTAGCAAAATATGGTTTTTGTTAAAATGCAGGCATGCAATTTTGGTTGTAAATTTCTACTCCCTGGTGCTATTAGAGCAACCGTTTGGTAATCTCATTGCCTCTTTGCTGCATTTCTTGAATGGACCAAATTACCCTTTACATGTTGATGTGTTGCAAAACACATCTCTTTTCCTATGTATTTTTTATATTATTTGGTCATGTTTTTATTCGTTTTGTGTCGTTTTTATTATGTATTTATTATTTTTCTTATTTTATAGGTGTTCGACAGAATGAGCTTAAAATGAAAGAATTTTAATCGACACACCAACAGTTGAAAATAGGTGTTCATGAACGTTGGAGCGTAGACGAGAAACTCTGGTCGAGCGAAGAACACCCGAGTTGAATACTAATAATAATAATAATAATATAGAATAACAATAATAATAATAATAATAAAATGAAAAAAAATAACAAAGTTGACTTGGGCCACAAGCCCAAGCCAAAAGAAAATCGGTGGCACAAATTATGGAGGGTAATATTAATCATCATTGGAGGTCAGAACTTATCAGCGGCTGAAGATCATTATTTACGAACATCTACATCAGCGGCAAAAGCCAAGAGGTAATCGACAAAACAGTAAAAAAAGGGATAGAGGTTAATTGAAGGCCAGGGAGGCACGGGTTCAAGACTAGAGCTACGGGTTCGACTATAATAAATTTTAGTTTTCATATTTATTTACTTTGTGTTCATGAATATTGAGACCATGATTAATTTTTATTTTGAACCTGTGTTTTTATCGCTTTCCATGACTATGAGTAGCTAAATCTTGAACCACTACCTAGGTTGTATGATGACTGCATGTTAATTTTATATTTCTCGGTTTATGGATGATTTATTGAATGGTTAATGTTTAGGTAACGATTTGGTTGGTGTTTATTATGATGTATGTGCGTACTTAAGTCTAATTTATTATTTTTGAGAGTTCCATAAACGTCTTAGTGAATGTCTTTCATGTTTGGATGTTTATTAGGGTTACCTGCTTAGTACTTGTAGCTTAGTTTATGGTTTTGTGCACGAAAGCCATAGGAACTTGATTAGAGAATTTAGAGGACTTAAGTATTCTTTCATTCTTGAGACCGGGAGGTGATGGAATGTTGGGTTGTCTAGAGCTTTAGGTGTTAGGTTTTGGGTGACACCGGGAGGTGATCCTATCCTAGTTGTCTTTAGTTTCTTGCAATTCCAAGTCATAGTTAACCCAATTAAGTTACTCCTTTACATCTTCGGGTGTATTGTGATTAGAGAGACTGGGAGGTGATCGAGTCATTAGAGTACCTTTGCATTCTTAGTGAGGTGAGACCGGGAGGCGATCCGAGCTAGATAGCCAGTGTTTTATTCTTTAGGATTCTTTGGGGTGTGTTAGTGAGACCGGGAGGAGATCCAACACGTCTTAGGGTTTCTTAAGTTATCTTTAGAATCTGGTAAGCCATTCAGTTTTCCATTACCGAGAGTTGTGAGTTTGCATGTAGGATTCTTGGCCTAGGTAGTTGCTTTTCTATCCTGATATTTTCCTCGATTATCCTTGCTGTCAGTTTTTCTTGTTTATTTACTTTATTTTATTTTATTATTAAAAAAAACCAAAAACCATTTTGAAAATCATTTAGTTTAAGTCTTAGTCGAGTCTAGTTTTTTTTTCCATTAGTGTCCTGTGGGTTCGATACTCGGACTTACTTAGTCTGTACTGCATTGATAGGTACACTTGCCTGTCGTGTGGTCTAGTTTAGTTGAGTCTATTTTATATTACTAGGTGTCTAGGTTGTTTATATTTTATAGACCATACATAGCACATCAAGTTTTTGGCGCCGTTGCCGGGGACACTTGGCGATTGCGAAACTAGCTTTGATTAGGATTTCACTGATTAATTGGTCTTATTTGAGTCTTTTTGGTTTTTAGTGTGTCTAGAGTGCCGTAGGCTTTTATTTTCTTTTTGCGTGCTTGTGTGTTGAGTCAATTCTTGTTTTTATTTTTCGTGTGTTTGTGTGTCTTTTTCTTTTGTGTGATTTAGTTTTTTTATATATATATCTGGTGCCCCTGATCGTGTTTTTTTAGTGTCTGTATGCAGTGATGGCAGGAAGAAAGACTGTAGCAGACCATATTCGGGAGAACGGCCCAAGTTTCACTGTGTGGTGCGAGATTTGTGGAGAACCCCATCCAACTCAGTTTTGTCGTTATTCATCGGGGTACTCCACATATTATTATGACAGTTATCACCCGCACTCATATGAGAGAGATTCAAGCGCAGCCTTGTTGGAATGCCATAGAGCATTAATGGAAACATGTAGTCGATACTATGGATGGCAAAGGATTGAAGAAAAGAAGCCGAAGGAGCTGTCCACTCTGGATATTCTTGAAAGACAGACGAAGGAACTTCTTCGTCAGATGGAAGAACAGAGGATCAAAGAAGAGAGCAAAAGGGCTAAGGTTGAAGCACGAAGAAAAGAGATGCTGCAGTTAAATTGTGAAATAAATAATAATACTACTCAAACTAATTTTTTTCTTGTAGGTCTCTCTCATGACACACAAGATGAAGAAGAGATAGCTGAACATCTCACTCCAAAGCCGGAGACGTTAATGGACAATTCAGTCCCACCTCTGGTTCAGCAAGAAGTGAATTACTATTGGAGTGATGATGAGGGGGACAAAGAGGATTTTGATGTGATGGAGGCTCCCCAGATACCAGCTAGGTATATTGAAAAGGAGGAAGAGATGGAGGCTATCAGTGACGAGGATTTTCTTAGATATTTTTGTCCGCCTCAATACATCGAGCCACTTGAGGAGGAAGACGTGGCCATGGAAGATGAGCAAGTAGTTAAAGCAACCATTCCATCTCATCAGGTTGATGATTGTCGGCCCGTGCAGGCATTGGATCTTAGATTGCCACCACCACCACCACGGGAGAAGGCTAGTGATTACATGGGCAAAGAGTACACGCCACGATTCAGATTTGGCCCAGGTAAGTCAAGAATTAGGTGGCCCGACCCGTTTGAATTTTTCAAACGTCTTTTAACTTAACCATTTGCTTCTTGATGAACAATGGTGAACGAAAAGAATTAAACGGGTTGGATATGGGACTGATAAAATATAAGCCACCTGATTGTAACTGCGTGAAAGCCTAGTTGTAGAGTGTGTAATATTTTTGAATTTTCTTTGTATTTTGTTACTATTTTTTGGTTTTGAGTCTTGTTTGCAAGTTTTCGTGTATGCGTAGGCAAGGAAAATTACACAATGAGCGGATCCTATGCATTTAATTATATATTTAATGATTGAGATTCTTGTTGGAGGTTTGGGTAATAAGAGAATTTTTTTCTAAATATTAAATTTAATTAACTTTCTGTGAAAAAAGGTTCTTCATGTAATGCGAAAAGCTTGGGCTGACCTGTTCGTCTCATGTGAACAGTAATTATCCCGGATAGTTATACGTTATTCATTCGCGACGCGCGTTGAGATCACCAGTGTCCTTCACGTTGCGCGAGTTGATTAGAAAAAAAAATATTTTTTTACCCTGTTTTTTTTTTCTACCACTGTTCACCACCATTTCATCACATGTTTTACCATTATCCGCCATATTCCACCATCTTGCCTTTCAAGTACGTTTCCTGCATTTTTGTATATTGAGTCGGTTGAGTCTGTATTTTTTTAGAGTCTTTTATTTTATTTTTTGAGTCAGATTTCTCTCAACCCACTTTGGGGATATCTTTCCTTCAAATGTGGGGATGATGGAGAGAGTCGGGTTTGAGTCATTGGTTTGTCTAATATATTTTATTGCAGGTTTGGATCTAGCCACCCGTACTCAATCTCCATTCTGGTGGGGATGATCCAACAATCATTTAAGGCAACCATTTGTTTTTATATTTTCTTTTTAGTTTTTATTTATCAGGTTTGAGTCAAAGGCCGTGAATGAAATGCTATACGGCCTGGTTTGGAACGACAGCTTCAGAGCGCTTGCAGCCACACTGCTTATAACAAGGGGAGTCTGTTCCTTTTTGTTGTATTCTTTTATTTCTACATTATTTTATTCCACTCTCACATTGAGGACAATGTGTCGTTCAAGTGTGGTGATGGAAACTTCGTTTTATTTTTAGGTAGTTTGAGTCATAAATTTAAAAAATCCCAAAAAAAAAAAATTGAAAAATGTCTCTGATCTTTTGTGCATTTTTTTATGGAATATGATAGAAAAATTGGGATTTTTGGTTTTCAAAATATTATATGTATGAGAATATAAATAGATTGAAAGCGTGTTTGCTTAAGATGTGTTGGTAGGCCCAGCTAGCTTTGAAAGGTCCTAGGATTGTTCTTAATATACCTTAATAAATCATGAAATCTTGTGGGTTCTCATCTTAGGAGAAACGGTAGAACTGAAACCGCTGAAAGTAATTAGAGGTACCACTGTAGGTTGAAATCTCATATGTATTATTAATTAAATGACACACTTGATCCTTTTTATGAGAATAAATCCGGTGAAAAGTGGCGCCCAAAAAAAATAAAAAAAATCCACATGTCCATCAATTGAGGTAGACCAAAAAAAAAAAAATTGAAGCCCCTGATCGAAATTCCCTCGAGATCAAGTCAAAATAAATAAATAAATACCGAAGCTCATGCTGTCGCTCTTGGGGATGGTGACTCTGATTGAGACAACCTCTGGGTTAGGTATGAAAAAAAAAAAAAAAAACAAATGTGTCTAAGCTCATACACTTCATCCATCATCCATCATAAATTTAATTTATAATACATTAGGGAGTTTAGTTTGTAGTGGTTGGTAAATCTATATGGTTTAACCTTTGCTTCGAAAACTTGAAGTGGGATTAGGTGAAGCTGGATATCTTGAGTGTGAGACCCATAGATTGATTGTAATAATATGAACTTAATTGCTTTACATGATTGGGGCCTCATTAGCTGGTGGTTGGGTTTAGGTGGACAACAATACCGACAATTTTGGTTGATGCGTGATTAAATCTTAAATAATGCACCTAAAGGTTTTTGAAACCGAGAGTCCTGATTATGATTCCATTGCAGTCTTTTTCGGGGACGAAAAAGGTTTAAGTGTGGGGATGTTTGATGTGTTGCAAAACACATCTCTTTTCCTATGTATTTTTTATATTATTTGGTCATGTTTTTATTCGTTTTGTGTCGTTTTTATTATATATTTATTATTTTTCTTATTTTATAGGTGTTCGACAGAATGAGCTTAAAATGAAAGAATTTTAATCGACACACCAACAGTTGAAAATAGGTGTTCATGAACGTTGGAGCGTAGACGAGAAACTCTGGTCGAGCGAAGAACACCCGAGTTGAATACTAATAATAATAATAATAATATAGAATAATAATAATAATAATAATAATAATAATAATAATAAAATGAAAAAAAAATAACAAAGTTGACTTGGGCCACAAGCCCAAGCCAAAAGAAAATCGGTGGCACAAATTATGGAGGGTAATATTAATCATCATTGGAGGTCAGAACTTATTAGCGGCTGAAGATCATTATTTACGAACATCTACATCAGCGGCAAAAGCCAAGTGGTAATCGACAAAACAGTAAAAAAAGGGATAGAGGTTAATTGAAGGCCAGGGAGGCACGGGTTCAAGACTAGAGCTACGGGTTCGACTATAATAAATTTTAGTTTTCATATTTATTTACTTTGTGTTCATGAATATTGAGACCATGATTAATTTTTATTTTGAACCTGTGTTTTTATCGCTTTCCATGACTATGAGTAGCTAAATCTTGAACCATTACCTAGGTTGTATGATGACTGCATGTTAATTTTATATTTCTCGGTTTATGGATGATTTATTGAATGGTTAATGTTTATGTAACGATTTGGTTGGTGTTTATTATGATGTATGTGCGTACTTAAGTCTAATTTATTATTTTTGAGAGTTCCATAAACGTCTTAGTGAATGTCTTTCATGTTTGGATGTTTATTAGGGTTACCTGCTTAGTGCTTGTAGCTTAGTTTATGGTTTTGTGCACGAAAGCCATAGGAACTTGATTAGAGAATTTAGAGGACTTAAGTATTCTTTCATTCTTGAGACCGGGAGGTGATGGAATGTTGGGTTGTCTAGAGCTTTAGGTGTTAGGTTTTGGGTGACACCGGGAGGTGATCCTATCCTAGTTGTCTTTAGTTTCTTGCAATTCCAAGTCATAGTTAACCCAATTAAGTTACTCCTTTACATCTTCGGGTGTATTGTGATTAGAGAGACCGGGAGGTGATCGAGTCATTAGAGTACCTTTGCATTCTTAGTGAGGTGAGACCGGAAGGCGATCCGAGCTAGATAGCCAGTGTTTTATTCTTTAGGATTCTTTGGGGTGTGTTAGTGAGACCGGGAGGAGATCCAGCACGTCTTAGGGTTTCTTAAGTTATCTTTAGAATCTGGTAAGCCATTCAGTTTTCCATTACCGAGAGTTGTGAGTTTGCATGTAGGATTCTTGGCCTAGGTAGTTGCTTTTCTATCTTGATATTTTCCTCGATTATCCTTGCTGTCAGTTTATCTTGTTTATTTACTTTATTTTATTTTATTTTATTATTAAAAAAAACCAAAAACCATTTTGAAAATCATTTAGTTTAAGTCTTAGTCGAGTCTAGTTTTTTTTTCCATTAGTGTCCTGTGGGTTCGATACTCGGACTTACTTAGTATGTACTGCATTGATAGGTACACTTGCCTGTCGTGTGGTCTAGTTTAGTTGAGTCTGTTTTATATTACTAGGTGTCTAGGTTGTTTATATTTTATAGACCATACATAGCACATCACATGTTCATTTGCTTATGACACACTTAACATATTCCTTTTTTATTATTATCTTAGAAACCCTCATGGGAGAAGGCTGCCAAAATTATAAGAGAAAGGTCTAAGTTATATTCTTTGTATTTTGTTACCAAATTTGTGTTTGTTTAAGTGTAAGCCATTTCTGGTTAATTATATTAACTGCTTACTCATCTTTGTGTTACCAGACATGATCCTGAAGTGGATGGCCGTATCATTTTGGGGAAGGTTGACTGTTGTAACATTTCGCACTAAATAGATATACGTTACGGATTAAAACGACAAGCCTTATTATTTTTAGTGATATTTTGAACTCCTATACAATGATAATTATTCATACATATATCTATATAATAATAATAATAATAATAATAATAATAATAAATTTTAAAAAAAATCAGCTTCATTTGAGCCACAACACAATTAAACCCATCCAGCCCACCCCTTTGAAATTCTGGAAGCCCAGACTGATTCCCGGCCCACATCCCTTGGCCTTCACCCTCACCCAGCCCAAGACCTGAGCCCACTAGACCCCGGCCCAATCCCTTCTCCTTTTCTGTTAAAAAGAAAGGGGAAATAAAAGGCGCTAACCGGGTTTCGAACCCGCGCCGAGTCAACCAAATACAACCACCCAACCAACTGAGCCACACGAATCTTTTGTTTCTTTATGAACTTAATATTTATATATCACTTCGCTGTTTTGTGTCTGTTTCTTCTATCAGCCTTGTGCAGGAGCCGAACCATGTCAAGGTTATTCCTTGACTTTAGATTGAATCAATTATGGAAATAATTGACTAAGTTATTATCGTGACATTTAAGAGACGTGTAATTACGCGTTTATACACATTAACTCGGTCAAAATATACCCGAATTAGACCTTTACGCGTTCATAATCATACACCAAGGTCAACCTTCCTAATTCGTTCACGCGGTTGTTATTGTATAAATTAAACCCTTTATAACAACCTAAAAGTGCCGAAGATCAAACCCTCATCTCCAATTTCTATTAACAAAACATTTTTAATCAAGAATCAAGCTCGGTTGACTTTTTCGTTGACTGATTCAAATCACACGAACACCCACTGTAAGCCACGATTTATTTGATGTTTTTGTTGTTCGGCAATCAACAAACAATAGCCCCATGAAATCAGAGGCTATTGTTTGTTATTAGTGATTATTAGAAAATCTAGGGTTCTTAGGGTCTTGTTTGGGGAAGATGAAGATGTCACGTATCCATTTAAAAACAATTGGAAGCAAGTTCTAACACAAAACTGATGGTAGATCAGTTGGTTTCCCTTGGTTGTGTTAAACTTTGGACCGGCTCTAGGGTCTTGGTTCGAATCCCACATCCACCATTTTTATTTTTAAAAAACAAAATGAAACAAATAAAACATCCAAAAACCGGTTCTAACCAGACTCGAACCCGTGACCTCTTGTTTCCTAAGCCTTATAATCACAAGCCCAGACCAATTGGTCTGGACCCTGAGAACGTATATAACTCAATTTGTATTTTATTTAAACACTACCTAGAATTAAATAATGAAATTTCTTATACTTCTTTTATTTACCAAATTTATAAGAAAAATTCTTTTAACTAACAAAACGATTTCTATAAATCTTACAAAAATTATTTTAAGTAAATCTGATGAAAAAGTTTCACTCACAATTTTTAGTTTTCAAAAATTTATTTATTTAATATATATAATAATTAAATCAAGTTTATTCTATTTTATTTATAAAAATCTATAAAAATATCAACACAATTTTATAAATTTCTACAAAAATTATCCTATGTTTGTACAATGTTAAACTTTACTGAAATGATTTTTAATTCAGAAAAATCATTTATTTTATATTTTTAATCAATTTTTGTTAGTTTTAATCATAATTAAATCATAATAAATTCAATTTTCATTATTTTTGCACCAAAATTTTATACAATTTATTTTTAAATATTTAGAACAGAAATATGATTTTTAAAATAATAATTCTTTAATTTTTGTATTTTTGAATATTAAAATTAAATTTTGGCAATTTGTAATAAATGGATTTAAAAAAAATCTATTTAAAAGGAAATAATTTTATAAAAATTATTTTTATGCTTCAAACACATTATTGTGAGCAGTCTAAATTCAAATTTTATAAAAAGACTTTCTTTTATTTAATTATCAAATTTCCCTTTATTTAATTAACATTTTACTTTAAATTCAACAATTGGATATCCCCAAATCGAAACCCTAGGATACACTTATAAACTAATTAGACTTAGACTTATTTATTACCTTATTATAGGGTGATATTTGGCATTATTTGGGCAACACTATTATTTCATCTTTTCAAGAAGTATAACATTTGCTAAGGTGAGTTTACATAGCCCCTTTTTCTGTTTTACATTTTGGGGTGAAACATGTTCAAACATTTTATACACTATCATTTATTCATTCTTACATTGTTGAAACTTGTGATTCAATTACACTATCATTTACTCATTCTATCATTTGACTGTAACAAAAAGACACAGTACAATCATTAACATTGATCAAGCCGCCTGTTTAGATTATAGCGCTATAGGTCTGACAAACCCATCCCCCGCATAAATTCAGGGATGATCGAAAACAGTAACAACATTTAACTAACTTGCGAGTTAGGTCTCAGTCGACACAAGGTTTGATTGTACATAGACGCATTGTTACATGTCGGTATCATACTCTATCATCATACAACTTTGAATGTTGTACAAACTATTGTTATCAATTATTTTCAAAAACCTATGTACTCTCACCAACTTTTGTTGACCCAAAATATTTTCAACTTAACATGTTTCAGGTTCTACTTGCTTGAAGAATTGCTTGAAGATATGTGCATAGTTTTATTCAATTTGATGTACGAATTCTTGTTATTTAAATCAATTAATGAAATTTATTATTCACCATGAGCTACTGAACAATCATCAATACGTGACATCCCGATGTTTCCGCCATCGGTTGGGGTGTTACAACTGTACTGAATAAGTTGATCTGTGTAGAAGGTGCATATCATACTAATTTAGTTTTGTACCTCCTATTTGGTAGTACACATTGATGCATTATTTAATTTATTATTGCAGACATATGAAGAAGAAGAAATGAGAAGGGGAGCAGAAAAGAGAACGAAGAATGAAGGTCAAGCCATATCCGGGTGGTATCACCTTTTGTCATCAATAAGCGCAGACGGTGTTTGGGTACAGAAAGGTTCATCTAGTTAGTATTTAAAACATAAAATGCAATAATCACTTGTGCATAAGACATTCTTTCTTGTACATTTCAATCCACACGTCGGTATTGACTACGACAAACAACGAAACGTCGACAAAAATGAGTCGGTTGTCATGGTATATTTGAATGTTTTTAAAATATAATAGTTTTAAAGTTATGATATAATTAAATAAAAGAATTATAATTTTGTAGGGGAGAGGAGGAAAATGTAATTACTAACTAAAAATTAGGGAAGTAAAGTTTAAATAAGATAGGGTAATAAAGTGTAAATAATGTATGAATGACTACTTTACCCTTATCTTAGGGTTATTAATGAAAAATTAGTTCTTAACTTTTGGGTATCTTAAACTACCCATCTCTCATGCATTATAATATAGTATAGGTAGATTATCTTTTCAAGTGATATTTTATTTTACTAGGTTAGAGGTCCGTGAACTTCATAGGTAAATAAAAGATAAAATGAAAAGTGGCCGAAGACGAACATAAAATAAAATAACTTTATTGCATTTAATTAATACTTTAGAAAAAAACATGATATCACATAATATGTAGTTTTTATTTGTGCACAAAGTATCCGATAAGAAAACCACAATGTTTTTGTCGACTTCTACATGTAATTGTCCTCGAAAATTCAAACTACAATGTAACATTTTATTTTTTGTAATATGCCAAAGAAAACATTGAGGCAATTTTATACAAGGAGAATGCAACAGAATGATCATAGGAAGATTGTGCATCATATAGCAGCTGCTTTATTTCATTTTTGTCCTTGCTCCTAAAACTAAAAGTCTAAGAAGTGTCATCCATTCATGCAATGACACGTGAAGAAGAAGACACATCTATTAAAAGCTTTAATGGGTAACATTTAAAAAAAATGGCAATTGAGCATATGACATGTATTGCTTCAAATATTAAATGATAATATTTTTTATTAAATCCAGAAAAATATACAGGTAAACATGGAAGAAGCCATTCGATAGTTTTTGTTCCAAATAATAAATGATAACAGTATAGGTATTGTTAAAGCATATAAAAAAATAGTTAAGAAGAAATGGTTTATAGTAGCTAAAATATCACAATTGATAATCAAATAATGGAAAGATGCAACAAAAAAATATGATTTATAATTTATGACGTACTCAATAGTTGACCATGGTAACCAGTTGAGTAATGCTCCTTTGGCACTTGCCATTCCAGTTTGTTACCATTCAAGATCCTGAGAACCTGGTAAATATAAAAGTGTTAATCAATAAGGACATTGAAAATAATGATTTTAAATTAAAACCCCAGACCTTTATTCCTCACTTCCTTTGGTCTGAACTTTAACTGGGTATTGATCATTTTTTCAACTTTGGGACTAGAACAATCGAATTTTTTAAAATAAAAATCGTCATTTTCAAATTTAGATTTTAAATCGATCAATTCCGCGGTTAAGGTATCAGACAGTCGTTTGAAGTGTAAATATCGACACTTGTGATCACTCACCTCCTGATGCAAGCGCTTGATATCGAGTTTTTGTTGTTCGACCAAAAATTTCTTTTAAATTCTTTATAAGAATTAAATTTATTTTTAATGTCCCAACTGGCCATTTTCTCGTATTCAAGCTGCTTGTACGCAGAGAGAGTTTCTTCTCTAAAACCTTTATTTTTTAACCTGCATCGTTCAGTACAACATGATTCAGCTAAAATGTCAGCGTGTACCTCAGATGCGGATGGCACATGGTCATTCAGTTGTGCCATGAAAGCTTGAGCAGCGTGAGCGGCAGGAGCAACGGATGTGATAGGAGCAGCAGATGTGACAAAAGCAGCAGGAGTGGCAGAAGTGGCGGGAGCCGTAGGAGCGGAAGAACACATTTCACCATAGAAATCACTTTGAGAAGGCATTTTTGATTTCTTAACTATGATTCCCCAAGACATTTTGATTTTTTCTTGAAACTTGATCCCCCAAAAATTTAGACGTTCACACAAATTTCAAAGACGAGCACCGAAGGTCCAACCGTAGTCAACAGTCAAAAATAGTACACAGTCTAATACACTGTAGTCAACCGAATCAAGCCATATGCCGTAAGGTCGATCCCCCTAAATTAAGCTTGTACCCCCCAAATAATAATACTACTACCACTATTATTATTATTATTATTATTATTATTATTATTATTATTATTATTATTATTATTATTATTATTATTATTATTATTATTATATGACAACTTGACTCTCCACACACTTCTTAATAAGATGAGAGACTTTATCTCTTACACACTCCTACAATTCTCGAGACTCTCTCTCAATACTCAATTCACTTTTTCCTTCTTCAATAAATATAAAGTCCACTCAAAATATAGGATCCCTTTGTTGTTTCGTTCCACCTACACTTCAATTCGCCTTTGATTCTTTCAATTCACCTTTCACTTTAATAGCAATAAGTGTATGTGTAGTGGTGGGGGGTTATGGGGGTTATGAGGATTAAAATATTAAAAAGTAATAGAATGAGGGTTATGAAAAAAGAGTGTGTAGTTGGAAGGGGGGTTATGGGGGGGTTATAAATAATTGGGTAATCATTGGTTAATTATTTATTTTCTTATTTAAATAATAATATTAAATACTTTAAATATTCCATTAAATATATAAATATTAGAAATACTAAAAAAAATTACAAACACTAATTCTTTTTTTACAAATACTAAAAAAAAACAAATACTCATAGGTTATATTTTTTTTCGATTTTGGCCTTTTGGTTCAAACACATTTCCAAGGCCTTGCCCGTTAGGTGGTCGTGCGGCGCCGTGTAAAATTGAAAGTCGCGCTCAAATTGTCGGTCCCTCATAATATCAACTGTGACAACTCGGGTAAATCTCTCTTTTGGTTTCTATCTTTTGTTTGTTCCTTTCGTTATTTTCTATTGTTCTTTTGGTACTTGTGCAATTTTCGGGACGAAAATTCTTTTAACGTGGGGATGATGTGACACCCGGCAAATTCTGGTTAACAACGTTGTCTAGATGAAAGTCTACCTTAGCGAGTCACGCGTATATTGTACTTAACTGGGTTAGTTAAGTCGGGTTATGGTTCGGGAACTATCGGTTAGTCTAGAAGATCATTGGATGTTGGTCTAGAGGTTCATTAGATGTCAGTCCTTAACCAAGTGTACAAACGGTGACGATTTGTAGGATCGTCAAGGCATACGGAACATACAAGTCTCGAGTCCCGGGAATTGGTGAACGAGTGTGAATATGTGTATTTACAAGTGTTATGTGTTTACAATCATTATATGACTTGTCGGTATGTGAATATGTGTTAACATATGTTAAAACGGGGTTTAACGCGCAAAACACACGGAACAGGCCCCTATAGGCGATTAGGATAGCCCAATCGCCTATAGGAGGGGCGAGTGGGGGACCTTAGGGGCGAGTGGGGACTAATTGCATGACTGTTCATGCGATTAGGCCCCAATTGCATGGACTTACATGCGATTAGGCTCCCTAATCGCGTGTAAAGGCTGCATAATCGCTAGTTACGTGCTGGACGACTAAAAACGACTATAAATACCATTCTTGACCTCATAAACTTCATAATACAAACCCTAGTCGTCCCATAACCTGCCCCAACACACACACACAACCTCTGGAACGCGATTTTTGATCAAAACACAAGGTTTCAAGCTTAATCCATCATTCTTTCACAAATCTAAGGTTTGGTTTCCATCCATGAATCTTTATAAACGTTTTTAATCAATCCCTAATGGTCCAGACCTGTTCTAAAATGGAAAATCTTTCTGAAAATCGTTAATAAGTGTTGTTAATCGAATTTTAACTAGTATACATGTGTTATGTGTGTTTATGATTAGAAAGCTAGGGTTTTTATGATTCAAGATGAATGAATGACATGTTATTATGTTAGATCAGAATAATAATGATATTATGATGATAAAATCTGAATAACTGATTATTAGGGTGATAGTTACGCATGTTAGTGTGATGTTGCATGCTATGTGAATGGTGTTTGGAATACGTAATTGCATGCAGGACTGATAATACGAGGCAAAACGAAGGATTTTGGTTTAATCATGTTTAGAATAGTTGTTGGGATGATATTGGATGGTTACACACGTTCTGGATCTGATTTGGAGCGTTAAACGCGCGAAAAACCGGAACAGCAAGGTTACAGGCGATTAGCAACCCTAATCGCCTATGTTAGAGGCGATTAGGAGGCCAATCGCCCATCTTTCATGCGATTAGGCCCCAATCGCTAGTTTTTACATGCAATCAGCCCTAAATGCTAGTTTTTACATGCAATCAGCCCTAAATGCTAGTTTTTACATGCAATCAGCCCTAAATGCTAGTAGTTACATGCAATCAGCCCTAAATGCTAGTTTACTTTTCCTAATCGCGTGTACTGCTGCTGTAAGTATAAATTAGCATTCCGAGACCCGATTTGACATATAGGAACATGCTAGGAACCCCGTAACATATCTAATAACTTGGTAACATATGTTTGGATGTAATTCGGTGATACGTGAGCTATGTGCTATAACTTGTTGCGCGTTAACGTATGTTAAGTGTGATTGCATGATTTCATGTTTGAGCGCGTAAACATAACACTGGGAGTCTCGGGTCACCAATGGGATGTCGAGTCTTGTACTTTGGGTCAGTTAAACAGTCACGGTGTTTTCAAACGAACTTGGTTATGGTCTGGACATCTAGGGACTAATTAACCTGCGGGTTATTAGTCTAAGTACTTGTAACTGTCATATGTTAGGTCGCCGCTTTACGGGACTAGCATAGCAGCTGAGTTTACTTGGGTTAAGGAGTAACGCAACTTAAGGTGAGTTTACGGCCCCTCTTTTAAACTGGTTTCATATTTTTGGGGGAGAAAATATGTGTTAAAACGATTATTTGGTAACTACTGTCATACTATGGGTTTCTATTGTGTACTACACGATCTTTGGAAGTCCCGGGGGGAACCATGAATGTGCGGGTTTGCACAACGGGGAAATGTGAATAGCGCTATTGGGAGTGACCAACCCCGCTCGTCGGCTTGGAGGGCCGGGCGAGTGCATATTGTCTCAAACAGGAACAACAGGAACAACTGGTTTACTTTTCAGGCACAACATCTGGTATGCGTGTTAGTAATGGTTTTCCAATCGTGGTAGTAACAAAACATACGCCTAGCTAGCGTACACTGGTTTTCGATTTGTTATAGTATGGACAGGTGGACTTGGTACTTGGATTACAAAACCTGTAAACTCACCAGCATTTTTGTGCTGACGTAAACTTTTACATGTTTTCTCAGGTCGCTAAGGTAGCACAACTGGACTAGGGCGCACGCGTCTGCACGGCGTCTAGTTAGAGTCGCATGGTTTTCATATGTTGAACATTTGGTTTACTTTTGAGATACTGTTTTGAATAAGCTTCCGCTGTAAACGGGGATTTTAAACTATGTTTTGAAATTGCATTATATTCATTTAGACTTGTTTATTGTGATCGTTGGTTTGGATCCTGGTTTGTCATGCGCCTCGCGGTAAAACTCCGCAAGTGGATTTTGAGGGTGTGACATCAACTACCTCTCGGTTTTCTTGGATACGCTGTGCCCTGTAACATCGCAAAATTTTTCCCAAATTATAATACGTAAAAGCCCCTACCTTATCATTAATTTTATATATGCCTAAGTTTTTATTTTTCTACCACCCAACTTATATATATATATATATATATATATATATAATGGTATATAATAATAATAATAATAATAATAATCATAATAATCATAATAATAATACCCACATTTTAAACTAAACCTTTAAAACAAACCCAAACCCAACCTTACATAACCCAAAGCCCAACTCCCTTTCTTTTGAACCTGAAGCCCAAGAATCTGAGCCCAAGTAACCGGCCCACACCCCTTCCCCTCATCTCTGTTTTAAAAAAAAAAGAAAAAAAATATTTGTTTGGGCCGGGACTCGAACCCGCGCCCAAACCGGACCAGGTGACTAACACACTTACACAAAACCAACTGCTCCACACCTGCTTCTTGTTTTTAACCCAGCATGTTATAATTATATCACGTATAATTGTCCTTCACAGTTGACTTGGAAAGTCAACTGTGACGACAACTTTCCAAAATCAAACCAATTAACGCGTCTTTGATCCAGGAATGGTATGAGATCGTGATTACCGGCCTATTACGAGTCAAATACACGTGCAATCATTCTTAATTCGTACCAATTATACTTAATTAGACGGAACCCATTCATTTCACGGTCAAACATACCAATTCGAGCATCCAAGCCCCAACACTATAAATTGGACACCTCTGGACAATCACAACTCGCCAATCGTTCTTTCTCAATCTCCAATTTCTCTTATTAATCTGCTGTTCGTGTGTTTTGATCGTATTTTGACTTCCGAGCTTTGACTGATCAATCTGTTAATCAATCGTGTTTGTAAGTGTGATTTCTTTGATGGGTTTTGTTGATCGGCATACACATAACATTAACCCTAAGGTTAATTGGGTTAATGTTGTGTGAATTGCCCAATTGGAAAATCTAGGGCTCGTATACACGAATTGGGGAAGAACACGATTTTGTATAAGTGTTATATTATAAATAAACTGAAACCAAACACAACCACTGGTCTGGACCAAGTGGTTGTGCCTGGTGTCTTGTAAACCGGCCACGCGGGTTCGACCCACAACAGCCACACCTTTTTCTTTTTTTGTTTTGTTTTGTTTAAAAACAATAAAGCTTTAAATATAATTACTTGTATTTTATAAATTCATTTTAAAATACTAAAACACTTTTAATAATTCTACAAAAATTATTTTGTGTTAATCTAATGAAAAAGTTTAACATACAATTTTTAGTTTTCAAAAATTTATTTATTTAATATATATAATAAATAAATCAAGTATATTCTATTTTATTTATAAAATTCTTTAAAAATATCAAAACGATCTTATAAATTTCCACAAAAATTATTCTGAGTTTTTATAATAATAAACTTTTCTGAAATGATTTTTATTTCTGAAAAATCATTTATTTAATATTTTTAATCAATTTTTGTTAGTTTTAATCATAATTAAATCATAATAAATTCATTTTTCAATATTTTTGCACCAAAATTTTATATAAATTATTTCTGATTATTTGGATCAGAAATATAATTTTTAATCTAATGAATCTTTAATTTTAGTATTTTTAAATATTAAGGTTAAATTTTGACAATTTGAAATAAATAGATTTAATATTCTATTTTTAAGAAAATAATTTTATAAAAATTATTTTTATACTTTAAACTCATTATTGTGACCATCTTTGATTCAAATTTTATAAAAAGACTTTTGTTTATTTAGTTATCAAATTTCTCTCAATTATCAAACATTTTAATTATTAATCAAACAAGCACTTATCCCCAATTCGAAGCCCTAGAATATATATATTTGTAAACTAGATAGACTTAGACATATTACCTTAATTATAGGGTAATACTTGGCATCGTTTGGCAACACATATTCTATTTTCACGAGACATAACATTTTGCTAAGGTGAGTTTACATAGCCCTTTTCCCTATTTTTACTATTTTTGGGGTGAAACATGTTTAACATTTTATACTATCATTTACTCATATTTACTTGTGATTCAAGTACATCATCATTCTATCATTTGACTGTAACAAAAAGACACAGTACAATCATTAACAATGATCAAGCCGCCTGTTTTGATTATAGCGCTATAGGTCTGACAAACCCATCCCCCCGCATAAATTCAGGGATGATCGATAACAGTAACAACATTTAACTAACTTGCGAGTTAGTCATCAGTCGACACAAGGTTTGATTGTACAAAGACGCATTGTTACATGTCGGAATCATACTCTATCATTATGCAACTGTGAATGTTGTACAAACTATGGTTATCAATTATATTCAAAAACCTATGTATTCTCACCAACTTTTGTTGACCCAAAAATATTTTCAACTTAACATGTTTCAGGTTCTACTTGCTTGAAGATTTGAGTTAATGCTTGAAGATGTGTTCATAGTATTATTCATTTTGATGTACGAATTCTTGTAGAACAATTGTATGTAATTTATTTAAATCATTTAATGAAATTTATTATTCACCATGAGCTACTGAACAATCATCAATACGTGACATCCCGATGTTTCCGCCATCGGTTGGGGTGTTACATGCCCCGATGTCGCGTATGTCTTGGAGCCGCTGGTTCATCTCAGCAAACGCCGGGATCAACTCGTGCACCCCCGACGACGAAGAGTCCGCCCATGCTTGTCGAGCAGCCCGTCGACCGGTCGGATGTGGCAACTCATCCGCCCCCTCCTCCCCTACAAAAAAATGCATTTTCTTCGGCGTTTAGGTCGACGTGACGCGCGTCAGACGTAGGGGTCCCGGTATCACCCGACTCAGAGGTCCTCGACTTCTTTCTAGCCCTAGATGAAGAACTTCCAACCGTTGGGCGGACGGCGTGCCATTTGGAGCATTCTTTCAGCAGGCCCCAAACCCTCAAGTACGGGAAATTCCCGTATTGTTGTTTGTATTCATTCAAAGCCGCCTCCAAAATGTCGGCGTCACTTTGCCCACTTTTCCACCCAAACCGGGTGCGACTATAAATACCTTGAAAGTTTGTGCATTTATAGTTGATATCAGTCCACTTGCTCGATATCGAGTCGGTCTCCCGGTAGTTCTCTCCCTTACCAACTAGTCGAAAAAATATTGCTCGGACTCTTTTCCAAAAAGCTCCTTTGCTTTGATAGTTCGCTTAAAAAAAATATATAAGTCTTACAAATATAACACAACAAAAAATATATAAGTCTTACAAATATAACATAAAAATATAACATAACAAAAAATATATATCTTACCAACAATAGGATCCTCTGACACCTCAATCCACGTTCGGGCTAATTTGAACAGCTCGTCCTCGTTCCATGGTTGTACGTATTTTTTTGCGCGTGTTTGCGTCTCTTTCCTTTTGTGCGGCCGGTTGCTCGCACGGCCTCTCCCTCGCCCTGTTGGTCGCACAACATCTTCCTCTTGCTCTTCTTGCTCTTCCTCCAGCGGTTGTGTCTCCGGAACCGGCTGTGAGTCTTGCCAAGCATTTGAGGACCCAAACATTTGAGATGTCCCAAACACTTGTGTTGAGCCAAACCCAACTCCCATGGGTTGCCCAAAACTCCCTCCCATGTTATACATGTTCGGGTCCCAATTATAGGGTTGGTTTAACAGGTTCATAAAACCTTGTGGGTTTGACCCTGAACCCGGAGCTATGGGTCGGGTGTTGTCGCCAGTAGTTTGGGAACCAAACCCGAAACCTCTACCGAACGGATTCATCTCTTCCCTTCTCTTGTGTGTAGAAATTACAAAGTGTGTGTGTGTGTGTGTGTTATGCTCTCAACAGAAATCTCAAAGTGTGTTTGTGTTTCTATGTGATGTATGTATGTGTATTTATGCAAACATAGTTGTTTACGTTTTTTTTAAATGGTCCAACGGTCAAGTCAAAAAGCATACAATCACATATACCAACGCATGCACCATCGTTATGGACAAAACGAAGCTCAGCCAAAACGCCTTATAACGGGGGGGGGGGGGGGTGTTGGGGGGCGTTTTGAAGGCTAAAACGCCTTATAACTATCCCACTACACATAAACTAATACACACAATAACATTGCAGACAACAACTCTCTTTCTTTAAATTTCTTTCACCTACTCCTCTCTTCACTCCAAAAACACATCTCAAGCACAAAACCCTTAAAGCCCTCCAATCTCTCACTGCGAACAAACACACGAAAGTTCTTCTTGCCCAAATTACCCCTCAGTTCACTCTCCCTCTCTCTTCTTAACAACTGGGTTGGGGTCGGGTTAATGGCGAGGATGGGGTTGCAGGTGGTTTGGTTCAGATCTGGTGTGTTATGGCAGATGGTTGTGGTTGATAAAGGGTTCGGTTTGTGGTTATGGTCGAGGGTGAGACTGACCGTGGTGAAGTTGGTGGTTGATGGTGGGTGTTGGCTTCGGGTCAGGGTGTTTTGGCCAGTGGTGATGGTGATGACGGCCGGAGATGGTGGGTTCTGGTTGGAAGCTGTTTTCCGGTTAACTGCTGGTCAACAGTCCGGTCTGGTCAACTGAGGTCAAACACTCAACCAGTCAGATACGGTCAGTGGTCAAACCCAGTCAATACTTCGGTTCATTTTACGAGTTGGTTTCAGTTTCCAGTTCAAATTTTGGGTGGTAATGGGTTGAAGTTGGTGGATCGGGTGGTGATGTTTGGGTGTCCGAGTTGATGTCAGGTCAGCGGCCAAGTTTCCGAGTGGGTGTTCCGATCTGTCTGAGTTTCTTGGATTGAGGTTTTTTTTCGGGTGTCCGAGTGGTTGGCTTGTGTCCGAGTGACTGGCTTGTGTCCGAGTGACTGGCTTGTGTCCGAGTTGTGGTGTGTCCGATGATGAGCCTGTGTCCGAGGTGGATGGTGTGTCCGAGGTGTAGATCTGTGTCCGAGCTCAGGTGGGTGTCCGAGTGGCTTGTACTGTGTCCGAGCAGAAGCAGTGTCCGACCAAGGAAAGGAGTGTCCGAGGTGAAAGTCTGTGTCGGAGGTGCCGAGGAGTGTCGGGTGTGTTTTTTAAGGTGTGTCCGAGCTACTGCTGTGTCCGATGTTGAAGATGATGCACAATATCTTGCTGTTTAGAGATAGAAAGATAAAATAAATGATAAATTGTTATTTCCTTTAATCAAGGAAAGTTGAAATTTTTTCAAATTTATTTCAATCTCATTTACCAACTTTCCTTAATATCTGCGAAAACAGAAGAAACTTCCAAAATAAAGATTAAACAGCAAAATTTTAAAGAAAATTAAGAATGTTCTTCTCGTTCTTGGACTGATATCCAGGATTTGAACAAAACAAATCTGTCAAAATTCTTAAACACCAAAATGATTAGAAAAATAATAAAAACTAATAAAAATGAAACCGAAATTATTTATAACCCCGATGGCTAGCAGCAAAAACGTCTTCTCTTGATCTTCGAATGATACCGAACTAAGCCTTCGAAAGACTTCTTAGGCTCTAATACCAATTGTAAGTCCAAGATCTTCTTTATCGGGTATCAAACAAACAATCGAGTGCGGAAAACAAGATTGAATGTGAAGAACAAAAGATTAAATCGATGAACAATATATTATTGCTGCTTCACCTTGCACACAATCTCTAGGATTGTCTGGTACAAGGTGGTGGCTCTTGTGTTACAAATGAGAGTCTAATGAATGTCTAACCCTAACAATAAATCAAACAAAACATTATATAGGGTCAACTAAAGCCTTGGCCCACATGGCCTAACCCAAGCCCAATAAGTAAACTAAGCCCAATAACAATAAATTAGTTTGATAAAGACAAGCGTAAACCTACACAATTTATGGGCCTAACAATATAAAAGATGTTTATCGAGTCATCGAGCCGAGCCACGAGCCAAGACCCCTAGCTCGAGCTCGGCTCGATTACAAATCGAGCCAGCTCGGCTCGATAACAAAATGAGCTTTTTCGAGTCGAACTTTTTTTGAGCATTTTTCGAGCGAGTTTCGAGCGAGTTGCTAGCCGCGAGCATTTTGTACACCCCTACTAGAAGGAGTAAAAAATAGAAACTTAAAAATAAGAACAATGAAACAGGAGGGGTGGCCCAGTCAAGGTTTTTGTCAAAGGATGAAAGGCCTGATGCTTTAAAACGACCCAGAATGGATCTTGATCTATTTAGATTGGATGTATTATTGGGGTTGAAAAAAAAAAACCACTGCTGAGCAGGGACCTGATATGATAATCGAGGACCAAAAGAAGGTTGAACACTTGGAGAATAATAGGAGGATAGACTTGAATTCACAACCTGAGAGAAGTGAAGCTAGTGGGTCGAATTTGAACAATGTTTCTGAAGAACGGGAAGGTTCGAACAGAGGTTTTGAAGAACATGTGACTCAAGAAATGGAATATACAATTTCTATGGGGATCAAATTGGGCGCATATATGTCTGGTTACCAAGACCTGGTTCGTGATACAGATGGTGAACAAATGAATTTTTTGTCAATGAATGTTAAATGTCTGTGGGCTTAGGGGAAAATGGGTTGGATTAAAGGTTTGAGAGTCAGGTATGATGTTTCTTTTCTGGCCATTCAAGAAACTCAGTCGAATCAAGTTAGCTCTTTCAATCTTAGTCGTATCTGGGGTAACGATGATTTTGATTATGAAGTTGTCGAGGCATCGGGTCGGTCTGGGGGTATGCTTAATCTGTAGGATATAAGGTTTTTCAAAAAAGAGTCTTCTATCCTCAATCAGAACTTTCTGTTTACAAAAGGGTTTTTGGTTGAGGAT
Organism: Ambrosia trifida; assembly: GCA_028751855.1. Classification (NCBI taxonomy): domain Eukaryota; kingdom Viridiplantae; phylum Streptophyta; class Magnoliopsida; order Asterales; family Asteraceae; genus Ambrosia; species Ambrosia trifida. The sequence continues at coordinate 213,879,427 of CM054122.1, read as the reverse complement.
GGGTCTGTTTTGAATATTATGAACATTTACGCGCCTCAGAATGTGGTTGAAAAAAGGCGGCTGTGGAATTGTATTAAAGCGATTATAGATGGTCATTCGAGTATGTGGATTTTGTTAGGGGATTTTAACGTGGTGAGATCCCCTGAAGAGAGGAGAAACTCTAATTTAACATGGTTAGTGCCGAGGATTTCAATAACTTTATTGATGCAGTCAATTTGCAGGAATATCAGATGCGTGGGAATAAGTTCACTTTTGTGGTGGGTTATGATTATGGTTTTAAAATAGCAAAATTGTCAGGATGTTGGTATGTCAGCAGTTTTTTAGTAGGTGGCCTCTCGCTTGTTTACGCGCTCTTCCTAGAGAGAGGTCAGATCATTGTCCTCTCCTTCTTTCGTTGGTGAATTCTAACTATGGAGCTAAACCATTTCGTTGGTTTAACTCATGGTTGGAAAGGGATGGATGTGAATCTACGGTGAAAAAAACTTTAGAAGACATTCATATCGAAGGAGCTCCTGATTTTGACAAATGAAAGAACCAATAAACATAAAAAAAACACTATAATCTCACTAATACAAAATTATTGGTAGGGTCCTAGAGAATGTGAGATCTAGACAAATCATACGTCTCTTTCATAGGATATAAAGGTTGCTTACATAGAGAACTCCAACTCAAAAAACCTTATCTTGAAATAAAAAGTAGTTAAGGTAAAGAGTTGTACAAATGTAATCTAAACACTAGAGAACAAAAGGGCTAAACAGAACTACGAATATAGGTCAATGTTCGACTAATGACAAATGAAACAAACTGAATCATTTATTATATTTGGTTTATAATCCGTAATGTATCATAAAGCACTTAGATAAGTACTTTAACTCTTAACATTAGAAGTTTTAATTTAGACTGTCCAATCCTATTTGGGTCAATGTCAATGTGGTCTATTTCTATAACTTAGGGGCTGTTTGGTTGATTAAGTGCTGAATCATTAAGAGGTCTGAATGGTTAAGCGCTGAATCATTAAGTTGGACCTCTTAATGGTTAGTTTTCTTGTCCCACGTTGGTAGGGGAGCCTCATTAAGGTTCAGCCTAGTTCAGTGCTTAATAGTTCAGTGCTTAATGGTTCAGCAACATCCCAAATCTTAATGATTCAGACTTAACCATTCAATTCAGAAGCTGAAACAAACGCGCTGAATGCTGAATCATTCAGCGCTGAATGGTTAAGAGCCTCATTAAGAAGCTACCAAACAGCCCCTTAACCTTTTTAGATCCGTTTTGATAATTATTAGTTTCTAAAATGGCCTACGTGGTAATTGAAGTTTTTCTAATCTCTACCTAGACTAATTACTATTTCAGTGTTTATCACCATGTACTTTTAATTTAGGTGTGCAGTGCTATTTTGATAATATATCATGAAAGTGAAGGGGGATAATTATCCTTTGCATTTTGACCCATGGATCTCTTATGCATGAAGAAAACAAAATTTTGGTTAAAATGAACCGATAGAAAGTTTCAGAAGTTGAAAAGTTAACTCAAATGGTTTGTGAGCTTGAAGATGAATGTCCTGTGGTTGAATGTTGATCCGTATGACTGAATTTACGTTTGTATGTTTTCTTCTTTTATCATTTTTTATTAAGTCATATTAGATTTTCAACCCCGGGACCTTCCCGGGGTAATCAACTAGTTGTATATATGATGTTAGATATTGATCGGATTAATAACAAAATTTGTAAAGACCCAAGCTCCAACCTCTAGAGTAGTGCTTTTTTCCTTTATTTTTTTTTTCGGGTTAACACCACAAAATATTGTGGTGGAATTAATTGCTAAAGAGGGATACCGGAAATTCCATTTTTTTTACTAGTCTAAATAACTATGATATTAGATTGAAACTAGGGCAAAGGGTTTTAATAAAACACTCGTCTTTTCACATGCAACAATTGTACTTTTTGAACACCCATTTTTAAGGTATAAAATATTTCGCTTTTAAAATTTTCTTTTCGAAGCTTGTGGCTTCAGATTTACGACAACGTTGAGTCCAAATTTATCTTTTTGGTGTTGCTAATTTTCTAAGGATAATGTTTGTTAATGACTAAAATCCTAAATCGAGCTTGTTCTAACCGTGTCTGGGAACTCATTTAAAGGGCCCGCCCCAATTTCGAAGTTTGCTTTGAGTTGTGGGCATTCAAAAAGGTTGAACCGGCTCAGTGTAACCTGACTATTTCTTGTCAAACTCATAGCTAAGAAGTTTAATACAACAACAAAAACGGTATAGAATAAACAACTAATAAATCACATACCTTTGGAAAAAAAAAAACTAATAAATCACATGAATTGCCGACAACTCACAATTTTCTTATTAACACTATGTTCCAGAGTTTAATAATAGAAGGAAAGGATAGGAAGCGGAAAGAAAGGGGAACAGTTTTGTGTTCCAGAGTTTCATTAAAGGAAAGAAGTGGATAGAAGAGGAAGGAAAATTATCCCAAATAACAATCCTTCCAAATTGGAAAGAAGCGGAAGGAAGGGAGAGAATTTTTTTTTAATTATATCATTTACCAATATACCCTCTCATTTATTTAACATATAATAAAATCTTACAAGAGTATAATTGTAAAATATATGTTTTTTTTCTCTTTTTTTCGACTCGGGAACACATAAAATCTTTAGTTTCTTTTCTTTTCTTTTCAACTCGGGAACACGAAATAAAATTATATATTTTCCTTTCTTTTCTCTCTTAATATCTCTTTCTCCTCTTTTCTTTTATTTAGTAAGCTCGGGAACACTGCGTAAGTGGGAACAAAAAGAACATCAAGTTTAAGTTGAGATTTTTTTTTTCGAGTGTCTTATCAACACTCGATCCATGTATGAATACGTTAATTGAGTAATACGGCTATATTTCTCTAGGGCAATATATTTTTGAAATTTTTTACTTGGATTTATTATGACGATAAATAAAACTAGAGGTACTTGTAAACGTGGATGTTTGTTTGCCACAAATGGTATTCTTGCATGACCAACTTCACTCGACTCATTCTAGAAAGGGATATTACATGACAACATATAATATATTAATTAAGACGTTTTACAATATGATAATACAATCAAATACATAACACATAACCTTTACACTATCAATATTAAAATAATCAAACTAATATTAACTCAAATATAAAAAAGTGGTGCAAATGTAAATGAAAAGTTACTGGCTGCGGTTAAGCGGGTGCCAAGTGGATCGAAACAGGGGAGGAAAGAGTATGTAACGGAAGTAAAGAACATCAGTCGATTACGGCATAGAAACTCAGTGCAATTTATATAGGGATGGCAACGGGTCGGGTATGGGTCGGGTTTGACTAATATCATACCCATACCCGTCTCATTACCCGTCGGGTTTTTGTCGGGTAATACCCGTCAGGTATAGAGCATACCCGCGGGTATCGGGTATACCTATTGGTATTTGCATGTATATATATATATTTTGAAAGCTAGAAGCTATTCGTTTCTTGACCAGGGTCCAACGGGTCGTCCACAACAATGTTTCATCCCCAGGTGGGCAAAGTTTTGTCTTTAGTTAACTAGGGTTTGCAATTCAAAAAGGGGTGGCGGCGCAACTTGTTGCCCGTCTACCTGCTATTATGATGTAACTTTCGTATTTTGTTTTAATGAAAATCACGTATAAAAAAATGCTATATATATATATATTTATTTTCTTTTATAGTGTTATGTTTTAAGAAATCTAGAGTATATGAAATTGTAATAAGTAACATATATATTATTATCACCATAATAATCTTTGAAACATTTAATATGTAAATATATATTATAGTATGAATTTTGAAAACTATTTATATATTTCATAGCATATAAATATAAATAATAATGTTATTAGAATATATATTTTAGACGAAAAGTTTATTCTTCAAATAATGAATCTATTAGAATGAAATATTACTAAAAAAATAGTTAAGAAAAGATATATATAAAACTTAAAAGTATTCGGGTATATATTTCAGGTAGACGGATATTTAGTTTCGGGTAATTGGGTCAGGTATCACCTAATACCATACCCGTCCTATACCCGCGATTTTTTTTTCCAATACCAAACCCGTCCCATACCCGTCGGATATCGGGTATACCCGTCCCACATGCTTCGGGTTTCGGGTATACCCGTCGGGCTCGGGTTTTTTTGCCATCCCTAAATTTATAGGGTGGTGTCATGAATAAGGTGATTTCCTTATCGTATACGAGTTTATGCGAGCCTTGATTTGCATTTGTTTTACTCGAAGTCGACACTAAGGGTCAGTACAGTGACGATACCCTGATAATCCGAACCACTTACTCCCGAACAATTATTTTCGATCGATATAAATCACGTGTTGTTATTCATTTGTTTATACCACAATTTTATTTATTTTTCCTCTTTCGGTTAGTACAAAGTATGTCGGTACCGTAACTAAACTAATCGTCACCAACTATATTCCCGTTGGGTGATGCGGGGAATCCTCGACGCAACGCGACGGTTTTTACACCGCTCGTATACATTTGTCAAAATTTTGATATATACCTTTTAACAAACATCAATTTATTTAATTATACATCTTTATTAAACCCAACTTAAAAGTTATTGTTTTTGATCCTTACAAATAAGATATATTTATCCCATAAGAACATGTGTAATGATGGGTGAAATTTGGTGAATGAAAGGGACATTTTTTAATACTTGGCATGTGGGGCCACTTTGGTGGTTGAAAGAGGCTTGAAATGGATAAGAGGTGTAATGGTGGGTGAAATTTGATGGATGAAAGGGGTATTTTAAAAAAAAAAACCAAAAAGATGATTGGTGGTTATTTGCTTCCACCACGTGTTCACATAAGATTGGGTGGGGCAATGTTTGAGCTGCGCGAAATATTTCGAGTGAGGAAGGTTAGCGCTCCTTTAACAGGGGGGGGGGGGGGGATTTCCAAGGTGAATGGGGCGCCAAAATTGGGCATTCACGCCCAATTTGTTTACCATTACATATGATCTAAGTTATTTACCTAAAGGATAAATACAAAGAAAATAATTAGAAGTTCAAGAAACATTTTGATAAAATCATAAAATTAAAAACTATATTTTTTCCAACAAAATTTAGAAGGAAATTATCAATTAACATCATGTTTCTTTTGTGTACGACTCTTATAATAACCACTTTAATGTCAGTTGACCTCAACCGCGCAATCCCAGCATCCAATCAATGGTCGATGATATCAACATTAATACGCAGTAAAAGCATCGCCCATATGGTTGGACTATTCGTTGGCTTATTAATACCCACACTCAAACCCTTGTACTTTCAAACCACACCACCTCTCCACAATGGCCACCTCACCTGAATCCGAGCATCCGATCAAAGCATACGGTTATGCTGCCCGTGACACTTCTGGATCACTCTCCCCTCTCACCTTCTCCAGAAGGTATTATATTATTATTATTATTATTCCCTCTTTATTTATTCTGTAATGCAGAATTATACGAGTTCATGTTGTTGATCACCATTATTATATGTTTACAGGGCTACTGGCGAGAAAGATGTGAGGTTCAAAGTCCTTTACTGCGGAATCTGTCATTCCGATCTTCACTTTGCCAAAAACGAATGGGGAATTACCAAGTACCCCGTTACACCAGGGTACAATTTCCCTTTTCGAGTTTTGTTACTGAATTTTTAGCGTTAATGGAATTATGTTTTTAATCTGACTCTGTAATAGTGACATGTCAGCCCACATTTATATTTATAGCATAAGACCATGTGTAGTGGGGCTTTATATTTATAAAGCCCCCGAATGTGATTGGTCCACGTGGCTGCTGAGTCAGCGTGGAGAGAGAAACTGAAAAAGGGGTGTAGTGGTGGGGCTTTATTTATAAAGCCCCTATTAATATTTTATTATATCTTTTTAATTAAAAAATAATAAAATAATTAAAGAAAGAGAGAGAGTGCTGATGTGGCTGCATTTGATTGGAGGGGCAATTTTTGATCCGGCGTTATATTAATAAAGCCCCAACACATTTTTGAAAAATGGAGCCCCCCCGTAGCGGTGTGGGGGGCGCTATTTTTGAAAATAAAGCCCCAATGGAGCCCCACTACGGGTGGTCTAAGATTACTGTACAAATGAGTTTTACGTGAGAAGTGAACGAGATTTTTTTTACCATCTTAAGAATGTATTTTAATCTAAAAATCTAAAAAATAAGATATAGATATATTTTTTCTAGTAGAGTAATTATGTAATCTCTAAAGTAATTATATAGAGTAATTACTGTAATTACTCTAGTACAGTAATTATACAATTTGGAAACATGCTTGAATAGACAGAATTTTTTTCCCACTTCACTTCTTACGTTTAGTATGTTAAAACCTATTTGTATTTGATCTTTACTCTGTGTATTACTTGTTAGTGTTTGTTAATTAAAATTGCATTCCGACGGTACAACACAGGCATGAGATTGTGGGTGTGGTGACAGAAGTAGGTAGCAAAGTGGAGAAATTCAAAATTGGGGATAAAGTTGGGGTTGGATGCTTGGTTGGATCATGCGGTTCATGCCAAGGTTGTGCTACTGACTATGAACAGTATTGCCCCAAGCAGGTTGCGACTTACGGTATGCGCAATTTCGATGGTACGCAGACGTATGGTGGGTACTCTGATCACATGGTTTCAGATGAGCATTTTGTTCTCCGTTGGCCGGATAATTTGCCACTTGATTCTGGTGCACCGTTGCTATGTGCCGGGATCACAACTTACAGCCCTCTTAGATACTTTGGATTGGACAAGCCGGGTACGAAAGTGGGTGTGGTTGGTCTTGGTGGGCTCGGTCATGTGGCTGTGAAGATGGCTAAGGCGTTTGGGGCGGAAGTAACTGTTTTTAGCACCACCCCTGCTAAGGAACAAGAAGCAATTGAGGGACTTAAAGCTGACCATTTCATTAACAGCAAAGACGTTAATCAGATGCAGGTGAGATATTTATAAAACAATAAATGTTGGTTGGTAACTGATTCTTGATTCATTACCTATGTTATTGGTCTTGATTTGAGTTTTATTTGATCACAGGCTGCTAGGGGTACACTTGATGGCATCATCGACACAGTGTCTGGAACTCATCCGATTGCACCATTGCTTAATGCGCTTACACCTCATGGAAAGCTTGTTCTTGTTGGCTTACCCGAGAAACCACTTGATGTTTCAGCATTTTCTTTGATCATGGGTAACACTTCTGATCATCGAATTCTGTTATGTTTTAAGCTTTTGCAAGCAGATAAAATTAGCTAAAATGGTGGAATTTGGTTGTAACTTTTAACAGGGAGGAAGACTCTTGCTGGTAGTAGCATTGGTGGAATCAAAGAGACTCAAGAGATGCTTGATTTTGCAGCAAAGCATGGGATAACTGCTGATATAGAGGTGATACCGATAGACTATGTAAACACAGCGATGGAGAGGCTGCTGAAGTCCGATGTGAGGTATCGATTTGTGATTGATGTAGCCAACTCAATCAAGACTGAATAGGTTGAATCTTGAAGCTCTTGATGAATGTTGTATTTCCCTTTATGGTTTTATCATTTATGTATTAGTAAGCATGCTGTTATAAGGAACTGAGAGGCTGAGGTTTAGGTTTTATTATGTATGCATTTGTCTAGTGGTTTTGGAATGAAATTGCTTATTGAAAAGGCCAAGACTATAAAATCTTACAGGACAATGTGTGTGCACATGAGAATTTTTGTTGATGTTAATTAATTTTTTTTAAACTCAGTACAACTTTTGAATTGATATATAAAGAGTAAATTACATAATAATAGTTATCGTAGGTAGACGGGTAACAAGTTGCGTCGTATATCATACATGGTAGGTCATGAGTTCAAATACAAATGCACTAATCTATTAGAGGCTTAGAGCATATATACAGTTGAGTAGTTATTTTTATACTCTGTTATAGCAGTTGTTTGCAATGATATGTCTTCATTGTTGGCTCCTATAATATATAATATGACTATATCATACATGGTAGGTCATGTATTGTTGTATCATTTGCATCATGAGACTTTACTTCTCATACACTTGTCAAAAGCCTCAAAAAGTCTGCGGTAACTAGTATTGTCATTTTAGCAATGAGATAATTTCAATTTTATTTTCATAATATAATTTGTGTGATTGGTTTATAAAATTATTTTGCAACATATTTCATGGTTTGTTTGTATTGTAGTTAGTTTTAATTTCTTTATCAAATAACTTTAAGTTTTTCTATAAATTTAATTTCGTTATACAATCATGTAAAAAAGTTAATCATTCCAAACAACAGAAGAGTTTAATTATAATCGTTACTTCTATTATACAACCTGCACGCTAGGACCTGACTGCCGTGAGAACTTAAAGTAGCAGGTAGGCTCTAATAAATGAATGACGTTTGGTTAGAGATTAGATAGGATGGATGTCAAGCCAATGAGGTAGTGGTGGAGTAGTTGGAGAAAGACTTGGTGTTCCTTGTGATCAAAGTTCAATTCCCGCTCTTCCCATTATTTTCTACGGCATCCAGGTGAAGAGCGAATATGGGTGGCGTCGGTTCAACTCGGATGGGAGGCAATGTTTTACCGATTATTCTATTGTCGTGCCTTCAGACGGGTTTCCCGGCATCTGGGAGGGCCAAGGGGTTGGCGGTGGTCGAGTAGTCAACCTTGACCACAACGGCCGCTGTCACGGTGGTTGGCACGTCGTTCCTTGCCATTCAAAAAAGAAAGATAGGATGGACGTCAAAGTGACTCGATGTCTAGAATGATAGAAATTATTAGTTAAATGACAATCATTAATGAGCATAAGTCGAATTTGAAGGGTTAACCCTAATGGTTTGGATAAAATTAAGGGTAAGATAAACCTGAAGGTGTTTGAGAAGATAAAGAGAAGAAAATAATAAATATTAGTTATTGATTTGAGATATTTATTAGTTCGAATTAATAGGTTTATCTAGTTGTTTTATTTATTGGTTAATTAAGTATTAGAGTTGGTATTGGTTTAGGATAGCTTGTTTAGCAAGTAATTGGTTGAGCATAAATAGATAGTTAGGCTATGTAATTCTTTGGTTGTTGTGCTTTGTTCATTATTGTTATATAAAAGAGTCATGGGGAGTTCTCACAAATCTTTGTGTGTAGCTACGTTTTTTATCCGGTTGCTCAAACAACTGGTATCAGAGCGTAACGGCCAAAGGGAGTGTAAGAAGAACTAAAGCAAATCAGCCCGGTGTAGTCGAAACCTTTTTGGATCGACAGAGAGAAGGAAGACTCGGAACCTAAGTGGATCGAGCAGAAAGGTCGAAATCTAAGTGAATCGATAAGGAGAAGAACGAAGACTCGAAATCTAAGTGAATCGAGCAAAGGCGGTCGAAATCTAAGTGAACCGACAAGGAGAAGAACAAAGACTTGAAATCTAAGTGAATCAAGCAAAGGCGGTCGAAATATAAGTGAATCGACAAGGAGAAGAATGAAGACTCAAAATCTTAGTGAATTGAGCAAAGCAGTCGAAATCTGAGTAGATCGACAAAGAGTTCTGAAGATAGGTTGCAATCTTTGTGAAGCAATCAGAGAATTGAAGAAAGGTATTTGGGTGTGTGTGATCGCAAGGAGGATTGCGGAAAAAGTGAGAATTATCTTATATATTATCCTATATATTAATAAAGAAACGTTGATGAATAGTGTTTTGGTATTTCGTAATATTTATGCTTTATCAAGGGCATTACCGTCCTTTTGTTTCCTATAAAACCCATTTCTCGACTCTTCCACTCCCTCTTCTCTCTCATTTCTGTAGATCTACTCCACTATACTTTTTGTTTCTCTCATAATCTATTTTCTATTTCTCTTCGAGAAAACACCTCCTCACCACTTCTCTTTGTTATAACCACCGTCGTATGGCAATGGTGGTGGGTGTTGTTGTTTCTCTCACAAAGTTCTTCATCCATGTCTCTTTTCTCTATCTTTCTCTCTGAAAAAACACCGCCCCGCCACCTTCTATTTGTTAAAACAACTGTCGTATTTCAGTGTTAGTGGGTGGTTCTGTCACAACGAGATATATATATATATATATATATATATATATATATATAGAGAGAGAGAGAGAGAGAGAGAGTACATAGACAATAAAGATAGACAAAAAAGGGAGAAAAAGGGAGATCTATGGGTGCGGTTTGAGCCGTCGACCTTCCTTTAAAAGCCCCTTATCTTTTTGTCCTGCATTGTATCTTTCTCTCTCTCTCCCTCTTTATATTTTTTTGTCTATGTCATGTCTAGAATTTGGCTTACTTGAACATAGTAGCATGGCATGGATGGTGGTTGGCAGGTTTAAACCTGCAGCCACCTTTTTGGATAACTCTAAGCCTATGATTTGTGTTTTGATTCTGATTTATGTTTTACTTTTTTTTTTGTGTTCAAAATTGGTAAAGGGTTTTGATTTTGAATTGGAATCGCGTAAAGGCAAAGAATGTGGAAGGTGGTCCAGTGTTCTTAAGTCATATTCATGAGAAGAATGATGTGATTTAAATTGTAAACTCCATATTGGTGGGTTGGGTAGTGGTTGGTATTAAGTACGTAGAATACATAGACAACAACAATTATTTTGGGATAGTTTCTTGCTACACTGCATATTGGTGGGTTGAGTAATGGTTGGTATTAAGTAGGTAGAATACTGAGACAACAGTAATTATTTTGGGATGGTTTCTTACCGGCAGTGCCAATTATTTTGATGAATTATTGTAAGGAAAAAAATGGTTTAAGGTAAAGAGATTTGTTTGGTTGGTGGTTTTTATTGGAAACTTACATCAATAAAAATCACCACTTGAATTTTTTTTGTGGAGAAAGTATATGATACAAAGTCTTCTTAACATAGGAAGTGTAGGAAGCCACCACAGCTTGACATGTGTAAACCCTAGTTAACTCTAACTAACCCAATCCTGGTTGATTAAAAGGGTATTCTAGACTTTGCCTTAATTTCCCATAAAAAAAGATCACCACCACCACCACCACCATCGGATCAAAATCACCAAAATATTCAATCGATAAACTCTATCATTCCGTCAAAGGCAATTCACATCATCAACTGTTGAAAACTGCTAATATTCGTTTTGTGTTTTTACGATTTCTGAATAATATCTCTAGATTCACGACCACAACATCGAAATCGAACAACAAAAGCCAGATATGTGAAATTGGAACCGAATATGTTACTGTTGTCTCCTTTCCAGTGCAACACACTGCCAAACTTTCGCACCTTAAGATCCACAATCCCACTCTGGATAAACATTTCTTTTGCCTTGTTAAATACCAACCATCCATTCATGACAGCTCCTGCTCAAATTAAACGTGCGTTTATTTATTTCAAAAGGTGCATTTCAAATTTTTCAATTTTTCAAAGGTGCGTTTTCAATTTTTTCAAAGGTGCGTTTGTTTTTTATAATGTACGTTAAAATAATAACGTGCATTTATAATAATGAACGTGCGTTTGTTTGTTTGTCAGACCCAAATATACAACGTACGTTTAAAGAATATACAACGTGCTTTTAAAGAATATACAAGTGCGTCTAAAATCCACAACATGCGTTTGTTTGTTTGTCCCACAAATTCAGTTTAAACGCACGTTACATATCTAACACAGATGTAACGTGTGTTTAAAAGCCCATGTTTTCAACAACTTCGTCTTCTTCGTCTGCAACTTACTTTTAACCTAATTTTTATATTTAATCATAATTATTGAAACAAAATCGAAAGTATTTGACAACTATTACGAGCGTTTATTCATAATTGTATGTTTTTCGTATGATTAATCGTCCTTGTGTAAATCTCTGTTTTCTATTTTTACGATTTCGTTAATTGTATTCGAATGTTTTTTGTTATTTTTATTATGTAATCTGTAATCATTCTGAACGTATAATCGAATTGAAACGATGAAAAATTCCAACAACATTTAATTTAGTGACAGCTACGTTGTGATATGCAATATATTATGTCACAATTTCTTAGTTGTTGTTAACACTTCATTATAACTCCTCCATGAGATAAGTTTTGTCTACTGAAGTAAAGATATATCCCGAAATTGACATATTGTTTTCTTTGAATACAGAAAAGTTGGAATAAGAGTATTCAACTATTTTAAGTTCTCACTTCTTCTTTAAATTATAGTATCTCGTTTCTTAAAGATATTGTAATATTTTATTAGATGCTTCATAATAATCTACACGAGTCTAGTGTTTAGCAACATAAGCAATATCGAAACGAGTATAGACTTAAACTTACATAAGGCTTCTAATTAATGAAGCATAAGGTAATAATCTCATTTATCCTATTAGCCTCCAAAGGAGAGCAATGTTGTATGTTACATGTGTAAGGACCCGCCTAGAGACGAAACTAATGTCTCGTTGAGTCTATCTCGTTGGATTTTGATTCCTATAACACAAGAGGTATCTCCGAGATTCATTATGGCAAAGTATGTGTGAAAAATTATTTGACTAATGTAACATATACTTGTCAAAAGAATGTCATCTATATAAGGACAAGTTTGCATTAGTTACTCCCACTCATCTTGAGGTAGGTGTATTAATCCACTTGGTTTTTGATGAAAAGAATTGCATTATAATTTCATCATGTTTAAATGCTTGCACCAACCCATACATGGATTTCATTGACTTGAAACTTAAGTGTTCTGGACCTTCAGTTTAGAACTTTCAGGTTGTTTTATGAACATGTAGGTCAATGTTAGGGAAAGTTGTGTAATATCCATCTAATGTAGCTCTTAAATTATTATAAGCTACTAGAACGGTAATGATCCTCAATGAAACCTTTTGCAAGACAAGTAAGAAGGTTCTTTGATAATTTATTCCTTGTTGAGTTTAACCCTCAGCAATCAATCATACTTTTAGTGTGATAACGTTTCCATTCAGTTTCAGTTTAGTTATGAACACCTTTAGGTAATTCAAACAAATCCAAATGTTATTCTAATTCATGGATTCAAGCTTGCCAATAATAGCTTTATCCCATTTAGAAGATTTAATTGATGCTGATGATATAATTAGAAGAGATAGGATCGATAACTTTCCAAACATCCATTTTAGCTTTAGTCAGGTAAGGTACTTAATCATCAAAGTTAGTAGGCCTTTTAGACCTAGATGACATCCTGAGTTAACTATTGGGTTTATTAGGATACATATGCAATTTTATGAATTAGCTCTTGGTTAGGTGCTTTCATTCTCAGGTAAATAATGAGCAATAATAGTTTCTAAGTGTATAAGAGTTGGTGCAGTATGGTGTACAAGAGGTGTAATTGGAGTTAAATTCGGAGTAGAATTTGATGAGTATCTCCCCCCGCCTCTTGTACGTCTGGCAAGTCATGATAAGGACTTTTACCACTCCCACTAAACTTAGAAATCTTTAGGAACTTAGCATGCATAGGGTCTAAGATTGGAAGACCAATAGATTCTAATAGAGAAACAAGACAATGATGTTTATGTTAGTTTCTCTTATTGAGGATTAATTTAGCTTTGGTAAGAAATCTAAAATTTTCTAATAGTTAGGCATCAATAAAACTTTATTAGGAGTATCATTATATTCTAGGGAGACAAGTTGTGATGGAGCAGTGTCATATACAAGAGGTGTAATTTGAGATAAGATCAAAATTATCACTTTCCCACCTCTTGCAACTTTTGCAAGTTATAATTAGGACACTTAATACTCCCACTGATCTTTTAGGTCTCTAGGAACTCCATATGATAAGTTTTAGCGATGCATGTGAATGAGAATATTTCATATATTTTAAACTTGATTTCCTTATTGTCCAAATTTCATAAGAAATTTTAAGGACATATTTAGAAGGAAACCCGTTAAGTATATATGAATTGATTTCTTTAAGACTTAGGTCCGTATGAAACAGATTAGATACAAGTCGATATTTTTCTAAGCTCCACTAAGGTTAGTTAATTATACCATGTGATGGAAACCCATTTAATCCTTTTGCCATTTAAAGTTTAGGGCATTTAACACATGCTTTGAAGTCACTAAGAATGAGATTTGATAACAAATCATCCTTAATTAACCTATTCATGATTGCTCATGAAAAAAATTTGGTCTCAATGGATGAAGTGCATAAGTCTCATTATCCTTTGTTAAATTTTCATTTTCATGATAACAAAGTTGTAAAAATGTGTGTATCATCTTGTTCTATTTTATAAGGTTTCTGTTAAGATAATGATAACAAATAATATGAGAGTTTAAGTTAATAGTGACTTTGTTTTGGTCATAAAACTCATAACTGTCAAAGTGTAGCTTTAGTATTGATACAAAAATTCTGAGTAATCTCTAGAATATTGTAAGGTATCATAAAGCCTAATACAAAGATCAATTATTGATGGTTCTTTCAACCATAACATTAAATTCGCCACTTACTCTCATCTTAAGTAGTTTTTGAAATCTGGTAAGGAAACGAATAGAACTAGACTCAACAATCATGTGTTAATTGGAATATTTATATTTGTGGAGTTAAATATCATTGATTTTCTACTACTTAAGTTATCCAGCTGTTTCCTTGGCTTATGGATTTGTCTCATTGCTTGTGCCTAGTCTAATGGCATAGTTTTGCAGTGAGACATCCGCTTGGAAAACTTAGAGCTGGAAGCAGTACTTGTATTTTGTTTATGGACTTTGAAACATTCCTCTCTATTATAAGTTATCTTCCACTTTTAAGCTTTAGTAGTAGTAAGGTGAATAACATCTGATTTTTCAGTTTTAGACGTTTCTCTTCTTGTACGTATGTTGCTATCAACACACTCATTTTCCTTTGGTACTTCTGAGTGTTGTAGTTGATTCATAAGGCATCTAATCGTACTAATGGAAAAGTTATTGTATAACGCACTGAAAATCATTATTGATTCCATGAATAAGCCCTTAGTTTAATACACTATGTTTTTCAATATTATGATGTATTCACGAATGCCACATAACCTTTTATTTGAGTTAGATTTATTGCATGCTTCTTTAAGAGTTCTTTTGATTCTTCCAAAGAAAACAAAATTAGTCTTGGGAATTTCATAATCTTTTAATGGCTCACCTGATAGCAATCATTAATTTGAGTTCTTGATTACCATAAGTGACATTGTATTTGACTTATCCCACTTCTTAATGAAAATAAATTTTAGTTTGTTAGAAAATTAGCAGGAGTGTCATGTCTTATTGGATAATCAAGACTCAATAAGAGCAAATCATATTAAGTTTTAGAATAAGAGTGGATTAGTTTGTTTGAGATATGACATTTTAGAAGAACTTTAGAGTGATTTATGTTATGGGATATTCAAGTAAGGCAGACAAAAAAAATAGGATTAATAAATTAATGAAGGATCATTAATATGTGAGGATCATTGCTTTGATGAAGATGTGATAACATCTATTATAAACACCAAAATATAATAGATTAATTAGAAGTCCTACTTAAAATAATAGCACATCACCTTTGGGCAGAAGTGAAATCATTTAAGCATGATGTGCAATTAAGTGTAGCACATCACCTTTGGGAAGAAGTGGAACACTTAATTTATTAGGCGCAATTTAGTTTTGCAGGATATGAATGTAACACATCATCTTTAGACAGAAGTGAGACATTCACATTAATTAGGCAAAACCAAATTCATTATGCTTAGTTAGACTTCAGGGCCGGCTCAACCATTTTGGTGGCCTAAAGCAAAGAACAAATTCAGGGCCGTTCAATAATAATAAAAAAAACGGGTCATTATTTCCAACTTTAGTTCAGGCCTATAAAACTAAATTGTATGTTTAGAACGAAAAACACACCTGTTGTAGTCCCATAGTTCTAATCAATATGCCACAACGAAAACCATAGTCCCATAGCCATGATACATGATATCGTTCAGGATTTGGAATCCATTGGACCATTTATAAACTTGTTCGGAACAACAAGCAACAGGGCCCCTCAATCGATTGAATTTCGATTTCGAACTAGATTGTTACAACTCAAAATCAAGAACAAATTATTTGGCAAAATCAATCTGACCGTAGAAGAACAAAATCATAAACTTATGAATATTTATAGAATAAAATCAAGATTAAAAAAAAAGCCGTTAGAAGTCTAATACCTATAATCAGCGCTCATTATTTGCTTATTTCCATCATAATCATTCCATCCTCGCTTCAATTTCCTAATCAGTAATCACCATTGTGAGTTTTTTAAAAAAGGAATGGTGCCCTAAAGTGCATGTTTGGCTCTCCTTATTTGGCCTCCTTATAACTTATTGACTTAATAAAAAAGGAGATAAGGAGAAAATATTGTTTGAGTATTGTGTTGAAAAGGAGGTTTTTGTGGGTTGAAAAGGAGATAAGTTATAACTTAGAATTTGTCACTTTTTGATTAAATAGATAAGGAGGTAGAATAAGGAGATAAAAAGATAAGGAGAAAGAGAGCCAAACATGGCCTAATGCTAGAGTGTTGACCTGGTTGCATGCTCACATCAATGCTTTTATTATTTTTTTCCCACCCACGCGGGCCCAAGCATAATAACCTAAGCCCACTTGTTAAACAATTCAGCCCAAAATCGAATATACCCTTATAATTATTATTATTTTGATGGGGGCCTAAAGCCCTTGCTTGACTTCACTGGCCCATGGGCTGATTCTGTTAGACTTAGATAACTAAGTTAAGGTAGCACATCACCATTGGGTAGAAGTAGGACCTTTTAAGTATTATCAAACTGAAGCAAAACATTTATTGATTTAAGTTTTGAAAACATATTAGCTAAACCAATAGAGGTATTTAGGTCATTGATCATTTATTAGCTAAATGATTATAAAAGGAAACCCTATTTAATGGTTCATTAAAGGTAATTACATCCATTACATAAAAACCAGTTAAACTAATAGGGGTATTAGGTCATTGATCATTGATTTGATAAATAATTATAAGGGCCATTTAATTAGAATATATATATATTTTTTAAACGACCAACAAATCAAACTGTGGTAAGGCAAAGCCTTTTATAATACATTAAAAGTGTGAGGGCTTAAGTTCAAGTCTCACAAAAAGCAAGAAATTCACCTTTCAAAAAAAAAACAAATCAAACTGAGCACTCTTAAAACACTCACTAGACAAATCAGGTATTTCAAAAGTAACTCAAGTCGTCAAACACCAATTTCTGAAAGATAAAAAAATTAAGAAACTTTTCAATAAATACCGAACGTTTTCTAGAAAATCAAAATTTAGAAGGAATTACATGTTTTTCTCAAGAAAAATAGAAAGAAGCAGCCAATTTGGATAAGACAACTCTGTAACAACCAAAAAGTATCAAGTCAGTTGACTGTCATTCGTGGGATCACCAATATTCACATACTAATTCAAAGGCCTCGATGATTTTAATATGAATGCTCCGAAACAGCGTCAATTGTCATATGCCATTGCTTACGTATCCTTGGGTTGTCATTAGCCTATATAAATATACGCAATTACGCACCATCAAACCATCATTTCAATCAACAATCCTCTTCAACACATCAATCAAACAAACCTCTACAAAACACAACTACGATATGGCAACATCACCCGAATCCGAGCATCCTATTAAGGCTTATGGTTATGCTGCTCGCGACACTTCTGGATTACTTTCCCCTCTCACCTTCTCTAGACGGTATTCGTTAGCCTTTTAACTCTTTTGTAGTAGCTTAGATTTTAGGCTGACCGGTGTGGAACAGTGCCCCCTCCACCTCATTCATTGAGGGGCGTCATATATTATATATTGAACCATCACCAACCCAACAACGAGCATCCACATATGCTTTTGTGGGCCCACTTTAATTTACACTAATAAAAAAGAAAAATAGGATAGGTGGCGCCATTGGGGGCCTTTATTCCATTTCTTAGGCTTTATTGGAAGGAGATAATGGAGCCCCTGTGGCGCTATGCCCATAGGGGCTCTGTTCCACACCATATAGCATTAGAGTTATGAGTTCATGTTGTTAATGATTTATTATATGTTAATTACAGGGCTACCGGGGAGAAAGATGTGAGGTTCAAAGTTCTTTATTGCGGAATCTGTCATTCGGATCTTCACTTTGTCAAGAATGAATGGGGGGTTACTAAGTACCCGGTTACTCCAGGGTACAATTTCATATACTTTGTTAGCCAACTTTATTATTTATTGATTGAATTATTAAATCTTAAGTATAAGTATGTTTATAGTTAGTTATTATTTTGTGTCTAGTTGACTAGTTTGAATTTTAAGATGGTTTCTTAATGCTTTTTTTTATTAGTTGGTTAGACTTATCATTATATCTTTAACTCTTTTGTAATTCAATTGTGTGACACAGGCATGAAATTGTGGGTGTGGTGACAGAAGTAGGTAGCAAAGTGGAGAAATTCAAAATTGGAGACAAAGTTGGAGTTGGGTGCATGGTGGGATCATGTAGATCATGCCAAAGTTGTGCTTCTGATTATGAACAGTATTGCGCGAAGCATGTTGGTACTTACGGTGGCCGCAATTTCGATGGTACGCAGACGTACGGTGGGTACTCTGATCACATGGTTACAGATGAGCATTTTGTCCTCCGTTGGCCGGAGAATTTGCCACTTGATTCTGGTGCACCGTTGCTGTGTGCGGGGATCACAACGTACAGCCCTCTTAAATACTTTGGATTGGATAAGCCTGGTACCAAAGTGGGCGTGGTTGGTCTCGGTGGGCTTGGTCATGTTGCTGTGAAGATGGCTAAGGCTTTCGGGGCGGAAGTTACCGTTTTTAGCACCACCCCTGCTAAGGAGAAAGAAGCAATCGAGGGACTTAAAGCTGACCATTTTATAAATAGTAAAGATGCAAATCAGATGCAGGTGTGAATCTATATTAAAAGGATATTTGTAACTGGTATATGATTCTTGAATCATTTGCTATGTTTTGGATTTTGATTTTGATTTCGGTTTGTTTGATCATGTTATTAGGCTGCTAGGGGCACACTTGATGGTATCATCGACACAGTATCTGCGAATCATCCGATTATACCATTGCTTAATACACTTACACCCCATGGAAAGCTTGTTCTTGTTGGTGCACCAGAGAAGCCACTTGAAGTAGCAGCGTTTTCTTTGATCATGGGTAACAGTTTAGACCATTGAATTATGTTCTGCTTTTAGCTTCGGCTAGCGGATGAAATTAAGCTATAATTGTGTTACATTTGGTTTTGATAGGGAGGAAGCTTGTTGCGGGTAGTAACATTGGTGGAATTAAAGAGACTCAGGAAATGCTTGACTTTGCGGCAAAGCATGGGATAACTGCAGATATAGAGGTGATACCGATAGACTATGTGAACACAGCGATGGAGAGGCTGCTGAAGTCCGATGTAAGGTACCGATTTGTGATTGATGTAGCCAACTCGATCAAGGCTGAATAGGTTGATTCATGAAGATCTTGATGGATGTTCTTTATAATTTTTATGTATTCGTGAGCATGTTATTGGAAGTGAGTGTCCTAAGGTTTATTTTCTATGCATTTGTTTTTGGCTTTGTTAATATATGAATGAAATTAATAAAAACACATTTTTATGTATTAAATTCTTATGTAACCACTGGTTACGGTCAACACAACCACCATCATGACCACCCACCTCCATCACAGATTCACAGGACATATAAAACGCGCTTGAACCTAAACCCAAACCTAATGAACGCCGTTACCATAACCACCACCATCATCACCTTAGGCCAACGGAATAATCAAACACCCAAACTGTAGTGGTGCAACTGCGAGGCACTCTATCCTGTCAAAAGCTTGTGGAGTAGTGGCGAATACAATATGCAGCTGGGGGCAAAATATGTATAACAAAATTTTAATTTTTTTAAAAGATTAAGTCATTCAAAATGTGTAATTAAAAGGATAATTAGTGTGTGTAATTTCTTACGATTATTAAACGAAATTAAAAATTTGAAATTTTGTCTAATTCGAATTTAAATATTTCGAATTTTAATTTAAAATTGATAATTTGTTATTTAATTGATTACCAATATAAGTTAAACTAATATTAGGATAATATAGAGTAATTAATAGGATCAATTAATGTATTAATAAGAGTTGACACAACTTATGTAGGGACTTTGAATCATATTAACTGTGTAAATAAAAGGATAATTAGTATGTATAATTTCTTACAATTATTAACCGAAATTCAAAATTTTAAATTTTGTCAAATTCGAATTTAAATATTTCGAACTTTAATTTGAAATTTGAAATTCAAAATTCGATATTTAATTGATTACCTAAACTAATATTAGAATAATATAACACAATTAATAGGATCAATTAATGTATTAATTGGAGAGTTGACACTACTTATGTAGAAACTTTGAATATTATTAAATGTGTAATTAAAAGTATAATTAGTATGTGTAATTTCTTACCATTATTAATCAAAACTAAAAATTTGAAATTTTGTATAATTCGAATTTAAATATTTTGAATTTTAATTTTAATTTTAATTTTGAATTTCAAAATTCGAAATTTAACTTATTAACAATATAAATTACAATAAATTTAGGAAATGAGTCAATTGAATGTAATAAGGAAATTTAATGAGTTCCTAATTTACGTCAGTTTCCTTTCTCATTCTCATTTATTGTTGGGTAGGTAACACCAACCAGTTCTGGGGAAAACCCGACCTTTTACCCACCCGAGGGCATGACGATAAAGAGCCGGTAAAACCCGGTGAATCAGGAATCAAACTCTTGACCAAGAAACCAAAGAAAATATCATTTCCCCAAACCACTGAGCTCTAATCTCGTGGTTTAGGTATAATCTATAACATTAATCTAAGTTTATATGGTTGTGTTAATAAATAATATGAAAAAGTTTTTTGGTTATGATATTTTCATTTTATAATGTTATATTTGTTAGTAATGGACGTTAATCTAATGAAAGTTATTTAATTTAGAATTTTAAGTTTTGAATTTCAGATAATTAAGGTAAATTTTTGAATTTAGAATGGGCGTAAATATAGTTAATATATAATTATTTTACCAAAATTTTAAGGTGTATTTATTATCTACGAAAAATATGGGGTTTTCAAATTTAAATTTTTTTAAAAAGTCGAACAATTGTTTATATGGTAAAATCTTTGAATTTGGAATGGGCGTAACTATAGTTAATATATAATTATTTTAGCAAAATTTAGGTTTTGATTAATATACAAAACATAATTTTGAAAAAAAATAAATCAGGGATAATTATAAAAAAAGATTTGAACAATATAGAAAAGTAACATAGAAATTGAACGATTAATGAACAAAATAATAAGGAGAATGAAAACTTACAACCGATTGAGTGGCGTGCCTACAACAATTGATTTTGTTTCAAGAAAGACCCATCACTTTTGTGTTTAAGGCAGATTGGAAGAACGATCTAGTTTCAAAAGAAAAAGGTATAATAGACTAATCGTCAAGATCATAAAATTGGATGTATCACACACACATAATACAGCTAAATCAGAAGTTTTAAATCATACCATAAAATTATATCCACATTAAATAATATCATTCAATTCCATATCCCCATAAATCGAAAGTTTTAAATCATTCCATAAAATTAGAAGCTTGAAAATAGGAAAGATTATAGATTCTTTTAAAAAAAATTAAACCACTTTCCGATTTTGACACGATGCAATCGGGTGCACCCACATCCAAGATCCATGATCCATCCAATCACCAACCAAATTAAAGATTTTCACTAAAAAACATTCTTTCAAGCATATGAAGATCCAAAATATATTAAATTCTCAAGAACAAATAAGAACATTTGATGAAAATTCTTGAACCCTTTAAAAAATCTTAGTCGAATAAGAACTTATGAACATGAACGAAAAAATATGTGATGATTAACCAAAGCTTAGCCGAATTCAATGGCCAATTTTGGGTCCGGTCTAATGCCTAGAAACAACTACGTACCTTCAAATCGATCACATAATCAGAATCAAACATTAATCATAATCAGCTAACTCTAATCACCAACCAAACCAAACAATCGTTCTTAAACTAAATCAACAAACAACAAAGGACCCCAAGAACATGACAACCCATACCTAGACAACCAAAATAATGTGAAATAAACGATCATAACTTGGAGTTCAACATGATACCAATCAATGGCCAATAGTTTCCAATGTGCACACTATGCGCATAGGATCTTGTTGAAAATAATCGGCCAAAATCCATACTAATCATCACCTGTATGATCCACCAATAATCAATCCGATAATAATTAATCAATATGAACATGCTCGGCCTTCCATCATAACATAAAATCGATTAAAAAGAAGTTCATAGCAGAAACTTCACATAATACCTTGCTAATTCCGGAGTTTGATCGAAGAAAAAATGCAAATGATCTTAAATGAACCATAAGTTCTCTCTCTACCCCGTCAAGAAATCATCGATTTGAAAATCAACGTCAAACGCCTACAATTAATAAATATGAAAATTATTCAGAAATTGAAACTGTTATCTGTGACAATAAACCAAATAAAGAAAACCTTATAAATACCAAACTTTTTCTTGATATTGTGCCATAGTTTCTGTATCAACATTCAAACACAAAAGCAAAGATTTCAGTTTAAAAAAAATAGAAAAACAGTAATCGCCATGAACAGATCGAGATATATTGATGTCTGAAACAAAAATACACGAAAACAAAAACACAGGAGTACAGATAGATGAACAATAATCATTTTACACAAGAATGGAAAGATTGAAACCTTGAAGAAGATTGAAGGAAGACGAAGGAAAATCGATGATGGGGACGCGGCAAGATGGTTTGATTGGGTTAGTGTTTAGGAATGATGATAATAATAGATGCTTTTGATTTAGGACAATAACACAACAAAAGTAGCGTACAGAAGAAGAATTGTGATAAATGAGAATGGTCAAAAGTCAACGTATTAATTAATTATATTTTTAATTAATGATTTTATCTTTAATGAATTGTGATAAATGAGAATGGTCAAAAGTCAACATATTAATTGAATTTTGGATTAAAAAAAAAGTTTATAAATTCTATTGGAAAGGAGAAATAATTGATGGTGCAATATAGGAGTGTCATGTGTCGCAATAGAATTTTATTTATTAGATGTATAGAAGATTACTAGCATAGTATAAGAAAAAAATACAGTTAATGAAAGAGCATGAAAACATAAACTTTGGTTCTAACTTTCATCGAGCTTTTGATTTTATTACTCTAAAAATAGTCAAAATTAAAAGATTAATTGTACTTGAGAGCTGCGCAGTCAAAATTAAAAGATGAGGTTTGGAAGACTTGAAGGAGTGTGGATGTTGGCTAATGGTATCAATGATTGATTAATTCAATTTTGAACCTAGATACTAATGTAATGGTGCCGCGGTAGAATAGGACCGAAGAAAGCGTTCTTGTCAAAGATGCAGGGTCGGCGACCGCCCAGGGCCCAATTTTTTAATAATAATAATAATAATAAGTTTCAAAAAGGTCCCTTAAGTTTAGGTTTTTACATTTTTGCCATGTAGACTGTCCTTTAAGTTTAGGTTTTTACATTTTTGCCACCAAGACTAACCAGGTTAGACCTCCGTTAGTTTTGGGGTGATAGAAGAAAATATGATGCAAGTTGGTATTGCTAATGGCCAAAGTGAAAGTTGGGAGAATTATCCGCCAATAGGCGATAGTTATGAGTATTTAAATCCATTTCCCCTATACACATCAAGACTTATGTATTTCACCCTTCCACGTTTTAAAATACTCTAGTAATTTCAAAATTTTATATAAATAATAATAAGTCAATAATAAATTCGATATAGTTTTTTTAAATGACCAACAAATCAAACTGAACACACTTAGAGCACCTACCAGACAAATGGAGTACTCCGAGAGTAACTCAAGTCGTCAAACACCAATTTAAGAAACTTTTTAATAAAAACTGAAACGTTTTTAAGAAAATCAAAATTTAGAAGGAAACACATGTTTTTTCTCAAGAAAAATAGAAAGAAGCAACGACTCATAAAATGGTGTAACTGGTCTGGGCTCTTACTCGGGCCCAGATGTCTTCGGCCCAGGAAAATGGCGGGAACCAGGTGACCATCCCTGCTAACGTTAGAGAGTATGACTTGGTCTGCATAGAATCAACGTGGTAGCTTCTGATTGGGCGCAGGTGGCACTTTGCTTTGACACGACATGGTTGACCTACTTGCTTGCGTCTGACGTAGCGTCTGGCAGCCGGTAGGCATACTTGTACAGTACTTTGACCGGTACTGTTCACAGCACCCCTGACACGTGTCGCCGTCTGGTTGGCGCGAGATCTGTCCAGATCTGACCAAATCTTCTTCATTCTTGATCGTCCATACCTCGTATTAAAAGTTGAGGCAGAATGAATATTCCGCGAGTATGTGGACGCGTGAAGATTCCTTTGAACTGTTTACGTTGCGTGGCTGACGTCATCCGGCGCGCGAGCTTGTTGGCACACGCGGGATTGGCTCCGCGAAATATTGACCCGTGGCCTTTGCAGGTTTGGTTGCCATCATGCGCGGATGGGATCACGCATATTGGTGGTGAAGTTTGTTGTTCCAAAGGTTAGTTCCGCGGATTAATGCTCCGCGGGTTCTTGATGATATTCACTTTATGGGATAGGGCTACCTATCCGCGCTGGAATTAGGTACCCTATCCCTTCACCCACCAACCCACCGGAATCTCACCGGAGATAGCATCTCCGTTACCACTACAAAGTCAACGCCACCTCATTAAACAATTCCCACCAAAACCCTTTAAAAAATGTCTTCCCTTCCTTATCCTTTCCACCAAACCCTAATTCCCTAATCAACCACCGCCTGTAAAACCACACCCACCATCAGCCACTAGAGAAAAGCTAGAGAGAGAAAAAGACCGGTACAGAGCTTCACAAGCTAGAGAGAGAATGAGAGCAGGGGAAGAGAAAGGGGAATCGAAGAGAGAGAAGCAGAGGAGAGAGAAAGATACCGGTACAGAGCTTAACAAACTCAATCAAATCGGTTGTTCTTCGAGTTATAGAGCTTCGATTGTGTTGATGATGGTTGTTCTTCGTCTTTGAGCAGGTTTATGAAGATAAGTGTTCTTCGAGTTACAGAGCTTCGATTGTGTTGATGATGGTTGTTCTTGGTCTTTGAGCAGGTTTATTGACCAGGTGGTGGGAATGGGTTTATTAAGCAGGTGGTGGTTGGTTGTGGTGGAAGGTGTGATGGTTGTGGTGGAAGATGATGATGAAGATCAGAAGATAAGATGTTTGTGTGCATGTGAATAATAATAATAATAATAATAATAATAATAATAATAATAAGTTTCAAAAAGGTCCCTTAAGTTTAGGTTTTTACATTTTTGCCATGTAGACTGTCCTTTAAGTTTAGGTTTTTACATTTTTGCCACCAAGACTAACCAGGTTAGACATCCGTTAGTTTTGGGGTGAGGGAAGAAAATAAGTTGCAAGTTGGGAGTGCTAATGGCCAAAGTGAAAGTTGTGAGTATTATCCGTCAATAGACGGTATTTATGAGTATTTAAATCCATTTCCCCTTTACACATTAAGACTTACTAGTAAGGTGCCCGCGCGATGCAGCGGGGAACACAAACACTTCTAAGGGTGTGCATGATTTAGTTCAGTTCGATTATTAGTCTCAACCGAAACCAAAGTCATTGATTAAACCATCTTATTAACCAGTCAGTTAATTGGTTTAGTTTATTTTGCAAGATTGCCGGTTTTTAGTTTGATTCAGTCACTTTTTGTTAATAACGAAAACCGACTTTGGTTAAAATTGAGAACATCCACTCTCTTCACCAGCCACCATCAATTTCGATGACTGGGTAGAGAAATCGAGAAAATCGATCCCGAGATGATACATTCGGTAATCATGTTGGGTTAGTTAAATTTATGTAAAAATTTAGAGTAGAAAGGGGACAGGGGAAAGAGCATGTTTAAAATAAGGGAAAATCGTTGTTACAATTTACATGTAGGGGTTAACATGTCAAAAAACACGGTGTTATGTTTTTTTTATTGTTAAAAAAATATCAAAAATCAAAAGTTTAGCTTTGGGATTACCATTTCTTTGGCTCTTTGTATTTTCATTTTAATGGAAAATGTTACTTATACTCTACTCTTACACCCATAATCCAAAATTACTCCTTTTCCCAGGATTTGCACCGGAGACCTCCCAACAAACAAGCAACTGCCTCTACTAAGACCGTGTGTAATGGAAACCAATTGGACGTGTAAGGGGCAAAAAAAACGCCCCAAAAATCACCGCCCCAAGGGCGTGTTTGGTCACAATTGGGTTTGGGCGTGTTTTTTTTCACGACATGGAATATGGTTTCATTTTGTTGACCAATGAGATTAAACCAAAGTGGGGGGACGGGCGTTAATTTCCCCGCCCACTACGCTTGCTCTAAGTGGGCTAGCCACACATTTGCTTTGGCTGTTTATATCTACTTTTATTTTGTAGTTTTCGAAACCTAGTAATGTTTCATGTGGAGTAGGGAGTGAGCTCTCTCGGATAATTTTAGTTTTAGCCGTGCTATGACGCAACACGTTTAACTCGAGTTGATTCGTAATTGGAAGTGTCAGCTCGATATACAGATAACTAATATTTGATTGTATTAGACTGAAGAAAAAGAAACAAATCTAGTTGCCGATCAAGTTGATATATCATGCCTCCCGACTCTGCTCCAAAGTTCGGATTTTAATTTTTTAATATGTAAGCTCAACTCATCTTACTAAAAGAATTTGTTGGCACTTCTGGCAGAAAGTAACATATGAGTACTTGAATGTCATATCACATATGTATCTCACCAAGGACAACAGAAAATCATACTTGTAAACTTATGCGCCCCTAATAGAAACCCAACATTTAGCATATTATAAAAGTTCATATATCATCATTAAGATAATGGTTACATAATCTAAAATATGTGATTCCATAATAACATCACCATGATTTATATAATAATCATAATGGTTTCACTTCCTAGATCGGGTTGACCCATCTTGTCCTACATATACCTCCATCGCATCCATCTCGGGCTTGTAAATTGTTATGGACTCCATACTACTACCCTGTTTCTGCAGGACCAATACAGCATGAAAAGCGTTAACTTCATGAACAATAACGTTGGCGCGTTAGCAAGCAGGCACGATGTCCGGATATGACTTGGTAACAAGCATATGCAAAAAATAATTGCTTTCAAAAGGATGAAACAGATCCAGAGATGTCTGAATCATGTATGGTTAATTCAATCATGTATGGATAATTCTTTTGGAACATTCATATGCTATAATATTATTCTCAATAAATTAGGATCTAGTTATGCCGATATCTATACTTTAAAATCATATCTGAGTTCATCCACCTAATACAAGCATCTTCCCAGCTACAATCCAAATCAATTATGACTTTGTCTAATTATATTGCCATACATAAAGAAAGTTTCATGTTTTACACATTATAAAAGGTTGCTATTAAGTTTTTTGTTTTACTCATTATAAAAGGTTAACATTAATCTTAACAACGTTGCAAAACTATTCAAAAACCCTTGCAGTCAAATATCGCTAAACAAGCATACTTTCGAGTCTCACCGTAGTCATGAGTAAGTGGAGAGCCTCAGTCAGGGAACATAGTTACAGTTCCTTTTACACACCTACACTGATACATAGTTTGATATTAACCATGGTCGTTTGAATCTGGTACCATAAGAAGACCTTGTATCAAGAAAAAGAAAAGGACGATAAAAAATAAGACTCATCAATAGATGCTAAAGATAATTAGACTAATAATTATACATCCTCTTGTACATGTCTCAACATATAATTTAGTGATGATAAAGGTAAGACTCTGCGATGGCATCTGCACATAACATTCCAATTAAAATCAAACTTAGAGAACATAACTTCAGAGTAATTTGATGAATGTGATTCTTACCAAACAAGTTTCATACGTGTCGCCTCAAAATTAAACGAAATAGAAGTTGAAATCTTAAACAAACAAATTCAAATTTAAATTAGACAAATTTAAGCACAGATGCAAAGTTCACATATAGTAAACCGACAGAAATAGTCAAGCAAATAGAGGAAAGCTTTTTAGAATTCAGTTGTATTTAATTTTTTGTTAAAGTTGAAATGTGTCATATTAACCACCAAACTTTACCATATTATCATTGTGTGACAAAAGAAATACACATTTCATATGTTGTAAGCATCAAAAGTAACATAAGACCGAATTCTGGCTCATTATTCATTTTGTAGTCAACGATGGAGCTGAAAAAAAAAACACAACACACACTCTTTAATGTCAAATACAATAAGGGTGTGGATCTAAAACCCAATGTTATAATAGCACAAACAAGACTAATGAGTAAAAAATATAGCCAATAATTACCGAGCTGATAAATCATACTCATGACTAAGCAAAAACACTCAGATCTGAACAAAATTAGTAAGTTTAGGAATTTAGAAGAACCTTGCTCTGAATCTCATTTCAGCACCCTAATTACATAGATCTAGAGAAACATCACTGAAAGTAAGTTTTGAGTAATCAAAATCCAAAATGGTTAGTAACAAAAACTAAATGAACACATACCCCCTCCATCAGAATCATTCCTGCACACTTGTGATTAAAAAGTTGGACAAACAAGGTCTCTCTTTTTCTTCTTTATTCCTTTTGTTTTCCTACCACAACAATCAAAAAATGAAGTGTATTGAACTAATAGATAACAAAGCTGTAAAACAGATTAGAACATTACCCAACTTGGTGAACAAACGGAAGAAAAATCACATAAAAGACATCGAGAAGGGTACACACGATCTCCACCCTCACACCCGTTTTAGGGCCCTGATTCAAGCAACGGACTGGAATGATTGGGGCTCTGATTCAGTCAGATGAATCTGGGATTTAGTTTCTGGTGAGTATTAGAGGAAAGATTGGTTTCCTGAGAGAATATGAGAGGCAAGATATGAAGAGGAACCAGATTCAGAATTAATATGCAATTGTATTGTAGAGAGAGAAGGGGGAACTTAGGGTTTGAAAATGAGAAGCCGATCTATCTATGAAAGTTTTATCATTTTGAATTTTGAATCCCCCCAAACTCAAATATGAGCGGGATACATTAATTTTGAGGACATGTGCTTATCAAGTTGTACAACATGCTTTAAAATGTGGTACATCTTGAAAAAGTGGCAAATGACCACATGTGCCCTTCCTATCTCCATATTATATATAGTATAGATAGATAAAATGCAATGATCACTTGTACATAAGACATTCTTTCTTGTACATTTTAATACACATATCGGTATTGACTACGACAAACATCAAAACGTCAACAAAATGAGCCGGTCGTCATGGTATTTTCGAATGTTTTTAAAATATAATGTTTTCAAGTTATAATAGAATTAAATAAAAGAATTATAATTTTGTAGGGGATGGGAGGAAAATGTAATTACTAACTAAAAATTAAAGAATTAAAGTGTAAATAAGATAGGGTATTAAAGTGTAAATAATGTATAAATGACTATTTTACCCTCATTTTAGGATTATTAATGAAAAATTAGTTCTTAACTTTTGGGTATCTTAAAATACCTTTCCCTCATGCATTATAATATAGTATAGATGTATTTCATCCTTCCACGTTTTAAAATACTCTAGTAATTTCAAAAATTTATATAAATAATAATAAATTCGATATATTTCTTTTTAAATGACCAACAAATCAAACTGAAATTTAGAAGGAATCACATGTTTTTCTCAAGAAAAATAGAAAGAAGCAGCCAATTTGGATAAGACAACTCTGTAACAACCAAAAAGTATCAAGTCAGTTGACTGTCATTCGTGGGATCACCAATATTCACATACTAATTCAAAGGCCTCGATGATTTTAATATGAATGCTCCGAAACAGCGTCAATTGTCATATGCCATTGCTTACGTATCCTTGGGTTGTCATTAGCCTATATAAATATACGCAATTACGCACCATCAAACCATCATTTCAATCAACAATCCTCTTCAACACATCAATCAAACAAACCTCTACAAAACACAACTACGATATGGCAACATCACCCGAATCCGAGCATCCTATTAAGGCTTATGGTTATGCTGCTCGCGACACTTCTGGATTACTTTCCCCTCTCACCTTCTCTAGACGGTATTCGTTAGCCTTTTAACTCTTTTGTAGTAGCTTAGATTTTAGGCTGACCGGTGTGGAACAGTGCCCCCTCCACCTCATTCATTGAGGGGCGTCATATATTATATATTGAACCATCACCAACCCAACAACGAGCATCCACATATGCTTTTGTGGGCCCACTTTAATTTACACTAATAAAAAAGAAAAATAGGATAGGTGGCGCCATTGGGGGCCTTTATTCCATTTCTTAGGCTTTATTGGAAGGAGATAATGGAGCCCCTGTGGCGCTATGCCCATAGGGGCTCTGTTCCACACCATATAGCATTAGAGTTATGAGTTCATGTTGTTAATGATTTATTATATGTTAATTACAGGGCTACCGGGGAGAAAGATGTGAGGTTCAAAGTTCTTTATTGCGGAATCTGTCATTCGGATCTTCACTTTGTCAAGAATGAATGGGGGGTTACTAAGTACCCGGTTACTCCAGGGTACAATTTCATATACTTTGTTAGCCAACTTTATTATTTATTGATTGAATTATTAAATCTTAAGTATAAGTATGTTTATAGTTAGTTATTATTTTGTGTCTAGTTGACTAGTTTGAATTTTAAGATGGTTTCTTAATGCTTTTTTTTATTAGTTGGTTAGACTTATCATTATATCTTTAACTCTTTTGTAATTCAATTGTGTGACACAGGCATGAAATTGTGGGTGTGGTGACAGAAGTAGGTAGCAAAGTGGAGAAATTCAAAATTGGAGACAAAGTTGGAGTTGGGTGCATGGTGGGATCATGTAGATCATGCCAAAGTTGTGCTTCTGATTATGAACAGTATTGCGCGAAGCATGTTGGTACTTACGGTGGCCGCAATTTCGATGGTACGCAGACGTACGGTGGGTACTCTGATCACATGGTTACAGATGAGCATTTTGTCCTCCGTTGGCCGGAGAATTTGCCACTTGATTCTGGTGCACCGTTGCTGTGTGCGGGGATCACAACGTACAGCCCTCTTAAATACTTTGGATTGGATAAGCCTGGTACCAAAGTGGGCGTGGTTGGTCTCGGTGGGCTTGGTCATGTTGCTGTGAAGATGGCTAAGGCTTTCGGGGCGGAAGTTACCGTTTTTAGCACCACCCCTGCTAAGGAGAAAGAAGCAATCGAGGGACTTAAAGCTGACCATTTTATAAATAGTAAAGATGCAAATCAGATGCAGGTGTGAATCTATATTAAAAGGATATTTGTAACTGGTATATGATTCTTGAATCATTTGCTATGTTTTGGATTTTGATTTTGATTTCGGTTTGTTTGATCATGTTATTAGGCTGCTAGGGGCACACTTGATGGTATCATCGACACAGTATCTGCGAATCATCCGATTATACCATTGCTTAATACACTTACACCCCATGGAAAGCTTGTTCTTGTTGGTGCACCAGAGAAGCCACTTGAAGTAGCAGCGTTTTCTTTGATCATGGGTAACAGTTTAGACCATTGAATTATGTTCTGCTTTTAGCTTCGGCTAGCGGATGAAATTAAGCTATAATTGTGTTACATTTGGTTTTGATAGGGAGGAAGCTTGTTGCGGGTAGTAACATTGGTGGAATTAAAGAGACTCAGGAAATGCTTGACTTTGCGGCAAAGCATGGGATAACTGCAGATATAGAGGTGATACCGATAGACTATGTGAACACAGCGATGGAGAGGCTGCTGAAGTCCGATGTAAGGTACCGATTTGTGATTGATGTAGCCAACTCGATCAAGGCTGAATAGGTTGATTCATGAAGATCTTGATGGATGTTCTTTATAATTTTTATGTATTCGTGAGCATGTTATTGGAAGTGAGTGTCCTAAGGTTTATTTTCTATGCATTTGTTTTTGGCTTTGTTAATATATGAATGAAATTAATAAAAACACATTTTTATGTATTAAATTCTTATGTAACCACTGGTTACGGTCAACACAACCACCATCATGACCACCCACCTCCATCACAGATTCACAGGACATATAAAACGCGCTTGAACCTAAACCCAAACCTAATGAACGCCGTTACCATAACCACCACCATCATCACCTTAGGCCAACGGAATAATCAAACACCCAAACTGTAGTGGTGCAACTGCGAGGCACTCTATCCTGTCAAAAGCTTGTGGAGTAGTGGCGAATACAATATGCAGCTGGGGGCAAAATATGTATAACAAAATTTTAATTTTTTTAAAAGATTAAGTCATTCAAAATGTGTAATTAAAAGGATAATTAGTGTGTGTAATTTCTTACGATTATTAAACGAAATTAAAAATTTGAAATTTTGTCTAATTCGAATTTAAATATTTCGAATTTTAATTTAAAATTGATAATTTGTTATTTAATTGATTACCAATATAAGTTAAACTAATATTAGGATAATATAGAGTAATTAATAGGATCAATTAATGTATTAATAAGAGTTGACACAACTTATGTAGGGACTTTGAATCATATTAACTGTGTAAATAAAAGGATAATTAGTATGTATAATTTCTTACAATTATTAACCGAAATTCAAAATTTTAAATTTTGTCAAATTCGAATTTAAATATTTCGAACTTTAATTTGAAATTTGAAATTCAAAATTCGATATTTAATTGATTACCTAAACTAATATTAGAATAATATAACACAATTAATAGGATCAATTAATGTATTAATTGGAGAGTTGACACTACTTATGTAGAAACTTTGAATATTATTAAATGTGTAATTAAAAGTATAATTAGTATGTGTAATTTCTTACCATTATTAATCAAAACTAAAAATTTGAAATTTTGTATAATTCGAATTTAAATATTTTGAATTTTAATTTTAATTTTAATTTTGAATTTCAAAATTCGAAATTTAACTTATTAACAATATAAATTACAATAAATTTAGGAAATGAGTCAATTGAATGTAATAAGGAAATTTAATGAGTTCCTAATTTACGTCAGTTTCCTTTCTCATTCTCATTTATTGTTGGGTAGGTAACACCAACCAGTTCTGGGGAAAACCCGACCTTTTACCCACCCGAGGGCATGACGATAAAGAGCCGGTAAAACCCGGTGAATCAGGAATCAAACTCTTGACCAAGAAACCAAAGAAAATATCATTTCCCCAAACCACTGAGCTCTAATCTCGTGGTTTAGGTATAATCTATAACATTAATCTAAGTTTATATGGTTGTGTTAATAAATAATATGAAAAAGTTTTTTGGTTATGATATTTTCATTTTATAATGTTATATTTGTTAGTAATGGACGTTAATCTAATGGAAGTTATTTAATTTAGAATTTTAAGTTTTGAATTTCAGATAATTAAGGTAAATTTTTGAATTTAGAATGGGCGTAAATATAGTTAATATATAATTATTTTACCAAAATTTAAGGTGTATTTATTATCTACGAAAAATATGGGGTTTTCAAATTTAAATTTTTTTAAAAAGTCGAACAATTGTTTATATGGTAAAATCTTTGAATTTGGAATGGGCGTAACTATAGTTAATATATAATTATTTTAGCAAAATTTAGGTTTTGATTAATATACAAAACATAATTTTGAAAAAAAAATAAATCAGGGATAATTATAAAAAAAGATTTGAACAATATAGAAAAGTAACATAGAAATTGAACGATTAATGAACAAAATAATAAGGAGAATGAAAACTTACAACCGATTGAGTGGCGTGCCTACAACAATTGATTTTGTTTCAAGAAAGACCCATCACTTTTGTGTTTAAGGCAGATTGGAAGAACGATCTAGTTTCAAAAGAAAAAGGTATAATAGACTAATCGTCAGGATCATAAAATTGGATGTATCACACACACATAATACAGCTAAATCAGAAGTTTTAAATCATACCATAAAATTATATCCACATTAAATAATATCATTCAATTCCATATCCCCATAAATCGAAAGTTTTAAATCATTCCATAAAATTAGAACTTGAAAATAGGAAAGATTATAGATTCTTTTAAAAAAAATTAAACCACTTTCTGATTTTGACACGATGCAATCGGGTGCACCCACATCCAAGATCCATGATCCATCCAATCACCAACCAAATTAAAGATTTTCACTAAAAAACATTCTTTCAAGCATATGAAGATCCAAAATATATTAAATTCTCAAGAACAAATAAGAACATTTGATGAAAATTCTTGAACCCTTTAAAAAATCTTAGTCGAATAAGAACTTATGAACATGAACGAAAAAATATGTGATGATTAACCAAAGCTTAGCCGAATTCAATGGCCAATTTTGGGTCCGGTCTAATGCCTAGAAACAACTACGTACCTTCAAATCGATCACATAATCAGAATCAAACATTAATCATAATCAGCTAACTCTAATCACCAACCAAACCAAACAATCGTTCTTAAACTAAATCAACAAACAACAAAGGACCCCAAGAACATGACAACCCATACCTAGACAACCAAAATAATGTGAAATAAACGATCATAACTTGGAGTTCAACATGATACCAATCAATGGCCAATAGTTTCCAATGTGCACACTATGCGCATAGGATCTTGTTGAAAATAATCGGCCAAAATCCATACTAATCATCACCTGTATGATCCACCAATAATCAATCCGATAATAATTAATCAATATGAACATGCTCGGCCTTCCATCATAACATAAAATCGATTAAAAAGAAGTTCATAGCAGAAACTTCACATAATACCTTGCTAATTCCGGAGTTTGATCGAAGAAAAAATGCAAATGATCTTAAATGAACCATAAGTTCTCTCTCTACCCCGTCAAGAAATCATCGATTTGAAAATCAACGTCAAACGCCTACAATTAATAAATATGAAAATTATTCAGAAATTGAAACTGTTATCTGTGACAATAAACCAAATAAAGAAAACCTTATAAATACCAAACTTTTTCTTGATATTGTGCCATAGTTTCTGTATCAACATTCAAACACAAAAGCAAAGATTTCAGTTTAAAAAAAATAGAAAAACAGTAATCGCCATGAACAGATCGAGATATATTGATGTCTGAAACAAAAATACACGAAAACAAAAACACAGGAGTACAGATAGATGAACAATAATCATTTTACACAAGAATGGAAAGATTGAAACCTTGAAGAAGATTGAAGGAAGACGAAGGAAAATCGATGATGGGGACGCGGCAAGATGGTTTGATTGGGTTAGTGTTTAGGAATGATGATAATAATAGATGCTTTTGATTTAGGACAATAACACAACAAAAGTAGCGTACAGAAGAAGAATTGTGATAAATGAGAATGGTCAAAAGTCAACGTATTAATTAATTATATTTTTAATTAATGATTTTATCTTTAATGAATTGTGATAAATGAGAATGGTCAAAAGTCAACATATTAATTGAATTTTGGATTAAAAAAAAAGTTTATAAATTCTATTGGAAATGAGAAATAATTGATGGTGCAATATAGGAGTGCCATGTGTCGCAATAGAATTTTATTTATTAGATGTATAGAAGATTACTAGCATAGTATAAGAAAAAAATACAGTTAATGAAAGAGCATGAAAACATAAACTTTGGTTCTAACTTTCATCGAGCTTTTGATTTTATTACTCTAAAAATAGTCAAAATTAAAAGATTAATTGTACTTGAGAGCTGCGCAGTCAAAATTAAAAGATGAGGTTTGGAAGACTTGAAGGAGTGTGGATGTTGGCTAATGGTATCAATGATTGATTGATTCAATTTTGAACCTAGATACTAATGTAATGGTGCCGCGGTAGAATAGGACCGAAGAAAGCGTTCTTGTCAAAGATGCAGGGTCGGCGACCGCCCAGGGACCAATTTTTTAATAATAATAATAATAATAATAATAATAATAATAATAATAATAATAATAATAATAATAATAATAATAATAATAAGTTTCAAAAAGGTCCCTTAAGTTTTGGTTTTTACATTTTTGCCATGTAGACTGTCCTTTAAGTTTAGGTTTTTACATTTTTGCCACCAAGACTAACCAGGTTAGACCTCCGTTAGTTTTGGGGTGATGGAAGAAAATATGATGCAAGTTGGTATTGCTAATCGCCAAAGTGAAAGTTGGGAGAATTATCCGCCAATAGGCGATAGTTATGAGTATTTAAATCCATTTCCCCTATACACATCAAGACTTATGTATTTCACCCTTCCACGTTTTAAAATACTCTAGTAATTTCAAAATTTTATATAAATAATAATAAGTCAATAATAAATTCGATATAGTTTTTTTTAAATGACCAACAAATCAAACTGAACACACTTAGAGCACCTACCAGACAAATGGAGTACTCCGAGAGTAACTCAAGTCGTCAAACACCAATTTAAGAAACTTTTTAATAAAAACTGAAACGTTTTTAAGAACATCAAAATTTAGAAGGAAACACATGTTTTTCTCAAGAAAAATAGAAGAAGCAACGACTCATAAAATGGTGTAATTGGTCTGGGCTCTTACTCGGGCCCAGATGTCTTCGGCCCAGGAAAATGGCGGGAACCAGGTGACCATCCCTGCTAACGTTAGAGAGTATGACTTGGTCTGCATAGAATCAACGTGGTAGCTTCTGATTGGGCGCAGGTGGCACTTTGCTTTGACACGACATGGTTGACCTACTTGCTTGTGTCTGACGTAGCGTCTGGCAGCCGGTAGGCATACTTGTACAGTACTTTGACCGGTACTGTTCAGAGCACCCCTGACACGTGTCGCCGTCTGGTTGGCGCGAGATCTGTCCAGATCTGACCAAATCTTCTTCATTCTTGATCGTCCATACCTCGTATTAAAAGTTGAGGCAGAATGAATATTCCGCGAGTATGTGGACGCGTGAAGATTCCTTTGAACTGTTTACGTTGCGTGGCTGACGTCATCCGGCGCGCGAGCTTGTTGGCACACGCGGGATTGGCTCCGCGAAATATTGACCCGTGGCCTTTGTAGGTTTGGTTGCCATCATGCGCGGATGGGATCACGCATATTGGTGGTGAAGTTTGTTGTTCCAAAGGTTAGTTCCGCGGATTAATGCTCCGCGGGTTCTTGATGATATTCACTTTATGTGATAGGGCTACCTATCCGCGCTGGAATTGGGTACCCTATCCCTTCACCCACCAACCCACCGGAATCTCACCGGAGAAAGCATCTCCGTTACCACTACAAAGTCAACGCCACCTCATTAAACAATTCCCACCAAAACCCTTTAAAAAATGTCTTCCCTTCCTTATCCTTTCCACCAAACCCTAATTCCCTAATCAACCACCGCCTGTAAAACCACACCCACCATCAGCCACTAGAGAAAAGCTAGAGAGAGAAAAAGACCGGTACAGAGCTTCACAAGCTAGAGAGAGAATGAGAGCAGGGGAAGAGAAAGGGGAATCGAAGAGAGAGAAGCAGAGGAGAGAGAAAGATACCGGTACAGAGCTTAACAAACTCAATCAAATCGGTTGTTCTTCGAGTTATAAAGCTTCGATTGTGTTGATGATGGTTGTTCTTCGTCTTTGTGCAGGTTTATGAAGATAAGTGTTCTTTGAGTTACAGAGCTTCGATTGTGTTGATGATGGTTGTTCTTGGTTTTTGAGCAGGTTTATTGACCAGGTGGTGGGAATGGGTTTATTAAGCAGGTGGTGGTTGGTTGTGGTGGAAGGTGTGATGGTTGTGGTGGAAGATGATGATGAAGATCAGAAGATAAGATGTTTGTGTGCATGTGAATAATAATAATAATAATAATAATAATAATAATAATAATAATAATAATAATAATAATAATAAGTTTCAAAAAGGTCCCTTAAGTTTAGGTTTTTACATTTTTGCCATGTAGACTGTCCTTTAAGTTTAGGTTTTTACATTTTTGCCACCAAGACTAACCAGGTTAGACATCCGTTAGTTTTGGGGTGAGGGAAGAAAATAAGTTTCAAGTTGGGAGTGTTAATGGCCAAAGTGAAAGTTGTGAGTATTATCCGTCAATAGACGGTATTTATGAGTATTTAAATCCATTTCCCCTTTACACATTAAGACTTACTAGTAAGGTGCCCGCGCGATGCAGCGGGGAACACAAACACTTCTAAGGGTGTGCATGATTTAGTTCAGTTCGATTATTAGTCTCAACCGAAACCAAAGTCATTGATTAAACCATCTTATTAACCAGTCAGTTAATTGGTTTAGTTTATTTTGCAAGATTGCCGGTTTTTAGTTTGATTCAGTCACTTTTTGTTAATAACGAAAACCGACTTTGGTTAAAATTGAGAACATCCACTCTCTTCACCAGCCACCATCAATTTCGATGACTGGGTAGAGAAATCGAGAAAATCGATCCCGAGATGATACATTCGGTAATCATGTTGGGTTAGTTAAATTTATGTAAAAATTTAGAGTAGAAAGGGGACAGGGGAAAGAGCATGTTTAAAATAAGGGAAAATCGTTGTTACAATTTACATGTAGGGGTTAACATGTCAAAAAACACGGTGTTATGTTTTTTTTTATTGTTAAAAAAATATCAAAAATCAAAAGTTTAGCTTTGGGATTACCATTTCTTTGGCTCTTTGTATTTTCATTTTAATGGAAAATGTTACTTATACTCTACTCTTACACCCATAATCCAAAATTACTCCTTTTCCCAGGATTTGCACCGGAGACCTCCCAACAAACAAGCATCTGCCTCTACTAAGACCGTGTGTAATGGAAACCAATTGGACGTGTAAGGGGCAAAAAAAAGGCCCCAAAAATCACCGCCCCAAGGGCGTGTTTGGTCATAATTGGGTTTGGGCGTGTTTTTTTTTCACGACATGGAATATGGTTTCATTTTGTTGACCAATGAGATTAAACCAAAGTGGGGGGACGGGCGTTAATTTCCCCGCCCACTACGCTTGCTCTAAGTGGGCTAGCCCCACATTTGCTTTGGCTGTTTATATCTACTTTTATTTTGTAGTTTTCAAAACCTAGTAATGTTTCATGTGGGGTAGGGAGTGAGCTCTCTCGGATAATTTTAGTTTTAGCCGTGCTATGACGCAACACGTTTAACTCGAGTTGATTCGTAATTGGAAGTGTCAGCTCGATATACAGATAACTAATATTTGATTGTATTAGACTGAAGAAAAAGAAACAAATCTAGTTGCCGATCAAGTTGATATATCATGCCTCCCGACTCTGCTCCAAAGTTCGGATTTTAATTTTTTAATATGTAAGCTCAACTCATCTTACTAAAAGAATTTGTTGGCACTTCTGGCAGAAAGTAACATATGAGTACTTGAATGTCATGTCACATATGTATCTCACCAAGGACAACAGAAAATCATACTTGTAAACTTATGCGCCCCTAATAGAAACCCAACATTTAGCATATTATAAAAGTTCATATATCATCATTAAGATAATGGTTACATAATCTAAAATATGTGATTCCACAATAACATCACCATGATTTATATAATAATCATAATGGTTTCACTTCCTAGATCGGGTTGACCCATCTTTTCCTACATATACCTCCATCACATCCATCTCGGGCTTGTAAATTGTTATGGACTCCATACTACTACCCGGTTTCTGCAGGACCAATACAGCATGAAAAGCGTTAACTTCATGAACAATAACGTTGGCGCGTTAGCAAGCAGGCACGATGTCCGGATATGACTTGGTAACAAGCATATGCAAAAAATAATTGCTTTCAAAAGGATGAAACAGATCCAGAGATGTCTGAATCATGTATGGTTAATTCAGTCATGTATGGATAATTCTTTTGGAACATTCATATGCTATAATATTATTCTCAATAAATTAGGATCTAGTTATGCCGATATCTATACTTTAAAATCATATCTGAGTTCATCCACCTAATACAAGCATCTTCCCAGCTACAATCCAAATCAATTATGACTTTGTCTAATTATATTGCCATACATAAAGAAAGTTTCATGTTTTACACATTATAAAAGGTTGCTATTAAGTTTTTTGTTTTACTCATTATAAAAGGTTAACATTAATCTTAACAACGTTGCAAAACTATTCAAAAACCCTTGCAGTCAAATATCGCTAAACAAGCATACTTTCGAGTCTCACCGTAGTCATGAGTAAGTGGAGAGCCTCAGTCAGGGAACATAGTTACAGTTCCTTTTACACACCTACACTGATACATGGTTTGATATTAACCATGGTCGTTTGAATCTGGTACCATAAGAAGACCTTGTATCAAGAAAAAGAAAAGGACGATAAAAAATAAGACTCATCAATAGATGCTAAAGATAATCAGACTAATAATTATACATCCTCTTGTACATGTCTCAACATATAATTTAGTGATGATAAAGGTAAGACTCTGCGATGGCATCTGCACATAACATTCCAATTAAAATCAAACTTAGAGAACATAACTTCAGAGTAATTTGATGAATGTGATTCTTACCAAACAAGTTTCATACGTGTCGCCTCAAAATTAAACGAAATAGAAGTTGAAATCTTAAACAAACAAATTCAAATTTAAATTAGACAAATTTAAGCACAGATGCAAAGTTCACATATAGTAAACCGACAGAAATAGTCAAGCAAATAGAGGAAAGCTTTTTAGAATTCAGTTGTATTTAATTTTTTGTTAAAGTTGAAATGTGTCATATTAACCACCAAACTTTACCATATTATCATTGTGTGACAAAAGAAATACACATTTCATATGTTGTAAGCATCAAAAGTAACATAAGACCGAATTCTGGCTCATTATTCATTTTGTAGTCAACGATGGAGCTGAAAAAAAAAACACAACACACACTCTTTAATGTCAAATACAATAAGGGTGTGGATCTAAAACCCAATGTTATAATAGCACAAACAAGACTAATGAGTAAAAAATATAGCCAATAATTACCGAGCTGATAAATCATACTCATGACTAAGCAAAAACACTCAGATCTGAACAAAATTAGTAAGTTTAGGAATTTAGAAGAACCTTGCTCTGAATCTCATTTCAGCACCCTAATTACATAGATCTAGAGAAACATCACTGAAAGTAAGTTTTGAGTAATCAAAATCCAAAATGGTTAGTAACAAAAACTAAATGAACACATACCCCCTCCATCAGAATCATGCCTGCACACTTGTGATTAAAAAGTTGGACACACAAGGTCTCTCTTTTTCTTCTTTATTCCTTTTGTTTTCCTACCACAACAATCAAAAAATGAAGTGTATTGAACTAATAGATAACAAAGCTGTAAAACAGATTAGAACATTACCCAACTTGGTGAACAAACGGAAGAAAAATCACATAAAAGACATCGAGAAGGGTACACACGATCTCCACCCTCACACCCGTTTTAGGGCCCTGATTCAAGCAATGGACTGGAATGATTGGGGCTCTGATTCAGTCAGATGAATCTGGGATTTAGTTTCTGGTGAGTATTAGAGGAAAGATTGGTTTCCTGAGAGAATATGAGAGGCAAGATATGAAGAGGAACCAGATTCAGAATTAATATGCAATTGTATTGTAGAGAGAGAAGGGGGAACTTAGGGTTTGGAAATGAGAAGCCGATCTATCTATGAAAGTTTTATCATTTTGAATTTTGAATCCCCCCCAAACTCAAATATGAGCGGGATACATTAATTTTGAGGACATGTGCTTATCAAGTTGTACAACATGCTTTAAAATGTGGTACATCTTGAAAAAGTGGCAAATGACCACATGTGCCCTTCCTATCTCCATATTATATATAGTATAGATAGATAAAATGCAATGATCACTTGTACATAAGACATTCTTTCTTGTACATTTTAATACACATATCGGTATTGACTACGACAAACATCAAAACGTCAACAAAATGAGCCGGTCGTCATGGTATTTTCGAATGTTTTTAAAATATAATGTTTTCAAGTTATAATAGAATTAAATAAAAGAATTATAATTTTGTAGGGGATGGGAGGAAAATGTAATTACTAACTAAAAATTAAAGAATTAAAGTGTAAATAAGATAGGGTATTAAAGTGTAAATAATGTATAAATGACTATTTTACCCTCATTTTAGGATTATTAATGAAAAATTAGTTCTTAACTTTTGGGTATCTTAAAATACTCTTCCCTCATGCATTATAATCTATACATCTAATAAACTAAAGTCCATGAGGACACTTGGCACTCCCACATTCATCCTCAATTGTGTAGCCAATCATATTGTGCCAAGTGTCTCATTGTGGGAATTTATAAGATTTTTCTTTTTTCTAAAAATCAAAAATCATTCAATTAATTTTAGCCAATAATCATTTACCAATATTAATTAACTTTCCTAAAACAATAGAACCCTAATTTGATTTGGTCAATAATCATTTACCAATATTAATGGGTCTTTGATTGCTTGCTTGACAATAATGGGTCTTTGTGTACATATTCTCATTCGACTCAAGAACCCTAATCAGGCGATTGCACGAATACATCATCTGAGCACCAACGTCCCTGATATCCTTCTGATCACCAACGTCACGGCAACCATGGTAATCCAGTCTGATGATGAAGTGTTGAACAAATCCGGCGAAAATATCCAGATCCAACATTCCGACGGGTGGCGGCAGTTATGTTTTCTTCACGAAGGGTGACATATTGTCACTATTAGGTAAATCTTCTTTATCAACAACTTATTCCCTCCTTCATTGATTGTATTTTATATCCCAAGTGTATCTGGATCTCTGAAGGTAGGTTGCCATTGAAGATTACCAACTTGAAGGTTGTTTAAACATGTGGTGATGGTTACGGTGGAGGTGGCGGCGGCTATGGTGGAGGTGGCTCGGCGATGGCGACGCGTAAGATTAGGTCTTTTTATCGTTTGTTTGTGAAATTAATGTTCAAGTTTAGATTTTTATGAATAAAGGGGATTCACCCTTTTCAAAAAAATAACATAGAATACAATCGATTAGATTTTAAAAAAGCTTAATTATGTTAAGTAACTTAATATAAAGAAAATCAAAGAAATAGATTCAGCATAGATATTATATAGATGTTAGCAGAAGGACATATTAAGTAGATCAACAGACACTCTTTTTGTTTAGGTTTTTCAATACAAATAGATTACGTAATAATATTGCTATAAATCTATATTAGAAATCTAAATCATTGGATAGAACTGTTAAAAGAACATATGCAAATGCAACACAGGTAAACAATGAGCTCAAACTGAGTTCCCGTGTAGCTATTCTCTTAATTTTACCGACTTGGTCGTTAATTTTTTATACCGCTTCAATTTTTTTTTTAATAAAAATACATGAAGTTTGGATTTTTAATGTGTAGGCTGTTATATATGGAGGGGTTGTTTGAAGTTGCTTCATATGCTTTTATGGTGGAGGTGAAGCACAGAGTCGTTATGTATGGTGGAGGTGAATCACAAAGGTTTTAAGCATCTCTTTCGTTTTTATTTTTGATTTTTTTTGACCTAATAGATGTTAATCGCATATTTATTCTACTTTCTGTTCCGTATAGGAGCACCTGTCTTCATATGTTGGTGTGTATCGATGCTAATCGGCTGTTATTGGTTTCATCAAAGGTTTAATTCAATGACACTCGCTTATAAAAAAGATAGATGATATACGAAAGCTTATTTTGATTTTTTTTTAATATCCATAGCAGTATGAAGCTGTTAGATTAAATGCCTATAAATATATTCATACTACTGGAATGATTAGTCGGTGCAATCTCCGTGATATAAACTTTGACTATAGTGGTATAGTGAAGTCGGAAAAGCAAACTTTATATGTATGTTTTTGTTTCAATTGTTTTTGTGACTTTTTGGATGTATGTGAAGGTTTAAATACATGTATTATGGACTTTGACAGTTATTTTCGTTAGCTTTAGGGTCTTAGGTGATCAAAAGGTAGGTTATGGAAGGACATGAGTATGAATTTGTGTAGAAGGATAGGATTTTTTTATATTAACATCAGAATGCAGTAAGAGAAATAAGAGAATGAATATGGTGGTGGCTACGACTTTTGACGATGGTTTGTCAATCCGATTTACTAAATCTGTTAATTTGGTTATTGATTCACGGATCGTTGGCTTCGTGCTGGTTGGGTGAGAGGTCAAACAACAAAGGTTGTGAATCAGGACAAGAAGAAATGACATGCATATTCAGTACAATAGGTGCTTTGTCACGGTCGGTAAGTTGATGCCACTATATTATTATTTATGTCATCAGATATTTGTGTCATAATCAACCTTAAATTTAAAAATTTGTGGGTTTTTATTGTAGATTTTTTTTAAAACATGTAACTGTACTTTTAAGGAAATACTCTTGGTTGTGTCTGAAGGTATACTTATTTTGTTTTAAATTTGGATTATTTAGTTGTTGGTTTTCGCAATACAAGGGGGCCAAACTTATCAGAGAAATATTGATAGCATGACCATGTGAATA
This sequence comes from Ambrosia trifida, assembly GCA_028751855.1. Classification (NCBI taxonomy): domain Eukaryota; kingdom Viridiplantae; phylum Streptophyta; class Magnoliopsida; order Asterales; family Asteraceae; genus Ambrosia; species Ambrosia trifida. The sequence goes on along the minus strand of CM054122.1, from coordinate 213,834,876 downwards.
TCAATTGTGTAATGAGAAATTTTTGTTTTCTTTCTAGGTTGGGTTTCAAAGGTTGCTAAATCTGGTGAGACGACTGCGCTTTGCTTTCGTTTACTCATCTGGAACATTGAGTAACTTTCTTCCGTCCTTTTCAAGGTTAGTATTTAATTAGGTTAATTCCTATAAAAAAAGTTTCCTTAAAATGCTAATTTATTGTTATATATTGTCAAATGAAAATACATAATTTAAGGATATTGGGTCAGATCTAATTACACTATATGTGACTTGAATTTATAGTTTATTCATGTAATGTACATAACTAATTAAGTTTGGCTAATGTTTAGCTTTATGCAGTTGTTTCAGTGTGGTTGATGGTAGCAAATTGGTGCTGTGGGTGGATGGTTTCAAGAACGGGCGTAACACTATCCGGAGTATTTGAAGGGTTTAGCTTTGTAAGATGCTCGAATGCTATCGAATCACTGTAAGTCAGTTACTGAACATGAATATTTATACCCTGAAATTAGTCCATTGACTTTCATGTTTTTCTTTTTCACGTTGATCATGTTTTTACAATTTTTAAATGCAGATGTAATCTACAGTTTGCAAACTAAAACTAAAGGTATGCGATGGCTTCCCAAAGTTGAATATTCTGTTTTATTTTAGGATGCATTCACCTTGGCACTTTAATTAAAAAACCAAGGAATTGGTATAAGTTGTTGACTGTAAGTCTCCTTTTCTAGGTTCATTTTGACCATCAAATGTCGACTTTGATATTCTATTTTTATGAAAAAAAAAATGCGACTTATGATGCTAATTGCTTTAATGTTTTTACATGATCTATAACACTGTTTCTTCATTCACTTAAGTATGTAACATTATGCATTTTGATGACATGAGAGTTAAGACTACAAACTACATTTGCTGATTTCAATGAGCCTAGGTCAAGGATGCCTTGGTTTTTAGGTTTTTTGTTTTGATTAAACCGGCTAACGGCTCGAAGAAGTAGCACCCTTACAATTGTGTAGCAAAATGTTTTGTAGATATAAGCTTTACCTATTACATAAAGTTGTAGATGTAGATGTAGATGTAGACAATAGTTACATAAGTGCAAGACAATAGTTTTATAAGTGTAAACCTTAGCTTTAGCTGGTGTGTGAAAGAGAATCTCACCACCTGTGGAAGAGGGTTTCAGTTTTTACAATATAGATGAACTTTTTAATGCTTCTTTGTCTTTCAACTCTGCTAGGATTTAAAGTAACCATCCAAGCCATATGATCACTAATTTTTCACCTATTTGTAGTCTGCTATTACTAAAATGCATTTTAACAACTTCTTGATTAGGTTGATGGAGGTGTAAGCAAGAAGAAATGTGAACTCTAATACCCACTATTTGTATAATAATCAACAGTAGGTCATGCTGCGTTTAATGTCTCGGTAAGAAATGTGAACTCTAATACCCACTATTTGTATAATAATCAATAGTAGGAATTGAAATGAAAGAAGTTGTTTATGTTTTTGAGGTTGAAATATAAAATAGTCAGACTAAAGTTTAAATGATTCTTTTTTCTCATGAGTAGGGTGATATAGTTTTGTGCACGGATCTGGTCATTATTCCATATCTCACTTATGCATTCACAATTAGTATAAAAATTACGGTTATAGTTGAATAATATTCAACATTTCAAGTGTTTTCTCTTCAAATCTCAATGTTGATCAGGTAAACGAGCAAGCAGATGAGTACAATCACCTAAACAAGTATTTCAAATTCAAAAGCGGTTTCCAGTGGCTACAACTTCGCATATACATGAGAGCAGGTTTTGTTATCGCCAATTTGTTATCTATATGTATTTGATTGTCTATTGAACTTGCCTTTGTGCAGTTTAGAAGTTTGAAGTGAAATTGACGTGTTGATAAGATTTAGCAACTTTCGCAAAGGGTACATGTTCATAAGCCCTGGGTCAACTCACGTAGCATAACTTGGAAGCTTAGGTAAAAGTTCACAAGCATGGCCTCATGGGGTATATTTCATATAACAGCAAATTTATTTGGAAGGATAGAGCCATATAGGGTACAAGTTGAACAGCAAAGGGTACAACTTCCTCCCAAAGGTTATAAGACGCACATGTTGGGTTTCTTTAAGATGCCTAAATTATTGCTCATACTGATTACTTTGAGTTCAAGCAACGTTGGTTTCCAAATTAAAGGATAATTAAATTAAATTTGTCATCTAAGGTTGGATTGTATTTAAGAAACCCTGTATTCTCACACGGTCAGCTTTATGTCGCATTATCAAGAGTTAAAAGCAGGGCAGGCGTGAAGTTACTTATACTGGATGCTGATGGGAAAGTGATGACTAAAACAAAAAATGTTGTTTATAAGGAAATTTTTAGCGATATTTGAATAACTGTGTATTCGTTGCTTTTAAATTTTAATAAAATGTTTCTACTTTATTTTTCTTATATGTTATACTACTCCAAATAATCGTACGTTGGTAAACTGCGTGTCAACGCGGGCAAATATCTAGTATAGTATAGATGTATTTCACCCTTCCACGTTTTAAAATACTCTAGTAATTTCAAAAATTTATATAAATAATAATAAATTCGATATATTTCTTTTTAAATGACCAACAAATCAAACTGAAATTTAACTGAAATTTAGAAGGAATCACATGTTTTTCTCAAGAACAATAGAAAGAAGCAGCCAATTTGGATAAGACAACTCTCCAACCAAAAAGTATCAAGTCAGTTGACTGTCATTCGTGGGATCACCAATATTCACATACTAATTCAAAGGCTTCGATGATTTTAATATGAATGCTCCGAAACAGCGTCAATTGTCATATGCCATTGCTTACGTATCCTTGGGTTGTCATTAGCCTATATAAATATACGCAATTACGCACCATCAAACCATCATTTCAATCAACAATCCTCTTCAACACATCAATCAAACAACCCTCTACAAAACACAACTACAATATGACAACATCACCCGAATCCGATCATCCTATTAAGGCCTATGGTTATGCTGCTCGTGACACTTCTGGATTACTTTCCCCTCTCACCTTCTCTAGACGGTATTCTTTACCCTTTTAACTGTTTTGTAGTAGCTTAGATTTTAGGCTGACCGGTGTGAAACCGCGCCCCTCCACCTCAGCATCCACATATGCTTTTATGTGCCCACTTCAATTTAAACTCCTTACCGTCCCTATTTAAATGTCCATCTTCTTTTTTGATATTCCAAATTAAATGTCCATTTTCAAATAGAAATGCAATTTCCAGTTTTGTCCATGACAAAACACAATCACCAGGATATTATTGTCATTTTACCACATACAAACAAAAGATTTTTAAAATGTGTGTTTTTTGGCCCACGCCATTTAAATAGGGACGGAGGGAGTAATAAAAAGGAAAATAGGGGAGGTGGCGCAATTGGGGGTCTTTATTTCGTTTCTTAGCCCCTGTTGGCGCTGAGCCCATAGGGGCTCCGTTCCATACCATATAACATTAGAGTTATGAGTTCATGTTGTTAATGATTTATTATATGATAATTACAGGGCTACCGGGGAGAAAGATGTGAGGTTCAAAGTTCTTTATTGCGGAATCTGTCATTCGGATCTTCACTTTGTCAAGAATGAATGGGGGGTTACTAAGTACCCGGTTACTCCAGGGTACAATTTCATATACTTTGTTAGCCAACTTTGTTATTTATTATAGTTATTATTATTGATTGAATTATTAAATCTTAAGTATAAGTATGTTTATAGATAGTTATTATTTTGTGTCTAGTTGACTAGTTTGAATTTTCTTTAACTCTTTTGTAATTCAATTGTGTGACACAGGCATGAAATTGTGGGTGTGGTGACAGAAGTAGGTAGCAAAGTGGAGAAATTCAAAATTGGAGACAAAGTTGGAGTTGGGTGCATGGTGGGATCATGCAGATCATGCCAAAGCTGTGCTGCTGATTATGAACAGTATTGCGCGAAGGCGGTTGGTACTTACGGTGGCCGCAATTTCGATGGTACGCAGACGTACGGTGGGTACTCTGATCACATGGTTACAGATGAGCATTTTGTCCTCCGTTGGCCAGAGAATTTGCCACTTGATTCTGGTGCACCGTTGCTATGTGCCGGGATCACAACTTACAGCCCTCTTAAATACTTTGGATTGGACAAGCCTGGTACCAAAGTGGGCGTGGTTGGTCTCGGTGGGCTCGGTCATGTTGCTGTGAAGATGGCTAAGGCTTTCGGGGCGGAAGTTACTGTGTTTAGCACCACCCCTGCTAAGGAGAAAGAAGCAATCGAGGGACTTAAAGCTGACCATTTTATAAATAGTAAAGATGAAAATCAGATGCAGGTGTGAATCTATATTATAAGGATATTCGTAACTGGTATATAATCATTTGCTATGTTTTGGATTTTGATTTCGGTTTGTTTGATTAGGCTGCTAGGGGCACACTTGATGGCATCATCGACACAGTGTCCGCGAATCATCCGATTATACCATTGCTTAATACACTTACACCCCATGGAAAGCTTGTTCTTGTTGGCGCACCAGAGAAGCCACTTGAAGTAGCAGCGTTTTCTTTGATCATGGGTAACAATTTAGACCATTGAATTTTGTTATACTTTTAGCTTCGGCTAGCGGATGAAATTAAGCTATAATTGTGTTACATTTGGTTTTGATAGGAAGGAAGCTTGTTGCGGGTAGTAACATTGGTGGAATTAAAGAGACTCAGGAAATGCTTGACTTTGCGGCAGAGCATGGGATAACTGCAGATATAGAGGTGATACCGATAGACTATGTGAACACAGCAATGGAAAGGCTGTTGAAATCCGATGTAAGGTACCGATTTGTGATTGATGTTGCCAACTCTATCAAGGCTGAATAGGTTGATTCATGAAGATCTTGATGGATGTTCTTTATAATTTTTATGTATTTGTGAGCATGTTATAGGAAGTGAGTGTCCTAAGGTTTATTTTCTGTGCATTTGTTTTTGGTTTTGTTAATATATGAATCAAACTTAATAAAATCACATTTTTATGTATAAAAATTTAATTTTGTTGTTCTTATGTAACCACTGGTTATGGTCAACACAACCACCTCCATCACAGGACATATAAAACGCGCTTGAACCTAAACCCAAACCTAATGAACGCCGTTACCATAACCACCACATCGTCGCCTTAGGCCAACGGAATAATGAAACACCCCAACTGTAGTAGCGGGAGGCACTCTATCATGTCAAAAGCTTGTGGAGTAGCGGCGAATACAATATGCAGCTGGGGGCAAAATATGTATAACAAAATTGATCTATTTTCATAGCTCCTAATGAACAATAAATTAAAATTAACAGGCAAATCAACAACAACAAAAGGATAAAAACAATTAACAAGGCTAAAAGAATTAGGACAAATAGAGTCATAGAAGACAGAAAAGTACATAAACTAAATTATATATAAACAATTAGCATAGTATAAGAAAAAAATACAGTTAATGAAAGAGCATGAAAACATAAACTTTGGTTCTAACTTTCATCGAGCTTTTGATTTTATTACTCTAAAAATAGTCAAAATTAAAAGAAAAGTTTTGGAAGACTTGAAGGAGTGTGGATGTTTGCGTATGGTATCTAGGATTGATTGATTGATTCAGTTTTGAACCTAGATACTAATGTAATGGTGCCGCGGTAGAATAGGACCGAAGAAAGCGTTCTTGTCAAAGATGCAGGGCCGGCGACCGCCCAGGGCCCAATTTTTTTAAAAGTATATGCATATTTTTAAGTGTGTGTATGTTTAAAGTTTTTTTATATATTTACTAGCTGATTACCTCGGGAGGGTCCCGGGGTTGAAAAATCTAATTTTACGTGATAACCTATTGCAAATGGCTCAAGTTAACTAACCACAAAATCTCTCAATCATTGCATGTTCATAGTATTCTAATCAGTAATAACTCATATTCCCCACAAAATCTAATTTTACGTGATAACATGAACACTTTGTGTGTTTTTTCCTGTATGAACGAAACCCCACAAAAAATAGTCGATTTTTGCTCCGTTTTTTATATAGCACTATGGTACTCGTTGGAAAGATAATAAAACGCTTGTTAATTTGGTGTACTTTTTTTCTTTAAAAAATCCCGTATATAAAAGATATAAACGTTTAAAAATTATGGGAGGAAATATGAGAGAAAATTTTAAATTTATTTTTAAATTCTTTTTTCCTAAAATAACTCAATTTAATTAAAAAAGGAAACAATTCAAAAACACCAAAAACTCTCCATTATGATGCCACGTGGCACTCTCAAGGAAAGGTTGGGGCCTCCATTACACGCCACGTCAGCATATACGTTTTCTTTTATATATATAGATAGATAAAAAGATATTTTAAGGGGCCCATTTTACTAGTCGCTCAAGGCCTCATGATTTTGGGGTCAGTTGCAATAAGGTGTAACTAAATAAAATTATCTTAGATATATAAAAAATAGTTTTCAGATACCACATAAAATTCTAATCAATGCTCAATTATACACCAATGTTCACAATTAGACTTGAACCCTCAACCTTATGTGGAGATACATCACTTTACACATCTTGATGCCAGTAAGTTAGTGTCTTTATAAAATTACATTATAAATCTATTATTAGACTAACTGTACTGGGGCTTGAGTTATAACGCCCTTGCAGACGTGGCACCAAAATGGCGCCCCCCACACCGCTACGGGGGGGGGGGGGGGGGGGGGGCTCCATTTTTCAAAAATGTGCTCTGGCGCTATAAAACTAACGCCCGGAAGAAAAAAGCCCCACCAATCAGAAGTTGACACCTCATACTATCTATTTATTATTATTATTTTATTATTTTTTTAATTTAAAAGATATAATAAAATATTAATAGGGGCTTTATATATAAAGCCCCTACCACTACACCCATTTTTCAGTTTCTCTCTCCACGCTGACTCAGCTGCCACGTGGACCAATCAAAAAGGGGGGCTTTATATATAAAGCCCCCCACTACGCATGGTCTTACGAAAATAACACGTACTAATTACGGTTAGACAACTGTCTGTTGCCTTTGGTTTTAAAATTATATATTTAATGGACGTCATCTTAATTTTTGGATATGCAGCCTTGTTGCAAAGGCTAATCCTTTTAACATTATACATTTTATTGTTTAGTTACTCAAATTGTATGTATCTAACTTGTTAAAATATGCTAGCTAAAGACATGGCACCAGTCACCATCTTTGGTGCAGCTTGAAAAACAAGTTGTGGCCACAACTTTTTATTAGTGCCAGTGTGCCCCTAACATCATTCAACTAGATTTGGCAGTTGGCACCGGTCCCCTTTCGATTATTAGTTTGAAATCATCATTCGCTTAACGAACAATGAGCCACGCCTAACTTATGCACTAATGCACATGTATAACACCGCAGTAGGCCCAACTTGGAACGATTTGATGATGGAGCGACAGATGTAAGGTGCGCGAAAAGAAGAACAACGTAGGTTATATCAATGAATTTGTATGTGAAAGTTACCTTTAATTAACCATAAACAGATATTTTCATGTGCAAACCCTTTGTCCACAAATTTTGCATTAAATTTTGTAGTTTTAGGCCTTTTTATAAAACAATTTCATACGAAAACAATAAACCAAATGCATACAACCTTAACCTCAAATATATCTATCAAGAGAAATAGAAAATTCATCAAGAGCTTCAATCAACTTATTCTGCCTTGATCGAATTGCCTACATCGATCACAAATCGGTACCTGACATCGGATTTCAACAGCCTCTCCATCGCTGTGTTCACGTAGTCTATTGGTACAATCTCTACATCTGCAGTTATCCCATGCTCTGCTGCAAAATCAAGCATCTCTTGAGTCTCTTTAATTCCACCAATGACACTACCAGCAATAGTCTTCCTCCCTGTTAAAGTTACAACCAAATTCCGCCATTTTAGCTTAATTTCATTAGTTTGCAGAAGCTAAATGCAAAACATAACTCATCACTTAAAATTGTTACCCATCATCAAAGAAAACGCTGCCACTTCAAGTGGTTTCTCGGGCGCACCAACAAGAACAAGCTTTCCATGAGGTTTAAGTGCATTAAGCAATGGCGCAGTAGGATGATTTCCGGAGACTGTATCGATAATGCCATCGAGTGTACCCCTAGCAGCCTATGATCAAATAAAAACCAAACCCAAACCAAAATCCAAAGCTTAAGAAAACGAATCAAATATCAACATTTAAAAAAAAAGTTCTTACCTCCATTTGATGTTCGTCTTTGCTGTTAATAAAATGATCAGCTTTAAGTCCTTTAATCGCATCTTTTTCCTTATCCGGGGTGGTACTAAAAACAGTAACCTCTGCCCCAAACGCTTTAGCCATCTTCACAGCCACATGACCGAGCCCACCAAGACCGACCACACCCACTTTCGTCCCAGGTTTGTCCAATCCAAAGTTTTTGAGAGGGCTGTAAACCGTGATCCCGGCACATAGCAATGGTGCACCGGAATCAAGAGGCAAATTCTCTGGCCAACGGAGGACGAAATGCTCATCTGACACCATGTGATCAGAGTACCCTCCGTATGTCTGCGTACCATCGAAGTTAGGGACGCCATAAGTAAATACCTGCTTAACACAATCCTGTTCACAGTCAGAAGCACAACTTTGGCATGATCTACATGATCCAACCAAGCATCCAACCCCAACTTTGTCACCAATTTTGAATTTCTCCACTTTGCTGCCTACTTCTGTCACCACACCAACAATCTCATGCCTATGTTGTACAAATGAATATAATTTTAATTAAAAAACGCTAACAAAAAATATAACGATAAATAATGGACCGTCGTGTCACTAGTACATTACAGAGTCAGATAAAAAACATAATTCCATTACTGCTTAAAGTTTTGAAACAAAACTTTAAAAGGGAAATCGTACCCTGGTGTAACGGGGTAGTTGGTAAACCCCCATTCGTTCTTGGCAAAGTGAAGATCCGAATGACAGATTCCGCAGTAAAGGACTTTGAACCTCACATCTTTCTCGCCAGTAGCCCTGTAAACATATAATAATCGTGACCAACAACATGAACTTGTATAATATGAATAACTAAAGAAGGAATAATGTAACACCTTCTAGAGAATGTGAGAGGGGAGAATAATCCAGACGTGTCGCGGGCAGCATAACCATATGCCTTGATCGGATGCTCGGATTCGGGTGAGCTAGCCATTGTGCAGTGGTGTTTGTGGATTGATATGCTGGTTTGAGAGTGGCTATAAATAGGCCAACGAGCACCAGTACCACAACCTCGTTAGCCATGGGATGTCGCTTTTTTTATGTATTCATGTTAAAATCATCGAAGCCTTTGGATTATTATGTACATATTTTGTATATGTTATGTCACATCGGACAGATAACCAACGTGATTACCTGTATGGTTTATATAGCTTTTATATTTTTGCATGAATTTTTTTATAAAATAATAAAATGTTGAGATTGGTGGAAAAATTTTAAGTTGTAGATTGCATTGTTTGGACTGATGATGTACAATAACATAAATGAATAGAATTTACTCCGATTAATATTTAGTATTTCTCAAAAAAGAAAAAAAAAATTATAATAGTGTAAAAGGTTTTGTGATATCTCTAGAAAGGGATAAAGCAAAGTTAACATGCAACTATGCAAGCATATAAACCGGCGTATGTATAAGCATCCACGTTTACAAGTAATTAGTTTTATTTATGGTCATGGAAAATCTAAGTCAAATTTGAAATATAGAAAATTATAGACATATAATCCAACAAATGTATTCTTATGCGGATCATTAGGAGTGTGGAAGGAGCGTAAATTTTGAAACCCGGACCGGCCGGTTGGACCGGGAACCGGAGGTCAAACCGGTCCGGGTCGAGGTATTGAACTGGGGGTGCATCGGACTGGGGGTTGGACCGGTGAACCGACGGTTAAACCGGTCCCGGACCGGTTGAATCGGATTTTTGTACATTTTTTAAAATTTTACCATATTAATTTTACGACACTATCCGGTCTGACCGGTTGGACCAGTGAACGGTAAGGAGACCGGTTTGACGTCTGATCAGGTTATGAAAACATTGGTAAATAACAACAATAAATAGTGAATTTGAAGTTTTTTTTTAATTACCATTTAATAAGCAAATCGTGAGTTGTCGTTGCATTTCATTGTTTAATTGTTGTATTTAGCATTTTATTTATGAGTTAGCGACAAATAGTTATAGTCTAGCATACACTTACCTTGTTATAATCTCGAAAGTTCATTAAGTAATATCATATTTTGTGTCGAATCTTATGTTTACACTTTTGTGTGTTTTCTCCCAAACCTAATGTTTATCAAACATTTACATGAACATATCTACTTTTAATGCTTACATATGCGTGACGGTTTACAATTCCATTCTCCATCAAAAAGTACTTCTCGTTTTGAAAAGGAACTATTATTAAACTACCTGTTGTCGTTCCCGTGAGCATTGGCGCGAGCCAAATGCCACTCAACGTGGCTCGAGACCACCGTAATAGGGTGGGGCGACCACCGGCACGAGCGAGCACAAGTGACCACGGTCACAACACTATGTCTTGGATTTTGAGGGGGGTCGTGAGCGAGCAGGGACTTTATCTATAACATGGTCAAGTGAGCTAGCATGAGCTTTATCCGGTGCACAATCCAGTCAACATAAGGTGACGCAATATTAATGGATGAGTACGGCTGATAACCCCGACCACAACACACGGTATTAAAAGAATCTACTCCGTCACCCCACACATCTCAAATTTTTTCACTCAATATAAAGTTACCCACACACTTATCTAGCCAAAAGTAAACATATGAAACATTCCACGCTATTCTTACAACCACACAATCGATGATGCACTTTATCATGATTTGACCACCACTTATAATGTTCTGAATCGCGTGGTTTTTTACTTTTTAGCTTTTATAGCTTCACGAGCTTGAAAATATAACAAGAAAATATTGATAGCCTAGCTTTACTCAATTAATTGTTTTCGACAAAGGAGCCAAGTGTAACCTCGATCTCTCGTACACGTGATGGAAAGAAAATAAAGATGAATATAAGGTTTAGTATTTGATTATGTGGGTACTAGGATCCCTCAATTAACCAACATTTAAGAATATAAATGAAATATACAAAAACTAAGAAGTTAAGTAACCCAAAGATGACCATTGGGGTTGGTGGCCCAATGGTAGAAGCAAAGCTTTTAGGAACACCTAAAGAGGAGGTCATGGGTTCAAGTCCTACAAGGAGAAGAAATTTGCCGTTCAAAATAAAAAAGTAGTTTATGGTAAAAAGTCAGAAAAGTCAAAAGTAAATGACTTTTACACTCTGACCAAAGAAGACTCCGAGGAAAGACAACAACAGATGTGAGAGAATGAAAATGTCGTAATGCTCATGTGAAAAGAAAAACACAAATTCTTCATACAAACTTGATGATATGCTTGTTTAAAATGTAGTATCTTATGCTAAAAGGGCAAAGTCACCTGCATAAGCCAAGAAAGAGGGTCAATATTTACCAAATATGAAAGGTAAGCTCCCCCAAAAGCTTTTCTTAGGTGGGAACTCTCCCTATAAAAAGGGGACCCTTAGATAGCTTACACTAATTCATTCAAACTTACTCTAGCCTATACTCTCACTTTCTCATTAATTCAACTTCTTAAAGAATATATACTTAATCTCACGCCGGAGTCCGAATGCATGAGGCCCCTTCCTGCATTGAGACTAACGGTGTTGTTACCTTGAGAAGATTTCCAAGACTCTCCATAACCCTCGTATTAGACGAAGTCCCCACTCCTAATCCGGTCATTATCCTTGTTTTAAAAAGTGGAGCTAACTGGGGCTGGCGCTACTTAGAACGAAAATTTCGGTAGTTTTAGTCTCGTGTTGTTCCTAAGTAACTTCTTCTAATGACCAGAGGAGATGGCAGTCTAAACAAGGATCTCACGATACACCGACAACTAGTCACACTTCCAAATGACTGAGTAAGTCGTAATCCACCTGAAACGGATGGAACACAAGTCAAACCATCACTAGGAGACATGCCACAATTCATGACACCCTTGTCCTTTAGAGTTGTTCACTCACCACCCAGAGATGATGTCTTGTTTCCGGTGAAACGAATGAAAATAACATATAAAGGAGGATGAAGAAATTTCTTGCAACTCCGAGAACTATTGAATGACTGTGTTCAGGAAGAATGTTCTAGATGTGTTTAGGTCAGGCTCTCATATGATGAACAACTAAATGTCACTCTCTCTTCGACCCCACCTGTTGGTAGCATAACCACATCCCCTATCACCAGACGGTTTGATTCGAATCCTAATTCACACCTGAATGAAGCAGGTGGGATATTCACATATGGGGAAACTAGCCATTCAGTGCCATCTTCCACTCTTCCTCGAAATTAAGAATGCACTATGAAACAGCTACTGCAGCTTGCTCAAACCTTAATAACATCACTGGTTCCCCCCTCTATGACCCTGCGGGTCATTTATGCGTTAGTTTTACATGCCCTTTTTTTTATTAATCATGGCCCTCTAGACCATGAATGACTAAATCTTATGAATTCCTTAGATAACTTATCCCGATATGGGTCATACGTTGTTTCCATGGTTCTCATAAGAACCATAGTATGCTCGTAAGGCTTCATGACCCTAAGGATCCTTCGACACCCCTCCCACCTATATGAAAGGTGTACATGTTTGTAAAACCCCAACCAATGGCGGAAACATCTGGGTGCCACATGGGAATGATTGTTCAACAACACATGATACTATTAAAATTAAATAATTTATCTATTCTATTTTCAAATTCATACTAGAATTAGATATTGACAAACAACTACATAATCTTGTTTAATCTAGGTCCATAGCGCCTAAATGATCCAAAGCTTGTAAACTTCAAACATCAATATTCCCTATAAAGCATCTCATTTTTTTTTTTTTTTGCAAATCCTAACTAAATTGACTCAAAACCCTAGCATAACAAATCATTATCATCAACAATGAACAAATTAAAGATCGGAAGACGATTCGAAGGCAAAGTTGCAATCGTTACATCTTCAACTCAAGGCATAGGTTCAACATTGCTTATCGGTTAGGTTTAGAAGGCGCTTCAGTCGTCATCTCCTCTTGCCGTTAGATTCTTCTTTATTAATATCTGTTGGGCTAGATTTAGAGGTTTGTGTTTGTCTTGGGTTATGTGGTAGTGGGTTTGGCCTTGTTGGCCCATATATGATGACTGCCTATGTTTACTATAAGTAGGGGTTTCATTGTTTGTTTTGGGTTGGCTAGTGTTTTGATTGTTTTAACCGTGTACCAGACGGTTCTTAGAAACTGTGTGCACTTTGTTAATCGAATCATTATATTTCAAGTTTCTTCTTTGTTCTTTACATACAATCATTGTTTCCGCCTTTGTTTGTGTGTTTGTTTTGATACCCAGAGAGAATTCTGGACTTACAATTGGTATCAGAGCCTAAGAAGTCTTTCGAGGGCTCGGTTCGGTGTCAAAGGAAGAAGATCAAAGAAGTTCTTGCTACAAACGAGGTTGATTTTATTGATTTGATTTGTATTGATTTCATAGTTATATGTTCTGTTACTGATCAGTTTGCTCTGTGCAGCCCGTGTTGTTGATTCAGTTGTGATTATCAATATTTTCGTTCAAAATTTTAGTAAAATCTTTTGGTTTGATCCGATTTTGATGAAAGTCAAATGTGTTTGCTAAAATTAAGGAGATCTCGAAAGTTTTTGAAAAAGGAAATTGCTTTATTGGATTAAATCTCTTTGAATTTTTTTTTTTCAAAATCCTTGATCTCCATATTTTGTGGAAGATTTGTTGCTAATTGTGTGCAGGTTTCCTTATTCAAGGAGTGTTCGACTTCCTCACCTGTGTTCGACCTTAATCTGTGTTCGACCTTGGCCTGTGTTCGACCTTGGCCTGTGTTCGATCTTGATCTGAGTTCGACCTTGGCCTGTGTTCGACCTTGATCTGTGTTCGACCTACAAACTGGTGTTCGACCTTGGCTTGTGTTCGACCTATACACTGGTGTTCGACCTACTATCTTGGACTGAGCCGAATAACAAGTTTTGGACTGGGCTTCCACAATCTTTGGACTGGATTTCAAACAATCTTGGACTAAATTTAGATCACATAAATTTGAACTAATAAAATTAAGTTTTATTTTCAGAAATGGACCAAATTGTTAACCAGGCTAATTTGAATGGACTGAATGCTGACCAGCTACTTGTAGCTGCACAAGTGGACAAAGCCATGGAATCTGTCATTGGCACTCATCAGAAAATACATGTTCTTCAGCTTGGAATGTCTTATTATGAGTGGAAATTCAGGTTTATTCAGTTCATGAAAATAAAAGATGCAAAGGCCTAAGATCTATCTTAAATGGGCCATGTGTGATCCCGTATGTGGTAAATGAAACAACTGGAGTTACCGCCATCAAACCAAAGAGCATGTATACTGATGAGGATCATGAAAAGACTGAGATTGATGAAAGGACAATTGCTTATCTTCATCAAGGACTCTCTCCTGAAGTCTCGATTGGGGTTCGTGATAATGCTACTGCCAAAGAGATTTGGGAAACTCTTGAGAATCTGTATGAGGGAAACAAAGAAATGAAAGAGAGCAGAAGGGAAATGCTAACCCAAAAGTTCAATGCGTTTAATCACATTCCTGACGAATCACTGGAAAGCCAGATTCAGCGCTTTGTGGCTCTAGTTAGTGAGATGAAATCAAATGATATGGTAGTGGATAACTCTGTGATGAACAAAAAGTTGCTCAACACTCTACCAAGGAGTTGGGACTCAAATGTGACACTGATCAAGAGAACCAAAGATCTGGCAAGACTCACCCTGTCTGAAACCATATCCTTGATCAAGTCCTATGACCTCGATGACAGACAACATTATATGACCCAAACTGTAAGCTATAATAATGCAATCATTGCAACTCCAAGTAATGCTCTCATGTCTCAGCAAGAGCCTCAGCGTCCCTCGTTATACTCTTATCTTGCCAGTGGATCCTCATACCCACCAATGTTTGCACCCAGTCCATCCAAAAACTCGGCCATACCTGCTTTCTCAGCAGCTACTGCTGGATCTTCATCTTCTACATTACTATCCTCTGCTACACCTCAGTCAACTGTGAAAATTCCAAAGGAGCTCGAAAGTAACTTAAGTTTGTTTGCTGGATTTATGAATTGCTACAACGCATTTCTAACTGGACAACTTACTGCCAAAGATGTTGGAGCATGTGACCTAAATGATGTTAATCAAGATGATATAGAAGAAATGGACTTGACTTGGCAAATAGCTATGGTGGTACATAGAGCAAATAAGTTTGTGAAGAAGATTGGGAGAAATGTGTGGGAGAACTTAACAAAGAAACTTGGGTGGGATAAAATGAAGATGCGCTGTTATAATTGTGATGAGCCTGGTCATTTTGCTCATGAGTGCACCAAAATGAAGATGGAAATAGATAATTCTGCTCCGTAACTGCTGCTTCTGCATCTACTCCTGGAACTCAGACATTGTAACAACCGGCAAAAATAAGGTAATTCCGTACAAATTAATTAATATATGATTAACGTAATTAAATGCAATTATGTGTGATTTAATTATCAAGGCCTTAGGAGATAGCAATTTCCAAATAATGCATAGGAATGCATACGTTTAATGGTAAAACATGATGGGATCATGTGCGAATAAACTATCCGGTATGGACGTTGGCAATTACCCGGTAATAATTAAATAAACGAAAAGGATCCCGGACACCCAGGATATAAAATAAAGGGTATTTTCACAAAATATAATGAGTTTTGGAACTCCAAAACCATAAGTGGAAACGTCTCGTACAAATCTCCCGGTAACGAATAAAGTGCGCGTACCGCACCCGATACGCGTATAACTCATAATTTCAGCCGGCAAAAGCCTAAATAACCAATCAACGCTTAAATTAGACTATATTTAAGGGTTATTAAAGGTATTTTTAATGTCCGAATAACGCGCGATTAAAACCCAAAAAATACCCGAACGACGCCCGAACGACGAGGAATTAAACTTAACATAATAATGGTAAATATTTGGAGTTGTGGACCCCACCTAAGCCACAAAAGGGCCGGCCTAATGGCCTTTGTAATCCCCTTGCTTTGTGCTTTAATAATAACCTATAAAACCTATACTATTAAGCATGTGTGGTAAAGACAAAGATGTAAGATTTGATAGTACAAAGCATGCACCAACTTGGCCCTTGTGTAAGAGAATTTTCGGCCCTTAGGCCATGCAAATCCAAGACACTCTCAAGTAATGATACACTAAGTACACACACATGCCTGTATAAAGATCAAGTGTAAGATCATCCAAATATTAAACTAAGATTTGCAAACAAACATCTCTCCCACTCTCTCTATCTCACGGCACACACACACTTCACACATCCATCCAAGATCATTTTTGTACTTCTTAAAATCTCTTAAATCTTTGGGAAGATTATGTGCAATCCATGGAAGATATGGTGAAGTTATAAATAACATGTGTTCATACATAAGATAACAAGCAAAAACTCTTCTCCTTCTTTCTTCTTTTGGGCCGTGAGTTTACCCCATCCATACACCTATTTCTTTCAAGTTTTTACATCTTCAAATCACTCAAAACAATCCATCATCCAAACCCCTATTGTGTGTTTCAAGCTTGGAGCTTAACCATTAAGGAAGAACACACTAAACCCCTCTCAAAATCCAAGGTTTTGTCTTCCCTAGCCTTGTGCTAGTAGTAAGCTTCTTAACCTTGTTTTGATTATTAATATTCATGTATGTGTTCTTGGAAGCAAGTTGTACATGAAGGGTTTAAAATGTGGTTTGAAACATAATCTTTAATAGGTTTTACATGAGTAAAATAAATGATTAAAGATATGTAAATGGATCATGGATTTGATGATGATAAAGTAGTGTTCATGAAAATGTATAAAATCTACACATACACTAAGTAGGATGATGATTTAGTTAAGATTTGTGGAATAAACTTGAATGTGTAAAAGGTAACTTTAATCATCTTAAAATGATCATCTAAGACATAATATATGATGGAATATATTAGAATGTCATGAATAAAGAAGTTGAAAAATTAAAGTTTACTTACTTAGAAGAATGAAATTTTGATATAATAGACAAATACATAAAACACACATATTAGTAGCCTCTTGTATGAAATATAAGACTATTAAAAGTGTTTTGATGCAAAGATAACTTAACAATAAAAAGATGAATCCTCAAAGTCCACTATTTTGAGTGAAAAACACTAACTTTGGAAGTTAGAGTGGAAAAATGCAACATTCGAAAGTTAAGGGACTAATATTGTAACTTTGAAAGTTAGAGGACTAAAATGAACATTTTAGAAACTATTAGTCCAAAAATGCAATAATGGAAGGTTTGGTGTCAAAAGTATAAGTAATAATTTTCCAAGGTTGATTTGGTAAATACTAGTAGATATACTTGGGTATTTTTGTATAAAAAGTATATTTTTATAAAGGTAAAAGTTATAAAAATATGGATTGTATTAACATAAGGATTTTTATAAAATAGAGATTTTATAAAAATGTTAAACAAAAATTAAAACTTGAGAAACTTATACAAAAATGAATACTTTTATATAAATGGGAATATAAAAGTATTGGAAGCATTTTTGTATCTAAGTTAACAAGTTGGGTTAAAAATACATAAGTATTTTAAACCTTCCAAGTAACATGTGTTAGGAGGAAGAAATATGAATAATATTTCTATAAAACACATGTTGGGAAAAAAACTTGGAAAAATTGACTATTCGAGCTAAGATATCGAACTAAGACGCGTTAACGAACCGTGCACGGACAAAACATGAGAAAAATGCCATTGCGGCAAGATGAGAAAATATATATTTAGGAAGTAAAATATATATATACATCATGGGTGAAAACTAATAAACACTTTCCTAAGTGTTGAAGGAATTATTTGTGGGAGAAAAACATAACGTAAACAAGTAAGACGTTAAACAAACGTATATACTTAACAAGAAAAATTACACATTTATATATATGTACGCTCGCCTCGGCAAAATTCTAGTATATCTACTTAATGGGAAAGTAGATATGCGGGGAGGAAAGCCGCGACGAGTAGACGAAGATATATATATATATATATATATATATATATGTGTATGCCGTGCCGACAAGATCCTAGTACATTTATTTGAATGGGAAAATAAATATACGGTGTGGTGAGTTGAATTGGGTGTTGAGAATATACAATCGAACGACAAGATCTTAGCATATTTGTTTAAATGGGAAAACAAATGTGCGGCAAAGTGAGTCGGGTCGAGTGTTGAAATATACATTATATCGAGCGATGCGATCTTAAGTATAATTATTTAAATGGGAAAATAATTATACGTTAAGTGAAGTCGAGTCGATAATAATAAGGTACAAGTTAAGGAAATATTAACAAGAGTAATATATAACTTGTAACACAAAGGGTAATCTAACGCCAACGAAACCTAGGATACGCGCTTAATTAAACGGGATTTGGAATAACTTGTGGTCGGGAGTTGGGTGTACAACTTGCCAAGGCACATGCACTATAGGGATAGTGACTTATACGTCTAGGACGTTTGTAGGTGCGAGACCCCTTTTGCTATCTGCTTAGTTGAGCCGGACGTTGATTCAGGTGAGTTTCACGGCCCCATTTTAAACTAATTTTTACGTTTTCGGGGGAAAGATATGTTAGGGAAAATGTTTGACGGATTTATTACTTGAGGTGTGACCGCCACTCGGGGTTGAGTCCTCGCCTCTATAATCATTTATTCAGGGAAATGAAACCGGTGGAATATTGAATAGTACTATTGGTGCCTGACAAGGCCCACCCCTAATCGATAGCGTCGATTATGCATTAGTGTATGCCTGGGGTGCATATATTCTGAACTTAAGTCGTAGGGTACCGAGTTACGACTTGGAGCGGGGCATATTTATTATACGTCTTGGTTTGATTATAGTCTCAAGTAGAATTATAGGAATTTGCAACTCCTATATATTGTCATAACATGGTACTTCCCAAGTTTTCAAGTTTTGGAAACTAAAAACCTGTGAACTCACCAATATATTTTATATTGACGAAATTTTTAAACATATCTTTCAGGTAATTAGACGAAGGCAATCATGGCAAGCTGGGTCACGGAATCCTCCGATGTGGCGTTAGATGTTTTGCGGGGTTTCACCTTTATTTCCCAAGGCTATGGGATATATTTGAGAAACCTCTCCATTTGTGTTATAAACAATTTACTTTTTGTGTAATGTTTTGAACAAGATTTGACGCCTAAATAAATGACCCATTTTCTTAAATTACTTGTGATTTGCGTTAACCTTGACTTTATGCTCTTGAACCGTCGCGCCACGTGTTTCCGCCATTGTCGTGGTGTGACAGAAAGTGGTATCAGAGCCAGGTTATAGCGAACTAGAGTATTTTCTTTAAAAACTAGACTATAACCGGATTTGGTTCAAAAGATAAAGTTTTCAAAAAATATACATAGTTGCTAAACGCAATAAAGTAATTTTTCAAGAAGCATTGGGCATGAGGAGATTCCGACCGAGCTAGCCATGGGTATTGTTATGCAGTACGTAGTATTAGAGGTTAGGAAGGATACTGATAATGCACGCCTTAACTATCTAATTTAAATAATTCATATATATATGTACGGTTCTTTTGCCAGGAATGTCTGACGCTGGGAGTATAGCGCCGAGTTATGATAGTAGTCTGCAGATCATTCCAGCACCTCCACCTGAGCCAGTTGAGCTGGTTGTACTTGACGCGGAAGAAGACGATGTAGAGATGGACGTCGCCGGAGGATCGGGCGACGATAGTTCCGACGAGACGGATCCTAGCGAGGATCCTGACTGGGCTCCCGCAGGGGATGGCGCGGCCGCCGTGGCCGACGCGCCGCAGGCCGACCTACCCATTGTACCCTTGCCTGCCGCACCCTTAGCCCCACACCCCATCAGAGCCGTCAGGGACTTCCCTGAAGGCTGTGCCGGTCCGTCGCGACCTATCCCAGCCCAGTCGGAGACAGCAGAGTCTCCATTTGATAGACAGGCTCACATTGATCACGAGCCAGTACCCGCACCACACATCCCCATTCCTCCAGGCATGAGGCTCATGCCGATTTCCCGTGGGAGGAACGGGTGGATTTCTGATGACTCAGACGACGAGTCAGTGGCCTCTGTAGAGCACATGCTAGTACCTGAGATTCCAGTCGTCCAGGAGGAGCCAGTGGCTCCAATGCTGGAGGACGCCCCTGCTGCCCCCGTAGCCCCACTTGCACCACTCGAGCCCGCACCTCAGGAGGGGCCAGCCACAGCAGCATACGTCCTAGAGGGCAGCCCCGCCGGTAGCTCCGAGCTACGCAGGGCAGGTATGGCAGCTTTCGCCACCGCGAGCCCTCCTACCCCCACCGTAGTGGTGTCCACCCCAGAGTGGGCCACTATTGCAGAGCCCTTTATGGCCCCCTTGGCCGAGCCCGTAGCACCACCCGCCACAGCTATGACACTACCTATCCCCACCTTGCCCATGATGCCACCTGCACCGTATCCTCTGGGTGCAGGGGACCCCTACCTGATACCACCCCACTTTACCCTCGGACCACAGGGTTTTGCCCCGTTATTTCCCCACATACCGATACCAGCCCCATTTGGCCCATTCCAGCCCATCCATCCCGACCTACCCGGACCATCCCAGCCACTCAGGATGACACCATTATCCGGACCAGCTTGGTCCTCTGCTATCTCACTGGAGCGAGACTTCCAGACCCTCGCCGACACGGTGCAGCGCACCGTGAACCAGGTAGAGCAGCAGACTCGCTTGATGTGGACACGGATGATCGATGCTCGAAATGCTTTAGCACACTACGCTGAAGAGTTGTTGAGCATGGATGCACAGTGTGGGATTACCGGTGATGCGCATTTTGCGCATCGACAGTTTTTATATGAGCGCATCATGGCGATTAGTATGACTATCAGTATGCACGCACCACAGTATCAGTTCCCGCCGCCGCCGCCACAGTAGGGACGCATCAGGGACACATGGAAGAATCACCTGCAGATATATATAGTAGTAGCAGTATGGTAGCATAGCACGAGTCATGACGCTCGTTTGCATTTTGCCTATGCCGTGTGGGTATGACGGCATATGATATGATGTTTTTATTTATTTCAGAACGATGTATTGTATGAGGGATGTTATCCCCTATTTTGTTATTATAAACAAAGCATTGTACTCGTACTATTGAAATTAATGAAAAATCTTATTATTATGATGGTAAAATATGTTGTTGTCTACGATTATTATTGCTTACTCCATATATTGTGATTTGTGTGATTGTGTGGTGATGCTGTGTTGATTATTATTTATTCTGTATGGTGTGTTGGTATGTTGTGTGATGACATGGTGTTGACTATTGTGTTCATATTCTGGGTTGTTATTTATGCTTTATATTGTATAAATGTTTGCCAAATTAACCTTTGATAATTATTATTGAAGAAAAATGGCACCAGCCACCCGAAGCAACAGTGGCGCAGACGGACTGCCCGCTACACCAGCTGAACTCGAAACCATGATCTCGGAGCGCATAGCCCGAGCTATCGCGGAGCATGAAGCCGCCCGCTCCGAACGATCGCGTGACCTAACAGGGAGCGACCGACGAGAGACCTCCCCCAATGGTAAGAAGGTTTAGAAATAATTGAAAAAGCGATGGGAGAACATCCTAAAACTCCTATCCCATAATAACATACTACTTTATTAATGCAGAAACGGCCTCGCGAGAGCGTGGTTGCACTTTCAAAGCCTTGTTAGACTGTAAGCCGATCAACTTCAACGGAACAGAAGGATCTGTTGGCCTGGTCAAATGGTTCGAAAAGACCGAGGCAATAATCCGCATCAGTGGGTGTACCCCTCGTCAGTCGGTCATGTACTCCACTAACTTGTTTTTGGATCAAGCCCTAACTTGGTGGAACGGCCAAGTGCAGTCATTAGGTGACGACACTGCTTACTCCCTATCATGGGCGGAACTAAAAGAACTTATGATCGCCGAATACCGCCCGGCAAGTGAGGTGCAGAAGCTGGAAACAGAATTCTGGAACCTTACTATGATAGGAGCAGATGTGACTGGATACACGTCCCGATTTCATGATCTCGCCAGACTAGTGCCTCGTTTGGTCACACCGGAAAACAACAAGATAGAGCGGTATTTGTTCGGATTAGCACCACAAATACGCAGCATGGTCACTGCTTCCAAACCCACGACCATGCGCGCGGCTATTGATCTTGCGCTAAGCCTCACTGAAGATGCTATTCGCATGGGTACTTTGATCCGACAGGTTTCGGGACTGAAAATTTCTGAGGCTAGCAGTGTGGAAGGCAAGAATCAGGGGACAAGTTCAGCGGTTGTGACGAATGATCAGGGGAACAAGCCGAGATTTGGGAAACGTAAACGGGATGAAGGAAAGAAGGATAGATCATCAGGTGGTTCGAACAAGAAAGGAAAGGGGTATGTTGCCACAGGGCGTGGTAATGGCGGTAAACCGGGTAACCAGGGGAGAAATAATGGGATAACTTGTGGAAAGTGCCACCGCTCAGGGCACAAACCTGAAGACTGCCGGTCAGGAGCACCGAAAACGGAGGAGCTAGACCCTGCTTCGCTTGCGGGTCACTTGACCATTGGAAGAAGGATTGCCCCAAAGTAAACAACCAAGCCCGCGGGCGGGCGTTTGTGATTGGAGCCGGTGATGCACGACAAGACCCCAACGTGGTCACTGGTACGTTTCCTCTTAATGGTCATTATGCCTCTGTATTATTTGATACCGGTGCTGACTTTAGCTTCGTATCCATTGAGTTTAAAAGATTACTTGGGCTAAGAACTAGTAAACTAGATACACCCTACTCCATAGAACTGGCTAATGGTAAAACTATTGAAACGAGAGAAGTAGCGAGGGATTGTAAATTAGAACTCTGTGGGCACGAGTTCGGGATTGATCTTTTGCCAGTCGTGTTGGGAAGTTTCGACATAGTTGTCGGCATGGACTGGTTGTCCGCGCACCATGCCGTCGTGATTTGCAACGATAAAGTCATTCAAGTCCCCCTCGCAAGCGGTGAAACTCTCTCAATTCAAGGGGAAAGGCACGGGACGCCGTTAAGGATTATTTCAAGCATGAAGGCTCGTAAGTGCCTAAGAAAAGGGCTTGTCGCATTCTTGGCACACGTAGTGGATAAAAAGGCCGACGAGCGAAAGTTGGAAGACATTCCAGTAGCTAGAGATTTTCCGGATGTATTCCCAGAAGATTTGCCGGGGTTGCCACCACCTCGACAAGTCGAGTTCCGCATCGACCTCGTTCCTGGAGCTGCTCCTGTGGCACGATCGCCATATCGCCTAGCTCCATCGGAAATGCAGGAACTATCCAGCCAGCTACAAGAATTATTGGACAAAGGTTTTATAAGACCGAGTTTCTCACCTTGGGGAGCTCCCGTCTTATTCGTAAAGAAGAAGGATGGCACATTTCGCATGTGCATCGACTATCGGGAGCTGAACAAGCTAACCATCAAGAATCGCTATCCTCTCCCCAGGATCGACGATTTATTTGATCAACTCCAAGGATCTAGCTATTACTCCAAAATCGATCTGAGGTCCGGCTATCACCAGTTGCGTATACAAGAAGAGGATGTACCAAAGACGGCCTTTAGAACCCGATATGGGCACTATGAATTTTTGGTAATGCCGTTCGGCTTAACCAACGCCCCAGCGGTTTTCATGGACCTAATGAACCGCGTGTGTAAGCCATACCTGGATAAATTCGTCATTGTTTTCATTGACGATATTTTGATCTATTCACGCACCAAAGAAGACCACGAGAATCACCTTCGGTTAATCCTTGAAGTACTACGCAAGGAAAAGCTCTACGCTAAATTCTCAAAGTGCGACTTTTGGATTCGGGAAGTTCACTTTCTAGGCCACGTGGTGAACGAGAAGGGCATACACGTCGATCCCGCCAAGATCGAGGCAATTAAAAATTGGGAAGCCCCTCGAACCCCTACCGAAGTACGACAATTTCTTGGCCTTGCGGGTTATTACAGAAGGTTTATCGAGAACTTTTCCAAGATAGCACAAGCTTTAACCATGTTAACCCAAAAGGATAAGAAATTCGAGTGGACGGAAAAGCAAGAGGCAGCATTCCAATTATTAAAAGACAAGTTATGTGGCGCTCCGATACTATCACTTCCAGATGGTACGGAGGACTTTGTGGTTTACTGTGATGCCTCACATCAAGGCTTGGGTTGCGTGTTGATGCAACGAGAAAAGGTAATAGCCTATGCTTCCAGGCAACTGAAAATCCATGAGAAGAACTACACTACGCACGATTTGGAATTAGGTGCAGTGGTATTCGCTCTCAAGATATGGAGGCACTATTTGTACGGAACCAAGTGCACAATTTTCACTGATCATAAGAGTTTGCAACACATCTTTGATTAGAAGGATTTAAACATGCGACAACGGCGATGGGTCGAATTATTAAACGATTACGATTGTGAGATAAAGTACCATCCCGGTAAGGCGAACGTTGTGGCCGACGCCTTGAGTCGCAAGGAACGGGTTAAACCGTTGCGTGTCCGAGCTTTGGGTTTGACTATCCACACGAACCTGACTGATCGAATTCGTGAAGCTCAAGTTAACGCCCTTAAACCCGAGAACGTCAAAGGTGAAAGATTGCGAAAGATGGTTGATTCACTGGAACCAAAGGCGGACCAGACCCTGTATTTCATGAATAGAATTTGGGTTCCAGTGTACGGGGGATTGCGTGAGCTAGTATTGGCCGAAGCTCACAGTTCTAGATATTCGGTTCACCCTGGTGCAGACAAGATGTTCCACAATCTGAAGGAACTTTATTGGTGGCCGAATTTCAAAAGAGATATAGCGGCATATGTTGCGCGATGTTTGACTTGCGCAAAGGTCAAGGCTGAGCATCAGAGACCTTCCGGTTTGCTCCAGCAACCGGAAATACCGGAATGGAAATGGGAACGAATTACCATGGATTTCATTACCAAGTTACCTAAGACAACAAGCGGCCATGACATGATCTGGGTAATCGTTGACCGATTGACAAAATCTGCACACTTCCTCCCGATTCGCGAAACGGACAAGTTGGAGAAACTGACCCGTTTGTACATTAAGGAAGTGGTGTCTAAGCATGGTGTACCTATTTCTATCATCTCCGATCGAGATAGTCGTTTCACTTCAAGATTTTGGGAAAGTTTGAATGAAGCCCTCGGTACTCGCCTTGACATGAGTACCGCATATCACCCCCAAACGGATGGTCAAAGTGAACGAACCATCCAGACCTTGGAAGATATGTTGCGGGCATGCGCGATTGATTTCGGAGGTAATTGGGATACGCACTTGCCATTGGTAGAATTTTCTTACAACAACAGCTATCATACGAGCATTCAAGCTGCACCGTTTGAAGCTCTGTATGGACGCAAGTGCAGATCTCCGTTGTGTTGGGCTGAAGTTGGAGAAAAACAACTCACCGGGCCCGAGATTGTTCAAGAAACGACGGACAAGGTCTTTTTGATAAAGGAACGCCTCAAAGCGGCCCGTGACCGCCAGAAAAGCTATGCTGATATGAGGCGAAAGCCTTTAGAATTTCAAGTCGGAGACAGGGTCCTACTAAAAGTGTCACCTTGGAAAGGTGTCGCGCGCTTTGGAAAGCGCGGAAAGCTGAACCCACGATATGTTGGACCGTTCGAAGTCTTGTCCAGGGTAGGCACAGTGGCATACAAGCTCAAATTGCCTCAAGAGCTTAGTGGAATACACGACACATTTCATGTGTCAAATTTGAAAAAGTGCCTATCCGACGAAACTCTCATCATCCCAGCTGACGAAATCCAAATTGACAACAAGTTACATTTTGTTGAAGAACCAATCGAGGTAACCGATTGGAAGGTCCAAAAACTAAGGCGCAGCAAGATCAGATTGGTCAAAGTGCGCTGGAATGCCAAGCGTGGACCGGAGTTCACGTGGGAAAGGCTGGACCGGATGAAGCAAAAATATCCCGCCCTATTCGAGAAGACACCTGTACCGGAGAACTCGAAGTGAATTCCGGGACGGAATTCTCTTAACGGGGGGAGAATGTAACAACCGGCAAAAATAAGGTAATTCCGTACAAATTAATTAATATATGATTAACGTAATTCAATGCAATTATGTGTGATTTAATTATCAAGGCCTTAGGAGATAGCAATTTCCAAATAATGCATAGGAATGCATACGTTTAATGGTAAAACATGATGGGATCATGTGCGAATAAACTATCCGGTATGGACGTTGACAATTACCCGGTAATAATTAAATAAACGAAAAGGATCCCGGACACCCAGGATATAAAATAAAGGGTATTTTCACAAAATATAATGAGTTTTGGAACTCCAAAACCATAAGTGGAAACGTCTCGTACAAATCTCCCGGTAACGAATAAAGTGCGCGTACCGCACCCGATACGCGTATAACTCATAATTTCACCCGGCAAAAGCCTAAATAACCAATCAACGCTTAAATTAGACTATATTTAAGGGTTATTAAAGGTATTTTTAATGTCCGAATAACGCGCGATTAAAACCCGAAAAATATCCGAACGACGCCCGAACGACGAGGAATTAAACTTAACATAATAATGGTAAATATTTGGAGTTGTGGACCCCACCTAAGCCACAAAAGGGCCGGCCTAATGGCCTTTGTAATCCCCTTGCTTTGTGTTTTAATAATAACCTATAAAACCTATACTATTAAGCATGTGTGGTAAAGACAAAGATGTAAGATTTGATAGTACAAAGCATGCACCAACTTGGCCCTTGTGTAAGAGAATTTTCGGCCCTTAGGCCATGCAAATCCAAGACACTCTCAAGTAATGATACACTAAGTACACACACATGCCTGTATAAAGATCAAGTGTAAGATCATCCAAATATTAAACTAAGATTTGCAAACAAACATCTCTCCCACTCTCTCTATCTCACGGCACACACACACTTCACACATCCATCCAAGATCATTTTTGTACTTCTTAAAATCTCTTATATCTTTGGGAAGATTATGTGCAATCCATGGAAGATATGGTGAAGTTATAAATAACATGTGTTCATACATAAGATAACAAGCAAAAACTCTTCTCCTTCTTTCTTCTTTTGGGCCGTGAGTTTACCCCATCCATACACCTATTTCTTTCAAGTTTTTACATCTTCAAATCACTCAAAACAATCCATCATCCAAACCCCTATTGTGTGTTTCAAGCTTGGAGCTTAACCATTAAGGAAGAACACACTAAACCCCTCTCAAAATCCAAGGTTTTGTCTTCCCTAGCCTTGTGCTAGTAGTAAGCTTCTTAACCTTGTTTTGATTATTAATATTCATGTATGTGTTCTTGGAAGCAAGTTGTACATGAAGGGTTTAAAATGTGGTTTGAAACATAATCTTTAATAGGTTTTACATGAGTAAAATAAATGATTAAAGATATGTAAATGGATCATGGATTTGATGATGATAAAGTAGTGTTCATGAAAATGTATAAAATCTACACATACACTAAGTAGGATGATGATTTAGTTAAGATTTGTGGAATAAACTTGAATGTGTAAAAGGTAACTTTAATCATCTTAAAATGATCATCTAAGACATAATATATGATGGAATATATTAGAATGTCATGAATAAAGAAGTTGAAAAATTAAAGTTTACTTACTTAGAAGAATGAAATTTTGATATAATGGACAAATACATAAAACACACATATTAGTAGCCTCTTGTATGAAATATAAGACTATTAAAAGTGTTTTGATGCAAAGATAACTTAACAATAAAAAGATGAATCCTCAAAGTCCACTATTTTGAGTGAAAAACACTAACTTTGGAAGTTAGAGTGGAAAAATGCAACATTCGAAAGTTAAGGGACTAATATTGTAACTTTGAAAGTTAGAGGACTAAAATGAACATTTTAGAAACTATTAGTCCAAAAATGCAATAATGGAAGGTTTGGTGTCAAAAGTATAAGTAATAATTTTCCAAGGTTGATTTGGTAAATACTAGTAGATATACTTGGGTATTTTTGTATAAAAAGTATATTTTTATAAAGGTAAAAGTTATAAAAATATGGATTGTATTAACATAAGGATTTTTATAAAATAGAGATTTTATAAAAATGTTAAACAAAAATTAAAACTTGAGAAACTTATACAAAAATGAATACTTTTATATAAATGGGAATATAAAAGTATTGGAAGCATTTTTGTATCTAAGTTAACAAGTTGGGTTAAAAATACATAAGTATTTTAAACCTTCCAAGTAACATGTGTTAGGAGGAAGAAATATGAATAATATTTCTATAAAACACATGTTGGGAAAAAAACTTGGAAAAATTGACTATTCGAGCTAAGATATCGAACTAAGACGCGTTAACGAACCGTGCACGGACAAAACATGAGAAAAATGCCATTGCGGCAAGATGAGAAAATATATATTTAGGAAGTAATATATATATATATACATCATGGGTGAAAACTAATAAACACTTTCCTAAGTGTTGAAGGAATTATTCGTGGGAGAAAAACATAACGTAAACAAGTAAGACGTTAAACAAACGTATATACTTAACAAGAAAAATTACACATTTATATATATGTACGCTCGCCTCGGCAAAATTCTAGTATATCTACTTAATGGGAAAGTAGATATGCGGGGAGGAAAGCCGCGACGAGTAGACGAAGATATATATATATATATATATATATATATATATATATATATATGTGTGTATGCCGTGCCGACAAGATCCTAGTACATTTATTTGAATGGGAAAATAAATATACGGTGTGGTGAGTTGAATCGGGTGTTGAGAATATACAATCGAACGACAAGATCTTAGCATATTTGTTTAAATGGGAAAACAAATGTGCGGCAAAGTGAGTCGGGTCGAGTGTTGAAATATACATTATATCGAGCGATGCGATCTTAAGTATAATTATTTAAATGGGAAAATAATTATACGTTAAGTGAAGTCGAGTCGATAATAATAAGGTACAAGTTAAGGAAATATTAACAAGAGTAATATATAACTTGTAACACAAAGGGTAATCTAACGCCAACGAAATCTAGGATACGCGCTTAATTAAACGGGATTTGGAATAACTTGTGGTCGGGAGTTGGGTGTACAACTTGCCAAGGCACATGCACTATAGGGATAGTGACTTATACGTCTAGGACGTTTGTAGGTGCGAGACCCCTTTTGCTATCTGCTTAGTTGAGCCGGACGTTGATTCAGGTGAGTTTCACGGCCCCATTTTAAACTAATTTTTACGTTTTCGGGGGAAAGATATGTTAGGGAAAATGTTTGACGGATTTATTACTTGAGGTGTGACCGCCACTCGGGGTTGAGTCCTCGCCTCTATAATCATTTATTCAGGGAAATGAAACCGGTGGAATATTGAATAGTACTATTGGTGCCTGACAAGGCCCACCCCTAATCGATAGCGTCGATTATGCATTAGTGTATGCCTGGGGTGCATATATTCTGAACTTAAGTCGTAGGGTACCGAGTTACGACTTGGAGCGGGGCATATTTATTATACGTCTTGGTTTGATTATAGTCTCAAGTAGAATTATAGGAATTTGCAACTCCTATATATTGTCATAACATGGTACTTCCCAAGTATTCAAGTTTTGGAAACTAAAAACCTGTGAACTCACCAATATATTTTATATTGACGAAATTTTTAAACATATCTTTCAGGTAATTAGACGAAGGCAATCATGGCAAGCTGGGTCACGGAATCCTCCGATGTGGCGTTAGATGTTTTGCGGGGTTTCACCTTTATTTCCCAAGGCTATGGGATATATTTGAGAAACCTCTCCATTTGTGTTATAAACAATTTACTTTTTGTGTAATGTTTTGAACAAGATTTGACGCCTAAATAAATGACCCATTTTCTTAAATTACTTGTGATTTGCGTTAACCTTGACTTTATGCTCTTGAACCGTCGCGCCACGTGTTTCCGCCATTGTCGTGGTGTAACAGACATCTACCACTCGCACTGAATCTGCGTCTTCAAACTCAAATAAAGCCATGGTTGCTCAATCAGGAGGTGGATGGGATTGGTCATCTCAAATGGAGGATCTGAAGATTGTTGAAGATTCTGTGTAAAAGCACTCATGGCACAGATGGATGATGATTATGTTCCATCGGCAGCTGAGGTACATTCTGAAATTTTAGCTGAATCTTGTTGCACTGAAAGGTGTAAACTTAAAATTAAGGGATTTAGAGAAGAAACTCTCTCTGCATACAAACAGCTTGAATATGAAAAAATGGCCACTTGGGACATTAGAAAGAAATTTAACTCCTATAAAGAAATGGTCGAAAAACAAAAACTTGATATCAAGCGTTTGCATCAGGAGGTGACACTACTACAAAATACCCTTTCTTGACACTTTTTTTTTATGACATACCCTATTTAATGACATGCAAAAGTGTATGTCATAAAAAATGTCATCTTTTATAAAAAATGATAATTTCTTGACGTTTTTTTATGCGTGTCAATAATTTTCCGTCATAAAAAAAAGCATGACAATTTTGAAATTAGCGTGTCATGATTTTATGTCACTAAAGTATCAAATCCTTCTCTCTCTCTCTCGCTTCCTCATAAACCTTCCCCTCTCTCTTTCATAACAAAATAAACACATAAGAACCTCAAATCCATCTGCTCAAATCAAACCCTAATCATGATCTACTCAAATCCATAACCCTCCTTCTCAAATCAAACCCTAATCGATGATTTACTCAAATCCTTAACCTACCCTCCTTCTCCTGCTCGTTCCAAACCCTCCAATCACACATCGCCTCCTTCTCAAATCAAACCCTAATTTGAAGTTTGAAGTTTGAATCAGACATTGCTCAAGTAAGTTTTCTGTTATTTACATTCCCTAAATGAATTGTTTGTGATTAATTTTGGGGGTTCTGAATTGGGTGTCAATTTAGGGTTTTTTTTCTTATGTAGTTCGATTCAAATTGACAGTGTTTTTTTCTTGTGTAGTTTGATATTAAAATATTTAGATTGTTGGTATTTTAACTATCAAAAACTTTGTAAATAAAACTTTATATTGTACTTAGGTGCATTTTGTTAATGTCGAATAGGATGGTTGGGAGAGATGGTTAGAATTTGACACTGGTGCTATTTTGTGGTTTCTTGTCTCCAGCATCTAGCTGGTAGCCATATATTTATATATATAGTTTGTTTGTTGTTAAAACAAAGAATATTTGAGCATGGACTGAAATAAAATTAAGCTACATTTTCTTTTTACAAACAGTTGGTGGGCATAGTGATATACGTTAATTTACACATATAAAAGTCCACGTTTAACTCCCATTTTCAGACGTTTTTGACCATATACACATGAATTGGTACGTATTTGGGTATCTTTACGATTTCAGGTCTTAAACGATGTCCCGGAAGCATAACAGAAGGAAAAACGTAGTTTTCAGCACGCGAACGACACTCAGACCAATCCGACCGGCCGCGCGAACAAAGCGACTGGCCGCACACAGCAACCTGATATTTCTGGGGACCTTCTAGAAGGCCTACGTCAGCAATCGAGAAATGTGCCTGACCCGTGTAAAGTGACCGGCCGATCAGATCATCCGCGCGGCCGGTCGGATCTTCTGTTCTGCTATAAATGCCCCATTCAGCCCACTGATCGATTATTGGATTTTGGAGAGGTGATTTTGGGCGATTTTCGGACGAACCAAGCTGCTGGAAGGCCGTTTAACAAGCTCGGGAATCCATCCGATCCATCCTTCATCATCCAATCCATCTCTTTAGCATTCTTATGGTTTGATCCTTTAAGCTTTTATGATCCAAATCTGATTTTGTATGCTATTTTGATGTTGTTTTAGTTAATCGTACGCCTACGGGCAAGAACATTAGTATTAGTTGGCAGTTAAAACAATCGTTTGTATGAAATCTAGTTTTGTATGAATTTGGCGTTTTTCATGTTTGAATCTTGATGATCATAGCGCAACCTTGTTTCATTGTTGATAGATTTGTAGTTGTGTTTGGATGACTTTGATGATTGTCAAATGTGTTAGGCGGATTACTTGTTAAAGAAACCGTCCGTTTAATCGTCCGATAGTAGACTAGTTAACTTGTTAATAAAGTTTACACCATGAAAATGTAACCAGGTATTGGTTTGGTTAAAGTCACTCGGATAATGATTATAGATGTTTACCGGCACGTAAAGGAGTCTAAAAAGCTTAATGGTGTTGTTACCAATCTTTGACACGGTTAATGATCTTTGTTAGTTATTTTGGTGAAAATGGCGATCTTAGTAGATTTGTGTTCAAAGTTGGTAAAATGGAATAGGTTGTGAAATGCTCTACTTTATGCTAGTCTAGGTGGTCGTATTGTGTATTCGATATTGCTTTCCTTAACTAGTGCGGTTGAGGACTCCCGAAAGGTGATACTAACTTATATTTAAAGATTCTCATGAGATCATATCAGCTGCGCGCTAATAAACAACTTGAAGTGGTTAACGTGTGTATTCGTGTTAGCTTTCTGTATAGTTGTCATGTTAGGATGCCCGAGAGGGAAACTAACTGTCGGAAAATGGGAATGTTGATCACGCCTTTACTTCTTATTATATGTAGATGACATGCTAGGATTGGCATATTATAGTGTATATAGTTATATTTTCTATTTGGAGTCGTAGTTAAGTTATTTACATGTGTTAGAATTAATCTAGTTATAAACAAACTCAAACTATCTTTTCCTACTGGTAAATCGGGGATAGAGTTTTAGTACCATCGCTCCGCGCGCGTCCATGGATCGATATCTGGTTCTTATCTGTACATTACTACATATATGACAGGGTACACTTGCCCTATTGTGTGTGTTTTAATATTAAGGTCTAAACCATTTTTATAAATATTAAAGCAGAAACGTGTGTTAAAATCCATTGAAAATTATGTATAGTATCGCACACATCAAGTTTTTGGCGCTGTTGCCGGGAACGCGACGAGCTTTAGGAACGAACCGAGTCAACCTTTTACCAGTGTACATGCTTGTGAATACTTGTTTATACTTTGTTGATTCTTTATTTCTTTCATTTATTTGCATATATAATTCATTGATTGTTTATTGGATTTATCTGTCTGTTGATATATTGGATTGATTTTAGATTGGTTCGTAGGTTTGCACAGATATTCGTTCATTTATTTGCTTATAGGATTGTTTGATTGATTATTCGTTCATTAGGATATTGATAGATTTAATTGATTGATTATTGGATTTATTGGTTTATCTATGAATTTGATTTATTCTTTATTTGATTGATTTGATTTATTTGTTCGTATTTGAACTAATAATTAATTTCATGCTTTGGATAGTTTTATGTTTTGTCTGTTTGTTTTTGTTCATTTTATTGATTCTATTAGTTTTTATTTAATTTTTATGTATATATAGTTTTTATTTTACTTAAATACACAATGGAAGTCTGGGTATGTTACGTTTAAATTTGTTGATTCAGATGCTTTTAAAAAAAAGGTTTGGGTTAAGAAAACTTGGGAAATTTATTTAATATAAAAGTTGTTTTAATAAAAATAATTTTCTGTGAAAAATGCTTCCTTACGATTTGCAAAGAAGCTGGGCTTATGGTTTCGCTTTAAGCGAGTTCCTAATTACAATTACCCCGGACTTTATCTTTTATTGTTCACGATACGCAGTCAGGATCACCAGAGTCCTTCGCGTGACGTGAATAGCCGCTATCTTCCGTTTTTAACTCCATTCATTGGCATCCATCATCATTTTCATCTACTATCTTCCGTTATATTATTTTTCCGGTGAAAAGCTTGTTTTCACGCAAAGCAAAAAGACGGTCTTTATCTTGTTGCGACGCGCGAGCACCTTGAGTCATTATATTCACTTGCACCACACGAGAAGCGGTCTATACTTCTTCGCGGTGCGCGAGTGACTCAGATTTCACTGAAAATTTTGTATATTTTCATATTTGTATATTATCATCGTTTAAATTTAGTGTATAGGTTTTGGTATTTCATTTTGTGTATATTTCTTCTATTTTTCTTAGTTTAAGTCTGTAATTATTTCGTACATTACGTCAGTTTAAGTGTGGGGATGGTCGATGTTTGTTCATTGCTCGATCGATCTACTTGCCCGTACTCAATCTCCATTCGGGCAAAAGCGGTCTTAAAGAAAATCTTTTATGAAAACGGCCATTCCTAGAAGTTAAAGTCCAAGTTGGACTGAGTTGAAAGTCAACGGTCATAGATTGAAAGTCTACATAGACGGACCAGTTGACCAATCCGTAGAGGTACTTGATCTCTACGCCCTACATGCCTAATAAGTGTAGGGAGGTGAGTCTAGCTAGTGACTCGTTAATAAAATTAGCGCGGCGTGTATGGACGCGCCAAATTGTCAAAATGTTAATAGCTTAGAGTAGTTGTAGTTAAATCGCTTAGTTTCTAACTTGTTTGTTTAGTTTGTTTTTAGCTATTGCAGGTTTGATTCGTGCCTTGTGATTGTGTCGAATGTCGCTTCAAAACCATGGTATTATACTGGGAAGCGTCTGAAAACAGGTATGTTAGTTGTTTGTGTCGAAACAGAGCGAGTGCAGGCGATTTGGGAGGCGAAACTGCAGCAAAAATTCACATCAGCTGCCGTGAGCGGCCGTTCACTGGCACCGAGCGGCCGCTCCAAACGCCCAGTATTAAAAAAATGGGCAAGCGGCCGCGCGAGCGTTCTGTTCGAATTCTTTTGAGGGGAAAACTTGGTATTTCACTTTAAAAACTGAAAATATCTAACCCTAAATAATAAAACTCGGCCGCTCCATTCATAACACACCCAAAATCCTTTGAACTTGCTCCTAAGAAACCAACCATAACCTCTCTAATCCACATCCTAATCTCCAAACAAGGTATGAATCTTCTTTTATTTTCTTGGAATTTCTCTTATTCTAGTGTAGATTAGTTTAAATTTTTGAAATCTTTTCATGATTTTAGGGTCCCTTTATAATGTTTAACAAACCCTAAATGTTCATTGATGGATTGTATGCTTTGTTAGTATAGCTTAGAGTATAGTGTTGTCCAAATCTTTCAGTTTTTGAGGTTTTCTTCATAATGTTTAAATAATATCCGAAATTTTTTGAAGATTTGTGTCATTTTGTAGTCATATGTTTAGTGTGATCTAGTATAATTGTAGATTAATTTCATTATAGGATTATAGTATAGTGTTAATGTTAGTGTAATGTAGGTTTGTTCTTGGAATTTTGGGGATTCTTCATAAATGTTTAAACATCCCCAAATTCCTCTTGTTGTAGGTTATATTTTGTTGTTCATGATCTTGATTTGTTGGGGTTTCCTTCATAGATGTTTAACAAAACCCCAAAACTTTAAGATTGTTGATGTTTTGATTGTAGTTAGATGGTTTTGTTCATAAAACTTTGGGGCGTTCTTCATAACTAAACAAACGCGCCCCAAGTTCTATGTTTACTTCATAAGTATTTGGTTTCTAAACACCTTGCGCTAAATGACTTGAATTTAAGATGGTTTTGCAAATAATAGCGCGTAGGTGTTCAAAATTCCAAACTTCTTTGAAAACTTCATAAATTGCAAGCTCGGCCACTCGATCACTAAAGTTACATAATTTTTCAAAAATCAAGTGCTTGAATGGCCGAGTTTAGAGTGCATTTGGCTAAAAAACTGAAAACCGGGCAAAAGCCAGTGCATAGGGTGGAAGAACAGGGCTGCAAAACAAATTGTGGTGTGCAGACCAAACCGACCGGCCGCGCAAACGGACCGACCGGCCGGTCATTTAGTCTGTCAAAAATTTGGCCATTTTTTTGGGTGTTTTCTGGGTCCGGGTCCGATACCTTTGATGTTGTTTAACATATTTAAACTTATTTTAATGCAGATGGTGCACAAATTTCTAAGGTTCGACTTTGAGAACCCGAAAGAACGCAAGTACATTGAGAAGGTTAATGAACTGTCTGAAAGGAGGCGTGCGATAGCGACATCGTGCAGGCTATGTTGGGACACTTTTATTGATCTTAACCAAGACGACAGGTTTAGAGGTTGGGTGGACGACCCATGGGAAAAGCTCCTAGGCATTAATGAGCCCGTGTATGAAGAACTTACAATCGAATTCTTGGCAACCTACAAATATCAAAAGCCAAAAAAGCATGAACAACCCGATTTCACTAAGGCTGGAAAATGGGGAGTTCAGTTTCGGTTGGGGGGCAAGTGGCACGACATTTCAATCGCAGATTTGGGTATACATTTGGGGATCTACACAGATGAAGAAGCATACGATGATAGCTTCAGTGAAGCTATGATTGACAGGTTCCCAAACAATGATATAAGAGACGCATTCTGGTTTGATTTGACGGGGATTACACCTTATGACCCACAGCACGCGAAGGCTACAAGGATTCGGGACCCATTGATTAGGGTCTTTCAGAAGGTTCTTTCTAGGACAGTGGCGGCTAAAAAAGACGACTCCACAGGCTGCCCACAGCCTGATTTTCTATTCATCTTCTCCATGGTACGGAATGATTATTAGGTAAACCTAGCTGCACTGATAGCTTCTTTCTTCCGCAGTGCAATAGGTACCCAGCCTCGAAGTCTTATATACGGGGGGGGGGGGGGGGGAGAGTACATCACGAAGCTGGCAAAGAGTTTGGGAGTCTTTCGGCACGGAAGGGGTACACTGACTAAAGTTGGAGATGGTTCTTTTGTCAACATGGACGTACTCAGGCACATGAAAATCATTCAGGAGTACGACGATGGGACATGCCGACTGAAAGGGCATGATGAAGAGATCTGGGACCCATTCCCTCCACAACTGTCACACCACGCCAATGGCGGAAACACGTGGCGCAACGCTCGAAAGCATATCAAAGTCAAGATTAACACAAACTATATTTAATTAGAAAAGATTAATTTAATTGGATGTCGAAAACGAGTATCTCGTTACCATGTTGCACAAAGCGTTACATAACACAATGAACATTAAGTTTCAATGTGGGGGTATTTCCGTTTATGTTCCAACCCATTGGTAACCATAGATGAAACCCCGACCAGTATCCGACATCCCGAATTCCACCGCACTAGCCCCATATCTATTCAGCACTTAGTTACCTGAAAGATATGTTTAAAAAGACGTCAATATATAAAATATTGGTGAGTTCACAGGTTTTAGTTTCATAACAACAACATTTCACAACCATCGACTCGACTCACTTTACCGTATAATTATTTTCCCATTCAAATAATTATACTAGGATCTTGTCGATCGATATTTAGTTTCATGACAACATTTTCACAACCATCGACTCGACTCACTTTACCGTATAATTATTTTCCCATTAAATAATTATACTAGGATCTTGTCGATCGATATTTAGTTTCATGACAACATTTTCACAACCATCGACTCGACTCACTTTACCGTATAATTATTTTCCCATTCAAATAATTATACTAGGATCTTGTCGATCGATATTTAGTTTCATGACAACATTTTCACAACCATCGACTCGACTCACTTTACCGTATAATTATTTTCCCATTCAAATAATTATACTAGGATCTTGTCGATCGATATTTAGTTTCATGACAACATTTTCACAAGCAAAACGTTGCAATACCAGCATGTAACGGAAATATAATATAAGTAGTGTCATATATGTGGAGTAGCTAGCTCCTACATGACGATGGCGACTCCCTCCCGGGCCCATAACCAAACCAAGACTATACAACAGATTGCCCCGCGAGTTGCTTCTTGGACAACAACTCAGTTCAGAATACATGCACCTCTTGTCTTTGCCGGGTTGACGCTATCAACCAGAGGTGGGCCTTGTCAGGCACCGATAGTACTACCCAGATATCCCTTTGGTTTCATTCCCTGAATTAATGGTTACAGTAAACAGCGAGGTCTTACCCCAAGTGGTTTCCAGTTACCCAGGTACCCATCGTGCTAAATATTATATTCCACATGTTACAGCAATTTAACAAAACATATCTTTCCCCCAAAAACGTAAAAACAGTTTAAAATGGGGCCGTGAGACTCACCTGATGTACAGCGTACACTCAAATAGCAGAGAATAGAAAGTCCGTGGTCAAGCACCTACGAACGTCCTAGTGCATGTAAGCCACTAAGTCTATAGCGTGTGCTTTTCCGGCAAGTTGTACACCCAACTCCCAACACCACCATTTACATATAATTCCCCGTTTAATTAAACATATGTCCTAGGTCCGTTGGTGATGGATTACCCTTGTTACAAGTTATATATATTCGCGTTAATATTTCTTTAACTTGTATAATATTATCCTCGACTCGACTTCACTTAACGTATAATTATTTTCCCATTAAATAA
Organism: Ambrosia trifida; assembly: GCA_028751855.1. Taxonomy (NCBI): domain Eukaryota; kingdom Viridiplantae; phylum Streptophyta; class Magnoliopsida; order Asterales; family Asteraceae; genus Ambrosia; species Ambrosia trifida. Next base: position 213,796,350 of record CM054122.1, on the reverse strand, counting down.
TTATACTTAAGATCGCATCGTTCGATATAATATTTTTAACGCTCGACACGACTCACTATACCGTATATTTATTTTCCCTTTCAAATAAATATACTAAGGTCTTGTCATTCGATAGTATATTCTTAACGCCCGACTCGACTCACCATACCGTATATTTACTTTCCCATTAAGTAAATATACTAGGATCTCGTCGGTTCGGTATACACATATATATATGTATATTATTTACTCGTCTCGGTTTTCCTTCCCTTATATCTATCTTCCCACTAAGTAGATATACTAGAATTTCGTCGAGCCGAACATATATATACATACATACATGTACTTTCATCGTTAAGTCCATACGTTCATTTAACGTTTTTAAATCGTTAGATTATTTACGTTATATTTTCTCCCACGAATATTTTTCCAACACTTAGGAAAGTGTTATGTAAATTTTTCACCCAAGTTATATATATTTTAACTCCTTATTACTCATCTTGACGTAATGATATTTTTCTCGTTTGTCCGCTTTTACGTCTTAGTTCGTTAACACGTCCAAGTCCGATTTCTTAACTTATATGTGATTATATAGCTAATCTTTTCCAAGTCTTCCAATATGTGTTTTCTAGGAAAGTTATTCACCTATTTTAATTTCCTACACATATTACTTGGAAGTTTTAAAAATACATTTGTATTTTTAACACAATACTTGGTAACTTATGTATAAAAATGCTCCAACACTTTTATATTCCCATTTATATAAAAGTGTTCATTTTTATATAAGTTCTCCCAAGTTTTTAATTTGTCTAACATTTTTATAAAAACCTTTGTTTTTATATATATATCTATATGTTAGAAAAGTCCATATTTTTATAAAACTCTATTTTATAAAAATACACCTTTATACGAAATACATGTGTATAATTACTAGTATTTACCAAATCTACCTTGGAAAATTACTATGTACATATTTGACACCAAACTTTCCATAGTTATATTTTTAGACCCAAGTTTCTAAAAATATCATTTTTAGTCCCTCAACTTTTAAAGTTACTAAAATAGCCCCTTTAACTTATAAAAGTTACACTTTTCCATTCAATCTTTCAAGATTAACAATTTTCTACTAAACTAGTGGACTTTATTTTTCCATCTTTCTCATGTTAGTTTATTTTTAAGTTCTAACACTTTTGATAGTCCTTAATCATCTCATTTAAGTTTTTGTGAACTTTACGAAACAACAAGAATACTACATATATCCATCACCATTTTCGGCCCATATACCCCATTATAATACCATTTTAGTCTTAAAAAGTATATGTTTTATCATTAAAATTTCCATCAAGTTATCCCATTGTACAACTTGCTTCTAGATAATAAACATAACTTTTAAGAACAAGGATAAGATCAAGAATACTTACAACTAGCTCAAGGCTAGGGAAGCTAAAAATACTTGATTTTGATGGGGTTTAGTGTGTTCTTCCTATGTGGTTAAGCTCCAAGCTTGAAACATACAATTAGGGGTTTGGAAATGGATGTTTATGGATGAATTTGTAGTGTTAGAAAACTTGAAAATGGTGGGTATGTGTGGATGAAAACCCACGGCTTCAAGGAAGAAAAAGAATGGATTTTTATCATGTGTTGTAATCTATACCCTTTATAAATCCATCCATGATCTTGCAAAGATCACATAATATCTAATTTTAGATTGTAATCTCTTAAAATATGGATATGTTGTACAACACAATCTTACTAGATATGTATATGGGTGTTTGGCCGATTTTTTTGCAAGAATGTGGAAGATTTAGTAGGATCTTTCAAGGACACAACAAATCTCACATTTCATATTTATAATCTTTCTAATATCTTCATGGATTTGTTCTAGATTTGAGATATCAATTTGTACAAAAAAAAAGATTTAGATATGGTATGGGTTGGGGACAGTTTGGGTTGGGATTTTGTGGGGTCCATAACACAAAATTTTTGCTACATAATATGTTAAGCTTCATACTTTAGCGTTCGGGTGTCGTTTGGGTATTAATCGGATTTTAATCACGCGTTATTTGGATATTATAATAGCCTCAAATAACCCTTAAACATAGCCTAGTTTAAGTGTTAGTTGGTTAGTTAGGCTTTCGTTGGGTGAAATTATAAGTTATACGTGTACCGGGTGCGGTACGCGCACTTTATTCGTTACCGGGAGATTTGTATGTAAAGTTTTCACTTATGGTTTTGGAGTTCCAAAACACATTATATTTTGTGAAAATACCCTTTATTTTATATCCTGGGTGTCCGGGATCCTTTTCGTTTATTTAATTTTTACCGGGTAATCACCAACGTTCGTACCGGACAAGTTTATTCGCACATGATCCTATCATGCTTCATCATTAAACGTGTGCATTCCTATGCATCTCATGGGGAATTTGCTATTCTCTACGGAATAAATTAAATTAATCCAATTAATTTAAACATGCACTTAAACCGTTAATTACATATACTAATTACGTACGGAATCACATCGATTTTTGCCGGATGTTACATTCTCCCCCGTTAAGAGAATTCCGTCCCGGAATTCAATTCAAGTTATCCATCACAATAGGATCCTTGAACAAGGCGGAGTGTTTGCGCTTCACGCGATCTCTTCCTTCCTGAGTCAACCCAGGTTCATGCTAGGCTCACGCCTAGTGCTCTAATAAACACAATATCACAGTCCAGCTATGACTAAGCTCTTGGACCTCCCAATCTGACACATCTATCGGTTTCCCGAAATAGTAGAGCTTATCGTCAACCGGACTTCCGTCGGTCGAGGAATTGACAAAACTTCCTTAGGCCAGACTTGCGGGATTCATCAAGAGTCCCACTAGCTCTTGCGATAATTCAAGCTTAATCGTCGCTAGACCAATTTTGACCGATATCTCCGTGCCACTGGAGTATCAAGAATTTGGCCTACAACAAATTTCTATGCTTACCAACACTTTCCTAAAGTATGACTCTCAGTGTAAACCTATTATTAGTTCGAAGTCCTTAAGGCCTACGCCTTGTTCGTAGGACTTCTCAATAGGTTCGCATCTCATCCAAGCGGTCTCTAAACTGCAAGATTTACTGGCCATCTCTCGAATAACTCGAACCAGGTTATGTATCTGTCTCCATCTGTCATTCGACGTACTGGATATGTACACGTATGCTCTCCAAGGGCTTTGAGTAGTACACCCCGAACACTGGGATGATAATTCCTATCACATAGGAAATTTTGGTGATGAAGCTCATGGATTCGATGTGCCACGGACATCAATCATGTCAACGCGGAGCAGTTTCGTCAAGTACATTCAATTAGTTCGAGAATGACGGGCCATACTCATCTCAAATCGAGTATCCCAGGCTTGTGTACATAGTTTGTCAAACTTGAGGTAAAGTGACTACTACAATCCGATATAATGGAAGTCGTCAATCCAGTGTCTAGCCACGACTCTCCAAGAGTATAGGTGGCTATCCACATGTCTCATCTCGGAGCTTCGGATGAGTATGGAGTGAGAGGGTTCCAACAACTATCAATCATTACTTGGGTCCCATCCGATCACGAGACACCTCAGGTGGCATGGTAATGTCAAACAGGTGATCTTACCGCACCACATAATGGTCATAAAAGTCCCCTTGGAAACCTCGCCGGGTATTCCATTTTATTTATCCTTCGGCTCGACTCACTTTACCGTATATTTATCTCCCCATTAAGATAAATGTGACACCCGGCAAATTCTGGTTAACAACATGGTCTAGATTAAAGTCTACCTTAGCGAGTCACGCGTATATTATACTTAACGAGGGTTATCTAGATAGCTAGATAGGACATACGAGCATTATCTCGGGTTATGAGTTGCTTTGACTCCTTGTGTGGGTCGGGTTCTGACTCCTTGTGTGAGTTAACATGTGATTTCATGATTAGTGAACCTCGGACGTTGGTGAATAACAAACTTATGTGTCTCGGTGATATCTGACAAACTTATGTGAAAACCATACGTGATTATGTGAACCTAGACCGAACACGTTAATAAAAATTATTAAAAGTGGAGCGTGAGGTTGATTAGGGTCTTAACGCATGGGGTTACACTTGTTACGGTTCGAAACAACGAAAACGTCGAAGGATAACGCGTCGGGAGGCGAAACGAGGCAAAAGCGCGCCACCCGGACCTGTGAGCGGCCGCTCACAGGCTCCGAGCGGCCGCTCGAAGGGCACTGACGGGTTTAAACCGCCTCAAACTCGTATTTAAACATCCTTAACTCCCATGCAGCCCTCATACTCAACCCTAATCGCCCCCTTACTGCCCCACACGAATATTTCACTCCAAAAACACCTGCTAAGGCTTAAGATCATCAATTGGGAGGCTCCAAGGCGCGCGATTGATTGATTTGAAGAACTAAGGGTATAACTCATGATTTCTTACGCTTTTTACTTTATGTTTTATTGTAAAAATCCTATAACAAGTTTGTCCAGGTCTGATTGGATTTAATAAACATTAAAACATGAGTCTTTTTGAAGATTAAACGGATTAAACCTATTAATAAACGCGTAGTAACATCATAGGATGCTTGTTGCGCAAGTTATTGGTGTTTTGATCTTAAAAGCTTTGATCTTGACATGTTTGATAATAGGATCTGATGGGAATAGGTATTAGGAAAGTTGTATGATGATTATTAGGTATTATTGATTGATAATATGCAACTAGGGTTTGATATAATTGATGATATTGTACGATCAGAATCTGGACAGATTCTGAAAGTCGACTTGTAGGGTCTGTTTCGTGGCTTGAAAACAATTGATTTGATCGATTCTTTGCATGATTGTAACGTACAAGGTCTTAGCTTTTCATAATGGGCAAAACCATCGAATTTGGACGTCGTTTGAGTCGTTTTTGGAATTTTAATTGATTAGGGGTCATATCAGATTTTCGGATTTGTAAATTGGGTTAACTTTAAATGGTCATAACTTGAGATTTACAAGGAATTAGATTATGAAATTTTTACAGTAGGTCAATACTGGAAAAATAGAGCTTTTCCAAGTGGATTCATCTCGTTTGGATGAATACACAATTGTTAAGAATTTTCCTACTAAACTGACCTGTTGAGGAGATTTTCTGGACCTAGCTGTGTTGTACGAATTTTCATAATTTTTGTGTTTGGAATTGAGACAAAACAAAAATAGGTATTGTCGAGTGAATCCCAAAGTAAATTCAGTAAAAATTTGGGAGGTTAACTCACTGGTTTGCTATTTTAAATAAATTAGTTTTGATGGCGCACAATCTGTCCTGAAAACACAGATTGTGTATTATGTGCTTCTGTGATTAATTGAGGTCTTAGGTGGTATGGAATTGACATGAAACTGAAGTACACTTGTCTGAGACACATACGGAATGTAGAAACTAATTGTAACCAACGTATTCACCAACGGGTCCGTAGGGTTTACTATTGCATGTAGAATCACTAGGCGTCGCATACACACTTTTGAACATTTAAAACGCCTTGGACAAACGAGTTATATGGGTAATGATATTACGCCTATACTCACTAAGCGACACTGTTATTAGGGTGTCGGTAGCATATATTGCTTGCTGTTCGGATTCTTTGCTTGCACGTTAAGGTGAGTTTACGGCCCCTCTTTTAAACTGGTTTCATACTTTCGGGGGAGAAAACATGTGTTAAAACTATTATTTGGTAACTACTGTCATACTATGGGTTTCTATTGTGTACTACACGATCTTTGGAAGTCCCGGGGGGAACCATGAATGTGCGGGTTTGCACAACGGGGAAATGTGAATAGCGCTATTGGGAGTGACCAACCCCGCTCGTCGACTTGGAGGGTCGGCGGGTGCATATTGTCTCAAACAGGAACAACAGGAACAACAGGAACATACATCGGGCATACTTTTGGTATTCGCGTTAGTAATGGTTTTCCAATCGTGGTAGTAACAAAACGTACGCCTAGCTAGCGTATACTGGTTTTCGATTATTATAGTATGGACAGGTGGACTTGGTACTTGGATACAAAACCTGTAAACTCACCAGCATTTTTGTGCTGACGTAAACTTTTACATGTTTTCTCAGGTCGCTAAGGTAGCACGACTGGACTAGGGCGCACGCGTCTGCACGGCGTCTAACTAGGGTTGCATGGTCTTTTGAACGTTGAACTATTATTTCATTGTTGAGTTACTGTTTGAATAAGCTTCCGCTGTAAACGGGATTTTTAAACCATGTTTTGAAATTGCATTTATATTCATTTAGACTTGTTTATTGTGATCGTTGGTTTGGATCCTGGTTTGTCATGCGCCTCGCGGTAAAACCCCGCAAGTGGATTTTGAGGGTGTGACAGATTGGTATCAGAGACAATGGTTATAGTGAACTAGGACTGCATGTAGGGTCTAGTCTATAGCCGAGTCGCACACACTAGACGATCACATGGTACTAAACGTTATAGTGGTTTACGTATGGTCTTGTCGGGGTGTCTCTAAATCGTTGGTCTTTCTATGTTACATCATCCGTTCTATCTTAGGTTGGGTTACTTGTTTTCTAGGCAGTGTAGTCTATTGGAGTAACTCGTGTGCTCTTGAGATTTGTCCAAGGCTCGGACATTTCCCTTTCGCACTCCAATAGAAACGCTTACCATAAACTATCGTAGCATTACGGTGTGTAGCTGAGAGTCTATGTTCGGTGATTTGAACTTTGGACTAGGAGAACACTTGGAGGACCATGTAGAGCGGTTTATCATTTTGGGTGCACACAAAATCATAAACCGAAATGTATGGAAGCCCTGGTGAGCTCTGGGTTTGAGGGGATAGTCCTGGATTGGATCTAGCTTTGATCTTGTGAACATTAGTGGTTATCTTTATCTGCGAAACTAAATTTTCTCGCTCTTTCTGCCAGAATCATGTCTGGAGTACGAGGAGGACGTGGAGGTGGTCGCAATGGTGGACGTGGTGGTGGTCGCGGTGGTGCTGGTGGTCGTGGAGGTGTTAACCTATCGCAGGATGATCTGAACAACTTACTCCAAGCTGCCTTTCAGTTAGGGCACAACGGTGGTGGTAAGTTGATTTATCCATTTTCCTTGCCTCATTGGTGAACCATGTTTGCATTCTTCGTGGTTTCTCATGCGTTTCATTTCAGGTGGTCCTGTTGACCCACCCCCACCCATGTGTACCTACAAGATGTTCCGGGACTGTAAGCCCCAGGACTTCTCTGGCACTGAGGGTGCGGTTAGCTTGCTTAGGTGGTTGGAGAAAGTGGAGTCGGTATTTCTGATGTGTAACTGTCTCCCAGAAGATCGGGTGAAGTATTCGGCTGCGTTATTTCAGGACGTGGCATTGACTTGGTGGAATGGTATCACCCAGAACATGGGTATTGGGGAGGCATATGCTATGCCATGGGAGAACTTTGTGCAGTTGCTGAAGCGGGAGTATTGCCCGAGGGAAGAAGTACAGAAGCTGGAGCATGAGGTGTGGAACCTCAAGATGACTGGATCGGAAATCGAGAAGTATACTGTGAGGAGGAATGAGTTGGCAGTGCTGTGTCCCGATCTGCACGTGCCAGAGTATCGTAAGATTGAACACTATGTATCAGGGTTAGTACCGGAAATTGCAGGGTTAGTGGCTGCTGGAAATCATCCTACTTATGCGGAGGTAGTTCGATCGGCCCATAGGATGACCAACTTAAAGGTGAATGAGGGGATTTTGCCTGCGAAAGGTTCGACTGTTAAGGCCCCAGAGAACAACAAGCGCAAGTGGGAGAACGACGGGAAAGGATCTGGGTCTACACAGCAGGGTAAAAGGTTTGATAATGGGGGTTCATCTTCTTCGGGTAACAAGCAGGGTGGTTATGCGGGAAAACTGCCCAAATGCAACAAGTGTGGACGCCATCACCAAGGGAACTGCGATAGTAACCGTTGTCACCGCTGCCAGCGAACAGGGCATTATGCTAAGGATTGTCGGGCTACACTTCCATCGACTCAGGCTCCGACTAACAGTTCAGCTCCGACTACTCAGGGGACTACAGGGAAACAAGGATGCTACAACTGTGGTGACACTGGGCATTACAAGAAGGATTGCCCAAAACTGAAGCAGGGTGGGAACAACGGGAATGGGAACAACGGGGGCGGCGGCAGAAATGCACGTGCCTTCGTCATTGGAGCTGCTGAGGCTAGGCAGGACCCTGACACAGTCACCGGTACGTTTCTTCTCAATAATCGTTCTGTTAGCGTGTTATTTGATTCTGGTGCCGACAAGAGTTTTGTATCCATGGATGTTAGTCGACTGCTAAATGTAGCACCCGTACCATTAGAGGCCAAGTATATTATTGAGTTAGCTGACGGTAAGACGATTGAAGCTACTAGTGTTCTTCGGGAGTGTCAATTAGAGTTGTCGGGTTTATCGTTCCCCATCGACCTTATGCCGGTACCTTTGGGTAGTTTTGACGTTGTGGTAGGAATGGATTGGTTATCTTTGTATCGCGCGGAGATTGTCTGTTACGATAAGGTTATTCGGATTCCTCTCCCTGATGGAGAATTTCTTTCTGTGTACGGTATCAAGGGTGGTGTCCCGCTAAACATCATCTCTAGCATGAAAGCCCTTAAGTGTCTTCGAAAGGGTTATCCAGCCGTATTGGCGCTTTTATCTGTTTCCTCTGGTGATGAAAATAAGATCGACGACATTCCGGTGGTACGCGAGTTTCCTGATGTTTTTCTCGATGATTTATCTGGTCTTCCTCCTCATCGTCAAGTCGAGTTCGGTATTGATCTTGTACCAGGGGCTGCTCCTATTGCTCGGGCCCCCTATCGTCTTGCACCTCCCGAGATGCAGGAATTGTCCAGTCAGTTACAGGAACTCTTGGACAAGGGTTTCATCCGGCCAAGTTCTTCCCCTTGGGGAGCCCCAATTCTATTTGTTAAGAAGAAGGATGGGAGTTTCCGATTATGCGTAGACTACAGAGAACTGAACAAATTGACCATCAAGAACCGTTATCCTCTTCCACGTATTGATGATCTATTCGACCAGCTTCAGGGTTCTAGTTATTATTCCAAGATCGATTTGAGGTCCGGTTATCACCAGCTGCGCGTCAGGGAGGCTGACGTTGCGAAGACTGCTTTTCGAACACGTTATGGCCATTTCGAATTCTTGGTCATGCCTTTCGGTCTCACGAACGCACCAGCGGTTTTCATGGACTTGATGAACCGCGTCTGTAAACCATATCTGGATAAATTCGTCATTGTATTTATTGATGACATTCTGATCTACTCGAAGAACGAGACCGAACACGGGGAACATCTGCGGTTAGTTTTGGAACTCTTGCGACGGGAACAACTTTACGCCAAGTTCTCAAAGTGTGACTTTTGGTTACGCGAAGTTCAATTCCTAGGACATGTGGTCAATGAACTAGGGATTCATGTCGATCCAGCTAAGATCGAAGCGATCAAGGACTGGGGAGCACCAAAGACGCCAACTGAGGTGCGGCAATTCCTAGGCCTTGCGGGCTATTATCGTCGTTTCATTCAGGGGTTCTCGAAGATTGCTCAACCCCTCACCACTCTCACTCAGAAGGATAGGAAGTTCGACTGGGGTGAATCACAAGAGTCAGCGTTTGAAGAACTGAAGTCTAAACTGTGTTCTGCTCCTATTTTGTCTTTACCTGAGGGTCCTGATGATTTTGTTGTTTACTGTGACGCTTCCATTCATGGACTCGGTTGCGTGTTGATGCAACGCGAGAAAGTGATTGCGTATGCTTCTCGTCAACTCAAAGTGCATGAGAAGAACTACACCACTCATGATTTGGAGTTGGGTGCCGTGGTATTCGCGTTGAAAATTTGGAGACATTACTTGTACGGTACCAAATGCACCATCTACACCGATCACAAGAGTCTCCAACACATTTTCGACCAACAACACTTGAACATACGGCAACGCCGTTGGATCGAACTGTTGAACGACTATGATTGTGCTATTAAGTACCATCCTGGCAAGGCGAATGTTGTAGCAGACGCCTTGAGCAGGAAGGAATCTACTAAACCTCGTCGCGTTCGGGCGTTGCAGCTCACCATCCATTCGTCGTTACCTGATCAACTCCTTTCTGCCCAGTTGGAAGCTTTGAAGGAGGAAAACCTTAAAGCTGAAACCATGCACGGTGCCGACAAGCACCTAGAGCGAAGGCCTGATGGCCTGCACTATTTCGCAGAACGTATATGGGTTCCTTTGTTCGGGGGACTACGGGAGCTTGTCCTTGATGAGGCTCATAAGTCCCGGTATTCTATTCATCCTGGTTCGGATAAGATGTACCAAGATCTGAAGGTGCTTTACTGGTGGCCAAACATGAGGTCGGACATAGCCTCATACGTGAGCAAATGCTTGACCTGTGCTAAGGTCAAGGTGGAATACCAGAAACCGTCGGGTCTCTTGCAACAACCTGAAATTCCGGAATGGAAATGGGAACGGATTACTATGGATTTTGTCACACAACTTCCTAAGTCACCAAGCGGGAACGACAAGATATGGGTGATTGTCGATCGGTTGACGAAATCAGCTCATTTTCTTGCTATTAAGGAGACCGACACCATGGATCGTTTGGCTCGTCTTTACTTGAAAGAAGTTGTTTCTAAGCACGGGGTACCAGTTTCTATTATCTCGGATCGTGACTCCCATTTTACTTCTCACTTCTGGAAGTCTTTGCACAAGGCTTTGGGTACCCAACTAGACATGAGTACGGCTTACCATCCACAGACTGACGGTCAGAGTGAGCGTACGATTCAAACTTTAGAAGACATGCTGCGGGCATGTGTGATCGATTTTGGGAAGGGTTGGGAAGCTCATCTACCGTTGGTAGAATTCTCGTATAATAACAGTTATCACACGAGCATCAAAGCTGCTCCGTTCGAAGCACTGTACGGACGGAAATGCCGTTCTCCTCTTTGCTGGGCTGAAGTGGGTGAGAGTCAACTCACTGGACCTGAACTAGTGTACGAAACTTCGGAAAAGATCATACAGATTCGTAATCGGTTGGCGGCGGCACGGGACCGGCAAAAGAGTTATGCTGATCAGCGTCGCAAACCACTGGAATTCCAAGTCAATGACAAGGTACTTTTAAAAGTCTCACCGTGGAAGGGCGTCATACGCTTTGGGAAGCGTGGCAAACTCAATCCGCGATATGTCGGCCCATTTACGATCCTGGAACGGATTGGGCCGGTGGCATATCGACTTGATCTACCGACGGAGCTCGGTAACGTACATAACGTCTTTCACGTGTCAAACTTGAAGAAGTGTCTGGCTGACGAGTCTCTCATCGTTCCACTAGAAGAGATCAAGGTTGATGATCGTCTTCGGATTGTGGAAGAACCTGTGGAGATCCTTGATTACAAGATTCGTAGCCTGCGTCACAGCAAGATTCGTATCGTTAAGGTTCGGTGGAACTCGGACCGGGGACCGGAATATACATGGGAACGGGAGGATCAGATGAAGTCTAAGTATCCTCATCTTTTTCCTAAGGAAGCGTTCGAGTCGAGACATGTCTCTTCGGCAGCTGAATGAATCTCGGGTCGAGATTCCTTTTAACGTGGGGATGATGTGACAACTCGGGTAAAACTCTCTCTTTTGGTTTCTATCTTTTGTTTGTTCCTTCGTTATTTCTTTTGTTCTTTTGGTACTTGAGCAATTTTCGGGACGAAAATTCTTTTAACGTGGGGATGATGTGACACCCGGCAAATTCTGGTTAACAACATGGTCTAGATTAAAGTCTACCTTAGCGAGTCACGCGTATATTATACTTAACGAGGGTTATCTAGATAGCTAGATAGGACATACGAGCATTATCTCGGGTTATGAGATGCTTTGACTCCTTGTGTGGGTCGGGTTCTGACTCCTTGTGTGAGTTAACATGTGATTTCATGATTAGTGAACCTCGGACGTTGGTGAATAACAAACTTATGTGTCTCGGTGATATCTGACAAACTTATGTGAAAACCATACGTGATTATGTGAACCTAGACCGAACACGTTAATAAAAATTATTAAAAGTGGAGCGTGAGGTTGATTAGGGTCTTAACGCATGGGGTTACACTTGTTACGGTTCGAAACAACGAAAACGTCGAAGGATAACGCGTCGGGAGGCGAAACGAGGCAAAAGCGCGCCACCCGGACCTGTGAGCGGCCGCTCACAGGCTCCGAGCGGCCGCTCGAAGGGCACTGACGGGTTTAAACCGCCTCAAACTCGTATTTAAACATCCTTAACTCCCATGCAGCCCTCATACTCAACCCTAATCGCCCCCTTACTGCCCCACACGAATATTTCACTCCAAAAACACCTGCTAAGGCTTAAGATCATCAATTGGGAGGCTCCAAGGCGCGCGATTGATTGATTTGAAGAACTAAGGGTATAACTCATGATTTCTTACGCTTTTTACTTTATGTTTTATTGTAAAAATCCTATAACAAGTTTGTCCAGGTCTGATTGGATTTAATAAACATTAAAACATGAGTCTTTTTGAAGATTAAACGGATTAAACCTATTAATAAACGCGTAGTAACATCATAGGATGCTTGTTGCGCAAGTTATTGGTGTTTTGATCTTAAAAGCTTTGATCTTGACATGTTTGATAATAGGATCTGATGGGAATAGGTATTAGGAAAGTTGTATGATGATTATTAGGTATTATTGATTGATAATATGCAACTAGGGTTTGATATAATTGATGATATTGTACGATCAGAATCTGGACAGATTCTGAAAGTCGACTTGTAGGGTCTGTTTCGTGGCTTGAAAACAATTGATTTGATCGATTCTTTGCATGATTGTAACGTACAAGGTCTTAGCTTTTCATAATGGGCAAAACCATCGAATTTGGACGTCGTTTGAGTCGTTTTTGGAATTTTAATTGATTAGGGGTCATATCAGATTTTCGGATTTGTAAATTGGGTTAACTTTAAATGGTCATAACTTGAGATTTACAAGGAATTAGATTATGAAATTTTTACAGTAGGTCAATACTGGAAAAATAGAGCTTTTCCAAGTGGATTCATCTCGTTTGGATGAATACACAATTGTTAAGAATTTTCCTACTAAACTGACCTGTTGAGGAGATTTTCTGGACCTAGCTGTGTTGTACGAATTTTCATAATTTTTGTGTTTGGAATTGAGACAAAACAAAAATAGGTATTGTCGAGTGAATCCCAAAGTAAATTCAGTAACAATTTGGGAGGTTAACTCACTGGTTTGCTATTTTAAATAAATTAGTTTTGATGGCGCACAATCTGTCCTGAAAACACAGATTGTGTATTATGTGCTTCTGTGATTAATTGAGGTCTTAGGTGGTATGGAATTGACATGAAACTGAAGTACACTTGTCTGAGACACATACGGAATGTAGAAACTAATTGTAACCAACGTATTCACCAACGGGTCCGTAGGGTTTACTATTGCATGTAGAATCACTAGGCGTCGCATACACACTTTTGAACATTTAAAACGCCTTGGACAAACGAGTTATATGGGTAATGATATTACGCCTATACTCACTAAGCGACACTGTTATTAGGGTGTCGGTAGCATATATTGCTTGCTGTTCGGATTCTTTGCTTGCACGTTAAGGTGAGTTTACGGCCCCTCTTTTAAACTGGTTTCATACTTTCGGGGGAGAAAACATGTGTTAAAACTATTATTTGGTAACTACTGTCATACTATGGGTTTCTATTGTGTACTACACGATCTTTGGAAGTCCCGGGGGGAACCATGAATGTGCGGGTTTGCACAACGGGGAAATGTGAATAGCGCTATTGGGAGTGACCAACCCCGCTCGTCGACTTGGAGGGTCGGCGGGTGCATATTGTCTCAAACAGGAACAACAGGAACAACAGGAACATACATCGGGCATACTTTTGGTATTCGCGTTAGTAATGGTTTTCCAATCGTGGTAGTAACAAAACGTACGCCTAGCTAGCGTATACTGGTTTTCGATTATTATAGTATGGACAGGTGGACTTGGTACTTGGATACAAAACCTGTAAACTCACCAGCATTTTTGTGCTGACGTAAACTTTTACATGTTTTCTCAGGTCGCTAAGGTAGCACGACTGGACTAGGGCGCACGCGTCTGCACGGCGTCTAACTAGGGTTGCATGGTCTTTTGAACGTTGAACTATTATTTCATTGTTGAGTTACTGTTTGAATAAGCTTCCGCTGTAAACGGGATTTTTAAACCATGTTTTGAAATTGCATTTATATTCATTTAGACTTGTTTATTGTGATCGTTGGTTTGGATCCTGGTTTGTCATGCGCCTCGCGGTAAAACCCCGCAAGTGGATTTTGAGGGTGTGACAATAAATATACTAGGTTCTTGTCGACCGAACAACTACATTCAACATGGGACTTTTATTTCCGTAGCATCCCCTAGGTACTGATTTGCTACCTTCCACCTGAGAAATTGTGGTTAATGGTACTAGGACGCTTAGTATGGACTGATGGAGGTCGAAAGTTTTTGCGTCGCTTTCACCCCTCAGTTCCCTGACAATAAGCAGTGTATACACGATGCCCGGGCCGTACGATCCCACAATCCTCGAGAATTTCCAGTCGACTCAAATGCCAATGACCAGATGCTTACAGCCCATAGGTCAATACCGGAAAGAGATATACGAAACATCTTAAATTGTTGTCGCAATGACAGAGTGTAAGGTTTCTTAAGACATATCAACACGTTGGCCCCCATTGCGACAAGTATACAGAACACCAGTAGCTACCCAAAACATGGGTATCCAGTACTAGTTCTGTTATATGTGCTTTCGGTGCACTAGTGTCCTATCGTCATTAGCAACCTAGTAAGTCAATTCTGGATAATACAGGCCACACGCCCTTAAATTGACTTTCAGATCTTTGGCAGAGATCTAAGTGAAAGGAGTCCTGAAACCGAAACCCTCACTTGCTGAAGTTTCCATCTCTCCGGAATCTTTTGAGATAAAAGGTGAAATCGAGTCATCGATACATGCCTTTGGCATAGACTTCACCTTTGGGTTTGACGGCTTCTTGCGCCCAAAGTCGTTACTTAAACAACAAACGAATGACTGAGATCGCACCACAAGCAATAGTCTCCAGCCTTCCCATAAGGCATCCCAATCAACGACTCAGTTAGTCACACATATGGCGCAATATGTAAGCCTTCAAGGTCATCTTGATTAGTCAGGTACCATACGCCCTGACCTGGCAGCTCACATTACTATGGTGTCTCCAGCAGTGTCTGTCAAAGACACGGGATTTTGCTCCAACGCGACCAAAATGCGCGTAAAAAGCTAAGGCTGGACACGGCGTCACTGATGCCTCAGATTCTGAAGATGCACCGCTCACGAAATGCGTGAGAATATCAAGGGGTCGACACATGATTCGGTCAATTACTCAAACAGCCATGAGACTCAAAGGAATACATGGGCTAACACTCAGACTAGAGTGTCTTAGTATGACTTCCAAAAAGTCCGCTGAGTACCCAAAATCTTACATACTCAATGTCGGCGCTTACACAATCAAACAAATAGAACAATGACAGCAACGAGGGTTTAGACGATGTCTCCTTCCCGAGGGAAACCAAGAGTGAAGCAACCGACAAGTCATCACATCATCAAGGTAATCCAAGAGCTGTAGCAATACGCCCTCTGAGCAACATGACAGTAGAAACAACATGGCAATGACAACAACACATCCACGAAGCACATCAACTAGGGAACACCGCACAGGAGTGACACGACAACAGAGAAGCATGACGACAAGGCAACACCGCAACAGGAACCGCATGACACAGAGAAACACGACAGCAAGGCTACACTACCACAGGAGCAGTAAACAATTGAAATGCATCATCGGCAATGCAGCGCAACCACATGCATACACCCAGCAAAAATAATGCAACAACGAGCATGCACAATGGCTGGGGGTATCCCAGCAGCATGAATGCACACGTCAATATGACGCTCAATATGTAAAATCCACAGTCCACATCAACAAAAAGCTTCGTTCTGGTGAGCACGCATCCCCGTGCGTCTCATATCATTTGTGGATGTGGGATTTGCATCCGTACCTTCGGCCTCGAGCCTATTCTCCAAAGGCTCCACGGTAGGAATGGTTAGATTGACCGGCGCCTCAGTCGTCATAACTTAAATGGGAACAACGGGTTCCACATAATTTAGCTGACTTCTCAAGTCGATATTGTTCATAGAGAGAACGACCGTCGGCTTGGTATGAGTCACTCAAACGATAGCAACAGCAACATTGACAGTCTCAACCGAGGCCTGAGGACCATTGACAATGTTAGGCTTGCTAAGAGCCCAAGGAATGATAACTAGTAGTTCAATGAAAGCCTCAAAGAGAAAAGAATTAATAACAACGAACTCCACAAAGACACAGATGTGGTCATAGCGGCTTGGCAAGGGTCATAGAGACGTCTTCGTTAACGACATTCACTTCTGCAGGAGCCTCAAATAGAAACAACAACATCAACTCGAGAAAAGTCGTAGAAATAACATCATCAAGCCCATCATAGACTATAGAGACAACGACAACCATAAGATCAACAACAGATATGGATACAACGGCATCAAGCCCGATGAGTGCTACAGAATCACTGGAAACAACAGACTCAGCAAGAGCTACACACTTAGCAAAAACATCGGGATCTACTCGATCCATAGATCAATAACAGTTGTCGCGACATCAGGCTCGGCCGGAGTCTTAGACTCGTCGTAGTTATTATATGTGTGGTAACTATTATCCATAGGACCTAGCAACCAACCACCGTATTTCCCAATATCAAAGATAGTGGTCACCACAAAAATAGCAAGTAGAAGTAGAAAGATCACGATCTATCGAGACACCTTGATAGAATGGAAACGATACCGACTCCAGCAACCCAGCCGAGTCATCCTTCTCATTAGAGTCCTCTTGCATATTATTTTGGCCTTAGCACCGATAGACATCAACTGAAATGCCTCTTTGCCACTCAAGCGAGGCCGGTGGACTTTCTTCCTAATAGGCCACGCAGTGAGAGTATCAAAATACGACAAGAGATTAGACAGGTCACCGTGTCCACAACGAATGAACTTTGCAACCTTAGTTTATAAATTACCGTAACGAGGGAACGCAACATCTCAGTATCTATGGGGATTGATGGAAACACTTCGCATCAATTTTCACCCAACAGATATAACTAGTCTCGTCATCGTGACAAGGGTGACGAATGTTATTGCAACAAAAGCAATGGAATTGTCGTCCCATGGGTATGTTTAATTTAACAGAATAACGTGACCACTTCCAGTAGTCCGTCATTTGATTTTCGAGGGGATTTTAATGTCAGAAAAAAGCGTCTTGCGACATTTGACAATTACAGAACACCCTTACAATTACGATTCCCAAAGTGTGGTTCCACTCCCCAGGATTTATGACGGATTTAGATACTGCGCACGCATCGGATGCACTTGTGCGTTCACCGAGTGAAAAGAGACTACCAATAATCCATGAAAAAAAAAACGACAGGAGGTGGATAGAGGAGTCTTACGATGACTTTTGCGCCTTAGGAGAGTAGTATAACATAAGTACCAATGTGCTAAGCCCATCACAAATCATCTTCCGGAATACGATCCAGCGCTATTGCAAAGGGTGTTAATCCATACTTGAATACTCAATACATCGAGCAGTGGCTTCCCATGAGTTAATCGTATGCACTTCCGAGAGAGTCCATAGCCAAACGTCGACTGGGGCTTGCTATTCCACTACACGCCGTCATCCTAAGACTGGCAAACGATGCCACGGTGGCTGAAATTTTGACATCATCGAAGTTTAGCAAAGCCCTATGACTCGCGGATGTGCAACGTGGCATGCTGATTTCACTATCAGTCCATGACTGCATGGGAACAATCGATACTGTCGTTCCAGACAAGGGCTATCGAGCCTTCCGGATAACAATGATCAAGCTTCCTACTCAGCAACTTCGATTCTGTCCTCCACAAAGAGAAGAAAAATACTCGACCCTTGAGGACAAATTGGGCATGTGTTAGATCGAACATGTCTTATTCACCATGATAACACAGCAGCACACGGCCACGAGTCTCATAACTGATCCACGCATGGTCCCGTTCTCTAAACGCACTAGTCTAGCAGGGACGCACCCTCGGTCTTCACTGGGTTCCGGGTATAACCTTCCACACACCGTACTCGACATTTCTTGCTTCGGTAGGCCGTGTATTCTTGTACGTCCGCTCCTTTCGAAGAACTTTGTGGTGGAGGCATTCAACTCCTACACAAGGAAGCTTTCATCTCCCGTTCCTATCTAGAGCGAGGGTTTGCGTCAGATTACTTATATGAATAGACGTTCGAGCTCTTCCGTGTTCGTACCATAAAGGTAATGTCGAAGAAAGCTCATTAGGTTTGCTAGGATCGAAATCAAGGAACATCGACGAGACCTCCCATTTAACCCATTGGCCAATCAAAACTAAGACTGAATCTAAAGAACAAGAACAACCAAGACAAGGAGTGATCACCAATCCTGGCCCTAGCGCCCACCAAGGTTACCGTGCACCCCAAACTATTATTACGTGTGCACCCGTAATGATAATTTGCGTTGCCAGGTAGTCTTGTTGCCCGCTAGTTCCGAGCTTCCTGATCCAAAACAAAGATTTCATACAACAAAAGACTTGGTCTAGCTTCGCCTCCAAATCATAAACAACGCGGCGGCATCCATTACCGCGATAGAGATTAGTCCTTCCGATCATCCCGTCTATGGGTAAGTGAGTGAGCTACTCGTAGACCACAGCATCCATCCTACTTGCTGGTACCGGTGATCGATGCAAGAGTGAGGACTAAGGTGAAGCGTGACACAACATCCTTACTGGCAAAATATCCGTACTACGTATATGTATTAACTAATCTTAGAAAATCGGATTCCTATGCAACATAAACATCTTATCCGTATTTTCTAATACTTCATATATTGACACACATGGCTAGTCGGTCGGAATTTCCCCTTGTACATCCCATGTACAAATTTCTTTCTTTCCTTAAAAAAATATTTTGTTGTGTTCTAGTTGTGAAAACTTTGTCCTCGAGCCGAAACCGGTTATAGTCTAGATTTTTAAAAAAATGCTAGTTCGCTATAACCTTGGCTCTGATACCACTTCTGTCACACCACGCCAATGGCGGAAACACGTGGCGCAACGCTCGAAAGCATATCAAAGTCAAGATTAACACAAACTATATTTAATTAGAAAAGATTAATTTAATTGGATGTCGAAAACGAGTATCTCGTTACCATGTTGCACAAAGCGTTACATAACACAATGAACATTAAGTTTTAATGTGGGGGTATTTCCGTTTATGTTCCAACCCATTGGTAACCATAGATGAAACCCCGACCAGTATCCGACATCCCGAATTCCACCGCACTAGCCCCATATCTATTCAGCACTTAGTTACCTGAAAGATATGTTTAAAAAGACGTCAATATATAAAATATTGGTGAGTTCACAGGTTTTAGTTTCATAACAACAACATTTTCACAACCATCGACTCGACTCACTTTACCGTATAATTATTTTCCCATTCAAATAATTATACTAGGATCTTGTCGATCGATATTTAGTTTCATGACAACATTTTCACAACCATCGACTCGACTCACTTTACCGTATAATTATTTTCCCATTAAATAATTATACTAGGATCTTGTCGATCGATATTTAGTTTCATGACAACATTTTCACAACCATCGACTCGACTCACTTTACCGTATAATTATTTTCCCATTCAAATAATTATACTAGGATCTTGTCGATCGATATTTAGTTTCATGACAACATTTTCACAACCATCGACTCGACTCACTTTACCGTATAATTATTTTCCCATTCAAATAATTATACTAGGATCTTGTCGATCGATATTTAGTTTCATGACAACATTTTCACAAGCAAAACGTTGCAATACCAGCATGTAACGGAAATATAATATAAGTAGTGTCATATATGTGGAGTAGCTAGCTCCTACATGACGATGGCGACTCCCTCCCGGGCCCATAACCAAACCAAGACTATACAACAGATTGCCCCGCGAGTTGCTTCTTGGACAACAACTCAGTTCAGAATACATGCACCTCTTGTCTTTGCCGGGTTGACGCTATCAACCAGAGGTGGGCCTTGTCAGGCACCGATAGTACTACCCAGATATCCCTTTGGTTTCATTCCCTGAATTAATGGTTACAGTAAACAGCGAGGTCTTACCCCAAGTGGTTTCCAGTTACCCAGGTACCCATCGTGCTAAATATTATATTCCACATGTTACAGCAATTTAACAAAACATATCTTTCCCCCAAAAACGTAAAAACAGTTTAAAATGGGGCCGTGAGACTCACCTGATGTACAGCGTACACTCAAATAGCAGAGAATAGAAAGTCCGTGGTCAAGCACCTACGAACGTCCTAGTGCATGTAAGCCACTAAGTCTATAGCGTGTGCTTTTCCGGCAAGTTGTACACCCAACTCCCAACACCACCATTTACATATAATTCCCCGTTTAATTAAACATATGTCCTAGGTCCGTTGGTGATGGATTACCCTTGTTACAAGTTATATATATTCGCGTTAATATTTCTTTAACTTGTATAATATTATCCTCGACTCGACTTCACTTAACGTATAATTATTTTCCCATTAAATAATTATACTTAAGATCGCATCGTTCGATATAATATTTTTAACGCTCGACACGACTCACTATACCGTATATTTATTTTCCCTTTCAAATAAATATACTAAGGTCTTGTCATTCGATAGTATATTCTTAACGCCCGACTCGACTCACCATACCGTATATTTACTTTCCCATTAAGTAAATATACTAGGATCTCGTCGGTTCGGTATACACATATATATATATGTATATTATTTACTCGTCTCGGTTTTCCTTCCCTTATATCTATCTTCCCACTAAGTAGATATACTAGAATTTCGTCGAGCCGAACATATATATATATACATACATGTACTTTCATCGTTAAGTCCATACGTTCATTTAACGTTTTTAAATCGTTAGATTATTTACGTTATATTTTCTCCCACGAATATTTTTCCAACACTTAGGAAAGTGTTATGTAAATTTTTCACCCAAGTTATATATATTTTAACTCCTTATTACTCATCTTGACGTAATGATATTTTTCTCGTTTGTCCGCTTTTACGTCTTAGTTCGTTAACACGTCCAAGTCCGATTTCTTAACTTATATGTTATTATATAGCTAATCTTTTCCAAGTCTTCCAATATGTGTTTTCTAGGAAAGTTATTCACCTATTTTAATTTCCTACACATATTACTTGGAAGTTTTAAAAATACATTTGTATTTTTAACACAATACTTGGTAACTTATGTATAAAAATGCTCCAACACTTTTATATTCCCATTTATATAAAAGTGTTCATTTTTATATAAGTTCTCCCAAGTTTTTAATTTGTCTAACATTTTTATAAAAACCATTGTTTTTATATATATATCTATATGTTAGAAAAGTCCATATTTTTATAAAACTCTATTTTATAAAAATACACCTTTATACGAAATACATGTGTATAATTACTAGTATTTACCAAATCTACCTTGGAAAATTACTATGTACATATTTGACACCAAACTTTCCATAGTTATATTTTTAGACCCAAGTTTCTAAAAATATCATTTTTAGTTCCTCAACTTTTAAATTTACTAAAATAGCCCCTTTAACTTATAAAAGTTACACTTTTCCATTCAATCTTTCAAGATTAACAATTTTCTACTAAACTAGTGGACTTTATTTTTCCATCTTTCTCATGTTAGTTTATTTTTAAGTTCTAACCCTTTTGATAGTCCTTAATCATCTCATTTAAGTTTTTGTGAACTTTACGAAACAACAAGAATACTACACATATCCATCACCATTTTCGGCCCATATACCCCATTATAATACCATTTTAGTCTTAAAAAGTATATGTTTTATCATTAAAATTTCCATCAAGTTATCCCATTGTACAACTTGCTTCTAGATAATAAACATAACTTTTAAGAACAAGGATAAGATCAAGAATACTTACAACTAGCTCAAGGCTAGGGAAGCTAAAAATACTTGATTTTGATGGGGTTTAGTGTGTTCTTCCTATGTGGTTGAGCTCCAAGCTTGAAACACACAATTAGGGGTTTGGAAATGGATGTTTATGGATGAATTTGTAGTGTTAGAAAACTTGAAAATGGTGGGTATGTGTGGATGAAAACCCACGGCTTCAAGGAAGAAAAAGAATGGATTTTTATCATGTGTTGTAATCAATACCCTTTATAAATCCATCCATGATCTTGCAAAGATCACATAATATCTAATTTTAGATTGTAATCTCTTAAAATATGGATATGTTGTACAACACAATCTTACTAGATATGTATATGGGTGTTTGGCCGATTTTTTTTGCAAGAATGTGGAAGATTTAGTAGGATCTTTCAAGGACACAACAAATCTCACATTTCATATTTATAATCTTTCTAATATCTTCATGGATTTGTTCTAGATTTGAGATATCAATTTGTACAAAAAAAAAGATTTAGATATGGTATGGGTTGGGGACAGTTTGGGTTGGGATTTTGTGGGGTCCATAACACAAAATTTTTGCTACATAATATGTTAAGCTTCATACTTTAGCGTTCGGGTGTCGTTTGGGTATTAATCGGATTTTAATCACGCGTTATTTGGATATTATAATAGCCTCAAATAACCCTTAAACATAGCCTAGTTTAAGTGTTAGTTGGTTAGTTAGGCTTTCGTTGGGTGAAATTATAAGTTATACGTGTACCGGGTGTGGTACGCGCACTTTATTCGTTACCGGGAGATTTGTATGTAAAGTTTTCACTTATGGTTTTGGAGTTCCAAAACACATTATATTTTGTGAAAATACCCTTTATTTTATATCCTGGGTGTCCGGGATCCTTTTCGTTTATTTAATTTTTACCGGGTAATCACCAACGTTCGTACCGGACAAGTTTATTCGCACATGATCCTATCATGCTTCATCATTAAACGTGTGCATTCCTATGCATCTCATGGGGAATTTGCTATTCTCTACAGCATAAATTAAATTAATCCAATTAATTTAAACATGCACTTAAACCGTTAATTACATATACTAATTACGTACGGAATCACATCGATTTTTGCCGGATGTTACAACAACAGCCACCACAGATTCAGCAGCAGCCACTACTGCCTCACGAGCAGCAGTATGCACCTCCTCAAAACTTCTATTCAGAGTTCACCGCGTTCAGGGATGAAACGCGGGAGAACTTTGGATATATGTTCGACAGCATGCATCACCTCTTCCAGGACCTACGTGCGGTTCACCCATCCCACTTTGGCTACCAGCCACATCACTTCCAAAGTGGCCCGGGTAAAAAGCGGCGATGGTGCGGGTTCGTCCGGGACCCATCATGAAGAGGATGATAGAGCAGTGAGCGGTGGTGATAGTACTTGATCTTTTTATTTTGTTTAGTACTGTTATTCGGGTGCGTGCACCCAAGACATCTTTTTATTTTTGTATTCGTACTTTTTACTTTTCCGCATTTTAATTTTCAGTAATGTTTGGTTTGTTTGAATAATTGTGTTAATGAATGGATAGCTTTGATGTGTTTTTGCTTTTGTAAAGAATGGTGGTAGTGCAGGAACATACGAGCACCGGTATGGATGCTCAATGCAGTCACCATGCTTTTTTGGGATATCAACAACAGGGGAGTATTATTCTCCTTTTTCACACAATAGTTAGCTATTTCATAAACGCTTTCTATTTTCACATTGGGGACAATGTGACGTTTAAGTGTGGGGAGGGATTATATCCTGTTCGAGTTTGTCCTCTTGTATTTATACTTATATATATAAAAAAAACTTTTATAAGTACATATATGTATATATATTTATAATAAACATCAAGCTTAACCAATTTTTGATAAAAATAACTTAAGGCGCGACAAACGGACGTGATACTAGCATGCTAAATCTGTACATTTACACCCATTTCCTTCCGGTTACATGAGCATTTGAGCCTAGTAGTATAGATTTCGTTTCTTTGACATGCTTATCGAGTGAGCCGGATGTTTTGTGCCATTTAGAACTTGTCATTAGCATGCTTGTTTAGACCAGATTCGTGTGAGATTGTATGAAAATGATTGAGGCATTTAGGATACCCTTTTGATTTAGCCTTTTCTTTTCGTTCTATCTGTTTCCGCACCCAAAAATTATCCCCTAGTTAACCATGTTGAACCTAATCCGTGTTTTTTCTTGTTTACCACACCATTTCACCACTTAACCAAATTTAGCCTTTTTCTTTTAAACCTTTTGTGTTGAAACTCGGTTTAGGTTAATGTTTGACTCGTTTTTACGTTGTAAATAGTTCGTGTTCGGGTTTGTATATTTAGAGTCCGTATGTTGATTATTTGTGATTTAGTTATCAGTTATATCATAGATATATATATATATATATATATATATATAAAAAATTCCAGAAAATTCCAGAAAAATAGAACACCCAAAAATAGGGTGAACTAGCAGTGTTCGAGCAGTTTTCGGGGCAATAAAAGTTAGAAGTTATATTTGTAGCTCGATTTAAATAAAATTCGGTTATATTCGCATGTGTCTTGTACAGTTGTTGTTGTTGTTGTTGTTTGTGTTTAGTTAGACTTAACCGCCGAGTTTTAGCCGATTCGTCACTGTGTATATTTCCATTCCACACCCTTGCCTTTTCCTGACATTACAACCCTTATAAGACCTCTTGAGTTATACTGTTTTACACGATAGTTGGTGAAGATTAGATCTTTTGACAAACTTATGATATTGCACAATTCATTGTCTTGGCAATGGAGCGATTTACACATACACATTACACGTATGTTTCATAAATAAAACCGAGTGTGTGTGATTATTGTGAGTCGTGTATGGGTTTGCCTGCTATGTTGATCGAAAGTGAAACGTCGCCTTGTAGTTGTTTTGTCACCTGTTTATACCTGTTAGCTTGAATCTTATTTCTACAGGTTATTTTGCCTGTGTTGCCATTTGGCTTGTTTTGAGTTATTTTCTGTTTAAGTGTTTGCTTGAGGACAAACAAAGTTCAAGTGCGGGGATGTTTGATATACGTTAATTTACACATATAAAAGTCCTCGTTTAACTCCCATTTTCAGACGTTTTTGACCTTATACACAGGAATTGGTACTTATTTGGGTATCTTTACGATTTCAGGACTTAAACGATGTCCTGGAAGCATAACAAAAGGAAAAACGGAGTTTTCGGCACGCGAACGACACCCAGACCAATCCGACCGGCCGCGCGAACAAAGCGACCGGCCGCGCACAACAACTTGATATTTCTGGGGACCTTCTAGAAGGCCTACGTCAGCAATCGAGAAACGTGCCTGACCCGTGTAAAGTGACTGGCCGGTCAGATCATCCGCGCGGCCGGTCGGATCTTCTGTTCTGCTATAAATGCCCCATTCAGCCCACTGATCGATTATTGGGTTTTGGAGGGGCGATTTTGGGCGATTTTTGGACGAACGAAGCTGCTGGAAGGCCGTTTAACAAGCTCGGGAATCCATCCGATCCATCCTTCATCATCCAATCCATCTCTTTTGCATTCTTATGGTTTGATCCTTTAAGCTTTTTATGATCCAAATCTGATTTTGTATGCTATTTTGATGTTGTTTTAGTTAATCGTACGCCTACGGGCAAGAACATTAGTATTAGTTGGCAGTTAAAACAATCGTTTGTATGAAATCAAGTTTTGTATGAATTTGGCGTTTTTCATGTTTGAATCTTGATGATCATAGCGCAACCTTGTTTCATTGTTGATAGATTTGTAGTTGTGTTTGGATGACTTTGATGATTGTCGAATGTGTTAGGCGGATTACTTGTTGAAGAAACCGTCCGTTTAATCGTCCGATAGTAGACTAGTTAACTTGTTAATAAAGTTTACACCATGAAACTGTAACCGGGTATTGGTTTGGTTAAAGTCACTCGGATAATGATTATAGATGTTTACCGGCACGTAAAGGAGTCTAAAAAGCTTAATGGTGTTGTTACCAATCTTTGACACGGTTAATGATCTTTGTTAGTTATTTTGGTGAAAATGGCGATCTTAGTAGATTTGTGTTCAAAGTTGGTAAAATGGAATAGGTTGTGAAATGCTCTATTTTATGCTAGTCTAGGTGGTCGTATTGTGTATTCGATATTGCTTTCCTTAACTAGTGCGGTTGAGGACTCCCGAAAGGTGATACTAACTTATATTTAAAGATTCTCATGAGATCATATCAGCTGCGCGCTAATAAACAACTTGAAGTGGTTAACGTGTGTATTCGTGTTAGCTTTCTGTATAGTTGTCATGTTAGGATGCCCGAGAGGGAAACTAACTATCGGAAAATGGGAATGTTGATCACGCCTTTATTTCTTATTATATGTAGATGACATGCTAGGATTGGCGTATTATAGTTTATATAGTTATATTTTCTATTTGGAGTCGTAGTTAAGTTATTTACATGTGTTAGAATTAATCTAGTTATAAACAAACTCAAACTATCTTTTCATACTGGTAAATCGGGGATAGAGTTTTAGTACCATTGCTCCGCGCGCGTCCATGGATCAATATCTGGTTCTTATCTGTACATTACTACATATATGACAGGGTACATTTGCCCTATTGTGTGTGTTTTAATATTAAGGTCTAAACCATTTTTATAAATATTAAAGCAGAAACGTGTGTTAAAATCCATTGAAAATTATGTATAGTATCGCACACGTCACATAGCAAGACCATGACAGTGTTATATTCTTTTTAACTGAAAATGTTTGGTGCATCAGTAGTCAAGTATCACATACGTGAAGAATAATTAATGCATAAATAAACTAATAGCCTTGCTTGGAAGTTGATAAACCGAAAAAATGGCCATACCTTATTTTATCTTCGGCTAATCCAAATCTGCAGGAAAACGAAAATAGTCTTTTATCTACAAACCTATAAAACCATAGAAACCTTGATGAATAATGGAAAACAGTGTCAAATTGCTAATTAGCGACATAAAGTTACTTTAATCGGCTAATCGCAACCGGCACAGATTGGAACCAAACGGGGCTTAAAGCTATTGATTTTGGATTGTCTATCTTTTTTAAACCAGGTGGTCTTTTGTATGATTCGGGCTTTTTGTTGACTGTTGTGACTGCTATATTGTACTTAGGTGCATTTTGTTAGCTGTAGTGTGTTGCGGTTTAGAGCTTAGGGGAAAGCGAATTATAATTTAATTTGGGCTTTGGATTAACTGCTGAGACTATGTTATTTTACTTAGTTGTATTATGAGAAGAAACGGGAGGCGGAATCGGGACAAGAACCTGAGCCTATGGAGGTGTCTGAGGAGGAGAAAGAGGTGAAGGAGAGGAAAGTGCAGGCGCAGAAGGAGGAGGCAGTGAATGCGGTGTATAAGAAGAAGGATTTTGAAACGGAGATTGGACATTATAAGAAGGCGATTGAATTGGATGATGGGGATATTTCGTTTCTTACGAACAGGGCTGCTGTGTATTTGGAGATGGGAAAGGTATAAATATGTTTTGTTACATTATATTCTGTTTTAGTTACATCATATTAGTGCATATGTAGGCTATTCGGTCAGTTGTCAATGTTAATTGTCGAATACACGGTTTTAAAAAGCGCGGCTGAGGTGCGAGTCCCATCAAGAGGTAACTTTGGACTATCCTTATTTTGTTAACTTAAGAAGTTATTGTTGATTTGGGGTTTGTTATATTTGATTAATTAAGTTTGACAGTTTTATTGTGAAATTTCTTTTCAAGAGGATGATTGTATTCCAGAGCTTGTGGGAAATCATGGTTGCAAGAAATGGTCATTTATTGCAAAACATTTGACTGGTCGAATTGGCAAGCAGTGCCGGGAGAGGTAAGCACTATTAATCTAATTGATTCATTCACACATTTTAAACCATTAATTTCTTCACATTATCATCCTTAAATCATTTGATTTGTACATAGTTGGAGTTATATATCGCGTGTTAACCGTGAAACATATTGTATGGTTTTTCAGGTGGTACAACCATTTAGATCCAGCAATAAAGAAAGATGCATGGACAGATGATGAGGAATGCACTCTTGCATATTACCACCAGATATATGGCAATAAATGGGCAGAAATTGCTCGATTTCTACCCGGAAGGTAGAAACAATTATCGTTTTTTTTTTAACGCAAAACTGTGGCTCAGAATCTTGGCTGCATAGATATCAAATATCTTCTGGAAGGCGTTTGGACTACATGTTTAATGAAGAATGGGACCAAACCATGTTTAGATGTCGCACCCTGGGTTCTGTTACTGCATCATCAAAACCGAATGCGATGCTGACTCCTTGATCTACTTTAGGATGTGAGTCCCTCTCTAGATAAGGTGGTTTTTGTAACAAGGAAAAGCAGTCAGCTATTTGGTACTGGTTTGTCAGACCAAAAAAAGTTTAGGTTTTATAAATAATTAAAAATTTAATATGGAATACAAAGATATAGGATGTTGCCAAAAGATATAAGGTCTTACACACTTAAATGACTTTTGACGCCTTTGACCCGCTCTTTTTAAAAATTTTACTTGCTTAACCTAATCGACCCATTTATAAGTAAATGAGTCGAAATTGATGCCTATAAATTTAAGATACATTATGTATTTTCTTCTAATCTCAAATCAATTTTTGTTATTGGTCTGTTTTAACTTGTCTTGTTATCTTTTTTTTTTTTGGGTAGGTGCAGACATAATAAATCTCTCAAGACAGCCTGTTATATATATAATAGTTATATCTTATCCTATATGGTGTTGGTGCAATGGAAGTTCATAGAAATCTAGGTCCCAACTTGATACCTGAATAAATTGTAGCTATATTTTGGGTAGGGGAAGCTAAAAACCTATGGGATATAAAAAAATATATATATGTTTGTCTTGCGTCTCGGATAAGAAATCCCAGCCGCTTTTGCGCTTAGCACTTGGCGCCTCGGTTTTAGACATCGTCGCTTTTGTGCGTTTCACGTTTTTTAAAACTAAGGTCAAATATATGTATATGGTATAAATAAGGATATAGGATTAGTATCTGATCTTTTGGTTGTCTAATTAATTTTTTTACTCCCAAATGTTAAAAATTGTATTTGGGGGTTTGGCCCACCCATGTGGTTTAGATAAAGGCGATGAAACCAATTTCCCTATTGATGTTTATTATTATTACCTACTACAGGCTTGATGTCTTCAGTTTATCATTTTTTGGCTTTGTAGTTATATCATACACTGATATATTAGGTTGTAATTGGGGTTTCTATTCTTTGCAGTATGATGAATGCATCAAATATTGTGACAAAGCTGTGGAGAGAGGAAGAGAGCTTCGTTCAGATTATAAGTTGCAAGAGCTTTGACAAGGAAAGGAACTGCTTTGGTTAAAATGGCAAAAAATCTCCAAAGACTATGAACCGGCAATTGAGACTTTCTAAAAAGCTCTTACAGAGCATCATAATCCAGACACATTGAAGAAGCTTAATGACGCAGAGAGAGCAAAGAAGGAACTGGAACAACAATAGTATTTCATCATGCCAGGTAAGTAGAGTCCACATTCAGGTTGCATTATTGCACTGTGTCCAATAGAAAACTTAGAACTAAAGTTAATCTCACAGCTAAAGCCACTGAAAATGCAGCGCCAAATCTATCATTCAACCGTCTTTTTCTTCTTTAAATTTTTGCTTAGTATTAAACTGTTAATCATTCAAAACAGTCTTCTGTCGGTTTCTAAATTAAGAACAAAGCGCTCAGACAGAAAAATATTTACTCAAATTCTCTACGCCCCAGTTGTTAGTATTAAGATGTTTATTCAACAGGTTTTGGTTATGTGGTGTCTTGAATGTTTATGTTCTTCGTGGCTATGATATCAGCTTCAGGACTGAAGTCTGATGCTGAATATGAT
Organism: Ambrosia trifida; assembly: GCA_028751855.1. Classification (NCBI taxonomy): domain Eukaryota; kingdom Viridiplantae; phylum Streptophyta; class Magnoliopsida; order Asterales; family Asteraceae; genus Ambrosia; species Ambrosia trifida. The sequence continues at coordinate 213,766,351 of CM054122.1, read as the reverse complement.
CAGCAAAAATAGTTATGAAATAGTTTGTTTTTGTTCGCTTTAGTTATGGTGGATAGGTTCATAACTATTATACATATATTTGTGCATTTTATTCCATTGAAATGACATTAGGCAATGAATTAGGCGCAGTTATTGCAAGATTTTGGTCGAACCACCAAGTAAAGTTTCAGAAATGGCAAACCAAACCAGTCACGTCGCTAAAAATACCATGCCAGCCGGGAATCACATAATGTGGTTTTTACGTCATGAAATTCATGAAAGAGATAGTGCAAGGAGGAGTCGAAATATTGGGCAATGTAAGTTATGACAAAATAAACGTAGAGATGCGTTATGATTTATGTAAAATAATTGGCCGGCTTCGATTAATGTATTAATTTTATTGTTGTCTTAGGTTGGGGGAGGAGCGGTTCATTACGGGGATGAAGACATGGATGTCGTTCGCGAAGATTGGTCAGGCTACGCCACAACATTTATTTTCAAATGATCAAAACTTGTTTGGTTGAAGGCAATGTAATGTCGATTCAATATTTTTGTAAACTTTAAACGTCTCGGATTAGTTTGTAATTTGATAAATATGGCCGGATTATATAATGAAATGATGTTTTTGTTATTAGTTTGCAAATTATTTTGCATATAATAAAATGACTATAAATCCAGGAGGGTAAATATGTAATTTTACAAAAAAAAAAAATTTAGATTAATAAATTATGACACGCAAAAGAACGTCATAAAATTCTGTCATAATATATGTCGAAAAAATGTCAACAAAAACTGTCATAAAAATGTGTCATTAAAAAGTGTCATAACGCGTGTCAATAAATGTTGTCATAAATGTGTGTCATAAACAGATGACACGCGAAAATATGTCATCTTAAATTTATGACACCGCCATCCTTGACGTTTTTTTTCTTGTCATCAGACCCTTTTCTTGACACGCAATGCGTGTCAAGAAAGGCCTTTTTTTCTAGTAGTGTGAGTGATCACAAGTGTCGATATTTACACTTCAAACGACTGTCTGATACTTTGACCACGTAATTGATCGACTTAAAATCTAAATTTGAAAATGCAGATTTTCATTTCAAAAAATTCGATTGTTCTAGTCCCAGAGTTGAGAAAATGATTAATACCCAGTTAAAGTACAGACCAAAGGAAGTGAGGAAAAATGGTATTGGGTTTGTGGAAATTCCTCCACCCTTTAATGAAAATTATTCTTCAATTCCCATGTCGGATGAAGAACTGTTGGCTCTTCCTGTGAAAGGATATGGTCCACAAATAGAAGAGCCAACCAGTCGACCATCAAGGGATCAAGTTGAAATCACCAAACTTGAATCAACCCCAATTAGAATCTCTAAACCGAAACACCGACAATCTAAGCAAGAGCAGGCCCCGTCAAAAACTTTTGTCAGGCCTCAGGATGCTTCAAAGCAGACTGAGACGTTAAATTTTGAAAAGAATAAAGAAATTGATAGAGTTTTTGAGGTTAGCAAAGATGAGGTTCCAACTTCAAGTGAGTCAAATGAATCGCTATTTATTTCTAAAGAGTCTAAACTTGAATCAATACAAGTTAATGAACCGATTCCTGCTCAGACCACTCAGCCAGACTCAAGTGTGAACTATGAGTTTGACTTCATGAAACAAAACAGGGAGCTTTGTCTAAAGCAAAGGGCAAACAGAGAAAATAATTTGACCGACTCTCAATCTCACTCAGATGATTCGCCAGTGACTGAACCTGAATCTGACTCTGATCCATACTCAGGCGACACCAAAGAATCTAGCTATCAGTCATGTGAAACAACTGAATCATCTGAGGACATGTCCGAATTGAATGAATCTGTTTCTGTGCCTATTCCAAATTCATTTGATTCAGATAAGGAGAGCTCAGAATCATCTGAATCTCCTGCGTCTTCTATAGCTGACAATTTCTCTACCAAAAATTGCTATGATGTTTCTGATGATGTGAATGTTACTAATTCGATTGATTCTTGTGAAGAAAATTTAATTATTGAGGATTGGGTAGATGATGGGGATGAAGTCGATGACTCTGATTCACTTGCATTAAATAATAACAATCAGAGAAATAATTTATCAATTTCTGCTAAAGACAAAAATTTTTGTGTGGGCTCGTTTGTTTTGAGCATAAAATCTTGTGACATGTCGTCTGACTCTTTGTTTGATCATTCAGATTCTGTTATTTTGTCAAATGCTTGTGATACAACGAAAAATATTTTGGTTAAACAAACAAGTACGGGTAGGACTGTGAAATATCTTCCACCAAAACATGTTTTACCAAAATATGAAAATCAGAACTTTTCAAATCAAGGAAAAAGGTATTCAAAAACAGCATCACACAGGTATCGAGCTATAAACAAATCTTTTGAATCCGGAGAGTCTGCAAGATCTCAGGGGGATCCACCTGTGAAGCGTCAGATATGCTACACATGTGGAATCCCAGGACACATTGCCAGAAATTGTAAAACAAATCTGAAAACTTTTGCAAGTTGAAAACATCAGAAGGCTCCAAACGGGAACCATAATTATCCCAAGCTGATGAAGGTTGAGAAACCTAAGGCAATGCGGAATGACAAATCCAAGGTGAAGCATTCTGATGGTAATTGGAATAGAAATAAGCGGCTCAAACAGTTGGGTAAGAGACCTAAACATCAGATTAAAACTTACAAGGCATCATCCAATTCCAAAGAAAAGATGGTTTCAAAAAACAAATTCCACTGGAAACCAAAATGTTCTATTCCAAACTCTTCCCCGTCCGTCGGTTCTTCTTGTTCTGTAAATGATATATCTAATCTATGTGCTACTGTTTCAACTGCCAACATGCACCGGATGAAAGTCCAGTACATGGATAACAACGGTCTACCCAAAACTACTATGGCTTGGGTACCAACAACTAACTGATCCCGCATCATGTGCAGGAACGACTGTGGAGGACTATCATTCGTCTTTGGTACATAGATAACGACTGTTCAAGGCACATGACAGGAGACTTATCCCAGCTTACTGATGTGGAATTTTTCAATGGTGGATTTGTCTCATTTGCGGGAGGTGAGAAGGGTCAAATAAGTCAAAGGGGAGCGGTAAGAAATGGTGCTCTTCAATTTAATAAAGTAAACTATGTTCCTGAATTGAAGCATAGTTTACTAAGCGTTTCACAAATCTGTGATAATGGCTACTCAACTCATTTTACTGATAAAGGATGTTTGATATTGAAACCTGGAGTTGTGATTCCAGAAGAATGGGTGTTATTAAAGTCTGAACGTCGAGGAAATGCTTATGTCATCAATATGAACAAACCTCCATCTGAAAACGTTACATGTCTTTTCTCAAAAGTCTCTCAAAACAATGCCATTCTATGGCATCGTCGTCTTGGACATGCAAATGCTAAAAACTTAAACCGAGTTGCTAAACTGGGACTGGTAAAAGACTTGCCAATACGTGATTTTATAACAATTGAAAAATGTGTTGCATGTGCCAGAGGAAAGCATCATCGAAAACCACATCATCCTAAGTTAGTAAACACTATTGATTCTCTGTTGTAGCTACTTTATATGGACCTATTTGGTCCAGTGAATGTGCTCGGTATTTCTCGCAAAGCTTACTGTTTAGTAATAACTGATGATTACTCACGTTTTACTTGGGTTTTCTTTCTGGCTAACAAGAGTGAAACTGCAGCAATAATCAAACAGTTTGTCGTATTAATGGAGAATCAGACCAACTTGAAGGTAAAAGGCATTCGTTGTGACAATGGAACTGAGTTCAAGAATGCAGAGTTAAACCATTACTGTGATCAGAAAGGGATTGCACGTCAATTCAGTTCAACAAGGACGTCACAGCAGAATGGAGTCGCTGAAAGAAGGAATCGCACTCTGATTGAAGCTACTCGCACAATGTTGTGTGACTCATAGCTTCTGACTTTCTTCTGGGCAGAGGCTGTGAACACAACCTGTTATTTGCAAAACCGAGTTCTGGTCAACAAAGCACGAATGAAGACGCCCTACGAAGTGCTATTTGGAACTAAACCCTCCGTTAAGCATTTTCGTGCTTTTGGTTGTCCGTGCACCTTGTTGCATTTGGACGCTACACCAAAGTTTGATGCAAAAGCTGACGACTGCTATCTTGTCGGGCTCTACAGGTTCTTCCATATACGCTACTGGAACCTCATCCTCTTTGGTTAATGATGCAGAGGATGAGGGGGATGCTTTACCTAGATCCTCATCAACACAACAACATTCGGTTTCCACCGAACCATCCATTCCCACTATGGATCTTGTGCAACAGGTAGATGACGGAGATTTGTCTTCTGATACCTTAGTTCCTGCTTTCTATGATCCCATACATCTTGAATGCATGCATGGTGGAGCACGGTGGAGCACAATGATGAGGACGAAGCTGATGCTGACACCGTGGAAGGGACTGCAAGCGGTAATATTACGCCCCTACTTGGAGATTCTTCAGTTCCAGACAGAGCCATTCCTACAAGCATTCAACGAGATGACTCATTGGAAAATATTATCGGTCCTGTGGATGCGGGTGTCTTAACAAGGAGTCAAACTGGCGACATCAACAAATGCTTGTACTCGTGCTTCATCTCACAAATTGAGCCAAAATCTACTGCTGTGGCCATTCAAGAATCAAGCTGGGTTGATGCAATGCAAGATGAACTTAATCAGTTTGAGAAGCTAAAGGTTTGGAAGTTAGTAGAGCTGCCTCCGGGAAAGCGACCTCTTGGAACAAGATGGGTTTATCAAAACAAAAGAGATGACAGTGGGGTAATTGTACTAAACAAAGCTAGATTAGTTGTGCAAGGGTTCAGGCAAATTGAGGGTTTAGATTATGATGAAGTATATGCCCCGGTTGCGAGATTAGAAGCTATACGAATATTTCTTGCTTACGCCTCGTTCAAGGGATTTACTGTTTATCAGATGGACGTCAAGACAACATTTCTCTATGGAACTGTCAAAGAAGAGATTTATGTTGGTCAACCACCGGGCTTCACAAATCCAAAATATCCAAAGCATGTGTACAAATTAGACAAAGCTTTATATGGGTTACATCAGGCACCTCGTGCTTGGTATGCTACCTTGACTGAACATTTGCTCGCCAATGGATACACCCGTGGTGTTATTGATCAGACCTTATTCGTCAAGACGGTGGATGAAGATCGTACACTGGTGCAGATCTATGTGGACGACATCATTTTTGGTTCCACTAGTGATGCACTATGCAGGGAGTTTGAAGAGGTGATGAAGAAGCAGTTTGAAATGAGTGCTCTAGGTGAAATGACCTTTTTCTTAGGTCTGCAAGTTCGTCAAAACTCGAAGGGTATCTTGATTCACCAAGGGAAATATGTGGATGACATTATTGCAAAATTCAGCTTCAATGATGTAACCAACACCCCAATGTCTGAGAGACTAGGTCTGACTCAAGATCTGGAAGGAGAAGCCGTGGAAGAAACACTGTATTGTTCAATGATTGGATCACTAATGTACCTGACTGCTAGCAGACCTGACATCATGTTTGCTGTGTGTCAGTGCGCACGTTATCAGGCTAATCCTAAAACTTCTCATTTAAATGTTGTTAAGAGAATTTTTAGATACCTTAAGGGGAAACCCAGATTTGGTCTTTGGTATCCTAAGGATTCTCTCTTTGAATTACATGCTTTTTCTGACAGCGATTTTGGAGGTTGTGACATTGACAGGAAATCCACTTCTGCTGGATGTCAATTTTTAGGCGATCGGCTTATTGCATGGCAATGTAAAAAACAGCAAACAGTCTCCGTCTCAACAGCGGAAGCTGAATATGTTGCTGCTTCAGCATGATGTTCTCAGTGATCTGGATACAACATCAGCTGGTGGATTACGGTTTGGATTTCTCTCTTACTCCTATTTATCGTGATAATGATGCAGTTATCCAAATTGTGAAAAATCCAGTTCAATTTTCAAAAGTAAAACACATTGCCATAAAAGAAAATTTCATCCGAGACTCTTTTAACCAAGGTTTAATTGTACCTACACGCATTCACACTGACAACAATGTTGCAGATCTTTTTACAAAACTTGTTGATCGAGCTTACTTTGAAGCTCTTTCTGACCTGCTCAAGATGGTCCATTTCGAGGACTGAACTGGTATTCGTAGTTAAAAAAAATAAAAAAATAATAAAATTTCTTAGTTTTAGGTTTGTAAATTTGTTCTTTAAATTCTTAATTTTAAGCACAAATTTAGGGGGATGTATCCTAAGAAAAGATCAAAACATTTTTGTTGTCAAAAACGAGAGATGAAATGAACTTTCACAGTTGGATTAAGGCTGACTCATGTAAGACGTGTATCAAAACAGTTTGGCTCTAGTGTGATGTGCTGGTAGGCTTGGTCCTGATGGCTGAAACGCAAATGATTCTTGTGAAGCACTTAAAGATAAGACACGACCTCAGTAAGGAACATCACTTGGAATCAGGTACAACTTCTATTTGAATGCGCGTGTGATGTCCCGAAGCATAACACTGTGGTCTAGGTCTGAAACCTTTTCTGAAAAACTAATGTATCTCCTCTGTTTTGTGTAAGCAAAGACCTGGAGATGCTAGGTAACGAAAGCTTTTGCTGCATCCAGATATATGCTGACCTAGTTATTCGTTGTCGCGTTGTAGATCATTTTTCACCAAAAAGAGACCTTAGTGTCCAAAGATGTCCTGGCTGCTCCTCTGCTGCATCCAGATATATGCTGACCTGGACACAGTCAGGATGTCATAAAAGAGACCCTCTAGAGTCCAAAACCCAAAGCCCTCGTCATTTGAGAAATCATCTGACTTGTATATATTACTCTGAATCTCTCATTGATCTATTCTTTTCTTCTCTCAATCTAGTCCCAGTCAAGGTTTCAAAATCTAGAACAGATACTATGAAAAATATGTGGTAGGGAAACTGCTTGCATGATAGAATGTACCACTTGATATTAAAGATTTGATTGTGACTTGCTTGAGTGTTCGTAATTAATACACCAAATCATGATAAATGATGTCACAGATCATCATACAAGAAGGCCTAAGGAAATAAGTTTAAGGGGACAAATATACTGGCAATTGCTAAAACCAACTTAAGTAGATTAGAGTCGATAAGTGAAGCTCAGCCCGAAACTCAGTGATTTGATCTCGTGACAAAAATATTGTATAAATTTCTCGTTTAATTATTTTTGACAAAGTTTCTATTAGACCAGTTCACGATCTGACTTGGACCCGGTTGCAAAACACACCTCGAAAATTTTAAATGGGGTTTGGGATCCGAGATGGGCCCACCACACGGTTGGTGGGCCACACAAATCTTGGTTTACACAAAAGGGGGGGGGATGTGTTCTCTCTCAAAAGTCACAAAACTAAAACTTTGCTCTCAACTTTTCTCACACACACATTCGCCCACCGGAGAATCTTCTCTTGTTTATCGAAGCTTTCAAAAGATCAAGAAGGTAAATCCCTGAAATAACGTTTCTTGGTTTGGGAATAGTGTCTTTTGTTGATTTGTAGGTGTGAAAGCATGATATAGGCCAAGGAATGATCAATGGCGATGATAATGGTGGAGTTTGATTGGTCCAGACGGCGGCGCATGAGCCTCACGCGCCTGGAGAATCGAGTTCGAGTGGCGCGTGGCCTTTACGCATCTGGAATTTGAACTCATATGAGGGAAAATTACCAAAATGCCGTTGAACACCTGTGTAAATTGACAATACTGCCCTCGAACACTATCTCTTTGGTCGAACTCATCTGACATTTACAGATTTGCCCTCGAACACAGATGGAGTTTGACCGGAATACCCTTAAACACAGATGGATATTGACCAAAGTGCCCTCGAACACACCTCACCACCTCGAACACACATGCCTTTTTACCAAAATGCCCTCGAACACTCTCATATGACTCTAACACACAAATTGGACCTCGAACACACTTGTATTTGGGCTGTTTGTTGACTCGAAACCCACATGGGTCTTAAGCAACTGCAAAGATGGACCTGAACATGTTTTTGAAATCTAAAAGAGGGGGCCCATAAAACTATTTTTAAGTTCTTAAAATTTTGACGGTTAAGCTTTGGTGTCTAATCCAATTTGTTTTGTGCAGAAATGACCGCTCCTTATGTGCCAACGTTCTAGAACAATCATAATGTGGTGTGCTATCTGTCTGATCCTCCCGAGGAGCATATGCAGGAGTTCAAGTCCTTGATAGTGGGTCTTAACACCTGTAGAGTTGCACATGCTATGAGAGAAAATCCAGTTGTTCTCACTGACTAGATCACTAAATTTTGGGACAACGCAGTGGCTAAAAAGACAGGCACTTTGATTCGCTCAAGGGTTCGAGGAACTAAGGTGGCTATTTCAAAACAAGATGTTCGAGACATATTACTTTTTGGTGACTCTCCAAATGATCCTGTTAGTTTTTCAAAGGATCAACTTATTCCCGTGCTGAAAAAGATGGGGTATGAAGGTGAATTGTCAGTACCACCATACTTGAAGAAATTATTTCCGAGCTATTGGAAGCTGTTAGTTCATATGTTTTTGGCAAGTTTGGGTGGCAACAAAAGTGGACAGTATCAGATGGGAGTGAAGTATGCTTCTGGAATAGTGGCGTTGATTGAGGGATGGGATTTCAATTACTCAAAATGTATTTTTGAGGATATGTTGGTAAATGTGAAGACCCTCAACAAGAAGTATTTCTACAAGTTCCCAAGATTTGTGAGATGATTCTGGAGTCCAAGTATCCAAATCTTGAGAGGACAGTTGAAACATATGACAAAAAGTGCATGGCTTCTCAAGTCTTTGGATTAATAAGACAGGTTCGTAAAGACTCAAGGCAGATTTTTGAAGGAAAATTTCCACTGGTTAAGTTTGGAAAATTTAGTGAAATTATTGAAGAAGCATCAGCCACTCCATCTGCACTTGTGGCTGAAGAACATGATGTTCAGATTATCGAGCCTTCACCTGCTGAACAACGTTTACCCCCTGAGAATGTGGATTTGACTGAGGTTGAGAGTGAGGATGAGGAGGTGGTACAGAAAGATGAAAGGGCTGCAGGTGATGATGAGGAACAGTTTGAAAATTTTGATTTTGATGACTTGAATGACGAGGAGATTGATGATTTTATTATTGAGAATGCTGAAGTAAAATCAGTGTCTGAAGCTGAGAGAGGATTGGTTGAAGAAGAGATCATGACTGAAGTTCCCAACACTGCTGCCTCTGAGGTTGCTATTCATCAAGCAGATGTTCTTTCGAATATACTGAATACTGTCCGTGAAGCTGAACAAAGGATTCCTCTATCTGATGTTACAGTTGAGACACCTGTTGATGTTGAAGTTCCTGAAGAACCTAATGCTGATTTGAGACCTAGAAAGAGAAGCAAAAGAGATCCCAGACTAACTGCTGCTGCTAGTATTGTTTCTAATGTTTCAGTTCCTATTGCTGAAACTACTACTACTGCTGCTGATGTTATTATGACTACTGCTGATGTTGCTACCAACCATCCTGTTGGTATTATTAGTTCCACCACAGTACCTGCCACTGCAACTGAATCATTTTCTCAGTTCATGAGCAAGGCACCAATCACAGGAAGAATAAATGAAGAAGTTGGATCTTCTGGTGCATCTGGCTCAAGCAAGGTGTTGTTTGATGAGGAAGCTTTTCAGAGAGCTCAGATGGCTTATTTGGTTGACAAAGAAAGTGGAAGACATGTGGATGTTGAATTTTTAACAACTAAAGAGAGAGAGAGGCAAGTAAGGAAGGAATTGATAGTGATGAAGATATTTTCGCTGAAGTTGATGTTCATAAACTGCAGACACGAGTCTTGAAGTTGGAGACTGAAAACCTTTGGCTCACCGCTCAAGTACAGAGTTTGATGGAGACTGTCACTGAGAAGAGTCAAAAGATTAATGAGTTGGAGTCAGGATTGGGCGATGTTTCAGCTAGATTGCTTAACTTGACGCAGAAATTAGAAAATAAGTTTGGAAAGGAGTTTTCAGAAACGTCATCATTTGTGGAGAAGGTTATGACTCCTGCTGAGCGTGAAAGATCACAAAAGGAGCATGAAGAACATAGGAAGAAGTATTATGAAGATCAAGTCCATCGTGTGCGAGATCGTCGTCCAGGGAGTACATATGTTCTTAAGAATACAGCTGAACCATCTCTTGATCCTATGGAAGAGCATCCTGAAAGATTCGTGACAACTACTAGGGATCGGTTTGATACCTATGGAAATCAAACAGGGATAGATTGCTGGAGATACAATGATGATAAAGGAGTATTCGTTGTTCATAGAGGAAATGGAGCAGTTGAATACTATGCTTCTACCACTGCGTTCAATTACTGGACCAAGATTGATCTGGCAAAACTTGCAAGAGCTCCTTTCATAAATCAAGTAAGAAATCCTCGAAATAGGATTGTAAGCACTTTTCATAAGAAGATTCAAGAGCAAGCAAAGGTGAATTTTAGAGATATGAAGACTGCAAGTTCACTACTGGTGGAGTATAAAGATGTGCTAACTTCAGATGGAAAGCCATTCAAGATAGTTCAGTGGCCACCTATTGACAAGATGAAGACCATACCTTTGTCTAAGCCAATGGACAGAGGATGTTTGAAAGATATGAGGTTCTGGGTTTATGATCCTACTTCTCGATCTGCAGTGATTGTTTGTGATAGTGACGAACTAAGAGTTTTTGATGCTAAAGATCTGATGAGTCTGCATTCTGAAGATATTCAAGTTCTAGTGAAACATCAGATTCAGTGTGATCCCACGTATGAAGCTTGTGCACAATCGTTCACTGGTGCAGTGGCTCAGATAGCAAGACTTGGATTAGAGGCAGATCACAGAGGAAGAGTGGAAACTGGATTGTTTGGTCCATATGTAGGAAAATCGGCTGAAGAATGGAAGAAGGCTTTAGATAAAAAGAAAAAGAGCTCCAAGAAGCGCAGTAAGAAGCAGTAGTAACTTACCAAGCCAACACAAACCTAGGGGGATATTGTTGGGCTAGATTTAGAGGTTTGTGTTTGTCTTGGGTTATGTGGTAGTGGGTTCGGCCTTGTTGGCCCATATATGATGACCGCCTATGTTTACTATAAGTAGGGGTTTCATTGTTTGTTTTGGGTTGGCTAGTGTTTTGATTGTTTTAATCGTGTACCAGACGGTTCTTAGAAACTGTGTGCACTTTGTTAATCGAATCATTATATTTCAAGTTTCTTCTTTGTTCTTTACATACAATCATTGTTTCCGCCTTTGTTTGTGTGTGTGTTTTGATACCCGGAGAGGATTCTGGACTTACAATATCTTTTAATTTCTGGTCCATTTGTTTAAGATGATTATGATATGTTTATATTCAGTTGTTTGTTTCTTATCCGAAAGCACAAGTTTAGGGTTAGCATTTCTGTTTCTGAATGTGAATTGAATGTAATTATGTATTGTTTGTTTGTTTGAATGTTTATACGAGTTGAAATGAAGCTCAATTGTTTTTTTCTACCAAATTTTTTGTATCTGAACGTATATTGAGCATAATTGTGATATGTTTGTTATGTTTTCTACTAAAGGTTTGTGTTTATATGAATTGAAACGAAACTCAATTTTTTTGGTTTTGATCCAAAAACACAAATTCATGGTTACACCTGTTCTACTGAAATTTTTGTTTTCGAATGTGAATTGAACGTGATTCTGATTTGATTCATTGTTTGGGATGTTGTTCATCCTACACCACCTAAGGTATTATTATATCCGCTTATGTTTCTTCATATTTGTCTGATTTTTTTGGTGTTTTGATTTGTATGTCTTTATTTCTATTGTCGTTGGGTTTGGAAAGAAAGAATTAAAGGTTTATTTAAATACATGTCAAGAAGAAGAAGAAGAAAATAGTAGCTCAAGCTCTGATTTGAATGAAGAACATATCACTAGCTTTGATGATTTATCTTTTCCTTCTTCTGTAGATGGAAACACTGACAAGAACATGGTTGAACCCACATGTTCTAAAGATTTAGACAAATTGGAGAAACATGGGCCAACAGGTCTCTTTGGTTGGTTTGTTTGTTTGTTAAATTTCTAATTTTTGATGATTTTTTTTTTGTTTATATTTGATTTGGGGCTTTTTCTATGTGTTTACTTGTTGGTTTTTATAATTACTATGAGGTTTTCTAGGTGTTTGATGAAATGTTAATTGTGTTACAAGTGAAGCAGTTGTTAAGTTTTCCTTTGTTTTATGATGTTTACCTTTGCCTTTGATTTAGGGCTTCTTCTATGTGTTTGCCAAATGTGTTGCAGGGTGGTTGGATGTGCAATTTGGAATTGAGTGATCAAATAATCACTTTTAAACCCACTTCCATACATCAGTTTATAAGTTTAACAATTCTTAGTTGTTAGCATCACCCTCCATTGTTTAAAAAAACAGTTGAAGCTCGCGCCTCGAGGTAAGGCACTATTTACTCTTTTCGTTTGTTTACTAATATTAGATTTTTCAACCCTGAGACGCTCCCAGGATATAATCTAGTTTTAAATATTTTGAAGATTATTATGGTTATGATGATACTGTATGTTATTTATTAGTTATTACAATTTAGCATATTGTAGATTTTATAAAATATAAAACTATAAAAGAAAGTAAAAGTATATATACATGCAAATCCCAATGGGTATATTCGATACCCGTGGGTATTCTCTATACCCGGTGAGTAATACCTGACGGGTAATGAGACTGATATGAGATGAGATGAGATGAGATTTATAACCAAGTATGGGTATTGTATTAGCCAAATCCGACCCATTGTCATACCTAGCAGAAAGTCTAAGACAAACAACCGACACTAAACATACGATTTGATTTAAGATATAGTGCGCTTTGGCCGACTAAATTGCCGTGTCGGCATTGGGTTTTCATCCGGGTCAGTTAGTTGGGTTTGGTAGGGGTGAACCGAGTTGAGTGTGGGCTGGGCTTGAGAGTGTAGGTGGGCTTGTGTGCAGGTTTTGTTATGGTTGGTGTTGGTGTTGTAGTTCATTGTTGTTGTTGTTGCTGCTGTTTACTGTTATTGTTGTGGTTTGAGATAACGACCCGAAAAGGAAACTAAATCATGCCTTTTGTTTTGAGAATCTAGAAAAAAATATAGTATTTGTTATTATTACTAAAAATATATATATATAATAAGGGCTTTAACTAAATAAATTTCTTATTTAATCAGCTTTAATAAATCTTATTTATAAGTATAGTTTACTAGCTTTATACCCCGAGAGCATCCAGGGGTTGAAAAATTTCAAACTGAAGATCAATTATATGAAAGCATACATTACCTGAGTATTATTTTTGACACTCATCATCAAGACAGAGAGAGGCCCAGTGTTGAACTCCTCCTCCTCAATCTTAGTTTGTATCAGTTATTACCATACAATTAAACCATTTAAAATCATATATGCATAGTTTAATAAAAAAAATAGATTCTAACTAAAATCAAGCTATGAATTAAAACTAAAAGCACTTACATGTGCATCTTCCTCCATTGGCCGACTACAAAATCAAAAACAAAAACAAAGTAAATCAAACACTAGTAGTACCATTACTAAAATTAACAAATGAAAGGAAGGAAATTGGGGACATAAATCAACAGACCTGAAGTAAAGAAGCGATTTTGAAGGCAATATCGGTGGGAATCGAGTTATGTATGGACTGATTGTTCAGCGTCCTTAACTCAAAAACAAAGTAAATTAAACAGTATTAGTACCATCAGCTTTGTATTTATGGCGAAAAAAGCTACATGCATCTAATAAGCGGTCTATCAAGTGGTCGAGGCACAAGTTCCCAAGTGTCATTGTCCTGCAAAGCACTAAATTCGGATTGCATGGCATTTAACCAATTTGGGTCGACAAAAGCTTGGGAATAAGACTTGGGGACAAGTGATATTGTTTTGGTGGTAACTGGTAAGTATATGTTTAGGTTTGCACCAGGTCAACATGGGATGGTGGTTCGTGGGAGGAATAGGTTGTGAGGTAGGGACAGTAGAAGCTGCCGAAGCAGCAGGTGGTACGGCAGACGTGGGGGCAGGCTCGGGATGGGTTGTTGCAGGTGGGACCAGGTGGGTAGACTGAGGTGGGCGGTGGGTTGGGCAGGCCGAGGTCGACAGGTATAATATTGGGTAAAAGGAGAGGTGGTGTGCAAAGGGGGATTGGGTCGGACCGTGGTAGGGGAGAGAATGCAAAGTCTGGTGGGAGATCGTCTAGGAAGGCATAGGATGTGGTGGGTGTAGGGATAGTATACGGGAAGGTATGTTCGTCAAAGGTGGCGTGACGAGAGATGGATACCTTTCCGGTGGTCGGGTCAAAGCATCTGTACCCTCGAAAGTCAAGTGGGTACCCGAGAAAGATACATCAGATGGATCGGGGGTGAAGACGGTGAGGTTGAGTGGCGGAAGTGTTCGGGTAGCATACGCACCTGAAAACACGAAGGTGGTCATAAGTGGGTATAACTATATAAAACATAATAATATGATGGAACTTAAAAATATTACAAGATCTAAAAATACATCTTTAAAGACACTAACTTTAAAAGTCTAAAAATGGACAAAATGGACATTATGGACTTAACACACCAAATATACATATTATTAACCCTAATAAGATGATATTGGACTATTATTTGTGTTGGAACATAATAATAATTCATATTGACAAAGTTGATAAAAACAAGTTTAGTAGTTTTGTGTAAAATTGTCATTTTTGAAAGATCTAGGTAGAAAAAGTTACTTTTTGAAAGTTAAAAAAATTATTTTGTAACTTTAAAAGTTAAGGGGTATAAAATGACATTTTAGAAACTTAGATCTAAGAATGTGACTTTGGAAAGTTAGGCGTTAAAAATAGAAGATGTTAACTTTCCAATGTTGTTTTGTGAAAACTTAGTAAACTTACAAAAATGTGTTTTTATAAAATATAGATTTTCAAACATGATGGAAAATTATACAAACAATGGTTTTTATAAAAATTTGGTAACTTGAAGACTTGGTAAAATTTTGTGAAAAAGTGAACACTTTTGTATATATGGGAATATAAAAGTGTTAGAGTATTTTGTGTAAATAATCATGTCTTGATTTTGAAACTAAAAATATTATTTATAAAGTTTCAAGTAAAATATGTAGAAATTAAAGGTTGATTAATTTCAAGAAAACATATTGTTGGAAACTTTAGGAAAAATAACAAAAGTATATATTTTGGAAGTAGGAAAAATAACGTTACAACGACAAGTAACTTGTATTATTCGGGACATGAAAATGTATAAATACAATTGATCAATGTAACGTATTTATATCACGGCGTG
The DNA here is from genome assembly GCA_028751855.1 of Ambrosia trifida. Classification (NCBI taxonomy): domain Eukaryota; kingdom Viridiplantae; phylum Streptophyta; class Magnoliopsida; order Asterales; family Asteraceae; genus Ambrosia; species Ambrosia trifida. Next base: position 213,751,032 of record CM054122.1, on the reverse strand, counting down.
TTAACGGACAAAAATGTAAAACGAACGAATAATTATATATTTTATAACTTCCTACGAGATATGTATATATGTTATTGCGTCTAAATGTGGAAATGAAAACATATATTTTATGAACTAACATATATAATTTGGGTGAGAATACACAACACTTTCCTAAGTGTTTGAAATCTATTCATGAGAGGATTAGCGTAAACTATCTATAAAGATTTCACGTTTAAAACAAGTTTACGGACTTGACAATATAAAATATGTTATCGAGTCGACAAGATCTTAGTATATTTATTTAATGGGAAAGTAGATATACGCTAAAGTGAGTCGGGTCGAGTGTTGAAAATGTAACATCGATCGATAAGATCCTAGTATAAGTATTTAATGGGAAAATAATTATACGGTAAAGTAAGTCGAGTCGATGATAATGTAAAACGAGTTAATTAATAACGGAAATATAAGTGTAACTTATAGCGAGGGTAATCCATCACCAATGGACCTAGGATAGACGTTTAATTAAATGGGGAATTGAACTAAATAGTGGTGTTGGGAGTTGGGCGTACAACTTGCCGAAACACACGCGCTATAGACTTAGTGATTTATACGTCTAGGACATTTGTAGGTGTTTGACCTAGGACAAGCTATTCTCTAAGTTTGGATTTGCTTACTTTGCTTGAGGTGAGTTTCACGGCCCTATTTTACTGTTTTTATTTTCGGGGGAAAGATATGTTGTGTTAGGGAAATATGTGATATGTTGAATACTTGAGTTTGTTGTTCGCCACTCGGGATGAGTCCTCACTACTGTAACCATTTATTTGTGTGTATGTGTGAAATCGAAAACCGAAGAAATATTTGAATAGTACTATTGGTGCCTGACAAGGCCCACCCCTAATCGATAACGTTGATTATGCAACTGTGTATGCTAGGGGTGCACGTATTCTGAGCTAAGTTGTTATTTTCCGAGAAACAACTATGAGCGAGGCATTGCTAGTCTTGGTTTGGTTATGGGCTCAAGTAGATTGTAGGAACTTGCAACTCCTACAATAGTCACTACTTGTGTTTATTTCCTAAAAATGTTGGTGTTAAAATGTTTTGTAAAACTAAAACCTGTGAGCTCACCAATATTTATATATTGACGATTTTAACATATCTTTCAGGTAACTGATTGCTGGAGGGTCACATGGCTAGAATTAGGCGGGGATCTCCTATAACGTCGGGTATTTTGATGGGTTTTACTTTTATTTTCCATGGGTTGGAATATAATAGTGAAACCTCTACTTTTGAATTTAAACTATGTTGTTAAGTATGTATGAACATGAAAACTCATTTCGACGTGTTGAATAAATGATCATTTTTATTAATTACTTATAGTTTGTGTTTATGTTGGTTTGATGCTCTTCGAACGTCGCGCCACGTGTTTCCGCCATTGGCGTGGTGTGACAGTGTCTTACATAAAAACTAGTGGGAAACCCGTGCGTTGTGGCGGGACAGTTAAACCGAACAAAAAATAGACGAAAAAACGTTGAATCATGCACATGTATGGCGGCGCATTAACTTGCCATATTAAAAAAAAGTTAAAAATCATCATAAAAAAGCTAAGTAAGTCGAAACCATAATAAATCCACATAAAAAAGGAAAAACTACAAAAAAGTTTAATGACTTGTTTGCCTCTTCTTAGATGACTTGTACAATATCACATCCAATTTTGTTTTAAACGAAACTTACATTGAAATGTATATAAAAATATAACCAATAAAGGAAGTTCGGCTTTCTCTTTCTTCTAAACACAAGATGATATTATCAAAAACAATAAATTTGACCTATTTAATATAAAAGGATTTAAGGAAAAATATAAAAGAACATTGTTGATCTATAAATAATAAAACTTTACGTTGTTTAGCAGGGTAAGCTCGATTTAGCTCACAATATGTCAAATTATTCATGCACTAGATATTTCCTAAAAGACTTTAATACCTAAAAGTTTAGTAACATTGTTATGAATAATAATAGATATACTAACTTTTATAAAGTACCTAATTGTATATAAAATATTATAATAAAACATGTAGCAGTATAAGAAGTCTTTTTTACATGTTTTCCATTTAATATGTTGAAAGAAATTGTAGAAATAAATGTCATGACCTATCATAAACATGTCTCTTGACTTCATTTAGATTAAAGACAAAATTACAATTTTTGTCCTTTATGAAGGCCAAAATTATAGATCAAGTCCTTTAAAACTTTAAATTTCAGTCTCTGTCCTTTATATGAAAAGTTGTCACGCCGTTTGTCCTTTATACTTAACCTCGTTAATAAACACAGTTAAGTCATCCCATGTGCATTGTACGTGAGGGTATTAACGTAATTTCACCCTTTTTATCCCATTTAAAGCCCTGATATTTTACCCCCATCTGTAAATCATCTTCCCCATTTAAAGCCCTTATATTTTACCCCCACTTGTAAATCATCTTCCCCATTTAAAGCCCTGATATTTTACCCGCACCTGTTAAGTCATCCATTCGGTTTGGAATTACCCCTTAAAATATTTTTTTATAAAATGCTACCCCTTGTTTTATTTTCTGGATCCGCCACTGTACATGATAGACGTAAGGTTGTCAATAGCTACATCTCCTCAGTCCCTATCTTAGCTTTCCTATTTGTGAGATTTACTGAGTATGATGATAATGATGATTCAACATGTGTTTGAATCCGGGTTTGCACCGCGTCAAATAATATTTCTTTAATATACAAAATACCTTTTTAAACATCAGTTTTTAATAAGTATCCACATAACCAATGTTTTTAAACCTGGACCAGATCGGGAAACGGACCCCCGACTGGTTCGGGTTGCTATTTTGGACCGCTAAACAAAGGACCGATAATTGATCTGGTGACCCGGCCGGTCGGACCGGGATTTAAGAGGTTGAACTAATTTTTTTTTTTTTTTGGGTTTTGGTTTGTTTTTTGGGCTGGTTCATTGAGCCAGTCAGGACTCCGATTCGACATTCAGTCCGGTTCTAAAAACATTGCACATAACCCTAAACTTATTTTGCTCTCTTGACTCAACACTACAAGAAAAGTTAGCAATAGAGGCGACTTTTGTCGCCTCTATTGCGCCATTTAGTCGTCGCTAAAGGCAATAGAGGCGACTTGTCGTCCCTATTGGGTCGCCCCTAAAGGTTAGTCGCTATTGCTCATTTTTTCGTCGCTATTGAAAGCCGCCTCTAAAGCTTTTCGTCGCTAATACTAATAGAACAATAGAGGCGAATTTTGTCGCCTCTATTTCTTTTCGTCACTAGTATTTCTGGAGGAAAAGAGGCGACTTTTGTCGCCTCTATTGGCTTTTTTTTTTTTTTGCTATTTTTCCAATTTTCTTTTCCTGTTTCAAACCTGTTAAAAACCTGCTATTTTCCGGTTACGGCAAACCATAATAACATATATCACATAGCACTACAATCATCCTAACACAAATCATTTACCAACCCACATAACACTACAATCATCCTAACACAAATTGTTTTACAACATAACTATGTCAAATCAAGATCATCGCCGCTACCATAATCCTCGCTTCCATCATCGCCATTGTCATCTTCACCGGTATCATCGGTTTCTTCACTTAAAAAGGTTTTGAGTTCAGCTCGAAATTCCTTGTTCTTAAACATCTCTTTGAAATAGCTCTACAAAAATATTAAAGTTAACCATATATTTTAGCCACTCATTTCTTGGCTTTCATCAAATAGGGCACATAATAGGCAACCTACCAGTAACTAAATGTTACTAAATCTGCATTTGTTAAAATTAAAGGTAAGCTAATGTTCATATGTTGTTAATCTATGCTGCAGTTGGGTGCTCTTATTAATGACTCTGTTGGTGTTATATCGACAAACACAGCAGCTGTACAACTAGCATATGCACGCGCAAAGCCCTGGTCAGTTTCTCAGCAGTTGGGTGCTCTTCTTCTAGTTTGTATTTTACATGCTCTCTGTAAAGTGCCTTTTTATTATGAGAACAAGTGGTTGATGGAAAAAATAAATCAAAAAGTATAATGTGTTGGTTAAGAATATATAATGGGCTGATTGAAGAAAGAAACTAAGTATAATGGTTGGTTAAAAAAAAAAAAAGTATGACGAGTTGATTAAAAACAATAAAATAGAATAATGAGAAGCATGATAAATTGTTGAGAACGACTAGTTTGGTAAGTACTATTAAAACCACACCCATTTGGTAAATTATAATTTTGATCACACCATTTTGACTAAAACCTCCTTCATCAGTATACTAAAAAAGATGATTACAACATAAAAAGTTATTTATGCAAATTAAGGACTGTTTCTTTGACCATGGCCTCAACCAAAATCTGAACATGTCAAGAACTATGATATTGTTGATAACTGTGGTTTTGTATGCACAGAATCAACAGCTAGCTACCACTGATCTCTTATGGTGGCGAGGTCTCTTATTGCTAGTGTGTATTATTTTTTGTTATCGCGCCTTTTGTGTTTTGGGCCTGTGGCTTTTTTGGCGCCTTGAGCCTAGGCGATAGGCAAGGCCTTTTCGCCTAGTGCCTTTGGCTGCATAGATTTTTGTGCTTTCATTTGAACTGTATGGTATCTTCAAATGTCAGATGGGTGAATTTATAAAACTTAGCTAATATCAAAACGGGTCAACTGGGTTTCACGAGTCAAATCTTTACAGTTTCAACGAGTCTATTAGAAATTCTAAGCATGTGGAATAGGATTTTATAGGATTAATCCATTACTAAATTGTTTAACACTCATGTTCTTATGCAAACTGATTAAACTAAATATTAACAAAATCACCAAACCAAACTAAACCTCAGGGGCGGACATATAGCATGAGGAGGGGTAACGCCCGCTACCCCTCAACTTTTTCGGCATAGTGCAATTTTTATTTCTTTCTTTACGTTTTTTGTGTTATATTACCCCTGAATTTATATAACGTTATCCGTCAATTTCTTTTAAAACCTAAAATATCCTGAAAGTTTTATTATTAGCCCAAAAAAAAGAAAGATAAAAGTCCATAACTCCATTACCCATTGGCACATTTTATCTATTATATATAAGATTGAAGCCCATAAGGCTTAAGCCCAATTAGTTTGCTTAAAGTTTAAATTGGAAAAAACTAGGGGTGCAAACAAGCCGAATCGAGCTCAAGTTCGTTTAATTTATGAAAGCTCGAAAATCGCTTGATTTGAGCTTTGTTCCTAAAGCTTGAGCTCGGCTTGTAGGTAGCTTTTTCAAGCATGAGCTCGGCTCATTTATTATTTATTAAGTAAATTGTAGTAATTATAATTATTATTTTATATATAATTTAGTTATTTCTCCTAATTTTATAAATAGTAATTTTATTATGTAAATATATATTTAATATATTAATTAAAATTTATATAAATACTGGGCTCGTTTAGGCTCGAGTAGCTTGGCTCGTTTGCACCCTTGGAAAAAAACAAACAAAAAGAAGCAACGTCAAACAGTCGAGAAGAAGCATTAGGCGACCCTGCCTGCACTTGCAACCACCATCGGGACTCACCTTCGCCTCCCTACTTGGCACTCGCGTCTCTGCCTTCTCTGTCCTGCTATAGTGCGACTTTTGCACAATGATTTGGTAGATATGATTGGTTAAAGTATAACATTAAAAAAGGAAAATAATATTTCTTATCTTGTTACTTGTTTAATGAAAGTGTTGATAATCAAGGAGGAATAGATACTTACACACAATGCTCTAATTTGTGCATTCGAAAGAGAAACTTTTGATAAAGCAAAAGCAGACAATGCAATTACTCGTTTTCAAAAACCTAAGAGGAGAAATCTATTAGCTATGTGTATAAATTTATTTATTATCGTATTTTTATTTTTGTTTCGTTTACGTTTGATGAAAGTACGGTAAACAAAATTTTAAACGTTACCCCTGAACTTTTGCTTTAGATCCGCCACTGCTAAACCTCACAGGAAACACAAATCCATCCTACACATTAATTTACACACATACCAAAAACATACTATTATCGGCGACTAAGAACTTTTTAACAAAAACAAATACTTACATGTAGAGGTCTAGCAGTGCTCGGGGGTTGGGATTGTAGATCGGTGCTCCAATAAACACACACTACAAGAATAGGAAACAATTTTAACCAAAATTTAAAGAGAAAAAAAAATTAAAACAAAAACCGTACGTGAACAGCTCGAAAACCAAAACCCTTCACCTGTACACAGAAAGCTTGAGCTTTTTTCAGTTTCTTCAAATCAAAACCCCTTCACCTGCACCAAAAAAAAATAGGTTTTTGCAAATCAAAACCCCTTCACCTACACCAAAAAAATCCTTACACGGACTGAAAGCACCGGTGAGAAGGGGTGCCGGTGAGAAAGGAGAAGAGGGAGGTGAAGGCCGGTGACGGTACTGATTTGGTGGCGTCGAAGTGGTGAGGTGAGACCGGTGACACTGTGGTTCCGAAGTGGTGGGGTGAGGGTGGAGTGAAAGAAATGAGGAAGAAGTGGAGGAGCAGAGAATTGGAGTGTGCACTTGCAGGTCGAGAGAAAGGAGCAGAGAATTGGAATTGGAGGGAAAGAAATGTGGAAGAAAGGTAAATGGCGCCTTTTTGATGAAAACGGATTATTAGCGGCGACAAACACGTCGCCTCTATTGATACAACACGTATGATTCAATAACAGCCCTTGGATCCATCATCTTAATCAACGGTGCTAAATCGTTTAAGAACCCACGTCCGGATCGTAACCTTTAGCGACGACATTTATCTTTAGAGGCGACATTATGTCGCCTCTAATGCTCAACTTTTTAAATCTACAACAACCGTTAGATCATCAACGTTATCTGACGGTCTAGAACCAAATCAGAGCAATAGAGACGACTTTTCTCATGTCGCCTCTAATGGTGTCGCCTCTATTGCTCACATTTCTTGTAGTGCAACCCAACCTATTTTTCCTTATCCCTTCATTTCCTAGCTTCATTGGACACATGCTTTCCTTTTTTTTTTTAGATCGATCTCTTCTGTTCCATGTGTGTGCATTGTATCCATATATATATTCTTATATTCCTTCAAATCTTAACACATTCAATGATACCATATATAGACTCCCTAAAATATAAGAAGCCTTGACTCATTGATGAAGTTCACAAGAACCCTTTCCCATCTATCAAGATCATGCATGAATCCATTCAATAGACTTCATCTTTGCCCCTTCCAAAGGAAACTAATCAACCCAACACATACCACACCTCTCTCTCTCTCTCTCTCTCTCTCTCTCTCTCTCTCTCTCTCTCTCTCTCTCTCTCTCTCTCTCTCTCTCTCTCTCTCTCTCTCTCATAACTTATTATTAGGGTTTGCTATCAATATCATATATACACCATCAACCACCAATTAATCTCTATGCTGTCTCACAATATAGCATCAAAACAGACCAACAAAGATGAAGATCAAAGCATGGGTGGTGGACGAAACACATATTCGTTGAGGCCAGCAGAGCAAATCCTCAAGTGCCCAAGATGTGATTCTCCCAACACTAAGTTTTGCTACTACAACAATTATAGCCTCGCCCAGCCCAGACACTTCTGCAAGGATTGCAGAAGATACTGGACTAAGGGCGGGGCTATACGCAGCGTCCCCATAGGAGGCAATTGCAAGAAAAACAAGAAGGCAAAATACTCTTCATCTTCGGACATTAGAGGGATGAAGTTTTTCGGTCTTTCTACACTAGATTTTAAGCTTGGTGGGCTAAACATCCCTCCTAGGGTTACTAACCAATTCGCTTCTTCATATGGAGAGGCTTCAAGTAATCATTCTTTAGTTAATCATGATCCAATACGGTATAATATCCCAATCTCATCATCTCAAATTGTGATGAAAGATAATCCAAATGGAGGAGAATTGGAAAGTTTTCCTCATCACAATACTGATATTGCTTCTTCCATTGAGTCCTTGAGTTCTATAAACCAAGATTTGCATTGGAAGCTTCAGCAACAAAGATTGTCTATGTTGTTTGGTGGTGGTGGCGTAGGCGTAGAAAACGATCAGCAACCGCAGAAAAACCAAGTTCTTGAACCAAATCATCAGAAACTACAGCCTATTTTGTTTCAGAATCTTGAGAATTCAAAACCAGCCCAATCCTCTATGGATGGTGATGCAAGAAAAGCGACCACAGATGACTGTGGTCTGGCAACCGAGTGGTTCTTCGACAACAGCTATAGTCAAGAAGCGGCGAATATGAATATTCGAGCGACTTCGACTAACAGCAGTGGTGCAGGGAATGATGATCAAAATGGAAGCATGAACAATTGGAACGGGATTCAATCTTGGAATCATTTGAATCAATACAGTTGATAAGTTCCATAGTTTCACATGAAGATCGGGTAAGGACAAAAAGAACATTATTAATTAATTAAGGTAGTTCTTTAAATAACTTGTTATTGTATTATCTTTTTTTTTTCTTTTGTTTTGTTGGTACTATGAGGATGGTCAATAATTTGTATGCAATGGAACCTGTGACATTAAAAATATTTTTAGGGAAAATCATTAAATTAGCTATTTTGATCGATCTTATTAACAAAATAGTCATTGACTTTTTAAAATTACCAATGAACCCGGGCGGAAAAAATTCAATCCATGCATTGTGATACATGGTGTTGAGACGTGACACCATGTTACTGGTTGACAATTTAAAAAAAAAAAACAAAAAAAAACAAAACAAAACTATAAGAATTGATATTGTTTGACTGAATACCCTTTCATTATTCACCATCCAAATATATAATACAATTGGTTACAATAATCACGGAAAACACAACAACCTTTCCTAAGATCAAGGTATTATCATAATTACAAAATAATTACTATTACACCCCCGCAGTCGAAGCGGGAGGTTGACGGACGTTGAGACTGGAGCGGAAATCATCGAACAAAATACGCGGTAGGCCTTTGGTGAAGATGTCCGCAATCTGATAGCGAGTGGGTACATGTAAAACACGAACACACCCCCGTTGTACCTGCTCTCGAACAAAGTGAATGTCGAGCTCAATGTGTTTGGTCCGCTGGTGCTGAACCGGGTTACCTGAGAGATAAATCGCACTGACATTGTCGCAGTAAACCAATGTGGCTTTGACAAGGGGCTGATTTAACTCGAGCATCAAATTACGAAGCCAGCAAATTTCAGAAACAACATTAGCGACTCCTCTGTATTCAGCTTCAGCACTGGAGCGAGAGACTGTAGGTTGCCGCTTGGATGACCAGGAGAGTAAGTTATCACCAAGATAGACACAATAGCCAGAAGTGGACCTGCGAGTGTCAGGACAGCCTGCCCAGTCAGCATCAGTGTATGCACGAAGAGAGATGTTGGGGGCAGGGTTGAGTGTAAGACCATAGTCGGATGTGCCCTGTATATACCGGATGATACGCTTGAGAGCATTCCAATGATCATCAGAAGGAGAGTGCATGTGCATGCAGATCTGTTGAACAGCATAGGAGATATCCGGTCGCGTGAAGGTGAGGTACTGAAGTGCACCTGCCAGGCTACGAAATGTAGTGGGATCATGAAATGGGGCGGAGGTGGTAGTACCAAGTTTGGGACCAGTGTCAACAGGAGTAGCAGCCGGTTTACAAGAATCCATGGCGGCCCTGTGAATGATGTCCCTGGCATAGGACTGCTGAGATAAGAACATAGTGTCACCCGTCCTTGTGACAGAGATGCCCAGAAAATGAGATAGAGGACCCAAATCCTTCATAGCAAATTCACCGGATAGGGAACGCATAATGCGCTCATGAAGAGTGGCAGAGGACGTGGTGAGGATGATGTCATCCACATAAAGAAGTAAGTAAGCAATGTCCTGGCCATGGTGGTAGATAAACAGAGAGTGGTCAGACTTACTCTGTGTGAAACCCTGCATCAAAACAAAGTCAGTAAAACGCTGGTACCAGGCTCGTGGAGCCTGCTTCAAGCCGTAGAGAGATTTCCTCAGCTTGCACACATGGTTGGGAAAACGCGTATCACGAAACCCCATGGGCTGATGCATGTAAACTGTCTCTTCCAAGTGACCATGTAGAAACGCATTGGTAACATCCAATTGATTTATAAGCCAGGACCGGGAGAGAGCCAAGGTGAGAATAAGACGTATCGTGGCCGGTTTGACCACAGGGCTGAAAGTGTCACCACAATCAATGCCCACCTGTTGACCCCGACCATCACAAACAAGACGAGCTTTATATCTCTCCAAACTACCATCTGACCGAAACTTATGCTTGAAAAGCCACATACACCGAATAATATTCATATCAGGCTGACGTGGAACTAACTCCCAAGTCTCATTTTTAATAAGTGCACTAAACTCATTGGTCATGGCAGTAAGCCATTCGGGCGAGGTCAAGGCAACCTGTGGGGACTTGGGTAAGGGGACAACCGTGGTGGTATGAAGGTTGAAGTGGTGTTTGGGTTTGGAGATACCGTCCATGGCGCGCGTGCGCATGGTACGGGTCGGTGGCTGAGCGGTCGGAGCAGAAGTGGTGGCTGTTGTGGGAACGGTTGAGTGTTGGGCCGGAGGGGTGGGGTTAGGTATTTGGGCCGTGAGGTGACTAGGATCTGGTGGGGAGGAAGGTGTTTGGGCCGGTGAGTGGGCGGTGTCCGATGGGCCAGGGGAAGCTTGTTGGGCCGGGGAGTGGACAGGAGGGATGGGTGAGGGAATGGGCTGTGGCGGGTGGGCCGTAGCAGGTGGAGAGGAATGGTGTGGGCTGTTGGGCCGATGGGAATTGGGTTGGTTAGTTGTAGAAGGAGGGGAAGTGGGACTAACATGGGACCATAGGAGGGGACTTAGTCCACTGTCTAGGAACGAGTAGTCGGTTGGGTGGGTAGGGAGTGTGGTAGAAAAAGGAAAAATGGTTTCTTCAAAGAAAACATGGCGAGAAATAAATATGGTGTTGGTGGTGAGGTCTAGACAGCGATACCCACGATGATTGGGTGGGTAACCTATAAAGACACAAGGTTTAGATCGGTTAGCAAGTTTGTGGATGGTGGTGGAAGGTAAGAGAGGGTAACATAGACAACCGAACACGCGAAGGTGTTCATATGTGGGGTTACAATGGTATAAATGAGAGGTGGGAGAGAGGAATTTGTGATGTTTGTTGGGTATGATGTTAAGAAGATACGTGGCGGTTTCTAAGGCATGATGCCAAATGGAAGGTGGCAAGGAGGATTGGGCTAAAAGGGAACGAACCATGTTGTTGATAGTCCGAATTTTGCGTTCGGCTTTACCGTTTTGGGATGAGGTATATGGACAAGAAAATCGGAAATGCATGCCATGACTCCGACAAAAATTATGAAATGAACCATTATCAAATTCTTTGCCATTATCACATTGAAACTGTTTAAGTTTGCATCCGAATTGGGTATTGATGAACGTGTTAAATATTGAAAAAATTGTGAAAACATTAGATTTATTTGTGAGAGGGAATGTCCAAAGAAAATCTGTAAAGTCATCTAAAAATAATACATAATAGCGGTGACCCCCGGTGCTAGGCACAGGGGAGGTCCAAAGGTCGCTGTGAATTATATCAAACGGTAAAGAAGTACGATTACAAGAATTAGCAAATGGCAAACGTACACTTTTCCCAAAAATACAAGCTTGACATAAAGTTTTGTCATTATTATTAGATGAACTAGACAAATTTAAAGGTAAAGAATGCAAAGTGGAGAAGCTCGGGTGCCCAAGGCGTTGATGCCAACGATCTTGAGTAGTGGCCACTAACGCAGTAGAGGTGGTCTTGGAAGGAAGAGGTGCTGTCAGTGGGTATAGGTCGCCCGAGCTATTGCATCGCAGGAGGTGAGCCTTGGTCTTGAGGTCCTTCACAGTAAAACCGAAAGGGTCAAATTCAATTGATAATAAATTATCAGTAGTAAGTTTTCGGACCGAGATAAGATTTTTGACAAGGTTCGGGGCATATAGGACATTATTTAATTTAAAGGGCGGGAAAGGCGGTGGTAGGGTTAAGTTGCCTTGACCAATCACAGGAATGGTCATACCATTTCCAACGACAATGTATTTATTAGTGCAAGTATTAAAAGAAGACGGGGAGTCAGTACCTTGAGGAGTTTTCATGTGGCCCGAAGCGCCAGTATCCATGAAGCCATGTGGGTCCGGTTGGGTGAGAGAGAGGGCATATAATGCCTGCTGGATATCCGTGGGTGCTAGAGTCGCCGTGTAGGCTTGGTCCGGGGCAGCGCCAAGGATTCCAGCAGAGTTGTTGTTCGGCCGAGGAGTCGAAGGATACGGGCACGGTGGGGCAGCCGTGCGTGGTGACCAGGAGGCTTGAGGGGACTGCATAAGAGATTGCCACTGGTTGGCAGTCCAGGAATTTGGGAACACTATGTATGGGTGTTGGGTATGGCTACTGGATGAGCTGCTGTTGCGCGATGCGCCGCGACCACGACCCCGGGTTTTGTTACGGTTCCGGATTGGAGTGGAGGCAGCAGTGGCAGTAGGGTCATGGGGTTTTGAGGATGTGGTGGCGGCCAAGGCCGTGGCTGAAGTCACTGCAGCCCTCGCGGAGAGGTTTTTCTTCGTGGTTTCGGCCATGGTGAGACGAGAACGGCATTCGCTGAAGGGCGGTAGAGGATCCCGATTCTGCAAAACTGTAGATATGCTTTCATAGGCTTCCGTGAGGCCCGCTAACAGTTGGGTGACCAGCCGTTGGTTGTCCACAGGTGCCCCGACATTCGTCAATTGGTCCGCTAAATGTTTCACTTGTTGACAGTAAGCGGCCATATTCGGAAAAGCTTCGAGATGGATGTTTGAAAACTGTTGTTGGAGGTGAATCTGACGAGCACTTTTGTTGTCATTAAAATGGTCGGCAATGGCGAGCCAGGCCTCGTGTGCGGTCTGACCCGGGACAAGGATGATGTGGAGAAGAGGCTTGGAGATGGTACCATATATCCACTGCAAGACTAAAGCATCAAGGCGTGCCCAGAGAGCTTCAGCATCGGCCTGTGCAGCGAGAGCTTTAGCCGAGTCGGCATCGGAAGAGGAGCCGGTTGCAGCAGACATGGGTTGACGGGGCTGCAAATGGTCGTAAACCTGATGAGCCCGGCAGTGAACCTCGAAAAGAGTCGTCCAGGTAGAATAGTGAGAGGATTCGTCTTCGAGGATGAGGGGAATCATATTCTTAATGTTGGTAACAGCCATGGCTGGGTGAAGCTTAGGTTCCATGACTGTGAGAAAGGGAATGTGGGTGAAAAAAGGAAGGCAGGAAGATGAAGAATTGAGGCGGAAGGGTGGTGGGGCCAGCGACTGCAGAATGGAAGAGCAGTGGCGGCGGTAGGTCAAAGAGGAAGGATAGGACCGATGGTTAAGGTGATACCATATAAGAATTGATATTGTTTGACTGAATACCCTTTCATTATTCACCATCCAAATATATAATACAATTGGTTACAATAATCACGGAAAACACAACAACCTTTCCTAAGATCAAGGTATTATCATAATTACAAAATAATTACTATTAAAAACCTAATAGTCAAATGGCTATTTTTCATAATTTTAAAAAGCCAAAGATATTTTCATATTTTGTTAATTATGTTGGTCAAAATGAACATTATGGTGATATTTCAATTTATTTATGCAAACATGAATGTCTTAATTCCAATGAAGAATATGGAAATCTCAATTTACATATTTTTTTAGGGTAGAAATGTTGTTTGATATTTGCATTGAGGAGATCGAGGTGACAATGAGTTTTAAAAAGATGAAATTACGTACGTAGGGACATGTTTTTATTTGTTTTTTAGTGTGACAGAAGTGGCATTCATAGTATCTCTACTCATTCCAGTAACTGCATTACTCAGTCTCAATAGTCTCAATAGTTCTATCACTTTAATCCCTGTGCCCTGTCACACACACAGACACACTAGTGTGTGTAGGGTGTTAATTCAGACTTTAGGAAGCTAGTTCGAACATGTCGACTATGGGAGAAGCAAGATGATCAGACCATAACTAATGTTCATGAAAGGAAGGTACGTATAGTATATGCCTATTAATTACTTGTCCCCCAACACCTGCAAACCCTCTACAATCTACTTATTTTGCTTCTTTGATGTTTTTTTTTTTTTTTGGTACTAAAACAATGACTAAAAAGTACATTTGTTAAAGATCCTTGAAAGCTTATGAACTATGACGATGTTTTACAATGACGTAGAGGGAATCATGAAAGAAATTATAACAAATATAACTCTTGAGTGAAAATTTATTGAATGGTTAAATGTTAAATTACGGTTGTTTTACAAGGAATGCTAAATGTATTAGGTATTGGACAATCCCAGGGCCGGTCCTGAAAATTCAGGTGCCCGGGCCAAGTTGTAAAAATTGTGCCCTTTAGCCTTAGTTTTAGGCCTTAACGAAAGAAATAATGTAAACTATTTTTTTTTTTAAGTTACGATTGAAGTACTATCAAATTGATGGATCAAATTTTATTTCTCACTTAGATTGTAGTCTAATGGTAACAGACCCTCTTGGGGGAGGTTAGGAGTTCGAATCCCACAAAGTATGAAAATATAAATGGGTGAATGTTTGAAAATTAAAAAAAAAATTGTTTCATAACAAAAATAAAAGTTAAAAAGGAAGTCAAAACCAACCGGTAAAAAGCAAAAACAACTAAGTATGAGCCCTCTTCAATTCATCCCTACACTTAGTAATAAACCAATAATTTTTTCTCTCAAACCATTTTATTTTCTTCTTTAATTCTTAGTCTCTCTCAACATTTCTTTACTTTATGTTTTATATAAACTACCTTTCACTTTTATTAATACTTGATTAACAATTTTGGGGCTCAAACATACAAAATTCCATCGAAATAAGGACATCACTGTTAAGAAAACTTGAATTGCCGGAGGGTCAATGTGCCCCCAAGAAATTAGGCCCGGGCCGGGAGTCCTCGCCGCACCCCTTAAGGGCCGGCCATGGACAATCCAACATAACAGTCCTAAGTTCAAATCCCTACCCACATACCGGTGTCCTCCTTACCTAAGCTCAAACCGTCACGGAGAATTTTTGTGGTGTGTAAGGATAGAACCTGGGACCTACCCCAGGATAGGAACCTCTAAGAGAAAACTCACCCTTAGTGAAATATTGAATCTTCGGAACTGAAATATGAAATAACTAAATATTGAAATTAAAGACATAACTAAACACGTAAACGCGTAAATTAAGATAGTGATTTAAGCATTTCAATCTAAAAATGAATGATTTAAAAATGTCTTAACTTGAGGGAAATCTTCGGTGTTGAAATCGGAACCCTAAATGAAGGATTCAAGTCCGATCCTTAGGCCAAACTTCCTATGGTGTTTGCTAGATGATCTGGATCATCAAGACCTTCCCACCAACTACGTACTTGTGGTCTTCGTAACTCTACTCTTAGGCCAAGTTATGCTCTTATCATATCTTAGGACTTTTATGTCATGTTTTCCTCTTTTAATTGACCTATACATTTAGTAATAGACTAATAGTAGTCTGTTAATTACTCTTAGATCACCTAGAATTCGTATCATCCAAAATAGTAATCTATGTTACGATGTTTAAACTTTAAACAACACATATGAAAGAGACTATATATATGTCATTAGAGTAGGATCTACTGATCTTGCATTGCATTGCATTGCATACTCCTTAATTTGGAGCCATATCCCCTGTTGATCCTTCCTGAGTTACATTCCAAAAATTACGTTGCATGCATGCATGTTATAAATTTATAATCTATATAATACGCATACATATGATCAAACAAACAGAAATATTATCTTTTTTATTAATTATTGACCAGTTTATGAGAAGTTGTCTGGTTAATAATTCAAAAATTAATCCTCCATTAACTCCACGAATGAGTTAATGATCATGATTTTGCATGATGTGATCTTGAAATGAGTATTATAGTGTGTTACCACTAAACCTCAAAAAGTCATTGAGCAATCATCACAATTTGTCTTCTTTTCCATTTCAAAGGAGGTACTTATCTAGAGAGAGAAAGAAAACGGGTGGTGATGTTGCGTGATTAGCGTGATAGATAGGAAAATATTTGGTGGTCAAGGTGAACACAACACGTGATATATGTGTGTATATGTATATGTATGCGTATGTTAGTGGTGTATGTATGCATACCATGGTGCTTTCAAAACCTGCAAGAATTTCATGACTTTGCATGGAAATTAAATGGTTGCGTATTTTAGTTTTAAAGATCTTTTTTTAAAACGATAATCGATTTATATATAATATATATAAATATAAATATAAAGAGCCAGTCATTCATTGACTAAGAATACAAACACCAAACACCCAAAGAAAAATTACAACAAGTTAACGATGTCAAATGCAACCCAGTTGTCCCAAAATCTGTTTTCAACGTTTTTACCTTTTTAAACTTATAACTTAGAATATATTGAACTTGTTTTTATATATGAAAATGTAATGTAATTTTCAATTATGTTTGTGGATTCTCGTATATTTATATAACTAGATTATACGTTGGGTGCTTTTTGAATTAGACAAATTTAATATAGAGTGATAAAATATGTAATCGTAAAAAGAATATGACATTTTTTTAGGAATTTTTTTAAAGGATCAACACTTGATAACTTATAAAACCTACGTCTAATTCTACGTATGCACATCTCTGTACAACTTTGTCACTTTCTCAAGACATTCTAAAGCTGTCATGTGAACCTGGAAAAAAAACAACCAAATTGGTATCATATGATATGTCATGATGATGATTGATTTAAGAGGCGTGTACGGTGGGGTGATTAATTATCACTTATCAGTCAGAGATTTACTTGGTGTCTAAGAACCATAGGCTACATCTAACACTACAATGAAAGCCACTATTAGCGGCGACATGAGAAAAAAAAACAACCAAAGCAACTATTAGCGACTGTCGCCGCTAATGCCCACGTCGCTACTAAATTGTCCCAATTGTCACGTGTCGCCGCTAAGGCCCTATTTTCATGTGGCATTACTTTTTGATTTTTTTTTCCCACGTGGCATGCCATGTGTTATCAACCTGTGCAATCTGGGCTTCACCTTTAGCGGCGACTTTCCTATTCAGTTTTAATGTCCTTCTTTGTCAACAATCGCACAATCAAGCAAAAAACAAGAAAACTAAGCAAACATACCAAGATTTACATTTATATATATACATTATACGCCTAAAATCTTCGTCTAAACATACCAAGAAAACTAAGCAAACATACCAAGATTTACAATCAAGCATAAACATTATTAATTGTACCATTGAAATAACTACGCAGATAGTCCTTATAGTTTATAGAAAGTAACAACTTATAGTACTACCTTTATTTTTTAACATGTTAAGAGTTTATGGTTTCAATTTTGTAAAATGTTAGGGTACTAAGGCTAACTCCGTTAGTTTTTCTAGTTAACTTTTGATCAAATGGCTAAAATGCCCAAGAATAACTAGAAGGGTCATTCTTGTAGTAAACTTTGTTTGATTTATAAGGATACTTTTTGCAATTTATTGATATTAGAATTACCTATTAATTTTATTAAATTTAAAATTTTTAAATTTTAATAATATGCTAAATTAAATAATTATATTCTACACATTTTAATATATTTTTTTATAAAATAATACTTTTAGCCATATAAACCACCGCGGATATGCCTAATTCGTATCTAGTATCAAGCACCCCGTCAACTCTCATCTCCACGCCATTGTCGCCGTGCATTATGTATATTTGACAAGGTCATCTATATTTTTTAATATATAGAATTATTTATTAATATTATTAAAACATAGAAATTTTAAATTATAAAAATATACAAAATTAAATCATCTATATCTATATCTATACTACTATATAATGGGTGCTTGATGGCTAAGAAGGTAAATTTACATCTTTTTTAAGATGGCATATCAAGAGTCTTAGTATAAATCTATAATTTTTGTCCAATTTCTTCCTTTTATTCCCTCTTGTACAACATTTAATGCCAATTGTATATGTATCTAATACATACTTTATATCTATCTCAAGATGTAACTCACCCTCATAAAACACAATAAATCTTAATTGAATGCTTAATATTAAGATCTTTGATTGTCCATGAAGTGTATATATATCCTCACCTTCTCATGTCTCAAAAATTGCATGCTTCCCATTCTTCTCATCTCCAACCATAGAGAAATAGAATATGCTTCCTATTTATCTGTGAAAAGGGACGACCAAGCATATGGACATAGGTTAGTGCCTCTTACTAGTAGGATTTAATGGATGCGCGCAAGCATATCGAGCGTGAAATGGAATGATTTATGATTTGTGAAAAGGAGATAAAGACGAGAGCTTTCTGCCTGGGTCATCAGCCTAAAACGGTATGTATTGCATTATTTTTTCCCAATAAAATATTGAACTTTGGCATACACTTTTACTTTGTATTGGCTCAGTAACTTCAACTTGTTTTACTTTTCATGAAACACATCTTACTAATATCATTACTTGACATGTCTAGGTTACTCATGATGCAAACCACGACAAAGTTCATAGCTTTCGCGTATAGAAAGAAACGCCATTTAACAAATTTTAGGTATTTTTCATTGCCCAATTTGTTTTACTGTCGATTTGTAATTTTTGGTCCTTTTACATTGTTAATAATATACCTTTAGTTGTTGGAAACATACACTTACTTATATTCATCAAATATTTATGGTGTGCAGGATGTGGTTGCTAAAGAATTGGTGTGCCTATTCAATTTCAACACTTCTTGTATGGCCAAAGAGGCAGAACCGCACACATCATCCTAATCGTCCTTCAACAGCTTTGTTGGAAACCCAATCAGAATTGTTTTTCTTTAATTTCTAATATCTTTTATAAATGTTAATGTGTTTTATCTATAGATTTGAGATCAATATTTATCATGTTGCTATTGGTTTTATTATCAAGCTGAACTCAAAACTATTATTGGAACTATATGTTGGGTAATTGAGGGAAGTTTCCAAAAAGAATCACAATGCTAAACTGAAAATGTTCTTGGAGATCGAGATTGGATCGGTAATATCTTCCCGTCGTTTTATTTCACTGCTGCTTTAATACAGTTTGTTTGGTTGAAATAGGCCGAGTCAGTATTTGGTTGCCCTGCATACAATTTGTTTTTTGTCCAAGTTTTACCTTTATATAGTGTCCAATATAGCATATTCGATTATTAGGAAGTTGTATACATTGTAAATAAAATTTGAGTGCCTTTCAAAGAGTTTGATAAATATTATGTCCAAAGATGTACAACATTGTAATTTTGTATTGTGTACAAATATTTAAGCATAATTTACAATACACTTAAAGCCAATTTAGAGGGATTAAAGTTGGACATTCATCAAATTTTTAAGATACTTTAGGGCCATCTTAATCAATTCAATTCATACTAACCTTTCATCTTTCTTGGTGGTACATCATAATGAATACAATATTAACTACACAAATGGTGATTAGTTCACATTCCAATCATCATTCACATAACATTGTTATAAAGAACAAATTCACTTTAACCAAAAATTTAATTTGGAAATTCGAAATCGTCTCTTCGAGTTCCATAACTCCATCTTCTTGAAACTATAAGTTCTTCCATACCCATCACCCAGATGTTAGCATCTTGCTGGTTCTTCTATTCGATTGACAATCTGTATTCTGCTAAGGTTGGATTTCTATTTTATTGTTTTTATAGTTATATTTTCTTGATTTTTTTGTTGTGTTTCTTTGATTTTATAATATAAATTCAGTGCTATTTTTCAGGTGTCTATTTAAAAATTAAAATGTGTTAACCCATACAGCTCCATAACATTAATATGACCAATACCCATTTATAAGGCCTAAGGAGCATATTTTTAAGGCTCAATCACGGTACATAAATCCTCATGGACGCGATACACGAGAGAATCGATTAAACTAAATATAGAATATCACATTTTATATTATCGCTCCCGCGGCAATGCGTGGGCTTCCTACTAGTTATAATATATATGTTTTAGTATATATATTTTTTTTATAAAAACTACTTCTATCCGTGTAAACCATCGCCAATAAGCCTAATTCGTATTTGCCATTAAGCACCACGTATACTCTCATCACCACTGCCATTGCTGCCATGCATTATCTTTATTTGACAAGGTCGTCTATATTTTTAAATTGAATAATTATACTCTATGCACATTAATAATATTAATAGCTAATTCTACATCAAGCAACACATCAACTCTATGTATTGTAATATAGATAATGCATGACAACAATGGCGATGGAGATGAGATGAGAGGTGACGTGGTGCTTGATGACATATACGAGTTACACTTATAGACGGTGGTTTATATGGATAAATTTATTGTTTTATAAAAGATATATATTAAAAAGCAAAATGTATAATTATTTAATTTAATATATTTTTATAACTTCAAATTTTTATCTTTTAATAATATTAATAGATAATTCTAATTTCAATGAATTGCAAAAATTATTCTTGTAATCAAATAGAGTTAATTACAAGAAAATCTAGTTATAATAGGGCATTTTAGTCATTTTTGCCTAGGTTTTGTTATCCTGTTCTTTCTTCTGCCTCCTGCTCTCACCAAGCACACCCGTAACCACCACTGACGTCGCATCTTCGTCACCGCCGATCTAATAAAACCCTCCAACATCATCCATCACGAGATTATTAAGGTATACTTTGTTTCTTTTGATTGATTGGTAAGAATAAGATTCCTTATTCTATTTTCTTCTTTTTCCTTTCACGTGTCAAGTTCCTATTTAAAGTTTTGCTATTCTGATAGAATTTCAAATACTTAAACCACAAATGTGTACTGTTTTATTTCCGTTTCTCTCCTTCTCTTTCTCTCTGTACCTTAGCCAACCATCGCTACCCATCTTCTTCACACAACCGCTACTGTCACACACAAATCTTATATGCTATATTTAGCAACATTCGTCTGTGACACGAAAGTCACTGTTCACGTCCATCACATGCTTTCCAAAGAAATAGAAAACGGTAACTTCACAGTAACATCGCCTGTGTAATTTTTTGCTCTACTCGAGGGCAATTCGGTCATTCGGTGTTCTCTTGATCTTCTAACTGTTGAAACGGAGATTATGGTGGTCTAGTGGTCGTCGTGCTACAATGGCTTTCTGCCTAGGTTTTATTTTCCTTTTCTTTCTTCTGCCTCCTGCACTCACCAAGCACGCCCGTAACCACCACTAACGTCACATCTTCGTCACCGCCGATCTAATAAAACCCTCCGACATCATTCATCACAAGATTATTGAGGGATTCTTTGTCTCTATTGATTGATTGGTAAAAATAAGATTCCTTGTACTATATTCTTCTTTTTTCCTTTCACGTGTCAAGTTCCTATTTAAGGTTTTGCTATTCTGATAGAATTTCAAATACATAAACCACAAATGTGTACTGTATTATTCCAGTTTCTCTCCTTCTCTTTCTCTCTCTACCTCAACCAACCATTGCTACCCATCTTCTACCCACAACCGCTACTATCACACACAAATTTTATATGCTATATTTAGCAACTTTCGTCTGTTAGATGAAAGTCACTGTTCACGTCCATCGAACGCTTTCCAAAAAAATTGAATACAGGAACTTCGCGGTAACATCGTCTGTGTAATTTTTGGCTCTACCCGAGGGCAATTCGGTCATTCGGTGTTCTCTTGATTTTGTAACTGTTGAAACGGAGATGATGTTGGTTCAGTGGTCGTCGTGCTACAGGGGCTTTTTGCCAAGGTTTTGTTTTCCTTTTCTTTCTTCTGCCACCTGCTCTCACCAAGCATGCCCATAACCACTACTGATGTCACATCTTCGTCACCTCCGTTGTAATAAAACCCTCCAACATCATCTATCACGAGATTATTGAGGTATACTTTGTCTTTATTGATTGATTGGTAAGAATAAGATTCCTTGTCCTATTTTCTTGTTTTTTCCTTTCACGTGTCAAGTTCCTATTTAAAGTTTTGCTATTCTGATAGAATTTTAAATACTTTAACCACAAATGTGTACTGTTTTATTCCCGTTTCTCTCCTTCTCTTTCTCTCTCTACCTCAGCTAACAATGGCTACCTATCTTCTTCCCACAACCGTGACTGTCACACACAAATTTTATATGTTATATTTAGCAACTTTCGTCTCACGGACGAAAGTCACTGCTCACGTCCGTCGCACGCTTTCCATAAATATTGAAAACGGTAACTTCACGGTAACGTCGTCCGTGTGATTTTTTTGCTCTACCCGAGGGCAATTCGATCATTCGGTGTTCTCTTGATTTTGTACTATTAAAAAGGAGATTATGGTGGTCTAGTGTTCGTTGTGCTACAGGGGCTTTTTGCCTAGGTTTTGTTTTCCTTTTCTTTCTTCTGCCACCTGCTCTCACCAAGCACGCCCGTAACCACCTCTGATGTCACATCTTCGTCACCACCGCTGTAATATGTTAGGATCTGAGTTTGATTGTTTTGATTGTTTAAGTAAATGAATGATGAATGAAGTAAACTATAAATGGAAAGTGCAGCGGAATGATAAACTATGAATCAAAACAAGAGAATAATTGTTTTAGAATTGAAAGCTTTCATATATGATTGAATGATTACAAACGATTTACAAATACTCCCCCTTAGCCTGATCACTCGTGTAAGTTTGTCTAAGAGAATGTTTTGAGTGATGAATAGAATAGTACATGCACTGTTCTATTTATAGACAATCTAAACTACTGATGACCTAGGATGACGTCACCTAAAACAGTGACATCTAACAGAATAACAACATAAAACATCTGATGAGACAAACACTGTTACATTGGAAACCACTGATAGGTAAACAGCTGATAGGTAACCTCTGATGGTCTTGAATCATCTATTGGAGCCTAGGTGTTGTTGGCTCCAACAGACCTTTAGTCTTCAGTACATTGATCAGCAGTTGTTCTCTATCAAACCTTTGTAAGCAGCAGTTGTTCCAGCAGTTGTTAGGGTACAGTAGATGTTAGAGTTAACAGTCTTTTGAGAGAAGTAACTTGTAAATGCTGTTTTTATTAAGGATCAATATGTAGTATATTTTGGCTTTCCAATCATCTGTTCTTCTCCAGGTCAGCAGACCCAACAATCTCCCCCTAGAACAGATGATGCCAAAACTAAGCTTTATTGTTGATCTTTATTCCACATCAGGCTTTCTCTGATTTGCCCTTTGAATTGTAATTCAAAGTTCAATGAGAAGAGGTCTTCTGCATCTCTTTCAAGCTCTAAGTTCAGCAATGTTTGGAGATCATCTGCACATAGGCCATGTGCATCATCCATACTCAACTTCTGGGCTTCTCCATCTGATCTGAGCAATGTCAATTCATGGGTGACTTTGTTGACCTTCCATTATAGAATTTTTGAACCAGAGGATTTGTTGACCTGCAAGTTTATTCTAGATGAGTTTGGTGATGGAGGTCTCCCAATGAGTTTTCTGAGTTCATCAGTTATGGTATCAGAGAAATAATGGACTTGGTTGTAGATACCCTCTTTTACAAATGTATCAGCAAACTTCTTCTGGTCTTCTTCAGACATTTCCTTATGTCTTTTGAACTGTCTCTTGGCAGCAACAGATAAGTCAGAAGTATCAAGCAAGCTGTCAAGTGTAAAGGCCTGTTGAGGTCTCTTAACCATGGGAGCATCTGAGTAAATTGGTTTTCTAGGTAGTGTAGGATCAATCTTTCTATTTTCTTCCAGCTTCTTGTATGTTTCAATCAGCCTTAGCTCAGCCCATCTTGCAACTGACCTCTTCTCCCCATATTTAGCAGCCACAATTTCTTCTCTCATTCTTTTGAATTTTAAAGCTCTGGCTGGATCTCTTCCTTTCCTAAAATCAGGGGTAGAGACTTTCACTGGAGGATTCTTGGCCATTTCTTCAATTCTTAGAAGTTCTTCTTGAAGAGCATGAGTGGTCCAGCCTGCAAACTGTTTCTTGTTTGCTTTGTAGGGCATGGTTCCCAATATCTGGTCAAGTATAGATTCCCTTACCACCCTTATTCAAATCACTGCTGAGAGGCATGGTGGACATGGAGTTGCTCAGGGTCTTAGCAAAATCTTCAATCCTTCTCAGTTTGCTAAGCTCTACTGAATGGATGCCCTGAGTAGTCCTGTCATCCTTTCCATTACATCTCTCCTTGATGATCAAATCTGCCTGTTCAGTTTTGAATTTTAGATATTGATCAATGTTTCTTGGAATAGGGAAATTTGGGAGAGATTGGAAAGTTCTTTCTGATAGATCCTCAGTATTATAGAATGATTGCATTTCCCCCTTGAGTAGATCAAGCTCAAGAGGATACTGAGCAGCCAATGGTGTGATAGATGGTGGTGGTCTATGAGATGTGAATTGAGTGGTGTGTGGTGAGAATGATGTAAGTGGAATGGCTGGTATGGGTGCAGATTTGGTTGTTGAAGTGAAAGGTAGTGATGTTTGTATATTCTCATCTTGTACCACAAAGGTTGATTTTCTCTTCCTTTTGTACAAGATAAGTCGTGATGGTGGTGTTGCAGCAGTGGTTGTGTTAACATCTGTTGGCACTTGTGCAGGGCCAGCAGATGTTTGGGATTTAGGTGGTGAGGTGGTTGTCGGTGGTGTTTTGGTACTTGTGGTGGTAGGTTCAGTTGTTTTGGTGGTAGCAGTGGTTTTGGTGGCAGCAGCAGTTTTGGATGGTGGTTGTCTAGTGTGTTTTGCAGACATTTTCTTCCTTTTATAGGAGCCAACATCCTCAACTTCCTGTTGTTGCTCTATCTTTCTTTGCACTAGAGCCTCTGCCTTGACTTCCAATGTGTCAAGCCTCTTTTGCTTTTCTTCAGCAGCCTTTTCAGCAATGACATTAGCAGAGTGATCAATTTCTTTTGCTTTGCCTGCATTGACAGCTTCAGTATCAGCAGTGGATTGAACATTGGGTTGTTGTGCTGGTGGTGCAGACCCTGGTCTTATGGCAGTAGACTTTGGTGATTGACCTTCTTGTGATGGTGGACATCCAAAGGGCTTTAACTTTTTCAATCTATATCTACCACTCTCCCCCTTTTTGGCATCATCAAATGTGAACTCATCATCATCTTCATCTCTGCGAATGGTGGTAGGGGCAGAGCGAATGGTCTTCAGCAGATGGTCTTTTATGGCTTTAATATCTTCTTGGGTATCTGTGTACCTAGCATCTACCATTGTCCTGATCTGAGCCATGTAGGTTTCATGAGTTTGGTCTGCTAGTTTTCTATGAGCTATGATGATGGGGGAAACTGAATTCCATAGATCACTAGCAATTTCTTCTTTGGATGGTTGACTTTTAGTTAGAGCAGCCAAGGAGACCATGATTGTCTTGAGATCAGACTTGATGTCAGAAACAGAGGTTTCAATGGAATGAATTCTATCCGTCAATTCTTGGTATTTTAACCCATCACCTATGTTAATAGGATCATCTGGATTCCTACCAGTGGTAGTTGTAACTGGTTCAGTCCTAGGAGGTGAGTCCATAGAATGAGAACCAGATGCCCCTTTGTCTTGGTTCTGGGGACTTCCAACTGATTTTGGGGTCACTATAGTGGCCTCATCAGTTGTTACCTTCAAGGAAGTCTTAGCTATGTAACCACTATCCTGTTGTGAGACAATGGTCTCTACATCAGTAGTGGCTGCTTCACTTGAAAACTCACCTTGAGTTTCATTGAACTCAAGGGGTGTAACCTCCTCTGTTCGTGAGCTAGCTAATTGATTTTTCTCAGTCCCAGTCACTAGTTGAATTATGCTCTCAGTGATAGGTGATGGAGAGGAACTGGGAATGTCCTGAGTTTTATCAATAGCTTCGAACAATGGTTTCATTGTTGGAAGGACATGTGATGGTGAGGGTTGAGGAGTGAAAAGAGAAGTAGGCTTAGGAGAAGGGCTTATGAGCATATGGTCAAGTGACTCATATGCCTCATGATGTGTTTCCCCTTAGCTTACAACATGATCCTTTTAAGAGGATTCGTGAGGAGGTAGGTCAGGTTGAGATATCTCCAACTGTTGTGAGGAAGTAACAACAGTGGTTTCTTGTTGCTTTTGTGCTACAACAGGGGTAACCTTTGGTATCTCATCTTCCAGAGGGCCCTTTTTGGTTTTCTTGGTGGTTTTTGTGGATGGATGTTTTCTTTTGGAGGTGGCCGGTGTGGGTTTCACAGCACTGGATGTAGTGCCATGATCACCAGGAGCAGTGTGCTCAGCAACAGAGGTTTTGGCAACAGTTGTTTTCTTAACACTCTTTGCTTGTGTTTTGAAAACTTTAACTTTTGACACTTTTTCTTGTGTATTTGGACCCAACATTCTTGTAAAAGTTTTATCTGTTAGACTCTTCATTTGAAATGATTTACCCTTTTTAAACTCTTTTTAAGGTAAAACCTTTTGTAGGATTACACTTAAAAGTCTTGGATATATCAGAAAAGCATTGTTTGACCCAAACTTTATTCCCTTCACATTTGCTACTATATCCAAGAACAGGGCCTAGGATAGATTGTAGTCAGATTCTGACAACATAGCATATCCCAAATACTGAACTTTCAATGGGATTTCATTAAAAGAAGTGGATTTAGCAGAGATACAGAGAAGGAGTGTATGAAAGAAAAATTTCATGACTGGTGGGAAAAACTTTTTGAAAAGAGTTGAACCAGTCATCTGTGAATCATAACCCCTTTCCTGAAACTTAGTGTGAAGTTCAGCCTTAGGGAAAGAGTCGTTACCTGACAAGTCATTCAATGAGAAGGTTGTGGATATCAGTTGGGGGGTAATGGTGATATTTGTTTCTCCAATTTTTGAGATAATGGTAGTAGGCTTTTTGTCATGTAGAAGGACGTCAGCATTTAACCAAAATTCTTGGAGAGTATCGATGTAGATGGGTGCATCAGCGGTTAGTATTGTCAGGTATGTGGATTTGAGAATAATGTCGATGGTGGTATGGAACGGAATGTTGTCATCTGTTTTAACCAGATAGGGAAGGTAATTGTATGTGGCTTTAGCTTGTAGATCCATTGTAATGGATTTCGAGTGTGAAGATGAAAGGAATTAGAATGAGGGTTAGAGGTTGAAGAAGGTGGTTTCAGTATTTTGAATACAATGAGACAGTGTAACATCTGTTGTGGTAAAACAGGGTTTTTATAGCTCGGATGGAACCGCTGATGTGGTCAAAACTCTACTTTTGAGAGCAGACGTGGCAAACATCTGGTGGCATACAGCTGTTGCCAAAGGACTGATGCAAACAGCTGTTGAATTACCAAAGTACTGATGCTAATAGCACTTTTTTTAGAGAAAGTAGATATATATATATATATATATATATATATATAGTATAAGGTTATATTGGAAACCCTTGTTATAGTGAAAACCTTGGAAACTCTATCAAACTCTAACTTCCCGACTTTTTTTTTCTATGAAAATTTTAGGGTATGTAACATACATGATTTTAAGCATTTTGGGCCAAAAAAATCGAAAAAGCGCCGAGCCGTTTTTTTTTAAAAAAAATAAAAACCGTCTTCGGGTAAAAAATGGGTAACACGTGTTAGTTTGGCTTAACATGTGTTAGTCGAAAATTTGTTTATTTTTTTTAAAAAAAAGTGCTCGGCGCTTTTTTGATTTTTTTGGCCCAAAATGCTTAAAATCATGTATATTACATGCCCTAATTTTTTCAAAAATTAAAAAAATTGGGAAGTCAGAGTTTCCAGAGTTTTCACTATAAGAGTGGGTTTCCACATTATCCTTACCCTATATATATATATATATATATATATATATATATATAATGAAAACAGTTGTTTTATCTGATCAGTAGTTTGAAAACAGATTTTTCAACCACCAGTGGTTGTTTTATCTGATCAGATGTTTGAAACAGATTTTTCAACTAATAGTGGATAGAATGGATGAAACAGTGGTTGTTTTATCCTTAGCAGATTTTTCAACCAAAATGCTATTTTTAAGGATGAATTTTGATTTTCTGAAACATTTTAATGTTTTTATTTAAAACATTTTAATGTTTTTATTTAAAACATTTTTTGTTGTTTAATCCATGTTTAGCATACCAATCCTAGAAATCAGTTTATCAAAAGTAGATGTGTCTAAAGCTTTTGTCAACACATCTGCCAACTGATCCTCTGTTGGAACATGGTGCAGAGAAATCAAACCCTTTTCATAGCTATCTCTGACAAAGTGATGTCTGATGTCTATGTGCTTTGTGGTTGAATGAGAGACTGGATTTTTGATGATATTTTCAGCAGCTTGACTGTCCAGCATGAGTGGAGTCTTTAGTGCAGTTATACCAAAATCCAGCAGTTGATTTTGAAGCCACATGAGTTGGCTGTACAGCTTGCAGCAGCAATGTATTCAGCCTCTGCTGTTGAGGTTGGAACAGCTGCTTGCTTTTTGCTTTGCCATGAGACTAAGGCATTCCCTAGAAATTGGCACCCTCCTGATGTAGACTTCCTTGTGGTGTGGCAGCCAGCGAAATCACTATCTGAATAACCTGAAAGCTCAATGTTTCCATTAGCAGGATACCAGATACCATGTGTGGGAGCACCTTTTAGGTATCTGAATATCGTTTTCACAGCAATAAGGTTTGACTTTCTAGGTGAAGCCTGGGATCTTGCACAGACACAAGTGGCAAACATAATGTCTGGCCTAGATGTAGTTAAGTACAATAAAGATCCAATCATGCATCTGTAATGTGTCTGGTCAACCAGTTCATCCTTGTCATCAATAGTGAGTAGCTTGGTTGTGCTCATGGGTGTGCTACATGTCTTACAATCATTCATCTCAAATCTGGTTAGTAAGTTTTTAACATACTTGTTTTGATGAATGAATGTGCCATTTTGCAGCTACTTCACATGGAGACCAAGAAAGCACTGAAGTTCACCCATGGCACTCATCTCAAACTCTGCTGTCATGAGTTCCCTAAACTCTTCCACATTTTGTTACATGTGGATCCAAAAATGATGTCATCCACATATATTTGAACAATCATTAAATCTTTCCCTCTCCATTTTAGAAATAAATTTTTATCAATTTTACCTCTTGTGAAACCAATGGATAAGAGAAAGGTGGAAAGAGTTTCATACCAGGCCCTATGTGCTTGTCTGAGACCATACAAAGCTTTGTTGAGCTTGTAGACATAATCAGGATAAAATGTATCTTCAAAACCAGGTGGTTGACATACATAGACCTCCTCCTGAGTTTTGCCATAAAGGAATGCACATTTAATGTCCTACTGATACACCTTGATGTTGTGGTTGACAGCAAAGGCTAGGAAGAGTCTGATAGCTTCTAGCCTAGCTACAGGAGCAAAGGTTTCATCATAGTCTATCCCCTCTTCTTGTCTGAAGCCTTGAACCACAAGCCTGGCTTTATTCTTGACAACTATACCATTTTCATCAGTTTTGTTTTTGAAGACCCACTTTGTGCCGATTGGACAGACATCCTTTGGCAGTGGTACAAGTTCCCATACTTGTTGTCTTTTAAACTGAAGGAGCTCTTCCTGCATGGCTTCTACCTAACTATTGTCTTTTAGTGCCTCTTGGTACTTGACAGGTTGTGTGAAAGATAGAAAGCCTGCAAAAAGACAGATGTTTGAGGATTGGCTTCTTGTGAGCACACCCTCTCTGATGTTGCCAATTATTTGGTCTGGTAGATGAGCTCTTAGGTAGATTAAATCTCCCTGATATGGTATGATGGCATTTTGAGGTGAGGGGCAGAGGTTTGGTGACTCTGTTGATGTAACATCTGTTTGCACTTCTGTAGTGCCAACAGATGTTTGAAATGGAAGTGGGGGAATGGGTCCAAGTGGTGTAAAATTGGACTGACTTTTGTCAACAGAGGTTGGACTTTTGTCAACAGATAATTGAACAGTTGATGAGGCAATGGTTTGAGGGTAAGACTGGCCAACTGTGGTTGACACAACTGTGGCAGAGTTTTGACAGGTGTTTTGAACATCTACTTCCCCTGATGCAGAAATATATATATATATATATTTCCTTGTATTTTAAAAAAATTCATTTTAAAATACTAAAACTCTTTTATAAATTCTACAAAAATTATTTTATGTTAACCTAGTGAAAAAGTTTAACATACAATTTTTAGTTTTCAAAAATATATTTACTTAATATATACAATAAATAATTCAAGTTTATTCTATTTTATTTATAAAATTCTATAAAAATATCAAAACAATTTTATAAATTTCCACAAAAATTATTCTGAGTTTTTATAACAATAAACTTTTCTGAAATGATTTTTATTTCTGCAAATCATTTATTTAATATTTTTAATCAATTTTTGATAGTTTTAATCATAAATAAATCATAATAAATTCATTTTTCAATATTTTTGCACAAAAATTTTATATAAATTATTTCTGTTTATTTGGGACAGAAATACAATTTTTAATTTAATAATTCTTTAATTTTAGTATTTTTTTAAATATTAAAGTTATATTTTGACAATTTGTAATAAATAGATTTAATATTCTATTTTTAAGAAAATAATTTTATAAAAATTATTTTCATACTTTAAACTTATTATTGTGACCATCTTTAATTTAAAATTTACAAAAAGACTTTTGTTTATTTATTTAACAAATTTCTCTTATTATTCAAACATTTTATTTATTAATCAAACGAGCACTTATCCCCAATTCGAAGCCCTAGATTATAGGGTAATACTTGGCATTGTTGGGCAACACATATTCTATTTTTCACAAGACATAACATTTTGCTAAGGTGAGTTTTACATCGCCCCTTTTCTATTTATCACCATTTTTGGGGTGAAACATGTTACATCATTCAATATGCAATTCAATCATAAAGTGGCTATGTGTTTTTCTATGTTGCATTATGTCTTAAACATGACTAGGGTAAGCACAATATTCTAGCATAATCATTAACATTGATCAGCCGACGGTATACAATGATAGATCTATTGGACTGACAATCCCACCTGGATACGTGCCTCCTACAAAGGTAGCGTGGGTGATTGTTATCGCATAACATAATCGAGTGAACCATGAGCGTATGGGATGTACCACAATATAACAGTCACAAGGGTTGATTATGCACTCGATTTACTTCTAGTATGTTTTCACATATGGACTAGACTTGCCATGACACTTGAATTGTACAAGCTTTATTCAATTATCAAAACCTATGTAATTCTCACCAACTTTTGTTGACCCAAAATATTTTCAAACTTAACATGTTTCAGGTTATAGCTTGCTTGAAGATTAGAGTTAATGCTTGAAGATGCGTAGCTAGCCTTTATTCATTTTGATGTACAAATTCTTGTAGAACAATTGTATGTAATGCATTTAAATCAATTATTGAAATTTATTATTTACCATGAGCTACTGAACAATCGTCGATACGTGACATCCCGATGTTTCCGCCATCGGTTGGGGTGTTACAGATTGGTATCAGAGCCATGGTTATAGGGAATTAGGTTATTAGAAAAATAATCTAGTCTATAACCATAGGAATATAACCAGTATTTGCTCCTTTTACTTGCTATTCTCTATCTCCCTTCTACTGCTCATCCCTACTTTCATCCTTACAAGAAGGTTGCTCTCCATCATTGGATCCACTCTTAGACTAATAGGACAAAATCCTCAGGTTTAGCCTGAACCACCTTAAGATCTCGTCGAAGTTCAAGATTTTAATAACGAACACGTGCAATCTGGAAGGGTGAACGCCTGTATTCTGAGTCTTCTGCCTAGGCTGGCATTGCGCATATATCCCAATCAGACGAGGGACCCGGATGCCTACCTGGGAATTCTCGGGATGAGTGTTCACTTATAGGCTAAAGCATGTCTTCATATGTTATTAGAATGTAGAATCTTTGATAAGTCAACGTTTTCGTTTATTCGTTTTAATTAATGAATAAATGATTACATTCCTTATATAACCTCATTGTGTCTCTTACAGATCATGCCTCCACGTCGCAGCACTCGCCTTAACAGTGGTGACAATCAAGATGAAGTGAATAGCAACAACCACGACGCTAACCACAACAACAACAATAACAACAACAACAACAATGGTGTTGATGCCCAACTGGCTGCGATCATTTCTCAACAAATGGCGCAGCAAATCGCGACTCTGGTTCCTAACTTACTGGCTCAAGTCATCCAGATGAACGGAAACGGCAATGGAAACGGGAACGGTAATGGAAACCACAACGGAAACGGGAATGGTCTCCCAGCTTGCACTCTTAAGCACTTTAATTCCTGTAATCCTCCTAAATTCAGTGGAGAAGAAGGAGCTACGGGACTTCTACAATGGTTCGAGGGCATTGAGAATACCTTCATTAACAGTGAGTGTCCCGATAACTTAAAGGTCCGTTATGCTATGAGTGTTCTTCACAAACGAGCACTCACTTGGTGGAATGAGGAAAAGCGCACCCGCGGAGCTGAAGCTGCACTAGCCTTAACTTGGGATCAAGCTAAAGACATTATGAAGGCAGAGTTCTGCGCTCGTAATGAAATCAAGAAGCTGGAAGATGAGTTTCATGATCTTGCTCAAGATAGTGGAGAAAACCTTGCCTACAACACTCGTTTTCACGAACTTAGTCTACTGCTACCACACAAGGTCACCCCCTTGCCTATTGCGATCGAAAAATACATTGGTGGCTTACCGATGCAGATTCAAGACACAGTGTGGGGAAGGAACCCTGCTACTCTGGAAGAAGCAAAGCGTTTGGCAGCCACCCTAACAGATAACCATGTGAAGGCAGGAACCCTGACCCAGAAAGGGGAAAAGAAAACTGTTGCAAAGGATACTCCCCAACCTGCCGTTGAAATTAAAACTGAGGCCTCAACCAATGGGAGGCGCAAGGTCAGGAATTTTGCAATAGACGCCACTGTCCCACCCAACAAGAAACAATACAACGGGAACCAACCTAAGTGTGACACCTGCCAGTATCACCACCCAACCCAAGTGCCCTGCCGTCAGTGTACCAATTGTCAAAGGTATGGGCATCTTGAGGATGCTTATCGAATTCCTGCTACAAACGCCCTTGCTGCTCCAAATAATCCTGCTAGGGACCCTCCAGCTACTTAACAGCAAGCCCCACCATTTGAATGATGTTTGTTTTTTTTAATTCTATGTATTGACACTTTTTATTCAAGTAATAAATTCTAGTATTATCATAACACTTGTATGCATGCTTGAACGTGAACTAATTGTTATATCTATATCTAAATCATACTCGTTATACTTGCTTACTTGTACAACAGTTAGTTGACTACCAAACAACCTACTCAACGAGTGGTAGAGGTCATCATGTCTTTCCAACAGTCGGGAGAGGCCCTACAACCTGCTCAACGACTGGTGGAGACTATCGAACCTGCTCAACAATCGGTAGAGTCATAGAACGACGCAAAACCCTAATGTAAGGTAAATTGGTGATTGCGGTCCGGAACGTAATCATGAATTTACAGGTACGTTAAGGTAGTGTGAAATTCTATCAAGGTTTTTGGTAGTTGACCAACTATAAACCTTAAGTTGCCTGGTAGTTCATTTATTCTTTCAATAGTCCATCGACTCATTTCTTATAGGACTCCTAAAACTTAAGATTCTTATTGCAATTTCAAGACACACTTAATCCTACTCTCATATCCAAATTATTTGAAACAAGATTATTCTATTCATGTCAAGCCTTAACACACATGTCCTAATTTCTATCCAATCACCTTCAATCCTGTGTTTTCAATAAACTTCGGGACGAAGTTTCCAAAAGTAGGGGAGACTGTAACATCGCAAAAATTTTCCAAACTTTTAGACGTAAAAGCCCTTATTTTTACATTTTTACACATGTGCCTAAACCTTTATTTTTTTTCAAACTCACAACTTATATATATATATATATATACTAGCTGAAATCCCGTGTTAAAACACGGGAAGACTAATATATATATATATATATATATACTAGCTGAAATCCTGTGTTAAAACACGGGAAGACTAAATCCAACTAAAGCTGGAAATTTATTCATTGGTGGTTGTGCTTCTGCCTTTGGTAACCACTGATAAATGAAAGAGCTGATTGGAAACCACTGATGAATCAGAAACCACTGATGAATGAAACAGCTGATGATTATCCACGGATAAAGCAAGCAACAGAAGATGAAACAAACTTCTGATGACAACAGTGGTTTGCACTCAACAGATGTTGTCAGCAGAAGTTTGTTTCAGAGCAGACCCATTAGTAATAAAACGCTCGTTTTTTTGTTTTTTGTATAACAATATGGTACTCGTTGGAAAGATAATAAAACGCTCGTTAATTTGGTGTATTTTTTTTTCAAAAAAAAATGATGTTTAAAAAAGTTACTAACGTTTAAAAATCATGGGGAAAGTGCATGTGCCATGCACATGAGAGAGGAAAAATAATTTAATAGTAGATGGAGTATCCATGACCTATTTAATTAAACCGATAAAATGAGCGGGAAAAACTTAAAGGAAGCCCCCATAAAGTGCCAAGTGTCCTTCAGTAGCTTTCATTTATATATTATAGAAGATATGTGTGTGTGTAAAATAATAATAATAATAATAATAATAAATATATATATATAAAAAATCAGATTTCATTGTTAGATATGGAACCATAGCATATTTCTTTTGGACCAAAAACAAAACCAAGCCCCCCCCCCCCCCCCCTTCATTTTCATAAGCCCAGCAACCAAAGCCCAAGGTGGCCGGCCCATTTCTCCTTACCCTTCACCCTAGCCTGGCCCAAGAACCCCCTCTCTTTTCTCTTGCTGTGCGTTGATTGCAGCAGCTCGACAGAGTTAACCAGGAGCTCCATCTTTGACCATTTGATTTGCATAATTCTGGAAATTTAGAAATCAATTAATTGTTGTTGACTTGTTCGCCTGATTATTACGCGTCCCTTACACGCAAAAAACACGATTTAAAACATACCAATCTTAGGCTTAAATCGCGTTTTAAATAAGGATGGGTCAAAACTTTCTAAATCAATTAATCATACATGATAGTATAAATTGAATCCTGTTCTACAACCTAAGAACGCCGAAGAACCTCACACTACTTTCAATTTCTGTAAACTTTTCCTCTTTGAGCAAGATTTGTTCGTGTTTGACCTTTGTTTTGACTCGAGACTTTGAGGCCTTGCAATCGGGTATGAAACAATTACTTTCTTCTGTGTATTAATCGGCCTATGGCCTTTAAAACCCCCATAATCAATTCAGCTATCATAGCCAAATTGATTAGATTAGAAAATCTAGGGTTCATACGATTTATTTTTGGGGAAGAACACTTCCAGAGCATGTACATATATTTAAAATAAACAGAAACCAAACACAACCACTGATCTAGATCAAGTGGTTGTGTCTGGTACTTTGGAGCCGGCCCACGCAGGTTCGAATCCCACTTAAACGATTTTATTCTTTTCATTTTAATTATATATAAATCAGAATTTTATTATATTATATAATTAATATAATCCAAGATTAAACGTTCTCAGGGTCCAGACCAGTTAGTCTGGGCTTGTGATTTAAAACCAATGAACCGGCCTAGGGCCCGGGTTCGAACCATGGCATCAACAAACATTTTTTTAAGCATATATATATATATATATATATATATATATATATATATTTCCTTGTATTTTAAAAAAATTCATTTTAAAATACTAAAACTCTTTTATAAATTCTACAAAAATTGTTTTATGTTAATCTAGTGAAAAAGTTTAACATACAATTTTTAGTTTTCAATAATATATTTATTTAATATATACAATAAATAATTCAAGTTTACTCTATTTTATTTATAAAATTCTATAAAAATATCAAAACAATTTTATAAATTTCCACAAAAATTATTCTGAGTTTTTATAACAATAAACTTTTCTGAAATGATTTTTATTTCTAAAAAATCATTTATTTAATATTTTTAATCAATTTTTGATAGTTTTAATCATAAATAAATCATAATAAATTCATTTTTCAATATTTTTGCACCAAAATTTTATATAAGTTATTTCTATTTATTTGGGACAAAAATACAATTTTTAATTTAATAATTATTTAATTTTAGTATTTTTTTTATATTAAAGTTATATTTTGACAATTTGTAATAAAT
Organism: Ambrosia trifida; assembly: GCA_028751855.1. Classification (NCBI taxonomy): domain Eukaryota; kingdom Viridiplantae; phylum Streptophyta; class Magnoliopsida; order Asterales; family Asteraceae; genus Ambrosia; species Ambrosia trifida. Next base: position 213,714,872 of record CM054122.1, on the reverse strand, counting down.
AGATTTAATATTCTATTTTTAAGAAAATAATTTTATAAAAATTATTTTCATACTTTAAACTTATTATTGTGACCATCTTTAATTTAAAATTTACAAAAAGACTTTTGTTTATTTATTTAACAAATTTCTCTTATTATTCAAACATTTTATTTATTAATCAAACGAGCACTTATCCCCAATTCGAAGCCCTAGATTATATTTGTAGACTAGAAAGACTTAGACATATTTATTACCTTAATTATAGGGTAATACTTGGCATTGTTGGGCAACACATATTCTATTTTTCACAAGACATAACATTTTGCTAAGGTGAGTTTTACATCGCCCCTTTTCTATTTATCACCATTTTTGGGGTGAAACATGTTACATCATTCAATATGCAATTCAATCATAAAGTGGCTATGTGTTTTTCTATGTTGCATTATGTCTTAAACATGACTAGGGTAAGCACAATATTCTAGCATAATCATTAACATTGATCAGCCGACGGTATACAATGATAGATCTATTGGACTGACAATCCCACCCGGATACGTGCCTCCTACAAAGGTAGCGTGGGTGATTGTTATCGCATAACATAATCGAGTGAACCATGAGCGTATGGGATGTACCACAATATAACAGTCACAAGGGTTGATTATGCACTCGATTTACTTCTAGTATGTTTTCACATATGGACTAGACTTGCCATGACACTTGAATTGTACAAGCTTTATTCAATTATCAAAACCTATGTAATTCTCACCAACTTTTGTTGACCCAAAATATTTTCAAACTTAACATGTTTCAGGTTATAGCTTGCTTGAAGATTAGAGTTAATGCTTGAAGATGCGTAGCTAGCATTTATTCATTTTGATGTACAAATTCTTGTAGAACAATTGTATGTAATGCGTTTAAATCAATTATTGAAATTTATTATTTACCATGAGCTACTGAACAATCGTCGATGCGTGACATCCCGATGTTTCCGCCATCGGTTGGGGTGTTACAGATATTTTGACACCATAGTTTGGAGCTGGTTTTTGGTTATAGTTGCTTCATGTTTTAAACTGCTGATTTCATATTCTTTTTCAGTTAATTTTGATTTTAACTCTTTTGAAAGTTTTTCAAATTGAACTTCATCATCTAAAATTTTCTTTTTAAGGTTTTCATTCACCTCTTTAATGTTAGCAAATGCTATTACACATTTCTTTGAACACAAATCTTTTAGGATTTGAGGAGATACCTTAGCAGCAGCCATCAATGCACAATCACACTTGCACTCACAATCTTCACCCCATGGATCTGAGAGATTCACAACCTCTTCTTCAGACTTTTCTTCAGAAACAACTGCATCAACAATATCATTAGTCACAATTTCAGATTCAGTCACAATTACAGATTCAGTCACCACGTCCTCAGAATCCATCTCTTCCACTATTGTATCCATAGCCATGAAACAAAAAATTTCTGGTTCATTTTCAGCTTTGGCTACAAGAGCAAAGTTCTCATCAGTTAACTCATCTGGTAGACTGCTCCAATCAACAAAGCCTTGTGTGAAGAAACTCTGTTGACTGGTCTATACAGGAGCAGAGGGTGGAGCAGCAATCATTGGCACATGTGCCTGAGCAACAGGGGTTTGAACATAGTGGATCTGTGGAACAGTGGTTTGGATATACTGGACAGGAACACTAGTAGAGGACTATGCAAAATGAGCAGTGTTTTGCACATTTGGTCCAGGGGTATTATGGGAAACCTGATAAGTGTTGGTCTGTGGCCTTTGATTTGGATAGGTAATCATAGGTGTCCATGTTGACTCCTACATTCCCTAGCAAAATGACCAAGTCTATGACATTTATAACACTTAATATTTGATTTATCCAACCCCACCTTTGACCTGCCAGTCAACCCTGGAAATCTTCTGCCAGTTTTCTTGTAAAAATTGTTAGTTCTTACACTGAGCAGAGCCAATTGGTGCATAATGTCGATTTCTTCCAAATCATCAGGGTCAAAATATTTTAAGTCATCATACTCAAAGGATATGTTATCAGATGCCTGGATATCACCACCACTTGCTGCAAAAGCATAGTTAGGTGAATAAGAATCAGAGTTAAAACTAGAGTTAAAACCTGAAGTTATGTCAATGAAATGATCATAACTCTGATCCTTACTACTACCAGACACCTCATCCTGACCCAAAAGTGTTGTATTACCAAAAACATAATCATCAAACACTTTTCCAGAGTCCTGAAGCTTCTTTTTCTGGTTAAGCTCTCTCTCATAGGTCAAGAGCTTACCATGAAGCTGGGTTAGTGATAGGTCCTTAAATCCAATTGAGTTTCTCATAACTATAGCAATAGTGTCCCATTTGTCCGGTAATGATCTTAAAAACCTATAGTTCAAAGTTGAATTAGGATAAGTTAGACCAACCAGTTTTAGTTCACTAATGAGACAGATAAACCTCTCAAATTGTTGAGTTAATGACTCTCCCTTAACATGACTGAATGTTTCATATTGTTGGTTAAGTATTTCACGATTGTTTTCAATAACCTCTTCAGTCCCACCAAATTGTTCTTTCAAAGCATCCCACAACTCCTTTGCACTGTTACAGTGTAACAGCCCAGCATAGATATCATTGGGTAGAGCCATGGCCACAATACTGAAGTCCTTAGCATCTAACTCAATTTTCTAGAAAATCCTGCTCAGAATAGTTTTCAAGTTTCTTTGGCTCTTGAACCTTGGGATCTTCGGTACTCGGCACCATCGGAACATGTGGTCCGAAGATAACCGACTTCCAGCACCCAGTGTTCTGTTGAGCTAGAACATGGCTCATCCGACGTTGCCAGATATTGTATTCAGATCTGACAAGCATCGGTGGCTTGTTGTTCGTGCCAGTGTTATGTGGATCGTGATTGATTGAAGCCATTCTCTGATTGTTTTTAAAACAAAGTCTGTTTATAAAACGGTTGAATCGAAAATAAACTATTACTCTGTTTTCAATCCGACAAACAAACGATATCAATAATTGTGAGCTGATCTGTTTATATTAAATTGATTGGTTAGATCGAATTTAATTGACCAAGCTCTGATACCAATTGTTAGGATTTGAGTTTGATTGTTTTGATTGTTTAAGTAAATGAATGATGAATGAAGTAAACTATAAATGAAAAGTGCAGCGGAATGATAAACTATAAATCAAAACAAGAGAATAATTGTTTTAGAATCGAAAGCTTTCATATATGATTGAATGACTACAAACGATTTATAATTACTCCCCCTCGGCCTGATCACTCGTGTAAGTTTGTCTAAGAGAATGTTTTGAGTGATGAATAGAACAGTACATGCACTGTTCTATTTATAGACAATCTAAACTACTGATGACATAGGCTGACGTCACCTAAGACAGTGACATCTAACAGAATAACAACATAAAACATCTGATGAGACAAACACTGTTACATTGGAAACCACTGATAGGTAACCTCTGATGGTTTTGAATCATCTGTTGCAGCCTAAGTGTTGTTGGCTCCAACATACCTTTAGTCTTCAGTACTTTGATCAGCAATTGTTTTTCATCAAACCTTTGATCAGCAGTTGTTCTCTATCAGACCTTTGTAAACAGCAGTTGTTCCAGCAGTTGTTAGGGTACAGCAGATGTTAGAGTCAACAGTCTTTTGGGAGAAGTAACTTGTAAATGTTGTTTTTATTAAGGATCAATATGTAGTATATTTTGGTTTTCCAATCATCTGTTATTCTCCAGGTCAGCAGACCCAACATAATAACACCCTCTGACATCATCCATCTGGAGATTATTGAGGTGTACTTTGTCTCTATTGATTGATTGGTAAGAATAAGATTCCTTATCCTATTTTCTTCTTTTTCCTTTCACGTGTCAAGTTCCTATTTAAAGTTTTGCTATTCTGATAGAATTTCAAATACTTAAACCACAAATGTGGACTGTTTTATTCACGTTTCTCTCCTTCTCTTTCTCTCTCTACCTCAACCAACCATGGCTACCCATTTTCTTCCCACAACCGTTACTGTGATACTCTCTCCATCGAGGAGGGGAGAGAGGGAGGGGAGGGGAGTGGATGGGGGGAGAGAGGGGGGGAGAGAGGGGGGACAGAGAGAGGGGAGAGAGAGAGAGAGAGAGGAGAGAGGGAGAGGGGGAGAGAGAGGGGGGATATGGAGAGAGGGGGGAGGGGGAGAGGGAGGGGGAGAGGGGGGATATGGAGAGAGGGGGGAGGGGGAGAGGGAGAGAGAGGGGGGAGAAAGGGGGAGAGAGAGAGAAAGAGAGAGAGGGGGAGAGGGAGAGAGAGAGAGAGAGAGAGAGAGAGAGAGAGTAACGTACAAGGGTGTGACATATGGTTTAGGGTAATTTTGCATTTATTAAAAAGTTTTGACGTAGTTTATGGTAAAAGTGAGTTGACAATAATGATTTGTGGAATCCAGAGTTATTTTGGGTTGCACCTCTTTCTCCTTTATACCATTCTATCATGCATGTGATGGGAGATGTGAAATGATTTTGGCACCATTTTGGATACTTTCCGTATATGTACCCTGCATAAATAATCATAACCATTGACGGTTCGGCCTTGTATTCTTATACTCTACTACGGTGTTAGCGATGATGTCCGATGAGGAAACACATTCTTGCTCGAGATATTAAATTCGTGTATCTCATTTTTAAAGGGCAGGGTCCGAAAAACATCTATTAATCTATTAATATATATAAAAGAAAATGCATATGCTGACGTGGCGTGCAATGGAGGCCTCAACCTCCCCTTGAGAGTGCCACGTGGCTTAATAATTAAGTGTTTTTTTGTGTTTTTGAGTATTTTCCTTATTTAACAAAAAAAAAAACCCGATAACCTAAAAAACCCTAAAATTTCATCCGCCTCTTCTCATTCCCATTATCTCATCGTGCCTAAATATCCCTCCCCTCCTCTATTTCACCTTCGACTTATTCCATACGTCAACTCACTGATAATCTTCAACCCTTCCGATAATTAATAATTACACACACCTTTCAAAACCCTAATTTCCAGGTCCTGAATCACCAACCGGCGTAACGCTTCTGTCACCGTTCGCCGAAGGCTCAACATACGGCGGCGGCGGCGGCGGCGGAGGCTGATTAAGGCTCGGCGGAAGTCCGATGCCGTGAGTAACATTAATCCCGAACGCCAACCCGTTCAGGCATTGGACACCATCACTACCATTGGAGAAGGAGTAGTTTGATCCCTCGATAGTCAACGGAATCGCGACGGTCAACGGTTGGCCGAACTCCTGGTTGCCTTGGCTGTAACTGAATGTATCGGTGTCTAATGAGTTATCTATGCTACAGCTACGGTACGTCGTTTTGTTGTGTGTTAATATCACTGTCTGGTTCGTGTTTGTGTTGAATACTGCATGCAAATGAAATTAAAAGGAATAATAAGATCGGGTTAATGTAATAGTACACAATAATTAGAATCGGAATCAATTCATGGTTTGTGTTGGATTACTACATTAATAGGCCCAAACAAAAAAACTCAACAACAAATTTGATACGTGAGAGATCTTGGAAAAGGAGATATGGATGGAGTAAATGTAAATGGAAGAGTGTGGAGGTTTCTTGGAAAGAAGAGGATATGTTATAGCGTCGTCTTCAGTCTTTTTAAATAGTTTTTAACTATTATGGATTGTTTATTTTTGTTTTTAATTTCAGATCTATAATATTTAATTTATGATATATGTTTTTGGTTTATTAGTTGCAAGATTATTCTTAGATCTGTTTTTCATAGATGTATTATTTAATAAAATTAGATCTATATGTATTTTTATTGGATTTTATTTTTAATTTCTGATTTATATGTTTAGTTATTTAGATATGTTAGTCATAGATCTGTTTAATGTCATTTGAGATGATTATAAATAATTTAGGTTTGAATGTTTATTTAAAGGTAATTTAGGTTATATTGTTTATTTGAAGTTCAATTGAGTGAAGTTGAATTTAGGGTGAATTTATGTTGAATTTTGTTCAGTTTAGTTATTAGATCAGTTGTTAATTTGTGAACAGAATTTATAGATTTATCGAAGGAGATTATTAATTTAGGTTTGATTGTTTAGATGTATTATTGATTTGTTAAGAGAATTCATAAATCTTTTGATGGTCAGTTTACTTGATTATAATTAACGTATGTTTCATTAATTTAGATTATATTGTTTATTTGAAGGTCACTTTAAAGAAGTTGAGATTAGGTTGAGTTTTATTTATTGGAATGTCATTTGATTTAAGTTGAATATAGGTTGAATTTAGGTTGAATTTTTGTAAGTTTAGTTAAGTTGAATGTCAATTAAGTTAACAGAATTCATACATCTTTTGAAATTCAGTTTAGTTGTTTATAATTAATTTAGGTTTGATAATTTAGTGTATTTAAATTGAATGTCAGTTAAGTTGGTTTAGTTGAATATGAGTTGAGTTAAGTTGAATTTAGGTTGAATTTACGTCACTTTACTAAAGTTGAATGTCAATTAAGTAGGTAATTTACATTGAAAACGTCAGTTTACTGAAGTTGAATGTCAATTAAGGGTGGGACTGGTTCGAGAGCCTTTCAACCGGTTCGACCCAAACGCCATTAAAGTCATCAACACAAGAAACCATCAAGTGGGTCATGTAGAAAAGAAGGTAGCCAGTGTTCTTGCACCCTTAATTGATAATAACTTAATCCATGTTAAAGACATTGTCCCAAAACGTAAAAAAAATAAACAATAATATTAGGTATAAAATCCCATGTCAAGTTCATGTTTTTTTAGATAATGGGTTGGCTTTGTTAGTTGTGAATAGTCCTTTGTTTAGTAGTTCTGATGCAATTGTTATTAAAAATGTTGTTAAAGAGAATAAAGATAAGAAAAAGAGTGAATTGGATGAGGTTTTTAAGTTGGTTGACCAAAGATTAAGTCAAAGTAGTGTTGAAGGAGTGATTGAGCCTCCTAAAGATTTGATCTTGGCTGATCTTTTTGCTCATCAGAAGAAGGGTTCGTATTGGTTGTATAATAGGGAGAATTCAGATGAGTTGTCACCGTTTTGGGAGGAGAAGGATGATGCTTTTGTGAACGTGTTAACGAATTTTAGTTCGGATACGCGGCCTGACCCGTTACGTGGTGGGATATTTGCGGATATAGATTAGGTTATCTTTGCACTTGAACAAGCATTTAAACTTCAACAGGTACATGAAGACTCTGTAAGGCCATTTTCCCCATTTCTTTCTTCTTTTTGTTAAAATAACTTGAAATCGTTCATTTCTTGTTGTTGCAGTTGGTACTAAAGAACACTTGTGGTTGAAGGTACATCAACCAACTACTGGAAGGTAATGAGATTCTTTATTTCTTTGCCTTTGAAAAATGAGATGAAAAATTGAAAAAATTAAAGGTATTAAAATAAACATCATTGTGCCTAAAAAATAAATTGAAAAGACACCACCCTGATTATTTTGTTTTGATGGATTATGGGATATCTTTGTTTTTGATGTTGTATGATGTTTATCTTAGCTTTCAAAATTCTAATACATGTTTTGGTTACTGGTCAATTTTTAATATGTGTACAAGAATCAAAGATACCTATGTGAATGTTGAGAATATAGGGATAGTAACGTGCGAAGGAAGTAGAGTCGGACTTCCTTATTAACAGAGTGAATTGGTAAGGTTATGTGTTGGTTGACTGATTGATTTGTTATGTGTCTTAATCAAAACCATTTTATTTATTACACATTGAAGAAATGCATATATAATCTGACAATATCATATTCATATCATGGTGGTTTTAACCCCCGGTGCTTTTGACTTCCGGCCTTATTATTGTACTTGGCACACAGAGTCTTTGAAGTACTTATGAGCCGCGGCCTCTTCAATGGAGCCGCGTCTCTTTTGATGAGTCTCGAAACTGATGCTTTATACCTCTTCATTCCTAACAATGTCCTAATTACGTACACACTATTTTTTGAATTTTGATCGCATTTGTACTCAACACCCACTGATGTTGCATGAAACAAATAACTTTTTAAATGTAACAATATAATTAATATGATTCCAGACTTCCGGTTCGTAGTATAAAAACAACTGTTTGATACAATGATAGCCATTAAGTAACAACTCTTAAGGTACATATTGTTTGAAATGAGGAATGAAGTATACTAAGCAGTACATTTGGTTAGAAATGAGGAATGAGATATTATAAGCACTAAAGGTGTGCTTGGTTAGTTTTTTTTATATGCTTTAAGTTATACATGATGAGTTTGCACGTGATACAATAGGGAACACAACACTTAAAGGTTGTTAGCGAGCCAAGTTGAGCCAAGGCTAGCTCAAGCTCGACTCGAACTTCATACCGAGTTAAATTGGGGTCATCTAGAAAAATCAAGCCGCAATCTTAGACTCGTGCTCAGCTCGATTAATAATGGAGTTGACTCGCTCGACTCAATTTGGCTAAATATTAAAATGTAAGTTGCACAATTTATATTACAAAGGCTTATTTTACCTTTATAAAGTAGGTGGTTAATCCGCTTTTGTTTCTTCATCAATGTAAGATCAAGGAACAATGAAATTGATAAATTCTTTAGGAAAACAAGGAGTTCTTTCTGTTGGATGTATATATACAGATTATAGAGTTTGTTTATATTAAGATTAGTGTGTTAATTTGTTGATGTATTTGGATAATATTAGAAATGCATCTGCAAGGGTTTATGATTCGTTTTTCGTAATCGATCTAAAGAGATATTAGGGCGGGTTCTATTATTGTGGAAGTAAATGCCATGAAGTATAAGTTGTGAATGAATAAAGCTTGAGTTTACAACGGTAACTTCAGTTCATCAGTTATTAGATTATAATGGACCAATTAGTTTAATAAGGTATTATTGAAAGAACAGAAATTTTATAAATTTCTTATTCTTTCGTATGGAACAATCACATGTTTAGATTGGTATTCCATTTGTTTTAATTCATTGGATTTTATCTCAAGCAATGATTAATTTAGTTTATTTTTATGATTTATAATTATCTTATTGGTGCAGGAGTGTGCTGCCACATCATTGTCGTCCTGGAACCATCCCTTTTGGGTAAGCCTCTACAATGTTACATGATTTTTAATAGCCTTTGATATGTTTTGTCTTATCCAAAAGATGTAATCAAATAGAGGCATTTCGAATTGCCATGTTTTGCTCACTTACTTCTAAATTCATGAAATCTTTATTTATTATTGTCATTTTGTGGTATTGGACTATTAACCGTTAATGATAAGCATCGTTGTTCACAATGCAAGGATGAGAAAGTTGTGTAGGATAAGGTGGTTCTAAAAGTACACATGATGAATTCCCTGGCAAGCCTGATGAAGTTGCAAGCTTCTTATCATGCTATCTTTGGTGTTATAGGTTGATAACATAAACTCATATGCGGCCAAATGAACACGAACTTATGGTATGCCCTATTATTGTTGGTTAATTTTATAATTTTTTTAATCTTGAATTGTTGTTTCTTTTGGGGTTTTGAAGAGTTGAATGGATTAGGTAACTTAGAAATTGATCGAAGTTGCTTTGAGTATAGAATTGTTGATCAAGGCGTTAGGATTGAAAACACATGAAACCGAACATACGCACACGAAATCTATAAATAAAGTGGTCCGTCATGAGCATTGTTTTAGAATCCTTTCATGGCAGTGCCTAACCGAGGTCTTGGTGGTACTAATCGATATGCACTGGACTAATTTTTTTTAGAGACAGAAGAGAGAGAGAGATAGGGTTATGGCAATTATTAATTAGATTTAATTAATAAAAACGAAAAAAAATTGCATCATATGATGCCACGTGGTACATTCAAGGGAGGTTGAGACCACCATTGAATGTCACGTTAGAACATCTTTTTGCACTGGACTAATTTTTTTTTTGTAGGACTCGACTCTAAAGTCACTGATGACGACTTTAGGCAAGCTTTTTCCCAGTGTGGTGAGATTTTATTTGTTAAAATACCACTAGGAAAAGGTTGTGGTTTCGTGCAATTTGTTAGCAGGTAATCGGTTCTTTAGCCTTTATGGTGCCTCAAATATAATATCTTTTGTTGGTAGTTTTTATGATACTTTGGAGTGTTGATTTCGTTAAGGAGCTTATATATTGTTTGAATTTTGATATTTTAGAAGCATCGCCAAGGATGCAATTCAGAATATGCATGGCATAGTGATTGGCAAGCAGACGGTTCGTATATGATGGGGGAAAACTCCTGCAAACAGACAAGTAACTTTTTCGTTTTTGTTGACTTGGTTTTGACTTTTCAGTTAACTGTCATCATTTATAACAGAGTTGACGCTCTTAACTTGCAAGATTGCAAAATTTTATTATAGTAACTATTTCCACTTAGTTTGATCATTTGTATTGTTTATGACAGAGGACGGGTGGGAACGGAAACTACTATGCGAAGCAAGGTTATGGCGGTGGTTATGGCGGCGGTGGGCAACAAAATCAGGATGGGGGTATGTATGGAGCTGCAGATGGATCAGCTTATGGGTCAAATGGGTATGACAACCATCAGTAGTCTCTTAGCGGATACATTTTTTTTTTTTACTTTTTACGTACAAATGTGTTGTTATATACATAAAAAAAGAAACTAATTTCTTCATATGTTTTTTTAATATTAAAAATGTGAAAATGGTATAAATAAACTAAAGTTCATTTTTTTTTTAATTTCAAGATAGATTAAATTAACTTCAAGAATAGGGTGTTATTTGTTTTTTTTTTTGTTCCATCTATTTTTTTATAGTTTTTCTCAAATTTATATGTTGTTGTGACCTTATCACATTATCTGTTGCAGGCGAACTTGAAATAGGTCCAGAGATCACCAACAATTTAGCACAATCACCAGGTGTCACAACATGGGTCAAACCCCAAGTCAAACAATTCCTTGAAAGTTTCATGCTTTCAAACCAATATGCACAACTCTTTCTCCTACTACATTATCTCTAACCTTGCTCAGCAGCTGATGTGGTTTCGGTGACCCATTAACAAGCGTCTCTTGCACATTCAAATTTTTAATTTGTGTCTACTTTCTTGGATTATTATTCATATGTCACAACCATACCTTTAACATCCATTAATATTTTATAATTCAACCCCGGGACGTTCCCGGGTAGTCAGCTAGTTATACCATAAAAAAAGAGAGAACAAAAAACGTTAGATGGACATCCCCTGTACAACATACTTGATGATCCAAAACATGCTTTAGAACAACCGCAAGTATATATCTATGCCAAAACATTTCATAACATCTAAAAATAAGATAAAAGAAAAAAAAATCAAAAGGCACAAAAATATTGTGACTTCGCAAAGAGGTGTGAAATTAATTTGTAAAGATTACTCGATTGTATTGAAACAAGTATGAATTATTGGGTACTCATACGTTCTCACAAGAGAGTCAACAATTAATGAAAGTCATGTGACGGAAGTGCTTGCACTTTTGTCTTATTCTTATTAATGATTGGGAGTTGTAGTCATTCCCCTAATGAGTTGATGGTAAAAGGATTGAAAAAAAAATGAAGTCTCATGATTAGTGAACATGCCAACTAAGACTTATTAATGGTTGAGAGTGGACGTCTGATGAGACCCATTTGGTGTTTACTTTTAGCCTTGTTGCATGATTTTAGACTTGGTAAACAGGAAGTTTAATATGTTTTGCCGCTTTATATTTTTGATTGAGCCATAGAGGCGTACATCTTTCGACGGAAACCATTTCCAAGGATGGAATTGTAAGATAAAGATAGTGTTAGGAGCGAAACCAAGCTCGAGTCCAATGATGGATCTTGCTTGCATCTTGAGGATGATGTGAATGTGCAGGTGATAAAAAAAACCACATAAAAGGAAATGGCATTTCACACATTTTTAAATTGTCAAATGAATGAATGATACTTCTCAACTACTGTAAATCAAGAAACCATGCAAATTGGCTTGCATACTACCTTTTTCGCAATTGCATTCAATACACGATCAAGTCCACATCCTTTTCTTGTTCTCTCGATCTTTGAGCCCTTGCGTTGCGTTACTTGGTCTACCTTGATGGACCACTCTCTGGGTTGCTGCTGGTGCCGCTGCTGGTTTAACCGTTCTTGTTGGAGCCCTGTTGGGTCTAGGCGGGTCTGACTTCCTTGACTTGTTTGGATGGTTAGTATCAACATTCTCTACTTCACTGTTTCTTGACAACCTCTTTCTTGTTACTTCACCCCCAGTACTACCAAGTGAGTCATTTCTCTTTGGCCGACTATAGCCAGCAGCCGTTGGCCCCCGGTTCATTATATTCGAACCCTTTAGAATATGTGGTTCTGCCTCGTTTATGAATTTGTTGTCTCTTGAACCGCCGCCACCAATGTATCTGGGCGTTGATTTCATGGAACTAGAGGAATCTGCAATTGTAGCAATAGACGTTCGCCTTTCTTTCTCTTTAAGCTTCTCCTCAAGCTCCTTAATCTGTATATTCAGAAATACTGCACTATTAACAAAGCGTAATAAAAAAAATAACAAAATTAAAACGGGTAATAACAAAAAGAATTGACCTTTAGATGAAGTGAAGTTGAATCAGAATATTGTTCCTGTTCTTTCAGTTTCCTTTCAAGTTCCTCAATCTGAAACAACAACAAAAGAGAGGAAAAAGAAACCAACCTTAAATTCCCCGTTCGGCAAAATCTTAAAAGTTTTAAAAAAAAATAAACATAATCTCTTGTAAATTGTAAACTTTTATGACCTTATCTAGAAGGGTCATAGTGTAGGACTTCGACTCTTTGACTTGGTCTTTCAGTTTTTCTTCGAGGTCCCTTACCTGTTTTGGATCCAACTTTAGTAAAGACATTCAAATCTTGAATATTAATTTATTCATAAAAGTTATCCAAATTTTACCTTCTGTTGGTGTGTTATAACACCCAACTGTTCTCGCTCTGTAAGCTTGTTCTCGAGCTCCTTGACCTTCATCATATCAGATAGATAAATATGTTTTCATTAGGATTGAAGCTGGGTACGTTTTTGACATTCATAAGAACGAAAATGATGAAGTTAGCTACCTTTTGTTGGAGGCCACTGTTGAGTTCCTCTTTTGCCTTCAACTTATCGGAAAGATGTGAAACTTGTTTTTCTAACTGTGAGTGTAGTCCTTTTTTGGACTCGATTTGGTTCTCAAGCTCCTTAATCTTTTCCATATGGTTTTTATGTACCTGATCTTTACCTTTCATCTTGCCTTCTACATTCTGCAAGCTCTCTTCTAACTTCCTTAATGACTCATCTTTCAAGCGTGATTCCTGCTTCGCTTTTTCAAGCTTCATACCAAACAGCCCAAAAGTCAAACACTGCTTAAAGAATTTTGTAAAATGAGAAAATAACGAGTCATACTATACTAACCATCAGTTTCATTTTCTGAAGCTCGCTGGTATCAATTTGCTTTCTAGCGGGACCCAACTCAACCCCTCTGACCCTCGTTGCAAAGTTTAGTGAACTCAAAGTCTCACTCAGGTCATGTTCTGAAGGACTAATTTGCACAAACATTAATGTTTTCGAGTCACCCCCTACAACAGAAACGTAACAACTTACATTAAAAAATGGTTAAAAATATATCGACAAATGGGTACCAAGAATTTGGATTACCTAATGAATCTTGAAGTAAATGCGTGAGTTTTGAATTTCTGTACGGAATGTGACTGCTTTTATTTGCTAAAGCAGATATTACATCGCCAAGAGCAGAAAGAGATCGATTGATGTTTTGAGCTTCCTTAAGCCGTTCACCTTGAGCTTCTGTCTTTCCAAGCCGCTCACTTCCAGCCAAATCCACAAGCCATAGCTTGCTTCTGGTGCACTCCCCATTTATCAAGTTTTTTGCTTTTACCATAATACAAAGCATACTAAAAAACAAAAAAAAAAGTAATTTTAGATCTAAAATAAATCATTTTAAGCCAAATGTGTTCTATAATTACAAAAAATATCATCAGGTGACATGGTAAAAATAAAAGGAGTTGGGAGGTATTAAGCAATTAAAAATATAACACTGATCAATCCATTCATGAGTAAAGGGTCAAAATTGACCTCCCTAGGTAAATTCAATGTTAATTTTATAATATATATCCTAATCATATTTTAATCATAAACTGTAAAAACTTCATAAACCAAGATTAGTTATTTACCAATGAGAGCGACTACTATGTTCATTCACATTATTCGACCCCACAGCTCGAGCACTACTGCCAGCTCGCAATACATTCCAGACTTGTTGTATGTTTTCAACTTTCGCTTCAACTAGGCCGGGAATATTGTGAAGCCCTTCAGATGCTTGCTTTATTTCCAACCTAAATTTCCAAAAGTCATATTATAAGTGAATAAATTGATATTTATGATCATACAAATCTTTTTCATGAAGCTAAGCGAGTAAATTGATAGGTACTTCTTTGAGGATGATGTTGTCAGCAGATCCCTTATTTGTTCATTATAGACTTCAAGCACACTAACTGATATATCATAGGTAAAAGTGTCTATTCTTTCTTTTGCAGTTTTAAACAACTCTTCAAGCGTTCGGTAATTAACTCCACGGTTTCCCTCAGTACCCTCCATGGTAAATGTCTTTCCCGTCCCAGTTTGTCCATATGCAAATATGCATACGTTGTAGCCATCCAAAACTGAGGTTACCAATGGTGAAGCTTGAGAGAAAACATCAACTGTGTAAAGTAACAAACGGTTAGTAAGAATATAAGCTATATAATTAGATTAACAATTAAATATGGTTAAGTTCAAATAAAAATCACAATAAAACCTTGATTGTCGTTTGGTGTGAAGACTCTATCAAATTTGAAGGTCTTTTTAGTAGAACCACTATTTAAAATCCCTAGTTCACCATTCGTTGCTGCGTCGAAGTCAACAACGGTTGAGCACCCGGTTGAAGATTCTGATTTGCTTAGTGGGCGACATCGGCAAAATACCCTTATATTTCCTGACAATTACAAGAAGTAAAAATAAATATGCAATGACATATATTGTCTGTATAACTAATTGTTATGTAAAATAATATTAGCGGACCTTTTGCGTCCTCAACTTGATTATGAAGCTTTCTTCTCTTTGCCTGTTCCTCATTGTACTTAAATTTAAGATCCTCACACTGAGCAACTGCAAATTGATGATTACGAAGAAAAAAAATGATTAATCGACAGTATAAATATTCAATAAAATGAGTTAACAAGTATAAAATTAGAGCTTTACCCAATGCTTGAACTGCAGAAGTCATTTTATTTAGATCAGGAATTGAGTCAACACATTGGTGTGCTTGAAGAGAGAGCTGAGAGTGGTCTTGTTTTAGGACCTGATTAAAAGATTATGTTAATTAAATATAAATGCAACTTTGAATATGATTTTTGTTATACTTGTGCTAATTAACTACCGTTATTTTGTGCGATAACTCCTTAACTGCAGCAACCCAAACCTTCTTGTCATGTTCGTATCTACTTGATATATCCCTCAGCATTTCGGATTGTTTCTCCATTGTTTGGTCTATTCAAGAAATTCAGGAAGTTGTAATATAACATACAAAACTAAAACAAAATGTACCCTTTGCCCAAAAATAGAAGCGTAATGTTTGAGTTCACAAACTTACCAAGAGATGTTGTCTCGAAAAACTTATTATCAAGTTCCATTCGGACCTTCTCCAGCTGCTCATTTGCTGCAGTCAAAGACATCCACGCTTGATAACATTCTTCAGTCTTACGTTGACATTGACCGGTTAACTCTTGTATCCTTTTCTCATACTTCTCTACTGATTTCTTTCGCATTATTTTCTTCTGAAATGTTCAACAAGTCAAAGACGGTTATACTTTAATCAGTAGCATAACGAGAAGCATACCTGAGCGGAAGGGACTTCGATATCAGCAGCACAGTTTTGACATTTTAGAAAATCATGTTTTACATCATCATCTGTGAGTCGGTCAAATCAACCAATAAGGGGGAGTCAGATTCAAGTCGCTTGTCACAGCAATAATAATTTAGTTTTGATAGGAAACGTTAACTACCAAGAAGATGAGGCGCCTTTCTTATACAGATTCCACTGACCAAAGGGCTACCAGTTATCCCTTCGAACCTAATTACAATCGCCTCACCCATCTTGACTTTGACTCTCGAGTCAACTAACTGTAGCGGTTTATTGGCTCCGACGACAGAGAAGATGTCAAAATCCGCAAGAATCTGTTAAAAACAATACGAATATTCAAATTAAAATTCAAATTTTGTAGTAACTTTATAAAGATATTCAAAAGCTTTAAATGGAAAATTGTACTTGCCTTCTCTTCCTGCAAATACACATTGAACACTCTCATTCCTTTAGGACCAAATGTGTTTATCATCTCAACAAAATGCAGGTCAACATAGTAATCTCCCTCCGGAAAACCGTCAAACCGATACAGAAAGTTCCCTAGCCTTGCTGTGTGGTAAATGAATGGAACATCACCACCCTCAGTTATACACTCATTTGTCTGAAACACATCGCCCCCTTCAAAATACTTATCCGCCACCAAGTTTATAGTCGAATCTGGCTCCACTATGCCTTGAGCTCCAGCATTCACAAACAGAACAATCTCATCCGACGCTAAAATGAAATTAAATAGTGTCAACACTCAACACATTTACAAATTAACCATCTTCTTATCACATAAGTTGTCGTTTTTTAACTCGAATTGAACACCGAAACAAATTCTAATACATATGATAATAAATTAATATGAAGGGTACTAATGTTACATGTTTTATAGCAATAATTTATCTTCAATTGCCTCAAACTACTAACTTGTGCAGTTCGGTTTCCATAACCCTCTTTAAAATAACCCAAAAACAGTGACGGATCTAGAAGCAAAATTTAGGGTAACCCAAAATTTTTACTTTTTACCGTACATTTATATGACTTATTTTTTTTTTACCATACACGCGTACAATGTAAATGTGTGCTTTTATTAAAGTTGAGGGGTATCCCGGGCCACATAAATCCGCCCCTCCCGAAACTCAAATCACAGACCTAAATGTGACTATGTCTCTAGCATTTTTAAAACAGATCTAAACCGAAAAACACGAAAACCTAAACCCCAAAACTATCTTTTCAAAACCCTTTAATTCCTAAAACTAAATTAACCATCTTGAACAACAAAAATTCCAAGATTTAAACTAAACAAACACATTAATATAAAAACTAAAAATAAGCCAATATCCTAACCTGCACAGTTGGATTTCATAAACCCCGTTGGAACAAGCCGGGCACCCGAATCGCAGACCATCGAATCAAACAAAGACTCATCATCTTCCTCAACCATCGAAACCCTACCCGTCTTTTTATCCAAATCAAGAACACCAACAGGACAAAACATTTCACCACCAATTGGGGTCCCACCATCTAACTCCATCTTGGAATCACCCAATAGCTCCAAGGGTTTGTTCCAATCAAACCCATCAGCAGTAACTGTACTGTTCTCCTGATTCGAAACTTCGGACACCATGGTATTGGGGATCTGGGTGTCTTGTAAAGTGTCGAACGTTGTTGTTGTGTTGTGTTCCATTGAAAGTATTAGGGTATGTGATTGTGGGTGTTTGAAAGTAGTGAAGAGAAAGGGGTTTTGCAGGGGAGATTATTATTGGGGGTTACGTTTGTTCTTTCGGGTTTTTGAAATTTTGGATGGGGAGAGGTTTAATCTTGACCGTTGAAGTAGACGACCGTTGGTTTGAATGGTATGGGAATTTTAAAATATACTCGTACTACTTTTTGTCAAAAGGTACCAGTACCACCACATGGTAAAAAAATGAGGAATTTACTGGTGTGCACTACTAGGTTTGGTTTTATAATCTTGTTTATAAATGTGGATATACAGAGTTTGGTTTTCTAGCACACAAGACATGGAGTAGAATTCCTTGTATTAACTTAAATAAACTAGGCAACTTTCAAGTACACGTAATTTCTCTATGGCTAGGGGTGGATCTATTTGGGAGGTTGAGGAAGAGGTAGCACATGTTATCCCTCAACTTTGACAACGAAGTAGAAAATTGGTGAAAAAAAAATCTTCTCCGTTTTATGTATCAGATACCTTTGAGCAAAAAAAAAAAAATCTTCTTCCGTTACCTCTTATATTTTGCTTCTAGCTCTACCAGTATAGGTTACTCGATGACATGTGAGACTCGACTTCTTTCTAGAGATATCTTATCTATTGACAATGTAACGCTATTAAAATTATAGACTAGATAAAGTTGCTATCTAAAGTGTTCTAGACGAACACCAGTAGTATTGGTATGATATTAAAAACTAAAAAGGCAATGTTTATATTTCATAAAACATTATTTATTTTTCTATACAATACTTTAGTTTATATAACATACGAGTTGCCGCTAACCCACGCATTACCACTACTAGAAAATTAGGCTTTTGTCACCACATTGTTGGTTATATAACGGTAGCAATTGCTCTGTAGCCACCATTTTTCAACCGAGAATGCGGTAGCAAAAACACACGTCTCTGTTGCCCTAATGTCACCAAATAGCTACCACTTTTATATTTTGCTACCATATTTTTGTCACCACGAAAACGGTTGAAATATTTGCCACCGCTCCTACAATATTTTAGTAAGGTCATTTGCTACCATTTTGATACCATTTAGCCACCGATGTTGCCACCATTTAGACACCATTTTTATTGAAAATTTACACCTTTTTTTGTAACCGTTTTGGTACTATTTAGTCTGCAACCATTTAGTCACCGCTTTCATTAAGAATTTACTACCATTTAGCCATCATTTTCATTGAAAATTTGCTACCATTTAACCACCATTTTCAATGAAAATTTGCTACCATTTAGCCACCACTTTCATTGAAAATTTGCTACCATTTAGCCATCGCTTTCATTGAAAATTTGCTACCATTTAGCTTTTCGACAGGTTTTTTCCTTATTTATTAATTCAATTACATTTCAAGAAAACTATATTATATAAAACAATCAAATAATACAAAATCTCAAATTATATAAAACAAATTTGTCATAGTTTTTCCAACTTTAAAATCATATAAAAGACTCTAATAGAAACACAAAAAAACATCAAATAACCGAAATTATTCATGAAAAAAATTCAAAACATTCATGTCTAAAAGTTTATAGCCTATTTTCCACCCATAGCTGTTAGCCTAGCTTCAAATTCTCCCATTCTATTGTTCATCGCCTCTTTATCCGCATTATATTTTTCTTTTTCAGCCACCAAGCTCGCAATGATTCCTTCGAACCTTTCTTTATCTTCATCTTTTTCCTTAACAAGCTCTTTAATAACCAAATTCAACTTTTCAATCTTCAAAACAAGCAATGAATAGAATCAAGAAGTCAGAATTAATTAAAATTAATAACGGGTCAAGTAAGTTGCACAATAACATAATCCAATTGTGAGCTACAATTCTAGTGCTAGAAGCCAAATAACATGTTCAGATATATTTATACTTTTACTAAAAGTAAAATTTTACTTAAACGATCAGCCGAGACTGTTTAACCAACTCAATAAGAAATTCCTAAACATTCTCAATACATTAATGGCATCAAACCTGATAATAAAAAAGCAAACACAAACCAAACAATTACAATATTCATGGGAAACAATTCAAATGCATAAAAGTAGACAAAGAAGTTAAGTATTGGTGAAAAATTATGGTGCCTATGCTCATTATTGACCTATAATTCAAAGCTCAAGTTGAAATGATATATATCATATCTACATCACAATCTCCATATTTACCTCATCTTTACAAGAATCAAGGCGAACATAAATCATAAGAAAGCTTTGATATCTTACTATAAATTACTAATGTGTATGATTCCACTTATGTTAAAGAGCAAATAATTCTTTTATATATTTTAAACTAATATCAAGGTAAAAAGGAATAAACATACCTCGGGGTCTTCTTTGTCATGTACATATGAGTCTCTAACATTGCCTAACCCATAAACGTTTCCTTTATTATTACCCCCGGAAGCTCGGTACCACAAGTCGTCATCAAATTTGGGATGTTCTTTACGCTCATTTCCGTACTTCTCAACAACATAATCATTATATTTAACCTGTTGGGTTAAACATTTAACTATATTATTCAAATTTCAATATTTTTTTAAATATGTTTGGATTTACTAATTAGTTAACTTACCCAGGTTTCCTTTGCCCTATCGTCAACCCACACGAGATTTTCTTCATCATCCCCATCTGAATCAACATCCAAAAGTAGCGAACTGCTACCACTTAGATGTTTATCTAATGGTCTGCTTCTTTTCCTACAATGTGACTGCTTCCACATTTCATGAGGTGACAGTTCACGCCCAATTATCTTAGCCTGCAAATGTAAAACTTAGAAGTTAATAAAGATGACAATATTGACATGGTATATATGGTAAAAGAGGGCGATTAACATTTTTACCGCTTTTCTTTGCGCAGTCACATAGGTTTGAGATCCAAGGGTATGTTTTCCCCCGGTTACCTTACGTCTAATTTCTTTATTTCTTAAAGACTTTGCTTTCCACTTTGGTGTGTTCCAATTGTCAACAATTTTTTTCCATATCTCAAATTTTATCCATGCTGGTTTAAAGTCAATAAGAACAGACATATCTATATCTTCTTCATCCCCTTCAAGTAAATGTTGGTGCATCGCCATCTTTATAGCTGCATTTCTTATCCCCTGCAACAAATTAGGGAATTTACCAGCAATGGACTTCTCCCAACACCTATAAATTGATGCATTGTGTTTCTCCTCCCACTGAAAATACATCTATGAAAAAGAAAAAAAAAGTTAACTAAATGTATAAATGGTCTAAGAAGTTAAATGAAATTGTTTACACACCTGAAATCGCTCAAACAACCGTGTTCTATCTTCAGTAGGAACATCTCTCCAACTATCCCATGGACCGGACCACAAAGTCTCTAAGTTTGATCTAATAACTCGAGTAGCAGACCCTTGATTGCTAAATCTACAAAATAAAAGCAATGAATGCAACCACATTAGTAACATTTTTATGTACATATAGAAACAGTAAATGTGTACTTACTCTCCTTTTACAACTCGAATCCAATGGCGATTAATTAGTTCAGGTACTTGGACTTGGGAAGCGCTTCCCCGCCTCGCTTGAGCAACATGAGAAGCTGACTCGTCATCACCGGCACTACTCTCAATGGGAGAATTCATAAGAAAAGCAGACTCACACCATCACCTAGATCACCAGCTAGACCACCACCTCGCCCAACACCTCGATCACCCGCTTGACCACTACTTTGATTGCTACTTATACCACCACCACGCCCAATACCTCGATTACCCACTTGACCACTACTTTGATGGCTACTTATACCACTACGTCGCTCAACAGATCGATCACCAGCTTGACCACCACCACGCACAACAACTCGACTACCACTACGCCAAACCCCTCGACGATAAGCTAGATCGCTATGTTGACCACTACTTCGCCCATCACCTCGTTCACCAACTTGACTACCATCTCGCCCAACACCTCGTCCAAGTCCCCGACCAAAACCACGACCACTAGCTGTAGCACTACCTCGACCCATAGTACGTGCCATGATATCTACAACAAAAGCAATAACAAATAATTAGAAAAACCATTAGATAACAAAAACAAGTTACAATAACTTTGAATGTTAGACTACTAATTAGCAACAAAAACATTATTCGAAAGAACAAATAAATTATGGCTAGTTATAAATAACAAGCTAACCCTTATATATAATAAACAAACATGTCACTCTAATTATTCCTCTTCAAAATTTTCATCGTCAAAATCAACTTCTTCAGCATTATCCTCAAAATTATCGTTAGCTAAATGTGTAGCTTCAAACTCAACTTCTTCATCGGTATCACAATCTACATCTTCCACCTCTTCTAACCTTCCATTCGCATGTGCATAAGAAATGGGGAGAAGATCCTCTGTAACCGTGCATTCTACCCTTTCATTCTCTTGAAAGAAATGTTCTCGGTCCACATCATCATTTTCCACTTCACTAACATCTTCGGCGAGTTGGTAAACTCCCCTTGGGGTCGTCTTTACAACAGCTAACCAGCCTCTTAGTTCCTTTGCTTTCGAAGGATATGACGTGTAATACACTTGTTGTGCTTGTGATGCTAAGATAAATGGGTCGCCAACGCATACTATTGCCGTAGGTTTAACATCAACCATATGAGTTTTAGGATCTACCCTTACCCCCTTCACAGGATCAAACCAAGTACATTTGAACAAAACAACCACACAACGCCCAATGGTGCTATGATATTCCAACTCTAAGATGTCATCTAATAATCCATAGTAGTCATTTTCATTTTCGTTGTATGTAGCCCCTTTGACACACACACCACTATTTTGTGTGACTCGACCATCATAAGCTGTTTGTGTGTGAAACTTGTAACCATTGACAAAATAACCCTTGTGTGATTTTACATAAGTAAGCGGCCCTTGGGCTATTCCTCTCAGATGTTCCTTATTTGGAACATTCATCACCTACATTCATATTAATATGCTATTAGTATTGTAATGCTATAAAATGAAGATAATATAAGGTGTGTCAAAATACTTACATGTTTTTGCAACCACTTGGCAAATTCTCTCTCTTTCATTTTATCAAGTGTTTCTTCGTCATAATGTGGAAATGAATCTTTCAACTCCTCATCAAATAACCAAACGGACTCGAGAAGCTCTTCACAATTAAGTAATATATAAGTATGAGCCTTATCCATATCTTTCTGAGAAAGTATTTTGTCTACTCCACCTTTTTCATATAATCTTCGAGACGGATGTTTGAATATACTTAACCGAAGATCGGTACTTAAAGAACAAGGAATGTCAGGGGCAAAGTTGCGTGGTTCATTAACTGTCGGTTATAGATATAGAGAACAATAGTTAGAAAGTTCATCAACAAGATTAGACTGAACAATGGAACCTTCTATCTTCCCTTTGTTTTTAATCATTCTTTTTAATCGGCCCAACTTCCTAGAAAATGAGCATGAAAGTGTTAGCAATTATCTAACATTTAATATGTGAAAATGATACTTTATTAAGTTTAAGTGCTTACCTCTCATAGGGATACATCCACCTAAACTGCACCGGACCACCGAGAATAGCTTCATTGGTCAAATGTATAACAAGGTGTTCCATTGAGTCAAAGAACCCAGGTGGAAAGATTTTCTCTAACTTGCAAATAGTTACGACGATACTACTCTTTAATTTTCGTAAGTCTTCAAGGTGTAGAACCCTTGAGCATATTACACGAAAGAATGTGCAAAGCTCTAGTATCGATTCCCATATTTGCTTTGGTAGCATCCCTCGTATTGCGATAGGCAATAATCGTTGCATGAAAACATGACATTCATGACTTTTAAAGTTGTAGAAGGTACCCTCCGTAAGGTTCACACATCCCCCTATATTTGAAGCATATCCATCTGGAAACTTTACATTTTTCAACCATTTGCACACTTCATTTACTTGTGGTTTAGTTAGAGTGTATGATGCTTTTGGTTTAGAAAGTTTATTATTGTTTCCACTTGCAAGATGTAATGATGGCCGATTGCAATACATTTCCACATCCTTCCTCGCCTTGACATTATCTTTTGTCTTAGAAGTATCCATGATCGTTTGAAATAGATTTTCAAAAACGTTTTTCTCAATATGCATTACATCAAGATTGTGTCGGATCAACAACATGGGCCAATATTCAAGCTCCCAAAAAATGCTTTTTTTTACCCAATTATGAGTTTTGCCAAATTCTGAGTCTCTATTCTTTGGTTCGGACGTTACACCTTTATAGACAACTGGGATGTTAGAGACTTCTTCAAATATTTCCCAACTAGTTAACTCGGGTGGAGGTCCCACTAACGAACTTGTTGATCTTCGAAATCCATTTGCATCTTTACGAAAAGGATGTGACATTGGTAGATATCTTCGATGATAGTCGAACCAACATGGTTTGCCACCATTATGTAATCGAAAAGCTTTAGTGTCTCCCATACAATATGGGCAAGCTAAACGACCATGTGTGCTCCAACCTGACAACATTGCATAGGCTGGAAAATCGTTAACTGTCCACAAAAGAATAGCTCTCATAATAAAATTTTCTTTACGATAAGCATCATAAACTTCAATGCCATCCTTATACAACTCTTTCAACTCGTCAACTAACGGTCTTAGAAACACATCGATGTTTTGACTTGGACTCTTTCCTCCAGGAATAATCAAACATACTTCAATAAATGAGTCTTTCATGCACATCCAAGGAGGTAAGTTATAAATTGTAAGAAAGACAGGCCACAATGAGTACGGAACTGAGTTAGAGTTGTTTGGATTGAAACCATCGGTGCATAAACCAAGACGAACATTTCGAATCTCTTTTGCAAAGTCAAGATTTTCTGAGTCAAAATGCTTCCAAGCCATGCCGTCACTTGGATGTGCCATGCTACCCTCTGTTGTTTTGTGGTCATGGTGCCAAGTCATATCTTTGGCTGTTTTTGCAGACATATACAACCTTTTAAGTCTAGGACCAATTGGCATGTAGGACATCACCAAATTAGGTACCTTATTTCGGTCACTCTTATAACGAGACTCCTTACAATATTTACATTGTGTTAATGTTTTGTCTTGTTTATAGAATAACATGCAATGGTTAATGCAAACATCAATTTTTTCATAAGGAAGACTTAACTTTTCTAAGCTCTTCTTTGTATCATAAAAAATTTTTGGGAGCTTATTCTCTTCAGGAAGCAATGCATTGACCATCGCAATGTTATAGTTGTAAGCTGCAGTGGACACATTGAACATTGATTTCCATGTCAAGAAACTTGTTGCAGCTTGTAACTTTGAACAATTTGTAGCCTTCTCCCCCTCCCACAAAGGTTCATCGGCATCTTGTAACATGTCATAGAATCTTTTTGCTTCTGGATTCGGCACATGTCCTTCCAAGGCATTTGAAGTATATCCACATGCATACATGTTATCTAACACCATGCGTTTATAACCATCATCATTATCATCAACTTCCATTCTCGTAGAAGATTGTTCGACCCCCCGAAACGAATTTTCACCATGTTCACTCCATTTGTCATAACGTAGCATGAAACCTTCCTTATACAAGTGGTTTTTAACAGTGGCTCTGTCTCTATAACTTATATTTTGGCATTTATAGCAAGGGCATTTTATCTCAAGTACTGTCTCACCATACTTATTAACCCTTTTATCGACAACTACATCCTTAGAAAATGCAAAGTCCAGAAACAATTCCACATTGTCACAGTATTCAGAACTAAGAAATCCTTCATTGTCAGTCTTTTCATACATCCACCGTCGATCGGTATACCACGACATTACTAATCAAATAAATGTCTCCCTAAAATTCAAAGTCATCAAAAATACATATATGCGCACATAAAGAATTCATAATAATAAGAAATATACGGATAAAATATTAATAAAGTGATATGAGGGCTTTATGTGGGCTTTATATGAAGTAGGTGTGTAATGGATGAGGGGTTTGATATGGGCTTTATAAAGATTAAAATATTATTATTTTATTTAAATAAACAACACACTACAAAACTTATAGTTGGACAATAGTGTGGATGAGGGGCTTGTGAATTGTGAACCCACTATGAATGTAATATATTGTTTCAGTTTCATGTAATCAATCAAATTAAACAGTTGTAAAAAATACGAATACTAATATAAATTCAAATATCAGTTGACCATCATCGGGTCTAATTAACCATTATTGGGTCTAAATAACCTTCATTAGTTCTAAATGACAATGATTGAATCTAACTGATCGTCTTTGGGCCTAACTGACCATCATTAGAAAACGTGTGGCTATACGTCTATTTTGGCATAGTGTTAATTGTTGTGGCTAAAATGGTAGCAATTTAATCTCAAGATTTACCATTGATTAGCTACCATATATGCACTACGCTTTAAGAAACAGGTATCTAAATTTGCTACCGCTAAGGTGGTCACAATGTTTTTTTTTTTATAAATTATTATTTTTTAATTCTTCCGTATTATTTTTCTCATGAATTTACCACAAAAAATAAACGGTATCAAAATTTGCAACCGATTAGTTACCTTATCTTATAATACATATTTGGGGATTTGTAATTTTCAAAGCATTTTAGGGATTTTGAGCATTAAAAAAAATAAAAATAAAAAAAACCAAGTCATCGTGCCAAGTCAGCTGCCACATCGGCATCTGTTCCACGTCATCGAGCCTAGTTTGATGCCACGTCAGCACAAACTAACCCAGTTAGTCCTCAGTTAAAAAAGGTTTACCACAGGCCAAATGTTCGAAAGTTGGGATTATTATTGAGAATTTTTGAAGTAGGGATTATTATCAGCCAATGGTTGAAACTTGGGATTATTAAAATCCAATACCCCTTATTATTATTATTATCATTATTATTATTATTATTATTATTATATATATATATATATTAATATTAATTTATTTATAGGAGTTCTAGGTGGTCTTTGAATAAAACGAGGCTGGTATTTACAAAACTGTGGGTGGGTGTGGTGTGGTACAAGCTGTCAATGCTACTTTTTGATATTTGATCTCTGTACAATACTAGAGCTTACCAATTTGCAATCACTAAATAAAAAAAAAAAAAAAACTCCCACCCTCTCTCAAACCAACAACTTGTGACGTTGGATTACCGAAGATGGTGA
This sequence comes from Ambrosia trifida, assembly GCA_028751855.1. Lineage (NCBI taxonomy): Eukaryota > Viridiplantae > Streptophyta > Magnoliopsida > Asterales > Asteraceae > Ambrosia > Ambrosia trifida. The sequence goes on along the minus strand of CM054122.1, from coordinate 213,688,148 downwards.
CAGCAACAAGTTAGCGGTGAGAAATCTGGAAACAAACACCATATGTAACATCGCCAATATTTCAAATTATAATACGTATATTATTTTCATAATGTGCCTAAGTTTTATTTTCCGACCACACAACTTATATATATAATAATAATAACAATAATAAATAATAAAACTAGTTGTTAAACCTTAACCCAACCCAACACCCCTTTTCCTTTTACATTTTCTGAAGCCCAGCCCAGACTAATGTCCGGCCCAAGCCAACAGCCCATCTCCTCTTTGATCCGGCCCACTGTCCTCCTCCCCTCTCTAAGTTGTTAATAAAAAAAATATAAACTGCTTGAGCCGGGAATCGAACCCGCGCCCAAGCCCAGACCACACCAACGAACTAACCAGCTGGGCTGGAACCCTTGTTTGCTCAAAACCAGACCCAATTAATTATATACCATCATTTGAAAACTCTCACAGTTGACTGAAAAGTCAACTGTGGACGCGACTTGCTATAAACAATCAGATTAACTCGTGATTGATCTAATTTTGGCATCTCTACGCGATGACCGGCCTCGTCTGACTAAGCCACACGTTGATTGTGATCAATTGTTACCCAATTTAACTCGATTACGCGTTTGACATTGAATTGAGGTCAACCTTGCCAATTAATCAATCCAACGATCCCCTCTATAAATTGAACCTCTGCGTAGCATCACAACTCGCCAATAATCTCTTCTCAACCCCCAATCTTCTTCAATTCACTCTGTTTGTGCTTCACGAATACAAGTTTGACTTTTATTCTTGACCGGCCAATCGAGCATCGAAACAACACTGTAAGCATAATTATTGTTGTGGGGTTTGTTCATCGGCATTCACACATCAAAAACCCTTAGATTAATCAGGTTATTGATGTGTGAATCGCTTGATTGGAAAAGCTAGGGCTCGTGATTGAGATTTGGGGATAAACTGATTTGATATAGCGTATTTATTTTATTTAAACAGGGTTAAATCACAACCACAGGCCTAGGCCAAGTGGTTGTGATCGATGCTTGTAACCAAGGGCACCCGGGTTCGAGTCCCGGCTTGGGCGCCCCTTTTTCCACTTCTTTTTAACCTTTTTAAAACAAACCAAATTATATATATTACATTTAGACTTGTAAATTCATTTTTAAATATTAAAACCTTTTTATAAATTCTAAAAAAAATTATATTTATCAAATCTGATGTAAAAGATTTATCTACAATTTTTAGTTTTCTGAAATTCATTTATTTAATATTTATAATAATTAAATCAATTTTATACTATTATATTTATAAAAATCCATTAAAATATCAAAACAATTTTATAAATTTCTACAAAAATTATCCTATGTTTGTACAATGTTAAACTTTACTGAAATGATTTTTAATTCAGAAAATCATTTATTTTATATTTTTAATCAATTTTTGTTAGTTTTAATCATAATTAAATCATAATAAATTCAATTTTTATTATTTTTGCACCAAAATTTTATACAAATTATTTCTGAATATTTAGAACAGAAATATGATTTTTAAAATAATAATTCTTTAATTTTAGTATTTTTAAATATTAAAGTTTAATTTTGGCAATTTGCAATAAATAAATTTAATAATCTATTTTAAAGAAAATAATTTTATAAAAATTATTTTTATACTTCAAATACATTATTGTGAACATCCTAAATTCAAATTTTATAAAAAGACTTTCATTTATTTAATTATCAAATCTCTTAAACAATTTGTTATAAATTCAACAATTGGATATCCCCAAATAGAAACCCTAAAATATACTTATAAACTAGATAGACTTAGACTTATTTGTTGCCTTATACATAGGGTAATATTTGGCAATCTATCGGGCTACACTTATACTATTCCTCAATACCAAATACTATACCAAGGTGAGTTTACGTAACCATGTTTATGCGATTCTTTATACTTGCAACATTTTAAGCAATTCAACATGCATGTCTAGTAGTAAACTTTATTGCCTCATGAATTAGTCAACAGTTTCAACGAGTTTCAACGAGTTTCAACATTACATAATCATTAGCTATGGCCAAGCCGGCGATACTCAATAATAGATCTATTGGATTGACAACCCCACCCGGATACGTGTACCTCCTACATAGGTAACGTGGGTGATTGTTATCGTTCCAACATATTACTAAGGTGAACCGTAGATGACGGGATGGACCTAAACTAGTCGGAGGTTTGATTATGTCAACATATTATACTATTCATGTAGACTTAAATTTACGATAGACATACGAATTGCTAGACTTTTAAACTTAAACTATATGCTTAACATGGATTATGTATTCTCACCAACTTCTAGTTGACCCCCCCATTTTTCCAAACTCAACAGGAAATACTGATGCTTGAAGTCTAGAGCTAGCATGAGGAGATATTTGAAGCTTTGTTGATTACTTGATGTAGACTTTAATGTAATTCAATATTGTAATGTATTAAAGGATTATTTAAACTTATGTACTACCATGAGCTACTGTATACTCATTCTTACATGACACCTCGATGTTTCCGCCATCGGTTGGGGTGTTACACTATACCTACCCACCCCATCTACAAACAAACACTCTATCAAGAAATTCTTCACTATAATAGAAAAAGCTAAATTCATCACTAACATTTCATGATTTTTTCATTTTTTTTAGCAGAGAAAACCTAACCTGATTCCCAGTTCGATCTGAAGTTCGATAGTTTGCGATGGTTGACGATTGTAGCGGTCTAGAAAAGGTTTGGTTTTGTTTGTAGATGATGTAAAGAGGGACAAAGATGAAGACACTATGGGGCGCCGACTGAAAATAAGTAGGGTTTTGTTACTTTTTTAGAGAGGTAGAAGGGAATTGGGAACAAGGAGCGGGATTGGCTTTTTTTGTTTTTTTATTTACAGAATTCTAGTCCAAATTAGGATAGTCCATGATTTTTGGTGGGATGGTTAATCGCTTTCTGTTGATTTTTGGTTAGTTACAGAATTCCAGCCATATATGTCTTGGTGTGATTAATTGCTTTCTATTGATAATATCATATTCAGAATTCCTAATTTCATGTATTGATGATATTTCATAGTTGATAATATTATATTACGATATTAATACAATTTATTTACTAATTTACATATATTTTTTTTTACAAAATTAAGGCCTAATTCATTATATAATAACCAAGTTACATATTTATACATATTATAAATTGTGATGTAATATTATGTTTTGCATTGGATTGTGATTCCTTGGTGATTTGATCATTGATAATGTTTTTGTATAAAATTAAACAAGGTGGTGTCTTTCACACTCAGTCTTCAAAAGTTGTGATTTATGTTTTGTTTGTGTAGTTGTATTGAGTTAAGGGGTGTTTAACGGGTTGGGTTCGCAGGTTGGCAGGTTCAACCCTACACGAACCCGAAAATTATGACATACATATGAACCTGAACCCGATCTGAATATTCTTGTGTTGACCCGAACCCGATCCGTTTAGCTAAATGGGTTCGCGGGTTCAGCCCGAACCTGACCCGAACCCATTTAGACTAAACCTAAACCCGCTAATTTCGTTTTAGGTTCGGGTCGTGTTTTCGGATCGTGTCAGAAATTCACACCCCTAATTGTGTAAGTTAATTGTTAAATTCACCCTCTTAAGTCTTAAACGCGTAGAGGACAATTGTTATTGAGGTATGTCGTTATTGTATCTAAATATTAATGAATTGTGTTATTTTATCGTCATTTTTTACCCATTTTAATCGACCCATATTGTGCCCCCGTCCAAAAATATTTTGTATCCGTCACTGGAATCCATTGTTTTTTTTTTTTTTTTTACGAAATTTTTTATTACAGTGTTGGGTGAGTTAATGCTTAAAATATAGTCTTTCAATATTCAAAATACTCTTTAACATCCCTAATATAATATAATATTGCATTCAATTTGTTTAGTTGTACTTATGAATATGTTTTAATTGTATACTAGTGGGGTGCCCGCGCGTTGCAGCGGAGACCACAACACTCTAATTGGTGATTTTAAGGCTGTGTACAAGTTGTTCGGTTTACATCGGTTTCGAGTCATAGCCAAAACTTTTGATTAAGATATTTCGAAAACCGATTGGTTTCAATTATTCATTTGTTCCAATTTGGTTAATCAGTTATGAACATCAATCTAACTGGTTTTCAATAAATAACCAAAAATTTTACTTGAGCTGGAAATGTGGACTTGAACCCACTATTATTAATTAATTTATTTTTTGTTATTGTCCACTCCTTTTATATGAATATTTCTTAATATATTTGTTCGAAATTCATTATAAACATAATATTTCTTCTCTGATCATAGAATCAAGTGACCGTATAGTTTAGATAAGATTAGCCATACATACCTAATAATTTCAGAATTCAAATCGTTACCTCATGATTAAAACATGGCTTTCATTATTAATTACTCAATGTCTATATAGTATTATCAGGTTTATAAACTTTAACTTTTATAAAGTACCAAGTTCTATATAAAGATTATAACAAAACATGTAACATTATGAATTATTTTTTATATGTGCTCTATTTTAATGTCTTTAAAATAATTGTAGAATTGAATGTCATGTGGTCACATAAACATCTCATGACTCTTGATTATCTTTTGATTAAATATGGTGTTTAAAAGACAATTTTACCCTTAAAAGATAGTTATCATATGCATTGTGTGTTGTAACATAAGGAATCAAACTTATACCTCTTAAATTTTAAGAAGTCCTTAGAAAATGCTTTATAATATAGTATATAGATATAAATATGTATGGGTTCTTATGTATATGTATCACATCCTATTTGTTTTAATTGCATGTGTGTGTTTGTATGTGTATATTTATTTAAAACTAGAATTTTAGAATCTATAATTTGATCAATGACAATGATTTAATAATATCACAATAGTTTTTGTGTATATGTGTTTGGGTGTGTGTCTATAAATATCTAACTAGTTGACCATCATTGGGTCTAAGTGACAATTATTGGGACTACTTAACCATCATTGGGCCGAACTGACCATCGTTGGATGTAACTAACCATCATTGAGCTTACTGATTATCATTGGTTATAATTGACCATCGTTATGCCTATTAACCATCATTGGGTCTAATTCACCATCATTGGGTCTAAGTGACAATTATTGGATCTAATTGACCATCATTAGGCCTAACTGACCATCAATGGATCCAAATGACGATCATTGGTTTAATTAACCATCATTAGATCTAATTAACCATAATTGGATCTGATTGACGACTATATGTTCTAATTGACCATCATTGGGCCTAATTAACCATCATCGGGTCTAACTGACCATCATCGGGTCAAAATGACCATCATTGGATTTAATTAGTCATCATTGGGTGTAACTGACAATCATTGGGGCTAACTGACCATCACTGGATCCAACTGACCATCAGTGGTGTAATTAACCATCACTGGATCTAATTGATCATTAATGGATCTAAATGACGATCATTGGGCCTAGCTGACCATCATTGGGCCTAGCTGGCCATCATTGGATCCAACTGACCATCATTGGTGTAAGTAACCATCATTGGATCTAATTTACCATCATTTGATCTAATTGACAATCATTGGTTCTAATTGACCATCAACGGGCCTAATTGACCATCATCGGGTCTAATTGACCATCATCGGGTCTAATTGACCATTATAGGGTCTAAATGACCTTCATTGGGTCTAATTGACAATGATTGAATCTAACTGACCGTACGCCTATTTTGGCGTAGTGTTAATTATCGTGGCTAATATGGTAGCAATTTAGTCTCAAAATTTACCACTGATTAGCATATATATATATATATATATATATATATATATATATATATATATATATATAGGGGAAAGTGAATATGGTGCTGTCACACACATAAGCTTAGATGTGAAACTTCTCAAAACTACGTCGTTTTGATTAAAACCCCTAAAAATCAAAACAAAAACATACATTTTTACTCCTCTTTTTTATTCAATTCACGTTTCTTTCATCTTATTAACATTCTGTCGATTTCAACATATCTCACATTGAGCCTTTTACTCCGATTCCATTATAAATCATAATTTATTTTGTACTCGTATAATAATTGTATTAATCAACGTTAACCGATTATTTCTAGTATATTATTGAATTCTAGGAACCAGAGACTAAAAGATTTAAAGACAAAAACTTAAAATTAAAAAAAAAAATACATTGAATAGAGATATTAGTTGAAGCTTTCAAATTCAAGAAAACGATGAAGCAAATCGGAACAGGATGTCGACTTCGATGTATCGTAAATAAGGAGAAGAACTATGAATTACTAAAAAGGACTACAAATGTGTGTTTTACTTTTGATTTTTATAGATTTTAATCAAAACGACGTAGTTTTGAGAGGTTTCGCATCTAAGCTTAGGTGTGTGACAACACCATATTCACTTTCCCCATATATATATATATATATATATATATATATGCATCACGCTTAAAGAAATAGGTCTCTAAATTTGCCACCACTAAGGTGGTCACAATTCAATGGATTTGTTTGTTTTTTTTATAAATTATTATTTTTTAATTCTTTCTTATTATTTTTCTCACGAATTTACCAAAAAAAATAAACGGTGTCAAAATTTGCAACCGATTAGTTACCTTATCTTATAATACATATTTTGGTGTAAAATCGGTTGCTAAATTTGCTACCATTTTTCTAGGTAGCAACTTTTGGTGACAATAGCACCGTTTTATCGTGGCTAATATGGTAGCAATTTAGTCTCAAAATTTACCACTGATTAGTTACCATATATATATGCATTACGTTTTGAGAAAGTGGTCCCTAAATTTGCTACCGCTAAGGTGGTCACAGTTCAATACGTTTATTGTTTTTTTTTTTTTTATAAATTGTTATTTTTTAATTCTTTCTTATTATTTTTCTCACGAATTTACCACCAAAAATAAACAGTGTCAAAATTTGCAACCAATTAGTTACCTTATCTTAGAATACATATTTTGGTGTCAAATCGGTTGCTAAATTTGCTACCATTTTTTTAGGTAACAACTTTTGGTGACAATAGCCAAGTTATCTAGTAGTGTACAGCGGGATTTTAATATGAATGTTTTTAGTATTAGCATATAAGGTAATGTAATACACTATTTTTTTTATTCCCCCTCTATACAATGCCACACTAAAGCATTTATTTGTAAATTCTCAAGAAATAAAATAAACTCAATATGTATATAACAAAACCCGGTAATGATGTATTGTCATATCAAGCCTTTCTTTGTCGTCTTCATCGCCCTGAGCAGCAACCTCCTTATCCACACTCCCAATCTCAGCCTTAGGATCCTCAGTAGCCTTATCAGCCTCCATATTTTCACCTGTTAGCTTTTTAAGCATTTTCCATCCTTGAAAATCCCAAACCTTAACATCAAACCCCTCTGCAGATGCCTCCTCCACCATATGGACCTGAGATTGAAGGACACTCAGGGCAACAAATCTTTTAGCATCCTCAATGACCTTTTGTGTCTCCTCAGCTTCAGATGCTTTGAAGATCTCAAGTTCCTTCTTCTGGGATTGAAGTTCTTTCTCCATCTTCTTAGATTTTTTTGTAGCAATTTTCTTAAGATCTTCAACCTGTTCGGCTGCTTCATGGGCTTTCTTTTCAACGGCATCAAGACGGGAGAGCACTTTCTCTTGGCCCTAAAAATAATACGAAAATTAATATCTGTCCAAGATCCTAATATATAGTTTAAGATCTCAAAAGATACTTACCAGACTTTGCAGGGATTGCAGTTTCTTGAAGATGTCAGCAGGCTCAAGGGTGCCAAAGGGTGTTCCAAAGTTTTTTTTAACGGAAAAGGAGGGAAATGAAGAGAAAAGTAGGCTTATTTTAATCCTCTCAATTTGGAGAGATTTGAAGCAAAAAGAAAAGAAGGAAAAATATAGGAAAAGAAAAGAAAGGGAGGGGAGGTTTTTATTTTTGTTTCTCCCATTAAGTAACTCAGGAACGTAGCATAAAGGATTGGCGACTCAATAACTCAAGTTTCTACTCAACAATTTGGGCACGCTCCAACTTGAGGGGGATATTGGAAAGAGATATTTTGTGCATAATACAATCAAAATTGTTCCTTCTTCTCCTCTCAATTTATCTATTAATTATTGCACCAAATTTACAAATCTTCCTTGTTTAGGTTCTTATTTTGTTTATTTATTCCCTTCTCCTTTGTATTCCAAAGACATAAGAAAATTACCTAACTCTTTTAATCCATCAACAAAATTTTCTTTGATACCATCACTTATCCATTCCAAACATATGTGTTCTAATATTCTTAGAAATACCTGTCACATCCTCATGCTTCAAGGCAAATGTGGATATTCTGCTTTTCAGGAATCCTATAATTTCTTTTTCATTATCCTTAGGGATATTAGTTCCTACAAGCACTATGACTTCTGGATTATCTACATCTAGGGATATTGGTTTAACATCCTGTTCTCTTGTCTCTAGAATATCATGTGCTTGTCTCTTTAATTGTTATTCTTTTCTGGATTGCGTTAAGGCTTTCATAGAGGATGTATAACAGTCTTTTACTTCCTGTTGATCACTTTCTATTTTCATTACACACTAATGGTTTGGCAACTTTACACAATGATTATATGTCAAAGGGACAACCTTCATATCATGTATCCACGGTCTACCAAGTATAATATTATAACAAGATAAAGAATCTATAACACAAAATTTTTGCATAAAGTTTTTGCCTGCAATATATACGTTATATATACGTTATATATACGTTAGAGTCACGATTGGTTTTTCTCATTTTTCTGCTTTGGCTTCCTTTGCATGTCTTTTTGCTACAGAATAAGAGGTACCGCAAATATCAAATCCACTAGAAATAAAATTGATTACCTTGGCGTCTGGAGGTGGGGATATAGTTGTAACACCCTAAAATTTTGTTTCGCCTAAATACGCCATTAGGCGTAATTGATAAAATAACAAAGCAAAATTAATAGTGGATGTTTTAATCAACGGATAAAACATGCTAAAACTCAACGATATAGACCAACCTAGATAGCATTGTTATCTAATAACAACACACATCTCTAAACCTCATTTTAGCATGAATCAAAGACAATTAAAGATCAAATTCGAGTGCATGAAGTGCAAATCCATCATCTAGGGCCTAACAAACCCTAAGGTAACCTTCAAATTGAGTCTTGATGCTGAATTGGGGGGTTATGTGAAGGATAAAAATCTAGGGTTTTCATAAAACGTGAAATTATAGATTGTTAGAGGTTGCTGTAGCTTTAGGGAACCTCAATCAAGTCTAATTCAGTTATGAATTGCATTTTATATGTGTATTTGATTATGCTCATATGATTGTGTTAATATATGAAAATTGGGGTTCAACCTCTAGGTTGATACCACATACATCTAGTAATCTTGGTGATTCCTTAGAGTTGTTATAATGTGTAACATTGTATAATTATGCTTTGGGTGATGAAAGTGCCCAACCATCATGAATAGGGTGGAAAGAGGTAGCATCCATAAGACCTATGGAGTTTAGAAACTAAGTTTTAAATGATGCCCACAGGGTGTTTGATGAAACGCCTCAATGACCTTGTTTGTAAACTAAAGTGATAACTTGATTTGGGTAATCATGGAAATACTTGTATATGCTTAGAAGATAGATCACACCATATGATATTTAGTAGCCTAATGGTGATTAGGAAGTTGTATGTGCAATATATTTGATGACTTTGATATGATAAATGATGGGAGAGTTAGAGACTTTGCCCTATTCTAGTGCACATGATCATGCTAAGGGTAGTTGACTTTTAGAAGTCAAACTGACCCAAGATTAGAATGTGATATAGTGGTGTGAATAAACTCATGAAATGTGTTAGTTATTGGACATGATGACTAACTTGATCAATCTTATGAGTATTGTGAAGGTTGATCTTGTCAAGCTAGGTGCAAGCTTGGAAGGAATGAATCAACAAGCAAAACGAATACAAGCCTAAAGTGCAAGGACGTGAGGGTGAATACATGGTAAGTGTTACTTACACCAATAGACCTAAACATGTTATATGTGTTGCATATTGTTAAATAAGTATCAAGTATGGGAAAAGGGTAGGACCCAAGTGGTGAAATCCATTAAGCGGGTCTAAACGGGTGAAATCAAGTATGAACTTGTTTAATAACAACAAATTAAGTGATGTGTCGCATCCAAGTGGCGGAATTCACCAAACGGGTCAAATCACGGAGGTTTATGTAATAACTCGTTTTATAACTATTAAAGAGGTGATTTGTGTAAACAAAAGGAGAGATGCATTAAACGAATTAAAACTTATACAATGGATCGAAACATAAATTTTTATGTGAAGCACCAAGGTCTAGTGTTGTATTCAAAGTGTTTCATGAAATGGATCAAATGGTGATGTGTCACCATTTGAATACCAAATACATAATGCGTGTCGAGGAAATTCTTCCACAGGTAAGCATGTTGAGAATGTGGTAAACGATGACAAAGTATTGTGGAATGGAATCACCAAGGTATGAAAATGGGGCAAGCGCAACCGGTAAATCCGTAGTTGAATAAACATGTTGGACAAAGTCTTATGCATGTGAAAACTACCCACGTGAAGTGGGGGCACCAAGTTGGTAAGTCATTTACACAAGTATGTCCAATGCGCGCTAATGCACATAAGAATGGATAATAGTAAGGTAATATTGATAATGATAGAAAACTAAGTCCATAAGGGCTTAGAGCATTTCAAACAAGTTAATAGGTCAAAACCAATGGAAATAAACAAAGTAGAGTTGTCCATGGGTGGCTAAATTGGATTTGTTGCCTACAAGGGCATTTTTGGAATTTTAAAGATTCATTAACGCTTAAATCGAAGAACCGGGTCATAATTAAAATAACCGGATTATGTTTTTAGTTAATAAAATGTCCAATGGGTTAACAATATGATTGTTATGCTTCTTGGATGGTCAAACAAGGTTTTGTATAATCTAAGGCCTTAACAGGTCGATTTGGGTAAAAATCGCATAGTCTTTAGTCTAGCCAAAAAGAGTTTTTAAACATGGTAAATTAGCATTATGTGTTAATGAATTTTTTCAAACAATCAATAGGCGAGGGCGCAACCTATTTAGGACAAAAATGGTAGTTTTGATATAGTTTACACAGGCTTTTGAAACGACCGCATAAGGTTTCCTTGGTATTTCAAAACGGCCGTTTTACGGTGTATCAGAAACTTTCAATATTTACATCCTAAACAGAAAAGTGAAACGGCTGCGTAAGACTTCATTGAAAAATGGTAAACGGATGCATAAGACTTCTGATGTAGTTTTCATATAACAACCTTTAGGCTTATGATGGGCACACAAAACAATCGACGGCTACACCTTGAATTGAAACTTCCACTATTCTAAAGACATTATTATCTACCCCACTAACCATTATTTGTGTAATGGTGCTAGGTACACCTTCGTTGGAAGTCCTGGAGCAAGGATAAAGTCATGAGAAAAGAGCCGAACACTCCGAAAGCTTCCGCAATAGAATTCCCAAATTAAAACGAAATCTTTTATACATGTTTTAGAAACTATAATGTAGAGTTTGTTGGTGTGACACCCGTCGAAATCACAGGTCATATCCATACATTAGTTATACGTACACATTGTGCATGACATTTCATTTTACATGTTTTATTGCAATTGAGCCATACAGGGCCTCAGCAAGTCAATTTCGATGCTTACAGTCTAGCATTAGGTCCACTAGTAGGAGCAAATTTTAGAACATATTGAATAGCTCATGATAAGCTATAGAGATATCATATCAAAAACCCTAGTTTGGGAAACTCATACAATGGTACATAACATTTCAATTGTGATTCAATCAAGGACAAAATCAAACAATGTCCATACACAAGGATTATCCGAACACAATATCCAAAAACGACTAGTAAGACCGCTAGTTGAAAAGTATATATCGTGCACACAATTATATTATCTTGTATTACATAGACTTGTACAAAGACTCTTCTTAACATCCAATTATAATAAGGGACCAAGTATTTATACAAGATGTATATTAAAATGTTCAAATATATATATATATATATATATATGTATATACATGCATACATATGACGGCATACACACACACATGGGTGTATTGTGATTTTCAAAGATCAAACTCTTACACTTCAATGAACCGTCACTTCAAGTCACACCTAGATTCCACCACAATTAGCTAAGTTGTACAAGGCCCCTAACTCCCTCTTTTCTTAAGATACTAGGAGGTATAACATTGTTATCTTAAACTTATGTTTTTATTTTTACACAGTCTTTTAAATACAAGGTTGTTCACTAGTATGTTTACTCTTGTAACTTAATCAAACAAGTGAGTGAACTCATGTTTTAAGATACATTATGTTAATGATAAAAATCTATGTGTTTACACCCCATAGTGCCGAACATATATGGATACATATATATATATGGCCAAAATTTTATAAGAGAATTTATATGTTTTCTAAACTCATTAACATAAGGCATAGTGTTGAAAGTTGTTAGTCATAACAAAGCTTACAAAAATCCATGTGTTTTCAAGAAAAGTAATATTTTGACATGAAGTATTATTATTTTCACAAAAGTTGTCAAGTTATGAAAATAATAAGTTAAACATACTTAAACATGGTAGATCTACACACTTGACAAGACAAAAGTTGTGAAGCCTTCAACACATGAGCACATCAAAGTATATAAAACATTTGCTTTTCACAAATAAAAGTAATGTTTTTCCAAGAAACTAAGCTATCTTTTTATCAAAGATCACTAGTTTACATAAAGAAGGTAAATCTTTTCATCAAAGACACATTTAACTTAAGGAGTTAAGTTACAATGACAAGCGTAACAAGAGAACAACTTGTAGACAGCACAAGTAACATAGACCTAAAATGTCTCTTTTACATAGGACACATAGGTCAATCCCTCTAGCTCAGACTCATTAGTTCATTACCAAGACATACCATAAGGTGAGTTTCACTGCCCCCTTTTCACTGTTTTTACATTTTCCCGGGGGAAAAACATGCATACAATGTCCAGTTTTCAGTTAGATACATGACTATTATGTGAACATGAGACATCAAGGTTCAGGATCCATTAAGCCCTCGTGTCATACATCATATTCTAACCATTATCTATGGACTTAGCCATGAAACACCAAATAGATCTATTGGGTTGACACCTCCACCCTTGGTCAGTCGCTCTGACCGGATGACAGATATCAAAAGAGTGTTAGTATTTCACATTTATTCATTGTCTTTAGTGTACGATGGGCGAGGCACAACATGTCAAGGTTTGGTTATGAGCTCATGTCAGATCACATATTAATTATTGCCGTAGCTAGGCAGTAATTTAGTCGGATTTGGGATTACAGCTCCAACATACAAAAACCTGTGAACTCACCAACTTTATGTTGACCCATATATTTTTCATGCATGTTTTTCAGGAAATTAGCATGGAGCATGGAACTTGGGAAGGTCGCGTGCGAGCATTTAAGGGATACTATCTTTTGAACTATTGTTGTGATGTTTTGATCTAAACACTTTGAAAATGGTTTCTAAATTCAAACAATTAATGTAATGTTTTGTAAGACTTGAATGTTTTAAATGGTAACTCCTGTTTATTTAAATAACGCTCGTGTGACTTTTGTGCTTGGAAATCATTTCAGTTGCACCCCGTGTTTTCGCCTTAGGCGGGGTGTGACAGTTGGAACTGTAACACCCCAACCGATGGCGGAAACATCGGGATGTCACGTATTTATGATTGTTCAGTAGCTCATGGTGAATAATAAATTTCATTAAATAATTTAAATAAGTTACATACAATTGTTCTAAGAATTTGTACATCAAATTGAATAAAACTATGCAAACATCTTCAAGCATCAATTCAAATCTTCAAGCAAGTAAAACCTGAAACATGTTAAGTTGAAAATATTTTGGGTCAACAAAAGTTGGTGAGAATTACATAGGTTTTGATAATCGAATAAAATTGTTGTGCAATTCATGTGTCATGGCAATCTAGTCCATATGCGAAAACATACTAGAAGTAAATCGAGTGCATAATCAACCATTGTGACTGTTGTATTATGGTACATCCCATACGCTCATGGTTCACTCGTTTATATTGCAGTAACAAACACCCACGCTACCTTTGTAGGAGGCACGTATCCGGGTGGGATTGTCAGTCCAATAGATCTATCAATGTATACCGTTTGGCTGATGAATGTTTATGCTAGAATTGTGCTTACCCTAGTCATGTTCAAGACATAATGCAACATAGAAAAACACATAGACACATTGATGATTGAATTGCATAAATGATGTTGTAACATGTTTCACCCCAAAAATAGTGATAAATAGAAAAGGGGCTATGTAAAACTCACCTTAGCAAAATGTTATGTCTCGTAAAAAAAATAGAATAATGTGTTGTGAATGTATGCGAGGCGAATCCCAAAGACTCAACAACGTAGCTAGTCCAAATTGAAGAAAACGAAAAAGAAAGAATATCAAGCTTCCAATTCGCCAATTACAAGAGCTTATAATCAAAGCTTCAATTGTAGAAGTAATAGACTATAGAAGAAAGGTATGAGGGAAAGTTTAATCGGATTGAAACAATCGATTTAGAGGTGCAAATTATAATGGGTCATAGGTGGGTTTTTATACTAGTTTTGGAGTCAATTAGCCATTAAAATTGGTCAACACCATAAAGTAAGGTTTTATGATGAATTGACTATTTGACTAAGACTTTGACTGTTTGACTAAGACTTTGACTAGGACTTTGACTATTTGACTCAACGCTTTATTTAAAAAAAAAAAAAATCTTGTATGTGAAAAAAAAAAATTTAGAATCATATTATTATTATTATTATTATTATTATTATTATTATTTATATACATTTATGTATGTATATAAGTTGTGAGTTAGGATAAATAAAGACTTAGGCACATTTGTATAATATTAATGATAAAGGTGTAATAAATATATATATATATATATATATATATATATATATAAGGGCTTTTTATGTATTAAAATTTTGGGGAAAATTTTGCGATGTTACAGTCTCCCCTACTTTTGGAAACTTCGTCCCGAAGTTTATTGAAAACACAGGGTTGAAGGTGATTGGGTAGAAATTAGGACAGGGGTGGTTTGGGAAGTTTCGAGTTAAGGCATGACATAAATTTATAGGTAACAGAATAAACTGTTTCGAATAATTTGGGTAAGAGTTTTGATATGTGTGAGTTTTAAGAGTTGGATTAGGTTCATCTGAAATAGCAAGGAGAATAAGAATCTTAAGTTTTAGGACTCCTAAAAGAAATGCATGAGTTGATTGACTATAGAAAGACTAAATGAACTACCAGGTAACTAGAGTTTATAATTGGTTATTTACTGAAAACCTTGATAGAATTTCACACTACCTTAACGTACCTGTAAATTCATGATTACGTTCCGGACCGCAATCACCAATTTACCTTACATTAAAGTTTTGCGTCCTTCTATATCTCCACCGATTGTTGAGCAGGTCCGATAGCCTCCACCAGTCGTGGAGTAGGTTGTAGGGCCTCTCCCGACTGTTGAAAAGGCATAATGACCTATACCAATCGTTGAGTAGGTTCGATAGCCTCCACCAGTCGTGGAGCAGGTTGTAGGGCCTCTCCCGACTGTTGAAAAGGCATGATGGCCTCTATTAAGTGCAGCATTTATTATACACATAGGTTGCAAATTGATAACATGTTTATGCAAGCAAGTATAACAAGCACAGTATATGAGTTGTAGTTGTATAGATTTATATAATTAGTTCACATTCAAACAATCATGCACCATGTACAACTCTCAGACAAATATTTTATTACTTGAATCAAATAGCGTCAATACATAGAATAAAAGCAACCAATAGTCAAATGGTGAGACTTGCGGTTAGGTAGCTGGAGGATCTTGATCTCTGTTTAGTTTAGGGCATCGGTTACGGAAGTGATTTGGGTAATGAATGTTCAATAAGATATGGGTTGAATAAGGAATGTAATCATTTATTCATTTAATTATCAAAAACCTATGTAATTCTCACCAACTTTTGTTGACCCAAAATACTTTCAAAATTAACATGTTTCAGGTAACAATGAAGCTGAGGCTTGAGTTAGCATGAGGATTTTACATGAAGTTTTATTTGAAGTTATTGAAGTTTGTTATTTGATATCATGTATTGAATTCCTAGACATCATTTTATATTTGGATATTATGTTTGAATAAATTATTTAAAATTTATATTATACCATGTGCTACTGAAACAATTATCAATACGTGACACCCCGATGTTTCCGCCATCGGTTGGGGTGTTACAGGAACCATGTATACATGAGATTCCATTCAGTTTGGTTTTCTTAATTACCAAAGTTTTAATCGGGAGTGAGTTAGACTAAGGCCAAAACCCGCAAGATTTAGTGTTAAACACGTGTTTACGGGCTAGGGTCTTACAATTGCTCTTTTAGGGATCCTCTCGGAAGTTGAGCTTTATCCTTATTTTTTCTCAATAATTCTTTTAAATTCCCATTGCTTAGGAGGTAACTGATCTCCTTCCTAAGTTCTATACAATCTTCAGTAATATGACCAAAGTCTTTATGGTACACACACCACTTAGATTTATCCTTCTAAGAATAATTCTTGTCAGTTTTCCTTAGTCACCTTGCTTTATTCCTGAGATCCTAAAAAGCATACATTGAACCTGAAATGTCAACAGAAAAACAAAAATCATTTAGTTTAGGATAATCCTTATCAATTATCATCATCGTCCTTCATAACATTGACTCTTTTGTTGTCAGATTTTGTATATGGTCTAGATATGTTGGATTTGAATGAGGATTTCGAATTCCTGTTGGGATTATCATAAGTTATAGATGCATCTATCCTCTATTGGATTTTTCTATTGTCTTATAGCCTTATGAATCTCAAGGCTCTATTCCTGACTTCGTCTAGATTCCTGCAAGGATTCATAACGAGGTCTTGATAAAATGTAGAATCCTTCTATAACCCATTGTGAACGCGTGTATCGTTTTAGCAATAGCAAGGTTCATGATATCTAAGGATTCTCTACCATATTTACTAACATAATCCCTTAGGGGTTCTTTAGTGCCTTGTGTTACCGTGTATTAATCACTAGTTCGCCTTTCAAAAGTTCTATTGTAATTTAAACAAATCAAGGGTTCTAACATGTTAATATATCAATTACTATGCATGTTCTATCATCACGTTATCATATGCACACCTAGAATCAAGATCACATTGTTAAGAACCAAAAAGTTTCCACTAATGGCAAGTTATGAATATCTACATGTTTTCAATCCAAAAATACACCTAAACTAGCATATAATCGCCATGCTAGATCATCATAAACATTTCTATTTTTAGTAAGTTAAGAACTATTATGTAATCATCAATCACAACAATTATCATCTAGATCATAAATAAACCATTAAGAACACCTTTTAATTATTAAAAAGAGTTAATGGCCAAAATCGTCACTGAGGTTTGACCAGTTTTGCTACATCAGTCCAAGATCGGAACTTTTTACATCTGGGTCCTTCAGTTTTACATTTTGTTGCTAAATTCGTCCCTGACACTAACCCTGGTTAAATTATCTCGTTTAGTTGATGGGTATTTATGTCTACCTATTTATTTTTTAATAAGTGGGACCCACCTCCCAACTTTCTTCTACTTCTAGATCTCCCCACCTTCTTCTCCCCTGCACACACCCTAAATTTCTGTATCTCTAACATATCAACCACTACCATAACCAGCTAACACTCCCACCCACCACCTAACAAAACCACCACTACCATCTCCACCTAACACAACTACTACCATCGCCACCCATCACCATTTTTTGATTTTGACAGATTACTAGCACCAAGTGAAGACAACGTATTCCCACGTTCACTCTTATTACCACTACCACCATCAAACTTAAAAAAAACTCTCTTGCGGCAACGGTCCAAATCTCGTTTTAATCCTATTCAACCCTAACGAAGACGCTAATATCGGCTAAACCGTCCTCGGTCCCTCCATCGCCCATTTCTGATTCATATTACCCGATCCTGAACCTGCTCCAGATCCCAAACTAGGTTTTCCAGTAATTGAACTTGTTTTCTGAACATTTTGAACGGTTTGACTGTTTTTATTAACTCGATCCTTTGAAACGAAAGTCAAATTGGACGCATCCTTAACTTGAATCTGACGAACCGAGGAACCGACAGGCGGATGATGATGATGATGATGATGATCGTCTTTGGAAGAAGATTTAGGTTTCTTTTTTATCGGATTTAATAGGCGAATTGGAGGTGGAACCAGTGGATCTAGGGCTGTTGGAGCCTTCAGGGCTTGATATATCTGCTGCTGCTGATTTTTTTGAATGGAAGAATCTTTCTTTAAATACCATTGTTGTTACAGGTGGTGGTCGTGGTAGTTATCATCTAGGGTTAGGGTTTGGGTTTTGATTGAAGATCTATGAACAGAGAGTGGTTAGTATATGGTTAATGGTTTGATGCTGGTGGTTTTGTCCCAGTCAGGAAATAAGTAAGAACCTAACACGATGGTGGTGGGTGTTTGATGGTGGGTGTGGAGGTGTTCGCTAATGGATGTGATATGGTGGTGGTGAGTCGGATGGGTGGTGGTGGTGACGAGTGTTTTAAAAAAGAGAGACATAGATTAGAAGGTGGGGAGGTGAGACCTAATCAATAAAAAATATTAAAAAAATAAATGGGTAGGCAAAAAGACATAAATACCCCTCAACTTAACGAGATAATTTAACTGGGGTTAGTGTCAGGGACGAATTTGATAACAAAATGTAAAACTGAAGTACCCAGATGTAAAAAGTTTCGATTTTGAACCGATGTAGCAAAACTAGCCAAACCTCAGGGACGATTTTGGCCATTACCTCTATTAAAAATCTGTTTTGGATAGTTTAGGGTTGCATGGTCACGAATAAAGTTAATGAAAACAATAATCAAAACACTAAAGACAAAGGAATGATCCCTAGATAATCCAAGACTTAAATTCCACCATGCTAGACCTTCAAGGATCTTAAAGATGGTGATTTCAAAATTAAGGGCTGCTAGTTCGTCGAAGTTCGTGTTATGGACGATTAGGGTCAATTAAGTTGTTTAAACAACTAATAGTTGGGTTGATTTGGTTTTGGTCGCTATCCCCCCTACCGCGTGGTTCGAGAAGTCGCCCGTGATGCGCGTAAGTTAGACCGGGTGGGTTTGGGTTGGTTTGGTTTGTTTTTCTTTTGGGCCATTCTTAAACCAAATGACTTAAGCCTTATTACACTTATGTTTTAATAAAACCACTAATCGGTTTAAACCCAAATGAACTAATATCAGTTATCTATAGCGATGACATGTAAAGCATGTAATTACAAGTAGTTTCACATACATTCGCGTATACACATAATTGGAAATAAATTCACGCAATTCACAATTAATGGCTTGAGTGTTTCACTAGCGTTCAGGGTACAAGACTCGTGTGTGTGACCCGACATATTATTATTATTGAACGAATTGTTATCAAACCATCACAATAGTACAAATAAGTAGGGCTGGCAAGTTCAGATACGACACGACCTTAACAGGTTTCGTGTCTAAACAGGTTAAAGACCTGTTAACATGTTAAGCACTCGTTAAGACATATTAATAATTTTATTTAAAAAAGTTATATATATATATATAGGGTGGGGGTATACCTTATATATACGTGGACTAAAGATAAAAGAACCATAATTTGCAATTTTCAAAATCACATAGTACAAACATATACACCGCTCAGTCATCCCTCCCCTTCCTTCTTAACTAAACCGTCCACCGTCGTCGTCACCTGTCGACTGCCCTCGTCCGCTGTTGCCCATCACCCGTCCTCCTTTTCAACCCCAGCGTCGCTCAATCTCTCATTCATAGGTTTGTGGTTAATGTTTATAAAATAGGTTATTGTCTTATCATGTCTTATCATGTTAACATGTTATAAACAGGTTCGTGTTCGTGTTTACTTGTTTCGTGTTCGTGTCTTAACAAGATTTGTTGAACAGTTGATAAGATTAGTTGAAGGATAATGTTTATTATTTATTTGGTTAAGAGTTGATAACAATAGATTGTGTAACGACCCATTGTTGGTACGGGTTAAAGTACGCTAACTCGCGTTTGATTGACCCGTAACCACCTTTTTATAATTTATTTTTAGTTACTAAATTAAAAAATTAAACCTTTAAAACAATGTTACTTGTAGAACCGTGAATCCATACGCGCTTTAAAGGGGCTGCTAAACGTACCCCCTTTATATTATTTTTACTAAATATACTCCTCCCTTCAAGTTTTTGTATAATACAAATTTAACCTTTTACTTTCTTTTTTGCTAAACTTTATTCCATAATCTTTTGAATTTTTATATATATAATTTTATAAAGATTATCAAGATCCTTTTTCATAATTTGAAAGATATAATCTAAATTTATATATATTACAAAATTGTAGAATTGTTTTGATGGATCATGAGAACACAAGATTTGAGTTGATAAGTTCGTTAAATTGATATTCATGCGTGGGCTAAACGATTTGATAAATCTGAAAAAATAGAGGGAGAAAGTTGACAAATTTTAAAGTGGTTTTTTAGGGAGGGGGTATAACAAGTAACAAGGGGGTACGTTTAGCCCACCCCGCTTTAAAACCAAGTTTATTCAACATATAAATAAGTTTTCTTTTCTATACTGTACAGGAAGACACCAAAACCAGATCAACTTCACACACACTCAACTCAACTCTCCGATCTACCCTCACCATTACCATAATCCCAACAAACTCCCACTGATCCCTCCACACACACATGTCGGCATCAAAGCCTATTACAATGCCATTCACCTCCATCTCTACAAAACAAGCATTAATATTAATCCTCTCTACCCTAACCCTCCTTACCCTCACTTACATCTCCTTCAATTCCTTAGGTTCTTATAAATATACATATCCTTCACCAACCACAGCAACAACAACAATATTCTCTGCAACTCCTACTTCCACTTCTACACTCAAGGTACCCATACTAACAACTAATTCAGATCTATTTTTACACGCACTTAATATTATTATTATTATTATTATTTATGTGGACTTTGAATTGGTTAATAGGTGGATGAGAATGAGTTTACGGATGTGTATCATACACCGGAAGTGTTCAGGTTGAATTACGCAGAGATGGAGAAGAGGTTTAAGGTTTATATATATCCGGATGGAGATCCGAAGACGTTTTATCAGACACCGAGGAAGCTGACTGGGAAGTATGCAAGTGAGGGTTATTTTTTTCAGAATATTAGAGAGAGTCGGTTTAGGACGGAAGATCCGGATGAGGCGCACTTGTTTTTTATACCGATTTCGTGTCATAAGATGAGAGGGAAGGTATGTGATATTTGATGTTGTTTATTTGTGCAGTAATAGTATATGATATGTGGAGAATGTGTGTGAGATTGTATGGTGGTAGTTTGATTGGTGATGTGAAATAGTAGGTGGACTTGAAGGATTTAAGCTCGTTTGCGGATATAGTAAACGTTATGTGGTTTGAGTTCTGGTACTAGAAGTAGAAAGAAATAGGAAACGAGTAATCTGTTATAATGTTAGTTGTTTACAGTAGTTAAGGATTACGACTACGGTTAAACTGTTTTAAAACTAGCAGGATCACATATTCTGAGATGTAGGAGTTTAGTTTGCACTGAATCTAGACTTGACAGTTGACACGCGTTTATTGAGTGAATATAATTGTAAACTTATTTTAAGCAGTTTTGATAGATGAAGAGTTCAATGTGAGTTATTTTTGTTTAAATCAAGGTATCAATGCCATGATAGTTTATAAAGTGAAAGGTCTTAGGCAAAACAATGTTCTTAGAACCAGGTGCAGGGCAGCCTAGTTAGGTGCATCATTGTATCCTTATACTAGGATATTAAAATTATGTTTTAACCTGTCAATAACTTCATGTGAGAATGTGAGATGTCATCTGGGTTTTAAAAAGCGCGCCTAGGCGCGAGATACAACAAGGCGCTGCCTAGGGCGCCTCTGGGATCTGCGCTTACCCATTTTCTCGAAAGCGAAAGAAAAGCTCATTTTTTTGACTTTTTTTTTGTTTTTTTGGCCCTTGGCGCGCGCCTCTCATGCACCATGTGTTTTTATGCATAAAAATGTTGCACCTTGGTGTTTTTGGCTTGTACATATAGGTAAAATAATATAAAAACCTTATTCATAGCTATATTTTGGGTAAATAAAGCTAAAAACCTATGGGGATATATATGAGATATATAAAAAAAATTATATAATTAGTGCGCGCTTCGGGTACGAAAAGCCCACCGCTTTTGCGCTTAGACCTTGTCGCTTTTGTGCGCCTAGCGCTTTTTAAAACCAAGGATGTCATGTTGTCGATCCTAAAAGATGTAAGTTAAGTCCAACTGTATCTGATAAATACATAAAAAAACAGTATGAGTCAACATCATATACATGTTGCCAGTATGCTGTAATTTTTATTTTTCAAATTTACTTATGTTGAAATGTATGCTACATGTTACCTTTAGTGATCTTTCGCAATTATATGCAGGGAACTTCATATGAAAACATGACTATCATCGTACAAAATTATGTAGATGGTTTAATATCAAAGTATCCTTATTGGAACAGAACACTGGGTGCTGATCACTTTTTTGTCACCTGCCATGATGTTGGTGTAAGGGCAACAGAGGGACTTCCATTGCTCGTTAAGAATTCAATACGAGCTGTGTGTTCCCCAAGTTATGATGTTGGATTTATCCCCCACAAAGATATTGCTCTTCCTCAAGTGTTGCAACCTTTTGCTCTTCCACGTGGTGGAAATGATATTGAAAACAGGTTCTTATATTTGCAATATTTTTTTTTTCCATTTAATTATTGTAAATAAAATCGTGTCAGTAGCTGCATTAATGGGAACTATTACTACAATGCAGAACCACACTTGGTTTCTGGGCTGGTCATAGGAATTCCAGAATCAGAGTGATCTTGGCACGCACATGGGAGAATGATACAGAACTTGATATATCAAACAACAGAATAAATAGGGCTACTGGGCATCTTGTATATCAAAAGAGATTTTATAGAACCAAATTCTGCATATGCCCTGGTGGTTCACAGGTGAACAGTGCCCGCATAGCAGATTCAATCCATTATGGTTGTATTCCAGGTACGTAGTTGCATCTTCTTTCTGTAACAAGTTTGAACCTTATGCTGCTCGCCTGCTCCTCCTTTCACTACTGCAGAGTTGCAATATATTCTCCATTGTAATATTTGGTTGCATTGATTATTCATGCTAAAGCATATGTTATAACTTTGACACCCCTTAGGTTCGAGAGCAGATTGGAACAAAAAAAAAAAAAAAAATCACATAATCTAGTTCAGTACAGACCATGACACATATTAGGCAAAAAAAAAAAAAAAAAGATTTTTTTTTGGATGGTGTCACAGTATTAGTGTATACCCTACAAAAACCTACCCTACAACTATTTTCTCTATTGTGAGTGCCCTGATAATAAGTGATACAGAGACAAGTCAATATAGTACCAAAGAAACAAAAATGATGTAAGAAGTCCGAGAATATTGAACTTTATAGAACAAAGCAGACAGCTATGAAACTGTAGGGGTTAACATGAAAACTTTCTAAGCCCTGCATTTCTTTTGTTTTACCATCCATATCAACCAATCAATGAGCCTTTGGCCTAGCGGTACCAATTTGTAAATAAGGTACTCCTCAACCAAAGTGGTTTGAAGGCTCATCCCATCTGGGACAAAGGATTGGGTAGGGTGTATTTGAGTTTGTTCGAAAAAAAAAAGGAAAGAACTGGCCACCAATCAATACTACATAGAAGAACGCAAAAAAATCTACATACGTGAACCGTAAAAAGGAAATTCCATAGTAAATCAAATAATAAATAACCCTTTTGACTCCCAAAACAACTTTATAACTAGAACTACCTCCGGTACCCTTAAGTTGTGAAAGAGATCGAGAGTTTGAGACACATATTTTTTTCTTTTTAAAATTCTTATCTTGGCAAAATGCCAATATATACATACAAGCAGATTAAATAAGGATATTTTGTAACATTTCTTAAGATGGAGTGTAACTTGTTATGAAGGTAATCGATTAACGTCCAATTAAGGGTCTTTGTAAATAAGCCCATTTAGTTGTTTATCATGCACATCATTTCACAATAAAGTTGAGGTACCTTTTGTCCATCAAGTCTTGTATGGATTATAGAAGGCTGTATGCAATAAGTTATAAATGAATAGTTGTTTACTTTTTGTGTTCATGAACAGCCTGAATGACCAAAATGACCATTTTACCCTTGATCTGAATAATTGTAGTTTTTATTTTTTTATTGCTGAATGAACAAAACTTGAAAAGCTTGTTTTAAATGAAAAATAATTTATGAATAATTTGACATACCATTATGATATATAATCAAGTATATATTGAGATTACTTAGGGGTGTAACTGACACGTAGCGGCTCGAGAGCTACTCGGGATTGGCTCGGTAAAAAGCTAAAATGAGCCGAGCCTTAACGAGCCCGAGCCCTAGTTCGAGCCTGAAATATGATTCGTTTAGTTATCAAGCCCAAGCTCGGGCCTTACATACAAAGCTCGTTTAGGCTCGCGAGCCTAAACGAGCCCAAATAAATGTTTTATTATTTTTTTATGTATGTGATTTTGTCCTTTGAACATATTCAATTTTAATTAATAATATTGGTGTGCCGAGCTCGAGCCGACCTTTTAGGTTGTTTATAATTATTTTTAAATTACCTCGAGCCGAGCCGAGCTCGAGCTCTTAGGTTTTACTTTCGAGCCGAGCTTGAGCTCAGAGTAGTAGGCTCGAACCGAGCCGAGCTCGAGCCTAATCAAGCTCGGGCTTGGCTCGTTTACACCCCTAAGATTACTTGCCTCCTTCCAGCAATGAGGTTCAACTTAGTCTTTTATCTGTCAATAATTGAATCCTTGGAACTAAAACTGGGCCCATTTAAGTAGGGTTAGGATCAAACACATAGTGATAAAAATATGAAGTCGTAGCCTCGTAGGAAGGGTATCAAACAGACTCCGATTGAACTCTTTCAAGCGGCATTAGAACCGTCTTATCGAACCCTATGATCTTAGTTTTTAGGTTTTCGCTTTTTTGGATTTTTAGCTTATAGTTTTTAGAATTTATGTTATATCATTGTGTCTTTTTCTTATTTTCATCATTGTGTCATTTTTGCGATTCATTATGTCTTTTTTTTTCCATTATGTTATATTTTTCGGCACTGTGTTGTATTTTGTGGCTCATTGTGTCTTATTTTGTGATATGTTGTGTTTTTTGTATCCTTCCCATTTTTGTTACACTATGTAGAATAACTTGACCCCATTTAAGTAAATATAACCATATCATAACCTTGTTTAGATCAAGTGGCAATTCAAGATATACTAGCATGGCCAATTGTTGCCTTTAGCAATAGTACGATCACACAAAAGCTGTTAATCCTGTTCGTGTTTTTATATGTATTCTCCAGATTTGTGTAATTGATAAGAGGGGTGATTATTTTGCAGTAATTCTGTCTAATTACTATGATCTGCCATTCAATGATATTCTTGATTGGAGTAAGTTTTCGGTCGTACTCAAGGAGAAAGATGTGTATGACTTAAAGCAAATTCTCAAGGACATATCCAACGAACAATTTGTCACCCTCCACAACAATTTAGTGCAGGTCACAATCTCGTATTTTTCTGTCACACATACACACACACATATATTACTCTAGTTTTGTGAATAAACAGAAGGTAGTAAATGAATAAACAAAATATGTTTTGCCTGCAGATTCAGAAGCATTTCCAATGGAATACACCTCCCATCCCATATGATGCTTTCCATATGGTCATGTATGATCTTTGGTTACGTCATTCTGTCATCAAATACTGAACTATAAGTAGGTAAGTCATATATGCTTCTAAATGTTGTTTTGAGTTACTGTACACATTTTTTCATTTTTTAAAACTGGTCATATGTAGTAAATATTACCAGGTCCATGTCTATTTCTAATGCTTTTTAAATTGAGCTTTCGTTTGTCTATTCTGGTAATTGATCATGAGATGACTGTTTTGACTTTTTCTTCATTGCACTGTAGACCTATATTCGTATGGGCCATGTTTACTCAGTTGTATGTAAACTGTTCAGTTTCTGTAAGACAACTGAAACACGATGTGTTTTTTGGAACTCGTTTTGTAAGGGTGACATGAAAATCTAAAGTACAAAATTGAAGTATCTAGACTGGTCAATACACGCATTGTTTTGTAAGTAAGTTCGTTAACTTTTATTATGTATTGTAGTGTTCAATTTGTCCTTTTATATATATGCATGTGCGTGTGTACATATGACATATCCATGAGCAACATGAGAAGATGGGGTTGATACTGGACATGATATGATACAGAATCTCCAAATGTTACCCATCAAGTTCATCTTTTTAGCATGCTAAAGACTTCCTTGTGCCACGAATGTTGTTCCTGTTTGATTACAACATAAACGAGGATGATAGGTTTAGATGCCTTTTGGTTTAGTTTGTTCTTTGAAGTTATGTTATATTAGCAGTGAGAAATAGTACTAGGTTTGAACCTGAACGGTTTAACCTCCTAGAAAAGACTACCAAGAAACTAGTTATTCATGTGGGCCAACTGCCCATAACTGCATATGGCGAAAACCCAAATCGGGAAAAAAATTGTATGAAGTGAAAAAACTATGCTAGACTAGCAAGCTTATGGCTCAGTAGCTTATAGACTGAGCCAGGCTGAACTTACTGTAATTACACTTGGTTAGAGAAACCTGAGCTCCCATTCTTTCGAGGAGACGTAGCTCTAGGGATTATGATCGAATTGATCAGTTGGAAGGTTTGAGGACTGGATGAAAGGTCTATAGGTATTATACTATTGTGTGCACAATATGGCCACCACAACTCAAGACACTCATTAACCGTAGATGGGTTCTTAACTCACTCTGGTTGGAGCAGGTGGTTGTGGCATTGCACTCTTGCTAGGCTTTGGTTAGTTGACATTTTTGGCTTAATGCAAGATCAATGCTAGTTTTGTAGCAGAAACAGGGTTATGTACTTGATACCGAGGGATACACATTTGTTTACCAGTGAATTGATTCGAGCGTCCCTGGACCGGTGATTGTTGCTGATCTTAGTGTTACAAGGGTGCAAGGAGTGGGTGTGGCAATGCACCTCGTCAACCATCGTTTTCATGTGGTGAGTCAATTCTGAAAATTTTATGTTAATTGAGTCCCCACTTAAATCTTACCGAAAACTAAGTTCAAAATCCGTCAATGGATTTGAGAATTATGACTAAAATTAGAAGACGTGATCACTGGAATATGGTTGTCTAAAATTGAAATTAGGCATTAATCTGTC
Source organism: Ambrosia trifida (assembly GCA_028751855.1). NCBI lineage: Eukaryota > Viridiplantae > Streptophyta > Magnoliopsida > Asterales > Asteraceae > Ambrosia > Ambrosia trifida. The sequence continues at coordinate 213,660,573 of CM054122.1, read as the reverse complement.
CATACTTTCTAAACTAACGATAAATATTTATTATATAATGTTAGTCAAGCCCATAGTATAGATTTCCAATGTGATAAACATGAGTGGACTCGAGACGATTCCAACGGCACCGTTTATGATTTATCCCTTAAAAATAAAATGTAAAACGGCACTCCACTGTTGAATTTATCGCTATGTTATTGTATAAATCCAAAACCAAAGGCAGCCCAAACCATTCCTGTCCATCATATACAGCAATGGCCACCACCGACTCCTTGGATCACCATAAGCAGCTTCATGTTGCGATGTTCCCATGGCTTGCTTTCGGTCATATCATCCCATTCCTCGAACTCTCAAAATTCATTGCCCAAAAGGGTCACAAAGTCTCGTTTCTTTCGACCACTAGAAACATCCAACGTCTCCCCGTGCTCCCTTCCCACCTCTCGTCCCTCATAAATCTTGTTAAACTTACTCTTCCACGTGTTCAAGAGCTGCCTCAAAACGCAGAGGCCACCATGGACGTCAGCACTGATGATATTCCTTACCTCAAGAAGGCGTACGACGGTCTCCAGCCGGAGGTCACTCGATTTCTCGAGGAAGAGTCTCCAGACTGGATTATTTATGATTTTGCACCCTACTGGTTACCCTCCGCCGCTGCTGGCCTAGGAATCTCGCGAGCCGTCTTCTTCATTGTCAACGCATGGTTCGTCGCTTTTGCAGGATCGTCGCCAGATAACTTGATGAATAGTTCGGATGGTCGAACAACGGCTGAGGATTTCATGACACCGCCGAAGTGGGTTCCTTTTCCAAGCAAACTATGCTACCGGAAACATGAGGCAAATTGGATGATAGACAGTCTTTCTGCTAATGCGTCGGGTGTTTCGGATTTGTATCGTTCGGGAATGGTTCTGAAGGGATCTGAATGTATGTTTATAAGACATTCCTATGAGTTCGAATCTCAATGGCTAACTCTTTTAGAGAAGCTAAACCAATTACCGGTGGTACCTGTGGGGTTAATGCCACCCGAAACACCCACCAATGTTGGCGTAGAGAAAGATGACACGTGGATGACAGTCAAGGCGTGGCTGGACGGTCAACAAAAGGGTCGTGTGGTGTACGTGGCATTAGGAAGTGAGGTTATGGTGAGCAAAAGGGAGGTGGCTGAGTTAGCTTTGGGTCTTGAGCTTTCTGGGTTGCCATTCTTTTGGGCTCTTAGAAAACCCGCAGGTTCCACTGAGTCAAACTCGGTGGAGTTGCCAGATGGGTTCTTGGAACGAACTCGTGACCGTGGGGTGGTGTGGACGAGTTGGGCACCTCAATTACAAATACTGAGCCATGAGTCAGTGGGTGGTTTCTTGACTCACTGTGGTTGGAGTTCAATTGTGGAGGGGCTAATGTTCGGTCACCCTCTAATAATGCTACCGTTTTTGGTGGACCAAGGTCTGAATGCTCGAATACTGGTGGACAAACAGGTGGGAGTCGAGGTACCAAGAAATGAAGAAGATGGCTCCTTCACCAAGGAATTAGTGGCTAGATCACTGAGGTCGGTTGTAGTTGACGATGAAGGGAGGATCTACAAGGCGAATGCGAAGGGGCTGAGTCAAATATTCGGTGACACTAAGCTGGAAGAAAGGTATATAAACCAGTTCATAGACTATTTGGAGAAGAAGAGGCGTGTGGTTTCTATCAACAATAAAACTTAAGCATTTGTAGTATGTGACTTTTTGAGTTTGTTTACAACTTCGCATAATCAAATGTTGTTTTGAATAAATGAAGTATCTAGTTTTGCATGTTCGAAATAACAAGTTTGTCATGTTGAATCGTCATGTACAAATTTTTTTTATTTTTTGTAATTTGAGAAAACAAAAGGGTTTGTGTTTTAGGACCAAATTGCCCTTTAATCTTAATTATAACGGTGGTCTGATCGGGGTCACAAAACACGGTTTTCATAGGTAGCTTGTGATAGAGGATGGCGAGATGGGTGGTTTGTTTAGGGATGAGGTGGAATGTTGTGATTTGTAGTTTTTTTTTTTTTTTTTTTTTTTTTTTTTTGTGATTGGAAGGGAGTGATTACTGATGGAACGTGATGGATGTTGCAAGTGTGATAGTGAAAATGTGATAAAATGGAATTTCCAATGGTGATTGAGTGTGATAGTGTGATGAATGCTTCAAGTACCATAATGAGTGTCACATGTCATCTTTACAATCCTTCTTAAACAAAACCCCTTTTTAGAGATCTTAAGTTAGTGACACTAAAAAATAATTATCAAAGTAGGTGACACGAAAAACCTATTGTACATAAGTTTGTCCAACTACAAGGGGGAATGGACACTCTAGCGTAAGTCCCTAGCCCAAGCCAATCATACAATGTCATGTCAAATTCACCACAAAGTACTTTAGAACTACCAAAACACCGGCGACACTTTAGGCAAAGTACCTTGGAACTTTTTTTTAATTAAAAAAGCAATTAAATCTAATTAAAATTCAATTAACATTAAAATTAAAAGTCTTACATAATTGAAATAAACATAATTCAAATTAAACTAGAAAACCGACATTAATCATATATTATATTATATACTATTAGTTTTCAAATGGGGATGAATAGTGCTCTAATCAATCCTGACGCTACATGTGTACAGCCATGACCCACGTGTGTCCTGTTGTCGCCATGATCCCCACATGTGTCCTGCTATGTTGTCTTTATCCCGTATCAATTCAAATTAAAGCTAATGTAGGCCTTAAAATCTACCGTCACGACTTCCATGGACCCCTTACCTTACCACACATCATTTCGTTTCGTTTGGTACATCTAGGGGTCTTTAATCTTTTGAAACAACAATACTATATGCATGTTCTCAAGTTATTCGGTTATCTTTTCAAATCTCATACATGTTGGTTTTCTAAACCAGTCTGTTAAACACATTCCAATATGGTGTTTAAAAACAAATATGTTCTATATGAATAAGAGAAGCAAGATCGAAGGTCCAATAATAATGCCAACCACACTTGCCCATTGTGCGATTCAGAATGCACGTGGCCACGTTAGGGACAGTAGACGTGGCATCTTTTGACAAAAACGCCAACAACGAGGTGTTCAATGTTGCGGTGACCCCTGGCGACCTTACATATGTTTCGGAAACTGCTACTAGATATGCACTCCCCCTACCATGATCAACTAGTGGTAGGTGGAAGTTATTTATAATTTTATGTAAGACCATCATGGATCACTAGAAGCTAAAATACTGAAAGCTACGTTGTAGCTAGGTGTCTTTGTTGCCACTTGGGCTATAGCCCAGTGGTAACACCTGGTCCAAGGTGAAAGTTAATAAATGTGTGAAAGTTTAGACGTAAAAAAAAAGCTAGTTGTCTTTGTTCTAAGAGTTCCCTTATACGTCTCTTGTATGGTCATGTGGAGTGCATTATCTAATACAATCAATTTTTGGGAATTGGAAGTTAATTTCTTTTAGTCTTCATATAGATTTCCCATCTTTTCGAAAAATCATCAGAATAGACATTTGACCAACAAAAAAAAAGAAGCCAAAATGAACATCTAATGCGCCTATACATTAGGGATCGACTATTCTTTGCGTTTACCAATTAAACGATTACATTTGTAAATTTTCAGACGCCTTGATTTTAAGGTCCCAACGTCTGTACTTTAGACTCGTGGCTATTATTTAGACGCATAAGGTCCCAACCTTGTTCTCAGACGCCTTTAATTTTAAGCTTGGGCCGTATGCGTCACAAGAGAACAACCCCGCGTCTAAAGTGTAGACGCAAAGACTTTAAAGATCAAGACGTCTAAGAACTTTACATGTGTAATCATCTAATTGATAGATGCGAAGAATGATTGATCGTTAATGGGTAGACGTATCACATGTTCATTTTAACTTTTTGTTATGGTCAATTGATCATTCACATGATTTTCCTTCCTTATTACTGGTGGTAGTCTGCATGTCCACAACAAATGAATATTGTAATGATTTTAATATAACTAAGCGTTCGTCATTCAACTACTCCTTCCTAAATGATAAATATATAATAGGAAGAAAATTGTAAATTAAGACCTATTGCTCTAGTTGAAATATTCTATTTGAACTGGCAATATTTTAATTGATTGCTCTATAAATGTATAATCAGTCTAAACAGCCGATGTCATTCACAGCAATGGCTGCCACCGGCGATCATAAGCAGCTTCATGTGGCGATGTTCCCATGGCTTGCTTTCGGTCACATCATCCCTTTCCTTCAACTCTCCAAATACATAGCTGAAAAGGGTCACAAAGTCTCCTTTCTTTCAACCACTCGAAACATCCAACGTCTCCCCGCCCTCCCTTCCCACCTCTCGTCCCTCATAAGTCTTGTTAAACTCACTCTTCCACACGTTCAAGAGCTGCCCCACAATGCAGAAGCCACCATGGACCTACGCACTGATGACACTCATGATCATCTCAAGAGAGCCTTTGATGGTCTTCAGCCAGAGGTCACGCGGTTTCTTGAGGAAGAGTCACCAGACTGGATTATATATGATTTTGCTCCCTATTGGTTGCCGTCCATCGCGGCTGACCTTGGAATCTCGCGAGCCTTCTTATCCATGCCAAACGCATGGTTCATCGCGTTTAGGGGATCGTCGTTTGACTTGATAAATAATACTGATGGGCGAAAAACGGCTGAGGATTTCTTAACACCACCGAAGTGGGTTCCCTTTCCTAGCAACCTATGCTACCGGAAGCATGAGGCTAATTGGATGGTGGACAGGCTTTCAGTTAATGCTTCTGGTGTTTCAGATGCATATCGTTCGGCGATGGTTTATAAGGGATCTGATTGTATGTTTATAAGACATTGCTATGAGTTCGAACCTCAATGGTTAACTCTTTTAGAGGAGCTACACAACATACCGGTGGTTCCTGTGGGATTAATGCCACCCGAAACACCCGCCAATGTTGGCGATGACACGTGGGTGACGATCAAGAAGTGGCTCGATGATCAACAAAAAGGTCAAGTAGTGTATGTGGCATTAGGAAGTGAGGTTATGCTAAGCAAAACTGAGCTTGCTGAGTTAGCTTTGGGTCTCGAGCTCTCTGGGTTGCCATTCTTTTGGGCTCTTAGAAAACCCGCAGGGTCCACTGAGTTAAACTTGCCCGACGGGTTCTTGGAACGAACATGTGACCATGGGGTGGTGTGGACGAGTTGGGCACCTCAGTTACAAATACTGAGCCATGAGTCGGTGGGTGGTTTCTTGACTCACTGTGGATGGAGTTCAATTGTGGAAGGGCTAATGTTCGGTCACCCTCTAATAATGCTACCGTTTTTGGTGGACCAAGGTCTAGATGCTCGAATACTGGTGGACAAACAGGTGGGAGTCGAGGTACCAAGAAATGAAGAAGATGGCTCCTTCACCAAGGAATCGGTGGCTAGATCACTGAGGTCGGTTGTAGTCAACGATGAAGGGAAGATCTACAAGACGAATGCGATTGAATTGAGTAAAATATTCAGTGACACTGATCTGGAAAAAGAATATATTAACAATTTCGTAGACTTTTTAGAAAAGAAGAGGCGTGCGTGATTGCTATCAATGATGAAACTTAAACATATGGAGTACATGAGTTGTTGGTTTGTTTACGTTTGATCAAATGTAGTTTGTAATAAGTGAAGTATTTTGTTATGCATGTAAGAAATAACGTACAGTTTGATATGCTGATTCAAATATGTTTTCTAGATCCATGTTTTTGTTATTGTAATGTCTATTAATTCTTTTAATTTCAACTCAAACCTATAATTTTGTAAAATAACATATTTTTAATAAAAGAATTTTGTATATCTATTGTTCCAAAAAGAGTGTTTATCAATATATATTTTCATAAAAACATGAAAAATAGCTTTGAGGTCATTATATTGGCGTTTGGATTTTTTTTTTTTGAAAAATTGTTCTAAAATCCATGCAAATTGCAAAGATTTAAAACTTTTCTAAAATCCCTATTCAAAAGCATGTTACTTATATAACACAGTTCTTTAAAAGATAATGTTTGAGGCATGGTTTTATAAAAGATGAGAGGCAAATTAGCATCTTATTGGTTATAAAGAACTCTGGACTCCTTTCATATTCTTGATAAACTGAAGGGAAAATTATCAAAATGGCCCGTTGACTGTGTGATTTACCATAATAACCCGCTCCCGTCTTTTGGAGAGACGGGTCACGGCTCCCAACGAGTCTGAACGGTTTCCGGAGAGGCTTTGGTTTCCAACCAATAGAAAAGCTACACGTGGCGTCTATGATCCCGAGGACTGTCAGGCGTCTCCGGAGACGCGTCAGAGCCGCCAAGCCGTCTACGGTGGGCCCTTGAGACGTCTCACTGACGGCTCGTCTATGGCTCGCCTTATTGTCTTCGGCTCGGCTTGTCACCCAACCGACCCACCAGAGACGTCTCCTGAAACGTCTCAGCCCTGCAAAAGACGTCTTCGGTGGCGTCTTTTGCAGACTGTGAACCGTCTTCTGTGACATCTCCGGCGGGCAAAAAGACGTCTCCGGTGGCGTCTTTTGCAGACTGTGAACCGTCTTCTGCTGCGTCTCTGGCTACCAAAAAGACATCTCCGGTGGCGTTTTTTTGCACCGTCTCCATGATGGACGTCGTACACTGGCGCAGACGTCTCCGATGATGTGACAAGTAGTGTTACGGTATCGTTATAATTTTGTAACACTTATGTTTTAATTATTTTCTTCTAAGGTGTTTACATTTGTGTTTTAAAAAATGGTTAGATTTATAGTCTGTACTGATGGCAAGTGGGAAGTTGTCAACGGTCGAATGGAATACGTTGTTGATCGTAGCCGTAAATGACTGGGTCTAGAAATTGAAGCAGATATCTCGTATTTTAGTTTGTTAAATGTAGTTTCGGATGTGTGTGAGATTCCACACATTACACGGTTATCTTATAAAATGTCAGCTTTCGATGATGCAATCGACATTTTTAATGATTGTGATGTATCTTTTCTTTTTAAAGTTGCTCAGCAAAGTCCCGAGGAAGTATTGAAGTCATATGTTATTGATGAACCTGGTGTCGGTTCTTCTAGTCATGCTCATTTAAATGATTATAAACTCCCTGATTTAAATGTGTCTTTAGAAAATTTTCATCATTACAAACCACATGGGTCTTTTGAAAATTTTGATGATAAGAAACGACATAATGAAGTATTTTATGGGTCTTTTGAAAATTTTGATGATAAGAAACCACATAATGAAGAATTTTATGGAAATGCAAGTCCTGAAAGGTTTCCAGAGAATACAAACACTACATCATCGACAGATTTTTCTGAAGGTTATATATTTTGTAACAAAGATGAAATGAAACTCCAGTTAGGAATTTTGTGATTGGCATATTAGGGCACGTTATGTCCCAACTTCACCCATGTTTTATGTTACAATTTTTAATAATAATCACACATGTTCTAAAACTCAAACACATCTGCATCTTCGTCAGGCTAACCCACAAGTAAGTGGTAGCATAATAAAACACCAATTACGAGATACCAGACGTGTATATCGTGGAAACGAAATAGTGCAAGATTTTATGCAAAGATTTAAGGTGGACATAACATATTCTCAAGCATGGCGTGGGAAGTGTCATGCACTTGAAGTTTTGCAAGGAAATAGCAAACAATCGTTTTCTGAGCTTCCATTCTACTGTTATAATTTGCGAAATGCAAATCTGGGGACTATTATTGACATTAGGACTGATGAAGACAATCGGTTTGAAATGCTTTTTATTGCCATTGGTGCAGCGGTCAGTAAAATATTTTTATACCCTATTTTTATTAATGTTTATGTTTTAGGTTTTCTAAAAATTACCTTTTGTTTCATTTTATTATATAGATTAGGAGTTTTCTCATGTGTTTAAGACCAGTCATTATTAAAGGTATGTTGTTCCTTGCTATTGGCATGGATGGTAACAACCAAATTTTGCATGTTGGATATGGTATCGGCAAATCAGAGGACGGTGATGGTTGGGTGTGGTTCCTATCAAAACTTAAACAGTGTATTGATGAGCATCCGGATTCGGCGATCATATCTGATAGAGCCAATTCAATAGATTTGGCAGTTAGGACCGTTTTTCCTAATGCCTTTCACGGGTTGTGTTGTCACCATTTGATGTTAAACTTAAACTTACCAAAAAAACAAAAAGAATGATTTACAGACGCTGTGGTGGAACACTTGTAAGCTTGCCGGGTATCTGATTTTGAAGAAAGTTTTAACGCACTTTGTGCATCCGTTCCACGGATTAGGAATACTCTCTTGAGTATTGGTTTTCATAAATGGTCAATAGCTCACTGTTCGGGAAAACGATATCATTATATGACATCTAACAGGGCAGAGTCAATGAACGCCATATCTAAGCATCCACGAAAAGTTCCAATCACCCATCTGGTTGATTTTTTTAGACAAAAACTACAGGAATGGTATTATGAACGTTGAAATGACGCTATTCAAAACAACCATGTGCTGACTCCTTTCGCGGTACGAAAAATTAATAAAAAGATTGAAGGGTCTAGAACGTGGAAGGCTTATGGCGTTGGGGTTAACACTTTTGATGTTCTAAACGGTAACAAAAGTGGTTTTGTTGATTTGTCTAATCAAACATGCAGCTGTTGTGTTCCCCAGATATTTGGTTTCCCATGTGGCCACATGATTGCAGTATCAAAATTATTGAATGAAAATGTCTGCAATCATTATACAACACCTTGGTATAGCAACGAGTTATATAAATCAACGTATGAAGAGGCGATATATCCTTTACCCCATAGGTCTGAATGGGAGATGCCAGAGGAAATAACTCCTCTACAACCACCACATATCACTAAACGACAGTCGGGACTTCCTCACAAAAATAGCCGAATTTTATCGCGAGGTGAGGAACCTACGCCTGTATATTGCAGTCGTTGTTAAACTTATGGTCATAATCGTGACCGATGTTCAGCCCCTGTTGACTCACGATCAAAATCTGGCAGGCGTGGTGTAACACCCCAGCCTGACGTGGCCGGGTTGTCGGGTCGGGTTATCGGAGTTACGCAGCGGATTCAGAATATTGACAGTCTTGACTCTTCCAGGATCCACGTCATCATATCTGTTGGGTTACCTGAACACATGCCAAAAATAGTTTCTGTCAACATAAAGTTGGTGAGGTCGTGTATTTTATAAATTGAATGGCCAGTTCATTTATTTGTAATTCATTTATATAAACCATGCTTTACTATTTTAATTCTGGTGGGGAAAATATATTCTATTATACCAATTCGATTAAATTGTATCGATTATATGTCAATCTATTATATTCTATTAGTTGCCATTCCTATCGATTGTATCACTATGTTTGTGATAAATACTTGTACCGACTGGTTCCTGCCCTCTAGTTGGTGCAAGAAAGGAAATGGCGGATACCGTCCAGTACTGTCCTCGTTGTTTCTATTATCCCCTTTTCTATTATATTTCCTTTATTAATTCTATTATGTAAAGCATTTCTATGTTTTCTAATAAACGACATGTGTTTCCCCTAAAACGTTTAATAAAACAATAAAAGAGGGGAGTTCACGATACTCACAGGTTTGCGTATAGTCTTCTATAGTCTCTTTTATTACAATTATATGTCAAATATATATATTGATACGTTTTACGCGTGGGACTCGTTAGATTGTATTATTTAGGATATATATCACATATACAATTTATGTATATATAGAGTTCGGTATATATTAGATAGTCCTAAACTCGGGGTTTATTATTGACACGACACGGACATCCTAGAATCTAGCTGGCTATTACAGCTTAGCACTCGTAGCTAATAAAGCTGGCCATTACAGCTTGGCACACGAACCTACAGAACTCTAGACACGTACTTACCCGGATGCTGGTTCGGCTGATCGTATTATCATTAACCCGAGTCTAGTATATCGTTTTATATATCGAATCTTATATATATAAACGTATATATTCTATATATGATTATTATTCTCTTATTATTATTATCAAGTCCGTACGTTATTCGTATTATATATATATAATCGTATAATTCTAATAATCCTCGTCTAGTCAATGAACCGGGTTCTATTCCGGGTGTTGACCGAGTCACTGAGTTGACTCGGTAACGGTTTAACTTTCCAATTGGATTAACGGTACCTCGCAATAATCACAGAAACAGTATTATAATCGGGTATCAATGGTTAATACCAACATATTTATAACCACTGTTAGATTATACCTTTCGAATAATCGTTGGTATGAGACCGGAGGTCAACCGGACCTTACCGGAGACTGACCGGAAGCTAGCCGGAGGCTCGACAGAGAATATGACACCAATCAGAATATAACGGGACTCAACCGAAGGCCTCAAACTACCCGGTTATAATATACGAACACTCCAGTTATGATTCCCGAGCAGATACGCACATCAGATCTGATGACAGTCACCATCACTGGTGACTGTCCGGCTCGTTAAACAGTGACAGCAGCAGAACAATAATAAGGATTCATGACAGTCACCGTAACTTGGTGACTGTCCGAATAACAATAACAAAAGGGTGGTTTATCGGGTTAACTAGTGGGTTGTTCCGGGTAATTATCGGGTATTCATCACAACGGACACAAGGTTACGGGTTGAAACTTGGTGGTTTATAACAGAAAGAGATGGGTTATATTATCGGGTTACCGGGTATAATTTGGGACAGAAACAGAGGAGCAGATCGTCGGAACAGGTGAAGCGAGGGTTTTTATCGGGTTATTATCGGAATAGGGAAAGAACAAGGGATCGGGTTGTGGTTTGGTGATGTTTAATCGGAGAAGATGGGTTCTGACCGGACTATTGTTATCAGGTTAAAGGTTTGATTCAGAACAGAGATGAATAGGGTGGTTTGTAGGATAGCCGGAGAGGAGGAAGAAGATGAAGCCGGCGGCGGCGGCGGCGGTGCGGCGGCGGCCGGAGAGGAAGGTGGTCCGGCGGCTGCTTTCTGTTCTTTGAAACACACACACATAGGTGTGTGGTTTTGTCTGTATGCCGAGAAGAAAAGGCAAGCAAGGTTTATAAGAGAATAATAATACAAGGGTGTTTGGCAACAAGGATAATAACTGAAGACGCGGGTGTTTGGTAACAAGTTTTATTATAAAATAAGAACCGTTTAAATAGAAGATAAGGAGCGTTTTATCGAGATAATAAAAATCCAATAATTATTATTTATAAAATAAATTAAAACGGTTAGTCGCGAGATTCGAACTTAAATAATTAAATAAATAATCGGGTGGTCGGGTACAATCCGACCCGTTTAAGAGACCCGTAACACTTCGAGGTGTTACATTCTCCCCCCCTTAGGAAATTTCGTCCCCGAAATTTGAGTGATCTTGTATTTTACACCCTTAATCGATAAGGATGTTACAATGCTAACTTGAACACTCGTCACGAGTCGTAATCAGTACTCGTGGTTTGCGAGGAAATCGATCTTATATCAATTAAACCTACGTTTTAACCTTTCTTGCTATAGTCATGTTAATACAGATACATGGATTATCTGTATTTTCTGGTATGACTATTAAAGGTTTTCCGTATAGATTGATATCTTTCTTTATACTACGAATATTTTTCTTATCTTATTTCTCATTAAAATGAGAAACAAACTGAATATTATTCTTATATAAAGATGATTTAACACATGTTGAGATTCTAATCGTTTATGTTCAAAGAGATTTACAAATCTCTAGCAAACATCGCTAGAATCTTAGATCGATACTATTTATTCATCGCTTGATATTCGGATTCCTTTACAATAATGGATTCTAGTTGGTTCTTAAGAGATAGATACGGAAGTCCCTTCATTGTCATGACTTGAATGGGATCCGAGCTACTACCTCTTATATTTGAACTTTAGAATCTGTCATCATTGTAATTCCGATTCTTAAAGAGTAGAAATGATTTCTTTAAATCATTAGATGTATCTTATCCGGAGTTTAAAGGTGCCGGAAAAGACTAATTGAACTTGTCGAATTATACTGTTTCAACAGTTCCTTTTTATCATCTTGATTTACTGAAATCGAGTATTAAGATTTCTCTTAAATCTTTGATAATAGTCTTACTGACTATTTCATTGATGATTAACTGCATTGTATCTCATTACATATTATTTGACTTTTCTTAGTGTATTATTGTGAATAAGGTCTTTCACAATTCTACAGTCAATTATATGTAACTTTATCTTTATAGTCTTAGAATCTACTGGTAACAGTCGTTGTTACGATTCTTTGACTTAAGATTCTTATGGCAATGCATCGATTATTCTTTCTCAAAATCATGATTATCATTCAAGTTTAATGCATGAATACTTATTGCGTTAAGTATTCCTGCAATTATTCCTTCTTGATATCACTTCGAGATTCGTTGACACTCTCGGTTAGATAATTTTATAATTTCTTTTTATAAAATATTCTTTTATAAAATTTTTAGTCGTTTCCTTACGACTATTATTCTTATCTAATTATTATATTTCTTGGCATATCGGATGCCTTTTAAATAATATTTGGCATTTCAAATGCCTTCTCTTGATACCTGGCATTTCCTATGCCTTTCTTTTATTCAGACATATCGGATGTCTTTCTAGTTTATAATTCTTTTTATTTTTCGATTTTATATTCTTTTATTTATCTCTTTTATATTCTTTTATATCCAAGCAATTACTGATAATATTTATAGCACACACTATAAATTCCATCACTTCTATAATATATATTTGCTTGGAATAATTCTTTCTTATTTATGTATTCAATTAAAGTTTATACTTTCAGTGTCTGACAACACTTTCCGATAAACTTATATATAGGCAATCTATCATAGATTCTTTATCCAACTTATTATAAGCGAGGCTTATTTCATTTGGATCTTCGTATAGATAGTTTTTGCCAGAATAGTGATTTCTTATGATAACTCTCACAAGCCGTTATTTGAAATAGGAATTTCGACATGCTTTGGCCGGAGAGTTTCACTGGAAAAATGAGCATAATTCTATTCATTTTTCATTTTCACTTCGATTATACCGTGCGAATCTTTACGCGATTTCGCTTGGTATCAATTATGTTTCGATATATTCGTTAAATTATTTCTTTTAATCCTTTGTTGGATTCTACCATTTCTGGTTTCTGAATCCATATAAATTTATATCTATTATATTTTAAAGATTTAACAATTCCTTCATCACTTCTTAACTTTCAACTTGGTAACACTTTACCGTTTTACCAATTTGATTGTACTACAACTCGCACGAGTCTTCATACGAAGTGACTACAAAGATTTGTTCATAGTATCATATATCCTTATAAAGAATTCTGTGACCTGGTGACAAATGTCCAGATATACCTTCTGTAAGGGTCCAGATATCATTTGTCCCGAAGATTGCACAGAGGACATACAACTATCTTTGGTTGGCAATCAGAAATCGATGTACTGATTTCTATAATTCGTAGGAATTAACCAATCGATGGTTTTTATTCTGCGAACATATGCTTAGTTGTATTTCACGATGAAATTCCAACTAGATTGCCAGTTCTGTGGTCGTATTCTCCACATATAATACACTGATGTTTTGAATATATATTTCTTCTTATTATTTCTTATTATTTCTTTTAATATGTTTATGATACAAACATACTGTGATCTCGATAAACTCCTACTCGAATGTTACTGTGCCTGTGGCATTCATAATTATGTCGCGATCATAATTACTATTCCACCTCACCTAACATTCCAGTACTTATTTATTTTAATCACAATAGGTATGTGTCCTTCACATATTATTCTGATATTTTCTTCTTTATTTTCTCTTTAAATTATATTATTTCGGAATAGAACATGTTGATCCGAGTCTAACGAAATAGACTGTCAATCGTTCAAGAATTTGATCGCCAAAAGATGTCCAATATAATTATTCCATCTTTTAATCTTTGACTTGCTCAAGTCGCAGGATTAAGAGAGTACTTATATTGTCATATAATCTAACGAGTATAATTCGGTTTCTTTAGAGAGAGATTCCAAATTATTTTTGTCATGAGAATTTCGAAATAATAATATTTCTATTCAAAATATTATCTTAATTCTCGGGAGAAAAGATCGAAGATATCATTTGGCTGAGGTTTCTCTATATATATCAAAAGAGATATTTATAGAACGTGGTAAATACTTATTATTTATATCGAGATAAAATATAAAGGAAGTTGTACGATCGGATATGAATATAGAATCATGCCAAAAATAATCTTGACATATATACGGATACAAATTCAACTAAAGATCTTTACGAAAAATGGTACCGAATATGGAGTGAAATATATTCGGACAAAATGGTACAACTGAGGTTTTTATAATATGAGTTTAGATTATAACGGAATATATGCTTATCGTTTATATTAAAACAATATCGAGAAATTATATAATCGAACATAGTTATAAAATTATACGGAAGAACGCTATTAATATTTATATATACGAATACGAATTAATGAATAAATCTCTATGAAAATAACATTAAATGCGATATAAAATATGTTTCGATAAAATAATACGGTCGTGGTTCTTTTATATAAAAACTTTTAGGAATAATTTTATAATAATAATACTGATTCTAGTTTCATAATAATACTTATTTTCGAAAATAATAACTATCTGAAAAGGGTCGTTGTAAAAATTTTCCATAGTGTCGGAATTCTTAAATTTTTAATAAATAAAATTCTTATTATAAATTGATAAATTAAATAAATTTCTTAAAATATCGAAATTAAAACTTTAAGATTAAACGGATAAATTTAAATAAAACCTGAGATAGATTCTGGGGTGTTTCAAAAATTATCAGTACTAAATAAAATATCAACAGGTTTTCTTAATTTTATAAATTAAATAATCGTTTATTAAAATTTTGAACGGAGAGTATTTATATATATTTTCTCAAAACTGAAATATTGTAAAAATAATATTAAATTCAATAAACTTCAAAATTTATACTGAAAAGATTTTAAAATCTTTTAAAATAATCGCGGTATATATGGGATTTTTATTTAAATAATTGAGGAAAATTCTTAGAAAACACAATATTTATATATTTTATTCAAAACTGAAATACTGATTTAGTATAATAATAAAATAAAAATAACCGAGAATAAATTCAGTAAATTACTGAAATATTATGAAGGAATTTATAAAAACAATCGATATTACTGTAGGAATATTTCAAATTTTCGATTAAAAAGAATTGGAGGGAATTCTTTAGAAACACAATATTTATATGTCTCTAGCATATCTGATAAAATTTCGGAATTTTCGGAATAAAAATAATATTTCTGGAGACTCGATCATAGGAATGTTCAAGTCGGAGCGTAATATTTGTATTCTATTTATAATATTGGAATAACCGTGAGATTAACGATCTGATAGAAATAGTCACTGGGACTGGAATAATTCAATAACTTATCGGAAGTTTCTTGAATTAACGATGGATGATTTATGTTTTATAATCTATTTATTTTTCTATATATATTTATACTTTTTATAACTTATTTCATTTCTTTATTTATATCTCGATTTAATTTCTTTTAATATTTATACGGTTTCTGTTCTGTATTTCTGTCTTATTTCTTTTAATGTCATGATTTCTATTTTATATTCTTTCGTATTTCATATGGCCTTAATATCCTGTAAGATTTCCCAGAAATTAAATGTGTATGTAAATTCACAATTGTGTACAGAATTGTGAATTTACCCCACATAATCATTCTAGTAATATCCTGTAGTGGATTTGTTTTAATTTCTAATATACTATTCTGGTGCTCACCAACTTTATAATGGTTTGGCATTTAGGTACCCAAAATTTTACCTTCTAATATTCTTTTTACCCTATCCATATTTCTAATCACAGTTTCTTTTAAAAGACATTTCTGGTAGATCCTGGATTAATAATTATTTCAAGACTGTCATAAGCGCAGCTCTGATACCAACCTGTAACACCCCAGCCTGACGTGGCCGGGTTGTCGGGTCGGGTTATCGGAGTTACGCAGCGGATTCAGAATATTGACAGTCTTGACTCTTCCAGGATCCACGTCATCATATCTGTTGGGTTACCTGAACACATGCCAAAAATAGTTTCTGTCAACATAAAGTTGGTGAGGTCGTGTATTTTATAAATTGAATGGCCAGTTCATTTATTTGTAATTCATTTATATAAACCATGCTTTACTATTTTAATTCTGGTGGGGAAAATATATTCTATTATACCAATTCGATTAAATTGTATCGATTATATGTCAATCTATTATATTCTATTAGTTGCCATTCCTATCGATTGTATCACTATGTTTGTGATAAATACTTGTACCGACTGGTTCCTGCCCTCTAGTTGGTGCAAGAAAGGAAATGGCGGATACCGTCCAGTACTGTCCTCGTTGTTTCTATTATCCCCTTTTCTATTATATTTCCTTTATTAATTCTATTATGTAAAGCATTTCTATGTTTTCTAATAAACGACATGTGTTTCCCCTAAAACGTTTAATAAAACAATAAAAGAGGGGAGTTCACGATACTCACAGGTTTGCGTATAGTCTTCTATAGTCTCTTTTATTACAATTATATGTCAAATATATATATTGATACGTTTTACGCGTGGGACTCGTTAGATTGTATTATTTAGGATATATATCACATATACAATTTATGTATATATAGAGTTCGGTATATATTAGATAGTCCTAAACTCGGGGTTTATTATTGACACGACACGGACATCCTAGAATCTAGCTGGCTATTACAGCTTAGCACTCGTAGCTAATAAAGCTGGCCATTACAGCTTGGCACACGAACCTACAGAACTCTAGACACGTACTTACCCGGATGCTGGTTCGGCTGATCGTATTATCATTAACCCGAGTCTAGTATATCGTTTTATATATCGAATCTTATATATATAAACGTATATATTCTATATATGATTATTATTCTCTTATTATTATTATCAAGTCCGTACGTTATTCGTATTATATATATATAATCGTATAATTCTAATAATCCTCGTCTAGTCAATGAACCGGGTTCTATTCCGGGTGTTGACCGAGTCACTGAGTTGACTCGGTAACGGTTTAACTTTCCAATTGGATTAACGGTACCTCGCAATAATCACAGAAACAGTATTATAATCGGGTATCAATGGTTAATACCAACATATTTATAACCACTGTTAGATTATACCTTTCGAATAATCGTTGGTATGAGACCGGAGGTCAACCGGACCTTACCGGAGACTGACCGGAAGCTAGCCGGAGGCTCGACAGAGAATATGACACCAATCAGAATATAACGGGACTCAACCGAAGGCCTCAAACTACCCGGTTATAATATACGAACACTCCAGTTATGATTCCCGAGCAGATACGCACATCAGATCTGATGACAGTCACCATCACTGGTGACTGTCCGGCTCGTTAAACAGTGACAGCAGCAGAACAATAATAAGGATTCATGACAGTCACCGTAACTTGGTGACTGTCCGAATAACAATAACAAAAGGGTGGTTTATCGGGTTAACTAGTGGGTTGTTCCGGGTAATTATCGGGTATTCATCACAACGGACACAAGGTTACGGGTTGAAACTTGGTGGTTTATAACAGAAAGAGATGGGTTATATTATCGGGTTACCGGGTATAATTTGGGACAGAAACAGAGGAGCAGATCGTCGGAACAGGTGAAGCGAGGGTTTTTATCGGGTTATTATCGGAATAGGGAAAGAACAAGGGATCGGGTTGTGGTTTGGTGATGTTTAATCGGAGAAGATGGGTTCTGACCGGACTATTGTTATCAGGTTAAAGGTTTGATTCAGAACAGAGATGAATAGGGTGGTTTGTAGGATAGCCGGAGAGGAGGAAGAAGATGAAGCCGGCGGCGGCGGCGGCGGTGCGGCGGCGGCCGGAGAGGAAGGTGGTCCGGCGGCTGCTTTCTGTTCTTTGAAACACACACACATAGGTGTGTGGTTTTGTCTGTATGCCGAGAAGAAAAGGCAAGCAAGGTTTATAAGAGAATAATAATACAAGGGTGTTTGGCAACAAGGATAATAACTGAAGACGCGGGTGTTTGGTAACAAGTTTTATTATAAAATAAGAACCGTTTAAATAGAAGATAAGGAGCGTTTTATCGAGATAATAAAAATCCAATAATTATTATTTATAAAATAAATTAAAACGGTTAGTCGCGAGATTCGAACTTAAATAATTAAATAAATAATCGGGTGGTCGGGTACAATCCGACCCGTTTAAGAGACCCGTAACACTTCGAGGTGTTACATTCTCCCCCCCTTAGGAAATTTCGTCCCCGAAATTTGAGTGATCTTGTATTTTACACCCTTAATCGATAAGGATGTTACAATGCTAACTTGAACACTCGTCACGAGTCGTAATCAGTACTCGTGGTTTGCGAGGAAATCGATCTTATATCAATTAAACCTACGTTTTAACCTTTCTTGCTATAGTCATGTTAATACAGATACATGGATTATCTGTATTTTCTGGTATGACTATTAAAGGTTTTCCGTATAGATTGATATCTTTCTTTATACTACGAATATTTTTCTTATCTTATTTCTCATTAAAATGAGAAACAAACTGAATATTATTCTTATATAAAGATGATTTAACACATGTTGAGATTCTAATCGTTTATGTTCAAAGAGATTTACAAATCTCTAGCAAACATCGCTAGAATCTTAGATCGATACTATTTATTCATCGCTTGATATTCGGATTCCTTTACAATAATGGATTCTAGTTGGTTCTTAAGAGATAGATACGGAAGTCCCTTCATTGTCATGACTTGAATGGGATCCGAGCTACTACCTCTTATATTTGAACTTTAGAATCTGTCATCATTGTAATTCCGATTCTTAAAGAGTAGAAATGATTTCTTTAAATCATTAGATGTATCTTATCCGGAGTTTAAAGGTGCCGGAAAAGACTAATTGAACTTGTCGAATTATACTGTTTCAACAGTTCCTTTTTATCATCTTGATTTACTGAAATCGAGTATTAAGATTTCTCTTAAATCTTTGATAATAGTCTTACTGACTATTTCATTGATGATTAACTGCATTGTATCTCATTACATATTATTTGACTTTTCTTAGTGTATTATTGTGAATAAGGTCTTTCACAATTCTACAGTCAATTATATGTAACTTTATCTTTATAGTCTTAGAATCTACTGGTAACAGTCGTTGTTACGATTCTTTGACTTAAGATTCTTATGGCAATGCATCGATTATTCTTTCTCAAAATCATGATTATCATTCAAGTTTAATGCATGAATACTTATTGCGTTAAGTATTCCTGCAATTATTCCTTCTTGATATCACTTCGAGATTCGTTGACACTCTCGGTTAGATAATTTTATAATTTCTTTTTATAAAATATTCTTTTATAAAATTTTTAGTCGTTTCCTTACGACTATTATTCTTATCTAATTATTATATTTCTTGGCATATCGGATGCCTTTTAAATAATATTTGGCATTTCAAATGCCTTCTCTTGATACCTGGCATTTCCTATGCCTTTCTTTTATTCAGACATATCGGATGTCTTTCTAGTTTATAATTCTTTTTATTTTTCGATTTTATATTCTTTTATTTATCTCTTTTATATTCTTTTATATCCAAGCAATTACTGATAATATTTATAGCACACACTATAAATTCCATCACTTCTATAATATATATTTGCTTGGAATAATTCTTTCTTATTTATGTATTCAATTAAAGTTTATACTTTCAGTGTCTGACAACACTTTCCGATAAACTTATATATAGGCAATCTATCATAGATTCTTTATCCAACTTATTATAAGCGAGGCTTATTTCATTTGGATCTTCGTATAGATAGTTTTTGCCAGAATAGTGATTTCTTATGATAACTCTCACAAGCCGTTATTTGAAATAGGAATTTCGACATGCTTTGGCCGGAGAGTTTCACTGGAAAAATGAGCATAATTCTATTCATTTTTCATTTTCACTTCGATTATACCGTGCGAATCTTTACGCGATTTCGCTTGGTATCAATTATGTTTCGATATATTCGTTAAATTATTTCTTTTAATCCTTTGTTGGATTCTACCATTTCTGGTTTCTGAATCCATATAAATTTATATCTATTATATTTTAAAGATTTAACAATTCCTTCATCACTTCTTAACTTTCAACTTGGTAACACTTTACCGTTTTACCAATTTGATTGTACTACAACTCGCACGAGTCTTCATACGAAGTGACTACAAAGATTTGTTCATAGTATCATATATCCTTATAAAGAATTCTGTGACCTGGTGACAAATGTCCAGATATACCTTCTGTAAGGGTCCAGATATCATTTGTCCCGAAGATTGCACAGAGGACATACAACTATCTTTGGTTGGCAATCAGAAATCGATGTACTGATTTCTATAATTCGTAGGAATTAACCAATCGATGGTTTTTATTCTGCGAACATATGCTTAGTTGTATTTCACGATGAAATTCCAACTAGATTGCCAGTTCTGTGGTCGTATTCTCCACATATAATACACTGATGTTTTGAATATATATTTCTTCTTATTATTTCTTATTATTTCTTTTAATATGTTTATGATACAAACATACTGTGATCTCGATAAACTCCTACTCGAATGTTACTGTGCCTGTGGCATTCATAATTATGTCGCGATCATAATTACTATTCCACCTCACCTAACATTCCAGTACTTATTTATTTTAATCACAATAGGTATGTGTCCTTCACATATTATTCTGATATTTTCTTCTTTATTTTCTCTTTAAATTATATTATTTCGGAATAGAACATGTTGATCCGAGTCTAACGAAATAGACTGTCAATCGTTCAAGAATTTGATCGCCAAAAGATGTCCAATATAATTATTCCATCTTTTAATCTTTGACTTGCTCAAGTCGCAGGATTAAGAGAGTACTTATATTGTCATATAATCTAACGAGTATAATTCGGTTTCTTTAGAGAGAGATTCCAAATTATTTTTGTCATGAGAATTTCGAAATAATAATATTTCTATTCAAAATATTATCTTAATTCTCGGGAGAAAAGATCGAAGATATCATTTGGCTGAGGTTTCTCTATATATATCAAAAGAGATATTTATAGAACGTGGTAAATACTTATTATTTATATCGAGATAAAATATAAAGGAAGTTGTACGATCGGATATGAATATAGAATCATGCCAAAAATAATCTTGACATATATACGGATACAAATTCAACTAAAGATCTTTACGAAAAATGGTACCGAATATGGAGTGAAATATATTCGGACAAAATGGTACAACTGAGGTTTTTATAATATGAGTTTAGATTATAACGGAATATATGCTTATCGTTTATATTAAAACAATATCGAGAAATTATATAATCGAACATAGTTATAAAATTATACGGAAGAACGCTATTAATATTTATATATACGAATACGAATTAATGAATAAATCTCTATGAAAATAACATTAAATGCGATATAAAATATGTTTCGATAAAATAATACGGTCGTGGTTCTTTTATATAAAAACTTTTAGGAATAATTTTATAATAATAATACTGATTCTAGTTTCATAATAATACTTATTTTCGAAAATAATAACTATCTGAAAAGGGTCGTTGTAAAAATTTTCCATAGTGTCGGAATTCTTAAATTTTTAATAAATAAAATTCTTATTATAAATTGATAAATTAAATAAATTTCTTAAAATATCGAAATTAAAACTTTAAGATTAAACGGATAAATTTAAATAAAACCTGAGATAGATTCTGGGGTGTTTCAAAAATTATCAGTACTAAATAAAATATCAACAGGTTTTCTTAATTTTATAAATTAAATAATCGTTTATTAAAATTTTGAACGGAGAGTATTTATATATATTTTCTCAAAACTGAAATATTGTAAAAATAATATTAAATTCAATAAACTTCAAAATTTATACTGAAAAGATTTTAAAATCTTTTAAAATAATCGCGGTATATATGGGATTTTTATTTAAATAATTGAGGAAAATTCTTAGAAAACACAATATTTATATATTTTATTCAAAACTGAAATACTGATTTAGTATAATAATAAAATAAAAATAACCGAGAATAAATTCAGTAAATTACTGAAATATTATGAAGGAATTTATAAAAACAATCGATATTACTGTAGGAATATTTCAAATTTTCGATTAAAAAGAATTGGAGGGAATTCTTTAGAAACACAATATTTATATGTCTCTAGCATATCTGATAAAATTTCGGAATTTTCGGAATAAAAATAATATTTCTGGAGACTCGATCATAGGAATGTTCAAGTCGGAGCGTAATATTTGTATTCTATTTATAATATTGGAATAACCGTGAGGTTAACGATCTGATAGAAATAGTCACTGGGACTGGAATAATTCAATAACTTATCGGAAGTTTCTTGAATTAACGATGGATGATTTATGTTTTATAATCTATTTATTTTTCTATATATATTTATACTTTTTATAACTTATTTCATTTCTTTATTTATATCTCGATTTAATTTCTTTTAATATTTATACGGTTTCTGTTCTGTATTTCTGTCTTATTTCTTTTAATGTCATGATTTCTATTTTATATTCTTTCGTATTTCATATGGCCTTAATATCCTGTAAGATTTCCCAGAAATTAAATGTGTATGTAAATTCACAATTGTGTACAGAATTGTGAATTTACCCCACATAATCATTCTAGTAATATCCTGTAGTGGATTTGTTTTAATTTCTAATATACTATTCTGGTGCTCACCAACTTTATAATGGTTTGGCATTTAGGTACCCAAAATTTTACCTTCTAATATTCTTTTTACCCTATCCATATTTCTAATCACAGTTTCTTTTAAAAGACATTTCTGGTAGATCCTGGATTAATAATTATTTCAAGACTGTCATAAGCGCAGCTCTGATACCAACCTGTAACACCCCAGCCTGACGTGGCCGGGTTGTCGGGTCGGGTTATCGGAGTTACGCAGCGGATTCAGAATATTGACAGTCTTGACTCTTCCAGGATCCACGTCATCATATCTGTTGGGTTACCTGAACACATGCCAAAAATAGTTTCTGTCAACATAAAGTTGGTGAGGTCGTGTATTTTATAAATTGAATGGCCAGTTCATTTATTTGTAATTCATTTATATAAACCATGCTTTACTATTTTAATTCTGGTGGGGAAAATATATTCTATTATACCAATTCGATTAAATTGTATCGATTATATGTCAATCTATTATATTCTATTAGTTGCCATTCCTATCGATTGTATCACTATGTTTGTGATAAATACTTGTACCGACTGGTTCCTGCCCTCTAGTTGGTGCAAGAAAGGAAATGGCGGATACCGTCCAGTACTGTCCTCGTTGTTTCTATTATCCCCTTTTCTATTATATTTCCTTTATTAATTCTATTATGTAAAGCATTTCTATGTTTTCTAATAAACGACATGTGTTTCCCCTAAAACGTTTAATAAAACAATAAAAGAGGGGAGTTCACGATACTCACAGGTTTGCGTATAGTCTTCTATAGTCTCTTTTATTACAATTATATGTCAAATATATATATTGATACGTTTTACGCGTGGGACTCGTTAGATTGTATTATTTAGGATATATATCACATATACAATTTATGTATATATAGAGTTCGGTATATATTAGATAGTCCTAAACTCGGGGTTTATTATTGACACGACACGGACATCCTAGAATCTAGCTGGCTATTACAGCTTAGCACTCGTAGCTAATAAAGCTGGCCATTACAGCTTGGCACACGAACCTACAGAACTCTAGACACGTACTTACCCGGATGCTGGTTCGGCTGATCGTATTATCATTAACCCGAGTCTAGTATATCGTTTTATATATCGAATCTTATATATATAAACGTATATATTCTATATATGATTATTATTCTCTTATTATTATTATCAAGTCCGTACGTTATTCGTATTATATATATATAATCGTATAATTCTAATAATCCTCGTCTAGTCAATGAACCGGGTTCTATTCCGGGTGTTGACCGAGTCACTGAGTTGACTCGGTAACGGTTTAACTTTCCAATTGGATTAACGGTACCTCGCAATAATCACAGAAACAGTATTATAATCGGGTATCAATGGTTAATACCAACATATTTATAACCACTGTTAGATTATACCTTTCGAATAATCGTTGGTATGAGACCGGAGGTCAACCGGACCTTACCGGAGACTGACCGGAAGCTAGCCGGAGGCTCGACAGAGAATATGACACCAATCAGAATATAACGGGACTCAACCGAAGGCCTCAAACTACCCGGTTATAATATACGAACACTCCAGTTATGATTCCCGAGCAGATACGCACATCAGATCTGATGACAGTCACCATCACTGGTGACTGTCCGGCTCGTTAAACAGTGACAGCAGCAGAACAATAATAAGGATTCATGACAGTCACCGTAACTTGGTGACTGTCCGAATAACAATAACAAAAGGGTGGTTTATCGGGTTAACTAGTGGGTTGTTCCGGGTAATTATCGGGTATTCATCACAACGGACACAAGGTTACGGGTTGAAACTTGGTGGTTTATAACAGAAAGAGATGGGTTATATTATCGGGTTACCGGGTATAATTTGGGACAGAAACAGAGGAGCAGATCGTCGGAACAGGTGAAGCGAGGGTTTTTATCGGGTTATTATCGGAATAGGGAAAGAACAAGGGATCGGGTTGTGGTTTGGTGATGTTTAATCGGAGAAGATGGGTTCTGACCGGACTATTGTTATCAGGTTAAAGGTTTGATTCAGAACAGAGATGAATAGGGTGGTTTGTAGGATAGCCGGAGAGGAGGAAGAAGATGAAGCCGGCGGCGGCGGCGGCGGTGCGGCGGCGGCCGGAGAGGAAGGTGGTCCGGCGGCTGCTTTCTGTTCTTTGAAACACACACACATAGGTGTGTGGTTTTGTCTGTATGCCGAGAAGAAAAGGCAAGCAAGGTTTATAAGAGAATAATAATACAAGGGTGTTTGGCAACAAGGATAATAACTGAAGACGCGGGTGTTTGGTAACAAGTTTTATTATAAAATAAGAACCGTTTAAATAGAAGATAAGGAGCGTTTTATCGAGATAATAAAAATCCAATAATTATTATTTATAAAATAAATTAAAACGGTTAGTCGCGAGATTCGAACTTAAATAATTAAATAAATAATCGGGTGGTCGGGTACAATCCGACCCGTTTAAGAGACCCGTAACACTTCGAGGTGTTACACGTGGTTCAAAGAAAAAAAAACGATCATGAAACACCGACGCCTACTTTCGTTGAAGCAGATGACTTTGAAGATTATGTAATTCAGAATACGTGCTCGACTGTTAACCTTGCTGATTTTTAGTGGTGCTTTTAACTTTAAATTATTTAGTTTCTACTATGACTCGCAAAAAAATATTCACTTAAAAATAGTTATAACATAATATGGCAAGTAAGTACACGCATTGATTGATGTATCAAGTTTTACATGGATACATAACACAGGTTGCTAAGATTAAATATTTAACGGTGTAAAACGACCACCGTAAATTTCATCTGTCATGAAACGTCTGAATCTCATGCAAGCATCATGTAGGCTGCTTTCTCTCCAAGTCATTGACCCGTTTTGAACAAGATTTCTCAGCAACATACAAACGATTACCCCTGAATGTCGACCGATGCGACTATTGGTCACAGGCCAGACAACATCCCCTAAAAATTCTAATGATTCAACTTCGTTTCTATCAGACTTTTGCCAGTACATTATAGCCCCTAGAAACCATAGGAATGCAGACTCAAATTCTATAAGAATTTGGTGAATTTTTCTATGAATGCAAAAAGTATCACCGCAGTTTATGGCACTACAATTATTTGGGAAATATACTGTTACTTCTAGTAATTGCATGTCAACTTTTCGAATAAACCAGTGTTCATTGTCTATGGAGGCTTGTAGCCTGGTATATATACCTGAATAAATAAAGTCCCAAAAAGAAATGTAGATTTTATACTGCACCATACAGAGTTATAAATGTATAAATAACAGATAGATGGTATTGTACCATATCAACTTCCCAAAGAGGTGGATATATTCTTCTCAAACCGTTTGCATTGCTATAAGCATGGTGATCTTGTTCAATAATTAGGGTATAGAAATTAGGGGGAAGAACACTCCAAAGACCGTAAGTACATGTTGTTGGTCATCCTTGTCTTTCAATTTCCCTTAACGACATCTATTTGTTGCACCATGCATGAACATGCTGTAAAGAAATCTTAATAAATTCACAAAAATATTACCATTTCATATAACGTGTAACGTAAGAGTCAAAGTATTTACTGTTTTTTGAAGCTACCCGTTTCCACAGTACCCTAAAATACCACCCCACCACTCTTTGCTTAATGGTGTTTGCTCCATATAGGTTGAATAGCAAAATGGGCTATCATCATCGTAGTAAAACTCAAGAACATTGGGAGCCCAAAAACATGATTGGTTATGTGGATTTACCCAAATTGTGCTTTCTATCGGAGCATGAATGTTTGTCATTATGTCTTTTAAAATACATGTGAATCATGGGGTATATAAGGACCTAGGTTGGTAGCTGTACCAATATCGGTACACAAGTAATCTTGATTTACAAAACGAAACAAATTTCAATTACTAAACTATTACACAAGTAATCTTGATTTACAAAATGAAGTCGTTGCACATGTCGACCACCGAGACATTTCCGTAGCTTCGACCACCGAGACATTTCCGTAGCTTCGACCACCGAGATATTTCCGTTAGAAAATGAGGATCGAAAGACTTTTATAGTTAATTTTTTTTAACTATTTTAACTATAAAAGTCTTTCAATCCTCGTTTTCCCTAACAATAGTTCCCGGTGGATATTTAGTATACACACTGTCATGTCTCATCTTCATCATTAGTTAATTAACAAAAATATGTATGGACAGATGTTTACCAATGGTCCGTACAATGGAAATAACAAGTTCTCCCAAATACCACAACTAACGTCCTTTCACAGGTCATGTCGTAGATTTGGGCAGCCATGACGTAGATTTGGATGTTCCATTACTTTTATAGTTAAATTTGTACAAGACGGATGTTCCAGCAGGTCATGACGTAGATTTGGGCGGCCGACGAACTTGCCAATAATATAGACAACCAAATCGTAGATGCATTCTACACGGGTTAACTCACTTGTAGATGTAACAATGATCTAAGTGGTTTTCTGTAGATGTAACAACAATCCAAATATAGTCAGACAATATTTAGATGAGGCGTTAGGCTTGGGTTGGAAAGGTGATCGGTTTTTAAATTTAGAACACATGGCGGAAATGGGGTACAAATTTCGTGAAGTGAAGTGGGACATTTATATTCATCCCATGAGCCGTCTTACGGTTCCCGAGACGGCTTGTGCCGGTTCACGGTTCTCATGATTTTTCTAGTTTTTTTATTATTTTTTAGTTATTATTTTTAAATTTATAACAAATTGAATGATATTAAAATTTACAACAAAACAACATACACAACAAATATTTTTAAAATTTCAGTTTCATCAACTGTTAACATGCAACTCTAAAAATTTTTGAAGGTGCCAATAAGGATTAATAAGGATTAGTAAGGATTAGTGTGGTAGAGGTGATGGTACAACTTAAGGAAAAAGAAAATGACCAGGTAAAAGGATGGCCATAATCATTTTCATAAGGGAGGAAAGAGCAGAAGCTATCAATAGGTCTGATAGAGGTGGTGGCGAGGGAAGGAAAAACAAAATGAGCGGGGAAAAGGGTGGGGACTTAAAGGGTATATTGCTCAATTGGTCAGGTGGGGGTGATGGGAGTGGGAAGGAAACAGAAAATGTGAAGGGAAAGGGATGTTGAGTTGAAGGGGATTAAATGAGTCCTAAAGGTTTAGGTTTAAAAAGTGGCACAATCTTAACCAAAAAAATATTTAGGTTTTCTGAAGCTCAAAAACATGTCGGATAATCTAAAAATATATCTTTTGAACCGTATTGAATACTTGAGGAGATATGTTTCTTTTGAATATTTGAGAAGATATGATTTGTTTTGGTAAAACATTTGCAATGAATAATTAGAGGAGATAAAAGTGGAAAGAAAGATAATATGTGTTTATTTTTTTCAACTCAAACCAATCTATTTAGTATTTATACCCAAAAATGTGACAGCCGACATGTTCGGCTTAAACATTTTGGTATAACATAAGTCAATCTTAGCGAAAAACATTTATAAACGGACTTAAATGGGTTAGTTGAGTCGGGTTATGTTAGGATTATCTAGGGTTCAATGATCTGGAGGATCATTGGGAGTTGTTTTGGGAATACACTAGTACTGGGTCCCGTTGTTGGTGAAATTACATGAATTGAATCAAGTAGGATATGTAGATTGATACATACGTGTGATACAATGTGCAAATACGTGCTTCAAAGGTGTAAACATGATTGTATATGCTTAATATATGTTAGGATTGCATGTTCATGTGTTAGAATGTGCTAAAACACGTTTAAACGACAAAACTAGAAAATCTGGAAAACACAAACATTGGTTCAAGCTGTAGGGGGGTCGAACCAAGGATGAAAAGTCTGATAAAGGTTCATTCGACCCATTGGGGGAAGTCGAACCAGGAATGGGACTTGGCATAAAGCTCATTCGACCAGCATGACTCTCATTCGACCCATGATGGAGGTCAAAGGTAGGTTTAGTATAAATACCACACTTTGTCATTTTCACCATTTTACAAACCCTAGTTGCCCCCAAACACTCTCTAACGATTTTATTCACCGAGGAAGGAGTTTTTGCTCTCGTTTTTCATAATCTATCCTACAAACAATACCTAATCAAGAATCTAAAGTGTGTTCTTAATCCTAAACCCTTCTTAAAGTATTTTGATTCGTTTTCATCTAACCCTAAATGTCCCGATCTGTTCTAAGGATGTTTATATGATTAAAAACCTTTCAAACATCTTTCTAAACTAAACCTTATCATTAAACATGGGTTTTCATATCAATAAACATATGTTAATGATGTGGTATGTGATATTATGTGTTGTTTAATGATTTGCTGCTGAACTAATGATAGAAACATGATCTAGGGCTGCTATTAATGTTGGTTAATGATTGTTTAAGATTACAATTAGATGGATGATGATATCATGTTGAATTTGGGGATTTTGATAAATCTAGGGCTTGTTGCTTGCTAGTATATTTAATAAAACTATTGGGGGTTTTCATATACACATTGAATTGAGCATTTTAAGATGATTATGAAAGGATTTCGAAAAGTTTCCAAATTGGGTAAAGATTTCATGCATGATGTGACATTTCCATAATTTTGCCATTTTGGGAAAGTGTTAAAACGAATTGTTTTTGGGGAAAAATTTGTCACACCCTCAAATTCCACGTGCGGGGTTTTACCGCGAGGCGCGTGACACACCAGGATCTCAGTCAACGATCACAATAAACATACAACAAACATGCATTCATAAATATATTTAAAACCAAAATATCATGCTTTGAGCCGTAAACCAGCAGCGGAAGCATTCTTGTTTACAACCAAAAGACATATCATTGTTTACAAAACATTGTTTAATATGCTTCAAAATATTAGACGCTGTGCATGACTCCGTGCGCCTAGCCCATTGACTGCTACCTTAGCGACCTGAGAATACATGCCAAAAATGTCAACATATAATGCTGGTGAGTTCACAGGTTTTCTTTTATAAGTGTTGTTATAAGTTTTGTAAGATCATCTCCGTTACTACTATGTTATGAAAACGTTAGCTAGACGTTAAGTGTTGCTACTACTGCGGTTGGGAATCCATTACTAAACCGGTATAAGTGTTGAAGCCAGCCCAGACGGACGGGATTACCGATGCCTCGGTAACCCCCAAAGTGTTA
Organism: Ambrosia trifida; assembly: GCA_028751855.1. Lineage (NCBI taxonomy): Eukaryota > Viridiplantae > Streptophyta > Magnoliopsida > Asterales > Asteraceae > Ambrosia > Ambrosia trifida. The sequence goes on along the minus strand of CM054122.1, from coordinate 213,630,577 downwards.
GAGACAATATGCACCCGCCCGGCTCCCAGCCGTCGGGTGGGGTTTGTAAGGCCCAATAGATCTATCCACATTTCCCCCGTTGTGCATCCCCGCACATTCATGGTTCCCCCCTGGGACTTTCTGTAAAAGCCGCATAGTACGTGAAATAACCATAGTATAACATGATCTATGATGAGTAATCAAAATAAGTAGCATGTTTCTCCCCCGAAAGCAAAACGGTAAAAGTGGGGCTGTGACACTCACCTCGGTTTGTGTTACTTGAAAACAGTTAAGTAATTATGCTATGATAGCCCCAAATAGCGGCGACCTATCTAAGATGTGTATAAGTATCCGGACTAATAACCCGTGGGTCAACTATTCCCCGAATGTCCAGACCGTGACCATAAACGTTTGAAAACATCTTTAACTGTTAAACCGACCGTGCCAGACAAGACCCGACATCCCATTGGTGACCCGACATCCCACGTGTTAGGTAAATACAAGACATCATGCCACATATGCAATTAAGCACTTAATACGCGCAATAGTTCACCTAGTCTAGCATAATGTCCGATTAACGCGTAAACAGGTCCGAACACGTGTTACTAAGTCATTGGGTGTATCCCGGGGTTCCTATCATGTTCCTAGGCGTCAAATCATGTTCCGGGATGTTAAAATATACATACATCAGCATTATACGCGATTAGGAATCAAACTAGCATTTAGGATTGTAATCACTAGTAAAAGTAGCATTTAGGATTGTAATCACTAGTAAAAGTAGCATTTAGGAATCAAACTAGCATTTAGGATTGTAATCACTAGTAAAAGTAGCATTTAGGAATCAAACTAGCATTTAGGATTGTAATCACTAGTGCTTGGGGCGAATAGGATTGTATTCGCCTGAACATTAGGCGATTAGGGCCCTACTCGCATGAAGCCTCATGCGAATAGGATCCTACTCGCCTCTGCAGCTCTGTAGTGCAATTTCGCGCGCCGAACACTCCAAATCAGATCCGAAACATGTAAAAACACCCAATATCAAAACTAAACTATTAACCAAGCCTTTCCAAGCAAAAACCCCCAATTTATCTCTGTTCTAACGGGCTCGGTGCGATTATTTCCAAAAATGGCAAATACCATGTTTCATTAACTAACCTTATCTTTCCCTATATGGAAACAATCAGATTTCATCTCCTACAAGTTGCAATTCATCATCTCTATGTTATATCATCATCCTAGCATGATTTCTAACCATAAACAAGCAATGAATCACATCATACATCCTATTCTTCAAGAATTACCCAAATGGGTCAAAATGCATACTTGCACCTAAACATCATAACAAGGGCTTAAACTCATAGATAATCATCCTAACAACACCTACACATCAGAAGTACAACAAATTCATGGAAACATTCATGTTATAATCACCAACAATCATCATATGCACAAATACTTCACATATAGCAAGTCTTATGGTGTAGACTTGTTTTAGAACTCTTTTCAAAGGGTTTTAAAGACACAAACTTAGCAAAACAAGGTCTGGACTTTTGGGGAACCAAAACAACAACTTTACAAAGGTGTAGGATGAAGAACACACCTTGGATTTTATCAAAGAAGGGTGTATAAGCTTGGTGATGGTGTGTTTTGAGGCAAAGCAAGTTCCAGAGGTGTTTCAAGGTGTGTGGAGGCTTGGGATCAGTTAGGGTTGCACAAATGGTGTTTGGGGAGTCAAGGGTTCTATTTATAGGTGTTTTGACCCGTGTTCAGCAGTATAGGCGAGTAGCAGGTCCCTTCAGGCGATTGGGGCTCCTACTCGCCTCTATTCAGGCGAGTAGGGCCCCTACTCGCCCCAACCTCAGCATACTCGCCTCTGATATAGGCGATTAGGGGTCTCCCCAGCTCCTAATCGCCTCTGTGATGCTGGAACGGGTTTTTGGCGCGTTAAACACTATTTTAACATATATAAACACGTATTCACATACCGATAAGTCACATAATGATTTCAAACATATAATGCACGATAACTAACACGTTTACATCCGTTCACCAATTCCCGGGACTCGAGACTTGTGTGTGCGTTAAACCCGGCGATTCCACGAATCACCAATCCTTGTACACATGGTTATGGACCGACTCCCGATGATTCCGCGGATCATCGTAACAACTCCCGATGATTCCCAGAATCATCGTACCGACTCGACTGACCCCGTTAAGTACGTAATATGCATGACTCGCTAAGGTAGACTTACTAGTTTGGTCAACGTTACTAACCTGAGTTTGCCGGGTATCACATCATCCCCCTGTTGAAAGAATTTTCGTCCTGAAAATTGCTCAAGGCCGAAAAGAAAGAGACGAAAGAGAAGAAAAATTTTCCAGTTGCCACATCATCCCCCTGTTGAAAGGAATCTCGACCCGAGATTCATTTAGCTTCAGCAGAGACATGTCTTGATTCGAACGCGCGCTTAGGAAATAAGTGGGGATACTTAGCCTTCATTTGATCTTCCCGTTCCCACGTGAACTCCGGCCCACGATTTGAGTTCCAACGGACTTTAACAATGCGGATTTTACTCCGGCGAAGGCTACGGATTTTATAGTCAAGAATTTCAACTGGTTCCTCCACAATACGCAGACGATCATCCACCTTGATCTCTTCGAGAGGAACAACCAAAGATTCATCCGCCAAACACTTCTTCAGATTAGAGACATGGAAGACATTATGAACATTACTGAGTTCAGCTGGCAGATCAAGCCTATATGCTACCGGTCCAATCCGTTCCAGAATTGCGAATGGTCCCACATACCAAGGATTCAATTTGCCCCGCTTCCCAAAACGTATAACGCCCTTCCACGGAGATACCTTCAACAAAACCCTGTCGCCAACCTCATACTCTAAAGGTTTGCGACGACGATCGGCATAGCTCTTTTGACGATCCCGAGCTGCTGCCATGCGGTTACGGATTTGTACGATCTTCTCGGAAGTCTCGTACACAAGTTCCGGGCCGGTGAGTTGACTCTCACCCACCTCGGCCCAACAAAGAGGAGACCGACATTTCCGCCCGTAAAGAGCCTCGAACGGAGCTGCCTTGATGCTAGAATGGTAACTATTGTTGTAGGAGAATTCCACCAACGGTAGATGACTCTCCCACCCCTTGCCAAAATCGATCACACATGCCCGGAGCATGTCTTTTAGTGTTTGGATTGTCCGCTCACTTTGACCATCAGTTTGCGGATGATAGGCTGTGCTCATGTCTAACTGAGTACCCAGGGCCTTATGCAAGGATTTCCAGAAGTTAGAGGCGAATCGGGAATCACGATCAGAAATAATAGAGACAGGCACCCCGTGCCGAGAGACCACTTCCTTGAGATATAACCGTGCCAGATGCTCGAGGCCATCGGTCTCTTTGATAGCGAGGAAGTGCGCAGACTTTGTCAAAGTCCATCGTAATCCGCTCCCATTTCCACTCGGGAATTTCAGGCTGTTGCAGAAGGCCGGATGGCTTTTGATATTCGATCTTGACCTTGGCACAGGTCAAGCACTTGCTCACGTACGAAGCCACGTCCGCCTTCATGTTCGGCCACCAATAAAGTATCTTTAGGTCTTGATACATCTTATCGGAGCCAGGGTGAATAGAGTACCGGGACTTGTGAGCTTCATCAAGAACGAGCTCCCGCAAGCCCCCAAATAAAGGGACCCAAATACGTTCAGCGAAATAATGTAGGCCATCGGACCTGAGCTCAAGGTGGCTATCAGCACCATGCATGGTTTCAGCTTTAAGGTTTTCCTCCTTCAAAGCTTCTTGCTGCGCCGAACGGATTCGATCAGGTGAGCCGGAATGGATGGTGAGCTGAAGAGCTCGAACACGACGAGGTTTAGCCGTTTCCTTCCTGCTCAAGGCGTCTGCGACCACATTCGCCTTGCCAGGATGGTATTTAATGGCGCACTCGTAATCATTAAGAAGCTCGACCCAGCGACGCTGTCTTATATTCAACACTTTCTGATCAAAGATATGTTGGAGGCTCTTGTGATCGGTGTAGATGGTGCACTTGGTACCGTACAAGTAATGCCTCCAAATCTTTAAAGCAAAGACTACAGCACCCAATTCCAGATCATAGGTGGGGTAGTTTTTCTCATGAACTTTAAGCTGACGAGAAGCATAGGCGATGACCTTCTCGCGCTGCATCAGTACACAACCGAGACCCCGGATAGAAGCGTCACAATAAACCACAAAATCGTCTGTGCCCTCAGGCAAGGACAAGATAGGAGCAGAATAGAGTTTAGCCTTTAACATCTGGAAGGCCGACTCCTGCGAATCACCCCAGTCGAACTTCTTGTCCTTCTGGGTAAGCGAGGTGAGGGGTTGAGCGATCTTCGAAAATCCCTCGATAAAACGACGATAATAACCTGCAAGGCCTAGGAATTGCCGCACCTCAGATGGCGTCTTTGGTGCTTCCCAGTCTTTAATGGCCTCAATCTTAGCTGGGTCAACGTGAATTCCTTTCTCGTTAACTACATGACCAAGGAACTGGACTTCACGCAACCAGAAGCTACATTTAGAAAATTTGGCGTACAACTGTTCCCGCCTCAGGAGTTCCAAAACAAGACGCAAGTGTTCCTGGTGGTCCACCTCGTTCTTGGAATAGACTAGAATATCATCAATGAAGACAATCACGAACTTATCAAGATAAGGCTTACAAACACGGTTCATCAAATCCATAAAAATGGCCGGTGCATTGGTGAGACCAAAAGGCATGACCAAGAATTCGAAATGGCCATAGCGAGTTCGAAAGGCGGTCTTCGGAATGTCAGCTTCTTGAACCCTCAACTGATGGTACCCCGACCTTAAATCGATCTTCGAATAGGAACTAGAACCCTGAAGTTGGTCGAATAAGTCATCGATGCGAGGAAGAGGATAACGATTCTTGATGGTAACCTTGTTCAATTCCCGGTAGTCGATACACATTCGTAGGCTTCCGTCCTTCTTCTTGACGACAAGATAGGGGCTCCCCACGGGGACGAACTAGGTCGAATGAAACCCTTCTCTAACAGCTCCTGCAACTGGTTTGACAACTCCTGCATCTCGGGAGGTGCAAGACGATAAGGGGCTCGGGCAATAGGGGCCGCACCTGGAGCAAGTTCAATACCGAATTCGACCTGACGATAAGGCGGAAGACCAGCTAAGTCTTCAGGAAATACATCGGGAAAATCACGGACAACAGGAATATCTTCGATCTTCTTCTCTTCCTCTGACGAAACCGAAACAAGTGCCAAAATGGCAGTATACCCCTTCCGAAGATACTTATAGGCTTTCATACACGAAATGATACTCAACGGGACCCCGCTCTTCTCACCGTGCACCAACAGAATTTCTCCATCAGGGAGAGGAAGTCGAATGACTTTATCAAAACAAACGATCTCAGCATGATACAAAGACAACCAATCCATACCCACGACAACATCGAAACTACCCAAGGACACCGGCATAAGATCAATAGGATAGGAATAACCCGACAACTCGAGGCGACACTCCCTAAGGACGTGCGTCGCTTCAACTTTCTTACCATCAGCCAATTCTATCAAGTACTTAGCCTCTAAAGGTGTAGGTACCCTATCAAGCAATTGGCTAAACCCCAGAGATATAAAACTCTTATCGGCACCGGAATCGAATAAAACCGTAGCATAGCGATTATCGAGAAGAAACGTACCAGTAACAGTGTCAGGATCCTGCCGAGCCCCGCTCGAACCAATCACGAAGGCGCGAGCATTCCTGCCTCCGCCCCCATTGTTTCCATTACCCGACCCGTTCTTCCCGGCTTCACCCTGTTTCAACTTGGGGCAGTTACGCTTGTAGTGACCAAGCTCACCACAGTTATAGCACCCTTGTTTCCTCTGATTTCCCTGGGGAGCAGCGGCTTGAGGGGCTGGGGCTGGTGTGATCGACGGGTTTTGGTTCCCCAGAGGGTTGGACCTACAATCCTTGGCTTGGTGCCCAATCTTATGGCACCGACGGCAACGGTCCTTATCATCGCAAGGACCGGTATGATGATAGTTGCACCGATCACACTTCGGCAACTTCCCAGCATAAACCCCCGGTTGTCGTTCAGACGACGATCCCCCAACATCAGGCCTCTTCACTTGCTGAGGCTGAGCCGAACTCGAGCCTCTACCCACAACTTCCCACTTACGCTTGTTACTATCAGGAGCCTTCACAGTAGCGCCTCGAGGAGGCAAGACCCCTTCAGCCACCTTCATGTTGGTCAGCCTGTGAGCCGACCGAACCACCTCAGAATAAACAGTGAGATTACCCGCAGCAACCAACCCCGCAATCTCCGGTACCAACCCAGCAACATAGTGTTCAATCCTCCGGTATTCGGGTGCATGCAGATCAGGGCACAACACCGCCAACTCATTGTGCCTAGCAGTGTAAGCTTCAATCTCGGACCCCACCATCTTATGATTCCAGACTTCGTGCTCAAGTTTCTGGATCTCATCCCTCGGACAGTACTCATTTTTCAACAACTGAATGAACTCTGTCCAGGGCATAGCGTGGGCTTCCCCAATACCCATAGTCTGGGTGGTGGAGTTCCACCAAGTCAGAGCTTGACCCTCCAGGGTCGCAGAAGCATATTTCACCCGGTCGCCTTCCGGGCAACTACACATTGAGAAAACCGATTCAATTTTCTCCAACCAGCGGAGCAGTCTCACTGCCCCTTCAGTGCCACTAAAGTTGTGGGGCTTGCAATCCATAAACTTTTTGTAAGAGCACTGGGGTGGAGGGGGATTGACAGCACCACCTGGAACAGACACACAGGTGAAAATCGAGAAAAGGTACAGTATCTAAGAACAAGATAGGATATGTGAGAATCGACGTACCACCCATAGCATTATGAGCGGCTTGGAACGCAGCCAAAGCAATGTTCACGTGCTGCCGCATCAGGTTATCCAACTCCGCTTGGGTCATATTAATGTTCCCACGACCACCGCCGCCACCACGGCCGCCAGCACGACCGCCAGCACGGCCGCCTCTGCGACCTCCACGAGCCCCCGACATCTTCTGTCACAACATGAAACAAAAGTTTTAGGCTCGCCCGTGGTATAACCCATTAGGAATTTTAAGGAACTAGACCGAGCCCAGTTCGGGTCCATCCGTTCAAGCCCAAAGTCCGCTAGGGATCCCATGCATCACAGTTTATAATCTCGTGTGCACCCGACATGATAAACTGTTCTACATGGTCCTCCAGGCGTGCTTTAAGTTTGAAGTTCAAGTCACCGAACACTAGCGCCCAATCATGGTATTATCATAAGTATAAGTACAAGATAGTATGCATAAGAACGAGCGTGTCCATTAGGGCATAGAAGGGAGATGTCCGCATCCCTGGACAGATCTCAAGAGTACGCCGAAGCTACCCCAATGTACACCGCCGCCAAGAAAGTTCAATAGTATGTCGTGCGCCATCAAGTCATAGTAAGGATGAGTCAAGAAATGGGATGATAAAGAGTAAACAGATGATGTAGCGTAGAAGATGATGACACCAACACCCTCGACAAGTCATGTTGTTACCCACTTGTTAAGACTCGACTATCTGTGACCGTCTAGTGTGTGCGACTCAGTTATAGACTAGACTCTACATGCAATCCTAGTTCACTATAACCGTTGGCTCTGATACCAATCTGTCACACCCTCAAATTCCACGTGCGGGGTTTTACCGCGAGGCGCGTGACACACCAGGATCTCAGTCAACGATCACAATAAACATACAACAAACATGCATTCATAAATATATTTAAAACCAAAATATCATGCTTTGAGCCGTAAACCAGCAGCGGAAGCATTCTTGTTTACAACCAAAAGACATATCATTGTTTACAAAACATTGTTTAATATGCTTCAAAATATTAGACGCTGTGCATGACTCCGTGCGCCTAGCCCATTGACTGCTACCTTAGTGACCTGAGAAAACATGCCAAAAATGTCAACATATAATGCTGGTGAGTTCACAGGTTTTCTTTTATAAGTGTTGTTATAAGTTCGGTAAGATCATCTCCGTTACTACTATGTTATGAAAACGTTAGCTAGACGTTAAGTGTTGCTACTACTGCGGTTGGGAATCCATTACTAAACCGGTATAAGTGTTGAAGCCAGCCCAGACGGACATGATTTCTAACCATAAACAAGCAATGAATCACATCATACATCCTATTCTTCAAGAATTACCCAAATGGGTCAAAATGCATACTTGCACCTAAACATTATAACAAGGGCTTAAACTCATAGATAATCATCCTAACAACACCTACACATCAGAAGTACAACAAATTCATGGAAACATTCATGTTATAATCACCAACAATCATCATATGCACAAATACTTCACATATAGCAAGTATTATGGTGTAGACTTGTTTTAGAACTCTTTTCAAAGGGTTTTAAAGACACAAACTTAGCAAAACAAGGTCTGGACTTTTGGGGAACCAAAACAACAACTTTACAAAGGTGTAGGATGAAGAACACACCTTGGATTTTATCAAAGAAGGGTGTATAAGCTTGGTGATGGTGTGTTTTGAGGCAAAGCAAGTTCCAGAGGTGTTTCAAGGTGTGTGGGAGGCTTGGGATCAGTTAGGGTTGCACAAATGGTGTTTGGGGAGTCAAGGGTTCTATTTATAGGTGTTTTGACCCGTGTTCAGCAGTATAGGCGAGTAGCAGGTCCCTTCAGGCGATTGGGGCTCCTACTCGCCTCTATTCAGGAGAGTAGGGCCCCTACTCGCCCCAACCTCAGCATACTCGCCTCTGATATAGGCGATTAGGGGTCTCCCCAGCTCCTAATCGCCTCTGTGATGCTGGAACGGGTTTTTGGAGCGTTAAACACAATTTTAACATATATAAACACGTATTCACATACCGATAAGTCACATAATGATTTCAAACATATAATGCACGATAACTAACACGTTTACATCCGTTCACCAATTCCCGGGACTTTAGACTTGTGTGTGCGTTAAACCCGACGATTCCACGAATCACCAATCCTTGTACACATGGTTATGGACCGACTCCCGATGATCCCGCGGATCATCGTAACGACTCCCGATGATTCCCAGAATCATCGTACCGACTCGACTGACCCCGTTAAGTACGTAATAATCAATGACTCGCTAAGGTAGACTTACTAGTTTGGTCAACGTTACTAACCTGAGTTTGCCGGGTGTCACAAAATTGGTGGGGTCTTGTATGACTATGTTAATCATATTTGACTATAGTGTTTTGTGACGTTTCGTGATGTTTTCGGATAGTTTTGAGGCGTTTTAGGAAAAACAACACTGCAGGGGTCGAACCTGGCCTCATTCGACCTAGCGTGGGGTCGAAGGTGGAGGTCATGGGTCGAACTTGCAGTCTGTCACTCTGTTTGGTCGAACGAATTTGATTTAGGTCGATGGAACCTCATAGGGGTCGAACCAAGGTCAAAAAGGGTCGAACCTGAGCCTTTAAAATGCTGATTCGACCCTACGACTCCGTTTGTGCGATTCTTGATGCAAACTAAGTGTTTTATGCTTAAACCTTATGTGCAATCTATGTATGCTTGATTAGTTTATGTAATGGGTCACCAACGTGATGTCAGGTCAGTCTAGTGTGTCGGTTGAACAGTCAAACACGTTTTAAAACATACTTGATCACGATCTGAACAATCGGGGACTAGATAACCTTATGGTTATTAGTCGGAACAATTATGTGAACATTTTGATAGATCTCCGGTAGTTGGGATTATCAAGAGCTTGGATTTTCTTATTTATTTGAAGAACACAACTTAAGGTGAGTTCACGGCCCCACTTTTACTGCTTTTACTTTTGGGGGAGAAAACATGCGCTAAGCTTATTTTGGTAACATATGTCATACTATGATTTAACTTTGCGTTGCTATACGATCTTCAAAAGTCCGGGGGAAACCATGAATGTGAGGGGATGCACAACGGGGGAAATGTGGATAGATCAATTGGGCTTGACAGGCCCCACTTGACGGCTTGGAGGGCCGGGCGGGTGCATGTTGTCTCGAACTTGCTAAACATTGCTGAACACTCGGGCCGAACATTGGTAACAGTCTAGTAATGGTTTTCCAATCGTAGTAGTAACAAAAACATACGCCTAGCTAGCATACTTTGGTAACATTGATATAGTATGGACATGTTGGAACTTGGTAACATTTTGTAACATTTTGGCAACATTTTGAACAAACCTGTGAACTCACCAGCATTATATGTTGACGTTGTTTTGCCATGTTTTTCTCAGGTCGCTAAGGTAGCAACTGTTGGACTAGGCGCACAGGTCTGCATTGGCGTCTAGGCTTAGTTACATGTTATGAAATAAATGTTTTGAACACATCGGAACATGGTTTTGTATTTGACTAAAATGCTTCCGCTACAGTTTTATATTATGAGAACTTCGTTTTTGAGTTTACGTATTTCATATAGTGTTGTTTATTGTGACTGTTGACTTGGATCCTGGTTTGTTACGCGCCTCGTGAAAAAACCCCGCAAGTAGAAATTTGAGGGTGTGACAAAAAAAATGTGGAAAATTTTTTTTCCACCGAAAACGGCTGGAGACGGTTCAGGAGGGCTTGGAGATGGCTAAAGCCGAGGTGAGGAGGGCTTGACACGAGCCGTCAGTGAGACGTCTCAAGGGCCCACCGGAGACGGCTTGGCGGCTCTGACGTGTCTCCGGAGACGCCTGACAGTCCTCAGGATCATAGACGCCACATTGAGCTTTTCTATTGGTTGAAAACCAAAGCCTCTCCGGAGACAGTTCAGACTAGTTGAGAGCCGTGACCCGTCTCTCCAAAAAGACGGGAGCGGGCTATTATGGTAAATCACACAGTCAACGGGCCATTTTGGTGATTTTCTCTAAACTGAAATTATTTTAGCTGACTTCTTTTATTACTTATCTTATCATACACATAACTATGATTTCGATATAGGACAAACCATATTCTTCCTAAAAAAATTCCCAACAGGTAGAAGTCTTTAAAAAGGGATCTAGGATTAATACACCATATGACATCATGCTTACCTCAGCATCAGGTTTCACACACCCATGTGATGTCATGTTTACCTCATATTTTTTGTTTAATCATTCTAAATTTTCATCTAACTCCTTCATCTTTCATCTTCTGTTTTCTTTTCTTAACTAGACTTCTATTAATAATAAAATACATTTATTTATAAGATTACTAGTGGTGATGCCCGCGCGTTGCGGCGGGTACGTATGTTTTGTTGTCTCATAGATGTTGTTAGGGGTTGTGATGTGTATGGTGCTTGTGGGTGATTCGTTGTAGTGACGTGAACTAAGTACGAAGCAGCAACGTAGTAGTTGGGTAGTTTATTAAAATTTAAAACTCATAAATATAGAGTATGAAAATTTTATAACGGGTATGGCACAAATATTACTAAGCAGGAGAGAGTAGTTTAGTAACAATGAATTAAATATCCGGCTTGGGCTAGTCGCCTACTCTAAAGATCCTCTGGCTTCTGTTGTTTCACTGGGAGAGGGCTTCCTGGAGGGTTTGGTGATTAAAAGAAAGTAAATCTGTTAGCAACAACCCTATATATGTTGTATGGATACACCGTTGATGTTGAGTTAGTACCTTTATGGCCGATAGTGCAGCCTGTAAGAGCGTGTGAAGTCCCAGAATCTTGTCAACAAAATGAAGCGATAACACATAGCACAACATAAGAGATATTTTTCAACTCTTTCCAAAAGCGGATTTGGTGCAATTAAAGTTGTTTATTGTTGACGCAACCGAAGTTAGACAAGCACAACATAAAATGGTTATGCTAACACACAGCACAACATAAGAGATATATGTGGTTTATTTCATATACTATGTATTTACGATGTTAAGACGTATTTAATATGTTAATTAGTGAACAACAAGATGATGTGGTAAGTTTTGACTTTTGCAAATCTGTGCGCCTTATGTAACCCTAGGCGAGCAGTGTACGAAAAGCACAAGAAAAGCGCAAGAACAAAAAAGCGAGAAAAGCACACTTTTTGTACAATTGATGTTTTTGTGCTTAAAATTGTTATACATGTAGCTAAAAAGGTTGTATATTTTAGTTAAATCATATATATACCTTATTTGTATCTATATTTTGAGTAAATAATGCTAAAAACCTATAGCATATATAAAAAAATTATATAATTGTCTTGCGCCTTGCGTACGAAAAGCCCACCGCTTTTGCGCTTTGCGTCTAGGTTTTAGACCCCGTCGCTTTTGTGCGCTTCACGCTTTTTAAAACCAAGGGGATGCAATGCTTTTTGAATGGCTTAATCTGAATATAATTAATTTTTATGTTACATTTTATCCAAATGTTAAGTTAATAATATTCTAAACATTATATCTTTATCATATACTAACAGTTTTATATAACTTATTTAATAACTGTTATAAGAACCAGATTTTTATCAAATTAAAAACATCAATTTAAAACTCATTTTGATGTCTTTAAATTGAGCATGAAATCCCTATGGTATTCCGTATTTGACTAATTCATTAAATCAGCTGATAACTATAACACAGTTCAAAACCATTGAAATACCTAAAACACATTTGTCCTACCTTAAAACCAACGGCCAATTGAAGAACTGAAGAAGAACATGGCCTCTAGAGACTACTACTTGATGTGATTTTCAAAGAGAAATTCAACCTTTTCTGGAGTTAAAAGGGTTTCTCCTTGCATACGCTGCAAAACTCGCGCTATGTTCTTTGTGTCATCGATTCCAAGATGATGACTACCTAACAATGGTATCTTTAGTTCATTCATCATTGTACGCATTCCAGCAGCCTAAACTTGTTATATTTGCAGTCAAATCAAAAATCAATATTCTACTTGTTACACATCTAAAATTGAGGTTGAGACAGTCGCATACTCACCCGCCTCTTGTAGAAATTGAGATATACGTCCTTTAAGTTGATCCACTCCATGAAGTATGAAGGTAGCTTCATTTTTGAAACTTTGCATTCCTGGGGTATTTTTGTCTTTATATCCCAGTTCCCACTGATGCACATAATCATAGTTGAGTTAGCATATCAAAATTCAAAAATATAAACTTTAACCAGAAAGATCGTGGAACATGCAAAACCTAATAACAAGTTTCTTGCTTTAGTGACATGTTTATGAAATTACCAGGTTACAAATGCAGCTCGATGAAGTAGGCCATCAGGTTCCTTGCTGCATAAGCTGTGTTTTGCCATCCACTCTTCGAATTGTACAATAACTTCATCAAATGGAATAGCTGCATCATGCCACACTGCAAAACCGTTAAACCAATCGTTTTTTCACACACCATCAACATTAAAGGAGGTTTTAACTTGTATACTAATTAATTGCACTTTTATCACGAACATTAAAACAGATAAGTCAGAGTCATCCAAAGAACAAATGAATACCAACATACCGGTCAACTCCTAGTTTTCCATATTTTCCTTCAATATATTGATTGATTCTTTCTTCACTCATTTCGGAAGGCCTAACAAACCTGAAGCAAAAAAGCCAACACAATTATATGTATGTGTAGGAACAAAACAATGACAAAATTCAAGCAATATGAATGCAATCCAAAGCTCCAGAATTATATAACATTATAACTACAACATGATTACATGAATAAGTTGGAACATAAACAATTGGTTTGTGGTATCAAACAACAATACACTTTATATCTACCATACCTCTTTCTCTACACTAATGCATGAATTAAAGTTAAACTAATAATTTGAAAAAAAAAAAAAACACAAAAGATTTGAGATGTAATAAGTTGTAACATCCGACTCTCATACTAACAAATCCTGTCTTCTTTGATCACAAGGAGCTTTCAACCTTGCTTTTGGTTGCGCAAGTGTAGACTTCCCCAAAAGATCACCCATCCTGAAATCATTCCCACCGAACAAATTTAACTGCAGATTTCTCCTCACATCCACAATAGGTGCGCAAAAACATGTCGCTGGTATTTGAGGTCAGACATAACTTATGACCAAATATCTCATCCGTGAACAGAACCAAATGATATTTGTCTATGCTGTCATTCTGTCAATAAGTTATAAATTTATTTATATGGACTCTTAGGCTAACGGGTACAATAGATCCCCGATACACTTAATTACAATAAACAAACACAACAATTTAAAAAAAAAAGGAAACATTTGAAGTGTAAAGTTTTAATCCATATTCCCTATCAATCTATACAATGCTTAAAAATAAACACTGCATACCTATGAAAGAAAGCTACAATATCCATGGTTCTAGCATCAATCATCAAAACAGGAAACTCAAGAATCTTAACTTTCCCTTCCAAATCAAGCACAAGAAAGAAATCCTAATCCTCAGAATGCTTATTAATATACTCATTACCATTCACTAAACCCTCCAAACAGAAACTATGATTAAACTTCTACAGGTGACTGGAATCCTGCATCTATTATTACCCATCACAAAAAAAAAAAAAAAAAAAAAAAAAATCATTTTTTCTCTAAACAAGATTACCCATCAACTGATAATATGAAAAATAAAGAACAATGATTCAGTAAATTTAGAAACATACCTACATAAACCCATAATCAGATTTGGAGCTCCTTCACTTTGATATCTCTTCATTGGCATTCATGATGTTCTGCTTTTTTTATTATTGGTACCAAAAAAAATAATAATATTCAGAAACTTGAAAAGCAACAAAATGAAAACATCTGACCTCACAATTAAGTTTTTACTTGAGCAATCTCTACAGATAAATAATCACTTCATAATCCAAAGGTATAGGATCATCTACTATATTATTATTATAAGACTCACCATCATTAACAATTCCAAAAATAAGAACCGTGAACGGAGAAAACTAAAACCTACCAAATAAAAGCAATGACGAATGCAATACAAAATTAAACACCTTATGAATTGAAATTAAATATCGAAAGATTAAGAATTCCTATACACATGAAAGACTCTTCATACACCAACCGAGAAACACGACCAAACAATCGAAAGTAGTGAAATCAAATCCTCACTCATCTTTACCTTTTATCAACAAACTTATGATCAGATCGGAAGTGCAAGCGGTGAAACTGTAAATGGCGTTGAAGAAATTGAACAGGTATACGTTTCAGTTGATATGCATCACATAAGGGCAATGTTGGAATAGGAGGGTAATACTGTAAAATTGTGTTGATATTACAAAGGATGAGGTGAGTGAAATGTCTAGATTACCCTTCTATGTGTCTTAATTGTCCCAAATATTCCTATAATGCCCTTTAATTTCTTGCTTAAATCTATTGTACACATTGCTTGTTAAGTTGGACAGCTATGAAAATTACAATGTTGTACATCACTCTTCCTTTATAATGTATTATAGATAATGCTGACTTCTAGTTTCCTTTTAGAGATTTTTCTATTTAATCTTAGAACTCATCCCATCCTTGCTTTTTCTTTTCTTTTTGTGAACTTGCTTTTCATTTTTTTAACGTACATGTTATGTTGAACGAATAAAGAATTTTAATAAGGCCTTTAATAAGATCATCCTCCTTCCTTAGATGTGTCACGTAACACTATGTGTTTTTTTCCATTCAAAAGTTTTTTCTCTCTAATATTTCCCCTTACAATTTTTAAACGTTAATAACTTTTATATACGAGATTTTTTTTTAAAATTACTCCAAACTAACAAGTGTTTTATATACGCTTGTTTCTATGGTACTCGTTGGAAAAATAATAAAACGCTCGTTAGTTTTATTATAATTTTTTTAAAAAAGAAACATTTGGTCTTAGTGGCATGAGGCGTGAATTGGTAACACTTGGTCTTAGTTAACAAAATATTTGCTTGATTAATTTAATATAAGGCTTTTATCATTACTGATTACCTCCCTCAACCGCCTTCAATCTCCATCGACCACCAATCATCACCCACTTTATTTGGTCATCTAATGGTGTCCACCTCTTGAGGTGGAGTCTAATGAACTGTTTTTATTGATGTCAAATAATATGCGATCATGTGTGTTTGACAATAGAGATTTTTAATGGGTTAGATAGTTAGAACCAGGGACGGAACTACAGGAGGGTCAAGAGGGTCCATTGACCCTCCGGCGAGCCGTGGTTTGTTTACCGTAATATCATCCATGTCATGGCCGGTTATGAGGGGGTGTGGGGAGGACTTCCGGCCCGGGCCCAATTTCTAGAGGGGCACTTTAAGTGGCGACGAGTGTTTTTCTTTCCGCAAGTATTTTCTTTCTGTTTTCAACCCAAAAGAAAGATCTCATCTTGAACATCACTGGATATAAACGCAAGGAGGTGAAAAGTAGATAAAGAAGAAGATGAGTCATACATGAAAAACTAGATTGGAAGGATACGACAAATTAAAAAAAAGTTGAAGTGTGTTACTTGAAATTTGTGTTGTGGTGTAATAATTATACAGCCGTTGCAGTAAATTTTAATATATATAGTATTACTACAAAACAGTAATTATCTCACGCTTTTGCACATAGTGCAAGTCAAATTCATTTTATTAAAGAACTTTTGAAGTCTAGACATAAGATAATGACTCTTCAAATTATTATGAAATTTTAAGAAATTGTGGTTTTTTTATGAGTCAATTAGCCAAACATATTAATTTTTATAATTATTACGACACATTCAGTTCTATATCCGGTTCGACCGGTCCGACTAGGGAACCGGTAAGGACACTGGTTCAACGTCCGCTTCGGTTATGAAAACATAGCTTAAAAGATCTAAGACTAAGGGGCACATATTTCGCGGCTCGGCCCGGGCACATAAATTTTCAGGAACGGCCCTGATCCATGTAGTAGATCTATGAAATTTGACCCTTTATATTGTCGGTTAAGAGTAGTAGAAGCTAGGAATAACCAACTAAAAAGAGAAAAATGAAAAGAAATCGTGCACCGAAATGTTATTTTACATCAGTTTTAGGCTGTAGGAAAAACACAGTAGGGCTGAAATAATTTGATTTGGAGAAGAAAAGGGTAATTTTGGAATTTTACACTTGGTTAAATCAGATTTTGTCTTTTCTTTTTTAGTCAACCAATGAAAAGAAAGTCATTGTCTACTCAATAGTGTCCATATAAAACTTTGTATACTCAAAACTTATAAAAATTAATTTAGTGAAATACCTTAAATATTCGTGTATTCTAACTTGTTCATTTGTTTATTTTTGCTTAAAAAGTTTTGGTATTTTTAAATAAGTATTTTTTATTAAATTTATTTTCAAACCCTTAAAAAATTAAATAATATATATTGGCTGATAAACGAGCAACAAGTTGCACCACAAAAGGAGATATATGTACCCTATCCCCATTTTAATTTTATAGGTGTGTGTTGTTTGTATGTTATGACCCTCCTGTTAAAAGTTTCTGGTTCCGCCACTGGTTAGAACTCTTTCCGAAATAAAGTTATGCCTCCAAATTATTTTGATTTTTCGAGTGTAGACCTAGGATTGTTGGTT
Source organism: Ambrosia trifida (assembly GCA_028751855.1). Lineage (NCBI taxonomy): Eukaryota > Viridiplantae > Streptophyta > Magnoliopsida > Asterales > Asteraceae > Ambrosia > Ambrosia trifida. Next base: position 213,613,107 of record CM054122.1, on the reverse strand, counting down.
TGTTTCGTAAATCCCTAGGAGTTTACAAGTGTGATTTTAATTTGAATTGGAGTGTTATGTTTGTTTTTATACATCTTATGGCGTAAAACTTTGTTAGGGAGTATTGCCCATATATATTTAACTAATTAAGAAAATGACAAGTAGAGGACTTGAACCACATGGTTTTCATGAAGGAACAACATAATTACCAGTTCAATAATATATTATGTTTTTACCCCAAAAAAAAAACACCATAGAAAACGATGAAAGAAAAAATAATAATAAATTAAGTTGTAGTTTGTTGCATTAATCTTTTTATTTATAGTAATTTCTCTATATTTCATTGTAAGCTAATTAGGGCCGGTCCTGAAAATTCACGTGTCCGGGCCGAGCCGCGAAATATGTGCCCCTTAGTCTTAGGTCTTTTAAGAAATGTTATCATAACTGAAGCGGACGTTGAACCGGTGTCCTTACTGGTTCCCTAGTCCGATCGGTTGAACCGAATATAGAACTGAAAGTGTCATAATAATTATAAAAATTAATATGTTTGGCTAATTGGCTCATAAAAAAAAACCACCATTTCTTAAAATTCCATAATAATTGGCCATTATTTTATGTCTAGACTTCAAAAGTTTTTTAATAAAATGAATTTGATTTGCATCATGTGCAAAAGCGTGAGACAATTATTGTTTGTATTACTACTATATATTAAAATTTACTATAAAGGCTGCACAATTACTGTACCACAACACAAATCTCAAATAACACACTTCAACTTTTTTTTTTTTTTTTAATTTTGTCGTATTCTTCCAATCTAGGTTATCATGTATGACTAATCTTCTTCCTTATCTACTCTTCACCTTCTTGCGTTTATAACCAGTGATGTTCAAGATGAGATCTTTTTTTTTTGGGTTCGAAAACAGAAAGAAAATACTTACGGAAAGAAAACACTCATCGCCGCTCAAAGTGCCCCTTTAGAAATTAGGCCCGGGCCGGGAGTCCTCCCCGCACCCCCTCAGGGCCGGCCTTGAAGCTAATAAAAAAACCCAACTCACAAGAAGATGGCATAAGTGTAATTAGCATGTTATCTTAGTCCAAACAATATAATACTCACAAGAAGTGGCAAAAAGCTGACACATTTTTATACTTTTCAAACACCTTTTCAGGTGGGTGTATATCCCCTAAACAGGTGGGTTTATATTTCCACCACCCCTTTAAAAATTGTTTAAAGTCATTCAAAAGTGGAACTCTTTAAAAGTTGTATGAACTCATCAGAAGAGGAAAGGTAAAGATAAAAATGGGAAATGAAATTAAATAATTCTAACTTTGTAGGGTTAGAGCATAGTAATTTTAATTTGAAAGTTGTAATTTAACAGTCTCAACTTATCACGGGTTTTATTTCATTGGACCGGAACTAACAGAGATTAACTCTATTAGTTTCTTGCTTACGTGGCAGTCCACGTGGCATCTAAGGTGGAAAAATCTGTAAAGTTGGCAGAAAAAAAACCATGGGCCCACATTATCCACTTGGCTTTTTCAATTGAAAAAACTTTTAATAATGTTTTATAATTAAATTTTAAATATATATATATTATAAACACATACAATATATACACACACATATACACACTATATTTCATCTCTCTCTCATTGTCTACCACCCACCACCACCATAACCATCACCACCTGCAACCACCTGCCACCACCACGAACTACCCGTTCGACCACCATCATCAAACACCACCACTCTACACCATCGTTCCATCTTACTCGAAACCCTAAACCAGAAGCAAACGATTAGGGCTTCTTCTCCAAAAGCAATTAGGGCTTCACCAACTAGGGCTCAATAATTACATCTCCCTGAAATTCATCGTACTTGAAGAGAGCGTCTTGAAGAATGAATGTCCACACGTTGTCACAGAACCTGTAAGTGTCCACACAGTGAAGATTACATCGTATGTCAACAAGCCAACAAGGATATATCCGTCATCTACACAAGGTCTGTTAAATCGGGTCATATTCAAGATCGAGTGGGGACCGGTTGAAAGTTTGGTGGGGTAATGGTAGGGTGAATGGTGGTGGTTGGACGGGTAGTAGGTGGTGGTGACAGGTGGTTGGTGGTGATAATTGATTGTGGGTGGGCGGTAGAGAGAGAGATGAAATATAGTGTGTGTGTGTATATATATTGTATGTGTGTATAATATATATGTTTAAAAAAACCAATGAAAAGACACATCTTCATTGTGGGCCACATTTTTTGCCAGCTGTACAAATTTTGCCACATCAGACGACACGTGGACTGCCACGTCAACAGAAAACTAACTGGGTTAACCCAGTTGGTTTTGGTCAAATGGAATAAAATACAAGACTAGTTGAGACTGTTATATTCCAATTTTCGAATTAGGATTACTGCCTTTCAATTACCCAAAGTTGAGATTATTTAATTCCAATTCCACAAGATAAAAAATACAAGAGGGGCCTCTGGTAAAATTACTTTATTTGTATACGTCGCAAACATCAAACACCAACCATGTACACACCTTCAGCTATTATATTAAACTAGTACTTTGATATGACACGTGTTGCGTGTTGCGGTGGCGTTGAAACTTATGGTAACTCAAACTTATGCTGCCAGATATTTGATCCGACTCATTTGCGAACAAGATTTATGTCAAAATGTAAGTAATTAAAAACCCACATAAAAATTAGCACGAAAACGCATTATATTTGACCTCACTCATTATGGAGAAAAATTTACGTCAAAACATAAAAAATCTTGGATTCATGCCGAAACGTATTTAAAAATAAGCATGTAAGAAAATAGATTTTTTTTTAAGTTAAAGAACGGTACCACACGTTGCGGCAGCGACGGAATGTATAGTAACACCAATTTATATACCGCCTACTGAAAGCGTAGATCAACCCAAAAACGTGCATAAAATAAGCATGAAAACGTATTATATTTTACCAACGTACATAAAAATTAGCACGCACAATTAAAGCGGGTCAAAATGACATTTTTAAAGTTTTATAAAGCTAAGAGAGCGTAAATGCCGTTTCTATAGAAACAAAAAAAAAAATTAGGATATTATTTCTATTACATCCACAATTATCCTATATAATGATGTTACACATCTCATGAATAGTGCCGCTGTCACGTGGCAGCGGCTCATTGGTTTTTTTATTAATCTTTAGCAGTTATAATTGTATTTATATAGAATGTTATGAATATGTTAACTAAAGTGTTTCCAGACCGGGTGTTGTTTATTTATGGGTGATGCCTGGGTTCAAGGTAGGCAAGTGGGCTTTTTTATGGTTAAAAACGTTTTTGTGTGTTAATTTGAACAATAGGTAGGTGATTCACCTACCTACTTATATGCTTCACCGATGTTTATTAGGGGGACGGTAAAAATGATTTTTCTCTCTCTCTGTCAAATCACTAATACACACACATATATCCTCTCGTTTCTCCAACTATCACAGCCCATGTCCGTTTTCTTTCTTTATTAACTCGTATCGAATATTGTCCTCTTTGCTAGCCCAATGTATTTCAGCTGGTGCCTCGCTCAAGGTTTTGCATGGATCGCATCCTTGTCGAGTTAGACTGTGGACTACGTCCAAACGCGTCCTTCAGAGAAAGAAGGATTTCTCCCGACACCTCACACTTACTAAGCTTTTGCTACATAGATTGCATATGTATTAATTATAAGAAACCCATCGTATCATATGTTTAACACTTACCTTGTCAGGGTAAGTAATTCACCTATGGTACACAGACTTGATATAAGTAATACATTACCTCCTATGTTGGCAAATTTTCAGCTCGTGCTTGTGACCACTGTTTTCTTTGGTATAAACCTTTATTGATAATTTATTCAATGTTAGGTTTTACCTTTATTTGTTAAGAATAAATGACGTGTTTTCATTTTATAAAGATTTGTGTGATCACACTCGTTGGTATGACCACATTGTCTCTCTAGCACCCTTTGATTTTAAATGTTAGTTTGGGGTGATTACCCCCATCCCAATTTCGACGTTCATGTTACTTTTGTGCATTAATTGTTCACTATTGTGAACAATACACATTTCCCATTTTGCTTCTTGCTTGCGTATGCAATTACTACTCTTCGTGTGATAATTTCCTACTAGTGCACTTACTATGTTTTAGAGCGTGTACCTGATTGATACTTGCTCTTGTGTTCCCTTTCGTTATCGATCCGTTAGTCTGAGTCATTACTTGACTTGGTCCTTAGTGAGAATGCTATCAGCCATACTCCCGAACCCTCCACCACCTCGTTGGGTGAATCATTCGATTCTATCTTGATTGAATAAAATGTTCTCATCACTGTCACATTTACAATTCAATTTATTAGTAACATGTCATCTCAATATTAGTATGCATCATTGCAAAAATAATGTTAGAATTCTTGTTATACAAGAATTTCGTTGCCCAACTAAACCTTTGGATAGGCCCAATGCCACCTAACCATTTTCTTACCAAGCTTTTGGGATAGCGTGTATCTACACCATATCACTATTGATTACCCAAAACAATTTCCGATCAAACCAGATGTTATTATGGGTATTACTTATCAGATTCGTCGATCATGTCCCGAACCGAACACCCTTCAACACTTTGAGTGCACAGTTTGAGTCCAAGCATCCATCCCGACACTCGGATTCCTCTAACAAATGGCTCTGATACCATATGTAGCAGCCCAAGGTAACCCGTACCACAATATTGTCCGCATTGCCGCAGCTCACAGTTTTGCATTGGTCTCACCCCGAAGGACTGGCCAGAACGCGTTGTGATACTGAGGGTGGCCACTCCCTTATAAGGAGTTCTGTTCTCCCTTACACAACCACCCAAGGTAACTCGTACCACAATATTGTCCGCTTTGCCGCGTCTCATGGTTTTGCATTGGTCTCACCCCAAAAATACTGGCAAAAACACGTTGTGATAGTAAGGGTGGCCACTCCCTTATAAGGAGTTATGTTCTCCCTTACAAAATGGATGTGGGATCTTACATTCCACCCCCCTTAGAGAGCCCAGCGTCTTCGCAGGCACGACTGGCACACCGATCCGGCCTCGGCTTTGATACAATCTGTAACAGCCCAAGGTAACCCGTACAACAATATTGTCTGCTTTTCTGCATATCACGGTTTTGCATTGGTCTCACCCCCGAAGGACTGGCCAAAACACATTGTGATAGTGAGGGTGGCTACTCCCTTATAAGAGGTCATGTTCTCCCTTACACAATCGATGTGGGATCTTACATTCCACCCCCTTAGGGAGCCCAATGTCCTCGCAGGCACGACTAACACATTGATCCGGGCCTTGGCTCTGATACCATCTGTAATAGCCCAAGGTAACCCGTACCACAATATTATCCGCTTTGCCGCAGCTCATGGTTTTGCATTGGTCTCACCCTCAAAGGACTAGCCAAAATGCGTTGTGATAGTGAGGGTGGCCACTCCGTTATAAGTAGTTCTGTTCTCCCTTACACAACTGATGTGGGATCTTACACTTAACCTACATTACGGTTTCAATTAAAAACAAATGTATCTCATTGCCTTCTCCTCCTCAAAGTGCACCTCATGTTGGACCTACTCTGCCTCCAAAGTCCTCTAGCCCTCTACCTCCCAGCCACCCTTTTCTGCTTCCGCCCTCCTTGAATCCTCTACCACCCAACCAATTGGAAACAATAACTAAAGAATTGTGATGTGCTCAAAGCGGTTTAATAAAAACTAACTAAATTAACCTAAACTAAACACTCTAAGTTTTAAATTTTTAACCTAAGACTTTCTAAATCTAAACCACACAACCGGCAATTGTACCGGTCAATGCAGTACGGCTAAAGTAAGTCTGAGTATCAAACCCATGAGACTCTACATGAAAATGTAAACTAGACTTGAAAACTTATCTAAATCTGAAATAAAATGATTTATTAAATAAAAGGGGGGGTTTTACTGAAAACTAAATTGAAATTAATAAGTAAAACTGAAATAACTAAAAATAAGAACGGAACTGTAAATGGAATCAGGTGATAGGGAGGCACTACCTAGGCTAGAATCCTACACATGAATCATAAGTTTCTAACGGTTATGAAACTGGTCATGTTGAACCAGGATCTTAAAATACTAAACTTAAGGTCAACTACAGGAACCCTAATCTTTCTCAGGATATAACCCGTAGAATTCCTAAAAGCTGTCAAACCACTAGTTGAGAGGTTACACTCACATGCTTACCTACTTGAATATTAAAGTACCCGCTAGACAATCTACCTCACAGCGCGAAAGTCACAATCCACACGAAAGTGCAAGGGGTAACTACAATATTTCTGATAAGACTTGGCCTACAAGGAATGCTAGGGAAACTAGGAAGATCTTCTCACAAAGCCTCTAGATCTAGCAATTTAACACCCTAGACACACCAAGAATCTCGCACCTCACAGCTATTGAGAATTGGTAGAACACTTAGAATTACCTAACTAACAATTACAATTCCTATGGATAACTTGCAGAAATTAACCATAAACTAGTTGCTAACACCCAGTCCGCAATCTAACCTGCATTCATACATGCAAGACATTCACAAAAATGCAATTGGAGTTTATAAAAATTAATTAAACAAAACTAAATACACATACACACCAAATCAGAAAATTCTAAGTCTTTACTTTAAAATTCATCCACAACCAAAAGAAAAAAAAATTATTTCAGCGTAGTCATCTTTAACCTAGGTAGTGATATGTGACGTTCGGCAAAATTAAGGTAAATCTGTACGCAATGAATATATGTGATTAACTGTTCTAAGCAAGAATTAATATCAATTAAGTATACTAGAGTATTCGGAAAATAGCAGAGTCTAATATATAGATGGCATAGGAATGCCTTAGTTTAATTAGAAATGCGACGGAATCGCATAAGAATAAACTAGTCTGAAACGGACGTTGGTGATTACCCGGCAATAATTAAATAACCGAAAATGATCCCGAGTGCCCGGGATATAAAATAAAGGTTATTTTTATGAAATATAAAGTGTTTTGAACCTTAAAATTATAAAAGAAAACTCCAAATTAAAATCCCCCGGTAGCGAATAAAGTTCGCGTATCACACTCGATGCGCGTAAAATATATAATTTCACCCGGTAAGAGTCTAACTAACTTACCAATACTTAAACTAGACTATGTTTAAGGGTAATAGGGATTTAAATAAATGTCCGGAATAGCTCGTAATTAGAACGCGATTAAAACCCGAAAAACCTTAATCGAATCGATTAAATCCTAACTAAATAGTTAGGAGATATTTGTGAAAATGCCATGGGGCCCACTTAAGGCCTTTAGGCCGGTTCTAAGAAGGTGGCTCAAGCCACCTTGTTGTCTCCAAAGTACATGCCAAATGATGGTTTCATGCATGCCTAATGTATATTATATCTCATGTTTTAATCACATGTTAATTGATATTATATAAACTATCAATATCCATAATATCATAACACACCATCCAACAAAACAAGAACACCTTACCCCATCCATAAAAACTACGGCCCAAACACCCCTTTATTTATCATCTTTGTTTTCAAACAAATCACATTGCAAATCATATCCATTTAACCTTAAATCAAGTGTGTACAAGTGCTTGGAGCATAACCCTTGGAAGACACACTAAAACCCCTTCATAATCAAGTGTTTTTGTGACTTCCCTAGCCTTGTGCTAGTAGTAAGTTTCTTAAACCTATTTTGTTCAAGTTTTTTTATTTATATGCTTAACTTTCAAGTTGTTTCGGGGGTGCTTTTAACCAAAGTTTTTAAACAAGGTTTTGTGTGTTTTCTAACAATGAAATGAAACGTTTACAAAGATGGTCATATACATGAGTTTTAGGGTGGTTGGTGATGTTATTTTGTTACAAAAATATTGTATGTTCTAGTATTTTTATTTTTTTAGAAGTTGTTTTGGATGAAAAACATAAAGTAACACCTTATACACCTAAAAATGGTTTTGATCATCATATTATGACTAATGGAACCACTTGAACATGGAATAATTGTAACAAAAAGTAATGAAGCTAAAATCACAAAAATAAAGTTGTAGACTTTAAAAATACAAGTATGAACAAATGGACTCCAAAACTTAAATCAAACATATTAGTAGGCTTAAGATGACCATACGAGACTAATAAAAGTGTTTGATGGTGAAAAGAACAGTTATTGTAAATTTTGACATGTTAAAGTTTACTAGTTTTAGTGGAAATTGTCATTTTTATAAGTTTTGGGAATAGTATGTAACTTTTTTAAAGATAGAGGTTCGAAAAGTAACTTTGGAAAGTCCATGGGTGTAAAATGTGATTTTGGAAACTTTATGTTGAAAAATGTAACTTTGGAAAGTAAAAGGTTAAGAATGAAAAGTTAGATTCTAAAAGGGTTACTTTTGTAAAAGTGAAGAAACTTACACAAATATTTTACTTGTAAGAATTATATTTTTATAAAAAGTATTTTATAAAAATATAAATTTACCATAAGTGTTGGAAGATATAAACATTAACATTTTTGAAAGAAAAATGGTAATTTAAATAACTTGGGATGTTTTATATAAAAATGAGCATTTTTACATTTATGGGGATGTAAAAGTGTTGTAAGAATTTTTAGGAATAAAACATCCAAGTTAATATATATATATATATATATATATATATATATATATATATATATATATTCAAAAGTAGGAAAATGCATAAACCGGCAAGACGTATGATTTCCTACAATATATATATATATATATATATATATATATATATATAAGTTAAGAAATCGGGAAAGCGGATGTATGTCAATGCGACGAGCTATCGGACTACGTGTAAAACGAACAAAGCATAAATCGGACAAAAAGTGAATAGGACGGATAAGTATACAAGTATAACTTCCTAAAAGATACGAGTATACGTCCGTCACCCTCGTCTTTAATTAATTGACAAATTTAGTCCCTATACTTTTCAACGTTTTCAAATCTATTGAAACGAGAGTTACTTGTAAATCTTTAATTAAAACGTGAAACGTTTAACAAAAGTTTTGGGAAATATCAATTTTTCTTATTTATTCAATTTGTTTTTTTTTTATAAATACAAACATAAGTTTAGTTTTATAAAGATTTGGAAATTTTTAAGTTAAGTTAAGTTAAGTTAGTTAAGTTTTTATAAAGAAAAAAATAACTCATTTATACTAAAAAAACTTACAAGGTTAAACATGAGGGACTAATTGTGTCAACATCTCAAAATTTAAAAAAAATCTGTTTTGGCCTCCTCCCTCTTTCACGATATGCTTATTTCCGGCCAAAGGTCGCCGGCGGCGACCATGTTTTCCGGCCAAGCAATCCAAAAACTCAATTAAAACATTAAAATTCAGTTTTTGTATCTGACCCTTGCTTTGCCCTATCATAATAACTAATTTCAGCTATAACAACAGGTCTTAATCACGAATTAATCAACTTTAAAATCGTTTATATAAGTAACCGACCGGAATTTAAAACGCAAACCAAACGGCCGTTTCTAGCGAACAAAGATATAAATTCGTTATACCAAAATGTTTCTGCACTTACACACATCACAAACCCACTTTCAAAACATCCAAATCAAGACCTGCGAACCCTGCAAATCGATTTTAAGCATCGGCTTTATGTTCTTCGTGTTCGACTTTTAATCAAGCTTGTAAGTGACTTTTAATTATGCCGTTTTACTTCTTAATGGTCGTGAATCATTAGCCCCGTGAACTTAGATGTTAAACATCTCTGTAATGAGTTATTGATTTTAATCTAGGGTTAGGGTTTTTAGGTTTGTATTTGGGGAAGAAGGTGAAGTTTAAATATAATGTATAAATATAAATCTGTTTCATTAAAATCAACAAGCATGGGTTTGGTCTAGTGGTTATTGCATCTGTGTATTAACAAAGCAACTGGGTTCGAACCCTGGCAGCTTATAATATTTTTTTTTGGTGTTATTTCTTTTATTTTAAATCATATTACACACCTTTATATTACTTATAAATTTAGAATATTCATAATAAATTCAATTTTTATCCAAAAATTATGAAAAATTAGGAGTAGCTTCTTGACACCTCATAGAAAATTATTCCACTTTTATTTTCTTGAAGAAGTCTTATTTTTATATTTTTATTGAATTAATTTGTTTTAATCATAATTAATTGATTAAAAATCCATTTTTAATGATTTTGATCTCAAAATTTTAGGATAGTTATTTCTAAGCATTCTAATCTGAAATAAAAATTATTAGTTCAGAAAACATTTATTTTTATTGATTTTCCTATTTTTAATCATTTAAACATGATTTAAATTCATTAAATCAGTTTTAAATAGAAATAAATTGATAAAAATTATGAACAATTTATTTTAATCATTTTTCAACAGACTTTATTTATTTCTTATAAAAATAGCATTTTTGGATCATGTCTTGTATTATTAGTCTTATTTATGTTTAATTAGACATAATTAAACATTTATTTATTAATACTATTTAGACATCCATTTAATAAATATTTTTCTTATAAAATAGAAATATTTCTATGTTTGAAAATCTTAATTACCATATTTTTGGGTCATGGTGTAACTCATAAATATTTATTTAAACAATTTTGATTATTGTATTTATTTACAATAACTTAGTGAAAGTAATTACTTAAATTACTTTGTCTTAATTATTCAAGCATATTTTTTATTCAATTGGTAATAATTAAATTACCTAAACCATATTTACAAATTTTGGTATATTATATTTAATATACAACTCTTATATTAATTCGACTTATCTTAAAAACTCTAATTCCCCAAATCGACTTAGCAAACCCTAATGCCTTAGACCCTAGATACCTTAGACTCATTAGACATTTCCTTATTAGTACTCTTACACATTATAGGTTGAATTCCTCGGAATTTCCATTACTTAGCTCACGACCGCTTAAGTTGGATTTTGATCGCTTTCGCAAACTATGAGTATATCTTTCCCCTTTTTACTGTTTTACTATTCTGGGGTGACTCATATACTTACTATCAAGTTTCTATTTCTTTTACTAAATGCAATTCTCATGTGTGTTTGCTTTATATTAATTGGTGTGTCTATGACTTGTCAAAATCATTAACCGCTGGGCGGCCTAGCATTTCAATGAATAGTACTATGGTATACCCCCTTGAGACTCTGTTGAGAGAATCTTGGTCATTGTCTTGTTAATTCATTATTCATTTGGTTAGTCATGTGTTAGTCATTATTCATAGGCTTGGTTTTGAACGGATATTACTTATTACATAATTGCAAATGGTACCGCACATGAATTGCTAAACACTTTTCCTGCTATATTTATTCAAACAGGGTATGCTCACCAATACATTTTGTATTGACCAAATTATTTTCGTACATGTTTCAGGTTGTTTTGAGACGCTTCTTTTAGGCTTTTGGATTTATACTTAAGTCTTGACTACATTGTATTTTAGCTAGACTTGTCACTTTAGAATTTTTGTATCCTGTAATTTCCTTTCAATGTAATAAATTATTCAATTCAATGTATTCAAATTTACATTTCTAGTCCATGAGCAATTGAACAATCGTCACTACGTGACACCTCGATGTTTCCGCCATCGGTTGGGGTGTTACAGTTATTGCGGCGATTACGGACTAATTAATCCAAGTTAGAAAATGAGTATATATTTTGTGAACAAAATATATGTAAGGATGATAAAGGGTGAAAAAAATATACATAAACACTTTCCTAAGTGTTGGAAGTAAAATGGGAGAATTTATAAGAAATAACATAAGTTAAGTATGTTATTATAAGTATATGTATACTTATGTGAAAAATAAATACTTAACATAAAATGAATCTCGTTCGACAAGATCTTTGTATATTTATTTTTATGGGGAAATAAATATATAATAAAAGTGAGTCGAGTCGGAAGATATAACGAAATATTAATACAAGTTAGTAAATACATATTGATAAATATGTTTAAAGATCATGACGTGTAAGGAAAACGGGCAATGATCGGGGTTTGTGATGACGAAACCAACTAACTTGGTGATTAATACCAACGGTTATATTATAAGATTAAGTGAAACTTGTAACGGGATAAATCATCACCAACGGACCTAAGACTAGGGTATATTCCTAATTAAACCGAATATGTAAACGTGGTGTTGGGAGTTGAGGAAAGACAACTTGCCAGTAAGACACGTACTCTGAGACGAGTGCCTTATTAAATTAGGAAACGTGTAAGTAGTCTCACATTGGACTTGGCAAAGACTATTTTCTGATTTCGTGACACGCTTGAGGTGAGTTTTCACGACTCCTTTTCTGTTTTAATGTTTTTAAACTTGGGGGAAAGATATGTAAGTAAGAAAGTATTAAATGTGCGGTAACATGTGAAAGTATGAAATGGTACATAAGATGGGCACATGGGTAACGGTAAAGTCACATGGGACGTGAAGTCTCCGCAGTTAACCGTAACCATTTATACAAAGTGATGTAGCCATAGAATATGGGAATAGTACTATTGGTTCTTGACGAGACCCACCTCGGTTGATTAGCAATCAACACGGAAGGACCACGGGGTGCGACGATACTCTAAATTAGTTGTTACCATGTAAACAACTTGCGGGGCAATGTAAAGTAGTCTGGTTTTGGTTATGGGCTCATGGGGAATCCATCGGTATTAGGACTAGCTACCCTAATGTTATATGTAGCACATTTCTTATTTCGTTATGCGCACTTATTTACAAATGAATGTTAATTTATTTGTGTGTCAAAACCTATGAAACTCACCAATATATTTATATATTGACGTTTTCCCTAACATATCTTTCAGGTAACTAAGAGTGTGAAGGCGTGCAATGGCTAGGGCAGGCGAAATAAAAGACGAGACGGACTTTTGTTAGGGATTTACTCATATTTCCTTTGGGATTGGGAAATAGTTGAAAATCCTTATTTTAAAAACTACCTTTTGGGACGTGTACCTAAACAAAATACTTTCCTCCGTCTAATGAATGTTATTTTCTAAATTAAGTGTTTGTTTAATCTTTGGCTATGAAGCATATCTTTTGCGTCCACGCCACGTGTTTTCGCCGTTGTCGTGGTGTGACATGATAATAATCTAGCCAACAAGTGTCATAGAATTTTAACCAAAATCCAATGATAATTCAGCAAACATGGTTTTAAATAATAAAGAAACGAAGGAACGAAGAACCGTGTTGATAAAACCTAAAGAACCGTCGATACTCCACCTCATGAAAAAATAAGTGTTGCCTTCTCCCCAAGTCTCTTTGTGGCTGCTGTGTTGTTTTCTTCTCTTCCCCCAAATAATATGCGTCTCTTTTTTCTTTTATACATTTTTTTGAAAGGCCAACGAAACTTTTATTCAACGGCTAGCAATGAGCTAGCACGAAAACAATCCGAAAACAACCCGAGAGAACATCCAAACCAAAAAAAAAAATAACACCCGAAAAAATAAAACCAAAGCCTAACCCATCTTATTCGTATCGAACAAACACCACGAAGCCCAAGACATATTAGTCATTCTACCTGGCCCGATTTGTAATCCATAGATAACTCATAAATTTTATCTCATCCAAGTTCTTCCAAACCGAAACTTGTTTTTTTATTGAAGACATGTTCATTCCTGGCCTGCCAAATACTCCAAAAAGCCGTAAGAATTATCCCGTAAAAAGTTCTCCTTACACGAATTCCACTTTTGGCCGTAAGATGGAGCTTCAACAAATCCCGAACATCAGAAGTGAAAGCATTAGGGAATTTACACCACATAAACAACACCTGCCATACCTCTAAAAAAAACCAGACACCCTGTAAAGAGATGATCGACCGATTTAGCAGTCAATTCACAAATTTTGCACTGCTGAGTTTCAAGCTGCACATGTCTTCTAACCAAAGCTTCCGCAGTCGGAAGTCTATCTAGATAAGCTCGCCACGCAACAATTCCAACCTTCATTGGAACCCAATTACACCACTGAAACGAAGAAACCGGTAACACGTTTGAAGCTTCGAAAATGCATCGCCTCATGTGCTTAACAGAAAACCCAATATTAACCCAGCCGCCCAGGTCCAAGAATAATTCTCAGGCTACAATTCTACTTCCTGTAACAGCAGCAAGAGATCATGCCATTCATGCTGTTCTTCATTCGTAAACTCCAATCGCTTCCATTCCCAAGTGGTGCTGAAATTCTGCGAACCGGGTTGCAACCGATCAGCAAAAGAGCATGTACGCCTCTTTTCGAGAGCAAACAGCAAAGGAAATTTCTTCCTTAACGGGTCATCCGCTATCCACCACTCATACCAAAAAAGGACATTATTTCCGCACCTCATATTTGGTTTCAGGAAATGGCCCGCGCCGATATTCATCCTGTCTAAAATGTCGGGAACACTCACAATCTGCTTCCAATTACCCCCAATAGATACCTTCAGCATAATGTAATTCCACCCACGACCACTACCATGTATTGACCACACGACTTTACTCCAAAGTGAGGATCGATTGGCTTTTAGGTGCCACCACCACTTGGACAATAAACCCAAATTTGCATCCCTAAGGGATCCTAGCCCAACACCACCATATTCAAGAGGAACCACTACTTTTTCCCATGCCAACCAAGACATTTTTTTCCGCATCATCTGTACCACCCCAAAAAAAGTTTTGCCTTATTTTTTCCAAAGTGTTTATAACTTGAATCGGAGCCCAGAATAGGGAGAAATAATAGAGAGGGATAGAGCTTAGAACCGATTTCAAAAGAGTCAAACGACCTCCATAAGATAAGGTCTTCGCCTTCCAACTCGATAAACGCTTCTTTACCTTACTAATAACCGGGTCCCAGCTTCAGATAAGATTCATGTTACAAACAATCGGCACTCCTAAATGAGTAAACGGAAATCGGCCCTGTTGACAATTTAAGGTTGTCGCCATTTGTGAGATCTCATTATCTGCCACTCCCACCCATACAAACTACTCTTTTTGGTGCTAATCTTAAGTCCGGATAATAATAAGAAACCCCGAAGGAGGCGTCGCAGATTACGGGCATTAGCATGAGACCACTCCCCATGAAACACAACATCGTCCACATAAATAAAATGTGAGATTAGAAGTCCCGAACCACCCACTTTAATTCCATGAAATATTCCCATAGAACATGCTCTTCTCATAATACGTGTCAATCCCACCATGGCAAGAATAAACAAAAAAGGGACATGGGATCACCTTGACGAAGGCCTCGTTTGCAATCAAACTCGTATGTATGCGAACCATTCACCAATACCGGGGCATGTGAGTTCCGAACAATGGACATAACCCAACACCGCCACTTCACTGAAAAGTCCATTTGTGCCATAATATTTTCCAAGAAATCCCAACATAAGGAGTCGTATGCTTTCGCAATGTCCACTTTGAAAAACATACCTTTCAACTTCACCTTTTTCAACCATGCTATAGACTCGCTCAAAATCAACGGACCGTCAAGGATATTTCGGTCGCTTAAAAATGCCGTTTGTTCTTCTGACTCAATATTGGACATTATACTTCTGAGCCGAAGAACCAACACTTTTGATAATACCTTATTTAACACTCCCACCAAAATAATAGGGCGATAATCTGCAGGCGTCATTTGGCCCTGACCTTTCGGAATCAACGCATTGAATGTCGAAAACACACCCTCGTTAATAAATCCTGTCTCATGGAAATCCAAAAAAAGGCTGACAAAATCTTGCTTCAGAACCAACCAGAATTTTTTAAGAAAGTGAAATTGAACCCATTAGGTCTCAGCGCCTTATCGCCTTTGCAATCCCACACCGCATTTGTAATCTCTTCTACTGAGAAAGGAGCATCCAAATTATGAACCTCCTCTCCAGTCAAGCGATAAACATCCAGACAAAGAAATGGCGGCGTAGCTGATTCCCCTGCACTGAATTTTTCGACAAAAAAAGGAAAAAAATCTTATCTTTTACCTGGATTGGGTCAGAAATCCAAACCCCATCAGAAGTAATACAATGTATCCGGTTATTAGCCTAACTAAGCCGAATAATACAATGAAAATACTTCGAATTTTCATCCCTATCAAACACCTATTTGGTTCTTGATTTTTGCTTGGCGTCTGACGCTTTCAACCGCTCCTCCTCGAATAACATTTTCCTGGCATTAGCTCTAGATATCAATTCAGCCTCAGACAAAGGCCTGTTATCAGCAATAATCTCCAATTCATCAACAATCTTTTTTACATTCAACACATTTTCATCCCTTTTTTTCCGCTCCGCACTCACCCACAAACGGATCCTACCCTTTATTGAAGATCATGACTATTTGACTAGTCAAAATAATAATTCTAGTCAAAGTCTTCCAAGATTTGTGCTTCAAGACTTGGTCCATCTTTGTCCTCCAAGTGATCAATAATGTTGACCTTGACCATTGACCAACATTATTGATCGTTGTCCAAGACTAGCCTTTTTGATTTTATTATTTTTTTATTGAAAGGCAAATCATCATTTACTAGGTTACCTTCCTCATTTTGGTCTTCATAACCATCTTTTGATTCTGATTTTGTCTTCTTCATATGTTTGTCCCTTTTTTTTCTTCATCAAAATGTCACCATCTCTTTCACCATCTTCTTTTGGTTCGGCTGGATTATCGGTCGGGTACCGAGAGGGAGATGATGTTCTTGTGGCGTTGATTTTTAGTTGCCGGTGAAATGTCCCGCTGGTGAAGAGAGTTTTCCTTTTTTTTTTTTAGCAAATTGTTCCAAGATCAAGAACACTGCTATGATACCATATAGAAATCTAGCGGAAGCGATTTCTATTTGGTTTGATTTATTTGTTTAGCCCTGCAGCCGGAGTGCTACTCGGTTTCTAGCCAACGACTCTCAAAACTGCAAGGTGGTTTTGTATAAGAACTATAGAGATAGAATAATTGTTTTGTTATTGATTGAAATGTTTTTTTTTTTTTTTTTTTTTTTGAAAAGTGATTGAAATGTTTTGCTACATCAAATGAGAAGAAAACCTACTATATAAATACATAAAGGAAAAATATAAAATGAGAAAGTGGTTAGTCTTTGGGCACAAAATAAGGTGCTAGTCTTGAGGCACAAATCTTGGAGACACAAGTCTTAGTCAATGATGTTTGTCTTGGCCAATGGAATAAGGAGGAGAAATTATCTCCAATACCCTTCAACCATTTTAGCTTCACAGCAAAAGCAATATCCAGGCGACCAGAAGACATAAACAAATCAGAGATATAATTCACATATCCCACGAAACCTGCCAGCTCCAACAAGGAGTTATAAAATCAAAATGGTGTATGACCATAGTCCGTGCTTTTCAGAGAAAATAATATAGGGCAATGATCTGATAAGAACCTAGAGAGAGCAGTAACAACTGCATCTGGCCAAAAAAGACATAACATCTTTATAAACCAAGAACCTGTCCAACTTACTAAGTTTATCTCCCTTCCTGGGCATGTATGTGTATTTATGGCCACACATATTATACTCAAATAATTCCGCCTCCTCGATAAAATTATTGAAAACCATCGCCTGCTGATGAGAAACCTCTGAATTTACCCTTTCGTCAGAACTCCTGACCTCGTTAACATCGCCCATCATAATCCACAAACCACATAAAGATCTTTTATAAAACAACATTATTAGTTTTTTTATCACAAAAGATCGTTAAAAAGCTATCAATTATACAAAATTAGATAGGAAAATAGATGTGTTTTACGACACATCAAAGAGTAACCACAAATGTAAAATTCAATAATACTGTAATTGAAATCGAAGGCCCGCTTACGGCTGTGCACATATAATGTATATATGTGTGGCCCACGGGGGGCAAAAGTAAAGTTGCACTAATTTTAACGTTATTTTACTAATTTCTTGAAAATAACGTTAAAAATGACGGACGGTTAATCATGCATCAGGTGGTGGCATTGATAGCCAAAAGACAAGGGGGTACATGCACCAGTTGGGTTTGTCCCGATTGCTTAGTGTTATGTGCCTTATGTCTAAGGCTTGATACAAAACCACTATTGAGCCGGGGGGTCTCACTGGAAGCAGCCTCTCTATTCTCACGGGGTAGAGGTAAGGCTGTCTACATCTTACCCTCCTCAGACCCTACCTTAGCTTTTGCTATTGATGGGATTAACTAAGTATGATGATGATGATGTAAGTGAAATCGAAAACATATAAAATACATTACCCTCAAAACTTTCACATCAATGCAATCAAAGAGGAACTGTAGGGGTGGCTTCAACGAAAACATACACATCTCTATAAAACAATGGAATGGCCAATTCAATTGCATTCAATCAAATATTCAAATGTACGGATTCATGAGTCGATATAGATCTGCAAAATATAAGAGGAATAGAATTGATAGTGTGAATTGGTTTCAAGATATGGAATTGAACTGAGATGAAGGAGATGAACATATAATTTATTAATGGTTTCAAGATATGAAATTGCAGTAAGATGAAGGAGATGAACATAATTTATTGACAAATATGTAACGGATAGATTGAATTCGTTTGGGTTCATGATGATTAAAACGACTTGAATTAATATAGAAGGGTCGATCATTGGTTCTGGGAGCTCATGTGGTACAATGGTAGGGATGGGGGTAATCGCCATATCATTTGGAGTGTGGGGGGTAGGAAGAGACCATAAGGGTAGGGATGGAAATCTTTTTTTTTGATATTGTAAAGAAGAAGGTAGATGAATTATTTACATTACCCTCAAAATCATCTTAATTATCACAATTTTTTCTATTATACCCTTATGAAGTAAGCGTAAATCTATTGTACACGATGATTAAAATGTCTTAAATTAATATAAAAGGGTCGATTCATTGGTTCTGGGACCTCATGTGGTACAAGGGTAGGGATGGGGTAAGCACCATTTCATTTGGCGTGTGAGGGGCAAGAAGAGACCATAAGGGTAGGGATGAAAATCTTTCTTTTTGATATTGTAATGTAGAAGGTAAATGAAATTCTTAGATCACCTTTAAAATCATCTTAATTATCACAATTTTTTCTATTATACCCTTATAAAGTAAGCGTAAATCTTTTGTACATGTTGCTTGTTAAGTTAGACGACTATCAAAATTACCCAGCGATACATTTTTCTTCCCTAATAAGAAAATATAAATATATAATATAGATAATTTTTGTTTTTGGTTTTAAATCACAATTTTCTTAGTGAGCTTAAGGCTCAAGTTACTTGTTGAATAACATAGTTAAATGTGCTTAAATATTACTAGCGGATAAATTTAATTAACTTTTTTTTGGAAGGGCAAATTATATTAAAAAAATGGCTAGTGTGACGCTAAAAACAGAGGGAAGACACAAAACTAAAAAGTAAATTAACACCAACCTTTCCTTGGTGACAAAATTTGTGATTTGGACGTACAAAAATCTGGTTCATGATGAATATTTTTTCAGCGACCCGTAATCAGAATATCCTCCTATCAACCATCTATTTTTACATCTCAGGGTGGATGGAATGGTTGGTGATGGTATCACACTATCAAACAATCACACCAATAATATTGTGTCACCTCACCAAGACCTCTTGGTCTAGTGGTATGATGTCTCGCTTTACAAATGTAAGGCTGTGGGTTCAAATCCTTGCAAATGCAAGGTGAAGTGGAATAAATGTATAATAAAAATTTGCCGTTCAAAAAAAAAAAAAAATATTGTGTCACCTCATTTTCATTACACTTCATCACTAATTGCATGGGGGTGGTGTGTTGATCAGTTTTGACTGTATGTAATGGAAAACATAATAATAATGATACCTGACAGATTGGTGAGACCTGAGACTGATGTTGTAAGCATATTGGAAGACGACATCCTTGTCAGTATGGTCGGGTTCCCTTTAGGGTATGCAGTTCTGATAGTTTATGTGTTCTTTAGTTATGAACACATAGAGAGAGAGATGAGGGTGAAAGGGGACGGCTAATAGACATTATGGTGTTATGTTTGTGTCAACCCTAATCTCATAATAACATCTCTATTTATACATACCCAGTGGACACCCTAATAAGGCCCATCTAATGATAGTCCGCCCATCAAAGACATATCTTTTATTGGGCTTAGGATAATATTAATAATTGATCATCATAATATAAATGATTATAATGGCTATCGATAAATATACAAACGTTACGTATATTTATTCCAACATTCTCCCACTTAGTCGAGTAATCATTTATTATGAGTATTATGTAAGTCTGCAGAGATTAATACTCATTTTAGTTCTAAACCCAAAATGTAGCAGAGAAATACAGCCGTTAAGTCTTTATTCGACTTAGGACCTCATTAATCATACTACACCCAAATTTAAAACTTAACATCAGGATCAATTAACGTTATGCCCTTAGTTGTTGATTTGTTATATTGTTGTCTTTATGCCATTATGCTAGCTTAGCATACTAATAGACAAACAAATCCTAATGAGGAAAATTAATCATTAGTCATATGTCATTCATAGTACGATATGCAGTTGTACATGGTCATCAATAATACCCTTTTCTCTTAGTTGGCCCTTAGTGAGATTTATGGGGTGATAGACCTTTAGTTATTGGATCCATAAGCATATCATGAATGCATTCGATACAAAATTCTGATTTCCTCTATTTGTTCTTAATCATAAGCGAACAATAATTTCGTATCGAAATGTAATGCAGCTCCTCTCAAACTGTTACTGTTCGAGAAATTAGTGCAGCTGACTTTATCACAGTAAGTCTTCAACTTAGTATTTATATGGAGTTAATAAGTTATGAGTCAACTGATAAATTTAGCAACAACATTTAATGACCATTCTGTTGTGATCAGCAACAAATTATGTCATGATAACTTAGGTTGTTGTTACAATTACTTATGACTCCTCCATAAGATAGTTATGTATGCTGACGTTATGATATACCCCGAAATTGACACTTGATTTCCTTTGAATTCAACAGAGTTAGAGTAAGAGTAGTCAATCACTTTAGGTTCTCACTTCTTCTTTAGATTATAGCCTTTTGTTTCTTAAAGACATTGTAATGTTCCATTAGATGCTTTTCATCAATCTAGACAAGTCTAGTATCAAGCAATACGAACAATATCATAAACAAGCATAGACTTAAATTTACATCAGTCTTCTAATTAATGAAGCATAAGGTGATAATCTAAAATTATCCTATTATCCTCTAAAAGAGAGCAATGTTGTATGTTACATACTTAAGGACCCGCTTAGAGTAAATCTTATGGGATGAAACTAATATTCCGTTAGGTCTATCTCGGTATATTTTGATTCCTATCACGTAAGAGGAATCCCCAATATTCATCATGTCAAAATTATGCATAAACAATGCTTTGACTTAGGTAACATATACTTGTCAAGAGAAACGTCATCTATGTAAGGACAAGTTTTCATTAGTTGCTCCCACTCATCTTGAGGTAGGTTCTTTAATCCACTTAGTTCTTAATGAAGAGAATTTCATTATGATTCCAACACATTTATGCTTGCATCAACCCATACATGGATCTTATTGACTTACAGACTAAGTGTTCTTACCGTTTAGTTTAGAACTTTCAGGTTTCTTAATGAACATGTAGGTCATCGTTATGGAAAGTTGTCTTAATGTCCAACTAATGTGGCTCTTAGTTATTATGAGCTACTAGGACGGTAATGATCCTTAAAGAAATCTTTTGTAATACAGATAAGAAGATTCATTGATAATCTAATCCCTCATTGAGTATAATCTTTTACAATCAATCTTATCTTACAACGTTCCCATTTGGATCTGGTTTAATTATGAATACCTTTAGGTTATTCAACCAAATCCTAAACATTATTCTAATTTATGGAATTAAATTTTGCTAATAATAGCTTTATTCCATTTAGAAGATTGATTGATACTAATGATTTAATTAGAAGAGGTAGGATCGGTAAACTTTCCAAACATCCATTTTATATTAGTCAGGTAGGTTACATAATCATCAAAGTTAGTGGGATTTTAGACCCAGATGACCTCCTGAGGTGAACATTGGGTGTACTATGATACAAACTTAAATTTAGTTAGGGGTTTTTATTTTCAGGTATATAAGGAGCAACATTAGTTTCTAAGTGTGTAAGAGTTGGTGCAGTAAGGTGTACAAGAGGAATAATCGAAGTTAAATTCGGAGTTAAACTTAATGAGTCTCGAATTTTAATGAATCTCTCCCCCGCATCTTGTACTTTCGAAAAGTCATAATAAGGACTTGTACTGCTCCCACTTATCTTAGAGATCTTAATGAATTCAGGATGCTTAAGATCTAACATTTGGAAGATCCATAGATTTTAATAGAGAAAACAACCTAATGATGTTTATTGTCGTTTCTCTTAATGAGGATTACTTTAGTAAGAAATCTAAGTTCACCCATATTTAGGCATCCACAAAACTTTGTTAGGAGTACGTTAAATGCTAAGGAGACAAGTTGTGATAGAGCATTGTCCAGTGCAAGAGGTGTAATTTGAGGATAGATCAAATTTTTGTTCCCCCCACCTTTGTAACTTTTGCAAGTCATAAGTAGGACATCTAATGCTCCCACTAATCTTTTAGGTTTCTTAGTATCTCCACATAATAAGTTTTAACGATGCGCGTGAACGAGAATATTTCATATATTTTATATTTGATTTCCTATATCGTCCAGATTTCATAAGAAATTTTAAGGACATACTTAGAGGGAATCTTATTAAGTATATATGAATTGATTTCTTTAATACTTTTGGTCTGTAGGAAAAGGAATAGATACAATTACATATTTATCTAAGCTCCACTAATGTCAATTAGTTATGACTTATGATGGAAACCCATTTATTCCTTTCGCCATTTAATGTTTAGGGCGTTTAACACATGCTTTAAAGTCACTGAGAATGAGATTTGATAGCCAAGCATCCTTTAATGACCTCATGATTTCTTGTGAAATTTTAGCCTTAGTGGATGAATTTCATGGGTCTCATTTTCCTTTGTTAAATACTCATTTTCATGATAACAAAGTTGTGAAAACGTTATTGGATCATCTAGTTTTATTTCATAAGGTTTCTATTCAGATAATGACAACAAACAATATGAGAGTTTAACTTAATAATGGCTTTGGTTTGGTCATTAAAACCTTTTTAACTGTCAAAAAAATTGTAGCTTTTAGTATTGATACTAAATTCTGAGTAATCTCAAGAATATCGTAAGGTATCATAAAGCTTCAACACTAAGATCAGTTATTAATGTTTAATAGACCCTTAATTTTGCCACCAACTCTCATCTTATGTATTTGTTGAATTATGGTAAGGAAACGTATAAAACTAGACTCAACCATCATGTGTTAATTGCAATTCATTAGCATTTGTGGAGTTAAATATCCTTGATTAGGCACTGTAGATGCAATTGTGCGACTAGTGCTTCGGATTGATCAATTAATATGTTTTGTGATTTGTCGTTGGTGCGAAGGAGGCTTTTAGAAGGTGCGAAGGAAGATTAGAAGGTGCGAAGGAAGAACTTTTGGTCGAATGTGTATAGTGTTTATTGTGTAGCTTGGTTCGACCAGACAGTTTGGGCGAACCTGCATATTCGCATGATCAAAATGGGCGAATGTGCAGTCTATAAATAGACAAGCTTGATTTTTGAATGTAACTTTTTGTCATATTATTCCCTCCACTTTCTGATATTCTCTCTAGAAGTTTATTTTTGGGATTTCCGGTAAAGGGATCATATCAGTTATTGAGAAATCTGATCACACCGTTGATCCTTTTGAATTATTATCATTAAAGACAATTTGTGATCTGGCAACTGCTGATATTGTGATCCACATAAACTCACATGCAGACTTTTGTGCAGTGCTTTAAACTGATACTGATATTTATAGTATAAACGTAATTGTCTGTGGTTCCCACGCACACGACATACTCCCGTATCAAGAAGTAAATGCACAAAGACTCATTGTAAAGCGTGATTATGCTTTCGTTGTCTGTAATTTACAAGATATAATGCATAGAGGTATACAGGTCAGCAAATTAATGCAGCAAAGTAACATATGCACTATACCAGGTTGAGGACTGATATTAATCATGATTTGCATCAGTGATTAATACGATGTAATAGATAATCTTTGATCATCATATAACATGGAAAGTTCCTCAATTCGGTAACTTTAGGATTTGGCATAAAGCTCTTTTATAAAGACACCCTGTCTGATCTAGATCCGTAATGACTTACAGCAGAAGATCAGAGAGGCTATCCCCAAACAACTAATAACATAACGACCCTAAACCTCCGAGTTTTGTACAAATACCCTATCAAACGAAATTACGGTACTAAGACTATATGCCCATGAGGAGTTCATCCACACATCAATTCGTTTGATATGTATGTATCAGGCACGCAGTAATAGGTCTACAAAGCCTATCAGCACATCGCACAGACTCAGACACACGCCCTATATAGCAGTACATTACTTAGAATGTGTCAGATTCCCACTGATGTACTATCATTTCCCTCTATACTCCAGGAAATCATTTTTGATTTTTCTAATTTTTATAGATTTTCGAATTTACTGTTCCCAAGGATAAGCTGGAGCATTTCAAATATGTGACTGCCCAGATATCGTTTGTTCACAGAAATCTGACGGCATTAATCTAAGGAAAGAAGATATAGCAGTCAGCAAAGAAATTTTCTAATTTTTATGGTTTTTGAAAATTTTCAATGTTTTTGTTTTTTTTTTTTCGAAATTTTTCTGAAAAGCAATAAAAATTTAAACTAAAAAGTGATAGACTGAGGTGGTGATCAGTCCTGTTTTTCTTTAATACCATTAGCTTTCAAAAGATAATCAAATCTGGATTTGTCAAAAGCTTTGGTAAAAAGATCTGCGCGTTGGTAATCAGTGTGGATTTTAACCATATCGATCAACTCTTTAGCATAACAATCACGGATAAAATGATATTTAATCCGGATATGTTTAGCCTTTGAGTGATTTACTAAGTCTTTTGTTAATGCGATTGCGGCCTCATTATCATAGTAAATAGGGGTTTTAAGAAATTGCAAACCGTAATCCACCATCTGTTGTTGGATCCAAAGAACCTGTGAGCAGCAGCTCGATGCTGAAACGTATTCTGCTTCACATGTGGATAGTGCAACTGCAGTTTGTTTCTTGCATTGCCAGGTCACGAGCCTGCTCCCCATAAACTGACATCCAGCCGTTGTGGATTTGCTGTCTTTGTCACAGCCACCCCAATCTGCATCACTAAAAGCGATTAGGTCAAAATTATCATCATGAGGGTACCAAAGTCCTTTCGATGGACAACCCTTCAGATATCTAAGGATACGCTTGACAGCTGCAAGATGACTCTGTTTCGGCTTCGATTGATATCGTTCACAAAGACATGTCGCAAACATTATATCAGGTCTAGACGCGGTGAGATACATCAGAGATCCGACGATTGCTCTGTTTGTAAATGGATCAGTCAGCTCCCCCTTAAGGTCAACTCCAATCCCGTGATTAGGTTGTATCGGGGTATCCATCGGCTTCGAATCATCCATCTGGAATCGGCTCAAGACTTCAGAAACGTATTTCGTTTGGTGAATAAAGATCCCCGTTGGTCTTTGCTCCACCTGCAAGCCTAGGAAAAACTGCATTTCTCCCATTGCGCTCATTTCGAACTTTTCCTGCATAACTTTTTCAAATTCTCTGCACAGAAGTTCGTTAGTTGACCCGAAAATAATATCATCAACATAAATTTGTACAAGAAGCAAGTCATCTCCTGCTCGTTTCGTGAACAGTGTGCAGTCTACCAGTCCGCGTTTGAATCCTTTCGAGAGAAGATACGTGCTCAGCTCCTCATACCATTGTCTCGGAGCCTGGTGCAACCCGTAGAGAGCTTTGTTTAAGACATAAACCTTATCCCGGTGAATAGGGGCCTCAAAGCCTGGCGGTTGACCTACGTAAACTTCCTCTTTGACCACACCGTAAAGAAATGCGCTCTTTACATCCATCTGATACACCTTGAATTTCTTCCATGATGCAAACGCTAGGAACATTCGAATAGCTTCCAAGCGTGCAACCGGTGCATAGATTTCATTGTAGTCGATTCCTTCATCCTGATGAAAACCTTGAACGACCAAACGAGCTTTGTTTCTCACTATGACTCCTCTATCATCCTTCTTACACTTAAACACCCATTTGGTTCCAATTTTCTTTCTTCCCGGGGGCAAATCTGTCAGTGTCCATACACCGAGTTTCTGAAATTGTAACAACTCTTCTTGCATTGCTTCCACCCAGGCATCATCCAAAAGAGCTTCCTTGTACGTCCGCGGTTCGACCTGCGAAACATAACAAGCGAAAGACCAGTCATTTTGAAAACCAGATTTCTGTATTTTGGCATATAAAGCAAGATTGCCAATATTTTCTGGTGCTTGAGCATTTCTCAACTGCCCTCTTGTCATCACGCTGCTACCAGGATCACCAATAACCTGTTCAAGCGGGTGTATCCGATGTATCCGAGATTCCGGATAATCAGGTACTTGTACTCCCGTTTGAGTCGTCAAATTCTCTGTAGAAACCAGATCATTACCCACATTCGATGTTGAAGCATCAATTGTAATTGGGTTCACTGGTGGTGTCACTATAGCATTGTCCAGAATAGCTTCACTTGTTGCATCATCGTCTTCATCTTCTGAATCGGATGAATTAAGCGTTGTAGAAGCTTCTTGGAACACCTCTTCTTCCATCACAGGAGCAGTGGTATCATTAGAAGCTGCTTGGGGGTTTACTGTGATCGAACGCACTAACGGTGAAGTTACGGCGTTTTCGACCTCGTAATATAAGCGAAGTACAGCTTCTTCAACCATGCTATCTAGATTGAATGATTCAAAGAAGTCTTTGTAATCAAACATCCAATCTGGTCCTCCACCCTGTACATTTTGTGTGTATCTTTGTACTTCGACATTAGCCCACTCCTCGACTTTTCTAGTTCTTTTGTTGAATACCCGTTTTAGTGGGGTTGCATATCCAACAAAATAACCTTCTTCAGCCTTTGGTGCGAACTTCTCCGAAGGATTCATCATAGTACACGGGGCACCAAATGGTTCTAGATACTCCAGATTCGGCTTGCGTCGGTTCAACAGCTCATAAGAAGTTTTGCCAAACTTCTTCACTGTTAAAACACGGTTTAGAGTATAACATGCTGTGTAAATAGCTTCGTTCCAGAACATGACTGGAAGATTTGAATCCGCAAGCATAGTTCTCGCCGTCTCAATTAGAGTCCTGTTCTTTCTTTCTGCGACACCGTTCTGCTGGGGTGTATACGGAGCGTTATATTCATGATGAATTCCCTTGTTTGCACAAATATCCTCCATCTGAGCGTTTTTGAACTCCGTCCCATTGTCACTCCGGATTCGTTTGATCTTCAGACCATATATATTCTCCAGACGTGTAAACAGAACCTTCAGGTTGTCAAAAGTGTCGCTTTTCTGATGCAAGCACATGACCCATGAAAATCTTGAATAATCATCAGTCACCACAAGACAGTACAACTCCCCGGCATGACTTTTACGTCTGACTGGACCAAATAAGTCCATGTGCAAACGCTCAAGCGGTAGTTCAACGGAATTGACTTTCTTTGGTCTATGGGCCTATTTGTGCTGCTTTCCCTTTTTGCAACTAACACACTTGTCATTCAAATGGAAATGTTTCACATTTACTCCCGTGACAAGTTCATTCTTCACTAACTGGTTAATCTTTCGCAAATGAATGTGTCCCATTCTCCTGTGCCACATTATAGATTCTTTTTCTGTAGCCTTAAAGAGGAAACACGTGACTTGGCCATGGGTGGTCATTGCTTTGGACATATCGAGAATATACAAATTGTTTACTCTCGGTGCCTTTAGCATCACCCACTCTTTTGGAAGTTCAAACCCAGGTCTCAAGATATAGCAAGATTTGTCATCAAAATATACAGAAAATTGTTTATCACAGATTTGACTAACACTGAGCAGATTGTAATCTATCTGTTTCACGTATGAAATCCGCTCATATGTCACGACCCCATTGCTTACACTACCCTCCATCGTAATGTAGCCTCCTTTATTTCCAGCAAACGCTACATAACCTCCGTTTATGTTTTTGATATCAAAGAGTAGCGTGAGGTCCCCTGTCATGTGACCAGAAGCTCCACTGTCAACAATCCATAGGCAGCTAACAGGGCCAGCTGGAGCTCCCTACACATATCAAGTAAAGCAGTTAGATCTTTCGGGGGACCCAAGCCTGTTTGGTCTTGGGTCTTTGAACAGGTTGTTTCAAAGATTCTTTCGATTCACAAACATCTTGGGTTAACTCAACCCCATTCTTTTCACACTCAACTTTCTTTCTCTCAATTTTCACATTTTGTGAAGTTGAGGCACCTTCGGACTCCTTAGATGACCAAGATTGTTCAGACCTTTTCAAGATCCGGATCTGAGATTTTGAGGTCTCAGCCGGTTTCTTTACTTCGTCTTTACATGCAACCTTCTTGGTTACCTTATCTGATTTAACAGAGACAGGTCCAACTGCTTGTTTTCCATTAGGTTTAGGAGCAACCTTTTTGTTATCAGCAGTTGAGTTCATCACAGGTATCTTTACCGGTTTATCAGTGGCTATCCGGTTGCGCTTATCATAAGTCATCGGACGGTTTTCCCTCTTGTTGTAAAAATTGTTTTGATTATAATAAGGTGTTTGCTGAGGGAAATACCGTCTTTGTGTATAACTGTAGTTGTCAACCGGATAATCATGATGTTGCCTCATCTCCACCTCGTGCCTCTTGTGTCGTACGTACGGGCAGGCGGCAAGCAAATGTCCCCTTTCCCCGCACTTATAACACGCACGGTATTCTTCATAGTTTTCTTTGATCGGCGACTTGGAAAAACTAGCAATGGGATATCGATCAACCATGCATTGTTTCCTTAAACTCTCAGGAGCTGGTTCCTTCGAGTAAGTCGGTTCAATAAAACTGTTTGCTTTATCAACTGGCAAAACAAATTGTGTAACATTGACCTTGGCATCTTTATCCGAATAAATTTTCTCTAAAATTTCTGGAGGAATGTCATTGGTTCTTTCAAATTTTGGAAACCAAATCGTACTTTCCTGCCAGATCTTCTCGATTTTGGAATAATTGACAAATTTAATCGGATATTCATCATCAGACAAAATCTTATCGGAGCCTTGCATCCGATAAAAAATTTTCACAGGTTTGTCACACGATTCGTTGCTCATTTCATTAGGTTTCTCAGATTTAATCTCATTTTTCTTTTCAACCGGTTTAACCACATTTTTCTCAGATTTAGTTTCAGTTTTCTTTTCAACCAGTTTACTCACATTTTTCTCAATTTGCTTTACCTCTTTCTTTTCAACACTCTTACCAACAGACTTTTCAGTTTTCTTAACAACATTCTTGCGATGAGCATTTGCCATGGGATGAACGATCTGAGATGGTGAGACTGGCTCAGTAGTGATTATATGATTTTCATCAGTGATATCACTTTCATTTTCAACCGTCCCAGATTGTTCATCTTCTTCATCAGAATCATCAGCAGCGACCACACCCTTATTGTTTCCCAAAACAGGTCTCACATCAGAATACGGGTCTTCGACACTAGAAGTGTTGGGCTCGTTTTCTGATGGGAAGTCAGAATTGACTAACGTCTCCGGTGGTATTGCATGTAAATTATGGTTCTCGAACAACACCGGAGATGGGACCTCCTTATAGTTTGCACTATTCGACTGGGAGGGTTCTTCTATGATATGGTCAACTACATATGCAATGTGCTTATAACTCTCTAACTTCTTGTTCACTTTTTCAGCGAAGCACTTGATGGTTGCCATTTCTAACTTAGTGTTTTCCATTTCATTAATATATTTATTAATGGCAAGTTGTTTTTATGACAAAGTTTTTTTAAGTTCAAACACATCCTTTTTATAACCATCAAGAACTTTGTTGAAATCTTTTAAATCTTTTTGATAAATCTGACAGTTTATTTTGGCACTCTCAAGTTGTACCTTGAGAAGCTTATTTTCTTCTGTCAGTTTTTCAAAATCAGCACATTTAACACATTTAACATACACTTTAGATTGAGATTCAGAACTTACCGGTTTAGGAGGTTCTGTCATTGCCATCAAAGCGAAGTGAGCTTCCTTCCCTGCGAAGAATTTGGAGTAGTCAATCTTGGTGCACGCATCATCCACCATGCATGACTTGCGGGTCATAAGGAAATCAGCTTCAGCTAGCAGTTGATCAATGTCATCATCTAGTGAATTCACACTAGCTTCCGAATCAGAATCACTCTCCATATCCGAATAAGCAGAATCATAGTGCTCTCCAACATCCGTGACAGAATCAAGAATCATACCAGATTTCTTGTCTTCACTCTCAGCAATCACATCCTCATTCACTTCCTCTATTTTCAACTCCGACACTTTCTCAATCACAACCTCTTCTTCAATCTCCTCATTCTCATCCAGACTCATCTTCTGTGCCACACAAGCCACATTCCCAGCGGTAATCTCCTCCACTCCCAATTGCATACCCGTCCAATCAAAACCTTCATCCTTTTGAATCACAAGTGCTTGGTTTTGATTGTCAGTTTGGTTTTGGTTTTGAGTGTTAGGTGTAGAGATAGGAACAATGGTTCGGTTTGGATTCTGTTGAGGTTGGTTTTGAGTTGTGGGTTGTCTAGTGTTGGTATTTTGTTGACGGTTCTGGTAATTGTTTTGGGGTTGAAAGCTTGAGATGTTGGAACTGTTGTATGAAACTTGATTTTGGTTTTGGTTTTGTCTGTTTTGGTAGGTTGAATTGAACGGGTTTCGATTACCTTGCTGTGCAGGCTGTGTACACTCTCTTTTAAAATGACCCTTCTCACCACAATTGAAGCATGTAACTTTTGCTTTGTTGAAGCCGTATGTGGTGTTGGGAGAAGTTGAAAGGTCAGTTCTTCCAGTCTTCTGAATAAAGTCAGTGGCTCTCCTCATTATGCTTGCAAAAGCCCACTGTATGTCCATAAGCTCCATCTCCTCTTTATCGATTTGTGCGTAGTCCTCATTGGTGAGATTGTTGTTTCCAATCTGACTCGCAACCAAACCGTTATATGATGCAACCATAGCAGACACTAAAGCAACATGTTGTTGAGCAATTTCAACAGTCACATTGTTAAGATTCGAGGTCTCTAACACAATCGGACTTTGATTTGATTGTGCTTGAGTAATCTGCATCTGATTCATGTGAGGAGTATATTGTTCTTGTTGTTGAGGTTGACTTGCTGTGTAACAGGCAGCTTGTTGTAATGGTGAAAAAGGTGGAATAAAGTTTGGTGTTTGATATGATTGTGGTGTGTATGATGGTGTGTATGATGGAGTTTGGGCAAGATAGTTGATTGGTGGTTTTGTGGGTTCAACAACATTGGATACACATGCAATGTGAGGAGCAACATTTGAAGTAGTACTTGAAGCAGAAAGAGAGTTATATGTACCACTCACATACAGATCTGGATTTTGTGGAATCTGCGCTCTCTTGGCTTTCCTCTTCTCCTCCATTTCTTTGTTTTCCAGCTTTTGAATGAACTCGTTGATAGCCCAATACTGGTATGCATCCTTTTCCTTCAACACTTCAATGTATTGGTTCCAGTATGGTGGTAAAGCATCAGCAAATTTACCCACCAATTCTGACATCGGTATGCTGATCTCATAACTCGAAAGTTCTGTGAGCAAATGGCAATACCGTGGAACCAACTCTTTTAGAGTCTCATTGCCCATGTAACTAAAGTTCTCAAATTCCTTCCGAAGCTCTTCCATTCTCAGCTTCCTTGTCTTCTCATTACCATCATGTCGGTTTCTCAGCATATCCCACAATTTTTTGGATGTTGTACACGATCCAAACTGATGCAGCAAATCAGTGTTGATCGCCTGAGATAGCTGAGAAAATGCCTTCTTCTCAATCGCAAACCTCTTTTTCTCATCATCCGCCAAATTCTCCAACGGTATCGGTTCTCTAGTATTCTCCAGAATAGGAGCAACATAACCCTTTACTATCATCTGCCATGCCTCGGCTCCCTCAAGTCCTTGTCCCTCCACATGAATCTTGAACTTTGTCTTCCATGTGTTGTACTCCTTCATGTCCATGAGCTTTGGTGGACGATTGCCGCTTCCTGAGGATAGGTCATGAATAAGTGTGGATATGGCATTGGTCGTCTGCGAATGAACTGCAGCTGGTGCTACTCCCCAATAGTTGTCAATCGGTTGTTGTAAAGGTTGCACAACTTGTTGAGGAGCCGAACTAGTCATAGCCATGTAATTGATTGGCTGAGATGGTGGACTAGTCTTCTGGGCTGCAACCGACCATGGATCTTGTGTTGTCTGCTGTTGTGGTGCTTGAGTAGGTCTTGGCGTTGTTGGGAAGTTCCACATCTTAACCTGTAAACGTTTAAACACGAAAAGATTAGAAATGTTTTAAAACAAGATACTCTTTCGTATTATCGAACGTGCGAATGCTCAACCGTTCAGAAACCTCAGTAATGGAAGACACCATCATCTTGATTGGGTTCCCTTTAGGGTATGCAGTTCTGATGGTTTGCGTGTTCTTAAATTATGAACACATTGAGAGAGAGAGAGAGAGATAGGGGATGGCTAATGGTGTTATGTTGTTATGATTGTGAGTCAACCCTAATCTCATAATAACCTCTCTATTTATACATACTCAGGGGACACCCTAATAAGGCCCATCTAATGATAGTCCGCCCATCAAAGACATATCTGTTACTGGGCTTAGGATAATATTAATAATTGATCATCATTATATAAATGATTATAATGGCTATCGATAAATATACAAACGTCACGTATATTTATTCCAACATTCTCCCACTTAGCCGAGTAATCATTTATTATGAGTATTACGTAAGTCTGCAGAGATTAATACTCATTTTAGTTCTAAACCCAAAATGTAGCAGAGAAATACAGTCGTTAAGTCTTTATTCGACTTAGGACCCCCATTAATCATACTACACCCAAATTTAAAACTTAACATTAGGATCAATTAACGTTATGCCCTTAGTTGATTTGTTATATTATTGTCTTTATGCCATTATGCTAGCTTAGCATACTAATAGACAAACAAATCATAATGAGGAAAATTAATCATTAGTCATTAGTCATAAGTCATTCATAGTACGATATGCAATTGTACATGGTCATTAGTAATACCCTTTTTCTCTTAGTTGTCCCGTTAGTGAGACTTATGGGTGATAGACCTTTAGTTATTGGATCCATAAGCATATCATGAATGCATTCGATACAAAATCCTAATTTCCTCTATTTGTTCTTAACATAAGCGAACAATAATTTCGTATCAAACTCTAATGCAGCTCCTCTCAAACTGTTACTGTTCGAGAAATTAGGGTAGCTGACTTTATCAC
Source organism: Ambrosia trifida (assembly GCA_028751855.1). NCBI lineage: Eukaryota > Viridiplantae > Streptophyta > Magnoliopsida > Asterales > Asteraceae > Ambrosia > Ambrosia trifida. The sequence goes on along the minus strand of CM054122.1, from coordinate 213,579,631 downwards.
AGTAAGTCTTCAACTTAGTACTTATATGGAGTTAATAAGTTATGAGTCATCTGATAAATTTACCAACAACATTTAATGACCATTCTGTTGTGATTAGCAACACATTATGTCATGATAGTTTAGGTTGTTATTACAATTCCTTATGACTCCTCCATAAGATAGTTATGTCTGCTAACGTTATGATATACCCCGAAATTGACACTTGATTTCCTTTGAATATATAGAGTAAGAGTAGTCAATCACTTTAGGTTCTCACTTCTTCTTTAGATTATAGTCTCTTGTTTCTTAATGATATTGTAATGTTCCATTAGATGCTTTTCATCAATCTAGACAAGTCTAGTGTCAAGCAATATGAACAATATCATAAACAAGCATAGACTTAAATTTACATCAGTCTTCTAATTAATGAAGCATAAGGTGATAATCTCAAATTATCCTATTATCCTCTAAAAGAGAGCAATGTTGTATGTTACATACTTAAGGACCCGCTTAGAGTAAAACTTATGGGATGAAAGTAATATCCCGTTGGGTCTATCTCGGTATATTTTGATTCCTATTACGTAAGAGGAATCCCCGATAGTCATCATGTCAAAATTATGCATGAACAATGCTTTGACTTAGGTAACATATACTTGTCAAGAGAAACGTCATCTATGTAAGGACAAGTTTTCATTAGTTGCTCCCACTCATTTTGAGTTAGGTTCTTTAATCCACTTAGTTCTTGATGAAGAGAATTTCATTATGATTCCAACACATTTTATGCTTGCATCAACCCATACATGGATCTTATTGACTTACAGACTAAGTGTTCTTAACCTTCAGTTTAGAACTTTCAGGTTGCTTAATGAACATGTAGGTCATCGTTATGGAAAGTTATCTTAATGTCCATCTAATGCAGCTCTTAGTTATTATGAGCTACTTGGACGGTAATGATCCTCAAAGAAATCTTTTGTAATACAGATAAAAAAATTCTTTGATAATCTAATCCCTCCTTGAGTATAATCTTTTACAATCAATCTTATCTTACAACGTTCCATTCGGGTCTGGTTTAATTATGGATACCTTTAGGTTATTCTACCAAATCCCAAACGTTATTCTAAATTATGGAATAAGCTATGCTAATAATAGCTTTATTCCATTTAGAAGATTGATTGATACTAATGATTTAATTAGAAGAGGTAGGATCAGTAAACTTTCCAAACATCCATTTTGTGTTAGTCAGGAAGGTTATATAATCATCAAATTTAATGGGCTTTTAGACCCAGATGACCTCCTGAGTTGTACATTGGGTTTATTATGATACAAACTTAACTTTAGTTAGGTGTTTTTATTTTCAAGTATATAAGGAGCAATATTAGTTTCTAAGTGTGTAAGAGTTGGTGCAGTAAGGTGTACAAGAGGAATAATCGAAGTTAAATTCGGAGATAAACTTAATGAGTCTCGAATTTTAATGAGTCTCTCCCCCGCATCTTGTACTTCCGAAAAGTCATAATAAGGACTTTTACTGCTCCCACTTACCTTAGAAATCTTAATGAATTCAGCATGCTTAAGGTCTAACATTTGGAAGATCCATAGATTTTAATAGAGAAAACAACATAATGATGTTTATTGTCGTTTCTCTTGATGAGGATTACTTTAGTAAGAAATCTAAGTTCGCCCATATTCAGGCATCCACAAAACTTTGTTAGGAGTACGTTAAATGCTGGGGAGACAAGTTGCGATAGAGCGTTTGTCCAGTGCAAGAGGTGTAATGTGAGGATAGATCAAATTTCCGTTCCCCCCACCTCTGTAACTTTTGCAAGTCATAAGTAGGACATCTAATGCTCCCACTAACCTTTTAGGTCTCTTAGTATCTCCACATAATAAGTTTTAACGATGCATGTGAACGAGAATATTTCATATATTTTATACTTGATTTCCCTTATAGTCCAAATTTCATAAGGTATTTTAAGGACATACTTAGAGGGAATTGCATTAAGTATATATGAATTGATTTCTTTAATACTTTGGTCGGTAGGAAACATGTTAGATACAATCAGATATTTATATAAGCTCCACTAATGTCAATTAATTATGATTTATGATGGAAACCCATTTATTCCTTTCGCCATTTAATGTTTAGGGCGTTTAACACATGCTTTAAAGTCACTGAGAATGGGATTTGATAGCCAAGTATCCTTTAGTGACCTGGTCATGATTTCTCATGAAATTTTGGTCTTAGTGGATGAATTGCATGAGTCTCATTTTCCTTTGTTAAATTCTCATTATCATGATAACAAAGTTGTGAAAAACGTTATTGGATCATCTAGTTTTATTTCATAAGGTTTCTATTCAAATAATGACAACAAACAATATGAGAGTAATAACTTAATAGTGGCTTTGGGTTGGTCATTAAAACCTTGTAACTGTCAAAAAATTGTAGCTTTTAGTATTGATACTAAATTCTGAGTAATCTCAAGAATATCATAAGGTATCATAAAGCTTCAACACTAAGATCAGTTATTAATGGTTAATAGACCCTTAATTTTGCCACAAACTCTCATCTTAAGCATTTGTTGAATTATGGTAAGGAAACGTATAAAACTAGACTCAACCATCATGTGTTAATTGGAATTCATTAGAATTTGTGGAGTTAAATATCCTTAATTAGGCACTACATATCTTAGCCACTTGTTCTCTTTACTTATGGGTAATCTCATTGCTTATGCCTATTCTTAATGGCACGGTTTTGCTTAGTAAGACTTTCCCTTTGGAGAAAACTTATAGCTAAAAGTAGTACTTGTATCTTGTTTCCATACCTTATAATTATCCTCTCTATGGTAATTATTCTTCCTCTTTTAGGTTTAATGGTAGTAAGGTGAATAACATCAACTTTTCTAGTTTAATGTGTTCCTTTTCCGGTACGTAATTTGCTACCAACACACTCATTTTACTTTTATATTTCCAAGTGTTATAGTTGATTCATAATGCATCTAATCGTACTGGTGGAAAAGTTATTATGCACTAGAAATTTATTGATTTCCATGTGTAACCCCTTAGCTTTATGGGTCATGTTATTCAATATTAAGATGTATTCGCAGATCCCATTTAACCATAGAGTTAGATTTATTATTTCATGCTTCTTAGGAACTCGTTATATTCTTTCATTTCCATAGATAATACATTAGTCTTAGGAATTTTAGAATCTTTAATAGCTCACCTGATAGGAATCAGTAAAAGCGTTCTTGATTACCATAAGAGACATTTTGTGTATCCCACTTTCTTATGGTCAATGTTATTCTGTAATACTTTATCAGATAGAGCGTAGGAATGTTATGTCTTAAGAGGTAATTTAAGACTTAATAAGAGCAAAGTTTAAGATAACTCTTCTTAGTTTTGATAATTAGAGTGGATTACTTAGTTGAGATAGTAATTTATAGAAGAATGTGAGATTGGGAGTTACGGGTATTGATGTAAGGCAGACTTAGATTATGATCATTATATTAATGAAAGATCATTAATTGTGAGGATCAATTTTGTAATGAAGACGTGATAATATTATAACACCAACATAAGTTACTTAAATAACATGCTCTAGCTTTGGCTATACGCTATTTATTTAAGTATTAAGTTGCTAACAATGAATGTAACACATCACCTTTGGGCAGAAGTGAGACACTCAAAGTTCTAATGCAATACGCTCAGTTCACCAACATAATCTGTTACACATCACCTTTGGGCAGAAGTGAAACTTTATGGCACTTATGCGAATGAGCTACAATGCTTAACGAGATCTTTATAACGAACTAATGTGACACATCACCTTTGGGCAGAAGTGACACCTCAAAATGTTATTGCAAGTTAAGCAAGGTTTTATAATGTTTTGAATATACTTGTTACATTAGGTTTTATCAAAACCGTAAATTTTATTAGAGATCCCGAAAAATAATGGGTTCTCAGTAATGGAGTTCTCAAAAAAAAAAAAATTATATGAGTTCTCGAATAGCATAAGGGGTTCTCGGAAAAATAATGAGTTCCCGAAAAACTTATGAGATCTCGAATAACATAAGGGGTTCTCGAAATTATGAGTTCTCGAAGACTTAATGAGTTCTCGAAAGTGATGAGTTCCCGGAAGATTTATGAGATCTCGAATAAATCATGAGTACTCGAAGACTTAATGAGTTCTCAGATATCAGAATGAATTCTCGAATGTCATGATGAGTTCTCGAATATCAGAATTAGTTCTCGATATACTGATGAGTTCTCGAATATATTATGAGTACTCGAATAACTTATGTTCTCGGATAACTTTAACAGTTCTAGGATTCTTTAATAGTTCTCGAAAAAATATTGGTTCTCGAATACATGATAGTTCTCGATAAATAAGATGGGTTCTCAGACACATTATGGAATCTCAAAAAGAACATTTTCGGTTTTCAAAGTAGAAGACCTTGACCGAGAACTCCTGTCTTTGAACCTGGTCGAAAGCTTTAAACCGAGAACTTAAAAAAACGAGAACCTGAATTCGGGAACTAATTGATATTCCGAGAACTTAATTTATTAATCCTTAAAACCGAAAACAGTTATTATTATCGAAAAATAAAAACTGATAAAGTTAGTGGTTTAAATTTTTTTAGAGATTTACATAATATCTATTTCCAATTTTAAAAGATGACTATCTCCAAAGATATCATAAGATTTCGAAATCTTTGACTTAATCATAATTGATTTTGAAAATTCCTTGGAGATAAAGTTATGTCCTAAATTATCTGAAACAGAATTTCAATCAAATTTTAAACCAAAACATAATAATTTTCGGTTTTCTTATGATGTTCTTGAAGAACATCAACCGAAAAACATAAACAGTATAATTTTATCTCATAAATCCGTAAGTTATCTCCGAATGAACTTATGGAGTGAATTAAAAAAAACTTAACAGATTCAATCTTGATTTTATAACTTACAAGAAAATTGATTTCATAACCACAAATGGAAAACTCAATTTCATAATTTTCCTAACTTACAAGAAAATAATTAATAATTTTCGTAACTTACAAGAAAATTGATTTTTTTCATTTAAACCAATTTTCGTAAACAGGAAATTCGAGGCAATGATGTTATATGATTTTTGATTTCATAAATCACAAATCGGCCTTTTTTTTATAATTAAATTAATATAATCAATATTGCTCTGATACCACATGTTGATTATATTAATAAGAACATAAGGAATGAACATAAAATATAATCACGTGTACCTGATATGCTCAACCGTTCAGAAACCTCAGTAATGGAAGACACCATCATCTTGATTGGGTTCCCTTTAGGGTATGCAGTTCTGATGGTTTACGTGTTCTTAAGTTATGAACACATTGAGAGAGAGAGAGAGAGAGATAGGGGATGGCTAATGGTGTTATGTTGTTATGATTGTGAGTCAACCCTAATCTCATAATAACCTCTCTATTTATACATACTCAGGGGACACCCTAATAAGGCCCATCTAATGATAGTCCGCCCATCAAAGACATATCTGTTATTGGGCTTAGGATAATATTAATAATTGATCATCATTATATAAATGATTATAATGGCTATCGATAAATATACAAACGTCACGTATATTTATTCCAACATGTTGTACACGATCCAAACTGATGCAGCAAATCAGTGTTGATCGCCTGAGATAGCTGAGAAAATGCCTTCTTCTCGATCGCAAACCTCTTTTTCTCATCATCCAACAAATTCTCCAACGGTATCGGTTCTCCAGTATTCTCCAGAATAGGAGCAACATAACCCTTTACTATCATCTGCCATGCCTCGGCTCCCTCAAGTCCTTGTCCCTCCACATGAATCTTGAACTTTGTCTTCCATGTGTTGTACTCCTTCATGTCCATGAGCTTTGGTGGACGATTGCCGCTTCCTGAGGATAGGTCATGAATAAGTGTGGATATGGCATTGGTCGTCTGCGAATGAACTGCAGCTGGTGCTACTCCCCAATAGTTGTCAATCGGTTGTTGTAAAGGTTGCACAACTTGTTGAGGAGCCGAACTAGTCATAGCCATGTAATTGATTGGCTGAGATGGTGGACTAGTCTTCTGGGCTGCAACCGACCATGGATCTTGTGTTGTCTACTGTTGTGGTGCTTGAGTAGGTTTTGGCGTTGTTGGGAAGTTCCACATCTTAACCTGTAAACGTTTAAACACGAAAAGATTAGAAATGTTTTAAAACAAGATACTCTTTCGTATTATCGAACGTGCGAATGAGAAATAATCTTCTCCTTTGACCGTTTTGATTGATACGAATGTGGACTGAAATCACAAAATCTCTTTCGACCGCTTTCTTCTCTCGTTCGACCGTATTCTTTCTCCTTCGACCGTTCGATCAATCGAAGGTAACACCACTGGGCGAATGAACAAAATAAGCAATGAAAGTCTACGTTCGACCACTAAAACACCTCCTTCGACCACAAAATCCCTCTTTCGACCAAATAAAATTCCACTTTCGACCACTCTCTCTACGTTCGACCCTTGAAAATTCAAAAACGGTTATTCTTTGAAAATCCGTTAATTTTGATCATGTTTATCAAATGTTGATGGATTTTGATGATCTAAATCAGGTTTTGAATCGGAATTGATTTGGAACAACTTTAATGAAGAGAATTATCCAATTTAACCTTGAAATCAAGTTGTAATCAATCAAAATCTTATAAAATCAGTTTGTTCAATGAAAACAGAAACTTTTTGACCAAAATTGGGTCCAAATCAACTGAGAAACTATTAATTTGTGGTTGTTTGATCCAGAATGGCTCTGATACCACTTTGTATGTGCGTGAATGGATCGTATAACAACAAAGAATGATCAAACAAGTTAGTTTTAGGTGCGGAATCCCTAAAACAATCACAAAATAATAGTCAAACAGATCAAAACAAGTAAATCATCATTTTCAAAAGCTTTTCATTAATTAACAACTCGATTACATGTTGAAAGATCAATACAAACAGGGTGAGAACGTGAAAAGAGCTAAATAAACTTCTAGAGAGAATATCAGAAAGTGGAGGGAATAATATGACAAAAAGTTACACTCAAAAATCAAGCTTGTCTATTTATAGACTGCACATTCGCCCATTTTGATCATGCGAATGTGCAGGTTCGTCCAAACTGTCTGGTCGAACCAAGCTACACAATAAACACTATACACATTCGACCAAAAGTTCTTCCTTCGCACCTTCTGATCTTCCTTCGCAGGTTGATCAATTGATCAATAGTTGTGTTTCGAACCCTAGTTTTAATTGAAAACACATATATAATGAATAATTGATGAATTTGTTAGTATAGAATGATTAATCGGCATTGTTAGGTGCATTATCAATCAAAAGAACATGATCAGAATCCTTTAAATTCAAAATTGAAAATTCAAAATAAGAACAGACACCTTCGACCATTTTGAATGGGCGAAGGAGATAGCCAACCAGTCGAATGAAGAAAGTTTGGGCGAATGAAACTTTTTATCAAAATCAATACATTCGTATCATCAAACTTTCTCATTCGTATCTTATGGATTTCTCATTCGTACCCCCGTTTGGGCGAATGAAGATGTTTATTACCAAAATTTTCGAAGTTTGAATTTTTGTCGAATTTTAACATGTGTCTTTGTTTTGTTTTGCAGATTTAACCATGTCCGAGCAGGAAAAGACGACTGAACAAGCTGGATCATCCTCACAGCCTGCCAAGACTGTTTCTGAAGAGCTTTTAGCCTTGAAGAATGCGCATAACTGCTGTGCGTATCTCGGAGAGGTTAAAAAGCACACGGAGTTTATTGGAATCATAGAATTCTTGAAGAGATGCAGGGTGATAGATGCTATTGCTACTCCGACGATTATTTACAGAGATATGATGCAAGAATTCTGGTCGGGAGCGAAGCTTGATTTCTGGAAATGCGAGTCATGCTTGACTAGCAAGATTCAAGGACAGAGAGTTATTGTTTGTGAGGAGGATCTAAGAGAAGCGTTGAACTTAGATGATGAGCCGACAGATCCTAAGGAGTTTAGTTTTATGGATCAGCGAAAGTGCTTTGTAAGAATGAAATACAATGGACCAATCACTGACGGTTCATTACACAAGGGAAAACTGTGCCCTCAATTCAAATATCTGGCATACGTTTTGATACATGTATTTGGATCTGCAGCTGGAGGATATGACTTGATGCGAAAGAGTATCAGCTCCATGATGGTAGCCCTGGTGTTGAACAAACCGTTCAATGTTTCAGGCATGCTGATGGATCACTTATTAGAGCCTGTGAACGGCACGAGGAATCTGAAGTTTCTACTTTATCCTCGTTTCCTCCAGATGGTGTTTGACAACAAGTATAAGGAATTGAAAAGAGATCCTAAGCACATAGTTTTTCAGGAACATATGTCGCTTAATACACTTGCTAGGATGAAGGCGTATAAGGGATTGTCAGTCAATGAACGTCCTCCAGTAAGGCGTTTATTTGGACATCTAGCAAGAGTTGATTATACAGATCCAGGTGAAGGGCTTGTGAGACATGCAAACAGTGATTCTGATCCTGATAACCCATTACATCCTGCTGATCCTGATGCGAAGCGCAAAAGACAAGTTGTGAATGTTGGTGCCAAGAGTGGAAAGATCAAGAAGAAAGAGATAAGATTAGAGGTTGCGACTGAACCTGAAAAGAAGAAAAGCACACCAAGAAGGCATAAGAGCATGGCGAAGAAAGGGTTACACCTAGTTGATGAGGCGTCGATTGATTCTGAAGAGACGTAGGAAGATGAACATTGGGATTCAGATGCCGAGATAGTAAAGACCACCACGCCCAAGGCCACTGAGGCTGGTGTGTCTACTAGTCAGAATGTTGAAGATCAAGGGAACAAGAGTCCAATCCCAGTTGATGAAGATGAATTGATTTTGAATGCTGATGAAGATTTACCTGGTTCTCCTGTACAAGCTGATAAGACAAAGAAGAAGAAACCAGGGAAACCAAGTATCAAGAGAAAGCAGGAGATTGAATCGCTGATAGCTGGTAAGAAACTACCACCAACTTCTAGTTCTAAGTCACCGGTTACTGCACCAGCACAGAAGAAGCAAAAGACTGCGACAACTTTGAGCACACAACAGAGTGAAGATATACCTGTTGATCAGTTTAACGAAGCATTAGATAATGTGCTGAGGAAGATTAGAAAAGGCAAACTGCCTGATGTTGTTGAACCACCTATGAAGAAGAAGGTTTCGGTGGATAGTGATATTATGAGTGCTGTTAATCAAAGATTGTCTGAGATGATGAATATAATCAACAAACAACAAACTGAGATCGAGCAATTACAGACAAATGATCAAAAGATGTTGGAGGTCGTAGTCACATCACATGATGATAATGAAGTTTTGAAGAAAACTATCAAGAGGTTGAAGAGAGAGAATAAGAAGTTGCTGAAGCACGAGCAACGAAACACCAGAAGAATTATTGTCTTGAAGGAGGAGAACAAACAGCTGAAGAAGAGTAACAAGAATATGGATAATTTGATCAAAGACTTGTACTCTCGAGCTCCTCAACTTCAAGCTGGTGAAGAAGATAAGGAAAGAGAAGAAGAACAGGTCGATTTTGAACCATCTGACGAAGAAGAAGAAGATGAAGAACTTGATGAAGATGCAGGTAATGATACTAAGAAGAAGAAGAATAAAGATGATAGAGATGATGGAGGTTCAAATGGTGGATCGAGTGATGGAAACAGCTCTGCTTTTGATAGTAGTAGTGATGATGATGATAACGATAACGCTGAAAAGTTTACATATGAAAAACGTGATTCAAGTAAGGGTGGAGAGTTGAGCTCTAAGACTCCAGGAGAGAATGTGGATGACGATATCTTCTGGAATGAGAAACTGCAGTCGTTATCTGAAGACGACAAGAACATGTATCGCCAGATGCTCACAGATCGAGTCTGGACGATTGACATAACAAGCAGATTTCCAGAGATATTCGAGTCGAGCAATAAACTATTTGAGTTGGAGTTTGATGACCCTGATCTTGAAGATGGAGAGGTTTCTGCGGCGATTTCAAAAGAAATACTTGAGGGTTTAGCTAAACAGGTGGGAAAGACTTTGGAAGAATTGCTTGCTGATAATTTCATTCCAAAGATACCTGAAAAGGAAGCCGGTAATCATTCTGATGACCGTGATGTTCCTGCTTTTGAGGTTGTTGAAATGGAAGACATAACGAGTGAGGAGTATCCACAATACTTCAAGACTAATCAAGATTGTGGATTTCCTGGATTCTCAGATGAAATGCTAAACCAAGCCGAGAAACTGGCGAAAGAGAAGAGTAAAGCATTTGAAGATGAAATTTTCAAAGGGCATGACAAACCACGGTTCGAGCAATCGGAGAGTTTGAAGGAATTCTTGAGGAAATTGAAAGAGAAAGAAAACAACCGTCCGAAAGCTGAAATTCAAGGAAGCTTTTACAAACTTCATAGTGGTATTTTCAAAGGTCGTGCATTGGCCTGGAAGTTTGTTAAAGAATTGAGATGTATAGCAGTGAAGTGGGAGAAAGGGATCTTATATTTCGATAAGTTTCATCATTTGAAGACTCTTCCCTATTGGGCAATTCGTGATATTTGCCGTCACCGGTTAACGGGAGCGTCAAATAGTCAGATTACCTACTTTGCTGAGAAGATGACGAGAGAAAGCCGAACCAAGTGGGATTTGTTTGAACCACAATATCCGAAACGAATTGTTCATAAAAAGGATATTGATCAGATTACAGGTATGCCCAAGGTGATGTTAAAGTACAATCCACCGCGAGTGTTGAAAAAGATTCCTTTGTTGCCGATCCCACAACACTTCGCTAAAGATTTCATTTGGTGGTATTACGATTGGAAGATAGCAGAGGCTGTGATTGTACTGAAAGACGGAGAGAAGAACTACAAAAAGATACACATTTTTGATCCCATGTGGTTAATCAACTGTTCACATGAGGATATAATAATGTTGTTTTACAATCCGATCTATTCTGATGCGAAGGATGTTGAGCAAGCAGGAAAGTACCAACGTGTGGTATTTCTGTGCTTTGCATATGACATTAATGCTGGTTGTGACTATGGCGAGAAGCTCGGAAAGTTTGTTGAGAAGCAAAAGGTGCCTGAATTGAAAAAGCCGAAGCATAAGCAATTTCAGGAACCGGTTTTGATGAAAGAACAGAAGATTCAACGACATATCAAACTGATGAATATTAGAATGGACGAACAACGTCGACAGCAATCCAAGCAATAGTCGAGGGGGAGTTTGTAGATGCAATTGTGCGACTAGTGCTTCGGATTGATCAATTAATATGTTTTGTGATTTGTCGTTGGTGCGAAGGAGGCTTTTAGAAGGTGCGAAGGAAGAACTTTTGGTCGAATGTGTATAGTGTTTATTGTGTAGCTTGGTTCGACCAGACAGTTTGGGCGAACCTGCACATTCGCATGATCAAAATGGACGAATGTGCAGTCTATAAATAGACAAGCTTGATTTTTGAATGTAACTTTTTGTCATATTATTCCCTCCACTTTCTGATATTCTCTCTAGAAGTTTATTTAGCTCTTTTCACGTTCTCACCCTGTTTGTATTGATCTTTCAACGTGTAATCGAGTTGTTAATTAATGAAAAGCTTTTGAAAATGATGATTTACTTGTTTTGATCTGTTTGACTATCATTTTGTGATTGTTTTAGGGATTCCGCACCTAAAACTAACTTGTTTGATCATTCTTTGTTGTTATACGATCCATTCACGCACATACATGCACTACATATCTTAACCAGCTGTTCTCTTTACTTATGGGTGATCTCATTGCTTATGCCTATTCTTAATGGCACAGTTTTAATTAGTAAGACTTTCCCTTTGGAGAAACTTATAGCTGAAAGTAGTACTTGTATCTTGTTTCCAGACCTTATAAGTATCATCTCTATGGTAATTATTCTTCCTCTTTTAGGTTTAATGGTAGTAAGGTGAATAAGATCAACTTTTCTTGTTTAATGCGTTCTTTTTCCTGTACGTAATTCGCTATCAACCCACTCATTTTCCTTTGATATTTCTGAGTGTTATTAGTTGATTCATAATGCATCTAATCGTACTGATGAAAAAAGTTATTATGCACTAGAAATGTATTGATTTTCATGTGTAACCCTTAGCTTTATGGGTCATGTTATTCAATATTAAGATGTATTCACAGATCCCATTTAACCATAGAGTTAGAATTATTTATTTTATGCTTCTTAGGAATTCGTTATATTCTTTCATTCCATAGATAATACATTAGTCTTAGGAATTTCAGAATCATTAATAGCTCACCTGATATGAATCAGTAAAAGGAGTTCTTAATTACCATAAGAGACATTTTTATTCCACTTATTATGCTTATGTGTTATTCTGTAATACTTTATCAGATATAGCGTATGAATGTCATGTCTTAAGAGGTAACTTGATAAGAACAAAATTTAAGCAAACTCTTCTTAGTTTTTGATAATGAGGGTGGATTACTTAGTTGAGATAGTAATTTATAGAAGAATGTGAGATTAGTTTTGAGTTATGGGTATTGATGTAAGGCAGACTTAGATTATGATCATTATATTAATGAAGGATCATTAATCGTGAGGATCAATTTTGTAATGAAGACGTGATAATATCATAACACCAACATAAGCTACTTAAATAACATGTTCTAGCTTTGGCTATACGCTGTTCATTTAAGTATTAAATTGCCGACAGTGAATGTAACCCATCACCTTTGGGCAGAAGTGAGACATTCAAAGTCCTAATGCAATACGCTCAGTTCACCAACATAATCTGTTACACATCACCTTTGGGCAGAAGTGAAACCTTATGGCACTTATGTGAACGAGCTACAATGCTTAACGAAATCTTTATAACCACCTAATGTGACACATCACCTTTGGGCAGAAGTGACACCTCAAATGTTATTGCAAGTTAAGCAAGATTTAAGTAATGTTTTGATAAAACTGATACGTTATGTTTCGTCAAAACCTTTAAAAAATTAAATGAGATATCCCACGAGAAAATAATGGGTTTCGAAAAATAATGTTTTACGAATATCATGAGGTTCTCAAAACTTTATAAGGTTTTAAAAAAATAATGGTTCTTGAAATATTTAAGTGTTCTCGGAATAATTATTCGTAAGATACCCGAGAACAAGTTAGATTCGTGAACTTGATTTGAACCTAAACTGAGAACTAATTTATTCGGTAAAACCTGATGACCCAGAAAAGACCCTTTAAGTTCGGAAGCTGTGATGGTCGGAAACATCGTTATGGGTCGGAAACCCTCTCATGGGTTCGGAAACAAACTAATGCTCGGAAACAACCCTCTAGCCGGAAACGGTTATAAGGGTCGGACACTTAGATTCGGAAACAGTTTTATGAGGTCAGACAAAGTTATAAGGGTCGGACACTCTAATGTTTCTTTGTGAACAAGTTTTTTGACGAGCTATTTTTGGAACCGATTATATCTCTAATTTTATTAAGATTCTTTTAATCCGGAAACAAGTTATGGGTTAGGAAACCCTTATTTGTTTATTAATCCGGAAATCTTATCATTAAATTTTAAAATTTGATTAGTAAAATTATGGATTATCATTAAAGTTGTTTCCTTATTTTAAGGGATAATCATAAGGTTGTTACATCCCTTGATTTTAGGAAACAACAAATCAATCCTAAAACTAACCAAAACATAAGGAATTTTCGGTTTTTCTAATGAAGTTCTTGAAAAACATCAACCGAAAAAATTAGCTTAAACATAAAAAACATAATATATTATCTGGAATCGAAATCTGATAACATTAAAACTTATTACAGATTTCGAAAAAATAATCATAAACCATGAACTCGGTTAAAATAGAAAAATTATTAACCGAGAATTTTTAATTATTAACCGAAAATTATAGGAGCCCGTAAACACCATTATCGGGTTTTAACATAATTGTTTTCTGATTTTAATTCCAGATCTTAATGGAAAACAATCAAAACTGATTGAGCAACATTGCTCTGATACCACATGTTGATCAGTTTTGACTGTATGTAATGGAAAACATAATAATAATGATACCTGACAGATTGGTGAGACCTGAGACTGATGCTGTAAGCGTATTGGAAGACGGCATCCTTGTCAGTATGGTCGGGTTTCCTTTAGGGTATGCAGTTCTGATGGTTTATGTGTTCTTTAGTTATGAACATATTGATAGAGATGAGGGTGAAAGGGGACGGCTAATAGACATCATGGTGTTATGTTTGTGTCAACCCTAATCTCATAATAACATCTCTATTTATATGTACCCAGGGGACACCCTAATAAGGCATATCTAATGATAGTCCGCCCATCAAAGACATATCTTTTATTGGGCTTAGGATAATATTAATAATTGATCATCATAATATAAATGATTATAATGGCTATCGATAAATATACAAACGTTACGTATATTTATTCCAACATGGTATTCACATTTCATCACACCTATCACACCCAACTCAAGATACTCATTAACCGTAGATGGGTTCTTAAGTCACTCTGGTTGGAGCAGGTGGTTGAGGCATTGCAATCTTGCTAGGCTTTGGTTAGTTGACATTTTTGGCTTAATGCAGATCAATGCTAGGTTTGTAGCAGAAACAGGGTTATGTACTTGATACCAAGGATACACATTTGGAGCGTCACTGGACTGGTGATTGTTGTTGATCTTAGTGTTACAAGGGTGCAAGGAGTGGGTGTGGCAATGCACCTCGGCAACCATCGTTTTCATGTGGCAAGACAATTCCGAAAATTTTATATGTATTGAGCCCCCTAGATTTTACTGAAAATTAAGTTTAAGATCCGTCATTAGATTTGCGAATTATGACTAAAGAGAACTCAAGCTAAGTTAAACGACAAGTTAGAAGACATGATAACTGGAATATGATTGTCTAAAAATAGAAGGCTATAATTGGTGGCTGTCAAATAGGGAGGAAACAAAGGAACATAATATTTGCATTTCTAAATTAACGGGATGATGCTAAAGTCCACCAATCTCGCTGATCCCATATATTTTTCTATCTTTCCTTTTTAACAAATTTATCGCTATGTAATTGTATAAATCCAAAACCAAAGGCAGCCCAAACCATATCTGTCCATCATATACATCAATGGCCACAACCGACTCCTTGGATAACCGTAAGCAGCTTCGTGTTGCGATGTTCCCATGGCTTGCTTTCGGTCATATCATCCCTTTCCTCGAACTCTCCAAATTCCTAGCCGAAAAGGGTCACAAAGTCTCGTTTCTTACGACCACTCGAAACATCCAACGTCTCCCCACCCTCCCTTCCCACGTCTCGTCCCTCATAAATCTAGTTAAACTCAATCTTCCACGTGTTCAAGAGCTGCCCCAAAACGCAGAGGCCACAATGGACGTCAGCACTGATGATATTCCTTACCTCAAGAAGGCGTACGACGGTCTCCAGCCGGAGGTCACTCGGTTTCTTGAGGAAGAGTCTCCAGACTGGATTATTTATGATTTTGCACCCTACTGGTTACCATCCATCGCGGCTGGCCTTGGAATCTCGCGAGCGGTCTTCATCATTGTCAACGCATGGTTCGTCGCTTTTGCAGGATCGTCGCCAGATAACTTGATGAATAATTCGGATGGTCGAAAAACGGCTGAGGATTTCTTGACACCGCCGAAGTGGGTTCCTTTTCCGACCAAACTATGCTACCGGAAACATGAGGCAAATTGGATTGTGGACAGTCTTTCTGTTAATGCGTCGGGTGTTTCGGATTTGTGTCGTTCGGGAATGGTTCTGAAGGGATCTGAATGTATGTTTATAAGACATTCCTATGAGTTCGAACCTCAATGGCTAACTCTTTTAGAGAAGCTAAACCAATTACCGGTGGTACCCGTGGGGTTAATGCCACCCGAAATACCCACCAATGTTGGCGTAGAGAAAGATGACACGTGGATGACAGTCAAGGCGTGGCTGGACAGTCAGCAAAAGGGTCGTGTGGTGTACGTGGCATTAGGAAGTGAGGTTATGGTGAGCAAACGCGAGGTGGCTGATTTAGCTTTGGGTCTCGAGCTTTCTGGGTTGCCATTCTTTTGGGTCCTTAGAAAACCTGCAGGTTCCACCGAGTCAAACTCGGTAGAGTTGCCAAACGGGTTCTTGGAACGAACTCGTGACCGTGGGGTGGTGTGGACGAGTTGGGCACCTCAGTTACAAATACTGAGCCATGAGTCGGTGGGTGGTTTCTTGACTCACTGTGGTTGGAGTTCAATTGTGGAAGGGCTAATGTTTGGTCACCCTCTAATAATGCTACCGTTTTTGGTGGACCAAGGTCTAAATGCTCGAATACTGGTGGACAAACAGGTGGGAGTCGAGGTACCAAGAAATGAAGAAGATGGCTCCTTCACCAAGGAATCAGTGGCTAGATCACTGAGGTCCGTTGTAGTCGACGATGAAGGGAAGATCTACAAGACGAATGCGAAAGGGCTGAGTCAAATATTCGGCGACACTAAGCTAGAAGAAAGGTATATAAACCAGTTCATAGACTATTTGGAAAAGAAGAGGCGTGTGGTTTCTATCAACAATGAGACTTAAGCATATGTAGTAAGTGACTTTTTGAGTTTGTTTACATAATCAAATGTTGTTTGGAATAATTGAAGTATCTAGTTTTGCATGTTCTAAACATGGGCTTAGCATTAAGTATCTAGTTTTGCATGTTTGAAACATGGGCGTAGCATTTAAGGGGCGGCCGACCCCACGAATTTTCGCTCAGAAGTTTCTAGTATATAGTCTTCGTATGGATTTTTTTAGTATATACGGTTTTGAACCCCGTTTTAAAAAATAATTATATAAACCTCCTGAAGGCATAATATATCAGGAGACCACAAACGGAGCTCAAAGAGGATATTACAAGTAAACATTGATTTTGTTAGATAACCAACTGATTTAGAATGAAGCTTGAAATCAGAGAAGACCAATAAAAACATATATCACTAAATATTTTTGTTAAAATAAATGAAAATTTACCCCTAGTGTGTTAGACGAACTAACTTCTGAATGGTTATAAAAGTGGTTTATGCTCTAATATTATTGATGAATATGGACAAGAATACAATGCCCTATATATAGGGGAAATAATACAAGATAATAATGGAATAGATCTCTATCTCTTTATCTAATAAGTCTATACATATCTATTCTAAATATAAGGTAATATTATTATGCTAAGACCCCCCCTCAGTTTGATCGGGCGCGAAGCAGACGGTTAAAATAGACCGAAAAGATTGAAACATCTCACGAGAGAGTCCCTTTGTAAAGATGTTAGCATACTGTGAGGATGAAGGAACATGCAATACACGAATATGACCAATGCGAACCTTCTCACGAACAAAATGAATGTCGATCTCCACATGCTTGGTTCGTTGATGCTGAACTGGATTGTTGGACAAATAGACGGCAGACACATTATCACAATAGACCACCGAGGCCTGCCGAAGAGGGACATGAAGCTCAAGCAAAAGGTTGCGTAACCAAGTGGCATCTGCACCGGCGTTGGCTACACCGTGATATTCGGCCTCCGCACTAGACCTAGAAACCGTGGGCTGACGTTTTGACGACCATGAGAGTAAGTTATCCCTAAGAAAAACAAAATAACCACTTGTAGAACAGCGGGAGTCAGGGCAACCGCCCCAGTCAGCATCAGAGTATGCCACAAGAGAGTTTACAAAAGACTTAATAATCCGAATACCATAGTGAATAGTGCCTTGTAAATATCTAATAATTCGTTTCATAAACGAAAAATGTGAGTCACGAGGCTCATGCATGAAGAGACACACCTGTTGAACAGCATATGAAATGTCCGGTCGAGTGAAAGTAAGATACTGTAGTGCTCCTGCCAGACTACGGTATAAAGTGGGGTCATGAAAAAAAGAGCCATCTGTGGCACTCAACTTAGCCGATAAATCGACCGGTGTGGTGCAGGCTTACAGGATGTCATGGATGCCCGTTTAATGATATCCTTGTTGTATTGCGATTGAGACAAAAAGAGACCATTCGACTGATGAGCCACCATGATACCCAAAAAATGATGTAGACGGCCAAGATCCGTCATGGCAAACTCTCGAGAGAGCGCACTAATAATCTCCTGTAAGAAGGCATCCGTGGATGCAGTAAGAATAATATCATCAACGTAAAGCAACAGATAAGCGGTATGTGGACCCTTGTTAAAAATAAATAACGATGTGTCGCAGGCACTGCTCCTGAAACCCTGTGACATAATGTAAGTGGCAAAGTGAGTATACCATGCGCGTGGAGCCTGTTTCAACCCGTATAAGGATTTCTTCAGGCGACACACGAAGTGTGGAAATTGTTTATCAACGAATCCAGGGGCTGGTGCATGAAAACTGTCTGCTGCAAATTGCCATGTAAAAAGGCGTTCTTGACGTCCAACTGATGAACTGGCCAAGAGCGCGAAACAGCCAAAGATAAGACCGTATGAACGGTTGTTGTTTAACAACCGGGCTAAATGTGTCCTCACAATCAATCCCCACAGTCTGTGACTTACCATTTACCACCAAACACGCTTTATAGCGCTCCAAAGACCCCTCTGATTTAAATTTGTGCGAAAAAGCCACATACATCAATAACTGGACGGTCAGTGGGTCTGGGTACGAAATCCCATGTGTCATTTTCCTACAACGCATTAAATTCAGCCTGCATGGCATGTGTCCAATGTGGGTCCGAAAAGACTTTTGTGTATGTGGTTGGGATGGGAGAGATGGTCTGAGTATGTAGGTTTAGGGGAATATGTGGTTTTAATGAGCTGGTATTGGATCGGGTGGCCATAGGGTGGAGATTTATTGAAGAGGAAGGTGGGACGGACGAAGTCGGAATAGGTGTAGTAAAAAAAGGACAACATGGGGTTTGATTGAAAAAAAGAAGGTTTAGGGATTAGGGTTAGAGCCGTAGCTCTGATACCATAAAAGTGGTTTATGGTCTAATATTATTGATGAATATGAACAAGAATACTGTTAGTGCATGATATCCCTAGGCTAGTATATATGTTGTTTGGATGAGTTTCGGGGTGTTTGGAGACGTTTATACGCGTTTTTGGGTGTGATTAAGGCTATAGGCGATTAGAGTATGGTGATAGGCGAATAGACCCTATTCGCCATTACTGTTCTAGCGATTAGGGGTTCCCTATAGGCAATTAAGGCTCAATCGCCTATAGTTACATGTCTTATAGCCCCTACTCGCCTATACTGACCTGTACGAGTACGGGAGGTATAAATAGGCCCAATCATTGCCCTAATCATGAGTTCTTGCCACACACACTCTCCAAACACCCTGCCCAGGTCTAAGATTGCTTGGTTGGATCATTGTAACACTCGTGCTCTGTTTTAATGATATAAACGTTAATCTTTTGACCCGTTTGTGTGTTGTAATTGCTCGTTTATCATTGTTTCAAGTTTGTTTATGTTATTAAAGCATATTCAAGGGATTTCGCACCTTGAATATAACCCTCGTGATTGTCGGTTGACACGTTCGTCGATCCTACAAGTGGTATCAGAGCTAATTCTCTTTGAGAATAGGGTTTTGGCATTTATGAATCTTTTTGCTCTTTTAGGATCCCCGGACATCTCCTGATCAGAATTTATTCTATTTTTTTGTTTTGTTTTTTTTTCAGGAAACGACATAGAGGTGTCTCAGTTGTAGGCTTCGAACCCAACATACGACACATGTGCCACTCCTATGTATTCTGAGAGACGTCCAGTTCACCCCGGATGTACCAACCTCTTAAAGACCATGAAACCTTGGATTTTGGCATGCTATCACACGAGATTTCGGTACCAAAACCATATGCCAACGCACGTTGATCCACACCTGTTTCAATTGATTTAGGTTTATATCACCGTGCCGAACTTGGAAATGATTTTGAGCCTACTGACACATCATTGTAGAGGCTACTTATCAGTTCCAATATTTTTAAGATGATAAGAGTCCAGACAGTCCAACTGATGGGTTAATATCATCTTCCCTATTTCACCAAAGAAACTCATTTTTGCAATTTTTCAATTTTTTTTTGATTTTGGGATTTTCTCATTTTTTTTTTGAATTTTTGCATTTTCTGATGTTTTTGTATTTTTCTGAATTTTCTCCCCCCTAAAAATCTAAAAATTTGCGAAAAGACAATATCTTTGGATTTTTCTGAGTTTTGAAGAAAAAATATTTACAAAAACGATTACCGATGAGGATCTAATCCCGCTTTACTTTAATGCCGTTTAACATTAACAGGTACTCAAAATGAGGACCGTCAAAAGCTTTGGTGAATAAATCGGCACGTTGGTAATTCGTGTGGATTTTGACCATATCGATAAGTTTCTTTGGTGAGTAATCATCTGCAGAAAACGAGGGTAGACGATGAAAGAGGTCTTTGTCGCCTTCTGCAATATGATCTCCTTTAGATGATGTAGGATCATTTTGGAAAAGTTGAACGGCTTGTTGAGAGTCAAGGCGACTATCGCTGAAGCCAACGTATCCCTGATAGCATCAAAAGTTCCTCTCCTCGGACCAATACACTTCAAGAGACTTACAGGTGTCGAAGCCAAGAACAGCGAGCTTCAACTTGCAAATGTGAACAATGAATGCAGAATCACCAGATTCAAGAAGGAAAACACAGAACTGAGAACTAGGTTAAACGAGTTAACTAGAACTCAACCTAGACTCACTGGTGGTGCAAGTTCAGAAGCTGGTGTTAGTGCTGGTGATGATGATGATGAAGAAAGTAATGATGAAGAAGATGATGACGAGGACGATGATGATGATGAATCGGATGATGGTGATGATGATACTGGTAAAGGTGGTGATGGTGGTGATCTTGGAGCCACAGGCAGTGGCGGATCATCAGCTGGATCTGGGTCGAGACGTACTAAGAAAGGTCATGACAGACAAGGCAAGGATCCCGCAGCAAGTTCTTCTGCTCAAGGGGAGCCTGGTCCCGTGAAAAGCAAGATTCAGCAACTACGGGATGCTATGAGGAAAGCCGTAGTTCCAGTAGAGTATGTTGAGCCCTTGAACCGTTATTTTGCGTATGATGACGAAGGCAACCTACTCCCTACTCCTGCTATTCCTCTATCTGATGACATGAAAGAGGTGTATGGACACGCACATGGAGAATCTTTCGGTGCAAGTCAAAGTCCTCTACCAGAGATGCATCCAGAAAACAACGAGGTTAATTTGGAAGAAGGAACCAGTGTGCCAACTCCGGAATACGTGGTTGTTCATTCGGGCACTGGGATTCCTAATATTTCTGAGGAATGATCCATGAGGCTGAAGAAAAGCTCAAGTCTAATCCTACTCCTGTTCCTGATAAGGTGAAAGAAAGACACGAAAAGATCAGGCAGAAATATCCAAATTGGTTTCCATCAGCTGAAGAGGAAAAGAAGAAGAAGGGTCCAGTACAAGCTTCTATCTTCAAGAAACGTCTGTCTAAGATGTCGGGAGACGTTATCAGTTGGGCATATGTGGAGAAGAAGAAGATGTTGGGCGTAAAATGGGAAGAAGGTCTGTTATACTTCAGTCCTTACCGGAATGTCCTCAGTCTCCCCTTCTGGTATATCCGAGATCTTATCAGACTAGATTTTCCTCTATACTATAAGAAAGAATCCAGCCTAGATACTTTTTACAACCTTCTAGCTGAAGAGAGCCGAACTGAATGGAAGTCCTTTAAACCTCAGTATCCCAAGTCGTACAAAACAGACAAGATTCATCCATTCACCAAAAGTCCTATTTGGGAACACAAGATCAAGCCACCGAACTGTGTTTCGAAGATTCCAATTGTCCTGGTTGAGCAAGACTTCTCCTCTAAGTTCTAATACTGGCACTATGATGCAGTTACTACTGAGGCAGTGATCGTCTTGAGCAACTCTCCTAAACCTTGCAGAAAGATCAGAATTTGGGACCCGATGTGGCTTATCAACTGTTCTGAAAAAGATGTGGAGACACTGTTCCTGTATCACATTCAAAACTTGAAGGCCAAAGCTGATCATGCCTTGAAGTATCAGAGGGTGATTCGATTTTGCCACGGCAACAAAGTTCATGCTGGATGCAACTGGTCGAGACTTTCAAGGATCAGGACGATGTCGATTTGATGAGAAGACTGAAGATGTTGCTTGTTATGTTATGTTATGTTTGTTTTCAAATTTTTGAGTCTGTAAAGTTATTGTGTTTTGTTATAAACGATGTCTTTTGAAGTCTTTGTACGTATACTAGCCTGGCCCAAGGGGGAGTCTGTTAGTGCATGATGTCCCTAGGCTAGTATATATGTTGTTTGGACGAGTTTCGGGGTGTTTGGAGACGTTTATACGCGTTTTTGGGTGTGATTAAGGCTAGAGGCGATTAGAGTATGGTGATAGGCGAATAGACCCTATTCACCATTACTGTTCTAGCGATTAGGGGTTCCCTATAGGCGATTAAGGCTCAATCGCCTATAGTTACATGTCTTATAGCCCCTACTCGCCTATACTGACCTGTACGAGTACGGGAGGTATAAATAGGCCCAATCATTGCCCTAATCATGAGTTCTTGCCACACACACTCTCCAAACACCCTGCCCAGGTCTGAGATTGCTTGGTTTGATCATTGTAACACCCGTGCTCTGTTTTAATGATATAAACGTTAATCTTTTGACCCGTTTGTGTGTTGTAATTGCTCGTTTATCATTGTTTCAAGTTTGTTTATGTTATTAAAGCATATTCATGGATTCCGCACCTTGAATATAACCCTCGTGATTGTCGGTTGACACGTTCGTGGATCCTACAAATACAATGCCCTATATATAGGGGAAATAATACAAGATAATAATGGAATAGATCTCTATCTCTTTATCTAATAACTCTATACATATCTCTTCTAAATAAGGTGATATTATTATGCTAAGAGGTTATATATCGACATGATTCACTCCCTTGGTTGTCGCAATATTATTTACAATACTGACCTGGTTTGTACAAAATTCAATAAAAAACATACGCTTAAGTTAGCAATATAACATAATTAATAACAGCAAATAAAAGAATTATACCTGCTCAATTAATGTACGAAAATAAACATAAATTGCTGAATACAAGAGACAGATGCATAGATAAGTTCCTTTTCTTGACCAATTTGATATGCATGTTAAGTTAGTCACTAAAGAAGCCAGCGCAACTGATACAGTTTTCATTTCATCTGTTGTTGATCAAAAAAACCATACATATATCGACATCAAGCTTAAGGTAAAACATATCCAAACCCATGTCAAGCAGGTGCTGAATGTTGATGTTTCGTATTCCAAGGCGTGGCGAGCAAGAAGAAAGGCTATAGAAACTATCTATGGTGACTGGGACAACAATTTTAAGGAGCTACCCACATATCTTATGCGGCTGCAGACGAGGAACCCATGCACCGTTGTTACGTTCTTTAATCATCCGAACAGAGATCCGAATTACCCCACGTTTAAATATATTTTTTGGGCGTTCGGTCCTTCTATCCGTGCTTTCCATCGATGCATGCCTGTCATTTCGGTGGACGCGACTCATCTGAAAGGACCCTACCGAGGTAAGCTGATGCTTGCGGTAACAAAAAATGCAAACAACTACATCCTGCCTGTGGCGTATGCCGTCGTTGACGAAGAGACTGTACACAATTGGTGTTGGTTTTTCCAAAACCTTTCTGAATACGTTACCCTTAATAGCATGGGGCCTTTGTGTGTGATATCAGATAGACACAATGGCATAATTAATGCTATGGAAAACCTTCCACAGTGGAAGGAACCCAACGCCTACCATCGTTACTGTCTTCGTCACATCAGAAGCAATTTCAGCGGGAGGTTCCGGAACAAAACCCTACGGAAACTGTGTTGGTCTATTGGTAGCACATCTCAGCACGTAAAGTATCGGTGGGCTGTTAGCGAAATGAGGCTGAAAAATCAAGAGGCATGGGACTACCTTAACAACATTGATAAGACTAAGTGGACTGTTTATCGTGATAAAGAGCATCGTCGATGGGGTAACCTAACGACCAACATTTCGGAGTCCATGAACAACGTCTTGCGTGAAGCGCGACTACTGCCTATCACAGCTCTGATTCACTACACCTTTCTCAGAGACGTCGAACAATATGTTAAGCACACTCAAATTTCGAGCAGTTGCAACACCCCTCTACCCCCTCACATATGGAGCAGGTATGAGAGCCTTTTGGGAGTTGCTATGCAGCATGAAGTGACGATGTACGATGCGAATGCGATAAGGTGCAATGTTCTTTCAAGGGTTGAGACAAATGACCGGGGCGGAAATGACTACACCGTTGAGTACAAAAAAAAGGTATGCTCGTGTGGCAAATGGCAAATGCAAAGATTTCCATGTTCACATGCAATTGCTGTTTGCAATTGGTTGGGTAAAAGCCCTCACAGTATTACTAGTTGGAAATTCCACACAGAATCGTACGTTCAGCAGTACAACAGTCATTTCTACACCTTGGGCCATAAGTCTGAATGGCCGGCGGCAGAGTGGACAGTTCAAGGGGACCCGTCGATGATTACTACACATCGAGGCAGAGTATGTCAGAGAAGACTACAAAATGAGATGGATGTGAATTATGACGATCGCCCTAGGCGTCATGCATGCACTCGATGTGGAGAAACAGGCCATAACAGGAAGAGTTGTGGAAATGCAAGGCGTCAACGAAATCAGTGAATGACACTACATGGTTGTGTCAGTCGTATCATCACTGTCATCTTTTTTAGGTTGTTTAGTTTGCATTATCTGTATCGTCAATCACCCTTTGCTTTCATGGATGAGTTGGGTGACTCATCTCATCATGTTCTGTACGAGCTTTATTTAGTAATGGCAGCCTTATTATCTTACTGTTAATTTTAATACTACTAGTATTAAGACTAGACAGTTTCTAAAATAAAAGTAAATACATGTAATAATGATAGATTTATTTAAAAGAAATAATACAAATTTATTTAACAACTATTTTTCCAAGCTACTCAATCAAACTATACAATCTACCGAGTTACAAGACAATCTATTTCCGAGATCACCAATTCCAATATTCTACCACCGTTTCTTGTTGCAGAGTTCATTAAGTTTCTGTTTCGCACCTTCCATCTCCATTGCTTCATTGAAATCAACAATTGCTTTATTGAAGTCAACAATAGCTTGTGGACCCAGAAACTCATTTTTCCAGTCTCCGGCAACTCAGGACCGCATTCAGATTCAAACCCATCTGAATGCGACAGGGGAAGATCAATCAATATGTTGAACATTGGTACCAAATCTAAAGGTACCCAATGATCAACCCAGGCTGCCATACCAAAGTAGCACGATGAAGAATCTCAAATTCCTATATCGCCGACGTCGCTAATCACCGACCGTGATTCTTCAACATCGGATGGCCTTGCGCTACAGGGTTTGCCTGGAAGGTTGTCCCCTCTAAAGAGTCTGTCGCCATGAATGGGGGTGGTACACTGGAGATTGAGACCACCACCGACAACCGACTCTCTAATATTATAAACTACAAAGACAATGTTGCATTCTACACGTGTTATACCACGTGTGGATGTAACATCGATCCAAGTAGTTTCATGTGGATGTAACACCGATCCAACGACACCGCTTTCTTGGACTCCAGGAAAGCGACGCCAAGCAGGTGATGAAACAGCAGACGATGCTGTTAAGCATGGCTCATCCCCGCCCAAAACTGTTAAAACTCCATCTGGACGTAACATCGACCCAATATCAATAAAAAACCGTACCCTCCAGAACAATTGCGGGAAAAGTATTATATCTCATATGGTATTTTGTTTAGTTTTCTACAATTGTGTTGTAAATGGGATTGAGAGAATGTGTTGTGTTGTAAAATTGTGGGATTAAGATGAGGGATTGAGAGAATGGTAAGGTGGACGTAGAGTATTTATAGGTTTGATGCCTTACAACCATTTGGCGGCATCAAGGTGATGCCTTAATCTAATATGGCGGCATCAATGCCTTATAACCATTTGGCGGCATCAAAGGGAATACATGAAACCAAATGGCGGCATCAAGGAATACATGAAATCAAATGGCGGCATCACTGTTTTACTTGCAGAATCTTGCATGATACCGCCATTTGATATAGAGTCATCACCATTTTTGGTTTTTTTTCCCAATGCCCCCTAAATGTAATTTGTAAAATCATATCTCAACCATTTATGCAAAGGATTCTACATATATCCTCCCCAGCAACAATTTCATCACCTTCTACTTCAAATCCACCTTCTTTTGCAGTTCTTTTGAGATTTAGCCACAACTCTTTTCCTTTTTTTAATCCCCTTAACATCCTACAAAATTCACCATATAACAATTTATGAGAGCTTAAGTGACTCATTAGTGGTCAGTGTTGTACCAACTTCCAAGAAATAACAATCTATGACCAAATTAATCAAAACATTATATGTAAGTCTCTATACAAAAGGCAACATACTTGAGTACACTACAAATATAGTAGGTTAAAAAATCAAATCTTTCCATTGTTACATGTTTGTTTTTGCGAGCTGCATTACTGTTTTGTAGCCATGTTACACCGTTCGTCAACAAAGTAAGCAGCCAAAGAAACAAAAAACAAATAAACTCCAAAACTTTTCATCCACATGAAAACCACTGCACAAAGCAAATCAAAAACCATATGTTCATCAAAAATAAATTAAAAAAAATCAAATTAAAATATATTTGATATGCACAATAACAAAATTAAAGAGACTACACCATGTAAAGAACATCTTTATCTTTTTCTTTAAACAAAAAACCAATTTGATACAACCATTTTCCTTTGCCAGGTTAATATAAATACGATAAGTATATATTAAATCACTTGTGAAGTCACGTTGTAACCTGACCAGAAGAGGCCGAAGATGCAGAAGAGGTGATTTGGGAAAAATCGGCAATTGCAGAATGATTTAACCCACTTTCTAGAGATCTATTGCTAGCAGCAGAGGAGTCAGCAGGCTCTTCATTTTTGTTTGAGTCAGCAATTGGGATTATCCGCAAGTACGAAGATGGATGTATATGCGCAACAGGAGAACCCATTGGCTTACCATTCTCAACTGCTTTAACGTATTTTCTTCACCACCGAACCTGCGACTTCAACCAACGGGAACCACAAAACACTATTATCGTTAAAAAATGACTGTACTTATTAATTTTCGGAATCAATAAAAAAATAATAATGAGGAAAACTGGGTAAAGAATGAAAACAGATAAGAGTTAACAATTGTACTACAAGAAAACTCACCGGACATGCCAACGTTGAGGCAACCATCGATAAATTAACACAAAAAGCCTAAATTAAGACAAACAAACCATCAATAGGAACATGAAGTGAATTTGATCTACTCGAAAAGCCTAAGTTAACAAAAAAGAAACAAACCATCAAAATCGTTTATACAACAGCACAAATGACGTAAATCACACTCCAAAGCACCATATAAAAGCCAATTAGAAGTCATCTAATCAATAAAAATTGGGGGTAATATTAGGGCAACATTAATGTACCTTCAACAACCAGCAGCACTATTTTGAGGCGCAACAGATGGTGGTCGTGGGTGTAATCCATCGGCAGTGGCTAGTGATAGCAGGGATCGGATGTTTGTGATGGTTGGTGGCCGGAAGGTGATGGTGGTGATCTACAGTGGGGATGATGGTGGTTAGGTGGTTATGCGGCAGTAGTGAGGTGGTTGTGGGTGGTAAGTTTGAAACAGGGGGCAGTGGGCTTGTGTTCCCGGTTGCAGTTGAGCGGATGAGGGTGGTGGTTGTCGCCATAGTTAATTTGGCTATGAATAACATTGGATTAATTGAATGGGGATGAGGTTATATAACCTTCACATACCAGGAGGGAAAAATGTGGAGGAGGAAAAAATGGGTAACGTGGTGCTAAGATTAAGGAGAGGAGTTGGACGGGAATAGTTATTTGGTAACCGCTCAAAAAGTTAAAACCGCCTAATTTAAAGGGTTAGGATTGTACGAAATTCTGATCTGACGGTCAGATTTAAATAAAAAACGGTTAACAATTATCGGCGTCAATATTATATATAATGTAAAGCTCAAATCCTAAAGGCCTAAGCCCAACAACTACATGAGCGGCATAGTAGATTCAATGAGCAAACGATGAAGTTGTTATCTCTTAGCTACTCGAGCTCGGCTTGGCAAAAAGCTCCAAACGAGTCGAGCCTCATCGAACCTGAGTTTGAGCTTAAAACAAAGCTCGTTTACTAATCGAGCCTCAGCTCAGCCTAGCATGTGAAACTCGCCAGGCTCGTCGAGCCTAAGTGTAATATTAGGTTTATTAATATTTAATAATATTTACCCCCTCATTTAAGCTTGTTTACTAAACGAGCCTGAGCCGAACTTCATTTGTTGAGCTCCAAACCTATTATTTATATTACTTTTATTTAAAATATTAACTAATAGATGGTAAACGAGCCAAACTTGAGCTCTCATAAGTTTTTCGAGCTTGAGCCTGGTCGAGCTCGGGCTTAGCTCAACTCGTTTGCATCCCTATCAATAATTGAAGAATTCAAAAATCATAAAGGTCGATGGCCTGAACTATAATTCTTCATTTAGATACCAACCCTTTGTCTCCTTTTTAATGTTTTAGTGACTTTGTTCAATTGTTTGTTTAACAATGCTTAAAACTTTGATATTTATTGTATTTAATATTTGACCTGACCTGACCCGAATTGAATCACGTACCCGAACATATCACCCGAACCATAGCCACAGAAAATTTTTTTAGGTCTCGCCACGTGACCCCTGACTTCCGACCCCGCGGTCCAAATTCTCAAGCTTCGCCATCGGTTCGAAATAACATGTTTGTCATGTTGAATCGTCATGTTCAAATATTTTTTGTGTTGTAATTTGAGAAAAAACAAAATGGTTTGTGTTTTAGGATTACATTGCTCTTTAATTTGAACTAGTAGGTATCCTCGCGCTTCGCACGAGAATTTGTTGGTTCGTTACCCACACTCGTTATACCAATGGAAAGAAAACCCTCGAGACTTGATCAAATTTAGTTAAAATATAGATGGGAACCTTTATTTTCAGAAACTACTAAGCCTTCATGACATTTAGACTTTATCAAATTAAAAAGATAACAAAAGTCTACTTATTATATTATCTATGCTATGCTATTACTCAGCTTTAAGGAAAGTTTATTAACAAATTGAGATTTGAAAATAGTACAGTAGTACATGTAATACCCTCCCTAGTCTCTTTTGTCACCACATAATAACCACCACTACTGGCGCACCACAAGTTTTTGAGAGCACAATCCCTTGTTGTCTCTAGTATGGTCATGTGGGGTGCATTACACCTAATACAATCAATTTTTAGGATTTGGAAGTTAATTTCTTTAAGTCTTCATATAGATTTCCCATGATTTATTAATAGGGAAAATCATCAAAATGGACAATTGACCAACAAAAAAAAGCCAAAATGAACATCTGATGTGTCAATACATTAGGGACCGACTATTCTTTACGTCTACCAATTAGATGATTACACGTGTAAAGTTTTCAAACGCCTTGATTTTCAAGGCCCGAGAGTCTATACTTTAGAAGTGTTTAATGTTTCGGTCACCACTGACGACCTTGCATATGTTTTGGAAAATGCTACTAGATATGCACTCCCCTTAGCATGGTCATCCAGTGGTAGGTGGAAGTTATTTATAATTGTTATGTAAGGCCATCAGTGATCACTAGAAGCTAAAATATTAAAAGCTACATTGTAGCTAGGTGTCTGTGTTGCCACTTGGGCTATAGCCTAAGGGTAACACCGAAGGTGTGTGGCGGGAGAAACCAGGGTTTGAACCTGGTGCAAGGTGAAAGTTAATAATGGTGTGAAAGTTTAGCCGTTAAAAAAACTAGCTGTCTTTGTTCTAAGAGTTCCCTTGTTGTCTCTAGTATGGTCATGTGGTGTGCATTACCTAATTCAATCAATTTTTAGGAATTGGAAGTTAATTTCTTTAAGTCTTCATATAGATTTCCC
Organism: Ambrosia trifida; assembly: GCA_028751855.1. NCBI lineage: Eukaryota > Viridiplantae > Streptophyta > Magnoliopsida > Asterales > Asteraceae > Ambrosia > Ambrosia trifida. The sequence continues at coordinate 213,549,560 of CM054122.1, read as the reverse complement.
ATGATTTCTTAATAAGGAAAATCATCAAAATGCACAATTGACCAAGAAAAAAAAAAGCCAAAATGAACATATGATGTGTCAATACATTACGTACCGACTATTCTTTGCGTCTACCAATTAGATGATTACACGTGTAAAGTTTCAAACGCCTTGATTTTCAAGGGCTGAGCGTCTATACTTTAGACTCGTGACTGTTATTTAGACGCATAAGATCCCAACCTTGTTCTCAGACACCTTTAATTTTAAGGTTGGGCCTTATGCGTCAAAAGAACAGCTCGAGTCTAAAGTGTAGACGCAAAGACCTTAAAAATCAAGGCGTCTAAGAACTTTACACGTGTAATCAACTAATTGGTAGACACGGATAATGGTTGATCCCTAATGGATAGACGCATCAGATGTTCATTTTGACTTTTTGTGTTGACACATCAAATGTTTATTTTGGCTTTTTGTGTTGGTAAATTAGTCATTCTCTTGATTTTCCTTTCTTATTACTGGTGGTAGTCTAATGAAAGTGATCCAAATAACATGCATGTGCATGGCAACGACTATATTTGATGTCTCATTAAATGGCATGGTCAAGACTATTATCCGATATAATAGATACTACAAACTTATCGGCTCAATTCTCTGAACTTTGAATTGTATAGTCAAAGTCAGCAGTCAAACATATTCATTGTATAATCAAAGTCAGCAGTCAAACATATTCATTAGTCAAAGTCAGCAGTTAAACATATTTATTGTAATCATTGTATAGGACTTGTATTGTAACTATATAAGAGACTGAAATGAGAATGAGAAGGGAGAGTTGACATTCTTACCTTTCTATACGATAACTTAGTTGATTTAGGGTATGTTTGGCAAAATTAGCTGGAGGCTGGTGGCTGAAAGCCGGTAGATGGAAGCTTTTTAAATATATTTTGGTGTTTGGCAGAGTAGCTGGAGCTTTTAATAAAATGTATAAAATGACTAAAATGGGCATAATTAAAAGCTTGTAAAGAAGGTTTTTATTTTATTTTTAAAATAGAATGGGTATTTGTGTCATTTACTAATTAAAAGCTTGTAGCTAGTAGAGCTTTTTTTAAAAGCTACTACTAGTAGCTTTTCATTGTAGAGCTTTTTCTCTAACCTAAAAGCTTCCAGTCCCTTCAACCAAACAAAGCTTTTTATTAAGTAGGAGTTTTTTCTTAAAAGCTTGAAGCTTAAAGCTCCTAAAAGCTCTTAAAAGCTCCTTACCAAACATACCCTTAGTCTTTTGCATTTGAAAAAAAATTGTTAGGTAGTTCTATTTTTAAGCATATGTACTTTACTTGTTTTGTTATATAAGCCTTGTAATCTGTTGTGATTATCATCACTTTCATTATTCAATCAATAATAAACATCAAGAGTCTTGGCAATATTTCTGTGTTTTCATAGTTCTGAAACCATCATAGTCTGCATGTCAACAACAAATTAATATTGTAATGATTTTAATAAAACTAGAGGTATGTTATTTACACAAGAACAAAAAGTAGTTTTGCACAACTCTCTACGGTCCGTAGAGGTCTCTACGGGCCGTAGAGGGTGTCAGTGTAATAAATGAGGACACCCTCTATAGGGCGATGTGCTGGATGATTGCTGGCCAAAAGGATATCTTTCGCCAGCTGGGCATGCAGACTCGTGTCCCACCGATTATAGGGCCCATCACGCAGCAGACCCCGCATGAGGCCGGTACGTCCTCGCAACAGGCTGGGATGTCCTCGCAGCAGCCCCCGTTTGATGATTCACAGTTTTATTAGTTTTATCTTTTGTGATCATATTTTGTAAACGTTTCAAACAATTTCTACTTTGAATTTACTTATTTAAACTCTAATTATGTTAATTAATGTTTATTTTTACCTGTTTGATTATATAAATGCTTGTGTTAACGTTTACACGCTTATCGGGACGAAATTAGTAAAAACAACACGTTTTCTAATTATAGTTACATAGTAAAAATAAATAAACAATTAAAATGTGTTAAAAAAAATAAAAAAAACCTCTACGGGCCGTAGAGGTTGTCTAATATTTGCATATGTTATATTTATTTTTTTCAATATAGAAACCAGCGAACTGGTAGCCCAGATGGTTCCCATATTTGCAATAAGACTTGTGTGTGTTTGTGTGATAATATGACCAAGATCGAACCTCGTCCCAAACGTTTTTTTGTGTTTTTTTGGGTCTACGGGCAGTAGAGGTCTCTACGGGCCGTAAGCAAAAATTATTCATTCATCCCACCCTTATTGATTGCCAAAATTAATCAGACTAATTCTACGAGCCGTAGAGCCCTCTACGACCCGTAGGTAATGATTACAATGATTGCCAATCATACAATCATTGGCAATGATTACCTACGGGCCGTAGAGGGCTCTACGGCTTGTAGAATGTTCAAAAAATGAGCCCTACGGGCTGTAGAGCCCTCTACGACCCGTATATGGTTGTGTGAATAAAATTTTGCATTGTGTGAATAACCGGAGCCTAAAACTAAGCGTTCGTCATTCAACTACTCCTTCCTTTTTTTTGAACGGCTTCAACTACTAAATGATAAATATATAATAGGAAGAAAATTGTAAATTAAGAACAACTAGTAGAATTCCCCCGCGTTGCGGGGCGGGGGCATAAAAACGTGCTACCAGCATTGTACCATTACCATCACACCATAAGGGGTGGGACGCTTAGAGGAATGTTTTTGGTTTCACTAGAAAAAGAAAATGTCGTTTTGATAAAATATGTTACATTGAAATATAACAATCTCATAGAATAATTGTGTTTTGTTCTTTATCGCTAAAAATAACTTTAAATATATGTGTGTATTTAATCATGTTTTTTTTTGGTTAGTCAGAAGCTCGTTATTTTTAATTATATGTGTTAAAAGATTAGAAAATATGATAAGTAAAAATTATAAATAAGAAATAAGAAAAGGAAAAGATAAAAAAAATGACATAATACTATAAAAAAATGCCATTTAGTGACATACAAAAAGTGCCACAAAAAAACAAAAAAGTGCTACTAAAGGGACTTGAAGGAATGTGCGGCACACAAAAAAAGTGTCACTAGAAGTGCTGACGCTAAAGCCTTTTAGTGACACATTTTCATTCTATCACACAAAGTTATGTTGGCTTTTAGTGACACTTGTTTTTTGCCACAATATAAAAAAAGACTTTTGTGACACATATTTTGTGCCATTAAAAAGTAATCATATTTATATATTTATACTAGTTTTAATGACACTTTTTTTTTGCCACAATATAAAAAAAGACTTTTGTGACACATATTTTGTGTCTTTAAAAAGTAATCCTATTTACATATTTATACTAGTTTTAATGACACTTTTTTTTGCCACAATATAAAAAAGACTTATGACACAAATTTTGTGTTATTAAAAAGTAATATCAGTTAGATTTCAATACTAGTTTTAGTGGCATTTTTTTGTCACAATATAAAAACTTTTGTGGTACAAATTTTGTGTTGGTGAAAACCATTTCTAGTTATATATATATGTACTATTTGTAGTGGCACATAATTTTGCCATAAATCAAATTATATACAATATAAAATATAAATAAATGTTCAGTAAAATTGTATATGTAAAAATTATCATAATATACTTCAATAAAAATTCAATCCGAAACATATTTCAAATGTTAGCAAAACATTATGTAATAAATAACATATTCCAAATCCTTGCACGACGAATCTAAACATTTTTTTAGGAGAGAATTCAACTATCATAGAAGTAAGCTCCAAAATTTCTAATGATATATATCCTGCAATCATAAACCATATAAATAAGTATTAGTATTGATTCAATGAAATCTAAAAGTTTTTTAATTTATGAAACTCATTGTTCCTATTCAAAGGAAAATCCAGTATAAACAAATCTGATCGAACAACTAACAATTAGAGAAAAAACCAACATATAATTAATAGGCAACCATTTATAATTTGTCCAAACACCTAACAAGTATACAAAAAATCAACATATTACCTTAACTGCAATGTCAACAAAAAAGAGTTATAGATCAATTGTCCACACGTGTTTCTAGCCCTGTAAAATGGAAAGTTTTGGCTAATCAATTTCAAACTAAGAAGCACGCTCGTTTAATATTACGAAATAGTTAAAAGTAAAAAGTTAATAGTAATTACCATTATCATCATGAATTCTTGAAGACGATATTTCGTTAACTGGTAAAGAGTTGTTATGTACCAAAGAACCAATACCAGGGACCTAAAACATATAAATTAAATAAATAATAGTACATAAATATGTAATGGTAAAAGAACAAACAATGGTTCATGCATGTAATTACCTGTATGTTCTTATTGCTAAGAATCGAAGATAGGTTTGCATTTGGGATATGTTCTTGGATGATAACAGCCATAGCATTAACAACACTCGTTAGCTGATCAATAGTTTGTGAATCTTTCAAAGATGTACCACTAGTTTTTTCGGCTGGCATCCTTCCCACTAACCGAACATATCCTCTTTTCTCAGGGCCTTTGACTTTTGAGTAGTCATCATTTGTAAAATCTTCTGGATCACCGGGTGTGGTTGTAGACTCATTGGCAATATCTTTTAATGAAGCCTAAACACGTAATAAAATACGTAATCATAGAAAAATTAAACACACCCATGATATATAGGGACATTAAAAATATATTACCACAACATGAGCAGCTTTATCATTAACGATGCTTCCATCTTTACGAGTGCGAGTTGCGATATACATTTCTCCTCGTGTTGGATATACACCATTATTATTCATTGCCTATAATTGATGTTTGATGGTTAGTAAGGGAAATAAAAACCATAAAATATAATAAATCTCAAAAATAGCTAGAATAATACCATTTCATGAGCAAGTCTAGCAAATGACTTTGTCCCACTCACATGAGGCTCCTTCATCTTTGAGCGGCTCATTCTTTTAACATCACATGTACTCTATGGTAAATGATAAAATAATACATGATAAGAATTCTTTGATATAATTAGATAATTGTAAATATTGTAAAATAAATCAAAGTTCCAGATCATTGTTACCTGAAATTCCGGAGTGAACCAACGAGTAACAAGTTCTTTAAATTGAGTTGGATTCAATCTGTCGTCAGTCTTAACATGTTGCGCCACGATTTCATCAACAGAAAGGCTTGGATCATAACATGTTTCCTTTAACGAACCTTTCCACAATCTCCATTTTGTTCCCATGCTTTGGAAGATCAAATTTTTAATCTTGTTTGTTTCATTTGGATAAATAACAAATTTTGACTACAAACAAAAATTATATATATTAAGCATACACCTCTTACTTTATCTAGTAGATACATTTTGAAACTTAATAAAGACATATACCTTAACGAGTGAATACATGTCCTCTTTCTTTTGTTTGGGAACCTTTCTCCAGTCAGAATATTCTATGGATACATGATCAGAATTCCTCACAAGCGTCCCAAGTAATTGAAGTAGTTCAATACCTTCATCCCCAACAGGCTTTCCTAAGTTGTTGAATGTGACAACTATTTTTTTTTTACTATCCATCTTCCAAGTTTCAGCTTTCTGTGTATAGCCTCTAACCTTTTTAGGAGCACCTAAGAAATTAAAAAAAAATAAAAAGAAAGAAAGAAAACAAGTAGAAAAACAATTTACAAATTATAATACAGTTTGAACATATCTTCTATCATTTTATTTCTTAAACATCATTACAATTTGTCTAAAGTTTTACCTTGTATTTCACTAGCTTGATGACCTTGAGTTTCAAAAACTTGGTGGTCTTCAAAATTGTATTCAACAGGTTCGTCATCAACATGGTTTTCAATACACTCATTGGAGACGGTAGAATATATTTAGCCTCTTGCGCCTACCTATACTATTACCTTTTGAATAAGATGTAGTTGCTTTTCGTTTTTCAGGGCCTTGTAGTTGTTTTTTTAACATTGCCTCCATCTTCATGTAATGTATCACCCATATACTTATCATTTTGACCAACGTCACCTACTTCCATATCCTCTTTGTTACCTTCTTCAAGCATAAAAGAGTAGATTAATATAAAATGTACTTTTTATTGAACAAAACTTTTAAGATTAACAAAATAATACCTTGAGATATTTCATCATCATCCTCATCAACAAGAACCATCCTTCCAATTGCTCCTCTTTTATTACCTTCAACTGTTTCACTCTTGGTAATTGTTTGTCGTTGTTTATTCGGTTGTGTTTCATTTGAAGTAGATGAAACCTTTTGAGAGACATTTGAAGCAACCACGCGGCGTAACTTCGTGAGATTAGCAACTCTATGCATGGACATTGGAGCAATATATTGTGGACGGTGTTGCTCTACAAAATTTATTTCCCCAGCATGAGTGTTCTGATTCACTTTGTTTTTCTTCATTTTTTGACTTTCTGACAAACTTGTATAAGACCTTACAATGTCTTTAATTCCAAGCTCTTGTAGTCTTTTTTGGTTCTGCTGAATTGTCAACTGTCTAATCTTCTCATATTCATTGCCTTCTACTGCTAAAGTTTTATTTTTCTTGCTTTTGTTTGCTATTGGACCTGATCAAAGTCAAAAAGTAGCAAATTAGGATGGTCAAATATGTTAGGAGCACCATGAAATGACAACCTTGCTATTTACTGGTACGGTGAGTTTGAGTTTCATAATCGCCATGGTCTTCAACAATGTCATCAAAAGGCTCATTAAAATCAGTGGAAGTTATACGTAGTCCCTTGCGCGTGCCCATACTCTGTATTAAAAAACATGCAATACAATATCAGTATATATCGTTTTCATTACCAACAATTGAACATGTCATATGTTTATTACAACTGAAGATAGTAATGTTTAATATCAAAGTTAGAAACATTGATTCCAAAGTACAAACGTTCCATTTAATTCCAACAGTTTTTATGCATCTCCTATGTGGTTACCATTTAATTCACATTTGTGGGTCAGCATACATATTCTTAAAAAATATAATTAATGGTGGAACTAAGTGCTCTATCATGCAACTTGCAAAACACTGAAAAAAATATATCATCAAGTTGGGGCCTTTGTCATACTCCAATAGAATTTAAGAACTAAATAATATACATTTAATCCTTGTGTATGTTTTTTTAACTGAGAATGGAACAATTCTAAACATCTGATGACTTTAAGGTGAGAATCAGTTTTTTGATAAACAATTTCATACTAGCTGCAATAAAACTGATTATTAAAGGATATTATATAAAAGGTATTTTGCATATCAATATCGATGTAACATCCATGTTTCGCCATTGTACTTTTTGGGTCACGTGTATTGCTATGAAGAACCGCTAAACCATCAGCAAACCTGCTATATGGAGTCTTCCCAGCTCCCTTGAGCTGAAGTTCCCATCTTTGGGACTTGGAGTTCACAAGCTCCCCGAGTGTAATAGCCCGCCCATCACCTAGTTGACCCGCCCACATTCCAAACTGATGACCGCCATAACATTGAGCATAAGGCAAACTGACATCAATTTTAAGGTTGATACTCTTTAGTTGTAATGACATCTCCATATAAAAATAACAGGTGGTGCTTACTGCTTACCCTCCTACTAAAGGCGACGCCCCGGAGAACAAAAGTGGAAAATCGGGTCTTTCAAACCTGCTATATGGAACAATTCTATACCACACAACAAAACCACTATAAAGACCGATTTATGCTGCTGCATATCATTCGTCGCAGATGGAACAAAGCCACTCTAAAGACCGAATTATGATGTACAATACTTAACTCCCCTGGAAAAGAAAACACAACACGCAACGAAGGATACACGAAAGATCGAATGTGCAGCCGAGATGGAACAAAAACACACAACCTTGGGACAATTTTCTGGATTTTATTAAAACTCAAAACTTACGACTACAAAGAGATTGAACTGGAAATTGTAAAGGCGCTCAAAAACAAATGCTTGCTACTGTTACTACTTATAAGAAATCATTATCCCTAAGTTGGCTGGGAAAACAGACCAGAATTGATTCCGACCACAAATGCTTGAACCTGGTATCTAGTTGGCTGGGAAAACAGACCATAATTGATTCCGACTACAATTGCTTGAACCTGGTATCTAGTTGGCTGGAAAAACAGACCATAATTGATTCCGACTACAATTGCTTGAACCTGGTATCTAGTTGGCTGGAAAAACAGACCAGAATTCTATACTCGTATATTGATTCCGTTGTTTGGCGTATAACGCCGACTATATAGAAATCATCATCCCTAAGTTGTCTATAACTCATTGTATGCTATCAAAAATCTACATCTAGTCATGTTAATGAATCAGCATCTATAAAATTAAGGAATTTTTACACTTCAGTAATGTTCTTAATGAATCAACATCAAAGAACAACAATTAAATCTAGCAATAATCAAAGAATCGACATCAAAGAACAACAAATAAAGCAAACAACAACCAAAGAATCAGAATCAAAGAACAACAATTAAAATGGACTATTAAATCAAACAATAATCAAAACCTCCTGCTTAGTTGTATTGTGGTCTGTTGGTTTGTTCAATGCGTCTGATCGATGATTGTGAGATGTTCTGTTTCTGATCGATGCGTCGGATATTCTGATCGATGATTGTGATTCTGATTGATGATCTGCTCTTTCCATTGAGAATTGGAAATAGGGTTCAGCAATAAATCTAATATTGTTGCCGCTAATCAACTCTTAAGGCGGGATTCAATAAAAATGTTAAATTTTTTGTAAAACTGATCGATCTATAGCGCTTTAATTTCCTTTGATAATTGGAATTAGGTTTCAGTAAATGTACTTTGGCGCCTAATTCCCTCTTAAGCGGGAGCCCAATTATAATATTAAGTTTTTAGTAATTTAAAAAATTTTCATTTACAAAATTATGAAAAAAATTTAAATAAATTGCATATAAAATAATATTTATAATTAAAATGATTAATTCTTAAATAAAAAAAATGAGATCGAGCTTGAAAAACTACACACAAGCCGAGATAAAGCTTTTGTAATTTAAACGAGGTCAAATACGGTGGATTTGGATTTGAATATTATAATTTGTTAAATAGTAAAATAATGAACATACGATTCTCACTTGATGTACAGATTACTTCTATCGCACATATGCCAACATAACCTATGGGTGGACAATAGTGTACATTGAAACAGTATAGTCGTTTACAACCTAATATGGCGTAATGACACCCATCATGTTCCATCAAGTGATCCGACTATTATTATGACTCATTACACTCCACAAATGTAGAACAATCCTATTTCATTGTCGACCTACTATGACTCACTACAACACTATCTAGCATTTTATGATCGAATATGGCATATAGAGCCCATCATGCTCCATTAGAGAACAAGGAGCGCTTCACGAAATGCTCGCGGGCAGGCCACCATCCCCACGGCAACACCGCCGCCGGTTTTTTTTTAATTTAATTTGTGTTTTAATACTTTAAAATGCCAAAAGCCTTGCACGAGTCCCGCATCATTCCAACCTGTTGCTCGGTAACCCAATGAAGATACATTGCTAACATCCAAAACTAGTTTATCCCCATGACTGGGAACAACCATGCAAAATCACATGGTTCTCCGGACGCAATGGGCCTAAACCCGACCCGAGGACCCAAAAGCATATCCAAGGTCGTTTGATACGGTTTAGGGCCAATCACGTGGTCAGACCGGCCCGACCATGGCCCATTCAATGGTTTGACACGAGCAAGGTGGTCTGTGACTCTAAACGACCCTACTTAGTCACTAGAACTTACACATAAAGCTTCCCGAGGACCCAAAAGCATATCCAAGGTCGTTTGATACGGCTTAGGGCCAATCACGTGGTCAGACCGGCCCGACTCAACGGTTTGACCTGAGCAAGGTGGCCTGTGACTCTAAACGACTCTACTTAGCCACTAGAACAGACACATAAAGCTTCCCGAGGACCCAAAAGCATATCCAAGGTCGTTTGATACGGTTTAGGGCCAATCACGTGGTCAGACCGGCCCGACCATGGCCCATTCAATGGTTTGACACGAGCAAGGTGGTCTGTGACTCTAAACGACCCTACTTAGTCACTAGAACTTACACATAAAGCTTCCCGAGGACCCAAAAGCATATCCAAGGTCGTTTGATACGGCTTAGGGCCAATCACGTGGTCAGACCGGCCCGACCATGGCCCATTCAACGGTTTGACCCGAGCAAGGTGGCCTGTGACTCTAAACGACTCTACTTAGCCACTAGAACAGACACATAAAGCTTCCCGAGGACCCAAAAGCATATTCTAGGTCGTTTGATACGGTTTAGGGCCAATCACGTGGTCAGACCGGCCCGACCATGGCCCATTCAATGGTTTGACACGAGCACGGTGGTCTGTGACTCTAAACGACCCTTCTTAGTCACTAGAACTTACACATAAAGCTTCCCGAGGACCCAAAAGCATATCCAAGGTCGTTTGATACGGCTTAGGGCCAATCACGTGGTCAGACCGGACCGGCCCGACCATGGCCCATTCAACGGTTTGACCCGAGCAAGGTGTCCTGTGACTCTAAACGACTCTACTTAGCCACTAGAACAGACACATAAAGCTTCCCAAGGACCCAAAAGCATATCCAAGGTCGTTTGATACGGTTTAGGGCCAATTGCGTGGTCAGACCGGCCCGACCTTGGCCCACAAAACACATTACAAGTGGACGGCTGGTAAGCGGGCAACAAGCTGCGCTGCCATCCCTTTTGCAAAGATTAGAACCCATGATCAAAATTGTTTAAAGTTTAAGAATATAAGAAGTTAACCACTTGGTCTAAACTAGTTTTCTATTTTTATTTCTAAGAGTAAATGGATATGACTTCTCCACCACATAGACAATGAATACAAATAAAAGAACAACGGAAACAGAGGTTTGTGTCACAAGTTACCTCAGAGTCAAAGTGGGGATAACTGTCAAATTAACATAAAAATAGGATTTAAATGTATAAAATTATGATTGCTTCGGATTAAAAAAAACCACTTACAATTCTATTGACTTGACATTTTTGGAGTTTTAGTTGTACGACATATTTATATGGCATGTTGAGTCGTTCAAGAAAGCTATAAACTTCTTGGTACCATATACCAATTCCCGACTAACATGGTTAAGGAACCGACCATATTTTTTTTAACGGCCAACAAAACACCATTTTCATTAAATCATCAAAAAAAACGGCTAGCCAAAGGCTAGCAAAACAGTCACAAAAAAAATAATAATAATAAAACCATACAAGACCACAAAATGATGTGGCGTTAATTGCCCTGATGCGACATAGTCGTTTCACGTTTCGAATTCTGTTCGTGTTATCTCTTCTATTTTCTAGAGGGGTTTGGGTATATATGTGCAAGCTTAATTGAGAATTATAAGCATATAACACTGCTGTAAGATGATATATCAAACGGGTCAATTTGCAAGTATTGACAAAGGAACCAACCATATGATTATGCCAAGGCTGCAATAACAAACCAGACCATAGTGCCAAATGTTTTTTTAATTTCATGTTTGGTGCAATTTTGAAAATGGTACCTGTTATTAAAATAAATTTTAAGAAGTATGGGTAATTAAAAGTGGAAGCGGAAAAATATCCAGGCATGGTGTTAGCATGGCATATATCCAAAGGCCTAAAAACACACTACCAACAGTTACTTTAACAATATATGAGCACCCATTCATGAAATAAGACATAAATTTAAAAGAAACTGATAATGTATTTCTCAAATTCATCAATCAGAAGCATTATGGGGCTGCACCAACGACAAGAGTGCAGGAATGATGAACTTTGCTGCATTTGAAACCTGCGCATGGGACTGCTTCCTCGGACAGCAGCATCATGGGGCTGCATCAACGACAAGAGTGACAAAATCAGTTCAACAGTAACCCAACCTGAATACACGATATTCAGAAATGGTATTAGCGTCATGCAGCGATAAACCATTGACGTTTATACCCCTGCAGGCACAAATACCCAATCCCACCTGTACAACCCTATATACCAGCAACTACCTATTCCACAAGTGTGACAAAATCAGTCTTTAACAATGAAATTATCTTTTTTTTTTATAAACACAGTTAAATTGACCCACTCACAACAGGAATATGACTAAGGACTTTCGACCTATTTGACTCATTCAATTTCTAGCTAAAGTGTCTAGTTTGACCCGTTTCAGATAGAACACACCGCAAACCAAATGTGGGTCAAAATTGCTAAGTAAATGGGTCAAAATTGTCATGGGTCGTAAAAAAATACAAGTGGATATAATAGCTATAGATATTAAACAGTAACGAAAAGACAAAAAAAATGTTCAACTTACAAATGGTCATATCTTTCTTCAAGTGAACTGAATTCTGAATTGAACAATACACATAATAGTTGGAAGGTGAACAAAAACTTGATCTATGTTCTCTTTTTTGGTCTAACAAGGATCTATGTTCTCATTAACTTGACTAGTCACATTTTTCTTTTCTTGAGGCTATGAGGCAAGTAAATAGAATACATTAACATGAAAACAAAAAAAAAAAATATTGTAATTTATACAAGTTAGTATAAAACCCAAATTTGTATGTGTTACCTGGTATGTTGACTTTGAGATCTATAAGAGTCATGGTCTTCAACATTGTCTTCATCATTTTCTTCAACATCTACTTCATGTTCAATACCGGGTGTAACGTCTATGCCATCTTCACCATCATCCCCAATCCTATGCAAATTAGGCACATCAAATGTGCAATCATTCGAATAAGGACCAACTTGATCATCAAAAATTCCCATGTTAAATACATCCCTTACTTTTACATGTCTCACAACCTCCCAATCTTCATGCTTGGGATTTGTGACATAGAACACCTTATCAACTTGCGCTGCCAATACAAGCGGATCATCACTTAAACTAGCCCCTGTATGTGCCTTGTATGCGAAATTCACTAATGTTACACCATTATCTATCTTGCAGCCCCTATTGATATCAACCCAATCACATTTGAATAAAACTACTCGTATTTGACCTGAGTAGTTTAACTCAATAATGTCATTCAATTTACCATAGTAGTTAATCATGCCTTGAACTGGCCTTCTATCTCGACTACTAGCATAATTTTCACCTTCTACAGTAACAACAACCCCACTGTTTTGGGTACTTAGTGATATCTCTTGTTTTTTTGTATGAAAGCGATAACCCTTAACAAGGTACCCAGAGTACCGTTTGACACTTTTAAGTGGACCACGAGCAATCCATTTTAGATCTTCAGTTACTTCATCTCCTTGCTCTTCCATACGTGCAACCTATAACAGAGTTATTATTAGTCATTACACCAATATCCCAAATAATGAATAATAACATTTTCAATAATTATTTTGAATTACCCTTTTCTTGAACCAATCAGCAAACTGTTGGCCATGAATCTTGTTTATTTCATAATCTGGTAGCCGACGAGAACGGTATTGTCCCTTGACTATCCGTTTGTGTTCCCTTAAAAAGAAACTTCATATTACTATATATTTGTAATAGATGAATGAACAACAAGAGTATCTAATAGCAAAAATAAATTATCTTACCCTCGAAAAGGTGTAACCGACTCAACATTGAATAACACATAACGATGCGCTTGGGTGAGAGATTTATCATCAATGTTTGAACTTGAAGATCTCTTTCTTTTGCGAATAGATACCCCCGAATCCAATTTATGACCTACAGCACGACCGGGGCAAAGGTTGTATGATTTTTCAATATGATTTTGGTGATCCTCGTCATCATTCCTAATTGGTCTAGTGAAGACGGTTTCTACTTTCGATAGATATCCGGAGCAAAATGTTATACTTTCCTCAGCTAAATAGCCTTCAGCAATTGATCCTTCAGGATGAGCTCGATTATGAACGTATGACTTAAGTTTTAGAAGGTCCCTGTTCATGTCATAGTTATAAGTCATTTATCATTTAAAAATTAAATAAATGAAGGAAATTTAATGGATAAGATTTATAGAAATGTGATATACCTTTCAATAGGGTACATCCACCGAAACGCATCGGGACCTCCAAACCTAATCTCTCTCGTTAAATGGATCAACAAGTGCACCATTACAGTAAAGAATGAAGGAGGAAATATCTTCTCTAGTTTGCATAAAGTGAGAGGAATTTTAGACTCAAGAAAATTTAAATCATCTTCAGATAAATCCTTGTAGCAAATCGTTTTTAAAAATTCACATAACTCGATTACAACCGAGCTTACATGGTCTGGCAAAGTTCCACGTAACGCGATCGGCAAATACTCTTGCATCAACATGTGACAATCATAACTTTTCATCCCAATTAGCTTGAGCTCATTTAAGTGTACACATCGAGAAATATTGGATGAAAATTCATCGGGAGGCTTGATTAACTTAAGGGTTTTTAAAAATTGAGTCTTTTCACCCGGAGTCATTTGATAGCAAGCTTTTGGCATGAAAGTGATATTACTTCTAGGTCGCTTCTTTGGATGCAATTCCTTTCTTATACCCATTTGTTGCAAGTCGAGCCTTGTTTTATAATTATCTTTTGACTTTCCTTCTTGCCCTAATAAAGTCCCCACTATGTTGTCACAAACATTCTTTTCAATGTGCATCACATCAAGATTGTGACGCAACAACAAATGCTCCCAATATGGCAACATAAAAAAATACTTTTCCTTTTCCATGGACCACGAACATCATTGTCGACAAGAAATTCCATGTCGCCTAATTGTTGTTGAACCTCCTCTCCAGAAGAAGAAATTGGAGCAACTCGAAATTCTTGGCGTCCATCAAAGGATCTAATGTCTGAACGCCAACGATGGTCTGATGGAAGCCACCTCCTATGACACATGTAACACCACTTTCTTCCGTGAGTTAGCCAAATGGAATTATTATCAAAACCACACACAGGACATGCAAGTTCTCCTTTAGTGCTCCACCCGGAAAGATTAGCATAACCTGGAAAGTCTGATATGGTAGAAATAATAGAAGCCTTCAACTGAAAGTATTGTTTGGTTGAGGCATCAAACGTATTAACTTCATCCTCCCATAACTCCTTCAATTCTTTTATCAAAGGTTGCATAAACACGTCTATCTTGTTTCCCGGACTTTTAGAACCCGGGATAATCAAAGAAAGAATAAAATTCGGCTGCTTCATAACCAACCATGGTGGCAAGTTATATGGAATAAGAAAAACTGGCCAGATACTGTATGCCACATTCATTGTCCTAAATGGGTTGAAGCCATCAGTTGCCAAAGCTAGACGAACATTACGAGGATCACTAGCAAATTCAGGAAATTTTTCATCAAAATCTTTCCAAGCTAATGCATCTGCTGGATGCCGCAATTTTCCATCTTTCACACGCTCTAGATGATGCCATTTCATAAGGTTAGTCGTCTTTGATGACATAAACAATCTTTGAAGTCTAGGTTTTAAAGGAAACCACCGTAATATTTTTAAAGCCTTCCTCTTGGGAGGATTTACTTCGTTTTCTGGATTAGCTTCATGAGCTTTCCATCTAGATGATCCACAAAAAGAACACATTTCATCTTTCTCTTTGTCATCCCAAAATAACATGCAACCATTAGGACATGCGTGTATTTTTTCATATCCTAATCCCAAGTCGGCCATGATTTTTTTACTTGTACTGTTGTTTTAGGTAGCAAATTTCCTTTAGGTAACAAATCCTCTAAAAATTCTAACAACATAGAGAAAGATTTGTCACTCCATCCATTGAGACATTTTAAATGGTACAAATGCACCACGCAAGATAACTTGTTGTATTTGCAATTCGGGTACACCTTTTCTTCAGCTGCCTTGATAAAGTCATCAAATTTGCTTCTTTCATTGTTTGTCTCTTTATTATTTGGAGCATCGTCATGTATCTCCGCTCCACTTCCACCTTCTGTTTCAAATATATCATCCAACATTTCATTCATTTTATGTCGAAATATCTCTTCTTCCTCTTTATTGGTTATTCTTGACATAGTTGTTAAAAGCCATCGCCTCTTGCGCCTAGGCCCATTTTTTAGGCGAGGCGATGCATTTGCGCTTTGAGTCGAGGAAATTGCGCTTTAATTCTCTAGGTGATGGTTTAGGCGCAGATTTCAGCTAGATTCCCAAATTACGGAGAGTTTCCAGCCAAATTCGTTAAATTATGGCTAGATTCCGGCCAGATTTCTACTTTTATCCAAGGAAAACCACTTCTATACACTAATGCATCAATATTTTAAAACTTTTGATACTAAATAGATGAAAAATAGTATTATTTTAATATATTTTTCTTTATTTTCTTTGTTCGCTTTTTTTATCTCAGGCCCTCGCTTTTTTTGCGCCTCGCGCCTAGGCCCCAGGCGAGGCCTGTGCGCCTTGAGTGCGCCTAGTGCCTTTGATAACTATGATTCTTGACGATGCACCCATTGTGCCTTCCCCATGATATACCCAATTCAAGTATTCAGGCCGGAAACCTGAACATATGAGGTGATCCAGAACAATTTCTCTACTTTGATATTTCATATTTAGACAATTGGTACATGGACACTTTATCTTTCCCCCACTGACACAAGCTCTTTCAAATGCAAAATTCAAGAAAGTTTGCACCCCATTAACAAAAGTTTTACTTGATCTAGGTGCAAGATACATCCAAGATCTATCCATGACTAATCATAATGAAAAAAAATATATCACTTGATCTATCTATTTATCTCAACATGGATTATTCATAATCAAAACAACGGATACATTAAAATGTAAACATACGGAGACATTATCAACCGTAAATGCATATATATGTAGGCACTAGTCGGTATATGTTTTCTTCTATGTTTAATTAATGAAATTTTAGTTTTCCATTTAAAACAACTTCCTATTCATCGTTTGCTCATTTTAATTATCAAAACTGAGATTTTATCATACATAATTTCTTTTTTAAACCGACCTTTTCTGACCCGAAACCCATCCCTACCGGAACCCGTTGTGACCCAAAACCATTTCAGCCCGAACCCGTTCTGACCCAAACTACATTTTTTAAACGGCCTATTTTGACCCAAGTTCGTCTTGACCGGAACCTGTTCTAACCCAACACCCGACCCAAAGAAAACAAAATACACAAAATTTTAAATCCTTGAAAAACCTCTAAACCTTTCAAAAACTAATATAAAAAAACATCCAGAATTCATATTTAAGTTTTTGAGCTTGAGATTATCTATTCAATCATCTACACCTATAATTTATCCACGACACCAACAATCAAGTTTCAGCAAAATCAAGTTTCAACAAATTAACATCCAATTCAAGTTTCTTACATAGAATCAAAATAAGTAAGGGAATCGAAAATTTTACCTCGCGCAAACTAAGAAATTTTGCCGATGATGCTAACTTTGGCTGATGATGAATGCCGATGATGATAATGATTTATGCGGATGATGAAACCTGATGATTTTTGGTGATGTTGAATGCCGATTATTTTTGGTGACGTTGAATGCCAATGATTTTTGATGATGATGAATGGCAATGTTGTATGTTAAATATTATGATAATGAATCGATGTTGATGATTACCTCTTTCCCTCTTTTCTTGGTGATGCTGAATCCCTCTTTTGTTTTCTATTGGAAATCTGGTAGAATTTTTTTTTTTATGTGAAATTTTAGTAAAAAGTGGGAAAATTTTAGTTTTAGCGGGAAAATTTTAGGGTTGGAGGGAAATATATAACTTCAATTATAAATTACTTTAAAAATGTATATTTTTTTTTCTTGTACGACATATTCCATACACTAATTCTAGATTGGTTGGTTTTAAGAGTGATATAAAATTCAAACCTTTAATGAGTTTTAGTTTAAAGAAAAATCCCCTTGGTCAAAGTTGACGTCTCAAAAACATTGGAAGCCCAAAAGTTGACATTTGGTTCCTCTGTGCCTTTTTGGGACATTTTCTACTCACAAATCCCTTTAAATACTATATGCCGTTAACCCAAAATTGAGAACTTTTTTCCTTTTCTACGTATTTTCAAGTTTCTTTTCTTTCTCATTTTTATGAATTTTAGCACTCATGTTGTATGATCATTAACTGCAAGTTACGACGCAACCGCGAAACACGGGTTAAATACTAGTTTATCATCTAGGATAAATATATATTTACACAATTGACATAAATTTTATTAGGTGTGTGATTTGATCTAGCATCTAATGCAAAAAAGAATTAGTAACACACGTAAAGTGCCATTAAAAACATATTTTAATGACACAAAAGGTAAATGCTAATAAAAATGTTTGCTTAGAAAGTATGACATATATAAAGTGCCATTAATAAATTAGATTAGTGGTATAAAAATATAAATGTCACTAAAAGTGGTTGCTAAACAAATATGACATACACAAAGTGTCATTAAAAACCTAAATTAATGGCACAAAAATTTAAATGCCATTAAAAGTGTGTGCAAAGCATATACGACATACGCAAGTGCCACTAAAAACCTAAATTAGCGGCATATAGTATTTATAATTGTTATGTAAGGCCATCAGTGATCACTAGAAGCTAAAATGTTACTAGATATGCACTCCCCTTAGCTTGGTCAACCAGTGGTAGGTGGAAGTTATTTATAATTGTTATGTAAGGCCATCAGTGATCACTAGAAGCTAAAATATTAAAAGCTACATTGTAGCTAGGTGTCTGTGTTGCCACTTGGGCTATAGCCTAATGGTAACACCGAAGGTGTATGGCGGGAGAAACTAGGGTTTGAACCTGGTGCAAGGTGAAAGTTAATAATTATGTGAAATTTTAGCCATTAAAAAAGCTAGTTGTCTTTGTTCTAAGAGTCCCCTTGTTGTCTCTAGTATGGTCATGTGGGGTGCATTACACCTAATACAATCAATTTTTAGGATTTGGAAGTTAATTTCTTTAAGTCTTCATATAGATTTCCTATGATTTCTTAATAGGGAAAATCATCAAAATGGACAATTGACCAACAAAAAAAAGCCAAAATGAACATCTGATGTGTCAATACATTAGGGACCGACTATTCTTTACGTCTACCAATTAGATGATTACACATGTAAAGTTTTCAAACGCCTTGATTTTCAAGGCCCGAGAGTCTATACTTTAGAAGTGTTTGGTTTCGGTCACCACTGACGACCTTGCATATGTTTTGGAAAATGCTACTAGATATGCACTCCCCATAGCATGGTTAGCCAGTGGTAGGTGGAAGTTATTTATAATTGTTATGTAAGGCCATCAGTGATCACTAGAAGCTAAAATATTAAAAGCTACATTGTAGCTAGGTGTCTGTGTTGCCACTTGGGCTATAGCCTAATGGTAACACCGAAGGTGTGTGGCGGGAGAAACCAGGGTTTGAACCTGGTGCAAGGTGAAAGTTAATAATGGTGTGAAAGTTTAGCCGTTAAAAAAGCTAGCTGTCTTTGTTCTAAGAGTCCCCTTGTTGTCTATAGTATGGTCATGTGGGGTGCATTACCTAATACAATCAATTTTTAGGAATTGGAAGTTAATTTCTTTAAGTCTTCATATAGATTTCCCATGATTTCTTAATAAAAAAGCCAAAATGAAAATATGATGTGTCAATACATTAGGGACCGACTATTCTTTGCGTCTACCAATTAGATGATTACACGTGTAAAGTTTTCAAACGCCTTGATTTTCAAGGCCCGAGTGTCCATACTTTAGACTCGTGACTGTTATTTAGACGCATAAGATCCCAACCTTGTTCTCAGACACCTTTAATTTTAAGGTTGGGCCTTATACGTCAAAAGAACAGCTCGAGTCTAAAGTGTAGACGCAGACCTTAAAAATCAAGGCGTCTAAGAACTTTACACGTGTAATCAACTAATTGGTAGACACAGATAATGGTTGATCCCTAATGGATAGACACATCAGATGTTCATTTTGACTTTTTGTGTTGACACATCAAATGTTCATTTTGGCGTTTTGTGTTGGTAAATTAGTCATTCGCTTGATTTTCCTTTCTTATTATTGGTGGTAGTCTAATGAAAGTGATCCAAATAACATGCATGTGCATGGAAACAACTATATTTGATGTCTCATTAAATGGCATGGTCAAGACTATTATCCGATATAATAGATACTACAAACTTATCGGCTCAATTCTCTAAACTTTGAATTGTATAGTCAAAGTCAGCAGTCAAACATATTTATTGTATAGTCAAAGTCAGCAGTCAAACATATTCATTAGTCAAAGTCAGCAGTCAAAACATATTCATTGTATAGTCAAAGTCAGCAGTTAAACATATTTATTGTAATCATTGTATAGGACTTGTATTGTAACTATATAAGAGACTGAAATGAGAATGAGAAGGGAGAGTTGACATTATTACCTTTCTATACGATAACTTAGTTGATTTAGGGTATGTGTGGCAAAATTAGCGGGAGGCTGGTGGCTGGAAGCCGATAGCTGGAAGCTTTTTAAATATATTTTGGTGTTTGGCAGAGTAGCCGGAGCTTTTAATAAAATGTATAAAATGACTAAAATGGGCATAATTAAAAGATTGTAAAAAAGGTTTTTGTTTTATTTTTAAAATAGAATGGGTATTTGTGTCATTTACTAATTAAAAGCTTGTAGCTAGTAGAGCTTTTTCTTAAAAGCTACTACTAGTAGCTTTTCATTGTAATAACAGAAACAAATATGACAGAAACGAATATGAAACAATGATATATGAGTAATTAACACACACAAATGGGTCAAAAGATTAAAGATTTATCACTAAAACAGAGCTCGAGTGTTTACAATGATCAAATCAGACCTTACAAACTAGGGGAGGGTGTTTGGAGAGTGTGTGTGGCAAGAACTGATGATTAGGGCAATGATTAGGACTATTTATACCTCCCGTACTCGTCAGACCTGTTCATGCGAGTACGAGGTCAGTTCATGCGAGTACAATGCTATCCAGTATGATAAACTAGCGAGTAGGGCCGTACTCGCTAGTAGGTACATGCGAGTAGGGGCTATTCGCATGAATAGTGATATGGTATAGGCTGTAAATGCCTGAAGCCATTCCCTACTCGCCTGATGTGTCCCAAACATCCCGATACGCGTATAAACATCTCTAAACACCCCGAAACACGTCCAAACAACATATATACTAGCCTAGGGACATCATGCACTTACATCTACTTTGCATTTACTTATTTAAACTCTAATTATGTTAATTAATGTTTATTTTTACCTGTTTGATTATATAAACGCTTGTGTTAACGTTTACACGCTTATCGAGACGAAATTAGTAAAAACAACACGTTTTCTAATTATAGTTACATAGTAAAAATAAATAAACAATTAAAATGTGTTAAAAAAATTAAAAAAAAAACCTCTACGGGCCGTAGAGGTTGTCTAATATTTGCATATGTTATATTTATTTGTTTCAATATAGAAACCAGCGAACTGGTAGCCCAGATGGTCCCCATATTTGCAATAAGACTTGTGTGTGTTTGTGTGATAATATGCCCTAGATCGAACCTCGTCCCAAACGTTTTTTGTGTTTTTTTGGGTCTACGGGCCGTAAGCAAAAATTATTCATTCATCCCACCCTTATTGATTGCCAAAATTAATCAGACTCATTCTACGAGCCGTAGAGCCCTCTACGACCCGTAGGTAATGATTACAATGATTGCCAATCATACAATCATTGGCAATGATTATCTACGGGCCGTAGAGGGCTCTACAGCTCGTAGATTGTTCAAAAAATGAGCCCTATGGGCTGTAGAGCCCTCTACGACTCGTATATGGTTGTGTGAATAAAATTTTGCATTATGTGAATAACCGAAGCCAAAAACTAAGCGTTCATCATTCAACTACTCCTTCCTTTTTTTTTGAACGGCTTCAACTACTAAATGATAAATATATAATAGGAAGAAAATTGTAAATTAAGAACAACTAGTAGAATTCCCCCGCGTTGCGGGGCGGGGGCATAAAAACGTGCTACCAACGTTGTACCATTACCATCACACCATAAGGGGTGGGACGCTTAGAGGAATGTTTTTGGTTTCACTAGAAAAAGAAAATGTCATTTTGATAAAATATGCTACATTGAAATATAACAATCTCATAGAATAATTGTGTTTTGTTCTTTATCGCTAAAAATAAATTTAAATATATGTGTGTATTTAATCATGTTTTTTTTGGGTTAGTTAGAAGCTCGTTATTCTTAATTATATGTGTTAAAAGATTAGAAAATAAGATAAGTAAAAATTATAAATAAGAAATAAGAAAAGGAAAAGATAAAAAAAAATGACATAAAGAAGTGGGAATTGTAGATGACAGTGGTGCTTTGTGAAAAGAAAATGGACACTCTTTTCAAATCATTAAAAGAAGAAAAATAAGAAATCAAAAAGCAATTATCATAGAAGAAAACAAAGCAGTCAGATCTTGCACCACCCCTCTCTTTCACTCACTCTCTCCGTCCGCCCATATGACCACCCCCACCGACGACGACAACCACGACTGTTCTGCATGCAAACCTTGACACCAAGTCACCAACGGCCGCCGCTCAACGCCATCCCGTAACACTACCGCCGCCGCTGTTGTGTGTTGAGCACCACGGTCATTGCATTCAATATCTTTAAGTTCACTCCTATTTTACAATGTCGTCACCTAATGAACCATCCACTATAGACCTAATCCTTCAACACCTTCTTATTGATGATATATCCTTCCTTGAAACATACTCTCTACTCTCCCATTACGATTGCAATAACACCCTCGAACCCGGAGCACCAAATTTCATCTTCGCAAGAAAGAGAGCAGAGACAGAGAGCCAGTGTATTGTCGCGGTTTCTCAAGAAAGAAAGCAAAGAGAGAGACAAACTATGGTGAGAAGAGAGAGATGCAGGTGGTTTTAAGAGGAAAGAAACAAAAAGGCAAAATGACGAATTTACCATTCAGACAAAAGGAAATTACAAAGTTGGCAGCCATTCACACAGTGTTCTACCGACAGTTGTGAATTAGTATATAGAGTAATTGCTTTAGTTGAAATATTCTATTTGAACTGGCAATATTTTAATTGATTGCTCTATAAATATATAATCAGTCTAAAGACTCTAAACAGCCGATGTCATTCACAGCAATGGCTGCCACCAACGATCATAAGCAGCTTCATGTGGCCATGTTCCCATGGCTTGCGTTCGGTCACATCATCCCTTTCCTCGAACTCTCCAAATACATAGCCGAAAAGGGTCACAAAGTCTCGTTTCTTTCGACCACTCGAAACATCCAACGTCTCCCCGCCCTCCCTTCCCATCTCTCGTCCTTCATTAATCTTGTTAAACTCACTCTTCCACACGTTCAAGAGCTGCCCCACAATGCAGAGGCCACCATGGATATCAAAGCTAGTGATCATCCTTACCTTAAGAGAGCCTTAGATGGTCTTCAGCCAGAGGTAACTAGGTTTCTTGAGGAAGAGTCTCCTGACTGGATTATTTATGATTTTGCTCCCTACTGGTTACCATCCATTGCGGCTGGCCTTGGAATATCACGAGCCTGCTTCTTCATAATCAACGCATGGTTTGTCACTTTTCTAGGATCGTTGCCAGATAACTTAATAAATAGTTCGGATGGTCGAACAACGGTTGAGGGTTTCTTGACACCGCCCAAGTGGATTCCTTTTCCTAGTAAACTATGCTACCGAAAGCATGAGGCTACTTGGATGGTGAACAGGCTTTCAGTTAATGCGTCGGGTGTTGCGGATGCATATCGTTCAGGGATGGTTTTTAAGGGTCTGAATGTATGTTTATAAGACATTGCTATGAGTTCGAACCTCAATGGTTAACCCTTTTAGAGGAGTTACACCACATACCAGTGGTTCCTATGGGATTAATGCCACCCGAAACACCCACCAATGTTGGAGATGAGACATGGGTGACGATCAAGAAGTGGCTCGATGGTCAACTAAAAGGTCAAGTAGTGTATGTGGCATTAGGAAGTGAGGTTATGCTAAGCAAAACTGAGCTTGCTGAGTTAGCTTTGGGTCTCGAGCTCTCCGGGTTGCCATTCTTTTGGGCTCTTAGAAAGCCCACAGGGTCCACTGAGTTAAACTTGCCAGACGGGTTCTTGGAACGAACTCGTGACCATGGGGTGGTGTGGACGAGTTGGGCACCTCAATTACAAATACTAAGCCATGAGTCGGTGGGTGGTTTCTTGACTCACTGTGGTTGGAGTTCAATTGTGGAGGGGCTAATGTTCGGTCACCCTCTAATAATGCTACCGTTTTTGGTGGACCAACGTCTTAATGCTCAAATAATGGTGGACAAACAAGTGGGAATCCAGGTACCAAGAAATGAAGAAGATGGCTCCTTCACCAAGGAATCGGTGGCTAGATCACTGAGGTCGGTTGTAGTCGACGATGAAGGGAAGATCTACAAGTGCGATTGAAATAAATATTCGGTGACACTGATCTGGAAAAAGAATATATTAACAATTTCGTAGACTTTTTGGAAAAGAAGAGGCGTGTGATTGCTATCTGTTAGTACATGATGTCCCTAGGCTAGTATATTAGTTGTTTGGACGTGTTTCGGGGTGTTTGGAGACGTTTGTACGCGTTTTGGAGGGTTCGGGAAGCTATATGCGATTAGCAAAAGCATACACACGATTAGGGCCCTAATCGTGTTACTGTTCACGCGATTGGGCTTGGTCTTATAGGCGTTTAGCCTTAATCGCCTATATGGGTCTGGTCGTTCCCGGGTGGTATAAATAGGCCCATTCTCAACCCTAGACCTTAGTTCTTGCCTCACACACTCTCCAAACACCCTCCCATGGTCTGTAAGGTCTGATTTGATCTCTGTAAACACTCGAGCTCTGTTTTAGTGATTAATCTATAATCTTTTGACCCGTGTGTGTGTTGTAATTACTCGTTTATCATTGTTTCATCTTTGTTTCTGTTATTGAGACATATTCAAGGGATTCCGCACCTTGAATATAGCCCTCGTGATTGTCGGGTGACACGTTAGTCGATCCTACAAGTGGTATCAGAGCCGAGGCTCTTATCACGAGTGTTTTGATAGCAAAAACGAGCAAAAAAAAAACAGGTAGGTTTTTATGGGAAAGTTGTGATTTTTAAGAAAAAACCTGTTTTGAAGTTTGAAACTTTGAGTTTTTGATAAAAACCCTTATTTTCAAATTCTTGGTGTATGTTTATGGATTAAAACGTGTGTTTTTTATTAGGTTTTGTTCTAAAAGTGTTTTGGAAACTTTTCCAATCATTTGGGGTTTAAACACATTGTTTTAGATAAGATTTTGTGGCAAAAACGGCTGTTTTTTGAGCAAAGGTGGGGTTACAGATCAGATCTAGCGATTACGCAGACATTCTAGCACTTAGGAAACCCTAATCGCCTATATTCAGGCGATTACAAGTTGTTTCACACGATTAGGCTTCTATTCGCCTATCACTTAGGCGATTACAAGCTGCTATACAACATCAACTCCTATTCGCCTAAGTCTTAGGCAATTACAAGGATCCTTCACAAATTTAAGCCCTAATCGCCTCTATTACTAGCGAATAGAGGGCTACTCGCCTAAATCAGGTGTGGTATAGCTCCTACTCGCGTGAAAGGTCTCCATACACTAGCATTTACACCCTAATCGCCTATAATCACACAAATAGAGTTCCTACTCGCCTAAAAGGACCTGAAACTGAAAAATTTGACTAAGTATCGGACTTTTGACAAATATTAACATATGGCAAACCCGTGGGGTCATCTAAACCAACCTAGGCAACATAATAACCAACAATTGAACAATCAAGCGAACGTACCCACAAACCCTTGGCAATACTCAGCCAAGCGAAACGCGCAACGGATGCAACAAGCGCAGATGCAAGCGAATGTTGCCGGAATCAATCCGTGGGCGCTAGCGGCTCAACAACTAGCGTTGAACACGAATCCTTGGGCACTCGCGACTGCTGCAAACTCACAGACGAATCATCTGTCTTCCGTTCTCATGAGTGACTTAGAGACGGGTAGTTCGAATAGGGCGCCGAAACTGCAATACATGTCCGACTACCATGGTTGGAAAGGCAGATTTTAAACGTATGTTGAGGGTATTGATGGTCTCGTGTGGTCAACGGTAGAGACTGGGTATAGTAGGCCTATGGTTGAGAATTCCACAACTTCGATCTCAATTGAAGACATGAATGAAGATCAGAGGAAGAAGTATAATTATGAGAAAAAGGCGATGGCGGCATTGAAGCAAGCTCTTCCCAAGGATATTCTTCATCGATTCGCTCAGTGCACAACATCACAGATGCTTTGGTTAGCACTGGCTGAGCGAAATGAGGGTAATCTGAAGACGCGAAAGGTTAAAATGGATCAACTCAAGAAGGAGTTCGAGAACTTCAATGCTATTGGGAACGAATCTCTGAGGGACTTGACTGCTAGATACTACCATCTGATGTCTGAAATGTATCAGTACGGGGTCTTATATTCATCTGCGGACCTAGTAGAAAGATTTGCTGAGGCGCTACCTCCTCACTGGCATCAATGGTTGGATATTCTAAAGTCAAGCAATGCATATCAGACTCTCTCCATCAACGAGTTCATTACCGAGCTGGAGAACAAGGAGATAGAGGAAATCAGGAGAGCAAACAAGGCGCTCATTCCACAGAATCCCAGCATCTATTATGGGAATCCTCTTCAGGACACCAGTGTGGGTGGTACCAAACCACAAACTGCTTTTGTGGTTAACCCGGACCCAGTTTATGCTTTCGACAATTATGGTCCCCCAGCTGATGTTCCTCCTCCTACATATCCTTTTGGACCAAACCCGTATCCTTTGAATTTTAATACTAACCAGTTTGGTGTTAACCCGTTTTCTCATCTTGCAGCACCAGCGCAGGCAACTGCAAACTTTAGTGGACCTTCTTCTTCAGGTTTTGGCGGGGCTCCAACTACAAGTTATGGTGGATATGGAGGTGCTTCTACTTCTAATCAAGGTGGCTATCGGACCAATACAGTCCCAGAGCAGCTGAACACCGCGGGTTTAGAAAAGGTGACTGTAGAGCTAGCTCAAGAACATATGGCTCTACTGTCGACCTTGGTAAACTCCTATAGTGGACTGGTTGCTGGACAGATCGGGAATCCTCATCTTACACAAGAGGATTACTCGCAGATTGATAAAGACGACATGGATCTGATAGACATACAATGGCACTTCGCAAGTGTGGTGAGAAGGGCAAAGGAATACATGGACAAGACGGGAAGGAGAGATGTCTTGATCAATAACAACACCAAGTTTGGGTTCGACAAAACAAAGGTCACATGCTACAACTGTGGCACAAAAGGGCACTTTGCAAGAGAATGTGATCGACCCAAGCAGCAAGGACACCAAAATCCCTTCAACAACAACCGAGCAAATCAGAATCAGAGGCAGCAAGCTCAAGCTCAACCTCAGCCAAATACTGAGCGTGCTATTGTTCCAGTACACAACCAGAACCAAAGGCCGCCTGCTAAACAACAATCAAGGTCAAGCCATGGTTATTCAAGCTGATGAAGGCTATAACTGGAACCATCTGATTACTGGAGAAGAAGCTCCTCAAGGTGGTGCAGCTTGTTTTGCTCAACAAGAGTCTGAAGCACCAGCCGAAGTTGAAGAAACTTCGAGCCAGTCTGACATTGTTACTTCTGAAACCGAAGTGTCTGACTGTGACTCGGAGTGCGATTCTGTCATGGGAAAAGATTTGGAGGATCTGTTAGCTGAAGCAGATGCGCTGATTGGTAAAAGATCGTTTCTTGTGGATGCTGACTGCACAGAGAAGAACTTCGGCGAATTCTTTGGAGCTCAGAAGACAGCAGCTCATTATGCATTGATGGCCATTACTGAATCGTCGAACAAGGTAAGTTCTTCTTCTGATTCTAAATTAGATTGTGTAGAGTGTAATCAGTTAAAATTCAGAATTAAAGAATTAACTGAAGAAAATCTGAATTTAAAAGCTGATGTTGGTTCGTTACAAAGGTCAATTGATTCCTTGAGACAAAAGGCGAAAAATTTTCTTAGTACAATTGAAAATTATAAGAAGGATGTTTCTGAACTGTCGAAAACCTTGGCTAATAAGCAAATTGCTATAAATAATTACATCAATGAGGTCGAAGACACTAAGAAACAATTGGCCATTGTTAACTGTGACTATGAAAAGATCAGGAAGAAGCTTGAGAGTTATTTAAACTGCAAGTATGTCCTTGATCACATAGTAGAACACTCTGACAAGGAAGGCTTCTCCACCAGTCCCAAATACTCTCAATGTCCACCTCCGGTGAGATTCGAAATCATAATTTTGATGTCTTGCCGAAGGAGGAACTAGTGGACGTGGCAGCTGAGGCAGCAAAAGCTGCAGAGGCGGCCAAGTTTACTGAAGCAGCTAAACCTGCTGAGGTCACTAAGGCTGCTAATCCTGCTAAAGCTGTCAATCTGTGTGAGAAAGCTGATGATATCAGTGTATATGACACTGACTCTTCGGATGATGAGCTCGATGAACCTCCTAGGTATGCACCGGTCAAAACTAAAGATGTTCCTCTTGAGAATCATATCATTACCACTGAAACCTTGAGTGAACTGGAACCGAAAGTGCAAACCGAGGATGGTAGGAGGATTAAGGTGTTTTATAAACTAAAAGGGTCTGAAAGGGTGCATGCTGATGAGGAAGTCCCTCTCAGATGTATCGCCCCTGGTCTTGTTGCCAAAATTTGGCAAGAATCTATCATTACTGTAGAAAAGGAAACCTGGAATAAAAAGAAGGGTAAGGGTAAGGGTAGAAAGGATCAGGATAATCAGCCTAATGAGAATAACAAGAAAAATCAAAAGACTAACACCGTTAATCCTCAAAATCAAGCTCAAAGAAAAAGTCCGAAGAAGCATGTAACTGAGTTCATTAGATCGAGCGGCAATGAAAGAAACGACGATCCTCAAGTCGATCAGCAAAGAAGATGTCTTGAGGATCTAAAACACAAAAACTCATTTGCCGGCCCATCTAACAAAAGGAACAAAAAGGAGACCAAACCCGAATCTCCTAGATTTGAAGAATATAGATCCTGTCACAAGTGCGGGGAACGTGGGCATTTAGTTGCTGCGTGCCCTGAATTGAGACGAGAAAGGATCAAGGTGGATGATACTCCCAGTTCTAGCAAATCCAAGCAACCTGTTTCCCCTAAATTCTCAGAGAAACAAAAGGGAAAGCAGGTCGTTTATGATAACCGCAACAAGATTGCTATGAACCAAAAGCCAGTTGATGGCAGGGGTCCACAGCTGAGGGGGAGCACTGTTCCTCCAAAGGTTGAATCAGTGCCTAAGCCACCAGCAAAGGCTGCAGCTAAACCGCAGGGCAACCCCAAAGCTGCTCCACGTACAGTTAATTCTGAAGTGGATCCAAAATCTGTTCCTCCAAAGGAATCCAAGGCTGGACATTCTAGCCCACAGGCAAAGAAGAAGCCCAAGCCAAAGAAACCTGAACAGATTTGGAGACCCAAGTCACCAACCAAAGGAGGAGAATCATCTGCTGGAGAAAGCAATGCTGTACCATCGGATACAACACCAACTCCAAATGGATGATGGGTTGACTTTCCGATGTTAGATGAAGATGGTAGACCCAAGACCGTGAAGGCTTGGGTCCCCCTTAACCACTGAACTTTGAATGTTTGTGCAGGGAGTTCCACAGGGCCTTATCAGCAGCCTATGGATTGTTGATAGTGGAGCTTCAGGGCACATGACAGGCGATCTATCCCTGCTTTTTGACATAAAGAATATCAACGGGGGGTATGTTGCCTTTGCTGGTAATAAAGGGGGTTATATTACAAAAGAAGGAAGTATGAGCAACGGTATTGTAAGCTTTGAAAGGATAAGCTTTGTCAAACAGATAGACCACAACTTGCTGAGCGTTTCGCAGATATGTGACAAGAAGTTCACTGTGTTCTTTGATGACAACGCATGTTTCATTCTGAAGCCTGGATTCAAAATACCGAAAGAGTGGGTCATGATCTCAGCTCCCAGGGTCAACAACTTATACGTCCTGGATATGAGCCGAGCAATTACAGTGAAAGGTCAGGTCACTTGTTTTCTGTTAAAGGAGACAGAGAAGGAATCGATAATGTGGCACAGACGAATGGGGCACATCCACTTGAGGAAAATGAACTATCTGGTCCAGAATCAACTGGTGGAAGGTGTTTCTGTTAAGAATTTTCATTTAAACGACGTCTGTGTCTCTTGTAAGAAAGGGAAGCAGAAAAGAAAGTCTCACAAGCCTAAGAAGACAAACTTAGTTAGTCTACCACTCGAACAACTGCACATGGACCTGTTTGGCCCAGTCAATCGGAAAAGCAAGAACGGTGACTCATACTGCTTAGTGATTACGGATGATTATTCTAGGTTTTCTTGGGTTGTGTGCATGAAGCACAAGAGTGAAACTTTTGATTACTTGAAGAATCTGTTTACTAAACTGGAAAATATATATCAGCTAAAGATCCGTAGGATCAGAAGCGATAACGGAACAGAGTTCAAGAATCACGCTATGGAAGCGTTATGTGCAGAAAAGGGCATTCATCATGAATTCACAGCGCCATACACTCCTCAGCAAAACGGGGTTGCAGAAAGAAAGAATCGGACTCTTATTGAGGCAGCCAGAACTATGCTCACAGACTCGAACTTGCCTGTGATCTTCTGGAACGAGGCAGTTCACTACGCGTGTTATACTCTGAATAGGGTGCTAACGGTAAAGAAGCTTGGAAAAACCTCTTACGAGCTTCTGAACCGAAGGAAACCGAACTTAGAGTTTCTGGAACCTTTCGGAGCTCCATGCACCATGATACATCCCGATGGGAAGTTTGGTGCAAAGGCAGAAGAAGGTTTCTTTGTTGGTTACAGCACTCCCAACAAAAGAGTGTACAACAAAAGAACCAACAACGTTGAAGATTGGCTTAATGTCGATGTTCAGCGTTATACTGCCAATGCACCTGGTGTTGGACCTGATTGGTTGTTCGACTATAAGAGTCTATTTGATTCCTTCAACGTAGAGAATTTGGTGGATGATGCTGTAGCGCAAATGTATTACGAATGTGAAAATGCAGCTAGCTCTCCGCTAATGCGTCCGATCGTGGTTAATGCACCTGCGCCTGCTCCATCTGATGCCTCTGCATCCACGGGTCCCCCTGATAAAACCGCAGCAGCAGAAGTTGAGGAAGTTTTTCAGGAAGCGTCAGCAGAGGTTCTCGAATCTTCATCTTCCGACGACGATTTTGCAGAGTCTCATGAAACTCTCACTGAGGAACAAGCTGGAAATGGTGAATCTACCACTACAGCTCCAGTTAATCTGACAGGAAACAATCAAGCTGGTCCTTCTTCTTCAGCAGCTCCAGGGATAGGTCTTCGGATCGATCTCTCCGGTTTTAATATGCAACCCTCTGCTCCCTCTAGTTCATGCGCCGCTGAGACAAATCTATCTCAAGGTTTGGAGAACCTTAATCTGCATTCGGATGATCCAGTGCCGGCACATCCGGAATCTCGGATTCACGACACTCATCCGATGCAAAATGTGATTGGTAATCCGGCTAGCGGAGTCATGACGCGCAGTCAGCTCAGAAATGCTAGTCCAAGTGACAATACAGGTACTCTGGCACTCTACTCGGAAATCAGAAAAGCAGGTCATTAGAACGATTGGTCCTTCGCCTTATATGTTTCTCAAACCAAACCAAGAACTGTGCAAGAGGCACTGAGGGAAGAACCATGGATTGAAGCAATGCAAGCCGAACTTCAGCAGTTCCAAAAGCTAGGAGTGTGGGACTTAGTTGACTTACCTCCAGGCTCGAAGAAAATTGGAACAAAGTGGGTCTACAAGTGTAAACGGGATGACCGCGGGGTAATTATAAGAAACAAGGCTCAATTAGTTGTCCTCGGCTTCCGTCAAATCGAAGGAATAGGTTACAACGAAGTATACGCTCCAGTTGCATGCCTTGAAGCTATCCGGATGTTCTTAGCTTACGCTTCATACAAACGGTTTAAGGTGTATCAAATGGACGTGAAAAGTGCTTTTCTGTATGGTGTCGTGAAGGAAGAGGTGTATGTTGCTCAGCCACCGGGTTTTGAGGATCCGCTACATCGTGAAAAAGTCTACAAATTGAACAAAGCGTTGTACGGACTCCATCAGGCACCACGTGAATGGTACCAAATGCTTAGCAACTATCTGATATCCAACGGGTTCAAACGTGGACTTGTGGACTGCACCTTATTCACCAAGGAAAAGGGTGGTGATCGTCTTCTGGTACAGGTTTATGTTGATGATATTATTTTTGGGTCTACTAATGATGTCATGTGCAGGGAATTCGAAAAGCTTATGCAGGATAAATTTGAGATGAGCTCGATGGGGGAGATGCAATTCTTCCTCGGTCTACAAGTAGAACAACAAGAGTCGGGGATTTTCATCCACCAGACAAAATACGTTGCTGACATCTTGAGCCGGTTCCAGATGGAAGACTCAACTCCAGTAGGCACTTCGATTAAGACCAATCACGGGATTGGGCCTGACGAGAAAGGACAAACCGTTGATCCTTTTCTCTATCGAGCTATGATAGGCTCACTCATGTACCTCACTGCATCAAGACCTGATATAATGTTCGCGACATGCTTACTATCAAGATACCAGTCAAGGCCGAAACAGTCCCACCTGGTTGCTGTGAAGAGGATCTTACGTTATCTAAAGGGTTGTCCGACCAAAGGTCTTTGGTACCCTAATGACGATAAGTTTGACCTCATCGCATTTAGTGATGCTGACTATGGCAGATGCAAGACAGACTTAAAATCCACATCGGCTGGATGCCAGTTTTTGGGACCAAGACTAGTCTCGTGGCAGTGCAAGAAGCAAGCCTCAGTCGCCTTATCCACCTGCGAGTCGAAATATGTAGCAGCATCGAGCTGCTGCTCCCAGGTTCTTTGGATACAACAACAAATGAGAGACCACGGTTTGAAATTTCTT
This sequence comes from Ambrosia trifida, assembly GCA_028751855.1. Classification (NCBI taxonomy): domain Eukaryota; kingdom Viridiplantae; phylum Streptophyta; class Magnoliopsida; order Asterales; family Asteraceae; genus Ambrosia; species Ambrosia trifida. The sequence goes on along the minus strand of CM054122.1, from coordinate 213,516,581 downwards.
AATAATCCCATTCACTGTGACAATGAGTCCGCTATAGCTCTTGCTAAAGACTCAGTTAACCATTCCAATGCGAAACATATCTTGGTTAAGTATCATTTCATACGCGATTGCTATGAAAAGAAACTTATCGATATGGTAAAAATCCACACAGACTACCAACGTGCCGATTTATTCACCAAAGCTTTTGACGGTCCTCGTTTTGAGTACTTGTTAATCATAAACGGCATTAAAGTTAAGCAGGATTAGATCCTCATCGGTAATCGTTTTTGTAAATATTTTTCTTTAAAAAATCGGAAAAATCCAAAAATATTGTCCTTTCGCAAATTTTTAGATTTTTAGGGGGAGAAAATTTCAGAAAAATACAAAAACATTCAGAAAATGCAAAAATTCAAAAAATAAATTGAGAAAATCCCAAAATCAAAAAAAAAAAATTGAAAAATGCAAAAATGAGGTTCTTTGGTGAAAATGGGAAGATGATATTAACCAATCAGTCGGACTGTCTGGACCCTTATCATCTTAAAAATATTGGAACTGATAGGTAGCCTCTACAATGATGTGTCGGTAGGCTCAAAATCATTTCCAAGTTCGGCACGGTGATATAAACTTAATTCAACTGAATCATGTGTGGATCAACGTGCGTTGGCATATGGTCTTGGTACCGAAATCTCGTTTGATAGCATGCCAAAATCCGAGGTTTCATGGTCTTTAAGAGGTTGGTACATCCGGGGTGAACTGGACGTCTCTCAGAATAAATAGGAATGGCACACATGTCGTACGTTGGGGTCGCAGCCTACGACTGAGACACCCCTATGTCATTTCCAAAAAAAAAAAAAAACAGAAACAAAAAAAATAGAATAAATTCTGATCAGGAGACGTCCGGGAATCCTAAAAGAGCAAAAAGATTCATATATGCCAAAACCCTATTCTCAATGAGAATTCGCTCTAAGGTATCAAATCATATACCTAAAGCATCGTACCGTGAAAAATCAAATATACGGTATTTGACTTGAACCCTGGTTTGGATCTCACTGGTCTCTCTGTTGCAGCGTTTCTGCAGACCTGATCACCACTGAGTCCACTCCTTGTAAAATACGGATGACAACAGCTTACTCACCGGTTACGAGGAAGCTTTGTGCATGACTTGATACGGGAATGTGTCGCGTGGCGGGGAACACCTTGTATCTCAGTCTTAATATTACCTTAAACATATCTAAAGTGCCTAGCGATAAAACTTGATTTTGAGTTTAGGTGGACAACAATATCGACAGTTGTTGTAGGATGCTTATTGGTAATTTAAGCGAAAACTGAAAATATAAGGGTTCTAGTGATGTCCGTACACTGATATGATTCCCTAACCATTGAAACTCGCAAAAATATGATAGTGTACAGTTAGTTGATCTCCCGTTTTGTTTTATTTATGTTTAGTTTAGCTTAATTAATCATTCTTTATTGCCGATGATGGAATCCTAATCCATTGTAATCTTACTTCTTCAAAAATAAAACGCCGAAAAATAAAAAGGACAACTAATTGGAAACTTGTGTTTTTGCCGGGTCAAAACCGTATGTGTTATCAAGTACAAGGGTAGAAAATGAAAAATTTTTCAAGTATCTGAGTCATCATCTGAGTCGCGTGTTAAATCGGGTTGAAAAACGCATGTTTTGAACCTCAACGGGTCAAAAATGTATGCTTTGGTGCTGCAGGGGCAAATTGGTAATTTGTGTGAAAATTATATGCATTTAGTGTCCTAATCGCATGTAACTTTAGGCGAGTAGCCTAATCGTGTGACACTAAGGGCGAGTATAATGCCAATTGTGTGAATCTTGTCCTACTCGTGTGGATGTATAGGCGAGTAGCCATACTCGCTTGCTTGTGTCCCACTAGTGGGTTATCTTTCTACTCGTGTGAATATTTAAGCGAGTAGACATACTCGTGTATAATGCCATGCGATTAGCAGCCATATATAACAAACACTTAACCATTTTCTTTCATTTATTTTAAACTCTCTCACTGTTAACGTTTCCCTCTACTAACCGACTTCTAACCAAATCCGGCCCATTTTATTTTGATCTAGAAACATTATTCCACATCACAAAGAATCATGCAGTACGGTACGTCGGACAAGCACAACTGTCTTGCCTTTCTCGGACCTATAAAGAAGCCGGAATGCAAGCGGTTTGAAGGCGTAATCGAATACTTGAAGCGCTCAAAGATAAAGTATGCTATATCTATGGACTATGCGGCTTACAAGAACATTCTTCAGGAATTCTATCAAAATGCTAGGGTCGACGTCAGCACAATTCCAGCTACCATCAGAAGCACTGTGCAACGAAAGGAAGTTATTATCACTGAAGACTTAATTCGCGAGATTCTAAGGTTTGAAGATGATAAAGATGATCCGATCGTGTTCGATTCCATTTTGATACGTGGTGGATTCCTAAGGATGAAGTACACTGGTGATGTTCGTGCGCGGGAGATGCTACAGAAAGGGTGTCTACCTCCAGAGATGAAATATCTAACGCACGTTGTGTTAAAGTGCATCGGCCCTCGCAAAGGAACTTTTGATGCGATCAAAGACACTTTGGCGTCAGCGATTGTCGCGTTGACGTTGAACAAGCCGTTCAACTTCTCTGGAATGATCATGCATCATCTAAAGGAAGTGATTCTGCGGAAACCGTCAGAGAACGCTTTCATTGTCTATCCTCGCTTTCTGCAGATGATCCTTGACAACCAAATACCAAACATGGTAAAACGGGTTGAAGAGTTGATTGATATAACGAATATAGATGAAGTTGAGTTGAAAAGAATGTTGCAATACAAGAAAAAGCCGAAGTCAGAACATCCACCAAGTCGTCGATTGTTTGCATATCTGTTGAGAGATAACTATGAGTCACCTCCAGGTAATAGGTGGAGGCATGACGACATTGAGTCAGAAGATGATATTCAGATTCACAGACAAGTGTTCAAAGATGGTGATAACATTGGCAGACCTACTGTTGCTTTGGGACCCAATGCACCGGGTAATACGGGTGATGCTGAACTGAGACGAGATGATGATATGGTTAATGTTATGTCTCTGGATGCAGATGCACCATCCAGTTCAGGCAGAGGTAAAGGCAAGATTGATGAAGGCCCGGTTAACATAGAAGACGTTGATGAGGATGATGACGACTCAGAAGCTACAGAAGATGATTCACCCGATGTATTCACTCTAGAAGAGGATAGAGCTCGCACAGCCGAGGCGAGAGAGCTTGCAAGAGATCCCACTTTCACTCCAGTTAGTGGTGATCTTGTTGCAGATATCGATGCTGAACTTAGCACGCCTCCTCCTCAGAAAAGACAGAAGACTAAAGCAACGAAAGTTGGTAGAGGACAGAAAAGGATGTCAGAGAAGACAGCTGCGGCTGAGAAGACTCCTAAGAGATTGAGGGGAAGACGTATGACCTTGAATCTCCCAGATACTTTTAACATACCTGCTTCCTCTTCCGTATCTGCAACAACAGCAGCAACAGAAACAACAACACCAACATCAACAACAACAGCAGCAATGACATCTTCGGCTCCTACTACAGTGAGTGCAGCGATGCCTGCCAGTGTCACCATGTTAATGCCTGCTTCGGTAATCTTCACTGAGCCAGTCTCAGTTACCCAGGCAGCGACAAGCTCGCAGATTGTTCCTAATACTATCGGTGACAGGATCCGAAGCATAAGACAGAAAGTTCGACCCACAGCTTCCGGGTCATCCGATCAGACCTCTTCGTCTGCGTCTGCTACAAATGAACAACTTCAAAGAAAGATTAGCGAGCTAACAGCCATAGTAGCTGTGCAATCACGTGATATAGCAGAATTGCGAACGAAGAATGCGAGCATAGAAGAAAATGAGAACGCAATGCTCGAGCTGATCGAAGAATCTATCCAGTCTAACACAGAGCTGAGAACGACGGTAGACGCGCTCACATTATCTAACCAGCAGGTCATAGAGACGAACAGGCTGATGATGGAGAGACTTGCAGGTGTAGAGGCCTCAAATAGTGAACTTCGCCTGATAAATGTGAACAATGAGCGAAGGATCACGAAGACTGAAAAAGAAAACGCCGAGCTGAGGGCTAGGATAAATGAGTTGACTGGAACTCAACCTAGACTCACTGGTGGTCCTAGTTCAGAGGCTGGTGCTGGTGATGATGAGGATAATGATGATGAAGAAGATGATGATGAGGATGACGATGATGATGAATCAGATGGTGATGATGATGTTGGAAAGGGTGGTGGTGGTGATCCTGGAGCCACAGGCGGGGGCGGATCATCAGGTGGTTCTGCATCGAGACGAACAAAGAAGGTCATGATCGCAAAGGCAATGATCCTAAAGCAGGTTCTTCTGCTCAGGGGGAGCCTGCACCTATGATGAGCAAGATTCAAGAACAACGTGATAAAGTGAAGAAGAAAGCGATAGTTCTAGTTGAAGACGTGGAGCCTCTAAACTGTTATTTTGCATATGATGACGAAGGTAACTTGCTCCCACCTCCTGCCATGCCTGAATATGATCTGGAAGAAGGAGAGATTCCACCTGAGATGACATCAGAGGATATGGCTAAAGTATATGGCTTTGCATCTGGAGAATCTTCCAGTTCAAGTCAAAGTGTTCCTCCTGAGATGCATCCAGAGTACAATGAAGTGGATATCGAAGATGGAACCAGCGTACCAACTCCTGAGTACGTTGTAAATGACTCGGGCGCTGGAATTCCAAACATTGATGAAGAAATGGTACGTGAGGCCGAAGAGAAGTTGAAATCCGACTCTGCTGCAGTTCCTGATGAAGTAAAGATACGACATGACAAAATCAGAGAGCGTTATCCCCAATGGTTCAAGCCCGAAGAGAAGAAAAAGCCAGTCGAGCGAGCATCCATCTTCAAGAAAAGATTGTCGAAGATGTCTGGCAATGTGATAAGCTGGGCGTACGTGAGTCAGACAAGAATGCTCGGGATAAAATGGCAAGAAGGTGTACTGTACTTTAGTGAATACAAAGACATTCTGAGCCTGCCATTCTGGTACATTCGTGATTTAATTCGTCTCGATTATCCGTTGTACAAAGAGAAAACTGCTTCCCTTAAGGGTTTTTACACAAAGTTGAAGCGAGAAAGCTCAGAGGGATGGAAAGAGTTCGAGCCTCAGTATCCCAGATCATATCCAACAGACAAGATTCATCCTTTCACTTTGAAGCCTATCTGGGAACACAAGATCAAGCCACCGAAATGTGTCTCAAGGATTCCCATCGTTCCAGTTGAGCAAGATTTTTCTTCGAAGCTGTACTACTGGCATTATGATGCAGCAACTACAGAAGCCGTGATTGTCTTGAGCAACAGTCCGAACCCATGCAGAAAGATAAGAATTTGGGATCCTATGTGGTTGATCAATTGCTCAGAGAAGGACGTGGAGACGTTGTACCAACATCCAATCATGCATTTACCAGTTGAAGCCGATCAAGCGATGAAGTTTCAAAGAGTGATCCAGTTTTGCTACGCCAACAAGGTTCATGCAGGATGCGATTGGTCGAGAATCACAAGGGTCAGAACAACGTCAAGCTGAAGATGAAGACAGAAGATGCTGCTTGTCATTCTGTTTAGTTGTATTTGTTTCTGCTTATCGAGTCTGTAATGTTGTTAGCTTTTGGTATAAACGTTGTCTTTTGGTTAATTCTGTACGTATACTAGCCTGGTCCAAGGGGGAGTCTGTTAGTACATGATGTCCCTAGGCTAGTATATTAGTTGTTTGGACGTGTTTCGGGGTGTTTGGAGACGTTTGTACGCGTTTTGGAGGGTTCGGGAAGCTATATGCGATTAGCAAAAGCATACACACGATTAGGGCCCTAATCGTGTTACTGTTCACGCGATTGGGCTTGGTCTTATAGGCGTTTAGCCTTAATCGCCTATATGGGTCTGGTCGTTCCCGGGTGGTATAAATAGGCCCATTCTCAACCCTAGACCTTAGTTCTTGCCTCACACACACTCTCCAAACACCCTCCCATGGTCTGTAAGGTCTGATTTGATCTCTGTAAACACTCGAGCTCTGTTTTAGTGATTAATCTATAATCTTTTGACCCGTGTGTGTTGTAATTACTCGTTTATCATTGTTTCATCTTTGTTTCTGTTATTGAGACATATTCAAGGGATTCCGCACCTTGAATATAGCCCTCGTGATTGTCGGGTGACACGTTAGTCGATCCTACACTATCAATGATGAAACTTAACTATATGAGTTCGTCATGAGTTGTTAGGTTTGTTTATGTATAATCAAATGTTGTTTGCAATATAAGTTTTTTGTAATATAACTAAAGTATTTTGTTATGCATGTAAGAAATAACAGTTTGATATGTTGAATCACGATGTGTATTGTAGATCCATGTTTTTGTAAGTTAAATTGTGATAAACTTAGTGTGAGAACAAAAAGAACAAATAAGAAAAGAAAGTTACTCCGTAAAATCTAAACCCTAGTTGCTCCGAAAAACTAAGAATGGCGGCGGCGACGAACAGGATTTCAAAATTGGATGGGATCACACGTTTTTTTGTCTATAATCTTCAATGGGGATGTAGTTCGGCAGATCTAGTTGAGATTTTCAAAGCTTATGGAGATGTCGACAAGACTTATAACGCTCGAAAGTTGGATAAACTGGGAAAACGATTTGCGTTTGTTTCGTTTCGTAATGTGAAAGACAAAATGGACATGGAACAGAAGATGAAGGATGTTTGGATTGGAAGCTATAAACTGTTCATATCCTTGGCACGTTTTGTGGATGGCGAAAAGATTAACAAGGAAGAGCCGGTTAAAAAGAATGCTACGACCGATGGTTTGAAAAAAAAAGGATGCTGATCAAGGAGGTGGTCAAGAAGGCAGACGTGAAGGACATGGGTCAAATTTTGTAGGGGAAAGATCGTTTCGGGATAGGCTGTGCAATATACAACCGGAAGAATCAGTTGAGACGATAAAGATTGATGATAACGTCCAAGCCTTTCAACTATGGTACGAGTGTGCAATGATGGGGGAGGTAAGAAATTTTGATTTTTTTTGGTTTCTCTTAGGTCATGTATGATGGCTGTCAGATTAGGTTCGATTGGGATTAAGTATATCGGAGGTTTTGGAGTTTTGTTGGTATTCAAGAATGTGGAGGAGAGGGATCGGTTCATAGAGGCGAAAGATATTTGGTCTTTATGGTTCGAAAAAATGGAAAAAATGGCATGGACAAGCATGGGATGTGGAGAGGATATAGAATGGGTTAAGGTGCATGGCGTGCCGGTGCACTTGTGTATGAATCAGGTATTTAACATGGTCGCTTCAAGATATGGGAAAGTCGTTAAGGAAGCTCAAGTCGACGTGAATGAAAGTGATTTGTCAAGCAGTACTCTGGCCGTTCTTTGTAGTAAAGGGGGAAGGATCCAAGACGTGTTAAAACTGAGGTTGAAAGATCAATTTTTTTCGGTATGGGTAGAGGAGGAGGTAGGAGAGTGGATACCGGACTGTTTGTTCGACGATGACGACGAGTCGCAAGATTCTACTGAGACGGATAGAGATGTGGTTGATGTTGAAGATGAGTTGGATGCTTCGTTAAATGTGGAAAATAATGAGGGCATTCATTTATATGATAGTGTGGGAAGGGATAAGGAGGATGGATATGTATTCGATGAAGGACACAGTAGTGTATATGATCAGTTAGTGCGTAAGTTAAGGAAGAGGGGTAAATATAGGCGTAAGCATGTGTTGAAGAGTGCTTCGAAATTGCCTTCGGATTCAGATCCAGATAGGCCTAAGAAAAGACCCCGGGAGGACAATAGCGACCCATTTGATGTGGTTAGATTTATTGAAGTGGTCACACCAAAACAGGCGATTCAGGAGGATAATAATATGAACGTGTTCGTTACTCCGGATCTTAATATCGGTTTATCACAGGACGCAAGTAATATTAATATTGGTGAGATCTTAGAAGGTGGGAATGGTTTGGTTAATGAACAATATGGTAGGCATGTTGAAAGGGCTCGTAACTTTGAAGTCGAAAAGACGATAAAATTGGGTAAAATTATAGGGGCAAATAACATTGAAGATTTTCAATAATTCATTTTAAAGGAGGTTCAGGTAGAAGGCTTTCAAGAGGTGGAATCATGAATGTGATTTCGCTCAATATACGGGGTCTAAGGAAGAAAGGAAAGAGTGATTGGGTTCGGGGTTTGCGGATTAAATATGAGGTCGGGTTTATTATGTTACAGGAGATTCAATATGCGTCGATAGTGGGAGTGTGTTTGGATTGTTTTTTTGGGGGAACGGAGAATATAGAAGTGAATGTGTAGAATCAAATGGGAGATCGGGATGGGTATTATCATTGTGGGATCCGAGAAGGCTAGTGCAACAGTCGGTGCTTAAAGGTAGTCGATATTTGGTGGTTTCGGGGTTCGGTCATGAAGTTTAGAGGTGAGGGGATTCCTGATGTAGATTTCATACATAATTTGCATCAATTACGTTCAAATATTGTTCAGTGGTGGAAGGCGCAAGTGGAAATGGAAAATGAAGAGGTATTTTGTTTGAAAAAAGAGTTAGTGGAATTAGAGATTGCTATGGAGTCTCAGGACTTATCGGACAAGGAGATGTGGGTCTATGAGGAAGCGAAAAAGAAAATAGAGGAATTAGAGCTCATGAAGGTGAAAGATCTAAAACAAAAGGCGCGGGTGCAATGGGCAAAATACGGAGATGAAAATTCTTGATTTTTTCATGGGTGATTAATAAGCGGAAGGTTAGTAATTCGATTCCGGGGTTATTGGTGGATTGGAAGTGGGTGTCTAAACCAAACGAGATTAAAAAGGAGGTGTGGAAGTTTTTTAAAAATAAATTTAAGGAGGACATGCAATCGAGACCGGTTTTGATTTGTGAAGGATTAAAGAAAATTTCGGTAGAAAAAGGAAGAATCTTGACCAAGGCTTTTAGTGTTAAAGAAATTAAGGAGGAGGTGTTCGATTGTGGAGATGACAAAGCGCCAGGTCTAGATGGGTTCAATTTTCGATTCCTGAAACGTTTTTGGAATGTTTTTGAGGGGGATTTTCGAAAAAAAATTCTTGAGTTTTTTGAGACCGGGAAAATAAATAGAGGGGTTGGGTCTTCGTTCATAGCGTTAATACCGAAAGTCAAAGACCTGGTGGGATTAGGGGAATACCGAGCGATTAATTTAATTGGGTTCGTGAGTAAAGTGGTGTCAAAAGTGTTGGCTAATAGGTTGAGGCAAGTTATGGGAAATATCACTTCAGAGACACAATCTGCTTTTTTGACGGGTCGGTACATTCTATATGGTCCGTTGTTAATTAGTGAAGTTATGGCGTGGGCGAGAAAAATTGGAAGATATATTTTTATGTTCAAAATAGATTTTGAAAAAGCTTACGATAATGTGAATTGGGAGTTTTTATTGTCTACTATGAGACAAATGGGTTTTCCCGATGTACGGTGTAAGTGGATTTATGGGGTGGTATCCTCGGCGAGGTCGTCGGTTTTAATGAACGGGTCTCCTATGTTCGAGTTTGAGTGTAGCAAAGGGCTTAGATAGGGGGACCCAATTTCCCTGTTTTTAGTTATAATTGTTATGGAGGCGTTATCGGCCTTATTTAATAAAGCAGTGAGGATTCGGGCTTTTGATGGGGTGGGACTTCCGAGTGAAGGTCCGATATTGAGTTATCTATTATATATGGATGATGCGATTATTTTGGGCGAATGGTCATCCTTTAATTTCAAAAACTTGAGGCGGATTTTGAGAATATTTCATTTGTGCTCCAGATTGAGAATTAATCTCAATAAGTCCACACTCTTTGGTATTGGTAAGAATACCTTGGAAGTGCAACTGAAAGCGAATGGGTTTGGTTGTAAAGTCGGTGAGGTCCCTTTTGCTTATTTAGGGATTTTGTTGGGTGCTAATATGAATACGGAGAATAATTGGGAGGCGGTGGTCAAAGTGTTTAGGACTCGTTTATCAAAATGGAAAGCAAATTCCATATCAATTGACGGTCATGTGACATTGATCAAGTCGGTACTTGAATCTCTCCCTACTTATTACTTTTCTTTATTTAAAGTGCCGGTTTGTGTCATTAAGAAACTTGAAGCTTTGATCAAGAAGTTTCTTCCCCAAAGCAACTTCTTGATCAACTACAAGAAAAGTGGTCATTAGAGACTAAACCATTAGGGACTAAAATATCAGTCTCCAATATCTGAGACCAATTTTCACTCACTAAAGAAACGTATTGGGGACTGAAATGACATGGTGCCGGGGACAAATTAAGGACTGAATTTTTATGTATCGAACACTGACCGATAGTCCCTGTTGGTGTCTTACAATGGGGATTGATTTTTAGTTACTAAAACCACTATCTAGGACTAGGAATCCGCAACTAGCCGGGGACTAGCAAATCAGTCTCCAATAAACATTAGGAACTGATTTAGATGTATTAGAGACTGATTTTTCAGTCCCCAAAACTCATTTTTTTGTAGTACACGATACATTGGATGGGTTGGGATAGTGTGACACGGTCGAAACAGAAAGGAGGTTTGGGATTAACAAAACTAGAGTGGTCGAATAAAGCACTTTTGTTAAAATGGCTATGGAGATTGTAATGAAGTCGATGCTTTGTGGAGAAGGGTGATCAATGCTCTTCATGGGTCAAGGAGAAAGTGGGATTTGGTTAAGTGTAATCGTTGTTTTCCTGGCACATGGTCTAAAATAGTTGCTTTCGGATACAAAGTCAAGGTTCATAATATGGATTTTAAAGATATGGTGAGAGGAGTTGTTGGTAATTGCTCGCAAATTCGCTTTTGTGTTGATAATTGGGCGTACATCAAACCATTAAAAGACCATTTCCCAGCTTTGTTTTGGCTAGAAAAAAATAAGTTTTGCAAGGTGGAGGATCGCATAGTGAATGAAGGGGAGGGGACGGTTTTGAACTGGGATTGGTCGAAGTATCCAATTGATGGGCAGGAGGTTTTGGAGCTAATTAATTGTCAGCGAATGGCCGATGTCACAAAATTGAGTGGTACGAAAGATTTATGGAGGTAGACTAAAGGATCGGATGGAGAGTTTTTAGTGGCAGCGGTTAAGAAGTGGGTTATAAACGAGTCGTCTAATGATGAATCAACTTTGTTCGAGTGGTGTACTTGGATTCCAAAGAAATGTAACATTTTTATGTTGAGAGCAATTCTGAATCGTATTCCAACAAAAAAACGGCGCTTAAAAGGAGAAACATAGATGTTGGTAATGTATTATGTGTTTTTTTGTGGGGATCAAGCAGAATCTTCGGACCACCTTTTTTCGGGATGTGGTTATTCAATGGGAGTTAGGTAAGGTATTGCGAGATGGTGTGGTATTCCTCCGGTATACTTATTCGACACAAAAGACAGGTTGGAGTTACATAAGTATTTTGGGAGTTCGAAGACAAAGCAACAGGTGATGAAAGGTATCGCTTTTATAACATGTTGGAGGATTTGGAAAGCTAGAAATGAAAGAGTCTTCACAAATAAAAAGCAAAACGTGGCGTTGATGTGCTATGTATGGTCTAAAAATGTAAACAACCTAGACACTTAGTAATATAAAACAGACTCAACTAAAGTAGACCACATGACAGGCAAGTGTACGTATCAATGTGGTGCAGACTAAGTAAGTCCGAGTATCGAACCCACAAGACACAACTTGAAAACAAAACTAGACTCAACTAAGACTTAAAATAAATGATTTTTAAAATGGTTTTTTTAATATTTAAATAAAATAAATAAAATAATAAAATAAGATAAATAGACAACAAGGATAACTGAGGAAAATATCAGGATAGGAAGGCAACTACCTAGGTCTAGAATCCTACATGCAAACTCACAACTCTCAATAATGGAAAACTGAATGGATACCAGATTCTAAAGATAACTTAAGAAACCCTAAGACGTGCTAGATCTCCTCCCGGTATCACCAACACACCTCAACGAATCCTAAAGAATAAAACACTGGCTATCTTGCTTGGATCACCTCCCGGTCTCACCTTACTAAGAATGTAAAGGTACTCTAATTACTCGATCACCTCCCGGTCTCTCTAATCACAATACACCCGAAGATGTAAAGGAGTAATTTAATTGGGTTAACTATGACTTAGAATTGCAAGAAACTAAAGAAAACTAGGATATGATCACCTCCCGGTCTCACCCAAAACCTAACACCTAAAGCTCTAGACAACTCAACATTCCATCACCTCCCGGTCTCAAGAATGGAAGAATACTTAAGTCCTCTAAATTCTCTAATCATGTTCCTATGGCTTTCTTGCACAAAACCGTAAAATAAGCTAGAAGCACCTAGCAAGCAATCCTAATAATCATCCAAACATGAAAGACATTCACTAAGACGATTATGGAACTCTCAAAAATAATAAATTAGACTTAAGTATGCACACACATCATAATAAACACCAACTAAACTTTTACTAAAACATTAACCATTCAAAAATAATCCATTAACCGAGAACTATAAAATTAACATGCATTCATCATACAACCTAGGTAGCCATAAAATATTTAGCCAATAATAGTCATGGAAAATGAGAAAAACATAGGTTCAAAATAATATTAACACATAGTAACGAGTATTTGAGAACACAAAGTAATCATAAATCGAAACTAATGTTTGAGGTAAATGAACCCAAGTCTTCACCAATCGTTTCAAGCCTTCCCCCCTTCAATTAACCTCTAACACAATTATTAGTAGCGCTGCTGTGTTCGAGAGCCCTCAATGGCGGCTGTCTTTAAATGTTATAATAGTAGGTTAGAGACCCGTGAACTTTACGGGTGAAGAAATTTTTAAATAAAACATATTATCGACTAAATAAAATTAAACAATTTTTATAAGGGCAGTGTTAAACTAAAAGTTTAAATCATAACATGAAAGAAAATATAACATGACAAATTAATATTCTATCAAATTTTTTAATTTTAATTTTGTTGTGCTCATGAATTATGTAAGTTGAAAAAAAAAATCGATGCAAATAAATCTCGTAATAAAAAAAATTCTTCCACCAAACAAAATAATAGGATAATTTCCAAAAGAAAACATAAGTCAAAATATAATGTTCACAAAACTTAATAGTGCATGACAAAAGGAATTAAATCAAGTACGAAAAAAAACAAAAACGAATTATGAATACGTTCATAACATCCATTGCAGCATGGTAATTTCCTAGCATTTTGAAATCGAACGTTGCAAGGAAAACACATATCGACATCATCTTCTTCAAAGTATTTACCCTTCATCATGCTTACATGATGCTATCCTTTATTATGCATGCCAAAGGATTTTGAAACTCGTACAAAGTACGTCGCACAATCCATAATAAAATACTGCTTCACCCCTTGCTGTAGCAACCTGAAAACAATAAATTGTATGCATAAACCTAAAAAAAATTAATAGTAAAGAAGTTAGATATATAAAAAAATATTTATAATGTAACATGGGCAAAATACTAAAACTTTAAGGAGCATAAATGAATAGAAAATAGCAAAAAAAAAAAAAAATTAAAATGAGACTTACAAAAATTTGTCATAGTTGTCCAAAAATCTTTTTCCATGCAACTTTTACAACGTGGTACTCTAAAAGTTTGAAAATTTCTAAGGTTTGTTGTGTGATTAAGAGCATTCACATCAGCTCTCCCATAATTTTGTGAGAGAAAACTCCATATTTTAGGATGGGGTTATGAGTGGTTATGAGTGAAGGATATGAGAATCTAGTATATTTGGGAGAACACTGTTCCCCTGCATTTATTTTTAATATATATTTTAAGTGGTTGTGAGTAGAGGGGAGAGAAAATGTAATGTTAAAAGTATGTAAAAGTATTGTTTAATTGAAAAGTAGAGAGAAATGTGTCGATTTTTAGTGTAATATATGATTGTGAGTGGATGGGGAAGCTGATGTGAATGCTCTAAGAATACCAAACAATTTACTTATACGATTCACATTTTTATCATTTTAGATTCCCTCTAAAATTTCATTACCAAACCCATAAAAGTTGCTCTTGAAAAAAATTGTAAATGATTATCATCTATCACAAATTATGAGTAAGAGAATAACTTTAAGTCAAATTATAACTTATAAATAAATGACACGGTATATTTAGTAAGAGAATAATTGTGTAAAAGAATAATTTAATTCGGTCAAATTATGAGTAATTTAATTTAATTCGGTCAAATTATGAGTAATATCAATTTAATTAGGTCAAATTATGTGACAGAAAAATTACAATATTTACAAATTATGAGTAAGAGAATAATTTTAAGTCAAATTATGAGTTATAAATAAATGACATGGTAAATTTAGCAAGAGAATAATTGTGTAAGTTCATAATTTAATTCGGTCAAATTATGAGTTTATGAGTAATTCAATTTAATTTGGTCAAATTATGAGTAATATCAATTTAATTCGGTCAAATTATGTGTAAGCAAATTCATAATATTTACAAATTATGAGTAAGAGAATATTTTTATTCAAATTATGACTTATAAATAAATTACACTGTAAATTGACGTGTAAGTTACAATATTTATCACAAATATTGTAAATATTGTAATTTAACGGTTGGAACAGGTTTAGGATGTAGGACAAAACATCACAAATTCTGGATTTGATATATGCTCGGTTGGTACGTACAGAATTTGACGACACTTCTTTAAACAATGACTAAATCAGATTCAAACAATAACAAAATCCATTAGATATATATGTTTTTTATGTTGCTTTACATTCTATTTTGGTTTTCAAATAGTAAATCCGGTTGAATGTTTAGGAAGTCGGTTTCATGTTTCAAATACAGAGTCCGAACATTGAAACGACCTCTTCAACAAATAATCAAAATTAACATAAAATGATCAAATCCGGTTTCTTGTGTCATATTTTGAATCCGAAGATTCAAACGAATGGATACAGAATCGATATTTTGAATCCGAAGAAATAAACAGAATCGATAGACTCTTGAAAAGGATTTAGACAAATGAATGAGCGAAACAACAAACGAATACAACTATGAAGATTCAAACGAATACATTTCAAAAAATCAGTTTCATTTAAATGAATAAAATGGATTAAACACACTATTTACATAAATCATTTACAATAACTGTATAAATCAGAAATCAAACAAAAAAATAGGATGATATAACTGCATAAATCAGAAATCAAACAAATCAGAAATCAAACTAAAAAATAGGATGATATAACTGTATAAATCAGAAATAAAAAAAAAAAAATAGGATGATTTGCAAAAATCAAACGTTTGATGTTTTCTTATAATGTTAAGAATAGAAAATGAGTAAAACTGATGCAAGATTACCTTAAAGAAAATGAAAAAGAAGAATGAAGAATGAAGATTGGAAGAATTGTTAAGGAAGATTGAAGATTGAAGATTGAAGGAAGAATGAAGAAAAAAAACATAACGGCTTTTATAGATACAAAGCTGGAGCTCCATATACCTACTTGAATCCTAGAAAACGGGTGGGTCCGCTTTTTTTTAATTGATTGTAGGGTTGACACGTGGATGGTGATTTGGAGCCTATGTGGAGGCCATAGTAAAGGGACAAGTGGAGCCCTAATCACTCTTTTATTAGTGTAGGTAGATTCTTCCCTCCGTAAATAATAATGTGCCGCCCCAATTTATAATGTTGACGTAGGTTTTTATTATTATTATTATTATCATTATTATTATTTTTTAGTCCAATATCCTGGGCTCATGGATGTTTTCACAATTCACATTCATGTTTTTTTTTTCGGTTCTTTTATTATTATTATTGTTATTATCAGTTAGTAGTAGCCGTGTTTGCTTGAACTAGGTGCCCGTCTCTTGATTAATTTTTACTGTTTTAAGCTCCCTTAACGCGAACACCTACAAAATAATTAAAATAATAAATACATAATAAAAACAACACGAAACGAATAAAAACATGACCAAATAATATACAAAATACATAGAAAAAGAGATGTGTTTTGCAACATATCAGGCGTAGATAGTGGTGGATATCAAAACAATGGGTTTTCTTTGGTAAAGAGAAGTAGATGTAAAACGGATTTGGTAGATAGACATATGTGGTGTAATTTCGATTTTATGTAATTATGGTCGTTTTTGACATATATATTTCCGCTTTGGAGATATATCGTCGGCTTTTTTAATGAAGTTTGCTTAAAAAAAGTTAAGTTGTGACTTTCCCTCGTTTTGTTATTGTAATGCCTATTAAGAGGTTGTTTGGGACTGAGCTTCAAAACAACTTATTGATTTATTGGCTTTTTCAAGAAGCCAATAAGTCAATATGTTGTTTGTGTAACCCAAAAGCACTTTTTGTTTTGACTTTTGGCTTTTGGCTTTTAAGGCTGGAAAAACTGTTTTTGAGAAGTTAGAAATCCTGGCTTTTGGCTTTTGACTTTTGGAAAAAATTACAAATCTACCACCCATACAATCAATATTCACAAGAAGTTAAACGAAACACTTAAAAAAGACAATTTATTGAATTTTTGACGTTTCTCATCTCAAAAGCTAATCAAAACATTTTTTTTAAAACTCATTTTCAAAAAGTCAACATATATTTTGCCCTTCTCCTTCTCTTTTAGAAACTCAACGTATATTTTTCTTCTTTTAATCTCATCCATTAATTTATTTTGATCAAAGGCCCAAAATACTTCTTACACTTTGTACGATATACATCTTTGTACCGTAAACTTTCTCTAGAGTTATATAATGTTTAACGTTATGCGTTAACATTGGAGATACATTGTTAATTGTTTTAGGTTAGGTGCTACCCGAAGCTTTGCTGCATGTAACTGTAAAGCGCATTATTCTATTTTATATGTAAAGTTGATATGTCATATTAGATTTTTCAACCCGGGACGTTCGCTAGGTATAATCTAGCTTATTATAAAAGTAATTTGATTTATATAAATAATTACAAAATTAGGTATGATATGACGTTCTAGCATTGTGAGAGAAACAATTATTTTTAAAGAAAGTTTGAAATTTGACGTGAGAGACTAAATTGAAACTTTAAAATTAATTACTATTACTGTTACTAATGGTAATAAATAACGTCGGATTCCTTTTTCTATTCATGCAAAATTGAAATTATTTCAGTTGAGCTCTTTTAAAAAAAGTTATATACAAAAATTATATAAAAAATAGTTAGATTACAGTCCAAAAAAAGTCTTCCAAGTATTTTAAAACATACGGTTAATCAAAATATATATTAATAAATATATGTTAGAATTTTCGGCATTAGTTGTTCTATTCAAAGTTTTCTAGATATTGGACAAACCAAAAAATTATTTTCAAAAGATATGTGCCCAAACGTTGAAAACTTGAAATCTAAACAAAAAAAAAAAGACAAATGATTGATTTCTTTGTGCAAGACCAAAATTAGTTAGGGCCACAACACAACCACACTTTAAAAAGATGATTACTTACAATTGGATCCCTTTCAAAAAGTAGAATTTATTAGCGTAGGAAGTTTCAATAGAAAAAAACTCATAGTCTGAGAACTCCTATTTAAATTAAAACATAAAAAAATATACCTTAAAATTTAAGTCAAAAACTAAAAAATTAGTTCGAAGTTATCTTTTCCAAACCATCCTCGTTTATAAAAAATTAAAAAATGCTAACTCTAATGCATGTGTAGTAAATATCTGGTTAAGCTTTGGGGTTTTGTTTTTTTAGTTTACTTTAGTTTTTAGAGTTAGTTTTTATTTAGTTTAGTTTATAATGTTTAGGTAATTTTATGAGTGGGGTGTTGATGGGTAGGGTTTGTTTAGGTTTATGTGTATGAGATTAGATTTTTGGGTGGGGTGTTAGGATTTTGGTTGTGGTGTGTGGGGTTGGGTTTTTTTGGTAGGCAATGAGTGGGGTGGGTTTGGGTTTTTGAGTGAGGGTGGATTGGTGGCTTATGATTTTAGGTTAGCGATTTAAGTTTTTGGTGAGGGTAGGGGTGGAATTAGGTTTTTGGGTGGGGGTAAATTTGAGGTGTGGGGTTTAGGTTTTTTAGGTTAGGCTATACGTATGCAGTAGCAATTTTTATGTTTTTTTTTAATTTTTTTCTAAATGGGGATGATGTGAGAAGAGAAGTTACGAACTAATTTTCTATTTTTTTATTTAAATTTTGAGTTATGATATTATTATTATTATTATTATTATTATTAATTTTTTTTTTTTTGCATTTAATTAGAAATTTTTAAGTTCTCTAGTCCAATATTAGCATATATCTCCCAAAAGATAAAAGATAAGCTGTATAAATCCAAAGCAAACGCAGGCGAACTCCCTCATATCATTTTTACATCACTGGATACAAGCGAGACTGACTCCTTACATGGCCGCAAGCAGCTTCATGTGGCGATGTTCCCGTGGCTTGCTTTCGGTCACATCCTCCCTTTCCTCGAACTCTCCAAATTCATAGCCGAAAAGGGTCACAAAGTTTCCTTTCTTTCGACCACTCAAAACAACCAACGACTCCCTATGAATCCTTTGCATTAATGGGGGACTTTTCAAAAAGAAAGTGCATTTGGTAGGCATTGGGGAAAAAAATTACAAATGGTGATGCGTCTAATTGAATTGGCGGTATCAAGCTACTTTGCAGGCTATTGATTTTGATGCCGTCAATCCATTCTAAGTCTTCCATTGATACCGCTAATCCATTCTAAGGTATCTATGATGCCGCCAAATGGGATTAAGGCATCACCTTGATGCCGCCAAATGGGTCTAAGGCATCATTTCTTATAAAAACCTCGACCAGCTTCTTTGCAAAAGCAAATAACCGACATGTACCAGCGACGGAGACAGACGACATGGAAAGACAGACGCATGACCACACGTGTTCCTTCCAAACTTCCCACCTTCTTTTACGACTCCTGTTCAACGCGAGCCGCCGCCACCACCACTTCGCACCGTCTACATCGTCGGTTGTTGCCGTTTGCCATCGGTCGTTGGGTTGGAGAAGACTCAGAAGAGGCGAGGGTGGCGCCGGTGGTTTATCACAAGGTTGTTGTCGCCTTCCTGTGTGACCGGGGATCATCAGAAGACGTTGACGACGGTGTCTTCATTCTGGCTATCCAGTACGTCGGCGATGGCACGGATCAGAAGCCGTTGACGACGGCGGAACAAAGACAGTGACTAGGCGATGATGTTCGACTAATTCCCGATCTAAGGTTGTTGTTAGGGTGAAGAAAAAGAAAAAGAACGAGGCGTGTCAATTTGGGTTTCCTTCAAAGTTCATTCATCTTAATCAGTTGTGCACTCTCAAAAGTTTAATCGAATAACTAATAAAAAACAAATCGGCATGCATGTTCTGTTCTAAAAGCAGTGTAGACCACAATCTATTTGATATATATAACTCTTTTCAGAAACAAACATATAGATTACAGAAGCAAAATGGCGGTATCAATGGAAGACACTAAATGGGTTGGCGGCATCATTGAAGACACTAAATCAATTGGCGGTATCAATGGAAGACTTAGAATGGATTGGCGGCATCAAAATCAATAGCCTGCAAAGTAGCTTGATACCGCCAATTCGATTAGAGGCATCACTATTTGTAAATTTTTTCCCTAATGCCCACCAAATGCACTTTCATTTTGTAAAAATCCCCCATTTATGCAAAGGATTCATCTCCCTATCCTTCCTTCCCACCCCTCGTCTCTCATAAATCATGTTAAACTCACTCTTCCGCACGTTCAAGAGCTGCACCAAGATGCAGAGTCCACCATGGATGTATCCACTGACAATGTTCCTTACCTCAAGATAGCTGACGGTCTTCAGCCGGCGGTCACTCGCTTTCTTGAGGAAGAGTCACCAAACTGGATTATATATGATTTTGCTCCCTATTGGTTGCCGTCCATCGCGGCTGGCCTTGGAATATCGCGAACCTTCTTCTCGATTTTCACCGCATGGTTCATCGCTTTTGCGGGGCCATCCCCCGACAACTTGATTCATAGTTCTGACGGTCGAAAAACGGCGGAGGATTTCTTGACACCGCCCAAGTGGGTTCCCTTTCTGTTAATGCTTCTGAGGCTTCAGATGCATATCGTTTGGGGATGGTGATTGTATGTTTATGAGATATTGCTATGAATTCGAACCACAATGGCTTACCCTTTTAGAGGACCTACATCACCTACCGGTGGTACCTGTGGGATTTATGCCACCCAAAACACCCACCAGCGTTGGCGATGAGACGTGGGTGACGATCAAGAAGTGGCTCGATGGTCAAAAAAAAGGTCATGTGGTGTACGTGGCATTAGGAAGTGAGTTTATGGTGAGCAAAACCGAGCTGGTTGAGTTAGCTTTGGGTCTCGAGCTATCTGGGTTGCCATTCTTTTGGGCTCTTAGGAAGCCTGCAGGTTCCACTGACTCTGACTCAGTGGAGTTGCCAGACGGGTTCTTGGAACGAACTCGTGACCGTGGAGTGGTGTGGACAAGTTGGGTACCTCAATTACAAATATTGCGCCATGAGTCGGTGTGTGGTTTCTTGACTCACTGTGGATGGAGTTCAATTGTTGAAGGGCTAATGTTCGGTCACCCTCTAATAATGCTATCGATTTCGGGTGAGCAAGGTTTGAATTCTCGAGTACCTGGGGAAAAAACAGGTGGGAATCGAGGTACCAAGAAATGAGGAGGATGGCTTCTTCACCAAGGACTCGGTGAGCAGATCGCTGAGGTCGGCTTTAGTCGACGGTGAAGGGAAGATCTATAAGGCGAATGCGATGGAGTGGAGTAAAATATTTGGCGACAATAAACTGCAAATGAAATATGTAGACAATTTCATAGAGTATTTGCAAAAGAAGAGGCACATGGTTGCTATCAAGGATCATACTTAACCATATGAAGTATCTGAGTTATTGGTTTGTTTAGATTATTACATATTATAATTTATAAGGAAAAATTCAAGTATTTTCTTTTTCATGTACGAAATAACAAGTTTGTTATGTGACCATGTGTTACGTAGTAAAGTTGTTTTAATATAACTGGTTAGGAGTTTTAGTTCACGATGGATATTGGCATACATTTATGTAGGTTTTCAAGTTACATAATATATCAAATTCATTAAGGTTAAAGATGCAATTCGTTTTAACAGTAATTTACATTTCTTAACTTAAGTGTTAAAAATGTGTATCGGGTTATATAAATATAAATAGTGCTAATTAATAATTAGTTTTAATACAAGAGTTAAGATCCTATACAAGCAGTATTTAGTATAAAAACTCTGAGAACAAATCTAGACCATATAAATTTTAAATCAATGGCTAGTATCTATTACATGTCAACCCTATACTAGTATTAGTTTTAGTAAGGGCATTTTAGTCCTTGTGCTCCTTGAAATTCGGATAACTTTCAAAATGTGGGCCATTTTAAAAACCTTCAACCCCATAATCTTCTTCAAACTACGATCGTCCAAATTAGTGCAAGTTGAGTTTTTGTTTTTCTAGTTTGTTAGACATCGAAAATGTATTCTGGTTGTAGATCTTGATTATAACCAATCATTTTGTGTTTTTTTTACCGCATTTCATTGATCAAGCTTCCATCCCATCGGATTCTTACAACTCCAAACCTCCATATCAGCGCAAGATGAGTTTTTTTTAGGTTAACTTCCAAAATGGGGCCATTTCGAAAACCTTCCACCCCATAAGCTTCTTAAGGTTAAGGGTGTTCTGTGTTGATGTTTTTTTACTACTGGTATGAAGGGCATTCTTTCAGATTGTGTTTTTCAACCAAAACTTCATAATAGTGCATCGGTGTATTATTTTAGAAATTTTTGTTTGTTGATGTGCTATCAATTCATTTTATTCAACCAGGTGTGCTAATTTGTTAAATATGCTATTTTTAATAGAAAGTTTAGTACTGGTTGTTGACATATTGTGCTATCATTAGGTACAACATATTTGGATAAGAGGATTATATTTTGTGTATGTTTCCCATTTAGTGGATGATTTTTAGGTACTACTTGTTTGGATAAGTGGATTATGTTTTATGTATGTTGCCCATTTCATGAAGGATTTTGAGGTACTTCTTGTGTGGAATAAGTGGACTATAAGTGGATTGTGTTTTGTAAAACTTAATAATGGTGTGTGTTGCTTGCAAGTTGTTGATGTGCTTTAGTATAGTTTATTCAACAAGATGTCTTTTGCTAGTTTGTTCAATCTGTTGTTTTGCTTAATAGAAACTTTGTTACTAGTTTTTGTGCTATCTTTGTGCTCTACTTAAGTCTAGTTTAGTGTTGTATTATTTCACTATGTAGGAACTAATTAATGGGGTGTGTAGAATTTTCATATTATTGATGTGTTTATTTTATTCAACCAGGTGTCTTTTGCTAGTTTGTTCAATGTGCTATATAACAAGTCTGTGTGTTTTCTTTGGTTTAATTAAGAACCGGTATTATCCTTGTGATCTTACTTGTGTTTGTTAATCTTCTGTTTATCTTATGTATACCTTGAGTGATGAGTTTATGATTCATTGTTATTGTAGGTTTTGATTATATGGGATGTTGTTGTTCAAGGTTGCAATGTGCTAGTGTATGTATGCATGTTATCTGGCATCGGATCATACCATGTGAAGTTGGGATGCTCTCTTTACCTCATAGTTTAAGTATTGGGATGTAATGATTCGAGCTAAAATATGCTAGTGTATGCCTATCAAAATTTTTTTAGAACTATTCATTGCACATTTATTTTATAGAAAGTATTTGGTGCAAAGTACTTTAACGTAAGAAGCGTAAGAAGCCATAATATCATGACACGTGTAAATTACAATTACACCTCCCAAACTCGTTCCTGATTCATTCTAGGGGTATCTTAGACTTTTGTATACAACTGCTTCTGCTTCCTCCTGTAATCACGTCTTAATTTCGGTTAGGTTTTCTAAATTCAATTCGTAATCCCCGAATACTAATTGTCGATCTAAAATTTTTCAAAACTGAAATTCAATTGAAGAGTTTATAGACATAATCGGTAGGTTACTTTGTTTTTTTTTCCATTAATTTTTTGATTTCCACGTCTATCCAAAATCAAATTTTCGTAACTGATTACAATATTCTATTTTTTTTTTTTTAAAATTGATAATCAATTGAACAGTTTATCAACATGGGTATGTTACTCTTTTTTTGTTCATGAATACAACAAAATGGGTTGATATACAAATATGAATGTGTTATTAAATCTCTTGTGTGTTTATAAACATTTTATGCAAATCGGTGTATGGTATTTTTTTGTTTATGAATACGTGCGTTTTTTGTTTACATGCGTGCGTTATTGTATAGTTACATGTGCGTGTATATGTAAGATTGAAATGCGCTTATATGTAAGATACATGCATTTTAATTATTTATTACCAAAATAGATCAAAGATAATAGACTTTACACAAAACCCATAAACTATAGGTACTAAAACATCATTCTTAATTAGGCGCAAGGTTAACTCGTTGATTCCCATTGAATACTTGCAAGTCTATCACATACAAGATGAGTATACTCTCAACTTTTTTGTTTTCACACTTTTGAGGTGATTCATGTACATTTATTTACTCATTCACTTAATCACATTTAGACACAATATTTATAAATGCAATTCATATATGTGCCTTACGTGTTTGCCTTATGCTTGTTCGTGTGTACTTATGCCTTGTCAAAATCATTAACTCATGTGGAGCCGAATATAACAATGAATAGTACTATGATTGAAATCCCTTGTTTGATTTACCCTTTAGAGGGGAAGCGCTTGGTCATTGTTATGTGATTCTTGACACTTAAATTTTTAATTCTTGATTCTTATAGGTTTGATTTTGAACATTTGTACAACTTAGTTACATAATAGCAAATTGTATAGCACATGAATTGTCGTTAGAATCTATTATATACATATGCAAACAGGGTTTGCTCACCAATATAATTCGTTGTATTGACAAATACTATTTTCGTACATGTTTCAGGTTATTTTTGAGACGTATTTTTGAGCCTTTGGATTTATATTTAGATTTTGGAACCATTGAATTTCAGTTTAGACTCTTTAGCTTGTCGACTTAGAATCATTAATATTTTGTATTTTATTTCAATGTATAAAAACTATTAAATTCAATGTATCAAATATTTACAATTTAGTACCATGAGCTTTTGAACAATCATCACTATCGTGCACCCAGATGATTCCGCCATCGATCGGGATGTTACAGCTACAGTCTCGCTTGAACCACCATCAACAGGGCGACACAGACAATACGTTAAATTGGATGATGATCCAGTTGACTCATCCTCCTTAGACAAAATCACAAACTCAAACCCAGTCGCAGTATATGCGGTTAGGGGTTACTCTGTGCTAACAATCTCACTTGCTAAGGGATCAACAAGATCAACCCGATGTGGAAACACAAAGTTCCCCTTCATTTTTTCAACACCAGACGCCTCCCCCTCCGGGACATCAACAAACCTGGTACGCGCCCCGCCCCTTTGCAAAAAGAAAATCGAACATAAACAGGTAAAAACTCCTGTATTACCTGCAACCAATTCCATACCTCCACTATCGGGCAGGACATCCTTCCCCACCCTGATGCTTAGGCGGCTAACACCCAGCATCCCCAGCATCACAATGATCAAAGTCGTCCAGCCGACTCTGATGGCCCACCAACATCTTGAACCACTCCTACTCCTGATCATAATCCCTACTACAGAGAAAGACGGCGACTTCTGACCAGCCCTCAGGTTCAACCAACCCATCTCCACAGGTATGGCCTCCGCCCTCACATAGAAGAAGCAACACTTCCAGTTAGGGGAAATCTTGCTGATGGTCACTGCTCTGCCCTTTGTCCTCTCGGTGACTAACACCCAACCACTATCCTTCACCTCCAAATGATAAAACACATTAAAGTGTTCAAACCGAGGCTTCATCCTTAAAGACCTACAGGTGGTCTCGAAATGCATAATCCTTATCACACTGGAGGGGCTCATATGCGAGATATGCACCCCATACTTCTGAAGGACGGAAATAAGGAATAGAGTCACCGGAATCCTCAACATACTCCTATGGAAAAACACCTCGTACAGACATATATTTCCAGTCGGACAATCCATCAGCGTTTTCCCCTTCTCTGGGAATTCTGGCTCCCACTCTTGAAGGATTTCATATTTCCGAAGCAAGGCTCGGAATTTCTCCTTCAACCAACCTATCTAGGCCTCTACTATGGCTAACTCCACCTTTGTGGTCTTCTGCTGGGTCGAATTTATCAAAAAAAAGAAGAAAAGTAGAAAAACAGACGAACTTCTTGTGTTTTCGTAGTCGGAAAATCAAGGGAAACTCACCGGACAAAAAACGATTGCAAAAGCAAAGTGAAACTACTCGGGGAATCACCATTTATTTATACACATCGCATTTATTGCGATGGGAAGGCGAGCAATCATCACATGCGAAGGTCCAATCAGGTTGTGACACGTCAGATAGCCCACGTGCTTGACTACACACACGCCGCACGTGTCCCACTCGCCTGACGGTTACAGTACTCGACAGCTGTTACCATCACCTTTTTCTGACACGTTTAAGTCAGACGACACCCCTGATGTACCAACTGTCAGAAACGTCTCCTTGGATTCAAACATTCCCGTCTATTAACTCCTCATGAATACAAAGAGACAAAATAATTGTGTAGGAGCAACAGAACGCCCACTCCCCCTCTCCTACATGTGCATGAATGGAATTTTTTTCTCCATTCTACTATCATCATCATCAACATGTGAAAAAATGTCAGACAGGTTATCAGGTCCCCTACATGCGCATGAATGGAAATTTGTTTCTCTATTTTAATATCATCATCTACATGCGCCAAAATGCCAGATGGATTATTAGGTCCTCTGGATGCGCATGAATGGAAATTTTTCTTCATTTTTAATATCATATTAAACATGCGCAAAAATGCCAGACGGGTTGTTAGGTCCTCTGCATGCACATGAATGTAAATCTTTTCTCCATTTTTAAAATCATCATCATCCATCAAAGCCTATCTTATATCACCCCGCACCGCATACACGGGGTGATACTACGGACATTTAACACATACATATTATCTATAAAGCGCCAGACCCACACCTCATACTTAATGGTTACCTCAACGACACTACATGACGCAAAGGTAAACATGTCCCAAACTACGTTGATCGATTTTTACGATAACAAACGCCATACGCTATACAGACTGATCCCTGTTGGCACACCAGTTGACCTAATCGTCTAAATCACAACTCATCTTAATACTTGCTCACAATGTGATCAACATGTACACCTTGTCTAAACGCATGAAAACCCGGTGACGACTGGATACGATTCAAGGTACACATCAAAATCACATGCAAGGGATATAAGGCCAAAACTATACTTCACACCAATCCAAGGAAGTTCATCAACAACAAGGGAAATGCCATCTAAGAATAAACCAACTAACACAATTCAACAAGTCTAGCATTCCATCATTTTTTCTCAGCAAAGCAACATGAAGCACTGTATTGGGGGACTTGAAGGGATATGGTGCCAAAACCATCTGCACCATACCAGTAAAAGTCTCATCTTAAACGGAAAGACCAATAAATGTCGAACGAAAGGCTACGCCAAGAATTATGACGCCAATTCTCCCGCCCGTTTTACGTATGCGGAGACAACTGTTTCAGATGCAATGACGCCAATTCTCCCTCTCATTGTATGTAGGCGGAGACTCCCGCGTTAGTCATAATGACGCCAACCATCCTACTCGTTTTACGTCAACGCAAGCTTGACACAAACGAAGCTTCCTTAGTACGAAGAGTCAAAGCTTCCTCGACACGATCAAAGGATGACTTTTCGGGCAGCATTGAGACATACATCCAGGGACAAACATGCACTGGGCAACTATTCCTGACACACATGCCGCCCGTTAGAGTCTGCGTCCAATCACAGGCAGCGCCTGCCCTGTCAGTAAGAAAGGATGATGACGTGGTGCCACCTTAGCCAACGATCTCAGACAGAAGACTTTTTGCAACCCCCACTTGCCTCCGGCTGTAGAGAAGAATGTGATTGCAGACCGCCACGACAAGCCACTAGGCGGACACCACGTGTTTGACGACCTCCTGCGTCCACTTAATGGGCGCCATGTGGATTTATGACATGGCGGCAACAGTTTATTTCTCCTTCTATTTTGCATGTACACTTCCCCCAATTTGGGCTTGGGTACTTGGGTCGGGCCTCATTAAAGGTATAGGACAGGTTGAGAGAGTCGGATATCGAGTGCTATAAAAGGAGGAGTCCCTTCCCCTTTTGTGGCACTACTTTCATTCCCAACACTCCCGTTGAAAAGACTACGAGCATATTGTACTTTTCCAACCCTTGTTTTTATAACCAACGTTTAAAGGTTTGACTCTTCTAACCGGTTATCTCCACTTGCTCTCGGTCTAGTTCCAAAGACCTTCACTTACACCTATACATTACCAGCTTAAACCTTTACTCGTCCTGTGGATTCACTACCTTGATCAACACTGACCCGTTCATCCAGGATCCGTGTTTCTTCACACGTCATCCCCGTTTAGAAAAAAATAAAATAAGTAGAAATTCTAATGCACATGTGTAGTAAATGTCCGGCAAAGCTTTATGGTTTAGTTTAGCTATTATGGTTAGTTTTTTTTTTTTTTTTTTAGTTTAGCTTTTAAGGTTTCGGTTTTGTGGGTGGGGTAGGGGTGGGTAGGGTGGGCTTAGGTTTTTGGGTAGGGGGGGGGTTAGGTTTTTTGTTGTGGTGGGTGGGGGTCAGCTTTTTGGGTAGGCGGTGGGTGGGGTGGGTTTAGGTTTTTGGGTGAGAGTGGATGGGTGGTTTAGGAGTTTAGGCAAGAGATTTAAGTTTTTGGGTGAGGGTGAGAGTGGGTGGTGTGGAATTAAGTTTTTGGGTGGGGGTAGTATGGGGTGTGGGGTTTAGGTTTTTGGGTTATACTACACATATGCAGTAGCATTTTTTAGGTTTTTTTTTTAATTTTTTTCCAAACGGGGATAGGGATGGCAAAAAACCCCGAACCCGACGAGTATACCCGAAACCCAAAATATTTAGGTCGGTTATACCCCCCGAACCCGCCGGGTTTGGGTTCGTGTTTGGTTTAAAAAAAAACAAAAATTTCAGGTTCGGGTATGGTATATAGCAATACCCGACCCGATTACCTGATAAGTACATACTCAATTACCCGCCTAATATACCTGATTACCCACTATATAAATCTATTTTTATTTCCTTATATTTGTTTAATAATTTTTAATTTTCCTCCAACTTTCAAGAATAAACCTAATTAAAATTTAAAACTTGTCTGGAAGAATGAAAGCTCACACCCTTTATTTTTACCAATTTTCCTTATATACAAAATATCCCCCATAATTGATTATCATTTCATAAGCCGTAAACCTCGCACTCTTTATTATCTTTTTCCAGTTTTAATTTTTTGAGCTCTGCAACTTGCATCAACCTAAGACAGTTATCTTGTTTCCATAGGTACAAAATATCCTCCATTTTATGATGATTATGATATATATAACTTATTATATGTTTTGGCAGCGACATCTTGGTAGTGGGATAAGACTTAGAGACTATAAGGTCCTGGGTTCGAATCTCACAAAAAGGAGGTTTTCTCATAATTATGAGTTTCCTCTTGAATTGGTGACTTGGTGGTGGAATATGATCGCGTAGTATCACTGGTGGCACGATGATACTCCAGTAGTCCGTGAGTGATTCCAATTGGCCGTTCAAAAAAAAAAAAAAAAAAACGAGTATACCGATAACCGTGGGTATTTTCTACTACAAATCACAACAATTATTTTTTTAACAAAATAACGGACATCTGTTCGGGTTTGGTATATGGTTTTATAAACGGGTTCAGGTTTGATATTACCAATACCCAACCCTACCCGAACCCGACTCATTACCATCCCTAAACAGGGATGATGCGTGAAGATAAAAGATTAGCGGTACATAAATCTCCCAAAAGTTAAAAAGATAAGCGGTACATAATTATACACGTTCGAGTTATTGCTAATAAGTGTATAAATCGAAAGCAAACGCAGACGAACTCCCTAACCATTTTTACATCAATGGATACAAGCGAGACCGACTCCTTGCATGGCCATAAGCAGCTTCATGTGGCGATGTTCCCATGGCTTGCGTTCGGTCACATCCTCCCTTTCTTCGAACTCTCCAAATTCATAGCCGAAAAGGGTCACAAAGTCTCGTTTCTTTCGACCACTCGAAACATCCAACGTCTCCCTACCCTCCCACCTCTCGCCCCTCATTAATCTGGTTAAACTCACTCTTCCACACGTTCAAGAGCTGCCCCAAGATGCAGAGTCCACCATGGATGTGTCCACTGACAATGTTCCTTACCTCAAGATAGCTTTTGACGGTCTTCAGCCGGAGGTCACTCGGTTTCTTGAGAAAGAGTCACCAGACTGGATTATATATGATTTTGCTCCCTATTGGTTGCCGTCCATCGCGGATGGCCTTGGAATAACGCGAGCCTTCTTCTCGATTTTCGTCGCATGGGTCATCGCTTTTTCGGGGCCATCCCCCGACGACTTGATTCATAGTTCTGACGGTCGAAAAACGGCAGAGGATTTCTTGACACCGCCCAAGTGGGTTTCCTTTCCGAGCAAACTATGCTATAGGAAGCATGAGGCCAATTTGATGATGAGCCACTATTCTGTTAATGCTTCTGAGGCTTCAGATGCGTATCGTTTGGGGATGGTTTTGAAGGGATCTGATTGTATGTTTATGAGATATTGCTATGAATTCGAACCACAATGGCTAACCCTTTTAGAGGACCTACATCACCTACCGGTGGTGCCTGTGGGATTAATGCCACCCGAAACACCCACCAGTGTTGGCGATGAGACGTGGGTGTCGATAAAGAAGTGGCTCGATGGTCAACCAAAAGGTCATGTGGTGTACGTAGCATTAGGAAGTGAGTTTATGGTGAGCAAAACCGAGCTGGTTGAGTTAGCTTTGGGTCTCGAGCTATCCGGGTTGCCTTTCTTTTGGGCTCTTAGGAAGCCTGCAGGTTCCACCGAGTCCGACTCGGTGGAGTTGCCAGACGGGTTTTTGGAACGAACTCGTGACCGTGGAGTGGTGTGGACGAGTTGGGTACCTCAATTACAAATATTGCGCCATGAGTCGGTGTGTGGTTTCTTGACTCACTGTGGATGGAGTTCAATTGTTGAAGGGCTAATGTTCGGTCACCCTCTAATAATGCTACCGATTTCGGGTGAGCAAGGTTTGAATTCTCGAGTACCTGGGGAAAAACAGGTGGGAATCGAGGTACTGAGAAATGAGGAGGATGGCTTCTTCACCAAGGATTCAGTGGCCAGATCGCTGAGGTCGGTTTTAGTCGATGATGAAAGGAAGATCTATAAGGCGAATGCGATGGAGTGGAGTAAAATATTTGGCGACAATAAACTGCAAATGAAGTATTTGCAAAAGAAGAGGCGCATGGTTGCTATCAAGGATCATACTTAACCATATGAAGTATCTGAGTTATTGGTTTGTTTAGATGAAATAACAAGTTTGTTATGTGACCATGTCTTATGTAGTAAAGTTAGTTTAATATAACTGGTTGGGAGTTTTAGTTCACGATGGATATTGGCATATATTTATGTAGGTTTTCAAGTTACATAATGTATCAAATTCATTAAGGTTAAAGATGCAATTCGTTTTAATTTAATACAATAATTTACATTTCTTAAGTGTTAAAAATGTGTATCGGCTTATATAAATAGCGCTAATTAACAATTAGTTAGTTTTAGTACAAGAATTAAGATCCTATACAAGTAGTATTTAGTATAAAAACTGTGCAAACAAATCTAGACCATATAAATTTCAAATCAATGGCTAGTATCTATTACATATCAACCCTTCATACAAGTTTAGCTAAAATAATATTATTTATTATGATAACATAAATTAATATATTTCATCGTCATTATATGAAATTTGTTTAAAAATATTGTTATCCCTTGTGTTTATTTAGTTTGAGTGAGTTACATTTTCATATAAAAGTTAACTATCTTCTACGAGAATTTAGGGAAGAAAAGTGGTAAAATTTAAAAAATTGTAAAGAAAACCCTTGGTATGTCATCTTAACTTTGGACAATTTAAACATATTTGCCCATGTATCATCGTTTATAATTTAGATATAGATTATAGATAATATGTAATTAAAACCAAATAATGCCATAGAAAGTCTCAATGAACACAAATAATAGCAATAATTTAAATATATAAGAAAACATATATTTTTAAAACCAATAAAGTATGTAAGTAAATGTATTGTTTATGTGAAAGATGTTAATTTTTTTCATACACCATATATAGTAATTCCTTTAAAAATATTTTTCTTAAAACATGACGTGTGGGTCATATGTCACTAGTCCGTCTATACTACAACCGGAAACTATTTTTCTAAAAAAACATGAAATTGTGGTGGATATCATCGCGGAGGTGAATTTGTGTAGTTTTTGGTGGTACAAACATAGACATAAGGATATTATAGATATAGATTAATATTAATTGAAGGTTATGTTAAAAAAATATGTACAAGTAAGTTTGCATGATAAAAATATGGGTTTTAAGCATGAGACTTTTCGTATGCCATCTTAAAATTAATGTAAAATGATATGTGAAGAGTGAATGCAATGAATGTACAAGTAACAATGCATCAAAGGGTAATATGGGAAAGATTTATATGACATTATAGGTTTAAAGCATGTGTCATTTCAAATTTCATCTTAACTTTGACAATTTGGACATATTTGCCCATTTCTTTCCCTTTATAATGTAGTATAGAAGTATAGATTACTATTAGTAAGGACACTTGGGGCGGTCCATGATGGACAAGCCGTGATGGCTGTGATCATCATGAACACCGCTCCATCAACTTAATCATGACCGCGATTGTAAATTGTCGTGACACACATCACGCCACAAATGCTTGGTGTTGACCGTTGGCCAACGGTCAAATAACCGTTTGTTTTTTTTTTAAAGTTTTTTTTTCAAAAACTATATATATATATATATATATATATATATATATATATATATATATATATAGGGGTGGTTAAAATAAAAACCACCTAAAACGAAGAAACCCGGTAAACCCAATCTAGACCATTGATCTAAAGTGATCAATGGTCTAGATTCATTTTACATTATTTTAATAGATTTATTAAGGTAAAGGACAAAAAAAGGGCACAATGGTCAAATGCCATTTTTCTGAAAAAGCACATATGACAAGTGGACCCCACACATGTCACATCATCTCTCTCATACTTTTGTGACCATGGTCCTAAATCTGTCAGCACGTCATGTTACATATGTAACATATGCATTGTTGCTTACGTAAGAATCAGATTTATAACAATTGTTCCAGCACCAGTTCAGAATCAGATTTATTACCCAATTTTTTTTGGGTTTTATTGTACCAACACCAGAGTTGTTGCGTCCGTAACGAAAAGGCAAATATGGTTTCTCTTTTTAATATTCACTACTTTTAAAAATAACAAACATAATATAAAACTTTAAGATTAAGCTCACAACATGAGACAACATCATATGTTAAGATGCATCAGCCAACAACATTTTTTCCATACTACTCAAAAAAAGCTACACAACATATTTTTCATCTTGTATCAACCACAAAACACAAAACATAGTATTAAAGATTCATACACCACCCCTTGGCATCCAATAACCATTCTTCTTATAAAAAGCCAATTCTTCATATGTAATATGCAAACCCAGACATCCTGCATTGCAACCAACAGTAGCAGACGGCATCCAATAACCATACTTGACATAAAAAGCCAACTGTTCCTCGGTATAACCTATACCCTCCCATTCTGCCCTAATACGCCCACCTTCCTGAGACGTAACCGACAGCCCAGGTTTCTTAAATTTAGGTTCATATGGTTCTTCATATTCAGCCCCTGCGTCTGATTTGTAACCAACAGGCCATTCAGGTGTGTAAGGTACATCATGCGCATCATCCTCCGGTGTCATATAGTCTTCTGGTGGCGGATATTCTTCGGGGAAAACGTAATCAAATGCCGCATTCCAATCGAAATCTTCGTCGCTTACAAACCCATTGTCCGCCTGCTCTATGGGTATAATCGGTTCTAGGAGCGGGATGACCGGGGCAACAGGGGGGAGGGGTTCATGTTCAGCTTCAACAGGGAGTACATCTAATTCAACATGTGGGGGTAATTCAGGTCCAAATGCCATGACCAGTTCAATTTGAGGTGGCTCGGGTGCGATTGGAATGAGCTGCTGACGGGCCTCAAAAACCTCCCAAGAAGGAGTGCTGGGGTTGGAATTCATGATTTAACTATTAAAAAACAATCTGGTTAAAAAAAAAACTCGAGTGTTACGTGTGTAAACATGCATTTTTGTCTGCAAACACATACAAAACTTTGTAGTGTGCACACATCAAAACATTCTGACTGCACACAAACACACATTTACTACAAAAAAAAAAGAAGATATGCTACACACGTAACACCTTAACTAAACACAGATATGGTATAACTAAACATAGATAAAACACCTTGACAAAATGAGTCTTTGTAAAAAAAAAATTGATTCTTTATAAAGAAATACATAATACACAATAGGGGGCATACAAAACAGACATTTTCTGTAAAAAAGACATAGGTAACATAAAAAAAGCTCATACATTCGAAAACCAAAAAAAATAGAAAGACATGGTGCAAAAACACACAATTGTTAAATGTGTAACTGGAAAACACAGACAAAACTTTTATAGTCTACAGTAAACATAGAGCAGAATTTGATATGCTAGAAAACATAGAACAGAATCTGACTGCAAAAAAACATATATGCTACACACGTAAACAGCCTAACATAGCACAAAGATTATACGAAAATATAGACGATAAAAACACCCTAACTAAACAACAAAGATACTACAAACATAAAACACAAAACGAAAAATCATTTTCGATGTTTAACATAATAAGTCACCCAAAAATAAGAGATGCTAGTAACACACAAAAAAACAACAATTATTTACAACTTAAAAAAAATAAAAATACAGACAACACTTATGTACATGTGAAACAACAATTATTTACAAAAAAACAACAATTATTTACATGTGTAACAGGAAAAACACAGACAACACTTATGTACATGTGATTTAACATAATAAATCACCAAAAAAAAAGAGATGCTAGTAACACACAAAAAAACAACAATTATTTCCAACTTTAAAAAAAATAAAATATTAAACCACCTAACCCCCCAACCCCCCCCTCCCCCCCCCCCAAAAAAAAAAAAAAAAAAAAAACTAGAAACACAAAAAAAAGATATATATTAAACCACCTCCAAGCCCATCATCCTCTGATTCGTAAGCCTATATAAGAAAACACAAAAGCATACATTTTCTGTAAAAAAGACATACGTAACATAAAAAACTCATATATCAGAAAATAAAACAAAAAAAGACAGACATGGTGCAAGAACAGACGAGTATTACATGTGTAACATGAAAAGCACAGACAACACTTATGTAGTCTGCAATAAATATATAACAGAATTTGATATGCTATTAAACATAAAACATAATTTGACTACAAAAAAACAAATGTGCTACACATGTAACAGCCTAACTAAACACAAAGATCATACAAAAATATAGACGATAAAAACACCCTAACTAAACACAAAGATACTACAAACATAAAACACAAAACGAAAAATCATTTTTGATGTTTAACATAATCAATCACCCAAAAAAAAGAGATGCTAGTAACACGCAAAAAAACAACAATTATTTCCAACTTGAAAAAATAAAATATTAAACCACCTAACCCCCCAACCCCCCCCCAAAAAAAAACTAGAAACACAATATATATATATATATATATATATATATATATATATATATATATATATATATATATATATATTAAACCACCTCCAAGCCCATCATCCTCTGATTCGTAAGCCTATACAAGAAAACACAAAAACATACATTTTCAGTAAAAAAAGACATACGTAACATAAAAAAACTCATACATCAGAAAACAAAACAAAAAAAGACAGACATGGTGCAAGAACAGACGAGTATTACATGTGTAACATGAAAAGCACAAATAACACTTATGTAGTCTGCAGTAAACATATAACAGAATTTGATATGCTATTAAACATAAAACATAATTTGACTGCAAAAAACAGATGTGCTACACATGTAATAGCCTAACTAAACACAAAGATCATACAAAAATATAGACTATAAAAACACACTAACTAAACACAAAGATACTACGAACATAAAACACAAAAACGAAAAATCTTTTTCGATGTTTAACATAATCAATCACCCAAAAAAAAGAGATGCTAGTAACACGCAAAAAAAACAACAATTATTTCCAACTTGAAAAAAATAAAATATTAAAGCAAGTTATAAAACAAAACAAATAAAAAACAAAAAAATTTCTTTCAATTATTTTAAGTATATAACAATCGGCCCTATAACAATCATCCTAAAGTTGTTAGCTCTATCAGTAGCTCCAATCGATTAAGTCACTTTGAAATAATTGAATTCTAAATAATATCCATCACGAATATCATTATCATTCAATAAATTATTACAAAAAATATCCTAAAACAAAGACAAACTAGTTAAACAAAAAAAAGACAAAACATAGACCTTTAAAAAAAAAAAAAAACAGAGTCTTGTTCGATGACTCACCATTTGGTGTAATTAACAAAAAAAAAAAAAAAAACAAAACAAAAAAAAAACAAATACTATAATCACTTCATAAAGTCTTGAAATTACCAAAGGAGTGGTTTCGGGTAACGAAAGCCACTGGTCGAACAGCTTCTCAGCAACAAAAGGATTGGATTTAATAGCTAAGGGAGAGACTTCAGTAAGCTGTAAGAGTTGATTATCAGTACAATTAGAGGAGGAAAAGGGTGGTGTTATCGGAACTTCAGGTGGAAACCTCTTGAGGTGGTGGTGGTGGGGTGGCAGTGGCAGTGGCGGTGGCGGTGGCGGTGGTGGCGGTGGCGGTGGCGGTGGTGGTGGTGGGATTAATCTTGAAGATGGTGGAAGAGAGATGAAGAGAGAGAGAGAGAGAGAGAGAGAGAGAGAGAGAGAGAGAGAGAGAGAGAGAGAGAGAGAGAGAGAGAGTTGTTTATATAGGAGGGAGGAGAGAAAATTCAAATTAGAAAAGAGGGGGAAGGGTAAAAATACTATTTTACCCTTATTAATTAAAATAATAGAGGGTGATGTGGAGCAATGTGGTCCACTAGTTGGGTTTTCGGGAGTTTCTTCATTTTAGAGGGTTTCCATTATCCCTTTAGCCTATATATATATATATATATATATATATATATATATATATATATATATATATATATATAGGGTAAGGTTCTAGAGAAAACCTCAAAAATTTGCGGAAACTCTATAAACCTTACCACAACCATTGATCAAGCATGATCAATGGTCGTGAAGCATGGTCCTACCTTATCTCTCCATCTTGACTTTAATACTAGAGATTAAATGATATTGTATTAGGAAAAAGGGTATATTGGGTAAATGGCAATGCACATTCTCTCTCCATCTTGTCACATTCTCTCTCCACCTTTTCTCTCTCTACCTTCTATCTCCTATCTTTTTTCTCTACCACTTATTTCACATTTTAATTTAAAAATCCAGATTTATTAATAAAGTATGTTACACGAGCCATTTAACACATGTTAGTTGTTCTCTTCAAACAAACTCCTTTCACACACATCACTAACGCGTGTGATTGGTTCAAATAATTATCACGTTAATTTTGGACTAGTATATCAACATAAAAGAACACATGTATATAAAAATTTATTGCAATCAACATTGAGTTTAACAAATTAATTTCATAAAAATCTAAAAAATAAAAAAAAAATGATACAAAACTATCATAAACTAACATAAAAAACACATTATGCCTCATTCTTTAATAGTCGTCTTCAGTATTATGCTTCATTCCTTATTAGGCATCTTCGGCTTCATTAATTATTTTTAATAATTAAACATTTGTAACTAGCAAATGTTAACTGGGTCAATTTGGGTGTTAGTTAGGCATATACTAACATGTGTTAGCAATACTAACACATGTTAATTAAACCCTAACACAAGTCAATTGGAATAGATTCATCAGTAGGCACCATATACAAACCTGTGTTAGTATCACTAACACATGTTAATTGAACCCTAACACATGTCAATTGGGATAGATTCATCAGTAGGCACCAATACAAACATATGTTAGCATCACTAACACGTGTTAATTGAACCCTGACACATCAGTAAGCACCAATACAAAAATTTTAAGCCTTTACACAGAATAACATATATACAAGAAATAAAAAGTTAAAAACTATTAGAAACAAATCAAAATATATACCAAGAAAATAAAAACACAACTGTTATTTAACATATGTTAATTGAAGCCTAACACATGTTAATTGGGATAGATTTATATCCTAATTCAGAACTAACAGACCTTAAACAAAAAAAAATATGCAATAAAATCACATTTATCCAATTCAAAAAATAGGATCTTTTTAACATCCAATCTAGCATAAACAAAAAACTAATAATAAAAAAAAATCAAAAAGGTTAACATACGTGTTTTTTTTTCATTCAAGCAATTGATCAACACTTGGTGTGCAAACAAACTATCCCCAAAACTGTTTATATATTATAAAATCATTATCCCCATTTATACACTTTCTAGAAAATATATCATTTACATACTTTGTGTGGTTTGTTGGGTCGGAATATCTAACTTTTATGTTTAAAAACATGTATGAAGTACTTCCCAAAACTGATCATTAAATGCCTAAATAATCAGACCATGAGAACAAACTTTGTTCATCAAGGCATTAAAACCGATTATTGCCTTTTGAGTCAAAATAAACAGATAATCAATTTCAAGTTTTCAACACGCAAACCCAACACCCACTAATCTACCAAAAGGCTTGTAATATTTACTCACAATCATAGTAAAAATTTAAAAAACAACATCATGGACATTTAGTATCAACAGAACATTAATACCTGACCCAAAGTAATTAACGATTGCAGCTTCTGGTTGAAATTCTTCTCCAATTACCATTGCAAGAGTAGCCATTTTCTTGGCGAGTTGACAAAGTGCACATGGGATCTTGTTGTGAGGGAGAGAAACATTATAAATCCTCTACAAAAATACACACACACACACACACACACATATATATATATATATATATATGTGTGTGTGTGTGTGTGTCGTGATCAGAGGTGGTGGCAGGTGGTGGTGTGAGAGAATGAGAGAGATGGTAGGTGGTGGTATGAGAGAATGAGAGAGATAGAGAAGGGTTATATATGGGTAGGAATGATTCAAAATTTGGAAAAAGAGGGGGAAATAGTAAATGACATTTATGACCTTATTAATATTATATAGAAGAAATGAAGATGGATGATGTGGCCAAATCTAGGCCAAGTATTGGGTTTCCTAAAGTTTTCTCAAAATTCAAAGTTTTCTCTCAATACTTCCCCTATATATATAGGGGAGTGTTATCTTGAGAACGCTAAATATTGTGAGAACCATGGGAACAAGTAAAAAATTAATCAAAATAATTTTTTTTAATACAAACCTCATTATATATTCTTACAAAAAGCAACTTAACGCCGTCATTAAGCTACTTAACACCGTTATCTTCCTTTACCGTAATATTTTGCCGCCTTTTTCTTCTTCCCTTCTACCCCTGTAACCGTCAACGTTTATACCATCGTCTCCGCCTCTTCCTTCCCATCTTCAAGTTCCTTTAACCCCTTCAACCGTCGGCTTCTTCATATACCTGTTAACCCTTTCGCACACCTTAATTCCCTATTTTTTCCACTTCTGAATTCTTCTTACAAGTCTGACGCTATATTAGGGTTTGATTTCATCTTCTGGGTATGTAATTCTTTCTCATTTGTTTTTAATTTTACATATTTATAGGGTTGCATCTTTGGTTGTATAATTTATTATTTAATCTACATTCCGTTATACTTGATTTCTTCTTTGATTACTTTAATTGGTATGTAATTCTTCAAAATTGTTAATTGACGATTGTTCATTGATAATTGTTATATGAAACTTATTTGACGATTGGTGTATAAAAATTGCTACTTGACGATTGTTGTATGATTCAGTTACAAACTATTGAGACTTATTAATCCTTTTGTATACCACTTAATTTGGTCTAAGTTGTAAAGCATAATAAATATATGATTTTACTTTTAAATTATTATCAAATATCAAACCAATTATACTTTTACTACTGTGAATTTTATGGCAACGAATTGCTTTTCATCTGAATTTGGGCATTTTTGAAAACTTTCATTTTTTAAGGTAAACAAGTTGCAAGTGATTGTTTTCCCGTATTAGAAGAGTGGTTGATTTTTTTCCCTTCAGTTGTTCAACCTCTGTCATTAGGAGAAATAAATAAATAAATACACGAATTTTGCGTTATTGTTTTGTTTATCATAGTTTACGTTGTATCCTTCCCCACGCCACCGCCTTGCTAGGCTGTTGTTTTGTGTAT
The DNA here is from genome assembly GCA_028751855.1 of Ambrosia trifida. Lineage (NCBI taxonomy): Eukaryota > Viridiplantae > Streptophyta > Magnoliopsida > Asterales > Asteraceae > Ambrosia > Ambrosia trifida. Next base: position 213,476,917 of record CM054122.1, on the reverse strand, counting down.
GAATGAGTAAGCTTTGTTGTTCAAAAAGAAAAATCATACAGTGAACACCAATAACCTACATTTCTTATTTTTTTTAGACAACAAACTCACACACACCACAAACTCTTAAGATTTCTTAATAACTTTTGTTTTCATCATGTTTGGTACTTGAAAGGCTACTGTTGCATTTTCAAGACTTAAAACTAATTTTGACTTTTCACTTGCTTATCTTTGACTCAGAGACCAACTTTTTAGTATAGCTTTGCCTAATGTATACATTTTTGCAGGTAATCTTTGCTTATTTTAAGTAGATTTTGCAAACTACTGCATCCGCCAGACACTTTCCCCATTCTTCTAGCTTTTCTGCATATTGCATCAGTATTCAATCATGGAGGTATGATCTGATATCTAATTCATCATGCACTATTCATTCAAACAAATATTAGATTATGAATATTGTGCTCAAGGGAAAAACAAATGCTGGTGGATATAATTTAGAAATTTACCTTTTGTGCTTGAGTAATTTTAACTACAAGCATATATTCTGAATCATTATCTTTATAGTTGGAACAAGCTAGCCATCCTCTAACAGCTTTGGAAGAAATTTTTGCAGATATCCAATTCTTACAAAATCCCCCATTAAGAAAGTAGACTTGATCTTTCCAAATTAAAAGGTGTGTGAAAAATTAGCTTATGGATTTTTATTATGATTGGTTTGTTTCTTTAAAAATAGTGTCAATACAACCAGTGAGTTGCATTTGAAGTTATAGGCTACTGTATTCTTACTATGTAAGAGGCGCAACTGAAATTCTCAACTCAAGATGGCTATCATATTATTTCAAGTGTGCAGGAATACTATATTGTGGATGAAGTCCACCAATTTGTCTTATTTTATACCGTTTGCTGACAACATCAACTTTCCAAGGTTTATTTTTTTCTTTTTACTCATTTTTAACCAGCTCGTGATTTGTGACTCAAAATGGGTTAGGATCAAAACTTGGCATTTTCAGTAGGGATGAAACGGGTCAAGCCAGGATGACCAGCATACACCTGTTACCCTTCTTTCTTTTTAAAAACTATAAACAATTGATGTTTTACGTATAATCATAAAAACAACATTATTAGTGGTAATAATCTAATCCAAATATATATGAATAAAAGAGGTTTATTAATTGGAACTAGAATCTACAACTTTAACATGTTTGCGTATCCGACCCATTCTACCGATTTAAGCCATGCTAGTGATGCCATTTTGAAAGAAAGAATGACTAATTTGTAACAAGTCAAATTATGTATAAAAAAAATCAGTGAATTATTAAAAAGTCAAGTTGCATTGAAATTCTCAACATTCTGCAACTCAATTGAGCATTTTGACTAATCTTATAACAAAGTGGTTGTCAAGCTTTTTGACTGATCCAAAACCAAGTGTTCGTTGTGAGGTACATTGTTTCTGAAAAAAAAAAGTTTACTCATCTTATTGTTTATTATAATTTTGCCTACACTATAGACTTAAGATAAAAGTTGTTAACATTAAATATAGTTACAAACAACTAATGCAGATTGTTGATGTTTGCCTTGGAAGTCATTTTGATTTCTGTAGTAAAAATAATTGAGGTAGCCGACAAAACATATGTGTACGACAAGAACGGTAGGCAAACTATCTTATTGTGATTGCATAAGCAAGTCGCTTATGAGGGACATGACACTAGCCGATTATCCATGGTGGATTTGACTGGAAGTTGATGATGTTGACGTTGAGGTTCCCTAGGTTAGTCCATGACTGTTTTAATTATATATGTATATGTAAATATAATTGACCTTACTTGTAATGTTATGTTTCTTCTGAAAACGATAGGAAATTCTATTATGTATATGTTAAAGTTCTTCAACATTGAAATATTAGAACCCTCTTTATGGTTTTTTTAATAGATTGGCTATTACACACATAACTTTGCCTTCTACAATATGGTACATCTACATATGTCCTTGCGCGGCAACAACTATTTGAGTCGTACATATTCAATATTTCTATTTGAATCATACATAAAAAGAGAAGGTTTAAAACGCATAATTGATTTATTTCTAAATGGTATTAGTGAATGATTTGGTGATGCAATCATGTAATGAATTTTGTTTGTAAAATATGTATTATCATAAGAAGCATGCAAGAAATAGTCTATTTCATTAATGTTTGTACAAACGATGTATGGTAGTTCCTTTGGCCAAGTATGAAGCAGTAGTATACAAGAACGAACATGTGATGAGTGCAAATTTATATATCATAAATTCCAGTTCTTAGAAAACGAAGAAGCATTGGAAATAGTAACCACCCACCTTGTGGTGGATTGGTATAGAGGCCTAATGATAGGTGACTTGGGGCCGTCACAAGTTCGAGCCTTAAAGGATACCAGGTTTTACTGATTATTTACTGTCGTGTCTTCGGACGGGTGGATGGTCGAGTTTTTACTGGATTGGTGGACCTGGAGGACGGGTGCCCCGTGGGTATTCTGAATTCGTCATAAAGGGATTCCCATGGAAGCCTATGACGACTTAGTTGGCTTTAAAAAAAAAAACATTGGAACTGGTAGTTAGGTCACTTTTATTCCATGCATTTTATCTTTTAGCGTCCATTCTTAGGTCCTAACCCCCAAAGTTTTATTGATTAATTTTAGTTCACTTTACTCAGGACTACTTTTTATGATTTTAAAATCAAATTGTTGATGCATGTTATTTTTCTTTTTCTGGATGATCCTTTTCTTCTTTGTTGATTTGTTGGGTGAATAATAGAAGAAAGGAAATTCATCGCATTGAATTTTTATTGTATATATGCAATACAGATTCATATTGCTGAAGGTTATTTCGATGATTCGGCGATGCAATCAATTAATAAAGTCAAAGAATGATAAAATTTGCACCCTTTATTAAGATTGATGATGCTTTTCGATATTTGAAATCTATACATCTAATATTTGAAAGCATTGTGGACACTTGGCATTCCCACATTGCAAGTTCAATTATCTCTCTTCCTATCACTATGCCACATGTCACCTTGTGGGTTTTTATAAAATTTTCGTTTTTTTAAATCAAAAATCACAAAAATATAAATAGCCCTTAAAAACACACAGACATAACATAACCTCACTTTCATCGTCGCCTCCTTTCAAACCGAAACCCTAATCAGGGCGATTCAACGTTTTCATTCATCTCCAATCGAAGGTAATCTCTCTTTCATTCTTATTTCAATTAATCGATGTTCTTCTATCTTTTTTTCTGTCTTGTGTTGAACTGATTTTGCTATTCTGTTTGTATAGTCTCGATTAATTGTTTTTATTTTGTATTAATCTTATAGGGTTTATGTTTTAGTTTTAGATTTAGGGGTTTTTATTGTTCGATTGATAAGACTAAGGTTTGAGTGATTGTTCTTTATTGATCGTTGGATTATTATTAAGATTGATGATTTAGGGTTTATGTTTTAGGTTTAGATTTAGGGGTTTTTATTGTTCGATTGATAAGACTAAGGTTTGAGTGATTGTTCTTTATTGATCGTTGGATTATTATTAAGATTGATGATTTAGGGTTTATGTTTTAGGTTTAGATTTAGGGGTTTTTATTGTTCGATTGATAAGACTGAGGTTTGAGTGATTGTTCTTTATTGATCGTTGGATTATTATTAAGATTGATGATTTAGGGTTTATGTTTTAAGTTTTGATTTAGGGGTTTTTATTGTTCGATTGATAAGAATGATTAGTGGTTTGAGTGATTGTTCTTTAATGATCGATTTAGGGATTTTTATGTTCAACTGAGTTTATGATGAACCATTTTAGCCTACAATGAGGCCTCATTAGGGTGCTTGACTTGGTTGAATGATCTTATTTCTGGTAAGCTTGCTTACTATTAATTAGTTTGTGATTTTAATTAAAAATTTTTTTTTGTATTAAATTTAGGTTTGTGTTCTTATGCAAACAATACTGGCCAGTTTGTGTTTCAAATGTTGTAACTAGACTTGATGTTTGTGATTTGAGATTGAAAGGTTTTCAAATTTGGGGCTTTGGTTGTAGCTAAGTTCGTTGGATTATTATTAAGACTGATGTTTTAGGGTTTATGTTTTAGGTTTAGATTTAGGGGTTTTTATTGTTCGATTGATAAGACTAAGGTTTGAGTGAATGTTCTTTATTTATCGTTGGATTATTATTAAGACTGATTAGTGGTTTGAGTGATTGTTCTTTATTGATCGATTTAGGGATTTTTATGTTCAATTGAGTTTATGATGAACCATTTTAGCCTACAATGAGGCCTCATTAGGGTGCTTGACTTGGTTGAATGATCTTATTTCTGGTAAGCTTGCTTACTTATATTCAGTTTGTGATTTTAATTTTTTTTTTAATTTAGGTTTGTGTTCTTATGCAAACAATACTGGCAAGTTTGTGTCTCTAATGTTGTAACTAGACTTGATGTTTTTGATTTGAGATTGAAAGGTTTTTAAATTTGGGGCTTTGATTGTAGCTAAGTTCATTTATTTGAAGAAATTGATTAAGGTTTTTTATTGGTGATTCTGCTTGGTTTTGAGCTGCAAAAAAACCTATCTGGATTATGAGTAAGCAAGGTAATTTTAAGTTGGAGGACAACGGTATAGTGGTTACTGATTTAGATTATATGCAGACTTTCAATGAAGCTTTCGTGGGTTCAAGTGTTATATTAACTTGAATTTATGTTTTATGTTTTCATTTAGGGTTCAATTGATGTTTTAAGATAGATACGAATGGATATATGTTTTAGGTTTCGATTTAGGGGTTTATGTTTTAGCTTTGGATTTAGGGTTCAATTGATGTTTTAAGATACCTATCTTATGAATTGATTTGGGGTTGTATTCTACTAATAACAGTTAATATATAAAGAGTATAGTTGTTAAACAGTTTCACAATGTTGAATATGTTTGGAAAATCTGGTATTTAGTGGCTTATGTTTTAGCTTTCAATTTACAGTTATGAAATGTTTTAAGATATATAGGAATGGATTTATGTTTTAGCTTTCGATTTAGGGGTTTATGTTTTAGGTTTCAATTTAGGTTTCAATTGATGTTTTAAGAAAGGTACCAATTTATTCTTATGATTTAGGTTTCGATTGGTGGTTTATGTTTTAGTTATCGATTTATATGTATAGATTTTTTGCTACAAAGATTTTATTGAGTTTGTAAGTATTTTTTGTGATTTAAACATTAATATATGTATTATTAATTATTTTTTGTGGATTGGTACAGGTGCATACACATCCGTGTTACAATGGTTTACGGATTTTGGGTTAAGTCAGAAAATAACAGCTGTGTTTGTTTGGTAAAATATGAATCATGGTTTTAATGTATATACTACACTCATTTTATAATATCCTTATAATTTTAATGTTTGTACTCAGGGGTTACCAAGTGACTATGATGGTTGGATCGACAAGTATGGTTATCCTTCTGGGAATACCAAGATCCGAACCTTGGATGATAAAGTCTATGGCATTAAAGTTTTAAACATTGCATGCAAATGGTTCTTCTACAATGGTTGGAGAACTATGATTATTGAATTAAAGTACCCATCTGGGTGTAACTTTATTTTTCAATATGATGAAAATCTCAAGTCTTTCAGAATGATTACTTTCCATCAGGATGCTGTGTGTGCACCTGGTACCTTCTTCTACTGCAGATTGGGCGATCCACTTACAACTGATAAACGTTTGGTATGTTTTTTTATAACAAGTCCATTAAATCTTACATTATAAAAAAATTTTTGTACACAAACAGCATCGTATTGTGTTAACATTGTTTGTCTTTTTTTCCAGCATATCAGTTGTTTCGTTATTCATGGATTATTCAACGAACAGTTCCATTGGATCCAATTGACGTTACTGCTCATTCAATTGCACACTTTCAGATACAGCTAGCAGTTGATGATGGTACTATTTATGTCACTGAAGGATGGCCAATGATTAAGGAAGCTTTTTCAATTACTACTGATCATCTAATTGTGTTCGAAATCATTAATGAGGTTTTCTCTATTTATTTATTGATTTTTGAAATCTTTATATAATTTTTGTTATTGTTTGCTTTTTATAATTTTCTATACTTTACTAAGAATACTTTTTATTCATTTTACAGACCAACTACAATATGTCGCTTTTTTTGAAAAACAAGCTTACTATTGGTCCCGGTCATGTTTCGAAAGCTGAAGTTAATGAGGAGGATGATGATGACAGTGAAGAGGATGATGATGATTATTATAATGAGGAAGACGTTGTTGTCCTTTCTGATGACGACAGTCATGAGGATCCAATGGATGATGATGAGTCCGAAGATGTCCATGATGTAGGTGTGCCGGTAGTTTTCAAAGTTGATAAGCACTTTGTAAGTACAATTATTTCTGCAATGTTTATTAAAATGTTTATAATTTAGTGTATCTGTATTAGTTGCGAGGATGTAGGTGTGCCGAAGATGTTTAGACTTTATTTTAGAATTTATTTTTTACACTATACTTTATCCATATTAGTTGCAAATAGTTATACGAAATTAGATGGAAAGTAACTTATGTACACAGTAGTGGCTGTTGACAATATTATAACTGAATTGCAGCCTATCTAATTTAGAGACCATGTTCGACAAAATTATAACCATGTTATACAATATTGAAATAAATTGAATGATTTCACTAGCCATCATTCTCTAAGTTTAGATTTTAGTTTATACTTTATACTTTAGACTTTGCTTCACTTTATTTGCTATGCTATGAATGAGCAGAAAGAAAATGAGTCATATATTACAATCACAACCTTGAGTTTATGACGTTCCATTCTTTATTATTTGTGTAGCGTATGAACAGGGAATGGGCAAAGGAGAACCGTTTGAACAGGAAGAGGGCTTTGACCATTCGTGATGAGGAGGGATTTACTTGGGGAGTTTCGGTTGGGATTGAAGACGAGTGAAGATATCCCCGTTACTACATAAGAGGTATGTCGGCTTTTGCCCATGATAAGGAACTCCAGCCTGGTGATGAAATGCATTTCCTGTTTTTCCAGAATCAAGGTGTGTTCAAGCTTACTCATGTTGTTAAGGGTAATGGGAATTAGTGGGGTTTTTGGTGGTTGTTTTTTGGTATACTGATAATATTTTTGGTGGGTAAGTTTTGAACATAATTGATGGTTGGTGATGGTAACACGGTTGCTTTAGTTGTTGACGTTGTTTAGGTTTGATAAAAACTTTAGGTGGGTAACTTTTGGACACGTTTAATCGTTTGTAATCACAAAGTTTTGCACGTTTACTACTGATGTAGTCATTCGTGAATTTTTGGTTGTTTTGTGTTTACAATTACTATTATTTTGGGTTATCTTTATTAGTAAAAAAATACTATATTTTTCATTTTATGTTACAAACTTGCTTATATCTTTTAATGTTATTTGTTGGGGTTTTTATCAATAATTAATGTTTAATAAAAAAAATTACCAACCAAAATATATTCAATTTTTGGTAAATTGAAAAACTTTAATAATATGAAGTAAAGAATAACGGTTTGACTTTTTTTAAATAATAAAGGTTTGAATTTGACTCAATTTTTGGTAAATTGAAATCATTCAATAAGATTAAATGGTTTTCATTCTAAAAATTCAAAACATATTCGTTTTTTTTTTTACTTTAGGCAACGTTTGACATTTTATTAAATGTAATTGTAGTAGATTGGTTTTTCATTTAACTCAAAATTCCATTATTAGTAAAAATCAACCAAATATAACAATTACATTTGAGGTAAATTTCGTATACTTAAACAATTCTTTTTTTACCAAAGCATCCAAATTTTAAAAACAAACACTTCACAATTCTTTCATCCAAATATAACAAACATGCAAATTAAATTTACCAGATTTAATTTTAAAAAGAAACAATTAAACAATTATTTGGTAAATTTGAAACATTTAAATTTTCTAATAAAACATTCAATAAGTTTTTTAAGCATCAATTAGTAGTTTTTGTTTCATAACTGTAACATTGTTTCAATTTTTTTTATACTATTAACAATGCTTGACTTCTTTAACAAATTCCATTTTTTACACGGTTTTACTTTTTTAAAACTTTACATAGTAACAAACAATAAAATAATTTTTCAGCGTTAACTGTCAATAGATTCAGATTAACAATCAAATTAAGTCCGCTAAAACTAATTGTTTTACACGCATTTGAAATCTTTATATTTTATAAACAAACAATAAACTTATTTTTTGGTATATTTTAACCTTTAAATTTTATACATAAAATACTTATTATTAAAAATCGTGTATATTAAAAAAAAACTCGAATGTCCTAATTATAGAAACATGTTAATGAAATTTTATATATGTTTACGTTTATTATAGTTATTTTGAAATCTTTATATTCTATACCTTTATATTTTAAATTGGTCTATAATTTAAATAAAAAAATCGAGTTTTTAATTATAGCAACATTTAAATCTAAGTTAATTTTGATTTCCATTTTATATTTTCCTTTTTTATATTATTAATTGCTTAACATAAATAAATCTGGCAATTTAGATTATAAATACAGATTTTGTTTCGTAAAGTTTAGTATAACTATTTCCTGCAACTCTATCAGGTATGTCTACCAAATTTTAAATATTAATTCAATTATTTTTTTTGCATGTAATGTTTTAGTACTTACATTCAATTAACTTGCAGGAAAATGGATCCAAACAACATTACGTTTTTGAATGACATCAATTGGAGGATGACCCAATATACAATCAAAGTTAAGGTGCTTAGGATTTGGAAGCGACCAAACCGAAAGATACAGGGAGAAACTCTTTGTCTAGATATGGTTTTGATGGATGAACAGGTTAGTTTTTAACGTATTGATTTTTTCATTTATGTTGTTAACATATTATAGTTAATAATAATTCTGATTAACTTTATTTTGTTTTGGTTTAATTTTTAAACAGGGCTCCAAAATGCAAGCTATTGTGTGGAGTAGATATATGAAGAAACATGAAAAAATTTTATGTGAAAATCAAGCTTACTATATCTATAACTCCCAATTAGCTGAAAACAAATCTACTAAACATTTTGATAAAAACGATATTCTTTCGTTTACTTTTGAAACAAGCATTACGAAATGTAACAGGTTTGAAGGAAGTCAATATGGTTTTAATTTTTCTTCTTTTGAGTCAATTAAGAGTGGCAACCTTCCTCAGGAACAAAGAATCGGTTTGTTTAATCACACTTAATATTTTTTGTATTACTCTTTAAATTTTTTAATAATGTATTTACATAAATTAATATTTTTCTTTTTAAGATTTCATTGGCTATGTTGATGAATGGACTCCACCAGAACCGACCGAAACAAAAGCCGATTTGAAAAACAAGATGACCCTTATTTTGATTAATTTAGAGTATGTGTTTCATCTTTACAAATCATCTTTTATTATTTGATAATGATTTCTATTTTTTTTCTTATATTATACGATCAATAAATTGTTATACAAAAGAGAGTTTCATTTTAACCAACATTATGTTTATATGCAGAGGGATAAAAATCAGCTGTTCTTTGTGGGATGAGTATAGTGACCAGATGTATGTGACACCCCAGGAAAATCCCACATCGGCTGTGGCCAGGAGAGATCCTTGGTTCATAAGTAATGTCTTGCCTCTTAAATCACCAACGCGTTTTGGGGCTTAATGTTAGTGGATGAGAGGAGAACTCCACAGTTAAGCGTGCTCAGGTGGGAGAAATTTCAGGATGGGTGACCTCCTGGGAAGTCTCCACTTGGGCAACCAAAAACAAATCTGTGAGCTCTGGATGGGCAAAGCGGACAATATTGGTGATGAGAGGGGCGGGGCGGACAGTGTTCGAGGTAAGAAGACGATGTCTCTTAAACCACAAGTGGTGAAAACTTCAAGGAAGAGACGGTTCACCCTTCCTGAAGCCTTTGGGGATCCAGACACTCAATCCTCTCAAGCGGCAGCAGCAGCAACAACAACAAAAGCAACAAAAACAACAACAACTACAACAACAACAGTAGCAGCAACATCTTCAGTCCCTATTACTGTTAGTGCAGCTATGCCTGCCAGAGTCACTATGTCGATACCTACTTCGGTAATCTTCACTGAGACAGTCTCAGTTACCGAAGCAGCGACGAGCTCGCAGATTGTTTCCAATCCTATTGGTGACAGGATTAGGAGTATGAGACAGAAAGTTCGACCTACGGCTTCCGGGTCAACCGATCAGACCTCTTCGTCAGCTTCAGCTACAAATGAACAACTTCAACGAAAGATCAGCGAGTTAACTGCTATAGTTGCTGCGCAAACACGTGATATAGCGGACTAGAGAACGAAGAATGCAAGCATTGAAGAGAATGAGACAACAATGCTTGAACTGATCTGTAACACCCCAACCGATGGCGGAAACATCGGGATGTCACGTATTGATGATTGTTCAGTAGCTCATGGTAAATAATAAATTTCAATAATTGATTTAAGTACATTACATACAATTGTTCTATAAAATTTGTACATCAAAATGATTAAATACTAGCTACGCATCTTCAAGTGTTAACTCAAATCTTCAAGCAAGTAGAACCTGAAACATGTTAAGTTGAAAATATTTTGGGTCAACAAAAGTTGGTGAGAATTACATAGGTTTTGATAATCGAATAAAATTGTTGTGCAATTCATGTGTCATGGCAATCTAGTCCATATGTGAAAACATACTAGAAGTAAATCGAGTGCATAATCAAGTTGCGATTTGCTGCGCCATTTGTTGAGAAATGATTGCAGCCAGTTGAGCATCAACTCCATTGTTGTTGTTGTTGTTGTTGTTGTTGTTGTTGTGGTTAGTGTCATGGTTATGGTTGTGATTGCTACTTCCTTCATCATGATTGTCACCACTGTTAAGACGAGCACTGCGACGTGGAGGCATGATCTGTAAGAGACACAAGGAAATGAATGCGGTTATATAAGGAATGTAATCATTTATTCATTAAAACGAATAAACGAAAACGTTGACTTATCAAAGATTCTAGATTCTAATAACATATGAAGACATGCTTTAGCCTATAAGTGAACACTCATCCCGAGAATTCCCAGGTAGGCATCCGGGTCCCTCGTCTGATTGGGATATATGCGCAATGCCAGCCTAGACAGAAGACTCAGAATACAGGCGTTCACCCTTCCAGATTGCACGTGTTCGTTATTAAAATCTAGAACTTCAACGAGATCTCAAGGTGGTTCAGGTTAAACCTGAGGATTTTGCCTTATTAGTCTAAGAGTGGATCCAGTGATGAAGGGCAACCTTCTTGTAGGGATGAAAGTAGAGATATGAAGTAGGAGGGAGATAGAGAATAGCAAGTAAAAGAAGCAAGTACTGGTTAAATCCTATGGTTATAGACTAGATTATTTTTCTAATAACCTAATTCCCTATAACCATGGCTCTGATACCAATCTGTAACACCCCAACCGATGGCGGAAACATCGGGATGTCACGTATTGATGATTGTTCAGTAGCTCATGGTAAATAATAAATTTCAATAGTTGATTTAAGTACATTACATACAATTGTTCTCTAAAATTTGTACATCAAAATGATTAAATACTAGCTACGCATCTTCAAGTGTTAACTCAAATCTTCAAGCAAGCAGAACCTGAAACATGTTATGTTGAAAATATTTTGGGTCAACAAAAGTTGGTGAGAATTACATAGGTTTTGATAATCGAATAAAATTGTTGTGCAATTCATGTGTCATGGCAATCTAGTCCATATGTGAAAACATACTAGAAGTAAATCGAGTGCATAATCAACCATTGTGACTGTTGTATTGTGGTACATCCCATACGCTCATGGTTCACTCGTTTATATTGCAGTAACAAACACCCACGCTACCTTAGTAGGAGGTACGTATCCGGGTGGGATTGTTAGTCCAATAGATCTATCAATGTATATCGTTTGGCTGATGAATGTTTATGCTAGAATTGTGCTTACCCTAGTCATGTTCAAGACATAATGCAACATATAAAAACACATAGACACATTGATGATTGAATTGCATAAATGATGTTGTAACATGTTTCACCCCAAAAATGGTGATAAATAGAAAAGGGGCTATGTAAAACTCACCTTAGCAAAATAGAATTGTGTGTTGCCCAAATGTGTCAAGTATCACCCTATAATAAGGTAATAAATATGTCTAATGCTATCTAGTCTACAAATGTATATGTTCTAGGGCTTCGTATTGGGGATAAGTGCTTGTTTGATTATTATTAAAAATGTTTGATAATTGAGAGAATATTAGTAAACAAATAAGCAAAAATCTTTTTATAAAATTTAAATTTAAGATGGTCACAATAATGTCTTTAAAGTATAAAAATAATTTTTACAAAATTATTTTCTTTAAAATAGAATATTAATTCTATTTATAACAAATTGTCAAAATTTAACTTTAATATTTAAAAATATTAAAATTAAAGAATTATTAGTTTAAAATTTATATTTCTGTTCTAAATAACCAGAAATAATTTGTATAAAATTTTGGTGCAAAAATATTAAAAATTGGATTTATTATGATTTAATTATGATTAAAACTATCAAAAATTGATTAAAAATATTAAACAAATGATTTTTCAGAATTAAAAATCATTTCAGAAACGTTTACCATTATATAAACTCAGGATAATTTTTGTGGGAATTTATAAAATTGTTTTGATATTTTAATGGAATTTTATAAATATAATAGAATAAAATTGATTTAATTATTATATATATTAAATAAATTAATTTTTGAAAACTAAAAATTGTAGGTGGAACATTTATATCAGATTAACTAAAAGTAATTTTTTTAGAATTTATAAAAGAGTTTTAATAATTAAAAACGAATTTATAAAAGTATATATATTATATATAATTATTTGTTAAAAAATGAAAAAAGAAAGCAAAAAGGGACGCCACTGCCGGGACTCGAACCTGGGTGGCTTGGGAAGTTAGCATCAGTCACAACCACTTGGTCCAGACCAGTGGTTGTGATCATTCCCGTTCGTTTAAAATAAATATAACAAACAAAACCAGGTTTATCCCCAATTTCAACCATTCGAGCCCTAGTTCTGCAATTGTATGATTCACACATCAATAGCCCAATTAACCTTAGGGCTATTGATGTGTGAGTGCCGAAGGTCATAACCCACTAAAATAATTGTACTTACAACGTTGATACGATTACGATTGGATGGTCAACCTAAAAAGTCCAACTGCGATCGAATGAACAAGAACAGAGTGTATTTGTGAAGAATTGGAGGTTAGGAGAGATGTATTGGCAAGTTGTGATGGCTCGTGAATGATTAATTTATAGTATTAAGGCCTGGAACGATGATTTGGTAAGAGTTGACCCATCTTTGAATGTAAAACGCGTAATAGGTTAAAATTGGTATGATTTGGATGTAAATCAACGTGTATCCTAGTCAGAAAGGACCGGTAATCAAGCTCCTCAATCAATCCTTAACAATTAACGAGTAATTGATGTTGATTATGGAATGTCGTGGATCTCAGTTGACTTTCCAAGTCAACTGAGGTGTTTAAATGTCGTGTTATAATTATAAATAACCGGGTTTGAAACAATGATGTATGCTAGACCAGGTGGTTGATGTGTGCAGTGTTGTGTGGCTTGGCTCCGGTTCGAGCCTCAGAAGAAGCATCCTCTTTTTTTTTTAAATAGTGAAGGGAAGGGGGAAGTTGGGCTCTTGGTGGGCCGTTCGGGTTGGGCCAGTCCTGGATTGGGCTTAGGAAATAAGGAAGGGATATTGGGTTTGTTTTAAGGGTGTGTGTTTTATTATTATTATGGTTATTATTATTATTATTATTATTATTATTATTATTATTATTATTATATATATATATATATATATATATGAATAGTTATCATTGTATTAGGGTTCTAACTATCACCAAAAATAATAATAATAAAACTTGTCGTTTTAATCCGTAACGTACAATTATTTAAGGCGAAATGTTACATGATCGAGGAAACAATCCAGTCAAACACAGAGCTGCGATCGACGGTTGATGCACTCACATTGTCTAACCAGCAGGTTATAGAATCGAACAGGCTGCTAATGGAATCTCATCAGCAGCTGATGCAGTCGAACCAAAACACTTTGGAGAGACTTGCAGGTGTAGAGGCCTCAAACAGCGAGCTTCGTCTGATTAATGTGAACAATGAACGAAGGATCACAAAGACTGAGAAAGAGAATACCGAGCTGAGGGCTAGGATAGATGAGTTGACTGGAACGCAACCTAGACTCACCGGTGGTCCTAGTTCAGAAGCAGAGGCTGGTGCTGGTGATGATGATGATGAAGATAATGATGATGAAGAAGATGATAATGAGGACGACGATGATGATGCGTCAGATGATGGTGATGATGATGTTGGTAAGGGTGGTGGTGGTGGTGATCCTGGAGCCACAGGTGGTGGCGGATCATCAGCTGGATCTGGATCACAGCGTACGAAGAAGAGCCACGACAAACAAGGCAAGGATCCCGCAGCAGGTTATTCTGCTCAAGGGGAGCCTGATCCAAAGAAGAGCAAGATTCAGCAACTCCGAGATTCACTGAAGCGAGCAATGGTTGCTGTAGAGGTTGTCGAGCCTCTGAACAGCTATTTTGATTATGATGATGATGGTAACTTGTACGTGCCTCCTGAGTCCTCTGATTATGATTTAGAAGAAGGTGAAATACCTCCTGAGGTTACACCTGAGGACTTAGAAAAGATCTTTGGCTTGGCACCAGGAGAATATTCCGGTGCAAGCCACACTCCTCCAGAACTGCATCCAGACAACCATGAAGTAGAAATGGAAGATGGAACCAGTGTCGCTACTCCCGAGTATGTGGTTGGTGATTCTAGCACCGGGATACCTAAGATCTCCGAGGAGATGCTTAATAAGTCTGAAGAAAAGCTTAAGTCTAATCCTATGCCTGTTCCGGACAAAGTAAAAGAAAGACATGACAAGATCAAACAGAAGTATCCCGATTGGTTTCCATCTGGAGGTGAGTCTGAGAAGAAGGAAGATCCAGTACAAGCATCTATTTTCAAGAAGCAGTTGGTGAAGATGTCGGGAAGTGTGATCAGCTGGGCCTACATCAAGCATGCTAGGATGTTGGGAGTGAAATGGCAGGATGGTTTACTTTAATTTCAGCCGTACAAGAACGTCCTCAGTCTTCCTTTCTAGCATACTCGTGATCTAGTTAGATTACGTTATCCACTGTATCATGAGGCTTTCGGAGATCTTAGAGGCTTCTACTATATTCTGAGAAGAGAACGTGCTGAAGGATGGCATCAGTTCAGGCCACGGTACCCTAGATCCATCATGACAAACAAGCTTCATCCCGTCACAAAGAGTCCTATCTGGAAACACATAATCAAGCCACTTGAAACCGCTTCGAAGATTCCATTGGTCCCGGTTGAGCAAGACTTCTCTTCTAAGTTCTACTACTGGCATTATGATGCGAAGACAACAGAAGCCGTGATAGTCTTGAGCAACACACCAAAACCGTGCAGGAAAATCAGGATATGGGATCCAATGTGGCTGATAAACTGCTCAGAGAAAGACGTGGAGACACTGTTCCTGTATCCCATACAACATTTGAAGGCCGAAGCCGATCAAGCATTGAAGTATCAACGGGTGATCCGTTTCTGTCACGCCAACAAAGTTCATGCTGGATGCGACTGGTCAAGACTTTCAAGGATCGGGACAATGTCGATTTGATGAAGACAGAAGATGCTGCGTGTCTTATTATGTTATGTTTGTTTTGTATGTTCTCAATTTCGAGTCTGTAAAGTTGTTGGTAGTTGCTATAAACGATGTCTTATGTAATCTTTGTACGTATACTAGCCTGGTCCAAGGGGGAGTTTGTAAGTGCATGATGTCCCTAGGCTAGTATATATGTTGTTTGGACGTGTTTCGGGGTGTTTGGAGACGTTTATACGCGTTTTAGGGTGTTTGGGACACATCAGGCGAGTAGGAGAATTCTAGTGGGGAATATAATTCTATTCGCCAATACTTCATGCGAATAGACCTCTATTCGTGTGTTCATCTAGCGAGTATGGCCCTACTCGCTAGTTTGTCATAGTGGATAGCCTCGTACTCGCCTATACTGTCCTGTACGAGTACGGGAGGTATAAATAGGCCCAATCATTGCCCTAATCATTAGTTCTTGCCACACACACTCTCCAAACACCCTCCCCTGGTCTGTAAGGTCTGATTTGATCATTGTAAACACTCGAGCTCTGTTTTAGTGATAAATCTTTAATCTTTTGACCCATTTGTGTGTGTTAACTACTCGTATATCATTGTTTCATACTCGTTACTGTTATTAAATCATATTTAGAGGTTTCCGCACTCTGAATATCAAGCTCGTGATTGTCGGGTGACCCGTTAGTCGATCCTTCAAGTGGTATCAGAGCCGAGGCTCTTATCACGAGTGTTTTGATAGCAAAAACGAGTAAAAACAGGTAGGTTTTTGTGTGAAAGTTGTGATTTTTAAGCAAAAACCTGTTTTGAAGTTTGAAACTTTGAGTTTTTGATAAAAACGCTTATTTTCAAATTCTTGGTGTGTGTTTATGGATGAAAACGTGTGTTTTTTATTAGGTTTTGTTCTAAAAGTGTTTTGGAAACTTTTCCAATCATTTGGGGTTTAAACACATCGTTTTGGATAAGATTTTGAGGCAAAAACGGTGGTTTTTGAGCAAAGTGAGGTTACAGATCAGATCTAGCGAATACACAGACATTATACACGATTAGCTTTACAATCGCCTACTGTATAGGCGATTAGAAGAAGACTTTACACGATCAGCCTGTAATTGCCTATATATAGGCGAGTAGAAGAAGATTTCACACGAATAGAGCTACTCGCCAGTTCTACTAGTGATTAGGGCTCTAATCACCATTTCCTTATATGGTATAGAACCCTAATCGCCTGAAGGGTCCATACTCGCCTGAATCTTGTAATCGCTCCACTGTTCACTAGCAATTACACCCTAATCGCATGTAATACTAGTGATTACAACCGTACTCACCCCAACAAAACCCTAATCGCCTGTTTACACCAGAATAGAGTTCCTATTAGCCATTGAGGACCTGAAACTGAAAAATTGACTAAGTATCGGACTTTTAACAAATTTAAACATATGGCAAACCCGTGGGGACATCTGAACCAACCAAGGAAACAATATAATCAACAAATGAACAATCAAACGAACGTACCCACGAACCCTTGGCAATTCTCAGCCGAGCGTAACGTGCAACGGATGCAACAAGCGCAAATGCAAGCGAATGTTGCCGGAATCAATCTGTGGGCGCTAGCGGCTCAACAACAGGCATTGAATGCAAATCCTTGGGCACTCGCGGCTGCTGCAAACTCACAAACGAATCATCTGTCTTCTGTTCTCATGAGTGGCTTAGAGACGGGTAGTTCGAATAGGGCGCCGAAATTGCAATACATGTCCGACTACCATGGATGGAAGGGCAGATTTCAGACGTATGTTGAGGGCATCGATGGTCTCGTATGGTCAGCTATAGAGACAGGGTACAGTAGGCCGATGGTTGAGAATTCGAATACTCCGATCTCACTAGAGGATATGAATGAAGATCAGAGGAAGAAGTATAATTATGAAAAGAAAGCGATGGCAGCATTGAAGCAAGCTCTTCCTAAGGATATCCTTCATCAATTCGCTCAGTGCACAACATCACAGATGCTTTGGTTAGCACTTGCTGAGCGAGATGAGGGTAATCTGAAGACGCGGAAGGTTAAAATGGATCAACTCAAGAAGGAGTTTGAGAACTTCAATGCTATCGGGAACGAATCACTGAGAGACATGACTGCAGGATACTACCATCTGATGTCTGAAATGTATCAGTACGGGGTCTTATACTCATCTGCGGACCTTGTAGAAAGATTTGCTGAGGCACTACCTCCTCATTGGCATCCATGGTTGGATATCGTGAAGTCAAGCAATGCTTATCAGACTTTCACATCAACAAGTTCATTACCGAGCTAGAGAACAAGGAGATAGAGGAGATCAGGAGAGCAAACAAGGCGCTCATTCCACAGAATCCTAGTATCTACTATGGGAACCCTCTTCAGGACACCAGTGTGGGTGGAACCAAACCACAGACTGCTTTTGTGGTTAACCCGGACCCGGTTTATGCTTTTGACAATTATGGTCCCCCAGCTGATGTTCCTTCTCCTACATATCCTTTTGGACCAAACCAGTATCCTTTGAATTTTAATACTAACCAGTTTGGTGTTAACCCGTTTTCTCATCTTGCAGCACCGGCGTAGGCAACTGCAAACTTTGGTGGACCATCTGCCACAGGTTTTGGTGGAGCTCCAACAACAAGTTATGGTGGATATGGAGGTGCATCGACTTCTAGTCAAGGTAGCTATCGGACCAACCCAGTCCCAGAGCAGCTGAACACCGCAGGTTTAGAGAAGGTGACGGTAGAGTTAGCTCAAGAACACATGGCTCTGCTGTCGACCTTGGTAAACTCCTACAGTGGACTGGTTGCTGGACAGATCGGGAATCCTCATCTTACACAGGAGGATTACTCACAGATCGATAAAGATGACATGGATCTGATAGACATACAGTGGCACTTCGCAAGTGTGGTGAGAAGGGTAAAGGAGTATATGGACAGGACGGGAAGGAGAGATGTTCTGATAAACAACAACACCAAGTTTGGGTTCGACAAAACAAAGGTCACATGCTACAACTGTGGCACAAAAGGGCACTTTGCAAGAGAATGTGACCGACCTAAGCAGCAAGGACATCAGAATCCCTTCAACAACAGAGCAAATCAGAATCAGAGGCAGCAAGCTCAGGCTCAACCTAACCCAAATACTGAGCGTGCTATTGTCCCAGTAAATAACCAGAACCAGAACCAGAGGCCTCCTGCAAACAACAATCAAGGTCAAGCCCTGGTTATTCAAGCTAATGAAGGTTTCAACTGGAACCATCTGATCACTGGAGAAGAAGCTCCTCAAGGTGGTGTAGCATGTTTTGCTCAACAAACGCCTGAAGCACCAGCCGAAGTTGAAGAAACTTCAAGTCAGTCTAACATCATTACTTCTGAAACCGAAGCGTCTGACTGTGACTCGGAGTGCGATTCTGATATGGGAGAAGATTTGGAGGATCTGTTAGCTGAAGCAGATGCGCTGATCGGTAAAAGATCGTTTCTTGTGGATGTTGACTGCACAGAGAAGAACTTAGGCAAATTCTTTGGAGCACAGAAGACTGCAGCTCATTATGCATTGATGGCCATTACTGAATCGTCAAACAAGGTAAGTTCTTCTTCTGATTCTAAACTAGAATGTGTAGAGTGTAATCAGCTAAAATTCAGAATTAAAGAATTAACTGAAGAAAATCTGAATTTAAAAACTGATATTGGTCCATTGCAAAGGTCAATTGATTCCTTAAGACAAAAGGAGAAAAAATTTCTAAGTACAATTGAAAATTACAAGAAGGATGTTTCTGAATTGTCTAAAACCTTAGCTAACAAGAAAATTGCCATAAATAATTACATGAATGAGGTAGAAGACACTAAGAAACAATTGGCCATTGTCAACCGTGACTATGAAAAGATCAAGAAGAAACTTGAGAGTTACCTAAACTGCAAGTACTGAAAAGGAAAGCTTCTCCACCAGTCCCAAATATTCTCAGTGTCCACCTCCGGTGAGATTCGAAAATCATAATTTTGATGTCTTGCCGAAGGAGGAACTAGTGGACGAGGCAGCTGAAGCAGCAAAAGCTGCTGAGGCGGCCAAAGTTACTGAAGCAGCTAAATCTGCTGAGGTTACTAAGGCTGCTACTCCTGCTAAAGCTGTCAATCTTAGTGAGAAAGCTGATGACATTAGTGTGTATGACACTGACTCGTCGGATGATGAGCTTGATGAGCCTCCTAGGTATGCACCGGTCAAAACTCAAGATGTTCCTCTTGAAAATCATATTATTACTACTGAAACCTTGAGTGAACTTATACCGAAAGTGCAAATCGAGGATGGTAGAAGGATTAAGGTGTTCTATAAACTAAAAGGGTCCGAAAAGGTATATGCTGATGAGGAAGTCCCTCTTAAATGTATCGCCCCTGGTTTAATTGCCAAAATTTGGCAAGAATCTGTCATTACCATGGAAAAGGAAACCTGGAATAAAAGGAAGGGTAAGGGTAAGGGTAGAAAGGACTAGGGTAATCAGCCAAATGAGAATAACAAGAAAAATCAAAAGACAAACACCGTTAATCCTCAAAATCATGCTCAAAGAAAAAGTCCGAAGAAGCATGTTACTTAGTTTGTTAGATCGAGCGGCAATGAGAGAAACGACGATCCTCAAGTCGATCAGCAAAGAAAATGTCTTGAGGATCTAAAACACAAAAACTCATTTGCCAGTTCATCTAGCAAAAAGAACATAAAGGAGACCAAGTCTGAATCTCATAGATTTGAAGAATATAGATCCTGTCACAAATGCGGGGAACGTGGGCATTTAGTTGCTGCGTGCCATGAATTGAGACGAGAAAGGATTAAGGTAGATGAACCTCCCAGTTCTAGCAAACCTAAGAAACCCGTTTCCCGTAAACTCACTGAGAAACAAAAGGGAAACAGGTCGTTTATGATAACCGCAACAAGATTGCTATGAACCAAAAGCCAGTTGATGGCAGGGGTCCACAGCTGAGGGGGAGCACTGTTCCCACAAAGGTTGAAGCAGCGCCTAAGCCACCAACAAAGGCTGCAGCTAAACCACAGGGCAACCCCAAAGCTGTTCCACGTACAGTTAAATCTGAAGTGGATCTAAAATCTGTTCCTCCAAAGGAATCTAAGGCTGGATCTTCTAGCCCCAAGGCGAAGAAGAAGCCCAAGCCAAAGAAACCTGAAGAGGTTTGGAGACCCAAGTCACCAACCAAAAGTGGAGGATCATCTGCAAGTGAGAACACTGCCGGATCATCGGAAACAACACCAACTCCAAATGGAAGATGGGTTGACTTTCCGACATTAGATGAAGATGGTAGACCCAAGACCGTGAAGGCTTGGGTCCCCCTTAACCACTGAACTTTGAATTTTTGTGCAGGGAGTTCCACAGGGCCTTATCAGCAGCCTATGGATTGTTGATAGTGGAGCTTCAGGGCACATGACAGGCGACTTATCCCTGTTTTTTGACATAAAGAATATCAACGGGGGTATGTTGCTTTTGCTGGTAATAAAGGGGGTTATATCACAAAGGAAGGCAGTATGAGTAACGGTATTGTAAGCTTTGAGAAGATAAGCTTTGTCAAACAAATAGACCACAGCTTGCTGAGCGTTTCGCAGATATGTGACAAGAAGTTCACTGTGTTCTTTGATGACAATGCATGTTTCATTCTGAAACCTGGATTCAAGATACCGAAAGAGTGGGTCATGATCTCAGCTCCCAGGGTCAACAACTTATACGTCCTGGATATGAGCCAAGCTATGACAGGGAAAGGTCATGTCACTTGTTTTCTATCTAAGGCGACAGAAAAGGAATCGATAATGTGGCACAGACGAATGGGGCACATCCACTTGAGGAAAATGAACCATCTGGTTCAGAATCAACTGGTGGAAGGTGTTTCTGTTAAGAATTTTCACCTAAATGACGTTTGTGTCTCATGCAAGAAAGGGAAGCAGAAAAGGAAGTCTCACAAGCCTAAGAAGACAAACTCAGTTAGTCTACCTCTCGAACGACTGCACATGGACCTGTTTGGCCCGGTCAATCGGAAGAGCAAGAACGGTGACTTATACTGCTTAGTGGTTATGGATGACTATTCTAGGTTTTCTTGGGTCGTGTGCATGAAGCACAAGAGTGAAAAGTTTGATTACTTGAAGAATCTGTTTACTAAAGTGGAAAATCTATATCAGCTAAAGATCCGGAGGATCAGAAGCGATAATGGAACAGAGTTCAAGAATCATGCCATGGAGGCGTTATGTGAAGAAAAAGGTATTCATCATGAATTCATAGCACCGTACACTCCTCAGCAAAATGGGGTTGCAGAAAGAAAGAATCGGACTCTTATTGAGGCAGTCAGAACAATGCTCGCAGACTCGAACTTGCCTGTGATCTTCTGGAACGAGGAGTTCACTGCGCGTGTTACACTCTAAATATGGTTCTAACGGTAAAGAAGCTTGGTAAGACTTCTTACGAGCTTCCGAACCGTAGGAAACCGAACTTAGAGTTTCTGGAACCTTTCGGAGCTCCATGCACCATGATACATCCCGATGGGAAGTTTGGTGCAAAGGCAGAAGAAGGTTTCTTTGTTGGTTACAGCACTCCCAATAAAAGAGTGTACAATAAAAGAACCAACAACGTTGAAGAGTGGCTAAATGTCGATGTTCAACGTTATACTGCCAATGCACCTGGTGTTGGACCTGATTGGTTGTTCGACTATAAGAGTCTATTTGATTCCTTCAATGTGGAGAATTTGGTGGATGATGTTGTAGCGCAAATGTATTACGAATGTGAAAACGCAGCTAGCTCTCCGCTAATGCGTCCGATCGTGGTGAATGCACTTGCGCCTGCACCATCTGATGCCTCTGCATCCACGGGTCCCCTTGGTAAAACCGCAGCAGCAGAAGTTGAGGAAGTCTTTCAGGAGGCGTTGACAGAGGTTCTCGAATCTTCATCTTCAGACGACGATTTTGCAGAGTCTCATGAAACTCTTACTGAAGAACAAGCTGGAAATGGTGAATCTACCACTACAGCTCCAGTTAATCCGACAGGAAACAATCAAGCTGGTCCTTCTTCTTCAGCAGCTCCAGGGATAGGTCTTCGGATCGATCTCTCCGGTTTTAATATGCAACCCGCTGCTCCCTCTAGTTCTAGCGCCGCAGAGACAAATTTATCTCAAGGTTTGGAGAACCTTAATCTGCATTCGGATGATCCAGTCCCGGACATCCGGAATCTCGGATTCACGACACTCATCCAATGCAGAATGTGATTGGTGATCCGGCTAGCAGAGTCATGACGCGCAGTCAGCTGAGAAATGCTAGTCCAAGTGACAATACAGGTACCCTGGCACTCTACTCGAAAATCAGAAAAGCAGGTCATCAGAACGATTGGTCCTTCGCCTTATATTTTTCTCAAATTGAACCAAGAACTGTGCAAGAGGCACTGAGGGAAGAACCATGGATTGAAGCAATGCAAGCCGAGCTTCAGCAGTTCCAAAAGCTAAGGGTGTGGGACTTAGTTGACTTACCTCCAGGCTCGAAGAAAATTGGAACAAAGTGGGTCTACAAGTGTAAACGGGATGACCGCGGGGTGATTATTAGAAACAAGGCTCGATTAGTTGTCCTCGGTTTCCGTCAAATCGAACGAATAGATTACAACGAAGTATATGCTCCAGTTGCGCGCCTTGAAGCTATCCGAATGTTCTTAGCTTACGCTTCGTACAAACGGTTTAAGGTGTATCAAATGGACGTGAAAAGTGCTTTTCTGTATGGTGTCGTGAAGGAAGAGGTGTATGTTGCTCAGCCACCGGGTTTTGAGGATCCGCTTCATCGCGAAAAAGTTTACAAATTGAACAAAGCGTTGTACGGACTCCATCAGGCTCCGCATGAATGGTACCAAATTCTTAGCAACTATCTGATATCCAACGGGTTCAAACGTGGACTCGTGGATTGCACCTTATTCACCAAGGAAAAGGGTGGTGACCGTCTTCTGGTACAGGTTTATGTTGATGATATTATTTTTGGGTCTGCTAATGATGTCATGTGCAGGGAATTTGAAAAGCTTATGCAGGATAAATTTGAGATAAGCTCGATGGGGGGAGATGCAATTCTTCCTCGGTCTACAAGTAGAACAACAAGAGTCGGGGATCTTCATCCACCAGACAAAATACGTTGCTGACATCTTGAGCCGGTTCTAGATGGAAGACTCTACTCCAGTAGGCATACCGATTCAGACCAATCACAGGATTGGGCCTGACGAGAAAGGACAAACCATTGATCCTTTTCTCTATCAAGCTATGATAGGCTCACTTATGTACCTCACTGCATCAAGACCTGATATAATGTTCGCAACGTGTCTACTATCAAGATACCAGTCAAGGCCGAAACAGTCCCACCTGGTTGCTGTGAAGAGGATCTTACGTTATCTAAAGGGTTGTCCGACCAAAGGTCTATGGTACCCTAATGACGATAAGTTTGACCTCATCGCATTTAGTGATGATGACTATGGCGGATGCAAGACAGACTTAAAATCCACATCGGCTGGATGTCAGTTTTTGGGACCAAGACTAGTCTCATGGCAGTGCAAGAAGCAAGCCTCAGTCGCCTTATCCACATGCGAGTCGGAATATGTAGCAGCATCGAGCTGCTGCTCCCAGGTTCTTTGGATACAGCAACAAATGAGAGACTACGGTTTGAAATTTCTTAATACTCCCATTCACTGTGACAATGAGTCCGCTATAGCTCTTGCTAAAGACTCAGTTAACCATTCCAAGGCGAAACATATATTGGTTAAGTATCATTTCATACGCGATTGCTATGAAAAGAAACTTATCGATATGGTCAAAATCCACACAGACTACCAACGTGCCGATTTATTCACCAAAGCTTTTGATGGTCCTCGTTTTGAGTACTTGTTAATCTTAAACGGCATTAAAGTTAAGCAGGATTAGATCCTCATCGGTAATCGTTTTTGTAAATATTTTTCTTTAAACATCAGAAAAATAAAAAAATATTGTCTTTTCGCAAATTTTTAGATTTTTAGGGGGAGAAAATTCAGAAAAATACAAAAACATCAGAAAAATGCAAAAATTCAAAAAAAAAATGAGAAAATCCCAAAATAAAAAAAAAAAAATGCAAAAATGAGTTTCTTTGGTGAAAATGGGAAGATGATATTAACCAATCAGTCGGACTGTCTGGACTCTTATCATCTTAAAAATATTGGAACTGATAGGTAGCCTCTACAATGATGTGTCGGTAGGCTCAAAATCATTTCCAAGTTCGGCACGGTGATATAAACCTAAATCAACTGAATCATGTGTGGATCAACGTGCGTTGGCATATGGTCTTGGTACCGAAATCTCATTTGATAGCATGCCAAAATCCGAGGTTTCATGGTCTTTAAGAGGTTGGTACATACGGGGTGAACTGGACGTCTCTCAGAATAAATACGAGTGGCACACGTGTCGTACGTTGGGGTCGCAGCCTACGACTGAGACACCTCTATGTCGTTTCCGAAAAAAAAACAAAAACAAAAAAATAGAATAAATTCTGATCAGGAGACGTCCGGGAATCCTTAAAGAGCAAAAAGATTCATATATGCCAAAACCCTATTCTCAATGAGAATTCGCTCTAAGGTATCCAATCATATACCTAAAGCATCGTACCGTGAAAAATCAAATATATGGTATTTGACTTGAACCTTGGTTTGGATCTCACTGGTCTCTGTGTTGTAGCGTTTCTGCAGACCTGATCACCACTAAGTCCATTCCTTGCAAAATACGGATAACAACAACTTACTCACCGGTTACGAGGAAGCTTTGTGCATGACTTGATACGGGAATGTGTCGCGTGGCGGGGAACACCTTGTACATCAGTCTTAATATTACCTTAACGTATCTGAAGTGCCTAGCGATAAAACTTGATTTTGAGTTTAGGTGGACAACAATATCGACAGTTGTTGTAGGATGCTTATTGGTAATTTAAGCTAAAAACTGAAAATATAAGGGTTCTAGTAAAGTCCGTACACTGATATGATTCCCTAACCGTTGAAACTCGCAAAAATTTGATAGTGTACAGTTAGTTGATCTCTCGTTTTGTTTTATTTATGCTTAGTTTTGCTTAATTAATCATTCTT
Source organism: Ambrosia trifida (assembly GCA_028751855.1). Lineage (NCBI taxonomy): Eukaryota > Viridiplantae > Streptophyta > Magnoliopsida > Asterales > Asteraceae > Ambrosia > Ambrosia trifida. The sequence continues at coordinate 213,451,073 of CM054122.1, read as the reverse complement.
GATTGCCGATGATGGAATCCTAATCCATTGTAATCTTACTTCTTCAAAATAAAACGCCGAAAATCAACTAAGTGAAAATTGTGTTTTTGTCGGGTCAAAACCGTACTTTCTCCTAAGTACAGGGGTCGAAAATGAAAGTTTTTCAAAGTCATGCGTCGTCATCTGTGTCATGTGTTTAAACGGGGTGAAAAACGCACGTTATGAACCGTAACGGGTCAAAAATGTGAGTTTTGGTGCTGCAGGGGCAATTTGGTAATTTCTGGGAAAATTATACACAATTGGAGTCCTAATCGCGGGTAATTGCAAATGATTCACTGTAATCGCATGTATATATGTGCGAATATGTCCTACTCGCTTATATCTATGGGCGATTAGTATTTTCTTTTGTCAAGCTCTAATCGTGTTACCTGATAGGCGATTACAACTTAATCGCTTAAACCTTATAGCGAATACACCCTACTCATGTGTCTTGGTCAAGCGAGTAGACTCACATTCGCCAGTTAAGGGTAGCGATTACGCAGAGGTATATAAAGGGAGACTTTGACTTTTTCTTATTTATAATACTTCAAAACCACTCACTGTTCTCTCTCGTTTCCCTCTCATTGCTCTATACAAAATCTTGTTGCCCGTAATTGTTCTTGATACTTGTTCCTCATCACTAAGGTAACAATCCCTCAAAATTCCAGATCATAACAACATGTTTTTAAGGGTTTAAATCATGATTAAAAGGCCGAAACCCTAGCCCGTATGTTCTTGATCGGGTAGCATTAAGTAGTGATGTTTGATGATAAATGATGATGAGGGTTCCTTAATCGGCACCCTTAGGCTCTATTTGTATCAAAATTTTAATCCATATCATCCTAAAACAAGAAACCCCAATTTTAAACCATATGAACCCTAATTTTTGAAACGCCCAATTGACCCCTGTTTTGATCTCCAAATGTAATTAGTGTTAGGGGATTTGTTGTTGGGTTGTGTTAGACTTCAATGTGACAAAATCCGGATAAAGATCAAGACGTTTCAAATTTCGACAAAGATGGTGATCCAAGATACTGTTCATGCGAGTAGAACCCTACTCGCGTGAACATATTAGCGAGCATGAAAAATTGATCTCCTAATCGCGTATAAAGTATGGCGAATAGACACCACTCGTGTATAATTGATCTACTCGCTACTTGTAGATGGCGATTACAACCTGTAATCGCCTGATACAAGCTGATCATCATGTGTTTGTCCGTTTTTGTCCGTTTTTGCTCGTTTTATGCATACATGATCTACGTGTGATACTTATTACGTGTTTTGATGTACAGGATGGAGAATTGGAAAACATCGCCCAAGCACAATTGTTGTGCTTTTCTCGGACCCGTTACCATGGATAAATGCAACATCTTTCAGGGCGTTATAGACTTCTTGAAGCGGTCAAGAATCCACTACGCGATAACCAAGCAGCACGCTGCATACAAGGATATCCTGCTGGAATTCTACCGAAATGCCAAAGTTGACTACAAGGCTGTTCCGATCGTGATCACTAGTTCGATTCAAGGAAAAGAGGTCATTATTACAGAACAGATTATTCGAGAAGTATTACAGTTTGGCGATACTGATGCTGATCCTATGGTGTTTGACGCTATTTTGATTCGTGGCGGCTTTCTGAGGATGAAGTATTTGGGAAAAGTCAACAAACAACAGATGCTGATGAAAGGGCTGCTTCCGCCTGAGATCAAGTATCTGACACATGTAGTTCTGAAGTGCATTGGTCCGAGAAAGGGTACTTTTGATGCTATTAGGGACACTTTGGCCTCTGCGATTGTCGCTTTGACACTCAACAAGCCATTCAACTTCTCCAAGATGATCCTGCATCATTTGAAAGAGATCATATTAACGAAGCCGACGAAGAAGTCTTTCATAGTTTATCCCCAGTTTCTATAGTTGATCATTGACAGTCAAATACCTGATTTGATGAAGCATCCTGCTTAGTATATAGTGACTGAAGATATAACTGAGAAAGAAATGAACCGGATGAGGAGTTACAAGAACCGACCAAAATCAGACTATCCTCCAAGTAGACGCTTATATGGGCATTTGAAGAAAGATGATTATGTGTCACCACCAGGCAACAGGTGGAGACATGAAGATAGTGATTCAGAGGATGATCTTCGTATTCATAGGTTGGTGTTTAAAGAGGGGGATGATATAGGGCGTGAGACAGATGAGTTAGGAGAGAACGCCCCAGGCAGGACCAATGATACAACTGAAGGTAATGAGGACGAGTTTGATCCGAATATTATAGACTTCTCAGAACCTTCTGGTGCTACACAAGAATCTGAAGCCTCTCAGTATGACAGAGGAAAGGCACATGTTGATGAAGACGCACCAGTTAACATAACTGATGCAGATGATGACTCAGATGACACCGAAAGTGATTCCCCCGACACTCATGCCGAAAAACAGCAAAGGGCAAAGAGAAAGGCAGCGGAGGAGTTAGCTAGTGCTGCTGAGATTAGAGCTCTTAGTGAAGACCCTACCTATGTTGTGGGAGAAGGGGATATTATAGCAGACTTAGATGCACAGCTTGAGACGTCTCCTCCTGCAAAGAGACATAAGACGACTGCCAAGAAGGAAAGTGTTCGAGGTTAGAAGACAATGTCTCTTAAACCTCAAGTGGTGAAAACTTCAAGGAAGAGACGGTTCACCCTTCCTGAAGCATTTGGGGATCCAGACACTCAATCCTCTCAAGCGGCAGTAGCAGCAGCAACAACAACAACAACAACAACATCAACATCAACATCTTCATTCCCTATTACTGTTAGTGCATCTATGCCTGCCAGAGTCACTATGTCGATGCCTGCTTCGGTAATCTTCACTGAGCCAGTCTCAGTTACCGACGCAACGACGACCTCACAGATTGTTTCCAATCCTATTGGTGACAGGATTAGGAGTATGAGACAGAAAGTCCGACCTACGGCTTCCGGGTCAACCGATCAGACCTCTTCGTCAGCTTCAGCTATAAATGAACAACTTCAATGAAAGATCAGCGAGTTAACTGCTATAGTTGTTGCGCAGACACGTGATATAGCGGAGTTGAGAACGAAGAATGCAAGCATTGAAGAGAATGAGACAACAATGCTTGAACTGATCGAGGAAACAATCCAGTCAAACACAGAGCTGCGATCGACGGTTAATGCACTCACATTGTCTAACCAGCAGGTTATAGAATCGAACAGGCTGCTAATGGAATCTCATCACCAGCTGATGCAGTCAAACCAAAACACTTTAGAGAGACTTGCAGGTGTAGAGGCCTCAAACAGCGAGCTTCGTCTGATTAATGTGAACAATGAACGAAGGATCACAAAGACTGAGAAAGAGAATACCGAGCTGAGGGCTAGGATACATGAGTTGACTGGAACTCAACCTAGACTCACCGGTGGTCCTAGTTCAGAAGCAGAGGCTGGTGCTGGTGATGATGATGATGAAGATAATGATGATGAAGAAAATGATAATGAGGACGACAATGATGATGCGACAGATGATGGTGATGATGATGTTGGTAAGGGTGGTGGTGGTGATCCTGGAGTCACAGGTGGTGGCGGATCATCAGCTGGATCTGGATCACAGCGTATGAAGACGAGCCACGACAAACAAGGCAAGGATCCCGCAGCACATTCTTCTGCTCAAGGGAAGCCTGATCCAAAGAAGAGCAAGATTCAGCAACTCCGAGATTCACTGAAGCGAGCAATAGTTGCTTTAGAGGTTGTTGAGCCTCTGAACAGCTATTTTGATTATGATGATGATGGTAACTTGTACGTGCCTCCTGAGTCCTCTGATAATGATTTAGAAGAAGGTGAAATACCTCCTGAGGTTACACCTGAGGACTTAGAAAAGATCTTTGGCTTGGCACCAGGAGAATCTTCCGGTGCAAGCCACACTCCTCCAGAACTACATCCAGACAACCATGAAGTAGAAATGGAAGATGGAACCAATGTCGCTACTCCCGAGTATGTGGTTGGTGATTCTAGCACCGGGATACCTAAGATCTCCGAGGAGATGCTTAATAAGTCTGAAGAAAAGCTTAAGTCTGATCCTATGCCTGTTCCGGACAAAGTAAAAGAAAGACATGACAAGATCAGACAGAAGTATCCCGATTGGTTTCCATCTGGAGGTGAGTCTGAGAAGAAGAAAGATCCAGTATAAGCATCTATTTTCAAGAAGCAGTTGGTGAAGATGTCGGGAAGTGTGATCAGCTGGGCCTACATCAAGCATGCTAGGATGTTGGGAGTGAAATGGCAGGATGGTCTACTTTACTTTCAGCCGTACAAGAACGTCCTCAGTCTGCCTTTCTGGCATATTCGTGATCTAGTTAGATTACGTTATACACTGTATCATGAGGCTATCGGAGATCTTAGAGGCTTCTACTATATTCTGAGAAGAGAAAGTGCTAAAGGATGGCATCAGTTCAGGCCACAGTACCCTAGATCCATCATGACAAACAAGCTTCATCCCATCACAAAGAGTCCTATTTGGAAACACATAATCAAGCCACCTGAAACCGCTTCGAAGATTCTATTGGTCCCGGTTGAGCAAGACTTCTATTCTAAGTTCTACTACTGGCATTATGATGCGGAGAAAACAGAAGCCGTGATAGTCTTGAGCAACACACCAAAACCGTGCAGGAAAATCGGGATATGGGATCTGATGTGGCTAATAAACTGCTCAGAGAAAGACGTGGAGACACTGTTCCTGTATCCCATACAACATTTGAAGGCCAAAGCCGATCAAGCATTGAAGTATCAACGGGTGATCCGTTTCTGTCACGCCAACAAAGTTCATGCTGGATGCGACTGGTCCAGACTTTCAAGGATCGGGACAATGTCGATTTGATGAAGACAGAAGGATCGGGACAATGTCGATTTGTAAACACTCGAGCTCTGTTTTTGTTGGATCAGTATTGCTCTTTTGTATGAACTTGCTAGTGAACACTTAGGTGTTTAGCAAGTTCCTAATCAGTGATAGCACAACGGAATGTAATGAGTTCAAAGCTACACTTATAAATAGGAGTTATTACTCCCCCTGGATTCAAGAACTAATAAATGATAAGTATTTATTGAGAATCTAAGTATTGAATGAGAATGAAACACTTAGACAGATTCTCAATAAATATGAAATGGATAAACAATAATATGTGTTGAAGGATTTCTGTATTAAAATCAATGTCTAAAACAGAGGGATGAACCCTTCTATTTAAAGACTTTACAAATACATGAATCTTGCCAAAAAGCAAGTTCAGAAACAAGTTGCAACAAGTTGCAGCATTGGAACTTGTACATAAAGCAAAAGTAATACTAAAGTAATAAACTACTGATGCAAAAAGGCGGTGGAAAAGATCTTCACATAAGTGCTGATGAATGACAAACTACTGATGAGTAGTTTGTCTTCAGCAGTTCTTCAGTAGAAGTGTCTGGTTTGAACTTCAGAACTTCTGATGACTTTTCTTCTTCAGCACTTGTGGAATCTCTTCTTCAGCAGTTTGATCCTTCTTCTTCAGCAGTTCTATACTTAGAATATTTTGACAGAAGTGAATTAGACTAAGGTTTGCAAAAGTGGTTTCACCAATCCTTTTTGTCCTAACAATCTCCCCCTGGATTGATGAATCCAAAACCTTACTAATTCCTTATTGTTCTTTTCTGTCCTTCACAATTTTCCATATTCCTTTGAACATGAAATTCTTGAGCTGGTTCAGCTGTTCATTAGTGAGAGACCCTTTCTGTGGTTCTAGATGTTAGATTGTAAGCAGGTCTTTAGTTGATAGCTTCTTCAGATCATTCATCGACCTATAGGCCCTACTTGTCTGATCTCTTCTTGTCACAAGTACTGAGTTTCTATCAGTAAAGGACCATCTGATGATTGGTACTTTAGACCTGTCAAAATCTAAAGTGTAGGGAACCATGGTGGTACCCTGGGTTTCTCCTGAGTGTTGGATGTTTTCAACTTCAGTGACTCTCAGGTGGGATTCACTTCCTTGTTGTTGCATCACATTAGGTATCTAAAATGTTGGCAAATGATGCTCAGTTACTACCTTAGTGTGCAGTTTGTCTTTGATGGTCTTCTGGATTTGATATGCAAAGGTGGAAGGATCCCTGAATTGTGTGATCAGAGGTTTTTCTTCTATGTCAAAGTCAGAATGGACTACTGTACTACCTTCTAGTAGTACCATTCTGAAATCAGTCTTCCCATTTTCCTCTGATTTCTTCTTCTGAGTAGCAGGTCTTCTTTGAACACCAGAAGTTCTAACTACTAAAGTTGATACCTCAGCAGTTTGAAACTTCTCTGGATTTGCAGCCCTTGCAGCCTTATATTTTCTATAAGTGTCCACTAATCTTTCTTCTTTCCATTTGGACACAGAGGCTTTTGAACCATAACAATTTGCTACTAACTCTTCTATCATCTGAGCTCTCATGGCTTTTGTGTCTTTACTTGTTGCAAGTTTGTCTGCAATAAGTTGAGCTCTTCTTGTCAGCTCTTCCATGGAGAGTCTCTTTAATGTGTTGGCTTTAATCTTGCTGTTCTTAGTAATGAAAGACATCAGTTGATGTCTTTTATCTTCCTCAGCAATCTTGTCTAGGCTAGCCTGCCTTTGGAGTTCAACTTCATAAGCCTGTAGCTTTTCATCCAGGCTTAGATCCAAGTCATCCCTTTCTTCCAGTGTTTTCCAAATCTGATCTTCTCTAGCCTTCTTTTGAGCTGCCACTAAACTCTTCTCAAGTAGTTCTGCTGATTGAGAGATTGGAGAAGGGTTTAGTACAGTCATTGTGGTAACTGATGTAATAGGCCTAGTAGGAACAGAAGTTGGTTGAATAGGTGCAGTTGATCTAGAAGGGTCAGCAGTTTGAGTTTTGGAAGTGTTAACCTCTGATGGGTTGACAACAACTGAAGGTTTTTCAACTACTGAAGGATTGTCTTCGGTACTTTCTGATTCTTCATCAGAAGTTTGTCTATCAGAGGTTTCTTCATTGTGCCCTTGGTATTCATCAGACTTTTCAGCATCTTCTACTTCTTGAATAGAGATACCAAATTGTTGGGCCAGTTTTTCTTTCCTGGCTTGATCTCTTTGATCTCTTTCTAGGATAGCCACTCTTGCCTTTCTCCTGGCTTCAAGTGTATCCATAGGTTCCTTAATTTTCTCCCCCTTTTTTGCTTCATCAGTTTTTGAAGTTGAAGCTTGGGAGAACTGACCTGTAAGATGAGCAAGCTGTTTGCTGTTGTAGTCAATCTTGTTGGACAGATCATTCATCTTTGTTTGTATCACTCCAAATTGGTTCTTCATGGACAGCTCCAAGTTAGCTGTGTATGTTTGGAAGTGATTCTTGATGAGGGTGTTCATCATGTGGTATAAGGGACCATCTGGGCTGCATAGCTGGTTCATGTCTATGCTTGTTTGCCCAGGGAATTGGGTAGGCATTTGTAGTGAGGGGTGTGTTTTTGGTTGATCTTCTTGTTGTACAGAAGATGCCACTCTAGGGGAATCATGGATTGAGTGGGCTTTAACCTGATCTGGTGTGACTAGCTTCTTGAGCTTAGATACACCAGGTGCACGACCTTCACTTGTAGCCGTCAATTCAGTAGTTTGGTGTTTTGAAACATCATCCAAGTCAATGGAATCATCTGAATCCCTGATTATATCCTCAATGAGGACTGTATCAGTTACATCATGAGCTGAGCCCAACTCAGTTGTCTCATGTACCACTTTTTCTTGGTTCAGAGGATTTCCTACCTCATGCATTAAGCCTTCATCAGTAGTTGCCACAGTTGAGGTCTTAGCTATGTTACTTCTATCCTCAGGTCCACCACTGGGTGGTAAATGAGTAGTAGCAGCCTCAAAAGTACCAAAAGTTTCTAAGTTTGGGCTTAGAGACCCTGGTTCATCCTCATCTCTTTGGTTAGGGCTTTGAGTGTCCACATCCATGTCAAATTCAGAGGCTATGTGCCCTGTTTTATGTGGTTGTTGGGGACTGACATGTGTGGATGGGACTTTCTTTTTTAGCCCAGAGAGAAGTTTGGCTATTTCAATATCTGGTTCAGAAAGTTGGGGTGCTTAGTTTGGGCAGTGGGTTCAGCAGTTTCAAAAGAAGCATCAATAGGAATAGTTTTCTTAAGTCTTTTTCTTTTCAAAAGGATTGTGATTGGTGCTCTTGGTGGGGTTTGAGATGGATCAGACTGAGAGGATGTTTCAGTCACATCTTTAAGAAGTGGAGATTGCACAATAGGTTGTTCAGGCATCTCAACCTCCTGAACAGCTTTTCTTTTAGGTTTGGTGGGTTTTTGTTTTTGTACCTTGGGTTTCTTGGCCTTTGGGGGTGTAGGTTTGGAAGATGAGGGTTCCATGGGGACTGGTTCTGGTTCCCCTTGGTTATCTTCTGGCCAGGCAGCCTGTTTGTTGTGCCTTGAGTATGCTTGTGGGGTTAAGGGTTTTAAAATTTCAGTTTTACCCACAAGCACCTCATCACCCAGTTCTTTTATTATGCATTGCATAATGAACCTTGGATATAACAAAAACTTCTTTTTAGTGTTATTATGATGTAACACCAACTCATTAAAGAAAAGTTTTGATGCCCTGAAATTTGTTTCATTCACAATGGAATGAAAAATTGGTTGAAAGGTTGAGGGCATCTGGTCATAAGACCCTGTTTTAGGACTCAAGCACATAATTATATAATGAAACAAATGTTTGTATTTTGGTTCAAAATACTTTTTAAAGATGGTAGCTTGTGAGAGAGTACCTTGATAACCACACTCAGTCATGGTTAGGTGGATTGCAGAGTTGTCAAACTTTTCAGGGGCATTTACATCATTCAACCCCAGTCTGTCTGCAAGTATGGCCGGTGTGATGGCCATTTGTCTCCCTTTAATTGTTGAGTTGAGAGAGATAACTTCATCATCCACCATCACTGTCTCAGCATTAGCCCAGAACTCATTGAGAGTTTCAGGATGTATTGGTGGGTCTATTGTGAGAGTGGTGAAATATTGGGATTTGACGACGAGATCAATGATCTCATCGTATTGGGACCAGCCTTCTTGTTTTTCTAAGTAGGCTCTGAGATTGTGTCCCTGTTTAAGAACTAAAGCCATGTGGTTTGTGTGTGTATGAATCGAACAATGTTTTTGCAGGTTCAGGGTTTGAGAGGTTTCTTGAGAGAGAAGGAGGGAATTTTTGTTTTGAATGGATAAGTGTTGAAAAAAGATATTTATCAGAAGTTTTAAACCGCTTGGAACTTCTTTATCAGAAGTTTTAAACCGCCTAGGTCAAACTTCTGATGTGGGAAAAGTCTGTTTTGCCCTTTTTGACTAAACTGCTGATGAAGAATTATTTTCATCAGTAGTTCCCACTTTCTCTTCAGTAGTTTTGAACAGCTGATGAGAAATATTTTATAAATACATTATTCATAACTTCTGAAGGTTGTTTTATTAGAAGTTAATCACTTTTCAGAAAATATCCCCATACTGATGTTTTGTTCATCAGTAGTTTCTCTCTTGTTTGTTTTTCAGAAGTTTTTCAATTTTTGAAAACAGATGTAAGTGAAAAATAAAAAATTTGTGCAGAAAAGTAAAGAGAAACACTTACAAATTTAGCATCCCTAGCATGGATACTAACTTTTGAAATGTTGATGTGTCAAGGGGTTTAGTGAAAATGTCAGCTATTTGATTAGCTGTTGCTACATGTTTCACTTCAATCTTGCCTTTTTCATAGCAATCTCTTATGAAATGATACCTGATTTCAATGTGTTTAGTCTTTGAAAACTGAACAGGATTTTGAATGATGCTAATGGCAGATTTGCTGTCTACAAGCAATGGTGTCTTGGTCTCTTTGATTCCATAATCAAGAAGTTGATATTGGAGCCATTGTATCTGTGATGTACAACTTGCAGCTGCAATGTATTCAGCTTCAGCAGTTGAAGTTGCAACAGATGTTTGTTTCTTTGATTGCCAGGACACTAGACAGTTTCCTAAGAATTGACAACCACCAGATGTTGATTTTCTTGACATTTTACACCCTGCATAGTCACTATCTGAAAAAGCTGATAACTTGGTATTGCTTGAAGCAGGATACCAAATTCCAAGTGTTGGAGTTCCTTTCAGATATCTGAAGATTCTTTTGACTGCAATAAGGTGTGATTCCCTAGGAGCTGATTGATATCTAGCACAGACACATGTTGAAAACATAATATCTGGTCTAGAAGCAGTTAGATATAAAAGGGAACCTATCATACATCTATACATGGTTTGATCAACCTGTTTTCCTTGATCATTTGGTTCAACTTGTGTGGTTGGTGTCATGGGAGTGGAACATGATTTACAGTCTTGTAAAGAAAATTTGTTTAATAATTCTTTAACATATTTTGATTGATGTATAAAAGTTCCATTTGATTGTTGTTTAATCTGCAGTCCCAGAAAGTACTGCAATTCTCCCATTGTACTCATCTCAAATTTTGATTGCATGAGTTTCTTAAATTCATCACGCAATTTTGTGCTTGTTGAACCAAAAATGATATCATCAACATATATTTGAACAAGTAAGACATGATTTCCAACATGTTTTATGAAAAGAGTTTTATCAATGGCACCTCTTGTGAAGTTATTTTTGAGTAAAAAGGTTGAAAGTGTGTCATACCAGGCTCTTGGAGCCTGTTTGAGCCCATAAAGAGCTTTGTCTAGTTTGTACACCCACTCAGGATGAGAAGGATCCTCAAACCCAGGTGGCTGACAAACATACACTTCCTCTTTTATTTTTCCCTATAAAAATGCACTCTTGACATCCATTTGATAAACTTTTATTTTGTTGGAAATGGCATAGGCCAGAAATAACCTGATGGCTTCAAGCCTTGCATCTGGAGCAAAGGTTTCATCATAGTCAATTCCTTCTTCTTGAGAGTAACCTTGTACTACCAGTCTTGTCTTGTTCTTTATTATAATACCAGCTTCATCTTGTTTGTTCCTGAAAACCCATCTTGGGCCAATTGGTTGCTTGTTTGGTGGTAAGGGACAGATTTCCCAAACCTGTTGCTTGTTGAATTGAAGCAATTCATCTTGCATTGCCTGCACCCAATTGTTGTCTTTGAGGGCTTCCTGGTACTTCTTTGGTTCCAACTGTGAGATAAATGCTGAGAAGAGACAAAAGTTGGAAAGCTGGTTTCTTGTAAGAACACCTGATGCAATATCACCCATTATTTGATCAAGTGGATGGTCTTTATGTTCGATCAGTTGTTGTAAACCACTGACAAGTGTTGATGGCTCATTGACGTTCTTGTCGTGGTACACGTAAAATTTCCCAATTACAACTATTGTATAGTGGCAAAAAGGTATCGAACACAGGGAGTTTGTGGAAAATGTGTAATTTCTAGCTTTGTTAATTAACTAAAATTAAACTACTCAACAAAAAGTAAATGATTATGATTTTTGATTGTTTTGGTTTCAACTAAATTAACGACTAATTATCAATTCAAACTTAGAAGCGTTTCTTCAAATTATGAGATAATGACCATTCAAGGATCCGGTTTCTCTAAACACGTGTGTGAATTTCAACTAGAAAGAGTTACATAGACATAACTCATGTATAACCAATTGTTGTGATAAAAGGGAACAAAGTACTCGGATTGTATTAACGCGAGGTTGTTTCCCGATGACCAATTAATCAATAACCAACCCCCAATCCTTCCCGTGATATCTCGATTGTTAGCAACACCAAGAACGTACGATAAAGACTAAGAATTAGTAAATTAATCAACACACTACAAGCAATTGTTCATACACCATAATAATCAAGCAAAGTACCAAATTATTATTCTAGAAATGTAAGAAAAACACACACAAGAGTTTTAGAAAAACCTTCACCACGAATGGTCACCAATTGTTTAGCCTAACATAGCTTGGTGAATCATCATAATCTTCAAATAATTGTTCATAAGGATTACAAACATAAACCCAATGATTAGAATAGTTCTCCAATGATTAGTTGTGCCAAAAATCGCCCAAAAGTCTTAGAAAAACGTTCAGAATGAAAGAGATACCCAAAAGACACCATAACTTCGCCTTAAATGGTGGGAGTTACAAGATTGTGCAGGGGCTACCGTTTAATACGGTGCTACCGTTAGAAACGGTAGCCTGTGAAAACCAACGGTAGAAACTGTCTGACCAATGACAACAACATTTGCCCAGGGGCCACCGTTTAATACGGTGGCACCGTAATGAACGGTAGAGCCTTCAAAAAATGAATTTTTTTCTTCTTTCGTATCTTCCTCGCTCCGATCCGTTCCGGCCCGTTCCAATGCTCGTATTTCTTCATTTTTAGCTCTTTTTCACACCTGCAACCAAAATACTCGTAGTCACCCAATTCCAAGCAATATCATGATTAAATGTGATTAATATAGGCGTTTTAACATTATAAAGGGTTGTTCCTTGAACCACCCGTCACATCCCCACACTTAATCATTGCTTGTCCCAAGCAATCTACTACAACTTCTTTTCACAAATAAGCGATCATTTCAAAGTCAAGTTTAATGTGCAATCCTCGTACTAACCCATCCTCAACACCCCAATCAACACACCCCTCACAATATCTCTCCTCTCGGTATCAAGTAAGCTCTAGCAAAGATAAGCTAGACACACAAAAGACAAACGGGTGGTTGCACAACCATAAGCTTGTACCTGAATCAACCCTCCTCTTACAACGCTAAACATAAGTGCAAATCAAAGGGTCTTGTCGGGTTGTAATGTGGCTAAGTGTAAAGGTAGGAAATGGGGTATATTTTTTTTTAGTAGCGCATAACTTTACCCGGTCTTTTATTACACAACGACACACACACACACAACTAACACACGCAAACGCAAATACGAACACAACTATAATAGAGATCACACATAAACTTCCCCCTTTTTTTTCTTCTTTTCTTTTCTTTTTCTCCCTCTCTTTTTTTTTTCTTTTTCTCTTTTGCTTTTTTTTTTCTTTTCTTTTCATCATTTTTCTCAATTTCTTCTTCTTTTTTTTTTCAATACATCAAGAAACACTAATACATACACATACGAATACACTCAACTAAAACAACTTGTAATACTAAAATAACACACTAACACTCTATTTAAACACACAAGACCGGGTCAAGTTGGGTAAAATTTAGGAACTAGTTTAAGGGTCATCAAACAATAGGCTTTAAGGCTCAAAAATGGGCAACTAAATGTCCAAACCCCCGCCCCTCTCGCTACCTTGCTCATATTTGTAATGTATGAGGTCCAACCCCCCAAAAACCCACACTCGCACTCACATGATGAGGCTACCTAATGCCCTTATCATTTCTACACCCATGCCCAATCAAGGATTCAAGCTGTATTCAGGCACAAGTTCTAGCGCACCCCCACCCGTTGCCACTCTCACAAAGGAAGAATTTATTTATTTACATATGCGGCTTCAACTCTCACTAAGAAAAAGAAACGGGTATTAAGGGTTGCCGGTGTGTCTAATGAGGGTTAAATCAAGGTGTTCCAATTTTTACAACATTGCACTTGACCTCAAATTTTTTTTTAAAATTCTCCAAAAAATTTTCTCCAAAAATTTCCTCCCATCCCCACACTTGGGATGCATTGTCCCAATGCATGGCTTTGGAAAGAAACGCTCATATACTCAAACCACAAATTTCTTTTTGTATTTTTTTCATTTTGTAATTTTTTTAGATTTTTCATTTTTTTTAAACAAAAACACACATCCTACTACCACAACCTGAACTCAATAATCATCAATCAATCAACCAACCTACCACCCAATCCCAAAACGTAAAGAAAATAAACAAAGCAAAATATACACTATTTACAAAAGAGCACGACCTGGTTAGTAGTAGCGGGGTTGAGGTGGCCCGAACACAGAAGTCATCAAATCATTCAACTCACCGAACCCAAATGTGCCATTGCCGCTTCCACTTTGTTCCGATGCTTGTGGCTGTTGTTGCGGGTCGACCCATTGGGAATGATGAAGTGGTGGCGTCGGATATGATATGCTCCCATCGTACGGTGGCAAAGACCCGTAATCCACCGGTTGTGGATTTGCAACTACGGGTCTTCCCGCATGCCAGTCGTCATTCATCCTCCTGTTTTGGTCATCAACATACCTATGATTAATTTCCACCTCTTGGGAATAGGCGTGTGCCCTATTCCACATCTCTTGCCGCTCAAACCCTTGCCTCATAGTTCTCTCCATAGTTGCACTCATCATAGTTTGGTGGTCGAATAATGTACGCTCTGATCCCGACCACGTCTCAAATATTGATGTAGGTGGCCGCTGATTTTCAATAACCGTCTGCATCGACCCCGCAAAAGCCCAATTCTCCTCATACGACCTCTCTGTAAAGTCATAAAAACTTCCTCCGTGCATATGACCCGAACTACCCTGCCCCAGGTCCATATGTGTACCCCTCGGTCTTTCCTCATAATCCTCCTCTTCGCTCGGTGGCTCATTCTCACTTTCAGGCTCATCTTGTTCGTCCGGTAAGAGCCTCCTAGCATCAACCTTCAATGCTCTCCATCTTTGACCCTCTGATTTCAGTTTGTGGTACCTTTCTGATTGGGTGTATTTCCACCCAAGTCCTAATGTATTCAGCTCAAATGGTTTATACTTCTTACTTTTTCAAATATCATCAGGCATGATAGCTTTTTGTTGAAACAAAAGGGCGGTAATGAGTCTACAGTAAGGAATAATCCGCCTCCTCACTGAATTCCGACACGTCCACACATGATTTAAAATTAAATACCGGAGTGGAAACTTCGGCGACCCATTCATCAAAGTATACAAAACCGGAATTTCTGGAAACCGCACCTCTTGCTTATCTGCTCTCCTTGGTATCACATTTGTAATGATTAGAGCTAACAACAATTTTGCCTCAATCTTCATGTTTCTCCTATACAATGTTCCGTGATATGTCCCCGGAAGGAATAAAGCTTCCAACATTTCGGTCCACTTCGGGTGCTTGTCGGGCTTAAACAACAAATCATCCAAACTAGGGAGTATATATTCCTTAGATGGCCGACTATCAAACTTTGCCAACTTCTTTAGTGTCTCGAAAGACATCTCCACTTTGACCTCGTTCACTTCACCGATTAGCTTCGTTTTAGATGGTGAATCATATCTCGGACATCTCAACGTTGCCATCCATTCCTCGATCTCATCCATATACAAATACTTGTTATTTCCATCATAACAATGCAATGCAGCTTCCCAACCCAACGCCCTAAACCGATCAACCACATTAAATGGCGCTAACTGTACTTCCTTCACATCCCTTTCACAAAGGAACGCACCCGGTCTATCTTTTAAACTCTTCATTTGATCATGAAAGAGTGTAGCTTGCCATTCCCTTGGTTTGTCATTCAACGGACCCGATTCCCACTTGGGTTTATCATGCCTGTTCAGTGGCACCGCTGGCGTTGGTGTTTCTTCCTCGGAATCTTCATCTCTGCCCACATACTTTCTTCTTTTATACTGTTTCGCCACCTTCTTACCCTTCGCCTGTGAAGATGAAGTCGCTCCAAGTGCCTCACTAGTTTTCACCATTTTCCTATACTCAAACAAACACATCAAAACCAACAAAACCAACAAAACCAAATTAGTTCCATATGTTTAACACCTCCCCACACTTGCTTGTTAACATGGTAGTAAGTATTTGTGAACGAAAATATCATCTCTGGTTTGACGAAAATTGGGCATGACGCCTCTACAATCTTAACATTACCAAAAGTTCACAAAATACATCTCAAAATTACTTCTACTACCATATTATTACTCAACAATATCAACATTAACATACTATATTAACTAACAAGCAAGTGGGTATGAACAAGCAAGAACAAGAACCTCTATTTTCACAATGTAGTATCAAGATTAGTAAAAGAGAACACATACCTTTGTGTAGATGATGCTAATATGCAAGAAAAACACAAACTTGAAAAAGCCCCAAATTTTTCGAAATCTAGGGTTCCAGATTCGGCCCCAACAAGTGTTTTTCTTTCAAGTTTCTCCCTAAAATCGGAATCCTTATGAAATTTAAGCCAAGTTAGACCCAAAAATCATGTGATTTGGTTAAGTATTGTGGTTTTTATGAAGGTTTAAAGGATTAAGAAGGTTATGGGTTTTGAAGTTTTTGGTGAAGAAGAAGACTAAAGAAGTTAGGTGGAAAAAAATGATGGACCGGTTATCTATACGCAGCATTAATTTTTTTTTTTTTTTTTTTTTTTTTTACGTTACGTCAACATGAACCGCCCCAGGCCCCACCGTTTAATACGGTAGGGGCGTTCCCTACGGTGACCAGAATGTTAAAATTAACTGCCGTAAGGCAGTGAGTTTCCACCGTTGCCTTTTTTTGCACATCAGGGCCACCGTTTAATACGGTGGGACCGTTCCTTACGGTGGCCACTGAGTTTTTTTTTTTTTAACTAATAATTTGAAAACCTGAAAATTACCCTACCCCCTCGAAAATCCCGTGTTGTCCTCAACACAGTGCTAGAACCGTTTCGTGACCGGAACGTCCCCACACTTGTTTCAAACACGGATTTCGAACACACACAAACGAAAAATAAAAAAAACTAACTATTTACACTACCAAACCTGGCCTCTCATGGTTGCACCTCTTCCACCGGGCTTAATAAATAGCCCGCTTTATCCATCTCCAAAGCATTGATGTCACTTCCATCCAAGTATGGCTTCAAGCGGTGTCCATTCACCGTTTGTTGCTTATTGGTGCTTTCATCTAATATTTCGACTTCACCGAATTTACCAATCCTGCAAACGATGTATGGACCCATCCATTTACTTTTCAGCTTACCCGCAAACATCTTCAATCTCGAGTTGTACAACCACACTTTTTGACTCACTTCAAAGGTCTTCCTTCTCAACTTTGCATCATGCACTTTCTTCAACTTGTCTTTGTACGCCGATGCACTTTCATAAGCCTCATCCCTTATTTCCTCCAATTCACTTAATTGCAACTTTCTCGTTCGACCCGCTTCATCATAATTGGCATTTACCGTGGTGATTGCCCAATGTGCTCGGTGTGCCAACTCCATTGGCAAGTGACAACCTTTCCCATACACCATTCGATACGGTGTCATGCCAATCGGAGTTTTATAAGTCGTACGATATGCCCACAAAGCATCATCCAACTTTCCCGACCAATCTTTCCTATCAACTCGAACCGTCTTCATGAGAATTTCTTTAATTTGACGGTTAGAAACTTCAACTTGTCCACTTGTTTGTGGATGGTACGGGGTGGCAATCCGGTGATTTACTCCATATCTCTTCAACAACTTGCCAAAATTAAAATTCTTAAAATGGGACCCTCCATCACTAATGATCACTCTAGGAATACCAAAACGAGAGAAAATGTTGGATTGCACAAACTTGCAAACCACCGAATGATCATTAGTCCTCGTAGCAATTGCTTCGATCCACTTCGAAACATAATCAACCGCTACCAAAATATACAAAAACCCATTAGAATTTGGAAAGGGACCCATGAAGTCAATGCCCCAAACATCGAATATTTCTACAATCAAGATTGGTTGTAAAGGCATTTCATCCCTCTTGGAGATACTTCCCATCCTTTGACAATTTATACAATTTCGGGCAAATTCACAAGCATCTTTAAATACTGTGGGCCAATAGAACCCACATGATAGAACCCGGTAGCCAGTCTTGTGCCCACTAAAATGCCCCCCACAAGCGGATGAATGAGCATGTGTAAGAATATCTTTCACTTCCGATTCGGGCACACATCTTCTAATCACTTGATCGGGTCCAATCTTGAAGAGATCCGGTTCATCCCAAATGTATTGCTTCACTTGGACCATAAATTGTTGTCTTCGTTTCTTGGTCCAATGATCCGGAATGACCCCCGTGGCTAAATAGTTAACATAATGAGCAAACCACGGTGCATGACTAGTGGATGTCGCCATCAATTGCTCATCGGGAAACCTCTCATTTATTTCTCCAAAATCATCATTTTTATCCACCGGAATCCGAGACAAATGATCCGCCACTACATTTTCGCTTCCTTTCTTGTCCCGAATTTCCACATCGAACTCTTGCAACAATAAAACCCATCGAATCAAGTGTGGCTTGGCATCTTTCTTTTCCATCAAATAACGAACCGCACTATGATCCGAATATACCACTACTTTGCTCCCCCAAATATACGAGCGAAATTTATCCAAAGCATACACCACCGCTAATAATTCTTTTTCGGTTGTGGTGTAATTCAGTTGCGCTTCGGATAAAGTTTTGCTCGCATAGTAAATCACCACCGGCTTTTTATCAACTCTTTGGCCCAAAACCGCTCCAATTGTAGTTTCACTAGCATCACACATAATCTCAAATGGCTTCGACCAATCCGGTGGTTGCAAAATAGGAGCCTTGACCAAGTGTTCCTTCAAAACAGTGAAAGCTTGCAAACATTCATTAGTAAAGTCAAATGGAACATCTTTCAAAAGCAAATTGCATAAAGGTTGGTAATAACACTAAAACCTTTAATAAACCGTCTATAAAAGCCCGCATGTCCCAAAAATGATCTTACCCCTTTCACATTCTTTGGTGGTGGCAATGATGAAATAACCCGAATTTTTGCCTTGTCCACCTCCATACCTCTCTCCGAAATCACATGACCTAACACAATTCCCTCTTGCACCATGAAATGGCTTTTCTCCCAACTAAGCACTAAATTTTTCTCAACACATCTTTTTAAAACTTTTTGTAACTCGTTGAGACAAGATTCAAAGCTAGTGCCAAATATTGAGAAATCATCCATAAACACTTCAAGCGACTCTCCAACCATGTCCGAGAAAATACTCATCATACATCGTTGGAAAGTAGCCGGTGCATTACACAAGCCAAATGGCATCCGCCTAAAGGCAAAAGTACCATAGGGACAAGTGAAGGTGGTCTTGCGTTGGTCATCTGGGTGGATTGCAATTTGGTTGTACCCCGAATACCCATCTAAAAAGCAATAGTATTTTTGACCCGATAATTTTTCAATAATTTGGTCAATAAAAGGAAGTGGGAAATGATCCTTAGAAGTGGCGGCATTTAATTTACGGTAGTCAATACACACTCGCCACCCGGTTACGGGTCGAGTGGCTATTTGTTCACCACTTTCATCTTTGACTACTTGAATGCCGGACTTCTTAGGTACCACTTGAGTAGGACTTACCCAAGAGCTATCCGAAATTGGATAAATAATTCCCGCATCTAACCACTTAATTACCTCCTTTTTAACTACCTCCCTTAAGTTAGGATTCAACCGTCTTTGCGCTTCTCTTGTGGGCTTCGCATCTTCATTGGTGATAATCTTGTGCATCACAATGGATGGACTAATTCCTTTGAGATCGGAAATCGTCCACCCAATAGCCCCTTTGTTCTCCTTCAACACTTCCAACAAAGCTTGCTCTTGAGCCATCTCCAAATTAGAGGCAATAATGACCGGTAATGTGTCATTATCCCCTAGAAAAGCATACTTCAAATGGCTTGGCAAGTCTTTCAGCTCCAACTTTGGTGGCACTTCTAATGAAGGTTTGGTGCCCGAATCAATCTCCACTGGCAAACTATCAAACTGGTGGGACCATGGTGGTCGACCCTCCTTCAAAGCTAGCACATCTTGCTTTTCTTCTTCACTCTCCAAATCAAAAGCATGTACCTGTTCAGAAAAATTACAAGCACACAGTTCCATTCCATCTTTCTCATACTCACATGGATTGCATCCCTCAATGACATCTGCCATAAAACATTCTTCAACACCGGAATCATTAGTATTGTTAGTAAAAACATTTAAACGCATTTTCCGGTTTCCAAATGTCATGTCGACCGTGCCAAATCTACAATCAATTACCGCATGTGCGGTGTTCAAAAATGGTCGACCCAATATGACATTTTGTTGTTGTTTTGAGTCTGCGGATGAGTAATCCAATACCAAAATGTCAACCGGGTAATAAAATTCATCAATTTTCACAATGACATTTTGAACCATCCCCCGGGGTAACTTATGGGACAAATCGGCTAAAACAACCGTTGTCTCCACCCTAGCTAATGGACCAAAGTCATATTGATCATACAACCCACCTGGTAAAATACTCACCCCGGCTCCAAGATCTAGCAACGCCTTTGCCATTTGAAAATTACCCCCTTGTATGTTTATTAATGGCGTGCCCGGATCTTGAAGCTTAGGAGGAAGCTCCCCATTTAAAACTGCACTCACTTGACCCGTAACATTTACCCGCTTAGGCATTTTTTTCTTTTGTTGCCTCTTTTGCGTACACAATTCTTTCAAAAATTTAGCATATGCGGGTACTTGTTTTATTGCATCAAGTAAAGGAAGATTTATTTTTACTTGATTAAACATGTCCCACATTTCTTCTTTTTGGGGACCTCTTGATGCAATAAAATTTTTCTTACCCGGGTCAAGTAGAGCCGATGGAAATGGAACTTGATTCGGCTCATTTTCAGTTTTCTCACTCTCCCCCACTTCCGGTTTTTTAACATTTATTTCTTTTTGTAAAACCGGTGAAACTTCATCATTTTCACTTTCCTCACCCGTGACATCCTCAACCACCCCCTCGACAAAACTTGGTGACAAGTCCGCTTTAAATTCTTTCCCACTCCTTAAAACACTTACATGATTAACATTAACATTGTTACCTCGTGAAGAGCCATGTGACGGATTTACTAGCGTATCGCTAGGAAGTTTGCCTTTACGTTTCTTCAACTCCGCCACATCGGTTGCTAATTGCCCCATTTGAGTTGTTAATGCTTGAATGCTTTTATCATGAACTTCATCCTTTTGTATTCGTGCTTCATCAAGTTGGTTTCACCTTTGCATATCTTGTTGCATAGCTTTAAGCATCTCCATGACCTCATTTCCGCTTGACGACTCATGACCCGAATTTCGTTGTCCAGTTTGAGCTTGCCCTTGATAGCCACTATTGTATCCGCCTCTATAATTCCCTTGATTGTATTGTTGACGAGGCACATAATTACCTTGAGCAGCTTGAAAATTCGGGTTGGCTTGATTAGAAGCATTCCCATATCTAAAATTGGGATGATTTCGTAACCCGGGGTGGTAAGTGTTGGAGTTCATGTCATAATTTCTCCCACCCCCTTGAATAGCATTCACTTCTTCACTTGGTGTTTCTTGCACACCCACTCCACAAACCTCCGCCGTGTGACCTATCTCTTGACAAGTGCTGCAAACATTATACAATTGATTAGTAATCTGCACATTACCACCTTCGACCGCATGTACCTGTGGTCTTTGAATCACATGTCTTGCCCTTCTTGAAGATTGGGCCTTCCTTTTTGAAGTCACCGCCATTTGCTCTAAATATGCCCAATCATCTTGTTCAAAATTTGTACCAAAAGTACCATTTGTGATGGACATAAGATCCCGTGCATCCTCCGATGTCAAACCTTCATGAAAAGCATTTAACAATTCCCATAGTTGGATACCATGGTGAGGGCAATTTCGTAGCATCATGTTAAACCTCTCAAATGCTTCATGGAACATCTCTCCCGACTGTTGTTGAAAGCTTCTCAACCCCCTCCTTGCATCATTGGTCTTTTGCGAACTATAGAATTCATCCAAAAAGATTTGTTGCATATCGGCCCATGTGAAAATTGATGCGGATGGTAGAGTGTGAAACCATCTTTTTGCTTTATCTTCCAATGAAAATTGGAAAAGTACCAACTTGACATCATCCGGAGTAAATCCTTGGCCCCCAATAGTGTTGCAAATTGAATCATAAGTTTCCAAATGAAAGTAAGGCTCTTCCGTTGCTAGCCCCTTGAATTTTGGTAAACTTTGAAGTGCGGTT
Source organism: Ambrosia trifida (assembly GCA_028751855.1). Classification (NCBI taxonomy): domain Eukaryota; kingdom Viridiplantae; phylum Streptophyta; class Magnoliopsida; order Asterales; family Asteraceae; genus Ambrosia; species Ambrosia trifida. Next base: position 213,429,188 of record CM054122.1, on the reverse strand, counting down.
GTTCTAACTTCAAAAGTTCTTCCATTTGCATTTTGCGGAATCACTATTGGTGATGGATTATTAGTGATGATAGGCCAAAAATGTGCTTCAATTCCCCGTACAACATCACGGTGGAGTCTTCTAGGTGCTCCCAATGGCGCTCTTGGTTGACCCATTTGCCCTTGCATTGCACCTTGTGGTGCAAATTGTTGTTGATGTTGATTCGGATGCATAGGTTGTTGTTGGTGATTCGGCCTTTGATGTTGAGCTTGCATATTTGGAGGCCGCATTTGATTGAGTGGCGTGGGACGTTGAAACTGCAATCCTTGTGGTCTAACATGTTGCACACCAACCGGTAGTCTTGCCGGGTCTTGAAATTGTAAAAGTGGTTGACTTACTTGACCCGTTTGAGCTTGCGCACCCACATATGCACCTTCTCCTCCATAGTAATAACCCTCTTCATTGTACCCACTAAACTCCTCATCATCATACCCATCGTCATACACATCTCGTTGAAATCTTGAATTTGGACCACCTTGGAAAGATGAATGGTAAAAACCCGATTGATTAGGTGGTTGATACGAAGATGTGGTGTGGACAATTGTTGAACCTTGTCCTTGTGGGTGTGGAATGGTAGAAGATGATTGACCCGTGGTTGGAAAAAAATGGGAAAATGGTGGTATGGTACATGATGGATTAAAGTTAAGGTTTGGATCAACTTGGGTGGAACTCGGTTGGGTGGTATGGCTTGGTGTTTCAGGACTAGTGGAAAAGTTAGGTAATGTGGTGTTGGGTGAAATGTGTGAAGAAGTAGGCATGAATGACGAGGTCGTTTGACCCGTTGTTGGTATGTGAGGGACTTGCATTATGTTTCTTGGGGTGAACGGTGAAGTAGGTGAATCAATGACTTTGTTTCTTCGAATCAAAACTCGGTTCTTTCTCAATGTTCTTTCAATCTCCGGATCAAACAAAAGTGGTGATGACTCGTGAGAGCCCCTAGTATGCATACACTTGAAGTACCTGCACACTAAACACAACCCGTGTAAACCCGAAAATAACAAATAAAACTAAAAGCTTAACACACGTTGCGCACTACTCCCCGGCAACGGCGCCAAAATTTGACGTGCTTGTCGTGGTACACGTAAAATTTCCAATTACAACTATTGTATAGTGGCAAAAAGGTATCGAACACAGGGAGTTTGTGGAAAATGTGTAATTTCTAGCTTTGTTAATTAACTAAAATTAAACTACTCAACAAAAAGTAAATGATTATGATTTTTGATTGTTTTGGTTTCAACTAAATTAACGACTAATTATCAATTCAAACTTAGAAGCGTTTCTTCAAATTATGAGATAATGACCATTCAAGGATCCGGTTTCTCTAAACACGTGTGTGAATTTCAACTAGAAAGAGTTACATAGACATAACTCATGTATAACCAATTGTTGTGATAAAAGGGAACAAAGTACTCGGATTGTATTAACGTGAGGTTGTTTCCCGATGACCAATTAATCAATAACCAACCCCCAATCCTTCCGAGGTTGTTAGCAACACCAAGAACGTACGATAAAGACTAAGAATTAGTAAATTAATCAACACACTACAAGCAATTGTTCATACACCATAATAATCAAGCAAAGTACCAAATTATTATTCTAGAAATGTAAGAAAAACACACACAAGAGTTTTAGAAAAACCTTCACCACGAATGGTCACCAATTGTTTAGCCTAACATAGCTTGGTGAATCATCATAATCTTCAAATAATTGTTCATAAGGATTACAAACATAAACCCAATGATTAGAATAGTTCTCCAATGATTAGTTGTGCCAAAAATCGCCCAAAAGTCTTAGAAAAACGTTCAGAATGAAAGAGATACCCAAAAGACACCATAACTTTGCCTTAAATGGTGGGAGTTACAAGATTGTGCAGGGGTTACCGTTTAATACGGTGCTACCGTTAGAAACGGTAGCCTGTGAAAACCAACGGTAGAAACCGTCTGACCAATGACAGCAACATTTGCCCAGGGGCCACCGTTTAATACGGTGGCACTGTAATGAACGGTAGAGCCTTCAAAAAATGAATTTTTTTTCTTCTTTCGTATCTTCCTCGCTCCGATCCGTTCCGGCCCGTTCCAATGCTTGTATTTCTTCATTTTTAGCTCTTTTTCACACCTGCAACCAAAATACTCGTAGTCACCCAATTCCAAGCAATATCATGATTAAATGTGATTAATATAGGCGTTTTAACATTATAAAGGGTTGTTCCTTGAACCACCCGTCACTCATGTTCTTCAAACAAACTACTGAGGTCTATTATATCTGGTTCAGCAGTTTCAGTGTCTTCAGTAGTTGCAGGTGCTGAAGCAGATGTTTGAGTTTGTCCTTCAGTATTTGTTGAATCAGAAGTTTGTGAAACTTCTAATGGTTTTGAAGTTGACTTAATGACTGTTTGAGGAGTCCATGGTGCTGGATCCTCATCATCAAACCTTTGATCACCATAATAAGTAGGTTTGGATGAAGTGACAGTCTTTTCAGGTCCAAAATGGAAGTTGTCAAGGTCAAAGAGTTCAGCAGGATGTGCTGGAATGAGAGTGTGTTTTGACTCATTGAACTTGACACTTAGTGTTTCTTCTACTATCTTGGTTCTTGAGTTAAAAACCTTGTAGGCTTTTCTAGTTGAGGAATAACCAAGAAAGTAACCTGAGTCAACTTTGGCAGCAAACTTTGAAATAGATTCCTTAATGTTCAAGATGAAACATTGACACCCAAAAGCCCTGAAAAAGGAGATAAGGGGCTTCATGCCATGAAGAACTTCATAGGCAGTCTTTGAATGTCTCTTGACAATAAGAACTCTATTTTGAACATAACATGATGTGTTAACTGCTTCTGCCCAAAAGTATAATGGTAGGCCAGAATCAGCTAACATTGTTCTTGCTCCTTCTATTAAAGTTATGTTCTTCCTTTCTACCACACCATTTTGTTCTGGGAACACTGAATTGTCTAATAATCCCTTTAGACAAACAGAATTCATCCAGAGTTTTGTTCCTGAACTCTGTCCCATTATCACTTCAATGGTTTTGACAGGTAGAGAGTATTGCTTCTCTACTTGTAGAATGAAGAACTTGATGATTTCAGCAGCCTCATCCTTTGAAAATAAGAAGAATACCCATGTAAATCTTGAGTAGTCATCAATGATGACTAAGCAGTACTTCTTCTTACCAAGGCTCATGATTTTTACAGGCCCAAATAAGTCCATATGGAGTAGTTGAAGAAATGCAGTTGTTTTTTATTCTTCAATAGACTTATAGGAGGACTTATGCTGTTTTCCCTTTAAACAGGATACACAGTGTTCTTGACACTGGTATACTTTTAAGGGTAGACCTCTGACCAAGCCCATTTTTGTGACTTTATTTATGGTTTTAAAGTTCACATGGCCAAGTCTCCTGTGCCAGAGATCAGTTTCTGAAGTTGATGCCCTTGAGAAGAAACAAGCAGTGTTGTTCAGTACTTTGTCTTTTTTCAATGTCCACTGCATAAAAATTGCCACATCTTTTGGCTATTAACAAAGTATGATCTTCAATAATCTTCTCTATCAACTTCTGGCCTTCTAGTGATATGATCTTGCATGCTGTCTTTGTGAAAAAGGAAGAATATCCTTTATCACACATTTGTGACACACTTAGCAAGTTGTACTCAAGGTTTTCAACTAGATTGACCTTGTCAAACTGTATTTTGCCAGAGGAGACATTGCCATGTCCTAGCACATATCCCTTAGCATTGTTCCCAAAGGATACAGATCCATCTCTTTGACAGATAAAATTGTTTATCAGGTATCTGCATCCTGTCATGTGCATTGAGCCTCCACTGTCTACATACCAAATGCTATTTAAGCCTCTGGAAACTCTCTGCACAAGATAGCAAATCAGTTAGATTTAGGAACCCAAGCCAGTTTGGCTTTGGGTTTGCTCTTGAGAACATTTACATGTTTGTTCTTGACCAAGTTGAGAAATCCATGTCTTTTTGGCAATGGATTTTTCATTAAGAACAATGGTTGTATCCTTTTGAGGACCACCATCAACTTTGGTCATCAGTAGTTGTACCAAGTTCATAAGATCTTTAATCTCAGCAGTTTGTGAAACTGCTGAAGATTCAGGTCTAACTACTGAAAGAGAATTTTGAGAAAAAGACCTTTGTTGAGATTTTGTCTTTTTCTGAGAAAAGGTGTTTGCTGGTTGTTGTTTCTTGGGAGAAAAAGTTTTTACAAAATCATTTTTGATTTGTTTTCCCACAACCAGTTGTTGATTTTTCTTGTTGAACTTAATACCTTTTCTATATCTGCAAAATTTTGTTTTGTGGTTGAACAGACCACAAATTTCACATTCTTTTATCTTTTCTTTCAAAGACAAGTTTCCGACTGTTTTGATTAGTTTTAGGTCATCAGTAGTTTTCAGGTTCTCAACTCCTGATGTAGTTGAAACTACTGATGGCTTAAAGTCAAGTTTAATCAGTACATCTGAAGAACTTTCTTTGTGTGTTTTTAGAAAGTTCTCATGGAAAGATGTGCATTCTTCCTCTTTAGAAGTTTCACTTGAAACAATTTTTCTCCCATCTTCAGTAGTTTTCGGGGGAAAATCTGTTGGTGTTTCAGTGTGATTGTACCCTATGCCAAACCTAACATTTGAAGCACTTTGTTTGTTTAGCAGTAATTGGTACCCCTTACAAGATTCCACCCATTTTTCACATGTGACCTTGGTGTCAGCAAGCTCTTGTCTGACATTTCCTATGTCATTTATCATGATTTTAATTTGTGCTTGGGTTTCAATAGCAGTGTTAGTTAATTTAGAAACTTCTTTTGTTTTTGCAGAAAGTTTTCTTTCTAAACCACATTTCATCTGAGTGAATTTTCTCTCAGAGTCATTTGCTTTTCCTTATAAGTGCACATTTGTCTCTCTTATTAGAGCAAAAGATTCTTTGCATGAATTTGAACACAGTTTTGTCAAAGATTCTTTTGATACCTGTGACAAGGCAGATTTTGAGGTGCATCCCTCAAATGCCATTAAGGCAAAGTTCTTTCTGCCGTTGTCAGGCTCTCCCCAGTTGATGTCAAACATTTTGTTATCTGCATCAGGATTGCACTCTGTGGTGTCAAAAGGAAGACTGCTCCAGTCAACATACCCTGAAGTAAATAAACTTTGTTGAGAGGGTTGCTGTTGCTGTGGAGGTTGTTGAGCAGCTGGAAAGGGAGGGATTGATTGTTGGCTCTACATCTGTTGAGCAGGTATCTGTACATATTGTACTTGTGGCACATATTGGTGTTTTGGAGCTTGTGCCTGTACAAAATGTGCACTCCCTTGTGTTCCATTATTCCTGTTATAATTGGGGTTAAAATTGTTTCCAGACTAAGATTGGTTAAAGCCAGAGCTCTACACTCTCTAGCAAAATGTCCCAACTTTTGACACTTGTGACATCTAAGTTTAGATTTGTCAAAACCAATTTTTGTAGAACTGTTAAGTCCTGGAAACTTCCTTCCTGACCTTTTGTAAAATTTATTTGTTTTTAAACTTAACATGGCCAGTTGGTGCAAAATATCCATTTCTTCTAGGTCATCACTGCTGAAACTATTTAAGTCATCCATGATAAAACACATGTTATCAGCAGTTTGACCAAAATCATTATTGTCATAACCTGGGAATGATCTTTCAGATGAGATCCCAGCAGTTATGTCAATGTGGTCAAAAGATCCAAAACTATTTGCAAGTTGGTGAGTCTTGTCCCAATAGTGCTGTACTACCTGGTAGATAGTCATCAGCAGTTTTGCCAGAACTTTGTAACTTTTTCTTTTGATCAATTTCTCTTTCAAAAGTAAGTAACCTCCCATGAAGTTTTGTAAGAGTGAGGGAGCTAAAGTCTGGTGAAGATCTTAAGACTATAGAGTATGTTTCCCATTTTTCAGGTAAAGACCTTAAAAATCTATGAAGCATAGATACAGTTATGTAGGTCTGACCATTTAGTTTTAGCTCAGATATCAATGAGGAGAATCTTTCAAATTGTTGTGTTAAAGTTTCCCCATTAATGTGAGCAAAAGTTTTATATTGTTGAACCAGGATTTATCTGGTGTTGGCAATCACCTCTTCAGTTCATCCAAACTGTTCTTTGAGGCAGTCCCAAAGCTCTTTGGCACTATCACAATGTAATAGGCCAGAGTAGATTTCATTTGGGAGTGCCATTGCCAACATAGAGAAAGCTTTAGCATCAAGCTCAAGTTTTAGAAAATCATCATCTGTATAGTCTTTTGGGTCTTTTGGAATCTCTTCTTTAGTTTCAAGATTAATGTTTACTGGTTTATGAGGACCATATATCACAGATTTCCAGCAACCTGTGTTGGTCTGTGATAATGTATGTGCCATTCTCCTTTGCCAGATGTTATATTCATTTCTTACTAGCATAGCAGGTTTATTGGCAGAACCAGTATTATGAGGATCCATTTTAAAGAGTATTGATTTGTCAAATATCTCTTAAAGTGATGGATGTTGATAAAAGTGAGCTTATAATCCTTTATTGAATATCAATAAGAGTCTGTGTCTGATTCTCAATGTGTTAGATTGATATGTGATCAGATAAACCAGTGCTCTGATACCAATTGTTGGATCAGTATTGCTCTTTTGTATGAACTTGCTAGTGAACACTTAGGTGTTTAGCAAGTTCTTAATCAGTGAGAGCACAGCGGAATGTAATGAGTTCAAAGCTACACTTATCAACAGGAGTTATTACTCCCCCTGGATTCAAGAACTAATAAATGATAAGTATTTATTGAGAATCTAAGTATTGAATGAGAATGAAACACTTAGACAGATTCTCAATAAATATGAAATGGAAATAACAATAATATGTGTTGAAGGATTTCTACATTAAAATCAATGTCTAAAACAGAGGGATGAACCCTTCTATTTATAGACTTTACAAATACATGAACCTTGCCAAAAAGCAAGTTCAGAAACAAGTTGCAACAAGTTGCAGCATTGGAACTTGTACATAAAGCAAAAGTAATACTAAAGTAATAAACTACTGATGCAAAAAGGCGGTGGAAAAGATCTTCACATAAGTGCTGATGAATGACAAACTACTGATGAGTAGTTTGTCTTCAGTAGTTCTTCAGTAGAAGTGTCTGGTTTGAACTTCAGAACTTCTGATGACTTTTCTTCTTCAACACTTGTGAAATCTCTTCTTCAGTAGTTTGATCCTTCTTCTTCAGCAGTTCTATACTTAGAATATTTTGACAGAAGTGAATTAGACTAAGGTTTGCAAAAGTGGTTTCACCAATCCTTTTTGTCCTAACAGTTTTAGTGATAGATCTTTAATCTTTTCACCCATTTGTGTGTGTTAATTACTCGTATATCATTGTTTCATACTCGTTACTGTTATTAAAACATATTTAGAGGTTTCCGCACTCTGAATATCAAGCTCGTGATTGTCGGGTGACCCGTTAGTCGATCCTACAGGTATATCAAGCAAAATGAAGATGAAGTTCATGTTGTCCTGATTGTTCAATTCGGTAGTTTTAACAATTATAAAGGTTTGTCATATATTAAGTTTTTTTAATACACTAAATATTTTTACTTTTATGGTTATTTATACATTTTAATTATTTTTTATATTTAAAGGCAATGTCAGCGTTCAAAATGGCTTCTATATCACTCGACTATTTATTAATGAAGACATTGATGATATTTGGGCTTTTAAGAAAAGGTAATATACTTATGTTATTTGTTTTATGTATTTATTGTTATTTTTTTAAAAAATATATAAATCTTTTATTTATTTTTATTTACAGTTATATTGAAAAGTTGATCTCTGTTGAATCATCTTCTGCTCAACGATCTCTCGGATCTTCTGGAAGCATGAATTTGGCAGATGAATTTCTGAACAAGACCCATTTCAGCAGTATTCGTGATCTTCCGTTAATAACAGAGGTACATCAGTTTCGACTTATAATACTCTAATATGAATGTTTATATTCCATTCAAAAGATTATCACTTATGTGTTTTAACGAGTTGACGTCACCCGTGCGTTGCGACGGGACGTTAATTGTAAAGGTATAGTATCAATATGAGATGCAAAAATGAATCCTATTAAGCGCTTTAATCATAATCCAAAATAACCAACCTTGTATACCTAATAATTGACTATGAAGAAGCAATAATTATCATAATCCAAAATAACCAACCATAAAACCTAAGGTAAAGAAGGAAAAGAAACTAAAAAAAAGGGAAAAGGAACATTCTAGCTTGAATTAAATTAAACGCATTGTCATTCTTTGGATAATGATTTCAATAAACAATTTTTTTCAAAGATGCCCATTTAATTTTTTGTTATAAAATGATATCATATCTGTAATTTCTTTTTCAATTTGTAATTAATAATAATATTTTTATTATAATATGAGGTGGTAACTTTTGTTGGGTTTGAAAACCCATTTTCATTTGCAAAAGAAAGTTCCTAGTCGGAATAGTGAACCACTCTCTCTCCCTCAGTCCGTCTATTTTTCTATTTCTCTTCAGCCATCCCTCCATCTACACCGCCATACTCGCTTCCGCTAGCCTCCGCCTCCATATTGATCCATCATCTAACCCTCTGTTTTTCTTCCCCTCATCTGTTTATTCCGGAGGGTCGAAACCCTTTCTTCCCTCAGTCAAGATATGTACATTCCGGAGGGTCGAAACCCTAAATCTACAAAGAAAAATTCTCTGACTTTGTTGTATACCACCGATCTAGACTTATCATCATCAGAAACCATAAGCGCCGCGTGTACACCACGGGTCACCACCGCCACCAAATCCAGTTTTTAGATCGAGACCCTTCGTCTGCATCGTATTCTTCGGAAACGCAACCGCAGTACCCCTTGAAGTCTACGGTCATTGCGTCGTCATCGTTGGTGTTGGTTGCATTGATGAAACATTCATATTCAGAACGTAATGTCCTGCCATGTAGATAACCGTTTAAAGGAAGACGCGTTTGACTATTGAAAGGAAGCGGTTGTCGTTAACCGTAAGTTTTAAGAAAGGAGGTTGCCGTTAAATTCCAACGTTAAGTTGCTATTTGTATGTATATATAATATATACACTAATAGTCATTTTGTGTGGAATTATTTTTTTATTAAATGTTGACATTAATATTATTTTATTTTGCAGGTCAACAAACAAGTCATTGTTGTTGGTATAGTGAAGGGTGTGGATGCCAACGACGATTGGTATTACCTAGGTTGTGAGGCATGTAATCGCAAGGTTGAGCCAACTCTGATGTTACCTGATGATGAAGATGAAAAAGATGTTAATTCATTTAAGCAGGTTTTGGTTTGCACCAACAATGACTGTCCCAAGCATATTGTATCTGTTGATCCTGTGTAATAATTATTTTTCATAAACATAAGTTAAAATTTTACGATATTATTTAGTAAATAATTTGTTGTTATTACTTACTTTAGGTTTAGAATTCCAATAAGGGTACAAGATTGTACTGGAATAACATCACTCACATTGTTTGATCGAGAAGCGAAAAAATTGTTGGGCATGTCAGCGATGCAGCTGCTAGAAAAATCCAAGCAGGTAATTTATTTTTTTCTGCCTTAAACAATATATTTTATTATACTTAATGTTAGTTATGAAAATTTTTATCTAGGTTTGTGTTGAAGACAAAATAACTCCTGCTGAATTTGCTTCATTTGAAGATAAAAATTTTGCTTTCAAGATTAAAATTGGGCAATTTAACATTGATAAGCATCTGGATGGTTATGGTATACGCAAACTTACTGATGATTCTTCAATAGTTGCTTCGCTGGAACAAAGGTTCCCTAACATTCAGGTTATTATTATCATTGAAATATTCCTTTATTATTACTCTTATGAATCATTAGTACATGTTTATTATTGTTCTTATTAATTTTTTTTGTTTTTATTATAAACGTTTCCTTTGAAGTATTACATGTTTATTTTTTTTCAGCTCGATCAACCTGTTTTTGAAAACATTGATATAGATGAATCTTCAACACAGAATGCATTGTCTTTGAAAGTTGTTCTTTGACTTATTTCATCATATATTCTAATTAAGTTTTTAATGTAGTTTATTCTAACAATTTTTTCATTTCATTTAATATTGTAGGATTTTGTTGGAGATAACACTACTCCAGAGTCATCTTCTAGAGTTGGTGTTGTACGTGATGATGAGGAAGTGAAGCGTAGCCTGGACAAAGTGTATGACCTTGATGATGATGATGTAAGTGAATCTACAACAAAAGCTGCAAAGAAATCACCTGAGATCCCCCTTTTGGTTCCTAAGGTTGAGAAATAGGAACAATGAACAATTTCTTTAAACATTTATGCTTGGTTTGGTTTTTTGGACAATTTTGTTTTTTTATGCTTGGTTGGGTTTTTTGGATAATTTCGTTTTGTTTATGGTTTGTTTGGTTTTTTCGACAAATTTCATTTATATAATTTGTGTGTTTGCATTTTATTTTTTTAATTTGTTATTTGCTTAAAATTTTTAATTATGGAATATATTTTTATGATGTAACATTATTATTAGAATTTTTTTTTACAACATTTTTAATAAAGTCAATAATATTAATAAAACAATTTTGAAAAAAATATAATTATATTAAAATTATAACTTTATGATTTACAAAATATTAATAAAACCAAATTAAGTTGTTACCATAAATTAAGCAAGTTGTTATAATTAGTATCAGTTATACATATTTATACTAATTATAATAAAAATTTTGAAATTTAAAAATTTCGAATTACATAAAATTTGAAAATTTTGAATTCGATTTAGTATACATTTATAAAATTAAAATTTTATTATGTCTAAAATTTTAAATGCTAATAACCGTTCACAGGAATATTTATATTTTCGTGATGTCCTGATGGTTTAAAAATTTGTATATTTTGTATGTGCTAAAGGATCGACAAATCTACAAAGACATGATCAAACAAGTTTGATTTAGGTGCGGAAACCCTAAACCAATCACAAAATGATAATCAATCAGATCAAAACAAACAAATCATCATTCAAAGCTTTTCTCATTAATAATCAAAACTCAATTACACGTTAATTTGATCAAAACATGAAAGACACAACGTGAATTAAGTTTAACAAAACACTAGAGAGACACACTGAACTTGGAGGGAATAATAATGTCTAAAACTACATTCAAAAATCAGCTTAATCTATTTATAGGCTGCACGTTCGCCCACTGTGTAGGTACGAACGAGCACATTCGACAAAACAGCCTGGTCGAATGAAGCAAATACATAACAAACAAAATCTTCCTTCGCCTCCTGTCTCTCCTTCGTATGAACTTCTTCTTTCGCACCCTTTGATTTCTTCCTTCGCCCACATAAAGACTCCTTCGCCCACTCGACAAAACTTATTAACATATGTTTATTGTAACTCCAAAGCATTAGTTGCATAAATGCATCTACAAACTCCCCCTCGACTATTGCTTGGATTGTTTAACTCTTCGTTCCTCATCCATTCTTTTGTTCATCAGCTTGATCCTCAAAAGTTTCTTCTGTTCCAATGTCATCACCTTCTCAAACACTTGCTTCGGCTTTTTCTTTTTCTCTTCAGGAATCTCTTGAACTTTAACAAACTTGCCGAGCTTTTTTTCATAGTCGCATCCGGCGTTGATATCATAAGCAAAACACAAGAATACCACCCTCTGGTATCTACTAGCTTGTTCAGCATCTTTAACATCACTGAAAATAGGATTGTAATACAACATTATGATGTCCTCATGTGAGCAATTCACTAACCACATGGGATCAAAAATGTGTATTTTCTTGAAACTCTTATCTCCATCTTTCAAAACAATAACAGCTTCTGCAATCTTCCAGTCGTAGTACCACCAGATAAAGTCTTTAGCGAAATGTTGAGGAATCTGCAGCAATGGAATGTGCCTCAACACTTTTGGTGGTTTATACTTTAAGGTCACTTTGGGCAAACCAGTAATATCGTCAATAGTCTTCTTGTGAACAATCCTTTTTGGATATTGAGGTTCAAAGAGGTTCCACTTCGTCCTGCTCTCCCTAGCCATCTTCTCAGCAAAGTATGCAATCTGACCATTTGTCGTTTCAGTCATCTTGTGTCGACAAATATCACGAATTGCCCAGTATGGGAGAGTCTTCAAATCATGGAATCTATCAAAGTATAAGATCCCCTTCTCCCACTTCACTGCTACACATTTCAGTTGCTTTATAAACTTCCATCCCAACGCTTTTCCTTTGAACATGTCGCTGTGGAATTTATAAAAGCTACCTTGAATCTCAGGTTTAGGACGATTAGCCTCTTTCTCTTTTAACTCCCTCAATAACTCTTTCAAGCTATCGGATTGTCTGATAAATGGTTTATCATGCCCTCTGAATATCTCATCAACAAACATATCACTTTTCTCTTTTGCACGTCTCTCGGCTTCCTTTAACAACTCATCAGTGTAAGCAGTAAATCCAGAATTCTTGTCTCTTTTGAAATATTCTGGATACTCTTCACTCGTCACATCCTCAACTTCTATGTCCTCGAAACCAGGTATATCAGGAACATCAGAATGATCTCTAGCTTCCTTTTCAGTTAGATCAGGAATCTGGTTATCAGCTAACAATTTCAACAGTTTTGCCAACCTGTTTCGCCAGACCTTCAAAGATCTCTTTTGCCATCGCCGCCGAGACTTCACCATCTTCCAAATCTAGATCCTCATATTCTAATTCAAACACCCTGTCACGAGATTCAAAGATCTCAGAAAATCTGCTGGTCATGTCAATCGTCCAGACTCGATCAGTCAGCATCTGGCGATACATCTGTTTGTCTTCTTCTGACATAGACTTCAGCTTTTCGTTCCAAAAGATCGTATCATCATCCACTGATCCTCCAGGGGCTTTTGAACTAGATTCTTCACCTTTTCCAGATTCTCTCTTCTCATACTTGTATCTGTCTGTATCATCATCATCATTGTCATCATCATCATTAGATGCAAAGCTGTTATCATCACCAGATCCATCATTTGAACCATCATCATCATCTTTCTTCTTTTTAGGATTTTTACCAGAATCTTCATCAAGATCTGCATCATCCTCCTCATCCTCATCAGATAGTTCAAAATCAACTTGCTCCTCTTCAAGCTCTTTATCTTCTTCACCTTCTTTCAGCTGAGGAGCTCGAGAGTATAAATCCTTGATCAGATTATCCATGTTTTTGTTACTCTCTTTCAGCTTCTTGTTTTCATCTTTCAAAGCTATAATCCGTCTGGTGTTTCTCTGCTCATGTTTCAACAACTTTTTATTATCCTTCTGCAACTTCTTGATCTTCTGTTTCAACTCTTCATTATTCTCATGTGTTGAAACAACTACATCAAGCATCTTTGAGTCGTTTTGTCTCAGTTGGGCAATCTCAGTCTGCTGCTTGTTTATCAGATTCATCATTTTAGTAAGTCTCCGGTTAACAGTATCCATTACATCACTATCCACTGTAACCTTTTTCTTGGGGACTTCGGCAACCTCTGGCAGTTTACCCTTCTTTATCTTCTTCAGTACATTATCTAATGCTTCATTGAATGCATCAACAGGTAAATCATCTTCCTGTTATGTTCCTGAAGTAGCTGTGGTTTTCTGCTTCTTTGAGGCTGGAGCAGCAACTGGAGATTTTGAGCTAGTAGCAGGTGGTAACTTCTTTCCTGCTATCAGTGTCTCTATCTCTCTAGCTCTCTTTTCTGCAGGTCTCACAACCTTTTCTTTCTTTTGTATTGGGGCTTCTTCGGTTTCTCCCCATAAACTGGCGAACCAGGAAAGTCTCCTGTTCCCAGACCTAAATCTTCATCCTCTTCGTCCAAACGAATAGGACTCTTCATTCTCTGCTCTTCAACAGATCTGTTTAAACTAACAGACTCACCAGCCAAAGTGGCCTTGGGCGTGGTAGTCTTCAGCGTTTCAGTCTCAGAATCCCAGTGTTCATCTTCTTGCGTCTCTTCAGAATCAATCGACGCCTCATCAACAATGTGCAATCCCTTCTTAGCCATTGTCTTATTTCTTCTCGGTGTACTCTTCTTCTTAGCAGGTTCAGAAACAACCTCTAATCTGATATCTTTCTCTTTTCCCTTTCCACTTTTTGCTCCAACATTAACAACCTGTCTCTTACGCTTCGCATCTGGATCAACAGGATGTAATGGATTATCTTGATCTGAATCATTGTTAGCATGTCTCACTAAACCTTCGCCTGGATCCTCATAGTCAATCCTCGCCAAATGTCCAAATAAACGTCTAACAGGTGGACGTTCATTCACTGACAAGCCTTTATAAGCTTTCATCCTAGCCAGTGTATTGATTGACATATGTTCTTGAACTACAATGTGCTTAGGATCCCTCTTCAACTCTTTGTATTTATGATCAAACACCATCTGGAGAAATCGAGGATACAACAAAAACTTCAGATTCCTCGTGCCATTTACAGGCTCCAACAAATGTTCCATCAGCATCCCTGATACATTGAACGGTTTGTTCAATACCAGTGCTACCATCATCGAGCTAATACTCTTTTGCATTAAATCATATCCTCCAGCAGCTGAACCAAAGATGTGAATCAACACATGTGCCAAGTATTTGAACTGTGGACACAGCTTTCCCTTGTGCAATGAGCCATCAGTAATCGGCCCATTGTACTTCATCCTCAGAAAGCACTTTCGTTGTTCCATAAAGCTAAGCTCTCTAGGATCAGTCTTCTCATCTTGAAGATTCAAGGCTTCTCTAATATCCTTCTCAGAAACAATAACCATCTTTCCTTGGATCTTGCAAATCACAGACGATTCACAATCCCAGAAATCCATCTTTGCTTCAGTCCAGAATTCTTGTATCATGTCTCTGTAGATAATGGTAGGTGTAGCAATTGCGTCTATCACCCGACTTCTTTTCAAGAACTCTATGATCTCAATGAACTCAGTATGCTTTTTAACCTCTCCAAGATACGCACAACAATTATGCGCATTTTCGAATGTTAAAAGCTCTTCAGTTACTTTCTTTGCAGGCTATGAGGATGATCCAGCTTGTTCAGTAGGCTTCTCCTGTTCAGACATGGTTCAATCTGCAAAACAAAACAAAGAAACATGTTAAAAATCGACAAAATATTCAAAATTTGAAAGTTTGGTAATTAAACTTCTCATTCGACCATACGGAGGTGCGAATGAGAGTTTATTGGTGCGAATGAGAAATTGTAAAGGTACGAATGTGAAAATTTATAAACAAAAGTTTCATTCGACCGTTTTAACTTCATTCGCCCAGACAAATATCTCCTTCGCCCAAATTATGATCCTTCGACCATTCGAAATGGGCGAAGGAAACTGTCTGCAAATTTAAATTTTCAATTTTGAATTGTATTGATTCTGAGCATGTTATTTTGATTTGGTTTGTTAGTAAAAGCACCGATTAAAGTTTTTACGCCAACAATTTTATCTATCAGGCATTATATCAGTGTTTTCTTATTAAAACTAGGGTTCGAAATGAAGAAGATGATCAAATGACCAAACTGATGGATTAAAATCCTTAGTTTTAGTATATTCTCCCCCTAAAACACTGATATAATGAATCCAAATCAACAATTTCAACAATGAACAAGGTTTGTATCAGTTTTTGATTTCTAGGGCTTAGATCTGAAAATCAACGATTATTCCTTGATTATGAAGTGTTAACCTGTAAAAATTAGTGCCAAATGATCAGCAAAGTGAGACGAACACAATGATATGAAGTAAAAGATCAGGGCAACAAGTGGACTGCACTTCAGAAAATTTTGAAAAATTTTGTAATGGTTCGAATGAGACTGAAATGATATATATAGGCATGCTCCTTCGCCCACTTGCATCGGTCGAATGAGAAGCTTTTGGCTCCTTCGACCCTATTTAAAGGTTCGAAGGGGACAAAAGGGTTCGAATGTGGAAATTATTCAAGAACACTCTCATTCGTCCAAATACACTGTATGAAGGAACAACAAAAATTCCATGTTCGACCAAACGAATGGGCGAACGAAAACTGGAATTTTGAAAAATTTTCCAAATCTCAAAAACGAGTCCCGTTCCAATTATTTTTCAACTTTTAAGCATCCAACATTCATATTTTCACATTTAAAAGATTACAAAGCTCAAATGGTTCATCAAGGTTTAGAAAATCAGCATCAACCACCATCAGCTATCAAAAATAAGATAGAAATGTAAAATCTTTTTGGATTTTTAAAATTTATGCTAAAACACACCTAAAATCTTTTTGAGTTTTGTAATTTTTGACGATAAAATAAAATGCAGAAAAGTAAATGAAAAACAGTAAATGTTTTGGAATTTCCGGTAAAGGGATCATATCAGTTATTGAGAAATCTGATCACACCGTTGATCTTTTGAATTATTATCATTAAAGACAATGTGTGATCTGGCTACTGCTGATATTGTGATCCACATAAACTCACATGCAGACTTTTGTGCAGTGCTTTAAACTGATACTAATATGTATAGTATAAACAAAATTGTCTGTGGTTCCCACACACACGACATACTCCCGTATCAAGAAGTAAATGCACAAATACTCATTGTAAAGCGTGATTATGCTTTCGTCGTCTGTAATTTACAAGGTATAAAGCATAGAGATATACAGGTCAGCAAATTAATGCAGCAAAGTAACATGTGCACTTTACCAGGTTGAGGACTGATATTAATCATGAATTGCATCAGTGATTAATACGATGTAATAGATAATCTTTGATCATCATAAAACATAGAAAGTTCCTCAATTAGGTAACTTTAGGATTTGGCATAAAGCTCTTTTATAAAGACACCCTGTCTGATCTAGGTCCGTAATGACTTAAATCAGAAGATCAGAGAGGCTATCCCCAGACAACTAATAACATAACGACCCTAAACCTCCGAGTTTTGTACAAATACCCTATCAAACGAAATTACGGTACTAAGACCATATGCCCATGAGGAGTTCATCCACACAACAATTCGTTTGATATGTATGTATCAGGCACGCAGTAATAGGTCTACGAAGCCTATCAGCACATCGCACAGACTCAGACACACGCCTTATATAGCATTACATTTCTTAGAATATGTCAGATCCCCACTGATGTACTATCATTTCCCCTTTTACTCCAGGAAATCATTTTTGGTTTTTCCGATTTTTATAAATTTTGAATTTACTGTTCCCAAGGATAAGCTGGAGCATTTCAAATATGTGACTGCCCAGATATCGTTTGTTCATAGAAATCTGACTGCATTAATCTAAGGGAAGAAGATATTGCAGTCAGCAAAGAAATTTTCTAATTTTTATGGATTTTGTAATTTTTCTGAAAAACAGTAAAAATTTAACTAAAAAGCGATAAACTAAGGTGGTGATCAGTCTTGTTTTTCTTTAATACCATTAGCTTTTAAAAGATAATCAAATCTGGATTTGTCAAAAGCTTTGGTAAAAAGATCTGCGCGTTGGTAATCAGTGTGGATTTTGACCATATCGATCAACTCTTTAGCATAACAATCACGGATAAAATGATATTTAATCCGGATATGTTTAGCCTTTGAGTGATTTACTAAGTCTTTTGTTAATGCGATTGCGGCTTCATTATCACAGTAAATAGGGGTTTTAAGAAATTGCAAACCGTAATCTACCATCTGTTGTTGGATCCAAAGAACCTGTGAGCAGCAGCTCGATGCTGAAACGTATTCTGCTTCACATGTGGATAGTGCAACTGCGGTCTGTTTCTTGCATTGCCAGGTCACGAGCCTGCTCCCCATAAACTGGTATCCAGCCGTTGTGGATTTGATGTCTTTGTCACAGCCACCCCAATCTGCATCACTAAAAGCGATTAGGTCAAAATTATCATCATGAGGATACCAAAGTCGTTTCGATGGACAACCCTTCAGATATCTAAGGATACGCTTGACAGCTGCAAGATGACTTTGTTTCGGCTTCGACTGATATCGTGCACAAAGACATGTTGCAAACATTATATCCGGTCTAGACGCAGTAAGATACATCAGAGATCCGACGATTGCTCTGTATGTAAATGGATCAATCAGCTCCCCCTTAGCGTCAACTCCAATCCCGTGATTAGGTTGTATCGGGGTATCCATCGGCTTCGAATCTTCCATCTGGAATCGGCTCAAGACTTCAGAAACATATTTGGTCTGGTGAATAAAGATCCCCGTTGGTCTTTGCTCCACCTGCAAGCCTAGGAAAAACTGCATTTCTCCCATTGCGCTCATCTCGAACTTTTCCTGCATAACTTACTCAAATTCCCTGCACAGAAGTTCGTTAGTAGACCCGAATATGATATCATCAACATAAATTTGCACAAGAAGCAAGTCATCTCCTGCTCGTTTCGTGAACAGTGTGCAGTCTACCAATCCGCGTTTGAATCCTTTCGAGAGAAGATACGTGCTCAGCTCCTCATACCATTGTCTCGGAGCTTGGTGCAACCCGTAGAGAGCTTTGTTTAAGACATAGACCTTATCCCGGTGAATAGTGTCTTCAAAGCCTGGTGGTTGACCTACGTAAACTTCCTCTTTGACCACACCGTAAAGAAATGCGCTCTTTACATCCATCTGATACACCTTGAATTTCTTCCAGGATGCAAACGCCAGAAACATTCGTATAGCTTCCAAGCGTGCAATAGGTGCATAGATTTCATTGTAGTCGATTCCCTCAACTTGATGAAAACCTTGAACAACCAAACGAGCTTTGTTTCTCACTATAACTCCTCTATCATCCTTTTTACACTTAAAAACCCATTTAATTCCGATCTTCTTTCTTCCCGGGGGCAAATCTGTCAGCGTCCAAACTCCAAGTTTCTGAAATTGTAACAACTCTTCTTGCATCGCTTCCACCCAAGCATCATCCAAAAGAGCTTCCTTGTATGTCCGCGGCTCAACCTGCGAAACATAACAAGCGAAAAACCAGTCATTTTGAAAACCAGATTTTTGTATTTTGGCATATAAAGCACGATTGCCAATATTCTCTGGTGCTTGAGCATTCCTCAATTGCCCTCTTGTCATAACGCTGCTACCAGGATCACCAATGACCTGTTCAAGCGGGTGTATTCGATGTATCCGAGATTCCGGATAATCAGGTACTTGCACTCCCGTTTGAGTCGTCAAATTCTCTGTAGAAACCAGATCATTACCCACATTTGATGATGAAGCACCATTTGGATTTGGGTTCACTGGTGGTGTCACTGTAGCATTGTCCAGAATTGCTTCACTTGTAGCATCATCGTCTTCATCTTCTGATTCTAATGAATTAAGCGTTGTTGAAGCTTCTTGGAACACTTCTTCTTCCATCACAGGAGCAGTGGTATCATTAGAAGCTTCTTGAGGATTCACGGTGATCGGACGCACTAACGGTGAAGTCACTGCGTTTTCGACCTCGTAGTATAAACGGAGTACAGCTTCTTCAACCATGCTATCTAGATTGAATGGTTCAAAGAAATCTTTGTAATCAAACATCCAGTCCGGACCGCCTCCCTGTACATTCTGAGTGTATCTTTGTACTTCGACGTTAGCCCACTCCTCGACTTTTCTAGTTCTTTTGTTGAATACCCGTTTGAGTGGGGTTGCATATCCAACAAAATAGCCTTCTTCAGCCTTTGGTGCGAACTTCTCCGAAGGATTAAGCATTGTACACAGGGCTCCAAACGGTTCTAGATACTCTAGATTCGGCTTTCGTCGGTTCAACAGCTCATAAGAAGTTTTGCCAAACTTCTTCACTGTTAAAACACGATTTAGAGTGTAACATGCTGCGTAAATTGCTTCGTTCCAGAACATTACTAGAAGATTTGAGTCCGCAAGCATTGTTCTCGTCGTTTCAATTAGAGTCATGTTTTTACGTTCTGCGACACCGTTCTGCTGGGGTGTATACAGAGCGTTGTATTCATGATGAATTCCCTTGTTTTCACAAAGATCATCCATCTGAGCATTCTTGAACTTCGTCCCATTATCACTCCTGATTCTTTTGATCTTCAGACTATATATATTCTCCAGACGAGTGAACAGAACTTTCAGGTTGTCAAACGTGTCGCTTTTCTGGTGTAAGCACATAACCCATGAGAATCTTGAGTAATCGTCAGTCACCACAAGACAGTACAATTCCCCAGCATGACTTTTACGCTTGACTGGACCAAATAAATCCATGTGCAAACGCTCAAGCGGTAGTTCAACAGAATTGACTTTCTTTGGTCTATGGGTCTGTTTGTGCTGCTTACCCTTTTTACAACTATACACTTGTCATTCAAATGAAAACGTTTCACATTAACTCCAGTGACAAGTTCATTCTTCAGCAACTGGTTCATCTTTCTCAAATGAATGTGTCCCATTCTCCTATGCCACATGATATATTCTTTTTCTGTATCCTTAGAGAGGAAACACGTGACTTGGCCATGGGTGGTCATAGCTTTGGACATATCGAGAATATACAAATTGTTTACTCTCAGTGCCTTTAGCATCACCCACTCTTTTGGAAGTTCAAATCCCGGTTTCAGGATGTAGCAAGATTTGTCGTCAAAATAAACAGAGAATTGTTTATCACAGATTTGGCTGACACTGAGTAGATTGTAATCTATCTGCTTCACATACGATATACGCTCAAATGTCACTACCCCATTGCTAACACTACCCTCCATCGTAATGTAGCCTCCCTTATTTCCTGCAAACGCTACATAACCTCCATTTATGTTCTTGATATCAAAATGTAGCGTGAGATCCCCTGTCATGTGGCCAGAAGCTCCACTATCAACAATCCAGAGGCTGCTAATAGGGCCAGCTGGAGCTCCCTGCACATATCAAGTAAAACAATTAGATCTTTCGGGGGACCCAAGCCTGTTTGGTCTTGGGTCTTTGAACAGCATGTTTCAAAGAATCATCTTTATCACAAACATCTTGGGTTTTAAGAACCTCTTTCTTTTCACACTCAACTTTTGTTTTCTCAGATTTCACATTCTGTGAAGTTGAAGCACCCTCAGACCCCTTTGATGACCAAGACTGTTCAGACCGTTCAAGATCCGGATCTGAGATTTTGAGGTCTCAGCCGGTTTCTTTACTTCGTCTTTGAATGCTAACTTCTTGGTTACCTTATCTGATTTAACAGAGTCAGGTCCAACTGCTGATTTGGCATTAGATTTAGCAGGAACCTTTTTATTTTCAGCAGTTGTGTTCACCAATGGTTTCTTCAATGGTTTCTCAGTGGCTATCCGGTTGCGTTTGTCATAAGTCATCGGACGATTTTCCCTCTTTTTGAAAAAATTGTTTGGGTTATAATAAGGTGTTGGCTGAGGGAAAAACCGTCTTTGATGATAACTGTAATTATCAACCGGATAATCATGTATTTGCTTCATCTCCACCTCGTGCCTCTTGTGTCGTACATACGGGCAGGTGGCAAGTAAATGTCCCCTTTCCCTGTACTTAAAACATGCACGGTACTCTTCATAGTTTTCCTTGATGTTTGACTTGGAAAAACTCGCAATGGGATATTGATCAACCATGCACTGTTTTCTTAAGCTCTCAGGAGCTGGGTCCTTTGAGTAAGTCGGCTCAATAAAATTGTTTCACTTATCTTTTGGTTTAACGAATTGGGTGACATTGACCTTTGTGTCTTTAGAATTATCCGAATAAATTTTCTTTAAAATGGCTGGAGGAATATCATTGGTTCGTTCATGTTTTGGAAACCAAATTATACTTTCCTGCCAGATCTTTTCAGTTTTGGAATAGTTCACAAATTGAATCGGATATTCGTCATCAGAAATAATCTTATCGGAGCCTTGCATCCGATAGAAAATTTTCACAGGTTTATCACACGATTCGTTGTTCTTTTCATTTGATTTCTCAGTTTTAGTTTCAATTTTCTTTTCAACAGATTTAACCACATTTTTCTCAACTTTCTTAACTACTTTCTTTTCAACATTTTTATCAACAGACTGCTCAACTTTCTTAGCAATATTCTTTGCTGGTTGATTCTTTCTGTGAGCATTAGCCATGGGACGGACAATCTGAGATGGTGAGACTGGTTCAGTAGTGATTATATGATTTTCATCAGGAATATCACTCTCTTTCTCAACAATCGTCTCAGACTGTTCATCTTCTTCATCAGAATCATCTGCAGCTACCATACCTTCATTGTTTCCCAAAACAGGTCTCACATCAGAATACGGGTCTCCGACACTGGATGTGTTGGACTCGTTATCTGATGTAGAGTCAGATTTGACTAGATTCTCCGGTGCTATCGCATGCAAATTATGATTTTCGAACAACATCGGAGATGGGACAGTTTTGTAGTTTGCACTACTCGACTGTGAAGGTTCTTCGATGATGTGGTCAACTACATAAGCAATGTGCTTATAGCTTTCTAATTTTTTATTCACTTTTTCAGCAAAGCACTTGATAGTTGCCATTTCTAACTTTGTGTTTTCCATTTCATTTATATAGTTGTTAATTGCAAGATGCTTTAAAGACAAAGTCTTTTTCAGTTCAGAAACATCCTTTTTGTAACCATCAAGTACTTTGTTAAATTCTTTTGCTTTCTTTTGATAAGTTTGACAGTTTATTTTAGCACTCTCAAGTTGTACCTTGAGTTGCGTATTTTCTTCTGTCAAACTATCAAAAATGGAACATTTATCACAAACTTGAGATTTAGATTGAGATTCAGTACTTACCGGTTTAGGTGGTTCTCTCATTGCCATCAGTGCGAAATGAGCTTCCTTCCCTGCAAAGAATTTTGAGTAATCAATCTTTGTGCAGGCATCATCCACCATGCACGACTTGCGGGTCATAAGAAAATCTGCTTCAGCTAGCAACTGATGGATGTCATTGTCTAGTGAGTTCACACTAGCTTCCGAGTCAGAATCACTTTCCATGTCCGAGTAAGCTGAATCATATTGCTCTCCAACATCTGTGACAGAATCAAGAATCATTCCAGACTTCTTGTCTTCACACTCAACATTCACATCCTCATTCAACTCTTCTATTTTCAACTCCGTCAATTTTTCTGTCACAACATCTTCTTCAATCTCCACATGTTCATCCAAACTCATCTTTTGTGCCACACAAGCCACATTTCCTGCAGTAATCTCTTCCACTCCTAATTGCATACCCGTCCAATCAAAACCTTCATCCTTTTGAATCACAAGTGCTTGATTTTGGTTTTCAGTTTGGGTTTGGGTTTGAGTGTTAGGTGTAGAGATGGGAACAATGGTTCGGTTTGGATTCTGTTGTGGCTGGTTTTGAGATGTGGATTGTCTAGTATTGGTATTTTGTTGTGTGTTTTGATGGTTCTGGTAGTTGTTTTGAGGTTGAAAGCTAGAAATGTTGGGACTGTTGTATGATACCTGATTCTGGTTTTGGTTTTGTCGGTTTTGGTAGCTTGAATTGAACGGATTTCGATTACCTTGCTGAGCCGGCTGTGTACACTCTCTCTTGAAATGACCCTTCTCACCACAATTAAAACATGTGACCTTGGCTTTGTTAAAGCCATAAGTGGTGTTTAGAGAAGTCGAAAGATCAGTTCTTCCATTTTTCTGGATAAAATCAGTGGCTCTTCTCATGATGCTAGCAAACGCCCACTGTATATCCATAAGCTCCATTTCCTATTTATCGATTTGTGCATAGTCCTCATTGGTTAGATTGTTGTTTCCAATCTGACTAGCAACTAAACCGTTGTATGATGCAACCATAGCAGATACTAATGCTACATGCTGTTGAGCAATCTCAACAGTAACATTGTTAAGGTTAGAAGTCTCTAACACAATCGGATTTTGGTTTGATTGTGTTTGAGTGATCTGCATTTGGTTCATGTGAGGATTATATGGTTGTTGTTGAGGTTGACTGGCAGTGTAACAGGCAGCTTGTTGCATAGGTGAAAAAGGTGGAATGAAATTAGGTGTTTGATAAGATTGTGGTGTATATGATGAAGTTTGGGCAAGATAGTTTATTGGTGCTTTGGTGGGTTCAACAACATTAGATACACAAGCAATATGAGGTGCAACACTTGAAGTAGAGCTAGAAGTAGAAAGAGAAGTAGATGTACCACTCACATACAACTCTGGGTTCTGTGGAATCTGTGCTCTCTTTGCTTTCCTCTTCTCCTCCATTTCTTTGTTCTCCAGTTTTTGTATGAACTCATTGATAGTCCAATACTGGTATGCATCTTTTTCTTTCAACACTTCAATGTGCTGGTTCCAATATGGTGGTAAAGCATCAGCAAACTTATCCACCAGTTCAGACATAGGTATGCAAATCTCGTAGCTTGAGAGCTCTGTGAGCAAATGGCAATACCTTGGAACCAACTCTTTTAAAGTCTCATTTCCCATGTAACTAAAATTTTTGAACTCTTTGCGAAGCTCTTCCATTCTCAGCTTCCTAGTCTTTTCGTTACCATCATGTCTGTTTCTCAGCATATCCCACAATTGTTTTGAAGTAGTACACGATCCGAACTAATGCAGCAAATCAGTGTTGATCGCCTGAGATAATTGAGAAAACGCCTTTTTTCTCGATCGCAAACTTCTTCTTCTCATCATCACTCAAGTTCTCCAAAGGTATAGGTTCACCTGTGTTCTCCGGAATAGGAGCAACATAACCTTTCACTATCATCTGCCATGCCTCGGCTCCCTCTAAGCCTTGTCCCTCCACATGTATCTTGAACTTTGTCTTCCATGTGTTATAATCAATCATATCCATGAGCTTTGGTGGACGATTTCCACTGCCTGATGATAGATCATGAATGAGTGTAGATATGGCATTGGTCGTCTGTGAGTGAACTGCAGCTGCTGCGACTCCCCAATAGTCACCAATTGGTTGCTGTAATGGTTGCACAACTTGCTGAGGAGTAGAACTAGTCATAGCCATGTAGTTGATTGGCTGAGATGGTGGACTAGTTTTCTGAGCTGCAACTGTCCATGGATCTCTGGTTGTCTGCTGCTGTGGTGCTGGATTAGGTCTTGGTGTAGTTGGAAAGTTCCACATCTTAACCTGTAAATGTTCAAACACGAAAAGATTAGAAAAATTTTAAAACAGGTTTTTCCTTCGCACTATCGTATGGTCTAATGAGGAAAAATCTTCTCCTTCGACCGTTTGGAAAGGTACGAATGTGGACTATGACAACACACAAACTCTTTCGACCGTTTGTTCTCTCCTTCGGCCGTTTGTTCCCTCCTTCGACCGTTCGATCAGTCGAATGAAACTCTGATGGTCGAATGTACAACAATAAGCTATGAAACTCTACGTTCGACCACAAAATCAACATCTTCGACCAAAAAATCACTCGTTCGACCAAAATAATTCACACCTTCGACCGTTCTCTCTAGGTTCGACCCCTGCTATTTCAAAAACGGTTATTCTTTGAAAATCAGTTAATTTTGATCATGTTTATCAAATGTTGATAGATTTTGATGATTTTAATCAGGTTTTGATTCGGAATTGATTTGGAACAAGTTTAACAAAGAGAATTATCCATTTGAACCATGAAATCAAGTTCTAATCAATCAAAAACTCATCAAATCAGTTTGTTCTATGAAAACAGAAACTTTTTGACCAAAATTGGGTCCAAATCAACTGAGAAACTATCAATTTATGGTTGTTTGATCCAGAATGGCTCTGATACCACTTTGTATGTGCTAAAGGATCGACAAATCTACAAAGACATGATCAAACAAGTTTGATTTAGGTGCGGAAACCCTAAACCAATCACAAAATGATAATCAATCACATTAAAACAAACAAAGCATCATTCAAAGCTTTTCTCATTTATAATCAAAACTCAATTACACGTTAATTTGATCAAAACATGAAAGACACAACGTGAATTAAGTTTAACAAAACACTAGAGAGACACACTGAACTTGGAGGGAATAATAATGTCTAAAACTACATTCAAAAATCAGCTTAACCTATTTATAGGCTGCACGTTCGCCCACTGTGTAGGTACGAACGAGCACATTCGACCAAACAGCCTGGTCGAATGAAGCAAATACATAACAAACAAAATCTTCCTTCGCTTCATGTCTCTCCTTCGTATGAACTTCTTCTTTCGCACCCTTTGATTTCTTCCTTCGCCCACATAAAGACTCCTTCGCCCACTCGACAAAACTTATTAGCACTAAAGATCGGTGTTCCCGTTATGTTGTTGAAAACATAGATCAACAAAATGGCTTGTGTAACGGCCCGAGGTTACGTATGATGGGAAGGTGAAGACTAAAACACAAAAATCGGTGTATAAAGAAATATTTAGTGATATTTGACTAAAATGTGTGTTGCCTTCTTTTACATTTTAATAAAATATTTCTACTAATTTTTTTACGTCTAACCTCTCAAAATAATTGTACGTTATTGAACCGCGTGTACACGCGGGCAAAAGTCTAGTGTAAAATATTTGAAATGTAATTTTAATATTGCTTAAGCCTTAAGGTTATTGTTGTCAATTTTGATGGTAGCTATGCGAAGATTTTAACGCGGAAGCATTAACTAATTACTCCACATTTTACTTTTTGTATCACATAAGGTGCGTCTCTTATTTGCTGACGTGACACCAATTATTGACATGACATGATAATGTGTATTAACCCATTTAAACTAAAAACCTAAAATAAAAAAAACCACGTGTGCTTCTCTTTCGTCTCCATATTATCCCCTCCACAAAGATCTTATTTCCCAAATGTCTTCACCTTCACAAACATCTCTTCTTCCTCACAACCACCACCGTATCTCTCTATCTTACTGTAATAATGGAAATTGTAATTCTGGATGGTAAAATTTGTTAACAATAATTAACTACTTTAGTTCACTTTTTATATTTTTAAATAAATAAAAAAAGCACTATTCATGCACACCCTTGGATAATGCCAAGTGTTAACGAATAGTGACTACTTTATTTAAGGTTTAGTGACTTTTTAATTGAAACGAAATAGAAAACGCTAATATATAAATATATTTTGTATACATATGAACAATTGTTAAATTTTATGTTATGCAAAACATATAAAATTTGAAACCTATTTTATCTTAGCTTTTTTTTTTCAAAATACAATTTGCGCATATTATACATTAATACTAAAGACTTTCTTAATCAACATCCCGCCGCAACGCGCGGGGTAGCGTCAACTCGTTATAATCAAATTACAACATTAATAAATGAATTTTCTTTCTAAATAATTCATTTATTTATTTTTTTGCAAAAACACTTTCAAATTAACTTTTTACACATGTGTAAATGAAACAGTTTACGCATGTATAAACAGTAAATTTACACATTTGTAAAAACAATTTATTTTCGTATACGTTTGAATTTTTACGCGTAAATTGTGTTTTTGAGTTTGTATTTTAGTAATAAAGATAAGTGTAAAAAGAAATTTTGAATTTGAATGGTTTTAGATGCCGTTTAAATTCAAAATTTCTTTTTACACTTATCTTTATTACTAAAATACAATCTCAAAAACATAATTTGAAAGTGTTTTTACACATGTGTAAAAAGTTAATTTGAAAGTGTTTTTGCAAGAAAAACTGAATTATTTGGAAAGAAAATTCATTTATTAATGTTGTAATTTGATTATAATGAGGTTTGTATTAAAAAAAAATTGATTATGATTAATTTTTTTACTTGTTCTCATGGTTCTCACAATATTTAGCGTTCTCAAGATAACCCTTATATATATATATATATATATATATATATATATATATATATATATATATATATATATATATAGGTAAGGGATCCTATACAAAGGATAAAAAGTGTAAGAAGTGTAAGAAGTATTATGAGGGTGACAAGTGTTCATTATTAATTTTATTGAATAGGGTTATAATTGTCATCTTGCCTTTCAAATTTTTTAGAAATCCCACTATTTTTACGTTAAATTATTATTTTTAAAATATCTTTAAAATTCAAATTTATAAATAACACATATCATATATGTCAAAATTAGTAATCCATATCTGCACGCAGCATTGTGTTTTATTATTCTAAGTGTGGTGTTTTATGTTTAAGGTAGTTTTTTTTTTCACATAACGTGTAGTATCTATCTATACAACTAATATATGAAACTCAATGTGGACACATGGCACTCCCATGTTGCTCCTTCAATTATCTAGCCTATCAATTTGTGCCAAGTGTCCAAGTGTGAGAATTTATAAAATTTTTCTATTTTTTTAAATAAAAAATCTAAACATTAAAACAAATGGTCAACACCCGTCAACCATTAATCACTTTCCTAAACACACAATAATCATTAATTAAATGTTGTCAATCAATTGTAATTTACCTCTTTCTCAATCAAAGCATATACGTTTTCTTTTAAAAATAATAGTACATCACTCCTTATTATGCAAAAACCCTGCCTCTCTAAACCACTTCTTCTTTTCTTTTATCCTTTCTCAGTTATTGGTTTCTTCACCTTGTCACCTTTCCGATTGAGAGCCTTAGCACATTGTTTCATCTTTTCATGATCCTCCTCTTCTTCATATTCTTCAGGTTTCTCTCTTGTTCCTTTGCCGGTTATATTTTAATGTTTTAATTTAGGGGTTCTTTTTCTAGATTTATATAACGGATTTATCAGAACCATAAGTTTTAGTGTCTATGTTTTTTGATTTTGTTTTTTTAAACGTGCTTTATGTTTTTAGTGTTATTCGTTTAGGAATTTATATTTCGGTTTTGTACAGATCTGTCTTTGTATGTTTGATTTATGGTTTTTTTTTGTTAATGAGTGTTCTTTGATCAGTTATGGTTTTTTAGGTTTAGGTTTTGTTGGTTAGAGATGATGGAGACTATGGTTGAAGAAGCAGATGCTGATGTTGATGATAATTATATTGACCCTGATATAGCTCTCTCTTACGTTGTAAGAGTTTATTTATTTATATGTATATTTTATTTATTATTATTATTATAATTATTATTATTATTATTATTATTATTATTATTATTATTGTTTGGGTAAAGTTGTAAACTTTTTACTTGGTTGAATAAATGGATTGTTGCAGATTCATTTCTTCATTAACAATTTGTAGCATGTATGTATCACGATTTTAGCACTTTTACATGTTTGATGTGTTATTAACTAAAACAGAATACACAAATGTCACTGTCCTATGGATTTAGGGATTTAGCCAGTTGCGGATTTACAAGAAAAATTAACGATTTCGCGATTTTTTTTATTCATTTTGTTTTACCTACATTCAGCGGTATCATATACATAAAACCGAGTTTTTTTAACCCATAGAACCGCCCTTGGAATTGGCAGTAGAATATCACAATACATGTCATAAAGGGGATTTTAAGAGTTCAGGTGCCTGGGAGTTTGATATACAGAATTGATTGGGGTAATGTCTCTTTACAGGATTCGAGCAACAAGGAGAGCTGTTGGAATCCTAATCTGTAAATTATTTCTACGGATCAGCGGCTTTTGAGGTGAGTTTCAATCTTTCTACTTATAGTTATCCCTATATATTGATTCACATTTGTGTAACTGGAAAGCCCAGTAAAATAATAAGGATCGTGAATGTGATTTCTAATGGATTTCTAAACTGATGTTTAATATTGATTATGGATTACCTATATATACAACTTCATTCCTTTGCATAATTCTCAACAAGGTTCTTGATTTCTTTCAGGAATTTAGAGAACTGGCCTTGATTAATTAAATATTTTAAGTTTTAATTAATATTTATCCATTCATGGTGATTATCACATATTCGAAGATTAAAGTTCGTGATACGTTGATGCAAAATACAGACTTGCAAGGCTACATTGCAACCTGCAATGAATAAATCACTAAAGATGCATTTTTAATAATGATTCTAATGTTTTTATTTGTACTGAAAATAAAGAGTTCCATGGAGGCTAATGATCACAAGAGAGGAAGGAGACATAATAATGAGCGATGCAGGTTCTGGATATTGTTTTACGGGAGTTTCCTACGAATCGGCATGTCGCTACTTTTAGTCTTGATTGATGCCCTCATGTTTATATAATGACAAACTAATTAATTATTTGGGTGTAATTTTCATAGATACTCTCTTTTGGGACCATCATTCTATTCTCCTTATCTGGGTCGTAGACAACCACTTGGCGAGGGTCTCGAACGTTGGCATGGGTTCTATCAGAGCATAAGGCATACACAGATGGGACTGTCTCTGAATATTGGTTAGTCTGTTAATTTGGTTTTTGATCTATATTTACAGTTTATTATTTATGATAAAGTTTTTCCATAGCTTCTAACCATGTTATTCTGATACAGTGACTGTAAATAAACTGATGCCATTGTACAACTCTGCACAGCGCGGTTCCTACTCAGCCGCTTCACTGGACAGATCAGCCAGTTTCCGTGAAAACATGGAAAATCCAATCTTATCATCTCTACCACGCATGTCAAGAAGTACATCAACAGTCACACAAGTAGATGTAACCAATTTTTTTTCAATGCTTGCGGTTTGACCCAAAGTCAATGGCTTCTATGGGGGCAGGTGTTGGTAAGATGGGCACTCAAAGTCATTCCCTCACAAATGCATTTGACTTTGAGCAGCAGAATGACGAAGAGAGGGGTAAAAGTGCCATTCCTAACAAACGAACCAGAATTTCAATGGCTGATCAAAGGGTTTGTATGATGTTTGATAATTTCCCATTTTTACTTTGTTTTGATGCAAATCTCACTTTGGGAATTTTACTAATGTAGGCGGAGGTGCGTCCAAACACTCCTGCTAGATCATCTGGGAATGTAGACAGGGATAAAGAAATGCTAAGACTTCCAAATGGCAACACGCTTCAGGGCAAGGACCGTTCATTGCACACCGTAAAAGAGATAGAATGCGAATCATGCATGATCTGACAACAATCAAAGCATACATTTGAGGAGACTTCTTTAAAGGTTTGTGATGTGCCTTATAACTCTTCGATTGTTCAGGGCCTTAAGTTTCTTGCAGATGCTAATGACTCCGGCTCAAAAGAGAATCCCGTGTTCAGCAAAATCAGTACCAAGATAAACAAAGACCAAGAAAACTCTAAATCAAGATTTCGCAGGCAACATTTACTAATGATTCTGATATGAGCTTTCGTTTGTATTTTTTATAATTGTTCCATGATCACCCTTATTGAAGTTGATTTAAGTTTTTGCTGTAAACAAAACATGCTTATTTTAAAAGTATTATCAACTAATTTACATCCTTCGAAGTTTGAACCATGTGTTCATGTTAAAATATAACAAATTGTGTAATGATTATGGATATATAGATATAATCTATGGATTTTATTTTACAATATTGATAATTAAAATTTTTTTATGTATCGACTACTGAGTCTGTCAGTTGTTCAATTAAGGAATAAAAGTTTTTCATTATGGGCCGTGAATGGATAAGCCCAATAGTCTATAGAAGTCCAACCCAATTCATAAAAGTTTGTTTCAAAATATAACTACGTGTACAAGTCCATAAGTTTTCATCATGGGTCATTATTGGACAAGCCCAGTAGTGTTAGTAGCCATGGGTTTTAGACTTTTAGTAAAATTATATTTTGTCGCATCTTCTTTATATTGTCTCTTAACATTATAAAAACTGTTTTGATCGTGTTATATTAATTTGCACTAAGTGGTGACACCCTTTTAGTTATTGCAACTGAGCAGAGATGGAGTTAAATTGTTAATACTTAACAAAGAGGGTAAACCACAAACAGAGACAACAAATGTGGTGTACAAAGAGATTTTCTTAAATCTATGACTTAATTTTGTAATTCGTTTCCTTCTTCGGCATAGTAATCAAATTCTTTTAATACTTAATTACTTCTGCCAAATCATCTCTTCAAATCTAATCTATGATAATATATTCCTCATTCATATATTTCATAATACATTTATAATTTGTTAATTTGTTTTATACTTATACATCTAAATAATAACCTCACCAATATGTTTACCTATGTATGCATTCTAATGTTCCCATCATATATTCCGCTTCGTATTCTTTGAGACACATTCCACATTTCTGACACTAAATATTATTAGATTTCAACCCCGGGACTCTCCCGTATCTTTTAGATTTCATTGGGTTTGTTGATGAATGGAGTTCACCAGAGCCAACAGAAACTAAATCTGGGTGGAAGAACAAGATGAATCTTGTCTTGATTGATCTAGAGTATGTGGTTCATCTTTTCAATTCAATTGTTTGTTATTTCATCATCTATAACATTATGTTAATTTAGCTGTATATTATCAATAGGTAGGAAGCCATATTATCAATAGGCTTGAATGAGTTCTCATTAAAAATTTCTGGGTTGCCTAATCATCGATTATCACTAAAGGTCGGTGTTCCCGTTATGTTGTTGAGAAACATAGATCAACAAAATGGTTTGTGTAACGGTACGAGATTACGAATCACCAAACCTGCAAAGCGTGTTATTGAAGCTGAAATCATATCATGTGGAAACATTGGTATCAAAACTCTTATTCCTAGAATAAATATGATACCATCTGATATCAAGATTCCAGTATAGTTCCAAAGGCGTCAATTTCCAATAAGCGTATGTTTCGCAATGACCGTCAATAAAAGCCAAGGACAGTCTTTATCTAAGGTTGGATTGTATTTAAGAGAACCTATTTTCTCACATGGCCAACTTTATGTCTCATTGTCAAGAGTTAAAAGCAGGACAGGAGTGAAATTACTAATACTTGATGGTGATGGGAATGTGAAAACTAAAACCAGAAATGTGGTGTATAAAGAAATATTTAGTGATATTTGAATAAAATTTGTTTTCGTTGTTTTATACTTTAATACAATATTTTTACTGTATTTTTCTTATACGTTATAATTCTCCAAATAGATGTACCTTGGTGAACCGCGTGTACACGCGGGCAAAAATCTAGTTTTATTATATACGAATGGTGTGTGTTAGTGATACGTGATGTTTTTATCAACCAAAATTTTTAAGATGTATAAATAAAACACACTGATATGACCACCATAAAAATATAAGACACTAATATGAATGTAATACAATCACTCCTGATGAAGATAAAACACACTAATATGAAGATCTCATACTCAAACAATATGATTGATTATAACACCACGATGAATCGTTATAAAATAACTATTTATCAAAACTTCAAAACAAAATACCTAGTTAAAAAGTTTGATTCGGCCACTGACATCACTATAATTTAGATTGTTTTGATAGGGATATGACATTCCTTAAAAGTAGGAATAATGGCGAGATTAAAGGGAGATATTAAAAGGTTGAATATTTTGAAACATGTATATTTACTATAACACCCCTACAAGGTTTAATGAATCAATTAAATTTATAACTAATATTATATTTTTGCCATCAATTAATCTCAACCATCCATCTAGAGATTCAAAGGTCCAAAACACATCTTACCTTTCTCATAAAAAACACACTTTGTTCAGAAACCTCACCCTATATATATACATATATAGGGAGGATCATATGAGAAGAATTTCAATTTGAGAAGAAAAAGAAGAAATAACATTAAATACTTTAACGGATTTCACATTAATTATTCAATTAGTTACTTTTAAATATTTTATCTTACACACATCAAAATTTGTCATCCTCATATCAAAATTCATCTTACACATCGAAATTGTCATACTTTTATCCTACACATATAAAAAATATCATTAGGTTTAGCCTACATATGTAGAAATTCATCTTACACATACTGAATTTTATCCATCACTATAAATTATATTTGCCTTAAAGATATATATTTAATAAAGAATTATGATTTCATTTATTTAACTAGTTTACAGGAGTTACCAAAACATAAAATTTATTTAACATTAAATACAACTATTAAATGGAATATTTCTGTTGGTTTAAATTTCTTCTTTTTCTTCTTACAAGAAAACTTCTTCTTATTTAAACTCTTCATTATATATATATATATATATATATATATATATATATATATATATCATTTTCAACCAAAATCAATACCACCAACACTCAAAACATACATCCAACAACCAAAAACGGTGTATATATATATATATCAAATGGAAGGCCCCTCGTGTCCACTCGATTCATCTAGTTCTTCCGACTCGTCGAGTTCTACAA
Organism: Ambrosia trifida; assembly: GCA_028751855.1. Classification (NCBI taxonomy): domain Eukaryota; kingdom Viridiplantae; phylum Streptophyta; class Magnoliopsida; order Asterales; family Asteraceae; genus Ambrosia; species Ambrosia trifida. The sequence continues at coordinate 213,395,081 of CM054122.1, read as the reverse complement.
TGGATTTTTTTTTGCAATGGTTTTCCAGGCCGTGCACCCTGAAGATACGGAACTCCCAAAGGAAAAAAAATTGTGCAACTTAATCGGTGGGGGGGGGGGGGCAAATGAAGTTTTGATGAATGATTACTTTATAGAAAACCCAAAGTACAATGACGAGATGTTTAAAAATCGATTCCGTTTATCAAAGGAATTATTTTTCAAGATTGTCGGAGACATCGAAGCTAAGTTCGAATGGTTTCAAGTAGGGTATGATGCTAGGGGGAAAAGAGCTTTACGGTGATACAAAAATGCACATCCACGATTCGTCAACTTGCTACCGGTAACGTTCCTGACGAATATGATGAATATTTGAATATTTCAAGTAGAATTTCAAGCGAGTCTCTTCACTATTTTTGTAATGCTATTATTGATTTATATGGTAAAGAGTATCTCCGAAGACCGACTAGACACGGCATAACACGTTTGTACGCCGCTCATGAAGCTAGATGGCATTTTCCCTGAATGGTCGGTAGCATCGACGGTACCCACATTGAATGGAGAAGTTGCCCGATGGCTTTGCGAGGTCAGTTTATGAGAGGTGACCACAAAAAACCGACGATAATGCTCGAAGCCGTTGCGTTAAACGATTTATGGATTTGGCATGCGTACTTTGGTCCCCCGGCTCAAACAACGACATCAATGTTCTACATCAATCACCGCTATTCGATACAGAGATACAAGGAACCGTCCCCACGTGTTCGTTTACGGTGAACGAATGACAATATAGACGGGGCTTTCATCATGTTGATGGCATCTACCTTACTTGGTCAGTTTTTGTGAAAGCTTATTCGTTTTCGACAATCGAAAAAGAAATATTGTTTAAGACACTACAAGAATCTGCGAGAAAAGATGTTGAACGAGCATTTGGTGTATTGAAAAGTAAATGCCACATAATAGATCACCCGGTGCATTTGGTTGATCAAGCGAAAATAAGGAGTGTTGTGTACGCGTGTGTCATATTGCACAATATGATCATAAAGGAAGGGGGGCGCGCAATATCTCCGAATTACGTTGTGGATCCACCGACACCAGCAAACGTTACCGATGATATTCTTTTGGAGTTGTGGAATGAACAAACCCACTATCAGCTTCGATTTGATCTAATGGAACACGTGGGTGGTTTAGATATCCAGTTTTAGGAGGCGCACCCACCGCTCACTTAATTTTTTAATTTTTATGTTTTTTTATTTAATGTAATTTTTTTATTTAATGTCATGTTTTTTTATATAATTTAATGTTTTTAGATTATTTAAAAAAAATTAGTGATGAAATGTGATGAAAAGTGAACACCGCCACAAGTATTTAGTGATGAAATGTGATATTATGTGATGAAATAAGGTGACACATTTTAATTGAGTGTGATAGTGTGATAAGTGTGATGGGGTGATGATCGCCCCATCCACCCTAATGGTAATAAATAACCTTGAATTCCTTTTCTATTCATGCAAAATTGAAATTATATCAGTTGAGTTCTTTTAAAAAAAGTTTTATACAAAAGTTATATAAAAAATAGTCTACAGCCCGAAAAAGTTTTTCAAGTATTTTTAAAACATACGGTTAATCAAAATATATACTAAGAAATGGGTCATAGTAATTACACACCCTCCATTTTTATCTACACACTTCTATATGGGGCGTATGGCACCATACACTACCTATATGGGGCGTATGGTACCATATGAGGCATATAGTTCAACTTTCAACATTAAATGTAGTCAACCTTGGAATCTGTGTGGTCAAAAGGCTCTGTATATGCCTCCGATGATGCCATACGTCTCATATAGTGTCTATATGCCTCATATGCCTCATATGACCTTATACGAGGCATATAGAAGTACAAGACACAAGTTTCTATGTCAGACACGTCACCTCGTACCTGTATACACCTCCTGTGATGCCATACGCTTCATATGATCTCATACGAGACATATAGAAGTACAAGGCACAAGTTTTATGTCAGACATGTGACCTCGTACCTTTATACACCTCCTATGATACCATACACGGCTTATAGGCCCTTTTTGGCTTCTTTCGTCAACAACAACCCATGTTTCTTTACACTCTGGCGGAGATCGTTACCGATCTTTACACTCTGGCGGTGGTTACGAGCATCCCGTTTGATGAGTTGGTTGCTTGGTTGTTGCTTGGTTGCCGGCTATAGGTATGTTTTAGTTTTTTTTTATGTACGGACTCGAATCATGTTATTAATGATATTTTATATTTTGGTTGTGTATTATTATTTTTTTAGTATGTTTGTCTTGGTGTGATTTGGTTTGTTGCTTAAACTTTTGTTAAACTTGTTAAAAATGTTAATAATACACAACAAACATCTAAAATGACGTATTATTTACTAAGTTAAACGTTTAAGTTGTTTTTAAGATATTTAAAATAAAAAAAACATGTGTATGTCATTAAAAAAAATAATTTGCAATGTTTTTTACAAAGTATAACTCGTAACATATCAATGTCGTATACTGAACGTTTAAAAATTTTAAAAAATAAAATTTTTTAAAATTTTATTAAACATACTAACCAAGGAAAATCATAGTTTCTTCTAAAAAAACCCAGGCATAGCATATGGTGCTATATGAGACATATAGGAATCTAACACCTAATGATTGATGGCTCATAAATCAATAAAATGAAACCCATACGGAGCGTATGATGCCATACGCCTCATAAGTAAGTGGGTGTGTAGATACGAATAGCTTAAGAAATTCATGTTACAATTTACGGCATTAATTGGTCTATTCAGAGATTTTTAGATATTGGACAAACCAAAAATTATTTTCAAAGATAAAACTTGAAATCTTAAAAAGAAAAAGTTAAATGATTGATTTCTTTGTGCAAGACCAAAAATAGTTAGGGACCTTGAAGCACCACAACCACCCTTTAAAAGGTCGATTTCTTACAATTGGGTCCCCTTCAAAAAGTGGAATTTATTAGCATATTTCTCTCAAAAGATAAGCGGTACGTACATAATTATACATGCTTCGAATGCTCAATAAGTGTATAAATCGAAACCAAACGCAGGCGAACTCCCTGACCATTTTTACATCAATGGATACAAGCAAGACCGACTCCTTACATGGCCGTAAGCAGCTTCATGTGGCGATGTTCCCATGGCTTGCGTTCGGTCACATCCTCCCTTTCTTCGAACTCTCCAAATTCATAGCCAAAAAGGGTCACAAAGTTTCGTTTCTTTCGACCACTCGAAACATCCAACGTCTACCTACCCTCCCTTCCCACCTATCGTCCCTCATAACTCTTGTTAAACTCACTCTTCCACACGTTCAAGAGCTGCCCCAAGATGCAGAGTCCACCATGGATGTATCCATTGACAATGTTCCTTACCTCAAGATAGCTTTTGACGGTCTTCAGCCGGCGGTCACTCGCTTTCTTGAGGAAGAGTCACCAGACTGGATTATATATGATTTTGCTCCCTATTGGTTGCCGTCCATCGCGGCTGGCCTTGGAATATCGCGATCCTTCTTCTCGATTTTCACCGCATGGTTAATTGCTTTTGCGGGGCCATCCCCCGACGACTTGATTCATAGTTCTGACGGTCGAAAAACGGCAGAGGATTTCTTGACACCGCCCAAGTGGGTTCCCTTTCCGAGCAAACTATGCTACAGGAAGCATGAGGTCAATTTGATGATGAGCCACTATTCTGTTAATGCTTCTGAAGCTTCAGATGCATATCGTTTGGGGATGGTTTTGAAGGGATCTGATTGTATGTTTATGAGATATTGCTATGAATTCGAACCACAATGGCTAACCCTTTTAGAGGACCTACATCACCTACCAGTGGTGCCTGTGGGATTAATGCCACCCGAAACACCCACCAACGTTGACGATGAGACGTGGGTGACGATCAAGAAGTGGCTCGATGGTCAACAAAAAGGTCATGTGGTGTACGTAGCATTAGGAAGTGAGTTTATGGTGAGCAAAGCCGAGCTGGTTGAATTAGCTTTGGGTCTCGAGCTATCCGGGTTGCCATTCTTTTGGGCTCTTAGGAAGCCCGCAGGTTCCACCGAGTTTGACTCGGTGGAGTTGCCAGACGGGTTCTTGGAACGAACTCGTGACCGTGGAGTGGTGTGGACAAGTTGGGTACCTCAATTACAAATATTGCGCCATGAGTCGGTGTATGGTTTCTTGACTCACAGTGGTTGGAGTTCAATTGTTGAAGGGCTAATGTTCGGTCACCCTCTAATAATGTTACCAATTTCGGGTGAGCAAGGTTTGAATTCTCGAGTACCAGGGGAAAAACAGGTGGGAATCGAGGTACCAAGAAATGAGGAAGATGGCTTCTTCACCAAGGACTCTGTGAGCAGATCGCTGAGGTCGGTTTTAGTTGATGATGAAGGGAAGATCTATAAGGCAAATGCGATGGAGTGGAGTAAAATATTTGGCGACAATAAACTGCAAATGAAGTATGTTGACAATTTCATAGAGTATTTGCAAAAGAAGAGGCGCATGGTTGCTATCAAGGATTTAACCATATGAAGTATCTGAGTTATTGGTTTGTTTAGATTATTACATATTATAAGGAAAAATTCAAGTATTATCTTTTTCATGTACGAAATAACAAGTTTGTTATGTGACCATGTGTTACGTAGTAAAGTTGTTTTAATATAACTGGTTAGGAGTTTTAGTTCACGATGGATATTGGCATACATTTATGTAGGTTTTCAAGTTACATAATATATCAAATTCATTAGAATATATTAATACACAAACTGATTGAACAGTAACTTAAATGAACAGTACATTACAAACATCTGATAAATATAATTAGTTTGGAATCTGGTTAAGATGTTATGTGTGTGGTGTAGTGGTGAGGTGGTGGTTGTGTTAGTGAGAGGTCTCAGGATCGATTCCTGATTATACGCTGGTTTTGTTGGTTTTTTCTGTTTGCCTGGTTTTTTAAGGCTCAAAATGTATACAGCTGTTCATAAACGTGTCTCATTCTCTCCACTTCCCAACCTCCTCCCATTTACCCTACTCTGTTCTCTCTCTCTTCTTACACATCCACACCACCGATACCAAGACTTCATCTATCTATGTCAACAACCGGAGCACCATCCATCTTCCCCCTTTCTTCTTCAGCTTATGACCTGCAATAGGCCGCCATTATCTGCCGCCATCCCCACCGTTGTCGTCTCCATCAACAGGTATGACGTTTTCTCCTTTCTTTCAGGTTTATGTATGACATTTTAAGGTTTATGTGTGGCTGTTGTGGACTGATTTTGATGGTTGGGTTTTCCAAGGATGTGACCTTAATCATGGATATCTATGTGGCACCATGGAAGCTTGTCGATTTTATGAATGAGGATAGGAGATTGAGTGAATCTGGAACGGCTACTGATGGATTGGTTTTGGGGGTTTATTGCTCGGAAGGAGGTGGAAGGTGTGGTGGTTTTGTGGTGGAAGCTGTGTTGATTTAGAAAGAGAAAGGAGGGGTGGGGGGGTTGTCTGTCAACATAAGGGGTTTTAAAAATAATAATAACGAGACACGTGAGGTGAAGTTGGAGGTCATGGACGGCAGCAACAATGGCGGTGGAGTTATGTCATATGATATGGTGTTACGTACGATGGCCTTTTGCTTTACCCTGGTAGCTACGGTGGTTGCCGGTACCGACCAAGAAACAGAGAAGATTCCGATCAGAATTTCCGATAACTTTCCGCCGTTCAATGTTGCTGTCACGGCTGACATTACATTTCTTCCGCTGTGTGAGTTTCTTATTAATTGATATTTATATCTTTGTGTATGATATTTGTTTTAATATATTGTAATAATCATTTTTTAATAATAATAATATCTCTCAAATATACCAGCGTTAGAAATGCACGTTGGACAACCTTCAAGCAGGACCCTTTTTCAACTAATTTTTAATGTAATATAGTTTAAGATAAAAAAAGTGCTTTGAACAATAATTAATTTTTGTGGCGTGGCAAATACGGAGGATGGCAGGTTATTGCCTGCAACCCCTATTGCAACCATGGTCACTTTGTGCAGGCTTTTGATAATCGAACAGAGCAAATAAAAAAAATCAAACATCCCTGTTCAGGTTGCAGAACATGAAACTTTTCACGCAAAGGTAGCGTCTAAGGTTTAAGGCATGCGAAGATGCCAGGTAACTTGGTATTTTTCTTGGTCCTATTATTTAGTTGCAGAATTCGGGTACCGATTGCTTACGTTTTTTTGCTAAGGTAGTAATTTAATTGTTTTTGATCGCTGTTGGTAGCAGCTTGCGCTGCTGCTGGTCGTTAGTTTGTTGATCATGTAATATAGTATATGGTTGTTTATGTGTTCTTATGCAAATAAGGTGATAAGTTGGTTAGAGCGGTCTGTTAGTTTGAGTATGTTAATATGATCTGGGCATCTCATTAAGTGTGCATCTCATTAGGCGTTTGAAGAAAAACTCTTCTGATGTAGTATAGGCGTTTTGTGGAGGCGCCTAAAGTGTCGCATTTTTGTGTTTAAAAACAAAGACTACACGCCTATGCGTCTAAGCGACTAGATGCCTAAGTGAATCAAGTGCCTAAGCGCCTAAACGCTTAGTCGCCTAAGCAAACCATACACCTTAGCGCCTAAATGCCTAAGCGAATAAGCGCCTATGCGCCTATGCGACTAAACGCCTATGCGTCTAAGCGAGTAGGTGCCTAGCCTAAGTGAATCAAGCGCCTAAGCACCTAAACGCTTATTTGTCTTGGTTTCCATATCCCAATAAATGTTATAAATTTTTTTTTCTTTGGGAATGTTAAACATGGGATATGGCTGTTAAACATATAGGATAATTCTTCATGGACATTTACAGTTAAACAACATTCCTCTAATTTTTTTATATGAACAAAAAACATAAACAATCCATTAACCAAAATTCCATGTGAAACACCTCCCAAATTTACTTGACCCTCACTGTTACATAATCAAGCATGTTTAAAACAAAAAAAAAAACAAAAAAAAAACCTGTTTCTTTGTGAATGTTAAGTGCATAAACGCTTAGTCGCCTAAGCAAACCATACACCTTAGTGCCTAAATGCCTGAGCGAATAAGCGCCTATGCGCCTACGCGACTATACGCCTATGTGTCTAAGCAAGTAGGTGCCTAAGTGAATCAAGCGCCTAAGCGCCTGTTAGTTATTGGTTAAAAATCTGTTAATTTGTTCTTAATGCACCGTTCAATGCGCCTTCCTTAATATAAAGAATTTGCTTAGAAGAACACAGATGAAATTACAGAAATAGACGGCCAAGAATCCAAAACTGAGAAGACAGTTTATATTAAATACTGTTCAAATAGCTGAATCTCCAAAAGATAATTCAGCTCCATCATGTTCAAAAGCACAATCCAGCTTCAATGAACCGTTGGAGTCAGACATGCCTGCTGATGAATAAAAACATGACAAGAAAGCAGGAAAGTGTAAAGATCCCGATGCTGAATTTGAACTGTTTGATGATGCTAAAGGTAAACAGAAACTGAAAGGTTATGAACCAAAACTTTTCCAGCACCCTGCTCCCCCGCCACTGCCAAAAACACCATCAGACTCGTGGCTATGTCGTGCGCTGCCTTCTGTATCATCAAAAAAAGGCACATACTTTGTGGATCCCTATATACACATCTTCCAATACCGTAACTGATGACACACAAATGGACGAAAATGACCAATTACAAAGTCCCCAGGAGCAAATGAATACTATGCCAGAAAGTTAAAGTGGGGTGGTTATGTTGCTGTTTCAAGCTCATTCATTTCTGCATGTGTAGTTTCACCAAATCAATGGTATTTGATTTGGTGATCAAAGAATTGGTTTGTTGTACCTTTTTTTTACCTTTTGTAATCAGAAGGTGAAGCAATAAAGAAGAAATGTACATTGTAGAGTTTCTTCCAAATAAAATTGAGTTCTGGACATCTTATCAACAAATTTTATAGCATTTATATCTTTCTCCAACTTTATATTTGATATTAGAAATGAATAGATGTGACCCATTTGCTCATAAATCTGTCTATAAATATAAAAATTAATAAATAGCTTTTATAATCGTGCTAATATGTTTTGACATGTCACTTAGCTTGTCCATTAATTGCATTTTTAACCATTACTAAAGTGTGATGTTTAAATTTACTGTCACGATTAAATTTACTTTCATCCAATAGATGTACACAAAACATCAGCAAAGATAGGAAGCGCGCCAGGTTTGGCCTATTAATAAGTATGCACATATTGACCCATTTGCACACTTTGACCCATTTGACAGTTTTGCACCAATTTACCCTTTTAACAGTCGATGCATTTCATTCATTCTTAACCAGTGCATACATGCATTGAACTTCTTGGCGTGATTCCTAACTAGATTTGTTAGTGACTTTGTTAGAAAACACCTATGAATACCGAGTTTAGTGGAACTGATAATGGATTTTGATGGTTGTAAGTTGCAATGTGGTTAGATAATATGTGAATATGGTCTTTTAAAACACAATACGAAAAACGCGCAACGCGCGTGTATAATACACCTAGTTAAGGTTAAAGATGCAATTCGTTTTAACAGTAATTTACATTTCTTAAGTGTTAAAAATGTGTATCGGGTTATATAAATAGTGCTAATTAATAATTAGTTTTAGTACAAGAGTTAAGATCCTATACAAACAGTATTTAGTATAAAAACTGTAAGAACAAATTAAGACCATAAAAATTTTAAATCAATGGCTAGTATCTATTACATGTCAACCCTATACTAGTATTAGTTTTAGTAAGGGCATTTTAGTCCTTGTGCTCCTTGAAATTAGGATAACTTTCAAAATGTGGACAATTTTAAAAACCTTCCACCCCATAAACTTCTTCAAACTACAATCGTCCAAATTAGCGCAAGTTGAGTTTTTGTTTTTCTAGCTTGTTAGACATCGAAAATGTATTCTGGTTGTAGATCTTGATTATAATCAATCATTTTGTGTTTTTTCACCGCATTTCATTGATCAAGCTTCCATCCCATCGGCTTCTTCCAACTCCAAACGTCCATATCAGCGCAAGATGAGTTTTTTAAGGTTAACTTTCAAAATGGGGGCATTTCAAAAACCTTCCACCCCATATGCTTCTTAACGTTAAGGGTGTTCTGTTGATGTTTTTTTTTACTACTGGTATGAAGTGTGTTCTTTCAGATTGTGTTTTTTCAACCAAAACTTCATAATAGTGCATCGGTGTGTTATTTTAGAAATTTTTGTTTGTTGATGTGCTATCAGTTCATTTTATTCAACCACGTGTGCTAATTTGTTAAATATGCCATTTTTAATAGAAAGTTTAGTACTGGTTGTTGACATATTGTGCTATCATTAGGTACAAAATATTTGGATAAGAGGATTATATTTTGTGTATGTTTCCCATTTAGTGGATGATTTTTAGGTACTACTTGTTTGGATAAGTGGATTATGTTTTATGTATGTTGCCCATTTCATGAAGGTTTTTGAGGTACTTCTTGTGTGGATAAGTGGACTATAAGTGGATTGTGTTTTGTAAAACTTAATAATGGTGTGTTGCTTGCAAGTTGTTGATGTGCTTTAGTATAGTTTATTCAACAAGATGTCTTTTGCTAGTTTGTTCAATATGTTGTTTTGCTTAATAGAAACTTTGTTACTAGTTTTTGTGCTATCTTTGTGCTCTACTTAAGTCTAGTTTAGTGTTGTATTATTTAAATATGTAGGAACTAATTAATGGGGTGTGTAGAATTTTCATATTATTGATATGTTTATTTTATTCAACCAGGTGTCTTTTGCTAGTTTGTTCAATGTGCTATATAACAATTATATGTGTTTTCTTAGGTTTAATTAAGAACAGGTATTATCCTTGTGATCTTAGTTGTGTTTGTTAATCTTCTGTTTATCTTATGTATACTTTGAGTGATGAGTTTATGATTCATTGTTATTGTAGGTTTTGATTATATGGGATGTTGTTCAAGGTTGCAATGTGCTAGTGTATGTATGCATGTTATCTGGCATCGGATCATACCAATGTGAAGTTGGGATGCTCTCTTTACCTCATAGTTTAAGTATTGGGATGTAATGATTCGAGCTAAAATATGCTAGTGTATGCCTATCAAAATTTATTTAGAACTATACATTGCACATTTATTTTATAGAAAGTATTTGGTACAAAGTACCTTAACGTAAGAAGCGTAAGAAGCCATAATATCATGACACGTGTAAATGACAATTACACCTCCCAAACTCGTTCCTGATTCATTCTAGGGGTATTTTAGACCTTTTGTATACAACTGCTTCTGCTTCCTCCTGTAATCACGTCTTAATTTCGGTAAGGTTTTCTAAATTCAATTCGTAATCCCTGAATACTAATTGTCGATCTAAAATTTTTCAAAACTGAAATTCAATTGAAGAGTTTATAGACATAATCGGTAGGTTACTCTGTTTTTTTTTTCCATTAATTTTTCTATTTCCACGTCTATCCAAATTCAAATTTTCGTAACTGATTACAATATTCTATTTCTTTTTTTCAAAAATTGATAATCAATTGAACACTTTATCAACATGGGTATGTTACTCTTTTTTTGTTCATGAATACAACAAAATGGGTTGATATACATATATGAATGCGTTATTAAATCTCTTGTGTGTTTATAAACATTTTATGCAAACCGGTGTATGGTATTTTTTTGTTTATGAATACGTGCGTTTTTTGTTTACATGCGTGCGTTATTGTATAGTTACATGTGCATGTATATGTAAGATTGAAATACGCTTATATGTAAGATACATGCGTTTTTTGTTTACATGTGTGCGTTATTTTTTAATGTTTTATCCATGGTTGTTATCCACACATGTAAGATTCACTACTAGAAAATATACCTTTCTTGACACGCGAACAATGACACGCACTCATTTTTGACACTCAAAAGTTTTTGTCATAAAAAAAATGTCATGGATTATGAAATCTGATTAATTAATGACACACATTTTTGTGTGTCAAGAATTTAACGTCAAGAAATTAAAAACATGCCAGTGTAAAGAAATGTGTGTCATCTTTTACTGTCATAGTATATTTTTTCAAAATTCCTACTCTCCCTCCCATATATTTTCATTCCTGCCCACACTCTTCCCCAAAACACTCCTTCCTCTGCCATAACATCCAATTCCCTTTCAAACACTCTCAAATCCTAACACCTAATTCTCCTCCACCAAGAAGCCAACAACCGTCGATTAGGTAACGCTCCTCCCACCAAAGCCTCCCCAAAGACAGAGAAGAAAATAAGAAGGTGTGAAAGGAAGGAAGTGACCAGATCAAAGGAAGAATGGCTCCTCCGGCTCAAGCTCAGCGATCTCCGTCTCCTTCTCAACCTTTAGGGTACTTATCTACTTTATTATTATTATTATTATTATTATCCCTCCATACAATCTCTCAAATTATTATTACATAAACCCTAATTATTATTCCTTTGATTGAAATAAAAATGAACAGCAAAGGTGAAGTCTCGGATCTAAAGATGCAACTTCGGCAGCTAGCCGGTAGCCGGGGACGGACGACTCAAAGCGAGATCTATTCAAAAAAGTAATATATAGCTGATTTTTCATCTTTTGGTATAAAAGGGTGTTTTTTTTTTTTTTTTTTGCATAAAATCATGTAGCTAACTTTACCATGAAGTATGATGAGAGTCTAAAGCGTTGAATATTCCTGCTTGCACGTGTAAATGACACTTCACATACCATCTACTAGTTGTTGGGAACTTCTTTTATGTCCTTTATTTGAGTCGACTTGTATACTTCGTCACAATTTTAAAATCAATACAGGTGAGAATTTCATGCTATAATTCTTTGAGTGCAGCTTAAGCACTTATCGAAAGATGGATCATGTTGTCTCCTGAACTATCAAAATCACAATTTCTAATCATGATGTTATTTGTATAAGTTAAAACCATGATTTTATTGGTACCAAGTAGAACCATGCAAATACTAAAGCATTAATAAGGAGCTTGTTTGTTGTAGGTATAATGTTATCCTCTTGAAAATGCCTTGCATATTGAATACAACTAAGAAGGCTTTGATTGTTTGATATGCTTAGCCTTTGAAAGCATGTTATTTTTTAGGTCAGCCAAATGTAAGACTTAAGCATCAAAGTGCCAGATGCATCATGTTCTGCTTCACCAGAAAAGGCGTGATGAGAATTTACAAATTCATAAAAAAAATTTGAGTTGTACCTTTTGAAGGCTCCTCTATAATGATGTCTAGAAGCTGTTGGTCCTTTTATGCGCTTAAACTGTGAAAGAATTTATGTAGACCTGTGAAGATTAAAAACTTGCAATTTGAATGAACTGGTGACCTTCCTTGTAGTTTGCATGGAACTTAATAGAAGTTTTCTAAAACTTTGTTTATTACAGCTACTTTTCTCATGGTTTTTGTAGGTTGAAGATATTATCTGGGATGAATTTGACCGAGGTGATGACCATATAGTCAGGGGCGGATCTACTTGTCCGGGAATGGATCTGAGCGCGTTTTATAACCTCAAGCTTGCCAGTTCAACTCCCATAACAAAACAAGTGAGGTGGTCCAGTTCAACTCCCACAAGTTGCATCTAAATTAGTTTTTTTAATCAGTTTTTGGTTCCTATTTTTTTAGTTTAAAACCAACCTTAGCTTTTTTTTTTTTTTCCTTTTAATTGACCTGCTTTTTACCCATTTGACAACTCAATCTTTTTATCCCAGTTTTTAGTCGCTCATTGTTTACAAAATTTCAATGTTTTGATGTGAATGTATTTTAGTTGTGGTATAGAAAATTTCGACGACTCATTCTTTACAAAATTTTGTAACACTTTTTGTAAAAAGAAAAGTTATGAACCTGTCATTGCTGACCCCTGAGATTCATGGAAAACATGGTTCATTCTCTGTGAGGGCCTTTGGTGGAGGTACAACCCAATTTCTTTTATGCAAATAATTATATAAATCCACACAAATTATTTATCAATGAATGTATGTAGCAGGTTTAGGGCAGTTACTCGTTTGTGTTTAACAGGGAATATACAATGGACATTGAGGGATGTTAAAGTTTTGGTTATTATCGTATTAGGTATTTTAGATGTTAAATTTTAACCTCTTGAAACCTAAACCGACCCAAATTTTTTTATGTTCGGTCATATAAAATTAGCATATGAAAATAGTGGCGCAACTTAGTTGGGGCGGGCGGGCGACCCCCCCGAATTTTCGCGCAGAAGTTCCGATTATATAGTATTCGTATAGAAAATTTTGGAAATATAGGGTTTCGACCCCCCAAAACTAGTGACTTCCAAACCCCCCCCCCCCCCCCCCCCGAACCTTCGGTTCAAGCTTCACCACTGTCTGAAAAAGGAACCCAGTGAAAAAAATTCCTGGATCCGCCACTGCATATAGTACCACACCCTACCAATGCTCGGTCTAGCAGAAATTCATCGGAAGGAGACAGCTTTAAAAAACATCGGCGTGAAACAACTTCTGTTTTGGGCGACACTCGCAACTTTGATGCTTCCCATACTATTTGCCAAGAAAAGGTAGAAAAAGATTATAAGCCACTAGATAAGAAAAAGAAAATGATGGAAAAGGATTCACCGTCTCATACATCACATGGTGTTTTTAATGGCTCGTGTGATGGCGAGATTGTAAAAGACATGCCTAATTTACCATTAGGGGTGCAAACGAGCCGAGCTACTCGAGCTCGGCTCGAGAAAAGCTCGAAACGAGCCGAGCCTAAACGAGCTCGAGCTCGAGCCTGAGCCTGAAAACCAATCTCGTTTAGTAAACGAGCCCGAGCTCGAGCTTTGTTTATCGAGCTCGAGCCGGCTCGCGAGCCTTAACGAGCCTACTATCTATATAAATTTTAATTAATATATAAATATGTATTTAAATATAATAATTAATATTTATAAAACTATGAATAAATAACCAAATTATATATAAAATAAGTATTACAATTAATATAAATTAATTATTAACTAATAAAAGAGCCGAGCCCGAGCTCGAGCCTGGTCGAGCTCGGGCTCGGCTCGGCTCGTTTGCACCCCTATTTACCATCTGATGACATTAGAATGCAGATGATTGCTTCAAAAGTGGCTATACCACATCAGCTACATGTGATAATAACTCGTACAGTTACCCACTAACACAGATTTCCCAAGCGGGAGATCTTTGCTTTGTTGACAAGAATTGTCGGGATAAGGAATCAGGTGATCTTTTATACTACAGGTGGCCTGATATAGGAAACTTCAATGATGTTGACAAGATGTTAAGGTAGGAATTACTTTGAAGAGTTAAAGAACATGTTTTCCTTTTCAAGTAACACAAAAGTTTACGCATGCTTTGTTTTTTATATGCAGGAGTTGTGATTCATCATTTGGACTAGGTGTCACTGACAATAATGATGAAATTGGCTAGTTTACATCAGCTCAAATTGAGGGCACTGGAGAAGCATTAAAGATGGATTTTAAATTCACCTGTCCTGAGCCAAGTGGTTTAAAGAGTATATTTCACCCGGATCATAAGTCTCCGGCCAGAATCAAATAATCACATGTCTAGCTGTATCTCTGAGAGCAAAGATGAGATTAATTTCAAAGATTAGGTTAGTACATTTTGTTTTTGTGACAGAAACCTTGATAAAATTCATTCTTACCTGTTGAACGAATTTAAAGTTGTGTTACTCAGCTGTTAGATATATTTTATAACACAGTGTTTTGTTTGTGTATACTTAGGTATGTCTTAACTATGTACTTGTGGCAGATTAATATGCAGAAAAAGAAGTCAAAACATCATAATCAAACTGAAGGGAAAAAAGCAGGACAAGTAGGAAATGTTAATGGTTCCTTTTATCAAATCAGTGACCTGAGAAGCAATGACAGCGGGTTGTCTTCAAACAACAAATCTGACCAAGTTTTTACATCCTTCGGCAACAGGCAGCAACATGGAAACCTGGAACTTGATTATTTTGGTCACATGCAGAGTGACACTAGTTATATATCTCTAGATTATCTCCATCAAACTACAGCTGTTCCAATCCTGTCTCGCATTAGATCTGAACAGAAGGGTCTTAAGTCTCTTTCCCCCATAGGGTCATCCTATGCATCTAACCAGAGCTCTGGTGGTCCTTCATTTGAAGGGAATGCTGCTGAAGTTAATGAGAAAAAACAACCGCAAGGATTTCAGCCCTTATTTATTGGAAGCCCAAGAAAGAGGAGTATGATGTTTCAGTCTTCAAAAGGTGTATTAATTTCTGATGAAAAACACGACAAATTATCCGTAAAAGAACACGATCAAAGAAATATTGAAGGAGATCAGAAAGGAGTGTATATTGATGTTATTGGTGAAGAATGGTCAAATTATGTCGCAACCTTCATTTTCAAGTGATCTGTATGTTTAGGTCTAGACTAATGTAATGATACAATCTTTTTGTAACTGTTAATACTTGTAGGATTCGACAAATGCTTATATTGTAATAGGGTTTTTGGTGGTATATATAATATATGCATTTTAATTATGAAATTTATTGATTTTGTTATTATAAATATAAATATAAATCCAGGATTATTAGTTATTTTGCAAAAAAAAAAAAAAAAAAAAAAAAAAATAGGTAAAAAAAGCATTACACTCAAAATGAGTGTCATAAAGGCGTGTTGTAAATATATGTCAAAAAAGAGTGTCATAAATGTAAGTGGTTCGGTCGAAGTCGACCTACGTCCACTGTAACTAGCCGGAATGTTATTAATGATCAAGTATTACAAGAGAGTAGTACTAAGTTACAATGAATAATTTTCGGATCCTTCTGCAAGGAGATGACTATCCTTATTTATAGGTGAACTCGTGGGCCTAATAGAGAAGCCCACGAGAAGTTATCCCCATTTGGACCTGGTCAAGGCCCAAGTCCAGACTCTTCAGGAAAATGGCGGGAAAAGGCAGATCACTGTGGATGACGTCAGGCTGCAGCATGAGCGTTGCTTGAGGCGGACACGTGGCAGCCTCTGACTTGCGAACGGCGGCTTTATCCTGGCTACAGTTGTTGACCATGCCACTGCCACCTGATTTGACGTCTGGAAGTAGCAGGGGATGTTGCTGGTCACTGTTGACGATGGCATGGTGGGAGTGTGGGCACAGTCATGTCGCCGTTCCTGTCAGTAGTGGTTGTACCACCCCTGCCACTTGTCGTCTTCTCCTTGGTGCGTACTCTGTCAGGGATCCTGCTGAATCTTCCTTTTGTGATTTCATGTACCTCGTACCGAAAGTAGTAAGGGAAGATTCCGCGCGTGGGAGCACGCGCTTATCAACTGCTGTGTATTACTTATCATTTGACGACCTTGCACGCTGGCTTGCTCTTTGCCTCGCCAGCGCCGCGGAGGGAACATGGCGCCAGGATTCCGGTTTATGGGGATAAGGATGCCGCTTCCCTCTAGATTAGGCTCCCTATCCCTTCAGGCGGTATAATTAAACGAAATTGAAAATTGATTATTGTAATTTGTCTAATATACTCTTCGCTCGTTTAACGGAAACTAATCATGCTTGAAAATTACGATCGTGCCACCGCCCCTTTTTAAGTTTAATCAAACGACTAAGAATCCTTGTTACGCTTTCTACGTTAAGGAAGCTTTGTACGTTATCTTTTCCCTTTATTTTATTATAGTTTTTACTTGTTACCGTTTTTATTAATCGTAGGGTGATGCTATTAAATTACAAGAAAGAAGGTGTGAAAGAATTGCTATGAACACATACTTTTGCAAATTCACTAATGATAAAACCAATCCCATAGAGTTTGATAATGGTGGGAACAACTCAACAGCATAACGTACAGGTTATTATTATGTGTTGATACGTGTGTGGAGATATTAATAAATTGGCACCTTTACTTTTCCTTACAATAGAAGTTTGCACTAAAATAACGAAAAGATATATTTTTATTCATCCGTAAATAAAAAAAACTTAATCGAGCCCTTAATTGAAGTTGAAGAACAAATCGGATCTTAATTCTTAACTCTTACAGGTTGAAGAAGAAGACAAAGATCGTAGTTCTAAATATCCTAGAACTTTTTAAATTTAATTTGCATGAAAGTAGGGATATCACAAAACTCACTATTTCAAATCAGGATTTTGAAAAAGGACTAAAATGACTATCATACACTTAAATCAGAATTTTAATGTAAGCCACATGTCAAATCAGAATTTTAATGTAAGCCACATGTCCCAATATAATTGGTTCTCACAATTTTTAAATATAAAGGTGTTTGTATATGATCCTGAATTTTTCGAGTTGCATTTGTGTCCGTAGATACGGGCATCGCGTTGGTTGAAAATTTTTTCCCGAACCAGTACCCATTTTTTGCACCCCCTACGCGCGTGGGTAGGTACCAGAGTATAACGTAACACAAAGAATTTAATCTCTTCCATTTAGTTTCACCTTATAAACTCATTCATTTTTCATTTCCTCATCAATGTAGGACAAACTAAACTCACAGTCACTTATATATTTCCAACATATAATATATTATTATTATTATTATTATAAAACGAAGTGAGGTGCGTGGCCGTTTCTTAAACTGAAATAAAAGGCCATTCACAAAAATTTGTAAACTATATTATATTTGGTTCCTTTGTTTTTATTATTATTATTATTATCTATGTTACCTTATTAAGGAGGAGAGATGAATATAATGGTAATTTCATTCAAATTTTAAGATGGGAGTTCAAAGGTCCCTTTACAAATCTCCAATTTTTAGCTTTTTTATTCATTTTATACCCTCATGTACAAGCTTTAATGCCAATGGTATATATATTTACAACACACTTTATAGCCATGTAAAGATGTAACCCCTCCTTCATAAACACTCAATTCAATGTAGTACCCCACTCTCTTAAAACACCATTCATGAGTGTCGGTTCACTTCACCCGGTTCGCTACGATCATTTTATTCAATGCTTACTTAATCTGCATCTCTTTATCTACTTAATGCCTACTTCCGTTCAGATGCATGAGAGAGAGAGAGAGAGAGAGAGAGAGCCGGAATTAAGACCATGCTTGATCGATCTATCAATTCTTTTGGCTGATTGATTCACCAACAAATGTTTCACCATCTAATTTCATCTCTGTTAGTCATTCTCTTTAATTTTACGTATTTTAATTTCATTCATTTGTATTGTCAATATTATGCTTTCAGATCAATTCGAGTTTATGCATTTTCTTTACTTTTTTAATATACAGTGTAGGTTCAACTATAATCTAATCAATTAGATCTTGACCTTTTCTTGTAGCATATACCTATTATGGTTTTTTAACTTGTTATAAGTTTTGAAAAGCTTTTAGTGTTTCTTTATCAGATTCATTGGTGTATATAGATTAAAAAAGGGTAAAATTTTAACTATATATTGTTATGGGTCTCTTGTTTAATGGCTTTCCATATTGTTGCGGATAAGAGTGAGATTATATGAAAGTGAAACACTAATCCGGTTCTCTCATAATACAAATGAAGAAAAGAGTTACAACTGGAAAGCCACTTTTCATGTAACACACGCTCAAGTGGATGCTAGCCGGTCATCAAGTTAAGAACCATCAAAAGAGCACGGCATGGGCCATGTTCTGCCAAAAAAAAATCTGTGCAAGATGTGATTAAAAATGGTGCTACTACAACGAGTGGTGGCCAAAATAAGAAGAAAGCAGAGATGTCACAAACAAGTGTTATGATAATTCTTATAATAGTTCATGCTAAAATTCAGGTTTGTAAACAATATTACTTCTTCAATAGTTTTTTATATATTTCATATTAGTCTATTTCACTATATTACATATTAGTCTATTTCACTGTAACATAAGTCCTTTTTGTTTCTACTTTTTTCCAATTGTGATCAGAAAAAGAATAGTATGGTGACTCAGAAAATTCCAATCACAATTCAACAACTTTTTCTTAATTTGCAGTCCATGAAATGTGATAAAACTGAGAGAGTTCACATTCAATCTACTGTCCGGAAAGTTCCTATTTATCACAACAAAGATAAGAAATTTGTTTCCCAGTTGTGAAGCTTGTCAAAGAAAGGTATGTTGTAATTTGTAAATATTCATGGGAACCATTTAAAAGGTCTTATGTGAAAACAAAGTTTTTAATTTATTATTACTTCTATTCTTTTGGCGTAATGAAGAAGGGAAAGTAAGATTCATGAGAAGCTCACAATATCTAGCCCAGATATTACTTCTATAGCAATTTACGCATAGCATAGGTTTGTATTATGGCCCAAACACCTTTCTTATTTGTTACCCTAATATAAATATTGATTAATTATTTTTCCATTTGGCATTTCAGCTTATCCATTGTTCGTGTTTTGATTTCTTGAAGACGGTACAAAGAAGTGTAACTCAGACTATGAGGGGAGTCTCAGTTGATTAGCTTGTAGAGGTTAGTTTTTACTTATCTTTAAAGGAAATTAGTTTTGACCCATTTACTTATAATGAGTTGATGTGGGCTTTGTTTTAATCTCAAATGATCCCCGACTTGCCCAGTCACTAACCTTTTTTTGCCTATTACCCAGCCCGGTGACTTGCCCATCTTGCACCTACATGTACCCATATTCTTTCGAATTAGTAGTTATTTTCCACTTTTATGTTTTACTCTTAGGTAAGTGTGGAATATAAATTGGATCCAAAGACACTCCATCGCGTAGTCCACATCATTGACTCGTTTCTTTCCATAAACTATATTGAGTGACAAATATTATGTTTGCTGAATAAATCTTTGTCTTCTTTCCTAAAGAATCTGGAAATATCACTAAGCTAGGGTGCAAGCAGGCTGGTCAAATATTGGTGAGAACAAATGGTGATCAAAAGCAGAGACATGAGCCGTTTTAGGTCCTAAAATAAGTTATTTGAGTTGTTTCATTATCTTTGCATAAAATCATACCTTAGTTGACATGTATAATTGATTTTAAAAATGAGAGTTGTTGCAAGCCGTTTTAGGTCCTAAAAGCAGAGACATGAGCCGAGAGCTTTCACATACATGAGACTAATTTTGATCCATTTACATGAGCCGAGTTACTTTATCTATAGTCAATACTATGTATACATAAATGTTGTATCCCTCTCATATCTTTCACTCATTTTACATATCCAATCTATCTATGTTATCTTATTAAGAGGGAGAGATGGCCACAAAAGCAATTTTGCCTAGCATACAACTTGTGAGGCAATGTGTACAAGACAATAAAGCTTATTTAAGAGGGTAAAATTGTAACTTTAACAAAATTTTAAGATGCTTAAAGGGCGTCATTGTAATTTTATCATAATTTTGTAGCCATAACCTAAAAATCTATTCCTTCCATACCCTTATGTCTAGATTAATCGACACAGTTTAATTGCAATAAAGACATGACGCTTTATCTTTTTCTAACCATCATTTACATCCCTTCCCCTGACCCTAATTCCATAAAAACCACCGCACACACTACATAACCTCTCTGCTGAAACATTGCTGACAGGATCCATCACCATGGGCATCTCTATTGCTATCCTTGAGGAACGATTAGGGGGTTATGGAGTTTATGTTGCGGTAGCGGAGACTCAACCGACAGCGATAAAGAGTTTCTTTGTTGTATTGGCCGCCATTTTCGCTTCAGAGACTCATCAACCATGTGACCTGATGAGTCTCTGAAGCGAAAATGGCGGCCAATACAACAAAGAAACTCTTTATCGCTGTCGGTTGAGTCTCCGCTGCCGCAACATAAACTCCATAACCCCCTAATCGTTCCTCAAGGATAGCAATAGAGATGCCCATGGTGATGGATCATGTCAGCAATGTTTCAGCAGAGAGGTTATGTAGTGTGTGCGGTGGTTTTTATGGAATTAGGGTCAGGGGAAGGGATGTAAATGATGGTTAGAAAAAGATAAAGCGTCATGTCTTTATTGCAATTAAACTGTGTCGATTAATCTAGACATAAGGGCAAGGAAGGAATAGATTTTTAGGTTATGGCTACAAAATTATGATAAAATTACAATGACGCCCTTTAAGCATCTTAAAATGTAGTTAATATAATTGGTTCTTTATGTGCTTTGTTCTTAGAAGTTTTTTTTCACCAAATGGTTATCTTGCTGATGAAGAGCTATATGAGTACAAAAAAGATGTAATCATTCTGGCTCTAGGGATTCGGGGTTTAGTTTGAAATCAGTTTTTGAGAGTTTAATTATTTTGCATTGCAAATGTTTAAATTTGAAACCCAATTTTTTGTTTGTTTGTGATTCTTGTAGTTTTCCTTGCTGTTTGCTTTCTACATCAAAAGAGCACCTTCAAGGGCTAAATGTTTTCTGATCGTCGCCCTTTCAATCGTATATGTGACAACTTAATGATTATACTTTGCATTTATATTAGCTACGTTTGAGGTTTGGTGAAATATCTAATGGTTTATGATTTGATGTTTGTAGATTCGGGCCTACAGTATCAAGTTTTCTGGTTGAATCACCCAAATTTAGGCATTTTGTGATCTTCACGGGTAAGAATGTGATGCCTATTTTTTTATTGCTTACTTTTGTAAGAAGATTGAGTACGCTTTGATTTTAGGTTACAAGATACATGCTTAATCTTACTTCACTGAGTGCCCATAGGTCGATTTGATCTGGTTGTTGTAGAGAATCAAGTAGGAAAATGTAGGATCGATGATCAAGAACAAAGAATGCAGATTGTATTAAAAATGGTCGTATATTACAATTGATAAGAGATTTGGAGGTATCTTTAGGTACAAGATAACGATAACAGTAAATGGTGTTAGGATGCTTCTGATGTGTGTAACAACTAATATGGCAATCTTAATTGGAGGCAATGTGACACCAAAGTAGAATCAAAACAACCTACACTCCCTTAAAAAGACTCGCATTAATAACGTTTTATAAACAATCTTAAATACTCATGCCTCTTGTTATTGATCAAGAGTATTTTTTTTAATTACTTCTTCATTTCAGGCTGCAAATCAAAACGAGGATGCACTTCTTTCTATCATCAATTTTGTATAGATAATGTTAACCGAATTTAGTTTTGGGCATAACTTATTAAAAAAAAAAAAAAAGCAGCAAGAACCATTTATAAAAAACAGGGCATGTGAATGCCTACCTAGCAGCTTAACTCTTTGAGAGTAATTGTCCCTTTTAAAAACAAATCATTTACATGTACAACAATTTAGAAACCATGAGGCAGTAGCAATTAAGAAAAAAAATAAGTAGAAAAACAAATTTACTCCACCGCTTGGCGGTCGGAGCAATGGTTACTTAATTTATTCTGTTCCACTGTGGAATGTTTGATTTTTAAATGGAACCAGGAATAAGTTTTATGAATTATTTTGTTTCATTTTCATTATAAATTTAATATGAACTTATATCACCATAAATCGGTGTTGGCTATTTTACCTATTTTAACTATTCAATTTCTAAATGTTGGTATGCAGCCCAAGCGAATGCCGTTGTGAAACCATTTGAAGCCTTTAAGGACAATGAAATAGCTGATTCTGACTTGTGTTTAAGGCGATTGAAGTTTTGGCTTACATGACGTGTCCATGTACTTTTCCTGCTGGCTTTGACCGGTTTACTCTCTATAACTTAAATCTGAGCAATTTTTGTGTTGTTAATTTTGCCTGAATGTGGCTTACAAATTGAACTTAGATTTTTCAGTGATTGAAGTTTATATCATCAACTATATGATTTACAGATTTCAAGTTATTATATGATAACTGGGTATTGGTGGTCCCTGTTATGTTTGGCTCAACATAAGGATCACTAGAGCTTGCATAAATTTATAGCTGCATCTAGATACTTGAGGTATGAAAACGTATTATAGCACCATATTTAAGGACAATTTGTGCTGCTACACATCTATCATATCTTTCCATTATGTGTTTGTTTTTTTTCTTTGACATTTCGTGCGTTTCTAATACTGCATATACATATATATGCATATATAATTTGTATTTGAAAGCAAAGTTTATATTAATAATGCTGATTGAATTGGTGAAGTTGTCTTTATAGAGCTAATGCATGAACTTACAGCCTAAAATGCTTCACGCATGAACTTTGTTTACATATTTGGATTTGCATGTGTTCCCTGAAGGTGATACCTTATATTGAAACACCTTATACAAAAAAATTAGCAATATTTACAAAATATGGGTACAAATGGGCTGGGCCGCGCCGGGTCAACCCGAATTTCTACATTCAAAATTTCAAGTTAAAAATGACTACAAAAATATATTAGTACTACAATAAGAATTTTTCTATTAAAAAGAGATTTAGTAGGTCGAATGCATTAAAAATTATTTTGGTATACCTTTCACTTGTTTCGACCTATTTGTCCCAATTTTGTTAGCTGATTTTTTTTACTTTAGTAGACATGATTACCAATTAAACATAAAGTAGTATAAAGCTGTTTATAGTAAGATGAATTAAATTATTATCTCTTGAAGAATCACCCTATCAACGGTGAGTCTTGAATTTATAAGTTATAACTATTTGTTCAAGAGATTGAGAGGTCAGAGAGTAGTGAAGTAGTTGGGGAAATACTTGGTGTTCCTTGTGATACATGTTTGATTCTTGCGCTCATTATTTTCTGCGATACCTGGTGATGATGGGAGACTCGGCGATGATCACTTAGTCCGATCATTGAATTGAACGGGTTTTACCTTGCCACACTGTTATGTCTTCGGGAGAGTGTGTGTGGCCTTCAGCCCTAGGTGTGTGTATTCCTTGGTTCGGTTGGCAAATGTATCCCGATGTGGTGAATTTTGTTAGTAGCCCATTGGATTTGTTGGCCGTTCAAATTTTTTTTACTACATATATGTATATGTATATGTTCCAGTCTACCAAAAGCAAATGAGATCACAACAATGGCTCAGAAGTCCTTGCTTAATAGAGGAGCAATGTTGCATATATGGAGGAAGTAGTTTAGTTAATTTTTTTAATGTAATATTACTTCTCTGTGAAGTCATAGGTAGAGGTGGAGATCCCATTTCATCATATTAATATGAGAATGGGTCATTTTGAATCATATATTGTTTGATATCGAACGGAATTGAATTGAAGTATATGTAGTTGTACCTAAATATCTGCTCGCGTATAAACCGATACATTTACCATTTGATATCATTATTGTTAATAAGTTAGTAGATAAAACTACTTTTGATGAAAATGTCTCATCGTTTAATAAATCGGGTCTTCATATAAAAATTCTAGACTTTCTTTGAATATTTATAACCTTAGTGGTTCTATTGCCATTTTTTGTTGATTGGAATAAAATGTTAGGAACCCGGAATGGATAATGCACATCATAATTAAATTTGATATCACTCAAGATACCCGTCGCAATGCGCGGGTATTCCCACTATATTAGACTAATTTTGATCCATGTAAATGAAGAATATATGTGGTGCGTTTTAGCATGCTATATTGAATATAGTATGTTATTGTTTTAAATAATGCATTTAAAGTGCTGCAACCAAAGGTTTTTAATCATCATCTTCATTAGAGTGACATGTTCAAAATTATCAATAAAATGTAAAACAAAACTAACATATATGCCATATTCTTGCCTTTTTCTATTCCCGCATTTTGCATAGAAGTCGTTGACATGGAAATTTGTATATAAATATTTATTTTAGAAGGGCTTATTCGAACCACAATCTTGGGTACCTAAGTGTACTATTGAATCTACATTTTTGCGTTTTGTAAACAATCACATTGTTGTATTCCAATTTGTATTTGAATCCCGCGGCAACGCGCGGGTAAACCCACTAGTTATTATTATGTGTGAATTATATAGTTGGGTAAAGAATCAGTGGAGTGTTGCCTACAAAAAAGTGTTTCAGTAAAGGAAATCAGTGAAGTGATGTGGCAGTACAGGATTGGTAGAAATCAGTGAAGTGAAAACAGTTTCAATGGAGCACCCCTTGTGCCCTTAGGCCATGCGTACTCGTATGCGAATTTTCGCGCCCCCCTCCTTTCTGATTGGCTGAGAAAAAGATACCCCCTTTCACGCTCCTCTTCCACGCGAAATTTTTCGCGCACAGGCCACAAAACACCTTTAGCACCCGGTTAATGGGGTGGGGGCGGTGTACCCTTGTGAATTGGGCGCCAAAATGGGGCTTTAACGCCCCTTTCACCCAGCCATTACGCTTGGTCTTATCAGCTTTTCGGCCATCGGGCAAACTATGGATGAAATGGACACGCTAAATTAGTTTTTGTGTAGGTTCGGTTCTTCATTTGAAACTTTCTCGATTAAAGTCTAGGCCGCTAAACTGGCGGCTTCTTTATTTTGTCAATTATTGGCTCAAGCCAAGAGTCATTAACTCCTTTTACAATCGCTTCATAGAACCTCTCCCCATGGCAGCCTTCACGGCTCAACAGACTCGGCCCTCTAACAAGAGTTGGGGTCATATGGTCGCTCCAATGGGTTTTCTTGTGGTACGAACTGTAGTGTTAGAGGTCACTCCCATCGGCCATCAGATTTTCAACTGTGTAAGAAAAGATGGACAATGTGTTAGCACTTGTCTTAGTATGTTCACATTTGCTGCATTGGTTTCTTCCTCGGATGCTCATTGGACACAAGCCTTTTGCATTCAATGCATGCCATGTTAACAGCGATATATCCTATTGGTATGTGGCATTTGGTGCAACGACTCATATGGCATCCCCTGTCTAACTTAGATGATGCAACTTCATATTCGGGTAAGTACACGGTAACCCGTGGAATTAATGGTCATTCTTTCCTATTTCTCATACGGGTAAATGTAAGGTTTCAAACAAAATAACCTTACGGGATATTTTGTTTGATATTTTGCAAATACTAATCATCTAGTTGATATTTTGTTTTCTCAGCATTTCTTTACAATTCAGGGCCGCAAGATGAGATGTCTCTAACATAAGGAAGATGTGGAAATGGGCTATATGTGCTTCATTATGATCAACAAGCATTGGTGGCATCTACTTCTTATAATCAAGCATCATTTGAGCTTTAGCTGAACCGTTTGGCCATGTGGCCTTTTTCCATTTTTGTTTTAAATAAACTAAGTTGTTTTGCTTTTAACTCACTTTTGCATAAACCTAATGTTTGTTCACCTTGTTAACCATCTAAGAGACATCATTTCCCGTTTGTTTTGAATGAGAAAGATGATACGCATCCATTGGATTAGTTCATTGTGATTTATAGGGTCTGAGAGCACTCACATCCCATCCACCAAATGTATGTGAGTGTATCCACCAAATTATATGGGGTGAGTCACTACTAGAAAAAAGGCCTTTCTTGACACGCATTGCGTGTCAAAAAAAGGGTCTGATGACAAGAAAAAAACGTCAAGGATGGCGGTGTCATAAATTTAAGATGACATATTTTCGCGTGTCATCTGTTTATGACACACATTTATGACAACATTTATTGACACACGTTATGACACTTTTTAATGACACACATTTTTATGACAGATTTTTGTTGACATTTTTTCGACACATATTATGACAGAATTTTATGACGTTCTTTTGCGTGTCATAATTTATTAATCTAATTTTTTTTTTTGTAAAATTACATATTTACCCTCCTGGATTTATAGCCATTTTATTATATACAAAATTATTAGCAAACTAATAACAAAAACATTATTTCATTATATAATTCGGCCATATTTATCAAATTATAAACTAATCCGAGACGTTTAACGTTTAAAAAAATATTGTATCGACATTACATTGCCTTCAAACAAACAAGTTTGGATCATTTGAAAATAAATGTTGCGGCGTAGCCTGACCATTCTTCGCGAATGGCATCCATGTCTTCATCCCTGTAATAATCGGTTCCTCCCCCAACCTGAGACGACAATAAAATTAATACATTAATCGAGGCCGGTCAATTATTTTACACTGGTGTACGTGGTTGTGAGTGGAGGAGAGAGAAAATATTTGGTGGAAACACTATTCCACCCTAAATATGAAAAGCTACTGATCACCCTATATATATTTTAATATTTTTGTAAGTAGTTGTGAGTGATGAGAGAAAATGTAATGATATAAAAGTATGATTATTTTAATAAGGAGAGAGAAAATTTAGGGTTGAAGTAGTGATTTTTAGTGTAATTTAATGGAGGAGATTTGATGGATGGGTTGTGAATGCCGTGACACCTTATATGTTTGTTGATGGTTATCGTTGTTATGTTGTTTTAACGATGACTATTCTCGCTTTTGATGGCCTTATCCTTCAAAGACTAAATCCAAATTTTATCTCCTCTTAACGGTGTTGTTTAAAGTTTGTCCAAACATTGCTTTCCCGCAAAGCTGAAAGTTTTTCAAATGATGGTGACACGGAGTTCGTAAGTGTTTTAAAGACGACGATACCTTTCACTGACTATATATACTCCACAAATTTGTTTTTTCAAAAAACTCCATTAAAAATACGTATTACATCGGTATAAATAACCAACAAAACATTGAAAAAATACGTATTTCATCACATTAAATTTGATCTTCAAAACCCTCCATTAAAAAAATGTATTACACCTGTCTAAATAAACCAACAAAACAATTATAAATAAATTAGCATTAACTAACTAAGACGTGCCACCATCGGTCACAATAGTAGTGTGTATAAAACTTAAAATTACATATAAAAATCACTGAGATAGGCTAACGTACAAAGTTTCTTAACATACAAAGTGTAAGAAGCATTCTCAGCCATTAGATTTATGCGGTGGCAAGATGGTAATTAACAATCCTAATCATATTTGGGTTAATCTAACCAAGGGTAAATTAGGAAAAACACGTTTAAATTTCTGTGAAATCATAACAACAGACATAATCGATGCAAAAATTTTCAACGATTGAACCTGATTTTTCATCGTTTTCAACTCGATTAAACGTTCAGAATGATTAAACAATCAAAAACATTCGATTACAAACAAAATCAAAACGTATTTGCAAAAATAGAAAAAAACAGAGTATGATAATTCAATCGATAAAATTAGTCGAATCATATTCAAAAATCACTACCAACGCATGTATTATTCATAGAAACGAACGATGTTGATAATAGAAGAAGAATTAAAGAAAAAAAATGGCTTTCAAAAAAGTTTCAGACGATGAAGATCAGAAACTGTTAAACAGAAAATCATAAAACGCACTTGGTTGTTTTATAAAACGCATTTGGTTTTTTAAACAACATTTAAACTGGTTTTTACAAAACACACTTGGTTTTTTTATAAAACTCACTTGGTTTTTGTAAAACGCATTTGGTTTTTGTAAAACGCATTTGGTTTTTTTATAAAACGCATTTGGTTTTTTTAAACACTATTTAAACTGGTTTTTACAAAACACACTTGGTTTTTTATAAAACGCACTTGGTTTTTTGTAAAACGCATTTGGTTTTTGTAAAACGCATTTGGTTTTTTTATAAAACGCATTTGGTTTTTTAAACACTATTTAAACTGGTTTTTACAAAACACACTTGGTTTTTTATAAAACGCACTTGGTTTTTGTAAAACGCACTTGGTTTTTGTAAAACGTGGTTTTTGTAAAACGCACTTGTTTTTTGTAAAACGCACTTGGTTTTTGTAAAACGCACTTGGAATTTGTAAAACGCACTTGGTTTTTGTAAAACGTGGTTTTTGTAAAACGCACTTGGTTTTGTAAACCGCATTTAGTATAATTAGAACTCACCTTTTCCTCACTTTTTTCCCTATTTTCCTTTGTTTTTCTCCAACAAACAAACAAGTATATTCACACACAGTTGGGGTACGGTTTTTATGGATTGTTGTTTTTTTGTCTTTTTTTCTTCTTTTTCCTTTGTTTTGTGATTAGCCAGAGATACAGAGATGTTGGCTTGGTTGTCTTCTCCGAAGATAGAGGGAAGTGACTAGATCTGAGCTACGATTGAGGTCGGGTTCGGTTCCGATTACGAAAAAAAGAGAATAAAAAAGGTAAAAAGGTGGGGTTGGAAGGTGATGATGAGAAGTATAAACCATCTATATTGATGAGGGATCGAGCACTTCTAGTGGATCAGATGATGAAGATGAAGATAAAGTTTGTGAGAAGGGTGGTTAGTTCAGATCTACCACAAAAAGGAAGGAATGAAGGGTGTTTTGATTTAGGTATAGTTAACCATGGTTTACACGTGTCAATATGTGGTGGCTTCCTACATTTCTCACATTAAAAAACTTTATACCCTATACTTTCTCAAAATCACAATATATAGTAAAGAAAACAACCTATCAAATAAATTGTAGCCTAAAAAAGTGTAGTCTCATACAGTCATGCTGAATACTTTTTTTTTGAACGGCCAACGAATCAATTTCCGAGCACTCTCGGGCACCCTTTTGGTGAATCAGGTACTCGAGAGTACCCGGGCCACCAATTCCCGGGAAAACCCGACCACTCACCCGCCTGAAAGCACGACAGTGAAATAATCGGTAAAACCGGTCGGGATCAGGACTCGAACCCAAGCCAATGGCTGGGTCATCCCTCATTTCTCTTTCACCATGTCCTCCAAATGTAGCTAGTGGGAATTGAACCCAAGCCTTCTATATGAAACTTTAGGCCCTCAACCAACTATGCTACAAGTGTTGGACAGTCATGCTGAATACTGACCAAGTAAATCACTCACTCTTCTTTGTATTCTTAACTCTTATTCAATTTCCTATTAAATACCGACAATACATATAACAAACATACTCATAAATGCATCGAAACTCAGACGTAAACCTTTTACAAAATTTAGAAACAAACCTTTTAAGTGAGGTTAAACAAGTCCCACTCTAACACCGATCCATCAATGCAGGATGAAAACAATCTACCCGAACCACACAATACTAACGACGATACTCTCATATTCCCATCACCCTCTATCATCTGCATTCAAATTCACATTTATTTTCAATTCAAATGAACAGATCCTTTGAACAACACTCTATTTTTTATGCTATTTTTAAACAGATCTCAAAATGATACTCTTACACCAGTGTAAAATGACAAAATGATACTCTTACACCAGTGTAAAATGACAAAATGATACTCTTACAATGATCTCAAAATTACAAACCTCATAAAAATGCTGTAATCATCCCAACACATGCACGACCCAGTAAAACACCCTATTTACATAAGTGTAACAAGCTTTTACATGGGTGTAAAAAAATAAAACACTACAAACATCAAGGCGCTCGGCGTTAACGTAATATTTTTTAGGATAGGTATAATATAATATTTTTTTAGGACAGGTTTATGTGATCGCCTACCAAAAATTATAACATAAATTAACATCACATACATAGGAGGCGCTAGGCTTTAATGTAATATTTTTTTTAGGATAGGTTTATGTGATCGCCTACCAAAAATTTTGGATATAGATAACCTAATATATACAGTTTTCTACACGTCATATTTTTTCTTCTTTTACGAACAAGACACCTCATAAACAATTACACAACGTATATTTTGTATGAATCATTAAAAATCCAACATTTCAAAACATATATTTATCTTGAGTTAAAACATGTCTACCTTGAAAAAGCTTGGTTCTATATCAAATCTGTTACTCTTATAGAAGAGAATTGCAAATACATGATGCAAATTTCAAAGAAGCATTTAAGTAATCCATGGTTTTGGTCCAAATAACTTGTATCACACATAATACCCTTGTATCGTCTCTAAAAATAAGTAAGATTTTATGATTCTATGATTTTTTTAAAAACAATTGCATTTGCAAAAGGAAGTTTGTAGTATTAAAAGATTTAATTTTTAAAGAGTAAAGTGAATATAGGACAGAGATGATCAATCTTAGTTTTCAACTCATAGAATAAAAACACACATAAAGTTACTCACATTTTCTCGTAACCGACTAATCCTAGTTAACCACTACATTTTAACAGTCATGATCCTTAAACTAAATCAAATCAAGATCCTAAACTGCTACAAATACAAAACTGCACCGGAACGACAAAACCACACATCTAACTTCTAATCAAACTGAAACGAATACCAATAGTTACTAATAATCATTTTCAAAAAAACTGATATAATAATAATAATAATAATAATAATAATAATAATAATAATAATAATAATAATGAAATCATCATCTTACCATCATCGATCATCTACAGACAAAACCATACGCTTTGACCCCAGACAAACCACCCTCATTTCAAAACCACCCCCTGTTCATCTTCAAAAAGCATATCTGGCCTGTTCATCCCCTGTTAATTTTATGATTATTCATTATCCATTCGAACCAGGTTGGAATGGAACAAGATCTGGCCGGAATGGAACCATGCCTCTGTTCTTTTTATCGCGATCAAACCAAGCAAAACAGGTTTGTTTCTCTCAATTATTTCGTGTTTCTAGGTCGAATTCTAGTGGATAACAAAGCCCCCCATGATTAATCGAACAATAGTTATCAGTTTAATCGATTATTGAAGTGGTTTGTGGGTTAGGACGAGAGAGATGTTCTTGATGGTTTGAATGTGTGAGAGAGAGAGGACGAGAGAGAAGAAGAGAGAGAGAGAATGGATCAGGATGTAAAGAGAAGAGAGAGAAGATAGCTATTAATATTATATTATTATTATCATTATTATTATTATTATTATTATTATTTAATGGGAGTAATCATTTCAGTTTTGGAAATTACTAAAATACCCATAAATAATAGTGTACAATGACTTTGTTAACCCTCAATAAAATAATACAAAAAATTACAAAAGTATAGGTGTGTCACTTGGTAATTGATTCAGATGAGTTCTCAAGTTCTCGCAACTCAAGTGAGTTCTTGTTAGGACAAAGAGGATTGGTGAAACCACTTTTGGAAACCTTAGTCTAATTCACTTCTGTCATTTTGGCTAAGTATAGAAGTACTGAAGAGAAGACAAGAAACTGCTGAAGAGAAGATATGAGAAGTGCTGAAGAAGAAACTTCATTAGAAGTTCTGAAGTCCAAACCAGACAAGTTCACTTCAGAAGTACTGAAGACAAACTACTCATCAGTAGTTTGTCATTCATCAGCACTTAGCATCAGATATTTTCCACCGCCTTTTGTATCAGTAGTTTATTGTTTATTATTACTTTTAGCTGTAATTGTTAGTTTCAATGTTGCAACTTGTGCAACTTGTTTCTGATGTTTCTGTACTTGCTTTATGGGCAAGATACATGTATGTAAACGTCTATAAATAGGAGGCTTCAACCTTCTATTTTAGAAATTGATTTTAATAGAAAAATCCTTTAAACACTTTCACTGTTCTATTCCATTTCAGTATTTATTGTGAATCTGTCTAAGTATCTAATTCTCATTTACTGCTTAGATTCATAATAAATACTTGTCATTATTAGTTTCAATCATCAAGGGGGAGTAATAACTCCTCTTAAGTATAAAAAGTGTTGCTTTAACTTATACATTCCGCTGTGCTTACAATCTGATATACAAGAGCTTTCTAAACACTTAAGTGTCAAAGATAGCAAGTTCTTACTTAAACAAAGAGCATACTGATCCAACAATTGGTATCAGAGCATTGGTTTATCTGATCACATATCAATCTAACAAATTGAGAATCAGACACAAAGCTCTTATTGATACTCAATAAAAGATCAAAAGTTCACTTTTTATCAACATCCATCACTTAAAAGAGTCATCTGACAAATCAATACTCTTTAAAATGGATCCACATAATACTGGTTCTGCTACTAAACCTGCCATGCTTGTAAGAAATGAATACAACATATGGCAAAAGAGAATGGCACATACCTTGTCACAGACCAACACAAGTTGTTGGAGATCCGTGATATATGGTCCTCACAAACCAGTAAACATAAATCTTGAAACTAAAGTTGAGGTTCCTAAAGAACCAAAAGACTATACAGATGATGATTTCCTAAAACTTGAGCTAGATGCAAAAGCATTCTCTATGTTGGCAATGGCTCTCCCAAATGAGATATACTCTGGCCTTTTACATTGTCAAAGTGCCAAAGAACTCTGGGATTGTCTTAAAGAACAGTTTGGAGGAACTGAAGAGGTGATTGCCAACACCAGAGAGATTTTAGCTCAACAATATGAGACATTTGCTCACATTAATGGGGAAACTTTAACTCAACAATTTGAAAGATTCTCCTCATTAATATCTGAGCTAAAGTTAAATGGTCAGACCTATACAACAGTATCTATGCTACATAGATTTTAAGGTCTTTACCAGACAAATGGGAAACATACCCCATTGTTTTAAGATCCTCACCAGATTTTAGCTCCCTCACTCTTACAAAACTCCATGGGAGATTACTTACTTTTGAGAGAGAAATTGATCAAAAGAAGAAATTGCAATCATCTGGTAAAACTGCTGATGACTACCTACCAGGTAGTACAGCACTTTTGGGACAAGACTCACCAACTTGTTCCTATGGATCTTATGACAACATTGACATAACAACTGGGATCTCATCAGAAAGATCTTTCCCAGGTTATGACAATGATGACCAAAGTAAAACTGCTGATAATCTATGTTTTATCATGGATGATTTGAAAAACTTTAGCAGTGATGACTTAGAAGAAATGGACATTTTACATCAACTGGCCATGCTAATCATTAAAACTAACAAGTTTTATAAAAGGTCAGGAAGGAAATTTCCAGGATTGACCAGTAATACAAAAATTGGTTTTGACAAATCTAAACTGAGATGTCACAAGTGTCAGAAGTTGGGACACTTTTCTAGAGAGTGTAGAAACTCTAGCTTCAACCAATCACAATCTGGAAATAACTTTAACCCCAATTATAACAGGAATAATGGAACTCAAGGGAGTGCTCATTTTGTACAGGCACAAGCTCCTCAACAGCAATACATGCCACAAGTACAATATGTTCAAATACCTGCTCAACAGATGTAGAGCCAACAATCAATCCCTCCCTTTCCAGCTGCTCAACAAACTCCACAGCCTCAACAACCCTCTCAACAAAGTCTTTTCACCTCAGGGTATGTTGACTGGAGCAGTCTTCCTTTTGACACCACAGAGTGCAATCCTGATGCAGACAACAAGATGTTTGACATCAACTGGGGAGAACCAGACAATGGCAGAAAGAACTTTGCCTTAATGGCATTTGAAGGCTGTACTTCAAAATCTGCATTGTCACAGGTATCAAAAGAGTCTTTGACAAAACTTTGCTCAAATTCTTGCAAAGAATCTTTTGCTCTTATAAGAGAGACAAATGTGCACTTACAAGGAAAAGCCAATGATTTAGAAAGAAAATACACTCAGATGAAGTGTGATTTAGAGAGAAAACTTACTGCTAAAACAAAAGAAGCCTCTAAATTAACTAACTCAGCTATTGAAACCCAAGCACAAATTAAAATGATGATAGAAGATCTTGGAAATGTCAGAAAAGAGCTTGCTGACACCAAGATCAGTTGTGAAAAATGGGTAGATTCTTGTAAGGGGTACCAGCTATTGCTAAACAAACAGAGTGCTTCAAATGTTAAGTTTGGCATAGGGTACCATCATGTTGAAACACCAACTGATTTCTCTCCCAAAACTACTGAAGATGGGAGAAAAATTGTTTCAAATGAAACTTCTGAAGGGAAAGACTGCACATCTTTCCATGAAAACTTTCTAAACAGAAATCCTGGTATTTTCAAAGAAAGTACTTCAGAAGTATTAACAAAATCTGACAACAAGCCATCAGTAGTTTCATCTACATCAGGAGTTGAGACCCTGAAAACTACTGATGAGCAAAATCTTTACACTAATGTCAGAAATTTGCCTTTAGATCAAAAACAAAAGGCAAAAGAGTGTGAAATTTGTGGTCTGTTCAACCACAAAACAGAGTTTTGTAGATACAGAAAAGGAATTCAGTTCAATCATAAAATTAAACAACAGGTTGTAGGAAATCAAATCAGAAATGATTATGAAAGAACCTTTAATCCCAAGAAACAACAACCTGAAAACACCTTTTCTCAGAAAAAGATAAAATCTCAACTAAAATCTTTTTCTCAAAATTCTTTGTCAGTAGTTAGACCTGAATCATCAGCAGTTTCACAAACTGCTGAGATTCAAAAACTAATGAACTTGGTACAACTACTGATGACCAAGGTTGATGGTGGTCCTGAAAAGGATACCACCATGGTTCTTAATGAAAAATCCATTGCCAAAAAGACATGGATTTCTTAACCTGGTCAAGAACAAACTGTAACTGTTCTCAAGAGCAAACCCAAAGCCAAACAGGCTTGGGTTCCTAAATCTAACTAATTTGTTATTGTGTGCAGAGAGTTTCCAGGGGCTTAAACAGCATATGGTATGTTGATAGTGGAGGCTCTATGCACATGACTGGATGCAGATACCTGATAAACAATTTTATCAGCCAAAGAGAAGGATCTGTATCCTTTGGGAACAATGCTAAGGGATATGTGCTAGGACATGGCAATGTCTCCTCTGGCAAAATACAGTTTGACAAGGTCAATCTGGTTGAAAACCTTGAATACAACTTGCTGAGTGTGTCACAAATGTGTGATAAAGGATATTGTGAGCGTTGGATTTTATCTAAAACAGGATTCTACAATCATACAAGTCACAAATCTAGGTGCGGAAACCCTAGATCTGAACAAATTGATAAGATGCTAATCACGACACAATCAAGATCATTTTCAATATCATTTTCATAGATTAACTTTCAATCAATAAGCATTTACACTGTTTATGTTAATCTAGAAACATAAAGACACTTTCTCAAAAACACTCCTAAACCTGAACTGAACCTGGACACAAATGATAACTCTCTTACATAATCAAAAACTCAAAAACTATATATAGCCTCTGCACATTCGCCCCTTACGGATGGTCGAATGTGGGCATTTTCCACATTCGCCCACTGCAAGTGGTCGAATGTGTCTTCATTCTAAGTCCAATCTACCTTCGTCCACTTCAGTTCTACCTTCGCCCAGTTCTATTTCACCTTCGCCCAGATAATCTACCTTCGCCCATCTTGAATCACCTTCGGCTATCTACTAACATGTGTTAATCAAGTATATCCAATCCTTAGTCGCAAAATGCATCAACAAACTCCCCCTCGACTATTGATTGGATAGTTTTCTTTGATAGTCCATCGTCCTGTTCATCAGCTTGATTCTGAGCTGCTTCTTCTGCTCATCAGTCATTGGCGGCTCGAATGTTTTCTTCACAGGCTTTGACACATTGGCGATCTTCACAGTCTTGCCAAGTTTACCCTCCAAGTTGCTTCCAGCGTTTATGTCATATGCAAAACAAACTCCCACAACTTGAGTGTACTTCCTCGCCTGAGCAAAGTCATTCGGTTCATAGTAGATCGGATTAAAGAACAACATGATGATGTCTTCAAAAGTGCAGTTTATCAGCCACATAGGATCAAATACATGAACATGCTTGTATTTGTCCTTTCCATCCCTCAACACAATCACTGCTTCTGCCTTCCTCCAATCGTAATACCAGAATATGAAATCAGCACTGAAATGCTGTGGCATTGGCATCAATGGTATCTTTCTCATCACATTTGGTGCTTTGTATATCAAAGTCACACGCTTCATGTTGGTTTGAGGATCAATATCCCTATGCTCTTTTCTTCTGGGATATTGAGGCTGAAATCTCTTCCATCGTGTACGACTTTCCCAAACCAACTTGTCTGCGCACCAACCGACATGCGATCCATTTACCTCGGCACTTGACATTGGGAATCTGCATAAATCTCTCACCGCCCAGTACGGTAGAGTAAGCAAATCACAGAATCTGTTGAAATACAGAATTCCGGTTTCCCATTTCGCTGCAATACACTTCAGTCTGCCCAGATAAGTCCACCCGAGAGCTCTGCCTTTGAACTTGGCATTATGAAATCGATAAAAGTTACCTTGAGCTTCAGGTTTAGGTCGGTTCTCATCCATCTCCTTCAACTTCTTCATATAATTCTTCAACTCATCAGACTGGTTAGAAGAATCTTTCTTTTCATCTCCAAACACCTTCTCAACAAACTCTTCGCTTCTTCTCTTCGCTTTTTGTTTCGCTGACTTGTTTGGTATCTCTGTGAAGTCAGGAAATACTTCATTCTCATCTTCTTTTCTGAAATACTGGGGAAACTCCTCATGAGTAATATCTTCAATCTCAACTTCATTGTTTTCTGGAGTATGCACATCATCTGAATGACTTCCCATATCCTTTTCAGGAATATCAGGAATCGATTCATCCATCATAAACTCCTCAAACGTCTTACCTACCTTCTGTGCGAGACCATCTAATATTTCTTTCGCCACAGATGCAGGTAGTTCCCCTTCTTCAAGATCTGGATCTTCATATTCCAGCTCATATCTCAGATCATCAGTCTGGAATATTTCAGCGAAGCATCCAGTGAACTCAATGGTCCACTCCCTCTTCTCCAACATATTCTTGTATATCAGTTTAGCATCATCAGAAAGAGATCTCACCTTTTCGTTCCAAAAGATACTTTCATCCGAATCTACATTCCCTCCTTTCTTCTTGGAACTCGATTCTCCAGTATCTTTCTTCTTCTGTGATGTTCTCTTCTCATAACTATACTTAGAAGTATCATCTCCTCCTTCATGATCACTTCCACTGCTAAACTCATCACCTTTCTTCTTCCCTGTACCCTCAGCACCATCATCATCATCATCATTGTCATTATCATCATCATTGTTGTCATCATCACTTTTATCCGAACCATCATCATCGTCTTCATCATCATCCTCTTTCTCAGATTCAGAATACTCATAATCAACTTTTTGTTCAT
Organism: Ambrosia trifida; assembly: GCA_028751855.1. Classification (NCBI taxonomy): domain Eukaryota; kingdom Viridiplantae; phylum Streptophyta; class Magnoliopsida; order Asterales; family Asteraceae; genus Ambrosia; species Ambrosia trifida. The sequence goes on along the minus strand of CM054122.1, from coordinate 213,357,302 downwards.
CTTCTTCTTCATCTTCTTCACCCTCTTTCAATTGGGGTGCTCTGCTATACAACTCTTCAATCAAACCACACAGGCGTTTGTTTTCCTTCTTCAATTCTTTGTTGTCAGCCTTAATCAGTTTGATTTTGTTCTTGTTTCTATCACATCTCCTCTCAAGCTTCTCATTCTTAGCTTCTAACATCTGAATCTTTTCATTTATCTCATCCTGATTCGATTTTGAAGCAACTACAATCTGGAGCATCTTCTCCTCATTCTGCTTGAATTTAGTGATTTCAGCTTGTTGAGCAATCAGCATTTTCATCATGTCCTCCATCTTCTTATTGACTTGTTTCATAACATCGTCATCAACAGTCATTTTCTTTGACTTTGATCTGGAGGGCTCAACTTCAACAGCTTTCTCCTTTTGAGGCTTCCTAAACATATCGAGCACTTTATCCATATCGATATTAAACTGATCGATTGGTAAAGTCTCTGCCTCCTTTCCTTTCTTCTGCTTCTTAGCAACTGGTGAAGATAACTTGGAAGGTGTTCCAGCATCAGGCAATCTCTTACCCTTCAACAACTGAGCCAACTCCTTCTCTCTCAGTTCTTTCACACTAGACTTCTTTGCCATAGTCTTTTGTTTCTTTGTCTTCTTTGGCAAATTCACAACAACTGTGTCTCCAACACTCAACTCAGCTAAATCAACTCCCAAACCTTCATCTTCAACTGATTTCCTTCTTCTCTCAGACTCTTCAATCGACTGATTCAATAATTCAGACTCACCAACCATAGTGGCCTTACGTTTGGTGGTCCTCACGTTCTCGTCATCAGAATCCCACTGTTCATCGACCTCAGTCTCTTCCGAATCCACAGACTCTTCATCCACCAAACCCGAACCTTTCTTTGCAGTCGATTTCTTTCTAGCAGCCTGTTGCTTTGTGCTCCCCTGATCAATAGCCTTTCCTTTGCCCTTCCCTTTGGCTCCAGGATTGACTACTTGACGCTTCCGCTTAGTGCTTGAATCAGCATACACTAAGGGATCGTCGTTGTCTGAGTCACTATCATCATGTCTTGCTTTGTTCTTGCCTGGATCAGTGTAATCCGGACGAGCCAAAGCTCCAAACAATCTCCTGTTAGGTGGTTTCTCATTATCAGCTACACCCTTATAACCTTTCATCCTCATCAAGGTTCTAATATTCATGTGATCTTGGCCTAGAATCATTGTCGGATCCTTCTTCAGCATTGGATACTTGTAATCAAAGATCATCATTAGAAACCTTGGATACAACATGAACTTCTTAAACTTTATACCCTTCAGCATCTCCAACATGTGGTCAAGTATCATCCCAGACACATTAAATGGTTTGTTGAGTGTCAACGCAACCATTAATGAACTCAAACTCTTCCTCATCACGTCATAGCCACCACTAACACATCCAAAGACATGGATCAGAACATGTGCAAAGTACTTGTACTGCACTCCCAGCTTCCCTTTATACATCGATCCGTCAGTGATAGGACCTTTGTATTTCATCCTTAAGAAGCACGCCTTCTGTTCTGTCCAAGATAACTCCCTGGGATCCTCTCTATCTTCGAACTTAATCTGTAAAGCTTCCCGAATGTCGGCTTCAGTCAAGAACATATCTATCTCCTGAATCTTGCTCTTGATGATAGTTTGATTATCCCAGTAGTCATACTTAGCGTTCTGGTAAAAATCTTCTATTATGTCTTTGTAAATGATGGTTGGTGTGGCTAGAGCATGTACAATCCTGCTCCTCTTCAGAAATTCAATAATGCCAGTAAATTCCGTGTTCTTCTCCACGTCTCCTAGATACGCGCAGCAATTGTGCGATCTTTCGAAAGGCCAACTGCTCGGTGTAGATGTTTCAGCTACGGGGACTGAATCTTGAACAGCTATCTCTGCTGGAGTCTCAACATTCACTGCTGGAGTGTCAATATTCTCTGGTTGTTCAGCCATCTGCACACAAAAATCAATAAAACGCGTCAAAACACAAAAACGACAAAAATACAAAAATTTTGGTCAAAACATCTGCACATTCGCCCGTTTAAAAATGGCCGAATGTGGAAATTATTGGTCGAATGTGAAAATGTATGGACGAAGGTGAATATAATCTTGATAAAAGTCACATTCGTCCGAAATGAAGGTACATTCGTCCAATCATCCTCACCTTCGCCCGGTTTTGCCAACCGAAGGTGGAAAGTTTTTCCCCAAAAATTCAAAATTTTGCCATGTTTAGTTTTAACATGTATTTTTGATTCTAATGTATACTAACATGTCCGACTAACACTCGTTTATAACCAATTTTATCAAAACATCATTTTACATCGGTTTTCAAATGGAATTAGGGTTCATCGTGTTCAATCTATCAAAATTATCATCTAAACACGTTTATATCCTAATTCCTTCCATCATCTCCCCCTAAAACCTATGTGAAATGATCGGCAATCAAAATCAAATATCAAACAACATCAAAAATCCCCAGATTTGAAACCCTAGGTCGTGATCTTAAAACAATCAATTCAGAACTGTTTTGTTGTCCATTACCTGCAACAGTAGGCTTAAAATGATCAGAAATAGCAAGGGAATGAAATGCACAATCACAGAAAATAAGAGCAACAAGGTCTGGTACTTAAGAAATTTTGAAAAAAATTTTCGAATGAGAGACTCGAATGTGACAGGTATATATATAGGGTGCCACCTTCGACCGGTCAGGATGGACGAATGTGGGTAAAAATCACATTCGCCCCAATTTAATGGCACGAATGTGAAGTTGGTCCACCTTCGCCCCTAATGAAAGACCCGAAGGTGAATCTGAATACCCGGAAGTAGAAATGCCACCCGGAAGTGAAAATAACCACATTCGCCCGTTTTCACAATGGTCGAAGGTGATGATTTTTCCACATTCGACCCATTTAAGGGGCGAATGTGAAATGGAAAAATCTGAAAATTTCGCCAAATCACGAATTCGAATCCCGTTTAACATTTTTCAATCCGTTAAGCTTCCAAAACTCAAATTTTCACATTTTGAATGTCACAAAGTCCAGATGGTGTTATCAAATCTCAGAAATTGACCATCAAGCATCCCCGGATATCAAAAATAAATCAGAAATGCAAATCTTTTGGATTTTCTGAAATTTATATCAAAACACACCTAAAATCTTTTTGGATTTTGTAACTTTTTGACAATAAAAGTAAAATGCAACAAAGTAAAATGCATTAAAGTAAATGAAAACAGTAAACATTTTGTTATTTCCGGTAAGAGGATCATATCAGTTTTCTGAGAAATCTGAACACAGCGTTGATCTGGTTCAATATTATCATTAGAAACAATATGTGACACGGCAATTGCTGATATTGTTGTCCACATAAGCTCACATGCAGACAATTACGCAATGCTTTAAAATGATACGAATTAAATGTATTAGACTAACACATTGTGGTTCCCACACACACGACATACTCCCGTATCAAGAAGTAATCTGCACAAAGACTCATTGTAAAGCGTGATTATGCTTTCGTCGTCTGTAATTGTACAAGATATAATGCATAGAGGTATACAGGTCAGCAAATTAATGCAGCAAAGTAACATATGCACCATACCAGGTTGAGGACTGATATTAATCATGATTTGCATCAATGATCAATACGATATTATAGATAATCTTTGATCATCATATAACATGGAAAGTTCCTCAATTCGGTAACTTTAGGTTTTGGCATAAAGCTCTTTTATAAAGACATCCTGTCTGATCTAGGTCCGTAATGACTTACAGCAGAAGATCAGATAGGCTATCCCCAGACAACTAATAACATAACGACCCTAAACCTCCGAGTTTTGTACAAACACCCTATCAAACGAAATTACGGTACTAAGACCATATGCCCATGAGGTGTTCATCCACAAACGCGTAGTTTATTATGTTTGTATCACTAATGCACGCAATATAAAGTCTACGAAGCCTATCAGCATATCACACGTAATCAACATACGTCTCATTAAAACTATACAATTCTTTAGCCTGTGTCAGATCCCCACTGATGTACTATCATTTCCTCTTTTTATCCAGGAAATCATTTTGGGTTTTTCTAATTTTTAGGTATTTTGAAAATTTTTCAATGTTTTTGGTTTTTCTGATAAAATGACTCCCCCTAAAATAAAGAACATATTTTTGGTTTTTTAATTTTTCTGAAAAACAAAACAAAACAAAATTTGAAAGAAACAATCCACTTGAAAGCATCAACTTCTTTGAGGATTAAACAACCCCCTCGAAAGCATCAACTTCTTTGAGGATTATGATAGTAAAGAGAAATTCCCAATTAGCAAAGAGAAATTCCCAATTAGCAAAAATTTAAATCTAAAACTAAAAACTAAAAATGATAAACCGAGGAGCCGATTAGTCCTGTTTTTCCTTTATATTGTTTACTTTCAAAAGATATTCAAAGCGGGATCTGTCAAAAGCTTTTGTAAACAAATCTGCACGTTGGTAGTCAGTATGGATTTTGACCATGTCAATCAATTCCTTAGCATAACAATCACGGATAAAATGATATTTAATCCGGATATGTTTAGCTTTAGAATGATTTTCAGTATTTTTAGTTAAAGCAATTGCGGCTTCGTTGTCACAGTGTATAGGGGTTTTAAGAAACTGCAAACCGTAATCGACCATCTGTTGTTGGATCCAGAGCACTTGTGAACAGCAACTCGAGGCTGAAATGTACTCGGCTTCACATGTAGACAGTGCGACGGAAGTCTGTTTCTTGCATTGCCAGGTAATTAACCTGCTCCCTAAAAACTGGCAACCGGCTGTTGTTGATTTGCTGTCTTTGTCACAGCCGCCCCAATCTGCATCACTAAAAGCAATAAAATCAAAATCATCATCATTAGGGTACCAAAGTCCTTTTGATGGACAACCCTTCAGATATCGAAGGATACGCTTGACCGCCGTCAGATGACTTTGTTTCGGCTTCGATTGGTAACGCGCACAGAGACATGTTGCATACATAATATCTGGTCGAGACGCTGTCAAATACATCAGAGATCCGATGATTGCTCTGTATGTAAATGGGTCTGTCAGCTCCCCCTTAGCGTCTACTCCAATCCCGTGATTGGGTTGTATCGGGGTATCCATCGGCTTAGAGTCCTCCATCTGGAATCGGCTCAAGATGTCGGCAACATATTTCGTCTGGTGAATGAAGATCCCGTCGGGTCTTTGATCCACCTGTAAGCCGAGGAAAAACTGCATTTCTCCCATAGCGCTCATTTCGAACTTCTCCTGCATAACAGTTTCAAATTCCCTGCACAAGAGTTCGTTAGTTGAACCAAATATAATATCATCAACGTAAATCTGTACTAGAAGCAAGTCATCTCCCGTCTTCTTCGTAAAGAGGGTGCAATCGACGAGGCCGCGCTTGAATCCTTTGGAGATGAGGTATGTACTTAGCTCCTCGTACCACTGTCTTGGAGCCTGGTGCAAACCATATAAAGCTTTGTTCAGCACGTAGACCTTGTCCCGGTGGATTGGGTCCTCAAAGCCCGGTGGTTGCCCGACATAAACCTCCTCCTTGACTTTACCATACAGAAATGCGCTCTTGACGTCCATTTGATAGACTTTGAATTTCTTATACGAAGCAAACGCAAGGAACATCCGAATAGCTTCCATTCGTGCTACAGGTGCATAGATTTCGTTGTAATCAATTCCTTCAATCTGATGGAAACCCTGCACAACCAATCTGGCTTTGTTCCTTACAATAACTCCACGGTCATCCTTCTTGCACTTAAACACCCACTTAGTGCCAATTTTCTTTCGTCCCGGCGGCAAATCTGTGAGCGTCCAGACTCCCAATTTCTGGAATTGTAATAACTCTTCCTGCATTGCCTCAACCCAGGCATCTTCTTGCAAAGCGTCTTTGTATGTCCTTGGCTCTACCTGGGACACATAACATGCAAACGACCAATCATTTTGGTCACCAGATTTCTGAATTTTGGCATACAATGCTAAAGCACCAAAACTCTCTGGCGTATTAACGCTTTTAAGCTGCCCTCTTGTCATCACTCCACTACCAGGATCTCCGATCACTTGCTCCAGCGGGTGAATACGATGAATCCGAGATTCCGGATTAACAGGTACAATCACTCCCGTCTGAGCAGTCAAGTTCTCTGTAGCATCCTGATCATTACCCGTGTTAGATGATGAAGCAACATCTGGATTTGGAGTTGGGTTCACAGTTTGCTCTTCTAAATCTTCTGCATTTTCAAGAACAGCTTCTTCAAATCGTTCATCTTCAGATTCTGAAGTGTCTAATGAAGTTGAAGCTTCTTGAAACAATTCTTTTTCTTGAGTAGGAGCACTGGTATCACTAGAAGCTGGTGGGGGGTTTACGGTGATTGGACGCATCAGCGGTGAAGTTGCCGCGTTTTCACACTCGTAAAGTAATCTGATCACAGCTTCTTCAACCAGGCTATCTAGGTTGAATGACTCAAAGAAATCTTTGTAATCAAACATCCAATCAGGGCCCGTGCCTTGCAAATTTTGAGTGTAACGTTGAACTTCCACGTTTGCCCAATCCTCCACTTGACGAGTTCGCTTGTTGAATACCCGTTTGAGCGGGGTTGCATATCCAACAAAATAGCCCTCCTCAGCTTTAGGACTAAACTTCTCGCTTGGATTCAACATCGTACATGGCGCCCCAAATGGTTCTAGATACTCTAAATTGGGCTTTCGTCGGTGTAACAGCTCATAAGACGTTTTTCCAAACTTCTTCACTGTCAAAACCCGATTTAATGTATAGTTTGCTGCATAAATCACCTCGTTCCAGAACATTACTGGAAGATTTGAGTCAGCGAGCATCGTTCTTGCAGCCTCAATCAGAGTCCTATTCTTTCTTTCAGCAACACCGTTCTGTTGCGGGGTATACGGAGCTGAATATTCATGATGTATCCCTTTGCTTTCACAAAGTTCATCCATCTTTGCATTTTTAAACTCCGTCCCGTTGTCACTCCTGATTCTTTTGATCTTCAAATTGTAAATATTCTCCAGCCGAGTGAACAGAACTTGTAAGTTGGTAAAGGTGTCGCTTTTGTTCTTCAAACACATCACCCATGAGAATCGTGAATAGTCATCAGTGACGACTAAACAATAAAGCTCTCCAAGATGACTTTTGCGCTTGACTGGTCCAAAAAGGTCCATGTGCAATCGCTCAAGCGGCATCTCAACAGAGTTAACCTTCTTCACCTTATGGGATTGTCTGTGTTGTTTTCCTTTCATGCAGCTCACACACTTGCCGTTCAGATGGAAATGTTTCACGTTTACTCCATCGACAAGTCCATTTCTCACTAACTGATTCATTTTCCTCAAATGAATGTGCCCCATTCTTCGGTGCCACATTATAGATTCTTTTTCGGTCGCCTTGGATAAAAAGCATGTTATCTGTCCCTGTGGTGTCATTGCCTTGGACATATCAAGAATGTAAAGATTGTTGACTCGAGGTGCCATCAACATAACCCACTCCTTTGGAATCTTGAAGCCCGGTTTGAGGATGTAGCAGGATTTGTCATCAAAATGCACAGAAAATTGTTTATCGCATATTTGACTGACGCTCAACAGATTATAGTCTATCTGCTTGACATAAGATATCCGCTCGAAAGTCACAATCCCGTTACTCACGCTTCCTTCCATCGTTATATAACCTCCTTTATTTCCCGCGAACGCAACATATCCTCCATTAATATTCTTCACATCGAACAGCAACGCCAAATCCCCCGTCATGTGGCCTGAAGCTCCACTATCAACAATCCAGAGACTGCTAATAGGGCCAACTGAAGCTCCCTGCACACAAAAAGTAGACAATTAGTTCTTTCGGGGGACCCAAGCCTGAGTCTTGGGCCTTTGAACTTTGGCTTTCAAAGAATCATTCTCAATGACTTTATCAACAACTTTTTGTTTTGAATCAACCGTTTTCTGATTTTTCAAAACAGTTTCACTTTTCTCACTCACCTTTGACGTAGAGGCTCCTGGAGAACCATTAGGTGTCCAAGATTGTTCAGACCTTTTGAGAATACGAATTTGAGATTTTGGTTTCTCAATAGGTTTCTGAACATTGTTACTGAAAGTAACTTTCTTAGCAACCTTATCTGAATGAACAGACTTAGGTCCAACATTTGACTTGACAATTGGTTTTTGTGGAACCTTTTGTCTATCAGCTGTTGTGTTCACCACTGGTTTTCTCCAAGATTGTTCCATTGCAATCCGATTCCTCCGATCATAATGAAATGGACGGTTGTTCCTCATTTGAAAATTGTTTTGATTTTGAAAATGTTGTTGTTGAGGAACAGTCCGTCTATGCGGTGGAATATAATGATCAATCGGCTTTTTCAAGGAATTCTTAACCTCAACTTCATGTCTCTTGTGCCTTACATATGGACACTGAGCAAGTAAATGCCCGCGTTCTCCACATTTAAAGCACTTTCTATATTCCTCAAACACATAATGAGCATTTGGTGAAGCAAATGATCTTACAGGAAATTGATCATTATATTGTTGATTTCTTAAACTCTCAGGAAGTGGTCCTTTCGAGTAAGAAGGTTCATGAAAACCATTTGCTTTATCATCAGGTCGAATAAACTCAGTGACATGGATTTTTGGCTCTTGAGGAACTTCTGAAAACAGTTTCTTTAAAATTTCTGGTGGAATTTCATTGGTTCTTTCATGTTTTGGAAACCAAATTGTGCTTTCTTGCCAGATTTTATCAAGTTTAGAATAGTTAACGTTTTTAATCGGAAATTCCTCATCAGCAATGATTTTATCGGATCCTTCCATCCGATAAAACACCTTTACAGGTTTGTCACTTGGTTCATTCAGCTCATTCTTTTCAATCACATTCTTAACATCATTCTTTTTCTTAACAACAATCTTTTCAGACTTTTTATCATGAATAGCCTTAGCCATCGGATGAATATGATCAGATGGTGACACTGGTTCGGTAGTAATGATGTGATTTTCTTTTGGAATTTCACATTCATTATCAGATTTATCACTACCAGTATCATCATTATCTGAGTCTGAACTATCACTCTCAGCATAAACACCCTCATTGTTCAAGCCCAAAATCGGTCTCACATCTTCAGGATATGGTTCACCAATACTCGAAGTATTAGATTCCATATCTGATGATGAGTCTGATTTCACTGAACTCTCCGGTATAACTTGATGATAGTTATGGTTCTCAAAAAGAACCGGAGATGGTACAGACTTGTAGTTGGTGGTGTTATCATCAATGATATGATCTACGACATAAGCAACATTCTTATAGCTTTCTAACTTCTTGTTAACCTTTTCAGCAAAGCATTTAATGGCAGCCATTTCTAACTTGGTGTTTTCAATTTCATTGATGTAGTTATTTATGGCCAATTGTTTCAATGACAAAGTGTTTTTCAAGTCAGAAATGTCCTTTTTATAGCCATCTAATACTTTGTTAAAAGCATTTAACTCTTTGCGAGTAGATTGACAGTTTTGAATAGCACTATCACGTGAAATTCGGAGTTGTTTATTCTCCTCTGTTAACCTATCACAAGTCCCACAGTATTTATCACTCATGACATCAGTGCTAGATTCAGAACTTACAGATTTTGGCGGTTCGGTCATGGCCATCAAAGCAAAATGAGCTTCCTTTCCAGTGAAAAACTTTGAGTAGTCGATCTTGGTGAAAGCATCATCAGCTATGCACGACTTCCTCGTCATCAAGAAATCAGCTTCTGCCAGCAACTGGTCAATATCATCATCCAAAGAATCAACACTTCCCTCTGTGTCTGATTCGCTCTCACAATCTGAATAGACTGATTTACACTCCTCGGGAACATCAGAAACTGAATCAATCACCATCCCAGATCTCTTCTCCTCAGCCTTAACCTCAACAGGTTCACTCTCCACTTCCATCTCTGTCTCAGAATCATCACTCTCGCTCTCCTCAGTTTCTTTCTTCTCATCAACTACCACCGACTCTTCCAAATCAACCTGATAGGCAACACATGCCACATTCCCACCAGTAGTTACTTCTTCAACTCCTATTTGCATACCCGACCAGTCAAACCTCTCATCCTGCTGAGTTACCAAAGCTTGGTTTTGACCCGCATTCTGTTGAGTCTCAGTAGGTGTAGTGATCGGTACAACTGTTCGGTTTGGGTGATTAGGAGATTGGTTTTGAATCTGGTTTTGAGTGTTTGGTTGTCTGTTTTGGTTGTTAAAGTTTCGGTTCTGGTAGTTGTTGTTGGTTTGGTAAGAAACTTGGTTTTGTTGACGGTTCTGATAATTTGCATTGAAGGGGTTTCGGTTACCTTGTTTAGGTGGCTGGGTGCATTCCCGTTTGAAGTGTCCTTTCTCTCCACAATTAAAACATGTAACCTTCTCCTTATTGAAACCATAGGTTGTGTTAGGAGAAGTTGCCAGGTCAGTCCTTCCAGTTTTCTCTATGAACTCTGTTGCTCTCCTCATTATACTCGCAAAAGCCCATTGAATGTCAATGAGTTCCATCTCTTCTTTATCGATCTGTGCGTAGTCTTCGTTGGTCAAGTTGTTGTTCCCAATCTGACTAGCAACCAATCCATTGTAGGATGAAACCATTGCAGAGACTAATGCAATGTGTTGCTGAGCAACCTCCACAGTCACGTTTCCTAAGTTGGATGTATCCAAAACCACCGGTTGTTTATGTTGTGTAATTTGGTTTGATGGTTGTTGTGTTTGGTTAGCGGTGTAAAAACTAGCTTGTTGCATTGGAGAGACTGGTGAAATGTAGGAAGTATATTGTGGTGGTGTGTATGATGGTTGTTGTGTGTAGGAATTGTATTGTGGTGGTGTGTAGTTGGTGGTTGGTTTTGATGAATCCATGACATTAGAAATACATGCAACATGTGGTGCTACACTTCCAGAGTTCGAGTTTCCAGCTGAAACTGAAGTACCTCCAAAATACAGACTTGGATTCTGAGGAATCTGTGACCTCCTAGCTTTCCTCCTATCCTCCAGCTCTTTGTTCTCCAGCTTCTCAATAAACTCTGAAATGGTCCAGAATTGATAAGCATCCTTCTCTCTAAGTACCTCCACATGCTGATCCCACTGTGGTGGCAAAGCATCTGCAAACTTATCAACCTGCTTAGTCATGGGAATCTGTACACCATAGCTAGACAATTCAGACAATAAATGCATATATCTCGGAGTTAGTTCTTTCAAAGTTTCATTATTAATGAAAGAAAAATTATCAAACTCTTTAACCAATTCCTCCATTCTAAGACTCCTGGTCTTTTCATTTCCATCATGCTTTCTCTTCAGCTTATCCCAAAGCTGCTTTGACGTAGTACATGTCCCAAACTGATGCAACAGGTCACTTGTGATCGCCTGTGTCAGTTGAGAGAACGCCTTCTTCTCCACCACGTATTTCTTCTTTTCATCCTCAGTCAAGCTCTCCAGAGGAATCAACTCACCGGTATTCTCCAGAATCGGTGCTGTGTATCCTTTGACGATCATGCTCCATGCCTCAGCTCCCTCAACTCCCATGCCTTCCAGATGGATCTTGAACATGGTGTGCCACTGGTTGTACTCTTGCATATCCATGAGCTTCGGTGGCCGAGTCCCACTACCTGTAGACAAATCCTTAATCAAGGTAGAGATAGCGTTAGTGGTTTGAGTATTTACCGCCGCTGCAGCTACTCCCCAGTAATCTGATTGTAATGCCGGATGTGCTACATTCTGAGGCATCGTGCTCGTTGTTGTCATGTAATTATGTGGTTGTGAGGATTGCGTGTTCGTCTTTTGAGCTGCCACAGTCCATGGGTCCATTGTCTGCTGTTGTGGTTGTGTTGGTGCTGATCCCTGAGTAGTCTGAAAACGCCACATGATCACAATCTGAAAATCTCAACACTTAGAAAAATTTTCAGCAAAAATCCTTAGGTTCGCCCAAAAATACTACTTTCGTCCAAATTTTCTAGATTCGTCCAAACTTGTCACACTCTCGTCCCTTTTCTCTCACTTTCGTCCAAACAGTGTCAACCGAAGGTGGAAATGACCAGAATGTAAATCAACCAACACCCTTTTCACTTTCGCCCGAATCAAAAACGGTCGAAGGTGAAACTGTATACCCGAATGTGAGAATTTTCTAGACAAATTTTCAGGTTCGACCACTTTTTCTTCAGGTTCGCCCACTTTTAGTCAGATTCGCCCACAACACTCAGTCCAAGTTCCAGGTTCGCCCAAAAACAGCAGATCTCATTTTTGAAAAACGGTTATTGTTTGAAAAACGGTTATTTTGATCTCAGATTTTCAAAAGTTCTTGGATTTCAATGATCTTAATCAGGTTATGTTTCGGATTTGATTTGGAACAACTTTAAGTCTTGGAAAACTTGAATTTGACCACAAAATCACCTTTAAATCGATCAAAAACTATGTTTTATAAGAGTTTTTGTAAAAACAGATGATAATTTGTCTAAAACATGTCCAAATCAACTCTGATCTTATCAAACTTGTTGTTGTATGATCCTCTATGCTCTGATACCACTTTGTGAGCGTTGGATTTTATCTAAAACAGGATTCTACAATCATACAAGTCACAAATCTAGGTGCGGAAACCCTAGATCTGAACAAATTGATAAGATGCTAATCACGACACAATCAAGATCATTTTCAATATCATTTTCATAGATTAACTTTCAATCAATAAGCATTTACACTGTTTATGTTAATCTAGAAACATAAAGACACTTTCTCAAAAACACTCCTAAACCTGAACTGAACCTGGACACAAATGATAACTCTCTTACATAATCAAAAACTCAAAAACTATATATAGCCTCTGCACATTCGCCCCTTACGGATGGTCGAATGTGGGCATTTTCCACATTCGCCCACTGCAAGTGGTCGAATGTGTCTTCATTCTAAGTCCAATCTACCTTCGTCCACTTCAGTTCTACCTTCGCCCAGTTCTATTTCACCTTCGCCCAGATAATCTACCTTCGCCCATCTTGAATCACCTTCGGCTATCTACTAACATGTGTTAATCAAGTATATCCAATCCTTAGTCGCAAAATGCATCAACAGATATTCTTCCTTTTTCACAAAGACAACATGCAAGATCATCTCACCAGAAGGCCAGAAGTTGATAGAGAAGATCATTGAAGATCATACTTTGCTGATTGCCAAAAGATGTGGCAATGTCTATGCAGTGGACATTGAGAAAGACAAAGTATTGAACAACACTGCCTGTTTCTTCTCAAGGGCATCAACTTCAGAAACTGATCTCTGGCACAGGAGACTTGGCCATGTGAACTTTAAAACCATAAATAAAGTCACAAAAATGGGCTTGGTCAGAGGTCTACCTTTGAAAGTATACCAGTGTCAAGAACACTGTGTATCCTGTTTAAAGGGAAAACAGCATAAGTCCTCCTATAAGTCTATTGAAGAATCAAAAACAACTGCATGTCTTCAACTACTCCATATGGACTTATTTGGACCTGTCAAGATTATGAGCCTTGGTAAGAAGAAGTACTGCTTAGTCATCATTGATGACTACTCAAGATTCACATGGGTATTCTTCTTATTCTCCAAGGATGAGGCTGCTGAAATCATCAAGTTCTTCATTCTACAAGTGGAGAAACAATATTCTCTACCTGTCAAAACCATTAGAAGTGATAATGGGACAGAGTTCAGGAACAAAACTCTGGATGAATTCTGTTTGTCTAAAGGGATTATTAGACAATACAGTGTTCCCAGAACTCCTGAACAAAATGGTGTAGTAGAAAGGAAGAACGGAACCTTAATAGAGGGAGCAAGAACAATGTTAGCTGATTCTGGACTGCCCTTGTACTTTTGGGCAGAAGCAGTTAACACATCATGTTATGTTCAGAATAGAGTTCTTGTGGTCAAGAGACATTCCAAGACTGCCTATGAAGTTCTTCATGGCATGAAGCCCCTTATCTCCTTTTTCAGGGCTTTTGGGTGTCAATGTTTCATCTTGAACATCAAGGAATCTATTTCAAAGTTTGCTGCCAAAGTTGACTCAGGTTACTTTCTTGGTTACTCTTCAACTAGAAAAGCCTACAAGGTTTTTAATTCTCACACCAAGATAGTAGAAGAAACATTGAATGTCAAGTTCAATGAGTCAAAACACACTCTTATTCCAGCACATCCTGCTGAACTTTTTGACCTTGACAACTTCCATTTTGGACCTGAGAAGGCTGTTACTTCATCAAAACCTACTTATTATGGTGACAAAAGGTTTGATGATGAGGATCCCACACCATGGACTCCTCAAACAGTTATCAAGTCAACTTCAAAATCATCAGAAGTTCCCCAAACTTCTGATCAAACAAGTACTGAGGAACAAACTCAAACTTCTGGTTCAGTAGATCCAACTACTGAAGATCAAGGTACATCTGAACCAGATATTATAGACCTCAGTAGTTTGTTTGAAGAACATGAGCCACCTACACCTGTCAGTGGTTTACAACAACTGATTGAACACAGAGATCATCCACTTGATCAAATCATGGGTGATATAGCTTCAGGTGTTCTTACCAGAAACCAGCTCTCCAACTTTTGCCTATTTTCAGCCTTTATCTCACAGTTGGAACCAAAGAAGTACCAGGAAGCCCTCAAAGACAATAATTGGGTGCAAGCTATGCAAGATGAACTGCTTCAGTTCAACAAGCAACAGGTCTGGGAAATCTGTCCCTTACCTCCAAACAAGCAACCAATTGGCACAAGATGGGTTTTCAGGAACAAACAAGATGAAGCTGGTATGATAATCAAGAACAAGGCAAGACTGGTAGTTCAAGGGTACTCTCAAGAAGAGGGAATTGACTATGATGAAACCTTTGCTCCAGTTGCAAGGCTTGAGGCCATCAGGTTATTTCTGGCCTATGCCATTTCCAACAAAATTAAAGTTTATCAAATGGATGTAAAAAGTGCATTTTTGTATGGAGAGATAAAAGAGGAGGTGTATGTCTGTCAGCCGCCTGGGTTTGAGGATCCTTCTCATCCTGAGTGGGTGTACAGACTGGACAAAGCTCTTTATGGGCTCAAACAGGCTCCAAGAGCCTGGTATGATACACTCTCCACCTTTTTACTCAAAAATAACTTTACAAGAGGTGCCATTGATAAAACTCTTTTCATTAAACATGTTGGAAATCATGTCCTACTTGTTCAAATTTATGTTGATGATATCATTTTTGGTTCAACAAACACAAAACTGTGTGATGATTTTAAGAAACTCATGCAATCAAAATTTGAGATGAGTACCATGGGAGAACTGCAGTACTTTCTGGGACTGCAGATCAAGCAACAAACAAATGGAACTTTTATACATCAATCAAAATATGTTAAAGAATTATTAAACAAATTTTCTTTAAAAGACTGTAAATCATGTTCCACTCCCATGACACCAATCACACAAGTTGAAGCTGATGATCAAGGAAAACAGGTTGATCAAACCATGTACAGATGCATGATAGGTTCCCTTTTATATCTAACTGCTTCTAGACCAGATATTATGTTTTCAACATGTGTCTGTGCTAGATATCAATCAGCACCAAGGGAATCACACCTTATAGCAGTCAAAAGAATTTTCAGATATCTGAAAGGAACTTCAACACTTGGAATTTGGTATCCTGCTTCAAGCAATACCAAGTTATCAGCTTTTTAAGATAGTGACTATGCAGGGTGTAAAATGACAAGAAAGTCAACATCTGGTGGTTGTCAATTCTTGGGTAACTGTCTAGTGTCATGGCAATCAAAGAAGCAAACATCTGTTGCAACTTCAACTGCTGAAGCTGAATACATTGCAGCTGCAAGTTGTACATCACAGATACAATGGCTCCAATATCAACTTCTTGATTATGGAATCAAAGAAACAAAGACACCTTTGTTTGTAGACAGCAAATCTGCCATTAGCATCATTCAAAATCCGGTACAGTTCTCAAAAACCAAACATATTGAGATCAGGTACCATTTCATAAGAGATTGCTATGAAAAAGGCAAGATTGAGGTGAAGCATGTAGCAACAGCTAATCAAATAGCTGACATCTTCACAAAACCCCTTGACACATCAACATTTCAGAAGTTAGTATCCATGCTTGGGATGCTAAATTTGTAAGTGTTTATTTTATTATTCTGCACATATTTTTTATTTTTCACTTACAAAAGGACAAAAAGTCTAAAACAAAACTTCTGAAAAGAGAGAAACTACTGATGAACAAAACATCAGTATGGGGATAATTTCTGAAAAGTGTATAAATTCTGATAAAATAACCTTCAGAAGTTATGAATAAAAGTATTTATAAAACATTTCTCATCAGCTTTTAAAACTACTGAAGAGGAAATGGGAACTACTGATGAAATAATCCTTCATCAGCAGTTTAGTCAAAAGGGGCAAATCTGACTTTTCCCATCATCAGAGGTTTTGACCTAGTCGGTTTAAAACTTCTGATAAAGAGATTTTTAACCGAGGCGGCTTAAAAACTTCTAATAAGGAAGATTCAAGCGGTTAAAAACTTCTGATAAATATCTTTTTTCAACACTTATCCCTTCAAACTCAAAAATTCCCTCCTTCTCTCTCAAAAACTCTCTCAATAACCTAAACCTGCAAATCAACTGTTCGATCAACAAAAACAAAAACAACATGGCTCTCGTTCTAAAACAGGGACACAATCAAAGGGCCTTTCTTGAAAAACAAGAAGGCTGGTCCCAATACGATGAGAGCATTGATCTTGTCGTAAAATCCCAATATTTTACTGCTCTCACAATCGACCCACCAATTCATACTGAAACTCTAAATGAGTTCTGGGCTAATGCTGAGACAGTGACGGCTGATGATGAAATTATTTCCCTCAACTCAAGAATAAAAGGGAAACCACTGACCATCACACCGGCCACACTGGCAACAAGACTGGGCCTGAATGATGTAGCTGCCCCTGATCAAGTTGCTAATTCTGATATTCACTTAACCATGACAGAATGTGGTTATCAAGGTACTCTCTCCCATGCTACTATCTTCAAAAAATATTTTGAACCAAAATACAAGCTTTTGTTTCATTATATTATTATGTGTTTGAGTCCAAAGACAGGGTCTTATGACCAGATGCCCTCTACTTTTCAACCAATATTTCATTCCATAGTGAATGAAACCAAATTCAGGGCATCAAAATTATTTTTCAATGAGTTGGTGTTACATCATAATAATACCAAGAAAAAGTTTTTGTTATACCCAAGGTTCATTATGCAATGCATAATAGGGGAACTGGGTAATGAGGTGCTTGTGGGAAAAGTTTCAACTTTAAATCCATTAACCTCACAAGCATACTCTAGGCATAAAAAACCGGCTACCTGGCCAGAAGATGATCAGGGAGAACAACAACAAGTCCCCCTAAAGCCCACATCTTCCAAACTCACACCACCAAAAGCCAAAAAGCCCAAGCCAACAAAGACAAAAACCCACCAACCCAAAAGAAAAGATGTTCAGGAGGTTGAGATGCCTGAACATGCTCATGAGCAATCTGCTCTTCAAATAGGTGAGACTGAAACACCCTCTCAGTCTCATCCATCTCAAACCCCACCAAGAGCACCCATAACAATCTTATTCAAAAGAAAAAGACTTAGAAAAACAATTGCAACTCACACTTCTTTTGAAACTGCTGACCAACCTATTTCACCTATTGCCCAAACTACTGAACCAACCCCTCAAATTTCTGAACCAGAGGCAGTAGAGATTGCCAAACTTCTCTCTGGCTAAAAGAGAAAGTCCCATCTGATAATGTCAGTCCCCTACAACCACAACAAACAGGGGACATAACCACAGCATCAGACATGGATGTGGACATCACTAGCCCTAACCAAAGAGATGAGGGTGGACCAGAGTCTTTAAGCCCAATCTTAGAGACTCTTGGGGCATCTGAGGCTGCTACTACTCAGTTACCACCCAGTGGTGGATCTGAGGACAGAAGTAAAATAGCTAAGACCTCAGATGTGGCAACTACTGATGAAGGCTTAATGCCTGAAGTAGGAAATCCTCAGAACCAAGAACAAGAGGTTCATGAGAGAACTGAGTTGGGCTCAGCTCATGATTTAACTGAGACAGTCCCCAATGAGGACAACATCAGGGATTCAGATGATTCCATTAATTTGGATGATGTTTCAAAAACCAAAACTACTGAATTGACGGCACTTTATGAAGGTCCTGTTTCAGGGGTATCCAAGCTCAAGAAGCTAGTCACCCCTGAACAGGTTAAAGTCCACTCAATCCCTAAAACCCCTAGAGTGGCATCCTCTGTACAACATGAGGATCTCCCAAAAACACACCCTTCACATCAAATGCCTACCCAATTCCCTGGGCAAACAAGCATAGACATGGACCAGCTATGCAGCCCAGAGGGTCCCCTGTACCACATGATGAACACTCTCATCAAGAATCACTTCCAAACATACACAGCTAACTTGGAGCTGTCAATCAAAAACCAATTTGGAGTGATCAAGACAAAGATGAATGATCTGTCCAACAAGATTGAATTCAACAGCAAACAGATTGCTCATCTTCAAGGTCAATTCTCCCAACCCTCAACCTCTAAACTTGATGAATCCAAAAAGCGGGAGAAAATTAGGGAACCTATGGAGTCATTCGAAGCCAGGATAAGGGCAAGAGTGGCTATCCTTGAAAGAGATCAGAAGAATCAAGCTAGAAAGGAAAAACTGGCCAAACAGTTTGGTGTCTCTATTCAAGAAATAGAAGATGCTGAAAAATCTGATGATTCCCAAGGGCATAATGAAGAAACCTCTGATGGCCAAAGTTCTGATGAAGAATCAGAAAGTACTGAAGACAATCCTTCAGTAGTTGACAAACCATCAGCAGTTGTCAACCCATCAGAGGTTAACACTTCCAAACCTCAACAAACTAAACCTTCCAGATCCACTGAACAAATCAAACCAACTTCTGCTCCTCCAAGGCCTACAACAACCACTACCATGACTGTCCTAACCCCTGCTCCAATCTCTCAATCTACTGAACTTCTTGAGTAGAGGTTAAAGGCAGTTCAACAAAAAGCCAAGGAAGACCATATTTGGAAAAGTCTGGAACAAAGGGATGATTTAGAGTTTGAAGAGAAGCTCCAGGCTTATCAAGCTGAACTGGAAAGACAGGCTGAAATTGATTATGTTGCTGAAGAAGACAAAAGACAACAACTGATTTCTTACATCACAAAGAACAGCAAGACTAAAGCCTACACACTCAAGGGACTCTCTATGCAAGAGCTGACAAGAAGGGCACAACTGATTGCAGACAAACTGGCCACAAGTAAAGAAGGAAAGGCCAAGAGAGCCCAAATGATAAATGAATTAGTAGCAGATGGCTATGGTTCAAAAGCCTCAGTATCCAGATGGAAAGAAGAAAGACTGATGGATACTTATCGAAAATACAAGGCTGCCAAGGCTGCAAATCCAGAGAAGTTTCAAACTGCTGATCCTTCAAGATCAGTAGTTAGAACTTCTGGTATGTCAACAAGAAGGCCTGCTACTCAAAGAAAGAAAGCAGAGGACAATGTCAAAACTGATTTCAAAATGGTACTACTTGAAGGAAGTTCAGTAGTTCATTCAGATTTTGACATTGAGGAGAAACCTCTGTTAACACAATTCAGGGATCCTTCCACTTTTGCCTACCAAATCCAAAAGACTATCAAAGAAAAGATGCATACCAAGGTAGTAACTGAACACCATCTCCCAACTATTCAGATGCCTGATATACAACAACAACAACAACAACAACAAGGAAGAGACTCCCACCTGAGGTTTACTAAAACAGAAAGCATCCAACACTCAGGATCATCAATCCAAGGGACAAGTCTGGTTCCCTATACCTCTGACTTTAATAAGTCAAAGGTACCTATCATCAGATGGTCACTTACTGCTAACAACTCAGTATTATTGACAAGAAGAGACCTTTCAAGCAGGGCTTACAAGAAGATCAGTGATCTAAAGAAACTGTCAACACAAGACCTGCTCACAATTCAACATCTGGAACCACAGAGAGGATCTCTATCTGATGGACAGTTAAACCAGCTCAAGAACACCATGTACAAAGAAATATGGAAGATTGTTCAAGACAGAAGAAGATCATAAGGAATTAGTAAGGTTTTGGGTTCATCAATCCAGGGGGAGATTGTTAGGACAAAGAGGATTGGTGAAACCACTTTTGGAAACCTTAGTCTAATTCACTTCTGTCATTTTGGCTAAGTATAGAAATACTGAAGAGAAGACAAGAAACTGCTGAAGAGAAGATATGAGAAGTGCTGAAGAAGAAATTTCATCAGAAGTTCTGAAGTCCAAACCAGACAAGTTCACTTCAGAAGTACTGAAGACAAACTACTCATCAGTAGTTTGTCATTCATCAGCACTTAGCATCAGATATTTTCCACCGCCTTTTGTATCAGTAGTTTATTGTTTATTATTACTTTTAGCTGTAATTGTTAGTTTCAATGTTGCAACTTGTGCAACTTGTTTCTGATGTTTCTGTACTTGCTTTATGGGCAAGATACATGTATGTAAACGTCTATAAATAGGAGGCTTCAACCTTCTATTTTAGACATTGATTTTAATAGAAAAATCCTTCAAACACTTTCACTGTTCTATTCCATTTCAGTATTTATTGTGAATCTGTATAAGTATCTAATTCTCATTTACTGCTTAGATTCATAATAAATACTTGTCATTATTAGTTTCAATCATCAAGGGGGAGTAATAACTCCTCTTAAGTATAAAAAGTGTTGCTTTAACTTATACATTCCGCTGTGCTTACAATCTGATATACAAGAGCTTGCTAAACACTTAAGTGTCAAAGATAGCAAGTTCTTACTTAAACAAAGAGCATACTGATCCAACAGTTCTCAAATGAACCAGATCATATATATATATATATATATATATATATATATATATATATATATATATATATATATATATATATATATATATATAGGGGAGGGTTATCTTGAGAACGATAAATATTGTGAGAACCGTGAGAACAAGTAAAAAAAAATCAATCAAAATCAAAAAATTTTAATACAAACCTCGTTATATTCAAAATACAACATTAATAAATGAATTTCTTTTCAAATAATTCATCTTTTAGTGCAAAAACACTTTCAAAATAACTTTTTACACATGTGTAAATGAAACAGCTTACACATGCATAAACAATAATTTTACACATGTGTAAAAGCAATTTATTTTCGTATACGTTTGAATTTTTACGCGTAAATTGTGTTTTTAAGATTGTATTTTAGTAATAAATACAAGTGTAAAAAGAAAATTTGAATTTGAATGGTTTTAGATGCCGTTCTCACGGTTCGCACGAAATATAGGTGTTCTCAAATTAACTTTCCCATATATATATATATATATATATATATATATATATATATATATAGGGGATGGTTCAATAGAAAACTCATTTTATTGAGAGAACTCGAGAACTTTATATTACATATGTGCAATATATCATATATTGCATATGTGTAATATATATTGCACATGTGTAATATATCATATGTTACACATGTGTAATATATATTGCACATGTGTAATATATCATATGTTACACATGTGTAATATATATTACACATTTGTAATATATATTACACATGTGCAACATATGCAATAGTAATATATTACACAAGTGTAATATACAACATATGATATATTACATATGTGTAATATAGAGTTCTCGAGTTCTCTCCTAACTATGAGTTCTCAATTGAACATTCCCCTATATATATATATATATATATATATATATATATATATATATATGAGTAAATTACTATTTGAGTCCCTGTGTTTTGGTGGTTTTAACTAATTGAATCCAAAACGAAAATGCTTAACTATCTAAGCACCTGATTTTTCAATTTGTAACCATCTGAGCCCAATTTACTAAATTGCCAAAATGGCCCCTCAGGTTTAGCCCAAAATGCTTGTTTGGTCACTTATCTTATTTTTGTGCCAAAAGCACCCCTCACAGATCGAAAATTGCCAAAATGGCCCATATTTAACAGAGTTTTTAACTGAGTATGGAAAGTCAGTTAAGTCTGAGGGGTAATTTCGTCCTTTCACTTTATTATTTTTTTTTAAAGTTAATAACCCCCTTCTCCTTCCTTTGGCAGACCTAATCCCACCCTTTTCTCTCTCTAAACCACCACCACCACCACCCTTCTTCACCATCCACCACCCTCCACCACCCAACATACATTATAGAGAGAGACAGACTAGAGAGCGGAGAGAGAAACGAGCAGAGAGAGTTTATTATACACACACAATCACATTATAGAGAGAGAAAGAGGGATTGAGCTAGAGAGAGAAGGAGACCTTCGGTCTCCACCGCCCTCGGCGGTTCTCCGGCGGCCGGCCGGTCAACTCAACCCAACCCAACCAACACCCTCACCTTCTCCCCTTCACTGATCTGATTATTATTATTATGGAGAGAGAAACAGAGATCGAGAGAGAACAGATGAGAGAGAGAGAGGCAGAGACTAAAAGAAAACGGAGGAAGAAGTCGATGGTCAACGGTGGTGTCGTGGTTTCCAACCAGAGGCAGATTCAATCACAGAGGTAAAACCCCCTTTCTATTTCAACATTAAAGTAGCGGCAGTGGTGATTCGTGGTGGATTGTAGAAGTTTATGGTGGCCGGACGGGTGGTGGTTATGCTCGGTGGACAGAAGCTGAGGTGAACAGAGGAACCAGTAGCTGATGACGGTCCAGGCATGGTCAACAAAAGTCAACCAGGTCAACCAATGTTGGGGAGAAGAAGATGGGACGGACGGATCAGATCGTTTCTAAGGTTAATCCGCCCCTGTACCTCTCTCTCTCTATCTCTCTGTAGTTAGGTGTGTGTGTGTGTGTGTTTGGGCAGACAATGGTTTTTGGAGGTGGTGGCAGAGCAAATAATAGGTTTGGGGGTTTTTATATGGAGAAGATGAAGTACAGATGAAAGGACAAAATTGCCCCTCAGACTTAACTGACTTTCCATACTCAGTTAAAAACTCTGTTAAATATGGGCCATTTTTGCAATTTTCGATCTGTGAGGGGTGCTTTTGGCACAAAAATAAGATAAGTGACCAAACAAGCATTTTGGGCCAAACCTGAGGGGCCATTTTGGCAATTTACTCTAGTTTTAATGAAATGATGAAAATACCCTTATTTTATATTTTATTATTATTATTATTATTATTATTATTATTATTATTATTATTATTATTATTATTATTATTATTATTATATATGCACACATAGAATGACCCTCTCCTTCCTCAACAGCCACCAGCTTCATCACCATCAGGTCCATGGATGCTGACGTCATCATCATCACCACCGTCAAATTCTCCGGTACACTTCACTCCACCGTTAATAGTCATGGTAATAATAATCACCACCACCTTCATCACAATCGCCTACTCCCGAACAATATCCCGGCGGTTCCTCCTCCTACGCCGCCGTTACCGCCAGTGGCGACGACGGCGACGCCTCCTCCGGTCATACGTCTCGTACGGTTATCAGCCGAAGATCCATACAATCCAAATTACGGTTATCAGCTCTTCTCTACATACGGTTTAGACAACGCTGTGATCAAAACAATTCTGTTATCCATCCACCTAGGTGGGTGGTGCGGTGGAGGGACAGTGGTGGGAGGAGTGGAGGTGCAGTGGTGTTGAATCCTCTCTCACTGATCTGGTTTCTCTCTCTCTCTTTTCCCCCTCTCTCTCTTTCTTTAGAATCTGTAAGGTGGGTGAAGGGGATGTGGGGTTGTACCAATGATTGATATTGATATCATATTATATCACAATTTTAGGAATCTTAATCAAAATATAATTTTATCCCGAAAATTAAGGAGATTTCAAAGGGTGGTGATATTTAAACCCCCAACTTCTATTTAAACCCCCTCCAAACGCCTCGCTTAGGCCTAAGCGAGGCGCTTGGAGGGGGTAATTTATTTTGGTAGTTTTTTGATGTTTTGAGTTGTTTTTTTTTTAATTTAATAATTATAAAAAGTTAAAAAAAATTTAAAAACAAAGTAATAACCCTCAACATTGTCAATGACTTAAACAAAGTAATAACCCTCAACATTGTCAATGACTTAAACATGACATCATCAAAGGATATGTGTAAATTAGGTGTATGTCATCTTGATCAAAGTAGTCGTCTGATAACAACTGAAAAGTAGCCGGTGCAAGTTATGTTGTAGCTTCCAAAACACGACGTCATTGTAGCTCATATGTTATTATCTCTTCTCTTATTCTCTGTTTCTCTAGTTCTCGGTGGATTATTGCTCTCATATCATGGATCAGAGAGATTTAAGCTAATTAAACTCATATCTCAAGCCGGTGCAAGTTATGTTGTAGCATCCTTGATCATCTTCTTGTAATTACTTTTCAGTTGTTATCCGAGAGATAGCGGTCAACGATGAAGACAACCTAAAAGTGGATACCATGGATCAGAGAGATTCAAGCTAATTAAACTCATATCTCAAGCCGGTGTAAGTTATGTTGTAGCAGTCAAGGTAGATCGTGGAAATCAATTACAGTTATTTGGAATGTTTCTGATCATTACAGTAACGAAATCATTCTCACATGAATATCCTTTGAAATCAATGGGAAGATAGATAAACAATCCTCATCCACAATGTTCTTACCTATAGCTACCAACGATGATTGCCAGTGAGATTGATAACTGGACAGGTTAGCCAGGTGTTTGTCAAAAAGGTAGAGCACACCACTAGAGCAAAAAGTTGTGTGTATTAGCAAAAAGTTGTCAAAAAACCTGCGTAAAGGACTAAAGCCACATATCTTGCCATTAATACCAACGATGATTGCCAGAGGGTATGTACAATGGTTTTATTTATATATAAAGAACATTAATCGGTTTTATTTAGCGTAAAGAGTATAATCGTGATGTGGTGGATTTTTGTATCTGTAACTTAGTCCAAATATTGCAAATCCAAATCATTGTACGATGTCTTTTTCAGAGGACCTCGACTCTTGAGATGTTGCAGGTGTTTGAAAAGTTTGAACTGAAATTGAACTTTTCATGCAAGCAAGAAAAATTCAGTTGTTTTACTAATTTCATAGTCTTGATACTTTTAACAATCGGATCGGCGTTAAACAATAGAAAGTAATTACAAATATTGCTAGAGGGTCACTATTCATACATAAAGAACATTAATCGGTTTCATCTTTGTTTTCTTGAGTTCAACTTTCCATGATCTACCTTTATCATCTCAGAGAGATATCTGTCAACGATGGAAGGGAACCCGAAACAATAAAAAGTAATTACAAAGAAGATGATCAAAGATGCTACAACATAACTTGCACCGGCTTGAGATATGAGTTTAATTAGCTTGAATCTCTCTGATCCATGGTATCTGGTTGTTTTCAGGTTGTCTTCATCGTTGACCGCTATCTCTCGGATAACAACTGAAAAGTTGTCTCATTAATTCCAAATCCAATTCCACCGGTGCAATCAGAATCTGAAGAGAAGCTATCATCTCAGAGAGATATCTGTCAACGATGATGGCGCAGAGGTTAGCGGTAACTTTAAATTTTGAATGATCGTCGGTTTGCTCTCTATATACCAATCAACAGTAGCGATCAGAGAAAGATTTAGTTGAAAGTGGATACAATGGATCAGAGAGATTTAAGCTAATTAAACTCATATCTCAAGCCGGTGCAAGTTATGAAATGACACATGCAGAATGTAATGTCATGCACAATGTGATTTGTATTAATGGCAAAGTGATTTGTAAGGGAAGAAGAAGAGAATGTTATATATGTTTACCTTCCCATGGAAACTCTGAAGACCTTAACGGAGGTTTGCTAGAGGGTCATTGGTCTTCAGAGTTTCCAACCCCTAATACATTCATCAAAGGATATTCATGTGAGAATGATTTTGTACAAGATTCCTATGCAAGCAAGTCAAATTCAGTTGTTAGACCAACTTGATATATGAGTTTTAGTAGCTTAAATCTCTCTGATCCATGATATGAGAGCATAAGAGAAGAGATAATAACATATGAGCTTCAAGATAACTTGCACCGACTTGAGATATGAGTTTACAGGTAAAGAGATGAAAACCACTACTAGGGTTCTTTTCAGTGAAGGCTGCGAAAAGCATGCAGCGGATGATTGCCAATGAGATTGATAACTGGACAGGTTAGCTAGGTGTTTGTCAAAAAGGTAGAGCACACCACTAGAGCAAAAAGTTGTGTGTATGAATAGTGACCCTCTGGCAAACCTGCCATTAATCGGTTTTATTTAGCGTAAAAAGTTCATTGTACATATACCTCCTTATTTAAAAACAAATCACATCATTGTAGAGGTTACTAGGTTACTCATTACCGTTGGACGTTGAAGGTAAACATGGACAGTGAGAAGTGAGATTGATAACTTCTTTATGGAAGTTGCTAAAATAGGTAAACAAAAGCTGAAATTGAACAGTTATTTGGCAACATACTTGAAATCAATGGGAAGATAAACAATCCTCATCCACAATGTTCTTACCTATGAGTTTAATTAGCTTGAATCTCTCTGATCCATGGTATCCACTTTCAGAATCTGAAGAGAAGCTATCATCTCAGAGAGATATCTGTCAAGTAATTACAAGAAGATGATCAAAGATGCTACAACATAACTTGCACCGGCTTGAGATATGAGTTTAATTTGCTTGAATCTCTCTGATCCATGGTATCCAATTTCAGGCTGTCTTCATCGTTGATCGCTATCTCTCGGATAACAACTGAAAAGTTGTTTCATTAATCTATAAATAAATCCTTACAAAATATTTTTAAATTAAATCTTTGAGCATACCACACTTAGAGGGTCACTATTCATACATAAAGAGTATAATCGTGATGTGATGGATTTTTATATCTGCAACTTAGTTCCTTTTTACCTGGTTGCAAAGGAACTTCAGGTCAGCCAGACCTTTGTCAAAAGCAAGTGTGAAGATCAAGATCAAGAAGAACAGTACGGTCAACGATGAAGGTGTGTTGTATGTATAAAATTGTGAATAATTGTGAGAGTCGATATGAGAGCAATAATCCATCGAGAACTAGAGAAACAGAGAATAAGAGAAGATATAATAACATATGAGCTACAACGACGTCGTATTTTGGAAGCTGAAGTTCGGAGAGAACTAAATATTCGGTTGTTGATTTTCTTCTCTATACAGAGTGACGAAAGGCGTTTTCGATTTCCAAATGAATCAACGACTTAAACTTGACATCATCAACCACGTATAGTCAAATATTTATTCTCCATATCCATACCTTGTTTCGAGTATCTTGTAAAATTCATTTCGTCTTCAAGACTCCTATGAGTCAACAAAGGTTGACTTTTTTGAGCATTAACAATGACTATATTACATTATTATTATTATTATTTTTTATTATATTTGTAATTTAGTTCCTTTGTTTTATTATTATAATAATTTATTATTATCAAGAATTGGGAATTAGTAAAACGATTTATGAAAGTATCAAGAATCGGAAATTAGTAAAACGATTTAATAAATCATTGCTCAGACATTAGGGTTTGATAAACACAAAACTTATTATTTATAAAGCAACAAAAACACAAATCGTACCGTGAAATAAAGAGAGGCCCATTAGGAGTGCCGTGGAGGAAGATCGTCGGTTTGCTGTAGTCGATGATGGCACAGAGGTTAGCGGTAACTTTAAATTTTGAATGATCGTCGGTTTGTACAATGATGTGGTGTCTTCAATCATTCTAAAAAACTTGAAAGTAATTGCACCGGCTTGAGATATGAGTTTGATTATTATCGTATTTGCAACTTAGTTTCTTTCTCTCGAAAAACAATCCGATTGTTATAAAGTATCAAGACTATCAAATTAGTAAAACAACTGAATTTTTACCTGCTTTGCATGAAAAGTTATTTTTAAATGTTTGTTAATATATCTTTAAATGTTTGATCTGCAATATTTGAAAATTATCATTTCTTGACATGCTTGGTAACACCTTGATCTGTAATATCTGAAAATTATCATTTCTCAAAAAGTAATTAAAAACACTTAAAAATGAATTAAAAACAATTGTTTCGAGTTAGGTTTAGTCGGAGGTCCACGTACAATTTTCAAATATTGTTTTTACTCGAAAACCAAAACGAGCAATTAACGAAGCGAAACGGAGAGTTATAATTTTCTTGGCTTGGAAACAACTTAAAAGAACCAAAAATGAATTAAAATTATTTTTTGGTGATTAACAGATAATTTTAAATAATTAAAAGAAAATCAAATTTTTTTAAAAAAGGCCAAAGCACCTCGCTTTGGTCTAATCAAAGCGAGGCACCTGTGGTCTAATCAAACCACCAAAGCACCTCGCTTTGGTCAAAGCGAGGCACTAAAGCGCCTCGCTTTGACCAAAGCGAGGTGCTTTGGCCTTTTTTTAAAAAATTTTGATTTTCTTTTAATTATTTAAAATTATCTGTTAATCAACAAAAAATAATTTTAATTCATTTTTGGTTCTTTTAAGTTGTTTCCAAGCCAAGAAAATTATATCTCTCAGTTTCGCTTCGTTAATTGCTCGTTTTGGTTTTCCAGTAAAAACATCCAACTTTGTACAATTTTGATGAATCATTGTACGTGGTCCTCCGACTAAACCTAACTCGCAACAATTGTTTTTAATTCATTTTTAAGTGTTTTTAATTACTTTTTGAGAAATGATAATTTTCAAATATTGCAGATCAAGGAAAGAATGAAAATACGTGATGCACATACCGTGAGTGTAGTCGACGAACATCATTCAAAATTTCAACTTCCCGTTCAGGTGCTTAAGTCCACCTTGAGACATGAGTTTAATTAGCTTGAATCTCTCTGATCCATGGTATCCAGTTGTTTTCAGGTTGTCTTCATCGTTGACCGCTATCTCTCGGATAACAACTGAAAAGTTGTCTCATTAATTCCAATTCCAATTCCACCGGTGCAATCAGAATCTGAAGAGAAGCTATCATCTCAGAGAGATATCTGTCAACGATGATGGCGCAGAGGTTAGCGGTAACTTTAAATTTTGAATGATCGTCGGTTTGCTCTCTATATACCAATCAACAGTAGTGATCATTACAGTTATTTGGAATGTTTCTGATCATTGTCAGAGGGTCACTATTCATACATAAAGAGATAAAGGTTGTACACGAGTATAATCAAACAAGGGTTGCCTGGAGTTTGATTAGCTTGAATCTCTCTGATCCATGGTATCCACTAACCGTAGCGATCATTACAGTTATTTGGACTGTTGCTAAATTAGTTAAACAAAAGCTTAAATTATACAGTTATTTGGAATATTCTTGATCATTACAGTGAGATATGAGTTTAATTAGCTTAAATCTCTCTGATCCATGATATGAGAGCAATAATCCATCGAGAACTTGAGAAAGAGAGAATAAGAGAAGAGATAATAACATATGAGCTACAACTTTGACTTGCACCGGCTTGAGATATGAGTTCAATTAGCTTGAATCTCTCTGATCCATGGTATCCGATTGTTTTCAGGTTGTCTTCATCGTTGACCGCTATCTCTCGGATAACAACTGAAAAGTTGTCTCATTAATTCCAAAACCTAAAGAGAAGATATCATCTTAGTGAGATTGATAACTTCTCTATGGAAGTTGCTACAATAGTTAAACAAAAGCTGAAATTGAACAGTTATTTGGAATGTTTCTGATCATTACAGTTATGCCTTTTTTGGTGAAATGAACTTGAAGAAATGATTTGGTGGATATATCATGAGTTAAACAAAAGCTGAAATTGGACGGTTATTTGGAATTTTCCTGATCATTACTTTTCATGCAAGCAAGTAAAATTCAGATCATTACTTTTCATGCAAGCAAGTAAAATTCAGTTGTTGGACAGTGAGATTGATAACTGGACAGGTTAGCCAAACCATACGAGGGTGGCAGGAAAAAGTTGACATTTTGATCCAAAGGAAATTCAGGTTAGCCAGACGTTTGTCAAAAGAACATTTTTTATAATAATTATATTAAAAACAAAAACAAAAAACTAACTCAAAAGATCAAAAAAATAATAATAATAATTCGAAGAGCCTCGCTTAGGCCTAAGCGAGGCGCTTCGAATTAAAAATCAGCTTTTTCTGCCCCCTCGTACTGACCTCCTCTGATTGAATTCAAAGCGCCTCGTTTAGGCCTAAGTGAGGCGCTTTGAGGGGGTGGAAATAGAAGGTGGGGGGTGGGAATAGACCGAGCCGATTTCAAAATATCCCATGTATAATATATTAACGAGTTTTGATTTCGATGACCGATATTACTAATTGAACCAATGATTGATATTGATATCATATTATATTGGCACATAATTTTTTGAATAATGAAAAATAAGGAAAACAAACCATGGACTAAAGAATAATGCACATTATTTTTTTGAAAGGCTAGATTAGTGGTACCTCATGTGTGATATACCCCGCTGCTCAGGATTGAATCCCTTCTGCCACACCCTATAATTATGAAAGGTTTCAAAGAGAATCGAACCTGAGACCTCTCGGTTAGGAACTCCACTATGTGGGTAAACCGTACCACCTCATTCCTGAGACCTCATCAACAACGCTCATGATTTATCCACTTCTAGAATTTTTTTCTTTGGTTCTCGTTAATGAAAAAAAAACTAAATTCCATTCTAACTAATTTATTATAGGGAAACACTTGGGTGGTGGGTTGGTCTTGGAGACGTGAACCTTTACTTGTGCAGGAACGCGACGAACTTCTCTGTTGCAACAACCTGCTTCGGACCTGCTCCTTATCTGATGCGGCTGACTCGTGGACCTGGACTGGAGACACTTCAGGCCGCTTTTCTGCTGCGTCGTGCCGTCGCGGATTGGCTGCTGCGGCGGTTCCTTTTTATCCGTTCAAATGGTCAAGCTGGGTTCCTAAAAAAGTCAACATATTTGCGTGGCGTGCTGAACAAGACCGGCTATCTACAATGGAAGGTCTTCTCAAGAGAAAGATCGTCAACTCATCTAACTTTGCAGCCTTTGTGGGGATTACTCGGAAAATGCGGCTCATCTCCTGATCCACTGTTACATTGCTGCCAATCTTTTGCAAAAGATCGCCGATTGGGTCAATATTCCTCCTATTTTTGCTTTTGATTTTCGAGAGCTGTTAGAACTCGGCAACATAAACGGACTGTCAAGGCAAAAGAGAAAAATAATCTATGCAATTGTCCTCACAACTTGTTGGGTGATATGGAATTGTAGAAACAAGAAAGTATTTCAAGGAAAAAGAGCGAGCTTGGAAGAACTTTTCGAAGAAATTAAGGCGCAATCCTTTTATGGATAACTAATCGCGCAACTGGAATTACAACTGACTGGAACAAGTGGCGCAGATTTGATATTGGAAACTAAACTATACTGAATTCGTTTTATGCTGTAATATTAGGATAGCCCATAAACATTGTATTTGGGCTAAACATTTGGGCATATGTAACTGGGCTGGGCTTTTGGGTTTAACATCATAGTAGCATCTTGCTAATTAGATGTAATCTTTTTGGGTTTGGAAATAAAAGTTATTTTGCCTTTCAAAAAAAAAAAAAAAACTAATTTATTATAATCATGATGGACAAAAAATTGATAAGATTTCCGCAAACACATTAACGTAAGATTCTTTTCATTGTCAACTGCAAAACTAAATCATGATTGTTTTTTTTAACGGTATATTTCATTAAACACAGGCAAGTCCTCAACGACGCTCATGATTTATCTACTTCTAGAATTTTTTTTTCTTTGGTTCTTCGCGAATGAAGAAAAAAAAACTAAATTCCATCCTACCTAATATTTTATAATCATGATGTATAAAAATTTGATAAGATTGCCCAAACACATTTACATAAGATTATTTTCATTGTTAACTGCAAAACTAAATCATGATTGTTGTTTTTTTTAACGGTATATTTCATTAAACACAAGCAAGTCCTCAAAACGAAGACCACCTAAAGAAAAACCTTACAATATATACAGAGGGTACTTCGCCCAATCAAACCATTCAATGTTTTTAAACCTAGAGTGATGTTTAAACCAAATAAACGATAAAGCCTTCACACGTGCGACTATGTCAATAACTCTAGGCGATCCTTCCTGAAAATCTTTCTTGTTTCTTTCATTCCAAATCTCCTAACAAGTGATCATCATAATACCCATAAGTATCCTTCTTTACCCTTTGGACTTGTGAGAAACATAATTTTGCTGCAACAAATCTTCAATACAATCCGCATGCCAGCCGCTAATCTTACACCAGCTCCAAACTTTACTCCATATGCCAAACACAAAACCGCATTTCACCATAATTGTCACACCCCGCCAAGGCGGAAACATGGGGATGCGACCTCGAAAGGTTTTCAAGCACAAGGTACAAGCAACACACATAAATTTATTAAAAGATACCACTAACGGATGGTTATTGCCATAAAACTTATTTAAAGTAGAGTAATATTGTTTGAAAACAAGTGAATTGTCTGAACAACCATGAAACTACAATACTACGGGATAGACAAAACCCAATCCATGATGATACCACCCAGTGCATGCTTGGACCCCTCTCTCAAACCCCCGCTGTTCTCCATCAGTTACCTGAAAAACATGCATGAAAGATTTGTCAACAATAATGTTGGTGAGCTCACAGGTTTGAGTATAACAAGTAAAAAAAATTGTGTAGTTCGTGTATGACCAATCATAGGCTAGCTAAGCGAATGATTTTTGTGCAAACCATGAGTCCCGTAACCAAACCTCTTGACTGTGGTGCCTCGCGCATTGTACACTAAAGACAATGTATGTATGGTAGAATACTAACACTCTTTTATATATAACTGGTTAAAGCGACTAACCAAGAGTGGGGTGTCAACCCAATAGATATATTAAAGTATTCCATGGCCTTTGATAGCTAATGGTTACAGTAAATGTTGTACGAGGACTAATTAGCTCATGAACCAAATGTCTCATGTTCCACATGGTTGTCACGATAGAATTTACACACACTTGTAAATAATACTAGAGTTGGAGCATGTTTATCCCCCGAAATGTAAAACAGTAAAATGGGGTCGTGAAACTCACCTAATAGTGTCACGTGTGGTCTTGTGAAGCTGTAAATGTGGGATAGCTACCGTCCAGTCAGTTGTTGCCCTATGATTATTAATAGCACGGTAAATTGTACGTCTTGTTTATCATACAAGTTCGGGCACCCGTTATTGTGAACCATGTCATTAGTTGTGGATCATGTTGTTAGGTTATGATAGATCATGGAGTGGACCCACATGGGCCCTATGTATGGTTTTGGGGCCATAGTTTCTTCCAATCTTCCATGTGTGGTTGATTTGTCATAACAACAAGTATTCTAACATGTGCTAGGCCTTTGTTATGCTTATAATAGTGGTAACTTGTATTCTAATTAAGCTAACATGTGTTAACAAGTAGTGACCAATTATAACTCTTCATTTATGGGACTAAACTCGATGGTTTTTATCTTTTTCAAAATACCTCCGATCCATTGCAAGGTGTATTAGTAATAAAGTCGATTATAACACCTTGATTATGGCCCTTTATCTTTGAACATAATCCGAACACCTTTTAGTTGTGAAAACCGATTTATAATAGACGTTTTATGGGTGCTTTTGATTCAAAACACTCCTTGGTTTTAACAAGGTCGATTCATATCAATTAGTAAAGTGTTTTTAGCAATGTGGTGATTATATGCGAGTGATTTAGTGTGTGTAATCTGTTAGTATCATGATGGAAGAACTAGACCATATATCTATGTTTGGTCGATTAATGACACCTTCCTAGGCTTGAATATGAGCCGATTGATCAAGCCTTAGGTGTACTAACTTGGTTTCACAAAGGGCCGAATGTAAACATGGGACATAGTCGATTAAGACTTACCTCAAGACTTGATGAAACGAGGGAACCTTGTGGTCTTTGGGAGCTTCCTATTGCTAGCCTTGTGCGAGCTGAATGGGGTTTAGAGAAAGGTTGGGAAGTGCCGAAGTTAGCAAGGTTGTTTAAGGTTTGTGTTGGTGCAATTTGGATGATCAAGAACCTCCCCTTATATAGAGGTCGATCCACATAGTGACAAGAAAAAATTTGGCAAAATGAAACATCTTGGATAAGGTTTATAATTGGCATTTGCGTCATCATTTGGTGAAAGGTAAACACTTCGGCCGATTAGTGTGAGATTAGCAAGGAAAAGGCAAGTCATCACCTCATGGGTATACTACAATTCTTGTCATGATCTAGATTGGTGTAAGTGATAATATGCATCAAGTTGTTTGTCCATACTTAGGGCCGAATGAAAGGGACTGATATACGTTAAATTACACATATAAAAGTCCCCGGTTAACTCTCATTTTCATATGTTTTTGACCATATACACGAGGAATTGGTACTTATTTGGGTATCTTTACGATTTCAGGTCTTAAACGATGTCCCGGAAGCAAACCCGAAGAAAATGAGGATTTCGACCCTTTATCAGGAGAACATACTACTGGAACTTTTGCGCAGTAGATGTTCGGATCGCTTTTACCCCTTCTTAAACCCAAAATCCTACTTCGACTTTCACATAAGAATTGTTCTACGCTTCGAGAGCTTTCAGGGCATATAAAGAAAACCACCTAACGATTTTTCTATGATTTTATATGTAATTTTAAATATCGTGTTGTCGCGCTGTTCCCTGTGAGCGGCCGCTCACTCTCTGTGAGCGGCCGCTCGCTCCTCCATCTTTTTGCAACCTTCTGGAACCTCTACGTCATGCACGGACCACTTGCTCACCTTTTTGTAAAGTGAGCGGCCGCTCACAGGCACCGAGCGGCCGCTCACATGCCCCTGTCTTGTATAAAACACCCGTTCAGCCTCTGTTCGAAGTATTGGGTGTTTCCAGGCGATTTGGGGTGATTTCCAGGGCTGAAATACTGCTGTAAAGGCAAGGAACAAGCTCGGGAAGCTATCCGATTCATCTATCATCATCCAATCCATCACAGTTGCATCTTTATGGTTTGATCTTTAAAGCTTATAACTTGTTCAAATATGATTTTGTTGTAATCTGTGATGTTCTATCTTAGTTTATGTATGTTTACAGATAATATTTAGTAATCTTTGGTAGTTAAACAATCGTTTGTATAGTTAATCATGTGTTGTATAAATTTGGCGTTTTTCATGACTTAATCTTGATGATCATAATGCAACCTTGTTTCATTGTTATTGGATTTGTGATTGTGTTTATTGACTTTGATGATTGTCGAATGTGTTAGGCGGATACATGTTGAAAAACCGTCCGTTTAATCGTCCGGTAGTAGACTAGTTAACTTGTTAATAAGTTTACACCATGAAACTGTAATCGGGTATTGGTTTGGTTAAAGTCAGTCGAATAACGATTAAAAATGCTTACCGGCACGTAAAAGGGTTTTAAAAGCTTAATGGTGCCGTTACTGATCTTCGACACAGTTAATGATCTTTGGTAGTTATTTTGGTAAAAATAGCGATCTTAGTAGATCTGTGTTCAAAGTTGGTGAAATGGAATAGGTTCTGAAATGCTCTACTTTATGCTAGTCTAGGTGGCTGTATTGTGTATTTGGTATCGCGTTCCTTGATTAGTGAGGTTAGAAAACTCTTAACAGATGACTAACTTATCTTTAGAAGCTTTGCATGAGATCATATCAGCTGCTCGCTAATAAACCACTTGAGGTGGTTAACGTGTGTATTCGTGTTAGCTTTCCGTATAGTTGTCATGTTAGGATGCCCGAAAGGGACACTAACTGTCGGAAAATGGGAATGTTGATCACACGCCTTTATTTTATATGATATATAGATGACATGCTAGGGTTAATATATTATAGCTTATACAGTTATATTTTGTATTTGGAGTCTTACATATGTTAGTTAGATATTTTAGAATTAATTTAGATAAACAAAACATCAAACTATCTTTTCCTACTGGTAAATTGAGGACAGAGTTTTAGTACAATTGCTCCGCGCGCGTCCATGGATCGATATCTGGTTCTTATCTGTACATTACTACATATATGACAGGGTACACTTGCCTATTGTGTGTGTTTTAATATTAAGGTCTAAACCATTTTTATAAATATTAAAGCAGAAACGTGTGTTAAAATCCATTGAAAATATGTATAGTATCGCACACGTCAGGGACTAATCCTAGTATGATTGTTAAGGTAAGGTTGACTTGGGAAATAGGTGTTTCATAGTTTTGTTTTGGTATGTTATTAGGTATAAGGTGACAACTAAGGGTGATGGTGATGCTTTGGGTGTTCTTCGGCCGATTCATAAGACAAGAGTTTGTCTTATTTTTTATAGTGATAGTTCATAGGTAATCCTAGTTGTTGATTGGTGCATCAAATTCCAAGAAAGGGTCTCCACATGTGGGTTATAGGTTTCTTGAAAGTGACATGAGTGTGAGGGGTATGTGGCGGCCGAAACATAAGACTAGAGAAGGATAATTCTTGATTTGGGTGGTGATCTCACTAGATATTATCATGGTTTAGATGTTAAAGCCTAGTTTGGGTAATTAGTTGATGAGATGATGTTGACAAATGGGTGCTTCTTGGTCCTACATCCTCGGCCGATTATGGGTTTGAAAAGAGGAAAGTGTGGCTTTATCAAGTAACTCTAATCACATGTTTGTTTGTTTTTCTTTTTAGTGTAAGTTAGCAAGACTAGGGATGAGGTATGATGATGTTATTAAGCTCATGTAATACAATTATGTTGAGGTGTATGTATAGACATGTCTTTGTCAAGTGAATGTGTCTTGTTGTTTCGTGAGTGTGTATATGTACATGTGTGTGCCATATATATACGTGTATAAGAACTAGGTTTCGGCTAGTCTTTGCCCATTGTTAGAGAGGTATAGATCTGAGGGTAGTGATAATATTTCATGTGGATCTAATGTTTGTCGAATAGAAAGCTAGTTTGTACCGGTTTAGTCGATCATCCGTATAGGAATGCAACTTTATTTTTGTCCAACTAGCGAGGGTGCTTGATGACGATATTAACATGTATTTTGTGAATCATAAGTTATTCGGTTTGCCAGATAGGAAGTTATCATATGTTAGGGGGTATATTAACGCATACACATTAACATATGATATTGTGTAGGATTCGCATACATGTGTTAGTGAGGGGTTATCGTGTGTTAGACTGTGATAACTCTATTGAATGCTCGTTTGGTGATTTGTCCGGGTGTTGTATGACTAAAAAGGTGTTCTTTGTTGAGTTTTCTGAATAACTCATGCTTCACTAGACTGGGGGGGGGGGGGGGCTATTGTGTGGGCCAAATGTCTAAATTTGCACATATAATGACAGTAATAAATGAAATGCGTACGGATGTTGACCTGGATCGTTGACTGTTGTCATAATAATGTGTTGCGTCGACTCCTCATCTGTATCGCATAGTGGACAAGAAGTGTTCAAAATATTCATTTTTCTTCTAACTAAAGCCAAATGGGTCGGGATACAATCTAATTCCATTCGCCAAAAGAAAATGTTTACCTTTATCGGCAGCCACGAATCCCATTTCATCACCTGATTCTGCTGAGCAGAATGACCAGAACGCAACCATTTTTTTACATCAACAGCCGAAAATGATTCGCTGTTGTCAAAAGCCCAACCCCACGAGTCTTTACCCCCTTTAAACTGAACTTGGGACAACAAACTATTCAGATATTGCAGCTCGGATATCGCCACAACCGATGTCGCGTCGATCATCCAATCTTCAGCCAACGAAACCATGTTTCCTAACATCTTGAACCTTTCCCCCACTCGAGCATTTTTATTAGGATCCTTCTCGAATAATTGATGAGTCCCAAAATTAGCAGGTTTTACCTACATGTTTTCACCTAATTATCACCCGAATTCATGTTTTTATCTTGGTATTATCACGGTTTGTCTCCTTTTGATGATAATTGCAGGTATTGAAGGTGGGAAGTGAAAAGGAGTGAAAACCGGCATAAAAGACAAGGATTTGAAGACTTTCGGAGCTGATGCAGATACAGCACGGCCGTGCTTACGACTGTGCAAGGCCGTGCACCTATCCCAGGTCAACCAGTCAGCATTTCCAAGTCAGCAAGAGGCAAAATTGAGTTTTTTAGATGTGCACGGGCGTGCCCAGGACTATGCACGGGCGTGCTCCCCTATTTGTGTCCCCCAAGGCTTAAACCGACCAAAACTGACAAGACGGTTACACTTTTCAGAGAGCATGGGCATGCTCCAACATGAAGAACGGGCATGCTTGACCTAGTACAGACATCTGCTGCACAAAGGACTCTGCAATCGTACCTGCTGTCGAGCATGGGCATTCCAGGACTTCAGCATGGGCGTGCCAGGGCTGTTTTGCCTATAAATAGAGGCCTCCACTCCACATGTTGGGCATCCCCTTTCACCCGATTTTCTCTCACACTTCAGCCATCTTGAGGGTATTGTATGTGACATTTGGAGCTTGGGATCACCCCATAAACACTACTTGATTGAGAGTTGAGAGAGAGATCACTAAAAATCATCCAAAAACCATCTTTAATCCCCCAAAACAACCACTACTATGTATTCTTCTAACACCCATTTTAGAGTGCAAGTTGTAAAGCCAATGTTTGGCTAGGTTAGTAGAGTGTTGCTAGGGCGAAGACATTCTTGGTATGGATTATATAGTTTTTATTTCTTGAGTGGTTCTTGTGTTCTTATTTAATTCTTTTCACTTAAAGCTTTATTTGATGAATTAACTAACGTATTACTTAGTCTTTGGTCTTGTGGGTGTCTTGATAGGAAATGGGAGGACTTATGAATGTACCCATGGTGTGTAACAACCCATGTACTCATAGGCAAACCTAATCCCGCGAGTAGTGATTAGCCCATTTGTGGGTAGAAATACACACTTAGTGGCTTAATCCTCTACTATCAAAGATCTCACTTAGGGTCGGTACGGTGATAAGCCAAGACTTGTCTTCATGGTATATGTGAAAGCTTTGGCACAGGTCAAGGATTGGTGAACCCGTGTTGAAAGAAAACGGTCTTTATTTTCTTTCATTATTGTATTGCCACACAATCAATAATAGACCAATCACTTTTTAAAAGGTTAATTAATTCTAGTAGGAGATGCACGTGTTCTGGTTAGTCATGACTCTCCTATGATGTCAAGTGTCTGCTTTTTCGTTCATGCTCTGGCCACCAGCAAGTTGTTCACAAAAGTTTTAATTAATTAGATGTTTTTATTGCAACACTAGGAGGTGGATTCTACGGGGTTGAGAATACACAGTCTTGAGTAGTCCGATTTTCATTGTTGAGAGGTGAGCTTACTGGTTTGGGAGACCCTCCCTTAATAACAAGGACACAACTCATTTTGCGAAAGAGTCACCTCTAGAGAATGTTATTGCAACTCCATGTTAAGCATAAGTGCGCAACCTTTACACACCACTCAACTAAGTAATCTCTACTACCTTATTAAGGAGGAGAGATGGGTAAAAAGGTAATTTCACCATCATTTTAAGATGGCATACAAAAGGTCTCATACATAAATCTCTAACTTTTACCATTTTCTTCCATCTGTGCCCTTATGTACAAGTCACTAATACAAATCAATTGCACCATTCAATACATTTAATTCATGTATTAACTTTTTGTTACCTAGAACCATTACCAAGTAAAAGATTAATTCATGTAACTTTTTTTAATGGATTAACTTTTTGTTACCAATGGAATTTGAATTATCACCACAAGAAAAGGCTAAGCCTTATTTAACACTTTGTAACCAGTCGGCTAAAGGCTCTTTGGTTCATGTGTGTAACTAAATGTTGCAAATAAAAATCAAGCACAGATCAGATTGGATAAATGACAGTATGGTGTATAAAGTTATGGCAATTTAAAATGTGAATAAAAATACATACCCGCGGCAACGCGCGGGCATTCCACTAGTCACTATTAATGTAACAACCGGTAAAAATCCAGGTAATTCTTGTACAATATAATACTTGTTGAAATATTATTGAAAGCTATGTGTTAGACTTAATTAGCAATAATTTGAGTCACTGGAAATGCGATAGCAAAGTAAGAATTATTGGGGAAAGTTATTGGGAATATAGGAATTCTTGTGTAAAGATAAGGTTACCATATTGAACGTTGGTGATGACCCGGTTGACTTTAAAAAGTATAGTTTTGACCCGTTGTGCTTGATTTAACGTGCAATAATATAATATGGATGAAAATATTATAAAGAATATAATGTGTGGTTTTTAAATCGTTAAGGTTTAATAATTATGCGTAGTAGAGTTTTAACGCGAATATGAGACCCGGTACGGTAGGGAAACCCCTAATATAATCAAACTAGCTAAAAATAAATATTAGGATGTGGGAAATATTATTATGGACCAAATTGGTAAAAACCTTAATTAAATAATGTATGTAGGTTTTTATAAAATGTGAGATGGGAAGTATTATGTTATAGATTTTTATAAAAAAAAAATATAATACCAACCCCCCTAAAACCGGTCGCCCCCCCCCCCCCCCCCATAACATTATTGTGTTTGTTATTATTATTAACTAGATATTTGCCCACGTGGACACGCGGTTCACCAACGTACAATTATTTGGAGTAGTATAACGTATAAAAAAAAATACAGTAGAAATATTTTATTAAAATTTAAAACCAACGAATACAAATTTTATTTAAATATCACTAAATATTTCCTTATACACCACATTTTTTGTTTTAGTTTTGACATTCCCATCACCCTAAAGTATAAGTAATTTCACCTCTGCCATGCTTTTAACTCTTAACAATGCGACATAAAGTTGGCCATGTGAGAATACAGGGTCTCTTAAATACAATCCAACCTTCGATAGAGACTGTCTTTGGCTTTTATTGATGGTCATTGCGAAACATACGGATATTGGAAATTAACGCCTTTGAAACTTCACTGTTATCAGATGGTCTTTAAGGAGCATTATCTAGTAAAAAATAAATAGTAGTGAAAAATATTTATGATAAAATTTTAAAGTAAGACACCGTTTGAGTCAGATCATTTAAAATTCGAATTAAATGTTATAATTAAGTCTAATTGTTACCATTATAGATATTAAAGTATAAAATACGTAAATAGAACATTTAATATTTGAATATTTATAAAGTTTAACTGAAATCTATTAATTCAAATTTTTGTATTCAAAATTTGAATTTTAACGGTCGTTTTTTGTTCACCACCGGCAAACACCTTGTTCCGTCGGTCGATTTCTTTTCTGTTTTGCAGGCGACGTTCTGGTTAGACCGGACAAAATCACGAAGAACAACTACAAATTTTCCGGCTAGCGAAGAAACAGCGGCTATACCCAGGTGTTTTCTATCCAAGAGTATATATATCGTTTTTCTATATATAAATTATCAGATTTATTATCTTGTTTCATCAATTCATCTGTTTCCACTGCTTTTGAATGGCCACTTTGCCGTTTTCATCGCCGGGATCCTGGGCAGTTTGACTCTACAAAGTCAAACAACCGTTTTTTAAAGGAAAATAATAATAATAATAATCAGTTTAAAACAAACAAAGCCAAATCAGATTTAAACTTAAAAATTATTAACAGAAATAAAAGTTGTGTTGTCAAAAAATAAAAGAACGTTGGTTGTCTTTTTGTAATCTATTATACTACCACTATTGTGTGCTTCTAGTTATACACTATAAACTGTTACTCACACAAGGTGCCTACTTTTGCTTTCGTTGAATTGTTGGATAATTACTTGTAAATATAGACGGAATAGGCCATGATGGTTCCTTGAGATTGTGTCCAAAGACGAGGGGTGCAGGTAAGGGAAAGAGTAGGGGGTATATCTTACGTGTAGCTTCTTGGAATGTAGGGACTCTAAGTGGTAAATTGTTAGAGGTGATAGATGCACTTAAGAGACATAAGGTTCATATAGCATGCTTGCAAGAGACTAGATGGAAAGGACATGGAGGGAATGAGCGAAATGGGTACAAGTTCTTATATTCGGGATCTGATGGGGCAAAAAATGGAGTAGGATTTCTAGTGACTTTGGAACTGCATAAGAAAGTGATTAAGGTGAAACGACTCAATGATAGAATTATGTTGTTAAGGCTAGTTCTAGGGGCGGAAGTAGTAGCAGTGGTTTCTGCTTACGCACCACAAGTAGGTTTAAGAGATCAAGAGAAGAGAGAGTTTTGGGATTGTCTAGACGGGGTTTTGAGAGCCATACCCATAGAGGATAAAATTTTTATAGGAGGTGATTTTAATGGACATATTGGTAAGGATAGCAATGGCTTTCAGGACGCCCATGTGGGTTTGGCTTTGGAGATAGGAATGAACCGGGTATAGACCTTCTAGAATTTGCAGTGGCCCATGACCTAGGCATTGTAAACTCGTTTTTCAAGAAGAGGGAATCGCAGATGATCACTTTTACCAATGGAGGACGAAACACACAAATAGATTATATATTGATGAGGCGTCAAGATCGTCAACGGTCGAGAGACTACAAGGTGATCCCAGGAGAAACAGCAGTGGCTCAGCACCATTTACTAATAGCTGACGTAGTCCTAAGAGATAAATTGACTACAACTGAGAGAAAATTCCAGCCTAGAATACGTTAGGGATATTTAAAAGGCGACAACATCGAAGTGTTCAGGGATAAGGTCATCTCGACGACTGCGCCTCAATTGGATGGTGATGGCGACGCAAATCAGATGTGGGAGGCTATGGCGAATACTATTACTCCTGTGGTGAAGGAGACTTTAGGGGTCACAATAGGGAGGACAGCTGGGAGCAAAGAGTCCTGGTGGTGGAATGCGGATGTGCAAATCAAAATAAGGGATAAACAAAAGTGCCTTAGGGAGCTGTTGCGGACCACTGACGAGGAAATACGTTTGAGGTTGAGGGAGCGATACAAAAACGCTAGGAGGGAGGCAAAGAAGGCGGTGACAGAGGCAAAGAATATAGCATATAAGCACATGTATGAACGATTGGAAACGAAGGAGGGGGAACATGATATGTTCAAGATTGCCAAATATAGGGATCGTAGAAGGCAAGACCTAGGAGTAGTGAAATTTATAAAGGGAGTGGATGGACGTGTTTTGACCAAGGAACAAGACATTAAGCTAAGATGGAAAAGCTACTTCCACAATCTTTTCAATGGCGGGAGGGGCGACCAACAAGCAAGCGAAAACCATACTACACAGAGCCGACAAAGGAATAACTGCTATTATCGAAGCATCACACATGGAGAGGTGAGGACTGCACTTAGGAAGATGGGAAGAGGCAAGGCGGTTGGTCTAGACAACATACCGATTGAGGCCTGGAAGTGTTTGGGAGAAGAAGACGTTCAATGGCTGACTACATTATTTAATGTTATTTTCAAATATGGAAAAATGCCCGATTGTTGGAGGAGTAGCGTTGTAGTGCCCGTATTTAAGAAAAAAAGGAGACACCCAACGCTGTGGAAACTATAGAGGTATTAAGTTGTTGGGTCAT
Organism: Ambrosia trifida; assembly: GCA_028751855.1. NCBI lineage: Eukaryota > Viridiplantae > Streptophyta > Magnoliopsida > Asterales > Asteraceae > Ambrosia > Ambrosia trifida. Next base: position 213,313,751 of record CM054122.1, on the reverse strand, counting down.
ACTATGAAATTATGGGAGAGGGTGATTGAGACTAGACTTAGGAAGGAAACTCAGGTTACGGTAAACCAATTCGGATTCATGCCAGGGAGGTCAACGGCGGAAGCGATACACATTTTAAGGAGATTAATGGAAAAATATAGAGAAAAAAAGCGAGATCTCCATATGGTATTCATTGACCTTGAAAAGGCATATGACAGTGTGCCACGTAGATTGATTTGGGATAGTTTAGAGCGTAGAGGAGTCCTTGGGAAGTACATAGACGTAATTAAGGATATGTATGATAGAACTGAAACTAGTGTTCGGGCGTCAGTAGGAGATACTGATTCCTTCCCTGTGGAGGTGGGACCCACCAAGGGTCTGCATTGAGTCCGTTTCTCTTTGCGGTAGTCCTGGATGAGTTATCTAAGTCGATTCAGAAGCCAGTGCCATGGTGCATGCTTTTTGCAGATGATATTGTGTTAGTTGCAGAAACCAAACAAATTTTGAATGCAAGGTTAGAGGAGTGGCGAGAAGCTTTGGAGGGAATGGGTTTAAGGATTAGTCGCTCAAAGACAGAGTATCTCTATTGTGATTATACGGCTGGGTAAGTGGATTAAGAGATCCATCATCGCAGGGACGAAGACCAGAACTATAGACTCATTCTTCACCAGCCCAGACGCAAAAAAGAAAACAAAGGCGCCCGAAGCTGCCTTTCTTAACTGGACGAATAGGAGAGTCAGAAGGGCTTGGCTGATGGATTAGTTATAGTTTTTGGACGAAAGAGTGAAAATCAATCGAATCAAAGACTTGTTGTGAATAAGGGAATGCAACTCAATAGAAAGACTTGTTCTCTCAGGAACACCTGTAACATCCTCCCCCGATAGACTTCAGTCCACTCTTGAGGAATAGGATGATCAGTTAGGTAAATCCCCGCTAACTTACAAATCTAACTACCAGAAAGGGCCTTAAATGTGAGCCAGTAGACCTGGGTGGAAACTCAACTACTTCCAGGCCTCCAGGATCTGCTGAAGGAGACGGGATGGCAACTTAATAGAATGACTGAATGAGTTGAGGGTTAACGACGACGAGGACACTCATATCACTATCCAGGGCCAGGTTGTCCCGCAGGTAACTAGGTTTAAGTACTTAGGATCATTTGTTCAAAAGGATGGGGATATGGATAGTGACGTAACACATCGCATACAAGTCAGGTGGTGTAGGTGGAGAGCAGCCACAGGAGTATTGTGCGATAAGCGGTTCCCAAATAAATTGAAAAGGAAATTTTACAGGACCGCAATTAGACCTGTTATGTTGTATGGGACAGAGTGTTGGGCAATCAAGAAGACGCACGCACGCAAGATGGAGGTCGCAAAGATGAGGATGCTTAGGTGGATGGGTGGGCACACAAGGATATATCGGATTAGAAACAAGGTCTTTAGAGAGAGGTTTGGAGTGGCTAGGATATCAGATAAGATAAAGGAAGGGAGATTGAGATGGTTTGGACATGTGAATAGGAGACGAACAACAGCGCCAGTGAGAGCAGTGGAAGCATGCGTTGTAGAGGGGAGAAGGAATAGGGGCAGACTTAAATTGACCTGGGATGAGCGAATTAGACAGGATCTCATAGAGTTGCACCTCTCTGAGGACATGGTCCAAGAAAGGAGTTCGTGGAGAAGTAGGATTAAAGTAACTGACTTTTAGGATTTGACACTTAGGTAGCATAACCGGGTATTATGAGGCCTTAACTATAGGTTTTCTAAACCTATTTTGATTCATGTGCCTATTTATCATGTTTTCTTAAGTAGTGTGAAACTTACATGTGGTTGTAGTCTCGTGTACATGTTTGTATGATGTTCAATGTATTATATTTTTATGAACTATCTTACTAGCTTATTACTGCACTTGGCCCGTTAGCCGATAGCGATATATCCCTGTGATGCTTGTCTCATTACTTGTATGCTTGCCTGTCTTCTGTTCTCTCTTTTTGAGCCGAAGGTCTCTCTGGAAGCAGCCTCTCTATCCTTATGGGTAGAGGTAAGGTGTGCCTACATCTCACCCTCCCCTGACCCTACCAATAGTTTATACTATTCGTGGGATATACTGGGATTGATTGATTGATTGATTGTAACTAAAACTATTATTTGTTAAATTTTAAATATATTAAGAAATATCTAATTAGTATATCTCTATTTTAAAGGTAATAGTAGGATTGTTTGTTACAATTATTAACTTAACTTTTAAAGTTTGAAATTTTTTAAAATATTCAAATCATTCAAAATTCGAATTAAATGCTATAATTAAGTCTAATTGTTACCATTATTATCTAGAATTCAAAATTTAGAATTTTTATAATGTTAACAAAATTTTAAAATTTATATTATAGATATTGAAATATGAAATTATATATTTAAATAGAATATTTAATGTTTGAATAGATATAAATTTTAACTGTAATCTATCAATTCAAATTCTAATAAACAAATTTGAATTTTAACTTGTAACTGATTGGAGAAGTTTATAATCAAAACTATTATTTATTAAATTTTAAATATATTAGGAAATCTCTAATTATAATAACTCTATTTTAATGGTCATAGAAAGATTAATTGTTACAACTATTAATTTAAATTCAAAGTTTGAAATTTTTTAAAATATTCAGATAATGCAAAATTTGAATTAAATGTTATAATTAAGTCTTATTGTTACAATTATTATTCAAAATTTAGAATTCTATAATGTTAAAAAAAATAAAATTAAAATTATAGATATCAAAATATGAAATTATATACTTAAATAGAACATTTAATATTTAAATATTTATAAAGTTTAATTGAAATCTATCAATTCAAATTCTATAAATCAAAATTTGAAAGTTTCAAATCATTCAAAAATTTGAATTAAATATTTTAAATGTGTTAATTAAATCTAAATGTAAATGTTACCATAACTTTTAAAATCATTTTTTTGAGATGAAATATTTAAATAAAAAATTTAGTATTCAAATATTTTTAAAGTTTAACATAAATCTATTATTTCAAATTCTAGTATTTAAAATTTTAATTTTTAATTTTTACTTGTAATTAATTTGAGAAATTTACAACCAAAATTATTAATTGTTATATTTTAAATATATTAGGAAATCATAATTTAAAGATAATAAATAGTTTTGTAATGGTTACCATTATTAACTTTAATTCAAAATTGTAATTTTTTAAAAGATTAAGTCATTCAAAATGTGTAATTAAAAGCATAATTAGTATGTGTAATTTGTTACCATTATTAAACAAAATTTAAATTTTGAAATTTTGTCTAATTCGTATTTAAATATTTCAAATTTTAATTTAAAATTGATAATTCGCCATTTAATTGATTACCAATATAAGCTAAACTAATATTAGGATAATATAGGGCAATTAATAGGATCAATTAATGTATTAATAAGAGTTGACACAACTTATGTAAGGACTTTGAATCATATTAACTGTGTAAATAAAAGAATAATTAGTATGTGTAATTTCCTACAATTATTAACCAAAATTCAAAATTTTAAATTTTGTCAAATTAGAATGTAAACATTTCGAACTTTAATTTGAAAATTTGAAATTCAAAATTCAATATTTAATTGATTACCAATATAAGTTAAACTAATATTAGAATAATATAGCACAATTAATAGGATCAATTAATGTATTAATTGGAGAGTTGACACTACTTATGTAGAGACTTTGAATCTTATTAAATGTGTAATTAAAAGGATAATTAGTATGTGTAGTTTCTTACCATTATTAACCAAAACTCAAAATTTGAAATTTTGTATAATTTGAATTTAAATATTTTGAATTTTAATTTGAATTTTGAAATTCAAAATTTAAAATTTAACTTATTACCAATATAAATTACACTAAATTTAGAAAGTGAGTAATTTGAATCTAATAAGGAAATTTAATGAGTTCCTAATTTACGTTAGTTTCCTTTCTCATTCTCATTTATTGCTTTTTGTTTTAAAAAAAAAAGTAAAAAGAGTAAAACTTGAAAAAGCTACATATCTTCAATTTACCAATATCTCCATCATACAAAGCATGAACATAAAAAACTTTGTTGGAACACGACATATTTAGCAAATTGCCACTAACGGCGTTTTAAAAACGACCCAAATTGAAGACTTTGTTTTCCCAAACCATTTTCTTCTTTATAAATTTACGCATAAATCCAAAAAACAATACATTATTATTGATTAAAATATAAACTTAAAATCAAGCCTAGCAAAAATTGAATTAATAATATAAAAATCACTTTATGGGACATAAATTGAAATTAGTTATCTATAATTAAACCTGATAATCATTTTAGAGGTATATTGAATGTAATTCATAACATGAGCATGAGAAATATTGATTAGCAACTAAATAAAAAAGATTAGAAACTCTTACCTGAGGTGAACAGTCTCTGGGATTGAGGCTAATAATCGCCCGTCCTGTATATCGAGATGAAAAAACTCGTGTATTAAACGATTCATCCAACAATAAACAATTCATGATGAAAACATGAATATAACATAATAATTAGAACACAAACTGTAAAATCAAACCAAAAACGTATGTGCAAAATCTATCCAACACTTACCTCTCAAACTTAGAGTCGTCATCATGTTTAGTCAAAGAACAATTTAACCCATACGATCCATTTCCATAGGTGCTTTCCTGAAAATCTAATTAAATGACATTATTCAAATAATTGATTCATATAAATAAGCAACGCGCAACATGCAACAGTAACCTAAAGAGAGTTAAGTAGAAAACATCGTGTGATTGTGTGAATGTTGATTTGCATCTATAGATGGTAGTCATCTACACCAAGTCACCGAACGGTTTAAGATGCATGGGGTCTGGTGAAGGCCGGCTACGATGAAAGGTGATGGTCGGACTGGCTTATGTCGACGTTTATGAACATCAAACAAAAGAAAAATCAAGACTAAGAACAAAATTTCAAACAAACTATTTGATTATAAAAACTAACTAAAGATTTCAAAATCAAAAATCAAACCTTGACTTGTATTTAGGAGAATGATCGGTTGTTTAGGAGAATGGACAATGATGGTGTTAAAGGTGATTGTTTTTAAAATATAATCTCACCAAAATTAGGTGTATAAGAAAGTTAATGTGCCTTGATCGATTTTGACAATAATAATCATAATTAATTACCTAATTTAATTTTGACCATATTTATGTTTTAATTGAATTTTGGATTAAAAAAAAGTTTATAAATTCAATTGTTGAGACACGTGGCACAATATGGGAATGAGGGATAATTGATGTTGCAATATGGGAGTGACATGTGTCACAATAGAGTTTTATTTATTGGATGTATAGATAGATATTAATACTTATGATTGCTTTTTAAATACTCAAGGTCTTGCATAAATCCCACTACACTCACTTGAAAATCCCTTACACCTTCACTTTCACACACTAAAACCTCTCCATCTTCTTCCTCCCTCCCATAACTGAAACCACCTCCATCATCATCATATCTTCTTCTTTTTTTCATATTATTATGAAATGAACACTAGAACTTAATGATTATTGATTATCTTGGTGATTTTGGGCGAACACCTTAAAAAATCTAGAGATTTTTTAGAGAGAGAAACCCACATTTCAAGAGTTTTACTAAGGTAAGAACTTGAACAAAACCTTAATAAAATCTTATTATTTTCAGTTTTTAATCAAGTTTTCACGAAAGAATCTAAGGATTTAAAGATGGTTTCTAAACTAAATATGATGGGGAAATGAAAGAAAATGGAAAATGTATAAATATGTATGTGTGCGTGTGCCGTAAATATATATGTATATATGTGTGTGTGTGTATATGAATCGTGTGTATATATATATGTGTGTGTGTGAGGATTGATTATTTGTTGTATTTTATGGTTTATCATACTTAGATCCTTCAAATTTTGTGACATGCAAGAGGGTTTTTGAAAGGATTTAAGATCTGAATTAAAATGATAAATAGGTGTGTATGATGGTCTAGATTAATGGTATAACGGTGGGATTAAGGAAATATGACTTGTTTTTATCATATGTTAAGAATATGTAAAGTTGATGATGAGTTTTGGCTAATAAAACATAATAACACAGGTCTGAATTTAATAAGATTTTGATGGTTTTCATAATCTTAAAATAGTGTAAAACAAGTTTAGATAAGATCTACACGCTTCGGAAACCTTGCATGTACGATCAAAACGTGTATTTCGGCTTAAAACGCCAAGATACAAGCTTTTGAAGTAAGTACTTTAAAACTGATCTAAAACAGGTTTTTATAACTCAAAATGGTGTAAAATGAAGTATAATATTGAGTACATAAGAAGCCTAAGTTGAAAACCTAGGTATGTTGGCAAAGGATGCGCGAAAAGCATGTTTTGACAATATTAACGTGTCTAGAACACTAAATTTCAGGTCTGATGTGAAACAGCTTATTTGGTGTCTAAATGTGTATAAAAAATCATTATTTGTGATGTATAACGTGTTTACCATGATAATGAGTGCCTACAGTGTAAAACTATGCGATAAGAGTTTGCCGAAACGTGACTTTAAAGGCATAAGAAGAATAGATTTTGTGGCTGGATTAGAGCAACAAAATGGCCCTGTTTGTAGCTTATATGTAGCCCCAAAAGCAAAAACTTAAGTTTATAGAATGTCATTAGGTTATCATGAAATGTCGAAAACTTGTTTGGTATGAAAAATGCTAGAATATGCAATAGCGAGTTGTATGTGCATGTTGATGTGTACTAAACTATAGGTTGATTTTATTGAGAATATAAAGTCTATCTTGAAATGATACATATGTGATTACCTAAATATAATTATGTGGAATAGATTAATTAACGCTAAATTTATGCACACAAGGTCTAAAACTTAACCAATTGTCGATATCACCAATGGGTCAGAAGGGTAAGGGTTAATGGAAATTCAATCTTTGGAATTAATCTAAGTCAAAGAAGTTTGGTGAATAAGTTGGGTTGGACTTAGAATGGTTTTTGAATTAGCTATATGCATTATAGGGCATTATAAGGAAGGATAGTGATTTGGATTATTTGGATTTGTGGATTTCTGCGATAAGGTGAGTTCACAGCCCCTTTTCTAAATGTTATTGGACGTTTTAATATCAGGGGATTAACATGCTGTATGATTAGTAGGACTAGAATTGTAGGACAATTGATGGCCTTGGGTAAGTGTACGAGTTGTTGCTATGAGTACCTCGTCAGTCCTTCCGGACGGACACTTCCCTGCACTTCTTAATCATTAACTTTTAGATTAGAGCCTCAATTTGTGTTAGTAGATCTATTGGGTTAACGCCCCTTTCCAGACTGGTAGAGCGGGTCTTATGGGAAAACACAACCTCACAAATTCCTCTTACATCAGGGGTCAGGTTCGGGAAGCAAAAGTTATGGTTTGATTAAGAGCCTTAGGTTACGATCATCCTTGTTAGATTTTCGCGAGTCTGCTTGGTTCTCTTCGAGTTGTACTAGATCATACGAATACACTTATATTATGCTTAACAAATGATTGTTTGTGTCATAAAACCTGTGAATTCACCAACATTTTATTGATATTTTAGAGCATGTTTTTTAGGTACTGATGCTTAGGGGGTTTGAGAGTGGGTTTAGCAGGGCAGAACTGTGGACATGATGTTGGGACCGTTAATCTATCAAAACTATGTTTTTCTTTTAATTTGTAAAACAATGTAACTTTTAATTTCACTTCATCTTGTTGAGACATGTTTTCGTGTTACTAAACAAATTTCACTGACCATGAAAATAAAATATGTTAAACTAGAGGGTGTTAGCAAGATCTCCATACGTACTATCTGTGTGTTGCTAAACATTGTGGTAACAACTTCCGTTACATCACGACTTGCTTTCCGCCGTGCGCTGTCAGGGTGTGACAATTAATCCATCCCAAGGATAGTCTAATCCCGAAGCAGCACTTCTTTTTGGTATTGATTTCTACTTTGGTCGTTCTCATTCTCTCTTTCTTTATTTTATCTTTTTTTTTTGTTAAAGCAACTTAGGGCTGAGTAGGGGAAGTCGTATCTTAGGGTTCGATACTCGGTACTTGCTATGTTCTATACTACGCCCGATAGGTCCACCTGCCTATCGTGTGGGTTTATAACAATTAGCAGCTATCGTTTTACTTTTATAAATTTAAAACTTTGATAAGTATTTTAATTTAAAAGTCTCAACTTAATTACCCTTTTTCATCGAGTCTTGACACTTCTTTTGGGAAAGTGTTAGTTTTAAGAAAAGGACGTTTAAGGGACCTAATCCACACGACATCAATAATCTCGGCCATCTCACCATCAATGGATTCGATCCCCTCCTAGTATCTTTCAAGAATCTGATGGTTTCACCATTCCTAAGTCTACCTCTTATCAAACTCTTGAAACTTTGCCCATTTATCTCTAAACCATCCAAGAATTTTCTAATAGACTTCCAACACCCCGTGTATGCATTGTTAATGTGAAGAAATACCCACCTGTTCTTGCCCCCCATGAATACATTCGATAATTTTCTTCCACATTCCATCATTTTCATTTTTAAAACGCCAAACCCATTTTGCCAAAAGAGTCGTGTTAACATCGGAGATTATTGTTATGCCTAATCCACCATACTTCTTTGGTCTTGTCATCATATCCCACGAAACCCAATTCATACATCTACCAACTTTACCTCCGGACCACAAGAAACGTCGTATAATTGTCTCAATATTTTCAACAACCGCCGAAGGAGCTTTATACAATGACATATAATACACCGGGAGGCTCACCAACACCGATTTGATAAGTGTTAGTCTACCCCCAATAGATAAGAGCTTAGCCTTCCAAGAATTTAATTTACTCCGAATTGTATCCATAACCGGATTCCAATTGAAAATCTGGTTCATGTTGGCTCCAACCTTAATACCTAGATAGTCAAAAGGCATAACACCAACTCTACACCCCAGTGATTTAGCCACAATCCCACCTTCCAATTCTCCTACACCTAACCCAAAAAGGACTGATGTATTTGCAAAAAGAATTAATTCATGATTTATCTACTTCTAGAATTTTTTCTTTGGTCCTCGTTAAAAGAAAAAAAACACTAAATTCCATTCATGATGGACAAAACTTTGATAAGATTGGCACAAACATATGAATATAATGGAAACAATTATAATGAAAACAATTCATGATTGTATTTCTAGAAAACAATTATAATGACAACATTTACGACCCCAATAATTTTTTATTTATTAAGGGACTTTTAAACCCATCATAAGAATAAATTAGGATTTGGGTATTCATATAATGAAGATTTTTATTTGCACAACCTTATATGGGTCATAGAGATCTTTACGGCCCATAGAGACAAAACTATGCCTTATAGAGACCTTTGTGGGGCATAGATGGACATAAAATACAAGATACGAGGTTCAGTTGTAAGTCAGCCTGACACCTAATGATTGTAAGCACCTCTTTGGCCCATAGTGATCTCTATACATGGGACATAGAAATGCTCAATCTATGGCCTATTAGTCCCCTTTACGACCTCTTAATTAGTTGAGTTTAAAAAAAAATCATTTCTTTTTATGCCCCATAAGACTCCTTTATGACCGCTCCCCATTCAATATATGGGCCGTACCAGTAATCTCTCCATCTGTTGAGAACCCTCAACCACTCCTGTTGGCGCTATACAGGGATCATGTAGAACAGGGACATAAGCTACATCAAAGCAATACAAGTGGTGAAAGAGAGTGGTTTGACTTAACTAATAGTCCAGTGTATACGTTGTTTTATAATGTATACTGATTTATTAAGTGAAAAAAATTGTTTATGTTATTTTACCTTTATAATAAGAAATGAATTTTCTTTGATAAAAAAAAAAACTCAAAGAACATGTTTAAAACTAATAAATAAAAAACAACAACAAACATATAGGCCATAGAGGTCTTTATGGGGCATAGAACAGGTAAAACTATGGGCCATAAAGAGCTTTATGACCCATATATTAACTGAGGAGGGGTCATAAAGGAGTCTTATGAGGCATAGAAGGATAAATTATATGCCTCGTAGAGGGCTTTATGGGGCATAAAAAGAAATGATTTTTTTAAACTAAACTAACTAAGAGGTTGTAAAGGAGACTAATGAGCCATAAATGGGGTATTTCTATGTCCTATAGAGATCTCTACGGGCCATAGAGGTGCTCACAATAATCAGGTGTCAGGCTGACTTGCAACTGAACCTCGTACCTTGTATTTTATGCCCATTTATGCCCCATAAAGGTCTCTATGCGGCATAGTTTTGTCTCTATGAGCCATAAACGTCTCTATAGCCTATATAAAGTTGTGGAAAGAAAAACTTTTATTGTGTGAATAACATGCCCCATAAATTATCAAAGTTAAATTTCATGATTGAATATATATAATTAACACTGTTCTGATACCACATGTTGATCATATTCATAAGAACATGAATAAATATAAGATTAAATAGGTAGATTCAATAATATGTATCTGATATGCCATACTGTTCAGGAACCGTAGTAATAGAAGACACAATCATCATGATTAAGTTCTTTTTATGGTATATCATTGCTTAGGTGTTCTTGAGTTATAAACACGGCTGAGAGAGATATGTAGTAACTCATCAATAATATAAATGATAATGATGGGTAGACATAAATATATTAAACTAATTTATTCTTATTGAGTTAATGAGATACACATGAATCAAAGAGAAAATGACACTCCAACCATACATTATATTGTAAAAAGAAAATGAAAATGAAAATGATTTATTGCTCAATAAATGTACAAGTCCAAACCAAATGAAATGTGAGCTTTGCATCGATGGCCATCACCGAGACCGACTCCTTACACGGCCGTAAGCAACTTCATGTAGCTATTTTCCCATGGCTTGCTTTCGGTCACATCATCCCTTTCCTTCAACTCTCCAAATACATAGCCGAAAAGGGTCACAAAGTCACATTTCTTTCGACCACTCGAAACATCCAACGTCTCCCTGCCCTCCCTTCCCACCTCTCGACCCTTATAAATCTTGTTAAACTCAGTCTTCCACATGTTCAAGAGCTGCCCCACAATGCAGAGGCCACCATGGACCTACGCACTGATGACACACATGATCACCTCAAGAGAGCCTTTGATGGTCTTCAGCCTGAGGTCACTCGGTTTCTTGAGGAAGAGTCTCCAGACTGGATTATATATGATTTTGCTCCCTATTGGTTGCCGTCCATCGCGGCTGGCCTTGGGATATCGCAAGCCTTCTTCTCCATTGTCACTCCATGGTTCATTGCCTTTATCGGAGCGTCGGCTGATGACATGATAAATAGTTCTGATGATCGAACGACGGCTGAGGATTTCATGAAACCGCCCAAGTGGGTTCCCTTTCCCAGCAAGTTATGCTACCGGAAGCATGAGGCCAATTGGATGGCTGGTTCCTTTTCTGTTAATGCTTCTAAGGTTTCAGATACATATCGTTTGGGGATGGTTTTGAAGGGTTCTGATTGTATGTTTATTAGATATTGCTATGAGTTCGAACCACAATGGTTAACCCTTTTAGAGGAGCTACACCACATACCAGTGGTGCCTGTGGGATTATTACCATCTGAAACACCCACCAATGTTGGCGATGAGACGTGGGTGACGATCAAGAAGTGGCTCGATGGTCAACAAAAAGGTCAAGCAGTGTATGTGGCATTAGGAAGTGAGGTTATGCTAAGCAAAAGTGAGCTTGCTGAGTTAGCTTTGGGTCTCGAGCTATCTAGGTTGCCATTCTTTTGGGCTCTTAGAAATCCCGCAGGGTCCACTGAGTTAAACTTGCCAGACGGGTTCTTGGAACGCACTCGAGACCGTGGAATGGTGTGGACGAGTTGGGTTCCTCAGTTACAAATACTGAGCCATGAGTCGGTGGGTGGTTTCTTAACTCACTGTGGTTGGGGTTCAATTGTTGAGGGGCTAATGTTCGGTCACTCTCTAATAATGCTACCGTTTTTGGTGGACCAAGGTCTGAATGCTCGAATACTGGAGGACAAACAGGAGGGAATCGAAGTATTAAGAAATGAAGAAGATGGCTCCTTCACCAAGGAATCGGTGGCTAGATCACTGAGGTCGGTTGTAGTCGACGATGAAGGGAAGATCTACAAGACAAATGCGATTGAATTGAGTAAAATATTCCACGACACAGATCTGGAAAAAGAATATATTAACAATTTCGTAGACTTTTTAGAAAAGAAGAGGCGTGCGTGATTGCTATCAATGATGAAACTTAAACATATGGAGAACGTGAGTTTGTAAGGCTTGTTTACGTATGATCAAATGTTGTTTGTAATAAGTGAAGTATTTTGTTATGCATTTAAGAAATAACAGTTTGATATGCTGATTCAACATCTGTTTTGTAGATCTATTGTTCGAAAAAGAGCGTTTATCAATATTTTCATAAAAACATGAAAAATAGTTTTGAGAACATTATATTGGCGTTTGGAAAAGATTTTTGAAAATTGTTCTAAAACTAGATTGTTGTTGTATGCCGCGCGTTGCGGCGGCGTCAACTTTGTTGTTTATAGTTGACGACACATTATGTGATACGTTAATCATGTGAAAACATGTGTTTCGACGTATCTATTATAAAACATTGCAGTTAAAAAAAGAAATGGAATCGAACCAAGGTTGGTCTGTTTAGTGGGGTTCCAACTAACACTACCCTATCTTTACCTTTGCATCAAAACTCAACAGCGTCAAAACGTACGATAACTCGAATTTGTACCATCGAATGAAAACGTATTATATTTGGCTTGACTCGTTTCCTAACACAGTTTACATCAAAACATAGACCAACAAAAAACGTATTATACTTGACCAGACCCGTTTTCGAAAAATATGTCGAAACATGAATATATCCCACTCGTGTCACTTGATTTTATAATCTACAATGTATTACAATTAACTAATTAAGTTATCAGTCAATCGTTTATACCTCTCCTAACCCTCCGCTTCTGTGATTGATGGTATCTGACCAATTTCCTCTTTGTTGATTTCGCGGACGATTCGGGTAGGATAGTCGGGTGGTGTTTACTGATGAAATGTAGATTAACGAAAAACATACATTAATTAAATAAGCATGAAAACTATATTTGACTTGACACATTACCGACAAAAATTTAGGTTGAAATGTAAACCAACTTAGATTTGTGCTCAAGCGTATTTAGAAATTAGCACGTAAACTAATAGCGTTTTTTTATCGTTTTCATCAAAATTTAATAATGGTCTTCATAGGTCATAATAGTTTAAAAAAACTCATATTCAAACCACACTCTATAAACGATGTATCTATCCACATATTAAATTAAATTATATATAAATAAAATTACTTATTAACGTTGTAAAGAAAATCAATGTCTACCTTTTTAATCTTATACACCAAAGCAACAAAAAAATAAATAATAATGCTTTATGATAAATCAGTCCACCTAACTCACTACACAATGACCTAAGACCATCACAGCCATTGACACTACCCACCCTTCACAACATCTTTTACTTTAACCACACACATCTAAACTTTTTACCTAACCATAGTTAACCCATTAACCATTTGATGGTTTTTTAAAACCCACCCATGTAAAAAGAAAATACCAGACACCCATTTTATTTCATATATTAAAATCACACATTCCGTATGTAGAGAGAGAGAGTCAGATGAGAGAGAGAGAGAGAGAGAGAGAGAGTTGCGGGGAGAAAGCCGAACACCGTCATAGCCACCTCAACCATTACCACCACCGCCTCACCTCAACCATCTTTGTCGCTATTTCTGCCTGAGCTATGGTGACGGGGGACTCACTAAAACACTCGCTAACCCGGCGGAATTAAGCAGTGTCGAAGGTTCTAAGGTTAGATTGTCTCATCTAGTGTCAACTACGAGCTCAATCTGAGAGCACTTTGGTGCAGCGAGGATTGTTGGCTTCAGTGAAGTTGTTGTTGGGTTTCGAGATGCGATAATCGACAGAAGCCCTGGATTTTTTTTACCAACGAATGGCATTTTTGTAATTTGGACGACTACGGGCTTAATCTAAGAGCACTTTGGTGCGCCGACCATTGTTGGCTTCAGTGAAGTTGTTGTTGGGTTCCGAGATGCCATAATCGACAAAAGCCCTGGATTTTTTACCAACGAATGGCATTTTTGTAATTTGGACGAAGGGTAGTGTTGTAATTTTAGTATGAAGGGTGTTTTTGTAATTTTAAGGTTATATACAATACATGCAAGTTGCAAAAATTTAAAACTTTTCTAAAATTCTTATTCAAAAGAAAGTTAATGTGTCAACCGGAGAGACAGATCACCAATACATGTATGATGCAAAAAATGACGTCATTAATCAGCTTAAAATATTCAAAAAAAGACGTGTGCCACATGAAAGTACCGCTGTTGTTCTCAACAGCGGTTCGAAATCATTGGGTCTGCCGTTAAGCAGCAGATGTTATGCACATATGTTTTCAATGTTTAGGCCATATGTTTGAATTTAAGGGGGAAATTTTAAATCGACGTAGGGTAGCGTGCCTCATTAGCTCCTTATATATAATCACATAACGAATCCAGCCATTTCTAATATCAGCTTTGAATTTTCTAAACAAAGATTTTCAAATTTCCCTCTTAAAATTTAAAACAATGTCGACGTCAATGGACAATGAAGAAAACCATGTCACTTTTATTCGTGATCTGAATCCAGCCAAAGACACGTGACACATGAAGACTCGAGTCATAAGAAAGTGGAAGACAGCTTATAAGTTGGAGGTGATATTCATTGATGAGCAGGTAAACTTTATAACTTGGTTTTATTTCTTATTCTTAAAGACGTGTTCTTTTGTGCATACTTTTTACCTTCTATTATAAGGAGCTGCAGGGCGATAATATTCAAGGTTCTGCCAAGGCTCTTTTTATGCAACTTTTTGATAGTTGTGACAACCGGCAAAATTCGGACAATCGTTGACTGGATCTTGATCATGATCCCTATATGCTTCGCATATACTAAGGTTGATTTTGGTTAAGTTGAGTTGTTACGAGTCCAACAAATGTCTTTCAAGAAGTTCGTGGACGACTAGATGTTCTAAAGAAAGATTGCGCATCATAACGTTAACGAACTGACATCGATAAGAATTCGTCAGAATGGACAAACTTAGAGTTATTGCGTATAAATACGGCACGTATTTATTGTCGAAGTGATCGGATGTGGAATCGGATTGAAGAACGGATGAAAACGTAGCGTTTGGAGAACGCGGAGAGTAACCGATATGAGAACCGGACATCGAAATGTGTGGTTTCAACTGCATATATGCTTTCGGATTTATTATTTATTATAAATAATATTATATGTTTAATATCGAAAGCTATCGGGTCGTTTAAATGGAGGAAACGGTAACCGGTTAGGATAACGCGATTCTAACAGACGCTCTGAAAGAACGCGTAGGATACCGATATTAATTATATTTTTGCTCGGTTTAACGTCATTTAAGATTACGAATAAAACCGACTAATTCTTATACTTAATTATTGAGCCTAGATATGAACCGAGACGTTTCGCGAGATTACGGGTTTGACACGCGGTATCTACCTACCTAACTCTACACCCTAGCTATAAAAGGGTAGTCTTCTTCTTCATTTCTCATTTCCTAGCCAACAACACAAGATTAAAACCCACAAAACCTCTCTAACTCTCAAAACCCTCTCAATCTCTCTCTTATCAAATATCTTTCCATAATCTGATGGTTTTACCATTCCCAAGTCTACCTCTTATCAAACTCTTGAAACTTTGCCCATTTATCTCTAAACCATCCTAGAATTTTCCAATAGACTTCCAACACCCCGTGTATGCATTGTTAATGGGAAGAAATACCCACCTATTCCTGCCCCCTTGAATACATTCGATAATTTTCTTCCACATTCCATCATTTTCATTTTTATAACGTCAAACCCATTTTCCAAAAGAGATGTGTTAACATCAGAGATTATTGTTATGCCCAATCCACGATACTTCTTTGGTCTTGTCACCACATCCCACGAAACCCAATGCATACATCTACCATCTTTACCTCCGGATCACAAGAAATGCCGTATAATTTTCTCAATATTTTCAACGACCGTCGAAGGAGCTTTATACAATGACATATAATACACCGGGAGACTCACCAACCCCGATTTGATTAGTGTTAGTCTACCCCCAATAGATAATAGTTTAGCCTTCCAAGAATTCAATCTACTCCGAATTGTATCCATAACCAGATCCCAATTGAAAATCCGGTTCATGTTGGCTCCAACCTTAATACCTAGATAGTCAAAAGGCATAACACCAACTCTACACCCTAATGATTTAGCCATAATCCCAACTTCCGATTCTCCTACGCCCAACCCAAAAAGGACCGATGTATTTGCAGAAAAGAATTAATTCATGATTTATCTATTTCTAGAATTTTTTTTCTTTGGTCCTCGTTAAGAGAAAAAAAAAACTAAATTCCATACTTTGATAGGATAAGCACAAACATATTTACATATGAATATAATGAAAACAATTATAATGAAAACATTTACGACCCCAATATTTTTTTATTTATTAAGGGACTTTTAAATCCATCATAAGAATAAATTAGGATTTGGTTATTCACATAATAAAGATTTTTATTTGCATAACCTTATATGGGTCATAGAGATCTTTACGAACCTTTATGGGGCATAGATGGGCATAAAATACAAGGTACGAGGTTCAGTTGCAAGTTGGCCTGACACCCAATGATTGTAAGGACCTCTTTGGCCCATAGAGATCTCTATGGGACATAGAAATGCTCTATCTATGGCCTATTAGTCTCCTTTACGACTTCTTAAATAGTTGAGTTTTAAAAAATCATTTCTTTTTGATCGGAGCATTTTAGGTACACATTACTTGATGTTAATTATAGTACAAATACATTAATATTAGTAACAAAATATACTAGTTTAATAGAGTTATAAGTTTTGTAGGATTCAAAATAAAAGACGAATAAAAGGATGATTCTATATGATGAAGTTTAAACGAATCGTAAAATTGATCGGTAGAATTAAAGAAGATGGGGTAGAGCTACATAAGATCACATTTGAAAATTATGAATGCAATTAAAAAGATGCATGGAGTTAAATTAGTTTTAATTGTTACATTTAATTTCTTGTCTAATTGCAATTCATTGTGCAGGAATGAAAAAACGAATTTATTGAATGGTGGCATTTAGTTTTTTTTTTTTTTTTTTTTGGAGGCAAATTTCATTAAAAACGACTGGCAATTAATCACCAAGAAGGGTGGCATTTAGTTGATGGACACAAAAATCATTTTAAGTGGGCCGTGGAGACTTGGGCTCTTGATCTGGGATAGGAAAGAGTTACATCTAGATGGACTGATTAATGGATCACGTGGATTGGGTAGCCCATGAAGAAAGACGGTGGGAATTGTGAGGTATTATTATTTGACGGCAGAATTTTTTGTAAAATTGGGGTTCGCAAATTTTGACAGATGACACAAGGCGCAGCCTTCTGGATTCTTAGGACTTTCGCACAACAGAAGAACACTAAGGATTGAAGCATGGATCTTGAAGATGATTATCTAAATCCTTCGTTGTAGCTTTCCCCCGGGTGAATCTTTGTATTGATTTTGTATTCTGAACTCGTTTTGGTTATGTATGAACTAGTATTTTTACTACTTGTGTTGGATTGAATAAACCTTGCTTATATTTGAATCAATATATCTATTGGAGGTTGGTTGATATTTGTATAGGGATAATTAGGTTGCACGGTTGGTGTTAGAAATCGGCTTTAGTTATTGTGACAGGATAACTAGATTGTTCGGTTACTATCAAAGATCATTTTTAGTATTGTGACAGGATAACTAAATTGATTACCATTGAGTAAACTGTCCTTAGTTATTATTTCAATCTAAATAGTTATTGTGACAGAATAGCTAGTTATTGTGACTAGATTAGTACCAAGGCCATGTCTATGTGGTGTTCTTGTAGTTAAATCGAATAGGTTGCAAGATTATACAAATAGGATCCCGGATGGAAGTTACATTTATCTTTTTTATTTATTTAGATTATTTTGTTATCATTCCAACATTTCTATAAAACAAAAAAATAATAAAAATAAAACTAGCTTAGACAAATAAACAACCATTGTGACGCTAACCACATGCTCTTCATGGATTCGATGTTCCCTACTTACCCTGGCTACCTAGGTTATTTAGGTTTTGTATGACCATTGACGACAGACAGTCATCAGTTTTTATGCCCCATAAATCCCTCTACTGGGCATCCTGTTGGAGCTATACAGGGATCATCTAGAACAGGGACATAAGCTACATCAAAGCAATACAAGAGGTGAAAGAGAGTGGTATGACTTAACTACTAATCCAGTGTATACGCTGTTTTATAATGTATACTGATTTATTAAGTGAAAAAAAATTGTTTATGTTATTTTACCTTTATAATAAGAAATGAATTTTTTTTTATAAAAAAACTCAAATAACATGTTTAAAACTAATATATAAAAAAACAACAAATATATAGGCCATACAGGCCTTTATGGGGCATAGAATGGGTAAAACTATTGGCCATAAAGAGCTTTATGGTCCATATATTATTGACTAGGAGTCTTATAGGGCATAGAAAGGTAAATTCTGTGACTCGTAGAGGGCTTTATGGGACATAAAAAGAAATGATTTTTTTAAACTAAACTAATTAAGAGGTCGTAAAGGGGACTAATGAGCCATAGATGGGGCATTTCTATGTCGCATAGAGATCTCTACGGGCCATAGATGTGCTCACAATCATTGGGTGTCAGGCTGATTTGCAACTGAACCTCGTACCTTGTATTTTATGCCCATCTATGCCCCATAAAGATCTCTATGACCTATATAAAGTTCTGCAAAGAAAAACTTTCATTGTATGAATAACATGCCCCATAAATTATCAAAGTTAAATTTCATGATTGAATATATATAATCAACACTGCTCTGATATTACATATTGATCATATTAATAAAAACATGAATAAACATAAGATTAAACAGGTAGATTCAATAATATGTATCTGATATGCTATACTATTTAGGAACCATAGTAATGGAAGACACCATCATTATGATCAGGTTCCCTTTAGGGTGTATCGTTGCTTAGGTGTTCTTGAGTTATAAACACGGTTGAAAGAGATAAGTCTAATGGGGACAATATATTAAATAAATAACATAATAGATAACAAGTGGATATTAATTACATCAACACTAAATAAATAATGCCAACCTGTTTCAACTTTTTGATCAACAGTTGTGTCATTATCTTCACTTGCATCCGGTAACTTTTTTGTTCATTTCTCCCTTGATTGTAACACAAATCTTACTTTTTTTCCCTGTTTTTTCCATCTATTAATTACAAATATTAAGGAACGCATAAGAAAATCAATATTTCAATCTGAATGCACATGTACAACAATATTACTTTGATAATTACAACAAAACAACTTCACATGTGCAATATTATGACCTACTTAGTTATATCAATTTGTTACATAACATTACTTTTAACATTATAAACCACAATTTGCACTTGTGCATTCACAGTCTTAATGCACATGTGCATTCATAACATACTTCATTCATAACAAAACGATTGCACATGTGCATTAACCTGGTCGGCTTGTCCAAATTACAATGTAAAACACAAATTATCTTCAAATATAATTCATTAAACACAAAACTAAAACACACACAATAAATCGATGTATAGAACCAAAAGCCACAACTTAAATAACAAATTCCCAATCAACAACCTAAAAAAACCGTATCCGTCAACTTGCAAAACTGCAAATGCAATCGGCAACGCCTTGATTGAATTCTGACCCGTTCAATCTGCTTGTGTTTCCCAAAAAGTTTATAACAGCAAAGATTTAATACTCATCATAATCAGTTTTCAGGACCTAAATATAACTCCAAAACAATAACTACAAAAAACGAATCCGACAAAAAATGGTGACGACACAGATAAGAACGTGACGCCGGTTGAACCATACGGTACAAACGCCGTTCGATAACGATTAATAATAGGCCCACAAACGGAACGGATATGCAACGATACATCATTACTCATTACACATATTGTAGATTCAATACAACTATCAAATATAACTGTTGTTCGATCAAAAAACCCTAGATCTACATATTTAGCTATTTACATATATACTAATGATATACACTAAGGTTTTAATATCGTATATATGTTTGTACCTATTAATAATTACAACTCTCTTTTAATTTTAAAAATATATTTTTCGTGACACGTAACAATAACCTCTGGTTGTCATCAACTACAAAAAGTTGCATGAAATGAAAGTTTATTAAAAAATAAAAAAACAACAAAAGCAGTTCGTCTATAAAACCAAACAGAAGTTATCAATCAACACCTTAAACCAATAATAACATTTCCAGTACCTTTTAACCTTTAATAATGGCGGCATCAAGAATTTATGTCGGTAGAGACAACCACCGTCACTGGTACTTCTCTGGCAAAAAAGAAGCTACTCCGGCGACGAATTATATCTTCGAGTTCACTGAACTCGACGTCTGGACCGTTCATGACGGTTATTGAAGGTGTAGATCTAGGGTTTTTTTATATGGTTTTTTTATTTGAATATGTTGTCTCCTGAATCTTATTTGTTTTATGTGTAAACCGGGTCAGATTTTACCCGAAGAATCCATATAAATTTGACCACGGGTTGTTATTTAATTAGCCTATTAATTTACAACAACGCCATCAGTTCACGCTGGTTCTTTGGTTCTCTCCCTAAAGTTGGTTCTCGTATGATCCCTACCCTATATATATATATATATATATATATATATATATATATATATATATATATATATATATATATATATATATATATATATATATTTAATTATTCTTATTGAGTTGATGGGATACACATGAATCAAAGAGAAAGTGACACTCCAACCATACATTATATTTTTAAAAAGAAAATGAAAATGATTTATCGCTCAATAAATGTACAAGTCCAAACCAAATGAAATGTGAGCTTTGCATCGATGGCTACCACCGAGACGGACTCCTTACACGGCCGTAAGCAACTTCATGTAGCTATTTTCCCATGGCTTGCTTTCGGTCACATCCTCCCTTTCCTCCAACTCTCCAAATTCATAGCCGAAAAGGGTCACAAAGTCTCCTTTCTTTCGACCACTCGAAATATCCAACGTCTCCCTGCCCTCCCTTCCCACCTCTCGTCCCTTGTAAATCTTGTTAAACTCACTCTTCCACATGTTCAAGAGCTGCCCCACAATGCAGAGGCCACCATGGACCTACGCACTGATGACACTCATGATCACCTCAAGAGAGCCTTTGATGGTCTTCAGCCAGAGGTCACTCGGTTTCTTGAGGAAGAGTTACCAGACTGGATTATATACGATTTTGCTCCCTATTGGTTGCCGTCCATCGCGGCTGGCCTTGGGATATCGCGAGCCTTCTTCTCCATCGTCACTCCATGGTTCACAGCCTTTACCGGAGCGTCGGCTGACGACATGATAAATAGTTCTGATGATCGAACAACGGCTGATGATTTCATGACACCGCCCAAGTGGATTCCCTTTCCAAGCAAGTTATGCTACCGGAAGCATGAGGCCAATTGGATGGCTGGTTGCTTTTCTGTTAATGCTTCTAAGGTTTCAGATATATATCGTTCGGGGATGGTTTTGAAGGGATCTGATTGTATGTTTATTAGATATTGCTATGAATTCGAACCACAATGGCTAACCCTTTTAGAGGAGCTACACCACATACCAGTGGTGCCTGTGGGATTAATGCCACCCGAAACACCCATCAACCTTGGCGATGAGACGTGGGTGATGATCAAGAAGTGGCTCGATGGTCAACTAAAAGGTCATGTGGTGTACGTGGCATTAGGTAGTGAGGTTATGCTAAGCAAAACTGAGCTTGCTGAATTAGCTTTTGGTCTCGAGCTCTCCGGGGTGCCATTCTTTTGGGCTCTTAGAAAACCCGCAGGCTCTACCGACTTAAATTTGCCAGACGGGTTCTTGGAACGAACTCGAGACCGTGGAATGGTGTGGACGAGTTGGGTACCTCAGTTACAAATACTGAGTCATGAGTCGGTGTGTGGTTTCTTGACTCACTGTGGTTGGAGTTCAGTTTTGGAGGGGCTTATGTTCGGTCGCGCTCTAATAATGTTGCCTTTTTTCGTGGACCAAGGTCTCATTGCTCGAATAATGGTGGACAAACTGGTGGGAGTCGAGGTAACTAGAAATGTGGAAGATGGCTCCTTTACTAAGGAATCGGTGGCCAGATCAATGAGGTCGGTTGTGGTAGACGATGAAGGGAAGATCTACAAGGCGAATGCGATGGAGTTGAGTCAAATATTTGGCGATGCTAGATTGCAAAAGAAGTACATGGACGATTTCGTGGACTATTTGGAAAATAATAGGCGTGTGGTCGCATGATCGATCAAATGTTATTTGGAATGTATGAAATAATAAGTTTGTTGCGTTGAATTAGTGTCTTGGAGACTCATGTGGTTTTCGTGATTTGTAATTGAAGATCTTCATATCTTTATGTTGATTTTATTGTGGTTTAATAATTAGACAACTATATATTAGTAATTTTTTATATTCATATATTTATATTACTATTTGAAAATTAATTTAATAAAAGTTTTTATTATCAGTCATAAATTGTATATAATCTTAAAAACTATGGTCGGTGGCACCAATAGAAATGACAAAACTACCCTTTCGTCCAAATTACAAAAATGCCATTCTTATTTTGTACAACTGGAAGGGCATCATCGGTGGTGATATTTAGACGTGGTAGTCGGCTAAGGCGTTTATACAAGAAGACAAGTAGTTGTACACTTACACAAGACTCCTCTCTCTCTCTCTCTCTCTCTCTCTCTCTCTCTCTCTCGTGGCGGAGACTGTGGAATCACAACCGACTGGGTCGGTTGCTGGCTAAGGTGTCTTCTGGCTGCATTTCTCAGATCTCACATAGATTGTCACAACGATTAGGGGCTAGGGTAGAGGTATTGGTTCCGGCTATCAAGGGGTCCGGTCACCTAATCAGTCAGCGACACAACTCCATCAATAGTGATTGTGGTTTTGCCTCATTGAAATTGGCGACGACGGTGGTACGGCTGTGTTGTGATTTGGCGGTGGAACGACTTAGGTATTGGTGCAGTCGGGGCGTAGATTGGATCGTTGTGGTGTGGTGGTGGTGGCTAGGTGATCGTCATGTAGTGGAGGTGGAAGTGGCTACTTTGTGATTAGGTGTGGTGAGGTGGCTGGTGGTGTTGGATGGTGGTTGTTGGTGGAGCTAGACGACGTCTATGTAGTAGAGAAAGGGAAATGTGTTTATATGCCAAGACAAATATTGGTTTTGAAAAATCTAACTTTTTAAATTTGGTATTGGACCCTATCAGTCATATTTATTACTTGCATTTTTCAAAGCTATAGCTCTTATCCATGTTTGGTTTTTAACAATTGAAGTTACACTTTTTTATTTAAATAGTTGATGTTAAAGTTTGTTTATTTTTTAATTTAATATTCAAATATACTTATTTGAAATATTTTATATTTTTATATAGTATTTCAAATATTTATAATGTCTTCTGGTTCAACAAGTGAATTGATAAGACATCCGGTTTATATTCCAGCCTGGTTTTGAAAACATATCTTGCCCGATTATGAAAACATTGTTTTTGATGGTGGTGGTGGTTTGGGTGTGAAGATCCAAAAGCCGAACGCATCTCAGGTAAGAGGTAGAAGACGACTAACTTGATAAGATCTTTGAGTGATTAACCTGCAAAACTAGATAAACCGTTAGGCTCGTCACAAGGGGGGCAGGGAGGGCCTCTCTGTGACCACCCTCCGGCGTGAGGATAAGTATTTGTTCGGAGAAGAAAAGAGAGTATAGAAATAGAGAGAGAGAGAGAGGTTCGGAGTGTGTCAGAACGTGACTTCCTTGTACTTATGAGGGGGTATTTATACTAGTCAGAATTTGTTGTACTATCCTTCGTCCAGGTGTACTGACCTTCGTCCTAGTGTCCTCCGGTCGTTAGTGGTGAGCACGTGTGTTTGGAGAGCCGCGTCACATGGTCATGATGCCGCGTCCTGGGAGGTTGAGGTTCGGACGGGAGGTATTATACCTCTTCATGTCCCCTCAAGTCCATAAGTTAATTTATAACTTAGTGGAATTGACCGTTCTTTTGGTAATGCTCTCCAGCTGTTTTGATGGACGCGGCACGTGGCGGTCCCTCAGACCATGTATTATAGCGGTTATTCCCAGGTGATCTCAACCGTTGACGCTTGGTTGTTTTGGTGAGCGATTGTGACACGTGTCGCCATTTGAGTTCCTCTTTTCTTGGTTATTTAAACCAGTTTTTTCATTTCTTATTTTTACTTTTTCCTCATAAATCGATCTCTTGCTTCCCTGCTACCCTTCCTTGCTACTGAGATTTTTGACTTGCTTCTTCTTGCTCAGGTTCGTCCCTTCTTCTTGTTTCTTTCCAGAGTCTTTCTTTTTCTCATTTGTTGGTTTATCATGGGAAAGGATAATATGAATGTTAGTTTCTCGACCCTCACCAAAAAGAAATTAGACAAATTCCTAACTGATTTTAGGATTCCTTTAGATCTTCACCCTGAACTCCCTGCCCCTGATCGGGCCATTTACCCTCATCTTTCTGGCAAGTTCGCGTTTTACACAAGAGTATGCGACTTTGCCAATTGCAGGGTCCCTTTCACAAAATTTTTGTTTAAGGTTCTTCTGTTCCATGGGGTCCACTTCTCCCAAGTGAATCCTTTTGGTTTGGGCCTAGTTTGCCACTTTGAATTGAAGTGTCGGGCTTTGAAGTCGAGGGCCGACCTAGATGTATTTAGGGCTTTTTATAAGCTGAGCCAGGCCGGTGATTGGTTTACCTTTGAGAAGAGGAGGAAGAAACCTGAGTGTCACTTAAAGGATACCTCTAGCCTGAAGAATTGGAAGACGCAGTTCTTTTGGTTGGACGATCGGTGTCTTCCCAAGGAGATGTTGAGTGTGTGGAGGAAGGATTACGTGTCGTCTGAGTGGGAGCTTCCGGGTAACTTTGAGTGCGACTCAACTTTGTATAATAAGCTTGTGACTCATAAGTCAAATATTAGGAAATACCCGGAGCATATCTTGGTGTTAGCCGGGGTTAGTAGGATTTGGGATGAACCTGACCGATGGCCTGTGATCCGGTATAGGAAGAAGGGTGAGCTTCGCTCTTTATCCTTGAATTTTTCGTCTTTGAGAACTTTGTTTTTTAACTTTTTTGCAGAAATGTCGCTGCTTGCAGCCTTAAAGTTCGATGATTATGATGATGATAATCTCTCCTTTTCTAGCGAGCCCCTCAGATCCAGCAAAACAATCTTGGAGCAGGTGACTAAGCTTCAGGCACCTATCCGACCGGAGGGAGAGGAGGCGGAGCATACTGAGAAGCCTTCGGGCGAAAAAGAAGTAGTGGGCGAAGGTAGTGGGAAGGACGGAGGTGATGATGGTGGTGAGAAGGGGTGAGTGCTTGTTCAGGAGGGGGGTGATGGTGATGTGACTGTGGGTAAGATTTTTCCTAACCCTGCTCCTTTACAGTCTGTGAGTTCTTCAAGCGTTCATGTTTCGGAGGATGATTTTACCGAAGACGCTTCTTTGGACTTAAATGTGGAGGCCCGGAAGAGGAAGGCTGAGCCATCTAAGGTTAAGAAGAGTCTTAAAAAGGTGAAGTTCGTTCCACCGGCTCTTGCTGTTTCCGAATCAACTCAAGGTAACATATTAGATGTATTTGATTTGCACATTTCTAGTGGGAAATCTCCTCGGGATGGTGATCTGATTTATATGCATGTTCCGGGGGATAAACTAGGTGGTGAAGGTGAGAAGGAGGGTGATGACGTGTTTAGGGATATTGCCAATAGTCCGCCCCGGACTTCGGTGGCTCAAGCTTCGGGTGGTTTTTCCATAGCTTCCCCGGGTAAGTTAACTGGCCGCGTATCTAACTTTCGTGCTAGTGAGGAGAATGAGTTTGGTGCGTCCTATTCTCCTTATTGGTTCGAGACTGAGACATTGATCCTGTTTAATCTTGTAGACCCTCTGGATGATGCGATAGAGGTAGATCCGGCTACAGCCGAAGATGTTTTCATCCCTGATTGGGATTTGAAGAATGGTTCTCGTGTGATCGATGCCTTGTCATCGAAGATGATGCTTTTTGATGTGTTGCCAAATGCATCACATTTATATAGTAATTTTGTATAGTTTTTAATCATTTAACATTCGTAAATATCGTGTCTTAGATACTTATTTGTGTCTTGGTATTAAGCAGGTGTTCGTGGGCTAAAACGAGAGAAAAAGAGTCTAATGGGAGGTGAAACGAGTGCACGGATGAATAAGGAATAAAAAGAAAATAAAATCTGTCAGATCACTTATTCATGCCCCATGAATAACCTCAGGAGTTATTCATGCCCCGCGAATAACTGAATTGGGTTGCAAAATGACTATATTGCCCTTAATGAATCCAACTAATTACCCTTGCTGCCCTCGCGAAATTATCACTTATTCATGCCACGCGAATAAGTCAGGGAGTTATTCATGGGGTCGCGAATAACTCTTCAGCCCATAAAAAGCCCATTTTCGCAATTAAAAACCTAGCAGCCGTTTGGGGAGATTATTATCGAGTTCCAGAGCTAAGGAGGGGCGATTTTGAGTACTTTTTGCAGTTCCATTCATTCCGGTTGATGCCAGAGCAACCCAGAACAAGTTTTGAAGCCGAAATCATGAAGATGCAAGGCTAATCATCCTGCGGTTTCTCCGGGTGAACGATTTGGTTATTTTATCAATTGTTTTATGTTTAATACTTATTATTGGGATTAGATTTTGTGAACACCTTAACGGTCTATGCGTCTAATTGTATGTTAGACTGATCTAGACAGTTTGGTTGATTAGTATTATTGCATTATGTTATCGTATCTTGGTTTTCTTGCACTAGGATTAATTTAACTTTGCAATTAATGTTATGATAGCTGAATTGGGTCGAACAACTTAAACAAAGTCATGTCTATGTGATTTCCTAGATAGGGTATTAACATAATTCAGTTGATAATTACCAAATCAGAAACCCGGAGTGACCGTTTTTCCATATTATTGTCTTTTCTAAAAAATCAATTGTCAATCCGTTTTGCAGCACTGCAGCACTTTTACATTAAACTTCATAAAATTAGTTTAGTTAATCTTAATTTAATTAGAAATTAGTAACTTAGCACTTTCCACAAACTCCTCGTGGTTCGACAACCCTACTCCCTATACTGCAGTCCTTGTAGCTAAGGAGTTGTTTTTAAAATATTTTTTTTGATTAGCACTTCGACACGCGATCAAAATGGCGCCGTTGCCGGGGAGTTCGTGCGCTTAGTGTTTAGTTTAGTTTAGTTTGTTTATTTATTTTCTTAAATAAAAATTTGTCTTTTTTAGTTATTTGTTTCCGTATTTTATTTCTCTTCTTCGTTCAGTACTACTCTATTTGTTTTCTTGTTTTTGTGTGTGCAGGTGACTTCTGTGTTGCATGCATACTAGGTTTTCCAAAAAGTCGTCTCCATTGTTATTTGATCCAGAGATTGAGAAGACAGCACGTCAAAACCGTGTTATTTTTCGTTCAGTAGTAAAGAAGCAATCAAGTTCTTCAACAGTCGCTCAGAGAATTGAAGAAGCAGCTATTGAGATGGCTGATCAGGATAACCAAAATGACCAAATACCCAACCAACCGAATGATCTTATTCCACCTGATCTACCAAACCAACCCATCCCAAACCCACCACCACCACAACAACAATTCCAACCTGGTGAGTATTTTCAAGCTGCTAACCCACGTCCACAACAAAACCAACAAAATCCAAGAAACCAACCTCGTCCACAACAAGCAGTTGTTCCACCCAACCGACAACAGAACCAACAGAGATATGATGAGGGAAGTGTGCATACTTGGGACTCTGAATGGGATCAAGAGGACGAACAGGAACCGTATTGTTGGGTCTGCTGACCTGGAGAAGAACAGATGATTAGAAAGCCAAAACATGTTATCTATTTGATCCTTGAATAAACAGTCTTTACAACTTGCTTCTTCCAAAAGACTGCTGACCCTAACTACTGTTCTATCCAAACAACTGCTCAACAACTGCTGATATAAAGAACTGCTGAGGAAACAACTGATGAAGAACAACTGCTGACCAAAGGTCTGATGAAGAACAACTGCTGATACAAGTACTGAAGACCAAAGCACTGCTGGAACCAACAGCACTTAGGCTCCAGCAGTGGATACAAGACCATCAGAGTTTATCTTCAACAGCTGTTTAATATCAGTGCTTTCAATGTAACAGTAGTTTGTATAGCAGATGTTTAAGTTTGTTATTCTGTTAGAGGTCACTGTCTTAGGTGACGTCAGCCTAGGTCATCAGTGGTTTGAGTCTGTCTATAAATAGAACAGTGCTTGTACTGTTCTATTGCATCACACACAAAACATTCTCTCTGACAAACACTGTGTGATCAGGCTGAGGGGGAGTAACTTGTACGATTGTAATCTTTGAATTAATGAAAGCATTCAATCTAAAAACATTTACTCTCTTGTTTTGATTTACAGTTTATTATTCCGCTGCACTTTCATTCTATTTTCATTTCATTATTACCATCATTTAGTTAAACAATCAAAACAAACAAACTCAGATCCTAACAATTGGTATCTGAGCTTGGTCAATTAAATTCGATCTAACAAATCAATTTAATAATCAGCTCACAATTATTGATATCGTTTGTCAGTTAGATTGAAAACAGAGTAATAGTTTAATTTCGCTTCAACCGTTGTTAAACAGACTTTGTTTTTTTTAAAAAATCAGAGAATGGCTTCTATCAATCACGATCCACATAACACTGGCACGAACAACAAGCCACCGATGCTTGTCAAATCTGAATACAATATCTGGCAACGTCGGATGAGCCATGTTCTAGCTCAACAAAACACTGGGTGTTGGAAGTCGGTTATCTTCGGACCACATGTTCCGACTGTGCCGAGTACTGAAGATCCCAAAGTGTTTGAGCCAAAGAAACTTGAAAACTACTCCGACCAGGATTTTCAGAAAATTGAGTTAGATGCTAAGGCCTTCAGTATTGTGGCCATGGCTCTACCCAATGATATATATGCTGGGTTGTTACACTGTAACAGTGCAAAGGAGTTGTGGGATGCACTGAAAGAACAGTTTGGTGGGACTGAGGAGGTTATTGAAAACAACCGTGAAATACTTAACCAATAATATGAAACATTCAGTCATGTCAAAGGAGAGTCATTAACTCAACAGTTTGAGAGATTTAACTGCTTAATTAGTGAACTAAAATTGGTTGGTCTTACTTACCCTCATTCAACTTTGAACCATAGGTTTTTAAGATCATTACCAGACAAATGGGACACTATTGCTATTGTAATGAGAAACTCAATAGGATTTAAAGACCTATCACTGACCCAGCTTCATGGTAAGCTCTTGACCTATGAAAGAGAGCTTAACCAGAAAAAGAAGCTCCAGGACTCTGGAAAAGTGTCTGATGACTATGTGTTTGGGAATACAGCACTTTTGGGTCATGATGAGGTGCCTGGAAACACAAAGGATCAGAGTTATGATCATTTTATTGACATAACTTCAGGTTTTAACTCAGGTTTTAACTCTGATTCTTATTCACCAAACTATGCTTTCACAGCAAGTGGTGGTGATATACAGGCATCTGACAATATATCCTTTGAGTATGATGACCTGAAATACTTTGACCCTGATGATTTGGAAGAAATGGACATTATGCACCAATTGGCCCTTCTCAGTGTAAGAACTAATAATTTTTACAAGAAAACTGGGAGAAGGTTTCTAGGGTTGACAGGCAGATCTAAGGTTGGGTTGGATAAATCAAAGATCAAGTGTTAAAAATGTCATAGGTTTGGTCATTTTGCTAGGGAATGTAGGGGTCAACATGGTACACCTATGATAACCTATCCAAATCAAAGACCACAGACCAACACTTATCAGAATTCCTATAATACCCCTGGACCAAATGTGCAAAACACTGCTCATTTTGCACAGTCCTCAAACACTGTTCCTGTCCAGTATGTCCAAACCACTGTTCCTCAGATTCATTATGTGCAAACACCAGTTGCTCAAACACCTGTGCAAACGACTGTTGCTCCATCCTCTGCTCCTGCAGAGACCAGTCAACAGAGCTTCTTTACACAAGGCTTTGTTGATTGGAGCAGTCTACCTGATGAGCTAACAGATGAGAATTTTGCACTAGTTGCCAAAGCTGAAAATGAACCAGAAAATTTTTGTTTCATGGCTATGGTAGATGAGATTGAATCTGAGGAAGTGGTAACTGAATCTGATGTTGTGACTGATGATATTGTTAGTGAAGCTGTTGCAGGTGAAAAACCTGAAGAAGAGGTTGTGAATCTCTCAGATCCCTGGGGTGCATCTGATGACTGTGAGTGCAAGTGTGATTGTGCTTTGATGGCTGCTGCTAAGGTATCTCCTCAAATTCTTAAAGAGTTGTGTTCTGACAAATGTGTAATAGCATTTGCTAACATCAAAGAGGTGAATGAAAACCTTAGAAAGAAAATTTTGGATGATGAAGTTAAATTTGAAAAACTCACAAAAGATTTGAAAACAAGTTTAACTGCAAAAGAGTCTGAAATTAGCAGTTTAAAACATGAAGCAACTATAACCAAAGACCAGCTCCAAACTATGATAACAAAATATCAAAGTTGTAAAAGTGAGCTTGAGTCCACCCAAGTTGAATGTAAAAAATGGGTGGAATCATGTAGAGGTTTTGAGATGCTACTCAACAAACAAACCAAAAGTCATGTGAAGTTTGGCTTTGGTTTTGCAACCACTGCTCCAGCTTTTGAAAACACTGACACAAAGAGTCAAAAGTCTGTTGAGATAGTACAAACAAACCTGTAGGGTCAAGAGATTAAAATCACTGAACCAAATGGTAAGAAAATTGTTCTTGAAAAACCAGAAGGTTCCTCATCTTTTGCTGAACTTGAAAAGTATGAATTTAAACCTACTTGGTCTGATGAGTGTGATACTCTTGAGAATTATAAACCTGTAGATTTTAAAACTCCTGAGGGAAAGACAGCTCCTCAGGCAAGGGTCATTCCCTTGGCAAAAGTCATTCCCCTGAAAGATTCTCCAGCAGATGCTCAAACATCTGCTGAAAAGAAGACTGAAAAGGGGAAGAAGAAAGAAAAGACTGTTAACTTGTTTTGTGATTTCTGTGAAAAGAAGAACCATGTCACCAAAAACTGTTTTCTTCTAAAAGCATATGATATCAACAAAGGAACAAGTGAATGTGATTCCAAAGCCACATGCTCAATATGTGGGAAAAAGAATCACAAGACCAAAGAGTGCTTGTATCTCAAAAATTTTGATGTAAAAATACAAGAATACAAAGCTAAAACTCTTGCAAACCCTGTGGTTAGTACTCCAAAAGGAAAGCCCAAACAAACATTCACCCCTGTCCAAACATCTGTTACAAAAAGGCTTGAAACATCTGCTTCTAGAGATGTCCAAGTAACAGATGCTCCACCCACAAGCAAATACCCAAGAGGTTATGGTCAACCTCCATGTCACAGTCTGCCACATGTTTATGAGGAGCCAAAAAGACCCTCTAAACCAAGAGTGAACAGAAATCCATATGGGTATTATCATCTGTCAGGAAGTGATCAAACAACTGCTGCCCCAAGTGTTGACATCCAAGCACTGGCAAATGGTCAGCAGCAGTTGTTGACCTTAATTCAGAAATTGGTCCAAACCACTGATCACCTTCCAAAGCTTGAGTCTGAAAGGTCTGAGGACCCATCCAAAGCCAATTTGGCTTTGGACACTCACCAAAACTAATCATTTACTGATGTGCAGGGAGCTTCTGCTTGTTTAGATAGTCTTTGGTATGTAGATAGTGGAGGTTCCAGGCACATGACAGGATGTAGAGCCCTACTTCTGGACTTCTTGGCTCATGGAGGGGGTGATATATCCTTTGGTAATGATTCTAAAGGTAAGGTGTTGGGTTCAGGGACTGTACAGGCTGGAAAACTCAAGTTTGAAAATGTCAATCTTATTGATAATCTCAAGTTTAATCTTCTGAGTGTTTCACAAATGAGTGACAAAGGTTATGGCTCATTTTTCACAAAGAAAACTTGTAAGATTATTGGGCCAGAAGTGGTGAAAAAGATTGATACCATTATTGCTGAGAGCAAAGCACAGCTTGTTGCTCATAGAAGTGGCAATGTGTATGTTGTTGATATGTTAAAGGACAATCCAATGGCAAATGTCTGTCTGTTTTCTGCTGCCTCCACTAAGGAGACAGAATTGTGGCATAGGAGATTGGGTCACACCAACCTTAATACTATCAACACACTCTCAAAACAAAGCCTTGTCAGAGGTTTACCATCAAAAGAATTTAAATGTGATGAGCATTGTGTTTCTTGCTTAAAAGGGAAACAACATAAAAGCTCTTACAAATCCATTGATGAGTCCAAAACTAGTCAGTGTTTACAACTGTTGCACATGGACTTGTTTGGCCCTGTTAAAATCATGAGTCTAAGAAGAAAGAGATTTTGTCTTGTCATAGTTGATGATTTTTCTAGGTTTACATGGACTTACTTTTTACACTCTAAGGATGAGACTGCAGGTATATTGAAGGACTTTGTCACCAAGGTTGAAAAGCAATATGACTTGCCAGTAAAAGTCTTCAGGAGTGACAATGGAACAGAGTTTAAAAATAAGGAGTTGGATGACTTCTGTGTGTCAAAAGGGATTGTGAGGCAGTTCAGCATCCCAAGAACACCAGAACAAAATGGGGTAGTTGAGAGGAAAAATAGAACTC
The DNA here is from genome assembly GCA_028751855.1 of Ambrosia trifida. NCBI lineage: Eukaryota > Viridiplantae > Streptophyta > Magnoliopsida > Asterales > Asteraceae > Ambrosia > Ambrosia trifida. The sequence goes on along the minus strand of CM054122.1, from coordinate 213,280,728 downwards.
TTATAGAAGCTGCAAGAACCATGCTAGCAGATTCTGGTTTGCCACTGTCCTTTTGGGCAGAAGCTGTAAACACTGCTTGCTATGTTCAAAACAGAGTTTTGATCAACCCAGACATCAAAAAACTGCTTATGAAATTTTGTTCAAAATCAAACCATTAATCTCATTTTTCAAAATCTTTGGCTGCCCATGTTTCATTTTAAATCTCAAAGATTCCATTTCAAAATTTGCAGCCAAAGTAGACTGTGGTTATTTTCTGGGATATTCTTCTACTGCTAAGGCCTACAAAGTGTTTAACACAAGGACTAAGACAATAGAAGAAACTTTGAATGTTAAGTTCAATGAACTTTCATCTCTAAAAATCCCTGCAAACCCTGCTGAATTATTTGATTTAGATAAATTCAAATTTGAAGATATCACTGTTAAAACTAACAATGCAGGTATTCCACAGTCTCCACAGCAAGATTACAGAACAGATGTTGTGATCCCCAGTCACTACAAAGTCTATTCTGCATCAGAGGAAGCAGCTGTTCAAAACAATTGTCAAAACTCTGCCACAGCTGTGTCAACCACTGTTGGCCAGTCCTATCCTCAAACCTCTGCCTCACCCATCACAACCACTGACCTATCATCTGTTGACAAAAGTCAATCATCTGTTGACAAAAGTCAGTCAAGTTTCACACCACTTGGACCCATTCCTCCATTACCATTTCAAACATCTGATGGCACTACAGAAGTACCAACAGATGTTACACCAACAGAGTCACCAAACCTCTGTCCATCACCTCAAAATGCCATTGTTCCATATCAAGGAGATCTTATTTACTTAAGAGCTCATCCACCAGACCAGATCATTGGCAACATCAGAGAGGGTGTGCTCACAAGAAGCCAATCCTCAAATATCTGTCTTTTTGCAGGTTTCTTATCCCTCACACAACCTGTCAAGTACCAAGAGGCACTGAAAGACAACAGTTGGGTAGAAGCCATGCAAGAAGAACTCCTTCAATTCAAAAGACAACAAGTATGGGAGCTTGTACCACTTCCTAAGGATGTTTGTCCTATAGGAACAAAGTGGGTCTTCAAAAACAAGACTGATGAAAGGGGTATTGTTGTCAAGAATAAAGCCAGACTTGTGGTTCAAGGCTTCAGACAAGAAGAAGGAATAGATTATGATGAGACCTTTGCTCCTGTAGCTAGACTAGAGGCCATCAGACTCTTTTTAGCCTTTGCTGTCAACCACAATATAAAGGTGTATCAGATGGACATCAAATGTGCTTTTCTTTATGGCAAAATTCAGGAGGAGGTCTATGTATGTCAGCCACCTGGTTTTGAAGACACATTCCATCCTGACTATGTCTACAAGCTCAACAAAGCTTTGTATGGACTCAAACAAGCACCAAGGGCCTGGTATGAAACTCTTTCCACATTTCTCTTATCCATTGGCTTCACAAGAGGTAAAATTGACAAAACTTTATTTCTTAAATGGAAAGGGAAACACTTAATGATTGTTCAAATATATGTGGATGACATCATTTTTGGATCCACATGTAACCAAATGTGTGAAGAGTTCAGAAAACTCATGACAGCAGAGTTTGAGATGAGTGCCATGGGTGAGCTTCAGTGTTTCCTTGGTCTTCAAGTGAAACAACTGCAAAATGGCACATTCATTCACCAAAACAAATATGTAAAGAACTTATTAACCAGATTTGAGATGAATGATTGTAAGCCATGTAGCACACCCATGAGTACAGTCAAGCTGCTCACTATTGATGACAAGGATGAACTAGTTGATCAAACACATTATAGATGTATGATTGGGTCTTTATTGTACCTAACTGCATCTAGGCCAGACATTATGTTTGCTACCTGTGTCTGTGCCAGATCCCAGGCTTCACCCAGAAAGTCAAACCTTATTGCTATGAAAAGGATATTCAGATACCTCAAAGGTGCTCCCACACTTGGTATCTGGTATCCTGCTAATGGAAACATTGAGCTTTCAGGTTATTCAGATAGTGACTTTGCTGGCTGTCACACCACAAGAAAATCCACTTCAGGAGGGTGCCAATTTCTAGGGAATGCCTTAGTTTCATGGCAAAGCAAAAAGCAGGCAGCTGTTTCAACTTCAACAACTGAAGCTGAATACATTGCTGCTGCAAGCTGTACAGCCCAACTCATGTGGCTTCAAAATCAACTACTGGATTTTGGGATAACTGCACTTAGGACTCCACTCATGTTGGACAGCCAAGCTGCTGAAAATATCATCAAGAATCCAGTCTCTCATTCCACTACCAAGCACATTGACATAAGACATCATTTTGTCAGAGACAGCTATGAAAAAGGTTTGATTTCTTTACACCATGTTCCAACAGAGGATCAGTTGGCAGATGTGTTAACAAAAGCTTTAGACACATCTACCTTTACAAATCTGATTTCCAGAATTGGTATGTTAAACATGGATTAAACAAATAAATTTTTTATATAAATCATAATAAAATGGTTCAGAAATTCAATTTTTTTTAATAGCTGTTTGGTTGAAAAGTCTGTTTCAAAACATCTGATCAGATAAAACAACTGTTAGTTGAAAAATCTGTTTCAGAACATCTGTTCAGATAAAACAACTGTCCGCCTATATATATATATATATACAATATTAAAAAAAAAAAAAACCAACAGTTGGATCCATCAGCTGTTTGTATCAGTTGTTTACCAAAAACAGCTGTTCTCCACCAGATGTTACATCCATCAGATGATTGCCACGTCTGCTCATATAAGCAGAGGTTTGGCCACATCAGCGGTTTCAGTGAGCCTATAAAAACCCTGTTTTACCACAACAGATGTTACACTGTCTCATTGTATTCAAAATACTGTAAACCGCCTTCTTCACTCTCAAACCCTTCATCAATCTTCAATCATTTTCACCTTCGAAATCCATTACAATGGATCTTCAAGCCAAAGCTACACACAATTGTCTCCCCTATCTGATTAAAACAGATGACAACACTCCATTTCATTCCACCATCGACATTTTCCTTAACTCCAAATACTTACCCATCCTAACCGCCAACGCCCCTATTTATCTTGATACACTCCAAGAATTTTGGTTGAATGCTGAGTTTCTACTACAAGACAAAAAGCCTACCTCCATTATTTCCAAAATTGGAGAAACCAGTATCGTCATTACCCCTGAAATCATATCCACAACCTTCACACTGAATGACCTGGCAGGTAAGGATTCCTTTACTAAAACAGAGCTTCACACTGAGTTCCAAGAAAGAGGGTATGATGGTCAGATGACTGGATCAACTCTTTTCAAAAAGTTTTTCCCTCCAGTCATGAAATTTTTCTTCCATACTCTTCTTCTTTGTGTCTCTGCTAAGTCCACATCCTTTAATGAAATTCCATTGAGGATGCAATATCTGGGTTATGCTATGTTGTCAAACTCTGACTTCAATCTTTCCCAAGGATTGTTCATGGACTTGGTATCAAATGTGAAAGCAGTCAAGTCTGGGTCAAACAATGCTTTTCTTATTTACCCAAGAATTCTTAGTGTAATCTTACAAAAAGTCCTACCAGAAAAAGTTTCAAAAAGGGTGCTGCTATGCAAATGAAAAGCTTAACTGATGAAACTTTCACAAGAATGCTGGGTGGAAGCACCCAAGAAAAAGTGTCTAAAGTGTCAAAAGTTTCTAAAACACAAACAAAGAGGACAAAGGCAACAACTGTTGTCAAAACCTCTGTTGTTGAGCCCACTGCTCCTGGTGATCATGGCACTACATCCAGTGCTGTGAAACCCACACCAGCCACTTCCAAAAAGAAACATCCATCCACAAAAACCACCACTCAACCACAAATGAGGCTTCTGGATGTTGAGGTACCAGAAGAAACCTCTGTTGCACAACAAAAGCAACCTGAAACCACTGTTGTTACTTCCTCACAACAGTTGGACATACCTCCACCTGACCAAACTCCTCATGAATCCTCTCAAAAGGATCATGTTGTAAGCCAAGGGGACACACATCATGATGCATTTGAGTCACTTGACCATATGTTCACAAGCCCCTCTCCCAGGGCTAATTCTCTTCTTACTCCTCCACTCTCACCATCACATGTCCCACAAACAATGCAACCTCTGTTTGAAGCAATTGACAAATCTCAGGAAGATCCCAGTTCCTCTCTTCCACCTGTCACTTAGAGTATACTCCAACAAGTGACTGGCCCTGAGAATATTCAATCTGCTATCCCACAAACAGAAGAGGAGGTTACACCACCTGGGTTCAATGAAACTCTAGGTGAGTTTTCAAGTGGAGCAGCCACTACTGATGTAGAGACCACTGTCTCACATCAGGACAGTGATTACATAGCTAAGACTCCCTTGAAGGCAACAACTGTTGAAGCCACTATAGTGTCTCCAAAAACAGTTGGAAGTCCCCAGTACCAAGACAAAGGGGCATCTGATTCACCTATTAGGCCTGAATCAGGTAGAACTACCACTGGTAGGGACTCAGATGATCCTATTAATTTAGGAGATGGGTCAAAATACCAAGAATTGACGGATAGAGTTTCTGTTATTGAAACCTCTGTTGCTGACATCAAATCTGATGTCAAGCTTCTACTGAGCTCAATTGCAGATCTCTCCAAGAGTCAACCATCCACAGCTGATATAGCCAATGAGTTATGGAAATCAGTTTCCCCCATCATCATAGCTCACAGAAAATTGGCTGATCAGACACATGAAACCTACATGGCTGAGATCAGGAATATGGTAGATGCAAGGTACAAAGATACCCATGCTGATATCAAAGCCATCAAGGATCACCTGCTGAAGACTACTGGCTCTGCCCCTACCACCATCCTCAGGGATGAAAATGATGATGCTTTCACGACTGATGATGCCAAAAAGGGGGAGAGTGGCAGAGATAGGCTACCAAAATTAGATCCTTTTGGTTGTCCTCCTTCTCAAAAAGATCAAGCCAAGTCTGCCAAGAAACCAGAGTCTACCAAATCAGCTCCACAACAACAACAACAAGCAACACCAACAGCACCACCACAACAAACCACTGAAAAGAATAAAGCAGTAGATGACTCTGCAAACATAGAAGCTGAAAAGGCAGCTCAGGCCAAACAAAAGAGGGCTGACACCTTGGAAGCTAAAGCAGAGTTACTGGTGAATCTCAAAAGAGAACAACAGCAGGAGAAAGAAGATGTGGGATCCTCTAAAAGGATGAAAAGACCTGCCAAGCATGTTAGAAAACCACCATCTAAGTTGAAAACCTCTGTTGATAAAACCACTGCTACTAAAACCACTGCCACCCAAAACACTGAAACTACCCAAAACACTGAAACCACTATACCCAAACCAACACACACACCTGAACAAACAACCACCAAACCTACATCACCAGCCAAAACCCCAACATCTGCTGGTTCTTCTAAAAGGCCAACAGATGTTAATCCAACCACTGCTACCAAATCACCTTCACCAAAAATCATGTACACAAGGAAGAGAAAATCAACCTTTGTTGTGCATGATGAAAACATACACACATCACCAACCACCATTTCAACTGCCCAATCCACTCCTCCCATCACAGCTATTCCACTCACATCATTCTCACCACATACATCCAAATTCAAATCCCATATACCACCACCAACCATTACACCATTGGTTGTTCAGTATCCCCTTGAACTTGATCTACTCAAGGGGGAATTACAATCCTTCTACAATACTGAACAACCATCTGAAAGATCCTTCCCATCTCTCCCAAACTTCCCTGTTCCCCTCAATATTGATACTTATCTGAAATACAAGGGTGAGCAGGTGGATGCCATCATCAGGGAGAAATGCAAAGGGAAGGATGACAGGACTGCTCAGGGCATCCATTCAGCAGAGCTTAGCAAACTCAGAAGGATTGAAGACTTTGCTAAGACCCTGAGCAATTCCAGGTCCTCCATGCCACTCAGTGTAGATTTGGAAAAGGAGATAAGGGAATCCCTTCTTGAACAGATAATGGCAACCAAGCCTTACAAAGCAAACAAAAAGCAGTTCAATGGTTGGACTACTCATGCTTTGAGAGAAGAACTGATCAGAATTGAAGAAATGGCCAAAGACCCCAAAGCTAAAGTCTCCACTCCTAATTTTGGCAAAGGCAGAGACCCAGTCAGAGCCTTGAAATTCAAAAGGATGAGGCAGGAGATTGTAGCTGCCAACTATGGGGAGATGAGGTCTGTTTCCAGATGGTTAGAGTTAAGGTTGGTTGAAACCTACAAAAGTCTGGAAGAAAATAGAAAGAAGGATCCCAGCCTTCCAAGAAAACCAATTTACACTGATGAGCCAATGATGAAGAGACCCCAACAGACTTTTAATCTGGACAGCTTACTTGAAACCTCTGATCTCACAGCTGCTGCAAGTAGACAGTTCAAAAAGCAGAAGGAGATGTCAGAGGAAGATCAAAGAAAGTTTGCTGATACATTTATCAAGGAAGGGCTCTTCAATCAAATACATTATTTCTCTGATCCTACAACAGAGAAACTCAGAGAACTCATTGGAAGACCTCCTTCACCCAACTCATCAAGAATAAAGGTTCATCTCAGCAAATCCACTGACTCAAAAATTCTAAAGTGGAAGGTCAACAAAGACAACCACGAATTGACATTGCTCAGGTCAGATGGAAGGGTTCAGAAGATCAGCATGGATGATGCTTACAGCCTATGTGCAGAAGATCACCAAGCATTGCTAAATCTGGATCTAGAAAGAGATGAAGAGGACTTATTTGCTCTGAACTTTGAACTACAATTCAAAGGTCAAATCAGAGAAAGTCTGATGAGGAATAAAGATCAATAAATAAAGCTAAGTTTTGGCATCATCTGTTCTAGGGGGAGATTGTTGGGTCTGCTGACCTGGAGAAGAACAGATGATTAGAAAGCCAAAACATGTTATCTATTTGATCCTTGAATAAACAGTCTTTACAACTTGCTTCTTCCAAAAGACTGCTGACCCTAACTACTGTTCTATCCAAACAACTGCTCAACAACTGCTGATATAAAGAACTGCTGAGGAAACAACTGATGAAGAACAACTGCTGACCAAAGGTCTGATGAAGAACAACTGCTGATACAAGTACTGAAGACCAAAGCACTGCTGGAACCAACAGCACTTAGGCTCCAGCAGTGGATACAAGACCATCAGAGTTTATCTTCAACAGCTGTTTAATATCAGTGCTTTCAATGTAACAGTAGTTTGTATAGCAGATGTTTAAGTTTGTTATTCTGTTAGAGGTCACTGTCTTAGGTGACGTCAGCCTAGGTCATCAGTGGTTTGAGTCTGTCTATAAATAGAACAATGCTTGTACTGTTCTATTGCATCACACACAAAACATTCTCTCTGACAAACACTGTGTGATCAGGCTGAGGGGGAGTAACTTGTACGATTGTAATCTTTGAATTAATGAAAGCATTCAATCTAAAAACATTTACTCTCTTGTTTTGATTTACAGTTTATTATTCCGCTGCACTTTCATTCTATTTTCATTTCATTATTACCATCATTTAGTTAAACAATCAAAACAAACAAACTCAGATCCTAACACGTATGATGGGAGATATGGTAATTATGGGCATGACATGGAGTATGAGCAGCAGCCACCACAGCGGGTTAATCAGGGGAACCGTGTTCAGGGATACAGAAATAATCAAGCGCCACAAGGGGTTCCTCAATTTAATGTTGGGAATATGGGGATGGGAGATGAGTTACAGTTAGTAGATGGTGTCCCACAGATACGTCAGAGGGCACCGGTTCAGGGGGTTGATAGTCATTTTAGGCCGGTCATTGTACCCAATTCTTCAGCTGTAGTGACACCGGTGAGCAGGAACGGGAGAGCATTTGAGGTGAGACCCCAATATTTGGGTCATCTACCTGAGTTCTATGGAAAAAGATCTGAAGAGCCTTACTTACATATATCAGCATTTGAGTCTGTGTGCAATATGATTGGAGGATCAGGGTTTACTAAGGACCAGGTAATGTTGATGATGTTTCAGTTCACCTTGATGGACAGGGCAAGGCAATGGTTTGCTACACTACCCCCAGGTAGTATATACACTTGGCAGGATATGCAACAAATTTTCTTGGAAGAGTACTACACCATGAGCAGAACATCTGAGGCTCGGGATGCAATAAGAGGATTTCAGCAGAATTCGGGGGAAGCATTCCATGAGGCTTTTACTAGATTCAAAGAGTTATTGAGAAAATGTCCTCATCATGGGATTCAGACATGGGAACTAATAAAAGCTTTTTATGATGGATTGACACCAGAGGATGTTAGGGGGTTGACTGCCATTAGCAATGGCACATTCTTTACTAACACTGAAGCTGTGGATTGGGGACACTTGGAAAGGATGAGTGCCACTTCAAAGAGACAGGCACAATCATGTAGGAAGTTGAGACCATCATCTGTCAAGGCAGCAGACTATGAGGCTGAAGAAAGAATTGAGAAGTTGAAGCAGCAAAATTTACTCTTGGCAAAATAGGTAGCTCAACTTAATTTGGGGAAGAGTAGTGAGGCGAAGGCAGCTAATGCTTTTTCGGTATGTACTGATTGTGGGGAGTTGGGACATCTAGCCCAAGACTGCCAGGGGCCTTTGGAGAATACAGAAGAGGTGAATCAAGTTTATGGAGAACGGAAGCAATATGACATGAATTCCAACACCTATCATCCTGGGCTCAAAAACCACCCAAACTTCAGGTATGGTAATCCTAATAATCAATTAAATCCTAACTTTTCTGGTTCTAATGTGCAGGGAGGAAATCAACAACAGTCTCAGAACAGGCAGTATGGATATAATCAAGGGGGTTACTCAAAGAATACCTATAATCAGAGTGGTCAGCAGCAGAGAGGGAATCAGCAAGGCACATCAGGAGGAGGTAATGATCAACTGAGTGCCATTTTGGATGCCATTAAAGCTGTACAAGAAGAGGTCAAGGTAATGCGCAAAGAAAATGAAGTGAGGGATAAGACCATGGAAGCATTGTCCAAGCAGGTAGGGCAATTGGCAGCAGACATGTCTAAGAGAGATCCAGGGAAGCTACCAAGTGACACCACCATTAATCCTCAACATCAGCAATCAAGCTCAAGGAATGCGAGGAATGTGCAAATCAACCAGGTAAGTATTTTGCGCAATGGTAAGATTTATGATAATAAAGTGGGAACTCCACCACAGTTTGTTGAGGGTGTGGTGGAGGATTTGGGTAGTGATGATAGTGAAGATGAACAGGAATTTGTTGAATTGAACAAAACACCTAACACTGCTTTAGAAAAAGAAAAAAATAAAAATAAAAGTGTTTTGATCAATAATTCCAACCAGGTTGTAGAAAAGGGTGTGGAGGGTAATACCATCCCTTTTCCTGCGGCTCTCATTGATCCTGGTAAGAAAAAGACAGTCAATAAAAGAGGCCCACAATCGGATGAAATGTGGGAGGTTTTCAAACAAGTTAAAATCAATCTACCTCTTTTAGATGCAATTAAACAAATTCCTGCATACGCAAAGTACCTGAAAGATATGTGCACTCAGAAAAGAAATCATAAAATTCCAAAGAAACTTGACATGCCAGCAGATGTGAGTGCAATAATTTCAGGTACTCTGCCTGAAAAATTACAAGATCCAAGGGCACCAATTATTTCAATTCAAGTTGGTGATTTTCAAATGACACGAGCCCTCTTGGATCTTGGAGCGAGTGTGAGTATACTACCGGGGAGCTTGTATGACCAGTATGAGTTCGGTCCACTTAAGAAAGCTGATACCACTGTGGTGTTGGCTGATTTGACTCCTAAGCTACCCCGGGGGAGTATTAACAGATGTGATTGTGAAATTTAATGAGTTTTATTATCCAGTCGATTTCTTGGTCCTTGATTATGTTTCTGTTGATAAAACCAAGCAACCGACTGTGATTCTTGGCAGACCATTTTTAGCTACTTCTGACTCTCAGATTAATTGCAGGACTGGTACTGTGGATATGACTTTCGGTAACCGTAAGATGCGGTTAAGCGTTTTTGGTAATGTTTCTAACCCCAATGTTAGTGATGAATGCTTTATGGCAGACATCATTGACGGACGCGTTCCTCCTTACATTCCTAATGATGATGGGGACGAGTCCATGGTAGAATGTGCTTTGTTTGGCAGGTCATATTCTGAGACAGTCAAGGCACTCGAGGAAGAGGATGCAAAGGTGGAGGCGATGGTAGTGAGAGAAGGAAGACCACCTTGGTCTTATCATGTGGAGAGTTTGCCAGATCACATTGACACGAAGCTGAAGCCGTCATTAGAGACACCACCACAATTAGAACTTAAAGAGCTACCTAAACATCTAAAATATGCTTTTGTTGGTGCTAATGATACTCTTCCTGTTATTATTTCTGCAGGTTTGACTGAGGAACAGGAGAAAGCTTTGATGGAAGTTTTGGTTGCACACCGGGCTGCAATTGGGTGGACTATTGCAGACCTGAAAGGAATAAGCCCCTCAATAGTGATGCATAAAATCATAACAGAGGAGGGAGCGAAACCGGCAAGAGATGCACAGAGAAGGCTTAACCCGAACATGAGAGAAGTGGTGAAGAAAGAAGTTCTGAAGTGGCTGGATGCGGGTATCATTTATCCCATCTCTGACAGCACTTGGGTAAGACCAACACAGACCGTTCCCAAGAAAGCAGGGATTCAGATAGTCAGGAACGAAAAAGGGGAAGAAATTGCCACCCGACCTGTTACTGGGTGGAGAATATGCATAGATTACAGGAAGCTGAATGCAGCTACCTCGAAGGACCACTTCCCTTTACCGTTCATTGATCAGATCATCGAGAAGTTATCAGGTCAGAAATTTTATTGTTTTCTTGATGGTTATTCAGGGTATAATCAAATTGCCATCCACCCTGAAGACCAACAAAAGACCACATTTACCTGCCCTTATGGTACCTTTGCATTCAGGCGAATGCCATTTGGGTTGTGTAATGCCCCAGCCACCTTTCAGAGGTGCATGATGAGTATCTTTTCAGATATGGTTGGGGACTCACTTGAAATTTTTATGGATGACTTCTCAATTTTTGGAACCTCCTTTGAATCTTGCTTAGAACAGTTAACTAAGGTGTTGAAACGATGTATTGAAACAAACTTAGTTTTAAGCTGGGAAAAGAGTCATTTTATGGTTCAAGAAGGGGTGGTGTTAGGGCATGTAATTTCAAAACGTGGGATTGAGGTTGATCATGCAAAAATTAAAGCTATTTCAACTTTACCTCCTCCCACAAATGTTAAAGGGGTTAGGTCGTTTTTAGGACATGCTGGTTTTTACAGAAGGTTCATAAAAGGTTTTAGTACAATCACAAAACCACTTTGCAAGTTACTTTTAAAAGATGAACCTTTTGTATTTGATGAGGAATGTGTAAAAGCTTTCAACACTTTGAAAGAAAAACTGGTTGAAGCCCCAATTCTGCAAGCACCCGATTGGTCACAGCCTTTTGAAATCATGTGTGACGCGAGTGAATATGCAGTTGGGGCTGTTTTGGGTCAAAGGGTAGATAAAAAACCAGTGGTAATTTATTATGCAAGTAAGACGTTGGACGTAGCACAATTGAATTATACTACTACTGAAAAAGAATTACTTGCAGTTGTGTTTGCTCTTGATAAGTTCAGGTCTTACATTTGGGGAAGCAAGGTGATTGTGTATTCAGATCACAGCGCGGTGCGTTATTTGATGGAGAAAAAGGATGCAAAACCCAGATTGATCCGTTGGGTTCTCCTGCTTCAGGAGTTTGATCTGGAAATCAGAGACAAGAAGGGAAGTGAAAATGTGGTGGCAGACCACTTGTCTAGATTGCCCCATATGGATGCTGAAGTCACTAATGAGATCAATGAGACCTTTCCAGATGAGCAGCTATTCGAAGTATCTACTTCACCATGGTATGCTAACATTGTTAATTATTTGGCTGCAGGTATCATCCCAGAGCATTGGGCAAAGAAAAAGAGAACTCACTTGAAGGCTCAAGCGAAGCAGTACATTTGGGATGAACCAGACTTGTTTAAGATAGGAGCTGACCAGATAATTCGAAGATGTATCCCAGAATCGGAAGTTCAATGCGTATTGGGACTTGTTCATGCATCTGCTTGTGGAGGACACTTCAGCGGGCAGAAAACAGGACACAAAGTGCTATCATCGGGGTTATATTGGCCAAGCATTTTTAAAGATGCTTTTGAGTTTGCTAAGAACTGCACCAAGTGTCAGCGGATGGGTAGCATAACTAAACGGAATGAGATGCCCATGCAGCCTATCCTCGTGGTTGATATTTTTGATGTGTGGGGGATCGACTTCATGGGCCCGTTCCCAAATTCCAGGGGTTATCAGTATATCTTGGTGGCTGTCGATTATGTATCTAAATGGATAGAAGCAATAGCCACCAGGACAAACGACCATACCGTTGTTTGCAATTTTGTAGTATCAAACATCTTTACACGATTTGGACTTCCCCGTGTGATCATCAGTGATGGGGGGTCGCATTTCAAGAATTTTAAATTCGGTAAATTGCTTAAACGGTATGGTGTGGATCACAGAATTGCAACCCCGTATCACCCACAGACAAGTGGGCAAGTTAAGGTGTTCACAAAATCTAAAAACAAGTTAAAAGAGGCCCACAATCGGATGAAATGTGGGAGGTTTTCAAACAAGTTAAAATCAATCTACCTCTTTTAGATGCAATTAAACAAATTCCTGCATACGAAAAGTACCTGATGGTAAGAAAAAGACAGTCAATAAAAGAGGCCCACAATCGGATGAAATGTGGGAGGTTTTCAAACAAGTTAAAATCAATCTACCTCTTTTAGATGCAATTAAACAAATTCCTGCATATGCAATGTACCTGAAAGATATGTGCACTCAGAAAAGAAATCATAAAATTCCAAAGAAACTTGACATGCCAGCAGATGTGAGTGCAATAATTTCAGGTACTCTGCCTGAAAAATTACAAGATCCAGGGGCACCAATTATTTCAATTCAAGTTGGTGATTTTCAAATGACACGAGCCCTCTTGGATCTTGGAGCGTGTGTGAGTATACTACCGGGGAGCTTGTATGACCAGTATGAGTTCGGTCCACTTAAGAAAGCTGATACCACTGTGGTGTTGGCTGATTTGACTCCTAAGCTACCCCGGGGAGTATTAACAGATGTGATTGTGAAAGTTAATGAGTTTTATTATCCAGTCGATTTCTTGGTCCTTGATTATGTTTCTGTTGATAAAACCAAGCAACCGACTGTGATTCTTGGCAGACCATTTTTAGCTACTTCTGACTCTCAGATTAATTGCAGGACTGGTACTGTGGATATGACTTTCGGTAACCGTAAGATGCGGTTAAGCGTTTTTGGTAATGTTTCTAACCCCAATGTTAGTGATGAATGCTTTATGGCAGACATCATTGACGGACGCGTTCCTCCTTACATTCCTAATGATGAGGGGGACGAGTCCATGGTAGAATGTGCTTTGTTTGGCAGGTCATATTCTGAGACAGTCAAGGCACTCGAGGAAGAGGATGCAAAGGTGGAGGCGATGGTAGTGAGAGAAGGAAGACCACCTTGGTCTTATCATGTGGAGAGTTTGCCAGATCACATTGACACGAAGCTGAAGCCGTCATTAGAGACACCACCACAATTAGAACTTAAAGAGCTACCTAAACATCTAAAATATGCTTTTGTTGGTGCTAATGATACTCTTCCTGTTATTATTTCTGCAGGTTTGACTGAGGAACAGGAGAAAGCTTTGATGGAAGTTTTGGTTGCACACCGGGCTGCAATTGGGTGGACTATTGCAGACCTGAAAGGAATAAGCCCCTCAATAGTGATGCATAAAATCATAACAGAGGAGGGAGCGAAACCGGCAAAAGATGCACAGAGAAGGCTTAACCCGAACATGAGAGAAGTGGTGAAGAAAGAAGTTCTGAAGTGGCTGGATGCGGGTATCATTTATCCCATCTCTGACAGCACTTGGGTAAGCCCAACACAGACCGTTCCCAAGAAAGCAGGGATTCAGATAGTCAGGAACGAAAAAGGGGAAGAAATTGCCACCCGACCTGTTACTGGGTGGAGAATATGCATAGATTACAGGAAGCTGAATGCAGCTACCTCGAAGGACCACTTCCCTTTACCGTTCATTGATCAGATCATCGAGAAGTTATCAGGTCAGAAATTTTATTGTTTTCTTGATGGTTATTCAGGGTATAATCAAATTGCCATCCACCCTGAAGACCAACAAAAGACCACATTTACCTGCCCTTATGGTACCTTTGCATTCAGGCGAATGCCATTTGGGTTGTGTAATGCCCCAGCCACCTTTCAGAGGTGCATGATGAGTATCTTTTCAGATATGGTTGGGGACTCACTTGAAATTTTTATGGATGACTTCTCAATTTTTGGAACCTCCTTTGAATCTTGCTTAGAACAGTTAACTAAGGTGTTGAAACGATGTATTGAAACAAACTTAGTTTTAAGCTGGGAAAAGAGTCATTTTATGGTTCAAGAAGGGGTGGTGTTAGGGCATGTAATTTCAAAACGTGGGATTGAGGTTGATCATGCAAAAATTAAAGCTATTTCAACTTTACCTCCTCCCACAAATGTTAAAGGGGTTAGGTCGTTTTTAGGACATGCTGGTTTTTACAGAAGGTTCATAAAAGGTTTTAGTACAATCACAAAACCACTTTGCAAGTTACTTTTAAAAGATGAACCTTTTGTATTTGATGAGGAATGTGTAAAAGCTTTCAACACTTTGAAAGAAAAACTGGTTGAAGCCCCAATTCTGCAAGCACCCGATTGGTCACAGCCTTTTGAAATCATGTGTGACGCGAGTGAATATGCAGTTGGGGCTGTTTTGGGTCAAAGGGTAGATAAAAAACCAGTGGTAATTTATTATGCAAGTAAGACGTTGGACGTAGCACAATTGAATTATACTACTACTGAAAAAGAATTACTTGCAGTTGTGTTTGCTCTTGATAAGTTTAGGTCTTACATTTGGGGAAGCAAGGTGATTGTGTATTCAGATCACAACGCGGTGCGTTATTTGATGGAGAAAAAGGATGCAAAACCCAGATTGATCCTTTGGGTTCTCCTGCTTCAGGAGTTTGATCTGGAAATCAGAGACAAGAAGGGAAGTGAAAATGTGGTGGCAGACCACTTGTCTAGATTGCCCCATATGGATGCTGAAGTCACTAATGAGATCAATGAGACCTTTCCAGATGAGCAGCTATTCGAAGTATCTACTTCACCATGGTATGCTAACATTGTTAATTATTTGGCTGCAGGTATCATCCCAGAGCATTGGGCAAAGAAAAAGAGAACTCACTTGAAGGCTCAAGCGAAGCAGTACATTTGGGATGAACCAGACTTGTTTAAGATAGGAGCTGACCAGATAATTTGAAGATGTATCCCAGAATCGGAAGTTCAATGCGTATTAGGACTTGTGCATGCATCTGCTTGTGGAGGACACTTCAGCGGGCAGAAAACAGGACACAAAGTGCTATCATCGGGGTTATATTGGCCAAGCATTTTTAAAGATGCTTTTGAGTTTGCTAAGAACTGCACCAAGTGTCAGTAGATGGGTAGCATAACTAAACGGAATGAGATGCCCATGCAGCCTATCCTCGTGGTTGATATTTTTGATGTGTGGGGGATCGACTTCATGGGCCCGTTCCCAAATTCCAGGGGTTATCAGTATATCTTGGTGGCTGTCGATTATGTATCTAAATGGATAGAAGCAATAGCCACCAGGACAAACGACCATACCGTTGTTTGCAATTTTGTAGTATCAAACATCTTTACACGATTTGGACTTCCCCGTGTGATCATCAGTGATGGGGGGTCGCATTTCAAGAATTTTAAATTCGGTAAATTGCTTAAACGGTATGGTGTGGATCACAGAATTGCAACCCCGTATCACCCACAGACAAGTGGGCAAGTTGAGGTGTCAAATCGTCAAATTAAAGAGATTTTACAAAAGACGGTAAGACCAGATCGTAAGGACTGGTCCACCAAGCTAGATGATGCATTATGGGCTTACCGTACAGCTTATAAGACACCAATTGGCACCACACTATACCGATTGGTTTATGGGAAGGGTTGCCATTTACCGGTGGAAATAGCACATAGGGCATTATGGGCTGTTAAAGAAGTTAATACTGATTATGATGTTGCAGGTAAAGAAAGGAAGTTGAATCTGTGTGAGCTTGAGGAGCTGAGAGATGAAGCATATGAGAATGCATCATCATACAAGGACAAGATGAAGAAGGTGCACGATGCCAAGCTTCGTTTGAAGAAGTTCGAGGTAGGCCAAAAGGTATGGTTGTACAATTCCCGTCTTAAATTATTTCCAGGGAAGTTGAAAAGTAAGTGGACGGGGCCATACTTAATTACGAGAGTTGGTGAATACGGTGATGTCGAGATTGAAGACTTTGATGATCATTTACGTCAAGTAGTGAATGGACATCGACTTAAACCGTACCTGGATTCGTCTGACATCCACGGAACAACAGAAGAGCCGGTTTGCTTTTTGACGAGTGAGCCGGATGATGAAGGTAAGTGATAACGCATTCGGTATGTGTAATTGTAGAGTTTGTACAATTTTTTTTAATTTTTTTTTTTGTGTGTATTTTCGTTGTTTTCGGTTTTGCGTTTTTTGTGTGTTTGAGTTTTTCAGGTAATCGTATCTATTTCGACACGAGAAATCATCAGTAACAGGAGTCCAGGTAAGTTTACATGTTAATGGGACATTGGAATAGGTTTTAAAGGGTTTGGGAGTGTAAGAATTGAGAAGTTAAAATTTTTTCTAAGTATAAAAACGTCATAACTTTCTGTTACCAAAGGAATTCGCGCCCCTCTAATAAGTCTCCAAGGAATTCATGGGGCGCTAATAACTTAAAAAAAAAAAAAAAAAAAAAACGTGCACCTGTTCTCTTTACTTTCTTCCCCAAATCAACCCTAACATCACCTCCATACCCATCACCACCATACACCTTCCACCTTCCACCATCTCCACTCCAACCCGACCCCAACCCAATCGCCACCACAAACCGCCGCTGACCCAACCTGTCACCTTCTTCCACCTGTCAACCAAGCCCAACCCGAATACCCAACCCAATCGGAACCCAACACGACCATCACCTAACCCCATCTGCCGCCTCCTTCTTCCAACCCACTCCCGAATCAAACCCAAACCACCCACTGCCCTCCACTTCCACCTTCAAACCACGCCTAATCTTGACCCAAACCACCGCCGCAAACCACCCTTTGCACCTCTTCCAGTCCCTTCAACCAACCTGCAACCCGACCCTCACCGTGACCCGACCCATACCCTCCAGCCTGTAACCCGACCCCAACCCAACCCCTCCTCCTTCAACCACCACCAGTCACCGCAGCAGCAGCAGACAACCACCACCACCCGCCTACCAACCTTAACCCGACCCCGACCCCGAACCCACCCTCACCCTCTGCAGACCCGACCCAGACCCGATTAACCATCACCATAACCCACTGCCCTCCACGAAGTCTGTCGTTTCTGTTAACTGTGTCGGTCGTCACGCTGATCAGGTACGTTTCTGTTTGCAGCTATTCTTATGCTCGTTTTATTTTGTCCGTGTTTGTCGTCTAGTATTCTCTTATTATTAATGTGGCGAGTCGATGTTGTTAGTTATTTTTGTTTTGTTGATTTTAAGGCGTGGAGTTTGTTTGATATAATGGTTCTTTTGTTTAGGCGCTTTAGTCGTCGCATTATAGAATTGAATTGAGAAGGTTGTTAAGTGGCGATAGTATCACCTTAGTTTGTTTTGGGCGTGAAAATAGAAGGTCCCTAAGTATGTATGTTACGAGCGTGGATGGTTTTTGCAGAAAATTGATACATTGCATATGATAAGTTGAAGCGAATTGGCGTTTAATAGCGTTATGGTCTTAGTGTGGTTTGAATGCGGTGATATGTTAAGTCAATTAGCCGATGTGTTGTCTAGGCCATTCGAGGACAAATGGGATTAAGTGTGGGGGGTCGTTTGAAGTTTTGGGACTTCATAGGATCATGAGTGTTGAAGTCGCAAGGATTATAAGCGTAGGCGTTAAAGTCATAAGTGATTCATGGTTGAATTTGCTAGTTTCTTGATAGTAGGCGAGTTTGGATAATCAAGTGAAGTGAGGGTTGAAAAGGCTTAAGTTATTTCCTTGTGTGGTAGTCGTGTTAGAGTTTTTAAGGAGTCATTGGGATGAGTTGTCTTGAAAGTAATTGCACGTCTAGACGCCCCACTCGTACTCAATATCCATTCGGGCGGGGATGTTTTGGATATTATATATACACAAATGGGTATCCCGAAATTTTTTTGTAAAATTTTTATTTTATTTTATTTTATTTTATTTTATTTATTTATTATTTTTTTAGGTGCGACCGCGACCGAAATGCTATACGGTCGCAATGTTTTTCAGTTTAAAAAAAAAATTGAAAAATTAAAATACCAAAAATAGTTGCTTATTCATGTTTACCTGACTGATTTGTATGTTTTTAAATTGTTTCGCAGGATGTCAGGTAAGGGATCGTCTAGTGTGATCGTGGGAGCCAAGCGAAAGAGAGGACCGCAACAGCGGCCACGGGGTGAACCTGGACCGCGAGTCACAGGGGTTTCTAGGAGTATTCGGTATGCATTACCCGAGGTTAGGCCACAGCCTGGGGACCCAGTAGAGCCTGTTGAGGACAGGGTTTTAGAGGATCACACACTATTGCAGTTTGATATAGGTTCTAGGGAATGGGAGAACTGTCAAAAATATATGTTGATCCCGGAGTTACAACACAGGACGATAAATTGGGAGTTAATGGGTGTGTTAGATCAGCATGAGAGGATGGAGGAGATGTTAGGACCTAAGTGGATGGCTATCTTAGAGTGTGATCGACCGCAGTATAGGGAGCTTACCGTTGAGTTTTATTCCACTTTTAGGTACAATGCTGACAGATTTCTTGAGCAACATGCAGTGTCGTTCTCATTAGGCAGACGGTTGTATGAGTTTAGTGTGCCTAGGTTTGCAGTAGTGGCTGGGATTTATACTGACCAAGAGGTGAAGGCATTTGGATTTAGCCGGTTACTTAAGGGTAGTTATAAGAAGAAAAGGTTGAGTTCGATTCTTACTAGGGATTTGAAGGAATTTTGGAGGACTATCGCTGTTGGTGAGTTTGGTAACAACGTGACGGAGTCGAGGATTAGAGATCCAGTTATCAGGTTTATTCATAGGATCTTAGCGTGCACTCTTGTCGCCCGTAAGGGGAGCGGGGACAAGGTGAGTGTACTCGATGCTTTCTGTTTGTATTGTATTGTCGGCCGACGGGAGGCCAATCTGGCTACTATTTTGCTATCCTCATTTGCTAGGGGTGCGCGTGATGGAGCTAAGAGTAGATTAGGTTTGGGACCTTATGTGACTCGGATTGCAGAGAATTTAGGGGTATTTGACAGATATCCTAGGGAGCATCTGACTGCGGGGCCAGAGACAGTATGTTATGAGATGCAGGATATGAGGATGGCTAAGATGATTACGTATGATGATCCACCAGAGTGGGAGTTAGTACTACCGCATGTCGGGACACTAGCAGCAGAGACTGTACAGAGGACTATGCCTATAGCTAGACGGCAGGTTCAGTCATCTATGGACTGCTCTAGTCCTTTGTGTTTACCATCACCATCTGAGTTGGTCACAGTAGAGCCTGATGTTCAGAGGAGAGATGAGTTAGAGGCAAAGGTTGATATGTTTACGGATATGATGAGGTTCATGATGCAGGGCATGGGTTTGAAGATACCCGAGCGTTTCAGGGGTATAGGTGATCTAGTAGGTACGTCTACAGGAGCTGAGCAGGAGGGAGGCAGTCAGTCTGAGGAGCCCGGGCAGCAGGAGTGATAGCTCGCAGCAGCGCCAACCGGTTTTTTTGTGTTTTTGGTGTACTTTTCCCTTTATTTTGTTTTGATTATCATATGCCTGTATCTAAACTAACACATTAAGGGAAATTGTAAGGGGAGACCGGTTGGGTGGTTTATATTATATTATATTATATGATACGTTGCTGTTATATGTGTGTTTTGGTTGTTAGAATATTGAATAATTGCCGCTTTTGTCCGCGAACGGAATGCTATACGGACAAGTTGGAGGGCAGGGGAGCACGACTTTCAACAACATCGTCGCATTTATCAGGGGAGTCTGTTCCGATTTTCTGTTTTATTTATTTATTTTTCTCTTTTCGTATTTTACTTTTGTTTTTGTGTTACTATTCTCTTAGCACACTGAGGACAATGTGTCGCTCAAGTGTGGGGGGTGCTATACGTCTTTAGAGTGTGTTTTTGTGTTAGTCTTGAGTCAAAAAAAAAATGTCCTAAAAGCGGTCTGATCGGGCATGAAAGCGACTGTTTCAATGCGTTCATTCTGTCTCTGCTTGTGGTGTGTGGGTCCTTAATCATGGTCCAATTCTTTAGAACAGACATATGAACCGTTTTCAACAGGTGTTTTAGAAAAAATGTTTAGAATTTGCCCGATTAGGTGTAACGAGCTGTCGGTAATAAATGCATGCACACATCGGTAACCCATTTCCACACTTTGGTGAGATCTTGAGCCTACTAGATGATAGATTGATACATATATATATATTTTCATTTGTTGAGTGTAGGCCAGATGTTTCTCTGTTGCAGAACTTGTGTGATTTGATACATGCCGAGGTTGTAGACTAGATATGCACATAGATGATAAAGGCAATTTAGGTTTCCCCGTTTTCTTTTGATACCCGTTTATTTGTTATGTGTTGACCCGTTTACCTAAAATCACCCTTAGAAGCCCATGTTGAGCCTATACCCTTTCATTTGATTAAACCTATTACCCAAATTGACCTGTTTACCTTTGTGTAATAAATTGATGACATCCATCGTGTTTATGTTTAGTTCAAGTGATTGAGTTATGTTTAAGCTGTGAAAGAAAAGAAAAAAAAAAGAAAGAAAAAATATATATGAAAAAAAAAAGAAAAAAAAAATATAGAAGTATGTGTATGGGTCAAAAATGACCAAAGTTGTGTGATTATTGTATTATGGTGCTTAGTGAATAAGGATGGTCATTCAAGCGTGTTGAAACCCTTGTTTTTAAACCAATCGTTAGCCAAATCTATCCTACCTTTACCCGAAGCCCAAAACCCGTAAGTCCTTTAGATATGTGCATTGTCTACAGTTGAGGTGTGATTGTTATACAAGCCTATGATAACAGAGTTACATACTTGGTTTTTGAGTGAATAATACTAGCGCATTACATGCTAGTCCAGATATTAAACCGAGTGGAGTGAAAAAATTGTGAGGGGTGTGTTGCTTGAGAATAAAAACCGAAAGCATGTTAGACTTAGTCGGGAGAGTTCTGTTTTAAAAATTGTGCATCATGGTTGCCTGTTGAATTAACACATCTAATGATGATCTATGAATGGGGGATGACTTTGGACCATAACTAGTGCAGGGCGGGGGCGTTTGAGGTATTTGTTACTTGTTCGTGGTAAGGTTCTGAGCAGATTTGCTTGAGGGCAAGCAAAAGGTAAGTGTGGGGGTGTGATGTGTTGCCAAATGCATCACATTTATATAGTAATTTTGTATAGTTTTTAATCATTTAACGTTCGTAAATATCGTGTCTTAGATACTTATTTGTGTCTTGGTATTAAGCAGGTGTTCGTGGGCTAAAACGAGAGAAAAAGAGTCTAATGGGAGGTGAAACGAGTGCACGGATGAATAAGGAATAAAAAGAAAATAAAATCTGTCAGATCACTTATTCATGCCCCATGAATAACCTCAGGAGTTATTCATGCCCCGCGAATAACTGAATTGGGTTGCAAAATGACTATATTGCCCTTAATGAATCCAGCTAATTACCCTTGCTGCCCTCGCGAAATTATCACTTATTCATGCCACGCGAATAAGTCAGGGAGTTATTCATGGGGTCGCGAATAACTCTTCAGCCCATAAAAAGCCCATTTTCGCAATTAAAAACCTAGCAGCCGTTTGGGGAGATTATTATCGAGTTCCAGAGCTAAGGAGGGGCGATTTTGAGTACTTTTTGCAGTTCCATTCATTCTGGTTGATGCCAGAGCAATCCAGAACAAGTTTTGAAGCCGAAATCATGAAGATGCAAGGCTAATCATCCTGCGGTTTCTCCAGGTGAACGATTTGGTTATTTTATCAATTGTTTTATGTTTAATACTTATTATTGGGATTAGATTTTGTGAACACCTTAACGGTCTTTGCATCTAATTGTATGTTTGACTGATCTAGACAGTTTGGTTGATTAGTATTATTGCATTATGTTATCGTATCTTGGTTTTCTTGCACTAGGATTAATTTAACTTTGCAATTAATGTTAGGATAGCTGAATTGGGTCGAACAACTTAAACAAAGTCATGTCTATGTGATTTCCTAGATAGGGTATTAACATAATTCAGTTGATAATTACCAAATCAGAAACCCGGAGTGACCGTTTTTCCATATTATTGTCTTTTCTAAAAAATCAATTGTCAATCCGTTTTGCAGCACTGCAGCACTTTTACATTAAACTTCATAAAATTAGTTTAGTTAATCTTAATTTAATTAGAAATTAGTAACTTAGCACTTTCCACAAACTCCTCGTGGTTCGACAACCCTACTCCCTATACTGCAGTCCTTGTAGCTAAGGAGTTGTTTTTAAAATATTTTTTTGATTAGCACTTCGACACGCGATCACTTTTCAACTTACATACTCCAGCAGACCATGCTCATTATCGGAAGCTGAAGGATACTGACTTAGGTCATGCTTTAATGGTCAACCAGGCTCAGTCGAACTTTTTGGTGTCGGAGGTTTATAGAAGGTGGGTTGATTCGGAGTTTCAACGTAGCAAGTTGGAGAAGAGGGGTGTATGTAATCATGGGAATGTGTTAGAATCCCTGAAGACGAGCCAAGAGCAAGTCCGATCTGTGCAGGCTTCCCTTGCCGCGGCTGGAGAGGAAAGGGATGCTCTTCAGGGGGAGATGGAGGTCTTAAAGAAAAAGCTACAAGCTTCCGAGGATGCCCATGAGACTTCGAAAAAGAAGTATATTCATTCTATAGAAGAGCTTGAGCAGGTAATGGCGAAGACCAAGACTGCCGCGGACCAACTTGTGAAAGGTTCGTTCTTCTTTCCCTTTTTATTTTCTTCATGCCTCTTTTGTACTTGGTGAATTTTATTTTGTTTCTTTTTTCAGATAAGGATGAAGCCGTGGCTCGGGAGAAAGAGGCTCTGAAGCTTGTGTCGAGTTTGAAGACGGAGTTTGAAAGGAAGGAGTCGGAGAGGCTGGACTTGCTGAAGGAGATCGAAGGATTGTTTGGCTTCAAACAGTTCGTGCTATCAGAGGGAGTGGAGCTGGTATCGAAGTATGTTCGGAGCTGTTCATCCATGAAAGCTGCGGTAGCTGGAGTGAATAACGCTATGCATGGGATAGGATATAATACTGGAGTTCGAGCCGGGCATGGGGCGGCTCTTAAGGTTGTGGCCGTAAATGCTGTGCCCAAGCTTGTGCCCAATGCAAAACAGCAGCTGATGGACGCCGTCAAAGTTTATGATGAAGTCTCCTTTCCTTCTCTCTCCAAGATGAAAGATCTCTCTTCCGAGCCTGTGGACGTGGTTATCAAGGCTTTTCAAGACTTATCAATTCTGGAAGACGCGTCCCAGGGTTTACCGAAGTAGCCTTTTGTCGAATGTTTCAGTACCACCCATTCCTCCACATAGGTTCGGTGTTTTTAGTTTACTCTTGTGAAGCTTTTTAACACGTTGTACCACCCGTGCCTTAGCTTAGGTTCGGTATCTTAGTCGGTAGAAAACCCTTTTTGGGATTCGGCCATGTTTGGCTTGTAACCGTTATTCGTTAAGTCTGTGAATCGTTATGTTTTTGCCATATGAATGGGAATGCCTTTCAAGCTTTGTATATTCTTTTTCTTACTTAATTTTTCTAAGTAGAAATTAATTGTATGTGTTACTGAAGTTTTAATAGCTTCAGCTCGTTGTGATATGGAGACTGTATCATGCGTCCATGATTTTCGAGCCTCAGTCACAAAATTATGTTTTAAGTGTTTCAGAATTTTTTATCCTTAACAGCCTATAACATTCGAAGTAGAACGTTCATTTTTTGCGAATTAGTTTTTTGAGAAACAAAGATGCTACGTAGTCTTTATGGGGTGTTCTTTAGGTTCGGTATTTTTGGTTCCTCGAGCCTGTTTGACCAAGAAGTCCGGACGAAAGGGCCTTCGATACCCCCATGCCCTAATTCTTATCCCCTTTATAGACCGAGGTACTTTTACCTCGGCTATCGAAGCTTGTATGTTCATATAAGTAAATATTTAACAATGGAATGATTTTGTAAAGATCATTTTTTGTGAAATGAGACATGTCGCATCTCATTTTTAACAAATATATATATATGTGCGGAGAATTTCTCATTCCGCAGTACATATTTGGAAATTGAAAATTGTGGGGCATTCACATCCCACTTTTACATAGAAAAGAAAAAGGAACTAAACACTTTATTATTTGGTCCTCTCTTCAGATGTAGCATTTCTTGAGATGTACTCCATTCCATGTTCGGGGGATTTCTTCCCCACCAAGAGTGGCGAGCCTATAGGCTCCTTTTTCCCCTGCCGAAGTAATGATGTATGGCCCTTCCCATTTAGGACTCATTTTGCCCGGCTTTTCCGAACCACTTGCCTCATTACTCCGCATCACGTATTCTCCCACTCTGAATTTTTGTTCTCGGACCCTTGAATTATAATATCTTTCCAAGGTCCGTTTGTACTTTGCCTCCTGGATGGCCGCGGTCTCTCGTCGTTCTTCCAGAAGATCGAGGTTGCACCGGAGCTCTTTCTCATTTTCCTGTGGGTTAGCCACCCTATGGGTCGGCATGCCTATTTCAACGGGAATCATTGCTTCGGTCCCGTATGTCAAGCTAAAAGGTGTTTCACCAGTGCTTGTCTTGTTCATCGTTCGGTATGCCCAAAGGACGTTTGGCAATTCATCTACCCAACCACTTCTTTTCTTTCCCAGACGTTTCTTGATGCCTTCGACTAGGCTGCGGTTTACTCGTTCAACTTGCCCGTTTGCTTGGGGATGGGCAGTGGAAGAAAAGGCTTGTTCTATGCCGAGACTGGTGCACCATCTTTTGAAGGGGTTGTGAGCGAATTGTTTGCCATTATCACTGGTGATAACCAT
Source organism: Ambrosia trifida (assembly GCA_028751855.1). Lineage (NCBI taxonomy): Eukaryota > Viridiplantae > Streptophyta > Magnoliopsida > Asterales > Asteraceae > Ambrosia > Ambrosia trifida. Next base: position 213,255,466 of record CM054122.1, on the reverse strand, counting down.
GGGTAGGCCGAACCTACATACAATGTTTTCCCAGACGAACTTTTTTACTTCAGCCCCTGAAATTTTTGAAAGGGGCTTCGCCTCCACCCACTTGGTGAAATAATCTACCGCGACTAGTAGGAATTTTGTTTGTCCGGAGGACACTGGGAAGGGACCTACTATGTCGATGCCCCACTTTTGGAAGGGCCAAGCTGTGGTTACCGGGACCAGTTTGTTTTTTGCTCGGAGACTAATTGGTGCGTGCCGCTGACAGTTATCACACTTCTACAATTCATGTACTGCATCTTGATGCATGCCTGGCCAGAAATATCCTGCATTCATGGCCTTCGTAACTACCATTCGTGGCCCAGCATGAATACCGCAGATCCCCCAATGAATTTCTTCTATGACGTACTTTGCTTGTTCTGCTTCTAAGCATCGGAGTAGGGGGCCTAAGAAGGTCTTTCGGTATAATATGCCATCAATCACTTGGTATTGCAAGGATTTAACTTTGATCTTCCGGGCTTATGCCTTATCTGATGGTAATGCATCATTCATGATGTAGTCCATGATTGGTGACATCCATGACTCTGTGTGTGTACTTACTGCACATATTTCTACCTCGGCTGTAGATGGAGCATTCAGTATCTCGAGCTTCACTTCTTGTGACATATGGTCCGGTGTGTTTGCCGCGAGTTTGCTCAAAGCATCGGCTTGTTTGTTCTATGATCCTGGCACGTGCTTTACCTCACATTTTTCAAATTCTGTGATCAAACTTTTTGCCTGTATCAAATGAAAATGAAGTTAAAAGCTATGCCTTTTTTTGTGGGAGATGAAGTATTTTTGAGAGGTAAGGTCCGTACCTTTTGGAGGTATTGAACCATATTTGCCTCTTTTGCTTCGTATTCCCCACTGATCTGGCGTGCAACCAACATTGAATCTACATGTGCTACAACCTGTTTGCAAAACATGGTATTTTGAGCATTAGATTATTGCATTCTTTCTTGAATGTTTTTAAGAAAGGAGCATCCTCGTTTTGTCGAGGTGTATACCTTTCGGGCTCCGACCTTTTTTGCCAGTCGAAGTCCAGCCAAGAAAGCTTCGTACTCGGGTTCATTATTGGAGCTTCTGAAATTTAAACGGATCGAGTATACAAGTTCTTGTCCATTAGGATCTTTCAAGACTACTCCGGCTCCAGACCCTTCGGAGCTGGATGCTCCGTCGGTGAAAATACTCCATTCGCTTGATTCTGTCGGGGTAACAACTTCGTCAAGACTCATTGTTAGTTCGGTGAGGAAGTCTGCGACTACTTGTCCCTTGACCGGGCCTCTTCTCTTGTAGGTTATGTCGAATGCTCCGAGCTCAATTTCCCATTTAGCGAGTCTTCCGGAGACTTCTGGCTTTCTTAGTACGCCCAGAATCGGCTGGTCAGTTTGTACCTCAATTTCAAAAGCTTGGAAATATCGGCGTAATCGTCGTGAAGCATGTACAAGAGAGAGGGCGAGTTTTTCCATAGCGGGGTATCGCGTCTCATAGTCTCGGAGGGCGCGTCTTACATAAAAGATGGATACTTGTGCTTTACCCCTGGTAACCATTAGTACGGAACTAATAGATGCCTCCGAGGCTGACAAGTATATGGTGAGAGTTTCCCCAGGTTCGGGTGCGGTTAATGTTGGTAATTCTGCCAAACATTTTTTGAGATCACTGAAAGCCGCGTCTGCTTCATCCGTCCATCGGAATTCTTTTGTGCTCAAATACTTTTTTAGAACCGCCATAAAGGGCAGTGTTCTCTCTGCAGCCTTGGACAAGAACCTGTGTAGAGCGACCAACCGCCCGTTGAGTGTTTTGACCTCTTTTAAGTTGGACGGGGGCTTCATGTTTGTAACAGCTTCCACTTTTTCAGGATTGGCTCGAATGCCTTCCTTGGACATTAGAAAGCCCAGGAACTTTCCTTCTTCTAATCCGAACGAACATTTCTTTGGATTGAGCTTCATGTTTATCTCTCGGAGCTTGTCAAATGTTTCTTTGATGTCTTTTAGTAAAACTTCTTCATCAGAGCTTTTGATTACTAGGTCGTCCACATACACTTCTAAGTTCCGACCTATTTGCCCCTTGAAAGCTTGGTCCATGACTCGTTGATATGTGGCTCCGGCATTCTTTAACCCAAATGGCATTTTCTTGTAACAATACAACCCTTGACTGGTGACAAAGGTTGTTTTGTCTTCGTCAGCTTCGGCCATTTGGATCTGGTGATATCCTTTGTAAGCATCTAGAAAACATTTCAATTTGAAGTTTGCCACGGCATCGACTTTTAAGTCTATCTCTGGTAAGGGGTAACAATCTTTAGGACATGCATCATTCAGATCTTTAAAATCGATGCACATCCTCCATGACCCATCATGCTTCCGAACCATCACCGGATTGGAGAACCAGGTGTGGTATTTTACTTCTCTGATAATGTCTGCGTCTAGCAGGACACTTACGTCATGTGCTATTGCCTTGATGCGATCCGGGGCCATACTTCGCTTCTTCTGAGCCACTGGCTTTTTGTCCGGACGAATGTTAAGTCTATGTTCGGCTAAGATTCTTGGTACTCCGGTCATGTTTGATTGTTGCCAAGCAAATACGTCGAGGGACGTTGATAGTAGTCTCCATAAGGACCTCTTTATGGCATCTGGTAATTGGGTACCGATGGTTATTTTCTGTTCTGGAAATGCCGGATTGATGGACCAATCTTCTGTCGTGTTGACTTCGGAGTCTTTGTTTTCTGGGGGAGAGGAGCCTGAAGCATGTCGTACTTCAGCTACATATACTTCTGATTCGGTGTGCATTGTTGCCACTCCTATTTCAGTAGGAAATTTGATAGCTCCGTGAATTGTAGAAGTTACCATGCTGAAAGCCTTCATACCTGGTCTTCCCAGTATGATATTATGAACTGAGGGTGCTCCGACCACTAAAAAGGTAAGCACGACTGTTCTTTGATGCTCTTCAGTCCCAAGGGTGATTGGCAGAGTTAACTGTCCCAAGGGGTGTATGACTTCTCCGGAGAAACTGATCAATGGCATCTGGACTGCGACTAACTTGTCCTTGGTGGCCGGAGCTAGCTGTTGATAACATTGGTAGTACATGATTTCGGATGCACTACCATTGTCTATGTAAATCCGTCGGACCTTGTGTCCTGCCACGACCCCGGAGACGATGATTGGAGCTTCTTTCGCATCTCTCGGGTCAATCGGTGGGAAGAACAACAATTTCTCCATCCATGGTGCTATATGTTCGTTACTTCGCTTGGTCCCATGTTCATGGATGGACCGCACCATGTGGATTCCTACTTGATTGTTCGGATTGGAGATTTGTGAAGTGGCTGGTTTTCCTTCTTTTAGTTCTCGAATCAGGTGGGACAATTTCCCTGCTTTGCATGCTTTGTCTATTTCTTGTTTTAATGACCAACAATCATCCGTGTTGTGGCCTTTTGCTTGGTGATATTCACAGTACTTTTTGGTATTTCGGTCGGAGGTTGGCTTCTTTTTTGGTGGGGTTGGGAAACGTATTTGTTCAGTGCTCAAGATTTCGCTTGGAGTTTTATTAAGGTCGTGGTAACTGGTGCTTTGTGAAGAGTGTCCGGAGCTGGACCTCTCATTTCTGTCGCTTCTTCCGTACGGTTGTGATCTGTGCTTCGACCATGAGCTGTTTCTTTCTACTGGAGCCGAAGCTCCTTTTTTCCAGGAATTGCCTCTGGAGCTTCCTTTGTGGTCGCTTTCTGCTGATTGACCACAAGCACTTTTTCCTCTTGCAAAAGCACGTGCTCGTTCCATTAGTATCTCCATGGTTTTTGGTAAGTCTTCATGCAGTTTTTCAACCAGATGATTGTTTCAAACCCCATGACAGAAACCAGATATCCGCAGTTGATCAACGGCTCCGGGTATTTGCATGCTCTCTTTGTTAAACCTGTCGATGAACCTTTCGAGTGATTCTCCGTCTTTTCTACGGATGTTGTGTATTTCGGTGATATCTTTTGAACATCGCCGTTGTTGAGAGAAGTTTTGTAGAAAGGCTCGGCGAAGTTCGGTCCAATTTGCTATTTCCCCTGCTGGTAGACCATCAAACCATACTCTAGCTGCACCTGTAAGGGTCTGGGCGAACATGTGGCACCAGGCGGGCATGGGCCACATCTCAATTTCTGCGCCCCCCCCCCCCCCCCCCCCGAAGTCATGAAGGTGATCATCCGGATCCGAAGTGCCCTCATATCTTTTTATTGTTGTTGGCATTTTGAGTTTTGCTGGCAAAGGAGCACTAGCAATTCGAGGTGCAAACTTGGAGTATTGAGTCATGTATGCTGGTCTGTACGGAGCTGTAAGTTCTTCATCAACCGTACCGGAGCTGGTTTGTTGCTTGGCTGACTGCACTGACGCGGTAGCCATTGGCCCCGTAGGTGTGAGTCCAGTTGGCAACGGTCCGGTATATCCGTAGGGCATCAAGAAGCCGTACGGTGTTTGCAATGGGACGGACGTAACCACAGTAGAGTATGTTTGGAGACTAGCAGGGGTGGACATCACTGCGGATGTTGTTCCTTCAGAAGGGAACAAATTAACCTGTACACTACTAGTTTTTCATCTTTATCCTGTTGTTCTTTTAACTTTAACAAGAAATCACGATTCCGTTGTAAAAAAGTTTCATCAAACTCTGCTGATACAGTTTGCATCCCGCTGGGTGCAATGACTGTTTCAGTGGTAGCGGCCGATACAAGATCTGACAACACCCTGGAATAGCCAGCGGTGTGTTGTTCAGAAACAGTGATGTCGTCACTTTCTTTGTTGGTGATGTCAACGATGTTTAAATTTTTCATAGCCATTCCAGATCTGAGTGGAGAGAGTAGATCTGCAATAGGATGGCGCCAATGAAGATCCAAAAGCCGAACGCACCTCAGGTAAGAGGTAGAAGACGACTAGCTTGATAAGATCTTTGAGTGATTAACCTGCAAAACTAGATAAACCGTTAGGCTCGTCACAAGGGGGGCAGGGAGGGCCTCTCTGTGACCACCCTCCGGCGTGAGGATAAGTATTTGTTCGGAGAAGAAAAGAGAGTATAGAAATAGAGAGAGAGAGAGAGAGAGGTTCGAAGTGTGTCAGAACGTGACTTCCTTGTACTTATGAGGGGGTATTTATACTAGTCAGAATTTGTTGTACTATCCTTCGTCCAGGTGTATTGACCTTCGTCCTAGTGACCTCCGGTCGTTAGTGGTGAGCACGTGTCTTTGGAGAGCCGCGTCACATGGTCATGATGCCGCGTCCTGGGAGGTTGAGGTTCGGACGGGAGGTATTATACCTCTTCAGGGTGAGATATGTTGACTTTAATAAGCGTCAAATGTCAAGCCAAAGCCAATCCAACATGGTCAGTGGAAGTATAGCTGGTCAACTGGACAATCAAATGCAGTCAACAAAGATGAAACGAGTTGGATACCGCCAACCACAGAAGCGGAGGGTTGAGAGAGGTATAAACAATTGATTAATAACTTAATTAGTTAATTGTAATACATTGTAAATTATATTATTGACTGACACGTGTGATTTATATTCATGTTTCAACATAGTTTTTTGGAAAACGGGTCTGATCAGGTATAACACGTTTTCGGTTGGTCTGTATTTTGATGTAAATTGTGTTCGGCAACGAGTCAGGCCAAATATAGTACGTTTTAATTTGACGGTATAAATTCGAGTTATGTACGTTTTGACGCCGCTAAGTTTTAATGCAAAGGTAAAGATAGTGTAGTGTCAGTTCGACTCCCACTAAACAGGCCAACCTTGGTTCGATTCCGTTTCTTTTTTTACTGCAATGTTTTATAATAGATACACCAAAACATGACTATAAACAACTAAGTTGACGCCGCCGCAACGCGCGGCATACGACACTAATTTAGTTATCTATATATATTAATACAAAGACACTTTAATAGTGTCTTTGTTTTAATATATATATATATATATATATATATATATATATATATATATATATATATTGGCCACTAACATTTATGTTAACTTTATTTCTGTCACTAACTTTTAGGTTAACTTTATTTTCTTTTAATTTGGCCACCAAATTTAGACCAACAAACTTTTAGCTTTTAGGATTTAAAACTTTGGCCACTAACTTTTAGCTTAACTTTATTTTCTTCCAATTTGACCACCTAATATATATATTGGCCACTAACTTTTACGTTAACTTTATTTCTGCCACTAACTTTTAGGTTAACTTTATTTTCTTTTAATTTGACCACCAAACAAACAAACTTTTAGCTTTCAGGATTTAAAACTTTGGTCACTAACTTTTAGCTTAACTTTATTTTCTTCCAATTTGACTACCAAACTTTTAGCTTTTGGGAATTCAAACTTTGACCACCAAACTTTTAGCTTTTAGGATTTCAAACTTTGACCACTCAACTTTTTTAAACTTGCATTGCACTTTGGCCAAAATTTTAGCTTTTAGGATTTCAAACTTTGACCACCAAACATTTAGCTTTTATCCGTGAGTATTTTTTTGAAGCTCACGCAAGAATAACAGTCACATAATATTATCTTTTGTGTCTACGAAACCCTCCACGCAACAGGAGCACCCACAGCGACGCGCGATCTTTAACGTCCGCCAAACACTCAACGCAACAGGAGCTCTCGCCGCGTTTCGCACAACAGCCGCACCCGCGACCAAGCGCGGGCAACTAATACCTAGTATTATACAAAAACTAAAGTTATAATAATTATTAAATGAAACAAAGAAAAACATGAGTGCATCCTTTGATCACATGCCATTACTGTTGACTACATAGTCCCACCACATGTCAAACTCTACAAAAATAACTGAAATAAAATTCAGTGTAACGTACAGTTCATTTAATACATACTTTAATGAGGGTTGTAATTGAGAATTCGAGAGATCTGTGTGCCTAAAGGCCAATGACCCCAACTCGGTTGGAAGAGGTGGGAGGGTTTACTTCTTAGGGAGGTACTCGCACAGGAGAGGTAAATGGTTTGAATCCTAGGGCCAGCAAAAATACACTCCTTGACGTTGAAAGGGCTTATGCCCTCAGAGGGACGATGCGGAAATGAGGATTCGAAACGGGGTATCGAGGTAATGTCCTTAGCCGATCCCAAAAAAAAAAAAAAATCTGTGTGCCTAAAAAACGGTTTCTTGATTTCAAATGGTAACGTATTAGGATTCATTGGCGTCTCTCTTCATAGTCTACATTCATACCTACATAGTTACAGTCGTCCATTTTAAGTTTGACATTTGACAATAGCCTAAAATTGTTTCAAGAAGGAAACTGATTAGCTCATAAAACCCTTGACTTGTTTTCCAGGAATTCTTTGGCAGCAAGATTTGAACACGGATATCTCTTTGAGAGAAACACCGAGTGCCGTTGCACCATATTGCCTTGGGCTATCTATATACAATCTAAGTGCATGTCTGGGTCTCCAATTTTTCACCTCCTTATGACTTATGACTTTTTGGAAAAGTCATAAGTTAAAATGAAGTGTTTGGATTGAAAAGGAGTTTTTTTTGTGCTTAGATTACGGGTGCTTAACGGGTTGGGTTCGCGGGTTGGCTGGTCCAACCCGACCTGAACCCGAAAATTTTACATGAACCCGAACCCGAAAATTGTGAGACACATATGAACCCGACCTAAATATTCTCGTGTTGACCCGAACCCGACCCATTCAACTTGATTTTTTTTATTTTTTCGCAAATTAATGTAATAAAATTAAAATTATAATTTTACTACAAAAAACACAAACATATATAAAACATTCATGCTTTATTTATAAAATATCATACCAATTTCTATTTTAAATTATAAGTGTAGCATAAAATATCTAACCAATTTAATTTATAACATAAAACATATTGTTAAAAAACAATATATAGTATAAATAGGTTAAACGGGTTCGCGGGTTCAACCCGAACTTGACCCGAACCCATTTAGACTAAACCCAAACCCGCTAATTTCGTGTCAGGTTCGGATCATGTTTTCAGATCGTGTTAGAAATTCACACTAAAAGATAATAACATATAATCTCTAATTTCTTGCATAACAATCATCCTCATTACAATTAATGAGGATGATTGTTATGCAAGAAATTAGAGATTATATGTTATTATCTTTTACACACCCTAACTTAGATTAAGGAGAAAAGGAGGTGGAAAATGAGAAAAGTCAAAAGTTAGTATTTGTGACTTTTGGAATTAAGGAGACACTACAACAAAAATGGGTTTTTAGGACCCACAAAAGTGTCCTAAAAAGTTATTTTATAGGACCTTTTATTTAATAAGACCAACGGTAAAAGCGTTTTATGTAAGGGGGTCGTAATAAGTCATGCAACTTAAAAAACGTCCTAATATCTCAAATAAGATTATGAAACCAATTTTATGGTCGCATAATATGTCCAAAAAAAACTCCTAATAAAACATATTAGGACACTTTTACAATGTTTTAACATGTGCTTACCTACTTTTAATCTTTTAATACAAATACAAGAGTCCTTAAAAATTAATTTATAGGACTCTTATGATGTAACATTATAGGAGTTTTAGTACCAAGAAACGAGTCCTAATATCCTAAATAAGATTATGAAACCAATTTTATAGTCGCATAATATGTCAATGAACAAACAATATAGCGTCCTAAGAAAAGCATATCAGGACATTTTTACAATGCTCTAACAAGTTTAATAGGACAAAATTTCAAAGTCCTAACATGTAATATGATACAATATTTTTTAAACATATACACACAATTTTATAATATACTGTATATAACATCAACTAATGAAAGAAATAAAATTTTATTATATTTCAAATAAGCATATTCATAACAACACTAAACATAAATAAGTTATAGCATTATCAACATAAATTCTTGTAACATTTAACAAATAAATTAAAAGCAATGAAAGAAATAAGCAGCATAGAATCCTGAGTCATCATGTGTCCTCAATCCTCACGGACTACCTACAAATAAACCATCAATGTATAAGCACTAAGTTCCAGATTATTAAAATTTATTCGTATCACAAAATTAATAAATACGTACCGAGATGAAAGGACAAGGCCATGCAATGGAGGCACCAATACAAATCTTGAATTGTGGAAAATAACCCATATGGTCTGATAAATTACTTTATTAGGATCTATATTTTAAGTGTCTTATTAAGTTATATGATAATAGGACCTCAAATAATCATCCATCCTATTAGTCAGTTTTTTAGGACACCGGTTTAGTAACATATATTATAAAAGGACCTCAAAAGTTCATTCGTCCTATTAAATAGTTTTTTAGAACCTCATTTTACAAGTATGTCACACACAAAAGGTCCTTAAAAGCCCTTTTGGTTGTAGTGAGATAAGAAGGCGAAAGAAGGAGGAAAGAGAAAAGAAGATGAAGAGCCAAACATGCCCTAACTAGGGCCAACTTATTAAACGCATTTGCTATTTCACCGTAAATTTTTAATAAGCATATCTTATGTTTCAACACAACTTGTTATATATTCTCTATTTAAAAAGATTCTAGATGTGAAAAACTAATCTCCACTCTAGTATCATCATAAAATAGTTTCGTCCCAAAAGGCCAAAGTATGCGCATGAATACTTTTAAGCTTTGCGAATACTTAAGTATTCACAAATGCACATAGTATTGATAGGTATTTGCAAATACACAAAACATCTTCCAACTTCGTGTTTGCCTTGATTTTGGTACCCCAGCCTTGTCTGGTCCTTACATTGTTTACCGACTAACGACAACTTTTAGAGTTTAACAAATCACATGATATTCATGGTGGATAAAGAGTATTTATAATATGGGTTGGGTTATTCTACAAAGGCTACAAAAAATGAGAAGGGTGAGAAGCCACTAGAAAATGACATGTGTCCAAAGGATTAACAAGTGGGAGGGGTAATTTTGTCAAAAACATATGCACATGCAAGTCACATGCCATTTCCACCTTCATTTTTAAATGCCCGTAACTTTTTTATACGTCATCCGTTTTTAAAAAAAATTATACCATAAAATTGAGCGTCTTTTTATCTTTAATATGAGTACCATATTGCTATACTTTAGAAAAAAAATTCAAAACCCACTTGCGTAAGACACAATGTAATGTAAAACACAATGAACACCAATTAAATATAGGGTATAAAACACATTCAAGAGTCTAGTAAAACACAATGAACGACATACTAAAGACACAATGAATAGAAGACTAAAATACAATGAATACTTTTGAAAAAAAAAAGTTGAAAACCCAGTTGCGTAAGACACAATGGATGACATACGAAAGACACAATGAACAGAAGACTAAAATACAATGAATACTTTTGAAAAAAAAAAAAGTTAAAAACCCGATTGTGTAAAACACAATGGACGACATATAAAAGACACAATGAACAGAACACTAAAACACAATGAATAATAGACTTAAACACAATGAACATAATAAAACACAATGTACACCTAAATACAAAACTCATTTGCGTAAAACATAATTAAAAGCATACTAAAAACACAATGGACAAAGTTAAATCATGTATAGACTAAAAAAACATCAATAACATATTTATAAAGCACACATGCATACTATAACACAATGAACGAGCAGAAAGACACAACGGAGAAGAAAACCCATTTAGCATGAATTTTTTTTTTCAATTTTAATGTAGCAATGTGGTACTCATATTAAAGATAAAAAAACGCTCGTTAATATGGTGAAATTTTTTTGAAAAAAAAATGTCGTATGAAAAAGTTATAGACGTTTTAAAATGATAGGGGGAATTGACATGTGCATTGCATGTGGAGAGAGAAAGTCAACAAATGTGGTTTTCCTTTTATGCCCTTGCTCTAATTTATTATTTATTTTTTTCAAACAAACTAATCTCAACCATTCAAATATATGATCAATGGATTACAATCTTTCTCACCCTTCCTAGAAAAAGTGTCTTGTGTATTTGATCTTAACCCTTTATAATATACCCCTATTTTTATTAGTAATATAATAATTATGAAAATTTATTTTCTATTTAAATTTTCAAGTAGGCCCTTTTGAGTTTTCTCACGGACCTTACGGAAGGGAGATCTACTCTGCGACTTGCGGATTTGCTCGTCTTTGGTAGGGCTGGTAATTTCAGATACGAACACGAATACCCGACACGAACCTACACAATTTTAACAGGTACATGTATGACCTTAATAGGTTTCGTGTCCTAAACAAGTAGACACGAAATATACCTGTTAATTTTCGTGTCTAAACAGGTTAAATACTTTTTTACTTGTTTAATACACGTTAAGACATGTTAAGTTTTTTTTTTTTTTTTTTTTTTTTTTTTTTTTTTTATAAATATAGGTTGTGGAGGTGAAATATTGGAGTATATGTTTTTACTAAGTAGAATTCTAACTTTTTAATGCTTGATGATACCCATTTAACGTGTCGGATTTGGAAAATATGTTCGTGTATTATCGTATTAACCTGGTATAAACAGGTATTATCGTGTTAACTTGGTATGAACTGGTATTATCGTATCTTGTCGTGTAAACCAGGTATAAACAGGTTCATGTACAGGTATCGAAAAAATGACACGATAAGTTTGTAACCTCACGAATTTTCCCATTTATTTTTGCATTAAAGTATTTCCCGATCCATGATCATCATCATCATCATCATACTCAGTTAATCCCACCTATAGCAAAGCTAATTTATTTATAAAATCTTATTATAAAATCCCGATCCATGATATAAAGTCTAATTTATTTCTAAGTATTACTATCTTTATCCGTGCACTCTATTTTTCTAAGTTTCTTTTATCATTGTACTAAAAAAAAAAAAATCTTCAATCATGACATATGTCTCATCCTAATTCTATTTATAAAATCGTCATTTTATAAGACGATGTTTTTTTTATTTTCTAATTCAAACTAATGATTTTTTTTTAAATAAAGCCTTGAGTCAAATAGTCAAAGTCATAGTCAAAGTCCTAGTCAAAGTCTTAGTCAAAGTCAAAGTCCTAGTCAAACAGTCAATTCATCATAAAACCTTACTTTATGGTGTTGACCAATTTTAATGGCTAATTGAATCCAAAACTAGTATAAAAACCCACCTATGAACCATTACACTTGCCACCTCTAAATCGATTGTTTCAATCCGATTAAACTTTCCCTCATACTTTTCTTCTATAGTCTATTACTTCTACAATTGAAGCTTTGATTATAAGCTCTTGTAATTGGCAACTTTGGGGCTACACTTATACTTTTCTCGAGACTTAATTCTTTGCTAAGGTGAGTTTACGTAACCATGTTTATGCAATTTATACTTGCAACATTATACTTAAGCAATTCTACATACATGTCTAGTTGTAAACTTTAATGCCTCATGATTTAGACAACAACAACAGTTTCAACAAGTTTCAACAATACATAATCATTAGCTATGGCCATGCCGACGATACTCAATAATAGATCTATTGGATTGACAATCCCACCTAGATTCGTTGACCATCTTTTATGGGGAGCGCGGGTGATTGTTATCGTTCCAACATATTATTAAGGTGAACCGTGGATGACGGGATGGACCTAAACTAGTCGGAGGTTTGATTATGTCGATTCAACATTTCATGTTTATTCATGTAGACTTAAACATACGATAGACATATGAATTGCTAAACTTTTATACTTAAACTTATTTGCTTGACATGGCTTATGTATTCTCACCAACTTCTAGTTGACCCCCCCCCCATTATTACAACTCAACAGGAAATAATGATGCGTGAAGACTAGAGTGTTAGCATGAGAAGACAAATTGAAGTGTATGCTTTATTTGGTCATTTGATGTATTAGAATTCCATTCAACACTTATTATGTATTTCAATTTTGGATATTTTACTTTAAATAAATTTCAAATTAAAATTTGAATACCATGTGCTACTGTATACTCATTCTTACGTGACACCTCGATGTTTCCGCCATCGGTTGTGGTGTTACAGATTGGTATCAGAGCCTTGGTTATAGGGAATTAGGTTATTAGAAAATAATCTAGACTATAACCTTAGGGATTTAAAGCAGTACTTGCTCCTTTTACTTGCAACTCTACTTGTTTCTATTCTCTATCTCCCTCCTACTTCTTATCCCTACTTTAGTCCCTACAAGAAGATTGTTCTCCATCACAAGATCTACTCTTAGACTAGTAGGACAAATCCTCAGGTTTAGCCTGAACCACCTTGAAGATCTTGTCGAAATTCTAAATTTTAATAACGAACACGTGCAATCTGGAAGGGTGAACGCCTGTATTCTGAGTTTTTTTGTCTAGGACTGGCATTGCGCATAAATCCCAATCAGACGAGGGACCCAGATGCCTACCTGGGAATTCTCGGGATGAGTGTTCACTTATAGGCTAAAGCATGTCTTCATTATGTTATTAGAATCTAGAAGTTTTGATAAGTCAACGTTTTCGTTTATTCGTTTTAATTAATGAATAAATGATTACACTCACTTTCCTTAAACTAAGCTCTAAAATCTCAAAATTTTACATCTTAAATCAATCTCATTTCATAACCATCTATGGATTTCACAATCACACTTCACCTTTCCATGTTAGCCACTTTTTAAATATTCAACACCCTACCCAAATCATATTATTTCATTTCTCCACATGTTACTTATTTTTAAAAACTATAACCTCATACCTTAGCACAAACTAAAGATTTCTAAATCTTGTTGTATTTTCATTACCTAGTAACTTTACAAAGTACATATTTTTTTTGTCAAAAGATGTCCTCGAACTTAAATTCAATTTTTTTTATTTATTGACGTAACAAACAATTTTCTATATAATGCTTTAAACTATTAAAAATCACTAATAGAACCTTGATCTTCAAAACCTAATGTCATGTTTGAAATCTCCAACTAACGGTAATATTTTAATCAAAGCCTACTTAGCTTGTACTATTTAACAACTTTTGCTTTATGTACAAAACCAATTTTGAAAATAATTTTTTTTTATCCATAGGAATAATATCTAGTCTCTAGATTCTCCATCGACACTCACTCATTTTCAACTTGTTCAAATTTTTACAATATTTGGCATATACCACAATCATGTTTTCTTATACATTTGATTATAATTTTTAATCCAAACCCCACAAGTTACACTGCTACATAATCTCCTTACTATAAAATAAACTCCTTATCAACCATCTTCACATTCACTATCTCTCGCAACCTTGATTCTGTTTCGAGATTTTTCATCATTCCCCCAAGAACTAAATTCATATCCTTCACCTTCTCAAACATGAGCTAGTTACCCATGATAACCAAACTATTGAAACTTGATTGTGTGTTGCATCAAACTTAATCCTTAGTTATACATGAGGATTTGATTATCTACCATATTTGAACATTTGAAACTAGAATTCATGGAATATAAACTATTTGCTATAGACACACCTAGAGTCATTAACCTTGTCTAGGGAAACTCTATTACAACTCGCATGCTATACTTGATACTTGATTGCTTACATGTACATATTATTAATTTGCAATTCATGTGTGTAATAATTGGTACACTTAATCAAACAACTGATAGAGGATGAAGTACTTGCTCAACAGTTAGTAGAGTACCAAATAACCTACTCAACGATTGGTAGAGGTCATCATGCCTGCTCAACAGTCAGTAAAGGCCCTACAACCTGCTCAACGACTGGTAGAGGCTATCGTACCTGCTCAACAATCGGTAGAGGTTCTTACTCACTGACTGGTAGAAGTCTTTTTCCTGCTCAACAGTTGGACTTATTTTTGAATACATTGTATACAATTCAATCACAAGGTTATTTTGCATTACTTACATGTGTGTTTAGAGTCATAGAAGGACACAAAACCCTAATGTAAGGTAAATTGGTGATTGCGGTCCGGAACGTAATCATGAATTTACAGGTACGTTAAGGTGGTGTGAAATTCTATCAAGGTTTTCGGTAGAAAAACTAATTATAAACTCTAGTTACCTGGTAGTTCATTTAGCCTTTCTATAGTCCATCAACTCATGCATTTCTTTTAGGATTTCTAAAACTTAAGATTCTTATTCACCTTGCGATTCCAAGACACACCTAATCCTACCCTTAACTCACAGATAACAAACCTCTTATCCAAATTATTCGAAAGCAGATTATTCTATAAATTCATGTCGTGCCTTAACCCAAAATTTTCAAAACCACGGCTGCCTTAATTTCTACCCAACCATCCTCAAACCTGTGTTTTTATAACTTCGGGACGAAGTTTCTAAAAGTAGGGGAGACTGTAACCTCACGAATTTTCCCATTTATTTTTGCATTAAAGTATTTCCCGATCCATGATATAAAGTCTAATTTATTTCTAAGTATTACTATCTTTATCCGTGCACTCTATTTTTCTAAGTTTCTTTTATCATTGTACTAAAAAAAAATCTTCAATCATGACATATGTCCTATCCTAATTCTATTTATAAAATCGTCATTTTATAAGACGGTGTTTTTTTTATTTTCTAATTCAAACTAATGATTTTTTTTAAATAAAGCCTTGAGTCAAATAGTCAAAGTCACAGTCAAAGTCCTAGTCAAAGTCTTAGTCAAACAGTCAAAGTCCTAGTCAAATAGTCAATTCATCATAAAACCTTACTTTATGGTGTTGACCAATTTTAATGGCTAATTGAATCCAAAACTAGTATAAAAACCCACCTATGAACCATTACACTTGCCACCTCTAAATCGATTGTTTCAATCCGATTAAACTTTCCCTCATACTTTTCTTCTATAGTCTATTACTTCTACAATTAAAGCTTTGATTATAAGCTCTTGTAATTGGCAACTTTGGGGCTACACTTATACTTTTCTCGAGACTTAATTCTTTGCTAAGGTGAGTTTACGTAACCATGTTTATGCAATTCTTTATACTCGCAACATTATACTTAAGCAATTCTACATACATGTCTAGTTGTAAACTTTAATGCCTCATGATTTAGACAACAACAACAGTTTCAACAATACATAATCATTAGCTATGGCCAAGCCGGCGATACTCAATAATAGATCTATTGGATTGACAATCCCACCTAGATTCGTTGACCATCTTTTATGGGGAGCGCGGGTGATTGTTAGCGTTTCAACATATTATTAAGGTGAACCGTGGATGACGGGATGGACCTAAACTAGTCGGAGGTTTGATTATGTCGATTCAACATTTCATGTTTATTCATGTAAACTTAGACTTACGATAGACATATGAATTGCTAAACTTTTATACTTAAACTTATTTGCTTGACATGGCTTATGTATTCTCACCAACTTCTAGTTGACCCCCCCCCCCCCATTATTACAACTCAACAGGAAATAATGATGCGTGAAGACTAGAGTGTTAGCATGAGAAGACAAATTGAAGTGTATGCTTTATTTGGTCATTTGATGTATTAGAATTCCATTCAACACTTATTATGTATTTCAATTTTGGATATTTTACTTTAAATAAATTTCAAATTAAAATTTGAATACCATGTGCTACTGTATACTCATTCTTACGTGACACCTCGATGTTTCCGCCATCGGTTGGGGTGTTACAAAGTTATCGAGTCATGTTCGTGTTCGTGTCTTAACAGGTTCGGGCATACATGATTTGCTAGCCCTAGTCTTTCGTTGGGTTGGGGGAAACATGCATGTGTGGACTTCACAAAGGTATCTTCTTTGATTGGTTGAAGGGAAAACGAGTATGTAGCTGGACAAGCATCGGAAAAGGCGGAATCGAAGAAAGTGGATAAGCACGCTAAAGCTTGTGCAAAGAACCAACATGTTTTTGTCCTCTTGGCCTTTGATACCTTTGACTCTATAGCACCAGAAACTATTTGTTTCTTGACCAGGGTCCAACGGGTTAACCACAACAAAAGTTCATCTCCAGAGTGGCAGGGGTTTATATTTGGTAGATTAGGGTTCGCAATTCAGAAAAGCGTGGCGATGAAACTTGTTATCCGTCTACCTTCTATTTTAACGTAACTTCACAAGTTTTAAAAATGAAATGTGATAAAGTTTTGAATGTTCTGATTTAAAAAAAAACAAATTTAAAAATGCATTTTCTTCTCTTTTCATCATGTTTATACGGAATCTTTCAAAACTTATTAATACACTCGTGAGTGGTCAATTGCAACTAGGTTTGCTTAATTAGTAGGAACTTTATTTGTGGAATATCGAGCGATACACGCTGGTAAGTGATAATCGGTAGGAACTAGTCTATCATTTCATATTGATGCCGTCTAGCAATAACTTGATCTCGATCACTGGACAAGTTATCTTAACTCTCATATTTATCGGTAGTAAGTTGCATTGCATTGGCAACAAAATCTATCATCTATGTACTAGTTTTATACCCGTCCGCTAGGCAGGATGTACAATAAAATGTTGGTTGGGTTGTACAGTAAAATTATACAAAAACTTGTAAATTTTTCATTTCTTTATTTTTGTTTGTTACCACTTCAATTTAAAATTTTGTATATGAAACTATATACAAAATCTTGAAAAGCAAACATTTGGTTTCATTGATCTAACTTATCTAATATTTGTATGTTGTAGATAACAATTTTTTAATATAAGATATGAACATTGTATATATTTTATTTGTTTGTGTGTTACCTACATATATAAAAACATTATTACAATAAAACTGATATATTAAAAAACAAAAAAATACCTCGAAAACAACTGATAATTTATAAAATACTCTCAAAAGTAAACAACTTAACTCATAATCACAACTACTAACCAAACAAATGAAACTAAACAACTCACAATTACTCTACCTTGTATCACATATTAATAATGTAAATAACCTTGTATCGCATATTAATAATGTAAATAACCTTGTATCACATATTAATAATGTAAATAAGAACATGTTCGTATTGTAACACATCGTTTTACCTTAACATTCCATAACAACATAACCAATACATACAACAATCACCCACTATCATCTCTTCCTTGTAAAGGCAAATTATAAAACACTTCTCGAAATACAACATTCCTAGTACGTTTGTTGGAACACTTTCCGCTATTGTCAACATAGAACCGGAGGCCGGCACGTGATGTTACACGGGATGCAGCTACATATAGTTGACCATGTGTAAAAACAGGCTTTACAAGATATGCGCAAACATTATTAAACGTTTGTCCCCAACTTTTAAAAATGGTCATACCAAAACATACCTTCACAGGAAACTGTCGTCTTTTCAATGTGAAAGGCCAAGAAGTTAAGGTAGGTGTCATATCAATTCTACAAATTAATGCCTTGCTACCAACATGATTACCCGTTATAATCACAGCCTCCATAACCCGACGAGTAATTTGAGTGACCACCAACCAAGTGCCATTGCACAAGCCCTTTTGTAGATTTATATTACATAGCAGGATGATAGGAACACCGATCTTTAACTGTAAAACGTGATTAGGAAAACCAGAAAAACGCAAGTTGTTAAGAAATTCAGGAGGATAAGTAATACGCAATTCTTCAAAATTTCTAGTGGATGGACATATCTCATTAGCACTCAACATCTCATGAAGTTCACCCGGCAACTGTTTAAGAACATGTAGATTTATCATATCTACCTCATCATTTGTAGGGCACAAAATACATCTCTCTTTTAAGTAGTTGATATCACCGATCCTAGTAGAAATGTGAGGGAAAATATATGAGATCACAGCCGCAACTAGATCATCAGCAACAGGGATCAAAAGATCATCTGGAATACTTATCCAACTTGCCTCATCCTCGCATTGAAGTTTAGTTGTAAGAAGGCGGCCTGAACCCATGTCAAGAATCCATTTATTGAATTGTCTCATTCTTGTGTAATCGTAATCACTAAGATTCGGATCATATAGTCGCATAATTCTTCTAAGACAAAAGACTCTACATGCATCCCAAATAACAGCTGACTTGTTTACAGCAGAAGAAAAAATTTCTGTACGTGATGCATTAGGAACTACCGGTAGAATTTGCCGAAAATCACCTCCAAAGACCACGACCTTTCCACCAAATACTCGACATGCAGCATCGGGAATAGTAGCGTGACAAATATCTCTAAATGTTCTATCATCAACTTCGAACGCATGTCGATGTTGCATAGGTGCCTCGTCCCAAATAATAAGATCACAAGAGTTAATTAGGTGGGCAAGATCCGAACCAACATCAATCGAACAACAGGAATCCTCAAGAACGTCTATAGGAATCCGAAATCGTGAATGTGCAGTACGACCACCTGGCAATAAAAGAGAAGCAATGCCTGACGCAACAACTGACAATACATTCCTACCACATGAGCGAATGTATGCTATTAATGTGTTCCACAAGTACGTTTTACCCATCCCTTCGCTACCTAATACAAAGAACATACCTCCATTTTTTGCATTGACAGAAGTAATAATAACATCAAATACCTCGTTCTGTTCATTATTCAGTCCACTATGCAAGTCATTAAAAACGTGTCATTTCTTCTTAAACGTTGTATGACTTCTCAGCAGCAATCAACCTAGCTATTAAGTGGAGTAGTCACCAATTGGTTGTTTATTTGAGGTAGCTTAGGAAAATCCACTAATGAACGACAATTGTTGTTTAAGATTTTCTCTATCTCCATTAATGTGTAATTGACCACCTCTTCATCAGTAAAGGCTACTTCACTACCTAGGAAGGTACATTGATTGTACACAATATCTTCTCATAGAAAGGTATAACAATCATGAAATAACTTTTCATAGTCGCTGACCGTGCAATATAACAGGATAGTCACAAACAATTCCCGTAGTTGGTTGCCAACCTTCCATTGCCATGCGTCACGAATACATTCAACCCACTCATTGTCATCTCCCAGAAGGCGTAGTTCTTTGCATGCTTCCATGTAAGTCGTGTACTCAAAACCATCAACGGTACAGAGATCTTTAAAACATAATGGGCCACATACAACATTAAGTAGCATTCGGATATAGTATTTCTCACCCATGGAAGGACTTACATAGTATATACGACCAATAGCTGTACCGCCTTTTCGGGGCATCCATTTCTTTTGGTCGGCATGCCATGTAAGTTTGGTTGGGTACTCACCATATGTTAGTGTCCGACCCTCGGAAAACTTATCATTTGCTGTAAACCACTCAGTAAATTTAGACATAGCAGAAGTTAAACGATTAACAACATCTTGAATTTGTTCATTATCTTGAAAGTACATGTAATACGCGGAATTTCTTTTATATATTTGTAATTATTTATAACAAAACTTTTTAAAACTAGTCAAAACTTAGTGTTGGTTAACATTTATCTATGTGTGTATATATACAACAAAATAAGTTTTTGTTTACAAATACATAAGTACTACTTAAATAAAAGAAAACGTTTTTAGTAAAAATAGCTAGAGTTATTTCAAATATAATTTAATAATAAAAAAAAGGACAAACTTAATATATAAGAAAAAGCAATATACAAAATGTTGAGATAAATTAGAAACCAAGTTGTGGTAGAATATGGGCAAGACACGTTGCTTTGTCATCAAAGAATGGATGAAATTAAACCACGTAATGTAACACCCCAACCGATGGCGGAAACATCGGGATGTCACGTATTGATGATTGTTCGATAGCTCATGGTGAATAGTAAATTCCATTAAATAATTCAAATGAATTACATACAATTGTTCTAGAATTTGTACATCAAATTGAATAAAACTATACATATATCTTCAAACATCAATTCAAATCTTCAAGCAAATAGAACCTGAAACATGTTAAGTTGAAAATGTTTTGGGACAACAAAAGTTGGTGAGAATTACATAGGTTTTTGATAATAGAATAAAAATGTTGTGCAATTCATGTGTCATGTCAATCTAGCCCATATGCGAGAACATATTAGAAATAAATCGAGTGCATAATCAACCCTGATGACTGTTATAATATGATACATACCATACGCTCATGGTCCACTTGAATATGTTATACGATAACAAACACCCACGCTACCTTTGTAGGAGGCACGTATCCGGGTGGGATTGTCAGTCCAATAGATCTATCAATGTTTACCGCCGGCTTGTACGGAGTTAATGATTATGCTAGAATGGTGCTTACACTAATCATGCTCAAGACATAATGCAACATAGAAAACACATAGACACATTGATGATTGAATTGCATAAATGATGTTGTAACATGTTTCACCCCAAAATGGTGATAAATAGAAAAGGGGCTATGTAAAACTCACCTTGGTAAAATGTTATATCTGTTGAGAAATGTGTTGACCAAATATATCAAGTATCACCCTATAATAAGGTAATAAATATGTCTAAGTCTACCAAGTCTACAAATGTATAAGTTCTAGGGCTTCGAATTGGGGATAAATGCTTGTTTGATTATTATTAAAAATATTCGCCAATTGAGAGAAATTTAGTAAATAAATAACTAAAAATCTTTTTATGAAATTTAAACTTAAGATGGTTACAAGAATGTGTTTAAAGTGTAAAAATAATTTTTATAAAATTATTTCCTTTAAAATAGATTTTTAAATCTATTTATCACAAATTGTCAAAATTTAACTTTAATATTCAAAAATACTAAAATTAAAGAAATATTGTTTTAAAAATCATTTTTCTGTTCTAAATATTTAAAAATAAATTGTATAAAATTTTGGTGTAAAAATAATAAAAATTGGATTTATTATGATTTAATTATGATTAAAACTAACAAAAATTGATTAAAAATATTAAATAAATGATTTTTCAGAAATAAAAATCATTTCTGAAAAGCTTAATGTTATAAAAACTTAAAATAATTTTTGTGGAAATTAATAAGATCGTTTTGATATTTTAATGGAATTTTATAAATAAAATGGAATAAACTTGATTTATTTATTATAAATATTAAATAAATAAATTTTTGAAAACTAAAAATTGGGTGTTGAACTTTTTCATCAGAATAAGTTAAAATAATTTTTGTAGGATTTATAAAAGTGTTTTAGTGTTTTAAAATGATTTTATGAATTATAAGTAATATATATATAGATTTTGAAAAAAAAACAAAATAAAAAGAAAAGAGTGTGCTGTTGCCACAGGTCGAACCCGCGTGGCTTGTGTGATGGTTTCAAGACACAACCATCTGATCTGTATGATCAGTTGTGTTTATTTCTTGTTTTTGAAATATAAATGACATAAACCAACTAGTGTTCTTCCCCAATTTAACATCAATCGAGCCCTAGGTTTTTAATCAATCAAATCTCACAACGTTAACCCAATTAATCATGGGGTTAACGTTGTGAATATGCCGACTAACTAATCCCACACAAGAAATTAAACTTACAAAGCTGTTTTGATCTCAATTGCTCGGTCAAGCTCAAAGTCAAACAACGAATCGTGAAGCGATAAACAGAGTATAATGGAGAAGATTGGAGGTAGAGAAAAGATGTTTGGCGAGTTGTTATGGTTCAGAAGGCATCAATTTATAGTGTCTAGGTCCAGGTTGCATAATTGGCAAGGTTGACTCGTTTTTAAAATGGTCCACGCGTAATAATCAATTTGGTTAAATTGATTGCAATTAGAGGTGTAATTGATTGATGATCAGGCCGATAATTACGTATCCGAGTCAAAAGATTATTAAAGATGGTAAATTTGTGTTTAAAAAAAATAATTATTATGCATACAGCTGCTGCTGTTACGCGAACCAGGGAAAGGAGAAAGGAGGCTTGAAAGTGTGTTTAAATGTATTTAGAGTTGGGTTAATACCAACTAAAGGGCATAGCCCGGGTGGTGATCACGTGTGTGTGTGTTGAAGGTTGTCCGGGTTCGATTCCCGTCATAAGCAATGCACACATCTCTTTTTTAAAATAAATCTGATAAGGGAGGTGTGGGCTTGATGGCTAGTGGCCTCAGGTTCTGGGCCGGACTCTTTTCTGATCTGGGCTTGGGCAGACTTGCTGGGCTACAACAATAATGTAAAAGGTATAAGGGGTGTTGGGTTGGGTTTGGATTTGTTTTATAGGTTTAGATTTAAAATGTGGGTATTTTTTTTATTATCATTATTATTATTATTATTATCATTATTATAAACATTTATATATATATATATATAAATATATATATATAAATTATGAGTTAGGATAATGGAGACTTAGGCACGTTTGTATAAAACGTAACGAAAATAGGGGCGTTTATATTAAAATTTGGGGAAAAATTTTCGCGATGTTACAGTCTCCCCTACTTTTAGGAACTTCGTCCCGAAGTTAAGAGAAAACCAGGGTTGAAGGGGGTTGGATAAAAATTAGGACGAGTGTGACTTGAAGAATTTTATGTTAGGGTATGACAATGAATGGAGTAACCTGTCTCGGATAGCGTGGATAGGAGGCGTGTTACGTGTGAGTTGATTTACTAAATGAACTACTAGATATCTAGAGTTTACATTTGGTTAACTACCGAAAATTTTGATAGAATTCCACACCACCTTAACGTACCTGTAAATTCACGATTACGTTCCGGACCGTAATCACTAATTTACCTTACATTAGGGTTTTGCGTCCTTCTATGACTCTCCGATTGTTGAGCAGGTCTGATAGTCTCCACCAGTCGTTGAGCAGGTGGTAGGGCCTCTCCCGACTGTTGGAAAGACATGATGACCTCTACCAATCGTTAAGTAGGTGTTTGGTAGTCAACTAATTGTTGTACAAGTAAGCAAGTATGATTATATTTATAGCAATCAATTCATATTCAGACAAGCATGCACACAGATGTTATGATATTACTTGAATTTATTACTTGAATCCAAAAAGTGTCAATACATAGAATTAAAAGCAAACAACATTTAAATGGTGGGACTTGCTGTTAAGTAGCTGGAGGGTCTTGATCTAGGTTTAGTCTAGGGCATCGGTTACGGTAGTGATTTGGGTTTCCACATTCATAGCATTGACCATAGTTGTATCGATTAGGATTATCAGCCTGAGCAGGATTGGTGGGTTGATTGGCATTAGGGTTTGGGGTCTCGCGGCATGTGTTGCCCAGATGGCCATACCTACCACAATTGGTGCACACGCGACATGCTGAAACAGTGGGATGATGTCGGTTGCATGTGTTACACAATGGAAAGTTTCTTGTATAAGGCTTTTTGTTAGAGGCTTGTGTAGTGCGGTTTACATTAGGATTCCTGGTCTTACGCTTCTGGTTCTTGGTAGTTACTGCGGTCACAATACTTGTTTTCTCGCTTTTCCGAACTAGGGTTCCGTTCTTCATGTGATCGCCATTTCCATTTCCATTGTTGTTCCCATTCATTGGGATGACTTGAGCCAACAAGTTAGAAACCAGGGTTGTGATTTGTTGTGCCAATTGTTGAGAAATAATCGTAGCTAGTTGGGCGTCACCTCCATTGTTGTTGTGGTCGTGGTTGTGGTTGCTGCTCTCTTCTTCATGATTGTCACCACTGTTAATGCGAGTGCTGTGGCGTGGAGACATGATCTGTAAGGAACACAATGAAGTCTCAATGAGGCATAAAATGAATGAGGTAATATAAGGAATGTAATCATTTATTCATTAATTAAAACGAATAAACGAAAACGTTGACTTATCAAAGATTCCAGATTCTAATAACATATGAAGACATGCTTTAGCCTATAAGTGAACACTCATCCCGAGAATTCCCAGGTAGGCATCCGGGTCCCTCGTCTGATTGGGATATATGCGCAATGCCAGCCTAGACAGAAGACTCAGAATACAGGTGTTCACCCTTCCAGATTGCACGTGTTCGTTATTAAGATCTAGAACTTCGACGAGATCTCAAGGGGGTTCAGGTTAAACCTGAGGATTTTGTCCTATTTAATCTAATGAGTAGATCCACTGATGGAGAGCAACCTTCTTGTAAGTATGAAAGTAGGGATATGAAGTAGGAGGGAGATAGAGTATAGCAATTAAGAGAAGCAGGTACTGGTTAAATCCTATGGTTATAGACTAGATTATTTTTCTAATAACCTAATTCCCTATAACCATGGCTCTGATACCAATCTGTAACACCCCAACCGATGGCGGAAACATCGGGATGTCACGTATTGATGATTGTTCGGTAGCTCATGGTGAATAGTAAATTCCATTAAATAATTCAAATGAATTACATACAATTGTTCTAGAATTTGTACATCAAATTGAATAAAACTATACACATATCTTCAAACATCAATTCAAATCTTCAAGCAAATAGAACCTGAAACATGTTAAGTTGAAAATGTTTTGGGTCAACAAAAGTTGGTGAGAATTACATAGGTTTTTGATAATAGAATAAAAATGTTGTGCAATTCATGTGTCATGTCAATCTAGCCCATATGCGAGAACATATTAGAAATAAATCGAGTGCATAATCAACCCTGATGACTGTTATAATATGATACATACCATACGCTCATGGTCCACTTGAATATGTTATACGATAACAAACACCCACGCTACCTTTGTAGGAGGCACGTATCCGGGTGGGATTGTCAGTCCAATAGATCTATCAATGTTTACCGCCGGCTTGTAC
The DNA here is from genome assembly GCA_028751855.1 of Ambrosia trifida. Lineage (NCBI taxonomy): Eukaryota > Viridiplantae > Streptophyta > Magnoliopsida > Asterales > Asteraceae > Ambrosia > Ambrosia trifida. Next base: position 213,229,918 of record CM054122.1, on the reverse strand, counting down.
GGAGTTAATGATTATGCTAGAATGGTGCTTACTCTAATCATGCTCAAGACATAATGCAACATAGAAAACACATAGACACATTGATGATTGAATTGCATAAATGATGTTGTAACATGTTTCACCCCAAAAATGGTGATAAATAGAAAAGGGGCTATGTAAAACTCACCTTGGTAAAATGTTATATCTGTTGAGAAATGTGTTGACCAAATGTATCAAGTATCACCCTATAATAAGGTAATAAATATGTCTAAGTCTACCAAGTCTACAAATGTATAAGTTCTAGGGCTTCGAATTGGGGATAAATGCTTGTTTGATTATTATTAAAAATATTCGCCAATTGAGAGAAATTTAGTAAATAAATAACTAAAAATCTTTTTATGAAATTTAAACTTAAGATGGTTACAAGAATGTGTTTAAAGTGTAAAAATAATTTTTATAAAATTATTTCCTTTAAAATAGATTTTTAAATCTATTTATCACAAATTGTCAAAATTTAACTTTAATATTCAAAAATACTAAAATTAAAGAAATATTGTTTTAAAAATCATTTTTCTGTTCTAAATATTTAAAAATAAATTGTATAAAATTTTGGTGTAAAAATAATAAAAATTGGATTTATTATGATTTAATTATGATTAAAACTAACAAAATTTGATTAAAAATATTAAATAAATGATTTTTCAGAAATAAAAATCATTTCTGAAAAGCTTAATGTTATAAAAACTTAAAATAATTTTTGTGGAAATTAATAAGATCGTTTTGATATTTTAATGGAATTTTATAAATAAAATGGAATAAACTTGATTTATTTATTATAAATATTAAATAAATAAATTTTTGAAAACTAAAAATTGGGTGTTGAACTTTTTCATCAGAATAAGTTAAAATAATTTTTGTAGGATTTATAAAAGTGTTTTAGTGTTTTAAAATGATTTTATGAATTATAAGTAATATATATATAGATTTTGAAAAAAAAAACAAAATAAAAAGAAAAGAGTGTGCTGTTGCCACAGGTCGAACCCGCGTGGCTTGTGTGATGGTTTCAAGACACAACCATCTGATCTGTATGATCAGTTGTGTTTATTTCTTGTTTTTGAAATATAAATGACATAAACCAACTAGTGTTCTTCCCCAATTTAACATCAATCGAGCCCTAGGTTTTTAATCAATCAAATCTCACAACGTTAACCCAATTAATCATGGGGTTAACGTTGTGAATATGCCGACTAACTAATCCCACACAAGAAATTAAACTTACAAAGCTGTTTTGATCTCAATTGCTCGGTCAAGCTCAAAGTCAAACAACGAATCGTGAAGCGATAAACAGAGTATAATGGAGAAGATTGGAGGTAGAGAAAAGATGTTTGGCGAGTTGTTATGGTTCAGAAGGCATCAATTTATAGTGTCTAGGTCCAGGTTGCATAATTGGCAAGGTTGACTCGTTTTTAAAATGGTCCACGCGTAATAATCAATTTGGTTAAATTGATTGCAATTAGAGGTGTAATTGATTGATGATCAGGCCGATAATTACGTATCCGAGTCAAAAGATTATTAAAGATGGTAAATTTGTGTTTAAAAAAAATAATTATTATGCATACAGCTGCTGCTGTTACGCGAACCAGGGAAAGGAGAAAGGAGGCTTGAAAGTGTGTTTAAATGTATTTAGAGTTGGGTTAATACCAACTAAAGGGCATAGCCCGGGTGGTGATCACGTGTGTGTGTGTTGAAGGTTGTCCGGGTTCGATTCCCGTCATAAGCAATGCACACATCTCTTTTTTAAAATAAATCTGATAAGGGAGGTGTGGGCTTGATGGCTAGTGGCCTCAGGTTCTGGGCCGGACTCTTTTCTGATCTGGGCTTGGGCAGACTTGCTGGGCTACAACAATAATGTAAAAGGTATAAGGGGTGTTGGGTTGGGTTTGGATTTGTTTTATAGGTTTAGATTTAAAATGTGGGTATTTTTTTTATTATCATTATTATTATTATTATTATCATTATTATAAACATTTATATATATATATATATAAATATATATATATAAATTATGAGTTAGGATAATGGAGACTTAGGCACGTTTGTATAAAACGTAACGAAAATAGGGGCGTTTATATTAAAATTTGGGGAAAAATTTTCGCGATGTTACAGTCTCCCCTACTTTTAGGAACTTCGTCCCGAAGTTAAGAGAAAACCAGGGTTGAAGGGGGTTGGATAAAAATTAGGACGAGTGTGACTTGAAGAATTTTATGTTAGGGTATGACAATGAATGGAGTAACCTGTCTCGGATAGCGTGGATAGGAGGCGTGTTACGTGTGAGTTGATTTACTAAATGAACTACTAGATATCTAGAGTTTACATTTGGTTAACTACCGAAAATTTTGATAGAATTCCACACCACCTTAACGTACCTGTAAATTCACGATTACGTTCCGGACCGTAATCACTAATTTACCTTACATTAGGGTTTTGCGTCCTTCTATGACTCTCCGATTGTTGAGCAGGTCTGATAGTCTCCACCAGTCGTTGAGCAGGTGGTAGGGCCTCTCCCGACTGTTGGAAAGACATGATGACCTCTACCAATCGTTAAGTAGGTGTTTGGTAGTCAACTAATTGTTGTACAAGTAAGCAAGTATGATTATATTTATAGCAATCAATTCATATTCAGACAAGCATGCACACAGATGTTATGATATTACTTGAATTTATTACTTGAATCCAAAAAGTGTCAATACATAGAATTAAAAGCAAACAACATTTAAATGGTGGGACTTGCTGTTAAGTAGCTGGAGGGTCTTGATCTAGGTTTAGTCTAGGGCATCGGTTACGGTAGTGATTTGGGTTTCCACATTCATAGCATTGACCATAGTTGTATCGATTAGGATTATCAGCCTGAGCAGGATTGGTGGGTTGATTGGCATTAGGGTTTGGGGTCTCGCGGCATGTGTTGCCCAGATGGCCATACCTACCACAATTGGTGCACACGCGACATGCTGAAACAGTGGGATGATGTCGGTTGCATGTGTTACACAATGGAAAGTTTCTTGTATAAGGCTTTTTGTTAGAGGCTTGTGTAGTGCGGTTTACATTAGGATTCCTGGTCTTACGCTTCTGGTTCTTGGTAGTTACTGCGGTCACAATACTTGTTTTCTCGCTTTTCCGAACTAGGGTTCCGTTCTTCATGTGATCGCCATTTCCATTTCCATTGTTGTTCCCATTCATTGGGATGACTTGAGCCAACAAGTTAGAAACCAGGGTTGTGATTTGTTGTGCCAATTGTTGAGAAATAATCGTAGCTAGTTGGGCGTCACCTCCATTGTTGTTGTGGTCGTGGTTGTGGTTGCTGCTCTCTTCTTCATGATTGTCACCACTGTTAATGCGAGTGCTGTGGCGTGGAGACATGATCTGTAAGGAACACAATGAAGTCTCAATGAGGCATAAAATGAATGAGGTAATATAAGGAATGTAATCATTTATTCATTAATTAAAACGAATAAACGAAAACGTTGACTTATCAAAGATTCCAGATTCTAATAACATATGAAGACATGCTTTAGCCTATAAGTGAACACTCATCCCGAGAATTCCCAGGTAGGCATCCGGGTCCCTCGTCTGATTGGGATATATGCGCAATGCCAGCCTAGACAGAAGACTCAGAATACAGGTGTTCACCCTTCCAGATTGCACGTGTTCGTTATTAAGATCTAGAACTTCGACGAGATCTCAAGGGGGTTCAGGTTAAACCTGAGGATTTTGTCCTATTTAATCTAATGAGTAGATCCACTGATGGAGAGCAACCTTCTTGTAAGTATGAAAGTAGGGATATGAAGTAGGAGGGAGATAGAGTATAGCAATTAAGAGAAGCAGGTACTGGTTAAATCCTATGGTTATAGACTAGATTATTTTTCTAATAACCTAATTCCCTATAACCATGGCTCTGATACCAATCTGTAACACCCCAACCGATGGCGGAAACATCGGGATGTCACGTATTGATGATTGTTCGGTAGCTCATGGTGAATAGTAAATTCCATTAAATAATTCAAATGAATTACATACAATTGTTCTAGAATTTGTACATCAAATTGAATAAAACTATACACATATCTTCAAACATCAATTCAAATCTTCAAGCAAATAGAACCTGAAACATGTTAAGTTGAAAATGTTTTGGGTCAACAAAAGTTGGTGAGAATTACATAGGTTTTTGATAATAGAATAAAAATGTTGTGCAATTCATGTGTCATGTCAATCTAGCCCATATGCGAGAACATATTAGAAATAAATCGAGTGCATAATCAACCCTGATGACTGTTATAATATGATACATACCATACGCTCATGGTCCACTTGAATATGTTATACGATAACAAACACCCACGCTACCTTTGTAGGAGGCACGTATCCGGGTGGGATTGTCAGTCCAATAGATCTATCAATGTTTACCGCCGGCTTGTACGGAGTTAATGATTATGCTAGAATGGTGCTTACTCTAATCATGCTCAAGACATAATGCAACATAGAAAACACATAGACACATTGATGATTGAATTGCATAAATGATGTTGTAACATGTTTCACCCCAAAAATGGTGATAAATAGAAAAGGGGCTATGTAAAACTCACCTTGGTAAAATGTTATATCTGTTGAGAAATGTGTTGACCAAATGTATCAAGTATCACCCTATAATAAGGTAATAAATATGTCTAAGTCTACCAAGTCTACAAATGTATAAGTTCTAGGGCTTCGAATTGGGGATAAATGCTTGTTTGATTATTATTAAAAATATTCGCCAATTGAGAGAAATTTAGTAAATAAATAACTAAAAATCTTTTTATGAAATTTAAACTTAAGATGGTTACAAGAATGTGTTTAAAGTGTAAAAATAATTTTTATAAAATTATTTCCTTTAAAATAGATTTTTAAATCTATTTATCACAAATTGTCAAAATTTAACTTTAATATTCAAAAATACTAAAATTAAAGAAATATTGTTTTAAAAATCATTTTTCTGTTCTAAATATTTAAAAATAAATTGTATAAAATTTTGGTGTAAAAATAATAAAAATTGGATTTATTATGATTTAATTATGATTAAAACTAACAAAATTTGATTAAAAATATTAAATAAATGATTTTTCAGAAATAAAAATCATTTCTGAAAAGCTTAATGTTATAAAAACTTAAAATAATTTTTGTGGAAATTAATAAGATCGTTTTGATATTTTAATGGAATTTTATAAATAAAATGGAATAAACTTGATTTATTTATTATAAATATTAAATAAATAAATTTTTGAAAACTAAAAATTGGGTGTTGAACTTTTTCATCAGAATAAGTTAAAATAATTTTTGTAGGATTTATAAAAGTGTTTTAGTGTTTTAAAATGATTTTATGAATTATAAGTAATATATATATAGATTTTGAAAAAAAAAACAAAATAAAAAGAAAAGAGTGTGCTGTTGCCACAGGTCGAACCCGCGTGGCTTGTGTGATGGTTTCAAGACACAACCATCTGATCTGTATGATCAGTTGTGTTTATTTCTTGTTTTTGAAATATAAATGACATAAACCAACTAGTGTTCTTCCCCAATTTAACATCAATCGAGCCCTAGGTTTTTAATCAATCAAATCTCACAACGTTAACCCAATTAATCATGGGGTTAACGTTGTGAATATGCCGACTAACTAATCCCACACAAGAAATTAAACTTACAAAGCTGTTTTGATCTCAATTGCTCGGTCAAGCTCAAAGTCAAACAACGAATCGTGAAGCGATAAACAGAGTATAATGGAGAAGATTGGAGGTAGAGAAAAGATGTTTGGCGAGTTGTTATGGTTCAGAAGGCATCAATTTATAGTGTCTAGGTCCAGGTTGCATAATTGGCAAGGTTGACTCGTTTTTAAAATGGTCCACGCGTAATAATCAATTTGGTTAAATTGATTGCAATTAGAGGTGTAATTGATTGATGATCAGGCCGATAATTACGTATCCGAGTCAAAAGATTATTAAAGATGGTAAATTTGTGTTTAAAAAAAAATAATTATTATGCATACAGCTGCTGCTGTTACGCGAACCAGGGAAAGGAGAAAGGAGGCTTGAAAGTGTGTTTAAATGTATTTAGAGTTGGGTTAATACCAACTAAAGGGCATAGCCCGGGTGGTGATCACGTGTGTGTGTGTTGAAGGTTGTCCGGGTTCGATTCCCGTCATAAGCAATGCACACATCTCTTTTTTAAAATAAATCTGATAAGGGAGGTGTGGGCTTGATGGCTAGTGGGCTCAGGTTCAGGGCCGGACTCTTTTCTGATCTGGGCTTGGGCAGACTCGCTGGGCTACAACAATAATGTAAAAGGTATAAGGGGTGTTGGGTTGGGTTTGGATTTGTTTTATAGGTTTAGATTTAAAATGTGGGTATTTTTTTTATTATCATTATTATTATTATTATTATTATCATTATTATAAACATTTATATATATATATATATATATATAAATATATATATATAAATTATGAGTTAGGATAATGGAGACTTAGGCACGTTTGTATAAAACGTAACGAAAATAGGGGCGTTTATATTAAAATTTGGGGAAAAATTTTCGCGATGTTACACGTAACAATTATTAGTGAAGAGTAACTAATATCTCCAAGAAGAGGTGTCAAAATTTCAGGGAAGGTAACTCAAGTATAAATACGGGGGGCCTCTATCAAAACGACCATCTAAGAAATAAATTTTCTTTTTCTTACTATCTCGATTATCCATAGGGTTTAAGAAGACACTCAGTATTTTGTGAATGTGTAAACATAACTAGTTATCTCGGGTTTGTAATCATCATTTAAGGTACAGATAGTCTAAACCTTTTCTTTCAATACGGGCTGTTTGGCCTACGGGCATCTGATTCATGGTTTTTAAACTCCGTATTAAGATCATGTTATGAAAATATGTTTTTAAGAAGTGACAAGTGTTTCAAAAGTGTTTTACAATATTTATTTATTGAAAATACTTTATGAAATATTTTATTTTCATGTTTACGAGTTTACATGTTTGCGAGTTATTTGTTTATGAGTTTACGAGTTAACTAGTTGGTATGGTTACGGGATTACATGCCTATTAGTAACAAGTTTACGAATTTACAAATCTACAAACTTACATGTACACGAGTTTACGTATTTATGTGTCTACGGACTTTAATGTTTACAAGCTATAAGTTTGAAAATATATATATAAATTACCAGTTTAAGATTTCATACATGTATTATGATACCCAAGTCTGTACCTTTTCTTTGAGGATAACCACGGACCCATCATTGTGGCATAAAATGATGTGGCACCTTCCATGACGGTGAGTTGAGTTCACGGCGTCTCAAATATATAAGCTCATCGAGCAATCATGGTACTTTATGTACAAACAAGGGGGCGTTTGGATCGATCCTAAGATAAAGTAAATGAACAAGTTACAAGGGAATTTGGTGATGCGATTTTCCCGCAAGCCATTTCTACATCGACGTATGGGCTAGCTACCCTTCGTCACTCATGTTAATTAATTTAACCACATGGACTTCGGGTATATCATGTTAAATATGTTCTTATACTATTTTGTTTTATATTTTATACGATATAGTTTACGAAAATCAAAGCCTGTTATTCACAAAAAATGTTTTGAAAACATAACCTTTTACTCAATCAAAATAAGCCTTTTTACTACCCCCTATTCGCTCACTGGGCAAACCTTTCAAATTTTGCTCAGACGTACATTTTCGTGTTTTCCTTCTTTACGTCACGTTCCAAAGGCGATCAGGGATGATTATGGGAAAGTGCTAGAGAGATTGAAAAGACATTTATGGAAGTAAATGCAATATAGTAGACTGCGCTTCCTATGAAGTTGTCAAGCTTTGTAATGTTTTAAGTAATAATGGAATTATGTTTTTTATCTGACTCTATAAAAGTGACACGTCAGTCCGCTCCGGGTCGGGGTATTACAGTTATGGTATCAGAGCAAAGGCTCTTTCCTGTAGAAAACTTAAACATAAGTTATGACCTGTGAGGTAATGGGTAGACGTTGGGATAGGATAAGATTTTGTTATTATTAATTTGTGAAATATTAGGTGAATTTTTTTTATATCTCTGAATTTTGAGGACAAAATTTTTTATTAGAGGGGAAGAATTGTAATACCCGTAATTTCTTTTATATATTTTTTATTATTTATAACGAAACTTTTTAAAACTAGTCAAAACTTAGTGTTGGTTAACATTTATGTATGTGTATATATACAACAAAATAAGTTTTTGTTTACAAATACACATGTACTACTTAAATAAAAGAAAACGTTTTTAGTATAAATAGCTAGAGTTATTTCAAATATAATATAATAATAAAAAAACAGACAAACTTGATATATAAGAAATACCAATATACAAAATGTTGAGATAAATTAGAAACCAAGTTGTGGAAGAATATGGGCAAGACACGTTGCTTTGTCATCAAACAATAGATGAAATTAAACCACGTATCAATTATTAGTGAAGAGTCACTAATATCTCCAAGAAGAGGTGTCAAAATTTCAGGGAAGGTAACTCAAGTATAAATACGGGGGGTCTTTTATCAAAACAACCGTCTAAGAAATAAATTTTCTATTTTTTACTATCTCGATTATCCATAGGGTTTAAGAAGACACTCAGTATTTTGTGAATGTGTAAACATAACTAATTATCTCGGGTTTGTAATCATCGTTTAAGGTACGGATAGTGTAAACCTTTTTTTCAATACGGGCTGTTTGGCATTCGGGCATCTGATTCCTGGTTTTTAAACTCCGTATTAAGATCATGTTATGAAAATATGTTTTTAAGAAGTGACAAGTGTTTCGAAAATGTTTTACAATATTTATTTATTGAAAATATTTTATGAAATATTTTATTTTCATGTTTACGAGTTTTCATGTTTGCGAATTATTTGTTAATGAGTTTACGAGTTAACTAATTGGTATGGTTATGGGATTACATGCCAATTAGTAACAAGTTTACGAATTTACAAATCTACAAACTTACATGTATACGTGTTTACGTATTTACTTGTCTACGGACTTTCATGTTTACAAGCTATAAGTTTTGAACATATATATATATATATATATATATATATATATATATATTACCAGTTTAAGATTTCGTTCATGTATTATGATACCCAAATCAATACCTTTTCTGTGAGGATAACCATGAACCCATCATTGTGGCATAAAATGATATGGCACCTTCCATGACGGTGAGTTGAGTTCACGGCGTCTCAAATATATAAGCTCATCGAGCAATCATGGTAATTTATGTACAAACAAGGAGGCGTATGTATCGATCATAGGACAAAGTAAATGATCAAGTTACAAGGGAATTTGGTGGTGTGATTTGCCTGCACGCCTTTTCCACATGGACGTATGGGCTAGCTACCCTTCGTCACTAATGTTAATTAATTTAACCATGGACTTCGGGTATGTCATGTTAAATATGCTCTTATACTATTTTGTTTTATATTTTATACGATATAGTTTACGAAAATCAAAGCCTGTATTCATGAAAAATGTTTTGAAAACTTAACCTTTTACTCAATCAAAATAAGCTTTTTTACTACCCCCTATTCGCTCACTGGGCAAAATTTTCAAATTTTGCTCAGACGTATGTTTTTCGTGTTTTCCTTCTTTACGTCAGGTTCTGAAGGCGACCAGGGATGATTATGGGAAAGTGCTATAAAGATTGAAAAGACATTTATGGAAGTAAATGCAATATAGTTGACTTCGCTTCCTATTAAGTTGTCAAGCTTTGTAATGTTTTAAGAAATAATGGAATTATCTTTTTGATCGTAAAAGTAACACGTCAACCCGCTCCCAATCGGGGTGTTACAGTTATGGTATCAGAGCAACGACTCTTTTATGTAGAAAACTTAAACATAAGTTATGACCTGTGAGGTAATGGGTAGACGTTGGGATAGGATAAGATTATTTTGTTATGATTTTGTGAAACATTAGGTGAATATTTTTAAATCTCTGAATTTTGAGGACAATTTTTTATTAGTGGGGAAGAATTGTAATACCCCGAATTTCTTTTATTTATTTATATTTATTTATAACAAATAGATAAGTACAACTTAAATGAAAGAAGACGTTTTTAGTAAAAATAGCTAGAGTTATTTCAAATATAATATAATAAAAAAAAACAGGCAAACTTAATATATAAGAAAAAGCAATATACAAAATGTTGAGATAAATTAGAAACCAAGTTGTGGAAGAATACGGGCAAGACACGTTGCTTTGTCATCAAACAACCAAAGACAAAACGAACGGCGACCGGGTAAGGAGACGGCTGAAGAAGGAGGAATCAAGTATTATGTTACTAATCTACCGGATGGCTGTAGCGGAACGGATTTGGAACGTATTATTAAGCATCATGGAGAAGTATCAAAAGTGTATATTTCTCGGAAGAGGGATAAAGTGGGAAGGCGTTTCGGTTTTGTTACCATCAAAGTGCTAAGGAATAAACAAGATTTGGATGATAAGATGCAGAATCTATGGCTTGGTTCGTATAAACATCGAGCCAATATGGCAAGGTTTACAGGTTCTAAGGCTTTTCCACACAAGGAAGCAGAGTTTCCGGCTCTCAATAAAGATACGGTTCTAGCGATTGATAGCTTTAAGCCTGATTTCAAGTCTCAATAACAAAATATAGGGACATCGTTTAAAGAAAGATTGACGGGAGTGAAAGATGATACGGCAGATGAGAAGGTAATCGTAATCCCAGATGTGGTTAATGAATTTAGTGACATACATGACAGGGAGGTGGCTGTTTCGGTTTTTGACGTTGATGGTTTAAAAAAAATTCCTAATATGTTGAAAGATATGAAGCATGATGATTTTAAGATGCAATACATGGGAGGGTTGTCAGTCTTGATTTCGTTCTCATCGATTGAAGTGGCTGAAAATATCCGTGTCAAGTTTCTTTTATATACGGATATTTTCAAGGCCATTATCTTATGGAGAGGACAATCTTTTGCTTTTGAAAGGATTGTGTGGCTTAAGATTCAAGGTTCACCGTTGAATGTGGTTTGTAATGAAACAATGAATAGGATTGGTTCAATGTTTGGCAAGGTGGTGCATAAAGCTAATGTTAAAAATTTGGATAGTGATCTATCGTTTGAATATGTGGATGTGTTGGTCGGTGAAGGTAGGTGGATTATGGATGAGGTAGTTATCCAGTGGCGGAGGCGTAAATTTAGAGTTTGGGTTATGGAGGAGATTGCAGATTGGATGCCGGATTTCCTATTCGAGCGACAAGAAGAAGATCTGGCTGTTAGTTCCGATATGAGGTCCGGTAGCACTCCGTTGAAAACATCCGGCGAAGCAATTAATGGTACACCGTTGAAAACATCCGGTGAAGCAATTCATGATGATATTATGGTAAGTCCGGTGAAAATGCATGATGAAGCAATCAATGATAATTTTCAAGAAAGTCCGGATTTTATGCATGGTCTTAAAAGGAATGATAGTATTCATGGTTACAACAATATTGCACAATTATTGCCTAATAATGGGGTTGACTTATCAAATAAATTTCAAACCCTTGCTGAATGGGAATTATCGAATAAGGTAAATAATTTTTATGAATCTGGGGGTAATTTTGGGCCAAATGAGTTTTCGGAAGCTTTATTGGGCCAGACGGTTAAGAAAGGTTTTAGGAAGTCCAAGAAAAACTCTGTTAACTTATCCAAGCCCAAGATGATTTCAATTAATGATAGGCCCAATCCACTAAAAAGACCGAGACTAGATTTTGATCCAGCTGGTTCGGATCCTTTTGGTCTGGATGTGTTATTGGGATTGAATAATGTGGACTCTTTAAAAGAAACAGGTTCTAGACATGTGGAATCAACACGACATGATGAGCAGATGTTGGAGGAGAATACACAATCTTCAAATACTAACGCTGATAAGGTTATTGATCTTAATTCTCAACCAGAGAATAGTGAAGGTTCGAAAGGGGCAGATGTAAGAGATAAGGTTTATGATGAAAGGCAAGTTCCTGATACGGATTGTGATACAGAGATACGCAACGAGGATGAGGAGACGATGAAGATGGGTTGTAAATTGGGCGCCCAGCTAGAAAATTTTGAGGCTTTGGTTGAACAAACGATTGTGGATGAAGGTCAACAACAAGGTAAACCATGAATTTTCTTTCAATTAATGTTAAAGGGATTGGGGCGTTTGGGAAGATTGAATGGGTTAAAGGCCTCAAAGTTAAAAATGAGGCTTCCTTTTTGGCGATTCAAGAGACGCAAACAGAAAATTTAGGTGATTTTAATTTGGTCCCAGCATGGGGTAGTGATGATTTTGGCTTAGACAAAGTTGATTCAGATGGGCGGTCAGGTGGTTTATTGAATATGTGGGATACCAAGGTTTTTACAAAGCACTTGGTTATCCATAATCAGAATTTTTTACTTAGTAGTGGTAATTTGGTCGTTGATGGTACTCCGTTGAATATTTTGAAAGTTTATGGGCCTCAAAATGTTGTTAATAAGAGGCGGCTTTGGGAACATATTAGGGAGGTTATGCGTTTACAGGTGGGTCTATGGATTCTCCTTGGTGATTTCAATGTTCGTTATCCGGAAGATCGTAAAAATTCCAGATTTAATCCGGTCAGTGCCTCAGATTTTAATAATTTTATTGATGATATGGGATTGATGGAATATAAGATGCGGGGGAATAAGTTCACTTTCATGGTTGGTAATGAAGACGGTTTTAAATTTAGTAAAATTGACAGGGTTTTGGTTTGTCAAAGCTTTTTTAATAGGTGTTCTCAAGCTTGTTTGAGAGCTTTGCCTAGACAAAAATCAAATCATTGCCCCCTTTTACTTACTTTGGTTGATTCTAATTTTGGTCTAAAGCCGTTTAGGTGGTATAATTCTTGGTTGGAGAGGGATGGGTGTGAATCTTTGATTATTAATGTTTTAGATAACAGAATTTATGAAGGCAGCCCAGATTGTGTTATTACTTCAAAATTCAAGGAATGTAGAGAGGCGCTTAAGTCTTGGAGGCTTGAGATGATTAATAAAGAAAGTACAGAACTTAAAAGTATGCAAGCTGAGATTGAGCGGTTGGAATTATTAATGGAGGATAAAGAGTTGGAAGAAGAGAATGTTTGGGTGTATGAAGAATGTAAGAAGGGGGTTAATTTCATTGAATATCTTCGGCTCCTTGATGTTAAACAAACATCTAGGATTCGGTAGGCGGCGAAGGGTGATGAGAATTCGGCTTTTTTCCATTGTGTTGTTAATGGGAGAAAGGCCAAAAATAATATTCCGGGTCTTATGATTGATGGTACTTGGGTCTCCAAACCTTCTTTGGTAAAGAGATATGTGTTCCAATTTTACAGGTCCTTGTTTGCTTCCAAAATTAAACGGCAGCCGGCTTTGTTTTTGGATAATCTTAAAGTTATCCCTGCTGATTCCAGAGATGTATTGGAAGCTGCGTTTTCTAAGGATGAAATTAAGAGAGCGATTTTTGAATGCGGTGGAGATAGGGCCCTGGGGCCTGACGGCTTCCATTTTTCGTTTTTGAAGCATTTCTGGTCCTTTTTTGAAGATGATTTCTTTAACTTGATGGCTGATTTTTTTGAGACAGGTATGATTAATCATGGTTTTAGTGTAGTATTTATTACTCTTATTCCAAAGATCAAGAATCCGATTGGGCTAAAAGATTACCGGCCGATTACCTTAATCGGTATTATTTCTAAAGTTATTTCCAAGATTTTGGCTAACCGGATCAAGAATGTGATGAGCTTAATTATTTCTGAGAATCAAAGTGGTTTTCTATCGGGTTGATTTATTCTTGATGGTCCCTTAATTATTAATGAGTTGTTGGCATGGTTGAAGAAGAAAAGGGAAAAGGCTTTTTTTATTCAAGATAGACTTTGAGAAAGCCTACGATGATGCAGATTGGGCTTTTTTGATTTCTATTTTGAAACAAATGGGTTTTTCTGATCGGTGGTGTATTTGGATTGATGGGGTTTTGAAGTCGGCTCGGTCCTCGGTGTTAGTCAATGGTTCTCCAAACATATATTTTCCAATGTGAGAAAGGTTTAAGGCAAGGTGACCCGTTATCGCCTTTCCTTTTTCTCATTGTTATGGAGGCTGTTACTTGTCTTATTAATAAAGCTTCGGATTGTGGAGATTTTGATGCTATCCAACTCGGTGAAAATGGGCCTTCTATTTCTTATTTGTTGTATGCGGACGATGCCCTCCTCATGGGGAAGTGGTCGGTTGGTGATTTTTCTAGGATGATCCGCGTTCTTCGTATTTTTCATATTTGTTCGGGTTTAAAGATCAACTTACATAAGTCGAATATATGTGGTATTAATAGCACTGAAGAAGATCTTAACTTTATGGTTAAGTATAGTGGGTGTAAACAAGGTGATCTTCATTTTGATTATCTTGGGATTAAAGTTGGAGCCAATATGAATCGTATTAGGAATTGGTCTTCGGTGGTTGACAAATGCAAGTCTCGTCTCAAGTCCTGGAAAGCCAAAACCCTTTCAATAGGGGGCGGCTTATTCTTATCAAATCGGTGTTATCAAGTCTTCCATTATATTATTCTTCTCTATATAAAGCGCCTTCTAAAGTTATTGAAGATATTGAAGCGATTATGAAGAGGTTTTTATGGGCAGGAGATGATGAAGCTAGGAAGAATTATTGGGTCGCTTGGGAGGTGGTCTCAAGGCCTAAAAAGGATGGGGGTTTGGGAGTTGCTAGATTAGCCGATGTTAATTTGGCACTTCTTGTTAAATGGGTTTGGCGGTATAAAAATGAATTGTCTTGTTTGTGTCGCAAAGTGGTGGATTTTTGTCATTCATACAGTAATAATTGGGAGTTCAATAGAATGGCTCGGGTAGGCATTTGTTTATGAAATTGGTCGCTTGGGTCCGGTAAAGGTGAAAATTTTTATATGGCGTTTAGAGTTGGACCGGCTCCCAACTCGTCTGGCCCTTCAAAGACGCAACATCCCGTTACCAGATGTGTCATGTGGTTTATGTGGCGTAGATGACGAATCCTCTCTTCATATTTTTACGGCTTGCGGTTTATCTTTTGATTTTTGGTCGGCGATAGGTGCTTGGTGTAAAATGGGGCCTCTTTTTCCCTTTGACGTTAAAGATCTTCTTCAACTTCCGCCTGAGAAAAAAAGTAAAGAATCCAGAAACATTATACAAGGGATTGTCATGGTTTCAATGTGGGTCATTTGGGTCGCTAGAAATGAGAAGATATTTAGAAATAAAGAAGTTAAAATAGGTGAGCTTGTAGCAAAGGTTAAGTCCCTTTCTTTCCTTTGGCTTAGGTCCCGGTCTAGATTTATAAAGATAATTTGGAAAGATTGGGCGATTTATCCATTGTATATGATGTAGTTTGCTTCGCTTCGGTCCTTGTTTTGAGGGACGTTAGCGTGTTTTAATGAAGTTCACCTTTCAAAAAAAAAAAAAGATAGGAGAAATTAACCCACGTATCAATTATTAGTGAAGAGTCACTAATATCTCCAAGAAGAGGTGTCAAAATTTCAGGAAGGTAACTCAAGTATAAATACTGGGGGCCTCTATCAAAACGACCATCTAAGAAATAAATTTTCTTTTTCTTACTATCTCGATTATCCATAGGGTTTAAGAAGACATTCAGTATTTTGTGAATGTGTAAACATAACTAGTTATCTCGGGTTTTTAATCATCATTTAAGGCACGGATAGTCTAAACCTTTTCTTTTAATACGAGCCGTTTGGCCTACGGGCATCTGATTCCTGGTTTTTAAACTACGTATTAAGATCATGTTATGAAAATATATTTTTAAGAAGTAACAAGTGTTTCAAAATTGTTTTACAAAATTATTTATTATTGAAAATACTTTATGAAATATTTTATTTTCATGTTTATGAGTTTACATGTTTGCGAGTTATTTGTTTATGAGTTTACGAGTTAACTAGTTGGTATGGTTACGGAATTACATGCCTATTAGTAACAAGTTTACAAATTTACAAATCTACATACTTTCATGTATACGAGTTTACGTATTTACATGTCTACGGACTTTCATGTTTACAAGCTATAAATTTTGAACACACACACACACATATATATATATAAATTACAAGTTTAAGATTTCGTACATGTATTATGAAACCCAAGTCAGTACCTTTTCTGTGAGGATAACCACGGACGCATCATTATGGCATAATGATATGGCACCTCCCATGACGGTGAGTTGAGTTCACGGCGTCTCAAATATATAAGCTCATCGAGCAATCATGGTACTTTATGTACAAACAAGGAGGCGTATGGATCGATCATAGGATAAAGTAAATTAACAAGTTACAAGGGAATTTGGTGGTGTGATTTGCTCGCAAGCCTTTTCCACATGGACGTATGGGCTAGCTACCCTTCGTCACTCATGTTAATTAATTTAACCACATGGACTTCGGGTATATCATGTTAAATATGTTCTTATACTATTTTGTTTTATATTTTGTACGATATAGTTTACCAAAATCAAAGCCTGTTATTCATGAAAATTGTTTTGAAAACTTAACCTTTTACTCAATCAAAATAAGCCTTTTTACTACCCCCTATTTGCTCACTGGGCAAAACTTTCAAATTTTGCTCAGACGTACGTTTTCGTGTTTTCCTTCGTTATGCCAGGTCCTGAAGGCGATCAGGGATGATTATGGGAAAGTGCTAGAGAGATTGAAAAGCCCTTTATGGAAGTAAATGCAATATAGTAGACTGCACTTCCTATTAAGTTGTTAAGCTTTGTAATGTTTTAAGAAATAATGGAATTATGTTTTTGATTTGACTCTGTAAAGTGACACGTCGGCACGCTCCGGGTTGGGGTTTTACAGTACACACGGTTAGCACCTTTTTCTTGAACAGGCAGTTGACGAGTGGTTCAATGAACAACCCTTTATGATGATATAACGCGTATTATACTCACATTTGATCACGTTATTGCTTGGAATTGGATAACTACGGGTACTTTGGTTGCAAGTGCGATAAGGAGTTTAAATTGAAGAAATACGGGCTTTGGAACGGACCGGAATGGGATCAAGAAAAGACGAGTTGAAAGAAGAAAAGGCAAGAATTTGGAAGTGTTCCACCGTACCTTACGGTAGCCACCGTAAGGTACGGTGGCTGCTGGACATCAATTTTCCACCGTTGTACAGTCCCTACCCACCGTAGCATTTTCTAACCCCACCGTACCTTACGGTGGCCACCGTAAGGTCTGCATCAAATTGTAACTCCCACTATTAAAACAAGCTTTATGGTGTCTTTTCATTTATCTTCAACTTGGGACGTTTCTGGAGCATCATTGGGGCGATTTTTAGCTGTTTTCATCATTGGAGGCTTATCACAAACAATTGCTTTTAGTTTTTGATCCTTATGAACAATTCCATGATTGTTTTGATGATTCACCAAGTCATGCTTGGCTAAACGTTTGGTGATCATTCTTGGTGAAGGTTTTTCTTGAACTCTTGTGTGTTTTTCTTACATTTCTAGAATAATAATTTGGTACTTTGCTTGGTTATTATGGTGTATGAACAATTGCTTGTAGTGTGCTGATTAATTTACTAATTCTTAGTCTTTATCGCACGTTCTTGGTGTTGCTAACAACCGAGATATCACGGGAAGGATTGGGGGTTGGTTATTAATTAATTGGTCATCGGGAAACAACCTCGCGTTAATTTAATCCGAGTACTTTGTTCCCTTTTATCACAACAATTGCTTGTACATGAGTTATGTCTATGTAACTCTTTCTAGTTGAAGTTCACACAAGTGTTTAGGGAAACCGGATCCTTGAATGGTCATTGTCTCTTAATTTGAAGCAACGCTCTTAAGTTTAAATCGATAATTAGTCGTTATTTTAATTCAACTCAAAACAACCAAAATCTTAATCATTTACTTTTTGTTAAGTAGTTTAATTTAGTTAATCAACAAAGCTAGAATTCACACATTTTCCACAAACTCCCTGTGTTCGATACCTTCTTGCCACTATTCATTAGTTGTAATTGGGAAATTTTACGTGTACCACGACACACACGTCAAATTTTGGCGCCATTGCCGGGGAGTAGTGCGCAACGTGTGTAATCTTTTCGTTTTGTTTTGTTATTTTCGGGTTTGCACTGGTTGTGTTTAGTGTGCAGGTACTTCAACTGTATGCATACTAGAGGCTCTCACGAGTCATCACCACTATTGTTTGATCCGGGGATTGAAAGGACATTGAGAAAGAATCGAGTGTTGATAAGAAGGAACAGAATCATTGATTCACCTACTTCACCGTTTACACCAAGAAACATAATGCAAGACTCTCACATACCAACAACGGGTCAAACGACCTCATCATTCATGCCTACTTCTTCACAACCTTCACCCAACACCACAATGCCTAATCTTTCCAACAATCCTACTACACCAATCCATACCACCCAACCGAGTTCCACTCAAGTTGACCCAAACCTTACTTTTAGTCCATCAAACACCATACCACCATTTTCCCATTTTTCCCAACTACGGGTCAATCATCTTCTACTATCCCACAACCACAAGGACAAGGTTCAACAATTGTCCACACCACATCTACTTACCAACCACCAAACCAATCGGGTTTTTACTACTCATCTTTTCCGGGTGGCCAAAATTCGAGACTTCAAAGGGATGTGTATGATGATGTGTATGATGAAGAAGAGTTTAGTGGGTATAATGAAGAAGGGTATTATTATGGAGGTGAAGGTGCATTTGTGGGATCTCAAGCTCAAACGGGTCAAGTAAGTCAACCACTTTTACAATTTCAAGACCCGGGAAGACTACCGGTTGGTGTGCAACATGTTAGACCGCAAGGATTGCACTTGCAACGTCCTACACCACTTAACCAAATGCGGCCTCCAAACATGCAAGCTCAAAATCAGAGGCCGATTCAACAACCATTACCTATGCATCAAAACCTACAGCAACAACAATTTGCACCACAAGGGCCAATGCATGGTCAAATGGGTCAACCAAGAGCGCCATTGGGAGCACCTAGAAGACTTCACCATGATGTTGTACGGGGAATTGAAGCGCATTTTCGGCCGATTATCACTAATAATCCATCACCAATAGTGATTCCTCAAAATGCAAATGGAAGAACTTTTGAAGTTAGAACAACCACACTCCAAAGTTTACCAAAATTCAAGGGGCTAGCAACGGAAGAGCCTTATTTTCATTTGGAGACATATGATTCCATTTGCAATACCATTGGTGGACAAGGTTTTTCTGCAAATGATGTTAAGTTGGTTCTCTTCCAATTTTCATTGGAAGACAAGGCAAAGAGATGGTTTCACACTTTACCATCCGCATCTATCTTTACATGGGCCGACATGCAACAAATATTCTTAGATGAATTTTATAGCTCTCAAAAGACTAATGATGCGAGGAGAGGGTTGAGAAGTTTCCAACAACAATCGGGGGAGATGTTTTATGAAGCATTTGAAAGGTTCAATATGATGTTAAGAACTTGTCCTCACCATGGTATCCAACTTTGGGAATTATTGAATGCTTTCCATGAAGGGTTGAGTTCGGAGGATGCTCGTGATTTAATGTCCATTACAAATGGTACTTTTGGTACAAATTATGAGCAAGACGATTGGCCATTTTTAGAGCAAATGGCGGTAACTTCCAAAAGAAAGGCTCAATCATCGAGGCGAGCGAGGCATGTAATTCAAAGACCTCAAGTGCATGGGTAGAAAGTGGTAATGCGCAAACCTCAAATCAATTGTATAATGTTTGCAACAATTGTCAAGAAATAGGCCACACGGTGGAGGTTTGTCAAGTGGTGGTAAATGAAGGACAAACGGAAGAGGTGAATGCTATTCAAGGGGGTGGTAGAAATTATGATATGAACTCAAATGTATATCACCCCGGGTTACGAAATCATCCAAATTTTCGGTATGGAAATGCATCAAATCAATCCAAACCGAATTTTCAAGCTGCTCAAGGTAATTATGTACCTCGTCAACAATACAATCAAGGAAATTATAGAGGTGGATACCAAGGGCAAGCTCAAACAAGTCAAAGGAATTTGGGTCAAGAATCATCAAGCGGAAATGAAGTCATGGAGATGCTTTGAGCTATGCAACAAGATATGTAAAAGAGAAACCAACTTGATGAAGCTCGTATACAAAAGGATGAGGTTCATGACAAAAGCATTCAAGCATTGACAACCCAAATGGGCCAATTAGCAACTGACGTGGCGGAATTGAAGAAAGGTAAAGGAAAGCTTCCTAGTGATACTCAGGTAAATCCGTCCCATGGCTCCTCACGAGGTAATAATGTTAATGTTAATCAAGTGAGTGTGTTAAGAAGTGGTAAGGAGTTTAAAGCTAATTTGTCACCGGGTTTTGTTGAGGGGGTAGTTGAGGATGTTACGGGTGATGAAAGTGAAAATGATGAAGCTCCACCGGTTTTACAAAAAGAATCAAATGTTAAAAAACCGGAAGTGAGTGAAAATGAAAAAAATGAAAAAGTTGATAATGAGCCGAGTCAAGTTCCATTTCCATAGGCTCTACTTGACTCGGGTAAGAAAAATTTTATTGCATCAAGAGGTCCTCAAAAAGAAGAAATGTGGGACATGTTTAAACAAGTAAAAATAAATCTTCCTTTACTTGATGCAATAAAACAAGTACCCGCCTATGCTAAATTTTTGAAAGAATTGTGTACACAAAAGAGGCAACAAAAGAAAAAAAATGCCTAAGCGGGTAAATATTACCGGTCAAGTGAGTGCAGTTTTAAATGGGGAGCTTCCTCCTAAGCTCCAAGATCCGGGCACGCCATTAATAAATATTCAAGTTGGTAATTTTCAAATGGCAAAGGCATTGCTAGATCTTGGAGCCGGGGTGAGCATTTTACGGGGGGGGGGGGGGGGGGGGTTGTATGATCAATATGATTTTGGTCCATTAGCTAGGGTGGAGACAACGGTTGTTTTAGCCGATTTGTCTCATAAGTTACCTCGGGGGATGGTTCAAAATGTCATTGTTAAAATTAATGAATTTTATTACCCGGTTGACTTTTTAGTATTGGATTACTCATCCGCGGATTCAAAACAACAACAAAATGTTATATTTGGTCGTCCATTTTTAAATACCGCACATGCGGTAATTGATTGAAGATTTGGCACGGCCGATA
Organism: Ambrosia trifida; assembly: GCA_028751855.1. Lineage (NCBI taxonomy): Eukaryota > Viridiplantae > Streptophyta > Magnoliopsida > Asterales > Asteraceae > Ambrosia > Ambrosia trifida. Next base: position 213,208,697 of record CM054122.1, on the reverse strand, counting down.
TGACATTTGGAAACCGGAAAATGTGTTTAAATGTTTTTACTAACAATTCTAATGATTCCGGTGTTGAAGAATGTTTTATGGCAGATATCATTGATGGGTGCAATCCACATGAATATGAGAAAGATGGAATGGAATTTTGTGCTTGTGATTTTTCTGAACAGGTACATGCTTGTGATTTAGAGATTGAGGAGGAAAGGCAAGATGTGTTGGCGTTGAAGGAGGGTCGACCACCATGGTCTCACCAGTTTGATAGTTTACCGGTGGAAATTGATTTGGGTACCAAACCGTCGTTAGAAGTGGCACCAAAGTTAGAGCTCAAGGATTTGCCAAGCCACCTAAAGTATGTTTTCTTAGGGGATAATGACACATTACCGGTCATTATTGCCTCTAATTTGGAGATGGCACAAGAGCAAGCTTTGATGGAGGTCTTGAGAGAAAATAAAGAAGCTATTGGGTGGACGATTGCCGACCTTAAAGGAATTAGTCCATCAATTGTCATGCACAAGATCATCACCACCGAGGATGCAAAGCCCACAAGAGAAGCTCAAAGAAGGTTGAACCCGAACCTTAGAGAAGTGGTAAAGAAAGAGGTAATTAAGTGGTTGGATGCGGGAATTATCTATCCCATTTCGGATAGTGCTTGGGTAAGTCCTACTCAAGTGGTCCCTAAGAAGTCCGGTATTCAAGTAATTAAGGATGAAATTGGTGACCAAATTGCTACCCGACCCGTTACCGGGTGGCGGGTGTGCATTGATTACCGAAAATTGAATGCCGCTACTTCTAAGGACCATTTCCCACTTCCTTTTATTAACCAAATTATTGAAAAACTTTCGGGTCAAAAATATTATTTCTTTTTAGATTGGTATTCGGGGTACAACCAAATAGCAATACACCCGGATGACCAACACAAGACTACCTTCACTTGTCCATATGGTACTTTTGCCTTTAGGCGGATGCCATTTGGATTGTGTAACGCTCCGGCGACTTTTCAACGATGTATGATGAGTATTTTCTCGGACATGGTTGGAGAGTCATTGGAAGTGTTTATGGATGATTTCTCAATTTTTGGCACTAGTTTTGAATCTTGTCTCAACGAGTTGCAAAAAGTTTTAAAAAGATGTGTTGAGAAAAATTTAGTGCTAAGTTGGGAGAAACGCCATTTCATGGTGCAAGAGGGAATTGTGTTAGGCCATGTGATTTCTGAGCAGGGTATGGAGGTGGACAAGGGAAAAATTCGGGTCATATCATCATTGCCACCGCCGAAAAATGTGAAAGGGGTAAGGTCATTTTTGGGACATGCAGGCTTTTATAAACGCTTTATTAAGGGCTTTAGTGTTATTACCAAGCCTTTATGTAATTTACTTTTGAAAGATGTTCCCTTTGATTTTACTAACGAATGTTTGCAAGCTTTCAATGTTTTGAAGGAACATTTGGTCAAGGCTCCTATTTTGCAACCGCCGGATTGGACAAAGCCATTTGAGATAATGTGTGATGCAAGCGACACTACAATTGGTGCTGTTTTGGGTCAACAAGTGGATAAGAAGCCGGTGGTAATTTATTATGCGAGCAAAACTTTGTCCGAAGCGCAACTTAATTACACCACAACCGAAAAAGAATTATTAGCGGTGGTGTATGCTTTGGACAAGTTTCGTTCGTATATTTGGGGGAGCAAAGTGGTGGTATATTCGGACCATAGTGTGGTCGATACTTGATGGAGAAAAAAGATTCCAAGCCACGATTGATTCGGTGGGTTTTGCTACTTCAAGAGTTTGATTTGGAAATTAGGGACACAAAGGGGAGTGAAAATGTAGTAGCGGATCACTTGTCTCGAATTCCGGTGGAAGGAATCGATGATGTGAGTGAGATAAATGAAAGATTTCCGGATGAGCAACTTTTAGCCGTGTCTACTCGAGTCGCACCGTGGTACGCTCATTATGTCAATTATTTAGCCACGGGTGCCATTCCGAATCATTGGACCAAGAAACGAAGACAACTATTTATGGTCCAAGTGAAACAATATATTTGGGATGAACCGGATCCTTTCAAGATTGGACCTGATCAAGTGATCCGAAGATGTGTCCCCGAATCGGAAGTTAATGAAATTTTGACACATGCTCATTCTTCCGCTTGTGGTGGGCATTTTAGTGAACATAAAACTGGCTACCGGGTACTTTCATGTGGGTTTTATTGGCCTACAATTTTTAAAGATGCTTGTGAATTCGCCCGGAATTGTTTGAATTGCCAAAAGTTGGGGAGCATGTCCAAAAGAGATGAGATGCCAATGCAACCAATCTTGGTTGTAGAGATATTTGATGTTTGGGGCATCGATTTTACGGGTCCGTTTCCTAATTCAAATGGGTTTTTGTATATTTTGGTGGCGGTGGATTATGTGTCGAAGTGGATTGAAGCTATTGCAACAAAGACAAATGACCATTCGGTTGTTTGTAAATTCATACAATCCAACATCTTTGCCCGGTTTGGAATTCCAAGAGTAATCATAAGTGATGGTGATTCGCACTTTAAAAACTTTAATTTTGGGAAGTTGTTGAAAAGATATAGTGTGAATCACCGGATTGCTACACCGTACCATCCACAAACAAGTGGAAAAGTTGAAGTGTCCAACCGTCAAGTAAAAGAAATTCTAATGAAGACGGTGCGAGTTGATAGAAAGGATTGGTCAGGAAAATTGGATGATGCTTTGTGGGCATATCGAACGGCCTACAAGACTCCAATTGGCACAACACCTTATCGAATGGTGTATGGGAAAGGATGTCATTTGCCAATGGAGTTAGCACATCGCGCGCATTGGGCGATCACAACTGTGAATGCCGATTATGATGAAGCGGGTAAGGCAAGGAAATTGCAATTGAGTGAGATCGAAGAAATTCGGGATGAAGCATATGAATGTGCTTCGGCATATAAAGATAAACTCAAGAAAGTTCATGATGCAAAGCTGCGAAAGAAAACCTTTGAAGTGGGTCAAAAGGTTTGGTTGTATAATTCAAGATTAAAGATGTTCGCGGGCAAGTTAAAGAGCAAATGGATGGGTCCTTACATAATTTGCCGGGTTAGGAAGTTTGGTGATGTTGAAATTTTGGATGAGAACACCAACAAGCAACAAACGGTAAACAGGACATCGCTTGAAGACGTACTTGGAGGGCAAGGACATCAACTATTTGGAGGTGGATAAAGCGGGCTGCATTTTACGCCCGGTTGAGGATGCACAATCATAAGAGGCCCAGGTTTGGTAGTGTAAATAGTTAGATTTTATTGTTTATTTTATTTTGTTTTATTACCCAATTTCGTTGTTGATTGAAATCTGTGTTTGAAACAAGTGTGGGGACGTTCGTTTACGAACAAGTCCTAGCATTGTGTTGAGGACAACACAGGTTTTTTCGAGGGGGTAGGGTAATTTTTAGTGTGTTTTAAAAATTACAGCTTTTCTTTAAAAAAAAAAAAAATTCTACTTTAACTCCCGTATTGTTTTTCTAGGCCACACACACATATTATTTTTCCACCTAACTTCTTTCTTCTTCCTCACAAGGTTCTCCACAAAACCCATCTTCTTCATCCTTCAATCCTTCATAAATCCTTCAATACTTAACCAAATCCATCGATTTTTGGGTGTAACTTTGCTAGAATTTCATCTAGTTTTTGATTTTGGGTAGTAAACTACAAGAAAAATACTCATTGGGGCCGAAAATCCAAACCCTAAATTCGAAAAAATTGGGGCTTTTTCAAGTTCATAGCTTTCTTGTGTTCTAATACCATCTAATCAAAGGTATGTGCTTTATTGTGTTAATTTTGATGGTACATTGTGAAAAGATTAAGGTTATTGTTCTTATGCATTTATACCCACTTGCTTGTTCTTGGATGTTAGTTCATAAAATTGTTGTTTGATAATGATATGGTGATAGATGGTATGTTTAGATGCACATGTGAAACTTTTTGGTAATGCTCATAATATGGAGGCGTGATGCCCAAATTTTGTTAAACTAATTATAAAGTTGTCGGTTTATTATCATTTATCACCATAATAACAAGCAAGTGTGGGGAAATTTGAAGAGATTTAGACTGATTTTGGTATTTGTGTTTGTTTGTTTGATTGTGATGTGTGTAGGAACATGGCGAGAGGTAGCGGGTGCAAGCTCATCCACTGCGAAGGCCAAAGGAAAGCAGCCCGTACAATACAAAAGAAGGAAATATGTTGGACGTGACAATGATTCCGATGAAGAAATGGAACAAGCGGCCGAACAGCCTAGGTTGGACCCGGCTGATAAGCCGAATTGGAAGTCAGGACCTTTGAATGCGCAACCGGAAATATGGCAGCCAACATTATTTCATGATCAAATAAGGGGGCTACAAGATCGGCCTGGCGCGTTTATTTGTGAACGGGATGTACGTGAGAGAGAGTTTGGACCATTTGGAGTGTTTGATAGGTTCAAAGCATTGGGATGGGAAGCGGTGCTGCATTGCTATGATCATGAGGAGAAATACTTGTTCTTGGATGAAATTGAAGAGTGGATGGCAACTTTAAAATGCAATAGGTATGACAAGCCGTCCCAAATGAAGTTAACTGGAGTGGTGAACGGGTGGAAGTTGAGATGTCTTACGATTCATTGCGCCGATTGGCGAAATATGATAGCTTGCCTATGAGAGAATACAAAAACCCAAGCATTGATGACTTGCTAGTTAATCTTGAAAACATCCAAGGTGGATGGAGATGTTAGAATCATTATTTTTACCAGGAACTTACTACGGCACATTGTACAGGCGGAATATGAAGATTGAGCCTAAGTTGCTGTTGGCTATTTTAATTTTGAATGTTTTACCGAGGCGAGCTAACATATATCAAGTGCGGTTCCCGAAAATTCCTATTTTATATGCATTGATGCATGGGGGCCCGAAATTATCTATTAGATACTTGATTTTAAACCATGTGTGGATGAGCCGGAACTCGGTCGATAGGGCGATTATCCCATATTGCAGGATCATCACAGGTGTAACATCGCAAAATTTTCCCCAAAATTTTAATACATAAAAAGCCCTTATATATATATATATATATATATTTTATTACACCTTTATCATTAATATTATACAAATGTGCCTAAGTCTTTATTTATCCTAACTCACAACTTATATACATACATAAATGTATATAAATAATAATAATAATAATAATAATAATAATATGATTCTAAATTCTTTTTTTTTTCACATACAAGATTTTTTTTTTTTTAAATAAAGCCTTGAGTCAAATAGTCAAAGTCCTAGTCAAAGTCTTAGTCAAACAGTCAAAGTCTTAGTCAAATAGTCAATTCATCATAAAACCTTACTTTATGGTGTTGACCAATTTTAATGGCTAATTGAATCCAAAACTAGTATAAAAACCCACCAATGACCCATTATACGTTGCACCTCTAATTGTTTCAATCCGATTAAACTTTCCCTCATACCTTTCTTCTATAGTCTATTACTTCTACACTTGAAGCTTTGATTATAAGCTCTTGTAATTGGCAACTTTGGGGCTACACATATTCTATTTCTCGAGACTTAACATTTTGCTAAGGTGAGTTTTACATAGCCCCTTTTCTATTTATCACCATTTTTGGGGTGAAACATGTTACAACATTATTTATGCAATTCAATCATCAATGTGTCTATGTGTATTTCTATGTTGCATTATGTCTTGAACATGACTAGGGTAAGCACAATTCTAGCATAAACATTCATCAGCCAAACGGTATACATTGATAGATCTATTGGACTGACAATCCCACCCGGATACGTGCCTCCTACAAAGGTTACGTGGGTGTTTGTTACTGCAATATAAACGAGTGAACCATGAGCGTATGGGATGTACCACAATACAACAGTCACAAGGTTGATTATGCACTCGATTTACTTCTAGTATGTTTTCGCATATGGACTAGATTGCCATGACACATGAATTGCACAACAATTTTATTCGATTATCAAAACCTATGTAATTCTCACCAACTTTTGTTGACCCAAAATATTTTCAACTTAACATGTTTCAGGTTCTACTTGCTTGAAGATTTGAATTAATGCTTGAAGATGTGTGCATAGTTTTATTCAATTTGATGTACGAATTCTTGTAGAACAATTGTATGTAATTTATTTAAATCGTATAATGAAATTTATTATTTACCATGAGCTACTGAACAATCATCAATACGTGACATCCCGATGTTTCCGCCATCGGTTGGGGTGTTACAGATTGGTATCAGAGCCATGGTTATAGGGAATTAGGTTATTAGAAAAATAATCTAGTCTATAACCATAGGATTATAACCAGTATTTGCTTCTTTTACTTGCCATTCTCTATCTCCCTCCTACTTCTTATCCATACTTTCATCCTTACAAGAAGGTTGCTCTCCACCATTGGATGTACTCTTAGACTAATAGGACAAAATCCTCAGGTTTAGCCTGAACCACCTTGAGATCTCGTCGAAGTTCTAGATTTTAATAACAAACACGTGCAATCTGGAAGGGTGAACGCCTGTATTCTGAGTCTTCTGTCTAGGCTGGCATTGCGCATATATCCCAATCAGACGAGGGACCCGGATGCCTACCTGGGAATTCTCGGGATGAGTGTTCACTTATAGGCTAAAGCATGTCTTCATATGTTATTAGAATTTAGAATCTTTGATAAGTCAACGTTTTCGTTTATTCGTTTTAATTAAATGAATAAATGATTACATTCCTTATATTACCTCATTGTCCTTTATTCAACCCATATCTTATTGAACATTCATTACCCAAATCACTTCCGTAACCGATGCCCTAAACTAAACAGAGATCAAGATCCTCCAGCTACCTAACCGCAAGTCTCACCATTTGACTATTGGTTGCTTTTATTCTATGTATTGACGCTATTTGATTCAAGTAATAAAATATTTGTCTGAGAGTTGTTACATGGTGCATGATTGTTTGAATGTGAACTAATTATATAAATCTATACAACTACAACTCATATACTGTGCTTATTATACTTGCTTGCATAAACATGTTATCAATTTGCAACCTATGTGTATAATAAATGATGCACTTAATAGAGGTCATCATGCCTTTTCAACAGTCGGGAGAGGCCCTACAACCTTCTCCACGACTGGTGGAGGCTATCGAACCTACTCAACGATTGGTAGAGGTCATTATGCCTTTTCAACAGTCGGGAGAGGCCCTACAACCTACTCCACGACTGGTGGAGGCTATCGGACCTGCTCAACAATCGGTGGCGATATAGAAGGACGCAAAACTTTAAGGTAAGGTAAATTGGTGATTGCGGTCCGGAACGTAATCATGAATTTACAGGTACGTTAAGGTAGTGTGAAATTCTATCAAGGTTTTCAGTAAATAACCAATTATAAACTCTAGTTACCTGGTAGTTCATTTAGTCTTTCTATAGTCAATCAACTCATGCATTTCTTTTAGGAGTCCTAAAACTTAAGATTCTTATTCTCCTTGCTATTTCAGATGAACCTAATCCAACCCTTAAAACTCACACATATCAAAACTCTTACCCAAATTATTCGAAACAGTTTATTCTATTACCTATAAATTTATGTCATGCCTTAACTCGAAATTTCCCAAACCACCCTTGTCCTAATTTCTACCCAATCACCTTCAACCCTGTGTTTTCAATAAACTTCGGGACGAAGTTTCCAAAAGTAGGGGAGACTGTAACATCGCAAAATTTTCCCCAAAATGTTAATACATAAAAAGCCCTTATATATATATATATTTTTTATTACACCTTTATCATTAATATTATACAAATGTGCCTAAGTCTTTATTTCTCCTAACTCACAACTTATATACATACATAAATGTATATAAATAATAATAATAATAATAATAATAATAATAATAATAATATGATTCTAAATTCTTTTTTTTTTCACATACAAGATTTTTTTTTTTTTTAAATAAAGCCTTGAGTCAAATAGTCAAAGTCCTAGTCAAAGTCTTAGTCAAACAGTCAAAGTCTTAGTCAAATAGTCAATTCATCATAAAACCTTACTTTATGGTGTTGACCAATTTTAATGGCTAATTGAATCCAAAACTAGTATAAAAACCCACCTATGACCCATTATACGTTGCACCTCTAATTGTTTCAATCCGATTAAACTTTCCCTCATACCTTTCTTCTATAGTCTATTACTTCTACACTTGAAGCTTTGATTATAAGCTCTTGTAATTGGCAACTTTGGGGCTACACATATTCTATTTCTCGAGACTTAACATTTTGCTAAGGTGAGTTTTACATAGCCCCTTTTCTATTTATCACCATTTTTGGGGTGAAACATGTTACAACATTATTTATGCAATTCAATCATCAATGTGTCTATGTGTATTTCTATGTTGCATTATGTCTTGAACATGACTAGGGTAAGCACAATTCTAGCATAAACATTCATCAGCCAAACGGTATACATTGATAGATCTATTGGACTGACAATCCCACCCGGATACGTGCCTCCTACAAAGGTTACGTGGGTGTTTGTTACTGCAATATAAACGAGTGAACCATGAGCGTATGGGATGTACCACAATACAACAGTCACAAGGTTGATTATGCACTCGATTTACTTCTAGTATGTTTTCGCATATGGACTAGATTGCCATGACACATGAATTGCACAACAATTTTATTCGATTATCAAAACCTATGTAATTCTCACCAACTTTTGTTGACCCAAAATATTTTCAACTTAACATGTTTCAGGTTCTACTTGCTTGAAGATTTGAATTAATGCTTGAAGATGTGTGCATAGTTTTATTCAATTTGATGTACGAATTCTTGTAGAACAATTGTATGTAATTTATTTAAATCGTATAATGAAATTTATTATTTACCATGAGCTACTGAACAATCATCAATACGTGACATCCCGATGTTTCCGCCATCGGTTGGGGTGTTACAACAGGTTTGTTAAGACAACAAGGGGCAATAACAGATGAGGATGTCGGAAAGAATAAGAAATATAAGCCTTTGGAATTAACAAAGATGGGTACTGGATGGGTTTATTCTCAATCAGAAAGGTATCACAAGTTGAACACCGGGGTTCAGCGATGGAGAGTCTTGAAGAGTGATGCGCGGGCACTTTTGCCCGGAGAAGAAGACGAGGTTGAGAGTGGGAATGAACAACCGCTAAGCGATGATGAAGATTATGAAGAAAACCCGGCAGGGGTACGTATGGATCTGGGGCAGGGCAGTTCTAGTGTGATGCATGGTGGAGGATTTTATGACTTCACTGAGAGAGACTATGTTGATGGTTGGGCATTTACGGGAAGTATGCAGTCAATTATTGAAAACCAGCGCCCTCCCTCTTCAGTATTCGATACATGGTCAGGTCCGGAGCGAACTCTATATGATCATCAGACGATGCTGAGTGCTAATATGGAAAGAACAATGAAGCAGAACTTCGACAGGCAGGAGCAGTGGAATAGGGCCCATGCCTACTCTCATGAGGTGGAAATTAATAATAGGTATATGGATGACCAGAACCGGCGACTGAATGCGGACTGGCATGCGGGAAGACCCGTAGTCGTCGACCCACCACCAGTGGACTATGGGTCCTTACAGCCATACTATGGCAGTCATTCATATCCCACTCCACCAGTGCATCATTCGCAGTGGATTGACCCAGACAGGGACAACAGCAGGCTCCGGAGCAACGTGGTAGTAGTGATGGTGTTTTTGGATTCGGCGAGTGGAGCGAATTGATGACATCTGTGTTTGGACCACCACAGCCACGCTATTATTGATCAGGTGGTGTCCTTTTTGTATATATTTGTATATTTATGTCTTTTTCATTGTGTTTGGGATTGGGTGGTTGGGTGGTGTAATGATTATGTTGTATTGGGTGGTTGGGTGGTGTAATGATTATGTCGTATTGGATTGTGCTTTGGTGGTGTATGAAGGAATTAAAAAAAATTATAAAATAAATAAAAAAAAGAAATTTTTTTTTGGGGTTTGAAGCGATCTATTCCTCCCAAAACCGTACATTGGGGACAATGTACCCCAAGTGTGGGTATGGGGAAAAATTTTGAGTCTTTTGAAAAGTTTTTGGAAATCAAGCGTAGCGTTGTGAAAATTGGAACACCTTGAACTAACCTCGAGAGGCACACCGACAACCCTTAACCCATTTTTATTCCTGGTGAGATTTTAGCCACAATTGTAGAACAATATATATATATATACATCTTTCTTTGTGAGAGTGGCAATGGGTGGGGGGTGCACTAGAACTTGTGCTTGAATGCGACTTGAATCTTTAGGTGAGCATAAGTGTAGAGATGATAAGGGCACTAGGTAGCCTCATCTTGTTGAGTGAGAGTGTGGGAATTGGGGGGTTGGACCTCATGCATTATATATATGAGCTTGGTAGCGAGAGGGGCGGGGGTTTGGACATTTAGTTGCCCATTTTTGAGCCTAAAAGCCTATCGATTGTTAACCCTTTAACTAGTTCCCTAAGTTAATACCCAACTTAACCCGGTCTTGTGTGTTTAAATAGAGTGTTAGTGTGTTATTTTAGTGTTATAAGTTTGAAGTTTAGTTGAGTGTGTTCGTATGTGTATGTAATATTGGTTCTTCATGCATTGAAAAGAAAGAAAAAAAAAAGGAAAAAGAAAAAAGCAAAGAAAAAAAAAGGGAAGTTTATGTGTGGTAACTATTATAGTTTGTGTTTGTATTTATGTTTGCGTGTGTTAGTCATGTGTGTGTGTCGTTGTGGAATAAAAGACCGGGTTAAGTTATGCGCTACTATAAATATACTACATTTCCTACCTTTACAACTGGCCACATTACAACCCAACAAGACCCTTTGATTTGCATTCATGTTTAGCGTTGTAAGAGGAGGGTTGATTTAGGTACAAGCCTATGGTTGTGCACCCATCTATTTGCCTTTTGTGTGCCTAGCTCCTAATTGCTAGTTTTCATTTGTCGCCGAGAGGAGAGAAATTGTGAGGGGTGTGTTGATTCGGGTGTTAAGGACGTGTTAGTATATGGATTGCATGTTAGCGCTTGATTCAAAATGATCGCTTTGTGAAAAAAAAAAATTTGATGTATTGTTTGGGATAAGCAATGGTTAAGTGTGGGGATGTGACGGGTGGTTCAATAAACAACCCTTTATGATGATAAAACGCGTATTATACTCACATTTGATCACGTTATTGCTTGGAATTGGATAACTACGGGTACTTTGGTTGCAGGTGCGATAAGGAGTTTAAAACGAAGAAATGCGGGCTTTGGAACGGACCGGAACGGGATCAAGAAAAGACGAGTTGAAAGAAGAAAAAGCAAGAATTTGGAAGTGTTCCACTGTACCTTACGGTAGCCACGTAAGGTACGGTGGCTGCTGGACATCAATTTTCCACCGTTGTACAGTCCCTACCCACAATAGCATTTTCCAACCCCACCATACCTTACGGTGGCCAGCGTAAGGTACGGTGGCCCCTGCATCAAATTGTAACTCCCACTATTAAAACAAGCTTTATGGTGTCTTTTCATTTATCTTCAACCTAGGACGTTTCTGGAGCATCATTGGGGCGATTTTTAGCTGTTTTCATCATTGGAGGCTTCTCACAAACAATTGGTTTTAGGTTTTGATCGTTATGAACAATTCCATGATTGTTTTGATGATTCACCAAGTCATGCTTGGCTAAACGTTTGGTGATCATTCTTGGTGAAGGTTTTTCTTGAACTCTTGTGTGTTTTTCTTACATTTCTAGAATAATAATTTGGTACTTTGCTTGGTTATTATGGTGTATGAACAATTGCTTGTAGTGTGTTGATTAATTTACTAATTCTTAGTCTTTATCGTACGTTCTTGGTGTTGCTAACAACTGAGATATCACAGGAAGGAGTGGGGGTTGGTTATTAATTAATTGGTCATCGGGAAACAACCTCGCGTTAATTTATCCAAGTACTTTGTTCCCTTTTATCACAACAATTGCTTGTACATGAGTTATGTCTATGTAACTCTTTCTAGTTGAAGTTCACACAAGTGTTTAGAGAAACCATATCCTTGAATGGTCATTGTCTCTTAATTTGAAGAAACGCTCTTAAGTTTAAATCGATAATTAGTCGTTATTTTAATTCAACGCAAAACAACCAAAATCTTAATCATTTACTTTTTGTTAAGTAGTTTAATTTAGTTAATCAACAAAGCTAGAATTCACACATTTTCCACAAACTCCCTGTGTTCGATACCTTCTTGCCACTATTCATTAGTTGTAATTGGAAAATTTTACGTGTACCACGACACACACGTCAGCAGTCGCTCAACAGAAACAGATCGAAAATGCATCTCAAATGAAAATATCTTCCAGCATGATTCAGAAGCTGATAGGTAACGACAATTAATAAATTCTTCTATCTCGTTTTCTTTCCGCTATTGCTGAACTGCTATTCGTTGAACTTCTATTTTGCCCTTCCAATATTACAGTTGCTCGATCAAGTCCTTTGTTAATATAATAAATACTTAACTAACATACCTTGGTTACACCATTCCACATTAATATGACATCCATATTTGACAAGGAGATCATGATTATATGGAACAACATACCGATTGTCGAGAGTGATATCTTGTGACCCTACCTTAACACTCCTAGAGTTATTAGGTCGTTTGTAACGCGGCCATCCATCATCGCGTATGCATGTTTCCTCACAATAGTTCATGGGGTAACCTTTAGTACATGAAACATCACTCATACAGGGACTTGAGCGATTAAGTTCACCACATGGACCATGCATCATATGACTACGAACAGCTGCAAACCCAAGAGGGTCATCCACTTCTGAAGGTATCTCTGCGGATATAATTTTATCAATGTCTGCTGCAAATCTAATCTTAGATTTCTGAATAATGATTTATCTAGCTTCTGGACGGAATGGAATGAATAGTGTGTCGCAAAGCGTACTTTGACATGTGAGAATATGTATGTGGTTTAGAGGCGACCAAATCACATGGGGTGCAATACTAATGCTTATTTATAAGGTTGATGATGGCATGGTAGATACCATGAGAAGCTTTGAAGCCAAGTTCTATGATAGTGGAATTCTCTCTAAAAAGAATGTTTAGACTTTTTTGTGTAACTATTTGAAATTTGGGATATGTTACCTATTACATATTGTTTTGCTAACGTTTGAAATATGTTTCGGATTGAACTTATTATTGAAGTTATAATACTATGATTTTTACCGACACAAAATTTGTGACATAAAAGGTTTTTTATATTGTGGCAAAAAAAGTGCCATTAAAACTAATATAGACATGTAACTAGAATCAATTTTTAGAGGCACAAAATATGTGCCACAAAAGTCTTTTCTATATTGCGGCAAAAAAAATAAAAAAAGTGCCACTAAAGCCTTAAAAACTTTGTGTGGCATATTGAAAAAGTGTCACTAAAAGGCTTTAGTGTTAGCTCTTCTAGTGACACTTTTTTTGTGTGCCGCCCATTCTTAGGTGGGTTTTTAATGACACTTTTTTGGCCTTTTGTGACATTTTTTGAGTGCCACTACATGACAATTTTTTTGTAGTGTATCTTCAGGGTTCAGAAATAAAAGAGCATGACAATGGGGAAGGCCACGCTTTTGGAACTCAATAGTGTAAATAACTACAAAAAAAATCATTGCATAAGATACAAATTTAAAAACACGAGTTTGATGTAAATTAACAGTAGAAATGTTTTATAAAACATATGTGCCTTTACGCTCCCAAAATGATTATATTCTTCAAATCACGCATCAACTCGTCAACCTTAATTTTAAAAACTCGAGCAATGATGTCAGGTCTATCTGATGTTAACTGACCAGGGGTATTCTACCGCACATGCCCCTCAATTTCAGGCAATCGTGGATTATATGTGATCGTTATGAATAGATCTGGAGTACCAGCCCAACGACAAATTGCCATTGCATCCTGATACTGTTGTACCATATACCTTGGAGATCCTACGAAAGTTGCTGGAAGAACAACTCGCCGCCCAATCAAGTGACAGTCTATTTCACCGCTAGACAAACGATCGTGCAACCTATTGTACATTTCTGATCGTATAGTACCCTGATTTTGTTTATACCATTCTAAATCATGTTGAAGCACTTGCGCATAAACATCAACAAACGTCTGAAATAAGCGACCTGACGTATGTAATATTTTGGCTTCGATTCGCCTAACCATTAGCTGGAAGGAATACTAGTCCCTCAGTGAGATATATTTTCTTGTAGATGATAGAGGAATGTTACTTAAAGGGATTTGAATACGGAACCCATCCTCTCCATACGGAAAGAGTAATGGATACTGCAAAGCCATGTATAATATCACGCGATTCTGTAGGATTTCCATCCCTGGCATCAATGCGGCTACTTCTGAAGCAGTCGGTAAATTATATTGTCGACCATCCTTATTTCGACTGCTAATCAATCTGAGTCTAACACAATTTTCTTTCCATGTCTGCAAACCTATCTTTAGCCATTCTAAACACCCTCACTAATACGTTGTATTCATCAAGCATGCTAATGATGTCGGTAGCTAAAGAACGAAGAATGGTTTGATTCAAACGTGCAAGCATACATTTATCCAAAGCATGGAAACGATTGTCAATCTCGTTAGCGGTGTCATGAATATACAGTTGAGCGAATCTTGGGCGACCATCAACATGTGTTGGTAACAATGTCCCAATGTTGTGATGATTAAGCTCTAGGAATTGTGTGACAACCGGTAAAATTCGGGAATTGGCCGGAGACTAGGAGATATTACTCATGGGGTATGTTTAATTTTGATTAGAAACCATTTAGAGAAATAATAGTAGAATTAGTGGTGGGTCATAATAAGAGTCTCAAATGTTCTAAGTTTAATGGTTTTGGAACAAGGACTCTATGCGGTAGGAAACTCGACAATAATAATTTTAGTTGGATGTGGACGATTCACTAGGAAAAAGGGGCATGAGTGATAATGGGTAAAAAACCTTGAGTTATTTTTATAGAAAAATAATCATAAGGTGAAAGGAGAATGTATTATGTTTAGGTTTTTATAAAAAAAAAATATATAACACCCAACCCCCCTCCCCTAGGTCGCCGCCCCCTCCCCCAATCAATTAATATTGATTAACTAAATTATAATTATTATTATTATTATTATTATTATTATTATTATTATTATTATTATTATTATTAAAAACCATTATCCCCCATATCCCCATACACTTAAACACACACAACCCTTCACATCCTCCTTCCTCTCTCTCTCTCTCTCTCTCTCTCTCTCTCTCTCTCCCCCCCTCTCTCTAAATTGTTATGTTTTGATGATTCTTTCAAGAATCAAGCATAAATTACCAAGTTCATAAGTGTTTTTATCAAATCTTTCAAGAACCCAAGAATCTAGAGCAAGAAAACCTTGATTTTCAAGAAGTATAAAGGTTAGTTTTTGAACAAAAAGCTTTATTTTAAAAAGCATCTTATTATGTTGATTTTGATTTAAGATTCACCAAACCTTCAAAGATTTTGGGTAAAAAGTGGTAAAACAAGTAAAAAGAAAAGAGAGAAATGGAAAAGATGATGTAAATATGTATGCATGTGTGTCGTATATGTATATATATGTATATATGTGGTTCGCATATATATATATATATATATATATATATATGTATGTGCATAAGTATGAATCAATATTATGAATATACATGTGAACTAGGTTGCTTTGTTTAATAAAATGTTGGAAATGGTTAGATCCTTGGATTTTATGGACATGAAAGGGAGTTTATGATAAGACTTTAAATCTGAATTTAAAGAATGATTAGTAACCTTGGATGATTTAGATTGTTAGCACAAGGATGAATATAGTAAAAAGTGGACTATTGAAACAATGGGTTAGCTTTTAGCTAAGATTTATGTTAAGGAATGGACAATAAAGTACCTAATTTCCAGATCTGAATATTTACAAGTTTTAGGGGTTTTCATGAACCCAAACTTGAGTAAAACAAGTATAAGTAGGAACTACATGCTTGAGAGGTCTTGCATGTACGATCAGGATACATATTATGGCCTAAAACGCCAAACTATGGACCCAGAATGTAAAAATATTAAATCTAAGTTAGAACAGGTCCACATAGGCTTTATGAGTGTAAAAATAAGGGTGAAAAAGTGAAAATGAGTTATCTACATTAAAACTCTAAGATTATTGGGATAATGCGTGGAAACATAAGATTTCGACAATTTACGCCTTTTAGGACACTTAAATTCAAGGCTGACATAAAATAGATTGATTAGAGTCAAAATAGGTATAAAAGTCATTATTTAAGTTACAATATATGTTTACCTTAACAACAAATGATTTCAATACAAACTATGTCGCAGAAATCACCGGAATGCGAGTTTCGGGGCATAGAATAGTCTCAACTTATGGATAAACGTGGGACAACAAATTAGACCTTTTAGTTAAGTTGTATGAGTAATCTAAGAACTAACTAGAACTTATAAGTCCAAAATAAGTTAACTCGAGGAACCAAAAGGACTCTAGGCATGAGAAACGTTGGATATTAAGTAATGTGTGTTTGGTGAAAAAGAACGTAATGTATGTAATTAGAAACATAATAAGTTGTTGAACACAAACACAAGCGTTTTATGAATGAGTAAATATGGGGAAAAGGACTCAAGGAAATAAGGATATATTGAAATATCTGGTCACTCGAAACCTAAAAGGATTTATCAACATTAAATCACCAACGGGATATCTGGGTGGAAAATGAATGGAACAAGGGATTATTGAAAAACTGAGTAAAGGAAGGTTGGTGAAATGTTTGACTAAATTTAGGCAAATTGCTATACAACCCCATAAATGTTTAGGGCTAGTTTGGTAAAGGAGCACGGGACACAGATTTGGGAAAATATTGTGATTACAGCTTTAAGGTAAGTTCACGACCCCATTTCTTTTTAAATGTTTTTGTACGATTTACAAAGCGGGGGATTAACATGCTTATATGATATGATAGAATATAAATATAGAATATTTTATGCCCTTAGGTTTGTGTACCGGTGGTACGTTTCATAGCGTAACACCAGTGTCAACCGGCAGGTTGCCACTCACCCTCCCGCACATCTTAATCATTAGCCTTCAGAAAAGGCCGTTGTTTATGTTGTAGTACTATTGGGTTGACGCCCCCATTTTCATGATTTGATTGGGTCGGAATCTGATTGAAAAATGAATGTTACCTTCAAAAAGTCCCTCTTGGATAAGAAGGGCACCACGGGAACAAAGTTATGGATTGGTTAAGAGCCTTTGGCTACATCATACTTGTAAGACCTTGCTAGTCCACTTGATTCTCTATTTAGTACTATTCGATCATATGTCTTTACTAAACTTGAAAGTTTATTATTACTCGTAAACCTGTGAGCTTGCCAACATTTTTGTTGATGTTT
Source organism: Ambrosia trifida (assembly GCA_028751855.1). Lineage (NCBI taxonomy): Eukaryota > Viridiplantae > Streptophyta > Magnoliopsida > Asterales > Asteraceae > Ambrosia > Ambrosia trifida. The sequence continues at coordinate 213,191,251 of CM054122.1, read as the reverse complement.
TTAAGCATGTTTTTCAAGTACGAATGAATGAAGCTCTTGGGAGAGTGGGTTTAGCAAACACTGCTTTGGACATGTTGAATGGGACCTTAATCTATGAAACTCTTGTTTTATTATCATCTATTTAAATAAATTGTAAAACATAACTTCTGTTGTTTCGCTTCACCTAGGCTATGCCATATTTATAAAAACTCTCTTAGACCAAAAGCTTAAATGTGTTGGGCTAGAGGGTGGTTGCCGGATGTCCAAAGCATATCTCTAAGTGATTTGCTAAACTTTATGGTAACAACTTCGGTTACCTCATGACTAGCTTTCCGCTGTGCGCTGTCGGGGTGTGACAAATTGTGCCCCCAATTCCATTTGAAGCGACCACACTTCTCTCTAACATAGGTGATTTTCCTCAAACCATTAAAAGCATTATGGTTACCGTGATTTACCCACATCATTTACCATATATTATGCTTAGCCTCACATTTTGTCACTGAATGTCAAAGGAATGGACAAGGACATATTAAAACACCCTTTTTATAGTTTAGGGATATATATATACATAACCATATATACTAGCTTACACATATTAGCCATGCCCCCATAGTGACCTACTGAACTTAGAAAAGTGAATTAGTTGTCCTATTGAACTTAGATCTTGGGATCTCTAGTTATCTAAGTTAGGTTTCTTTCATACACCTTCTTCAATGAGCTTTATTCTCATTCCACAACTTAATCTCTAATCAACCCTTAAGTTGTTGAATCCATAACATTATTTTTTACTTTTCCAAATCACTATTGATAATGTTGCAATTTGAGATAAGTTGTACTAACATTTTATTGACTCGTAAGTCATTCATGCCTTTTTGTCAACTCATAAGACTATAACTAATAATCTCAACTTAGATCTAGTTATAATGTCTTGTTTTTAGAATGAAATGAATCTCATTTCAATATGAATACGTATTCATTATGCATGCGATATGCTCAATCATATATTTAAATCAAACTGATTGGCATCTGAGTCTAATCAACCGGATTAACTCTTTACGACCATTGTGTGTTCTAGTTGACATATGAGTCTAACCAACCAGATTGGCTCATTACAACCATAACGTCCTTTATTGCCAAATTTTAACTTCATATTATAAAATGCAAGTTATCCCCCCAAAATTAAGAGGTATTGGATAGGCATAATCCATCACAAGATAAAGGTTAATAAAGTTCTTTTTACATGGATTGAGAGACTGATCAAACACCATTTCTACAAACCTATGGTTCACATTACTTGCACTTTGATCAAGTTTAATTAACATAATTCATGATGACCATTAGACACCGTGATTAGATAACAAATATCTTTATCTTTGTGCCAGTGAAATCATTCAAATATATTGTTCAACTCATATTAAACTTGTGCACAATGGGTTTCAAATTTAAACAAGGAAACATATGCCTTAGCGTGAGATGCCAACACTTATGAGTGTATGAGTTCTCATCACTACACTTAAATTAACATGTACTAGTCTAGCATACTTTAGACTACAATACTCTAACATGTAAACAAAAGGTGTATCATTCTGATTCTTCACAACCTTAAGGGATAAATGCATTATCTCTTACCAACATTCATTCTTATTTTTTTAGCATAAAAATGAAATTTTATTTCTTCATCTAGTCCCATATGTATGTTACATAAACATGTGTTTTCCATTATTTAGTCAAAGAATATAACATGCATTTTTCCTTTGATCTCGAAGGCTTCACCATTAACTCATAAGTATTTGACTATAAGTCTTATCTTGAGAATACTTGTGTATTCTCTCATGGTGTGATTAGACAATTGATGTCTCGTCTCTGACTTTTAGCCAAATCCGACCCATACCCGACCCGTTGCCATCCCTGGGTATTATATCGAAATACCCACTCCTGAACCGGTACCTATACCGAATCGGTATAATCGGTATCGATTTCGGTATAGGCTTTTGAGAGTTTTCGGTATCGGTATTATTGGGATAGCTATCAGTTCAATACCGATACTGTCCCGAGCTCTTCCCTATATCGAAACCCAAAATATCAAACTATTTTATATGGTTTTAGTTTAATACACATGTACTATAACGGCTTCTAACACACATGTTAGAAAAAAAAATCATGTTATAACGCCCACATTATAAAGTTGGACGTTTACATAAAACGTTTTCCAATGATATAGTTCATAAAAAAAATCCATTTCTAATTAACATACTAGAAAAATAATATGTTTACAAAAAACAATTTTTTTCGTTGTGGTTTACAAAATAAACCCTTTCTAACAAATATGTTTGAACTTAAATGATCCTAACACGCACGTTAGAGTCATTTTTTATATGAAAGATTTCCAAATATTCCATTTCATAAAATAGATCGTATTTAAGCTCGTATCAGTGATAAAAGTTTTCTAACACACATGTTACAAAACTAAAACGAGTTCTAACACGCACATTTAGAAGTATTAAAACTTCTATACGGAATATTTTAAACACATATGGTTCATAAAATTAAACCATTTTTAATACACATGTTATAAAATAAACTGTTACCATCCTTTTTTTTTAATCGGTGGTTTTTATGAACAGTTTCTGACACACACGTTAGAAGACAAATGATTACAAAAGTCATTTTTGAAGTTGAAGGTTCTATAAACCATTTCAAACAAACTAGATAGCAATAAACGGTTACAAAAATCGTGATAAAGCTTATCAATAAATCAGTTCTAAAACGCTCGTTAGAATTAAACGATTACACAATCGTTATAAAAATTAACAATTTATATAAAATAAACAAATTCTAACACGTTCGTTATAAATAAATGATTACAAAAATCATTATATGCTTATCCATTTATATAAAAAGACATTTTCAACATGCTAGTTAGAAATTATCGATTACAAAAATCGTTATAACATTTAGCGGTTTGTACCGTATCTAACACGCTCATTATAAATAAATGATTACAAAAATCATTATAAGGCTTATTAGTTTATCAAAATAAAATATATTCAACACCCATGATAAGAAACGTGACATTTAGACAACATTTTAAACCAATATATTTGATCTAATATAATAATTTCTAAGGCACATATTAGGAAATGAAACGTTTACAAAAAATGTATTGTTTATAAAATAAACAAAGTCCTACGTGAAAGTTATGGAATTCAACGTTTACAAAAAAAAAAAAAAAAAAAAAAAAAAAAAAAAAAAAAACGTATGGTTTATACCAATAAACCCGGTCTAACACACATGTTAGAAAAATAACGATTAAAAATCATTATAAAACTAAACAGTTTAATCAAAATACCATTCGTTTTGTATCACGGTGTAGAATTTAATATCATACCACAATCTCTATAAATCCAAACCCAACAAGTTGCACTACATACATATTTCTCAATATATATATATATATATTTACAAGATCATACAAAAATCTCTAAAATAAATTTTATTTTAAACCATTTTGTGAACCTAAACTCCTTATGAATGAGGTTTTAAGATTGTAGCAACAATCTCACGAAATCTGTTTTAAGATTGTAGGAGGTGGTCACTATTTTATGAAAAAATATTAATAAAAGTAATAGAGACACACTCTATATACATTTCAGAAATTGTAGTACACCAACCCAAATACAACAAATGTAAGTAAATTGATTCAAGCTAAGTCTTCAACAAGATCATGAATCGCATCTTCTATCAATCTCTTTAAGCCTATAAAAAATGATTCAACCAAGATCTTCAAAAAGTCAAGTCTTCAACAAGGTCTTTTTATAGTCCTTCATGGCTGTAAGAATGAACAAACTAATGTTGACGGTTGTGGCTGAGACACGTGTTCAACACGCTTCTCTTAAAACAAATTTTGCGCTTCTACTAAAGCCAACACGTCTGTCTCCCAGGGTACAACAGCCGAAGCAGTCTGTAATGCCGGTGATGGCCACACACCCGAGGTTATACCAGGTAAAATTATAGTGTTAAAACTTGTGGAACAAATAATAATAGAAATATGGTGAAATCTAGTATACAAAAACTTATCTGTATAAGTTCCCAACACATGGGTCAAGTTTTTCTTCTTCTCTAATAATTCTTTTAGGGATCATCTTCTTTATTTTTCTTGTATTTTTCTCTAGTCTTTCAAATGAGGCACAAAACCTTCTATGTATACAAGACCTAAGGATAAGTGAAGAGTCTAACTTAATTAGAGCCATAAAACTTTATTAAAGTGAAATAAAGAACTCTACTCAAGAGTCTCCTTAATAATTTTACTAAAATCAATTAAATTTCATTTATCATAAATGTTCATAATTTCCAATGTGTTGTCAAATGCATCACACACATTAGATTCATTAGGTATATTTATATATTTTTAGTCTATTATTATTGTGTGTTTTTATTGTGTTTTAGATATTCATTTTGGTCCATGTGTCTTGAAGGTGATTGTGCGAAAATGAGATTTTTTTTTTTTGAACGGCAAATTTCACTTCATTCAACACCAAATATTTACAATAACCTCTATGAACAAGATGCTCAAAAGAGGTCACACAAATTACAACCCAAAACGCCTAATACAATATTTCAAATTTCAAATTTCTTCCATTTGTCCCACTCCCAAGTATAGCTCTTCGCCCAGCTTCTAACCCACATGAAAGATGTCGTTTTTATATCGCTTAAAACTTTTTCCATATACAATCATTTACCATTAAAGATCTTATCGTTCCTTGCTTTCCATATCGCCCAACATGTCGCAAGCACCACTACTTGAATCACCTTCTCCTTGAACTTATTGCACCCGTTCACCTTGTGAATACTCAGAAGATCTCGAAATGTGAAGGCAATAACCGGCTTTATCTTGCACCAGGAGCTAATCTTGTACCAAATGTTTGCAGCCGAAAAACAGGAAATAAATAAGTGGTCAGCAGAATCAGGAGCGTCTTCACATAAACAACAAGTATCCGGCCTTTGAATGATCTTTCGACGCACTAAACCGACCCGTGTAGGCAGCCGGTCTTGCTCTGCCCTCCAAGCTAATATTGACACCTTCTTTGGGACCCATTTGAATCATTTAAAGGGGTAAAACGGAACAGCCACATCAGAAAACATTTTACGACAAGATGCGACTGAGAAACCATTCTGCAGATCTGGTATCCATCTCCAAGTATCGCCCGAGACCACTGGACCCTGGTCCCGAATAATTCTGCAGCAGTCATGAAGTTCTTGAACTTCCGAAGGTAGGATTGGCTCTCTCTTCCATATGAGTTAAAATGTTTGTTTAACTCAAAAGAAAAGAATGAGAAATAACATTTTACGGATCAGGATGTCATTATTTTATGTGTTCACTTGTTTTTTTTTTTTTTTTAAAAAGACTTAGTTCAGTGGAAATTCTTATACAACCCTAACCTAACGGTTCCAAGTTTGAATCTCTACCCACACACCGGTGTCCTCCTTGCCTAAGCTCAAACCGTCACGGAGAATTTTTTGTGGTGTGCATGGATCGAACCTGTGACCTACCCCAAGATAGAAACTCCTAAGGAAAAACTCACTCTACCTTAAATGAGCAGGGTTGGAGATCATTGGCATCTTATGAGTTAACTGGTAAAATGATTATTTGAAAAGTATAAAACAAATAAAATTAAGGAAAAGAACATTGGTTTCGTTGACTTTGCATCACCTATCAATTAGATTAATTATTCTTTGTATTGTATTGACTTAATTATTTATTCCTAGCAGTTGTAGTGAATTATGTTATCACCATATCTATATTTTATCTTATTAAGGAGGAGTGATGATTAAGATTGTAATTTTGCCAAGCATCCAATTATTAAAGCAATATGTACAATTGAATTATGCTTATATAATGAGGGTATAATTGGAACTTTATGGACATTTAAGACACTTAGAAAGGTAGAATGGTAAATTTAACATAATCCAATACCTCACATCCTAAAATCTTATCCCAATTCTACCCTCATGTCCAACTTTTAGAACACAAAATACAACCTATGATGCATCTTAAATGTGAGAGCTTTCAACCTCTTATAATTATCAACCTCTCATAATCATCAACCTTTCATCATCATTATCATCAATTCATTAGTAACTCCTTCCTCTTATACATCTATATATTATCTATGTGGGGTCAACAACAACAAGAATCACCACATAAATCACCAAACCTAATTCTTTGGTTTCTCACCTCAAAACCCTTCTATCATCACAGGTTCCTTACCGTATCGTTTATTTTATTTATCATTTTCTTTTTTTTTTCACCATGGCATTTCATTAAAGCTTGATATGCAAACATTATTTCCTATCCGTATATTTCATTTTATTTATTGTTTTCTTTTTTTTTTCTCTATGGCATTTTATTGAAGCTTGATATGTAAACATTGTGATGTTAATTAGTATTTTTTTTTTTTTTTTAGGAATCTTGATTTAGTTGATCAAATAGTTTTTTTAACCATAAAAATGTGTTAATGGAAAAATAAAATGAGTTCGTGGATTTATGGTAATTGATGATAATTGACAGGTGGGATTAATAGTCTCTAAATGGCAAAAGATGGATTCAAGATCACCGGGGATAACGCGAAAGGTCTCATCATCTCCTTATACTCTTATAAAGATTTTCAAAAGCAGAGGTGATTTTTGTTTTAAGTACCATTTTTTATACGTATCAAGCATTTTTCTACCTGTTGTTTATAAGACTCAATACGTGTTATCTCTTTATGTTTTTATTCCCTTGATTTTGATTCTTGACTCTTTAGTATTTTTCTATCATCATGAATTCTATGTTTTCTTTGGCAAATATCTATATATCTATACTATATTATAAAGCATTTGAGAAGGATTCCAACAAAATTTAAGTAAATACTACATATTATGCTTATGGTATAACAACTTAATGAAGTTAGTAAGAGGGCAAAATTGTCTTTCCATATAAATATTAAATTGAATAATGAATAATTATTTTATATACATTATGATCACATTCATTTTGCATTACTTAAAATTAAGATTATTGAATTGTTTTAATTCTTTTCCTTGCTTTGTAACCGTAGAAGCCTAAGAGTTGTATGATCATTGAAACAAATTAAAATAAAAAAAAAATCAAGTTTCGAGAATACAAAAAAAACATTAATAAATATTAAGATCAAATGTAGGCTTTACATTAAACAGTAAGTTCTAAGAATATATAAAAAACCATTAATCTATATTATCTAAGGTAGTTACATTCTTTCTAAATTAGTAAAAAAAAAGTTGTGTGTTATCTAGGTAGAGTTCAAGATTATCCTTAGGGATTTTAGCACTCATTATTTATCCCAACCAGACAAGTGTGTGGGATGAATCTTTCTGTGCTCGTACCTACCACTTGTTCCTAAATCTTCGCTTGGAGTAAGGATTATCACTAACCTTGAGTAAAGGGGGCATTTTTTGATACCACTAAGAGGATTTAGTTTATATAATTAATATTTATTTGTTATAAACATATATATTATGGTGACTATACATATTCTAACTCCCATATACCATTAAGTTTGTATATTAATGTTATGTCTCTATAAATAGAGGCTTATTGTATTTGGTATAACTCATTGATTTAAAAAATAGTATAAAGAGTTATGATATAATTAATCTTTCTTTGTAATAAACATATATATATTATGGTAACTATTTATATTCTAACTCTCATATACCATTAAGTTTGTATTAATGTTGTATCTATATAAATATAGGCTTATTGTATTTGGTATAACTCCTTGATAAAGAGCTCTCTCATTTTTCATCTTATCTCTCTCTTTTTAATCTTTGTTCTTATGTTTACATACCTTGTATAGTGGTTGCTAGGAATAACCATTGAGAATACATGAAATGGTAGCATGTTGCGATAAACTTTAATAACTCATGATCCTCATTGAGATGTTGCTTAAACGAGAAACACGCAGGACGTGAAGCAGAGTGTATTACAAAGGAAATTTTGGACAACGATGGAAATCCGTGCATCATGACACATGTCAATGACTTAACACAAATAAAAACACTCTCGTTTTGTAATATGTAACACCCCGAAAATTATGACATCATTATATAACGAGATTAGCTTAATAAAATAATTAATTAATAGATAATTAGAATTATGATTGGGCCACCTATGGTGTAGCCCAATAACTTTACCCGGATTATCAACCAAGGCCCAATAGGATAACGGACCCGGCCCGATAGTTAGTATATGTGGGCCGAATAAATTTTAGAACCCGACTAAGCTTTTGGGCCTAATTCTAAGCCCGATAAAAATCAAAGAACCACACCCCTAGTGGGCCGAAGGGGGGGGGGCTTTAGACCTTGAGCCCAATACCTTTAAGTATTAGTTGGACTTGGAATTGTAGAATAAGTGAACCATTATGAGATGGAACTATGTAAGCCCAATATCCTTTGATTAAAAATCGGCCCACTTATGTTGATGTAGGGGTGCCGCCACTTTTGTGTTAAGAGGGAGAGAATCTTACACATAATCTCACTTATACACTCAACATCCATGCACCATATCCACCTAAGTCTAACCTACAACATCTCATCATGTTATACATTGAACAAGAGAGATTCCTTTGCCTATAAAAGGAACCCATCGGCACCCACTATCAAGGTTCAAAACCTTATAAACTAAACCACTAAAACCATTAACTCCTCATGAAACACTCATGCAATTATAACCAAACCAATCGGCCCTTATCTCTTTATCATTAAACCATCCTTTTAACCATACAACACCATCTCTATTAGCTTGTTAAACCATACCCAACAAAGAAAATCCAACCATCTAACCTAAAAACCAATCAGCTTTGATATATATAGCCGAGTATTAGTTGGTTCACGATTATCATCCGGGTAAGTTGTGTCTAGAGTTCATAAGGTCGTGTGCCAAGCTGTAATTGCCGGCTTTAGTTTAGATTCTTATGCCTAAGCTGTAATGGCCAGCTATACGTTTATATATTCTTGTGATAACTTGATTTGTGGTGTAACAGGAACGAGTGGAAAATAGAAACCAAGCAAGTAGTGATATCATAGACTCGGAAATTACTCAAAGTGAGTGCATGTACCCCATATGTTTTAATGATTTCGGGGTGAATGCATGTTAGTTTTTACGTGTGTTTTGATGATATATTGGTTCATGATCATGAAAGAGTTAATAGAATCGGTCGAATAGAAATCACGTAGGATGGATCCATTCGGTATTACCGGGATATATTTTTCTAAACCAATTAGAGGTTTGGAACCACAATAAGCATTCGTATGGGCTCCATCGATAATTATATTCCACCTTAGAAAGACCGAACCATACGAAAGTTGTTGTTATTGTTTGTTTAAACGAGTCTAAACGAATCTGGCATCACTCACTAGCTTTGTGGCTAACGTATTTTTAACATGCATTTCAGGTTGAATAGTAAAAGGGAACCCGAGCTCGTACGTGTCTTAAAAATGTGGAGCATGTTAAATAAATAAAGAACCGAACCCCTTTTGGGCCGGTTAAGAGTAAATGGGCTTCGGCCCGAGTGGATTGAATAAAAGAGTTAAGCTTTAAAAACAATGTTTGTGTTAGTGGGCTTCGGCCCAATGAGGTTTCAAGAACATGTAATTTCGTTTTAATGGGCTACGGCCCAAGTATGTAACGGGCTAGACCCGGTTGGTTTGTAACTTAAATGGGCTTGGCCCATACTCGAACAAGTTGAAATGGGCTTCGGCCCAATGGTAAATAAATAAATGTATGTTTTAGTAAAAGAATTTATGTTTAAATTAGAATTAATTAAATTGGTAATTAGTAAATTGTGTCGTGATTACCAATCCGTAATGACTCGTAAATTTTCGGGTCGTTACATAATATGATTAAGCTCGCTGTTTGTTTGATTCCGCATGTATGTTGGTGACAATGGACTCTAGCATCTAGGACAGTTTGTGGTAGTTTGATGTTGTAATTTGAATCTCTAATCTAATTCACATCCATTCGAACTAGAACGTCATAACACGGATGGATTCCATGTTATTGTTACAAAACCAAATGCATTAACTTTCCTTGTATTCATTACATTTATTACGAGTAAAAGTTACTATAATTCTCTACATGCGCTCTCTTCGTCATGTCATGTACAGAGAACAAAACAAAAGCAAGACTAATTATATTGAAGTGAACAGGTTATTAGGTTAACAAAACAACAATAATAAATGCACGACAATACTAACTCTATGTAAATGCTATACATAATATTAATACATCTTATTAACGTAGTTTAAAGCAAATATAACCCCCTAATTACTCTACATTTTTTCATAAATTGTTAACTCTTACAGCTTATAACTGTTTGATAATCTTCATCATTTTTTACAACTCATAAACTTATGTTGACATAATTATCAACTTATGTTTGAAACAAAACATTAATAGAGATTAAAAGGTGGATATCGGTTTCCTATGAAAGAGTCTGTTGGCATAAACCCTTACAATAGTTAATATATTGTGTAATATACATACATGGTCCTTTGGCTAATTAAGTAAAATTTTAATTTTAGCCTTTTGGCAAGAATAAGTTATATGTTTGACCCCATGATAAATTAGTTGCAAAGTCTAACCAAATCAAGTTAAGCAAGCCAACTCGATTTTTGATCAAGCCGAGCTCGAGTTTAAGATTCCAGCTTGATTTTAAATTAGAGTCATGCCAAGCCAACTCGGTATGAAATGCAAGTCAAGCTCGAGCTAACCTTAGCTCGACTCAACCTTTAAGTGTTGTGTTCCCGCCGCATCGCGCGGGCACCCCGCTAGTTTTACATATGCAGAACCCAATAATACTTTCACCAGGCACGGAACATCTCATCTTGCAAATTAAAAGAATTAGTGGGCTTTCATATGAACTTTATGTGGGCTAAGCTAGATAGTTGAGTGGGCCGATGATTTCGGCTTATTGGCGTGTGAAAGGGTAACGCAAAAGGAAAGGGAAGAAAAATTTGGGCAGCAGGTTTTAGAATTGGGGGATTGTCTTTTACGGCTGAGACAAAGAGGTTCGAAGAAGCAGCCTTTGGCTACGGGGGATGCATGAAGATTTTACAATGAGTATACGCGGCCAATTCTCTTGTGACTTCCTCTAAACAAACAATTTAATTAGGTTTTGCACATTTTATATTTATTTTCACTATTGGGTTATGTTTTGCTTATGATAACAAAGATTTTAAACATTATTGATGTGTTAGTTAACTAAACAATTTTTGTGTTTTGAGTCATTTCTTTACAACTTGTTCGGTTGATGACAAAACTTAGTAGCGGGTAGGGTGACATAAAGAGGGTTGACTTGATACTTATAATTAGGTAGACAAGAATCTGTGCTACAAGCTAGTTAACTTATAAACTGAAAACTGTGATACAATAATATCTACAAGTTAATTAGAAGATTATTTTTTATTAATTATTTGGATTTCTTTATCTTTTATTTAGTTTCCTATTTTAACTATGATTCTCCACCTATAAAAGGGGACCTAGGGTTTTTGTTTTAGTTAGTTTTTGATTGATTATTGAATATAAAGAACATTGTTCTTTGAACCTTTGGTTCAATTTATGTCTTTGATTACTATTTGTTCTTGAGCCATTTGATTGCGCTTTCAAACTGCATCAGTTGGTATCAGAGCTTTGGTTTTCAAATGGCTCTGCGTGAAGCGAACTATGTTTTTTCTCGTCGAATCTCCGACCGAGGCAACGATAAAATCATGTTCGATTCGCAAGATCGTAAGATCCAGGAAACTGACTCAAAAGATGTCATCAGGGATGAGATCGTTGGAAAAGAGGAGCATCCTGAAGACTACAATGGTTACAAGTTTCTAGAAACCGACTCAGAGTCTTTCATCCGGGATGAGAACTATGGGAGGGAGGAGTATCCAGAGAATTGTAGCATTATCTATCCGTCACCTCCTTATTTCGATGAATACGAGGACGAGGAATGGTATTCTTGGGTTACCGGTGGTTATCGGAACTTACCGGGTGATGAATTAGGTTACAAAAGTTTTGATGTTGAAGGTATTGTAGCGGTAGAAAACGGTGGTGTTGCGGTGGCTCCCACTGGTGAGGTGATGGCTAATGATGTTGATACGGTGGTTCATGGTAGTTTGGTGACTCCGGTGGCTTTAGATGGGAATCCGATGTCCAAGGAAACTACTCCAGGTTGGGTGAATCTTCCTTGTCCATTGCCGAAAGAACTTGGTTTGAATAACGCACCCATATTTATGGGATTTGAAATTGAAAAAAATATTCAAGTTGTTGATAATATTACGGTTGCCAAGATTAAGGGTGATGTTGCATGGAAGGCTACTGATGCAATATTTTAATTTATTGCTTCGCAAATCACGGATGAGTTGAATGTTTCTTCGGTAAACAAGGAAATTAAAGATATGGCATCCCTATATTTTAATTCGAAAATTAAAATTATTAATGTTGTTGAGGTTGACCATATCAATGTGGATAAACCCACCGAAAAGAGGGAGTATTTTTCACTTATTATTATTACTAGCTTTTATCCCGGGAGTGTCCCGGGGTTGAAAAATATAATAATTCTAATAATACTAATACTAATAGTAATAATTATTACTCTTGTAATTAAATAAATAAAAAATAACTTTGCTATAAGGTGACACCATGTGTTGCAGTGTTGCGCGATTCTTTCTCCTAGCTTCTCTTGATGGAGTATACATATGCATCTTTAGAAGAGTAAAATTCCAATGAAAGCATGGCGCTTGGGCCGAATTTCAACATCGTAGATAAGAACCTGGTTTAAAAGAAAAAAACATGATTAATGAATAACCTGAACACTTTGTGTTTTTTTTCCTGTATGAACAAAACCCCACAAAAAATAGTCGTTTTTTTCTCCATTTTTTATATAGCACTATGTAGGGATGGGCATACGGTCCCGAAAACCGATCGCGAACCGAAAAATACCGATCCCGTACCGAACCGAGGGTGTTCGGCATCGGTATTGGTACCCACATTTAGAGGTTTTCGGTTTCGGTATTTTTGGTATCGGTACGGGATCGGTATTGTATCGGTATTTTAAGGTACCACACCGGTACCGTACCGATACCGATACCATACCGGTATAATCGGTATCGGTATCGGTATTGATTTTTTGTACTTTTCGGTATCGGTATTGTCGGGATCGGTTTCGGTTCGGTACCGATACCGTCCCAAGCTCATCCCTAGCACTATGGTACTCGTTGGAAAGATAATAAAACGCTCGTTAATTTGGTGTAATTTTTTTATTTAAAAAATCTCGAATATAAAAAAATATTAACGTTTAAAAATTATGGGAGGAAACATAAGAGAGAAAAATTTAAATTTGTTTTTAAATTTTTTTTCTAAAATAACTCAATTTAATTTTAGTAATTGAGAATTGAGAGATAGAGAGATAAATTTAAGGTTTTATGTTTATCTTTTTTTTTAATTAAAAAAGGAAATAATTCAAAAACACTAAAATCTTTCAATTATGATTTATGATGCCACGTGGCAGTTTCATGGAGAGGTTAAAAGCACCATTGCACGCCACGTCAGCAATGTTCAATTCTTTTATATATATAGATAGATATTGTTCACAATCGCTACTTTTGGCAAAACAAACCTAAATTGAGATGATCTTGACCGTCCAAAATTGGTGGTTATTTCTCAAATTAAATCTTGACCACAATAAAAGGGTAGTTATTGCCAAAATTTGGCGGTTTTATTTTGGCCAAAGCAGTTTGCCGTTTCCCACTGTTACCTCCCCTGATCTCCGACTTCTTGCTCCACGTTTCCCACTTTCCCCTGAATCCTCGCTCCACGCTTCCCCCTATATCTATCAACTGGAATTTACAAAGAAAAAAAAACAGACTGCAGTCTCTATCATCTCTCATCGCTGCGTTGTTCATCTCCTTCTCTCAAGGTTTTCTATCCAATGAATGGATTGATACCCTCTGCCACCCTCGTCTTATTTACACGAGAACAAGTGTTCAATAATCTATCCTTTGATTTCGACAAATATGCAGAGGTAAGTATTTAGGTTTTCCTTTGATTTCTTGAATTAGGGCTTCAGTTTCATGCTACTAGAAGGTGGAAAGATCCGGTGATGGCCTGAATTATCCAAAATATTTCAGGAAAGTTAAAATGAAAAATACTTCAGTTTCATGCTACTAGAAGGTGGAAAGATCCGGTGATGGCATGAATTACCACGATGACTACCCTTCTCACAAATCAAGCTTTATTGAATTCATCTTCTTCATGTATCATGATCTTTATGCCTTTTTGTAGAATCATGTTGTTATTGTTTGCTCTTTGATTTATTCTTAATGATTTAGGTTCAATTTTATTGTTCTGTTTTCAACTTTTTGTAAAGTTTTAGGATTTTATTGTAAGAGTTGCCTACTTAGTGACTCTTATAGTTTTTTCATGGTTAGATTATACAAACAAATGATTATGTTGAAGGGGATGCTGCTTTGATCCGTGTGTGTATGTTTTAAGCTATTTATTGTCGTGGATTTAAAATGGGTTGGAGTTCCTCATCCAGTTTGTTCTATCTTAACTTCTTTTACAGATTAAATGTCAAACAGAAGACGGGAAAAAAAGAGTTTGGTTTCTGGCCAATGAAGTTCTTCAACCAGTTTGTTCTATCTTTTAACTTTTCTATAGATTATATGAAAATTTTCAATTCACCTTGTGTGAACTTTAACAAATTCACTTTATCTAAAAAATTTCAGGAAAGTTAAAATGGAAAGCATGGCTACGGTATGCACATCACTATTCCTGTCGTTATTTTGTTTTTATGATACTCCATTTTCTTGAAAAGTTTGTGACAACAAACATTTTATGTATTAAAAATATTGCATAAGACTTTCAGAGGCAATGATGTGAAGGTTTTCAATGGTAATTTAAAGACAAGGCCACATGATAAAGAAACTATTGGTGATGTAAGAAGGTAATGGTACTTAATATGCTTTACTGCTTTTGGTTTTGACAATATGACTCAACTTGATCTCTAATGTATATTTTTTATGACCCACTAATGGATTGAATCCCGTGTTGGTTTCTCATTGTGTCACAACCATTTTATTTTGGGTTGGAGTAAGTCTTTTGTCAATGCAAGGGGCTTTTTACCTTTTGGTTTGAGAGTGGGATTATTGGGTAGTAATCTCTAACATAATTATGATAGTTTGCTATCCAATTTATATTTCTCCGTTCTACCTTTTCCTATTCATTTCTTTAGGCAATTCCTTTGTTTTCTATTTTGCACTGAACATATGCATTGGTACATTATTGACCCTAATAAATAATTCAACAAGTGATATGGGTACGATAGGTTGTCTTTAATGTGCTGGAGGATAGCTAAATCCTAGGAGACATAAAGAAGCGTCTGACTCTTAAGGTAATGTTAGTGTCTGAGCCA
The DNA here is from genome assembly GCA_028751855.1 of Ambrosia trifida. Lineage (NCBI taxonomy): Eukaryota > Viridiplantae > Streptophyta > Magnoliopsida > Asterales > Asteraceae > Ambrosia > Ambrosia trifida. Next base: position 213,175,793 of record CM054122.1, on the reverse strand, counting down.
AAATTCGCATGTATGATGTACCACATATTGTAACTTTACTTCTTGATTAGTACTCAAGATTGGCATGTATGATGTACCTCATGTATGGTATTTCTTTCTTGCTGTTGAAAAAACATGTTTTCACACTACTAATAATAATAACTACAAAAATTTATTGCTTTAAATGCTTATATATATTGACATTTACAGAACCAGCTAAGAACGTGGCTTATGATGGACGGTCACTCATCATCGATGGTCAAGAAAGCTTGCCCTCACTATAAAGAAAACATTCATGTAATTTTTTGTTTATTTATTGTTTCATCTCTACGGGTCAAATGACCGAATGTGGACCGGGTCAAAACAAGTCTATACCCGCCCAAAATATATTTTTTATGAATACATCCTAAATCCCTTTACTTAGAAAACTATATAATCGCTGCAACAATGACGTTTTTGTAATCATGTTTATCACAATAGTTATTTTTAAACATAGACACGAAACTGTTTCGGGCCAACTCACCCTGACTTATAATGAAATTGTTAGTTCTAACCAAAATTGATTTGATGTGGTTCCTGACCTGTTTATACACATTGCTAAAAGTAAACTGCATATATAGTAAACATGATATCTACCAGTTTTAGTGAATGGGTTAAATTTACCCTTTTGTAAACGGGTCAAGATTACTATTTTTAGTAACCTGCAGGTCAGATTACCATTTTGTACACGGGTCAAATTACTATCTTTAGTAAACATGTCAAGATTATCATTTTTAGTAAACAAGGCAAGGGTCAAGGTTTTATTATATTTAAGTGGGTCGATATTATGATTTTTAGTAAGCGAGTCAAGCTCATCATTTTTACTAAATGGATCAAACTCATCATTTTTAGTGAACGGGTCAAAATTATACTTTTAGTAAACGAGCTAATATTGACTCTTATGTCTTCCTAAACTGACCATCTTTTTATCACTATAGTCATGTTTGGTTAAATTTTTTAAAAAATATTGTTTGTGAATTGATGCGAGTTTGGGATAGAACCTTAATCGGGAAGTCCATCGGATGCTTCGCCATTTGCTGAAATCTTTCAAGGTAACGAGAATCGCCTATGGCCATTTATAGTTCAAGAAGATAACCGTGAGATAACCTTGACAACTGTCTATATGTACTTCGGAATGGGGATATGTGTGGCAAATTTAAACAGTTTTTGTTTTACATACTGTTACAAACTATATAATTACGATAAACCGATTAGCTGTACTTTTGACATGCTAACCTTTTTTTTTCATTTAGCCAACTTTCATTAATTTGTAAATTGCAATTATCACCATGTGTAACAAATCACTATTTGAGTATTTGTGCAATTATACCTAAGAGTAACAATTCTATTTGGTGGCATTTTCTTGAAAGTTAACTGCTTAGATAATTCTTTTAATTACTTCATTAATTTATCATTAATAAAACTGATAAGGATTTCTCACAGTGGTTATATGTTCTAATTTTGATTTATGGTTCCAAAGAAGACTCTTTGTCCTATTTAGTTTTTGAAATTATCACACCTCCTTCCAAAGTTATTTGAGATGAATCCCTATGATTATGTACAAATAAGCATACCAATAAAAATAACATTTGTTATTAGGCTCTCTTCAATGGATGAAAAATTCCACTTAGACTTAACTAATGGTACAAGAAACGAAAGATTCATGGCACAGTTGCTCTTTTTTGTGGTTCTAAGGTTATAACGTATGCAATAAGCAAAATTTTTATAACTAACTTTTTTTTTATTTTTATATTGTTAAGGTCCTACATGAGGTCGTCATTTTTGTCGGATGGAACTTGATGGAGGATGTATATTTTTGGCTGATCTTAATAAATGTTGATGCTTTTTTAGAACAAGTTCAATCGTACAAAAGAGCGTATACCTTGGTTTAAAAAAGCGCGCCTCAGGCGTGAGGCGCCCGAGGCTCCAAGCAAAACATTTTTTTGTCAAAAAGCGCCAGACAACATGAAGCGCCGATAGGAATTGAGAGAAAAAATGATAATACTTTGAAATATTATTGATAAGATTGTATTACAACTCGGCAAAAGACTCTCTTTATATAGAGATACAAAGTTTGTATTGAAAAGGAAATAACTAAATGTGATTGGAAATGATTAAACCATAACGGCTCCTTTCCTTGTATATGGGAGCCGAAAATATGGTAAACAACCAAGGAGTAGTGGGATCTCCAATATTCAACTTGTCGAGACAATATTTGAAAATTTTCCCGTTGACAGCCTTGGGTAGATCTTTTGAATTGACGAATGGAAGCTTAATAATTTCTGCCTCGATTTTTTCTTTGATAAAATGTCTATCAACTTCTATATGTTTTGTACGATCGTGTTGAACAGGATTTTCTGAAATCTGTATAGCAGCTTTGTTATAACACATGATTGTACTAGCTTCAGTTTGAGTAAATCCGATTTCATTTAGGAGTTTGCGAATCCATAAGACTTCTGCTAAACCACGAGCGATTCCTCAGAATTCTGCCTCTCCACTAGAAAGAGCAACAACCTTTTGTTTCTTGCTTCTCCAGGTAACAAGGTTCCCTCCTACTAGTGTGAAGTATCCAGACGTTGATCTTCGATCTTTTTTGTCTCCAGCCCAGTCTGCGTCAGTGTAGGCTTGAATCTTTAGATGTTTGTTGGGTTGAAATAGGACTCCATGGCCAACGGTCCCCTTGAGATACTTAATGATTCTCCATACCGCATCCATATGAGATACTTGGGGTTGGTGCATGAACTGGCTTACTACCCCGACTGCATAGGCAATGTCTGGGCGAGTGTGGGAGAGGTATATAAGTTTACCCACCAACCGTTGATATCTCGCTTTATCTACTAACTCTGCTTCTTTTTCCATGCAAAGATTTTGATTAGCAATTATTGGGGTATCAGTTGGCTTGCAATTGACCATTCCTACTTCAGCTAGAAGATCGAGAATATACTTGTTTTGACATATAAAGATTCCTTTCTTTGATCGCAGTACCTCGATTCCAAGGAAGTATTGAGCTTTCCTAAGTTTTTCATCTCAAATTCTTTGAACAAGTTTGTCTTTAATTTCCTTATTTCATCTTCGTCGTTTCCTGAAATGATCATGTCATCAACATATATAATTAAACAGGTTATAAGTTTACCTCTTCGTTTGAGAAATAGCGTATGGTCAAAATTGCTTTGTCGAAAACCATATCCCTTCATAGCTGTAGTGAATCTGTCAAACCAAGCACGGGGAGATTGTTTTAGCCCATAAAGCGTTTTCTTCAGTCGGCAAACTTCTTTACTTTGAGAAACTCTTGTAAATCCAGGCGAAGCATTCATGTAGACTTCTTCTTTGAGTTCTCCATGAAGGAAGGCATTCTTCACATCGAATTGGTGAAGGGGCCATCCTTCATTAGCAGCAATAGAGAAAAGGGCACGAATGGTGTCGATTTTTTCTACTGGAGAGAAGGTCTCAGAGTAGTCTATCCCATAGGTTTGGGTGTATCCTTTTGCAACTAACCGTGCTTTATATCTCTCGATGGTGCCGTCAGGATTATATTTGATTGTGAAGACCCAACGGCATCCAACGGGTTTCTTCCCCGGAGGAAGGACACATCTTTCCCATGTATCATTTTTTATAAAAGCCTCCATCTCTGTTTCCATGGCATCTTTCCACCTTTTTTATTTTAAGGACTCTTCAACGGAGGTTGGGATTTCTTCATTGTATAAAGCGGTGGTAAAATCCTTGGCCCCTTTCGATAATCTCCCTTTGGCAATGTTTGTTGTGGGATATCTAGAGGGTCTTGTTTCCTTCCCTGGAGAGTACCTTTTTGGAGGAACTCCTCTGTTGGCCCTTGGTGGAAGGTTATACATGTTGGTTGTTTCTTCCTGCACTATTTCTTCCTGTACAGTTTATTCTATAGGATCATCAAAAACATTAGATATGTTCGTATTAGATTCATGATTTTCCTCATGTGTTTCGTTATTTTGAATTTCCTCATCATTTTGAAAATCATTATTATCTTGGGACTAGTTTTGTGAATCTCTTACCTCAGTGTTAAGGCTCGGAGGATCATGGTCGGTGGCACTGATATCTTCATTGGATTGTGCGGAAACGTGTGGTTCAGTTTGAAGTGGCTCAGCCTGAGGCTCAGTTTGAGGACTTTGAGTAGAGGGGATACATAACCAACTCAGTGTGTTAGCATATTCTTTCTCCCCCTCACTACTGTGTTGGAAGTTGTAGAAGAACTCAGTTTCAAGGAAGGTACAGTCAAGAGTAGTGTGCATATGACGAGTTTTAGGATTATAGCACCGATATCCCTTCTTGTCAATACCATAGCCAACAAAAACACATTTTTCAGCACATGGTCCGAGTTTTCCCCGATCAGTTTTAGGTATGTGGACAAAGATTGAACTTCCAAAAACACGAGGTGTAAGTGTTAATGGAGGGGGAATCTTAGTAAACTCAGAAAGGACTTGAAGAGGAGTTTTAAAATTGAGAGCTCTGGTAGGAAGCCTATTTATTAAGTATGTGGCGGTAGCAACAGCTTCGGGCCAAAAATATTTAGGTACTCGAGACTCAATGAGGGAGGCCCGAGTAATTTCTAAAAGAATACGGTTTTTTCTTTCAACAGTACCGTTTTGTTCAGGAGTATGTGAGCAAGTAGTTTGATGGATAATCCCTTTATCTTGACAAAAAAATTTCATAGATTTATTTATAAATTCTCCTCCGTTGTCAGTTCTAAGGATTTGTATATTTGTTTTAAATTGAGTTTGTATCATATTGTAAAATATTTTGAATTTTTCAAACACTTCTGATTTGTGTTTTAAAAAGTAAATCCATGTCATCCGTTTGCAATCATCAACAAAGAGCACAAAGAAACGAAAGTGTTGTCCCCCATTAATTTCTGGGGACCCCAAACATCAGAATGAACCATAGAAAAAGGTGACTCAACTTTTGTGTTATTTGGTTTATAAGTTTGTCTATGGCTTTTTGCTAGAATGCATGTATCACAATGAAAAGTTTTATTCAAAGGAAATAACTTAGGAAATAAAAGACGCATTTAACCGATAGACGGATGGCCTAGTCTCCTATGCCATAGCCAAGCTTCCCTCCTTGCAGTCCCATCAGCAAGCATCACAGTACCTTGTTGAGCCACTTCTTCTACGTAATATGATCCTTGACGTTCAGTGCCACGCCCAATGATCACTCCCATCCTGATATCCTGAAGTATACAAAACGTGGGGTGCATTAATACTATACAATTTAATTCTTTCGTCACGTGACTAATAGACAATAATTTGTGTGACAGGGATGGAACGTAGAGGCAATTTGATAATTTAAGAGTTGACGTTATTTCAACAGTCCATCCCCCTTCAACAGGCATAGTTTCCCCATTTGCGGTTTTTATATTATTGATTCGTGGTTTGGTTTTTGAAATAATATCATTTGGATCATACGTCATGGTGTCAGTAGCACCACAATCAAATATCCAAGGTTGTTCCAAATCATTATAAACTTGGGCCATATTGGCTTGTCCACGAGTTTTACATTTTCTTCGTTTAATTTTAATTTTAAAACGAGAATTTTTCGGGGAAACTTTCCTTCTAGATTTTTGTTTTTTTATTAAATAGGCCAGTCAATGGGCCGGTATTTCTCCTTTTAAAACATGGGCCGGTATTTTCTGTTTTAAAAACTGGGCCAGTATTTTCTTTTTTTAAAAATGGGCCGGTATCAATTGTTGAAGGAGAGTCGATGGATTTGTTTTGTTTGATACTTTTGATTGTGCCAGACAAGGGTTTAATATTTTTGGTTGATATCTCAACCAACTCTCCTTCTTCTTCCTTCTGTCCAGTATCAAGAACCCTAAAAATATTAGCAAGTTTAATTTGGGGGTTTATAAAAAATAAAGGGTCTGAGGATTTCTCCTCAAACCCGGTACCTCCACAATCGTCATCTTCTTCTCCTTTGTAGACGACGCCACCAAAGCCATCGCCATCACTGTCCTTTGCCTCGGTGTTGGTGTTTGTGCCAGAGGCGGCGACTGCCTTTCCTTCTTTTCTTCCTTTTTTGTGGCCATCTGTCCACCGATCAGGATACCCGACAAGATGGAAACACTGCTCCTTGGTATGTTTCATCATACCACAGTGGGTGCACTTCAGTTTCGTCTTGTCAATCCGGGATGATGAACTAGTAGTGTTTGGAATTTTCTGACCTGTTCGCCCTTTGGAGAGAAATCCCTGACCTTCATGTGACCGGTTGGTAGTGAATCCTGCCGCCACCCCGTGAGAAGATGAGCCATCTGCATTGCTTGAACCTAGAATACCCTGATGTGCCATCTCCTTTCGGACAGAAGTGTAGGCGCCCTCAACTGAGGGTAGCGGGTCACACCGGAGGAGCTCTCTTTTAATGGTGTCATACTGTTTATCGAGGGCGTTCAGGAACTGAAATAATTTTTGTTATGACCGGATTTGATTGTAAGTTGTTATATCTTTTGTACACTTCATGGGGTTAGGATCTCTCCTGTCGAGTTCTCCCCAAATCCCTTGAAGTGTGATCCACAGATCTTCAAGTGGCGAATTGTTTTGCTTGATTCCATTCGCCTTAACATGAAGATCAAAGGTTTGAAGTTTATCCTTCCCGCTGCTGTAAGTAATCGCCAAAGCATCCCACAGTGTTTTTGCTGTGGGAAATTCGGTTAGATTGCTTGCGAGCGCGGGTTCGATATTTTGAATCAACCATGAGAACACGATAAGATCATCTTGTTCCCACCGTTCATATTCTGAATCAGTTAGTTTTGGTGGTTCCGGATTTCCTGATAAGTGGCTTAGAAGGGCCTTTGATTTTCCCCCTATTGCCACACGGATCATCCGGGACCATAAGGCATAATCCTGACTGTTGAGACTGATGTTGATTTTTAACGTGTCGGAAAGGCTCTGTTTTTGGGTCTGGTCATGACTGTTGAGGCTGTTTTTCAGAAGATTGGTTATTTGTAGGGCAAGATCATCGTTTTTATTTTCGTCACCCATTGATGATAACAAAAACGTTTGAATGTAGTGTTAAGGTATGTGATGAGCAGGTTAGGATTAACACTGCTCTGATACCATATAGGAATTGAGAGAAAAAATGATAATACTTTGAAATATTATTGATAAGATTGTATTACAACTAGGCAAAAGACTCTCTTTAAATAGAGATACAAGGTTTGTATTGAAAAGGAAATAACTAAATGTGATTGGAAATGATTAAACCATAACGGCTCCTTTCCTTGTATATGGGAGCCGAAAATATGTTAAACAACCAAGGAGATGATGATTGATTGATAGATATTCTAACAGTGCCGCCTCCAGCGCTTGAGGTGCGCGCTACAGTAGCGCCTCAGCCCAAAAAACCCTTTTAAACTGCTTTATTTGGCCCGCTACAGTAGTGCCTCGTCGTTTTTATGTTTTGAATATGCTTTTTAGTGTTCAAGGGTGTTTTATAATCATGTTTTTGTGCTTATGATTGATTAACATGTAGAAAATGTTATATTGACATATATATAAATATATTTTTATAATTTTTTTAACACTAGGCGTCTCACATACGTGAAGCTCTCGCCTCGCGCTTTAAGCCCCACGCTTTTTTAAGCCAAGGCGTCTACAAGTCCAGTAGGATGATATATAAGGTAATAGCGTCCTATAGTGGGTAGAGGTAGCAAATTGGCATTTTTGGTAATGGGTCAAAACGGGTTGTTCAAAATGATCTTTTACGGGTCAAAACACTTATATTTCTTATAAACAATTTGTGTGTCAACTATCAAAGTTGGATCCGCTCATGATGCAAAATGAACTTCATGGTTTAGCTGCATTTCAATGATCTATTTGTCAAGACACCCCCAACAGTTTAGACTATCTATAATTGCTACTTAGTTTGATTTTTTAAGTGTATCACAGGTGTTTAACTCTTATTCATATAGTGCTATACACTTTTGATGCGAGTATACCTTTCCCATCAATCATGATGTAAATGATTTACTGTCAGCATTCACTTTTTTATGTTAACATAAAGAGTTGGGCTTTTATTTGACACCTTGTTTGAAGAGTAAGTCAATTTTGCCGTTTTATAGATTAACACATGTAGCTCTAACCGAAAGTTCCTTTTTATGTTTCTTTATAATTTGTATATAATCTTATGTACAAATGTTGTTTTATTTTGTAGTGGTAGCAAACTAAAACAAAGAAATATAATGTTTTGTTTTTGCATCTGCTGAACTACTGGGTTTATGTAAACTTTTTGGGTTTACATAAAAAAAGTCTGTTTTGTTATTCAAAAAAAAAAAAAGATATGCCGCAACCATCGCATTTGACATTTTGTTGGATGCTAAATACTAATAAATTGTTCTTGTGAAAATGTGAAAAAAATAAATAAAATAACTTTTTTTTGATCGGCATAAATAAATTAACTAATGGCGTTTCTTTCCCACTAACCTTTGTACTAGACATGATTTGTCAAAAACCGCTCATTCTTTAAGATAGTGATGCATTGCATCTGAATGGACTGAATAAGGATAATCATGTGAATAAACAAATGGACGCCCCACTTACGGTGTGCGCATATAATGTATATATGTGTGGCCCTTGGGGGCAAAAGTAAAGTTGCACTAGTTTTAACGTTATTTTACTAATTTCGTGAAAATAACGTTAAAAAAGAGGGACGGTTAATCATGCATCATGTGGTGGCGTGGATAGCCAAAAGACAAAGGGGTCATGCACCGATCGGGTTTGTCCCGATTGCTAAGTGTTTTGTGCCTTATGTCCAAGGCTTGATACCAAACCACATCGAGCCGGGGGTCTCACTAGAAGCAGCCTCTCTATTCTTAGGGGTAGAGGTAAGGCTGTCTACATCTTACCCTCCTCAGACCCTACGTTAGCTTTGCTATAGGTGGGATTAACTGAGTATGATGATGATGATGATGTGAATAAACAAATGGGTGTAAGGCAAAAGAACTTAAGTGATCAAATTGATGAGCCACAAATGGGTGGATCAGTTTATGAATCGCTAATAAAGAAAAAACACTTCAATGTTCCATTCGATCCAGGTGGTATAAGTCTAGAGTCGAGCGAGACGACCCGTGAAGTTGGATTGTTTAAGCAGGTAGTGTTAGAAGTACAGAAGAATCGGGTTGATGTTCCTTTTGATCCAGGTGGATGTGGCCCGAGGCCAAAACTCGAGGACGAGTTTTTTTTTTTTAATACGGGGAGTATGATGCAAGGATATCTACAAGTCTATTGCAGATTATTTTTTAAGATTTATTTGAATTTTAATTATTTCCTAATCTTTTTTATTTTGTTTCCTATTTAATAATTCTTGTGGTTTTACTATAAATAGGGGATTTAGGGTCAATTGTTATTTAGTTTTGAGTATTGAATATTGTAAAGACACCTTTAAGGTCTCTTTGAACCATTCGGTTCGATTTATGGCGTTTGATTAATCATATAGTCTTTGAGCCATTTGATTGCGCTTCCAAACTGCATCAGTTGGTATCAAATGGCTCTGCGTGAAGCGAACTATGTTTTTTCTCGTCGAATCGCCGACCGAGGCAACGATAAAAGCATGTTCGATTCGCAAGATCGTATGATCCAGGAAACTGACTCAAAAGATGTCATCTGGGATGAGATCGTTTGGAAAGAGGAGCATCCTGAATTCTACGATGGTTACAAGTTTTTGGAAACCGACTCAGAGGCTTTCATCCGGGGTGAGAACTGTGGGAAGGAGGAGTATCCAGGGACTTGTATCGTTATCTACCCGTCACCTCCTTGTTTTGATGAATACGAGGCGCTAAGAAAATGTGCGCCTCGGGTGCGCCATAAGTGGTTTATGGTGTTTTTGATGTGTTTTTTTGGTGTTCTAGACTTTTTGGGTCAATTATTTCATTTTTGATGTGTGTGTGTTTTTTTTTTTTTTTTTTTTTATGTTTTAAGACTTTTTTAGGTCAAGTATTTTATTTTTTATAGACACATAATTTTTATATTTATTTTTTTGACTACGCCTCGGTTTGCCTCGAGGCTTACGCCTCATGAGGCGAAGAGAAAACACCTCGAGGCTCGTTTCGTTCTTTTAAACTTTGGCTGTGGCTTTTGTTTCAACACTGAAAATGTAAGTTTTGCAGGGGGGACATGCGGTTCTCATAGTGGAAAGGGTCTGTTTTGGATTCAGTGGTTGGGGTTTTCCTTACTCAGAATGTTTCAGATCATCTATCCAGGTAAGATACAAAGAAATAGATTTAATCGTGACTAGAAAACTAATTTTTTTCACTTTACCATTGCAGTTTAGCGTTTACGGCACTTGCTGCACGGTATCCCGTCAAGCCAAACACTGGCAGTGAACCGTTCCATGAAGTAGCATGCCAAGTAGATGCATCAGGAGACCATGATCCGATTCCTATGATGTTTCTGGAGGTTGATTCTTTTGAAGAAAATGAAGTTGTTAATAGTAATGAAGGTTCTAAAAGTTGTGTCATTAGTGTTGACTTGAATGATAAATCAAAATGTGAAGTTGCAGTCTCATCTGAAAAAGAATCAGCAATATGCAAAAAATCAGTTATAAATCATCTAGAAGTTGATGAAATAACCTCCGCATACATGCTCCAATAATAAATCTGTAGAGCAAAAAGACGGGTAAAGCTACTGTTGGTGAGTACACTTCTTTTGTTGAGTTATTACACATGCAGGGACATACACGGGTTAATGAATGTGAAATATCAACAGACCATGCAAGTCAAACTAAAATTAATTTTACCAAAGGAGATTTAAACCTTTTTAAGCTATTAACGATGGCGTATAGGTGCCATTTCAAATAATAGTTATTTTCTTTTCATATCCTTTCCTACTATTTTTGTGTCAACAAGTATATATGTGTTGTGAACTGTTATTACGGACCAATTATATCAACTTTTATCGTTTCTTAGATTCATTTGCACTTAAATTCTTTGGTAAAACATATTGAGTATTTGACAACTAATATAGTTGTCTTTGCACCATGTTGTTAACGAAATAACATGATGAAGAATTTGGGAAAAGGTAACAAAATCTTGTCTTATTTGCTCAATATTTTGTATGATACTAGGCTCCAAGGTGTAGGTTGATAGTGATCTGTGTGTTTCAAGATCTATGTTTCAAGACTCAGCAGTCCATTCTGTTGCTGAATAAGGGATGACGTCGATGTTAGAGCAACATATTTATGTGATGCATCAATTTATACTTTATTCAAATAAATGTAACATGTTGCAAAGTACGTTGAATTGAATAAAATGTTAAAAACCGGGAATGGTGGTGGTTCGTAACACTCATAATTGAATCAGATAGTCGGGACACCCGCCACAACGCGCGGGCATTCATACTAGTATATCTAATAAAGAAGAGACACTTCTACAGTGTCTCTTCAATATAAGTGGGCTAACATTTTGCTACCTCAACCTGATTGGTTAATTTGGGCGGCATCCAATTTTAATTGGCTCATTTTGACGGCAGGCACATCATGATTTACTATTATGACCAAACTTTGCTCAATATTTACACTTTAGCCATTTTAGAATTTCAAATTTTGACCACCCAACTTTTTTATACTTGAATTGCACATTGGCAACTTACTTTCTTACTAACCTATGTACTTTATTTTTTCCCAATTTGACCACCAAACTTTGATCTTTTAGTATTTGAAACTTTAACCACCAAACCTTTAGCTTTTAGGATTTCAAAATTTGACCACCAAACTTTTAGCTTTTAGGCTTTCAAACTTTGACCACCCAAAGAATTTCAAACCTTGACCACAAAACTTTTAGCTTTTAGCCGCGAGTATTTTTTTAAGCCCACGAGAGAGTAACAGTTACCTAATATAATATTTTCTGTCCACGAAACCCTCCACGCAACAGGAGCTCCCACGGCGACGGACGATCTTTAACGTCCACCAAACCCTCAACGCAACAGGAGTTCCCGTCGCGAAGCACGGGGTAATAGAATTGATGTCCACCAAACCCTCAACGCAACAGCAGTTGCCGCAGCGAGGCGCGATCTTTACCGTGTACTAAACCCTCAACGCAACAGGAGTTCCCACAGCGAAGCGCGGGTAACTAAAACACTAGTTTAAATGGAAGAAGGGATATTGGTTTCCATAGATAAAGATCAACCTTCTTATAAATATGTATACATCCTTTCCATGCATGATAATTCAAATGAGATTGATGCAAAATCTCACGTAGTTATACAATATTGTGATGGGCCCCTTTCTACTTTTGACAACCTAAAATTCGTTTATGGGCCTGTGGTGCATAGTCCATCAAAATCAAATGGGATGTACGGTTATTATGTGGGTAGTTCTAAAAAGCAAACTGTTGTTTGTGCTAGAGTTCAATTACTTGAACTATTTGAGCGGGTCAAACCCATAGTGATCAAGAAGCAACATAATGCTCCATTCGACCCAGGTGGTACAGGTCTAGTGTTGGGTAAGAAGACCCATGAAGCTAAGTTGTTTAGGCGGGCCGTGATGATAATAAAATATGGCAATCGGGTTGATGTTCCTTTTGATTCAGGAGGCTTTGGTTCAAAGGCAAAACTCGAGGACGAGTTTTTTTTCGAAGAGGGGGAGTATGATACAATAATATCTACAAGTTAATTAGAAGATTATTTTTTATTAATTATTTAGATTTCTTTATCTTTTATTTAGTTTCCTATTTTAACTATGATTCTCCACCTATAAAAGGGGACCTAGGGTTTTTTTTTAGTTAGTTTTTGATTGATTATTGAATATAAAGAACATTGTTCTTTGAACCTTTGGTTCAATTTATGTCTTTGATTACTATTTGTTCTTGAGCCATTTGATTGCGCTTCCAAACTGCATCAAACTGTGTGAAACCTAGAACCTGAAGTTTAGAGGAGGTTGTGTTTTTTTATTATTGTTTTTAATTAAAATCAAAGCTCCTTAGTTTTCAACTTTTTTAAAAAAAAAAAAAAAAATCAATCAAAGCCAATAATTATTTTAATAGAAAAATTAGATAAAAACTATTCTTTCCACCAATTCACTATCGAGACGACTCAACTTCCACTTACTACTTTAATCTTAATATTTTTGACCGACCAAACAACATCGATCAGGAGCACATCTTAAATTCTTGCTACGTGGTAGCTCGAGTATGGAATAGAATTAGCAATTGGTATCGCATTCGCATACCTCAAGTGTTCGCATTTTCTGTATGAGACTTATTGGAGATACATAAAAACATGTAATAATCAGGGCAAAAAAGAAAATCATACAAGGTATTATGTTGATGCATTTGAAAAACAAGGAATGAAAGGATGTTTTCGGATGCTCAAGTGAGAATACAAAAGATTGTGAAAGAAGTCAAACCACTCTTTTTTCATTGGATTAAAAATAGATCGACATTTAAAACGATAACGTGAAATGATAGGTTGTCTTAAATGTATAGTTTGTATCTTTTTTGCCTCTAGCATTTTGCTAGTTTGGCTCGTTTTAACGGTTTAAAAAAAAGCACCCCAATATTTTTTATTTTGGGAGCATAAATATTAGTTGTCGTCTTTAAATGATAAAGAATTTTCTAACGGAATATTCATAGTCAAATATATATATTAAAAATAAAATAATTTCTTTTATAATATAGTACAGAAAGTGTCAAAGTACTATGATACCGTGAATTGTTTCCACACAAATTCCACTTGCACGATTTATGATTTAATGTTTTAAGCCAAACGGGATATTAAGATGATAAGACCATCTGCTTCTTGTAGTCCCCCACTTGCACGATTTTTAAGGCAAACGGGATATTAAGATGATAGGACCATCCGCTTCATGTAATCCATTGGAGTGGTCCAGATTTTGGACATGGAAAAACCAGAGGACACACGTTGGAGGTGGTCAGTGGCGAAGCTTGACCCGAAGGTTCGGGGGGTCGGAAGTCGCCGGAGGGTCGAAAGTCACTAGTTTCGGGGGGTCGAAAACCAGTTTCGGGGGGTCGAAACCCTATATTTCCAAAATTTTCTATACGAATACTATATAGTCGGAACTTCTGCACGAAAATTCGGGGGGGTCGGCCGCCCCCGCCCGCCCCAATAAAGCTTCGCCAGTGGAGGTGGTGGACTTTTGTCGTCCGGTTTGATCTGGTCTGCTAAACCAGTCCGTTTGGTTTAAGTGGAGCTACCCACATACGTAATACTTTTTTTTTTTTTTTTTTTTTTAAGTAGGGTGTGATATACAGGTTTGGAATGGTTTAGTGTTGGAGAAAAAATTGGGTTTGGAATTATATGGTTGGTTTGGATTTTGGACTTTGACCGATGATCTAAGACTATCCACTATCACAACCCAATTCAACTCAACACAAACTTTTATTAAAAAATATTTTTTTTCTCTTCCACCTACATAACACAATTCAATCTAATTTTTTACTCTCATTCACAACCAACCTAAACCAATATTATATTAAATAAATATGATCTAAAATTATTGTTTATTATATAAAAAAATAATAAAAATAATAGTTTTCTCGAAAGTAACTAATTATATATTTTAAATATAAAAAACTAATAATAGTTTATATAATTCAAAACAAATATATATATAGAGGAAAGTTAATTTGAGAACACCTATATTTCGTGCGAACCGTGAGAACGGCATCTAAAACCATTCAAATTAAAAATTTCTTTTTACACTTGTCTTTATTACTAAAATACAATCTCAAAAACACAATTTACGCGTAAAAATTCAAACGTATACGAAAACAATTTGTTTTTACACATGTGTAAATTTACTGTTTATACATGTGTAAACTGTTTCATTTACACATGTGTAAAAAGTTAATTTGAAAGTGTTTTTGCAAGAAAAGATGAATTATTTGGTAAGAAAATTTATTTATTAATGTTGTGTTTTGATTATAATGAGGTTTGTATTAAAAAAATTTGATTTTGATTGATTTTTTTACTTGTTCTCACGGTTCTCACAATATTTAGCGTTCTCAAGATAACCCTCCCATATATATATATATATATATATATATATATATATATATATAGGTAGAGGATCCGGTAGGAAAATTGTTTTGTGTAGGAAATATTTTCAACCATTAGAACAAATCTGATTAAATCTTTAGATGAAGGACATTATAGACTTTTTGTCTATTTTTTTATTTATTACAAACCCACTAAATTAGCAACTAACATCTAGATATTTATGAAGATTAATCATCCTAAATTAACTAATTATTCATTACTTTTCATAAGAATCATAAGATATTCATATCAAATAAATTGATCAATATATACCCAAAAACTTGTTCGATTCTTCAAACATATAACCCATCTCTATCACTTGTTCGATTATTCAAGTCATGGCAGAAGGTTAACTTCAGGAGTATTTTATAATAACGTCAGGAGTTTTATAATAAAAGAGAAACTAGTATGCATTAATAAGGAGTGTTTTATAATATCATCGGAAGTGTTTTCAAACAGTAGAAGTGTTATAAAACTTATATGAGAGAGAAACTAGTGTGCATTAATTAAGGAATTACGGGAACGGTTTCAAAACTAATAGGAGAGAGAAATTGTTTTTCTCTAAATAAAGTGCATGATTGCTTTTGTTTTGTGAAGATGAATGTTTGATTTTGAATAATATTATTGAAAACAATAATTAGGATAGAGAGCGGTACCATAAATATAGAAAGCATTTAAACAGTTTCTAAAAAACTTGATACATAATGACCTTGATACCCTCATTTAAAACACATATTCACAATCCTACCCTAATATCTTTAATATATTAATTATATTTAATACAACATCCTATCTTTTAATCTCCACCATCCATCTTTAAATCTAATGGTTCAAAACACTTACTACACAAAACCATTTTCCTACAGGAACCCTATCATATATATATATATATATATATATATATATATATATATACTACTATATTGTGACACCCGACATGTTTAGGTCAACATTTTATAAACACATAAGTCTACCTTAGCGAGAAACGTTTACTAAACATACTTGACGGGGTCAGTCAAGTCGGAACACAGTCCAGGGTTCAATGATTTGGAGGATCATTGGGTTAGTCACACACACACACGTTACGAGTCCCATTGTTGGTGAATTACATAAACTAAATTAAGTGTTATGTGTAGATTGATTCTTATATGGTGGATTATATGCAAATACGTGTTTAAACGATGTGTAGATGATCATCCGTGCTTATATATGTTAAACATAGATTAAGATTGCATGTTCATGTGTTAGGATGCATTAAAATACGTTAAACACGACAAACTGGAAAATCTGGAAAAGGCACTTCCTGGTTCGACCGTTCGAAGGGCCGAACCTGGCAATCTGTTTTAAAAGAACTACATTCGACCACTTAACTCTACATTCGTCCACATGTAATGGTCGAACCTGGACATAGTATAAATACCACACTTTGTCATTTTTCATCATTTCACAAACCCTAAACGCCTCTAAACACTCTCTAGCAACTTTAATCACTGAGGAAGGAGTTTTTGCTCTTGTTTTCCATAATCGAACCTACAAACATCTTCTAAACAAAGATCTAAGGTGTGTTCTTCATCCTAAATTATTTTTAAAGCATTTCAATTCGTTTTCATTAAACCCCAAGAGTCCAGATCTGATTCAAACATGTTTTCATGGATAAAAACCTTCCTAATATCTTTCTAAACAAAACCTATTCATAAACAATGAGTTTTCATACAAATTAACATGTGTTAATGGTGTTTTATGTGGTGTTATATATTATTTGATGATTGATTGCTGTATAGATGATATAACAATGATCTAGGACTGCTATTGATGATGATTTATGATTGAGATAGGTTACAATTGATTATTGATGATGTTTTGCTCATTTTGGGGATTTTAGGTTAGATCTAGGGCTTGTTCATGATGAAAGTGATAAGGATATGATTGAGGGTTTCTTATTCATGATAATCTGAGTATATTAAGTTGATTATTGATTGATTTCAGAAAGTTTCCTAATTGGGTAAAGATTGCATGCGTTTGATGTGACATCTCCATAATTTACTATTTTGGGTAACTTGTAAAATGGACGGATTTCGGGATAAAATTGATAGGGTTTTGTAGGAATATGTTAATGATAGTTGACTGCTGTGATTGGTGATGTTTCGTGATGTTTTCGGACCGTTTAGATGCGTTTTGGTGCGTTTTATGAAGTTCTGCAGCAAACGGTCAAACGTGGAACTCATTCGACCCTTCGTGTGGTCGAACGTGGCTCAAAACGGTCGAACGTGGCTCAAAACGGTTGAACATGGCTCAAGACGGTCGAACGTGGCTCAAAACGGTCGAACGTGGCTCAAAACGGTCGAACGTGGCTCAAAACGGTTGAACGTGGCTCAAAACTGTCGAACGTGGCTCAAAAAGGTCGAACGTAGAACCATAGGGTCAAATGTGGGTGTCTGGGGGTCGAATGTGGGTGCCTGGGGTCGAATCTGGGTATCCGGGGGTGAATTAACACGTGTTAGGGTCGAATTAACATACGTTAAGGTCAAATAAACATATGCTAGGGTCAAATAAACATGTGTTAAGTCAAATGAACTTGTAAATAGGTTGAATGAACATCATGAGGGTTGAATCAAGGGTCCATGGGTCGAACCAGAAACCCTTGGGGGCGAACCAAACACAGGAAACTCCCGATTCGACCTTACGACGTCGTATATGCGATTTTTGATGCAAACTAAGTGTTGTATGCTTGAAACATATGTGTTAACCTTATGTGCATGACTAATTGATGTAATGGGTCACCAACGGGATGTCGGGTCTGTCTGGTAAGTCCGGTTAACGTTTAAACACACTTTTTAACACACGTAGTCAAGATCTGGACAATCAAGGACTAGTTAACCTTCGAGTTAGTAGTCAATACACTTATTCAAACTCATTGATAGGTTGTCATTAGTTGGGATTATCATACACGTGTTGGATTTCTAATTATCAGAAGACGCACTCTAAGGTGAGTTTCACGGCCCCTCTTTTATACACTTTTTCTCGGGGGAGAAGCATGCCACACGTTTTAACAAATACACCGTTTATGTTTTGAAAAGCAACGTTTATGAAACGCAACACTTTTTTAACGCAATGCTTATGAAACGCAACACTTTTGAAACGCACCGCTTATGAAACGCAACACTTTCGAAACGAACGCTTATGAAACGCAACACTTTTGAAATGCAACACTTATTAAACGCAACGCTTGTTTTAAATTACTATACGGCGCAACACAACGCTAAGTCCCGGGGGAAACCATGAATGTGCGGGGCACAACGGGGGAAATGTAGATAGATCTATTGGGCTTGACGAACCCCACCCGACGGCTGGGAGCCGGGCGGGTGCATATTGTCTCTATTTTTGGCAACTCAAACACGGGCGACAACACATGCAATGCTTGTCAGTAATGGTTTCGGCAACACATTCGTAGTAGTAAGGAAACGCTTGTTATTTACTTAAGGTTTTGCATACTTGGTACTTTTGAGATGAAACTCTTTACGGTTGAAACGCTTTGTGAACTTAAAACTTGTGAACTCACAAGGATTATATGTTGACGTCTTTTTGGCATGTTTTCTCAGGTCGCTAAGGTAGCAGCATTGAGTTTAGGTGCACGGAGTCTCACGACGTCTAGGAATCATAAGCATGTTTTGTTAAACATTTCAGACTTTGAGTTTTACTTTTGAGTTGTAATAATACAGTTTGCTTCCGCTGTGCTAGAACAGTTTTGAAACCCAATGGCAGTTTACGTTGTTTTCATATCATATAGTGTCGTTTATTGTGACCGTTGACTTGGATTCTGGTTTGTCACGTGCCTCGCGGTAAAACTCCGCAAGTGGAAATTTGAGGGTGTGACAAATTGGTATCAGAGCCAATGGTTATAGTGAACTAGGACTGCATGTAAAGTCTAGTCTATAGCCGAGTATCACACACGTTAGACGGTCACACATAGTTACGAGTCGTGTCATTTGGTAAACATACTAACCTTGTCGGGGTGTCGGTGTCCTCATCACACAGTATCACATTATCTATCTTTTGTTATTCCTACCTTGGTTCTATCTTCTTAATCGGGTTTGAAGATGAAGGGGCTTATCGCTTATACTTGGCAGTAGTGTACATTGGGGTGGCTTCGGCACAGTTTTGAGATTTTTCCGGGATTTGGATATCTCCCCTCTATGCTCTAATGTACATACTTGCCTACACACACACACACACACTATCATGCACTAGTACTTGTCATAGTACACTTCTGGGTGACTGTTCACTTTGGGATCCTCGTGCGATAACAGTTTCTTCTAGGAATGTAGGTGTCGGGTGATTGGAAGTTCTAGCTAGGAGCACGCCTAGAGGACCATGTAGAGCGATTTGTTATTTCGGGTGCACACGAAATCATAAATTGAAATGCATGAAAATCTTGGTGGACTTCGTGTTCGGACTAATGGTCATGCTGAAACCACCATCTGAATTCGTTTGGTTACTTGTAGCTCGATCTGTTAGTGGTATTGAGTGTCTCGTCTCATGTTTGGCGGAACATGTCTGGTTGCGCTGGTGGACGTGTTGGTGGACGCCGTGGTGGCGGCGGGGGTCGCAATGGCGGTGGATGAGGTGGTGGGAACATCACCATGACTCAGGCGGAGTTGGAGAACATGTTGCAGTAGCAGTTGAACTTTGCGTTGGCTGCTTTCCAGGCTGCTCAGCAGACCCTGGGAAATACTAATCAGGTGCAGTCTGGGTGCACCTACAAGAAGTTCATGGACTGTAAGCCCCATTATTTCAATGGGACTGAAGGGGCAGTGGGACCACTTCGGTGGTTGGAGAAGATCGAATCGGTGTTTGCTATGTGTAACTGTCCCGACACTGATCATGTCAAGTATGCTTCTGCTACACTGGAGGGACATGCGTTGACCTGGTGGAACTCCACCACTGCGAACCTTGGTCTGGGTGAGGCCAATGCTATGCCGTGGTCCGAGTTTGTTCAGATGTTGAGGGTGGAGTATTGCCCAAGAGACGAGATTATGAAGTTGGAGCATGATTTCTGGAATCTGAAGATGGTTGGGTCGGAGATCGAGGAGTTTACTGCTAGGCACAACGAGTTGGCTGTGATGTGCCCCGGTTTGGCTACACCAGAGTACCGGAGGATTGAGCACTACGTTGCTGGGTTGGTGCTGGAGATTGCGGGGCTTGTTGCTGCCGCTGATCACACTACTATGTTGGCCACTGTTCGGGCAGCTCACAAGCTGACCAACATGAAGGTTGCTGAGGGCGTTCTACCTCCGAGGGGTGCTGCTGTGAAAGCCCCTGCGGACAACAAGAGGAAGTGAGAGAGTGCTGGGAAGAACATTGGGTCCTCTCAACAGCAGGTTAAGAGGCAGGACGTTGTGGGAGCGTCACCTGAACAGAAGACTGGAGGTTATGTCGGTAAGAACCCGAAGTGTAACACGTGTGGGTATCATCATGTTGGGGGTTGTGATGAGTTTCGATGTAATCGTTGTCAGTGAGTCGGTCACTTGGCTCAAAACGGTCGAACGTAGAACCATAGGGTCGAATGTGGGTGTCTGGGGGTCGAATGTGGGTGCCTGGGGTCGAATCTGGGTATCCGGGGGTGAATTAACACGTGTTAGGATTGAATTAACATACGTTAAGGTCAAATAAACATATGCTAGGGTCAAATAAACATGTGTTAGGTCAATTGAACTTGTGAATAGGTTGAATGAACATCATGAGGGTTGAATCAAGGGTCCATGGGTCGAACCAGAAACCCTTGGGGGCGAACCAAACACAGGAAACTCCCGATTCGACCTTACGACGTCGTATATGCGATTTTTTATGCAAACTAAGTGTTTTATGCTTGAAACTTATGTGTTAACCTTATGTGCATGACTAATTGATGTAATGGGTCACCAACGGGATGTCGGGTCTGTCTGGTAAGTCCGGTTAATACACTTATTCGAACTCATTGATAGGTTGTCATTAGTTGGGATTATCATACACGTGTTGGATTTCTAATTATCAGAAGATGCACTCTAAGGTGAGTTTCACGGCCCCTCATTTATACACTTTTTCTCGGGGGAAAAGCATGCCACACATTTTAACAAATACACCGTTTATGTTTTGAAACGCAACGTTTATGAAACGTAACACGTTTTGAAACGCAACGCTTATGAAACACAAAACTTTTGAAATGCAACGCTTATGAACCGCAACACTTTTGAAACGCAACGCTTATGAAACGCAACACTTTCGAAACGCAACGCTTATGAAACGCAACACTTTCGAAACGCAACGCTTATGAAACGCAACACTTTTGAAACGCAACACTTATGAAACACAACGCTTGTTTTAAATTACTATACGACGCAACGCAACGCTAAGTCCCGGGGGAAACCATGAATGTGCGGGGCATAATGGGGGAAATGTGGATAGATCTATTGGGCTTGACAAACCCCACTCGACGGCTGGGAGCCGGGCGGGTGCATATTGTCTCTATTTTCGGCTACTCAAACACGGGCGACAACACATGCAACGCTTGTCAGTAATGGTTTCGGCAACACAGTCGTAGTAGTAAGGAAACGCTTGTTATTTACATAAGGTTTTGCATACTTGGTACTTTTGAGATGAAACTCTTTACGCTTGAAATGCTTTGTGAACTTAAAACCTGTGAACTCACCAGCATTATATGTTGACGTCTTTTTGGCATGTTTTCTCTGGTCGCTAAGGTAGCAGCATTGAGTTTAGGCGCACGGAGTCTCACGGCGTCTAGGAATCATAAGCATGATTTGTTAAACATTTTAGACTTTGAGTTTTACTTTTGAGTTGTAATAATACATTTTGCTTCCGCTGTGCTAGAACGGTTTTGAAACCCAATGGCAGTTTACGTTGTTTTCATATCATATAGTGTCGTTTATTGTGACCGTTGACTTGGATCCTGGTTTGTCACGCGCCTCGCGGTAAAACTCCGCAAGTGGAAATTTGAGGGTGTGACATATATATTGCATTCTAGATGGGCAAGAATGTAATTTAACTTCATTATAGAAGGACATCATTGTAATTTACATCAAATCATTAATACATTATTTAATATAAACTTCTAATTAATTAATACTTTATTTAATAAACTTATAATTATAATTAAATGAACTAAATGTATTTTCTCTAACAATAATTTTTTTACTTATAAATAAAAAAATAAGGTAGAGATACATATATAATTAGAACAAAACAAAATTAAAGAAATTTATAAAAACAAAATAAGTAATAGTATTATGTTATTATATATAACTAAGGGGCAAATAAATAGACTTAAAATTATCTATTTCTAAATATCATACCGTTGACATGACACATAAAGTTGAAAATATTATATTCTTTAAATTAAAATAACATTATTAATTATATGTAATAAGAGTAAGTTATTTAACATTTTATCAAATGCATTATATAAAAAAATACCCTTGCATAGAATATAATTTGAAAGTACGTGAGAAAATGAGTTCGTTGCAATTATTACTGGATATTCATATTGGTTCAAGTTCTCTATTCGTGCTTGAATATATGATTATATTGAGACTAAATGGATATTGAAGTGTTTTTTAAGAAACTTATATTTCAACATCTTTGACAACAATATTGAAGTGTTTTTTTTAAGAAACTTATATTTCAACATCTTTGACAACAAAATAGATTAAAAAAAGGCTCAAAAAGTGTCCATTACATTAAATTAATGTAGAGATAACCCTTTTTTTTCGAAAACCAGTTTGGGTTCTTTAAAGTTCTGTGGCCAAATTGACAGGGGCTAGAAACCACGATGTGCCAAAAATAAACCAAACCTCCTAGAATCGATTGGCGTTGGGGAAAACTAAAGAATATATATATATATATATATATATATATATATATATATATCTTTGCAATATTTTAGTTTTAGGTTTTTTTATTAATGTTAATATTACTATTTCGTCTACATTTCCATTTAACTTTCATTTAAAATTGGTTTGTCCCGCTGCGTAGCGCGGGATCACTTCTAGTATATATATAGGGTGAGGTTAGGATACAAAGGATGTGTTTTGTAAGAAGTGTGAGAAATAAAAATGACCATTGGATCAACTTGATGGATGGATGAGATTAAAGAAGTGGCACTTTTGTAAATTGTGTTATAAATTCATTATTAAAATGGGACTTGTGAGGGTATAATCGTCAAGACACAATAAAAAGCAATTAACTATCTCCTTAATTTAAGGAGCCTTCCATCCATATCTCTTTCTCCCTTCTTTTTACGATTATATATCCTCTATCTCTCTCTCTTCTCTCTCTCTCACGGTTGATATCTTCTTGCAAGTTTGCATCTTAGAAAGCCACCTTTAACATTTGAATCTGACGTGGTGACGTCTATGTGTTTTTTTTTGGAAGAAATATATTCTAATGTGGTGGCATTATTATAACTACATCGGGAGTCATGCACTAATTTGAATATGATGAAGGTGATGCAGCAGGATAACCCCATTGAGTCTATAAAATTGATTTGAATACTTGGTGGAAAAATGGCCTTGATCCCCTTATTGTTAGAAAGATCTCTACACACAATATTCACGACCAAAATCACCAGCCCAAAAATCAAAGGTTTATGATAATGTGTTCTATATGAGTTTAAAATACAATGGGTTTAGATGGGTAGTTTACATAAGCTTAAAACACAATGGGTTCAGATGAAAATGTTATAACACAATGGTTTGATAAAAACACAATAAATCCAGATGAGTAATTAACATGAGTTTAAAACACATTGGGTTTAGATGGGTAGTTTACATGAGCTTAAAACACAATGGGTTCATATGCAATTTTATAACACATGGGTTTTATGTTTAACCAGCAGTGTTAAAACACAATGGGTTTTATGTTCATCACATCTAAAACACAAAACCACTTATTTTTTAGAAAAATCGTAAAACACAATTCTATGATCGTTTATGGATTTGGATAAAATCCTGAAAATATTTCAAGTATTTAATATTGATTTAACTTTTCATAATCTTGATCAAGAATGCAATTACCTTATTGCCCTTATGATTAAAATATACTAGTGCCACATGTCAACCGACCACGCCTTCTTACCCTTCTCACAAAAAGAGGCCTTTGTACCCGAACCTCTATATATATATATATATATATAGTGGAGTTCAAATGAAAATAAAATAACTTGAAAGAAAAAAAAAAGAACAAATACTAACCAATAGAAATCTTTCATATATTAATTGTATTTAGTGTTAAATAAATTATTTATTTTTTTGTATCCCCCCAAACTAGTTCACTGAGTGAAACTCATAATTAATTTTTAAGTTATAAACTTTTAAAGCAAACCTAATTAAAGTGAAGGAGAATTTCGATATGTGTAGGATGTGCGTAGGATGAACTTTAATATGTGTAGGATAAGCATATGATAATATCGATATGTGTAGGATAAAGATGTGATAAATTTTCGATACATGTAGGATGAATTTTGATATGTGTAGGATAAATTTGGATAATGTGTAGGATAAAGTGTTAATTACTAATTAATTAAAGAGATAATAATTAATGTAAGAAGAGTCAAAGTATTTAATGTTTATTTGTGACACCCGGCATGTTCGGCTTAAACATATTAGTAACATCTAAGTCTACCTTAGCGAGAAACGTTTATAAACAAACTTAACTGGGTTAGTTGAGTCGGGTCAAGTTAGGATTGTCCAGGGTACAATGATCTGGAGGATCATTGGGAGTCGTTTTGGTAATACACTAGTACCGGGTTCCGTTGTTGGTGACATTACATGAACTAATTAAGTATATGTGTAGATTATGGGTCGTTTGGTGGATTATATTCATAGATGTGTTTAAATGATGTGTAAATGATTATCTGTGCTTAAATGTGTTAAATATAGACTAAGGATACATGCTTATGTGTTAAGATGTGTTAGAATGCGTTAAACACGACAAACTGGAAAACTAGTTAAAAAGGGGTCTTGGTTCGACCACTTCGAGTGGTCGAAGGAGAAGTAATTGTCTGGTTCGACCCTTGTAAATGGGCGAACCAGGGAAGTGGAATTTAAGGAATTCCCTTCGACCAGACAGGGCTCATTCGACCCTGTGAAAGGGTCGAAGGAGACCACCTTCGACCATTGAAATGGTGCGAAGGAGGATTAGTATAAATACCAACCTTTGTCATTTTTCATCATTTCACAAACCCTAACCGTCCCAAAACGATCTAAAACACTAAGGAATGAGTTTTTGCTCTTCTTTTTCATAATCTAACCTATCTACAACATCTAAACAAGAATCCAAGGTGTGTTCATAATCCTAAACCTTTTTAAAAGCATTTTAATTCGTTTTCATCTAACCCTAATTGTCCGGATCTGTTCTAAGGGTGTTTTCATGATTTAAAACCTTTTAATTATCTTTCTAAATCAAAACATGATCGTTTAACATAGGTTTTCATGATGAATAACATATGTAAATTGTGTATTATGTGGTGTTATGTGTTGTTCAATGATTTGCTGATATATCTATGATAGAAACATGATATAGGATTGTTATTAATGTTGGAATATTGTTGTCTAGGGTTAGGATTGGATATGATGATATTTGGGGGTTTTATTGGATTAAAACTTGATGTATGAATATTTATGATCAATAGAATGGATAACAAAGATCGGATAATCGATAAACTGAGTGTTTTAAGCTAAGTATGAATCGATTTCAAAAGTTTCCAAATTGGGTAAATTATTCATGCATGAAAGTGATGTTTCCATAATCTTTACCATTTTGGGAAAGGGCTGAAACGGACGTATTATCGGGGGAAATCGTTGGGGTTTTGTAGGGATAAGTTATCCATGCTTGACTGCTGTGTTTGATAATGTTTCGAGTCATTTTGAATGTGTTTGAAGCGTTTTGTAACGACCCGAAAATTAACGAGTCATTACGGATTGGTAATCATGACATGTATTATTAATTACCAATTTATTTAATTCTAACAATTCTTTTTACTCAAGAAAACACTTTCTTTATTTATTTCACATTGGGCCAAGCCCATACAAAACATACAACTGGGCCGAGCCCATTTAACATTGTTACCAACCGGGCCAAGCCCGTTACATTCACCTTGCCATGTTCCGAGTTTTTAAACCATTGGGCCGAAGCCCATTAAGACCAAACCACAAACTTTAGACATCACCATTTATTACACACTTGGGCCGAAGCCCGTTTATTTAATAGGCCGGCCCAAAAGCCGGTTCTTTAACTACTCTTATTAACTTGGACTTGCATATTATCGAGCTCGGGTTCCCCATTATCTAATCAACCTGAAATGCATGTTAAAAATACGTTAGCCACAAAGCTAATGAGTGATGCCAGATTTAGACTCGTTTATAATAACAACAATTCTCATATGGTTCGGTCATTCTAAGGTGGAACATATTTAACGATGGAGCACCATACAAATGCTTAATGTGGTTCCAAACCTCTACTTGGTTTAGAAAAATACATCCCAGTGATACCGAATGGATCCATTCTACATGATTTCTATTCGACCGATTCTATTAACTCTTTCATGATCATGAACCAATATTTTATCAAATCACACGGAAAAACTAACATGCATTCACCCCGAAATCATTTAAACATATGGGGTACATGCACTCACGTTGGTTATTTCCGAGTCTATGTTTTCACTAGAAGCGAGATTTCTATGTTTCACGAGTTCATGTTACAACACAAATCAAGTTATTGTACACATATATATAAATAATTATACGTATAGCTGGCCGTTACAACTTAGGCGTAAGATCTAAACTAAAAGCTGGCCATTACAGCTTGGCACACGACCCTAAGGGACTCTAGACTCAACTTACTCAAAGAACAACTCGATCCACGCTTGCTTGGTTATGTAATATATGAGCCGATTGTTTTTAGGTTTGGTTAGGTTGGGTTTTCTTTGGAATAGAAGGTATATTAGGCTTAAAGAAGCAAGTTTAGATGGTTAATAAGATGGGTTGAAGGGGTGTTCATGATTGCCGATTGGTGTAGATCTTCAAGGGGTGGTTTGCATGTTAGGGAGAGAGTGGTTTTGTAAGCTTTGGGAGAGTGGTTTAAACCCTTATAAAAGTGGCCGATTGTTTTCTTTTATAACAAGATTCATTGCATGCAATTGATATGATGTAGTAGACTTCTAGGGTCATGAGGTGGAAGATTATAAAACTCTTGAGTGTTAGAGTAGTATTCAATTGAATGAGGTGTAAGATTCTTGACAAAGTGGTGGTTATTTGTTCCAAGGATGGGCCGAATATTAACATTAGGGTATTGGGCTTGACTCCTAGGCTTTACAAGTGGGCTTACATATAACAATGGTCCTTAATCATAGTAATTAATTATAGATTATCACCTCAAGTTATCGGCCCATACCTATCAATTATGGAAGCCCATTATAGGCCCAAAAGTTTAGTCGGGTTCTTAAAAGTATTCGGCCCATTATATCCATATCGGGTTCTTTATAAAAGCCCACTACTATATATCGGGCCCTAAACCTCATAGCCCACTTATAATAATTATCGGGCCTCATAAAGGATTATCGATAAGCCCACTTTTTCTATTGGGCTTCTAAAATCTCTGGCCCACTTAAACTAAGTTATTGGGCCCATAGGTGGCCCAATCACTATTTTAATTAATTATTATTAATTAATCTAATTGTCGTTAATTATGACATCATAAATTTCTGGATGTTACACTCTCCCCCCCTTAGGAAATTTCATCCCCGAAATTTTTAATTATAATACCTGATTCTCAAATAGGTGGGGGTATTTAGCTTTCATCACGTCTTCTCTTTCGAAAGTAATTTCAGGTCCCAATCTAGCATTCCATTTGACTTGTACAATTGGAATTTTTCCTCTTCTCATTTTTCTTTCTTGTCGAGCCATAATCTCTATTGGTTCCTCAGTAAAATGGAGTTGAGGACTAACTTTCACATTATCTAATGGAATGATAGTTTGGGTTTCTATTATACATTTTCTTAGATTCGAGACGTGGAACACATCATGAATTTCACTCAACTCGGGAGGTAGTTCTAAACGATAGGCTACCGGTCCCACCTTATCTTTAATTCGATAAGGTCCTATGAAACGTGGATTTAGTTTACCTCTTCTTTGAAATCTTATCACTCCTTTCCAGGGTGACACTTTCAATAGGACATAATCTCCTATTTGAAATTCCAATGGTCGCCTTCGTTTATCCGCATAACTTTTTTGCCTGCTTCTCGCTTCTTCCAATCTTCTCTTGATTTGCACGATCTTGTCCGTTGTTTCTTGGATGATTTCTGGGCCCGTAAGTTGGTTTTCTCCGATTTCGTTCCAGCAGATCGGAGACCTACACCTTCTACCGTATAACGCCTCAAAGGGTGCAGCTTGAATGGAAGCGTGGTAACTATTGTTATAAGAAAATTCTATTAACGGCAGGTGTGTATCCCAACTCCCACTAAATTCCAGGACACATGCTCTCAGCATATCTTCTAGTGTCTGAATCGTTCTTTCACTTTGCCCATCTGTCTGAGGGTGATAGGCGGTGCTGAGCTTAATCTGGGAACCTAACGCTTATTGGAACGTTTTCCAAAATCGGGAAGTAAAATGACTATCCCTATCTGATATAATAGAAAGAGGTATCCCATGCCGGGACACAATTTCTTTTATATAGATTCTTGCCAATTTTTCTGTTCCAAAGGTTTCTTGTATTGGTAGGAAATGGGCAGACTTGGTTAATCTATCTACGATAACCCAGATGGTATCATTACCACTTTGGGTTCTTGGTAATTTGGTTACAAAGTCCATAGTGACTTGATCCCATTTCCAAACTGGAATCTCTGGTTGGATCAATAACCCACTGGGTTTTTGGTGTTCTGCTTTCACTTTCGAGCAAGTAACACACTGAGCTATAAATTCTCCCATACTCTTTTTCATACCAGGCCACCAGAAGTTTTTCCTCAAATCTTTATACATCTTATGGTTTCCTGGGTGAATGGAATACTTAGAGTTATGGATTTCTCTCAAAACTATCCCTTTTTGTTCACCATATCTGGGTATCCAGATTCTTTGGTTGTACCGAAAGATTCCATCCGTTCCTTCCCCCAATCTTGCTTCTTCTCCATTCAAAAGTTCTCCACTTAACTGGGTAGGTTCTAATGCTCTCCTTTGACATTCCCGGAGTTGGTTTAGAAATTCGTTAATCAAAGTGACCTTAAATGCTCTATCTCTTAGAGGTCTTTCTTTTCGACTCAAGGCATCTGCTACAATATTGGCCTTTCCCGGGTGATATTTAATATCACAGTCGTAATCACTTAGAACTTCTATCCATCTCCTCTGACGCATGTTTAGAAGCTTTTGATCAAAATATGTTGGAGACCCTTATGGTCAGTGTAGACGGTACACTTGGTTCCATATAAATAGTGTCTCCAAATTTTTAAAGCAAATATAATAGCTCCTAACTCTAAATCATGCATAACATAGTTCTGTTCATGTCTTTTCAACTGTCGAGAAGCGTATGCTATAACCTGATCTTCCTGCATTAATACACATCCTAATCCCTGTTGAGATGCGTCACAATACACAGTGAAAGCTTTTCCTTCTATTGGTAATGTCAACACTGGGGCTTTACATAATCTTTCCTTAAGTTCTTGAAAGGCTTTTTCTTGTTTTTCTTTCCACTCATACTTAGAATTTTTCCTGGTCAAAGTGGTGAGTGGTAGGGCTAATCTAGCAAAGTTTTCTATAAATCGCCTATAGTATCCAGCTAGCCCTAAAAATTGTCGGATTTCACTTGGGTTTTTTAGGAGCTTCCCACATCTGTATTGCTTCTATCTTGGTTGGGTCTACTTGGATTCCTTGATTGTTGATCACATGTCCTAAAAACTTAATTTCTCTTACCCAAAATTCACATTTTGAAAACTTGGCATACAGTTTTTCGTTTCTTAAAGTTTCTAGGATTTCTCTTAGATGCTTTTCATGCTCACCTTCGGTTTTTGAGTAAATCAGAATATCATCTAAAAATACAATCACACACTTATCCAAATAAGGTCGACAAATCCTATTCATTAAATCCATAAAAACGGCAGGAGCATTGGTTAAACCAAATGGCATAACTAGGAATTCATAGTGTCCATACCTAGTTCTGAAAGCGGTTTTTGGAACATCCTCATCTCTTATCTTCAATTGATGATACCCAGACCTAAGATCGATTTTTGAAAAATATTTCGCTCTGTTTAATTGATCAAAAAGGTCATCTATTCTAGGTAACGGGTACCTATTTTTGTTTGTCAACTTATTTAATTCCCTGTAATCTATACACATCCTCATAGAACCATCTTTCTTTTTGACAAACAGCACTGGTGCTCCCCAAGGGGAGGTGCTTGGCCTTATAAAACCTCTTTCTATCAATTCTTCTAACTGGTTCGTGAGTTCTTTCATTTCTGTGGTGGCTAACCTATATGGGGCTCTAGCAACGGGTGCGGCTCCAGGAACTAGGTTAATTTCAAATTCCACCTGTCGGGATGGTGGTAAACCTGGGAGTTCGTTTGGAAATACATCTTTGTATTCCGATACTACCTTAATTTCATTAATCTCTGCTTCTTTTTCCTCATTTCCTAAATTCACATGGATTAAGAAAAGTTGATGTCCCTTTCTTAAATACTTCATCATTTTTGCACTAGAGATTAAACTTAAGGTACCCTTTGGTATTTCTCCGTGAATTACCAAGGTTTCTTGGTTGGTTAAGGGAATTCTTACAAGTTTTGCCTTACAGACTATCTCTTCTTGATTTGTAGCTAACCAATCCATCCCTATAATCACATCAAATTCTCCTAGACTCATAGGTATTAAATTTATTTTAAACTCTTGTTCCTCCATGATTAAAATCAGATTTTTTAAAAACTTCATTAGCTTGCAAAATCTTACCATCAGCTATCTCTATTTCATAGGTTTGTGTCATAGGTTCGGGAAGGACATTTATCTTTTCGACTAACCTTCTAGAGATAAAGCTAAGGTTTGCACCTGTATCGAACAAAACATAAACAGGTAATTGATTGATATAGAACATACCCGTGACTAGATCAGGTTCGTCACGTGCTTCTGCTGCATTGATTACAAACGCTCTTCCCCTTGCTTGGTCTCCCTTGGGTTGACTTTTGAGTTTTGGGCATTCGTTCTTGTAATGCCCCGGTTCCTTGCACTCATAACAGACTCGAGGACGGTCTGGATTGTATCGACATTCTGCAGTGGGGTGTCCTACCTTCTTGCATTTTTGACAATGGGATCCCCTACACTCACCAAAATGGTACCGACCACAAGTATTACATTTCTGCTTGCACTCCCTAGTATGATAGTACTTACACGTGGAACAATAGGGATTATTTCCTCGGTAGGGTCTTTTCCCAGGATTTCCCTGTTCCTTAGGGTTTTCTTGGCTCTTTCCTGAGGTATTATAATTTGTAGACCTAAAGATTTCATTCCATCCCCTTTTACTGCCTACCGACACTTTATCCCTTTCCCTGTGTCTGACTATATCATCTGTCAAGCTTAAAGCTAATTCACAAGCAGTATCATACCTGGTCGGTTTAGCTCCCCTAACTATTCCTTGAATTTGAGGGATTAATCCCCAAATAAACCTCCTAATTCTTTTTGGTTCAGGGGTAACCTGGTGGGGTACTAATCGAGCAAGTTGATTAAAACGGTTTATGTAGCCTACACAGTCTAAACTCCTCATTTCGAGTCCTAGAAATTCCATTTCAATATTTTTGATTTCGTTCATAGGACAGTATTTTTCGGTCATGAGGGTTCGGAATTCTATCCAAGTCATAGTGGCTACTACTTCTCTACCTCTTACTTGTCGAATCATATTCCACCAGTTTAACGCCTCAGCTCGTAAAGAGTGAGTAGCAAACTTCACCTGATCTCTAGGGGCACAATTGCTTATTTCTAAGATAGCCTCCATTTCTTCTAGCCAACGGGTGGCTCCGGCAGCTCCCATGCTACCGTCAAAAGATTCTGGCTTACAAGCCATAAAGGTTTTGTAATCACAGCATCGAGGCCTTGACTGTTCATCCTCGACATTTACTACAACGTTTTCCGGGTTTTTCTCTAAAGTTCTTGAACCGGGTGACTTTTCTATCATACTTATGAGGGTAGGAATTGAGTCTTGCAAACTTTCTAGAACTAACTTTCTCATTTTCTCTTCTAGTTCACTAGTTTCCGGGGTTACCGGGGTTTCTTCGGTCAAGGGTTCCTCGGCCGTGGGTTGTTTGGACGAAGAAGCGTTATTTCTTTTTGGGGTCACCGGTTCTTTTTCTTTGCCTCTCTCAGATCTTCGCGGCATTTTCTATAATAATACATTTTACTTAGATTAGTATTATTATTATAATAAATTGCTACTATTTATTAGATCGAATCTTTTATAATTATTGCCTATTACTTCATATATATATTTAGTTCATCACTTTATCGTCAAAATTTTTATAGTCATGTTCCATAATATTTCATGATTTTTACACCAATCTTATAGTTAATTTAGTACACAATTTTTACATCCAAATATAACTATTTCATACCAAAACTTTTGGATGTTACATGTTATCATACCAATCACCATATCATACAAACATACTACCATCACAACCACGTATTTAAATTACCATACATACTACTACCACAAAGACTTAAGTTAACACATTCACACATACACGCCTAACCCATTTATTCAATCCCCGCCACTTCTCTTGCCCCACCCCTACCTTACCACCCTTCGACCCCTTCTAAGGAAGTGGATACTTCGACTCGTCGATCAATTGTCGGGATTGATATCCGAATCGTTTGATCAACCTCCTTAAATCCTCCGCCGTGTTTAGTGCTTGGTCTCTTTGCGTTTTCATACGATAATAATTTTCCACAAGCTCTAAATAGTCTTTCCTTGGCACGAATTCGTTGGGTGGAAATGGAATATTATTATGGTTAAACATGACGACTTCATAATAGGGGTCTACCACGGGTGTAGGTTGAGCCATTGGATATGGGGACGCCAGATATGGGCCTAGTTGGGCCGTGGGATATGGACCCACAAATGGCGAGAGATATGGGCTCAAATTACTCGACCCTTCCATAGATAAATTACTCGATGCACTTGTAAAGTCTTGAAATGGCGAGTTCGAGTAGTAGTAAGGAGATGGCCCGTAAAATGGCATCTCGGGTATAAATGGATTGGGTTCGGAGTTGGTGAGGATAGGCTCGGGGAGAGGACCGATTACGCCTACCTCTCCTAGATTTAGCTCCACCCCATTGTTTCCCCATGTTAAACCCGGGATCTCATTTACGAGCGCTTCTATGTCGACGAAGCGTAAATTTTCGTTGTCTTCCACTACTTCTTCACTTCTTATTTCTCCCTCCTCGTACTCCATTGGGGCCTTTCCCCGGGCATCTTGTCCTTCTTGATTTCGTTCTTCCCCACGAGTCATTCTATTACAAATAATTATCACAACAAATATTATCAAGTTAGTTCTATAAACTCCCCACTATACCCGAACCCGAGCTCTGATACCAACCTGTAACGACCCGAAAATTAACGAGTCATTACGGATTGGTAATCATGACACGTATTATTAATTACCAATTTATTTAATTCTAACAATTCTTTTTACTCAAGAAAACACTTTCTTTATTTATTTCACATTGGGCCAAGCCCATACAAAACATACAACTGGGCTGAGCCCATTTAACATTGTTACCAACCGGGCCAAGCCCGTTACATTCACCTTGCCATGTTCCGAGTTTTTAAACCATTGGGCCGAAGCCCATTAAGACCAAACCACAAACTTTAGACATCACCATTTATTACACACTTGGGCCGAAGCCCGTTTATTTAATAGGCCGGCCCAAAAGCCGGTTCTTTAACTACTCTTATTAACTTGGACTTGCATATTATCGAGCTCGGGTTCCCCATTATCTAATCAACCTGAAATGCATGTTGAAAATACGTTAGCCACAAAGCTAGTGAGTGATGCCAGATTTAGACTCGTTTATAATAACAACAATTCTCATATGGTTCGGTCATTCTAAGGTGGAACATATTTAACGATGGAGCACCATACAAATGCTTAATGTGGTTCCAAACCTCTACTTGGTTTAGAAAAATACATCCCAGTGATACCGAATGGATCCATTCTACGTGATTTCTATTCGACCGATTCTATTAACTCTTTCATGATCATGAACCAATATTTTATCAAATCACACGTAAAAACTAACATGCATTCACCCCGAAATCATTTAAACATATGGGGTACATGCACTCACGTTGGTTATTTCCGAGTCTATGTTTTCACTAGAAGCGAGATTTCTATGTTTCACGAGTTCCTGTTACAACACAAATCAAGTTATTGTACACATATATATAAATAATTATACGTATAGCTGGCCGTTACAGCTTAGGCGTAAGATCTAAACTAAAAGCTGGCCATTACAGCTTGGCACACGACCCTAAGGGACTCTAGACTCAACTTACTCCAAGAACAACTCGATCCACGCTTGCTTGGTTATGTAATATATGAGCCGATTGTTTTTAGGTTTGGTTAGGTTGGGTTTTCTTTGGAATAGAAGGTATATTAGGCTTAAAGAAGCAAGTTTAGATGGTTAATAAGATGGGTTGAAGGGGTGTTCATGATTTCCGATTGGTGTAGAGATTCAAGGGGTGGTTTGCATGTTAGGGAGAGAGTGGTTTTGTAAGCTTTGGGAGAGTGGTTTAAACCCTTATAAAAGTGGCCGATTGTTTTCTTTTATAACAAGATTCATTGCATGCAATTGATATGATGTAGTAGACTTCTAGGGTCATGAGGTGGAAGATTATAAAGCTCTTGAGTGTTAGAGTAGTATTCAATTGAATGAGGTGTAAGATTCTTGACAAAGTGGCGGTTATTTGTTCCAAGGATGGGCCGAATATTAACATTAGGGTATTGGGCTTGACTCCTAGGCTTTACAAGTGGGCTTACATATAACAATGGTCCTTAATCATAGTAATTAATTATAGATTATCACCTCAAGTTATCGGCCCATACCTATCAATTATGGAAGCCCATTATAGGCCCAAAAGTTTAGTCGGGTTCTTAAAAGTATTCGGCCCATTATATCCATATCGGGTTCTTTATAAAAGCCCACTACTATATATCGGGCCCTAAACCTCATAGCCCACTTATAATAATTATCGGGCCTCATAAAGGATTATCGATAAGCCCACTTTTTCTATTGGGCTTCTAAAATCTCTGGCCCACTTAAACTAAGTTATTGGGCCCATAGGTGGCCCAATCACTATTTTAATTAATTATTATTAATTAATCTAATTGTTGTTAATTATGACATCATAAATTTCCGGATGTTACACGTTTTTAGGAAAAATTGCACAACAGGGGCGAACCTGGCCTCCTTCGACCGATCGGAGGTGCGAAGGAGGAAGACCAAGGTCGAACCTGGGTTTTGTTGGGCGAATGAGGTAAAACGGGCGAAGGAGACATCGAACGGTCGAACGAAATGTAAAACGGGCGAAGGAGACTAAAGAGGTGCGAAGGAGACTTAAAACTGACTGGTTCGACCGTTCTGTTGCAGAAATGAGATTTTTGATACAAACTAAGTGTTTTATGCTTGAACCTTGTGTGTAATATATGTGTACTTGATTAGTTAGGGTAATGGGTCACCAACGGGATGTCGGGTCGGTCTAGTGTGTCGGTTAAACATTTAAACACGTTTTAAAACATACTTGGTTACGATCTGGACAATCGGGGACTAAATAACCTTATGGTTATTAGTCAGAACACTTATGTGAACATTTTGATAGATCTCCGGTAGAGGGATTATCAAGGGCTAAACATCTTTACTTGTAATTGAAGAACGCTATCTAAGGTGAGTTCACGGCCCCACATTTACTGCTTTAACTTTTGGGGGAGAAAACATGCGCTAAACTGTTTTGGTAACATATGTCATACTATGGTTTTAACTTTATATTGCTATACGATCTTTTGGAAGTCTCGGGGGAAACCATGAATGTGCGGGGATGCACAACGGGGGAAATGTGGATAGATCTATTGGGCGTGACCTGCCCCACTCGTCAGCTTGGAGGGCCGGGCGGGTGCATATTGTCTCGAACAGGAACATCATCATGCTGAACATACGGGCTGCTTAAACATGCTAAACATTGCTAAACGTGTCTAGTAATGGTTTCCAATCGTAGTAGTAATAAAACATACGCCTAGCTAGCGTACTTGGTAACATTGATATAGTATGGACATGGTAACATTTTGGTAACATATTGAACAAACCCGTGAACTCACCAGCATTATATGTTGACATCTTTTTGGCATGTTTTTCTCAGGTCGCTAAGGTAGCAATGAACGGAACTAGGCGCACGGGTCTGCATTGGCGTCTAGGCATAGTTGCACGTTTTGTAATAAAAGTATTTTGAACAACTTTTGAGATGATAGCATAGTTGATTAAATGCTACTGAACCGCTTCCGCTTATTAAATTAATGGTTATGTCTATTTACGTTTTTCATATAGAGTTGTTTATTGTGATCGTTGACTTGGATCCTGGTTTGCCATGCGCCTCGCGGTAAAACCCCGCAAGTGGATATTTGAGGGTGTGACAGATTGGTATCAGAGCCAATGGTTATAGTGAACTAGGACTGCATGTAGAGTCTGGTCTATAGCCGAGTCGCACACACTAGACGGTCACATACTTTGGGTCTATTGAGGGGATACGTACTAACGTTGTCGGAGTGTCCTTACATCATCATCATGCTTCTCCGTTACATCATCCGCTTTTACTTGGGTTCTTACCTACTCTTGTCTTCTTCTGGATTGGAGAAGGAGGGGTTGATTTGTTGGTTCTAGCACACACATGCCTTCTTACACTTGCACCTATCGTCACACGTTATTAGGCGACAATATTCGGTGACTGGGGTCTAGATTAGGGGTACATCTGGAGGACCATGTAGAGCAGTTTATCATTTCGGGTGCACACGAAATAATAAACTGGAATGCATGAAAATCCCGATGGATTTCGAGTTTGGATGTATAGTCCTGGATTTGTCCCTAGGTTAACTCTTGTAAATTTCTAGTGGTTGACACTGGAAGTGAATCTGAATCCCTCGATTTCTTGATTTGTTAGATCATGTCTGGTGCTCGCGGTGGTGGACGTCGTGGTGGCGGCGGTGGCCGTGCTGGCGGTGGTGGTCGTGCTGGAGGCGGTGGTCGTGGGAACATCAACATGACCCAGGCTGAACTGAACAACTTGCTACAACAGCAAGTGAACATGGCCATGGCTAATTTCCAGACTGGGACGAATGCCATGGGTGGTGAGTTGATTTTTGTCGACCTTGCCTCATTTTTGGGTTTCGTGTCCTTTCGTTTGTGTTTTATTCGTATACCGTGTTTCAGGTGTTGGCGCCAATCCACCCCCACCTCAGTGCTCTTATAAGAAGTTTAGGGACTGTCAGCCCCACAACTTCGCTGGAACTGAGGGAGCGATGGGACTGCTCCGATGGCTGGAGAAGGTGATCCGTGTTTGTTATGTGTAACTGTCCTGCTGGGGACCGGGTGAAGTATGCTACTGCGACATTTGAAGGGCCTGCATTGTCGTGGTGGAATGCTACTACTCAGAACGTGGGGTTGGGAGAGGCTATTGCTATGCCTTGGGCGGAGTTCGTGCAGCTGTTGAGAAGTGAGTACTGTCCGAGAGAGGAGATACAGAAGTTGGAGCATGAGGTCTGGAGTTACAAGATGGTTGGGTCTGAGATTGAGGAATATACTGTGAGGAGGAATGAGCTGGCGGTGTTGTGTCCTGATTTACACACACCCGAGTACAGGAGGATCGAGCACTATGTGTCTGGACTAGTGCCCGAGATTGCTGGGTTGGTGGCTGCTGGGAATCTTCCCACCATTGCTGAAGTTGTCCGATCAGCTCATCGGATGACTAACCTGAAGGTGGCAGAAGGCGTTTTGCCACCCAAGGGCGCTGCTGTGAAGGTTGCTAGGGGAACAAGAGAAAGTGGGATAGTGTGGGGAAGAGTGTGGTGCCAGCTCAGCCGACGAAGAAGTTTGATACATCTGGGTCTTCTTCTGGGCCGAAGATGGGTGGGTATGTTGGGAAGCATCCCAAGTGTAACAGGTGTGGTTTTCATCATTCTAGGGGTTGTGATAGGGCTCGTTGTCATCGGTGCCATCAGTTGGGGCACCATGCTAAGGATTGCAAGGTGGCACTCACCCCAACTCAGACTCCTGCGGCTACTCCTGCTCCTGCTGCTCAAAGGACTCAGGGGAGGCAGGGGTGTTATAACTGTGGTGACACGGGACATTTCAAGCGTGACTGTCCCAAACTGAAGCAGGGCGATAATGGGAGGGGCGGAAACGGTAACGGGAACAACGACGGCGGAGGCAGGACTGCATGTGCTTTCGTCATTGGATCTGCGGAGGCTAGGCAGGATCCAGACACAGTTACCGGTACGTTCCTTCTTAATGATCGCTATGTTTCTGTCTTGTTTGATTCTGGTGCCGATAAGAGTTTCGTATCTTTGGACGTTAGTCGATTGCTAGATATAGTACTCACACCTTTAGAGGCTAAGTACTTAATAGAATTGGCTGATGGTAAGAAAATCGAAGCGACACACACCCTTAGGGAATGTCGTTTGGAACTGTCGGGTTTGTCTTTCCCCATTGACCTTATGCCGGTACCCCTGGGTAGTTTTGATGTCGTGGTTGGTATGGATTGGTTATCGTTGTATCGCGCGGAGATCGTTTGTTTTGACAAGGTTATTCGGATCCCTCTCCCTGATGGAGAGATTCTTTCAGTTCGTGGCGAGAAAAGCGGTGCTCCGCTGAGTATCATTTCTAGCATGAAAGCCCGTAAGTATCTTCGGAAGGGCTGTTCGGCCATTCTGGCACTTGTTAACGTTTCTACTGATGATGAGAAGAAGATCGAGGATATTCCGGTGGTTCGTGACTTTTCTGATGTGTTTCCTGATGATTTACCTGGTCTTCCTCCCCATCGTCAGGTTGAGTTTGGTATTGATCTCACTCCGGGCGCAGCTCCTATTGCCCGAGCTCCGTATCGTCTTGCACCTCCCGAGATGCAAGAGTTGTCCAGCCAGTTACAGGAACTCTTGGAAAAGGGTTTCATTCGACTGAGTTCTTCCCCGTGGGGAGCTCCTATCTTGTTTGTGAAGAAGAAGGACGGAAGTCTTCACATGTGTATCGATTATCGTGAGCTGAACAAAGTGACCATCAAGAATCGTTATCCTCTTCCTCGCATTGATGATCTCTTTGACCAGCTTCAGGGCTCTAGCTACTATTCGAAGATTGATTTGCGGTCCGGTTATCACCAGTTGCGCGTCAGGGAAGCTGACATTCAGAAGACTGCTTTTCGCACTCGTTATGGCCATTTTGAGTTCTTAGTCATGCCTTTTGGTCTCACTAACGCACCGGCGGTGTTCATGGATTTGATGAACCACGTTTGTAAACCTTACCTTGATAAGTTCGTCATTGTGTTCATTGACGACATTCTGATTTATTCCAAGAACAAGGCGGATCATGAGGAACATCTGCGGTTGGTCTTGGAACTTTTGAGACAGGAGCAGTTGTATGCTAAGTTCTCAAAATGTGATTTTTGGTTACGTGAAGTTCAATTCCTAGGACATGTGGTGAATGAACTGGGAATTCATGTCGATCCGGCTAAGATCGAAGCTATTAAGGACTAGGAAGCACCAAAGACGCCATCTGAGGTGCGGCAATTCCTAGGTCTTGCGGGTTATTATCGTCGTTTCATTGAGGGATTTTTGAAGATCGCTCAACCCCTCACTACTCTTACCTAGAAGGACCGAAAGTTCGACTGGGATGAACCACAAGAACCAGCATTTCAGATGCTGAAGCTTAAACTTTGTTCTGCTCCTATCTTATACTTGCCGGAGGGTACCGATGATTTCGTTGTGTACTGTGATGCTTCTATTCGTGGTCTCGGTTGCGTGTTGATGCAGCGCGGGAAGGTTATTGCTTATGCTTCTCGCCAACTCAAAGTCCATGAGAAGAACTATACTACTCATGACTTGGAACTGGGTGCGGTAGTTTTTGCGTTGAAAATCTGGAGACATTACTTGTATGGTACCAAGTGTGAAGTATATACCGATCACAAGAGTCTTCAGCATATTTTTGACCAGAAGGTGTTGAACATGCGGCAGCGTCGCTGGGTTGAACTCCTGAACGATTATGATTGTGCTATCAAATACCATCCTGGCAAGGCGAACGTTGTGGCGGACGCCTTGAGCAGGAAGGAGTCTGCGAATCCTCGCCATGTTCGAGCCTTACAGCTCACCATTCAGTCGTCGTAGCCTGACCGAATCCGTTCTGCACAGTTGGAAGCCTTGAAGGAGGAAAACCTTAAGGCTGAAACTATGCACAGTGCTGACAAGCATCTTGAGCTCAGGACCGATGGCTTACACTATTTTGCGGGACATGTTTGGGTCCCATTGTTCGGGGGATTGCGCGAGCTTGTTTTGGATGAGGCTCACAAATCCCGGTATTCTATTCACCCTGGCTCCGATAAGATGTATCAGGATTTGAAGATACTTTATTGGTGGCCGAACATGAAAGCTGATATAGCTTCTTATGTCAGCAAATGTTTGACTTGTGCTAAAGTCAAGGTGGAGTATCAGAGGCCGTCTGGTCTCCTGCAACAACCAGAGGTTCCGGAATGGAAGTGGGAACGAATCACGATGGATTTTGTCACCAAGCTGCCAAGGTCGCCTAGTGGTTATGATATGATCTGGGTGATTGTTGACCGGCTGACGAAATCGGCACGTTTTATACCTATTAAGGAAACCGATGGACTCGAGCGGTTGGCTCGACTTTACCTTAAGGAGGTGGTTGCTCGGCACGGGGTGCCTGTTTCTATTATCTCTGATCGTGATTCTCGTTTCGCTTCGCGTTTCTGGAAGGCTCTGCACAAGGCTTTGGGTACTCAGTTGGATATGAGTACGGCTTACCATCCGCAAACTGATGGACAGAGTGAGCGGACGATTCAAACCTTGGAAGACATGCTTCGGGCATGTGTTATCGATTTTGGCAAAAGTTGGGAGATCCACCTGCCGTTAGTGGAGTTCTCCTACAACAACAGCTATCACTCTAGCATCAAGGCAGCTCCGTTCGAGGCTCTTTACGGACGGAAATGTCGATCACCACTTTGTTGGGCCGAGGTGGGCGAGAGCCAGCTCACTGGTCCGGAACTCGTGTACGAAACTTCGGAGAAAATCGTACAGATCCGTCAACGTTTGGCTGCTGCACGGGATCGTCCGAAGAGCTATGCCGATCGCCGTCGAAAACCTTTAGAGTTCCAGGTTTGGGACAAAGTACTTCTGAAAGTTTCACCATGGAAGGGCGTCATACGCTTTGGAAAGCGTGGCAAGCTTAACCCTCGTTATGTCAGACCATTCGCAATCCTGGATCGGATTGGACCGGTGGCATACAGATTTGACTTACCGGCGGAGCTCGGTAGTGTACACAACGTCTTCCATGTGTCTAACTTGAAGAAGTGTTTGGCTGATGAATCTCTCATTGTACCACTGGAAGAGATCAAGGTTGATGATCGTCTTCGCATTGTGGAGGAACCTGTCGAGATTCTCGACTACAAGATTCGTAGCCTTCGTCGGAGTAAAATCCGCATCGTTAAAGTCCATTGGAACTCGAACCGTGGACCGGAGTTCACGTGGGAACGGGAGGATCAGATGAAAGCTAAGTATCCTCATCTTTTTCCGAAGCGCGCGTTTGAGTCGAGGCATGTTACTGCTGAAGCGGAATGAATCTCGGGTCGAGATTCCTTTCAACATGGGGATGATGTGACATCCGGTAATTTCCGGTAATTTTCTTTTCGTTCTGTTCTTTTCGTTTCTTTCTTTTTGGGGCTTTGCGCAATTTTCGGGACGAAAATTCTTTCAACATGGGGATGATGTGACACCCGGCATGTTCGGCTTAAACATATTAGTAACATCTAAGTCTACCTTAGCGAGAAACGTTTATAAACAAACTCAACTGGGTTAGTTGAGTCGGGTCAAGTTAGGATTGTCCAGGGTACAATGATCTGGAGGATCATTGGGAGTCGTTTTGGTAATACACTAGTACCGGGTTCCGTTGTTGGTGACATTACATGAACTAATTAAGTATATGTGTAGATTATGGGTCGTTTGGTGGATTATATACATAGATGTGTTTAAATGATGTGTAAATGATTATCTGTGCTTAAATGTGTTAAATATAGACTAAGGATGCATGCTTATGTGTTAAGATGTGTTAGAATGCGTTAAACACGACAAACTGGAAAACTAGTTAAAAAGGGGTCTTGGTTCGACCACTTCGAGTGGTCGAAGGAGAAGTAATTGTCTGGTTCGACCCTTGTAAATGGGCGAACCAGGGAAGTGGAATTTAAGGAATTCCCTTCGACCAGACAGGGCTCATTCGACCCTGTGAAAGGGTCGAAGGAGACCACCTTCGACCATTGAAATGGTGCGAAGGAGGATTAGTATAAATACCAACCTTTGTCATTTTTCATCATTTCACAAACCCTAACCGTCCCAAAACGATCTAAAACACTAAGGAAGGAGTTTTTGCTCTTCTTTTTCATAATCTAACCTATCTACAACATCTAAACAAGAATCCAAGGAGTGTTCATAATCCTAAACCTTTTTAAAAGCATTTTAATTCGTTTTCATCTAACCCTAATTGTCCGGATCTGTTCTAAGGGTGTTTTCATGATTAAAAACCTTTTAATCATCTTTCTAAATCAAAACATGATCGTTTAACATAGGTTTTCATGATGAATAACATATGTAAATTGTGTATTATGTGGTGTTATGTGTTGTTCAATGATTTGCTGATATATCTATGATAGAAACATGATATAGGATTGTTATTAATGTTGGAATATTGTTGTCTAGGGTTAGGATTGGATATGATGATATTTGGGGGTTTTATTAGATTAAAACTTGATGTTTGAATATTTATGATCAATAGAATGGATAAGAAAGATCGGATAATCGATAAACTGAGTGTTTTAAGCTAAGTATGAATCGATTTCAAAAGTTTCCAAATTGGGTAAATTATTCATGCATGAAAGTGATGTTTCCATAATCTTTACCATTTTGGGAAAGGGCTGAAACGGACGTATTATCGTGGGAAATCGGTGGGGTTTTGTAGGGATAAGTTATCCATGCTTGACTGCTGTGTTTGATGATGTTTCGAGTCATTTTGAATGTGTTTGAAGCGTTTTTAGGAAAAATTGCACAACAGGGGCGAACCTGGCCTCCTTCGACCGATCGAAGGTGCGAAAGAGGAAGACCAGGGTCGAACCTGGGTTTTGTTGGGCGAATGAGGTAAAACGGGCGAAGGAGACATCGAACGGTCGAACGAAATGTAAAACGGGCGAAGGAGACTAAAGAGGTGCGAAGGAGACTTAAAACTGACTGGTTCGACCGTTCTGATGCAAAAATGAAATTTTTGATACAAACTAAGTGTTTTATGCTTGAACCTTGTGTGTAATCTATGTGTACTTGATTAGTTAGGGTAATGGGTCACCAACGGGATGTTGGGTCGGTCTAGTGTGTCGGTTAAACATTTAAACACGTTTTAAAACATACTTGGTTACGATCTGGACAATCGGGGACTAGATAACCTTATGGTTATTAGTCAGAACACTTATGTTAACATTTTGATAGATCTCCGGTAGAGGGATTATCAAGGGCTAAACATCTTTACTTGTAATTGAAGAACGCTATCTAAGGTGAGTTCACGGCCCCACTTTTACTGCTTTAACTTTTGGGGGAGAAAACATGCGCTAAACTGTTTTGGTAACATATGTCATACTATGGTTTTAACTTTATATTGCTATACGATCTTTTGGAAGTCCCGGGGGAAACCATGAATGTGCGGGGATGCACAACGGGGGAAATGTGGATAGATCTATTGGGCGTGACCTGCCCCACTCGTCGGCTTGGAGGGCCGGGCGGGTGCATATTGTCTCGAACAGGAACATCATCATGCTGAACATACGGGCTGCTTAAACATGCTAAACATTGCTAAACGTGTCTAGTAATGGTTTCCAATCGTAGTAGTAATAAAACATACGCCTAGCTAGCGTACTTGGTAACATTGATATAGTATGGACATGGTAACATTTTGGTAACATATTGAACAAACCTGTGAACTCACCAGCATTATATGTTGACATCTTTTTGGCATGTTTTTCTCAGGTCGCTAAGGTAGCAATGAACGGAA
The DNA here is from genome assembly GCA_028751855.1 of Ambrosia trifida. Classification (NCBI taxonomy): domain Eukaryota; kingdom Viridiplantae; phylum Streptophyta; class Magnoliopsida; order Asterales; family Asteraceae; genus Ambrosia; species Ambrosia trifida. Next base: position 213,131,395 of record CM054122.1, on the reverse strand, counting down.
CTAGGCGCACGGGTCTGCATTGGCGTCTAGGCATAGTTGCACGTTTTGTAATAAAAGTATTTTGAACAACTTTTGAGATGATAACATAGTTGATTAAATGCTACTGAACCGCTTCCGCTTATTAAATTAATGGTTATGTCTATTTACGTTTTTCATATAGAGTTGTTTATTGTGATCGTTGACTTGGATCCTGGTTTGTCATGCGCCTCGCGGTAAAACCCCGCAAGTGGATATTTGAGGGTGTGACATTATTATTATGTCATTTGTTCTTTTTATTCTCAATTAAGTTTCTTCTCATTTGATATTCCCCCTATCTATATATATATATATATATATATATATATATATATAATATTATATATGCCAACCAATTGCAACATGTGGTTACTAGACCGACCCGGTCGCAACACAACATCCCATTTTATTCATTTTTATATTAAAATTGTTTTTGCCTTTTTCTCCCCCTTGTAACCGACTGGGGATAGGGCTGTAAACGAACTGAACGAACACGAATAAAGCCTTGTTCGTGTTCGTTTGTTAAAGAAATTATGTGTTCATGAACACTTGCCGAACGAGATTTTCTGTCCGTGTTCGTTTGTTAAGAAAACACTTGTGTTTGTGTTCATTTGTTAATTTTGTTCATGAACGCACACAAAACACAATCGAACATTAATAAACCCAAACAAGTGTTCATGAACAAAAAACGAACACAAAGAAGTGTTCATGAACGGAAACAAACACAAACAGATATATATTAACTTTCGAATAAGATCGAATTCATATACATTAAGACATTAGTAGATCCCCCCGAAATATAACTTAATTATCAAACATACTTAGTGGTAAACATAATAAAGTAGTGTCTCAAAAAATTAAATTAGCATCAGAGGTGACTAAAGGGGAGCGTCGGAGGTGCATGGCAGAGGGCATCGGAGGTGGAAACATATAATAAGTGTGTTTATTGATCTCGTATATAGTCATATATTTACCTCACATATATTATTTATTTATTTATTTCACCGCAAGAAACTGGACTACTGTCACCAAAAGCTGCTACCTAGAAAAAATGGTAGTAAATTTAACAACCGATTTTACACCAAAATATGTATCATAGGATAAGGTAATTAATCGGTTGCAAATTTTGACACCGTTTATTTTTTGTGGTAAATTCGTGAGAAAAATAATAAGAAAGAACTAAAAAATAATAATTTATATAAAAAAAACCAACAAACCTATTGAATTATGACCACCTTAGCAGTAACAAATTTAGGGACCTATTTCTTAAAGAATTTAAAAAAATAATGATTTATATAAAAAAAACATACAAACAAAAAAAGAATTAAAAAATAATAATTTATAAAAAAACAACAAACCTATTGAATTGTGACCACCTTAGCGGCAACAAATTTAGGGACCTATTTCTTAAAGCGTAATGTATATATATGTATATATGGTAGCTAATCAGTGGTAAAATTTGAGATTAAATTGATACCATATTAGCCACGATAAAACTAGGATATTGTCACTAAAAGTTGTTACCTAGAAAAATGGTAGCAAATTTAGCAACCGATTTTACACCAAAATATGTATTATAAGATAGGTTAACTAATTGGTTGCACAAATTTTGACACCATTTATTTTTGGTGGTACCTTCGTGAGAAAAAAAATAAGAAAGAGTTAAAAAAATAATAATTTATAAGAAAACAACAAACCTATTGATTTATGACCACCTTAGCGGTAGCAAATTTAGGGACATATTTCTTAAAGCGTAATGCACATATATACATAGTAGCTAATCAGTGGTAAATTTTGAGACTAAATTGCTGCCATATTAGCCACGATGTTTAACACTACGCCAAAATAGGCCTACAACCACACTTTTTCTAAAAGTGTCCTGCCACACTTTCAATTGAATGTGTGGCTAAAGGTCATTAATCACATTTCTAAACATTCTAGCCTACCTTTAACCACACATTTTATTTATTCATGTGATCATTGTACATCAGTTCAAAAATGAAGTGATAGGGTGCCTAATCCTGCTTAAGATTAGGAGCCTATCCCAAAAAAGCTCGCGGAAGAACAACACACAAGCAAAGGAAAACTGGCCGCGGAAGCGACCCTGCGGAGCACGTAACCTTGACGTAAGACAACACTTTAAAGAAGCTACGTCAGCAACATAAATAGCCACTGGCGCGTGGGATAACGTGCCAGAATATTCCACCAGCATCTTATAGTACGAGGATGAACGGTCACAAAGGAATGAAGAGGATCAGATCAAGACCAATGCGCACTCTGCGCCAATCAGATGACAACACATGTCAAGGGTGGCCCAACAACCCCTGACATAAGGAAAACAACGTGGCGGTTCCCATGCCCCCACCATATCATATGCACAGTACACGTCAGGATACTGTGCATGCATGTCCACCTGCTGTAGACGTCTTGTCAGACACCATCGGTAGGTCAGCCACGTCGTTGTCAGCAAAAGCGCCGTCTGCACCTAATCACATGTGAAATTTCGGTTTGGGACCGAGTCTCAGGATATCGACTTGCCTAAGAGTCCTATTCTGCAGAAAAGGAATCAGATGGATCAAACGGCAGGAAAGAAAAGATGAATAAGGTTGTAGAAATTAAGAAGAATGAAATTAAACCCTCTTCTTCACAGCCTACTCCTCAATCTAAGCTTAAGAAAAGATCTTGCTTTAACTGTCGCTGTAACACCCCAACCGATGGCGGAAACATCGAGGTGTCACGTAGTGACGATTGTTCAATAGCTCATGGACTAAAAGTGTAAATATTGATACATTGATTGAATAATTTATTAAATAAGAAAACAAAGGTACAATGATTCAAACTAACTATTTAAACTGAAAATACAATGAATCAAAATCTAAATATGAATCCAAAATCTTAAAAGTGACCTCATAACAACCTGAAACATGTACGAAAATAATTTTTGTCAATACAAAATGTATTGGTGAGCATACCCTGTTTGAATATATATAGTAGGAAAAGAGTTTCGCAATTCACGTGTTGTATACTGTTTGCAATTATGTAATAAGTAATATCCGTTCAAAATCAACCCTAAGAAACAAGTATCAAGAATCAAGAATCAAACCATTTTGTAGTAATATGAATCACAAGACAATGACCAAGGTCTCTCAACAGAGTCACAAGGGGTATATACCATAGTACTATTCATTGAAATGTCAGGCCCTCAAAGGTTAATGATTTTGACAAGTCATAGACACACAAATTAACATAAAGCAAACACACATGAGAATTGCATTTAGTAAAAGAATAACATTTAGTCATAGTGTACATGAATAGCCCCAAAATAGTAAAACATGAAAAAGGGGAAAGATATACTCACCTTGCTTAAGTAGATTCAACTATACCTTGGTAATTGCTTGGCAAAAAGAATTCCCCAGAAAAAATATCCCGAGGAATCAACCTAAATAGTTTAAGTATAAGTCTAATAAGTTAAGGATTTGGTCAAGCTTTTAGCGACATGTTAGAAGAATTCGAACTATATATCTTTGTTAATTTTAACTTAACAAGTTTTCTCATGATATACTTTGAAATTAGTTAAAATAAAATAATGTGATAATAAATTATATCTACTAGTAAAGACTATAGTAACTAGTTTATACATTTGACTGAGAATTTAATAACCCAAAAATATTATTATATAGGACCATCAGAATAAACATAGTAGAGTTTAATTCGAAAATTTAAACGTTTCAGACATAACTTTTGTAGGGTAGTAATTTTATTCAAACTATTGGTTACAACCATAATAAAATTTTGTCTTAGAAAGATAACGACTTAATGTGATGCATAGAGCTGTAGTTACAAAATAAATTATGACTATATTATGACATCTCAAATTTTCATAAGCAACCCATCTTAAAAATAGTAATTACTTTTGTTTAAATTTAACTGTTATATATACTTGTTAGCTAATATATTATTTAATGGAAATGATAATATGTATTTTGTATCAAGTGACTATATAAAAAAATGAATATAGTTGATATATGTTAACCCATGATGTTTAAAGATGTAAACTGAAATAAGAATCATTGTTGCATGAACCTCTCTTTCGTTTTTGTAGTTTAAAACACAACTCCTCTATGGCATCAAGTTTTAGAACCATTCAATATTTAAAAAAAAATAGATAAAATTAAATGTTCAAAACTTTTCGGGGATATTAATTTGATTTGTTTGCTTCAAAAAAATATAAACCATTTGTGTGTGTATATATATACACACACAATAAACTAGTATTCATCTCTTAGAATAATTTAAAAAAAAATCCATAGGAGTTGTTCATAAGTTGGTTAACAACGGCGTTCGATCAGTTCGTAGAATATCTATTATGACATGTAAGTCGATAAATGCTTACCTTAAATTGCGGGAAGAACATCAATATATACTGTCTGAGTCCTATAGCGGATGGAGGCGGTTACGTGGCTACAACAGAATGAAACAGCAACGGTGAAAGTCTTTAAGAATAGTGTAGTTGAGACACGATACAAACACATCAACGAAGATGGTTGATTTGGGTGGTTCGGAGTCGTCGGAAGGCCCATGGGGATGACCGACTATTTACGGAAGGATAGAAAGGTATCAATCTATGTTGTTTCCTGATTTAGATTGATATATATATATACCTAAATGTGGTGGTGCCAAACATAATTGCGTGAGAGGTTAGTAAGCATATGAAATGCAAGCATGGAAGTTTTGACATGCTCAAAATTCACTACCATTTATTTTCAATAAATAGCTATTAGTATTTGTATTCAATGTAATTAAATCAAAAGAGTAACATTTTATTTTAAAAACATATTTTTCTCATATAAAATTTCTAAAAAAAATGCATGTTAGTATTTAACTTTGGGTTATGGTCTCTTTAAGTCCCAAACGTTGTAATTAAATCATTAGTAAAATTGCATATGTTACAGTCGCATTAGAGGGCATGTTGCTAGTTGTTGCCCATTTAAGTTGATTGAAAAATTTGGTGAGCGTAAGTTACATCAGAAGTCTGTTCAAAAGCAATAAAAGGGAGTTGCTAAGGATGGGAATCGGGTTGATAAGGGTAAAAAAGAAGTACCAGGTTCTAAAAATCAATCTAAAACTCATCCTGAGACTTCATGTTCGGGACAATTTGATAGACCAAGAAATCAGTTACCAAGATACAACAATTACAATGGTCAATCAAATAGGTACCAACATCAAAATCGATAGCAGAATTATGGTTATCGAAATTTTCATAAAAGACATTATCCAAAACAACATGTAAACTCTCGAAAAGATGATTATAGGAGTTTTCATAACTCAAATAATCAACCAAGAATTTTCAGAAATTCAGGGTATGATAATCGGAATCAATACTTTTCAAGTAATCACTATCAAAATGTTTCCAATTATCAGTCTCAAAAATCAACAAGCAACAGATCCAAGTCACCTGAAAGGTGTCATGGACATTTAAATGAGCTTACTTATGTGAATGAACGAGGTCAAAACAAGACTACTAGAGTCTGGGTTCATCGTACTAACTGAATTGCTGAGTGAGTGCAGGACGGCCGTGGAGGACTGTTGATTTGTTTGATAGTGGTTGTTCCTGTAAATTATCTGAGGTGAATTATAGGTTACCAATGGTAATGAATGGTTTACTTCGGTGAAGATATTCTTCCTGCTATTTAAAGTTATACATATTATTCTTCTTTTTCACATTGAAAACCTTTTGTCGGTTTAAGGGGGTGACTGTTTGTTTTTAAATTTCTGTTTTCATTTTCAGAAAACCAAAAATTTAAGGGGAGAAATTTCCCTAAGCCAAAAAGATTTAGATGTGTGCGTGTGTTTAGGTGGAGTAATATAATTTAATTCGAAAAATATAAAAACATTAAAAGAATTTAGAAAATGAGAAATCATGGTGTGAAAAAGAAGAAATGATAGTACATCAGCAATTGGACTGCCACACTGAAAAATAAACTTAAATGTGCTAAATGTGATAACAACACCATTATATGATGTACTGATAGGCAAGAGGCATGAATAAATCAGCTTGCTGAGTGATATAAACATAATGGACTGTGTACCAAGTGGGGAACACATCATTGGTGTATGATTTTATAATCTTAAATTTCGCGTTGATAGATTGCCAAAATCTGAGGTTTCGGGTCTTTAAATTGTTTTAACATCCGGGGATAACCTGGCTGCCCTTCTGCTGCATCCAGAAATATGCTGACCTAGGCACAGCCAGAATATCTTAAAAGAGCAAATCCAAAGGATAAATGCCAAAACCCTATATGCTAAACGGCTATCTCAAAAAGCCCAAAGCTAAAATTCATACCAAAATGGTATTTGCCCAAACCCTGGTTGAGTTCACATTGGTCACTTTGCTGCATCCAGATATATGCTGACCTGTACACCGATGTAACTCGTACCTTGCAAATTATACGGATGGCAACAATATACTCACCTATTACGAAGAAGCTTTGTGTATACCTTGATCGCGGGGATATGTCATATTGTGGGACACACTGGTATTACAGTATAAAATCAATTAATCATATCACAAGGTAAAAGCTTTGAAATTTTCGTGTAGCTTGTTTAAGTGGATAAACAATATCGGTAATCGTCTTGGACAGTTATTCACAAAATTAAATTATTAAAAATAACTGAAAGTGTGAAACGGTTTAATAAAGCTGATATGATCTTCTTGCACATGATTCTCACAAAAAGATACATTGTAAATATTTTTAGTTTGTTTTATTATATTCTAAAACCAAAATACCAAAAAGATTTTCTTTTTAAGGTCTTCCATTTTGAACTGATAAATTGTGTTTTTGCATATGCATTGGCATATCGGGATAAAATATTGGTTTATCTTTAATGTGAATTAGACTAATGTGTCTTTCGAGGTGTTGTTTGTCATAGTGCACAGATTGACGCTGATGTCAAAGTGAAGTGCATAAATCAAGATGCATAGATTGATGCAATTATCAAAGTGAAGTGTAGAAGTCAAGATTTCATGCTGAGATCCTCCATCTCCATCTACATTAATGCTCACTCATAAAAGTTGAAAGTTTTGCTCACCATATGAAGAATATGAAGATCATGATGATCAGTTGACTCAAAGTGGTTACGAAACTCAAAGATTGGATTCATCAGCTTAGGGGGAGTTTGTTAGTACATTGAAGCAGAAGCAATCCTAAGACTTATAGTCATCAAGTTGCATAAAGACGAAGACATCTAGAAGCTATTGTCAAGGGGGAGTTTGTTGGTGCATTTCTGTGTGACAACAGCTTACTAGATACAATAGCTAGTAGATAGTCGTTTTGTATAACGTGTAATCATCTTTATTGTACCCTAGCAAACGATAGTTAGTCAGAGAAGATATCCAAGAAGATATAAGAGAAGATATCCAAGAAGATATCCAAGAAGATAGTTAGCTTCTCGAATATCTTCTTTAGTCTGACTTAGGCCCATGCTAGTATCAATACATGGCATGGGGCATATGCTAGGGTTGACAGTTTTGACAGTTTTGAGAGCTTTGAGAGTTTGTTCATTTGAGTGTTGTTAGTGTGTCTACAACGTTGTCTTGAATTGATTGTAATCAGTTTATAATCAATAGAAGATAGTTTTTAGTATTATCCTCTGTTCTTCGTGTTCTTTGTGTTCATTGATTTGCATAAACATTTATCAAGGGATTCCGCACCTTGATAGATCTGATCTAGCTTGTTACCGATCCATTCCAAGGACCTACGTAAACAAATTAAGAATGGAAGGAAATTGTGATAACAAATGAAATATAAGTATAGTTATAAACATTTAATCATGTTTTCAGTTTGGCGTGAGAATAAACTAGGACTTATCTATATGCCATTTGCAAGTATATTATCATTCCAAATAGGATACCATAAGATCATTGTGTCGTAGAGTAACATACAAAGTGTTGCAGCTTAGGGATATTTTATAATCTATTGCTTTCTTTAGTTAGCGTAGTATATTTTGGCAAAAAAAAAAATAATAATATGGATACCGCATTTAAACTTCCTCTTTCGATGATGATCAGGTTAGCTTAATTGCAGGATGTGGTGGCTTGTCATTTATCTTGTTCTTCGAGTTTGGATAACTATCTTATTTAATCAGCATAGGGTTAGAAATTATAAACAATGCAAAGTCTGGTACCTTAGTACGAAACTTGTCTTTTTTATGATTGATGTTTCCGTGTTTTGAGGTGTAGACAATTTTGTAAGTGCATTATTCATGTATTTCCCCAGTTAGTGATCCGGTACTGAATGTCGAGGAGCACATAGAAAAATGAGAGGTCGAATGTAAATGATAAGGCTTCATTCGAACCCATGTGGGGTCGAATGAACCCATTCGACCTTCCAAGAGGTCGAATGAGTTTGCCTATAAATAGGGAAAAGTTAGTTAAGTTGTAAAGTTAGTTATCATTTGAGCTTTTCCCAGTTTGTGTGTGTGTGATATTCTCTGTATTAGGTCTAGGATTTGATCTGTAATCGTCCTACATTTGATCTAATATACGAGTAAAGTTATTGAAATTGCTTGGTGATTCGTTATCTGTTTTCATCACGATCGTTACTGATTATTTCTGAATCATTTTGCACAACCAAGGGGATTCCGCACCTTACGGTTGGTATTCGTGTGATCACGGTTCGTGATTACGATCCTAAAATGAATTATCAAAGTGGTATCAGAGCATAGGCTTGATTTCACGATTGCAAACTGATCTGAATTGATGAAAACAGATTAAAATTCTGGTTTAAAAGATCAAAACCCTAGAAATTTTGAAGCTTTTCATAAAAACATGGTTTTTGATTGAATTAGAGTTGAATTTGATGTTATTTTCACAAATTCTTTCACAAATGTTTCTCTAAATTCAATTTTGAACAAAACCTATCAAATTTCATTACATTTGGTGAAAATTTTGTCAAAAACCGATCTGATTCGTGTGCTTGAGGTTGAAGATGATGAACAGACCTGAAAAGGTCGAATGAGAGCATTGAGAGGTCGAACCAAGAGTATTTTAGGTCGAACCAATTGATTTTAGGTCGAACCAGTGTGTTTTTAGGTCGAACCAGATTTTTCAGTGTGTATTGTTTTTCATTCGATCATTTCAAGTTCATTCGACCTTACGGGAGGTCGAACGAAGATTTCATCAGGTCGAACCAAGTATCTGATTTTCAAAAATTTTCATTCTCAAGGTCGAACCAATTCTGAGTTTCAATCGACCCTTTTGAAAGGTCGAATAAGACTGTATTTTTGTTGGTTCGAACACACGTTTCTTTGAACTATATTTTTCAAATTTTAAGGTGTAAAAAAGCAAACATGGGAACAAGTCGTTGCATCTACGATTCAATAATAATTGTTGAAAAATGACAAATCCATGTTTTAAGAAAGAGATTTTAGAACTCCATGAAACTATTTCAAAGAATAATTTCACATCAGAATTAGATGTCACAACACCTTGTGTTGTTAACCCTGATTCTAAGGTGAAATCAGTGTTTGAAGAGAATACTAAAAATGTGGTAGCAACTTCAGAACCTGAATCTGAAGAAAAACCCATATTCAAGTTTCCTGAAGGAGTTGAAGGATCCTATATGTTGGAAGGACAAGACAAATTGATTTTCAACAAAGATTTTCCAATTGATAATATCGAACAATCTTTACATAAATGTATCTTTGTCGATAACAATGATTAATTGATAAATCAATTTAAAAATCAATTTGGTCATCTTCATTTTGACCAAAACCAAACAAATCGAAAGGCAATGATCATATGACAAATTCTTATCATGAGAATTCAAGAAGTTTTTCATCTAGATCACATGACTTTTATGATTATCCAAGTCACTCTCGATTTGATGGTTATTGAGAAACAACTCACCACAGTATTCTCATGGATATGTTGAATGGAGAAGCTGTTTTGAATGTGGTGAAGTTGGACATATTGCTGCTCATTGTCCTTATTAGTGTTGGGATGAAGGGTATGCATGTGATTTTGAAGAGTATATGTCCTGTTTTAACTGCGGAGAGTGTGGGCATTTGTGTCACACCCTCAGATTCCCACGTGCGGAGTTCTACCGCGAGGCGTGTGACACACCAGGATCCAAGTCAACGGTCACAATAAACGACGTCTAAATGTAAAAACGTACGTAAACAAAAACCATGCATAAGATTTAAAACCAACATTCAACAGTGCGGAAGCATTCAGAGTTTACAAAAGTCATGCAAAAATAAAACATAAGTTCAGAAGTTAACAGTTCCAAGACATGCAAATGAGACCCTAGACGTGAGATGACTCCAGTGCGACTCCGTGCGCCTATCTGACAGCTGCTACCTTAGCGACCTGAGAAAACATGCTAAAAGAGTCAACATATAATGCTGGTGAGTTCACAGGTTTTATTTAAACGTTTAAAGTGATCCTTCGAAAACCGTTACCATCACAATTACTACTATGCTTGTGAGAACGCTAGCTAGGCGCCGAATAAGATACTCATACGGGTGAAACCATTGCTGACTATGCCGTGTAGTGACCCTTAGTTTCCTATGGGCTACCGTCATCACCGGTAGACCTTGTTTTATTAGAGACAATATGCACCCGCCCGGTCCAACCGTCGAGTGGGGCTTGTCAGTTCCCAATAGCGCTATCCATATTTCCCCGCCATATACCCATGTTAGTGGTTTCTAAGGGACTTTTTGATGAACCGTATAGTAATAATAAGTAAGCCATAGTATAACGTGAAAAAGAGTCATAAGTCATAAAAGAGTTTTAAGCATGTTTCTCCCCCGAAAGAAAAAACCGTAAAATGTGGGGCCGTGAACTCACCTTAGGTTGCGTCTTCCGTTTAATGAGTAAACCGCTTATGTGATATGAGTAAACCGTTTGTAAGATATGATAGTCCCAACTATTGGCGACCTATCATAAGATATGTGTCAAGTTAGATTGTTCATTAGTCCCTAAGTCCAGTCCATGACCATTATGTGTCCAAAAAGCGTGTTTGACCGACAACCAGACTACGTAAGACAAGACTCGACATCCCATTGGTGACCCGACATTCCACGTGTTCATCTCATACTCAAACATACACAAATCATGCAACTTAGTACTTAACATGTGTTAAAGTTCAACGAGTCTAACACATAGGTCAAATAACGCACAAACAAGTCCATACATGTGTTACTATGTTACTAGGCATGTCACGGGGTTCCTAGCATGTTCCTAGGTGTCGAATCGGGTTTCGGAATGTCAAAATATACTTATAACAGCAGTACACGCGATTAGGAACTTAGCATGCAATTAGGGAAAGTTAACTAGTGATTAGGAGTCATAAGACATGCTATTCTAAAGCTAACTAGCAATTAGGATCACAATTGCATGGTGGGTAGGCGATTAGGTCATAAGACATGCTATTCTGAAGTTAACTAGCAATTAGGATCACAATTGCATGGTGGGTAGGCGATTAGGCTCCCTAATCGCCTATAGGGTACGTGTTTAGGGGCTAATCGCCTACAGCATAGGCGATTGGGAAATCCTAATCGCCTACGCTGTTCTGTTCAGCCTTTTTCACGCGTTTACCCCTCCAAATCAGATCCGAAACATGTGTAAACACCCAATATCAATCATGACACATTAACAAACATATTTCAAGCAAAACCCCTAAGTTTTCATCATTCTAACAGTCCTGAATGCGAGCGTTTTCCCAATATAGTAAACTTAACATGTAAACATCACATCAACATGCAAGAACTTGGCCTAAATAGCAAATATCCAGATTTCACCACATAACTACGTTGTCCGATAGTATCCTACTACTCTAGCATCATCCTAAAGTAAACCCTAACATCATACAATGAACAACACACCTCATAGCATCCTTAATCATTCAAAATCATTCAAATGGGTCAAAACATCAAACATCAACAACACACAACCAAAACCATCCAAACTCCTAGGACATCATCATACTAACTCATAACAGCCATGAATACCTAAATAACACAAGAACAATCATGTTTCAATCATAAAAATCCTACCTTTAATCACATATAACACATATAACACACATAAAGGTTTGGGTTTGTTTAAAAATGGTTTTAAATGGATTTTCAAAGACAAAAACATTTATAAGTCAGGTCTGGACTTTTAGGGAGCAAAATATAATCATTTAAAGGTTTGGGTTTGAAGAACACACCTTGGATTTAAGAGGAAATGATGGAATAAGCTTGGAAATGGTTGTTTTGATGTAAAAACGAGTTCCAGAGGGTGTTTGTGTGTTGGGATAGGTTATGGGACGGCTAGGGTTGCACAAATGGTGTTTTAGAGGTCAAGGGTGGTATTTATAGGCGTTTCTAGTCGTTTAAAACACGTCAGGCGATTGTGCAGCATTATCAGGCAATTAGGGCTGCTAATCACCTACCCTATTGGCGATTAGGGCTCTAATTGCCTACCCAAACCTCCTAATCGCCTACCCTATAGGCGATTAGGGCCAATCACCCCCTATCAGCATGCAATTAGGGCTAATCACCTATAATATCATGCAATTAGGGCTAATCACCTATAATATCATGCAATTAGGGCTAATCACCTATAATATCATGCAATTACGTGTAATCGCTGTTTTAACATATGTAAACACGTATACACATACCGACAAGTCACATAAAGATTATAAACACATAATTCATGAGAACAACCACGTTCACACTCGTTCACCAATTCCCGGGACTCGAGACCTGCGTGTGTTAAAACCTCAATGATGCACGACTCGACTCGACTGACCCTGTCATGTGTAATGTATGCGCGGCTCGCTAAGGTAGACTTACTAAGTTTTCAAAAAGTTAGTTACCGGAGTTTGCCGGGTGTCACAATTTGGTTGATGCCTGTTCGTATGTTAAACAGAAAAGGAAAGAAGTGAATGTTGCTAATCATTCAGGCAATGTCAAAAAGCCTGTATCCCCAAACCAATTCAAGAAACAAAAGAGGAAACAGTCTATTGTGTATGAACATTGTAAAAAAATTGCCTTGAATAAAAATGGGATCGTGATAAGGTTGCTAAGGTAAGGGGGAGTTCTAAGGCTATGCCTAAGAATAACTCTAAGCCTCGGTCGTCATCAGTTAAGTCTAAGAAGATTCCAAACACAGTTTAGAAGCAGGTTTCAAATAAGAAACCTGAAAAGTCAAAAATTAAAACAAAATCAAAGAAAAAGAAATGTAAAATAAAACCTGAACTTGTTTGGAAACCCAAATCACTTTCTCAATCCGTAGCAGCTTTTGCTTCAAATCAATCCATTGAAAAACCAATTGATTTTTCAAAAGGATAATGGATTGATATTTCGAGGATTGATGACCTTGGACGACCCATCACTGTGAAGAGATGGGTGCCTCTCTCACTAATTGTTTAACTAGTGTACAGGTTGTTCTAGACAGACCTATTAGTTATCTTTTGATAGTTGATAGTGGAGCATCTGTATACAAACTATTTATTGGAGAGGTGAAGGTCAAGGAAGGGATATAGAGAAAGGAAAATATGATTTCAACAGAGAGGAGAGTGTTTTTCGTCTGTTTCCTACCTGTGAAGCCGGAAGATGTTGCAATCTCTTGCAATTGCTCTCAGGTTTTGGATTTCTACAACAAATGCGACAAAACGGTTTATTCTAAACTCTCTTATCTTTGTCAATGGTTTTACAAATTGAAAGATAAAAGTGAGTCAAGTAATCTGAGTAGAAAAATGGTTTTCGAAACTCAATGAGTAAACCGCATCGGATATCATTTTATTTTGTTTTTCTTCAAAAGTTTAAAAATCCAAAAATATCCCTATTTTTAGATTTTTAGGGGGAGAAAATTTCAGAAAAATCAAAATTAAAAATTAGAAAATCAAAAATGATTTTCCTGGAGAAAAAAAGGAGATGATAGTACATCAATGGACTATCAGATTACTCTGAAAACAAAATGTATGAATAAACATTGAGTAGCCACTACAATTATATATTGGTAGGCTTGAAATCAAAGTTTAAAGTTCAGCATGGTGATATAAACTTGAAATAAATAACTGATAATCATGTGGATCAACGTCTCGTTGACATATGGTCTTAGTATCGAAATTTCGTTTGATAGTTTGCCAAAATCGGAGGTTTCGGGTCGTTATATTGTTAGTTATCTGGGGATAGCCTAACTGATCTTTTGTCGTATTGATTTACGGACCTAGATCAATCATGGTATCTTAACAAAAGATCTTTAATGACAAATCCTTAAGTTACCGAATGAGGAACTTAATATTTGTGTTAATAATCAAAGATTATCTAATACATCGTATCAATACTATGATGAAAGTCATGTATGATATTAGTCCTCACCCTGATAGAGTGCACAAGTCGCTTTGAAGCATTAATTTGCTAACATGTCACCTCTGTGCCTCATATCTTGTAACTAACATATAACTACAATATAATCACGTGTTACGATAAAGCTTTGTGCAATTCTTGATACGGGAATGTGTCGCGTGCACGGGGACCATAGATTATTCAGTATGTAATATTACCATAACATATCTGAAGTGTTGAACAATGAATGATGATTTTCAGTTTAAATGGACAAACATACTGGTAATGGTTGTAGGATGCTCAATGTAAAAAACAGAAAATTTGATCAACTAGAGTTTTGACTGACTGTTCCAATACTGATATGATCCTTTACCGGAAAATTCGCAAAAATATGTTCAGTTTACTTTTATGCAAATCTATTTGAAAATTCAAAAAGATATTTGGTGTGTTTTAGCATAAACTTTGAAAAATCAAAATGATTTGTTTCGATTTTATTTTTGATAACCGATGTTGGGATACTAAATGAGAAGGCTCAGATGCTTGAGAGTTGTAAAAAGAAAATCAAATTGCAAATTTATAAGTTTCTGGTACATATTAAAATGTTTAATAGTTCAGGGGGAGAACTATTGAGGGTCAAACGGAATGTGAAGAGTACTTCAGAGATTTTTGTCGTGTCTAACGCCGGTTGTAGTTTGTGCAGTTTTTAGTAAATTTTTCTGCAGAATCAAACATAACAGCTGCATTGCTCAAGAATCATCGACAAAGCATGTAACTGAACAAGACCCAAATTTGAACATCAAGATCACCAGAACAACAGAAATTAGTCAGAGGTTGTAAAAGGAAATGACTGAAGGTTGAAGAATTCAAGATTGTTTTCTGTCTTCATCTCTGGACCAACAAATTTCAAAGCCAAGATTTCTTGAGTCTGTCTAGGATTTCGAAGCTTACTGCAGAGATAGACAAGAACCTCGACACAAACGTGCAAGAAAATGGAAAGTGTTCAAGTTTTTCAAGATAATGAATTCAAGACTTGAAGAATTGATAAATTTCTGATTTGGTACATCACTAGCTAGGTCCAAGGGGGAGATTGTAAGTGCATTATTCATGTATGTCCCCAGCTAGTGATCCAGTACTGAATGTCGAGGAACACATAGAAAAATGAGAGGTCGAATGTAAATGATAAGGCTTCATTCGAACCCACGTGGGGTCGAATGAACCCATTCGACCTTGCAAGAGGTCGAATGAGTTTTCTATATATAGGGAAAAGTTAGTTAAGTTGTAAAGTTAGTTATCATTTGAGTTTTTCCCAGTTTGTGTGTGTGTGATATTCCCTGTATTAGGTCTAGGATTTGATATGTAATCGTTCTACATTTGATCTAATATATGAGTAAAGTTATGGAAATTGCTCGGTGATTCGTTATCTGTTTTCATCACGATCGTTACTCATTATTTCTGAATCATTTTGCACAACCGAGGGGATTCTGCACCCTACGGTTGGTATTCGTGAGATCACGGTTCGTGATTACGATCCTAAAACGAATTATCAAATTTAATTATTTTCCCACATTTCTTTCACTTGTATAATTCAGTTTGTAGCTGCATCTTAGTTGATAAACGCTATAGCTTTTGTTTGATGGGCTATATTATGGAGTTTCAAACTTTGGATATACTTCATATTCCATGGTAACTTGCTATCTTGAGCCCCCTTTGTGACACCTTGGTTTTGTAGTTTTTCAACTAGATTCTTAGGTCTCAATTCATGAATGATATACAATTTGCTGGTGGTAATTGAATTAGGAACCTATGCATTCTTTCTTCTTGTTGGTACTAAATTCGGTCTTGTTGGAGTTTGGGTCAGATTGTTTGTATGTATCACATTGCGAGTAGTGGTCGGAAATTGGAGGTAAGTTGATCCACTCAGTTAAGCCTGTCAAAATGATGGGTCGTGGTAGCTTTTCGCTAACTGGTCTAACACTCTAACATGGTACTTTTGAAAGTATCAATTGGGTTTGTGTCAGAATGGATCTAGCTAACTGGTGTATAACACTCTATAGGTAAAGATATTTTTTGATGTTTTAAAGTAAAACTATAAAGATGGCATGTCGTGCTGAGGTCTTCTGATACATGGTCAAATTTAACTTTTATCTTTAGTTCTTGTATCTTCATTTTCATTTGAGGAAAGCCAAGGCTAACAACTTAAAATCTATTTAGCTATTTGCTACTTGTATAGGTATTCTAAGAATGAAGGGAAAGCACATCTTTTGTTTTGCTTTTTCAGGTATCTAAACTTAACATTTCCTTATGCTTCTTTTTTTTCTCAACGTTTTTTGTGGTACTTTTCGTATGCCATTAAATGGCAATTTTTTTTTTTTGAAGTGTAAGTTACATACACGCATATATTAAACGAAAAGCTAAGTTTTTGTTAATTTCGACTTCTTGATTCTATTCATTGCTTGTTTTGTAGATTGAAAAGTTGAACATGGTTATTAATGGTTAACACAAATCAATGGTCAACACAAATCAACTAATATCACGGCACTATTGTCTAGTCAACATTGTATTGATTAAATGTATTTATTGTGTAGTCAACATCTTCCAAAATAGGAGATAGGTTGTATCCCTATATATACTGACAAGAATTGTGAATAAAGACATCTTGAACATTACCTCTCTATATGGTATCAACCTTCTGCTGATCCTCTCCTTCCCTGCGTAACAACCTTCTGCACCTCCATTCTCCTTTAACAACCTATTTCCTCTTCATTCCCTTACCTATGGCCGACTCAAAATTGCACCCAGCCGTCACCGTCACCAACATCAAGGCTTATATCCCGGTCACTCTCGACAACGAAGCATTGGATTACAATCTTTGGTCCGAACTGTTTCGAATCCATTGCACCGCATTCCTTGTAGCTGACCACCTTGCACCGCGTCCTCCACCCGCAGCCTCTACCAGCACCAAAACAGAAACACCTCCTTCCCCTGCACCCGATTCCTGGGAGCGATTGGACGCCATTGTCCTTCAATGGATATATGGCACCATCACTCCCAACCTTCTCAAAACCGTTATCATAAAACGTACCACCGCCTATGACGCGTGGAAGGCGCTTGAATCCTTATTTCAGGATAATAAAGCTATCCGTGCCTTGTATTTGAAACAGAAATTTTCCAATGCTCGCCTCGAAAATTTCGCCTCCATGACAGCCTATTGTCAGGAGCTCAAGGTACTATTCGACCAACTCGCGGGTGTCGACGCTCCGGTGGACGAGCAAGACCTTGTGCTTCAAACGATCGCTGGCTTAACCGACCAATATGAAACCGTCGGCACAATTCTTCGGAACACGAAGCCGCTTCCGAACTTCTTTGAGGTTCGATCTCAATTGTGCATGTCTGAGACAACAAAAGCCAATCAGGCAACTCACTCGGCCAATGCCGCTGCCACCGCACTCCACGTTCAGGGAACAACCACCAATCACTCGGCCAACACCACCACCAATCAATCACCCACCAACCCTACTGACTCCCCTCGGTTCCGTGGCCAAAATCGCTCCAGAGGCCAAGGCCGCCGCCGCTCCACCAACCCCTCTCAGTCAAGAAGCCGCACCACAAATCCCTCTGCTCAACCTCCTCACCCTTACATCATTTTCCCTCACTCATGGGCTGAAAACCAATGGCCCAACCTAATACAACAGGCCCGCAATAACTCCTCAGCAAACCACTCGGCCCAATACCCTCCATGTCCCTATCCTGCAAGCCCAAGGCCCAATAGTGGGCAAGGAATTCTCGGCCCTAGTCCAGCCCAGGCAAACCTTGCCACCTACTCTCCAACACCCACCGACATTGCTCAGGACCTTTACACCCTGTCACTGAACCAATCAACCGACCCCGTGGGATACATGGACACCGGTGCATCTGGACACATGGAGCAACCAGGTAATCTCTCCCCGTCTGTTTTTAATTCTAGCACTAATAAACAAATAATTGTTGGAAATGGCTCCACCATTCCGGTCGTTGGACAAGGCAATAAAACCTTACCTCCACCTTTTCCGCCCTTTAAACTTAACAATATTCTCTATGCCCCTAACCTAATCAAAAATCTTATATCTGTTCGCCGTCTCACGACCGATAACTTATTATCCATTGAGTTTGACCCTTTTGGTTTTCTTGTGAAGGATCTCAAGACCAAGGCACCTATCCTTCGATGCAATAGCACGGGAGACCTATATCCCTTGACAACTAATTTCATCAAGTCACCCACCTCACCTGTTGCTTTCTCGGCTATCTCTCAAGACCGTTGGCACCAACGCCTTGGGCACCCGGGCAACAATTTATTGCATTCATTACAGTCTTGTTCCTTTATTAAGTTTAATAAACCAAAGAATACGCTTTGTCAGTCTTGTGTTTTTGGCAAAAGCGTTAGACTTCCCTTTTATGATTCGGTCAATAAAACCCATTTACCTTTTGACATTATCCATAGTGATCTGTGGACATCACCGGTACTTAGTACCGGCGGTCACCGTTATTACATATTATTTATCGATGATTATACTGATTTTCTATGGACCTACCCCCTCACCAATAAATCCCAAGTTTACAACACCTTTACCCACTTTTACAATCTTATACATACACAGTTTGAAAGAAAAATTAAACAATTTCAATGTGACAATGGCACTGAATATACTAATAATCAATTTAAAACCTTTTGTCACTTGAATGGCATGCAGTTTCGCTTCTCTTGCCCTCATACTTCCTCACAAAATGGCAAAGCGGAACGCACCATACGCACCATCAACAATATGATTCGCACCATTCTTGCACAAGCATCCCTGCCACCCTCATATTGGCATCATGCACTGGAAACCACCACTTATCTCCTCAATATCCTACCCAAAAAGAATCACAAATTTCTCACCCCCACCACTCTCCTCTACAACGTCTACCCAGCCTATGACCACCTACGTGTTTTTGGTTGCCTATGTTATCCCATTCTCCCCTCCACTACCATTCACAAGTTAGCAAACCGATCCAAACCGTGTATCTTTCTTGGGTATCCATCGAACCACCGAGGCTATAGATGTTTTGATTTAAATGCTAAACAAACCTTTATTTCTCGACATGTCCAGTTCGAGGAATCCATATTGCTGGCTTGGTGGCTGAAAAAGAAAAAGATAATGCGGATAAAGAGGCTATGCTCAATAGAATAGCACAAATTGAAGCTATGTTAACAGTTACGAGTCGAAAATAGGCAATAAACACTTAGACATTAATGTTTTAAAGTTTTTTCATGGATAATTTCGGTTATTTGATGTTTTAGTTGGTGTTTCTATTAGAGTCTTTTATATGATTTTAAATTTGGAAAAAACACTAACAAATATGTTTTATATAATTCAGATTTTGTATTATTTGACTGTTTTATATAATATAGTTTTCTTGAAATGTAATTAAATTAATAAATCCGGAAAAAAACCTGTAGCAAAGCTAAATAGTAGCAAATTTTCAATGAAAGTGGCGGATAAAATTGTAGCAAATTTTCAATGAAAGTGGTGGTTAAATAGTTGCGAATTTTCAATGAAAGTGGTGGCTAAATGATAGCAAATTTTTAATGAAAGTGGTGGTTAAATGGTAGCAAATTTTCAATAAAAGTGGTGGCTAAATGGTAGTAAATTCTCAATGAAAGCGGCGACTAAATGGTACCAAAATGGTTAAAAAAAATGGTGTAAACTTTCAATAAATATGGTGTTTAAATGGTGGCAATATCGGTGGCTAAATGGTACCAAAACGGTAGTAAAAGACCTTCTTAAAACATTGTAGGAACGGTAGCAATAATTTTAACCATTTCTGTGGTGACAAAAATATGGTATCAAATTACAAAAGTGGTATCTATTTGGTGGCATTAGAGTAACAGACACGAGTGTTTATGCTACCGCGGTTACAAAATGGTGGATACGGAGCAATTGCTACCGTTATGTAACCGAAAATATGGTGACAAAAGCCTAATTTTGTAAGAGTGTTTGGGTAAAATAAATAAAAATTAAAGAAAATAAAAAATTATAAAAATTAAAAACCCAATCAGCTATCGAACACAAAACGAATACGTTACCAAACGTTCACGAACATAAACGAACGTGGCCTCTGTTCATATTCGTTCGTCTAACTTAACGAACATATTTTTTTGTTCATGTTCGTTCGTTCACGAACACAAAAAAACTTTCCGCAAACCGGTTCATAAACTGTTCGCCGAAGTTTCAGCTCGTTTGCAGCCAGTGGCGGATTTACTTTACGAGGACGGTGGGCATGTGCCCACCGTAGGCGTAGTTGAAGTGAAGAGAAATAGAAGAACTATATGAAAAATTTCTAGTCGGAATTTTTTTCCAGCCGGTAAAGTAGTTGCAGCGACAAGCAATATGATAGAAAAAAGAAGATGATTATTTTTTAGACCATATGTAATGGTTGGTTAATTGGGCGTGAATTCGTGAATTTCACCCCCCATTCACCTTGGAACACCCCCCCCCCCCCCTTGGGTTAAAGAGGCGTGAATGCTTGCCGGGCGAAATATTTCACATGAGTGAGGCAAAGGTTGGCTTCCATTTTTTTTTTTAATTCAAAATTAATATCATTATATATTCACCCTTTTCACTCACCAAATTTCACTTACCATTACACCTCTTGCCTATTTCAAGCCTCTTTCACCCACCAAGTAGCCCTACATTGCCAAGTGTCAAAATGACAAAAAAAAAAAAAAAATGCTCATTTCACTCATTAAATTTCACCAACCATTACACATGGTATAATGTGTTACTAAAACGTTGTATACTTATTTCTCCTTTAGTCATTTCAAATAAATGTTTTTTTTTTTTTCTATCAATATAAGTGTACAAAAATATCAATTTAAGAGTACACATATGAAAACCAAATATAGCTATTACTTATTTTATTTGTACATTTGTTATTGCATTTAACTAGTTTAGCCGTCTTTTATTTACTTTATATATTTTTTTAATTTAATAAAAAAATAGTATGTTAAATAACCAAAAAAAAAAAAAAAAAAAAATTGTACTAGGACTCATGTTGGTTTATTGAATTGGTTTTACCTAACTCATTTTAAGCTAGCTTTTTATTTTAACCTCTCTTATTTTAACCTAACCAATGTGCCCACCGTCAAAGAATTTTCCCTAACTTAGAGATATAGTTCATGATATTGCATAGTCTAAGATCTCGAAGATTTAGTTGAAAGATCGTATTTGAATTGTCACCTGGTCAATATTGGATGCATTGCTAATTGTATAAATCCAAAGCAAACGAAGGCAAACCCACTGACCATTTTTACATTAATGGATACAAGCGAGACCGACTCCTTACATGGCCGTAAGCAGCTTCATGTGGCGATGTTCCCATGGCTTGCTTTCGGTCATATCATCCCATTCCTTGAACTCTCCAAATTCATAGCCGAAAAGGGTCACAAAGTCTCGTTTCTTTCGACCACTCGAAACATCCAACGTCTCCCCGCCCTCCCTTCCCACCTCTCGTCCCTCATAAATCTTGTTAAACTCACTCTTCCACATGTTCAAGAGCTGCCCCAAAACGCAGAGGCCACCATGGACCTACGCACTGATGACACTCATGATCATCTCAAGAGAGCCTACGACGGTCTTCAGCCAGAAGTCACTCGGTTTCTTGAGGAAGAGTCCCCAGACTGGATTATTTATGATTTTGCCCCATATTGGCTACCGTCCGTTGCGGCTGGCCTTGGGATATCGCGAGCCTTCTTTTCCATTTTCAACGCATGGTTCATCACTTATCTAGGAGAGTCACCAGATTACTTGATAAATAGTTGTGATACGGTTGAGGATTTCTTGACACCGCGGAAATGGATTCCCTTACCGAGCAAAGTATGCTTACAGAAGCATGAGGCTACTTCGTTTGCGGGACACTTTTATGTGAATGCTTCTGGGGTTTCAGATGCATATCGTATAGGGATGCTTTTGAAGGGATCTGATTGTATGTTTATAAGACATAGCTATGAGTTTGAGCCCCAATGGCTAACCCTTTTAGAGAAGCTACATCAACTACCTGTGGTTCCTGTGGGATTAGTTCCACCTGAAACACCTACCAATGTTGGAGGTGACAAAGACGAGACATGGATGCCAATCAAGAAGTGGCTCGATGGTCAACAAAAAGGTCAAGTGGTGTACGTTGCATTAGGAAGTGAGGTTATGTTGAGCAAAACTGAGGTGGCTGAGTTAGCTTTGGGTCTCGAGATCTCCGGGTTGCCATTCTTTTGGGCTCTTAGAAAACCGCTAGGTTCCACGGAGTCAAACTCATTAGAGTTGCCAGACGGGTTCTTGGAACGGACTCGTGACCGTGGAATGGTGTGGACGACTTGGGTACCTCAGTTACAAATATTGAGCCATGAGTCGGTGGGTGGTTTCTTGACTCACTGTGGTTGGGGTTCAATTGTGGAAGGGTTGATGTTCGGTCACGCTTTAATAATGCTACCCTTTTTGGTGGACCAAGGTCTCAATGCTCGAGTACTGGTGGATAAACAGGTGGGAATCGAGGTACCAAGAAATGAGGAAGATGGCTCCTTCACCAAGGACTCGGTGGCCAGATCGTTGAGGTCGGTTGTAGTCGATGATGAAGGGAAGATCTACAAGACGAATGCGATGGAGTTGAGTCAAATATTTGGCGATGCTAAGCTGGAAAAAAAGTATATAAACCATTTCGTAGACTATATAGAAAAGAAGAGGCGTGTGGTTCCTATCGTCAAAGAAACTTAACCATGTGAAGTATGTGATGTAATTTGTAAGTTGTAACATTCCATCCCGTAATGGACTTATGTGTTACAAAGCTACCTTTTAATTTAGATTTTCAGTCCGTTCTCATTTCGTTATTTCAATAATATAATGCTTAAAAAATTCCTAGTATAACATGGTGTCTCATTTCATTTCAATGTTTTGTAATAAGTTGTGTTTGATTTATAAAGCTTAAGACGCAGTTGTATTCCGATATAGCTTTTTTTAACGGATTCGTATATGTATTTGTATTTGATACCGTAAATTATAATGAGGACCAATATTATACCAATTTCATAACAAGTCGAGACCAAATTCCTGATACATTGTCAGGGAATCCCACTTGTTAGACCAAATGTAGTGGCCCGCGAAAAACGGCGTGAAATTATCCCCCATTAGCGCCTCAACACCGTCCCTGCGGAATATGGGTAAAAAATGGGCAGGGGCTTGAAAAGATTAACGCTGCATTTGGGCGTTATTGTCGTGAGATTTGGTTGAGCCAATCAAAGGTTGGGAGGGGCTTGAATTTCGCGTACCACTACGTTCTGTCTTGGTAGGATTTAGCATTTCACATTTATAGGGGTGCTTCTTTTCTCGTTGAGACCGGTGCTAAGTGTTCTGTTTAAAAAAAAAAAAAAAAAAAAAAAACAAACGGCATTACACATTTGTTTTTTCGTTGGATTTTAATACCGAAACCGAGTTGGGTTTCAACTTTCAAAAATCTGAATTCGGTTACCAAATAACATTAGCACAATCCAATTATAATATTAGCACGGTCTTAGCATAGCTAAAACAAATATAGTTCTTCACTTTCTTGAAAAAGAACTAAAAGCCAAACCAAATTTGAAGTAGGTTTACAGTTTGGTCGTTTTATACAAGCTGAATACGGTTGATAAAACCTTAAAAAAATAAACATAACCCGATAAACCAAACAAACCAAATGAATACTCGTTGTAAAAGCAAACCAAGTAAAACTCCTTTCTTCTTTGGTTAGGACTGGAGCCCTTACATTACAAGGTATTGGACCTTTAACAGCGACCTACTTCGCCGCTAATGATGCATTATTAGCGGCGTCCATATCATTAGCGGCGACGGTCGCCGTTAATGGTCTTGCCTACTTTTGCCTGTGCCTAATGCCCCTGTTGCCGCTAAAGGTATTTATCCACGTGGCATTATTTTTTACCTTTATTTGTTTTTGCCACGTGGCAGATTCCTGTGCAATCTGGGCAAGACTTTTAGCGGCGACACGTCGCCGCTAAAGCCTCCCCCATTTTTTTTTGCTGTTCGTTTACTCCGCACACACATAACCAAACAAAATAATAACAACACTAATTAACCAACATACCAACATTTACATATATATAAATAAACATACCAAGTTTAACCAACATTCGTCAAAACATATCAAACAAACTAAACTAACATACCAACCTAATTAGATTCAAGCATACACCATCAAAACTAAACGAACATACCAAAACTGCCTAAAAGTCTTCGTCTTCGTCTTCATCGTCGTGATCGTGATCGTCACTATTGCCACTTCCGCCTTGATTTCCAAACCTTTAAGTTTGGACCAATTGATTAGCCCTTTGGAGCAATTACGTTTGGAATTGAGGAGTCGCTATGATATCATTAAGTTGCTCCTAAAAATATATTTATACCAAATTGGTCAAATTAATATCTTATTTACTAAACATTTATACTAAACGGGTCAAATACTAACATTTAGCAAACATCCTATTTACTAAACATTTATACCAAATGTTTCAACTATCAACAAATATATACCAAATGGGTCAACTATCAACATTTAAACTACAAATATATACCAAATGGGTCAAATATCAACATTTAAACTACAAATATATACCAAATGGGTCAAATATCCTATTTACTAAACATATTTATACCAAATGGGTCAATTATTAACAAATAACTAAAACTATGTACCAAATGGGTCAAATATCCTATTTACTAAACATATTTATACCAAATGGGTCAACTATTAACAAATAACTACAAATATATACCAAATTGGTCAACTATCAACAAATAACTACAAATATATACCAAATGGGTCAACTATTAACATTTAAACTACAAATATATACCAAATGGGTCAACTATCAACATTTAAACTACAAATATATACCAAATTGGTCAAATATCCTATATACTAAACATATTTATACCAAATTGGTCAACTATTAACAAATAACTACAAATATATACCAAATAGGTTAAATATCCTATTTACTAAACATATTTAGATCAAATGGATCAACTATGAACAAATAACTACAAATATATACCAAATGGGTCAAATATCCTATTTACTAAACATATTTATACTAAACGGGTCAAATACTAACATTTAAACTACAAAGAGATACCTATGTAAACATCGTTTGCGTAGGCGTAACTTGAGGAAGGCTTTCTTTCAGAAAAGGCATATGCCCAATCCCGCGAGTATGTCTGCGACGTCTACCCAACACCTCTACAAATATAGCAACCTTCAAACACCCCAAATAATATTAGTTGTAACACTGACGGGAAAAGAGCTCGTTCCACCTCGGTATGTGCTCGCTTGTTTTTGGCGGGCGGCTTTGTTTATTTCAGACTTCTTCTTATGCTCTAGATTGCAGAAGTGATCAACAGCTCGAAGCCAGTTTTCTGGTTTGATACCCTTGGGGGGATTTTGCCTTGCTAACTCCACATCCCCATCATCTCCCAACACCCGCAAATAATGATCATTTGCTTGGTGTTTGCGGTCGTTGTACCGCTTTTTGACAACCGCCATAATGCCTCCTTGTTTTTTTAGCGGCATGGATATCTTCATCAACAGTTTCCAAGTTGAAGTAACTCTAATAATTAAATAAAACAAGCTAGTCAGATAGAAAAAAATCAACAAATAACATATACAATATATATTTACAAATCACTAACCTTTAAAAACTCAAATAACTTGTTTTGATGAGTCTCAGAAACATTATCCCAACCTTCCACATCCAATGGGATCTCACACCATATATACATGGACGCCTCCCGGGAGAAGAAGCCGCCAAGTATGCCTACATGCATGTTGGTGGCGGCATCATCAAATAGAATCTCTATCTTTCCTTTCTTAAGTTCTTTTCTTAGGCCAAGGTTTTTTATCGGGCTCCGTGTTCTCCTACGACGAGCTGCATTTAGAGTTAAATATAATTAGTCACATTATTAGAATTGAAAAAGAAGTAAAAGTAGTAAACGGTAAAGAACTGTAAGACTTACCACCATAACCCTTCTTTCCTACGAGGAGCTGCATTTAGAGTTAAAAATAATTAATCACATTATTAGCATAAAACTTGCATATATAAAGCTGATATTACACTCACTTCTTCCTATAATAAACCTTCTTTCTAACGCCATATGTAGTAAATTAGTTCACTTCTTCCTACAATAAACCTTCTTTCTTCCTACAATAACTCAAAGTATGTCATTTTAATTGTTTTAGCAAGTTGTTTGTGGCGATTGACTTTGACTCAGATTATATTATTGCCTTGAATTAGATTTAATATTCATCGCTCATACCTTTTTTAATTTTTTTAGCAAGTTCACAATGATACTAAATCGTTGCTGTGGGATTGGCTTACTGTGCCTTCAAGTACCGAAGAGATTAATGAACTGTTCGGACTAATGTCGGATATTTATGATTACAAGTGGAAGGGTGGCAATGATAAATGGAAATGGACAGCAGATTCGAATGGAGACTTCTCTGTGAGAAAAGCGAAATCCTTGATGCATCAGAGTCAGCAACCGAGTTCGATCAATTGTATGAAATGGAAAGGGTGGGTTCCCCTAAAAGGTAAGATTATGGTATGGTGAGCGATGCTTAATCGTATGCCTACGAAGGTGGATCTTAGTAAACGTGGTGTTACATTGCCGAATGATTTGTGTAACTTGTGTGACTCGGAAGCGGAAATGACAAATCATTTGTTTATTGGCTGCGCCTATACTGCAGAAATATGGGCTCGTGTCGAATCGTGGTGACGTCTTCCTCCCATTTTTTGCTTTTTTCGTGTATGCTTTTTTAGAGATAGCGAATTTACAAGCGGCGTCAAAGAAGTTGAGATACATCTTGCGTGGTATTGTTTTTACTACGTTGTGGGCAATTTGGAACGAACGCAATGCGAGAATTTTCAAAGGCATACGACGCCGACCTATTGAAGTTATGGAAAGCATCAAAATGACGTCGTATTTTTGGTTTCGTAATAGAACTAGGATGAAAGGTTTAGAGTGGAATGTGTGGTGTAAATATCCTTTAGACGTAATGTAATTCCGCTTGTTTGCCCGGGGATCCTTGTTTTGAGGACCGCCCGTGGTTTTTTTTATTGAAATTTACCTTTCAAAAAAAAAAAAGATTATTTACTTTTTTTTTTGTCTCAAATATAAACAACAGTTGTTGAACTTGGTCCAAAAACTAGTTCAAACCACTGATCATCTTCCTAAGCTTGAGGCTGAAAAGTCTGTGGACCCATCCAAAGTCAACTTGGCTTTGGACACTCACCAAAACTGATCCATTACTGATATGCAGGGAGCTTAAGCTTGCTTAGATAGCCTTTGGTATGTAGATAGTGGAGGCTCCAGGTACATGACAAGATGTAGAGCCCTTCTTCTGGATTTCTTAGCTCATGGAGGGGGTTATATATCCTTTGGTAATGATTCAAAAGGTAAGGTGTTGCGTTCAGGGACAGTTCAGGCTGGGAAACTCAAGTTTGAATATGTCAATCTTATTGATAATCTTAAATTTACTCTTCTTAGTGCATCACAAATGAGTGACAAAGGGTATGGCTCATTCTTCACTAAGAAAACTTGTAAGATTATTGGGCCAGAAGTGGTGAAAAAGATTGACACCATCATTGCTGAGAGCAAAGCACAACTTGTTGCTCATAGGAGTGGCAATGTGTATGTAGTTGATATGTTGAAGGACAATCCTATGGCAAATGTCTGTCTGTTTTCTGCTGCCTCCACTAAAGAGACAGAATTGTGGCATAGGAGACTGGGTCACACCAACCATCAAACTATTAACTCACTCTCCAAACAAAGCCTTGTAAGAGGTCTACCATCAAAAGAATTCAAATGTGATGAGCATTGTGTTTCCTCCTTAAAAGGGAAACAACATAAAAGCTCTTACAAATCCATTGATGAGTCCAAAACAAGTCAATGTCTACAATTGTTGCACATGGACTTGTTTGGCCCAGTTAAAATCATGAGCCTAAAAAGAAAAAGATTTTGTCTTGTCATAGTTGATGATTTTTCTAGGTTTACATGGACTTACTTTTTACACTCTAAGGATGAGACTGCAGGTATCTTGAAGGACTTTGTCATCAAAGTTGAAAAACAATATGACTTGCCAGTAAAAGTCTTTAGAAGTGACAATGGAACAAAGTTTAAAAATAAGGAGTTGGATGAATTCTATGTGTCAAAAGGAATTGTGAGGCAGTACAGCATTCCAAGAACACCAGAACAAAACGGGGTGGTTGGAAGGAAAAATAGAACTCTCATTGAGGCTGCAAGAACCATGCTAGCAGATTCTGGTTTGCCACTGTCCTTCTGGGCAGAAGCTTTAAACACTGCTTGCTATGTTCAAAACAGAGTTTTAATCAACCCAAGACATCAAAAGACCGCTTATGAAATTCTGTTCAAAATCAAACCACTAATCTCATTTTTCAAAATCATTGGCTGCCCATGTTTCATTTTAAATCTTAAAGATTCCATTTCAAAATTTGCAGCCAAAGTAGATTGTGGATATTCTTCTACTGCCAAGGCCTACAAAGTGTTTAACACAAGGACCAAGACAATAGAAGAAACTCTGAATGTAAAGTTCAATGAACTTTCATCTTTAAAAATCCCAGCAAATCCTGCTAAATTGTTTGATTTAGATAAATTGAAATATGAAGATATTACTATCAAAACTAACAGTGCAGGTATTCCACAATCTCCACAACAAGACTACATAACAGATGTTGTGATTCCAAGTCACTACAAAGTCTATTCTGTATCAGGGGAAGCAACCGTTCAAAACACCTGTCAAAACTCTGCCACAGCTGAGTCAGCCACTATTGGTGAGTCTTATCCTCAAAACACTGCCTCACCAACCTCTGTTGACAAAAGTCAGTCCAATTTCACACCACTTGGACTCATTCCCCACCTCCATTTCAAACATCCGTTGGTACTACAGAAGTGCAAACAGATGTTACATCAACAAAGTCACCAAACCTTTGTCCTTCACCTTGAAATGCCATCATACCATATCAGGGAGATTTAATTTATCTAAGAGCTCATCCACCAGACCAAATCATTGGCAACATCAGAGAGGGTGTGCTCACAGGAAGACAATCCTCAAACATATGTCTTTTTGCAGGCTTTCTATTTCTCACACAACCTATCAAATACCAAGAGGCACTAAAAGACAACAGTTGGGTAGAAGCCATGCAGGAAGAGCTCCTTTAGTTTAAAAGACAACAAGTATGGGAACTTGTACCACTGCCAAAGGATGTTTGTCTAATTGGCACAAAGTGGGTCTTCAAAAACAAAACTGATGAAAGGGGTATAGTTGTCAAGAATAAAGCCAGGTTTGTGGTTCAAGGCTTCAGGCAAGAAGAGGGTATAGACTATGATGAAACCTTTGCCCTGTAGCTAGGCTAGAAGCTATCAGACTCTTCCTAGCCTTTGCTGTCAACCATAACATCAAGGTGTATCAGATGGACATTAAATGTGCATTCCTTTATGGCAAAATTCAGGAGGAGGTCTATGTATGTCAACCACCTGGTTTTGAAGACACATTTCATCCTGATTATGTATACAAGCTCAACAATGCTTTGTATGGACTCAAACAAGCACCTAGGGCCTGGTATGAAACTCTTTCCACCTTTCTCTTATCCATTGGGTTCACAAGAGGTAAAATTGATAAAAACTTTATTTCTAAAATGGAGAGGGAAAGATTTAATGATTGTTCAAATATATGTGGATGCATCATTTTTTGATCCACATGTAACAAAATGTGTGAAGAGTTTAGGGAACTCATGACAGCAGAGTTTGAGATGAGTGCTATGGGTGAACTTCAGTGTTTCCTTGGTCTCCAAGTGAAGCAGCTGCAAAATGGCACATTCATTCATCAAAACAAATATGTGAAAATTTTTTTAACCAGATTTGAGATGAATGATTGTAAGCCATGTACTACACCCATGAGCACAGCCAAGCTACTCACTATTGATGACAAGGATGAACTGGTTGACCAGACACATTACAGATGCATGATTGGGTCTTTATTGTACTTAACTGCATCTAGGCCAGACATTATGTTTGCCACTTGTGTTTGTGCAAGATCCCAAGCTTCACCTAGAAAGTCAAACCTTATTGCAGTGAAAAGGATATTCAGATACCTAAAAGGTGCTCCCACACTTAGTATCTGGTATCCTGCTAATGGAAACATTGAGCTTTCAGGTTATTCAGATAGTGATTTTGCTGGCTGCCACACCACAAGGAAGTCTACATCAGGAGGGTGCCAGTGTCTAGGGAATGCCTTAGTCTCATGGCAAAGCAAAACGCAAGCAGCTGTTTCAACATCACCAGCAGAGGCTGAATACATAGCTGCTGCAAGCTGTACAGCCCAACTCATGTGGCTTCAAAATCAACTGCTGGATTTTGGTATAACTGCACTAAAGACTCCACTCCTGTTGGACAATCAAGCTGCTGAAAATATCATCAAAAATCCAGTCTTTCATTCAACCACAAAGCACATTGACATCAGACATCACATTGTCAGAGATAGCTATGAAAAAGGTTTGATTTCTATGCACCATGTTCCAATAGAGGATCAGTTGGCAGATGTGTTGACAAAAGCTTTAGACACACCTACCTTTGAAAATCTAATTTCTAGATTGGTATGCTAAACATGGACTAAACAACAAAAATGTTTTAAATAAAAACATTAAAATGTTTCAGAAAAATCAAAATTCATCCTTAAAAATAGCATTTTGGTTGAAAAATCTGCTAAGGATAAAACAACCACTGTTTCATCCATTCTATCCACTGTTAGTTGAAAAATCTGTTTCAAACATCTGATCAAATAAAACAACCCCTGTTTGGTTGAAAATCTGTTTCAAACGTCTGATCAGAGAAAACAACTGTTTCCATTCTCTCTCTCTCTCTTTCTCTCTCTCTCTCTCTCTCTCTCTATATATATATATATATATATATATATATATATATATATATATTAAAAAAACCCAAGTGCTGTTAGCATCAGCACTTTGGTAGAACAACAGCTGTTTGCATTAGTCTTTTGGCAACAGCTGTATGCCACCAGATGTTTGCCACGTCTGCTCTCAAAAGCAGAGTTTTGGCTACATCAGCGGTTTCACCAGGGGCTATAAAAGCCCTGTTTTACCACAACAGATGTTACATTGTCTCATTGTATTCAAAATATTGAAACCGCCTTCTTCAACCTCAAACCCCCACTCTAATTCCTCTTATCCTAACACTCGAAATCCATTACAATGGATCTTCAAGCTAAAGCCACCCACAATTACCTTCCCTATCTGGTCAAACAGATGAAAACATCCCGTTCCATACCACCATCGACATCATTCTCAAATCCAAATACCTGACAGTACTAACCACTGATGCTCCCATCTTCATCGATACTCTGCAAGAATTTTGGTTAAATGCTGAGGTTCTTCTACAGGACAAAAAGCCCACAACCATTATCTCAAAAATTGGAGAGGCAAATATCGCCATTACCCCCCTAACTGATATCCACAACCTTCTCATTGAATGACTTGTCAGGTAACGACTCTTTCCCTAAGGCTGAACTTCACACTGAGTTTCAGGAAAGGGGTTATGATTCATAAATGACTAGGTCAACTCTTTTCAAAAAGTTTTTCCCACCAGTCATGAAATTTTTCTTTCATACACTCCTTCTCTGTGTCTCTACTAAATCCATTTCTTTTATTGAAATCCCATTGAGAATTCAGTTGTTGGGATATGCTATGTTGTCAAAATCTGACTACAATCTATCCCAGGGCATGTTCTTGGATTTGGTATCAAATGTGAAGGGAATAAAGTCTGGGTCAAACAATGCTTTTCTGATATACCCAAGATTTTTAAGTGTAATCCTACAAAAGGTTTTACCTGAAAAAGATTTTAAAAGGGGTAAATCATTTCAAATGAAGAGTCTAACTGATGAAACTTTTACAAGAATGCTGGGTTCAAACACCTAAGAAAAATGTCAAAAGTTAAAGTTTCAAAAACACAAAAAAAGAGGATTAAGACAACAACTATTGTCCAAACCTCTGTTGTTGAGCCCACTGCTTCTGGTGATCATGGCACTACATCCAGTGCTGTGAACCCACACCAGCCACCTCTAAAAGAAAACATCCATCCACAAAAACCACCAATAAAACAAAAAGGGGCCTCTAGAAGATGAGATACCAGAGGAAAACCCTGTTGCAGCACAAAAGCAACAAGAAACCACTGTTGTTTCTTCCTCACAACAGTTGGATATATCTTAACTTGAGCAAACTCCTCATGAATCCTCACAAAAGGATCATGTTGTAAGCCAAAGGGAAACACATCATGAGGCATATGAGTCACTTGACCATATGATCATAAGCCCTTCTCCTAGGGCTACTTCTCTTTTCACTCCTCCACCCTCACCATCACATGTCCTTCCAACAATGAAACCATTGTTCGAAGCTATTGATAAAACTCAGGACATTCCCAGTTCCTCTCCTTCACCCATCAATGAGAGTACACACCAACAAGTGATTGGGACTGGGGAAAATCAATTAGCTAACCCACGAACAAAGGAGGTTACACCCCTGGAGTTCAATGCAACTCTAGGTGAGTTTTCAAGTGACGCAGCCACTACTGATTTAGAGACCATTGTCTCACAACAAGACAGCGGTTACATAGCTAAGACTTCCTTGAAGGCAATAACTGATGAGGCCACTATAGTGACCCCAAAATCAATTGGAAGTCCCCAGAACCAAGACAAATGGGCATCTGGTTCTCTTTCTATGGACTCACCTCCTAGGACTAAACCAGATACAACTACCACTGGTAGGAATCCAGATGATCCTATTAATTTAGGTGATGGGTTAAAATACCAAGAATTGATGGCTAGAGTTCAATCCATTGAAACCTCTGTTGCTGACATCAAGACAGATCTCAAGACAATCATGGGATCTTTGGCTGCTCTAACCAAAAGTCAACCATTCAAAGAAGAGATTGCTAGTGATCTATGGAAATCAGTTTCCCTCATCATCATAGCTCATAGAAAACTAGCAGATCAAACACATGAAACCTACATGGCTCAGATCAGAACTATGGTAGATTCTAGGTACACAGTTACCCAAGCAGATATTAAAGCCATAAAAGACCATCTGCTGAAGACCACTGGCTCTGCCCCTACAACCATCAGAAGAGATGAAGATGATGATGAGTTCACAGCTGATGATGCCAAAAAGGGGGAAAGTGGTAGAGATAGATTGCCAAAGCTAGATCCCTTTGGTTGTCCACCCTCACAAAAGGGTAAATCTAAAGCTGCCAACAAACCAGGGTCTACCCAAACAGCACCACAACAACAACAACCCAATGTTCAAACCTTTGCTGATGCTGAAACTGTCAAAACTAGCAAGGCAAAAGAAGTTGATACCTCTGCAAATGTTATTGCTGAAGAGGCTGCTTAAGCTAAGCAGAAAAGGCTTGACACATTGGATGTCAAGGCAGACGCTCTAGTGCAAAGAAAGATAGAGCAACAACAGGAAGTTGAGGATGTTGGCTCCTCTAAGGAAGAAAATGCCTGCAAAACACATCAGACAACCACCATCCAAAACTGCTGCTAAAACAACTGCTACTAGAACCACTGCTGCCACCAAAACCACTGATACCATCAAAACAACTGAACCTACCACCACAACCACCAAACCAACAACTGAACCTACCACCACAACTACCAATACACCACCTACAACCACTTCACCACCTAAATCCCAAACATCTGTTGGTCCTACACAAGTGCCAACAGATGTTAACACAACCACTGCTGCCCAAACACCACCATCACCACTTATCTTGTATAAAAGGAAGGGAAAATCAACCTTTGTTGTACAAGATGAGAACATACAAACATCACCACCTTCCATTTCAACCACCAAACCTACACCTATATCAGCCATCCCACTTACATCATTCTCACCACACACCTCTCAATTCACATCTCACAGACCCCCACCATCCATCACACCATTGGCTGCTCAGTATCCTTTTGAGCTTGATCTACTCAAGGGGGAAATGCAATCCCTCTATAATACTGAGGATCCATTAGATAGATCTTTCATATTTCTTCCAAATTTTCCTGCTCCTAGAAACATAGATCAATATCTTAAATTCAAGACTGAACAGGCTGATTTGATCATCAAGGAGAGAAGCAAAAGGAAAGATGACTGGACTGCTCAGGGCATCCATTCAGCAGAGCTTAGCAAACTGAAAAGGATTGAAGATTTTTCTAAGACCCTGAGCAAATCCATGTCCACCATGCCTCTCAGCAGTGATTTCGAAAGGGTGGTTAGGGAATCTATTCTTGAACAAATCTTGGCAACCATGCCCTACAAAGCAACCAAGAAATAGTTTGCAGGCTGGACCACTCATGCTCTTCAAGAAGAACTTATAAGAATTGAAGAAATGGCTAAGAATCCCCCAGTGAAAATCTCTGCCCCTGATTTTAGGAAATTAAAGGCAGAGATCCAGTCAGAGCTTTGAAGTTCAAAAGAATGAGAGAAGAAATTGTGGCTGCCAAATATAGGGAGATGAAGTCAGTTGCTAGATGGGCTGAGCTAAGGCTGGTTGAAACATACAAGAAGTTGGAAGAGAATAGAAAGAAAGATCCTACACTGCCCAGAAAACCAATTTACTCAGATGCTCCCATGGTTAAGAGACCTCAACAGGCCTTTACAGTTGACAGCTTGCTTGATACTTCTGACCTATCTCTTGCTGCCAAGAGACAGTTCAAGAAACAGAAGGAAATGTCTGAAGAAGACCAGAAGAAGTTTGCTGATACATATGTAAAAGAGGGTCTCTTCAACCAAGTACATTATTTCTCTGATCCCACAACTGAAGAACTCAGGAAACTCATTAGGAGACCTCCATCACCAAACTTATCAAAAATAAATTTGCAGCTCAACAGATCCTCTGGTTCAAAAATTCTAAAATGGAAGGTCAACAAAGACAACCATGAATTGACTCTACTCAGATCAGATGGAGAAGCCCAAAAGTTGAGTATGGATGATGCACATGGCCTATGTGCAGATGATCTCCAAACATTGTTAAACTTAGAGCTTGAAAGAGATGCAAAAGACTTCTTCTCATTGAGCTTTGAATTACAGTTCAAAGGGGAAATCAGAGAAAGTCTAATGAGGAATAAAGATCAACATAAATCTTAGTTTTGGCATCATCTGTTCTAGGGGGAGATTGTTGGATCTGCTGACCTAGAGAAGAACAGATGATTGGAAAGCCAAAATATACTACACAATTGATCCTTAATAAGAACAACATTTACAAGTTACTTCTCCCAAAAGACTGTTGACCCTAACATCTGTTGTACCCTAACAACTGCTGGAACAACTGCTGTTACAAAGGTCTGATAGAGAACAACTGCTAGAGAACAACTACTGATCAAAGGTCTGATGAAGAACAACTACTGATCAAAGTATTGAAGACTAAAGGTCTGTTGGAGCCAACAACACTTAGGCTCCAACAGATGATTCAAGGCCATCAGAGGTTTCCTATCAGCTGTTTACCTTTTAGATTTTTCAATGTAACAGTTATTTGTATCATCAGATGTTTTATGTTGTTATTCTGTTAGAGGTCACTGTCTTAGGTGACGTCAGCCTAGGTCATCAGAGGTTTAGATTGTCTATAAATAGAACAATGCATGTACTGTTCTATTCTATCACTCAAAACATTCTCTTAGACAAACAATCACAGAGTGATCAGACTGAGGGGGAGTACTTGTATAATTGTTGTAATCATTTGATATATGAAAGCATTCGATTGAAAAACAATTATTCTCTTGTTTTGATTTACAGTTTATCATTCCGCTGCACTTTCCATTTATAATTTACTTCTATCATTACTCATATTACTTAAACAATCAAAACAATCAAACTCAGATCCTAACAAAAATAATATATCCTTCTGAATCGTGCTCCTCGTACTCATATGGGTCTTCCTACTCGACAAATGGAGGAAAGTATGTGTTTATGTGTGTGTGTGTGTGTGTGTGTCTATTTGGGCTTGTTTAACTTGGTATTGCTCGTTCTGAAATAATATGACCCACCATTAAGGCTTGTACAATACCTATTTTTACATAATTATAGTCATAATCGGGCACTAGGATATATCAATGACAAATATGGTCCATTAAGGCATGTATGACTTGTTATTGTCCGTTACGGTCTTATCTCACTACAACATGATATAACCATGCAATACCTAGTATTACATGATAAATACAACAATAGGACGTTAAAGAGATATAAAGGCCCAATAAGAACCATTGGGCTTGTATGACTTCGTATTGGTTGCTGTCAACATGATAATGACTTTTCAATACCTAATGTTACATATTAGAAACCTTATTGGGCTATTTTAGATATATAAAGGCCCATTATGGTCATTAGGGCACACATCACTTGTTATTGTCCATTATGATACAACATAAGTCACTACAACATGAGGTAGGGACCTAACTTAGAGGCATGTGTATAAAAAAGTGTTTTGCAGTTATGATATAATATAAGTCACTACACCTGTTATTGTTTGTTACGATATAATATAAGTCACAACATGATGTAGGGACCCCGTTATGGGTGAGCATCACCCCTTAGATGCTTATTGGTTTAGAAAAGGGACTTGTCGCAATTTTGTCGAAACTTTGGGAAATAGATTTGTCGCAATTTCGTCGGAAATGATTGTGGGTATTCTGTCGCAGAACTTACATTTAATTTGTTGGAATTTTGTCGCAACACTAGAAAAATACTTTTATGAATTGTGGGAAATTTGTCGAAGATTTATAAAAGAACTTGTAAGCATTGTGTCGCTACATTAAAAAAATCCATTTTTGAATTGTGGAAAATTTGTCGAAGCCTTTTAAAAGAAGTTGTAGGAACTTTGTCGCAAAACAAAATAAATATCTGTATTTATAAAATATTATTATAATATTATTAATTTTAGAAATAAAAAAATAAAAAAATGTGAATTTGTGGAAAAGCATAAAAATGGGTTTGCCAAAATTTTGTCGGATATTTTGCGACGAGAACTTTTCGTCAGAATCTTGCCGAAGATTTTGTGACACTTTTGTCAGTAAATAGATTACCGACAAGTTTTTTTTACCATGGATTATTTTGTGGCAAGTCTGTCGATAATGGCCATTTCCGACAAATTTGCTTGTCGCAAATCTGAAAGTTTTCTAGTAGTGATCCTTGATTCTATCATAGTATCATTTATTAAAATCCGCAATAAATGTAGATTTTTTTTTACCGTCCCAATATTTCTCCCCAAATTATATTTGAAGTTGCCGAGTTACTTTCTCATTTTGGGTGTTTGAATAGCAAGGGTATGAATATTAGTTGCCGTCTTTTAATGACATTTGTTTAATTCTTCTGCCAAGAGCAAAAGTTCAAACATGCTTCCATGTTCGAAATTTGTCAATTAGACTATTGGGTGTGGAGAGGGGTGGCATTTTCATTATGGGATGCCACGTAGGAGTGGGAGGAGGGGCATCTTCATGATGGGCCTCTAAGGGGGTGGTGTGCACGATGATGACGGGCCTCCTCAATGGTTAGAATTATTAAAAATAATAAAAAAATCTATTAAAAACAATTAAATCCCAACTCCCTCTCAAAAATTGGACCGGCAACAACGGCATCTCATTGCCCCCTATGCCGCCCCTGACCCTATGCCTCCCTAAGGGGGTGATGTAGCGAGGCCCGACATCTCATTGCCTCCCCTATGCCGCCCCCATACCATTCAGTCTTAGTGAAAATAAGTTTTACAACTTTCCTTAACACATATATTAACAAAACCTATATAGTGGTGTACACAAGATACGACCGAAGAACATATGTGCACTAGAAATTACTTAGCATGTTAATATTTTAATTAAAAACTATAATAATACAATACTCAAATTAAAAAGATAAAATGGTAGTTTTTTTATGTATTCTTTTAAAAGTCCATGATATGATTTTGTGAATTGTAATGTTTTAAATAAAAAAAAAATATTATCACTTAAACGCTTAAAAATATATACAAGATTAAAACTTGATAAAAAAAAATTGAGTGACTAAAGAGGGGAAAAAAAACATATGAGTGCTTTTCATGGAACACTTGCAAAACTTGATTATCATTTTAGTGGTGAAGTTTTCTGTAAAACAAAATATCCAATAAGATGACGATAAAGATTAATTAGACAGAAGTAGAAGATCATTGTTTTAACCATTCACTTTTTGATGGAGTGGTATGGGGTTTTAACCATTCACTTTTTGATGGAGTGGTATGGGGTTTTACCATAATGGTCTATTAATATTTAACAAAGTAGGAATTAACCGTTCAACTACTTCGTGAAACAATATAGAAACTATGTCAGATTCGTTTAATTACGCATTCAAACCATCATTCTAGAAAAAAAAAAAAGAACTTGGCCAATCTCCTTAGGGTGGAGTGGCACCCTCCTTGCTTTCTTTAGGGGAGGTGGGGAGTTCGACCAAAATGCTACTGGTGGGCCGGGTTTTACCGCAGTGAGCCTTTGGGCGACGGATTTTTCCCGAGAACTGGTGTGAAATTATTGGTAGATCCGGGTTACTCTCGGAGTACTCCTTTGTTCAGTAAGTACTTCGTGAATGTTTGGGATTAATTTGTTGGCCGCTCAAAAAAAAATTCTAGAACTTGAATATCGATAGAACTGATTCAAACTGCTTTTATGAATGGTGAACGGCCAACTCAACCCATATGATCATTGTCGATTTGAATGGAATTTTAAAGCATATTTATTGCCTCAAAATTATTTTATAAAATCTAAAGATAAAACAAAACGTTCTTACGTTTAGTACGTACATATTTACATTCAAAAAACATTACTTGTATCATGAAACAACAGAAGCAAAATCGGTACCTATTAGACAAAATCTTTATGCTGGTTTTCACTATATTCATTATTTATTTCTTGTGTAAGCATCCAGATTATCATCCAACGAAACAGATGAACGTTTTATAAACTCTAAACAATCTCACTAGTACACAAGTCATTTGTTGATGCTATGGGTTTCTCTTTGTTGGTGGGGTTACAAATTCTACCGCACTTTTAAAAGATTAGTGAATTAATGATGGTGTTGATTTTATTTGTTGGTGCTATAAGGGAATGAGTTGTAACCAACCATTTAAGGATGGTGTTGGTTTTTTTGATGGTGCAGTCAAATAACAAAAAAGTCAAATTACAAAATTAGTCCTAGGCCTTGGAGGGAAATTTTGGCGCCTTAGGAAGGCTATAGCTATGAAACTTCCTCAGACAATTATTTTGTTTTCATTTTTACCAAAGAAGATGGAAAGATACGTGTGAAAAAAAAAAAAAAAAAAAGGAAAAAGCACATTTTGTAGAGGTGGTATAGCTAGGAAATTTGGTCCCTATAGGTCAGGCATTTAAAATTTAATTTTTTTAGTAATTTGGTTTAGGGCTGGCATAACAGGTTACACGAACCTGTTAAAATACGAATACGAAATCTGTAAACACGAACACGACACGAAATCTGATCGTGTCATCTTTTTCAAACACGAACACGAACCTGTGTATAACATGTTAACACGAGAAGACACGATAAGGAACACCTAGTAAAACAGGTTAACACGACAAGACATGATAAGACACGATTAGACACGACAAGACACGAACACGAAACAGGTAAACACGAACACGACATGAAAATAAGCAGGTCTTAACGTATTGACCTGTTATAGACACGAAACCTGTTAAGGCCAAACACAAAACCTGTTGAAATCGTGTCGGTTCGTATCAGGTTGTCCCTGTATATAAGCATTTATTTTTAATTTTTTTTAAATCAAGTTCTTTTTGTGACTAAATGATACGACTCCGTTTAGGACATGCTATTGTGACTCGACGCTACACGTCACACCTAGTTTCGGTTGTAAATATCATAATCTTTTTAATAGATATTAAATTTAAAAAATGTGGTCTCAAGTTGGTCGTAAAATTTGTGACTGCCTAGTTTCGGTCATAAATATCATAAAAACAAAAACAACAACCATACTCAGTAAATCCCACAAATAGAAATACTATTGGTAGGGTCTGGGAAGGGTGTGATGTAGGCAAACCTTACAACCATCCCTAGGGATAGAGATGTTGCTTCCAAGGAGACCCCCGGCTCTAAACAGAAAAGACTGGGTATATATAAAATAAAGACTACCAAATACCAATAATCTAGTAAGTGGTGAAAAAAAAATAACATGACAGACAAAGGAACATATATAACATGGTACACAACATATATGCAAGCATTGTTACTAACACAAAACAAGTCCAACGGAAAGGTGGACAGTCCCTAAGAATCCTTAGCTTTAATTCTACGTCTCCACGAAAACCTATCTTGGACCATGACCTCAGAGAGGTTCAACTCTATCAAATCATGTTCAATACGCTTATCCCAGGTCAACTTGGGTCTACCTCTACTCCTCCTACCCTCAACAGTAAACGCTTCCACTACTCTAACTATCGTTGACGTCTGCCTTCTCCTCACATGCCCAAACCATCTCAATCTCCACTCCTTTATCTTCTCAGAAATCTTAGCCAATCCTAACCTATCCCTAACAAGCTCATTTCTTATTCGGTCTAGCCTTGTGTACCCACACATCCACCTAAGCATCCTCATTTCTGCTACATCCATCTTGCGGGCTTGAGTCTTCTTGATGGCCCAACACTCCGACCCATACAACATAGCCGGTCTGACTGCAACTCTATAGAATTTACCATTTAGTTTAGTTGGGAACCTCCTGTCGCACAAAACCCCAGAGTTATAAGTAGACATACGTAGAGCAGTCGGTGCTAGGGCTGATATTGAAGTCTAGGCTCTCGAGCCTAACGAGCCCAAACAAATTTTATATTATTATAATTATATTTTATTTATAATATACCTACTATTTAACATTAGTAAAGTCGAGCTCTAGCCGAGCTTTGGCTCGTTTAAGCTATCAAAGCGAGCTCGAGCTAAGCTTTTAGCTGCTTTAAAATTGCTTTAAAATTATTTCGAGTCGAGCTCGAGCTTTTGGGTTTTACTTTCGAACCGATGGGTAGTAATAGATCGGATATGTCTTAAAGGACCATAATGGGCCTTAATGGATCATAATGGGCATCAGTATATCATAATATGTATTAATTGATATCGGTCCTCAATGGATCTCAATGGACGATAGTTGATCACATATGTCTTTATGAATCATATTGGGCCTCAATGGATCATAATGGACACTCGTAGTTCATATTTGTCTTAATGGCTCATAGTCGGTCTTAATCGATCACAAAAGACAATAATAGATAATACATGTGTAATCGAATCATGTTAATTTTTTATTATAAATACTGTTAATTATTGAGTTTCGGATGTAACATAAGGTTGTTATATGTAAATTTGGTGTGTATATGCTATTGAAGCAATCAAATGCGAAATCGGTGTGAGAAACGACCAATAAATCGCAACGTTTTGGAAACGCGGAAAGGAACTAACGTGGAAATCGGACGTCGATATATGTTATTTTAACCGTAATCGTACTTTTGGAATAATTATTTATTATAAATACTGTTATTTATTAAATTCCGAAAGTTATCGGATCGTCTAATTGAAGGAAATCGTGACCGGTTCAGTTGACGCGATTTAAACGCGTGTTCTTAATATACGCGTCAGATCGTGATAATAATATTTAAGTTGCTCGGTTTAGTTATGTTTCTAATACCGAACATAACCGACTAATTTAAATGTCTAAATAATGAACTGAAATAAAACTGAAGCGAAATAAGTTTAAGCAGGTTCGATACGCGGTATGCACCCACTTACCATAACCCTAAGTATATAATGCCTCACAATCCTCCACCTTCCTCATTTCACCAGCCGTCATCTTCCCCTCTCCCTCAAAGAAACCCTAACTCTCTCCTCACACTATCTCTCATCTCGAGCTCTCTCCCTCTTCCCTGTTACAACACCGGCCGACCACCACCATCTCCGGTGGTGGCGGCGTGAAGGTTTTAGGCCCGTGAACGGGCCGTAAAGATGGCGTCGTGGTCTAATTTGATGGTTTTGATCAGAATTCAATGTGGATTAATAGCAAGCTGGACAAACGTAGTAAGTGCTCCGACAAATTTTGGTTTCCTTATTGTTTGGTGGGTCTATTGAACCTATTGAATTTTGATGGTTCTTATTTGTGCTTTTTTGTATACAATTTATTTTCGTGGATGCACGTGTTGTTTCACAATTTCGTAACCATGGTTCAGTGGCTTAAGGCACATTTACTTTATAAATTCAAATGCCAATAGGAAATGTTTTATGTTCCATTATATATGTATGATAATAATGCAAGTTTAAAATTAGGTTCCGGTTCATGAGGATTGCTGTTTTTATTATGAATTGTTTTCCTTGTAAGGTGGTTGTCTTCTCTTTGTTATTATTGTTTTTTAACTTTATATTCTGTGAACAAGAACTGTGATAATAAATTTATTGTGTTTGGCAAATTATATTGATCTTCATTGTTAATAGTTGTTATTTTTTTAGTGATTTTGGTGATTTTTCCCTTTTGTTTTTATTTGCGTTTTTTTCCTCAGGCACACGCTTTTTTTTTTTTGCGCTTCTCGCCTAGGCCACACGCTGTCCAAAGCGCCTTCAATGCGCTTTACGCCTTTGACAACTATGCTATAGGAGGGCTGCAACATTCTTGAGTGGTCAAAGATACATAATTGGTTGAAGGAGCCTACTATCTTTCTTTGCAAGGGGAGTTAAGTATGTCGTCATTTTACCAAGTTATTATTCTTTTTCTAATTGTGTAATTTATATCGCCTCTTATAATTTTAATTTGTTTCCCTTCTTTAACGGGAGTTAAAGTTTTGTGCTCTTTGAAGATTGGAAATAAGCTACTAGATATATGGACCGGTAAAGATAAAGATCGGTATGCATTCTTACTTTTTGATGTTTTTTTTCTTTGATATGTTTTTTAGCTCCTAATATGGGTTATAATATGGATCATTTAGCATATTGGGTTCTTTTAGGCGTTAAATAGTTTACCAATGGGTTGGGATGGATTGAATTTGATTGAAAGAAAATCACACGAGTCAAGATGGGTGAGGAAACATATCTTATGGGTCAGGAATTCATGTGCGCCTTTCTTAAAGAAAACCTCGCTTTTTTTAGCCTTGCGCCTAGGCTTCGGGTGAGACCTATGCGTCTTGAGCGGGCCTTGCGTCTTTGATAAATAGATTTATTCTATGACTTTTATTTTTGTAGCGGACACTGGTCGCTGATAATTCTTAATCCTACTTACCAACATGGGTATATTGTTGATTCCAGAATTGATTCACAAGGCGTTTAATGGTCTAGAATGAAAGCGTCTCAAGGTTAGCCCAAAATTTACACTCTAATAGTTAATTTATCTCTAACGGGTCAATCAAAACTCGTTTATATATGTGTATGTAGTATAAATATATTTAGACATCTAGGTTTTGTAATGATTGGCAGTCCCATATAAAGTTTATAGTCATTGTGGCATTACCACAGTGGCTGTTGACGTTATGGCTTAGAAATTGGCGGTTTTTATAAAGTTAGCGCAATTCTTAGAAAGTGCAGCTCGCTTAACTTGTGCAGCCTGGGCGCTAGTTTTATATAGTCCAACAATAGGAACCCAAATGTTGTGTAGGATGTTACATTGCATATGTTTTGTTGATGGTATCCGTAGATTAGTATCATGTGTAGGCATCATAATTTATATAGTTACATGTGTATTTTAGCAGTCGATAGTATTTTTTTAAGCTTCATTTTGTTAATTGTCACATTATTTTTTTTAGGCGGTTTCTACGGATCGGGTTACAAGGTTTGAAGAGTTCGATTTGGGTTTCAAAGAGTATCAAGTGGATGGGGTCAACATTTGAAGTTGTAAATTTTTTTGTGTTTCATTTAGAAAACGTATGTTTTTGGAAAACTTAATTCATATTAGTTGGCCTTTTTTGGTATGTTATTTATAACTTTTGCATATATGTATATACATAATATTTGTGTGATTTGGTGGAAAAATGGAAATGCAGTAAACTGGAAAGTTTTCCAGGAAATTTTAAATTAAAAATAATATTTTATTGAATGGTTATTTGGTGATGCGGC
This sequence comes from Ambrosia trifida, assembly GCA_028751855.1. Taxonomy (NCBI): domain Eukaryota; kingdom Viridiplantae; phylum Streptophyta; class Magnoliopsida; order Asterales; family Asteraceae; genus Ambrosia; species Ambrosia trifida. Next base: position 213,086,775 of record CM054122.1, on the reverse strand, counting down.
TTAGGAAGATGATTGTATTCCATTTATTGGTGCAGTCCTAAGGTGTTGGTGCAGTTCAAGGATATATTTGTTGGTGCAGTTCAAGCATTTTTTAGGATGGTTCAAACCAACAGCATCATCAGAATTCAAATTTGATAATGCTATATGTATTAATGCTGTTCAAATAAAGCATCAAAAATTCATTTACACAGCACCTTATAACCAATTTTGTACTAGTGTCTGCAATTGCTTCGGAGTAAAAAGAATTTGTTCTTGTAAACGATTTTATCCTACAACCATCAAACCTATTCGTCTTGTCTACCAACTCTCTGCGGCTACCGCCATCACTTGATTTTCTGAAAGTCATTGTCGTCTTCATCCCGTACAAGCGTGACTTCCAAATTCTGATAACCCTCCTGAATAAATGGAAGAGCTTTGCGCGTAGTCCTTGGACGCAAAATCTTTTAGAGTTTAACCGGAATCCTTTTGTTGTATGGCATCTGTGGCGAACACGGGTGTAACTCAGGCGACCCATTTGAATTCTCTCGATCAAAGTGAAGGTAGAACAAATAGTTGTATATTGTTTGTTGAATGTTTATATAGCCATATATGAAAATTGACAAAGAATAGCAAAAGTTGACATTATGGGGAAGTTGGTGTGTGGGCAAGTTGAATGTTAATTACGTATGATTTTATGTGTTGGTGCAAGTTTTATATTTTTCAAATGCATCATATCTCTTGAAGACATTTTCCTTCTTTTAATTTCAAATGCACTATTGAACATGAAAATTATTTATTCATATATTTATTAATTTGGCAAATATATTTATCTTGTGCAAATTTATGTGTGTGAATTTGTAAACAGCAGCATCCTATAACATCAAGCAACAGTAGATATTTTTATGATATTTTATTTTGAAATATTGTGTACGTTTTCACATCTCTATTTTTAATGGAAGCACATATGTAAATGTTATTAAAAGCTAGGTCACATTTACCTTTTTTATATTATTTCAATAAAATAATATAATGCTTTTAAAGTTCTGAATAGGTTTTTTGATGTGGTTGTTTGTATCTACGATTCGATAAAAGCAATGTTCAAAACCGAACAAGTCATATGAAACTGGTTTTTTTCTTCACCGTGATAAACCAAACCGATACCATCCAAACCGCTTCAGTAGCAGTACACATACGTTTTTATTGTTTTTTGCATAAATTTTGTTCCGATTCCGTCAAAACAATGTTGTTAGTTGATTTCAAAATAGAGTGTTTTTATTGTATCATAAAGTATCTGTGATCTGAAGAACCAAACCGATTCCCACAAACATCGGTACCAATATTGGTACAATTGGAATGGCACCAGTATTCATTTTTTTTTTTTATGTTTTTCAATTGATATCTTTTTTAGCATATGACGGCTTTAATTTTTTTGATGTCTTCTTGATTGTTATATCAAATGGCTTTACCGAACTAATACAGTATCGAACGAACAGGTATCATCCGAAATATAGCCTCAACATGTTATCCACTAGTTGATTTACATCTTACATGATGTAGGTCCTAATTAGGTCTTCTCTTTAAACTATTTTTTTCTGTGTAAACTTATTTGTAGTATAGAATACTTAAATTTAACCCGTATACTAACTTAATTATTTATGCTTTATATATAATACATTGTACCCACGTAGATTTAGTAAAATTCACTTATAATTAGAAAAAAAAAAAATTAATTCTAACATTGATATATTGCAACAACAGATTAATGCCAGGGAAAATGACCAATATAGCCCGTTGACCGGGCATTTTGCACAACTAGCCCTCTCCACCGTCTTTGGAGAGACGGGACACGGCTCCCAACCAGCCTGAACCGTCTTCTAGACGGTTTGGTTTTATAGCCAATTGCAAGCCAACACGTGGCGTCTCTGATCCCGAGGCTGTACCGTCTCTCTCCAGACGGGTCAGAACCCTCTCCCAGACGGTTCACGTTTCCCAAGACGGCTGACCCTTCGGTTCAACCGTCTCCCAGACGGTTCACGTCTATCAATGCCGGCTGACCCTTCGGTTCAACCGTCTCCCAGACGGGTCACATTTCCCAAGTCGTCTTAACGAAATTTGTGATACCGTCTGAACCGTCTGAACCGTCTCACGAGTGTATATAAATACCCCAATTCACTTAACGAAATTTGCACCCACCCCTCTCCTCTAAGCTTTCATCTTCCATGCACCCACCCGTCTCCTCTAAGCTTTCATCTTCCAATCCAATGACGTTTTTTTACTTTCCCAGCCGAATCCTTTTTGACTTTCCCAGCCGAAGCCTACCGGCTTCGGAAAATATGTCCCGGTTACTTGGATTGTTGTTTCATCTGCGTACGGCTACTTGGATTGTTGTTCCATCTGCGCGTGGTTTGCAACCCGTGTAATGGATCGATGATGTGGTGGTCTACATTTTAGGCAAGTTCGTTCGCTTTCCGAATTTATGTCTCGATGTTCGACGTGTGCTCACTGAGAACTATTGTTACATAAAACGAGGAAACGTTTCGGACTTGTCTATGTAGAGCACATACACCATTCGAAACAACGTCTATGTAGACCACTGCTACTACCGCCGCTGTGGAGGACAAAACATCTAACACTAAGATGTAGTCCTCAATAGTTGGTTAGACATTACTATTACTTCAAACAAAGTTCTTAGTTTTGGAAGTAAATTTGGGAAGTTTGTTGTAATAGTGTAGTTTTTTACTTGTTGCTTCTTAGTTTTCACTTGTTGCTTCTTTATTCTCGGGAAGTTTGTTGTAATAGTGTAGTTTTTTAATTGTTGTTGTAATATTATTTATTGTTTATTTGTGATTGTAATAGTATAGTACGTTTAATGAGATATTTACCTTAAATATAAAAACAAAAAGACAAATTAAAAATATAACCAACTATTGCATTAAAAATATAACCATTACAAATTAATAAAAATATAATTACAAATTAATTAAGACGATGTCTTATCATTTGCCAAACGGACACATGTTTAAACTCTTTACCCTCCCTGTTTTTATACTGCCTTAGACTGTGTCTAATTGCCACGTCTTCGGGAAAGTTAGAGGGTACGTCGTAAAGAGTCCGGTTGTGGTGGCCGTTGAAGATTTGACACTTTGTCGTCAAATCACTCAACTTGCGGCTTAGGGACTCGGTGGTACGTTCTGACCCTCCAACGAGCCGGTTGTATTCATTCAGTATCCGGAACCATTTGTTGTTAAGGTGTGTGCTCTCTTCAACATGAAGCCATGCCGCAATCAAGGCAATCTCTTGTTCTTCCGTCCATCTTTGAGGTGCCATTATTCGATGATTTGGACGGTGTTGGACGGTGGTGGTGGGGTGGTAGATATTGTTTGGACGGTGTTGGACGGTGGTGGTGGGGTGGTAGATATTGTTTGGACGGTGTTGGACGGTGGTCGTCGGGTTGTAGATAGTGTTTAGACGGAGTTGTACGGTGGTGGATAGTGTTCAGACGGGGTTGGATGACGGGAAATGGACGGGAGACGGGTATTTATAGGGCTGAGCCGGACAACCGAAGCGTCGCCGCACATCGGGACTCACCGGCGTTGGTAGATGTGTACCGTCTTGAGAGACGGTTGAACCGAAGGATCAGCCGTCTTGGGAAATGTGACCCGTCTTTTGAGACGGTTGAGCCGAAAAGTCAGCCGGCATTGATAGACGTGAACCGTCTGGGAGACGGTTGAACCGAAGGGTCAGCCGTCTTGGGAAACGTGAACCGTCTGGGAGAGGGTTCTGACCCGTCTGGAGAGAGACGATACAGCCTCGGGATCAGAGACGCCACGTGTTGGCTTGCAATTGGCTATAAAACCAAACCGTCTAGAAGACGGTTCAGGCTGGTTGGGAGCCGTGTCCCGTCTCTCCAAAGACGGTGGAGAGGGCTATTTGTGCAAAATGCCCGGTCAACGGGCTATATTGGTCATTTTCCCTTAATGCCAACTGCCAAGTAGGATATTGTATAAGAGATGCACATAACGTGAGCTAGCTACAACTCTCCTAAATTCAAACAGTTGACAAAAATCTTTGAAAATACTTTGGTAGCCAAATCAAAGAACTAAGTTGCATGCAGTTTAGTGAACACTACCCTTCCACGTTTATGGCATGCATGTGGTCAGAATTTTCCCACGTTCATAGTCTCAAACAACCTTTAGCATATAATCGTAAATCGCTCTTTATGGTTATCGGTGTTAACAGTGAAAATCGTCCATCGGTTTCGATCACATTTGCCACTTTCATCCAAAATATTTTTTTTGTTTGCAAATGGACTCTCAAGGTTTACCTTTGGGTGATATTATTTAGACATCCCCATTCAAAACCCTAAACATCTCTTTCCACGGACTGTGGAGGCCACAGCGGGCCGTAGACAAAAAAAAAGTGAAAAACGACTGGCTATGGAGGCCCATACGGTCCGTGTTTATACGAGATACTGTTGGGAATCATGGTATCATATACACAGCGGAAGCGGTTTATATTTATTAGAAAAAATCGATTATATACATTATATAATATTAGCCGATTTATTTGTATAAATATATATTTAATTTTATTAATCGGATTAATAAAATATTCCCAATCAGGATCTCAGTTAAACGCGTATAAACAAATAAATAATAAAACAACCATATGGGGTTTAGTAATCAACCTTTGACGACTACACCGGAATTGTATCACGCGGGTTACAACGAATCCTCGCTAGTAGGAAGTTCACACCGTGCACGAACCAACCGGGAGGCAACACTTGCAAGAGGAAGGTGGTGGCTAGTGGTGGTTGATGGCCGGACCAAGAAGAAGTGGCGGCGACGGCCCCTATTCTTAAGGTGGCGGCCGCAAAGTCTTGGGGAGGAGGCAAGAGGTGATTGTTTTGATAAAAGGTGTGATTAGGGTTTACTCCTTAACCCTCCTTTTATAAGACAACTTGCAATAAACCCGCTTGCTAAATATCTTAATACTCCTTAATATTAATCTTATTAATATCAAGTCCCTCAAGACTAAAACAATTATTATTTCATAAATAATTATTCAGCAACGCGTGAACTTATCTGATTCGTGTACCAACGTGTAACTCTTCGGATCGTACCGGGTCGGGTTACGTTGACCTCGACTTTTAATTACATCGGACATACCATATATCCAACAATCTCCCACTTGGATGATTTTAATTAAATGAGCCAACGTGCGTAGAGTTGGATGCCTAGCTGCATCGCATTGCACCCAAACCAGTATGACACTTTACAGTCGTCAACTAGTTCTTTGAGTTCAAGTAACGCTTTACTTAACCAAATACTATAGCCCTGATAATTATATTAATAAGTCCCTTCTGTATAGACATCCGTTAATCATAAGACATGGATCATTCATTCTTATATAGTGATCAACTATTCTCTATTCTCGTCTCTAATTCAAAGTGGTCTAACGAACTACCTTAGTCCGAGCGTGGCCACGCGTTTATACCAGTTTGAGTTTTACGAGGGCGCCAGAATGTCTAGGCTTCTAATCCCATAGAAGTACAGAATTCCATCAGCGTCATACAACTCCCACTTAATCTCGAATTTCTCCCAACGCTACCCTCATAGCTACCCATGTTTCAGGATAGTGTAAGATAACATCAAAGATAGTCCTTAATCAATGTAGTTTAATATGTGCCTTAGGAAAAAGGACAGATTGAACATATCAATATCAAAACATCTCATGACATAGATCCATGGAGATCGTTTTGAAGCGAGTTACATCCAATATTATTCCCTAATAATATCTGTGAATTATGATCCTCAACCCTTGAGCTATTCATCTCATGAATACAACCATCCCAATTCACAATAGTCTTACATTCAAATTCATTCCCATGTAATTTGATCGACTACGGACATTTAGAATACTCTTATTCAAGGATTTAAACATACAAATAATGAACACAGTTAATAAATATTTAAATTTGCATTTAACCCATTAAATCAAATGAACATTCAACATAACTGTCATAGTTCAAAATAAAACATTAATACTAATTACAGATCATGCCCATTGTCTAACAACTCTAAGCCCTATATTTCCAGCATGCTCCTCATTTCTAGCTTGAGGTAAAGGCTTAGTAAAGGGGTCAGCCAGATTTAGATCTGTATGAACTTTGTTCATCACGACGTCTCCACGTTCTACTATTTCTCTAATATAGTGGAACCTTCTGAGTATATGCCTTGCGGTCTGATGTGACCTTGGTTCCTTTGCAAGAGAAATGGCACCAGTGTTGTCACACAGTATCTCGATTGGATTCTTTATGCTAGGCACAACATCGAGATCGGTAATGAACTTCTTCATCTAGGTAGCCTCCTTTGCAGCATCTGATGCAACAATGTATTCTGATTCACAGGTGGATTGAGCAACCACACTTTGCTTAGAGCTCTTCCAAGTAATAGCCCCACCATTTAGAATGAAAACATATCCCGTTTGTGATCTTGAGTCATCACGATCAGTCTAGAAGCTTGCATCAGTATAACACTTAACTGACAGCTCCTCCTCTAGTCCTCCATATACTAAGAACATGTCCTTAGTCCTTCTCAGGTACTTAAGAATGTTCTTCACTGCAGCCCAGTGACTCTCTCCTGGATTTTGTTGATATCTACTCGTCATGCTAAGAGCATACGAGACATCAGGTCTAGTACATAACATGGCATACATGATGGAACCAATCGCAGAAGCATATGGAACACCTTCCATTTTCTTCTTTTCCTCTTTAGTATTTGCACACTTCTTGTTATCAAGAATGGTTCCATGTGCCATGGGCAAGAGCCCCCTTTTTGAGTCTTGCATTGAGAAGCGTCGTAAGACCTTATCAATATATGTACTTTGACTCAAACCCAATAACCGCTTTGATCTATCTCTATAAATCTTTATTCCCAGAATATAAGCGGCTTCACCCAGATCTTTCATTGCGAAACATTTACCTAACCAGGTCTTAACATCTTTAAGCATAGGGATATTGTTTCCAATTATTAGTATGTCATCTACATACATTATAAGAAAAGTAATATAGCTCCCACTAGACTTCTTGTAAACACACGGTTCATCTTCGTTCTTGATAAAACCAAACTCTTTGATTTTCTGATCAAAACGGAGATTCCAATTGCGAGATGCTTGCTTTAATCCATAGATGGATTTATTCAGCTTGCACACCTTATTAGGATTCTTTGGATCGACAAAACCTTCAGGTTGAACCATATAGACATCTTCCAGTAATGTCCATTAAGGAACGCATTTTTGACATCCATCTGCCATATCTCATAGTCATAATATGCAGCAATGGCAAGTAGAATTCTAATAGACTTAAGCATGGCTACTGGCGAGAAAGTTTCCTCATAGTCAATTCCTTGAGTCTGAGTAAAACCTTTCGCTACAAGCCTTGCTTTGTAGGTTTGCACATTCCCATCCATGTCAGTCTTCTTCTTGAAGATCCATTTGTTTCCCACAGTCCGACATTCGGTAGGAAGATCAACCAAATCCCAGACTTGGTTATCATACATGGATTGCATCTCTGCATTCATGGCTTCTTGCCATTTCTTGGATTCTGAATCCAAGATTGCAGCATTGTAAGTAGTAGGCTCAGCTTCATCAATCATGAAGATATCGTCATACCTCACCGGTGCACGACGATCCCTAATACTTTTCCGAACACTTAGTGTTTCTGTTGTTTCTTGAGTCCTCTCAGGCTCAACTTCAACAACTGGATCAGTTACATCTGGTTCTGTCTGAACAGCTGGTTCAGTCACTTGTGATTCTCGAATTTCTTCAAGATCTACATAGTTATCTCCAATCCCTCACGCCAGAAGCTCTTCCTCTAAGAAAGTGCCTCTGCGTTTGGTGAAAATCTTATTTTCAGTGGGGTGGTAGAACAGGTAACCGATCTTCTTACCGTATCCAACGAAAACCACTTTTTCGCCTATGGGATCTAGTTTATCCAAAGATTCTAGAGTGAAATCTGTATGTACAAGTCCTAACAGATCATTAGCTCTTTCTCCAACATTTGAAAAAGGTGCTTTTGTTAACTTTCCACTTAAGCATGATTCGCATTTTCCAAACGACTCCGAACCTTTGGAATCCAGGATTCCTGCGGTTTTGAGTTGTTTAACACGATTCTCACTTATGTGACCAAGTCTACAATGCCACATATACGTATCATTAAAGTCCAACTTATTACGTTTATGGGAGATATTGCATAATATGTTATCGTTTTGGATTTCTATCTCATAGATCCCATTGTTAGGTTTTGCATCAAAGTAAAATACATCGTTAAAATAAGCAGAAATAAATTCACCATTAAAACGATAATCAAAACCTTGTCTACGCAAAGCATGAAATGAAACAATATTTCTAGTCACACTAGGAATGTAATAAACATTGTTCAAAACAAGTTCTAAACCAGAAGGTAGTAAAAGATCATATTCTCCTATTGTGACATCCGTCACCCTCGTCTTTCGTCAAATTGACAATGATAGCTCCTCAATTATTTCCATTATAGTCCCTGTGAATTTCGTCGTTTTCAAAATAAATTTTAGAGCGAATTAAAAATTTATCATTTATATTTATTATTGTTCGTGTATGAGTTTTAATCGAATGCGTAGGTGGACACGTGTTCGTAAAAGATTTTATAAAAAAAAAAAAATTCAAGTTTTACAAACTTTTAAGTTAAATTGGTTAACCAAATTAAGTTTTTATAAAGGAATTTCTAACCAAGTTATACCTAAAACTAACCTAGTTAATTATGGAGGGACCATTTATGACAATATTCAAAAGTTCAAAAAAAAAAACTAAAACTTGCTCCTGTCTGTCTCGTTTTTCCGGCCAAGGTGTCGCCGGCGGCGACCCAAATTCCGGCCAAAACTATCAAAACACAAATCAAAGCTTTGGAACCTGTTTTTTTTTCATGCAATTACTATCAGTTTTAATACGAACGACCGTTTTAGTCCAATAATCACACTCAAATCATGTTTTAAAACGAATTTTTCATTAATTCTTTGGGGTAACCGTCGAATGCTTTATAGCAACCAAACCATACGTTTCAATACGTTAAACATATAAATAGAACCTACCATCACATTCAGATCAGTCTTTCGACCAATAACCCTCTTGAAATTCAAGCCTAATCGCGTCCAAGGGTCTGGAATGGTATCTAAAGCATTCACGGCCGATCCTCTTTGTCTGTCATCATTCATGTGTTGTAAGTCCAAATTGTTATAGCTATTTAGTTCCTTATTTAGTCCCTTGCATAAACCTTAAGGTTTCTATGATTAACAGAAACGTTTGGGCTTGATTTGGAAATTTAAGGTTAGGGTTCTTGGATGGTTGAATTGGGGAAGAAGGTGATTTCTCACAAATCATCAAATACATTTTAATTTTAAGTTAAACAATAATATCACAAGTGGTCCAGTGGATAGTCTGTTGGTTGCAAACATAAATGTAACAGCCCAACCGATGGCGGAAACATCGGGATGTCACGCATTGATGATTGTTCAGTAGCTCATGGTAAATAATAAATTTCATTATATGATTTAGATAAATTACATACAATTGTTCTACAAGAATTCGTACATCAAATTGAATAAAACTATGCACACATCTTCAAGCATTAATTCAAATCCTCAAGCAAGTAGAACCTGAAACATGTTAAGTTGAAAATATTTTGGGTCAACAAAAGTTGGTGAGAATTACATAGGTTTTGATAATCGAATAAAATTGTTGTGCAATTCATGTGTCATGGCAATCTAGTCCATATGTGAAAACATACTAGAAGTAAATCGAGTGCATAATAAACCATTGTGACTGTTGTATTGTGGTACATCCCATACGCTCATGGTTCACTCGTTTATATTGCAGTAACAAACACCACGCTACCTTTGTAGGAGGCACGTATCCGGGTGGGATTGTCAGTCCAATAGATCTATCAATGTATACCGTCGGTTGATCAATGTTTATGCTAGAATTGTGCTTACCCTAGTCATGTTCAAGACATAATGCAACATAGAAAAACACATAGACATATTGATGATTGAATTGCATAAATGATGTTGTAACATGTTTCACCCCAAAAATGGTGATAAATAGAAAAGGGGCTATGTAAAACTCACCTTAGCAAATTGTTATACTTCTTGAAAATTGAATAGTGGTGTTGTCAACATGTGTCAAGTATCACCCTATAATAAGGTAATAAATATGTCTAAGTCTATCTAGTCTACAAATGTATATGTTCTAGGGCTTCGAATTTGGGGATAAATGCTCGTTTGATTAATATTAAAAATGTTTGATAATTGAGGGAATATTAGTAAATAAATAAACAAAAATCTTTTTATGAAATTTAAATTTAAGATGGTCACAAAAATGTGTTTAAAGTATAAAAATAATTTTTACAAAATTATTCTCTTTAAAATAGAATATTAATTCTATTTATAACAAATTATCAAGATTTAACTTTAATATTTAAAAATACTAAAATTAAAGAATTATTAGTCAAAAATTTATATTTCTGTTCTAAATATTCAGAAATAATTTGTATAAAATTTTGGTGCAAAACTATTAAAATTTGAATTTATTATGATTTAATTATGATTAAAACTAACAAAAATTGATTAAAAATATTAAATAAATGATTTTTCAAAATTAAAAATCATTTCAGAAAAGTTTATCATTATATAAACTCAGAATAATTTTTGTGGAAATTTATAAGATCGTTTTGATATTTTAATGGAATTTTATAAATATAATAGAATAAAATTGATTTAATTATTATATATATTAAATAAATAAATTTTTGAAAACAAAAAATTGTGAGTGAAACTTTTTCATCAGATTTACTTAAAATAATTTTTGTAGAATTAATAAAAAAGTTTTAATAATTTAAAACGAATTTATAAAATTATAAGTATTATATATAATTAAATTGATTTGTTTGTTTAAAAACGAAATAAGGAAAAAGATATGCCACTGCCAGGACTCAAACCCGCGTGGCTCGGTCAGAGTGCACCAGACACAACCACTTGGTCCAGACCAGTGGTTGTGTTGATTTCAGTTTAATTAAAAATAAATAATATATGAAATTTGTGTTCTTCCCCAATATTACTCATACGAAACCCTAATTTTCCAATTGATCAATCCAGACATCAATAACCCAATTAACCTTAGGGCTATTGATGTGTGGATGCGAAGATAAAAACCCATCAAAAACATTAGACTTACAAACTTGTTTCGTGCACGATTGCTCAGTCAACCATAAAAGTCAAAAACGCGATTGAACACCAAGAACAGAGGATTATTATGAAGAATTGGGGGTTGAGAAAGAGAGAATGGCGAGTTGTGAAGGTCCAGCAATGTTCAATTTATAGTGTTGTGGTCTGGGTTGCCGAATTGGTATGTTTGACTTTGGCTTTGAATGTTGACGCGTCAAGAGTTAAAAATGGTATGAATTGAAGGCTAATTGAACGTGTAATTAGTTGTGATAGGCCGGTAATCATGCTCTTCAATCAATCCTCGACAAATTACGAGTTATGGTGGATGATTTGGTAAGTTCGTGATGCACAGTTGACTTTCTAAGTCAACTGTGAGAGTTGTACGCTAGTGTTATAATAATAATGTTCTGGGTTTAAAACAAGAATGATGGCTAGCTCAGATGGTTTGTGTGGGTGTGTTTTATTGAACCGGCTGAGGACGAACCCCGTCCTCAGCACATATTTTTTAACAATTATTTTTAACATACCTTTAATATATATATATATATATATATATATATATATATATATATATTATGAATAATTATCATAGTATTAGGGTTTAAAATGCCACAAAATAATTAAATGTAATTAATAATAATAGAACTTGTCGTAACGTACAATTATTTAACGTGAAATGTTACAGTCTCCCCTACTTTTAGGAACTTCGTCCGAAGTTAAAGGAAGACCCTAGGTTTACAATTGGTCGACTACCGAAAACCTTGATAAAATTTCTTACTACCTTAACGTACCTGTAAATTCATGATTACGTTCCGGACCGTAATTATCAATTTACCTTACATTAGGGTTTTGCATCCTTTTATGACTCTACCGATTGTTGAGCAGGTTCGATAGTCTCCACCAGTCGTTGAGCAGGTGGTAGGGCCTCTCCCGACTGTTGGAAAGACATGATGACCTCTACCAATCGTTAAGTAGGTTGTTTGGTAGTCAACTAGTTGTTGTACAAGTAAGCAAGTATGATTATAGATATAGCAATTAGTTCACATTCAAACAAGCATGCATTCAGATGTTATGATAATACTTGAATTTATTACTTGAATCAAAAAGTGTCAATACAGAGAATTAAAGAGAAAGTAGACATCATTCAAATGGTGGGTTTTGCTGTTAAGTAGCTGGAGGGTCTCTAGCAGGGTTATTTGGAGCATCAAGAGCGTTTGTAACAGGGATTCGACAAGCGTCTGCAAGATGCCCATACCTTTGACAATTGGTGCACTGTCGGCAGGGAACTTGGGTTGGGTGGTGATACTGGCAGGTATCACACTTAGGTTTGTTCCCGTTGTATCGTTTCTTGTTGGGTGGGACAGCGGTGTCTATTGCAAAATTCCTGACCTTGCACTTCCCGTTGGTTGAGGCCTCAGTTTTGATATCGACGACAGGTTGAGGAGTATCCTTTTTCTTTTCCCCTTTACGAGTCAGGGTTCCTGCCTTCACATGGTTATTCGTTAGGGTGGCAGCCAAACGCTTTGCTTCCTCCAAAGTAGCAGGGTTCCTTCCCCACACCGTATCTTGAATTTGCATCGGTAAGCCACCAATGTATTTCTCGATCACAATAGGCAAAGGGGTGACCTTGTGGGGTAGCAGTAGGCTAAGTTCGTGAAAACGAGTGTTGTAGGCAAGGTTTTCCCCACTATCTTGAGCAAGGTCATGAAACTCATCTTCCAGCTTCTTGATTTCATTACGAGGGCAGAACTCTGCCTTCATAATGTCTTTAGCTTGATCCCAAGTTAAGGCCAGTGCAGCTTCAGCCCCACGAGTGCGCTTTTCCTCATTCCACCAAGTGAGTGCTCGTTTGTGAAGAACACTCATGGCATAACGGACCTTAAAGTTGTCGGGGCACTCACTGTTGATGAAGGTATTCTCAATACCCTCAAACCATTGTAGGAGTCCTGTAGCTCCTTCTTCTCCACTGAACTTTGGGGGATTACAGGAATTAAAGTGCTTGAGAGTGCAGGCTGGAAGACAATTCCCATTCCCGTTGTGGTTTCCATTTCCATTCCCGTTGCCGTTACCGTTCCCGTTGCCGTTCAACTGGATGACTTGAGCTAGTAAGTTGGGAACCAGAGTTGCGATTTTCTGCGCCATTTGTTGAGAAATGATTGCAGCCAGTTGGGCATCGACACCATTGTTGTTGTTGTTGTTGTTGTTGTTGTTGTGGTTAGTGTCGTGGTTATGGTTGTGATTGCTACTTCCTTCATCATGATTGTCACCACTGTTAAGGCGAGCGCTGCGACGTGGAGGCATGATCTGTAAGAGACACAGTGAAATGAATGAGATTATATAAGGAATGTAATCATTTATTCATTAAAACGAATAAACGAAAACGTTGACTTATCAAAGATTCTAGATTCTAATAACATATGAAGACATGCTTTAGCCTATAAGTGAACACTCATCCCGAGAATTCCCAGGTAGGCATCCGGGTCCCTCATCGGATTGGGATATATGCGCAATGCCAGCCTAGACAGAAGACTCAGAATACAGGCGTTCACCCTTCCAGATTGCACGTGTTCGTCATTAAAATCTAGATCTTCGACGAGATCTCAAGGTGGTTCAGGTTAAACCTGAGGATTTTGTCCTATTAGTCTAAGAGTAGATCCAGTGATGGAAAGCAACCTTCTTGTAAGGATGAAAGTAGGGATAAGAAGTAGGAGGGAGATAGAGTATAGCAAGTAAAAGAAGCAAGTACTGGTTAAATCCTATGGTTATAGACTAGATTATTTTTCTAATAACCTAATTCCCTATAACCATGGCTCTGATACCAATCTGTAACACCCCAACCGATGGCGGAAACATCGGGATGTCACGTATTGATGATTGTTCAGTAGCTCATGGTAAATAATAAATTTCATTATATGATTTAGATAAATTACATATAATTGTTCTACAAGAATTCGTACATCAAATTGAATAAAACTATGCACACATCTTCAAGCATTAATTCAAATCCTCAAGCAAGTAGAACCTGAAACATGTTAAGTTGAAAATATTTTGGGTCAACAAAAGTTGGTGAGAATTACATAGGTTTTGATAATCGAATAAAATTGTTGTGCAATTCATGTGTCATGGCAATCTAGTCCATATGTGAAAACATACTAGAAGTAAATCGAGTGCATAATCAACCATTGTGACTGTTGTATTGTGGTACATCCCATACGCTCATGGTTCACTCGTTTATATTGCAGTAACAAACACCACGCTACCTTTGTAGGAGGCACGTATCCGGGTGGGATTGTCAGTCCAATAGATCTATCAATGTATACCGTTGGTTGATCAATGTTTATGCTAGAATTGTGCTTACCCTAGTCATGTTCAAGACATAATGCAACATAGAAAAACACATAGACACATTGATGATTGAATTGCATAAATGATGTTGTAACATGTTTCACCCCAAAAATGGTGATAAATAGAAAAGGGGCTATGTAAAACTCACCTTAGCAAATTGTTATACTTCTTGAAAATTGAATAGTGGTGTTGTCCAAATGTGTCAAGTATCACCCTATAATAAGGTAATAAATATGTCTAAGTCTATCTAGTCTACAAATGCATATGTTATAGGGCTTCGAATTTGGGTTAAATGCTCGTTTGATTAATATTAAAAATATTTGATAATTGAGGGAATATTAGTAAATATACAAACAAAAATCTTTTTATGAAATTTTAATTTAAGATGGTCACAAAAATGTGTTTAAAGTATAAAAATAATTTTTACAAAATTATTCTCTTTAAAATAGAATATTAATTCTATTTATAACAAATTATCAAGATTTAACTTTAATATTTAAAAATACTAAAATTAAAGAATTATTAGTCTAAAATTTATATTTCTGTTCTAAATATTCAGAAATAATTTGTATAAAATTTTGGTGCAAAACTATTAAAAATTGAATTTATTATGATTTAATTATGATTAAAACTAACAAAAATTGATTAAAAATATTAAATAAATGATTTTTCAAAATTAAAAATCATTTCAGAAAAGTTTATCATTATATAAACTCAGAATAATTTTTGTGGAAATTTATAAGATCGTTTTGATATTTTAATGGAATTTTATAAATATAATAGAATAAAATTGATTTAATTATTATATATATATTAAATAAATAAATTTTTGAAAACTAAAAATTGTGAGTGAAACTTTTTCATCAGATTTACTTAAAATATTTTTTGTAGAATTAATAAAAGAGTTTTAATAATTTAAAACGAATTTATAAAATTATAAGTATTATATATAATTAAATTGATTTGTTTGTTTAAAAACGAAATAAGGAAAAAGATATGCCACTGCCGAGACTCGAACCCGCGTGGCTCGGTCAGAGTGCACCAGACACAACCACTTGGTCCAGACCAGTGGTTGTGTTGATTTCAGTTTAATTAAAAATAAATAATATATGAAATTTGTGTTCTTCCCCAATATTACTCATACGAAACCCTAATTTTCCAATTGATCAATCCACACATCAATAACCCAATTAACCTTAGGGCTATTGATGTGTGGATGCCGAAGATAAAAACCCATCAAAAACATTAGACTTACAAACTTGTTTCGTGCACGATTGCTCAGTCAACCATAAAAGTCAAAAACGCGATTGAACACCAAGAACAAAGGATTATTATGAAGAATTGGGGGTTGAGAAAGAGAGAATGGCGAGTTGTGAAGGTCCAGCAATGTTCAATTTATAGTGTTGTGGTCTGGGTTGCCGAATTGGTATGTTTGACTTTGGCTTTGAATGTTGACGCGTCAAGAGTTAAAAATGGTATGAATTGAAGGCTAACTGAACGTGTAATTAGTTGTGATAGGCCGGTAATCATGCTCTTCAATCAATCCTTGACAAATTACGAGTTATGGTGGATGATTTGGTAAGTTCGTGATGCACAGTTGACTTTCTAAGTCAACTGTGAGAGTTGTACGCTAGTATTATAATAATAATGTTCCGGGTTTAAAACAAGAATGATGGCTATCTCAGATGGTTTGTGTGGGTGTGTTTTATTGAACCGGCTGAGGACTCGGGTTCGAACCCCGGCCTCAGCACATATTTTTTAACAATTATTTTTAACATACCTTTAATATATATATATATATATATATATATATATTATGAATAATTATCATAGTATTAGAGTTTAAAATGCCACAAAATAATTGAATTTAATTAATAATAATAGAACTTGTCGTAACGTACAATTATTTAACGTGAAATGTTACAATAAATACCCGGGTTTGAGACCCCTCTCACCCACAGGTTTTATGTTTTTTTTGTGGAAATTTTATTAGGTAATATATATATATATATATATATATATATATAAATATATATATATATATAGGGTAGGGATCATACGAGAACCAACTTTAGGTAGAGAACTAGAGAACCATTGTCAACACAAACAAAAAAAAAACCTAAAAACCCCACCTTCACCCCCTAAAAACCTAAACCCACCCACCTCACTCCCTAAAAACCTAAACCCCCCATCCCCCACACCGCCCCAACCCCCCCCCCCCCCCCCCCCCATTGTGAAATGCACATGTGCAGCTTACCCCACACCCCCAAAAACCAAAACGCTCCATCCCATCCTCCCAAAAAGATACCCCCTCTTCCACCATACCAAAAAACTAAACCCTAAAGCTAAACCCATTAAAAAACTTAACTATAATAGTGAAATGCACATGTGCATGTAGTACAATTATCTTATTTTATAGTTTTATATAGGGGTTTTTTTAAGTTTATTCACCAACAACCCCAAAAAACCTAACCCCATTCTCATCATACCTAAAAACTAAACCCTAAAGCTAAACCCATGAAAAAAAAAAACCTAACTATAATAGTGAAATGCACTTCGCGTTTATTTAAAGATCATTGAATAAATTTTTTTCCACCTTATATATCATATCACGTCCATTTAAATGATCATTTCATTATGGCAATTGATAATTTATTCAAAAGTGTGCTCTAATAGTGAAATGCACATGTGCATACGGTATATGACGTAATTATGACGTAAAAAAGGCCATTTTTTGTTTTTTTTTATTTTTTTTGTATTTTTTTTATTTTTTTTTCAGAAAGATTAACACTAAAAAAACATTTTGGTGTTTTTACTTTTTTTATTTTTTTATTTTTTTAGGTTATATAATTTTTTTATTATTATTTTTTATTTTTTGGTGGAGGGGTTTTTGTGTTCACACTTGGTTCTTTGGTTCTCTCCCTAAATAGTGGTTCTTAAATGATCCAAATCCTATATATATATATATATATATATATATATATATATATATATATATATAAATACATCATTTTTATAATATTCATATTAAATTCATTTTTGCTCCAAAAATTATAAAAATTTAGGAGTAGCATCTTGACAGCATAAAGAAAATTTCCAAATTTTCATTTTCTGAAAAATGTCCTATTTTCATATTTTTATTGAATTTATTTGTTTTAATCATATTTAATTGATTAAAAATTCATTTTTAATGATTTTAATCTCAAACTTTATGAGAAATTATTTCTAATCATTATGAACTGAAATAAAAATATTTGGGTCAGAAAACATTTATTTTTATTAATTTTCCTATTTTTAATCATTTAAACATGATTTAATCTCATTAAATCAGTTTTAAATATAAATAAGTTTATAAAAATTATGGGAAAATTATTTTCATTGATTTACATTAGAAAGCATCCATTTTCAATAAAAAATAGCATTTCTGGATCATGTCTTGTATTATTAGTATTATTTATCAATTACGACATAATTAAATGTTTATTTATTTATACTATTACAACATCTATTTTATAAATACTTTTCTTATAAAATAGAAATATTCTTATGTTGGAAAGTCTTAATTATAATTTGTCGGATCATCGTGTAACTCATAATTATTTATTTCAATATTTATGATTATCGTAATTATTTACAATAATTAGTTAAAGTAATTAACTAAATGAATTTTGCCTTAATTATTCAAGTATATTTACATTTAAATATTCAAATGGTAATAATTATATTACCTAAACCACATTTACAAACTTTGATATATTATTTTTGACATACAACTTTTACATTAATGCAATTTATCATAAAACTCTAATTCCCCAAATCGACTTAGCAAACCCTAATGCCTTAGACCCTAGTTACCTTAGACTCTTAGACATTTCCTTATGAGTATTCATATACATTATAGGTTGAATTCCTTGAAATTCCCATTACTTAGCTCACGACCGCTTAAGTTGGATTATTGATCACTTTCGCAAACTGTGAGTATATCTTTCCCCTTTTTACTGTTTTACTACTTTGGGGTGACTCATGTACCTATTAATCAAGTTTCTATTTCTTATACTTAATGCAATTCTCATGTGTGTTTGCCTTATGTGAATTTGTGTGTATGCTTAGTCAAAATCATTAACCGCTGGGCGGCCTAGCATTTCAATGAATAGTACTATGGTATACCCCTTTGAGACTCTGTTGAGAGAATCTTGGTCACTGTTTTGTTAATTCATTATTCAAATTGTTAGTCATGTGTTAGTCATTATTCATAGGCTTGGTTTTGACTGATACTACTTATTACATATTTGCAAACGGTACAACACATGAATTGCGAAACTCTTTTTCTACTATATGTATTCAAACAGGGTATGCTCACCAATACATTTTTGTATTGACATATACTATTTTCGTACATGTTTCAGGTTATTTATGAGATGACTTTTAAGCTTTTGAAATTTTTACTTAGATTTTGGATTCATTGTATTTCAGTTTTAGTTGTCACTTTAGAATCATTGTATCTTGTATTTTTCTTTCAATGTAATAAACTACTTAATCAATATATCAGAATTTACACTTTTAGTCCATGAGCTATTGAACAATCGTCACTACGTGACACCTTGATGTTTCTGCCATCGGTTGGGGTGTTACACCTATTACCTTCACTGCAACTCTTTGTCCATTGCCAACATGGACCTCCAAGTCACCTTGTTTCAGCTTTTTAATCTTTCTTAGTCCCTACAAAACATTACAAATGTGGAAACCACATCCTGTGCAAACACCCATGTTTTGCCAGAAAAAACAAGGATTTCAATAACATATATACCTGAGGACTCTCCTCCAGAAGCCTTGGCTTGCTTCAGTTCAGCTAAATACTTAGCACAGTTCCTTTTCCAGTGCCCAGTTTCATCACAATGAAAACATTTGGCATCTTTCAAAGGTTTCTTGTTAGCAACTGCTTTGCCCTTTCCCTTCCCTTTGCCTTGATAGCCCCTCTTCTTGGTTTTAGGTTTCTTAATCTGACCCTCCCTGATCATTAGCACTGTTGCAGTTTTGCCAGGTATGTTTACCTCAGCAGTTTTGAGCATCTGATGCAGTTCTGCAAGTGTCTTTTCCATCCCATTCATATTATAGTTCATAATGAACTGGTCATATGACTTGGGCAATGAGTTCAGGATGATATCCCCAGCTAACTCATCGCTCAAGGGGGATTCCAGACGAGCCAAGTGATCAACATATGCCTTCATTTTTAGCACATGAGTGCCAACTGGTGAACCCTCTTGCATACGAGTGGTTATAAGTGATCGTATCACATCAAACCTCTCATGGCGAGCATTTTGTTGGAACATTTCCATCAGATGCTGATTCATGTCGTATGCATCCATGTCCTCCATGGTCCTTTGAAGTTCAGGGATCATGGAAGCCAACATCAGACATGAGACTTTCAAAGAGTCATCAAAATGCTTAGCCCAGGCTTTATAAAGCTCACCCTTGGGATTTATGGGTTCATCAGGGACTGGTTCTTCAAGAACATACAATTTGTTCTCCGCTTTGAGAACAATTTTCAAGTTGCCGTGCCAGTCCATGAAGTTGGAGTGGTTCAGTTTGTCCTTCTCTAAGATGGACTTGAGAGAGAAATGGGAGGTGGAATTGTTTTCAGTTGACATCTACAAAGTTCAAAATTAATGTATTAGTATTTCATGTTTTAAGTATCCTAATTATTTTATGACCCAAAAAGCAAAATTAATTAGGATGAGATCCTGATTCATCAATACACAATGAACTGGCTTAGCACTGTCCACTGGCACGATTAGGTAGGTAAACAACGATTGTTAATTGTGTCCACTACACAACTCTCCTTTTGGGGTTATCGCTAAAAGCGATGTATGTTTAACCACAACTATGCCCACTTGTCTAACAAGCGATGTTTGGTCCTTTACTGTTAACTGTAACACCGGCCTATGTTACACAGGAACCGCGATGATTACCTTCACTCATGATCAACGCCCAGATGCAGGGTCAGCACTAACATTTGGGTTCGATATAGAATGGAGTACTCGTTAAGGGTGGCATGAAACATCAATTTAAAATTGGGATTTAATTTTAATATTTACCATAAATATATTGAATGACTCGTTAGCATGATGTGAGTCACACAATAGTTTATAAAATCCAATTTTATAATGTTCGTGATAATTGAAACTCCTTTCAACACTCGACACGGTATAGTTTTAAATACCTTATTTAAACTACGTTGGTCGTATTATCGCGAATGGACTTGTTTTAATATTACTAAAACTCCTTTTATTAAATATGCTTTTCGGTTTTTATAAAACTTGTTTTAATAAAACCGTTGTCATGATTGTGAAAATTTTATTTATTTTGGGTTATCTAAATTATTTACAATAAATAAACCACAACCACAAAACATAATAATAAAATAAACGAATCGAGCCCCTAGTAGGTCGCCCATTTCGTTTTAGCCAGAAATGAAACGAACTAGTCAAAAGGGTTTCAAAACAATTTTGATATAGCTCCCACTTGACCCGAGATCTCTATCTTCATGGAACCTGTTTGCCTTTTTATCTTCGTCTTGATCTTGTACTTGAAGGATTACAACAATAAATTTGAAAATACAATAAAATCAAATCTATTCTAATCCTATCTATTACACCGGATCCAATATCCGTAATAAAATTACAAATCAATAAAGAAATAAAACCATCACAAACACAACCATGACAAGGGTCAAAAACCTAGGGCTCGATTCAGATCACAATCCATGAACAACTAAAAGCTTTTGATCTTTTGTCAAAGTAAACATTTTTTTTTGACAAATAAAACATAGATCAAAATTATAACTTTACCATCTATACGCGCGTAACCGTGGCTCTGATACCACTGTTGGGAATCATGGTATCGTATACATAGCGGAAGCGGTTTATAATTATTAGAAAAAATCAATTATATACATTATATAATATTAGCCGATTTATTTGTATAAATATATATTTAATTTTATTAATCGGATTAATAAAATATTCTCAATCAGGATCTCAGTTAAACGCGTATAAACAAATAGATAATAAAACAACCATAGGGGGTTTAGTAATCAACCTTTGACGACTACACCGGAATTGTAACACGCGGGTTACAACGAATCCTCGCTAGTAGGAAGTTCACACTGTGCACGAACCAACCGGGAGGCAACACTTGCAAGAGGAAGGTGGTGGCTAGTGGTGGTTGATGGCTGGACCAAGAAGAAGTGGCGGCGGCGGCCCCTTTTCTTAAGGTGGCGGCCGCAAAGTCTTGGGGAGGAGGCAAGAGGTGATTGTTTTGATAAAAGGTGTGATTATGGTTTACTCCTTAACCCTCCTTTTATAAGACAACAACTTGCAATAAACCTGCTTGCTAAATATCTTAATACTCCTTAATATTAATCTTATTAATATCAAGTCCCTCAAGACTAAAACAATTATTAATTCATAAATAATAATTCACCAACGCGTGAACTTATCTGATTCGTGTACCAACGTGTAACTCTTCGGATCGTACCGGGTCGGGTTACGTTGACCTCGACTTTTAATTACATCGGACATACCATATATCCAACAGATACGATGTGGCAGTCTGAATTCCCTGCAAAAGCAGGGAGTTCAGACTGAAAAGGTACTTTTTACGGCCCGTGGGGGTCTCCACGGTCCGTGAAAATGTGGTAGGTTTGCACATTTAAACCCTAGACGGCCCATCGAGGCCTCCACAGCCCGTTATGTTTTACAATTAAACATAAACGGGGGATCCTCACCGCCATAGCGTTGCGTGTTTGCCCGGCTGACTTGTGGACTCATATTAAGGATCGCCTTTTACCACTTCCGATGAGGCCCAGGTATGATTATTATTTATTTATTATTTATTGTTATTTATTAATATTTATTATTATTATTATTATTATTATTATTATTATTATTATTGTTGTTGTTGTTGTTGTTCTTGTTCTTGTTGTTCTTGTTGTGCATTTCAGCCCGCTAATTATACAGACTATGCAGCAGACGAAGGTGACGGCCAAGGTCCCGCGCAGCAATCCACCCGTATATTACCAGCGCGCTTGGGGTCCAGCTGGCGGGCATTTTGTACCACAGCCGTTGGTACATATTGAGTGGCCAATTGCCGAGGAGGTTCAGATGCCACACATTGCCGAGGGCGATCCAGAGGTGGATGTAGAGATGGCGGATGTGCACCCTGATTCCCGACAGCATGCTGCCCGTGTTTATCACACCATTAGGTTGCCTTGTACCACGAACCAGCTACTTCAGTAGGTTCAGGACTAGATGGGGTCGATGCGGACTGATATTCGGTGGTTGGTAGAGAGTGAGAATGAGAGGTGAATTTTAGCGGGTTTGGCGCCGCGTACCGATCAGGGTGGAGTGTCCAACAGTCAGCACGCCGGTACGTCCAGTGCATCTCGGGGGCATGATCATTAGTTGTTTTTTTATTTGGATATTATTATTGAATGAACATTTTTAATTATATAAATGGTTGAATATTATGCTTTATTTTGTTTTATTGTTCGTATCTTGTGTTTTGTTAGTTCGGCAATATAAACGTTAATGTTTACGCAACGACTATTATATCATTTTATAAGGATAATTCTATTTATTTTTAAAAAATCATTTTATACAAATAACAAAAAAACATATATAAAAAACCAGACATTCATTTTCACATCTCTAACCCATCTTAAACACTCACACTTCTTTTTCACAACTTCCACTCAATACCAATCATTGCCAATGATTACCAATCATTGGGAGCATATAGACGGACCGTGAAGGCCCCCACGACCCGTCTTCTTCTGATTTAGGCCCTCCACATCCCGTGGAGGTCTCCACAGTTCGTGAAGGGGATGTCCAGATAGAAAACCACCATGTCTAAATATCCAAAGCCTTACATTTTCTTTGTCTTTTCCATTCATTTCTTTAACTCCATTCATTTTCCTATCATTTAAATGCTTTTTGACCAAATTACCCATTGATAAAAAAACAAAAATATAATCTAAAAAAATACAAGCTGGAGCTCTAAATAATTCTAACTAGTTTTACTCTCTGCACATGTTTTCGTACGTTCGCTGTCATTATTGTCTTGGTTTATTATGGTACTAATGCGACAACGTTAGCTTAAGTGATCACAAAAAAAAAATCTAGAAAAATGTTTGCCTAAAACCAGGTCTCGAAACTAAGACATCCGTCTAGGGAAAGACACCTCAAACTACTACACTACCAACCCAATTTGTGTTTTATTTCCAACCCAATTATTTTTAACATAAAATAATGACGTGGAAAAAAAAAATATAAAATGCCCCCACCAAGTGTCGAACCTATGACCACTCATTATAAAAGTGTACCTCAAACCACTACACCAACCAAAATTGTGACTTTATATGAAACCATTTATATTTAACATTAAATAATGCATTGAAATGAAAAAAATAAATCACCTCAAGCGAGTCTCGAACAAAAGACCTCTCAATTAGGTATGTACACCTCAAACCACCACACTACCAAAAATTTGTTATTTTTTTTGTGAAACCAACTATATTTAATAAAGCATAATGATCATGCCTGGAATAAAAAAGAAACAAAATGAAGCTACCCAAAATTGAACTCACAACCTCACTCTTAGAAAAGTGAACCTCAAACCACTACACCACCAATCAATCACTCTTGTATTTTATTATGAAACCAACTATATATAATATTAAATAATGTTAAAAAAACAAAATGATGTTGCCCAGAATTGAACTCAAAACCTCTTTCCTATGGAGGTGAATCTCAAACCACTGCACCAATAATCAATAATTTTTTATTTTAGTATGAAACTTATTATACTAATTATTAAATGATGGTGTGTAAAAAAAATGGTTACTATTCATGTTAAGTTTTCAATAATATATACTAGGTTTTCTCCCCGCGTCGGCAGTTTTGGTTATTTATATGATGTGACTTTGTTCGCAATAATATATACTAGGTTTTATCCCCGCGTCGGGAGTTTTGGTTATCTAATTAAACATAAATAATGTTAATAATACAAGACATGACCAAAAAATGCTATTTTTATAGAAAATGGATGTTTTCTGATGTAAATTAATGAAAATAATTTTCCCATAATTTTTATAAAGTTATTTATATTTAAGACTGATTTAATGAAATTAAATCATGTTTAAATGATTAAAAATAGGAAATTTAATAAAAATAAGTGTTTTCTGAACCAATAATTTTTAATTTAAGTTCATGATGATGAGAAATAATTACCCAAAAAGTTTGAGATTAAAATCATTAGAAATGAATTTTTAATCAATTAAATATGGTTAAAATAATTTAATTCAATAAAAATATAAAAATGAGACATTTTCCAGAAAATAATAGTGTGGAAATTTTATTTATGGTGTCAAGAAGCTACTCCTAAATTTTCATAATTTTTAGAGCAAAAATGGATTTATTATGAATATTCTAAGTTAAATATATAATATATATATATATATATATATATATATATAAGAAAATGAATTTTATAAAGAAAAAACAAAAAAAATACAACTGACCGTGGCCAGTGGGACTCGACCTGGGTCATTTCACACACAAGCAAACATACAAACCACTACATCACAAGCCTCACATGTTAAGAAGTTTGAAATTGAATTGTTTTTATATATTCATAACAACTTCATCTTCTTCCCCAAATTTCCTATAACCCTAACCCTAGGTTTTTCAATAATATGATTTAGACTAGATAAGAACTCTGTGAAAGAGGGCTTTTGATCGGATATTATCAACTAATAAAACGCCAAACACATAACCACTTACAATAACGATTTGATACTTGAAATTGAAGAGGAATGAGGGCCGCGACAATGGTTCTGGTTCAGAGGCTTTCAGACATGTTTTTGATAAGAATTTTGTGGGTTTGGAAGGTTTAATCGTGCAGAATTGACTTGGAAGGATTGGTTTATATGTTGGTCGAGTAAAACGAACGTTTTGAAAGTTTCTTAAAATCCGGTCGATTACAAACCATAACACCCGATAATTAACCCATAAAAACTCGTTAATAGTATGATTAAATGATTGGAAAACGTTGGTTAATTGTGGAGAAACGTAAAGGGATAAAAAAAACTGTCATAGAAGTCATTAAAATGGGTGTTTAATGCCCGCCGGAATCCGGCAAAAGGAGCCGCCGGAAAACCGAATGAAGGAGGAGGCAAAAGCTAATTTTTGAAAGTTTGGCTGATTGGCAGAAAAGGTCCCTCAACTTAACCTTTGTTAGTTATAAATTGAATTTGATAGTTTTTTTCTCTATATAAAACTTAAC
Source organism: Ambrosia trifida (assembly GCA_028751855.1). Lineage (NCBI taxonomy): Eukaryota > Viridiplantae > Streptophyta > Magnoliopsida > Asterales > Asteraceae > Ambrosia > Ambrosia trifida. The sequence goes on along the minus strand of CM054122.1, from coordinate 213,060,853 downwards.
CAACATAAGTTAATCTAACCAAAGAGTAACTAAAACTTTATAAAACTTGAAATATTTTTTTTTATAAAATCCATTGCGTAGACGTTTCAAGACATGTATTTGATTAAAACCTATGCCCGATATAAATAGTACAATTTTAGTTTGCTCTAAAATTAAATTTAAAAAAAAAAAACGACGAAACTTATAATGAAAATATTTGAAGGGTTACTATTGTCAATTAGATGAAAGACAAAGGTGACGGATGTCACAATGGTGGTTTTTTGCGAGTGAAGATTTTCAGGTTGTGGTGCTATTTGTGTGAGGGTGAAGGTTTAAGGTTATGGTGGTGGTGTAGTTCCAGAGAGAGGTGCTAGAGTTGTTCCAGGAAGAGGGGGTGGTGGTGGGTGGTATTTTGAGGAGGGAAAGAGAGTGTGTGGGGGAGAGGTGGCTGGGTTTTATAAATATATTAAATGTTTATCATATAAAAGTAAAACAATAAACAAAATTAAAAACAAAAATAACCAGTAAAAAGTCCATACTACCCTTGAGTTAATGATAACAATAGACATGGTTAGCATATCGGTTAAAATTGGAAAGAAAATGCAAACATCAAGGATCTAGTTAATAATCTAGACTTGGATAACAGTTGATAATCATTTTTGTTTTACCTTTTGACAAATTGATTTTTATAATTTTATCAGTTTAGAATTGTATTTATTTTACATACTAAGTACTAAGTAGGTTATTTGACTTAAGACTAGATGACATATACGAGCAAACCTAAAAGCTCATAAAAATCATTTTTCTAGAATAAGCCCTTAAATAATAGCAGCCCAAAAACCCTTCCAATCTCATTAACCCTAAATTGAACACTTGTGAGGATGCGACTTCGTCCCCCCTTCTTCTATCATTCGCCTACCATCGAATTTCTAAGATACCTTGTTCTTCCTTTGTTGATTTGGACTCAGAGGAAGATTTCATTGCTCACGATTAGATAATGTTTCAAAAACTGACACTATTGAGTTTTGATATTTCTATCAGGAATTAGGTAGTATATATGATTATGTTTTACGTTACACACACACACACTAAAATTATGCATGATACTAAAATTACTAATATCCAACCAGGATAACCTATATTTAAAATATAAGCTCTTATCGATAATTGATTTGCAGCACTACCCTACACCATTACCCTAAAATGTTTTTTATTTAAAAATAAAATGGGCATTTTAAATAAAAATAAATGAAACATAAATTAAAATTATTGTGTGCCTCAAATTAGTTTTAATACATAAATAAGAACATATTTAAACACACAATTGCAAAAAATAATAACCAAAGAAGGAATCGGGCGAAAAACAGTAACGATCACTATCACACCCGCCTAACCTCTCGTATCAATAACCAGAGCTTTCAGATGATGGATCCGCCATTTCTTCATTCGACCTTAATACAAGTTCCACCTCATGGTTAGTTTCATACCCATCGGCCAACTTGAGACTTCTTGTCTAGGAAGGGTGTTTTTTCAGATGATGGATCCACCATTTCTTCATTCGACCTTGATACAAGTTCCACCACATTGTCAATTTCATACCCATCGGCCAACTTGAGACTTCTTGTAACATCCGACCCCTCTTACCACCAATATTGTCCGCTTTGCCCCGATGGGTTGCCCATCCAGAGCTCACAGATTTGTTTTTGGTCGCCCCGGTGGAGACTTCTCAGGAGGTCACCCATCCTGATACTACTCCCACTTGAGCACGCTTAACCGTGGAGTTCTCCTCTCATCCGCTAGCATTAATCCCAAAACGCGTTCGTGATTTAAGAGGCTTTGGATTACTTATGAACCAAGGATCTCTCCTGGCCACGGCCGATGTGGGATTTGCCTAGGGTGTCATACAAAGGTCGATTTTAATCTTCTGAGAAATCAGTACTGTTACAATCATCCCCCCCCCCCTTAGGGACTCATCGTCCTCGATGAGGTTTGCCCCACCATCCCGAACGGCACAGGAGTGGCTCTGATACTATTTGTAACATTCGGCCCCTCTTACCACCATTATTGTCCGCTTTGCCCCGATGGGTTGCCCATCCAGAGCTCACGGATTTGTTTTTGGTCGACCCGGTGGAAATTTCCAAGGAGGTCACCCATCCTGATACTACTCCCACCTAAGCACACTTAACTGTGGAGTTCTCCTCTCATCCACTAGCATTAAGCCCAAAACGCGTTGGTGATTTAAGAGGCTTTGGATTACTTATGAACCAAGGATCTCTCCTGACCATGGCCGATCTGGGATTTGCTTAGGGTGTCATACAAAGGTCCATGTTAATCTTCTTAGAAATCAGTACTCTTACACTTCTTTTCTAGGAAGGGTGTTTGGCACTGAGGACGATATGCCTCTTTAATTCTTTCACACTTAATGGTAGTTAAGCAAAGGTATAATCATACACCTAGTTTAAATCTTCCACAGTCGAATCTTTTAAGATGCTATGGACGGTATAACTCAAAAGTTTGATGGTTTGAAGGCGGTGTGTTTGGAGGTGGTGGGTTTGAAGGTGGTGGTTTTGAGGGTGGAGGGTTTTTCATGGCAACGAGATGACCTACAACGGTATGAAGGTCCCATTGGTTCAATCGAAAACGGATACCCCCACCCCCATGAAGATAAAATATGGTGAAATTCATTGAAATTAGAGAAAAGGGACTTGGTTGTAAAATAAGTTATGGTGAAATGGTTTGAATATAGATAGTGAAATGGTTTAAATAAAGATGATGAATTGGTTTAAATTGGTTAATATTTTTTACAATTTGTCAAAATAACCGTTGAAACATGTCACAATTCAAATTATACTTGTTGCCTACTTGGAACCTCATGCCCGGGACACCGATGACGGCGTTCCCAAACATGTATGGATTAACCGGCTCGCATTATGTGATAAAATTAAATTAATATATATATATATATATATATATATAGAGAGAGAGAGAGAGAGAGAGAGAGAGAGTCAAGTTCGTGTACAAATAGAGTTATCCTACGAATGGTACGAACTGAAGAAATGCAAGGATTCTCGCGGTGGCAGTTTGGTAAATATGCTGAACTCTTTTTTTTTTTTTCTCATTTAGAGCGTGATTATCTCACTGAAACCCCCTTTTCTAGCTCCCTTTCTAAAATACCCTCTCTCATAAACCAATAAAAACTTCCTGAATCTTCTACGCTCATTGAAACATCGAGGGTAATATATAAACAATGGCGAATAAAGGTAATGTCTACTTGTTATGATGTTGTACTTTGATTGTTTTTTTTTTTGTTCAACCAAAATAGATGCATTAGGGTTTATAACATGATTCAATCTTTAACTTTTGGTTTCTAAATGTAATGTTCAGTTTTATATCCACAAATTTGATTTTGCTAACAAATGAAGAACAAACTAGAAGAACGATTCAATTTCAAGAACATATTAACCAGGTATGATTGATTTTGTAGAGTAACTGGGGAAACTACAATATTTACTTTACAAAAGTAGCATACATATCAATCTTATAATTGGTTTTATAAGTAGAGTAATTATTGGTCCAATTACATAATTACTCTACTTAGAACAAGGGTAATTGCACAATCACACTAGAGTATTAATTACTCTACTTATATGTTTAGCTTACATAATTACTCTGCAAATAATTGTTATTACGTGTGTTTTATGAGTAGAGTAATAAGGTTGTATAACTAGAGCAATTATTTATTTCTTTGTATTTATATGAAGTTGAATTCAACTTAAAGAACCCAGACACAAATTCTTAGCAAAAATGGTGTTGCCAAATCTCAACAAAGGTGAACTAATAGATAAAGCATATGAATTTCAAGCCAAGGATCAACAACAAAAGAATGCATTGAAGAAGGATACTTTTGAGAAGATCAAAGAAAGCCAAGGCACCTTTTATTACCCAGCTTAGTTAAAATGTGTTGCCCCGTTTTGTAGGAGAGAATGTATAGTTTTTTTAATAGTATGTGCAACAATTAAACCATGTGGTAAAATATGATAGAATGTTTTAGTTTTTGAACGGTTTGTGCAGAATTACACTATTTATTAAGGCATGGCATATTGAATAGTTTCTCAAATATGTTATGGAATGGCCTACTAAACAATATTTATGTTATTATAACAGAAAGGTTTATTTCAAGGTTTATTTGTTTTTGTTGTGCATGTCCCTATTTTATCGTTTGTTTTGGGTGTGTATTTCTTTTTCGCGGATCGTTGAATGGGTTATTGTGGTATCTTTTCTTGATCATGTGCATATGTGAAGCTTCAGCACTTCAGTGCATTAAAAAGATTTTGAATAGGGCATGTTCTTTTAGTTGTATGAATGGTTTCATTATCTTCAACAAAGATCAAAAAGAGTTGGCTTTGTTTGAAATTGCATCTTTTCTCCAACTCCTCAAAACATACTCTTACGGAAATTCCTCAATGTCATACATTTTAAACACGTAAAACACATGCTGAGATAACAAACCATATTGCTCAAATCTTTGCGACCGCGTGAAACAAAAAAATCATCACCATTATTTAGATGTACTTAGAAAATAAATAAAACACAAATTAAAAGGTTTATCTAACTACTCTAGTTTGTGTGTTTAATAAAATAATACACTTACATAATTACTCTACTTATTTGTTTAACATAATAAACTTAGATAATTACTCTACCTATATTATAATTATTAATTACTCTACTAGAAGTTATAACTGAACAATGACGTTACTAGTTATTTACATAATTAAAGTCATATAATTACACTACTTACAGTTAGATAATTACTCTAGAAGTTATTTATATAATCACTCCACTGTATAGCATCTATCTATATTCAATAAAACAAACCATATCATTCGGTTCCCTTTTATCCATTTCATTGGGTTAAAGGGGTTCCAAAAAAGGTGAAGTTTCTTAGTTGGAGGGCGGAACAAGATCGGCTACTGACACTTATGGGGCTTAAAAGGCGAAGGATCCTTCATGGTTCGACTATTTGCAAGCTGTGTGAGGAAAACGACGAAGACGCGGATCATTTATTCACTTCATGTGCAGTGGCGGCAATCATTTGGCAAAAAGTAAGTTCCTGGTGCAACATTCCACCCGTTTACGCCTTTACAGTCCGAGACCTGATCAATATATACAAGACTCTCAATGAAAATCAAAAGAAAAAAAGGCTGGTGGGGATGATCATTCTCGTTGCTTGCTTGCAGCTTTGGCGAGCAAGAAACGACCGCATATTCACAGGTAAACGGATCTAGCCGGATGTTATTTTTGGGGAAATTCAATCGATGGCGTTTATGTGGGTCAAACACCGTTTGAAAGGAGAAGGATGGACATGGGAGAATTGGTCAGATTCGAAAGTCCGATTACTTGAGTCGGTTTTTTCTTTTGTGTGCTATGTAATTTGGAGATGTAATTGGGTGAACTGTTGGGCCGTTACTAGTGTCTTGCTAGTCGCGGTTTGTAAATATTTCTTTGGGTGGAATGAATGTGATGTTTGCGGATAAAAAAAATAAAACAAACCATATCAATAACATCAAAGCATATCATTATTATACTTATACAAGCAATTATAACTAAATAATTACTCTACTAGTTATTCACATAATTAAAATCTTATAATTCCTCTAGCTATAGCTAAATAATTACTCTAACATGCTACTAATTAAGCTAAATATCAAACCACAAAATCATCTGGACTTTCTATTCATTTCCAATAACCTGTTAAAAAAAATCCACAAACTTTTTAATATAATCTAGAAATAAAAATGATGGATTTACAGTCAAACTAATCAACACCAAGCATTAATGTACAAATTCGAATATCATGACCGCCACCCCCGCATACTCCATTTTTTCTGTCTTTTCTTGCCACGATTGACTTCTTGTTTTTTTTCGTAATTACTCTAGTTATATGCAGTAGAGTAATTTTGCATACCAGTAGAGTAATTATTGGTTTAGTGTAATTTCTCTTCAACCATAATCATATAATTTTAATTACTCTACTTATACAAAAGTAATTACGGCTAGTTATACACATAATTACGCTAATTAAATGCAATAGGGTAATTACAAAATATGTTTGAGTTGTACATAAATTACTCTAGAGTAATTATATAACTAACATCAACAACTATAAACATTGAATAAAATCTCAACAAATCACAAAACAAAACCAACGAATGTCACCGCAAAATCCCAACAAATCTTTCAAATAAACACATATCTCTACATATACAAATCAACAACAACAGCAAACCCAGATTCAAAATAACCAACTCTGTTCAACCCAACATCGTTAGCGGAGCCAGACCGAGACCCGATAGGAGTAGACGCAGTAGAATTTGGGGAAGCCGTCATAACTCTAGCAGGAGTGTCGACGGTAGGAGGAGCTGGTGGAGATGCAGTAGAGATTATGTTGGAGCGGTAGACGTCGTGTAGTGACAGGAGACGATGGTGTTGCCGTCAAAGAAACGATAGTGCGGTGGTTGGTGTCTCAGATAGTGCATACCGTGTTTTTTTCTTATCTTTTGTTTCTCTCTCAAGAAAAGGTTGGTGTTTTTAGGGTGAGAAAATGGGAGACTGTGGAAGGAACAAGGTATGATTACACCATATAAAAGTTGTTGTTATTTACCAAAATGCCACCGTGTCTTTTTTCTGTTTCTTCTAGTTCGTACAGTTCGTACGATTAGTTTATTTGTATTTGATCTTAAGGCTATATATATATATATATATATATTCAGAAATCTTAATGGATAATTTAAACAAACCAACAATTATTACACATGGTTTTACAACTTGGTATGCATGATTATCAATATTCATCTCAAACCAATCCTACTTAAGATGACCCATATTAAATATCTATTATTTTTCAATTTTTCTTTGTGAGTGCCCATTAATGTAGCAAATGGTACAAGTGATTGAAGCCTCACGTACAAGTTATTTATGGATGGTTTCTACATGTGTTTGTCACCCTATCTTCGCAATCATTTTTTTACGTTCTACTTTCTCACCCATGTGCTAGGGTAGAATTACTCTATGGGGGGGGGGGGGGAGGGTCTTTAACATAAAGGTTTATAGTGTAATAGTATAGTGTTGGTCGGATATGAAGTGATACTTTAGGTAAGGAAGATGAAAGAGAAAGTCTTAGGAATAAAAACCATTTTGAAAAGTCAAACTCATTTGAAAGTTTCATAATATACTTTAAGACCTTGTATTGTGAAATTACTAAGGGGTTTATTATTTGCAAAAAGTGTTGCCACTTTAGCATCAGCTAGGCGGAGTGTCAATAACTAAACTCCTCAATAACAAAGTATTGTGGAATAACTATCACACAATCATTTAACAATCATCATTTAATTATTTTTTAAATATAGCTTAAATCAACTAATAAAACATAAAAACAAATTACTCACCTTCTTCATTTTCCGCTTCATCGTCGTCTCGTCGTATTTCGAGCGATTAACCCATAAATGGGTTGTCAAATCAGCACGTAGAGCATTATGTGTCTCGCAATGACATAACTTGATAAGGATAGCTAGCCTTTCTTGCGCGTATAATGTTGAAGATCGTCATTCTTTGTCGTTTGGATCATAATATTGATAGATCGCCTAACCAAAGTCCTCTAAAATCATGTTATGTAAAATATTGCAAACATACATAACATTCTGTAACTTTTCTTTATTCCAAATTCGAGCAAGTTGAACAATTTTCAAAAACCTGAACGTACTTCCAATATCTTTTCCTTGTGGATTCTTGTTTTTTCTAGAAATATACTCGTTTCATCAAGTTGATTCGAGTATTATACAAACACGGACCACTCCATTTAGCAAATGGTACAAGTGATTGAAGCCTCATGTTCAAGAAATATACTCATTTCGTCAAGTTGACTCGAGTATCCTTGTGTGACACCCGGCAAATTCTGGTTAACAACGTTGTCTAGATGAAAGTCTACCTTAGCGAGTCACGCGTATATTGTACTTAACTGGGTTAGTTAAGTCGGGTTATAGTTCGGGAACTACTGGTTTAGCCTAGAGGATCATTGGATGTTGGTCTAGAGGTTCATTAGATGTCGGTCCTTAACCAAGTGTACAAACGGTGACGATCGGTAGGATCGTCAGGGCATACGGAACATACGAGTCTCGAGTCCCGGGAATTGGTGAACGAGTGTGAATATGTGTATTTACTTGTGTTATGTGTTTACAATCATTATGTGACTTGTCGGTACATTAATATGTGTTAACATATGTTAAAACGGGGTTCATGTGGTGTGACTGGGGATCATGTGGTGTGACTGGGGATCATGTGGTGTGACTGGGGATCATGTGGTGTGACTGGGGATCATGTAGTGCGACTGGGGATCATGTGGTGCGACTGGGACTGATCGCATGACTGTTCATGCGATTAGGCCCCGATCGCATGAACTTACACGCGATTAGGCTTCCTGATCGCGTGTAAAGCTGCATAATCGCATGTTACGTGCTGGACGACTAAAAACGACTATAAATACCATACTTGACCTCATAAACTTCATTATACAAACCCTAGTCGTCCCATAACCCGCCCCAACACATAAACAACCTCTGGAAGGCGATTTTTGATCAAAACACAAGGTTTCAAGCTTGAATCACCATTCTTTCATAATCCTAAGGTTTGGTTTTCATCCACAAATCTTTATAAACGTTTTTAATCAATCCCTAATGGTCCAGACCTGTTCTTAAACGAAAAAGCTTTCTGAAAATCATTAATAAGGGTTGTTAATCGGATTATAACTAATATACATGCGTTATGGGTGTGTATGATTAGAAAGCTAGGATTTTTATGATTCATGATGATGGATAGATATGTTATTTGGTTAGATCAGAATTGATATTGATAGTATGATGATAGAAATCTGATTAATTGATTATTAGGGTTATTGTTATGCATGTTAGTATGATGATTGCATGCTATGTGTATATGTTTGGATTACTTGGTTGCATGCAGGACTGATTATACGAGGTTAAACGAAGGATTTTGGTTGAAACATGTTTAGGATAGTGTTTGGGATGATATTGGGTAGTTACACACGTTCTGGATCTGATTTGGAGCGTTAAACGCGCGAAAAACTGGAACAGCAAGGTTACAGGCGATTAGGATTCCTAATCGCCACTTTTACATGCAATCAGGGCCTAATCGCATGAGTTTACATGCGATCAGCCCCAAATCGCATGAGTTTTCATGCGATCAGCCCTGATCACGTGAACTTACATGCAATCAGCCCTGATCACGTGAACTTACAAGCAATCAGCCCTAATAACGTGAACTTACATGCAATCAGCCCTAATCACGTGAACTTACATGCAATCAGCCCTAATCACATGAACTTATATGCAATCGGCCCTAATCACATGAACTTATATGCAATCAGTCCTAATTGCTAGTTTACGTTTCCTAATCGCATGTACTACTGTTCTAAGTGTAAATTAGCATTCCGAGACCCGATTTGACATGTAGTAACATGCTAGGAACCTCGTAACATATATGGTAACTTGGTAACATATGTTTGGATGTAATTCGGTGATACGTGAACTATGTGCTATAACTTGTTGTGTGTTAACGTATGTTAAGTGTAATTGCGTTATTGTATGTTTTGGAGCGTAAACATAACACGGGGAGTCTCGGGATACCAATGGGATGTCGAGTCTTGTACATTGGGTCAGTTAAACAGTCACGGTGTTTTCAAACAAACTTGGTTATGGTCTGGACATCTAGGGACTAATTAACCTGCGGGTTATTAGTCTAAGTACTTGTAACTGTCGTATGTTAGGTCGCCGCTTACGGGACTAGCATAGCAGCTGGGTTTACTCGGGTTAAGGAGTAACGCAACTTAAGGTGAGTTTACGGCCCCTCTTTTAAACTGGTTTCATACTTTCGGGGGAGAAAACATGTGTTAAAACGATTATTTGGTAACTACTGTCATACTATGGGTTTCTATTGTGTACTACACGATCTTTGGAAGTCCCGGGGGGAACCATGAATGTGCGGGTTTGCACAACGGGGAAATGTGAATAGCGCTATTGGGAGTGACCAACCCCGCTCGTCGGCTTGGAGGGCCGGGCGAGTGCATATTGTCTCAAACAGGAACAACAGGAACAATTGGTACTTTTCGGGCACAACATCTGGTATTCGAGTTAGTAATGGTTTTCCAATCGTGGTAGTAACAAAACGTACGCCTAGCTAGCGTATACTGGTTTTCGATTTATTATAGTATGGACAGGTGGACTTGGTACTTGGATACAAAACCTGTAAACTCACCAGCATTTTTGTGCTGACGTAAACTTTTACATGTTTTCTCAGGTCGCTAAGGTAGCACGACTGGACTAGGGCGCACGCGTCTGCACGGCGTCTAACTAGGGTTGCATGGTCTTTTGAACGTTGAACTATTATTTCATTGTTGAGATACTGATTTTGAATAAGCTTCCGCTGTAAACGGGATTTTAAACTATGTTTTGAAATTGCATTTATATTCATTTAGACTTGTTTATTGTGATCGTTGGTTTGGATCCTGGTTTGTCATGCGCCTCGCGGTAAAACTCCGCAAGTGGATTTTGAGGGTGTGACACCTTGCACAAACACGAACCACTTAAGTTGAGTGCCAATCAATGTAGCAAATGGTACAGGTGATTGATGCCTCACGTACAAGTAATTTATGGATGGTTTCTACATGTGTCTGCCACCCTATATTCGCAATCATTTCTTTACGTTCTTCTTTCTCACCCATGTGCCAGGGCAGACTTACTTCATGCCGAGGGGATGGGGTCTTTAACAAAAAGGTTTTTAGTGTTATAGTATAGTGTTGGTCAGATATGAAGTGATTATTTGGGTAAGGAAGATGAAAGAGAAAGTATTGGGAATAAGATCAATTTTGAAAAGTCAAACTCATTTGAAGGTTGCATAATATACTTTAAGACCTTATGTTGTAGAATAACTAAGGGGTTTAGTTATTGACAAAAGGTGTTGTCACCTTAGCGTCAGGTAGTGGAATGCCAATAACTAAACTTGTCACACCCTCAAATTTCCACTTGCGGAGTTTTACCGCGAGGCGCGTGACACACCAAGATCCAAGTCAACAGTCACAACGAACGACAACTATATGTGAAAAGTTACGTAAACCAAACCATGCAATAGTTTCACAGACTATGATTCAAAACACAGCGGAAGCAAATTTAGTTTTACAAAACTAAATAACAATGAGACATAAGTTTAAAGTTTAACAATCCAAAGCGTGAGACATGATCCTAGACGCAAGTGCGACTCCGTGCGCCTAAACTGAATGCTGCTACCTTAGCGACCTGAGAAAACATGCCAAAAAGATGTCAACATATAATGCTGGTGAGTTCACAGGTTTTAAGTTCACAAAACGTTCAAGCGTAAAGAGTTTCATCTCAAAAGTACCAAGTGTGTAAAACCTTTAAGTAAATAACAAATGTTCGCTTACTACTACGATTGTGCTGCTGAAACCATTACTGACAAGCGTTGCTCAAAGTGCTGCCCATGTTTGAGTGCCAAGTATCAAGTAGAGACAATATGCACCCGCCCGGGTCCCAGCCGTCGAGTGGGGTTCGTCACGCCCAATAGATCTATCTACATTTCTCCCGTTATGCCCCGCACATTCATGGTTTCAATAGGTACTTTGGGTTGCATCGTATAGTAAATAAGTGCCAAATGCCAAGTGCCAAATGTCAAGTGCCAATGTTTAAAAATGCCAAGTGTCAAAAGTGTCACATCTTTTAAAAGAGTTACATTCCCAAAAAGCGTCATGTTTCTAAAAGTGTTATGTTTCCAAAAGTCTTATGTTCCATAAGAGTTACGTTTTCAAAACATAATCGTTGCATTGTTAAAACGTGTGGCATGTTTCTCCCCCGAGAGAAAAGAGTATAAAAGAGGGGCCGTGAAACTCACCTTAGAGTGCGCCTTCAGATACTTAGAATTCCAACACGTGTATGATGACCCAACTTAGTGACAACCTATCAATGAGTTTGAATAAGTGTATTGACTACTAACCCAAAGGTTAACTAGTCTCCGATTGTCCAGATCTTGACTGCGTGTGTTAAAAAGTGCGTTTAAACGTTAACCGGACATACCAGACAGGCCCGACATCCCGTTGGTGACCCATTACATCAATTAGTCATGCACATAAGGTTAACACATAAGTTTCAAGCATAAAACACTTAGTTTGCATCAAAAATCGCATATACGAAGTCGTAAGGTTGAATCGGGAGTTTCCTTTGTTTGGTTCGCCCCCAAGGGCTTCTGGTTCGACCCATGGACCCTTGGTTCAACCCTCATGATGTTCATTCAACCTACTCACAAGTTCATTTGACCCAACACATGTTTATTTGACCCTAACATATGTTTATTCAACCTTAACGTATGTTAATTTGACCCTAACACGTGTTAATTCGCCCCGGGCACCCAGATTCGACCTCAAGCACCCACATTCGACCCCCAGACACCCACATTCAACCCTATGGTGCTACATTCGACCCATTTGAGCCATATTCGACCCTTTTGAGCCACATTCGATCCTTTTGAGCCACATTCGACCCCACGAAGGGTCGAATGAGTTCCACGTTCGACCCTTTGCTGTAGAACTTCATAAAACGCACCAAAACGCATCTAAACGGTCCGAAAACATCACGAAACATCACTAATCACAGCAGTCAACTATCATTAACATACTCCTACAAAACCCTACCAATTTTATCCCGAAATCTGTCTGTTTTACAAGTTACCCGAAATGGCAAATTATGGAGACGTCACATCAAACGCATGCAATCTTTAACCAATTAGGAAACTTTCTGAAATCAATCAATAATCAACTTAATATACTCAGATTATCATGAACAAGAAACCCCCAATCATATCCCTATCACTGTCATCATGAACAAGCCCTAGATCTAACCCAAAATCCCCAAAATGAGCAAAACATCATCAATAATCAATTGTAACCTATCTCAATCATAAATCATCATCAATAACAATCCTAGATCATTGTTATAACATCTATACAACAATTAATCATCAAACAATACATAACACCACATAAAACACCATTAACATATGTTAATTTGTATGAAAACTCATTGTTTATGAATAGGTTTTGTTTAGAAAGATGTTAGGAAGGTTTTTATCCATGAAAACATGTTTGAATCAGATCTGGACTCATGGGGTTTAATGAAAACGAATCAAAATGCTTTAAAAAGGATTTAGGATGAAGAACACACCTTAGATCTTTGTTTAGAATATGTTTGTAGGTTAGATTATGGAAAACAAGAGCAAAAACTCCTTCCTTAATAATTAAAGTTGCTAGAGAGTGTTTAGAGGCGTATAGGGTTTGTGAAATGGTGAAAAATGACAAAGTGTGGTATTTATACTGGTCCACGTTCGCCATTTGTACAAGGTCGAAGGTACCCACGTTCGCCCCCTGTACAAGGTCGAATGAACCTTTATGTTGTTCTCCCCTTCCAAGTTCGCCCCCACGCTGGGTCGAACCAAGGCCCATGCCAGGTTTGCCCCCACGCTATTGGTCGAACCAAGGCTTATGTTTTCCAGATTTTCCAGTTTGTCGTGTTTAACGCATTTTAAGGCATCCTAACACATGAACATGTAATCTTAATCTATGTTTAACATATATAAGCATGGATAATCATCTAAACATCGTTTAAATACGTATTTGCATATAATCCACCACATAAGAATCAATCTACGCATAACACGTAATTTAGTTTATGTAATTCACCAACAACGAGACTCGTAACGTGTGCGTGTGTGATTAACCCAATGATCCTCCAAATCATTGAACCCTGGACAATACGGACTGTGTTCCGACTCTACTGACCCCGTTAAGTATGTTTAATAAACGTTTTACGCTAAGGTAGACTTTATGTGTTTATAAAATGTTGACCTAAACATGTCGGGTGTCACAAAATCCCCAAAAACAAAGTGTTGTGGAATAAATATCACAAAATCATTTAACAATCATCATTTAATTAATTTTTCTAAATATAGCTTAAATCAACTAACAAAACATAAAAACTACTAATATTACGAAGCAAACAAATTACTCATCTTCTTCATTTTCCGCTTCATCATTGTCTCGTCGTCCTCCGAGCGATTGACCCATAAATGGGTTGTCAAATTGGCATGTAGATCATTATGTGTATCGCGATGGCATAACTTGATAAAGCAAGCCTTTCTTGCGCGTATAATGTTGAAGCTCGTCATTCCATGACGTTTGGATCATAATATTGACAAATCGCCCAACCCAAGTCCTCTAAAATCATGTTATGTAAAATATTGCAAAAATACATAACATTCTGTAACTTTTCTTTATTCCGAATCCGAGCAAGTTGAACAATTATACCCGATCTTTTCTTCAAAACACTGAATGTACTTTCAATATCTTTCCTTGTGGATTCTTATTTTTTTTTTCAAGAAATATACTTGTTTCATCAAGTTGACTCGAGTATCCTTGCACAAACACGGACCACTCTAGATAGATACCATCATTAAGATAATACTTATACTCATACTCCACATCATTAGAAAAACATGAAGTCACAGGTGCAACACCGTTTATAATGTCATCCAATAAAGGTGACTGTTCAATAACATCGATATTATTATGTGCCCCTACCATACCAAAATATGCATGCCAAATCCAGAGATCATATGATGTCACTGTTTCTAGAATCAAGTTGAGTCATTTTTATCACCATGATGGTGTGATCCTTGTCAACCGGTTGGACATGCCGCCCAACCCCAATCTGTGCAATCAACGCTACCAAACATCCCGAGAAAACCATGTACTTCTTCATGGACATATAATAACCTTTGGATATCACTAAAGGTAGGTCGTCTTAAATAATGCTTGGCATATAGTGCAATAACGCTTAAAATTATAACAGAAGTAACATAACATTCATATGTTTCAACAATTAAATAAATAAAAAGAATATTTAAATAATGCAACGTACAACATATAAATATACGTTCAAAAAAATTTGAAGAATATAGGGCACACTTTATATGACATTTTCAAATACCTGTCCCATGGGTCATTCTCAGTGTCATACACCATTTGCCAAATCAATGTCGTGCACTTCTGTAACGGAGAATAACCTAGTTTACGCCGTGCGTCTTCCTTTAGTTGGAAATATGTATCATACTTTTCTAAATCGCATACCATTTGTAAGAATAGTCGTCGAATCATGCGAAAACAACGCCGGAAAGTTTTCTCATCGTATAGTGGATCCTCAGAAAAATAATTTCTTACAAGTTTGTTATGAACGGATTCACATTCCTTTTTCAACGGAGGACGTCTTGTCAACCATGCGAAAAAATTCTCATTGAAATGCCAATAAAAATAATCACGTAATTAATTACGTGTTGTAATACGAGGTGTTATAACATTAATAATATAAACATAATATATATTATATATGAATAATAAAATAATAACTATAAATTGTTAATAAAATAAATTATGAACCAATAGGAAATTAACACTATTTACATTTGATTTGTTAACTATAGAATTGATTGTGAGCCAATTTTCATATGGTAGAGTTTGCACCCTCTTTGATTTTCTTACGGGAGATGGGAAGTTCGAGTCTGACGGGTGTGACAGCCGTCACTTTTCTTTGTATTTTTTTAATAATCCTATGTACGTTAAACCTCAATTAATGAGATGTTACATTTTCATCATTTTTGAATGTTTAAAAAATATTCTGTGACACATTCGGGTTTGTTTAATCATAATATATGATAATAATAATAAAATAATAGTTAAAACTTTGTCTAAAAAATAAATGCTTGGGACGGGGTTCGAACCCGCGTCCCAAGGCGGTTCAATACACATATACACTTCAAACCAATTGAGCTACACCATACTGTCTGTTTAGAAACCCACAATAATAAATATATAACATAACTGAAATTCGAACAGTTGACTAACAAAAGTCAACCGTTTCATCGTGCATCATCAAATCAATCCATCCAACGCGTTTTTGATCCAATTATGGAAGGGTATTGATCACCATTGACTGGTACGCGTCAATTACACAGTCAATTATCAGTAATCATGCCCAAAATACACACATCTCGCGTCATCGCATTCAAGCCATAGTCAACCTTACCAAATCTTTAATCCGACCCTCACACTATAAATTGAACACCCCTAGACCATCACTACTCGCCGATAAACATCTCACCACTCTCAATTTCTGTTTAAACAATCTATATTGAAGCCTTTTTTGATCGTTCTTGACGTTTTCTTTGACGAGCTCGCGTATCCCGATTACGGGTTCATTGTAAGTCCTTCTTTTATGGGTTTCACTCATCGGCCCCTTGTGAACAATAGCCCCAAAGATTCAGGGGGTATTAAACACGAATTGAATCAGTTGGTAAATTAGGGCACGAATTGGGGAGAATTGGGGAAGAACACGTGAAGCTGATAATGTATATAATTATTTCGGAACAGAAATTAAACAACCAACTGATCTAGATCAGTTGGTTTACCCACTTTGTTGTGAAGTTTGAACCGGCCTACGGCCAAGGTTCGAACCCCACGAATCAGTTTTATTTTTCTTATTTAAATCTATTAACAAAACCAACACATCTAACCTATATAATTAATTACAATCCAATATAATTCGTTCTCAGGGTGTGGCTCAGTTGGTGGCCACGCTTGTGATAAAATCCGAACCGGCCAGAGGCCCGGGTTCGATTCCCATAACCAACAAATATTTTTTTTGCCATTTTTATATATATACTTAATATATTAAATCTTTTAAAATAATTTTTAAATACTAAAAGTGGCTTATAAATTCTACAAAAATTACTGTATGATCTTCTAATGGTAAAGTTCACTTTACAATTTTTAGTTTTTCAAAAATAATTTATTTAATATATATTATTAATAATACAAATTTATTCATTTATAATTTTAAAATTCAATAAAAATATCTAAACGATTTTATTAAATCTCACAAAAATTATCCTAAACTTGTATATTCTTAAACATTCCAGAAAATATTTTTATTTCAGAAAAAACGTTTATTTTATATTTTTAATTAATTTTTGTTAGTTTTAATCATAAATAAATCATAATAAATTCATTTTTCAATATTTTTGCACCAAAATTTTATATAAATTATTTCTAACTATCTAGAACTGAAATACAATTTTTAATTCAGAAATTATTTAATTTTAATATTTTTAGATATTAAAGTTATATTTAGACAATTTGAAATAAATAGATTATATATTCTATTTTCAAGAAAATAATTTTATAAAAATTATTTTCATACTTAAAACCTTATGTTGTGGCTATATTCAACTTAAAAATTTACAAAAAGGCTTTTATTCATTTATTTATTAAATTCCTTATATTGAATAAACAATTTGTTTATTAATCAAATAAATACTTATCCCCAATTCGAAACCCTAGAAATACATGTATCCTAGAATTATTTCCCTTACACGTTATCAAATTCTTTAGGTTAATCCTTTGGAATAATTCCAACGCATATTTCGTTGTCCAGTTGAATTTCAAGCTATTACGTAAACAGTGAGTATTCCTATCCCCTTTTTACTTTTATTCATTTTTGGGGTGTTACATGTACACTAATACAATTTCAAATACAAGTTTACATTTTCACAATACAATTCTAGTACTATGTGCATTGCTTACAACGTGCTTTATGCTTAGACAATACATGTGGATTACATTTGTACTTAGTGAAATCATTAACATGGTACAAGCCGACCTTAACATTGGATAGCGCTATTTGGATTGACAACCCACCTAGATTGATTCTCCCCCTTTTTCATCGGAGAATCCGTGGCCATTGTTAAGTTATTATCCATTTAATGGATGAGTACACCGCCGTTCATACAGTACATTATACAGTCACTAGATTGATTTCGCTCATTTGTATGATACATAGTTTACATATTTGCACTGTAGCTTGCACTTGAATTGTATATCTTTTAACTTACTATATATATATATATCAAAACTAGGAATGCTCACCAACATTTCATATGATGACCAAACCTATTTTTGTACATGTTTCAGGTGCAGTTTGATCTAGTGCTTTAGCAAGGGACCTTTAGTGCTTTATTTTAATTCAGTTATTTCAATATTTATATTTCATTTAGACAATGTATTTTCCATTTCCATGT
Source organism: Ambrosia trifida (assembly GCA_028751855.1). Classification (NCBI taxonomy): domain Eukaryota; kingdom Viridiplantae; phylum Streptophyta; class Magnoliopsida; order Asterales; family Asteraceae; genus Ambrosia; species Ambrosia trifida. The sequence goes on along the minus strand of CM054122.1, from coordinate 213,042,610 downwards.
TAGACAATTTTGGCTTATTCAATAATATTACATTTTAGTACCATGTGCTTTTGAACAATCGTCACTACGTGACACCTCGATGATTCCGCCATCGGTTGGGGTGTTACAGATTGGTATCAGAGCCATGGTTATAGGGAATTAGGTTATTAGAATGCCTTTTAGCCTAGACTATAACCGAATTTCAACTTTCAGGTACAACATTTCCTAATTTATCATTTCCCTCCACTTTCCTCTCTCAATCTTTCCCCTTCTTCTCCATTTCTCCTCATCTTTCATCATGGTGTATAGAGATGGTGTCCTACAAGGAGTGGAAAGACTACTTCATCATGGAGCGGGAGCAGTACCTTTCATGAAGACACTCTTAGGCATAATGCCTACTCATATTTTTGCTCCTTCAAAGTTGTTGAGCTTTAATGAGTGTGATAAGGACACGTGCAATCTGGAAGGGTGGATGCCTGTCCACTGGGTTTTCTGGCATAGGCAAGCATAGCGCATAAATCCATTTACGGACCTGTTATGCTTACCTGGGGATTCCTGGAGTGAGTGTCCACTTATAGGCTAAAGTATGTCTTCTTTGATCACCATTGGGCACAATTCCTTTGAAAAGTCAACGTTCTTGTAGGGCTTTACAGCTAGACAAGGGCAATCCAAGCATTTTATGCAAATATTTCAATGATACACTCTTATTTCATAAACAATATCTTGTATTCATAATCATTTGTACAATTATACACTTACATTTATTAATCTCATAATTTTTCATTGACTGCCTTGTAGATGTCTGCTCGCCGTATGCTCCGTGATGCTAGCCAACGCACTGTTCGTGCTTCTGGACAACGTTCTGATCGTCGCCTTGCTTCTCTAGTTGCTGAGCAAATTGTTGCAGTGATTCCAAATCTTGTTAGTGAGTTAACCCAGAACAGCAACAGTGCCAACACAGAGGGTGCAACTCAATTCCGGTGCACATTCAAACACTTCAACTCATGCAACCCCACGAAGTTTACTGGGGAGGAGGGTGCTACTGGCCTCCTCCAATGGTTTGAAAGTATGGAAAGTACCTTCGTGAACAGCGAGTGTCCTGATGACCTCCGCGTTCGCTTTGCTAACAGTGTCCTTCAAAAGGGGGCACTAACCTGGTGGAATGGTGAAAAGCGTAATCGGGGCGCTGATGTTGCTTTATCCTTGTCTTGGTCTGAGGTCAAGGAACTCATGATCGCCAAATTCTGCCCTAGGAACGAAATCAGGAAACTAGAGGAAGAGTTCCATGGGTTGAAACAAGACAGTGGTGAAAATCTTGCATACAACACTCGATATCATGAGCTCAGCATTTTGGTTCCACACATGGTTACCCCGGTCTCTCGAGCAATCGAGAAATATATCGAGGGATTACCTGATCTAATTCAAGATGTAGTCACTGGAAGCAGACCCACTACGGTGGAAGAAGCCATCCAGCTTGCAGCCTCCTTGACTGACAAGCACGTCAAAAAGGGAAATTTGGTTAGTAAAGGAACCAAGAAACCAACTGAGAAGACCCCCACCCCTACTACTGAATCATCAAGAGTTGCTGTAGACAATACCGGTTCCAACACTAGGAAGCGGAAGTCCAGGGGTAAAAACTACGCTGTTGTAGCCCCAGTAACTCAGGCTCCAATAGCCCAGGCTCCAATGGCTCAGGCTCCTCCTGTTAAGAATGTTTATAGTGGAAACTTACCCAAGTGTGCCACCTGTCAGTACCATCACCCCTCAAATTTTCCTTGTCGCCACTGTACCACCTGTGGTAGGTACGGTCATGTAGCTGCCACATGTCGATCAGTGCTTCGACCTCAACCAATCAATGCTCAACCTGTTAACCCTCAACCAGCCAACCCTCGGCCAGCTAGCCAAAACCCACAACCTATAGCATATGGTCGAGCTTGCTTCAATTGTGGTGATCCAAACCACCTTAGAAATCAATGTCCAGCACTTGTCCTAGCAAACCGTGCAGCAAACCCAGTGGCTCGTGGTAGGCCTTTCAACATCAATGCAGCAGAAGCCCAGGAAGCAAATGATGTGGTGAATGGTACGTTTTTACTTGATGGTCATTATGCTTCGATTTTATTTGATACTGGTGCGGATAAAAGTTTTGTGTCATTAGCATTCGAACCTTAATTATCTCACGCTCGCTCTAGATTAGGGGCGCCTTTCACTGTCGAGGTCGCGGATGGTAAACCCATCTCAATTGATTCCATTATCCAGGGTTGTACTCTTAGCCTTAACGATCATGACTTCACCATTGATCTCATACCCATGAAATTGGGAAGCTTTGATGTTATCGTGGGTATGGATTGGCTTTCTAAACATCATGCTGAAGTTGTCTGCTTTGAGAAATTTATTCGGTTTCCTCTCGCATCGGGTGACTTTTTACGGGTTTATGGTGAGAAACCATCCAGTGGTCTTAAACCGATGTCCTGCACTCAAGCACAAAAATATCTACGTAAGAAATACGTAGCTTTCTTGGCTCATATCGTGGAAAAGAAAGGTAAGGACAAGAGTATCCAAGATGTTCCTGTTGTTCGTGAGTTTCCAGAAGTCTTCCCTGATGACTTACCTGGACTACCACCGGTGCGTCCTGTTGAATTTCGTATTGATCTTGTACCTGGTGCTACGCCCGTTGCAAAATCTCCGTACCGCCTTGCACCTTCCGAGATGCAAGAACTTGCAAGTCAACTTCAAGAGTTGGCAGACAAGGGTTTCATTCGCCCCAGTTCATCACCTTGGGGAGCTCCAGTCTTATTTGTAAAGAAGAAGGATGGATCTTTCCGAATGTGTATTTATTATCGGGAGCTGAATAAACTCACCATTAAAAACCGGTACCCTTTACCCCGCATTGATGACGTTTTTGATCAACTTCAAGGTTCGACTTGCTTCTCAAAGATCGATCTTCGTTCGGGATATCATCAACTTCGAGTTCATGAAGACGATATTCCAAAGACAGCTTTACGTACACGCTATGGTCATTACGAGTTCATGGTTATGCCTTTTGGACTAACGAATGCACCCGCTGTCTTCATGGATCTCATGAATCGCGTGTGCAAACCCTTCTTGGATAAATTCGTAATCGTTTTCATTAATGACATTCTCATTTACTCCAAAACTAAATCAACCCACGAACAACACCTTAGACAAATTTTGAGTCTTTTGAAGAATGAACAACTGTATGCCAAATTTTCCAAGTGTGAATTTTGGCTTAAGGAAGTTCAATTTTTGGGACACATTATCAGTGATAAGGGTATACACGTGGATCCAGCTAAGATTGAGGCTGTTAAGAATTGGATTACACCCAAGTCTCCCACGGAAGTTCGCTCTTTTCTTGGCTTAGCGGGTTACTATCGTTGTTTTATTCTCAACTTCTCCAAGATTGCCTTACCTCTCACTTCCTTGACCCATAAAGATAAACCATATGTATGGGGACCCAGTCAGGAAGAAGCATTCCAAACATTGAAGCAGAAACTGTGTGATGCTCCAATCCTCACTTTACCTGACGGCAATGAGGATTTCGTGGTTTATTGTGATGCCTCTAACCAAGGTCTTGGTTGTGTTCTCATGCAACGAGGCAAGGTTATAGCATATGCATCACGACAACTGAAAAACCATGAGAAAAATTACACTACCCATGATCTTGAACTCGGAGCAGTCGTTTTCTCACTTAAGATTTGGCGGCACTATTTATATGGTACAAAATGTGTAATCTTCACTGACCACAAGAGTCTTCAACACATTTTCAACCAGAAAGATCTGAATATACGACAACGACGATGGGTCGAGTTGTTAAACGACTACGACTACGAGATTCGCTACCATCCTGGCACGGCGAATGTTGTAGCCGATGCTCTTAGTCGTAAAGGTCATGCCCAGCTTTATTGTACTCAGGTCCAGTCTGATATCAAACTCCGCATCATTGAAGCCCAACATGTCTCTGTTACTGAGGGCAACATGTACGAAGAAATGTCGTGTGGAGCCGAAAATCAGTTGGAAACCAAAAATGGTTTACTTTATTTCATGAACCGACTTTGGATCCCTGATCGTGACAACCTGCGTACCTTCCTCATGGACGAGTCTCATAAGTTTCGTTACTCCATTCACCCTGGTGCAGATAAGATGTATCAGGATCTGCGTACTTTGTATTGGTGGCCCAGTATGAAGAAGGACATAGCTCTTTATGTGGCTAAATGCCTTACTTGCTCCAAGGTCAAAGCTGAGCACCAACGACCATCTGGGTTACTTGTGCAACCAGAAATCCCAGTGTGGAAGTGGGAGAACATTGCTATGGACTTCATCACGAAGCTTCCACGCACCACTCGTGGGCATGACAGTATCTGGGTTATCGTCGATCGATTGACCAAATCTGCTCACTTTTTACCCATTCGTGAGACCTACACAGCTGAGAAACTGGCTAAGATCTACATCAGTGAGATTGTCAGCCGTCATGGTATTCCTCTAGACATTATTTCCGATCGTGATAGCTGGTTTACTTCCCGCTTTTGGCAGACATTTCAGTCCGCACTTGGAACACAACTGAATCTTAGCACGGCTTATCACCCACAGACGGATGGTCAAACTGAACGAACCATCCAAACATTGGAGGATATGCTTCGAGCGTGCATCATCGACTTTGGTGGTAATTGGGACACGCACTTACCCTTGGTTGAGTTCTCGTATAATAACAGCTACCATTCCAGTATTAACATGGCACCGTTTGAGGCACTTTATGGTCGTAAATGTCGTTCCCCTGTGTGTTGGAGCGAGGTTGGTGAAACACAAATCACCGGTCCCGAACTAATACAGGAAACGACAGACAAAATTCTTCGCATTCATGAGAACTTGCAAGTTGCTCGAAGCAGACAGAAGAGTTATGCCGATCAAAGGCGCAAGCCTCTAGAATTTCAAGTCGGAGACATGGTACTTCTCAAGGTTTCACCTTGGAAGGGTATATTTCGGTTTGGAAAGAAAGGGAAACTTGCACCACAGTTTGTATGCCCTTTTAAGATCCTTGAGCGAGTTGGGAAGGTGGCTTACAAGCTCGATTTACCACCAGAGCTCAATAATGTCCATCCAACGTTTCATGTTTCTAATCTTAAGAAGTGTTTGGCTGGAGATAACCTCCATGTTCCCTTAGAGGATATCCAGATTGACGAGTCGATGTGCTTCATAGAAAAACCTGTGGAGATTATGGATCGAGATGTCAAGACGCTTAAGCGAAGCCGAATTCCAATTGTCAATGTTCGTTGGGAATCCAAACGAGGCCTAGAGTTTACTTGGGAGCGTGAGGACCAGATGATGTCAAAGTATCCTCGTCTTTTTCCAGAGACTACCACTTGAAGGAATTTCGGAACGAAATTTCTAAAAGTAGGCGATGCTGTGACATTCGTCACTTTTCTTTGTATTTTTTTAATAATCCTATGTACGTTAAACCTCAATTAATGAGATGTTACATTTTCATCATTTTCAAATGTTTAAAAAATATTCTTGACACATTCGGGTTTGTTTAATCATAATATATGATAATAATAATAAAATAATAGTTAAAACTTTGTCTAAAAAATAAATGCTTGGGACGGGGTTTGAACCCGCGTCCCAAGGCGGTTCAATACACATATACACTTCAAACCAATTGAGCTACACCATACTGTCTGTTTAGAAACCCACAATAATAAATATATAACATAACTGAAATTCGAACAGTTGACTAACAAAAGTCAACTGTTTCATCGTGCATCATCAAATCAATCCATCCAATGCGTTTTTGATCCAATTATGGAAGGGTATTGATCACCATTGACTGGTACGCGTCAATTACCCGGTCAATTATCAGTAATCATGCCCAAAATACACACATCTCGCGTCATCGCATTCAAGCCATAGTCAACCTTACCAAATCTTTAATCTGATCCTCACACTATAAATTGAACACCCCTAGACCATCACTACTCGCCGATAAACATCTCACCACTCTCAATTTCTGTTTAAACAATCTATATTGAAGCCTTTTTTGATCGTTCTTGATGTTTTCTTTGACGAGCTCGCGTATCCCGATTACGGGTTCATTGTAAGTCCTTCTTTTATGGGTTTCACTCATCGGCCCCTTGTGAACAAAAGCCCCAAAGATTCAGGGGCTATTGAACACGAATTGAATCAGTTGGTAAATTAGGGCACGAATTGGGGAGAATTGGGGAAGAACACGTGAAGCTGATAATGTATATAATTATTTTGGAACGGAAATTAAACAACCAACTGATCTAGATCAGTTGGTTTACCCACTTTGTTGTGAAGTTTGAACCGGCCTACGGCCAAGGTTCGAACCCCACGAATCAGTTTTATTTTTCTTATTTAAATCTATTAACAAAACCAACACATCTAACCTATATAATTAATTACAATCCAATATAACTCGTTCTCAGGGTGTGGCTCAGTTGGTGGCCACGCTTGTGATAAAACCCGAACCGGCCAGAAGCCCGGGTTCGATTCCCATAACCAACAAATATTTTTTTGCCATTTTTATATATATACTTAATATATTACATCTTTTAAAATAATTTTTAAATACTAAAAGTGGCTTATAAATTCTACAAAAATTACTGTATGATCTTCTAATGGTAGTGTTCACTTTACAATTTTTAGTTTTTCAAAAATAATTTATTTAATATATATTATTAATAATACAAGTTTATTCATTTATAATTATAAAATTCAATAAAAATATCTAAACGATTTTATTAAATCTCACAAAAATTATCCTAAACTTGTATATTCTTAAACATTCCATAAAATATTTTTATTTTAGAAAAACCGTTTATTTTATATTTTTAATTAATTTTTGTTAGTTTTAATCATAAATAAATCATAATAAATTCATTTTTCAATATTTTTGCACCAAAATTTTATATTAATTATTTCTAACTATCTAGAACTGAAATACAATTTTTAATTCAGAAATTATTTAATTTTAATATTTTTAGATATTAAAGTTATATTTAGAAAATTTGAAATAAATAGATTATATATTCTATTTTCAAGAAAATAATTTTATAAAAATTATTTTCATACTTAAAATCTTATGTTGTGACTATATTCAACTTAAAAATTTACAAAAAGACTTTTATTCATTTATTTATTAAATTCCTTATATTTAATAAACAATTTGTTTATTAATCAAATAAATACTTATCCCCAATTCGAAACCCTAGAAATACATGTATCCTAGAATTATTTCCCTTACACGTTATCAAATTCTTTAGATTGATCCTTTGGAATAATTCCAACGCATATTTCGTTGTCGAGTTGAATTTCAAGCTATTACGTAAACAGTGAGTATTCTTATCCCCTTTTTACTTTTATTCATTTTTGGGGTGTTACATGTACACTAATACAATTTCAAATACATGTTTACATTTTCACAATACAATTCTAGTACTATGTGCATTGCTTACAACGTGCTTTATGCTTAGACAATACATGTGGATTACATTTGTACTTAGTGAAATCATTAACATGGTACAAGCCGACCTTAACATTGGATAGCGCTATTTGGATTGACAACCCGCCTAGATTGATTCTCCCCCTTTTTCATCGGAGAATCCGTGGCCATTGTTAAGTTATTATCCATTTAATGGATGAGTACACCGCCGTTCATACAGTACATTATACAGTCACATGATTGATTTCGCTCATTTGTATGATACATAGTTTACATATTTGCACTGTAGCTTGCACTTGAATTGTATATATTTTAACTTACTATATATATATATATCAAAACTAGGAATGCTCACCAACATTTCATATGTTGACCAAACCTATTTTTGTACATGTTTCAGGTGCAGTTTGATCTAGTGCTTTAGCAAGGGACCTTTAGTGCTTTATTTTAATTCAGTTATTTCAATATTTATATTTCATTTAGACAATGTATTTTCCATTTTCATGTAAGACAATTTTGGCTTATTCAATAATATTTACATTTTAGTACCATGTGCTTTTGAACAATCGTCATTACGTGACACCTCGATGATTCCGTCATCGGTTGGGGTGTTACAACGGGTTTTCCTTAGGAACTAGTGTGAAATTACTGGTGAACATGTGTTACTCTCAGAGTGCTCCTTTATCCCACCCACTTCAAAAATGCTCGGGATTGATTTGATGGACGTTAAAAAAAAATCGAACTGATTGTCAAATCAGGCTTGTCAACGAGATGTTTGCTATTTTCTTGGAATATTTCGAATAATAAATTTACCAGCTTTATGGGGCTTCCCAATTATTGATTGTTTTAATTGTGGTTCAATTTTTCATCAATCGATTAAACACAACAGATTTTATAACTGCTCCCCTGTTCTGTTCGCCCCTGGTATATATTGCTTCTCTGTTTAATTTGATCGGTTATGGAGATTAGGCAGGCTGTCAGGGAGAGCATACAAGTGATTCTTATTTTTATGTTTTTTTTTTCTAGAGTTTTTGTTAGACTAATCATAATTCAGGTGATTCTTGTTTTGATCAATCTTAAGTAATAACCATATTAGAGTGGGAGTGAACCGGGTATTCATTGATGGTGGTGTTGCTGGATGATTCTCATGGTCGAGATCAAATCAAAATGGTGGTGGTAGATTGGCGGTTGAGAGACAGAGAGAGGAGGGGAAAGATGAGGGGTTTATTATATATATATATATATATATATATATATATTTTTTTAGTTTTTTAAAGTGATAGGAAAAATAAGTAATTTCACACTAAGGTGGTGTTTGTTTTCTGGTAAGAAGAGCTTCTAACTTCTTATGTCTGCGTCGCGCAGACGCGGGCAGACATTTGAGGCGGGCAACTCGTTTGTTTTTTAGAAGACATAACCTCTTCTAATCTCTGCCCTTCCTCTTCCTCATGCAGACTTTAACCAACCTTTTTTTATTTTTTCTCACCCACATAACACACAACAACATATCATCTTCTTCTTTATCATCCTCCTCCTCCTACTTCATCATCATCCTCCTCCTTCCTCCCTCACCTCCCCCCTCCTCCCCTCCACCACCACCGCTGCTGCATCCCTCCACCACCGCCGCTACACTCGCCTCCCTCCTCCCTCCACCACCGCCGTCACTTCCCCCTCCTCCCCTCCACCACCGCCGTCGTCACCTCCCTCCTCCCTCCACCACCGCCGTCACTCACCCATAATCATTTCCTAATCATATGCAGACAATTGTTCCTCTTGCTGTTGTACAATCACTTCCTAATCATTTGCTTCCACCACCTCTTGCTGAAGAAGAAAAGGCTGCTATAAGTAGCTTGCATACTTTGTTTGGAAGGAAAGTATATGATTACAAGATAGTAGCTTTTACTGGTGGTATGAGCTTGAGGAAGAAAACCAAATGTGAAAGATTTCTATTGTGGCTTCTAGATTCTCGTTGTAAAGGTTGGATCTTTTATATATTTTTTTAAAAAAATCTTGAATTGGGTTGGCATTCGTTGTTAGATACAGATCCGTATTTGATTGTGACATGGTTTTAATTGTTTAGTAGTAAATTGGTGGGATGGATTATTGTGTTAGGTGTTGGTGTGTGTTTTACTTGTTCTAAAGAGAGGGGAAGAAAATAGGGATTATGATTGTGTTACGTGGGTGATTGGTGTGGATATTTTTGGTGGATTATGGTTATGGTTTTTAGGTTACACTGTAGACGTTAAAAAACAAACAGTCTTCTTCTTGCAGACTGCAGACATTTGGTCCACCTCTTCTTCTACAGATGTCTGCAGATGTGGTCCGCAGACTGCAGACCTTTTACCTTAGAAAAAACAAACAATACCTAACTCTACTAAAAAGTTTAACTAACTCTACTAAAAAGTTTAATCTTTATTCAAGTTAGAGACAACCAATGCAATAAAAAACAAACCACAGGCATCATGAATTAGGGTTGAGTAATTTACGATTCGGAACCGCTAGAACTGAGGAACCGATGCAGAACCGCTAGATCCGAACCGTATTTTTGTATTTAGGGTTCGGTTTCGGTTCTTAAATTTTGGTGAAAACGGTTCCCGGTTCGGTTCGGTTCAGAACCGCGGTTTTGTTTAAAGAACCGCTAGAACCGGGTTAGGATAAAACTTTAAATAATATAATTAAAATCCTATTGATTTAGTGAGTTTTTTCCAAGTAATTTGTATATCGACTATCCACATTTTCAATTCCCAAGTTTAATCTTTATAAAGAATATTGTTCGAGTATTGTTAAATATATAATATCTTACAAACATGTTGATATAGGAGTTCCATTTGAATTATGTAATTTCTATAAAAACATATAGATTACAATAAATGGAACGAAAATAGCTTAAACTGGGAATTAACGCTTACAAATTCATTTATAAGGTGCACAGGTTGGACTATAATGTGTATCGGACAATGATATAGTATAACATGTGACATTAGGAATGCAAGACACATATCATTTGTAGTTCAAAACTACAAACATTGCATATATGCGGTTGGTATCGTGTACTTCTAAACATGTATCATAGGTCCGTAATATGAGTATGTAAGATACCACACTTTAGTTTAATAAAGTTGCCTTTGATTTAATTGTTAGTTTTAGGATTTAATTCACAACCGGTTTCGGAAACAACCGTTTACACGAGAACCGTTTAACTCGGTTCCGAACCGAGCCGGTAGGTTTTTATATGGTTCGGTTCCGGTTCTTATATTTATCACTAAACGGTTCCAGTTCGGATCGGTTCGGTCCGGTTCTGAATCGTTGCACACCCCTACCATCAATGTAATTTTGAAAAGCTTGAGGACTAAAATTTAAATGTACTCAAACCATGGAGACCATCCGAACCCTTCATTCTAAAATTAACTCACCATATAGTATAGACAAATGTTTAGAAAAATATGAATTTACTATTAAATTTTCAGCTAGCTCATAATTTAATTTTTCGTTTGAAAAAAGTATTACCACAAAATAGTCGTGGATGTGGGTCACACACGTCGATATGACTGATATTGCTAGCCTGACCTTTTTTTTACGGCAATGAATGATGTGTTAACCACTGTGACACCGGACGCTATGGTCAATGTAAACCACTCGACCGCCGCTAGACCCTTGGCTCTTCCAGATGCGAGGAAACCCGACCTCTACACATCCGAAGGCACGACAGTGGAATAACCGGTAAAACCTCACCTCTCATCCGAGTCGAACCGGCGCCACCCGTATTCGCTCTTCACCTGGATGACGCGGAAAATAAAAGGATAGTGGGAATCGAACCTGGGTCACAAAGAACACCGAGTCTTTCCCCAACCACTTCACCATCACCTCATTATCTACGAACATAATTATCCGGTAATTTTGAACATGAAAATAATGTTTCATTGTGTCAAAAGGAAATTTTTGGCTTGTCTTTTTACTTAGTTACTAAAAATGTGATTTCGTCGGATGCACATATTGGCATAAAATTTGGTGGTCCAAGAGAGTCACTATTTGCTTTCAAAGGACTTGTTGCAGTTTTCTGATATCTACTTCCAGTTAATTACAACCTTTGCAACAGACAATAGAGTTAGCAGCGACACTTTTGAAACTTTCATCGATAATTCTAAAACCTTGAGTTGCCAACTAATTGCTCACTGTATCTGAACCATGGTCCAACTGTTTCGAATCATGTCCCTCTCCTATATATCCATCCATCTATATCAACTTAAGTTTCAATGTTTCATCTTGTTGGAGTGATAAAATTGAGTTCGTTTTCCTTGCCAACTATATTTTTTGCCAACGATAAACGTACACCCTTAATTCATGTCTATCCAATAATCCAAAAGAACCCATTCTATTTCTATCTCCTTTCATTTTCTTTGGTTTAATCCGTTTTAGGTTTGATTCGTGTGACTTTTTGTGAGTTATGTAATTTTCCATATATAATATGTATCTTCCATAAATTTAAATCATGGACTTCAAACTTGTCGATCTTCACTTCCACCTTTCTACCATCATTCTTATGAACTGGAACTCGAAACGTTTGATGTTCTATGCTCACTCCGATAAACATATGATCAATGATGGGTCCGTGATTTTTTTAAAGTGCGTCTGAAAATCAATGTCACTACTATTTGATGTTCAGATGTCTATGACTCGTAAGTCATTCCAAGATTTTTCAGATCGGGTAAGGTCACATAAAAGAAATATATTACCAAATCCATTAAAGCATTCACAATATGTATTTTTTATCTCCATTCACATAAATATACTAAAAATTAGAGGTGCTAAACGTGTCGTGTTCGTGAGTTGACGGATCCGATCCAGACCCAAAAATTTTAGACAAACCCAAAGCTGAAAAATATGTCATTCAGCTCTATTGATTGCATATTAAAAATGTGGGTGTCACGTGGCTACTAACTGTATAACTAGGTTTGTCCCTACCTAGGATAAGTGAATTATACTAACACAATCTACATAAGTAAAGTTGTTATTGTTATTATCAAGAAGGATAAACAAATCATGATTTAATGTGATCCAACTGGTCAACGAGATAAATTATTCACAACCACACTCTCACACCCACAAATTTCATGTGCGTAGTTTTACCGTGAGGCGCGTGACATATCAGGATTTAAGTCAATGGTCACAATAAACAATAATATATGAAAGATACGTAGACCCAAAACATTAATCTTTAATAACTCAAAACAGTAGCGGGAGCTTAATCAAGTTTACATTCCCAAATGACAACGTAGTTTCAAATGATTTATTCAAAACATGCACTAAAAGCCCTAGACGCCATGCAAGACCCGTGCGCCTAGTCCGTGTGATGCTACCTTAGCGACCTGAGAAAACATGTCAAAAAGGTGTCAACATATAATGATGGTGAGTTCACAGGTTTATATAAAACGTTACCAAAGTGTACCAAGTTCGATCCTGTCAATACTATGCCAAGTGCACGCTAGCTAGGCGTAAGTTTTGCTACTACTACGATTGGAAAACCATTACTGGACATGTTTAGCAAGTTTAGCATATGTTTAAGCCGCCCGAATAATGAATACAAGTTTAGCATAGGTCGAGACAACATGCACCCGTCCAACCTCCAGTCGACGAGTGGGGCTGGTCACGCTCAATAGATCAAACCACATTTCCCCCGTTGTGCAACCCCGCACATTCATGGTTTCTCTCGGGACTTCCAAAGATCGTATAGTAACCCAAAAGTAACCCCTAGTATGACACAAGTTCCAAAACATAAGTTCATAGCATGTTTTCTCCCCCAAAAGTAAAACTAGTAAAAGTGATGCTGTGAAACTCACCTTAGGTTACGTCTTCCAAATAAAAGAGTTACCAACAAATCCTGATAGTTCCTATTACCAGGAATCTATCATAAAAGTTCGTATAAGTGTTTTTACTAATAACCCAAAGGTTATCTAGTCCCCGATTGTCCAGATCGTGACCAAGTATGTTTGAAAACGTATGTGACTGTTAAACCGACACACCAGACTGACCCGACATCCCGTTGGTGACCCATTACATAAACTAAACAAGTACACATAGATTACACATAAGGTTCAAGCATAAAACACTTAGTTTGCATCAAAAATCGCACATACGAAGTTGTAAGGTCGAATCAGCATGTAATGGAAGTTGGTTTGACCCAAAGAAGCCTTGGTTTGACCCTTATGAAGTTCATTCGACCTATACACAAGTTCATTCAACCTAACACATGTTCATTCGACCCTAACACATGTTAATTCGACCCTAACACGTGTTAATTCGACCTAAATCATGTTTGTTCGACCAAACTGAAACTCATTCGCCTTGTCTGATGTTGGTTCGACCCCATGTGATCCTCATTCGACCCCGCGTGGGTCGATTGAGTCTATGGTTCGACCCCATTAGCTGCAAACATCCTAAAACGCACCAAATCGCATCAAAACAGTCCGAAAACATCACGAAACATCACGAATCACAACAGTCAAATATCATTAACCTATCCCCACAAAACCCTACCAATTTTACTCCAAAATCAGTCCGTTTCATACCTTACCCAAAATGGCAAAATTATGGAAATGTCACATCAATGCATGTAAACTTTACCCAATTTGGAAACTTGTCAAAATCTCTTAACAATCAGTTCAAAATGCTCAGATTAGTATGTATATGAAAATCCCTAATCATTTTATTAACATTAACATCATGAATCAAATCCTAGATCAAACAAAAATCCCAAAAATGGGCAAAACATCACCATCCAACAATTTGTAACTAAAGAAAATCAAAACCCATCATCAATAACTATCCTAGATCATTTCTATAACATCTATACAACATTCAATCATCAACAACACATAACACAACATAAAACACCATTAACACATGTTAACTTGTATGAAAACTCATGTTTAATGAGGGGGTTTTGTTTAGAAAGATGTTAGAAAGGTTTTTAATAATGAAAACCATCTTAGAACAGATCTGGACCTTTGGGGTTTAATAAAAACAAATCAAAAATGTTTAAAAAGGATTTTAGATCAAGAACACACCTTAGATCTTCTCTTGTTTATGATATGGAAGATGTTTGTAGGTTAGATTATGACAAACAAGGTCAAAAACTCCTTCCTCATTGTTTAAGGTCGAGAGAGAGTGTTTAGAGGCGATTAGGGTTTGTGAAATGATGAAAAAATTGCAAAGTATGGTATTTATACTTCCTGTTCATTCGACCCTTGCAGGGGTCGAATGGGTTTATGGTGAGGTTGAATGAGTGTTTACAAGAGTTTAGGGACTTGGTTCGACCCCCCTTAAGGTCGAACAAGTGTTTGGCCTTTCCAGATTTTCCTGTTTTGTCGTTTAAACGCGTTTTAACACATCCTAACACATGAACATGCAATCCTAACATATGTTAATCATATAGAATCAAGTATAATCATATAAACATCGTTAAAACACGTATTTGCACATTATATGACGTATATGGATCAATCTATGTATAACACTTAACTCAATTCATGTAATTCTCCAACAATGGGACTTAAGACTAGTGTGTACATAAAATAACCTTAATGATCCTCCGAATCATTGAACCCTGGACAATACGTGATATAACCCGACTCAACTGACCCAGTTAAGTACGTTAATAAATGTTTTTCGCAAAGGTAGACTTATAAGTTTGTAAAATGTTAAGCTGAATATGTCGGGTGTCACACACACCACAATACTTTTGTTGCTTTTCTCAAAAACAATAGACCGTAATTATAAAATTAAGTTTGTGTTTATGCATAAAAAATAATCATCATATTGATACTTACTATATCTCACGAATACCAAAATAAGGTAAGGTCTGAGGAGGATAAAATATATATAGTCTTACCTCTACCCCACATGAATAGAGGGATTGTTTCCTGTGTAACCACCGACTCGATAGTAGTTTTGCATCAAGCCTTAGCCATAAGGTACATAACACACCGCACTTGAGACAAAGGTCGATTAATGCATATCGACCTTGCCTTTCGATTATCAAGCCAACCAAATGATGCATGATCAATCGCCCGCCACTTTTAACGTTATTTTTACGAAACTGGTAACATAACGTTAAAATTAGTGCAATTTCACATTTACCCCCAACGTATGACTGGTGAGCCCACACATAAATGCATTATATGCCCATACTGCAAGCGTCGATTAAGACATTATTTACCTGGCTCAAATCTCATGCAATAAGTCTCTTAAACAATATATATTATAAATTTATAATAAATTAGTATCTATGATTTTCTTGAAATACTAAAGTTAAGACTATAGGGTGTAGTGATAATCCTACTTACCATCACTGCATTATACGTCATTGCCACATCACTTTATCATCCATCACCAACCTATAAGGTGTGGTGATAGTCGTCTCATCCCTTCCTATTTTTTAATTGTTTAATTTAATTTATTTTGATAAACAACAAATAAAAATAAATTATTTTATTTAATAACTAAAATAATAAAACTACATAATATTATGTAACACCCCAAAATTTCTTATTTATCATAATTCTTGTTTAAGCGAATAATAGGAGGTTTACTAACCGAACACATGCCAAGGATATATTAGTATTTCCACCTTGGCATAAATAACAAAGTTAACTCTGTCAGTATGATAGCCTGGATAAACATATAATGTTAACTTGGTTAGCATAGTTAACTAAATCCTTGTGGGAAACATTGGAGGGACTAGATGTGTCAAAAGGTCAACGTTTTAGTTTGATAAAAGTATAAAAAGGGATCGATCTCCCTCATCAGGATATCACCCCCCCTACCACACACACACACACACACACTAACACACATAAGCTCAAACACAAAGAATCAAGTCAAATTATAAGCTAAATCAAGGGGGTTTTGCTTGCATTAGCCCTAAAACGGATCATCAAGGCATTTCAAACACCTAGGTAACTTTCAATGCATTTGAATTGGTGTATTTTGGCCTAGGTGATGATGGTGAAATTTTAGGGTTTATGATTTTGATGAATTGATGGATAGGGAAGGTATTTCTAGTATAAGAGAGCCTTAAAAAACTAAATAATTTTAAAGAAAATCATGATAATATCAACCTAGATGGTGAAATCTTTGAAGTTCTTAGTATGAACTTGATTGGTTTTATAGGTTGTAAGTAAAACCTATGATTCTTGGTAATATTGTGTGTGTCAATGAATTGGGTGTTTACTTTATGATGTAAACCTTGAACTTGAAATGGGATGCATTTTTGTGGTCTAGATGGCCAATAAATGATGATTGTAAAATCTCGTCCACCAAGTGTTTGATAAAACGCCACAATGAAACTCAATTTCATTTAAACATAGACATTGTATAGACTTACTTGATAAACTTGTATGGTTGTTTGAAACTGCGCCTAATAACAGATACTTAAATGTCTATGTGGGCTACATAATCTATGTACTAAACAAGAGGTGTCGGGAAGCATCACGGGCAAGGACTTTAAGCTTAAGGGCCGCGAATAAGGTAAGTCACATTCATGACTTCTAAATCCTATTGATGTTATGTCGAGTCTTTGTTGTGTTTGGAATAAAGAAACCATTGTGATCCTCATGGTAGCTTGAGATCTATAAGTAATAACATATCTTGAGTCAAACGGGCCAGGCGAGTAAGACTAAGTAAATGGCTCACGGGGCCATAGACACGAAAGCATCGCCACAACGGTAGTACGACTAAGATAGATACTTACCTACTAAAATGGTGGTATGGATGGTCACTCGTAAAACACAAGTCCATATAGGGGGTCATAAATGGTTAAATAACGTGAACGAGTTTTTGATGATAAAGGATGGTTAAACCGCCCTTCTTGGCGCAAATACTTTAAGTGATCATATTGATAGTAAGAACTCAATTGTAGGTAATAAACTAATTGGATAGTCTAATAGAATATGGGCATATTGGATAGGCATCCAAAGTATGTTTTTTAATATGAACTTTCCTCATTGGATCGAATGGTTCACTTTGTAAATGGAAGTTCTTGGGGTCAACAGTTCATTTTATAAATAAATATGATTGGGATTAGAAACTGATGAGGGAATTGAACTTGTGACAAGCTAACTTAATCGTGTACTGTTATGTTGCAAACAAAAGCCCAAAACAGCCCGAAAAATTCCTAGGTGGCGTCGCCGATGCCATTTTTGGCGTAACCAACACTAATCATCAGACATCGATGCCACTTTTCTGCTGGTCGACGTAGAAAGTGGAAATTCACCTACGAGACTAAAGTCACCGACGCTAAATCTGATTAAGAAATCTAATATTACCTATTAAAATTATTGAAACTACGTAATTTTAAAAATACAAATAAAACTATCGTCGTTGTTGATCTGATCGAAGTGTCAAATATGTTCAATCAATTCCGCACGAAGGATGTTACGTGTAGCCTCATTGTGTAACGCCCACATATTAGACTCATATCACCCTTCATCAACCGGTACAACATTCTCATCAATGTCGTTTTTTTCATATTCAAATATTGCGTTACCTTTGTCTTCGATAATTATGTTATGCAACAAGATACAAGCATACATACAGTATCTCATTTTTTTGGGTTCATATACGCGTGTCGGGTTTGCCACAATGTGCCATTTCCCCTAATAACATTTCAATATCATTTCTTGTAGATTCTTGCCAATTGGCAAATTTCTTTCTTTTATTATCTTCCGGACACGGTATAGTTTTAACGATCGCTAAGTAGCTTAGGTATGTTCCATCTGCTAGATAAGACTCATGCTTGTTGATGTGTTTATGAAAACACCACTTATTGTGTTAGTTTTATATAGTTTTGAGTCATTTATTGTGTGTTTTTAGTTGGTTTTGTTTATTAATGAGTGTATATGTGTCTTGCAGGTCCTTGTGAGCTAAACGAGCTTAAATGGTGAATATATGTGCACTCAGGTGAAATTGTAATAAAGACTGAAAATAAGTTTTTAAAGCCTCTGAGGTTTGGAGACATTTGTAGAACTCTCTAAGTATCGTAAAAAGCCAGAAATCCTGCGAGACTATTTTTTTCATTTAGCGCCATGCGAAAGACCAAGCCAGAAGCCTTTGCGGTACCTGAAAACCTTAAATGTCGGAAAAAATTAGGTTTTCACCTAATTTAACATATGGAAACCCTACATTACGATTTATCAAACATTCTAGTCATTTTTGGGACTTGAAGAGGGTGATTTCCATTTAGTTTTCGAATTTGAATCCAAATCTTTCATGTAAGATAGTTCCAAAACAAAGATTGAAGTTGTGATTACGAACATGAGTGGCTAGACTTTTTGTAACCTTCCCCAGGTGAATGGTTGTTAAGTTTTGCATATTAAACTTTGTTTGATTACTAAAACACTAACATTTTGATGTAGCTGTCGTGAGCTAATAAAAAACAAGTATTTTAATGACTTAAATACCTATATGAGTACGGGTAAGTAAAGTCGTCTCCATAGGTAATACATGCTTAGTGTTTGGCTAGATGGTTAAATTATTGGTGGTTTTAATTAATTAGAAAGAAAGCAATTAACTAAATTAGGGAAAAAAAATTATCATAATTCAAAAGGCAACTCCCACCCGGAATCCAAGTTATAGATTTTGCCACAAATTCAAGTCAATTATTAAAACACCACCAAGACATAGCCTTGGGATTTCTGAATTGAGATAACAATTAAAGATAGTTTTAATAATAACAACGCAATCTAGTTGTCCAATCACAAATATAACTACTTACCTAGTTACCAACACACTAACGATGCAAGAAATCATCAATATGTTTGATATAAGAAATATAGTTAAATAATAAGCAAATGTTCAACCAATTCAAACACAAGTAGATATACTAGTTTATAAAGTAATCAAACAGACTTTAATATGCAAAACCTAACAATTGTTCACGGGGGGACGGGGGGGGGGGGGGGGGAGGGGGGGTTACAAAAAGTCTAGCCACTCATGTACGTCATCATAGCTTCAATCTTTGTTCTGGATTGATCTTGCAAGAAAGATTTGGATTCAGATCTAAAAACTGACTAGAAATCGCCCTCATCAAGTACCAAAATATGTGTCTTGCGTACCGTGGAGGCTTCTAGTTTTACCTTTCGCATGGCGCTAAATGACAAAAAGTCGCGCAGGATTTCTGGCTTTTCGCGGTACTCGGAGAGTTCTTCTAATGTCTCCGCGTATCGTGGAGACTTAAAAAAACTTATTTTCTTATTTCTTTATTACAATTTCACCCGGGTTCTCGTATCTTCTCCATTAAAGCTCGTTTTCACCTTTTTAGCACACAAAGACCTGCAAGACACATATACACTAATTAATAAACAAAACCAACTATAAACACACAATAAATAACTCAAAACTATATAAAAACTAACACAATAAAGGGTGTTTTCACAAACACATCATTTGTATTCTATTCCCTAAATCATAAACTTAGAATCGGGTCAGGTACATCTATTGAGGTCATCGAAAACATCCCACTCACCAAGAGCATTTAAGTATTTTGAACCAAGAGCACCAAAGAAAGCATGCCAAACCTATAGATCCTTTGATGCCATAGCTCCTAGATAATGTGGGATGACCATGCTCACCTCGTGTAAATTGATCTCGCTATGCATTAGGGCAATGACGCCATAGCCAATGCATGCAATCGATGCTACCAAGCATTCTGAGGAAAGCATGTCTACTTTCGTGCGCATCATACAACTTTAGGATGTCATTCTTTGATGGTTTTCGCAAATACGTCTTGACGTATAACTTGACCTTACCTTTTCAAAATGGGTACAAACTGTCTCCTGACGTTCTATTAGACTTCTTCAAATATTCATACCATGCATCGCTAGCTATGCCGTAAGCCAATTGTTGTAAAACACCTATAAAATTGAATCAAGAACACAATTGTCGAAAGCTTCGAATTATTATTGATAATGGAAACGAAAATACAAAAGAGAATTACAAAGAAAAGACTCTATACAAACGACTTGATGAGACCTATTTATAAGCCCTAATCCCTAATTGAACCGTTAAAGTCAGTTGAGACTTTTGAACTTGACAGGATTAGTCCTCCATCTCCATCAGACGTTCACTTATTAACCAGAACTATTATAAACTGAAATAAACTTTTGCACCTTGTCACATATGGCCCCTCAAACTTTCTTGACCAAGTTTGACTTATTATTTGACTTTGATTTTGACTTAATATCTAACAATCTCCACCTTTAAGTCAACAATCAATCCAGCCTTCTTGACAATCATCCAAACAACTGATCAACAAAACAATCAGCTGTTTACCAAACTACTGTTCTTCAACATCAGCAGTTTCTGACCAAACTACTGATTCTAAACCCTTGTCCTCCAAACTACTAATCAACTGAACCATCAGTAGTTCTAACATCTGTTTATCATCAGTACTTTCAAACCTCTGCTCCTCAACAGCAGATTCAAACCTCTGCTCTTCATCAGCTGTTTCCAACATCTGTTTCCCATCAGCAGTTTTCAAACAACTGCTACAAAACAACACTAAACAGCTGATTTTCTCAGCAGTCTTTTCAAGGACCAAACTGCCCTTCCTGAACTTATCAGCTTCCCCTGAATCAATATCACCCAGATCTGACCCATGCTGCATAACTCTTTCCAACCTTGAGCAACATTCAAAAACCTGACAAACTTCAATGGACTTGACCCATTTCCAGCTTTTTACTCCTATTGACCCAGTAACATCACGGAATATTACCATTCTGCCCCTGCAACCCTTCTTCACATCTTCAACAAGTATCCACTGATCTTTAGAACCTCTAAGCCCCAACCAAGCATTACCCTTGATCTCTACTGCTTCAATATCAGGCTCAACACTAGTCAAAAGATTAGCTGCATTAACTACTGACCAGTCCTTTTCATCATAGGACTGCCTTTCACCAAACCACAACTGAGTCACATCTCCTGCACACTTACCAGGCAACTCCACCTTAACCTGAACATTATCACCTTGTGCAGCCTCCACCTCAGTCAAAACTCCTTTAATCCCTAGCACACACCTGCTAGTCTTGTACCTTGGCTTCATACCTTCTAGACCACATATCCTGAACAACTTTAACATCTTAGGATATCCCAAGAACATATCAACTCCTGTCCTTGACTTCATCAACTCCACCTGTCTAGAACAACCAAGCACTTCCAAAACTCCACCTAGACACCAGTTCACTATCCCATCACACCTTTCACCATGAACTACCATTGATTGATCCTCACTAGAGACCTTTAACCTGTGACTCAACTCCACCACAGTCTTGTACCTCTCTGAACTACCATCATGAACAACCCCATGACTATTCTTCCCAATCAATCCCTGTTCATCTGTGTGACATATGAACTCTTTCTCACTAGGCATCATCACATGACCATCCAGAACATAAACATTACTCTCCTGTCTAGTTCCAGTCATGACAACTTCTTGATCAAACATGATCAAGACCTTACCATCTCTCAACCACACATGGTAACCTATCTTTTCTAAACAACCCAATGACAACAAACTTCTATTCAAATCAGGAACATACCTCACATCATGAACCTCAACAATATTACCATTGTTCATCATGAATACAACTATCCCAACCCCTTGAATCTTACAAGTTCTGCCATCACCCATCTTGACTTTACCAAGATAACCATATTTCAGATCCCTGAAATACCCCTGATCATATGTCATCCCAAAAGACCCACCTGAATCCAAGATCCACTTCTCTGAACAGAATTCTTCACTGGTTACCACAAGAACATCACAAACATCACATTCATCTGATGAATCACCTTCTTGTTGCCTGTGATTATCATACCTCTGTTCACCCTTCTTCTTCTTCAATTCAGGACAGTCTTTCTTCAAATGATCTTCTGAATGACAAACATAACACCACCTCTTGAATCTTGATTCACCCTTGAACCTTGAATTCTTCTGATCAGCCTTCCCTCTCACAAACAATGCATCTCCACCATCTTCTACTACATCAGACCTTCTTTTCAACTCTTTTGAATTCAGGGCAGCCAAGACTTCATCCATAGTCAAAGTCTCCCTTCCATACATAAGAGTATCCACAAAATGCTCATACGAAGATGGCAATGATGTGAGAAATATGAGGGCCTGATCTTCACCATCCAATTCAACCTCAATATTTTCAAGATCCAAGATAAGTTTATTAAACTCATCTGTATGTTCATCCAGTGTCTTACCAGGGCTCATCTGAAACGTATACAACTTCTTCTTGAGATACAACCTGTTGGCCAATGACTTGGTCATGTACAGGGTCTCAAGTTTTGCCCATATACCTGCTGCAGACGTTTCTTTCGACACCTCCCTCAACACCCTGTCACCCAGACTCAATATGATCGAACTGTGAGCCTTTTCTAACATCTCCTTCTTCTCTTTATCTGTGAGATCACCAGGAATATGATCTTCACCCCTCAATGCATCAACAACACCGTTATGCACTAACAGGGCTCTCATCTTCATCCTCCACAGACTAAAATCGTTTCTCCCATCAAACTTTTCCAACTCGAACTTCGTCGTCACCATTCTTGATCTTATTACACGGATAAGACAACCAATTTCACAGAATTAGAGGAACCTGGCTCTGATACCAATTGTTGTAAAACACCTATGAAATTGAATCAAGAACATAATTGTCGAAAGCTTCGAATTATTATTGATAATGGAAACGAAAATACAAAAGAGAATTACAAAGAAAAGACTCTATACAAACGAATTGATGAGACCTATTTATAAGCCCTAATCCCTAATTGAACCGTTAAAGTCTGTTGAGACTTTTGAACTTGACAGGATTAGTCCTCCATCTCCATCAGTCGTTCACTTATTAACCAGAACTATTATAAACTGAAATAAACTTTTGCACCTTGTCACAAATGGCCCCTCAAACTTTCTTGACCAAGTTTGACTTATTATTTGACTTTGATTTTGACTTAATATCTAACACCAATTGATGAATTGCCAATATACGCTTTTGTAAAGTAGTAAACTCCCTTTTGCCTATAGTATCTTACTTTAATGTTGAAGAATGGGTCAAAATTTTCCAAATTATCAACTATACGTAGGAAAAGGCGGCGGCTCATTTGGAACCAACGCCTAAACATTTCTCTAGTGTATACCGGGTTTTCGGCAAAGTAATCGGCCACCAAGTTATCGTAAGCACCTATATTGAATATAAATATTATTTACACTTAAAAAGTACTAATTACACTAAAAATAATAATTACAGTAAACATAAAAAATTTATTACAGTAAAAATAAAAAAAAAAAATAGTCGCCTTCTTGATCCCTATTTAAGCATGCATTCCGTGTTCTACGTTCTAACGTATTTTTTTCAACCTCTATAATAATTTGTGCGATCTCCATTACCTTGTTAAAAGAATTTTGCTACTTTCATCGGAAGATGATGAAGAAGCCATGGGTCGGATAAAAAAAATATAGCAATTGAGGGTTGTAGAGAATGTGTAAAGAATTGAGGATTGTAAAGAATTTGTAGATTGGGTAGGAAGAGATTGTGTGGAAAAAAAAAAGATTTTGAGGGGTTTTATAAATTAATTAGAACAACTATTTATAAAAACTAACCGTTAAACGGTCGAATGATTTGAATGTTTCCACCGGAAGATGTGGTGGATGCCACGATATCCATGGTTCAGCCCGTGAGGAGTGGTGTTTTGGTTACTCCACATCCCACGCGTTCCCTCCGTCCCACACCTATCAGCCTAATATTATGATCTAACAATTATGAACTTTGGTGAATGGCATCAGCTGCGTGGTTAATGGTTTATTATTTGTTTTCAAGACTCTAATTTTTTTTCCGGATAATATATAAAATGATTCAATGAAGCTCATATTCTATCCCAATTGTTGCTTCAGTCCACAAGGTTAGAATCCCATGCACAACCTACTTTCCTACTTCGTTTCTTTTTTCCCTCCACTTTTAACTTATTATTATTTTTATTTTTTTAGAATGCATTGCATCATAAATATACTGGTGTGACTTCTTGTATTTATCTATAAATCAATAAAAATTTTATTTAAATTCGAGTCAGGTCAAATATAATACATTTTATTTTTTATATTTTTAGGTTCAATTTGGTTATCCCTTTTTAACTTTTAATATACAATGTTTTATGAGTTGGGTCATATAAAATATATTTGTATCTTTTTATGTTTAATTTAGTTATTCTTTTGAACTTTTGATGTATTTGGTTTTAAAAGATTTTGATTTTGCCATTGATGCGTGCTTATTTTAATCTACATTTATATAAAAATTTAAAAATAAAGCAATATTTGTTTTCAAAACTTTAATGTAATTAGGTTTAATCCCACTGTTAACAACATTTTTGTTTTGTTTTTTGTTTCTACATAATTCCCATCGCACCACATAGAGGAAAGAACTGCTAAAACGCACGAGCAAACTCGTTAGTTTCGCCTTTAAGTCATTGCTTGGTTGAGATAAGAGATCCAAGTTGTGGTGCGTCTTTCTTTACGTGTGCAGATTTTATTTTTTTCGTTAGTTAATATACACAGAGAGTTTAAACTGCAGAAAACTTATTTTTACATGTAAAAAAAAAGTCATTTTACATATAGTACGTGCGTTGTAGCGGGTTGCTTTTAAAAATCGTAATGTAGATAAAAAAAATAGATTTTCCCGATGGCGGAACAAATTACTTCAAAATGTTGACAAAATAATCTTATCGGAAAGGCAAACTCAGGGGGTGTTTGGTAAGCCTCTTAATGAGACTCCGAACCATTCAGCGCTAAATAATTCAGCATTCAGCGCGTTTGTTTCAGCTTCTAAATTGAATGGTTAATGCTGAACCATTAAGATTTGAGATGTTGCTGAACCATTAAGCACTGAACCATTAATCACTGAACTAGGCTGAACCTTATTGAGGTTCTCCTATCAATGTGAGACAAGAATACTAACCATTAAGATGTCCAACTTAATGATTCAACACTAAACCATTTAGACTTCTTAACCATTCATACCTCTTAATAATGCAACACTTAATCAACCAAACTGCCCCTCAAAGTTCTATAAAAGATTTTTAAAGTTCGTAAGAGATAAAAAAAACAACCTATGTAGCAATCGTGTTGGGTTGGTTCGTTGAAGTGTTGAAATGTTCAGCCTAAACATGACCCATATTGTTATTTTTTTTTGTCATAAACACCAAACTAACTCATACACATAAAAATGTATAGCCCTAAGAGTACTCGTTTAACCCATTATATGTAAACGTGTGAAACAGATTGACAAGTAATAATCAAGTTGTAAAAGTATTAATTGGGTTGATAGGTTGTTTTCAAAACCAGACATTATAATTACAAGGAGGTTGTATTTATGTATATTGATAGATGGTTGAGAATAATCCCTTGATTTGTATTTCATTAATCTCGCCAATAAATATATAATTACATGGGCCTAAACTAGGGAAATTACAATTACAATAAACACACAATTAATTGTTTCTAAATATACAATCCATTATACCCCCGCATTCAAATCAGGAGGTTTGGGTATGCTGAGACTGGACCGAAATTCTTCGAATAGTATACGTGGTAGGCCTTTTGTGAAGATGTCGGCAATCTGAAAGCGGGAAGAAACATGGTGCACGCGTATTAGTCCATTATGAACATGCTCTCTGACAAAGTGAATGTCAAGCTCTATGTGTTTGGTGCGTTGGTGCTGAACAGGATTGCCGGAGATATAGACTGCGCTGATATTGTCACGGAATACAAGTGTCGCCTTGGATAAGGGGTGTGGAGCTCGAGTAGCAAGTTACGAAGCCAACAGATTTCAGCGACGACGTCCGCAACCCCTCGGTATTCTGCTTCAGCGCTGGAACGAGAGACAGCGGATTGACGCTTAGATGACCAAGATAGTAGAGAGGTGCCGAGATAAACACAGTATCCAGAGGTTGACCGGTGTGTATCTGGGCAACCAGCCCAGTCGGCATCAGTGTAAGCAGTTAAGGATGTGGCATTGGAGGGTTCTAGAGTGAGACCCAAATCCGTGGTACCCTGTAGGTATCGTATGATGCGCTTAAGCGCCTGCCAGTGAGAAGACATCGGGGCATGCATGTGCATGCAGACCTGCTGTACTGCATAACTGATATCAGGCTTGGTGAAAGTAAGGTACTGAAGAGCCCCTGCCAGGCTGTGATAGAGAGTGGGGTCTTCAAAGGGTGTACCGTCAGAAGAAAAGAGCTTGGGTAGCGTGTCGACAGGTATGTCCACGGGTTTGCAGGATTGCATGCCTGCTCTATGAATGATGTCGTGTGTATAGGTTTGTTGAGAGAGGAACATCATGTTGTTTTGCCGTGTAAGTGCGATACCCAAGAAGAAGCTGAGGGGTCCGAGGTCTTTCATTGCGAACTCACTGGAAAGACTGGTCATGAGAAGTTGGCGAAGCCGGTCTGAGGAAGTGACAAGAAGGATGTCATTAACGTATAATAAGAGATGAGCAATCTGTGCCTTTTGTTAAAGGATAAAAAGAGAGTTGTCACATTTCCTCTGTGTGAACCCCATGCGAATGACATAATCTGTGAACCGTTGATACCACGCCCTAGGTGCCTATTTTAACCCGTAGAGAGACTTCTTTAGTTTGCAGACGTGATCAGGGAAGTCTTTGTTTCGAAAGGCCATTGGTTGGTACATGTAGACAATCTCGTTCAATTTTCCATGTAAGAAGGCATTTTTGACATCAAGTTGATGTACCGGCCAAGATTTTGTAAGAGCGATAGTGATAACTGTATGAATGGTTGCCGGTTTTACCACGGGGCTGAAGGTTTCTCCACAGTCTATGCCAACCTGTTGTAACCTGCCATCACAAACTAAACGCGCCTTGTATCGCTCAATAGAGCCATCAGATTTAAATTTATGTTTAAATAACCACATGATTCTAATAACATTCATTTGTGGGTGACGAGGTACTAAATCCCAATTCTCATTCTTAAGGAGGGCATTATATTCATCAATCATGGCTTTGTGCCATACCGGGTTTGACAAGGCAAATGACGGGTTTTTGGGTATTGGTTCGATGGAGGTGGAGTTAAGGTTGAAGGGTTGTTTGGGTTTGTGAATACCATCCATAGCTCGAGTGCGCATGGAACGAGCTGGTGTAGTGGGAGGCGGGTCGGTAATAGGTAAGTTAGTTGGTGGGTGGTTTGGCGAGTGGGTTGTTGCATTTGGAACGGTGAGCTGGGCGGAGGGGATGTAGGCTGGGAGGTGGGCGGGCCTGTTTGTAGGGGGTGGAGAAGGTTGGCGGGCCTGTTAGGCCGATTGAGGGGGGTTTTGGGCCGCTGGACGGACTGGGTGAGGAGGGAGGTGTGGAGGGTGCGTTTGGAGGGGTGTCGAGTGCGGTTGAGATCGTTGGGTGTGGGTGGACGTGAGGCCACAGTTGAGGGTGTAGGGGGCGGAGAGGAAGTCGTAGGTTGGTGCGACTTTGTTTATGTGGTGGAAGGGAAAGATTGTTTCGTCAAAGATAACGTGTCGGGATATGGTGAGTTGGTTTGCGTGAAGGTCATAGCATTTATACCCCCGTTATTGTAAGGGGTATCCTAGGAACACACAGGGGTGAGATCGAGGTTCAAGTTTGTGGGTAGTGGTGGAGGGTATGAGAGGATAACAGAGGGAACCGAAAACACGGAGATGGTCATAGGTAGGTGTGACATGGCATAGTAGTTCAGTTGGGGTGTGGTGGTGGCGTGTTTTGACTGGGGTGATGTTGTGGAGGTAGGTGGCCATGTCGAGGGCGTGATGCCAAAAGGTCGGGGGTAGACCTGCATGGGCAAGGAGAGTGCGAATGGTGTTGTTGATAGAGCAGATTTTTCGTTCCGCCTTACCATTCTGGGGAGAGGTGTAGGGACATGAAAGGCTAAATATCATACCGTCTTGGTTACAAAATTGTTTGAAGTGTTGATTAATGTATTCGGTTCCGTTATCACACTGAAAGGTTTTGATTTGGCATTCAAATAGGGTTTTAATTTGAGTGGCAAAAGTAGTGAAAATGTTGTACACTTGTGACTTGTTTGCTAATGGGTATGTCCACAAAAAAAATTGTGAAATCATCTAAAAATAAAATGTAATATCTGTGACCGCCCGTGCTGATCAGATGCGATGTCCAAAGGTCACTGTGTAAGATATCAAAGGGGGCAACAGTAGTATTATTAGATGCAACAAAGGGTAAACGAACACTTTTACCCAAAACACAAGATTGACAAACAGTTTTATTTATTGAATCATAATTAATAGAACAAGAGTTTTTCAAAGACTATAAAAGATTTGGTCCTGGGTGGCCTAGGTGTTGGTGCCAAAGGCGTTGGGACAGGGCCGCAAAAACAATTGGGGATGTCCTTTGTGAAGCAGGTGGTGGAAGGAGCGGGTACAGATTTGCCTCTGAGGATAGAGATCCGGGTCTTGAGATCCTTCACAAGAAAACCAAAAGGGTAAAATTCTATAGAAAGTGAGTTGAAGGTTGTTAGGCGACGGACCAAAATTATGTTTTTGATAAGTTTAGGTGAGTAATGTACGTTGCTTAGTTTAAAGGGTGGGTAAGGTGGTGGGAGGGTCAAGTTGCCTTGGCCAGTAACCGGTATGACATTACCATCACCGACAATTATAAATTTAGAAGAGCCCTAATTAAGAGAAGATTGAGATTTACCTGACTGTTAATGATAATTCTCAGAAGCCCCGGTGTCCATGATAGAGTTCCAGTCTGGCGGGTTGAGACTCATGGTGTAACACCCCAACTGATGGCGGAAACATCGGGGTGCCACGTAGTGACGATTGTTCATAAGCTCATGGCACTATTACAGTTGTAATAATATTAAATACTGAATTAAAGTTTCATACAAGATTTCCAAATAAGAATTCAAACAATACATGAATCTGATTAAACTATTAACTAAGTCCAAAGCCTTAAGTGATCATCGAGCAAGCTTATCCTGAAACATGCACGAAAATAATTTTGTCAACAATAATGTTGGTGAGCATTACCTAGGTTTGTATATATATATATATATATATATATATATATATATATATATATATATATATATATATATATATTATAAGTTTATAAAGAGATGCAAATCACGTGTCATGTAATATCGATGCGTTATGTCAACATGTAAGTAACAAACAAGAATTCAAGAGTATAGTTCACAAAAGTATATCGAGCACCTTAACACGTGTAAGTCTAATAGAGCACCACGACCGAAGTCATGTTTGATAGAGCACCATAACCAAAGTTATGTCTAATTGAGCACCATAACCGAAGTTATGTCTGATAGAGCACCATAAGCGAAGTTATGTCTGATAGAGCACCATAACCGAAGTTATGTCTGAGTTTAAGTATAAGCATGTAAGTCACGTTCACGTTCAAACACAAGCATGAAGATAAACAAGACACGTATATGAATTGTAATTGATCAAAAGTATGTGTATATGAATGTGAAAATTTAAATAAGTGTGCATGAATCACTCCAAAAGTGTGAAAAACGAAAAAGGGGATAACTATACTCACAGGTTGCTTAGCAAATAAGTATCCAATACGCAGCGCACAGTCAACAATGTGATTCACACATAATCGTCCTAGATTCACGTAAAAAAAGTCTAAGAATAACAAGTCTAAAGTCTATGGTTTTGTAGATCAAGTTATTAGTTTTTTTTTCTAATTTTGGGAAAGACGCTTAAATGTTAATGGTTTAGTTAAAAATATAATAATACTATTTAAAATATTATTATTTCTACATAGACTAAAACATATAGCTCTTGAAAGTATGTAAAATATTTTCTATAAATTATTACCTATTTATTTTGAATAAAACAATTTATCTATATAAAGGATTAAAATAATAGAATAAAATATACAACTATATATATTTTTATTCAAAAAGTTTATATCTTTGATCCATTAGATTAGAAAATTTTTATAAAAATTTTGGCTTTTGAATCGCTAAAAACGGATTTTTTATGAATTAGTTATGAATAAAACAAGTTTATATTATTATTTTATATTAAATAACAAATAATATATATAAAATATCTGAGTTAGAAAAAATATTGAAGTTGAGCCGGTACTTACAGGACTCGAACTCGGGACTTTTGATTTGAAAAGCAATTCTGATCTACAAGATCAGTTTGTTATTAATTCTGTTAGCAGCCTTATAAACTCGCTGTATACAGATTCAGTTTTTTTTAAATATAAAACACAAACCTGGTTCTCATAAGAATCGAACCCGGGTCCTGCGATTGTTAAACGAAAAGACAAACCATCGGGTCTGAACGTCCAGATGCTTAATATTCAGATCAGATACGTTATAAACATACTACCTGCAGGTCATCTTTCCCAAATAGATCCCAAACCAAACCCTAACCCTCGCATCAAATCAATTAACCCATATTCGAACGTGATAACAGAATGAAGGTAGGGCTTTTAATCATTGGTCAAATCCGGCTACTAAAACATGAATTAATCGAATAAAAACATACCAGACGCGAATGAAACAGGTGAGGAACAAAATATGATATACTCGTTTCGATTCCTGCTGATTAGTCGACGAACAGTGGGAATTATTTTGTGGTTTTCGTTCGTATCAATGTAGAGGGTATTGGGGAGGGGTATTTATAGGGTAAGAATTGATAATGAAAGCGAATTGATGATGTTTATCTATGGTTTATGTTGATGCATTTTGCGACTAAGGATTGGATATACATAATTAACATATGTTAGTAGATAGCCGAAGGTAATTCAAGATGGGCGAAGGTAGATAATCTGGGCGAAGGTAATCAGAAACGGGCGAAGGAAGAACTGGAATGGACGAATGAAGAATGGACTTGGAATGAAGACACATTCGACCACTCTTAGTGGGCGAATGTGGAAAATCTCACATTCGACCAGAAGAAAGGGGCGAATGTGCAGAGGCTATATATAGTTTTTGAGTTTTTGATTATGTAAGAGAGTTATCATTTGTGTCCAGGTTCAGTTCAGGTTCAGTAGTGTTTTTGAGAAAGTGTCTTTGTGTTTCTAGATTAACATAAACAGTGTAAATGCTTATTGATTGAAAGTTAATCTATGAAAATGATATTGAAAATGATCTTGATTGTGTCGTGATTAGCATCTTATCAATTTGTTCAGATCTAGGGTTTCCGCACCTAGATTTGTGACTTGTATGATCATAGAATCCTGTTTTAGATAAATTCCAACGCTCACAAAGTGGTATCAGAGCCTAGAGAATCATACAACAACAAGTTTGATAAGATCAGAGTTGATTTGGACATGTTTTAGACAAATTATCATCTGTTTTTACAAAAACTTTTATAAAACATAGTTTTTGATCGATTTAAAGGTGATTTTGTGGTCAAATTCAAGTTTTCCAAGACTTAAAGTTGTTCCAAATCAAATCCGAAACATAACCTGATTGAGATCATTGAAATCCATGAACTTTTGAAAATCTCAGATCAAAATAACCGTTTTTCAAACAATAACCGTTTTTCAAAAGTGAGATCTGCTGATATGGGGCGAACCTGGAACCTGGACTGAGAGTTTGTGGGCGAACCTGACTAAAAGTGGGCGAACCTGAGTTTAAAGTGGTCGAACCTGAAAATTTGTCTAGAAACTTTTCACATTCGGGTATACAATTTCACCTTCGACCGTTCTGATTTCGGGCGAAAGTGGAATAGTGTTTGTCTTTGTTTACATTCTGGTTATATCCACATTCGGTTGTCACTATTTGGACGAAAGTGAGGAAGAAGGGACGAAAGTGTGTCAGTTTGGACGAACTTAGAAAATTTTGGACGAAAGTAGTACTTTTCGGGCGAACGTAGGATTTTTTGCTGAAAATTTTTCTAAGTGTTGTGATTTTCAGATTTTGATCATGTGGCGTTTTCAAACTACTTCGGGATCAGCACCAACACAACCACAACAGCAGACAATGGACCCATGGACTGTGGCAGCTCAAAAGACGAACACGCAATCCTCACAACCACATAACTACATGACAACAACGAGCGCGATGCCTCAGAATGTAGCACATCCGACATTACAATCAGATTATTGGGGAGTAGCTGCAGCGGCGGTAAATACTCAAACCACTAACGCTATCTCTACCTTGATTAAGGATTTGTCTACAGGGAGTGGAACTCGGCCACCTAAGCTCATGGATATGCAAGAGTACAACCAGTGGCACACCATGTTCAAGATCCATCTGGAGGGCATGGGAGTTGAAGGAGCTGAGGCGTGGAGCATGATCGTCAAAGGATATACAGCACCGATTCTGGAGAATACCGGTGAGTTGATTCCTCTGGAGAGCTTGACTGAGGATGAAAAGAAGAAATACGTGGTGGAGAAAAAGGCGTTCTCTCAACTGACACAGGCGATCACAAGTGACCTGTTGCATCAGTTTGGGACATGTACAACGTCAAAGCAGCTTTGGGATAAGCTGAAGAGGAAGCATGATGGAAATGAAAAGACCAGGAGTTTGAGAATGGAGGAATTGGTTAAAGAGTTTGATAATTTTTCTTTCATTAATAATGAAACTTTGAAAGAACTAACTCCGAGATATATGCATTTATTGTCTGAATTGTCTAGCTATGGTGTACAGATTCCCATGACTAAGCAGGTTGATAAGTTTGCAGATGCTTTGCCACCACAGTGGGATCAGCATGTGGAGGTACTTAGAGAGAAGGATGCTTATCAATTCTGGACCATTTCAGAGTTTATTGAGAAGTTGGAGAACAAAGAGCTGGAGGATAGGAGGAAAGCTAGGAGGTCGCAGATTCCTCAGAATCCAAGTCTGTATTTTGGAAGTACTTCAGTTTCAGCTGGAAACTCGAGCTCTGGAAACGTTGCACCACATGTTGCATGTATTTCTAATGTCATGGATTCATCAAAACCAACCACCAACTACACACCACCACAATACAATTCCTACACACAACAACCATCATACACACCACCACAATATACTTCCTACATTTCACCAGTCTCTCCAATGCAACAAGCTAGTTTTTACACTGCTAACCAATCACAACAACCATCAAACCAAATTACTCAACATAAACAACCGGTGGTTTTGGATACATCCAACTTAGGAAACGTGACTGTGGAGGTTGCTCAGCAACACATTGCATTAGTCTCTGCAATGGTTTCATCCTACAATGGATTGGTTGCTAGTCAGATTGGGAACAACAACTTGACCAACGAAGACTACGCACAGATCGATAAAGAAGAGATGGAACTCATTGACATTCAATGGGCGTTTGCGAGTATAATGAGGAGAGCAACAGAGTTCATAGAGAAAACTGGAAGGACTGACTTGGCAACTTCTCCTAACACAACCTATGGTTTCAATAAGGAGAAGGTTACATGTTTTAATTGTGGAGAGAAAGGACACTTCAAACGGGAATGCACCCAGCCACCTAAACAAGGTAACCGAAACCCCTTCAATGCAAATTACCAGAACCGTCAACAAAACCAAGTTTCTTACCAAAATAACAACAACTACCAAAACCGAAACTTTAACAACCAAAACAGACAACCAAACACACAAAACCAGATTCAAAATCAATCTCCTAATCAACCAAACCGAACAGTTGTGCCTATCACTACACCTACTGAGACTCAACAGAATGCAAATCAGAACCAAGCTTTGGTAACTCAGCAGGATGAGAGGTTTGACTGGTCGGGTATGCAAATAGGGGTTGAAGAAGTAACTACTGGTGGGAATGTAGCTTGTGTTGCTTATCAGGTTGATCTGGAAGAGTCGGGAGTAGTTGATGAGAAGAAAGAAACTGAGGAGAGTGAGAGTGATGATTCTGAGGTTGAGAGTGAACCTGTTGAGGTTAAGGCTGAGGAGAAGAGATCTGGGATGGTGATTGATTCAGTTTCTGATGTTCCCGAGGAGTGTAAATCAGTCTATTCAGATTGTGAGAGCGAATCAGACACAGAGGGAAGTGTTGATTCTTTAGATGATGATATTGACCAGTTGCTGGCAGAAGCTGATTTCTTGATGACGAGGAAGTCGTGCATAGCTGATGATGCTTTCACCAAGATCGACTACTCAAAGTTTTTCACTGGAAAGGAAGCTCATTTTGCTTTGATGGCCATGACCGAACCGCCAAAACCTGTAAGTTCTGAATCTAGCACTGATGTCATGAGTGATAAATACTGTGGGACTTGTGATAGGTTGACAGAGGAGAATAAACAACTCCGAATTTCACGTGATAGTGCTATTCAAAACTGTCAATCTACTCGCAAAGAGTTAAATGCTTTTAACAAAGTATTAGATGGCTATAAAAAGGACATTTCTGACTTGAAAAACACTTTGTCATTGAAACAATTGGCCATAAATAACTACATCAATGAAATTGAAAACACCAAGTTAGAAATGGCTGCCATTAAATGCTTTGCTGAAAAGGTTAACAAGAAGTTAGAAAACTATAAGAATGTTGCTTATGTTGTGGATCATATCATTGATGATAACACCACCAACTACAAGTCTGTACCATCTCCGGTTCTTTTTGAGAACCATAACTATCATCAAGTTATACCGGAGAGTTCGGTGAAATCAGACTCATCATCAGATATGGAATCCAATACTTCGAGTATTGGTGAACCATATCCTGAAGATGTGAGACCGATTTTGGGCTTAAACAATGAGGGTGTTTATGCTGAGAGTGATAGTTCAGACTCAGATAATGATGATACTGGTAGTGATAAATCTGATAATGAATGTGAGATTCCAAAAGAAAATCACATCATTACTACCGAACCAGTATCACCATCTGATCATATTCATCCGATGGCAAAAGCTATTCATGATAAGAAATCTGAAAAGATTGATGTTAAGAAAAAGAATGTTGTTAAGAATGTGATTGAAAAGAATGAGCTGAATGAAACCAGTGACAAACCTGTAAAGGTGTTTTATCGGATGGAAGGATCCGATAAAATCATTGCTGATGAGGAATTTCCGATTAAAAATGTTAACTATTCTAAACTTGATAAAATCTGGCAAGAAAGCACAATTTGGTTTCCAAAACATGAAAGAACCAATGAAATTCCACCAGAAATCTTAAAGAAACTGTTTTCAGAAGTTCCTCAAGAGCCAAAAATTCATGTCACTGAGTTTATTCGACCTGATGATAAAGCAAATGGTTTTCATGAACCTTCTTACTCGAAAGGACCACTTCCTGAGAGTTTAAGAAATCAACAATATAATGATCAATTTCCTGTAAAATCATTTGCTTCACCAAATGCTCATTATGTGTTTGAGGAATATAGAAAGTGCTTTAAATGTGGAGAACGCGGGCATTTACTTGCTCAGTGTCCATATGTAAGGCACAAGAGACATGAAGTTGAGGTTAAGAATTCTTTGAAAAAGCCGATTGATCATTATATTCCACCGCATAGACGGACTGTTCCTCAACAACAACATTTTCAAAATCAAAACAATTTTCAAATGAGGAACATCCGTCCATTTCATTATGATCGGAGGAATCGGATTGCAATGGAACAATCTTGGAGAAAACCAGTGGTGAACACAACAGCTGACAGACAAAAGGTTTCACAAAAACCAATTGTCAAGTCAAATGTTGGACCTAAGTCTGTTCATTCGGATAAGGTTGCTAAGAAAGTTACTTTCAGTAACAATGTTCAGAAACCTATTGAGAAACCAAAATCTCAAATCCGTATTCTCAAAAGGTCTGAACAATCTTGGACACCTAATGGTTCTCCAGGAGCCTCTACGTCAAAGGTGAGTGAGAAAAGTGAAACTGTTTTGAAAAATCAGAAAACGATTGATTCAAAACAGAAAGTTGTTGAAAAAGTCATTGAGAATGATTCTTTGAAAGCCAAAGTTCAAAGGCCCAAGACTCAGGCTTGGGTCCCCCGAAAGAACTAATTGTTTACTTTTTGTGTGCAGGGAGCTTCAGTTGGCCCTATTAGCAGTCTCTGGATTGTTGATAGTGGAGCTTCAGGCCACATGACGGGGGATTTGGCGTTGCTGTTCGATGTGAAGAATATTAATGGAGGATATGTTGCGTTCGCGGGCAATAAAGGAGGTTATATCACGATGGAAGGAAGCGTGAGTAACGGGATTGTGACTTTCGAGCGGATATCTTATGTCAAGCAGATAGATTATAATCTGTTGAGCGTCAGTCAAATATGCGACAAACAATTTTCTGTGCATTTTGATGACAAATCCTGCTACATCCTCAAACCGGGCTTCAAGATTCCAAAGGAGTGGGTTATGTTGATGGCACCTCGAGTCAACAATCTTTACATTCTTGATATGTCTAAGGCAATGACACCACAGGGACAGATAACATGCTTTCTTTCCAAGGCGACCGAAAAAGAATCAATAATGTGGCACCGCAGGATGGGGCACATTCATCTAAGGAAAATGAATCAGTTAGTGAGAAATGGACTTGTCGATGGAGTTAACGTGAAACATTTCCATCTTAACGACAAGTGTGTGAGCTGCATGAAAGGAAAACAACACAGACAATCCCATAAATTGAAGAAGGTTAACTCTGTTGAGATGCCGCTTGAGCGATTGCACATGGACCTTTTTGGACCGGTCAAGCGCAAAAGTCATCTTGGAGAGCTTTATTGTTTAGTCGTCACTGATGACTATTCACGATTCTCATGGGTAATGTGTTTGAAGAACAAAAGCGACACCTTTACCAACTTACAAGTTCTGTTCACTCGGCTGGAGAATATTTACAATTTGAAGATCAAAAGGATCAGGAGTGACAACGGGACGGAGTTTAAAAATGCAAAGATGGATGAACTTTGTGAAAGCAAAGGGATACATCATGAATATTCAGCTCCGTATACCCCGCAACAGAACGGTGTTGCTGAAAGAAAGAATAGGACTCTGATTGAGGCTGCAAGAACAATGCTCGCTGACTCAAATCTTCCAGTAATGTTCTGGAATGAGGCGATTTATGCAGCTAATTACACATTAAATCGGGTTTTGACAGTGAAGAAGTTTGGAAAAACATCTTATGAGCTGTTACACCGACGAAAGCCCAATTTAGAGTATCTAGAACCATTTGGGGCGCCATGTACGATGTTGAATCCAAGCGAGAAGTTTAGTCCTAAAGCTGAAGAGGGATATTTTGTTGGATATGCAACCCCGCTCAAACGGGTATTCAACAAACGAACTCGTCAAGTGGAGGATTGGGCTAACGTGGAAGTTCAACGTTACACTCAAAATTTGCAAGGCACGGGCCCTGATTGGATGTTTGATTACAAAGATTTCTTTGAGTCATTCAACCTAGATAGCCTGGTTGAAGAAGCTGTGATCAGATTACTTTACGAGTGTGAAAACGCGGCAACTTCACCGCTGATGCGTCCAATCACCGTAAACCCCCCACCAGCTTCTAGTGATACCAGTGCTCCTACTCAAGAAGAAGAATTGTTTCAAGAAGCTTCAACTTCATTAGACACTTCAGAATCTGAAGATGAACAATTTGAAGAAGCTGTTCTTGAAAATGCAGAAGACTTAGAAGAGCAAACTGTGAACCCAACTCCAAATCCAGATGTTGCTTCATCATCTAACACGGGTAATGATCAGGATGCTACAGAGAACTTGACTGCTCAGACGGGAGTGATTGTACCTGTTAATCCGGAATCTCGGATTCATCGTATTCACCCGCTGGAGCAAGTGATCGGAGATCCTGGTAGTGGAGTGATGACAAGAGGGCAGCTTAAAAGCGTTAATACGCCAGAGAGTTTTGGTGCTTTAGCATTGTATGCCAAAATTCAGAAATCTGGTGACCAAAATGATTGGTCGTTTGCATGTTATGTGTCCCAAGTAGAGCCAAGGACATACAAAGACGCTTTGCAAGAAGATGACTGGGTTGAGGCAATGCAGGAAGAGTTATTGCAATTCCAGAAATTGGGAGTCTGGACGCTCACAGATTTGCCGCCGGGACGAAAGAAAATTGGCACTAAGTGGGTGTTTAAGTGCAAAAAGGATGACCGTGGAGTTATTGTAAGGAACAAAGCCAGATTGGTTGTGCAGGGTTTCCATCAGATTGAAGGAATTGATTACAATGAAATCTATGCACCAGTAGCACGAATGGAAGCTATTCGGATGTTCCTTGCGTTTGCTTCGTATAAGAAATTCAAAGTCTATCAAATGGACGTCAAGAGCGCATTTCTGTATGGTAAAGTCAAGGAGGAGGTTTATGTCGGCCAACCACCGGGCTTTGAGGACCCAATCCACCGGGACAAGGTCTACGTGCTGAACAAAGCTTTATATGGTTTGCACCAGGCTCCAAGACAGTGGTACGAGGAGCTAAGCACATACCTCATCTCCAAAGGATTCAAGCGCGGCCTCGTCGATTGCACCCTCTTTACGAAGAAGACGGGAGATGACTTGCTTCTAGTACAGATTTACGTTGATGATATTATATTTGGTTCAACTAACGAACTCTTGTGCAGGGAATTTGAAACTGTTATGCAGGAGAAGTTCGAAATGAGCGCTATGGGAGAAATGCAGGTTTTCCTCGGCTTACAGGTGGATCAAAGACCCGACGGGATCTTCATTCACCAGACAAAATATGTTGCCGACATCTTGAGCCGATTCCAGATGGAGGACTCTAAGCCGATGGATACCCCGATTCAACCCAATCACGGGATTGGAGTCGACGCTAAGGGGGAGCTGACAGACCCATTTACATACAGAGCAATCATCGGATCTCTGATGTATTTGACAGCGTCTCGACCAGATATTATGTATGCAACGTGTCTCTGTGCGCGTTACCAATCGAAGCCGAAACAAAGTCATCTGACGGCGGTTAAGCGTATCCTTCGATATCTGAAGGGTTGTCCATCAAAAGGACTTTGGTACCCTAATGATGATGATTTTGATTTTATCGCTTTTAGTGATGCAGATTGGGGCGGCTGTGACAAAGACAGCAAATCAACAACAGCCGGTTGCCAGTTTTTAGGGAGCAGGTTAATTACCTGGCAATGCAAGAAACAGACTTCCGTCGCACTGTCTACATGTGAAGCCGAGTACATTTCAGCCTCGAGTTGCTGTTCGCAAGTGCTCTGGATCCAACAACAGATGGTCGATTACGGTTTGCAGTTTCTTAAAACCCCTATACACTGTGACAACGAAGCCGCAATTGCTTTAACTAAAAATACTGAAAATCATTCTAAAGCTAAACATATCCGGATTAAATATCATTTTATCCGTGATTGTTATGCTAAGGAATTGATTGACATGGTCAAAATCCATACTGACTACCAACGTGCAGATTTGTTTACAAAAGCTTTTGACAGATCCCGCTTTGAATATCTTTTGAAAGTAAACAATATAAAGGA
This sequence comes from Ambrosia trifida, assembly GCA_028751855.1. Classification (NCBI taxonomy): domain Eukaryota; kingdom Viridiplantae; phylum Streptophyta; class Magnoliopsida; order Asterales; family Asteraceae; genus Ambrosia; species Ambrosia trifida. The sequence continues at coordinate 213,002,737 of CM054122.1, read as the reverse complement.
AAAACAGGACTAATCGGCTCCTCGGTTTATCATTTTTTCGTTTTTAGTTTTAGTTTTAAATTTTTTGCTAATTGGGAATTTCTCTTTGCTAATTGGGAATTTCTCTTTACTATCATAATCCTCAAAGAAGTTGATGCTTTCGAGGGGGTTGTTTAATCCTCAAAGAAGTTGATGCTTTCAAGTGGATTGTTTCTTTCAAATTTTTGTTTTGTTTTGTTTTTCAGAAAAATTAAAAACCCAAAAATATGTACTTTATTTTAGGGGGAGTCATTTTATCAGAAAAACCAAAAACATTGAAAAATTTTCAAAATACCTAAAAATTAGAAAAACCCAAAATTATTTCCTGGATAAAAAGAGGAAATGATAGTACATCAGTGGGGATCTGACACAGGCTAAAGAAGTGTATAGTTTTAATGAGATGTATGTTGATTACGTGTGATATGCTGATAGGCTTCGTAGACTTTATATTGCGTGCGTTAGTGATACAAACATAACAAACTACGCGTTTGTGGATGAACACCTCATGGGCATATGGTCTTAGTACCGTAATTTCGTTTGATAGGGTGTTTGTACAAAACTCGGAGGTTTAGGGTCGTTATGTTATTAGTTGTCTGGGGATAGCCTATCTGATCTTCTGCTGTAAGTCATTACGGACCTAGATCAGACAGGATGTCTTTATAAAAGAGCTTTATGCCAAAACCTAAAGTTACCGAATTGAGGAACTTTCCATGTTATATGATGATCAAAGATTATCTATAATATCGTATTGATCGTTGATGCAAATCATGATTAATATCAGTCCTCAACCTGGTATGGTGCATATGTTACTTTGCTGCATTAATTTGCTGACCTGTATACCTCTATGCATTATATCTTGTACAATTACAGACGACGAAAGCATAATCACGCTTTACAATGAGTCTTTGTGCAGATTACTTCTTGATACGGGAGTATGTCGTGTGTGTGGGAACCACAATGTGTTAAGTCTAATACATCTAATTCGTATCATTTTAAAGCATTGCGTAATTGTCTGCATGTGAGCTTATGTGGACAACAATATCAGCAATTGCCGTGTCACATATTGTTTCTAATGATAATATTGAACCAGATCAACGCTGTGTTCAGATTTCTCAGAAAACTGATATGATCCTCTTACCGGAAATCACAAAATGTTTACTGTTTTCATTTACTTTGATGCATTTAACTTTGTTGCATTTTTTACTTTTATTGTCAAAAAGTTACAAAATCCAAAAAGATTTTATGTGTGTTTTAATATAAATTTCAGAAAATCCAAAAGATTTGCATTTCTGCTTTATTTTTGATATCCGGGGATGCTTGATGGTCAATTTCTGAGATTTGATAACACCATCTGGACTTTGTGATATTCAAAATGTGAAAATTTGAGTTTTGGAAGCTTAACGGATTGAAAAATGTTGAACGGGATTCGAATTCGTGATTTGGCGAAATTTTCAGATTTTTCCATTTCACATTCGCCCCTTAATTGGGTCGAATGTGGAAAAACTATCTCTTTCGGCCGTTTTTGTTTTGGGCGAAGGTGGATATTTCCACTTCCGAGTGAAAATTCCACTTCCGGGTATCAAGTTTCACCTTCGGGTCTTCAAAAGGGGCGAAGGTGGCCTGCTTCTACATTCGTGTCTTTAATTAGGGGCGAATGTGATTTTATCCTACTTTCGTCCATTTCAATCGGGCGAATGTGGATCTCTATATAAACTTCTGTCACCTTCGAGTCTTTCATTCGAAAATTTTTTCAAAAATTCTTAAAGTACCAGACCTTGTTGCTCTTATTTTCTGTGATTGTGCATTTCATTCCCTTGCTATTTCTGATCATTTTAAGCCTACTGTTGCAGGTATTGGACATGTTTTCAGTCCTTAATCGTCGGGTTTATACACGGACCTAGGGTTTTCAATTTTGGGATTTTTTGATGATGTTTGATACTTGATTTTGATTGCCGATCAATTTACATAGGTTTTAGGGGGAGATGATGGAAGGAATTAGGATATAAACGTGTTTAGATGATAATTTTGATAGATTGAACACAAAGAACCCTAATTCCATTTGAAAACCGATGTAAAATGATGTTTTGATAAAATTGATTATAAACGAGCGTTAGTCGGCATTGTTAGTACACATTAGAATCAAAATTACACGTTAAATTCTTCAATGGCAAAATTTTAAAATTTGGGGGTAATTTTTCACATTCGGCTGTTATAAAAACGGGCGAAAGTGACAATTGTTGGGCGAATGTACTTAAAACGGACGAATGTGATTTAAAAACAGAAACTTTTTCATGTTCGTCCATATATGTTCACCTTCGACCACAAAATCTCACATTCGGCCAATCCAAAAGGGACGAATGTGCAGATGTCCTTGACCAGAATTTTATATTTTTGTCGTTTTTGTGTTTTGACGCGTTTTATTGATTTTTATGTGCAGATGGCTGAACAACCAGAGAATATTGACACTCCAGCAGTGAATGTTGAGAATCCAGCAGAGATAACTGTTCAAGATCCAGTCCCCGTAGCTGAAACATCTACACCGAGCAGTTGGCCTTTCGAAAGATCGCACAACTGTTGCGCGTATCTAGGAGACGTGGAGAAGAACACGGAGTTTACTGGCATTATTGAGTTTCTGAAGAGGAGCAGGATTGTACATGCTCTAGCCACACCAACCATCATCTACAAAGACATAATAGAAGATTTTTACCAGAACGCTAAGTATGACTACTGGGATAATCAAACTATCATCAAGAGCAAGATTCAGGAGATAGATATGTTCTTGACTGAAGCCGACATTCGGGAAGCTTTACAGATTAAGTTCGAAGATAGAGAAGATCCCAGGGAATTGTCGTGGACAGAACAGAAAGCGTGCTTCTTAAGGATGAAATACAAAGGTCCTATCACTGACGGATCGATGTATAAAGGGAAGCTGGGAGTGCAGTACAAGTACTTTGCACATGTTCTGATTCATGTCTTTGGATGTGTTAGTGGTGGTTATGACGTGATGAGGAAGAGTTTGAGTTCATTAATGGTTGCGTTGACACTCAACAAACCATTTAATGTGTCTGGGATGATACTTGACCACATGTTGGAGATGCTGAAGGGGATAAAGTTTAAGAAGTTCATGTTGTATCCAAGGTTTCTAATGATGATCTTTGATTACAAGTATCCAATGCTGAAGAAGGATCCGACAATGATTCTAGGGCAAGATCACATGAATATTAGAACCTTGATGAGGATGAAAGGTTATAAGGGTGTAGCTGATAATGAGAAACCACCTAACAGGAGATTGTTTGGTGCTTTGGCTCGTCCGGATTACACTGATCCAGGCAAGAACAAAGCTAGACATGATGATAGTGACTCAGACAATGACGATCCCTTAGTGTATGCTGATTCAAGCACTAAGCGGAAGCGTCAAGTAGTCAATCCTGGAGCCAAAGGGAAGGGCAAAGGAAAGGCTATTGATCAGGGGAGCACAAAGCAACAGGCTGCTAGAAAGAAATCGACTGCAAAGAAAGGTTCGGGTTTGGTGGATGAAGAGTCTGTGGATTCGGAAGAAACTGAGGTTGATGAACAGTGGGATTCTGATGACGAGAACGTAAGGACCACCAAACGTAAGGCCACTATGGTTGGTGAGTCTGAATTATTGAACCAGTCGATAGAAGAGTCTGAGAGAAGAAGGAAATCAGTTGAAGATGAAGGTTTGGGAGTTGATTTAGCTGAGCTGAGTGTTGGAGACACGGTAGTTGTGAATTTGCCTAAGAAGTCAAAGAAACAAAAGACGATGGCAAAGAAGTCTAGTGTGAAAGAACTGAGAGAGAAGGAGTTGGCTCAGTTGTTGAAGGGTAAGAGATTGCCTGATGCTGGAACACCTTCCAAGTTATCTTCACCAGTTGCTAAGAAGCAGAAGAAAGGAAAGGAGGCAGAGACTTTACCAATCGATCAGTTTAATATCGATATGGATAAAGTGCTCGATATGTTTAGGAAGCCTCAAAAAGAGAAAGCTGTTGAAGTTGAGCCCTCCAGATCAAAGTCAAAGAAAATGACTGTTGATGATGATGTTATGAAACAGGTTAATAAGAAGATGGAGGACATGATGAAAATGCTGATTGCTCAACAAGCTGAAATCACTAAGTTCAAGCAGAATGAGGAGAAGATGCTGCAGATTGTAGTTGCTTCAAAATCGAATCAGGATGAGATAAATGAAAAGATTCAGATGTTAGAAGCTAAGAATGAGAAGCTTGAGAGGAGATGTGATAGAAACAAGAACAAGATCAAACTGATCAAGGCGGATAACAAAGAGTTAAAGAAGGAAAACAAACGCCTGTGTGGTTTGATTGAAGAGTTGTATAGCAGAGCACCCCAGTTGAAAGAGGGTGAAGAAGATGAAGAAGAAGATGAACAGAAAGTTGATTATGAGTATTCTGAATCTGAGAAAGAGGATGATGATGAAGAGGATGATGATGGTTCGGATAAAAGTGATGATGACAACAATGATGATGATGATGACAATGATGATGATGATGATGGTGCTGAGGGTACTGAGAAGAAGAAAGGTGATGAGTTTAGCAGTGGAAGTGATCATGAAGGAGGAGATGATACTTCTAAGTTTAGTTATGAGAAGAGAACACCGCAGAAGAAGAAAGATACTGGAGAATCGAGTTCCAAGAAGAAAGGAGGAAATGTAGATTCAGATGAAAGTATCTTTTGGAACGAAAAGGTGAGATCTCTTTCTGATGATGCTAAACTGATATACAAGAATATGTTGGAGAAGAGGGAGTGGACCATTGAGTTCACTGGATGCTTCGCTGAAATATTCCAGACTGATGATTTGAGATACGAGCTGGAATATGAAGATCCAGATCTTGAAGAAGGGGAACTACCTGCTTCTGTGGCGAAAGAAATTTTAGATGGTCTCGCACAGAGGATAGGAAAGACATTTGAGGAGTTCATGATGGATGAATCGATTCCTGATATTCCTGAAAAGGATATGGGAAGTCATTCTGATGATGTGCATACTCCAGAAAACAATGAGGTTGAGATAGAAGATATTACTCATGAAGAGTTTCCCCAGTACTTCAGAAAAGAAGATGAAAATGAAGTATTTCCTGACTTCACAGAGATACCAAACAAGTCAGCGAAACAGAAAGCGAAGAGAAGAAGCGAAGAGTTTGTTGAGAAAGTGTTTGGAGATGAAAAGAAAGATTCTTCTAACCAGTCTGATGAGTTGAAGAATTATCTGAAGAAGTTGAAGGAGATGGATGAGAACCGACCTAAACCTGAAGCTCAAGGTAACTTTTATCGATTTCATAATGCCAAGTTCAAAGGCAGAGCTCTCGGGTGGACTTATCTGGGCAGACTGAAGTGTATTGCAGCGAAATGGGAAACCGGAATTCTGTATTTTAACAGATTCTGTGATTTGCTTACTCTACCGTATTGGGCGGTGAGAGATTTGTGCAGATTCCCAATGTCAGGTGCCGAGGTAAATGGATCGCATGTCGGTTGGTGCGCAGACAAATTGGTTTGGGAGAGTCGTACACGATGGAAGAGATTTCAGCCTCAATATCCCAGAAGAAAAGTTCATAGGGATATTGATCCTCAAACCAACATGAAGCGTGTGACTTTAATCTACAAAGCACCAAATGTGATGAGAAAGATACCATTGATGCCAATGCCACAGCATTTCAGTGCTGATTTCATATTCTGGTATTACGATTGGAGGAAGGCAGAAGCAGTGATTGTGTTGAGGGATGGAAAGGACAAATACAAGCATGTTCATGTATTTGATCCTATGTGGCTGATAAACTGCACATTCGAAGACATCATCATGTTGTTCTTTAATCCGATCTATTATGAACCTAATGATTTTGCTCAGGCGAGGAAGTACACTCAAGTTGTGGGAGTTTGTTTTGCATATGACATAAATGCAGGAAGCAACTTGGAGGGTAAACTTGGCAAGACTGTGAAGATCGCCAATGTGTCAAAGCCTGTGAAGAAAACATTCGAGCCGCCAATGACTGATGAGCAGAAGAAGCAGCTCAGAATCAAGCTGATGAACAGGACGATGGATTATCAAAGAAAACTATCCAATCAATAGTCGAGGGGGAGTTTGTTGATGCATTTTGCGACTAAGGATTGGATATACATAATTAACATATGTTAGTAGATAGCCGAAGGTAATTCAAGATGGGCGAAGGTAGATAATCTGGGCGAAGGTAATCAGAAACGGGCGAAGGAAGAACTGGAATGGACGAATGAAGAATGGACTTGGAATGAAGACACATTCGACCACTCTTAGTGGGCGAATGTGGAAAATCTCACATTCGACCAGAAGAAAGGGGCGAATGTGCAGAGGCTATATATAGTTTTTGAGTTTTTGATTATGTAAGAGAGTTATCATTTGTGTCCAGGTTCAGTTCAGGTTCAGTAGTGTTTTTGAGAAAGTGTCTTTGTGTTTCTAGATTAACATAAACAGTGTAAATGCTTATTGATTGAAAGTTAATCTATGAAAATGATATTGAAAATGATCTTGATTGTGTCGTGATTAGCATCTTATCAATTTGTTCAGATCTAGGGTTTCCGCACCTAGATTTGTGACTTGTATGATCATAGAATCCTGTTTTAGATAAATTCCAACGCTCACAGTTTAAACCCGGTTTATGTTTATCTTCAAAAATTTAAATAATTGGCCGACTTAATGATGATGAAATCTCTTAATCCGCAGCAGATTATTATGGTTTATGATTTCGATTAGGATTCCATGGTTAGAATGCATTATCCGTACAAAAATCCCACGAATTTAAATCGGTTAGAATGAGGATAATGCTAAATTGAAATATTATAATTAAAAATTAGATTAGGGATAACTTACATTAAAAAAAATTAATACGACACTAGAATTAGAACTAAAAATAGAGAATACAAATAAATAATCCGAACGAAAAAAATAGGAAATACACGAGGTTACAGTCTCCCCTACTTTTGGGAATTTCGTCCCGAAATTGATGTGGATTAGACTTTGGAAAAAAAAATTCAATAGTTTGCTTGGTTAAACTCTAAAGAAAACCAATGGACTTGATTGGTAGAGTAGTTAGTTTTCAAATAATCAAGGTGATAGAATAAATGCTTAAGTTGCAACAGATGATGGGAATTGGATTATATGGTATAAGAATTCAAGTTTCAAGAAGAGATAATCCAAGAGTTTTAGATGGAACAATTTTGGTGGTCTAATCTAAATAATAGGAAGACTTACAACACAAAACAAGGGTTAGTCCTAAGTTCGATTTTCAGTCTCATTTCCGATGTACCATTAGCGTTTATATATAGGGTGTACCGCAGCTAACCCACCACGCCTTTGGTGTTTCGAAAGCGTACTGGACAACTCCCCCATTTAACCTAAATAGAATTTCACACTACTTTAACATACCTGTAAATTAATGATTACGTTCTGGACCGCAATCATTAATTTACCTTACATTAGGGTATTATGTCCTTCTATGATTCTAATCTACAACAATATATCAAAGCAACATAAGTTTCAAAAGAATGATGCGTCTATGTGGTTGTGAAGACAAACACATTGGGTCACAATGGTTTGTTATCATAGTGATGAGTCTAATGTGGTTATGAAAACCAACACGTTGGGTTACAACGTGTCACTTAACACAGAAATGAGATTATGTAACAATGAAAACAAACATGTTTGATTACAACGACTTGCAAACATACGAAAAGTTTAAATATGAGCTACAACCCAAACGAGGAGCCCACTGAGTAAGATGTTTGCACATAGTATAAAAATACGTCCAACTGATGAGCAAGCAAGAAAAACCCCTACCAGTCGTGGAGTATGAACCTCTACTGACTGTTTAGCAAGTAATTCATCCTCTACCGGTTGTTGAGTGGATAAATGTAGCAAATGTAACATTTTTTTTGTAGTTTAACACTTATGTTGCAAATAGATAATACACACATACAAGCAAGTTTGTAAATGCGACAAGTATCAAATACGACTGGTAATTGAGTTGCCCTAGACAAGGTTAATAAGACTAGGTGTGGTTTCACTAGTTGATGATTATAACAAACAATTCATATTAGCTAGCCATGTTTTCAAGTATCACGAATAATCAAATGTGCAAATAGAATAGGTAATCAAATTCTCATGTATCAAGAAGAATCAAGTTTCGCACAAAGAACAATCATTGTAGGATTAAGAATTAAGGATTAAGTTTTCAATAGTTTGGTTATCATGGAAATCAAATCCATCCTCAAAAAGGCGAAGAATATGTGCCTAATCATTGAGAGAATGATGAAAACCCTTAGTATAATCAAGGTTGTAAAGAATGGTGAATGTAAAAATAGTTATGAATGATTTAGTTTATAGGTCAAGAAAAGGAATAAAGTAGTCATTTTTTTTTGTGAGAAAGCAGGGATGTGGATACTAAACGGTGTGATCTGAAGAGGGTTTTGTTCTTTGCTTAAAGTTGATTTTTAAATGCAGCTTTTGTTTTCAAAATTTAATTGAGCATCTGGTATGGGAATCCTAGTCATTTGTTTGGAAAACATTTTGGTTAATACCTTTGTGTAAATAACTCATTTTAAAACATCAAAGTCATTTGAAAAGGGAGTAGGTTTGTAAACTTGGATGAGATATTTGTTAAAATAATGGTTGTTTGCAAAACTGGTGAAGATTTCGATGAAAACAGTAATTGCTGATTTTGGAATCAGGGTATATACTATACAAAGATCAAGGTAGGAATATTAGTAGTCAAATCAATAGCTTTTTAAAACAATAGGGTTAAAACATTTGCAGTTTAACTCGATAAGTTTTCAAACAAGAGGACACAAGAAGTAATAAGGTAGTAATGTATAGGTAAATATTTAATGTAACAGGGAGATTCATGAGGTTTGGAGCAAGGCTAGAAATGGTAAAACACATGTGACGTAAGGGGTCCTTGCAAAATGAAGCAGTTTTGTGATAGACACAAGGATTGTGAAACTCAGACCGGGTGATACCAACAAGCAGGGGAACGGATTTTGTAACTCAGGAATCAACACAAAGTATGTAGTTAGGATAAAGCTTTGTAAAATAATATGGAGCTTAATCCTTTGAAGGGATTGAAAATCAAGGAAGTAGGCACCAAGCCTAGAAATAAAGTCTTCAACAGATTTCTCTTCGGGATGATGCATTTGCAGTTCCACCATGGATGACGTTGAAGATTCTTAGCATGAGGAAAAAGAGTCATGGAAAGAGAAAGAAGCAAGATAAGAAGACTCAAGATGGATTGGAGAAACACAAACAAGTAGCGAGCAAGAAATAGGTCACTCATGTTGGACACTTAAGGTTATAGTCTAGGTCATGTGTCTAATAACCTAATTCCCTATAACCATGGCTCTGATACCAATCTATAACACCCCAATCGATGGCGGAAACATCGGGGTGCCACGTAGTGACGATTGTTCATAAGCTCATGGCACTATTACAGTTGTAATACTATCAAATACTGAATTAAAGTTTCATACAAGATTTCCAAATAAGAATTCAAACAATACATGAATCTGATTAAACTATTAACTAAGTCCAAAGCCTTAAGTGATCATCGAGCAAGCTTATCCTGAAACATGCACGAAAATAATTTTGTCAACAATAATGTTGGTGAGCATTACCTAGGTTTGTGTATATATATATATATATATATATATATATATATTATAAGTTTATAAAGAGATGCAAATCACGTGTCATGTAATATCGATGTGTTATGTCAACATGTAAGTAACAAAGAAGAATTCAAGAGTATAGTTCACAAAAGTATATCGAGCACCTTAACACGTGTAAGTCTAATAGAGCACCACGACCGAAGTCATGTCTGATAGAGCACCATAACCGAAGTTATGCCTGATTGAGCACCATAACCGAAGTTATGTCTGATAGAGCATCATAAGCGAAGTTATGTCTGATAGAGCACCATAACCGAAGTTATGTATGAGTTTAATTAAAAGCATGTAAGTCACGCTCACGTTCAAACACAAGCATGAAGATAAACAAGACACGTATATGAATTGTAATTGATCAAAAGTACGTGTATATGAATGTGCAAATTTAAATAAGTGTGCATGAATCACCCCAAAAGTGTGAAAAACGAAAAAGGGGATAACTATACTCACAGGTTGCTTAGCAAATAAGTATCCAATACGCAGCGCACAGCCAACAATGTGATTCACACATAATCGTCCTAGATTCAAGTAAACAAAGTCTAAGAATAACAAATCTAAAGTCTATGGTTTTGTAGATCAAGTTATTAGTTTTTTTTCTAATTTTGGGAAAGACGCTTAAATGTTAATGGTTTAGTTAAAAAATATAATAATATTATTTAAAATATGATTATTTCTACATAGACTAAAACATATAGCTCTTGAAAGTTTATATCTTTGATCCATTAGATTAGAAAATTTTGTATAAAAATTTTGGCTTTTGAATCGCTAAAAACGGATTTTTTATGAATTACTTATGAATAAAACAAGTTTATATTATTATTTTATATTAAATAACAAATAATATATATAAAATATCTCAGTTAAAAAAATATTGAAGTTGAGCCGGTCCTTACAGGACTCGAACTCGAGACCTTTGATTTGAAAAGCAATTGTACAACCATCTGATATACAAGATCAGTTTGTTATTAATTCTGTTAGAAGCCTTATAAACTCGTTGTATATAGATTCAATTTTTTTTAATAAAAAACACAAACCCGGTTCTCATAAGAATCGAACCCGGGTCCTGCGATTGTTAAACGAAAAGACAAACCATCTGGTCTAAATGTCCAGATGGTTAATATTCAGATCAGATACATTATAAACATACTACCTGCAGGTCATGTTCCCCAAATAGATCCCAAACCAAACCCTAACCCTCGCATCAAATCAATTAACCCATATTTGAACGTGATAACAGAATTAAGGTTAGGGCTTTTAATCATTGGTCAAAGCCGACTACTAAAACATGAAATAATCGAATAAAAACATACCAGACGCTAATGAAACAAGCGAGGAACAGAATACGATATACTCGGTTCGATTCCCACTGATTAGTCGACAAACAGTGGGAGTTATTTTGTGGTTTTCGTTCGTATCAATGTAGAGGGTATTGGGGAGGGGTATTTATAGGGTAAGAATTGATAATGAAAGCGAATTGATGATGTTTATCTATGGTTTAAACCCGGTTTATGTTTATCTTCAAAAATTTAAATAATTGGCCGACTTAATGATGTTGAAATCTCTTAATCCGCAGCAGATTATTATGGTTTATGATTTCGATTAGGATTCCATGGTTAGAATGCATTATCCGTACAAAAATCCCTCGAATTTGAATCGGTTAGAATGAGGATAATGCTAAATTGAAATATTATAATTAAAAATTAGATTAGGGATAACTTACATTAAAAAAAATTTAATACGACACTAGAATTAGAACTAAAAATAGAGAATACAAATAAATAATCCGAACGAAAAAAAATAGGAAATACCCGAGGTTACAATCTCTTCTACTTTTGGAAATTTCGTCCCGAAATTGATGTGGATTAGACTTTGGAAGAAACAAATTCAATAGTTTGCATGGTTAAACTCTAAAGAAAACCAATGGACTTGATTGGTAGAGTAGTTAGTTTTCAAAGAATCAAGGTGATAGAATAAATGCTTAAGTTGCAACAAATGATGGGAATTGGATTATATGGTATAAGAATTCAAGTTTCAAGATGAGATAATCCAAGAGTTTTAGATGGAACAATTTTGGTGGTCTAATCTAAATAATAGGAAGACTTACAACACAAAACACGGGTTAGTCTTGAGTTCGATTTTTCGTCTCATTTCCGATGCACCATTAGCATTTATATATAAGGTGTACCGCAGCTAACTGTAACACCCCAACCGATGGCGGAAACATCGAGGTGTCACGTAGTGACGGTTGTTCAATAGCACATGGACTAAATTGTAAATATTAATAGCAAGCAAACTTTCATTATCCAAAAAGGAAATACAAAAGTATTAATAGAAATCTAAAACATAGATAAATAAGTATTCAATCTTTTATTTAAGCACTAAGTCCAGCCTAAGCGTGAAAGCATGTAAGATCAAACGTCACCTGAAACATGTACAAAATAATTTCGTCAACACATATAATGTATTGGTGAGTACATCCGTTTGATATATATAGTAAAGTAAAATTTAGCAATTCATGTGTTATTTGGCAAAATGAAATAAGTGGTATCCGGGTCAAATCAACCCTATGTAAGGAAAGCAGATATATATAGTATGCGCTAGTAGTAATGTAATACATAGCAATGACGAGGACTCTCAACAGACTCACAAGGGTATATACCATAGTACTATTCATTGAAATGCCAGGCCGAAACGGTTAATGATTTGACAGGTCATAGATACACGAAATGACATAAGCAAACACACAATAGAATTGCTATTTTAGTAAAATGAAATAGAAAATTTATAGTAAGTACATGAGTCACCCCAGAATAGTAAAACAGTAAAAAGGGGAAAAGATATACTCACAGTTTGCGAAAGCGATCGAAATCCACTTAAGCGGTTGTGAGCTAAGTAGTGAGAATTCCGAGGAATTCAACCTATAACGTATATGAATACTAGTAAGGTAAAGTATACAAAGTCTAAGGTATCTAGGGTCTAAGGCATTAGGGTTTGCTAAGTCGATTTGGGGAATTAGAGTTTTATGATAAATTGCATTAATATAAAAGTTGTATGTCAAAAATAATATATCAAAGTTTGTAAATGTGGTTTAGGTAATATAATTATTACCATTTGAATATTTAGATGTAAATATATTTGAATAATTAAGGCAAAATTATTTAGTTAATTACTTTAACTAATTATTGTAAATAATTACGATAATCATAAATATTGAAATAAATAATTATGAGTTACACGATGATCCGACAAATAATAATTAAGACTTTCAACATAAGAAATATTTCTATTTTATAAGAAAAGTATATATAAAATAGATGTTGTAATAGTATAAATAACTAAACGTTTAATTATGTCGTAATTGATAAATAATACTAATAATACAAGACATGATCCAAAAATACTATTTTTATAGAAAATGGATACTTTATGATGTAAATTAATGAAAGAAATTTTCCCATAATTTTTATGAACTTATATATATTTAAAACTGATTTAATAAGATTAAATCATGTTTAAATGATTAAAATTTGGAAACTTAATAAAAATAAGTGTTTTCTGAACCAAAAATTTTTATTTCTGTTCATGATGGTTGGAAATAATTATTCTAAAATTTTGAGATAAAAATCACTAAAAATGAATTTTTTATCAATTAAATATGATTAAAACAAATTAAATTAATAAAAATATAAAAATAAGACATTTTCCAGAAAATAAAAGTGTGGTAATTTCTTTTATGGTGTCAAGAAGCTACACCTAAATTTTCATAATTTTTGGGTAAAAATTGGATTTATTATGAATATTTCAAGTTTAAATGTATTTTATATGAGTAAATAAAGAGTTTAAATGAGAAATAATGGAAAAAGAAAAAAAAAAGAATATTAGGGTGGATGCCAAGGGTCGAACCCTGCTACCCTTGTTCTTGTAACATCTGAACAACCACTATGCTACCACAAGATTTGAGATTTTTATCAGAAAAAGAAATATAAACATATTAGTTTCCAACCCATCTTCTTCCCCAATTCACCTAGCCAAGAACCCTAACCCTAGATAAAATTCAATAACCCAAAAGAGCAACGATAACAAGTCTATTATAGAGGGCTTTTATAGATGGATGATCAATAAACAAAACGGCATGTAAAAGAAGGACTCACAAAGGTGTTTAAGGACCGATATGGAAGCTTCAAAACCCGCACAGAAACCCGACTTTTGTACTCGTTTCAGACGCGTTTAGGACGTATTGTTCGTGGGTTTGTGTTAGGAAATGATGCAGCAACTTAATGGTAACACGCTTATATAATGAGGTTGTGTAAAACGAAACATCCAACGAATTAAAGATTTCCGGCGGTTACCCCTTGACTCCGATTAAAACTCACTATTAAACGTGTTTAAACTCCTAATTAATGGCCGAAACTCTTTATTGATGATGGCAAAACGTTCGGGTAACATTAACACGAGTTAAACTGTTATAAAAATAAATTTTGGGGTTGGCCGGAATGAAATCCAGTGGCCGGAACTTGCATCGCCGGAAAACCGAAGAAGACAGGTGTGGGAGGTATTTTTTTTTTAAAACTTTCAGCTTTTGGCAAAAATGGTCCCTCATGTTTAACATAGTTAGTTTCTAGTATAAATAAGTTAGTTTTTCTTTTATAAAAGTTAACCAAGTTAACCAACTTAATCTAGAATGTTTTTAAAACTTTTTGAAACTTATAATATCCCTTCCGAAAAACGTTTCAACATTCACATTAGACTAAAACTTAGACACGATCCACAATAAATGCAAATGATACAATTTTGGTTCGCTCAAAAATTAATATTTGAAACGACGAAACTTATCGGGATTATAATGGAAATATTTGAAGGACTAATATTGTCAATTAGATGAAAGTCGAGGGTGACGGATGTCACACTAACCCACCACGCCTTTGGTGTTTCGAAAGCGTACTGGACATCTCCCCCAGTTAACCTAAATAGAATTTCACACTACCTTAACATACTTGTAAATTCATGATTACGTTCTGGACCGCAATCATTAATTTACCTTACATTAGAGTATTATGTCCTTTTATGATCCTAATCTACAACAATATATCATAGCAACGTAAGTTTCATAAGAATGATGCGTCTATGTGGTTGTGAAGACAAACACATTGGGTCACATTGGTTTGTTATAACAGTGATGAGTCTAATGTGGCTATGAAAACCAACAGGTTGGGTTACAACATGTCACTTAACACAGAAATGAGATTATGTAACAATGAAAACAAACATGTTTGGTTACAACGACTTGCAAACATACGAAAAGTTTAAATATGAGCTACAACGAATTGATGATGTTTATCTATGGTTTAAACCCGGTTTATGTTTATCTTCAAAAATTTAAATAATTGGCCGACTTAATGATGTTGAAATCTCTTAATCCGCAGCAGATTATTATGGTTTATGATTTCGATTAGGATTCAATGGTTAGAATGCATTATCCGTACAAAAATCCACGAATTTGAATCGGTTAGAATGAGGATAGTGCTAAATTGAAATATTATAATTAAAAATTAGATTAGGGATAACTTACATTAAAATAGATTTTAAAACGACACTAGAATTAGAACTAAAAATAGAGAATACAAATAAATAATCCGAACGAAAAAAAATAGGAAATACGCGAGGTTACACATGACATGCATAACTTGAGCAATGTTGGTAGGTGTGTAGGCCATGTGGGCCGCACCAGGACTTGGGCCGAGGACTCCCTTGGTGTTTGGGCTATTAGTGGGCAGAGGGGAAGACGGGTAGGGATAGGTAGGAGAGGCCCAATTAAGCCACTCGTTGGTATAGTTGGTCGGGTTTTGCCAAGGAAAAGGGTAAGGCCAAAGGAATGGTGGAATGTAGGCTAAGTTGGTGGGTCGGCCGCGGTTCCAGTTGGATCGTCCCCTGCCACGGCCGCGTCCCCAAGAACGGGTTCGGCCACGATCAGAGGAGTCCGAGGGAGGGTAGCGGGCATCGGGAACTGATATACGTTAAATTACACATATAAAAGTCCCCGTTTAACTCCCATTTTCATACGTTTTTGACCTTATACACAGGAATTGGTACTTATTTGGGTATTTTTACAATTTCAGGTCTTAAACGATGTCCCGAAAGCACAACAGAAGGAAAAACGAAGATTTCGGCACGTAAACAGGACCTCAGGCCCTGTGAGCGACCGCGCGCTCCCCCTAGATATTTCTGGGGACCTTCTGGAAGGCCTACGTCACTTTGCTGCAACTCGTCCACTTGGTTTGAAAAGTGAGCGGCCGCTCACAGAGGCCGAGCAGCCGCTCGGAGGCCCTGTTCAGCTATAAATTAGCCATTCAGCCCAGTGATCAAGTGTTGGATCCTTGGGGAAAGTTTTCTAGCGATTTTTGGAGCTTTTGAAGTGCTGCACAGGCGTGGAACAAGCTCGGGAATCCATCTGATCCATCCTTCATTCATCCAATCCATCTCTTAGCATTTTATATGGTTTGATCCTTTAAACATTTATGTTTCAAATCTTATTTTGGATTGCTATTTTGATGTTGTTATAGTTAATCGTACGCCTACGGGCAAGAACAATAGTATGTAGTACGTTAAACAATCATTTGTGTAGTTAATCAATCATGTCTTGTATAAATTTGGCTTTTTTCACGTTTAGATCTTGATGATCATAGCGCGACCTTGTTTCATTGTTGTTGGATTTGTAGTTGTATTTGAATGACTTTGGCAAATGCCAAATGTGTTAGGCGGATAAATGTTGAAAAACCGTCCGTTTAATCGTCCGGTAGTAGACTAGTTAACATGTTAATGAGTTTACGCCATGAAACTGTAACCGGGTATTGGTTTGCTTAAAGTCAGTCGAATAACGGTTAAAAATGCTTACCGGCACATAAAAGGGTTTTAAAAGCTTAATGGTGCCGTTACTGGTCTTTGACACGGTTAATGATCTTTGGTAGTTATTTTGGTAAAAATAGCGATCTTAGTAGATCTGGGTTCAAAGTTGGTAAAATGGAATAGGTTGTGAAATGCTCTACTTTATGCTAGTCTAGGTGGCTGTATTGTGTATTCGGTATTGCTTTCCTGAATTAATGAGGTTAGAAAACTCTTAATAGATGACTAACTTATCTTTAGAAGATCTGTGTGAGATCATATCAGCTGCTCTCTAATAAACGACTTGAAGTGGTTAACGTGTGTATTCGTGTTAGCTTTCTGTATAGTTGTCATGTTAGGATGCCCGAAAGGGACACTAACTGTCGGAAAATGGGAATGTTGATCACACGCCTTTATTTCATATGATTTTATAGATGACATGCTAGGGTTGATATATTATAGTTTATATAGTTATATTTTCTATTTGGAGTCTTACATATGTTATTTATATGTTTTAGAATAATCTAGCTATAAACAAACTCAAAATATCTTTTTCTACTGGTAAACGGGGGACAGAGTTTTAGTACCATTGCTCCGCGCGCGTCCATGGATCGATATCTGGTTCTTATCTATACATTACTACATATATGACAGGGTACAATTGCCCTATTGTGTGTGTTTTAATATTAAGGTCTAAACCAATTTTATAAATATTAAAGCAAAACGTGCGTTAATTCATTGTAAAATTATGTGTATATACGCACACGTCAGGAACAGAGGGTTGTGGGTGGTTAGGGTTGTTGGCGGGTGAGTAGGATGTAGTATGGAGGGCGGATCCGGCGATGGCGGCAGACTGTTTGGCTAGTTCCTGTTTGCGAGTCTCGTACATACACAGTTTGGAACGCACCTCGTAAAAGGATGGGAGTGGTTTGGTGTTGTGGATGACGGTGCTAATGCTTTCGTATGCTTCGGTAAGGCCGGCTAGGGTTTGTAGGACAAGGTTGTCATCGTCGACCGGGCATCAACATTTGAGAGTTGGTGGCGAGGACTTTGATTTCCTGGCAATAGGCAGCCATGTTCGAGAAGTTTTCGAGATTGGTATTATTAAACTTTTTTTTAGGTAGAGGGCACGTGTGGCTTTGTTGTCTTGGAAGAGGGTTTTGAGGGCGATCCAGGCTTGGTGAGCAGTTGTGTTGGTTTTGAAGATGGTGTTGACTAAATCTTTCAAGATGGTGCCATAGATCCATTGGAGAACTATGGCGTCCAATCTCTCCCAAGAGTCAAGTGGGGAGGCAGCGAGTGGTGGAGTGGTTTTGTCAACGGCAGCCGTCGCTGGGGCAGAAAGGGTAGGCCGAGGTTGAATGTGGTCGGAAACCAGGAAGGCCCGACAATGGATACGGAAGAGCTCCGCCCATGTATTATAGTGGGAGGAGTCCGATTCTAGGGTGATAGGGATATAGGATCGGATGTTGTTGACTGTGACGGCCGGGTGTAGTTTTGGTTCCATAGGTTAGGCGAGGAAGGGAAGTAGGTAGAAGAAGGTGGTGGTGCGGCGAAGAGGCTGTCGTAGAAGAAGGAGAGGGCGCGAAGGGGGTGGGTTGAAGGACCGATCAATCAGGCTGATACCATTTTAGATGGTTGAGAATAATCTCTTGATTTGTATTTCATTAATCTCTCTAATAAATAGATAATTACTTGGGCCTAAACTAGGTAAATTATAATTACCATAAACACACAATTAATTGTTTCTAAATATACAATCCATTATATATGACATTAGGGATAATATAAGGGGTAGGCTATACCCACGCCATTAATACACTAATCACACAATACCGATACACTACACATGCCGTATGAGGGGTTATACCGGGCCGTATGAGTAATAGTGGCTAATCCTAGCGAGCTATAATGTTTTTATACGAGATGCATGTGGTGGTGGTCTTAAGGTCTAACAGGTATGTTTTTAACGACTCGGATACGGTACCTAAATCTTGAGAGACGCCCTGCCAACATGCTCTTTTTTACCGTTCACACCCGTGACAATTACATGTGGTGTACATAAATTAGCACCTAATAGTATGTCCAAGACCACCAATCACCTTATGGTGAAGTGGTATAGATACTCAATGATAGAAGACCCATGGCTGAAAGGTCATGGGTTCAATTCTTGATAGCGTCAGGGTTTTACCGATTATTTCATTGTCGTGCTTTCGGGCGGGTGGATAGTCGGGTTTTCCCGGGAACTGGTGGACTTGGTGAAACCAGGAACTTCTTTACATGTCTAGCTATACCGGATGAAAGGGTCCTGATTTGAGTAAGTATGTCTCCGAATAAAATTGTTAGTGAATTTTTGGCCGTTAAAAAAAAAAGTATGTCCAAGACCGTGTCAGAGCACTCAAATGCGACATTATTGATCTGACAACTCTCATCAAGCAATCAAGCCTCTAAAAAAGAAATATCAAATCAATGTTTATTCTTTTTGTCCACGTTAAGGCATTGTTATGCATCTCTTGGCGTACTCAATTTTATTTCATTTCCTAGATCATTTTCATTTTGTATATATATATGGAATAATAATCCATTATAACGTTTTAGACGAATCTTAATTTAAAAAAAAAACACGGAGTCTTGTCCTGTGTGACCATTATAACGCTTTAGACGAATCTTAATTTAAGGCTTTAAAAAAAAAAAAAAACCAAACGGTCTCAGTCCTAATAAACACACCAGATTTCCAAACTTTTTAAAAAACCACAACTTTTTCATTAAAGTTAATTGCCTATTTAGTTCTTGGTGTTTGACAAACAAACCCCACTTTAATCCAAATATGTTTTTTTTTCTTATCAGTGTCCCTGAGATTTCCATTTTTTTGTCATTTTCATCAACTGTCCTAATTCCGTTTACAAAACTCAGTTAAATTAGGGGCATTTTTGTCCATATACCACAAATCTTTTTTTTTTTTTATCATTTTCATCAAGACATATATATACATTTGATTAAATATAAATTAAAGTTCTAAAAATATTAAATTAGAATACCATGGGCTGGTATTCTCTCAATCTATTACCAGCAGACAGTTTGGCGTCTCTCTCTCTCTCTCTCTCTCTCTCTCTCTCTCTTTCAACACCAACACCAACACCAACACCAACACCAACACCAAAATCACTGTCGGAACCACACCACCTCCACAACCACTGTCACTGTCACACAGTATACACCATCGCATGGACGCCACAGCCACCGGTCCACCATCAGTGTCATTCACCAAGTTATATGTCTGTCTCTCTCTCTCTCTCTCTCTCTAAAAAACGTAAACCCACCGCCGCGTATTTCGTTCAAATCCAACAACCACCATCGGAATCAAGGGATAAACCAGAAGCTTTTCACCTCTAGTCATTCACCAACTCCACCCTAATAAACTAAGCCAAATTTTCTTTCCTATAAAACGGATAAACCATAATCTTTTCACCTCTAGTCCCATAATAAAAACCACAAAGAGGCACTATATTAAGATGTCTAACTGAACCCCACTACCAGTTACCACAACAACCACCGCCACACACCACCTGAACCACCACCATCTATTCCCCCACTCAAAAACCTTGGCTGCAATAACTATCTACGACCCCCTAAAATCCTAGCCACCTTCATCACCTGTACCCACCATCTACTACCCCCTAAAACCCTAGCCACCAACTCTGAAACCCACCATTCACCAAACTTGTGGTGGATATGATAACCATACCATCGAAGAATCATTAGCAACAATGAGGGATTTAGGGTTACAGAACAATTTGTGACGAAATTTTAACTGAAAACATAGGGTTTATTATGCGAAGTTATCGAAGAATGGTAGTCGTGGTGAAGTGTATGCGATGGTGGTAGGGGTTGCTGTGGCGGTGCAAGTGATGGTGAAGCCATGATGGTGTGGAGGTGGTGTCGTTCAACAAAGTGACAAGAGAGGAGAGAAAATTAGATGGCGTTTGGTGGTGGATGGGGGTGGGTGTATATATACTTATATATATATATATACATATATGATTAAAAGAATATATGATGAAAAAAAAAATATGTAAAAAGAGGTTGGATGAAAATGACAAAACAAAAAGATGTACATTAACAAAAATACCCTTGATATAAATGAGATTTTTAGACGGAGTTAGGGAGAAGGACGAAAATGACAAAAAAATTGTGAGACCTCAGAGACACCGATGAGAAAAAAAAAATTTATTTGGACTAAAGTGACACTTTTGGCCAAACCTCAGGGACTAAAATGGCAATTAACTCATTCCATTAAGACTAAACTAACAAAATGACCTATGAGGTTTGGCCCAAAATGCTACTTTAGATAAAAAAAACTATTTTTTATCACTAGAAACCCAGTGGTTTCATTTTGGTGACATTTTGAACCATCTTTTAAACCGAGTTAAAAAAACTCAGTTAACTTTAGGGGCAAAATAGTCATTTCAGGTTAAAAGTTTTAAAACCCCTCTTTTAACCATTTCTCCCTCTTCTCTAATCTCTTCTCCAAACCTACTATAACCACCACCACCGCCATCGTATTCCTCAACCGTCACCACCTCACTCCGCCGACTACTTCCAGCGAAAAAACTACTAGATTCTTTAAATGATTGTGATATTCTATCAACATAATCACGTAACCAATTCAACCGCCTACTTCTGTTACAGCACTCACTAATTCATCCTTTTCCTTCAACGATTTTAGTCAACATTCAACCTTTGACTCCGTTCTTGCACTTTACTATGACGTAAATGTTGCAACCGATGGTTTATCCTTACAGCTCACTGCTCCATAAGCTTCTAGTGTTGGTCGAGATATTTATAAAAACCACATCAAGTTTTATTTAGGAAACCCGAAGAAATTGGTGTCTTTTTCCACTTATTTCGAGTTTTCTATCCATTTGAGTTCGGATTTAGATTTGGGTTCGGGAAATGGAGATGGTTTAGCCTTTGTTGTGTTTTCTGATGAGTATCCAGTGGATTTCTTTGATTATAATGAGGGGAAGTTTAAGTGGAGATGGTTTTGCCTTTGTTGTGTTGCCACAATTGTAGTAAACCATTGCTTATTGTTCTTCGATTTTGGGATTTTTTAGATTTGGGGATTAGGGTTTTTTTTTTTATGAAGTGAGGAAGAAGAAGGTTAATTAGACGTTTGGGAAGGGAGAAGGGGTTAAAAGAGGGGTTTTAAAACTTTTAACCTGAAATAACTATTTTGCCCCTGAAGTTATTTGAGCCTTTTAACTCCGTTTAAAAAATGGTTCAAAATGGCACCAAAATGAAACCACTGAGTTTCTAGTGATTAAAAAAAAAAAAAAAATAAAAAATAAAAAATAAAAAACCTTTTCTGTCTAAAGTGACATTTTAGGCAAAACCTCAGGGGCCATTTTGACAGAGAGAGAGAGAGAGAGAGAGAGATGTCTCAGACATGTCTACGGACCAAGTCTAGTTTCCCGAACCTTGATTCAGACATCACGATCAGACGACGACCACAACATGTCTCGAACTTCACTTATGTTCTCCCATTATAGATGCTCTAACTATAAAATCACTTAAATTTAAATTTCATTGTCATTATATCTTTTAAGTCTTTTATAATGGTGGTTGGGTGGCCAGTGATGGCCACTCTGTGATGGCCGCGTGACCACGACCACCACTCCTACCAATGTTATCACGTCCATGACAAGAAAAATCGTGACTAACATCACGGAGAAAAAGTAGCTAACATCACGGAGATTAGTAGCTGCCTGTCCCATCATCTTTCTCTCCCATCTCTCTCTCTCTCTCTCTCTCTCTCTCTCTCTCTCTCTCTCTTTAAAAATAGTGATGGGTGTGATGAAATGTGAACACCACCCTCATAGTTTTAGTGATAAATGTGATGGAGTGTGATGGAAATGAGGTAGCACAATATTATTGAGTGTGGTAGTGTGAAGGGTGTGATGACCACCCCATCCACCTACTAATTTAAATCGAATGACCTTGATTCAACTATTATAGATCTAAAATACTATTTAGTGATTTTTTAATTTATAACTATCTCACGATTAAGATTAAACTTAAAAGATAATCACAACACGTAATCAAGTCGTACATGCTCAAATGAAACAATACTAAAACTTATCTTTATACATAGAAATGAACACAGAAAAAAAGTTGATTACGAAATGTTTGATAGGTAAAAAAATATTCCCATTTTTAATGAATGCATGTATGTTAATAGACATTTTCACTCATGTCATATTGAAAGCTAAGAGGAATCTTCCTCTTTTTTCCTTCTTGCATCTTCTTTCATCTTCTCTTTAATAATATCGTTTTTTTCATAAGAATATTCGTTATTATTTTTAAATTTATCCCGGGATTTGGGAGTAGCTTGATCCCATCACAGTTTATTAATTTAATTCATTATTATTTATTATTATTATTATTATTATTATTATTATTATTATTATTATTCATACAAAACCGTTGTAGTACACCGGTGCAATCAATCCATGGCATTTCTAGATTTGTTTGTTGTAGCACTGATTCCGGTTTTGAAGACCCTTGTGATCACCGTGGTCGGGTTACTGCTTGCTATACCGAGTGTTGATATCTTAGGTGAAGCGGCTCGCCACCATTTAAACAACGTAAGTAAAAGTAAAGTTAGAACATGATAAATTTACATTAAATATCAGTCACTAGCTTATCTCCAATGTTTTTGGAACAGGTTGTGTATTATGTCTTCAATCCAGCACTTATTGGCGGTAGCCTTGCTGATACTGTCACAGCCTCTTCCATAGTTTCTCTGTAAGTCCAACTAAAGTAACATAATACTCATTCATGATTTTGTTTTTAACAAGGTTTTTTTTTGGAATAAAAACGTAACATGAAAATTTGAAGCAAATTGTTGTCTTACGTTTCTTTATTAATTTAATTTCCAATTTGCTTCAATTTTCATTTTATTACGATGAAATAACTGGACAAGGGACGGGTATAAAAGTATAAAACTAGTAATTAATCAGATTAGTTTTATAATTTTTTTTTTTTTTGCTACTAGAAATATCTCTCTTTTTTTTATAATTAATTAACTAATTCCAATTTGCTTCGGTTTTCATTTTATTACAATGAAATACCTGGACAACAGACGGGTATAAAACTAGTTGTAATTAATGAGATTAGTTTTATAATTAATTAACTAATTGATTGATTAAATGTAGATGGTTCATGCCGGTGAACATCCTTCTCACATTCATATTCGGATCAGGGCTTGGATGGCTGCTTGTTAAAATCACTAGAACGCCAGAAGACTTGCATGGTCTAGTCATCGGTTCATGTGCTGCTGGTGCTCTGTTTCTCACCTCTATTTTGCAACAAACTGATTCGTTTATGGTTTTTTTATAAAGGAATCGAAATATTGGTTAATTATATATATATTGGTTAATTATACATTCAAAGTAAACTAACCAATAATAATGACTATAATAGATAATAAACTTTGCTAACAATTTATGATCATGCTCCATCAGGAAACCTAGGAAACTTGCTTCTGATCATCATTCCTGCGGTTTGTGAAGAGGATAACAGCCCGTTTGGGGACAAAGCGACTTGCTCGGCTAACGGGCAGGGTCTGGTTTCACTATCTATGGCGGTAAATGTCAAGAAATTGATCGCGTGCTTATTTTAATCTCGTGTTCTGGTTAGGAATTGATGCGAATGATTTACTTTCGTGGGGTTTCAGATTAGTTCGGTTTATATTTGGACATATGTTTTCAACATCATACGAAAATATGGGAATTTGAGTGGCAAAGACATCATGAAAGCATCGACTATTAGCATTGATTGTTCGGGTAGAACTTTGGATATGTTCACGGAAAATTACACCGAGGCGTTGCTACAATCTCGACAGTCGAGTTTTAATGATTGTGAAGCTCCTGATGATGAATATGACGAAGTTGAGGAACATAGTATAGTACTTGAAGATGCCTCAGACAAAAAGGTAGTAACATTTTTATTAAAAAATGTCAAGAATTTATGTTTTTGCATCATGTTTGTTGTTGATGAAACGATGAATATTTTAAGCAGGCGACGGTGTTAACGAAGATTAAATCGCATCTTGATGCCCTTTCGGACAAGATCAACCTCAGGATGTGGTTCACACCTACCACCATTGCGACGGTATATATGACCTTGTAACTGTTTTTCTAGATGTAAGATTTGTTTACATATACACACTTTTTTCGATCAGATCGTTGGGCTTCTGATAGGAGTGATCTCTCCGATTAGAAAGCTAATGATCGGTGATCATGCCCCTCTTCGTGTTTTTGACGGTTCTGCAAGTATAATTGGGTACACAACTACAGGCATCACTTATCTTTAATTCTTTATATTGTAATATTAGTCCAACTTTCAGTTTTGTGTGTTTAATTTTATTTCTTTAATGTTTGATCAAACTAACAGTGAGGCAACAGTTCCAGCCATGACATTGATTGTGGGAGCCAATCTTTTTAAGGGTATGTTTAATTATATTCTTTCTTTCATAACTGCCTAGAAACAAACATTTTTGTTAATCTTTTTAATTTCTATTAGGTATGAAGAAATCGGGAGTAGGCTTGTGGCTGATTATAGGAATTCTAGCTGTTCGTTACGTTGTTTTGCCAATTGTGGGCATTGGTGTCGTGAAAGCCGCACAATATGTTGGATTCGTGGGATCAGACTCCCTATACGTGTTTATTCTTTTGATCCAATACTCTGTTCCGCCAGCGATGGCTATTGGTACGATTATATTTATACATCCAAGTAACATACAAAAAAAAAAAAAAAAAAAAAAACACACACACACACACTTTATAAAATAAAGAAAAGTTTCATATAAGTATAACCAAAGGTGGCAAAATGAACACGTTAGACAAGTTGGATATCAGAGGTTGGGTTAACCTGCACCGTTTCCTGTTCAAGTTATTAGATTTTCTTTTTATAATACATGCCACGTAAAATATGATTTCTAGAACCCTAATGATAAGATTTCGATTAATTTGGCAGGTACTATAACACAGTTGTTTGAGGTGGGTGAAAGTGAGTGTTCTGTCATTATGCTATGGACTTATGGGTTGGCATCAATAGCTCTCACATTGTGGTCCACCTTTTTTATGTGGCTTGTTTCTTGACCATAAGCTGGATGTCACAAGAAAAGGAATTAAGTAAGAATCTATATTGTTTTATATGATTAAAAAAAGTAAGAACCTATATAGTAAGGATTGCTTGTAGTATACTACTATTACTATTTGTTGGCAAAATTGTTTATCATGTTGACCAATAAAGCTCTTGTACTTCTGATTGTTGCAAAGGTGTATGATGCATTGATGTTCAGCCAATCATGTGGTTTTGGCTCTACCAGCCCAAAGTGTTATTGGTGTTTTTGTGAATCATTATCAAACATTTGTGCCAAAGTCATTATGGCCCAGCGGTATTTTGATGGTGAGATTAGACTTAGGGACCATAAGGTCCTGGGTTCGAATCTCACAAAGGGGGTTTTCTCATAATTATTATGAGTTTCCTCCTGAATTGGTGACTTGGTGGTGGAATATGATCGCGTGGTAACATTGGTGACACGATGATACTCCAGTGTTCCGTGAGTGATTCCAATTTGTTGGCCGTTCAAAAAAAATTATCAAACATTTGTAAGGGGGGACGGGGCGCTACCAGAATTAGGCACGGGTACCTCATTACCAGCACGGTAACACTGCCGTCACCCGTGCTGGTAGGGGTCCCGTGGACCGTTTTCTGGTTCTATCTAACGGGCTGGTAACCGTGTATTTGCTGATTTTTTATTTACTTTAATTCCTTTTTTAATTATGTATAACCGTTTGGAAGCAACATTTTTGTTTTTTTTTTTACGTAAACCGTTTAGAGTTAAAATAAATTCAACCAAAAGTAGGCTCTCAATTGTGCAGTCGTTCTCGCCGACTTGGGCTTTGAAGTCACCCAAGACACGGTCCCAGAAGCGTGTGTTCCTGCTCCCGGAGCCTTGGCGGCGTTGTCGTTGCAAGGATGGGTCGTTTTGTGCGTCTCTAACGCACACGACCAGAGCAATTTCTTCAGTTTCAGTCCAGCGAGTCATTTTTGTGGGTTTTGTTGATGTTGAATTGTGTTTTCACCACCGTCGTTTATATACAAAAATTCTCAACCGTATTGCATGTACAATTTCAATTTTCCTGACGGTTAGATAAGACCGACTTAAATGGATATAAATTTTTTTGACCTTGTTGGGTGGAGTTGATTACGGACTGACGGTTTGGTAGAGCAATAAACCGTGTGTATTTAAAAAAAAAAGATTTGTATTTGTATTTAAATAAAAAGGAAAAAAGAAAAACAAGAATCAGTGGAGTGCTGCTGACAAAAAAGTGAATCAGTGAAGTAATCAGTTAAGTGATGTGGCAGTGCATAATTGGTTAAAATCAGTTAAGTGAAAAGCTAAATCTACAAGCGCCCCTTATGCCCTAATGGTAAGAACTACCGTAGTGGGGTGGTATTTTGGGCGTGATTTCGAGTTTAGCGCCCTAAACATCAAAATATAGGAGCGCTATGTTTAAAATTTGGTTTGAGCGTTATGAATTTAACGCTGGAACGATAAAGGAAACAACGAATACAGTCTTGACAAGTGGACAAAGTTTGACTATATCATTGAACAGTCAAAAATTTTAAAATTCCCCCCAACTTTTAAAATTAAACAGTAGGTTTTTTTTTTCAATTTATATATATACACACCACATTTTATAAACACACAACTAAAACACAACTACAAACACACTATATTTACATTTTATAAACACAACTACAAACACACAAAACCAATTATCTCAAACATCCATAGATATGGGTGGTGGATATCCTAATTAACGATCCTACCGGACCTTCCAATCTCTGGCGATATTATCGCCAAAGACGTCGTCTACCAATCTTCTCTTCTCCTTCTCATCCTCCTCAACCAATCTTCTCTTATCCTCCTATTCCTCAACTAATGTTCTCTCATCCTCCTCATCTTCCTCCTCAACCAGTGTCAACTCCTCCTCTTCGTCGAGTAACCCCCATTCCTTCTCTACCAGGTTACACTCCCTCAACTCCAAATGCTCATCTCACAAATGAAGAATACATCTGGCCTGTGGATTATACTATGGTTGTCATGGGATTGGGGCAGCTACGACTGGTGGAGACCCAACCCCACCCCAAACCGTCCTACTCCAGAGTCAAATGATGAAGGTTATGAAACAGATATTGCTGGGGAATACATGAGTATGGATGATGAACCATACTATATGCCAAGTCCTGACTATGGCTGCATCCGCTCGGATGCTAGGTCGGACGGTCATGATAGCGATCGTTCTGTGTTATCGCTGGAGTACACACTAGAGGATTGGGATAACTATTCTCCATAGTTATGTACTGTTTTAATTAATGTTTTAATATTATTTGTGTGGTTTTAATATTATTTGTATGTTTTTTTTAATTTTATTTCTGTTTTTTTTTTAATTTCTTTTACTTAATTAATTAAAAAATAATAATAATAACCAACCAATCAGGAATGTGGGCCTTAAATTCCCCCCTCCCCCCTACACCCCATTTTGAATTCAAGCCCTCATGCTGACTCAGTTGCCACGTGGATCAATCAGAAAATGGGCATTAATTGACACGTGGCAGGTGGGGTCATTAAGTGATTCAAATTACGATAGGGGTGTAGTGGTAAGGTGAAAAATTTCAAGCCCTCTCTCTCTCCAAACCCCTCAGCACTCTCTCTCTCTCTCTCTCTCTCTCTCTCTCTCTCTCTCTCTCTAGCTTGAATAATGCAACATGATTGGCCCATCCAAAAAATTAAAAATTAGCGCCGTGGAATTTTGATGGAGGGCAAAAAACGCCCCCAAAAACTTGGAGGGGGCGGTGTTCCACTTGGGCGGGGGTGTGGATTTGAAAGAAAACGCTCCAACTTGGGTGCCATTACATATGGACTAATGGTCTAGTAAAAAAAAAGTTAAAGAAATGTTAAAATAAATAACCACACGGTCTCTAGCTTTTCAAAACTATACAAATGGTTCCTATAGTTTGCACGTTGTATAGGAATTATAATTCATTGCTTCCTCCTATCAATAGCAAAGGTTACAATATATAATACAATACAAATCGCTAATTATGGAAACGAGATTAATGCTAAGGAATATTTCTACAAATGTGCTTTACAATATTTACGCTATTACACCCCCGCAGTTGAATCGGGAAGCTTCCATACATTAAGACTGGATCAAAAATCATCAAATAAGACACATGAAAGCCCTTTGGTAAAAATGTCAGCGACTTGATAGCGCGATAGTACATGAAGAATGCGAGCACACCTCCTTTGGACTTGCTCCCGAACAAAATGTATGTCCAATTCGACATGTTTGGTGCGATGATGCTGAACGGGGTTACCTGACAACTAAATGGCACTGACATTGTCGCAGTACACGAGTGTGGCGCGAGACAAAGGCCGATGAAGCTCAAGTAACAGATTCCGAATCCAACAGATTTCAGCTACGACGTTAGCGACGCCTCGATATTCAGGTTCAGGACTGGAGCGTGAGATTGTTGTTTGACGTTTAGAAGACCAGGAGAGAAGATTGTCACCAAGATAGACACAATAGCCTGAGGTGGAGCGCCGGGTATCTAACAACCCTAAGGAAAAACCCACCCTACCTCAAATCGCTAATTATGCAAGCATGATTAATGCTAAGTAATATTTCTACAAATGTGCTTTACTGTGTAACATATTTAGTCTCTGACCAATAAATCTAAAGGTTCCAGCATATTTAAGTTAGAGACTAAATGCATTACCAACACAAGGGTCATCCATGTATTCTTGAAAAAAGTTCAAAACTAAATACATTACAAAGTGTAAACCACAAGGCCATCCGTGTACATTTAGAGAGTTATAGACCAAATTCAAAGTTCTAGTAAATCACATATCTGTATATGTTACTCAACTATTAAATGGTACGAAAAGTTTCCAAGCTTCAACCAACATGAAACATAAATGTATTTTGAAAGCGAGTCATGAGTTATAGACCAAAATAACAATGTTTTTTTTTTTTTAATTTGGATGACGGGTAGTGTTGTAATTTTGGTATGAAGGGTATTTTTGTAATTTCGGTCAGTTCCACCGACCATGGTTTTTAAGGTTATATACAATAAGTAACGACATAAAAAATTAGTTTAAATAATTTGATTAGTTAGGGCTTAAGGACTTTTTTTCGGCTCGTACAAGGCACTTAATCTTCAGGGTCGACTCTGGTTGTTAGAATTATAAGAACCCACTTTATAGCCACACATTTAATTAATTGTAAAATGAATGTGTGGTTGTAATTAAACCGTAATAAAATATTTGAACTTTATTAAAGTGGGCCCTTTATTCATCGAAAGGGTTACTGAACGTCTTAACGATAATGGAATACCTCGGATATATTCCGTCAGCCAAATAGTATCGGTGTGGGTAGTAGTTTCCGTTAGCATAAAATGACATCCGTGTGGGTAGTAATTTCCGTTAGCATAAAACGACGCCTTTGCTATTTTGCCGGAAATAAAATCCTCAATAATAGGCGACTGCTCAAAAACGTTTAAGTCGTTGCATGAACCCGAAACACCAAAATAGGCCGACCAAACCCAAAGATCGACTGAAGCCATCGCTTGAAGAATAAACGATGGTCCTTTTTGTTCACAACGTGTGTGTTGACCTCGCCAAGCGGTTGGGCAATTATACCACGGCCAATGACGTGATACCCCGCAATTTCAGGTTCTTACTTTAACTAAAAACTCTAATTACATTCCTTGCATTCTACTTAACTAGGGTTAGCTAGATAGGACATACGTTGCACAGTTATAGGTTAATAACTGCATGAAGTGGTAATTCGGAGAATTACCAGACTGTATACATGAGTAGTGAACCTCGGACGTTGGTGAACAATGAATTTAAATAATTGTGAATTAATTGATTGAGATTGATTGCAATTATGTGTTTCAATGAAACTCTGCGAAACTATGTGCAAACTGTATGTGATTACATGAACTTAAACTGAATACGTTAATAAAAATCATAACAGGTGGACCATCAGGATGGTTGGGGTCTGAACACATGGGGTTACACTTGTTATGGTCCAAAATAGCGAAAACATCGAAGAAAACAGGCAGTGCAACGAAGCAGGGCACCCGGAGCGAGTCGGGGAGCTGTGAGCGGCCACTCATGGGGGTCTGTCGAACCCTAACCGACTGAAACTATTATTTAAACAATCTTAAGCCTCATACAACCCCTATAGTCAACCCTAATCGCCCCCTTACACCTAGTTACGAAAATATTAACCCCAAACACCTGCTAAGGCCCAAGAACATCAATCGGGAAGCTTAAAGAGCATTCGGTTGATTGTTTTGAAGGGCTTGCGGTATAACATTCAATCTCTTGTGTTTTAATCTTCTTTAATATGTTATTAAAACCTTATAACTAAGTTTGTCCACGTCTGAAACGTTTTCATAAAGATTAAAACTGGAGGTTTATAAAGATTGAATGGGTTAAACATAATTTTATGCGATTAGTAATTGATAGGTTGCATATTGTGCATGTTTATGGTGTTTAGATCTTTAGGGTTTATGGTTTTGCATGTGCTATGATAGGTTCTAATCATGTTAGGTCCTATGAAGGTTTTATGATGGTTTTTGATTATCGTTGATCGATTATATGCATACGTGAGTAGTTTAAATAAGAGTTTATGCATGAATAAAATCTGGAAAGAATATTTGGGTCGACTTGTAGGGTCTGTTACGTGACTTAAACATGTTGGTTTTGATGATTTCTTTGCATGGTTGTATTATACATGGTCTTAGCTTTTCATAATGGGCAAAATCGTCTGATTTGGATGTCGTTTGATAAGTTTTTGGAATTTTCTTTGATTAAAGGTCATATCAGATTTTCGGATTAATAAACTGGGTCAACTTTAAACAATCATAACTCGAGTTTTACAAAGAATTAAGTTATGAAATTTGGACAGTAGGTCAAAATTGAAATAACTTGGCTTTTCCAAGTGTATTCATCCCGTTTGGATGAATACATGATTTTTGGGAATTTTTCAACTAAACTGATCTGTTGTGTGTATTTTCTGAACATAGTTGTGTTGCGTGATTTTTCATAATTTTTGTATAAGGTTGTATCCGCCCAGTAGACCCTCTAGAATATTTAGTAAAATTTTGGGAGTCTAACTCACTAGATAAGTATTTTTAATAAATTAGTTTTCACGGCGCATAATCTGTCCTAAAAACGCAGATTGTGTAATGTAAGTTTATATGATTATTTGTAGCCTTATGTGGTATGTATCTGACTTGAACTTGAATGGACACTTAATTGAGATGCATATGAAGTGTAAAACTGATGATAACCAAGATATTCACCAACGGGTCCGTAGGGTTTACTTATGCATGTAGAATCACTAGGCGTCACTTACACGGTTTTGAACATTTAAACGTCTTGGACAAACGGGTTATATGGTGTAATGGTATTACACATATACTCACTTAGTGACACATATATGTCACACCCTTAAATTTCCACTGCAGGGCTTATACCGCGAGGCGCATGACATACAAGGATCCCATAGCCATAAGTCATATGAACGAACTCTAAATGCCCAAACCATTTAGTTCTTTTTCAAAAATCAAGTTTAGTTAAGCTGCGGAAGCGTAAACCAAGTTTAAACCTTTTTAAAACCATGCGCAAAACAACGCGCCCAAGATAAAACCATATGAAAGAAAACGTAAAAGCATGACATGTAATTTAGGTGTATGCCCAAGACCTCAAATGCAGTGAAGTGTGCAGTGATTTCTAATCGTGGCACCGGAAGCTAACTACCTGCAAAAGCATGTATATCGTGAGTCAACAAACAATGTTGGTGAGTTCACTAAGTAAAGAAAACGAGTAAGTAAATGCGCTGGTTTCCAAAACCACGTAACCAAGTAAAAGCGTAGGTCCTCCAGACCAAAATGTTCAAGTGTTATCAGTTTAAGCGTGTCAGGGGTAGCTAACCCACTCATTGCAACTAAACAATATTATTGGGACACCTTCAGTAATATAATAGTTTGCCTCAATAACTAGTGTCTATCAACACTAGTTCTCAATTGTGGTCAGAAGTTCATGCCCGTGACCCAAGAACCTCAGGCATGAGGTTGCTGCATAACCTAATAGCACTATGAACTAATACCCCGCTCACCTCCAGCGATTAACCCAATAATGTGCAAGGACTTTTCAAGTGATAGAGTGTTTAGTTCACAAAGGACCAATAAGTTTTAAACTGATCAAAACCCGATCCACACAAGGAATCGTAAATCCGACCCACACAAGGAGTCAAAACCCGACCCATACAAGGAGTCAAAGCATCTCAAAACCCGAGATGTAAAAGTAGTCCCAAACCGGACTAGAAAACGTTTTGAAAGTTGTCTCATACCCGAGACGCATGCTTTTGAGAAAAAGTAGTGAAACTCACCTTAGGTTGCACGTGAATAATCCAAATTCCTCAAACAGTAATGAGCTACCGACTCCCTATTACAAATGTAACTAGGTGAGTATATGTGCATAACCAACACACCATGCAACTCGTTTGTCCAAGACTTCTAAAGTTCAAACCGTGTAGTGACACCTAATGACTCTACATGCACAAGTAAGTTCTACGTATCCCATTGGTGATCATATTGATTATTATCAGTTTTATACCTCATACACATCTTATATAAGTATTCATACCAGTTCATGTCAAATACATACCATATAAGACTCCAAATAGTAACGTAAACATCCCTTACACAATCTGCGTTTTTAGGGCAGATTGTGCGCTGTGAAAACAAAATTATTTAAAATATTTAACAAACGAATTAAACTCCCAATTTTTTACTGAATATTCATTGGAATTTATTTGATTACAAATATTTTTATTTTGTCTCAAAACCAAACAAAAAAATTATTAAAATTCGTACAATACAGCTATGTCCAGAAAATTTCCACAGCAGGTCAGTTTAGTAGAAAAATTCCCAAAAATTGTGTATTCACCCAAACGAGTTAAATCCACTTGTAAAAGCCAAGTTTTTCCAATTTTGACCTACTGTCCAAATTTCATAACTTAACTCTTTGTAAAACTCTAGTTATGACCGTTTAAAGTTGACCCAATTTATAACTATGAAAAACTGATATGACCTTTAATCAAATAAAATTCCAAACACTACTCAAACGATGTCCAAATCTGATGGTTTTTCCCATTATGAAAAGCTAAGATCATGTATAATACAATAATGCAAAGAAATCATCAAAACAATCAATTTAACATCACAATACAGACCCTACAAAACACCCTAATGAATCTGCCAGAAACTGAAACTTGCATCCCAAGTTATTCCCAAACCCTAATTATGCATACAAATCTCTAACACATGCATAACCCATATTATCAACATCAAACATATATATTATCATACAAAAACCCTAATTATGATTACTAACAACAATCAGCATCATCAAATCACAGAGAACATTCAAGAATTCCTACTAACACATGTTATGCGATTTTTATGTATATGCATGCTCTATGATTTTTAAACTTTTCAAGCATTTTTAATCATCATAAAACATGTAAAGATTATACCTTTCAATACAAGAGTGCTCAAAGCCTAGAGATTACACCCAAACTAGCTTGAAGAGATGATTAAGATTGATGTTTGTTGAAAATTGAGAAAGAGAGGGGTGGGGGGTTTGTTTGCGGCGCAACAAAGGGGTAGGGTTATCTTTTTTTTTATCTATATTTATAATAGGAATTGGATTGGGGCCCAAGTAATTTGGTATTAGGGCCCCTTGTAGTCCACTAACTGGACCCGTTAGTCATGTTTTAGCCCAATACCGGACCCGATAATATTAACCACCCTATCTTGCATAAAAACCATTGTGGGATTGCAGGAGTTGAAGTGTTTGAAAGTACACCGAAATTGAGTCGTACCCCCTGTGTTAGTACTGTTACTATTCTGGGTTATCTCACTGACAAGGTTTGGGATCAATGCAGCAATCTGCTCAGCGACTAAGGATGCGAGGCGACGGTCAGAACTTTGTCCAGAAGCACGAACAGGACGTTGGCTGGCATCACGGAGCATGCGGCGAGCAGACATCTATGAGGTAGTCAATGAATAATCATGAGATTAGAAAATGTAAGTGTATAATCGTACAGATGATTATGAAGGTATGATCTTGTAAGCAATATATGAAAATCATGATATGCAAAATATTGTATATGATACGAGAGAGTATTATTGAAAAACTTGTACAAAATGCTTGGAGTGCTCTTGTCTAGCTGTAAAGCCCAACAAGAACGTTGACTTTTCGAAGGAATTGAACCCAATGGTGATCAAAGAAGACATGCTTTAGCCTATAAGTGGACACTCACTCCAGGAATCCCCAGGTAAGCATAACAGGTCCGTTATTGGATTTATGCGCTATGCTTACCTATGCCAGAAAACCCAGTGTACATGCATCCACCCTTCCAGATTGCACATGTTCTATCACACTCATTAAGGCTCAACAACTTTGAAGGAGCAAAATAAGGGTAGGCATCATGCCTAAGAGTGTCTTCATGAAAGGTACTGCTCCCGTTCCATGATGATGTAAACTTTCCAATCCCTGTAGGACACCATCTCTATGCACCATGATGAAAGATGAGAAGAATGGAGAGAGAGAAGAAGGGAAAGGTAGAAGAAGGAAAGTAGAGGGAAATGAGGGGTAGGGTAATTCAGGAAATATTATGCATGAAAGTTGAAGTTCGGTTATAGTCTAGGCCATTTTATCTAATAACCTAGTTCCCTATAACCATGGCTCTGATACCAATCTGTAACACCCCAACCGATGGCGGAATCATCGAGGTGCCACGTAGTGACGATTGTTCAAAAGCTCATGGTACTAAAATGTAAATATTTGATTATTGAATATTGTTTTACAACATGTGAAATTAAATACAAGACAACAAAAATAAAGAAAATTGATTGATTTAATCTAATTCCAAAGTCCTATGTGAAGCGTCAAGCAGCTTATCCTGAAACATGCACGAAAATAAATTTGGTCAACATATGATGTTGGTGAGTACTACTTAGCTTTGTACATATAGTATAAGTTTGAAAAGGTAGTATAATTCATGTGTCTAGCATCACCAAGGCATTATGTAAACACGCAAGTAACCAAACAAGACAAAGATCAAATGTAAAGTTTGTACAATGAAATTGATAATGAGCACCTCAACACGTGTGAGTCTAAAAGAGCACCATAACACAAGTTATGTCTAAATGAGCACCGTAACATAAGTTACGTCTAAATGAGCACCGTAACATAAGTTACGTCTATATGTAAAGAGCACCATAACATAAGTTATGTCTAGATGTATGATTTTGTATGTAAGCTACGTTCATGTTCAAACATAAGCACAAAGTTAATCAAGACACGTATATGAATTGTAAATGAATAAAATGTATGTAATTGAATTTGCAAGTTTTGTATACTTGTGCATGAATCACCCCAAAAGTGTAAAAACGAAAAAGGGGATAAGTAATACTCACCTTAGCAAGGTGTTAAGTCTTGTGAAATTGAATAAGTGTAATCCAACGTTGCCAAGTATCATCCTATGTATAAGGTAACAAATAAGTCTAAGTCTATCTAGTCTACAAGTATATTCTAGGGTTTCGTATTTGGGATAAGTATTCGTTTGATTAATAAATTAAACGTTTAATAAATAAGAGAAATTTGATAAATAAATAAACAAAAGTCTTTTTGTAAATTTTAAATCAAAGATGGTCACAATATAAAGTTTTAAGTGTGAAAATAATTTTTATAAAATTATTTTCTTATAAATAGAATATTAAATCTATTTATTTCAAATCGTCAAAATATAACTTTAATATTTAAAAATATTAAAATTAAATAATTTTTAAATTAAAAAATTTTATTTCTGTTCTAAATGAATAGAAATAATTTATATAAAATTTTGGTGCAAAAACATTGAAAAATGAATTTATTATGATTTATTTATGATTAAAACTAACAAAAATTGATTAAAAATATTAAATAAAAGATTTTCCAGAAATAAAAATCATTTAAGAAATGTTTAATGTTATATAAACTCAGAATAATTTTTGTGGGAATTTATAAAGTCGTTTTGATATTTATATAGAATTTTATAGTTTTAAATGAATAAACTTGTAATATTTATAATATATATTAAATAAATGATTTTTTAAAATTTAAAAATTGTATAATGAACTTTGTCATCATATTAACGTAAAATAATTTTTATAGAATTTATAAAGCACTTTTAGTATTTTAAAACTAATTTAAAAGATTATTATGTTAAATATATAAATAACAAGGGATAAAAAAAATGTTGTTGTTTGTGAGGATCGAACCCGAGCACTGGTCCGGTTCGTGTCTTTAAATCACAAGCCTAGACCGTCTGGTCTAGACCCTGAGAACATTCTTATTTGGTTTCAATTAATTATAAAGACTAGTTAGGGTTTATCATAAATTACCAAAATAAAAAAAATGATGCCTGGGATCGAACCCAAGGCAACCAGCGGTCTAGATGTTAGACACACGCACACAACCACCAAGCCACAATGTATCTATTGTTTTTAGTTGAAACTGATTTATATATATAAACTAACTACGAAGATCCCCAATTCGCATGAACCCTAGAAACGATTTCGATCCAATAGACCCTACAAACCGGCTCGATTACAGTTAAAAGCTTTGGGCTTTTATTCCCTATCAAAAACCGATTCTAAAGACTATTATAGTTGAAGAAGAAACATACCAAATAATGATGGGTGAGGCGTGTCAAGACCGAGATCCAAAACACACGAATACAAGAGATTTAACACATGATTGTGAAAACTGATATGGGGTAATGATTTTTCGGCACTTGTAGGTGTTGGGTGTGGGTTGAATCAATTTAACAATGCTTATATACACAGATTCGAAATCAAGATAAGGAAGGTTCTTAAATAACAATTTTGACTTGATCAATTAACCATTATAATCGTGTATTAATAATCCATTAAGCTTCAATCATGTTAGTGACTTGATTAGTTTCCATTTACCCTTCAATTATTGTGGTCAAAGAGGTTGACCGAGTCAAACCCCATGTCTGCGCAAAAAAAAAATGGAAGTAGCAGTGGAGAAGAAGGGGAAACAAGTGGGATTTGGGCTGCTTCTTGGGCTCAGTAGGCCCAGTTCCGAAAAATTTGAAGGAAAAAGGTTGGGTTGGGCTAACAGTTTGATTGGGTTAAGACAAAACCAAATAAATCAGATTTTTATCTATATTATTATTATTATTATTATTATTATTATTATTATTATTATTATTTTTATTTTTTATTATTATTATAGATGGGGATAAAATGCGATGTACGAGATAGGGGGTAATATATATATATATATATATATATATATATATATATATATATAGGGGAAAGTTAATTTGAGAATACCTATATTTCGTGCGAACCGTGAGAACGGCATCTAAAACCATTCAAATTCAAAATTTCTTTTTACACTTGTCTTTATTACTAAAATACAATCCCAAAAACACAATTTACGCGTAAAAATTTAAACGTATACGGAAATAATTTGTTTTTACACATGTGTAAATTTACTGTTTATACATGTGTAAACTGCTTCATTTGCACATGTGTAAAAAGTTAATTTAAAAGTGTTTTTGCAAGAAAAGATGAATTATTTGGAAAGAAAATTCATCTATTAATGTTGTATTTTGATTATAATGAGGCTTGTATTAAAAAATTTTGATTTTGATTGATTTTTTTACTTGTTCTCACGGTTCTCACGATATTTAGCGTTCTCAAGATAACCCTCCCCTATATATATATATATATATATATATATATATATATATAATGATAATAATGATAAAAGTGACGGATGTCACACAAAGCCCTAACCAAAGAGATGAGGATGAACCAGGGTCTCTAAGCCCAAACTTAGAAACTCTTGGTACTTTTGAGGCTCCTGAGGATAGAAGTAACATAGCTAAGACAACAACTGTGGCAACTACTGATGAAGGCTTAATGCCTGAGGTAGGAAATCCTTTGAACCAAGAAAAAGAGGTACATGAGACAACTGAGTTGGGCTCAGCTCATGATGTAACTGATACAGTCCTCATTGAGGATGTAATCAGGGATTCAGATGATTCCATTGCCTTGGATGATGTTTCAAAACACCAAACTACTGAATTGACGGCTACAAGTGAAGGTCATGCACCTGGTGTATCTATGCTCAAGAAGCTAGTCACACCAGATCAGGTTAAAGACCACTCAATCCCTGATTCCCCTAGAGTGGCATCTTCTGTACAACAAGAAGATCAACCAAAAACACACCCCTCACTACAAATGCCTACCCAATTCCCTGGGCAATCAAGCATAGACATGAACCAGCTATGCAGCCCAGATGGTCCCTTATAACACATGATGAACACCCTCATCAAGAATCACTTCCAAACATACACAGCTAACTTGGAGCTGTCCATGAAGAACCAATTTGGAGTGATACAGACAAAGATGAATGATCTGTCCAACAAGATTGACTTCAACAACAAACAGATTGCTAATCTTACAGGTCAGTTCTCCCAAGCTTCAACTTCAAAAACAGATGAAGCCAAAAAGGGGGAGAAAATTAAGGAACCTATGGATACACTTGAAGCCAGGAGAAAGGCAAGAGTGGCTATCCTAGAAAGAGATTAAAGAGATCAAGCCAGAAAATAAAAACTGGCCCAACAATTTGGTGTCTCTATTCAAGAAGTAGAAGATGCTGAAAAGACTGATGAATCCCAAGGGCACAATGAAGAAACCTCTGATGGACAAACTTCTGATGAAGAATCAGAAAGTACTGAAGACAATCCTTCAGTAGTTGACAAACCTTCAGTTGTTGTCAACCCATTGATGGGTTGATTTAAGGATGTGTATAAAAACACCTATAAAATGCATTTTAAGGATTGTTTAGTGTCAAATGGTGTTGCTTTGATCTTGTTATGTCATTTCAGGATTTGACAACAAAAAGGAAGCAAAAATGACGTTTTGGAGTTGCCCGGGCGAGAAACGGAGGCATACGCGAGTTGGAAAACCAAAAACGGACGCCCGAGGGAAGTTGGCGTAGGATACGCCAAAAATGGCGTACCCTACGCCATTTGCGTAGGCAGAGACAATATGGTTAGCGTAGGCCAGCAGACAATGGATGAGGCTGAGAAGGGCTTGCGTAGGGTACGCCAAAATTGGCGTATCCTACGCTAAAAGTCAAACTGGTCCCATTGTTTCCTTTTTCAAGTCAAAACTGATGGGATCAAGTGTTAATGGCGATTTTATGGTCCTTGACTGCTTTTGGGGAGCTGTTTTGATCTCCATCATTATAAAAAAATCATCACCATTGAAGGCATATCATGATACAATTATTCTCCAAGCTTATTACACAATTTCTTTGAAGATTGAAGATCATATTTTGAAGATGATGAACACCATAGTCATGTTTGGCTAAAACTCTTGTATTACACTAGGGATGTAAGTTTTTGATACCTAGGGCTTTAACATTTGGGCATTGCTTAAACTTTTGATTAATGTTTTTATGTACTTGAATTACTTGTGTTGACTAGTGATTAATCTTATGTTGAAATCATTTCTAGTTAATTGATCTTGTGCCAATTTCTAAATGATATGAACATGGTTCCTTGCATCAACACTATCATAGGATTGTATGTTCTAAATGATAAAGTATAGTTTAGTCCATTGTGAATGTTGATGAAACTTGATACCTAAGTTTATTGAACAATCAATCCGTTAGTACCAATTGCATTATCTTTGTTTATTCAATTATGCCTAATTGTTGAAAGCCTTAGTGTTCAATTGCCCAAATCCTTAGTGTAATCATCTTTATCTTATTGTTTACAAGTATTGTTAATTATTTCTTACAAAGTCATTTTAAGTTTCATATTAATCAACAAACTCTTCAATCAATTTCTAAATACCAAATTCATAAATTAGCATCTTCATAAAACAACAAATTCAAAGTTAACTAGGAAATACTCGCTAACCACACGCTCCTTGGATTGATACCCTACTTACCCTATCTATTTAGGTTATTTAGGCTTTGTATGAACCGTGACGACCGGCTCATCAAATGGCGCCGTTGCCGGGGAGCTAGTGCGCTTAGTGTTTATTGAGTAGTTAATATTGTGATAATCTGTTTAATTGTTTGTTTGGTTTATTCTCTACTCTTCCTTGTTACGCGGGGTGTGTTATTTGTGCAGTTTACAGGTAGTGCATGCGTACGCGACATTCGGGGAGAACATCTCCTTTAGTGTTTGAACCGGAAATCGAGAGAGTAGCAAGAAGAAACCGACAACACCGGTTAGAGGAGCCAATTCCTTCTAACTCCCAATCACTACCCATAATTCAACATTTGTCTTTTGAAACCGTTCAAATGGCAAGCTCAAACCCAAATCGCCGTTTAGGTGAAAATCGAAGACCACCCACTCCACCTCATCAAAACCAAGCCCAAAATTCACAACAACACCCACCTCACCAACCAATTCACAATCGAAATTCCAACACCCGAAATGTAAACCAAGGTCCCTCCATGTCTAACCGTGGCAATCCCACATTTGATCCGGTCAATCGGTACAATGAAGCCGGATATGAAGATTATGTGGAGACTATTGAAGAATTGAGGGTGAACATTAATGATGATGACCCATTCAGTGTACCAAGTTATCAATCATCAGACAGAGTTAGTGTTCATTCCTACCACTCGGGAGAAGATGAATATTCTGAAAGGGATTACAATGAGGATGATGAGGATTGGGGCTACAGAAATGTTAGTGATGATTATGGAGATGAGGAAGAGTATCACGGTGATAATAGTTCTAACGTGGGTGCAAATCGAAACGGGGACAATGATGGTTATTACAATCACGTCATTAATAATCATCAACCAAGACAAAACCCAAGAAGACATCAAATTCCCAATATTCACCAAAACCGGGGTGAAAATTTTGTGGGTCGAGCAGAAAGAAGACCTAATGGGGGAAGACAACATAGAGGTGAAGAAGTTAATGCTCCAAGACGAAGGCCCCCAGTTCCAATGCAAGGAGTCAATGGTCGGTTTAGACCACTTGCATCTGAGAACGAATCGCCTATTGTACCACCACCTCCAGGGAGAAGATCCTTTGATTGCAAGCCCAACTACATCAACATCATTCCTCATTTTCATGGAATGGCTAATGAAGACCCATATGATCACTTATCCGAATTCAAGGCAATGTGTGGAACTATGGGAGGTCATAATTTTTCATTAGATGAAGTACAGTTGAGGTTATTCCGGTTTTCTCTCAAAGATAAAGCAAAGACATGGTTCCTCACTTTACCCGCACACAGCATCTACACTTGGGGGGAAATGCAACAAGTATTCTTGGATGAATATTTCCCCAGTTTTAAAACAGATGCGGTACGGCTAGAGATTCGTTCTCTTCAACAACTACAAGGGGAACCGCTTCATGAAGCTTTTACTCGTTTCAAGGAGTTAATTCGAAAATGCCCACACCACAATATTGACCTTTGGGAATTGGTTAGCAGTTTTGTGAATGGACTGAGCAAGGAGGAAAGAAAATATCTCAAGTCTACTAGCAATGGAACGTTGTTGTCTAATCCGGAGCAAGAAGATTGGGATTTTTTGGAGTTAATGGCGAAGAATTCAAAATCGGAAGAGGCAGCTGATCACAGAACTAAACACCCGGTCTCTAAATCTCTTCCCGATGCAGATTCAAGTTCTAAGGACCGGATTGCTCAGTTGGAAAGAGAATTGGCAAGAATGAAGAAACGGGAGGTGTCATCGATACAATACCCCGTGTGTGATAATTGTGGAGATTTGGGGCATAAAGCTAGTGAATGCTCCGGTGATATGGGTCAAGCAACCGAAGAGGTAAATCAAGTGTATGGAGAAAGGAAGTATGACATGAACTCCAACACTTACCATGCAGGCTTGAGAAACCATCCTAACTTTAGGTATGGTAATCCTTCTAACCAAATGAACCCAAATTTCCAATCGGGTAATCAAAGTGGTAGTGGACAATATCAAGGTCGCCAAGGTGGTAATCAAGGCGGTTACCAAAGAAACAACTACAACCAAGGTGGTAACCAAGGGTACAACAACAATTATCAAAGAGGTTACAACCAAGGCGGCTCCTCAAGTAATCAAGGAAATTCTTCGGGAAATCAAGGTGGTGATGAATCCTTGAGTTCAAAGTTGGATGCATTAATGAACATGATGAAAGACTCCAACAATGACATCAAGGAAATAAAGAAAGGGAATGAGGTGAGGGATAAATCTCACGAGGCCTTGGCTAAACAAGTGGACTAATTAGCGGAAGAAATGGCTCAATGGAGAGGAAGCACGGGGAAGCTTCCTAGTGATACCACTATCAACCCGCAACATCAAGGTTCGAGTTCGAAGAGCACTCGCAATGTTCCCATTAATAAGGTAACCGTTCTTCGTAGTGGTAAAATTATTGATAATAAAATTGAAAATAAAATTGAGCCACCATCTCCCCAATTTGTTGAAGGGGAGGTGGAAGATGTGAGTGATGAAAGTGAAAGTGAGGAGAGAACGGGTCAAAATAAAAGTAAACAAAATGTTGAAAGTTCAAGACCCGTTGAGAACAAACAAGCTCCAAAGGCTAAGGAAAAGGGTATGGAGGGTAATACCGTCCCTTATCCCGAAGCATTGTTGGAGCCATCTAAAAAAGTGGTCAAGAAAAGAGGCCCGCAACAAGAAGAGTTGTGGGAAATTTTTAAACAAGTGAAAATTAATTTACCACTTTTAGATGCAATCAAACAAGTCCCCTCGTATGCAAAGTATCTAAAGG
Organism: Ambrosia trifida; assembly: GCA_028751855.1. Classification (NCBI taxonomy): domain Eukaryota; kingdom Viridiplantae; phylum Streptophyta; class Magnoliopsida; order Asterales; family Asteraceae; genus Ambrosia; species Ambrosia trifida. The sequence continues at coordinate 212,959,124 of CM054122.1, read as the reverse complement.
ACATGTGTACCCAAAAGAGAACTCATAAAATACCTAAGAAAATTGATTTAACTGAAAATGTGAGTTCTATTCTTTCGGGTTCACTCCCACCTAAGTTACAAGATCCGGGCACACCTATTATATCCATTCAGGTTGGGGAATTTAAAATGACTCGGGCGCTCTTGGATCTTGGAGCTAGTGTAAGCATCTTGCCGGGTAGCCTTTATGACCAATACGAATTTGGTCCACTTCAAGAATCTAATACCACGGTGGTATTAGCCGATTTGACTCCTAAGCTACCCCGCGGGATGGTTACCGACGTGATAGTAAAAGTTGAAGATTTTTATTATCCGGTGGATTTCTTAGTACTTGATTATGTTTCCATGGACCTAACCAAACAACCAACGGTTATTCTTGGTCGACCATTTTTAGCCACATCTAATGCACAAATTAATTGCAAGACAGGCACGCTTGACATGACCTTTGGTAATCGTAGGGTCCGATTAAATGTTTTTTCAAATGGGACTGACCCTCTAGTCAATGACGAATGCTATATGGCAGACATTGTTGACGAGTGTATACCTCTATACGACACTGTTGTAGATGAGGAAAACACAATAGAGGAGTGTTTTATGTTTGACAGGTCACAGGTGGAAATGTTGAAAAGCATAGCTGAGGAGGAGAAGAAGCAAAGGCGGTACAGGAAGGAAGACCACCATGGACTCACCAAGTGGAAAGTCTTCCGGATCATATTGACACAAATTTGAAACCATCATTGGTCGAGCCGCCACAAGTGGAATTAAAGGAGTTGCCTAAGCATTTGAAATATGCTTATGTTGGTGAAGGCAACACACTCCCGGTAATCATTGCTTCAAACTTGACTAGGGAGCAAGAAGAAAAATTTATGAAGGTGTTGGTGACCCATAGAGCTGCTATTGGATGGACTGTGGCGGATTTGAAGGGTATTAGTCCGTCAATTGTGATGCACAAAATCATCACAGACGAGAAAGTAACTCCTGCAAGAGACGCTCAAAGGAGATTAAATCCTAACATGCGGGAAGTTGTGAAGAAAGAAGTGTTGAAATGGTTAGATGCGGGTATCATTTACCCCATCTCGGATAGCCAATGGGTTAGTCCAACTCAAACCGTTCCAAAGAAGGCAGGTATTCAAGTCGTGAAAAACGACTCAGGTGAGGAGGTAGCCACCCGACCGGTAACCGGGTGGCGTATTTGTATCGATTATAGGAAGTTGAATGCTGCAACTTCTAAAGACCATTTTCCTTTACCTTTTATTGACCAAATAGTAGAAAAATTAGCCGGACAAAAATTTTATTGTTTCTTGGATGGGTATTCAGGTTACAATCAAATTGCTATTCATCCTGAGGATCAACAAAAGACCACGTTTACTTGTCCATATGGCACATTCGCATTTAGGCGAATGCCATTTGGCCTTTGTAATGCCCCCGCCACCTTTCAAAGGTGTATGATGAGTATCTTTTCAGATATGGTGGGGGAGTCATTGGAAATCTTCATGGATGATTTTTCTATTTTCGGGTCATCATTTAACTCTTGCCTAAGTCAATTGGAAAAGGTTTTGCAAAGATGTGTTGAGACAAATCTGGTTTTGAGTTGGGAGAAAAGTCATTTTATGGTCCAAGAGGGGATAGTGTTGGGCCATGTGGTTTCTAGTCGTGGGATTGAGGTTGATCACGCTAAAATACAAGTCATTTCAACTTTACCTTATCCCACTAGTATTAAGGGCATTAGATCATTTTTGGGGCATGCCGGTTTTTATAGGAGGTTCATTAAAGGTTTTAGCGACATAACAAAACCTTTGTGTAATTTGTTATTGAAAGACGCTCCATTTAATTTTGATGAAAAATGTATTGAAGCCTTTAATATTTTGAAAGAAAAGTTAGTTGGGGCCCCAATTTTGCAATCACCCAATTGGTCTTTGCCGTTTGAAATCATGTGTGATGCAAGTGGGTATGCGGTTGGGGCCGTGTTGGGTCAACGGGTAGAAAAGAAACCTGTTGCTATATACTACGCAAGTAAGACTCTTTCGGAAGCACAATTGAATTACACAACTACCGAAAAAGAGCTACTTGCGGTGGTATATGCGCTAGACAAATTCCGGTCTTACGTATGGGGTAGTAAAATTATTGTTTATACTGATCACAGTGCTGTCAGGTATTTAATGGACAAAAAGGATGCTAAGCCCCGACTGATTAGATGGATACTCTTACTACAAGAGTTTGACTTGGAGATACGTGACAAGAAAGGCACGGAAAATGTGGTTGCAGACCATTTGTCTAGATTGATGATTGAAGAGGAAGACTCAACAAATGAAATTAATGAGTTGTTTCCAGATGAGCATTTATTAGCGGTTTCGACATTACCTTGGTTTGCTAACATTGTTAATTTTTTAGTGACAGGTACAATGCCGGAACATTGGGTGAGGAAGAAGAGACTCCACTTTTTGTCCCAAGTAAAACACTACATTTGGGATGATCCTGATTTATTTAGAGTGGGAGCGGATCAAATCATTCGAAGATACATCCCGGATGAGGAGATCATGAGTGTGTTGAAGCACGTGCATTCTTATGCATGTGGAGGGCATTTTAGTGGCCAAAAGATGGGTCACAAGGTTTTATCTAGTGGGTTGTATTGGCCAACAATTTTTAAGGATTCGTTTGAGTATGCTAAAAATTGCTTACATTGTCAACAATTAGGAAGCATCTCAAAACGTGATGAAATGCCAATGCAACCCATTTTGGTTGTTGATGTGTTCGATGTATGGGGAATTGACTTCATGGGACCATTTCCCAATTCTTTCGGTAATCTATACATTTTGGTGGTGGTAGATTATGTTTCTAAATGGGTTGAAGCTATCGCCACCAAAACCAATGACCATATCGTTGTTTCCAATTTTATACAAACATATATTTTTTCAAGGTTTGGGTTACCTCGCACAATCATAAGTGATGGGGGATCTCATTTTAAAAACCAAAAATTTGGAAAATTGCTTAAGCGATATGGTGTTGACCATAGAATTGCCACCCCATATCATCCACAAACTAGTGGACAAGTTGAGGTGTCCAATAGGCAAATTAAAGAAATTCTACAAAAAACGGTTCGTGCGGACCGAAAGGATTAGTCAACTAAGCTCAATGATGCTTTATGGGCCTACCGCACGGCCTACAAAACACCTATTGGAACAACTCCTTATAGACTTGTGTATGGTAGGGATTGTCATCTCCCGGTCGAATTAGTTCACCGGGCATATTGGGCCATCAAAAATGTTAATTTACGATATGATGATGCAGGCCGAGAAAGGAAACTCAAATTGTGTGAGTTAGAAGAGCTAAGGGATGAAGCTTACGAAATCGCGTCAAAATACAAAGATCAAATGAAAAGAGCTCATGACGCGAAAATTCGCAAAAAGGAATTTGAAGTGGGTCAAAAAGTTTGGCTTTACAATTCCAAGTTGAAACTCTTCCCGGGAAAACTCAAGAGCAAATGGACTGGCCCATACATCATAAAAAGGGTTGGAAAGCTTGGCGAGGTAGACATCGAGGACCCGAAAGATGGGTCAAGGCAAACTGTGAACGGGCATCGGTTGAAGCCCTATGTGGAGTACCCCACAGAACATGGTAACATTGTCGAGTTGGTAAGTTTCTTAAAGAGCTTACCAACTTATGAAATCAATTAAAATGCAGGTGAAAACTCCCATCCCAGGTACGTATTTTAATTGTAGTATTGGGGACAATACTAATTTTTCGGGGGGTGGGAAGCATAGTTGTAAAATTTGTATAAAAATTTTATAGTATTTTATTTAGTTTTTTTAAAAAAAAAAAAAATTTGAGGGTTAGCGTAGCCTACGCCAAAAGTGGCGTAGGGTACGCCAAAGCAAATTTTCCTTAGCCAATCTCCCCTGCCCTACGCTAACTAAGCAGCAAGCCCCTACGCCAGTAGCGTAGCCTACGCCAATATTGGCGTAGGGTATGCCAAAAACCGAAAAAAAAAAAAAACTTTTACTCGGCGTTGACTTCTGTTGACCGACCCACTTTCACCAAAAACAAAAAAAATCTTCCACTTTAACACAAACCATTCACCTACCATTCATCTTCTTCATCTACCATCCTCTAAAACCCTCCAAACCTTCAACCACTCTATCTTTCATAACTCCTTCAATCTTCCACCAAACTTGACAAATTTTATATCAAAATCACTTAGTTTTTCGAGACCAACAAAACCCCTAACTTAGAATTTGTTAATTTTAACGTTTTGAGGGGCAAATCGAGGGCTGAAAAATCGCAAATTTGTGTGGTGTTCTTGTTATTTTCTTATTTCTTGCTTGTGGTTATTTCCCTACTCAATAATCATCATGAAGGTATGTTTCTCATAATTTTTCCTTGTTATTTTCATTAGTTACATATTATGTGTTCATGAATGTTTGAGAAATTGATACTATGAGTAGTAATGCTTAGGAATGATTGTTTGGGTAGAAACCTTTGTTGTGATAGTAAAAAAAAAAAAAAAAAAAAAAAAACAAAATTTTTTCAATAAAAGCAAGAAATAAGTGTGGGGAGGGGGTTATGGAGATGTAAAACATATGGTTGTGAATTTAGGCGATTAGTACAACATCCTTAATCGCTAGTGTATGTTCATAGCCATAGGATGTCATGTTTGGGTAGAATGTAGTTAAGGTGCATGCTAGTCTTATTGGGATTAGACAACTAATGCTACATTATTGTTTTGAATGCAGAACATTTTTAGAAGAAAGGGTAAGGAGCATGCTGAATCATCTTCTCAACCAAAAAGGAAAAAGGGCAAACGATCCAATTTATGCGATGAGTCTGATGACGAGGGTGATGAAATTCAACATGAATTGGATCGTAGTGAAAGGACGGAGCGTACTGAAGGAATGGATGTTGATCTTCCCACTTGGACAGAAAAGTCTAAAAGATTGTCAGCTTTCCCTAAAGCAATCAGGCCAGCCATGTGGTACCAAAAAATGTCAACATTGAAACATGATACCGAGGGAGTGTTGGTTTGTGAGAGATCATATGATAGGGAGCAGTTGCGGTTAGTGGGATTAACACAGAAATTTGAAAGAATTGGTTGGGAAGCAGCATTAGACTTTTGTGCGAATAGAGGAAGAAAGGTTTACTTGAAAGCAATTGAGCAATGGATGTCCACGCTGGAGCAAGATCTTGGTAATAACCCACCTCTTACAATGAAGTTGATTGGTACTGTGGGGAAGAAAAAGATGACCTTATCATTTGAGACACTGCGTCAAATTGCCAATTTTGACTCTTGTCCAGAAAATGAATATTATTATATCCCCGATCATCTCTTTTGGGCTAAAACGCAGTTAAAAACCGATCCACAGAATATGTTTGATAATGTGGCTCCAGTGAAAAGGGGAAATAATCATTGCAGAGAAGATATGGAATGCGAGGCTAAATTTCTTTTGGGCATTTCATTTGAAAACTTAATGGCAAGGCTCGGGGATAGATCAAAAGTGAGAGGTTGGGACGTTCGAGTATTACACGCAATCATGTATGGTACACCACGCCTATCATTTAGGCATTTGGTCTTGATGAATGTTTGGGATAGCCGAGAAAGCCAAGAGCGGAAAATGATACCTCATGTTAGGCTATTGTCATACTTGATGGAAGCTAAAGGAGTGGTGACACGGTCGACACCAGCCATTGAAGTAAACATCATGAAAATGAAATGGGAGAGTTTTAGCAAGGCCAAGTTTACATATGAGAGGACCGCGGAGTATCATGTCTTGCTCGATAAACAAGGCAACACACAGATAATGGCATTGCGAGAAGATGTGGAGCATAGAGGTGATGAAGAGGTACACACGGATGAAGCCGAGGAAGTAGAAGAAGAAGTGCAAGTTGTGAGAGAGCGGCCGGTTCGAGAGATGAGCAGAGAAGAAATGGAGATGGTAGCAGGGATCAATCAGGCAAGGCCTGGAGGTTTCCATGGTTGGACTTCATTTAAGAAGAATATTTGGGACCGAGGGACGCGAAACATGATATTGGCACGACAAAGAGAAGAAGCGGCAATAAAAAGGGAACAAGAGCGAATAGCACGAGAGGAGCAGCGGGAGAGAGATCAAGTGGCAAGAGAGGAGAGAAGAGAGGCGGAAAGAAAGGCACGGGAAGACAGACATTGGTGGGCAGTTAATTATGCCCGAGAGATGGACACGGTTAACAGGTTTCTAGAGACCGAGCAGGTCAGACACCACCAGGACTTAATAGCGGGGCGTCCTTATGAGCCAGTTGTTCCATACGTTGATTATTCAACCATAAGGGAACAACCACAGGAGGTGATCGATCAGGTCAGGTGGCCCCAAGGGATCTCATCCAGCTATCTTCCCACTCCGCAGCCGCCACCGCCACTACCACCAGCTGAAGGATCTTCCTCTTCTGCCGACCCACTCAGTGACTACCATGGATGGATGGATGCAATTTTCGGGCATCCGAACACGCCTTATCCACCACCGGGTCCGAATGACCCCTACTACCGCTGATGGATGGTTTTGGTAACATTTTATGTGTATCAAAGTAGACTATTTATTTTTATTGTTTTTCTTTTATTTCGTGTTGGTTGACTTTATTTTGGGTTTGCTTGAGTATGTTAGAATTTATGTTTTGCATTCTAGTTTCTTTCTAGTTGTTTTGTATGTGTTGATGTTTTGAGAGTGAGCCTAGGATATGCATCACCGGTGAGTGTTCAGTGAAAAGGAGGAAAAATGGAGGATGGGAAGCATTCAAGTATGGAGAGCAAGGATTCATCGATGAAATGGAGACATCTTTTGTTTATCAGGTGCTTTCTATTCTTTAATCTTTTGTGTATTGTTGAATAAGGTTTGGGGTGGATCTTTAGTTTTCACTTGAGAAAAGAATGTAGTAGGGTGAGACAAAAAGCATCCTCGCACTTTTGAATTAATCGGCTATTTAGCTACTTTATTTGTGCAAGAACCCACATTGAGGACAATGTAAACTTTAAGTGTGGGGATGGGGGAATAGCCATATAAAAAAAATAAATAAATAAATAAATAAATAAAGACCTTCAAGCTTAAACTGTAAGAAAACCATTTTTTTTTCACCATGATATTGGATCACAAAATTCGACCCCTAGTCATGGTCATAATTCTTTAAGTTCCTTGATGTGTTTTTCCAAGGATGGTTTTTGCAAAATATGGATTGCCTAGTTAGAAAAGACTAAGGAAAAATATAGCACTTTTGCATATCGGCAACCCATATTCCCTTTAGGTTCAGGAAGAGATTCTTGAGCCACCACAACATGCTAATACCCTACAAATATTTATCCACATCCTCCGGCATGTTGTGTTCATTTGAATTGATTGTACTATTATAGGCGCATAAGGTAGAACTTGCAATTTTTGATACGCCTACCACTCTAGACCAATTGTGGACACAAGAATGATTAAGGCATTAGGCTAAACCTTTTATTTTTAAAACCCATTCTTATCATCCGTGACCCATTCCAATACCCCTTAGTTAACCAATCTTGAGCCTGAAATCTTTTCAATTGATCACCCATATCAACCTTTTGACCCATTTAACCTTTTCAATTTTTAAACCCAGTGTGATGAAAATTCGATTGTAGGATTTTGCTTTATTTTGTATATGATTTGCAATTTCTAGTTAAAAAAAAACAAAAAAAAAACAAAAAAAAAAAAAAACTGAAAAGCATGAGAACAAATACGCTTCAAACAAATGAAAGTTCTCATAAGAAAAGCACAAAAATATGCTTGAGTTAGTGATTGAATAAAAAGGCGCAACATTGCCTTATAGTTGAGAGGTTATTTAGTCGATGTAATAAAAGTCGAATTTTCATCATCATAGTCACTTCAAATATTCCGTTCCATACCCTTCGCCTAGCCCCATTACAACCCATTAAAGACCTTTTGACTCGTGTCCACTTTTGAAAAATTTTGTGGAAGGTGATTGGATTGCAAGCTTATGCTAACATGCCCTATGATCGGTTTCGAGTGATTGACATGAAATACTAGCACATTACTTGCTAGCCGAGATAGTTAACCGAGTGGAGTGAACCATTGTGAGGGGTGTGCAAAAGTGTGAAATCAAATCTAGTTGGATTTAGCTAGGCATTTGTTTTAAACATATAAAAACCTTGGAATGTAAATCTACTGACAGGCGTAAGTCTTGTGAATTGGGGTATGACTAGGGGCCGTTTTTGAGAATCGATAAAATGGTTGGAAATTAATTAAATTGTTGATTGAGCAAGGTTTATTGATTTGCTTGAGGGCAAGCAAAAGACAAGTGTGGGGATGTGATGGGTTGATTTAAGGATGTGTATAAAAACACCCATAAAATGCAAAATTAAGGATTGTTTAGTGTCAAATGGTGTTGCTTTGATCTTGTTATGTCATTTCAGGATTTGACAACAAAAAGGAAGCAAAAATGACGTTTTGGAGTTGCCCGGGCGAGAAACGGAGGCATACGCGAGTTGGAAAACCAAAAACGGACGCCCGAGGGAAGTTGGCGTAGGATACGCCAAAAATGGCGTACCCTACGCCATTTGCGTAGGCAGAGACAATATGGTTAGCGTAGGCCAGCAGACAATGGATGAGGCTGAGAAGGGCTTGCGTAGGGTACGCCAAAATTGGCGTATCCTACGCTAAAAGTCAAACTGGTCCAATTGTTTCCTTTTTCAAGTCAAAACTGATGGGATCAAGTGTTAATGGCGATTTTATGGTCCTTGACTGCTTTTGGGGAGCTGTTTTGATCTCCATCATTATAAAAAAATCATCACCATTGAAGGCATATCATGATACAATTATTCTCCAAGCTTATTACACAATTTCTTTGAAGATTGAAGATCATATTTTGAAGATGATGAACACCATAGTCATGTTTGGCTAAAACTCTTGTATTACACTAGGGATGTAAGTTTTTGATACCTAGGGCTTTAACATTTGGGCATTGCTTAAACTTTTGATTAATGTTTTTATGTACTTGAATTACTTGTGTTGACTAGTGATTAATCTTATGTTGAAATCATTTCTAGTTAATTGATCTTGTGCCAATTTCTAAATGATATGAACATGGTTCCTTGCATCAACACTATCATAGGATTGTATGTTCTAAATGATAAAGTATAGTTTAGTCCATTGTGAATGTTGATGAAACTTGATACCTAAGTTTATTGAACAATCAATCCGTTAGTACCAATTGCATTATCTTTGTTTATTCAATTATGCCTAATTGTTGAAAGCCTTAGTGTTCAATTGCCCAAATCCTTAGTGTAATCATCTTTATCTTATTGTTTACAAGTATTGTTAATTATTTCTTACAAAGTCATTTTAAGTTTCATATTAATCAACAAACTCTTTAATCAATTTCTAAATACCAAATTCATAAATTAGCATCTTCATAAAACAACAAATTCAAAGTTAACTAGGAAATACTCGCTAACCACACGCTCCTTGGATTGATACCCTACTTACCCTATCTATTTAGGTTATTTAGGCTTTGTATGAACCGTGACGACCGGCTCATCACCCATCAGAAGTTAACACTTCCAAAACTCAAACTGCTGAACAAGAGCCTTCCAGATCAACTGCACCTATTCAACCAACTCCTATTCCTCCTAGGCCTATTACAACTATGACTGTACTAAACCCTTCTCCAATCTCTCAATCAGCAGAACTTCTTGAGAAGAGTTTAGTGGCAGCCCAAAAGAAAGCCAGAGAAGATCAGATTTGGAAAACACTGGAAGAAAGGGATGACTTAGACTTAAGCCTGGATGAAAAGCTACAGGCTTATGAAGCTGAACTCCAAAGGCAGGCTAGCCTAGACAAGATTGCTGAGGAAGATAAAAGACATCAACTAATGTCTTACATTACTAAGAACAGCTAGATCAAAGCCCACACATTAAAGAGACTCTCCATGGAAGAGCTGACAAGAAGAGCTCAACTTATTGCAGACAAACTTGCAACAAGTAAAGATACAAAAGCCAAGAGAGCTCAGATGATAGAAGAGTTAGTAGCAAATGGTTATGGTTCAAAAGCCTCTGTGTCTAAATGGAAAGAAGAAAGATTAGTGGACACTTACAGAAAATATAAGGCTGCAAGGGCTGCAAATCCAAAGAAGTTTCAAACTGCTAAAGTATCAACTTCAGTAGTTAGAACTTCTGGTGTTCAAAGAAGACCAGCTACTCAGAAGAAGAAATCAGAGGAAAATGTGAAGACTGATTTCAGAAGGGTACTACTAGAAGGTAGTACAGTAGTCCATTCTGACTTTGACATAGAAGAAAAACCTCTGATCACACAATTCAGGGATCCTTCCACCTTTTCCTATCAAATTCAGAAAACCATCAAAGACAAACTGCACACTAAGGTAGTTACTGAACATCATTTACCAACCTTTCAACTACCTAATGTGATGCAACAACAACAAGGAAGTGAATCCCACCTGAGAGTCACTGAAGTTGAAAACATCCAACACTCAGGAGAAACCCAGGGTACCACCATGGTTCCCTACACTTTAGACTTTGACAAGTCTAAAGTACCAATCATCAGATGGTCCTTTACTGATAACAACTCAGTACTTGTGACAAGAAGAGATCAGACAAGCAGGGCCTATAGGTCAATGAATGATCTGAAGAAGCTATCAACTAAAGACCTGCTTACAATCCAACATCTAGAACCACAGAAAGGGTCTCTCACTGATGAGCAGCTGAACCAGCTGAAGAATTCCATGTTCAAAGGAATATGGAAAATTGTGAAGGTCATAAAAGAACAATAAGGAATTAGTAAGGTTTTGGCTTCATCAATCCAGGGGGAGATTGTTAGGAAAAAAAGGATTGGTGAAACCACTTTTGCAAACCTTAGTCTAATTCACTTCTGTCAAAATATTCTAAGTATAGAACTGCTGAAGAAGAAGGATCAAACTGCTGAAGAAGAGATTCCACAAGTGCTGAAGAAGAGAAGTCATCAGAAGTTCTGAAGTTCAAACCAGACACTTCTACTGAAGAACTACTGAAGACAAACTACTCATCAGTAGTTTGTCATTCATCAGTACTTATGTGAAGATCTTTTCCACCGCCTTTTTGTATCAGTAGTTTTTTACTTTAGTATTACTTTTGCTTTATGTACAAGTTCCAAGACTGCAACTTGTTGCAACTTGTTTCTGAACTTGCTTTTTGGCAAGGTTCATGTATTTGTAAAGTCTATAAATAGAAGGGTTCATCCCTCTGTTTTAGAAATTGATTTTAATACAGAAATCCTTCAACACATATTATTGTTATTTCCATTTCATATTTATTGAGAATCTGTCTAAGTGTTTCATTCTCATTCAATACTTAGATTCTCAATAAATACTTATCATTTATTAGTTTTTCAATCCAGGGGGAGTTATAACTCTTGTTGATAAGTGTAGCTTTAAACTCATAACATTTCGCTGTGCTATCACTGATCAAGAACTTGCTAAACACCTAAGTGTTCACTAGCAAGTTCATACAAAAGAGCAATACTGATCCAACAAGCACTTTCCTTTGATTGAATTCTCGTATAACAACAGTTACCACACTTCAATTCAGTGTGCACCTTTTGAGGCACTTTATGGACGCAAGTGTAGGTCTCCCATCTTCTGGACTGAAGTTGGGGATAGCCAGCTAACAGGTCCCGAACTCGTGCACGAAACTTCTGAGAAGATAGTGCAAATCAGAAACCGAATGGCTGCTGCTCGTGATCGACAGAAAAGCTACGCTGACAAGGGTAGGAAACCTTTGGAGTTCCAAGTTAGGGACAAGGTACTATCAAAGGTGTCACCTAGGAAGGGTGTGATACGCTTTGGAAAACGGGGGAAGCTGAACCCGCGATACGTTGGACCATTTGAGATTGTCGAAAGGATTGGTCCAGTAGCTTACAAGTTAAACTTGCCCTATGAACTCAGTGGAGTGCACAATGTATTCCACGTATCAAACCTAAAGAAATGCCTATCAGATACGACACTGGTAGTGCCACTGGAGGAGATCCAGGTGGACGACCAGCTACGATTCGTGGAAGAACCAGAGAGATTCTTGAGCAGGGCGTCAAGAAACTCAGACAAAGCACTATACCTACTATTAAGGTACGATGGAATTCCCATCTAGGACCGGAATATACGAGGGAGTGCAGAGATCAGATGCTGCTCAAATATCCACACCTCTTTACTGAACCTGAAACTATGCATAGATCAGACGCTGAACGTAAATCAGCTTGCTCAAAGTGAATTTCGGGGCAAAATTCCTTTCAACTTGGGGATGATGTGACATCCAGGAACCAAGCACACGTTACTAAGCTGGCTTTACTGTTTACTTACTGAATTTCGGGACAAAATTCTTTTCAACTTGGGGATGATGTGATACCCGGCAATTTCAGGTTCTAACATTAACTAAAACCACTAGTTACATTCCTTGCATTCTACTTAACTAGGGTTAGCTAGATAGGACATACGTTGCAAAGTTATAGGTTCATAACTGCATGAAGTGGTAATTCGGGGAATTACCAGACTGTATACATGAGTAGTGAACCTCGGACGTTGGTGAACAATGAAATTAAATAATTGTGAATTAATTGATTGAGATTGATTGCAATTATGTGCTTCTATGAAACTGTGCGAAACTATGTGCAAACAGTATGTGATTACGTGAACTTAAACCGAATACGTTAATAAAAATCATAATAGGTGGACCATTAGGATGGTTGGGGTCTTAACACATGGGGTTACACTTGTTATGGTCCAAAATAGCGAAAATATCGAAGAAAACAGGCAGTGCAACGAAGCAGGGCACCCGGAGCGAGCCGGGGAGCTGTGAGCGGCCGCTCACAGCCTCCGCGCGGCGGCTCACGGGGGTATTTCGAACCCTAACCGACTTAAACTATTATTTAAACAATCTTAAGCCTCATACAACCCCTAAACTCAACCCTAATCGCCCCCTTACACCTAGTTACGAAAATATTAACCTCAAACACATGCTAAGGCGCAAGAGCATCAATCGGGAAGCTTTAAGAGCATTCGGTTGATTGTTTTGAAGGGCTTGCGGTATAATATTCAATCTCTTGTGTTTTAATCTTTTTTAATATGTTATTAAAAGCTTATAACTAAGTTTGTCGTGGTGTGAAACATTTTCATAAAGATTAAAACTTGAGGTTTATAAAGATTGAATGGGTTAAACATAATCTATGCGATTAGTAATTGATAGGTTGCATATTGTGCATGTTTATGGTGTGTAGATCTTTAGGGTTTATGGTTTTGCATGTGTTATGATAGGTTCTGATCATGTTAGGTCCTATGAAGGTTTTATGATAGTTTTTTATTATCGTTGATCGATTATATGCATACTTGAGCACTTGGTTTAAAAAAGCGGGAGGCGCTCCGAGGCGTTTTGGGTCCAAAATCCGAAGCGCAGGGCTTAAAGCGCGAGGCGAGAGCTTCACGTATAATATTAAGAAAATTATAAATAAATACTTATATATATCAATATGACATTTTCTACATGTTAATCAATCATAAGCACAAAAACATGATTATAAAACATCCTTGAACACTTAAAAAGCACATTCAAAACATAAAAACGACGAGGCACTACTGTAGCGGGCCAAATAAATTCGTTTAAAAGGGGTTTTTGGGCTGAGGTGCTATTGTAGCACGCGCCTCAAGTGCTCGAGGTGGCCCTTCATGTAGTTCAGCGCTTTTTGGCAAAAAAAGCGTTTTTCTTGGAGCCTCGCGCCTCAAACGCTTAAAGCGCGCCCCAGGCGCGTTTTTTAAACCAAGCGTGAGTAGTTTAAATAAGAGTTTATGTATAAATAAAATCTGGACAGAATGTTTTGGTCGACTTGTAGGGACTGTTACGTGACTTAAACATGTTTGGTTTTGATGATTTCTTTGCATGGTTGTATTATACATGGTCTTAGCTTTTCATAATGGGCAAAATCGTCTGATTTGGACGTCGTTGGATAAGTTTTTGGAATTTTCTCTGATTAAAGGTCATATCAGATTTTCGGATTAATAAACTTGGTCAACTTTAAACAATCATAACTCGAGTTTTACAAAGAATTAAGTTATGAAATTTGGACAGTAGGTCAACATTGAAATAACTTGGCTTTTCCAAGTAGATTCATCCCGTTTGGATGAACACACGATTTTTGGGAATTTCTCAACTAAACTGATCTGTTGTATGTATTTTCCAAACATAGTTGTGTTGCGTGAGTTTTCATAATTTTTGTATTTTTATCACAAACTAAAAATATGAATTTGCCCAGTAGACCCCCTAGAATATTTAACAAAATTTTGGGAGTCAAACTCACTGGATAAGTATTTTTAATAAATTAGTTTTCACGGCGCATAATCTGTCCTAAAAACGTAGATTGTGTAATGTAAGTTTATATGATTATTTGGAGTCTTATGTGGTATGTATCTGACTTGAACTTGAATGGACACTTATATGAGATGCATATGAAGTGTAAAACTAATGATAACCAACATATTCACCAACGGGTCCGTAGGGTTTACTTATGCATGTAGAATCACTATGTGTCACTTACACGGTTTTGAACATTTAAACGTCTTGGACAAACGGGTTATATGGTGTAATGGTATTACACATATACTCACTTAGTGACACATATAATAGGGAGTCGGTAGCACACCCTACTTTGGAAGTTTGGATTTACTTGCTAGCATACTAAGGTGAGTTTCACTACTTTTTCTCAAAAGCATGCGTCTCTGGTTGGAGACACACACATTAATTCCTGGTTGGGATTTACTTACTTTTCTTGTCCTGTTCGGGACTACTTTTACATCTCGGGTTTGAGATGCTTTGACTCCTGGTGTGGGTCGGATTTTACGAATCCTTGTGTGGATTGTGCTTTTATCAGTTTAAAACTTTTTCGGTCCTTTGTGAACTAAACACTCTATCGCTGACAGTCCTTACATATTATTGGGTTAATCGCTGGAGGTGAACGGGGTATTAGTTGATAGCGCTATTAGGTTGTGCAGCAACCTCATGTTTGCGGTGCTGGGAGCACGGGCATGAACTTCTGACCACATATGTTATGCTAGTGTTGTTAGACAGTAGTCACTAAGGCAATTTAACGTATGTTAACACATTACTGAAAGTTCTCAATAATCACATGTTTAGTTACATTGAGTGGGCTAGCTACCCTGACACGCTTAAACTGATGACACTTGAACTTTTGGGTTTTCAATTACTTTATACTTGTTATCCAAACTTTGAACTCACCGACTTTATGTTGACACACGTTAGCATGCTTTTGCAGGTAATTAGGTATGGAGCACGAGTAGGGCATGCATCATGTAGTGTCATGCGATTATTAACACTTAAACTACTTTTGAGTACTTAACTATTGACTTATGGTTTTGGGCGCGGTGTTTTGCGCATACTTTAACTTAACTGTTTTACTATTTCGCTTCCGCTATTACTTAATTGGTTTGGTTAAAACTTTTAAACTTGGTTTTACAATAACGAGCTAAATGGTTTGGGCATTTAGAGTCGTTAATGTGACTTATGGCTATGGGATCCTGGTTTGTCATGCGCCTCGCGGTATAAACCCCGCAGTGGAAATTTGAGGGTGTGACAAATGATGACAATCGATGCTACCAATCATTCCTGGTAACCCATGTTCATTCGTATGCACGTCATAATTTTTTTGTAAGTCGTACCAAGTGGGCCTTCTAAGATAACGGGCTCCGTACAACTGTACTATTCCTAAAAAAAGAAATACGTGTATATATATATATAGGGAAATTATAAACTGAAAACCCCCTTGAGTTAAGAAAACTAAGAAAACCCTTGTAAAAACCATCTAAAATTTTGTATTTTTTTTTTGAAAAAAATACAGAAGGTAACATACATGTATTAAAGCGTTTTGGGCAAAAAAAATAAAAAAAGCGCCGATAGGATATTTTAAAAAAAAATAAACAAAGTTTGTGCTGTTACATATGTAACAGCGCAAATTTTGTTTATTTTTTTTTAAAATATCCAATCGGCGCTTTTTTTATTTTTTTGGCCCAAAACGCTTTAATACATGTATGTTACCTTGTGTATTTTTTTCAAAAAAAAAAAATTTAGATGATTTTTACAAGGGTTTTCTTAGTTTTCTTAACTCGAGTGAGTTTTCAATTTATCCTCCCCCTATATATATATATATATATATATATATATATATATATATATAGTGGAAGGATAGGGAGAAAACCCTCCAAAATGAAAAAACTCTAGAAAACCCTCAAAAAAACCTACTTCCCGAGCTTTTTTTTTTTAAAAAAAATTAGGGCATGTAATATACATGTTTTTGAGTGTTTTGAGCCAAAAAAATCAAAAAAGCGCCGAAGGGTTTTTTTTTTTAAAAAAAAATAAGTTTTGCATCATAACATATGTTACCAGTGCAAAAATAAGCTAACATGTGTTATGATGCAAAACTTATTTTTTTTTTAAAAAAAAAACCCTTCGGCGCTTTTTTGATTTTTTTGGCTCAAAACACTTAAAAACATGTATATTACATGCCCTAATTTTTTTTTAAAAAAAAAGCTCGGGAAGTAGGTTTTTTTGAGGGTTTTCTAGAGTTTTCTCATTATTTAGGGTTTTCTGTGGATCCATCCCCTATATATATATATATATATATATATATATATATATATATATATATATATATATATATATATATATATATATATGTTAGATTAAATATAAAAAGGGTCTATGAATTTACTTTAAAAAAAAGTGATGAACCTTGGCAAAAATACTCCAAACTATCACGTGTTGTTTTCTCAGCCATTTTTAAATACCCGTCGTTGATATCTGTTGTGTTACCGTATGCGAGTATACGTAGTGCTGAGGTACGCTTTTGAATAGCGGTGAATCTCATCACCCCCTCGCATCCGATTTTTGTTGAAAGTAAGAAAATGCGTTTTCTAAGTCTTCGGTAATACGTAAAAATAAACGTTTACTCATCCGGAAACGACGCCTAAAAATCTTTGGGTTGAGGTAAGTCGGGTTTTCATCAAAGTAATCCTTCATCAAACGAGCATTTGCCGATTCACGATCTCGTGACACTTTTGGACGTGTAGGTGCGCTAGTTTGTTCCATATATCACGCTGCAAGCGTACACGCACTCGTAATCGCATCTTGCCCCAACTCTTCATCTGTAGACTCACCCTCATCGGCTAGAAACTCTTTGTAATATTGCTTGGCAACTGATGATGACGCAGAGGAACCCATTTTTTAAAATATTATGGTGTGTTTTTTTTAATGGTTTGTGTTCTAATTATATGATTCTGATATTTTGAGTGAATTAAAGGGTGAATTGAGGATGAGGGTATGATGTTCGGCACTTTGAGCAACTAATGATGTGAACAATTTATAGTTGTACATACTCGATCGAACATATGGAAGTTTGACCCGTAATAAAGTCTAACGTGTCTAATACATATAATTGGAAGGTTTTTAATGGTTAATTGGCGTGGGGATTAAGCTAAATAAGTCAGTCCAAACATACCTTAACTGAATTGAATCAAAAAACGCGGGTTTCATAATCTATTTTGGGGAGATCGATCACAGTTGACTTTCAATAGTCAACTGTGTAATTAAAGAAGGTGTTTTATTAATTTAGGTTGGGATATCTTCCACAAAGAGGCATAGCTCAGATGGTTTCAATGTGTGTGTGTTATCCTCTTGGTCTTGGGTTCGAGTCCCTATCAAAACATGCCCTTTTTTTTTTGGTTGCAGGGAAGGAGTAAGGTATTGGGTCGGGTTTTGGTTGGGATTTGGGCTGGCTCCGATATGGGCTCAACGGCTAAGGAGGTTTGGGTTAGTGTTTGGGTGGAGTAGGATGGTTGGTTTTGCTATGATGTTTTTGTTCTAAATCAAAGTTTTATATAAAATTTATTTATTTATTTATTTATTTATTTTTATTTTTTTACTGAATTATTATTATTATTATTATTATTATAATAGATAAAATAACTAAAAAGTTAAAATAGATAGTTTATTGAGGAAATTTTTTGTATTTGTTTGATTTTATACCACTTAGAAAAATATTTAAAATATATACGAATGCCTTGAAATAATACAAAGATTTCGACATGGTTATACTTGTACAAAAGAGGTATAATATAGGTATAGTGGTGATTTTACTAATTTAAAAATTTGGGGAAAAATACGTGATTTTACACGTTGGTTAACCGTTTCCTTGATTCTCGCCTCTCATTAATGTCGAGCGGTTACACATTTGACCAATTCTTTAGCAAAAGACTTCTTTCACACGTATTGCTCTTGCATCCTCAGCTTTGTTGACTTAGTAAGACTATATAGCCGCTGGGGAAGAGTTACAAGTCCTTATTATTGATTGATTATGGGTATGTTTGGCAAGGAGCTTTTAAGAGCTATTAGGAGCTTCAAGCTTCAAGCTTTTAAGAAAAAGCTCATACTTAATAAAAAGTCTTGTTTGGATGAAGGGGCTGGAAGCTTTTAGGTTAGAGAAAAAGCTCTACAGTGAAAAGCTACTAGTAGTAGCTTTTAAGAAAAAGCTCTACTAGCTACAAGCTTTTAGTTAGTAAATGACACAAATACCCATTCTATTTTAAAAATAAAATAAAAACCTTCCTTACAATCTTTTAATTATGACCATTTTGGTCATTTTATACATTTTATTAAAATCTCCAGCTACTCTGCCAAACACTAAAATATATTTAAAAAACTTCCAGCTACCAGCTTGCAGCTACCAGCTACCAGCTACCAGCTACCAGCTACCAGCTTCCAGCTACCAGCCTCCAGCTAGTTTTGCCAAACATACCCTATACCTGCAATAATGTTACAACAAGATAATTCGTTAGTCTATCCTCATGATGCACATAGGTCAGAACAGTATTACATCCTGAAGTCTGCTTAGTCCTTCAGTATCCTGAGGATGCTACACAGAAAATATAGGTTAGTGCTATCCTGAAGATTTCACCACCAACATATATCTAGGCCTTGTTCCTTCCTTTATAATCACACAAGATTATCAAAAAAGGCAATTTCTATTCTTCTTCTCTACTTTTCTTAAATCCTCCAAAACGTTTACGAACAAAAATTCTGAGGATGGGCAAGAAACTAACAAGATCCTCTGGGAGTGTTGGGGTCCCCAAATATATCTCCTCCCAGAACTTGTTAAGCAACCCTGAACAGGAGTTCTGTTCTTTTAATGATAGGGATATCCAAGCCCTAAAGGACTCAGGGGCCTTTCCTAGTTCTGCAGAGTTTCGTCCCTATGATCAGGGTGCAAAATCTGATTTTGCATCCTCAGTATGGGTCTGCTTCTAGTACCTTCCATTCCACCTTGGCCTAAAGTATCCATTCCCTCAGTTCATCAACGAGTTCTTTGATGTGACTGGGATGGCATATGCTCAAGCCATGCCGGGGATTTGGAGAATCTTGATGGTCTATAATAGGATCACCAAGAATCATGGCATCAATCTTCAGATTGGTGACCTGTCTTACCTTTATAAGTTGAAAACTCATGGTTCCAACCGTTATGTTCTTCAGCTTATAAACAAAGATCCTCCTTTCCTGTTTAATCTCATCAAGTCTGACAGGTCTTGGAAGTCCAAGTTTTTCTTTGTAAAGAGGGATTCCGTTCCTTATGGGGATGATATCCCTATGTCTTGGTTAAAAAGTGGTAAAGATTTTCAGAATAATAAAGTTTATTTTTAGAATAAAAAGTTTTTTTTGTAGTTATATCCTGAGGATATCACTAACATTCTGAAAAATTTTATGTGACAGGTGCTTCATTTGCTAAACTTGCTCCCCCTCTGTCTCATTCCTTCGTTAGATATAAGGCTATCTGTAACACCCCAACCGATGGCGAAAACATCGAGGTGTCACGTAATGACGATTGTTCAATAGCTCATGGACTAAAGTGTAAATTTGAATACATTGATTTAAATAATTTATTACATTGAAATGAAATTACAGGATACAATAATTCTAAAGTGACAAGTCTAGCTAAAATACAATGTAGACAAGACTGAAATCCAAAAGCCTAAAAGAAGCGTCTCAAAACAACCTGAAACATGTACGAAAATGATTTGGTCAATACAAAATGTATTGGTGAGCATACCCTGTTTAAATAAATATAGTAGAAAAGTGTTTAGCAATTCATGTGTCGTATACTGTTTGCAATTATGTAATAAGTGGTATCCGGGTCAAATCAACCCTAAGAGAAGAAAGCAGATATATATAGTATGCGCTAGTAGTAATGTAATACATAGCAATGACGAGGACTCTCAACAGAGTCACAAGGGTATAAACCATAGTACTATTCATTGAAATGCCAGGCCGCCCAGCGGTTAATGATTTGACAGGTCATAGATACACAAAATAACACAAGCAAACACACATAAGAATTGCTATTTTAGTAAAAGGAAATATAAACTTGATAGTAAGTACATAAGTCACCCCGAAATGTAAAATAGTAAAAAGGGGAAAGATATACTCACAGTTTGCGAAAGTGAGCAAAATCCAACTTAAGCGATCGTGAGCTAAGTAATGGGAATTCCGAGGAATTCAACCTATAATATGTAATAATACTAATAAGGAAGTGTCTAAATAGTCTAAGGTAACTAGGGTCTAAGGCATTAGGGTTTGCTAAGTCAATTTGGGGAATTTGAGTTTTTATGATAAGTCGCGTTAACGTAAAAGTTGTATATCACAAATAATATATGAAAGGTTGTAAATGTGGTTTGAATAATATAATTATTACCTATTGAATATTTAGATAACAATACGTTTGAATAATTAAGACAAAATAATTTAGTTAGTTACTTTAACTAAATTAAAATAATACAATAATCATAAATATATGAATAAATAATTTTGAGTTACACAATGATTCAACAAAAGTAACTAAGACATTAAACCATATGAATATTTCTATTTTATAAGAAACACATTTATAAAATAGGTGTTGTAATGGTATAAATAAATAAACGTTTAATTATGTCGTAATTGATAAATAATACTAATAATACAAGACATAATCCAAAAATGCTATTTTTATTGAAAATGGATACTTTCTGATGTAAAGTAATAAAAATAATTTTCTCATAATTTTTATAAACTTATTTATATTTAAAAACTGATTTAATAAGCTTAAATCATGTTTAAATGATTAAAATTAGGGAAATTAATAAAAATAAATGTTTTCTGAACCAAATATTTTTATTTCAGTTCATAATGATTAGAAATAATTTATCAAAAATTTTGGGATTAAAATCCTTAAAAATGAATTTTTAATTAATTAAATATGATTAAAACAAATAAATTCAATAAAAATATAAAAATATGACATTTTCCAGAAAATAAAAGTGTAGTAATTTTCTTTATGGTGTCAAGAAGCTACACCTAAAATTTTATAATTTTTGGACAAAATATGAATTTATTATGAATATTTTAAGTTTATATGATTATAATATTGATTCTAAATAACAAATAAAATAAATAAATAAAAACTGAAAATAGGGGTGAAGGTGCCAGGGTTCGAACCCAGGTTTCCTTCCACCACAAGATGTTCCACTACCACTAGTCTACACATATGTTTGTGAGTTATAATCAGAAAACAATTTATATAAACATTGTTACCAACTCATCATCTTCCCCAATCCTACTAGCAAGAACCCTAACCCTAACCTTTAAAATCAATAACATGAACAAGGCTTGATTAAAGACCTGTAATAAGGGGCTTTTAATGTGTGACACGTAAATAACAAAACGGCACTGATAGATGGGACTTACATTCACAAATTCTAGTCGGAAATCAAGCTTCAAAAAAACGTATGAAAAGAACTCGATTCGCATAGCTTCTGGACACGTTATGTGGTTTCTTTTTATGGGTTAGAGATGTTCAAAGGCTGGAAATAAGGTAAAAGGTCCTATATATAATGTTGTTTAAGGAAAAAAATGTTTTTTTTTTTTGCCCAATAACTTCCGATCGGTTACTTCACAAACCCGGTTAAATACATGATTAAAACCTGTTTTAAACTTATTAAACACTTGGAAACAATGGAGAAACGTATTGTTAATAAGTAAAGTGATTAATACGGCTTGAAAAGCATGGTTTGTACCTCGCCGGAGATCGGCCGGAGTTGGCCGGAATTTTGACCGGAAAAACGTGGAAAGGAGGGAGGGGATAAATTAGATTTGAAACTTTGGATATTTGGCAAGATTGGTCCCTCCTTGTTGACTTGGTTAAGTATATATGTTTTTAGTTAACTTTTCTTTACAAAAACTTAACTAAGTTAGCTAAATTAATTATAAAAACTTTTAAACTAAACTTTTTAAATTAAAATTAAAACTTTCATAAGCTAACATAATAGTTATAGTACGTTTTGTATGTCAAAACGTGCGTATACAAAATGTTTACGTACACTATTTTAAAAAAAATAATAATATTTGAAGAGAACTAGAGGTGAAGCTTCAAAATATATAAATGACTAAAATTGACAATTGACAACTTTTTAAAAGACGAGGGTGACGGTGGTCACAGTCTCCCCTACTTTAGAAAATTTCGTCTCGAAATTTCCTTCAAGTGGAGGTTACTATGAAACAAGAGGCGTTGTAAAAGTCAAATGAGTTTTAAAAAAATTGTAATTGTCTATTTATTATCCAGAGTAAAAGTTTCAAAATCTTTGTCAGTTAACCAAAAGTTAGAAAGTTGAGAATTTAATTGGGAGAAATTTTGTGAATGTGTAACGGGTGAGGGGCAGAGGTACTAATGAAGGTAGTCTCCCCTACTTTAGAATGGTTTCTGACTGAATGTTATTAGGGACATGCAACAAAATTTCGACTAATAGAGAGTGCAAGAGTATACAAAATTTAAGGTTTTCTGAAGAGGTGGTCAATAAGAAAAGCTCCAACAAATCTAATTGAAACTTATGTAAAATGTTCTTATTGAAAATTCTAGCTATTAGTCAACAACCTAATGAAGAGGTAATTATAAAGTAATGGGTAGGTTCTTGGTCAACTCCTAGTCCGTTCCCGCAGTATCGTTTATGCTTATATATAGGGTGTACCGCAGCTGACCCACCACACTCCCGATACTTTGGACTCGTACTGATTGTCTACCAAGAGCCTAATTAGAATCACACACCACCCTCATGTACCTGTAAACCCATGATTGCGTTCCGGACCGTAATCATCGATTTACCTTACACTAAGGTGTTATGCTTTTCCATAACCCTATCCTAAGTAATACAAGAAACATATGAGTGCAATCAACATGTAATATCCACTGTAATGAAATAATGTTCAACCGTGACATGGTTAGAGGTCCTTCCCTTTCGGGTTTACCCTTTAACCGTAATAAGAGTAACGTGTAAGTAATAGACATGGTTAGAGGTTCTTCCCTTTCGGGTTCACCCTTAACCGGTAACTTTTGTTCACATCGTTGACTCTAAACACCCATATTGGTAGACCCTGAGGTTTACACCGTTCCCCTCGGATTGAAGAAATACTCTAATCCGAGTTGTACGTGGGCACCGGCTTAGATCTCATACGAGTTATCAACTGGTATGTTCGTTGGCCATGATGATGAACAAAATAATGTAAAGTATAACAGGGTTTTGCTCAAAACAGGAAGGAAAATATGCATACCAAATATGCGTTCAAGTAAGTATATAAGTATAGTATAAAATTTTGACTGAAAGAATAGTATAACATAATTCGAGTAAATCGCACAATTGCACAAAATGAAAGTAAACGAGTTGAACTCTTGCAAACAAGCAGTATGAAATAAAAAGAAAAAAAATCACAAATAACATGTTAGAAATAACTATGAATAAAATGGTGTAAGAATAAAATAATGAAATTTACGATAAGTGAGAGTACGCAAACAGTCATATAGTCTACTGACATAAGGGTTTAAATTTAGTTAGTTTTACATATATGCATTATTATATGATAAAAGGCATTTAGCAACATTCTGATAAGGGGGTATGTCCATTGTTTAAACCAAAATTTTTGCGACTGAAAGTGTGCGAGTGTAATAGGATAAATTTTTCGTTTTATCAAAAACGTAGTTTGCGCAATCTTTGTGATATAGTTGAAAGAATAGTAATAATGCATGAGGGTAACTTTTTAGTAACCGAAGTGTGTTTTAGATTCAAAATTGATTCATTTGAAAAATCTTCGTAGATATGTGTTTACGAGGAGTCGAGTTTTTCTTTGTAAAGAGGGATTCCGTTCCTTATGGGGATGATATCCCTATGTCTTGGTTAAAAAGTGGTAAAGATTTTCAGAATAATAAAGTTTATTTTTAGAATAAAAAGTTTTTTTTGTAGTTATATCCTGAGGATATCACTAACATTCTGAAAAATTTTATGTGACAGGTGCTTCATTTGCTAAACTTGCTCCCCCTCTGTCTCATTCCTTCGTTAGATATAAGGCTATTTGTAACACCCCAACCGATGGCGGAAACATCGAGGTGTCACGTAATGACGATTGTTCAATAGCTCATGGACTAAAGTGTAAATTTGAATACATTGATTTAAATAATTTATTACATTGAATTGAAATGAAATTACAGGATACAATAATTCTAAAGTGACAAGTCTAGCTAAAATACAATGTAGACAAGACTGAAATCCAAAAGCCTAAAAGAAACGTCTCAAAACAACCTGAAACATGTACAAAAATGATTTGGTCAATACAAAATGTATTGGTGAGCATACCCTGTTTAAATAAATATAGTAGAAAAGTGTTTAGCAATTCATGTGTCGTATACTGTTTGCAATTATGTAATAAGTGGTATCCGGGTCAAATCAACCCTAAGAGAAGAAAGCAGATATATATAGTATGCGCTAGTAGTAATGTAATACATAGCAATGACGAGGACTCCCCAATCCTGCTAGCAAGAACCCTAACCCTAACCTTTAAAATCAATAACATGAACAAGGCTCGATTAAAGACCTGTAATAAGGGGCTTTTAATGTGTGACACGTAAATAAAAAAACGGCACTGATAGATGGGACTTACATTCACGAATTCTAGTCGGAAATCAAGCTTCAAAAAAACGTATGAAAAGAACTCGATTCGCATAGCTTCTGGACACGTTATGTGGTTTCTTTTTATGGGTTAGAGATGTTCAAAGGCTGGAAATAAGGTAAAAGGTCCTATATATAATGTTGTTTAAGGAAAAAAACGTTTTTTTTTTTTTGCCCAATAACTTCCGATCGGTTACTTCACAAACCCGGTTAAATACATGATTAAAACCTGTTTTAAACTCATTAAACACTTGGAAACAATGGAGAAACGTATTGTTAATAAGTAAAGTGATTAATACGGCTTGAAAAGCATGGTTTGTACCTCGCCGGAGATCGGCCGGAGTTGGCCGGAATTTTGACCGGAAAAACGTGGAAAGGAGGGAGGGGATAAATTAGATTTGAAACTTTGGATATTTGGCAAGATTGGTCCCTCCTTGTTGACTTGGTTAAGTATATATGTTTTTAGTTAACTTTTCTTTACAAAAACTTAACTAAGTTAGCTAAATTAATTATAAAAACTTTTAAACTAAACTTTTTAAATTAAAATTAAAACTTTCATAAGCTAACATAATAGTTATAGTACGTTTTGTATGTCAAAACGTGCGTATACAAAATGTTTACGTACACTATTTTAAAAAAAATAATAATATTTGAAGAGAACTAGAGGTGAAGCTTCAAAATAGATAAATGACTAAAATTGACAATTGACAACTTTTTAAAAGACGAGGGTGACGGTGGTCACACTATTATAGACTTACATGTCTTAGCCAGAACCTTTGAAGCAGAAGAGAGTCACGCCACTAGCCAAGCCACATAGATGTCTGGTAAGAATTACATGCTACATCCTGAGAATGTTTATGTCCTGTTGTGTATATCTGTCTAAACCTGTGTTTCTTATTATTTTCAGCAAAGAAATCTTCCTTCTTCGACCTTGATGATATTGACAGCCAGGATGTTAAGGCAGCGAAGATCACCTCGCCATTCATTTTCAGGATGACTAGCCCTCCTCCTCCTCCTAAGTCTAGGACACCTGCATCCTCCAAGAAAATGAAGACTGCTACTGCCTCTGCATCAGCCCAAGAGACTGCTCCCTTTGAGGGTCTCGGCTTTGATGAAGTCTTGGGCAAGATTTCCCAGTTCACTCTCCAGGTATGATTCTATCCTGAGGATGGTAAAAATTATTTATATAAATGTTAAGGATAAAATACTTACCTGTTCTCCTTCTTTTGTAGGGACATGAATATCTGCTGAAGTCCCTGGATGAGGTTGCCAAGGAAATGAATGACACCAAAGCCACTCTTGAGGATGTGAAGAAGGTTGCCCAAGAAAAGGGCAAGCATCTTGAGAAGAAGCTGGCTAAGGTGGAGGCTGAGTTGAAACATGTGAAATCTGAGCGGACCAAGACTGTGCAGGGGCATGACAGGGAGATAGAGGAGTACAGGCAAGGTCTCATGAAATCTGCCACAGTTTCTGTTCTCCAGGCCAGGGTGAGGATGGCCCTGCAGGCTAAGGATCCCAACTTCAAATAAGAGGATTGGGATGTTGAGGTCTGGCAGGAGAAAATTAGGAGCCTGGGTGGAAAAGAGATGGTTCATGAGCCTTTCCCTGTTGCTGATCCTGAGGAGGTACTCAAGGAGCCTGAGGATGCTGAGGTGAATGAGGCTGAGGTAGCCAAGGAGTTTCAAGTGGGCGATGAAGGATATATAGACTAGGCTGGAGCCCACTTTTTTAGAACTTTGTGGTTGTTTTTATGATAGTTTGTGGTTTTTATCAATTCCAAGCTTGTGAGTAATGACATCCTTGGAGATGCCTGTCATATCCTCATGTTTTCATGCGAATGTCGACATCCTGCATTTTAAAAATGAAATTAAAGATTGTTCAATATCATTAGGAATGTTCTTACCGATCTGCACAGTGATATCCTTATTATTCTCATCCAGGCAGACTGCTTTGACATCCTGGTCAGGATATGCTTTGTTATCCTGAGGATAACGCTGTGCATCCTACTTTAATTGCTATGCTTGTTTGGACTGGGATGAAGCCTTCATTGATGTTGTGTAGCAATCTTTTGCTTCTGCTAGTCACTATTGACTTTAACAACTCCCCATGGAGTTGGTAGCTTTACACATTGGTGATATGTTGATGGCACTGCTTTCATGTCGTGTATCCAAGGTCTACCTAGGATGACATTGTAACAGGATAAAGAGTCTATTACACAAAACATTTGAATAGAATTTACCCCCTCGATATATACGGGCAGTTTGATAACACCAATTGTGATCTTGGTTTCCCCACTGAAACCAACCAAGATAGATGATCTAGCAACTATCTCAGTTTCTAGGATGTTCATCCTTTTGAGGACCTCTAGTTGTATTATGTTGACTGAACTCCCTCCATCTATCAATATCATGCAAATTAAATGGTTAGCAATATATAATGTAATCACTAAACCATCATGGTGAGGATCTAGGACATTTTCCTGATCATCTTCTTCGAAGCTGGTCACATTTGCATTTGTCAGGATGGTGGTCTTTGTAGATCTTTCCCCTTTTTCGGATTTAGTTTCCCTTGCATGCCTTTTTGCTGCTGAGTAGGATGTCCCACATATATCTGAACTACTTGAAATAAAATTGATGATACCAGCATCCTTAGGTGGAGATACTGCTCTTTCTGGGATGCTAGTGCTATCCTAAACCTTAGGCCTCTTTTTGCCCATGAGATCCTTAAGATGGCCCTTACTTAGAAGATATGCTATTTCCTTTCTCAAGGCAATGCAATTCTCAGTAATGTGGCCAAAATCTTCATGGAAAGCACACCATTTGGACTTGTCTTTCCATCCTGTTTTGTTCTCTTTCCTTGGCTATCTTGCTTTTTCTCCAAGATCCTTCATAGCATACATGAGACCTGTTACATCCACAGAAAAACAATAATCTGAAAGTTTAGGACAATCATCCTCATAGGCATCCTCAACCACATTGACCTTCTTGTTATCATTCTTAGCATATGGTCAATGCTTATAAGGTTCATATGTGGGAGTGGATTTTCGATTAGGATTGTTGTATCTTGAGGATACTTCTATCCTCTCCTGTATCTTATTGTCATCTTCAAGACGGATGAATCTTAAAGCTCTATTTCGAACTTCATCAAGATTCCTACAAGGATTCATCACCAATTCTTGATAGAAAGGTGAAAACTTTTGTAGTCCCATCTTGAAGGCTTGCACTACTGTTGTGACATCTAAGTTAGGGATGTCAAGTGCTTCATTCCCAAACCTTGTAATAAACTCCCTTAAAGATTCTCCCTGTGGCTGTGTCACCCTGTACAAATCACTTGTCAAACGTTCAAACATTCAACTACAAGAAAATTGGTTGTTAAACATGTTAATTAAATGAGCAAAAGAAGTAATAGAATAGGGAGGAACACTTAGCAGCCATTTTAAGGCTGGACCAGTGAGGGTGGAACCAAAACCTTTGCATAAGCATGCTTCCTTAAGATAGGCTGTAATGGGATGTATTTCCATCCTTTCCCTGTATTGTGCTACATGCTCTTCAGGATCCGAGGATCCATCATAAAGCTTCATGCTTAGAGTCTGGAATCTCTTCGGAATTTCTGCATCACATATTGGAGGTGCAAAACGAGACACCCTGTGACATGCTAAGGATACTTCAGGGATGGGTTGTACTATCCCTGGTACACTAGATACCATATCCTTAATCTTTTGAAGTTCTTTTGACAATTGTGAGCTTATACCTGTATCCTACAAAGAACCAATATCGTTAGTAGCAAAAGTACTTGAACTTAAATTGTTACCGTTGTTATATCCTCGAGATGGTTCAGTGGCGTATCCTCAAGATGGCTCAGTAGCATATCTTGGATCTCTAGTTGTCGCCATCCTGGGCACTGTAGTAGTCTCAGGAGCAGAGAATCCAGTGTTCATAGTAATGAAATCTCCTTAATGAATGCCCCCAGAGATACTGGAATTGAAATCCAAAACTCTGGGCTGTAGTAGTGTTCCTACATCTTCAACCGGTCTCTTTGAGGATGTTTTGAGAGATTGTATGTCTTTTATCAGCATCTGGTTGGTATCCTGTTGTTGCTTCATTTGATCCTTTACCATTGCAAACATGGAAAGGAGCTCATCATTTGACACAAAAACAGGAGGAGTGGATCCAGATGTTCCCATCCCAGATCTAGCAGTACTTGGAGGAGCATTTCTGGTAACTTGTCCAGAACTTTTAGGATGTGCAGGGGGAGGTGATAATGTCACATTTTTGGCAGAAGTTGTGGATAGCATGGAAGAAGGCACAGATTTTGGGTTTGAGGCCATAGTTGTCAAGAATTTTGAAATGAGTTGATTGAGAATGAATTTTAACAAAGTTTTTGTTAAAAATAACACCACTTGCCCCACGGTGGTCGCCAAATTGTTTTGGTCAAAAATTACTTGTTAAAAATAATCTTGTTTTCCAAATTAGTAAAAGTAAGGTAGAGTGCTAAAACTGTGTAATATGAAACTTAGTGATATTTTCAAGATGGCAGTTTAAGATAACAAAGAAATAACAACTATGTTCAGGATAGCAAAGGAATAGTTCAGGATGGACAGTTATATCCTGAGGATGTAACTTTCTGACAGGATGATGAAACAAGCAAAGATAAGTGAATGCAAATGTAATGTAACCAAAGAACGACATTTTATGTACGAGGAAAGCCCTTGATCACTTGATGATCGTCGGCACAAAACTTCGGGAGGAGTCTAAGCCCCTGCCTTGTTTGTTAATATTAATAAGAAAAATGTTTTACAACTTTGGAAGAGTGATGAACAAACTAAGTTTACAATGTAGTGTTGTGTGTGTGTGTGTGAGTAGAGAGTATCAAGTGTTCTATCACGAGTAAGCTAGTATCAAGTGAGTAAGAAGTAGGTAAGTGTCCTATTTTGTTCATCAATCCCCTATTTATAATTACAAATGAAATAAATAAGAGATCCCATGATATCCGCTGCTTAGTTATGTTCCTTGACTATTTCAGGTCGTCTTTGAAGAGAGCTTAACCAATATAGACGTTGGTTAACCGTTTCCTTATTTTTTGCCTTGCATTCAACATTGGACAGTTACATATTTGACCTATTCTTTAGCAATGGTCTTGCTCTACACGTATAGCTCTTCCATGTTCAGCTCTCTTGCTTTGACTAAGATAATATAGCCTTTAGGGAAGAGTCACAAGCCTTAATATTGATTAAGTGTACCTGCAATAATATCACAACAAGATAATTCGTTAGTCTATCCTCAGGATGCATATAAGGTAAAACGCAGTTACATCCTGAACCCTGCTTAGTCCTTCAGTATCCTGAGGATGTCACACAAAATATATGAAGTAAAATCATCTTGAGGATTTCACCACCAACAAACATATACATAACTTCATAGACTTAATACACCATAGTACACAAGTGTATACAAACATATACCTAAACTACTGGACTTAACACACTACAGTACATTAATGTATAGTTACATATACCTAGATTCATAGACTTTGATTATACACAGAACACTAGTGTATACTAACACATACCTAAACTGCTGGACTTAACACACCAAAATACACCAGTGTATACTAACATATACATTTAGATCTACCATGTTTTTGTTTATCCACATATTAATAGTAGTTTACAATTACAATAACTTCATCTCACAACAGCTATATAGCTATATAACAATTTTGCATACTATACACTTGTGTATATGCATTTGGCGTGTTTATCCTCCTTAAGGTTCGGTCTCTTATCCTCTTTATGTAATATACACCAATGTATATAATATACACTGGTGTATAGGCATTTGATGATAATAAAGCGTCTCCTTTTTTTGACGTGATAATCTTCTCTAGGGAGATAACATTCAAAGCTTTAGTAATCATATTTTGGAACAAAGTGCACAATTGATCAAACCTAACATAGGACAATCATTACAAATACATTTCCAATTGATTGTACATATCCGTATAACAATAAAAAACTAAAAAACTGTAATATCTGAGGAATTGAAGATTAACAATAAGTAATAAGGATTTATTAGTTTTACATGACTGTATACGAATTCATCATCTTACTTACTGTTAGTCGAATGATGATTTGAAGATTTGATGATTCGAAGTTTTGATAAATTGATAATATACGGTTACAATTAAGGGGTGTAACCTACGTATTTTGTGGTAGAATAAAAGTCCTTAATACCCCTAGATTAAAATAAACAATTAATTAATCTTCTAATTATTTACAATCATGTCATTACAAATCAATGGATATAAAGTGGTTCTTATGTTTCCTACTTACCCTATGGTTCCTTTTTGAACCATACCCTATATATATATATATATATATATATATATATATATATATATATATATATATATATATATAGGGTGCGGTTCAAATAGGAACCACTCATTGTTTAAGAACCATGAGAACCACTTTTAACCATTGATTTAAAGTGGCAAGATTGTAATTAAATACAACTTCATTTAATTAATTAATTAGATTAAGAGTAATTTTGTATTTTTCACCACCCACCAAAATGGGAAGTTAATTAACTAATTAATTAATTAGGATCTTTAATCAATTATATATTAAACGTTTTTTTATTTTGTTTTTTAAATTTGTTTTCTAATTACAGTTAGTTTTTTAATTCTTTTTTAAATATTATGTATTCACATTGTTAATAAGCACACATGTATATCAGTTTATTTTTTTGTTTTTTCATTCAATATCATCATCAACACAGATACACATTGGTGTATATCAGTTTCTTTTTTTGTTCATTCATCATCATCATCGACGCATATATACAATGGTGTACATCAGTTACTTTTTTGTTTTTTTCATTTATCATCATCATCGTAGACATAGATATACATTGGTGTATATCACTTTCTTTTTTCCTTTCATTTCATCATCATCAACACATATATACATTGGTGTATATTCATTTTTTTCCAGTTTACATGACTATAATTTGGACACACATATACATCGGTGTATATCTTTGACGAACTGTTAGTTAAATACATCATAGTACACCATAATAGATGTTGAGGCTTCTTCCTTTTTGTATATGAACGAAATATACATTGGTGTATATCTAGGCGAGAACCTATATGAAATTGAATACACCTATATCTTTGTCGAAATGTAAGTTAAATACATCAGTGTACACCATAATAGACGTTGAGGTTTCTTCCTTTTTGTATATGAACGAAATATACATTGGTGTATATCTAAGCTGGAATCTATATGAAACTGAATATATATATGTTCAAACAAACCCTTTGCCCTTTGACACGGATGTTTAATCAGTCAATAATAACATAATATAACAAATTACTGAGATGACTGTACAACATTGTATATATGTATATAATGCGTTCCCGACACAGTTAACCATTATACATATGTGTATAATATGTTTCTGAAATGGATTTTTAACAATGTACATATGTGTACACTAATAAAAAAAACGAGTAAACCAACTTCAAACACCATTCTCATCTTCTACTTTTACTACCAATCTCCATCACTTACCTGCTACCATGACCGTGCCAACCAAAACGGAAACAACCATAACCGGCCACCACCTTCATCGGACCACAATGGCCACCACCTGTACCATCGCTGCCTTTTGTCAAAATCACCTTAGCCGCCTCCCTTTCGCCTCTCGGAACACCATCACCTAACCACGGCCCGTCACCTTTCATCATCTTTGTTCGCCGCTGTTCACCATCACTACTACACTCATGGTTCCACATTCTCAACCGAAACCTAACTTTAGCTTTCCGCCATAGAAAATGAACAAAAAGACGAAAGGATAAGCGTAGATGACGTTTAGAAGTTACCTTGTGATGAGGCAAAAAGCGCATACCGGAACCTCCATGAACCACCGCTTGTGTCGTTGTCCGGTCTCCCTCCAAACTCTCTTTGTTTATGATCTCGTGTCTTGTTTCCAGACCTGAATCAAAGCTTCGTTGGATGCATTCCTAATCAATCTATTCGTTTACAGGTATTTCGTAATCATACACATTTGATTATGGTTTTGGATTTGGGTTTTTCTACTAATATTGTTGAACTTAATTTCATCACTTTGTTTGTAGGTAGTTTGACACCGTGACACCCGACAAATTCATAATAATTTTGTATTAACATTTACTACTTACCTTGGGTTACTTTTATATATTTATTTTAATTCAGATAAATTAAGTTGGTTAAATATATACGAAACAATATGAACACACACACGAGTCTTGAACCCCGAAAATTGGTAAAATAACAAAACAAATAATTGTAGAACAACTTGTTAGATATTATTTGCAATTATGTGCATACGTGAAATTATTTGTACTTAGTTGAAATTAATTAATTGTGATTGGGTGAATATGCGACTAGATCCCTAACAGGCACTAGACGAACTGACATCGTAGATAAGTTATAAAATATTTGGTTTAAATATTTTATAGATTTATTATTATGTAAATATAAATCATTCCGCGGATTTATTTAGAACTAAGGCAAATGAAATTGTTACATGCCATGGGAGACTGGGTCCGTAATCAACTCTAGTAGGAACGGTGTTGTAAACTAATTATAAAATATTTGGTTTAAATATTTGATAGATTTATTATATTATAAATATAAACCATTACGTGAAACTAACTTGCTACGTGATATACACGATGGGGTCCGTAACCAACACTAGCTAGATTAGAAATTGTAAACACTCATAAAGTATTTGGTTGAATATTTTATTGTATTAATTATATCGATTATTATTCTTATAAATATAAATAACATTTATTAAATAATTGAAAAAAAGTTATGTGTAAGACTTGGCATGCGACCAAGCCTAACAAAGTCAACATCCAAAAAAAATATATATTATTATAAATTAATAATGATTTGTAAACAAGTAACATGTAATTATAATGGGTTTTGATGAGGAATTTCATATGTAAAATCATAGGGTGCATGTTGTAGCCAAAACCTTGATTTTGTGTTAACCCTAGATCTTAGAACCTTGATGTTGGAACTTGTATGATGTATTATTATGATCATTTAAAACGGATAACATGCATTAGATGATGATTTGACGTGATTTGAATTATTGTTCTTAACCTACCTCCCCCCCCCCCAAAAAAAAAAAAAAAAAACTTTATTGATTTTTAGATTTTGATATCTAAGCATGTTATGGAATATGTAATGTTATGAGATGATTGTTGATGACTATCTAAGGTTGTTGGTACCTTGTTTCGGTAAAGATTAAACTCGATTCATGTACTTACTAAAAAATGGAAACTTTTTACATGTTACATGTTCTTGGTGTTCATAACTTACTAAGTTTAGAAAGCTTACATGAGATACAAGTTGTAGGATGCATGGAATGTGTTTTATGACTTGATGAAATTCATGACATGATAGTACTAGGATGTATGCGCAAAATTGTACTTGCAAGCATATGTGATATGTGACATATTACGTGACAACTAACATGATAGATGCTAGGAATTGTATGAGCTTTGTATGTAATGTAATTCTAGGTCTATTTGGATTAATCAAACATGAAACTTTGACGGGTGACCAACGAGTTGGCGGGTCAAACTGGGTCAAGCATAGTCAAACAAAGTCAAACACTTTTGTAAAACACAAACTGAGTCATTGATAGGATTCAATGGGTTAGCTGGACAAACACAAACATGGGAAAAACAATTATAAATTGTATATTGATAGGATCCGGTAGATGGAAATCTATCTTATACGCTTGGTTTTATTTTAGCACGCAAAGCTAATGAGAGTTTCACGGCCCCTTTTATTGTTTTCCTGTTGGGGGGGAAACATGCTACACAAACACACGAACATTGTAGATCACCTGTACTATTATATCACTTGTTTACTATAGCGTAACTCTCATTCTTAAGTCCTTACATTGTAAACCATAGTATGTGTAACATATCGAGGAGATGTGAATAGATATTTTGGGTCTGACAAGCCCCACCTGTGTCAACTGGAGGTTGAGCAGGTGCATATTGTCCTAAACATTCGTCACCGTTGAATGAGCGGTGGCGGGAGGCAAACAACTACCAACAGTCAGCAATGGTTTATGTACGCTTAGTAACTTGTTAATGTCTAGCTAGCATTTGATATAATTAGTAAACGGATATTAGACTATACAGACAAATGGATTTACTTACATTAAAACCCGTGAGCTCACCAACTTAATTGTTGAGATATTTTAGCATGTTTTCTCAGGTATCTAAGATAGCAGCATCTAGGATGCACATGGAGTCACACTTGCATGCATACAAACACCATCAACTGGTTTTCAAATATTTCAATTGTTATATTGGTTAGATGTTTTATATTTTGCTTCCGCTAAACTTTTAAAACTCAAACTGTCTTGTTTATTCACGTATGATTTTGAAAGCATATAGAGGTCATTCATTCGACCGTTGACTGGATCCTGGTATGTCACGCGCCTCGCGGTAAAACTCCGCAGTGGGAATTTGAGGGTGTGAGAGATTGGTATCAGAGCCAATGGTTATAGTGAACTAGGACTGCATTATGAGTCTAGTCTATAACTGCCACACACACAATAGATTAAACACTATAGTTACTCAGGAGTCGGGTACTGATACTTACATAACTGTCAAACACTGTTACAAGCAACTCAAACAATGATACTCTTACATGTATTAATTTCAAGAATTGATATGCAGCACAACAATCTCAACAAAACACTTCAACAACAAAATGATCAAACACAAAACTAACCTTGCACGGAATAAGTCAACATCATCTCCATCATCCTTATCCTCTTCTCAGGAATTTGTTGTTCCAACCCCTGTGCCAGGACCATCTGTTACTCCTACTACTTTTAGTTCGAAGAGGCGTCGTATTGAGCCTTCTAGCCCTTCCGCTGGGAGTTTAGAACCTGTTGCGATTCGTAGTCGTGGCGATGCCCATGATTGGTAGTGGTATCCCGCCACTATCCAGGAAGCTATTCGTTTAGCTTACCAACTTACTGATCAAGTTGTAGCCTAAGGCAATCTACCCCATTGGGGCGCTAGTGCCAAGGGTAATGACAACAAAAGAAAGTGGGATAACAACAATAATTCTTGCAAGAACACCAACTCATATCAACCTCAGCAGTAGCGAAAATTTGAAACCTCTAACTCTTTTTCCAACGCCAATCTATCGGGTTAAAAACAAGGTACCTATGTTGGTAAGTACCCAAAGTGCAACAAGTGTGGTTTTCATCATAACGGCTCGTGTGATAAATTCATCTGCCAACGTTATGGCAAGGCCGGTCATGCTACAAAGGGCTGTCGGGGTGAGCTCTGACCTAAACAATCCCAGCCATCTGAGCAGTAGTTAGCTAAGGGCTGTTATCATTGCAGAAAGGAAGGACATTTCAGGAGAAACTGTCCTAAATTGAAGCAAAATGACAATAATCAGAACAACAAGAACAAGAACGACAACAACAACAATCAGAACAACAACAATGGTAACGACAGCAATGCACGTGCCTTTGTGAGCGGCTCTTGTGAGGCCAGGTAGGACCCGAGTGTTGTTACCGGTACGTTTCCCTTAAATAATCTCTTTGCTTTGGTATTATTTGATTCGGGTGCCGACAAAAGTTCCATTTCCCTTGAGTTTAGTCAATTGTTAGATGCCACCTCTGAAGCACTAGAAACCGTATAAATTGTAGATATAGCAAACGGTAAATTGATTAAAGCTACTCATGTTTTTAAAGGTTGTAAACTCGAATTAGCGGGACATTCACTAGACATAGATCTTATGCCAGTTACCCTGGGTAGTTTTGATGTCATAGTGGGTATGGATTGGTTGTCCCAGTATCACGCTGAAATAATCTGTTTTAATAAGATTGTTCGTATTCCCCTTCCCTGTGGCGAGATCTTAGCTGTTCAAGGTGAGAAGCATAGAACGCCTTTGAATATCATCTCTTGCATGAAAGCCCACAAGTTTATGCGAAAAGGCTATACCACCATTTTGGCACTCGTTACTTCCACCCCTGCAGAGGAGAAGAAAACTGAAGATATTCCTATTGTTTAGGATTTCCCTGAGGTGTTCCCGAATGACTTACCTGGCTTACCCCCATAACGGCAAGTGAAGTTTCGTATTGACCTTGCACCTGGTGCAGCTCCTATTGCTAGAGCTCCATATCGTGTTGGACCTTCAGAGATGCAATAACTCTCCAACCAACTGCAAGAACTTCTAAAGAAGGGTTTTATACGACCTAGCTCATCCCCGTGGGGAGCTCCTGTCCTTCTTGTCAAGAAGAAAGATGGAACACTTCGTATGTGTATCGACTACCGGGAACTCAACAAGGTGACGATCAAGAATCATTACCCCTACCTCGAATTGATGATCTGTTCGACCAACTCCAAGGGTCAACTTTTAACTCGAAAATCGATCTGAGATCTGGTTATCACCAGCTCGTTATGGCCATTTTGAATTTTTGGTCATGCCTTTCGGTTTAACCAATGCTCCTGCGGTATTCACGGACTTGATGAACCGTGTATGTAAACCCTACCTTGATAAATTTGTTATTGTTTTCATCAATGACATTATGATCTATTCTAAGAGCAAGGATGACCATGAGGAACACTTGCGTCTAGTCTTGGAACTCCTGAAGCAAGAGCAGTTATATGCTAAATTCTCTAAGTGTGATTTCTAGTTGCGAGAAGTCCAATTCCTCGGGCATGTAGTCAATGAAAAGAGGATACATGTCGATCCAGCCAAGATTGAGGCTATCAAAGACTGGGAAGCACCTAAAACTCCGACTGAGGTGCCACAATTCCTGGGTCTAGCCGGCTATTATCGTCGTTTCATTGAGGGATTTTCCAAAATCACTCAACCTCTTACTGCTCTAACCCATAAGGACAAGAATTTTAATTGGGGTGACACTCAAGAATCCGCATTCCAGTTATTGAAACAAAAGCTTTGCACTACACCTATCATGTCCTTGCCTGAAGGTTCGGATAACTTTGTTGTTTACTGTGATGCATCCATTCAACATCTTGATTGTGTTCTGATGCAACGCGAGAAGGTCATTGCGTATGCATCTCGCCAGTTGAAAATCAATGAAAAGAACTACACCACCCATGATCTTGAATTAGGAGTTGTGGTGTTTGCTCTTAAGATTTGGAGACATTACTTGTACGGTACCAAATGCACCATCGACGCCGATCACAAGAGTCTCCAACATATCTTTGATCAGAAGGACTTGAAGATGCGACAGCGTCGAGGGGTCGAGCCCCTTAATGATTATAATTATGTGATCAAGTACCATCCTGGTAAGGCAAACGTTGTGGCCGATGCTATAAAAAGGAAGGAATCTTCTAAACCTCGTCGAGTTCGAGCTCTTCAACCCACCATTCATACTGGTCTACCTGATCGGATTCGTATTGCTCTGCAAGAAGCCTTAATGGATGAGAACATTAAAGCTGAGACCATGCACGGTGCTGACAAACACCTTTAACTTAAATCCAACGGAATTCGTTATTTCATGGAACGGATTTGGGTTCCACACTTTGGTAATCTCAGAGAGCTTGTGATGGACGACGCACACAAGTCTCAATACTATGTTCACCCTGGTTCTGGCAAGATGTACCATGATCTTAAGGTACACTACTGGTGGCCTAATATGAAAGCTGAAATAGCCACCTATGCCAGCAAATGTTTGACTTGTGCTAAGGTCAAAGTTGAATAACAGAAGCCCTCTAGTATGCTCCAACAACCCGAACTCCCAATGTGGAAATGGGAGCAAATCTCGATGGACTTCATTACCAAACTACCCCGAGCACCTAGTGGTTGTGATATGATTTGGGTTATTGTAGACCGTCTGAACAAATCCGCACACTTCCTAGCAATAAAAGAAACTGATAAGTTGGAGAAGTTAGCTCGTCTATACATTAAGGAAGTTGTCTCTCTGCACGGTGTGCCTATCTACATCATTTCTAATCGTGATACTCGTTTCACATCTCGCTTCTGGCAAACCTTACACAAGTCTTTGGGTACTTGGTTGGATATGAGTACTGCTTACCACCCGCAAAGTGTTGGCCAAAGCAAGCGAACAACCCAAACTCTTGAAGACATGCTCTGGTTGGGAGAATCACTTACCACTAATTGAATTCTCCTATAACAACAATTACTAGACCAGCATAAAGGCAGCTCCGTTTGAAGCACTATACGGACGGAAAAACCGATCCCCTATCTATTGGGCTAAGGTGGGTGAAAGTCAACTAACTGGCTCAGAACTTGTGCACGAAACCACGAATAAGATCGTGCAATTTGTCAGCGTATGGCAGCAGCTCGTGATCGCCATAAAAGCTACGCAGACAAACGTCACAAACCGTTGGTGTTTCTGGTTGGCGACAGAGTTCTCTTAACGGTCTCACCTTGGAAAGGTGTTATTCATTTCAAGGGACTGAAAGACGTGGAAAGTTCAACCCCAGATATGTTGGACCTTTCTAGATCGTGGAATGGATTTGTCCAGTAGCCTATCGACTCAACCTCCCAAAGGAACTAAAAGGTGTTCACAACGTCTTTCATGTCTCAAATCTAAAGAAGTGTCTGTCTGATGAACCAGTGAAATCTTGGATAATTATATTCGAAGCCTTAGGCGGAGTAAGATCCGTATTGTCAAAGTTCGTTGGAACTCAACACGTGGACCAGAGTTCACATGGTAGCGAGAGGATCAAATGAGACTTAAGTACCCACACCTATTCCCAGCGGTAAAGCCAGACGCTGCTAAAGTAGATTCAATTTCGGGATGAACTTCCCTTCAACAAGGGGATGATGTGGTAACTGGATTTTTTTTTCACTTTCTTAGCGACGTTGAGCAATTTTCGGGACGAAAATTCTTTCAACAAAGGGATGATGTGACACCCGACAAATTCAGGTTAACTTTTTATTAACATTTACTACTTACCTTTGGTTACTTTTATATATTTAATTTAATTAGGATGAATTAAGTTGGTTAAATGTATACGAAACAATATGAACACACACACGAGTCTTGAACCCCAAACATTGGTGGAATAAAAAAACAAATAATTGTGGAACAACTTGTTTGATATTATTTGCAAGTATGTGCATACGTGAAATTATTTGTACTTAGTTGAAATTAATTAATTGTGATTGGGTAAATATGCGACTGGATCCCTAACGGGCACAAGATGAACTGAGCATCGTAGATAAGTTATAAAATGTTTGGGTTAAATATTTTATAGATTTATTATTATATCAATATAAATCGTTCTGCAGATTTATTTAGAACTAAGCCAAATGAAATTGTTACGCGCTATGCGAGACCGGGTCCGTAATCAACTCTAGTAGGAACGGTGTCGTAAACTAATTATAAAATATTTGGTTTAAATATTTTATAGATTTATTATATTATAAATATAAACCATTACGTCAAATTAACTTGCTACGTGATATACACGACGGGGTCCGTAACCAACACTAGCTAAATTAGAAATTGTAAACACTCATAAAGTATTTGGTTGAATATTTTATTGTATTAATTATATCGATTATTATTCTTATAAATAACATTTATTAAATAATTGAAAAAAAGTTATGTGTAAGACTTGGCATGCGACCAAGCCTAACAAAGTCAACATCCAAAAAAAATATATATTATTATAAATTAATAATGATTTGTAAACAAGTAACATGTAATTATAATGGCTTTTGATGAGGAATTTCATATGTAAAATCATAGGGTGCATGTTATAGCCAAAACCTTGATTTTGTGTTAACCCTAGATCTTAGAACCTTGATGTTGGAACTTGTATGATGTATTATTATGATCATGTTATGATCATTTAAAACGGATAACATGCATTAGATGATGATTTGACGTGATTTAAATTATTGTTCTTAACCTACCTCCCCCCCCCCCCCCCAAAAAAAAAAAAAAAAAAAAAAAAAAGCCTTTATTGATTTTTAGATTTTGATATCTAAGCATGTTATGGAATATGTAATGTTATGAGATGATTGCTGATGACTATCTAAGGTTGTTGGTACCTTGTTTTGGTAAAGATTAAACTCGATTCATGTACTTACTAGAAAATGGAAACTTTTTACATGTTACATGTTTTTGGTGTTCATAACTTACTAAGTTTAGAAAGCTTACATGAGATACAAGTTTTAGGATGCATGGAATGTGTTATATGACTTGATGTGATATGTGACATATTACGTGACAACTAACATGGTAGATGCTAGGAATTGCATGAGCTATGCATGTAATGTAATTCTAGGTCTATCTGGATTAATCAAACATGAAACATTGACGGGTCACGAACGAGTCGGTGGGTCAAACTGGGTCAAGCATAGTCAAACAAAGTCAAAAACTTTTGTAAAACACAAACTGAGTCATTGATAGGATTCAATGGGTTAGCTGGACAAACACAAACATGGGACAAACACTTATGAATTGTATATTGATAGGTTCCGGTAGTTGGAAATCTATCTTATACGCTTGGTTTTATTTTAGCATGCAAAGCTAAGGTGAGTTTCACGGCCTCTTTTACTGTTTTCCTGTTAGGGGGAAACATGCTACACAAACACACGAACATTGTAGATCACATGTACTATTATATCACTTGTTTACAATAGCGTAACTCTCATTCTTAAGTCCTTACATTGTAAACCATAGTATGTGTAACATAGTGGGGAGATGTGAATAGATCTATTGGGTCTGACAAGCCCCACCTATGTCAACCGGAGGTTGAGCAGGTGCATATTGTCCTAAACATTCGTCACCGTTGAATGAGCGGTGGCGGGAGGCAAACAACTACCAACAGGCAGCAATGGTTTATGTACACTTAGTAACTTGTTAATGTCTAGCTAGCATTGGATATAATTAGTAAACGGATGTGAGTCTATACAGACAAATGGATTTACTTACATTAAAACCTATGAAATCGCCAACTTAATTGTTGACATATTTTAGCATGTTTTCTCAGGTATCTAAGATAGCAACAGCTAGGATGCACGTGGAGTCACACTTGCATGCATACAAACACCATCAACTAGTTTTCAAATATTTCAATTGTTATATTGGTTTTGGTAAATTTGCGATTGTATTGCGAGATTTTTTATATTTTGCTTCCGCTAAACTTTTAAAACTCAATCTGTCTTGTTTATTCACGTATGATTTTGAAATCATATAGAGGTCGTTCATTCAATCGTTGACTGGATCCTGGTATGTCACGCACCTCGCAGTAAAACTCCACAGTGGAAATTTGAGGGTGTGACAGACACGTTCGATTCTAACCTTCAAATAGTGTTCATAATATAGATTCTAATTCGAATTCTAGGTTGTATTGAGTTCGTAATCAGTTATTGATTTTTTTTACCATGATTTTAGTTCCTTTTTGAGTTCTTAATTTGCCCTAATTAGTTCTTATTTGGTGAATTGCAATTATGGTTGAACCTAAGTTTTATGTGATTAATCATGATTCGAATTGTAAAAAGATTTTTCAATTCTGAGCAAAAAAATATATATATTATGTTTTATGTTGAAGTGAACCATTAATAGGAGTAGTATGTTTTATGTTGCAGTGAACCATTAATAGTAGTAGTGTTCATCAGAAAGGTGCGACTCTAGATCTTTGTTGGTTGATAAAATATCACTGTTCAATTTTCTGAATTGTATGTTTTTTTGATATCTTACCGTTATCTTTACATAAGTTTAAGTTAACTACACATGTATTTTTATGATGTGTTGTTTTGTAATATCGTTTTCTCTTTTAATTTACAGTTGTGTAGATTCTTAAGTCTATTTTTATAGAGAAAAACTATTTGCATTGTTTGATCTACACGTGTGTGGCTGATTAAGGTGTGAACCAGTAATGCTTGCTTCTTTTGTTCAAGAAATCAAGACTGTTAGAAAAAGAGTTTTTTAAGAGTTCCTAAATGACCTAAGTTCTCAAAAAAGGGAGGTGTCTTTGAAAGATTAATCACATATTCAAATCTAGATAATGCATCTATTTTTTTTCTCTGCAAGGTATTAGAAACAGAGGTTATGGTACAACTTATTGTTTAATTGGTCCGGAAGAGGAAGCTAAGGCAAAAAACAAGAAGAAGAA
Source organism: Ambrosia trifida (assembly GCA_028751855.1). NCBI lineage: Eukaryota > Viridiplantae > Streptophyta > Magnoliopsida > Asterales > Asteraceae > Ambrosia > Ambrosia trifida. The sequence goes on along the minus strand of CM054122.1, from coordinate 212,915,883 downwards.
TAATAGCAAGTGTGAATTTTGTTACAAACGTGGCTCGCATGATTCTCATAAATGTGCTAAAAAAGTCCATCCTTATGAAGGTAGTCATGGTGAAGAAGAGAGACATTGTGATGAAGATAGTGATGAGGAATGAAGTTTATTTATTTAGTTCGTTATTATTAGTATGAATAAGGTATCATGTACTATGAATTTAAACACTTATGTAGTTGAATTTGAACATTTTTTATGTTGGATTTTATAGTTTTATATATTATAATTTTAATGTTCTGATATTGATATGTTTATGCTTCTTTTCTTAATCATTATCAAAATATATTTTTGTAAGTGTGTGTTTTACACATGTGTAAGTGTTCGTTTTACACAAGTGTAAGTGCCTGTCTTACACATGTGTAAATTATTCGTTGTCACCTATTTGAATCTGTTTTACACATTTGCATATGAATTACACATGTGTAAAGTGTTTGTTGTCGCTTATTTGTGTCTACTTTACATATGTTCAGTTGTATTACTCATATGTAATTTGTCCATTGTTACTTTCTTGTGTCTGTTTTACATAAGTGCAGCTGGAATACACATGTGTAAATTGATCTCTGACATATATTTGTGTCTATTTAAATGCATGCAACTAAATTACACATGTGTAAAGTGTTTAAGGTCACATATTTGTGTATGGTTTACATATGGTTAGCTTGTTTACACATGTGTAAACTGTTCATTGTCACATGTCTATACATGTTTTACCATAAAATGCTTGTAAAGCTGCATTTTCAAACGCTAATGTAAATGTGCACTATTCAAAGTCATCTCTTTTTACATTTGTAGCTGATTTACACATGTGTAAACTGTACACTGTCTTTTATTTCTGTTTTACATATCTTAAGTTGTATTACACATATTTAAGTGCTTGTGTTTACACATGTGTATGTGTCTATTTTACACGTGTGTAAATTGCTCATTGTCAATTATTTGTTTCTGGATTACATATTTGCACTGATCTACACATGTGTGATGAGTTTAATGTTTTAATCTCTATTTTTAGCTATGTTAAGTTGTATTACACATGTTTATTTTCTTCTTTACACGTGTGTAAATTGTTCAATGCCACTTATTTGTTTCTGGATTACACATTTGTAGCTGATTTACACATGTGTAAACTCTTGACTATTATTTATTTTTTTCCTATCTTAAGTTATATTGCACATGTTTAAGTTCCTGTGTTTACACATGTGTTACGGTCTGTTTTACACATGTGTGAATTTCTCACTATCACTTTTTTGATACCGAATTACACATTTGCAGCTGACATATGTGTAAACTTAATTAATTACAAAATATAGTATTTATGTATATATATCAAGGACTTATACCAAAATAAGATTAAAAATTTATCAAAGTATTCACTTTTCCAATAAGTCATGTATTCTTTGAGGTGCGATATCCATAATTATATAAAAATAAAAGTCATAATCCTTGAAACGGTATGCATGAAAACATAAAAACAAGTTGTAACTCAAAATATCAACTAGTCTTTGATTTCATGTTGTTCCCTCTCAAACTCCAATGCTTTCTTGATCTTATCTTCCCAGTGAATATTCACTTTTGAAATTACAATCTTTGCATCATTTTCTGGGCTTCTACAGTTGATCTCTCAAAGTTTTATTTGTCCTTTTCCAACCGGCAGTAGAATGCACCATTTTGTTGAAATGTTTCTGTTGAAAGTGACAAATTACAAAACCATTAAGTCATTTGTTTTCACTGATATTTTAAACAAATAAAAATGTATACTTACACATTGGTAATTAGCTCACTTACACATGTATACACTCCTCGCTTACCCTATTCTCTAAAAAACTTCTTGCTCTTATCCTTGCAATTCTCTAACTTTTACGACATCAAATATAGGGTTTTAATACAAGATATATATTAAGCTTACAAGATATATTTGGATGAATTCTAATATACACTTCGACATTTCATCAAACACATTTTCTACAGCTACTCAGACAAAAATAATCCAACACAAACAACCCAAGCGATAGTTAGGCTTTAAAACTTCCACTAAACACCTCATATGCAACTACTCAAACATGAGTAATTCAACAAAATCAAGGCAACAAATACTTATCAACACCTTATTTGAAACTACTCAAACAAAAGTAACAAAAAAAATCAACACAACACACACTTAGACATTTCATCAAGCACCTTATATGCAACTACTAAAACAAAGAAATCAGAAATCAATTGCAGATTACGATAGAACTAAATACAAACTTGAAAAACACTTGCACGGTTGAATTAGGGTTTAGAATCATCAATTAGGGTTAAAAATAAGCAATTGTAACAACAAATTGGAGTTTTTATACAGATTTTCTATGTTGTTATTACCTCATGGATTAACAATTTCTTCACAGGAACGTTATGGATTATCTCTGCTACTTCTTGTTGCAAATATGCATCACGAAAAGGCATATGAATGGAGTTGTGTGTCGTATTAGGGTTTGAAAGTTGTTGTGTTTTTGGAGCTCTTGTGAGGAAGATGATGATAATAAGAAGATTAGAAGATATATGGCCTTTTGGATTTGTATTTTTACAATAATGCCATTTTCCATCTTATTTTATGGTTCCTCCCTATTTAATTTTCCATTTAATCATAACCCTTAATTAATCATGATCTAGGGATGAAAATGGTTCTTAGTGTTCTCAGAAAATTTCATGTTCTCAAGATAACCCTCCCATATATATATATATATATATATATATATATATATATATATAAAGAGCTAGCAAGAAGCTAGGAAACGACACCCCAAAACACCACAAGAGCCACACCACTATAACATACAACCAATATCAAAATTAACCCAACTTTCCCACACAGGGGAAGGAACATTGGCTCTCTTACACACCCACAAGAAAGCATCCTCTTTGATATACTCCATATATAGTTTTCCGGATCGGAATGAACTCCTTGTAAAAAATCTTCACATTCCTAGCACTCTAGAGCTGATTAGCAGCAATCATAACAACCGTATACACGACTTTTTTCCACTTCTTGGACTTCGGGATATTCATCCACTACTAAAAGATATACCTGTCTTGACATGCGAACAATGACACACACCCATTTCATGATATTCAAAAGTGTGTCATTAAAAAATGTCATAGTTTGTGAAATATGATAAATTGATGACACACATATTTGTGTGGCATTAATTTAGTGTCATTGAATAAAAACACGACACTATCATAATATGAGTGTCATGTTTTTATGCCATAATATAATTTTTCAAAAGACTATCTTCCCTCCTATTAGATAATTCATCTCCCGTGTATAGGTAGAACCTACCGCTCATTGCTCATTATTCATTCTCTAAAACCCTAAACTCTCCTCTCCTCAAATCACTCTCAAACTCCTTTACCATGGCCGACCACCACCCATTCCCAAAGCCTGCTCACAAATGACACATAACCACTACACTATTACCATCAAGAACCACTACACCCCCAAAACCTTTTTATCCTTTCAAATCGCTGGAACCACCTACTTGAACATCATGTGAGAGAAACCATTCAGACTTGAACATCTCACAGGTAATTAATTCTCTTCATTTGACATAATTTTATTCACAACTATAACGCTTATTGTCAATCTTCTTATATAAACGTAATAATTTCATTAATCAATTTCTATTCAATTACAGTTTTCAAGTTAGGATTTGTTGGTACAGTGGATCTTTGACCAGACAAATAGTTTTCTAGGGTTTGGCGGTTCTTGATTTTTTTGTGGATTGTGTTATTGGGTTGAAAAAATGAGAGGAAATGCATATGGAGAATTGTTATTTGTTGGTTAGGTTTGTGAAATTTGAAAAGAAAGTGTGTTGAGTATTTTGTTATGTGTTTGTGTTTTTTTGGGTTGGGTGTTATTGGGTTCAATTTTGGTTTGTTTTGTTTTGGTGTGCTAGTAAAGTTTATTGTTCATTGCTTATGTTGGATTATGTTATGTTCTGCCGCCATGTGTACAACCGCCACCTATGAATATTGCCTGAGTGATCGAAAATCTACCACTGCAACACCATACGACCCATCATCGCCGCTCGAATAATTGTCGCTTGACTCCTCATCGCTCAAACCCTCACTACATTACTTGGCAAGTTTTTTTCTTTTCGATCAACCTTGCTTTAGTCACGCTTAGATTTTCAATTAAAATATTGCATTTGGTTGTAAATTTTGGGGCAAACGTGTTTTTTAGGTGGTATATAATGCCAGGAGGTTTTCAAATGGTTTTAAGTTTTTAAGAGATCTTCACGTGTATTGATCGGTGTCGAAGGACCGGTCAAAAATAAGAATTTTAGAAAAGACCAACTACCTTATTAGTTAGGGTAAGTCGGGTGTCGAACCACGAGGAGTATTGTGGAAAGTGTTATTTATTTATTTTATTTTTACAACTAAATTAAACTAGACGGAAATATAAAATTGATTGGTTGATTGTTTTGCAAATAATAAAAACGACTTAAAAGAAAATGATTTGTAAACAATATAAAAAATGGTGAGCTCTCCAGGATCCCGGTTAATTACTATTGTCAAGGTTAATATAGTTTGCCAATTGATATCACATAGACATGATATGTGGATTAATATGATTGATAAAGAAGGTTGATTAATGACTTTGTGACAGCCGATAACTAGACCGCGACTGTTGACTCGGTTGATTATCACCTAACAATATCTTAATGACTCGTAATATTGAAAGACACAACTTGAATGTATTCAATGACCCTCGATAATAAACCGCGTTGGTTGATGAAATCCAAACAAATTAATCATTCAATAAACGTTCAACATCAATATTAAAATAAACCACAACTGAAACTGAAAGTTTAAACATTCAAATCTCAATTCAATTGTTTGACAAACATAAAACCTTGTTCTAGTAACTAACCATTCACCCGGAGAGGATCACAGGTGATTAGCCGCTCATGGCTAGGGTAGAAACCTCCATTATTTTTCCTTGTCCTTGTGTCGCCTCTTCCCTCTTGAATATAATATGGCTGAAGAATATCAATCTCCTTGACAATAATATGGTCGCACTATATTCTGTCCTCCAAAATCCAAAAGCTGCGCCCCCTTTTCTATTGTGCCATCATGTGCGATAATATGCCTTCTCCTCTGCCCTATGCGTGACCCTAGCACCCCATTGGGCCTTAGGCCATTTTATCATATTTCTATTTTTTTCAAGTTTTTTATTATTATTATTATTATTTAGTAGTAGTGGCCCCCGACTCGGGTGTTCTTGGCTTATTCAAAGTTACTTTTCAACGCTCCAGCGTCTATGAACACCTATCCCTTTTCATGCTCGTTTTCAAGTGTACGCGACTTAATAATTTTCCTTCGGCTCACACATGCTACACAATTCCATCTTAAATCCATCTATTTTAGTCGCTTCATCTGCAATCATACAATGTAGCGTAGTTATCTTATTCATGGCATATAAACATTTAAATTAAACTAAAAGCACACAATTAAACGTCTTAAACACCATGATTGACCCCGTCCATCATGTATTTGTCACCTTCATTTTAATTTTGAAAAGATATATTATTATGTTCCTTTTGTTGTGAGTAAATTTGTCAAAATTTAGATTATTTTGGACGATTGCCCCCATTGATTCACATTGCTAATAAATCTTATGTTCTCTAACTGTTGTGATGCTTATGAACTTTATTTGGACTATATAGCCATATGTTACCTGTATACTGATATTGTACCGCAAAATATATCGGTACTGCTATGTAGTGTTTTACCTAAAACCGCAACATTTTAACCCCAAAAGTCTAGCATTGTAGCTCAATTCTGTGCATCATTTTAACCACAAAGAGTGTAGGAATATAACCCAAAGCATTACAGAATTTTGAGTCAAAACAGTGCAGAATAAAAACCCAAGTAGTGCAGAAATTTTGACCTAGTTATAACCTAAGTAGTGCAAAATTTTGAGTCAAAACAGTGCAGAATAAAATTCTAAATAGTGCAGAATTTTTGACCCATAAGAGTGCTGAGTTTTTGTTCTCATTGTTGAGAGTTCTGTGCAACTTTTGACCTTAGCCCCCATAGGTTCCAGATTGTTGGTGTATGAACAAAGACTCATTCACCTGAATTCTTATCATTAATGGATAAATAGTAAGATTATTAATAAAAACAGTTGACTGAAATAAAAATTATACATGTGACTGTGATTCTAAGAGAAACCCACTACAATTTGTTAACACTTTTTTAACATTTTTGTGAGTCCTGTTTATACAATGTGAAAAGAATGTTAAACTTGGAGTTGGGCATAGTTGTCAATCGTGTCTGTAGCGGGCGCGATAGCGAATAGCGTTGCGTATCGGCCATTTACCGCTACACAGTACATATCGGCCCGCTATCAAGCAATTATCGAAGTCCTGTGAAGATTCCGGTGACGATTCCGGCGACGTCCTGTAATTCTTGCCGGAGAAGATGAAGGGAAGAGGAAGAGAAGATGACTGGCGGCTGAAAAGATCTGGGTTTGTGTGTTTTAGACTTTTTAGGGTTATATAACTTTATAAATTTTCATGTTTAACCCCTCTATCTTTCATTTGTTTACATATAATGCCAAAACTTCTAAATTTTTACATAGAAAGTATAAAATTAGTTTATTTATATACACATTTGGTCCTTATACTTGTAAATTTGTACATAAAAATATTTTAAATTTTTTTAATACCGTACCGCTATTTACGAAATAGCGGGCGCTATTTCATCGCTATCGCTACGTAGCATATCTGTAGCCCGTCGCTATTTACCGCTATTCGCTATTGATAACTAGGAGTTGGGTATCATTTACTTTATTTAAAGAGAATGATGAAAACAATATAAAAATGTCCATTTTACTTTTATGTGTTTCTTTTGATGACAGGTGCTCGAGAGGCTGTAAGAATTAGCAAGCAATCTAAGCATGATTTTGTACCTGAGTTAACAATTGCTGGGTTGTACCAGTCACATTCTGGGCATACTACAAGGTTAGTTATTGATGCTCCATGCTAGATAAAGCTAAAAAAAATACAAATTGCAAATGGCTGCAAAAAACAGCCGTGTAGGGCTAGGTATTTACACAAAACAATAGTAAAACTGCAATTAATCATTACATCTTTTCTATACTATGTGTAGTAATTCAGTGAACATTTATGTGGGAATTGGAGTTCCATGGTTGATTGACACAACTTATAACTTGATAGCATATGGAGAACCGTTACGGATTGGGAATGATGCGAGATTAAGTTTCTCATATCTAGTTTTCTTCTCAACTTCTGTTAGGTGTATTTCGGTTTCAGTACTTAGAAGGCTTATGTTGGGTGGTGAGCTTGGTGGTCCTAGGGTCTAGGCTTGCATTATCTGCGCGTATTTCATGTTGCTTTGGTTCATATTTCTGGCTTTATCTTCTCTAAAAGTTTCTGGCATCAATTGAACAAATCTTTCAACCTAGTTCCATTGTCATTCTTGCTGGTATGTTTTCTTTTCCCAGCTATTTATTGTCCTAGTTATTATTTTTTGTACCATAAGAGGATTCTGGAAATTAGACTACATCTGTTAACAACGTTGTTTATGTTAAATAATTGGTCTCGACTAATATAAGTTGAGGCAAATTCAAAATCAGCGACACATTCACGCGCAAATGCATGTTTATGTAAAATAGTTGGTCTCGATTAATGTATTAATTTAATTGTTGTATCAGGTTTGGGGAGGAGTGGATGTTTACACGGATGGGGATATGGATGTCATGATACGAAGAATGGTATTAGGTTTAATGTATTGACACAATATTTTTTTTAACCGTTAATATTGTGGTAGGATTCAACAAATGCTTATATTGTAATGAGTTTTGTGGTGGTATATATAATATATGCAATTTTATTATGAAATTTATTGATTTGGTTATTATAAATATAAATCCAGAGTTATTAGTAATTTTGTAGAATTTTTTTTAGGTAAAAAAACATGTCACGCAAAATGAGTGTCATAAAAGTGTGTCGTAAATGCATGTCAAAAAAGAGTGTCATAAATGCGTGTCAAAAATGCATGTCATGAAAGAGTGTCATAAACGCGTGTTATAAAAAAGTGTCATTAAAAGATGACACACGCTTGCATGTCATAAAATTTTTATGACATGTCCTTCTTTGACACTTTTTTATGTGTCATAAATACCTTATTATGACGAACAATGCGCATCAATAAAAGTCAGAAGCGACAATACAAAAGTGTGTAAACTATAAAAACGAGTCAAAGTGGATTGTCCCACACTAGCACTTCCGCACAATAATTCTACCAAAGATGATCCCATTACAGGAATAGCGTCAGGTACGCCTGTTACAATTTTCACTGCCCAATAACCAATTTGGTCCCAAGGTAAGGAATAACCAGTTATACCAAAAGATGCAGTCAATACAACCAGAACCACACTTGTAACCCAAGTTAATTCGCGCGGTATTTTAAATTCACCGGTGACATATACACAAAATACATGTAGGATCATCATTAGGACCATCATAGTTGTCGACCATCGATGAACTGATCAGATTAACCAACCAAAATTAGCTTTCTCACCCTTCTCACAAAAACACTCTTTTGTACGCGAACCTTTATATATATATATATATATATATATAGGGGAAAGGGATTAAAGAAACCCTTCAAAATGAGTAAACTCCCACAAACCCAATGAGTGGTTAACATTGCTCCACATACTCCATAAAGTTTATTGTTTTTTTATTAAGGAAAGGTTATTTTGGTAATTTAGCATAACCCACCACATATATAAACCTTTATTTCTCTCTCCCATTTCAAATTTTCATCTTCCCTCCCTCTTACCCTCTCCCCTCATCCTCTCATTGTCTGGTGTTTTTTTTTAAGCTTGAACCACCTACACCATCATCTTCATCTCTAACCTCCATCATCGTCATCTCCAACCTGCAACAATATCATCGTCACGTCATCAGCATCATTGTACAACCAACCTCCATCATCGTCATCTCCAACCTCCAACAATATCATATCCGGGCAACACCGTCGGAGAAGCCCACCGGAGAAGACGACCGGAGAAGATAACCGGAGAAGACAACCGGAGAGACGACCAGGTATTTTTATGTGGCTGAATCTTATTTTCATCTTTGTATCTCCTTCCATGTTGCTTTTATGTTTGATTTTTTTACTAAGTTGTAATCAAAATCTATGTTCAAATAATACTAGTCTCCATAAACCCACTTGTTCCCTTTTCTTTTCCCCAACTGATCTCTATATTTTTTGTTTGTTTAATCACTTCTGTTTTTGATACAAACACAAATGTGATTTTCTATTTTTTGAAAAATGCCCCCTGTTTGTTAAATTCTTTTTCTGATAAATTATAATAATCAAGTCTAGACTTTTTATTAATCTTTTTTTGTAATTGAAACCATCAAAAAAGATTTTTTTTTTTTTTTTTTTTGGATGATTGATTATGGAAAACCACTAATATAATATAAAGTCATTTAGGTTTAGAACATAATAGTAAAATAATAGTAAATTTTCTGAGTGTAATCGAAGACATATCTTTGTATAATCTTTGTGTTTAGTTAGACTGTTACGTGTGTAGCATATCTTTTTTTCAAAAATATATTATGGTTTCTGTGTTTTAGCATATCAAACTCTGTTCTCTGTTCACTGCAGATTAGATAAGTGTTGTCTGTGTTTTTCCTGTTACACATGTAATACTCGTGTGTAGGGGTGTAAACGAGCCGAGCCGAGCCCGAGCCTGACTGGGCTCGAGCTCGGCTCGTTATTGTTTTATGAAGCTCGAGCTCGAGCTCGGCTTGGTTCGAGCCTACAATCTTGAGCTCGAGCTCGGCTCGCTAGCAAATCAAAAGCTCGAGCTCGGCTTGGCTCGGCTCGAGGTGGTTTGAGAACAATCTCAAACGAGCTCAAAGCTCGGCTCGAGATCGCAAAAGCTCGGCTCGCGAGCGTTATTAAATGGGCCTACGAAATAAGGACTTGGGCTTTGGAGATGTGGGCTATAAATTATAAGAGATATATAAATAACTTATAATTATGTTTGGACTCGTTTAGGCTCGCGAGCCCAATCGAGCTTTGTATCTATAGCTCGAGCTCGGGCTCGATAACTAAACGAGCCATATTTCAGGCTCGAGCTCGGGCTCGAGCTCGTTAAGGCTCGGCTCGTTCGGGCTTTTTACCGAGCCGATCCCGGGTAGCTCTCGAGCCGCTACGTGTCATTTACACCCCTACTCGTGTGTTCTTGCACCATGCCTGTCTTTTTTTTTTTTTCTTTTATCATGTATGAGTTTTTTTATGTTACCTATGTCTTATTTACAGAAAAAATGCCCCCTGTTTGAAAAATGCCCCCTGTTTGTTAAATTCTTTTTCTGATATATTATAATAATCAAGTTTAAACTTTTTATTAATCTTTTTTTGTAATTGAAACCATCGAAAAAGATTTTTTTTTTTTTTTTTTGGATGATTGATTATGGAAAACCACTAATATAATATGAAGTCATTTAGGTTTAGAACATAATAGTAAAATAATAGTAAATTTTTTGAGTGTAATCGAAGACATATCTTTGTATAATCTTTGTGTTTAGTTAGACTGTTACGTGTGTAGCATATCTTTTTTTCAAAAAGATATTATGGTTTCTAAATTTAGCATATCAAACTCTGTTCTCTGTTCACTGCAGATTAGATAAGTGTTGTCTGTGTTTTTCCAGTTACACATGTAATACTCGTGTGTTCTTGCACCATGCCTGTCTATTTTTTTTCTTTTATCATGTATGAGTTTTTTTATGTTACCTATGTCTTATTTACAGAAAATGTGTTGGTACTTGTTTCCAGAATGAATTTCCAGAACGTTGTAATTTGTGTTTTCTCTGTGATTTTAGTTTTTTAGGGGTGTTTTCTTCTGTTTTAAGGTCGGGTGTTACGTGTTTCTGTTTTAATGTCGGGTGTTACGTGTGTAGCGTATCTGTTTTGTAGTCAAAGTTTGCTTTCTATACCAGCAAAAAATGGATGCTGGGTGCAGACTACAGCAGTTTGTATGTGTTTCCAGAAAAAACCCTGTCACATATGTAACAATCGTGTTTTTTCCACCTTTAGTTATAGATTATTTTTTTTTTTTGCTTTTTGCATGTATTAGTTTTTTTCTGTTACCTATATGTTTTTAACAAAGAATAGTTTTTTTTCCCTGTTTCATATTTCCAATGTCAACACTTAATCTGCTATAACATACGTTACAGGTCCTGTTTTTTTGTCAAAGCATGGATTCCAAGCCCAACACTCCGCCTTGGGAGGTTTTTGAGGGCCGTGACCATCTCATCCCAATTGTACACGAGCCACCTCAAAATGAACCAGACATTGTAATTGTACCTGAACCACCCCCACCGGTTAATTTGGTCATCCCTCCTGTCGCAGCCGAACATGAACCCCCCCCCCCCCCGGTTGCCCCGGACATTCCGCCATTAGAACCGATTATACCCGTAGTGCAGGCGGACGATGGGTTTGAAAGTGACGAAGATTTTGATTGGAATGCGGCCTTTGATTACATCTTTCCCGAAGAATATCCGCCACCAGAAGACTATATGACACCGGAGGATGATGTGCATGATGTAAATCACACACCTGAATGGGCGGTTGGTTATGAATCAGACCTAGGGGCTGAATATGAAGAACCATATGAACCTAAACTTAACAAACCCGTGCTGCCGTTCACGTATCCGGGAGGTGGGCGTATTAGGGCTGAATGAGAGGGTATAGGTTATACTGAGGAATAGTGGGCTTTTTATGCAAAGTATGGTTATCGGATGCCGTCAGCTACTGTTGGTTGCAGTGCGGGATGTCGGGGTTATTGCATGCATGGGCGGGGTATGAATCTTTAATTGTATGTTTTGTTGTTGATACAGTTTCACTGTAATATATTTCTTGACTAGTATGTTTTAGGCGGATGAACAATATGATGTATCGCTTTTTTTAGTAGTATGTTTTCTGCAAGTTTTTTGTAATGTAATGCAATGTAGTACTACTTTAACAAAAATGATATCGGCTGTTGAATCTTAACATATGTTACCAACCCAGAACAGTTTCATTGTAATATAATTTTCATGTGACAGACTGAATCTTAATTTCATATGAATCTTAAAAGAAGTGAATATCAAAAAATAACCATATGGACCTTTCGTTACGTATGCAACAACTCTGGTGCTGGTACAGTAAAACCAAAACAAACATGTTGTAATAAAAAAATTAATAGGTTAGGATTTTTCTATATTAATATAAAACTATCGTGACGGATTTTATGTACGTAACAACACTGGTGCTGGAACAATTTTTATGAATCTGTGAATCTGATTGATAAATAAAATAGTTTTTTAATAAACTAAAATTCTGATTTTGTCAAGAAAAAAGTGTGAGAGAGAATGTTGGAAAGAGAAGATTGGTGAGAGAAAGAGAGAGTGAGAGGTATAATTGATTTGATGGAGAGAGAAGAAGGTGTAAATTACCTTTGTAACCTTTTTTGTCATCTTGTACCTATATAATATTAACTTTTAATCATGACCATTGATCAAGTAGAATGGATGGTTTAGATGAAGTTTACAAGGTTTTCTCATTTTAGGTGGGTTTTTATTTTAACCATCCTCTATATATATATATATATATATATATATATACACACACTAGTGAAAATACCCGCGCGTTGCGGCGGGTGTCTCGAGTTACATCATAGTCAATTATGATTTCTATTATGAAGCACAACTCATTCCAAGTTTTTAACAATTTATTCCATTAAAAAATAGACATACAAGTTTTCATTCCGTAGAAAACCTGTACAATGTTGCAGCAAAGACAATTTATAACGTGGCACATGCAAATAGGCATGCTCATTCTTATTTCTAACAACTACCATATTTTATAGTTAATGTCTTTTAACTGATATCATACTGGGTGATCATATAAAAAACCAAACACATAGTCATATAATATTCATACATAAATAGGTTGCAAACCTTGAATATACCAGCAACCCACTTGATGAATCAAACACCATTAGAAAACATATCATTATGGTATTTTTTTTTTTTTTTTACGAATTGTTGACATATATGATTTCCATTTTTTTTATCAAACACTTTGGAAAGAATATACATGTTCAGTAAATTATATTTTTTAAAGTTTTCATTTTCATAGCAAATAAGAGTCATCAAAAGTTGCTTTACGTTTTGATTTTTAAGTCAAACATAGGATTTTTAAACCTAAACCATGAAAATTATACCAATCTTTTAACTTCAGAAACCAGTGTCCACATTATGGTATTGATTGTGTAACTCAACATGCATATCAATTCTTTCTTGTCATAGATAAAAGAAATATCCGTTAGTTTAGACGTTGAAAACAATATATTTAACTTTATAATGTCAAACATAGTGCCATTCAAATTCAATCACTACAAGAATTCTAAGCAATAGCGACGATGATATTAGTGACGACGTCGTCGCTATTGCCAAAAGGGAGAGAAACTACTTTTGCTTTTTGCAGACTTGCTTGTGGCCGTTAGATCAAACACAATCGAACGGATGGCGCGGTGAAAGTAAACATAGTAATAGCGACGACCCTTTAGCGACGACAGGTCGTCGCTATTGCTCCAAAAATTGGAAAAAATGGCGCTATGAGTTCCCTCCTCTCGTGCTTACTGGTTCATTTTACCCCAAAACACTCCTCTCTCGCGCTCACTTCTCTTCTCTCGACCTCCCACCTTCAATCGTGCCACCACCTTTTCCGGTAACACCACTACCCAAACCACCCACCCCCTAGATAACATATAGGCATACGACAGCCTACAACCCTTCAAACAAGTGAACAACCACCACCGCTGCTGCTCCACCACTGCTCACAAGCCACCTCGTCTGCCACTGCTCTTGCTCGCACAACCGCTGCTGCATCTATGGTTCGATTCTTTTTAAGTTTCTAGTTTTTATAATTTGTTGAACCATCTAAGTTTCAAGTTCTATACTAATTCAGTTTAACGATTTGTACTTTGTAGACCCTTTTGTTTGATCAAATAGCGACGATTTTTGCCATTATTAGCGATGACAAATGTCGTCGCTAAAGCCTTCTTTTCTTGTAGTGAATGGATGCATTCAACCATTTCATCCAATATCACAAAAAATGTACAAGTTGCTTTTGAAAATAGGGGTAGTATTGGAAGAATTTTCATGACATCTTGGGCGTGAAGCAAGAAACTCTTCATATGTCATCTTAAAAATCATAGAAAATTATTATTGTAGCCACTTTGCCTCTTTTTAATGTAATTAGAAGGAACCCGCGCTTTGCGACGGGGCTGCATGATGTTTGACTATACATAATTGGTATGTGTATATATATATATATATGTGTGTGTGTGTATAATCGATAGATATGTTTAGCTTTAAGACTTGGACATGTAGCTTTAAGTCTTGTTTTATTGGAAAAAAGAGATAACCATATAGGATATAGTTATATAGTGATGATATATATTATTATTACTATTACTACTACTAATATTACTACTATTATTACTAAAATAGTATTTGACTTATTATAACTTTATTACGTGTAACTTAAGCTCAAATACATGAATGGTGTTGAATAATTTCTGGTATCTAGACCAACAATATTCTAATTATTTAGATAGGGAGTATTTTTTTTTATTCTTTATTTTGAATGAACTATGAAAATAGTTTAATAAATAAAAATACGGTAAGACAATTGATATGATTAAAACAATTGTGTTTTCATGTGTCCAAAAATAACAAAACGAAAGTACAAACCTTCATTGGTTAAAGTTGGAAGACTGCCACATATACTTGATATACAATATGCCGGGCCACTGGTATTTAAAATAGTTGATGTCCAATCTATGAAGGGATATGTAGCAAGATTGTAAAGAGGGTATGATGGATCGTATAACCATTTAAGTTTAACATCATCAATGTTGCTAAAAGAAGAAACATGGCAATAGTAAAGCTACCTTGAAATTACCTTGGACCTTTGCAAATTAAAGGGAAAAAGAATTACTAAATACATCTAATGATTTAAACTAATAACACAATCAGAAAAAATCGTATATGTGTGGCATCAGTAAGTAATCTTGCTCTACTAAATGGGACCTAAAATCATCAAAATTTTGTTATACTCGTGGCATAAGAATAGCATCAACATAGATCTTTATAACATGTTCATCATTGGCATTGAATAAATTATATAGAACCCAAAATTATGCTCTAAGAAAAGCATCAACTTTCACTCCATGAAGATTACAAATTTATAATTGCATATTACATAGCATATCCGGTTATTCAAAATATCACTTTGCAAAATAGCACATACATTTTATGGCTCGGTCACTTTCTCCGATCTAAATGTTAACGCACATAGCAACTTCTAATTGTCATACTAAATATTAAAATTAATAGTTGACTGCTATTAGATGGTAACTGCAATCAACAAAAAACAACATGTCATATGGTTTAATATTAATTGTAATATGAGCTAATATTTACCTGTTACTTTATGCAAGCTACCATATGACCTGTAGATATTAAAAATTAAAAACAATAAATATAATACTTGCAAAACATAGAGAAATTATGAGAAATAATAATAATGTTGAAAATAAAAAATATCACATCATAACTTCACTCAAATTTTAACTAAAATGTCATAGGTTTTGCATCTCAAAAAACAAAGAGACCCTACCACCACAAAAAAGAAACATTGATTCTCACATTTATAAGGAATAGATGATAGAAAACAAATGAATGAAAGAAGTCTCGTGTGTAATTTAGAGGGCAAACAAAGAGGAATGTAAAACCAATTTTTAAATTGTATCTTCCAAATCCCCATGAATCAGATCCGGGCGGTCCCATGAACCCTAATAGTGTCGTCGCCTCTGTTGCTTGATTCGAAGCTGCCGTTTAGTCATCATATGTACATGTGGTGCCTTGTTCGATGCAAAAACAAACAACATTGTTACCAACCAAATGAATCATTCTAAAAAATTCGGAGATTTCCTGGGTATAACATTAAAAGAGAGTATTGAATCATATAAAAGGGGTGAGGGTTATGAATTAAAGGATTAATTTGTAACGGTGGTTGTGTGATTAAAAGGGCGATTGAATGGGTTCAAATTGAAGGATTCAGTGATGGGTTGGGGTTACGAATTTGCCAACAGTATGGAGTCTTTAAATCTATTTATATAAAGTTAATTTATTCTAGAAAGGAATTAGCAAGGGTAATACACAAATGATGGTTTTCACACATAGAGGGTGAACCCATGATTATTTTATTATACGATTTTCTAAGTATAGAATTGTAATCATCATACAACACAATTCGGCTATTTTTTAAATGTTGTGAATATAAATAGAAAGGTAAAAAATTGGGAATAATGGATAATGATTATACACATGGAGGGTAATGGCCCACCAAGAGGGAACATGAATGCAAACTTTCATGTGTATCATCAATTAAAACAATACAAATGAAGGTGGCAACAATGTTTACTCGTATCCGAATAATGATATGTTTGGATACGCTATACAATGCCCAACTTTCAACCTAATTCCAAGTTTATAATGTAATTTATTTATTCTACATGTTTCTAGATATTTTTTTATATCTAGTGATACTTTATATGGTTACAAATTACAATACAAGAATATGATGCAATCACTTTGTCCGTATGTTCACAAAATTACAAAAGCTATTAATGTGATATTATTCGATTATGCAGAAGAAGGGGTTCTCATAGGGTGAACATTGAATTGGGTTAAAAACCATTGGTAAGTAACCCATGCAAGCATTAAATTAGGTGTTTCATTCACAATGGTGTGTATTAGAGATATATACTATTATTATTAAAAGTTATACATGAGGGGTATAAAGGAAAAAAAAAAGAGGTAAAAGTTAGAGATTTATAAAGAGACCTTTGGACTCCCATCTTAAAATAGAGGTGATTTTATCCTTTTACCCATCTAGAATCTAGAATATATTACTAGCAGGAACCCGCGTGTTGCGGCGGGGCTGCACTGTGTTTGAAATAAAAAGACAATCAATCTATTTATCCGCATTTTCAAATCAAACAAGACTCATAAGTTTCGACACTTTATATAAACTATACTTATATAAATACATATAACAATATATATATATATATATATATATATGATATGGTGTCACACCCTCAAATTCCACGTGCGGGGTTTTACCGCGAGGCGCGTGACACACCAGGATCTCAGTCAACGATCACAATAAACATACAACAAACATGCATTCATAATTATATTTAAAACCAAAATATCATGCTTTGAGCCGTAAACCAGCAGCGGAAGCATTCTTGTTTACAACCAAAAGACATATCATTGTTTACAAAGACATTGTTTAATATGTTTCAAAATAATAGACGCTGTGCGTGACTCCATGCGCCTAGTCCGATAACCGCTACCTTAGCGACCTGAGAAAACATGCCAAAAAAATGTCAACATATAATGCTGGTGAGTTCACAGGTTTTCTTTTATAAAAGTGTTGTCACAAGTTTTACAAAGATCATTTCCGTTAATACTATGTCATAAGAACGTTAGCTAGACGTTAAGTGTTTTTACTACTACGGTTGGGAACCCATTACTAAACATGTTCCAAAAGTTGATACCAGCCCAGATTGACTGGGCTACCGATGCCTCGGTAACCCGATAGGTAGAGACAATATGCACCCGCCCGGCCCCGCCGTCGAGTGGGGTTTGTGAGGCCCAATAGATCTATCCACATTTCCCTCGTTGTGCATGCCAGCACATTCATGGTTTCCCCCTGGGACTTTCCATAAAAGCCGTATAGTAACATAAAGTGCCCATAGTATAACATGACCTTTAAATAGTTCGTACAAAGCATGTTTCTCCCCCCAAAAGCAAAACAGTAAAAGTGGGGCTGTGAAACTCACCTTGGTTTGCGTTACTTGAAAATAGTTATGTAATTATGTTATGATAGCCCCAGATAGCGGCGACCTATCATAAGATGCGTATAAGTATTGGACTAATAACCCGCAGGCTAACTAGTCCCCGAATGTCCAGACCGTGACCATAAACGTTTGAAAACACCTTTAACTGTTAAACCGACCGTGCCAGACAAGACCCGACATCCCATTGGTGACCCGACATCCCACGTGTTAGATAAATGCAAGACATCATGCTACATATGCAATTAAACACTTAGCACGCGCAACAATTCACCTAGTCTAGCAAAATGTCCAATTAACGCATAAACAGGTCCGAACACGTCTTACTAAGTCATTGGGTGTATCCCGGGGTTCCTAACATGTTCCTAGGTGTCAAATCGTGTTCAGGGTTGTCAAAACGCGTTCACGACAGCGGTACATGCGATTAGGAAGGTTACACGCGAGTAGGCATCAGCCTACAGGCGATTAGGGCCTAATCGCATGAAGTATGAGGCGATTAGGGTCCTAATCGCCCCATATGTCTGCATAATCGCGTGGCATCAGGCGATTAGGATGCCTAATCGCCTGTTGCTGCTGTGCAACGAATTCGCGCGTTAAACCCTCCAAATCAGATCCGAAACATGCAACAACACCCAATATCAAACCTAAATCATTTACCAACCCATTTCAAGCAAAAACCCCCAACATATCACTGATCTAGCATGTTCTATGCAATTGTTTCCTAAAATGGCAAAGTACTAGGTTTCACCTACCAACCTTATCCTTCCTTAAATGGAAAGAATCAGATTTCAACCTCTACCAACATGTAAATCATCAAACCTCTGTTCTAACATCTTCCTAGCATCAATTCTAACAACTTTACATCAACAATCATAGCATAATCATCCTAAATCTTCAAGAACATACAAATGGGTCAAAATATGCATTTTCTTCAAAACACCACAATAATGGCTAAGATTCTAAGACAACCTTCCTAACAACCTCTACATAACAGAAGTACAATCATATCTTGAAAACATTCATGTTAAAATCACCAAGAAGACCAACATATGCATGTAAACTTCACATATAACAAGCATTAAGGTGTAGACTTAGTTTAGGACTCTTTTGAAAGGTTTTCAAAGACACATTTTGGTAAAACAAGGTCTGGAACTTTGGGGAACTCAAAATAACAACTTTACAAAGGTTAGGGATGAAGAACACACCTTGGATTTTGTTAAAGAAAGGTGTGTAAGCTTGGGGATGGTGATTTTTGTAGCAAAAAGAGTTCCAGAGGTGTTTCAAGGTGTGTGGGTGGTTTGGGAGCAGCTAGGGTTGTTCTAGAGGTGTTTGGGGAGTTAAGGGTTCTATTTATAGGTGTTTTGACCCGAGCCCTGCTGTTCACCGCGATTAGGAGCCCAGATCAGGCGAGTAGGGGCCTAATCGCTCCACTGTTCACGCGATTAGCCTCCTACTCGCGAGTAGGGGCTCTAATCGCCACTGTTCACGCGATTAGGCCTCCTACTCGCCCCATTCCCCTTGTAATCGCTTACTGTTCACGCGATTAGGAGTCCCCCAGGCTCCTAATCGCCTATAAGGTGCTGGAATGGGTTTTTGGCGCGTTAAACACTATTTTAACATATTTAAACACGTATTCACATACCGATAAGTCACATAATGATTCCAGACATATAATGCATGATATCCAACACGTTTACATCCGTTCACCAATTCCCGGGACTCGAGACTCGTGTGTGCATTAAACCCGGCGATTCCACGAATCGCCGATCCTTGTACCCATAGTTATGGACCGACTCCCGATGACCCCGCGGATCATCATAACGACTCCCGATGATTCCCAGAATCATCATACCGACTCGACTGACCCTGTTAAGGACGTAATATGCATGACTCGCTAAGGTAGACTTACTAGTTTAGTCAACGTTACTAACCTGAGTTTGCCGGGTGTCACATCATCCCCCTGTTGAAAGAATTTTCGTCCCGAAAATTGCCCAAGGCCAAAAAGGAAGAGACGAAAGAGAAGAAAAATTTTCCGGTTGCCACATCATCCCCCTGTTGAAAGGAATCTCGACCCGAGATTCATTCAGCTTCAGCAGAGACATGTCTTGATTCGAACGCGCGCTTAGGAAATAAATGGGGATACTTAGCCTTCATTTGATCTTCCCGTTCCCACGTGAACTCCGGTCCACGATCAGAGTTCCAACGGACTTTAACAATGCAGATTTTACTCCGGCGAAGGCTACGGATTTTATAGTCAAGAATTTCAACCGGTTCCTCTACGATACGCAGACGATCATCCACCTTGATCTCTTCGAGAGGAACAACCAAAGATTCATCCGCCAAACACTTCTTCAGATTAGAAACATGGAAGACATTATGAACATTACTGAGCTCAGTCGGCAGATCAAGCCTGTATGCTACCGGTCCAATCCGTTCCAGGATTGCGAACGGTCCCACATACCGAGGATTCAATTTGCCCCGCTTCCCAAAACGTATAACGCCCTTCCACGGAGATACCTTCAACAAAACCCTGTCGCCAACCTCAAACTCCAAAGGCTTGCGACGACGATCGGCATAGCTCTTTTGACGATCCCGAGCTGCTGCCATGCGGTTACGGATTTGTACGATCTTTTCGGAAGTCTCGTACACAAGTTCCGGGCCGGTGAGTTGACTCTCACCCACCTCGGCCCAACAAAGAGGAGACCGGCATTTCCGCCCGTAAAGAGCCTCGAACGGAGCTGCCTTGATGCTAGAATGGTAACTGTTGTTGTAGGAGAATTCCACCAACGGTAAATGACTCTCCCACCCCTTGCCAAAATCGATCACACATGCCCGAAGCATGTCTTCTAGCGTTTGGATTGTCCGCTCACTTTGACCGTCAGTCTGCGGATGGTACGCTGTGCTCATGTCCAACTGAGTACCCAGAGCCTTATGCAAAGACTTCCAGAAGTTAGAGGCGAACCGAGGATCACGATCAGAAATAATAGAGACAGGCACCCCGTGCCGAGAGACCACTTCCTTGAGATATAACCGTGCCAGACGCTCGAGACCATCGGTCTCCTTGATAGCGAGGAAGTGCGCAGACTTTGTCAACCTATCGAAAATTACCCAGATCATGTCGTAACCACTGGGCGATTTCGGAAGTTTGGTCACAAAGTCCATCGTAATCCGCTCCCACTTCCACTCGGGGATTTCAGGCTGTTGTAGAAGGCCGGATGGCTTTTGATATTCGACCTTGACCTTGGCACAGGTCAAGCACTTGCTCACGTACGAAGCCACGTCCGCCTTCATGTTCGGCCACCAATATAGTATCTTCAGGTCTTGATACATCTTATCGGAGCCAGGGTGAATAGAGTACCGGGACTTGTGAGCTTCATCAAGAACGAGCTCCCGCAAGCCCCCAAATAAAGGAACCCAAATACGTTCAGCGAAATAGTGTAACCCATCGGATCTGAGTTCAAGGTGGCTATCAGCACCGTGCATGGTTTCAGCCTTAAGGTTTTCCTCCTTCAAAGCTTCTTGCTGCGCTGAACGGATTCGATCAGGTAAGCCGGAATGGATAGTGAGCTGAAGAGCTCGAACACGACGAGGTTTAGCCGTTTCCTTCCTGCTCAAGGCGTCTGCGACCACATTCGCCTTGCCAGGATGGTATTTGATAGCGCACTCGTAATCATTAAGAAGCTCGACCCAACGACGCTGTCTTATATTCAACACCTTCTGATCAAAGATATGCTGGAGGCTCTTGTGATCGGTGTAAATAGTGCATTTGGTACCGTACAAGTAATGCCTCCAAATCTTTAAAGCAAAGACCACCGCACCCAACTCCAGATCATGGGTGGGATAGTTTTTCTCATGAACCTTAAGCTGACGAGAAGCATAGGCGATGACCTTCTCGCGCTGCATCAGTACACAACCAAGACCCCGGATAGAAGCGTCACAATAAACCACAAAATCGTCCGTACCCTCAGGCAAGGACAAGATAGGAGCAGAACAGAGTTTAGCCTTTAGCATCTGGAAGGCTGACTCCTGCGAATCACCCCAGTCGAATTTTCTGTCCTTCTGGGTAAGCGAGGTGAGGGGTTGAGCGATCTTCGAAAATCCCTCGATAAAACGACGGTAATAACCTGCAAGGCCTAGGAATTGCCGCACCTCAGATGGCGTCTTTGGTGCTTCCCAGTCTTTAATGGCTTCAATCTTAGCTGGGTCAACGTGAATTCCTTTCTCATTAACAACATGACCAAGGAATTGGACTTCACGCAACCAGAAGCTACACTTAGAAAACTTAGCGTACAGCTGTTCCCGCCTCAGAAGTTCCAAAACAAGACGCAAGTGTTCCTGGTGGTCCACCTCGTTCTTGGAATAGACTAGAATATCATCGATGAAGACAATCACGAACTTGTCAAGATAAGGCTTACAAACACGGTTCATCAGATCCATAAAGATGGCAGGTGCGTTGGTGAGACCAAAAGGCATGACCAGGAATTCGAAATGGCCATAGCGAGTACGAAAGGCGGTCTTCGGAATGTCAGCTTCTTGAACCCTCAACTGGTGGTACCCCGACCTCAAATCAATCTTCGAATAGAAACTAGAACCCTGAAGCTGGTCAAATAAGTCATCGATGCGAGGAAGAGGATAGCGATTCTTGATGGTAACCTTATTCAACTCCCGGTAGTCGATACACATCCGTAGGCTTCCGTCCTTCTTCTTGACAAACAAAATAGGGGCTCCCCACGGGGACGAACTAGGTCGAATGAAACCCTTCTCCAACAGCTCCTGCAACTGGTTCGATAACTCCTGCATCTCGGGAGGTGCAAGACGATAAGGGGCACGAGCAATAGGGGCCGCACCCGGAGCAAGTTCAATACCAAATTCGACCTGGCGATATGGAGGAAGACCAGGTAAGTCTTCAGGAAATACATCGGGAAAGTCGCGGACAACAGGAATATCTTCAATCTTCTTCTCCTCTTCAGACGAAACCGAAACAAGTGCCAGAATGGCAGAATACCCCTTCCGAAGATACTTATAGGCTTTCATACACGAAATGATACTCAACGGGACCCCGCTCTTCTCACCGTGCACCAACGGAATTTCTCCATCAGGGAGAGGAAGTCGAATGACTTTATCAAAACAAACGATCTCGGCATGATACAGGGACAACCAATCCATACCCACGACAACATCGAAACTACCCAAGGACACCGGCATAAGATCAATAGGGAAAGAATAACCCGACAACTCAAGGCGACACTCCCTAAGGACGTGCGTCGCCTCAACTTTCTTACCATCAGCCAATTCTATCAAGTACTTAGCCTCTAAAGGTGTAGGTACCCTATCAAGCAATTGACTAAACCCAAGAGATATAAAACTCTTATCGGCACCAGAATCGAATAAAACCGTAGCATAGCGATTATCGAGAAGAAACGTACCAGTAACAGTGTCGGGGTCTTGTCGAGCACCGCTCGAACCAATCACGAAGGCGCGAGCATTCCTGCCTCCGCCCCCATTGTTTCCATTACCCGCCCCATTCTTCCCGGCTTCACCCTGCTTCAACTTGGGGCATTCCCGCTTGTAGTGACCAAGTTCACCACAATTGTAGCACCCCTGTTTGCCCTGATTTCCCCGGG
The DNA here is from genome assembly GCA_028751855.1 of Ambrosia trifida. Classification (NCBI taxonomy): domain Eukaryota; kingdom Viridiplantae; phylum Streptophyta; class Magnoliopsida; order Asterales; family Asteraceae; genus Ambrosia; species Ambrosia trifida. Next base: position 212,892,225 of record CM054122.1, on the reverse strand, counting down.
GAGCAGCGACAGGAGGAGCCGGAGTAGGTGTGGCAGGAGGGTTCCGGTTACCCTGAAGATTAACCCTGCAATCCTTTGCCTGGTGCCCAAGCTTATGGCACCTGTGGCAACGGTTCCGGTCCTCGCAACGACCGTTGTGGTGAAATCCACACTGGTCACATTTCGGCTTCTTCCCAATATAACCCCCTGGTTTTTGCTCAGACGATGATCCCCCAGTATCAGACTTCTTCACCTGCTGAGGCTGAGCCGAGCTCGAGCCTTTCCCCACAGCTTCCCACTTTCGCTTATTACTATCAGAAGCCTTCACAGTAGCGCCTCGAGGAGGCAAGACCCCTTCAGTCACCTTCATGTTGGTCAGCCTGTGAGCCGACCGAACCACCTCAGAATAAACAGTGAGATTACCCGCAACAACTAACCCCGCAATCTCCGGTACCAACCCAGCGACGTAATGCTCAATCCTTCGATATTCAGGTGCGTGCAGATCGGGGCACAACACCGCCAACTCATTGTGCCTAGCAGTGTAAGCTTCAATCTCAGAACCCACCATCTTATGATTCCAGACTTCATGCTCGAGCTTCTGGATCTCATCCCTCGGGCAATACTCATTTTTCAGCAACTGAATGAATTCTGCCCAGGGCATAGCGTGGGCTTCCCCAATGCCCATAGTCTGGGTGGTGGAGTTCCACCAAGTCAAGGCTTGACCCTCCAGGGTCGCAGAAGCATATTTCACCCGGTCGCCCTCCGGGCAGCTGCACATCGAGAAAACAGATTCGATTTTCTCCAACCATCGGAGCAGTCCCACTGCCCCTTCAGTGCCGCTAAAGTTGTGGGGCTTACAATCCATAAACTTTTTGTAAGAACACTGGGATGGAGGAGGATTGACAGCACCACCTGGAACAGACACACAGGTGAGTATCAAGAAAAGGTAAAGTACCCCAGAACGAGGTAGAATAGATGAGAATCGACGTACCACCCATAGCATTATGAGCGGCTTGGAATGCAGCCAGAGCAATATTCACGTGCTGCTGCGTCAGGTTATCCAGCTCAGCTTGGGTCATATTAATGTTCCCGCGGCCACCGCCGCCACCACGGCCGCCACCACGGCCGCCAGCACGACCGCCAGCACGGCCGCCCCTGCGACCTCCACGAGCTCCCGACATCTTCTGTCACAACATGAAACAAAAGATTTAGGCTTGCCCGTGGTATAACCCATTAGGAATTCCAAGAAATTAGACCGAGCCCAGCTCGGGTCCATCCGTTCAAGCCCAAAGTCCGCCAGGGATCCCATGCATCACAGTTTATGATCTCGTGTGCACCCGACATGATAAACTGTTCCACATGGTCCTCCAGGCGCGCTTTAAGTTTGAAGTTCAAGTCACCGAACACTAGCGCCCAATCATGGTGTTATCATAAGTATAAGCACAAGATAGTATGCATAAGAACGGGCGTGTTCATTAGGGCATAGAGGGGAGATGTCCAAATCTCTGGACAGATCTCAAGAGTACGCCGAAGCTACCCCAATGTACACCGCCGTCAAGAAAGTTCAATAGTATATCGTTCGTCGCCGAATTATAGTAAGGACGAGTCAAGAAATAGGATGATAAGGAGTAAGTAGATGATGTAGCGTAGTAGATGATGACACCGACACCCCGACAAGTCATATTGTTACCCACTTGCTAAGACTCAACTAATTGTGACCGTCTAGTGTGTGCGACTCAGTTATAGACTAGACTCTACATGCAGTCTTAGTTCACTATAACCGTTGGCTCTGATACCAATCTGTCACACCCTCAAATTCCACGTGCGGGGTTTTACCGCGAGGCGCGTGACACACCAGGATCTCAGTCAACGATCACAATAAACATACAACAAACATGCATTCATAATTATATTTAAAACCAAAATATCATGCTTTGAGCCGTAAACCAGCAGCGGAAGCATTCTTGTTTACAACCAAAAGACATATCATTGTTTACAAAGACATTGTTTAATATGTTTCAAAATAATAGACGCTGTGCGTGACTCCGTGCGCCTAGTCCGATAACCGCTACCTTAGCGACCTGAGAAAACATGCCAAAAAAATGTCAACATATAATGCTGGTGAGTTCACAGGTTTTCTTTTATAAAAGTGTTGTCACAAGTTTTACAAAGATCATTTCCGTTAATACTATGTCATAAGAACGTTAGCTAGACGTTAAGTGTTTTTACTACTACGGTTGGGAACCCATTACTAAACATGTTCCAAAAGTTGATACCAGCCCAGATTGACTGGGCTACCGATGCCTCGGTAACCCGATAGGTAGAGACAATATGCACCCGCCCGGCCCCGCCGTCGAGTGGGGTTTGTGAGGCCCAATAGATCTATCCACATTTCCCTCGTTGTGCATGCCAGCACATTCATGGTTTCCCCCTGGGACTTTCCATAAAAGCCGTATAGTAACATAAAGTGCCCATAGTATAACATGACCTTTAAATAGTTCGTACAAAGCATGTTTCTCCCCCCAAAAGCAAAACAGTAAAAGTGGGGCTGTGAAACTCACCTTGGTTTGCGTTACTTGAAAATAGTTATGTAATTATGTTATGATAGCCCCAGATAGCGGCGACCTATCATAAGATGCGTATAAGTATTGGACTAATAACCCGCAGGCTAACTAGTCCCCGAATGTCCAGACCGTGACCATAAACGTTTGAAAACACCTTTAACTGTTAAACCGACCGTGCCAGACAAGACCCGACATCCCATTGGTGACCCGACATCCCACGTGTTAGATAAATGCAAGACATCATGCTACATATGCAATTAAACACTTAGCACGCGCAACAATTCACCTAGTCTAGCAAAATGTCCAATTAACGCATAAACAGGTCCGAACACGTCTTACTAAGTCATTGGGTGTATCCCGGGGTTCCTAACATGTTCCTAGGTGTCAAATCGTGTTCCGGGTTGTCAAAACGCGTTCACGACAGCAGTACATGCGATTAGGAAGGTTACACGCGAGTAGGCATCAGCCTACAGGCGATTAGGGCCTAATCGCATGAAGTATGAGGCGATAAGGGTCCTAATCGCCCCATATGTCTGCATAATCGCGTGGCATCAGGCGATTAGGATGCCTAATCGCCTGTTGCTGCTGTGCAACGAATTTTCGCGCGTTAAACCCTCCAAATCAGATCCGAAACATGCAACAACACCCAATATCAAACCTAAATCATTTACCAACCCATTTCAAGCAAAAACCCCCAACATGTCACTGATCTAGCATGTTCTATGCAATTGTTTCCTAAAATGGCAAAGTACTAGGTTTCACCTACCAACCTTATCCTTCCTTAAATGGAAAGAATCAGATTTCAACCTCTACCAACATGTAAATCATCAAACCTCTGTTCTAACATCTTCCTAGCATCAATTCTAACAACTTTACATCAACAATCATAGCATAATCATCCTAAATCTTCAAGAACATACAAATGGGTCAAAATATGCATTTTCTTCAAAACACCACAATAATGGCTAAGATTCTAAGACAACCTTCCTAACAACCTCTACATAACAGAAGTACAATCATATCTTGAAAACATTCATGTTAAAATCACCAAGAAGACCAACATATGCATGTAAACTTCACATATAACAAGCATTAAGGTGTAGACTTAGTTTAGGACTCTTTTGAAAGGTTTTCAAAGACACATTTTGGTAAAACAAGGTCTGGAACTTTGGGGAACTCAAAATAACAACTTTACAAAGGTTAGGGATGAAGAACACACCTTGGATTTTGTTAAAGAAAGGTGTGTAAGCTTGGGGATGGTGATTTTTGTAGCAAAAAGAGTTCCAGAGGTGTTTCAAGGTGTGTGGGTGGTTTGGGAGCAGCTAGGGTTGTTCTAGAGGTGTTTGGGGAGTTAAGGGTTCTATTTATAGGTATTTTGACCCGAGCCCTGCTGTTCACGCGATTAGGAGCCCAGATCAGGCGAGTAGGGGCCTAATCGCTCCACTGTTCACGCGATTAGCCTCCTACTCGCGAGTAGGGGCTCTAATCGCCACTGTTCACGCGATTAGGCCTCCTACTCGCCCCATTCCCCTTGTAATCGCTTACTGTTCACGCGATTAGGAGTCCCCCAGGCTCCTAATCGCCTATAAGGTGCTGGAATGGGTTTTTGGCGCGTTAAACACTATTTTAACATATTTAAACACGTATTCACATACCGATAAGTCACATAATGATTCCAGACATATAATGCATGATATCCAACACGTTTACATCCGTTCACCAATTCCCGGGACTCGAGACTCGTGTGTGCATTAAACCCGGCGATTCCACGAATCGCCGATCCTTGTACCCATAGTTATGGACCGACTCCCGATGACCCCGCGGATCATCATAACGACTCCCGATGATTCCCAGAATCATCATACCGACTCGACTGACCCCGTTAAGGACGTAATATGCATGACTCGCTAAGGTAGACTTACTAGTTTAGTCAACGTTACTAACCTGAGTTTGCCGGGTGTCACATATGGTCTAACGGTTTAGTCCAATATACAGTATTGTTAGCCACGCTTTATAATACCAATCATCCGGTTAATACTTTTCTGTTATTATCCTTACCGGTTCGTTTCGCGAGTTAACACTTGTTCTTTCGTATTTATTGTCGGGTGCCTCTCAAGTCTCAATTCCCAAATTGAATACCAAATATTTGTTATCTATTGGGTTACCTTTTTCAATCAAAATCAATACAAAAAAATATACATTTTTTTTTAATATTTAAAGCAGAAGAAAAGAGAACATATTGGTAAAAAATATCAATACTATAGATATGGAGGGTACCTGCCCGGGTTTGGTCTTAGGTTCGAATCTCACGCTCCACCGAAAAATAATCGCCTGGGTTTGAAAGGAAAAACCCGTGGGGTGCTATAAGATTCGATCCTGGGCAGTGGTCGCTTTGCAACACAAGATTTACCGCTGAAACATTACTCTAAAAAAATATACTATAGATATGGAATAAAAGACGGATAGAGGTATTAATTATATCAACCATATAAGGTTTGATTGGTAGATCAAACGCATAATAATGATTTGGAATGAATGCTACGGTTTCAAAAAACAATGACTTGAATGAGTTGCATTAGAAATTTGTATAATGTCATCAAAGCTGGATACAAGGGTATTAGTGGAAGAAAGGGGGTAAAAATTTAGGGATTACACTTGTGGCTTTTAAGACACCATTTTAAAATGGTAGTGAAATTACCTTGATGCCCATCTAGAATGCATTATAATATATATATATATATGTATATATATATATATATATATAAGTATAGATATATAGTAGTATAGATTTTTGCTTTGTCATAACTCTCAAATGGGTCTCGAAACATGAGAGGTGTTTAGGTGGGACAAAGTCTTATCTTTTTTTGTGATCCTGTTAGTTAGCTTGTTAGTTAGTTAGCTTGTATTTTTGTTTTCGTTTTTGGTGGCTGCAATGCTAGTCTCTGGCTAGCCGTTTGTTTTGGTGGTTAAATAAATATAGTGTTTCGTTGGCGTTAAAAAAAAAAGTAAACTAGCAATAAAGAAAGAATCAAATACAAAAATACATAGTAATAAATAATCTATACTACATTATAAAGGGGGAGACATGGTCAAATATGTCCAAAATGTCAAAGATAAGATGGCATATGAAAAGTCACAAATATAAATCACTAAATTTTACCCACTTTCTTCCCTTTATACCCCTACTCATAAACTCCAAAGCCAATTGTATAAGTCATTAATGCACCTTAGAAAGATTAACCAAGCCATTATCTATATCTATATTCTACAATCACATATATTTTTTTATAAATACACAAAAGGGTACACAATGATAGCTATGTATGTCGTCCACCAAATTCGGTATGTATAAGTACATGGTTTTTGTAATATCCTCTGCCTTAGCTTTTGTATTGCTTTATGTATGTTTCATTCGGTGTAATATCCTCTGCCTTAGCTTTTGTATTGCTTTATGTATGTTTTATTCGGAGTTTACGAGAACAATTCTTGTATCATTTATTTTTGTGGTGCGATTTAGACATGGGCAAATATGTTTAAAATGTCAAAGTTAAGATGACATTTGAAAATGCACAAGTATATCATATTATTACTATATGCTTTTGTCATGTAAATGAACTTTATCGTTTAGCAAGGTGTCTTCAATGACACGGTTATGTAGATATGCAATGTCCGGACAGCTTATACAACAGTGATGTTTATGTTCATATTGGTCTGCTATAGCAACATACCTTTGGTTTATTAAGATTTGTTCAATAATGAGTACATGGTTTTTGTGGTGATCTGCAATCAGTTGTAAGTGGCGGTGCACATTTCTTTTCTTTTCTTTCTACGAATACTTGTTAAAACATAATATGCACATTTCTATTCTTTTTCTGTAACATGCGGCAAAACACCTAAGTATCATAATGTTGTATTGCAACCCATTTATTGATCCCGCTGCAACGCGCGGGTAAACCCACTAGTAATTAAAAACGTGTGAGGTTGTCAATCCCCTTGATTACAACATTAATTAGATCCGCCATACCGTTAATGCAATTTGAAAATAAACCTGAAAACCATAGTTTTTACTTTACTCTTTTTGGCCCAAGAAATAGTCTCAACTAACAATTAAGGGACCATAAAAAATGTTTCTATAACTACTATCGTATATAAAATTATCAACCTATTGTAATATTAAAAAATTCAGTGAGAGATATTTCAAGCTATTGGCGCAGCTTTTAAGGGGCGGGAGGGGCGGCTGACCACCGGGTTATTTCGGAGAGTATCGGTGGGCGTAGGGTAACCGGAAGTGGAGTGAACAAGAAAGATTTCTTTTTGCTTTACTATTTAATTAAAAAACAGCCTTGCAACATTGCCTACATGCTTGCTGACTATTTTAATCATTGCATTGGGAGGCAAGGAAAATTTACTGACGGGTATCTTTGTGGGGGAACGTATGTTACCCACATTGCAAAGGAATTGGGGATCTTGAATGAGGACAACTTGGAGCAGCTGTCCGATCCTGTTCTCCCCACTGGGGTTGGTGCTCGTGAAATATGTGAGCGGAAGAAAATTGGCCGTTTGTTTGATGGTGTCGGCTTTAGATTTGTATTGAACGGTGAAATGTGGGTTCCGCCTCCACAGACTGGTAATGAAGATAATGATCTAGCATTGATGGTTGTTAAGGGTGAGCTAAGTCATCCTCCTCCTCGTCGCCCTCACCGTCAACAACACAATGTATTTATTGTTTATTTATTGAAGTCATAAAAAGTATTTTAATTTGATTTGACCTTCAACGGATGCATTTATGGTTGTTTAATTATGTAGTTAATATTACACGGGAATTAGATGTTTGCTTGTTCCCAATAAAGCCTTTGTTTGATAAACTGCAGTCTAGGTTTGAAGATAAACGATAGTTTAAGGGATCTGATGACAATATACATGTGAAAGTACTACAAAAAGCTGACACAATATTACACTTTTTCAGCCTCTTTTTTGTGAGTGTATAAACTCTAACAGGGTTGGTGTACATTTCCAGGACCCCATTCTAAATTCTTATGCAATACAATGATTAAAAAAAAGGAGAGAATAGTTATCTAGAGAATAAGCCAAAAAGTTGAGTGATTCTCCATCTTTTACGTTCTTCTTTTGATGTAAGAATATTATTGATTCTCAGTCTTTTATCTCCCCCATTAAACGTTAGAAGTACATCTCATATTTTTTATTTGTTACAAATAATAATTATAACTTCTAAGGGTGGAAGATTGATTTTAACATAATCTTTTTGATATAGAAATTATAATATACCCGTAAAGATGGAAGATTGATTTAACATAGCGTTGCAACGTTATAAATTATTCATTAATAGGAAAACATAACAAATCACAGGAGAATGACAGACAGACGAGCAACAAGCTTCACCAACATCCCTTTTTAATCACAAACCGTATCCTGCAAAAAAACAAACTATTGGTTTCTCGAGGTCGGGGAATAACTATGAACGACCTTTTGCACATGATCCAAAAACTTGTCATCCATGGTAACGAAAGATCCGAACATATCGAAGGCAAAAAAAATGAAGACATGTTGTCTCAGTACACAGTACAGGCTTGTTTATGATTGGCAAGCTTTTTTGACTCCGCCTTCAATGAAGTTTTTATATTACGTATATTCAAATTTTGAAACGGAAGTGTTTTAGCGGAAGAACGTGTCATTCCATATGTTGGATCATGTGGTGGAGTTCCCCTATACATCATGGGCGGATCCAGAAAGCCCCTCGGTTTGAAAAAAAAATAGTAGAAAAAATTAAAAAAAATAGTGAGAAACTATGAAATGAACCTCATAGAAATAATTCTTGTATCCGCCGCTGCCTAGGATGTGTTTCTCTTTCTTTTTCCTTTCTTTTGTGATATGCTTGTTCTATAGTCATTGCTTCTTCTAGTCTTGTACCCATCTTTTATAAATACAAACTAGTAGGAATGTCCGCGCGTTGCGGCGGGTGCATCTGTTTTGCCCCTCGTGCATCGTGTTTGTTGGTTATTCGTTATGATGAAGTAAAAAACAACGATGTATAAAATATATGTTACTAAAAACTGAAATTCATAAGTATATCTTCTGAAAATTTTAAATGGGTACATAACAATAGACCGTAGTATTCCTTGCAACACCCTTAAATTGACCCACGTCCTTTGGTGGGACCCTTTTATGTATCTCGAAGACAGATAAGTATGCCATCGTAGAGCGGTGCTTAGTGTAGTGAAGTGGCGTTGTATCTCTTAATGACCATAAGATTGTAGTGGAAGTGATGTAATTACAAAAATGCAGTTTGTAGTGTCCGGCATATTTCTATTATTTTAGGGCACCCGCGAGATCGCGGAGTCAATGATTTGCATAAATACTCTCGTTTTATGTTAGTTTGACAAGCGCCGTAACAAATATAATTGACCAAACAAATTGGTAATCAATATAGTTAAAACTACCAAATCGACTGATAAGAACTTGTCTTCTTTTGGATATGTAAACAATTGGTGACTTCGTGAGATCAGAAACTTAAATTCTATTCCTAGAAGCTTATAGTAGCAGAGAAAACAAAAAACCATCGAGGAAGATGATGACGTTGCTCATAAAGTATTTATACCATATTTGCTTGTATAAACGTCAAGCCTATATATATCGCTCACTTTAATGGGTTGAAACGTGTCATGGGTTGGGTGTGTTGGAAAACTTCAAGCCTACATATTCATTTGTGTGCAAAAGTGTCACATCATACCATCCTGCAACCACATAAATTTAAAAAGAAGATATAAATACATAATATATTATGTAATTTATTTACTATAAACATTGAAAGATATGTAAGTTATGTATGTGAAGAGTCACCACATTATTTATATACCAAATACATGACCACTATTTATAAGACTATAACATTGATACAAACATAATAAAGACATGGAGGTTATGAATGTAAAGAGTCACCACATTATTGTTAATTTCCTCATCAATTTTATAATTATGTTTAAATTAATTTCTTCAACAATTTAATATTTATGTAGAAAGACAATTTTACCCCTAAATGATTTCAATAAGCATTGTACAATAAGCAATAAAAGTTGTATTTACTTAAATTTTTCAGGTATCCTTCACTGATGCTTTATAATATAGTATAGAAGATAAAAATTCGGGTTGATTTATTAGCGTGAGCATGAATTTATAGCTTTTTGATTTCTTATTTCTTAACACAAATAACATAAGTAATTAACACATAGTTAAGTTTTTGTTTTCTCTTTATGCTAGTGTTTAATTTATTTTATTAATTAGAATTAGAACTTAAACAATATACAATTTCCAAAACCAAAATAATATTGCGAACCACATTTCATACAACGTTTAACAATAACATTAAATAGATCAACAAATACCTTAAAAGTCTTAGAACAAATATAGTTTACGTATAGATCGAGTTAACTATTTCATGGCGTTCAAGGAGACCATGTTGATTGAAATTGAGGAAAGTCTCCATACCCTTCTCCAACCACCCTCTCCATCATTTGTCCTTCATGTCCATTTGTTCCCTGCAACATCAGTTTTCATCTCATGCAGTAAGTGGAAGTAATATTTATAATATTTTAAAAACATATTAGCAAATCTAGAATGTTATATTTATAATTTTGTCCGTTTTATTTAGTTAATATATATGATTCAAGATACACAACTTCTTAACAAGGATAGTTTTTTTTTTTTTTTTGAACGGTCGACGGTATACACCCATAACGAAGCCCCGCACCCCTCAGGTCCGGTCCTCGGGCCCCCCTAAGGTCCAGCTCCTCATTTCAGAATAGCCCTACTCTGAGTGGGATTCGAACCTGTGACCTCCCAGGGCAGGAACCCCACAAAAGTGGATAAACCTTCCCACCTCCATTGCAACCACTAGGCTACAACATCATTGGCTCTTAACAAGGATAGTTAGGAAAGCCATCTGTCCCTTTCATAGGGGCCATATCATCCAATTCAGTAGAGTTGAGGTCAATAGGTCATAGAACATGCTTGCTTCTGAAAAGCTTCATGGATAGAAACTAAAAATGCACAAAGAAGAGAAAAAACTGTACTAATTAATTTTGAAAAATATTTTCTCATCAATAATTCATAATATTGTTTGTTTATTGTTTTAATTGTTAGTTGCACAATTAAATTACCTCAATTTGATTCTGCAACGATCCAACATAGTTGATTATTACATCCAACATTACTGGCATTCCCATTGTCTATAGCAAATATCTAAATTTAAATGGAGCAAAACAATGATATATTATAAAGATAAATTTTTGTAATTGTCAAAGAACATATGAACAAGTAGAAAAAAAATGTATATATGTATATAAAGATTAACTCAGATTTTTATACTTTGTAGCATCCGGGAACCATATCTTGCAAGCGTCTTAACTTCTCATTGATTTTTCCCCCTTCTCATCGAATGAAGACATATTTTTTTGGACAAAACAATGTTTCAAAGCATGAAATTAGCTCTAAGAATTTGTTTGGGGTTATGAAAAGACTATTAGCATTCAAGAAATTGATTATAATAAAGTATATATAATAATCTAGATGAGGGGTTGAAAGATCTCACATTTAAGATGCATCATAGGTTAGGTTGTATTTTGTGTTTTAAAAGTTGGACATAAGGGCATAATTGGGATAAGATTTTAGGATGTGAGGTATTGGATTATGTTAAATTTACTAATCTACCCTCCTAAGTGTCTTAATAGTCATAAGTATGCCAATAATACCCTTAGTTTTTTTTTGCTTAAACATGTTGTACATCTTGTTTGCTAAGTTGTACGGAAATGAAAATGACTATCTTAGCCATCATTCCTCCTTAATAAGATAATATAGATATAGATAGTTGTTAAAAATTTGACGCTAAAGCCTAAAAGATGAGCCTACTCATATAAGTATGTCGGTGCTGTCACACGGTCATCAAAACTAGAGACACTGTCATTCAAACAAACACACCCAAATCGTAGATAACCAACATATGTAAGGGGTTGTTTGGTAAGCCCCTTAATGAGGCTCTGAACCATTCAGCGCTGAATGATTCAGCATTCAGCGCGTTTGTTTCAGCTTCTGAATGGAATGGTTAAGGCTGAACCGTTAAGACTTGGGATATTGCTGAACCATTAAGCACTGAACTAGACTAAACCTTAATGAGGCTCTTCTACCAATGTTAGACAAGAAAACTAACCATTAAGAGGTCCAACTTAATGATTCAGCACTTAACCATTTAGACCTCTTAATCATTTAGACCTCTTAATGATTCAAGACTTAATCAACCAAACAACCCCTAACTTACATATTCATATTCATGTTCATGTAGTAACACTTCAATAATTCCATAAATCTAGAATCGTTAATGTAAGTCATATATCCGTAGATCTAATTATAAACGATGTCAAATAAATAAACACAACCAAAAGACGGAAACAATTGTTTGTGTGATTCAAGAACACCAATAACTCAATGCATACGATTATATTCAAGAACAAATCGTTTGATACAAAGAATATTTATTATATCTCTCTAGAATGGCTCCCCTAGAGTGGCCCTCTCTCTCTCAAAGTTCTCTCTAGTTATGATTACAAAACATATATTTATATTAGGTATCCCACATGGCCTAGCTTAACCGAAAACTAACTTGTTCTCGGTCCCAAACATCCTAAGTCGAATACGAAACACCAATCTATATTTGGTAGCGTCAGTCTCAATAATCTGGACCCTACAGTTAAATACGAGTAGTGCTGCAAACAAACGGAACATGCATTGAACAATCCATGAACCGTTTGGCGGGAAGTTTATTTGTGTTCGTTTGCTTAAAAGAACAAACATGAACAGAGGACGTATTTGTTCATTCATGTTAGTGAACGTGTTAGTTTATACTCGTTATGTTTATTTGTGTTCGATAGTACTTCATTAAGGTATTTTATTTTTATATTTTGTTTAAATACTTCAAAATTACCTATATACTTAATTAACATTAGTGTATTGTATATTATACATACCTTTTAATATATGTTCATTCATCTATTAGCTAATATTAAGGAATGAGCACAAACACGACCATTTTCTTAATGAATGAACATAAACAAAAAATCTTTGATCGGTAAGTGTTTATGAACACATTTGTTTCTTTAGCAAACGAACACGAACAAGACCGTTCGTCCGGTTCATTTACAGCTCTAAATACGAGTAGATAAACGATAAGCACAGCTGAAATTTGGAAAAAAAAAAAAAATGCACACACTCCACTGATCGTTAAGTGTGGGTGTTTGTAATTTGTAAAAGTAGATAAACACTATCACTCTATTTTATCTTGGAATATTTATCAACACACACTAATATTTTCTTCCTTAAAAATCACTACTTCACCTCTAAATCTGCCAATGACCCTGTGGTCTGGTGGTGGAAAGGACTTGGTTTTTCCTTGGAGAGCCAGGTTCAATTCCCACTTGCTGCAGGTGAGGTGGGAGGTTTTCAGGCTTTGCCTGTTTCCTACCCTGGAGTGCCCGGTTCGAATCCCATGTCGGTCGGACTATGCTCATGTATAGCCCTGAGCGAGATACCGTTCAAAAAAAAAAAAAAAAAAAACTTCACCTCTAAATCTTCTCTCTCCTAATTAAAATAATAATACTTTTATTAGAACCTATATTATCAGTATGAAGCCCACGGGCTCGGTTAGCTATCTAGGGTTTCATACAATCTCTATATATTGTAATCATCTATTGAAATAATGATCAGTTTGGTTCAAGTTCTGCAAATAAATGCCAATGGATACCATCAGCAAAGTGTTGGAAACCATTTTTTATTACAAAAACACGAGCCGCCTCAGCATGACCATAGTACGAATCGCCAAACGGGTCACACAGGTTCAGAAAGACTTGGATGTTCAAGATATAGTTGAACAGACAATGGTTCAGTATTCATGGACTTAATTGGTGTTATCAAAGGAGGTTGTTGCCATTGCATTGTGTGTGTTGGAATCCACATATCTTTATTATCGCTTGGGAGTGAGCAAAACCAATAACTTTTTTATACTTTTATCATTACATTTTCTCTCTCCTCACTCACAACTACTTACAAAAATATTAAAATATATATATAGGGGTGAACAGTAGTTTTTCATATTTAGGGTGGAACAGTGCTTCCATCAAATATTTTTTCTCTCCTCCACTCACAACCACTTACACTCACCCATATAATTTGGTGGACACACTCACATATATTTGGTGGATGGGATGTGAATGCTCTAACACTCAGTTCTGCAAACACCCATATCAAGTTATCAATAGTCGCCCTCACTTTTGTGGTGGAATGACATGAAAAGTGATGGATAAGGCTTGGGACTGAAAGATCTTAGGTTCGATTCTTGATCCCACCCGGGTTTTACCAATTTCTCACCTTCATGCCTTCGAACGGGTGGGGGATTGAGTTTTTCTCAGTCCGGGTACCACACGGGCGGGCTTAGGCTACCCAGCGTTAGCATTTGATGTGGCGTCGTGGGAGCCTTTGATCCCTTTCAGGGACCGGGTGTCCCCTGGGTAGTCGGTCAAATGTGTTTCGTAGGACGTTCAAAAAAAAGTTATCAACAATCATAAACATATAAATTGGGAGGAAACAGAATAGAAGTATTGGCGCACGTAGGGAGGCAAGGGCTTAAAGGTAGTGCTTGAGCCCGTTTGACAAATGAGCTCCAATTCAGGTTTGAATTTAGGTACAATTAAGCTTTCTTTGTTTAAGTTTGATTTGATTCGAGTTTTTAGCGAGAAAATTTTAAATACTTTGATTTGATTTCATCATACGAGAATTTGTTGGAACTTGGAGGATATAAATGGTTTGTTTTATTTTAGGAACAAGATTTTTAGGATTTATAGTAGTTTTATTATATTTGGTTTCCTTATAAGAGTATATTACTGGAATTGAAGCAGGCATTGAATTATTGAAGTCGGTTGATTTGGAGGAGAGCAGGGGAGGGGATGCTATTTTGAATTCTTGAAGTCGGCTTATTAACTTTGGGATTGAATTGATAATTAAAGCTTCCGTGTCGAATTTGTTTCATTAAACCTTGAATTTATTCTGAATTGATGATGATGATGATGATAACAAAACACCCAATTCAAGGCGTGTTTCGTAACTGATGGGGGCAATAATAATAGAAGATGGGTGATGATATGGGGTGAGTTCTAAGAGTGAGCCACTTATGTACAACAAGCAAAGCATAACAAGGGTAATTTGGGGAAGGTTTATCTAACATTTGAGGTTTAAAGCATGTGGATTTTAATCTCCCATCTTAACTTTGCTAAGTTGGACATCTTTGCCCATTGTTCCCTCTTTATAATGTAGTAGAGATTACTTGTTCTCCTAGTATTGTTTAATCTAAATAGAGATTGTATGTTTGTTTTATGCACCTTCAATTTTAATCAATAAAAATTCTTGTTAATATGTTACTTGATTAAGTTAAAGAAGGTCTGGTTTCCGACAATTGGTATTAGAGCGGTTCATTAATTAGGAGGCTTTTTATCATCATATTGTCAAGGTTTCTCGTTGGACGTTTGACGGTATTGTCGATTGATTCCAACGAAGACAAGTGATTTATCTCGTTCGCAATATTTGGACAGGAAAATTCTAGTTCATAGGGCGGGTAACAATTAAGGGAGTTAAGTTTCTCTTTTTCCTAAAAAAACTCAACGTAATATTAGTTCATGTGTAGAGGCCCGTTATAGGGCGTTATAGAGCCCCAGAGCGCCGGGGAACACCGCCCCCGGACGCTATAGGGTGTTTTGTACCTTGGGCGTTTTAGTTATAACGGCCATTTTGACTTTGGGGTACGTGAGAATCTCTATTTTTTGACCGTTCAACGGTCACTTCCATTTAAAAAAAAATCGTGGGCCTTTGTTGCTTTTATATACATACATACATCCACATACAAACATTCATAAACATTCACAGAGCATAAACACACACACACACACACACAATTTCTAATTTCTACACACACAAGATGAATCCATTCGGTAAAGGTGGTTTCGGGTTCAGTCCTCAAACTACTGGCGTCGGGTCCCAACCTATAGCTCCGGGTTCAGGTTCAAACCCACAAACTTTTATGAACCTGTTAAACTAACCAATGAATTGGGACCCAAACATGTATAACATTAACATGGGAGGTGGGTTTGGCTCAACACAAGTTTTTGGGACATCTCAAATGTTCGGGTCCTCAAATGCTTGGCAAGACACACAGTTGGTTCCGGAGACACAGGAACCGGTGCAAGAGCAAGAGCCCGCGCGAGGAAGACAACTGGGCGAGGAAGACGGACTCACAAAAGGAAAGACACAGACACTCGCGCCAAAAAAACCGTCCTACATGGACGACGAGTTGTTCGCGTTAGCCCAAGCGTGGGTTGACGTGTCGGAGGATCCTGTTGTTGGTAAGATATATATTTTTTGTTATGATATATCTTTTTTACATATAGTTTTTTAAACGGGAACTTATATATTTTTTTGGTTTGTTTTTTTAGCGAACTATCAAAATAAAGGAGATTTTTGGAGGAGAGTCCGAGCAACATTTTTTGATCTAGCTGGTAAGGGAGAGAACTACCGGCCCGACGATTCCATATCGGACAAGTGGACCGATATCAACGCTAAATGCACAAACTTTCAAGGTGTTTATCAACGCACCCGACACGGGTGGAAAACTGGCCAAAGCGACGAGATGATTTTGGAGGCCGCTTTGGAAGAATACAAACAAGAATACGGGAATTTTCCGTAAATGAGGGTTTGGCGGCTGCTGAAAGACTGCTCCAAATGGCACACCGTCCACCCAACGGTTGGAACTTCTTCATCTAGGGCCAGAAATACGAGGCCTTCAAAGAAGTGGAAGACCTCTGACTCGGTTGATCCCGAGACCCCTACGTCTGACGCGCGTTTCATCGACCAAAACGCGGAAGAAAATGCGTATTTTGCAGGGGAGGAGGGGGCGGGTGAGCTACCCCATCCGCCTGTCGACGGGCTGCTCGAGCCGCCCGGGCGGAGTCTACCTCGGGGTGAACGAGTTAATCCCGGTGTTTGCTGAGATGAACCAGCGGCTCCAAGACATACGCGCCATCGGGGCTCAGCGTATCCAAGAAAACCGAGAGGTGGTTGAGCTTATGAGGGATCGACAATTTCAACGCGACTTTGATTTTTACACTAAGTCGCACGACCACCTAGAAGGCAAGGCCTTGAAATGTGTTTGAAACAAAAGGCTAAAATCGAGCAAAAATATAACCTATGAGTATTTGTATTTTTTTTTAGTATTTGTGTTTTTTTTTTTTTTTTGTATTTTGTAATTTTTTTTTAGTATTTGTAATTCTTTTAGTATTTGTAATTTTTTTAGTATTTGTAATTTTTATTTATTTAATGAAATATTATTAAGTATTTAAAATTATTATTTAAATAAAAAACAATAATTAACCAATGATTACTCAATCATTTATAAAGCCCATAATACCCCTTCCCATTACATCCTCTTTTTCAATAATGCCTTATAACCCTCCTTCTATTACTTTTTAATATTTTAATCATCATAACGCCCTTTAACCCCTCAACCTTAGTCAAAGTAAGTAATTTGGTTTTTTTGGGTGAAGGTGATTTAATTTGTTTGCTTCCTTGGGTTCCACGCAACATCAAAAATGCTTTTTGGGGGTTGTTTTTGTCGAAGGAGGTGGAGTTGGTCACATAATTTTTTTTCTTGTGTGTGCCTTTATTGAAAAGTGGAGTGAACTTTTTAGTGGAAAAAAGGGGCCTACGTAAAAGGGAAATTAAAGGGTAAAAAAAAGAGGCTGCGATCAAGAATGCATGTGCAAGAAGGTTTGTTGATGAAACGACAACAAGTTGTAGTGATCGAGGACAAAAGCAGGACCATAAAAATCAAGGAGCACTAGTTGCCGACTTGATCAAAGGAGAAAACCCAGGTGTAGTGTAATATTATGGGAGATCAACATTTGAAATTTTGAATGATCAAGGTAGAAGAAAAGGGATGTTGACTTATTTGTGGTTAATAGAATATTTGTAATTATGGTTAATAATTAGTGATAAATGTAAATTGATGTAAATTAGCTCCTCCCTAAAATAGGGAGATTTGGTTGTAACCAATTGCCTATATTAAGAGGCAACCCCTTAATGATAATTCAAGGAAATTAATAATCCTTTCATGGTATCAGAGACCCTCTGATCCTGTCCCTTTTCTGTTCTTCTGCCGCCGCAACTCTGCTCCGGCAAACCCCTTCTTTCAGCAGCCCTCTGCTACGCAACCACCCCTCTTCCCCTTCTCCTATCTCATGGCTTCCTCCCTACACCCGGCTCTCACAGTCACAAACATCAAAACCCATGTCCCCCTTGTTTTAGAGAAAGACTCCCCTCATTATTCCACATGGTCCACTCTCTTTGAGGTCCATTGTCGTGCTTATGAGGTACACAATCATCTATTACCACGGCTTACCGCCCCTGCTGAAGCCGAAAAGACTGCTGAAACATCCTCCATCGAGGCACTTTGGTCGCGTCTTGACGCCATCGTCCTCCAGTGGATTTATGCCACTATCTCCCCACCACTTCTTCACATTATCCTTCAGCCTGGCCAGTCCGCATTTGAAGCTTGGTCGTCGATTCAAAACGAATTCAACGACAATAAAACTACTCGTGCCATTTTTCTCGGACAAGAATTTGCGAACCTCAATCTGGCCAATTTCTCCTCCATGTCTGACTACTGCCAGCACGCGAAACATCTTGCGGATCAATTAGCAAGTGTCGGTGCTCCAGTTGAAGACCACATCCTTGTCATCAAAGTTCTCACCGGATTAACGGAGCAATATGACGGTATTTCTACGGTCCTTCGCAACAAGGATCCTCTTCCTCCTTTTAACGAGATCCGCTCTCGTCTCACCATGGAAGAAACCACCAAAAAATCCCAGCTCGCTCGCGCATCCCAGGCGGCCTCCACAGCACTTTCAGCCACTGTTGCAGACAACTCTGCTGCTTCGTTGTCTCAGAACCAGGCCGCATCTTCTGGAAGATCTCGTGGACAAGGTCGCCGTGGCCAGGGCCGACGTCGGAATCCTGGCAGCCAAGGAAGAGGGACTCCACAGGCTGCTTATTCTTCTCAGCAGCAACACCCCTATATTGTTTTTCCGGCTAATTGGACTTCCAGTCAATGGGCCAGCATGTTTCAAGGCCCAACTCAGCAAAATAAATCCCAACAGGCCCAACCTCCTTGTCCTTATCCTTCTAAGCCCGCTAACAACAGTGCAGGTATTTTGGGCTCTAGACCAGACCAGGCCCATGTCACAGGATATTCCCCGACTGACATTGAGCAAGCATTGTACACCATGTCGTTGAATCCGCCGGACCACGGGGTTATGGACTCGGGAGCATCTTCTCACTCTGCGAATCAGCAAGGTATATATTCCCCGTCTAATTTTAATACGTGCACTAATAAAAATATTATTGTTGGTAATGGTATGTCGATCCCTGTTGTGGCTCAAGGCAACCAAACCCTACCACCTCCTTTTCCACCCTTAAAACTCAATAATGTACTATATGCTCCTAATATTATTAAAAACTTAATTTCAGTTCGTCGTCTCACGACTGATAATTTAGTTACTATTGAGTTTGACCCATTTGGTTTTCTTGTGAAGGATCTCAAAACTCGGGCTCCTATACTTAGATGCAACAGCACCGGCGATCTTTACCCACTCACGCAACCACTTCCGCTACCCATCACTCAACCAACGGCCCTCACCACCATCACTCAAGATCGCTGGCATCAAAGACTAGGACATCCTGGCAATAATCTTATGCAATCGTTAAAATTATCTTCTTTTATTGATTATGGCAAATGTAATAAAACTTTATGTCAATCTTGCATTTTTGGTAAAAGTGTAAGATTACCATTTTATGATTCCATTAATGCCACACATTTACCATTTGATATATTGCATAGTGATCTTTGGACCTCCCCTGTACTTAGTACGGGAGGCCACAAATATTACATTTTGTTTTTAGATGACTTCACAAATTTCCTATGGACTTTTCCCCTTGCCAACAAAACCCAAGTTTTCTCCACCTTCATCAAAATTCACCAACTTATTCGCACACAATTTGAGCGTACCATTAAACAATTACAGTGTGACAACGGTAAAGAATATGCAAATAACAATTTTTACAACTTTTGTCACTCAACCGGTATGCAATTCCGTTTTTCCTGTCCCTACACCTCTTCCCAAAACGGAAAGGCTGAACGCAAAATCCGCACCATAAACAACATGATCCGCACCCTTCTTGCTCAAGCCTCGTTGCCTTCCTCATTTTGGCATCATGCGCTTGAAACCGCCACCTACCTTCTCAACATCCTCCCTAACAAATCTTCCAACTTCCGATCTCCCACCTCTCAACTATATGGAGTCATTCCCGAATACGATCATCTTCGCGTTTTCGGATGTCTCTGTTACCCGCTCACCCCTTCCACCACAATCCACAAACTCAACTATCGGTCCAACCCTTGTGTCTTCCTTGGTTACCCTCCTAACCATCGGGGATACAAATGCCTTGACCTCACCACTCATCAACTAATCATTTCCCGCCATGTGCATTTTGAAGAAACCATATTTCCCTACACCATCCAATCGCCCACCTCAACCCCCTCATATGACTTCCTTAATCCCACCATAAATCCCCTTGTGTGGGATCACCTCGCCAAACATCCCCCCGTTTCACCTACACCCAATCAGCCCACTCCTACCTCTCCTGGCCCATCTCCCATACCCACTAACTCTTCTAGCCCACATCCATCTAATATCGCTACTCCTCCCACCATATTTCCTACCCCTAATGATCCCCTCGGCCCACCTACACACTCGGCCCAACCCACCACCACTCCTATGTCCTTCCCTAATAATGCCGGCCCATCCTCGCCGACTCCTCCCACCACGGCTGGATCAGCCCAATCCACGCCTTCCCCCGCCACTCAATCTCCCATACCACCTCCACCACCCCCACCGCCCACACGTACCATCCACACTCGCTCCATGAGCGGTATCACTAAACCAAAACTGCCCTTTAGCCTTCACACTGCCACCGTTGTCCCAGTTCCTAAAAACCCACAGGTTGCCTTGTCCACTCCAGAGTGGCACAATGCCATGACCAATGAGTTTAGTGCCCTTATTAAAAATAAGACTTGGGAACTTGTACCTCGCACACCGGATATGAATATTATAAGATGCATGTGGTTATTTAAACATAAGTACAGGTCGGATGGCAGTCTTGAGCGCTACAAAGCGCGTTTAGTATGTGATGGTCGTAAACAGGAACAGGGGATAGATTGTGGAGAGACATTTAGCCCGGTTGTAAAACCGGCTACCATTCGCATGGTTCTTTCTTTAGCGCTCGCCAAATCATGGAATATTCACCAGTTGGATGTCACTAATGCGTTCCTACATGGTAATTTAGAAGAGACAGTGTATATGCATCAACCTATTGGTTTTCGTCATCAGGATTATCCAGATCATGTTTGCCTTCTCAAGAAATCTCTATATGGACTCAAACAGGCCCCTCGTGCCTGGTATCAGCGGTTCACAGACTTCGTTACATCTCAGGGATTTCGACAAAGCAAGTCGGACAACTCTCTATTTATATACAAACATGACCACGACATTGCTTATCTACTTATCTATGTTGATGACATTATTCTTACGGCCTCTTCTGACAGTCTACGGCAACGCATTATTAGTTCTCTTGCAGGTGAATTTGCTATGAAGGATCTGGGCTCTCTCTCTTATTTTTTGGGCATACAGGTCACTCGCTCTGGAGACACGATGTTTTTGTCACAGGAAGCATATGCTCGTGACATTATTCACCGGGCCGGCATGGATTCATGTAAACCTTCGGCCACCCCAGTTGATACTCAATCCAAGCTGTCGTCCGACACCGGCTCCTTATACGAAGACCCCAGTACGTATCGCAGCTTAGCTGGCGCTCTTCAGTACCTGACTTTCACCAGACCGGATATATCCTATGCAGTCCAGCAGATTTGTATTCACATGCATGCTCCTCGTGTTCCACACTGGAATGCTCTAAAGCGCATTATCCGCTACATTCAGGGCACATCCGCATTTGGTCTTCATCTTAGTCCAGCTCAGTCTCTCTCTCTTGTTGCCTATACAGATGCTGATTGGGCAGGTTGCCCTGACACTCGCCGCTCTACATCTGGGTACTGTGTTTATCTTGGTGAATGTCTAATCTCCTGGTCTTCCAAACGTCAAACGACCATCTCACGATCTAGTGCTGAGGCAGAATATCGCGGCGTCGCCAATGTTGTTGCCGAACTATGCTGGCTTCGCAATCTTTTACTGGAACTGCATCATCCTATTTCGCGCGCCTCTTTGGTGTACTGCGATAACATTAGTGCCATCTATCTGTCTGGCAATCCGGTGCAGCATCA
This sequence comes from Ambrosia trifida, assembly GCA_028751855.1. Taxonomy (NCBI): domain Eukaryota; kingdom Viridiplantae; phylum Streptophyta; class Magnoliopsida; order Asterales; family Asteraceae; genus Ambrosia; species Ambrosia trifida. Next base: position 212,870,184 of record CM054122.1, on the reverse strand, counting down.
ACGCACCAAACACATCGAGCTAGACATTCATTTTGTTCGTGAACAAGTTCAGAAAGGTTGCATCCGCGTTCTTCATGTGCCATCTCGTCATCAGATTGCAGATATTTTCACCAAAGGTCTTCCACGCATTCTCTTTGAAGATTTCCGGACCAGTCTCAGCATTCGTCCACCCTTCGCTTCGACTGCGGGGGTGTAATAGAATATTTGTAATTATGGTTAATAATTAGTGATAAATGTAAATTGATGTAAATTAGCTCCTCCCTAAAATAGGGAGATTTGGTTGTAACCAATTGCCTATATTAAGAGGCAACCCCTTAATGATAATTCAAGGAAATTAATAATCCTTTCAGTGGTTGATGGTTCAAGTGTTTGATAAGTTTTGGGTGTGATCCCAAAGGTGTCTAAAAAAAGAGGGTGTGGTGTTGTGTCAGTTGTAGCAAAGTTGATGCAAAGTGAACACAAGAGACTAGCAAATAAGGTGGAAAAACTTAGAGCATTGACTCTCCTTATTTCCACCTCCTTATAACTTATAACTTTTTCAAAAAGTTAATAAGTTACAAAAAGTGTTTGGCAAAAGGAAAAAGACTTTTTGTTTTAACTTTTTGTAAGCCTATGATAAGTTGTTTTGAAAAGTAAGGGAGTAGTGACTTTTTGAACCTCCTTATAACTTATTGATGGTTATTTACCTACATGCCCTAATTATATTCTTACACCTTCCCTCCTTATACCCTTTTTGGTCATTTTACCTAAATAAGTTAACCAAACACTTTTTTACAAACTAACTTATCAACTTATTGTTTTTCCCCACTACATAAGCTAATCCAAACACTTTTTTAAAAACTCTTTTTTAAAAAGTCATAAGTTAATAAGTCCTTTTAACAAAAAGTCCTTTTTGCCTCAAATAAGTTTATCCAAACATGCCCTTATGGTCTTACTCAGTATTCAATACCTAGGAGAAAGTTGACAATATTAGGGGTTAACACTAAACAAATGACTGCCCATGAACTGGTAGTGGGTTAGCACTGGACAAATGGGTTGCCTATTGGGCAACCCAAATCTACCAAACCACCAATTCGGGGAAAGACCCACCACCCGAAGACCCACTGCCGTAAACCTCTCTGGATTGAATTCGAACTTCAGACCAAATGACATCAAGCTCTTATATTCATTTCCATATATCACTTCATCCACCAAATGGTGGGCACACATTAATGATTTAACTGATAGTTAATATCTTACTTTAGTGGGTGGGTTTATATTTTATGTAGTAATTAAATAAGTTTAAATAGGTTTACTCATGCATTTATATTGTTGTACTCTCTAAAATATAAACTCGTAAAATCCGATTGTGTGATGTTGTGAAATTAACTCATGAATACACACACAAAATGTACAATAATGTTTATAAATAGTATCCCACATAATTTAGAAGTTACAAACATAAGTTTATGAGTTATAAAATTACATTGTGATACGGTACCATAGTTATAGGTTTAACCAAGCAATACTGTCAAAATAAAACTAGAATTAAGCCATTATGAAAAACCTATCCAGGAGCTAGAAATTACAACACAAACAACAAAGAAATTCTAGAAGATCAAATTACATCAAGCTCTCCAATCTATATCTTTCGAATTTTACGCTCCGCTTACGGCTGTGCGCATATAATGTATATATGTGTGGCCCTCGGGGGGCAAAAGTAAAGTTGCACTAATTTTAACGTTATTTTACTAATTTCGTGAAAATAACGTTAAACATGACGAAAGGTTAATCATGCATCAGGTGGTGATGTTGATAGCCAAAAGACAAGGGGGTACATGCACCAATCGGGTTTGTCCTGATTGCTAAGTGTTATGTGCCTTATTGTCTAAGGCTTGATATAAAACCACTATTGAGCTGGGGGTCTCACTGGAAGCAGCCTCTCTATTCTGACAGGGTAGAGGTAAGGCTGTCTACATCTTACCCTCCTCAGACCCTACCTTAGCTTTTGCTATTGATGGGATTAACTGAGTATGATGATGATGATGATGATGATGATGATGATGATGATGATGATGATGATGAAAATCGAATCCAAACATAAAACAAACCTGGAAATCGAATGGATCTTCAAGTAATATGAGTGAAACTTGGATTAATCTCTGAATCGTATGAGAACTATCAGATAAATCTATTTGCAGGTTACACGCAATGATTTATCGGATTAAACAGAGATACTCTTGAGGGAATTTTGATTTCATGAATCTATGGTATTGTGTCGATGGTTTCTGTCTCTTGTAACCGTATTATGAATGCCTCTCTTTTCTAATATGATCGAGATGAAGAGTTATATGTTTGTTAGGTATCAAATAGTATATGGACTAGATTGTAATTGTCTAATAGTTAAGTAGTTGTACTGTGTATAAATACATGTAATAAGGATGAATAAGAGTAGCTATTGATTTGGGTTATCCCTCTCCTCTCTTGTGTTTCTTCTCTAATCTTTAGCTCTTTCTCTTGATCACCATTTTGTTCGTAACAATGTTGCTGCCAATTAATTTGTAATCGACAAATAAAAAACCTCCAGCCAATTAATGAACCGACAATAAGATGTCAATCACATTAGCACAAAATATAACTAGGTCCAATTCCAATTAATTAACACCATTAGCAATCACCTTTAGTCATAAGCCCATTAACAAATAATTAGACCCGTGTAAATTATTTATACAATAAAAGCAGAATTAAATCGAGCCCACACTCCCGCGTCACCTAACTCGTTTAAACTCTAATATTATTTCCTCGATCAACAAGTTAATCTGACATCCTAAAATCGTTGATAACACAAAAATAACCAACAAAAAATGTACCAAGTCTTTATCTCCTCCAACACGTTTGCACATCCACGGGACTTGTTATTTAACACCTTTGAATATATAGCTTTTGTATGGATTAGCACAAGCATCTTTTTAAGAGGATTATTATAATTTCAAGATTTGTCCCCACATGCATATTCCTCTTCTTGTTGGCTTTTCTATATATACCACTACTTTGACTCCATAAGATGTTATTTGTTTTCTTTTCTGGAATTTAAGATAAGAAAGAGTTTGTACTTTGTTTTACAGATGGGGTTTGTAGATCTTTTTTCTGCCGCTTCTATGCCTGTTCTTAAAGTGCTCATTGTTACTGCACTTGGGTCTTTTCTAGCCTTGGATTCTGTTGATATCCTTGGACAAAGTACTAGGAAGCAAGTCAATGATGTAAGTTCTGGATTTTTCCTTTGAGCAATAAGAAAGTGCAAGCAGGTTATTCAACTCGTACCTAAAAATGAAAAAAGAAAAAAAAAATCATATTCTATAATCTATATATAAAAATCCAACAAATTCTTGTGAACGAAGGGTCAGTTAACCCTATTGGACACACCCCGCTTTCGTCCCTGCTTACAATGCAACCTCAAAATCAACTATTCCTATATTCCAATTCAAGAATCATGCAACTTTGTTTAAAGATTTAGTATTTGTGAATAATTTATTTTCCTATGTGATCAGATTGTGTTCTTTGTGTTCAGTCCATCACTTGTGGGAAGCAATCTTGCTAAAACAATCACTTTTGAAAGCATTATTTCTATGTAAGTTAAACTTTATTTTGTGTTTAAAACTTGGTGTCACTGTTTGAAACTTAACTATTATAACTTGTAGGTGGTTTATGCCTGTCAATATTCTTCTTACATACATCATTGGGTCCGCACTTGGGTGGGTGCTTTTGATCATTACTAAACCACCTCAACATCTAAAGGGCCTCATCCTCGGTTCCTGTGCAGCAGGTAACAACACTAACGTTACGGGGTGTGGAGGAGGTCTATTTTTTGGGATGTTTCTCCACGTCACCTGCCACGTCAACGTGGGGCAAGATCATCTAAGGTGTGGAGGATGAGCCTCCCCCCCCCCCCCTTTTATAATTTATTAATATTTGTTACAATTATCTATAATTATCTAGTCTATTAATATTTAATATTAATACACCTAAAATTACACAAAAAAAACACTTAAAAAATACACGACTTTTTAAAAATTAAAAAACTATGAATTCAACGGTTTGGCGGTCCTCTCTTTCATTTTTCTCAAAACGGAACGGTGTTCTTCGGGATAGTCGTTTACGTCGATTGTAACTTTTTTTCCATTATTCTATTTGTGCCGCTTCTTAATTCAATCGATTGGTATCGTGTAACCCGGTGTCATGAACGGGTTTTGATCCGGGTTGTTTCGGTATGAATCCATGATGAGTGGTGTAAAAATAATTAGAGAGTTTATAAAGATTAAAGAGAATGTGAGAGTTGGTATAAAAAATGAGAGGTAAAGGTTGTATTTATATATGAAAATTACTTTTTTTTTTTAAGTTACCGTTTTTTTTTCAAACAGTTATATTTTGATCCCCCAATTAATGCACAACAGTCATATTGATAGAAAGATGAGCGTCGCGGCCGTTCTCCACACAACGATCACGACAGGGACAGGCCTAGGGGTGGTGTTGCCGCCCTAGAACGAGACTCACCAGCCCTATACCGGCCCCCACATCGATCGCACCTCCTAAAACATAAAGAAAATTTCAAAACCCCCCTATATTGAAAAAGCCATAAAGGGTTTGGAGGTCGTGATTATGATAATACTTTTTTATTTCTAGGTGGTCTAGAATTTGTTTTTCATTCTTTAATTTCAATGAGTTCCCAGTCAAAAGAGCACACACATTTTTATGAGTTTTGTCAAGTCAGCGTGTATCAGATTTTTTAAGTTGGATTTTTTAAGACTACTAGGTGTGAAGGAGGCTCATCTTTCATGTCTTGCCTTCACCTCAGCTGTCACGTCAGTGTGGGGTAGGAGCATCCATGAGATGATGGTCCTAGGAGTGTGGAGGAGGCCCATCACCATTTAATGTTTTTTTTAATTAAATAATATTATCATATTAATGTTACAATAAAAAAGTTAATATTTTAATATTAATATTAAAAAGTAAATATTACATAAAACCATTACAAATAATCTAAAAAAAAAACATAACTAAAATTAAAGCAACCTACTTGACATAAAAAATTACAAATAATCTAATCTTGCCCGTTGTTCCAAATATATTCAACCAAGTCCGCTTGAAGATTGCGATGTGTGTACTCGTTATGTAATGAGAAATCGTTTAAATCTTGTTGATGTGGGTTGACAGGCACCGTATTCTTCGGCGGGACTTTCTCGTCATACACACAAATGGCGGCGCCTTCGTCTTCGAGTATCAGGAACGCCAAAGAAAGCATGCCACCCATAGATCTTGTGAACACACCGCCTCCAAGATTATTGAAGGATATTCTTGATCGCCTCGTTTGAACATTCCGCGCCATGCTACCGGGCAGTTTCTCCAAGGCCAATGGTAGCAATCAATGCTTCCGAGCATTCTTGGAAAACCATATTGTTGGTGGTGAAACTGATACAATTGTTGGACCTCACTGGAGTTTGGTTTTCGCAAATATTTCTTGCTGTAAAGTTTCACCACACACTTGCTAAACTTGTACAGACATTCTCGTGCAGTTCTTTCCGACATTTTTAAATACTCGTCCCAGGTCCGCCGCAGTTCCGTACGCTAGTTGCCGAAGTGCCGTTGTGTATTTTTATAGGGTGGTGAACCCCCTTTTGCCTCTAGCATCGTATCGTAAGGTAAAAAATGGCTCGAAGTTAGCCATATCACCGGCTATACGTAAGAACAATCTTTTGCTCATTCGGAACCGACGCCTAAATACTTCCGCCGAGTATAAGGGTTCGTCGGCAAAATAATCTGCCACCAATCTATCATGGGCATCTACACATATTTACAAAAATATAAAGACAATAAAAATCTAAAATGTAAAAAAAAAAATATATATATATATATATAATACACATAAATAATACAAAAAAATATAAAACTTACCCTCTCGGTCTCTATTTATAGCCGCTTTCCTAGTTCGAGGTACCGAATCTACTTCATCTCCTTGCTCCCCGGCAATAATCTGTGTCGCTTGCGCCACGATGTTTATAACAAAATTTACGGCTTCGTTTGTAGATGATGAACCCGACGAAGACGAAGACGACGAAGAAGAAGATAACGACATGGTTGTTTGAGGGTTTGGATTTTTTATAAATAGTTATTGGTTTAAATATAGTGAGAGTATTTGAGAAAGTTTTATAAAAATTGTGGTGAAAAATGGTATGGAGTGTTTGGTTTTAAATAGTTTGAAGAAAAAAAAAAACTTTTTTTTAACGGTCATATTTACTGTTTCGAGGCCCCCCAACGTTCAAATGTTTCAAATCTTGGCCCGGCATCAACGGCATCCTCTTGCCCCTCCTGCCGCCCCTCCACCTATGCCGCCCCTGGGGGGGTGGTGTAGCTAGGCCCGGCATCCTCTTGCCTTCCCTATGCCGCCCCCATACCCTCTAGTCTAAGAGTCCGCTACTTTCCATAGAAACCAAAACACCTCCAAAACCTCGTAGAAACGTTTGATATTTTTGTTAAAACACCTACGATTAAAAAATAATAATGATTGACTGGTTGATAGGAAACCTTGGAAGCTTGCCGTTGATCATAATACCGGCTGTATGCAAAGAGAAAGGCAGTCCCTTTGGTGATCCTAATGTTTGTCATGAGTACGGCATGGCTTATGCTTCACTATCTATGGCAGTATGTATATTTACTTAAAAAAACTTTAAAGCTAATTTTCTTTTGTCATGGTCTTATCCATCATATTCATTCCTAATGATAAAATCTTCAGATTGGAGCTATATTTCTGTGGACTTATGTTTACAACCTAGTACGGATTTTCTCGGTTAATTCCCAAGATTCCGCTAACGATGTTGAGGCGTCTGTCGTATCGGGAACCATGGGAAACCACTTGACTGAAAGTTTGCTTCCATCACCTTCATCTACTATTAACATGAATGGAAAATGGAAGGTCATTTTTTTCTTGCTTTATATGTCTTTACTTTTTAATCATACCTCCCTTATAATGTACTTGTAAGTAATTTGATCTTAAAATTTTATTAATCATAATAACAAAAATGGGGCCTTTCTCATAGAAAGAATTGTTTTCAATCCTATGATTTATATATCATCTGTGTATACATATTATAGACCACAAACCACACCGCTAGCAATCTAGCAATCTCAAAGCCCAAATTACCAAAATATAACTCTCTACGTTACTTGCTTTATTTCATTCTTCCTTAAGTTGTTACAAATGAAACAATAAGGGTCCGGTTATTTAGACAACTAGGGTTTTTATTTGCACAACCCCTCCACGGGTCGTCGAGGCCTGGACAGCCCGTGGAGGGCCAAAAAGGCATAAGGACGGGTCGTCCAGGCCCAAACGGCCCGTCTAAAGGTTTAAATCCAATCCAATCATTGGTAATCATTGGCAATGATTAGGTGATGATTATTTGGTTTTTTTATAAGTGTAGTGTGGATGTTTAAAATGGGTTTGAATGTTTGGTTTTTATAGATGTTTGGTTTTTTATAAATGTTTGGTTTTTTATAAATGTTTTTTTTTTATTTGTATAATATGATCTTTTTTATATAATTGTGTATATGAATATGAACGAATGTCGTTTATGTTGCCGAACTAAACAAAACCAAAATACGAACAATAAAGCATAAATAAGCATAAATATTCCAAAAATTTACATAAACTATGAGTTCAATAAACATTTATAAAAACCAAACATTCAAAACGAACAATAAAGCATAAATAAGCATAAGTATTCCAAAAATTTACATAAACTATGAGTTCAAAATGTACAACCAAAGAAATATAACCCACCCGTCTAACCCGACCCACCCGGCTGATCCGACCCACCCGGCTGATCCGACCCACCCGGCTGACTGGTGGACGCCCCACCATGCTGACTGCTAGACGCCCAATCTGGAAGTGGACGCGGCTCCAAACCAGCTTCTCGTCGTCTCTCATTCTCGCTCTCTAACAGCCACCGCATGTCACCCCGCATCGACCCCAACTGATCCAGGATCTGCTGAAGTACCTGGGTCGTGCTATCATGCAACCTGACAGCATGATAAACGCGGGCAGGACGCTGTAGCTCATCAACGGGGGGGTCTGGCATCTCTACATCCACCGGTGGGTCGCCGTCGGCAACGTGTGGCATCTGGACCTCAGGGGCAATCGGCCCATCGAGATGTCTGAGCGGCTCTGGCACAAAATGCTCGCCACGGTCGCCAGGAGGTCCGAAAGCACGCTGGTAATAAGCGTGTGGGTTGCTGCGAGGGACCCGTGCTGCCACCTTCATCTGCGTCATAGTCCTAATATTTAACGGCCTGAAATGCAAAACAACAATAATAATATTAAATAATAATATATAAAATTAAATAATAATAATAAATAATAATAATAATAATATTAAATTATAATATATAATAATAATAATCTTACCTGGCCATCATCGGACGAGGTAAGTTGTTCTCCTCAGCATGCGTCCACAATTCGCCCGGGCAAAGACGCAACGCGATGGCGGTGACGATCCCACCAATCGGAATCTCCCCCGCCGGGTGCCTATGAGGGTAGGTCGCGATGTACTCGGCAAAGCACCTGTGTAGCGCAACCGGCCTACCCCTCAAGATGCAGTAGAGGTAGAAAAGGTCAATCTGTTGGACCCTCTCGTTACAGTTACACCGTCCGGCAATCGACCAGCTAACCAAACGGTGTATGTAACGGATCAGAGGGTCCCGGATGTTGCTGGACCTATCCATCCTGCACAGAATAATAATAACATTATAAAAATTTCGGCAGAGTTTCCTCTGTTTTTGTACGAACCAGACAACACAAGTCGTCTACAAAAATCCAAAAACAAACAACCTAAACTAACTAAATAACAATAGTAATTAACTAAGCGAACTAAATAACAATAATAATAACGAACTGAACTAAATGAAAACAATAACAATAATAATACCTCTCGTCGTCCTCCCCATACGCTCGACCACCGATAGTGGGCCACCAGGCCATCAGCATGTCGTCTGGCAAGGTCGTCAAGGCCGTGGTGTACATATCCTGGACAAGCTCCTCCTCTCTGTACCAGCAGCAAGTAGTAGCCCACTGGTCCATCGTATATGCGTAGAGCTGTCCGAATAATCGGAACTGTACCTCAGGCTCAGGCTCGCCGTCAGGACCTACTGGAGGCTCAACACCTGCTGGATGCGGCGCGTAGCGGAATGTCGAGATGAACTCGATCGTCAGTGGCCGATACGACTCATGGTCGAGGTCAGCTAACATCCGCCCCCAAGGGCTGTCGTCTGGGATCCACTCCTCAAACCTCTCCGCTCCACCGATCGCGCGTAATGCGGACCAGTCAACACTGCGCGATCCGTGTATCGGACGCAGCTCCATCTGACCCCAGCGCGCGATCTCGTAGTCGTCGTTATCGTGCCTGTAGGGCCAATCTCTCAAGTCGCCACCTGCAAGAGGATTCCCGTCCGCAGGCTGGTTACGGCGTCTTCGGTTGTTTCTGTTTGCCATATCTGCAAAACAAAAACAAAACATTAAATTTAGAAGATTGTAAACGTAACATTAGGCAGCAGGGAAAAAAACAAAGCGATTTGTCCGAGTTGTACCGAACCTACTTTCATAATAGTCTTTAACCTATTGTTTCGGATCCATTTGACATGTTTGGTCAGCATACTAAAAATATTTACAGACATTTATCTTAGTTACTATTTTAAAATCTATAAATTCAACTTTCAACTTCAATTCAACATACCAATGAACTTGGTCTACGATACCAACACACGCGAACAAAACATCCAAATCATCCAATAGATCTACAACACCTAAACACAAAACCTTATATCCAAATTACACCAAAACTAATAAACCTAACAATATCCAAATTAAATCCGACTCCATAACACATCCGATTACAAACACCTCACCGCCACATCCACCACACTGCCACCCACCCTCACCACCCTCACAGCCACCACAACCCACCCTCACCGCCACATCCACCACACTGCCACCCACCCCTACCACCCTCACAGCCACCACAACCCACCCTCACCACCACAGCCACCACACTGCCACCCACCCTCACCACCCTCACAGCCACCACAACCCACCCTCACCACCACAGCCACCACACTGCCACCCACCCTCACCACCACAGCCACCACACTGCCACCCACCCCTACCACCCTCACAGCCACCACAACCCACCCTCACCACTGCCCACCACCACAACCAACCTACCACCACCACAACCAACCTACCACCCACCACAGATTCACAATAATAATAATAATAATAATAATAATAATAATAATAATAATAATGGATACCTTACGAGAGAGGCAGAGAGACGAGAGAGGCAGAGAGACGAGAGAGGGCAGAGAGACGAGAGAGGCAGAGAGACGAGAGAGGCAGAGAGACGAGAGAGGGCAGAGAGACGATGGTGGTTGTGGTGGGTGGCAGACGGTGGTGGGGGGTGGATGGTGGTTGTGGTTGTGGTGGGTGTTAGAGAGAGAGGGAGAAGAGGTGGTGGGTGGTGGTGGAGGTGGGGTGGTGCTGGTTTGAGAGAGACGAGAGAGAGAGAGGGAAATTGAAAATAATGAAAAAATTGAAACCGTTTGGCCTGGTTTTGGGGGTTTTTTGTGTTTCACAACGGGCCGTCCAGGCCTCGACGGTCCGTTGTTTTTTAATTTTTTTTTAATTTAATAATAGAGGAAGCTTCCCTTGGAAGCTTTGTGTTTGAGACGGGCCGTCTATGCCTGGACGGACCGTCTTGATAGATAGAGGACGGGTCGTCCAGCTTCAACGAGACAATAATTTTGGGTTTCACAACGGGCCGTCCCGGCCTAGACGGTCCGTTGTGGTCCACTAGTGACAGCCCATCTAGGCCTGGACGGGCCGTCTTTGGCCAATTTTTTGCCTTGGACGGCCCATTAAGGCCTGGACGACCATAATTTTTTTTTTTTAAAATTTTTAGTGTATTTTGTATATTTTAAGCTTGGTATTTGTAGTTTTTATAAAAAAAAAGGGAGTATATTTTTATAATAAGTATAAATGAACACATACAACAAATTTTTCCGTTCGTCCGGTCCGGTAACATACGATAAGCTAAGTTAAGTCGAAGTATTGAGGTGATCGAACATCAACCCTTTGTATACGGTCGTCATATACCGTCTCCCACTCACTTGCCTCTTCATATCGCCACTTACGCCATGACGGATTCAGTTTTGGCATTGGGGCGCCTTCTGCCAACTCAATCTTGATGAAATGATTTTTGTTAACAAAAGCAAACGATACGAACGCATGTTCTTCAACGCTGTGTGGACCATCGAACATAGGGAAGTACGTCTCACTTTGATCATACGGAGAGAGAAATTGAACAACCACCTTAAATTTCTGAGCAATCAGTAATCCTGAGGCGGGCATCTCCATCCATTGGTCGTGCGTTGCTGGTCCCACTCCAATGTGATCGAATGAGTTGGAGACTCTGTCGTAAGTATCGTAATCTACTTCGTTTAAAATTAGCCTCCACCGGTCTTCATTCTCGACGATCTCCTCCTTAAGCTGTTTGCGGATGAAGTACCACATATCCTGTTGCCACCCTAAGCACACAGCTACGGATCGAAAGCCGCAGTGACCGTCTCCATGGACATCCCGAATGTCTGTAATGTATCTATGATATGCAGGTGGAAGCCATTTCTTAAACCTTTCGATCTCCAGTTTGTACCTGTACCCATCAAAAAGTGAGATTTAATATGTGTATAAATATGTATGCATGTGTGAATTTATATATTAGTAGTTTGTACCTATCCCTTTCCAACAGTGGAAAATCTTCATCGTAAACAATCGGTTTGTCCCTTGATTGTTTACCTCTTCTAGAAGGCTTTTTGCCCTACGTGCAAAAAATTATATAACAACAACAACAACAACAATAATAGTAATAATAATAATAATAATAATAATAATAATAATAATACGAACCGCAACCTTATCTTCCTTTTTTTCCTTTTCACTTGTTGTTGGCCAACCCCGAGTATCGGTTTGTACCTCAGGAGGTTTATGTTTAGTCATAATCGGATTCAACACCTCCTTCATCTTCTGCAACATGCTTTTTTTCACTTGCACCGGTTGCGACCTTAGTTGCTCAGCGAATGCATTCATTTGGTGCTGAAAGTCAAACTCGGGATTCTCAGCTACTTCTGGCATAAAGTCAAGTCGTGTCCAGAAGACGTCGATATCAGCCAGTGACACTCGTGTATCTGATATATATATTCAATCACAACAACAACAAATCAATAATTTTATAAAAATTTGGCAGAGTTTCCTCTGTTTTTGTACGAACCAGACAACATAAGTCGTCTACAAAACGCTTCAAACATTTATAATAAGTCTAAAAAATGATGTTACCTTTCGTATCAACAATTGCAATTGACAGGAACATGGCAATCCATAAGTCTTCTTGAGTCGGTGTTCACAAGACCTCTTTTGTTCCATATAATAATTTATCTTGTTGACCCCTCCGAGCATCAAATTAAGCGCTAGATGGGAAACCTTACCGATTACGTCTTGAAACAACGGTAGATCATGTTTCCACATTCTTGTTGATCGGCTTTGTTCGAAGGAGTGCTTTATCGCTACGCGCCGTGATTCCATAACTTTGTCTATTTCCATCACAAGCGCGTGGAGCGAGCTGTTCGGGCCTTTTATGTACCTCTTAATCAGAGCATGCTGACTCTCGACCCTGTTGGTCGTAGTCTGACCGAACGTAAGGTTTTCATTTGCCCATGCTTCCACAAACATTTCTTTATAATCTCGGAGCCAAACTGACTCCATGTAGTCATAAACCTCTGTAAAAAACAGAATAGTGATGTCAATACAGAAAATATGTACGCTTGTAAAGCAAAATAAAAAATAAAATATATACCCGTTCGATCCTGCCCCCAAAGTCGTCTGTAGAGCGCTTCAAGATTGAATTCGTAAGCCTCTTTGTCAGGAGATTTACACAGTCGACAAAAATACTGCAAAAATATTTCCCATTCTTCTTTTGGAAATCCTGCTTTATGATATTTTGCAATATTTCGTTGAATATGATACCTGCAAAACAACAACAATAATATTAATAATAATAATAATAATAATAATAATAATAATAATAATAATATTTCGTTGAATATGACACCTGCAAAGCAATTTCGTAGCATCCGGGAAAACTGAAGCACATGCACTCATCAGAGCCAGATCTCTATCTGTAACAATTACACGTGGCTCCATACTCCCCTCCAGCAAATCTTTGAGCCTCTCAAGCACCCATGTGTAGTTACTCGTTTTCTCTTTAACGATAAATGCATGGGCGATACAAAACGACTGGTTTGTCGACGTCATACCCACAATTTGAACAAACGGGATTCTGTACTCGTTCGTTTTGTAGGTGGCGTCGATCAGCATCACATGTGGAAAGGCACGCCAGAGATTGTACGAGACCCGGTGTGAAAAGAAAATATTCTCAACAGCATCTGTCTCTGGATTCTGCTTGGTGAAATAAGTAAATTTCTTTTCAACCAGGATACTCTTGAGTATCTGCATAACAATAATAATAACAATATTTAATATTTAACAACAACAAAATTAATAATAGTCTATGACAATAATAGTAATTAATAATAATACCTGCATTGGGGTTTTATCGCCGTAAATTCTATGTTTAATCTTGCTCACTGTATTGTGTATGTCTCTTAGAATACATTTATTATTCGGGTTTTGTGCTCTGATGGCCAAATGTATGTTTGCCGGTTCCAGGCCTTGAAAATAAAGTGTTTTCACCATTTCTTCTTCTTGTGGTGTCAGCCGCCTAGCAAAAGCGTGACCCTCAACATGTATAAAAGGGTCGTGGTTATGATTCGCGTGTTTAACCTCCAACTTCCAACCCTCTTTGCGTAGCCTCCCTATTAACATAAATGGACAGTTAATCTTTTTGCTACCCGTAGACCTTACTGTGGCTGTAGTATGGTATTCGCCAGCACGGTCGCATCTCAGGTCTATCCTAATTTTTCTTGCATTATTTCCACTGCCTTTTGAAACAGAACGTCCTGTCACTAGGACGTAACCGCTAGCAAGGGCTCTATCGTAAGCCCATTGTTTCATCTCTTCAACAGACCCGAATACCTGAAAATTTATACAACAGTCTAGTCTAAATTCATACTACTCTAAATACCTGAAAATATATACTACTGTAAAGATATACTAGTCTAAATTCATACTAGTCTAAATACCTGAAAATATATACTACTGTAAAGATATACTAGTGTAAATAAATAAACGCACCTGCTCGGTTTCATACGAAACATCCGGGTTAGGTTCAACTTTTATGTTAGCATCTTCCTGGTTGTCATCATTAGCACGATTCCCGCGCGAATGGTAACTCCCGTACGTGTACTGCGGGTAGCTTGGTGGCACGAAAAATGACTCCTGTTCCTCTACATATTCCTCGTTGAGATCGGGCAGCATGTTCCCGTCATTACCACGAACCTCGGATTTAACCTCCTCTTCACCAACTTGAACCTCGGGTTCATACCCTACGCATTCAGAGACGTAAGACTCGTTCTCAGACAGGTCAACGGTTGAAAAGCTTTGTAAATATGTCATCGTGAGACCGGGAAGTCGAAATGGGTCGAGGGTTTTGGTGGTGGTGATGTTTTAAGGTTTGGTTCAAATGGGGAAGAAGCTGATCGTGTAATGGTTAAATCAGGAAATCTCAACGGGCCGTCGAGGCCTAGATGGGCCGTCTAGGGATTAAATGCCCTAACCTAACACATTTCAACGGGCCGTCGGGGCCTGGACGGCCCGTCCTTATGCACCTTTTTCAGACTTTTCAGTCTGAACTGCCTGCTTTTGCAGGAGTTCAGACTGATCACCTCGTACCTCGTACTTCTACGGGCCGTCTGGGCCTCGACGGCCCGTCGGTTTTGTCTTTTCTGTAAACAAACGGCCCATCAAGGCCTGGACGCCCCGTCCTGAAACCCTAATTTTTCTTAACGACCCATCTAGGCCTCGACGACCCGTCCTAAGGTTGTTTAGGGTTTTTTGTTGGTTGTGTAAATAGTATCACCCAACAATAATCAAACCATATCTTATATTATGGTTGAGATTATCATAATAAACCTTAAGTAATATCTTCTAACAATGTGCATCAGGTGACCTCACAAATCATGAAGCAACACTTGGGGAACTTTTCTCGACAGGTTAACTTGAAGGCTGTGTTTGCACCATCAACTATTGGAGCGGTACGCTGCTTGATGTTTCCATACCTCTGTGTGATTATTTATCAGCAAAGCATAACAGGTTGTGTTTTATAATAAAGATTGTGGGCTTCATCATTGGAACAATCACGCCATTGCGCAGGCTACTAATAGGCACCACAGCCCCCCTTAGAGTGATCCAAGATTCTGCATCTTTAGTAGGGTACGTATGGTCAGTAATTTTCGTTTTGTGGATCACCTGAAGCCTACATCTTTTCTTTATAATGGATCGTATTAATCCATCTTATTGTATTAGGGACGCGGCAATCCCAACCATGACATTGATTGTGGGTGGCAACCTCTTAAGAGGTAAACGTAGAACATAAAGTAACATCCAGTTAACTTGAACAAGGTATGGAACAGTGGGGTCAAGAGGGTCCGCTCACCCTCAGATGGCCAGATTTTGTTGGATTTTTTATATAAAAAATGTGAGTTTTGTTAACAAGAATATGATTTGACCCCTTGTCGTAACAAGTAGAGATGGCTATCTTATGATGACCCCTAGATTAAAAAGTTATGGTTCCGCCACGAAAAGTTTCAAGAGATATGTATATATATAAATGTCAGAAACATGGAATCATGAACATATAACTTTTATTAAAGAATATCCCAACCCTAAACGTTTAAAACCCTTACAAGATTGAATGAATACTGATCTTCCTCACAACACTCAGAAATCAACCTAGAATACAAAAGAGATTATGTAACAGATAATCTCTACAAGATCTACAGAGCAACTATCGACAGATTCAGGATGAATCTGTTGATAACTCACAAAACTAACCCTAGATGAACAAAAAGAGAGTGCAAAAGTGAGAGAGAAAACAAAGTGAATGAAAATAATGATCTGATCTCGAGAGTGCAACTAACACAAGCCTTTTATAGCTGGCTTTCTGGACACAATCTTCAAAGAGATCCAACGACTCTAATAAAATATGCCTTTATAGATCAACGGTGGACAATCCGTGATAGTTAATCACACGGATTGCCACATCAGACTCGTACACACGAACTGGGCCATGGGCTTGATGTCTTGGACTCAATCAGGCAGCTACATGATGTCTTGGGCTCAATGTCTTGGGCTCAATCTACACAGCAACTCAGCAGCCCAGCTACTCAACTAGATCCATCAGCTGCAAGCCCAACACCTACAACAAACCTTATGCAACATGATGAAATATTATTTGAAATAAAATGAAAGATATTAAAAATATAAATTGTTAATTTTATTTATTATATATTTTTAACACCCCCCCCCCATCATTTTATTTCCCAAAACAATCATACATGTTTACTTTGGTACTTAATACATCATGTTGAGATGGTAACAACCCCTTTGTAAAAAGATCAGCAAGTTGATCAGCTGAATCAACCTTAACAGTTTTAATAACACCTTGAGATATCAAATCTCTTAAGAAGAACAGATCAAGACCAAAGTGTTTGGTCTTATCATGGAAAACTGGATTTGAGGCTATGGACATTGCTGCTGAACTATCACAATGCAAATACACTGGAAGCTTAACAATAATACCCAATTCAAATAACAAGTTCTTTAACCAAATAACCTCACATGTAGCAGCACACATAGCTCTATACTCTGCTTCTGCAGAGGACCTTGAAATAGTACTTTGTTTCTTACTTTTCCATATCACTAAACAACCTCCTAGAAATACACTAAAACCAGTTACAGATTTCCTAGTTTCAGTGCATTTTGCCCAATCAGAATCAGCAAAAACAGATAGACCAAGGTTACTTCCCTTTTTAAACACCAACCCTTTTCCAAGGGCATTTTTAAGGTACCTTAGAAATCTAAATGCAATCTTTAGATGTCCATGAGTAGGCTTGTGCATATATTGACTTAAATAATGCACACTATATGAGATATCAGGCCTGGTATGTGATAGGTAAATTAATTTACCTATCAACTGTTGATAACCAGTGATGCTATCCAAAGGTTTGTTATCACGTTTGACTAAATTAGTCAAGACATGATTCTGTTCCAAAGGGCATGACACTGGTTTACACCCAAGCATTCCATACTCACTTAGTAAATCTGTGCAGTTTTTTCTTTGTGACAAACAGATTCCACTTTCACATCTTAAGACTTCTATTCCTAGAAAATACTTGAGTTCACCCAAGTCTTTTATTAGAAATTTGGTTTTAAACAAGGACTTAATATGTTCAATCTCTTTTTCTGAATTACCAGTTATTATAATGTCATCCACATAGACTAATAACATAAGAAACACATTATTTTTATCCTTTACAAACATGGAATAGTCACACTTGCTTTGTACAAAGCCAAACTCAGATAAAGCCTTAACCAATTTCTCATTCCACATTCTAGGGGCTTGTTTAAGCCCATAAAGTGACTTTTTAAGTTTACAAACTTTATTTTTAGACATATTTTTATGACCCTCGGGCAATGACATATAGACATCCTTATACAAATCACCATACAGAAATGCATTATTAACATCAAGTTGGAAAATTTTCCAATCATGATGAACAGCTAGGGTAATTAAACATCTCACAGTTACCATTTTCACCACAGGTGAGAATGTTTCATCATAGTCTAATCCTTCTTTTTTACTATACCCCTTAGCTACAAGCCTAGCCTTATATCTATCTATTTCTCCTGTAGATTTGTATTTTATTTTGAATATCCACTTACATCCAATTTTATGTCTATCCTTTGGAAGATCCACAATCTCCCAAGTGTTGTTCCTATATAGAGCTTCAAGCTCCTCATTCATGGCATTGACCCAATTTGGATCACAAATAGCCTCTGAATAAGTTTTAAGTTCAACACTTTTGTCAAGACTAGTTGCAAAACATTTATTCTCACTAGTTAGTCTAGACAGGTTAACCACATGTTCTATCCCATATTTTACCTTACCCTCTACAACAAAATCACTATATTTCTTAGGAAAATTTATACTTCTAGATGACTTTCTAAACTGACTAAGTTCAACAGAGGTGTCATCCTCAGAAGTCAGATTAGAGTCACCTTTAGTACTCACATGTGGTGCCTGACCAGGTTCTGCACTGTCAACACTAGGCTGCTGAAGACCAGCCAAGCCAGTAGTCTGACCAGAACCTGGTTGCTCCTTTTCATGTGTTCCTAAATCCTTCTTACCTTTACCCTTCTCATCATCATAGGAATCATCCACCTTAAGAATCTGTTGACTTTCTGTGTTTTCAAAAATATCAAAAAAAATTTAAAGAAGTTACTAATGTATCAGTTACTATTTCATGTTTATTAAAAATTGAATCTTCTTTAAATGGAAAACATGACTCAAAAAATTTTACATCTCTGGAATACAGTATAGACCTACTGTCCAAACTGTACACCTTGTAACCTTTTTTTTCATGAGAATAACTAATAAAGACACATTTTTCTGCCCTACTTTCTAATTTGTTAGACTCATTTAAAATTGTGCAAAAACACAGACAACCAAAGACTCTTAAGTGATCTAAGAAGGGTTTAAAACCATGAATTACTTAATAAGGAGATTTTCCACTAAGCACAGAGGAGGGTAACCTATTAATCAAGTAAGAAGCAGTTAAAATACATTCAGACCACTTTCTGATAGATAAATTACTTTGAAACAAAAGTGATCTAGCCACATTTAGTAAATGCCTATGTTTTCTCTCAACTACCCCATTTTGTTGTGGGGTATAGGCACAAGTTGTTTGATGAATAATTCCTTTTTCCCTACAAAAGTTTTTCATATAAGAATTGACAAATTCTGTCCCATTGTCACTTCTCAAAATTTTTACATTTTGTTTAAATTGAGTTAAGATAATTTGTACAAAATCTTTTATATGCTCAAAAACTTCAGTCTTTTGTTTCATCAAACATACCCACACAGCCCTAGAGAAATCATCTACTATTGTTAAAAAAATACTTTTGACCTTCTCTATCAGCTACCCTATAAGGTCCCCATACATCTAAGTGTATTAACTGTCCTACATGTGAACTCTTGTGATCACTAAGTGGGAAAGGTTCCCTGTGTTGTTTTGCCCTTTGACAAACATCACAGGGACCATGATTAACTGCAGACTTGATTTTAAACTCAGGTTTTAAAATTTGTAAAACCTGCTCAGCAGGGTGTCCTAACCTAGCATGCCACACATCAACCACATTGACACTGTTATAACACACCTTAGAAAACACATTAGCACTGCCACACATGTACAACCCATCAACTTGTTTACCAGTCACCAGGGTTTTCCTGGTTGATAAGTCCTGTATAACATTGATTTTCATCAAATCCAACAAACAACTTATTGTCCCTTGCTAACTTATGAACAGATAACAAATTAACATTGTATTCAGGGACAACAAGAACATCTTGCAGTATAATATTTTCAGCAAGTTTAAGTTTACCAATCTTAGTTACTGAAGAAACAAATAGTCTCACCACCGATTATGGATGATAAGATTATGAGTTGCTACAGGGTTGATCCTTCACTAACAGCTACGGCTTGGAGATACCTGCAAATAAGAGTGGTAGTGTGGATGTGGAGACGACTACACAAGGTAGCAGTTTATAACAAAAACGGGGTGAATGGGGATACTATCTGGTATGATAGCTCTCCAGGTTAGTAGAAAGTGTCCTCTCCTATTGGGGGTGTGACCCCTTTTATAGGAGAGTCCGTATGCCACCATTACCCAAGTCCTAACTGTGGTTAGGTTGTCTCCATCACCCTTGGTTGTGTTAGTGTGATGAAGTAAGGAAAGCTAAATTGAAGGGAATAGTGGAATCGTGTACCGCCTTTAATGCTTTGGTTACGTGATTCATGCATGGCTGTTGACCATGCATGATATTCGCCTTGACCGCCTTATGACCAATCATTGACTGTTGACCGATCATTAATGAGCCTTGACCATGTCATGCGCGTGGCTTTCTTTCGCGTGATGACGTTGTGCCGGGTTTGGGTACGCGGAATGGTGTATTGATGTGGCCGCGCAGGTGACGATGGGTACAACCGACACGGTTGTGGAGGAAAATTTGCTATCACAAGCCGAGCCAACCCCGGAGGACTTGGTTGTTGGCGTGAAGAAGGTCGCCACGCCACGGGATGAGCCTGCCCAGGATGAGTTGGTGATTGATGTGGTGAAGAATGTTGGGAAAGGGGTGGATGAGTCTGAAACCCCTAATCTGAGTATATGTGGTCTTGATGCGCTGTCGAAGCAGGCACATGAGCCGAGTTCATCACAAGGATTTGAAGCTGCACTTGATGGTGGGAAGAAAGATGAAGTTATTGGTGAGAATCCATCCGGCTTCAAGCGCACAGTGGTGGACTCCACTGTGGTTTATACTGACGCATCTGCCAGTGTTGGTGGTAACTCCGGTCATCGACGGAGGATGCCCTCATCGCGTCAAGCTGATTCCTCTAGACCATATCAACCGCGCTGGGACATCTTTGACACAACTCGGTTTACAAATGCGCTTGATGCACAAGAGTTTGTCATGATTTATGTTCCTCCTGCGGAGCGCGATTACCAAGATAGTGTAGATCGGCGTTCTTTGCTCATTGATATGGCAATAAACCTTTCTTTGGGTGTTAGCGGTCTCGGGTCGCTTATTAGGCGCGAAAATGAGTTTCAACGAGATTACCAGAACTTGAAGGATTCGGAAGCTGCGTTGCTGGGGCGCGAAAAAGAGTTCCAGCGCGCCCGTCATGATATCCGGACAGAGATTGAGCATCATCAAAAAGTTGCCCGTGATGCTGTTGAGGAGATGGAGAAGGTAAAGAATGAGAAAGCCGAAGCCTCCCAGTCTTGGCCCGTTGCTTGTAAGAGGACCAACCATGAAACTGAACTGTTGCGATCCACCATTAAGGAGTTGAAGCTTGAAAATGCTATTTTGAAGAAAAAGGTGGAGCAAAGTCAGACAGCATACGATGAGAAGCAAGCGGAACTCGCTGATGCTATTCAAAAGTATAATGCTCAGCATGATGAACTCCTTCGCGCAACTTCCTCTTTTTCTGATGCGGAGACCAAAATTAAAGAGCTAGCTTTGGAGAACTCCCAGTATCAAGAAGAAAAAGCCCTGGCGGAGTCCTCTTGCAAACAAGCAAAAATGGAGTTGGACAAGGTGCAAGCTTTGTTCGGGCAAGCTACTGAAATAGCTGTTGCTGCCAATGAGAGGATCGCGTGGTTGATGGGTGATGGAGTTGCTGGGGTAAGCCATAAAATCTTCCTTTTGTATTTTGATTATTGACTTATGCAATTTGTTGATGTGCTATCTTTTGTTGCGCATATATTCAAGCGTGTTTGGAACGATCCTGCGCTGACAGAGGTGATTGCTCGCATTTCCAGTTCTTCCGTGAAGCAGGGGATCAAGCTCGGCTTCTCTGAAGGCTTTTGCCACCATGCTGATGGCAAGGAGAAGGAGTCTGGTCCGTACGAGAATGAGTCATACGATGATGAATTGCTCAAGGCTTATGATGATTACGAGCATCAAAAGTTCGAAGTTTTTGACTTGCTGGAGGCTTGCGAGAAGACTGATGATCCCGCGGGGGAGTTGCGCAATTACTTTATCAAGTCTGACCGTCTTGGTGTGGAACTTGCTGAGAAAGCGCAGATGGAAGGGGCAGCCAAAGTAGGAGCGACAGGTGGTCAGGCTGGAAGATCTTCAGCGGCTGGTGATAAACATTCAGAAGATATATCGCGATATCTCAATCTTGGTTGAACACTTTTTTATTTTCTCCATGTTTGTTTGTACTGTTGGACAATTTATTTTTTGAACTTGCTGCCACGTGTTTTCTTATCTAATCATTTGCTGATGCCATCCCTACTTCCCATCACCCAAGGCTGACAGATTACCTCATGATTGATGTGATGGTTATGCCAGCGTTTGTCAGGATGAATGTCATGATTCTCTAGGGTAATTGAGTGGTTACCATTAATGGTAATTAATGGTCATAACCTCTCTCCTCTATATATAGTAAGGTTGTGTTTCATCTTCCTTATTATTTCTTTTGCACTTAAAAAACTTATATCTTCTTCTCTACAAAAATGGCGGCGAGCTCTTCGAATAACAACATTGGTGTTAAGGAAGTTTTAGCAATGCAAGGGATTATGAGGCTATCTCAACCTCTTATTCACGATCCATCTTCCACAGATGCTCTTGATCGTCTGGCAGAATACTGTGCATATCTTTTGTCCCAAGAGGACATGCGTCCTGATAACTTGGATGATCAGGGTACTTCTGATGGGAAGCCCTTGAAGATGAAGAAGTTGTCTGAGCTAGGGGATGTGAAGAAGACTAAAACCAGGAAGGTTAGGGGTTGAGTTGTCTTTTTTCACTATGTTGAAGTTTATTCCGAGATAAGACCGCCGATATAAGGTGCCATCATTGACTTCGTAGTGCAAGGCTTTGTGTTGTAGCTTCCTTGCTTCCGCTTTGTTCGATGGGAGGATGCCTTTAGTTAAAAAGGCCATGATCGGGGTGATCCAGGATTCTTTTCCAGTTTGAATCACGTTCACTTGTTTTGATGGAACAGATGGTGTGGCTAGTACCTCGACTCGTACGTCTTTCGCCATGTGATCGAATGCGGTGGACGCCATTTTACTCAAAGCGTCCGCTGGCTTGTTTTGGCTTCTGCGGACGTGAGTAACTTTGCAGTAGGAGAAACTATTCATCAACTCCTTGGTATGTTGCAAATATAAGATCATGGATGGCTCTCTGGCCTCGTATGTGCCATCAATGTGATTGGCAACCAACATTGAATCGACATGCGCTTCAATGTGTTTAGCACCCATCTTCTTAGCTATACGTAGGCCTGCGACCCGCGCTTCATATTCGGCCTCGTTATTGGTTGTTTGAAAGTCCAGCCGAATAGCATAAGTGTATTCTTTTCCTTCTGTGGTTATCAAGCGTAAGCCTGCGCCGGCCCCTTCATCGTTGCAAGCACCGTCGGTGAATAGTTTCCATGTCTGAGTTTCATCGGGCGCAGTCGAATTTGAAGATGTTTCATTTACGCATTCTTCGACTTTGTCTGCTGGGACCTCTACTATAAAATCTGCAAGGATCTGTCCTTTGAAGGAAGGTCTTGCTTTATAAGAAATTGAGTGTTCCCCCAGCTCTATTGCCCATTTTGCCAAGCGTCCGGAGAGTTCTGGTTTGCGCAGGATATCATTGATCCGGAAATCTGTGAGGACATTGATCGGGTGTCCTTGAAAATACCTGCGTAGTCTTCTTGAAGCGTGGATTAACGCGAGAACCAGCTTTTCCATTGTCGAGTAGCGGGTTTCCGCATCAAGCAGCATGCGGCTTACATAGTAAATTGGGGTTTGAACCCCCTTTCGGTCAACCATTAGCACTGCCCCAACTGCCTTGTCAGTGACGGACAAGTAGAGGGTGAGTGGCTCTTTCGGTAGCGGAGCGGTGAGCGTTGGCAGGTTGCTCAAACATTTCTTCATGTCTTGAAACGCGGCTTCTGCCTCTTCCGTCCAGTGGAAATTTGATTTCTTCAGACAATTCTTCAATGTGTCCACAAAGGGGAAAGATTTGAATGCGTAGTTTGACAGGAACCTGTTCAAAGCTACAAGTCGTCCCATCATAGTTTGTACTTCCTTGACTGAAGATGGTGACGGCATCCGCTCAATTGCTTGAACTTTATCTGGGTTTGGCCGAAAACCGTCTTTGGTGACAACGACTCCGAGGAATTTTCCTTCTTCCATCCCAAAAGAACAATTCCCCGGATTCAGTTTCATTCTCACACTGCGCAACTGATCAAAAGTCTTCTGGATGTCAAGTAACATCTAGTCTTCTTCTCTGCTTTTGATCACTAAGTCATCAACGTACACTTCTAAGTTTACACCGATTTGTTTTACAAACGCGGTGTCCATTAAACGTTGATATGTTGCCCCCGCGTTCTTTAGCCCAAATGGCATCTTGGTGTAGCAGAAGGTACCCATGTCTGTGCGAAATGCTGTTTTGTCTTCGTCTTCTTTGGCCATTTGAATTTGATGATAGCCTTTGTAAGCATCCAAGAAGCACTTGAACATGTAAGGTGCCAAAGAATTGACCTTTAGGTCGATTTCGGGCAATGGGTAACAATCTTTTGGACAGGCTTTGTTTAAGTCTTTATAATCGACGCACATGCGCCATGTGCCATTGGATTTTCCCACCATAACTGGGTTTGCCACCCAGGTTTGATATTTGCTTTTGCGTAGGATACCGGCCTTCAAAAGTTCTGTCACTTGTTCATTCATCGCCTTTGTTTTCTCAGGCCCCATACTGTGCTTTTTCTGGGCTATTGGCTCAGCGTTTTTGTAGACGTTGAGCTTGTGTTCCACGATGTGTCGCGGGACGCCAACCATGTCTGATGATTTGAAGGCAAAGATATCCATGTTCTTTGTTAACAACTGCTTCAAGTGAGTGCGAATGGGGTCAGAGATTTCATGGCCGATGATAACTGTCTGTTCCGGGAATATAGGGTTAATAACCCATTTTTCCGGTTCGGTTCTGACAGTTGGCTTTGTTTGCTTTGAAGGCCTCGGCGTTTCTGTGGCATGACATGTTTTGTTTCCGCGTATGAACGCAACACCTGTTAGCATCGGGAAACCTGCTACCTGATGTGGCGTAGATGCATTGCAGTTGAATTTCGCCAACCCCTCTCGTCCCAGTAGGATATCATGTGAAGAGTTGACGGGGAGCACTGTGAAGTCGCATGTTTCTGTGCGTGAATGCTTCCCGTCTGAGAGTGTGACTGGGAAGGTGAGCGTACCCAGTGGGTAAATTGTTTCGTGGATGAAACCTGAGATTGGCTCTGTGGTTGGTGTTATTCTTCTTTTGTCATCTTCGTCCAGCTGGTCAAAGCATTGCTGCTACATGATATCAGTGCTGCTGCCATTATCCAAGTACATGTATCGTGTTCGATAATGGCCAACAAACCCTGTGATGATCAATGGAGCTGTGGAGGAAGCCCCACCCTTTACCTTCGGCATTATCACTTGCTCTTCTTTCCATGAGTCATCTCTTGCTTCCATGAAAGTTCGCTTATGGCTTGCATTTCTATGTGTCATGTTACATGTATTACGGGAAACGCTATACACGTGATGCGCGTTGAGATTGCGTATCTTTTTCTGAGAGGGCTCTCCTGCTTCCGCGTTGTCCCTCTGTTTTCTTCTCATGTTTTTCACCAGGTGCGTTAACTGCCCTGACTTAATGGCATTTTCAATTTCCATCTTCAAGCTGTAACAATTTTCTGTCATGTGACCGTGGTCTTCATGATACTCACAGTATTTTGATCTGTCTATGTTCCGCCTGTCACCACGGAGCTCTTGTGGTTTGGGAAATTGAATCTGTTCGGTTTTCAGCACCTCAGATGGCGTTTTGGACAGTGGCGTCCATTCATAGTTCTTCTTTGAGTGTCCTTTATGATCACGGGACCCTCTCGAACTCAGCATATTTCTTGCATCTTGCGCAGAGGAATATTTTCCTTCCTCCGTTGTGCCTGAGATTCTTGACCATACTGACTGTTTGCCTTTCCCTCTGGTGTGTGATGATTGATGGTGGCTGCTACTCTGGTGCGTGTTTTTGTTGCGATGGAAAGAGCGTTCGGAGGACGCATAGACTTTAGCAGCTTCGACTACTTCATCCCAAGCTTGCGGTACGCCGTCTTTACCGGTTAAACATTTCATCAGGTCATCATTTCTTACCCCATGTATGAATGCTGAGCGGGTAAGTTCTTCTCCGCAGCCTAGTTGGAGGGCCTCCTTGTTGTACCTGATGATGTAATCTTCTAGGGATTCGTTCTCGTGGCGCGTACACAAGAGAATGTGTGCCTTGTCTTTCTTGTGTTTGCGCAGATGTGAGAAATGATTCTTGAATTTTCTTATCAGGTCATCGAAATCCACCAGGCTTCCCACCGGCAGGCTTTCATACCACACTCTGGCTGCCCCTGTTAATGTTTGTACAAACAGGTGACACCAGGCTTGTACTGGCCACAACTTAGAGCTTCCTGCGCAGTCGAAAGCATGCAAGTGATCATCCGGATCGCGCAAACCATCGTATTTCCCAATGGTGCTTGGTAACTTGCATTCTTGAGGCATCGGTGCCAATGCAATGCGAGCACAGAATTTTGATCTTTCGGCGAAAGTCTTTGGTCTGTATGGTTTGTAGAGGTCATCATCTTTTGGTGCCAAACTGCTGGCAACAGACTTGATGTTCTGTTTTTTGTTGGAATGGTGATGCACCTCATCTTCTGATTCGTAGCCGTCTGGTTCATCGTTCAGGTTGACGGGGTCCTGGCCGCGAGTATTCTTACCGCGGCCTCC
Source organism: Ambrosia trifida (assembly GCA_028751855.1). Classification (NCBI taxonomy): domain Eukaryota; kingdom Viridiplantae; phylum Streptophyta; class Magnoliopsida; order Asterales; family Asteraceae; genus Ambrosia; species Ambrosia trifida. The sequence continues at coordinate 212,843,585 of CM054122.1, read as the reverse complement.
ACCACGTACCGCCTGACGAGAACCTTTAGCGTGACGGATACCTTTGTTTTTTCGAGGAGATTCTGAGTCCTCCTCACTTGTGTCGAAACTTAACGTCTTTTGGACGTTGAGTTTGGCTTGATTCATAACCATTTTCTGATATTCAGCAATTGTTTTTGAATTTTGCTGGGCCAACCACTCGTCCGGGTCAACCGGAGATAGGTTGGTTTTCTTCTTTTTGCTTCCAGCAGATCCTCCCTTGCTTGGGTGGAACTGGAATGTCGAACCTGGTTGCTTCTGAGCCACATTCTTCGTGATCGTATTTGGTGTAACATCTTGGATCTCATCGTTGATTGTGGCATCAACCTCAGCATTGTTATTGTTTGTATCTTTTGAAAAAGCCATGTTGCTAGTTTGAAAGATTTGTTAGAACCGTAAGGGATGGCGCCAATGAAGAAACAAATAGTCTCACCACCGATTAGGGATGATAAGATTATGAGTTGCTACAGGGTTGATCCTTCACTAACAGCTACGGCTTGGAGATACCTGCAAATAAGAGTGGTAGTGTGGGTGTGGAGACGACTACACAAGGTAGCAGTTTATAACAAAAACGGGGTGAATGGGGATACTATATGGTATGATAGCTCTCCAGGATAGTAGAAAGTGTCCTCTCCTATTGGGGGTGTGACCCCTTTTATAGGAGAGTCCGTATGCCACCATTACCCAAGTCCTAACCGTGGTTAGGTTGTCTCCATCACCCTTGGTTGTGTTAGTGTAATGAAGTAAGGAAAGCTAAATTGAAGGGAATAGTGGAATCGTGTACCGCCTTTAATACTTTGGTTACGTGATTCATGCATGGTTGTTGACCATGCATGATATTCGCCTTGACCGGCTTATGACCAATCATTGACTGTTGACCGATAATTAATGAGCCTTGACCATGTCCTACGCGTGGCTTTCTTCCGCGTGATGACGTTGTGCTGGGTTTGGGTACGCGGAATGGTGTATTCAGTACCCAATCCCATCAGTTACTAAAGCAGATGTTCCATTTGGATGTCTAACTCTAATATTTAAATCTGAGACATCAACATAATCAAACAAACCTTTATCATTTTTAACCATATGTTCATTTGCCCCTGAATCAACTATCCACCCTATACCAATTAACTTCCCACCAATACTAGCAAAACAGTATATACCACGACCTAGTACAGAAGCACAGTATAAACTACCTGACATATTGCAACTTTGGGTAGATTCAGAACTTTTATCATTTATCAAACTTAACAACTTAGCAACCTGATCACTTGTTAAAGTAGTAAGAGAAGTGTTAGCCTTTTCTGAACAAGTATTATTGCTACTAACAGTTGCCTTCTTTCCTTGATATCCTCTAGGCTTTGCCCAATTAGGATATCCTACAATTTCAAAACACTTGTCTATTGTATGCCCTGTTTTATTACAATGGGTACATTTTAATGACTGATTAGTGTTTTTAGAAAACCTTTTATTATTAAAATTGTCACTTCCTTGAGTAGCCTTTGAAACAAACCCTACAGTAGTAGAGGATGTTTTGGAAGAACTGCTAGAATGTCTATGAGATTCCTCTCTAGACACTACAGCAAAAGCTTCCTTGACTGAAGGAAGTTCAGTTTTAATCAATAATGTTGTTCTCACATGATGATAACAACTATCTAAACCCATGAGAAACTGCATAAGTTTTATCATATGATTATAGTTATTAAAGTCCCTAAAGGCATCACATGTGCAAGAGGGCAACTGTAGTATCTGATCTAGTTGTTTCCACATTATATTAAGTTTATGATAGTATTCTGAAACAGTCATACCATTTTGGCTAAATGAATTAATTTTTTGATAAAGATCAAAAACAACAGAACCATCTACTTTATTATATGTCTCATTTAAGTCCTTCCAAACCTCAGATGCAAGGTTGGAATAGACCTGACCCATATATAGTTCATCAGAAACAGAATTCAGAATCCATGTAAGTACAACAGAGTTACATCTATCCCACTGTCTAGCTAACACAGGATCATCAGTGGGTTTAACACAACTTCCATTCACAAATCCTAGTTTATTCTTTACTTGTAGCCCTAGGATCATAGCATTAGCCCACATAGTATAGTTCTCAGTACCTTTTAATTAGATATTTATTATAGTTAAATTTGTTGAGTCACTAGCATGCAGATAAAGAGGATCACTAGCATCAAGTTTACTAACCAATGTAACATTATTATCAACCTGATTTACTATTTGACCACCACCACCAGCAGCTGCAGCCTGAGCTGCAGCCGCTGCAGCAGCAGCAGCAGCAACAGCAGGATCAGGATCAGGGATAACATCCATATTACACAAATAGGTTCACACAAAACAACAATCAACAAATAACCACACAATATCAATCAAAGAACAATACCACAAAAAAATAAAAACCACAGATGACACACACATAATCGGCGAAGCCAATCCGGTGATCCCGATCGTTGGTTCGTCACTCAAGGGTGCCAACGCAGGTCCTGGAGAGGGAGCCTCCTAGACCTAGACAATCCTTAAAGCTAAACAGAGACTCAAGCCCTGGCAACAGACGCCTAAACAGTAACTCTATAAAGAACAAATAACAAAAGAATCAGAACAATCTCACCAGTAAGGCCCAAGTTAGGGTTCGCCAAAAAACTCGTAATACTATAACCTTCGCTTAGGGTTATAGTATCAGAGAGCAAGAAAATATGCCTCCAATGTCCAACCAACAGATTAGCCTTCTTGAAGATCAAGAAACCCTAGATCTGAGCAGCCAATCCCAAAATCCAACGTATGGTCCAGATCGAGACAGATCTATACCAGACAGTCACCACAGATCAATCTCAGACCTACAGATTCACAGTGGTAGACCAGAAGATACAATCTAGAACAAATCGCAGCGGAAGAACCAAGAATAAGAGCCATGCGCTCTGATACCATGTCAGAAACATGGAATCATGAACATATAACTTTTATTAAAGAATATCCCAACCCTAAACGTTTAAAACCCTTACAAGATTGAACGAATACTGATCTTCCTCACAACACTCAGAAATCAACCTAGAATACAAAAGAGATTATGTAACAGATAATCTCTACAAGATCTACAGAGCAACTATCGACAGATTCAGGATGAATCTGTTGATAACTCACAAAACTAACCCTAGATGAACAAAAAGAGAGTGCAAAAGTGAGAGAGAAAACAAAGTGAATGAAAATAATGATCTGATCTCGAGAGTGCAACTAACACAAGCCTTTTATAGCTGGCTTTCTGGACACAATCTTCAAAGAGATCCAACGACTCTAATAAAAGATGCCTTTATAGATCAACGGTGGACAATCCGTGATAGTTAATCACACGGATTGCCACATCAGACTCGTACACACGAACTGGGCCATGGGCTTGATGTCTTGGACTCAATCAGGCAGCTACATGATGTCTTGGGCTCAATGTCTTGGGCTCAATCTACACAGCAACTCAGCAGCCCAGCTACTCAACTAGATCCATCAGCTGCAAGCCCAACACCTACAACAAACCTTATGCAACATGATGAAATATTATTTGAAATAAAATGAAAGATATTAAAAATATAAATTGTTAATTTTATTTATTATATATTTTTAACAATAAACATAACTTGCAGGTCTCAAAAGATCTGGCGTCTCATCGTCACTTATCATTGGAATAGCAGTAGCGCGGCTTATCTTGTTGCCATTTTTTGGAATTTTAATCGTGAAAGGAGCGGTTTACTCTAGCTTAGTGCATGTAGATTCTCTTTATCTTTTTGTACTTCTACTACAGTATGCGCTTCCACCGGCCATGAACATCGGTACAAATTATTGTGGTGGTTGATTTGACTATCTTTGTTTCTTGCATTGTGGTCACAGTTTGTGAAATTTGAACGTTCATATGATAGGTACGATTACACAGTTGTTTGGAGCTGGTGAGACGGAGTGTTCGGTGATTATGTTGTGGGCTTATGGTTTGGCATCGTTCTCACTTACCTTTTGGTCGATGTTCTTCATGTGGCTCGTGGCTTAATCTTTAAGCCAATGTGCCTAAGTTTTTTTGATCATATCATGTATCAAATTAAGAATCGTTTGTTGACAAATATTTGCATTTTGTGTTGGTTTTGTATACATGTTTCTCCTCTCTTCATTCAAACAAACAAAAAATTAGATAGCAGTTTTGGGTATCGGTTTATGATCACCCAAACCGGTTTCAATAGGTTCAATTATTTTCCAACTAAAACTAGTTTCTATATAAACTGATTTTGACCAAAATTAACCAACCTGATTTGGTTTATGACACGAACCGGTTTAGCAAAAAAAAACCCGCTTTGTCCAGGATAGGCTCCAGCTCAAGCTTAAAATTAAACAAGGCAGCTTGAATCGGCTTGAACACAACTTCGAAGTTACGAGCCTAACAACGAGTCAACTAGCCGAGTGGAGCTAGGCTCGAGCTCGGCTCAGTTACAAAATGTGTCGGCTTAGCTCAAGTCATTTTTCGAGCTTCTTTCGAGCGAGCTACGAGTCACGAGCAAATGATTTAAGAGTAGTGTGTAATAGGATCAATGGAAGATACTTGGGCCTGCTCTTTGCTTTTTATACATTTTTTCATTTATGGTCGTTAGCCCCATGTTTCATGGGCCGCAACCTGGTAATCTATTCTTTCATGGTCACCAATCTCAAAAAAACCAATCAATCACAACATTACACCTCATCCCAAACAAACCACCCACCCTTCACACATTGATGGTTACACCTCATGGTCACAATATTGATGGTTCCACCGTGATTAAAGGGGGTAAGGTAGTGCTTCATGGTATCACTAAACATCACGTTGGTTTAACACGGACCACCGAGTGTGGCCTAAACGAGCCAATTAGGTTGAAATGTTGGAGCAACTAGTTAAATTTCAATTTTTTATTTTAAAATGTTGTTTAGTGAATTGATATAGTTTGAATAAGAGTAATTGTGTTTGGTTTTGGGGTAAAAACTTTCATAAAGATAAACAAATGACTTAGTTGATTTTATGTTCTTTTGGTTGACTTTAGCTTGGAGAGTAGAGAAATGTGCAATAGAAGTAGAAGTGAGTTTTCGAAATTTTCTATCATATGCCAAAAAGTGCATTTTCTAGTTGGAGTAGTCGTACGCCCCTCATAGTGATCATCGTTAGGTTGGGTTTATTTTTTTGTGGGTGTTATTATTATTATTTTTTTTTAGAGTAGTGTTTCAGCGGTAAATCCTGTGTTGCAAAACGACCACTGTTCAGGATCGAATCCCATAGCACCACACGGGTTTCTCCTTTCAAACCCAAGCGGTTATTTTTTCGGTGGAGCGTGAGATTCAAACCTGAGACCAAACCCGGGCACAAACCCTCCAATGAGGTAAACCTTCTCACCTCAAACCAGCTAGGCTGGAGATCATTGGCTCGTAGGTGTTAGTGATTTTAAATAATAACAGTCAACAACTTTAAATAGTGTTCAAGAATTAATCACTATTTCACCATTTATTCAATAATTTGTTATAAAACAAGTCATCTACAACCTAAATGAACAACATTTTCATGTTTCATCCACAATAATATCAAGACAAGACCCAAGTATTACTTTATGAGTTAGAGTTTTAGGTTAAAGATTTACTTACAAAGCTTTCTTTCTTTAACTATCTTAATTAGTATGATGTCTCTAAAACCGCCATGTCAGACAAGAGAACACGAGTCAACTACAATCAAACCTCTACACAACTACAATCAAACCTCTACAGACAGTTCCCAATGGACCACCTTTACTTGACATTTACATGCAAACCTTAAAACTTTAAAGGAATGTCAAATCAAAGCTACTGGTCTTATCATGTAGTAAGAACAAACAGATTTGTTCGAATCAGACGCTACATATCACACAAACCACATCCAAGATTAAAAATCGTCAACAACACAATAACCTGAATAATGGATAAACTTAATCACAAGTTGCAAAACCAATTTATGTGAAGGATGGGAAAGCTTCAGTCTGTTCTGTCAGCGGACTATTGTCTTCCATATTGCGTTACATGTATCAAAATCACTCATCTCCTGGGAATTGAACTTAAAATTTTCAACTGCTTTCTTGTCCTTATCAACAATATCTGTGATTGGCGGTGAAATTAAAGAATTGCATTGACAACAAATATGCTAAACTAGAATCAAGTCGTGAAATGAGAAAGCAAAGCATGTAACAACAAAGGATACGTCCAGCTATCTTGGAATGCTCGTTTAAGTCTGGGATTATGCTAGTTACAGATGCATACATTGACAGCTTCTTCCTGTTCGAAAAAAAAAAAAAAAAACACTCCATTACAAGATACATGCAATACTCAATGAAGCCGTAGTTTAGTGATCATGTATGATGCAATACTCAATGGGGCACTAGTTTACTGGTCGTGTTTCACTATTAGGCAAATTTATAAAAACAGTTGAAAATGTTTCGAGTCTTTATAGTACTCTACATAAGCATGCTTCCAATCACAATACGAAGAGCAAGTGTCACAATCTGATGAAAAAGCGGTTTAAGACATTAAGAATTCATCAAGTTTGTCTATGGACTTACTGTGTCTTCATTTCATCTTGTTCGAGTTTCTTCAGAACCTGCCTTCTCGCTTCAATAAAACGTCTTTGCTCTTCAAGGTCTTTAATTTGACTGGCGACTGCTGTGTATATGATACGGCAAATAATCAGTGATCAAATGATCAAATACATTATGTACAACAAACAAATGTGTGTTTATGTGCGTCGAGAGAGAGAGAGAGAGAGTTGAATTTATGTAACTATGTACTTATCTAAGGTCCTCTCGTAGTAATGCCTCTCTCTGAATCTCCTGATCCAGTTCTTTCTGAAGCAAATGCATCTCTACATCTGAAGCCACCTCAGCCTTTGCGGCTTCTATCTTTTGCTTGCACGTGTCTATCTGTTTATGGTAGCCTGTTGCAGGAGTTGACTAATGAGTTTGTTTCATTTACTTTTCCCATTAAAAGTTTCGAGTAATTTACTTTTCAATCATTTAAAACTGATGATGAGACTATAAAACACCCTTTAGTGATGGCCACACAGTTTAATTAACTTCTCTGATGCAGATAATTTGTAGAAAACTACACTCGGAGACAGAAGGCCAGAGGCCATTCGAAGAATGATATCAAATAGCCAGGTATAATGCATGTACTAAAAAAGATGTATATTCTCTTCAAATACAATAAACAAATCATATGACATGCTGCTGCTTTTATTCTCAAGTGTAAAGCAATCAAATTGTGAAAGAGTGGTGACAAACAGATGCAGCCTAATAGTTGCATTAGGACAAAAGAGCTAATAATACCCTGATACACGTTTTGTTTGTTTGTTTATGTTCATGAATGTTCATTTAATTAAACTTAACTTTATTTTTATTATTTATTTCCTTTTGTTAAGTATCTTAATTCATATGTTCTAAAAACTTAACCTTAACCCTAACATTCTAACCATATAACTTAGCAGACACTATCCACACTTCACAGCGCCACCTCCCTTCTAGGCCTACGCTGCTGCAGTAACCGATTGTAAGTGGTTGTCGTTGAGAAACAAACAGAAAAAGGACACAATTTATTATTTAACATATGTAAAAGATATATCCGGTTAGGTAGAAAAATGGCAAGTAAGAGTTAATTAGACGGATGGTATGCAAACGCCCCCAATTAATTAATATTAGGGATCTAAAAGCGACCGATTAGGAGTCAAAATAGGAATGAATGGTCAGTGTTAATAATAATAATAATAATAATAGTAGTACCTTGAAGAGAAGTGTGAAGAGCGGCATGATCAGAACGGCAACGGGAGCGGAGTGCGTGTGAATGTTGAAGGCAATGGTTGAGGTCAGTCTTGTCTTTTTCGCTCTTCAGAAACTGAACCAAGTCATCGCTGTACGACATCAGCTTCCAAACATCCCCCATTTTTCTTTTTAGGGTTTGGAGAACCAAGAGAAAAACAAAATAACTGCAACCTAAAATTCTAAAATTAAGACATAAAACTAATGCAATTCAATAATTGGATTGATGTAACCGAACACTCACCTTTCAATAACTGATTTAGGTCGAAATCCCCAAATCCAAATACAATAGTGCAACAAGTTGGTTCGCTTGATTCACTTGAAATCCAGACACTAAATCGGCAAATCAAGTGATTGAGTAAAATGCAGCAACAAACAAACATCGATGGACAATGGTTTTCTATGTTCAGGTGGTTGACAAGGTAGGTCATATGCGTGGGCCGGTTTGAAAATAATGGGCTTATTGTTACCATGTTGGACTTTTTGTTTAGATATAGTGGGCTTTACGTTTTATTAAGTGAATGGTACTTGTAATTATTGGAAAAATTAGAATTTAGACTAACATTTTTAATGAAAAAAAAAACAAGATGGGCCAGATTCTTTACTTATACATTTTTGACAATTTTCGGTATAATTACACTAGCTGATTACCCCGGGAAGGTCCCGGGGTTGAAAATTTTAATATGATTTAATAAAAAATGATAAAAAAAAAAAGAAAACTCAAATCACGAAAAGCGGAAATAATTTAAACATAATCAATCTTAGTTAAAAAAACATTTATTTAAAAAGTTAAAAAAAGTTAAAAAGCATAAACCATATTAACCATAATACAGTATTAAAAAGATAACCTTCAACATATAATCATCTTCACGTAATTTAAAATATGTTACAATTTGACTTTGACTTATATAGATGTAGAATTCATGATAGGGTTTGAAAAATATAACAATTCTAATAATATTAATACTAATAGTAATAATTATTACTCTTGTAATTAAATAAATAAAAAAATAACCTTGTTTTAAGGTGACACCATGTGTTGCAGTGTTGCGTGATTCGTTCTCCTATCTTCTCTTGATGAACTATATCTATCCATCTTTAGAAAAATAAAATTCCAATGATAGCATGGCGATTGGGCTGAATTTCAATATCGTAGATAAGAACCTGGTTTAAAAGAAAAAACATGATTAATGAATAACCTGAACACTTTGTGTTTTTTTTTTCTGTATGAACATAACCCCACAAAAAATAGTCGTTTTTTTCTCTGTTTTTTATATAGCACTATGGTACTCGTTGGAAAGATAATAAAACGCTCGTTAATTTGGTGTAATTTTTTTATTTAAAAAAATCTCGAATATAAAAGATATTAACGTTTAAAAATTATGGGAGGAACATAAGAGAGAAAAATTTAAATTTGTTTTTAAATTCTTTTTTCTTAAAATAACTCAATTTAATTTTAGTAATTGAGAATTGAGAGATAGAGAGATAAATTTAGGATTTTATGTTTATCTTTTTTTTAATTAAAAAAGGAAATAATTCAAAAAACATTAAAATCTTTCAATCATGATGCCACGTGGCAGTTTCATGGAAAGGATGAAGGGACCATTGCACGCCACGTCAGCAATGTTCAATTCTTTTATATATATTAACTAGCTGATTACCCCGGGAAGATCCCGGGGTTGAAAAATCTAATATTACTTGATAAAAGAATAAAAGAAGAAAACATAATATTCAAATAAATCTTCATCATATTCATCTTTGAGTAAATCTTGGTAGGTACGGGCTTGAAGAATGCTTTCCTGTTCATTTGATTGGACTTTAGGACCTGAGGGGACTAATGGTTTCTTTGGTGGGCTTCCTCTAGATGCTGGGATTGTACAAACTAAGAAAGTTGAATTGTTTACCCATACATAACTGAAAGTCAAAAGAAAACAAAATCATTAGTAAATAAGTTGCTATTTTGTTTCTAAAGAATTACAATAAGAATTGCACCATTCAAAACACATATAGGCTAAAGTAGAGGCATGGAGAAGAATCGCCGCAAAACACAACTACACCATATCAAATTTATACCAAGTGCCCCAATCTATACATCCTTTTTTTTATATCTACATTTGTACCAAAGATAACTCAAGCTCTTTATCCTCGCTACCACTTCCATGACCTTTAACCTTTTATCCGAGAATATAAAGTCATTCCTCACCTTCCACAACAACCAAAGCGCAATAAAGATGATACCGTGAAACGCCGTCTTCTTTGCTCCTTTCAAACCAACTGTCTTGTGCAGATTACATATATCTCGGATGGAGAAAACAAAAAAAACTTGGTATTCGGCACCACCTTGAAATAGCTTCCCAAATGCCTGTAGAAAAAATACATCCGCAAAACAAATGCATTGCTGATTCTGCACTATCTTCACACAGGCTGCAAATATTTCTGTTGACCTGTATATTCCTCATCGCCAACGCGTCTATCGTAGCTATTTTCTCCATTTCAGCTCTCCAAACCAATATGTCAACTTTCGTCGGTGCCCAATTACACCAATCTAACACAAAAGATGGCGATTGTTGACCCTCCTGATCTGTCTTTTGTCCACTGCCACTGCCTTGACCGCCTAAACATGCACCATCTGGTGTAATAAATTATATATATAAATATCCATCTAGTGTAATATATATAAATATCCCCACTCATGTTATTCATGGAAACATGGCATAATGTGTGGCTAGATAGTAGATAATGCAGTGCATGGTGAAATCTTTGCATCACAATTTTTATTAAAAGCATTCCAAGTTACATCTTGAAATTACGGTCATAAGAGTAAAATAAAGAAAACCTTCAACCAAGCGACTTTATAATAGCATTTGTAATGCATTATGGCATAACTTGGTTATAAGTAGATACAAAACTTCTACAAAGCGAATATTTTAATTTACCTCGAATCTCCCGGCTTCAAATTATGCAGCATGATGGCTGTTCATTGATTACAGGCATTCTTCAGCCTGATCCCCAACTCCCAAGGCTATATAAGAAAAAGATCTAAAGGCAGATTAAAAAACTAAGTATTTACCACCAACTGCCGCTTTCCTGGCCGCCAGTTCCATGTTAACAGATGTTTCATGGACCGGGGTGGAGGGGTGTGATGGTGACTGTGGTGTGGCGGGCCTTCTCCTTTCTGTGGATACCGGCCTTGTTTAAACAGGTAGGGGAGTTTTTATACATGTTCTTGGTGTGTTCGGGGAAGGACAACGCTTTGGTGTCGGCGATTTATACCTAGAACTAACATTCTTCTCTATCTTTTGATTCAGGCCACTTACGCCAACTCTATTTGAGTTATTTGACCACATTGATGCCTTTGATCATATGATCAGCACATTTCTGTGTCTTTATACTTGGCTTATTTTAGGATCAGTTTCTTGTAAAGATGATGCTATATTCCTCCTCTGCTATAAATCTTGATTATGTAAGCCTGTAACAAATAGACAAAGATAAATTATGACCAAAAAAAAGTATAAAGCAGATCAAAAGCATACTCTTTAATCTTTACAGGCACATCCAGATCTGTAAATAAGTATTCTCTTGAAAGTTGCTACATTTCAAAGTTGAGAGCTTTGAGGACATTGGCTTCCATTCTCACAACTTGTTGCTTTGTGAAAATATTACCATCCACTACCACTATGCCACTATATATCAATTAATGAATTTGTAATATATGTATAACAAAACAAAGTATGAGCTTAAATAAATAAATAACTACTAACTCACCTCAACCTCAACTGCCATTCCAATCTGAATAGATGCTTGAACCACCCTAACATACCTATAATCATGCCCCATCATCAACAGCCCCACCATCTTATGCATAACAATAATAGCCATCTTATCAGCAGGCAATGAATCAATATAAGGAGCATAACCTCTTGATGCTTCTTAGTATTAGTCGACTTCTGCTCCTTCTCAATCGCCTTACTCAACGGCTCAAACCAATCCGTAAACGACTTCACATACGACTAATCGAATAACCCTAAAAAAATAAAACATGTTTAACCCAACAAAATCGAAAAACAATAACTGTAAAAATTACGGATCTGCAAAATCAGTTAAACATAGTATTTAAAATCCGTATATACCTACAACAAAAACCATGTAAACTGCGATTTGCAAAAACAAAGATGTTATAACTAATAAATTATACATATCACCTGATTTTCAATATCAGTGTTCGCCCACTTTGATCGTTCCGTTTCTTTCAAGTTTTCACTTCCAAATCCTAATCTCAAATACAATGATTTAGTGCAACAGGAAACAAAAAAAAAAAAAAAAATCCATAAAGTGAATTAAATACTCAATGAAAAACCAATCTTGTTTCAATTAATCAGCATCCAAACCTTTCAAAAAAATAAAAAATAATCAGCATCCAATATTAAAAACAAATAAGCCCATGATTGTCAACCTCTTAAATCCCATAACCATAATAATCATAACAAAAAAAGGATAAACAGTTCTTTCACGATGGAATCATACCTATGCGTGTAACCAAACAGTGTGGAACGATGGTGAGTTCAGAGGATCTGCAGAGGATTCAGCCAGAGGATGAGATTAGGAATACATATTAGGGGTCTTTGAGAAGAACAATGTGTCGAAGGGAGGAGGAATTAGGATTTTTGATTGGTATTTTTGTGAGATTAGAATAGGGTTTTTTTTTAAATTTTTAGGGTTTCCGTGTGTTTTATTTTTTTGTTAAAAAAGGAAACACTCCAAAAACCTCAAAAAACATCTATTATTAAGCCACGTGGCACAAAAAAATGGAGGTTGAGGCCTCCATTGGACGCCACGTCAGCAAAACCATTTTCTTTTATATATATTAATAGATAGATATTTCAGTGAAAAAACTAGGGGCCGTGCCTAAGGCCCACCCTGGCCTTCATATGGATTTAGTAATCCTAGAACACTATATAAAGTTTCTATACATTTGAAAATTATTTTGAAAAAAAAAAAAAAAGAGAAAGAAATGAAACGGTTAAATACGAAGGCTTTTCTGACATTAGTCCATTACACGAATATACAAAGGATGTAAAAATTCTTGTCCTCGAGAATTAAACTCTAGAAATCTTAACTGAAATTCTTCCAAAATCTCCTAAGTAGCTTCAGAAACAGGCAGATCTTTCCAGTGTACTAGGACAGCAGTAGTGAGCTTATTCCCTTTTCGAACCATCTTCCTATCAATAATATGTAAAAAAAATGCGAAGTACAGTAGAATACACATACCAGGAATTGTTTCAGATGGTCTTTTGTACTTCTGATGAAAAACATAACGTAGATAAAAGTAAAACAAATATTGTGTTGGGCTTTAATTCCCGACGCAACTAGATGGTCCATGGTTGGGTATGGGTTGGGCTGATTCCAAAAGTCAGTGGAGGTGGAAATAAACTTAAACAATGTGGTTTGGGTTGGCTTAGTTTACTCAATTAGGATGGATTAGGATAAAGATTCAAACAAGTTGGTTAGTCTATAAAATATCAATTTCAAATTATTAATTATCATCCCAGAGTTACGGGGGTAATGATTAGAGCCTCTGTTGTAAAACAAGGTCTCGAAGGCCGAGTACTCTCCGAGTAATCGCTACAAGGTAGGTTGCTGAGTACCGAGTACTCTACGCCTAGGCCGAGTACTCCCCGAGTACTCTCCGACTAGGCCAACAACTCCCCAAGTACTCCCGACTCCGACTAGCGAGCGCCTAGCGACTTTTGCAACCATAGAGCAAAATCAATATTCCGTGAGTTATAAATTTTCTACTTCTTTAAAAACCGAGTAATGCCACGTATACATTGTATACGGTTTTCTTTAGTGCTAACGAAAGTTTTCAAGATCAAAGTCATGATCTAGAAACATGTGTCCTTTTGTTTGAAGCTGGTTTACCACTTCTTTACATCTAGAAAGATAAAGCTTAGGGTGGACGGGGCGGTCAGTGATGGGCTGACCGTAATGGCCGTGATCATCACGAACACCGCCTCACTATTTGCATTACGCCCGTGATAAATGAATCGCGATGGTCATCACGCTGCAATATAGACGTTGGTCAACGGTCTTTTGACAACATTACAACGAATAATTTAGAGGTTTAACTAAAAATATATTCGTAAACCCTAAGTTTGAATCTTTCCCATTGGTTTTTACTCCCATTATATGCATTTTTTTTTTTTTTTTTTTTTTTTTGCACATAGTAGGAATCGAACTTATAGGAAAACCCCTGACCACCCACCAAAGTGGTTATAGCCGATAACAAATATGTGAAATAATTTCCCGTGTTGTATAGGGTTATTATTTAGTTTGTACATTATTCAGGAATATTACTGAACCTATAAGATATTTATTTGATGTTTTCTCAAATGGTTTTGATTTGGTTCGTCGCGATAAAGAAAAAAGATATCATTTATATTCGACTCGCTCCATTTTCAGTAAAAATTTGATCAAAACATATATTAAAATAGACACATCATAACAGTATACTTTCAATTTTGCAACACATGATATTATATTATACGTCATAAACTACTCACTAAACAAAAAAGAAAAAAAGTATACCACATTAATTTATGTAAAAAGTAAAATGCTGATATAGTTTTGATAACATGTATGTTGATGCTACGGCAACTTATAGTCATATACATTAGTATCCACTAGTAGGTGTACCCGCGCTTCGCCGCGGATCCTAACATGTTGAAGTACGAAGAACATGGTCTTGGTAGGTTTAATATCCATATTGGTTTTTGTTTCTTACAAACTTTGTCTTGTCATACAGACTATCTTATCATAATTACAAAACATAGAACTTAATTATATGGTAGTTACAATATAGGAATGATTTTCCTTGCAAAAGAGAGGATGTGTCTTTTGTTGGCATTCCTTTTCTCCAGCCTTTTATTCTCTTTGTTTCCAGGTAACAATCAAGAACACAAAAACCTTAAACAATGTTTCTCTACAATGATCACAAAATTGTCAAAAGATGTAGTACACTCGATAATTTATGTTCAGTTTTAGCATCTCCCGTTAGTTTAACATTCTGAGGCTCGATTGGATATATGGCAAATACCATATTTGATATTTTCTATGATACTAAAATGTTTGGAAGGTGATTGTAAATATGATATGTCTTAGATATATCACAGTTGAACCTTCGTGACTTTAATGATACATAAGTTGTTACATATCTTTTGAGTTGTAATATAAAAACAAAAATAAAGTGAAGCTGGTTAATTAATTTCTTGAATTTTTTTTTTGTTTTAATAACAGATCAACCCTTAATTTCCATTACCGACCTTACTATACCAGGTGCATTGGTGCAGCCCCATGCCACCAAGTACCACCCTCAACTTCAGCCTAAGAACCCTATAACTGACCTAACTGCCGACCATAGACCATCGCCGCCGCTGCCCAAGACATGGCAACGACTAGCTTCCTTCCCGATACGCTTCATCTACCGAGACCACCTCTGAATTGTTGTTGCCCACTATAGCGGTGGCCGTTGATATTTATGGTTGTAGCTGCTTGCCACCATCACCATGTTACCATCGTCGAACGCATGTATAAAAAGACTTATATAATCACATTGTGCATCGGGTATGAAAAGCCTAGCGCTTTTACACATTGTGCCTCGGTTTTAGACCTCATCACTTTTGTGCGCTTCGCACTTATTAAAACCAAGTTAACAACTGGAGAATGATTTAATTCAACATTATGCAAAATTTAGTTTCCAGCTCAAAATCGAACCTAAAGCACAATCATCCACTTCTCTAATATCAAAACAACAAATGAATTCAAATAGATAGGTAAAGCAAATAAACATTTTTTAATCACTGATACACAGATTCACAAGTCTCCTACTTATATTCAAGTGTAAACAACATATTTATTAACAGTAATTTTTGTGTTGATTATTCTAACAATGTGTAGATTCTATAAAGTAACTTGTTCATATCCTTAATAACAGTACAACGATTAAATTCAACAATATGCATAGTTCAATCTCATCTATCAAAGTCCCTATGAATTTTTCCTGCAAGACCAAATTAAAGGAGCTTAAAATGAACCACCAAAACATCAATAAAAAGCAAATTTGCCATGGTCTAAACTGATTTATATAATTTAGTTGGTCTTACTTAGTAAAAAATGAACCAGATTAGCGACACACTTGATGCCCAATATGGTACCTGCAAAACACATGAATTTGTCGCTGTTCAGTCTAGCCGAAATAACTCAGTTAAGTTAGCAACGCAACACTAAATAAAACAATAACTAAAGAGCAAAAGTGAACGAAACTTTGACAAAGTTTGAAAGAGAGAAAGAAAGGCGATAACGATACCTGATGTTCGTGAATCAGAGATGAGTGACAGAACCAATAGCGGCGGTGATTGCGGTTCATATTTACCGGCAGTTATTGACAAATTTCATCAGTGGAGAACAAACAAAAACTTGAGAATCAATTAGAGTTAGAAAAAGAAACAAATGTAAATTAATACAAACTTCATATCAGTATTAATGCCGTAATAAAGACTGAGGTTAGGGGAATTCGTAACTGTTGAAGAAGAACCTTTGATTTCAGAAGGTGAAAGGAGGGATAGTCGATTTGATGATCATAAGGGTATAAATATAAATGTGAGGGTAGGGATGTAATATGTTTTGAGGATGTGAGGTAGGAGACCATAGTAAAATTACATTGATGTCCTTGCAAGTGTCTTAATGTTCCACAAAGTTCCAATTATACCCTTGTGATAAAAGCTTAATTTACTTGTACATGTTGCTATAATAGTTGGATGATGTACAAAATTACTATGTTGTACATAACTCTTCCTTTATAATGTACTAGTAGAAATGCCCGCGCGTTGCAGCGGGTGCGTATGTTTTGTCGCCTCATAGATGTTGATGTTTGCTGTGTTTGTATTGTGTTTGTGGGTGATTCGATATGATGACGTGAATTAAGTAGGAAGAAACAACGTAGTAGCAGTGTGTAACAAAAATAGGTTATTACAATTTGAAACTCACAAATAAGGACTTTATATGGGTACTGATCAATATAAACGATACAAATGTATAAACTTATGGGTTCTTGCAAGAAGGTTATTTATTTAAAAGTACCATGGTAGTGAAATTGACAGCAAACTATGAGCCTCACTCATGAGAATGAAACCATGACGTAAGCTTGGTTCTAGAAGCCAACTATGTATCAGGCTGCAACATCCATAAAAATTTCACAATTAGTTAACACACACTTTATAACAAGTATTTACAATTACTTTGTTAACAGACTCTTCTTTATCAGACAAAGTGAGTTCAATGTGACAACGAGAAGACATGTAAGTAGTTCATGAGAAACAATACGTTTCAACATTAATCCACACTAACAAATCACATTTTAACCTAAACCCAGTTTTAGACCCATTATCAAATGACACAAGATGCACCCATAGAAAGAGTCAAATATTAAAGCGGCATAAACTTACGGTTAATTCTTCCATGAGCATGGTATGTGCAACGCTTTTGCTTATGTGCTTGATTCATCTAAACGTGAGAAATGTGAAAAGCATCGACATCCAACCCTTTAACCTACCATAATTCATCACAAACAAAAGAAAAACATAGTAAGCTAGAAAATTGTAAAAATTGAATATTAATTCTTAAAATATTAATTAAAAAAACCCTAAAACGCCCCCTCCACCATCCCACCACCCTATTTTTATTGGGCTTGGAGATCAAAGACCCCTCTGTTGCCGACTTGTCGCAGACAAGTGTCGCTCTATGCCCCCTTTACCCCCATCACACCATGTAGTCTTAGCCTTGATCAAAGGCAACTTACGAATAGCATGAATAGTCCCACGAGTCTTCTAAAACAAACAATAAGAGTATCAACAATCATGCAAATATATAAGACTAACTTATAGTGGTAAAAAATATGAGCTCTAATATCCATATCAATAATATGAACATACTTAATAAATAAATAAATAAATAAGATACTTTGGAGTGGCATACATTCGGACACAACTTGAAATCAACAGATCCATATATGTTTCAAATAAATTCTAGCAATGCCATAAGTAGGTTCAATACTTTAATCTAATTACTAAAATAAATAAAAAAACACTTGTAATTCTCATATTTTGCATCATTCACATGTAATGCAAAAAAATATTAAGTCATACTGGTATATCTACGCCAGATAGGCACATGATATAGCCAATTAACTGCCACAGAAAGAAATGAAAAAGGGCGACCAGCATAGGAAAACGAAGCATTATCAATTTGCTATTCCAGACTCTAAAATCTCCTTGGGGACTCAAGGAATCAAGTCCTCCCATTAAATGGCTAAAAAGGTATAAAAAACATGTTATACATCTTTTTTCCCAACAAAACTTTAGTCAAACACCTACAAAACATGTTATGCCTTATTTTCTGCAAAAGCTTAATTCTAGCTTTAAGCTTGGCATGATCCAGAGCCAATAATTTATATAAGAATTTTAAATATCTAGTTTGATTTATAGAAAGAAGACAGGCATGCTAGTTGTTTGAACATTAAACAGTATGACTTACTTGTGATTTGCTGTTTGATGAAGTTTGTTGCCTCCCTGAATACGAGTTTCGTGCCTCTCAATGATCCTTTCCATTATTTTATCAAGAAGATAATGTAATTAGAATGTAAAGAAAATTCAAAAGAAACCAGATATATATCAATGAATAAGTGATTTTAATATTTACATATTTTTCTTTTACAATCCATGGATATAAAAGTATAAAACATTATTCGACAAACCGTGATTTAAGTCTTTTGATGGGTTAAAACTGGTTTCCAGAAGTACTCATGTTATTATATGACTTTGATGAGGCTTAAGCTTTGAGGCCTAATAAAGCACAATTCACCTTAGATTTTTATTTTTTTATTATCGTTTCTTATTATTTATTTTCTTTTTTGAGGAAAGGATTTTTATTAATAACAGAATCATTAATTAAGTATGGTGTTGAGATATTCTTACCGGTACATGTTTTTCATTTCTTGCCATGTAGCCTTGTGATATGAAATTAGCTGCAACAGGCAATAATATATGTTAGGACTTAGGACACAACAAGGATGTAATGATTATAAAATACTAATTGAGCAGCCCTATAATGGGATATAGTATTGTGTATAGTTATAGACAAATATAACAATCTTTTTTTTTTTTTTTTTTCTGTTTTGACTCTTCAGTAAATGACTACATATGTTCCTAGATATAAGTTACCACACAAACTATGGAAAGTATGGCAGTTACATGAAACAACTTACTAACTCTTGCTTATCTCGAAGCCTAATATCATCAACCAAATTGTTGACATCTGCCTTATTCTCAGTCTGCGTGGGTCAACCATATGATAACCATCATCAAAACTGCTAACAAAGTTAATTGTGCAAGCACACTTAAGAGTGATATCAATCTTATTATACCGAGATAACCCCTAAATGAATAACTACCATCCCATTTTTCAATTGGAAAATCACAATGTGTTGCACCAATCATATTAAAAAAAACTAATCATAATTTACAACTTCAAAATAAGTAAATTTCATCCGTCACCCCCACCTCTCAAAAAAAAAGAAGAAAAAATCCCACAATTTAAACCTAATGTAAAGTAGTAAACATGAAATTAACAACATAATAATAATCGGGGGCAAATATAAAAAACATACCTAATCCAATAACTAAACGAAGATCCGAAGTATAGTATTGTATGTGTGCAGGGGAGACAACCAGATTAGTAGAGAGGAAGGAATGAAACGATAATACTTGAGGTTTTCATACGGTTCATGATTTGGAGGGTATATTATTGATCGTTTGTAGTAACTCCCAGCAGTGATGATTGATATTACAAATATAAATGCGTATTCATGACTGAAATTAAAGGTGAAAGGAGAGAGACAGGGTAAACTTTAGGTTTGAAGAAGGCATTCAAGGGCAACAATGGAAATGAGGGGTAGTATTGTAATTTTCTTTTGATATTGTAAAGGAGGAGGATGGTAAAATGTCTAAATTACCCTCCTAAGTGTCTTAATTGTCACTACTATCCCCATAATACCCTTAAATTTCATGCTTTAATATGTTGTACATGTTGCTTCTTAAGTTGTATGGAAATGAAAATGACTATGTTAGCCATCACTCCTCCTTAATAAGATAATATAGATTATAGATAATAGGGTTTTGATGAATAAAATTTAAAATGAGACTTCAATAAATAAAAAAAAAGCACGTTACAACGTATAGGCAATGCGGATACGCTAGGGACCGGCCTGCTTGAAAGTTTGTCGAAAATGTGTCCGACTAAAGAAGAATAAAAGAGTACAAAGACGACACCCCTGTCAAGCTTGGTCCAGTTGAGAAGTTTCTAAAGCCGGTTTTTGATGTACCGTTTTTGTTTAAAAGAGTCGAGGCAATGCTTTACATATCTAACTTTGAGTCCAATGTCAAGTACCCTAAATGCTCTTTTTAAACTCCTGAGGTATAATTTATACTTTATCAAAACAGTTCCATAATATTTAAGCTTTTTTCAACCCACATTTTATCACGTCATATTAGATTTGTTAACCTCAGGACGCTCCCGGTGTATAAACTAGTATCATAATAAATTGGAAATTGTAACAACCAGTGGCGGATTCAGAAATTTTTTTCATTGGGTTCCTTTTTTAGGTGTTTTAGTTTCATATAACCAAGCATAAAAGTTTTGGGTCGGTTCAAGTGTTCGGTTCAGATAAGATTCATAACATAAAAAAAATATGATATAATAATGAAAAAACATTGGCATTAGAAATTTAAAGCACATAATATAAATACGACTGTCTTTAAGGATAAAAAAAAAACATACCTACAGTTGTTCCCTACGAGTTTTCATCTTTTGAAAACGTTGCATTACATTCTCGATCGAAACTTGTTGTGGTAACTCCCTTTCAATATAACAAATGCAAGTGTCGTTCATGAATGCAATTCTGTCTTCACATACGTCATTGAAGAAAAACATCTTTCAATTAGTTAAAAATATACAATAACCACAATAATATTTATACCAAAGTAACAATTATCATAATAATATTTATACTAATAGATTAACTAAATCAACAATACATCAACAAACAAGATTAACTAGCATAAAAATTAACAAAATCGAACAAATGGGTTCACTAAATCGACAATACATTCACTATTGTTGCCATATGTTGAAACTAAAGTAATGAAAGCAATGAAACTAAAGTAATAATGATATTCAGGAATCCTAGATTAGGTGATTAAGTTGAGGAATTGAGGCTTTGATTCAGGTAACATGAGGCGGCGCCGCGTGGAGGAAGGAAGACGTTGAATGCGAAGGAGGAGGAAGGCAGGAGGGGGAGCGGACGCGGAGGAGGAGGAGGACAGGAGGCGAAGCAGTGGTTACGGGGAGGAGGATTCGGGACTTCTATTGGCACTTGGTTGCTATATGTTTTTGTTTAGAGTTGGATTTAGGTAAAACCCTACGCCTAAATAAAAATACAAAAACAAAACGCGTGATACATGTACTGAACCCGGAACCTTGTGAATGCGATGGATGGTTTCATCCACTAGAGCACTTCCAACCTTTAGTAGTGGGTTCCTAAATTATTTTGTTATGGGTTCCTTTCCAATTTTCTATATATATTAACATTAAAATTTACAAACCGGGTGAGTTTCTAAAAACCCATGCAAACACCCTAAATCCACCCTTGATAACAACCAAAGGAGTGGACATGGGAAATTCTTTACTTGTATTGATTTTTCATTAAATACGAATTGTAAACTGATTTTTTAAATACAAAAAATAACTATAATATGCTTCATGAAATAAACAAGAGAGAAACAAAAAGAATTATTTCATTCATATCTATATCATAACCATCTTACACAACATATACATATATAAGTTGTAATCGATATTGAATCATAGGATGAATAATGATGGTACGTTATGTCTACCTATTATGATGATTTATAACATTCCCCCTCAGACCTATTACCACTCATTTTACACATTAACAACAGGCTTAAGGATGTTTGGGACCTAGAAAATAAACTGATATAACTAAATTAGTTATACTGCCTCACTAACTAATACTGCAAGATTAACTATACTGTCTCATTAGAACCGTACTAAGTAAACCCATTAGGACAAAACTCAGTTAAGGAAAACGAGTACAGCGAGTACAACTTGTATATTACACTAGAGCTAGTTTCACGGCTAGTCCTTGTGCTTTGTTGAAGGTAATAAGTTTGAGTACTAGAGTAAATGGTAAATGGACAGGGTAAATGATGATTAGATCATACGTGTTGTTAAAACCATAGTGATGTGTAGTCGATAAGCTTATAGACCTTTTGAGTGTGACTATGTGATTCTGTGTAAGATGTAGCTTCCTTGTGATTTTTAAAATATGAAGCCTTTGGAGTAAAGGTATTAAGATTGAGGTTAGTTTTCGGTAGACGCGTCCTAAATAGGGTTTTCTTATGGTTGCAAAAGATGGGTCATTTCTTGTTGATTTAACAAATTGTGTGCTAGGTTCCCATCTTATGTGACTGCTTATATGCATATAGATAAATCGGTGGTGTTATTGTATATTTACTAAAGATGTTAATTTAGATTTTCTGGTTTTGAATTGTAGTTGGGAGTGCCCTATGCAATAAAGTATCAAGTATAGATGAACTAGTCGTGTGTAATGACATTAAGTTGAAAGAGTAGATCGCATGTAAAACGTTACAGAGTCATAGTGTTGGGTCGGATGGGTGACAACCCAGTCATAGTTATGGGTCCAGTTGGGTGACAAGTTTTGGGTTTCTGATTTCGGTTGGGTTGTAACGTGTTTAAAGTTGGTTTTAGGATGCTTATAAAGAAGAGTTCAGTTGTAAATAAAGTGTTTTGTTGTCAAATTTATTACTTAAACTTAGCTGTAACAACTCATTTATTGTAGCTGACTTTTGCATGTATGTTATAATGTTTACAAGTAGACGGTTTTAGACTTGGACATTCTTTGCTAGTAGAGGGGTAAAGGCACTTGTTAATGTCTGCATATTAAATGATTTTGGGTTTAGTAATTATTTCTGCATTAAATTTAATTTCACTACGTGTTTGAGAAAATTGTATAAAGTTTAGACTATACACTGTATTGAGATGTGACTGTAGGGTCACAACTTAGGGTTCTATAATATAACTTTTTTTTGAACGTTAACTTTCATTAAACACACGGGGGCGACCTCAAACCAAGGACAACACCCCAAAAATTACAACATATACAAAGGACTAATACACCAATCCTCCCAAAGAAGGTCGATGAATTTAGACCTATATTTTAACCAAAAAAACGACAAAGATTTAACACTAGCAACGACAAACGAGACTTTAGGCTCTATATCCCAAAAAGTTTTCTCATTTCTGGCTCTCCAAAGCAACCAAAATGTCACCAAAATAATCCCGTGAACAATCCTCTTGCCCCACTTACCCCCTGACGCTGTCTTGTATCAGGAGAGAAGCTCTTGAGTATGAGAAACATAACTTGTGTTTAAACCGCACCACTTCCAAATGTTAACCCAAACACCATACGAAAAACCACACCCCGAGAAAAGGTGTTCTGAAGTTTCAAAAACAGCATCACACAACTTACAACGATCATTGGGGATGTAAATATTTCTTTTACTAAGGGCTTCGACGGTGGGTATCCTGTCCATCTCAGCCCGCCAAGCGAAAACTTGACACTTCAAAGGGACCCAACTAACCCACTTCAGCTTAAAAAAATTCCCGGGGTCCCTATACTTCTTAACAAACGCCTTAACATCCGTGTCACACCCTCAAATTTCCACATGCGGGGTTTTACCGCGAGGCGCGTGACACACCAGGATCCAAGTCAACGGTCACAATAAACGACATCTATATGATAAGAAAACAACGTAAACTATCATTGAGTTTCAAAACCGTTCTAACACAGCGGAAGCAAAATGTATTATTACAACTTAAAAGTAAAACTCAAAGTCTAAAATGTTTAACAAAATATGCATATGATCCCTAGACGCCGTGAGACTCCGTGCGCCTATACTCAATGCTGCTACCTTAGCGACCTGAGAAAACATGCCAAAAAGATGTCAACATATAATGCTGGTGAGTTCACAGGTTTTAAGTTCGTAAACGTTTTCATGTGTAAAGCAATTCCTCATAAAGTTCCAAGTGTGCAAAAGTTCCAAGTAAATAACAAACGTTCCCTTACTACTACGACTATGTTGCTAAAACCATTCCTGACAAGCGTTGCTCAAGTTGCTGCCCATGTGTCAAGTGTCAAGTGTCAAGTAGAGACAATATGCACCCGCCCGGCTCCCAGCCGTCAGGTGGGGTTCGTCACACCCGATAGATCTATCCACATTTCCCCCGTTGTGCCCCGCACATTCATGGTTTCAATAGGGACTTAGGTTTCGTCATATAGTAAATAAGTGCCAAGCGTCAAGTGTCAAATGCCAAACATCAATGTTTAAAAGTGTCAAGTGCCAATGTTTAAATATGCCAAGTGCCAAACGTGTCACGTTTCTTAAAAGAGTCACATTCCCAAAAGGCGTCATGTTTCTAAAAGCGTTGCGTTTCAAAAGCGTTATGTTTCCAAAAGTCGTAAGTTTCATAAGAGTTGCGTTTTCGAATCATAAACGTTGCATTGCTAAAACGTGTGGCATGCTTCTCCCCCGAGAGAAAAGAGTATAAAAGAGGGGCCGTGAAACTCACCTTAGAGTGCGTCTTCTGATAACTAGAATTCCAACACGTGTATGATAATCCCAACTAATGACAACCTATCAATGAGTTTACATAAGTGTGATGACTATTAACCCGAAGGCTAACTAGTCCCCGATTGTCCAGATCTTGACTACGTGTGTTAAAAAGTGTGTTTAAACGTTAACCGGACATCCCAGACCGACCCGACATCCCGTTGGTGACCCATTACATCAATTAGTCATGCACATAAGTTTAACACATAAGTTTCAAGCATAAAACACTTAGTTTGCATCAAAAATCTTATTCCGGA
Source organism: Ambrosia trifida (assembly GCA_028751855.1). Lineage (NCBI taxonomy): Eukaryota > Viridiplantae > Streptophyta > Magnoliopsida > Asterales > Asteraceae > Ambrosia > Ambrosia trifida. The sequence goes on along the minus strand of CM054122.1, from coordinate 212,818,649 downwards.
CATCAGATGGTCGAATGTGGTTTTTCCCATTTCCACGTTCGCCCGTTTGAGCCACGTTCGCCCGTTTTTCCCACATTTTGTTCCACGTTCGCCCGTTTGAGCCACGTTCGCCCGTTTTCCCACGTTCGCCCGTTTTTCCACGTTCGCCCATATTTTATTCCACGTTCGCCCATTCGAACCAATTTTATTCCACGCTCGCCCGTTTTCATCAGCATTTTATAAAACGCACCAAAACGCATCTAAACGGTCCGAAAACATCACGAAACATTACCAATCACAGCAGTCAACTATCATTAACATATTCCTACATAACCCTACCAATTTTATCCCGAAATCCGTCCGTTTTACAAGTTACCCGAAATAGCAAATTATGGAGATGTCACATCAAACGCATGCAATCTTTACCCAATTAGGAAACTTTATGAAATCAATCAATAATCAACTTAATATACTCAGATTATCATGAACAATAAACCCCCCAATCATATCCTTATCACTATCATCATGAACAAGCCCTAGATCTAACCCAAAATCCCCAAAATGAACATAACATCATCAATAATCAATTGTAACCTATCTCAATCATAAATCATCATCAATAACAGTCCTAGATCATTGTCATAACATCTATACAGCAATCAATCCTCAAACAATGCATAACATCACATAAAACACCATTAACACATGTTATTTTGTATGAAAACTCATTGTTTATGAATAGGTTTTGTTTAGAAAGATATTAGGAAGGTTTTTATTCATGAAAACATGTTTGAATCAGATCTGGACTCTTGGGGTTTAATGAAAACGAATTGAAATGCTTTAAAAATGATTTAGAATGAAGAACACACCTTAGATCTTTGTGTAGAAGATGTTTGTAGGTTAGATTATAGAAAACAAGGGCAAAAACTCCTTCCCCAATGTTTAAAGTTGCTAGAGAGTGTTTTGAGGCGTTTAGGGTTTGTGAAATGGTGAAAAATGACAAAGTGTGGTATTTATACTATGTCCACATTCGCCCCTTTTACCTGGGCGAATGTACCCTCCTTCGACCCTTTCACAGGGTCGAACGTACCCTGACTTGGTCGAATGAAATTCTTTAAATTCCATATCCCAGGTTCGCCCCTTTTACAAGGGTCGAACCAGGACTCAAGTTTTTCTAGTTTTCCAATTTGTCGTGTTTAACGCATTTTAACGCACCCTAACATACGAGCATGCGACCTTAGTTTATGTTGAACATATTTAAGCATGGATGATTATCTACACATCATTTAAACACATCTAAGCATATAATCCACCATATGACAATTAGTCTACACATACACTTAATCAGTTTAGGTAATTCACCAACAACGGGACTCGTATCGTGTGTGTTTGTGTGTGTGACTAACCCAATGATCTCCCGAATCATTGTACCCTGGACAATACGGACTGTGTTCTGACTCTACTGACCCCGTCAAGTATGTTTAATAAACGTTTTTCGCTAAGGTAGACTTATGTGTTTATAAAATGTTGACCCAAACATGCCGGGTGTCACATCATCCCCCTGTTGAAAGATTTTCGTCCCGAAAATTTCCCGAAGTCAAAGAGAACGAAGCGATAAAAAGAAAAATTTTCCCGGTCGTCACATCATCCCCCTGTTGAAAGGAATCTCGCCCCGAGATTCACTCTTCGACAGTAATGAGTGTCGACCTAACCCAAGTAACGTCTCCCAGAACGCAAACGAAGTGATAACCACGAACGAAAGATGATATCAACAGATACTCTATGCCGGGGAACCGCCCTCCCCAAAGTGAATACAAAACAATGAATCCTCCTGATCGAAGGCCTACTAGAGACTACTGCGATCGGTATAATGACACACCGGTACCGTCCAAGTAGCATCTCTATAAGACCCACATCAGACCCATGAATGCAAAACGATGACCAAATACTAAACTGAATGCACACAATGAATACGAATCGCCAAACAATGTGAACGAGAATGAATACGAGCATAACGAGAATCAAGAAAAGAATACTCACCAGTAACAGTATCAGGATCCTCCTGGTTCTCCCTAGCGCCAATGACATAAACATGACCACGAGTAGTTCGACCGCCGCCTTCGTTCCCAGCACCACCTGCAGTCCCTTGGTTCAGCTTAGGACAATCCCGCTTGAAGTGCCCAGTCTCCCCACAGTTAAAACACCCATGGTTTCCCCGAGGAGCAGGAGCGGGGACAACCGCTTGAGTCTGTTTCGGCTGCAGGTTGACCCTACAATCCTTAGCCAAGTGACCGAATCGCTGACAACGATTACAGCGAAATGCATCACAACCCCCAACATGGTGATACCCACATGTGTTACACTTCGGACTCTTACCAACATAACCCCCAGTCTTCTGCTCAGATGACGCTCCCACAACGTCCTGCTTCTTAACCTGCTGTTGAGACGACCCAACGTTCTTCCCAACACTCTCCCACTTCCTCTTGTTGTCCGCAGGGGCCTTCACAGCAGCACCCCTCGGAGGTAGAACGCCCTCAGCAACCTTCATGTTGGTCAGCTTGTGAGCTGCCCGAACAGTGGCCAACATAGTAGTGTGATCAGCAGCGGCAACAAGTCCAGCAATCTCCGGCACTAACCCAGCAACGTAGTGCTCAATCCTCCGGTACTCCGGTGTAGCCAAACCGGGGCACATTATAGCCAACTCGTTGTGCCTAGCAGTAAACTCCTCGATCTCCGACCCAACCATCTTCAGATTCCAGAACTCATGCTCCAACATCATAATCTCGTCCCTCGGGCAATACTCTGCTCGCAACATCTGAACGAACTCGGACCACGGCATAGCATTGGCCTCACCCAGGCCAAGGTTCGCAGTGGTGGAGTTCCACCAGGTCAAGGCGTGTCCCTCTAGAGTAGCAGAAGCATACTTGACACGATCAGCGTCAGGACAGTTACACATAGCAAACACCGACTCGATCTTCTCTAACCACCGGAGCAGACCCATTGCCCCTTCAGTCCCATTGAAGAAATGGGGCTTACAGTCCATGAACTTCTTGTAGGTGCACCCAGACTGCACCTGATTAGTATTTCCCAGGGTCTGCTGAGCAGCCTGGAAAGCAGCCAACGCAACATTCAACTGCTGCTGCAACATGTTCTCCAACTCCGCCTGAGTCATGGTGATGTTCCCACCACCTCGTCCACCGCCATTGGGACCCCCGCCGCCACCACGGCGTCCACCAGCACGTCCACCAGCGCGACCAGACATGTTCTGCCAAACATGAGACAAGATACTCAAAACCACTAACAGATCAAGCTACAAGTGACCAAACGAATTCAGAACGTGGTTCCAGCATGACCATTAGTCCGAACACGAAGTCCACCAAGATTTTCATGCATTTCGATTTATGATTTCGTGTGCACCCGAAATAACAAATCGCTCTACATGGTCCTCTAGGCGTGCTCCTAGCTAGAACTTCAAATCACCCGATACCCACATTCCTAAAAGAAACTGTTATCGCACGAAGATCCCAAAGTGAACAGTCACTCAGGAGTGTACTATGACAAGTACTAGTGCATGATAGTGTGTATGCAGGCAAGTATGTACATTAGAGCATAGAGGGGAGATATCCAAAACCCGGAAAGATCTCAAGAATGTGCCGAAGCCACCCCAATGTACACTACTGCCAAGTATAAGCGATAAGCCCCTTCATCTTCGAACCCGAAGAAGAAGATAGAACCAAGGTAGGAATAACAAAAGATAGATAATGTGATACTGTGTGATGAGGACACTGACACCCCGACAAGGTTAGTATGTTTACCAAATGACACGACCCGTAACTATGTGTGACCGTCTAACGTGTGTGATACTCGGCTATAGACTAGACTCTACATGCAGTCCTAGTTTACTATAACCATTGGCTCTGATACCAATCTGTCACACCCTCAAATTTCCACATGCGGGGTTTTACCGCGAGGCGCGTGACACACCAGGATCCAAGTCAACGGTCACAATAAACGACATCTATATGATAAGAAAACAACGTAAACTATCATTGAGTTTCAAAACCGTTCTAACACAGCGGAAGCAAAATGTATTATTACAACTTAAAAGTAAAACTCAAAGTCTAAAATGTTTAACAAAATATGCATATGATCCCTAGACGCCGTGAGACTCCGTGCGCCTATACTCAATGCTGCTACCTTAGCGACCTGAGAAAACATGCCAAAAAGACGTCAACATATAATGCTGGTGAGTTCACAGGTTTTAAGTTCGTAAACGTTTTCATGTGTAAAGCAATTCCTCATAAAGTTCCAAGTGTGCAAAAGTTCCAAGTAAATAACAAACGTTCCCTTACTACTACGACTATGTTGCTAAAACCATTACTGCCAAACGTTGCTCAAGTTGCTGCCCATGTGTCAAGTGTCAAGTGTCAAGTAGAGACAATATGCACCCGCCCGGCTCCCAGCCGTCAGGTGGGGTTCGTCACACCAGATAGATCTATCCACATTTCCCCCGTTGTGCCCCGCACATTCATGGTTTCAATAGGGACTTAGGTTTCGTCGTATAGTAAATAAGTGCCAAGCGTCAAGTGTCAAATGCCAAACATCAATGTTTAAAAGTGTCAAGTGCCAATGTTTAAATATGCCAAGTGCCAAACGTGTCACGTTTCTTAAAAGAGTCACATTCCCAAAAGGCGTCATGTTTCTAAAAGCATTGCGTTTCAAAAGCGTTATGTTTCCAAAAGTGGTATGTTTCATAAGAGTTGCGTTTTCGAATCATAAACGTTGCATTGCTAAAACGTGTGGCATGCTTCTCCCCCGAGAGAAAAGAGTATAAAAGAGGGGCCGTGAAACTCACCTTAGAGTGCGTCTTCTGATAACTAGAATTCCAACACGTGTATGATAATCCCAACTAATGACAACCTATCAATGAGTTTACATAAGTGTGATGACTATTAACCCGAAGGCTAACTAGTCCCCGATTGTCCAGATCTTGACTACGTGTGTTAAAAAGTGTGTTTAAACGTTAACCGGACATCCCAGACCGACCCGACATCCCGTTGGTGACCCATTACATCAATTAGTCATGCACATAAGTTTAACACATAAGTTTCAAGCATAAAACACTTAGTTTGCATCAAAAATCTCATTCCGGACATCAGATGGTCGAATGTGGTTTTTCCCATTTCCACGTTCGCCCGTTTTTCTACGTTCGCCCATATTTTATTCCACGTTCGCCCATTCGAACCAATTTTATTCCACGTTCGCCCGTTTTCATCAGCATTTTATAAAACGCACCAAAACGCATCTAAACGGTCCGAATACATCACGAAACATTACCAATCACAGCAGTCAACTATCATTAACATATTCCTACATAACCCTACCAATTTTATCCCGAAATCCGTCCGTTTTACAAGTTACCCGAAATAGCAAATTATGGAGATGTCACATCAAACGCATGCAATCTTTACCCAATTAGGAAACTTTATGAAATCAATCAATAATCAACTTAATATACTCAGATTATCATGAACAATAAACCCCCCAATCACATCCTTATCACTATCATCATGAACAAGCCCTAGATCTAACCCAAAATCCCCAAAATGAACATAACATCATCAATAATCAATTGTAACCTATCTCAATCATAAATCATCATCAATAACAGTCCTAGATCATTGTCATAACATCTATACAGCAATCAATCCTCAAACAATGCATAACATCACATAAAACACCATTAACACATGTTATTTTGTATGAAAACTCATTGTTTATGAATAGGTTTTGTTTAGAAAGATATTAGGAAGGTTTTTATTCATGAAAACATGTTTGAATCAGATCTGGACTCTTGGGGTTTAATGAAAACGAATTGAAATGCTTTAAAAATGATTTAGAATGAAGAACACACCTTAGATCTTTATGTAGAAGATGTTTGTAGGTTAGATTATAGAAAACAAGGGCAAAAACTCCTTCCCCAATGTTTAAAGTTGCTAGAGAGTGTTTTGAGGCGTTTAGGGTTTGTGAAATGGTGAAAAATGACAAAGTGTGGTATTTATACTATGTCCACATTCGCCCCTTTTACCTGGGCGAATGTACCCTCCTTCGACCCTTTCACAGGGTCGAACGTACCCTGACTTGGTCGAATGAAATTCTTTAAATTCCATATCCCAGGTTCGCCCCTTTTACAAGGGTCGAACGAGGAGTATTGTCCAGGTTCGCCCATTCGATTGGTCGAACCAGGACTCAAGTTTTTCTAGTTTTCCAATTTGTCGTGTTTAACGCATTTTAACGCACCCTAACATACGAGCATGCAACCTTAGTCTATGTTGAACATATTTAAGCATGGATGATTATCTACACATCATTTAAACACATCTAAGCATATAATCCACCATATGACAATTAGTCTACACACACACTTAATCAGTTTATGTAATTCACCAACAACGGGACTCGTATCGTGTGTGTGTGTGTGTGTGTGTGACTAACCCAATAATCTCCCGAATCATTGTACCCTGGACAATACGGACTGTGTTCTGACTCTACTGACCCCGTCAAGTATGTTTAATAAACGTTTTTCGCTAAGGTAGACTTATGTGTTTATAAAATGTTGACCCAAACATGCCGGGTGTCACAATCCGCAACCGAAAAACTGGACAAACCAGCCCATTCCCATGTATCTTTGTATCCGGACAAATGGGCCTAAACTAGCAGGCCCGATAACTCGGCCCACTCTTGCACTTCTTCCAGATTCATGCACTTAGAGAAATCAACTGGGCACCACGTAGAATTAATCATGCACTCCTTGACAAGCTTTTTTCTAGTAGGCGAGGCCAGGTAAAGACGAGGGAATTTTTGCATCAAAGGAACATCCAATAACCAAATGTCTTCCCAGAATCGAATACGACTACCGTCTCCGATTTTACCTTTCAAAAGCTCTAGAAAAAACTTATCCCCACATTTAAATCTTTCACAATTCAAAACAATAGCAGACCATACTCCCCCTTTACCTACGAAACGAGGAAGCCCGGACCACCGACACCTACCATTATGACATGCCAAGACGATCGCTTTCCACAAAGACCCTTCCTCCGTACGGAACCGCCAAGCCCACTTCGCTAGAAGCGCATCATTGACATCTTTAAGACGACAAATCCCCAAACCCCCATTGTTTTTATCCCGAGTCACCCTATCCCACGCAACCCAATGAATCTTATTTTTATCACTTGAATCCGACCACAAGAATCTTTTCATAAGGATCTCTAACTTATCAATCACCCCTGCAAGAGCCTTGTACAAGGAAAAATAATAAATAGGCAAACTTTGTAGAACCGATTTAAGTAAGGTTATTCTTCCACCAAAAGATAGGAGATTCGCCTTCCAAGAAGTAAGCCTAGCCTCAAACACTTCAACAATTTTCCGCCATCCATTAATCCTATTCATATTAGCCCCAACCGACACCCCCAAATAGTCAAAAGGAAAAGATCCTAACCGACATCCCACTGCCATAGCCAAGTGTTCAACATCCTCTTTCTCAACTCCCGAACCATATAAAAAAGACTTATTATTGTTAAATTTGAGGCCGGAGCAAAGGTGAAATATCCGGAGAATTCTCGCCGCAACCAAAATATTATTCGCCGACCAATTACCCATTAAAAGCGCATCATCGGCAAAAAATAGATGAGAAATCACTGGACCGTTTTTCGCCAAAGCCACTCCTTCAAACACTCCTAGCTTGCTAGCCTTATTAAACATACAAGTAAGAGCTTCCATAACAATTAAAAACAAAAAAGGCGAGATAGGATCACCTTGGCGTAAACCTTTATGGCATTGAAACTCAAAGGTAGGCGACCCATTAACAAGAACCGACGATCTAGCCGAGGCTAAGATACCCTTAATCCACACACACCACTTCTCCGGAAAACCCATTTGGTCAAGAATAGATAAAAGAAAAGCCCAATTAACGTTGTCATACGCCTTCTCGAAATCAATCTTCATAAAGAAAACACTTTTAGCCCTCCTTTTACACCATGAGAGAATTTCATTCGCTACTAAGGGACCGTCCAGAATATTTCTTTCACCAAGGAAACCCGTCTGGTTCTCCGAAATAATAAACCCAATAACCTTCTTGAGTCTAATGGACAAAACTTTTGATAGCACTTTACTAATAACACCCACCAGAGTAATCGGTCTAAAATCTTTAAGATCAAGAGGATTCTTACTCTTCGGAATAAGTGTGATAAATGATGAGGCGCACCCACGACTTATTGTACCCGAGTCAAAAAATTCTGAAATTTTTTTTTGAAAATCGCCTTCCAGAATATGCCAGAAATGACGGACGAAAGAGAAGTTAAACCCATCCGGCCCCGGGGCTTTGTCTTTGCCGCATTCGAACACCGCAAACTTAATTTCTTCTCTGGTAAAAGGCGCAACAAGCCCTTCCACCAAGTTACCCGGAATTTTCTTCAACCCTTCACACCGTAAGGCCGGTCTAGACGGAATCTTTTCTTTAAAATGACTACTAAAAAACCTCAACACCTCCTTTTTAACCAACTTCGGATTCGAAACCCATTCCCCATTCACCATTAGGCCTTGAATAGCATTCGCAGCCTTTCTACCATTTATAATTCTATGAAAATAGGCTGTATTGTCATCCCCGTATCTAGCCCAACTCACTCGAGACTTTTGTAACAGGTCTTTAGCGTGAAAAAGCTCGTGTTCCTCTATACCCTTCTTGCATTCCTGCCAAACCCACTCTTCTTCTTCTAACAAGTCTCTATGTTCCATATCCATCTCAATTCTTTCAAGATCATTTTTTAACATCTTGAGCTCTTCCCCCTCTTTCGCTTCAACATGCTTCTTCCACTCTATTAATACCGATTTCAAATGCCTGAGTTTATACGATAAGACGACATCCGCAGCCCCTGGCATATGAAAATCTAACAAAGCCTTAGACACCACCGCATCACAAGTGTCTCTATCCAACCACGAGTTGAACCACCTGAATGGACGAGGACCAAAATTCTCATTGACCACAGTCAATAGTAACGGATTGTGATCAGATAAGTATCTCGGTAAAGCCCTCAAACAAGCTTCAGGCCACCGATTAAAGAATTCCTGGTTAACCAGGACCCTATCTATCTTGCTCAATTTCAACTTAGAACCCTTCTTCGATAGACAAGTAAATAAACCGCCTTTCATACCATATTCACAAAGCCCTGCCATGTCAATAAAAGAATTAAAACAATCAGCATCAGATTGATCAAAAAAACATCCCTTACGATCCTCAGCGAACCGAACAGAATTGAAGTCCCCAAGCAGACACCAACAACCAGGGCTACTACACATAATATTCGACACCTGCTCCCAAAGAGGCCGTTTATTAGCAATCTTATGCGGCGCATAAATATTAAGAATATTAAGAAGAGTCCCATCTTCTTTCAAAAACCCTGTGACTAAGATGAAGTGCTGCTGTTTAATAATAGAAAGTTTAGAAAACTTATTTGGATCCCATAAAGAAACCAATCCACCTGAACGCCCCCTAGCTTCAACGAAATCAAACTCCACAGCCGAATTACCCCAAAACTTTGCCCAATTGAAACCCGACATATCCCGAAATTGAGTTTCTTGTAAAGCGACAAAAGACACTCCGTTATGGTGCTTTAAACGTTTGACCCACGAGTCTTTACCAGACACACCCAAACCCCTAATGTTGAGCGAAAGAAAATTCATACCGTCACTATTTGTACCCCTTCTTGTAAAACAGAATCACTAACCAAACGAAATTCGTCTTGCAAATCGGCTCCCAGTGCTACCCCAAGCTTAATTGTTTCGTCGACCTCCGTCTCTACCTCCGGAAGCAACACTTCTTCATTCGACTTACTAACCTGCGAAACCTCATCAAGAATCCCACCTGCCACCGAACCACTCTCCTCCTCCATGTTAACCAACAATTGATCAAACGACAGAACAGGATCCAACACACGTCTATCCACATTCACCCCACTCCCAACAGCCCCCTGAGTAGAGTTATCTACACACTGAACATTAGGAGATACAGAATTGCGTTTTTGGGCTATAACTTCCACAGGATCCATCGGCCCAATGAGATCATTCAATTCGAACGGGTCACTACATGTGGGTTGTCCCCTATTTTTCTTTTTTATTGGGCCAGAACTTTGTGGGGAACCACTGGTTGATCTTTTAAAGCGAATTTGTTTTCTTTTTTTGGACAAAACACATAGAAACCCCCTACGCTTTTTCTTATTTCCACATGCAGTCCCTAGAGCATTACCTTTGCAATTATCCTGATCATGCTCAATATTCCTTACCTCCGAAAAATCCTCTGCTACATTATTGCCATTAAACTCACGAATAAATGATCCGGAATTATTGGGAGTTACCAACAAATCCTCAATCCCATTATTGGTTTCCATATTCACCTCTCCGGTGGTTTGACCGTCAACTTTCGATTTAGAAACCGGTGACTCGTCAATGTTGGTCTGAGCATTCTCCGATTCAGATGGATTGCTTCCTTGCACATTAACCACTTCTTCGAAATCCGGGACCCAGTATCCTTGCTCCTCAGAAACCCAAATCCGATACTTCTGATTTTTCCAATTAATGGTAATTTCTTCAGAAACTCTTTTTCCATCCCCAACAAGAACACCAATATACTCAAAAGACAAGTCCCGATCTCTCTCGGACATATTTGCTTGATGAACTAACCGGCCAAACATACCTCCAATCATATCATACACCTCATTGGTACAAAGATGCAAAGGAACACCATGTATCTTTAACCAAGCTAACCTCTCATAACCAAGAGGTTGTCCCTCCCAAAAAGTAACAGAAGCAAACTGGTCTTTCATAAGAATGGCCTCTTCGTAAACTTTCAAGGACTGATCTTTATCTTTGAAAGTTAATAGGACATCCAGGCCACATAAGTATTGAACAGAACCCTCACCCGGACAAATATCATTAAGAGTAACGAGCACTTTCTTCACAGCCTCAACGTTTATCATCTTTGCGACGAGGGCTTTCCCATGCAAAGCCGAGAAAGCCGTTACATTACTATCTATGACGATCGACTTACCAACAAGGAGGTCTTTGAACGATGTTGCCCCAGTCACAAAAGAACCTCCATAACCTCCCTAATTCCCCTCACCCTCTCTGTTAGGTGTATTACTATTATCATTATTTTTGTTCTTATTTTTCCTCTCATCCTTTTTACTGTTTATATTATTATCATTATGAAAAAAGAAACTCTCCCTGTGTTTGTCAAACTCTCCCTCTTCTAGTACAAACCGAGCCAGGTTAAACCAAAGTTTTTCCTTATCCATCCGAATCCCACGAAGATTCTTTAATAGCTCCGATCTATCTTTCACATCAAGCATTGAAATGAAACCAAAACGATTGCCCCTTTTATCACGTTTACGAGCAATATACAGATCGAAGATCTGTCCGAACGGTCTAACTTGAGTTGCTAAATCATTCCCACTACATCCCTCCGGAAGATTAGATACGAAAAATTTTGTTAAACGTACCTGGATGTTTTCCGGTATCGGCACATGTCGTCATCGTGGCTCCATAAGAGAGAGAGAATTATGTTTTAAACGATAATAAAAGAAAAAGGGGAAATTATGTTTTAAACGATAAGAGTTAATTACGCATCAAGTCTATGTGGTTTTTTAAAAGTAATAGGGTTGGTTACTAAGACGGGAAGTGATGAAAATACCCTTAGTTCCCAATTAGTTTTTAACTGGACTTAGGGGTTGTTTGGCAACCTCCTGCACCAGTAAGTGTTGAGCCAGTTAGAGGTCTAATTGGGTAGGTAACCCTGAATCGGTAAGAGGCCTGACTTGGCTAGTAGGTATTGGTGGGTTGAGGAGGTGGTGCTTTAGTGGTCGGCTGAGGGCTAAGAATACAGGTGGGTTGATAAAGTGGTCAAATTTCCATTCAACATCACTTTGAAACTTAATAGGCAAAAGGTTTACTGGGTGATTCAGATGTGTCATGTCAATGAACTAAACACACTTAATGTTGACTGATTCAGATGTAGTCTCTTAATGGAATTATTAAGAGACTATCAAACAACCCATTAGCTGATGATCTCCAGCCCAGATGGTTTGAGGTGGGAGGGTTTACCTCTTCAGAGGGTTCCCGCCTGAAGTTGGTCACAGACTCGATTCTCGTCCATCGAAAAATCATACCCATTAAGGTTAAAAGGGCCTGGTGTGTGGGAGGACTCAAACTTGTGACCCAGAGGTTGTTAGAACTAGGATTTCACCATGAACTACGCCTTTTAAAAAAAAAATCAAACACCCCATTAGCCTTATTACTCCAAGGAAACAAAGGGCACTACACTGATTGCCACAACACTTCACTAAAACACAATTTTAAAGACAACACTTCACTCATATGTTTATTTATTTTTCATTTAAATATAGTTAAATACATATATTTGAAAGTTTAAATTATTTTTTTTTTCATTTAGTAAATGCACACCAAAATTTACCACCAACTGTTTCAGAACGGTATTAGGACCGCAGCTAACGGATGGTTTTTAAATACCCACCATCCTCATCAATTTTACCCTATAAATATCCACTTTATATCCACCGTCCTCGTCAATTTCACCAAAATAAACTCACGGATACCATATAAATCCATTTGAAATGTCACGTTGGAACGAAGAAGAGGAGGTCGGGCTGGTGATGTCCTAAAAAGACATCTGAAATGACCCTGCTTTATATTAGCCACAAAACCGTCGCCGCTCAGGGTCGAATCCGTTTTGGAACCATGTTTTGGCGGAGTTCAACCAACTAGTCGGTCAAAACAACCGCTCCACTGATTCCTTGTCACGAAAGTGGACGGATCTCAACAACAAGTGTGACCGATGGGACGCCTTATTTGCAGCCACTATGAAAGAACACCATGATCTTGTCGATGATATGGCAATCGAGCTCACGCACGTCGACTATGCGGCTAGGTACCACAACAGTTTCGATCATTTTTCGGCATGGCAATTATTGCATTACGTTAGATAATTATGTTTTGTAGTTTAATTATGTTTTTCCTAGAATAATTGTGTGTTTATGTACTTTTAATATTTGTATTATGTTAATTATTAAAGTTTAGTTTTTGTTTAATATTTCTTTGTTGATTTTAATTTTTTTTTTTGTAACCGCTAACATTTGTGGGTTGAAAATTAATTTGGAAGTTCAAAATTTACACAGTTTTGCAACCATGAACAAACTCACGGATTTCCTTCATAGACTCACTACCAGTATCACCGGCAGTTGTGTTGTCGTACTGATAGTGGTGTTAACATGAGGTACTAGGGCCAAACACAGTGAGCGCCCTATCCCTCTTAAGATAATAAATACCCTAAATTGTTACTTTAAATTGTTGATGCCCAACAATGTTTCTTTTCACAAACTATAAGGACTAGCTGTGTAATTAAGTTTAACCAATAGCTCAATACGCCCTCATTAATTTTATAGCAAACAAATATAAAATATAATATTAGTGTTTTTAAATTATTTACACTTTTAGATCTTGAACATAGATTTCGGTAAAATTTGAAGGGAGCTCAATACATATATAATTTTAAGAAAATTTTCAATAAAATTTACACATACAAAGCGAAAAAACAGGCCGTTGAGGCGACCTAGCCCCAAAAGATCCACCCCAATGTATAGATTATCTATAAAAAAATTCCCGTGAGATTTATTAGGAGAATTTTTAATAATCCTGATAACTAGTTATCAATAAAACGAAGTATGAGTTTTCTTACTAGCCAATACCATTGCATTGCAGTGGCAGAGGCATTGCTGGACAATGAAAATTAACCTGAGGAATCCTGGGTTCAGTTTTTGAGCCAGACGAGTTTACCGGTATTTTTTCACCGTCGTGCGTACGAGCGGATGGGTTACCGGGATTTTCCCCAGAATTGGTGTTTGACGACTCGGGTTACTCTCATAGTACTCGATTTGTGTGTTGGGTGTCCCGATAGTGCTAGTGTTTGATTTCTTGGCCGTTAAAAAAGTATTTCTTACTAAATATCTAATATGAAAAATATTAATGTATTGGCCAAGTTTCGCAAGTTTCGTTTACGTAATGATTTGTTTTTTTCCCGATGTATATTCAAATGAAAACGTGAAACTCCTATGTTAATTGATTTGTTGCTTTCATATAAAAATCGATGTGTTGCTTTCATATAAAAGTTGATTTCTTGCTTTCATATAAGGTGACATGTATACTGTATAGCATCAAGAAAGTAATGTTAGGTGTGCAAATATGAATGTAAATTTGTTTGCTCAACTTTCGAAATTCGAACAGCCGTGCGTGACTTCGTGGTAGGTAGCCATTTCATTATTCAATTTCACACCCCGGGTGGTCTTATACCCTTTACAAATCGGTCAACATGCATTGCACACTATTTAATTGATATTTTTCTTTTAAAAATACGCATTTTAAAAGAGAAATTTATAGAAAGTAAAAAAAACTACAATACAATCAATCAAATTCAAAATTTTCCGTCTCTAAACTTTTTTTTTTTCCTAATCAATCCTCATAGATTATGTTTTCCCCAAAATTAAATTTTACATGCTACTTCTAATTCCAGTATAAATTTATTTCTTGTTTTCATGTAAAAGAAAAATATAACATTACATTACATAATATTAGTTTATGAACCTTGATGAATAGTGCTCATACCAGTTATTAGGTGCCACATGGCACCAAGTAATTGGTCCACGTGGCATTGGACTTTTTTTCCCTTTTTAACGGTTTAGGGTTTAGGCTTTTGGTTTTTTTTAAATTTCCTTTTTGACGTTTTTTTACGGTTTAGGGTTTAGGGCATAGACGTCGCTGTACTAATCGGACTTTTGTTTTTTCTCCTTTTTTACGGTTTTTAACAGTTGAGGGTCTAGGCTTTTGGTATTTTTTGTTTCCTTTTTGACATTTCTAACACTTTAGGATTTAGGGTTTAGACGCCGCGGTACTATTTATCAAAGTTTTGATGGTACAAATTTGAGTTGGTTTTGAGTTTTGACGGCGTAACAACGCGCAGCTGATAAAAAACTAGTTATTTTAGATAATAATAAGGTATGAGAAATTAATTTATTTGGCTCTAGTTTCCACGAGCCATGCGTGGTAGGTACCCGTATAACCAACCTTTTTACTATTTTACTAAGAGTAGAAGTGATGCGAATCGTGGAATACCTATAATGAATCAATCGTAGCCCGCTAACTGGACCGCTACTCTTGAACTCTTCTCATCAGCACCATCACCAGTGAAGCATCCGTAGAGCACCTGATTTCCCTCTCTCCTTTGCACCCGTGAGGTAGACCACGAAAACTCTCCACAGAACTAGAATCTCACTACCCGTGACCACGATGACGATGAACCCATACTGATAGTGAGGTACCAGTGTCACTGATGCGTCCCGCCCCCTTACCGTTCTCCACTCTGTTTTTCCCGTGCTATGAATTTACAAACTTTAAACGTCATCTATACCATAAGTTGCATATTTTTTGTTGTTTAAATAGTTTTTTTCTTTTCGATTATTATATTTACAATACAAAAAGAATAAATTAAAAACTCGAAGTCCACTAAAATAAAAGAACATAGTTTAATATAAGATTATGTGTAATGGAAAGGTGAAATTTTCATAGATCATGGGGCATTAATCGACACGAGACATGTGAGACCATTAATGGGTTCAAATTAGGATGATGGTTGTAAGTCAATGGTATTGATTGAATAATCTTGTACAATGACCCTCTTCTTATAGGGATGAATAGGCAAGATACAGGGAGTGAAATATGGGTTACATATGAAAACCATTGACTCTCCCAGTCAACCTAGCAAAGACCATGGATTCTCGTAATCAACCTAATAAAGACCATTGACTCTTATAATATTTTACATTCAATTTAATATTCTAATACTCCCACGCAGTCAAAGGAAGGAAACCAGAAGCTCAGACTGGGAAAACCAAAACATAGAAAAAAGCAATAATAATAAACGGTCTTCAATATTGGTCAAAACTTTTGCCATAATCTCATAATCTTGAAATCCATTATCTTCAATAAAAATCCACGACTTTAATGATCCTATTATCCGATATGAGGTCTCTAGTGCGGCAAGGCGGTGGCGGCAAGTAGCGGCGCGGCGGCGGATCGTAGTCTAGCAAGCAGCGCGGTGGGGAACCATAGTCCAATAAGCAGCGGCGGCGGGGCGGCAAGGTATGGCATGACGGAGAAGCGGAATCAATAAGATAGGAGGTATGCGGTCACTTTGGCGGCGGCTGTGGAATGCTATGGTGTTCCGAAATTAGATTTGATAATAATAGCAAGAACCTAGAACCAAAAATTGAGACTTATTTAAAACGGAATGGAAAAGTGAAACTAGGAAACGGAAAAAAGGGGAAAAGCAGCCAGACAAGGCGACGACGGCGGTGACAGCTCGCCGCCCTGTCTAGGGTTTTTCTAAGGCGGTGATGGCTAGGGTTTGTATTTTCTGGTGGTGTAGTGGAAACAGTATAGAGCCTAGGCTGGCTCTGATACCATGTAAGTCAACGGTATTGATTGTATTGATCGAATAACCTTATACAATGACCCTCTTCTTATAGGGATGAATAGGCGAGATACAGGGAGAGAAATATAATTAACATATGAAGACCATTGACTCTCCTAGTCAACCTAGCAAAGACCATTGACTCTCTTAATCAACCTAATAAAGACCATTGACTCTTATAATAGTTTACATTTAATTTAATATTCTAATAGGGGTGTAGACTGTAGTGGTAAGGTGAAAAATTTCATGGAGCATCCAATCATTTAATATTAATTATTATTTTTTTTTGAAAATAAAAACAAATAATAAAGAAATCTAGGATGAATGTGATTGGCCCAAACCAAAAAGATAACGCCGTGGATTTTTTAGGGGAGGGCTTGAAAACGCCCCAAATCAGGTGGAGGGGGCGGTGTGCAAATTGGGTGGGGACGTTTTTTGCCTAAAAAACGCCTAGATTTGGGCACCATTACCAGTGACAGACCCATAAATTATGGAGTGCGGAATCTCTAAGCTCTTGGGTCGTTTATTCATTAGGTGACACGGGTCGGATCGACTCGTATACCAAATATAATAATACTAAAATTATATAATTAACAAAAGGAAACCAAAAGTCAAAAGTAATTTAAACGTCGTTAAATATGCATAACAGAATTTTAAAATCTAAAGTTGTGGATACATCTCGGCTAATCGTAGTAGTTTTGGGTCATTAAATGCACCAAAATTATCACAATGACTCAAGCTATTAATACAAACAAGTAACTCAGATGTTACCTCGTTAAAACGATTTCGAAATTCATGGATTTACGTATCTAGAATCGAACTGAATAGTTAGATTCGTTTGAATTATCTATGGACCATAGTCTCACTCATTGTACTTGATCTTATCTACCTGATATCTTATTAAACCTTATAAAAAATAATAGACAATAAACTAAATTAAAAGATAAAATAAAGTAAAAACAATTAAATAAAAAGAAAAGCATATTAAAAGTTAACGTGACTTCTTGCACTTGAAAAAAATAGTTCATCTTCTTAATATCAAATTAAGAGAGACCTGTAACATTTTCACCAAGTCCTTGCTCAAAGAAAAAAGCAAGGAATATATACACACCAACTTTTCTACCAAGCGCATGGATCGCAGATTTAGCTTCAAGGCTTATAAAGGGGGAGTTAAGGCTTGTTTCCTTGCTTTTCCTCGGTTTCAAAAATCTAAGGGGTGCGTTTGAAAAATTTTTATGGGGTGCAAACGGGATAAACACGCATATATAAACACTAAAAAAAATTTTCAAGGTGGGCGTCCGCACCCTTTGACCAGGGTGTGGATCCGCCAATGACCATTGCACATGTTCTAAGTGACTTTGTAATAAAGTTAAGTTATATGACGAAGTGATTTTTTTTTTCTCTTTTCTTTTTTGAAGAATGGCAATCACAATCTACTCTTTTTTTTAATTGCAGCACAAAATTTTTATTTCACGAAAATTGTGCACCATCATAGATAGCCAGCAGTCCTTCAAGTGTAGTTCAGTTGGTGAAGGGACCGGTCTTCTTTTTGGGAGACCTGAGTTCGATTCCCACAGGCTGCATTTGAGGGACACAAGGCAATGAGGGTGAGGCTTGTGGTCCAAGTGATGCAAGTTCGATTCCGAGCTGACCCAGTTTTCATCAGGTACTTCTTGCTATTGAGACATAATTACAAAAAGTCGGCACAACCCTAAAAGTCTTTAATGGTCACTGTACAAATGAAGGATCTAGATGGAAAGATACCATCAATTTAAACAGTAATCTTTTTATATTAAATAAACAATTAAAATTTAAAACTATTGTTGTTGCAAATGATTTGACTTCTATAAGATATGTAATTATATACTTTCTATTGAAAACTTATATTATATTTTAAATAAATAATATTTAAATGACATAGTAATGACATGAAATATACTCAGTGTAACTAATATTTATTGAAATTCAATAAAAGTCTATGATGGCGAGCCTACAGATGAAATAACATAAAATATACTCACGGTAGATGAAATAATTTCCTAACCCACGTGATGAACTTGATATTTGTTTTTTTTTTTTTTTTTTGAGTTCTTATTTATTTATTATTATTTTTTACTCAGAGGATAATTATTTTTAATGCATAAAAACTTATAATATTCAAAATAAATTCATTTTTGCTTTAAAAATTATAAAATTTAAGGTGCAGCATCTTGGAACCCTAAAATTAATTTTCACACTTTTATTTTTATATTTTTATTAATTTAAATTGTTTTAATCATAATAAATTGATTAAAAATTCATTTTTCATGATTTTAACCCCAAAATTTTTTGGAAATATTTTCTAATAATCATAAACTGAAATAAAAAGTATTGATTCAGAAAACTTTTATTTTTATTGATTTTACTAATTTTAATCATTTAGACATGATTTAAATTCATTAAATCAGTTTTAAATACAAATAAAATGAGAAAACTTTTGTATTAAGAAATTAATATTTGTATAACTTGACTCAAAAGTTAACTTGTTTCATAGGTTGGATAGTGTATATATTAGGTTTATACATCTATACTATATTAATAAGTATATAGGAAGGGCAACTTTGATCATTTGACACTTTTACAAGCCTTGAAGCATATTGTACAAGAATCAATGCACAAAAACTCTTAAACTTCTAGGGGTACAAATTAATGATGCATCATGTACAAGCATGAGTGGGGCCTACAGATGAAATAACAAAGCCGAGTGGGGCGGGGAAAGGGGCGGGAAGGGGGGAAGATGGCACCGGCGTGGAGGGTTTTCTTTTGCCACGTGTAGGTATTTGATTGGGGCTTGAGTTTTATAAAAAATAAATAAATAAAACCACACAATTGAAAAGAGGGAACAAATTAAAAAAAAAAAAAGTAATGTTGGGTATGAAAAAATAAAAGAAAAATTAAAAAATTAAAAAATATTACATAATTAACCCTATTAAAATGAATAAAAACATTACATAAAAACATTAAATAAAACGATTACATAATCCTAATTACTTATTACATTATCCTAAACGTTACATAATTAAACCTAAAAGATTACATAATTAAACTACTAAACATTACATAATTAAGCATAAACTCCCCACTACGGAGAGTAATTGTCCCAATCCTACAGCGTATACGCTGGTGGGGACACAGAACGGTCGCTATCGCGATCGTCGGACCTTGCATCCGAGGGGATACGGCAATACTAAGAAGTTGATCCCAAGTAGTACTCGTATCGTTCCATTTCCATAATATCTCCAAGTGCTTCGTACTCCTCCTCATATGGCTCCCGAGGAGGAGGGTTTGGGGTGGCTGTACGCTGGTGGTGGGTGGTGGATGGTTGTACTATGCCTACACCGGGGGTGGGTGCCGACAACCTTAGACGGTCCATTTCTCTCAGAGCCATGGTATAATCCAAGGCCTAGACCAACTCCTCATCGGTGAAATCATCATCTGGTGGTGGAGGGGGATGAGATAATATTGGTTGAGTAGTAGGAGGAGAATGAGATGAAAAGGTTGGTAGTGTAGGAAGAGGAGGAGATGAAAAGGTTGGTAGTATAGGAGGAGGATGATAGAACCATGGTTGTGCAGCAGGATGGGGAGATGAAAAGGTTGGTTGTGTAGGAGGAGGAGTGGATGAAAAGGTTGGCTGTGCAGGAGGAGGAGGAGATGAAAAGGTTGGTTGTGCAGCAGGAGGAGGAGATGAAAATGGTAGTCGCCGTCCCCGGCGAGAGTATCGCCGGAGACCGGAAGATACGACACCTTCGTGATAACCACCACCCATATCTTTCATTGGTGTTTTGGTGAGAATTGTGACTGAGAATGGTAGCGTTGATGTTGTATTTACAGGGTCAGAAATTTGAAACGTTTGAAATTCAAACATTTGAAAACTGGCGGTTGAAATTCAAACGTTTGAAAACTGGCGGTGAAATTCAAACGTTTGAATAATATTTTTTTATTAAGAATTTAAATAAATTTTATTAACTATTTAAATATAAATTTTTAATAAATAAAAATTTTCAGATTGTTTTAATAAATTTTTAAAATATTTTAAATTTATTATGTTTACTAGTCTATTAAACTTTATTTATAAAGAAAATTAAAAAAAAAAAAAAAGAATTGCCACGTGTCCCCCCCTCCTTCCACTCCCTACAATTTTTCCTCCCTTCATGTGGAACTCAAAAGTGTCACATGACGCTTCATCCCCGCCCCCTTTTGGTCTTATTCTTGTGATTTTCCCTTAATACAATTCTCACCACTGCCCTTTTACGTCTAGAAACACAATAGCCCTGTTGAGCGGCCAAGATTACTATTTTTTTTATCTCTTGATTATCCACCAATATATGTCGTTTCTTTAACATCTTTCATCGTTTTTTGTGTTGTCATGTTTTTTACCTTTAAGAGCGTGTTTGGGATTGAGTTTCGAAATGCAAAGGTGCTTTTGGTCAAAAGTGCTTATTAGCTTATGACTTTTTGAAAAGGAGTTTTAAAAAAAGTGTTTGGGTTAGCTTTTGGATGAGAAACGTCAAAAAGTCAATAGATTGCGTTTTTTTAAGCTTTTCGCATAACTTATTGTGAATACTGGTTGTATGGGTGGTAGATTTGTATTTTTTTTTTCCAAAAGCCAAATGTCTATCTCCCGGACTTTGATATTGGCGGTTTTTCTAGTATGGACACCGCCCCCTCAAAGCCACAAAAAACTTTGTCGAATGCTCTGTTTAGCAAAACTGCTCAAAGCCTGGGAGAAGTTTTTGAGTTGTCCTCCCGCCAGAAGGCGGTGATTGAATGCCTAAAGGGTCCTCATGCGCCGGATTTTTTGACTGTTATCCCGATTGAGGGTTTGGGTCAATGCATGTCCGCAGTAGAGTACAGGGCTATACTCAAGTACCGGTTGATGATCCCTATGTATCCGGAAGATGAGACATGCCCCATCTGCCGTAATTAAGCTTGCATGGATAAATATGGGTAGCATGCAATCCATTGCAAAGAGCTCCCTGGGTTCAAATACCGGCATGACTGGTTGAGAGACGTTTTGTGGGACATCCTGAATGTAACACCCCAACCGATGGCGGAAACATCGAGGTGTCACGTATGAATGATTGTTCAGTAGCTCATGGTAATACATAAGTTTAAATAATCCTTTATTTCATTACAGTATTGAATTACATTAAATGTCTTGAATGAAATCTAATACATCCAATAATTAAACAAAGCTTAAAACTTCAAATATATTCTCATGCTAGCTCTAGACTTCAAGCATCAGTATTTCCTGTTGAGTTTGGAAAATATGAGGGGGGGGGGGGGGGGGAGTCAACTAGAAGTTGGAGATAATACATAAGCCAAGTCAAGCAATTAAGTTTTATAAAAGTTTAGCAATTCATATGTATAATGTAAGTTTAAGTCTACATGAATAAACATGAAGTGTAGTATGCACATAATCAATCCTCCGACAAAGTTTAGGTCCATCCCGCATTCACGGTTCTCCTTATAAAGTTTAGGTCCATCCCGCATTCACGGTTCTCCTTATAAAGTTTGGAACGATAACAATCACCCGCGCTCCCCATAGAAATGGTCAACGAATCTAGGTGGGGTTGTCAATCCAATAGATCTATCATTGTATACCGCCGGCTTGATCAGGGTTAATGATTATGCAAGTTGAAGTTTAAGTCTAATAGTCTTTGTCTAAGTCATGAGGCATTAAAGTTTACAACTAGACATGTATGTAGAATTGCTTAAGTATAAAGTTTCAAGTATAAAGAATTGCATAAACAAGGTTACGTAAACTCACCTTAGCAAAGTGTTAAGTCTTGTGAAATAGAATAAGTGTAGTCCAACGTTGCCAAGTATTACCCTATGTTTAAGGCAATAAATAAGTCTTTCTAGTCTACAAGTATTTCTAGGGTTCCTAATTTATTTGAAACGTAATAAAAGGAGTGTAACATAAATCATAAAAAAAAACTAATCATAAAAAGTTTTAGTTAATTGTTTGATAAAACAAGTTCTAATGGAAATTGTTCAAAATATATAATCAATTGTATACGTTTATAGAAAAAAAAAATAATTAGATTTTAATCCTTTAAGGGCTTAGGATAATTATTTCAATTACAATGATTATCTAAAATGAGTTTCATATTAAGAGATTTACATGTTACGTAAATTGCAATGACCCATTTATAACAGTATGTTTTTTTTATTTCATAGATTAAAATAATTTAATAAAATTAGTTTGAACAAAAACTTATAAATATTAAACTAGTACTAAAAAAATAGTTAATTGGATGACAAACATTAAATACTTTGATATGGGATTATCATTTTAAATAATTATTAGAAAAAGAAAATGTTTTAAACTTCAAATAAGATGCAAAAGAAAAGTTGAGATATGAAGTTTATTTAGTATAGAGGATATGATAGTCCATGTGCCCCAATTATTAGTTTCTTAAACAACAACTTCCCAAACTTGACCAAATTAGGAACAAAGGGCACCTCAAACACATCTTCATATGTGTGTTTGGCAGGAAGCTCGAGATCGAGAGAAAAAAAAAATATAAGACTCACAGTGCCGGAGGAAGAGGCGGTGATGGCGAGCGCCAGAGATTAAGACCATTAAGGGACGGTGGTCTGGAGTTGACGGTTACCGGTGGCTTGTCGGGAGGACGAAGCGGCGTCCGTTTGACACAAGCAGAAGGGAGGAGACCAAGAAGGTATGGAATGTGGTTCATGAAGGTGGTGGATGTTGCGAAACCGCTAGTTCAATACGGGTTTGTAGACGGATTTATCCAGCACACGCCAACCCACAAGAGATCGATAGAGAGTTGGGTCAGGAAATGGTTGATATAAACTTTATGGTTCAACTTGTTTGTTTCATTTCTATACAAGACTATATATACACATACAAACACAACAAAGATGGAGATAAAAGCTCCTCTAGACTTTGACTCAATAATTATACTTTGACTCAATAATTACACATAATTCTTTGACTCAAGACTTTGACTCCAAGAATTATGTTGTCAAGACTTTGACTCTTGACTCAAGGCTTTGATATATATATATATATTTATTTATTTTGAAACGAATTTATATCTTCCTTGTTTGAGATTATAAATGTAATTGGAAAAATGATTAGCTTTAAATAAGAAATAAAAAAAATCATTAGTTTGAATTAGAAAATTAAAACACCGTCTTATAAAATGACGATTTTATAAATAGAATTAGGATAGGACATATGTCATGATTGAAGATTTTTTTTAAGTACAATGATAAAAGGAATTTAGAAAAATAGAGTGCACGGATAAAGATAAGAATACTTAGAAATAAATTAGACTTTATATCATGGATCGGGAAATACTTTAATGCAAAATAAATGGGAAAATTCGTGAGGTTACAGTCTCCCCTACTTTTAGAAACTTCGTCCCCAAGTTATAAAAAAAAACACCGGGTTGAGGGTGATTGGGTAGAAATTAGGGCAACTGTGGTTTGGAAAATTTGTGTTAAGGCATGACATGAATTTATAGGTAACAGAATAAACTGTTTCGAATAATTTAGTAAGAGGTTTGATAGGTGTGGGTTTTAAGGGTTGGATTAGGTTCGTCTAAAATAGGAAGGAGAATAAGAATCTAGCAAAACACTAAACTTTAAGTTTTAGGAATCTTAAAAAGAAATGCATGAGTTAATTGACTATAGAAATACTAAACAGGTAACTAGAGTTTATAATTGGTTATCTACCAAAAACCTTGATAGAATTTCACACTACCTTAACGTACCTGTAAATTCATGATTACGTTCCGGACCGTAATCACCAATTTACCTTACATTAGGGTTTTGTGTCCTTCTATGACTCTAAACACACATGTAAGTAATGCAAAATAACCTTGTGATTGAATCGTATACAATGTATCCAAAAATGAGTCTAACTGTTGAGCAGGAAAAAGACTTCTACCAGTCAGTGAATAAGAACCTCTATCGATTGTTGAGCAGGTGCGATAGCCTCTACCAGTCGTTGAGCAGGTTGTAGGGCCTCTACCGACTGTTGAGCAGGCATGATGACCTCTACCAATCGTTGAGTAGGTTATTTGGTACTCTACTAACTGTTGAGCAAGTACTTCATCCTCTATCAGTTGTTTGATTAAGTGTACCAATTATTACACACATGAATTGCAAATTGATAATATGTACATGTAAGCAATCAAGTATCAAGTATAGCATGCGAGTTGTAATAGAGTTGCCCTAGACAAGGTTAATGACTCTAGGTGTGTCTATAGCAAATAGTTTATATTCCATGACTTCTAGTATCAAATGTTCAAATATGGTAGATAATAGAATCCTCATGTATAACTAAGGATTAAGTTTGATGCAACACACAAACAAGTTTCAATAGTTTGGTTATCATAGGGATCAAGTTCATGTTCAAGAAGGTAAAGAATATGAATTTAGTTCTTGAGAGGATGATGAATAATCTCGAAGCAGAATCAAGGTTGTGAGAGATAGTGAATGTGAAGATAGTTGATAAAGAGTTTATTTTATAGTAAAGAGATTATGTAGCAGTGTAAATTGTGGGGCTTGAATCAAAAATTAGAATCAAGTGTATGAGAAAACATGATTGTGGTATATGCCAAATATTGTAAAAATTTCGAACTAGTTGAAAATAAGTAGGGGTCCATGGGGAGTTGGAGATTAAATTTTTTGTTCATGAGGATGGAAGGATTTAAAAATTGGTTTAGTACATAAAAAAGTCGTTAAATAGTACAAACTAAATGAGCTTTGATTATAATATTCCCATTAGTTGGAGATTTTAAACATGACATTAGGTTTTGAAGATCAAGGTTCTATTAAGTGATTTTTATAGATTAAAGCATTATATAGAAAATCGTTTGTTATGCAAATAAATAGACATTTGAATTTAGAAATTAAGTTTGAGGACGTCTTTTGACAAAAACCTCTATTTTTTTTTCCGTAGTTTATAGGTGATAAAAATTTTGAAAAATATTTAGAAATCTTTAGTGTTGTACTAGGTGATGAAAATTTTGAAAATGTTGAAAAAGCTTTTTTTTTTTTTTTTTTTTTTGAACCCCTCGTCAAGATCAGGCTATGAGGTTATAGTTTTAAAATATATAATATGTTGAGAAAGGAAATAACATGATTTGGGTAGGGTGTTGAAAGTATTTAAACAAGTGGCTAAGATGGTAAGGTGAGGTGTGATTGTGAAATCCATTTATGATTATGAAGTGGGATTGATTTAGGCTGTAAAATTTTGGGATTTTAGAGCTTAGTTTTAAGGGAAGTGAGTGTAATCATTTATTCATTAATTAGAACGAATAAACGAAAACATTGACATATCAAAGCTTCTAAATTCTAATAACATAGTGAAGACATGCTTTAGCCTATAAGTGAACACTCATCCCGAGAATTCCCAGGTAGGCATCCGGGTCCCTCGTCTGATTGGGATTTATGCGCAATGCCATTCCTAGACAGAAAACTCAGAATACAGGCGTTCACCCTTCCAGATTGCACGTGTTCGTTATTAAAATCCAGAACTTCGACGGGATCTTAAAGGTAGTTTAGGTTAGGACTTTAGAATTCGTCCTATTAGTCTAAGGGTGAATCCAGTGATGGAGAATAATCTTCTTGTAGGGACTAAAGTAGAGATAAGAAGTAGGAGGGAGATAGAGAATAGAAACAAGTAGGGTTGCAAGTAAAAGGAGCAAGTACTGGTTAAAATCCTATGGTTATAGACTAGATTATTTTTTTTAATAACCTAATTCCCTATAACCATGGCTCTGATACTAATCTGTAACACCCCAACCGATGGCGGAAACATCGAGGTGTCACGTATGAATGATTGTTCAGTAGCTCATGGTAATACATAAGTTTAAATAATCCTTTATTTCATTACAGTATTGAATTACATTAAATGTCTTGAATGAAATCTATTACATCCAATAATTAAACAAAGCTTAAAACTTCAAATATCTTCTCATGCTAGCTATAGACTTCAAGCATCACTATTTCCTGTTGAGTTTGGAAAATATGGGGGGGTCAACTAGAAGTTGGTGAGAATACATAAGCCAAGTCAAGCAATTAAGTTTTATAAAAGTTTAGCAATTCATATGTCTAATGTAAGTTTAAGTCTACATGAATAAACATGAAGTGTAGTATGCACATAATCAATCCTCCGACAAAGTTTAGGTCCATCCTGCATCCACGGTTCTCCTTATAAAGTTTAGGTTCATCCCGCATTCACGGTTCTCCTTATAAAGTTTAGGTCCATCCCGCATTCACGGTTCTCCTTATAAAGTTTAGGTCCATCCCGCATTCACAGTTCTCCTTATAAAGTTTAGGTCCATCCCGCATTCATGGTTCTCCTTATAAAGTTTGGAACGATAACAATCACCCGCGCTCCCCATAGAAGTGGTCAACGAATCTAGGTGGGGTTGTCAATCCAATAGATCTATCATTGTATACCGCCGGCTTGATCAGGGTTAATGATTATGCAAGTTGAAGTTTAAGTCTAATAGTCTTTGTCTAAGTCATGAGGCATTAAAGTTTACAACTAGACATGTATGTAGAATTGCTTAAGTATAAAGTTTCAAGTATAAAGAATTGCATAAACAAGGTTACGTAAACTCACCTTAGCAAAGTGTTAAGTCTTGTGAAATAGAATAAGTGTAGTCCAACGTTGCCAAGTATTACCCTATGTTTAAGGCAATAAATAAGTCTTTCTAGTCTACAAGTATTTCCAGGGTTCCTAATTTATTTGAAACGTAATAAAAGGAGTGTAACATAAATCATAAAAAAAAAAAAAACTAATCATAAAAAGTTTTAGTTAATTGTTTGATAGAACAAGTTCTAATGGAAATTGTTCAAAATATATAATCAATTGTATACGTTTATAGAAAAAAAATAATAATTAGATTTTAATCCTTTAAGGGCTTAGGATAATTATTTCAATTACAATGATTATCTAAAATGAGTTTCATATTAAGAGATTCACATGTTACGTAAATTGCAATGACCCATTTATAACAGTATGTTTTTTTTTATTTCATAGATTAAAATAATTTAATAAAATTAGTTTGAACAAAAACTTATAAGTATTAAACTAGTACTAAAAAAATAGTTAATTGGATGACAAACATTAAATAATTTGATATGGGTTTATCATTTTAAATAATTATTAGAAAAAGAAAATGTTTTAAACTTCAAATAAGATGCAAAAGAAAAGTTGAGATATGAAGTTTATTTAGTATAGAGGATATGATAGTTCATGTGCCCCAATTATTAGTTTCTTAAACAACAACTTCCCAAACTTGACCAAATTAGGAACAAAGGGCACCTCAAACACATCTTCATATGTGTGTTTGGCAGGAAGCTCGAGATCGAGAGAAAAAAAAAATATAAGACTCACAGTGCCGGAGGAAGAGGCGGTGATGGCGAGCGCCAGAGATTAAGACCATTAAGGGACGGTGGTCTGGAGTTGACGGTTGTCGGTTACCAGTGGCTTGTCGGGAGGACGAAGCGGCGTCCGTTTGACACAAGCAGAAGGGAGGAGACCAAGAAGGTATGGAATGTGCTTCATGACGGTGGTGGATGTTGCGAAACCGCTAGTTCAATACGGGTTTGTAGACGGATTTATCCAGCACACGCCAACCCACAAGAGATCGATAGAGAGTTGGGTCAGGAAATGGTTGATATAAACTTTATGGTTCAACTTGTTTGTTTCATTTCTATACGAGACTATATATACACATACAAACACAACAAATATGGAGATAAAAGCTCCTCTAGACTTTGACTCAATAATTATACTTTGACTCAATAATTACACATAATTCTTTGACTCAATACTTTGACTCCAAGAATTATGTTGTCAAGACTTTGACTCTTGACTCAAGGCTTTGATATATATATATATATATATATATATATATATATATATATATATATATATATATATATATTTATTTTGAAACGAATTTATATCTTTCTTGTTTGAGATTATAAATGTAATTGGAAAAATGATTAGCTTTAAATAAGAAATAAAAAGAAAATCGTTAGTTTGAATTAGAAAATAAAAACATCGTCTTATAAAATGACGATTTTATAAATAGAATTAGGATAGGACATATGTCATGATTGAAGATTTTTTTTTAAGTACAATGATAAAAGGAACTTAGAAAAATAGAGTGCACGGATAAAGATAAGAATACTTAGAAATAAATTAGACTTTATATCATGGATCGGGAAATACTTTAATGCAAAATAAATGGGAAAATTCATGAGGTTACACTGAGAAGAGCTGGGATATCCGCAAAAAAGGAGGCCCCTGTAAATTTTCTCACAGACCCTGCGGAAGGGAGATCTACCCTGCGACCAGCAGGTCTGCTTATCTTTGGTTGGGAGAGGAGGAAACATGCTTGCGTGGACCTCACAGGGGTATCTCCTTTGGTTGGGTTAAGGGAAACAGGGTTTGTAGCTGGGTTAGCATCGAGAAAAGCGGAATCGAAGAAAGTGGATAAGCATGCTAAAGCTTGTGCAGAGAACCAACATGTCTTTATCCCTTTGGCCTTTGATACCTTTGGTTCCCTAGCACCAGAAGCTATTCGTTTCTTGACTAGGGTCCAACGGGTCGTCCACAACAACAGTTCATCTCCAGGGGGCAAGGATTTGTCTTTGGTAGACTAGGTTTCGCTATCTAAAAAGGGGTGGCGGCGCAGCTTGTTGTCCGTCTACCTTCTATTGTAATGTAACTTTCGTATTTTGTTTTAATGAAGTAAGTGTTTGACCTTAAAAAAAAAAAAAAAAAAGACAAAAGCCAGGATTTCTAACTTTTCAAAAACAACTTTTCCACCCTTAAAAGCCAAAAGCCAAAAGTCAAAACAGAAAGTGCTTTTGGGTTACACAAACAACTTATTGACTTATTGGCTTTTTGGAAAAGCCAATAAGTCAATAAGTTGTTTTGAAACTAAATCCCAAACACCCTCTAAATCCTTTATCGTTCATTCCATTCCACAATCTATAAATTGTCATCAAAAATACCGCATAGATGGCATCGTTTTCTGTTACAAACTGGAATTTTATAAAGTTAAGAAGGATGACAAAGATACACCTAAAATCTTGGTTTGACACCCTATATACGAGTCATTACGTTGGGTTTACATGACTCATATATGGTTGTACCATCGTATATATGTATATATTTTTTCCTTTATTGAATTATTTTATTTGACGTAATATTTTTTTATGCACATGCGAGTTATTTTATTCGACGTAAAATTCCTCATTATGTATTTATGTGCGTCAATTATTTGACTAGACATAACGTCAAAACTTACCAAATAAACGACTATAAACTTCTTTATTTTTCATTCATTTTGTATTCATATCTATTCAGTTCTCTATATATTCAAGTTATCTTAGCTATCAATGTCTTTCTGGGATGACAATATATATATATATATATATAATATATATATATATATATATATATATATATATATATTTGGTGAGTCTACTAGTGACTCGTATTAGAAAACATAATAATTGAATCAAGATGTCAATCCAGAGTTTTTGATGTTCGATTTAAATCATGCATCGTTTGATGCCTATCAACTTCAAGGACGTACGATAAATATCAGGGGACATATGGGGTTGGATATCCTAACGAGCCTAGGTTTATTGAACCTAAGAAAGAGATGGTGTATGCTTGTACCTTACGAGGGGCCTATTGATGAGGAACCTAGTGTGTTTTAAACTCACCACATGCAACATTTATACACTTTTTTGTATATGCTTAATATATTTGTAATCTAACCACAAAGTTGTTTTCAAAGATTTTTCAGCTTAAAGGAATTGGTAGACAGGTGTTGCAGTTAGGGCTGCAAACGAACCGAACGAATACGAACAAGACCTTGTTCGTGTTCGTTTGTTTAGGAAATTATGTGTTCACGAACAGTTCATGAACACTTATCGAACGAGATTTGCTGTCCGTATTCGTTTCTTAAGAAAACTGTTGTGTTCGTGTTCGTTTGTGTCCGTTTGTTAATTTTGTTCATGAACGCACACAAGCATAAACGAACATTAATGAACACAAATAAGTGTCCATGAACATAAACGAACACTAAGAAGTGACTCATGAACGGAAACAAATACAAATGGACATATATTAACTTTTGAATATGATCGAATTTACATATACTGAGTAATTAAGTAGATCCACCCAAAATATAACCTAATTATACAAGCATACTTAGTACTTAACATAATGTTGGTGAACATAGTAAAGTAGTGTCTCAAAAAACCAAGCTCGCAATTTAAACTTGACGTCTTCATTAGTTATTTATTTAAACTTAAACTTAAACTCTTCATTGGTTATTTAATTAATGCTTATACTAAAAGCTTAGTTTATTAATCTCTTATAGCCATATTCTTACCTCCCATAGATTATTTATTTATTTGGTTAAAATAAATAAAACATAAAGAATATAAAAATTAAAAAACCCTATTAAACTATAAAAAACAAGCGAACATAACCGAACATGTTACCGAACGTTCACGAACATAAACGAACGAACGCGACCTCTGTTCATGTTCGTTCGTTTAACTAAACGAACAAAATATTTGTTTTTTTGTGTTCGTTCATTTACTAAACGGACGAAAACAAACGAACTTCCCGCCAAACGGTTCATGAACTGTTCGCTGAAAGTTCAGTTCGTTTACAGCCCTAGTTGCAGCAGTAGGACGTGACAATGGATACACCATAGTCACCCAACGAACAAAGAAGAACGATAAAACGGGTCAACCTGTAAACACATCCTGGTTAACCCAAACCCGACCCATTTAACTAAACGGGTTTGCGGGTTCAACCTGAAATTGATCTGACCCGTTTAGACTAAACCCAAGCTCATAAATTTTGTTTTAAGTTCGAGCCATGTCAGAAATTCACCTATAATTTTGTTCGTTACCAATAACATATACTCAATGGACTTAAAAATATAATTTTACTAAATGAACTTAAAAATATAATTTTTGCTACAAAGACAGTTATATCAAACACCTAATAGTCCTACTTTTAAATTTATGTATATGTTCACTATAAAATTTAAACCCTTTAGAGTATCTAGATATATAGGTTAAATAAATATTTAGTGAATGATCCAAATTTTAATTTTAATATAATATAATTGAATACTTTTATGGCGATATTTCTTATTATATTATTGAATAATTGCCTTTTGAATAAATATATAATTTGATAAAACTGCACCAATTATATTATAATTTATTTAATAAATCTAGTCAATTGCAGTTAATTATTATTATAAAATCATCTTTCCACCAGCCCGCGTGGTAGGTAGCAATTTCGCGTACCTAATTCTCAATTCTCTATATATATTAGTGCATCAATGCTATGAATTTTATATACTTTCATTTTGTTTTTGTTTTTTTTATTTCTTGAAATAATTTGATCTAGCTAGAGATCATGGGCTTTCTTGATCTCTTTTCTGCTGCTTCTATGCCTGTTCTTAAAGTGCTCATTGTCACTGCAATTGGCTCATTTCTTGCCTTGGATTCCATTAACATTTTAGGTCAAAGCTCAAGAAAACATGTCAATGAAGTAAGTTTTATCACATTATTTATTTAGTTTTTGAATATTGGGACGTTATTAAAAAGTTGTGTTCTTTGTGATCATGATCAGCTTGTGTTCTTCGTGTTCAATCCTGCACTAGTAGGCAGCAATCTAGCTAAAACGATCACTTACGAAAGCCTCATCTCACTGTAAGTTTTCTTTGGTGAGTTCCGATTCGGACGGGTATAAAACTAGTTATAATAATAAAATAATATATCATATCAAACGGTTGGAAATTGCAGGTGGTTTATGCCGGTTAATATTCTTCTAACATTTATAATCGGGTCGGTACTAGGATGGGTGCTAATATTAATCGCTAAGCCGGCAAAACATCTAAGAGGACTCGTACTTGGAACCTGTTCAGCCGGTAAATATTTGACTTTACTTGTTATGTACTTGTGAAAAAGAACGGATTTAACGGATCTAAGATCGTGATTATGATGGACAGGTAACCTTGGAAACATGCTGTTGATTATAGTACCAGCTGTATGCAAAGAGAAAGGCACACCTTTCGGAGATTCGGCTGTTTGTTCCGAGTTTGGGATGGCTTATGCATCATTATCTATGGCGGTATGTATTATTACCGTTTACAAATTTTTAGACAAACTATAGTGGGTGGAACCAAGGTGGCGATAAAAATTATATATATATTTTTAACTAAGAGACAATAAACTCGTGGACAATTTGATATTTTATGGTTTATTTAATTATAGAGTTGTATTTTTTAGGGGAATTAAAATTAAATAATCCAAACTTTGTTTAGTTGAAGGACAATAATCTCAACTTGAATATTAGAATCTAACAGACCCAACTTATCTTGGTTTTTATTTCAGTAGCCCGGTTAGTTTTCTGCATGTCACGTAGGCAGAAAACTAATTGTGGCCCTAATTTTTACACATCATCTGCCACGTGAGGCATTTTTTACATGTCATATGTCACGTAGCAGGCCACGTGGTCAGAAAACTAAATATGGGCTCTAATTTTTTGCCAACGGGACATTTCTTACACGTCATATGTAGCATGGCATGTCACGTAGACAGATAACTAACTGGGTTAAACACAGTTAGTTTTGGTCTAATGAAAAAAAATCAAGACAAGTTGGACCAGTTAGATTCCAATATTCAAGTTGGGATTATTGCTTTCCGATCCGATCCGATAAAAATGTGATTATTTAATTCCGATTTTTTTTTAATGTAAACACTATTCAAATTTGCAGTGGTCGTGAAAACACATGAGTGAATTTGCATCGAATTCTCGAATCCATGTTAAAAAATCAAAATGCGAATAATTCGATATGTTTAATGTCCGAATTCGATATTTGATTCACCCTAATCCTGTCTTTTATCCCTGTCAAATTGCGCAATAGTTGAACTCTAAGAATAAAATTTATTGGGGTGGGGTATCTGTGTTAAACGCTATTTTTTTTTTTCTATCTACTAACATTTGGGCACTTGTATGATAACGAAATCTTCAGATTGGAGCTGTGTTTTTGTGGTCCTATGTGTACAATCTAGTACGTGTTTTCTCCGAAGATTCTGATAGAAACAAAACAGAGACCATAAAGGAAGATCTAACCGTACCTTTGCTTCCTTCGACTGAGCCCGAGTCTTCCACTACAGAGGGAAAGATGAAGGTTGGTTTTTGAATTTAACATCCGTACGTATATTTCTCATTTAATTACATGTACGTTTGACTTTAAAAGTCTACTTGTTGTTTGCATTAGGTGATGTTGAAAGGGATGAGGCGACATTGGCGGAACCTTTCGAAACGAGTTAACTTGTCGGCAATATTCGCACCATCGACCAGCGGAGCGGTATACCGCTTTTCCCATTTCCTGATTTAATTAGTACATGTTTATATTAACTTCCTTAGCCTAGTATAGGTATTTGTACGTTGTTTCGGTTGTATTTAGCTTGTTTTGTAATGTAAGGGTATTATGGTAATTATGCAGGGGCGAGTAGGTTTGGATATACACGACTGGTTTTGCCACTCATGTACCAAACCAGGCGAGTAGGTTATAAATACTCGTGCCTGTCTTAGCCAATCGCCCCTAGGGTCTAGG
Organism: Ambrosia trifida; assembly: GCA_028751855.1. NCBI lineage: Eukaryota > Viridiplantae > Streptophyta > Magnoliopsida > Asterales > Asteraceae > Ambrosia > Ambrosia trifida. The sequence continues at coordinate 212,784,368 of CM054122.1, read as the reverse complement.
GCGAGTGGCAGCAGGTATAAATACTTGCACTCATTAATTACCCTAATCATTAGTTGTCTATTTTGAGAGGCTTTAGTGTGTGTTTTATGGTCTGATCCGAATAACCATTTAACCAAATCCGACAACTCTTTATGTGTGTGTTTTGATATATTTTGTTGCTAAAACCGAGACCTAGGGATTCCGCACTCGCGCCTCATACAAACCCGTGATATCCGGATCATTCGTAACGGTCCTACTAATTTACTATTTAATTGTTAAACGATTGAACTTAATGTATTTTTATTGCAATAGATCGTTGGATTCGTTATCGGAACAATAGCACCAATCCGCCGCCTGCTGATCGGTGACACAGCTCCACTTCGAGTGATCCAAGATTCTGCATCCTTAATAGGGTAAATCTAATAAACCTTTTCTTAAGCATTTGTTTACGAAACAATGAAAACATGGTAAACTATGGATCATGATCTCTCAGGGACGCAGCGGTTCCAGTTGTGACTTTGATTGTGGGTGGCAACCTCGTTAAAGGTAGGTTTCGCCAACAAGTAATATTCATACATTAAATTTTGGATTCTTAATCTTACTAGGTATCATACGATATTCAGGTCTGAAAGGGTCCGGTGTCTCGATACCGCTTGTGTTGGGGATCGCATCGGTTAGATATATTTTCTTGCCACTTTGTGGCATTCTAATCGTGAAAGGAGCGCTATATTTTGGATTAGTGCATGCTGACCCTCTCTATAATTTTGTTCTTCTGCTTCAATTTGCCCTTCCACCCGCAATGAATATCGGTATAAGCTCTAGACTACTTTCAAAAAAATTTTAGTTAACCGACAACAATTCATAGATTAAATACCTCAATATATGCATTCCACAGGATTTAAACTCTCAACATTTTGGTCATAGAGCATGTCACTTTAACCACTAGTATAATTTGTATTGATTTAGGATGCGTGTTAATATGTTGCAGGTACAATAACACAAATATTTGGGGCTGGTGAGAGTGATTGCTCGGTGATTATGTTATGGACTTATGGTTTGGCGTCGATTTCACTTACCCTTTGGTCAACCTTTTTCATGTGGCTCGTTGCTTAATTCCTTCATTCGGCTAGTTATGTTGCTAACGATTGTTTTGTTAGTTCTCGTTAGAATAGGCAATATGAAAAAAAAAATTCAATATCATGTTCAATTTATAAAAAATTATAAAAATAAAAACAAGAAAAATGGTGTAGAGTGATTGAAACCGTAACTTCATTATAGGAAGGCTATTTTTACCTCATCAAAGTATGAAATTGCATCACTATGCATGAAGTGACATTGATGGTATACAACCAATTCCAGAGTAGAAACTGATGGAATCGACTTTAGTAACGAAAACAATTTGAAAAATGTGTAGTTATTATCGAATATATTAAACCGTGGTTTAATTTAAACCATGACTTAAAAAGTTTACAATAAAATTAATCAAAAAAAATAAAGGTGATATATATCAAGTATTATTATTTTGGTTTCATTTATGTAACCTACTTTCTTCTTGCTAGACCTGGAATATAAATTGAACACTTTGTGAACTTCCGTGACGTCGTTATGATTATTGATTACTTATTAATATCCTGGAAGAGACTCAACGTATTAAAAACTGGCATTAAAGTTCTGGTGTGTCTCCATATCTCAATAATAAATACAAACAAATAATGGACCATTTTCTGCATTTTTCTCCCATACGACCAACAACTAGTTTAAAATCAACTCGAGCCAACTGATTTATATAAGTCTTCAAGCCGAGTTTTGAACATTGATGAAACTACAGAATGTAAAAGATGGCATTGAAGCTTTTATCGAGCTGCAACGATATGTTGAATAGTAAAGATATCTACTTTGAAAGATACTTTAGTTAGGAATAGTTTGAATTATTGGAACATGAATACCAATAAAAGTAGTACTGAAAAGAGGTCGACATTAACATGAAGCAATTACAAATATTTAAATATATGAGACCTCGAATTTACAATTCCTAGTCGATTTATTATAAAAAGAGAAAATTGCGTCCCTGTGATGTGATTTGCCTTTAGTTTCACATTTAGGTATTAAGGTTTAAAAGTTTCATGTTAAGGGTTTAAGTTTAGTTTTTGTAATATAATAGGGTATTAGCACTGACGGGGTTAATATTTAACTGAGTTTACCCTCACGTGACAAATGGTAAACCATAAGAACCAAATGTGAAACTTAAGTGGGGCCCACATAATACCCTATTATGTTACAAAAATTAGAGTAAATTGCCAAAATGGCTCTTCAGGTTTGGCCCAAAATGCTTGTTTGGTCACTTTTTTGAATTTGTGCCAAAAGCACCCCTCACAGATCGAAAATTGCCAAAATGACCCATATTTAACAGAGTTTTTAACTGAGTATTGAAAGTCAGTTAAGTCTCAGAGGCAATTTCGTCCTTTCAACTCACTCCTTCTTCCTCATCATCTTCTTCAACCTACCTGCACCCACCCCTCCTTCCACAACTCCACCATACACAAGCAGCTAACAGACAAGTCAACAAAGGCGTTTCACCCACCGGGATGAGGTATGTGTGTGTTGTTGTTGATGTTAACGCCGCCGGGATCAGGGGTCTCCGCCGTGAACTGCCGGAGACCCACCGGTCTCTCTCTCAGCCCTCGATTCTGTCTCTTTAACCTCTGACCCGAACTTGAGCTGTAACCCGCTGACCAAAACCATCGGAAATGGCCACCACTCGTCAAAACCACCACTGTCGGGCCGAACCAAAACCCACCAGCCCGTCACCGCCTTCAAATCCCACCCGACACCTTCAACATCATCGTCATCAGCCACGAGACCACCGGAGATGACTCCATCTGCACCACCAAGACCTGACACGAACCAATCCACCACGTGGCATCCACCATAACCCGGCCTCCCACGAACCGGACAAAAACCACCACGCCAAAAACCACCACCAAGACTCCTCTGTTCGTCACCTACTTCTAGCATCACGACAGCCCCCAAGACCCGTCTAATCCACCTCCAAGCCCTCAATCACATCGCTGAGGCCACTATCCAATTATCTGCAACATCGGCCACCACCATGGTAGCCGCGTCCTTCTGTAACCGGAGGAGAAAGGGGCGGGTTCAGGGAGATAGAGAGAGTTTAGAGGAGAGAGATAGGTTAGAGAGAGAGAGAGAGAGTAGGGAGAGGAAGGAGATGTAGCGGCTGCAACATAAACAAAAGGAAGAGAAGGTGTGGCTTTTATAGCTAGGAATTAGGGATTTATAGGGGGTTTTGGAATTAGGGTTAGTATGCTTTGAAGGGTTGTTGGAGAAGATGAAGTTCAGATGGGTTTACAGATGAAAGGACGAAATTGCCCCTGAGACTTAACTGACTTTCAATACTCAGTTAAAAACCCAGTTAAATATGGACCATTTTGGCAATTTTCAATCTGTGAGGGGTGCTTTTGGCAGAAAATTCAAAAAAGTGACCAAACAAGCATTTTGGGCCAAACCTGAGGGGCCATTTTGGCAATTTACTCCAAAAATTAAACTTAAACCCTTAAAATGAAACTTTTAAACCTTAATACCTAAAGGTGAAACTAAAGGCAAACCAAATGTGAAATTTAAGTGGGGCACACCTAATAATCTAAAATAAAAAATATTGATGTTTGTGGTGGGGGTCGAACCCGGGTTGATGGTCGGGTCGATCCTAAAACCAAATGGATCAACCAACTGAGCCACTTGTGTATTTGGTTTATTATTGAAACGTTTTTTTTATAAAGCAATTATCAAATCGAACCTAGTTCCTTATACTAACCCACGAATATTAACCCTCAAACACAATTCGATTGACATCGAATTAGACCATGGATGTGAATGAAATCATAGGGCTATTAATCTACATTGAATTCTGATCAAAACCATGTAAAATAATCGAACTAACATGTTCAAATCGATGGTTAATTGGCTTATTAAAAACGCGTGACATCAACCTTTAATTCGTCGAATGGAGCTTGATTTGAATGTTTTAATGGAATTTTTTTATACATAATGGATCGACTATCATATATACAAGTGTTTCAGTTCTCAATTCGTGGTATATACAATGAATTCGACAGGTGGGTTTGAGGGTTAATATTCGTGGGTTATTATAAGGAACCAAATCAAAATGATAACTGCTGTATAAAAAATTACGTATTCAATAATAAACCAAATGCACAAGTGGCTTAGTTGGTTGATCCATTTGGTTTTAGGATCGACCCGGGTTCGACCCCCACTACATACATCAATATTTTTTATTTTAGAATAGAGAAAATTACGCAGTTAGTCCCTGTGGTTTGCCTTTAGTTTCACCTTTAGGTATTAAGGTTTAAAAGTTTCATGTTAAGGGTTTAAGTTTAGTTATTGTAACATAATAGGGTATTAGGTGAACCCCACTTAAGTTTCACATTTGGTCCTTGTAGTTTATCATTTGTCACGTGAGGGTAAAGTCAGTTAAATATTAACCTCCGTTAATGCTAATACCCTATTATGTTACAAAAACTAAACTTAAACCCTTAACATGAAACTTTTAAACCTTAATACCTAAAGGTGAAATTAAAGGCAAACCACAAGGACTAATTGCGTAATTTTCTCTTATAAAAAAGTGATTGATATATACTCATATCAATTTTTTTGATGCTTTTAGGAAACCTAACCAATAGAGTCCACACACACACCTGTATAGAGGATGGTTCATTTCAGAAGAGGTTTTAGTGCGAGAATTGCAAGAAGAAGATAAAAAATTCATTTATATCATTTTTTAAAAATAAAAATATAAAAAATTTTTGTGTAAATGTGTTGTTTATTCATCTGTAGTGAAAATAATACAAGTATATGAAGCAATTTCATTAAGTTATATAACCTACACATGTGTAAATTGTGTGTAGGAAGATTACCTACACATAATATAACACATGTGTAGGAAAGATTTTAAACCTTAAAAAAACATTTGATTCCATTAATTAATGGGTTTTGTATATATAACATAAACAATGACATATAAAAAGTAAAAACTTAAAAAATATAAGAACCATTACTAATAAAAAGTTAATTTAGGTTTCTTCTTGCACTAAAACTCTCTTCTAAAATTAACCTAACCCTATATATATATATATATATATATATATATATATATGGGAAAGTTAATTTGAGAACACCTATATTTCGTGCGAACCGTGAGAACGGCATCTAAAACCATTCAAATTCAAAATTTCTTTTTACACTTATCTTTATTACTAAAATACAATCTCAAAAACACACTTTAAGTGTAAAAATTCAAACGTATATGAAAATAAATTATTTTTACACATGTGTAAATTTACTGTTTATGCATGTGTAAACTGTTTCATTTACACATGTGTAAAAAGTTAATTTGAAAGTGTTTTTGAAAGAAAAGAAGAATTATTTGGAAAGAAAATTCATTTATTAATGTTGTATTTTGATTATAACGAGGTTTGTATTAAAAAATTGATTTTGGTTGATTCTTTTACTTGTTCTCACGGTTCTTGCAATATTTAGCGTTCTCAAGATAACCCTCCCACATATATATATATATATATATATATATATATATATATATATATATATATATATATATATATATATATATATATATATATAGGAATAAGATCAAATAGGAACCAATACCTTAGTTAGGAACTTAGGAACCAATCTAGACCACTCATCTTATTGACTTTTATTTTTGAATGAAAAGGGCATAATAGGAAGTTAAAAAAATTATTCCTTGATTATCTCTTCATTTGCTTTCATCTCTCTCCATAAATTAAAACTAAAATTAAGAAATCTCCAACCCTAACCATATATATATCAGTTACCAATTTGGATGTAACTAATTACCCTTTTAGTCTCAAACGATTCAATATCTTCAAGAAATCATAATGTATGTTGTTAATTCATTGTGTGTCGTACGGTCGTACCTCACTAGTGTACAAGGTTAAGGTAAAAAAAATTATTTTCAATCACTTAATTCATACACGATTTTGCAGGTTTTGTATTTTTATAGATCATATATATATATATGTGATTTTTCATATTATACATTTATGTGTAATACTTCCGTATCAATTCCATATCATAATTGGTCTACGAACCAGATTATAATCAAGACATTTTTTAATTTCCACTCACTTAGTTCATAAATTTATGTTTTATAGGTTTGTACATTGTACATCGTATATACGCTTTTTCATATTATGTATATCTGTGTTGATGATGTTAAATGAAAGAAAAAACTGATATACATCAATGTATATTTGTGTCAACGATAATGATGATAAATGAAAAAACGAATATACATTGTATATCTGTGTCAATGATGATGATAAAAAAAAACTGATATACACCATTACATGCTGGTATTGGCAAGCCCAGCTTCACCTGACTCCATACTCTTTGATCTTCGAAAAAAGTCATCATCATACATGAAAAACATTGTGAAGGAGAAGCATGCGTTAAACACACATCTATACATTGCATCCGGAAGGCCGAGTAAGATTTAGACCCTATATTGGCATAACACCTGTTGAATGTCCTTTCACAAGTAATATTCGTATTGTTGGTTTATGTAATGGAATTCTATGTGTTTATGAACATGAAAACGGCGGTTTTCAGCTATGGAACCCTTCTATTAGGCGCAAAGTAGCAGTACATGTTTTTCCTCCTCCCCCTCCTTCTTCTTCTTCTTCGAGTCATTGTTGGTTTTACCTTTTATTTTGATAGTGTTCCATTGCATGAATGTCCTGTGGTTGAATGCTGATCCGTATGACTGAGTTTACGTTTGGTATGTTTTGTTCTTTTATTATTTTGAGTCATTGTTGGTTTCACCTTTTATTTTGATAGTGTTGCATTGCATGAATGTCTTGTAGTTGAATGCAGATCCGTATGACTGAGTTTACGTTTAGTATGTTTTCTTTTTTATCATTTTTTATTAAGTCATATTAGATTTTTCAACCCCGGGACCTTCCCGGAGTAATCAGCTAGTTGTATATATGTGTTGATGATGATGATGATGAATGAACAAAAAAAACTGATATACACTAATGTACACTTCAACTTACAACAGCTATATAGCTAAATAAAAATTTACCATTATATACACTTGTGTATAGGCATTTGGCTTTGTTTATCCTTATAGCGGTTATGTCTCTCATTCTCTTTACGTAATATACACCAACGTATAATATACACTAGTGTATAGGCATTTGATAATAATAAAGCGTCTTATTTCTTTTTTTGACGTGATAATTACGTTTTGTAGGATCCAATTTTTTTAACATTATCCCTAAATCAGTAAATGGAGAAGGAGAGGGTTTTTAGAAGGTATACACCAATGTATATTTTGTTCATATACAAAAACGAAGAAACCTCAACATCTATTTATGGTGTACACTGATGTATTTAACTTACATTTCTACAAAGATATACACCAACGTATATTTGTGTCCAAATTATAATCATGTAAGCTAGAAAAAAACGGATATACACCAATGTATATCTGTGTTGATGATGATGAATGAAAGAAAAAATAGTAACTGATATACACCAATGTATATCTGTGTTGTTGTTTATGATGATGAATAACAGAAAAAAAAGAAGCTGATATACATCAATGTATATCTGTGTCAATGATAATAATGATAAATGAAAAAAAAAACAAAAAAGAAACTGACGTACACCAATATATGTCGATAATGATGATGAATGAAAAAAAAAGAAATTGATGTACATTGTGTACATTGTATACATGTGTGTACAAAAGAATTGAATTAAAAATAAAATAAAAAAACGTCTGTAAAAAAGAATTTAATAACTAAATATATATATAATTAATTAAAGATATAATCTAATTAATTAATTAATTAATTAACTTCCTATTTTGGAATAGTAGTCAGTTACAATGCATACATAATAACCTATTAATAATCATATAACAAAACTCAATAATACCCTATGATTTAAATAAAGAATTATTTAATGTTTTACTTATTTACAATCATGCCATTAGAGATCAATGGCTAAGATTGGTTCCTATGGTTTCTACTTAAGGTATGGTTCCAATTTAAACCCTACCCTATATATATATATATATATATATATATATATATATATATATATATAGGGTCAAGATCCTGTACAAATGGTGTTTTTTGTGAGAATGATAAGAAGTGTTTTGGACCATTAGATCTATAGATGGATGGTTGAGATTACATGGATGGCAAATCTATAATTAGTGTTATAATTAAATTAATTAATTATATGTTTGAAGGGTATAAGAGTAAATGACTAATTATATTAAATGTCTCCCCATTTTTTTCTCATTTTTCATTTAGATTCCTTTTATATCTCACCCTCTCTCTCTCTCTCACACACACACTACAGGTTTCTCTCTCTCTCTCTCTCTCTCTCTCTCTCTCTCTCTCTCTCTCTCTAACACTACAAAAAAAGGGAACGATGAGGATGCTGCCATCACATTTAAAACATCAGAAAGGAAAAGCAAAGATGCCGACGTTACTGGCAAGGTTTGGATTAGCAATATTAGTGTTTAAAACCCTTTAATTTTTGGATGATTCTTGTAGGATGATCTTGTTTGTTGATTGATGAATATAAAACATTATGATTATTGTAGGATAAATCTTGTTTGCTGCACGATTCACGTGAAGGTGTTTTATGTAACGCCCAGCGTTCTCGAATAATACAATAATAATATTTTATTCATAAGACGATGCGTTAATTCATTAACAATAATATCTCGATACCAAGAAATACATTTTTATTATTCATTTATAAATTAAATTACTTGATTACACTATTATAACGTTGAAACTAATAATAACACGTTGTAAGTTTTAACATATTAGTAAACCGACACTTATCCTGGTAAATTTCTAAACGCGAATATATATATATATACACATAATAAATACGTAGTCCAAATACTAGTCCTACATTGGTTTATATAACAAATCACGTAATATAATTGGTGTCGTGATAAATGGAATAAACGAGACCGAACCGGTGACTAGCTCGTTTAAATATTAACCTTCCACTTAACCTACTCCAATACCCTACCTATTTAAACCCTCTAACTCTCCTTCTTCTTCTTCTTCCCCATCTTAACACCATAACCCTAGCAACAATCATCACCACCACTACTTGAACCTTCCTTCTTCCTCTTTTACCCTCAAGACCACTAACCATCATCCCATCCTCTCCCTCATCTCTGACCGACCCCCCTACTCTGGCTGCCGCCACCTGCAGTAACCACCCGAACCACCACCCACAACCCTCAAAATCCGCCGCCGACCACCACATTCCACCATCAATAAACCCCCTATATTCATCTCCCTGCTCTCCTCCTTCACACTAACACCCGAGTCACTAAGCACCGCCACACAGACAACCACCACCCTTACTCTCTTCTCCTTCTACTCCCTGCCCTCTTCCCTCCGGCCTCTGTCACGCGGCGGCGCCGCCGCCGATAACATCCAACAACACAGCAGCGGCAACAACACAGGTCACAACCCGACCCGCTACCCCTAACCCGGAGACGCCTCTTATTATTCAATCGGGTTTTCTTGTTCGTGGTTGGGATGGTTCCTGGGTGTAGTGTTGCTGCGACAGGCCCGGTTTTCAGGTCCGGTTTTCAGGTCCGGTTTTCAGGTCTAGGAGTTGCTTCGGAGGTTGTAGAGGTATTCCGGCGTCTGGATCTAGGGCGTCACGGTGGTGACTTGCCGCAAATAAACAAGCAGCAACAATATATCACAGCTTGTTCTTTCTCTTTCGGGTCAGGTCTGGCTAGCTCGTTTCTGGTCAGATCTGATGGTTGGGTTAAGAGGCTCGTTCGGGTCAGTTAAAGGCGTAACAAGACAGGTCAACCTTAGTCAATAGGTCAGACCCGTTCAACGCGGTCAGATCTGGCGATGTTTAGTTCGAGGAACGTACATGTCGGTTCGCTAGTTATTTGCGGGAAGGTATAACGCACGCCACAACTGTAGTTTAATCATTGCGTATATTGTATGAATTTTGTGTAAAACGAACCGAACCAACTTGAGACTAAAAGATATCTTATTAATAACTTGAACGAAGATTCTAACTTACAATATATTCAGTGTCGCGAGTAGATTCGAATGTCAAACTATATATATATGAACACGCACACATATATAAATATATTAACGAACACGTTCATTCATATCTTATTACTAGTCGCTTTATTCTTTTGTTTTCGGACAACGAAATGAAGAATAGCCTATACAAATCATTTTGACGAAAATTAAGTGTTGAAAAATATGTACATATGTACGATACCTGTCAAAATGTATGGTTACTCACATATTATAGTCTTAGTAAGTTAAACTATGTGTTGCGTACTTGTATAATTGATGTTTTGAGATACATAGATGACTTGCGTTGTCTGGCTTCTTACAAAAACAGAGGAGACTCTGCCCAAATTTCTACAAAATATAAGCAACATATCGGATGGTCAAATCTTTTACCTTGCACAAATAAAGCTATGTATTACAAATAAATTTTATTAGCAAACCATACTTTATCATACTAGATATATATATATATATATATATATATATATATATATACCTATATGTATAAACCTAATAACTATACACTATTCAACCTGCGAAACAAGTTAACATTGAGTCAAGTCATACAAATATTAGTTTCGTAATACAAAATATGTCTTTAACTATAACTTCAAGACGCAACCTTGAATAATGTATTAAAGTATTTATTTCAAATAACTATACGTACGCATTTATTTACGAAACAAAACCAAGTTCCTATCGGTTCGTTAAGTCATACACACTTTAAGACGCGCATTCGTTCAATGCGAGTCTAGGTAGTTGAATAAACTATCTATACAATCGATTTATGAAACAAGCTTATTTGCATTAGAATTTAAGACATCATTTATTTGTATTAGGATACAAGAGTTCAATTTATCCAAGTTCAGACTTGTTGCTACTTGCTAGTACTTACACAGTGAATTTCAGGTGAGTTTTACATAGCCCCTTTTATTTATCACCATTTTTGGGGTGAAACATGTTATAACATTATCATTGCAATTCAATCATCAATGTGTCTATGTGTTTTCTATGTTGCATTATGTCTTGAACATGATTAGAGTAAGCATCATTCTAGCATAATCATTAACATTGATCAGCCGACGGTATACATTGATAGATCTATTGGACTGACAATCCCACCCGGATACGTGCCTCCTACAAAGGTTACGTGGGTGTTTGTTATCGCATAACATATTCAATTGGACCATAAGTGTATGGTATGTATCATTTTATAACAGTCAACAGGGTTGATTATGCACTCGATTTACTTCTAGTATGTTCTCACATATGGGCTAGATTAACATGACACATGAATTGCACAACATTTTATTCATTTTATTATCAAAAACCTATGTAATTCTCACCAACTTTTGTTGACCCAAAACATTTTCAACTTAACATGTTTCAGGTTCTACTTGTTTGAAGATTTGCTTGAAGATGTGTGCATAGTTTATTCAAATTGATGTACAAATTCTAGAATCATTGTATGTAAATTATTTAAATCATTTAATGAAATTATTATTCACCATGAGCTACTGAACAATCATCAATACGTGACATCCCGATGTTTCCGCCATCGGTTGGGGTGTTACAGATTGGTATCAGAGCCGTGGTTATAGGGAACTAGGTTATTAGAAAAATAATCTAGTCTATAACCTTAGGACTTTAACCGGTACTTGCTTCAATTACTTGTAGCTCTACCTTATCCTTATCTCTATCCCTATCCTCATCCTTATTCTTAGCCTAATTTGGTTTTGCCTACTCTCTTTCATTTACTTGCTATAATCCTAACGTACTTCTAGATTATTAGGGCAAATTCGTTGGGTTTAGACCTGACCTGTTTTGATAAGCCAACATTTTCGTTTATTCGTGGCTAAGTATTTACAATCCTTGTGTTTCATTTCCACTTATATCATCTCCCTCTCATTTAAATTATAAGATTTAAATCTCAAAATTTTCGCCATTCAAATCTATTTTCTTCCTCATATAATCCCCTCGTTAGCCTAAATTCCATGAATCATTTGTAGATCTCAAAATCATATTTCATTTTACAAACTTGTAATATTACCCGCTTGTTTAACTATTTTCAACATCTAATTCAAATCGTATATTTCTCTTTACAACATATTACATATTTTATTTCTTAAATCATATTACATTCGGTTCAATTTTATTTTAAACCTCCTCCTTACATTTTTTTTGAGGCACCCTCAACCATAAAATTTCATCACATTTGAGATTTTAAAATCCTTGTTTAAACTGTAACCTTATAATCCGTGTATAGGAGATACTGTAGCACCAAAGCTAAAGAGTACTGAATTTTGTCAAACTTTCATCACTTGGAAATTTCACAAACTATAACAAATAAATACATATTCTTTTTTTTTTTAAAAAAAAAAGAGTCATTTATTTCCACAAATTTATTTGCTAAATTTCAAATTTTTTTTATTGAACAATTTATTGGCGTAACAAATGATTTACGATAAAAATGTCTTAATCTATTAAGAATGACTTCTTTTATTTATTACTCGAAGCTTATTATACAAAACGTCTGAACAAATTCTTGATTTTTGAAATCCGACATCGTGTTTAAAACCTATGACTCATCGAAATATTTTGATCTAGATCAATTTAGTTGTACTTTTTAATGATTTTTGCTTTACATATAAAACCAAATTTTGAAAATAAAATCTTTCCATCCATAGGAACAAAATTTACTCTACAATTTTTCCATTGACACCTACTTACTTTAAACTTGTTCGAACCATTACAAATTTTCGGCAAGTACCGCAATCATGTTTCCTCATACCCTTGATTTTAATATTTGATTCAAACCCACGATTCATACTGCTAAATAATCTCCTTACTATTTGTGCCTCTTTGGAAAACCCATAAACAAACCCTTTATTAACTATTTTCACGCGCATTATCTTTCATAACTTTGATGATACTTTGAGTTCTTCATCATCCTCTCAAGAACTAAATTCATACTCTTTACCTTCTTGAACATGAACTTGATCCCTATAGTTACCAAACTACTGAAAACTTGATTATTCGTTGCATCAAACTTAATTCTTAGTTATCCATGAAGATTTGATTATCTACCTGATCATTTGATTATTCATGATATTTGGAAGCATAGAAAATAAACTATTTGCTATAAACACACCTAAAGTCATTAACCTTGTCTAGGGCAACTCTATTGCAGCTCGCATGCTATACTTGATACTTGATGCATTTACCAACTTTCTTACATGTATGTATTATCAATTTGCAACTTATGTGTTAAGCCAAAAACAATTGTTACACTTAATCAAACAACTGGTAGAGGATGAAGTACTTGCTCAACAGTTAGTAGAGTACCTAATAACCTGCTCAACGATTGGTAGAGGTCATCATGCCTGCTCAACAATTGGTAGAGGTTCTAATAACCTGCTCAACGATTGGTAGAGGTCATCATGCCTGCTCAACAGTCGGTAGAGGTTCTAATAACCTGCTCAACGACTGGTAGAGGCTAACGCACCTGCTCAACAATCGGTAGAGGTTCTTACTCACTGACTGGTAGAAGTCTTTTTCCTGCTCAACAGTTGGACTCATTTTTGGATACATTGTATACGATTCAATCACAAGGTTAGTTTGCATTACTTACATGTGTGTTTAGAGTCATAGAAGGACATAAAACCCTAATGTAAGGTAAATTGGTGATTGCGGTCCGGAACGTAATCATGAATTTACAGGTACGTTGGGGTGGTGTGAAATTCTATTAGGACTTTGGTAAGAAACACTAACGATACATCGGAAATGAGATTTGGGGTCGAGCCAAAAAAAAACAAACCATAGTTATTTGGTAGTTCATTTAGCCTATCCATAGTCTATTATCTCATGTAACTTAGGTTTGGTGTTTATTCCCCCTCGTTATTTTAGACTATCGTAATCCAACCCTCATAACTCATACGTAACATTTTATCCTAGTATCCATAAAACTTCTGCCATACTTTAAACTAAATTATAACCGTCCAAGCATTTACCTCAACCCTATGTTCTTAATAACTTCGGGACGAAGTTCCCAAAAGTAGGGGAGACTGTAACGCCCAGCGTTCTCGAATAATACAATAATAATATTTTATTCATAAGACGATGCGTTAATTCATTAACAATAATATCTCGATACCAAGAAATACATTTTTATTATTCATTTATAAATTAAATTACTTGATTACACTATTATAACGTTGAAACTAATAATAACACGTTGTAAGTTTTAACATATTAGTAAACCGACACTTATCCTGGTAAATTTCTAAACGCGAATATATATATATATATATATACATAATAAATACGTAGTCCAAATACTAGTCCTACATTGGTTTATATAACAAATCACGTAATATAATTGGTGTCGTGATAAATGGAATAAACGAGACCGAACCGGTGACTAGCTCGTTTAAATATTAACCTTCCACTTAACCTACTCCAATACCCTACCTATTTAAACCCTCTAACTCTCCTTCTTCTTCTTCTTCTTCCCCATCTTAACACCATAACCCTAGCAACAATCACCACCACCACTACTTGAACCTTCCTTCTTCCTCTTTTACCCTCAAGACCACTAACCATCATCCCATCCTCTCCCTCATCTCTGACCGACCCCCCTACTCTGGCTGCCGCCACCTGCAGTAACCACCCGAACCACCACCCACAACCCTCAAAATCCGCCGCCGACCACCACATTCCACCATCAATAAACCCCCTATATTCATCTCCCTGCTCTCCTCCTTCACACTAACACCCGAGTCACTAAGCACCGCCACACAGACAACCACCACCCTTACTCTCTTCTCCTTCTACTCCCTGCCCTCTTCCCTCCGGCCTCTGTCACGCGGCGGCGCCGCCGCCGATAACATCCAACAACACAGCAGCGGCAACAACACAGGTCACAACCCGACCCGCTACCCCTAACCCGGAGACGCCTCTTATTATTCAATCGGGTTTTCTTGTTCGTGGTTGGGATGGTTCCTGGGTGTAGTGTTGCTGCGACAGGCCCGGTTTTCAGGTCCGGTTTTCAGGTCCGGTTTTCAGGTCTAGGAGTTGCTTCGGAGGTTGTAGAGGTATTCCGGCGTCTGGATCTAGGGCGTCACGGTGGTGACTTGCCGCAAATAAACAAGCAGCAACAATATATCACAGCTTGTTCTTTCTCTTTCGGGTCAGGTCTGGCTAGCTCGTTTCTGGTCAGATCTGATGGTTGGGTTAAGAGGCTCGTTCGGGTCAGTTAAAGGCGTAACAAGACAGGTCAACCTTAGTCAATAGGTCAGACCCGTTCAACGCGGTCAGATCTGGCGATGTTTAGTTCGAGGAACGTACATGTCGGTTCGCTAGTTATTTGCGGGAAGGTATAACGCACGCCACAACTGTAGTTTAATCATTGCGTATATTGTATGAATTTTGTGTAAAACGAACCGAACCAACTTGAGACTAAAAGATATCTTATTAATAACTTGAACGAAGATTCTAACTTACAATATATTCAGTGTCGCGAGTAGATTCGAATGTCAAACTATATATATATGAACACGCACACATATATAAATATATTAACGAACACGTTCATTCATATCTTATTACTAGTCGCTTTATTCTTTTGTTTTCGGACAACGAAATGAAGAATAGCCTATACAAATCATTTTGACGAAAATTAAGTGTTGAAAAATATGTACATATGTACGATACCTGTCAAAATGTATGGTTACTCACATATTATAGTCTTAGTAAGTTAAACTATGTGTTGCGTACTTGTATAATTGATGTTTTGAGATAAATAGATGACTTGCGTTGTCTGGCTTCTTACAAAAACAGAGGAGACTCTGCCCAAATTTCTACAAAATATAAGCAACATATCGGATGGTCAAATCTTTTACCTTGCACAAATAAAGCTATGTATTACAAATAAATTTTATTAGCAAACCATACTTTATCATACTAGATATATATATATATATATATATATATATATACCTATATGTATAAACCTAATAACTATACACTATTCAACCTGCGAAACAAGTTAACATTGAGTCAAGTCATACAAATATTAGTTTCGTAATACAAAATATGTCTTTAACTATAACTTCAAGACGCAACCTTGAATAATGTATTAAAGTATTTATTTCAAATAACTATACGTACGCATTTATTTACGAAACAAAACCAAGTTCCTATCGGTTCGTTAAGTCATACACACTTTAAGACGCGCATTCGTTCAATGCGAGTCTAGGTAGTTGAATAAACTATCTATACAATCGATTTATGAAACAAGCTTATTTGCATTAGAATTTAAGACATCATTTATTTGTATTAGGATACAAGAGTTCAATTTATCCAAGTTCAGACTTGTTGCTACTTGCTAGTACTTACACAGTGAATTTCAGGTGAGTTTTACATAGCCCCTTTTATTTATCACCATTTTTGGGGTGAAACATGTTATAACATTATCATTGCAATTCAATCATCAATGTGTCTATGTGTTTTCTATGTTGCATTATGTCTTGAACATGATTAGAGTAAGCATCATTCTAGCATAATCATTAACATTGATCAGCCGACGGTATACATTGATAGATCTATTGGACTGACAATCCCACCCGGATACGTGCCTCCTACAAAGGTTACGTGGGTGTTTGTTATCGCATAACATATTCAATTGGACCATAAGTGTATGGTATGTATCATTTTATAACAGTCAACAGGGTTGATTATGCACTCGATTTACTTCTAGTATGTTCTCACATATGGGCTAGATTAACATGACACATGAATTGCACAACATTTTATTCATTTTATTATCAAAAACCTATGTAATTCTCACCAACTTTTGTTGACCCAAAACATTTTCAACTTAACATGTTTCAGGTTCTACTTGTTTGAAGATTTGCTTGAAGATGTGTGCATAGTTTATTCAAATTGATGTACAAATTCTAGAATCATTGTATGTAAATTATTTAAATCATTTAATGAAATTATTATTCACCATGAGCTACTGAACAATCATCAATACGTGACATCCCGATGTTTCCGCCATCGGTTGGGGTGTTACATTTTATTTCTGGATGATTGCTACACCATTCATATCATTGTGTTTTAACTTCTGGAGTTACAATATGGTGTTTAAACTTCAAATGAGATTTAACGATCTGAATTATGGTAGATTTGGATGGTGTTTACGTCATGGTGTTTTAACTTCAAAATGAGATTTAACGATATGGATGTTTGCTGGACAATTCACGTATGGTGTTTTAACTTCAAATGATATCAATGTGATTTAAAGATCTGGATGTATTAGTATGGTGTGTTAATTTCAAATGATATCAATGTATGGTGTTTTAACTTCAAATGATATCAATGTATGGTGTTTTATCTTCAAATGATAAAAAATAACACAAAAGATGTGTTATCCCTTCAAACCTTATGGTATACCAGTAAAACACCATGTGCTCGCATCAGTAAAACTTTAGTTGATTTTGAGAATTTGATTGTGATATTAATTTGTGAGATTTGAATATTTATTTGAAATGTTGATATTATTTGTTCCTTAAATCTCTCTTCATTAATGTGAGAATTGATTTTTAAAATAGTTTATTATTTATAAAATTACTCTAATACCCTTTGTATTTAATTAAACCCCTGCCACATGTCACTCTCAGAATGCTTCTTACCCTTCTCACAAAAAATCTATTTTGTACAGGAACCTAAACCTATATATATATATATATATATATATATATATATATATATATATATATATATATATATATATATATATAGGGTAGAGATCCTAAGATAACCAACCCCTATTTGAGAACTGAGAGAACCATTCTGAGCCACACATTTCATATAAAGGCAAAAAAAAAAAAAAAAAAAATTTTTTTTTTTTTTTTTTTTTTTTTTGCTTTAATCGCACATTTTTATGCAAGGAAAATTTTTTTTTATTTTTTTTGAATTTTTTTTTCATTTATACATATGTGTATATGACAATTATACATATGTGTATATAGCAATTATACATATGTGTATATAGCATTTTTCAGCTATACATATGTGTATAATGCAATTATACACATGTGTATACTGAAAAAAAAAATACAAAAAAAATAAAAAAAATTTTTTTCCTTTCATATAAAGCAGCGATTTTTGCAAAAAAAAAAAAAAAAAAAAAAAAAAAAAAAAAAAAATTTGCCTTAGAGAAATGTGTGGCCCAGAATGGTTCTCTAGTTCTCAATTTGGGAAAAGGTTCTCATTTGAACCAAATCCTATATATATATATATATATATATATATATATATATATATATATATATATATATATAGGGGAAAGATCCGGTACAAATAGCTTTTTTGGTAAGAATTGTGAGAATCAAATAAGGGTATTTTTTTTTATTTTTTTTTCAAATTTTTTTTTCCCCATATTGTTAAACATATATTATAGTATTGAGAACTAAAAAAAAAAAAAAAAATTGGTGTAGAGTAATTACGTGTAGAGTAATTACATAATTACTCTAGTGTAAACTAATGTATTTACCTTAATAACGTAATTACACTAAAAAAATTTTTTTAATTTTTTTTGTATTATTCATCTAGAAAGAATGTTTAAGCACATGGGAAAAAAAAATTCTAAAAAAAAAATAATTTTTTTTACCCCTTTTGACTATATATATATATGTCTTTATATTTTTTTTAACCATAAAAAACATATACATATGTTTTTATTTTTATACATATAATAAAAATGTAAAACCTAAAACATAATTTTTTATCATTAAATACAGGACAATGTTTAAATTCACGTTAGAACACATGTAAATTAAATCAAAACAGTTGAATTTGTTCAAACCACCCCAATATATATGACTTCATGGAAAATCCAATAACTTAAATACTGCACCATTTATACACATGTTTTTTTTTTTTTTTCTTTTAACAAAAAAAAATAAAATAATGTAAACTCGTAAACATTTTCAGTTTTTGATAATCAAACATAACCATATATTCCCAAAAATTTTACCCTAAATAAGATCAATAATTAGTTCAATATGTGACTTCTTGTACTAGTACAATATGTGAACAACATGCTATAATACCATACGTTTTTAACAAAAAAAAAAAAAAAAAAAAAAAAAAAAAAAAAAAAAAAAAAAAAAAAAAAAAACTATGTCTCAAAATTGTAATTATACCAAACTTTTTTAAACAATAGTAAACTAAAAATCCACTTTACTAAAAACATATGTAATCCAAACAGTTGAAAAATGTTTTTTAACCTAAACCAATATCTGGTTTCCCAAGAGCAAATCCAAAACATATGTAAAGTTTACCCTGTCTAAAAACATGTGTTTTTAATCAAACGGCTAATTTTCTCCACCAAACCAAAACATTTTTTGTTCATCTGGCCTTTTTAAGCAAATTCCACTTTTAACAAAAACATATGCAAGTTAATTTCAAACAGTTTGAAATATATTCAAACTAAACCAATATTCGGTCTTCCATGAGCAAATTTCAATCATATGTAAAGTTTACCCTCAAAAAGTTCAATAATCAAAATTTAACAGTTTTTTATTGACGAAAAACATGTGTTTTAAATCAAGAATGGAAATATTGTCCCCAAAACATTTTTTTACCAAGCCTTTTAAGCAAATTCCACTGTTTACAAAAACATATGTAATTTGTTTATAAACAGTTGAAACTTATTAAACCTAAACCAATATTGACTCTTTCATGAGAAAATCCCAAACATATGTAAAGTTTACCCTTATAAAGTTCAATAATCAGTAAATATGTGTTTTAAGTCGAAACTTGTAATTTTGTCCTCAAACTCTTTTTTATCTAGCCTTTTAAGCAAAACTCTATAACTTTCCAACAATCTTAACATATTTAATTCCACTAACCTAACCAAACAATCTTAACATATATTTTTTTTTTCCTAAAAATGAAACTTAAAACTATATATCCCATAACATTAGCACAAACTATGAAATGTATGGCCGCAGTGACGGATATAGAAATGTTTTTCAGTAGTAACGTTTTTCATTTTTTTCATTTTAGTAACAACGTTTTCTAAATTTCGTAAAAAAAACCAATTTTTTCACTAATTTCCCACTACGCGTGCGAAGTTGAGCCGCAACAGACGCGGCACCTGCTTTTTCATTAGGTCCGCCCCTGTGTATGGGTGTTTAGAAACCGTAAACATATATAAATTTCTCACCAGTTACATTTTTTTATGAACCAAAACCCTATATCCCCAAAAATTTTACCCTTTAAAAGTTCAATAATGAGTTTTTAAAACGGAGTTTCATCCATTGAACATATGAAAAGGTTCTTCCCCCAAACCTTTTAAGCCTGGATTTTGAGGGGCTTAAAAAACACTTAATTTTGTTTCTCCAAACTCTTTCCCCAATAATGGTGAAGTAGCAATTCGACGTTACGGGGCGTGATTGGGTAATCCACACCCATTTCACCCCATTAGACTATCAGGAGTGGGGGCGGGAGAGGGGCGGGAAGGGGGGGGGGGGGGGAACACCACCGCCGGTAGGGCGGGAAGGCTGGCGTGGGGCGGAGGGCGGGAGGGGCTTCACTGGCGTGGGGGGAGTGTGTGGGACACATGGCAGCTTCTTATTGGTCAGGTTTTTTTTTTTTTTTTTTTTTTAACACAATATAATATTATTTCCTTCCCCCCTCTTCCCCCCTTCCACTCACCACAATTATTTTCCCCCCCACAAGGGTCCCACAAGTGCCACATGACGCTTCATCCCCCTCTTTCCCGCCCCCCCCACTCCTTATAGTCTAAGGGCATAAGGGGCCCTTGTAGAGTTATTATTTTTTTCACTGATTTTAACCAATTCTGCAATGCTACATCACTTCATTGATTTACTTCACTGAAACACTTTTTTGTAGGCAGCAACTCCACTGATTATTTCATTATATTTCATTTAAAATTGAGAAAACTAACCATTATACAGTTAGACGGTAATTAATTTTGTTACCGTTACATTTAAACCGTTGCAACCATTGGAATCTGTACCATTACGGTTTGGTCTATAAAAACACCTTAATCCAACAAAACAAAATCACACAATAACCCGGTTATACTTTAATCGTTTCGTAAAAAATGGACCCGTGGAATGCAAATGAGGATATCGCGTTAACGAGGGCCTACCTCGTAACACATGGGTTCATGAAGTCGATACCCCAATTTCGTTTTGGCACCGGGTGTCGGGGATATTCAATAATTTAACCGGCACAAATGACCGCTCCAAGGATTCGATCGTCCGTAGGTGGTTTCTTCTCTGGTCCAGGTGCCTCCGTTGGAACGTCCTTTATGAAGCCACGATGGAGAGGCACCCTAATGTTCAGGAAGACATTGCAATCCAACTCACTCGTGGCAGCTACTACCGTGAACAAATGACCAACTTCACCCATTTTGCGCCATGGCGATTGTTGCGAGATATAATTAATAATTAATGTTTACGGTTGTTTAATGTTTTTTTTTTTTTTTTTTTTTTGTAATGGTGTTTAAATTTCTAATGAAAGCTCACCGTGTTTATGTTATGTGAAAGTATGTTTTGTATAGGGGTAAAACATAAACCAAGGTCAAAATATAAACAGTCAAAAATAAAACACTGTCAAAATATCACGGTCAAAGGTGAAGGTAAAACGTGACATATTATCATTGGTCAAGAAAAAGACCGTTTCATTGTACCAGCACGGTAACAACAACCAAAAAACGGTCCACATGAACCCTACCAGCACATGTGGCGGTGGTGTTACCGTGCTGGTAAAGGGGTATCCGTGCCCAATTCTGGTAGCGCCCCGTCCCCCTAAGGACCCGTTGTACACTAATTTGACTATATGCGTGTGTGTAGTTAACAGTTAATCAGTTATTAACAAAAGATGCAGTTTTCCTTGTTTACCACTGATCACTACCGTTATTAAGTTCCGGTTTAATACAAAATCGTGACCACATCAATCTTAACCATACAATCGATTTGTTTCCGGTTCTTACACTTTCTAAATATAATTCTTAAAATATAAAGTTACTTTCTTAAAGTTAAACTTTTAGTAGGTTTGTTAATTGTTATCTTAACAATAAAAAAAATTAAAGGAGTTGCTTTAGTAGGATTATTTTTATAATACTTCCAAGGATGTTAGTTTACATAACAAAGTTATTCCCTTTAATGACTTGTAGACTCTTATTTAAACAATAAACACCACTAGGTTGGCTTTAGAGATCTTTATAAGAGTTCATTTATATTCCAAATTTTTAGGAAATAATTTGATTTAGAGATATGGGCTTTCTTGATCTGTTTTGTGCTGCTTCTATGCCTGTTCTCAAAGTGCTTATTGTCACTGCACTTGGCTCATTTCTTGCATTGGACTCTATTAATATTTTAGGACAAAGCACAAGGAAGCAAGTCAATGACGTAAGTTCGTTTAGCGATTTTATTAAATAAAATTGTTAATTTGTTTAAAAGATTCGGGCGTTTGAATTGTGAACAGATGGTGTTCTTTGTGTTGAATCCGGCACTAGTTAGTAGCAATCTGGCTAGTACCATCACTTATGAAGGCATGATCTTAATGTAAGTTTTCTTTTGTGAGTTCCGAATTCTGCTGTGTAATTTTCACTTTTTGATGATCAGGTGAAATTAAAACTGTAGGTGGTTTATGCCTGTTAATATTCTTCTAACGTTCATAATTGGATCCGCGCTTGGATGGCTGCTTTTGATCATTGCTAGACCACCTCAACAGTTAAAGGGTCTCATCATTGGCACATGTGCAGCAGGTAACTCGTAGCATACACACCCGAAGCATTAACGAACATAAACCAGTGTTGATAGGTGGTTAAGTAAGTTTCGGTTTTGATCATGAGTTATGGATGACAGGAAACCTGGGAAACATGCTTTTGATAATATTACCAGCTGTATGCAAAGAGAAAGCCAGCCCATTTGGAGATCCTGATGTTTGCTATGAGTATAGCATAGCTTATGCTTCACTATCTTTGGCAGTAAGCAATTTTACTTGTAATGTTGGAATATTGTTATTTGTCGTTGGCTCACTACACAAACACCACTGACACGCTATTCAGACACCACTGACATGTCATAAGGGCCATATGAAAGGAGTTAAAAGTAGGTAAATGGTCTGTAGGATAGGGCGGAAAATGATCATATGGGTCGTATGAGATCCAAATCATAGAGCAAGTATAGGTTTTAATTGAAGAAGAAATGACTTATGTGACCATACAAAGTCATATGGCCCGTATGGCCTTTTTTTCCCCTATAATACAACCCATTGACATGATTTGACCTCATATGCTTATATGACATCATAGACCCATATGAGGTGACATGCAAGTTGGTGTATACTATTGGGGTGGTGTTTGTATAACAGGACCTTTTATCTTGAATCCTAATAACATATTCATCAGATTGGAGCAGTATACTTGTGGCTATACGTTTACAACCTCGTACGGGTATTTGCGGGTCCTACCATAGATTCTGGTAACAAAGATGTTGCATCTACGGATGAAAAAGTTACCGTGCAAGACGATTTGACCCACACTTTGCTTCCTTCATCTTTGTCTTCCACTAACATCGATGGAAAGCCGAAGGTAGTTCTTTTCAGTTTTAGAATTTAAAGTCTTACTTGTATGTTCCACCTTACAGTCAAGATGTTGGTTGTATTAGGTGGTGATAAATGTGATGAAACAACAGTTGGGAAACTTTTTAAGACATATTAACCTGAAGGCTGTGTTTGCACCATCTACTATCGCAGCGGTATATGTCTTTTCTCCAACTCTTACGTTACAAAACCAATTTCAAGTAGAGAACTCGATAGACAGTTACACATACATAACAATATGTAACACAATTAAAACAAAAGATACAAGTGTTTATATTGTCTCCGCGAAATAACATGTTCTTTTTTCTTCTTTTTTTTTTTTTTGTAATTTTGTTTTAAAGATTGTTGGGTTCGTGATTGGGACAGTCGCACCAATGCGCAAGCTATTAATCGGCACCACAGCTCCGCTTCGAGTGATTCAAGATTCTGCATCTTTAGTAGGGTATAATCTTTTAATTTTTCCTACATTATCTGTTCATGGAACAGGTGAAGCTAACACTGAACTCGGTTTTGTCACAGGGACGCAGCGATTCCTCTTGTGACATTAATTGTTGGAGGAAACCTATTAAGAGGTAGTCTTGACCATAAACTCACATCCATACTTTAAGTTTCATGGTGTTACTAGTTATCATGTTTTGCAGGTCTCAACGGGTCAGGTATCTCATTACCAATTGTGTTTGGAATCGTATCAGTTCGGTATGTTTTCTTGCCACTTTGTGGCATTTTGATGGTCAAAGGAGCGGTTTATTTTGGCTTTGTAGACGCAGATCCTCTCTATGTTTTCGTTCTTCTGCTACAGTTTGCGGTTCCGCCAGCCATGAACACTGGTATAGTTAAACATTTGATGGTAATATTGGCATCATCTTAAACATGATATATAGATTTGTGAAACTTGTTAATATGCAGGTACAT
The DNA here is from genome assembly GCA_028751855.1 of Ambrosia trifida. Lineage (NCBI taxonomy): Eukaryota > Viridiplantae > Streptophyta > Magnoliopsida > Asterales > Asteraceae > Ambrosia > Ambrosia trifida. The sequence continues at coordinate 212,759,655 of CM054122.1, read as the reverse complement.
TAATGCAGTTATTTGGTGTTGGTGAGAGTGAATGTTCGATGATAATGCTGTGGACTTATGGTTTGGCATCAGTATCGCTTAGCCTATGGTCAACTATCTTCATGTGGCTTGTTTCTTGACTTTGATTCATTTGACTAAGAGCGTGTTTGGGATTAGTCTGTGAAACATATTCCATCTGGTCATAATTATCGCGTTTTAGTAAGTTTGGTAAAACAGGAAGGCCAGGTGGAGTCAGGTAACGGGTCAAACTAGGTTCAGATCAAAATGGGTCATTTGAAAATGCATTAACTTAATTCGGGTCAAAACGGATTCTGACCAAAATGGGTTCACCCAATAGGCGATACAGCGTTAGTTAACATTATAACTTTATTATTTCTCGTGTTGCTATCGAGTATTATAACATAAACTTAATTTTGTAAATTTGCACAAACTCGTCACATAATTCGTAATTCTAGATCAGGATAACCTGCTCGTGCTTTATGTCTATCGAATAGACTTTGCAGTGCCTCCACAAACTGGCCACGCACTTCTGAGACCTAAAAAATATGTAAAATAATAAAATATGCGAGTATTTTTGTGTGAAAGTAATGAAAAACAAACCTCAGAATCATGCTCCATATAGAATGACTCCTGTACTCCACCTGGGATCACTATGCAGCTATACCCAGCTTTTAAGAGAGATGAGAAATTTTCCCTTGTCGCTGCCACCGCTCCCAACCATGTGCCCAAATGCCTCAATAACGGTGTGTACAGCAGCTAATTAATATTAAAATCCAACATTTATTGGACACTTTAGAAAGAAATAGAGCTGGCAAATGAGAGCGATAGACAACTTGGGTAAACGGTCAAAACAAGTACTTTTTTGCACAAATCGTCTTGTCAGCTTCAGTTGACCCGGAACACTTTCTGTCCTAGATTTTTTTACTTTTAATAAATAGTTAGCACATCAAATATGCTTAATATAACCTAATTTGTTTGAATACAATGACTGATGAGATTTTATGCATTAAAAGACAACTTTACACAACTTTCGCCTACTTCCTTACAATCTATATGTAAACGTAACATGAATTGACTCAGCATGACTCTACAAAAGAACATCACACCATTTAGAACTTCAAAAGATGGAAGGGTAACAAGTCTTACAGCTGTGCTTACAAGGACCTTGAGTTTTCCAGTAGGCATAAAACCTGTAAGAGCTAATAGCATTTCAGCTCGTATCCAAAAACTGCATTAACAATTCATTTATCTCTATTATCTTCATTTAGATTCAACTTAACTTTAACCAACCGTAAAAAGAAAATACATAGGTTGTCCGAATGAATTTCAGTGTAAATTAATTTCTTGTGGATAGTATCAGATGAAGAACATAAGCCAAAATTTACCATAAGCCTGATCAGGATTGAAATCTTTAATATCCTCCACATATAGAGTAGCAGGAAAATAACCAGGACCATGCTTATAAATGTACCTGAAATCGATGAAATATATTTCATTTCATGCTACTTAGTGCATATAACTGGATTAAGTTATTAACAAATACTAGCTCAAACTGTCAAACTAATACCATTAACTTCACAATTAACTCTAAGTATATAGTACCATCATCGCATCTCAGTAAAGGGGGTATATACTGAAATTCTTTGTATTCCTCTTGATCGATTACACTGATGTACAGCCACTTAAATAATTACAATGAAGGCATGAATATGGAAATAATAAATCCTAGTTATGACTAGTTATGAGGAGGTTGACTATACAATAATGTTGGTTGACTATATAATAATGTTAATTGGAGTGCTAACTATGGAATGATTGCTGGAATGATTGCTAACAGTCCCCCGCAGTTTGAACCGTAGCCTGTCGAAGGCATAAACTGGATCGAAAACGAGTAAAAAGCTGCTTGGAGAGGCCTTTGGTGAAGATGTCAGCGTACTGAAAATCTGCGGGAACATGTAAGACTCGAACATCGCCAATGCAGACCTTTTCTCGAACGAAGTGGATGTCCATTTCAACATGTTTGGTACGCTGATGCTGAACCGGATTCTGTGCAAGGTAGACAGCAGATACGTTGTCGCAGTACACAACCGTGGCTTGTTTAAGGTTGATGCCTAGTTCAAGTAGAAGATTACGAATCCAGCTTGCTTCAGCGACGGCATTAGCAACGCCTCGGTACTCGGCTTCGGCACTAGAGCGAGCCAAAGTGGTTTGTCTTTTAGAGCTCCATGAAATAAGGTTGTCACCTAGATAAATGCAGTATCCCGATGTAGAGCGACGAGAGTCCGGGCATCCACCCCAATCGGCATCCGAATAAACAGTGAGTGAGGAGGAACGGGATGGAGATATTTGTAACCCGAAATCCAATGTGCCCCGGACATAACGCAAAATGCGTTTTAGGAATTGAAGATGTGGTTCACGAGGGTCGTGCATAAATAAATATACTTGTTGGACTGCATACGTTATGTCCGGGCGAGTAATAGTGAGATACTGGAGTGCCCCGGCAAGACTGCGATAGAGAGTACCATCGACTGCTGGAGCACCAGATTCGGAGCCCAGTTTGGAGCCGACTTCAACTGACGTGGAACAAGGCTTGCAATTCGACATGTTTGCACGAGTCAAAATATCAGTAGCATATGCTGCTTGAGATAAAAATAGGCCTCCATTCTTTTGTTCAACCTTGAGTCCCAAGAAATGGTGCAAACGACCGAGGTCAGTCATGGCGAATTCTCCTTTGAGCATAGTAATAATGCGAGTGAGTAATTCAGAATCCGATGCAGTCAGGACAATGTCGTCAACATAAAGAAGGAGATATGCCATTTGTGTGCCGTGTTGATAAACGAAGAGGGAGGTGTCACAAACACTGTTCTTGAAGCCACACTACAAAATAAATGAAGAGAAACGATGATATCAGGCACGTGGGGCCTGTTTTAAGCCATAAAGGGACTTATTTAACCTGCAAACAAAACCAGGTTTGCTAGAATCAACAAAGCCCGGAGGCTGGTGCATATAAACGGTTTCCTTTATATTGCCATGAAGAAATGCATTCTTGACGTCCAATTGATGGACGGGCCAAGAACGGGAGACTGCCAAGCTTAATACGGTCCGAATGGTTGTCGGTTTGACAACAGGACTAAAAGTCTCATCACAATCCACTCCGACGGTTTGACTTTTGCCATTTACAACTAATCTAGCCTTGTACTGTTCTAATTCCCCAGAAGCTTTATACTTATGCTTAAACAACCACATGCACCGAATAATAGGGGCAGATGAAGGTCTCGGTACTAATTCCCACGTATTATTCTCCAATAAAGCTTTGTATTCCGCGGCCATGGCGGCGTTCCGGTTTGGATCCTGTAGGGCGGTGAGGTGAGATTTGGGAAGTGGAGAAATGGTGTTGGATAGGGTGGACAGGTTAAAGGGTATTTTTGGTTTGGAAATACCGGCACGCGAGCGAGTGACCATGGGATGGGCTGGATGCGCCGATGTAGGATGAGTGGGAGGATTCGCGTTCGGGGGTGGGATGGGCTGCTATGGGTTGAGCTGTGGTAGGTGGGTAGTGGGTCGAGGAGGGAATCCGGGAGGAGGGCTAAGAGGCGGGTTGGGCTGCTGTGGAAATACAGGCTGGGGTGGGTCAGGTGAAGTGGGCTGAGGTGTTGGGCCAGGGGGAGTAGAAGTATGATGGGCCGAATGGTGTGAGGAGTTTGGAGATGGGGCCGGTTCGGTGGTGAGTGGTGTTTGTGGAAATGTGAAGTTTGTATGGGGCAAGTCATCATAGAAGGTGGGTGTGGGTTTGGGGTCGGTTGAAGATGCCATGGGAAAAACGGTCTCGGCAAATGTCATATGTCGGGAAAATATGGTTTTGCCGGTTGAAATTTCAAGGCACCTGTAACCCCGATAATTTGCGGGGTATCCCAAAAAGAGACATAGGGAGGATTTTGGGTGGAGTTTGTGTGGTCGAGTAGAGGACTCATTGGGGTAACAAGCGCACCCGAAGACCCTAAGATGGTCATAGGATGGATGACGTTGGTAAAGAGCGGAGCATGGGGTAAAGTTGTGTAAGGTCTTGGTGGGTATTATGTTGTGAAGGTAACACGCCGTGTGAATGGCTTCAACCCAAAAGCGGGATGGAAGGGAGGCGTGAAGTAGGAGAGAAAGCATGATGTCGTTTAGACGACGAATCATGCGCTCCGATTTACCATTTTGTTGAGATGTGTGAGGACAAGAAAAGCGGAATTGAATTCCGTGTTTGTTGAAAAAATCAATAAAATTATGGTTATTAAATTCCCCATCCATGTCACATTGAAACTGCTGTATGTTGAGTTTGAATTGGGTTTTAACAAAGTTGTGAAAGTTTGTAAATTTGGTGAAAACTTCAGATTTGAATTTTAAAGGGTAAACCCAAGAATATTGGGTGAAGTCGTCAATTAGCACCATATAATATTTATAACCAGCGGTGCTAACAACGGGGGAGGTCCATAAGTCACAATGTACAATGGAAAAGGGCATGGAGGTGGTGGTGATAGAATCAACAAATGGAAGGCGTTTATTTTTGGCCAACTGGCAAGCATGACAAACAAAATTAGGTTCAAGTTTATTACATGGCAAAATATTATTAGAACTAAAATAATCCATAACGTGGCGACCCGGATGCCCGAGCCGATCATGCCACGAGTGGGAAGAAGAAATGGAAACTAATGCTTGGGCCAGTGTGCTCTTATTGAAGGAATAAAGTCCACTGGAGCTATTGTGGCGGCTCAGTGGCGTGCCATCCCTGTAATCCTTCACAGAAAAGCCAAATGGGTCAAACTCGACAGAAACACAATTATTAATAGTAAACTGCCGAACGGAAATAAGATTACGAATAAAGTGAGGGTTGTATAGGACATTATTGAGTTGAAAGTTTTTGTTGGGTGTTTTTAGGGTCGTGCTACCGGATCCAAGAACCTGGAGACGATTGCCATTACCAACCAATACAGACTTTACGTGAGAAAATGGTGAGAGATTAGAAAGAGTACCTTGATCAAGTGTAACGTGTGAGGTTGCCCCAATGTCCATGTCCCAATTTTCATCTTCAGGATCAACGGAGAGAGCTTGAAACGCCTGAGCAATCTGAGATGGGTCTAATGCGTCCAAGTCTGTAAGATGGGCTTCAGCGGACTGATTTGTGGATGCATTGGATTGGGCCGCGGGTTGACTAGGCTGCTGTTGGGCTGTGGAGTTGTTTTGGGGTGGGTTAAAGGGAGTCCAAGGTTGGTTCCATGGGCCGGATGTGGGATATGGGCAAGGAGGAGGGGTCCAATAGTTAGGGGGTGGCCAATATGGAAATGGAGGAGGCTGCGTAGGCCATTGGTTTCGTGGTTGATAGTTTGGGCGGTGGTTTGGACCACGTCCGCGGCCCCTAGAGCGGGTCTGATTGGACCGAGGACGGTAGTCACGCGGGTTATTGGCAGGTGGGTTTTGGTCACGAGTAGAGGGTGGCAGGTGATTGTTGGGTTGGTTCGAGGTAGAGGTGTGGGCGGCGGCCACAACAGTATTACCTTCCAAGGCATCTCTTGCTAGGCGTCTTTTCTCATCGTTCCTCAGCATCTCACACGCCTCTTCCCATGAGGGAAGAGACTGATTGATCAACGAGCCCATGGTATCATACTCACTTGGCAGTCCACGGACCATTTGTAAGACAAGGCGTTTGTCCGTAACGGGTACATCAAGAAGGTCGTTCAATTGATCCGCGAGCTCCCGGAGTCGCAGAAAGTAATCTTCAAGGGACGGTTGTGACTTGAGAGTTATGTTAACGAACTCGTGTTCAAGTGTTGCGATACGGGCTCCTTTGTTGTTTTGAAACTGGTTTTGAACCTTGACCCAAGCTTCGCGGGCGGTTTTACAATCTTCAGGAAGGATGCGTTTTAGATATTTATCGGAGAGGGTATTGTATATCCATTGAAGGACAATAGAGTCGATTTCTAACCAGGAATCGTATTCCTGATCAGTTTCAGCAGGAGCGGGAGTCCCATCAATGTGATGAAGGACGTGATACCCGCGAGCATGCAACAAAAATAGCCGCACCCATGATGTGTATGAGACATTTACGCCATCAAGAATGCGGACCTTTTGGGTGATATTCGTGACTGAGTATACCGGGTGAAGGGGTTGTGATGCGGGTTTTGAAGTAGACGAGTCGTCTCCTGCCATGACCGAAGACAATGGCAAGGAGGAAGATAGTTTGCGGAAGAAGAAAAAAAGGTGCAGACTTGACCCGAAGGCAAGTCGGAAGGCTGCGGAAGGTGGGTATCGAGCTACTGCTCTGACACCATGAAATTCTTTGTATTCCTCTGGATCGATTACACTGATGTACAGCCACTTAAATAATTACAATGAAGGCATGAATATGGAAATAATAAATTCTAGTTATGACTAGTTATGAGGAGGTTGACTATACAATAATGTTGGTTGACTATATAATAATGTTAATTGGAGTGCTAACTATGGAATGATTGCTAACATATACAATACCACAATGAAATTAAAGAGAATAACATTCGCGATTTCATGGTATAACTTTAAAAATATGAACTATGACAACTGCACTAAATCCTCTTGATGATTTTGAACATTAAAATGATTTGAACGTCCAAACTGATTCTTACGATATTAATAAATTTGGTTTTCTTATTCATATATCATCTATGTGAGACGCTTAAAGCTATTGACAAAGTGTCAGCAACATCACATAGTCACATGGTAAACTTACTAAAATACTTATAACTTTTATTTTATCTAACAATTTTCATATCTTAAAAAAAAATAACTTGGGTCCTAATGTAACTTTATTTAACCTGGCTAAAGCTAGGCCACATGAATCCTTTGCATAAATAGGGGGTTTTTCATTTTACAAATTACATTTGGGGGGTATTGGGGAAAAAATCAAATTTGGTGATGTATGGTTTTGGTTTGGCGGCATCTAATTAACCAACCTTGATGCCGCCAATTCATTTATATACATTGAAGCCGCCATTTGAGTTCTATATATTGATGCCGCCAATTGAGTTCTAAGCTTCATTTCTTATATAAGCCCTCTGCCCATTCTCTCCATCCCATTCCACACCTATACAAAATACATTATAACCACAATAAACCCCCCAATATGAGATATAATACTTTTCCTGCGATTGTTCTGGATGGTATGGTTTTTTATTGATATTGGGTCGATGTTACATTCACATGGAGTTTTAACTGTTTTCGGCGGGGATGAGTCATGCTTAACAGCATCGTCTGCCGTTTCATCCCCTGCTTGGCATCGCTTTTCTGGGGTCCAAAGAAGCGGTGTCTTTGGATCGGTGTTACATCCACATTAAACTACTTGGATCGATGTTACATCCACACGTGGTATAACACGTGCAGAATGCAACATTGATACTTTAGTTTAAAATATTAGAGAGTTGGTTGTCGTTGGTAGTCCGAACCTCTAGTCTACCAAAGCTGGACATGCCAACGGGCTCTTTAGGCGGGTCTACTTTCCAGGCAAACCCACGCCATCCGGTGTTGATGAATCACATCACGTCATTAGCGACCTGTCCGGCAACGGATGATGCGATTCTTCACCGTACTACTTTCGTATGGCAGCCTGGTTTGAACATTGGGTACCTGTAGATTTGGTACACATATTCAACAGGTAGAACCATGTTCTCCTGGATCAAATTCAGATGGGTTTGAATCTGAATGCGGTCCTGAGTTCCCGCTGACTGGAAAAGAGAAGTTTCTGGGTGCACAACACAAGCTATTGTTGATTTCAACAAAGCAATTGTGATTGAAGGTGCGAAACAAAAACTGAATGAACTCTGCAACAAGAAACGGTGGTAGAATATTGGAATAGGTGATCTCGGAAAATATATTGTCTTGTAAATCCGTAGATTGTATAGTTTGAGTGACTAGTTTTGAAAAACAGTTGTTAAATAAATTTGTAATATTTGTTTTAAATAAATCTATCAAATTTGTATTATTTGTTTGAGACATTCCAAAAATGGAAAGTCTGTGTGTTATTATTTGATTTAAATAAATCTTTCCCTCCGAGCCGGTTTTGAAAAAAACACCTCCGAGCCGTTTTCGGGCCACCGGGATCAGGCCCCGGAGACCCGAAAACTGCCCAGACTTCGTGCGACGCCCGTGTGTTACCCAAGGGCAACGCGTCCGTCAGTCCGGTTACTTGTCCGGCAGGCCCAGCCAGGCTGCACAGAGGCCCAAAGAGGGCAGCCTGGCCCGTTTTCAACATAGTGTGGGTTTTGAGAAAAACACCTCCGAGCCGTTTTCGGGCCACCGGGATCAGGCCCCGGAGACCCGAAAACTGCCCGGACTTCATGCGACGCCCGTGTGTTACCCAAGGGCAACGCGTCCGTCAGTCCGGTTACCTGTCCGGCAGGCCCAGCCAGGCTGCACAGAGGCCCAAAGAGGGCAGCCTGGCCCGTTTTCAACATAGTGTGGGTTTTGAGAAAAACACCTCCGAGCCGTTTTCGGGCCACCGGGATCAGGCCCCGGAGACCCGAAAACTGCCCGGACTTCGTGCGACGCCCGTGTGTTACCCAAGGGCAAGCGTCCGTCAGTCCGGTTACCTGTCCGGCAGGCCCAGCCTGGCCCATTTTCAACATAGTGTGGGTTTTGAAAAAAACACCTCCGAGCCGTTTTCGGGCCACCGATAAATGATTACGTAATCTTGTTTTACTGTTTAACGATTTTATTTGGATTTTAATTTTAGTGGTTGTTTCTCCTATCAATGTTCGAATCACAGGTGGCTAAACGATTCATATATTCATATATTTATAAAGCAAATCAATAATTAATGTTATAAAGCAAATCAAAATGTTACAACAAGTAATTAAGAACACACTTGAATTCGACAATTTTACAAGTTAAACCAGTCCAGAAAGTTCGAGGGTCCCTGATTCATAAGACGTTCAGATTGCCTCCTGGGTGGTTGGTTGGTGGGTGGTGCTCCTTCATTACCGTACTCATCATCAGGAAAGAGGTTTAAATTCAGTGTGGTCGATGGTCCTGGCCGGCTTGATGGTCCTTCATCACACGAATTATGCGGGGCATGGTAATGAAAATCACTAACAAGGTCGTGATCAAACCGTGGCAACCCCTGTCCAACCGGCGTCACGTAACCCGGTGATGAAGGAAACACCCAACTATCTCCGATGCCAATTCCGCCTGCACGAAAGTTAGCTAGCGGACCCATCTCCGCCGGTTGACTGCCACCGGACCCACCAACATCACCAGTTCCCTGTACGAATGATCCACCCAATCCAAATGGAGTTCCCATCTGGTCCAATCCACTGTCCATGAATTGCGGGACATATCCCCCGGTCTGGTTCTGATTGTTACTGGCCGCAACAGATGCACGAAACCCAGCGTCATTGTCAAAGTGACTTCCAGCAGCTTGGTCTTCATTTTCCGGCACGTTTGCCGGCACCTGACAGGGAGCGCGTCGCCGGCGCACCCTTTGAGGCCGTGCAGGTGCCGACAAGTCAACGGCGTCCCTGGTAAGATGCGTCGGATTTTGTAAGTGTCCGACATTGTGTGACATCATCATACTGTGAAACGCCGTGTTTTGTATATGCTCAAGCTGCGTGGAGAATGCCTGAGGATTATTAAATGCCTCCTGAGATGACCGGTAAATATCACCCATGGCATCCCTCTGCAAACAAAATTTTTAGTTAGAAACAGCAAACTGAAAATAATTAATGTATGAATTAGGCACGTAAAAATGCTTTACCATCAACTGGATTCTAGCACCGTCGTCTTGGAAACCGCCAACTGGGGCCGGTGCTACACTCGGATTTCCAATAAATGCAACGGTACGCCCCATATACCATTGCATATAATCGGGCGCTGTTGAAGTTGTCCTTATGGGATCAGAGCGGAAAACCGTGTTACGACGGTTATTCCATGCATTGATGTAGGCTTCATGCCTACTCATCCAGTCCGCCCCGTTGTGTCCTTGCCGCCCCAAAGCATGCAGTTTTTCAAGCTGAGCCGTGGGTACGGTTAAGGTTATCTGGGGAGGTATGTACTGGACCATGCCGAATTGCTTCATAACCCGTTGAGGGTAATGATGCTCAACGATCTCGAAGCATATAAGCGGACAACAACTCCTCCAGCTTTCCATCCCATTTGAGCATATGGCCGGTAGTCGATCCAAAACCGAGTTGTAGGGGGTCCAGTTGAACTAAAAACAAACACTTAAGTCAGTAACAAAACACAATAAATGCATGATTAATACAAAAAACTAAAAATAATTACTAACATACCATGTCCTCGTCCAACGATTGTAGCTGCGAACGATATGCCTTGAGGCAGTGTGTGGCCACCTCCTGGAAGTTTAACCGCCGGTCTCGCCACCTACAAAATTAACATGTTAAAAAACGTGTTCAGAAAAAAAAATACAAAGGGATGCCATGCAGGCAAGTATAATCAAACTGGGATTTGCGATATATACCGAGCCGCTATCGGGCAAGTATAATCAAACTGGGATGGTCGTGGTGCGAGACACCGAATCCTCTCCCATGCCCATACTTGAAGCAACATAATGGGCCCGCTCACGGCTTTCCTATCCGGCTGGGTGGCATCACAAAGCCGCCTGTATAAACAAGCCAGAACCGCACTGCCCCATCTATAAGATGCTGTACGGTTGAGGTCTCGTAAAAATCTTAAGTAAAAAAACATTTAATCTATTATTATTATTATCATCAGGGACTAAGGTGGAACCGATCAAATAAAAAATGATTAAACGAGCACGAAAAATGCACGCTTCATCCGTAGCCTCTGCTTCAACAAACTGCTGCTTTAGTTTATTAATAATGACACTACCCAAAACGGACTTGCCGGACATTTGGACCTCTGTAGGCGTAACACCTAACAATCGTCGGCACAACACTATTGCGTCGGCAATAGACAAATTATCATCTACCCCAGACACAACAGCTCCCTCAATAGGTAACCCCCACAAGACGTTAACATCTTGTAAGGTGACAGTAGCTTCACCAAATGGAAGGTGGAACGTGTGAGTTTCGGGCCTCCATCGTTCCACCAAAGCTGTTATCAAGGAGTAGTCAACGTATCGATAACCACAATCTATAAGGCCACCAAACCCTGCAGTATCGATAAGGTTACGAACCCGTCCTACAACAGGGTGGTCACGAAGTACCTTCCATATGGCTCTATCACTACGCTTTACCATCATGGCGGCATTGAAGTTTTCCTCGTTTGTGAAAACGTGAAAGGCACGATGTCGATCACGCAGATACAACACATCGTCGTTTAGGGGACCAGGGTGTAAGTTCATGTTTTGATTCATGGTGGGAGGAATTTGGTTGGTATGATTTTTTATAAATTTCAAAGGTTTCAGATGGAGATTGTAGTGTTGATGGTGTGTTCTTGGATGTGGGTGGTGCTCCTTCTTCACCTCAACCTCCATTTTATAACCTTCAAAGCCTGAATTCTTACACTCCCAAGAACACTATTTGCCTATCAAATCATCTGCAACTTACAAGACCATTGCATGCAATGCTAGAGACCTTGTGAGTGTGTTTTATAGGCTGCATGGTTGCAGGTGAAGACTAATTTTAATTTGGTGGTTTGAATGCATGAAAATGGATTGGCGGGATCATGACGGCAATATTGAAGAACACACCAACTCAATTGGCGGCATCAATGACACCCCTAACTGGATTGGCGGCATCAAGGTTGACTCCTCCATTTCATTTGGCGGCATCAATGCACACTGAAAAAGCCCACTTGATACCGCTCACCGGTTTGGCGGCATCAAGCTAACATTTATTAGATGCCGCCAATCCATTTCTATACATCGCCAAATTTGATTTTTTTACCCAATACCCCCCAAATGTAATTTGTAAAATGAAAAACCCGCTAGTTATGTAAAGGATTCAGGCCACATTTACTGTTTTCATCAATTGGAATGAACATAAGCACCACAAGCATCCCCAATACCCTGAAAAACCAAATTACAAATTTATGATCAAAGCTATATAGATACATATTACTTACTTTGAAAGTTAGAAAACAAAACTACTTACAACAAGTATTGGTGAAGAGGGAGCAATAAGAAGGAAGCTATGATGATAATACCCAAAAGATGAACAGAGCCCATACATATGATCATTGCAAAGAATGTATGAATGGGTGAAACAAGTTTACTTGTAAACACTGCCGGCATTGGTGGCAGGACTCCATTGGTCTCCTCCATCTTAGACATGGTGGCTGAACAGAACCAAAAGGTTTGGCAGTTGAAAACATAGAGGTAGTTTAAGATTTTGGCAGGTATTTTGACTTAGGATACATGACATTTCTCCTAGTCAAGATTTGATGGTAGAAGTACAGGCCTTTGAAAATGGATGTCAACTTATCAGTTCTCTCACAAACATAGGGGAGGCGCACAATTAATAAAAACAAATATTTCCTTGTTAGAGCATTCACATCACCTCCACTGTCCGTATCTCTGCAAATTAACTAAAAAACACAATTTTCTCTAAATTTTGTTTATCTTCAAAAAAATCTCTCACATTGATCCTTTATGCTTATCTCTATATTCTTATGATATTTTTTCTCTCTTTCTTTCATTTACAATCTTAACTACTTCATATTTATCTTATTATCATTATCTTCACGCTATTATATAGTGGCGGATCTTGGAAAAAAAATTTAGGAGTAACGTTCAAAAAAAATTTTCGCCGTAGTATCAGGTGGTGTTGTTTGTGCAGCAGTAGTGGTGGACATGGGATTGGAAAAAAGCATAGGTGATGGATCGGAGTCTAGAAACGAGTAAGGCGAAGGTTGTGGTTTGAAGGTTTTGGAATAAGGGAAGTCATGTTCATTAAAGGTAACGTGTCGGGAAAGAATAATCTTTCCAAAAGTGCGGTCGAGGCACCGGTAGCCTTTGTGGTCTGCCGGGTATCCAAAGAATACACAAGGTGTAGACCTGGGAGCAAGTTTGTGTGGACGGATGTCAGATTGATTTGGTAGCATGCGCAATCGAAGACCCGAAGGTGTGCATAATCAGGATTTTTTTAGGTAAAAGGTTGCAATGGGTGTGCGATAACCAATCGGTTTGGCTGGTAGGATATTATGGAGATAGGTTGAGGTGTGAAGAGCTTCCACCCAGTAGTGTGGAGGAAGATAGGCATGGGTAAGAAGAGAAAGCATAATTTCGTTGAGACGACGAATCATACGTTCAGCCTTACCATTTTGTTAAGATGTGTGGGGGCATGGGAAACGGAACTGCAGTCCATGAGTGGATGCAATTTGTTTAAATTGATGTTGTCAAATTCCCCGCCCATGTCACATTGAAATTTTTTGATATTTAGGTGAAATTGGGTTGAGATAAGCTTATGAAATTGGGTGAATTTTGTGTAGGTTTCATATTTAAATTTTAACGGAAAAACCATGTAAAGTGTGTGTAGTCATTAACAATAACCAAATAATATTTGTATCTGTGTTTACCGGTCACAGGTGAGGTCCACAAATCATAGTGAACAAGATCAAAAGGACATAATGTGCAAGAAGTAAATAAAATAAAAGGTAAATGTTTGTTCTTGGCAATTTGGCAAGAGTCACAAAAGGCAGCATGAGATTGCTTATTACACGAAATAAATTTATTTGAAGTTAAAAGGTCTAGAACATGCAAGCCAGGATGTCCCAGACGGTTGTGCTAAGAACCATGAGCGGTGGTAGATACAAAAGCGGATGCATCTGGTGGTTGAAGGGCAGCGAGTGGGTATAGGTTACCGGTACTGTTGTGGCAGCTCAAAACTGTTCCACTCAGGTAATCTTTCACAGAAAAACCAAATGGATCAAAATCGACAGAAAATCAATTATCATGAGTAAATTTCCGAACAAATATAAGATTTTTTTATTATATTAGGTGTGTGTAAAATGTGTTTAAGTTGTAAAGGTTTGGAGTTTGAGGGAAGGTCAGTGTTACTCGATCCAGCAACCGGTAAAAGATGGCCATTTCCAACTAACATATTTTAATGGAATTTTCACACGAGTGGGAAATCATACCTGAGTCCTCAGTGAGATGATTAGTAGCACCAGTATCCATGTACCAAGGAGAGTGGTCGGGTTCCATCGCCATTGCCTGGAAAACCTCGGCAAGTCCAGTGGGCTCCAATGGATTTACATCAGTAACGTGGGCCTGAGCAGAGGACTGGTCAGAAGTGGTATGTTGAGGAGCCCGTTGGGTTGTGGGCCATGGTGAAACCCAACTTGGTTGGGTAGGGTATGGAGTATGGACATGGTGGAGGTGGTGCAACCCAAATATTATTGGACCAGTAAGGAACTGGTTGATGAAGGTTAGGAGGCCATGTTTGGGGTGCATGAGAAGTGTTACGACGACGAAAACAACAACCAAGCCCAGTAAATCTCACAAATAGATCTAGAGCCGGTAATCCTCTGACTTGGTCCAGATGGTAGTGCGTCCCAACGTGGTACAAACCCGGATCCATTTTGCCTTCAGTTCTGATTCGGTCAATACCGATTTGGGTTGTTGTCACGGCGGCTGTGCAGGTGAGATGAGACATCCCAACCCTGATTGTTGGTAGAAGACATTGCAGCAAAGGCTTCGGACGGGGCAGCTATGCCGTCCCGAGCAGCTTGGCGTTCCTAATCACCACGAGGCATCTCACAGGCTTCGTTCCACGATGGTATCTCACGGTTGATGATGGACCCGATTGTATCATATTCCCGAGGGAGGCCTCTGACAAACTGTAGAACCAGAGTCTGTTCGCTAACCGGGCTGCTGACATCGTCTAATTGAGCGACCAAGTCACGAAGAGTCTGACAGTAGGCTTTAAGGGAAGGGCAAGAGCTGAGTTTGAGGTTAACAAACTTGGTTTGCAAGGTTGCGCAACGCGGGCCTTTGTTATTGTGGAAGATGTCCTTGACACGGTTCCAAGCCTGAAGGGCTGTGGATTCGGATTCGAGAACCCGAAGAAGATAGTCATCGGACAAGGTACTATATTCGGTGAAGAAAAGAAAAGAAAAGAAAAAACTGCAGGTTTAAGGTAATGGCTATACCATATTATTTCTAATAATCTGTTGTCTTATTGATTATATGACAAGGTATATATACAAAGAGGAGGCCATATTTACGGCCAATAATCTCTCCACAAATCAAGGAGAATAATTTACATATTAAGTACACATAAATGAGGCGATTTGGCCCGCTAATAGTTACAAACATGCCTGATAGATCTCGCCTCTTCAGTTCTTGAAATCGAGCCATTACGTCATCTTCTTTTACTTTATCAAAAGTTTCTCTTTCGATCGCACATTTTAGGGGGCTTTTCTTTTAAACAAATTGCTAATAAGTGCTTATTTAAGATTAGAACGTGATCTTCATAGTCCCACAAAAGTCACAAACCTAATCAATTAATCAAACATCCAAGTTACTAATTCTAACATTCAAAATCATATAATCAATCTCACAAAAACAACTTATAATTTATAGCATAAAAAAAGCAATTATAAATCAAAACTCAATATGTCAAAATTCACTTACGGCAGGGGGCGAAGGATGGCAGGGGAGGGGCAAGGGGCGGAGAGCGGCGGGTTTGGGGGTTGGAGGGTTGAGGGTTTCAACTTTGGTTTGGCTGTTTGCAGAAGAAAAAGATTAGAAGCAGAAGACACTTTTTTTCTCTCTTAGCTCTTATGGCCTTAGGTGGTTAGGGTGGGTGGGCTAGTTTGGGCTTAGGTTTAGTTTAATTGGATTTGGATTTGGGTTTTGGTAATTGGGTTGGGTCATTAGGTTTAGACTTTAAACAATTTTAGTCTAGTATAAGTTCGATAACATTTTCCCAAAGACAAGACACAAAATTTATTGGAGTAACATAAAATTTATTTTAGGATAACGTACAATTTATTTTAGAAGTAACGTAAAATTTATTTTAAAAGTAACGTTTTGGAAAAATCATAAAAAAATTACCACTACGCATGAAAAACCTAGGGCCAGCGGGCGCAACCCCTAGCTTAGAGCTAGGTCTGCCCCTGCTAATATATAAGTGTTGATTGGGTGTCTTTCTAGGAATCATTTTCTGCTTCAAACACCTCTTGACAGTTATTTAGAGTGTGTTTGGGATTGAGTTACAAAACAACTTATTGACTTATTGGCTTCTTCCAAAAGCCAATAAGTCAATAAACTGTTTGTGTAAACCAAAAACACTTTTGGTTTTGGCTTTTTAGTAAGGGTGGAAAAGCTTTTTTCAAGAAGTCAGAAATCATGGCTTTTGGCTTTTGGTTATTTTACACTAATAAGCTAAACCAAACACTTTTTTTGAAAAACAACTTATTAACTTATTGACTTTTCCCGCCACAAAAGCTAATCCAAACACTTTTTTAGAAACTCTTTTTCAAAAAGTCATAAGTCAATAAGCACTTATAACCAAAAGCACTTTTGGAGTTAAATAAGCAATCCCAAACACCCTCTTAATAATACATACTAAAAAGTAATATCCTTTCATCAGGTTCATCAGATGGAAATGGGGGAAGCTTTGTATTGAGATCTGAACATAGTTGAGCATACGTTGGGCAAAATTTTGGCTCGAGAACAACTTTGTCAAATATCCAATATCACTGTCAATTTATTATTTATTTGTTTTTGCTTGAATTCAGAATAATACATATATCATCATCATCATACTCAGTTAATCTCACCAATAGCAAAGCTAATGTAGGGTCTGAGGAGGGTAAGATGTAGACAACCTTACCTCTACCTTGTAGGAATAGAGAGGCTGCTTCCTGTGAGACCCCCATTTCGATAGTGGTTTTGAATCAAGCCTTGGATATGAGTCACATAACACTTAGAAATCGGGACAAGAACGATTGGTGCATGTACCCCCTTGTCTTTTGGCTATCAACGCCACCACATGATGTATGATTAGCCGTCAGACATTTTTAACGTTACTTTCACGAAATTAATAAAATAACGTTAAAATTAATGCCATATGACCATTGAAAAGAACCCACTTATGCAACTATTGTAGTAACTTACCCTTGCTATATTCAAGGCACAGTCTTTTTTCAGAAAGGGCACTTGTTTGAACTGACCATGGCACCTCAGCTTTGACCAATGCAGGAGGGCCACCCCTCTTCATTTCCCAAGACCTAGATTTTCTTCTATCAATTCAATTTGAGTGTAACCTTAAAATTTCTTCCCCCAATTATGCGTTCTAAATATCTGTAAACTGATGATGTTAAT
Organism: Ambrosia trifida; assembly: GCA_028751855.1. Lineage (NCBI taxonomy): Eukaryota > Viridiplantae > Streptophyta > Magnoliopsida > Asterales > Asteraceae > Ambrosia > Ambrosia trifida. The sequence goes on along the minus strand of CM054122.1, from coordinate 212,742,392 downwards.
CAGATGCTTGTTTCGTTTGAATTTGGAACTACTTTGTATGAGAATTAAAGTAGCGATTATATGTTCCTCGGAGGTAGGTAACTGCATAAGATCCAAAATTGATTAAACAACATCAAATTTTTTAGAAGATGAAAAAAGAACACCAAAACACATCACATTGTTTGATTTAGAAGAGTAGAGAGAGAATAGTAATAATAAAGATACCGAATAATACAAACCCTAGCGATCTAGAGACTACGACACAGTAGAAAATACCTTGTCATCTTATAATCTGTTCTAGACCCACCCCAGCGTCGCTGGCGGTTAGTTTATCAATGAGACACGCCATAACTTCATCGATCACAGTAACATTATCAAGAACAACGAACGAATTAAAGCTGATCACAACCCAATACAAGATAAAATCGCATTGATAGGAAGAAATACCTAAATGAAGTGGACATGGATGTGCGATATGGAATCAATGAATTTCGACCATACGCGGTGCAGGAATGTATGAGAGTATTTATGCATGGAATGAGTGATTATTGTTGGGTGTGAAGTCCTTGGGCTAGTTGTTGCTATTGGGCTTGTTTTATTGGATGTTTAGGAAGCCTATTTAGGTTTTCTTGTTCACCAAGCATAAACCCTAGATTAGTCTCTATATATATCCTGTCTATGTAATTGTAATAGTTGTCAGAGCTTAATAATAAATCCCTAGTTGCAGCCCGTGGACGTAGGTTCCCCACTGGAACCGAACCACGTAAAATTCTCGTGTTCGTGTGTCGTGCTTTATATTTTCTCGGTTTGTTATCGCGTGTTCGTTGTGAATCGGTTATTCCGCTGCGCCACTTAATCCTAACAAGTGGTATCAGAGCTACGGCTCGTTGGATTCACGTAACGATTCGCAGAGGTGTTTATTCTGTTTTGAAGATTGGAGGTTAGGGTTTGCAATAACCCTTGAGAGCCGCCGGATCTTCTGTTCGAAATTGATCAAAGAAAGCTGATTGATATAGTACCGGGTTAAACCAATTGAATCGACGCCGTTAATTGTGAAGTTGCTGGGAACGTGCCGTTTACAACCGTTTAGCCACGATCAGGAGAGACAGGTTCACTCGTTCTTGTTTTCTGATTAAGGTTTCTTTGGGTTGTTGTTCGAGTTTTGGGTGTTCAAGTTTCGGGTTATTATTCGGGTCGTTCGGGTTTGGTTTGTTTGTCAGTTTTTGACGGGTTATTATCAACTTTGGAACCAAGTTACTTTGATCTTATTTTTCGTTTGTCATTATGGCTGAAGACGGAAAATTGGTGATTGAAAAGTTTGACGGTTCGGATTTTAGTTGGTGGAAAATGCAGATAGATGCATTTTTGGGTCAAAAAGACTTGGATATGGTACTGGAAGAAAAACCGGAGAAAATGGATGAAGCTGGCGAAGCTCTGTGGAATGCCAAGGACAAGAAAGCTAGAGGTGTTATTACATTGTCGTTGACGAGGAGCGTTGCATTTAACATCATGTCTGAAACCACGGCTCGTGGTATGATGTTGGCTCTGTCAAACATGTATGAAAAACCGTCTGCAGCTAATAAAGTGTTCTTGATGAGAGAGTTGTTCACGATGAGAATGAAAGAGGGAAGCTCAGTGACCGAGCACATAAATAATTTGAATTCTCTTCTGTCCAGGTTATCGTCTGTGGGAATGAGATTCGATGATGAGACCAAAGCTGTGATTTTGCTATCTTCACTGCCTGATAGTTGGTCCGGGACAGTGACTGCTGTCACTAACTCAGTTGGGCCTGAAGGGTTAACATTTGAAAAGATCCGGGATTTGGTATTGGGCGAGGATGTTCGCCGCAGGAATACTAAAGGGTCGTCTTCTGAGATGTTACATGTTGGCAGGGGAAGGGGAAATAGTAGAAACAGTGGGAGCATCAAGGGTCGGGGCAGGAGCTTGTCTAGGGCTCGTCCAAGTGTGCGCTGTTGGGACTGTAATGAAAGGGGACATTATAGGAATGAATGTCCGAACAAGAATTCTGATGGAGGATCGAAGAATTCTGGTGGATTGAACACTGCTGCGGTAAGCGATTCTGAGGATGACGCTTTGATACTGTGTGTTGAAAGCAGTGTGGAATCTTTGGTCATGGATTCCGGTGCATCATTCCATGCTACCCATAGCAATGATGGCATGCGGAATGTTAAAAAGGGCGATTTTGGTAAGGTTAGGCTAGGAAACGGTGAATTTCTTGATGTGACTGGCATGGGAGATTTGGATCTGGTTACCACTTTGGGCACTACTTGGACTTTATATGACGTTAGGATTATTCCGAGGCTTGAAACGAAGTTAATCTCCGTTGGGCAGTTGGACGAATAAGGTTTTGACGTTAAGTTTGGTGGTGGAAAGTGGAAGGTCGTTAAAGGTAATCTCGTGGTTGCTAGCGGTTTCAAGAAGGGGTCGTTGTATATGGTGCCTGTTCCGTCTGGGGAAGGGACCGCCCCTGTTAAGACGAACGCCAAAGTCGGGCTCGCCGATTCGACAGTTAAACGAGTCCAGTTTGCAGAAAAGGACTCTGGGACTTCAGGTAATCAGCTTGAGCGTATTCGGAGGTCTGAACATGTACAGGATTTTTGTAGCAGTGGGAGCACGGGGAGTGTTCCGACACCGTCTGGAAATTGACGTTGGGTTCAGAAGACCAGGTTTCCGAATGAAATCTCTCCTGAGAAGTTTCTGCTAGTGGGGAGTGTTCCTCTGAGAATCCCTGTATCTGATGGTTTTGTCTATGGGAATCAGTTGGTATTGAGGATGTGAAGACGGGGTCTTGTGAGACCGGGTTGAAGCCATCTGGGGCTTCAACGGGCCTTTCTGTTTACTGATGATGATTGGCCGGCTGTAACTAGGTTGATTGGGGATACATGGTTTGAAGTTTGGTTTGTTCTTGGGAGCTGGACCTGGAAGACTTCTGTTCCTGTGTGTGTTTGAACTTTACGGATTACTGAAAACATGGATTGCTTTGTGCTTGTTGGCGGACTTGGTGTTTATCGCAAGGCCTTCAAGTGGGAGATTGTTGGGTGTGAAGTTCTTGGGCTAGTTGTTGCTATTGGGCTTGTTTTATTGGATGTTTAGGAAGCCTATTTAGGTTTTCTTGTTCACCAAGCATAAACCCTAGATTAGTCTCTATATATATCCTGTCTATGTAATTGTAATAGTTGTCAGAGCTTAATAATAAATCCCTAGTTGCAGCCCGTGGACGTAGTGTAACACCCCAACCGATGGCGGAAACATCGAGGTGTCACGTAGTGACGATTGTTCAAAAGCACATGGACTAAAATGTAAATATTAATAGCAATAAACTTTCATTATTCAAAACGAAATACAACGAGTCTTAATAGAAATCTCAAACATAAATAATAAATTTATTTAAGCTCTAGGTCCATCCTAAGCGTGAAAGCAAGTAAGATCAAACGTCACCTGAAACATGTACAAAATAATTTTGTCAACACATATAATGTATTGGTGAGTACATCCGTTGGATATATATAGTACAAAACGTTTCGCAATCCCTGTGTTGTATACCATTTGCAATTATGTAATTTAAGTAATGTCCGTTCAAAATCAACCCTATGTAGTAAGTATCAAGAATCAAGAATCAAAACATTTTTAGTAATATGAATCACAAGACAATGACCAAGGTCTCTCAACAGAGTCACAAGGGGGTATACCATAGTACTATTCATTGAAATGCCAGGCCCTCAAAGGTTAATGATTTTGACAAGTCATAGACACACAAATTAACATAAAGCAAACACACAGGAGGATTGCTATTTTAGTAAGAAGTAATAGAAACTTGATAATAAGTACATGAATCACCCCAAAAATAGTAAAACAGTAAAAAGGGGAAAGATATACTCACAGTTTGCGAAAGCGATCAAAATCCACTTAAGCGGTTGTGAGCTAAGTAGTGAAATTCCGAGGAATTCAACCTATAACGTATATGAATACTAGTAAGGTAAAGTCTACAAAGTCTAAAGTATCTAGGGTCTAAGGCATTAGGGTTTGCTAAGTCGATTTGGGGAATTAGAGATTTTATGATTAGTCGAATTAATGTAAAAGTTGTATATTAAAAATAATATACCAAAGTTTGTAATATGATTTAGGTAATATAATTATTACCGATTAAATATTCAGATAACAATATGTTTGAATAATTAGGACAAAATAATTTAGTTAGTTACTTTAAAATAATACGATAATCATAAATATATAAATAATTTTTGTGTTACACAACGATTCAACAAAACAAAAAAAAAAAAAAATAATAATAATTAAGACATTAAACCATACGAGTATTTCTATTTTATAAGAAAAACATTTATACAATAGATATTTAAATTGTATAAATAAATAAATGTTTTATTATGCCTAACTAAACGTAAATAAGACTAATAATACTATACGTGATCCAAAAATATTTATTTTATAGAAAATGGATGATTTCTGATGTAAACATATTAGAATAATTTTCCCATAATTTATATAAACTTATTTATATTTAAAACTGATTTAATGAGATTAAATCATGTTTAAATGATTAAAAATGGGAAAATTAATAAAAATAAATGTTTTCTTGACCAATAATTTTTATTTCAGTTGAGAATGGTTAGAAATAATTACTCAAAAAATTTGAGATTAAAATCATTAAAAATGAATTTTTTATCAATTATTTATGATTAAAACAATTTAATTCAATAAAAATATAAAAATAAAACATTTTTCAGAAAATAAAAATGTGGAAATGTTCTTTATGATGTCAAGAAGCTACACCTAAATTTTCATAATTTTTGGAGTAAAAATGAATTTAATATGAATATTTAAAGATATAAATATATTTGTAAGAAATAATTAAGAATTGAAAATAAAACAACAAAAGAAAAAAAAATACAAAATCTGAAAAAAAAGACTCTTTGCTGCCATGGGGACTCGAACTCGGGTCCTTTCCCAACACCACCACCCACTAAACCACTACTCTATTGCATACTTTGATGATTAGGTGGAATGATAATTATATTTATAGAATAACTAAACTTCATCTTCTTCCCCAAATCTCTAAGAACCCTAACCTTACCCCAAATCTAATAACCATGATTCAGACCCGATTTAAGCTCTGTAATAGAGGGGTTTTAATCCATGATGGTCGACTAACACATTACAAGCAAGATTGTATACTTACAACGCGTTTTTAGAATCGCAATCAAGGCTTCATACTCGCCAAAAAAAAACGCGAATAGAGGGCTTTCTGGACGTGTTTTAGTGGAAATTTCTTGTGGGTTTTGTTGTGTGAAGGTGCAGAAACGAAATGGCGAGGTTGATTTATATAGAGATCGTGTAAAACACATGATTTGATTTGTTTTAAAATTCCGGCGGTTACACACTAAAACCCGGATTAAAACTCACTAAATATCGCGTTAAAACTCAATTAAATGATGAGAATTCATCAATAATTAAAGGAGAAACGTAAACCCACATAATTAGATGTTAAAACGCCAAAAGAATCCAAGATACAAGTCGCCGGAATTCAAATTCCGGCCGCCGGAATTTGATGTGGCCGGAAAAACGTGAATATTAGCAGATATATTTTTTTTTTTTTTTAAACTTTCAAGTTTGACAATTATGGCCCCTCATGTTTACTTTAGTTAGTTTTAAGATTTCCTAGTTAGTTTTCTCTTTAAAACTACTAACCAAGTTAACAAATCAACTTTAAACTTTTATAAACTTTTTTTTTTTTAACTTATATTTTTTTTTTATAAAAGGTTTTACGAACACGTTTACACGTACTCATTCGATTAAAACTTATACTCGGTCCTTAATGAATGATAAATTTTAGTTCGCTCAAAATTAAATTCGAATACGACGAATCTCGTAGGGACTGTAATGAAAATATTTCAAGGATTATTATTGTAATTTGACGAAAGACGAGGGTGACGGATGTCACAGGCTCCCCTACTTTAGAAAATTTCGTCTCGAAATTTCTTTCAAGTGAAGGTTTCTGGTGTATGTGTGCATGTTATTGATGAAAAACAGTTACGAATTGGTCCAAGAAAGGTTTACAAACTTGATTCATCATATTCCTAAGATCTACGTAAAAGTTAAAATCGTTTAGATTCAACGTACAATTACGGACTACCGATTTTATAAGAATAAGATTGTCACTAGCAACCTTCATAGTAAAAGGATGGGTAAGGTGAAGGCAAATACGAGCAAGCAAAGGTTCAAATTCTAACGAGACAAAACTCCTATCCATACCGATATCAAAATCGAAGTATATAAGTTAGTAATAAGAAATGTACCATTGACAACGTCGTTGGTAGCTTGATTTTGGTTAGCGTTGATGTTGAAAGCACGACCACGAGCTGGAGCTGCTTGTATTGCTGGAACTGCTGGGACTGCTGGGGTTTGCTGACGAGCCTGAATAAAAGCCGTAAGATGAGGGCATCTGTTTTGCATATGGTTAGGATCACCACAAGCGTAACAAACTCTGGGTTGGTCAGCTCCCTGGTTTTGGATAACAGTCTGTGGGTTATTTATTGGTCGATTGGCAACACGACAGAAAGGAGTGGTATGACCCAGTCTTCCACAAGCATCACACTTACGACACGGTAAATTGGTGGGATGATGGTAGTGGCAGGTAGCACATTGAGGTTGTTTCCCAGTATAAGCCCTTGGGGTTGATTGAGGTGCAGTAGGTGGGTTTGCAACAGGAACCTGGTTAAGAGGTGCAACTACAGCATAGTTTTGGTTTCCACCTTTTCGTTTCTTATTGGAACTAGAGGCAGAGGCAGAGTTTTCTTGGGAAGGTTCAGTGGTAGCAGGGGTTTCAGTAGGTCTTTTAGTACCCTTACGAGTTAGAGTACCATCCTTGACATGTTTGTCAGTAAGAGATGCTGCGAGACGAATGGCATCCTCTACAGTAGCAGGTTTACTTCCCATAACCGAATCATGGATCTGAGGTGGCAGTCCCTCAATATACTTCTCAATGGCCAAGGATACCGGGGTTACCATTCGAGGAATCAGTAAGCTCAACTCGTGGTAACGGTTATTGTAGGGAACATTGTTTCCACTGTCCTGCTTGAGGTGATAGAACTCATCCTCCAATTTCTTCATCTCACTACGAGGACAGAACTCAGTGGTCATGGCGATTTTGAAATCATCCCAAGACATAGCTAAAGCAGCTTCCGTCCCTCGAGCATGTTTTTCACCATTCCACCAAGTAAGCGCTCTCTTTTGAAGAACACCCGTGGCATGACGAACACGTAGGTTATCTGGACAGTCGCTATTAATGAACGTATTCTCCATACTTTCGAACCATTCAAGTAACCCAGTGGCTCCCTCAGTGCCATTAAACTTGTTGGGATGACATGAGTTGAAGTGCTTGAAAGTGCACTTATTCTCACTAGCCCCACCATTTCCATTTGTATTCCCGTTAGAGTTCCCATTCGAGCTACCGTTCAGGTTAAGGTTTGGAATAATAGCATTAATGATGTTAGGAACAAGTGTTTCCAACTTGTCATTGAGCATAGTCGCGATACGCTGGTCAGATTTCAGTTTAGCCTGACGCTTCGAGGCTCTCTTACGAGATTCGCGATCAGACATCTACAAAAGTGAACAATAATTATGAGATTTGATTCCAAAAAATCTTGGAAATGTCATAGTTTATATCAAGACAAGTAAATCATGAGATATAGTAATTATAAATTGATTTAAGAAAAATTATGAACATCATAAAGAAAATCATGATAAAATTTCAAATGAAAAACAATACCAAGTATAAAACGAGATATAAGAGTGTTTCCAAAGAAACTGTTGACTGACCTAAGTAATTGAAATATTATTAGTGACTTGTGGGGGCGTACTTTAGCCTATAAGTGAATGCTCATCCCGAGAATTCCCAGGTAGGTAAACGGGTCCCTCGTCTGATTGGGATTTATGCGAATTACCAACCTAGACAGAAAACTCAGAATACAGGCGCTCACCCTTCCAGATTGCACGTGCCCCGTCACAAATATTTTCCAAAACTTTAGCGGATCTTGAAATGTGGAAATATATATATCCTCGAGATGTGGATTTCACTCCTAACTCAAAGATATACTTCCAAATAGTAAAAATATGATGGAGTGAAACTGGTCACTAAGATAAGGATATCACTCCTAGCTTAGTGAGTAAGTTTCTTTTGGAGGGATAGATTCCTTGAGATTTGGACGTCTCCTATCTCGAAAGGAAAATATTCCAAGATAAATAAAATAAATGAATAAAACATATAAAGAGTGAAACTATTCACCAAGGTATGGATATCACTCCTAACTTGGTGTTTTCATTCCATTTGTAGAATAAAAATCTTCTCCGAGTATAATGAAAAGTAAAAGGAGAAAATATATCTAAAGAAATATGAGAATAAAAGAAAGCATATAATGGGTAGCTTAGTTATAGTCTAGGTCAAAAGCATTTACTAATAACCTAATTCCCTATAACCATGGCTCTGATACCAATCTGTAACACCCCAACCGATGGCGGAAACATCGAGGTGTCACGTAGTGACGATTGTTCAAAAGCACATGGACTAAAATGTAAATATTAATAGCAATAAACTTTCATTATTCAAAACGAAATACAACGAGTCTTAATAGAAATCTCAAACATAAATAATAAATTTATTTAAGCTCTAGGTCCATCCTAAGCGTGAAAGCAAGTAAGATCAAACGTCACCTGAAACATGTACAAAATAATTTTGTCAACACATATAATGTATTGGTGAGTACATCCGTTGGATATATATAGTACAAAACGTTTCGCAATCCCTGTGTTGTATACCATTTGCAATTATGTAATTTAAGTAATGTCCGTTCAAAATCAACCCTATGTAGTAAGTATCAAGAATCAAGAATCAAAACATTTTTAGTAATATGAATCACAAGACAATGACCAAGGTCTCTCAACAGAGTCACAAGGGGGTATACCATAGTACTATTCATTGAAATGCCAGGCCCTCAAAGGTTAATGATTTTGACAAGTCATAGACACACAAATTAACATAAAGCAAACACACAGGAGGATTGCTATTTTAGTAAGAAGTAATAGAAACTTGATAATAAGTACATGAATCACCCCAAAAATAGTAAAACAGTAAAAAGGGGAAAGATACACTCACAGTTTGCGAAAGCGATCAAAATCCACTTAAGCGGTTGTGAGCTAAGTAGTGAGAATTCCGAGGAATTCAACCTATAACGTATATGAATACTAGTAAGGTAAAGTCTACAAAGTCTAAAGTATCTAGGGTCTAAGGCATTAGGGTTTGCTAAGTCGATTTGGGGAATTAGAGATTTTATGATTAGTCGAATTAATGTAAAAGTTGTATATTAAAAATAATATACCAAAGTTTGTAATATGATTTAGGTAATATAATTATTACCGATTAAATATTCAGATAACAATATGTTTGAATAATTAGGACAAAATAATTTAGTTAGTTACTTTAAAATAATACGATAATCATAAATATATAAATAATTTTTGTGTTACACAACGATTCAACAAAACAAAAAAAAATAATAATAATAATTAAGACATTAAACCATACGAGTATTTCTATTTTATAAGAAAAACATTTATACAATAGATATTTAAATTGTATAAATAAATAAATGTTTTATTATGCCTAACTAAACGTAAATAAGACTAATAATACTATACGTGATCCAAAAATATTTATTTTATAGAAAATGGATGATTTCTGATGTAAACATATTAGAATAATTTTCCCATAATTTATATAAACTTATTTATATTTAAAACTGATTTAATGAGATTAAATCATGTTTAAATGATTAAAAATGGGAAAATTAATAAAAATAAATGTTTTCTTGACCAATAATTTTTATTTCAGTTGAGAATGGTTAGAAATAATTACTCAAAAAATTTGAGATTAAAATCATTAAAAATGAATTTTTTATCAATTATTTATGATTAAAACAATTTAATTCAATAAAAATATAAAAATAAAACATTTTTCAGAAAATAAAAATGTGGAAATGTTCTTTATGATGTCAAGAAGCTACACCTAAATTTTCATAATTTTTGGAGTAAAAATGAATTTAATATGAATATTTAAAGATATAAATATATTTGTAAGAAATAATTAAGAATTGAAAATAAAACAACAAAAGAAAAAAAAATACAAAATCTGAAAAAAAAGACTCTTTGCTGCCATGGGGACTCGAACTCGGGTCCTTTCCCAACACCACCACCCACTAAACCACTACTCTATTGCATACTTTGATGATTAGGTGGAATGATAATTATATTTATAGAATAACTAAACTTCATCTTCTTCCCCAAATCTCTAAGAACCCTAACCTTACCCCAAATCTAATAACCATGATTCAGACCCGATTTAAGCTCTGTAATAGAGGGGTTTTAATCCATGATGGTCGACTAACACATTACAAGCAAGATTGTATACTTACAACGCGTTTTTAGAATCGCAATCAAGGCTTCATACTCGCCAAAAAAAAACGCGAATAGAGGGCTTTCTGGACGTGTTTTAGTGGAAATTTCTTGTGGGTTTTGTTGTGTGAAGGTGCAGAAACGAAATGGCGAGGTTGATTTATATAGAGATCGTGTAAAACACATGATTTGATTTGTTTTAAAATTCCGGCGGTTACACACTAAAACCCGGATTAAAACTCACTAAATATCGCGTTAAAACTCAATTAAATGATGAGAATTCATCAATAATTAAAGGAGAAACGTAAACCCACATAATTAGATGTTAAAACGCCAAAAGAATCCAAGATACAAGTCGCCGGAATTCAAATTCCGGCCGCCGGAATTTGATGTGGCCGGAAAAACGTGAATATTAGCAGATATATTTTTTTTTTTTTTAAACTTTCAAGTTTGACAATTATGGCCCCTCATGTTTACTTTAGTTAGTTTTAAGATTTCCTAGTTAGTTTTCTCTTTAAAACTACTAACCAAGTTAACAAATCAACTTTAAACTTTTATAAACTTTTTTTTTTTTTTAACTTATATTTTTTTTTATAAAAGGTTTTACGAACACGTTTACACGTACTCATTCGATTAAAACTTATACTCGGTCCTTAATGAATGATAAATTTTAGTTCGCTCAAAATTAAATTTGAATACGACGAATCTCGTAGGGACTGTAATGAAAATATTTCAAGGATTATTATTGTAATTTGACGAAAGACGAGGGTGACGGATGTCACACGTAGGTTCCCCACTGGAACCGAACCACGTAAAATTCTCGTGTTCGTGTGTCGTGCTTTATATTTTCTCGGTTTGTTATCGCGTGTTCGTTGTGAATCGGTTATTCCGCTGCGCCACTTAATCCTAACAATTATATAGGCAACTAACTTCCTAATGAGGGGGGAGTTTGGTCTATTTTTTAGGAAAGTAGTGGGGGGGTTGTGATCAATTTTTTAGGAATAAAAAAACTGCCCAATGTAAAATAAAATTGTCAAATTTGAAGAATAACCACCGGGTTATTACGATCTAGATTTAATCTCACAATTAATTGTCTGATTTTAACGCTCCAGATCACCCCAAAAACGGTTAGATTATCCAAAAGTGGCGGTTATTTACATGGTGAATAATATTATAATAATTTAAGAGTTACATTATTGTGTTTATTCTTACAACTGATGACATTTGTTTGAATCCTAGTACTTTTGGTAGCTATTAATATATATAAAAGAAAACGTATATGCTTACGTGGCGTGCAATGGAGGCCCTCAACCTTTCTTTGAGAGTGTCACGTGGCTTAATAATTGAGTGTTTTTGGTGTTTTTGAATTATTTCCTTTTTTAATTAAATTGAGTTATTTTAGGAAAAAAGAATTTAAAAATAAATTTAAAATGTTATCTCTCATATTTCCTCCCATAATTTTTAAACGTTTATATCTTTTATATACGAGATTTTTTAAAGAAAAAAATTACACCAAATTAACGAGCGTTTTATTATCTTTCCAACGAGTACCATAGTGCTATATAAAAAACGGAGAAAAAATTGATTATTTTTTGTTGGGTTTCGTTCATACAGAAAAAAAAACACACAAAGTGTTCAGGTTATTCATTAATCATGTTTTTTCTTTTAAACCAGGTTCTTATCTACAATGTTGAAAATCAGCCCAATCGCCATGTTATCATTGGAATTTACTAGGTATACTTCATCAAGAGAAGCTAGGAGAAAGAATCGCGCAACACTGCAACACATGGTGTCAGCTTATAGCAAGGTTATTTTTTTATTTATTTAATTACTAGAGTAATAATTATTACTATTAGTATTAGTATTATTAGAATGGTTATATTTTTCAACCCCGGGACGCTCCCAGGAAGAATTGATAGTTGCTGACGTGGCGTTCAATTGTGGCCTCAACCATCTCTTGATTATGCCACGTGGCATAATGAGATGCAATGGTTACAACTTTCAACTTAAGTGTTTGTTTAGTTGATTAGGTTAGGAATTATAAGAGCCATTAGAATGTGAGAAATTAGATAGATGTGATGAGTTTTTGAATAGTTGCAGCTTACATAAGTGATTCTTTAGATGATTACTGATTAAGTTTTAAATTAGGGAATATGAGTTATTACTGATTAGAATACTATGAACATGCAATGATTAAGAGATTTTGTGGTTAGTTAACTTGAGCCATTTGCAATAGGTTATCACGTAAAATTAGATTTTTCAACCCCAGGACCCTCCCGAGGTAATCAGCTAGTGTTTTATATATCAATATATTGTTGCAGTTTATATCATTTTGTTATCTATTTTTTAAACAATATTATATTATGCAATAGAATTAAATAATTTTAACTTTGTCAGATTGGAAGACAATAATCTCAACTTGAAAATTGAAATCTAACATGCCTAACTTGTCTTGCTTTTTATTTCACAAGGCCAAAACTGAGGTTAACCTAGTTAATATTCTGCCTACGTGTAAAAAATGTCCTGCTTGGCAAAAAAATCAGGCAGAAAACTAATTGGGTTAACCCCAGTTAGTTTTTGTCCAGTGAAATAAAACCAAGACAAGTTAGGCCTGTTAAATTTCAATTTTCAAGTTTCAATTTTCAAGTTGGGATTATTGTCTTCCAACCTAATAAAGTTAGGATTATTTAATTTCAATTCCCCTCATAAACTAAAGAAATTATCTTTGTTTTATAACATATCTTGTTTATATTTCATCTATTAATCAGGATCAACATAAGATGACAAGATGGTTAGATAAAATTTAGAGTTAATTACTCGGATGTTACATGAGGCATGACTATGTTGAATGGTTGTTCTTCACTTTTCTAAAATTACACCTATGATCCCTAGTGTTCACTCAACACCAAAGCACATACTCTCTGGCATGGATGGACATTAGTTTTTGGTGCTAAGTCCATGTCAAATGTTTTTTACCATTAATGTTAAAGACAACACAATATAAAAAAAAAACAAAAAACAAAATTAAATGTAAAATCTCTCACACACACATAGGTGGATGTTCATTAGGGAAATCATGAATTTTCAATCAATAAAACTCATTTTTACATAAATCTTTCAGAGTTTTTGCATATAAATGAGTTGTCCTTATAAGTAACCAACCAAAGTAAACTAAGAAATACTACCATTCTACCAACAAGTAGCGTGCTTCGCATGAGTTGTTGATTCAAACATATAAACAAAACATGAGAGGCAAATTGAATATATCTCTAAAACCCCCCAACCATGCATCAAGACCACTCTATATATGATTTTTGGACTAAATATCGTTTGAAACACCATCATGTGTTGTTTCATTTGGTCTAGAAGTGTACTCTAAAGCCTTTCATGAATCGGATGGTTCAAAAGCCAACCCACTTAGATAAAAATGTAAGACTATAAACTATGGGGTTCCAAAACCATTACAATAAATTTAGATCCTTCATAGACATCTTATTAACAACTTATTCCTTTCACTTGCTGCTGTGCTATTGAGTATTCTGGACATGAACTTAAATCTATAAATTTGCACAAACTTGTCACATAATCCGTAATTTAAGATTAGGATAACCTGCTCGCGCTTTATGTCTATTAAATAGACTTCGAAGCGCCTTCACAAACTGACCATGCACTTCTGAAACCTATAAAACATATCAAACCATTTAATCAGATAGCCGATTTAATTAAAAGTACTACTACCAACTTAAAATGCATAAATGCAATTCAAAATGTGTGGAATTGCAAAACCGCCCTTGAAAGTATGATTAATAACTCGAGTACCTCTTTCATGGTGGGTGCAGAATTCTTCTTGAAATGTATTGGTTTACCTACGATCACAAGTATTGGTCGCTGTAAGGGTATAGGAGACCTGCATGAGTTAAGAACCACTTAGGGTGAATGGGGTGGTTATCACCCCATCACACTATCACACTCAATCATCTTGTGTCACCTCATTTCAACACATTCTATCACATTTCATCACTGAGACCATATGTAATGGTAAGGTGAAAAACTTAAAGACCATGTGGCATTAATTGACACGTGGCATGTGAGACCATTAAGGGATTCAAATTATGATGGGAGTGTAGTGGTAAGGTGAAAATTTTCATGGAGCATCTAATATTCATTTAATATTAATTATTATTTTTTATTTAATAAAACTTTGAATCTCATTGGCCCAAACAAGATTTCCACGCTGTGCTTTTTTTCCCAGCCCCAAAAACGACCCAATTATGACGGTGGGGGCGGTGTGCAATTCCGTTGGAGGCGTTTTGTGCCCAAAAACGCCCCAATTCAGTGACGATTACACATGGTCTAAACCCATGTGATGGTGTTCACAATTATCACTAAAACCATCACACTCAATCACCTTGTGACACTCATTCCATCACACTCACCCCTAGTTTTTATAATAAAAATCAAGAGAGATAGTGTTTTAGTAGGGACCACCCACCTGTTTTTTCTAATAAAAACAAAGATGGATTTTTGGTGATGGGACCACCCAATTTGTTTATCTCCGTGACGTAGGTCACACTTTTCCTTTGTCACGGCCGTGATAATTTTGATTGGGCGGTGTTCGTGATGGTCACGGACTCACGACCATCACGGCTGGTCCTTCACAGATCGCCCCGAGCCCCTTATGTGTGATGATGATAATGCGATTTGTGTGAAATACACAATCATATGAATTGAACATTGAAACATACCATAAAGTACCCCAAAAGACAATAGGCATGAACTTAATAACTGGATAGAGCTTTTGAACGAACTTCCCTCGTGGTTTCCACCAGTTATAAACATAGGACTGCAGCATTTCAAATGTTTTAACATTCCACTTTGTCATCCAAACATACATTTATAAAGAATGTTAAAAGAGAATTTATACTTGGCCAAATGCGAAAACAGGAACTAAAGGAGAATTAGTCTCCATTGCAAGTCTTATGAATTCTTTCCTTCCCTTTAAACAAACAACCTATAGAAAATATATAATTTTGAATCATATAAATCCCTTATATATTATTAACAACAATTGATAACAGAATAACATAACTGCGTATTCGTATGTGAAAAAATGAAAAACAAACCTCAGAATCATGCTCCATATAAAAGACCTCTTGTACTCCACCTGGGATCACCACGCAGCTACACCCCGATTTTAAGATAGACGAGAACTTTCCCCTTGTTGCTGCTGAAAGTCCCATCCATGTCCATAAATGCCTCATAAACGGTATGTAGAACACCTGATTAATGTCAATACTTAACATTTAGGTCTGGTTTAGTTGACCCGAAACACTGTCCAAGATTTTTATTATTTTTAACAGTTAATTAGAACGTCAAATATGCTTACAAAGTTATATGTACTATCTCAATATAACATGATTTGTTTGATTAAAAGACCACTATGGATAACTTTTGTTGGTTTCCCTATAAGCTATTTATAACGTAACCCAAATCAACCCATTACGAGTAATCAAAATTGCCACCTCTACAAAAGAACACACACCATTCATAAGTTTAAAAGATGGAAGGGTATCAAGTATTACATGAGGTGTACTTGCAAGGACCTTGAGTTTGCCATTAGGCATAAAATCTGTAAGAGCTGATAGTGTTCCAGCTCCAACTGGCCAAACGGAATGGGGCTCGTATCCGAAAACTGCATTAACAAGGACAGTTATCTAGTGACAACATTCTTTATGGAGGTCACTAGATGATCATCATTTAAATTCAACTTAAGTTAGCCAACTGTAATAAAAAACTACATATGTTGTCTAAATAAATTTCAGGTTGTAATTTACTTTCTCTTGAATATCAACAGACGATGAACAAAAGCCAAAAGCCAAAATTTACCGTAAGCCTGATCATGGATGAAATCTTTAATATCCTCAACATATAGAGTAACAGGAAAATAGCTAGGCACATGCTTACATGTGTACCTGAAAATGATGGAAGGTATTTCATTTTAAGTTACTTAGTCCATGGATGTTGCTACAACTGAATTAAGTTATCAACAAATACTAGCTCAAGTTTTCAAGCTAACATCATAAATTTGGGTTGTATCAAGTGCAATTGTATAATACCATGATCATAGTTCACAAAAGAGATGACCCATGAATGAAAATGCAATTCGCCAATCCTTCGGGTATCAACGAGATGGAAGCGAAATAGAAAACAAGAGAGAAATAGCCCTCAAGAAAAATGATACCAAAGGGTCTTTGGCATAGTCGTACTACCAGGGTGTTGGATAAAGGTTTGACTTTCCAGGTGATGAGGGTTAAATCCCCATGGTGAACTAAAAAGAGTATAGTTTAGAAGAATTAAAGAGTGTGAGTTGCCGTTCTAAAAGAATAAAAAGTGAGATAGTATTAAATGAGAAAAACTAGTAAGACTATTGATGTGTTGCCAAATGCATCACATTTATATATTAGTTTTGTATAGTTTTTAATCGTTTATCGTTCGTTTATATCGTGTCTTAGATACTTATTTGTGTCTTGGTGTTAAGCAGGTGTTCGTGGGCTAAAACGAGAGAAAAAGAGCTTAGTTGGAGAGGAGACGAGCATTCGATGAAATTGGAAATCAAAAAAGAAACAAATCTGGAAGAACTGAAATTAGAGACCCTCTAATTTCAGTAAAAGTTATTCGCGGGTCTCCAGGAAGTAAAACAGAGGAAAAATGACGATTTTACCCTTAATGAATTGTGGTAATTACAAAAGATGCCCTCGCGTCACTTTGAGGTTGTTAGAGACCCTCTAATTCCATAAACAGTTGTTCATGGGTCTCTAATAACTCTTCAGCCCATAAAAAACCCATTTTCGCAATTAAAAACCTAGCAGCCGTATGGGGATGTAATCATCGACTTCCAGAGCAGAAAGGGGGCGATTTTGAAGACTTTTTGCAGTTCCATTCATTCCGGTTGATGCCAGAGCAATCCAGAACAAGTTTTGAAGCCGAAATCATGAAGATGCAAGGCTAATCATCTTGCGGTTTTTCCGGGTGAACGATTTGGTTATTCTATCAATTGTTTTATGTTTGATACTCATTACTTGGATTAGATTATGTGAATACCTTAACGGTCTTTGCGTCTAATTGTATGTTTGACTGATCTAGACAGTTTGGTTGATTAGTATTATTGCATTATGTTATCGTATCTTGGTTTTCTTGCACTAGGATTAATTTAACTTTGCAATTAATGTTATGATAGCTGAATTGGGTCGAACAACTTAAACAAAGTCATGTCTATGTGATTTCCTAGATAGGGTATTAACATAATTCAGTTGATAATTACCGAATCAGAAACCCGGAGTGACCGTTTTTCCATATTATTGTCTTTTATAAACTCTCTTATCAATCCGTTTTGCAGCACTGCAGCACTTTTACATTAAACTTCATAAAATTACTTTAGTTAATCTTAATTTAATTAGAAATTAGTAACTTAGCACTTTCCACAAACTCCCTGAGGTTCGACAACCCTACTTCCTATACTGCAGTCCTTGTAGCTAAGGAGTTGTTTTAAAATATTTTTTGATTAGCACTTCGACACGCGATCAACTATGCGTAATGGGCATTATAGAAGAATGAATTAGCTAGATAATGCCTTCAACACCGTCCCTATTAGACACAACGATTATATAAGCTAGATAATCATTAACTATTGTCCCGCCGGTTCATACCAAGACACAACGATTGATCACATCTAGACACGACGGTTAGGATTAGTTATGGCGGTTATCATTAAGTATCATATGTATATATAGTTCTTGTATGTAACAATTGTACGGTTATCAAGTTTGTAAACCAAACCAAAGAAAACCGAATACAATCTCTTTGTATTTAATTATCAAGATCAATAATATTATCATTGATTCATCAGTTTTGTTATCCTATTCGTGTATAATCCTTGTATATCAACCAACAGTCCCCCTGGGCGTTATACAAGCATGAAGAGGAAAGGACATTTCTAGTATAATTCCCAAAGAACAAACGAAACCGTGAAATGGTTCAATTTCTAACTCGTTCTTCATTTGTTCTTTGTTTCACTGTATGCATGCAACATGTTCGTTGGTTTGTGATGCAAACCCTATAGTTCATTTAATCTCCGATGCTACCCCACACGTATACACAAGACAAATTAGTGTGTTTTGCAATGCAATAACATTTAAAAACATGCTCTAGTACAAAAAGAGTCAAAAAATGTGAATGACAAAATCCAAAAGATGCGGTTCCCTCCTGTAACCGCATCTTATGCATTTTTTAAAAGATAAAGTGGACCAAAAGATGCGCTTACCTCCTATAACCGCATCTTTTGCATTTTTTTAAAGAAAAAATGGACTGAAAGATGCGGTTCCCCACAGCCACATCTTAAACATTAAAAAAGAATAAATTTTGCATCAAATGATGCGGTTCTCACAACCGCACCTTAAACTCCAAAACATTTTTTGCATCATATTGAAGGTATTATTTCATTTATTGATATTATATATTTTAGTTTTATTTAGAATTATTAAATATATTTTGTTATAGATAGACTCCCCATTTTGAGGCCTAGTGGTAGGAAGACTTTGGTTATCTAGTGGAGACCCAAGATCGATCCCCACTTGCCTTACTTTTGGTGGATTATGGCAATGCAAGATTTGAGTTAGGCCTTTTGAGGTTGTCAGTTTGAATACCGAGCCCACCTGGGTTTTCATCCCACCGTGTGTTACGCCAGATTTTTGCTCTTGTGGCGGTACAACGACTGTCAAGTGGCAACCGGCGATATGGTTTCCCGGGGAATGCCCATGACAAACTCTAAAGGCAATGTGGGACCGATTAAGACAACATAGTCAGACCAAAATTGGGCAACGAGGCTCTCCAATTTGAGAATTGTGGTGGCCAAACACAAATAAAAAATTGTCGTTTTTAAAAGATATTTTGTTATAGGTAGGTAAAGTTCGAATTATACACCTTTTTTCGATATTTCGTTCAATTATCTAGCAAAGTTATGAAAAAACTAACTTTATTGCTTATTCTTTATATTTATGTAGTTATATTTTGGTATGTGTGTGCGCATATATATATATATATATATATATATATATATATATATATATATGTTATGTGTGTGTATAATCTATATAATATTATTAAGCAAACTGAATTAGCAAAAGAGTAATTTCATATGAATTTTAAGATTACACGTGAAGAGTTTGTTGCTTCACACTCAAAATGTTATGAAAAACTTTCTAATACTACCCTATTCTTGCAAAACCACTTGTTCATGTGGAGCTAATTATGATATACGATCAGTTTTTTCAACTAAATCATACCTCCTTCACTGCTCTCAGTTTCTTCAACTCGGTTAGCGAAACATCAACTCCAAAATCAGCCACCTTTGTGATATTATTCCTATTAAACCAATCTAACGTAGATCTCCCTTCCTTAATCTAGATTTTTGTTCCATTTTAATTTTTTTTGAACGGCGATCACTTTATAACTAAATATAAAGAGCGAACAAGAAGCTGGAAGTACAAACATGAAAACCAAAATTACACGTTATGAGAAACATCGAAACAGGCCCAATCGGTCCACGACAAAGAACGCATTTTCGCCCGATGAGTAAGCCACATGAAAGCATCTTTCTTTATGAGGTCCACTGTGGTTTGCACCGGGATGAACTTCCTTTCGAAAACGCTTGTGTTTCTAGCCATCCACACCCTCCAAACCGTAGCCAACAAAACAGTGTAAACCATCTTCTTCCACTTGGTCGAACCCGGAGAGTCTTTCAAAACATCAAACCAGGCGATTAAATCCATCTGATCTGGAGTCCACGGGATTCTTAGCCACACCAAAATGTTCCACCAAATCGCAGAAGCCCACAAACAATGGAGTAAAGCGTGGCCCGAGTCTTCATTCATGTACCCACATCTACAGCACACGAGGTCAGCCATCGGGATGTTTGGGTTACTTAACTCCATCTTCGTCACTATTCTTCCTTCAAACGCACGCCATAAAAAAATAGTTAACTTTAAGAGGGGCCCGAGAGTTCCACCAAAATTTGCAGTTCAGATCCGAGTTTGCCGCTTCAGAGGCAATCTCCCTTCTAATCTCCTTCACAGAAAAGTCAAACCCGCTTGAGTTCTCCCAAAACCAGCGATCAACGCCCTCCGTAAGTTGAACATGCTGCATCAGAATCTTTAGTTCTTCTAATTGCCGCCGTTCAGTGGGGCTAGTCGGCATAGGCCTTGACTTCCAATTCCACCCAGCCATATTATCTCCATGAAAGAAAAACTCAGCCACTTCTCCAATTTTTATTAGTAGAAATCTTGTACAGGTCAAGGAATTTATCTCTTAAGCTGGTACTATCAATCCAAACATCACTCCAGAAGCAAGTAGTTGACCCATTTTTCACTTTAACCGAAATCTTTTTGTTGATCTCAATACCTTTCAAGTAAAGTCTCACTTCCACACTTGCCCCATCCTTCCACACTCTTATTATGGACTTTTTACACGGTATCAACTGTTTGTCCCCTTTCGAGACGTGGATGGATTTAATCACCTTGACCCATAAGCTTTTATCCTCGCATTTGAACCTCCACCACCATTTGGCGAGAATCGCCAAATTAAAGTCTTCAATACTCCTGATCCCCAACCCTCCAAGTTTATTTGGTTTTAGCATTTTATCCCATTTAATCCATCTTATTTTGCATCTCGTACCATTTTTCCCAAAAGAAAATCTCTTCAACCACCACAAACCACCACCTTCTTCTTGCAAGTGTTGCTTCCCGGTTGGTTCGTGCACAGTGTGAACTTCCTACTAGCGAGGATTCGTTGTAACCCGCGTGTTACAATTCCGGTGTAGTCGTCAAAGGTTGATTACTAAACCCCCTATGGTTGTTTATTATTTATTTGTTTATACGCGTTTAACTGAGATCCTGATTGGGAATATTTTATTAATCGGATTAATAAAATCAAATATATATTTATACATATAAATCGGCTAATATTATATAATGTATATAATCGATTTATCTAATAAATATAAACCGCTTCCGCTGTGTATACGATACCATGATTCCCAACAGCATCTCCCATAGGCATCCTGCTGCACCACAAGTGGTCGGCTCTTATCAAGAACGAACATAACCGTAACCGATCTCTGCTAATTGTGATTTTAGCCCAAGGTAATTCAGATCTATGTAATTTTCATTTTATTGCAAGTAGGAGCATACCTTTTATGTTGATTTCTGCTTATTAGTTTTGGTATCGATCTCTGCTAATTGTGATTTCTGCTTCTTGGCCTTGTTATCTATAGTTTGCTAATTAGGGGTGTGCACGGGTCGGGTTTTGACCATAATCGTAACCGAAACCGACATGCTCGGTTAGTACGTTTTTGAAACTGGTCGGTTTTGGTTATTTCGGTTTCAGGTTTGTCGGTTATTTTTCGGATTCGGTTTCGGATAAATAGTCAGGGTTTTTTAAAGAAAGATTTGTGAACCTTGTACCTTGAGACTTCATGCCATTGTTAGGAAATAAGAAATAATTTCTATGATCGGTTTATTGTGTTTCATAAGTTTGAATGCTGAGTTTTGCACTTGCTTTTGATATTAAACACTATGTGCTACAGGCACCTTTTCTTATTCTTGAAATTTGTTGCTACTGTAATTCCATCCATTGACTATGACTATACCATGGACTTTGAGTTGGGGAGCTCCAGTACTTGATTTGGGATGAAGCTTCTTGTTTGAAATGGCTTTGATTAAATATTGGAGAGAGACATCAAGTAGATTATACTTTGTATTGTGTTCATTGGCAATCACTGAATGTCATGCTAATCAAGTTGAGTGGCAGAAGATAGTATGTATAATTTCCTATAACTAGTTAGGTGGGGTCGGTTATTTCCGGTTACAAAAACACACATTACCGAAACAATCGGTTTTCAAAAATTCATTAAACCGACCCGTTGGTTATTTTGGTTTGGTTATTTCGGTTTTTTCAGTTAAGGTTCGGTTTTACATTCACTCCTATTTATAATGCTCCAATTTGAACTCACTAGTATATTGTGGATGTATCCACAATTGTCTGAGTCAAAGCTCAAAATACCTAAACCCGTACCCAGAAAACGATGTTCACACTAATCTCATCTATTTCAAATTTTTTTTAATTACATATTTAATTTGAAGGTATTATTTTTATTTATTGGTATTATATTTTAGTTTTTTTTTTAATATTATTGAATATATTTTGTTATATGCAGGCAAAGGTCCAATTATACAACTTTTTTTCTATATTTCATTCAATTATCAAGCAAAGGTATGAAAATTTAAACTTTATTACTTTTATTGTTGATTTCTTTATATTTATAAAGTGGTTACATTTTGTTATTTGTATATATATGAAGGTGTTTGCTGTTTGTGGGTGATGTGTCGTAAAACACATCTATTCTCTTATGTATTTTTTTGTTATAATTGAGTCTTTTGTATATAGTTTTTAGTAGTTTTAGGCGTGTATTCGTTTGTTGGCCTATTTTTGTCATTGTATAGATTTTTATTAATTTTTAGTACTTATTTATTTATTTTATATTTTGGTAGGTGTTCGTGTGAACGTTGAAGCGTAAATGATGAACTTTGGTCAAGCCAAGAACACCCGAATTAAAATGCGGAGCTAGAATACTCTATATAATAATAGTTATAATAATAATAACTAATAAATAAAAAAAAATAAAATAAAAAGAATTGAGGTTGGGCCGTAGCCCAAACCTAAAAGTCTGTGAAAATGTCGGTCAACAAAAATGTGGATATAGATTGAAGTGGACGGCAATTTATGAAGGAGGGGAATTGACAAATTCATTCACAGAAGCATTCTACGAATTACACAATTCCAATTACATAGCGGCGGTGCATTGGAACGAAGATATTTTTGAGGGAATTCATTCAATCTCGAGGCCGCATCATTACAAGAGGATATTATTATTTCTTTGAGAAGATTAATATTCATTCCAGGGGAGTCGCATAGAATAAGAACAAAAAAGGGTCACCGGTCAACTACGGTGACGAGCGAACGAGCACGGAAGGAGAAAAGGCCACGGGCACGTTAAAGATCAAAAGCCAACGAGCCTTGGGTTAGGTTTAGTTTTCGCTCTATATTTTTATAGACATGATAAAATTGTTTTTTATAAACTTTGAATTTATGTTTCTAAATATTATGAGTAGCTAGACTTTCATGGTTGCTTAGGTTTATGAACTAGACACGTTATTTGCAGTTTTTAATGATTCTTGGTTTTTAATTTTGATGTGTAGGATTACATGATTTTAATTTTATTGTTGGATTTGATATATGTGTGTTGGTGTTATTTTATTTGAGGTTTGTTTATTGGTTTTGTGGAGCTAGGCATGTAGAGATACCCCCTAGGTCTAACAATCAATCTAGTTCGTCAACTTAGGTTAGCGTGCTAGTATTTGGAGTTGGAGTACGACACAAGTATAACAAACTAATATAATAAATTAACTAAGACGTGCAGTCCATTCTTGAGGGTGAGAAATCTAACTCGAGTTTGCTAGGTAACTAACTAGGCATTGTTCGGTAGTTGGCAAGCGCTAGGGCGGGAGTCGCTACTTGTCCGTGTTTAGAGTTTTCCTAGGTTTTCTTCAGTAGAGTTTAAGTCTGCTTCATAGTTTGAGGGTTTTAATCCAGGAGAGGTTTTAATCTGATTTCTGTGGGATTTTGGTACGCTAGGGCGATCCGGATCCATCTTAGCATTTCTACACTTGTCCCGCCTTGAGTCTAGTGAGCTATCTTTGACAGGAGGTTTATTAGATAAGAACAGGGTCTCAAGTTAATTACTAGATTCAGGATTTATTGCTAGTGTCTAGGGATTTTACCTAAGTAACCAGCCTTCTTCCTATCCGATTTCTCCAAGTTCCTAGGTTCGTATAAGCAATTGAGGTTATTTTGTTTTATTTTAGTTTCTTCTAAGTTTGTAATTAGTAGTTTAAAATACCCCCATTTAAGTATATATTTATTTAGGCTAGTATTCGGTAGAGGTTGTGATCTTGAGTTGTCTTCGCGTCTTTGGGTTCGATACTCGGTCTTATCTGTTTACTGCTTTGCGACCGGTACACTTGCCGTGCGTGTGTAGTTTTTAGGTGAGTCGTTTTAATTAAAGCTTGTGTTATTTTTATATATACATTTACACACATCAGTGGGCTGGACATAAACTCCGTAAAGACGTCTCAAGGTTAGCTTAGATTCTACCATTTAATGTTCATTCATATAATCATAGCTAATGTGTCAACTAAAAACTTTCTTATATACGAGTATGTAGTACAAAAATATGTATATATGTGTATGTAGTGTAAATGTATATGTGTGTATGGGTCAATTGAACCAATACACTTATAACTCATTAACTTTGATCATCACATAAAGGCATGTATATTGGTTACATTAGATGAATGCTTTTTGCATGGGTTGATAAATATTTTTTTGTATGATTTGTGATTTTATAATTCGGTAGGTATATTGGTCAGTTGTAGCATTATCATATTTGTAGGTCGTGGATGTGGATCTTAATGACTTATGTGCATTTGTAGGGTAGATTTGGATCTTCATTTCTTATGTGCATATGACAGTTGATAGGTAGATTTGGATCTTCATGTCTTATGTGCATACATAAGGTAGATTTAGATCTTCATGTATTATGTGCATATGCAGGGTAGATTTGGATTTTCATGTCTTATATGCATATGCATGTATGATAGTATTTTAACATTTGAATGGAAAGATTGCATTTTATAAATATATATGCTTGTATTGTTAAAGCCTCATTTCATTAATGAAATGTTATGTTTTGTTAGGTGATTTCTATGGTTCCAGTTGCAACTATGAAATGAAGACGTCGGTATGGGTTGCAAGTGTGATGACGTGGGTTCGGAAGTTATTGTGTATCGCTTTTATCTTTAGACATACATATATTTGTTTTACTTTGAAGCTTTTGTAATTATGTGTTACTTTGAAACTTTTGTAAGTTTAGATGTTTGGGTTATTTTATATTGATTTTAATTTTTTTGTATTTTTTTTTCATTTTTAGGTATATATATATATATATATATATATATATATATATATATATATTTGTGTATATTTAGAATTTAGTGGGAAATTTAAAAAAAAATCACCTACAAATTAAATAAAAAAATATATTTATAGCTTAATATACAAAAGATGCGGTTTCATACCCGCATCTTTAAACAATATGGTTGTCAAAATTAAATGACCAAAAGATGTGGTTCTATACCAAAAGATGCGGTTCCTTTGAACCCGCATCTTTTGACATTTAGTCTTTTGATGCGAGGCTATAAGATGCGGGTCTTAGACCGCATCATATATGTGACAACCTGCACCCTTCACTTTTCATAAATGTACATAATTGGTTCCTCAACTATTTCAAAATTTTCATTTTTAACCCTCGTATTTTAATAGGACCAAAATTCACAATTTAATAAAACTTATAATTTTTATAAGTAAAAGTGTGCACGTTTTATACTCACATCTACACCCGAGCACGTATGTTTCAGACATTGATACTCAAAGCCCTTAATTTTCGGTCCTAAAACCAACTTAGAAACAAAAGGAAACAAGTCCGAAACTTAAAATTGATTAAATTAGAAAAAAATGATTTTTTTTGCTCTCGCGGTCCGCGGAGACAGTCAAACAGTCAAAGTCCCAGTCAAAGTCCTAGTCAAAGTCCTAGTCAAAGTCCTAGTCAAATTCCTAGTCAAAGTCTTAGTCAAATAGTCAATTTATCTTAAAACCTTACTTTATTGTGTTGACCAATTTTAAAGCCTAATTGAATCCAAAACTAGTATAAAAACCACCTATGACCCATTACACTTTGCACCTCTAAATCGATTGTTTCAATTCGATTAAACTCTCCCTCATACCTTTCTTCTAGAGTATATTACTTCTACATTTGAAGCTTTGATTATAAGCTCTTGTAATTGGTGAATTGGAAGCTTGATATTTTTCCTATTCGGTTTCTTTTCTTCTAAATTGGACTAGTTTCGTTGTTGAATCTTTGGATTGCTTGCATTTTCACGCTCGCTTAGTCATCTAGTCATTTTGCGAAAGTGAGTATTCCTACCCCTTTTTGCTTTTATACATTTTTGGGGAGTTACATGTACACTATTACAATTTCAAATACAAGTTTACATTTTTACAAATACAATTCTAGTACTATGTGCATTGCTTACAACGTGTTTTATGCTTAGACAATACATGTGGATTACATTTGTACTTAGTGAAATCATTAACATGGTACAAGCCGACCTTAACATTGGATAGCGCTATTGGATTGACAACTCGCCTAGGTTGATTCTCCCCCTTTTTCATCGGAGAATCCGTGGTCATTGTTAAGTTTTTATCCATTTATTGGATAAGTACACCGCCGTTCATTAGTACATTATACAATCATATGGTTGATTTCGCTCATTTGTATGATACATAGTTTACATAATTGCACTGTAGCTTTGCACTTGAATTGTATACCATTTTTTTTCCAACTTACTATATGTATTAAAACTAGGAATGCTCACCAACATTTCTTATGTTGACAAAACCTATTTTGTACATGTTTCAGGTGCAGTTTGATCTTAGTTCCATTGCATTGGATTTTAGTGCTTGCTTTTAATAAGTTATTTCAGTTTTCATGTTTCGTTCAGACTTTCGTATTTTTTTTCCATTTCATCTATGTAAGACAATTTAAATTATTCAATAATATATTTACATTTTAGTACCATGTGCTTTTGAACAATCGTCACTACGTGACACCTCGATGATTCCGCCATCGGTTGGGGTGTTACAATATAGGCTAAATCACCGCATCTTTTGCTCTTTTATGTAGTGTTAAAGTGCAAATTACAACAAAATTTAATTCATATCACTCGCCTAGCGAAACTCATTACAGGAGCAATAGTAATGGTAGATACATTGTTGTAACATTTTTGCACACAATAACATGGTAATCAACACAACTTCGAACATTTTTTTGAATTATAGCAATACTACACTTACATTAAAACTCATATTAAAGAGAATAATGTTCTCGATTTATGTTATAATTTTAAAAAAAATATATTGAACTGGATAAAAGTTATTTTTGGTTGATAAAAATCACCAAACTAAATCTTAATTAAATTGTACATTCATTCTTTTACTCTCCAACCATGTAATGTAACTTCCAATTAACCACGAATTTATCACCAAGAAATGTCCAAATTGTTTTCAACACTTGTGAATTTTGCTCTTAATTCATATCTCATCTATGCAACTTCCATAGATATTGTGGGTATAAACAATGAGATTGGGCTAGTTTCTTGAGCAAAGAAGTACAAAAGAATTGGGGCCAACATTTTTTACTAATAATCCTCAAATTTTATTTTATTTAACAAGCAAAGTCGAACGCAAAAAAAAAAAAAAGTTTTGATAAAAAAAAAAAAGTTCGAATTTGAGCAAAAAAAAATATATATTATGACAATGGAATGAACCTGGCTAAAGCGAGGCCCCATTTACTGTTCTCATTAATTGGGATGAACATAAGCACCACAAGCATTGCCAATACTCTGAAATAACAATTTACATAATAATATGAGCAAAACTAGAAAACAAGATTAGAGGTAGATAAATAATTACTTACAGGAAGTATAAGTGAAGAGGGATCAATAAAAACGAAGCCAAAATGAGAACTATAAGATGGACAGAGCCCAACCATACTATCATCACGAAGAATGTATGAATCGGTGAAACATGTTCACTTGTGAACACTGCGGGTGTTGGTTCCATCACTGATGGAAGGATTCCATTTCTCTCCTGCATTTTCGACATGTAAACAGACACGAAAGCTTTGATAGTTGTTGTGATTACAATGTGAAGTCAGGCAAACAAACAAAGAGGTGACTTAAAATTCTGTAGTATAAAATGGTAAATCCTTTATAGTCTAGTCAAGAAAATAAATAAAATATGAGAAAGGTAAATGAACTTAATGATCTGTTTTTCTCATCACACCTCAAACATAGCATAGCTCTTAGGAATTAGGCAATGTGTTATGTTAGGTGAATTGTGGAAAAAAAATATTGGCATGTCATTGTCACATAGGCAGAAGTGGTTTTGTCATTCACATTTCGCTAAGATGTGTTATGATGATATGAAAGATGAAGGGGGTGAATTAAATTAAGAAGTAAAAGTAATTAAAAAAATAAAATAAAGGGTGATGTGGGCTTGTTTAATTGGCTCCAACAAAATGAAAGGGTGATGTGGTTTTAAGCAGCGTGTGTGATGTGGACCACCCAAAGAGGGCAACGCACCCAGGGTGTGAAATGGTGTTCCACGCCTCATCATCCACATAGACGCGTTTCACACCCCTTTAGCCCTTTTCACATGCCACAACAACTTCTTAGAGGAGAAAACCAACAAAAAATTGAGGTTGTACCGAAAGTATTGAATATAAACCTGAATAAAGTATAACAAAAATGAGAAGGGTGAGAAGGATACAAAAAACACGATAGATTATGAAATATGACACAATAAGCTATAAAATATAACACATTGCCTAAAAATATAACACAATGTTAAAGAAAAAAGACACAATGAATTGAAAAAATGACACAATGATGAAAATAAGAAAAAGACACAATGCTACATAAAAGACACAATGATGTAACGTATTTTTTAAAAGCTACAAGCTAGAACCCCAAAAAATGAAGACCTAAAAACTAACATCATAGGGTTAGATGAGACGGTTCCAATGCCGCTTGAATGAGTTCAATCGGAGTCCGTTTGATACCCTTCCTACGACTTCCTATTTTTCTTTCACTGTGTATTTGATCCTAACCCTAATTAATAAAGTCTAGAAAAAATGTGTCGCTCTAAACTTTAAACACATAGTTAGGAGTACCAAGTACCGACCCACATCATCAAGTCCAAAATTCTATTGAAGTTCGATATATTAAAGCTTCCTTGAAAAATGAGTAGGCAACATTTAATATTTGTAACAAGTCACGTGTGTTTTTAATTGGGTCGGTTTGACATATGAGTTAACAATCTAACAAAATATAGCTATGTAGTTATTATAATCGACGAAATGGATGGGGTGAATTTTGAAGTTTTAATCTTGCATGATGACTAATAAAAAGAAACCAGAAACATTATAACAATTATGATATTGGGCGTTTCTTTCTAGCTTAGTGTTCGACTGTTCGTTAACTAGTGGTTTACAACCCAAACTTTGCGGTAGGTTTGAAATGTAAATAAAAATAAGCAAATCACGAATATGACGATAAAAAACCACATGGAAATGGTATATGCAATAAGTCACAGCAAAGTCACTTAGTTGTATACGAATCCTCTAAACACGTATTTGGCTAAGCACCCAAAAACGATTTATTGATCAAGAAACTAACTCAAAACTTGAACATACAATCATCTACCCACATCATGGTATTTATAGCTAAACACACATATTAGAATATAACTAGGATTGTTAATAAATCTATTATTCTAGGACATAACAATTATCTCTAAACAATTAAACCTTATCACGTTTAATTCATTGCCTTGCACGCAAAGGAAGTTTAGATTCGAAATTTCCAACATAATTATCTATTACATGTTGTAATAGTCTAAGGACTGAAATATAGAATAATAATTGTAGAGGGACTAAAATGTAAACTTTGTAATAGTTAGTTAGTTACAACCGTTTATGATCGTTAATAAATAACTAACCCCCAAGCTCAAACCATAAGCTTAAATTGGGTTTTCCCTCTCTTTCTCTTTGTGTTTCAACTCAGGCTATCATTATCTCCCCTACTTTATTTAATCAATCCCCATTAGTGGCTCTATCTCATTAGACTAGTCATGAGGTGAAGGGGGGCATGAAGCGACATGTGGCAACCACGTTAACTCCCCTTCAACCATTAAAAAACCACGGGGTGGTGGTGGCATGAAGGGTTTTTTTTTTTTTTTTAATTAAACACCAATAAAAAATCATCCATAACCCAATAACCAATCACAACCATCCATCTCAACCTCATCTTTTGCCCAGAACCATAGAAATCTCCACCCTACCTGCCCCAAACCACCTTCCACGCCACATACAAGGTGGTGCTGGTGGCGTGGAAGGGCTTCACATCCCCTTCCACGCCCCCACACCGTGTAGCCTTAAAGAGTTATTACAGTCGTGATGAAAATATGGGTGACAAAGGCCTGATTTTATTCAAGCCCTTCCACGCCCCCACACCGTGTAGACAGTCATTGATGAAAATATGGGCGCCAAAGGCTTGATTTTATTCATAACGGTTAATAGTTATCATTTTACTTTACCCTTTGGCAGATACTTTGATCTCAGACAAATTTCTCATACTTTTAGCTTGACATATGTTACAGATGATGAAATGTTTGAAAATGGTCTTCTAACAAGCACCACCAGGTGGTTAAATACCTCCTAGATACCACTTTCGAACCGCTTAAACTGCCGCTTCCGTCGTACTTTTATCCAAATCATACAGTTTTGCTTATTTATCAATGGAAGTACATAGGCAACTTTTGTTGTTTGGTTTCAAATGAAGATGTCAACAAGGACCTTTCATTTAAACAGTCCAAATGTAAAAATGATGTTAATAAGGTACATAAATAGTCTATCAGATGTAAAATGATTTTTCAATTAAAACTGAAAAACTTATTGCAATAGACGATCCAATTCGCTCAAACACGTATCATAAGCACATCAGCATCATCGAATTGCATCATGTGGCGTGATATCTTCACCACATGATGTGATGCGGCCCATTATGCACTCCTGATGCACGCATCTTAAAACCAAAGTTACAACCATCTCATTACCTAAATACAACTATGGTGGTGTTGTCAGCATCATCAGATGGAGGAGGAACAAGAACAACCATCTGTTGATGGTGACGTTGAAGTACGGCAACCAGGGAAGGTCCCATTGGACTGCGGTTTGGGTGAGAAAAACAAAGAAAGGTGTGGGGTGACGCGAAGGGGTGATCCATGACTTGAAAATCATAAAACTTTAAAACAAAGATCAATATCCTATTAACAGAAGAAGGCTAATGATCTTTCTTCCAACCGCAGGTTAAACACAAAACCATTTTTAAATGTAAAATATAAATAAAAAGTTCATGTACAAAGATTATAATTTTCAACAAGACAATAAAATCTTCTTCAAAAACTAGCTTTATTCTTTTATTCTTTTGCTGTTATGAGTATTCTGGACATAAACTAAAATCTGTAAATTTGCACAATCTCGTCACATAATTCGTAATTCAAGATCAGGATAACCTGCTCGCGCTTTATGCCTCTCGAATAGACTTTGAAGTGCCTCCACAAACTGACCATGCACTTCTGAAACCTACAAAATATGTAACACCAAATCATTAGATCCAATCAAAAATACAAAACCACCCTTCAGTAACAATAATAACTTGAATACCTCTTCTATGGTAGGTGTAGAATTCTTCTTGAAATGTATTGGTTTACCAACTACCACAAGAATTGGACGCCGTAAGGGTATAGGAGACCTGCACAATTACGTTTTAACAAGCAAAAACATCACTAGTGTGTAGTGACGAAAATGTGGTTTGTGTAAAATGTAGAATCATATGTAAATTAAATATTGAAACATACCATAAAGTACCCCAGAAGGCGATAGGCGTGAACTTGATAGCTCGGGAGAGTTTTAGGAAGAACTTTCCTCGTGGTTTCCACCAGTTATAAACACGAGACTGCACCATTTAAACATGTTCTTAACGTTAAACTATAACTATCCGAACATACGAGTATTATAAAGAACGTAAAAAGAGAATTTATACCTGGCCAAAGGCGAAAACGGGAACTAAAGGAGAATTGGTCTCCATTGCAAGTCGTATGAATCCTTTCCTTGCCTTTAAAAACGCAACCTACAGAATACATACACATAATTTTTTATTCATATAAAATCTATAGATGAGCAAATTAGCAACAGAACTGAGTATCTTTATGTGAAAATAAAACCTCGGAATCATGCTCCATATAAAATGCCTCCTGTACTCCACCTGGGATTACTATGCAGCTACACCCGGATTTTAAAAGCGATGAAAAATTTTCCCTTGCTGCTGCTGACAGTCCCATCCATGTCCATAAATGCCTCAGGAATGGTGTGTAGAATACCTGATCGACACCAACATTCAACATTTATTGGACACTATATAAAGAAATAGAGGTGGCAAATGAGTATGTTGGACAGTTTGGGTAACAGATCAAAACAGGTACTTTTTTTAGAGTCAGTACATGGCTTAGACACAGGACACTTTTTGTCTTAAGACATTTTTCTAAGATGGTCCGTTGTGGTTGGGTTATCACCTGGCGCGAGCGAGGCCACGAGCCACATGCGCGAACACCTTAACATCCCTGGGCTAACGCCGGCGCGAGTGAGCCCAAGTTACCATGGTCACGGGAGGGAGCAAGAGTTTTGTGTTGGATTTTTTTTTTTTTTTTTATGGGGGGGGGGGGGGGGGCGAGGGGGTGGTTTATCCACAACAGGGTCAAGTGAAGCGAGCAGGGGCTTTATCTAGTGCCCAATCAGCGTCCAGGTGGCATAATATATATTATTGGATAACCCGGGTGATAACCCCGACCACAACATACAGTCTAATGAATAATTAGTTCATCAAATATGATTATTTGTACCGTCTCAATGTAACCTGATTTTTTTAACTAAAGTGACTTTTGAGGTTTTATGCACTACCCATACAATCATGAATCATCGACGCCAACTTTCACCCATTTCTTTAAGCTATACCTTTTACCCATTTGACTATTAGAGATAAAACATAACTTGATTCGACACATTAGGCCATCATGAATCGAAATGGCCACCTCCACAGAGAAACATCACACCATTTAGAAGTTTAAAAGATGGAAGTCTTACAGCTGTACTTGCAAGGATTTTGACTTTGCCTGTAGGCATAAAACCAGTAAGATCTGATAGTATTCCAGCTGCAATTGGCCAAACTGAATGGGGCTCGTATCCAAAGACTGCACTAACAAGGACATTTATATAGCGATAAGATTTTAGAAGTAAAATCATCAAAATTTGAATATGGAGGTCACTAGATCATATAAACTTTATGAAGCTTATGATAATTATTAATTTTTCTCTTATCATTATTTAAAATTCTTGTTAACTTTTATCAATGGTAAAAAGAAAATGAAGATTGTCCATATAAATTTCAATTTGTGTCGACCGGGATTTAAATTTTTGCTGAGATAGTACCAGATCAAGAAGGCAAAATTTACCATAAGCCTGATCAGAATTGAAAGCTTTAATATCCTCGACATATAGCGTAGCAGGAAAATAACCACGCCCATGCTTGTATATGTACCTGAAATTGATGGAACGTGTTCAATACATGCTACTTAGTCAAGTCCCAATCGGTACTCAAACGAACATAAAATTATCGCTAACTCCCACAAGATTTTCAGATTAGAAAACTACACAAAAACTTGAACCTACAAATCCCTACCTAGTATTGCAGTATATATATCTAACCTAACACGTTAGGCTATAACTAGGATTGTTCACATAAGAATCCTAAAGACATCCAAACCTAACTCGTTTAGGATGCTAGATAATTATCTAATTAATTAACCAGGACATGATAATTACAGCTAATAATTAAATTGCAAACACATTTAATTATTCATAATTATCCACCCCAAAACCACTGCAAGTTTGGATCAGTTTTATTGTTTGGAATTTTCAACACTTAAGTCTATGGATATTGTGGCAACTGTATTAAGTTATCAACAAATACTAGCTCAAATTGTCATTATGAACTGCAAATGTATGACACCATGATCATATCTCTCACTAAAGGGAGGTTTATGATCAAAATCCTTCAGAAAAGTGTCAACTTGAGAATCTAGAAGCAACACAGATGGAATATGGATTAAAAAAACTACTTTTCGGTGGATTTAAAAAGAACACAAAAAGATAGTGACAATCATGATGATACCTACATCAATATATTATATATACACACACACTGCATGAAAGCTTAAAAGTTATTATACCTCTTAATGATCCATTTTGAACTAAAGTCTACATTAAGTTTAATATTCAGAGTTGAGTGAGCACTAAAAGAGCTTCCATCATTAGAATGCATAAAAAACTAGGTTAATCTGGGCACATGCATACATTTCATGGATCTTTCTTAC
The DNA here is from genome assembly GCA_028751855.1 of Ambrosia trifida. Classification (NCBI taxonomy): domain Eukaryota; kingdom Viridiplantae; phylum Streptophyta; class Magnoliopsida; order Asterales; family Asteraceae; genus Ambrosia; species Ambrosia trifida. Next base: position 212,707,649 of record CM054122.1, on the reverse strand, counting down.
ATGGCAATGAAACCAAGAAAATGAACAAACACATTTTATAGTAAAGGATAAAAAACACTATAATTGGCAATCATTCAGTGGATAGTATCATCTCTGTGACAGGAAATCTGTAATATCATATAGTAACATGGTGAACATGCTAAAAGACCTAAACTCTGTGTATAAATAATGAAAAAACATGGAGACAGGGCAAGTGTTCAGAGGGGGCCTTCCTAAGTAGAGATGAAAATTCCTTGACACAACCGAACACAACACAGAAATAATCCGAGGTTTTGAGTTGTCATGTCTAAACCAATTAATAGGCATGTCCTATTCGGGTTGACCTGTAACGAGTTAAATAAATGGTAACCGTTTAAACGATTTGATGAAACAGGCTGACCCATTTGACCCAGTTAAGCCGTTTGATGATGCAGGCTGACCCATTTAACCCATTTGATGAAACAGGCTGACCCTTCTAAACTGTTTAATGCTGACCCGTTTAACTCGTTTGATGAAACAGGTTGACTTGTTTAAACCGTTTGATGAAACACGCCAACCCCTTTAACTGTTTAATGCTGACCCGTTCAAACCGTTTGATGAAACATGATGACCTGTTTAACACGTCTGATAAAGCAGGCTGGCCCATTTAAACCGTTTGATGAAACAGGCTAACCCATAGAAACTGTTTGGTGAAAGAGGCTGACCTGTTTAACCTGTCTGATAAAGCAGGCTGACCCATTTAAACCGTTTGATGAATAAGGCTGACCCGTTTAAACCGTCTGATGAAACAAGCTGACCTGTTTACGCCATCTGATAAAACAGGCTGACCCATTCAAAGCATTTGATGAAACAGGCTAACCTGTTTAAGCTGTCTGATAAAACAGGCTGACCCATTTAAACCGTTTGATGAAACAGGCTAACCCACAGAAACCGTTTGATGAAACAGGCTGACCCGTTTAAACCGTTTGATGAAACAGGCTGACACATTTAAACCGTTTGATTAAACAGGCTGACCCATTTAAACCGTTTGATTAAACAGGCAACCCGCTTAAACCGTTTGAGGAAACAGGCTAACCCGTTTAAACGTTTGATGAAACAGGCGGACCCCTTTAAACCGTTTGATCAAACCAGGCAGACCCCTTTAAACTGTTTGATGAAGCAGGCTGACCTTTTAGTCTAACAAGCTGACTCATTTAATCCATTTAATCAAACAGATTTGACCCGTCAACCCATTTAAACGAGAACCATAGAAAAATTAATCTGTACAATTTAAATCAACAACCCATTTATTACAGCTTGTTTACACCCTGTCAACCCGTTTGGTCCGTTCACCTCATCATCATCATCATCATCATCATACTCAGTTAATCCCACCTATAGCAAAGCTAAGGTAGGGTCTGAGGAGGGTAAGATGTATACAGCCTTACCTCTACCCCTAAGAATAGAGAGGCTGCTTCCAGTGAGACCCCCGGCTCGATGTGGTTTGGTATCAAGCTTTGGACATAAGGCACAGAACACGTAGCAATCGGGACAAACCCGATCGGTGCATGTACCCCTTTGTCTTTTGGCTATCCACGTCACCACATGATGCATGATTAACCGTTCGTCGTTTTTAACGTTATTTTCACGAAATTAGTAAAATAACGTTAAAACTAGTGCAACTTTACTTTTGCCCCCCCCCCCCCCCCCCCACGGGCCACACATATATACATTATATGCGCACACCGTAAGTGGGCGTCGTTTGGTCCGTTCACCTAAATGGGTTAAACTAGTCGTGCTCAGGTACATCAACTCAAACCGCCAAATCAGCTTTTTTAAATCTAAAACCACTTTAACTAAAGTTCCAATAAAAAAAGTTCCACTTTAAATCTAGAATATCACTTTATTAGTAAAAAAGTTCCACTTTGAAATTAGAATATCACTTTATTAGGACAAAGAGAATCAACCTGGCTATAGCAAGGCCCCATTTACTGTTCTCATCAATTGGTATGAACATCAACACCACAAGCATTCCCAATACCCTGAAATAAAAATTACAAATTAAAGATCATAACTATGTAAAATAAATAAATATATAAATAAATAAACTAGAAATCAAGATCTGTGTTTTAAAAAGCGCGCTCTAGCGCGAAGCGCACCTAGGCGCAGAGCTTGGCGCCTTATGTAACCCTAGGCGCACATCGTACAGAAAGCGCAGGAAAAGCACGATTTTTTGGCCACAAAAAAGCCCCTGAGGCGCGCGCTTTTCGTACGGGGGGTGTTTTATGCTTAAAATTGTTATATATGTAGCTAAAAGGGTTGTATATTTAAGTTAAATCATATACAAACCTTATTTGTATCTATATTTTGGGCAAATGACGCTAAAAACCTATAGCATATATATAAAAAAAATTATATAATCGTCTTGCGCTTTGCGTACGAAAATCCCATCACTTTTGCGCTTTGCGCCTCGGTTTTGGACCTCGTCGCTTTAGTGCGCTTCGTGCTTTTTAAAACCAAGATCAAGATTAGAGGTAAGTAAACAATTACTTACATGAAGAACTTGTAAAGAGGGAGCAATAAGATGGAAGTGACAATGAGAGTAACAATAAGATGAACAGATCCAAGCCATATTATCATGGCAAAGAATGTATGAATTGGTGAAATAAGTTTACTAGTGAAAATCGCCGGCGATGGGTCATCGGATGATGGCGGTACCGGAAGGATTCCGTTAGCATCCTCTGTTATAGACATGAGGAATTGAAATGAAAATGGCGGGTAAACAGCTTGAAGAGTTGTAAACCTGCTTACAATATTATGGTAGTCAGGCAAAACAGTATGCAACTAATAACTTAGACAACAATATCTCCTACTATATTAGTTGCAACTTTTTTAATAACAGCTAAATATGTCACACTCCACAGTCCACAGGAATTGAACCACAATAAATTGATATATTATTTTAATTTTTTTAAACATTTTTCTTTTCATAAATGGCAAATTACATTAGGATAGCAGAGAGGCGAGTGGGATGCAACATTTTTTTTTTCCAATTTGCGTAGATTTAGAGGGTGTTTGGGATTGAGTTTGGAGATGCAAAAGTTCTTTTGGTCAAAAGTGTTTATTGGCTTATGACTTTTTGAAAAGGAGTTTTAAAAAAAGTGTTTGGATTAGCTTTTGGGATGAGAAACGTCAAAAAGTCAATAAATTGTTGTTTTTTAAGTGTTTCGCTTAACTTATTGTGAATATTGGTTGTATGGCTGGTATATTTGTAATTTTTTTCCAAAAGTCAAAAGCCAAAAGCCAGGATTTCTAACTTTTCAAAAACAGTTTTTCCACCCTTAAAAGCCAAAAGCCAAAAGTCAAAACAGAAAGTGCTTTTGGGTTACACAAACAGCTTATTGACTTATTGGCTTTTTGAAAAAGCCAATAAGTCAATAAGTTGTTTTGAAACTCAATCCCAAACACCCTCTTAAACATCCCACACGTTATAAGTAGGGGTGCAAACGAGCCAAGCTGTTCGCGAGCTACTTGAGCTCGGCTTGGTAAAAAGCTCGAAACGAGCCGAGCCTTATCAAGCTCGAGCCGAGCTTGAGCCTAAAACATAGCTTGTTTATTTATCGAGCCCGAGCTCCAGCCTGACATGTGAAGCTCATCAGGCTCGTCGAGCCTTAGTGTAATAACAGTTTTATTAATATTTAATAGTATTTACCGCTCATTTAAAGTTGTTTGGTAAACAAGCCCAAGCCCGAGCCCGAGCTTCACTTATCGAGATCGCGAGCCTAATCGAACTTAGTATTTATATTATTTTTATTTGATATATTAACTAATAGATAATTAAAGAGTCGAGCTCGAGCTTAAGAAATTACAAACGAACCAAACTCAAGCCATCACTATACAAAATGGTGGTATAATAAGTTGAAACACGAAAACATAGGGGGTCAAACGTAATTTTTTTTATAACATTTATATTTTCCTGTCTGCAAGTTGGTAAAAGTATTGAGGATGGATGATTGGTGGGTTAACAGACTTATATGCTTCTTTTTTCCGTCCGTTCAATAAAATTCCGACACCGTTGGAAACTAAAATAGGTAAAACAAAATTAAAAAAAAAAATTAAAAAAAAAAAAAATAGTGGGTTAAAAGATTATTACCTGCCTCAAAAGCAGCCTTCAAACGCTCGCTGAGAAAGGTGATAATATTATTATTATTCTCAGAAAAGAGACTTTATTTAGCAATGGAGGGAGGACCTCCAATTGTTGTTAGATTCGTGTCTCATATTTTGACTCCTTCCCGCCGTTGGAAGACGCGTGGCCAAATTGAACTGAAATTGTGCACTAATATTACACTCTGATCCCCCTTTCTTACCTCAAAGCTCTTTATTCCCCTCTTTTTGCCACGTTTAGGTAGGCCTGTAAACGAACCGAACGTTCATGAACTGTTCGTGAATTGTTCGGCGGGAAGTTCGTTTATGTTCGTTTATTTAAATAAATGAACGAACACGAACACAATTTTTTGTTCGTTTAATTAAACGAACGAACATGAACACACGTTGTGTTCGTTCATTTATGTTCATGAACGTTCATTTATGTTCGTTCATTTATGTTCATTTATGTTCGTTTATGTTCGTTTAATTAAACTTAACTTTATTTTTATTATTTATTTCCTTTTGTTAAGTAACCTTAATTCATATGTTCTAAAAACTTAACCTTAACCCTAACATTCTAAACATATCACTTATTAGCCGCTCTTCACACTTCACAGCCTCACACTTCACAACTGTTCTCCACCCTAACCCTAACGTTCATTTATGTTCATGAATCATTATTAACTTATTTTTGTTTGGTTCGTTTATGTTCATTTGTGTTCGTTTATATTGATCATTTGTGTTCGTTTATGTTCATGAACTGTTCGTTTAGGTTTAAATGAACGAACATAAACGAACACGAACACAAAAATGTGTTCGTGTTCGTGTTCGATTAAAGTTAAATGAACAAACACGAACACGTCTGTGTTCGTGTTCGTTCGGTTCGTTTACAGGCCTACCGTTTAGGTTTTAATAACGGGTAGTATACCCGTCCGCTAGTACGGGTTACTAAAATTCACAACATTTTAAATGTATATACAGAAGATCTCGATATTATTTTATTTACTGGGATTTGTAGGCGCAAAAGCTAGTATTTTAACAGTAAATGACATAACTATACGTTGTACATTTTAATTAATAAGATAACCAATAATATGTTTGCATCGAATTTGATCGAATAAGCTTAACACACACGACAATTAGAGAATATCATAGACCATTATGTATAAGCAATGACTTCACAAAATATTAAAACAAAAAATGTTAGCGTTTGAGAGCATTTAAGTATAATGTTATGATTAATAAAAACAAAAAGATGTTGATGTGTTACAAGAGAAGATGCAAACTGTTGTTAGCATTTGAAGGTGTTGTCTAGTAACATATGTTTTTCTAGATTCTTGAATCTTCCATCTCACCTTAAAGAATCACTCTCGTCTTCATAGAAAACCATGTGTCATCGTTTTCTATCATTGCTATATTTGTTGGAAATTTTTAAGGAAAACAAAATACAATAATAATATATGGATTCAAATGACGAAAATTGTAACCGAGGCATGTGACACTTGAAATTGAAATATTGTAGTAGAAATTAGAAAAGACAATTCAACACTTTTATTAGAAAACGGGCTACGATGAGCCCATTGGTAGCCATAGTTGACATGCATCGCTCTATTTGTCTTCGTTGTTGGGTTTTTATAAAAACTCAACTGATATTTCTCTCTCTACAACACCTCTTTGTTTGTCACCGGTGTTTCTCTCTCTACATCTCTCTTACGACGGTCACGTTTCAGTTTTCGTTTTTGGGTTTTATCGGGCAATTATGTGGTTTTTTATCTCACTAAAAGCCCTTTCGACCCGTTGTGGTTTCCTTACATGTAGTCGGTCACCGACCGCCTTAGGTGGCGTGTTGGTTGTGATGTTTTGTGGTTTTTTAAACCCAGGTCGGCGTTGTTTTATGGGTTAATGTTTTAGGGGGTTTTTTAACCCACCTTTGTTGTTTGAGTTGATGTTTTTAGATTTTTTAAACCCCAAACCGTCGCTACTATCTTCTTCGTCTACCACATCTCTCTCATTGAAATCTATTAATAGATTAATGATTTGAACATTGTTTGTTGTGCTCGCTATATCTAGGCCTTTGATTTTGATCAATGGTTATGGTTCTTATGTGACTCCTTTTTATTTATCAACGGATGTGGTTCTACCTAAATAACAAAATGTTCTGCTAGAAAATTAGTAAAATTATTAAGAAATTACATTCACAATAGTAAATTTGTAAGCAATAATAAATATACCTTGACATGCTGTAAAACAATAAACATACCTTGCAAGTTCCGATGGATAATAACTAATAATCAAGTAGAGATAATAGGCATGCCTTGAACCCCGCTCCCCTGTTTTTTTTTTTTTTTTTTTTTTTTTTTGCTTAGTGGTGTAAATTAATGTGTTTTCGTCCGAAAAATTTATACATATTGACCCCCCCCCCCCCCCTCTATATATGTGTTCAAGGTCTGCCACATAAGGCAACATGCACCAATAACCCCACTAGGGATACTCAATTACTTCACATATAATAAATGTAACTTATAAGACAAAAATGAAATAACTTTAGGCAAGACTAAAACAGAAACCTATATAATAAACCACTAATTGAAACATCAATAAAGGACAAACATTGACACGTTGCTAATGTCTTGTATATTACTTGAGAGAGTTTCATTAGACAATCAATTATACAACTTGTCTCTGAAGTCTAAATGATCTTGCATCGTTTACATAATGTTGACAACAGTTTACAAAAAAATCATATAGTATAGCTCTTTCGTAAAGACGAGCTGTTGACAACAGTTTACAAAAAAAAAAAAAAAAAAAAAAAAAAAAAAATCATTAAAAATCATAGATTCATCTAAAATAGCATGGTTGTAAAACCCTTTGCTCATCATGTAATTTTCCATTTTTTAAATATTTTTGCTAATCAAAAGTTTTTGCCATTAATAAAATAAATAAATCTTGCATACTTTATATGACATTTCATATGAAAAATATATGCACCTTGTCTATTAACTATTTGATCTTTACTAAGCGATGAGTCCTTAACCGCAAGCCGTCAAAGAAGAAAATGAGGAACAGATACTTGATCATCTGCCTGGCATAAAAATCTGGTTGCTACCGAGCATACACTTGTGTTATCATGTTTTCATCAACACATGACACAGACTGAACTTTGCTATGGATCTCTCCGGTGAAAAATGCAGGTTTTTTAGGTTGTGGCAACACACCCTCACTGACCAGCATTAAAACCACTGACATCATAGTTGGCCTATCTTCCGCACGATGTTGGACACACAACAGTGCAACATGTATTGATCTTAGAACTTCAGGGACAACACAGGAGGTATGTAAAGATCGGCTCATTAATTCAATGGACCTGCCTTCTGTATATAGTCTCCATGCCTACATTAAACCAAAATACATATTAAAAAAATCACTAGTATCTAATCAAGATATTGGGATTTGTTCTTAGAGCATTCACAACCCGTCCCTCATTTTTTTGTGAGGGTGTCCCCTAAATTATATGGGGTGGGTATGGGGGGTTGTGAGCAAAGAAAAATGGGGAATCTACTATTGATCGGTATAATTGGGGATATTTGGGAATCTTTTGGGGAAAACAGGAAACTGTATTTATTTTTTAATATTTGTTGAAAGTGGTTGTGAGTGGAGGAGAGAGAAACTGTAATGATTTTTAATGTAATATATGGTTGTGATTGGTTGTGAGGAAATAAGGAATGGGGAACGGGCTGTGAATGCTCTTACAAGTTAACTTACATGTCCAAGAAGGTTGTCACTGTGGTCTTCATGAACAAATTCTCTATTTCTCTTCCCGCTAATTGTCTCCAACACAATAACACCGAAACTAAATACATCAGATTTTATAGAGAAACGTCCATATACTGCGTACTCAGGAGAAATGTAACCACTGTACCAAAAGAAACATACAAATTAAAACTAGAGTTTATATTTAAGTATTAACTTCAGTTTCTTATATGATTAAGTATTAAAGTAAAAGAGATTCCTTACTGTGTTCCGACCACTTTTTTGGTCCTAGTAGTGGTATCATGTCCTACAAAGTTTCTAGCAAGGCCAAAGTCAGATATTTTCGGATTCATGTCACCGTCCAGTAATATATTAGCCGCCTTTAAATCTCTGTGAATAATTTGAAGGCGAGAATCTTGATGTAGATAGAGAATACCTCGAGCCATCCCTTGAATTATATTAAACCGTTGAGGCCAGTCAAGTATCAAACTTATGGTTTCACCTGCCAACAGAAGGAAAAAAGTAAGATACTATGTCTAATCATATAGAGCGAGTATATAAAACTTGAAAGTAAGATACTATGTGTAATCATATAGAGCGAGTCAAACCAAAAAGAAAAAAGTCCAAGCTTTTGTTCAGCATGTATTCATAAATCATAATCAGTTCATTTTGATGAATACAATAACCAAGAAGCTTCACAAGATTCCGATGTTGAAGCTTTGCAATACAAATGACTTCATTCTTGAACTCGTCAAGGCCTTGTTGGGATGTTTCTGAGAGCCTCTTCACAGCTATTTCTCTTCCGTCATCCAACACACCCTAAAAGATTAGGATTACAATTATGATTTTAGATTTTGTTAAAATATCTAAGCTAGATATTATAATTGAATATATTATCCCATAGTAATATGAAATGTTATGTAGGTTGGTAGAATGGTATGTTGGTTGTGGAGTCAGTAATATCTAACCCCCAACCCCATATTACTTAGTAATAGTTGTGCAACGCTTAGTAGATTAAGTATAGTGCTGGTATGTAGAATACATTGAATATTTAATTTCTTGAATGTCTTGTTGGTCTTTATGCATATGATTCCTTTTCTTTGTACCCAAGGTTTAAAAGTACGGAATTGTGCCTCAAGGCGTTTTCCCTTTGCCTCACGAGGCGTACACCTCGAGGCGAACCGAGGCGGAATAAAAAAAATATATAAATATTATATATTTTATAGAAAATGAAATACTAACTCATTTTGTCATCAGACTCATCAAAAACAAACATTAAAAAGACAGGGAATGCTTGAAATTGACACAAAAGGTTCAAAACATAGAAAATAAACGTCAAAAACCCATTTGGCGCATCTGAGGCGCAGTTTTAGTTACCACCTCAGCTCTATGAGGCGTACATACAAAATAACACCCTGAGACGCCGCCTCAGATTCGTTTTCTTATAGAATCGCCTTGAGGCCTCACCCGTTTTTTTAAACCATGCTTGTACCAAATGTTTTATTTCATCGCCTATTCAGAAGCGGACCTACATGTAGTTGTGTGTGTGTGGGGGGGGGGGGGTGTAGGTTATGATTACGATTAAGTGCTTATGCTAAATTCTAGTTATAACGATTTTATAGTGATGATTGATGAACAAAGGACCAAGGCCGCCTTCCCCATCTTTGGATTTTAAATTAGGATTAAATTTTCTAAGTAAGTAGCATAAAAAATCACATACCTTGTAAACAGGACCAAAGCCGCCTTCCCCAATCTTATTGGAGGCACTGAAGTTACCTGTGGCCCTTTCTACTTCAAATAGGCTAAAAAACTGCAAATCATCCAATTGTTCCATCTGCAGACTTGTATTGTTTTCACCAACCACAAACCTTTTTCCTACAAAATGATTATACATTGTGTTATATAAACATGAAGAATTGTCAACATGTAGCTAACTGCTCCTTTGTGTTACCTCGTCCTTTCATGCGAGCCGCCTTTTTCTTTATCTTTCTACAGCCATATACCACTCCAAAGATAAGTGGCACAGCTGATGATATTACAAGCATAACTGCAAGTATTCTTTTCGTTTTGTTGAAAGCGGATTGGGTGTCCGCATGACCTTTTGTTAAAAAATAATATATGAGCATATCTTAAACACACAATATATATTTCAATTTTAGAAGAAAAATGTGTACCTTTCAACTCAGAGGCAGCCATTTTTATGTAAATATCTTGATTTACACCATATTCCCTAGTGTCCAAAAGCTCATCAAGCCATAGCAAACATCCGCTTCCTCCGTTTCTGATATCTAAACTTGCATAACTTGTACACGAGCAATTCCTCTTGCAGGCCAACTCACATTCTCTAAGCGTCATGCTCGCGTTATACCATGACTTTCGTGTATCCGGTACCTTCACTCCCGAGATTTTCCAAAACCCATCCTCATCCCCATCTCCATTTCCACAATTCAAAGGCTTTTTGCGTATACACCCACTTTCCCAATCAGATATTTCCCATTCTTTTGAATTTCTTGGTTCAAAACCTTCCATACAAGAACAAGGCGGATGCTTGTTAATGCTACAGATTCCATAAGGACCACAGAGTGCTAACCGATCACAACTATCTACAAAAGCATCTGCATACTCAATCCAGCCCTTGATTCTATCAATCCTGTTAAAATGTAAAGATGAACTGAACTCTTCAATTTAATATCCATTCATCAACATTTATAGTGTTACTTGTTTTCTTTAATATTTTGCATAAGTTGTTTTTCAGGTTAAAAGGTTTATGGAATTACTTTACCTAGTGGGCTTGGACATTAGTATATTAGAGTTAGTGGGCTAAAGAGTAGAGTAGCTGATCTGGACCTGATGAACTTGATGAACTTGGAGTTGCTGAATTGGGCTCTGGAGCTTGGAGTAGTTCGTGTGAAGCAGAGCAGCTGATTGGGCCAGATCGTTGTGGGCCTTTCCTTTCAGCCGGCCCAGTCTCAATTGTTTCAATTAAAACACAAGCCCTATTCAGTAGTCTTGGCCTATAAATAAGGCTCTTCGTGTACTGTTGAGGGGTTGACAACTCTCATTATATCTCACGTACCTTCTAGAACTTTCAAGTGGACAGATCTTATGCACAGCTCAACAAGTCTTTATTCTTTCCTCTCATATCGGTTCTCTCTATACCTTGTGATTAGGGCTTTGTATTCCTTTATCATATTGTTATTAGTCTTAGCTCTTTGATTCTAATAAGTGTCTTGGTAATCGATCTTGTTGATCTGAGAGGATATATAGATTTGTTGTGAGAGTTTATATTATTTAGTTTTCTCGTCTAGATTCAGATTTGCTATCAGTGTTTAGTGCTGATAATTTGTAGTATGTTGTTGATCTGGGTTTTAGTCTGATTTGTATAGAGGTGTTAGGATTCTTTCTTTGTATTTTAAGACGTCTTGTATGTTTTTTGGGATTGTTATTTGGCTTGGGAATAAATCGTATTTTTTAGTCTTGATATCATGTTTTTGACAAATCCATTGCAAAAACTGTGTCTTGCCATCCCATGTCATAACCACCCGTTGAATAACTGACCCTTTAAGAACAAATCTATGATATATTTCCTTATCATTCATAACAAACTCAGTGGAGTAAATCTGATTTCCTTTATCAAGAGGAAAGCCACTAAAGCCGAGACCATTCCACGGTCCAAGTCTTGATCGTCTAACCTCACCCTGCCACCCAAAAGTTTGCGGATATCCATTTGTGTCGACTTTGTTACTATACAAACCTATGGAAGGATCATCAGGACTCTTCCAAGACGACATGTACCTATCTAACCCTGTTACCAAGTCCTTCCCCAATTTTATTCCTGCTAGAAGCGTGTCACCCGGATAGTCAAAACTTTGCCAAATCATAATTCGGTTGGCGCTATTTTCATTTTTATTCCACAAAACAAGATTTCCAGTATCTAGAAGCTGCACCACCACCACTGGATTACTACTCCCAACCGATACAGATGAATTTGATGACCAGACGATGGGGTTGTCATCACTGGATATCACCAGGTTTCCCTGACTGCTGAGTTTGAGCATGCCTGATGTATCTGCAATCGGTGTCTCCCTGTTAGCAACCCATACGACAGTACCATATGATATTTTCTTGTACCATATCCCCAGGTATCGGTTCTTCGACTTCCCAGGACTAAAGAAGCCCATTTCAAACATTTCCCCTTCAGAAACAAGGGTGGCTTTACCATCTTTGATTTCTTGATTTGCAGATATGGTATCAAGTGCAGCACAATCTGATACTGATAGAACCAATATCAATATCAAAGCAATAATAAAGAAGAATATATAAGTGAACTGGTCCCCCATTGATGATATTATTAGCAACTATTGGATGGAAATCTGCATTTAAGAAGATGACAAATCAAACCAAAGATTTTGGTGTATATATTAAATTTATGCATAGTCCCAAAATAATTGATTTTGATGTATAATATAGGATAGATTCTTCTGTATATGTCTAAATTAGGTAACTCATTTTATTTATATAAGAGAAACAATAATGCTTAGATTAATAAATTATGAAATATTCCACTGTATAGATCTAAAGTCTAATGTATATAACTAGATGGTTGGGTGTGCGCGGTGTTGCGCATGCCTACCAGTGGCGAAGCTTGGTTCTCGAATCGAGAGGGGCCGGACTCAATTTTTTTTCAATCGGTAGTGGCAAATCGGCGAGGGCCGGACTCAATTTACCTATGAAAATTGCAAATTTCTACCACTGTGCCAAAAAACGGGAGGGGCCAGGGCCACCCCTGGCCCTTAATATCCTGCGCCCCTGTGCCTGACACAAATACAAAGCCCATTGACCTCTCTAGAATTAGATTGGTGTTTTGGTTGAATGTTGAAAAGGTGTACCTCCAACATGAGCATCTCCCATGCATATATACATTCAACCAAAACACCAATCTAATTCTAGAGAGGTAAATGAGTTTTTATTCATGTTCAAACCTTATGTCATTGTCATTTTTTTTTTATTTTATTAAGGGTGGGAACACTACTTTAGAAGCTACATAGCTATTTTATTATAGAAATGGTAAAGAGAAATAAAAATTAAACACAGTTGGTGAACATATTAGAAAAAAGAAACGTAATCTTCTATCTTTTTAGTGTTTATATTATATATTCTTTTTATATAACAACCCATTGAGCCAATACCACATTTGTGAACACATACACAGTTTTAATGCAACTATATAATAATAGCAAAATAAAAAAAATAAAATGCCATCCCTAATGTAAGTAAATATCCTAATTTGAATTTTATTGAAAGCATATTCGACCTCTTTCATACAACGAAAATAAAAAAATAAACTGATAATAAATCAGGCTAATTAGTTGAACAAAAATGTACCTTATGAAACATATTGTTGTTGGTAAGCTGATGATTTTCTTGCAGAAACAGCATCAATACACATGGGCCGGGTTAAACAATAAGTTCCATCCATTTCAATCATGGCTTGAGTCTGCTCATTAAACTGTACAAATAAATAATGGTAAAATACGAATTAAAGCGGTTACATGTATAATCAGTGTTTATCAACATCACAGATCACAGTATAACAAGTGGTAAACATCATTTATGATCAACACCATACAAGACACAAAAACCTAGGTTTTTCATTCTAGTAATTTCTGTCCAAATAATTCACCCCTTTAGGTTAGATTGCTTGCAAATGTGAGTACTTAAAAACGAAACGAAGTTACAATACCTGAATCATATTAAGCAAATTGTGCCCAATACAAAAAGATTAGATGTTGGTGTCTGGGGAGTCCACAATGATCACATTCAACGGTTGACATTATTATTATCAGGTAAGGCAATTGTCTCCACATGCACCACTGTTTGAATTTATAAGGTATGTGAATTATTATTATTATATATATATATATATATATATATATATATATATATATATATATATAGTGGAAGTATAGGGAGAAAACCCTCCAAAATGGAAAAACCCTAAGAAACTCATTACTTGGCCCATGTTGTGCCACATCATCTCAGCCAAACTCTCTTAATATTATATTATAAAGGATACAATAGTCATTTTACCTTTCCCCTTTTTTTTTTCAATTTTTGAATTATCCCACCTCCTATATAAACAAACTCTTTCTCTCTCCTACTCCCATTTCCTGTTCTTCTTTCTCCTCTCCCTCTCTCTATTAAGAACCAAGATTCAACATCTAAAACTCCATCTCTCTGTAACCCTTCCCCTTTCTCCCAAACTATCTCCTCAACTACCACTCCACTGTCACACTAGGCAGCCATCTGAACCAAGGATTGAAAGAAAAAAAATGATGTCTGTGACTGTGTCTGCAATAGCACGATGAACAGAGCAACATGATGATGAACAACATACTTGCGTCGAACCTCCGGCTGCTCTCTGTTTCGATCCACCTTTTTCGGCTGCTCTCTGGCACATCAGACTCGAAATAGAGCATATATTAATCGAGATTCACAGTCGAGATCAGCAATCGAGGAACCGTAATCGAGTTTCAGGCTTATTCTTTCTTCTTTTTTAATAATAATAATAATTATTTATTATGTATGAGATGAGCAAATGTAGATAATGTTATGATGATGAGCATAGTAAATGGCTAAATGGCTGTATTCACAGATGGAATAAAAAAATGTAGATAATAATGATGAGCATAGTAAATGGCTGCTTACAATAATGTGGTTTTTTTAACCCTATTTTATAAACATTGGGCCTTTAAAAAAGGCTTGGAAAAAATAAAATAAAATGGGCTTGTTTATTAACTTAAAGCAAAGATTAATAAAATAAAATAAAAACTGTTGGTAAAAGTTTGAAAAGTTGACGTGTTAAAAAAATTAGGAATATAGTCAATGAAGTGTTATGATTTAAAAATGGGTGAATCATGTGTTTTTCTTTATATTTTTTTTATTATTACAAAGCAATAGACTTTGGGTTTTGTTAGAAAAATAATAGTAACAGTTTTGGGGATAGGTTTTGGTCGCACACCAAGTGTTCGATCAAATGCTTGAATGAAAAAAAAAAACACTTATGTTAACCTTTTTTATTTTTTTATTATTATTATTTTGTTTATGTTAGATTTTTATTTGATTGTGGACATGAGGTTGATGGATCACATGTGATTGATGAATAAATTTGTAGTCTTTTTATGTTAGTATATGCTAACACATGTTAGTGATGCCCCATTATGTGTTTGAGGATCCCAAACTAACATGTGTATCTGTTTCAGTGATGGTTTACATGAGTAGGCTATTGGAAGAAGGCGGCGTTGATGATGTGGCTGTGGTAAGTGATGTTTTTCTTATAAAGATTATAGATTTTTTAATCTTTTGGTGAATAGGGTGTTTAAATAATTTTTGTATTCTATTTAATAAATTTTTGGCAAGTGAAATTGTTATGAACTCGTATAGGGTATATGTCTATTTTTTTTGCGGTCCGGGTCTTGTATGCTCACACACGTTAGTGATGCTAACACATGCTAGTATATGCCTAACTAACAGATGTTAGGGTTCATATGACATACGTTAGTATGTGCCCAACTAACATGTGTTAGCGTTCACATGACATACGTTAGTATGTGCCCAACTAATTGCAGATTTTTGGTGTTGTTTTATACACATGTTAGTGATGCTAACACATGCTAGTATATGCCCAACTAACATGTGTTAGCGTTCACATGACATACGTTAGTATGTGCCCAACTAATTGCAGATTTTTGGTGTTGTTTATACACATGTTAGTGATGCTAACACATGCTAGTATATGCCTAACTAACAGGTGTTAGGGTTCATATGACATACGTTAGTATGTGCCCAACTAACATGTGTTAGCGTTCACATGACATACGTTATTTCAGTAAAACATGTGTTTTAGAATACACTAACACATGTCATTGATGTCCCATTATGCGTTTTGTAGAGCCCAGCTAACACGTGTTACTTTTTTTGTAGGTGAAGAGAAGTTTTTGAGTTAAAGATGATGATGAGGATCAAGAACGAAGCATAGCTAGATTTTTTCTATGTTGTTATTATAGTTTTTTTTTTGAAAATTCACAAATAATTATGTTTGTATTAAACGGTTTTTGATATGTTTTAGTGTTTATTGTTATGATCGTTTTTATCATTTCTTAAATAAATACACATTTTATGTGTTCTTTTAATATGTTCTTTTAGTATATGCCTGCTAACACATGTTAGCGATGTCTCACACGAGGTCAGAATTTTGTATCACATCACTAACGTATGTTAATATTGGTGCTGGAAAAAGTGCCATAAAGTAGGAGAGAGGTGACTTGACAAGTGTCAAATCAACCTTTTAAAACCTAGGATTCAGAAGTGTCAAATCTCATGTTTAAAATTACCTTAGTGCCCTTAATTACATTTTTTATTAGATTGGCCCACATGCTTTATGATTATTATATTCAAATAATCATGGACCATTGATCAAGCTTGATCAATGGTCATAAAAGAGTTTGCAAGGTTTTTCCAAAAGATAGGGTTTCCATATTATCCACACCCTATATATATATATATATATATATATATTATCTATTAATTATTAATATATATAAAAGAATTGAACATTGCTGATGTGGCGTGCAATGATGCCTTCAACCTCTCCATGAAACTGCCACATGGCATCATAATTGAAAGATTTTAGTGTTTTTGAATTATTTCTTTTTTTAAATTAATTGAGTTATTTTAGGAAAAAAAAATTTAAAAATAAATTTAAAATTTTCTCTCTTATGTTTCCTCCCATAATTTTTAACCGTTTATATCTTTTATATACGAGATTTTTTAAAGAAAAAAATTACACCAAATTAACGAGCGTTTTATTATCTTTCCAACGAGTACCATAGTGCTATATAAAAAACGGAGAAAAAATCGACTATTTTTTGTAGGGTTTCGTTCATACAGGAAAAAAACACACAAAGTGTTCATGTTATTCATAAATCATGTTTTTTCTTTTAAACTAGGTTCTTATCTACGATGTTGAAAATCAGCCCAATCGCCATGTTATCATTGGAATTTTACTAGGTATACTTCATCAAGAGAAGCTAGGAGAAACAATCGCGCAACACTGCAACACATGGTGTCACCTTAGAGCAAAGTTTTTTTTTATTTAATTATAATTACAAGAGTAATAATTATTACTATTAGTATTAGTATTATTAGAATGGTTATATTTTTCAACCCTGGGACGCTCTCGGGAAGAATTGATAGTTGCTGACGTGGCGTTCAATGGTGGCCTCAACCATCTCTTGATTATGCCACGTGGCATAATGAGATGCAATGGTTACAACTTCCAACTTAAGTGTTTGTTTAGTTGATTAGGTTAGGAATTATAAGAGCCATTAGAATGTGAGAAATTAGAGAGATGTGATGAGTTTTTGAATAGTTGCAGCTTACATAAGTGATTCTTTACATGATTACTTATTAGGTTTTAGATTAGGGAATATGAGTTATTACTGATTAGAATACTATGAACATGCAATGATTGAGAGATTTTGTGGTTAGTTAACTTGAGCCATTTGCAATAGGTTATCACGTAAAATTAGATTTTTCAACCCCGGGACCCTCCCGGGGTAATCAGCTAGTATATATATATAAGAAAACGTATATGCTGACGTGACGTGCAATAGATGCCTCAACCTCCCCTTAAGAGTGTCACGTGACATCAAAATTGAAAGATTTTAATGTTTTTGAACTATTTCTTTTTTTAATTAATAAAAAAAAGATAAATATAAAACCTTAAATTAAATTGAGTTATTTTAGGAAAAAAAGAATTTAAAAATAAATTTAAAATTTTCTCTATCATGTTTCCTCCCATAATTTTTAAACGTTTATATCTTTTATATACGGAATTTTTTAAAGAAAAAAATTACACCAACTTAACGAGCGTTTTATTATCTTTCCAACGAGTACCATAGTCCTATATAAAAAACGGAGAAAAATCGACTATTTTTTGTGGGGTTTCGTTCATACAGGAAAAAAACACATAAAGTGTTCACGTTATTCATTAATCATGTTTTTTCTTTTAAACCAGGTTCTTATCTACGATGTTGAAAATCAGCCCACTCGCCATGTTATCATTGGAATTTTACTAGGTATACTTCATCAAGAGAAGTTAGGAGAAAGAATCGCGCAACACTGCAACACATGGTGTCACCTTATAGCAAGGTTATTTTTTTATTTATTTAATTACAAGAGTAATAATTATTACTATTAGTATTAGTATTATTAGAATGGTTTTATTTTTCAACCCCGGGACGCTCCCGGAAAGAATTGATAGTTGCTGACGTGGCGTTCAATGGTGGCCTCAACCATATCTTGATTATGCCACGTGGCATAATGAGATGCAATGAATACAACTTCCAACTTAAGTGTTTGTTTAGTGGATTAGGTTAGGATTTATAAGAGCCATTAGAATGTGAGAAATTAGAGATGTGATGGGTTTTTTAATAGTTGCAGCTTACATTGTGATTCTTTAGATGATTACTGATTAGGTTTTAGATTAGGGAATATGAGTTATTACTGATTAGAATACTATGAACATGCAATGATTGAGAGATTTTGTGGTTAGTTAACTTGAGCCATTTGCAATAGGTTATCACGTAAAATTAGATTTTTCAACCCCGGGACCCTCCCGGGGTAATCAGCTAGTTATCTATATATTAATTCAACAACACTTGAACAATAACCAATATTTATTAATTTTATTATTTTAATATGAAGGGATAGGGAGCCTAATCCAGAGGGAGGCGGCGTCCCTATCCCCATAAACCGGAATCCTGGCGCCATGTTACATCCGCAGCGCTGGCGAGGTAGAAAGCAAGCCAGCGCGCAAGGCCACCAAATGATAAGTAACACACAGCAGTTGATAAGCGCGTGTGCCCACGCGCGGAATCTTCCCTTACTACTTTCGGTACGAGGTACGGGAGATCACAAAAGGAAGATTCAGCAGGGTCCCTGACAGAGTACGCGCCAATGGGAAGGTGACAAGTGGCAGGGCTGGTACAACCACTACTGACAGGAACGGCGACATGACTGTGCCCACGCTTCCACCATGTTGTCGTCAACAGTAACCAGCAGGCATCCCTGCTACTGTTGAACGTTAAGTCAGGTGGCAGAGGCATGGTCAACGACTGTAGCAAGGATAAGGCCCCTGTTCGCCAATCAGAGGCTGCCACGTGTCCGCCTCGAGCAACGATCATGCTGCAGCCTGACGTCATCCATAGTGATCTGCCTTCTCCCGCTATTTTACTGAAGAGTCTGGACTTGGGCCTTGGCTAGGCTCAAGTGGGGATAACTTCTCGTGGGCCTCTCTATTAGGCCCACGAGTTCGCCTATAAATAAGGATGGTCATCTCCTTGAAGGAGGATCCGAAACTATTCATTGTAACCTAATACTAGTCTCTTGTAATACTTGATCATCAATAATATTCCGGCTAGTTACAGTGGACGTAGGTCAACTTCGACCGAACCACTTACATCTTGTGTCATTACTCACTAAGCTCACGCACACACACTCACTTATTATTCTCACACGGGTTAACCTAGAGGTTTGGGTAAAGGATTATTCCTGACGTTACATAAGTATAAACCACACGGGGATTAGTGATAATCACCGTGATACTTATTGTTTCTTCATTGGCGCCATCCAACGGTTAGAACAGCTCTTTTCTTCATCTTTTAAACCCACCCATGGTTGAACCCAACCCTAACAATTCTGTCATTAACCAAGCCGGGGAAGGTGACACTCAATCCCCGGAGAACCAAACCACACCACACACTGTCGTCAAACAACCCACTTCACGACTCGAGCAGCCAGTTCTTAAAGTCCGTGACTTGGACTCTGACGACAACAGTGGTGCCAGTTCAGAGGAGGACCCAGACCAGTGGCTCCTCCGTCAGAATGCTAAGAGTGCTGCGATTTACCAGCGAAAACTCTTACAACAAGCTAAAAAGAAGGGCAAGGCCCTCACTTATGATACCCCGTCAAAAAAGGGGTATAGAAAGAAAGACTCGGTCGCTCATGGTGACGGTCGTAGCAGGGAGCTCGGCGGAGACGCCAGAGCTTGGGGCTACGCAAAATCACGTGGCGATTCTGATGGCTACGAGTCGTCTAGCAGCGACTCCAGCCACAAGGGAAAGAAACATACTCACCGTTCACGTCACAACGACGAGGACGACGACTTGGTCAGGCCATTCAGGCCAAAATCCTTCGCTAAAAAATCAAAATTTGTTGCTCACATAGCGACAGCCAAAATCCCAAGGAAAGCTAAGCTTCCTAGCAGCATCGATAGATACGATGGCCTGCGTGACCCCGATGATCATGTTCATGATTTTGAATGCACGGGAATGTCGGTCAACTGGCCCTTCCAGGTCTGGTGCCACTTATTTGCCCAAACCCTGACAGGTGCAGCTAGGGTTTGGTTCGATAACCTCCCCGTAGGGAGCGCTAAGGACTTCGATGACCTCACCGATTAATTCAGCAGTCATTTCTCACACTTGCGCAAGCACAAAAAAGATAAGGCGCATATTCTGTTATGCCGCCGATATGATCATGAGTCAATCAAGGATTTCATCGTCAGGTTCAACAAAGAGGCCTTACAAATAGGCTGTGAGGAGGAACTCACGCATGCAGCGTTCATACATAATGTGCGCAGCTCGGAGCTCATGAAGTGCCTTACAGGCAAAGATGGCATTCCGGAGTCCTGGGATGAACTCATCCACTCTGCCAAAATATACGCCTCCTCCGAGAAATCCTTCAACCAGATGCACGGTTTCCAACCACAACACCATAATAATAGTAATAAACACAAAAACAAATCTGTTTGGAGCCGCATCTCAGGCACCGTTGACGAGGGAAAGTACTCCCCCGCTGGCGATGCCCGCTAACTCATTAGTCCAAAACAATCGCGGGACCAGCGTGGACACTCCAAGAAAAACCACGATTGGACCCCGCTAACAAAGACACCATCCCAGGTTCTAAAAATTGAGCAGGTCGCGTTGAAGGAGCCCAATCCCCTAGGGAAAAGAAGGAATGTAGACAGAAGAAAGTTCTGTGAGTATCACAATGACTTCGGTCACCTCACAGACAACTGTTACAGCTTGAAGATGGAGATCGAGACCGCGCTGAAGTCTGGTCAGCTCGGTCATCTAGTAAAGAACGTTCACCATGCTGGAAAAGGTCAGACAGGTGACGAAAACCAAGGTGAGGGGTCACGAAAGAAAATCCGGGACCTCAACACTCATGCCACCACGCTCATCCCTCGTCATCACTGCAACATGACAAGGCGTGGCAAAAACACCCAGCACGGGAAGCGCACCCGCATACAACCACTTGACGACTCATGGAAAGAGGCTGATGTCCTCATGCCAAAAGTCAGAGGCGGCGCTTCCTGCATTGCCCCACTTGTCATAACCGCAGTCTTCGGACATTACCGCACGCGGTAGATGTTCCTGGACGGCGGCAAAGCACTGACATCATGTATGAGCAGTGTTTTCAACAGTTGGATGAGGAAGACAAAGCGAAGCTCGTACCAGTCAATGAACCCATCTCTGGTTTCATTCATGAGACCATCATGCCGCGGGGCATGCTCTCCATGCCAGTCACATGGTCTGACGGCACCCATGAGCGCACGGAGGTATGCGACTTCATGGTCTTGCCAGCCACCTCCAATCATGATATACTCTTGGGTCGGGAAGGCATCGCGCGCTTTAACGCCAATGCTTCCACGGCGCACGCGATGGTGGGTGATGTGTCGTAAAACACATCTATTCTCTTATGTATTTTTTGTTATAATTGAGTCTTTTGTATATAGTTTTTAGTAGTTTTAGGCGTGTATTCGTTTGTTGGCCTATTTTTGTCATTGTATAGATTTTTATTAATTTTTAGTACTTATTTATTTATTTTATATTTTGGTAGGTGTTCGTGTGAACGTTGGAGCGTAAACGAGAAATTTTAGTCGAGCCAAGAACACCCGAGTCAAGAGCACGGAGTATAATAATACTAATAATATAATAATTATAATAATATAAAAAAAGAAAAAAAAAAGTTTGATGGGCTCGTGGCCCACCTAAACAAAACAGCATTTGCAAAAGTCGGTTAGAGATTGATATGGATATATATGTTCTTTTGGACGCAACATAAAAAAGGGGATTATTGTTATATCAGCGGCATCAAAAAAAAGAAAGGATTTTCACTCGAAAAAATTGAAACATTGACAATATACAATCGCACAATCGCACAGAACCAATAGAAGAAGCAAAAGTCAATATTCAATCGGTGACGATCGAACGAGCACGGAAGGAGAAAAGGCCACGGGCACGGTAAAGATCAAGAGCCAACGAGCCGTGGGTTAGGTTTAGTTTTCGCTATATATTTTTATAGACATGATGAAATTGTTTTTTATAAACTTTGAATTTATGTTTCTAAATATTATGAGTAGCTAGACTTTTATGGTTGCTTAAGTTTATGAACTAGACACGTAATTTGCAGTTTTTAATGATTTTTGGTTTTTAGTTTTGATGTGTAGGATTACATGATTTTAATTTTATTGTTGGGTTTGATATATGTGTGTTGGTGTTAATTTTATTTGAGGTTTGTTTATTGGTTTTGTGGAACTAGGCATGTAGAGATACCCCCTAGGTCTTGAAATCAATCTAGTTCGTCAACTTAGGTTAGCGTGCTAGTATTTGGAGTTGGAGTACGACACAAGTATAGCAAACTAATATAATAAATTTAACTAAGACGTGCAGTCCATTCTTGAGGGTGAGAAATCTAACTCGAGATTGCTAGGTAACTAACTAGGCATTGTTCGGTAGTTGGCAAGCGCTAGGGCGGGAGTCGCTACTTGTCCGTGTTTAGAGTTTTCCTAGGTTTTCTTCAGTAGAGTTTAAGTCTGCTTCATAGTTTGAGGGTTTTAATCCAGGAGAGGTTTTAATCTGATTTCTGTGGGATTTTGGTACGCTAGGGCGATCCAGATCCATCTTAGCATTTCTACACTTGTCCCGCCTTGAGTCTAGTGAGCCATTCTTGACAGGAGGTTTATTAGGTAAGAATAGGGTCTCAAGTTAATTACCAGATTCAAGATTTATTGCTAGTGTCTAGGGATTTTACCTAAGTAACCAGCCTTCTTCCTATCCGATTTCTCCAAGCTCCTAGGTTCGTATACGAAGTTGAGGTTATTTTAATTTAGTTTCTTCTAAGTTTGTAATTAGTAGTTTAAAATACCCCCCACATAAGTATATATTTATTTAGGCTAGTATTCGGTATAGGTTGTGATCTAGAGTTGCATTCGCGTCTTTGGGTTCGATACTCGGTCTTATCTGTTTACTGCTTTACGACCGGTACACTTGCCGTGCGTGTGTAGTTTTTAGGTGAGTCGTTTTAATTAAAACTTGTGTTATTTTTATATATACATTTACACACATCAAGTTTTTGGCGCCGTTGCCGGGGACGCAATTCACACTCTTGAGAATTATCCGATCCGTTTCTAGTCTACTATTTTGTGAATAATTTTTGTTTTTTTTTTTTGTTTTTTTTTTCTTTTTTCTTATTATTATTTTTTTTATTCTTAATATATAATTTTTTTTATCATGTGCGAGATCTGCGGAGGACCCCATTTTACCATAAGATGCCCTCATTCATATTCATCGGGGTATTCCACGGATTATTATTCTAACACGTATTTGCAGCCGCAGCCATATCAGTCATACCAGCCTTCATACCCACAGGCTAACCAGTGGTTTAACCCTGCAACATCTGAGTCACCAGATAGAATAAAAATCGGCCTGATCGTCTACAAGCTGAGATGTATCCACCTAGCCAACATCTATATTCACACCCCGATTATCAGGATGTCTCGTCTCACACTAGGCCCGACTTTGCCGCCCTAGTAGCTAAACAACAGCTCATGCTCGAGGATATCGATTCTTTGCTATCCAAGCGCACCGACTCTTTGAGGGAACAAGATGCGGCACTTAAGAGGCTAGAGGCTCAGGTGGATGAACTGAAGACCATAATGGACGTTGAAGTCCCACCTTCAGTTCAGCAGGTTTATTTCACATATGATGACCCAGACGAGATGGTAACACTTACATTACCTGATTGTATTAGTCCCGTTGCTAAAACTGTTTGTCCTTACTCATCTGATTCTATGCATGATTTAACTGACCCATATGATTCTTTACACTTGTCTTGTGAGGATGATATTTTGCAGGATTCAGGGTTAGAGTCAGAGACCATAATGGACGCCTTAGTCCCACCTTTGGTTCAGCAGGATGAGCAGCCTTGCCAGATCTCTAGTTCCACAGCATATCCTTCGGAGGCAGATATCTGGAGTGATGATGAGGAGACGGAAAGGATAGCCTGGGACGCGTACAGGAAAGCCATGATGGAGAAGACAGGGGAGGCTGAGGAAGATATGGACTTTTCAGAATCTACAAACTGGCTGTTTGAGGAAGAAGTGGTGGAAGAGGAAGACACCACTGACCTGCTTGAAGAAGCAGCTGATGGGGAAGCAGAGTTTGGTGACGAATTGATTGATTTGACAGCTCCAGAAGTGGACAAAGATTTTGAACAAGTGTCACCAAACAAGGATGATGAGAAAGAAGCAGTGGTGGAAGAAGAAGAACACCACAGCCGGCCCGTGCAGGCATTGGATATTACACTGCTAGTAGTGCCACCACCATGGCCACCACCACGGGAGAAGGCGAAGAGGCACCTGGACCGACACAGGGTGAGGGTCAGGAGTTGCAGAGACAACAAGTCCCCTCATTACATGCCAAGAATCAGGTTTGGTCCAGGTAAATTTAAATATTGGTGGCCCGACCAATTTAAATTCGATAAAATATTTTTAAATTCCACTAATGTAATTTTGCTAAATAATATGGACCGGGTGGAATTAAACGGGTTGGATCGGGTCCAGATTAAAGAGAAGCCCCCTGATTAAGTTTAAGTGTGGGGAGACTCTGTAGAGTTTGTAAATTTATATTTTTACCTATTTTTTTCTAGCTTTTCATTTTTTTTATTTGTGGTCCGTCAATCGGTAGTGGTTCATAGGTTTTTATCTTTCTATTTTTTTTTTCTTTGTTGTTTTTTTTTTGTGTCTTTGAGTCTGTTTGCAGGTTTGCGTGTTTGCTTAGGTAGAGGAAATTTCACATGAGCGGATCCCATGTATTATCTTTATATATATTTTATGAGTGGGAGTTTTGGTAGAGGTTTGGGTAATAAAAGAGATTTTTTCTTAAAAAAAAAAAATTAATTAACTTTCTGTGAAAAAAGATTTTTCACGTAATGTGAGGAGTCTGGGCTGACCTGTTCGCCTTATGCGACCAGCTATTACCCCGGAAAGTTATATTTTTTTCTCTTGCAACGCGTGTTGTGATCACCAGTGTCCTTCACGTTGAGTGAGAACCAGATTTTTTTTTCTACCCATTTGGTTCTACCACCATTCACTGCCATTTTGCCAAGCAGGTACGTCTTCTTGTTTGTTGTTATATTATGAGTCTAAGTTAGTAGTTTGAGTCTTTTTATTTTTGTGTGGTTCGGTATTATGCTCGGGTTTTGTTTGTTTCATTTTGTGCAGGTTTGGATTGTACCGCTCGTACTCAATCTCCATTCGGGTGATTCCGAAGCTGTTTATCATTAATCAAGGCAAGCCCGGAGTTTACTATTGTGTCAGAGCCGATCGAGACCAAAATGCTATACGATCGAGCTGGATTGGACTAGAGTTTTTGGAGCTTACGCATTAATTAACCAGCTAAGTCCTTTCCAATTTGCCCTCGTTTTTTTTTATTTTTGTATTCGGAATTTATTTTTTTTTTTTTTATTTTGAGTCGTTCTCTATTCCTACATTGAGGGCAATGTAGAGTTTAAGTGTGGGGATGGGAAACTGTCGTTTAGTCTGTATACAGAGTCGTTTAAATAAAAAAAAATTTAGAAAAGAAAAAAAAAAACTGAAAAAAAAAAGTCCCTGATTTTGAAGTTTGCATTATATAAAATATGGAAAATGATAGGTAAAGTTAGGTGTCCAGTTTTCAAATAGTATGTATAATAAGAGATTAAAACTGATTGAAAACGTGTCTGATTTGGGATATGTGGGTAGGCTCGGCCGGTAGAAAGGTTTCCTTTGAAAAGTAATAAATTAATTATGTTAGGCTATTTTATGGGTTCTCATCTAGGAGAAACGGGGAGACCGAAACCGCCAAAAATAGTATAAGAAGCACCGTTATAAGTAGAAAACCGTTAGAATTTCTAATCACTTAAAAAAAATTAGAAATCAAAGCAAAAATGCTGAAGCTTAAGGTGCCTGGCCACTGGGATAGCGACTTGGATTGGTCACACCCTCTGAGTTAAGTATGCTGAGATGAAAAAAAAAAATGCTGAAGCTTAAGGTGCCTGGCCACTGGGATAGCGACTTGGATTGGTCACACCCTCTGAGTTAAGTATGCAAAAAAAAAAAAAAAAAGTGATTTTAAATTCTCTTGATTTTCTACATAAGACGGTTGGGAAATGGTCAATTGGTCGTTCCTTTAGCTTCATAAGCTTGAGGCGGGATTAGGAGGAACTGTAGCTTCCTTCGAGTGAGACCCTAGATAGACTAATCAACATGAACTTAACATAAATAAAAAGGGGCTTGGAAACCGGTGTGGGTTTAAGAGGATCAATATACCTGCAATCGCAATCAACACGTTAGTAGATTATTAATTAAGTAACCTATGTTTTGAAACTGGATGTAAACCTAACTGTGATTCCATAGCATAATTCTTTTTCAGGGACGAAAAAGAGTCAAGTGTGGGGATGTTTGATGTGTCGTAAAACACATTTATTCTCTTATGTATTTTTTGTTATAATTGAGTCTTTTGTATATAGTTTTTAGTAGTTTTAGGCGTGTATTCGTTTGTTGGCCTATTTTTGTCATTGTATAGATTTTTATTAATTTTTAGTACTTATTTATTTATTTTATATTTTGGTAGGTGTTCGTGTGAACGTTGGAGCGTAAACGAGAAATTTTAGTCGAGCCAAGAACACCCGAGTCAAGAGCACGGAGTATAATAATACTAATAATATAATAATTATAATAATATAAAAAAAGAAAAAAAAAAGTTTGATGGGCTCGTGGCCCACCTAAACAAAACAGCATTTGCAAAAGTCGATTAGAGATTGATATGGATATATATGTTCTTTTGGACGCAACATAAAAAAGGGGATTATTGTTATATCAGCGGCATCAAAAAAAAGAAAGGATTTTCACTCGAAAAAATTGAAACATTGACAATATACAATCGCACAATCGCACAGAACCAATAGAAGAAGCAAAAGTCAATATTCAATCGGTGACGATCGAACGAGCACGGAAGGAGAAAAGGCCACGGGCACGGTAAAGATCAAGAGCCAACGAGCCGTGGGTTAGGTTTAGTTTTCGCTATATATTTTTATAGACATGATGAAATTGTTTTTTATAAACTTTGAATTTATGTTTCTAAATATTATGAGTAGCTAGACTTTTATGGTTGCTTAGGTTTATGAACTAGACACGTAATTTGCAGTTTTTAATGATTTTTGGTTTTTAGTTTTGATGTGTAGGATTACATGATTTTAATTTTATTGTTGGGTTTGATATATGTGTGTTGGTGTTAATTTTATTTGAGGTTTGTTTATTGGTTTTGTGGAACTAGGCATGTAGAGATACCCCCTAGGTCTTGAAATCAATCTAGTTCGTCAACTTAGGTTAGCGTGCTAGTATTTGGAGTTGAAGTACGACACAAGTATAACAAACTAATATAATAAATTTAACTAAGACGTGCAGTCCATTCTTGAGGGTGAGAAATCTAACTCGAGATTGCTAGGTAACTAACTAGGCATTGTTCGGTAGTTGGCAAGCGCTAGGGCGGGAGTCGCTACTTGTCCGTGTTTAGAGTTTTCCTAGGTTTTCTTCAGTAGAGTTTAAGTCTGCTTCATAGTTTGAGGGTTTTAATCCAGGAGAGGTTTTAATCTGATTTCTGTGGGATTTTGGTACGCTAGGGCGATCCAGATCCATCTTAGCATTTCTACACTTGTCCCGCCTTGAGTCTAGTGAGCCATTCTTGACAGGAGGTTTATTAGGTAAGAATAGGGTCTCAAGTTAATTACCAGATTCAGGATTTATTGCTAGTGTCTAGGGATTTTACCTAAGTAACCAGCCTTCTTTCTATCCGATTTCTCCAAGCTCCTAGGTTCGTATACGAAGTTGAGGTTATTTTAATTTAGTTTCTTCTAAGTTTGTAATTAGTAGTTTAAAATACCCCCCACATAAGTATATATTTATTTAGGCTAGTATTCGGTATAGGTTGTGATCTAGAGTTGCATTCGCGTCTTTGGGTTCGATACTCGGTCTTATCTGTTTACTGCTTTACGACCGGTACACTTGCCGTGCGTGTGTAGTTTTTAGGTGAGTCGTTTTAATTAAAACTTGTGTTATTTTTATATATACATTTACACACATCAGTGGGCTTCCCAACCAGGACAGGCATTGCCTTCATTCGGGGTAACAAAGATTGCCATGTGGCAGAAACCGCCAAACCCCCGAAAATGGTCAAGACGAACGCCCGCACTGAGGCGGAAAAATGGGTACTCAACCCTAAATTTCCGGAGCAAACGGTGGTCATTGGCCATGAAATCTCCGAGACTATACGCAATCATTTGAAGCAGCTCCTAATCAGCAACATGGATGTCTTCGCATGCCAACCGGCAGACATGGTCGGTGTCCCCCGCGAAATAGCGGAACACAGACTCAACGTCTACCGCTCCGTAGAGCCAATAGTACAGAAGAAGCGCAGTGTGGGCCCGGAGAAAACAAAGGCCATGAACGAACAAGTCACCGAGCTGCTCAACGCGGGCATTCTCCGCCCCATTAGATACCAAACTTGGGTGGCCAACCTCGTCATGGTCGCAAAAGCTAATGGAGGGTGGCGCATGTGTGTCGATTATAAGGATATCAACAAGGTGTGTCCTAAGGATTGTTATCCTTTGCCGGAAATTGATCTAAAAGTGGATTCTCTCGCACCTTATCGGTTTAAGTGTTTCTTGGACGCGTATAAAGGGTACCACCAGATTCAAATGGCCAAAGAAGACGAAGACAAAACAGCGTTCCGCACCGACGCGGGCATCTTCTGTTACACTAAGATGCCCTTCGGCTTGAAGAATGCGGGAGCCACATACCAACGCCTAATGGACACGGCCTTTATCAATGAAATCGGCGTACGACTTGAAGTTTACGTCGATGACCTTGTAATCAAAAGCAAAGAGGAAGGTGACATGCTTTGGGATATTCAACAAACGTTCGATCAGCTGCGTAAAGTGCGCATGAAACTGAACCCGAGCAAATGTTCATTCGGGATGGAAGAGGGCAAGTTCCTGGGCGTCATAGTGACGCGAGATGGCTTCCGTGCCAACCCGGAAAAGGTGCAAGCCATCGAAAGAATGCCGTCACCCACCTCCGTCAAAGAAGTACAAACACTAATGGGCCGCCTCGTTGCCCTCAACCGATTCCTATCCAACTATGCTTCAAAGTCGTTCCCGTTCGTGGACACTTTGAAGAACTGTTTAAAAAAGAGCAACTTCCGCTGGACTCCAGAGGCGGAATCAGCATTCCAAGCAATGAAACAATGCTAATGAATCTCCTGATGCTAACAGCACCTCTCCCCAAAGAACCGCTCACGCTCTACTTGTCTATTACCGAGTGGGCAATAGGCGCGGTCCTAATGGTTGATCGCAAGGGCGTGCAAACACCAATCTACTACATCAGCCGCACACTGTTAGATGTAGAAACAAGGTACACAATAATGGAAAAGTTGGTCCTCGCTCTAATCCATGCATCTCGAAGACTGCACAGGTATTTCCAAGGCCATCCGATAAACATTCTCACGGACTATCGGATAAACGACATACTCGCCAAACCCGAGCTATCGGGCCGCCTGGCGAAATGGGCCATCGAGCTGGGAGAACATACAATCATTTACAAGCCCCGGCCCGCAATTAAAGGCCAAGTCCTCGCGGACTTCGCCACAGAGATACCCGAGGATCAAGTCAAAGAATGTCGAGCAACAGAATCACCCGCGCCGGTACATGACCCGTCGCAAAAGTGGTCCCTCTACACAGACGGGGCCTCCAACGACGACGGCGCCGGTGTAGGGTTACGCCTCATCAGCCCAGATAAACACGAGTTCACATACGCCATCCTCCTCGACTTTAAAAGCATGAATAATGAGACGGAATACGAAGCGTTGCTGGCAGGCCTCCGCATTGTGGAAAAAATGGGGGCCAGGCACGTGGAGGCACACGTGGACTCGTTACTTGTCGCTCGACAGATTAATGGAACCTATGATGCAAAAGACAACACCATGGCCTTGTACCTAGAGCAAGCCAAACAACTCATGCGCCGATTTGACTCTTGCACGGTCGAACATATCCGGCGCAGCGAAAACTAACCGGCTGATGCACTAAGTAAAATGGCATCCACGGTCTTCGAACACATGGCCAAGGAAGTCCGAGTCGAGGTTCTGAATAAACCATTTGTTCCACCCAGACAAGTGAACGTCATCCAAACAGGCAACGTGTCCTGGATGACCCCAATCAAGGCTTTCCTATCCTCCGGCAACTTGCCTGATGACAAGTCAGAAGCCCGGAAGATCAAACACAAGGCTCTACACTATTAACTTGTAGACGATACCTTGTACCGCCGTTCTTACCTAGGGCCACTGCTGCGTTGTGTAGATTCCGCAGACGCCTCCTTCCTGATCAGAGATATACACGAGGGAACATGCGGGTTACACGCGGGCCCAAGGATGGTAGTAGCAAAGTTGATGAACGCAGGGTATTATTGGCCGGGCATGCACGTCGATGCGGTCAATGAATTGCGCAAATGTGACAGCTGCCAACGTCACGCCCCAAACACCCTGCGCCCCAAAAACAACCTGGTGCCTGTCACGGCGGCATGGCCATTCCAGAAATGGCCATCGATCTAGTAGGCCCATTCCCAACAGCACCAGGAAACGTAAAGTATCTAATTGTCGCCATCGACTACTTTACAAAATGGGTCGAAGCAAAACCACTGGCTAAGATCGACGACGCACATGTCAAGAAATTCATCTGGGAGTTCATTATCTGTAGATTTGGCCTGCCAATGCAACTGGTAAGCGACAACGACACGCAATTTGAGGACCAATCCCTACAAGAATGGTTGGCCCAAATGGGCGTTCACCAAATATTCACGTCAGTTGAACACCCGCAAGGCAACGGTTAGGTTGAAAGGGCCAATCGCACGATAGTAGAGGGCATCAAAGCACGCCTTGGAACCAGGAGAACAGGGTGGGTAGACGAACTGCCCCATGTATTATGGGCTTACCGCACCCTCACAAAGACCAGCAACGGCGAAACGCCGTTTAGCCTAACATATGGTTCTGAAGCGGTCATTCCCGCAGAAATTGCCTGCCCTTCCGCAAGAGTATTAATGGCCGAAACAAGAGACAACGATAAAGAACTCCGCTTGAACCTGGACTTACTAGAAGAACGCCGCGATCTTGCTGCCATCAAAGAGGCCAAATACAAGACACAACTGGAGCGCTATTACAACAAGCGCGTCAAAGAGTCCGCGTTCAAGATCGGGGACTACGCTTTCCGCAACAATAAGGCTTCCAACGCCGAAAAGGCTGGAAAATTAGCTCCTACTTGGGAGGGTCCATACAAAATACAAGAAGTATTAGGCAAAGGCGCTTACGCACTAGAAAGACTGGACGACACACCTATCCCACGATCTTGGAACGGCGCGCAACTGCGACGCTGCTATTTGTAAAATACTTGTAATACGGTTACACATGCCGTCCTACCTATCAATGAAAAATGGTTTCCTATATCTGTATTTCTACTTGTTTTTCCGCTCCAGGGTCTTCAAGACTTGGGCAAAACCTATGTCGGACCAACACTGCTGGCTGTTAAAGCAACGCAAGTCTTCAAGATGCGCCTTGAGCGCGTCGGACTTGCACAACTTGCACAGCGCACACTATGGTCTTCAAGACAGGTTTACTTGCCGGACCTAACTGACGCGCAGAACACGTGTACGTGGAAAACCCTTGTCTTCTAGACTTGTTAAACACAAGTCGGACAAGAGGAACACATACTACACAAAAGCGAAGTCAATGGTCTTCTAGGCAAGGCTCTCACGCGCCCAACTCGGACTCTATGGCACAAGTCGCGTTTCACTACAGTCTTCAAGGCAAAAGTATAAACACTCAGACATCGGACTGTCTAGCCAGGCGCGCGCCCTAACTTCTACTTACACACCGGGTGACGACTTGGTTAAATAAACACACAGAGGTTAGGGTGAGAAAGTCATACGATATAACAAACCACAAATCTTTCATTAATCTAAGGGAATTAAAAACCCTTTAACATTTACAAGAAATTACAAGACATCA
This sequence comes from Ambrosia trifida, assembly GCA_028751855.1. Lineage (NCBI taxonomy): Eukaryota > Viridiplantae > Streptophyta > Magnoliopsida > Asterales > Asteraceae > Ambrosia > Ambrosia trifida. The sequence continues at coordinate 212,675,301 of CM054122.1, read as the reverse complement.
AAACCAAAGGCGCCTATTCATCATTCAAGGCAGAGGTACCCTCGCTAGAAGCCTTCTGCCGCGCCTCTTCCTGACGCTTCCGCGCCAGCTCGTCAGATTTTTCTATAAAGTATTTAAGAGCAGCAGGAGGGTCCGCGTTGCGATTACAGTCAGCGATCACTTGAAGGATGGGGAAGTCAACCTTCTCAAACTTGACTAACTCCGCTTCATACTCATCCTTCAAGGGCTTCCCGTAATGCTCCGCATCTTCAAGGCGCCCATCATTCTGAGCCGCCAAGAAACCATCTTCATAACCCTCCGCGTACCCATAAGCTTGGGCGGTGGCAGCTATGGCAGCAACTTGGTCGCCCAACTTGGGCTACTGGCAGAACCGCTTGAAGATCTGGAAGAAAACAAATAGTTAGCAATGACAAACAAAAGACAAGACAAAAAAAAAGGAAACTAAGGATGCTTACCCCATTAATCCCATCAGTCATCAGCCAACGGATGGAATCCTGCATCCGATCCTGAGCAACGACCGCCTCCTCTAGGAGCTGCCTTGTGGCCTCACATTCCTTGACGGCGGCGGCGCGAGCTTGCTCAGAGGAGTCAAGATCTTGCTCCAGATCCTCCTTTGCATGCAGGATCTGGACCCTCTCTTGTTCCAAAAAGGAGACGCGCTCAGTAGCTTCAACAAGCTGGGCATCTTTAGACTCGAGCTCCAGGCGCTTCGCCACATACTTGGCAGTTATTTCAGAGAGGGCCTTGCATTTCTCCTCAAGCTTCCGGGTCTCAGCCCGCTTTGCCTCTTGAGCCTCAGCCAGGAGCTCCTTCAAGCGCATAGTTTTTTCATTGGTGCGCTTGCAGGCCTCTCACCACCCCCGCCTCTCCGCCGCCGCATCCCCTTCAAGTTTAGCTACCTTATCTTCAGCTTCATGGGCGCGGCGACGATACTTGGAGATTTCTGCCCTGAAAGCAGCCTCCCTTTCAGCGAGGCCCGCCTTCTCCGACTCCAAGCGCTCAATGTCTCGCTACACCGCCGCATCACGACGGCGCAACGAGTCCATCATGGACAGTTGAGTAGCCTGATTCACACATAAAGCGGAAATCAAGTCAGGACGACTCAACATATCCTGGTGAGTGCGCTCATAGGGAGACACCACCTCACTAACAAATTCCTCAGCAGCTAGAGAGTTGGAAAACAATGTGTCCTCCCTTTCAGCCTCGGCCCTCCGAAGGGCTTCATTGGCCGCCTCCTGTTTCTGCACTTCCTCCTTCTCCCTCCAAAGCCTCTCCTCTTCAATCCTAGCTGCCTCAGCGGACGGAGACGTAGGAGGAGGAGTAGGGACAATCTTAGGCGCAACTGCAACAAAGAAAACAAATATATTGAAGGCAGAACAAAGGAAAAGACTTGAAAAATAATGAAACAAAACTTACCAGGCGCTTTCTTCTTAATTAGCTTCTGGAACAGAGGCTGACGAGTAGGGGCAGCACCAATGCCCACAGAGAACACAGGCGCAACCCCCCCTTGCGCTCCACCACCAGGAGAAAGTAGACTTCTGTGTACCAGTATCTCCAAGCGCAGCCTTGGGGGCAGTAACTGTTTCAGAGGCTTGTGTAACACCTTCACCGCCAGTGGGCATAGGGGATGCCTCCTTTGAGGTAACAGCGCTGCTAGCAGTGGCGCCGGCTGAACGCTTCTTCTTCTTCTGCAACTTAGAAGAATCATCTTCATCCTCATCCTCAGAAGCGGGCCCATCTCGCCTTCGACGGCGCCCCTTGATAAATTCCCCTACTAAAGCGGAAGACTCGGAGTCAGAACCGGAAACAGGCCTCATTCCATATTTATGTCTCCGCGGAGCGTGCTTCCAACGACCACGCCTCGCAGATGCCTTCACAGGCTAAACAACCTCTACTGAAGAATCAGTAGAGTCATCGCCAAAAAGGCTAGCGAGCAAGGGATCACAAGACTCACCAGTGGTGCAATAAGGCTTGGGCGCACTGGTAAGGTCCGGATAGTAGAAGCGATCAGCAAACTCCTCCAGGCAAGATACCTGGCCCTCAGCCAGCGCCCTCCACTTGATGCCCTTCTCCGCGCGGGCGGCGTAAAACTGAAACTTGCTCACACCTACAGTTGCAAACAGTTAGTAAGATTTCATAAAAAAAAAAAAACTATGTAAAGGAAATCACTTACCCTCCTGAGCAATATAGGGCTCCTTGCCCGCCCGAATGCCAACGTGGCTCAAACCCAGCAAGAGGAAAATTCCCTCCGTCAAGCCCTTGATCTCCAACTTCGTTGCGTTGGAAGTAAGAGTGACAAACCAAGGCTGCGTCTTGTAATCCCTCAACACCTCCATATCTGCCACACGCTGCCCGTCAGCAATCACCTTCCAGGGCAGCCCCACAGGAATAACACCCCTCTTAACGAAGAAGAACCTCTCCTTCGCCCAATGCAGAGACTTAGGGGTGTTGGTAGCCATTGGCGGCACCTTCGGGCGGGGCTTAAAAGAAAACCACATCTCGTCCCGCGCGAGAAAGTAAAACACGTTGAACCGCTCCACAGTCGGTTCAACCTCCAGTGCGCGGCAAGAGGCCTCAAAATGGACTAGCCTTAACATCCCAAAGGCAATCAGTTGTGTGGGCCCAACACCTTAAGCCACCAGCGCATCTATCTGGAAGCGGGTGCAAGGTAGGCGGAACCCACACTTAGTAAAGTGGGCCTCATACAAGGCAATTTGCCCATTATTAGTAGATAGAACGGTATCAGCCGGAGACGGCAATACCGGTTCCCACTCCGGCAAGATCTCATATACCCTGCAAAACTCTTCAAAGGAAGCCTGACTCCAAACACAATAAGTGTTGGTCATCAGCTTCCTCTCCTTGATCTTCCCCTGTTCCACTGTCACCTCCTCCTCAATCTCCTCTACCACCAGCCCCTTACCCAAAGCATCACCAGAAGGTGACTGACTCACAGACAAGTCAGACATTTTGTAACAAGGAAAAATAAACAAAGAAAGATATCGGAAACTGAAAGTCGACCGGAAAACTTGAAGATTCACCGGAATCTTCAACGGAAATCTTAGGATTAAGAAGAACTTTAGAAGGATGGTAAAACAACAAGAATAACGACAAGAAGATGATCAAATGAGAAGTTTCAACAATAAATCTTCAAGATTGTGAATCTTTGAAGATTGAACGGAAACTCCAAATGATCACCAGAGAAGAGAGAAGAAGAAGAAAGGAATATGAAAGGAAATGTGAGAGAGTAACCGTTCATGGATATATTCCTAAGATAAATAACATATAGAGGAGTGAAACTAATCACCAAGGTATGGATGTCACTCCTAATTTGGTGATATCGTTTCGGTTGTGAAATACGAGTGTGTTCTTCGCCAAGCAAAATATTGAAAGCATGACGAGAAATAATCATAACGAAAATATCTTGAAAGAAAATAATAGGAAATAAGAGAAATATAAACGAGAGGACTCGTGAAAGTAAGCTTAGTTATAGACTAGGCTAAAAGGCATTCTAATAACCTTACTCCCTATAACCATGGCTCTGATACCAATCTGTAACACCCCAACCGATGGCGGAAACATCGAGGTGTCACGTAGTGACGATTGTTCAATAGCTCATGGACTAGAAATGTAAATTTTGATACATTGAATTTAATAATTTATTACATTGAAAGAATTACAACAACTACGACTAGCAATCTAAACTAAGATACAGTAATCTCAATCTAAGTCTAAGTTCCAAACGCTTGAAAATAATCTCATAAGAACCTGAAACATGTACGAAAATGAGTTGGTCAATACAAAATGTATTGGTGAGCATACCCTGTTTGAATAAATATAGTAGGAAAAGTGTTTAGCAATTCATGTGCGGTACCATTTGCAATTATGTAATAAGTAATATCCGTTCAAAATCAACCCTAAGAAATAAGTATCAAGAATCAAGAATCAAAACATTTTTGAGTAATATGAATCACAAAACAATGACCAAGGTCTCTCAACAGAGTCACAAGGGGTGTATACCATAGTACTATTCATTGAAATGCTAGGCCCTCAAAGGTTAATGATTTTGACAAGTCATAGACACACAAATTAACATAAAGCAAACACATATGAGAATTGCATTTAGTAAAAGAAATAGAAACTTGATTGTAAGTACATGAGTCACCCCAAAACGTAAAACAGTAAAAAGGGGAAAGATATACTCACTGTTTGCGAAAGCGATCAAAATCCAACTTAAGCGGTCGTGATAAACTTTTAGTTTACCCAAAAATAAATTTTGAAAATGACGAAACTTATAGGGACTATAATGGAAATATTTGAAGGACTATTATTGTAAATTAGATGAAAGACGAGGGTGACGGATGTTACAGTCTCCCCTACTTTAGAAAATTTCGTCTCGAAATTTCATTCATGTGGAGGCTACTATGAAACTTAAAGGCGTTGTAAAAGTCAGCTAGATTTTTAAAAGGAAATTTCATCATTTATGTTTCGACAAAATTTAAAATAGTTGTCTAATACCCAAAGTAAAAGTTCCAAAATCTTTGACAGTTAACCCAAAGTTAGAAAGTTGAGAATTTTAAATGAGAAAAGTTTTAGGAACGGGTGAGGGGCAGAGGTAATAATGAAGCAGTCTCCCCTACTTTAGAAAGGTTTCTGACTGAACTTTATTAAGGACATGCAATAGGATTTCGACTAACAAAGAATGTAAGAGTATACAAAGTTTAAGGTTTTTTTTTGTAGAGGTGGTCAAGAGAAAGACTATAGGAAGACGAATTGAAGCTTATGTAAAATGTTCCTATCGAAAATGCTAGCTATTAGTCAATGATCTAACGAAGGGGTAGTAATGGGTAGGTTCTTGTCAGATTCCTAGTCCGCTCCCGCAGTATCGTTTATGCTTATATATAGGGTGTACCGCAGCTAACCCACCACACTTCCGATACTTTGGATTCGTACTGATTGTCTACCAACAGCCTAATTAGAATTACACACCACCCTCATGTACCTGTAAACCCATGATTGCGTTCCGGACCGTAATCATCGATTTACCTTACACTTGGGTGTTATGCTTTTCCATAACCCTATCCTAAGTAATACCAGAAACAAATGTGTCCAATCAGGATATGCTAAGTAATTGATACTGCAATGAAATAATGACATGGTTAGAGGTCCTTCCCTTTCGGGTTTACCCTTTAACCGTAATGAGAGTAACATGTAAGTAATAGACATGGTTAGAGGTTCTTCCCTTTCGGGTTCACCTTTAATCGGTAAATTTCTGTTCACATCGGTGGGCTCTAAACACTCATATTGATAGACTCTGAGGTTTACACCGTTCCCCTCGGATTGAAGAAATACTTTAATCCTAGTCGTACGTGGGCACTGGCTTAGATCTCATACGAGTTATCAACTAGTATGTTCGTTGGCCATGATGATGAACAAAATAATGTAAAGTATAACAGGGTTTTGCTCAAAGTATGAAAAAAAATATGCATACCAAATATGCGTTCATGTAAGTATGCAAGTATAGCATCAAATTTCGATTGGAAGAATAGTATAACGTAAATCGAGTAAATCACAAAATTTGCACAAAATGAAAGTAAACAAGTTAAAATTAATGCTCGAAACCAGTGTTGTAAGAATAACTACTAATAACTAGTGCGAGAATAGTTGCGAATAACACGTGAAAATAACCACCAATAAAAGAATAATACGAGAATAATAAGATAATGTGCGAACGTGGCTATAAATAGAATGGTGTAAGAATAAAATAATGAAATTTACTGTAAATGAAAGTGCACGGTACAGGTGTATAGTCTACTGACATGCGAGTTAAAATCTAGTAATTTTACATATATGCGTTTTACTATAAAAGACATTTAGCAACATTCGGATAAGAGGATATTTCCATTGTTTAAACCAAAAGTTTTGCGACTGAAAGTGTACAGTGTAAAAGGTAAATTTTCGTTTATCAAAAACGTAGTTTGCTCACACTTTTTTTTGATATAGTTGAAAGGATAGTAGTAATGCATGAGGATAACTTTTTAGAAATCTAAGTGTGTTTTAGATTCAAAACAGGTTCATTTGAAAAATCTTCATTTACGAGAAGTCGAGTTTGAAAAATGTTATAAGGCTTATTATTAGTTGCAAATTTCTCCCGAAAACATATATTGGATACGTCATATAAAAACAAAAGGTTTACATTTGACCTTTAAAATATGCAATACAAGTTTGTAAAATGCAAAATGAAACCATTTCATGAAGTATGTGTAAATCTAATGTGTTTTAAAAGACCAAGATTTAAAATGACGTGAATGATAAAAATCAATGTATGTAATACGAATAGATTTACCAATATTTAAGAAAATTCATAATTTATCATTTGAGTCTTCAAATGATAAACAAAACATAAATATCAATATCATAAAACAGTGAGATTGTTTCCATAGAAAACTTTGACTAACTAAAGTAATCGAAATGTTATTAGTGACTTGTGGGGGCGTACTTTAGCCTATAAGTGAATGCTCATCCTGAGAGTTCCCAGGCCGACATACGGGTCCCTCATCTGATTGGGATTTATGCGAAATGTCAGGCCTAGACAGAAAACTCAAGATACAGGCGCTCACCCTTCCAGATTGCACGTGCCCCATCACTAGCAAATTCAAAAACTTTAGCGGGATTAAAAACGAGATGTAGAAATAGATCCTTGAGATATGGATTTCACTCCTAACTCAAAGATGTATTTCAAAATTGAAAACTATTGTGGAATGAAACCAATCACTAAGTTAAGGATATCACTCCCAGCTTAGTGGTTAAGTTTCTTTTTGAAGGTAATACTCTTTGAGGTGTGGATGTCACTCCTATCTCAAAGATATATTCCTAAGATAAATAACATATAGAGGAGTGAAATTAATCACCAAGGTATGGATGTCACTCCTAACTTGGTGATATCGTTTCGGTTGTGAAATACGAGTGTGTTCTTCGCCAAGCAAAATATCGAAAGCATGACGAGAAATAATCATAACGAAAATATCTTGAAAGAAAATAATAGGAAATAAGAGAAATATAAACGAGAGGACTCGTGAAAGTAAGCTTAGTTATAGACTAGGCTAAAAGGCATTCTAATAACCTAACTCCCTATAACCATGGCTCTGATACCAATCTGTAACACCCCAACCGATGGCGGAAACATCGAGGTGTCACGTAGTGACGATTGTTCAATAGCTCATGGACTAGAAATGTAAATTTTGATACATTGAATTTAATAATTTATTACATTGAAAGAATTACAACAACTACGACTAGCAATCTAAACTAAGATACAGTAATCTCAATCTAAGTCTAAGTTCCAAACGCTTGAAAATAATCTCATAAGAACCTGAAACATGTACGAAAATGAGTTGGTCAATACAAAATGTATTGGTGAGCATACCCTGTTTGAATAAATATAGTAGGAAAAGTGTTTAGCAATTCATGTGCGGTACCATTTGCAATTATGTAATAAGTAATATCCGTTCAAAATCAACCCTAAGAAATAAGTATCAAGAATCAAGAATCAAAACATTTTTGAGTAATATGAATCACAAAACAATGACCAAGGTCTCTCAACAGAGTCACAAGGGGTATATACCATAGTACTATTCATTGAAATGCTAGGCCCTCAAAGGTTAATGATTTTGACAAGTCATAGACACACAAATTAACATAAAGCAAACACATATGAGAATTGCATTTAGTAAAAGAAATAGAAACTTGATTGTAAGTACATGAGTCACCCCAAAACGTAAAACAGTAAAAAGGGGAAAGATATACTCACTGTTTGCGAAAGCGATCAAAATCCAACTTAAGCGGTCGTGATAAACTTTTAGTTTACCCAAAAATAAATTTTGAAAACGACGAAACTTATAGGGACTATAATGGAAATATTTGAAGGACTATTATTGTAAATTAGATGAAAGACGAGGGTGACGGATGTTACAGCCTCCCCTACTTTAGAAAATTTCGTCTCGAAATTTCATTCATGTGGAGGCTACTATGAAACTTAAAGGCGTTGTAAAAGTCAGCTAGATTTTTAAAAGGAAATTTCATCATTTATGTTTCGACAAAATTTAAAATAGTTGTCTAATACCCAAAGTAAAAGTTCCAAAATCTTTGACAGTTAACCCAAAGTTAGAAAGTTGAGAATTTTAAATGAGAAAAGTTTTAGGAACGGGTGAGGGGCAGAGGTAATAATGAAGCAGTCTCCCCTACTTTAGAAAGGTTTCTGACTGAACTTTATTAAGGACATGCAATAGGATTTCGACTAACAAAGAATGTAAGAGTATACAAAGTTTAAGGTTTTTTTTGTAGAGGTGGTCAAGAGAAAGACTATAGGAAGACGAATTGAAGCTTATGTAAAATGTTCCTATCGAAAATGCTAGCTATTAGTCAATGATCTAACGAAGGGGTAGTAATGGGTAGGTTCTTGTCAGATTCCTAGTCCGCTCCCGCAGTATCGTTTATGCTTATATATAGGGTGTACCGCAGCTAACCCACCACACTTCCGATACTTTGGATTCGTACTGATTGTCTACCAACAGCCTAATTAGAATTACACACCACCCTTCCGATAGAAATTGGATGTTTTCTTATGTAAATAAATGAAAATAATTTTCTCATAATTTTTATAAATTTATTTATATTTAAAACTGATTTAATGAGATTAAATCATGTTTAAATGATTAAAAATAGGAAAATTAATAAAAATAAATGTTTTCTGGACCAAATATTTTTATTTCAGTTCATAATGATTAGAAATAATTATCTAAAAAGTTTGAGATTAAAATCATAAAAAATGAATTTTTAATCAATAAAATATGATTAAAACAAATAAATTCAATAAAATATAAAAATAAGACATTTTCTAGAAAATAAAAGTGTGATAATTTTCTTTATGGTGTCAAGATGCTACACCTAAATTTTCATAATCTTAGGAGCAAAAATGGATTTACTATGAATATTCTAAATTTATATGAATTATAAATGTTTATTATATGGTTAAAATAAAATAAAAATAAACAATTTAATAAAACAGAAAAAGAAGTGGGTCGCCTGGGTTTGAACCCGGGTCCCCTCCCTTTTTTCACGAGCAGACAACCACTAGGGCATCCTCATGATTTTGGTTCTGTTTAGAATAACAATATATATAAATATAAACCACCTATTCATCTTCTTCCCCAAATACTTTCAAAACCCTAACCCTAACCCAAGATTAGTCAACCCACGATTTGACAAGGTGAGGCCATGAAATCATAGGGCTTTTAAAGAGTGATGTTTAAAACACTAAATGGCACAAAATAATTGAACTTACAAAGCTTAAAGGTGCCCGTAAATGGGTCTGCAAGAACCGCTATTGTATACGTTGATTGCAAGCTTCATAACTCATTTTTGGTAAGATATAGCGTGGTTTTGTGAAGTTTATACGTGCAGAGGTCGAATGGCATAAATGATTTATATAGCTACCGATAAAAAAACGAACTTTAAGTCGTTTAAAGGATTCCGGTCGTTACACTCATAAACCCGATTTAAAACTCATTAAACTCGCGCTTTATGGTCCAATAAATCACAGAAACTTAATCATTTAAGTGAAGAAACGCATGAGGACTAATTTAAACGGCTAAAAAGGCATTAATTGATGTGATTTGGACACGCCGGAGAGTTTTCTGGTCGCCGGAATCAGTGGCCGGAAAAACGAGGGGGCAGGAGGTACATTAGCTTGATTTAAAAGTTTGGGTTTTGGCAAATTTGGTCCCTCCATGTTAACTTAGTTAGTTTTCCTTATGATTTGTTAACTTTTTCCTATATAAAACTTAACCAAGTTAAACTAATTTAACCAAAAAGTTTCATAAAACTTTATAAAACTTGGAATTTTTATAATATCCATTCCGGATGACGGTTCAACTTACACATTTGATAATAACGTTTACCCGATCCATAATAAATATTAGTGATAAACTTTTAGTTTACCCAAAAATAAATTTTGAAAACGACGAAACTTATAGGGACTATAATGGAAATATTTGAAGAACTATTATTGTAAATTAGATGAAAGACGAGGGTGACAGATGTTACACAAGTGGAGCGCGTGAGGGCACACGCACCTGACACCAGACGAAAGGTTGGTAACTGCAGCCTGATGACGTGACACACACCAGTCAGCACAACAGCCAACAGCCTGGCACGTCAGCAACCCTTAAACTTCCTTCTGAAGAAACTGATCATTCGAATTCTAGGCGCATTAACTCCAATTTATGAGAGACAAATTGATTGCCAATGATTCCAAATTTACTACAACTCCAGACCCGCATTAACCACTCAAGAGCATTAAATTCAACGGCGCAAATTTGACGTAAAACCAAAAAAGACGTTCCCCGCCCAACTCCTTCACAGGTCATAGCGGAACACGTCTTCCCAGCGCAAATTTGACGTAAAACCAAAAAAGACGTTCCCCGCCCAACTCCTTCACAGGTCATGGAGGAACACGTCCTCCCAGCGAAAATTTGAGGTAAAAGCAAAAAAGACGTTCCCCGCCTAACTTCTACACAAGTCACGGCGGAACACGTCCACGCCAACAAATTTCCAGAGCAACCAGAAGCAGATGAGCTTTCATCCGCGACTCAACATTTTTAGTCTAGCACTCCACCTGCTCTCCATAAAGAGCAGGAGAAGCCCTAGACTAGGGGGACTTGAAGGGATAGGGAGCCTAATCCAGAGGGAGGCGGCGTCCCTATCCCCATAAACCGGAATCCTGGCGCCATGTTACATCCGCAGCGCTGGCGAGGCAGAAAGCAAGCCAGCGCGCAAGGCCGCCAAATGATAAGTAACACATAGCAGTTGATAAGCGTGTGTGCCCACGCGCGGAATCTTCCCTTACTACTTTCGGTACGAGGTATGGGAGATCACAAAAGGAAGATTCAGCAGGGTCCCTGACAGAGTACGCGCCAATGGGAAGGTGACAAGTGGCAGGGCTGGTACAACCACTACTGACAGGAACGGCGACATGACTGTGCCCACGCTTCCACCATGCCGTCGTCAACAGTAACCAGCAGGCATCCCCTGCTACTGTTGAACGTCAAGGCAGGTGGCAGAGCCATGGTCAACGACTGTAGCAAGGATAAGGCCCCTGTTCGCCAATCAGAGGCTGCCACGTGTCCGCCTCGAGCAACGATCATGCTGCAGCCTGACGTCATACACAGTGATATGCCTTTTCCCGCCATTTTACTGAAGAGTCTAGACTTGGGCCTTGGCTAGGCCCAAGTGGGGATAACTTCTCGTGGGCCTCTCTATTAGGCCCACGAGTTCGCCTATAAATAAGGATGGTCATCTCCTTGAAGGAGGATCTGAAACTATTCATTGTAACTTAATACTAGTCTCTTGTAATACTTGATCATCAATAATATTCCGACTAGTTACAGTGGACGTAGGTCAACTTCGACCGAACCACTTACATCTTGTGTCGTTACTCACTAAGCTCATGCACACACACTCACTTATTATTCTCACACGGGTTAACCTAGAGGTTTGGGTAAAGGATTATTCCTGACGTTACATAAGTATAAACCACACGGGGATTAGTGATAATCACCGTGATACTTATTGTTTCTTCATAATGTTATATTATGTATACATTAATTGAAGAATATTTGCCACAATATTAACGTGCACCGTGGTCTTTTAATATATATATTGGCCACTAACTTTTAGGTTAACTTTCTTTCTGCCACTAACTTTTAGGTTAACTTTATTTTCTTCTAATTTGACCATCAAACTTAGACCAACAAACTTTTAGCTTTTAGGATTTAAAACTTTGGCCACTAACTTTTAGATTAACTTTATTTTCTTCCAATTTGACCACAAAACTTTTAGCTTTTGGGATTTCAAACTTTGACCACGAAACTTTTAGCTTTTAGGATTTCAAACTTTGACCACTCAACTTTTTTAAACTTGCATTGCACTTTGGCCAAAAATTTAGCTTTTAGAATTTCAAACTTTGACCACCAAACTTTTAGCTTTTAACCGCGAGTATTTTTTTGAAGCCCACGCGAAAATAACAGTCACTTAATATTATCTTTTATGTCCACGAAACCCTTTCTACGCAACAGGAGCTCCCACTGCGTTTCGCACAACAGCCGCACCCGCAGCGAAGCGCGGGCAACTAATACCTAGTTATTATTATTATTATTCCAAATACAAGTTACCCACTTCAAAATTTGTAATCTTTTTCATTCGAGTGATGTTGTATTTTTGTTGTGTAGTTTTCTATTGAGTAACGAACATATATTTTTATTATGACTAGTAGGAAGACCCGCGCGTTGCAGCGGGGTGTAACAAATGCTTGTAATGAATTCTATAAGAACGGTGACTCTATAAATGGCATTATGTTGTGCATACTTGATCTTCTTTGGATCAATATAGTTACCGACGACGACAATTTACAAAGTAGATTGGGACACCACCTTAAGGGTACACCCAAATCGGTCAGTATTCCTCCGTTTTCACTCCACATTTGGTACATATTTGAGTAACCTATCATATCAACACGAAGAATAGTTATACAAGATCAAAACATTTGCATACATTCACTTCACATATAAGTTTTTCTATCCAAAGCATTTTCCCGTTTACTTGCCGCTTTCGGTAATTGGTTCTTTTTTGGCAAGAATTTATATACAGATATTCCAATGAAAAAAAAACATAAAAAGATTCTCATGATTTGAAGACAAACCTGTTCTTCAGTACTGCAAATTGCACAAATAACCTTAAAACCACCAAAATTTGAAGACAAACCTGCTGTCCAGTACTGCAGATTGCACAAATAACCTGAAAACCACCAAAAATTTGCATGTTTTAGGAGTGTGAATTTTTGACATGACTCGAAAACACGACACGAACCTAACACAATTTGCGGGTTTGGGTTTAGTCTAAAGGGGTTCGGGGCAGTTACACGTAGAACCAACCAACCCAAGGTTTAGTCGAAAGCACCATGACCAAGAACAAGATCCCGACACCGAGTTGAGTCACCAGCTACATTTCCCAATGCCCAAACGGCCTAAATCAAGAAAACATGGTTATATGTAAGATTCCATTACATTTGATCCTTATTAGTAATATTATTCACATGTTACCTGCTCACGGGCATCATCACTTTGAGAAGCAAGAAGCTTAACAAAAATGGGAACTGCCCAATGATCGATTACTACCTTTGTATTATCGGAAGTACCAGAATCAATGTTTGTGAGTGCCCAAGCGGCTTCAAACTGTCAATATTTTAAGAGTTCATTAGAGAATTTTAAAAGCAAGTAAGCAAACAAACAGAACTTACAGAACATCAAACAACAATAAAGCAAATAGTCTAATATAATGCAGACCTGAAGCTGTGGGTAATCCTCTCTCATCAAGAACTCAACAAAGCGAGATACCACACTAGATTGTATAACTTCCTCAATTGGTGGGCTCCGTTATATGAAATAAAATTTAGTCAGTTCTAAAATAATTGTCAATTAGGGTGCTTTATTTATCAAAATATTGTTTTGGAACCATTCATTTTTAGCTTCGAATTGTGAGTTCAGGTACCGTGGTATCCATCATCATCTACTCGTCTTCCATAATCTTTGTGGCATTTGTGTCAGGACCCACATTAAGCTCGTAGGCCGAATCATGAACTCCAAAAGCAGCTCTCCCTGAGGGGTCAAGATGGTTAGACCATGCAGCATCCCATTCAATTGCTTTAGTAATGCTACAAGCCACACTTGCACCACCTTCTAGGGTTAAGATTGCTGCATTCTGAAATGAAATTGAAAAATGGTCAGAAAAATATCCGAGTCGAGGTACTTAGAACAAACAACGACGAAGCGACGAATGCAGAGAGATAAGACCCGAGGAAAAAACCGTTCAAAGATCATCCGGTAGCAATATGCTTCTTTTGTCTATGGCGTGTTGTGAGGGTAGATATGTGGCGCGTTAAGCATCATCTTGTCGGTCACCTAATTAACAGTTTATTCTATTAAGCACCAGAGAGTTGTTTGTAGTAGAAACATAAACTTCTTACATGTACTTCAGCATGGCTTTTTAGTCCATCGATCCAGCTGTACCCGACCCAGTCACTAAAACGCTCTTTATGCCTAAACAAAATATGTTGCACAACAACAAATTCATTGTGCATAACATGATGAAATTTACAAAAATAACGCATCAATAATAAAAAGCCAATTCCTTTGGCAAATACGGATGCTCTTCATCGTCAGAAGCCTTTCGAAGAATCCACTTTTCTATGCGGGTTTTCTCCATATCAATCTGTATTTTTTTTTACTTAGTTTCAGGTCAATACTCATGTTATAGTCAATATCTTACCATTTTCATTTTGGGGTCGATACTCATTACCACATTTATGAACTCTTTATCTAGAAACGGGACTCGTGCTTCCACGCCCCAAGCAGATGTCGACTTATTAGCTCTCAAGCAATCATACAGATGAACTGATTTGATCTGAGGCACTAAAAAAAGAAACACGTTCTGAAAGCTAAACAATTTAATTTGTTTTTGCCACTAAATGATATTATAAATCAAATACCTAGCGACAAGTTTCCCGGTGGAACTCTTCATTGTTGGGTGCCTTATGGAAGTAAAAATACCCGCCAAATATGTCATCTGCACCCTCACCCAAGATCACCATTTTTACTCCAAGGGACTTATCTTGTGCGCCATTAGAAACATTGGAGTGTTAGCCCTAACCGTTGTCACCTCGTATTTTCAATATGATAAATTACATCTTCAATTGCATCAATACCATCCTGGCATATTATTTGATAAATTACATAACCTGGAAAAAAGCATGCTAAGAATAAGAATATATTACATGGAAAAAAGCACGGATTGTAGTCGCCGTTTCGATTGCACTTGCTGTTAGCATTCATGATTTAATACGATTTAAAATACAGTGAAAGGTTATTGAATAAAGCAATGCCCTCAACTAAACAAAAAAGGACAACCAAATACCTGACAGGATCCGTCTTTGTTGGTGGCAACAGACAGGTCTCCGGCGGTGGCGTTTCGTGTGTGTAATCACCATTAGATGCCAATGAAGAAGCGTTCGTCTCAATTATCAATGCCAATCCTTGAGTGAATGTGAAGAAGAAGAAGAAGAGACCAAGGTTTGAAACTGAGATGAGGAGGAATTGAATGTGATGAATGAGTATTGTAATTCAGTATGATATTAGAATTGAATTCGGAGAAACTGAAAAAAATGAAGGGTTTTTGCATTCATGAGCAGGTTAAATCAAAGAAGGCAAACAATTGATTGTAGGGGTAGGGATGGGAAATGAAGGATATAATTGTAATTTTGTTTTAATATTGTAAAAGGGGAGGTGGGTAAAATGTCTATATTACCCTCCTAAGTGTCTTAATGTTCCACAAAGTTCTAATTATACCCTCAATATGTAAGCATAAATCACTTGTGCATGTTGCTTCTTAAGTTGTACGGAATTGAAAATTACTATCCTAGCCGTCACTCCTCTTTAATAAGATAATATAGATATGTTTGGTTATGAAAAATAATATTGAAAAAAATGGGGTACCACCGGAGGAAAAATAGGTCCACTATTGCCATAACCAGAGACACAGCTCTAGAAAAAATAGTGAAAGGTAGTACAAGCCAAAAATACTTCAAAAGTAGCTAACTCATAAAATGAAGAGGAAAAAAATGTGCACTAAAAATAAACTTCGTCAAGTAAGTTGGTGGGCAACCAATTCATAAAAATGTACCCCTCCACCCCTATAGATCCGCCTTTGCCCATAAGTAACAATGAAGCTATGTGGAACCCATAACCAACAAAAGTAAGTGAAATGTGCAGCGAGAACAAAGGTCGACAATTGAGAGAGGGAAACATCGACAAAAACTAAAGCCACAAAAAAAACCTCACCAATAGTCTGACCGGAAGGTAGCGCAAAAGGTTTGACGAGAATGGAATGGAGTCCCAGTAAATGAAAATGAACCAGATGATTGTTTTCTTACAAAAACAGTTAAAAGAAATCCATTCATGAAACCAAAGACAGATATATCCACTAAACTTATAAGATAAGTAAGTCTCTCATACCATACAAGTGCACCTTTGGCCCGCCCCGACCAATACCCCATTCGGGCCTTTTTTTTGTTCCAAAAAATTCCTGTGTGGTTGGAGTACACGTGCTTAACCATATAATATGTTTGTCGTTGGCAAAGTGAGAAGCTAGCAGGTGTCCAAGAAACGGCCCAATCATACAAATGAACTATTCATATCTGTTGTGTTTTCTACATAAGATACCAACTATTTGATACTTCACGACTATGATAAATTACTCTTGAAGGGCATTTCAAATGTGTATTACTAATAACGATAACATAAGTATGGTTTTTTTTTTTTTTTTTTTTTTTTTTTTTTTTTCATGATAATAAGAAACATTACTTGTTTAAAGAGCCAAAATTTATGGAATTAAAATGCCATTAACATCATACGTACATGACCATTTGTCCTATGAAACAGAATCACTTTTCCGTTGTCCTAGCAACATACTATAAGACTATAAGGAGTGTGGGGGGGGATGAAGCGCCATGTGACACTTGTGGGACCCTTGAGGGGGGGAAAATAATTGTGGGGAGTGGAATGGGGGGAAGAGGGGGGGGGGGGGGGGAAGGAAATAATATTATATTGTGTTAAAGTTTTAAAAAAAAAAACTGACCAATAAAAAGCTGCCATGTGGCACCACCTCTCCCCCCACGCCGGTGAAATGCCTCCTCCCCCCCCCCCCCCCCCCCCCACTCCCGCCCCCTTCCACGCTGACATGCGGCGGTGTTCCCCCCCTTCCCGCCCCTCTCCCACCCCCACTCCGGTAAGTGTAATGCAAACTAATTTATTATAGAATAATATATATACAAGATTTAATTTATGATTTGTAAAACAAGACCGAACTTCTTTTCTATTTAATATATATGAATACTAGCTTTTATCCCGGGAGTGTCTCGGGGTTGAAAAATATAACCATTCTAATAATACTAATACTAATACTAATAGTAATAATTATTACTCTTGTAATTAAATAAATAAAAAAATAACCTTGCTATAAGGTGACACCATGTGTTGCAGTGTTGCACGATTTTTTCTCCTAGCTTCTCTTGATGAAGTATACCTATCCATCTTAAGAAAAGTAAAATTCCAATGATAGCATGGCGATTGGGCTGAATTTCAACATCGAAGATAAGAACCTGGTTTAAAAGAAAAAACATGATTAATGAATAACCTGAACACTTTGTGTTTTTTTTCCTGTATGAACAAAACCCCACAAAAAATAGTCGTTTTTTTCTTCGTTTTTTATATAGCACTATGGTACTCGTTGGAAAGATAATAAAACGCTCGTTAATTTGGTGTAATTCTTTTATTTAATAAATCTCGAATATAAAAGATATTAACGTTTAAAAATTATTGGAGGAAACATAAGAAAGAAAAATTTTAATTTGTTTTTAAATTCTTTTTTCCTAAAATAACTCAATTTAATTTTAGTAATTGAGAATGTAGAGATAGAGAGATAAATTTAGGGTTTTATGTTTATCTTGTTTTTAATTAAAAAAAAGGAAATAATTCAAAAACACTAAAATCTTTCAATTATAATGTCACGTGGCAGTTTCATGAAGAGGTTGAAGGCACCATTACACGCCACGTTAGCAATGTTCAATTCTTTTATATATATTAATAGATTAATAGATAATAGATTAATAGATATGATCTGTAAAAAAGATGGAAGTATGGAACTTCTTTTAATCTTTTCTAAACAGAAGTCTAGAATTTCCGTTTTACAGGCTTTAGGCTCTTTTGGATTTTTGGGCTTTGTTAGCCTGGCCTTGTATGGGTCATCTCGGATAATCGGATATGACAAACGAACATTTATCTTATAGTGAATTTAGGTAAAACTAAATTTATTTGTTCAAACTATATCCATCATATGGTAGATAATGATCTATACATTATCGTTACACGATTTACCTAAAGGTTAATAAGCGATTTCCAAACTCAATCCCAAACAACCTCTTAACATAACTTTATAAAATTCAAACAAACACAATAAAAGTGAGAAATTTAATTATTTATCTCAAAATATTCTGGATTTTAGATGAAACATGGTACTTAAAATCGGATATGAATAATGATAGATGTTGAACTAATATTTGACTGGCAGTGCTGTCGCATGGGCTTTCACCGCTTAAATATTTTGTAAACTATTTCAAATCTTGGCTTTAGAGTACACATGTGTCAAGTCTAAAGAACCTACTTGTGTTCCGTAATTCTAAACCTACATCCTTCTATTGCATTGCTCCTTTCAATGGAGGGAGTGTGGACCCCATTGACCAAGCAACGAAACCCTCCAAATGGAGGGGGTGGGCGTCAAGTACTAATGGCCAGTACACTCACTCTAAAACAGGAGGTGACTCTGCATATAACATAAAGTAGTATTTTATAGTTTACAGCTTTACAACACAAAAAACTCTTATAACTTATTCTATACTCACATTGTATCATTCCATCCTCTAATCAAGCGCGCATTATGGTCCCCCCCCCCCCCCCCCCGTCCGATCCACCCTGAAATTTTCTTCGCTAAAACCTTTAGTCTAAATTCTAACTCTCTACTCCCAATAACTTACAACCATTCATCTAATATAAACCTAAAGCCCACTACACCTGAACCAAAAGACCAATGTAGCAACAACAAGCCAATTTTCTTCCTAAAAAATAACCAGCCCACTCATGTGACTTAGCCGACTATTTGAACACAAAACACCATCGTCCATCGTTGTTTGCTTATTGTTGTGTTTTACTCAATCCCAATATAGGGTAGCGATTTAAAGCGAACCAACTTGCTGCACTACTGGAATTGGATTTGACATGGTATTTTGTGCCTATTGCCCTAATGGATTTGGGATTTCAACCTAAATCACTTGTCGAAAGGTGAGTGTTTGATTACTTTGATCTAATTATTGAATTGCATTAGTTTAGGTCTTAATTTTAGGAATTTAGGATAATTGAAAAACAATAGATTATTGTGTACTAATTTTAGGATTGTTGAAGAAAGAAGCTTTGTAAGCAGACCACGTCATCAAAAGTTTGACTTTTTGTCACATAAGCAGTCCACATCAACAAAACTTTGACTTTTCCACCACATAAGCAATCCATGTCAACAATGATTTTTGAAGTTGGGACCGCAGAGAGAAAATAAGTTAAAAGGTAGAAATGATTTTTTAAGTTGGGACTGGTGACGACCAATAGTTGATAGTTGAAATTATTTAAATCCAATACTTTTTAAAATTGGCTTTTTATGTGAAAACGACAATTCACATGAGTGAATTTAGAGTTTTTATTGTTTGACCTGAACCTGATCACCGACCCAAAACTTAGCAATAGAAAAACAATTTATGGGTTTGGTGCCCCTCCTCTCAACATAAAAGTTCAAATTTCGTCATTGCGTATGATGTCTCGATAATTACTTTCTGTTTTTTTGGAAGTTATGGTTCAGCGGTGAAGACATCCCCTAATAATCGATAGGTCCCAAGTTCGAATCCCTACTCACGCACCGGTGTCCTCCTTGCCTAAGCTCAAACCATCACGGATGGGAACCTCGTGACCTCCCCAAGGATGGGAACCCCTGAGGGAAAGCACACCCTACCTCAAACTAGCTGAGCTGGAGATCATTGGCATAATTACTTATCTCTAATCTTCAAGATGTGAATGAATAAATTGTAACTTATAAATGTATTGTCATATAAAAGAATATAACTTCAATCCTTTAATTCTGCAACTATCCTGATATTACTTTGATTAACATTCAACCGTTGCCTTCATGTGCATTTAGCATAATGAAACTTGGATTATTATATATTGAGATACCAATCTAATCAATATGGTTTGGTTCCTCCATCATCATGTTGAACCTTTTCCATCACCGTCATCATATCAATGCACCAAATCTAAACCACCACCACTACATTCTATCGTCCAACACCACCATTTATCACCCAACACCCCATATGCCATTCACCAAATCGGCAAATCTTTCCAAAATTCTAAATAAAAAACAACACTTATCTAAATCAATAAATATGAAAACAAATCACAACCAAAGATCCAAATCATCACATATTACATCATTTCAAGCACATGTTGATATAACAAACACAAAATGAAAGGTAAATTATCAAAATGCCCATCAAGCAAGTGTTGCATTTAATGGCTTAATAATGTAAACAATAGTAATAACATTCCACATTATAACTTTGTCCCTTCCTCTAGCCCATGCCCAAATTAGTGCAAGATGATTATAATGATGATGATGCATTGTTTATCACATTATCAGCAGTTCTAAATCAGGATAACCAGCTCGTGCTTTATGCCTATCGAATAGATTTTGAAGTGCCTCCACGACCACAAACTCACCGTGTACTTCTGAAACCTAGATTAGACCATACGTAGTGGAAGCCCAAAGGGTGTTAATGGGGGAAATTCACGCCCATTTCACGGCAAAACACCCCCCGGGGGGTTAAAGGGGCGCTAATGATGCCCACGCGAAATATTTCGCACTCGTCCCTCTTTTCTTTTGTCCAATCATTTCATGCCACCTACTCTTCCTCCTGCAACTTCCTTTTCCTTTTTACTATTGTTGTTTTTTTTTATTCAAATTTAATACGGAGTATCTTTATACACACACTCACACCCTACCACACCACTACACCCATTGTAAATTTTAAGCCCCTAGCGGGACCCACATAATACTTGTCAAAAAAATACCCAAGTGAGAGGCTCCAAATTTTACTCTCACTACACATGGTCATAGAAGAGCAAATTACAAAAGTACCCTTAACTTGAGGCTATTGTTTAACTTTGAACTAGATGAATTTCATTGTGCATTTGTACTCAACTCACTACTCTACCTCTCAATATCGTAATCAGGGGCGGAATTTTATTGTAACTATAATTAGCTTGAATTTGCCCATGTCCAAAGCCAACAATTAACAAATGATTAACTAGATTTATTTAATCGTTTTTCGAAAACTGGATTATGCCTATAAGATAAACCGATGGTTATGAAAAACTAAAACCCGAAACATAGGTTATAGGTTTGGTTTTTAGTACGTCCATAATTGAACCATACTCACCCCTTAATTTATATAACATTATTGTTTTCCAAAATGTACACTTAAATACCTGGCCACAGGCGACAACCGGGAACCACGGGTGAATTGGCCTCCATTGCAAAGCGTATAAATCCTCTTCTCGCCTTTACAAACGCAACCTATAGACACGGTTGAGGCAACCCATCTCACATTAGTGAAAATGAAGTGTTCGAATACCTTACAAACGTTAACTTCTGAAAAACTAAGACTATGTGTTGTGAAGCTTTAAGGAGGAAAAGTGCTACCACGTGTCGCCACATAGTCATACTTTTTTTCCACCCCCAGTTAGAGGTGAGCAAATCGGTTTTTTTTGTCGAACCGGTTTCGGTTCCAAACCGGTTCGCTACGGTACCGGTTCCTGGCCGAACCGGTTTCGGTTTCAAACCGGTTCGGTTTTGGACCGGTTTTGTCGATTCATAAGACCGGTTTCGGTTCGATTTCAGTTTTGGTTTGTTTCGGTTTCGGTTCTTAATCGGGTTTTCGCGCACTTCTTAAAATCATATAAATTACATAAAATTTAACTTTTAATAACTTTTAGGGTTTTTTAAAGAAGGAAATTGAATATTAATACAAAAAAACAAAGTTTTATTCGTGTTTATGGCCAAAAAAATGTATTTTTCTTAAACCGGTTTCGGTTTTTTATCGGTTTCGGCCGATTTTTAGTGATACCGGTTTCGGTTCGGTTCCGGTTTGTGTGCCGATTTCGGTTCGGTTTCGGTTTCTTTTGACCAGTTTTTCCGTCGGTTTTAGGCCGGTTTTCGGTTCGGTTCGGTTTGAGATTTTTTTAGTACCGGTTTCACGTGAAACCGGTTTCGGTTGGGGTCGGTTTTACCGGTTTCGGTTCCCGAACCGGTTTTTTTGCTCACCTCTACCCCCAGTGGGTTTTAAGGAATGGGGGGGGGGTTGTGGGGTTTTATGTAGGGGTGCAAACGAGCCGAGCCGCTCACAGCCGAGCTTTATCAAGCTCGAGCCGAGCTTGAGCCTAAAACAAAGCTCGTTTATTTATCGAGCCCGAGCTCGAGTCTAGTGTAATATTAGTCTTTTTAATATTTAATAATATTTACCACTTATTTAAAGTTGCTTAGTAAACGAGCTCGAGCTTCAGTTATTGAGCTCACGAGCCCAAACGAACTATTATTTATATTATTTTTATTAAATGTATTAACTAATTGATAATAAACGAGCCGAGCTCGAGCTTTGAAAACAAAGCTCGAATCGAGCTCTTATAAGTCAATCGAGCTCGAGCCTGGTCAAACTCAGGCTCGGCTCATTTGCATCCCTGGTTTAATGTGAATGTGATATTATGGTTGAGGTGGCTAGGTATAATTGATTTTATATTTTAAAAGAAGAAAAAAGTTTAAAAGGTGCCCCCCCACGGCCTAGCTGTTGTGTGTTCTTGTTTTACGTGGCAATGGACTTTTGTGGCTTAAAGCCCCACCACGTGAGTATGTGCATGTGAAAGTGAATACTATCAAACCTCATAATCATACTTCATGTGAAAATGCTTCTTGTACACCATCTGATATCACTATGCAACTACACCCAGCTTTTAAATTAAGGAGACTAAAAGTTTGTCCTATTAACTAAAGACACCCCCAACCATGTCTCATGAGAGGTGTGTAAAACATCTGATCAATTACAACATCAAATATACATTTCACTCAAACACAAATGGTATCCGAAAACTGTGATAACAAAAACAATTGTTTTTTGGAATGTGATTGTTGCATTAAACGGTTTCATCAGTCGCTAATTTTGAGACCGAAATAAAATGGTGTCTAAATCATGGGTTGAAGAACATAAGGTAAACAATTACTGTAAGCCTGAACAGGACTGAAAGCTTTGATATCAATCCGTTCCCTCAAACCCATGACGAAGATGATCATATGTTATATGGAGTGTGTGAAAAAAGCAGATGTTGGATTGTTGGTGGATGATATATTGATATGGGTGTGCATGAGTTCGGTTTGGTTTCGTTTTTTTTCTGGTTTTAGTAATTATTCGGTTCAGTTTTTCGGTGTTTTCGGTTTTTGACGAATGTCCGCTGCAGAACGTCTGCCAATGACACCAAGCCACATGGTGGGTAAATATGTATTTTGTCTTATGTTTTTTAGGTGCACTTTGCCTGGCAGGTTTTCTATAATATATTTTTAATTGTTCAAAGAACTACAAGATGATAAAACCTGTTTACAAAAGAAAAAAACTCAATACTTAAGGCAGTAAACAAATAGCCGCAATATTTATGCCATGCATTTGATGTGTTCATCTCAAAAAAGTTCACACGTTAACTGTATCTATTTCGTCTAAAAAATGATTAAATTGGAAAGCTCTAAAACCAAATAAATGCCTTAAGACAATGAAACACTAAAGTTTCAAAGAGGACCATATCTTCACAAATTTTAGTTGTTTTTTTTTTTCAAGTTTACAATCAGAATTACAATCAGAATTCGTTAGGTATTTTAAATTTGTTTTTAACTTCTTTAATTTACCTCCTAATATTATTTACATTTCATTGATTAACTTATAATTAAAACAAAGTAAATAGAGGTTATTGATTAATTTTGATGTGTAATAATGGAGGGGGTTACATGTTGGAAGTGATATGATGTGTGTATTACACACATATACAATTCCTAACAAGGCCATTCCACCACCTCCACATAATGCAAATATATATATATATATATATATGTGTATATATATATATATATATATATATATATGAACTTGGACATATCCTTTGAAATAAATCCAACCTGCGATGCATGCACACCAAACAAATTAAATCCAACAACAACATCCAAATCAAAAGTGAGTAGAAAATCAAAAAATAAGTAATTACACAAACGAGAAAAAACGAATTTGGATTTTACAAAACCTAACATGAGCACCAAAAAATATGATTTCTACAAAATCTACTAATTTACTATGGAGCACAAGCAGAGTTAGAGCATAGCAGAGAATAACTCGGAATTCCGAATCAAAGGTGTATGGCATGTATGTTGAAACTTGAGAGACACCCTCCTTTCACCAAAAAATATGATTTCTACAAAATCTACTAATTTACCATGGCGCACAAGCGGAGTTAGAGCATAGGAGAGAATAACTCAGAATTTTGAATCAAAGGTGTATGGCATGTATGTTGAAACTTGAGAGACAACCCTCCTTTTATAATGGATATTAAATGGGTGATTAAATGGCATACTTGAGGGGAATGGTCGATTGATAGGAAAAGTGATGGAATTCATTGAAGGCCAATGAATTTGTAAATTGATTGTGCATAAATGGGGTGTCATGGGTGTTTATGAATGGGAGTTACATGCTAAAAGGGTATAAAGTGTGCATTAAACAATTATGCAATTGGCATTATAAGTTGTACATGGGGGCAAAAATGGAAGAAAATGACAAAAAAATAAAAATTTGTAAAGAGGCTTTTGATATGCCATCTTAAAATTAAAGTGAAATTACCTTTAAGGACATGCTTCCTCCTTAATAAGGTAAAATAGAGATTAATATAGGGCCATGGAGTGGAGAAATCTCCTAGTTGGGCCTAACCCGTCATATACTTGGAGATGATGATGTTGGTTCATGTGAAATCCTATTTAAAGAGGACTTCTCCTCCTAGATTAAGAGACACTTTTGGCTAACATTGAGAGCTAAGAAAGTAGTAACCAACATCACACCATTTTTGTATCATTACGAGAGAGCAATAGATCGTAGTCATCTCTCTCCCCAAATATTGTTTTCTTTTTAGGTCACTCGCTTTCATAACCGCATAGTTTAGCGAATGATCATTCATGTGGATTCGAGGGTCTTGCTATCCTTAATTGGATGTCAGAATTATTGTTTCTTTGGTGGTATTATAATTTTGTTATACTTAATTTTGCATTTATAATGTCAACTCATTAGGATTTCAAACCTGAATAATTTTTTTCACAACTTATCATACTTTTTATAAAGTAAATGTAATTGGATGGATTTCTCATTCTTTTCTTTAATGTACCTAAAAGTGTAAAACTTGATATTTTGGATTATATTTATTGGAACTTTCCCTTTTTTATATGTTGACTTTTGTAAGGTCATGATATGTATGATATTGTGTTTCTTAATGTTCAAAATATCAATATGATGTAATCATCATGGTTTATCTTAAGAAAATGTTTATTATACTAACGTGTATCATATATGACTAGTGGGATGCCCGCGCGATGTGGCGGGGAACACAACACTTAAAGGTTTAGTCGAGCCAGGGCTAGATCGAGTTTGACTTGCATTTCATACCGAGTTGGTTTGGGTTGACTCTAATTTAAAATAAAGATGGAATCTTAAACTCGAGCTCGGCTTGATAAAAAATCAAGTTGGTTTGCTTAACTTGATTTGATTAGACTTTATAATTAATTTACCATGAGGGTCAAACATATAAATTATTCTTGCCAAAATTCTAATAATAAAATTGATCCTAATTAGCCAAAGGACTAAGTATGCATATTACACAATTTATTAACTCTTGTAAGAGCTTATATATGCTAACGGACTCTTACATAGGTAATCTCTATTAATGTTTTGCTTCAAACATAAGTTGATAATTACGTCAAAAACAAATAATGAACTCCGACATTTGCATTTTTGTTTAACGAAGAAGAAGCCGAGCCAATTTGGTTGAATGCATGTTTTTGTTTGCGTGAGATCCAGACCAATATTCAAACTATCCTACCCATGTCATATTTTGACCCAACGTGGGCTCGGTTACTTGTTGTACCACCTGCAATGCAACCACTGTCTATGCTTACCACGGTATATCTAACCAATTATTATAGTTTATAAGTCGTAAAAAAATGATGAAGATTATAAAACAGTTATAAATCGTAGGAGTTAACAATTTATAAAAAAAATTAAGAGTTATGAGGGTTATAGTTGCTTTAAACTACGTTAATAAGATATACTAATATTAGATACAGTAAAACTTGTGGACATTCTTAACATTTCTATAAATAAAATATGAATTTTATTTGGTAATCTAAACCTAGATAAACAATGTATATAACTTTATATACATTTAGTATTGTCGTGTATTTATTATTGTTGTTTTGTTAACTTCTTCACTTCAATATAAGTCTTTCTTTTCTTTTGTTCTTTGTACATGACATGATGAAGACAACGTATATAGGGAATTATAGTAACTTTTACTCGTAATAAATGTAACGAGTACAAGAAAAGTTAATGTATTTAGTTTTGTAACAATAACACGGAAGCCATTCATGTTGGTACGTTCTAATTCGAATGGATGTGAATTAGATTATAGATTCAAATAACATCAAACTACCACAAATCGTCCTAGATGCTAGAGTTCCATCATCACCAACATACATGCGAAATCAAACAAACAACGAGTTTAATCATATTACAAAACAAGAGTGTTTTTATTTGTGTTACGTCACTGACATATGTCATGATGCACAAATTTTCCAACATTGTCCACAATTTCCCTCGTAATACATTTCACTTCACATCTTGCGTGTTTCTCTTTTGAGCTATATCTCAATCAGGAACATGAGTTGTTAAAGTTTATTGCAAGATACTACCACTTCCCGTATTCTCAATGGTTATTCTTAGCAACCACTATATAACGTATGTAAACATAAAAACAAGGAAAAATGGAAATAAATAATCCCAACTATTGACTATTGGCCAATAACAGTCCAAACTACGAAAATCACCAATATTGGTCCCAACTTTCGACATATTGGAAACCAACGGACCCAAACTAACGGAGGCTAACTCCGTTAGCGTGATGCTGACGTGGCATGCTTAGGTGGCAAGATGATCCTACGTGGCATGCCACGTGGAAAAATAATCATATGTGGCATCCTACGTGGCATGCCACGTGGCAAAATGATCCTACGTGGCATCCTACGTGGCATGCCACGTCAGCATCACACTAACGGAGTTAGCCTCCATTAGTTTGGGTCCGTTGGTTTCCAATATGTCGAAAGTTGGGACCAATATTGGTGATTTTCGTAGTTGGGACTGTTATTGACCAATAGTGAATTGTTGGGATTATTTATTTCCATTATTCCTAATATGTAAACATAAAAACAAAGATTATAGAGAGAAAGATAAGATGGAAAATGAGAGAGCTCTTTATCAATGAGTTATACCAGGTACAATAATCCTCAATTTATAGGGACATAACATTAATACAAACTTAATGGTATATGGAAGTTAGAATATGTATAGTCGCCATAATATATATGTTTATAACAAATAAAACATTAATACAAACTTAATGGTTAATGGGAATCAAAATATATATAGTCGTCATAATGTATATGTTTATAACAAAGAAATTTTAATTATACCACAACTCTTTTTACTATCTTTTTATATTATCAATATTTATACTTAATGCTAGATGGGTTTTAATTAACACAATTTAATAATATTGTAGAAAGTCTATTTTAACCTCTTACTAACTTCATTAAGGTGTTGTACCATAAGCATAAAGTATAGTAATTACTTAAATTTGGTTGGTATCTTTGCCTCATGTTTTATAATATAGTATAGATATAGATTGGTGAAATCTAGAAACCAATCACTATATTTGTTTAATGGGAATATAAACGTCTTTTAAAATGAAACTATAATCTCTAAGTTTGCACCATATCCTTATCAAGTGTACACTTTCATTGAGGAACATCCATCACTAGGGATCAGCACATAGCGTCGAATACTAATCACGTCCCGTCCCGATCCCGATCCCATACCGAACCGAGGGTGTTCGGTATCGGTACCCACATTTAGAGGTTTTCGGTTTTGGTATTATCGGTATCGGTACAAGATCGGTATGGTATCGGTATTTTAAGGTAAAATACCAATACCATACCGGTACCGAACCGATATCATACCGTATGCTTTCGGTATCGATATTGGGTTTTAGGAGTTTTCGGGATCGGTATCAGTTGGTACCGATACCATCCCGAGCTCATCCCTATCCACGACTAAAGTTCCCATATGTGCCACGTAAAGCATTTGCCTTTTCGATTTCTTAAACGTTTTATTTGAATTTTTATCAAATGTCAATCGGGTCAGTTCAAAACGAACCATTTAAAAAACTACATATTATCAACAAAATAGGGTTTGATCAAACCGTGCCGTTCGATTAAATAAGTATCAAATGAACAAAAATAACAAGTGAAACAAATTAGTATATCGAGTAACATGTTATTGTTTTCTAAATACAACTTTGACTGAATTACAAGTTTTTTCCTTTAGGTTTATACCCGATTGCAAAGAATGTTCTTTAACTTTAAAATTGATTGGTTTTGTCCTTTATCTTTTAAAATCTTGCACGTTTCGTCCTTTAAGATTTTAACGTTAACGAGTTTACGCCACCCCACGCGTTGCAGCGGGTCGTTGATTATGAATGTGTTTAGCATTGTTATGTGATATGCGAAGATTTCTAAAATCTATCCGGTTGTTTTTTAATAGTGAATTAATTGGTATTCGCGATTTGAGCAAGAATGGTAGGGGTTCGCATGGGGCTGGCGAAGTTTGTTAATGGTTATCACATATGTAAATTAGGTGGTTTTGGGTAAGTTAAAAATGTTAAAAGAGTCGGACTATTCAACTTTTTTAAGATAGGAAATAAATAGATGGGTAAATTGAGTGGAGAAGAAGGGGCGGGTGAGATTGGAGAAGAAAGATGGTACCGACTCATGACTACATCATCGACTATGGTGTTTTAATATTATGTGAGAGGTCATATCGGCTACTGAGAAGGCGGCGATTCACATAACAAAATGATTACCTCGATTGATTACCTAAAAGTATATAGATTCTTGCCTGATGGATAAATAGAGGTGGTTGTCGGTGATGTATAGTGATGGGCGACTACTGCCAAAGTCGGTGTACAATTGCAACAATGAAACAAAGAGCAAGGTAGATCTAAAGATGTAACCGGTGAACGTGTAATTGATATTTAGATGACCGACGATTAGAAAGTAGTCCTAAATGGATGGCGGTTACCAATCGTTGGAGTTTTCACACCGATTCAAATTCCTTGAAAAATAAAATTAATATATTTTGTTATTATTTAAATTTTTTAAATTTCGTTTTTTCCTTACAAAAACTATCTAAAAAACGGTTATTGGACCTTTTTATAGATGTTGATTTTGGATTCAATATGCTTCAGAATTTTGATAAGCAAAATAGGGGGAAATTTTAATTGATGTGTTCTTCGTTTTTAAATCTTAAATAAATGGGTTAAAATTAATTAAACGTAATAAATCGTAAGTAAACTTGTTTTTTTATGGATAGATAATATATAGTTTGTGAAACAGTGCCAATGGATGGGTAAAGGATCATGACTATTGAAGGAGATTAATGTTAAATTGTGAAAAGGTGAGTATTAGACAAAAAAAAAATGGTGATGATTAGAGGTAACCCAAGTTGCAATTTGTATAGTTTGTGAAACGGTGCCAATAGATGGGTAAAGGGTTGTGACTATTGAAGGAGATTCATGTTAAATTGTGAAAAGATGGGTATTGGACAATAGAAAGGTGGTGATGATTAGAGGTAATCCAAGTTGCTAATTGTATAAAGTTGCTAATTGTATATATATATATATATATATAATGTGAAACGGTGCCAATAGATGGATAAAGGGTCGTGACTATTGAATGAGATTCAAGTTAAATTGTGAAAAGTTGGGTATTGGACAATAGAAATGTGGTGATGATTAGAGGTAATCCAAGTTGCTAATTATATATATATATATATATATATATATATATATAATATGAGGGTAAATTTGACTATTTACACTTTCAGGGACTAATTGTATAACTAGTTTAAAGTTTTAGATCCAAATGAAAATATATAGTTTATAAACCAACCACCCACCATTACCAAACCTTCAACCCCTCTCTCAACACTCCCCATCCCCCTCTCTCTCTCTCTCTATCCCTCTCTCTAAAGTCTGTACATCACCACCGCCCTTTAATAATGTTAAAGAAATAAATCTAAACACTTCGTATGTAAAGATTTACTAAAACTCCAACGTTATTCATCAAAAAAGAAGAAATGAAGGAGCACATAGTTGACCTGGAAGAAATAAAGGAGCACACAGTTGACCTGTTGACCCTAGCTGTTCTGATATCTTAACAAGGTCATATCCTCCAACAACACCAACAGTAACAACCTGCAAGCAGGAAAAAACATCATTTAATCAGCTCAAACATCCTTTAGGTCCTTCACCACCATCACAATCGAACGACCTCAGACCATCGCCGATTACTATTAATGAACAGGGGCAGTGTGACAACCTGTACCCTTCAGTTTTCATAAATGTGCATAATTGGTTCCTCAACTATTTCAAAAATTTCAAATCTGTAACACCCCAACCGATGGCGGAATAATCGAGGTGTCATGTAGTGACGATTGTTCAAAATCACATGGTACTAAAATGTAAATATATTATTGAATAATTTAAATTGTCTTACATGGATGAAATGGGAAAAATACAAAAGTCTGAACAAAACAGGAAATTTGAAATAAATTATTAAATGCAAGCACTAAAATCCAATGCTATGGAACTAAGATCAAACTGCACCTGAAACATGTACAAAATAAGTTTTGTAAAACATATGAAATGTTGGTGAGCATTCCTAGTTTTAATACATATAGTAAGTTGGAAAATGTTATACAATTCAAGTGCAGAGTTACAGTGCATTTATGTAAACTATGTATCATACAAATGAGCGAAATCAATCCTGTGACTGTATAAATGTACTAAAATGAACGGCAGTGTATTTATCCAATAAATGGATAATAACTTAACAGTGACCATGGATTCTCCGATGAAAAAAGGGGGAGAATCACCTAGGTGGTTTGTCAATCCAATAGCGCTATCCAATGTTAAGGTCGGCTTGTACATGGTTAATGATTTCACTAAGTACAAATGTATTCTACATGTAATGTCTAAGCATAAAGCACGTATGTAAGCAAATGCACAATGTACTAGAATTGTATTGTAAAACTGTGAACTTGTATGTGTATTTGTATAAGTGTACATGTAACACCCCAAAAGTGAATAAAGACAAAAAGGGGATAGGAAATACTCACATTCGCCAAATGACTAGATGACTAAGCGAGCGTGAAAATGCGAGCAATCAAAAGATTCAACAATGAAACTAGTCCAATTTAGAAGAAAAGAAGCCGAATAGGAAAAAATATCAAGCTTCCAATTCACCAATTACAAGAGCTTATAATCAAAGCTTCAAATGTAGAAGTAATATACTCTAGAAGAAAGGTATGGGGGAGAGTTTAATCGAATTGAAACAATCGATTTAGAGGTGCAAAGTATAATGGGTCATAGGTGGGTTTTTATACTAGTTTTTTTATTCAATTAGTCTTTAAAATTGGTCAACACAATAAAGTAAGGTTTTAAGATGAATTGACTATTTGACTAGAACTTTGACTAGGATTTTGACTGAGACTTTGACTAGGACTTTGACTGGAACTTTGACTATTTGACTGTCTCAGCGGACCGCGAGGGATAAAAAAAATAATTTTTCTAATGTAATCAATTTTAAGTTCTAGACTTGTTTCCTTCTGTTTCTAAGTTGTTTTAGGACCGAAAATTAAGGGCTTTGAGTATCAAGGTCTGAAACATACGTGCTCGGGTGTAGATGTGAGTATAAAACGTGCATACTTTTACTTATAAAAATTATAAGTTTTATTAAATTGTGAATTTTGGTCCTATTAAAATACGAGGGTTAAAAATGAAAATTTTGAAATAGTTGAGGAACCAATTATGCACATTTATGAAAAGTGAAGGGTGCAGGTTGTCATAGTCTCCCCTACTTTAGAAAATTTCGTCCCGAAATTACTTTCAAGTGAAGGTTTCCATGAAACAAAAGACATTTGTAAAAAGGCAAGTAGATTTTAAGAAATGCATCAGCCATGATTTGACAAAGTTTGAAGTAGTTGTTTAATAGCCAAAATAAGAGTTTGAAAATCCTTAAAGTTTGACCCAAGGTTAGAGAATTAAGAGTTTATAATGAGCAAGGTTTGGGAAAAGTATGTAACTGGTTAGGGCAGGGCAGTGTTATAGTAGCTTCCCTTACTTTAGAGAAGTTTCAGACCGAACTTTATTAAGGACGTGCAACAGGATTTCGACTAACAGAGAGTGTAAGAGTATACAAAGTTTGTGTTTTCTGTGTGAATGGTTCAGAGAAAGACTTTAGGAAGTTGAATTGAAGCTCGTGTAAGAACATTCTTATCGAAAATGCTAGCTATTAGTCAACGATCTAATAAAGAAATAGTAATGGGTAGGTTCTTGGTCAGACTCCTAGTCCGCTCCCGCAGTATCGCTCGTGCTTACATATAGGGTGTACCGCAGCTAACCCACCACACTACTGATACTTTGGACTCGTACTGATTGTCTTCCAATAGCCTAAGTAGAATCACACACCACTCTCATGTACCTGTAAATCCATGATTGCGTTCCGGACCGTAATCATCGATTTACCTTACACTAGGGTGCTATGCTTTTCCATAACACTAACATAAGTAATACAAGAAACAATGCGTGCAACCAAAATGTGTTAAGTAGTAGATACTGCTCAAGTATAAGATGTGGTTAGAGGTTCTTCCCTTTTCAGGTTCACCCTTTAGCCGTAATGAGATTAATGTGTAAGTATAAGACATGATTAGGGGTTCTTCACCTTTCCGGTTCACCCTTAACCGGTAAATTTCTGTTCACATCATTGGGCTCTAAACAACCATATTGATAAACTCTGAGGATTATACCGTTCCCTTCGGGTTAGAGGAATACTCTGAACTGAGTCGTACATGGGAACTGGCTTAGATCTCATACGAGCTATCAATTAGTATGTTCGTTGGCCATGATGATGAACAAAATAATGTAAAGACTTATAGAATAAGTTGTCAAATTAATCATTTTAGAGAGTAGTGTACTAGTGCGTATCGTGTAGGTAGGCATTTATGTATGAGTTTAGTCTGACTAAGAAGTTCTAACTAATGGTAGTTGGCTATGGCTTAGGAGACTAAGTGCAACAATATTGGTATTAGGTATATGAGGATATACTGTGACTTCGATCAAGTAAATTTATAAACATGAAGGTATAAAACAGGTTGAAATAATAAGTTTGGAAAAACCATGTTCATTTTAACTGTATGATGACACAACATTCCTAAAATCAGGATGTGATCAAAGTTAAACACAGAGTTTAAAACTTAAGTCGTGGGTAAAAATGTTTTAACGCAAAACGAGTAATACCTTATAGTGTAAAAATCATGAGCATAAGTAAAATAGTGTAAGCTTTAATGCGATAATATATCGAACAAAAGTTTTAGTAATGATGATAAGGGATTCAAAAGCGAATGATCAATGAATAATGGCATATGAAACATCAAGTGATTAAATGGAATCTTCAAATGATAAACAAACATAAATATCAATGATATAAAACATTGGAATTGTTTCCATAGGAAACTTTGACCAACTCAAGTATTTGAAATTTCCTAGTGACTTGTAGGGGCGTACTTTAGCCTATAAGTGAATGATCATCCCAAGTGTTCCCAGGTAGGTATACGGGTCCCTCTTCTGATTGGGATTTATACGAAATACCAGGCCTAGACAGAAAACTCAGGATACAGGCGCTCACCCTTCCAGATTGCACGTGCCCCATCACTAGTGAATTCCAAAACTTTAGCGAGATTAAAATCGAGATGCAAAAATAGATCCTTGAGATTTGGATTTCACTCCTAACTCAAAGATGTATTTCAAAATTGAAAACGATTGTGGAATGAAACCAATCACTAAGTTAAGGATATCACTCCCAGCTTAGTGGTTAAGTTCCTTTTTGAAAGAAATACTCTTTGAGGTGTGGATGTCACTCTTATCTCAAAGATATATCCCTAAGATAAATAACATATAGATGAGTGAAAGTAATCACCAAGGTATGGATGTCACTCCCAACTTGGTGATATCGTTTCGTTTGTGAAATACGAGTATCTTCTTCTTTAAACAACACACCGAAAGAATAACGAGAAAGAATCATAGCGAAAATATCTTGAAAGAAAATAATAGGATAAAGAGAAATAAACACGAGAGGACTCGTGAATGTAAGCTTGGTTATAGACTAGGCTAAAAGGCATTCTAATAACCTAATTCCCTATAACCATGGCTCTGATACCAATCTTGCTGCACCCAGTCTCCTAAGCCATAGCCAACTACCATTAGTTAGAACTTCTTAGTCAGACTAAACTCATACATAAATGCCTACCTACACGATACGCACTAGTACACTACTCTCTAAAATGATTAATTTGACAACTTATTCTATTAGTCTTTTCACAAAGCCTATTCGCCAAATTAGAACACACTTTTCATACACCTTGTACCTTGAAACAAATAGCCCGCTATGAGCGCAAAGAGATGCCTTAACGATCCTGCAAATAAATGATCTTTCAATGTATAAATTTCGTAAAAGTTTGAAAATTTATAAGGTTTCAAGTTTACCCAGTCTTAACGGGTAACACTTCGATTTTCTCAACATTTCATAACAATTAAAAATTTCCGACTTTTCAACCCACAAGTTAAAGAAATGTTTAAATACAAAAAAAATTATTTTCCAAAATTCGTCAAGGCATCTAGGATCATTCACAACCTTCACATCATTTTAAATCTTGGTCTTTCGAAACACATTAGATTTACACACACTTCATGAAATGGTTTCATCTTGCATTTTATAAACTTGCATTGCATATTTTACAAATCAATTGTAAATCTGCATGTTTTCATATAACGTATCCAATATATGTTTTCGGGAGGAATTTTCAACTAATAATATACCTTATAACACTTTTCAAACTCGACTTCTCGTAAACACATGAAAATGTGTATCTGCGAAATCTTTTCAAGTGAACCTGTATTAAACTTAAAACATTCTTCGGTTTCCAAAAAGTTATCCTCATACCAGTAGACTATATGTCTATTCTGCGCACTTCCATTTACAGTAAATTTCATTATTTTTTTTACACCATTCTATTTATAGTTACGTTCATACATTATCTTATTATTTTTTTATTATTCTTTTGTTGGTAGTTATTTTCACGCGTTATTCACAACTATTCTCGCATTAGTTATTAGTAGTTATTCTTACAACCCTAGTTTTGAACATTAATTTAACTCGTTTACTTTCATTTTATGCAAATTGTGCGATTTACTCAATTTATGTTATGTTATTCTTTCAATCGAAATCTTATGCTATACTTATATACTTACATGAACGCATATTTGGTATGCATATTTTTTTTTTTTTTTTGTGAGCAAAACCCTATTATACTTTACATTATTTTGTTCATCATCATGACCAACGAACATACTAATTAATTGATAGCTCGTATGAGATATAAGCCAGTTCTCATGTACGACTCGGTTCAGAGTATTCCTCTAACCTAAGGGGAACGGTGTAATCCTCAGAGTTTATCAATATGGTTGTTTAGAGCCCAATGATGTGAACAAAAATTTACCGGTTAAGGGTGAACCCGAAAGGTGAAGAACCCCTAATCATGTCTTATACTTACACATTAATCTCATTACGCTTAAAAGGTGAACCTGAAAGGGGAAGAACCTCTAACCGCATCTTACACTTGAGCAGTATCTACTACTTAACACATTTTGGTTGCACACATTGTTTCTTGTATTACTTATGTTAGTGTTATGGAAAAGCATAGCACCCTAGTGTAAGGTAAATCGATGATTACGGTCCGGAACGCAATCATGGATTTACAGGTACATGGGGGTGGTGTATGATTCTACTTAGGCTATTGGTAGACAATCAGTACGAGACCAAAGTATCAGTAGTGTGGTAGGTTAGTTGCGGTACACCCTATATATAAGCACAAGCGATACTGCGGGAGCAGACTAGGAGTCTAACAAAGAACCTACCCATTACTATCTCTTTATTAGATCGTTGACTAATAGCTAGCATTTTCGATAAGAATGTTCTTACACGAGCTTCAATTCGACTTGCTAGAGTCTTTCTCTGGACCATCTACACAGAAAACAAAAACTTTGTATACTCTTACACTCTCTGTTAGTCGAAATCCTGTTACACGTCCTTAATAAAGTTCGGCCAGAAACTTCTCTAAAGTAAGGGAAGCTACTATAACACTGTCCTGCCCTAACCAGTTACATACTTTTCCCAAACCTTGCTCATTATAAACTCTTAATTCTCTAACCTTGGGTCAAACTTTAAGGATTTTCAAACTCTTATTTTGGGTATTAAACAACTACTTCATACTTTGTCAAATCATGGCTGATGCATTTCTTAAAATCTACTTGCCTTTTTACAAATGTCTTTTGTTTCATGGAAACCTTCACTTGAAAGTAATTTTGGGACGAAATTTTCTAAAGTAGGGGAGACTGTGACAACCTGCATCCTTCACTTTTCATAAATGTGCATAATTGGTTCCTCAACTATTTCAAAATTTTCATTTTTAACCCTCGTATTTAAATAGGACCAAAATTCACAATTTAATAAAACTTATAATTTTTATAAGTAAAAGTATGCACGTTTTATACTCACATCTACACCCGAGCACGTATGTTTCAGACCTTGATACTCAAAGCCCTTAATTTTCGGTCCTAAAACAACTTAAAAACAGAAGAAAACAAGTCTATAACTTAAAATTGATTAAATTAGAAGAATTATCTTTTTTTAGCCCTCGCGGTCCGCTAAGACAGTCAAACAGTTAAAGTTCCAATCAAAGCCCTAGTCAAAAGTCCTAGTCAAAGTCTCAGTCAAAATCCTAGTCAAAGTCCAAGTCAAAAAGTCAATTCATCTTAAAACCTTACTTTATTGTGTTGACCAATTTTAAAGCCTAATTGAATCCAAAACTAGTATAAAATCCCACCTATGACCCATTACACTTTGCACCTCTAAATCGATTGTTTCAATTCGATTAAACTCTCTCTCATACCTTTCTTCTAGAGTATATTACTTCTACATTTGAAGCTTTGATTATAAGATCTTGTAATTGGCGAATTGGAAGCTTAATATTTTCCTATTCGGTTTCTTTTCTTCTAAGTTGGACTAGTTTCGTTGTTGAATCTTTGGATTGCTCGCATTTTCACGCTCACTTAGTCATCTAGTGATCATTTGGCGAAAGTGAGTATTTCCTACCCCTTTTTGTCTTTATTCACTTTTGGGGTGTTACATGTACACTTATACAAAATACACATACAAGTTCACATTTTTACAATACAATTCTAGTACATTGT
Source organism: Ambrosia trifida (assembly GCA_028751855.1). Classification (NCBI taxonomy): domain Eukaryota; kingdom Viridiplantae; phylum Streptophyta; class Magnoliopsida; order Asterales; family Asteraceae; genus Ambrosia; species Ambrosia trifida. The sequence goes on along the minus strand of CM054122.1, from coordinate 212,637,769 downwards.
GCATTTGCTTACATACGTGCTTTATGCTTAGACATTACATGTAGAATACATTTGTACTTAGTGAAATCATTAACCATGTACAAGCCGACCTTAACATTGGATAGCGCTATTGGATTGACAACCACCTTGGTGATTCTCCCCCTTTTTCATCGGAGAATCCATGGTCATTGTTAAGTTATTATCCATTTATTGGATAAGTACACCGCCTTTCATTCTAGTACATTTATACAGTCACATGATTGATTTCGCTCATTTGTATGATACATAGTTTACATAAATGCACTGTAGCTTTGCACTTGAATTGTATAACATTTTCCAACTTACTATATATATTAAAACTAGGAATGCTCACCAACATTTCATATGTTGACAAAACTTATTTTGTACATGTTTCAGGTGCAGTTTGATCTTAGTTCCATAGCATTGGATTTTAGTGCTTGATTTTAATAATTTATTTCAAATTTTATGTTTTGTTCAGACTTTTGTATTTTTCCCATTTCATCCATGTAAGACAATTTAAATTATACAATAATATCTACATTTTAGTATCATGTGCTTTTGTACAATCGTCACTACTTGACACCTCGATGATTCCGCCATCGATTGGGGTGTTACAGGCAGGTTTCACTGTTTGTGGGTGTCATCAAACACCACCATAAATGTTACCGTGATTGTAACCCATGCGATTACTATTAATGAACAGGGGCAGGTGGACTAACCTTGCTCACCGTCGTGGTCTTCCTCTTCGGTGATGGAACCGGCCGGTAATCGTGGTAGCAGAGGCAGCGCCGCTGCCATGCACCACCACCCTTATCCTTCTTTTCCCCTCCTTGGTTCCCTCCCTCTCTGATCTCTCTCTCTCTCTCTCTATCTCTCTCTCTTGGCTCTTTCTACGGGTCTCTCTCTATCCCTCTTTACTGTGGGTGGGAAGCTGTGGTGGTGACGGTTGTAATTGTAGAGGGGGATATGTGTCCCTTTTAAAAGAGTAACATGTGTCCCCCGGTGGTGGTGGTGGTGTTGGTGGTGGTGGTGGTGACAGTGGAGTAAAGACAAAGGTAGGTTGGGTGAGGTTGATGGTTTTCTTTTTTAGTTTAAAACTTTAATTTATTTATATAAATAGTCCCTAGAAGCATAAAAAGACAGATTTACCCTTATAGTAGCGTTAAAATCTAACAGAGTTAGGGCTAAAGGACAAAACGTGCAAGATTTTAAAAGATAAAGAACAAAACCAATCAATTTTAAAGTTAAATGACATTATTTGCAATCGGGTATAAACTTAAAGGACAAAACTTGTAATTCAGTCTACATCTTTTAAATTAAACCTCATACTTTTAAATAGAAGAATTGGAGAATCACGAGGAAATGGTGATATTATGGTTGTAATTAAACTTTGTAAGCGAATACAGAAAGACATAAAACAATGGTGGTGAAATAAGACTTAAGGACTATAAGGTCATGGGTTTGAATCTCAAAAGGGGGTTTTTTTTTTCATAATTATGAGTTTCCTCCTGAATTGGTGATTTGGTAGTAAAATATGATCGCATGGTAATACTGTTGGTACGATAATACTCCAGTGGTACGTGATGTAAACATAATAACTCCCTCACATTACTTTATTAAAAAAATAGCTTACTAAACTATAATAAAATTTCAAATAAACCAAATATTTTCTCAATACGAAAATTTATGATGTAAACATAATAACCCCCTCACATTACTTTAATTTGCTTGTCCTTCCTATCTATGCGAATGCGAAAGTCAAGAAGTAGAAAACCCTTTATCAATTCGTCCCTCTTTCACAGTTTCACCACCAACTTAACGCTACTACCATACCATTGAACGCAAAAAGAAGTCGGGAAGTAGAAAAGAACAATACTCTCTTATGTTATCATCATATTTTGTCTCGTTATATTTTTCTTCTTATTTTTTTCTGATTAGACTCGTTAAAAATAATACTTTACTTTAAAACAAATAACAATATTATGTTCAAATTCCAAAAGAACCTAATTTTTTTCCTAGAGGAAATTTTCTTACAGTCAAGATAGTTATAGTTAATAACTTGTGCAACGGATTTTGACCCACTTTTGAACAGCTTGTCGTTCGCTCTCCAAAGTGCCACACCGATCATAGAATTTTCTTCATTTGTCCCTTTTTAGCCGTTTAGGGATCCCCAATACCTAACCCATAATATCACTTCAAACCGTTAGTATACGACACTAGGGCACCATTTAACTCGACATCACGCGACACATAATGGAGAAGGGTGTATCAAAAGCGAGAAGTCCCAATGAAAATTGAGTTTTACTTTTAGAAATTTTATTACTTATTAATAGCTTAAAATAAATTACACATTCATTGAAAGAGAGAATGCATTTTCTAAATCTAGTTTACCAATCCTATTGACGTATATATTTTTTTAGAGAGAGGCTATTGTACAAAGCTTCCTTAACATACAAAGTGTAAGAAGTCCTCCCAGCCCTTTGATTTGCGTTTAAAAACAAGATGGCACGATCGTAATTATCAACGCGTTTTATGTTTGCCGTTAACAATTCAGGGGTAAATCTGACAAATGCTCGTAAAATAATTTGATTTTTTTAATCATACCGCCCAAATCATCTCATTAATTGAAAGTAATTATAATTTGCTATAATCGTGCAAATCATAAAACTCAAAAACTCCATTAAACACCATACTCTGTAAACACAAAAAACAGAGCACCATTTCAAACGACACCAGACGACCCATAATCACTCGATTAAGAACAAATTATGGCTCCAAAACGCAAAACAATTAAGCAGATGTTCATATTGTTACTTTAATTTTGATCGTGTATTAGTTTTCATCGTTTATGATGAAGAAATGAAAACCCTAAAATTATGTTTGTATGAAACATGTGAAGCAAGAGAACGAATGAGTTTGTTCGTGCGTTTGATGAAAGTTATAAAGGCGTTTTCAGTTTTTCATTGATTTTAATGATTTCACATCATCATGTTGTTAAAACGCATGTCTATATAAGAAAACACACTCAAACATGTGTTAATATTAGAATCACATATTATTACTTAAAACGCATTTAGTAATATCATAAAACGCACTTACATGTTGATGGTATTCAACTTACAACGTAAAAACATAAAACGCACTTAGTGATATCATAAAACGCACTTACATAAAACACATTCAGTGATATCATAAAACGCAGTTACATAAAACATAAAACGCACTCATTGATATCATAAAACGCACTTACATAAAACATAAAACGCACTCAGTGATATCTACAATATAAAACAGTTATCTATCAGCCTCTGTTCATCTCTGAACTTTATTATCTTCGAATATATGTATGAAAACACCAAAATTAACCCGACTACAGGATCTTCTTCTCCAGTTATGGTTTCCAGTTTGTTGTTTAAGTCTGATACACAATTAAACATCATAAATAGATTACGATTAGATTAAATGAAAAAAACAGAGCAACATACTGAACATGACAATCAACTCTTCAATTGAATATCAATTTCAAAAAAAAAAAATTGATCGAAATAGTGCACTGTGCTTGGAGTTTGAATTAGGTTAAAAAATGAAGGAATATTGTGTAATCAGTTAGGAAAGTTTGAATTTTGTATTACGAAAAAACAGAGATTGATATTTCTCTGAAAATTAGAACGTGATTAATGGACATAGTAAAAGTCTATAATACCCTTCTAATGATTAACAACGAAGTCTGAGTTTGTAACCGTCATTTTCCACGTGTCAAACTATAGTGGCTTCCTACACTTTGTAGGATAAGGTACTTTGTACCAAATACTTTCTCTATTTTTTTATATTATATAACAAGTGATAATATTCACAGTCACGAGTGAAGTTGATGCGAGTAATCTTTTGGGGTTTAGTGACAAACATGTGGCACGGATTCTAATCAGCACAAAAGAACACAAATTTTAGGAATGTTAAAAGAATGTCTGCCATTAAAAATTGTGTTTTTTTCCCGTTGTTGCATGCTTGTCATCATTCCCTCCCAACGGTCATTTTCCCACTTTAACTGCAATAATATACAAACCGCACCATCGAAATAGTGACCTTAAAACGGTCAAAATAAAAAATAATGTTGAAAAGTTAGAAAAAGTTAAATTAGTAAAGTTGGAGAAAAAGTTGCCATAATTAATTAAAAATCAATTATCGGGTGATGACGGTATGGATCATATTATTGATGAAACAAACACTTGTTACATTTTTTAATCTTTAGTTGTATCATGAAAAGATAATATTGCAGACCTTTTTTGTAAAGCTGAATGTAACATTATGATAGATACTTATTATCCAAAAACAAACAGAAATCATTTATACTTTTAATAGATATATGTGTGTGTTTTCAGAGAAGTTATACAACAATTTCTCGATGTGAACCATGGCTTTATTATCGGTAGGATTTGTTTTGCTATTCAGAGGGTGCGGTGCAGCCTTTTGCTTGTTTATCTATCATTTAACTATAAATTTCTATTGGTATAAAATGGAGCTACTTTAGTTAGGTTAAAATAATTACTATTTGAAAACATGAATTTTGAAGTTTATAAAAGTAATACTTTATGGATGGAAAACTTAAAGCCAAGCATTCAAACAGATTTATCATTTATATGTCTATTGTTTTACCTTCCACATACATGAAAATTTACTACAACCTTATACGGATGATCTTTAAACCTCAATATCTAACATCTTAATTGTATACATAAATTATCATTTATCTTCGTTGTTCAAAAACAGTTATCATTTATCTTACAACACATTATGGTATATACATTTTGTTAGACTTATAAGTGTGAATTTCTAACATGACACGAACTTTATGAGTTTTGGTTAACCTTAACATGTATGGTGAGTTTTGAAATGAAAACACGATCACATTGCTAAACAGGCCAGGCTAATGTCATTTTAGCAGGTTTGCGAATTAATGTATTTATTTGATAATTTAAAAAAAAAAACAAGAGTAATGTAATAACTTAAAGTTCATGAATACTCTGTGCTTTATAAACTGTTTTTATTTTTTATTGTAAGTTTGTAATTTTATTACATTGATATGTAAAAAAATAATAAAAGTCCGGGTCTATTAGAGTATATTCATATCAACCTACGAATCTATACGTGTGTAGTGTTGGAGTCCATGTTTATTTAACATGCCAATCTACTAACACTACCCATCTAACATAGCTACACAATCATTTATCATAAAAATAAATTTAGTGAACTGCTTTGTATTTCCTATATCAAATTATCAATTAATACGTGTGTGTAGTGTTCGAGTCCATGTTGATTTGACATGCCAATCTGCTAACACTACTTGTCTAACCTAGCCAGGGGCGATGTTTAGTAGGGGCGGGAGGGGGCGCCCCCCCCCCCCCCCCCCCCGAATTTTCGTGCAGAAGTTCCGATTATATAGTATTCGTATAGAAAATTTTGGAAATATAGGATGTCGACCCCCCGAAACAGATTTTTGAAACCCCGGAACTAGTGACTTCCGACCCCCCGATGACTTCTGACCCCCGAACCTTCGGGTCAAGCTTCGCCACTGAACCTAGCTACCCAATCATTTATCCTAAAAATAAATTTAGTTATCCTAAAAAATAAATTTAGTTAACTACTCTGTATATCCTATACTAATTAATTTTAAAACATGTATAGAAATTCCTTCATTAAATGTCGATGCTCTATCTGACATTTGAGATCTCATCTCCATAGTTGACGGGTCAAGTGGAGGACAGCCACAGCTTGCTTGTTTTTTGGATCCAAATCCTCGACTTGTATTTTCATTTAGTATTTTAAATCTAAAAATTTATAATTTATTTAATTAGAAAACATTAATATATTTTTAGCATTATATCCTGTGACTTCAAACGTGTATTAAACTCGTTCCATAATAGAATTATTCCATAACTTTAGTGTTACATAATATAATCATTCCACAATTTACGTAACGTGTTTTCAGTGTTTGTTGTATGAATCTTCTGAAGCAATTACTTTTTTTTTTCCTCCAAATAAGAGTCAAATTAAATTCATAAAAGAAATATAAATACAATAATCGGGACACTCAATTGCAAATCAATTTTAATCGTGTAATATATTTGCATTTAGCATAGATGTTTAAAACTCAATGAAACTTACCGAACCACCCAAACCAAGCTAAGGGGTTGTTTGGTTGATTAAGTGCTGAATTATTAAGAGGTCTGAATGGTTCAGAGCCTCATTAAGAGGCTACCAAACGGGCCCTAAATCTGCTTGTTCAGCTAGAATAGGAGTATCACAATTCGGTTTACAGATTAAAAAACCGGGTTTTAGACCATTCCCATTGGCAAACAAACATATGGAAATAATATTAAAAAATTCAATTGTTTGCAAACAAACCCCCAAACGGTTTGTGGTGGCAACCATGTTTGCAATCAAATAAACCACCCCACTAACTTAATTACTTAAATAACTTATAATATTTAAGTTTTAAAAAAAAACTAAATACACTGTATTTCTTAACTTTTTTTTTGTGAACATTCCGATATAAATTTTATTAAAAACCGAGTTCTTTTAAAAAAAATATTTTTAGGTTGAGTTGGGTTGTGAATGTATGTTAAGGTTGGGTTGTGTAGATTAAAGAGAGAGAAAGTACTTTTTATTAAAATGTTTGTTTGTGAATGTGGATGGTCTTACAGCTTGGAATCAACCCGGTTAACCAAATTAGCCAAGATATTCATATAAAATAAAAACTAAATATATTACTATATATAATTTAGAAAAAATAAAAATAAAAACACAATAATGATAACATGTGTATGTATGTGTGTTGTGTGTGTGTATATATATATATATATATATATATTATTGATTTTGTGCTCCTTTAGTTGTTTTTTTCAATTTCTTTATTAATCATGTAATACTTTTTTTTAACGGAGAGGAGAATTTTATTTCACTTCGAAACGGTTACAAAGTGCTTTCTAGCAAGAAATTAGAGAGCACAAACAAAAGATCATACAACATGTTATAGCGCCATTACATTTTACAACTAAAAGTACTATTACCAAGCCATTCTTGAATCGACGGAGTCTCCTCTTTCGTTCTATATTTCGACCATAGGTATATGACATCCTTTGTTTCCTCCACAATTTTTTAAATAAGAAAGCGGTTTGCCTCTGAATACCCGATCGTTTCTGTGCATCCATATTTTCCAAAACGTGGCCATGATCACTGCAAGGGCTGCTTTCTTTTGTTTCTTTGACGCCTTCAGACTCTTGCTTTGGGACAGCAGTTCGCCGATAGAGGATGCACTGGATAGGGAGATGGTCTTTAACCAAGCACCAATGGACCACCAAATGGATTTTGCCATGATACAGGAAACGAGTACGTGACCGACTGTCTCATTGCATATCCTACAACACGGACAGAGGGTATTACCAATATTTACTCCTCGCTTAACAAGCTCAATTCTGGTAGGTATTTTTCCAGCAAGTGCCTTCCAAACCAAAATGTTTGCCTTTGGAATTGCCCAGTTACACCACTCCATAATGATTTCAGAATGCACAGCCGACGCAGCTTCCATAAGATCCTTTGATACCTGTTTTACTGTGAAAAATTCACCATCATTTGCAGCCCATACCCAAGCGTCATTACCGGTCTTCAAATGCGTATTTCTCAGCAATTGTATGATGTCGATAGACTGCAGCCACGCCTCCCTTTCCACGAGCCGATTCCTCCATTTCCAAGACCACACAACATCATGACCCATTCGGCAATAGTTGTCTGAAACTAAAGAACCTTTATTGTCGGCCAGTTTGTAAGCCAATGGATAAACATCCTTAAAGCTTTGATCGAGTAGCCAATTGTCCTCCCAAAACCTGCACTTGCCCCTGTTTCCCACCTTACATAACAGTTTATTTGTGACATCAATGTTTTTTTTTTGCTAAAATCCGAACCCAACCCCATATGTTTTTAAATCCTACCAATTTGCAATATTTTTAAAGACACTGAAAACAATGAGAGTGTAACACTTATGTGTTAAAAACCCAAACTTCTAAACCGAATCAATTTGATGAACAAAACATGTTACATTTAAATGGTGGGTAAGCGGACGACAAGTTGCGCCGCTATCCCCTTTTGAATCGCAAAGCATATCCTGCTAAACACGAACCCTTGGTTCTTAGGGCCCTGCGAGTCACCGTGGACCAGCTTCTGCACTCGTTTCAGGAAATCTACCGCCTCGGAAGCCAGGGATCCAAATGTGTCATAAGCAAATGGCAGGAACACGTGCTGATTCTCTAACCAGGCGGATTCGTGCTTAGCGACCTTCTTAGCTTCTGCCCTCAAAACTGCCCCCTGGTACAAATTCGTTGTCTCGCAAACCTACCAAGGGGGAAACCCTTGTAAGGTCAACACAGGCATGCTTGCCCCCAACCCATCCAAACATAAGAACATCCGCAGGACGTAGGGTAGATCTCTCCTCGCGCGGATCAGTTAGAAAATTGACCGGTCCTTCTTTCTTGGCCGAGACCCCCGCACGTCGAAGCACATCTCATAGGACATCTATGACCAAATCACGGCGGTACTTGAACCTCGACAATTCCTTGCAGTGGAGCGCATGCTCGCCAAATTTATCTAGACAGGTTTTTTTTTTGGCAAATGGGGCATGGTTCACCCGAGGGGAACAGAGGTATCATGAACCGGTATTTGAGAACATCCCTATATTCGATCGCCGATATCCGCTGTCCAAGCCCTTCAATGGGCACGACAGTAAAAAAATCCTGAGCATCAGCCCCTTGAAGACATGCAAACACTGCTTTTTATCGCAGAGTCATATCAAACTACCCTTCCATAGTCTGCATTTGTTTACCATAAAGAGCACTCACCAAAGTTTGTTGAGGTTTCTTAGGGGCAGTCTCCTTAACGGTATAACCACCCAGATCAAATTCCGGAAGAACTGTTTTAATATTACCAAGTGCGAGTGTGTAGTCAGAATCCACCCCCATCACACAAGCACTCCGTAGGATGTAGTCCTACAATCCCCATGACTGGGCCCTGGACGCTACGAAGGCGTATGTTGACACATCACCTTCCGTGAAATCCCTAAGCCTCCCTGCCGCATAGGCAAGGATGCTAGCCTCCATTGGAGGTCCCCAAAATGTGTCCTTCCACAAACAACAATGCTTTCAATCGCCTCCTGAAAGCCTACATCAAAAATGGACATCGCCTCTTTGACATGCTCTGGCTGGCATGTTCGGAGCCCAAACACTAATTTAGCAACCCCCATACACGAGCGTAGTAAGAGAAGCTCACTTTGAGGGTCGCTCAGTTTCGGAAGGTGTTCCATGGGTTCAACCGCGCGCAAAGCTCTTTTTGTTGCCAAAGAACGTATTTAACCTGCATCCCGACTAACAACTCCCCCGAGGAGTTTCACCCTTCGGTCGGGCCTACCAATCTCACTAGAAAATAAACCGGGCGTTGTTGCCGAACCATTGCACGTCGGCCAAAAAATCTCAGTTTTTCGCACATTAAGCATAAGCCCCCAGAGACAGCCCTTCATATCGAATAATATCAAGCACCCTTGCTACGTCTTCTGTCTTGCCTATGATAGTGCCATCATCTAAATACCAAGCATGGAAAGGGACGGAGTAGGCTTCCTGCACCCGGAGGACAAACGGATGAAGGACTAATGCAAAAAGGAGGGGGCCGAGGGGGTTCCCTTGATGTACCCCGATAGTAGCACCAATATGAGTATCACCCACGTATAACCTGACGTGGCAGGCATACAAGAATTTCACCCACGGGTAAATGGATGGGCATCAACAATTAACTTCCCTGAGAAGTGTCGTACGGTCGACCACGTTAAAAGCGTTGGAGAAATCAACAGTAAGCATAACCATGGAGCCATCAGAATGAAACACGTTCAAAAACCTATTGGCATTGTGTAGCACTGCTTCTGCCCCATTAGGGACCCAGACCCCAAATTGAAAATCACCTAGATACGCAGCCATCTCCTTACCCACTTTACGCATAGCGACTTTCGACACCAATCTCCTCCAAATAGCCCCAACTACGATAGGTCTAATTCCATTGTCGGGCTTTAACAAGGGGGTTAGTGGAGCCGAGGCAATGAACTCCAAAACCCCCCAAGCCATAGGTTAACAACATCTTGGTAACATGGTAAACCCAGTCGGTCTTGTTTGGTTCATCAAAAACAATAATTACCAGTTTGATCGAAAAATAACATCAAAACAATCAAATTCTACCGTAAACATCATCCTAGTAGAGAGTGCGACAAATATAATATCACCATATCTATCCCGTAGATACAAACTCCTATCACGCTTATCATAGTTTTCTTCTAAAATTTATTCCATACCAAACCACCACTTGCACTCATCAATAGATTATCATAAAGAATTCCAACAATAACTTAATATATTGATTTTATCATAGATTAATTACTTATTTATTATATTACACAAATAATTTTAAATTACATAATCATAGATGTTATAATACACGTCTTACTGTAAACGAGCCGAGTAAGGCCAAGGTAGGTTCGAGCTAAAGCTCAAAATAATCGAGGAAGCTCGACTCTGCTCGAGCACAAGCTCAGAGTTAAACGAGCCAAGCCATAGTCGAGCCAATGTAGAATCAAGCTCGGCTTGGTTAAAAATTGAGCCGTTTCATCTTAGGTCGTTTCAAATAGAATTTTTTAACTACTCTTTTCTAGTTTTTTTTTTTTTTTTTTTTTTTTTTTTTTGAGCGAGCTATAAACCAAGTAGGGTTGTAAACAAACCAAACGTTCGATGAACAGTTCGTAAACCGTTCGGCGGGAAGTTCGTTTTTGTCCGTTTGTTTAATAAATGAACGAACACGAACAAAAAATTCCGTTCGATTAACTAAACAAACAAACACGAACAAATGTCTCGTTCGTTCGATTGCATTCGTGAACGTTCGACAATGTGTTTGTTTACGTTCGTTTGTTTATATCCGTTCGTGTATGTTTGTTTATGTTCGATCACTAGTTAAAACTTAGGATAATTATGAACTTTTGAATTAGGAATATCATGTATTCATGCCTAAGTAATTTTAGATAATTATGTCTAAGTTAGTACAATTTGACTTATCGTTTAATGGATGTACTTTGTCTAACGGTTAATATTAACAATGAATTTTTAGTTAGTTGCATATTAAATGTTTGTTTTTATTTGTTTGTTTGTGTTCAAGACCCGTATTCACGAACGGTTCGCAAACAACTGAATTTTTTAACAAACAAACACAAACATAGAATTATGTTCGTTAGTGTGTTCGTGAACGGTTCGTTTGTCCAATAAACCTTAACAAACAAACACGAACAAAACCTTGTTCGTGTCCGTTTAGTTCGTTTACGGCCCTAAAACCAAACTTCAAATCACAAGCTTTTTTGATGGGAGCCCAACTTTTGAAGTTATATGCATCGCCTCTAGGGGCTACCCCACATTGGCAATCCTCCCTTATTTAATAGTAGTTTGGCATCTTCCATGGTGTGGCATGACCCTATCTATCACTCGATTATTCCCCCCACCGTTCCATTACATATACACAGTAACTCTACCCTCTCACCTCTCACGGTATACATGTGACCAATCTCCCTTCCTCTCTCTCTCTCCATAAATTCTTTCTTCCTCATTCTCCCTGCAGCAGCAGCAGCCATTTCCTCTAAACCCAATGGCTTCTTCTACCTTTCTCTTTCTATATCTTTTATTATTATCTCTGTTTCTTCCATACCTTATCCTCTTCACCCATGCTGCTAAGGTCAGTCAGTCAAACAGTCATAATATACTACACTATACTATACCACCTTCATTATTGTTGTTCTGTTTCTTTTATATTATTTTAATCCTTTGCTTTATATTATTATTGAAGGTGTATGTAGTGTACATGGGCAGTACTGATAGTCAAGACCCAGATGATATTATCTCTCAAAACCATAGAATTCTTTCCTCTCTTCATAGTGGAAGGTAATCATTATTTTTTATATTTTTCCACTTCATTTGGGTTCTTTTTTATTTATTTATTTATTTATTATTATTATTATATATAGTGTTGAAGAAGCACAAGCTGCTCATTTATATAGTTATAAACATGGGTTTAAAGGGTTTGCAGCTAAGCTAACAGAGGATCAAGCCCTCAAGCTTTCAAGTAAGTATCTACATATACATATGATCAATAGCGTTTAATTAACCTGGTTATGTTATATTAATTATGAACAATATTACAAGAAGCTTTTACAAGAGTTTAGTGACATAAGGGTTGCTGCTTATGTTGTGATTGCAGAGATGGAAGGTGTGGTGTCAGTGTTTGAGAATACGAGGCGAAAGCTGCACACGACACATTCGTGGGACTTCATTGGTTTGGCTGAGGAAGAAAGTATGGAAATCCCAGGTTTTTCGACCCGGAATCAAGTCAATGTCATCATTGGTTTCATTGATACAGGTATCATTTTCACTTGATTAATGTTTGTAGTGTCTGTCGCATTCATTGCAGATATTGTTTTAAATTTTTAATGTATCACTTTTCACACAGTAGAAAGTTACTAACATCATTAATGATTTGTTTTAATGTATTATTTTTGTAATTAAGACTGGAATTTATGAGGAACATAAATGTTAATATAGGAATTTGGCCGGAATCGCCGAGTTTTAGCGATGCGGGAATGCCTCCGGTGCCCGCTGGATGGAAAGGGATATGCCAATCAGGGGAAGCATTTAACAGTTCTAATTGCAACAGGTTCCATTCAGTTATTTGGCTTATTTCCATATTTGATTTAAAATGAGATGATTAGTATTATTTATGTTCGGACCGTTTGATTTTTAAACAGGAAAGTGATAGGAGCAAGATATTATCACAGCGGATATGAAGCCGAAGAGCATTATAATCTGGAAAAGCAACAAGAAGATGGATACGATGATGATCCAAGGAAGAAAGTATCGTATCGGTCACCTAGAGATAGCAGTGGCCACGGAAGCCACACAGCGTCCACAGCAGCCGGCCGTTACGTGCAGAACATGAGTTATAACGGGCTGGCGAGCGGTGGAGCAAGAGGCGGTGCACCACTAGCTAGGATTGCAGTATACAAAACATGTTGGGATTCAGGTTGTTATGATGCAGATATACTAGCTGCATTTGATGACGCTGTCAGAGACGGGGTCCACATCATGTCATTATCGCTCGGACCTGATGCTCCTCAGGGTGACTACTTTAGTGATGCCATTTCCATCGGCTCGTACCACGCGGTTAGCCGTGGGATAACCGTTGTTTCGTCGGTTGGTAATGAAGGCACGAAAGGGTCTGCAACAAATCTTGCTCCTTGGCTTATTACAGTTGCAGCTAGTTCAACAGATAGAGAGTTTACTTCTAAAGTTCTAATGGGAAATGGTGTTAGAATAAAGGTAACAAAATAGTCATTTTATATTATTTTTAATCAAGAAAAGTGTCACAGTTAATAAATTCTTTACATTTTAATTTTTTTTATTTTTGGGATTTAATAGGGAGAGAGTCTTAGTATGCATCAAATGAGAGCGCCAGCACGAATCATATCAGCTTCAATAGCGAACAGGGGTTACTTCACCCCGTATCAATCCAGGTGAAGAAACAGGTACTTTTGTTGATAGTTTACGAAACAGACGCTTGTCTGGTGTAAAAGAAGTGTTAAAATCTTCTTTTTTTGTATAGTTACTGCTTAGAAAGCTCATTAAACTACACAAAGACTAGAGGTAAGGTGTTGTTATGCCGCCACGCAGAGCGGTCAACTGAGTCAAAGCTGGCTAAGAGTGAGGTGGTCAAAGCGGCCGGTGGAGTTGGAATGATATTGATTGATGAAACCGACAAGGATGTGGCAATTCCGTTTGTGATCCCCGCTGTTATTGTTGGAAAAAGAATGGGAAACAGGATTCTGTCCTACATTAATAGTAATACGCGGTCAGTTCCTTCTACCTTTATATATTTAATAATTGCGTTTGAATAACTTTTTTGACATAGTATTAACGCGCGTTTCCATCTCAATATAGCAATGCAACATTAAGGATTTTCGCTTCTAACTCCAAATTAGGAGCACAACCTGCCCCTCGAGTAGCATCGTTCTCCTCTAAAGGTCCTAATGCTTTAACCCCGGAAATTTTGAAGGTAAACGATTAGTGACACTTATGTTGCACATTTTACTTCATACATATTTTAGTATATAATAATAATATATATTAAACTATTTTACCTCTTTTTATAGCCTGATATTGCAGCTCCAGGATTGAATATCCTTGCAGCGTGGTCACCTGCAGTTGGAAAAATGAACTTCAACATTCTTTCCGGGACGTCAATGGCCTGCCCACATGTAACCGGGATTGTAGCCTTGATAAAAGCCGTTCATCCGACATGGTCACCATCTGCTATCAAATCTGCAATCATGACAACAGGTAAAGTTTAAACTAAATGTATTAAGTTTATTAGTTATTACCATCTTTATGGTAAAAGATATTGATATAAATATCAATAATGCAGCTACGGTTTTTGACAAAAACGGAAAACCAATGAGAGTTGACCCTGACGGAAGAAGAGGAAATGCCTTTGACTATGGCTCGGGCTTTGTTGACCCTACAACGGTTCTTGACCCTGGTCTTGTATACGATGCAGAGCCCACAGACTACAAATCGTTTCTTTGCTCACTTGGTTATACCGAAAAAATGCTTCGCCCAATAACCAGAGACAACAGCACTTGTAACAACCGAGCGTTTTCAGCGCCTTCCAGCCTCAACTATCCTGCAATTTTAGTACCAAACCTCAAGTCAACTTTCTCAGTTTCTAGAACTTTGACTAATGTCAACAAGCAGAGACAGAAGACTATTTACAGAGCGGTGGTGACGACTCCACACGGGATTGAAGTAAGCGTACACCCTCGCAGAATAGCCTTCACCGGTTATGGTCAAAAAGTCAACTTTACCGTCACTTTCAAGATTTCTGCACCATCTAAGGGTTATGTGTTTGGTTATTTACAATGGAAACATAGAAACTCGCGTGTGACTACGCCATTAGTTGTCCGAACTGCGCCTTCTAAGTTGGGCGCAGCCGTATAATCAGGAGCAAAAGGAGGGGAGGGTATAGCTTGTGGTTAGCAAATATACAACACAATGTTTTTGTTTATTATGTTTTGTGCACTTTTCTTGAACATGGTATATATATTTAAGCACATTAAAACATTGTAAATTTAGCATCTTGCATTTTCTGTTTTTTTTTTTTTTTTTAGAATCAAACTGAACATAAAAAGATAACTTAGAAAACATTATTAATCTAACAAACTCTAGAAATCTTTCGCAATCACATAACATACAGACTTCAGGGTCCATGGACAAAAAAAACTACCATCACAAGGTTGATGTGGATAAAAATTTATCATTCACAGTCTCTGTTACTTTGCACTTAGAAAGATTATCAGTCACAAACTTTATTTGACAATTAGTAAAATCATGTACAAAGTAATTAAACCTTTTTGGCATTGAATCAAGTATTAACAAACCCTAAACTGAAATAATGGTGTTATTGGGCTTTAAACCATTATAAATTTAAAAGGTATCTGGGCCCTCTAAGCCTTTTAAAACAAGAGTTCACGCATAGCTAGCAAAATATAGGAAAAATATGAGTTTTCTCGTTATTCAGCAAATTATCTGTATATTACAAGGCCTGGTCTATTTCAACCCCCCACCTTCTATTTTAACCCCCCTCAAAGCGCCTCGCTTAAGCCTAAGCGAGGCGTTTTTCCCCCATTTCGAGGAGGTCAGTACGAGGTCAGAAAAGCTGAAATTTTTGACTCGAAGCGCCTCGCTTAGGCCTAAGCGAGACGCTTCGGATAAAATTTTTTATTTTTTTATTTTTTGGTCTTTTGAGTTAGTTTTTTTATGCTTTTTCCTGCCACCTTTCAATCTCACTGTCCAACAACTGAATTTTACTTGCTTGCATGAAAAGTTTATTTTTATTGTTCGTTTGACAAACGCCTGGCTAACCTGTCCAGTTATCAATCTCACTGTCCAACAACTGAATTTTACTTGCTTGCATGAAAAGTTTATTTTAATTGTTCGTTTGACAAACGCCTGGCTAACCTGTCTCAGTTGTTATCCGAGAGATAGCTTCTCTTCAAATTCTGATTGCACCGGTGGAATTGGAATTGGAATTAATGAGACAACTTTTCAGTTGTTATCCGAGAGATAGCGGTCAACGATGAAGACAGCCTGAAAGTGGATACTGTGACACCTGGCAAATTCGGGTTAACAGCGTTGTCTAGATGAAAGTCTACCTTAGCGAGTCACGCGTATATTGTACTTAACTGGGTTAGTTAAGTCGGGTTATGGTTCGGGAACTATTGGTTAGTCTAGAAGATCATTGGATGTTGGTCTAGAGGTTCGGTAAATGTCAGTCCTTAACCAAGGGTACAAACGGTGACGATTTGTAGGATCGTCAGGGCATACGGAACGTACGAGTCTCGAGTCCCGGGAATTGGTGAACGAGTGTAAATATGTGTATTTACTTGTGTTATGTGTTTACAATCATTATGTGACTTGTCGGTACATGAATATGCATTAACATATGTTAAAACGGGGTTTAACGCGCAAAACACACCTTCTGTGGGGCTATAGGCGATTAGGCTGTTGGGGATAGCCTAATCGCATGCTGTTGGGGCGAGTAGGCAGATGCCTACAGGCGAGTAGGGCTACTCGCATGAATAGTCATGCGATTAGGCACCCTACTCGCGTATAAACCTGCACAATCGCATGGAACGGGCTGGACGACTAGAAACGCCTATAAATACAACACTTAACCTCCTAAACTCACTAATATTAACCCTAGTCGTCCCATAACCGCCCCAAACACTTAAACAACCTCTGGAAGGCGATTTTGATCAAGAACACAAGGTTTCAAGGTCTAATCATCATCCTTTTGCAATTTCAAGGTTTAATTCTCATCCATAATACTTTGTAAATGTTTTTAATCAATCCCTAATGGTCCAGACCTGTTCATAAACGAAAAAGATTTATGAAAATCGTCAATAAGAGTTATTAATCGGATTATAATTAATAAACATGTGTTATGGGTATGTATGATTAGAAAGATAGGATTTTTATGAATCTTGATGATGTGTTGATGTGTTATCATGCTAGGTCAGAAGTAATATTGTTATTATAACGATAAAAATCTCAGTAATTGGATAATAGGGTTATGATTACATGCGTTAATTGATTGTTGCATGCTATGTGTTTGTGTTTGGATTGCTTTGGTTGCATGTAGGACTGATTTTACGAGGATGAACGAAGGGTTTTGGGTTAAACATGTTTAGGATAGTGTTTGGGATGATATTGGGTAGTTACACACGCTCTGGATCTGATTTGGAGCGTTAAACGCGCGAAAAACCGGAACAGCAAGGTTACAGGCGAGTAGCCTTGCTAATCACATGTAACAGGGGCGAGTAGCCCCCAATCGCATAACTAAAGGGGCGATTAGCCCCACTCGCCTGACTATAGGGGCGAGTAGCCCCAATCGTGTGACACATGGGGCGAGTAGCCCCAATCGCGTGTAAACATGGGCGAGTAGGCCCACTCGCCTGCCTTAAGGGGCGAATAGCCCTAATCACGTGACATTTCATGCGATTAGCCTCCCTAATCGCGTGTACTGCTGCTGTAAGTGTATATTAGCATACCGAGACCTGATTTGACATGTAGTAACATGCTAGGAACCCCGTAACATATCTAGTAACTTGGTAACATATATTTGGATGTATTTCGGTGATACGTGAACTATGTGCTATAACTTGTTGTGCGTTAATGTATGTTAAGTATACTTGCGTTATTGTATGTTTTGGAGCGTAAACATAACACGGGGAGTCTCGGGTCACCAATGGGATGTCGAGTCTTGTACTTTAGGTCAGTTAAACAGTCACGGTATTTTAAAACGAACTTGGTTATGGTCTGGACACCTAGGGACTAATTAACCTGCGGGTTATTAGTCTAAGTACTTGTAACTGTCGTATGTTAGGTCGCCACTGTACAGGACTAACATAGCAGCTGAGTTTACTCGGGATTAGGAGTAAAGCAACTTAAGGTGAGTTTACGGCCCCTCTTTTAAACTGGTTTTATACTTTCGGGGGAGAAAACATGTGTTAAAACGATTATTTGGTAACTACTGTCATACTATGGGTTTCTATTGTGTACTACACGATCTTTGGAAGTCCCGGGGGGAACCATGAATGTGCGGGTTTGCACAACGGGGAAATGTGAATAGCGCTATTGGGAGTGACCAACCCCGCTCGTCGGCTTGGAGGGCCGGGCGAGTGCATATTGTCTCAAACAGGAACAACAGGAACATTTGGAACTCTTCGGGCACAAAACTGGTATACGTGTTAGTAATGGTTTTCCAATCGTGGTAGTAGCAAAACGTACGCCTAGCTAGCGTATACTGGTTTTCCATTTATTATAGTATGGACAGGTGGACTTGGTACTTGAACTGCAAACCTGTAAACTCACCAGCATTTTTGTGCTGACGTAAACTTTTACATGTTTTCTCAGGTCGCTAAGGTAGCACAGGGGAACTAGGGCGCACGCGTCTGCACGGCGTCTAGATAGAGTCGCATGATTTCACAAACACTGAACTTGGTTTATTTATGTTGAACTTTGTTTTGAATAAGCTTCCGCTGTAAACGGGATTTTAAAACTATGTTTTGGTATTGCATTAATTACATTTAGACTTGTTTATTGTGATCGTTGGTTTGGATCCTGGTTTGTCATGCACCTCGCGGTAAAACTCCGCAAGTGGATTTTGAGGGTGTGACAGATTGGTATCAGAGCCAATGGTTATAGTGAACTAGGACTGCATATAGAGTCTAGTCTATAGCCGAGTCGCACACACTAGACGATCACATGGTACTAAACGTTATAGTGGTTTACGTATGGTCTTGTCGGGGTGTCTCTAAATCATTGGTCTTTCTACGTTACATCATCCGTTCTATTTTAGGTTGGGTTACTTGTTTCCTAGGCAGTGTAGTCTATTGGGGTAACTCGTGTGCTCTTGAGATTTGTCCAAGGCTCGGACATCTCCCCTGTCGCACTCCAATAGAAACACTTGTCATAAACTACCGTAGTATTACGGTGTGTAGCTAAGAGTCTATGTTCGGTGATTTGAACTTTGAACTAAGAGAACACTTGGAGGACCATGTAGAGCGTTTTATCATTTTGGGTGCACACAAAATCATAAAACGAAATGCATGGAAGCCCTAGTGAGCTCTGGGTTTGAGGGAATAGTCCTGGATTGGATCTGGCTTTAATCTTGTGAACATTTGTGGTTATCTTTAACTGCGCAACTAAATTTTCTCGTTCTTTCTGCCAGAATCATGTCTGGAGTGCGTGGAGGACGAGGAGGTGGACGCGGTGGTGGACGCGGTGGTGGTCGTGGTGGTGCTGGTGGTCGTGGTGGAGGTATTAACCTGTCACAGGCTGATCTGAACAACTTGCTCCAGGCTGCCTTTCAGTTAGGGCACAACGGTGGTGGTAAGTTGTTTTATCCAATTTCTTTGCCTCATTGGTGAGTCTTGTGTACGTTATTCGTGATTTCTCATACGTTTCATTTCAGGTGGTCCTGTTGACCCACCCCCACCCATGTGCACCTATAAGATGTTCCGGGACTGCAAGCCCCAGGAATTCTCTGGCACCGAGGGTGCGGTCAGTCTGCTTAGGTGGTTGGAGAAAGTAGAGTCGGTATTTCTTATGTGTAACTGTCTCCCGGAAGATCGGGTGAAGTATTCGGCTGCGTTGTTTCAGGACGTGGCATTGACTTGGTGGAATGGTATTACCCAGAACATGGGTATTGGGGAGGCATATGCTATGCCATGGGAGAACTTTGTGCAGTTGCTGAAGCGGGAGTATTGCCCGAGAGAAGAGGTACAGAAGCTGGAGCATGAGGTGTGGAACCTCAAGATGACTGGGTCGGAAATCGAGAAGTATACGGTTAGGAGGAATGAGTTGGCAGTGCTATGTCCCGATTTGCACGTGCCAGAGTATCGCAAGATTGAACATTATGTCTCAGGGTTAGTGCCGGAAATTGCAGGGTTAGTGGCTGCTGGGAATCATCCCACTTATGCAGAGGTAGTTCGATCTGCACATAGGATGACTAATTTAAAGGTGAACGAGGGGATTTTGCCGGCGAAAGGTTCGACTGCTAAGGCTCCAGAGAACAATAAGCGCAAGTGGGAAAACGACGGGAAGGGATCTGGGTCTACGCAGCAGGGTAAAAAGTTTGATAATGGGGGTTCATCGTCTTCGAGTAATAAGCAGGGTGGTTATGCGGGAAAACTGCCCAAATGCAACAAATGTGGACGCCATCACCAAGGGAACTGCGACAGTAACCGTTGTCACCGCTGCCAGCGAACAGGCCACTATGCTAAAGATTGTCGGGTTACACTTCCATCAACTCAGGCTCCGACTAACAGTTCAGCTCCGACTACTCAGGGGACTACAGGGAAACAGGGATGCTACAACTGTGGTGACACTGGGCACTATAAGAAGGATTGTCCAAAACTGAAACAGGGTGGAAATAACGGGAATGGTAACAACGGGGGCGGCGGCAGAAATGCACGTGCCTTCGTCATTGGAGCTGCTGAAGCAAGGCAAGACCCTGATACAGTCACCGGTACGTTTCTTCTCAATAATCATTCTGTTAGCGTGTTATTTGATTCTGGTGCCGACAAGAGTTTTGTATCCATGGACGTTAGTCGACTGCTAGATGTAGTACCTGTACCATTAGAGACCAAGTATATTATTGAGTTGGCTGACGGGAAAACGATTGAAGCTACTAGTGTTCTTCGGGAGTGTCAGTTAGAATTGTCGGGTATAACGTTTCCCATCGACCTTATGCCGGTACCATTGGGTAGTTTTGACGTTGTAGTAGGAATGGATTGGTTATCTTTGTATCGCGCGGAGATCGTCTGTTACGATAAGGTTATTCGGATTCCTCTCCCTGATGGAGAATTTCTTTCTGTGTACGGTATCAAGGGTGGTGTTTCGCTAAACATCATCTCTAGCATGAAAGCCCTTAAGTGTCTTCGAAAGGGTTATCCAGCCGTATTGGCGCTTTTATCTGTTTCCTCCAGTGATGAGAAGAAGAGTGACGACATTCCGGTGGTACGCGAATTTCTTGATGTTTTTCCCGATGATTTATCTGGTCTTCCTCCTCATCGTCAAGTCGAGTTCGGTATTGATCTCGTACCAGGGGCTGCTCCTATTGCTCGGGCCCCCTATCGTCTTGCACCTCCCGAGATGCAGGAGTTGTCTAGTCAGTTACAGGAACTCTTGGACAAGGGTTTCATCCGGCCAAGTTCTTCCCCTTGGGGAGCCCCGATTTTATTTGTCAAGAAGAAGGATGGGAGTTTCCGATTATGTGTAGACTACAGAGAGCTGAACAAGTTGACTATCAAGAACCGTTATCCTCTTCCACGTATCGATGATCTATTCGACCAGCTCCAGGGTTCTAGTTATTATTCCAAGATCGATTTGAGGTCCGGTTATCACCAACTGCGCGTCAGGGAGGCTGACGTTGCAAAGACTGCTTTTCGAACACGTTATGGCCATTTTGAATTCTTGGTCATGCCTTTCGGTCTCACGAACGCACCTGCGGTTTTCATGGACTTGATGAACCGCGTCTGTAAACCGTATCTGGACAAGTTTGTCATTGTGTTTATTGATGACATTCTGATCTACTCAAAGAACGAGACCGAACACGGGGAACATCTGCGGTTAGTTTTGGAACTCTTGCGACGAGAACAACTTTACGCCAAGTTCTCAAAGTGTGACTTTTGGTTACGCGAAGTTCAGTTCCTAGGACATGTGGTTAATGAACTAGGAATTCATGTCGATCCAGCTAAAATCGAAGCGATCAAGGACTGGGGAGCACCAAAGACGCCAACTGAGGTGCGGCAATTCCTAGGCCTTGCGGGCTACTATCGTCGTTTCATTCAGGGGTTCTCGAAGATTGCTCAACCCCTCACCACTCTCACTCAGAAGGATAGGAAGTTCGACTGGGGTGAATCACAAGAGTCCGCGTTTGAAGAACTGAAGTCTAAACTGTGTTCTGCTCCTATTCTGTCTTTACCTGAGGGTCCTGATGATTTTGTCGTTTACTGTGATGCTTCCATTCATGGACTCGGTTGCGTGTTGATGCAGCGCGAGAAAGTGATTGCGTATGCTTCTCGTCAACTCAAAGTGCACGAGAAGAACTACACAACTCATGACTTGGAGTTGGGTGCCGTAGTATTCGCGTTGAAAATTTGGAGACATTACTTGTACGGTACCAAATGCACCATCTACACCGATCACAAGAGTCTCCAACACATTTTCGACCAACAACACTTGAACATACGGCAGCGTCGCTGGATTGAACTTTTGAACGATTATGATTGTGCTATTAAGTACCATCCTGGCAAGGCGAATGTTGTAGCAGACGCCTTGAGCAGGAAGGAATCTTCTAAACCTCGTCGCGTTCGGGCACTGCAGCTCACTATCCATTCATCGTTACCTGATCAACTCCGTTCTGCCCAATTGGAAGCTTTGAAGGAGGAAAACCTTAAAGCTGAAACTATGCACGGTGCCGACAAGCACCTAGAGCGAAGGCCTGATGGCCTGCACTATTTCGCAGAACGCATATGGGTTCCTTTATTCGGGGGACTACGGGAGCTTGTTCTTGATGAGGCTCATAAGTCCCGGTATTCTATTCATCCTGGTTCGGATAAGATGTACCAAGATCTGAAAGTGCTTTACTGGTGGCCAAACATGAGGTCGGACATAGCCTCATACGTGAGTAAATGCTTGACCTGTGCTAAGGTCAAGGTGGAATACCAGAAACCGTCGGGTCTCCTGCAACAACCTGAAATTCCGGAATGGAAATGGGAACGGATTACTATGGATTTTGTCACACAACTTCCTAAGTCACCAAGCGGGAACGACAAGATATGGGTGATTGTCGATCGGTTAACGAAATCAGCCCATTTTCTTGCTATTAAGGAGACCGACACTATGGATCGTTTGGCTCGTCTTTACTTGAAAGAAGTTGTTTCTAAACACGGGGTACCTGTTTCTATCATCTCGGATCGTGACTCTCATTTTACTTCTCACTTCTGGAAGTCCTTGCACAAGGCTTTGGGTACCCAACTAGACATGAGTACGGCTTACCATCCACAGACTGACGGTCAGAGTGAGCGTACGATTCAAACTTTAGAAGACATGCTGCGGGCGTGTGTGATTGATTTTGGGAAGGGTTGGGAAGCTCATCTGCCGTTGGTAGAATTCTCGTACAACAACAGTTATCACACGAGCATCAAGGCTGCTCCGTTCGAGGCACTGTACGGACGGAAATGCCGCTCTCCTCTTTGTTGGGCTGAGGTGGGTGAGAGTCAACTCACTGGGCCTGAACTAGTGTACGAAACTTCGGAAAAGATCGTACAGATTCGTAATCGGTTGGCGGCGGCACGGGACCGGCAAAAGAGTTATGCTGATCAGCGTCGCAAACCACTGGAGTTCCAAGTTAACGACAAGGTGCTTCTGAAAGTTTCTCCGTGGAAGGGCGTCATACGCTTTGGGAAGCGTGGCAAACTAAATCCGCGATATGTCGGCCCATTTACGATCCTGGAACGGATTGGGCCGGTGGCATATCGACTTGATCTACCGACGGAGCTCGGTAACGTACATAACGTCTTTCACGTATCAAACTTGAAGAAGTGTCTGGCTGACGAGTCTCTCATCGTTCCACTAGAAGAGATCAAGGTTGATGATCGTCTTCGGATTGTGGAAGAACCTGTGGAGATCCTCGATTACAAGATTCGTAGCCTACGTCACAGCAAGATTCGTATCGTTAAGGTTCGGTGGAACTCGAACCGGGGACCGGAATATACATGGGAACGGGAGGATCAGATGAAGTCTAAGTATCCTCATCTCTTCCCTAAGGAAGCGTTCGAGTCAAGACATGTCTCTTCGGCAGCTGAATGAATCTCGGGTCGAGATTCCTTTTAACGTGGGGATGATGTGACACCTCGGGTAAATCTCTCTCTTGATTTCTACTCTCTATTGATTCCTATCTGTTTGTTTATTCCCTTCGTTGTTTCTTTTGTTACTTACGCAATTTTCGGGACGAAAATTCTTTTAACGTGGGGATGATGTGACACCTGGCAAATTCGGGTTAACAGCGTTGTCTAGATGAAAGTCTACCTTAGCGAGTCACGCGTATATTGTACTTAACTGGGTTAGTTAAGTCGGGTTATGGTTCGGGAACTATTGGTTAGTCTAGAAGATCATTGGATGTTGGTCTAGAGGTTCGGTAAATGTCAGTCCTTAACCAAGGGTACAAACGGTGACGATTTGTAGGATCGTCAGGGCATACGGAACGTACGAGTCTCGAGTCCCGGGAATTGGTGAACGAGTGTAAATATGTGTATTTACTTGTGTTATGTGTTTACAATCATTATGTGACTTGTCGGTACATGAATATGCATTAACATATGTTAAAACGGGGTTTAACGCGCAAAACACACCTTCTGTGGGGCTATAGGCGATTAGGCTGTTGGGGATAGCCTAATCGCATGCTGTTGGGGCGAGTAGGCAGATGCCTACAGGCGAGTAGGGCTACTCGCATGAATAGTCATGCGATTAGGCACCCTACTCGCGTATAAACCTGCACAATCGCATGGAACGGGCTGGACGACTAGAAACGCCTATAAATACAACACTTAACCTCCTAAACTCACTAATATTAACCCTAGTCGTCCCATAACCGCCCCAAACACTTAAACAACCTCTGGAAGGCGATTTTGATCAAGAACACAAGGTTTCAAGGTCTAATCATCATCCTTTTGCAATTTCAAGGTTTAATTCTCATCCATAATACTTTGTAAATGTTTTTAATCAATCCCTAATGGTCCAGACCTGTTCATAAACGAAAAAGATTTCTGAAAATCGTCAATAAGAGTTATTAATCGGATTATAATTAATAAACATGTGTTATGGGTATGTATGATTAGAAAGATAGGATTTTTATGAATCTTGATGATGTGTTGATGTGTTATCATGCTAGGTCAGAAGTAATATTGTTATTATAACGATAAAAATCTCAGTAATTGGATAATAGGGTTATGATTACATGCGTTAATTGATTGTTGCATGCTATGTGTTTGTGTTTGGATTGCTTTGGTTGCATGTAGGACTGATTTTACGAGGATGAACGAAGGGTTTTGGGTTAAACATGTTTAGGATAGTGTTTGGGATGATATTGGGTAGTTACACACGCTCTGGATCTGATTTGGAGCGTTAAACGCGCGAAAAACCGGAACAGCAAGGTTACAGGCGAGTAGCCTTGCTAATCACATGTAACAGGGGCGAGTAGCCCCCAATCGCATAACTAAAGGGGCGATTAGCCCCACTCGCCTGACTATAGGGGCGAGTAGCCCCAATCGTGTGACACATGGGGCGAGTAGCCCCAATCGCGTGTAAACATGGGCGAGTAGGCCCACTCGCCTGCCTTAAGGGGCGAATAGCCCTAATCACGTGACATTTCATGCGATTAGCCTCCCTAATCGCGTGTACTGCTGCTGTAAGTGTATATTAGCATACCGAGACCTGATTTGACATGTAGTAACATGCTAGGAACCCCGTAACATATCTAGTAACTTGGTAACATATATTTGGATGTATTTCGGTGATACGTGAACTATGTGCTATAACTTGTTGTGCGTTAATGTATGTTAAGTATACTTGCGTTATTGTATGTTTTGGAGCGTAAACATAACACGGGGAGTCTCGGGTCACCAATGGGATGTCGAGTCTTGTACTTTAGGTCAGTTAAACAGTCACGGTATTTTAAAACGAACTTGGTTATGGTCTGGACACCTAGGGACTAATTAACCTGCGGGTTATTAGTCTAAGTACTTGTAACTGTCGTATGTTAGGTCGCCACTGTACAGGACTAACATAGCAGCTGAGTTTACTCGGGATTAGGAGTAAAGCAACTTAAGGTGAGTTTACGGCCCCTCTTTTAAACTGGTTTTATACTTTCGGGGGAGAAAACATGTGTTAAAACGATTATTTGGTAACTACTGTCATACTATGGGTTTCTATTGTGTACTACACGATCTTTGGAAGTCCCGGGGGGAACCATGAATGTGCGGGTTTGCACAACGGGGAAATGTGAATAGCGCTATTGGGAGTGACCAACCCCGCTCGTCGGCTTGGAGGGCCGGGCGAGTGCATATTGTCTCAAACAGGAACAACAGGAACATTTGGAACTCTTCGGGCACAAAACTGGTATACGTGTTAGTAATGGTTTTCCAATCGTGGTAGTAGCAAAACGTACGCCTAGCTAGCGTATACTGGTTTTCCATTTATTATAGTATGGACAGGTGGACTTGGTACTTGAACTGCAAACCTGTAAACTCACCAGCATTTTTGTGCTGACGTAAACTTTTACATGTTTTCTCAGGTCGCTAAGGTAGCACAGGGGAACTAGGGCGCACGCGTCTGCACGGCGTCTAGATAGAGTCGCATGATTTCACAAACACTGAACTTGGTTTATTTATGTTGAACTTTGTTTTGAATAAGCTTCCGCTGTAAACGGGATTTTAAAACTATGTTTTGGTATTGCATTAATTACATTTAGACTTGTTTATTGTGATCGTTGGTTTGGATCCTGGTTTGTCATGCACCTCGCGGTAAAACTCCGCAAGTGGATTTTGAGGGTGTGACAGATACCATGGATCTCAGAGATTCAAGCTAATTAAACTCATATCTCAAGCCGGTGCAAGTTATGTTGCAGCATCTTTGATCATCTTCTTGTAATTACTTTCTATTTGTTTCGGGTTCCCTTCCATCGTTGACAGATATCTCTCTGAGATGATAACTTCTCTTCAGATTCTGAAAGTGGATACCATGGATCAAAGAGATTCAAGCTAATTAAACTCATATCTCAAGTATCTATAAGTAAGAACATTGTGGATGAGGATTGTTTATCTTCCCATTGATATCAAGTATGTTGCCACACAAGACGAATGTTGCAACATGAGTTCGACCAAGATGACACACGAAGCTTTAGACTCGAACCGGATCCAAGTATTACTGTAATGATCAGGAACATTCCAAATAATTGTTCAATTTCAGCTTTTGTTTAACTATTTTAGCAACTTC
Organism: Ambrosia trifida; assembly: GCA_028751855.1. NCBI lineage: Eukaryota > Viridiplantae > Streptophyta > Magnoliopsida > Asterales > Asteraceae > Ambrosia > Ambrosia trifida. Next base: position 212,610,533 of record CM054122.1, on the reverse strand, counting down.
CATAGAGAAGTTATCAATCTCACTTCTCACTGTCCATGTTTACTTTCAACGTCCAACGGTAATGAGTAACCTAGTAACCTCTACAATGATGTGATTTGTTTTAACAATCGGATCGGCGCTAACAATGAGTTTGATGAATCATTGTACGTGGTCTAATCAGGTATGTGTACAATGATGTGATTTGTTTTAGATAAGGAGGTATATGTACAATGAACTTTTTACGCTAAATAAAACCGATTAATGTTCTTTATATATATATGAATAGTGACCCTCTGGCAATCATCGTTGGTATTAATGGCAAGATATGTGGCTTTAGTCCTTTACGCAGGTTTGCCAGAGGGTCACTATTCATACACACAACTCGAAAAGTAATTAAAAACACTTAAAAATAAATTAAAAACAATTGTTGCGAGTTAGGTTTAGTCGGAGGACCACGTACAATGATTCATCAAAGTTGTACAAAGCTGGATGTTTTTACTGGAAAACCAAAACGAGCAATTAACGAAGCGAAACGGAGAGATATAATTTTCTTGGCTTGGAAACAACTTAAAAGAACAAAAAATGAATTAAAATTATTTTTTGGTGATTAACAGATAATTTTAAAGAATTAAAAGAAATTCAATTTTTTTAAAAAAAGGCCAACACACCTCGCTTTGGTCAAAGCGAGGCGCTTTAGTGCCTCGCTTTGACAAAAGCGAGGTGCTTTAGTGGTTTGATTAGACCACAGGCGACTCGCTTTGACCAAAGCGAGGCGCTTTGGCCTTTTTTTAAAAAAATTTGAATTTCTTTTAATTCTTTAAAATTATCTGTTAATCACCAAAAAATAATTTTAATTCATTTTTGGTTCTTTTAAGTTGTTTCCAAGCCAAGAAAAGTATATCTCTCCGTTTCGCTTCGTTAATTGCTCGTTTTGGTTTTCCAGTAAAAACATCCAGCTTTGTACAACTTTGATGAATCATTGTACGTGGTCCTCCGACTAAACCTAACTCGCAACAATTGTTTTTAATTCATTTTTAAGTGTTTTTAATTACTTTTTGAGAAATGATAATTTTCAGATATTACAGATCAAGGTGTTACCAAGCATGTCAAGAAATGATAATTTTCAAATATTGCAGATCAAACATTTAAAAATATATTAACAAACATTTAAAAATAACTTTTCATGCAAAGCAGGTAAAATTCAGTTGTTTTACTAATTTCATAGTCTTGATACTTTTAACAATCGGATTGTTTTTCGAGAGAAAGGAACTAAGTTGCAAATACGATAATAATCAAACTCATATCTCAAGCTGGTGTAATTACTTTCAAGTTTTTTAGAATCATTGAAGACAACTTTTCAGTTGTTATCCGAGAGATAGCGGTCAACGATGAAGACAACCTGATAGTGGATACCATGGATCAGAGAGATTGATTTCAAGCTAATCAAACTCATTGGTATATAGAGAGCAAACCGACGATCATTCAAAATTTAAAGTTACCGCTAACCTCTGTGCCATCATCGACTACAGCAAACCGACGATCTTCCTCCACGGCACTCCTAATGGGCCTCTCTTTATTTCACGGTACGATTTGTGTTTTTGTTTCTTTATAAATAATAAGTTTTGTGTTTATCAAACCCTAACGTCTGAGCAATGATTTATTAAATCGTTTTACTAATTTCCGATTCTTGATACTTTCATAAATCGTTTTACTAATTTCCGATTCTTGATAATAATAAATTATTATAATAATAAAACAAAGGAACTAAATTACAAATATAATAAAAAAAATAATAATGTAATATAGTCATTGTTAATGCTCAAAAAAGTTAACCTTTGTTGACTTATAGGAGTCTTGAAGACGAAATGAATTTTACAAGATACTTGAAACAAGGTATGGATATGGAGAATAAATCTTTGACTATACGTGGTTGATGATGTCAAGTTTAAGTCGTTGATTCATTTGGAAATCGAAAACGCCTATCGTCACTCTGTATAGAGAAGAAAATCAACAACCGGATGGTTGGTAGCTATAGGTAAGAACATTGTGAATGAGGATTGTTTATCTTCCCATTGATTTCAAGTATGTTGCCTTCATCGTTGACAGATATCTGGTCTTCAGAGTTTCCAACCCCTAATACATTCATCAAAGGATATTCATGTGAGAATGATTTCGTACAAGATTCCTATGCAAGCAAGTCATCTCTCATGTTGAATATTTAGTTCTCTCATGTTGACAGTTATCAATCTCACTGTCCAACAACTGAATTTTACTTGCTTGCATGAAAAGTAATGATCAGGAACATTCCAAATAACCGTCCAATTTCAGCTTTTGTTTAACTCATGATAGATCCACCAAATCATTTCTTCAAGTTCATTTCACCAAAAAAGGCATAACTGTAATGATCAGAAACATTCCAAATAACTGTTCAATTTCAGCTTTTGTTTAACTCATGATAGATCCACCAAATCATTTCTTCAAGTTCATTTCACCAAAAACATTTATAACCTTTCTGTACCTGTGGCCAAAAGAACTAGGCTTCAAACACTATGGGCATGGCCAGCTCCCATTTCCACCGATATGTACAATGATGTGGTTTCTTTTAGATAAGGAGGTATATGTACAATGATGTCTTTACGCAAAATAAAACTTACACACAACTTTTTGCTCTAGTGGTGTAGTCTACCTTTTTGAAAAAGACATTTTAGTCTTCAAGACTTCTATGGTTTCGGGTTCCCTTCCATCGTTGACAGATATCTCTCTGAGATGATATCTTCTCTTTAGGTTTTGGAATTAATGAGACAACTTTTCAGTTGTTATCCGAGAGATAGCGGTCAACGATGAAGACAACCTGAAAGTGGATACCATGGATCAGAGAGATTCAAGCTAATTAAACTCATATCTCAAGCCGGTGCAAGTTATGTTGTAGCATCCTTGATCATCTTCTTGTTCAACACACATCAGCTTTTTTATCACAGTTTCCAACCACTAATACCAGATTGATGATACTCAATTTCGGTTGATATAGAGTATATCAGAGAAAGATTTAGTTGAAAGTGGATACAATGGATCAGAGAGATTTAAGCTAATTAAACTCATATCTCAAGCCGGTGCAAGTTATGTTGTAGCTCATATGTTATTATCTCTTCTCTTATTCTCTCTTTCTCAAGTTCTCAATGGATTATTGCTCTCATATCATGGATCAGAGAGATTTAAGCTAATTAAACTCATATCTCAACCCGGTGCAAGTTATGTTGTAGCAGTCAAGATTCCAATGCAAGCAAGTCAAATTCAGTTGTTAGACCAACTTGAGATATGAGTTTGATTAGCTTGAATCTCTTTGATCCATGGTATCCAGTCTTCAAGCTGGACTTAAGCACCTGAACGGGAAGTTGAAATTTTGAATGATGTTCGTCGACTGCACCGAACACACTACAATTATTCACTATTTTATACATACAACACAACTTCATCGTTGACCGTACTGTTCTTCTTGATCTTGATCTTCACACTTGCTTTTGACAAACGACTGGCTGACCTGAAGTTCCTTTGCAACCAGGTATAAAGAAACTACGTTGCAAATATAAAAATCCATCACATCACGATTATACTCTTTATGTATGAATAGTGACCCTCTGGCAAACCTACCTCTGTTTTGAATTTGTTACTTCCATAGAGAAGTTATCAATCTCACTGTAATGATCAAGAATATTCCAAATAACTGTATAATTTAAGCTTTTGTTTAACTAATTTAGCAACAGTCCAAATACTGTAATGATCGCTACGGTTAGTGGATACCATGGATCAGAGAGATTCAAGCTAATCAAACTCCGGGCAACCCTTGTTTGATTATACTCGTGTACAGCCTTTATCATGTTCTTTTGGCTACAGGTACAGAAAGGTTATAAATGTTCATGTCGTTTCAGGTTGCCTTCATCGTTGACCGATATCTCTCCGATAACAACCCTTGTTTGATTATGCTCTTTATGTATGAATAGTGACCCTCTGACAATGATCAGAAACATTCCAAACATTCCAGAAACATTCAAGTTTGTACAACTTGAATCTCTCTGATCCATGGTATCCACTTTCAGCTTGTCTTCATCGTTGACCGCTATCTCTCGGATCAGAGAGATTCAAGCTAATTAAACTCATATCTCAAGTTGGTCTAACAACTGAATTTGACTTGCTTGCATTGGAATCTTGACTGCTACAACATAACTTGCACTGGCTTGAGATATGAGTTTAATTAGCTTAAATCTCTCTGATCCATGATATGAGAGCAATAATCCATCGAGAACTTGAGAAAGAGAGAATAAGAGAATAGATAATAACATATGAGCTACAACATAACTTGCACCGGCTTGAGATATGAGTTTAATTAGCTTAAATCTCTCTGATCCATTGTATCCACTTTCAACTAAATCTTTCTCTGATATACTCTATATCAACCGAAATTGAGTATCATCAATCTGGTATTAGTGGTTGGAAACTGTGATGAAAAAGCTGGTGTGTGTTGAACAAGAAGATGATCAAGGATGCTACAACATAACTTGCACCGGCTTGAGATATGAGTTTAATTAGCTTGAATCTCTATGATCCATGGTATCCACTTTCAGGTTGTCTTCATCGTTGACCGCTATCTCTCGGATAACAACTGAAAAGTAATTACAAGAAGATGATCAAGGATGCTACAACATAACTTGCACCGGCTTGAGATATGAGTTTAGATAGCTTAAATCTCTCTGATCCATGATATGAGAGCAATAATCCATCGAGAACTTGAGAAAGAAAGAATAAGAGAAGAGATAATAACATATGAGCTACAACGACGTCGTGTTTTGGAAGCTACAACATAACTTGCACCGGCTACTTTTCAGTTGTTATCAGACGAGGACTTGCCTGTGTTGCCGCATTTAATAAAATTTAACGCGCATACCGCATTCATTGACTTTACGTGGTTGATGATGTCAAGTTTAAGTCATTGACAATGTTGAGGGTTATTACTTTGTTTTTTAAATTTTTTTAACTTTTTATAATTATTAAATTAAAAAAAAACAACTCAAAACATCAAAACAACTACCAAAATAAATTACCCCCTCAAAGCGCCTCGCTTAGGCCTAAGCGAGGTGCTTCGAATTTAAAAAACAGCTTTTTCTGCCCCTTGTACTGACCTCCTCGAATTCAGCTCCAAAGCGTCTCGCTTAGGCCTAAGCGAGACGCTTTGAGGGGGTTAAAATAGAAGATGGGGGGTTTAAATATAACCACCCTATTACAAACTAAAAAAGTTTATTCTTACACTATACGTTTCAAATTGGGTGAATAGTTCTAATTCATTATTGGTGGTATTGTTTGTTTTACCATGTGTGTCACGTGGTAATTGGACTTTTTTTTTTTTTTTTACTTCAGATTTCCTATGCATATTAAAAAACGTTTGCAAAGAAAAAAAAAACTAAAAGTGGTGTTGTTTACTGGTTTCATATTTCACCCCGGTCTGAGCCCTTTTTTTTACTACTAACATCACACTCTCATTGTAATTACACTAGGTTATTTGCCCGTGTACCACACGGGTATAATAAATAAAATTTATATAAAATTTAAACATATAGTAACTAAGATTATATATTAATGTAAATTATTGAAAATTTTTAATATATAATATAATTCCTAAAAAAACAAAAAAAAAATCACAAATCTCTAAATATCTCTTTGTATACAACATTAATGGTTGTTTTATTTGTTAACATTGCTATATCTATCTAATATTAATAATTTAACACTGACTTTGCTTTTTACTCTTTATAACGTGATGCACAATTGGCCATAAGCGAAAACATGGTATTTCAAATACAAAGCAATTCTAGATAGCGATTGTCTTTGTCTTTTGCTTATCGTCATCGTGAGTCATACAGATAAAGGGTTTTTTTTTTTTTTTTTTTTTTTTTTTTGAAATTGGAACATAATTTTCTTATTAAAGTTAAACAAAAAATAAGACATTCAGTTAAAAAATTATAGTTTTTGAAAGTGATAATAAAATCCAGTAAATAACCTAAACATAAATAATTGTTGGAAAATTATAACATAACTAAGAGATAAGTCAAATCTGAAAACATTTTATTATTGTGTCAGTGATCAACAAAGAAGTAAATTGTTACAAACTAACTCTCTGTAACACATATAACAACATAAAAATATCGTAACTTAAAGTTGAGAGAGATATAAAAAATCTAAAGTTAATTGGAAATATCTTAAACTTTTACAAATTATTAAATCATAAATGTAAAGAGTTTAGTATTCTGAAATTCAAAAATAATAACTTTTAATTCACAAGAATGTTAAAAATGAATCAAGCTAATTAAGAGCATGTTTGGCTTTCCATTTTCTTTTCTCCTTTCTCCTTCTTCTACCACAAAATCTTCTATCTTATGACTTTTCTCGTCTTTTCTCCTTTTCAAAGCACAAAATCTTCCAAAAGCTCATTTTCAAACAATTCCAAACACTTTTTTTTTTTTTAACTTTTGACTTCTTAAAGAAGTTATAAGTCAAAAGGAGGTGAGGAAATGGAGAGCCAAACATGCTCTAAGTATTCAACTATTTACAAATTAAATTTATATTTTTAAATTGTAATCCCAAAGTTTCTGATTTATTTCGCAGTTAAAATTATTTAATTTTGAACAGTCATATCTTGATTAGATGAATTGATGGAGGTAATTTGAACTATTTAAATTTGGTTTGACTTTAAAGTTTGAAAATTTAATTTTGTAATTTTAAAGTACGATAAATATGTTTTGGTTTATAATTATAAATAGCTTTTAGAATTGATTAACTATATTTGATGAGATTGAATTTTTTTTTTTTTTTGGAAGGCTAATTTCATTCAACAACAAACAAGGCCGGGAATCTCCAAGACGGAGAACCCAAAACCCAACCGAAACATTATGTTACATCAAAATCAAAAGACTGCCAATCCTTCCAACCCATTACACCCTTTTTACTTCTACTACTGAACCAAACGTAACCTATAGCTTTTATATCCGCAACCAAGTTCACCACCGAGCGCTTGTTATCTTGAAAGATCTTTTCATTTCGAGCCTTCCAGATCCTCCAACACGTGACGATCATCATCCCATAAATCACCCTTTTTCTCTGCGCCGGCCAAGACGAATCATGAAGGATGTCCTGCCTCGAAAAAAGAAGAAAGGAGGCAATTTCATCCATCTCGAAATCGCAAACCACACATTACTCGCCACACCACACCCCGTGAAAAGATGATCTACCGTCTCTTCCTGATCCTCACACAGAGAACACAACATATTACCACACTCAATGTTCCGCTTTTGCAAAGCGTTCTTTGTAGGGAGTCTATCACGAAGCATCCGCCACATAAAGATATTACACTTAATCGGGATCCACCTACACCATTTGAAAGGAGCATCCGATTGAGCATACCGGTCACCATCTATCCACTTCTTCACCTCTTGAACAGCAAACTCGTTAGTCGACCCATTGTCCCAAAACCAAGCGTCATTATTAACCCCCAGTCTCTGGCCGAACAGAAGCTCACAACACTGAAACAACTGCTGCACTTCAGCGACTTCATTTGGCAGCCGCCTCCATTGCCAGTTAAGGTACGGACCATTCCCACCTTCCACCAAACGATCCCGAACTTTACAAAACTTATCCCCCTCCAACCGAAAAATATCTGGAAAAAGACGCTTTAACGGGGCATTAGTAATCCACGGGTCAATCCAAAATAATATATCCGCGCCGTTCCCAACCCTACCCCTGATAACATCAATACTACTACGATCCCCCACTTTAAGACGAGTGGCACATTTAACAATATTAACCCAAGTACCATTGTAACTAGCATTATGGGGATATGTATCCCATCTTCTATGAGAGCCATGAATCGCATCCACAACACGACGCCATAAAGCATCACCTTCGTGTCTATACCTCCAAAGCCATTTAACCAAGAACGCTTTGTTACAATCACCCAATTTTCGAATGCCCAAACCTCCATATTTTATTGGCTTAGAAACGTCCTCCCATCGCACCCAATGGAGTTTTCTACCATCATTATTACCACCCCAAAGGAACTTCTTGATTAACCCTTCCAACGAATTAATGACGCTAATAGGAGCTACAAACAGCGAAAAATAATACGAAGGAAGACTAACCAGAACTGACTTTATCAAAGTCAATCTACCTCCAATCGACAAAGTCTTGGACTTCCATTGCGTTAATCTACTCTTAACCACATTTATCACCGGCTCCCAGCTAAGAATACGGTTCATATTAGAACCAACCTTTATCCCAAGATACGAAAACGGAGTAACCCCCGTTTGGCAGCCCAACTCGGACGCCTTTAAACCCACCTCTTCAACACCTTTGCCCACCCCGTATAAAGTCGACTTCTGAATGTTAATCTTTAGGCCAGAGCACATATGGAAAATCCAAAGGATACGTCTTAAACAGATCAGATTATTATCAGACCACTCCCCCATCACCATAGCGTCATCAGCATATAATAAATGAGAGATCACAAGACCACCATTATCGAACCCACCCCCCCTGAAAGCACCCACATCACAAGCCTTCTTTATGAGACCCGAGAAAGCCTCCATCACCATAATAAATAAAAACGGTGAAAGCGGGTCACCCTGACGAATACCCTTCTCACAATTAAACTCAAAAGTCGGGGAGCCATTCACCAGAACAGATGAACGAGCCGACTTGAGAATCCCATCTATCCACATACACCACATATCTGGAAAACCCATTTGTCTCATGACCGATATAAGAAAAGCCCAATTCACATTGTCGTAGGCTTTAGCAAAATCAATTTTAAATAAAAATAATTCTGCCCCCGCTTTTCTCGACCAAGATAAAACTTCACTAATCAAGAGAGGGCTATCCAGAATATACCTGCCCGCCACAAAAGCCGATTGAGTTTTGTTAATAATAGAATCCATGACTGACTTCAACCTGTTCGCCAAGATCTTCGATATAACTTTACTTATCACGCCAATCAAATTAATAGGGCGATATTCCTCTAACCTCACCGGGTCTTTAACTTTAGGAACAAGCGTAATAAACGAAGATGAAACTCCACGGCTAAATGAACCTGAAACCGCAAAATTCTGCACAATACACATAAAATCCGAAGAGAAAAGATCCCAATACCTTTTAATAAACCGGAAGTTGAAACCATCGGGGCCAGGCGCTTTATCACTACCACATTGAAAAACGGCATCCTTCACTTCTTTTTCTAGAAAAGGCCGGGATAACTCCATAACCTGCGAAGAGCTAAGGGTCTTCAAATCATAGCAACGAAGCTTCGGTCGACTCGGAAGATCTTCTATAAACTTTTCTTTGTAGAACCGAAGGACCTGTTTTTTTATCTCGCTTGGCTCATGGACCCAAACCCCATCACGATCCAAACCAAGAATAGCATTAGAAACTCGTCTGTTGTTTATCGACCCATGAAAGAATCCCGAGTTCTCATCCCCTTCCCTAGCCCAATTCACTCTCGACTTTTGTTTCAAATCTTTAACCTTGTAATACTCCACTTGTTTTATTCGCTTTCTAGCCTCCTCCAAAACCCAAACTTCTTCTTCCAAGAGATCTCTACCTTCCATGGCTAACTCCAACTCCTTGACCTCCTTACTGAGAAGATCCAATTCCACCATTTCATTAGCGTAAGCTTCTTTCTTCCACGCAAGAATTCTAGCTCTCAAGCTACGAAACTTCTGTAATAAAACCACATCCGGAGGGCCAGTGCCATTAAAACTCTCCAACGCACCCTTAACCACCTCATCAAAGCCTTCACGATCCAACCAAGAATTAAAAAACCTAAAAGGTTTTGCACCAAAGTTGGTCGTACCGATCTTTAAGAGCAACGGGAAGTGATCCGACCCATCACGATCAAGAACCCGGTAAACCGCATTCGGCCATTTATTATAAAACTCCCAATCAACGAAAACTCTATCAATCCTACTCAGCTTATTGTTAGCTAAATAGGTGAATTTCCGACCTCTTAAACCAAACTCATGTAACTCGGCATCCTCCAAGAACTCATTAAACGCCAAAGAATCTACCCAGTCAAAGTTTGAATTCCGACGTTCATCCCGATCGCGCACACTATTGAAATCCCCGGCCACTATCCAAAACCCGTCCCCACTCTCCTTCAATGATTTCACCAACTCCCACACCCTCCTTTTATCGACTAATTTTTTAGGACAATACACATTAGCAATCGTCAGCTTGGAACCATCTCTTTTAACATACCCCGAAACAAGAAGGACATTTCTATCTTTAACAACTGTCTCTTTGACAAACACTTTCGGGTTCCATATGGTAAGCAACCCCCCTGACCTACCCGTAGCATCCACACATTCAAACTCAAAAGTTCCCTGACCCCATAAATTACCAATATTAATTGAATCCAGCGACTCAAATTGCGTTTCTTGAATCAAAATCGCACCCACTTCGTTATCTGTTTTTAGCTTTCTACACCAATCCCGTTCAACTGCCATGGCCTCAACAAAAGCTTCCATGCATACACATGAATCAAACAGTAATACTACCCAAAGACCTCCCAAGTATCGAATACCAACTTTAGTATGACCTAGCAGATCCAACCAAACACGAAGCTTAGACAATTTCTTCAAATCTGAGACTCTCCCTACGGCACCACACCCTTCCCATAACAAACCTCCACCACCTGAAACCTGAACCACAATCTCCGGTGTAGCTTTCGGCCGCTCAATGTTAAGTAACGTATCCCTGAACGACCGTCTGTCCCCTTTAGAACTCCCCACATTACCATCCTCATTCACTAGATCCTCCTTCTTATCCCCCATCCCCTTATCCTTCTCCTGCTGATTGTTTGTCGTCGGGATCCATTGCTTCTCTCCCTTCCTCACCACTTTCTCTCCATCCACAAAACGAGCAAGAACCACAAAAAGTTTATAAGAGCCTATCCACACATCCTTCATCAAACCCTCTAACTCAACAGGCTCCTTAACGTTAGCAAAAGACACAAACCCGAACCTCTTACCAAGCTTATCAAACTTACGAGCAATATAAGTACCTTTGATCGTGCCAAAACCTTTAAACACAGCGACCAAATCCGTAGACGAACATCCATTCGGAAGATTAGAAACAAAGAACTTTGTCACATTGTTTTCTTTCTGAATCGTCCTCTCTCGTTGATCCGATCTCCTGCCTTTTCTAACCGGTGCATCGTACCATGTATCAACCTTGTATCGTTCCCTACCCGCCATGCTATCGTGAATCAAAAGCCTGCCCACCGCCGCCGATCGCCTCCTATCTTTTCGGAGGATTAGGGTTTTTTCTTAACGTAACCGACATCTTGATGAGATTGAATATGTAGAAAATGTTTGTCTTCTAATATTTTTATATTGATTAATAAAAACAATTATGAAAATAATTTAAATACTAATTGAATGACATTTATTGTTTTGAATAATTAATGTAAGACTCATGAGGGATTGACATGTGTCCCTCATATGTTTTCTTTTATTAAATAGTGTAGATGTAGATTAAAACACTCTCTTCTAAAAGATATAAGCCTCTAGCAAATGGGCTACCCCATATTATTATAGCAAATTTATTTTTCCAACCTATTTTGCTTTAGTTATTTTTCATTGTTGTACATTTCATTTCTCTCCAAAATAAAAATTATGGCTCTCTTTTTTTTCTTAATATACTTAAAGAGTTAATTAACTCTATACTTATTTTTTTTTTTCTAATTCAAACTAAAAGTATCCTAGGATCAAATACACAAGGCACTTTTTCTAGGAAGGGTGAAAAGGGTTGTGATCCATTGATCATATATTTGAAGTGTTGAGATTAGTTTGTTTGAAAAAAATAAATAATAAATTAGAGGAAGGTCATAAAAGAAAAACTACATTTGTTGACTTTCTCTCTCCACATGCAATGCACATGTCAATTCCCCCCATCATTTTAAAACGTCTATAACTTTTTCATACGACATTTTTTTTTCAAAAAAATTTCACCATATTAACGAGCGGTTTTTTATCTTTAATATGAGTACCACATTGCTACATTAAAATTGAAAAAAAAAATTCGTGCTAAATGGGTTTTCTTCTCCGTTGTGTCTTTCTACTCGTTCATTGTGTTATAGAATGCATGTGTGCTTTATAAATATGTTATTTATGTTTTTTTAGTCTACACATGATTTAACTATGTCCATTATGTTTTTATTATGCTTTTAATTGTGTTTTACACAAATGAGTTTTGTATTTAGGTGTACATTGTGTTTTATTATGTTGTTCATTGTGTTTAAGTCTATTATTCATTGTGTTTTAGTCTTCTGTTCATTGTGTCTTTTATATGTCGTCGATTGTGTTTTACACAATTGGGTTTTTAATTATTTTTTTTCAAAAGTATTCATTGTATTTTAGTCTTCTGTTCATTGTGTCTTTCGTATGTCATCCATTGTGTCTTACGTAACTGGGTTTTCAACTTTTTTTTTTCAAAAGTATTCATTGTGTTTTAGTCTTCTATTCATTGTGTCTTTAGTATGTCGTCAATTGTGTTTTACTAGACTCTTGAATGTGTTTTATACCCTATATTTAATTGGTGTTCATTGTGTTTTACATTCCATTGTGTTTTACATTCCATTGTGTCTTACGCAAGTGGGTTTTGATTTTTTTTTCAAAAGTATAGCAATATGGTACTCATATTAAAGATAAAAAGACGCTCAATTTTATGGTATAATTTTTTTTTAAAAACGGATGACGTATAAAAAAGTTACGGGCATTTAAAAATGAAGGTGGAAATGACACGTGACTTGCATGTGCATATGTTTTTGACAAAATTACCATTCCCACTTGTTAATCTTTTAGACACATGTCATTTTCTAGTGGTTTCTCACCCTTCTCATTTTTTGTAGCCTTTGTAGAATAACCCAACCCTGATGATCAAATACACAAGACACTTTTTCTAGGAAAGGTGAGAAGGATTGTGATACATTGATCATATATTTGAAGGGTTGAGATTAGTTTGTTTGAAAAAAAAATAAATAATAAATTAGAGAAAGGGCATAAAAGGAAAACAACATTTGTTGACTTTCTCTCTCCACATGCAATGCACATGTCAATTCCCCCCATCATTTTAAAACGTCTATAACTTTTTCATACGACATTTTTTTTTTCAAAAAAATTTCACCATATTAACGAGCGTTTTTTTATCTTTAATATGAGTACCACATTGCTACATTAAAATTGAAAAAAAAAATCGTGCTAAATGGGTTTTTTTCTCCGTTGTGTCTTCTGCACGTTCATTGTGTTATAGTATGTATGTGTGCTTTATAAATATGTTATTTATGTTTTTTTAGTCTACACATGATTTAACTTTGTCCATTGTGTTTTTAGTATGCTTTTAATTGTGTTTTACGCAAATGAGTTTTGTATTTAGGTGTACATTGTGTTTTATTATGTTGTTCATTGTGTTTAAGTCTATTATTCATTGTGTTTTAGTCTTCTGTTCATTGTGTCTTTTATATGTCGTCCATTGTGTTTTATTATACTGTTCATTGTGTTTTATACCCTATTGTTCATTGCATACTTAATTGGTACTCATTGTGTTTTACGTTATCTCCATTGTGTCTTACGCAACTGGGTTTTCAACTTTTTTTTTCCAAAAGTATTCATTGTGTTTTAATCTTTTGTTCATTGTGTCTTTATTATGTCGTCCATTGTGTTTTACACAATTGGGTTTTTAATTTTTTTTTCAAAAGTATTCATTGTATTTTAGTCTTTTGTTCATTGTGTCTTTCGTATGTCATCCATTGTGTCTTATGCAACTGGTTTTCAACTTTTTTTTTTCAAAAGTATTCATTGTGTTTTAGTCTTCTATTCATTGTGTCTTTAGTATGTCGTCCATGTGTTTTACTAGACTCTTGATTGTGTTTTATTCCCTATATTTAATTGGTGTTCATTGTGTTTTACATTCCATTGTGTCATACGCAAGTGGGTTTTGAAATTTTTTTTCAAAAGTATAGCAATATGGTACTCATATTAAAGATAAAAAGACGCTCAATTTTATGGTATAATTTTTTTTTAAAAACGGATTACGTATAAAAAAGTTACGGGCATTTAAAAATGAAGGTGGAAATGGCATGTGACTTGCATGTACATATGTTTTTGACAAAATTACCCCTCCCACTTGTTAATCCTTTGGACACGTGTCATTTTCTAGTGACTTCTCAACCTTCTCATTTTTTGTAGCATTTGTAGAATAACCCAACCCTACATATAGTTAGAAATATTATTTTACAATTATGGGCTAGTAAAATATCAGTGTGTTCATTCGGATGACTAGCGGTAAGAATGTCAGATGTATCAAAATAGCTAACGTGTCTATAATTTTCAATCAATATAAAATAAAATACGTAGCTACATATATTTTTTTGTATATCACGAATTTTTCATTTGGAGTTTTCTACAGTTTTCAATTGATATAAAAGACGTAGCTACATATATTTTTTGTATACCACAAACTTTTCATTTTGGATTTTTCTTAACCGATGTCGACCAAGTTTCCGCAATGTAACATGGGTTTATCTTTTAGTTTATATGACTACACGGTGTGGTCATACTCTTGAAGGGGGCATGGACTGACATGTGGCATTCACTTCACCGTTGGTAAAATTGTCCTCCAAGCCAAAAAAAATGCGCAATGTGGTGGTGGCGTGGAAGGTGGACCATTGGTGGCTACCAAGTCACGGTTTGATTATTATTATTATTATTATTAGTTTTTTTTGTGATTTCATATAAACAATTAAAATAAATAAAAAACATTTAGGTTAAACCATTACATTAAAAAAAACATTAAAAGCATAAATAAAAAAATATACTGCATATTATATTTTTGCCTTATTTGTGTTTTCATCTCTTCGGGCATTTCCCAATCGGGATCTTCGAGGTGATCGATTTTCATTGCTAATTTCATATCCTGCCGTCGTTCTTTAATCGCGTCCTCCTGTTTTAAAGCCATTTGTTTTTCAGAAACGACTCAAAGGTTTTTTTTCCTTGATCTTTTGTTTTTAAAGATCATTAAACGTATTCCAATTTTCATTGATGTCGGATAAATGATCACTGTATCGACACCCCCACTAGATGATTTCAGACTACTCTTCTTTGAATGGTCTTTACCGATTGGGCGAGCCGCTTTAACGTGGACATCATCATCATCGCTTATGTTAGTTTCATTGCGAGCAACACTTGCAAGAGAACAAGATGATGAGTTTGTTTTGAGGCGTTTAAACGAATTACTCGCAAGAGGTACGTTCATCCATTTGGTCGAGTGGCGCGCCACTTGCTGTCAATGCATAAATTTGAAAGCGTTATGTTTATTTTACCTTGATATAGTATAAGTGCTCCCAACAATAAGTCGGCTTCGGTTTCACCACTTTTTAGTGAATTCGTGCAATCAAGATAGTGACCGTTATAGGCCGTCGTGTCACCGTTTATTTCATGCCACTTAGACGAAAGACTATCATTTTCATGGTAAGTCTCTTGTTTCATCTCTTGGTGAAACAAAGCGTTTATTCTATTCCAGAAAACGTTTTGGTTTTGATTTTTACTTATCACCGGGTTTTCGGATACGAATATCCAAGACTTCACCAAAGCGAGTTCTTCCGCCTCAACCCATCTTTGGGGTACCCTTTCAACGTTTTTCTTCTCCTCCTCGGTTTTTTTTTTTTTTTGGCTTCTCTTTTTTACCTTCTTACCTGATGGTTCACCGACTTCTTGTGGTTGGGTTTCGGGTATAAAGTCAGGCATAGACATGGGAAACCTAGCTTGCGCTATGTTGTGAAGTTGAAATTGAGACAGATGGATGCTTAGGTTTTGGAAATTAAGTTGGGGGTATGATCCGTAATACATTCCACCGTATATCAGTTGGGCATATGATGTGATGTCGTTTGCATAGCCCGTAAATTGTAGGTTTCTGTTTTGAGGGGGACTAGGATTCGAGGAGTTGTCTCATCCATATGGTTAGTTTAAGTCATACTCACGGTTGTTGGGATTCATTTTTTGTTAAAAGATATTGTGAGATATGTGATTAAAGAAATAAGATATTGAGAGACACGTGCTTAAAAAATTAACAAAAATGTTGTATATACTCACTAATTAAACTAAATGCTTTAATTGAATTTTTTCCCGTTGGCGAACAGCTCTTTTCAAACAGTTAAATAATAAAAAACCGTTGGCGAATCACAACCGTCCATGTCGGACTCATCTTTTGCCCCACGCCGGTGGATATTTCCAATTCTTTTGCCCCACGCCCTGCTCCACACTGAACCCGGTATGGTGGGCTGGCGTGAAAGGACTCCACAGACCCTAAATACAAGAATATGGTTTGGATCTAGTGGTTTGATTTTGGTTCCCTGCATTTGGTGGTTCAAAACCATGAATTGTTCAACCCTAATTTCTAGTGATTTGGCAAGTAATGGCTAGTAAAAGGCAAGTGGTGGAAGCTGATGTTCGTTGATGTGAAGGAGAGGAGGTTTGTGACAAGTGTGGCATGAGTTGCATGTGCTCCCTCCACACTAACACTCTGTTCCAGAGTTTCATTAAAGGATGGAAGAGAAATGATTTCCCTCCTCTCTCTCTTTCTCTCCAATTCTTTCCATAAAAGTCATCCTAAAAACCTCTTTATTATCCCCTTCATTCTCTCCCTTTCCCTTCTACAAAAAACTCTGAAACACATTTTTTCCCCACTTCCTTCTCAATCCTTTCTCTTTCATCTTTTAATGAAACTCTGGAACAGAGTGTAAGAGATTATTACAGGCATCTTCATGATTTACCATCAACATCATGTCGATTTACATTATATTGTTTCATACTAATTTTTGGGTGGTAGTTGGATGTTTACAATCTAGAAAACTTATTCTAAAAGGAACAAATGAAGTAGCGAACCAACCATGGTTCATATCTTGTCTGAGGTAGGTGTGTACAAGAGTTTTTCAAGAGCTTCACCTGCATGCAACTTTGTCGCGAACCTCAGTTTCCTGTAATCTTCAAAACTGGTAGGGACATACTTGCGCGGATGCTCATCATCCACAAGTTCTGGTAATGGTTCCACTGTCCCTCTTGGTCCTAAAAGGAATGATGCAACTGACACTCGTATCTTCGAATCTTTGCATTGCACCCTATGCTTCACATTGTGAAATCTTCCATTGCTCCAAACCTTCAATCATTGTTAAACACCATTATCTAATACCAGTCACCCTTAGTGCTTTTACGGCAATAGAGCAAACAGTGGCGAAACCAGAACATTTTAGTCGAGGTCATCATAAGGTTCTTTTTTCTATTAGTTACAGTTATTTGGTCCAGTTTAATTTTTGTTAAAAAAAACTCATATTTTATATTGAAATATCCAACAAATTCCAATGACCAGAAGTTTAGGGGACCCTCTTGAGCCCCCTCTGGGAGCAAGCGATATATGCAAATTTAGAGTTAATAGTCATTTTCGTCCCTGAGATTTGGTCCAGTTTGCCACTCCAGTACAAAAGTTTTTTTTTTTGCAATCTCTTACCTGTGGTTTGGATTTTTTTGCCAAATTCGTCCTTTTCACTAACCCAGTTAAAAAATCTCGTTAGTGTCAGGGGTAGGGTTGTCTTTTTACCAGTCAGGGACGAATTTGGCATTTAAAATTCAACCTTACCTCAGGGACGAATTTGGCAGTTAACTCTTAATTTAAAATAATTGTTAATTAAATAATTTATTATGAATTTTTAAATATATTTTATTATGAATTTTTAAATAATTTATTATGAATCATTATAGGAGGAGATGTTTCTAAGCTAATGAATGTCTACAAGATATATAAAATTTCTAGAAAATCAAAAGTTGGGTCTCCGAGTTGATAAAATTCACCGAATGCCAAGTGGCACGTATGATTTGTCCAAAACACATCGTGCAACGCCTATATAAATCATGCAGATTGCAGGGAGGATAAAATAAATCCAACACTTTATCTAAATCATGGCAGCGTACTCCTCCTCGGTAACTACATGCATGAGCATCCTCCTTTTGGCATCTGCAAAAGCCAAACTGCCTAAGTCTGACATAAAAGAGATCATTTAGAGTTTCCATTGAACTTAGAATATATGGAAGCTGAGTTCTTCTTACATGGATGGATCCATGGGAAGGGGTCTAGATCAGATCCAGCCAAATCTTACTGGAGGCTGTGGGTGTAAGGAGGGCCGGCTAATCTTAGTCCTCTAGTCAGAGATATAATCGCTCAATTCGGTTATCAAAAAGTTGGTCACATCAGGTCACCTCATTTCCTTCTAAATTATATATATATATATATATATACTTTGTTTTAACTGAACTTGTCTTAAACTAGATTTGCTAGGCCGCTGATGAATTTAAGTGCAGCCTCATTTGCAAATGTTATAAACAATGCATTCGAAAGGCCCTTACATCCGGATACCCTATGCCAACGATATAAACTATCTGATTGCATCCTACGTCATCCCTTATGTTGGCGCAACTCCACTGCTCCAAACTCCTACCGCAAAAAAGGTATATCTAATTCTTAATCTAAAAATTATTTTATCTTTGAAAATATTCCTCTGGACATAAACTTTCATAATAAATTATTTAAAAATTCATAATAAAATATATTTAAAAATTCATAATAAATTATTTAATTAACAATTATTTTAAATTAAGAGTTAAATGCCAAATTCGTCCCTGAGGTAAGGTTGAATTTTAAATGCCAAATTCGTCCCTGACTGGTAAAAAGACAACCCTACCCCTGACACTAACGAGATTTTTTAACTGGGTTAGTGAAAAGGATGAATTTGGCAAAAAAATCCAAACCACAGGTAAGAGATTGCAAAAAAAATTTTTTTTGTACTGGAGTGGCAAACTGGACCAAACCTCAGGGACGAAAATGGCTATTAACTCGCAAATTTAAAACATGGTTTGAAGACGTACAGTTGCCATGTCCCCGATGTTAACAAGAAGGGTGCCTGGCCATGGGTTGATGGGAATAAAGTCGCCGGACTTGTTCATGACTTCTAAACCGCAAACCTCCTCATCGTCTTGGAGGATTGTAAGGAAACCGGAGTCTGTGTGTGTATTGACGCCCGGGAATCCAACAGTTTCATGGGTGAAGTGGTATTTGTTTATCTTGAACAGATATGACCAATTCTCAATACCAATATTTGTTTTAATACCTAAACCTTCAGCTAACTTCTTCATGATCCCCACAAAAAGCTCATATACTGCTTCGGTGTATCTTATGATTATCTCTCTGTTAAATAATTGAAGTCATAAAACTTATAAATTAAAATTTGACATAATTTCGTCTGGTACTAGAAAAATGAAAATTCATCGAAGAGCTTTTCAACAACGGATAAATTAAAATCCAAAACATTGGACTAACGAAAATCTAAAATCCAAATATGTCACTTACGTATTACTCGACCATATAGAAAATTATGGCTTTAGGAACATGTTGGCAATATCGGTTGTTGCTAGTTTTACGTTATGGATTATCGATGATTATCAACTTCACCATTAGGTCTTTCCGTTAAAAAAAAAAAAAAAAAAAAAAAAAATTGTAGTAATAATAACCCACTTGGTAAATCCACATGTTTTTTAGAGAAGGTGTTCTTAGATCAGAGGCATATATGTAATATGTAGTGTAAAGTAGAGTAATATTTGTTTTTTTAATAGTATGTCATAATCCATTTCTTATCAAATTAATATAAGATCTCCATCAACGAATAAAGCCCCGCTTGTTGTGTGCTCATATAGTGTATATGTGTAGGTCCTTGGGGGCAAAAGTAAAAGTGCACTAAATTTAACGTTATTTTAATAATTTCGTGTAAATAACGTTAAAAATGGCAGACAAGTAATCATGTATCATGTGATGGTGTTGATAGCCAATAGACAAAAGGGTACATGTACAAATCGGGTTAAGTGTTATGTGTCTTATATCCAAGACTTGATGTATAACCACTATCAAGCCGAGATTCTCACCGAAAACAATCTCTCTATTTTCACAGAGTAAAGATAAAACTGTCTACATCTTAACTACTCATACCATACCATAACTTAGCTTTGCTATTAATAACAATCTCCATCAAGAAATAAATAATCAAGTCTACTTTTAAGATTTGATTTTACTATGCAAAAAAGTTAGAACACCAAAACGACTTTTGTATATTTTATTTGCATCTTCCGTGTATTGTTTTTTCTTACTCGTATTTTTATTCAAAAAGTTAAATTAATAAGGGTGGGCGGGGAGCTAGACTCTACTAAAATACCCTGATTTTTCACAAATACTGTATTGTCACATCAATTCACTAATCTACTTTATTAACACACAAATTTGAAGTCAGCACTACTCACTGTCCGGTAACTAGAACAAGTAATTCCCTCACTAGACCGCTACCCGTGCCACCGGCAGTGGTATTACCGTGAAGGTAGTGGCCTACGAATGAAGAATTCGTAAAGTGTCCCGCCTGGCCTAACAACATCCAGGAAAGACCGTTTGAGTAGTGGTATTTTCGGTACCAGTATCAATCACATCCTCTAATAGAATTTACCTTTGATGAGGTGAGGCGTCCAACTGAGAGCAAAAAATGTTAACAGCATGAGGGGAGGTCATGTTGTAAAGCCCGAGTGTTTCGTGGAACCTTGTGGCCGTCGGAGCCTGCATATATCCACTCCCTTGGATAACATCGACATTCCTGCGCTTGATCTCGACCGGTGAATCAAAGAGTGATCTAAGAACGGCCTTCATCTCGGACATCAGCGTTGCAGGAAGGACTTCATGGTGGTTGAGCAGCCTAAAACAGCCCCACTCTTCACAGGCTGCTATTAATTTGGATGTTTGGTTGGGAAAATCGTGTAGATCTATCACAGGGATGTTGCATTCCTTGGCCATGTCGTGTTGGTAAACATGTGAAGCAAATTAGTAATTTATGATAGTGGGTAGGGGGTTCCTTTATTCCATTTTCTGCTTTTTCCCACAATCAAATTATATGTCACAATATCACATTCTTTATTCCCACATGTCTTTTAAACTATAGATAGATTTTGTCTACATTTATATTTGTTAAAATGACATAATACATATCTTAGTCAATCTAATAATCAAAGTGTGAATATTTGAATGTTATGTGCTTTAATATTTTGCATAAGTGTTTGTTGTAGCCTGTAGGAATGTCTGGATGATGTGAGTTGATCTAGTAGATTGGGCTTGTAGATTTGATGCTGAATGGTGCTGGTCGACAAGTCTCATTTGGTGGATCTAGGGCCTGAAGTCAAGTCGTCAAGATTGTGATGTGCTGGGCTTCATATCATTTGCTGTGGGCTTGTGTGTTTTCTGGGCTCATTATTCCAAGAAGTCAAGTATCAAACAAATGTGGCTCCGGTTTGAATGGGATGATCATAAGGATTAATTGACCTTAGTACCTACATTTGAGAGTAATAGATTAATGTTGCTGACACTAAGGGTGCGTTTGGTTCGTGGAATGATTTGAAATTGGAATTTGTGTAGGAATTGGAAATTGTTGGAATTGAAATCTCAAATCCTTTATTATTGTGTTTGGTTGGTTAATAAATTGAAATCTATCACCCTTGCCCCCACGACCCGCGTCGTTGTGACCCGTACCGTTTTGACCCGAACTGTTTATACCTCTATCGTTTCGACCTATACCATTTCGACGTGCACCGTTTCGACCCGTACCGGTTTGGGTCGAAATGGTTCAGGTCGAATACGGTACGGGTCGGAACTGGTACGGTCCAAACGGTTCGGTCCAAAACGGTACCGGTCAAAAACTAGTACGGTCCGAAACGGTTCGGTCCAAAACGGTATCGGTCGAAACTGGTCCGAAACGGTTCGGTCTGAAAAGCTACCGGTCGAAACTGGTATGGTCTGAAACGGTACCGGTCGAAACTGGTTCGGTCCAAAACGGTACCGGTCGAAACTGGTACGGTTTGAAACGGTTCGGTCCGAAACGGTACCGGTCGAAACTGGTACCGGTCGAAACGGTTCGGTCCGAAACGGTACCGGTCAAATATTGTACCGGTCGAAACTGGTACAATCCGAAACGGTTCAGTCCGAAACGGTACCATTCGAAACTGGTACGGTCTGAAACGGTTCGGTCCAAAACGGTACCGGTCGAAACTGGTACGGTCGGAAACGGTTCGGGTCGAAACGGTACCGGTCAAAACTGGTACGGTTCGAATCGGTTCAGGTCAAAATGAAGTCAACCTTTCGAAGATTCCAATAAATTGACTTGAATTCTTTCTGATATTGGAAGGATTTTGAATTCCCTTAGTTAAAGGAATTTGAAGGAATTCATACCAAATTCCAATTCATTTGTCAAACAAACACACAATATTGGAATTGAAATTCCAATTCCAACAAATTCAATGAACCAAACACCTCAAGAGTTGGAATTCAAATTTCAATTCCATTGAATTCCATTCAATTCATGCCAACCAAACGCACCCTAAATGTTGGAAATTTTAGAATATATTATATATAGACGCCTTTATGGGTTTAGTGTATTATCAAAAATACGTTTTACATCAGCATGGAGCTTAAGGGTCTGTTTGGTATGACTATGGGCTAATGGAATGAATGATGTAATGAAATGGATGAGGTAATGGAATGGACAAGGTAATGGAATGGATCATTACCATTACATGTCTTGTTTGGTTGCCATGTGGGAATGAAACAAAATATTACTTTGTGTTGGATAGGCTGGAAAAAACGAAGGAATAAAATCAGTGGTGAGTGGCGGTGGTGGTTAAAGGCGGTGATGGTGGGTGGTGATATGTGGCGTATTGACGGTGCTGGGTAGCAGCGGCGGCAGTGGCACCAGAGGAAAGTGGAGGTGGATGGCCGTGATGGTGGGTGGGTGACAATGGTGAGTAGTGGCGATAGTGGTGGGTGGAGGTGGCGATAATGGTGGGTAGAGGAAATTGTGGTGAGTGACGGTGGCAGGTGGTGGAGGCGGCGGTGGGTAGGTGACGGTGGTGGGCGGTGGCGGCGGCACTTGATGATGTTGGATGGCGGTGGTGGTGGGTGGGTGGTTGGTGGCGCCGACGGTGGTGGGTGGTGACGACGGTGGTGGGTGATAGGCGACAGAGTTAGTGGTGGGGGACGGTGGTGGGTGGTGACGATGGTTGGTGGTGGTGGTGGTGCTACTGGGTGGCTTATGGTGTTGTTAATGAAGGGTGAATGGGTGATGGAATGAAAAAAAAACATGGAGGGTGGATGGAATGATTTTGAAGGAATGAAATGCCTTATGAAATGGGTGATTTCGTTACTTTAACCAACCAAACACACTATTTTTCATTAGCTTGTAATGGTCCATTCCATTCTCCCTTCTACTTTATCATACCAACCGCTACCTAAGTTTGATGCCACCAACGGGCTTATTATGGCTATGCTCTAACAATACAATATGTGCGCGATTGTAGCGAAACACAATCACCAAGGTGTACAAGAACGATATCCATGTACCTGTTGTTTTAAATATAATACATAAGGCGGTTATACAACCAAATAACCGCTTATGCAGTTCTCACATCTTTGTATTTAAATATGATTTTGTGATATAAATAGAATTAAGGGAAATGGTTCTTGAGATAAAACATCTTAAAATCAGACGACTCCATAAGATTAGATAAGAGTGTCCAAAGAAAATCAACTTGTGAGTTGTGGTTTAGAAGTTGGGGCATAAACCATCGAGGGTGGCTTAGAGTTAAACGCTTGAGTCCCTAGTAGAGGTCTCAGGTTGGATTCCAGTTGACATTTGTAGTGTCCGCAAATTTTCTAATAACGTGTGCTCACTATTAAATATAAGGTAGCAAATACAACAATCGTGTAGATACCTAAATGTCACACACGAGATAAACATGTAAAATCCCTTGCATCCAATGCACCATTGTTCTCACCTCTCGGAGCTTGGTGTGCGCAAGAGTGCCAGAGCTTCACCTGCATGCAACTTTGTTGAGAACCTCAGTTTCCTGTAATCTTCATAAGAGGTAGGGACGAAGACGCGAGGATGCTCATCATCCACAAGTTCTGGTAGCGGTTCTAGTATCTCTTCTGGTCCTAAAAGGAACGACGCAATTGACACTCGCGTATTTGCCTCTTTGCATTGCACCCTATGCTTCACATTGCAAAATCTCCCATTGCTCCACACCTTCAATATCATGATCAAAAACCATTAATCTCAAAGAAAAAAAAAATACACAAGACCTAAAAAAAGTCTACAAGAAAGTGGTTTTAAACGCACTGTTGCCATGTCACCAAGGTTAACAAGAAGGGCGCCAGGCCACGGATCAACGGGGACAAAGTCACCCGACTTGTCCATAACTTCTAGACCGCCAACGCCTTCATCGTCTTGGAGGATAGTCAGGAAACCGGAGTCCGTGTGCATCGGGCCACCGGTGGTTCCAACCCTTTGAGGTGTGAAATGGTATTTATTTATCCTAGCTCGACATGTCCATTTCTCAAATCCAATATTTTCACTTTTCACCCCTAAAGATTCAACTAACTTCTTTCCAATATCCACAATAAGCCCATGAACAGCTTCAGCATATCTCATAATAGTCTCTCTATCCAAAAAAAAAAAAATAATAATAATAATAATTTCATATATACCCTTACAAACTTTCTTAATATCATATTCATCTTACATGATACCTCTGATCAAGTGAGGCATCCAACTGAGCACAAAAATCATCAACGCCACCACTTGATGTCATGTCATGTAACCCGAGTGCCTCGTAGAGCGGATTTTTGGGCGACAAAGCCACATATCCACCACCAGCAATGACATCGATGTTTCTACGCTTGATCTCCTCGGGTAGATCAAGGAGTGCTATGACCACTATCTTCATCTCTACCATCAACTTCTCTGGAAGGAATTGTTGATAGTTGAGCAGCCTAAAACAACCCCAGTCTTCACATGCTGTGATCAGCTTAGATGATTGATTTGGAAAATCTTGTAGATCGATCACTGGGATGTTGCATTTGTTATCCATATTGTGTTATAGTAAGTTTTGGTTTGTAGGTTGCTGTTAAGCAAAAATTTAAAATAAGTTTTATTGGTTTCAAATAAAATAAAGACAAGGAAAAGAACAAAACCTTTCCATTTTTTATATTTTATGACTAAATGTTTGTAATAAAAAACTTTTAACATTTAACTGCCACATTTTGATGCTTGAATTTTGAGATGAAGACAAACAAATGAGCATGGAGATATGCTGGAAAAATGTTTTAATATCGTTGTATGTATTAGACCAAAATATATTAGTGATAGTTTAAGGACTGGTATTGTAATATGTTCAATTATATAAGCATATCATTTGTCATTTGTGTGCAACATTTTGAAAGTTCAAAATTATTGATGGGATATGGAAAGAAAACCAGACAAATAGTTTTTGGTGAAGAGGGAGAAAACATAACAGGACGGGTTAGGTCGGGTTGGGTCTTGATATTATTCATAGTTAGTCCATAGGGGGTTCACTTTTGTTGATGCTCCAATTCTAATGACCGAACATAAAAAAATGGGTCGGGTTGACGGTTTGGGTCGGGTAAAGTTCATCACATAATAAAAATACAATACAATAATGAGAAAAACATCGTCATTAGAAATTTAAAACACGTAAAATAAATACGATAATCTTGAAAAATAAAATACAATACCTATAGTTGTTCCCTACAAGTTTTCATCTTTTGAAAACGTTGCATTGCATTCTCGATCGAAACTTGTTGTAGGGGCTCCTTTTCAATGTAACAAATGCAAGAATCGTTCATGTATTCATGACTTTCACTTCTGTTCATATGTTCAAGTTCAAATATAGAATTTCAAATGCTAACATAATAATATTTACTAAAAGTGCAGCTAGTTTATTTTGAAAAAGATTATGGTGGAGGACTCTCGAGTAGGACAGTTGCAGGTCATGTCATTTTATTAAGAAATGCACAAACATTTTCACTTCTGTACCTTACAACTTCTTTAAAGATCAACAAGGAAATTAAGACCATATCTTAACAAATCATATCATCCCCACTTCCCTATCTACATATAAAAACAGAAATCCAAAAGATTCACATCTCAAATGACTTTCCTCTAAATCTTATTCTTTTAACATAAACAATTATACAAACATAATAAAATGAAATTAGTTAATACCTGTGGCTTGTGGTCCGTGGAAGAGATGGTCGGCTATAGGGGCGGAGGCGAGGAGGAGGAGGAGGGCGGCGGGCCTGCGGCCTGGATTGTAGAGGAAGAGGGGTTCGGTTGGGGCTGTGGTTATGTGAATGTGAAATGAGTTTGAAATGGTGAATGGGTGGCTGTGATGTTTGGGTTAAACACAATAAAAAAAACCCTAAACTTTATATTATAAAATCAGAAAAAAAAAAGAAAAAGATACAAGGGGCTGACGAGAATCGAACATTAGACCTATATGTTAGAAGGGAAGGAGAATCACCACTAGAGCACCTTTTTCAATTGGTTTAAGGTTCCTCTATAAAATATTTAGGGGTTCCTACCCAATTTTCTATATATAATAACACTAAAAATTTTGAACCGAACGGGTTCCTGGGAACCCCCTAACTAAGCGTAGATCCGCCCCTGCATACGAAGTATAATTTTTGTTGACTATAATTCTTACAAAGAGAAAGAGTTATTATTAATAGCATAATGTATATTTAGCAAAGATTGTAATTATTTATTTTATTTATCCCTATCCATAATTATAGGGAATGTGATGTATTATAAATATTGGTAAAATCAATGAAGAGATCAAGGGATTGACTTCTATCATGGTATCAAGAGTCTAGGTTTCTTCTAACCCTAGGCCGCCATAAACATCCCCCAATCGCCAGCCCACTGCCGTCGATCACCACCTCCTATACTTCTCTTTTTCTGGCTGCTGCCACCCCTTTCTGCCACCATCCCTTTCGTTTCCTAGCCCCTGCCGATTCTTTTCCCTCCTGCCCTCACCATGTCAATCCAATCAACCGCCTCCTCCACCATCATCCCACCCACCTCGACTGACCCAAAGATCCACCCGGCCACCACCGTCACCAACATCAAAAACTTCGTTCCCATCACCCTTGAAATCGAGTCCTCCCAGTGCTCCACATGGGCCACCCTCTTTACTCTTCACTGCAAAGCACATATGGTCGAAGACCCTCTCAACCCCCCCCCCCCCTCCCTCTTCCACTGAATCCTCTACAACCCGTGGTGATTGGGATCGTATTGACGCCATTGTACTGCAATGGATGTACACTACGATCTCCAATGATCTCCTTCATACCATAATTAATAATATCTCTAATGCCTACGAAGCCTGGACCGCCATTAAGGATTTGTTTCACGATAATAAAAGTGCCCGTGCCATACACCTCATGCACAAATTCTCCAACACCAGGCTAGACTGTTCCCCAACATGTCTGCCTATTGTCAGGCTCTCAAAGTTTTAGCCCACCAACTCGCAAACGTCGTCGCGCCGGTTGACAATGATCGTTTGGTCTTGCAACTCCTTGCAGGATTAAACGACCAATATGAGAGCATATCCACAATCATCAAAAACCAAGATCCCCTCCCATCCTTTTATAATGCACGCTCTAAATTATGCCAGGCTGAAACCAACAAAGCGGAGCGTACGTTGACCGCCTCTAAAACCGCCTCTACCGCCCTAGCCGCCACCACAAACCGTTCCCAACCTACCGACTCAGCCCGCCCTACCGACCGGTCTACCTATGGCCGCGGACGCGGACGTTTCGGACGCCGCGGACAAGGTCACTGTAACTTTGGTCGTCCTTCTTTCCCACCTTTCTGGAGCCAATATTACACCCCTTGGTCACCTTCGTGACCTGCTAACCCCTACGGTTTCTTCCAGCCCACAAACAATAACTCTAACTCGGCCCAAGCTCCATCTTTCCCAGCCCAAAACCACACCTTCTCACCTTGGCCCACCCCTCCCTGCCCTTACCCTACGTCACAGTCTGGTCGGCCCAATAACCCTACGGCAGCAGCCCAACAGCAAGGTCTTCTAGGCCCGAGACCTCATCACAATAACTATGCCGCCTACAGTCCCACAGATATTGAGCAGGCTCTTTACACCATGTCCCTGCAGCAGCCTGATCCTACACAGTGCATGGACACCGGTGCCTCATCCACCATGACTCATGATCAAGGTGATTTCCATTCTTTTTCTAACTCTTGCATTTCTCAAAATATTATTGTAGGTAATGGTAACACTATTCCGGTTTTAGGTCAAGGCACAAAATACCTACCTAGACCATTCTCACCCTTTGTCCTTAGAAATGTCCTTTACTCACCTAAATTAGTTAAAAACCTTATTTTTGTTCGCCGCTTTACTAGAGATAACTCCGTGTCTGTTGAATTTGACCCGTTTGGTTTTCTTGTGAAGGACCTCAAGACGCGGACTCCGCTCCTGCGATGCAACAGTGATGGACGGGGTCAATCATGGTGTTTAAGATGCTTAATTGAATGCTTTTAGTGTAATTTAAATGTTTATATGTCATGAATAAGATGACTACGCGAAGTTTGGATGTGCAGGTTAAGCGGCTAAAATGGATGGACTTAATATGGATTTGTGTAACGCGTGTGAGCCGAAGGAAAATGATCAAGTCGCGTACACTTGAAAGTGAGCATGGATGCTGAAGCGTTAGAGAGGAACTTTGGATAAGCCAAGAACACCCGAGTCAAAGGCTACTACTACTACTACTAATAATAATAATAATAATAATAATAATAATAATAATAATAATAATAATAATAATAATAATAATAATAATAAAAGAAAAAAAATAAATATCACAAAACGTGACATCTCATGGCCCAAAAAAAAAATCCACTAACAATTATTTTAGGGTGAAAATAAGAATTGTATATATATTCATATTCTTGTTGACGGCAGAGTTTTTGTAGAGGATCGCACAAGAGACAAGACTTGGGAAGAAGATTATTGGGTCAAAAATTCAGCCGCATAAGGACAAATCGAAGTCGCACAACAGCATTATTAAAAGATGGAGGCTTCAACCCTAGCCATGAGCGGCTAATCACCCGTGATCCTCTCCGGGTGAATGGTTAGTTACTAGAACAAGGTTTTATGCTTGTCAAACAATTGAATTGAAACTTTGAATGTTTAAACTTTCGGTTTTGATTGTGGTTTATTTTAATATTGATGTTGAACGTTATTTGAATGATATGCTTGTTTTAGATTTCATCAACCAACACGGTTTCTTATCGAGGGTCATTGAATACATTCAAGTGTGTCTTTCAATATTACGAGTCATTAAGATATTGTTAGGTGATAATCAACCGAGTCAACAGTCGCGGTCTAGTTATCGGCTGTCACAAAGTCATTAATCAACCTTCTTTATCAATCATATTAATCCACATATCATGTCTATGTGATATCAATTGGCAAACTAAATAAACCTTGTCTAAAGTGATTAACCGGGATCCTGGAGAGGTCACCATTTTTTATATTGTTTACAAATCACTTTCTTTTAAGTCGTTTTTATTATTTGCAAATCAATCAACCAATCAATTTTATATTTCCGTCTAGTTTAATTTAGTTGTTAAAAAAATAACACTTTCCACAATACTCCTCGTGGTTCGACACCCGACTTACCCTAACTAATAAGGTAGTTGGTCTTTTCTAAAATTCTTATTTTTGACCGGTCCTTCGACACCGATCAAACAGCAGCGGTGATCTCTACCCTCTAGTGCTCGGGTCCTCCACTACTTCACCCACTGCCCTTGTTGCCATCACTGCGGACCTATGGCACCTTCGTCTTGGCCATCCTGGACGTCAAGTTTTAAATTCTTTAAAAAATGTTTCTTCTGTTTCTTTTGATACTTTGCATAATAAAGTTTGTGACTCGTGTGTTTTTGGTAAAAGTACTAGATTGCCTTTCTTTGCTTCCACTTCTTCTGTTTTTCAACCTTTTGACATGGTTCATAGTGATGTTTGGACTTCTCCTATTGTTGGTTTGTGTGGTCATAAATACTATGTTTTGTTTTTGGATGATTACTCTAATTTTCTATGGACTGTGCCACTCACCCATAAATCCAATGTGTTTCAAGCCTTTACCCAATTTGCCACAAACATCAAAACCCAATTTGAACGTACCATCAAAACCTTCCAGTGTGACAATGGTCGTGAGTATGTTAATAACTCTTTTCAAAAAAAATTTCGCGACCAATGGCATACAATACCGCCTTTCATGCCCCTATACATCTTCCCAAAATGGAAAAGCCGAAAGAAAAATCCGCACCATTAACAACATCATCCACACCATTAACAACATCATCCGCACCCTTATGGCCCATGCCTCTTTACCCACACATTTTTGACACTTTGCACTTGAAACCGCTACATATTTGCTTAATATCCTCGCAAATAAAGTCACCAAAAACAAAACTTCCACCGAACTACTATATTCCCTAACACCCACCTATGACCATCTTCGAGTCTTTGGTTATCTTTGTTATCCTCTCACCCCTACCACCACCATTCACAAACTTGAAAACCGTTCTCACCCTTGCGTCTTTCTTGGCTATCCTCCTACACATAGGGGGTATCACTACCATGACGTGAGCACCAAACAGGTCTATATTTCACGACACGTCGCCTTTGATGAAACCACTTTTCCTTTTAGGCAAACCGTTGGGCCCACACCCACTTACGAATTTTTAGATGACCCATTCCCCTTTCACCTTGCACCCCACATCCAACATACCCACCAGACCACAACCAGTCCTAGCCCACCCGCCAATTCCACATCACCTGGCCCAAACCCGTTATCCCACCATACTTCGGCCCACACAAACAACCCCAACACCCCTTCGCCTACCCAGCCCACATCTCCTCAACCTACAACCCAGCCCACGAACTCGCCCGAAACAACCAGTCCCATTCCAAAGCCACCACCTCCGCCACCCACACCCATACCATCCACACCCGATCCATGAGCGGCATTTTTAAACCTAAATAACCCTTTAACCTAAACACCACCACCCCACCTGTCATCCCTCTTCCCAAAACTCCCACTGATGCTTTATCTATACCGGAATGGTACTCTGCCATGACCACAGAGTACAATGCATTAGTTAGAAATGGAACTTGGAATTAGTGCCTAGACAGCCCGATATGAATGTTATACGTAGTATGTGGTTGTTTAAACATAAATATAGGTCGGATGGGTCGCTGGAGCGCTACAAGGCCAGGTTAGTTTGTGATGGCCGCACTCAACAGGTTGGCATTGATTGTGGAGAGACATTTAGCCCGGTCGTTAAGCCGGCCACCATCAGGACAGTGCTTTCCATCGCTTTATCTAAGCGCTGGCCTATACATCAGCTGGATGTCACCAACGCTTTTCTTCATGGGAATCTCCATGAAACGGTTTACATGTACCAACCGATGGGTTTTCGTAACAGACAATTCCCGGACTACGTATGTTCTCTCAAGAAATCATTATATGGGTTAAAACAGGCACCCAGGGCATGGTATCAACGGTTCACCAATTTTGTCTTATATATTGGGTTTCATCACAGCAAGAGTGATGCCTCTTTATTTACTCTACATCAGAGCACTGACACCGCGTATCTTCTTCTTTATGTCGACGACATACTTCTGGTCACCTCCTCCGACTGACTTCGTCACTCTCTCATGGCAAAATTAGCAGGCGAATTTGCCATGAAGGACCTTGGTCCCCTTAACTATTTTCTGGGCATCTCCGTGTCTCGCCAGCGTGACACAATGTTTCTCTCTCAACAAACCTATGCTAATGAAAAAATTGCTCGAGCCGGTATGCAGTCTTGTAACCCTGTTGCTACACCAGTTGACACCAACAGCAAGCTCAGTTCTACTCACAGTGACCCCTTTCACGACCCCACCCTCTTTCCCAGCCTTGCGGGTGCTCTTCAGTACCTCACGTTCACCAGGCCATATATCTCATATGTTGTCCAACAAGTATGTATGCATATGCACTCAACAAGTATGTATGCATTTCACAGAGAGAAAAAGGTCTTGCATTCTCCAGTCTCACAGTTCAAATCTATGGAGAACCTAAACCTAACCACTGAACCGATGTCACAACCTCAGTTTTCACCCTCTCAGAACCATCCATCACCCAATACCTTCGCCACTTCTGAACCGCCACCACAATCCAGTACCCAATCATCACAAATTCCACCATTCCCGAAATTTGATAACCTTCCACCATCACATTCACAAACATCATCTTTACCACAACCAACTACAACCTACACTTTTCCAATAACCTCTCTCCCAAACTTTGAGAGATTCAATCCACAACAAGGCCAATCTTCGGCACAAGAACCAAGTTTCACCCAAAAACCTGTGACCAGTCACTCTTCACCGTATGTGAGAGTGATTTCTGATGATAACACCCCGAACCAAACCGATACACAATTTCCACAAACTTCTACAACCCAACATCCATCATTTCAACCACCGTCATTTAGCTTCAGTCAAAGGACTAACCAAGGTAATTATGAGTGCGATGATGGGGACTTAGATGGGGATGAAGGAGATCAAGGGCCATATCAGCTGGCAAGGCCACATAATTTAAATGGTCAAGGGTACCCACAATTCTTTCAAGCCAATCAAGGTAATCAAGGGTATCAAGCGTTCCCAGAAGCCCCAGTTCACCCTACACCTCGACAGCAACAAGCGGTGAACAGGCCTTTGAGACCTAACCCAAGGAATGCAATGCCTCCAGCTAATAATCAAGCAGGCATTCCTTTGAGGTTTGAGAGAGGCCCAGTGAGAGGGATTGAGAGCCATTTCCGACCTGCCATTGTTCATAACCCATCAGCAATAGTCATTCCACAACTGCATGGTAGGTCGTTTGAAGTGAGATCACAGGCAATTCAGAGTTTGCCTAAATATCATGGGTTAGTGACTGAGGAGCCGTATATGCATCTTGGGGCTTATGATGCGAGATGCAACACAATTGGGGGTCAAGGGTTTACACAAGATGAAGTGAAGTTGGTCCTCTTTCAATTCACTCTTGAGGACAAGGCACAGCAATGGTTCCAATCCTTACCCTCGGCATCTATTCGTACGTGGCTAGAAATGCAACAACAGTTCCTAGATGAGTTTTACACAAGTCAACGAACAAATGATGCTAGGAAGAATATCAGGAATTTCTCTCAGCAGCCGGGTGAGCTCTTTCATGAAACACTCACTCGTTTCAAGATGATGATCAATAACTGCCCACACCATGACATCCAGTTGTGGGAATTGATCAACTCATTTTATGAAGGACTCCACTACGAAGACCAAGGTGCGTTAGACTCTATTTCAAATGGTAGTTTTGGCACTAACGATGAACAGGTTGACTGGGAGTACCTCGAGAGGAGAGCTGAGACAACAAAGAGGAAGGCACAATCTTCAAGACGCTCAAGGCAAGCAACTGTGAAGGCTGCAAGTAGTGGTGGTGTAGTGGATGTTGAGAGAATAGCTAGGATAGAGTCTCAACTAGCTAATTTAGGTATTGGTGGACAACCCTTATGTGGGCATTGTGGGGATGTAGGACACATAGCAGATAGTTGCCCTAGTGTAGTTGGTGGGATGGAAGTGGTGAACCAGGTACAAGGGGGAAATAGGAATTGGTCAAACATGAACTCGAATACTTATCACCTAGGTCTTAGGAATCACCCAAACTTTAGCTATGGGAGTAATAGTGGGGGATACCAAAAGGGTGGTCAGTCATTTGGGTTATCAGGTGGAGGGTTGAATGAGGTGATGAACATGTTGAAGGCTATTCAGCAGGATATTCAGGGCATCAAGCAAAAGGGTGAGGTACGTGATAAAACTGTTCAGGCTTTAACTACGCAGGTTGGGCAATTAGCTGGAGATGTGGCAGAGCTGAAGAAGGCGAACGGGAAGCTACCGAGCGATACTCAGGTCAATCCGGCACATCAATCATCATCAAACACGCGGAATGTGCGGATCAATGCGGTAAGTCTTCTGTCTAGTTCTAGAGACTGTGAAGGTGAACAGGATCTAATTTCACAAACGACTCATAAAAAGTTAAAAAAAATTATTTTGTGAAAAGTTTTTCAGTGAAAATTCCACTATGGCTGAGGATAAGTGTGGGGAAGTTAAACCTTCCCCATTCCCTCTAGCTGCAGGGGAACAAAATAAAACAACAGTTTTGAGAGAAACCCCACTAAAGGATGAAAAGTGGGAAGAGTTTATAAAAGTGAAAATCAATCGACCATTACTTGATGTTTTAAAAGAAGATCCTGTTCATGCTAAGAGTTTGAAAGAATTGAGTACCCAAAACCGACACAACAAGCTGCCAAAACAGTTTGATTTACCAGTAAATGTTCGTGCCGCGTTATTGGGTACATGTCCACCGAAACTCCAAGACCCAGGAACGCCTTTAATTCCAATACAGATTGGAGAGCTTAAAATTGACAAGGCATTATTGGATCTTGGAGCGTGTGTTAGCATTCTTCCAGGATGTATCTACGACCAATATGATTTTGGTCCTTTGAAAGAGGTCGACATCACCATGGTGTTGGCAAATCAAAAAGCGATACGTCCTAGGGGAATGTTGACGGATGTGATAGTCAAGGTGGAGGATTGTTTTTACCCAGTGGATTTCTTGGTAATGGATTGTGTTTCTAATAAAAAAGAGACACAACCCATGGTTATATTGGGTAGACCGTTCTTGGCAACTGCACACGCAGTGATCGATTGTGCCAATGGGACGGTTAATATGAGGTTTGGGGAAAGAACACTGAGTTTAAATGTGTTTCTAAGTTTAACTGGCCCAAATGCCGAGGAAGGGTGTTTCATGGTTGACAGGACTGAAGAAGCTGGAGTCAAGAAAGGTAAGAAGAAGAAGAAGAAAGTCAAGAAACAAGTCAAGGTCAACCAGGAGGGCATGAGAGTAAAAGCTCCAGATCCTAACTATGGGCTGGCTCATGAATTATCGCAAGATAGAGAGGATGCATGTTTAGTAGCTGAGGGATGCAGGCATCCCACTCGCCCACCATGATTAGAACACCAGGTAAAGTCAGGCTGAAGACTGTAAACTTAGCGCTACCGGGAGGCAGCCCGGAATTTTATTTATTTTCTTGTTTTTGTTTGTTTCTTTAATTGCTTGTGTGTTTTTATTTTTGTGGTTGTTTGCTAAGTAACTAATCATTGCGGGTGGTAGTTAATAGTCGCGTATGTTGAGATTGGTGGTTGGGAAAAAATTGGGTAAGCATTAAAAGCACCATACATTGGGGACAATGTATCCCAAGTGTGGGGATGGGGGACCCTAAGGAAGTAAGGCGGAATTACTTACCGTTGCAAGAAATATTGGGAATTTTGAAAATTTTTGAAAAATTTAATTGAAATTTTCTTGCAACTTTGTCACCCTTTCTACTTAATCAGGCATAAAAGCTGAATTTTCAGTCACCAAAGAGTCTTTTGCCAAATATGAAAAACGAGATCCCTAATCATGGTTGTCCCTTTAAGTTTCATGAGAGTGTTTCTGGTGAGCGTTTTTAGAGAAAATGAAAAGAGACGCCTAACTAGGGGTAACATGCTTATAGGATTTGCATATGCTACATGTCGGCAGCCTATTTCCCTACATTGTGAGATCTTGAGCCTATTAGATGTTTATTGATATAAATGTTTCGTTTCATGAGAGTAGGCCAAATTGTTGCAGAATTTGTGTAATTCGATACATGCTAAAGCTTTAGGCAATATGTGTGCATAAATGAGAAAGGCAATGTAGGAACCCACTTGTTTGATACCCTTGTGTTGTTTGTGTTGACCCGTTCGTTAAAATTCACCATTAGTAAACCATGTTGAGCCTAAACCTTTCATTTGTTAAACATATAAAATTACCCAAATCGACCTGGTTACCTTGTTGAATAAAAATGTTGACATCCAATGTGTTCGTCTTGTGTATCGTTTGAGTTATTCACTATTGAAAAAAAAAAAAAAAAAAAAACATATATGAAAAAAAAGAGAGAAAAAATCAGAAGGAAAATGCAAAAATAGAAGTGATTGTTATGGGTCAATTATGCCCAAGTTTGTGTGTTGGTATGTGAATAAGGATGTTCAATCATTTGTGTTAAACCGTTTGTTTTCGAGCCATTTGTGAACCAAATTATCCTACCTTTACCCGAAGCCCAAAACCCGTAAGTCCTTTTTGATATGTGCACAGTTTATAGCTTATGTGTGATTGTTATACAAACCTATGATAACAAGGTTACATTCTTGATTTTTTGAGTGATATATATACTAGCACATTACACGCTAGTCCAGATATTTAACCGAGAGGAGAGAACATTGTGAGGGGTGTGTAGCATATGTAGACGATAATAAGCATGTTAGTTTTGGATAGGCAAGTCTTGTTTTGAAATTGTGCAACATTTGTTCGCCAGATTGTCAATCTCGATTGTGTAAGTCTATGGGACGGGTATGATTGGGGACCTTGGAAAATCGATAGGTAAAGGAATTGGAGGTGGCTTGTTAATAAGGTGAGTCATGTTTTGAGATGGTTTGATTGGGGACAATCAATGGTAAGTGTGGGAATGTGATGGACGGGGTCAATCATGGTGTTTAAGATGCTTAATTGAATGCTTTTAGTGTAATTTAAATGTTTATATGTCATGAATAAGATGACTACGCGAAGTTTGGATGTGCAGGTTAAGCGGCTAAAATGGATGGACTTAATATGGATTTGTGTAACGCGTGTGAGCCGAAGGAAAATGATCAAGTCGCGTACACTTGAAAGTGAGCATGGATGCTGAAGCGTTAGAGAGGAACTTTGGATAAGCCAAGAACACCCAAGTCAAAGGCTACTACTACTACTAGTAATAATAATAATAATAATAATAATAATAATAATAATAATAATAATAAAAGAAAAAAAATAAATAAATATCACAAAACGTGACATCTCATGGCCCAAAAAAAAAAATCCACTAACAATTATTTTAGGGTGAAAATAAGAATTGTATATATATTCATATTCTTGTTGACGGCAGAGTTTTTGTAGAGGATCGCACAAGAGACAAGACTTGGGAAGAAGATTATTGGGTCAAAAATTCAGCCGCATAAGGACAAATCGAAGTCGCACAGCAGCATTATTAAAAGATGGAGGCTTCAACCCTAGCCATGAGCGGCTAATCACCCGTGATCCTCTCTGGGTGAATGGTTAGTTACTAGAACAAGGTTTTATGCTTGTCAAACAATTGAATTGAAACTTTGAATGTTTAAACTTTCGGTTTTGATTGTGGTTTATTTTAATATTGATGTTGAACGTTATTTGAATGATATGCTTGTTTTAGATTTCATCAACCAACACGGTTTCTTATCGAGGGTCATTGAATACATTCAAGTGTGTCTTTCAATATTACGAGTCATTAAGATATTGTTAGGTGATAATCAACCGAGTCAACAGTCGCGGTCTAGTTATCGGCTGTCACAAAGTCATTAATCAACCTTCTTTATCAATCATATTAATCCACATATCATGTCTATGTGATATCAATTGGCAAACTAAATAAAGCTTGTCTAAAGTGATTAACCGGGATCCTGGAGAGGTCACCATTTTTTATATTGTTTACAAATCACTTTCTTTTAAGTCGTTTTTATTATTTGCAAATTTATCAACCAATCAATTTTATATTTCCGTCTAGTTTAATTTAGTTGTTAAAAAAATAACACTTTCCACAATACTCCTCGTGGTTCGACACCCGACTTACCCTAACTAATAAGGTAGTTGGTCTTTTCTAAAATTCTTATTTTTGACCGGTCCTTCGACACCGATCAAACAGCAGCGGTGATCTCTACCCTCTAGTGCTCGGGTCCTCCACTACTTCACCCACTGCCCTTGTTGCCATCACTGCGGACCTATGGCACCTTCGTCTTGGCCATCCTGGACGTCAAGTTTTAAATTCTTTAAAAAATGTTTCTTCTGTTTCTTTTGATACTTTGCATAATAAAGTTTGTGACTCGTGTGTTTTTGGTAAAAGTACTAGATTGCCTTTCTTTGCTTCCACTTCTTCTGTTTTTCAACCTTTTGACATGGTTCATAGTGATGTTTGGACTTCTCCTATTGTTGGTTTGTGTGGTCATAAATACTATGTTTTGTTTTTGGATGATTACTCTAATTTTCTATGGACTGTGCCACTCACCCATAAATCCAATGTGTTTCAAGCCTTTACCCAATTTGCCACAAACATCAAAACCCAATTTGAACGTACCATCAAAACCTTCCAGTGTGACAATGGTCGTGAGTATGTTAATAACTCTTTTCAAAAAAAATTTCGCGACCAATGGCATACAATACCGCCTTTCATGCCCCTATACATCTTCCCAAAATGGAAAAGCCGAAAGAAAAATCCGCACCATTAACAACATCATCCACACCATTAACAACATCATCCGCACCCTTATGGCCCATGCCTCTTTACCCACACATTTTTGACACTTTGCACTTGAAACCGCTACATATTTGCTTAATATCCTCGCAAATAAAGTCACCAAAAACAAAACTTCCACCGAACTACTATATTCCCTAACACCCACCTATGACCATCTTCGAGTCTTTGGTTATCTTTGTTATCCTCTCACCCCTACCACCACCATTCACAAACTTGAAAACCGTTCTCACCCTTGCGTCTTTCTTGGCTATCCTCCTACACATAGGGGGTATCACTACCATGACGTGAGCACCAAACAGGTCTATATTTCACGACACGTCGCCTTTGATGAAACCACTTTTCCTTTTAGGCAAACCGTTGGGCCCACACCCACTTACGAATTTTTAGATGACCCATTCCCCTTTCACCTTGCACCCCACATCCAACATACCCACCAGACCACAACCAGTCCTAGCCCACCCGCCAATTCCACATCACCTGGCCCAAACCCGTTATCCTACCATACTTCGGCCCACACAAACAACCCCAACACCCCTTCGCCTACCCAGCCCACATCTCCTCAACCTACAACCCAGCCCACGAACTCGCCCGAAACAACCAGTCCCATTCCAAAGCCACCACCTCCGCCACCCACACCCATACCATCCACACCCGATCCATGAGCGGCATTTTTAAACCTAAACAACCCTTTAACCTAAACACCACCACCCCACCTGTCATCCCTCTTCCCAAAACTCCCACTGATGCTTTATCTATACCGGAATGGTACTCTGCCATGACCACAGAGTACAATGCATTAGTTAGAAATGGAACTTGGAATTAGTGCCTAGACAGCCCGATATGAATGTTATACGTAGTATGTGGTTGTTTAAACATAAATATAGGTCGGATGGGTCGCTGGAGCGCTACAAGGCCAGGTTAGTTTGTGATGGCCGCACTCAACAGGTTGGCATTGATTGTGGAGAGACATTTAGCCCGGTCGTTAAGCCGGCCACCATCAGGACAGTGCTTTCCATCGCTTTATCTAAGCGCTGGCCTATACATCAGCTGGATGTCACCAACGCTTTTCTTCATGGGAATCTCCATGAAACGGTTTACATGTACCAACCGATGGGTTTTCGTAACAGACAATTCCCGGACTACGTATGTTCTCTCAAGAAATCATTATATGGGTTAAAACAGGCACCCAGGGCATGGTATCAACGGTTCACCAATTTTGTCTTATCTATTGGGTTTCATCACAGCAAGAGTGATGCCTCTTTATTTACTCTACATCAGAGCACTGACACCGCGTATCTTCTTCTTTATGTCGACGACATACTTCTGGTCACCTCCTCCGACTGACTTCGTCACTCTCTCATGGCAAAATTAGCAGGCGAATTTGCCATGAAGGACCTTGGTCCCCTTAACTATTTTCTGGGCATCTCCGTGTCTCGCCAGCGTGACACAATGTTTCTCTCTCAACAAACCTATGCTAATGAAAAAATTGCTCGAGCCGGTATGCAGTCTTGTAACCCTGTTGCTACACCAGTTGACACCAACAGCAAGCTCAGTTCTACTCACAGTGACCCCTTTCACGACCCCACCCTCTTTCCCAGCCTTGCGGGTGCTCTTCAGTACCTCACGTTCACCAGGCCATATATCTCATATGTTGTCCAACAAGTATGTATGCATATGCACTCTCTCTGTAACGATCACTGGAATGCTTTGAAACGGATAATCAGGTATATTAAAGGGACGGTGAGTTTTTATCTTACGCTTCACGCGTCTCCTACCCAGTCTCTCGTCTCTTACACAGACGCAGACTGGGCGGGATGTCCCGATACTCGGCGCTCAACCAGTGGCTATTGCATTTATTTCGGTGACAATCTAATCTCATGGTCGTCCAAACGTTAGTCCACCGTCTCTAGGTCCAGTGCAGAGGCTGAATATCGCGGGGTTGCAAACGTAGTCGCCGAAATTTGTTGGATACGGAACTTACTCCTTGAACTTCATCATCCATTATCTCGCGCCACCCTGGTCTACTGCGATAATGTGAGTGCCATTTATCTATCCGGGAATCCAGTGCAGCATCAGCGGACCAAGCATATAGAGTTGGATATTCACTTTGTACGCGAGCAGGTACAGCGAGGACAGGTTCGTGTCCTGCATGTTCCTTCTCGTTTTTAGGTTGCAGACATTTTCACTAAAGGCTTGCCTCGCGTTCTCTTTGAAGATTTCAGGGACAATCTCAGCGTCCGGTCTCCTCCCGCTTCGACTGCGGGGGTATAATAGCATAATGTATATTTAGCAAAGATTGTAATTATTTATTGTATTTATCCCTATCCATAATTATAGGGAATGTGATGTATTATAAATATTAGTAAAATCAATGAAGAGATCAAGGGATTGACTTCTATCAATTATCATGTAATTTGTTATTGTTTGTTTGTCATTTTCATGTAATTTGTTATGGCTTCATGTGTATAAGCAAAACAAATGATCGTTTAGTTTTAGCAAAAGGGTGTTCAAATGAATTTGGAAAGTCTAATACAAACCGGAAAAAGTTTAGATAACATTTTAATATTTGATATGAAATAGAATGCTGTGTTCACAAGTTCTAATAATTAAATCATACAATGGGCACAACCAATAAGTTAAGATTAAACTATGATACAAAATTTGATACTTTATTTACTAAAAAGGGTCAAAAGGGCATTATAGCCTAGCGGGGTGATAAGATTTAGGGACTATAAACCCACAATCTCAAATTTTTAAAGAGTGACACCATACCACTAGACTAATGGGTCATGTTACGGTTTCTTATAACTAATGTGAAGATAATGACTAAAAAGCCAACAAAACTAAATTACGTGATTATAAGTTTAATAACCAAACTTTTTGCATATAGGATGATGATAAGATCATCCGGAGTGGAGGGGCGGGAAGGAGGGGCGTGATGCGCCATGTGGCATTTGTGGGACCCGTGCCCCACGCCCATGAATTCTTCCCCGCCCAAGGGGCCACGCCATCCCCCCCCCCCCCCCCCTCTTGGCGGCGGTGTTCCCGCCTAAAACCCCCTCCACGCCACTTTCCCCACCCCCACTCCTATCGTTCTAAATGAAAAAAAAGGTTATTTTAGCTATTATAATTAGCAACTTGCTTGTGCATTATGATTTGTACCTTTTGCTTTAATTGGTTGTACCTAATTTTGTTTTTTTTTTCTTTTTTATTGTAAGCTTTAATATTTTTAATTTTAACCCCCAAGACTTTTATATCTTTTGCAATTTAATCACAATACTTTTTCACTTTCAACTTTAGTCCCTATATGTTTTTATCTTTTACAATTTTTCTTTTACGTTTCGGTTTATATTTTTTATTTAACCCGCCAATACGTGCATGTGTGGTTCAACATTTTCATGTTTTTTTCCCATTTGACGGTCCCGTCGTAATGCAGGAGTCCTAGATCGACTTAGTTATTTTTTAGGTTTTACGTTTCACGTGTATAGTTCAATTGTTTTACGTCTACTTTTCATTCATCTTATTTTCATTGTTTCAATTATATTGCTTTACAAGTTTTTTCAGTATTGGTAGTCGCTGACGATGGTATGACATTGATGCTACTTGGCACAATTACACGCCCCATGTTGTAACGTGGGGGCTTAATACTAGTTTTAGCCAATAATCAGTTCATTAAAAGTTTCTTATCAAACTAATTTGAGAGGTGTTTTCCATCTCATAGTTATGACATTGATGCTACTTGGCATAATTATACGCCCCCGTCGCAACGTGGGGGCTTAATACTAATTTTAGCTAATAATGAGTTCATTAAAGGTTTCTTATCAAACTAATTTGAGAGGTGTTTTCCATCTTATAGTTATTACTTGCTAAGAATAAATGGGTTTTAACTGAAGTAAAAAACCAAATGGTAGTAACTTTGATGCAGTAACACTCTTAACTTGGAGGTGGCAGGTTCAATTCCCCTTTGGATTTAGCGGTTCAAAAAAAAAAAAACCACCAATGGACCTCCAAATAATAGAACTTTAAGATGTATTTATTAACATTCTCACAAATCAACATTTATGTTTATAGTTTGTATATGAAATAAAATAAGACAAAAAAATAAACTTAAAAAAACAAGACATGTTGCATTCATTAATAAGAAATATAAATTTCATAACATACTATACACATCAATTTACCATACAACATTACCATTGTATTGGAGCCCACCCTTCAACCAAAATTTCAAACAAATACAACTTCATTGTGGGCCCAAGCCATACACCACAACTCCCAACCCATGGTGCATCAGTGGCCATGACTATCAGCCTATGGACTAAACAAAGCAGTTGTGACTGGAGGAATCCTACATCTTAAGTGTTTTGCATGTTAGTAAAATTAGTAGCAAGCTTAAAGAGTATTTTTTTTTTTTTTACTTTCACATCCAGAGGATGATATAAATCTACATGGAATGCCGGTTATCGGTTTTATCTTTTGGCGTGCGTTCGTCTTGGATTTCCGTGAGTTCTTCGTCATCCCCTTTTTTGCCTGCCTGCTCCTTCCAATATGCAATTAGCTTCTTTAACCTTGCGACTTCCTTAGACGAGACATTCTTGCTTGGGTCATTGACAATCGAACGCACACGCGATGCATACCTAAATTTTTATTTAAAAAATATTAAAATATAACTTTTTTTAACAAAAAAAAGGTAAAAAATGAGCTATGAAGACATACGTAAGAGAGTTATAAGTCTCATCCAAGTTTGACTCGGCTGGAGAGATGTTAACGAACATCAAAGTCTTGGCATTGCCGCCGAGTGAATCACTCATCAACATTGTGAGTTTGTGATTTCTGTAAGGAATGTGTTGATTGCCAGAAGATAATGCACTTATCACATCACCAAGGGCCGACAACGATTTGTTAATGCTTTGAGCTTCCTTGAGTTGATTACCAGCAGATCCCGACTTTTTCACTCTCTCGGAGCCAGCAAGATCAACAAAACTTAGCTGAATCGCATAAATTCAGTAACAGAAGTTTAAACCACCATAGAATAATAGAAAACGCCAACTGAACAATTTTTTTATATATACCTTTCCACGCGCAACTGATTGAGTTTGGAGGTTTATACTCTCAATGATGATTGATAGAATCAAATGAGACCGTGAGCTTTCCTCATTCATTAGTGTCTCGGTTGTATGGCGCTGATCTATGCCTCGTTGAATAATGTTTTTCAAGTCTTCATAAGTGGATATGGGTAAAATTGTTGCGTTTTCAACCGTCACCATTCCCTAAGAAACCAAATTTCCCGTTATTATAAATAAATAAGCAAACTATTTTAACTTGCAAGGAAAATAAAACTTCATGTATTCATGGTATCGTCAGGGGCGTAGGTTTGTGAGGGCCAGGGGGTGCTCTGGGCCCCGCCGTTTACAGTGGTGGAATTTTGCAACTTTCTTAGGGAATTTTTATATGAATTGAGTCCGGCCCCCACCGATTTGATCTTCCGGTCCCTACCGATCGGAAAAAAATGAGTCTGGCCCCTGCCGATTTGATCTCCAAGCTTCGCCACTGGGTATCATATCAATATACCATTCAAACAAATTTAGAAGTAAAAATTTACCTTGGAATCTTTTTTTATCTCTAATTTTGAACGCTTTGCATGCCTCGGAAGTAAAAGATCCACCAAAGTATCTTGATACAACTCCAACATATACGCCTACATATACAAAAAAAAAAAAAAAAATTCAATTCCTACACACTCATAAATGAATCATTTATCTTGCATTTTTGACAGGTCAACTTCACCCAAAAGCGTGATTTATACATAAAACTTCCTTAAATCATTTTCATTGACGAAGTACACAGTTGTTGGAATAATATAATCTTTCTAATGGTATAAGATACATCTGGCTATTAATAAAACAATAATGTTAAAAGATCGCCACCCATTTTACTCTACCCAACTCACCTATTTTGCAACCTAACGCTAGTAAGAAAAAAGATAAGTGCTACCTTCAAGGAAAAGTTAAATTTGTTGCCATCCCGTCTCAGAATTTTAAACAACTCGGAAGTAGCCAGAGGAGTGAGACCGGGGTTCTTTTCAGAGCCGTATATAGTAAAAGTCTTCCCCGAACCCGTCTGACCATATGCGAATACACACACATTATATCCATCCACAGCTGACTGAACCAAATACTGAAAAAAAAAAAAAAAAAACAAATTATACAAGAATTAGTTAACATGTTGGCAAAATAATAAACCAAAAAGTTTCAGATCGGTATTTTCTTCAAACTTGCCCGTGTATCGTTGAAAACATCTTCTTGAGATGCATTTCCATCAAACACATGATCATAACAATGTTGTTTGATTTTGTCGTCTCTTCCTAAATGTTGGACGGTGAACTCATCATGAGTAGTAAGCACATTCCGTTCGTTA
Source organism: Ambrosia trifida (assembly GCA_028751855.1). NCBI lineage: Eukaryota > Viridiplantae > Streptophyta > Magnoliopsida > Asterales > Asteraceae > Ambrosia > Ambrosia trifida. Next base: position 212,565,619 of record CM054122.1, on the reverse strand, counting down.
TCGGATAACTCTTTTGGTGTCAGAGGCCTTAATCTACAATACACTCTGATTTTGCCTTTCATGTCTGAGATGATAGTAAAAAAAAATTATTAAACACAAAACCTAATTTGAAAACACACAAAAAAAAAAAAAACGTTACGAAATGAGAGTGTTCGTATATACCTTCAATGATATTGAAATAACGTTTTCTCAAAACCAGCTCTTCCTTATAAAGTGCTTGATATTCAGCCAATTGTGTTGCTTGCATCTTCAATATTGCAGCGGTTTGCTCATTCTTCCTGTCAATATCCTGAAGAAAAAAGAGACATTAATATTTTCGATATATATTAGAAGTCGAGACTCGAGAAAAAGATCACAACGTAAATCACCTCTTTCATTTCTCTCAGATCTTCTAATTCTTTCAGATTTATATGCAACGTTGATAACTCTGTATTTTTTATTGCTAGGCTAGACTCGGCAGCAGCCAATTTCTCGGTAAGTTCTTCTACCTTTTTCTCAAGCTCGGAAATTCGAGGCTTCGTTGTCCTTCTTTCGTGTTCCAAGTCTTTCTCAAGCAATCGTATCTAAAATTACGAATTACGTAAAACCTCTTGATATATGAAAAGGCAAAGACAAATATCACTAGAAATATTAGTTATCACCTCATCAACTTTTTTCTTTTCAAGCCTCGAAATCCTTTCTTCTAACAAAACTTTTTCATTGAACAGTTTTTTCTTTGTTTCTTCAGCCGCGTGTAGCTCTAAGCTACGCGTTCTTAGTTCATCTTGGATCTTTTGTAAAACCTATTAAGAAAATGATCGTGTGGTTAACTTAAGAAACATAAAAGATAACTAACATAGAATTTACAAATATCATTAACAAACCTGATTAGTTGCTTCAACTAACTCCCTTTTGGTATTGTTCTCCAATTCTCCTTTATTAAGTTGCGAAAGTCTAGCTTCCATGTCCCGTTTATCGATCAATGCAGCCTAAGAGACAACTAATTAGTAAAAAAAAAAAAAAAAACTCCTTAGGATGATACTTTTAGAGTAAAATGCGGTTACCTGAAGAGAAGATTCTCGCTCTTCACATAAAGTTCTAAGTTCGTTATATTTGGATGATAATTCTTCCAAGTTTTGCTTTTCCGATCTTAACATGTCTTTTAACGTCTCCATTTCTTCTTGCATACTCGATTCTTTTCTCTGTTTTTCACGTAATTCTTCCGATAACTGCATTAGCATAGTAAAAAAAAAGTAAATTTCATAATAACAAAATTCCGACACTAGGTGTGACTATTCTCAACTTATTTACTTATAAACAAGTCGATTATGCTATGTTCTATCTCTAACTAGTTGAATGGATGAAAGAAACGGACGTTCCGACATAATTACTTACTTGCTTTGCAGTTTTTTGAGATTCTTCAAGTGCTTTCGTTAAATCGTTTGCTCTTTTCTCACCAGCGTCCACATTGGCAGGTTTTGAATTTGTAGTAATATCACCATTAATAGGACCTGAATTTGCGGCAGAACGCGCTTTAGAGTACCGGCGCAACATGACATCATTTATATGCGTCTGAAGGGCGACACATATTTCCTCACCCTGTGTTTAGAAGGAAAAAAAAACTATAATCACGAAGGGTTGCACAAATAGCAAATAAAGAAAAAGAAAGAAAGAAAGAAATAATATTCAAACCTGCTTAGTTTCAAATTGAAATATATGCAAAACGCCTGCAACTCTCATCTTAAAAAACACTGCGGTATTGCTGCTACCAAATTGCATTATATCTCTTAACTCAGCTGAGTGCAAATATTCTTTGGGAACTGGACGAAAAAAGTGTACCTATGGACAGACAATAGAATATTTATATACGTAAATCGGAAATATTAACTTATGGATATAAATATACATAAAAGAAACATATCTTGATTAAAATGACAATCATACTCACCCCACGTTTGTTGATGCCCAATATGATTCTTCCAGGTAGAAGTCCGATAGGGTCATCGATCTTGCGGACACTAAAAAATACTGAATATCCATACGGAAGCATCCTTAAAATTCTCAAAAATTGTTGCCGTGCGTCTTCTTTTGTTAGATTTTCCTACACAGTCAACATTATAAGTCTATATCAGCATCAAGAAGCAATTTTTATTAATCAATCGGATAAAAAACAAGTTCCAAAAAAAGAATACAATTATACTTAAGTCTTACCATAGAACGATAACGGTTAAGTATATCCAACTCCCAGTCTTTCTTGGCACGAGTTATAGCAATCTGTCTTGGCAAAAATCGCTCCAAAAGTAAAGTCCAGTCACTACCAAAAAAAAAAAAAAAAAAAAAAAAAAAAAAAAGATTCTTAATTAGGGTCTATACGGATGTATAAGTCAAAAGGCATACATAGTAGCTATCATTATTTGAATAAAATACATAGTTAGAGTTTGAAGTACAGAAAGAAAACTAACGTGCAGGTTTCAGGTTTAACAACATATCCTATTTCTACTAAAATTTGCAATGCCGATAGCTGTGCGGCATCATCCTTTCCAACAGGATAATTTCCCAAAATATAGTCATGTTGCAACTGCAAAAGAGGAATATGATCATTAGATGTCACATATACGAACCCATTGTAGAATACACAATATAAAATCATTGGATACCTGAACATATGATAGTTGAACAAACATTGGATCTGCAATAGCCTCATCCGACTCACGAAATAACTTCTTTTTGAAAGTTAACTTGCATTGTGAAATTTCTCCTTTACTTCGATCCTTTGCCGACTTGAATTCTGCTAAGAGATCTCCAATGTACTTGTTGTCGTCTAACCCAATATACTCCTCTGGTGACGATAATTTATTGTTAAATTACGTTACAACAGAACTTAAAAGATTGTATAATAACGAAAATACACTTGATAGGATACCGTTTCCAGGTTCAGGTGATTTAGAGGTGGTAACAACTTTACGGCACTCGAATAAACTAAAGCTTGAATATGCTGACAATTTGATTATACCAGCCAGTTCCTGAATCAAGCATGATTAAGCAGCCAATCCGTAGTCATTAACTAAAAAATCAGCTAAAGGTGTAGATTTTACTATTAGAGTTCTACATGCATAATGCGCTATCCCTCAATCTGTCTAATTAAGATGTGTAGTTACAAAACATGCACAACCACAGTGAAGCAAAAAAATATTGGTAACCGAAATACCTCAACGGCATTAGAAACGGTTGTCGCCATGTCGTATGATATTTCTTCAAAAGTTTCATCCAAGAAAAAGACGATGGTGGTAAGCTTTTTACCAATCAAAAGAGCTTCAATCTCTTCACGACATGGAATCGTATGGCGTGGGCCCGCCTTTACTGAACATTTCAGTGCATTTAGAGTATTCATTGCAAAAACTTGCACGTCGGGATCTGTATTCACATTGTGTACAACGTCATGAATGTACTCTGATAAATATCCAGCAATATCCTTACTAGGTGGCATGCATGATGCACACATATACATGAGTTCCCATGCTCTTATTAAATACTGCCTGTAAAAAACAACATAGGCAAATAGCAAAAATCAGCTAACAACACATATTCATTAAAATATGTGATAACGCTGCTGAATATGCATGGCGCATACCTATCAGGACAGTTCCTAGTTTGCTTTGAAATTTGTGCAAAAATTTCATCTCGAAGCTCAGAACGTTTCAAAGCTTGTTTGTATAACTTACTAACAAGTTCAATTCTTTCTTCCAAGCCAATTTGATTCCCTTTCTCAGATGAATCAATTCCCATGTATTTCAAAATCGTCTGAAATAGCTTTACCGCACGGCTCACAAAGTCACCGTTTATTTTTAGTAGGGATGTCGGAATAGGATCCTATGTCAAGTAAAATATTAAATAAATGATTAAACACCATAAATAATGGCTCATATCGACAAGTGATTACCTTCTGGAAACATAACATATCTTCAAATGTAAACTTATCACGATCTTGAGGTCCTACGGATCTTTTTGAGAAAAATCCACGTTTTCCAGCTGAATTTATCTGTTTTTGCATAGCCCTTAGAAAGCCCTCTACCTAAAAAACGATAAACGAAGAGTAAGTAATAATCTTGAGCTCATCACCGGTAAAGTTTCAATTTTTATTTAACGAACGATTAATCCAACCTGAAATTTATCAATCAAAGGTATGGCACCAGCGAGCTCCGCTGGAATCGAATTAGATAGGGTCATCGGCGTACTACAATAAAGCAACACAACATAACATCATTAAGTCAACAGTCAAACATATAATCCCAAAAAGCATTCTAATTTTCCTTACAATTATGCAACAACAATCAACAATGATTGACAATCTGTTAAACACTTACGGTGGCGCGAAATTGGAACCATCACTATCATAATCATCTCCATTAGTAATGGCAGAATAATGAGACTGAGTTTCATATCCATTGCTTGAACTCAAGGAAGATCTGCTTGTTCTTCCACTTTGACCAGTCATACCTCCTGGTAGCAGCGTCTGAGGCATCGCCGATTGTACACTTTGAGACGACGAAACCGACGAAAAATCCATTTCCTCTTTTTTTTAAAAAAAAAAACACTAATTTCCGACACTTTCTAATAAGAACCAAATCAACCTCTCATATGTCCCTACAAAACCTGCAACTTTTAAAAATTAAAACCATCATAAAAATCAAAACCTTAATAATTCTTGAAATTAACACAAATAAAAAAAATTATTATAAATTCTAAAACTCTACCAAACCCTTAAACTTTAAAGATCTAAAATACCCACAAAATAAAAAGCAAATGGGTCTAAAAAAATAACACATTATGAGCTATAAAACTAGCTAAAACAACAAAAAGGTAATAAAGAGTCTACAAGCATAGATCTTGAACATAAAAACAAACACTAGTGCTACTAGCATACTACAAAACTAATTACATCTACATAAAGATCCACATAAAAAACGTACAACAAATAAAAAAATAAAAAAAAAAGAAGATTAATATCAGAAAATGAACATACAATTGAAAATGGATGTGAAGGAAGCAAAAAAAAAATGGGAAGTGAAATAGAAGGGAAAATGTGGAACTGTGTAAAGAGAGTGAGGAAGAAGATAGGTATAATGATAATAATATCGGTGCCGTAGAGATGAAGATCTGTACCAGGCGTTTGTTGCCGGCACTGATGAGAGAGAGAGGGATAGAAAGAGAGGAGAGAGAAGGTAAGAGGTTGATGAGGGTCACGAGTAAGTTTTTAAAATATTTAAATTTCTTTTTCAGACCAATGTGGCAATGCAATGTAAGAGGATTATTTTTTCATTTTATGATTTTATCCATCAAATATTCAAATTACACTACTAAAAAAATAAAAACTAATACCTCTTTAAATAAATATAATAGTTTTTATATTTTTATGTTTTTATATTTTTATCATTATTTTTTTTCTACCCTTCACCACTTTCAATTAATATTAATATTAAAATTTAAAATATGCAAAATACACTCACAAAAATATGCAGAACCTGATGTGAATGCTCTAAAACCTCTGCAATATTATCTATTTTTTTGTTTTTATGATAATTTTGACGTGTTGGGTGTTGCAGCGTTGTCGTCTCGTCGAAACTTAAAGTAACTTGAATATGTACTGTTTGATATTTGGCATGACTCGTTTCCGAATTAAAGTTACATCAAAACGTAAACCAACTGAAAACGAATATAAAAACAAACACTAAAACGCATTATATGTGTGTGTGACATTACATCGAAACATAAAGCAATTTCGATTTATACCGAAATGTACTTAATAATAAGAACGTAAGAAAGTAGTGTTTTTTTTAAGTTAAAGAATGGTACCGCATGTTACGACGGTGTCGAAATGTAGAATAACTCAAATTTATACCCCCTATATAGTGAAATCGGTATTATATTTGACCTGACTTATTTTCGAATGAATTTTACAATTACACATAGATCAACAAAAAAACACACAAAAGTAAGCGCAAAAAAAAAAACATATATTATATATGGCCCACATATATAAAAATAGAGGAAGGTCCTTGTACAAATGGTTCGTATCCTATAAATAACCCTTAACCTGAGAAGTGAAGAATGGTTTTTTTTTTTTTTTAAATTTTTTTCACATATTGTTAAACATATGTTTTAGTACCGAAATTTAAAAAAAAAAACTAGCGTAGAGTAATTACGTAATTATTTTTGTAAAATAATTACGTAATTACCCTAGTGTAAACTATTGTAATTACTCTAATGACGCAATTACGTTAAAAATTATTTTTTTATATTATTCATCTAGAAAAGCATGTTTAAGCAGGTGGAAAAAAAATTCAAAAAAAAAAATCTTCTTCACTTCTCATTAGGGATGAGCTCGGGACGGTATCGGAACCAATTGATACCGATCCCAACAATACCAATCCTGAAAACTCCCAATACCGATACCGAAAACATACGATACGGTATCGGTTCGGTACCGATACCATACCGATCCCGTACCGATACCGAAAACCTCTAAATGTGAGTACCGATACCGAACACCTTCAGTTTGGTACATGATCGGTTTCTTATTGGTATCGGTTCGGTATTCGGTGCAATATGATCACCCCTACTTCTCATGTTTAGTAGGTTAAGACAATTTGTATTTGATCTTTACTCTGTAACAAAACACCTAAAACTCGAGCAGGTCAAAATAACATCTTGTAAACATTTTAGATAGATATGGATCTTAAGAGAATTAACCCTTATATGAGAACTAAGAGAATCATTCTGAACCACACATTTCTCTAAGACAATTTTTATTTATTTATTTATTTTGCAAAATCGCAGCTTTATTTGCAAAGGATAATTTTTTTTTCATTTATACATATGTATATACTGCATTTATATATATATATATATATATATATATATATATATATATAGGAAAAAGATCAAATAGGAACCAAGAGCCTAGTTAGGAACTTAGGAACCAATCTGAGTCATTCATCTTTGATCTTGATCTAGGGGGTAGTTATGTAATTAGACAATAAATATTATATTTTAATTTAATTAAAAGTTTTATATATGGCAGTTAATTATCTTCCTGCAATTAATATGCAAGTTTTTTTTTACTTTTCTTAAATCTCTCAACCTATTATCATCTCTAATCCCAAATAAAAAAAAATCACGTTCGATTGAATTCCATTGAATCGAAATAACTTCTAGTCGAATTCAGAAGATTTAAATTGATTGAATTGAAAAAACTTTCGATTTAAAAGAATCTAAAATCGGCCAACGATTCAGATTTCCAAGTTATGGATAATAGTTCTATACATGAAAACATTGAATCACAATCTCATGTGATAGAAGATCATATAACCGTTGTATATATGTGTTTGATGATGATGATTAATGAACAAAAAAAACTAATATACACCAATGTACACTTAAAAAACGAATATACACCAATGTATATCTGTGTACATCAATGTATATCTGTGTTGATGATGAATGAAAAAAACGAATATACACCATATATATATCTGTGTGTGTGTGTATATTACATTTTTCAGTTATACATATGTGTATATTGTCAAACATATATGTATGATATTTATTTTTAAACTCTAACATGTATAGACATGTATGTATATTAAACTAGCATGCTCTTACCCATAATCTTTTTTTCCATACATGTATGTGAAATCATTTCTACATATTTGCACATGTATCTACATTACAAAACAAGTATGTACGTATATGTAGAACACTACTTTTTTTAGTTTTAGACACATATATACATATATGTATAAATTAAAGAAAATTATTCTTGCAAATAAAGCTGCGATTTAGGATAAAAATTGTCTTAGAGAAATGAGGGATGACTCTGCCATTGGCTTGGGTTCGAGTCCTAATCCCGACCGGTTTTACCGATCATTTCACTGTCGTGCCTTCGAGCGGGTGAGTGGTCAGGTTTTCCCGGGAATTGATGGCAATTGGTGGCCCGGGTACTCTCGAGTACCTGATTCGCCAAAAGGGTGTCCGAGAGTGCTCGAAAATTGATTCGTTGGCCGTTCAAAAAATGAAATGTGTGATACATAATGATTCTCTCAGTTTCAATTTGGTCAAAGTTCTAATTTAAACCAAATCCGTGTTAATTCTGAAGTTGAAAACTTGAGTTACATTTTTTTTTTTTGAAAAGAAAACTTCAATAACAAAACGCTCAAATGGGCCTTAAAGCAAGGACCAACGAGCAAAACAAACAAACAATGTCAAACCAAAGGACAAGAAACCCAAGTAGTCCATACAACATCTTTCCACCTAGACCTATTACGAACCCAAAAGAACGCCTTGGATTTAATGGTCTCCACCAGCTCACATGGTCTACGGCTCTTCTTATTGAATACCCGTTCGTTCCTCTCATTCCAAATCGCCCATAAAGAAGTATATATAATGCCTAACCAAATATACTTAGAGCTTTTAGAAGTAAGAGACGATGGAGGTTGAAGTAGATCCGAGACATCAAACACAAAATTATGGGGGACACGACACCAATCTTCAATGCGGAACCAAACCTCTTGCGAGTAGGCACAACCTGTGAATAGATGCAGGCTAGACTCCATATCCGCCACACACAAACTGCAAGAATTGTCATTGATAATGACCCCACGCTTAATCAATTCGGCTATAGTCGGAAGACGATTGCGGACGGCTCTCCAAACTAAGACTTTACATTTCAGAGGCACCCAAACCTTCCAATTGATCTTCATAAAGGAGTCCTCGCAAATGTAACTAGATAGGAGTTTTTTGGCCGAAGACACAGAAAAACATCCATCCGCTGCTGCGCTCCATTTCCACCTATCTACGCCCTCTCCCCAAGACATATCGTGAATATAATTCAGCAGCGAAAAAAGCTCAGAAACCTCTTCTTGAGTAGAAGGCGAAGACCGCCAATCCCAATTAAGATTATTAGCGCTTTCCGATCTGATAACACGGCTAGAAACTGTAACCCACTTATCTCTCTCGAGCCTAAATAGATTAGGATAAAGAACTCGAAGAGGAGCTTCCCTCAACCAAACATCATTCCAGAAGCTTAACGTACAGCCGTCGCCTAAACTTCCCACAAAAAAAGAGTTAAGCCGCTGACCGCTATGAATTTTGTTTTCCCCGACCTTCACAATTTTGCTCCAGCAACCGGAAGCAGACTTCGAACACGGGAGAAGGCCCCAGGGTCTGCTGGAACCATGGCACCCTGTAATAACCTTGCCCCAAATGCTACTACTATCCATTTTAAATCTCCATGTCCATTTCAAAAGCAGTGCATCATTAACGTCTTTGATTCTCGAAATACCCAAACCACCCTTATGTTTAGGGGTAGTAACAACCTCCCAAGCAACCCACGGGATTTTCTTTTCCACAGCGGATCCCGCCCAAAGAAACCGTCTCATGATAGACTCTATAGAATTAACCACCGCTACCGGCGCTTTGTAAAGAGAAAAATAATATACCGGAAGATTTTCAAGGACAGATTTGATAAGAACAAGCCTCCCCCCGATAGATAAACTTCTAGCTTTCCAAGACGCAAGACGGTTTCGAATAGTATCAACAACCGGATCCCAACTACTAATTCGAGACATTTTCGACCCCACCTGGATACCAAGGTACTTAAAAGGAAACTCCCCGCGCTTACATCCCAAAAACTCCATCATATCATCCACTTCCAAGTCCGTCGCACCAATTCCATAAATGTTAGACTTATGGATATTAATACGAAGACCGGAAACAATGTAAAAAATCCGCAGAATTCTGGCAATATTCTGAATATTAACTTTCGACCATTCCCCCAAGATGAGGGCATCATCCGCATAAAACAGATGTGTTAAATCTGACTCATCCCCTGAGAACGAAATACCTTTGAACTCCCCAATGTTTTTAGCACGAACTATAAGCCAGGACAGAGCTTCCATCACAATCAAGAATAAGAAAGGGGACAACGGATCTCCTTGGCGAAGACCCTTCTCACACTTAAACTCAAAAGTAGGAGAACCATTCACCAAAACCGCTGCTCTGGAAGATTGACAAATGCCTTTAACCCAAGTACACCACTTCGGGTGAAAACCCATCTGATGCAAGATAGAACATAAGAAATTCCAATTAACGTTATCATAGGCCTTCTCGAAGTCAATTTTCAGCATAAACACCTTCCTTTTCAACGTCTTTAACCTGTCCATAATCTCATTAACCATGAGCGGACCGTCCAGGATGAAACGGTCTGCTAAAAAAGCCGACTGAGTCTCCGATATAACCTGACCTAACACCTTTTTGAGACGATTAGCAAGCACTTTAGAAATAACTTTACTAACCATCCCAATAAGAGTGATAGGTCTATAGTCTTTAAGACCCACAGGCGAATCAACCTTGGGGATAAGAGTAATAAAAGATGAACCACAACCATAATTAATGGTACCTGTGTTATGAAACTCGGTCATGATGTTATAAAAATCGTCTTCAAAATAGTTCCAAAACCGTTTGATAAAACGAAAATTGAAACCATCGGGACCTGGCGCTTTATTGGACCCACAATCGAAAACTGCATCTTTAATCTCCTGTCTAGAAAACATAGCCACCATATCCATACGGTCATGGTCAGAAATGCGCTTCATACCTGTACAAACAAGGCTCGGCCTATCAATCAATTTCTCTTTAAAATGAGTACGAAAGAAGCGGAACACCTCCCTCTTCACCAAGGATGGTTTAGTCTCCCAAACCCCATTAATAAAGATACCCGGTATAGAGTTCCTCGCCTTCCTGCCATTGACAACATTATGAAAAAAATTAGAGTTCTCATCACCCAACGCCGCCCACTTAACCCGGGATTTTTGCCGAAGATCTTGTGCCTTGCGTCTCTCAATGGTTTCAATTTCTTTCATACATTCAGACCAAATCCAAACATCGGACTCATCAAGATCACGGGCCTCCATTTGAATTTCTAAATCCTGTTTTTCTTTCCGAAAGCGGTTTTCATCCTCATTCTCCTTGGCACTATACGAATCAAACCAAACCTTAATACACCCACGAAGCTTCTTGAGTTTATTAAGCAAATTACAATCGGCAGGCCCTGTATTCACCCAGCCCTCAACTGTGTTTTTCACCGTATCAACACACCCCGGGATATCCAACCACGAATCAAACATTCTAAATGGCTTTGGTCCGAAATTAGTATCGTGAACCGAAAAAACCAAAGGAGAGTGGTCAGAAAGGTGTCTACTCAAGGCCCTCACACACACATTCGGCCATTTGTTAAAAACATTGTTGCACACTAAAAAACGATCAATTCTACTCCAAGTACACACACCTCGTCTATTAGACATATAAGTAAACTGGAGCCCTCTCAAACAGTATTCACGCAAACCAGCAACATCAATAAAATTGTTAAAATCCCGCGCACACACCTGGTCATATATGGAGTTCTTTCTTTCCCCTCTATCCCGCACAGCATTGAAGTCACCGCATACTATCCACCATCCTTGGTTTGAGTTAATGAGATAATCAATCTTCGTCCATAAGGAACGTTTACCGGCATTAGATTGCGGGGCATAAATGTTTAACATATTTAATCTAATAGAACCAGCCATAATTGTCCCCGCTACGTGAAGATAATTGGAATCTTTTGTCACAAGGTCTTTCTTAAACACCTTAGGATCCCACAAACTCAGCAGCCCCCCTGAATTACCACTAGCACTAACCGCTTCAAATTCACAGCCAGAACCACCCCAGAAATTAGAGACTGTCCCAAAAAGAATATCTTGAACCATAGTTTCTTGCATACATACAAAAGCAATCCCAAAATCCTTGATAATTTTCTTAATCCAACCCTGTTTACCAACGACCCCAACCCCACGAATGTTTATAGATAGGCAATTCATGACTTACCCACCTGTAAACCTTCGTTGACAATCGATTCCGAAATTAAATCATGAGACTCACCAAGATTAGCACCCAACTTCCCTGCCAAGTGTACCGTAGCTTCAATCTCCACCTCGTGAAGGACATTAGTATACCCCGAAGGATCAGTCTGCTCATCAGCACGAAACGATGATTCACCATTGTCGGCCATAGGAGGATGGTAGTTCATATCAGAATTAACCTCTGATTCTACGCCTTGACCAATCACCGTAACATTATCTAGGCCCACATCCAGTAAAGAGTCCAAACCAAACAAATCTTCACACCCCTTGGGCTTCTTCCCAATTTTGGTCTTCTCAATACTACTTGAGTATGCTGGGTTGGGCCGGCCCACAGTCCCAAGCAGAGATTTCTTTTTGCGTTTGTTAAGCCCACTAACCTCCAGGTCCACTTCGTTTGAATTGTTCTCGAAATTAAATAACATTCCCGGAACAAACTCCCCTAAATTCTCCTCTGACCCCGGTAATATCTCCACATTAATGGGAGAATTAAAATTCTCATTAACGTGATTGACAGTTTCCAAATCGGGCTCCACCAATCCCGGCTCTTCAATGTTCACGCCTGAATGAATCTCTTCCGGTGTACAATCTCCGGTTCCGGTAACATCATTGACTGGTTCATCATCATCCTGGACAACATCATCATTTACTTCGTCTGCTTGATCCGGCATGTTGTTAGGAACCATAAAGAATTCCGGTACCCATTCCCCTACTTCTTCCGACACCCATGTGGAAAATTTACGGTCCTTCCACACCAAAGTAACTTCCTCACAAATCTTCTTCCCATCCCCAACTAACACTCCGATATAGTCGTACGATAAATCACCATCCACATTAGACCTGGGTGGCTTATGAACCACCCTGCCAAAAACGTTACCGATGGCTTCAATAACATTGCCAGAAATCAAATGAAGTGGTATACCCAAAATCTTTAACCAAGCTAAACGTTCGTATCCAAACACTTGCCCTTCCCAAACATCCACAGAGGCAAATCTCCCAAGAACTTCCTTAGCTGCATCACGTACTATCGCTGCCGTGGAATTATCTTCAAACGAAATAAGCACCGATAGACCTCCAAGATACTGAACCTTCCCCATACCAGGACAGATCTCATTCAGTATCAGATAAATATTTTTCAGAGCATCAAGATCTAACATCCTTGCCACCAACGCTTTCCCATACAAATCCTTGAATTCATCTACTTGATCATTGACGATTATCGATTTGCTAACGTTCATCGAACCCTGTCGTCCCAATAGAGTGTCCGTATAAGAACGATTCCTACCAACAAAGGATGAAGATGCTGCCTTGGTAGAATTTCCATCCTCCTTCGAAGGCGGCATGTAGGGTTTCTGACCGTAGTTATCTTTATCAATCCTTATTTCTCCTTCTTCTAACGTAAATCTCGCAATGTTAGCCTTAAGCCAGCATTTGCCAATCTTGGTGTTACACAACTGTTTGATCAGAAACTCAGAATCCTTAACATCCAGGAAAGAAACAAAGCCAAACCTGTTACCGGCTTTATCTCGTTTCCTAGCAATATAAAGATCGTAAATGTCCCCATAAGCGCGAATAAATTCCGAGAGATCCTTGCCACTGCACTTATCGGGCAGATTAGTAATAAAAACCTTTGTAATCCTGCTGAGAATCGTTGCCGGAATAGGTGGTTTCCGGCCAGTCATACCGAAGTCTTCGGAGGGTTTTTTTGGAGCTTCTAATTTTTATATTATATGAAGATGATATATAGTAATTTTCTTAACGATTTTTTTTTTACTTATTATCGAAAACTTGAGTTACATAAAAGGCCAAATTATAAATTATATTTATAATTATAATTTATTAAATGCTAAGGATTATAATTAAAAGTGAATGAGTTGCGTGAATGTTGTTTATGTTGTATGTTGTATATGTGAATCGACGTGCCATTTGTATAGGCACGTAATATATTCCACAAAACATGTTGTATATTTAATTAAACATTTTAAAATGTTATATTATTTATTTATTTTTAAATATATATTTAACTGACTTTAGAGAAATAATTTTGTATTGTTAAAATTTGGAATTGACTTTTGCTTAATTGGAGTTTTGTTGATTATCCTTCAAATCATAAAATCAACTCTCGTTTATTTTGCATTTCAAAAAAAAAAAAAAAAACTCTCGTTAATTTAATTTGGGATCAAATCAAGTAGGATTTTTTCAAAGATAGTTATGTTTAATTAGGGCTGTTAACAAAAAAAAAGTTTATGTTTAATTTGGAAATCCCAAATCAAGTCAATCTATTCATTTCATCATCTAATTATGGAAACTACGATAAAAATATCTAATTATACAATTGTTTAATAAAATTCAAATAATTTATCCTTAAAGAAATGAATTTCTTATTTTCATACATTTTGTGTGTTTGACATAGATATAATTTGTGTGTTGGAAAGGAAAGCAAATTTTATTTATTCATTTATTTACTTATTTGTGCTCTCGAGCTCAACAAAAGTAAAGTGGAGATAAAAAAAAATAAAAAAATTTGTGTGTTGGACACTTGGACAGAGATATAATTTGTTATTTTTTTTTTTATAGAAAATACAATTTGTTAATTACAAATTAAAATTATATAGTTGGTCAAATTGTATAACTAACCGTAATTCTTATAATTAAACCGGTTTGGTATATCGTACCGGATTGGGCTTAAAAATAGTTTAACCGGCAATACCAGACAATTCAACCGGTGGTATCGTCTGGTTTAAACCGGTTTTTATAACATTGGTTTTCCTCACAACCCCAACTGCAAAGAATTTAAATATAATAAAAACAAACTTGATGAACTACAATACGTGTGTTAATATATTCTAACAAATACATAAGGTGAAAATAAGATGTATATTTATTTCGAAGAAAAAAAAACATAGATGAGAGGTGTTCTCCAATATTATTACAAATGGACAAGCAAGCATAAAGCAAAAAGGCAAGAAGGGGCCCCTTTTTGCTGAAGGAAGCTGTCAATAACAATAGCATGGTGGTTCATTTTATGAAATCATACTACATTTATGTAGTTAATGTGTATACAAATCCAAAAGGACACCAAATATCTATATTTTCTTATGATTGTCTATATATTTGGGTTGTAGTCCAAATGGAATAAAAAGGGTGTTGAAGTTATTTTAGGCTTAACAATCCCATTTATAATTTAGAAGGCGAGAAACGACAAGATGTTTTTAAGAAAAGAGTCAAAGGTCATGGATGTTGTGACTACTATTAAGTCATTGGTTTTCCTTTGGCTTAAAAATCGGACTAGATTTAAGAATCTTATTTGAAATGAGTGGGTTTTGTTTCATTTGTATATGATGTATTTAGCCTTTGGGACGGTCCCTGTTTTAAGAACGCGTCTTGTTTTTAATAAAGTTCACATTTCACAAAAAGAAAAAAAAAGATATATATTTTAGGCTTAACTGAATAGTATTTATTTATGTGTTTAGCATCATATGTATTTTTATCTGAATTGTAAATAGTAATAAATTTTGATCAACTTTGATAACTAAAAATAACAAAAAATAAGTCAAGTTGATAGATATTCGAATATCGAATAGCATACCACAAAACGTAAACCATTTTTTTCTTATAAATTTGGAAACAGTTATATATGTTATGTTATAACGTATTTTACAAGGAAAACTTAAATTTTAAGTAATAAAAATATAATTGTTTGAGGTACAAGACATAATGCACATGTTAACATATTTTTAACGACAAATCTGTATTTTAAACAATACTTACATATTTGTTTCCTCGTATTTACTCAATTTTTATTTATTTAATAATAATAATAATTTACTTTTGTCCCCTTATTTTCAACCAATTGATTATCATGATTTTTAAACAATCAATATTTTTTTCGTATTTTAATATGAAAAAGATACATCATAAAAATAAACATTATATTATCTTTAATTTGAGTATAATATTGCAATAGTTTTTTTAAATAAAAATATTGATATGTTACGTGATTAACAGTGTGTAGGAGATCAAGCAATAACCGAACTGCCAATGAAAACAAAAATAGATGCTTAATTAACCAAAATTAAACGAACTAAATCATCCATGTTTTCTTACATTTCTAATTTTTATATCTTTATTTTATGTATTTATACCTCTTTCTTGTTTTAATGTATTTATACATCCGGTTCACATATTTTTTTAAAAAGAAATTTAATCCAATTTGATTTTGGTTATTAACAGAACCAAACAGAAAATCGACAATCTAACCAAATAATCCGAATTGATTAACCAAAAACTGATTATTTAATAAAGTCTATTAACCGATGACTTTAGTTTCGGTTAAGTTTAATAACCAAATAGAATCAAACAGTACAAACATCTCACTATGTTTATGTTCTCTGTCATATCGCATAGACACACGCTAGTTTAGAGTAATTAAGATTAGTAAAAAAACGCCAATGAAGCCACAACGGAGTGGTGGAGGTCCGAGGGTTTTTCCCACAGGTCTCAAGTTCGAGCCTTGGGTTTTCTGCACTGGGATAATCAACCCTCGGATCTGGGGTGGGCCAGACTGTGCCCCTGTCTTTGCCACTGAGGGGTCGATTGGTGGGTTTCGTCGGTAAAAAAAAAAAAGATTAGTAAAAACACTATAACATATACCTCAAATGATGCTTTTATGGCTACGGAGATTGTCGTTCACTTGTTTGTAAAGGCAGGCCCATGCCGGCGATTCTTTGACACAAAAGAGGGACCCGCATCAACATTTTCTGATTTTTTAAAAATATAACAAAATAGTTTTTTTCTATTATTATTATGAAAAGGTATATATCTTATGTTATTTCTTAAATGTGATTGTGGAAACTTCATTATGTTATTTTATAACGTAGTTGATTTTAAAGTACCTTTTAAACAAAAAGGATAAAAAAACAACTTTTTAAAAAACATTATGATAAATTAAGATAAACATTAGATGGGTATGTAATGAATGATATGAGTTATGAGTGGTAGCCTAGTACTAGTTATATTTCCATTTATTTTCCTCACGGGAAGTAGCCCTCACGAGTTTGATCCATATCCAAACTTTTTATTATGATTAATATTAATTAATATATTGGACCTTATATTGGGTTATGATTAAATACACGGTGTAACACTCCAATCGATGACGGAAACATTGAAGTGTCACATAGTGACGATTGCTCAATAGCTCATGGTATTAAAGTGTAAATTTTAAATATAGTGAATGGAATAATGACGTGTGCGGATATACACATAATTTTACAATGAAATAACACACGTTTTGCTTTAATATTTATAAAAATGGTTTAGACCTTAATATTAAAACACACACAATAGGGCAAGTGTCCCTGTCATATATGTAGTAACGTACAGATAAGAACCAGATATCGATTCATGGACGCGCGCGGAGCAGTAATACTAAAACTCTGTCCCCGATTTACCAGTAGGAAAAGATAAGTTGAGTTTGTTGTTTTTAACTACTTTAATTCTAAAACACAAAAATAACCTATGTAAGACTCCAAATACAAAATATAACTATATAAACTATAATTTACCAATCCTAGCATGTTATCTAAACATAATAAGTAATACAGGCGTGTGATCAACATTCCCATTTTCCGACAGTTAGTGTCCCTTTCGGGCATCCTAACATGACAACTATACAGAAAGTTAACACGAATACACACGTTAACTGCTTCAAGTCGTTTATTAGCGAGCAGCTGATATAATCTCACGCAGATCTTCTAAAGATAAGTTAGTCATCGGATAAGAGTATTTTAACCTCACTAATTCAGGAAAGCGATACCGAATACACAATACAGCCACCTAAACTAGCATAAAGTAGAGCATTTCACAACCTATTCCATTTTACCAACTTTGAACCCAGATCTACTAAGATCGCTATTTTTACCAAAATAACTACCAAAGATCATTAACCGTGTCAAAGACTAGTAACGGCACCATTAGGCTTTTTAAACCCTTTTACGTGCCGGTAAGCATTTTTAACCGTTATTCGACTGACTTTAACCAAACCAATACCCGGTTACAGTTTCATGGCATAAACTATTTAACAAGTTAACTAGTCTACTACCGGACGATTAAACGGACGGTTTTTCAACATTTATCCGCCTAACACATTCGACAATCGCTAAAGTCATTCAAATACAGCTACTATTCCATCAACAACGAAACAAGGTTGCGCTATGATCATCAAGATCTAAACATGAAAAACGCCAAATTTATACTAAATAAGATTACATACTAACGATTGTTTTTCTACTAACGATTACTAAACAAGATTACTAGACGATAATGTACTACATAAACAACACAAACAAGCTAAAACAAACAGATTTGAATCAACTAAAAGCTTAATAGATCAAACCATAAAACTTGAATGTGATGGATTGGATGATGATCGATGATCCGGATGAGTTCGCGAGCTCGTTCCTCGCCTTTGCAGCAGCTCACAGGTCCAGAAATTCGCCCTAAATCGCCCAGAGACCACCCAATATTTGATCAGTGGGTTTTGCTCTGTTTTTATAGAAAGTTTGAATTTGTGAACGGCCGTGCGCATAAAGTGCACGGCCGTGCACTTTATCAAGTTGAGTGACGTGCAAGTGGGCAAGTGGCCTGGCTCGTTTATGGAAATATCTAGATATTCCGCACGGTCGTGCACCATAGGTGCACGGTCGTGCGGGTCTGGTTGTGGCCGAGTGCTGATGGTGCACTGCCTGGTGCACTAGCAGTGCACCCAAGAAGTTTGAGTCGCACGGGCACCCGCACAGGAGTGCTGATCAGGGTGCCCGGGAACACCAGCTGCACGCCGAGTCGCACTGGCAGTGCAGCTCATCTGTGTCCGAGCCAAGCAAGTCCGCACGGGCATGCACCTGAGGTGCACGGCCGTGCACTATTTCCAGACTTAGCTAATTTTGCAGAAACTTTCCGTCTTGTTTGATTTTCGCCCGGTTTCTTCGACTTTGCTCGTGGGACGTCGTTTAAGACCTGCAATAAACATATGAAGCGGTTAAGTACCGAATTCGTGCAATTATGGTCGAAAACGCGTAATTTGGGAGTTAAATCGGGGACTTAAATATGTATATTTTAACGTATATCAAACCTCCCCACACTTGAACTTTGCTTGTCCTCAAGGAAACGACTAAACAGAAATAAACGAAAAACTCGCCAAGTGGCAACAAAGACAAAATATAACCTGTACAGACATTAATAGACAAGCCGACAAAGATATATAAACAGGTGATAAGATAACTAAAAAGCGACGACTCACTTCCGATCTATGAACGCGCAAACCCGTACACGACTCACAATGTTCACACACACTCGGTTTTATTTATGATACATACGTGTAATGTGTATGTGTAAATCGCTCCATTGCCAAGACAATGAATCGTGCAATATCATAAGCTTGTCAAAAGATCTAATCTTCACCAACTAACATGTGAAAAGGCACAAATCAAGAGGTCTTGTACGGGTTGTAATATCAGGCAAAGGTAAGGGTATGGAATGGATATTTACAGTGACGAATCGGCTAAAACTCGGCAGTTATGTCTAAATAATATCAACTAATACAACTGTACAACACAAACGCGAATATAGGCGATTTTTATTTTAAATCGAGCTAACTTATAATTCTTAACTTTAAATCTCTAAAAACTGCTCGAATACTGCTAATTCACCCTATTTTAGGGTGTTCTATTTTTCTGGATTTTTTTTAACATATATATATCTATGATATATATAATGAACGAAACTGAAATAATATCAACATACGGGTTCTAAACAGATATACCCGAGAACGAACTATTTACAATACATAAACTAGTTAAACAATAACCTAAACCGAGTTCTAACACTAGGGTTTTAAAAGAAAAAGGCCGTTTGGTTTTAGTGGTGAAATGGTGTGGTAAATAAGAAAAACACGGGATTAGGTTCAACATGGTTAACTAGTGGATAATATATGGGTGCGGGAAACAGATAGAATGAAAAGAAAAGACTAAATCAAAAGGGTATTCTAAATGCCTCAATCATGTTCGTACAATCTCACACGTATCTGGTATAAACAAGTATACTAGTGACAAGTTCTAAACTGCACAAAACATCCGGCTCACTCGCAAGTATGTCAAAGAAATGTAATCTATTCTAAGGCTCAAACGCTCACGTAACCGGAAGGAAATGGGTGCAAGTGTACGAATCTAACACGCTCGTATCTCATCTGTTTGTCGCGCCTCAAGTTATTTTTATCAAAAATTAGTTAGGCTTTACTTATAAGGTTTTATATATATATATATATATATATATATATATATATATATATATATATATATATATATATAAGAGGACAAACATATAAGATATAATCCCTCCCCACACTTGAAATTCACATTGTCCCCAATGTGACAATAGAAAGCGTTTATGAATTAGCTATCTATAGTGGGAAAAAGGAGAATAATACTCCCCTTGTGTCGAAGAAACGCCCCGGGTAAATAGACGGCATGAGCCCCGATAACGGTGCTCGCCAGTTACCTGCATAATCAACATTCTTGACACAAACAAACTCATCAAACCCATCATTCACATCCACATAACAAAACAAAATAAAATAAACTAACATACTGAAATAAGGAAAAGAAATAGTTCAACTACAAATACTAAAAAGTCTTGGGTACGCAGACCCGAAAATACAGTACTGAAAGCATGAAATAAAATAAAAGAAGTACTAACAAATGCATGCAATAGATGGACGTGGCTACTGGTCGGCGTCGTCCCCGTGGTGCTGACCGGAGCTTCCTGGCTGGTCGCCAGGAGCACCATAAGGGAATGAGGGAGGGTTACTGAAATAATCCGGATGCACCTGCTCTAACCCAGCGAAAAGGTACTGAAAACTGTGCCTGACATCCTGCTGCACACGATCCATAGTGGACCGCATGTACTGCTGGTCCTGCCTGATCTCCACCTGGTTTGCACCGATGTTGTGCATGTTCAGCTCCATCGCCTGGAACCGCTGGTAGAACTCAGGGTATGTCGGGATGCCTGGAGGCCACTGCTGGTCCTGGGGCTGGAAGTGCTGAGGAGAGTGGTGTGGAATGTCGTGTGGCGCGTCACCACCGCCTCCTGCGTGCTGCTCCTGCATCTCCTCATCCTCCTCGTCCTCTGGTGGCACGGGGTCCCATATAATATCCTGGCTAATAAGTCGTGGACCCCCGTTCGTGTCAGCTAGCAGGTTCTGAGCCCTGAGTGATCTAAAGTCCAGCATAACCCCATTAGTTTCCAATGTCAGCGTGGCTCTGACCTCGTCGGTCAGAACTCCCAACGCCACTGCGATCTGGGTGACATACTCCCCCCCATGGATCTCACTCCCGTCCTTGGTGCCCTCAGCAGTGAGAAAGAACTCGGCCATCCGTGCGGCTAAGTTCAGCGGGGCACCCTCATAAAAATGATACAAATAGAAAAGATTGGGAGTGGGACAGTTCCCCGAACTGTCCTTTCGGCCACAGATCGTGTGGCTGAACACATGGTGCAAGAGGCGGAGTAGCGGGTCCTTAATCCTAGTGGCCTTGGCAGACCTTGGATTATAAGGTCTACCAACGGCAATGGATGCCCAAAATGCGGCCTGCTCGGCATTATCCACGAAGCTGTGGATCCCGCAAAAATCTTCAGAGTCGGTCTCCAAGTGCTCATAGATCCCGAGCCTCCTTCCCAGTCGCGCAACCGACCAATGATACCATTGTCCACAAAGCCTAAACCGAATGTCTTTCGAATGGAAGTCCTTATACAACCCCTCCTTTGGTTTTTTGTAGGAGAAGGATGATAAGAACTCGATTGTAATTTCCCTGTAGACAGGCTGGTTTATACTCAGCAGTTTCGCCATCTGTGGCGAGACAAATCCATCATATCTTTCACGCTGATTCAGCGCGCTGAGTAGGTCTAAGTTAAGCCGAATAGGAACACCGAATGAGTTCCTCCTAGCCCAGAGCTTTATGAACTTGTCGATACATGGCCCTTCCCTTTTGTCACGGTTGTCAAAGCCGAGGTAGACGTGGGCCATCTGCATGCAAAAATTAATATACAGCTGTTAGTACACAAAAAACGGAGGTCCCGGATGTCCAAAACGGACCTGCGCGCATTCTGACCCGAATATGCAACTGATGCATGGCCGTGCGCTTATGGTGCACGGTCGTGCACCCTTGGTCATTTGTCAGGTCAGAGGTTGCACGCCGGGTTGCACTGGCAGTGCAGCCTACTTTCTCGGCCCGCACGGTCATGCGCACGACCGTGCACACTCCCAGAATTTCAAAAAATTTCACAACAGCACCCAAATCTCTTATATCTTTCAAATAAACTCATAATGACAATGATTTGGGCCTGGGTGTGCACGGTTTCAACATCAACATCAACAACAACAAAAATAAAAACTACTTTAAACTAAAAACTAAACAAAATTAGTGGGTTTATTAAATTTTATGAAGAGAACCCCCAAATCTTGCCCTAAAATACGAAAATAGAATACATTTAATCTAAAAATTCAAAATACAAGTGCAAAATTATGAAGGGATTCGTACCTTGGTTGATTTGGAAGGAAAGGATTGAAGATTCTAGGCTAAAGATGATGAACAATCGGTTTTTTTTGAAGTGTGGAACGAGGGTGCAGCTGGTAGTGCTTATGTTTTTAGGGTTATGAGGTTAAGGATGTTCAAATACCCATGAAATTGGGCTGGGCTTTTTGGCCCGCATGGTCGGCCGCACGGTCGTGCGCATGACCGTGCGCATCCTTCGCACTACCCCTTTGCACCCCCAGTGCACTGGGTTATGCACGGTCAGCTGCACGGGAGTGCGCTTGACCGTGCACGACCTGCAGACTTGCAGTTTCGAGGCTGCAAGTGTCCCATTTTGTCCGAAATCATCATTATAGCTAAGTTAAACCTGTTTGGCGACTATTTGCGCTTCATTGGTCCTTCCGGCTCGGATCATACTCGTACAAACCTGCACATGTCTCGAAACAACGTTAAACTACGAAAAGCAATAAATATTTACACTAATTACATATTTACCCTTTGGCGCGCCTATACACGTCGTGCTATATTTATTAACGAGTCGCTATCTAGACTCACTTCCCCACACTTATTAGGCGCGCGGGTCGTAGAGATCGATCATCTCCATGGATTTGTCAACCGGCCCGTCAATGTAGACTTTCAGGCGATGACCGTTGACTTTGAAAGTCACACCCTCCGAATTTTCAATCGAGATAGTTCCGTAAGGATATACTTCCTTAACAGTGTACGGTCCTGTCCATCGGGATTTCAACTTTCCTGGAAAGAGACGCAGGCGCGAGTTGTAAAGCAGGACCAAGTCGCCTACCTGAAAATCTTCTCGGTGTTTCAGGCGACTGTCGTGCAATCGCTTTGTGCGCTCTTTATACAATATCGAGCTCTCATAGGCTTGTTGCCTAAGCTCTTCTAGCTCATGGATCTGCAAGAAACGGGTCTCACCGCCGGTCTTAAGATCCAAATTCGCTGTTTTAAGAGCCCAGAATGCCTTATGTTCTAACTCGACAGGGAGATGACACGCCTTGCCATAGACAAGCCGAAAGGGAGTCGTCCCAATAGGCGTCTTGTAGGCAGTCCTAAAGGCCCATAACACGTCATCAAGCTTGTCCGCCCAATCCTTGCGGTTTTGATTAACTGACCGCTCAAGGATTCGCTTCAATCCACGGTTAGTGACCTCCACCTGTCCACTTGTCTGTGGATGATACGGGGTGGATAATCCGTGGTGGACACCATAATGTGCTAACGCGCGATCAAGCCATACATTGCAGAAATGTGTACCACGATCACTAATCAGTGCCTTTGGGGCACCAAACCGCGAGAACAGGCTCCTAACAAACCTCACTACAACTCGGGCATCATTTATGGATAAGGCTTGCGCCTCGGCCCACTTTGAAACGTAATCAACAGCCACGAGTATATATCGATTGCCCCGTGAGGAGGGGAATGGTCCCATGAAGTCAATGCCCCAAATGTCAAAGACTTCACATACTTGGATGGGGTTCCGCGACATTTGGTCGCGTGCCGATATGTCCGTTGCCCTCTGGCACGAATCACATGCACCAACCAATATCTGAGAGTCACGAAAGAGTGTGGGCCAGTAAAACCCGAAGTCTAACACTTTCTTAGCAGTGTAATTCGCTCCATGGTGACCTCCGGTAGGCCCATCTTGACAATCGCGCAAGATCTGCGCCGCCTCTACCCCGATCACGCAACGGCGAACCAGCTGATCCGCTCCGACCCGGAACAAAAATGGGTCATCCCAGAAGTAATGCTTAAGGTCCGCGAAGAACTTCCTCTTTTGCTGGTGCGACAATCCTTTGATAAGGATCCCGCACGCGAGGTAGTTCGCAAAATCCGCAAACCATGGCGATACATCTTCCACCGACTCGACACTCATCAAGAACTCGTGGGGAAAATTGTCATTAATGGTATCCCACGCGGAGTTCTCGGCATCTTCATGCTCGAGTCTGGACAGATGGTCAGCCGCAACATTCAGGGCACCCTTCTTGTCCTGAATCTCTATATCGAACTCCTGCAGCAACAGGATCCACCTAATCAGGCGCGATTTCGCGTCCTGTTTGCTAAAAAGGTATCAGATCGCTGCATGGTCCGTATAGACAATGGTCTTCGACAGCACCAAATAAGATCTAAACTTGTCGAATGCAAATACTACAGCTAGAAGCTCTTTCTCCGTGGTGGTAATGCTCCTGAGCATCATGAAGAGTCTTGCTAGCGTAGTAGATCGGGTAGAAGTGCTTGTCCTTCCGCTGTCCCAAGACCGCCCCTATCGCGAAATCACTCGCGTCGCACATAATCTCGAATGGCAGCTCCCAGTAGGGTGCTACCAATATAGGGGCCTCCACAAGCAAACATTTCAAAAGCCCGAAGGCTTTCACACATTCTGCACCAAACACAAACAGTGCATCCTTTTTCCAACAGACGGGTCATCGGACGGGCGAT
This sequence comes from Ambrosia trifida, assembly GCA_028751855.1. NCBI lineage: Eukaryota > Viridiplantae > Streptophyta > Magnoliopsida > Asterales > Asteraceae > Ambrosia > Ambrosia trifida. The sequence continues at coordinate 212,540,649 of CM054122.1, read as the reverse complement.
TTTTGAAAAGTCTTTGATGAATCGCCTTTAAAATCCCGCATGACCCAAAAAACTTCGGATCGCTCTAACAGAGGAGGGTGGAGGGAGCCTAGAAATGATATCTACTTTGGCCGGGTCAACCTCCAACCCACTTTGGAAGACCTTGTGCCCCAGGACTATTCCTTCCTTCACCATGAAGTGGCATTTTTCCCAGTTGAGCACAAGACTGGTCTCCTCACACCTCTGAAGCATCCGCTCCAGATTCCCCAGACATTGATCGAATGAACTCCCGAAGACTGAAAAATCATCCATGAATACCTCCATGGAGTCCTCGATCATGTCGTGAAAAATGGCAACCATGCAACGCTGGAAGGTCGCCGGCGCATTGCACAACCCGAACGGCATACGCCTGTAGGCGAATGTGCCAAAAGGGCATGTGAAAGTCGTCTTATCCTGGTCCACATGATCGATAGGGATCTGAAAGTATCCAGAGAAACCATCAAGGAAACAGTAGTACAACTTCCCCGACAGTCGTTCCAACATCTGATCGATGAATGGAAGCGGAAAGTGATCCTTGCGGGTGGTGTCATTGAGCTTGCGATAGTCAATGCAAACTCTCGAACCCGTGACGGTCCTCGTAGGAATCAACTCATTCCTATCATTCGTGACCACCGTCATGCCACCCTTCTTGGGCACAACGTGCACAGGACTAACCCAAATAGAATCCGAGATCGGATATATCAATCCAGCATCAAGCAACTTAATGACCTCGGACTTAACAACTTCTTGCATGTTCGGGTTCAGACGCTTCTGGTGCTGCGCACAAGGCTTATAGACATCTTCCATCAGGATTTTATGAGTACAGAATGAGGGATTAATTCCCTTGATGTCCATGATCTTCCAGGCGATTGCCTTCTTATGAAGTTTAAGCACACGAAGCAACTCGCTCTTTTCAACAGCAGATAGAGAAGATGAAATGATAACAGGCAGACGACCCTCCTCGTCAAGGAATGCATACTCCAGATACGGTGGAAGCTCCTTCAGCTCTAACGACGGCGGATCTTCAACAGACGGCTTCGACTTATCGCTGTCCTCTCGCTCAATCTCCACGAAACGCTCCGGGCTCTGGGAACTATCATCACCGATCTGATAGACCGGCTGCTCATCTCTATGGCCCTCCTTCATAATGCCATCTAAGTCCCCACACAACAGATGTGTGCCCGAAACATTCCCCTCTATCGTGCCTCGAAAGTGAGAACTGACACACTGGTCTACTATATCAAGATAGTATAGTGTGTCGTCCTGACTCTCGGGATGACGCATCGACCTTTGAACATCAAAAGTCACATGCTCATCATTCACCTGGAGTGTGATTTGGCCCGCAGCCACGTCAACAATCGTCCTAGCCGTGTTAAGGAAAGGACGTTCGAGGATCAGAGGCACTTTAGAGTCCTCATCCATATCAAGGATGACAAAATCCACCGGGAATACAAATTTGTCAATTTTGACAAGCATATTCTCAACAAATCCCCGAGGATATTTGATCGAACGATCAGCAAGACGAATACTCATCCTGGTGGGTGAAGGCTCACCCAGATCCAGCTTCTCAAAAACCTTATAAGGCATAAGGTTAATGCTCGCACCCAAGTCTGCCAATGAATTACTGACAGACATGTTCCCTATCAGACAAGGGATGGTGAAATTACCTGGATCTCCCATCTTCATGGGCAGTCTATTCTGCAGAATCGCAGAGTAGTTTTCGTTCAAAAGCACACAGGACAGGTCCTCAAGTTTTTGCTTATTGGTGAGGATGTCCTTCAGGAATTTGGCATACTTAGGCATCTGTGCCAAGGACTCCACAAACGGGATGTTTATATGTAGCTGTTTGAACAACTCGAGAAATTTCCCGTATCGCGCCTCGTCTTTCTGTTTCCTAAGTCTGCCAGGGTATGGAACAGGAGGAGTGTAGTCAGTGACTGGCTTCGGCAGCTGTGCTGTACTTGCTGGGACTCGCCTAGCGTGCACCTCGTCCGAAGACTCAGTCTGGACCGTCTCAGTGATTGGTGGTGAGCCCGATGTGCGGATATACACATAATTTTACAATGAAATAACACACGTTTTGCTTTAATATTTATAAAAATGGTTTAGACCTTAATATTAAAACACACACAATAGGGCAAGTGTACCCTGTCATATATGTAGTAACGTACAGATAAGAACCAGATATCGATCCATGGACGCGCGCGGAGCAGTAATACTAAAACTCTGTCCCCGATTTACCAGTAGGAAAAGATAAGTTGAGTTTGTTGTTTTTAACTACTTTAATTCTAAAACACAAAAATAACATATGTAAGACTCCAAATACAAAATATAACTATATAAACTATAATTTACCAATCCTAGCATGTTATCTAAACATAATAAGTAATACAGGCGTGTGATCAACATTCTCATTTTCCGACAGTTAGTGTCCCTTTCGGGCATCCTAACATGACAACTATACAGAAAGTTAACACGAATACACACGTTAACCGCTTCAAGTCATTTATTAGCGAGCAGCTGATATAATCTCACGCAGATCTTCTAAAGATAAGTTAGTCATCGGTTAAGAGTATTTTAACCTCACTAATTCAGGAAAGCGATACCGAATACACAATACAGCCTCCTAAACTAGCATAAAGTAGAGCATTTCACAACCTATTCCATTTTACCAACTTTAAACCCAGATCTACTAAGATCGCTATTTTTACCAAAATAACTACCAAAGATCATTAACCGTGTCAAAGACTAGTAACGGCACAATTAGGCTTTTTAAACCCTTTTATGTGCCGGTAAGCATTTTTAACCGTTATTTGACTGACTTTAACCAAACCAATACCCGGTTACAGTTTCATGGCATAAACTATTTAACAAGTTAACTAGTCTACTACCGGACAATTAAACGGACGGTTTTTTTCAACATTTATCCGCCTAACACATTCGACAATCGCTAAAGTCATTCAAATACAGCTACAAATCCATCAACAACGAAACAAGGTTGCTCTATGATCATCAAGATCTAAACATGAAAAACGCCAAATTTATACAAAATAAGATTACATACTAACGATTGTTTTTTCTACTAACGATTACTAAACAAGATTACTAGACGATAATGTACTACATAAACAACACAAACAAGCTAAAACAAACAGATTTGAATCAACTAAAAGCTTAATAGATCAAACCATAAAACTTGAATGTGATGGATTGGATGATGATCGATGATCCGGATGAGTTCGCGAGCTCGTTCCTCGTCTTTGCAGCAGCTCACAGGTCCAGAAATTCGCCCCAAATCGCCCAGAGACCACCCAATATTTGATCAGTGGGTTTTGCTCTGTTTTTATAGAAAGTTTGATTTTGTGCACGACCGTGCGCATAAAGTGCACGGCCGTGCACTTTATCAAGTTTAGTGACGTGCAAGTGGGCAAGTGGCCTGGCTTGTTTCTGGAAATATCTAGATATTCCGCACGGTCGTGCACCATAGGTGCACGGTCGTGCGGGTCTGGTTGTGGCCGAGTGCTGATGGTGCACTGCCTGGTGCACTGGCAGTGCACCCGAGAAGTTTGAGTCGCACGGGCACCCGCACGGGAGTGCTGATCAGGGTGCCCGGGAACACCAACTGCACGTCGAGTCGCACTGGCAGTGCAGCTCATCTGTGTCCGAGCCAAGCAAGTCCGCACGGGCGTGCACCTGAGGTGCACGGCCGTGCACTATTTCCAGACTTAGCTAATTTTGCAGAAACTTTCCTTCTTGTTTGATTTTCGCCCGGTTTCTTCGACTTTGCTCGTGGGACGTCGTTTAAGACCTGCAATAAACATATGAAGCGGTTAAGTACCGAATTCGTGCAATTATGGTCGAAAACACGTAATTTGGGAGTTAAATCGGGGACTTAAATATGTATATTTTAACGTATATCAAATAATTTATTACATTGAAAGAAATTACAAGAATACAACGTTTAAAAACTAACAATCTAAAATGAAATATAGTAAATCCCAAGTCTAAGTCTATTATGTACGAAAATAATTTGGTCAATACAAAATGCATTGATGAGCATACCCTGTTTGAATACATATAATAGAAGAGTGTTTCGCAATTTATGTGCTATGATATTTGTAATATGTAAAAGGGTCAAAATCAAGCCTCACATCGTTCAATAATCGTTCACACATCGTTCAATAATTGTTCACACATCGTTCAATAAAAACCATAACAATGATCAATGACTTAACTCGTTCACGTAAGTCAACCAAGGGATATAATTCGTAGTACTACTCATTGTTAGGTGCGGCCCAAAGGTCAATGACTTTGACAAATCGTTCATACAATTCACACAAAATATATCAATGAGAACATTGCTTTATAAAGAATATACGTAAGTTTAATAATAATAGTACATGAGTCACCCCAAAGGAGTAAAACAGTAAAAAGGGGAAACATATACTCACAGTTTCGCTAAGTGTAAATTCCAAGAAAGTTCGTCGTAAAGGATTATGAATTCCGAAGAAATCAACCTATATATAATAGAATACTAATGAGGAAAATAACTTAAAAGTCTAAGGCTTCCAAAATCTAAGGTATTAGGGTTTGCTAGACTTGCGTAGGGAAGATGAAGTTTTTAATAGTTACTTGAACATTAGTTTTGAAATAAATATATTACGATTTAGAATTAAATATGTGACTAACACTTATGTCTCCCACACTTGGGAACAATTTCTATTTTATAGGAAAATATCCGGAAAATGAATTTTATAATTTATATTCAACTAACCAATTTATTATATCTAATTAAATAGAAATAAAATAAATAATACGAGATATGATAAAAAATGATATTTTGTGAAAAATAATTATTTTCTGATGTGAAATAGTGAAAATAATATTTCCATAATTTCTCTCAGTTTATTTGTATTTAAAACATATTTAATGAGTTTAAATAGTGTTTTAATGATTTAAAAATAGTAAAAATAACAAAAATAACCATTTTCTGAGAAATTAAATTTTATTACAGGTTATTATACATAGAAATAATTCTCCAGAAAATATGAGATTAAAATCAATTAAAATAAATTTTTTATTAATTAATTATGATTAAAACAAATTAAATCAAGAAAAATATGAAAATAATGTATTTTCCAGAAAATAAAAATTTGATAGTTTTATTTAGGGTATCAAAATGTTAAACCTAAATTTTTATAATTTTTGGAGCAAAAATGAATTTATTATAAATATTTTTAAAGATTTAATGTATTATATATATGATATTTAAAATTTAAATAAAAATGATATGGAAAAGAAAACTAAAAAAAAAATCGTGGTCATGTGTAGGACTCGAACCAGAGTCCATGTCCAATAAGAGAGACTCAACAACCACGCCGCTACCAATCATTTTGTTGAATTAATTCTAAAACAAAACATACTTATAATGTTCCAAAGATTCATCATCTTCTTCCCTAAAATCTAAACCCTAACCCTAGATTTCAATACTACAATTCAACTAGATTAACAGTCGATTATAGAGGGGTTTTGTTCGAAATCAACTAATAAACAAAACAGCATAATAAAAACTTACTTACAATTAGTTTTGTTGTTCGAAAAAGGTATGTGCAGGTCTGAAAATGTGAGAGCCGAATACCAACGTTTCAGACGTGTTTAGGTGATGATTTCCGTGGGTTTGTAATGCTTAAAGGTGCAGAAGCAATAAGGTAGGGTCGATTTATATGATGGTTCGATTGCATAACGTTTTTGAATCATTTAAGATTTTCGATCGGTTACAACTTGGAGTCCGATTAAATCCCTTTAAAACGAGTTAAATGTATGATTAATACTAGGAATTGAATGAGTAACGAATGGGACACGTCTTGGGAACCTTTAAACGGATCAAACGGTCCTAATAATTGGTTTCGGGTTGGCCGGAAAGAATTCCGGCGGCCGGAAAGAGACTCGCCGGAAAAACGAGCTCAGTGGGAAAGGAGGCACAATTTTAAAAGTTTGGGCTTTTGGCAGATTAGGTCCCTCCATGTTAACTTAGTTAGATATATTAGGGTTTTGGTTAAGTTTTTCTTATAAAAAGTTAACTAAGTTAACTTAACTTAACTTAACTTAACTTAAAAGCTTTAAACTTCATAAAACATTATAAAACTTAGATTTTTTTATAAAATCCATGGCGTAGACGTTTCAAGATACGTATTTGATTAAAACTTATACCCGATCCATAATAACTATATATGATAAAATTTTAGTTCGCTTTATAATTAAATTTGAAACGACGAAAATTATAGGAACTATAATGGAAATATTTGAGGGATTATTATTGTCAATTAGATAAAAGACGAGGGTGACGGATGTCACAGTCTCCCCTACTTTAGAAAATTTCGTCTCGAAATTTATTTCAAATGGAGGTTACTAGGAAACAAAAGGCGTTGTAAAATCTAAGTAGGTTTAATAAAAAGTTCATCAGCCATGATTTGACAAAATTTAAAGTAGTTGTCTAATATCCAAGGTAAAAGTTTCAAAAACTTTGACAATTGACCCGAGGTTAGGAAGTTGATAGTTTAAATAAAAAAGGTTTGGGAAAATATGAAACTAGTGAGGGCACAAGTACTGATGAAGCAGTCTCCCCTACTTTAGAAAAGTTTCCGACTAAATGTTATTAGGGTATGCAACAAGTATCCAAATAATCAAGAGTATAAGAGTACACAAGGTTCGTGTTTTTGTGTGGGTGGTCAAGAGAAAGACTCTAGGAAGACGAATTGAAACTCATGTAAGAACAATCTGATCGAAAATGCTAGCTATTAATCAACGATCCAATGAAGAGGTAGTAATGGGTAGGTTCTTGGTCGGACTCCTAGTCCACTCCCGCAGTATCATTTATGCTTATATATAGGGTGTACCGCAGATAACCCACCACACTCCCGATACTTTGGACTCGTACTGATTGTCTACCAACAACCTAAATAGAATTACACACCACCCTCATGTACCTGTAAACCCATGATTGCGTTCCGGACCGTAATCATCGATTTACCTTACACTAGGGTGTTATGCTTTTCCATAACCTTAACAAGAATTAAATGTGCACAACCAATATGTAATAGCCACTGTAATGGAATAATGTTCAATCATGACATGGTTAGAGGTCCTTCCCTTTTGGGTTTATCCTTTAACCGTAATGAGAATAACATGTAAGTGTAAGACATGGTCAGAGGTTCTTCCCTTTCGGGTTCACCTTCAACCGATAAATTTCTGTTCACATCGTTGGGCTCTTAAACACCCAGATTGATAAACTCCGAGAATTTCACTGTTCCCCTCGGGTTGGAATATTCTAACCCGAGTCGTACGTGGTCACTGGCTTAGATCTCATACGAGTTATCAACTAGTATGTTCATTGGCTATGATAATGAACATAATAATGTAAGTATAACAGGGTTTTGCTCAAACCGGGAAAAAATATGCATACCAAATATGCGTTCGTGTAAGTATAGCATAAAATTTTCATTCGAAAGGAAAATATAGCATAAATCGAGTAATTGCACAATTGCACAAAATGAAAGTAAACAAGTTGAACTCTTGCAAATAAGCAGTGTTAAAATAATCACAAATAACATATTAGAAATAACTATGAATAAAGTGGTGCAAGAATAAAATAATGAATTTTACGGCAAGTGAGAGTACGCAGAACAGACGTATAATCTACTGACATAAGGGTTTAAATTTAGTTAGTTTTACATATATGCAGTATATGATAAAAGACAATTAGTAACATTCTGATAAGGTTATGTCCGATATTTTGTTAGACTAAAAGTTTTGCGACTGAAAGAGTGCAAGTGTAATAAGATAAATTTTCGTTTATAAAAAACGTAGTTTGCTCAAACTTTGTAATATAGTTGAAAGGATAGTAGTAATGCATGAGGATAACTTTTTAGAAATCGAAGTGTGTTTTAGATTCAAAACAGATTCATTTGAAAAATCTTCGTAAATACACACTTTCATGTGTTTACGAGAAGTCGAGTATGAAAAATGTTATAAGGCTTATTATTAGTTGCAAATTTATCCCGAAAACATATATTGGATACGTCATATGAAAACAAAAGGTTTACATTTGACCTTTAAAATATGCAATACAAGTTTGTAAAATGCAAAATGAAACCATTTCATGAAGTATGAGTAAATCTAATGTGTTTTAAAAGACCAAGATTTAAAATCACATGAATGATAAAATCAACGTATGTAATAGATTACCAATATTTAAGAAAATTCATAATTTATCATTTGAGTCTTCAAATGATGAACATTGAGATTGTTTCCATAGGAAACTTTGACTAACTAAAGTAATTGAAATGTTATTAGTGACTTGTGGGGGCGTACTTTAGCCTTTAAGTGAATGCTCATCCCGAGAGTTCCCAGGTCGGCATACGAGTCCCTCGTCTGATTGGGATTTATGCGAAATGTCAGGCCTAGACAGAAAACTCAGGATACAGGCGCTCACCCTTCCAGATTGCACGTGCCCCATCACTAGTAAATTCCAAAACTTTAGCGAGATTAAACACGAGATAAAAGTGACACCATGATTTAATAATATTATTTCATATGAGAGAGAAATAAGAAACCATACAATTTTTATTTATTATATAGTAAAGCAACAATAAAGACAAAGATAAAGATTAAAAATATAAATTAATAGATATTAGGTTAATTAGGTTTAACCTAATAGAGCATGTCTCCACGCCAAAAGGTTGTGTTTGAATGCCTCAAAGTAGCACATGCTCAAGATTTATTGGCGGTCATTCCTATTGGTGGTCTTGAACAACACATGTCGGCTATTGAATACCGGGCTACCTTAAATACAGGCCCATGATCCCCATGTTTCTAGTTGATGATTCGTGTCTTGTTTTTAAAAAAACATGTTTAGATAAGTTTGGGGAACATGCCCTTAACTGTAAGGATCTACCCGGATTCAAATACAGACATGACCTGGTCATGGATGTTTTTTGGGACGTCTTACGACGGGCATAGATTTTGGCTAGGAAAGAGGCCCATGAAAACTTTTTGACGGACCCCCTGTAAGGGTGGTCCACCATATGGCCAGCAGATGTCCTCGTGTTTGGGTGGGCACATGGCAAACATGTGTGCATTGATCTCACGGGGGTGTCTCCGTTGGTGAGACTTCAGGATTCTAGGTTTGTTGCAGGGCAAGCAGTCTTGAAAGCAGAATCCAAGAAAATTGCCAAACATGAAGCTGTCTGTCTGGAGAATCAACACGTCTTTGTGCCCTATGCTTTTGACACGTCTGGAGGTCTAGCTCCCGAAGCAATCCGGTTCTTAGGAAGAGTACAAAAGTTTTATTTTTAATAGAGTATGTTTTTCTATTCAAAAGAGAGTAGCGGCACAACTTGTAGCCCGTTTACCTGTCGACTGCCGCCCACTTGTAAAACTTGTTGGTTTAATGAAATTGGTATATTAAGTTATTAGGTTATATATAACCTAATTTTTTTACGTGAATATAAGGGTGGAAAAAGTCTTACCAAATATTAAATATCCCACTCCAATCATGATATATATATAGAGAGAGAGAGAGAAATTTTTATTAGTAAAACCAGTTATTAATTTATTATTGTTTCAAATAAAAAAAACATCCTTCCCCAAAATTTCCCTTATATCAATCGACCATGACCACCACTTAGGCTATAGGGACCACTATCTACCACAACTATTTCTCATATTTGTGTGCATGTATTTATTTTTATTATTATTATTTTTTGTGTTGGAAGATATATTTAGAGCATGTCATTAGAATGTTGAAAAGAAAACATGTTGAGAGTGAAATAGAACATGAAACCTTAAGCTCTTGAACAGTGGGAAAGACCGGGGCTTTGATTGGGTGCTTTGTAAGACTCTAACCTGTAAACACACAATTAGCGTTTAAATCCGTGAGTTTAGACCTTACTTAAAACCACTCCCGATTAAAACCTTAATATTTATGAAAAACTTAATCATTTAGGTCAATTACATTTCTCATTCCCACAAATTTTACATTGTAATTATTGAAACACATACTAAGATTTCACGATTTTTAACGGGAGTTTCTTGAATCTATGGCGGAAGCTTGATGAGTATTCGGATGTGTTCGGTTCTTCTCGCGACTTGATCCTTGCTCCGGGACTTCCATCACATGTTTACCTAGCACCATTACATAAAGAATGGTAAGTGGGTTGTCAATTATACACATTTAAAATAGTATAAGAGTCGTTACACATCGCAACGAAACGAACGAGGCCAAATGGCCCCATATCAGGAGAACAAACTGCTGCATTTTTGCGCAAAAGTTGTTCGGGTCGCTTTTACCCCTTTTAAAACCCATAATCTAATTTCGACTTTCAAACAAGAAATGTTCTTCGTTCAAAGAACTTTCCAGGAATATAAAGAACACCTCCTAATGATTTTTCTATGATTTTATATGAATTTTTGAAAATCAGCCTGTCCAACTGCTCTGCCCGATTATGTGGCCGTTTCAATTGTTTCAGTGAAGTCTTACGTGGCCATTTCACCTTTCTGTTTAGGCTTTAAATAATAAAAGTTCCTGATACACCCGAAACGGCCGTTTTGAAATACTAAGGAAACCTTATGCAGCCGTTTCAAAGGTCCGTGTAAACTATATCAAAACTACAATTTTTTACTATTTCATGGCCTACACTTTAAGCTTGTATTAGAAGTTTTTCCAAGCTATATATCCAAATATTTAGGTTGTTGCAAACACATTTAAGAGGCCGTTCATAACCTCATTCAGTTTATGTCACAATGACCTGGTTCATAGTTTTAAGTGTTTATGTCGATTTTTACCCAAATCGACCCGTTAAGGCCTTGAATCAACCAAGACACTTTTTGACCACACAAAATGCATACCATTTGTGTTTCCAAGTCATTAGACACTTGATCAACTAAAGCATTTGTCCGATTTGTTTCATTATGATTTAGGTTCTTAATTTCAACCTTTAGTAAACTTTTAATTCCCAAAATACCCCTTATAGCCAAATCTTCTAATTTAGCCATCCATGGCGACATTTCTTGTATCAAATCCATTGTTTCTGACTTAATGACTTGTTTAAAAACCTCTAAGTCCTTCTGGACTTGGATTTCCACAATTTCTCAAATTTTCTCTTATTTAGACAATTCTAAGCACATTAGCGCGCATTGGACATAGTTATGGAAATAACTTACTTGATTGGCACCCACACTTCACGTGAGTAGTTTTAGTACCCATGTTGCTTCGCCCGAAGGCGTTTATTTAGCTACAGACTTACCGGGTGGCTTTGACCCATATCCATACCTTGTGTTTATCCTCCATGATTCTTAGCATCAAGTGTGCATGCGCACATGCATTTACATGTATGCTTTCTAAATAGACAACATTAGTTTCTCGGAACTCAAATGGTTATACTTTGCCACTTGATTCGTTGACCTCATGAATCTAAATGCTTGGAATACAAGCATCAAGTGTTGGACTCAAATGATGAGGACTTCCCCATTTAGACCCACAGTTCATGATACTATATTACCCACGTTTTTACCTATGGTTCAAGTGGCACAAACTTGACCCATTTAACATCATTCTTAACAATTTCATTCAAATGGTTTCATTTGGATTAAAAACATCATTTCTCACATATCTTTCTTAATTGACCCATTTGATGAATTTCACCATTCGGTCATAACTCATTGTCTCGATTAAAGTCATAAACCACGTTTTGTTTTGAGTGCACATAAGGCAACTCATTTAATACATTCCACCCCTTGGGGTTTACCTTTATCACATACACTAGATTTAAGATGAATGTATATAACAATTAAGCTATGTTATAGTCTTATGGTGTAAGTAAAACTTACTTTGTATTCCCTCTCATTTCCTTGCACTTTAAGCTTGTATCCGCATGACTTGTTTTGCTCGTTGATCTATTTCTTCCAAGCTTGCACCTAGCTTGACAAGATCAACCTTCACTATACTCATAAGATTTATCAAGTTAGTCATCATGTCCAATAACTAACACATCTCATGAGTTTATTCATACCATTATATCACATATGGTGCGATTTGACTTTTAAACATGTATTTCACGTTTTTGTATATGAGTAATTCCATGATTACTCAATTAAATTAACACCTCAATTTGCAAACAAAATTATTGAGGCGTTTCATCAAACACTTGGTTTGCACCCACCAATACACTTAGTTTTCATCATTCTAAGTTTAGCCAAAGCATAACCGATTTATCAAATCATCATCATATCATGTTGGTTAGGCCCCTTTTACCTAAACTTTTCATGCAACAACTTCTAAGAGTCACAGAGATTACTAGATATAAGTTGATTCAACCTAGAGGTTAAACCCTAAAATTCTACATATTTACATAAGCATATGATCAAAATCAAATACACATATTAAGCGTGATTTGTAACCGGATTATACATGTTTAACTGTTTAAGGCTCCCCAAGACTAGGGCAACCCGTATTAACCATCAATTCAACGTTTTTATCAAAACCCTAGATTTTCATAGAAATCAAAAATGAATTATGGCATCAATTTTGGCCAATAAAAGATACCTTGTTGTAGTTTAGACCTTAGATGACTTGTTTTAGCCTAATGCACCCATTTGCCCCTTGATCTCAGTCTTGATTGGATCGACTACTTCTTGTGTTTAGGGTTTTGTTGAGGAATGAGATGATTCTCCTGATGAAGAATCGACACACACACACACAAGTGTGTGTGTTCACACTCAATTTACCATTTCATATTTCTAGTTTGGCTAGCTCGCAACTTCGGCGCCTCAAGTTTTCCCCAAAGTCTTTTGTTATTAAAACTTAATTAACAAGGCTAGGTTCTAGTGTTATTCCATAGGATATAACCTATGTTATTATTGTTCGAGTCTTGTTTTATTATTATGCTAATCACACCTAATGGCGTATTTAGATGAACGAATGGTTTTGGGGCGTTACATGCTTGTTGAAGAATGAGTCAGCGACTCATGTGCATTTGCTTAGTTAAGGAAATCCACCTGAGCCGTAGTGAAAATGAGTCTTCATAGGGCGATTGTCATTGCTTATGAATCCGAACCTTGGTGATTATTCCATGACCATGATGAAGTCTGGGTGAAACTAAGTGGAGGTCCAAACCGAATGATGTTGAAGAATCAGCGGATGAGTTGTTGTTAGGGGTGAAATGTCATTTGAACCCAGAGCTAATTCGTTCTCCCCGTAATGTATTGAGACGCATATTTGATTGGACATTTAGAGGTAAAACACTTTTTAAGTAACATTCACAATAGGTTCCCCATATATTTCCCTATTCCAAAAAATTAGAAGAAATGAAAAAAAAAACCTTCTACATTTTATTCCACATATGAAACACGTCCACATTCTTCATCCTAGACTTTTAGGGGTAATGCATTAAACCCGCAAATTTGAGGGCACTCTTTCACCCCCTAAATTTTTAAAAAGAAATATATAAAAATCCAATTTAAGATGGAAAAGATGAGACAAAACATGTATTAGTTAAGATTGTAGATATAAGAGAGAAAAAAAATAATAATATAGGGCAATGAATCGGGAATGAGATGTAAATGCTCAATTTTCTATGAAAACATATATATTTGGTCATAATTCTTCATATAAAATTATCCTCATTGATCATGCATGAAAGTTTTGTGTGAAAATAGGTTGTGTGACACCAGTCAACGATCCAGATCAACATCCGTACGCATTTTACTTATTATTGTCATTTCATGTGCATAATTAGACGTTTTTGCACACTGTACCCCCTAGTCTGGTGAAGCGCAAGTTATTGAGAAAACTCGATAAATCACCCGTTTATGCATACAACACCCGAACTATACAAAACAATTGGTGTTGAACAATCAAGCCAATTAAATGCTCAACAGAGAGCAACCGGATACCCGTTTACCACACAATACAAAACAACGGAACACGTGGCAATACCCGAGTGGGAAACTATACAAACCACTAAAACTCGAACAATCATAATGCATTTTATGAGGTTACCACACTCTAACACATGGTAATCCCTCACTAACACATGTATACGGATCACAAATATTATCATATGGCAACATCAAATAGCATGTGTTCTCAACTAATGGATATTAATACATGTTAATATCGTCATCAATCGCCATGAAATCTAGCCAAACACATGACATATGGTCGCTTAAATAGATGTTCCTACATCTAAGATGACTAGAGTATATCGAAACCAACCACCTATGTATTCCTACAGTGTATAATTGGTCACTTACATCTACCCGACTCCACGATTCCACAACCATTTCCTCCCACACACCACGATAAGTAAAGAGGTTTATACCTTGATAACCACATAAGCTTATCTTTGATTTAAACAGTTGACTACGCCTATATGACAACATATATATACATGTCATGACAACATATATATACACACAAAAACCCATACTCGACTACACCTACACACATACATATATATATATATATATATCTACATGCATACATGACAACATATATATACACACAAAAACCCATACTCGACTACACCTACACACATACATGTCATGTCCTTTTCTTGCAAAACCATGAAATTTCTCCTTGTGTCCCGATCGGCCGAAACCCCACCCTAAGAACTCTCATGTGTCCCTATCATGGAATGTCCGAATGATAGACACATATGGCAAGATATAGCATTGTACATTCACTTTCTTGTGTAAAGATCATAACCTCAATAGGTATCCCTTGTTTGTCCTTTTCGGCCGAAAACATTCCCACACACATGCACGCATATCTTACGAATGACAACTCGAAGTCTTGAACCATCAACATCTAATACAATGAGACAAGCACATCTTAGGACAAGTCACTGTCACCTCCAACTCACCTATGGATCGACCGAAGGTTCCTCAAGGAATCACATGACATAATCAATCACTTTAACACATGATGTGATCAAATACTAGCATGGATGAGGTAATCAGTTATACCTAATTAGGCAAGAGGCCAAGACTAACCATTATCCCACCCAAGTCAACTATCCCTACATACAATATCCTAACCAAAATCAGCCCAAAGAAAGAAACATGCATGACACACACATTTATACAAAACTAGACATAAGAAAAGTTATCACACCATCTCCCAATAAAAGATCCATACTCCTTTGAGGCTCCTACAAATCTGCTAAGGGATGGAAGGGGACAAGAGGTGTTGTGTGTTGTCAACATTAATCATCCATTTGATACCTGTTTTGGTCAAAATTTACTTGTTAGAAATAATCTTGTATTCCAAATTAGTAAAAGTGATGTAGAGTGCTAAATGTGTGAAATATGACAAAAGCTTAGTGTTATTTTCAAAATGGCAGTTTAGAATAACAAAGAAATAATAATATGAAAACTATGCTCAAGATGGCAAGGGATGTATCCAGAATGGACAGTTATATCCTGAGGACGTAACTGTATGACAGAATGATGAATCAAGCAAAGATTAATTAATGTAAATGTAATGCAACAAGAGAACAACACTCGATGTATGAGGAAAGCCCTTGATCACTTGACGATCGCCAGCACAAAACCTCGGGAGGAGTCTAAGCCCCTGCCTTGTTTGTTAATATTAAAAATGGTAAAAATGAGTACAACTTTGGATGAATGATGGACGAGTGTTCTAAGATTACAATGATTGTGTTGTGTGTGTGAGAGTATCAGGTGTTCTATAATGATTAAGCTGGTAACAAAGTGTGTCGAAGTGTTAAGTAAGTAGCTAAGTGTCCTATACTCGTCAATCATCCCCTTTATATAGCTACAAAAGAATAAATAAGAATCTCATGTGATCCGCCTTCTTTATTGAACTTGTGGATTGTTTTAGGTCAGTAGTTAACCAATATAGACGTTGGTTAACTGTTTCCATGATTTTTGTAACGACTAAACAAATTAAACATTATTAGAATAATATTGGGCCACCTTAAGGTAAAGCCCAATATACTTACCCGGATATAACGCTTAAAGCCCACTCAGCCCAATTAGGGCCCAACTAATATTCGGCTCATTAATAAACCCGATGCAATGGGCCGAGTGTTTGGGCTAGAATATTGATCTTGTTAAGCTAGTTAAGTGGGCCGATAAATACTATCTTGCTGGGCCAAGTAATTGGGTCCGATTATTAATATTGGGCCGGTGATTTAGGTGATAATAAAGCCCACAACCTAAAACTAGAAACATCAAGACCCCTTCTTAATTATATGGCCGGCCCATTAGATGATGTAAGGGTGCCACCATTTTTACACCTAAGCACTCCAAGATCCCTTACAAAACACCACCTATCTAATCTATATCTAGGATAATCATGGCATGCATGTAAACCTATCCCCTCAAAACCAGCAACTCCTCTTCGAAACCCACACTCAACCTTTCATCTTCATCTTCAACATGCAATCTCTTAACCCTTCATCCCTATCAATCGGAAGTCACTCACCATAATAATTACCCTTTCCTTTCAATCTTTTACCATATACAAGCATATCTATCTTATAACTAACCTACGGCTACGGTGTTAAACCGGCCGCTAAGATTCATCCGGGTAAGTTCTAATCCTTAACTTGTAGAAATCACGAGTGCCAAGCTGTAATGGCCAGCTTACATACGTATCTATAAACCCAAGCTGTAATGGTCAACTAACTAATATATATTTGTGTGTTTGTAATCGTGATTATATGTTACACAGGTGGTCCGAATAGTTTCCGAGCAAGTCATCAACTTTAGAAATCAAGTGGAAGAACAACAAGTGAGTGTTTGCACCCCATAATAGCTTTTAAATGTTTTGGGGTAGATGTATGTTTGTTTGTCTTTGAAAGTCATTGATTGATCATGATCTAATAGAAATAATAGAAACCGGTCGGATAGAAACTACGTAGAGTGGATCCATTCGGTATCAAAGAGTATAGACCCGGGCCGATTAGAGGCTACGGGACCATGCATAATCGATCTATACTCGAAAATAGAATGACCGGACGATTACATGCATGTGTCTAAAAGATTGTTAAAGTCTTGGCATCACTCACTAGTTTCGACTAACGTATTTTAAACATACATTTCAGGAGATTATCATGGAACCCGAGCTCAGTTATGGTGTTAGTGAACTTATCGAGTGAAGTATGATGTTTATAAATAAAGTAGAATCATGTTGTAGTGTGATGTTTTCAAAACTAAAGGTTGTAAAAGGGCTTCGGCCGAACTATGGTTGGAAAGTGTTGGTGTAATGTATAATATAACTATGTTTTGAGTTAAAAGTGTTGTTTGTAATATGGGTACAAGAAACCAGTTTTAGAAAATGGAAGTTAAAACTATAAAACTAGTTAGGAAACTAACTACGAATCGGTAACGACTCGGTGAAAATCGGGTCGTTACAGGTTGGTATCAGAGCTCGGGTTCGGGAGGTAGTGGAATTTTTATAGAACTAACTTGAAATTTGATTGATATGATTATGTGTAATAGAATGTCGAGCACTGGAGAGCAAGCCGAAGTGGCAATGGAAATTGAAGAAGGGGAGATACCCAACCAAGAGGAAGTGATGGACAACGAGTCACAAGAATTTCCGAGTACTCAAGACATATTAGCTGAGATTCCGGGTTTGAGGTGGATGAGTAACGGGTGGGATTTTAATTTGGAAAACTTAGGGGTAGTCGGTCCTTTACCCGAGCCCGTGTTCACACCATCCGAAACAATCCACTCATACCCTCAAGTTGATCCAATACCCCACTACTATTATCCGAACCCATCTCCGAGTGAATGTTTTGGTACTTCTAGCAATATTTCAATAGAAGAATCTAGTTATAACCCGTTTACTATGGCTTATCCGATCCCTCCAACCATACCACCCATGACCCCGGCGATTGACCCATATCTTGAAGCTACTTTGATTAACCGAGCAAATGGAGCGCTATCACAATCGGAGTATGTGAGCCGGAAAGATTACTTGGAATTGGTAGAAAGTTATTATCAAATGAAATCCCAACGTGATCAAGCTCGCAACATGGTGGAGGAGTTAAGGAAGTTGGTGAGAAGGTTCGCGTATCAATCAAGACAAGTCCTCGAGGAGTCCAAGTATCCTCTAATGTTGTAGGGTGGTGGTGCATGGAAGCAAAGGTGATGGGAAGGTTGAAGTGAAGGTAGAAGGCTAGTATTAAATAAAAGGTGGTGAAGTAGTAACTAAAATGTTATGTGTTGTAAAACTTATGTGGTAGTAAGTAGTATTATGTGGTAGTATGCTAAATTATGTGATTAGTAGTAACTTGTGTATTAAACATCTAGAAAATTTCCTATAATATAAATATATCTAGATGTTTTGTTAATTAAATAGATTAAAGTAAAAAGTTATGAAATGAATCCTTACTAATCAAAATGAAAATTTTTAAATATAGAAAATGCCGAGACGATCTGAAAGAAATACGGGAAAAGAACCAGAAATAGAACAAACCAAGAAAAATAAAGCTTCTTCCTCGAAACCAACTGAAACAGTTGAAGAACCTATGAATTAAGAAACCCCTGTAGGAGAAGACATCCCTACAACAAATGATATGAGCGAACTAGAAGAGAAAATGAGGAAGTTAGTTTTAGATAGTCTTCAAGACTCAATTCCAACTATCATGACAATGTTAGAAAAACCATCAGGTTCCAAAAGTGTAGAGAAAAATCAAGACGAGGTCATAGTTAACTTAGAAGATAACACTGTAAGATCTCGATACTGTGACTACAAAACCTTTATGGCCTGTAGACCTGAATCTTTCGATGGTAGTACGGGTGCAGCTGGGGCTACCCGTTGGTTAGAGGAGATGGAATCTATATTAGAAATAAGTAATTGTGCTCCTACTGACCAGGTGAAGTTTGTAACCCACTCGTTAAAAGCAGAAGCTTTAAACTGGTGGAATATGATAAGACAGGTAAGAGTTAGGGAAGTGGTAGCTACTATGACATGGCTAGAGTTTCGAACACTTATTACCGAAAAATACTGCCCCATGAATGAGATTGAAAAGATAGAAATGGAATTCCTAGGAATGGAAATGAAGGGCCTAGATTGTATAGGCTATATAAACCGATTTAATCAACTTGCCAGTTTAGTGCCCCACCAAGTAAACCCTGAACCTAAAAGAATTAGAAGGTTTATCTGGGGATTAAACCCCCAAATTCAGGGAATAGTTAGAGGGGCAAAACCAGCAAAATTTGATACTGCCTGTGAATTAGCCTTAAGCTTGACCGATGACATAATAAGGCATAAAGAACGGGAGAGAATATCGGTAGGTAGCAAAAGAGGGTGGAATGAAACCTTTAGAACCATAAATTTCAATACATCTGGTAAAAGTCAAGAAAACCCAGGAGATCAGGGAAACCCTGAAAAGCGACCCTACCGTGGAAATAGCCCTTTCTGTTCAAAATGCAAATATTACCACACTGGTGAATGTCGAAGAAAATGTGATCGATGCGGCCGATTTCATCTCGGCAATTGCAAGGGACCCCATTTTCAGAATTGTTAGAAAGTAGGACATGTGGCAAGAGATTGCAGATTTGACCCAGACCGTCCCAGAACATGTTATGAATGCAAAGAACCTGGTCATTACAAAGCTGATTGCCCCAAGCTGAGAAACACGTCGAAAGGAGAACAAGGAAGAGGAAGGGCATTTGTGATCAATGCGGACGAAGCCCGAGATGAACCCGATTTAGTCACGGGTATGTTCTATATTAACCAATTACCCGCTTATGTCTTATTTGATACTGGAGCTAATCTTAGCTTCATTTCAAAAACCTTTATAGAAAAGATAAACATACTCCAGAACCCATGAATAAAATATATGAAATCGAGATAGCCGATGGAAAAATTTTAAAAGCTACCGAAGTCTTTAAAAATTTGACATTGACTATCGAAAATCAAGAATTCCTGATAAATCTTATTTCTATGAGCTTAGGAGAATTTGACGTTATAGTAGGAATGGATTGGTTAGCATCGAATCAGGTTGAAATAGTTTGCAAAGAAAAGATAATAAAAATACCTCTCTTAACACAGGAGACGTTAATCGTATATGGGGAAAAACCAAAAGGAACCCTAAGTTTAGTTTCCAGCTTAAAAATGATGAAATACTGGAGAAAGGGGCACCAACTCTTTTTGATACATCTGAATTCAGAAAAGGAAAGCAAGGAAGAAATAGATACAATTAAAATAGTATCTGAATTCAAAGACGTTTTCCCAGATGAATTACCAGGATTACCCCCACCTCGTCAGGTAGAATTTTCAATTGACCTAATTCCTGGAGCCGCACCAGTTGCTAGAGCTCCATATAGGTTAGCTGCAAATGAAATGAGAGAACTTACGAAGCAATTAGAAGAACTTATAAATCGAGGATTCATTAGACCAAGCACCTCCCCTTGGGGAGCACCGGTACTTTTTGTTAAGAAAAAGGATGGAACCATGAGAATGTGTATAGATTATAGGGAGCTTAATAAGCTAACTATCAAGAACAAATACCCATTACCTAGGATCGATGATCTCTTTGATCAATTGCACGGTGCCAAATATTTTTCAAAAATTGATCTTAGGTCAGGTTATCATCAGATAAGAATAAGAGATGAAGATGTTTTAAAAACCGCTTTTTGAACCAGATATGGCCACTATGAATTCTTAGTCATGCCATTTGGACTAACCAACGCCCCTGCAGTATTTATGGATCTGATGAATAGAATTTGTAGACCTTACTTAGATAAGTTTGTGATCGTCTTTTTAGATGACATTTTAATTTATTCTAAGAATGAAGAAGATCATCAACAACATTTAAGAGAAATTCTGGAAACCCTTAGAAAGGAAAAGATGTATGCAAAATTTACTAAGTGTGAATTCTGGGTGAAGGAAATTAAATTTTTAGGACATGTGATCAATGAAGAAGGAATACAAGTAGATCCTATCAAAATAGAAGCCATTCAAAAATGGGAACCGCCTAAGAGTCCTACCGAGATTAGGCAATTTTTAGGGCTAGCAGGTTATTACAGAAGATTTATTAGAAACTTTGCTAAATTAGCCCTACCCCTTACCACTCTAACTAAGAAAACTTCTAAGTTTGAATGGAAGGAGAAACAAGAACAAGCCTTTCAGAGTTTAAAGAATAAATTATGTGAAGCCCCAGTGTTAACTCTACCAGAAGAAGGAAAAACATTCATAGTATACTGTGACGCTTCTCAACAAGGCTTAGGATGTGTTCTAATGCAAGAACATCAAGTAATAGCTTATGCCTCAAGACAATTGAAGAAACATGAACAAAATTATGTTACACACGATTTAGAACTTGGGGCCATAATATTTGCTTTAAAAATATGGAGGCATTACTTATATGGAACAAAGTGTACCATCTACACTGATCATAAAGGCCTTCAACACATTTTTGACCAAAAACTTTTAAACATGCGGCAAAGAAGATGGATAGAAATCTTAAGCGATTATGAGTGTGACATAAGATACCATCCAGGAAAAGCAAATATTGTAGCTGATGCCCTAAGTCGGAAAGAAAAACCTCTAGGAACTAAAGCTTTTAAGATTACTTTAGTAAATGAATTTTTAAGCCATCTGAAAAATCATCAAAGAAGAGCTTTAGAACCTACCTTAATAGAACAAGAAGATCTTAATAGAGAAGAAGAAAGACTAATAGAAGGTGCAGACGGAATTTTAAGGCACGATGCAAGAATATGGATACCTCGATATGGTGATCAAAGAGAAGTTATTCTAAAGGAAATTCATCATTCGAAATATTCCATCCATCCTGGTAGTCAAAAGATGTATAAAGATCTTAGAAAGAACTTTTGGTGGCCAAGTATGAAAAGAAGTATTGGAGAATTTGTTGCAAAATGTATAACCTGTACTAAGGTGAAAGCAGAGCACCAAAAACCTAGTGGGTTATTGATACAACCCGAAATTCCCGTTTGGAAATGGGATCAACTTACCATGGATTTGGTAACTAAATTACCAAGATCTACAAGCGGTAATGATGCCATTTGGGTGATAGTAGATAGACTAACCAAATCAGTCCATTTTCTACCCATACAAGAAAATTTTGGAGTAGAAAAATTAGCAAATATATATATACGGGAGATAGTAACAAGGCATGGAATTCCCCTCTCTATTATCTCAGATCGTGATGGCCGTTTCACTTCTAGATTTTGGGGAAAGTTCCAAGATGCCTTAGGATCTCAAATCAAACTTAGTACTGCATATCACCCACAAACAGATGGACAAAGTGAAAGAACAATTCAAACACTAGAAGATATGTTACGAGCTTGTGTTTTGGAGTTTAGGGGAAGTTGGGACACTCATCTACCATTAATATAATTTTCGTACAATAATAGTTATCACGCTTCTATTCAAGCTGCGCCCTTCGAAGCACTATATGGTAGAAAGTGTAGATCTCCAATTTGTTGGAATGAAATTGGAGAAAACCAACTTACTGGTCCATAAATTATTCAAGAAACCACAGACAAGATAGTTCAAATCAAGAAGAAACTGGAGGAAGCCAGGAGTCGCCAGAAAAGCTATGCAGATAATCGGAGAAGACCGTTAGAATTCCAAATAGGAGACTACGTCCTATTAAAAGTATCCCCATGGAAAGGTGTCATACGATTTCAAAAACGGGGAAAACTTAACCCCCGCTATATAGGACCATATCAAGTAAAGGAAAGAATTGGACAGGTGGCCTATCGTCTAGAGTTACCTCCAGAGTTAGACGGGATCCATGATGTTTTTCATATCTCCAACCTCCGAAAATGCGTAGTAGATACACAAGCTATCATTCCTTTAGATGATATTCAAGTAAATCCCCAATTACGATTCACAGAGGAACCTATAGAAATTGTATCACAACAAAAAAGAAGACTAAGAAGGGGAAAGATACCGATAGTACAAGTAAAGTGGAATGCTAGACGAGGTCCAGAATTCACATTTGAACGTGAGGATATGATGAGAGCAAAATACCCCCACCTATTTATGAATCAGGTATAATATAAAAACAATTTCGAGGACGAAATTTTCTAAGGGGGGGGGGGGGGAGAATGTAACGACTAAACAAATTAAACATTATTAGAATAATATTGGGCCACCTTAAGGTAAAGCCCAAT
Source organism: Ambrosia trifida (assembly GCA_028751855.1). Classification (NCBI taxonomy): domain Eukaryota; kingdom Viridiplantae; phylum Streptophyta; class Magnoliopsida; order Asterales; family Asteraceae; genus Ambrosia; species Ambrosia trifida. The sequence continues at coordinate 212,517,453 of CM054122.1, read as the reverse complement.
ATACTTACCCGGATATAACGCTTAAAGCCCACTCAGCCCAATTAGGGCCCAACTAATATTCGGCTCATTAATAAACCCGATGCAATGGGCCGAGTGTTTGGGCTAGAATATTGATCTTGTTAAGCTAGTTAAGTGGGCCGATAAATACTATCTTGCTGGGCCAAGTAATTGGGTCCGATTATTAATATTGGGCCGGTGATTTAGGTGATAATAAAGCCCACAACCTAAAACTAGAAACATCAAGACCCCTTCTTAATTATATGGTCGGCCCATTAGATGATGTAAGGGTGCCGCCATTTTTACACCTAAGCACTCCAAGATCCCTTACAAAACACCACCTATCTAATCTATATCTAGGATAATCATGGCATGCATGTAAACCTATCCCCTCAAAACCAGCAACTCCTCTTCGAAACCCACACTCAACCTTTCATCTTCATCTTCAACATGCAATCTCTTAACCCTTCATCCCTATCAATCGGAAGTCACTCACCATAATAATTACCCTTTCCTTTCAATCTTTTACCATATACAAGCATATCTATCTTATAACTAACCTACGGCTACGGTGTTAATCCGGCCGCTAAGATTCATCCGGGTAAGTTCTAATCCTTAACTTGTAGAAATCACGAGTGCCAAGCTGTAATGGCCAGCTTACATACGTATCTATAAACCCAAGCTGTAATGGTCAGCTAACTAATATATATTTGTGTGTTTGTAATCATGATTATATGTTACACAGGTGGTCCGAATAGTTTCCGAGCAAGTCATCAACTTTAGAAATCAAGTGGAAGAACAACAAGTGAGTGTTTGCACCCCATAATAGCTTTTAAATGTTTTGGGGTAGATGTATGTTTGTTTGTCTTTGAAAGTCATTGATTGATCATGATCCAATAGAAATAATAGAAACCGGTCGGATAGAAACTACGTAGAGTGGATCCATTCGGTATCAAAGAGTATAGACCCGGGCCGATTAGAGGCTACGGGACCATGCATAATCGTTTTATACTCGAAAATAGAATGACCGGACGATTACATGCATGTGTCTAAAAGATTGTTAAAGTCTTGGCATCACTCACTAGTTTCGACTAACATATTTTAAACATACATTTCAGGAGATTATCATGGAACCCGAGCTCAGTTATGGTGTTAGTGAACTTATCGAGTGAAGTATGATGTTTATAAATAAAGTAGAATCATGTTGTAGTGTGACGTTTTCAAAACTAAAGGTTGTAAAAGGGCTTCGGCCGAACTATGGTTGGAAAGTGTTGGTGTAATGTATAATATAACTATGTTTTGAGTTAAAAGTGTTGTTTGTAATATGGGTACAAGAAACCGGTTTTAGAAATTGGAAGTTAAAACTATAAAACTAGTTAGGAAACTAACTACCAATCGGTAACGACTCGGTGAAAATCGGGTCGTTACAATTTTCGCCTAGTATTAATGCTCGTCGGTTACACCCTTGACTTAGTCTTTAGCCATGGACTTGCTTCACACGTATAATTCTTCAATGATCAACTTCTTTGACTTGAGTGAGACAATATGGCCGTTAGAGAACATTTACAAAGCTTAATATTGATTAAGTGTACCTGCAATAATATCATAATAAGATAATTTGTTAGTCTATCCTCAGGATGCACATAAGACAGAACTCTGTTACATCATGAAGTCTGTCCAGTCCTTCAGTATCATGAGGATGCTACACATAAAATATGGGTTAGTGCTATCCTGAAGATTTCACCACAAACAATTGTCCCCAAAAATATGTTACCATTAATATCTCAACGGTAAAAATATTTTTAATGCTCGAGCTTATCTTCTGAAGCTGATTAGACGTTTGTCAGGATGACAACAGTTATATTTTAGGCATAATTTTCGTGATGACCGTTACACATCATCATCTTCTGCCGCCTATATCTAGGCTTTCTTCCCTCCTTTATAATCACTATTTGACTTTAACGACTCCCCATGGAGTTGGTAGCTTTACACATTGGTGATATGTTGATGGCACTGCTTTCATGTCGTGTATCCAAGGCCTACCTAGGATAACATTGTAGCAGGATAAAGAGTCTATTACACAAAACCTTTGAATAGAGTTTACCCCCTCGACATATACCGGCAGTTTGATATCACCAACTCTACTTTTGGTCTCTCCACTGAAACCAACTAAGACAGATGATCTAGCCACTATCTCGGTTTCAAGGATGTTTATCCTTTTGAGGGCCTCCAGTTGTATTATGTTGACTAAACTCCCTCCATCTATCAATATCCTGTGAACAATACGGTTAGCAATATATAATGTAATCTCCAAACCATCATGGTGAGGATTTAGAACATTTTCTCGATCATCTTCTTCGAAGCTGATCACTTTTGCATTTGTCAGCATGGTGGTCTTTGTAGGTCTTTCTCCTTTCTCGGACTTAGTTTCCCTTGCATTCCTTTTTACTGCAGAGTAGGATGTACCACATATATCTGAGCCACCTGAAATAAAATTGATGATATTGGCATCCTTAGGTGGAGATGCTGTTCTTTCTGGGATGCCAGTGCTATCCTGAACCTTAGGCTTCTTTTTACCCAGGAGATCCTTAAGATGACCTTTACTTACAAGATATGCTATTTCCTTTCTCAAGGCAATGCAATCCTTAGTAATGTGACCAAAATCTTCATGGAAAGCACACTATTTGGATTTGTCTTTCCATCTTGACTTGTTTTCCTTTTTTAGCCATCTTGCTTTTTCTCCAAGATCCTTCATAGCATACATGAGACCTGTTCCATCCACAGAAAAACAATAATATGAAAGTTTAGGACAATACTCGTCATCATCATCCTTATTGACTTTTTTGTTATCATTTTTAGCATATGGTCTATGCTTATAAGGTTCATATGTAGAAGTGGATTTTCGATTAGGATTGTTGTATCTTGAGGATGCTTCTATCCTCTCCTGTATCTTCTTGTCATCCTCAAGACGGATAAATCTCAAAGCTCTATTTCGAACTTCATCAAGATTCCTACAAGGGTTCATCACCAATTCTTGATAGAAAGGTGAATCCTTTTGTAGTCCCATCTTTAAGGCTTGCACTACTGTTGTGACATCTAAGTTTGGGATGTCAAGTGCTTCCTTGCCAAACCTTGTGATAAACTCCCTTGATGATTCTCCCTATGGCTGTGTCACCTTGTACAAATCACTTGTCAAACGTTCGACTGCAAGAAAATTGATTGCTAAACATGTTAATTAAATGAGCAAAAGAAGTAATTGAATAGGGAGGAACACTTAGTAGCCATTTTAAGGCTGGACTAGTGAGGGTGGAACCAAATCCTTTACAGAAGCATGCTTCTTTAAGATGGGCTGGAATGGGATTTATCGGCATCCTCTCCCTGTATTGTGCTACGTGCTCTTCAGGATCGGTAGATCCATCATAAAGCTTCATGCTTGGAGTCTGGAATCTCTTTGGTATCTCTGCATCACATATTGGAGGTGCAAAATGAGACACCATGTGACATGCTGAGGATACTTCAGGGATGGGTTGTACTATCCCTGATACACTAGATACCATATCCTTATTCTTTTGAAGCTCTGTTGCCAATTGTGGGCTTATACCTGTATCCTGCAAAGAACCAATATCGTTAGTAGCAAAAGTACTAGAACTTAAATTGTTACCATTGTTATATCCTCGGGATGATTCAGTGGCATATCCTCGAGATGGCTCAGTAGCATATCCTGGATCTCTAGTTGTTGCCATCATGGGTGCTGTAGTAGTCTCAGGAGCAGAGAATCCAGTGTTCATGGGAATGAAATCTCCTTGATGAATGCCCCCAGAGATGCTGGAGTTGAAATCCAAAACTCTGGGCTGTAAGGGTGTTCCCACATCTTCAACCGGTCTCTTTGAGGATGTTTTGAGAGATTGTATTTCTCTCATTAGTATTTAGTTGGTATCATGCTGCTGCTTCATTTGGTCTTTTACCAATGCAAACATGGAAAGGAGCTCATCATTCGACATAAAAATTGGAGGAGTTGATCCAGATGTTCCCATCCCAGATTTAGCAATACTTGGAGGAGAATTTCTGGTAACTTGTCCAGAACTTTTAGGATGTGCAGGTTGAGGTGGTAGTGTCACATTTTTGGCAGAGGTTGTGGATGGTGTGGTAGAAGAAACAGATTTTGGGGTTGAGGTCATAGTTGTCAAAAGTTTTGAAATGAGTTGATTAAGAATGAATTTTAACAAAGTTTTTGTTAAAAATAGCACCACTTGTCCCACGGTGGGTGCCAAATTGTTTTGGTCAAAAATTACTTGTTAGAAATAATCTTGTATTCCAAATTAATAAAAGTGAGGTAGAGTGCTAAATGTGTGAAATATGACAAAAGCTTAGCGTTATTTTCAAAATGGCAGTTTAGAATAACAAAGAAATAATAATATGACAACTATGCTCAGGATGGCAAAGGATGTATTTAGGATGGACAGTTATATCCTGAGGATGTAACTGTCTGACAGAATGATGAATCAAGCAAAGATTAATGAATTTAAATGTAATGCAACAAGAGAACAACACTCAATGTACAAGGAAAGCCCTTGATTACTTGAGGATCGCCGGCACAAAACCTCAGGATGGGTCTAAGCCCCTGCCTTGTTTGTTAATATTAAAAATGCTAAAAATGAGTACAACTTTGGATAAATGATGGACGAGTGTTCTAAGATTACAATGATTGTGTTGTTTGTGTGAGAGTATCAGGTGTTCTATATTGAGTAAGCTAGTAACAAAGTGTGTTAAAGTGTTAAGTAAGTAGCTAGGTGTCCTATACTCGTCAATCATCCCCTTTATATAGTTACAAAAGAATAAATAAGAATCCCATGTAATCCGCCTTCTTAAATGAGCTTGTGGACTGTTTCAGCTCAGTAGTTAACCAATATAAATGTTGGTTAACTGTTTCCATGATTTTCTCCTAGTATTAATGCTCGTCGGTTACACCCTTGACTTAGTCTTTAGCCATGGACTTGCTTCACACGTATAGTTCTTCAATGATCAGCTTCTTTGACTTGAGTGAGACAAAATGGCCGTTAGAGAACATTTACAAAGCTTAATATTGATTAAGTGTACCTGTAATAATATCATAATAAGATAATTCGTTAGTCTATCCTCAGGATGCACATAAGACAGAACTCTCTTACATCATGAAGTCTGTCCAGTCCTTTAGTATCATGAGGATGCTACACAAAAAATATGGGTTAGTGCTATCCTGAAGATTTCACCACCAACAATATCTAATCATCTTATTCAATCCATAACATGAAGATAAGCATTCCATATTGGTTTATCCACTACCCTTTTCGAACCCCTATATAAAGAGAGCCAAAGGTCACCTTCAAGTGTAACACACAAACCTTCTACACCTCACAATCCTCTCGGCCACACCCCAAACCCCCAAACCAAACCATCATCAACCAACCAAAAAGCCACTCGAAGCATCCAAGCTTAAGGAAAAGGAGTCACGAGGCCTCTAGGATTCACATCATCACAAATCATTTCTAGGTAAGTCGTTACATTCCCAAAACTTCCATGAATCGGCCCTATTATGTTCCCCAACCCTTCGACCCTTAATCGTATATAATCGGCCATTCACACATAAGTTTTGCACACATTGTTATTCCAACTAGTTAAGATCACATTATCAAGTTACCACCACCATGTGTGTTAAACAATCGACCCTTATGTTACGCCATCGCTTGAGAAATGATTTCGAAACAAAACACTACTTAAGTAATCAACTAGGAACCGGTTTTAATAATCAAAACCTAGTTGATATATGTTCAAAGTGAAGGTTTAGAATGGAGGAAATTATAACCGGCTTTTTTCACAAAACACACACTAACACACATTGTAATGTCGCAATGGTACCTTGATAAGCATGGATCTACCAATTCTGATTCGCTAAACAATCAAAATCGAGGCCTTTGCTGTGTATTATTTTCGGCTACAATATCTTAACATGTGTTAAATAGGCCGAAACATATGTTAATACTATTTTGGACAATAAAAGGGTATAAACTTATGCTAAAATACACATTTTTCCAAAAACCAACCACACATGACGAATTGGTGTCAATTTACAAACCATAACGACATGTGGGGTCCACTTTGTTTTCAATAAGAACTATCTTACGACAGAACACCCGGATTTTCCAGAACCGTACCTTTTACGAGTACATATAAATCAAGTATAAATCGTCACGTGCACAAAAACATGGCCCACGTACACTAAAATCAGGGTCCACAAATGTTGGGTGAACAACTTGTATGATAAACAACAAGAACATACAATTTACCGTGCTCTTGATAATCATAGGGAAACCATTGTCTGGATGGTAGTTACCTCACATTCCAGCTTAACTAGACCACACGTGCCATTATCAGGTGAGTTTCACGGCCCCATTTTACTACTTTTACATTTTGGGGGACAAACATGCTACAAATCTAGTACAAATTTCATTTTGTGTGTTATTTTATTATGACTACCATGTGGAATATGAGACATTCGGTTCATGAGCTCAACAGTCCTCGTACTTACATTATACTGTGACCATTAGCTATCGAAAGCCATGGAACACTTTAATAGATCTATTGGGTTGACACCCCCCACTCTTGGTTAGTCGTTTTAACCGGTTACATACAAGAGAGTGTTAGTATTCTACTATACATACATTGTCTTTAGTGTACAATGCGCGAGGCACAACAGTCAAGAGGTTTGGTTACGGGACTCATGGTTTGCACAGAAATCATTCGCTTAGCTAGCTTATGATTGGTCATACACGAATTACACAAGCACTTACATAGTACATTAAAACCTGTGAACTCACCGACATTATTGTTGACATATCCTTTATGCATGTTTTTCAGGTAATTGGTGATGAGGAGCGGGGACTTGGGAGAGGAGTTTGAGCTTTCACAAAGTGGTACCGTCATGGATTGGGTCTTGTCAGTCAGATGTTATTTCAGTATTTGAGACATGAGTTTCCAGACAATTTACTAATTTTCGAACAATGTTATGTTAATTTAAATAATTTATGACATCATCCATCCTTAGATGGTATCTATTTTAAATAAATATGTGTGTTGCTCGAACATTGTGCTTGAAAACCTTTCGAATCACATCCCCGTGTCTCCGCCTTGGCGGGGTGTGACAGGTTGCAAAATTTATCTATTGTTTTTATCTATACTATAAAATTTAAGTAATTACAATATCTTATGCTTATGGTACAATACTCAAGTAGCTTAGTAAAAGGGTAAAATTGTATTTCCTCGTGAAGTGAATTGTCATTCAAATCTAATAATTAGATTTGTTAAATTCCACTAAAATAAATAGCTTTTATTTAAATTTCAATAAAGTGTAACAATAATGAAAGTTAACTCATGACTTTTGGTTAGTAAAAAGTAGTTACAAAATATTAAACTTAATAATATTGACATAAAACATTTGTTTACCTAGTATATTGTTCTTTAATGACATAAAAACTATAACTTTTGTTCACCAAAAATTAAAAAATAAAAATTAAATATATATGATATAAAACATTTGATTACTTGATCTTTACAAAAATTGTGATCGTTATTTAAAACTGAGCCATAAAAATATCAAGACATATGAAAATGAATATTAGCTAAAAACAAAAATAAAAGCTCTATTTTTCTTCATACATCATGATTAATTTGTCTTTAATTTTATTTAAATTTTAATAAGTGTAACAATAATGAAAGGTTAATTCATGACTTTTGGTTAGTAATAAAAAGTTGTTACAAATCCATGTTAAAGGTTAAGACAAAGCAAATATAATCGGTTAAATAAGTAGCTTTTCAATGCCATTACTAATGCAATTAGTTATTAGTCTTAATAACTTCACAATATATACCATCTTAACCTATCACTTCGTTAATATGGAACATGTTGTCTTGATTGCATTTTTTCTTAGAAGTTCTTAGACATCAAGCACTTATAAATAGTCGCGCACTGATTCCTGCTCGACGACCCATCTCAAACCTCTTATCAAATCGAAGAATCAGGTGATAAGTTTCGTCCATTACCGCAATATATACATACTAAAATACATATGATTGTATATCTTCTTACATATGTTATGCGACATGTTCAAGTTCATTACATAACATGCACTAATATTTTGTTTTCTTGTTTGTATAATTAGATTTTATTAATGGCGACATTTAATGTTCACCACTCGATAAACTTTAAACCGGTGATATCTTAGTGTATACTTATAATCACTCAATCAAGACAATAATCAGTAAAAAATATCCATACAACTTCATCTCCCAATCATCGTCGCCGACCGTATAGCGGTTTATTCGCCGCAACAACAACATCCGTCTGTGAATAAAAGGTGTTCTGGTTTTATTTCAGTCTTTCAATATTTTCATGACCATGATATGCTAACTATTCATAGGATTTCAGAAGATAAGCTCGCCTCAGGTAACTGTTAATCAAAATTATGTATTCATCATAATACCTCTTAATTAGATCTATTGCATATTAAGGACGTTTTCTATTTAAATTTTGTGTCAATTTATATTTTTGTGGATGTATATATTTACTATATATTTCTCCAGTGCTTGAATTAATTTTGTTCCTTTTAATTTCATGTGAATGACATTCACATATTTTACCAAACATATTTGTAATGATTTTTAAGATCTGGCATTTTTCTTGTTGTTTATTTACCACTTATTGTATAAAATAAAATATTAGCCAAAATTAAAGTTTTAACACTATTGAGTTGGGATTTAATACAATCTAAAATTTGAAGGCTTTTAAGAGATTCGTTGAGTCAACAAGAAATAATAATATTTATATATAATAAATAAGAACCTGATTATTAGTTGAATTTTTACAAAGTGGTATTTCATCATTTAGAAATTACTGTTCTCGTAATGTATACATTTCTGGTCCTTTACGTTGTTTTATTTTCCAGTTCATGACGATTTTCAAATATATTTTAATTACACCTATAATTATTTTTAAGTAAACATCATAATCAAATCTTCATACATACACATCCATATACTCACACACATCTTACAGATACACACAACACACAATACATTACACACATGATTTTTATTAAACGAATTAAATGACCCATAGTTTCTACAAATTAGTACAACAAGATAGATCAACTAAACTCATGATCTCTAGATTAACATACTTAAAAATACGATAAACTGTAGTTTTTGTGATGTTTAAGCGGAGACAACTTATCGTTAGATATACGACTCGCCATTAAAATATGAATTCTAGAGTTATCTATTTATAGTGTAATGTTATATTTACTATTGTCGTAGTTTATGCATTTTAAATCTATTTTTTTGGGTGATGTTTTAAAATGTTTTTTGTATAAATATTTCCAAAATATTTGATTTAGATTAATTATATTTTCGCACATCCCGGCGAATTATCAACTACACAATTATACTTATACTTGTAGATTGTCCATCCCGCCGCATTGCGCGGACTCCCCACTGATCTTGTATAATAACTATTACTTTTAAAAATTTAAGAAACGCTTTATCTGACCATAATCATGTTATGTTATTGAAGAAACACCAATCAAACTCTTGGTTCCTATCTAAGAAACGCACGACCGCCAACACCCCATTGGAAATTAGGTGATTTTTTTAGACAATACAGTGTACACCCAATTGTAAATTTGTAGGGTGCCCAATCCTTCATTACTCGTATGATTCATGGGTAGTCTGGTGGGTGTTATGCATATTGTTTTACGATTATTTGCGTTTAAAAAGTATCGTTTGAAATATTTTGTTAACTTAAACCGATTTTATCACAACAAAAAATGGCACACTTTTAACATACTTTGATGTTGTATAATATATTAGTAATTAATATTTTTAGTTTCTATTTAGAGTAAACGACAGGGGTGTTCAAAAAATCCGAATTCGAATCCAAAATATTTGATAACCCGTATCCGAAATTTTGGATATCTGAAAAGCGGATAATCTGAAATTTGGATGTGAATTTCAAAATTTTTTCGGATATCCAAATTATCCGAATCCGAAATCTTAAATAATATATATATATAGGGGAAGATTTAAATGAGAACACCAATCTTTTGTGAGAACCATAAGAACAAATCTCAACCACTCATTTATACTCTCTTATGTTTTGATGAAAAGGTTAAATTAGTAATTATACCAATCTCCTTCTTGTTTTTATTTCTTACGTTCTATTGTTCAAACTAAATCACAAATTAGGTCAGAGACTTATCTAAATTGCAGGTATCTTCATTTGAGTTCTTCCTTTCATTTCTCAGGTTTCACTTGTTCAATGATGCAATCTTCAACCATTCCAATTGCAAGTTAATTTGATTTTCATGTTACGTTTGACTTTTTTGAAGAAGACCAATATTCGGATAGCCAAAAATCTGGACATTTATACGATATTGAAATGATGGGTTAAACCTGATGCTTCATTATTGGGTTTCATGATGATTTGGTATTGTAAGTTGGGGGAGTTAAAAGAGGAAAATCGCCATGTTCAGAAGGTTATTGGGTTGAAGTTAGTTTCTAGTGTAAGAGCATTTTCCGAGCTTGTTCAGGAGGTGTTTGAACCAAACAGATTTGTTGATGCGTATGATTATTGTTTTAGGTTTATTGACGCAGGGATTTTACTTTTGGCTGTGTGTTATAATATGTGGATTGTTGGGTTGGGTTCTAGAGGGTATGTTGATGAAGCCCTCCAAGTGTTTGATATAATGTTTCAAAGAGGTGTTGTGGAAATTGCTTGTATTTGGTTTTTGTAAGATGGAGAAAGTTGAAGAGGTTGAGTTGTTGAGTATGGAAATGGAAATCTATGATGTTTTCGTCGATAAGGTTATGTATACTAGTCTTATTAACAGTTCTTGTAAGAACATGAAAGTGAAAATGGGGATGAGATTGTTTTATAAAATTCTCAAGATGGGTTCCGGATACTTATACTTACAATACATTGATGCAAGGGTTTGTGTTGCTTTTAGCTATGTTCCATGTGTTATTGTTTTGTACTGTTTCCGCTGCAAGTTCTTAACTTCTTGTTGTGTGTTGCGAGCATTTCCTCATTCTTATATATGCACTGCCTTACAAGAAATGTACACAGTCACTCTGGATTCCTTTTTATCTCTATTTTCTTTCTAATCAACCGTCATAGGTCTTAAGTTGCATTTAAATAATCTTTCTGCTATTTTTTGTAGCTGCAATATGTTTGGTCATGTTACACAACTCACTTGGTTATAAATCTTTAATTATAAAAAAAGACCTCGATTTTCTAATTAACAAGCCCCTGGCAGGATAGAGCGGTTCGGGCGCTGGCTAAGGACGATTGATACTGCAAAGGAAATGAGGTGATGCGTGCTTATGATGTCGTGACAAGGCGACTAACAGGGTCAAACGTGATGGCCAACTTTAACATACCAATGGTTTACCTATTCTCTATATTACAGGTAACAAAAGGAAAAAAAACAGGAAGTCTAGCAGCTATAGCATCAACACTCGAAGCAACTATCATGTGGCGACTTCAATGTGTCAACTCTTTAGTACTATTGGTCTGACAATGCTAAGGAAGAAAATGAAGACAAACAATACCAACAACCAAGTTACTATCCATAATGATGTAGGAGTCGATTTTAATCTTGGTGGTCCTTCTAAAAACATGATTAAAAATAGTTTGTATGCTTTATTAATTCAATGAAATTATTGCTTACATGTTGTGTCTGTTGTGTTGGTGGGTTTCAGAATTTTTATATTTATTGTCAGTGCTCCAATAATACTTTATAGTCAATTACACATTTGTATGTTGCTCAACCAATTATACATTTGCTTTATATTTGCAGCTTAAGTACATAGGTGTGAACTTTGAGATAACCATATCAATCATGTTTCTAATTATTATGGTTTATACACATGTGTAAAACTGTTTATCTAGGGTTATTCTTTAAACTGCTATGATTTACACATGTGTAAACCTTTATGCTTTTGCTTACTTTATAAACTATTATGATTTACACATATGTAAACCCGTACATACGCTTATTTTTTAAAACTATTATAATCTACACATATGTAAACCTCCATATCAATGTTTTTTTAAAACTATTATGATTTACACATGTGTAAACGTTTATATCAGTGCTTATTTATTTTTATTACTATTGTGATCTACACATGTGTAAACCTTTGTGTATACGTTTATTTTTTAGAACTACTATGATTTACACTTGTGGAAACCTTCCTATCAATGCTTATTTTTTTTAAATATTAGGATTTACATATGTTTAAACATTCATATTTGTGTTGTTTTAAACACTTAGGATTTAAACGTGTGTAAAACTTCATATCTATGATTTTTTTTACGATTAGGATTTACACATGTGTAAACCTTTATATCTATTATTTTTTATGACTATTAGGATTTATAAGTGTGTAAGTGTTCATATCTATGTCTTCTTTTAACTATTGTGATTTACACGTGTGTAATCTTCATATCTATGCTATTTTTTTAACTGTTGTGATTTACACATGTATAAACTTTCATATGTATGCTTGTATATTTTTAAATATTATGATTTACATATGTGTAAACCTTCATGCCTATGGCTGTTTTTTTTAACTATTATGATTTCACATGTGTAAACCTTTAAATCTGTGCTTGTTTTAACCATTATGTATTTGCACATGTGTAAACCTTCATATACATGGTGGGTTTTTTAACTATTATGATTTACACGTGTTAACCTTTATATATATATATATATATATATATATATATATATGCTTACCTTTTAACTATTATAATTTACACTTATGTAAACCTTCATATCTATTTTTCTAAACTATTATGATTTACACATGTGTTTACCTTCATATATATGCTTATTGTGTTTAAGTTATTGTGATTTACATATGTGTAAATGTCTATTTTACACATGTGTAAATGCTCACTACAATTTATTTGTTTATGGATTAAACTTTAAAGCTGATTTATGCATGTGTCAATTCTTCCATGTCTTTTAGTTCTAGTTTTCTATCTTTAGTTGTTTTACGCATGTGTAAGTGCCTATTTACACATGTGTAAATTGCTCACTGTCACTTATTTGTTTCTGGACTACACATGTGTAGCTGATTTACACTTGTGTAAATTGTTCTCTGTTTTTTAGTTCTAGTTTTCCTATGTTTAGTTGTTTTACACATGTGTAAATGCCTGTTTTAGACATGTGTACATTGCTTATTGTTACTTATTTGTTTCCGAATTACATATTTACAGCTAATTTACACTTGTGTAAATTGTTGGTTAGGACAAGGAAACAAAAGTTATAATCCATACACGATTTGCATAAGTGTAAACGAAAGTTATAATCCATGATAAATTAATGTATCATATATAAAAAAATATAAACATGATATCAAATGAAAGTTATAATCCATGATACATGATCCGTGAATCAACTTTGAACCCTAAAGGAGTCCTTTATACAAATAAATCTATCACCTTTAAGGGTTATTGTTTCCAAGCCAAACACAATGATGACCTCGCATTTGCATTTTGCATAAGCTGCAACAAAAGCATACGCAACTAATTGATCAAATTCGATCCCTTGTCAAACTGAATACCCGTGAAGTTCCTTCATTTTTGGTAGATTTGAACGGTGTACACAAAATTTTAACATGTTTAATGTAGTGACCCGACCAAGTTTTACACAGTTGCTGCCAATTTGGATATCATGCAAAAGATGAAATATTTGCTCATCTTCACCTTCTTTAGTGCAACTCAACATAACCGAATTCCAGGAAACAACAATCTTGTTTTCATTTCTTTCAAGGTCCTTTCCAGCTTCTAACATGTATCCACATTCCAAATACATATCCATCAAAACATTTTACACCTTAAAATCCTGATACAACTCCAATTTGACAGCCAAGGACTGGATCATTTTCAAGCATTCTACACCTTCAAATCCTGATACAACTCCAATTTGCCAGCAAAGGAATGGATCATTTTCCCAAACCAAACATCTTTTTTGGCAGTGCAAACTCGCAGGATAGTTACGAACGTAGCAACATCCGAGATCAAATCATCTTGACTAACCAGCAACTCCATGAACAGATCGATTCATTCCTGACAAAACCCGTTGTCCGAAAACCCAAAAATCAATGAATTCCACGTGGCCAAGTTTCTTTGAGGCATTAAATCAAACACCTTAACTGCATCCTCAATGTAATCTATGTAATATCAATCGTCCAAAACATAAACATCGCATTTGCAGGTTTAAAAATCAGTAATTTATACAAAACAACAAGCAAAACAATGACGATATCACAATAATCAAACACAATTAATTATAAATACGAATGGGAAAAATTTATCATAAAATCATGTAATGCGAACAACGATACACATAATCATTCAAAATTTTAAGACATCAATGAAAACTGAAAATAATCTTACAGTTTATTGATTATATGAAGGAATTGAAGAATGTTAACATATGTGGATGGTGAAGAAGGTTGATGAGATAGTTGATCGACTAGGGTTTGTTTGGAGGTTTTTTGGTTTTCCTTTAAGAAGAAGATCGATAGTTTGCAGAGATATGCTTTGTAATTTGTTGTTTTACAATAATGTCCTTTTTCATTTAATTTTAAGGTAATCTACTCATTTAATCCCCCATTTAATTAGCCCTTCATTGATCATTATCAAGGGATGAAAATGGTTCTTAGTGTTCTTACAAATTTCCTTGTTCTCAAGATAACCCTTCCCTATATATATGGTAAGGTTCCTGTAGGAAAATAATTTTGTGTAGGAAGTGTTTTCAATCGTTTGATCTAGAAATCGATGGTTTAGATTAAAAGTTTTGGTTACTTAAAATTATAATAATTATAATTTAATAATCAAGGGTAGGATGGTCCAAAAATATTTTAAAAGAGGGCATGAAAGTCAATTTCTTGTCTTTGATCATTATGCACTTCCTTAATTAACGTTTGTTTCTCTCTCATAATAACTCACCTTCTTCATCTTTCTACATTCTTAAAATCGCAGGCTTCATCCTACCATCTTCACCAATATACAACTAGGTCTTTAATCGGTGTTTCTTTCTTCTTACTAATCATTGGCTTCCTCCTATAAACCTCATTATTCTTGTCTTGTTTTACAGATCCGAGCTGTTAAAAACACTACACAAGGAAAAAAAAACCCCGCTAGTAGATATGTAAAATGTATGACACTACAGTTTTCACTTTCTTATTTTCATATATTTTATGCTTATCTGTTTTAAAACACTATTGTTTTCCTTTGTTGAAAATACGTGTTATAAAACACTGTCCATATAGTCTTAAAACACTACTGTTTTCGTTTGTTGAAAATACGTGTTATAAAACACTGTTGACACGTAGTCTTAACACACTGTCCATATATATAATTTGTTATAAAACACTGTCCATATAGTCTTAAAACACTACTGTTTTCGTTTGTTGAAAATACGTGTTATAAAACACTGTTGACAGGTAGTCTTAAGAATCGAACAAGTTTTTGGGTATTTGATCGAATTATTTGATGCGAATATCTTATGATTGTTATGAAAATAAAGAAGAATTAGTTATTTTAGGATGATCAAATTTCATAAATATCCCGATTTTAAATGCTAAATTAATGGGTCAATGATAATTAATAAAATGAATAAAAAGTCTATAATGCCCTCCATCTAAAGATTTAATCAGATTTGATCCAACGGTTGAAAACACTTCCTACACAAAACAATTTTCCTACCGAATCCTCTACCTATATATATATATATATATATATATATATATATATATATATACGTACACACACACACACACACTATATTACACAACCCTAACTCCAAACATAAAACATACGACTCCTTCTCCTTCTCCATGACATTTCATCAACCACCCTCCATCTCCAATCCATTCCACCTTCTCATTTCAGCACGACCACCAACCACCTTGTCATCTCTCATAACAACCACCAGCTATCGTGCCCTCCATCGACCAGCTTCCACTTGTAAGTTTTTTTTGTTACTGTGTCCTCCATTATGGTTTATTTTTTTCTGTTACTATCCCCACCGCTAAATTTTTTGAAATTCCCATTGTTGCATCAATTTATACTCGTAAGGAGGCTCCATCAACCATCCTTTCTCCCATTTTTTCTATTACTTTTTTTTTTGTTATGTAAATTAATTTGACATAGTTTACACTTGTTGATTTTTTTGTTTTTTTAAGATTCGGATATCCTGAAATTTCAAATTTGGATTCAGATATCAATATTCACTATCCAAAAATCGAATAATCCGGTTTTAAATACCCCTAGTAAACGAACAAGAGATTAATTTTTGGTACATAACAAGTATCACCTAGTTAAACACCTAGTTAATACAAAAGCCACTAGGAAAATATGCATTTTTTATAATAAACTTCATAAATGATTTAGTACTGGATACCTATTTTGTTACCCGAACTAAGAATACACGGTATTTCAGGGTGGGTGAAGGGGGCGTAAAGCAACACATGTCTAACATGTTAAGATAGGGGTTTTGCTCTCCAAGCCAAAAAAAAAACATGAGTGGTGAGGTGTGGTAGAGGGGACGTTTTTTGGTTTTTGCAGAGAGAGAGAGATAGAGGGATTGTTTTCACCCCAACCAACTCGCTCCATATGACACCCTAGGAAAATCCCACATCGGTCGTGGTCAGGAGAGATCCTTGGCTCATAAGTAATGTCATGCTTCTTAAATCATCAACGCGTTTTGGGGCTTAATGTTAGTGGATGGGAGGATAACTCCATAGTTAAACGTGCTCAGGTGGAAGCAGTATCGGGATGGGTGACCTCCTGGGAAGTCTCCACCAGGGCAACCAAAAACAAATCCGTGAGCTCTGGATGGGCAAACCATCGAGGCAAAGCGGACAATATTGGTGGTGAGAGGGGCCGGATGTTACATATGGTATTAGAGCCACTCCTGTGCTATTCGGGATGGTGGGTGCATACCTCATTAGGGACGATGAGACTCTAACAGGGGGTGAATGTGACACCCCAGGGAAATCCCACATCGGTCATGGCCAGGAGAGATCATTGGTTCATAAGTAATGTCATGTTTCTTAAATCACCAACGCGTTTTGGGGCTTAATGTTAGTGGATAAGAGGAGAACTCCACAGTTAAGCATGCTCAGGTGGAAGCAGTATCAGGATGGGTAACCTCCTAGGAAGTCTCCACCAGAGCAACCAGAAACAAATCCGTGAGCTCCAGATGGGCAAACCATCGAAGCAAAGCGGACAATATTGGTGGTGAGAGGGGTCAGATGTTACACTCCACGTCATCTTCACCATTGCCCCCACGCTCGGATTTTTCTCCAACATACGTGCTTTAAAATGAAAAATAAGTATCGAACATGTATGTTTGATAATGCACATATGTACAATGGTGTATATATATAAAGGAAGATTATGTTTTTGAAGATGTTTTTTAAATGTACATATATTTAAATACCATGTTTAGAATTAGTAACATAAATGCCAAAAAAGGTATTGTTTTTTTGTTACAAGTACTAAGACTGTTTGGTGTGGGTTGGGGGAGTGAGCTCGGGGAGCTGAGGTGGCCAAGACCCCGATCGGGAACACCCCCCACCCCCCCCCCCCCCCCTTTGATTTTCGGTGAGTTGGGGGTTTCTTCCTCTTTCTCCCCTTGTCTTCTGGTTGCCCTTTTTTTTTAATCCAAGTTTATATAATAAAAAAAATGAAGGGGGTTGGGGGAATTAGGGGAATACCATTTCCAAACTTTGGGGGAGGAAAGAGGGAAAATGAGGTGGCGCTGATGTGGCATTTGATGGAGTTAGAGGTGTTGTCTCCACACCATATAGTCTAATGAATTACTCATCTCTACTACTCTTGTTACCAGCGTCAATGTAGCCACACAAGGGTGTGGTACCCTCATCACACTCCACCCAAACGCCTAGGTACTCTTCGTAAGACGCTTTACAATTTTATAATACAATTTAGATACCTTTCTAAGATTGGTGATTTGGTTCCCTATGCTTTAAGACATGTAAATCTAATACAATTGATGGGAATGGGTGTACGAGACATATGCTAGGTTAAAGCTTCTCAAAGGAGCCTTAGACCCAGGTAGGGCGTATATTACACTACTTGGGCCTATTATACATCGCGTTTATAGGGCATACGTCCTAGTTTGCTGTGGTATGCCACCTTATACGCTACCAAGACAAACAAGAGGGGCGTATAATACGTCGGGGGCTCACGATTATACGCCAACCTTGTTTTCTGGATATGTTGTTCTTCAGTCTTGGGTCTTATATATTGAACTTAATGTGCATTATCTTACCAGCTTTATACTAATCTTGTGTGAGTGTGCCCGTACTTTTAGGTAAAACTTGTGTGGCTGATTGATAGAAGTTTATGTCTCGAGTGAATTGGACACATTCATAATATGAATTGTCTTTCGCCTCGTGTAATTGTGTTATTGCTTATTTTATTATACACCTTAAAGTATATTTTTGGGGTAAGCTTACAATGTAAACAGAGTTGATCAAATTCATAAATTTTGGTAGTTATAGTTGATTTATTAAGCGAAATGTAAAAGTAATATTCATAACCGACATATTCAATCTTACTCATTAAACTAATTTATTATAAAGTAGAGGGGTCCTTTTATGATACACTTGTATAAAAATGAAATTAATTTGTGTGATCTTTCTCTTGTATCAATATCAATATATCATGTAAAGCATAACAATTCAAAAGGTGGTCCTAAAGAAAAGAAGTCGGGCACCACATTAAATAAATTTAAATTAAATGCTTGAAATCTTCATATAGATTTTACTAACAATAGTTAGACTATTGTTCCAATATATATATATATATCTTACATTAAAGTTGGACAAAATAAATACATAATCCGCTCATTGTAGAAGTGAATAGAAAGAAAGCAAAAAAGGTTGCATGTTCTTTAATCAAAAGACATAAAATCAACCTTTTGGATGATCAACATTTGATTTGATGGTGCGGACCTTGCATTACTTTTGCCCCAATTATGTATGTACCACAAACACCCATTGCTTTGTTTTCAATATACGTTGTCTCGTAACATGTCTCTTTTCAAATAAATTGGGTCATCATTTACTGCCACGTCATCATTATCAAGAACCATGCATGATTATGAATTATTAATCAAATATTACTTTGTATACACCTACTTTAAATAATTGTTTATTGTGATGGTACATTATAACTTGTGGATTGTGTAATTTGAGTAAAAGTAAACGATTCCAAATATATTAATATCTATTATAATTATAAAATTGGAAAATCAATAAATCATACATGGTATTTAAAGAGAGCACTCTCTCCCTTGAGTGTACCATGTGTCATTAATTTCTTTTACAAAAAAAAATTAAAAACAAAATTGGATTTTTCTCTCATGTTTCCTCCCATAATTTGTAAGCGTTAATATCTTTTATATACAAAATTTTTTAAAGAAAAAATTACACCAAATTAACGAGCGTTTTATTATCTTTCCAACGAGTACCATAGTGTTATATAAAAAAACGGAGAAACGAGCGTTATATTATCTTTTCAACGAGTACCATAATGCTATATAAAAAACGGAGAAAAAAAACGACTATTTTTGTGGGGTTTTGTTCATACAGAAAAAAAAAAAAGACAAAGTGTTTAGGTAATTCATTAATCATGTATAGGCAAGTCGCTAATTATATTCAAATCAGTAAATATGAATTTTATTTTCAACATGTGTTAGCATTGGAGTTGTACATTGTTTTAGGTTAGGTATTAATATTAGAGTTATACATTGTTTAAGGTTAGGCGTTAACATTGGATATACATTGTTAATTGTTTTAGGTTAGGTGCTACTTGAAGCTTTACTGCATTTAACTGTAAAGCATATCATTCTATTTCATATGTAAAATTGATATGTTATAATAGATTTCTCAACACCGGGACGTTCCTGGGGTATAATCTAGTTAATATTATATATACACACACGTAATATTTTATTTCTTAAACTTGCCAAGTTATATCAAAATAGAATGTATATTAGTAAATGAGAATGAAATATAACATAATTCAGTCACATACGTTTCTCTATATTTTATTTACATATGTTTCCCTTTTCAAACACTATATTTTTTTTTTAAAGTTACTCGTTAAGTTCACCTGCCTTATTAATTAAGCAATGCCATGATTCGATTTTTACTATTAGATGATTGATTATATTTAAATGAGTGTCGCAAACTATATGAAAAATGTCTGTATATCTTAATATCTTATAGTAAAACAATAGCACCTAAGAATACAAGTACTTTTAAAACTATATAAGCACAATTTCCTCATAAAAACAAGATTAAAGCTAGACATGAGTGCCATTTGGGGTCACTTCCTTATAACTTGAAATCAAGATCTGAAAGGCGAGTTCATTTCTTCCGACGTGGGATTCATACAAAACGTGCAAGTCTTAAAAAAGCAGGTGCACATACAAGTTAGGTTGTGTCTTAATATGGACAAAGACTAACCGTTAGAAAGATAACGCTCTTTAGAGAGCATCGAGAAGGTAAAAAACAAGAAAAATTTGTGATTGGTTTTTTTCACGCCCCAGTGCCTCACTTTTTCTCCCTGTCACCCGCGCTAATACAACTGCGGAGCTAGCCTTCTTTAGTGCCCTCCTTTTGCAATGGTGGGGCGGTGTTAAGGAGCGTTATAGGCTGAGGTGGAGTTGGGCGTTAACCTACATCACCAAGCCTAAGGATTTAAACACACTCTCGACTACTGGATTATGGGTGGTGATTGCCTACTAATATGCAATTTGACCTTGCGAGTTGCACAACCCCTTTCCCTCTCCCAAACACTACAGAATATACGAATAGTGGGTTTTATAACAAATGTGAAGTGTGAGCTATGATATAGGGCCTACTAGAAAACACAATAGGGCCTAGTCCACTCAGGAAAACCTTTTTTATAATATTCCTAGGCTCCCCATAATAGCATATAGCATATGCTCATATGATAGCAGATTTGACAAACTCATAAGTCATAACAATTGAACATTAAAATCTTGTGTGAATCTCTTCAATTAGCACCAAATCATTGTATAGCTATTTTTAAAATTGAAAACAAATGTGGATCCATGTGAATCCTGGCTTAGCTGGAATAAAGATAATTAGACTGGTTCAACGGTTGTAATCAGTTTCTATAGTTAATTATCTTTAGTAGATATTTTAATGAGATTTTTTTAAAATATAAAATGTATGAATTTCCACACTTTTATAAATAAACTAATACGTTGAATTTGTTTTAGTTTACTTTACTTTTATTTTCCAATCACCTTACATAGTTAATTCTTTTTAGTAGATGCTAGATTAATGCCCGCGTGGACACACGGTTCAACAAATAACAATTCTTGGTGAGGAATGAAAGCTATAAAAAAATATAGTACAAATAAAAATCATTGTATTTCATTTTATTATTTTATATCACATTATAAAAATCGAGTAACCTAAAAGTAGTTAAAATAAAAAAGAAAGAAACTAAATAGAAGTTGTAAAGTTATACTAAGACTAATTAAGTGTTGAAATCAGCATGAGAGTGTTTGTATGTAACTTACCTTTTCACATTGACCGGAATTATAGGCACAATGCATGGTTTGTTGAAGAGCTTTTTTACAATTTACAAAGACATTTCTCTGAGTTTGATTGATAAAATATAGTTTAAGATATAAACCACATGTGGCTGTAGTTTAGTGGTAAGAATTCCACGTTGTGGCCGTGGAGACCTGGGCTCGAATCCCAGCAGCCACAATTTGATTTTTCATTTTTGTGCTTATTTTCAGTATTTGATAGATAAATTGAAAATGTTTTTTATATTCAACATTATAACCTCTCTTTTTTAGCAGAAACAACTTTTTCTTAAATTTCAAATTATTTGCATGACGTAGTAGTGAATTGTCTTATTTCTATTTTGTTTAATAATTATTTCAATTTCATAAATAAATGAAAACAAATTTTTTATATTAAACGAAAATGTAATTTCGCTTTTGTAGCAGAAAGGGGAAAACATTTTCCTTTAAATTTCAACTTATTTGCATGATGCAATATGTGAATTGTTCAGCTGCAATCTATGTGCATAAATAAAAATGTAGCAGTGTAAATGAATGAAGCCGTCCGTGAGCTACTCTGGATGGGTTCACAATAACTATTGAGTCAGGCTCGAACAAACTTAAACCTAAAAAGCATGCTCATTGAATAAATAGGCTCGTACATCAAACTCGGCTAGACTGGCAAGACTAAAACGAGTCTTACAATTTATATAAATATATATTAAATAGGCTCAACACGTTTCGTACCCCTAGCGTTTAATACATTTGATTCCCTGGTACTGGAAGCTACCTGTCAGGGCCGGCTCAACCATATTGGGGGCCTAAAGCGAAATAAAAATCCGGGGCCCTATTTATAAAAAATAAAATACTGAAAAAAAAATTATAAAATTTGCAAGAAGGAGGGATTGACCTTAAGACCTAGTGGTTATCAACCACATGCTCTAACCAACAGAGATATTACATATATATGCTTATATAGAGGTTTATTTTTATTATGTATCATCAACATTAGGAAAATTATGGGACCTTTAGAATTTGGAGGCCCAAAGTAAAAGCCTCATTTGGCTTCGGGCTTGAGCCAGGCCTGCTACCTGTTTTCTGACCAAGATCTAACGGGTCATTCATAGTAGGGTCTCGACTCGAGGGAGGGAGGTTTCGTGTTCAGTAGGTTAGGGTTCGTCATTCAGAAAGGGGTGGTGGCGCAGCCTATTGTCCGCTAGGTTGATGTAATTTTCACAGTAATGAAATGAAATGGATTAATTTGTGTTTGAAAAAAAAAATATATTATATTGCTTAATATGAAAGTATTTATATATAATCAGCTATGATAAAAGAGGAAGGTTAATTTGAGAACACATATATTTCGTGCGAACCGCAAGAACGCCATAAAAACCATTCAAATTCAAAAAATTTTCTTACGTTTGTCTTTATATTACAATATAATCTTAAAACACAATTTACGCGTAAATATTTAAATACACAATTATGAGTCATTATATTAATATATAACACATAACCGTGGAAAATTACATCAAGATAGCGGGCAGACGGGCAACAAGCTGCGCCGCCAACCCCTTCTGAATGGCAAACCCTAACCTACTAAAAACAAACCCATGCCCTTGTGGCGACGAGACATTGCTATGAATAACACGTTGAACTCTAGTCAGGAAACAGATGGCTTCCGGTGCCAGGGAGCCAAAGGTATCAAATGCCAGGGGTACGAAAGCGTGTTGGTTCTCCTCACAAGCTTTAGCATATTTAAATGAATACGAAAATAATTGTTTTTACACATGTATATATTACTGTTTATACATGTGTAAACAATTAATTTTAAGATAGTTTTTGCAAGAAAAGATGAATTATTTGAAAGTAAATTCATTTTTAAATGTTATACTTTAATTATAATTATGTTTGTATTTAAAAAAAATGATTTTGATTGGTTTTCTCATTTGTTCTTCCGGTTCTCACGATATTTAGCGTTCTCAAGATAACTCACTAGGGCTGTAAACGAACCAAACGAACACGAACAAGGTCATGTTTGTGTTCTTTGTTAAGGAAATAACGTGTTTATGAACTGTTCACGAACACTTATCAAACGAGATTTCCTGTTTGTGTTTGTTTGTTAAAGAAATAATGTGTTCACGAACTGTTTATTAACACTTAACGAACGAGATTTTATGTTCATGTGCATTTTCTAAGGAGATGAACGTGTTCGTTTGTGTATATTTGTTAAATTAGGTACACATTGAAAAAAAAAAGCGAAAGCAAACAAACACAAATGAATGTAAACGAACACAAACAAGCATTCATGAACAAAACTGGGGACAAACTAACGCATATTAAATTTCGAATAAAATCAATATTTTTATCGCAAACATTGTCCCCAAAATATGCTAACCCAATTACCCAAACATACTTACATAATCTTGATCACATATTTACCATAACATAATGTCTCAAGAAAAAAAAACATAAAATTATCATATTAAACATTAAATCCTTATTTAATCTACCAAAAATAATAGTTAATCAAAATAGGTGAAGTAACATTAATAATATGTATATAATCTTTTTTTTTTTTTTTGAACGGCCAACGAATCAATTTTCGAGCACTCTCAGACACCCTTTTGGCGAATCAGGTACTCGAGAGTACCCGGGCCACCAATTGCCACCAATTCCCGGGAAAACCCGACCACTCACCCGCCCGAAGGCACGACAGTGACATAATCGGTAAAACCGGTCGGGATCAGGACTCGAACCCACGCCAATGGCCTGGGTCATCCCTCATTTCCCCTCCACCAATGTCCTCCAAATGTAGCTAGTGGGAATTGAACCCAAGCCTCCCATATATAATCTACCAATGGGAAATTTGAAGTACTTAAATTAAAAATAAAAAGTTAAAAACTCTAGTGAACTATCGAACACAAATAAAAATAAATGAACATGTTACCGAACGTTCACGAACATAAATGAACGAACGAGGCATATGTTCATGTTTGTTTGTTTAACTAAACGAACATAATTTCTTGTTTGTGTTCATTCATTTATTAAACGAACACAAACGAACTTCCCGCCGAACAATTCACGAACTGTTTGTTGAACGTTGGGTTTGTTTTTTTTTTTTTTTTTTGAAATGCTTAGTTCAGTGGAAATCCTTGTACAATCCTAACCTAGTGGTCCCAAGTTCGAATCCCTACCCACACACTGGTGTCCTCCTTGCCGAAGCTCAAACTGTTATGGGAAAAAAATTTTGTGATGTGCATGGATTGAACCTGTGACCTACCTCCAGGATGGGAACGTTTGGTTTGTTTACATCCCTATAAGTCTATAACTCACCCTTATGATAAAATACCTAAATATTATGTTAAATATATAAAATTATATTTACAAATATATACAAAAAATAATACTATTTTTATATATTAATAGAACAATTAGAATCAATAAATAATACACGAGCAACGGCCAAAATTTTCAAA
The DNA here is from genome assembly GCA_028751855.1 of Ambrosia trifida. Taxonomy (NCBI): domain Eukaryota; kingdom Viridiplantae; phylum Streptophyta; class Magnoliopsida; order Asterales; family Asteraceae; genus Ambrosia; species Ambrosia trifida. The sequence goes on along the minus strand of CM054122.1, from coordinate 212,492,291 downwards.
AGAGACAAGCTCGAGCTTTTTTAGGTAGAGTCGTAGAGATCCAAACGAGCAAAGCCCAAGCTCAAGAAGTTGAGATCAAAAGAAACTAAGCCCGAGCTCTGTTAAACTGAATAAACCAAGCTCAGGCTTTGACCTCATTGACAAGCATACAATAAGTGGAACCAATTCAACAAGCAAGCACAGCCTTTTTATCTGCAGAGTCAATGGAATCATGGACCTTGAATCAAACATGGTAAACAAAAGTACTAAACATATCCAGACATGGACAACAAAACACAACAATAAAGTAAGTTAGCCAGAATCATTGAGCACACAAACACAACGTCACATCTGCTACAAATAAAATAATTCAGAGGTAGAATCATCATTGGCTCCAAATATGTTCTAAAGTTTCCAATCTTGTCTAAACATTTACTAAACAAATTACCACAATACAGCTAAATTTGATCATAGACGACTCATATACGATACAAAGTAGCACGGCATAAAGACCGGTCAAACGTGACCAAAAGCAACAACGACAACAACAAAAAAAAAGGACCCACAAATAGAACTCTGGTTACAAGCTCTCACAAAGAGTTGATTATTCTCAAAAATCAAGTGAACCCATTGATGGATGAAGTCCGGATAGGTGCTCTCTACCGTCATTTCCAATTCTTTCACCTGAGTTTTGGCTATAGCTTTCCAACTCTTGCTTCCCAAGTTTCTGCACATCCTCAGGAGAAAGTATCTTGATATACCAGACACTATTTACAAATGCCCTGCACACACAGTGAATATAGTTTTATAACATTAAAATTTAAAAAAAAAAAGATAATGATGGAGGAAATATTGGTAATTTTGACGTACTCCCACGGTCCGTCTCCAAGGAGAAGTACATCATTCTCCCTATCGACGAATACAAGCTGCCAGCCTGATCTTTGAGGGTCTTCAAGCAACCCTTCAATATTAAACATCTGACCCAGTTCTTCTTTCAGCTCTGGGTAGCTGTTGAACCGGGTGATGTCTAATGATCTGCCTACCGAACCGGATTTGTAAACCTGCACTCATACAAACATAGCCACAACTAATTTCAACATCCGCTTAAAAAAGAATTAACAGTAGATAATAACTGTTCAGTTGTTGCACCTTGACAAATGTACGGTTAGGGTTCGGTGGGTCAATTTGTCCTGTGTTTTGCAATAACTCAGAAGAGTCTTGCATGTAGCCAAAGTAAGATGCATTCTGAAACCCAGAGGTCCCAGAAGGCATGGTGGTGGTTAAGTCCGTTTCGGCTTGAGAAGTACCAATGTTTGAGACGGTAGCAGGAAGTAGAAGCCCAGTTGAATCGATATTGGCCCCACCAAATAAGCCCTGGTTTGGTGCATCCAAATTTGAGGTTTCCTGATCCAGACCGGTGGTTTTCTTGGGGTATTGTAAACCTGACGGTGCACCTGTAGACACATTGGCTTGTGGTTGAGCGAACCTTGACACCCATGATTGCTCGTTTGGTTGATGTTCGGTTCTTGAGAAACTCAAAAGGTTGCTACTTCCTTCATTGTTCAACGAACCCAACATGTTCTGCATGACTGAAGGGGTGATATTGGAAGTAAACTTAGCACTTGGGTCCATGAATTCTGTTTTTTGAAAAGAGTGAGACGGGACACTCGGTTGTGGCCTTGATTGAAGTTGTTCATGTTGGATTAGATATGACTCGGGGAACAAATTTGACGGTTGTTGACTATTGACCTGCTGCTGTTGCGGCTGCTGCTGATGCTGCTGCTGTTCCTCTTGTTGACTGTTGACTTGCTGTGGTATTTGAGTCTGACCATGCATGAACTGTTGTGGAATTAGCTGTTGAATCGGTTGTTGTGCGTGTTGGAACAGCGGGTTGGATGTGCTTGAAACTGAATGCTGCTGAGAGAATTGAACTGGCGGCTGTTGCTGTTGCTGTTGTTGCAACTGATACTGCATTAGCTGCTGCTTTAAAGCATCACCACCGCCTAAATTCTGTAAATTTGCAGCTAACGCAGCTTGGTATTGCTGATTAAGATTACTCTGAAGGAACGATGGGTCCATTCTTTGTTGCATCCAAGGTAACATTCCAACAGATTGGAAATTCAGAGAATGAAGTCCCGGTTCCCCTGTTTCTCCTCTCATCCATGCCATCCCGTTAACTGCATCATCCCTGCTGTCTGTTTTAAGTTGTAACAAAAGCATAAAAAAATTGAAGACCGTTAAAATTAAAAAATAAATAAATGGTTCTATATTTATAAGTGATACCTTGAAAAGAAGACGCACCAGGGTACCAAGGGCGTTTCAGGCGAAGCGGAAATAGTGATGGATACATGGGAAAAGTTGTTAATGGTTCAATTTCCCATAATGATACGCGTGGTTGTCTCTCACCAGCCGTTGATTCATCCCAACCAACCTACCAAAAAAATTGAATATACATGAAGCTTTAATATGTAAAACAAATCACACTTTAAGAAATGAATACCAGATGTTGTACAACAATTCATATACTCGTGGCAATAATATTCCTCTGATTTACCTTAACAGATCGCCAATGAGAATTGGGCCAGCGAACAGGATCCAAGTCACCGATGCCCGTTATTGTACCCATATACCTAGACAATGATAAACATCCTAACTTAAGACATAGCATTTACAAGATATAGATCATACATTACACTAACCAATAATAATGAGACCTCTTCTTATTAGTGTTACATAGAAAATGAATATATTGTTGATGTTGTATGAATTAGATATAAAAAAGTCATATATAATATATATAAAATTGATTCCAGGTCAGCTACATTACCTCCGGACACTTGATTCTTCAGTTTCAAAAAGCATCCGGAAACGCATCCCCACAGAAACACGAGTATGATACACGGCTTTGACATATTTCGATAAAGGGATAACAAATTCACATGGGCTTGCCCTGTAAACAGTTAGGTTTTAATGAAGAAACAGAAGATATAACAAATCGTATAATAATTAATAAACTTCTTTAATTTGTCACCGTGGATTATAAAATATTGTGAAGCAACTATTTGTAGCGGCAGCGTGAGCAGCAGCAGCAAGAAGTCCAATGTGCATGCTATCGCTTGAAAGAACAGATGATGGCATCACAGTTTGTGGGCGGGTCGCGCGACGGATCCCCAAAAGGAGTTGATTTTTTTCATTCCTAATATTGTTCAACACCAAAGGAATTCTATATCACTAAATAAATACAATTAATATGCAACATTATTACATTAATCAAAGAAATACCAAATAAAAAGCACAGAATCCCCTGCGACAAGTCTCTTTGCACTAACAAACACGCTCCATCCTGTGGTAAGAAGATGACGTTTCGGCTGCCCTGCATGTGAAGAATAAAACATGTAACATAAACATTTATGGCTATAGAATTGACCTAAATGGAGCAAGATAATTTATATGAGAAGCTCAAATGATGGAAATGACAATAATACCAACCGCGAAAAATATGTCTGAACTTCCATTCGACATCGTGGAGGTCCCTCGCAATAAGTTCCTGTGCAGGTGGCTGCTGAGAGAAATCCTGTATAACAAAAACAGATTGTAATATTCTGTTTCTAACGCCAAACGAAAAAGGTTGCCTAGAAAAGTGATTACCAACGGAGGGAAAACTTTTTCTGCTGCACGACGAGGGACAGAGAATCCTCCATGAGTACTCGTATCACTGGCAGTTAACGTCTTGCAAAAGTAATTAGTTGGCTGTCTGCTTGGAGTACCCAGCTCAACCGGAAGAAATGTATCCTTTTGTTCTTGCTGAAAACATATTACATCCAATTATTATTAAAAAAGTTCGGTTAATATTATAACAAACTGCTTTAAGACATTAATGCGGGATTACAGGGGTCAACGGCTGCAACGTCATTTGGGCATAAACCTCGTCCGTTTCAACATCCGCCTGAAATTACAAAATTAGGCGGATCTTCCTTATGAGTTTTATATCGTATATAAACCAAAATTAAATCAATAATTTTGAAAAAAAAAAAGGTAACACTCACATGCATTGTGACATTGTGGAGTTGGCAGATCAATTGAGGAGGCAAGCTCGGATAATTAGGTATGTGAGCATCCACTTCTTTATTAGTAGTGGCAGCAACCTGGCTTCCAGTATCAATTCAGATCACTTAATAATTACTAACCAAAATAGGTAATCAATCATACACCACATTTCACACCAATTGCAATGCAAATGGCATATCTAACATATCAAACAACAAATTAATAATAGTTAACTTAGATGAAGAGTCAAAAACCTGCTCACTATGTCCCTGAGGAAAGTAAACCACTCGGCTGCCAACGATGGGTAGCGAAACAAGCGGCCCAGCACACGCATGCCATAGCTCTGAATTCAAGCATTTCTTTTCTTCTTTCATATCCAACAAACAAATAAACAACAAATCAACTCATAAACATCATTCAAACTAAGATACTAACATATTAATTAATAAAGATTCAAGAATGCTTTAACACACACAGAGTCTATAATAATAATAATAACATAAAGAATGCCACAAAGATATGGAATGTGTAGGATACAATACAACCAAGAAGAATAATTGAAAAGCAGACACATGTAAAGTCATATTAAAAATTAAAAAAAGAGCTAAAAATCAAGAAGAAAGATTTAAAACAGATACCTTCAGGCTGCTGCTGCTGCTGCTGACCCAAGCCTGATGTTGAAAGCTTCATATTTATATTTTATACAAAACCTTAACTTATTGTATCTAATTATACCCAAATATTAATACTTATTATTATTATTACACCAACCTTCTAACACCTATATAAATCAGCTTTGTTGATAATCTTGAAACCCCCCCACCCCCCCAACCCAAACCCTAACCCTAATTTCCCAATATTTGAGCTAAACATCGTAATCTTTTTCACATAAAGCTTGCAACTTTAACATGCATTAACCTAACCCAGTTCAGCAAACCAAAGAATCATCATGAACATAAACAGAAACAAAAACCCCTTTTTTTATCAATCGCTATCGAGCAAATAATAATAATAATAATAATAATATAAAAAAGAAGGGAAGAAAAAGAAAGATGGAAGGTGACGCAAGAAGCTTTTTATACAGGGTATCACCCGACCCGACCGTAGTCGACCTGAAGAGCAGTAGAGAGAGAGAGAAAGAGTAATAAAACGATGAGAGAGAAAGAAATGGGTATAGAGTGTATCTAAGTAGAAGAGAGAGAAAGGGAGAAGAGAGAGAAAATAATAAGATCATGACCGTCGGGAAAAACGTACATGGAGATCGGAACCGTTGATTTTGGAGTGACATGACAGTAGGCATGTGCGACCATGCTTCAGTGGTCGTTGTCAGAGTACGAACCTTTCAATTATTATTTTATTATTATTTAAATTAAGAGTTTTACTGCAGCGGGCCTTCAGACAACGTGTTTTTTTAGTAGCTAGAGACGGTGAAACTAAGCTACCCAACACTCTCTGCGATCACGTACGTGTTAGATCATTGTTGTTATTAGGTTACTACATGCGTCGAAGCTTTTATTAGTTGGTCGTTTACAAAAAATTATCATTATATATAATCTCAAGACCAATTGGTTTGGAGGAGGTGATATAGTTTACCCATTTAGTGGGGTTCCTGTCAAGAAGATCTCAGGGTTGAATCCTGGCGAGGGCGAAAGTGTGACACCGGTTCAATGTGAAAGTAACATAGACGATCTAAAGGCCTAACCAGGTGATCTAGTGGTTTAGGAAAAAATTATATATTGTATAATAAAAATAAATAAAATGCAATATTTTTTGCAGTAGTAAGTGTAAGAGAGATAAAGTAAGAGAAAGCGTGTAATGAATGGAGTGAGAGAGTCACTGAGGGCGTGAGGATCGAAGAGAGAGAGAGAGATTTTTTGTTTAATAATTGGATTTGAATTTTTGCTTTTGGGGCCATACCACAAAACTGTAACTTTTACCGGAAATTATTAAGTTTTTGTGTACCGGTAATCCGGTCTCCACCGCCACCGTCAGATTTTAAAACCGGTTTACCGGTCAAGTCGGTTATCAATTATCATCCTCTTGGGGTGTTACTATAGATGTTCAAATTAATGTATGATCTATGTCGCTTTCGTAATGATTAACCTCTTTAATGCTTTCTTTTCATACACTAGATATTGTGTTGATGAAACATGTAACATTATTAAACATATACACTATTGAAAGTTGTGTTGATGAAACATGTAGCAGTATTAAACATAAACTAGAGATCTTTCTGTTGATGAAACATGTAATACTATTAAATTTAATAAATTATTGATTATAGGTGAATTAGTTATTATATTTTTGGGAACATAATGACCTCCCCATGCTTTGGGTTTTCAAGATTTTGTTGATCATTGTGGTTTGGTGGCTTTTTTTAATTCATCATAATTGAGTTTTTGAATACTATTCATTAGGGGTGTTTATTGGTTCGGTTTACGGTTTATTTGATTTATTCGATTCGGTTTATTCGGTTTTCAAAATTTTGTACCCCAAACCAAACCAAATTAGGAATATGAAAACCAAACCAATTTCAACCAAATTGAAACAAAATTTTTTTTTCTCTAACTTATTTACCTCTGTGTTCCGAAATCCGAATAGAAAGATAGCAATTAATATAAATCAAACCACACAAACACAAACATCATAGAAATTAGAAATAGTAAATAAGTCTTTGCAAATTCCACAAAATATAAATAAACTTCAAACTTAAATCTTTCTCCAACTCTAATGAATCTTCATATGAAAAATAAAGAGATATTAATACTAAACATGTATTTGGGTTTATATATTATATATGGGTTATTAAATATTATTATTTTTATTTAATATTTAATTATTTTACCGGTTTATTCGGTTATCCAAATAAACCAAATAAAAAAAATGTAGAACAAAAAACCAAACCAAACACCGAATTAGCAATTCGGTTTAGGTTAAAACCAAACAAAACATCAAATTCGTTGTTCGGATTGATTTTTTCGGTTACGTTTACGGTTCAGTTTTCGGTTTTTATTTGGTTTGCGGTTTTCCTGAACACCCCTACTATTCACATAAAAACTAGTTATATAAATACTTTCATTATTAATTAATGGAAATATTATTATGGGAAGGGCACTCAATTAAAAAAAAAAAATTACTTCACTTTTCAACTAATCTTGTATTATCACATCACTTTACTGATTCTTTTATTTGTTTTCATTTAAATTTAATAAAAGTAATCAATTTATTTGTTTCCCAGCCATTATAAATTTCCCAATAGCTAACGGTTATAATTTAACAAAATTTTACCAACGATTATAATTTTCCCGACGGTTATAAATTTAATAAATTTACCGTTTTCTAACGGCTACAAATTTTTACCCTATAAAAACCCCATAATTTCTAATACCAAAATCATCTCATAAAAATGGCCCCGTGAAATGTAAATGAGGATATCGTGTTAGTGAGAGCGTGGATAGATGTCGGTAACCGTAATCTTCCTCCCATTTTAAGGAGGGCTTTGCTTTGGCGCAAAGTGTTGGTGGAATACAATCGACTAAGTTGTACATATGACCGCACCATGGATTCGCTCGTTAGTAAGTACAAATATCTCTTCACCAAGTGTATCCGATGGAACACCCTCTTTGAAGCTACGATGGCGCAGCACCCTAATCTTGCCGAGGGTATGGAAATCCAACTCACACAAGTCAACTATGTGGCTACGCACGACATGAATTTCAACCATGTTGCGGCATGTCAATTGTTTTGTTAGGTTAAAATAATGCAGTTTGATAGTTGTAATTTCTTTGATATTACTATTTAGGTTCTATTTTAAATATTTAAAATTTATATGATATTAATGTTTAATACATTCCTAAAATTTAAATTATTACATTCCTAAAAATTAAGTTATAGGTGAAAAAAGTGCAAACCACAGGGACCATTCAAGCAATTTTCTCTTGTTATTATTATTTTCCAAGGCAAATAGTTCTAATCAATTGTATGTGATAAACGATAAATAAACGGCTATTTGGAATAAACGTTTATTATATTCGTTAAGAGAAGTCCTTCACTTATGGTGTAGTGGTAGGTGGCCCGGGCTTCTCCTCGTGAGACCCGGGTTCGATCCCCATTGCAACCATTTGGAGGGACATAGGCAATGATGGGGAAAGCTTGACCTGCCTGGTGGAGGGAGTTCGAACTTGAGCTGATCCGGTTTTCATCCGGCCGTTACTCAAGCGGGCGATAGTAAAACTGAGCTCGTGTAGAGGCTGTACGGTTTCTGGGCGGAAGCCAATAACAGCCAACACTACCACCAACATGAACCCGGTTCAGACAACATAGACTGGGGAGTGAAGGGTCAGGGCCTACATAAACAGGTATGACAACTTCCAATTAAAAGAAAGTCATCTTCCAAAATAAAAAATATTCATTAAAAGAAAGTTTTGTAATATTTAGAGTAAATTAGGGTTTTCGTCATTATCCTTTGCCAAAAGTAACTATAGTTCAAAAGTTAAACTCTTATCATTTCATCTCTTGATTTTCATAATTCCAAAAGATTAAGAACATTGAAATTGATATGAAAACATATATCGAATGATCGAGGTGAATTGAACGAATGAAGATAAAATTGGTTGAAAAAGATGAATTGAAGAATTGAAATGAAGTTGGCGATGAAATGAAATGATCGTGGAAATATGAATATTGATCGATAATAAATCATATTTGCAGTTGACTAGTAACTCTTCTAACTTTAATTTCTCTACAAAGGCAGTCTCATTATCATAGAAAAACACTAGTTTTTATTCCGGGAGCGTCCCGGGTTGAAATATATAATATGACATAATAAATTATTATTATTATTATTATTATTATTTTAAACAAATCTCAGCAATAAGTTATCATATTCAAATATAAAAAAAATGAATCTCTGCGTCGGGGTATAAATCTAGTGCCATTACAAATGAATTCGGAAGTTTGTAATCGATCATTCTAAAAAGAACTAACATGAAATAAGAAAAAAAAAAGTTAATTATTGAAATATCGAACACTTTTGTCAAAGGGTTATGTGATGCGTTAAAAAATTCATGGATATATGATCGGGTATATAGTTCAGGTATTTGGGTATGCTGTTTCGGATAATCCGGTCGGGTATCACCTAATCCCATACCCGACCCAAACCCACATTTTTTTTAAACTAATCCCAAACCCGACACAATACCTGTCGTGTTACAAAAAATAGTCATTTTTTCTCCGTTTTTTATATAGCACTATGGTACTCGTTGGAAAGATAATAAAGCACTCGTTAATTTGGTGTAATTTTTTTCTTTAAAAAATCTCGTATATAAAAGATATTAACGTTTAAAAGTTATGGGAGGAAACATGAGAGAAAAAATAGTAAAGTTTTAATATTTAGATTTAGTAGATTAGGTATTTAATAGATTAGGTTAAAAATTATAATAGATTAGGTTAAATCATATTTATTCCTTTTTTTAATTGATTTACACTTGCCACATCACATCCTATGTGGCATCTCTCAAAGAAGAGATTGCATAAAAGTATGACATGTAGGATTAATCCCTTTGCAATCTATACATATAATAAACCAAAGCCATTTTAATGACATGTCACTCAAAGAGGCATTCTCTTCTTTGAGTGTGCCATGTGTCATCCCATGTGGCATTGAGATATTTTAGGAAAAAAATAATTTAAAAATAAAATTGGATTTTTCACCCTTATGTTTCCTCCCATAATTTTTAAACGTTAATATCTTTAATATACGAGATTTTTTAAAGAAAAATATTACACCAAATTAACGAGCGTTTTATTATCTTTCCAACGAATACCATAGTGCTATATAAAAAACGAAGAAATTTTTTGTGGGGTTTTATTCATACAGGAAAAAAAACACAAAGTGTTCATGTAAATCATTAATCATGTATAGATAAGTCATTAATTATGTTTAAATCAGTAAATATGAATTTTTTTTCAACCAGAGCCGAATAGGTTAATAGAGTTATACCTTGTTTTAAGTTAGGTATCAATATTAATATGTTAGAGTTGTACATATTTGTTTAGTCTTTAAGATATGTGTTAATATTAGAGTGACATTAAAATTTTACATTCTTTTAGGTTAGGTCTTAGCATTGGAGTTGTACATTGTTAATTTGTTTTAGGTTAGATATTAATATTAGAGTTATACATCAGTCTATTTCATATGTAAAATTGATGTATCATATTAAATTTATCAACCCGGGACGCTCCCGGGGTATAATCTAGTATATATGTATATAGATATAGATATAGATATAGATGAAAGATATTTATGTAATTTCGCACAAGGTTGTTTGTTTGATATGCTAAACTTTACATATTACTAAAATAACCTAATTAAAAATATGACTTAGTTAAGCTTGTTGAATGATATAGATATCTTAATTGTTTCAAGGTCATTTGCATACTTCAAAATATAAGATTTTCTCTAGAATCCATGACCTATTGATCTAGTGATATGGTGTTCCCCCTTACAAATGTGAGGTTGTGGGAAAATAAGGTAGTATAAAATTTGTCGTTCAAAAAAAAAAAAGATTTTCTCTAGAATCTTATATTCCATTAAAAAACGAAATTTGTCGTGCACTCTTTAATTAGAGGTGAAATCATGATTTCCATATTTCATTAAGGGATGGCGTCAAATGTATACAAGGGGACCAACTTGTACTACAATAACAACGATATCTATCAATGCTCCTATGTATTGGTGAGTTGGCTACATTTTATTGGCAAATTGGCTCATTTTCATGAGTAAAGTACATATAAAATCAACTAATTAAGTACGTGACGATATTGTCTTTGTTGATGGTTATTATCAAAGATTTTTGGATTGAAAATTTATTTGTTAACAAACTACAAATAAATTAAAATTTCATTATTAAATATCTAAGTATATATGATTGTTGTAGCATATCTATTATTCTTTTTGTTTGTGTCACTTTAGTTTAGATACATAAATACACATAAATTAGAGCATCCAATATTTTAAAACAAGCAAAATACTTCATGTATCAAACAACTCGTGTATTACTGCAGCGTTAAGTTTTAGGTGTGCAAGGGAAAAATCACGCGACTTCATTCCTAACTCCACCATGTATTCAATAATACCAAAGTACCAAACAACTGACATTTTATACTAATCAATATGTTACTCTAACCAAAATTGTGCCATTATGGCATGATATTCAAATCAAATTTGAATACTTGTGTATTATAGCAAACATTTTATTTTCCAATTGTTTAAGACGTGTGGTCCATACTATCTAGGGCAACATGCCCCTCCTCCATAACTTCTAGGGACCATTTTTGTCAAACTATATTAGGTGGATAGACAATGTACCATGTCACAACTTTTATTTATTTCCTTTTTAAATCATTGCAATTAGCTTTTGTTAGACTTAATGATTATTTTATAATTTGATGAAGCGTGATGGAATATTTCAAATCATCAATGGATACGAATAATGACTTTGTTCTAATGTCAAAACTTAACCCAATAAAACAACTACCAAATTGGCATTTAAATGTTTTTTGTTACTATGATTTACAAATTATTATTGTACAAATATAACCATCGAAAAATGATTTGTTTTATCAATTTTATGACCTAATTTTCTTAATTTGGCCGCACATCGCACATGCACTTTGGGTACAAGTGGCAAAGTGTATAGAAGAAAGGCAGGTCCTCTTGACGAAAATTTTGCATTATTTCGAACTTATTTGTCCTTTTTCTTTAAAGAGATATAAATAAATATATAATTGAATAATATATACCACCGAATTATGATTTTAGTAGAATTAAAAGTTAAAACACATAACTTTATGTAATATAATATCAACGTATTAAGCCCCGCTTTGTTACGGGAACATAAAATCGTGTCAAGTAGCATAAATGTCACATTGTCGCTAGTGATCACCAATATTAAAAAAGCTCGTAAAACAAAATAAATAAATAAATAAACCAAAAAACATGTAGACGTAAGAACGGTGAAGCCCCCTGCTGCGGAATGTTAATGCAAAAAAATTAGACCAAAACGTAATACACGATGCGACCGTTAGACGAAAAAAATAGATGTAAAAACGTTGAACTAAATACGCACCTTTTGGTGTGTTAACTCGGAAAAGAAAAAGACCGAAACCTAAAACAAAAAAATTGTTAAATATATAAAGCTTATGAGACAAAGTTGAAAGTGAAGAAAATGTTAGGGTTAAATATAAAATATGAAAATTGTTAGTGTTAAAAGTAAAAAAGAAAAGTAAGAAAAAAAGTAAGGTACAACCTTCAAAACATGATGTACAACCCTTTTATGCACAATACCCTCCCTAAGCATAAGGTACATATCATCAAGCATAACCAACTTGTAAATTAATATATAATATATATATACTAGTATTAAGCCTCCCGCTCCCGTGTTGCTGCGGAGGACATAAAACCATACAAAGTAACATCAATGCCACATTGTTATCAGCGACCAACAACACCGAAAAAAGTCATAAGAAAATAAAAAAACGAAAAGAACAAAATTGAGTGAAATGTAGACATAAAAACGGTGAACCATGCACGTCTGTTGCGGCGCGATAATGCACAAAATTAGATTGAAACTTAAAACATAGCATGACCGCTTGATGGGAAAAATAGATGTAAAAATGGTGAACTACATACGCACGTTGTATCGTGTCAACTCGAAAAACTTGGATTGGAACATAAAGCTAAAAATCGGCTTAAGATACGTGGAATAAAGTTCAAAATATAAAACTGTAGAGGTTGAATGTAAAATAAAAACTATTAAGGTTAAAAGCAAAAAAGAAAAGAAAAAACAAAGTTAGGTACAACCTACAAAGCATGGTGTACAACTCTTTTATGCACAAAACACTTATTAACGTAAAAAGAATAATAAATAATCTCATTAGATTAGCCTAATTAAGCAGGGCAAGATTATAACATAGAAAGGGTATTTTAGTCAACTACAAAAACAAAATTCAATTGAATCAAAATTGCGCCGCCCTATTATCATTAACTAGTTTTACGATCAGCAAAAAGGATCACGTAACTCAAGAGCGTAAAAAAATCCAACACACTTCCTGAAACAAAAAGATATGATTTTAACAAAAACACCATCTGGGGCATGCTTTGTTTTTAAAAAAAAAAAAACAAAGCATGTTACTGGAACAGTCACGCAAATGTAAGCACACAAGTTCAATTTATCACACTTTTTTCACGCAAGTTCAAAACCCACAAAGACATTTTTACCAAAACAGATATTCACGCAAGTTCACAATTAAAATAATAAACTATTAGGATACCTTCTCTACCTAATATTCAAGCATATCATATCAATTATCCAAAACAGATATTCACATAAGTTCCCAATTAAAATAATGAACTAGTGGGAGTATTCCAATTAATACATATATTCACGCAAGTTTCCTTAAATATTCACGCAAATAATATATTCATAAACGCAAACATGAAATTTGTGCCATCCAATATAGGAATCATTATATGTACCATCCTAAATCAAATATTCATAAAATGCAAGTACTATTAAAAATAAACGCAAGTATAACATGAAAAATCAGTTAAGCATTGTCATTTTAGAACGCAAGTATGATTACACATAAGATAATAATTGTTATATAAAATGCAACTATGATTACAATTTGCATTGTCATTTCAAACGCAATTAGCAATTACTTCAATTTTATAAACATAAACCGTATTACAATATATACGCAAATATTTCTTAAGCAACTTTAAAATTCAAAATTAGATTTCCCTTTACCTCTGTAACTTGGATCCTTTGGGAGCAATATCATAATTAGCATGTCTTAAACAAAACAAATAATCGATTAGTTAACAAAATTAAACTTAACAGGGATAAAATCATTTAATGTTACCTTTAAAATTTTTGTCGTCTATAATGTTCTTAACAAGGGAACTCTAAATTAAACGTGCAATTGAAATAATCCAATTCACTCATTGTAAAAATCGAATATTCGGTTGATTCAGGAGGAAGGTGACGGGACGGGACAGAGATATGAACGTAATATTCGATTTGTTTTTGAAAAATCAAAATTGAAGAAATTATAGAGAAGATTAGAATGTGATTACATCAATCTTTTATCTTCAAATCATCTTTCACTCGGTTTGTCAATTTCATTCTCAAGATTTTCTTTGTCCCTATCACACTTTCATTCTCTTAGTATAATTTAATCTTCAAAGGTTTAATATACAACGGGGTTTTCCTTTTATCTTTTGTTTTCTACTCAATAATGATGGAATTTATTTTTGAAATTTTGATATGATTATGTGTTTTTTATGTTATGAGATCATAAATTTATTGTGTTTTTTATATTATGAAATCATATTTAATTGTGTTAGCCAACCTAACCCATAAATTTTAATTTTTGTCTGTGAAAAAATTGACCACCTAAAAAAGAGACCTCATGTGACATTCGTCACTTTTATCACTATTATATATATATTATTTCGTACCTCCTATCTTGTACGTCACATTTTATCCTCATCCATAATAATAATAGTGAGTCTCATTTTTAATTTTATCCCATTAAACCATAACCTTATCATCTAAACTTACTATTAACAATACCCACTATCCCAAAACACAACCCAACCCAACCATCCCTTTTAAATATTTCGGAGCCCACCATGATGAGCCCAAGTAGCCCGGCCCAATCCTTCTCCCCTCCTACCTGATTTAAAAAAAAAAAAAGAGGATTTGTAGCTGCCTGGACTCGAACCCGGGGCAACTACCAAACCAGACATCAACACCACCACTACACCACACACTCGCTATGTTGTTTAGAACCAGATCTTATTTGTTTTAACCCCTCCTAAAAACGAACCAGAATTGTTCCTTCTTCCTCGCTGCAAGTCCGCCCCATTCCTTTTTTACCCACCGACGCACAGGACCAAATTAAGACACCTACACCTTATTTTTGGCAACGTTAATGATTGACAATTTATCCCTGCCAATTACAATGACTAAATTCGTGCTAATTATCCCTTAAACGAGCTAAATCACGCGTTTATGACATTAATGGGTCAAACCTTCCATCGTGCAACCCAGACCCTATCCCTATAAATTGGACCTTCCCAAACCTTCTACAATCGCCGAATAATCTCTCTCAACCTCTAATTTCTGTGTTGATTCATCTTGCAAAGTATTCTTGTTCGTGTTTGACTATTTCGGTTGACTGAGCAAAATCACGCGATTCATTGTTGTAAGTGTTGTTTTTCATGTGGGTTTTGATCTTCGGCAATCACACAACAATAACCCTATGATTAATTGGGTTATTGTTGTGTGAATCATCCAATTGTATAAACTAGGGCTCGAAATCGTGTAATTTGGGGAAGAACATCATTCGAATCATATATATAATTAATAAAGACAGAAACCAAACACAACCACTGATCTAGATCAAGTGGTTGTGTCTGGTGTAGGGCTGGCAATTTAGACACGAACACGATAACCTGATACGAACCTACACGATTTTAACAGGTTTCGTGTTTGGCCTTAACAGGTTTCGTGTCTATAACAGGTCGACACGTTAAGACCTGTTTATTTTCGTGTCGTGTTCGTGTTTACCTGTTTCGTGTTCGTGTCTTATCGTGTACGTGTCTTAACAGGTCTTGTCGTGCCTTATCGTGTTTCTTATCATGTCTTGTCGTGTCTTATCGTGTGTTATCGTGTGTTATCGTGTCTTGTCGTGTCTTATCGTGTCTCGTCGTGTTAACTTATTTTAGTAGGTGTTCCTTATCGTGTCTTGTCGTGTCTGATCGTGTTAACCTATTATACACAGGTTCGTGTTCGTGTTTGAAAAAAATGACACGATTAGATTTCGTGTCGTGTCGTGTTCGTGTTTACAAGTTTCGTGTTCGTGTCATAACAGGTTCGTGTCTTAACAGGTTCGTGTAACCTGTTATGCCAGCCCTAGTCTGGTGCCTTTGAACCGGTCCACGCAGGTTCGACTCCCTGCATCACCAAGTATTTTTTTTTTAAAACATTCAAAACTTATATAATTACTTGTATTTTAAAATACTAAAACTCTTTTATAAATTCTACAAAAATTATATTATGTTAATCTAGTGAAAGAGTTTAACATACAATTTTTAGTTTTCAAAAATTTATTTATTTAATATATATAATAAATAATTCAAGTTAATTCTATTATATTTATAAAATTCTATAAAAATATCAAAACAATTTTATAAATTTCCACAAAATTATTCTAAGTTTATAAATCAATAAATATTTCTGAAACAATTTTTATTTCAGAAAAATCGTTTCTTTAGTATTTTTAATCAATTTTTGTTAGTTTTAATCATAAATAAATCATAATAAATTCATTTTTCAAGATTTTTGCACCAAAATTTTACATAAATTATTTCTGATTATTTGGAACAGAAATACAATTTTTAAATTAATAATTCTTTAATTTTAGTATTTTTAAATATTAAAGTTATATTTTGACAATTCGAAATAAATAGATTTAATATTCTATTTTTAAGGAAATAATTTTATAAAAATTATTTTCATACTTAAAACTTTATATTGTGACCACCTTAAATTTAAAATTTACAAAAAAAGACTTTTGTTTATTTAATTATCAAATTTCTCTCATTTATTAAACGTTTAATTTATTAATCAAACGATTACGTATCCCCAATTCGAAACCCTAGAAAATACTTATAGACTAGATAGACTTAGACTTATTTGTTACATTATACATAGGGTGATACTTGGCAACGTTGGATTATACTTATTCAATTCCACAAGACTTACCACCTTGCTGAGGTGAGTATTACTTATCCCCTTTTTCGTTTTTACACTTTTGGGGTGATTCATGCACAAGTATACAAAACTTTCATATTCAGTTACACATACATTTTTCTTCATTTACAATTCATATACGTGTCTTGTTTATCTTTGTGCTTATGTTTGAACATGAACGTAGCTTACATACAAAATCGTACATCTAGACATAACTTATGTTATGGTGCTCTTTACATATAGACGTAACTTATGTTACGGTGCTCATTTAGACATAACTTATGTTATGGTGCTCTTTTAGACTTGACACGTGTTAGGGTGCTCATTATCAATTTCATCTTATCAACTTTACATTTGATCTTTGTCTTGTTTGGTTACTTGCGTGTTTACATAATGCCTTGGTGATACTAGACACATGAATTGTGCTACTTTTCAAACTTATACTATATGTAGAAAGCTAAGTAGTACTCACCAACATCATATGTTGACAAAATTTATTTTCGTGCATGTTTCAGGATAAGCTGCTTGACGCTTCATATAGGACTTTGGACTTAGACTAGATAAATCAGCTATCTCAATTGTTGTTGTGTATTTATTTTCACATGTTGTAAAACAATATTCAATAATCAAGTATTTACATTTTAGTACCATGAGCTTTTGAACAATCGTCACTACGTGACACCTCGATGATTCCGCCATCGGTTAGGGTGTTACAGATTGGTATCAGAGCCATGGTTATAGGGAACTAGGTTATTAGATAAAATGGTCTAGACTATAACCTAACTTAAACTTTCATGCATAATATTCCATAGATTTCCATTTCCTTCTATTTTCCTTCCTCTATCTTTCCCTCCTTCTTTCTCTCCCTTCTTCTCATCTTTTATCATGGTACATAAAGACGGTGTCCTACAAGGAGTGGAAAGTCTACATCATCAAGGAAAGGGAGCAATACCTTTCATGAAGACACTCTTAGGCATAATGCCCACTCTTATTTTGCTCCTTCAAAGTTGTTGAGCTTTATTGAGTGTGATGGAACACATGCAATCTGGAAGGGTGGATGCCTGTACACTGGGTTTTCTGGCATAGGCAAACAAAGCGCATAAATCCAATAACGGACCTGTTATGCTTACCTGGGGATTCCTGGAGTGAGTGTCCACTTATAGGCTAAAGCATGTCTTCCTTGATCACCATTGGGTTCAATTCCTTTGAAAAGTCAACGTTCTTGTTGGGCTTTACAGCTAGACAAGGGCACTCCAAGCATTTTATGCAAGCTTTTCAATAACACTCTCTTGTTTCATATACAGTATTTTGTATTTCATGATTTTCATATATTGCTTACAAGTTCATACTTTCATAATCATCTGTACGGTTATACACTTACATTTTCTAATCACATGATTATTCATTGATTGCCTCATAGATGTCTGCTCGCCGCATGCTCCGTGATGCCAGCCAACGCACTGTTCGTGCTTCTGGGCAACGTTCTGATCGTCGCCTCGCATCTTTAGTCGCTGAGCAAATTGCTGCAGTAATCCCGAACCTTGTCAGTGAGTTAACCCAGAATAGTAACAGTACCAACACAGGGGGTACGACTCAATTTCGGTGCACTTTCAAACACTTTAACTCCTGCAAACCCACAAAATTCACTGGTGAGGAGGGTGCTACTGGCCTCCTCCAATGGTTTGAAAGCATGGAAAGCACCTTTGTGAACAGTGAATGTCCTGATGAACTCCGCGTTCGCTATGCTACTAGTGTCCTTCAAAAGGGGGCACTAACCTGGTGGAATGGCGAAAAGCGCAATCGGGGCGCTGATGTTGCATTATCTTTGTCTTGGGCTGAGGTTAAGGAACTCATGATCGCCAAATTTTGCCCTAGGAACGAAATCCGGAAACTGGAGGATGAGTTTCGTGAGCTCAAACAAGACAGTGGTGAGAATCTTGCGTATAATACTCGATATCATGAACTTAGCATACTGGTTCCACACATGGTCACCCCGGTCTCTCGAGCAATCGAGAAATATATCGAGGGATTACCCGACCTGATTCAAGACGTTGTCACTGGAGGCAAATCCACTACGGTGGAAGAAGCCATTCAGCTTGCAGCCACTTTAACAGACAAACATGTAAGGAAAGGAAACTTGGTTAGGAAGGGCACCAAGACGACTATTGAGAAAACCACCAATGCTGTTGAACGATCTAAAACTGTTTTAGCAAAGGCCGCCACTACTTCTTCGAACTCTAAGAAACGAATGGGCGATAATCAGAACCATGTTGTTATGGATCCGGTGACTCAACCCCCTATCAAGAAAGCCTACACGGGAATCCATCCTCAATGCAACACTTGTAAGTATCATCACCCTGCAAATCTTCCATGTCGTCAATGCACTAGATGTGGAAGGTTTGGACACTTTGCCACTACTTGTCGTGTAACGGCTAGGACACAGGATAATCATCAAACAACTGCCCAGGAACCACTGCCGATTACTAACGGCCGGGCATGTTATAATTGTGGAGACCCTAACCACATGCGACCTCGATGCCCTGAACTGAATAATGTAAACCAGGTGGCACATGGACGAGCTTTCAACATCAATATCAACGAAGCAAACGGTCAGGGTGACGTTAATCCCACTGGCTAAGCCATGGATGGAATCTTCTTAAGACTCGAGAATCCAATACTTGTGTTTTCATTTTCTTGATCCTATTATCATTTTGTACCCAATCGTGTCGTACTCATAAGCATATAACATCTAGAAATTTCCTTGCATACTATTGTGTACGAACGCAGGTTGGAAATTTATCATGTTTGGTTACGTTTATTTTAATCGTAGACTCTACCTTACATTTTATTGAAACATTTGGGTTTGATTTCCATGAAATCAAACTACTAAAAACTTGATACTTGATCCTACAGAACTTTTCTAAAAACATTATTGTTGGTTATATGAAACTTGATTTTTCCTTAAATTGACTATCCATTAAACATTTAATTATTCATGATACTCGTAAACATGGCTGGCCAAATATGAACTATTTCTATAGGCCACTAAAATAACACTTATACTTAATGGTAGTCGTAACTACAGACTTGCTCGCATGTGTGTATTATCAATTTGCATGTTGATCTATAAAAGACAACTACTACATTTATCCGCCCAAACAAACATTTCACTTAAAGGGCTCCCCGGATGGGTGGTAGCCCATACTTAAATTTTGTTATGCTTGCAAGACGTTGCAAACCAATGTAATTGACCTCATTATTACATAGCCTCATTTCGTTGATAACGTCTCATTGCAACCCAACGTGTTTGTTGTGTCATAATTTTGAGAAACTTATTTACTTTAATGTGTTGATTAGATTAGGATCATAGAAGGACATAAAACCCTAATGTAAGGTAAATTGATGATTCCGGACCGGAACGTAATCATGAATTTACAGGTACATTAAGGTGGTGTGAAATTCTATTAGAGTTCTTGGTAGACGTCAAGTACGTTTTCGATGTATCAAAGGTGTGGTGGGTTAGCTACGGTACACCCTATATATAAACACTAATGATGCATCGAAAGTGAGACTGGGAGTCAAACCAGGAACAAACCCTACTTACTTGGTAGTTCATTTGGTCTTCTATAGTCAATCAACTCGTACATTTATTTTAGGATTCCTAAAACTTGAAATTTAGTGATTTACTAGATTCTTATTCTCTTTATTATTCGAGACGAACCTAATCCAATCCTTAACTCACACCTATCAAACCTCTTATCCAAAATCATTCAAATTTTCCGAACCCCGGTTATCTTGATTTCTACCCAAACATCCCTAACCCCATGTTTCTAATAACTTCGGGACGAAGTTTCTAAAAGTAGGGGATGCTGTGACATCCGTCACTTTTATCACTATTATATATATATATATATATTTATTATTATTTCGTACCTCCTATCTTGTACGTCACATTTTATCCTCATCCATAATAATAATAATAATAATAATAATAATAATAATAATAATAATAATAATAATAATAATAATAATAATAATAATAATAATAATAATAATAATAATAATAATAGTGAGTCTCATTTTTAATTTTATCCCATTAAACCATAACCTTATCATCTAAACTTACTATTAACAATACCCACTATCCCAAAACACAACCCAACCCAACCCAACCATCCCTTTTAAATATTTCGGAGCCCACCATGATGAGCCCAAGTAGCCCGGCCCAATCCTTCTCCCCTCATACCTGATTTAAAAAAAAAAAAGAGGATTTGTAGCTGCCTGGACTCGAACTCGGGCCAGCTACCAAACCAGACATCAACACCACCACTACACCACACACTCGCTATGTTGTTTAGAACCAGATCTTATTTGTTTTAACCCCTCCTAAAAACGAACCAGAATTGTTCCTTCTTCCTCGCTGCAAGTCCGCCCCATTCATTTTTTACCCACCGACGCACAGGACCAAATTAAGACACCTACACCTTATTTTTGGCAACGTTAATGATTGACAATTTATCCCTGCCAATTACAATGACTAAATTCGTGCTAATTATCCCTTAAACGAGCTAAATCACGCGTTTATGACATTAATGGGTCAAACCTTCCATCGTGCAACCCAGACCCTATCCCTATAAATTGGACCTTCCCAAACCTTCTACAATCGCCGAATAATCTCTCTCAACCTCTAATTTCTGTGTTGATTCATCTTGCAAAGTATTCTTGTTCGTGTTTGACTATTTCGGTTGACTGAGCAAAATCACGCGATTCATTGTTGTAAGTGTTGTTTTTCATGTGGGTTTTGATCTTCGGCAATCACACAACAATAACCCTATGATTAATTGGGTTATTGTTGTGTGAATCATCCAATTGTATAAACTAGGGCTCGAAATCGTGTAATTTGGGGAAGAACATCATTCGAATCATATATATAATTAATACAGACAGAAACCAAACACAACCACTGATCTAGATCAAGTGGTTGTGTCTGGTGCCTTTGAACCGGTCCACGCAGGTTCGACTCCCTGCATCACCAAGTATTTTTTTAAAAAACATTCAAAACTTATATAATTACTTGTATTTTAAAATTCATTTTAAAATACTAAAACTCTTTTATAAATTCTACAAAAATTATATTATGTTAATCTAGTGAAAGAGTTTAACATACAATTTTTAGTTTTCAAAAATTTATTTATTTAATATATATAATAAATAATTCAAGTTTATTCTATTATATTTATAAAATTCTATAAAATATCAAAACAATTTTATAAATTTCCACAAAAATTATTCTAAGTTTATAAATCAATAAATATTTTTGAAACAATTTTTATTTCAGAAAAATTGTTTATTTAATATTTTTAATCAATGTTTGTTAGTTTTAATCATAAATAAATTCATTTTTCAAGATTTTTGCACCAAAATTTTACATAAATTATTTCTGATTATTTGGAATAGAAATACAATTTTTAAATTAATAATTCTTTAATTGTAGTATTTTTAAATATTAAAGTTATATTTTGACAATTCGAAATAAATAGATTTAATATTCTATTTTTAAGGAAATAATTTTATAAAAATTATTTTCATACTTAAAACTTTATATTGTGACCACCTTAAATTTAAAATTTACAAAAAAAGACTTTTGTTTATTTAATTATCAAATTTCTCTCATTTATTAAACGTTTAATTTATTAATCAAACGATTACGTATCCCCAATTCGAAACCCTAGAAAATACTTATAGACTAGATAGACTTAGACTTATTTGTTACATTATACATAGGGTGATACTTGGCAACGTTGGATTATACTTATTCAATTCCACAAGACTTACCACCTTGCTGAGGTGAGTATTACTTATCCCCTTTTTCGTTTTTACACTTTTGGGGTGATTCATGCACAAGTATACAAAACTTTCATATTCAGTTACACATACATTTTTCTTCATTTACAATTCATATACGTGTCTTGTTTATCTTTGTGCTTATGTTTGAACATGAACGTAGCTTACATACAAAATCGTACATCTAGACATAACTTATGTTATGGTGCTCTTTACATATAGACGTAACTTATGTTACGGTGCTCATTTAGACATAACTTATGTTATGGTGCTCTTTTAGACTTGACACGTGTTAGGGTGCTCATTATCAATTTCATCTTATCAACTTTACATTTGATCTTTGTCTTGTTTGGTTACTTGCGTGTTTACATAATGCCTTGGTGATACTAGACACATGAATTGTGCTACTTTTCAAACTTATACTATATGTAGAAAGCTAAGTAGTACTCACCAACATCATATGTTGACAAAATTTATTTTCGTGCATGTTTCAGGATAAGCTGCTTGACGCTTCATATAGGACTTTGGACTTAGACTAGATAAATCAGCTATCTCAATTGTTGTTGTGTATTTATTTTCACATGTTGTAAAACAATATTCAATAATCAAGTATTTACATTTTAGTACCATGAGCTTTTGAACAATCGTCACTACGTGACACCTCGATGATTCCGCCATCGGTTGGGGTGTTACACCCCGTAGAAAAAAATTACGGGTTCGCTACTGATGGCTAAATCAAGCTCAATACATACAATAAAACGCCTATAAATGTATAGGATTTTGCTACACACCCTCATTTTATAAATATAATTTTATTTTCTGAACACTAATTCCAGGTTTACAAATAGTAAAAACTTCATCTTTATAAAAAGAGTGAATTACTATTTGCGTCCCCGTGTTACAATGGTTTTAACTTCTTGAATCCAAAGTTTAAAACTTTAACTACTTGAGTAAAAACTTCATCTTTATAAAAAGAGTGAATTACTATTTGCGTCCTTGTGTTACAATGGTTTTAACTACTTGAAACCAAAGTTTAAAACTTTAACTACTTGAGTCCCTGGTTGGTAAATCTATAACTATCTGAGTTCAAATTTGTAACTCCGTTAACCAAATCTATTAAATCTGTGTAAAATGACAAAAAGTACCCTAACTAATAAAAAACAAAACAAAAAAGAAGTTATTTAAATCAAACTCATCTCTCTTTCTCCCTCCTTTTTCCCTTTCTCATCAGTAACTCCATTAATTTTCGCAACAAACAAGATCCAAAATTCCACAAACTCACTCATTAAAATCCCTTGCATATATTCTCTTTCAAGAATCAGAGTTTTGTTATCATTCTCTCCACCCGGATTAGACGTAACCGAAGCCAAATCATGTCCTATAACTTTTTCAATAGCAACCTCTAGACTCCATCTTCTTTCTAAAGAAACGTTATTGTTCCTACTTCTATCTAAATTCAAAAGGTTGTCTTTTGATAACTTATCAGACGTGTTACGACGAGATGATCAACATCCACCACCGAATTAAAACAGTCCCATATTGATTGAAGAGGCGTGTTGAATACTTCTGCAACAAACAAGATTCAAAATTAGGTCAAGTATTTCAGGCAAACGAGCGATCGAAAAGGAAGTTACTGCTTGTGCTTCTCTCTGATTAGGCCTCTTTCATGGCGGTATGAATCCCTAATCACTGCTGATTAATTTCAAATCTATGCTTATCTCTCTACAACAATAAACTTTACTTTGTTTCTTCTCCTTTATTTTCGCCGAGACAATTTACGATGCTGGTGGATAAATAGAGTTATGAAGGCTGGGGGTTGACAATGGAGGCTTTACGATTTTGCAGGTGGTTGACGTTTGAAAGTCATCGGGTAAGGAGTGTGAAGTGGTTAACAGAGGTAGGT
The DNA here is from genome assembly GCA_028751855.1 of Ambrosia trifida. Taxonomy (NCBI): domain Eukaryota; kingdom Viridiplantae; phylum Streptophyta; class Magnoliopsida; order Asterales; family Asteraceae; genus Ambrosia; species Ambrosia trifida. The sequence continues at coordinate 212,467,694 of CM054122.1, read as the reverse complement.
GGTGGATTTGCAGGTGACGAGGGTGAATCTGGTGTAACACCCCAACCGATGGCGGAAACATCGGGATGTCACGTATTGATGATTGTTCAGTAGCTCATGGTAGTACACAAGTTTAAATAATCCTTTATTTCATTACAATATTGAATTACATTAAAGTCTACATCAAATAATCAAACAAAGCTTCAAATATCTCCTCATGCTAGCTCTAGACTTCAAGCATCAGTATTTCCTGTTGAGTTTGGAAAAATGGGGGGGGGGGTCATCTAGAAGTTGGTGAGAATACATAAGCCATGTCAAGCAAATAGTTTAAGTATAAAAGTTTAGCAATTCGTATGTCTATCGTAAAATTTAAGTCTACAAGACTAGTATAATATGTTGACATAATCAAACCTCCGACTAGTTTAGGTCCATCCCGTCATCTACGGTTCACCTTAGTAATATGTTGGAACGATAACAATCACCCACGTTACCTATATAGGAGGTACACGTATCCGGGTGGGGTTGTCAATCCAATAGATCTATTATTGAGTATCGCCAGCTTGGCCATAGCTAATGTTTATGTAATGTTGAAACTCGTTGAAACTGTTGACTAATTCATGAGGCAATAAAGTTTACTACTAGACATGCATATTGAATTGCTTAAATGTTGCAAGTATAAAGAATCGCATAAACATGGTTACGTAAACTCACCTTAGCAAAGTATTAAGTCTCGAGAAATAGAATATGTGTAGCCCCAAAGTTGCCAATTACAAGAGCTTATAATCAAAGCTTCAATTGTATAAGTAATAGACTATAGAAGAAAGGTATGAGGGAAAGTTTAATCAGATTGAAACAATCGATTTAGAGGTGCAAAGTATAATGGGTCATAGGTGGGTTTTTATACTAGTTTTGGATTCAATTAGCCATTAAAATTGGTCAACACCATAAAGTAAGGTTTTATGATGAATTGACTATTTGACTAAGACTTTGACTGTTTGACTAAGACTTTGACTAGGACTTTGACTATTTGACTCAAGGCTTTATTAAAAAAAAAAAAATTGTATGTGAAAAAAAAAAGAATTTAGAATCATATTATTATTATTATTATTATTATTATTTATATACATTTATGTATGTATATAAGTTGTGAGTTAGGATAAATAAAGACTTAGGCACATTTGTATAATATTAATGATAAAGGCGTAATAATATATATATATATACTAGCTGATTACCCCGGGAGGGTCCCGGGGTTGAAAAATCTTATTTTACGTGATAACCTATTGCAAATGGCTCAAGTTAACTAACCACAAAATCTCTCAATCATTGCATGTTTATAGTATTCTAATCAGTAATAACTCATATTCCTTAATCTAAAACCTAATCAGTAATCATCTAAAGAATCACTTATGTAAGCTAAAACTATTCAAAAACTCATCACATCTCTTTAATTTCTCACATTCTAATGACTCTTATAATTCCTAACCTAATCAACTAAACAAACACTTAAGTTGGAAGTTGTAACCATTGCATCTCATTATGCCACGTGGCATAATCAAGAGATGGTTGAGACCACCATTGAACGCCACGTTAGCAACTATCAAGTCATCCCGAGAGCGTCCCGGGGTTGAAAAATATAACCATTCTAATAATACTAATACTAATAGTAATAATTATTACTCTTGTAATTAATTAAATAAAAATATAACCTTGCTATAAGGTGACACCATGTGTTGCAGTGTTGCGCGATTCTTTCTCCTAGCCTCTCTTGATGAAGTATACCTAGTAAAATTCCAATGATAACATGGCGATTGGGTTGATTTTCAACATCGTAGATAAGAACCTGGTTTAAAAGAAAAAACATGATTAATGAATAACATGAACACTTTGTGTGTTTTTTTCCTGTATGAACGAAACCCCACAAAAAATAGTCGATTTTTTCTCCGTTTTTTATATAGCACTATGGTACTCGTTGGAAAGATAATAAAACGCTCGTTAATTTGGTGTAATATTTTTCTTTAAAAAATCTCGTATATAAAAGATATAAACGTTTAAAAATTATGGGAGGATACATGAGAGAGAAAATTTTAAATTTATTTTTAAATTATTTTTTCCTAAAATAACTCAATTTAATTAAAAAAGGAAATAATTCAAAAATACTAAAATATTTCAATTATGATGCCACGTGGCAGTTTAATAGAGAGGTTGAAGGCACCACTGCACGCCATGTCAGCAATGTTCAATTCTTTTATATATATTAATAGATATATATAAGGGCTTTTTATGTATTAAAATTTTGTGGAAAATTTTGCGATGTTACAGTCTCCCCTACTTTTGGAAACTTCATCCCGAAGTTATTTAAAAACACAGGTTTGAGGATGGTTGGGTAGAAATTAAGGCAGCCGTGGTTTTGAAAATTTTGGGTTAAGGCACGACATGAATTTATAGAATAATCTGCTTTCGAATAATTTGGGTAAGAGTTTTGATATGTGTGAGTTTTAAGGGTTGGATTAGGTTCATCTGAAATAGCAAGGAGAATAAGAATCTTAAGTTTTAGGAGTCCTAAAAGGAATGAGTTGATGGACTATTGAAAGACTAAATAAACTACCAGATAACTAAGGTTTATAATTGGTCAACTACCGAAAACCTTGATAGAATTTCACACTACCTTAACGTACCTGTAAATTCATGATTACGTTCCGGACCGCAATCACCAATTTACCTTACATTAGGGTTTTGTGTCTTTCTATAACTCTAGACACACATGTAAAATAATATGATTAACCATGTATCCAAAAATGAGTCCAACTGTTGAGCAGGAAAAAGACTTCTACCAGTCAGTGAGTAGGAACCTCTACCGATTGTTGAGCAGGTATGATAGCCTCTACCAGTCGTTGAGCAGGTTGTAGGGCCTCTACCGACTGTTGAGCAGGCATGATGACCTCTACCAATCGTTGAGTAGGTTATTTTGTACTCTACTAACTGTTGAGCAAGTACTTCATCCTCTATCAGTTGTTTGATTAAGTGTACCAATTATTACACACATGAATTGCAAATTGATAATATGTACATGTAAGCAATCAAGTATCAAGTATAGCATACGAGTTGTAATAGATAAGGTTAATGACTCTAGGTGTGTCTATAGTAAATAGTTTATATTCCATGAATTCTAGTTTCAAATGTTCAAATAAGGCAAATAGTCGAATCCTCATGTATAACTAAGAATTATGTTTGATGCAACACACAATCAAGTTTCAATAGTTTGGTTATCATGGGTAACTAGCTCATGTGTGAGAAGGTGAAGGATATGAATTTAGTTCTTGAGAGGATGATGAAAAATTCTTGAAGCAGAATCAAAGTTGTGAGAGATAGTGAATGTGAAGATAGTTGATAAAGAGTTTATTTTATAGTATGGAGATTATATGATTTGGGTAGGGTGTTGAATATTTAAAAAGTGGCTAAGATGGTAAGGTGAAGTGTGATTGTGAAATCCATGGATGGTTATGAAATGAGATTGATTTAAGCTGTAAAATTTTGAGATTTTTGAGCTTAGTTTAAGGAAGGTGAGTGTAATCATTTATTCATTAATTAAAACGAATAAACGAAAACGTTGACTTATCAAAACTTCTAGATTCTAATAACATAATGAAGACATGCTTTAGCCTATAAGTGAACACTCATCCCGAGAATTCCCAGGTAGGCATCCGGGTCCCTCGTCTGATTGGGATTTATGCGCAATGCCAGTCCTAGACAGAAAACTCAGAATACAGGCGTTCACCCTTCTAGATTGCACGTGTTCGTTATTAAAATCTAGAACTTCGACGAGATCTTCAAGGTGGTTCAGGCTAAACCTGAGGATTTGTCCTATTAGTCTAAGAGTATATCTTATGATGGAGAGCACTCTTCTTGTAGGGACTAAAGTAAGAATAAGAAGTAGGATAGAGAATATAAACAAGTAAGGTTGCAAGTAAAAGGAGCAAGTACTGATTAAAATCCTATGGTTATAGACTAGATTATTTTTCTAATAACCTAATTCCCTATAACCATGGCTCTGATACCAATCTGTAACACCCCAACCGATGGCGGAAACATCGGGATGTCACGTATTGATGATTGTTCAGTAGCTCATGGTAGTACACAAGTTTAAATAATCCTTTATTTCATTACAATATTGAATTACATTAAAGTCTACATCAAATAATCAAACAAAGCTTCAAATATCTCCTCATGCTAGCTCTAGACTTCAAGCATCAGTATTTCCTGTTGAGTTTGGAAAAATGGGGGGGTCAACTAGAAGTTGGTGAGAATACATAAGCCATGTCAAGCAAATAGTTTAAGTATAAAAGTTTAGCAATTCGTATGTCTATCGTAAAATTTAAGTCTACAAGAATAGTATAATATGTTGACATAATCAAACCTCCGACTAGTTTAGGTCCATCCCGTCATCTATGGTTCACCTTAGTAATATGTTGGAACGATAACAATCACCCACGTTACCTATATAGGAGGTACACGTATCCGGGTGGGGTTGTCAATCCAATAGATCTATTATTGAGTATCGCCGGCTTGGCCATAGCTAATGATTATGTAATGTTGAAACTCGTTGAAACTCGTTGAAACTGTTGACTAATTCATGAGGCAATAAAGTTTACTACTAGACATGCATATTGAATTGCTTAAATGTTGCAAGTATAAAGAATCGCATAAACATGGTTACGTAAACTCACCTTAGCAAAGTATTAAGTCTCGAGAAATAGAATATGTGTAGCCCCAAAGTTGCCAATTACAAGAGCTTATAATCAAAGCTTCAATTGTATAAGTAATAGACTATAGAAGAAAGGTATGAGGGAAAGTTTAATCGGATTGAAACAATCGATTTAGAGGTGCAAAGTATAATGGGTCATAGGTGGGTTTTTATACTAGTTTTGGATTCAATTAGCCATTAAAATTGGTCAACACCATAAAGTAAGGTTTTATGATGAATTGACTATTTGACTAAGACTTTGACTGTTTTACTAAGACTTTGACTAGGACTTTGACTATTTGACTCAAGGCTTTATTTAAAAAAAAATTGTATGTGAAAAAAAAAGAATTTAGAATCATATTATTATTATTATTATTATTATTATTATTATTTATATACATTTATGTATGTATATAAGTTGTGAGTTAGGATAAATAAAGACTTAGGCACATTTGTATAATATTAATGATAAAGGCGTAATAATATATATATATATATATATATATATATATATATATATATATATAAGGGCTTTTTATGTATTAAAATTTTGGGGAAAATTTTGCGATGTTACATCTGGTGGATGATGACGACTAAGGTTTGTGTGTTGTAGACTTGTAGGTTTGGGGATTAGGGTTCATAACTAATTTTTGGGGTGAGGTGGGACTGCTGAAGTGGTGGTGGTGAGGTGGGGCTGCTGCGGTGGTGGAATGGTGGTGGTGAGGTGTTGGAGTACTGGTGGTTCAAATGTGATTTTGGGTGTTGTGGTGGCGTGGTTGTTGTGGTGAGGTGAGGCAACAGTGGTGGTGCGGTGCTATGGTAAGGATTCATTATTATCTGCTTCAAATTCATGAGGTGGTTACTGAAGGTGTATGTTGGTGATGGTGGTAGGAGTTGAGTGGTAAGATCTGTGAATGTAGATGCGTGTATTTATATTAATAAAATAAATAAAAATATTTAATAAGTACATTATGCATTAAAGTATATACCGATATCAAAATGACTGAAATACCTTTATACTTAACTGACTTATTGGACGGTGTCTAATATATAGACTCGATAAGTTGGTTAATTTCTAGGTAGAGACTCAAGTGGTTAAAATTTTAAACTTTGGATTCAAGTAGTTAAAATCGCTATAACACAGTAACGTAAATAGTAATTCACTCTTATAAAAATGACCTCTCCTTCGCATAGTAGAGTACTAATCCAATAATCTCTATTCTCTACAATTTGGTAGGCAATAATAATAAATTTCCTCAACAATGCAACATTTCTGTAACGGAACCATTTGTCATTATTAATGTTTAATCCAACTTTTACCTTTTGGCTAAGTAATTATCACCATGATAAACGCTTTTTGGCATGCCGGCTCATTAACATAAGACTATTTGGTGTGGATTAGGGGAAAGCATTCGGGGAGCTGACATGTCACTTTCCCCCAAGGGGAACACCCCCCCCCCCCCTATCAATTTTTGGTGAGTTGGGGGAATTTTCCCCTTTCTCCCCTTGCATCTTGATTGACTTTTTTTTTTTTTTAATTAAACTTGATATAATAAAAAAATGAAGGGAAGTGGGGGAATTAGGGAAATACCATTTCCAAACTTTAGAGGAGGACATAGGGGAAATAATGTGGCGCTGATGTGACACTTGTGGGAGTTGGGGGAATTATGCACCACACCAAATAGTCTAAGTAATTTGACGGCCTTTTAATCCTCTTTTCACGATTAGGTTTGTGTTTGGGATTGCTTATTTAACTTCAAAAGTGCTTTTGTTAAAAGTGTTTATTAACTTACGGCTTTTTGAAAATGAGTTTTTAAAAAAGTGTTTGGATTAGCTTTTGTGGTGAGAAAAACCAACAAGTTAATAAGTTGTTTTTTAAAAAAGTGGTTGGTTAAAATGACCAAAAACCAAAAGTCAAAAATCAGGATTTTTGACTTCTTAAAACAATCTTTTCATCCTTATTGAAAATCCAAAACCAAAAGTGTTTTTTATTTACACAAATAGCTTATTGACTTATTGGCTTTTTGGAGAAGTCAATAAGTCAATAAGGAGTTTTGAAATTCAATCCCAAACACCCGATAAACTACACATTCATTCTTTGAAGTATTAAACAATTGAACTATACGTTGACTCAACCGATAATTAACAAAATGAAACTAAATTAATGGAGTCGAATTTCAGTTGTTAATTTTATGATTGTACGAAAGGGTTGTATAATCTAACCTAACGAGATTGAAAACCGACGAAGAGGACAAAACTCAAGAGTGATGATGGTCGTGAGTTGCATTTTGATTTTGGTTGATAATGACTAATCAGAAGCAGATATTCTCTTGGGCCAGAAACCCCCCCCCCCCCACACACACACACAAAAAAAAAAAAAAAATCTCTTCATAGTGCCAATGTTACCAAAAAAATCTATATGTATTGAGTCCGGCTCATTGGTTTTTCGTTCAAGATCCGTCAATATGACTAATGGGTTGATGGTTCTATATAATGATACGGGTTGATTGGTGGATGATTTTAAAATCATAAATTGAGTGATGGGCAGATCAAAGATGGCTTTTAAAATGGTAAGGACTCGACTTATTAGTATTTGTGATAATTTTATTTGAGTGAATATGTAAATCGACATAAATGAAGGGACTTACAATAACAACAATAAAACGAACCTTAATGAATGAACACAAATGAATATTGACGAACTTAAATGAAAAAACGAGACGTATTCATGTTCGTTTAGTAATATGAACACACGATTTTGGTTCATTTTTGTTCCTCTATAAACAAACTAACCTCCCACACCTAACGATTCATAAACCGTTTACAAAAAAATGACTCGCTTGCAACCCTATGCAACTTGCATGTTTCCCCACTCTTCGCATCTCTTTAGGCTACAAGAAACCAGGCTTATTATGTACGATATAAGTGTATGAAACCTTCATATATTTAACCCGTAACAAGCATAAGTGTATGAAATGATAAGCATGGTTTGGTTCACATAATAGCTTGTTATGAGTAGTATTCCATATGATCAAATGATTTGTGCTCACTACCATTAATAGCCCATAGACGTGATGAGAAATTGATAAATCTATTCATATCAAGTACAATACACTTTAAGTTTAATGTATCATTGTTTTAGTAGTTAAAAAACATAGGGATATTTAGATGTAATTTACAAAAAAGTCAACATAATAATAAAAGTATACATGTTACACTTAATCCTAATGACTAGTACATGGTAAGGCAACTTTATACCTATTACTCACCCATACTAATAAATTCACAACGACGTTGATCAAATGATGCAACTTCTTACCACCACCACCATACGTCTTAGACAAACTATAGTGGGAGTTAGGCAATGGGGCGTTTTCGGCCACATCCTCGCCGCGACGTGGTCCACTTTTGCAGGCGATGGGGCCTTTCCAAGGCGTGTCACCATGTTGGTGGAGCGTGAGGAGTCACGAAGAAGGGTGGGCGGATGAGGGGTGGGGTGTGAAGGGGTAGGGGTTTTGTTCTACGTGGGTTTGGTAATGTCGATGGGTGTTAACCGACTACATTTGGTCTTAACGTACAAGCTGAACTTTTAACAAGTAATAACCCTAGCCATCCTACCTAAATAATCCTTGTTATGTTTTCTAACTTTTTATAACCGAGTAGTCTCAAAGTTTACCTATAGGTATCCTAACCAATACCTAAATTCCATCTACCAATTCTCTTAACACTAATGCACTAGTGTGTAACTCTTGCCAAAAAAAAAAAAAACAATCTTACAATATTTTTTGACATCACTTGTCAAAATTGAAAGTTTTCTACCCAAAGTACATTTTAAAATATCATACGAACCTGAAGCAAAAACCACAACAATACTATTGTACATTTGTATTTCACAAACTTATACTAGATCAAACTAGATGTGTACAAACCTGTTTTTTTTTTTTTTTTAATACCAAACCTGTTTGCGGAGAAACCCGTTTGATTGAAAAATATCCGAACCCTATTCATATCGGATTGGGTCGGGATGAAACCGTTTTGAGGAGAAACCGGCTCGAGTGAAAAATATCCGAACCCAATTCAAATCGGATTGGGTCGGTATGAAATCGTTTTGAGGAGAAACCGGTTCGAGTGAAAAATATCTGAACCCCTTTAGAAATCCAAACTGTTTATTTTTTTTGTTCTTCCATCTCTAGATCAAACAAATAAGCAAATGAAATTATCATATGGCATGTTACACTTTTAAGAGTGGGCCGAGTGTACAAAAAACATGTTTGGGCCTTAAAAACAAAAACATAGTTCACTACTTCACTTTAAAGTTTAAACAATAATATAACATCAGGGCTTCTTTCTATTTGACTGCATTATTATTCACATAAACTGTTATGTCAACAATCCAATGTTACAGAAGATATCAACATCTGCTAACAAATACTTTAAATCAAGTCACAAACCACTTTCATTACTAACTAAACAATGTCTTTCAAGAACACAACTCAACCAAATCCATGCACATCTCATCACCTCTGGTTCCATATCTGACCCATATGCAGCTGGTAAACTCTTATTCTCATATGCACAATCCAATCCCACAAATATCCAACATGCCCACCTTTTATTTAAATCAATACCTAATCATTCAACTTACATATGGAACACCATGCTTAAAGCATGTACTGAAGTGGGTCAGAGTAAAAAAGCTCTAAACTTGTTTAAAGATATGTTTAGTTCAGGGTTTAAACCTAGTAACTACACTTTTTCCTTTGTTCTTAGAGCTTGTGCTGATGTGGGTGAGGTTGATATTGGGTTGGTTTGTCATGGTTTAGCTGTTAAGTTAGGATGGGAAAGTTATGATTTTGTGGTGAATGGGTTGGTTCATTTGTATGGTGTTTGTGGGTTTTTGGATTGTTGTAGGAAGATGTTTGATGGGTGTTTGAGTAAAGACGTTGTTACGTGGACTGCTGTGGTTAATGGGTATGTGAAGGTTGGGGACGTGGAAGTTGCACGCCAGTTGTTTGATGAAATGCCTGAGAGGAATAGTGTGTCTTGGAGTGCTATGATTAATGGGTATGTGCAAGTTGGGTTGTTTAAAGAGGGGCTTGATTTGTTTAATCAGATGTTGGGTTGTGGGTTTGAGGCGAATCATTCGAGCGTTGTGGGTGCGTTGTCTGCATGTGGTTTTCTTGGTGCGTTGGATCAGGGGAGGTGGATTCACGCGTATGTTGATAGAAAGGGTATGGAGTTGGATGGGGTATTGGGGACGGCGCTTGTGGATATGTATGCGAAGTGTGGGTGTATTGAGTTAGCTTATCGTGTGTTTGAACAGATGTCGGTTAGAGATGTTTTTGCTTTTACGTCGTTGATTTCGGGTATGGCTAATCATGGAGAAAGCGCACGCGCAAATGCTTTGCTTTCAAGGATGGAAACCGAAGGGGTTAAACCAAACGAGATTACATTCATTTGTGTATTGAATGCATGCAGTCGAATGGGATTAGTTAAAGAAGGGTTGAGAGTTTTCGAAAGCATGATAAATGTTCATGGGATTAAGCCTAGTGTGCAACACTACGGTTGTTTGGTGGATCTTCTCGGTGGTGCTGGAATGCTAGAACAGGCGAAGAAAGTGGTGGCTGAAATGCCCATGGAGCCTGATTCGTACGTGTTGGGTGCGCTGTTGAATGCGTGTAGGGTGCATGGCAATGTGGAACTTGGTTCGGAAATGGTTGAAGGTTTGGCGGAAAGGGGTCTTGATCGAAGCGGGGTTCATGTTCTTTTATCGAATATTTACGCGTCGGTTAACCAATGGGGTTATGTGGAAAATGTAAGGAAAAGGATGGAAGATAAGCAGGTGAAAAAGGATCCTGGGTGCAGTTTAATAGAAGTGGATGGTGTTGCGTGTGAATTTGTTGCTGGGAACAAGTTTGTTACCGAGGAGTTTAAATCATTGTTATTAGGAATTGATAAGCACTTGAGATCCTATTGCATTGATGATTATATAACGTGTGGATCATAAAAACACACTTGTTTTCATTCATTCAATTTTTTTTTAATTGAAAATTCTTGTTTTTTTTTTTTTGATCAGCAAATTGCAATTTTCATTCCACCCAAAGATATTTACATGACCAAGACTAACAAGACACTAGACTTGGACAGACAGTCGCCCAACATACACACCAACTCATATACTTTATTCATACATAGAACCCATTCCAGCTAAGTAATTGGTACTTCAAACCTCACCCACTTCTCCCAAGTCCAATAAACCATTTTGAGTCGATGTCTAGTCCACGTATAAGAGATCGATTTGATTTCGCCAAACGCAGCTGCAATATTAATTCGTTTTCCTGCGAAAATAAGGCCGTTCTGGGCTTTCCAGATTATCCAACATGCCGCTAATATCACTAACCGTATTAAGCTCCTCTTCCTTCCATTATCATTGATGCTGTTTTGAATATTGAATAGGTCTCGCATTGTGAAAGCTATATAGGTGGAATGTTGCACCAGGTGCTTATTTTTTGCCAAATCACCGACGCCATGTAACACGACGTGAACAAGTGTTGTGCATCTTCATTCCCTTGTCCGCATATTCTGCAAAGGCAGTCACCACTGATCATTTTTCTGCGCTTCAGTCCCACAAGTGTAGCTAGGCGATCTTGCTCGGCTCTCCATCCAAAGATACACACTTTTTTCGGCACTCCTTTGGTCCAACGGAAAGGTGGAAACGGGATAGCAAACTTGTTCAGCAAAGATCTGCAACCTGCAATAGAAAATACACCATCCGAGCTCTCGACCCATGACCAAGAAGCTCTACCTTGACTCGGAACTACCCCCTGTACACCAGCGCTGCACAGTTGCAGCTGCTGCACTTCGGAAACTGATGCTGGAAGCCGTCTCCATTCCCACCCCTGCAACCCTGTTTTAACCGAAACGCTTCTGTCCTTTTCTAGAATAAACAGGTCCGGGAAACGGTACATTAACGGCGCGTCTCCCGACCACTAATCAACCCAAAAACGCACATCCTCGCCATTTCCAATGCTTGCTTTCATTAAGCACCGAATATTAATGTTGTAGGCATCCAACTCTTTTTCCATTTTCACAATTCCACTCCAAGCCCCAGATAAACCTGATCGGATTGGTAAGTAGGACCAAGAGTTTCTTTGAGAATGAATAGCATCTATGACTCTCACCCAAAGTGTGCCATTCTCTTGTTTGTACCTCCACCACCATTTAACTAGAAGGCTATCGTTCATACTCTTTAGAGATCCTAAACCGATACATCCCTTATCCATTCGTCCAATTACGCGATTCCATGCTACCCAATTTGTTTTTGTCTTTACATCATTCCCGCCCCAAAAAATCTCTTTCTAAGTGCTTCTAAGGAATCAATCACCCCTTTCGGCGCTTTATTAAGTGAGAAGAAATATAAAGGGAGACTATCCAAGGCGGCCTTTAGGAGCACAACGCTCCCCCCAAACGACAAATGCTTGGCTTTCCACTTGGACAATCTGGCTTTAAAAACCTCCACCACACTCGACCAATACCTCTTTTGGCTCATGTTCACCTTAATTTGTAGTCCCAAATATTTGCACGGGAAGGCGCCCACTTTACAATTTAAAAGGCCAGCCATGCCTTCTAAGTCTTCTGCATTTACATTTACTCCCATCAAGGTGGTCTTGGTGAAATTGATTCTAAGACCCAATATCATGTAGAAGCATCGCATCAGTCTAGTTGTGTTCCGGATATTCCCTTCGCCCCATTCTTCCAAAAAAACGTCATCCGCGTACATTAGGTGAGATAAGGTGGGACCATCGTTTGGAAGATGGATCCCATGAGTGAAACCCAATTCAGCTACTTTTCGTGTAAAACAAGTCAACGCCTCCATAGCAACAATGAAAATAAACGGGGACAAAGGATCGCCTTGGCGAACCCCTCTATAGCATTGGAATTCAAGTGTCGGCGACCCATTTATAAGTATAGAAGCCCTTGAGGATTCCAGAACACCACGGACCCAAAGCCTCCATTTCTGATGAAAACCCGTTTGATCAAGCACTGAGATGATAAAATCCCAACTAATCGTGTCGTAGGCTTTCTCAATGTCCACCTTAAGAATAAAAGATTGTAGGTGGGACCGTTTTAGCCAGGAGATGACTTCGTTGAGGATCAGTGGCCCATCCAAAATGTTCCTAGATGCCAGAAAACCGGACTGAAATTCCGAGATAACCAACCCGATAACCAACTTCATCTGATTCGCTAATACCTTAGATATGATCTTTAAAAGGCACCCAATGAGGCTGATTGGTCATAATTCATTAAAGCATATCGGATCCGTACATTTGGGTATGAGAGCAATGAAAGACGACCCACACCCCGGGTTAATAATGCCATCCGAAAAAAAGTACTCCATAATCTTCATAACATCTTCTTTAAGCACCTCCCATAAGCGTTTGATGAAACCAAAATTGAACCCGCCCGGTCCAGGAGCACGATCACTACCACAATCCCAAACTGCATTTTTGACTTACTGCAATGTAAAGGGTGATATAAGGCTGTCCGCCTCATTCTGCGACAACCGGTTTATATTCGAAAAAGAGAAGGATGGTCGGTAACGATTTGGTTCCCGAAAGTTGAAAGCAAAAAACTTTCAAGCCTCGTATTTCAGCCTAATGGGATCCGTGACCCATTCATTACTAATCAGAACACCATTGATTCGATTAACCCCAATGTTACGGTTGATGATTCCATGGAAAAAAGATGTGTTTTCATCATCCTCGATGGCCCATTTGATGCACGCCTTTTGTTTTAACTCTTTAGCCGCCTCAAGTTTTATCTCCTCCCATCTACTCTTACTTTCAGTCCACTGTTGAATCTCGACATCAGACAGTAAACGGTCTTCCATTTGTCTATCCAGGTTGCAAATACGACTTTCAATCTCCTTTATCTCCAAGTCCCTGGACTCCCTGTTTTGATGCAGCTAATTTTTTATCTCCGCCTTTAGTCTTTTGTTTTAAGTCTTTAGCCGCCTCAAGTTTTATCTTCTCCCATCTACTCTTACTTTCAGTCCACTGTTGAATCTCGACATCAGACAGTAAACGGTCTTCCATTTGTCTATCCAGGTTGCAAATACGACTTTCAATCTTCTTTATCTCCAAGTCCCTGGACTCCCTGTTTTGATGTAACCAATTTTTTATCTCCTCCTTTAATTTCTTTAATTTGCTTGCCAATATGACATCCGGTGTCCCTTCAAAAGACTGCCGTTGCACCACACTTATAACCACCTCCTCAAGACCAGCTTTCCCAATGTATGAATTGTAAAACCGGAAAGGGGTAGGCCAAAATTTTCTGTTGTGGAGGATTGGACAACCAGACTATGATCGGACGCTATTCTGGGAATGGTGGTAACCGATGCATTTGGCCACTTGTTCCGGAAGGCTTCACCAACCAAGTACCTATCAATTTTGCTAAGTTTATTTCCACCATCGGCCACTCTAGTGAATTTTCGGCCGCCCATTGGGAATTCATAGAGACCGTTATCATCAATGAATGAGTTAAACGCTTCTGCACACCTTGGATTAAACTCATTATTTAATCTTTCTGACGGGTCTCTCACAGCATTGAAATCGCCCAACAGTATCCACATTCCTTCCATTGACACCATACATTCCGAAAGTGCCCCCCAAAGTTCTTTTTTCTGCCCCACCCGTTGTGTTGCATAAATGTTGGCGACACAGATAGTATCCCCTGTCATCTTTATTATCCCTTTGACTACCAAAAAGTTTTGTTGACGAAAGGAGTTTATTTTTTCGAACTTACTTGTATCCCAGTAGCTCAGTAAATTGCCTGACCTTCCTTCCAAATTCACCCAATCGAAATCAACCTTGGTTTTGACCCACATTTTTTGGACCCGAATCTTCGACCCGTCGCACATCATAGTCTCTTGAATTCCAACGAAATCCGGTTTTTGAGCTCTTATCAAATCACCCACGGCAAGGACCTTTCGATCCTCACCAATCCCCTTAACGTTGTATGTTATGAAATTCATTGGATCAACTCTTGATCACCTTCTTCTCTGATTGTTTTTTCTAGTTTCTTCTCAAAACCTTCCAATTCAATTCCAAATGAAATCCCCAAACAAGATGTTTCCCTAGCCTCTTCTTCGATATCCACATTTGTTTCAGGCAACTCGTCAACCACAGTATGGGGTGGATTTGGAACCACATTAAAAACAAAGGGGAAAGGAGAGTCATCGTGACTGTTTGATGGTGAAGTATGTCTGCTCATTCCTCTTCTAATTCTCCTCTTATCTGGTACAGGGGTACTCATATAAGTAGAAAACAAATTAGGGAAATTAAAATTGAAATTGGGCCTGCTTGGAGGGGAATTTAGGTCCATTAAGTTTTCATTTAGCCCAATATCTGGTCTTGGTCTTTTCCTTGAACGAGGTTCAGTGTCCACATAATCCCCACCCAAATTAAAATCCAAATTTGACTGTGGGTCCCCTTCCTCTTCATTTGCACTTTTGTCCCCATGCTTATAAAATGGACCTTCATTGGATTGGACAGCCGACACAACGTTATCCAAATGTTATTTTGGGACTACCACCCTGCATGCTACTCCCCATGCAAATCCCTTGGCCTTCTAAGTGACTGTCCGTCTTCTCCGTCTCCATTTCCGACTGGAGGTTTTTTCCGGCCACCAATTCCAAATTCCGATCCACTGCCATATTCTCTATGAGCTCACCTTCTTCAAGATCCAACCCCATGTTTCCCGATACCATATGGTTTGCCGAACCAGAATTATCAGAAACCACCTGGAACCGACCATTATCCAGATCCAGTTGCACTGCCTTCGTCATATTTGAGTTTGACATTACAAAATCCGGGCACCAAATTTTGTCTGTCTCTTCCACCCATACACTTATCTTCTCCCAGCCTTTTTGTAACTCAACTGCCTCAGAAATTCTTTTGCCATCTTTGACCAGGACAACTATTGTTTCGAAAGCAAAATTCCCATCGGATGCAATGGCCCTGGAACCATGAACGATAGTTCCAAAGTCAGAACCGATTGTATCAAAGACCTCCTTATCCCAGTATTGGAGTGGGACACCTGTAATCCTCAACCAGGCTACACGTTCGAAAGGTAAGATTTGATCCACCCATTGTTCTAAAGTATTAAACCATCCACCCCATAAAGCTTGTCTATTGTTGAGGAAGTCTTTTGCACCGGTAGAGCTAAGGAAAGTCGGTATTACATTCATCCCTGCTACATAACTAAGCCTCACCTGGTCTTCTGTAATCGTTCGTATGAAATCATTCTTCCTGCATAGTCTAATAACATATTTGACTGAACCAATCAGCGAGCATTTCCGGAGACTGAATTGCACCTGATATGTTTTGTTTGGGATACGGATGATTTTCCAGTTATTTGCAAATTGCCTCGTTACCCTGTTTATCTCAACGAGAGGAAAGTTTTCTTTATCAGCCCAGACCGTTTGGTTGTTTCTCCCATGAGTCCCCTGCATTTGTGCTCTTTCTTCTTCCCCACTCCGTTGTCTTTCATTTTGCAGCATCCGGTGAGGTCTGTGACCACTATTTGTTTCTTCCTTTTTGAACTTTTCAACATTCGCGTGAATTCTCCCACCACCGAGTTGAATGTTCGTCCAAGCCTTAACCATCATCTCAGTGTTCTTCATGTTTTCAAATATGATGAAAGCGAAATATCTCCCTGTTTTATCTTTTCTCCTCGGTAGGTAAGCATCCGTCATTTTACTACAAACCCCAAACTCCTTCCACAGTGTCCCAGTGGTGCACTGGAAAGAAAGGTTTGATACAAAGAAAGTGGTTGTGTCGTACTTCGTCTTCCCGTTGTTTTGTTGTTGCTGTTGTGCCGGAGGCTGTTGGTTTCTCCTTCGCCGTCGCTGTGTCTCCCATTCTGTCGCCGTCGCCGTGTCTCCCATTCTTGTTAATCACTAGTGTTTCTATATTCTTTAAATGTAACCTATGATATTTGGAAAGAATCTTAATTCACATGTTCAAGACAGAATTTGGAACTTACTCATAAAAGGATTACAGGTTTCCAGTTAACATTCTTGTTTATTTAAATAACTAACATATCATCTACAATGTTATATACTACCAATCTAAATAATAGAGAAATTCCCAATCTAATTAAGTGTTTTTTTAACTAATTATTACATCTAAATAACTAACATATCACCGAATTAAAAGTTAACAAATTTCATTGGCTTGAATGAAAAATTGCAAGAAGTAAAATTTGTATTGTAACTAAAGAAATAGAGTCCATTCTCATCATTTAACGTAAAACAATCATCAAACAAGGGTTTCTCCAAAGCATAATTTCACTATATGAAACCCACAAGGTTTACAACTTATCGAGAAAAGCGGGTCTCTTTTTCATACAAACTGTTCACGATAAATAATAAATGACAATGGATTAATGGTATTCTCGCTATTCATATGAAAATGTGTAGTATTAACCGCATAGAAATGCATTACAAATAAAGATAATAAACATTAAAAAATTACTCAAACCAAAGTGTTCAATGGGTTAAGTCTAGGGGTGTTTTTAAAAATCCGAAATCCAAAAAAATCCGAAATCCGATCCGATATCCGAACCGAAAAAACCGATCCAAATTCTTATTCGGATATTCGGATGGATCTGATCCGAATCCGAATTACTTATTCGGATTTCGGATCGGATTCGGATTCCACAATTAAATTATTCGGATTATTCGGATAACCGAATAACCCAAATATGCTTCAATTGAGTTTTAGTAAGGGAATGACCAATTGTCTGAAATTTAGTTCAACCCATGAGGCATGATGCCAATACTAAACCATAATTCTTCAACATCGTCCATCCATATGGACTAGTTAGTGTCACGTTTCGTGATGCTTGATTTTATGTTCAATACTACGTTTTAAAGTTTGATTTTGTGTTTAAATTTACGTTTTGAAGACTATATTTTGAAGTTTGAACTTTGTATTTATGTTTAAGACTAATCTTTATTTTCGCTTTTGTATGTTTATTGATTTCACATTAATAAAATGTTAGGAACCATAAATTAGGAAAAACAAAAAAAATTTGAAAAATTGTTGTTTGGTTTAATTTGGATTATTCGGATTTATCCGAATCCGATCCGAATTGAATTCGGATCAGATTCAGATCGGATGGGTATACATCCAATTCGGATCGGATCGGATTCAGATAGGCTCCTAAAATTTCAAATTTCGAATAATTCGATCCGAATAAACCGAATAACCCGTTATCCGATCCGATGAACACCCCTAGTTAAGTCTTCTACTTCATCCTTGATTGCAACAATGAACAAACAAACTGTGGCTAAGAATTTGTGTTTAACATGAGTAATTTAAAACAAATTTTAGTTCTCTCCAAAGAGGACTCACCTGTCTCCAAACTTCAAAGATACAATAGCTGAAGCAGTGCGTACTATCAAAGATAGTTCACGCGTCCCGGTAGGGTTATAAACAAACCCAACGTTTATCGAACAGTTTGTAAGTTCGGCTGGGAGCTTTTTTACGTTTATTCGTTTTATAAATGAACAAACATGAACAACAAGTTTCGTTCGATTAGTTAAATGAATGAATATGAACAAATTAAGCTCTTGTTCGTTAAATTGTGTTTGTGAACGTTTGGTAATGTGTTCATAAGCGTTGTTTATGTTTGTTTGTTTACGTATTTCATAAAAGGTTTTTGTACATTTGTTTTATCTAAACATTTTATATTCTTTAATCTATTACTATAACAACTAAAATAGGAAACCGTGTGCCAACTTTTTTTTTTGCATCATTACCCCTTCCCTCCTCCTAGGTCATGTTATTTATACCTGGTTTGCTTTTAGTGTTACATACCCCTCTACGGCTCGTAGATGCCTCTACTAGCCGTATAGGGTGTCAGTGCAATTAATGCTTTCTGAAAAAGCAAATCTTTGCGGCCAGTGGAGGCCTCAACAACTAGTAGAGAACCCTCTATGGCCAGTAGGGGCCTATACGGGTCATATGGACCCAAACCAATGATTGGCAATCATTGCCAATCATTTGGAAAGACATACGACCAGTAGAGGCCTCTACGGGCAGTAGAGATCCCTCTACGGCCAGTAGAGGTGTAAGACCCTAACCCGTAATCACGCGATCAACGCCCAAATCATACGGGTTTGGACCTTACTTAAACCACTCCCGATTAAAACTTTGAAATTTATAATAGGTCAACCCATTAAGATCAAATACATGTTTGATTCACCCAAATTTTTACATTTTAATAGTTAAAACATACTCTAAGATGTTGCGTTTTAACGGGAGTTCCTTAGATTCTAATGCGGAAGCTTGATGAGTGATCGGGTGTGTTCGGCTCTTATCGCGACTTGATTCTTTCTCCAGGACTTCCTTCACTTGTTTACCTAGCACCATTAAACAAAGAATGGTTAGTGGTTTGTCAATGATACATTTAAACTAGTACGGTAGTCGTTACACGTTAAAACAGAACGAACCAGGCCAAACGGCCCTTTATCAGGAGAACAAACTGCTGCAACTTTTGCGCAACAGCTGTTTGGATCGCTTTTACCCCTTCTAAAACCCAAAATCCGACTTCGACTTTCAAATAAGAATTGTTCTACGCTCCGAGAGCTTTCCAGGCATATAAAGAACACCTCCTAACGATTTTTCTACGATTTTATATGCAATTTTAAAGATCGTGCCGTCATGCTGTTCTCTGTGAGCGGCCGCGCGGTCTCTGTGAGCGGCCGCTCACAGCTTCTGATGTAAATTTGGTGACTTTTAAGCATGGGAATCATGTCGCAACCGCATTTGATGATTCCCGTAGCCTAAGTATTGACTTGCCGAATAAATAAACCCTTGTTTGACTGAAATTATACTCCGGTTCATGATGCTATGACCCGGTTCAAAGTTTTAAGTGTTTATGTTGATTTTTACCCAAATTGACCCGTTAAGGCCTTGAATCAAACAAGGCACTTTTTGACCACTTAAATTGCATACCGTTTGAGTTGTCAAGTCATTAGACACTTGATCAACAAAAGCGTTTGTCCGATTTGTTTAATTATGACTTAGATTCTTAGAATCAACCTTTATTAATCCTTTAAATCCCCAAAATGCCCTTTATGACCAAATCTTTCAATTTAGCCATTCGTGGCGAAACTTCTTGTTTCAAATCCAATGTTTTTGACTCAGTGACTTGTTTAAAAACCTCTAAGTCCTCCCGGACTTAGAGTTTCATCCTTTCTCAAGTTTTCACTTGTTTAGTCAATTCTAAGCGCATTAGCGCGCATTTGACACAGTTATGAAAATAACTTACTTGATTGGCACCCACACCTCATGTGAGTACTTTTATCACCTATGTTGCTTCACCCGAAGGCGTTTATTTGACTACGGACTTACCGGGTGGCCTTGACCCATATCCATACCTTGTGTTTATCCTCCATGATTCTTAACATCAAGCATGCACGCACAAATTCATTTACCTGTATGCTTTCTAAATATACACATTAACTTCTCGGAACTCAAATGGCAATAACTTGCCATTTGACCCGTTTAACTTTATGAATCTTAATGCTTGGAATACAAGCATCAAGTGTTGGACTCACATAGTGAGGACATCACCATTTGACCCGTTTAGACTCATAGTTCATAATACTATGTTACCCAAGTTTTTATCTATGGTTCAAGTGACACAAACTTGACTCATTTAACATCATGCTTAACGACTCCATTCAATTGATTTAATTTGGATTAAAACATCATTTCTCACATATCTTTATTAGTTGACCCGTTTGATGGATTTCTCCATTTGGTCACAACTCATTATCTCGATTAAGGTCATAAACCACATTTTTGTATTGAGTGCACATAAGGCGACCCACTTAATAGATTCTACCCCTTGGGGGGTTTATCTTTATCTCACACTCAAGATTTAAAACTAATGTTTATAACAATTAAGCTATGTTATAGTACATTGGTGTAAGTAAAACTTACCTTGCATCCATTCATGTTCCCATAGCATCCGCCTTGCATCCGTTTGCTCCCTCTTTGTTGTACCTAACTTGAGGATGAGTCAAACTCGTTTATTAGAATACATAATATGGAATTATCCCAATATCCAAAGCATCATGTATTCACTCACACACCTAGCTCACCATGAGCTATTTCTTACATAGAGCATGCACTTGACTTAATTCATTAATTAGCTAACATTACGTATAGTTGTTAACTTTCATATGCTCCTTATTCTCTTAATTCACTAGTTTTCATATGCTAGACGTTTCATCGAGCACTTGGTGTGCATCCACCCAAACTACTTGATTTTCAAGAATCTAAGTTTAACCAAAATATAGCCATGTATCTAATTATTATCATAACAAGATATTTAGGCATTTCAGCTAAATTTGATCATTATAACAACTCCTAAGAGTCACCAAAACTACTAACCATGTGTGGTTTCAACCTAGAGGTTAAAACCCCAATTTCTTAAGTTAACATATTCATATGAACATAATCAAACACACATATTAAATGTGATTTGTAACCAAATTATACATGTTTAAGGCTCCCCAAGGCTAGGGAAACCTATATTAACCATCAATTCCACATTTTTATAAAACCCTAGAACCATCATCTTCAATATACCATGGATTTGGATGATTTAAAAAGGATCTAGAGTTACCTTATGATGTTTAGAACACTAGATGATCATGAATTCCATCATGCATTTAGAAAAGCCATCGATTTTGGCATGATTTGGGGCTGAATTGGTAGAGGTTCATGTGTGTGTGTTTTTGATGGTGTGAAGAACGATTTTGAGTGTGTGTTATCACACATTTTCATTCTTAACCCCCATTTTATTCCAACTTTGCCTAGTTGTCAAGTTCAGCCCCTCCGGTTTAGTACAAGTATGTAATCTTTACTAATTAAGTTAGTTCTCACAATATTCCCACGCGTGTTTGCAATTGACGGGACTTGTCAATGTCTCGTTTTATTATCCGCAAAATATTCATTTTTGATAATGGGCTCAATATTATATATATATTGATCTCACCTATTAGCGTAATTAAACGAAACGGGTTTTCGGGGTGTTACAAGAGGCCTATACGAGCAGTATAGGGATGTGCAAATAAGAGCAAACCAGGTGCAAATAAGAGGGGCCCTCGTTTATTCACATTGATGAATACATCAACTTCAGTTTCACCATTAGGTCTTTAAGTCCAAATGCTGCTCTTTCCGCCATCCATTTCTAGCCTCCACGGCCTTCACTGTTTTTATTTGTGCTTGTGAACACGTTCATTTTTTTAACAAACGAATACGAACAAAACATCTTGTTGGATAATGTTAGAAATCCTGAATTTGTTTTAGGGTTTTATGAAAATCTATTTTTATACATAGATAAATATATTAATAACTCTTATTAAAATCAGATGTGGAAGTATGTAGGTACACAAAAAACGGATTATTCCACTAGTGATCTAGTTATAGTTCATATAAATAATTTTACAAAACAAAACCATATATTGGGTTTTAAATCCTACATTGATGAATACCAAAACCTGAAAGATTATCAATATTGTGTTTTACATTAATCAGAAGGGTTTAAATAATTACAATGGTACACTATCTATGGCAACAATCTATCCTACTAATGAGGAGATTAAATGTGTTAACTATACAATAATGATAATTGACTATGTAAACTTGGTATGATTGCTAACAGTCCACCGCAATTTGAACCGTAGCCTGTCGAAGGCACAAACTGGACCGAAAACGAGTGAAGAGCTACTTGGATAGTCCTTTAGTAAAGATGTCAGCGTACTGAAAATCAGCCGACACATGTAGTACACGAACATCGCCAATGCGAACTTTCTCACGAACAAAATGGATATCCATTTCAACATGCTTTGTGCGCTGATGTTGTACAGGGTTTTGAGCGAGGTATACTGTGGAAACATTATCACAATAGACAACTGTTGCTTGTTTCAGATGAACACCAAGTTCTAGTAGCAAATTACGAATCCAACTGGCTTCGGCAACGGCATTAGCGACACCCCGATATTCGGCTTCAACACTAGAACGAGCTAAGGTGGGTTGTCGCTTAGAGCTCCATGAAATAAGACTGTCACCTAAGTAGATGCAATACTAGAGGTAGAACGGCGAGAATCCGGGCACCCGCCCCAATGAGCATCAGAATAAACGGTGAGAGATGTTGACCGAGACGGTGAAATGTGTAAACCAAAGTCCAAAGTGCCACGCACATAACGCAAAATGCGTTTAAGAAACTGGAGGTGAGGTTCCCGAGGGTCATGCATGAATAAACAAACTTGTTGAACAACATAAGTGATGTCTGGACGGGTTATAGTAAGATATTGTAGTGCACCAGCAAGACTACCATAGAGAGTGCCGTCCACAGCAGGAGCACCGGATTCGGAACCCAACTTAGAACCAACTTCAATCGGTGTAGAACATGGCTTGCAGTTTGACATATTTGCCCAGGCCAGAATATCAGTGGCATACGCCGTCTGGGATAGAAACAAGCCTCCATTCTTCTGTTCAACCTTAAGGCCCAAAAAATGATGCAGACGACTGAGGTCAGTCATGGCAAATCCGCCCTTGAGCATATTAATGAGGCGACTGAGCAAGGCAGAATCAGATGCGGTGAGAACAATGTCATCAACGTAGAGAAGGAGGTATGCCATTTGTGTGCCATGCCTATAAACAAATAGGGATGTGTCGCAAACACTACTCTTGAAGCCACACTGCAAAATAAAATTAGAAAAACCTTGATACCAGGCACGAGGGGTCTGTTTTAAGCCATATAGGGACTTGTTTAATCTGCAAACAAAACCATGACGATTAGAATCAACAAAGCCTGGAGGCTAGTGCAAATAAACTGTCTCCTTCAAATTTCCATGAAGGAACGCATTCTTGACGTCCAATTGATGGACAGGCCAAGAGCGTGAGACGGCCAAGCTTAGGACAGTACGGATTGTTGTCGGCTTGACAACAGGACTAAACGTCTCGTCACAATCCACGCCAACCGTTTGACTTTTACCATTCACAACCAACCTAGCTTTATACCGTTCCAACTCACCAGAAGCTTTATATTTGTGTTTAAACAACCACATGCAATGAATAATAGGGGCAGGCGAAGGTCTCGGTACTAACTCCCACGTATTATTCTCCAATAAAGCTTTGTATTCGGCGGCCATGGAAATGTTCTAGTTTGGATCTTGTAGGGCGGTAAGGTGAGAATTAGGGAGTGGTGAAATGTGGCTGGCTAGGGTAGAAAGGTTAAAAGGAATCTTAGGTTTGGAAATCCAGGCACGAGAGCGAGTGACCATAGGATGTGTAGGAGATGGTGGAGAATGCGGATTTGGAGGGGAGGTTGGGCCGCATGAGGTAGCAGGTTGTTGTGGGGTGCTGTTTTGGTTGTGGGGTTGACCCGGTCGTTGTTGTTGTGGAGCGGGCCTGGGTGGGAATCTAGGGGGTGGGCCGTGATAGTGGGCCGGAGGTGGGGAGGGTTGAGGAGTCGGGTAGGGGGGTCGTTTGGTTTGGTGAAGGCTGTTGAGGCGAGTGTGGAGGTGGGCTGGGATAAATGGCTGGTGAATTGGTGATGGCTGTTGGGGCGAGTTTGGAGTTGGGCCGGGGTGAGTGGGTTGTGGTTGGGTCGGATGGTGTTGGAAGGTGAAGGTGGGAGGTGTGAGATCATCACAGAAATCGGGAGATGGCATTGGGTCAGTAGTGGAAGCCATGGGAAAGGTGGACACGGCAAAGGTCACGTGTCGTGAAAAAATGGTTTTGCCGGTTGAGAGTTCGAGGCAACGATAGCCTCGATAATTGGCCGGGTAACCCAAAAATACGCACAAGGACGACTTTGGGTGGAGCTTGTGCGGGCGAGTGGCAGATTCGTTGGGGTAGCATGCGCACCCAAAAACACATAGGTGTTCATAAGAAGGGTGTCGTTGGTATAGGGCGGAGCATGGGGTTAGATTGTGTAAGGTTTTTGTGGGGAGTATATTGTGAAGGTAGCATGCGGTGTGAATGGCTTCGACCCAAAGATGAGATGGTAGGGAGGTATGAAGTAGGAGGGATAGCATGATGTTGTTGAGATGACGAATCATGCGCTCCGACTTACCATTTTGTTGGGAAGTATGGGGGCATGAAAAACGAAACTGGATTCCTTGTTTAGTAAAGAAATCAAAAAATTTGGGGTTATTAAATTCCCCGCCCATGTCACATTTGAAATTGTGTATGTTAAGCTTGAATTGAGTTTTAACAAAGGCATGGAAATTTGTGAATTTGGTGAACACCTCGGATTTGAACTTTAGTGGGTAAACCCAAGCATGTTGGGTGAAGTCGTCAATTAGCACCATATAATACTTGTAACCGGCGGTGCTAACAACTGGGGAGGTCCACAAATCACAATGTAAAATGGAAAAGGGCATGGAAGTAGTAGTAATGGAATCAAAAAAGGGAAGACGTTTATTTTTAGCTAACTGGCAAGCATGACAAACAAAAGAAGATTCAAGTTTATTACAAGGTAAAATATTATTCGAACTAAGATAATCCATAACGTGGCGACCCAGATGACCGAGCCGATCATGCCATGAATGAGGGTCGGAAAGAGAAACAAAAGCTTTAGCCAGAGAGTTCTTGTTGAAGGAGTAAAGACCACTTGAGCTATTGTGGCGGCTCAGTGGCGTGCCATCCCTGTAATCCTTCACAGAAAAACCAAAAGTGTCAAACTCGACAGAAACACAATTATCAATAGTGAACTGTCGAACGGAAATAAGGTTACGAATAAAATGAGGGTTGTATAAAACGTTTTTAAGGTGAAAGGTTTTGGCGGGTCCGTGTAAAGTTGTGTTACCGGATCCAAGAACCTGGAGGCGATTGCCATTGCCAACCAATACGGACTTTATGTGAGAATAAGGAGAGAGAGTAGAAAGAGTACCTTGATCGAGTGTCACATGAGAGGTCTCCCCGGTGTCCATATCCCAATTCTCGTCTTCCGGATCAACGGAAAAAGTTTGAAATGCGTGGGCGATTTGTGATGGGTCAAGAGCATCCAAATCTGTAAAATGGGCCTCGGCAGATGGGCCTGAAGCATTAGAGGAGGTCTGGGCTGCTGACTGGGAGGCGGGCTGTTGGGCCGAGAAATGGTGTTGGGCAGCTGATGAAGCTGCAGTTGGGCCGTAAGGGTGCCAGGTCTGAGTCCAGGGGCCGGTTGTGGGGAATGGGCAGGGGGGGGGGGGGGTCCAATAGGTTGGTGGAGTCCAATAGGGGTATGTGGGTGCCATGGTAGGGTTAGAGGAAGGCCACGGAGGTGTGTAGGAGGTTCGAGGTCGGGAGTTTTGCCGCTAGTTTTGACCACGTTCCCGTCCTCTGGTGCGAGTCTGATTGGAACTAGGACGATAGTCACAAGGTTGGTCACGGTTTGGGGTGTTGTTGTCACGGGCAGCGAAAGGTGGAGTGGTGTTGGGTGGGTTTGGGGCGGACGTATGGGTGGCGGCAACAACATGATTTCCTTCAAGGGTATCCCGAGCCAAACGCCGTTTTTCATCGTTCCTCAGAATCTCATAAGCGTCCTCCCAAGAGGGAAGAGACTGATTAATGAGAGAACCCATGGTGTCATATTCACTAGGTAGCCCATGGACCATCTGGAGAACTAACCGTTTATCATTAACAGGGGTGTCAAGGAGGTCGTTTAACTAATCTGCAAGTTCCCGAAGGCGCAGAAAATAATCTTCCAGGGATGGTTGGGATTTGAGTGTCATGTTGACAAACTCATGTTCAAGGGCAGCGATGCTCGCTCCTTTATTATTGTTAAACAAGTTCTGCACTTTTAACCATATGCTTCACGATCCATGGCACAGTCTTCAAGGAGAATTCTTTTGAGATAATAGTTCGAAAGGGTGCTATAGATCCATTGGAGAACGATAAAATCGATCTCCAACCAGGATGCATAGGACGGATCAGTTTCAAAGGGTGACGGGGTGCCGTCAATGTGAGGGAGAACTCTATAACTGCGGGCGTGTAAGAGGAACAAAGAACCCACGAGGAGTATGAAACATTCACACCATCAAGTATACGAACCTTCTGGGTGATATTGGTTACCGAGTACACCGGGTGAAGGGGCTGAGTTGTGGGTTTGGTAGGTTCTGTGCGGCCTGAATCTGGTGATGCCTCGTCTGCCATGACCGAAGACAAGGGAAGTGAGCAGAGAACACAAGGGGCAGGCCGAAAAAGAAAAGGAAAAGAAGAAAACAAGCGTTGCATACTTGACCGAAGACAAGGGCTGCAAAAAACTGGTTAGGTCCGGCGGTTAGAGAGGTACAAAGCGACTGCGCTCTGATACCATGAAAGATTATCAATCGTGCGTTTTACATTAATTAGAAGGGTTTAAATAATTACAATGGTACACTATATATTGCAACAATCTATCCTACTAATGAGGAGATTAAATGTATTGACTATACAATAATGATAATTGACTATGTAAACATGGTATGATTGCTAACAAAACCTACACCTTGGATGAAACAAACGTTCCGCTAGTAGATCGTATCACAGAATCCCCGAAACTTTAGAGACCAACGCAGAACACCACGTAAACGAAGCTTTGTTTACGATGTAGTGGGGGCGGCTCGTAGTTCGAGGCAGCAGGGGGACGGTGGTAACTGGCTCGATGGCGGAGGTGGGGGCCGACGAGTAGGATGGTGGTGTTGGTGTTGCTAATTAAAACTATTATCTCTTGCACTCTCTCAAATGTTTAGAGTTAAGGTTACTTTTATTGGAACCTTAATTACACTTTAATCCCCAGCCTTAATCCCTAGCCTTAATTAACCCATTGAATGTAGACGGCTAAGCCAAATCTTTCATTTCGAAACTTCTTCGATGAATAGTGTTTATCCACATAAATTGTTAAGAATGTTATGTAGCCCCAACATGTCTTCTTATAAACTTATAATCTATATCAGTCCTTAACAAAATCAAACTATTTGATTTACTCACTAGGATAGATCAATCCACAAATGGATTTCATCCAGTGGTTCCATATTTCCGTGTAAAGTGACTTTTGGAAGTGAGATCACTCAAATCCCAGATGTAGTAATCTATGTTGGTATTTTTAGTGTTATCAACATTGATGGTGATATTGGGTTAACTTGTTGAATGGGTTGATTTCGTTAGTCATTAACCGAGTTAGGAGATGAGGAGTGTGGGCTCGGTTATCACTAATGGGATTGTGTGTTTTATTGGTTTAAGTAAGTTAAAGTATTAGTTTATTGAATTTGGGCCGAATGAGTTAATGATCTAACTAAAGTTTAGTTTATTAATGGGTTATTAATTAAATGAAATTAAAGATAGGGCCTTGTAAGCTCTTGGGTATGCATGTAGGCCAAATAGATTGGCCCAAACATAATTACTAGAACCCAATCCAATTGCATCTAAAATGCACAAATATATTGTCAGTTATTTTAATGATATAATTGAAAAGATAGAAAACCAATCCTGATTTTTCTAGAGAGATCTCTAGAAATTTGGAGGTTTTGAACACACAAAAACCTATTCACTTTTTGATTATCGGTGCAATAATACTCAAAGAAATTAAATCCGATTCTTGTGTATATACTACGTTTAATCCGTTCAAACATTTGATTGTACCGATTAAATAGTTTGTTCTGATAGTGATTACACAACTCGTAGTATAATCCAAGTGATTTTCGATTTCTTCTATGGTTTCGATTCAATAAAACCAACAATCTACATGTGAATCACGTTTTTAACATCCATGGCTCCCAACCATTTCTTAGATCCACAATCTATAATATTGGAGTTTGATAAATGCTAAGCTTATCTCAATCAACTATTATAAACTAATTACCTTATTTTTCACTAATTTACTTATAGGGAAAATCACGATTTTAGCCCGTTCCCATCTCTTTGGAGAGAAGGTACACGACTCTCAAGACATCTAAAACGTCTCCTGAGAGGCTTTCGGTAACATCCAATAAAAGACCACCACGTGTCCCGATGAGTGTGGGTGTATTGAGTTAGCTTATCCTGTGTTTAAACAGATGTCGGTTAAAGATGTTTTTGCTTTTACGTTGTTGATTTCGGGTATGGCTAATCATGGAGAAAGCACATGTGCAATTGCGTTGCTTTCAAGGATGGAGAGAGAGGGATTAAACCAAACGAGATTTCTTTCATTTGTGTTCTAAACGTATGCAGTCGAATGGGATTAGCTAAAGAAGGTTAAGAGTTTTCGAAAGCATGATAAATGCTCATGGGATTAAGCCTAGTGTCCAACACTACGGTTGTTTGGTGGATCTTCTTGGCGGTGCTGGAATGCTAGAACATGCGAAGAAAGTGGTGACTGAAATGCCCATGGAGCCTGATTCGTACGTGTTGGGTGCACTGTTGAATGCGTGTAGGGTGCATGGCAATGTGGAACTTGGTTCATAAGTGGTTGAAGGTTTGGCGGGAAGGGATCTTGATCGAAGCGGAGTTCACGTTCTTTTATCGAATATTTACGCGTCTGTTAACCAATGAGGTTATGTGGAAAATGTAAGGAAAAGGATGGAGGATAAGCAGGTGAAAAAGGATCCTGGGTGCAGTTTAATAGAAGTGGATGGTGTTGCAATTGAATTTGTTGCTAGGAACAAGTTTGTTACCGAGGAGTTTGAATCATTATTAGGAATTGATAAGCACTTGAGATCCTATTGGATTGATGATTATATAACGTGTGGATCATAGAAACACACTTGTTTTCATTCATTCATTTTTTTTAATTGAAAATTCTTGTTTATTTAAATAACTAACATATCATCTACAATGTTATATACTACCAATCTAAATAATAGAGAAATTCCCAATCTAATTAAGTGTTTTTTTAACTAATTATCAAACAAGGGTTTCTCCAAAGCATAATTTCACTATATGAAGCCCACAATAGCTATACATATCTTAGTATAATGGAACTGCAAAGGTTTATAACTTATCAAGAAAAGCGGGTCTCTTTTCTCGTTGGATAATGTTGGGAATCCTGAATCTGTTTTAGGGTTTTATGAAAATCCATTTTTTTATACATAGATAAATATATTAATAAATCTCACTAAAAAACATATGTGGAAGTATGTAGGTACACAAAACAACGGATTATTCCTCCAGATATCTAGTTATAGTTCATATAAATAATTATACAAAACAAAACCATATGGGGTTTTAGAGTCTACATTGATGAATACAAAAACCTACACCTTGGATGCAACAAACGTTCCGCTACTAGACCGTATGACAGAACCCCCAACACTTCAGAGACCAGCGCAGATCACCACGTAAACGAAGCTTAATTTGTTCACGGTGCAGTGGGGGCTGCTTGCATATCAAGGCAACGAGGGGGCCAGTGGTGGCTGGCTCGACGACGGAGGTGGGGGCTGATGAGTAGGGTGGTGGCGTTGGCGTTTTTAATTAAAACTATTATCTCTTGTGTTCTCTCAAAGGTTTAGAGTTAATGTTACTTTTAGAGGAACCTTAATTACAGTTTAATTCTTAGCCTTAACTCCTTGTCTAACAAGGTGTTACTTGTAATTAAAATAACATCCATTGAATGTAGACAACTAAACCAAATCTTTTATTTCGAAACCTCTTCGGATGAATAGCATGTCGTACACATACATTGTTAAAAATGTTGTGTAGCTCCCACCTACCTTCTTATAAGCTTATAATCTATATGGGTCCTTAACAAAATCAAACTATTAGATTTACTCACTAGGATAGATCAATCCACAAATGGATTTCATCCGGTGATTCCGTATTTCCGTGTAATCTGACTTTCGAAAATAAATTCACTCAAATCCCAAATTTGGTAATATACATGTGAATACGTTTTAACATCCATGGCTCCCAACCATTTCTTAGATTCACAATCTATAATTGGAGTTTGATAAATGCTAAGCTTACTTCAATCAACTATTGTAAACTTATCTAATACCTAATTTTTCACTAATTTACTTATATGTTACGCATATAAATATTAGACCATGTGTAGTGGAGAGCGATTCGGGGCGTTTTTTCGAACTTCGCGCCCCATAATGCCCCCAACACCATTAAGGGGGGGGGGGGGGGGGGGTTATGGAGCAAAAAGGGGTTAGGGCGTTTTAATCTTAGCGCCAGACATCACAATCTCTAACCAATCATCTTTCTACACCTCATTCTCTCTCTCCTCCTCTCTCATCTTCTTATTTTTTTTAATTTAAAAAATAAAAACAAAATAACGCCCCCCACTACACCCTCATTTTGAATTAACCCCATACTAACTCAGCTGTCACGTAGACAAATCAGAAAGAGAGACGTTATATTTTTCACCCCACTACACATGCTGTTATAATTGTTTACATATAAAGTTAGTAAGAAATGATTATTATTTTAGTAATTGTTCCAAGTTGACTAAAGTCAAGTCTCCGTCTCCCCCTTTTTTAACAGCTTCTTGTTCACTTCCTGATGCCCACCCACACACACTCTCACTTTCCTCTCACCTCACTCTTACATATTCGACACCAAAAGGCAAAAGTAACCACCTCCATTGGAGCCAGCTGCTGCTATAAACCCTAAACGAATCAATCACCATCTCAATCTACTCAAATCCATCATGCCTACGCTACAGCAAGGATTAATGGAAGAAATGAAGCAAATTTTGTCCAACAAAATCCATCAATCACAGCTCAAACCAGGCGATCACATCTATTCTTGGCGTAAAGCTTGGCTCTACGCCCATCACGGTAATCTTTCTGCTTCACGCATTCTGTTTATGTTTCATCTCAATTATGGTCATCGTTTGTTTCCTTTTTATTTTTCTTTTGCTACTTTTTTTTATCTAGATTTCTTTACAGGAAATCATTTTCTTTATTAGATGTGTCAATGTTGATTTTTTTTAATCTTATTTGATGGTGAAAATAAAGATTTTGTGTAATTACAAGTGAGGAACTTCAGAAAATTGTGTGATGGTAGAATAAGTGATTGTTTTAATCGGTGGCTTGACTCACAGTTATCCCGGTTTCTTTGTAATTCTGTGGATTTTGTATGCTTTAACGGCCCGCTTGCGGTGTGCCCATATAGTTTATATATGTGTGGGCCATCCGTGAACAAAAGTGAAATTGCACTAGTTTTAACGTCATTTTACTAGTTTTGTGAAAGTAACGTTAAAAGCGGCGGACGGTTAATCATGCATCAGGTTGTGGTGTTGATGGCTGAGGGGAAAGGGTACATGCACTTGGCATCAGTCCCGAGTGTTATGTGCCTTATTACCAAGGCTTGATACAAAACTACTATCGAGCCGGGAGTCTCGCTTGAAGCAGCCTCTCTATTCCTACGGGGTAGAGGTAAGGCTGTCTATGAGGTTGTTTGGCAACTTCTGAATGGGTAGTGTTGTACCAGTAAGAGGTCTGCACAATTAAATGCTGAACCAATCATTCAGACTCAGTATAATGCTTACGGCTTACCCATTCATAGGTAAACGTCTGGCCGATTCAGATATTTGCTTGTGAAACAAATAGTCTTAGTGAACTATGTCTGACCGATTCAGACATCTGTCTTATTAAGAGCTCATTAAGAGCCGAAACAAACCACGCCTACATCTTACCCTCCTTAGACCCTACTTTAGCTTTGCTATTGGTGGGATATACCGAATATGATGATTATGAAGATGATGATGATGATGATGATTTTGTATGCTTGTGGTATGTTATGATACATGTGTTAGTGTTCCAGTATAAATAATAAATAATATACATGTTTCTTTCTATTGTTTTAACCATTGATGTCAAAGGCGCTTAAAAAGCGATGTTTAGACATGTTTTAGGCTGTTCCAGGCTAAATGTGGATGGATGTTTCAGACCATTTTGCCCGGCATTTGCGTACTTTTCCCTGAATTTTCAGGATCCTTGCCTGAATCTAACCGGAATCTCACCTGAAGTTCGCCTGAGCACCTGGATGGCAGCAAGGCGTTTTCCTTGCGCCTCGCTTGAGAGCCTAGGCGTCCGGCCGAAGGGCTTTTGACGACATATGTCTAACCAACTTGAAGTGTTTTTCAAAAGAAGCGTGCCTCGCGTACTGTGATATGTACACCTTCGCCTTCAGAGACCCTATCACATTGGAGTACCTACTTTTTATGGCATAGTTGCAATGCATTTAATCACCCAAACACGCACATTGGGGATAGACTCAACACGCACAGTATTCATCATTTTTATACCAATGAGACGTGACTTCCTTCATCTCAATAGTGTAAGGATCTTGTTTTAGAACATAGTTGGTACTAATCTCTTTAGAAAGTGAGTTAAGGATTTTGTTTAGGTGGATATGTATAAACTATAAAGTTATGAATTAATTTGTCATGCATATGGTAATGAACTAATGATGGTTGACATGTGCACAACATTGCTTCCCTGAGCATGGTAATATAAAGCGCACCTCAGACCTGAGGGGACGTACGAGGCAATCAAAATGCTTTAGTTTGTGTAAAGCGACATGATCTCAGGTAGTCAAGTTAGGGATAGACTCCTTCTGTTACAGAATAGTATAAAGTATAATTTAGGCAAATTGGATTTTAATAATCCGATCCTTACTGGCAATTGACGAATGTCACTTGTACTCATAACTTTCGTTTTTTGGTTGTCAAGGGCAATCCCACTCACACGCCCCTTTATTTCCTTGTCCCAACTCTTTTTCTCTCCCATTGGACGCAAACTAGTAGGCGAAATGCCTCACATCCACATTTGTTTTGCTAGTTATTACCCTTATTAACTACAACAATGCACCTAAGTCCCCACTTTGTTTGTATTGTAACTAAATGTAATAAACATTTGATTTTTTGTTTGCTGCAGGAATATACGTCGGCGATGATAAGGTGATTCATTTCACTCGGGGTGGTGGTCAAGAAACCGGCACTGGAACAGTCTTGGACCGAATAAGTCTAAGTTCAATGCCACCAAAATCAGGTGACCCATGCTTAAAATGTGGCGACCTGTCAAATGCTGATGGCGTCATCGCTTCATGTTTGAACTGTTTTCTCTCTGGTGGTGATCTTTACCTATTCAAATATTCAGTCTCTCGTGCCATTTTTCTTGCCAAAGCTCGAGGCGGAACATGCACTCTCGCTGTTTCTGATCCTCCCAATGATGTCATTCATCGTGCTCAGTTCCTCCTTGAAAATGGTTTCGGTGTGTACAACATTTTTAAGAATAATTGTGAGGATTTCGCAATATACTGCAAGACCGGGTTGCTCGTGTACACGCCCATCAGTGTTGGGAGAAGTGGGCAGGCTGCATCAGTTTTAGCAGCTACTAGCGCCGTTCTCTCATCTCCGTTACGTTACCTGTCCTCCGGTATTCCTGGTTTGGCGGTTGTGGGGTGTGGTATTTACTGTGTAAGTAGGTTTGTTGCTGACATTGGGTTTCGCCCTGATGCGGATAAAGTTTCGGTTGAGAGGCTCGTTGGCTGCACCCTCCAAGTTTTGGCTGAGACAGGCATCGACCCTGAAGCTTATGCGACAAATCGTGAGGCGACTCGGGCCTTGGTTGAGGAAGCCAAGGTAGCTCAAGCTCTTGTTGCAACAGGTAAGGGAGAATGATTGTAAAGGGAAACCATTGCTGGTTAAAGATTCCAATAAGGTGAACAAAAACACAAATATGTATGTAGTTGCACTAGTGAACAAAAGGGATACAAATGTGATGTTGCTGCCTGAGATCAAACGTGTTGATAAAATGACTTGAAAATTTGAAGTTTTAAATGGTGATAATAATAAATTTGATGAGTTAGTCACCACATTTGATTTTTAACTAGTACTTAGGATCCGCGCATTGTGGCGGAACCATTAAACTGAACGAGAAGTAAGCGTAAAAAATATTGAACCATGCACGTCCGTTGCAGTGTGTTAAAGCGCAAAAAATAGAACGGAACGCAAAACGAAAAATTTGTAAAGGATGAAAAGTGTAGGCGACCAAAGTTTAATAAACGGTGTGGGGGCGTGGAAGGGGATGTGAAGCCCCTCCACGCCACCAACACCACCTCTATCTGGTGTGGAAGCTGGCGTGGGGCATGTTAGGTGGAAATTTATATGGGCGTGAGGCAAACGGTGAGGGTAAGGTGGATGGTTGTGGTTGATTGTTGGATTATGGATACTTGTCATTGGTTGGTTGATTTAAGAAAAAAAATATGTCCACGCTATCAGCACCCATGGGTTTTTGAGATTGAGGAATTAATGTGGCTGTCACATGTTGCTCCATATCGCTTTACCCCATAATCATATCGTGAATTCTAAAGTAAAAATGTGTTAGAATTAAAAATGAAAGAAATATTGTGTTGCAAATTTTTAATAGAGAAAAATATATGGTTAGAGTAAAAAAAAAAAATTACCACAAAAGGATAAAATAGCTACTATTATCACTAAGACCTACCGTAGTGGGGCTTTAATCGGCGCTAAACACCCAATTTCGCGCCCCCACACCAAAACACATGGGCTTTAACAGGCGCTAAACACCCCAATTTTGCTTTGAGCGTTAAAATTTAAAGCCAATTTAGATTGGATTTTGTGCCATCACCTTTCAACCAATAAAATGCAAGAGAGATGCGCTAATTTTTTTTCCACTACGGATGCTCTAAGCACACAAAAATATTATGTATAATAATTTGTTTTTTTAAGTATAATTATGCCGTACTTCTTTAACTTATAAAAAAAACAGTGCTTCATATAAATTTGAATACATTGTTGCTGAAGAAGGATATGGCTCAATGCCTGAGTATTATTATTGATTTGAATGAGATTATATACATAATGCATTCCCTTATTTTAGGGAAGGGATAATCACTATCATAATTACAAAATAATTATCCTAAAATACAATAGAACATTCTAGAGATGTATTCTATTACACCCCGCAGTCGAAACGGGAGGCCTTCGGATGTTGAGACTGGAACGAAAATCATCGAATAAGACCCGTGGAAGACCTTTGGTGAAGATATCTGCAATCTGGAATCTGGTAGGAGTGTGAAGTATCCGAACAGTTCCTCGTTGTACATGCTCACGTACAAAATGAATATCCAACTCTATGTGCTTTGTGCGTTGGTGTTGTACCGGGTTGCCAGACAAATAAATAGCACTGATGTTATCACAATAGACCAGAGTAGCAGATTTTACCGGACGGCGCGGTTCAAGTAGGAGATTTCGAACCCAGCATACTTCAGCAACTACATTGGCGACAGCACGGTATTCAGCTTTTGCACTGGAACGGGAGATAGTGGATTGGCGTTTGGAAGACCAGGATAATAAATTTGGACCCATGTAAACACAATAACCGGATGTAGAGCGACGAGTGTCCGGACATCCGGCCCAGTCAGCATCTGTATAGGCTCGTAAAGAAAAATCTGCAGTAGTTGAAATCGTCAATCCATAGTCTGCCGTGCCTTTCATGTATCGAATGATGCGTTTTAACGCATTCCAATGGTCTGTCTTTGGGTCATGCATGTGCATACAAATTTGTTGAACTGCATAACTGAGGTCTGGTCTGGTGAAAGTGAGGTATTGTAATGCGCCGGCGAGACTTCTGTACAGAGTCGGGTTATCAAATGGAGGACTGTTCGTGGCACTGAGTTTGGGTTTGGTATCCACAGGAGTAGCGACAGGATTACATGATTCCATTCCAACTCGTGATACAATGTCCAAGGCATAAGAGCGTTGTGACAAGAACAAACCGGCAGAGGAGCGAGAAACCTGAATACCCAAGAAGTAGGTTAAAGGTCCAAGATCCTTCTAGCAAATTCAGCCGCTAGGCTGTTAATAAGTCGCACCCGAAGAGAGTCAGTAGATGAGGTAAGAATGATGTCATCCACGTAAATAAGAAGATAAGCAGTGTCACCCCCGTGGTGATATGTGAAAAGAGAGTTGTCACATTTGCTCTGGATAAAACCAATAGATAGCACAAAATCAGTAAACTGTTGATACCAAGCACGGGGGGCCTGTTTAAGACCGTAAAGAGATTTCCTGAGACGACAAACATGATTAGGGTAGTCTCTATGACGGAATCCCATGGGCTGATACATGTATACTGTCTCTGATAAATTACCATGCAAGAAAGCATTGGTGACGTCTAGCTGATGAATAGGCCAGGACTGTGAAAGGGCCAAAGTTAAAACTGTACGAATTGTGGTTGGTTTAACCACTGGACTGAAGGTTTCACCACAGTCAATGCCGACCTCTTGATTACGACCATCACATACCACGCGAGCCTTGTACCGTTCCAATGTACCATCAGACCTGTATTTGTGTCTAAATAGCCACATACTACGAATCACATGCATATGGTCCTGTCTCGGGACAAGTTCCCAAGTCTTGTTTTTAATTAAAGCATTAAACTCGTTAGTCATGGCGTTATACCATTCCGTTTTAGACAGGGCTTCATGAGGTGTTTTAGGGATAGGGACAATGGTGGAGGTGGACAGGTTAAAAATTTGTTTTGGTTTGGTTATTCCCGACATTGCACGAGTATGGATCGTGCACGGGTGGGGGCGGTGGTGGAGTAGGGATTGGGCTGGTCTGTTGGGTGGCGGATGGGGTAGTGGATTGGTCCGTGGAATTAGTAGGGCTGGTATGAGGTGAATGTGGTGGGGATAGGTTTGGGCCGTGGGCATTAGGAGTTGGTGTGTCTTGGACCGAAGGGGTGGGTTGGGTGGGAAAGATATGTGGTGATAGTTGGGTATCGTGGGATGGGCCTGGTGGGTTTATAGAATGGGAGGAAGGTGTAGGCTGTGGTGATGTTGGCGAGTTTGGTGAGGGTCCGTTGGGTGACAATAGGCTCGGATGGATGGGTGGGTCCAAGAAGGTGTAATTTTGGAGTGAAGGTTTGGGTTTCTTGGCGAAGGGGAAGATAGACTCGTCAAAGAGGATGTGTCGGTTAATGGTGATTTTGTTGGTTTTAAGGTCTAGGCACTTGTAGTCACGATGATTGGGTGGGTAACCAAGGAACACACATGGTGCGGAGCGGAACTCCAATCTGTGAATGGTGGTGTGGGGTATGAGAGGGTAGCATATGCAACCAAACACACGAAGATGGTCGTATGTAGGTAAACAATTATATAGGCGTTGAGTGGGTGTTTGAAAATTATGTATTTTTGTGGGTATGATGTTTAAAAGGTAGGTAGCGGTTTCAAGGGCGTGTGGCCAAAAGGTATTGGGCATTGAGGAGTGGGCTAAAAGGGTTCGCATAAGATTGTTGATAGTTCGGATTTTCCGCTCCGCTTTTCCGTTTTGTGAGGATGTGTGAGGGCAAGAGAAACGGAAATGCATGCCGTGTTGGTTACAAAAGTTATGAAATTGTTGGTTTGCATATTCACCGCCATTATCACATTGTAATTGTTTGATTTTGGTGTTAAATTGGGTGTGAATGAAAGTGGTAAATTTGGTGAACATGGTGAAAACATCAGATTTATGTGCTATGGGGTATGTCCATAGAAAATTAGTGTAATCATCTAGGAACAAAACATAGTATCGATGTCCCCCATTACTAATAATGGGAGAGGTCCAAACATCACTGTAAATAAGATCAAATGGCATAACAGTACGTGAAATAGAAGTAGCAAAAGGGAGACGTGTGTGTTTCCCAAAAATACATGAAGAACAAAGTTTATTATTCAAAACACCAACTTTAATAAAACTAGAAGACTTTAAAGACTGTAAAACGGCCGGTCCAGGGTGTACAAGCCGTTGATGCCAAATGTCTTGGGAGATAGCAGCAAAGGTGGAGGCAGTGTCAAGTCTGGTGATGTTGGATGGGCTAAGCGTGTAGAGATCCCCCAAGCTATTGCACCGTAGGATAGGTTTCTTGGTCTGGAGATCCTCCACAGTAAAACCATAAGGGTCAAATTCTATGGATAATTGGTTATCAGTTGTGAATCGACGGACTGAAATTAAGTTTTTAACAATGTTTGGGGCATACAGGACATTTTTAAGTTTGAATGGTGGAAAGGGTGGTGGTAAGGTAATGTCACCCTGTCCTAAAACTGGAATGGTTTTGCCATTACCAACAATTATATTTCGTATAATGCTAGAATTAAAAATAGACGAGAATTTGTCAAATTGAGGAGACATCGTACCTGACGCACCCGTGTCCATGGTCCATGACGGACCGTTATGATGTAAAGCCAAGTTGTAGAGTGCATGGGCTATGTCTGTCGGGCTGTATCCAGCAGTGTAAGATTGGGCAGCATTGGATTGGGCCGGTTTTGGGCCCAAAATTCCGTGACCAGCAGAAGAAGAAGGGGCCGAAGCTTGTTGGGCTGTGGGGTTATTTGGATATGGGCAAGGAGGTATGTGAGGCCAAGAGGCCTAAGGTGGGGGAGTGTGCTGTGGGCCGAACCAAGGGTAATAAGGCCAAAGTTGATTTGGAGCAAAACCATTGTGAGCTGTATTATTCTGCCGACCAAAATAATTTTGACCACGACCAGACGATTGCCGGCCAGAAAAGTTCTGACCACGTCCGCGTCCGCGGCTCCGTCCTCGAGAGCGGTCAGCGGAACCAGCGTTTTCAGTGGTACGACCACGTCCTTGGTTGTCGGGGTGTTGACGGGTATCAGTGGAAACCTGTAAGGCAGTTCCGGCGGCCTGAGCCGAAGTCTTGGCTTGGAGATTTTTCTGGTCTTCTACCTGACAAAGGCGGGATCTGGTGCTATAAAAATCAGGCAGGGGTTGGGTTTGTTGTAGGATGAGGGAGATACTTTCGTATTGCATGGTGAGTCCGGTTAATATTTGAAGAACCAACTGGTTTTCGGTTATGGTGGCACCAAGACTGACGAGTTGATCATAATATAGCTTCATAGTTTGGCAATAAGCAGCCATATTAGGAAATTGTTCAAGCCGAGTATTGAACAGTTTGTTTTGTAGGGCTATGATACGAGCGGCTTGATTGTCGAGGAATAGGTTTTTGAGACGGGTCCAGGCGCCGTAAGCGGTGGTGTTGGTGATCATAATGGTGTGGACGAGGTCTTGTGTTATGGTACCGTAGATCCATTGTAAAACAATGGCGTCAATACGTTCCCATGACACAAGAGGAGAGGTTTGTTTGTCCGGGTCAGGGGTTGATGGAGAGGCGGGAATGACGCGTGGTTGAAGGTGGTCATAGACATCATAGGCTTTGCAATGAATGGTGAATAATTATGCCCAAGTGTTATAGTGTTCGGTTTGGCTATCAAGGATTATAGGGATGAAGTTTTTGATATTGGTGACGGTTATTGCGGGGTGAAAAGAGGCCATAGCCGATGGAAAAGTGTAATCGGCTGAAAACAGAAACGAAGAGGAAGAAGGGCTGTGCGAGGGTTAAGGGGAAGAAAAGAAAGATTTTAGGCTCTTGATACCATGAAGAAGGATATGGCTCAATGCTTGAGTATTATTATTGATTTGAGTCCAACACTTGTAGCCCAGTTGGTTGAGGGCCTAAAGTTTCCTATGGGAGGCTTGGGTTCAATTCCCACTAGCTACATTTGGAGGACATTGGTGGATGGGAAATGAGGGATGACCCGGCCATTGGCTTGGGTTCGAGTCCTGATCCCGACCGGTTTTACCGACTATTTCACCGTCGTGCCTTCGGGCGGGTGAGTGGTCGGGTTTTCCCGGGAATTGGTGGCAATTGGTGGCCCGGGTACTCTCGAGTACCTGATTCGCCAAAAGGGTGCCCGAGAGTGCTCGGAATTGATTCGTTGGCCGTTCAAAAAATTATTATTGATTTGAATGAGATTATATACATAATG
Organism: Ambrosia trifida; assembly: GCA_028751855.1. Classification (NCBI taxonomy): domain Eukaryota; kingdom Viridiplantae; phylum Streptophyta; class Magnoliopsida; order Asterales; family Asteraceae; genus Ambrosia; species Ambrosia trifida. Next base: position 212,427,146 of record CM054122.1, on the reverse strand, counting down.
CATTCCCTTATTTTAAGGAAGGGATAATCACTATCATAATTACAAAATAATTATCCTAAAATACAATAGAACATTCTAGAGATGTATTCTATTAGTTGCGATTAATTTGTTTTTATTATTTTGCACAACATAAACCGTAGTTAATATAGTTTTATATTAAATGCAAACTCGGTTTGTGATAAAATTTTAACCGAAACATAAATATTGTTCTCTACAAAAGGATTGCGGGAAGGAGATTGCGTTCTTTCTCTTCCTACGGCTCTTTGCATTGTCCCATTCTCTCTATCCATCGTTGAATCTTCATATGTTACATTAATTGTTAACAAAAGGTGGCATTGATTAATCATTTGAAAAGAATTGCAAGCAGTGTTTTTCGACCCGAACCGAACAGTCAGACTGGGAAACCGGCCGGTTGGAGCAGAGAAAAAAGAGGTTGAACCGGAATTTTCAAAATTTCATTGGAATTTTTTTATCTTTTAGCCGGTTGGTAAGAGCGATCGGACAAGTGAGAGTCTGTTTCAGCGTTTGGTGAGGTTCTGAAAACATTGATTGGAAGCCAGCAAGTCCTGTTCTCTACCAACCAGGACAACCATGATATTTCCTCTTGTGTTTCTATACCAACCAGGACCACCATGATAGGTATTAACAAGTAAACGCCCTAACATACAATACATATCATTAATAGGAAATGACTTACCCCTATGACCCTAAATAGTATCATTTGGATATCTAATCCTTAATCACTAAAGACAAATTGAAATTTAACACCAAGCCAAGAAAACGAAAATTGTGCGATAGATAAACCATGTTTGTGAAAAACTCGCAATCTTCTGAAAAGATGTGACCCTAACCATTACACACTAAGCCATGTCGCATGTCACAAAGGTTTAGTAAATTATGCGGCACCACCACTTTAGCCAATTAAGTTGTGACACATTGACACGTGCACACATAATTTGCACTTTTTTAATTAAAATACGAAGAAAAAAAGTAGAAGGCCAGGGCCCACATTGGCGCTCACTAAGATTCGCCTCGCAATGGATAGTAAGACCATTAGGTGTGGAGAGGAGAGGCATCTTGATGATGGGCCGCCACGTAGGAGTGGGAGGAGAGGCATCTTGATGATGGGCCTCCAAGGGGGTGGTGTGCACCATGATGACGGGCCTCCTCATTGGTCAGAATTATTAAAAATAATAAAAAAATATATTAAAAAACAATTAAATCCCAACTCTCTCTCAAAAATTGGACCGGCAACAACGGCATCTCATTGCCCCCTATGCCGCCCCTGACCCTATGCCGCCCCAAGGGGGTGGTGTAGCGAGGCCCAACATCTCATTGCCTCCCCTATGCCGTGCCCCATACCTTATGGTCTAACATAGCCAAATTGGAGAATCTCAGTTGGGAACAATGGAGACATTTTCAAATACATGGGTGATAGTTGATAACTTAGACCATTAGGTGTGGAGAGGAGATGCATGTTGATGATGGGCCGCCACGTAGGAGTGGGAGGAGAGGCATCTTGATGATGGGCCTCCAAGGGGGTGGTGTGCACCATGATGACGGGCCTCCTCATTGGTCAGAATTATTAAAATTAATAAAAAAATCAATTAAAAACAATAAAATGACCCAGCTTCAACGGCAAGAGGATGCCGCCATTGCCGTTGCCGGCCCTAAGGGGGTGGTGTAGCTCGGGGCGGCATAGGCTTGCCTCCCCTATGCCGTGCCCCATACCCATCAGTCTTATAATTTGATATTTTTTCATTGTTATATGATTCGGGTGTTTGTTTTGTCTTGTTGGGGGATAGTTTGGGCTAGCTACTAGCTAGCATAAAATTGTAATATTTGGTTGTGAATAAAATGTTTCGTCTTAAATAAAAATAATTAAATTCAAAAGAGGTGGCGACGCAGCTTGTTGCCTGTCTACCTTCTATTGCTTCTATTGTGACGTAACTTTCGTATTTTGTTTTAATGAAAGGACAAGTATCTCTTTTCCAACATTGCATGGTTAAATCCCTCTCCTAGTCATATAAAATGAAAAATGCATTAAATTTTTTTGACTCATTCCAAGCAGTCCAACGTTATTCGGTATTCACCTACCAGCAATCCAAAACATTCAAACGAAGTCGATTAGGCGATAAGGTCTCCGGTTTCCTGTTCAACCGGTCTAGATTTTAAAAACTTGACTAATCAATTTTATAGCACTGATACCATGAAAAGTATGTTAAAATGCAAAGAAAAATCATGAGAGACATTTTACAATCTATTGTTTGAACAAGTCATGCTCACCTAATCACCTTAGACACTTGTACCAATCCGTTAGCTCTAACCAAGTCAAATATATTGACTTTAACTTACTAATTAACGAAAACGTTAGAAGCAAATAACAAATTAAGGGTTAGTTGACCGGCTCTACTCTTACCAACCATTAACAACAAATTTGTCATTGGTGATGTTTTTAATTTATATATTATCATTTGATGCTGTCCGAAAAGTATATAATTATCCGTTGATGGCGTTAATCTACACGCAAATCGATACATAAATATATGTGGAGAAGTTGGTATGTAGTTTTCACAACAACAAAGAAAGCAACAAAAAGAAAAAGAAAAAACGTTTATCATCCTGAAGTTACATATTATTAATATTTTTTCTGTAATTTTTATAAACAAACATTATACGAATCACTATGGCTCTATGCACTCTAAAAACACATTGTGATTTATAAATTAATTTATTTTGATACATATGTTTTATAAGTTCTCCAGGGAACATTATGGTTGTAATAGTGTACGCATTACAACAAACAAAAATGAGTTTAAATTATACATAGTGTATGTGTGATGTATTTAGCCTCCCGAGTTAGATTCGACTTTTTACGGGATATCCCATGTTTTTAGTATATTCTCGAAGTGCATACTTTTGAATCTTGCCGGTAGATGTCTTTGGAAGTTCTTGTTTGAATACAACTGACTTTGGAACCATGTAACCCGGCAACTTGCCTTTACAAAACTTCATTATATCCTCAGCGGTCGGCTGTGGTTTTCCGCTCTCATCCTTCAGACACACAAACGCACACGGTGTCTCACCCCAAAACTCATCAGGCCGAGCCACCACCGCGGCCTCATTCACTGCGGGATGCAAGTACAACACCGACTCCACTTCCACGCTACTAATATTCTCCCCGCCACTTATGATCACGTCTTTTGACCTATCCTTGATTTCTAAATACCCGTCCGGGTGCATCACGCCCACGTCACCAGTGTAAAACCATCCGTTTTTAATGCATTTGGCCGTTGCCTCGGGGTCCTTCAAGTAACCCAACATTAAACAACCACCTATATATATTGATTGTAGAGTAGAATTATTAGATGAGTGTATGAATTGCCCCTAACAAAAAGTATAAATAAAATTAAACACATACCTCTCAGCACTATCTCTCCTTGAGTCAACCCGTCTCGAGGCACACTCACTCCCGACTCGGGATCCACGATATCCACAGCGGTCATCCCAATCGTTCTAACCCCTTGTCGCGCTTTTAACCGAGCCTTTTCCATCACTGGCAACCGGTTCCATTCGCTCTTCCACGAACACGCAATGGCTAGCCCACTCGTTTCCGTCAACCCATACCCATGGGTCACATCAAACCCAAGAGACTCCGTCCGCAACAACACCGCAGCAGGTGGTGGTGCGCCTGCCGTCATTATACGAACCGTATGGCTTAACCGCTCCCCAATATTGGATAACATGTTGAGCACAACCGGTGCACCACACATGTGTGTCACATGATGTGTGCGAATTGCATTGTATATAGTAGAAGCATCGAACTTACGTAGACAAACGTTGGTGGCACCAACTGCAGCCATACCCCAAACATAACTCCACCCGTTTGCGTGAAACATTGGTAAGGTCCATAAATATACGGGTTGTTTAGGGACCCCCCACTCCAAGAGAGAATCACAAGCTACAATAAACGTGCCACGGTGGCAGTGGACCACACCTTTTGGCGCGGAAGTGGTCCCCGACGTGTAATTTAACGTTAGTGGATCCCAGTCAGTTTCAGGTCGAACCCACACGAATCCCGGATCCCCAGCCTCCACCATAGCTTCAAAAGTATTAATAAATTTACCTATTATGGTACGTGGACATTAATATAATATTTATGAGTAGATTTAATGAATAGTGTACGTGTGAGAGTTAAGTTTATCTTAAAAAAGAAAGAAATAAAAAAAAATTACCTATAGGTAAAGAAACTGGTCCGTCATCTATGATAAGGACCAGTTTCGGGCAAGGACAATGATCCGGAAATAAAGAGATTGCTTCTTGAATAACATGAATGAGTTGGTAATCAACGAACACAAGCTTGGCCTCGCTATGTTGGAGGATGACCGCGATTGTTCGCGCGTCCAAGCGAGTGTTGATGGTGTTTATTATTGCGCCGGTCATGGTGATAGCAAAATGAAGCTCGTATATAGCGGGTATGTTGGGAGCGAGTACAGAAACAACGTCGCCTTTGCCTATGGCGAGACGGGTGATTGATGACGCTAATTGTCGACATCGACGATAGGTTTGGGTCCATGTGTAAGTGAGATTGTTGTACACAATTGATGGAGAGTTGCCAAATACGGTGGCTGCTCGCTCAATGAATCCTAGAGGTGTGAGAGGGCTTGAGTTTGCACAGTTGGACTTCTTCAATGCATCCATTTTTTTCTCTTTTGTTTTTTTGGTTACAAGAGTAGTTGTAGAAGAAGATTTGAAGTTATGATGTGAGAGTTTGGTTTGATTTCAACTTTTATATATTGAAGTACACACAAAATATTTATTATTTTAATTAGTAAGATCATTAGAATATAGTGGTTTTTTTTTTTGAAAATTGCATAACAAAGTCCTTGTAAGAATAGTAGATGTTTACGTTACATAAAATGTACTTATCTTGAGGCCTATTGACTAAAATTAGTATTATATTTAAATATGTTGTTTTAACTTGTTCAAGTAGTCCCGGCCTAATATTGTTTTGAGAAATTAATAAAGTTTAAAAAATTAATGTGAAGATACCTCTTTATTGTCAACGCTAAATAAAAAAGATATATATGTTTTTTTTGTGGACGGCAAGATATATATGTGTGTGTTATTATTAGAAAAAGGAAAATTCATAAAAAAAAATAAAAAAAAAAATAAGATCGAGTCTTCCATCAGCTAGTTGTTATACTGTGCCAATGAGGTACTTGTGGAGTGGTTGTGGATATACTTGACGCTCCTTGTGACTCAGGTTCAATTTCTACTCTCCTCATTATTTCATACAGCATCCGGGCAATGATGGTGACAAACGTACCGAGGAGCGTTTGATCCTAAGCCGCACCCTGGTTTTCACCCGACTGTTACTCCAGCAAGGAAACTCGTGTGGAGACAGTACGGTTTCCGGGGAACCCGTAACCAAGTCTGATACACCAGCGCGGGCACAGTTAAAACAACATAATCTAAGGCAGACCTTGACTAGAACTGCCAATTAAACAGTGTGACATTAGTTGTTATAGTATTTTCTGAATAATACAGATAAGGTGCAATAAACAAACACCACTCACAATCCACGCATATCACATATCACATATGAACATAAGACATTAACTCATTAAGACAACACATAATAAACACAAAATATATTTAAATATTTTCTTGATGGTTTCCAACTCTACGAGTCTACGATGTTTTACTTTTACCCTTTTAACTTGTTTAGGTCATGTGTTATGATTTAATATTTTTTTTTTTTTTCACATCAAAAAGTAACAATGGCCGACACTAGACATGGGAGGATGACTTGAGGCGATCGAGAGGAGTCTTAGAGAAAACTTGGAGCATTGTTAGAGATCTTGAAGCCTAGGATTGATGATCGAGAGGAGTCTTAGAGAAAACTTGGAGCATTGTTACAGATCTTGAGGCCTAGGATTGAAGAACCTGTAACGCCCCAAATTTTAAAATTTACCTTATGCATTCTGTGCTATCAAGGGATAAGGTAACATAATCCAGTACACCAGACATTAAGACATGAGCTAATAATAATACGTAAACGACCAGCCCCGTTAGGCAAGTTAGATAATTTATGAAAGGAAAAGTATAGAAAGCTTAACTAGGTTAAGTGTTAGCAAATAAAATGTTGGAGAGTTAAAACGGAGGGGCCAAATATGTGAACTCGTCAACTTGGTAATTATCAGCTTTAATTGAAAGTTGAGTATTACACTAACACGGTCATTCGGGCCATTTGGGAAACTAGTTAAAGACAACTTTATTTGAAGGTCAAGGGTAATACCAATTAGACTAAACAGGTCAAGTAGTAGTAGTAGTGGTGGTAGTCGTAGTCGCAGTCGCAGTCATAGTAGCAGTAGCAGCAGCAGTAGTAGGAGCAGCAGGAGCAGTAGTAGTTAGTAGTAGCAGTTAGTAGTAGTAGTAGTAGTAGCAGTTAGTAGCAGTAGTAGTAGTAGCAGTAGCAGTTAGTAGTAGTAGTAGTAGTAGTAGCAGTTAGTAGCAATAGTAGCAGTAGTAAATATGGCCCTCGCGTCGTGCAACGGTGGGTGGGGTTCCCTGTCGCGTGACGCGATGAGAACCAGTGTTAGGAAGAAAAATGTTTGTTGTTGGTTTGATTATTGTATGTTGCTGGTTATCAACTTGTCATATTATCGTTTCGTATCAGTAAACTATCTTGCATTGTTGGTTTCCATGTTTAGGAAGACGTTCACACAATAAATAGACGATGCTGACATTAACACATGAAAAAAAGGAACTATTACAAAACACTTAACAACACTCACCAATACTTATCACAACGACACTTATATAGCTCATCAGCCATGTGTCGTCGGTAGTTCATACAAGCATCTTCTACGGTGTTTTCTTGGTCTATCATCAATGATTTGTTTTTAACTAGTTTCTCCATCATCATACAAACAAGAACCCCGGTGTTAGCGATGTTACCATCATATTGGGGGACATCCGTCTCAACCAAACCAAGTGACATGTCACGCTCCGTTATGTATCTCGTGTTTGAACGAAAGTGAATACGTTCTAGAGACCATTTGAAATATAACTGTAGCATCTTCATATAGTTCCTTACCTCTCGATGTTTCTCATTTCTCCATCTTTTATCGGTCCAGTATTGAGTAATCACCATGCTCTGCATATCAATACGGGCAAGTAGCCAGTTTGTTTGGCCAATCCACAAAGGAAGGTAGACGCAATCAACCTCCCAGAATGGAGGATACGGGTCCCTTCGTCCAGCGAAATCAAGGGGAGTGGGGTAGTAGATTTATCATCTTGCATGTAATAATAAATATTAGGAGATAACACCGTCCACCGAATTTTTAGATTGGGGTTTTGTAAGAGCCTCGCCTGTCGTAGACGCATTAATCTTACAGTCCATGCTTCTACATGCTGCAAAACATGAAAAAACAATAGAGATTGATATGTCATGTAATTATGTTAACATGTGAAAACAAATAAAAATTAATATGGCGTGTTAAATGTACAGTAGACGACAGGTGACCGACGGATTCCATCCCAGTAGGGTACCCCAAAAAGTTCTATCGAGCTTTTTTTGTAATGAAACGAGTGTAGCAATATGGGAAGTCCCCGTTGTTGTAAAACTCTAAAACATATGTGGACCAACTCTTGGAATCTTCCTTGGAGACTATAACACTATCTTTTTCAGCTTCATTTTCTGCCGGCTTCACCATCTGCGTAGACGACCCTGCCTTCGTGGATGACGACGACCTCTTCATACACCTCCAAAGATCATCCGTCCACTTTGATTTCTTAGGGAGTGGTTGAGAACAAAAATATCTACCGATCTTTTCATCCTTCTCCATACGATCTCCCATTTCTTATACTACAACCATTGTGGTGGGATGTGTGAAAATAAAACATCAGATATCTCTTTTTATAGGTGAAAATGGCAATATTAAAAAGATACTATTCCGCAAGTTCAAGTTGCGTAATTCATAAAGATTTTAAATTCCGCGTCCTCAAGTTGCAGATATGTCATTATTATTTGATATAAAATTAATTTTATAAATAAAATATAATAATATGAATAAATTTTAATATTCAAACGACATATAAAACATTACAAATGTAAGTCTTGAAAATACCCCAATGGGTCCCTTTTCGGGCCTCTTTATCAACGCACTCAGCCGGTCGACACGATCACGGGGACCGTCAATGCGTAGTCCTCACGAGATATATCAGCGCCCATGGGAGATCTGGTCCTAAAAATATATGGATGACATGATTCGATACGTGACAAAACTTTAACTCAAACCGAGTTCACAATCTTTACAAATGATAGTTACATACAATCTATTTCCGAGAACACCAACTCCAACTTTATAACTCAAACCGTGCAGCATTTCGAATCGCAGCAATTCCAATCTCATTGGTCATGGGAGGGCCTTGCAAGTTACCCTATCAAATACAATCAAGGGCATCCTCAACCATAATCTCCAGGCTACTTTAATTAACTCTCTATGACATTGATTTGGGAGGCACACTGCCTCTCCAATATCATTAACTCTCCATGCAGATGTAACATCGATCCAACGAGCACAAAAGTTTGCTTTTTTCGAAAGAGATGGTGGATCTTGTTGTGACATCCGTCACTTTCTAGTCTTTTATATAATAATAATAATAATAATAATAATAATAATAATAATAATAATAATAATAATAATAATAATAATAATAATATTAATAAAAAAAATTCAGATTAGATATATATATATATATATTTTTCTTCTTACCATCCCTAAACCACAACATGAACCATAACCAAACCCAAGCCCAAACCCCTTTAATCATTTTGGAGCCCAGCAAACCGGCCCAAGAAGCAGGCCCAACAGCTGGCCCAGCACCTACTCCCCTCATCCCTTGTCTGTGAGAAAAAAAAAAGAGAGTAAAATCCCTGCCTATGCCGAGGATCGAACCCCTGCCGTGCCAGACAACACACACGCGTCTACACCACTATGCTACAGCTCATTATTGTTTCAATCCCTACCCGATTTATATATAATCACCCTTTATCTGCTCCCTTCTCCTTCTTTGTGATCGCTGCAGACCCAAGAGCAGCAAAGAAGCCTTTCTTTTGGAAAGGTTGACCACATTAAAGGGTAATTATGGCCAGCAATGAATCCCAACGTCTAACACGCGTCAAATAAACGTCAATTATCATTAATTCGTATAAAATTCACGCGTATATGCATACATGTGGGTCAAAAACTTCTAAATATACGATTACTAGTATTAGTATAAATTGGACGTGCCTAGACAGTCCCACCTCGCCGAATATTCACCCTCTACCTCCAATTCTTCTTAATCATCCTCTGTGCGTGAGATACGATCGAGTTTTTGACTTTTCACGTTGACTCACCAATCGAGCTTGTTTCTGTATTGTAAGTTTCAATTTTTTTGTTAGGGTATGTTCATCGGCCCTCAACAAACAATAACCCTATAGTTAATCGGGTTATTGTTTGTTAGAAATGATTATTACTAACCTAGGGCTCGAATGGGTTTCATTTGGGGAAGAAGACAACTCCTCAGCTATGTATTAATAAATTTCAAAAACAAAACTAAACAACCATCTGGTCTAGACCAGATGGTTACGATGACTGTTGTCCAACAAGGGGCTGCGGGTTCGAGTCCCAGCAGCAGCCTTTTTGTTCTTTTTTTTTGTTTATTTTGTTCAAACCATATATGTATATATATATATATATATATTACATTTAATCTTGTAAATTCATTTTTAATTATTAAAACCTTTTTATAAATTCTACAAAAATTATATTATGTTAATCTGATGAAAAAGTTCAACACCCAATTTTTAGTTTTCAAAAATTTATTTATTTAATATATATAATAAATAAATCAAGTTTATTCTATTTTATTTATAAAAATCTATAAAAATATCAAAACGATCTTATTAATTTCCACAAAAATTATTTTAAGTTTTTATAACAGTAAGCTTTTCAGAAATGATTTTTATTTCTGAAAAATCATTTATTTAATATTTTTAATCAATTTTTGTTAGTTTTAATCATAATTAAATCATAATAAATTCAATTTTCATTCTTTTTGCACCAAAATTTTATACAATTTATTTTTAAATATTTAGAACAGAAATATGATTTTTAAAATGGAAATTCTTTAATTTTAGTATTTTTGAATATTAAAGTTAAATTTTTACGATTTGTAATAAATAGATTTAAAAATCTATTTTATAGGAAATAATTTTATAGAAATTATTTTTGTACTTCAAACACATTATTGTGATCATCCTAAATTTAATTTCATAAAAAGATTTTTGGTTATTTATTTACTAATATTCTCTCATTTATTAAACAATTTTCATATTAATCAAACAAGCATTTATCCCCAATTCGAAGCCCTAGAAACTTATACATTTGTAGACTTGGTAGACTTAGACATATTCATTACCTTATACATAGGGTGATACTTGGCAACGTTGGATTATACATATTCAATTACACAAGACTTACCACCTTGCTAATGTGAGTATTACTTATCCCCTTTTCGTTTTACACTTTTTGGGTGATTCATGCACAAGTATACAAAACTTGCAAATTCATTTACACATACATTATTATTCATTTACAATTCATATACGTGTCTTGATTATCTTTGTGCTTATGTTTGAACATGAACGTAACTTACATACAAAATCATACATCTAGACATAACTTATGTTATGGTGCTCTTTACATATAGACGTAACTTATGTTACGGTGCTCATTTAGACATAACTTATGTTATGGTGCTCTTTCAGACTTGACACGTGTTGAGGTGCTCATTATCAATTACATTGTACAAACTTTACATTTGATCTTTGTCTTGTTTGGTTACTTGCGTGTTTACATAATGCATTGGTGATGCTAGACACATGAATTGTACTACTTTTCAAAAACTTACACTATACGTACAAAACTAAGTAGTACTCACCAACATCATATGTTGACAAAATTATTTTCGTGCATGTTTCAGGATAAGCTGCTTGACGCTTCACATAGGACATTGGGCTTAGATTTAACCAATCAATTATCTTTATTTTTTGTTGTCTTGTATTTAATTTCACATGTTGTAAAACAATATTCAATAATCATATATTTACATTTTAGTACCATGAGCTTTTGAACAATCGTCACTACGTGGCACCTCAATGATTCCGCCATCGGTTGGGGTGTTACAGATTGGTATCAGAGCCATGGTTATAGGGAACTAGGTTATTAGATAAAATGGCCTAGACTATAACCGAACTTCAACTTGCATGCATAACATTTCCTAAATTACCTTACCCTCATTACCCTCTACTTTCCTTCCTCTACCTTTCTCTCCTTTTCCATTTCTCCTCATCTTTTCATCCTGGTGCATAGAGATGGTGTCATACAAGGAGTGGAAAGCCTACATCACCGTGGAATGGGAGCAATGCCTTTCATGAAGACACTCCTAGGCATAATGCCTACTCTTATTCTGCTCCTTCAAAGTTGTTGAACTTTAATGAGTGTGATAAGGACACGTGCAATCTGGAAGGGTGGATGCCTGTACACTGGGTTTTCTGGCATAGGCAAGCATAGCGCATAAATCCATTTACGGACCTGTTATGCTTACCTGGGGATTCCTGGAGTGAGTGTCCACTTATAGGCTAAAGCATGTCTTCTTTGATCACCATTGGGTTCAACTCCTTTGAAAGGTCAACGTTCTTGTTGGGCTTTACAGCTAGACAAGGGCACTCCAAGCATCTTATGCAAGTTTTTCAATAATACCCTCTCGTTTCATATACAATATTCTGTATTTCATGATTTTCATATATTGCTTACAAGTTCATACTTTCATAATCATCTGTACGGTTACACACTTACACATTCTAATCTCATGATTATAGATGTCTGCTCGCCGCATGCTCCGTGATGCCAACCAATGCCCTGTTCATGCTTCTAGACAACGTTCTGATCGTCGCCTTGCATCTTTAGTCGCTGAGCAAATTGCTGCAGTAATTCCAAACCTTGTCAGTGAGATAACCCAGAATAGTAACAGTGCCAACACAGGAAGTACGACTCAATTTCGGTGCACTTTCAAACACTTTAACTCCTGCAACCCCACAAAATTCACTGGTGAGGAGGGTGCTACTGGCCTCCTCCAATGGTTTGAAAGCATGGAGAGTACTTTTGTGAACAGTGAATGTCCTGATGAACTCCGCGTTCGCTATGCTACTAGTGTCCTTCAAAAGGGGGCACTAACCTGGTGGAATGGCGAAAAACGCAATCGAGGAGCTGATGTTGCTTTATCTTTATCTTGGGCTGATGTTAAGGAACTCATGATCGCCAAATTCTGCCCTAGGAACGAAATCAGGAAACTGGAGGAAGAATTCCATGGACTGAAACAAGACAGTGGTGAGAATCTTGCGTATAATACTCGATATCACGAACTTAGCATACTGATTCCACACATGGTCACCCCAGTCTCTCGAGCAATCGAAAAATATATTGAGGGATTACCTGACCTGATTCAAGACGTTGTCACTGGAGGCAAATTCACTACGGTAGAAGAAGCCATCCAGCTTGCGGCCACTTTGACAGACAAACACGTAAGGAAAGGAAACTTAGTTAGAAAGGGCACCAAGACGTCTACTGAGAAAACCACCAATGCTGTTGAACAATCTAAGACTGTCTTAGCAAAGGCCGCCACTACTGCTTCAAACTCTAAGAAACGAATGGGCGATAACCAGAACCATGCTGTTATGAATCCTGTGACTCAACCCCCTATCAAGAAAGCCTACACGGGAATCCATCCTCAATGCAACACTTGCAAGTATCATCACCCTGCAAATCTTCCATGCCGTCAATGCACTAGGTGTGGAAGGTTTGGACACTTTGTTACCACTTGTCGAGTAATGGTTGGGACACAGAGTAATCATCAAACAGCTGCCCAGGAACCACTGGCGATTACTAACGGTCGGGCATGTTATCATTGTAGAGACCCTAACCACATGCGACCTCAATGCCCTAAATTGAATAATGTAAACCTGGTGGCACATGGACGAGCTTTCAATATCAATATCAACGAAGCAGACGGTCAGGATGACGTTAACCCCACTGGCTAAGCCATGGATGGAATCTTTTTAAGACTCGGGAATCCAACACTTGCGCTTTCATTTTCTTAATCCTATTATCATTTTGTACCAAATTTTGTCGCACTCATTAGGAAATTTCCTTGCATACTATTGTGTACGAACACAGATTAGAAATTTATCATATTTGATTATGTTTATTTTAATCGTAGACTTTACCTTACATCTATTTGAAACGTTTGGACTTAATTTCCATGAAAATCAAACTACTAAAAACTTGATACTTGATCCTACAGAGCTTTTCTAAAAACATCATTGTTTGTATATGAAACACGATTTTCCTTAATTTGACTACTCATTGAACATTTAATTATTCATGATACTCGTAAACTATTTCTATAGGCCACTAAGATAACACTTACACTTAATGGTTGTAGTACTCACAAACTTGCTTGCGTGTGTGTATTATCCACGCAACTCAGATAAACATTTCATTTAAAGGGCTCCTCGGACGAGTGGTAACCCATACTTAAATACTATTATGCTTACAAGTCGTGACAAACCAATGCAATTGACCTTATTATTTCATAGCCTCATTTCATTGATAAACGTGTTGTTGCGCCATCTTCTTGTGAAACTTATTTGCTTTAATGTGTGTTAGATTAGGAACATAGAAGGACATAAGACCCTAATGCAAGGTAAATTGATGATTCCGGTCCGGAACGTAATCATGAATTTACAGGTGCGTTAGGGTAGTGTGAAATTCTATTAGAGTTTTTGGGTAGACGACCAATACGTTTTCAAGGTATCAAAGGTGTGGTGGGTTAGCTGCGGTACACCCTGTATACAAACACTAATGATGCATTGAAAGTGTGACTGGAAGTCGGACCAGGAACGAACTCTGTTTGCTTGTTAGTTCATTTGATCTTTTTATAATCAATCAACTCGTACAATTATTTTAGGATTTCTAAGCTTAATGTTTTACTAGATTCTTATTTTCCTTATTATTCGAGACGAACCTAATCCAATCCTTAACTCACACCTATCAAACCTCATATCCAAATCATTTGAATTTCCCAAACCACAGTTATCTTAACTTTTACCTAAGCATCCATAACCCTATATTACTATTAACTTCGGGACGAAGTTTCTAAAAGTAGGGGATGCTGTGACATCCGTCACATTCTAGTCTTTTATATAATAATAATAATAATAATAATAATAATAATAATAATAATAATAATAATAATAATAATAATAATATTAATAAAAAAAATTCAGATTAGATATATATATATATATATATATATTTTTCTTCTTACCATCCCTAAACCACAACATGAACCATAACCAAACCCAAGCCCAAACCCCTTTAATCATTTCGGAGCCCAGCAAACCGGCCCAAGAAGCAGGCCCAACAGCTGGCCCAGCACCTACTCCCCTCATCCCTTGTCTGTGAGAAAAAAAAAAGAGAGTAAAATCCCTGCCTATGCCGAGGATCGAACCCCTGCCGTGCCAGACAACACACACGCGTCTACACCACTATGCTACAGCTCATTATTGTTTCAATCCCTACCCGATTTATATATAATCACCCTTTATCTGCTCCCTTCTCCTTCTTTGTGATCGCTGCAGACCCAAGAGCAGCAAAGAAGCCTTTCTTTTGGAAAGGTTGACCACATTAAAGGGTAATTATGGCCAGCAATGAATCCCAACGTCTAACACGCGTCAAATAAACGTCAATTATCATTAATTCGTATAAAATTCACGCGTATATGCATACATGTGGGTCAAAAACTTCTAAATATACGATTACTAGTATTAGTATAAATTGGACGTGCCTAGACAGTCCCACCTCGCCGAATATTCACCCTCTACCTCCAATTCTTCTTAATCATCCTCTGTGCGTGAGATACGATCGAGTTTTTGACTTTTCACGTTGACTCACCAATCGAGCTTGTTTCTGTATTGTAAGTTTCAATTTTTTTGTTAGGGTATGTTCATCGGCCCTCAACAAACAATAACCCTATAGTTAATCGGGTTATTGTTTGTTAGAAATGATTATTACTAACCTAGGGCTCGAATGGGTTTCATTTGGGGAAGAAGACAACTCCTCAGCTATGTATTAATAAATTTCAAAAACAAAACTAAACAACCATCTGGTCTAGACCAGATGGTTACGATGACTGTTGTCCAACAAGGGGCTGCGGGTTCGAGTCCCAGCAGCAGCCTTTTTGTTCTTTTTTTTTGTTTATTTTGTTCAAACCATATATGTATATATATATATATATATTACATTTAATCTTGTAAATTCATTTTTAATTATTAAAACCTTTTTATAAATTCTACAAAAATTATATTATGTTAATCTGATGAAAAAGTTCAACACCCAATTTTTAGTTTTCAAAAATTTATTTATTTAATATATATAATAAATAAATCAAGTTTATTCTATTTTATTTATAAAAATCTATAAAAATATCAAAACGATCTTATTAATTTCCACAAAAATTATTTTAAGTTTTTATAACAGTAAGCTTTTCAGAAATGATTTTTATTTCTGAAAAATCATTTATTTAATATTTTTAATCAATTTTTGTTAGTTTTAATCATAATTAAATCATAATAAATTCAATTTTCATTCTTTTTGCACC
Source organism: Ambrosia trifida (assembly GCA_028751855.1). Lineage (NCBI taxonomy): Eukaryota > Viridiplantae > Streptophyta > Magnoliopsida > Asterales > Asteraceae > Ambrosia > Ambrosia trifida. The sequence continues at coordinate 212,411,372 of CM054122.1, read as the reverse complement.
AAAATTTTATACAATTTATTTTTAAATATTTAGAACAGAAATATGATTTTTAAAATGGAAATTCTTTAATTTTAGTATTTTTGAATATTAAAGTTAAATTTTTACGATTTGTAATAAATAGATTTAAAAATCTATTTTATAGGAAATAATTTTATAGAAATTATTTTTGTACTTCAAACACATTATTGTGATCATCCTAAATTTAATTTCATAAAAAGATTTTTGGTTATTTATTTACTAATATTCTCTCATTTATTAAACAATTTTCATATTAATCAAACAAGCATTTATCCCCAATTCGAAGCCCTAGAAACTTATACATTTGTAGACTTGGTAGACTTAGACATATTCATTACCTTATACATAGGGTGATACTTGGCAACGTTGGATTATACATATTCAATTACACAAGACTTACCACCTTGCTAATGTGAGTATTACTTATCCCCTTTTCGTTTTACACTTTTTGGGTGATTCATGCACAAGTATACAAAACTTGCAAATTCATTTACACATACATTATTATTCATTTACAATTCATATACGTGTCTTGATTATCTTTGTGCTTATGTTTGAACATGAACGTAACTTACATACAAAATCATACATCTAGACATAACTTATGTTATGGTGCTCTTTACATATAGACGTAACTTATGTTACGGTGCTCATTTAGACATAACTTATGTTATGGTGCTCTTTCAGACTTGACACGTGTTGAGGTGCTCATTATCAATTACATTGTACAAACTTTACATTTGATCTTTGTCTTGTTTGGTTACTTGCGTGTTTACATAATGCATTGGTGATGCTAGACACATGAATTGTACTACTTTTCAAAAACTTACACTATACGTACAAAACTAAGTAGTACTCACCAACATCATATGTTGACAAAATTATTTTCGTGCATGTTTCAGGATAAGCTGCTTGACGCTTCACATAGGACATTGGGCTTAGATTTAACCAATCAATTATCTTTATTTTTTGTTGTCTTGTATTTAATTTCACATGTTGTAAAACAATATTCAATAATCATATATTTACATTTTAGTACCATGAGCTTTTGAACAATCGTCACTACGTGGCACCTCGATGATTCCGCCATCGGTTGGGGTGTTACACTTGTATCATCGATCCAACAGAAGGCAACACTTTCGGCAACACCATTAATACTGATGTTGCAATATCATCCATGTGAATGTGAATGGTTAACCCTTGATGTGATATCGAAAGGATCACATTTTTATAGTTTAAATTGTTATTTTTATTATCTTTTGTGTGTAGCTTTGTTCGGAACAAGGTACTCTGCCAAGGATTATGAAAGGTGCGAATTATATGCTAAAATGATGATTTTACGAGCACACGGTGGAGACCGTTGAGGAGTATATTCAATTTTGGAGAAAAAAATGGATTTTATTTAAAGATATTATGTGATGATGCGAAATAGGGCGAAACTACGAAGACGTGGCCGCGAAAATGGAGGAAAACGGAGTTGAAACGAAAAAGTTATGAAGAAAACAAGTTTTCCAGCCGTCAAGCCTGCTGTAGGCCGCCAGTTTGGGCATCAACCAACCCAGGCCGCCGCTGACGCCCTGCCCACCGTCGGTGACGACCAGACCTTACCAAACTTGATTTTGACCAAAATTAATGAATTTTTAAGTACTTTTATGTCTTCTTTGACCAAGGACTCGGGATGGAACAATTATAAACAAGTATTAGGGATCCAAAACACCATCTTTCACTCTGAAAACATCATCATACCATATCAATCCATCCAAATCATCATTTTGAGAAGAGATTCAAGCTCCTACAACCATGTTTGGTTAAGTTCCCCTTCACTTCCGGGTGAAGGATTGTAAGTTTCTAGATTTGTAATGTTGTTTTGATTGTGTATTTGTAAGGAACAAGTGTTGTACTCAACGAAGCATTGATATTAGGTTGAACTTTGTGTATGTTTATGTTGTGCTTGAGCCATGGGGATGAATTCCATCAATTAGCTTTTGATGTTGGGTTGGACCTTGTGTATGTTTCTTGTATGCTTAAACCATAGAGATGAATCTTGTCAATTAAGTTTTGCCTCAACATTATCTTTAGACTTGTGAGATAAATCCTATCACTTAAGTTGGGATATTGGGTTAGACTCATTATATGATTAAAGTTTTTTGTATCCTTGCAAATCTATTTGTAATCGTGACATCATTTGTATGAATGAATTGTGGTGTTTAATTGTCTTGAAAATCCCACATCGGCCGTGGCCAGGAGAGATCCTTGGTTCATAAGTAATATTCTGCCTCTTAAATCACCAACGCGTTTTGGGGCTAAAAGTTAGTGGATGAGAGGAGAACTCCATAGTCAAGCGTGCTCAGGTGGGGGGAAATTCCAGGATGGGTGACCTCCTAGGAAGTCTCCACTGGGCAACCAAAAACAAATCCGTGAGCTCTGGATGGGCGACCCATCGGGGCAAAGCGGACAATATTGGTGGTGAGAGGGGCAGGGTGTTACAGATGGTATCAGAGCCACTCCTGTGCCGTTCGAGATGGTGGGTGCATACCTCATCAGGGACGATGAGACTCTAACACGGGGTGATTGTGACACCCCAGGAAAATCCCACATCGGCCGTGGCCAGGAGAGATCCTTGGTTCATAAGTAATATTCTGCCTCTTAAATCACCAACGCGTTTTGGGGCTAAATGTTAGTGGATGAGAGGAGAACTCCATAGTTACGCGTGCTCAGGTGGGGGAAATTCCAGGATGGGTGACCTCCTGGGAAGTCTCCACTAGGCAACCAAAAACAAATCCGTGTGCTCGGGATGGGCGACCCATCGGGGCAAAGCGGACAATATTTGTGGTGAGAGAGGCGGGGTGTTACAGGACTTATTGCATGTTTAGAGACCATTGTGTTTTTTTTAAGCTCATAAGATGAATTCTGCCAATTATGCCTTAACTCGACATATAGGATTTGGTGAACTAGATAATGAAGCATACTTAGGGCCTAGTAGTTATTTGTTGATGCCTAAGTCTTGATTCTCTGTCCGCATGTTTTCGTCGATCATGGCCACTCTCTTCGCATATAGCACATGTCCTCTTCCTTTTGCCGGATCGACTAACCTGCTTTTCCTTGCTGGACTTTATGCGCTTCTGCTTGCCACGACCTTTGTTCTTGATACCATTCGGAAGTCGAATAGTGGGTTCGACATTTGATGATTTCTCATAACCAAGAAGAGAAGCATACCTGTCGTGCTTATTCTAATGACCAGGGCTCTTAAACCTGCCCTCATCAACCTTCTTAACCATCTCTTTGATTTTATCATCAACCAAAGTTAACTCGGATAAATCTGCAATTAGAGAGTTTGCAAGATATTCACCGCCCAAAACTATCTCCCGTGCAATACGTCTGGCTTCTTTCGTCTTGTCATCACCAAACTCTCCTGTTTCAAATGAATACTTGATTTCATTTGGAACAACATCTTTTGTCCACCTCCTCAGAATGTATCTTTTCGGGAATCTATAAACTTTCATCAACCATAATACAAAAAAACTATGCCTACACAGCAGCCCGTACTGCTCGAACCTCCTACATGCACATAATATAGTCACATCCTCAACACCATCAACAACATCCTTTTTGAACAGAACCTGTAAAAAGGTAAAAAACTATACTGATGACTTTGGACGCACTCGTGAGTATGTTTAAACGCATTAATATTTAAAAAACCAAAAAATATATGGATGACTTTTGGACGCACGCATTAATAATTTAAACGCATTCATAATTAAAAACAAAAAAAAATACCTCAACAAAGCATTGACCATGTGCTTGTGGATCATCAACATAAACCTTTAAAAAACCTTCTTCATCAGCCCTTTGCATATGAACACTTATTAATCCTTCATAAGTGGCATATATTTCTTCTTGAATATCAAAGAAGATATTCCGTGTAAATATTTTAGCAGCCTCTTCCTCGATAGGGTTTGTAGTCCACATATCAGGAACTGTATGTCTAGAATCATGGCAATTCTTCCTATGATTGAATCTCTGAACTTCAAGGGACGTTTCAAAGTGGTTGAAAAACTCAACAAGAGTCAACTGAGAATTTGCCACTTGGCAAAAAAAAATGATTCTCACTCTCGGATCTTGATGTTGTCCTCATTAAGCCAGACATAGGTTCATCCCGGTAAAAAGCAGGGATCCACATCGTTCTCAGGTCAAACATGTCCGATGTAACACCCCAACCGATGGCGGAAACATCGGGATGTCACGTAGTGATGATTGTTCAGTAGCTCATGGTGAATAGTAAATTTCATTTAATGATTTAAATAAATTACATACAATTGTTCTACAAGAATTCGTACATCAAAATGAATAATACTATGCACACATCTTCAAGCATTAACTCAAATCTTCAAGCAAATAGAACCTGAAACATGTTAAGTTGAAAATATTTTGGGTCAACAAAAGTTGGTGAGAATACATAGGTTTTTGTAAATACTTGATAACAATAGTTTGTACAACATTCACAGTTGTATGATGATAGAGTATGATGCCGACATGTAACAATGCGTCTTTGTACAATCAAACCTTGTGTCGACTGAAGCCTAACTCGCAAGTTAGTCTAATGTTGTTACTGCTTTCGATCATCCCTGAATTTATGCGGGGGGATGGGTTTGTCAGACCTATAGCGCTATAATCTAAACAGGCGGCTTGATCATTGTTAATGATTGTACTGTGTCTTTTTGTTACAGTCAAATGATAGAATGATGTTGTAATTGAATCACAAGTAAATATGAGTAAATGATAGTATAAAATGTTTAAACATGTTTCACCCCAAAAATAGTGAAATAGAGAAAATGGGCTATGTAAACTCACCTTAAAATGTTAAGTCTCGTGATATAGAATATGTGCTGCCCAACAATGCCAAATATCACCCTATAATAAGGTAATAAATATGTCTAAGTCTATCTACAAATGTATATGTTCTAGGGCTTCGGATTGGGGATAAATGCTTGTTTGATTAAAAATGTTTTGATAATTGAGAGAAATTTAGTAAATAAATAAACAAAAATCTCTTTATAAAATTTAAATCAAAGATGGCCACAATAATGAATTTAAAGTATAAAAATAATTTTTATAAAATTATTTTCTTTAAAATAGAATATTAATTCTATTTATAACAAATTATCAAAATTTAACTTTAATATTTAAAAATACTAAAATTAAAGGATTATTAGTTAAAATTTATATTTCTGTTCTAAATAATCAGAAATAATTTGTATAAAATTTTGGTGCAAAAATATTAAAAATTGGATTTATTATGATTTAATTATGATTAAAATTAACAAAAATTGATTAAAATATTAAATAAATGATTTTTCTGAAATAAAAATCATTTCAGAAAAGTTTATTGTTATAAAAACTCAGAATAATTTTTGTGGAAATTTTTAAGATTGTTTTGATATTTTAATAGAATTTTATAAATATAATAGAATAAACTTGATTTAATTATTATATATATTAAATAAATAAATTTTTGAAAACTAAAAATTGTGAGTTAAACTTTTTCATTAGATTAACATAAAATAATTTTTGTAGAATTATTAAAAGAGTTTTAATATTTTAAAACGTATTTATAAAATATAAGTAATATATATATAATTAATTTTAATTGTTTTTGATTAAAACAAAACAAAGAAAAAAAAGAGTTGCCATGGCAGGGATCGAACCCGCGTGGCTTTGTTGAGGGGTACCAGACACAACCACTTGGTCCAGACCAGTGGTTGTGTTGGTTTCTGTTTATTAAAAATAAACAACATATCAGAAATCATGTTCTTCCCCAATTATAAGCATACGAGCCCTAGAATTGTAATTGGCCAAATCATACAACATTAACCCAATTAATCATGGGGTTAATGTTGTGTATGTTCCGATTAATGAAACCCACAACAGTAATCAAACTTACAATATTGAATTGAACACGAATGACAAGTCAAACGTCGAAGTCAAAACTCGAACAGAAAGCTTAAGAACAGAGGATTTTGTGAGAAATTAGAGGTTGAGAAGAGAAGATTGGCGAGTTGTGAAGGGTTGGGGAGTTCCAATTTATAGGGTAAGGCTCGGGTGAATGATTTGGTAAGGTTTGACTCGTTTAATACCTATGACGCGATAATTTGTATAATATTGGAATGTTTTTGACCGGGTTACTATGTATAATACGCGTAATGTACTGTCTATTCCATAATACGAGTCAATCAGTGGTTAATTGCCATGTTTAGCATTAATTGAATACAAAGTTGTTGGGTTTGGTTGACAGCAGCGCGCAGGGGGTAGTAGATGACAAACAGCTCAGTTTGTTAAATGAGTTAAATAGATAAAGCACCTGGATCTTATCACAAATAGCAACATGGATCAGTGGCTTGTGGTGTGGTGTTTAATGGTTGAGCCGGGTCTGGACGCGGGTTCGATTCCCGGTCCAGACGGTTATTTTCTTTTTATTATAACCGGATGAGGTGGGCCGGATTCAAGGGGAGGAGGGAGTTGGGCCGGTCAGTTGTTGGGCTAGAAAGATGACTGGGCTCCGAAATGGTTTGTTTTGTTTTAGTAAATGTCCAACTTCACATTATTACTATTATTAATATTATTATTATTATAACCCTATATATATACATATATATACATAAGTTGTGTGGTAGGGATAACTTAGGCACATTATATGAACGATACGTATTAGAATTTGGGGAAAATTTTGTGATGTTACAGTCTCCCCTACTTTTGGAAACTTCGTCCCGAAGTTTAAAAAAAAAACTTAGGGTTGAAGGTGATTGGGTAAAAATAAAAATAATTGTGATTTGAGTTATGCATAGAATAAACTGTCTCGTGTTTAGTGTGGGTTGATGAACTACCAGACAACTAGAGTTTAAAACCTTGATAGAATTTCACACTACCTTAATGTACCTCTAAATTCATGATTACGTTCCGGATCGCAATCACCAATTTACCTTACATTAAAGTTTTGCGTCCTTTTATGTCTTCACCGATTGTTGAGCAGGTCCGATAGCCTCCACCAGTCGTGGAGTAGGTTGTAGGGCCTCTCCCGACTGTTGAAAAGGCATAATGACCTCTACCAATCGTTGAGTAGGTTCGATAGCCTTCACCAGTCGTGGAGCAGGTTGTAGGGCCTCTCCCTACTGTTGAAAAGGCATAATGACACATAGATTGCAAATTGGTAACATGTTTATGCAAGCAAGTTTATAAGTATAACAAGCACAGTATATGAGTTGTAGTTATATAGATTTAGTTCACATTCACACAATCATGCATTTAAGTGGTGTTATGATTATACCATGTAAACAACTCTTAGGCAAAAATTTCAACACTAGAATTTATTACTTGGATCAAATAGCGTCAATACATAGAATAAAAGCAACAAATAGTCAAATGGTGAGACTTGCTGTTAGGTAGCTGGAGGGTCTTGATCTCTGTTCAGTTTAGGGCATCGGTTACGGAAGTGATTTGGGTCTCCACATTCATAGCATTGACCATAGTTGTATCGATTAGGATTAGTAGCCTGAGCAGGGTTGGTGGGTTGGTTGGCATTAGGGTTTGGGGTCTCACGACACGTGTTTACCAGGTGGCCATACTTTCCACAATTGGTGCACAAGCGGCACGCTGAAGCAGTGGGATGATGTCGGTTGCATGTGTTACACAATGGATAGTTTCCTATATAGGGTTTCTTGTTAGAAGCTTGGGTGGTGAGGTTGACATCAAGATCCCTGGCCTTACGCTTCTGGTTTTCAGTAGTTACCGCGGCTACAATACTTGCTTTATTGTCTTTCCGAACTAAGGTCCCGTTCTTTACGTGATTATCAGTTAAGGTAGCTGCTAGACGCTTGGCCTCTTCTAGGGTAGCAGGGTTCCTTCCCCATACCGTGTCCTGAATGACTGAATCTGCATGGGCAAACCACCGATATACTTTTCGATGGCTACAGGTAGCGGAGTGACTTTATGGGGCAATAACAGACTGAGCTCGTGGAAGCGGGTATTATAAGCAAGGTTTTCCCTACTATCCTGAGCAAGTGTGTGGAACTCGTCTTCTAATTTCTTGACCTTGTTACGTGGGCAAAATTCATCTTTCATTATCTCCTTGACTTGATCCCAGGTCATAGTCAGTGCAACTTCAGCTCCTCGGGTGCGCTTTTCCTCATTCCACCAAGTGAGTGCTCGTTTGTGAAGAACACTCATAGCATAACGGACCTTAAAGTTATCAGGACACTCACTTTTAATGAAGGTATTCTCAATACCCTCGAATCATTGCAGAAGACCCGTAGCTCCTTCATCTCCACTGAACTTAGGGGGATTACAGGTATTAAAGTGTTTGAGGGTGCAGGCTGGGAGACCATTCCCGTTCCCGTTGTGGTTTCCATTTCCGTTCCCGTTTCCATTACCGTTCCCGTTGCCATTACCGTTCCCGTTGCCGTTCATCTGGATGACTTGGGCTAGTAGGTCAGGGACCAGAGTCGCGATTTGCTGCGCCATTTGTTGAGAAATGATCGCAGCCAGTTGGGCATCGACACCATTGTTGTTGTGGTTTGCACCGTGGTTATGCTTATGGTTGTCGCCACCTTCATCGTGGTTCTCACCATTGCTATTGCGAGTGCTGCGACGTGGAGGCATGATCTGTAAGAGGCACAATGAAATGAATGAGATTATATAAGGAATGTAATCATTTATTCATTAATTAAAACGAATAGACGAAAACGTTGACTTATCAAAGATTCTAAATTCTAATAACATATGAAGACATGCTTTAGCCTATAAGTGAACACTCATCCTGAGAATTCCCAGGTAGGCATCCGGGTCCCTCGTCTGATTGGGATATATGCGCAATGCCAGCCTAGACAGAAGACTCAGAATACAGGCGTTCACCCTTCCAGATTGCACGTGTTCGTTATTAAAATCTAGAACTTCGACGAGATCTCAAGGTGGTTCAGGTTAAACCTGAGGATTTTGTCTTATTAGTCTAAGAGTGGATCCAGTGATGAAGAGCAACCTTCTTGTAAGGATGAAAGTATGGATATGAAGTAGGAGGAAGATAGAGAATAGCAAGTAAAAGGAGCAAGTACTGGTTAAATCCTATGGTTATAGACTAGATTATTTTTCTAATAACCTAATTCCCTATAACCATGGCTCTGATACCAATCTGTAACACCCCAACCGATGGCGGAAATCGGGATGTCACGTAGTAATGATTGTTCAGTAGCTCATGGTGAATAAAAAAAGACATTTAATGATTTAAATAAATTACATACAATTGTTCTACAAGAATTCGTACATCAAAATGAATAATACTATGCACACATCTTCAAGCATTAACTCAAATCTTCAAGCAAATAGAACCTGAAACATGTTAAGTTGAAAATATTTTGGGTCAACAAAAGTTGGTGAGAATACATAGGTTTTTGTAAATACTTGATAACAATAGTTTGTACAACATTCACAGTTGTATGATGATAGAGTATGATGCCGACATGTAACAATGCGTCTTTGTACAATCAAACCTTGTGTCGACTGAAGCCTAACTCGCAAGTTAGTCTAATGTTGTTACTGCTTTCGATCATCCCTGAATTTATGCGGGGGGATGGGTTTGTCAGACCTATAGCGCTATAATCTAAACAGGCGGCTTGATCATTGTTAATGATTGTACTGTGTCTTTTTGTTACAGTCAAATGATAGAATGATGTTGTAATTGAATCACAAGTAAATATGAGTAAATGATAGTATAAAATTCTTAAACATGTTTCACCCCAAAAATAGTGAAAATAGAGAAAAGGGGCTATGTAAACTCACCTTAAAATGTTAAGTCTCGTGATATAGAATATGTGTTGCCCAACAATGCCAAATATCACCCTATAATAAGGTAATAAATATGTCTAAGTCTATCTACAAATGTATATGTTCTAGGGCCTCGGATTGGGGATAAATGCTTGTTTGATTAAAAATGTTTTGATAATTGAGAGAAATTTAGTAAATAAATAAACAAAAATCTCTTTATAAAAATTTTAATCAAAGATGGCTACAATAATGAATTTAAAGTATAAAAATAATTTTTATAAAATTATTTTCTTTAAAATAGAATATTAATTCTATTTATAACAAATTATCAAAATTTAACTTTAATATTTAAAAATACAAAAATTAAAGGATTCTTAGTTAAAATTTATATTTCTGTTCAAAATAATCAGAAATAATTTGTATAAAATTTTGGTGCAAAAATATTAAAAATTGGATTTATTATGATTTAATTATGATTAAAACTAACAAAAATTGATTAAAATATTAAATAAATGATTTTTCTGAAATAAAAATCATTTCAGAAAAGTTTATTATTATAAAAACTCAGAATAATTTTTGTGGAAATTTATAAGATTGTTTTGATATTTTAATAGAATTTTATAAATATAATAGAATAAACTTGATTTAATTATTATATATATTAAATAAATAAATTTTTGAAAACTAAAAATTGTAAGTTAAACTTTTTCATCAGATTAACTTAAAATAATTTTTGTAGAATTATTAAAAGAGTTTTAATATTTTAAAACGTATTTATAAAATATAAGTAATATATATATAATTAATTTTAATTGTTTTTGATTAAAACAAAACAAAGAAAAAAAAGAGTTGCCATGGCAGGGATCGAACCCGCGTGGCTTTGTTGAGGGGTACCAGACACAACCACTTGGTCCAGACCAGTGGTTGTGTTGGTTTCTGTTTATTAAAAATAAACAACATATCAGAAATCATGTTCTTCCCCAATTATAAGCATACGAGCCCTAGAATTGCAATTGGCCAAATCATACAACATTAACCCAATTAATCATGGGGTTAATGTTGTGTATGTTCCGATTAATGAAACCCACAACAGTAATCAAACTTACAATATTGAATTGAACACGAATGACAAGTCAAACGTCGAAGTCAACACTCGAACAGAAAGCTTAAGAACAGAGGATTTTGTGAGAAATTAGAGGTTGAGAAGAGAAGATTGGCGAGTTGTGAAGGGTTGGGGAGGTCCAATTTATAGGGTAAGGCTCGGGTGAATGATTTGGTAAGGTTTGACTCGTTTAATACCTATGACGCGATAATTTGTATAATATTGGAATGTTTTTGACCGGGTTACTATGTATAATACGCGTAATGTACTGTCTATTCCATAATACGAGTCAATTAGTGGTTAATTGCCATGTTTAGCATTAATTGAAAACAAAGTTGTTGGGTTTGGTTGACAGCAGCGCGCAGGGGGTAGCAGATGACAAACAGCTCAGTTTGTTAAATGAGTTAAATAGATAAAGCACCTGGATCTTATCACAAATAGCAACATGGATCAGTGGCTTGTGGTGTGGTGTTTAATGGTTGAGCCGGGTCTAGACGCGGGTTCGATTCCCGGTCCAGACGGTTATTTTCTTTGTTTCATAACCGGATGAGGTGGGCCAGATCCAAGGGGAGGAGGGAGTTGGGCCGGTCAGTTGTTGGGCTGGAAAGATGACTGGGCTCCGAAATGGTTTGTTTTGTTTTAGTAAATGTCCAACTTCACATTATTACTATTATTATTATTATTATTATTATTATAACCCTATATATATATATATATATATATATATATATATATATATATTTACATAAGTTGTGTGGTAGGGAAAACTTAGGCACATTATATGAACGATACGTATTAGAATTTGGTGAAAATTTTGCGATGTTACATCCGACAACCAATTGTTCTCATCTAGTTTGTAATCGACAATAAATACACCCCACTCAAAATTAAAAGTCTCTGGACTAATGGAGTCTGTCCACACAATTGCACAAATTCTCCTTTTGAACTCATCATCACTGCATAATGCACTACCCACCTACAAAAACACAAAAAAAAAAAAAAACATGGAAAAACAAACGCTCTTTACACATATATGGACACACTTATCTGAAAATCAAAAAAAAAAAAAAAAAATCAAACGCACTTATATATATTTGGACGCATTCATTAATTTGTAAACAAATTAAAACTATTTAAGACGCAATCATGTTAAAAATCAAACGCACTCATGTTACTAACCTTATCAGAAACCTTCTTCATGATATGCCACAAACACAATCTGTGTCTACTATTTTGAAAAACCAACTGGATTGCATTTTTCATAGCAGGATCTTGATCAGTTACAACCACTTTGGGATGCTTTCCAAAACATTTGGAAAACGATTGTAACAACCATGTGTATGATTCAGTTGTCTCTGATGACAACAAACCTGCCCCAACTGTGACATTCCGACAGTGGTTATCAATTCTAGTAAATGGAACAAAAACCATCTTGTACCTTCAAAAACAAATTTAAAAAAATAAATTAAAAAACTAAAAACATATAATAGTTGGATATCAAGGTTAAAAATTAAAATTTAAAACATCCTCTTGCATAAAGCATCAGCCCAAAATAAAACCGGTTAGTGCATTCTTTTGATCCACAGAATACTCAAATGAAAAATCTAGCAGGAACTTCTTCTTATCCCTAAGCCTAGACACAATCATATATGCATCATACTCACCAATGAAGCTGTTTAATCCACCTTTAAAGTTCTTACAATCAGTTGTAGTTGCACCAACATTCTCAAAACCTCCACACTTAGTCTTCATAATGTTAAAAGCTTTGACAGGACCCATGTTCAATGAAGGCAACTTCCATGTACAAAAGGATGATTATGACCTTCCACAAAGCCATAAACCTTGAATGTCTTTCCATCCTCAGAAGTTAGCCTAATATGTGCCAGACATCCAGTTCGGATAGACGACCTTTTACGTGACTTAGCATCTTTATTAGAACTCTCTGCACCTACTTTGAATAGCTTAAAACCCTCCTTATAGCATACAAAGTACCTGAGTCTTAGAACACCTTTTCACACATCTGACGTACCCTTTCGAGTAGAAAAACCACCAGCCTTTGCATATTTGGCATAAAACTCATATGCATGCTCAATACTAGGAAAATCCATGTTGATTACAGGTTTGATTGAATCAGGTACATCAGGAATATATGTGTTACTAGCTTGGTCATCAACAGGAACATCAGTTGCAACACCTTCAAAAAACAAACGCACTTTGTAAAACTTCAAACGCACTTTGTAAGATGATAGTTTGAAAAACTCAGACGCACTCGTGATTAACTTAGACGCACTCATATAAGATCAAATCAAAAAATAGGTATATTTTAAACGCACATATTATATGATATGTATCAAAAATAAATACATACATTTTAAACGCACTAACTATATAATTTAAACGCACTTATTGAAATTTGATATTAAAAAAAATACCTTGAACTCTGAATTCGTTGATGAGGTTCAAACTATGAATATCAACATCCTGGTTAGTGTTTTCGATCAAGTCTGAATACACATAAAAACACCATGTTAACAAAAAATTAAAACACAGCGTCGATGTTTGACTAAAAAAACAGAGCATGATGATCATACCATGAAAAGCATTATAATCAAGCATAGTATTTGAATTCTCAGCAGAAACTCTCTGATCGTCAACAGACAAGTTTAAATCTGATAAACAAAAACAACAATTAAACAAAAAACTACTGAAAAATGGATTAATTAACTATGAAGACACGTACCGAACATGATGAATTAATCGAGTTAACTGTAATCGTGATGATCGAATTGAGATTGAATCGTAATTTGATTGAATTGTAATGTGTCTGATCGTCTGGAGTTTTAGAATTCAAATTCTGATTTGAAAAAATCGTTTACAAAAATAATGAACGTGATTAACGTAATGAGTTACGTGTAAAAAAGTCTGTAATGCCCTTAGGTTTAACTGATATTAAGATTAATTATAGTTTGGTTAGGTTAACTTGGGTTTAGTTAATATGACACATGACATTACCTGGTGGTTTCTTATTCTTGTCACGTTAATAAACTTTATATCATATACTTTTTCAATCTAAAAATAGGGGTCTAGATTATATTTTTTATTTGTCCATTCTTCTTGCAAGTTCATTTGTTAGTTTCTTTGAATAAGAAAGAGTCGCGAGTTCGTATAATTTATATATATAAAATCAAAACCGATAAAGACATCAAATCTTATTAATAACACACGAACATGCATTCTCGCGTCTCCTAACTCATTGAAAATTAATAAGATTAACTTAGTCGATAAGTTAATCCAACACCACCAAACACCACCAAATATGATGATAACACTGAAATTACCAATCAACACTAGCTTAGACAATACACAATTAAAACAAAATGCGTAATCATATTCATGTGTCTATAACACTCGTTGCACAAAACATTTTCTTACATGTGTTAAAAAAGTAATTTGCAGTGTTTGGAATTCGGACCGTGAAATATTTTTGAAAGAATTGAGAATAATGCTTTCTACTGTGGTTTCCAACTCAACGATTTTGTTAACCACCGAATGTTATGTACTCTACCCTACTGATACACCTTGCATTTTATTGAACCCAAAACAGCAAAACCAATCTTTTACCATATGGCTAGTCCCACAATAGCAACATTATACTAATTTTTATTACTTAAATATACGTTAAATGTGTGATTTATAAGTTAATTCGTGTTAATTGATACACAATTTTTATTAAATCAGCCGGTCGATTTAGATTCGGCTTTTTACAGGAAAGCCCATGTTTTTAACATATTCTCGAAGCGCATACTTTTGAATCTTGCCGGTAGATGTCTTTGGAAGCTCCTCCTTGAAAACAACAGACTTTGGAACCATATAGCCTGGTAGCTTGCCTTTACAAAACTGCATTACCTCCTCAGCGGTTGGCTGCGGCTTCTTGTTGTCATCCTTTAGACTCACAAACGCGCACGGCGTCTCCCCCCAAAACTCATCAGGCCGTCCCACTACCGCAACCTCATTCACCGCAGGATGCAAGTACAACACGGACTCCACTTCCACGCTGCTAATATTCTCTCCTCCACTTATGATCACGTCTTTTGACCTGTCCTTGATTTCTAAATACCCATCCGTGTGCATCACGCCCACATCACCAGTGTAGAACCACCCATTTTTAACGCATTTGGCCGTTGCCTCAGGGTCCTTCAAGTAACCCAACATTAAAGACCCACCTGTTCGTAGTGAAATACAATTAGAAGTATATTAAATAAGTGTGTAAGTTGTCGTTCTAAAAAATAATAAAAATAAACACCCACCTCTCAACACGATCTCCCCTTGTGTCGACCCGTCCCAAGGCACACTCACTCCCGACTCGGGATCCACAATATCCACCGCGGTCATCCCAAGCGTTCTAACGCCTTGTCGCGCTTTTAATCGCGCCTTCTCCATCATTTCCAATCCATTCCATTCTCTCTTCCACGCACACGCGATGACTAGCCCACCCGTTTCCGTCAACCCGTACCCATGGGTCACTTCAAACCCGAGAGACTCCGTCCGTAACAACACCGCAGCAGGCGGAGGCGCACCCGCCGTCATTATATGAACCGTGTGGCTTAACCGCTCCCCATTCGATAACATATTAAGCACAACGGGCGCACCGCACATGTGTGTCACGTGATGAGTACGAATTGCATTGTAAATAATATGCGCATCGAACTTACGGAGACAAACGTTGGTGGCACCAACTGCAGCCATACCCCAGACATAACTCCACCCATTTGCGTGGAACATTGGTAGGGTCCATAAATATACGGGTTGTTTAGGGACCCCCCATTCCAAGAGAGAATCAACGGCTACGATGAACGTGCCACGGTGGCAGTGGACCACACCTTTTGGTGCGGAAGTGGTCCCCGAAGTGTAATTTAACGTTATTGGATCCCAGTCAGTTTCAGGTTGAACCCACGTGAATCCCGGATCCCCGGCTTCCACCATAGCTTCAAAAGTATTAATAAAGTTACCTGTAAGGTAGACATATGACATTGGTATCAGTGCGGATCTAGAAATGAATTTCAGTAGTAACGTTTTTCATTTTTTTCATTTTTGTATCAACGCTTTCCAAACTTCGTAAAAAAAAACCAAATTTTCCACTAATTTTTCACTACGCGCGCGAAGTTCAGCAGCAACAGACGCGGCACCTAGCTCTATGCTAGGTCCGCCCCTGATTGGTATAATATTTAAGAGTAGATTTAATGGACGTGTGAGTTTAGAGTTAAAAAAAAAAAAAAAAAAAAAAAAAAAAAAAAAAAAAAAAAAAAAAGATTACCTGTTGGTAAAGAAACTGGTCCGTCATCTAAGATAAGGACCAGTTTCGGGCAAGGAAAATGATCCGGAAGCAAAGAAACTGCTTCTTGGATAACACGTGTGAGCTGGTAATCAACAAACACGAGTTTACACTCGTTGTGTTGGATGATGACAGAGATGGTACGTGCATCCAAACGCGTGTTAATAGTGTTGATTATAGCCCCGGTCATGGGGATAGCATAATGAAGCTCGTATATAGCGGGGATATTGGGAGCGAGGACTGAAACGACGTCGCCTTTGCCGATGGAGAGACGGGTGATTGATGAAGCTAGTTGGAGACATCTACGATAAGTTTGGGTCCATGTGTATGTGAGATTGTTGTATATGATTGATGGAGAGTTGGCGTATACAGTGGCTGCTCGCTCAATGAACCCGAGAGGTGTTAGAGGGCTTGAGTTTGCACAGTTGGGCTTCTTTAAAGCATCCATTATTTTTTGTTTTGTTTTGTTGCAAGAGGAGATGAAGAAGATGTTATGTAGTAATGAAATGAGAGTATAGTTAGATTAGAACTTTTTATATTGAAGTAAACGGAGTTTTTTTTATTTAATAAAGTAGTTTTTAAATAGTGTAGACTTTATACTTTAAGAAGCAAAAGGCCTTATAAAGAAAATGCAAGTAGATGACTAAGAATAGTCTTTGTTTATGTCTAAGAAATTGTAGGCAAATTGGGATCACAAAAGGAGTACCGGAATATGATCATGTTATCAGCGGAACCATCTTGAAAAAACTGAATAAATCTAGAAAAACTCCTTTGTGAAAATCGAAAAATCGAACCTAAGACCAAATGGTTCTAAAGCCTTGTCTCACCCACTAACATGTCACGAAGCTATAAATAATTTAAATTGTTCAAGTAGTCATTAAATAACTTCTATAGAACGTAATCAACTCTCAAGGCTTTTAAATATATGTTTGTTCATCTTAAATTGTTCAAGTAGTCATTAAATAACTTCTATAGAACGTAACTAGCTGGCTAAAATATAATGATACTTGTATTATTGTAAGAAATTAAGTTAAAAAATTAATGTCAAACATAATGTTTGTTAGAAGGCTACGCGTTGTTGATATAGTTCCGATACACGAGGTCTAGATCTGATAAGTGATACCTCTTTATGGTCAATGCTAAATAAAAGAAAGGAAAACCACCGAAATGACCATTGACCAAGAGAATTCACTAAAATGGTTACCTCTCACGACTTTAAAAAGTTGGTTCCCGAATTTCGAGACGTCTCCGTAAGGCTTTAGTAGGGCTAACAAATCGTGTCTTAATCAGGTCACTGACGACGCGAACACCACAAGTTCTACACTTGAACACAGTTTTTGTAACTACTTGAAGAAACAATAAGTATCACGGTGATTATCACTGGACACCGTGGGGGTTAATACTTATGTTCGTCAGGGTTAATCCTTTACCCAAACCTCTTGGTTAACCCGGATGATAATAAGGAGCAAGAATGTGTGTGTGAGTTACGTGAATAAGAACACAAGATGTAAGTGGTTCGGTCAAGGAATGACCTACGTCCACTGTAACTAGCCGGAATATTATTAATGAACAAATAAAGAGAGTTACAAGAGTAATGCTTGGTTGCAATAAGTAATTTCGAATGCTTTTGCAAGGAGATGTCTTTCCTTATTTATAGGAGAAATCATGGGCTTTTCCGAGGAGCCCATGAGAAGTTATCCTTATTTTGGGTCTGGCCCAAATCCGGGTCCAACCCTTCCATGGAAATGGCGGGAAAAGCAGATCACTGTGGATGACGTCATATCGCAGCATGGTTGTTGGTCGATGGGGACACGTGGCGAGCCCTGGTTGGCAGGCGGCGCCTCTGTCCTTGCTACAGTCGTTGACCATGCTCCTGACGTCGGCAGGGGATGTCTGCTGTCACTGTTGATGACAATGGAAGCATGGGAACAGTCACGTCGCCATCCTCTTTTGTGGTAGTTGGACCACTCTTGCCACCTGTCGTCTTTTCCTTGGTGCGTACTCTGTCAGAGATACTTGCGAATCTTCCCTTCCTTATCTTCCGTACCTCGTACCAAAGGTGGTAAGAGAAGATGCCGCGCGTGGTCGCACGCGCTTATCAGGTGTTGACCTCTGCTTATTAGTATGTGAGGTCGCGCGCTGTACCACACTTTATGTTGGTCGCGCGCCGATGCCAGAGTCTGGTGCTAGCAGTTGTGCTTATGGGGAAAGGGATGCCTTTTCCCCCTGGATTAGGCTCCCTATCCCTTCAAGTCCCCCTAGTCTAGGGCTTCTCCTGCTCCTTGATGGAGAGCAGGTGGAGCGCTAGACTCAAAATATCGAGTCGCGGATGACGGCTCATCTGCTTCCGGTCACTCTTGGTCTGCTTGTCTGGATGTGTCCCGCCCTAGTTTGTGTTGGGATTGGGCGGGGAACGTTTTTTCTGATTTTTCGTCAAATTTGCGCTGAGGAAGACGTGTTCCGCCTTGACCTGTGAAGGAGTTGAGCGGGGAACGTCTTTTCTGTTTTACGTCAAGTTTGCGCTGAGTAAGACGTGTTCCGCCTTGACCTGTGAAGGAGTTGAGCGGGGAACGTCTTTTCTGATTTTACGTCAAGTTTGCACTGAGGAAGACGTGTTCCGCCTTGACTTGTGAAAGAGTTGAGCGGGGAACGTCTTTTCTGTTTTACGTCAAGTTTGCGCTGAGTAAGACGTGTTCCGCCTTGACTTGTGAAAGAGTTGTAATAAATTTGAAATCATTGGCATTCAATTTGTCTCTCATAAATATGAGTTAATGCGCCTGGAAGTCGAATGATCAGTTGCTTCTGATGGAAGCTTTAATGGTTTCTGACGTGTCAGGTCCTCGTCTATTGTGCTGACTGTTGGTTGTCACATCATTGTGGTGCTGTGATCAATTTTCATCTGGTGTCAGGCGCGTGTGCCGCCACGCGCCTCTCTTGTTGTCTTGGTGGATAAGGTTGTGCCACGTGTCGCTTTGCACGTGCCTTTTGTCAGACGCGTGAGTAGTCACGCGTTTGACAGCTTTCACAATGGTGACATCTGCTGACACGTGGCATTCATCTGGCGAGTGGTGTGCCGGATCGTTTCCTTGTGTTGATCCTGGCCGTTTGATGGCGCGTATGACACGTGTCGTTATCTTAGCCTTCGAATTTGAAAAGTTTGTGATGGTTGCTTTCCTCATGTGGGTCCCACTGCCATAAATGCAATGGGTATATAAGGATCGTGCATGTATCCTTGAACGGTTACACATTCATTTGCTTCTCATATTCTCTTGTTCTCTCTCTATTCTCCGACGAGTTCTTGTCGAAGTTTCCGTTTAATCTTCAAAGATCTCCCTGATCTTGAAGATTCATTGTCGAAACTTCAAAGTTTGGACTTCCTTCTCGTCTGATTCCTCCTATTTTCTTCTCTTTTTCGTCAGAGTTTTCCTGATCAGAGATTTTCTTGAAGATTCCGGCCGATCTTCAAG
Organism: Ambrosia trifida; assembly: GCA_028751855.1. NCBI lineage: Eukaryota > Viridiplantae > Streptophyta > Magnoliopsida > Asterales > Asteraceae > Ambrosia > Ambrosia trifida. The sequence goes on along the minus strand of CM054122.1, from coordinate 212,391,643 downwards.
TTTTCCGGTTGATCTTCAATTTTTCCGGTCATTTTCCCAGATTCCGATAAGTTCTCATTTTCTCTTTGAGTAATGTCTGAGTTGTCTGAGGGTCAATCCCCCTCCGGCGAGGGTCCGAGGAAAGACCCGGTGGTGGAGGAAGTGGAGGAGGAGGTAATTGTTGAGCAGGGGAAAATAAAAAAGAGGAAACTGATGACCAACACATACTGTGCTTGGAGTCAGGAATCCTTCGATCAATTTGCAAGATGTATGACATCTTGCCAGAGTGGGAGCCTGTGTTGCCATCTCCGGCGGATACTGTCCTTACCGCCGGGAGTGACCGGCTGGCCTTGTACGAAGCCCACTTCACCAAGTGTGGGTTTCGTCTGCCGTGCACCCGCTTCCAAATTGACACGTTGGTGGAGTATGGCGTTGGGCCTACTCAACTAACCGCCTTCGGGATGCTGAGGTTAGTGCATTTCGAGGCGTCCTGCCACGCCCTTGACGTTGAACCAACTGTGGAGAAGTTCAACGTCTTTTACTTTTTGGCGCGTGATGAGATGTGGTTCTCATTCAAGCCACGCCCTAGGGTGCCGCCGATGGCCACCCACAACCCCAAGTCTCTACATTGGGCGAAGGAGAAGTTCTTCTTCGTGAAGAGGGGTGTAATCCCCATCCGTTTGCCCTAGAAAGTGATCGCGGATGGGCAACGTGTGGCGGACATGGCTATGCCCAAGGATTATAAGCATCAGCCCTGGTTCATCACTCTTACCTCCAACGCCACTAAGTTGGAGTTTAAGAACTTGACAGAGGGAATCTTTTTCCTTTTGGGGATGAGCCGGCTTCATCTCCACGAGGGCAAGGAGCCCTACATTGCGCCGGAGGGTAAGTAATCTGTTATATTTCCCACGTTTTTGCTGTAATGTTTCTAATTGTTTGTTGCTTTAGGTGTGAGCAAGTTCCAGTTTTTTGCTGCCCGCGAGGAGAAGGGCGTTAAGTGGAGGCCGCTGGCGGAGGGCCAAGTTTCTTGTTTGGAGGCGTTCGTTGACTGGTTTTACTATCCGGACCTCGTGAGCGCGCCACAACCTTTCTATTCGACTAGTGAGTCTAGTATCAATCCTTTGCTCACTAGTATTTTTGGCAATGACTCTGATTCCTCAGTAGAGATTGTGCAACCTTTGAAGGCGTCTGCGGGACGTGGACGTTGGAAACACGCTCCGCGGAAGCATAAGTATTCAGTGAAGGTGCCTGTTTCTGACTCGGATTCTTCCGTTTCAGTGGGAGAAGTCATCAAGGGTCGGCGCCGCAGGAAAGACGGGCCCGCGTCCGAGGATGAGGACGAGGACAACTCTTCTAAGTTGCAGAAGAGGAAGAGACGTGCTACCGGCGCAACTGCTAGCAGCGCCGGGGTATCAAAGGGTGTGTCCAGCACGCCAGCTGGTGATGAGGGAGTTATCCCTCCTGACACAGTTTCAGCCCCCAAGGGAGCATTTGAGGATGCCAGCAAGGGGAAGTCTCCCTTTGCCGGTGGTGGGCCGCAGGAGGGGGTTGCGCCGATATTTTCAGTGGGCATTGGCGCTGCCCCTACTCGTCAGCCTTTGTTTCAAAAGCTGATCAAGAAGAAGGCGCCTGGTAAGTGTTTCTTCGTTATTTTTCTAAGTACTTTTGCCTTTGTCTTTCTTTTAACCTGTTTTGTTTTCCCTTTTCAGTAGCGTCGAAGATTGTTCCTACTCCTCCTCCTACGTCTCCATCTGCGGAGGCGGCTAGGGTGGAGGAAGCAAGGCTCTGGAGGGAAGAAGAAGAGGCGCGCAAACAGGCGGAGGCCGATGAAGCCCTTCGGATGGCTGAGGCTGAGAAGATAGCGGCTGCCGATGAAGCTAAGCGAAAGGCTGAGGCAGCAGAACGAGCTGAGGCGGAGCGTCTTCGCCTTCAAGAGCAACAGTTCTTGGAGGAGAAGGCCCGCCGACTGAAGGAGCAGGAGGCGCAGGAGCGCGGTGAAGTTGAAGCCCTGGGAGTGACTCATGAGACTGATGGTTTTGAGAGGGCACTCCAGGGGGCAGGGGCCGCTGGTGGTGGTAGTGGATCGCGCCAAGCTCGGCGCGAGTCCTCGAGGGTTGGCAGCAAGGAACCGTCAGGGGCCTATGACGGTTCTTGCTGGACTGGTGGCGACGCCATCTGGCGTTCTCGCTGGCGGTCAGGGAGAACACATTATTCTCCAACTCCCTGGCCGCGGAGGAGTTCGTGAGTGAGGTGGTGCCTCCCTATGAGCGCACACACCAGGATACGTTGAGTCGCCCTGAACTGATGGTAGCTTTGTGTGTGAATCAGGCGACTCAACTGTCTATGATGGACTCGTTGCGCCGTCGGGACGCGACGGTGCAACGAGATATGGAGTACTTGGAGGCGGAGAAGGCAGGCCTTGCTGAAAAAGAGGCTGCCTTCAAAGCTGAAATTTCCAAGTACCGTCGCCGTGCCCATGATGCAGAGGCTAAAGCTCTTAAGCTTGAAGAAGAGGCGGCGGCGGATAGGCGCAAATGGTCAGAGTCTTGGAAGAAGACCAACGCTGAAATCATGCGCTTGAAGGAGACTCTGGCTGAAGCGCAGCAGGAAGGGCGGGTGACTATCCGGAAGTTAGAAGAGACTTGCAAGGCCCTCTCCGAGAGGACTGTTCTGTTTGTGGAGAAGCGCAAGGAGCTCGAGTCCAAAGATGCTGATCTTATCAAGGCTACCGAGCGTGTCTCTTTTCTGGAGCAGGAGAGGGTCCAAATCCTTAATGCCAAAGAGGGTTTGGAGCAAGATCTCGAGTCTGCGGAGCAGGCTCGCGCCGCGGCTGTCACGGAATGTGAGGCGGCCCAGCAACTGTTGAATCAGGCGGTTGCTGTCCAGACCCAGATGCAAGACTCCATCCGCTGGTTGATGACTGAGGGGATGGATGGGGTAAGTCTTGATGCCTTTCTTATTGTTAACCTTGTATTTATTATGTTGATTTGCTAACTTTGATTTTTCCACAGGTCTTTAAGAGATTCTGGCAGGAGCCCAAGTTGGGCGACCAAGTTGCTGCAATTGCTGCCAGCGCCCAATCCTATGGGTATGGCGAGGGTTATGTGGATGGCTTCTTGGCGGCCCAGAATGAAGGGCGTCTTGACCTCGCGGAGCATTATGGGAAGCCTTTGAAGGAGGAATATGAGGCGGAGCTGCTCAAGTTCGAGAAGATTAACTTCCCCATCCTTCAAGTGATTGCGGACTGTAATCGCAATGCGGACCCTCCTGCTGCCCTCAAGTACTTCATAGAAAGATCTGATGAACTTGCACGGGAGGCGGAGCAAAGGCGCCAAGAGGAGATGCGCAAGAAGGCTTCTGGCGAAGGTCCTTCTACTTTGTCTGACGAGTAGGCGTTTGCATGTCTTGTAATTACTTATGTAAATATGAAAAGGGTTTTTAATTCCCATAAGCTAATGAAAAATTTTGTGGTTTGTTATATCGTGTTCACTTTTCTCGCTCTAACTTCTGTGCACTTATTTAACCAAGTCGTCACCCGGTGTGTAAGTAGAGGTTAGGGCGCGCGTCCGGCTAGACAGTCCGGCGTCAAAGTGAATACTTTGCCTTGAAGACTGTAGCGTGGCGCGACTTGTGCCAGAGGGTCCGAGTTGGGCGCGTGATTGCCTTGCCTAGAAGACCATAGACTTCGCTTCTATGTGATGTGCGTTTCCTTTGTCCGACTTGTATATTACAAGTCTAGAAGACAAGTTCTACGCATACACGTTTCGCGCGTCAGTTAAGTCCGGCAAGTAAACCTGTCTTGAAGACCATAGGGCGCTGTGTTTGACGCCAGTTTGTGCAAGTCCGACGTACGCGAGGCGTGTCTTGAAGACTTGCACGGCGTTGATAGTCAACAGCGTTGGTCCGACGAAGGTTTTGTCCAAATCTTGAAGACCCTGGCGCGGAAAAGACAAGTAGAAGTGCAGATATAGGAAACCATTTTTCATTGATAAGGATGGCATGTGTAGCCATTTTACAAATTTTTACAAATAACAGCGTCGCAGTTGCGCGCCGTTCCAAGATCGCGGGATAGGCGTGCCATCTAGTCTTTCTAGGGCGTACGCGCCTTTGCCAAGTATTTCTTGTATCTTGTATGGGCCTTCCCAAGTAGGGGCTAGTTTTCCGGGTTTTTCGGCGTTGGAAGCCTCGTTGTTTCGGAAAACGTAGTCCCCGATCTTGAATGCGGACTCTTTGACGCGCTTGTTGTAGTAGCGCTCTAGCTGTGTTTTGTACTTGGCTTCTTTGATTGCAGCAAGATCGCGACGCTCTTCTAATAAATCGAGGTTCAATCGGAGTTCCTTGTCATTGTCTCTTGTTTCGGCCATTAACACTCTTGCGGTAGGGCAGCCTATTTCGGCGGGGATGACCGCCTCGGTACCATATGTCAGGCTGAATGGCGTTTCGCCATTGCTAGTTTTTGTGAGGGTGCGGTAGGCCCATAAGACATGAGGGATTTATTCTACCCACCCGGTTCTCTTGGTTCCGAGTCGTGCTTTGATGCCTTCTACTATTGTGCGATTGGCCCGTTCCACTTGATTGTTACCTTGCGGGTGCGCGACCGATGTGAAAATTTGTTTAACACCCATTTGAGCCAACCATTCCTGGAGGGATTGGTCCTCAAATTGTGTGCCGTTATCGCTTACCAGTTGCATTGGTAGGCCGAATCGGCAAATGATGAACTCCCAAATAAATTTCTTGACATGCGCGCCGTCAATCTTAGCTAGAGGCTTTGCCTCGACCCACTTGGTGAAGTAGTCGATTGCGACGATTAAGTATTTTACGTTACCCGGGGCCGTTGGGAATGGTCCGACCAGATCGATAGCCCATTTCTGAAATGGCCACGCCGCTGTAACGGGCACCAAATTGTTCTTGGGGCGCAAGGTATTCGGAGCGTGGCGCTGGCAACTGTCGCATTTGCGTAACTCGTTGACCGCGTCCACGTGCATGCCCGGCCAATAGTACCCTGCGTTCATCAACTTCGCTACTACCATCCTTGGGCCCGCGTGTAGCCCGCATGTTCCTTCATGTATGTCTCTGAGGAGGAAGGAGGCGTCTGCGGAGTCTACGCAGCGCAACAGCGGCCCTAGGTAAGAGCGGCGGTACAAGGTACCATCTATAAGTTGATATTGTAAAGCCTTGTGCTTGATCTTCTGAGCCTCTAAGTTGTCGTCAGGCAGGATGCCGGAGGATAAGAAGGCTTTGATTGGGGTCATCCAGGACGCGTTGCCTGTTTGGATGACGTTGACTTGTCACGGTGGGACAGATGGTTTTTTCAAGGACCTCAACTCGCACTTCTTTGGCCATATGTTCAAAGACCGTGGATGCCATTTTACTCAGCGCATCGGCTGGCTTGTTTTCACTGCGCCGGATGTGTTCGACCGTGCATGAGTCGAACCGTCGCATGAGTTGCTTGGCTTGTTACAGGTATAGGGCCATGATTTCATCTTTTGCGTCATAGGATCCATTGATCTGTCGCGCGACAAGTAATGAGTCCACGTGTGCCTCCACGTGCCTGGACCCCATTTTTTCCACAATGCGGAGGCCTGCCAGCAACGCTTCGTATTCCGCCTCGTTATTTGTGCTTTTGAAGTCATGGCGGATGGCGTATGTGAACTCATGTTTATCTGGGCTGATGAGGCGTAATCCCGCGCCATCGCCGTCGTCATTAGAGGCCCCGTCCGTGTATAGGGACCATTTTTGCGACGGATCGTGTACCGGTGCGGGTGATTCTTCTGCTTTGCATTCTTGGACTTGGTCCGTAGGTATCTCCGCAGCGAAGTACGCGAGGACCTGGCCTTTAATTGCGGCCCGGGGTTTGTAATTGATCGTATATTCCCCCAGCTCAATGGCCCATTTTGCCAGGCGGCCCGATAGTTCGGGTTCGGCGAGAATGTCGTTTATCTGATAGTCCGTGAGAACGTTTATCGGGTGGCCTTGGAAGTACCTGCGCAGCCTTCGGGATGCATGGACGAGTGCGAGAACCAGCTTTTCCATGATTGTGTATCTTGTCTCTGCGTCTAACAACGTGCGGCTGATGTAGTAAATTGGTGTTTGCACGCCTTTGCGGTCAACCATTAGAACCGCACCTATCGCCCGTTCCGTGACGGATAGGTAGAGTGTGAGCGGTTCTTTAGGAAGAGGCGCTGTTAGTGTCGGAAGGTTCATTAAGCATTGTTTCATTGCCCGGAATGCTGATTCCGCCTCTGGAGTCCAGCGGAAGTTGCTCTTTTTTAAACAGTTCTTCAAAGTGTCCACGAACGGGAATGACTTTGAGGCGTAATTGGACAAAAAGCGATTGAGGGCGACAAGGCGGCCCATTAGCGTCTGTACCTCTTTGACGGAAGCGGGGGAAGGCATTCTTTCAATAGCTTGTACTTTTTCTGGGTTGGCGTGCAAACCATCCCGCGTTACAATGACGCCCAGAAATTTGCCTTCTTCCATCCCGAATGAACATTTGCTCGGGTTCAATTTCATGCGCACTTTGCGTAATTGATTGAACGTTTGTTGGATATCTCGAAGCATGTCACTTTCTTCCTTGCTCTTGATTACCAGGTCATCAACGTACACTTCAAGCCGTACGCCAATTTCATTGATGAAGGCCGTGTCCATTAGGCGCTGGTATGTGGCGCCCACATTTTTCAGGCCGAAAGGCATCTTGGTGTAACAGAAGATGCCCGCGTCTGTGCGGAACGCTGTTTTATCTTCATCTTCCTTAGCCATCTGGATCTGGTGGTACCCCTTGTATGCGTCCAAGAAACATTTGAACCGATAAGGGGCGAGAGAGTCCACCTTTAGATCGATTTCTGGCAAAGGATAGCAATCTTTGGGACACGCCTTGTTAATATCCTTATAATCGACGCACATGCGCCAGCCTCCATTAGCTTTGGCGACCATGACGGAATTAGCTACCCAGGTTTGATATCTGATGGGGCGAAGGATGTCCGCGTTGAGCAGCTCGGTGACTTGTTCGTTCATGGCCTTTGTTTTCTCCGGGCCCATGCTGCGCTTCTTTTGCACTATTGGTTCTACGGAGCGATAGACATTGAGCCTGTGTTCCGCTATTTCGCGGGGGACACCGACCATGTCCGCCGGTTGCCACGCGAAGACGTCCATGTTGCTGATTAAAAGCTGTTTTAAGTGATTGCGTATGGTCTCGGAGATTTCATGGCCAATGACCACCGTTTGCTTCGGAAATTTAGGGTTTAGCGCCCATTTTTCCGGCTCAGTGCGGGCATTTGTGTTGACCGTTTTTGGAGGCTTTGCAGTTTCAGTGGTGTGGCAGTCTTTGTTGGCTCTGATGAAGGCGATGCCTGTCTTGGTTGGAAAGCCGACCATCGCGTGCGCCGTTGAAGCGTTGGCGTTAAAGCGCGCGATGCCTTCCCGACCCAAGAGTATGTCATGATTAGAGGTGGCTGGCAAAACCATGAAGTCGCATATCTCCGTGCATTCATGGGTGCCATCGGACCACGTGACTGGCAGGGAGAGCATGCCCCGCGTCATGATGGTCTCGTGAATGAAACCCGAGATTGGCTCGTTGACCGGTACGAGCTTCGCTTTGTCTTCCGCATCCAGCTGTTGGAAACATTGCTCGTACATAATATCGGTGTTGCTGCCGCCGTCTAGGAACATGTACCGTGTGCGGTAATGCCCGAAGACTTCGGTTATGACGAGCGGGGCGGTGCAGGAGGCGCCGCCTCTAACTTTTGGCATGAGAACATCGGCCTCTTTCCATGTGTTACACCCCGAGGTGTTACGGGTCTCTTAAACGGGTCGGGTCGGACCCGACCACCCGATTTCTTAATAAAATATTCAAGATCGAATCCCGCGACAAACCGTTTCAACCGATTAAATAGATAATAATTATTGGATTTTTATTATCTCGGTTAAACGCTCATTACCTGCTATTTAATCGTTGCCAAACGTTCTTTATTTTTGTTATTATACCCGCTACCAAACATCCCGAGTTCCAGTTATTATCCCCGTTGCCAAATACCCTCTATTTTAATTCCATTATAAAAACACCCCTCTCTCTTATCTCGCTGCTCTCTCACTCTGTACGCTATATACACACACAAAGTGTGTGTTGAGAGCTTCTCCAATCCAAGGTCACCGTCCGGTGACCGGACCATCTCCGGCCGCCGTCGTTCCTCTTCTCTCCGGTAAGTTCCCATCTGTTTTTAATAATACAACCGGTAACCACCCTAATTGTTCTTCTGTTTCTAATAACGAGCAGCGAACCACATCAAAATCAACCTATTACAACCCGTTAAACCATCTTGTTCGTCTCTCTATTCCTGATAATTGAATCGGACAGTCACCGGTTATGGTGACTGTCACCGATGAAACAACTGTAACATTCGCACTTAATAATTATACGTTACGACAAGTTCTATTATTATAATTTACATTTAATTATTTTGTAGCATTTTTTTAAAGATTTATAATAATAATAATAATACATAAAACATAAAAACTATAATGTGTTAACCCAACCCACCTGAGCCCATTTCAAATCTGCTGGCCCAATCACCCAGGCCCAGACCCCAAGCCCAACACCCGGCCCACTTGTTATGTGTTTTAAAAAAAATAATGTTGGGGACGGGACTCGAACCTGAGTCCCTACCCGGTTCAACCTTGCAACACCAACACAGAAACCAACTGCTCCAGCCTTTATATTTGTTACAATCTGGATACGATTCAATTATATACTAACATGAAAGCATCTCAGTTGACTTGGAAAGTCAACTGAGATCAATAGCCTTCCATAATCAAGACCCTTGACTCGTGATTGATGTGTAATTTGGCAACGTAACGTGATTATCGGCCCTCATCGAGTCAAACACACAACGAATTGCCATCAATTCTTACCAATTTTGGGTTTTACACGTCAAACCTTAACAAACTCGGTCAACCATTCCCAAATCGAACACCAAGACAATTCCCTATAAATTGAAGACCCTCTAACCTACTACATTCGCCGAAAATCTCAATTCAATCTCCAATTTTCCTAACTAAGCCGCTGTTCGTGTGTTTTCATCGAAGTTTGACTTCGAGCTTGACCGAGCAATCTACTAACAATCGTGTCTGTAAGTTGGTTTTTAATTATGGGTTTTGTTCATCGGCTATCAACAAGCAATAACCCTATGATGAATCGGGTTATTGCTTGTTAATTTGTCTGATTGAAATTGTTAGGGTTCGAATTTGATATTTGGGGAAGAACTCGTTTAGGCGTTGATATTTATTTAAACAGACAACCACCAAACACAAACCATGGTCTAGACCAGATGGTTGTGTCTGGTGCTTTCCATCCTAGCCACCCGGGTTCGAGTCCCGGCTATGGCGTCCTTTTGTCTTTTTTTTTTCTCATTTATCCTTTAAACAAGTCAATTAATTATATATAAAACCTTTAATCTTATAAATTCATTTTAATTATTAAAACTCTTTTATAAATTCTAAAAAAAATTATTTTTAACAAATCTGATATAAATGTTTCACTTACAATTTTTAGTTTTTGAAAATTTATTTATTTAATATATATAATAAATAAATCAAGATTATTCTATTTTATTTATAAAAATCTATAAAAATATCAAAATGATCTTATTAATTTCCACAAAAATTATCTTGAGTTTTTATAACATTAAGCTTTTCAGAAATGATTTTTATTTCTGAAAAATCATTTATTTAATATTTTTAATCAATTTTTGTTAGTTTTAATCATAATTAAATCATAATAAATCCAATTTTTGGTATTTTTGCACCAAAATTTTATACAAATTATTTCTGATTATTTGGAACAGAAATATAAATTTTAAACTAATAATTCTCTAATTTTAGTATTTTTAAATATTAAAGTTAAATTTTGACAATTTGTAATAAATAGATTTAATAATCCATTATTAAAGAAAATAATTTTATAAAAATTATTTTTATACTTTAAACACATTATGGTGACCATCTTAAATTAAAATTCTTATAAAAGAATTTTTGGTTATTTATTTACAAAAATTCTCTCAATTATCAAACAATTTTAATATTAATCAAACGTGCATTTATCCCCAAATTCGAAGCCCTAGACGTTTACATTTGTAGACTAGATAGATTTATTTATTACCTTATTATAGGGTGATATTTGGCATTGTTTGGGCAACACCATTATTCAATCTTTTCAAGAAGTATAACATTTGCTATGGTGAGTTTACATAGCCCCTTTTCTCTATTTTTCACTATTTTTGGGGTGAAACATGTTTAAATATTTTATACTATCATATTTACTTGTGATTCAATTATATCATCATTCTATCATTTGACTGTAACAAAAAGACACAGTACAATCATTAACAATGATCAAGCCGCCTGTTTAGATTATAGCGCTATAGGACTGACAAACCCATCCCCCGCGTAGATTCAGGGATGATCGATAACAGTAATAACATTTAACTAACTTGCGAGTTAGTCAACAGTCGACACAAGGTTTGGTTGTACAAAGACGCATTGTTACATGTCGGCATCATACTCTATCATCATACAACCCTGAGTGTTGTACAAACTATTGTTATCAATTATTTTTCAAAAACCTATGTAATTCTCACCAACAATTGTTGACCCAAAATATTTTCAACTTAACATGTTTCAGGTTCTACTTGCTTTGAAGATTTTCTTGAAGATATGTGCATAGTTTTATTCAATTTGATGTACGAATCCTTGTAGAACAATTGTATATAAATTATTTAAATCATTTAATGAAATTATTATTCACCATGAGCTACTGAACAATCATCACTACGTGACATCCCGATGTTTCCGCCATCGGTTGGGGTGTTACAACAACCCTCTGTTCCGCTGAATCCCGATAACCCACCTCGTTCTTTCCTTAGTTCTTGATTGGAGGAAGCAAACAGTCACCGGTTATGGTGACTGTTGTCGTGAATTCAGTTAACCATTAAACCCACTTGATGATATTATAACCCACACACACATCGATGTGTGTGTGTGGTATGGAACCCACAGCCATATAATTGATCGGGTTTTCCTGTATGAAGTGATTAGGGGTTAGTTATCCTCTGACTAGTGATACTGATCGATATGTCTTGTGTGTTTATAACTAGGAATTTGGGGCCAAAGATAAGGTTGATATTGTTAAGGGACCGATTGGAGATCCGGTGAACTTCCGGTCAATCCCCGACTGTGTTCCGGCGAGTCTCCGGTTACTAATCCGAGCATCCTTGTCCCATATACATAAGTTGTATATTAATGGTATGAAAGATACAATTATCAATTGATTATTAGTCATATAATCTTATGATTATTAACATATCTTTATGATTATTGTATGAGGTACCAATAAAGCTTTGGAGAGCTTGAACCGATACCGAGTTAACTCAGTGACTCGGTCAACACCCGGAATAGAACCCGGTCTAATAGCTAGACGAGGATTATTAGAATTATACGAATATATATATATATAATACGAATAACGTACGGACTTGATATTAATAATAAGAGAATAATAAACATATATAAAATATATATGTTTATATATATAAGATTTGATATATAAAACGATATACTAGACTCGGGTTAATTATAATATGCTCCGCCGAGCCATCATCCGGGTAAGTACGTGTCTAGAGTTCTTTAGGTTCGTGTGCCAAGCTGTAATGGCCAGCTTTATTTCTTTTTGCCTAGATTTAGGATGACCGTGTCGTGTCAATAATAAACCCCGAGTTTAGGACTATCTAATATATACCGAATTCTATATGTATAAATTGTATATATGATATATATCCTAAATATTACAATCTAACAAGTCCCACGCGTAAAACGTATCCATATATATATATGACATATAATTGTAATAAGAGGATGAGGATTAGCTAGAGATTATACGCAAACCTGTGAGTATCGTGAACTCCCCACTTTTACTGTTTTATTAAGTGTTTTCGGGGGAATACATGTCATTTATTAAACCTAGAAATGCTTTACATAATAAAAGATTATCAATAGAAGTAAACGAAGTATAATAGAAAAGGGGACATAGAAACGACAAGGACAGTACTGGACGGTATTCGCCATTTCCTTTCTTGTACCGACTAGAGGGCAAGAACCAGTCTTACCCAAGTAGAGGGTAGGAATGTCCAAGTAGAGGACCAAAACCATTCTTGTCCAAGTAGAGGACAGGAACAGGTATTTCACCACAATCAGAGTGGTACCATCGATAGGAATGGCCCGAACTATAATCGATATGATAGAATAGAATTATGATCGAATTGATGTATAATAGAGTGGTATAATAGAAATATACTTTCCCCTTCAGAATTATAACTGTAAAGCATGTTATAAAAGAATATTTATGAAAGAATGTTTATAAAAGAATGTTTTATAAAAATATTATGAAAGAATTATCGATAAACGAACTGGATATTCACTTTATAAAATACACGACCTCACCAACTTTATGTTGACAGAAACTATTTTTGGCATGTGTTCAGGTAACCCAACAGATATGATGACGTGGATCCTGGAAGACTAAAGACTGTTATTATCTGAATTCCGCTGCGTAGCTCCAATAACCCGACCCGACGACCCGGCTACGTCAGCCAGGGTCGTTACACCATGAGTCATCAAGTGATTGTATGCGGGTGCGCTTTCCGTGCTGGGTGTTTTTGCCACGCCTAGTCATGTTGCAGTGATGACGAGGGATGAGTGTGGCGGCATGAGTGTTGAGGTCACGGATTTTCTTTCATGACCCCTCGCCCTGGTTTTCGTCACCCGCGCTACCCTTGCCAGTGCGATGGACGTTCTTTACCAAGTGACCGAGCTGACCCGACTTCAGCGCGGCCTCAATCTCCATCTTCAGGCTATAGCAATTGTCCGTGAGGTGACCGAAGTCGTTGTGATACTCACAGAACTTGCTTCGGTCCACGTTCCTTTGTTTTCCCAAAGGGTTGGCTTCTTTCAACGTGACCTGCTCTGTTTTCAGGACCTGAGATGGTGTCTTTGTTAGCGGGGTCCAATCGTGGTTTTTCTTTGAGTGTCCACGTTGGTCCCGCGATTGTTTAGTACTGATGAGTTGGCGGGCATCGCCCGCGGGGGAGTATTTTCCCTCGTCGGCGGTGCCCGAGATGCGGCTCCAAACAGACTTGTTCTTGTGTTTATTACTATTATTATTATTGTGTTGCGGTTGGAAGCCGTGCATCTGGTTGAAAGATTTCTCAGAGTAGGCATATATTTTCGCGGAGTGGATGAGTTCATCCCAGGACTCCGGAATACCGTCTTTGCCTGTGAGGCATTTCATGAGTTCTGGGCTGCGCACATTGTGAATGAACGCTGCCCGTGTGAGCTCCTCCCCACAGCCTATTTGCAAGGCTTCCTTGTTGAAGCGAACTATGAAATCCTCGATGGATTCGTGGTCATACCGGCGGCATAACAGAATATGCGCCTTGTTTTTTTGTGCTTGCGCAGATGCGAAAAGTGATTGCCGAATTTATCGGTGAGGTCGTCAAATTCCTTAACGCTCCCCGCGGGGAGGTTGTCGAACCAGACCCTAGCTGCGCCGGTTAAGGTCTGAGCAAACAAGTGGCACCAGACCTGAACAGGACAGTCCACCGACATACCTGCGCACTCGAAGTCGTGCACATGGTCATCTGGGTCACGCAGGCCATCGTATCAACCGATGCTGTTAGGAAGCTTAGCCTTCCTTGGGATTTTGGCTGTCGCTATGCGAGCGACGAATTTTGACTTTTCGGCAAAAGCTTTTGGCCTGAAGGCTTGACCAAGTCATCGTCTTCGTCGTTGTGACGTGAACGGTGGTTGTGTTTCTTTCTGTTGTTGTCAGAGTCGCTGCTAGACGACTCATAGCCATCTGGTTCGTCACGTGAATTCGCGTAGCCCCGAACCCTGGCGTCTCCGCCGAGTTCCCCGCTACGACCATCACCATGGGTGGCCGAGACTTTCTTTCTGTACCCCTTTTTTGACGGGGTATCATAAGCGAGGGCTTTGCCCTTCTTTTTGGCTTGTTGCAATAGTTTACGCTGATATATTGCAGCGCTTTTGGCGTTCTGACGGAGAAGCCACTGGTCTGGCTCTTCCTCAGAACCGCCGTCACTGTCATCGTCCGAGCCTACGACACGGATCTCGAGATCCGGCTGCTCGAGTCGTGAAGTAGGTTTCTTGACGACAGTGTGTGGTGTGGTTTGGTTTTCCGGGGACTGAGCATCGATGTCCCCGGTTTGGTTAATGACAGAAGTGTTAGGGTTGGGTTCAGCCATGGGTGGGTTTAAAAGATGGAAAAGGAAACTGTTCTAACCATTGGATGGCGCCAATGAAGAAACAATAAGTATCACGGTGATTATCACTGGACACCATGGGGGTTAATACTTATGTTCGTCAGGGTTAATCCTTTACCCAAACCTCTTGGTTAACCCGGATGATAATAAGGAGCAAGAATGTGTGTGTGAGTTACGTGAATAAGAACACAAGATGTAAGTGGTTCGGTCGAGAAATGACCTACGTCCACTGTAACTAGCCGGAATATTATTAATGAACAAATAAAGAGAGTTACAAGAGTAATGCTTGGTTGCAATAAGTAATTTCAGATGCTTTTGCAAGGAGATGTCTTTCCTTATTTATAGGAGAAATCATGGGCTTTTCCGAGGAGCCCATGAGAAGTTATCCTTATTTTGGGTCTGGCCCAAATCCGGGTCCAACCCTTCCATGGAAATGGCGGGAAAAGCAGATCACTGTGGATGACGTCATATCGCAGCATGGTTGTTGGTCGATGGGGACACGTGGCGAGCCCTGGTTGGCAGGCGGCGCCTCTGTCCTTGCTACAGTCGTTGACCATGCTCCTGACGTCGGCAGGGGATGTCTGCTGTCACTGTTGATGACAATGGAAGCATGGGAACAGTCACGTCGCCATCCTCTTTTATGGTAGTTGGACCACTCTTGCCACCTGTCGTCTTTTCCTTGGTGTGTACTCTGTCAGAGATCCTTGCGAATCTTCCCTTCCTTATCTTCCGTACCTCGTACCAAAGGTGGTAAGAGAAGATGCCGCGCGTGGTCGCACGCGCTTATCAGGTGTTGACCTCTGCTTATTAGTATGTGAGGTCGCGCGCTGTACCACACTTTATGTTGGTCGCGCGCCGATGCCAGAGTCTGGTGCTAGCAGTTGTGCTTATGGGGATAGGGATGCCTTTTCCCCCTGGATTAGGCTCCCTATCCCTTCACTACTTTATATCGCATGTTTATAACACACTTATATGTTTTATGTACCAACAAAGAAATATGATAAATCATATCATCATAATTCTATTTGTTTTTAAAAAAGTAAAATTTCATATAATGTACTTTTTAGTTAACAGGTTTAATTGTGTCATATACAGGTTACCTATTACCAGCCATAGGCTTTAGTAATAGGCCAATAACCAATTGCCACCTAGTTGAAACTCTCCCTCCCCCCCCCACCCTCTCTCAAATGGAACCTTATTCACAATTAGGGGGTGTTTGGGATTGATTATTCAAAACAGATTGTGCGTTTTGGAAAAGCAGGGGTGGAACTGCTTATAGATTATTGCGTTTTGGTAGTCTAAAAAGCTGATTATCTACGTTTTCAAACGCAATCCCAAACACTAAAAACTGATTATCAGCGTTTTATAAACGCAATAATCTAAAAATCAGATTCAAAACGCAATCCCAAACACCCTCTTAAACTTTTTTGAAACGTCTACACATATCCCAAGTAATAATCTAATTCACTATTTACACATTCATATACAAATAATAAGTTTATAAAAATTTATACAATCACAGATCCATCCATACATCATTCACCAATGTTCACATTCCTTTAAAAATTAGGTTTAACAGTGTTCATGCTGTTATTAATTTCATCTCCTTCCCAATCAACTGTATCAAGCATAGATCTAGGTTAAAAAAAATGTTTTTCAAATTCAAGATCCACAAGATTGTTCCATTTGAGCACGAAAAGGAGACTTATAGTCGGAGACGTCACCGGATAAAAAAACACAGAGGGAGCGTCACCGGAAAACCCACCGGAGACGTCAAGCTTTACCGGAAACGCCTCTAGCTTTACCGGAGACGTCAGACAGGTCTCTGTGACGTCTGCCAGTCCTTGGCGTCTCTGTGACGCCTCTCAACCATGGAGACGTTTCCGAGACAGGTTGCGTCATTTCATTGGGCAGCACCGGTGGTGTCTCCAAAGTCGCTTCGACCTCCTCGGAATCCGAGAACCGACTCTCCCAAGTCGTGGAAGGTGGCTATTTTGGTGAATTCTCTTTGTCAATGGCGATTTCGGTGATTTTTCCTAAAAGAAAATATACTACATAATGATAATAGCAATAATAAGACAAGAACGAGTCTTCCATCGCCTATTCCAGATCCTTTCTTTTTCTGAATAATAGAGACAAGGTGCTAGAGACAAGCATTCACACGTCACGTATATCACATGTACGATTTTTTTGCTGAATTAGTGTCTTTTAAAGTTTTTTGTGCTTATGGTGTGTGTCAGAAGTGTCTCTGTGTATTTGGTAGTCCCGTAATCTTAGATTGCGGGAGTGGCTTACATGGTTGTTGACTCACCAGACGAGGGACAAGAGTTGATGATGAGGGACGAGCTGACTTGGCTGCCTTTATAGACACCCGAAATCTTAGATTGCGGGACTTAAATGAATTATTTTCGGGGTAAAGGACTTTGTCTTTTAATAACACCCGCAATCTGAGATTGCAGGTCCGCATATCTTCGTGCCTCATCAGCAGCATATCGTGCATAGCCAATCTGAGTTGGAAGCCCAAGTCAGCAGCTCCGATGACTCACCGTGCCACATCACCTACACCTGCAATATCCAATTGCGGGACTACCAAAATCAACAATTTCCTACTGACACAAACCATAAACACAAAAAACTTTAAAAAATACACTAATTCAGCAAAAAAGTCTCACATGTACATAAGACATTAAATAATTAAGATAACATCTATAACTTATAATAAAAGAATCGAATATTGTTGAGGTGGCATTCAATGGAGGCCTCAACTCTCAATCTCTCCTTTGAGAGATGCCACATAGGATGTGATGTGGCAATTCTAGACCAATTTAAAAAAAAAAAAGAATAAATATGGTTTAACCTAATCTATTAAATATCTAATCTACTAAATTTAAATATTAAACCTTTATTATTTTCTCTCATGTTTTCTCCCATAACTTTTAAACGTTGATATCTTTTATATACAAGATTTTTTAAAGAAAAAAATTACACCAAATTAACGAGTGTTTTATTATCTTTCCAGCGAGTACCATAGTGCTATATAAAAAACGGAGAAAAAAAACGACTATTTTTTGTAACCCGACAGGTATTGTGTCAGGTTTGGAATTAGTTTAAAAAAAATTGTGGGTTTGGGTCGGGCCTGGGATTAGGTGATACCCGACCCAATTACCCGAAACCACATACCCGAATACCCGAACTATATACCGATCATATACCTGTGAATTTTTTACACCAAATTAACGAGCGTTTTATTATCTTTCCAACGAGTATCATAGTGCTATATAAAAAACGGAGAAAAAAACGACTATTTTTTGTAACCCGACAGGTATTGTGTCAGGTTTGGAATTAATTTAAAAAAAATTGTGGGTTTGGGCCGGGCCTGGGATTAGGTGATACCCAACCCAATTACCCGAAACCACATACCCAAATACCCGAACTATATACCCAATCATATACCCATGAATTTTTTAACGCATCACATAACCCTTAGACTAATGCCTTCGATATTTCAATAAATAACTTTTTTCCTTAGTTCATGTTAGTTCTTTTTAGAATGATCGATTACAAACTTCCGCATTCATTTGACATTATATAATATTTTGTAATGGCACTAGATTTATATCCCGGCGCAGAGATTTGTTTTTTTTATATTTGAATATGATAACTTATGACAGAGATTTGTTTATAATAATAATAATAATAATAATAATAATAATAATAATAATAATAATAATAATAATAATAATAATAATAACCATCATCATATATTGGCAAGTCATTAATTATGTTGTCATATTAGATATTTTATTATGTAATATTAGATATTTCAACTCGGGACGCTCTCAGGATAAAAACTAGTATAACATAGTGTATCAAACATTCAAACAGTTCCTAACAATTACAACATCAAGAAGAGAAATATTTAAATATATATATAAAAAAAAAGTATCAAATAACTAGGTCTAGAACAACATATTTGTCCACCTACGTGCTACTTTTATATATAAAAAAAAATAAAAAAAAAAGTATGAAAGGAAAATTGAAAAACCAAGAACGAGTCTTCTATCACCTATTGTCTATGTTTTCCAATGATACAAACAAGGTGCAATAGACAAAACAGCCACGCATGCTTCTTTTATGTAATAATTATTGAAACAAAAGGTGCGATCATATTCATCTGATAAGACTCCTCACTAAAAGAGTAAAAGGCAATTTCATACATGCTTTTTAGAAAATAAGGTGTTTCCATGGTGAAACATTCTTTAAAGAACTAAAAGTTTTACTATAATTCGAATGAATTTCTTAGAAGTCACCCACCACTTAAGGTGCTAAATAGGCTGTGTTTGCACTTTGCATATTGACTTTACAACCTGATGACGTGGTTCCCAAACCTCACGCTTAAACATATTTTAGAAACTATCAAGCTCATGTCAAGAAGCTGAGAAGCCAGAAGCTAGAGTAGAGAAGCTATACGCATCAGTTCTCTAGCACAGGACCTTCCTTCCACGAGGTCAATAATAAAGGGGGGTCCAACCTTAATGGGACAGCCCAGCCCATTACTATAAAACCCATTAGGGTTTGGGGTTTCACCCTCTATAAATAGAGGGTCACACCCTCACTCAAACTCATCCCATTTGTCTTGGTCTCAACCCAAGACATCTTACTACTCTTTTATATCTCTCCCTCTCTCTAGAAATATTCTCTAAGTAATATGCTAAGCTCCCCAAGGGAAGCCAACAAGCTGCTAAAGTATCACACCAGCAGCTCATAATCTCTCTATAATTATACACAGCTAAGTTGTTAAGCTTCCCTACTAAACTCGTGAACTTCCCTAACGGAGCTCACGAGTTATTATACCAAAAGTTCTTATACACATGGGCTCTAACAACTAACTTTCAACCATCAAGTTAAGCAGCCCGAAACCACCTTGACTACTAGCTAACCGTCGAGTTTCAACCACCGCCTCCTCTCATACTTGTTATCTCTCATTTACTCCTTTATATTTACTTTTATGTACATTTCTTGCAATAAATCACTAATGTTGAGCGTCGAAGGGTGGTGCAGAGACCCTCCTTCTAACGAGTTGTTCATGGTGCATGTACGAGGTTAGAAGGTGATAAAGTCCAATCCGAAGAGACGTCCATACCATCTCTATGCCTTATCCTTGTTGTTTCAACACAACCTGACTCAAATTTGAAAATTTTATATGAACATGACTCGCACACAAAAATTATGTTTGACACACACACACACACTCAAACACGATGCGAATTTTCGCAGATTGAACCGAACACAACCAACCCAAATTTTTTTATATAATTGAAAACAATAAATCATACATGGCATTTAAAGAGAGCATCCTTCCCCTTAAGTGTGCCATGTGGCATTAATTGATTTTAGGGAAAAAAGATAAAAAACAAAATTGGATTTTTCTTTTTCATGTTTCCTCCCATAATTTTTAACCGTTAATATATTTTATATACGAGTTTTTTTTAAAGAAAAAAAATACACCAAATTAACGAGCGTATTGGTGTATAAAAAACGGAGAAAAATAAACGACTATTTTTTGTGGGGTTTTGTTCATATAGGAAAAAAAGACCAAGTGTTCAGGTAATTCATTAATCATGTATAGGCAAGTCACTAATTATGTTCAAATCAGTAAATATGAATTCTATTTTCAACATATGTTAGCATTAGAGTTGTATATTGTTTTAGGTTAGGTATTAATATTAGAGTTATACATTGTTTAAGGTTAGGCGTTAACATTGGAGATACATTGTTAATTGTTTTAGGTTATGTGCTACCCGAAGCTTTCCTGCATATAACTGTAAAGCGCATCATTTTATTTCATATGTAAAATTGATATGTCATATTAGATTTTCAACCCCGGGATGTTCCCGGGGCATAATCTAGTATAATATATATAGAACTGTTACATTATACAATTAAAATTCTTGTCAAATTATCTTTTAAGCTATAATTATGGAATAAAACACTCAACCAATTTAATTTATTTATAATACATTATAAAGGAGGAGATATGGGCAAATATGTCCAAATTATTCAAAGTTAAGATGGTATACTAAGACCCTCTGTACTGGGGCTCCATTGGGCGTTATATTTGTAAAATAAAGCCCCCCACACCGTTACGGGGGGCTTTATATTTGGAAAAGTTGTTTTGGCGTTATAAGTATAGCGCCGATAAATAAATCCCCCCTCCAATCATATGTTGTCACCTCATACTCTCTCCCTCTTTATTATTATTTTATTATTTTTTAATTTAAAAGATAAAATAAAATATTAATAGGAGCTTTATAAATAAAGCCCTACCACTACACCCTTTTTTCACTTTATTTCTCCATGCTGACTCAGCTGCTACGTGGACCAATCAGAAACAGGGGCTTTATAAATAAAGCCCCCCCGCTACACATGGTCTAAGGGTCCTTTACAAGTTTCTAACTTTTTGTCAATTTCTTCCTTGTATGCCCTCATGTACAACCTTTAGTACTAATTGTATATATATCTTGTGTACTCTTTGTATCCACATGAAGATGCAACCCATTCATAAACCCCACAATGCTATTTACATTCACTATGTTATTTTTTTTTTTTCTGAAAGTGGTTAAAAATATAATATATATATATATATATATATATATATATATATAATTGGTAAAATGGTGGCCCTTTGTACTAATGCATATCACCAAAAGAAGAATACATCAAGTATTCATGGTCTGACTTTAATACTTTTTTTATTATTTTATTGTTAGAATATCCTAACAACTTCTTGTATATATTCTTTTAGTTCAAGTAGTAACAAAGCTACTTGTTACATTACTTATGTTCGGAAGCAATGAAGCATTGATCTATGCATTATATAAAATCCATGTCACATGTTTATATATAACAATGTCACATCCGTACCGTTATCTCAAAGTCTCAAATCGTAATGCATGCCAAATCCGTACCGTTATCTCAATGTCACATGCTTACACCTATTATAATCCATTCATGGTAAGCCAACAGTCTATATGGTTTGAGACTTTGAGATAACGGTACGGATTTGGCAATTTCAATGTTCGGTCAACAATTTTTAACCTGGATCGGGGTTGCGTAAAGTGTAAATGCCTGTTTATTTTTTATACATATTCTTTTTGGAATGTGGTTATGTTTAGAATTCACCCACAAACCCCACACACGTGCCACAAACCCCAACAACTAGAAGGCGACAAAACAGGCGCACCCGCTGCAACGCGCGGGCATTCACACTAGTCACAATAAACATGTCTATTTAAAAAAATAATATATATATATATATATATATATATATATATATAAAGCATATTTATGGCACGAACCCAGTCCGTTACCTAAGCGGGTTCATAGGTTCAACTTGAAATTAATCCAACCCGTATGGATTAAACCTAAACCCGTGAATTTCTTCTTAGCTTCATGTCGTGTTTTTGTACCATGTTGTGAATTCACACCCCGTGCACCGTTGCTCCAATCAACTTCAAACGAAATTTCCCCATGTTTCTATGGTATGTAGTGACGTAGTGTCCAACCTAACCATGATTTTGACCCTCTTAAATTGTTTATATGAAAGAATCATTTGATGGTTTCCAAATCAATCCAAAGACGAATATTTTTATTAAAATGAAATTTTATTGCGTTTAATTAAGATGTATAAAGAGGGGTGGGGGTATGCAACTAAATAAATGGGCCCTAATACAAATGGGGAAATGGAATTTAATAATCCCAATTTTGGGAGGTTGGAAGGGAACAGTCCTAACTTGAAAGTTGTAAGATAACAGTCCCAACTTGTCATGTATTTTATTTTGTTGGTCCCAATAACTGAGGTTAACTTTTTATGTTAAATGCTGACGTGGACTGCCACGTGGCGTCTGTCGTGGCCAATCTGTCCCACTTGGCAAAAAACATGGGCCCTCTTTATCCACTTGGCTTTTTTAATTAAAAAAACTTTTAATTATAAAAAAACTTTTAATAATAATAAAAAAGAATTATATATACATATATATAAAATTCTTTTATACAATTAGTTTGGGACAGAGAGAGACAACGCAGAGAGAGAAAGAGATGAGAGAGGGTGAACACACCCACAACCGCCTGTCACCACCGTCCACCACCACCATCTCCGACGACACCCACTACCACCACTCTACCCTCCCTCCTCCTCCTTTGTTTTCCCTCCCTCTGACGACACCCACTACCACCACTCTACACCCACTACTACCACTCTACACCACTAACCACCTGTTTTCATCAACAATCCAGACGAAATAATCCAGACGAACATATACAAACTAACATAAACCCCAAAAACAATTAGGGCTTCTTCCCAAAAACAATTAGGGCTTTTTCCCCAAAAATAATTAGGGCTTCTCCCTGTCTTTTTCCTCCTGTCAAGGGTCCATTTTAAAACGTATAAACTCACATCAGCTTCTTCTTCCGTCGTCCGTCGTCCTTCAGTTGTCAACGGTGGTGAGACGAATATGAGGAGAACGAAAGGGAAGGGTAGGAATCGTGGGCCGGGGAAGAAATGGGAGGAGAATCAGAGGAGGTGGAGCGGTTGGTGAGGTGGGAGTTGGGTGGTGAGGCAAAAGGTGGTGAGCTGGTGACGGGTATTGGGTTTTGGGTGGGGGTGAACGGTGGTGGTCGGCGGGTAGTTGGTTGTGGTGGCAGGTGGTTGGTGGTGATGGTTGTGGTGGTGGTGGGTGGTACACAGACAGAGAGAGAAGAGAGAGAGATAGATGAAAGTGTGTACATGTGTGTGTTTGTATGTGTATAATATATATATATATATATATATATATAGGAATGGGTTCATGTGAGAACCCCTTTGAGTTGAGAGAACTTAAGAACCCTTCTAGACCAATGGTAAGGTGACACATACACCCTCTATCACTATAATATTAAAGGGTACAAGAGTAATTTACTCCCACCCCAACCCCACACCCACACCCACTCCACACATTTTTATATTTGAAAAAACAGTTTTTTTTTAAATAAAAACACAAACACACAGAACTTCTCTTTCTCTCACCCTCACTCTCTCTCTCTCATCCCCTCTCTCTCTCTCTCTCTCTCTCTCATCCGGTATGATTGTGGATCGATGATGGTGGAGGTGAACAGGGGGGACTCTCTCTATATTCCTTTCTCTCTCTCTTTCCCTCTCTCTCATCAACGACTCTCTCTCTCTCTCTCTCTCTCGCTCTCTCATCTAAAAAACAGAGCAGATGAAGACGGTGGGGATGGTGATGAAGGCGGAGGACGTTGGGTTTGGAGGTGATGAAGGCGGAGGACGGTGATGAAGGCGGAGGACGGTGGTTTGGATGTTGGGTTTGTTGGGGTCGATTTTTGGTGGTGGGTGTTGGTCTCTCAATGCAGATCTGGAGGCGAGGGGGTGGTTCGTGGTGGGGCAGTGGCGGAGGGTGTGGAGGAGATGGGCGGAGGACGGCGGAGAACGGTGGTCGGATATGAAAACAGGTTTGTTATTTATTTTTGTTATTATTATTACTGTTATTATTTATTATTTATTATTATTATTATTAATATTATTAATACTGTTTTTTGAAATATTATTGTTTTTATTTTTATTATTAGAATTATTATTATTTATGTTATTATTATTATTATAGATATTTATTATTTTTTTTTATTATTAGGATTATTATTAATATTTCTGTTATCATTATTATTTTTATTATTATTATTTACTGAAATACTGTTTTTGAATGTGTATATAGATATTTATTATTATTATTATTATTTAAAAAAAACACTGGTGTAAATTGTGGTTCTATATATATATATATATATATATATATATATATATATATATATATATATATATAACAGTACCTGTTCTATAAGCTCCTCCTCATCTGACATCTCTGTTGTTGATGGTTGGGTCATGAGAGTGGACTCCATATGCTTTTCATAAACAATCACAGCAAACAAATTAGCTTTGATCAGTCAACAAAGTCCAATGGTCTATAAAAACAATTAATGCTGAGCATTGACATAACTATCATAGGAGACTAAGATTAATCATTTATAAGCCTAACAAATATTGTATTAGCCACCAAAAAGGTTGATCAAAAACAAAAATTTCTAAACCCCTAGTGTCATGTCGATTCCTTTTAACCAAATAAATTCTTTTAGACTTATGTGATTATGAAATTTGATATATATATATATATATATATATATATACCTGTTCGATAGGCTTCTCATACGACATCTCTTTGATTTTATATTTGGATGTAAAACATTTTTCGGTTGTTTTAAATTGATTGTATTGATGTTTACATCGGTGTAATATGATTTGTGGGGCATTTTACATTGGTGTAATGTAAATAGGGAGTAGCCTATGTTTTTTTTCTCTTTTTGGTGCACACTAACTTAATGGTGTAATCCAAGTGAGTTGAACAACCAAAAAGGATGCACACCTTTTTTCTAAATCTAAAAATCAGTAGACATATCATCAAAGAGTCCAAACACAGAAAACAAAAATCATTAGGCACGTCTAAAAATCATTAGAAAAAAACAAAATAAAAGGGGATTATGACAATAAAACGCCATTAAGTTGGTGCTTTTTGCTTAGCATTCTAATAAACATCTTTCTAGTTTGTTTTTTACACTAGTGTATTTTTGTAGAAATTTGTGTGTTGCAGATTTACACTGGTGTAATTACACCAGTGTAAATCATACAAATTTTATGGATGGTTGGTACAATTTGATTTTTTGTTTTAAAAAAGTAAATCAATTAAAAAAAATAAAGTTAAAAAAATGAATATTTTTAATAATGGAGTTTTTTATTGGTAATTTACACCGGTGTAATACGTATTTATATACGTATCACATGTTTGGAAAAAACTGGTTGTTTTTTTATACATTTAAGGTTTGATTTTTCCTGGTTAAATATATGCTTGATGAAATTTGAGTTTTTTGTTGGTTATTTACACCGGCGTAATACGTATTTATATACATATTACATGTTTGGAAAAAAACTGGTTGTTATTTTTTTATACATTTTTAGGTTTGATTTTTGTTGGTTAAATATATGCTTGATCAAATTTGGTCTTTTTGATAGTAATAGATGTTTTTGATGTAATGTGAATGTAGGTAAAGAAATTGTGTGTTTTTTGGGTGGGCGTAGCGCGGGTCAACGAAGAGAGGCGAATGATGACGATCTTCAAGTTTTTTGAGTTCGTGGTTTTATTAAATTCGGTAGGGTGGACAATGAAGAGAGGTCGATGATGATCGACATTTTGGGGAGCAAGTTCGCGTGTTCAAGTTTTTTTTACGATGTTTTTGTGTTGTTTTACACCAACGTAAATTTGACAAAAGTGTAAAACTCGAGGGGACAGATGATATAGTAGCAAATGTAAATGATGATAGATTTACACTGGTGTAAATATTTACACCAGTGTAAATCATCTTCAATGACTTTATCTGATTATTTGTTTTAAAAAAGTTAAGAAATTAAAAATTAAATACATTAAAAAAATGTTGTTTTTAAATAATTGAATAAAAAATATTATACTTATTATAATATTTTTTCTTTCTCTTTCATTATGTTTTTACTAAAACACCCTTAATTATACTTTATATTATTTAATCCACATGTCAAGACAAAAAGGTTATCATGTGAAGACAAAATCATCAACTTTTAATCTCAACCATTGGATCCCTAAGATCAATGGCCTACAATGGTTCCTATGGTTCTCTCAACTCATCATGGTTCTCAAAATAACCCAACCCTATATATATATATATATATATATATATATATATATATATATATATATATATATATATGAAAAGGATCAAATAGGAACCAAGAGCCTAGTTAGGAACTTAGGAACCAATCTGAGTCATTCATCTTTGATCTTGATCTAGGGGGGTAGTTATGTAATTAGACAATTAAATATTATATTTTAATTTAATTAAAAGTTTTATATATGGCAGTTAATTATCTTCCTGCGATTAACATGCAAGTTTTTTTTTTACTTTCCTTAAATCTCTAAACCTATTATCATCTCTAATCCCAAATCAAAAAAGCACATTTAGAAGTCCCAATTTCAAACTATTTTAAATACAAAATGTGAACCCAAAAAAGCACATTTATAGAATTCAGCAGAAGCACACACATTCATTCATTCATATGCATACATGTAAATGTGATACAGATCGTTGTTTATATAATCAGTTGCATAAATTATACTAAATTATGTATATAAATGCAATGAAACTTCTTTGATCACTATGAATTATACGCAATGCCATTTAAGTTGATCATTCTATGAACTGAAGGAAAGTCCATGACGTTAAATATACACAGAGGTATATTCATTATAAAAAATGGAATGTGCAGTATGACACAGCCTGTGTGTTACTCAATATACACAGGTGTACCGTATATGAGTTGTAGCATGTCTAACTATATTTTTTAAATATTGTAAAATTCATTTTTAATTTTACATTTTTTTATTGTAGGTTCCTCGTCGAGCAACGTATATGAGTCTCCCGGTGGGACGAGATGAATATACACCAATGTATATCTGTGTACATCAATGTATATCTGTGTTGATTATGAATGAAAAAACGAATATACACCAATGTATATCTGTGTTGATGATGATGAATGAAAACCCCAATATACACCAATGTATATCTGTGTTGATGATGTTGAATGATGAATGAAAAAACGAATATACACCAATGTATATCTTGTGTTAGTGATGATGATGAATGAAAAAACGAATATACACCAATGTACACTGTTGTATATATACCGAGATATAATTTTAATAGTATATACAATAAATACGTTTAGGTATACCATAAACACTAATTTGTTGTTTCCAAATATACAGAAGTTTCTTATTAATTACCTAATAAATGATATTGAACAAAAGACATTAATACATTTTATTAAAATAACAATTAATTAAAGTTTTACTTATTTACAATCATGCCATTGAAGATGGATGGCTCAGATTGGTTCCTATAGTTCCTACTTAAGGGTTGGTTCCTATTTGAACCCTAGGGTCGAGATCCTGTGCAAAGTGTGTTTTGTGTGAGAAGGGTAAGAAGTGTTTTGGACCATTAGATCATCTTAATCAATGGTTTAGATTTAATGAGTGGCATTATTGTAAATAATGTTATAGTTATAATAACTAATTAGGCTACTTAGGGGTATAATGGTAAAACACACCCTACATTTAATTCACATATAAAGGGTCTAATTAAAAATATGGAAGGCCTAACAAATTCAATCTGCCTATTTATGTCCTCAATTTAATTCACATTTAAGTGTCTCTCACCTCTCTCTCTCTCTTTCTCTCTCTTTCTCCTTTTTCTCTCCCTGCGCCACCTACACAACCGCCATCAACCACCACAAACCACCACCATCAACCGAACCATCATTCGACAGCCACCATCATAAAAATAAATAATCGAAGTGTTTTTTTAGGGATGAAGATGAAGACGACATGAGGTGATAATGGATCAGTGTGTTTTATGGTGGATTATTTTAAACAACATTCATATTGTTGTGTTTTATGTTCAAAGGATTTTTGTGTGGTTTAGTGTTTTTTGAATTTAAAACACATTTTAAATGTATGTATAGTTGTGTGTTTTGAATGTGTTACTGATTGTCTATGATAAAGATAAAACACACCGGATTATACGGGACTGTTTAAAACACAAAGTTGAGAATATGGTGATAAAACACACGGGTATGAACGTAAAACACCTTGTGGATGAAGCAACTTACAAGACTATAATAAAACACCAATGTGCAGAAAAAACCATATTTTGCATCAGTAAACCTCCTTATAAAAAAAAACACAAAAGGTGTGTTATACCTTCAAACCTTATGGTATACCAGTAAAACACCATGTGCTCACATCAGTAAAACACAACAATATGAATGTTGTTTTGATCGATGATAATTCAGTAAATGAATGATGAATGTGCTGAATGTTTATAAATATTCCATAAATATCCGTTCAATTTGAAACAAAAATCCCATAAGAATGCTCATAATTAATCACGTAATTAATTAGCAATTATCTTCTAAAAATAACATTAGCAATGCAAATTACATTGATACCCTTCTAGATAATAAAATAGGCTGCCATGTGTCACACTAGTATTGGTTCTCACACTTCTCACAAATAATAGGTTTTGTACATGATCCTAAACCTATATATATATATATATATATATATATATATATATATGGGAGGGTTATCTTGAGAACGCTAAATATTGTGAGAACCGTGAGAACAAGTACAAAAATCAATCAAAATCAAATTTTTTTAATACAAATCCCATTATAATCAAAATACAATATTAATAAATGAATTTTCTTTTCAAATAATCCATCTTTTCTTGCAAAAACACTTTCAAATTAACTTTTTACACATGTATAAACAACAAATTTACACATGTGTAAAAACAAATTATTTTCGTATACGTTTGAAAAAAACGCGTAAATTGTGTTTTGGGGATTATATTTTAGTAATAAAGACAAATGTAAAAAGAAATTTGGAATTTGAATGGTTTTAGATGCCGTTCTCACGGTTCGCACGAAATATAGGTGTTCTCAAAATAACTTTCCCCTATATATATATATATAATATAGGGGACAGTTATTTTGAGAACACCTATATATATATATATATATATATATATATATATATATATATATATAGGGGAAAGTTATTTTGAGAACACCTATATTTCGTGCGAACCGTGAGAACGGCATCTAAAACCATTCAAATTCCAAATTTCTTTTTACACTTGTCTTTATTACTAAAATTCCTTCTCAAAAACACAAATTACGCGTAAAAATTCAAACGTATACGAAAATAATTTGTTTTTACACATGTGTAAATTTACCGTTTATACATGTGTAAACTGTTTCATTTACACATGTGTAAAAAGTTAATTTGAAAGTGTTTTTGCAAGAAAAGATGAATTATTTAAAAAGAAAATTCATTTATTAATGTTGTATGTTGATTATAATGAGGTTTGTATTAAAAAATTTGATTTTGATTGATTTTTTTACTTGTTCTCACGGTTCTCACAATATTTAGCGTTCTCAAGATAACCCTCCCCTATATATATATATATATATATATATATATATATATATATATATATATATATATATATATATATATATATATATATATATATAGGGTCAGGATCCTGTACAAATGATGTTTTTTGTGAGAAGGGTAAGAAGGAATTATGACCACTAGATGAGTTTAATCTAGGGTGTAGATTAATTGAGTGGCAATTTTGTAATTAGTGTTATAATTTTATTTATTGATTAGACCATTTAGGGGTAGGATAGTAAAAATACACCTTTTTTTTTAAATGAAACTCATTAAATACACCTCTACACAATCATCTCTTACCTTCTCCCATCTTAATTTACGCCTCCCCAAAAACCAACCCCATCTATTACACATCAAGATTATATATTTGCCTTTTCATTCTTGCCTTCTGCCTCTAACCTACTGTTGTTGAAA
The DNA here is from genome assembly GCA_028751855.1 of Ambrosia trifida. NCBI lineage: Eukaryota > Viridiplantae > Streptophyta > Magnoliopsida > Asterales > Asteraceae > Ambrosia > Ambrosia trifida. The sequence continues at coordinate 212,361,765 of CM054122.1, read as the reverse complement.
CTTTGTGAAATCAAGGGTGCAAAAGAGGAAGACCCAATTAAGCCGGATATTCTCGTATGCCAACTATGAAGATCATGTCACTCTATTAAAATGAAGAGATCTATAAACTGAAGACAAAAGAATGGCTCATCATGGTTGATTATGATCCAATCAGTCATCCTTTTCTTATGTTAGCACTTAGTATTTTGCAAAATTATGTTTTTTTTTTTTTTTTTTTTTTTGTGGAAACTCCCTTTATTGCATTGAAGATAAAACACTTTTTAGTTAACCCGCTTTGTTTGAATTTAAAACACTAGGTTGTTTGTTGGGTGGTTTGAGTATAAAACACATTCTAGATGTTAACGTGTTTTATGTTCTAATGAGTTAGTTTGCTGAATATAAAACACATTCTGGTTGTCAGCGTGTTTTATGTTCAACAGGAAAATAAAACACCATACTTTATAACTATGTTCAAAACACTAACATGTGTTACTGTTTAGCATGGTGTTTTTTTTTTCAAACACCTAAACACAATCATGACACCTTAAACATAAAACACCAAAATATAAACGGTCTACGTAGAACTAAAAACACCTTATGTTTGAAAGAAAGTTCACCCTAACAATAAAACACCCCATTAAGAACACATAGATCAGTGTCCTAAGGAAAATAAAAAAAAAGAAAGAAAGAAATAAGTATCAATGCGATTGGCAAAAAATAGAGAAATATGGGAAGAGAGAGAAAATTAATGGGAAGAAATAGATAATTTAAATAAATGTGGGAGAGAGAAAGAGAATTAATAGTCTGTCAAAATTACTAAATTGCCCAAAGACCCTGTGCCACGTGGCACTACCAGAAAGCTTCTCACCCTTCTCATAAAAATTTGACTTTGTACAGGAACCTAAACCTATATATATATATATATATATATATATATATATAGGGAATGGATATAAAGGAAACCCAAGTTATTTGGTAAACTATGAAAACTCTATCATAGCCATCCATCTCATACTATCAATGGTTGAGATTAAACCATTGTACTTCCCACTAGATATATTAATATTTTAATACACAAAAGGACCTTCAAGGGCATTTTGGGGACACAAAGAAATGCTCTCTCTCTCTCAAGTACTAGGGTCATGTCACACACTCTCTCATACTTTTTCTTGAAAAAAAATTATTATAATGGGTCATGTCACACCCTCTCTCCTACTTTTTCAAAGTCAACATCACCATTCTCTCTCCTCTCTCCTACTTTTTCTTTAAGAAAATATTATTATAATAGGTCATGTCACATCATCTCTCTCCTCTTTCCTACTTTTTGTTTAAGAAAATATTATTATAATAAGTCATGTCACACTCTTTCTCCTACTTTTTGTTTAAGAAATATTATTATAATGTGGCAAGTACATGTGTTAACATGTGTTAACATATCTTACCAGCCTTATGGAGAAAAAAAAACCTTAGTAGAGATATTAAACCTGTTAACATGTGTTAACATGTTAACACATATTATTATCTCTCTCCTCTCTCCTACTTTTTGTTTAAGAAAATATTATTATAATGAGTCATGTCACACTCTCTCTCCTACAACATGTTTAAGAAATATTATTATAATAGGGCAAGTACAAATAATGTGTTAATGTTGCATACGAGGGTAACATGTGTTAGTTGGTAATAAAGGGCTAACATGTGTTAATCTAATCTGATAAAAGTTAAACCTATTGCCCCCGTATACCTATGAGAAGATCTAACATTTGTTAGTATGTGTGGTGTGGTAACATATGTTAAACCTGTTGCCCCCATATACCCCTATAGTTTTCACTTCTTAAGTTTACTAAGAAAATAAAGCACACAAACTATTAACACACGTTATTACAAATTATCATTACAAACTATTGAACTGCATGGAAGGTTAACATGTGTTAGTTGGTCATAAAGGGCTAACATGTGTTAATCTAATCTGATAAAAGTTAAACCTGTTGCCCCCATATACCCATGAGAAGATCTAACATTTGTTAGTATGTGTGGTGTGGTAACATATGTTAAATCTGTTGCCCCCATATACCCCTATAGTTTTCACTTCTTAAAGTTTACTAAGAAAATAAAGCACACAAACTATTAACACATGTTATTACAAAAGTATCATTGCAAACTATTGAACTGCATGGAAGGTTAACATGTGTTAGTTGATCATAAAGGGCTAACATGTGTTATCTAATCTGATAAAGAAAATATTATTATAATGGGTCATGTCACACCATCTCTCTCCTCTCTCCTACTTTTTGTTTAAGAAAATATTATTATAATGGGTCATGTCACACCCTCTCTCATACTTTTTTGTTTAAGAAAAGATTATTATAATGGCGCAAGTACAAATAATGTGTTAATGTTGCATACGAGGGTAACATGTGTTAGTTGGTCATAAAGGGCTAACATGTGTTATCTAATCTGATAAAGTTAAACCTGTTGCCCCCATATACCCATGAGAAGATCTAACATTTGTTAGTATCAGTGGTGTGGTAACATATGTTAAACATGAATCATTTGTCAACCTTTTTGTCTTTCTTACCACTCCTGTTTTCACTTCATAAGTTTACAAAAAAGAAATAAGTAAACATAACATACAACTATTAACACACATTAGGTTAACACATGTTATTTGGTAACACGTGTTACTACAAACTATTGAACAAGAGATGAACCTACCCCAAGATATTCAAATCATAAGTTTACTGAGAAATAAAACACACAAACTATTAACACGCGTTATTACAAAGTATCATTATAAACTATTAACCACTTTAACAAAATAAATCTAGTAACTCTATACATTGAGTACAAAAAAGAAAACGTTGTTAAAAAAAGTTTTTATACATATTTTTCTCGGCTTCCTTCGACTTCGTTTGTTAACATATGTTAACCAGTGGGGGTCTTCGTTATCAACTGCAAAACAATAGATGAGATATTAACCGGTGTGACCAACTCATCATCTAACATACTAAACAGGAGTAACACATGTTGGTAAGATATGTTAACAAATGTTAACGATTTTAACAAAACATTATATCACTGTTACGAATATGATCAGCTGTTGTATGCTTTAACGCTTGTTAATTCGAAAATTTTTCTGAAATCTTTTCTGAAATCTTTTCTGAAATCATCAGATAGTAAAGGTGATAACATGTGTTATCTAAATGGTGTTGACTGTGTTAAACAAAGCACCAAAGTTTGATATATTAAAAGTTTTAACATGTGTTAAACACATAGGACAGTTTTAGTAAATTTGTCGTATAAAACTTTGTTAGCACTTTATTAACACTTATTAATAGGTTGAAGTATAAAAACTTTGTTAGCTGTTGGTAAGATATGTTAACACATGTTAACAATTTTAACAAAACTGTTTAATAACAAAAAGAACCTAACTGCTAACATGTAATATCAACACAAGAAATATCATTGTGTAAATAATAACATACAAAAACGTAATTAATAAATACAATGCACTGAGTTTTATACTAAAAATCGTAAAAAAACGTAATTAATTAAAAATGGAAAAAAGACAACCGATTGTGGCAAAATGTGGCTAGCTCTTCTTGCAAAGAAACGTGTTTGCATAAAAGACAAGAAGATAAAAATACATATACCATAAAAAAACACACAATTAAGTTTGTCTCTTCTTGTTCAAGAAACATAAATATACAAAAAAAAAAAAAAAAAAGACATATAACATAAATGGACAAGAAGAGAAAAACACACACGTAAATATACCATAAAAACACATGAAGAGCTGTTTTTTTTGCAAGTGACTGTGTGCAAACATACAGAACTCTTTCTTTGAAAACATACAAATCTGTGACGTTAAAAAAATATTACAAAAACAAAAAAAACCTACCTTCAACTTCATCACTTGAAGTTGTGTTTATTTCCCATGACGAAGGTTCCCCTGTACCGAAGCCTGGATATGCAAACATACATTTACAAATCAGTAAAACACAAGATGTGTAAGAAAAAAATGATAAAAATACGAAAAATGAAGGTGTGATTGAATTGTTTCATCTACAAACCTGCAACGGTCACATCGCCTGCAAAGTTGTTGAGAATCACATCACGTGGAGGAGATGAAAATGGATGAACCATGTTTAAAGGTGGATCTTGAAGGTGGGAATCCATGGAGGGAAAAGAAAAAATGGTAAAGAGGATGAAGATGAGTGGGTTGTATGGTGTATATGTGGGTTGGTGAAAAAGGTGGTATGGTACAAAAATGGGGAGACGTGAAAAAGCAAGCTTGCATAGTACAATATCCTTCTTATTGTACTTGATGTAGATTTGGAAAGAGATCCTCTATGTATAATGACATTTTTACCCTTTTGATATTATTAAAATGATTTTTGAATATGGTGATGTGGCTTAATCCTAGCCACATATTAGGTTTCTAAGGTTTACTAAATAACTTGAGTTTCTTGTGGATACTTACATATATATATATATATATATATATATATATATATATATATATATATATATATATAGGGGAAGTATCCATAGTAAACCCTCTAAAATGAGTAAACTCTAGTAAACCCAATGAGTGGTTATGGTTGATCCACATCACCATTAAGCATCTTCTTATTATTATATTATCAAGGTTATAAAGGTAAATTTGTAGAGAAGATATTATTGAGGTTGATTTGATGGAGAGAGACTTGTACTACTAATCACTATCATCCTCTCTCTCTTCAACACTTTCTTATTATAACCACTATAATCCCCTCTCTCTTCACCACAATTACAAAATCAGTATTACATCTCCATTAACCCCCCAACCCTCCATTATTACCTTCTCTCCACAATTACAAAATCAGTAAATCGATCCTCATTAATGAGATGGAATACAAAATCAGTACTACATCTCCATTAAGCCCCATCTAATCCTCGATCTGGAATCGTTTCTTAACAATGGTATACAAAATCTGATCCATAAGGTCGTCAGAGATCTTATTTCCTTCTCTTGGTGGTTTGGTGAAAACAGTGGTAGATGGTGTTCAGTATTGGTGGTAGTCTAGTGATGTTTGACGAGGGATTAGGTGTGGGTGTAAGGTGGAGAAGGACGGTGATGGTGACAGTACACAGTGGTGATGGAGCCGTGGTTTTCAGATCTGTGTTTTTTGTATGGTTTTAGTTTCTTTAATTTAGGTTTTTGTTACCGGTGGTGGTGAGAGGTTGCAGAGGGGTGATGCGGCAGAGGTGGTGAGATGTTGAAGAAAGTCATCTAAATTTCCATGTAAGTTTCTAGATTTATTTATTAAGTTTCAACATTTATTTATTAATTTCTTTGATTTAGTAAATAGAAAAAATATTATTTGTTTTGTTTATTGTTTTTTTCTAGTTACCTTATCAGTGAAGGTTTGAAGGTTTTGATTTTGTATTAGTGCTACTGATGAATCTATAACATTTATTCTTGATATAAACAGATTGAGATGTTTTTGTATGGGGATAGTTTGTTTGCCATGTTAAACAATTTTGGGGATAGTTTGTTTGCACACCATGTGTTTGATCAAATGCTTGAATGCAAAAAAAAAACAAACTTATGTTAACCTTTTTTATTTTTTTTATTATTATTATTATGTTCTTTATATTAGATTGGATGTTAAAAAGATCATCTTTTTTTGAATTGGGTAAATGTGTTTTTATTGATGTGTCAGGGTTCAATTAACATGTGTTAGTATATGCCTAACTAACACGTGCATCCTTTTTGTAGGTGAAGAGATGTTTGTGTTAAAGATGAAGATGGGTACCAAGAACGAAGCATAGCAAGATTTTTTTTATGTTGTTAGGATAGTTTTTTTATCATTCATAAATAATTATGTTTACCTTTTTAAGTTTTTTACTTTTGAATAGATTCAAATTTGGAGATCCATGTACTTTGTTTTTGTTACCACATATGTACTTTAGTATGTTTCTAAAAGACATACATATGGAGATCCATGTAGCTTAAATTTTTAGGTCGTGTATCCAAAAAAAAGGCATATATACGTTAGTAGGTTTCTAAAAGACATACATATGGTTGTTAGGTAAATAAAACATGAGATCCTTATCAAACTAAACTTGGCCCACATATATACGTTAGTAGGTTTCTAAAAGACATACATTTGGTCGTTAGGTAACTTAAACATGAGATCCTTATAAAACCAAACTTGACGTTTTCTCAAGCTACCAACACATGTTACCAAAACATATACAAGTCATAATGCATATGTTAGCAAACACACAGGTCACAATGCATGTGTTAGTAGAGGGGCAGGAAGGTGTAGTCTTAATGTTTTTTTAACATGTTACTGATGTGTTAATATGTGTTTAAGGATTACAACTAACATGGTTTAAAGGGCTCATGTGGCATACGTTATTAATATGATGTTCACAAATTAACGTGATAATTATTTAACATTTTATTTCTTGTATTGGTGCTTACTGATGTGTCACGCTTCAATTAACATGTGTTAGTGATGATAACACATGTTTGCATTGGTGCCTACTGATGAATTTATCCCAATTGACATGTTTTAGGGTTCAATTAACACGTGTTATCCCAATTGACATGTTTTTTTATATTTTTATTGTTGATTGTTATGATCGTTTTTATCATTTCTTAAATAAATATACATTTTATGTGTTCTTTTTTTTTTTTGTTCTATTGGCATATGCATGTTAACACATGCTAGTGATGTGTTAATATGTGTTTAAGGATTCCAACTAACATGGTTTAAAGGTCTCATGTGGCATACGTTATTAATATGATGTTCAGAAATTAACATGATAATTATTTGAGTTTAACTAATTTACTAATTCAATATATAACATGTGTTAAGGTTTTGATTTTTTTGTATTGGTGCTTACTAATGTGTCAGGGTTCAATTAACATGTGTTAGTGATGCTAACACATGTTAGTATATGCCTAACTAACACGTGTTAGGGTTCAATTAACATGTGTTAGTAATGCTAACACATGTTAGTATATGTCCAACTAACACCCAAATTGACCCAGTTAACATTTACTAGTTACAAATGTTTAATTATTAAAAATAATTAATGTAGGAGGTTATATGAACAACCACCGGACTTCAAGCCGGCTACTTCGCACAAGGATGCTTATCAAACCAAACTTGTCTCACTTACCGGAAATGACGTTTTCCCAAGCTACCAACACATGTTACCAAAACATACACAGGTCACAATGCATATGTTAGCAAACACATTGGTCACAATGCATATGTTGGTAAAGGGGGAAAGACATGCATATTTTACCAAATCTTACACAAGACAATACACATATGTTAACAGTGTACTAATACATATGTTACCTACCATAAGTTTGTGGTCAAAGTTTACTAATACATATGTCACCAAACTGTTAAACAAGACATGCAGCTTCTTTACTAATACAAAAGGTCACTGCATTCGTGGGTAGATGACATTAATGTAAGCAATTAGCATAAGTAATTAACATAAGTTAAGAATTTCGATAGACGGTATTATTAAAAATAACACTTGCTTAGCAAGTGGGTCACCAGCCACCTCGTCGCTAATACTCCCTTCGTCGACCGGTTTGCCTCTTTCCCTCCTATTAAACAAAAATACACCGGTATTCAACGTCTGATAATAGGCATTTTTGTGATGAAAATAGAATTCTGCTGGACAACTCTATAACTTACAAATTAGCCTCAGCTACTTGCTTCATCACGTAGGCCCCATTCAACAAACATTATCAACATATGCAAGCTACAAATTAACACAGGATAGCAAAATTATTAACACAAGTTAGCAAATTATTAACACAGGTTAATTTGTAAGGGTTTTCAGTCTATCCATTATAACAACACACCAATCCATGGACACAAAATATCATCATCGCCCAATCCATGGACACAAAATAATTAGCGAAATTATTAACACATGTTACCAGATCTTTTTTTCTTCTGTATTTAACATCTCAACCAACTACTTTTATGCATTTTTATCAAATAAATCAATAATCAGGAATGAAAATCCCCCAAAATCGTATATATTATAACCATTTTGTTTATGTTTCAACACGCGAATTTGAAACAAAACATAAAAGAAGCACCAAAAAGCAAATTCCCATATCAGTTTTGAAACAAAAACATAAAAAAACAAACGAGCTTACCACTGTACATTGATTCCCATCTCAGATCACGATCAGTAACACCATAATCCTCTCTGATCTGGATCAGTAACACCATAATGCTACACCCAAACCCCCAAAACATACCTGCCACGAAGCTTATTCAACAGGGAGGATAAAGATGAAAGTGAGTTCTGATTTTTAAATTATGAAGCTTGCGTGACACACAAAACGATGAAACAAAGCAATAACCTAGAAATAACATACCTTGAAGATGGTTATGATTCGATCTTCATGGTAATGGCAATGGTGGGTTCTTTTTATGATTCGATCCGGGTGCTTAGATATAGGAATCATATTGTATGGTGGTGGTTAGATGGTGCTATGGTGGTAAGGGATAGAAGATGGTTATGGTTGGGATTACAGAGAATATAGAGAGAGAAGAGAGATAAGATGCAAAGATCTTATATACATAGAGAGAGAAGAGAGACTTTAAATTGAAAATATGAATATAATATAGAAGTAAGAGAGAGAGTATGACATGATAGGGCAAAGCCAAATACCATCTTTACCCTTATTGCATTATAATATAATAAAAGAGTCATTGGTTTAATCAAAGGTTGGGACCATGATTCACAACCATTGATCATGCTTGATCAATGGTTGTGATAGAGTTTATGGAGTTTACTCAAATATTTAGAGTTTACTCTAGAACCATCCCCTATATATATATATATATATATATATATATATATATATATATATATATATATATATATATATATATAGGATTGAGATCATATGAAAACTCCATTTAGTTATGAGAACTAGAGAACCCTAAAGAACCATTCACCAATTGACACATCAACACTTTTTTAATTTTTTGTATTTGTTTAATTAGGGGTATTAAAGTCTTTTTTTAAACAATATTATGGGTATTATAGTAATAACAACACCCTACCCCACCCCACCCCACCCCCACCTAAGTTGGCTTTTAAATAATAATAATAATAATAATCTCTCACAACTCTCTCTCTCTACCTCTCTCTCTCTCTCTACATCTCTCTCTCACTCGCTCTCTATAAAAACAACAGATCTGGGTTGGAGGGGTGGTTTGGTGGCTTCACAGAAAAGGTTTTGGTGGTGGTTGATGGTTCGACGACGAGGGGGGGATCTGTGGTGGTTTGATGATGCAGAGGCTGAGGACGGCGGTGGGGTTTGACGACGAGAAAGGTTTTGGTGTTGGTTGATGGGTTGACGACAGAAAAGCTTTTGCTGATGGTTGAGGACGGCGGTGGGGTTCGACGGTTGGGCTGCAGAGGACGGCGGTGACGGTGGGGGAGGCGGTGGGGACGGTGGTGACTGTGGTGACGGTGTGGAGGCGGTGGTGACTGTGGAGCTGATGATGATGAACAGGTAATTTTTTCAGCAACATTCGTCCTTCATCATCCAGAACATGGGCATACTGTAATTCTTCCAATAATTTCATGTATCAATAATTTCATACTTCATTAAGATCACTTTTTACTTGGCATTTCATGTATCATTTTTTTTTCTATTATTATTATTATTATTATTATTATTATTATTATTATTATTATTATTATTATTATTATTATTATTATTATTATTATTAATGATGTTAGGGGTGAAAAGATAGGTTTTTCTATGTTAAAAGTTTTGGGGGTTTTTTGTCAGAAGATGATGTTTTTGCGTTTAACGAACCAATGTTGTGGAGACGACGATGAGTGGTGTAGTATCTTTGTAAGAAAACACTAGTGTAAACTTCAATTTACACCAACGTAAATATGAATGTATAGACGTTTTTTATGAAAGAAAACACTAGTGTAAACAAACATTGGTGTAAACATTAGTTCACACCAGTGTAAATATGAATGTATAGTCGTTTTGATGTAAGAAAACACTGGTGTAAAACATCAGTTACACCAGTGTGAATATGAATGTAAAGCACACCATCAGCTAGTTTGTTTTTTTTACAATAGTGTTTATTTGTAGAAGTTTGTGTATGGCAGATTACACTGGTGTAAATCATCCTCATTATATGTTTTAAAAGTTTGTGTATGGAAGATTTACACTGGTGTATTACACCAGTGTAAAAAACGAGACTGATATGATAGAATGTTCCATTTCATTTTGTGTTTTAAATAATTAAATTAATTAAAAAATAAAATAAAGTTTTAAAAAATTAAATTATATTATGTTATTTTAATTAAAATAATAAAATAAAGTTTAATAAATATGATTGTTTTTTAATAATGAAATAAAAAATAACATAATATTACATTATATTTTCTCTCTCATGGGTTTTACCTAAAATGCCCCTAATTGTACTTTAACATAATAAAAAAAATACTTATTAATCAAATAAAGACAAAACTCACAACTTTTGATCTCAACCATTGGATCAATAAAATCAATGATCCACAAGAGTTTTTTAGTTCTCACAACTCATCTTAGTTCTCTCATGATCCTAACCCTATATATATATACATATATATATATATATATTTATATATATTGATTAAAAAAACTTAAATAAAAAAAGACACCTTCATTGTGGGCCCACATTTTTTAACCAAGTGGACAGATTTTGCCACGTGGATTGTCACGTCAGCATATAATAGGAAAAGTTAACCTCAGTTAGTTTGGGACCAACTAAATAAAATACATGACAAGTTGGGACTGTTATCTTACAACTTTCAAGTTTGGACTGTTTCCTTCCAACCCCTCAAAGTTGGGATAATTAAATTCCATTTCCCCATACAAAAACGATCTTATACAATTATTTAAAGGACTCGTGAGGATCTACTAGTATTGGTTAGTGAACATTTGATTGATTAATGATTATTGAGTCATGACGCAAGATGGTTCAAAAAAAAAAGTCGATCAGTCGTTTGAATGCCAATCAAAATCTCAATCTAGCCTCAATCTAAAATTTTGAACCCCACTTGTTTGATCCTAGGATGTCAATTACTAAGGCCCTGTCGTTCACGGGTAGCTCAGTTGGTGAATGTCAATTACTGTGCCCTGTCTTTGCCACTGGGGAGCAGCGTACGAAGTACCCGTCATTGTTTAGTTGGCCGTTCAAAAAAAAATTACTGTTAAGGCCCTCGACATTCTTTTTCGTTGCCGAACTGTCAATCGAAACCAAATCGTCGGTCACGTCGTTTCCTTCCTTTGCCGAATTGTTATTTGCCGCAGCAGCCTCTTGTATTTTACTACTTTTTAATTGTGATTTAGAAAAGTTATTTGATTTAGTTGGTAGTTAGGTTAGATGACTAATGGGTTAAGTTTTTAAATGAGTAAAAACTAAATAGGAAGGTTAATGGATTTCAAAGAAATAGTGGCCACTATATATTATTGGGCTTTAAGATCAATCTTTTTAAAGAATGTGGAAATTTACATATATATATTTTTTTAATTAAAAAAAATTGGACCCCTGAAAAGTGGCCTGTGTGGACACGCACCTCTCCCTTGGGCCTTGACCCTTGACTTGGGCTTGCTAAACTCATGGTGCTTCTAATCTATCTATCTATCTATACATATAATAAACCAAAGCCATTTTAATGACATGGCACTCAAAGAGACATTCTCTTCTTTGAGTGTGCCATGTGTCATCCCATGTGGCATTGAGATATTTTAGAAAAAAATAATTTAAAAACAAAATTGGATTTTTCATCCTCATCTTTCCTCCCATAATTTTTAAATGTTAATATCTTTAATATACGAGATTTTTTAAAGAAAAAAATTACACCAAATTAACGAGCGTTTTATTATCTTTCCAACAAGTACCATAGTGCTATATAAAAAACGAAGAAATTTTTTGTGGGGTTTTATTCATACAGGAAAAAAAAACAAAAAGTGTTCAGGTAAATCATTAATCATGTATAGACAAGTCACTAATTATGTTTAAATTAGTAAATATGATTTTTTTTCAACCAGAGCCGAATAGGTTAATAGAGTTATACGTTGTTTTAAGTTAGGTATCAATATTAGTATGTTAGAGTTGTACATTTGTTTAGTCTTTAGGATATGTGTTAATATTAGAGTTACATTAAAGTTCTACATTCTTTTAGGTTATAGGTTAGCATTGGAGTTGTACATTGTTAATTTGTTTTAGGTTAGATATTAATATTAGAGTTATACATCAGTCTATTTCATGTGTAAAATTGATGTATCATATTAAATTTCTCAACCCGGGACGCTCCCGGGGTATAATCTAGTATATATATATTACAAAGGGATTAATCCTACATGTCATACTTTTATGCAATCTCACATTTGAGACATGCCACATAGGATGTGATGTGGCAAGTGTAAACCAATTAAAAAAAGAAATAAATATGATTTAACCTAATCTATTAAATACCTAATCTACTAAATCTAAATATTAATACTTTACTATTTTTTCTCTCATGTTTCTTCCCATAACTTTTAAACGTTAATATCTTTTATACACGAGATTTTTTAAAGAAAAAAATTACACCAAATTAACGAGCGTTTTATTATCTTTCCAACGAGTACCATAGTGTTATATAAAAAACGGAGAAAAAAATGAATATTTTTTGTAACCCGACAGGTATTATGTCGGGTTTGGGATTAGTTTAAAAAAAATTGTGGGTTTGGGTCGGGTCTATGATTAGGTGATACCCGACCCGATTACCCGAAACAACATACCCAAATACCCGAACTATATACCCGATCATATACCCATGAATTTTTTAACCCATCACATAACCCTTAGACTAATGCGTTCGATATTTCAATAATTAACTTTTTTTTCTTATTTCATGTTAGTATTTTTAGAATGATCGATTACAAACTTCCGAACCCCGACACAGAGATTCGTTTTTTTTATATTTAAATATGATAACTTATGGTAGAGATTTGTTTAAAATAATAATAATAATAATAATAATAATAATAATATATTTTATTATGTCATATTAGATATTTTAACCCGGGACGCTCTCGGGATAAAAACTAGTATAATCTATATACATCTAATATTCAAAAGCAATGTGGGACACTTGGCATTCCCACATTGCAAGTTCAATTATCTCTCTTCCTCTCACTATGCCACATGTCACCTTGTGGGTTTTTATAAAAAAAAACGTTTTTTAATAAAAAATCCAGAAAATATAAAACCCTAAAAAAAACACGGACATAACATCTTCCCACATTATCATCGCTTCCTTCAAAGAAAACCCTAATCTCAGCGATTCAAGGGCGATTCAACATAATCCTTCATCTCCTATCCAAGGTTATCTCTATTCGATTCTTATTTCAATAAATCGATGTTCATCTCTCTTTTTCTCTGTGTTGTGTTTGTTTGTTTACTGATTTGTTAGTCGATTAAAGGTTTATCAAACCATCTATCATGTTTTGAGCAATACTTTATCTGGATTGATGTTAAATGTTTAGTAAAATTTTGATGTTTTCTTTATTTGTATACGAATCTCCTCCTCCTCTTTGGATTGAATTTATTTATATATACACACACTCTTTTTTATTATAGTGATTGTTCGTTTGTTATCAGATTCATCAATTAGCAATTAAATATATGAGAACGCAAACGCAATGATTCAGATTTGGAGAAGCAAGCATCGTCAAGAACATCACTCTGGCACCATCGGCAATGGATGTTTCTAGAACACTGAGATCTGGAGAGCAAGTGACGCTAGAGGAAAGCTCCGGTGAAAGGAAAGCCTAGATAGAAGTCCGTGATTGCATCCACCGTATTTTGAGGTATGGCTTTGTTTGTTTTTGTTGTTTACATTTTTGCTTATGAGTATTTGTGATGATTGATTGTTTTACATACTGGTTGTGATTGTATTAGTTTTGTTTGTGTTTGTTGTTTAGTAAACATAGAATGGTGGGAGCAATTGGATACGCAAATTGAATCTGCCGCTTCCTTTCCAGTCCCCGGCTGCAAAAGATGGAAGAAAAGGGATTTATGTTGATGAGTTTGTGTCGGGTTTTGAGATGCCGAATAAGCCGGTTTTGTTAGAAGGGTGTTTGGATGACTGGCCTGCTATGAAGAAATGGGATAATAGGGATTATTTAGTGGAGGTTTGTGGTGATGCGAGGTTTACGGTTGGACCGACGCATATGAAGTTAACAGATTACTTTGTGTATTCTGATCAAGTGCAGGAAGAACGGCCGTTGTATCTTTTTGACCCGAAGTAATTTGCGAATAAAGTTACTCAATTAGGTCAAGAATATGAGGTTCCTGTGTATTTTAGGGAGGATTTATTTAGTGTTTTGGGGATGAGAGACCGGATTATAGGTGGATTATCAGTGGACCGGATTATAGCATTGGGATTTTCTCAATCCGCCTCACCTAGGTTTTACAACCTTGGTTTTGTCAATCCGCTTCGATTGCAAATGCTAGAAAACCTTAATTATAAATGTCGTCTAACAATTTGTTGTATCATTCTTATGTGTTTGTGTTGTTTTTTGCAGGCTGCTGATGTCAAGAAATATTATTATAGTTGATAAATACTTGCTCAATGGCCAACTCCAACAACTATGTAACCAGTGACCCACTAGGTAGTATTTATTTCTTGTGTTTAATTGCTTTCAATATACAGGTAGCAAATTAGACATGGTCATTTAAAATTGGGTCGATTTGGGTGATCTTTTGTCTCGAACGAAGCATAATAGGTTGAAAGTTTCTTCCAGTCTGTTTTTAATGGACCTTAATGGTTTAGTTAGTAGTTTAGAAGTGTAGTCAAACTACTATTCTACCCAAAATTAATGTATTAGCTTTTGTTACAAAACTTGCAAACCTTTAAAACAGTTTTCCTTTGTGCAGTTGATGTCTTTGGCGATGCCTCATGCGGCGACTGCTTGCAGTAAGTGTTTACAACCTTTTTGTATCCAGTTAGCTTACTAAAATATAAAGATTTGGCTGGTGAGTCTTTGTCTATGATGGTTATAATAGGAAACAAGAAGATGGATAGAGAGGAGCTTCGGAATGTTACATGACGAGTATTCATGTTGGGGACTATTTAGATTCAGGTCAACAACGGTCAAAGCTAGAATAGTGGATTGTTGACCTGGTCAGTATACCAGTCAATTTAGTCGTATCACATAAGAAAAAAGGTATACACATTTAACCAACGACTTACTTCTTACTAAATAATTGAAATTGTTAAAACATAAACTAATAAAAAATGTACAAATTACATGACAGTAGAAGTTGCAATTGAAAACGATGGCCCATAACCAAAGCTGATGGTATGCTTTATCATTGGATGGTTTTATCATTTCACTGACTGAATTGGCACAGTTTTTAAGTTTAATAATTTAGTGCAGGTTATCTACTGCACATGTTTCAGCTGGAGTGCAAATGTTAGCACTTTAATTAGTTTATATACATACTTGTAAATGTCTCTGCTAATTGAACGGTAGTCGTTCCAATGTGGTTTAAAGTCGCCGTGAATGTTGTTGTAAGCAAGATGTAATAATCTTAGGTTTCTGTATCCCGAAAGATAAGGGGTTTTGTCCCGCGTCATTGACTTTTGTTTGAATGTCAAAACGCGAGTCTGATCTCGATTATTGAAGTTTTAATCTTGCGACTTCCTTTATTTTGCGGGCTAATATTTTATTGAACTTTTGATGTTGCGCCTACCTTTATTTTGCTCACTAATGATTCAAATGATATCCTGATTAAGATATGCTTAAACTTTCAGGTGACTGGATGAGGTTTGGACCAATTCAGGCCAGTGACAGGTTAGTTTTGTTACTGATGTTTCTTTTTCGTTTTGTCCCTGATCACTGCCCTAAAAGAAAACTTTCGTTATCTTCATTCTCTGTGTTTCACTTTTA
The DNA here is from genome assembly GCA_028751855.1 of Ambrosia trifida. Taxonomy (NCBI): domain Eukaryota; kingdom Viridiplantae; phylum Streptophyta; class Magnoliopsida; order Asterales; family Asteraceae; genus Ambrosia; species Ambrosia trifida. The sequence goes on along the minus strand of CM054122.1, from coordinate 212,345,789 downwards.
TTTATCTTGCGTAGCTAACACATATTTATCTTTCAAATTTTAGTAGTCTGGTAGTACCAAAGTGGATTTCATCTAAATTATAAATGGGCAAGATTCTTTTTTTTTTTTGGCTCATCATATGTTGATTTGTATTAGTAGTTAAAAATATAATACTTCTTTTTTTGTGAGCTGCAGGTAAGGATTCCGAAGATAAAACTCGTAGAGAGAAGCGGAAGGAAGTGCGATTAGATAAGATAAGACTCATGGGTCCAATATCATGTATGGAAAATATTTCTCTTTCTAATTCATTTTGAAACAGCTTTGTTTCAAATTGGTTTTTGTTTTTATTGTTTTTATTTTCAGAAATTAAAAGACAATGAGCAATCAGAAGGCTAAAAACATGTAGAAGGGAAAGAATTAATAACCAGAGATTCTAAAAACCATTATGGAAACTCATCACTGATGCCAACACAAAAGGGGTAGGAGATTCTTTTATGATTTTGCTTGCATTTGCGAGAAACGAATTTTAGCTATCTTCCTTCTCTTTGTTTTGCATTTATTCATTTTCCCAATATCTGTTATGCCCTGCTCTAAATTGTTAGACCTAAGCTTTTATTGTGTTGCCTTTTGACCATGAAAGTCAAACATGTAGTTATGTCACCAATTGTTGGCATACAAGTTGTAGTTGGATCCATGGAATGTTAGTTGCTGCTTTTTGCTTCTTCTGTTTTTTTTTTCACAGTTTATACACTCATAGGTATACTTTAAAAGGCGTCAAATAAAACCATCTTATGTTAGGCCTAAGATTGCATGGTCAACTGGGATTATAACTTAGGCTGTGATTTTCTGTTTGGAAAAGAAAGCATGTCTTCAGAATATATAAAGGTATATGCATTCTATACCAACTTTAAATCAAGGGCTAGGTTTGGTATATGGTTTTATAGCATTTTAACTCACACTACTTTATTGATTTTGCAGGTTCGGAAGAACATTTGCTTGGAAACTTCGCCAGTAGCGCGTACAAGTCTTTATGTGCCTTAAACTAAAGGTTTCATTTTAACACTTCGGTCTACATAAAAGCTATAAAACTTGATGTTCCAATCCTACATTCACTATTGAGTAAAATTATCAAGAATAATGTAATTGGGTATGCCTTCCACATGTGTAATGTACCAGTAGGTTGGTACCAGGTATGAGTGAGTTTTCATATGGTCCTAACAATTGAGACATTGCAACAACAATCTAAATCTTTCTTCATTTTCCTAATTATGTAGTTTAGAACATAAGAGTTTTTTTTCTTCGTGAAGAAAGAAATAATAACAACTAAGCATTAATTTTGAAGATTAGTCATCTATATCAAGTCATACTTGGATTTTATATAGTGTACACAAAACATCAGCAGATAATACAGAAAAAAAGGGCGCCGCAACGCGCGCCCCGGATAAATATGGAAGCGTCTGGTTTCCACAGTTGTCTGCGCAACTATTTGGAGGTTATGGCTTGCGAGGAACGCTAAGGTGTTTGAAGGCAATTTCATCCAGGCGCGTAGAATTGTGGATCTGATTAAGGAGGACAACTTCTACTATATTTTTTTATACGTTGTACCGTTCAAAATAATTGTAATGTTTGGAACCGCGTGTTAACGCGGGCAAAAGTCTAGTCCATTAATAATTGCGGTTTAATAAAAGCCCATAAATATCACTAAGTAGTTTTAAGTTACAAACTTGGACTGGATCCACTAGACGACTAGAACTAGAGGTGTACAAATCGGGTTTTTTTTGTCCAAACAGGTTTCGGTTTCAAACCGGTTCGCTACAGTACCAGTTCCTTCTCGAACCGGTTCAGTTTGTCAGCCACAAAATCGGTTTTTACCCGGTTTCGATTTTGATTCTGGTTCGGTTTCATTTCTATTCCGGTTCACTTACGCAACTTTTAAAAACGTATAAATTACATTACATTTAACTATTAATAACTTTTTAAGAATTTTAAAGAAGAAAATTGAATTTTAATTTAAATAAACAAAGTTTATTTGTGTTTATGACCAAAAATGTATTTTTTTTTAATCGGTTTCAGTTTTTTACCGGTTTCAACCGGTTTTTAGTGGAATCAGTTTCGGTTCCGGTTCAGTTTCTTTTGACCGGCTTTATTGTCAGTTTTAGCCCGGTTTTCAATTCGGTTTGGTTTGAGTTTTTTTTAGTACCGGTTTCATGTGAAACCGGTTTTGACCAGTTTCGGTTTGGGTCAGTTTTACCGGTTTCGGTTCCCAAACCGGTTTTTTTGTACACCTCTAACTAGAACGATTATGTCATTGATTGTTACACTTTTGTTTATATTCTAACAAACATCACTGAACTGTCAACTGTGTACAAACAATGTTGTATACTTCACGACTTTATATTTTATTGAACTTTGACAAAATGTTTGTATTGTAAAGATATTATATTTTGTTAAGACTTTGATAAAGACTTTATATTTATCAAACTATGATATTACTATGCTTGAAATTTTGTAATTTGTAAAACAATATTTTCAATATATAATTGTCTGTCAAAGTTGTTATTTATCATATATGTTTGTCAATATTTGTTATTTTTGTAGGATTTAGACACCAAAGTACAAAATATAAATATTTTTTATTAATATTTTAAATAACCTAAACTTTTTTTTTAACGACGAATTTCTTTGCTCCTTGTGAGACTTCAACCCAAGACCTCACATTTAAGTGTATTAAAAGGCTTTGCCTTGTCACTAGACCACCAACCCCAGTGGTAATAACCTAAATTTTACATTCGCCCTTTCCTTATTGGCCCCATTTTCTTGGCCATTTCGCGAAGGACAAACTTCTGAACTTTACCGGTTGACGTTTTCGGCAATTCTTCTTTAAACACGACCGTTTTTGGCACCATGTAACCCGGCAACTTGCCTCTACAATAATCGATGACCTCTTTTTCGGTCACCTTCCCCGCCATCTCCGCCTTCAAACTCACAAACGCGCAAGGCGTTTCGCCCCAAAACTCGTCCGCTCTTGCCACAACCGCTGCCTCATTTACCGCGGGATGCGTGTACAATATCGATTCCACCTCCACACTACTCAAATTCTCGCCACCACTAATAATCACGTCTTTTGATCGGTCCTTGATCTCCAAATACCCGTCCGGGTGCATTACCGCCACGTCACCAGTGTAAAACCACCCGTTTTCCCTCATACTTTTCATGGTCTCCACCGGATCTTTAAAATACCCCAACATAACACACCCACCGCGTAACACCACTTCCCCTAGAGTCGACCCGTCCCGAGTCACACTAAGTCCTGACTCAGGGTCCACAACGTCCATATCCGTAAATACAACCGTTCTCACCCCTTGTCGTGCTTTTAGTCTTGCGCGCTCCGTAGCGGGAAACCGGTCCCACTCTTTTTTCCACGCGCACGTCACTACCAACCCACCTGTTTCCGTCAAACCATACCCATGACTAATAACAAACCCAATCGACTCCGCCCGGGCCAAAACTGCCGCGGGCGGAGGCGCCCCCGCCGTCATGATATTAACCGGATTCTTTAACCGCTTCACCCCGGGAGCATTCGATAACATGTTTAGGACAACCGGGGCTCCACACATGTGCGTGACGACGTGTTTATCAATTAAGTCGTAGATGATGGCCGCGTCGAATTTGCGCAAGCAAATGTTAGTCGCGCCCACCGCGGCCATGCCCCATGTGTAGCTCCATCCATTGGCGTGGAACATAGGCAGAGTCCATAGGTAAACGGGTTGTTTAGGAACTGACCACTCGATAAGAGAGTCTACGGCTATGATGAACATGCCACGGTGGCAGTGAACTACTCCCTTAGGAGACGACGTCGTACCGGAGGTGTAGTTCAACGTGATTGGATCCCATTCGGATACGGGTCTGATCCATTTGAAATCTGGATCACCGTTTTGCACCATACTCTCGTAAGTACATTCGAATCCTGCCAAAAAAATAAATTAGTTACATATTTGTAAGGAGTTTGTTACTTGTCAGTTGTCACTAAAAGCTTAAACTATATAAGAAAAATTAATATAAATATAAATATATAGGTAAAGAATTATGTAGGAAAATTTGTTTTTAAACATTAAAAATTAACATGTAGCAATCATATTTTGGATTTAGGTTTTATATCTTGGGTTGTTTTGGCTTGAAAAACACTAAACACAACAATTACAACAAATCAAAACACAATGCAATGTATTATAATCATTAAATTTAAAACACAAATAAAACACACTAGTAAACTTTTATTCTTAGCATGGTGTTTTAAATTTATACCTAAAATACATTGTTTTTGGTTTTCAATTGTTATGTTTGATGTTTTTCTAGGCAAAACAATCTAAAACATTATGAATAAGATCAACAGATGATGCACACATGTCAATTTTTAATACCTCTCACATTTATCATAAAAACATATTTTCCTATAGGATCTCTACCCTAAATATATATAATTAATTTAAAAAAAAAGTCTAGCCCTCTCCTAGATTTTGGCCTCGCCCGACCCACCCTACCCTAGAGCCGCCCCTGTTCGAAACCAAACATAATAAAATCATTCCGTATAGGTCAAAACTGGCTTGAACATGAATAGAACTGGTAAAACCCAGGTCAAAAAAACTGCTCAACAAATCAATAGAACCTGAATTGGTTTGAAACCGAAACCGATTTTAACTTTTTGTTAATCAGCTAGAACCGGTTTACGTTACTAACCGAATTGTGTACCTCTAGTTGCTCTTATAAATTTTGTTTGTATGATATTTTTAATCAAGGCTTTCACAAATAAATAATATTTCTTTTTGTTTTTAACAATTCTTTTACAGCTAATTAAACTTCGTAAGAATTTAAGTTTATAGCATTTTCGTATGAGTAGATATACTATCTTAGTAGACCACTAGACAGCATATCACGTGTCACATGTATCAACAAATAATTAAATAAAAAATAAATAATGAGTCCCTTGTAAACAATTTTAACATTTACCTTTTGCGTCTTCAATCAAAACTCCATCGTCAATAACTAGGACAAGCATCGGTTTAGGCATATTATCCGTAAACATAGATATCGCCTTACGAACAATAGAAACCGAATCATAATCAACAAACACAAGCTTCGATCCACTATGTGCAAGGATAACCGAAACCGTACGGGCATCAAGACGAGTATTAATAGAATTAATAACCGCACCCGCAAAGGGTATGGCGAAGTAGAGCTCATACATAGCCGGAACGTTTGGAGCAATAACTGAAACCACATCTAGTCTCTTTATTATTCCTAGTTTGGAAATAGAAGAAGCCACCCTAAGACATCTTTGTCGTGTTTCGGTCCATGTGTAGGTCGTGTTACCGTATACGATGGACGGAGAGTCCCCATATACGGTAGCACATCGGTCTAGAAAGGTGAGGGGGGTTAAAGGGCTAGAGTTGGCTGGTCTTGGTTGGAACTGATCCATAAGGTTTTCCGGTGAGTTGCATGTAAAAAGTAGGGAATAAGTTAAAAGAATAGAGGCTAAGGGTGACATATAGACTAGACATAACAATAATTTAAATAGAAACGTTAAATTCATGGTTGACATTGCATGCAGAGGACTAGACTGATCCAACGGATAAGGTGGGGCCACGTGGAATTTGATTATGATAGGATAAAACTATAAAACTCGTTCTTTGTGGTTATCCATTTTACCAAATATATTATTTAAGAAAACTTGTGAGTGCGTGGTCCAATCCAACTCATCTCCATCACTTTAATTATTTTCTTGTCTTTGGGCTGAATGAATAGAGTCGAGCCTTGGTAAAATACTGTTATTTTCAGTAATTTCACGTGTTTTACATTAGGGGACGGGGCGTCATCTGAATTGTTCACGGGTATCCACTACCAGCACGGTAACACCGCCGTTACACACGCTGGGAGTGGTCTCGTGGACTATTTTGCTGGTTCTATCTAACGAACTGGTACCGGTTGTTATTTTAATTTTGTATTATATAAATGCAACTTTTTTTTTTTTAACCGGTTGTTATTTACTTTTGCATTTTACCGTTTATTTTTAAGGTTTTTGTATTAATCGTGTGTTTATTAAAATGTAAAAGTAAATAAAAATAAAAACATTGCATTAAAACATAAATATTTTAAACATAATAATATAAAACATAAAAAAACAATATGTTATGATGATGATTGATTTAAGAAACGTGTATGGTGGGGTGATTAATTATCACTTATCAGCTAGAGATTTACCTGGTGTCTAAGAATCATAGGTTACATATAACCGGCTTAGAAACCTTTGTAATCAATATTCCTAGCAGCACCAATCAAAATACAAAAAAATATATATAAATTATTATCAAACTGACTACATTTGTGAATATATATGTAGTCAGTGGTGGATACAGAAATTTTTGGCACAGGGGAACAATACGGGTAAGGTAAAATAGGACCAAAAAAAGATAATAAAAAAAAACACATTTCATAGATAAAAAGACATATATAAATTAAGAAAACAAATAACCCTATGTCTTTAGGAGTCTACAAGTAGTGGCGAAGACAAAAACTTTTGTAGGGAAGGATAATACGGGTCTACTAAAAATGGAGGGGGGCATTTTTAAATATTGTATGACAGAAAAAATTAGAAAAAATAACTAAGAATAAATTTAATTTAAATTCTAAAAAGCATTAAAATAAATTCTAAATAAAACGTCTATCTATATATATATAAGAAAACGTATATGCTGACGTGGCGTGTAATGGAGGTGTCACACCCCAACCGATGGCGGAAACATCGAGGTGAGACTTGTGATAGATTGTTCAAAGACTTCATAACGCTAAATTGTGACAATAGATTTAAATAGATTTCATTCGTATCTAAGATTCAACAAGTATACAATTTGTTCATGGGAAAAATACATTAACTTGAACATGAAGTAAAATAAAGATTGTTTCGTTTGTTTCTAAGGCCGGATCCTAAGTGATGTTTCTTGTATCGTCTCATCAAGTTTTTCCTGCAACATGTATAAAATATCCGTCAACACATAAAGTATTGGTGAGCATACTAGTTTTGACATACATACATAGTATAATAAAGTTTTGCTTATAGGCATATGCAAGAGAACCATACAAACGGCGACTAGCCACGAAGAATTTTGCTTAACATGACCCATGTAGGGGGCGGATAGCCAATCCTATAGCGCTATACATGCAAGGTGGGTTGTCAACTATATGAACATTTGTATGTTAGAGTAAATAATTCTACATAGCATAGCGTACAAGCATATAATAGACTTTAGATTGCGCATGATAGAATTTAGAATATGATAGACTTTAGACTAAGCATAATAGATTGTAGAGTTTAAAATCGTTTGAGTTTTGATAGTGATACATGTTGAGCCCCAAAGAATAAAGAATAAAAAAAAGGGGGACAAGTATGAACTCACCTTAGGGTGCGTTATTTAGTTCCTAAAAACGGGTCTTGAGAATTGAAGATTTTAGCTCCGAATAACTAGAATTAGAAAGGAAAGCGTTTTAGGTTCAAGAGTTGGATTATTAGATTCAAGAGAGTCAAGCAAGCCTTTTAGGCGAACCAAAACACAAACCACCATAAAGGTGATTCGGATGGTCATGAGAGTCAAGTAGTGCCTTTAAGGCTAACCAAAACACAAACCACCATAAAGGTGATTCGGATGGTCAAGAGAGTCAAGTATTGGTAAGGTAGGGATGTATCCACAAACCTTCCAAAGATTAATAATAAACTAGTAAGATAGAAACTTGAAAGTATATGTTTATATTATTATATAGTATAATTCAGAAAACAACCACCTTTGGAACCTCTTTTAGGTGCTCTACCCTTATCACACTTTTGTGGATAAATATGGGGAAGATCCTAGAGGTTTTTCCAAGGGGTTAGAAAAAGAAAAGAAGTGGAGAAAGAAGAATAAAGTTGGAGTTTATGAGAGAACTCACTTAGAAGTGGACTTCCACTCTTGGGATTTCTTTGGAGAATTGGGAGGTTTAGAGAGGATTTAGAAATGAGCAAGTGTTAGAATGGGTAGGAGTGGTGTATTCATAGTTGGGGTGAAGGGGTTGGGTATTTAATGAATTAATTAGGGTGGTTAGAAGTTAATTAGTGGGGATATATCTAAAAAGAAAATAAATAAATAAATAAATAAATAAACAACCAAACGGATGTTGAAGTCAACATCTTCACATTCTCGTTTTTTTTATTATTTTTTTCTTTTTCTTTAATCTTAAATTTATATTATTAAAAGTATATTAGTTTTATAATAAAATAAATATATATTAAGATCTTAACTAAATGAGTTTCTTGTTATAACGCCTAAATTGATTAGGATAAATTATAACGACGACTCGTCATGAATAGGTAGGAGTAACATAAAAGAAAACGAATAAAGGCGAGCTTGGAATTTGTTAAGTATAGAATTTAAAATACATGAAAAGTAAAAATAACGCGATGTTACAGGAGGCGTCAACCTCCTCTTGAGAATGCCATGTGTCATCATAATTGAATGATTTTAGTGTTTTTGAATTATTTCTTTTTTAGTTAAATTGAGTTATTTTAGGAAAAAAGAATTTAAAAATAAATTTAAAATTTTATCTCTCATATTTCCTCCTATAATTTTTAAACGTTTATATCTTTTATATACGGGATTTTTTAAAGAAAAAAGTTACACCAAATTAATGAGCGTTTTATTATCTTTCCAACGAATACCATAGGTCTATATAAAAAATAGAGAAAAAATCGACTATTTTTTGTGGGGTTTCGTTCATACAGAAAAAAAACACACAAAATGTTCATGTTATTCATTAATCATGTTTTTTTTTAAACCAGGTTCTTTATCTACGATGTTGAAAATTAGTCCAATCGTCATGTTATCATTGGAATTTACTAGGTATACTTCATCAAGAGAAGCTATGAGAAAGAATCGCGCAACACTGCAACACATGGTGTCAGCTTGTAGCAAGGTTATTTTTTTTATTTATTTAATTACAAGAGTAATAATTATTACTATTAGTATTATTAGAATGGTTATATTTTTCAATCCCGGGACGCTCCCAGGAAGAATTGATAGTTGCTGACGTGGCGTTCAATTGTGGCCTCAACCATCTCTTGATTATGCCACGTGGCATAATGAGATGCAATGGTTACAACTTCCAACTTAAGTGTTTGTTTAGTTGATTAGGTTAGGAATTATAAGAGCCATTAGAATGTTAAAAATTTGAGAGATGCGATGAGTTTTTGAATAGTTGCAGCTTACATAAGTGATTCTTTAGATGATTACTGATTAGGTTTTAGATTAGGGAATATGAGTTATTACTGATTAGAATACTATGAACATGCAATGATTGAGAGATTTTATAGTTAGTTAACTTAAGCCATTTGCAATAGGTTATCACATAAAATTAGATTTTTCAACCCCGAAACCCTCCCGGAGTAATCAACTAGTATATTTATACTGTTATATAAAAAAGGTCAAAACTAAACTTACTTTAACTTTTAACCGTTGCTGGATGCATATGAACTTTTCATATAAAAGATTAGGGTTTTTTTTTCCTTTAAGTTGGGCCTAATTGAGCTAAAACAAGCATACACACGTCCATTGTTTAAAAAAAATGCCCATGCTAAATTAAATACATATACAGCTTTCTCTATCCTTTCTCCTATCCTTTTTAACCTAAAGCACTAGAGCCAAAGATGTCGTCGTTCCAGAACCTTCACACGCGGTAAAAATACTTTAAAGATTCTACTGTTTTTTCTTCTTTTAACCTTATGTACTCACAAAACAAGAATGTTCAATTGTAATAATATTTTTCAGCGAGTACTCCATGCAATAGGAAAAATTGACCATCAGAGGGCAACTGACCGCCACTGATGGTACGGTGGGCACAGACCCACCGTCCTCATAAGGTGAATCTGCCACTGTATGTAGTTAGCGGGTTCTTATATGTAATAGTAGGTTCAAAAGCATATATACTATCTTAACATGATTAGTGACTTGCCTAGACAAGATTAATGAATTACCTGAACGCATTGTGTTTTTTTTTTTTTTTTTTTTGCATGAACAAAAACCCACTAAAAAGTCTTTTTCAAACGTTTAGAAATTGTGGAGGAAAGTTGTAACACCCCAAAATTTCTAAGCTGTATATTATGATAATATAAGCACACGGGGCTTTTAACTAGAGAATACTTGACAAACAATGGGACGGGCCATATTTGCCAAATAACCAAACTTGGGTTTGGTTAATAAAAATAATAATATGGAGACCACCTCCATTATCCGGAGATCGATCTCCATCAAAACACACACACTAAAACACACACTTACCAAGAAATTCAAGAACAAGCTCAATTCAAGGTCAATTCAAAGGGCTTTTGAATGCATTAGCCCTAAAATGAATCATCCAAGCATAATACACATCAAGGTAACCTTTTATTTGACTAAATTTGAGGGTATGTTCATCTTGGGTATGATGAAAATCATGTGTGGTTATAAAAACGTGAATTAAGGACTTGTAATGGTTAATCTTGTATAAGAGAATCATAATACATGTTAATTTGTGTGTGTTAAACAAAATCCTTGTGAGAAGGTTATAACCTTGTAGTTCATGTTAGGAAACAAATTGGGTTTTTGGTGGATTGGTAGGAACCACCTTTAAACCACGAAATACTAGTTATAAACTATGATTATAATGTTTATAGGAATGCTAGTATTGATAATCTTGATCAAAGATGGATCCAAGAAGTCCACAAGTCCTAAAATTAAAGTTAGGAAATCACGCATACCAAGTGTTCGATAAAATGCCTCAATGAGAACTCGATTTTACTCGGGCATAAATGATTTGTTGAGAACTTGTATATTGGTAAATCACGACCAAAAATGCGTATAGACAAGCAAAGACTAGGTTCTAACAACCTAAGTGGTCATTCACCTCATAGGTGTGAATACAAGAAACTATGGATAGCCAAGGAATCTCTGGTTGAGGTAAAGAGGAAGCACGCATAAGGTAAGTCACTCGATGACTTAATTCTTAATATGTCTCTAGTATGTTTATATGCTTAATTATACATTTGTATATGCATTTGGGAATTAGACATTGAAATGTCACAAAAACACTATGCCAAAATAGGCCTACAGCCACAAAAAAAAAAATGTGACCATATGCCTTTCGCCACACTTTTTTTTTCCATCTCAAGTGTGACCATAGGTCGAGTCATCGTAGGTATCATTCGGCCACATTCACATTTAGTGGCCATAGCCCTTAAAAGTGTGGCTAAAGGATACCAATAATTCTTTTTGAAATCAAGCATTATGTCTACTAAATGTGGCTAAAGGGTAGTAACGGCCACATGAAGTTACTCTAAGTGTGGCCATTTTAATTATATAGTCACTAAACATCAATTAAAAAAATATGTGGCAAAAATGTTTGTTTTAATAAGCTTTCCATCTATTAATTGTGGCTAAATGGTAGGAACGGCAACATGAATTCATGTGGTCATTTCTATTATATAGTCACATGACGTTTGGCTATTCTCTAACATTGGTCACACATAACTTTGTTTACTCATGACGTTTATTATCATTCCGTCACACAACACAAAACAATCTGAAGATGGTGTGGCTAATGGGTATGTAAAGCCATATGAAATTTGTTAATTGTAAGTGTGGCTACAGACTAACCTTTGGTTACACATTTATTTTCTTCCCATGGCGATTACTATCATTTTGTCACACAACACAAAATAAAGTGCTAATTGTGTGGCAAATGTGTACGTAGAGCCACATGAAAATTTGTACATGAAAATTTGTAATGTTTAAGTGTGGCCAGTGTCATACCTTTGGTCACACGTATTTAATGTAGTTTTATGTAGCCATTTTTATAAAATTAGTCATTTCATTTATTTTTTTGTAAAATATAAGAAAAGTAGGCAGGAGAAAACTTAAAAACAAAATGATATTAACAACAATAAACCAATATCTATACATAAATTTTCAACTTAAATACTAAATACATAAACTTCTAATAAAAAGCTATCTACCAAAGTCGTAAAGGGAAATTACAGTAAACATAAACTAAGAAACATTTCTAGGCTTTTTTCCTTCAGGTCTGTATACCCCCTGCTTTTGGACTTGAAAGTGTTGCAAACTACACTTCTTTAAATTTGATGCAAACTTCTGTTGACCCGTTTGAATAGTCTTCACAACAACTCTTGAGTAATTATCGCATGCTCATTTGGTTTTCCATGTTGCACCAATAAAGCTCACCAAAAATAACCATTTTACCTATGATGATTCAATATAAAACAACTGGATACAAACCTGAACAACAACCAGTGGTTTGCAGCATGCTTACACAAGCAAGGATTTCATTGATCACCTTGCTTTGAGTTTTAGGATCCCCGCAATGCTCGAGCATCCTCTGAAAGATGACAAAATGTGAAAATGGTAATTTTAATTTATGTTATTTGAAATATAGATATTTTCATAGGTTTTTTATTACCTGAATGAAACGACAACCATAGGGATGGGTAGAAAGGGTCAGAACTTGATCAAAGAAAGTTGTGATGATAAAGAAAGTGTGTATCTCTATTTACCAACCTACTGTGACTACGAGCAGGTAACATGCCAAACTGGGCTGCATGTATACACAACAAAAAATGAAGATCAAGCTATGATCTATGTTACTTATAAGAGCATGTAAGAGCAGCTCTCAAGTATTTACATTGCTAACTTAATAACCAATTATTTGTTTTGCCATTTTTTGGCACATAATAAGTGGATAGATTGATTAACAATCTATCAACCAAGCATATCTTACTGGAGGATGTAATATAGTAAGGTTATATAAGAATTCATTTTGTTTACAAGAGGATACATACAAAAAATACCTCAAAGTGCTTCAAATTTGTGAAGATTAAAGCTGAAGAGTTACCTGTGATGGTTCCATGTACAACTGTCCTGTTCTTGGGCTCGATCTAAACTGTTTGTTGTTCAACTTCATCAAAATGTACATTTTTACTCCAAATGAAAAATCGTCATTGCAATAACAATACAAACAAAATTAACTGCACTTATCACATCAGGCATACTTACCAATTTCCATTAACAATTATAGTTGAACTCTCTTAATCATTTGTTATATGTATTAGATCCTTGTAAAAATTCACCCATTATGTGTGGGGCATCACAACATTATTAAATTTGACAAAACTTAAATTGCTTTTACAAGGAATAATTGGAAATGACAGTAATAAAAAAAACAAATAATATCCTCCAACTGCTCTCATATCAAAGGTATTGTTTGGTGGAGATACAATGGTCACATGAAAGAAAACACAACTAACTAAAGAAACCTTAATTGCGTTTACCTAAGGGTAGCTGCTTTGAAGGGAATGAAGAAGAAGAGTATGGACGACATCTAGAGAATACATAGCAAATAAAAGTCGTTAACGGCTTCAATCGGCTTCGCCAGTGACAGCCACCAAAACTAAAAAATAGGGTAAATAAAAAGGGTATTATCAAAATAATAACTAATCGGAAGTGCGTATGAAATTCAACGGAACTTACGATTATTGATAGATATGTAGAAATGTCACCAGAAAGCTATGTTTCCCTATCGCCTCCGACTCCGGCATCGACTCCTCCGCCAATCTTTGTTGGAAGACGGGGTTTGTCGTAGCAACGCCACAGCCCGGTGTACACCATCATCGGACACCACCCTCTACCGATACCGGAAGACGGCCGTCAAACGACGATGCATCTTCTTATTCTTATTCAACAAACGGGTGGTGTTGCTAAACGTAAAGCTAAGGATTAGGTACAAATGTTGTGAGGTGTCGATTAGGTATACAGATGTCATGATATGGTACTTCACAGTAAGATGAATAATAAAGAAAAAAGAGGAAGAACTTAGAAAGAAAATAGGAAGAAGTTTTGGAACGATTTTCTTTGATATCTTGAATGAAAAGACTATTCCCCTTTTAAAGAGAAAGTACAACCAACCTACCCTATGAATTAGGAAAAGATACGTTGGAAATATGAGGCATGCCCCATTATCTCCTTATTTCATGCCACTAGCTAACAACTCCTATGACCATTCGACAAAGACTCATTCAAATAAAATAAACCAAGTGACCCACTAATTAATTAAATTATTAATAAAGTCCATTGCATGCAAATATCCTCATGTTTCTGCATGCCCATTCAACTCTTGCATATCTCACGTACATGGCCTTCCCTTGCATGATTATTTGTCACGTAACAATGTCATGAGGGGAGAGAGATATTGAAAGTCAATATAGGGTTAGTGGATTTGGGGAGCGGGAATGCGAAATCTAAAATATTTAGGTGGAGGGAAATAGTTTAGCAGTTAGCATAATCCGAAAATGATTTTTAATTTTTGGGTTTAAATTTAATTTTAAAAATAATATTAAAAACGAAAATATTTCTTTTATGCAAAGTATAAAAATTGAATAGTATATTTTATTGTATAATATAATAGCTATGAGCTCGATACCAAAAATTATACGATACGATACCAGTAGTTAAGGCAAAAAAAATGATAAATATTGTATCTTACCGAAATGGATTGATACCAGTATTTTCAATACTAGATACTGAAATGTTCATCCGTAAAGTATATTATACTATAGTATAATATAGGTTTGGAATGATATGGTATAGCTAGTATCGTAAAGTGTATTATGGTATTAAATAGTATAGTATACTATTTTGGTTTTAAATAACTTTAGTAATAATGTTAAAATAAAAAAAAAGCGTTTTTATAAAAACACGTAAAACTTGAATAGTATATTGTCTAATATAGTACATAACATAGTACGGTATCGTATACTGTTATATGGCATGGTATGGTATATCTATTATAATGTTATGGTATGTATATAATCGTATATTATGGTATATGATTGTAGTATGGTACGGTATGTTATAGTTTGGCATGGGATGGTATGGTATGGTATCGGATGGTATATTATAGTACAACATATAGTATGATATGGTGAGCTTGGCATGGTATAATATTATTGTATACTATAACATATGATTTGGTATGTCATAACACACCATATGATCACATGTCATATCACATCGTGACACATCACACCATGCCTTTCCATGCCATACATACCATACCATGTCATACTATACTATCACATGCCATCTCACTCCATGGCACAAACTCCCATTGTGATCCATTAACGCCCAATATGGTCCACAAACACATATATGATCTACCATTTCCTATTGTGAATTGTGATCCATCAAAGCCCAATACCATTCATAAGACATGCATGATCTAATATTGCCATTTGTGATCTATTAAGGCCCAGTATGGTCCATTAAGACATATATTACATACTATTGTCCAGTGTGATACATTAATGCCAAATATGGCCCATTAAGACATATATAATATACTATTGTCCATTCTAATCCGTTAAGGCTCAATATGGTCCATTAAAACATGTATGATCTATTATTGTTCATTTTGATACATTAAGGCCCAATATGGTCTATTAAGACATTTATGTTTTACTATTTTCCATTGTCATACATTAAGGACCAATACGATCCATTAAGGCATGTATTATCTACTATTGTCCATTTTGGTCCTTTAAGGCCTAATACGGTGTCCATTGTGATCCATTAAGTCCCAATATGGCCCAATAAAACATATATGATGATCTACTTTTTTTTCATATTGATCCATTAAGGCCCAATATGGTCTATTAAGACACGTGTTATCTACTATTGTCCATTATGATCCATTAAGGCCCAATTTGGTCAATTAAGACATGTATTATCTACAATTGTCCATTTTGATCCATTAAGACTCAATATGACCCATTTAGAAACATATGCTATACTATTGTACATTTTGATCCATTAATGACGAATATGGTCTATAATGACATATATAATCTACTAATGTCCATTGTGATCCTTAAAGGCCCAATATGATCCACTAAGACATATATGATCTACTAGTGTCCATTGTCATCCATTAAGGACCATATGGTCCATTAAGACATGTACGACCATTTTTGGTACCGGTACCTGTTTTTTACGATATTTGACAGCGGTACTTTTGGTAGCGGTACCAGTTTAGTACAGTCCGATATTTGGATTGATTTACCTTCAAATTCTTATATCATATCGCTCATTTTTCTACTTGTACCGATACCCATTTCTTCCAACCGGTACTTCAATTACTGGTACCGGTTTGGTTCCGAGGTCATCTTTACTCATTACAACGCAACGTAAGTCTTTAGTACCTTTAGGACATAATAAACGCATAAACTTCAAAATTAATGCATTTGTTATGTATATTATTACCTAAATTAGTTACAAAGACAAATATATAAAAGTTTGAAAACAAATTACTAAAATAATAAAATGAAATTTTACAATTTTATATTTTTTATATATTTACGGTGAATAACGTAATTTTTTTAATGAGAGTAGTATTTGAGAGGGAAGTTTTAGGATGAAATATTTTGGTGGAGTTTTTTTTTTTTAGGGGAATTTAAAATTTGTAATTTTAAGAGGATTAAATATTTTGGGGGAAATTGAAATTTTGTAATTTTAAGATGATGAAATATTTTGAGGGGAGTTTTTGGAGGGAAATTGAAATTTTGTAATTTTAAGAGGATGATATATTTTAGAGGGAGATTTTGGAGGGAAATTGAAATTTTGTAATTTTAAGAGAGAAATATTTTAAAAGGAAAGTTGTAGTATGTATTTACTACAACTTTGTTTTACCTTTGGCCATACATATTTTTCAATGACATTTACTATTATTACGTCACAAAAAAAAAAAAAAAAACTAAATAACGATTGTGTGGCTAATAGTTATATAAAGCCACACGAAATTTTACAATTTTAACTATGGTTATTCTCTAACCTTTGGTTACACATATTTTTTCCATGACATTTGCTATCATTTCGTCACATGAAAATAAACAATGACATTAGTGTGGCTAATGGTTAAAGACACATGATTTTTTTGTAACTTTAATTATAACTATTGTCTAACTTTGGTCACATATATTTTTCCATGACATTTCCTATCATTCCTTCATACAAAAATAAATAAAGTGTTGATGGTGTAACGAATATTTATGTAAAGCCACATGAATTTTTTTAATTTTGAGTGTGGCTATTTATTAGTCGTTGGTCGCACAACAATATATGTGGCCATGTGTATTAGCTTTTAGCCATACACCAAACAAATATTGTGGCTGTAAATCACATTTGGCCGCACTTTTATAGTGTGGCTACTAAATGTCACAGTTTTTCTTAAAGTGTGGCTAAAGGATTCGAGAAGTTGTAGTTTTTCGTCACATGAAATAAATATTGTTGCCTTATATCACAATTGGCCACACTTTTTTTTGTGTGACTAGTAAATGTCACAATTTTTTCTTAAAGTGTGGCTAAAGGTTTTGAGATGTTATACAATGGTCACATGAATACGTAAGATGTGTGACGAAAAGTGGGCAGAAAGTTTTTCAAATGTTAGAAATGACCTTTAGCCACACATTTAATCAAAAGTGTGGCAGGACGATTTTAGGAAATGTGTGGCTAAAGCCACATTTTGGCGTAGTGAAAGAAGCATAAATAAGATACACGATTCATAGAAGATGGCCTTAGATGATGGTTGTTAATATCCCAATTAGACTATCGGGTCAATTGGGTAAAATGCTAGATAGACAATAGCTTAGGCCAAGAGTTAACATTTAGCCGGTAACGAACTCGTGCTAGTTGCTTGAGTGTATTCATGGGTTCAATGTTATCTACCTCAAACTAGTCTAGAAGCAAAAAAGGGCACGAGCGAAGGTAAGTCATATCTATGACTTTGTAAGATAAATACATATATGCATATGTTGGGAGTGTATTTATGGGTATATCATTTAATTCAAAATCGAAATTGTGATTTCTAAGGGATAGAAAACAACAGATAAAAACCATGCCGTAAGTCATAGAGGCCGAACGTACAAGACCGAGAGAAATGACACATGTTGCCATGGACACGAGGCACCGCAATCACGGCATAAATGACTTGGGCATAAATTTCCCTAGTCAAGCTGAGACTTGACACGTGGGCAAAAACCACAACTAGAACTTGGAGATCATAAAATCTTATGATTTTGTCACGTATAAAACTTAACCGGGCAGCTTAAAGATGGATAGATAATTCATGGTTTTTGGGTTAGAAACCAAACAAGGAATCCAAACATATCTTTAATCATGTAAGAGGTACGTATTATGACCTATTAACAAGTCCCAAGAATCCCCGTAAATAGCCTTGAAGCTGCACTAAAAGTGTAGCTTGGTGCAAGAAAAAGGGTAGTTTTTAACAGCAGGTTTACCCGCCCGGGTAAAACACTCACCCGCCCAGGTAAAGGTTCTGATAAAAAAGGGTAGTTTCTAACAGCAGGTTTACCCGCCCGGGGTAAAACACTTACCCGCCGGGGTAAAGGTTATGTAAAAAAAAAACTTCATTTTATTATTCTTTCAATACGAGACATTCATAATAACGTATTAATGGGTTATTTCCTCGCGTTTAACCCTCAGGTACTCTATTATACTGAATGGATAATGATCAAGAATTGAACAAAGATCCAAACGCACAAGACTCGTCCGCTTCCACAACTTTTGAGCAAAAAGGGTTATAAACTTAGTTTTGGAAGGTGCCATTGAAAAAGTTTTCGCTATTAAAATCATCGTACGTATGTTTAAACCATGAGATACATGTGCAAATATTTTGTCAAAAACTCGTTGAGCTCTTAATGACAAAATCTCAAACTTTCAAATTAAGTTTATTAACTTGTAAATCTTCTCATAATACTGCTTTAAACGGGGTGGGTGTTACAAGTGGTATTCAGAGCCCAAGGTTAAATGAGTCTAAGCGTTCGGTTCAAGTATGATCATCAATCCGGTAAGGAATTCATTTCCAAAGTTATCTTAATCTAGTCGAAATTTTATGTATCATGTATGTACATGAAATCAATCAGGAATAAATCATTAGAAAGGTGCACTAAATAATTCAAAACTTGGAAACACACCAATTACACGGTCATGGTAAGGCTCGGCCGAACCGGAAATTGGAAAAACATGATTGCATTTACAAAATAATGCAATCCGATAAAAAAATGAAATCTGCATACTGAAGCAAATTAGCAAAAGAGATTTCATTAAATCAAACAGGCGACTAGGAATTGTCTATTTGGGAAGTATCGTGATGAACGCGACGAGATCACCAATGTCATGTACGAATTGCTTATCCTGGCCAGGTAAGTGTTAAACACATGATACGATGGGCTTCTTGTGATCTTTATGGATACGTCCCATGTAGCAAGGACTAGGTCGGGAGAAAAGGGCATGTGAAACTTCTGACTATATGACTCGCGGGGTCATAGAACGCGGGAGTAATGCCAAACCAATAAAGGTCCGGTAGACCGGGTATGTAAAACCGATCCATAAACGACCCGCGGGGCCGTAGAGCCAAAGGTATTACCATAACGGTTACACGGATACGAAAATAGACTTGAACCTTAACTAAGGTTGAGTCATAAACATTTTCAGTTCGGAAATAGACTTGAACCTTAATCAAGGTTAAGTCATAATAAAACTCGAACATTTATAGAAGGTTAAATTAGTAAATAGACTTGAACCTTAATCATGGTTAAGTCATAATAAAACTCAAACCTTTATAGAAGGTTATATTCGTAAATAGACTTGAGCCTTAATCAAAGGTTAAGTCATAATAAAACTCGAACCTTTATAGAAGGTTAAATTCGTAAAAAGGACTTGAACCTGAATAAAAGGTTGAGTCATAATCACATTCGGACCTCAATAAAGGTTAATCCATAAAAAAGGACTTGAACCTTAATCAATGGTTAAGTCGTAAACACACTCAAATCTTAGTTAAGAGTTAACACGCAAATAGACTTGAACCTTAGTCCAAGGTTAAGTCCTAAATACATTCAACCCATAATCAAAGGCCAATTTCCTAAATGGATTTGGACCTTAACCAAAAGGTTAAATAATGATCACCTTGAGACATAATCGAGAATTTACTCGTAAGTAGACTTGAACTTTAATCAAAGGATCAAGTCATAATCACATTTGAACCTTGAGGAAAGGTTAAACTGTAAGGAAACTTGAACCTTAATCGAAGGTTAAGACATAGTCAAACTCGAACCTGAATGGGAAGTCAATCAAGCAGTAAAAGTCGAACCTTAACGAAAGGTTAAATCATAAACCACTCTGAACCTCATCTAAAGGGTAAACTTTTAACGAGTCTAAACCGTACCCGAGGGCCAACTCGTATACCAACGGGAACCCCGTATTGTGGTAAGACAAAAGCCAAGATTCGGGCTAAGCTTAAGGTTAAGTTACACTTAAACTTGACTCATAATAAATTCATGAAAGCCTACGGGAAAATGTGAACTATGCGTCACATTAATCATAATAAATTCGTGAAAGCCGATGGGCAAATGTGAACTATGCGTCACACTAAATAATAAGGATCCGTGAAAGTTCACGGGCAACCAAGAACTACTTGTCTCGCAAAAATTGGAATGCGACGAAAACGGATACATATAGGACAAGTGTGAACTATGATTCACACGAATCTGAGCTAAAAACAAGGTATTATAGCGTAAAACGAAGTGTTAAATAAAAGAAGAAATTAAATGCTAAATCAAAAGGGGGATCGTAGAAGACTCTGAAAAACGGAGCTGCATCCGCACCAGAGGAACGATCCTAGCCTCGAGCAAGGATCGTGTGAGAGTGAACGATGAATGATGTGATCTAATAAAGACATGTCAAAAACAAATAAAGCGAGATAAATCTCATGGGCTTTAGCATGAGATGGATGAACATGCAATCTAAACTCTAAATCAGATAGATGGCTGTGAATCATAGAAATGAAGGCAACGCCTTTATAATAAACCCAACGTGGCCTGCTGAATCACCATGCATACGAATACTAAATAAAGAAAACATAAGCAATAGACTTGTGCGACTAAACATGGTAACGTAACACCATGAAGCACAGATGAGCAAGAACCCTGTTGAGAAACGTTGAATTGATATATGGGTCAATAGGTCTTAAGGGACACAAATAAACAGAAACGGATCATAGTTCAGTAACAGGCCCTACAAGGCTAGACCAATAAAGGAATTGACTTGGATCCAAAGTGTTTAGGGTAATTAAATAAAAACATAATCCGGAAGGGGACGTGAAGACGGGGTGTTATATACGAAATAATACCTAGATAACAAAAAGAGTTGGAAGACTAGGGTTAAATCTCAAATAAGATGCTTGCAAGAGCTCGAAATATAAATTTGAAAGGCTAGATAAGAAAGGGTCACGAACCCTATGCTAACTCTTTTGATAGGATAAAAATCCTAAAAGCCCGAGGCGTTGGGGCAAAAGATAATAGGTGATCAATCGCCTAGAATTTATTTCGACTAAGAGTGAAATATACTAAAATTCGGATTAGATAAAACCAAGGTGAGTTAAAAAATGCATGAGATAGGCGCAGTGCTATCTGAGGTATTATATGGAGGATTCCATGGAATATTCTAACTCTAAATGAGTAATGCGAAATACTAGCCTAGCACTGAACTAGGACATATGCACGTTGTAAGATCCCACATCGGTTGGGAAAAGGGAAACAAACACTTCCTTATAAGGGGTGAGATACCTTCTTTGTCGTACGCGTTTTGGCCAGTCTTTCAGGGGTGAGACCAATGCAAAACCATGAGCTTGGTCACAGTCTAATACAGCTGGGCGGGCAAAGCGGACAATATATGATACGAGTTACCTTGGGCTATTACAGCCTGTTAAACGAAAGTTGGACTTTTATAAAGTCCAACAAATCTTAACTCCGAAGTTTGATAGACGGTGTGTAGAAACACATCATAAGTCGCAGTCTTGAGATTGGATAACTAACTAAAGCAAGTGACTTATGAAACTAAGTCTATTTGTAACCGAAAACCCTGATGAATTAACTATTCACAGAATTGGCAATCGGGTAGTAATAGAACTAATGATGAACCATTAATAGTCTAGTGATAGCTAAGAGATCATTAGAAGGTTCAAACGGGTCAAGTGTAGTCATCACGACTTGGACCTAGAGGAATGCCTAAATATAGCTAATCCTAGGGGAAGGTGAAAACACTATCAGAAAGGATACACGGTGTCTAGGTCAAGGAAAACGTGAGGCATGGAAAGGACTCGATGCTTTCCAGTAAAACCATGGCATTATAAGAGGCATTAGAGCCGAAATCAATCTGAAACTAAAACCACGTTGAGAGTGGGTGACGATCTTCGGAAACCCATTATGATAACTAAACCCTATATGTGCCTCAGTGCATAGAAATGACTCCAAGTAAGATAAATAGTCGAATGAATTCCCTAAACCCTTGTGGACTGAAGGGATCCAAACACACGAAGGAGTCAAATCGCTGACGTCTGGGCAAACCATGACACCTACGGGTGCCTGAACTAGAATAATTCCTGGCAAGGGTAGATGAATGTGTATACGTAAATATAGGGGGTGTAATCTAATTCCCTTAAAATAAATCCCATCAAGCGGGGATAAAACTCAAAGATTAGCCATGAGGTGCGACCCATGGGAATTCGTCGAGATATTCGGTTTCGAGGACGAAACCCTTTTTAAGGGGGTGGGGTTGTAACACCCCAAAATTTCTAAACTGTATATTATGATAATATAAGCACACGGAGCTTTTAACTAGAGAATACTTGACAAAAGATGGTACGGGCCATATTTCCCAAATAACCAAACTTGGGTTTGGTTAATAAAAATAATAATATGGAGACCACTTCCATTATCAGGAGATCGGTCTCCATCAAAACACACACACTAAAACACACACTTACCAAGAAATTCAAGAACAAGCTCAATTCAAGGTCAATTCAAAGGGCTTTTGAATGCATTAGCCCTAAAATGAATCATCCAAGCATAATACACATCAAGGTGACCTTTTATTTGACTAAATTTGAGGGTATGTTCATGCTTGGGTATGATGAAAATCATGTGTGGTTATAAAAACGTGAATTAAGGACTTGTAATGGTCAATCTTGTATAAGAGAATCATAATACATGTTAATTTGTGTGTGTTAAACAAAATCCTTGTGAGAAGGTTATAACCTTGTAGTTCATGTTAGGAAACAAATTGGGTTTTTGGTGGATTGGTAGGAACCACCTTTAAACCACGAAATACTAGTTATAAACTATGATTATAATGTTTATAGGAATGCTAGTATTGATAATCTTGATCAAAGATAGATCCATGAAGTCCACAAGTCCTAAAATTAAAGTTAGGAAAATCACGCATACCAAGTGATTGATAAAATGCCTCAATGAGAACTCGATTTTACTCGGGCATAAATGATTTGTTGAGAACTTGTATATTGGTAAATCACGACCAAAAATGCGTATAGACAAGCAAAGACTAGGTTCTAACAACCTAAGTGGTCATTCACCTCATAGGTGCGAATACAAGAAACTATGGATAGCCAAGGAATCTCTGGTTGAGGTAAAGAGGAAGCACGCATAAGGTAAGTCACTCGATGACTTAATTCTTAATATGTCTCTAGTATGTTTATATGCTTAATTATACATTTGTATATGCATTTGGGAATTAGACATTGAAATGTCACAAAAAGAAGCATAAATAAGATACACGATTCATAGAAGATGGCCTTAGATAATGGTTGTTAATATCCCAATTAGACTATCGGGTCAATTGGGTAAAATGCTAGATAGACAATAGCTTAGGCCAAGAGTTAACATTTAGCCGGTAACGAACTCGTGCTAGTTGCTTGAGTGTATTCATGGGCTCAATGTTATCTACCTCAAACTAGTCTAGAAGCAAAAAAGGGCGCGAGCCAAGGTATGTAATATCTATGACTTTGTAAGATAAATACATATATGCATAAGTTGGGAGTGTATTTATGGGTATATCATTTAATTCAAAATAGAAATTGTGATTTCTAAGGGATAGAAAACAACAGATAAAAACCATGCCGTAAGTCATAGAGGCCGAGCGTACAAGACCGAGAGAAATGGCACATGTGGCCATGGACACGAGGCACCGCAATCACGGCATAAATGACTTGGGCATAAATTTCCCTAGTCAAGCTGAGACTTGACACGTGGGCAAAAACCACAACTAGAACTTGGAGATCATAAAATTTTATGATTTTGTCATGTATAAAACTTAACCGGGCAGCTTAAAGATGGATAGATAATTCATGGTTTTTGGGTTAGAAACCAAACAAGGAATCCAAACATATCCTTAATCATGTAAGAGGTACGTATTATGACCCATTAACAAGTCCCAAGAATCCCCATAAATGGCCTTGAAGCTGCACTAAAAGTGTAGCTTGGTGCAAGAAAAAGGGTAGTTTTTAACAGCAGGTTTACCCGCCTGGGTTAAGGTTCTGATAAAAAAGGGTAGTTTCTAACAGCAGGTTTACCCGCCCGGGTAAAACACTTACCCGCCCGGGTAAAGGTTATGTAAAAAAAAAAAAACTTCATTTTATTATTCTTTCAATATGAGACATTCATAATAACGTATTGATGGGTTATTTCCTCGCGTTTAACCCTCAGGTACTCTATTATACTGAATGGATAATGATCAAGAATTGAACAAAGATCCGAACACACAAGACTCGTCCGCTTCCGCAACTTTTGAGCAAAAAGGGTTATAAACTTAGTTTTGGAAGGTGCCATTGAAAACGTTTCCGCTATTAAAATCACCGTACGTATGTTTAAACCATGAGATACATGTGCAAATATTTTGCAAAAACTTGTTGAGCTCTTAATGACAAAATCTCAAACTTTCAAATTAAGTTTATTAACTCGTAAATCTTCTCATAATACCGCTTTAAACGGGTGGGTGTTACAAAAGTGCATGTGCCATGTACATGAGAGAGAAAAAGACGTTTGAAGAAAAATCAACGGGTGTAAAACCCTCATCTAATGTCATATGTCATACCTTGTTTCATTTATTATATATATAGATTAACACAAACATATATGTGTTACCCATTGATTTGATAAAAATATGTGTAGCCTTATAGGTTAACTTTATTTAAACAGTGGACCCACTAAAATGAGATATCATGTCAAATCAAGTTACTTTTGTAAAACTTGACACCTCTACATTCACCGATGCATATACTTGCATCACCACAAGTCACAATTTTTGCCTCGGCTACCGTCTATGTTGTCACTAAGGCTGCAAACGAACTGAACTTTCGGCGAACAGTTCATGAATTGTTCGACGGGAAGTTCATTTGTTTTTGTTCGTTTAATAAATGAACGAACATGAACAGAGGCCACATTTGTTCGTTTATGTTCGTGAACGTTCGGTAACGTATTTGTTTACGTTCGTTTGTGTTTGATAGTTTAATAACGTTTTTAATTTTTATATATATATTTTTTTTTGAACAACCGAGACGAGCCATATTATTGACAACAAATAAACGTCATACAAAAACCACGGCATAGCAAGAAGCTACCCGACCAAACAAAGACAAACCAAACAACGACAACCAAATACACCCAAAATACAATACAACTCAAGAAACGGTCAGGTACCAGAGAAATCTATCCCTTCAAAGGCCCACCATTTCGTCATGTTGATTCCCACCATTTTCGATCGCTTAGTCATCCACCAAAATGTATTTTCTTTAATCTCTTCGACTATCCTCGTCACCATCGTATTCTCGTTGTTAAAAATTTTAGCATTTCTCGCCAACCAAATTCGCCATAGAGTCATAAGTATAATCGCAAAAACTGATTCGAACCATTTATTTGTTCCCTGCAGATTTTCCCCCACTCCAACAGTTGAGTTAAAGTGCAAACATGAGAGGGGTGTTGAACTCTAATCCACCTGCATATGTGCCACCATACTAACTTAGCCCAAAAACACCCCACAAGTACATGGTCGACTGTCTCGACATCGTTGTCACATGTCTTACATGTTCCAATTCCAAGGTTGAGGCCCCTAGTCGCAAGCAGATCCGCAGTTGGAATGCCTCCAAGAACAGCCCTCCAAACAAAACATTTCACCTTTGGCGTTGCAATCTTGCTCCACTTGAAGCCGAGAGAATTATTTGGTCCGTTTGACGCGACAACCAGCTGCTTTCTAACTTGTTTTACAGTAAAAACTAACTGTTTGCCATCATATTTCCAGACCCGTCCTGAAGTCATTGTTCTGCCAAAATACACTGCAGCCGGTCCCATTGCTCAGTTTCCGCAGCAGTTGAAGGCTCCCGTAGCCGGTCCCAACCCCAATTAACATTTTCCCCAATCTTTGAGTAGTTATCAATCACTTTTGCTTTCTTTTTCCTGCAAATAGAGAATAAGTCCGAGAAATGGTCTTTTAATTTCCCACCCGAAACCCAATTATCCCCCCCAAAATGATACGGTGCCGCCATCCTGCATCGAGCAAACAAATTTCTGTTGTAGATCCATTCCCCACTTCATAAACTCCTTCTCAATTGCAGCAATGGTGTTCCAAACCCCACCCTAAGCCTTCTTATATGGTATAAACGTCAAGTCTCTTGCGCCTCCATGAATTGTATCGATTGTTTTCACCCATAATTGATCACTCGACTCCTTGAATCTCCACCACCACTTTGCTAATAAACCCAGGTTCAAGTCATCAAGATTTCCCACCCCAAGCCCTCCCATGTTTTTCGGTTTTACTATTTTATCCCATGCCACCCACCGAATTTTCCTTACATTTGTTGTGACTCCCCATAAGAATCGTCTTCTAATGCCATCAATTGTATTCAAAACAGCCACCGGGGCTCGGAATATTGAGAAAAAAATACACCGGTAATGCGCTTAGTACCGACTTAACTAGAACCAACCTCCCGGCAAACGAAAGCGTTCTCGCTTTCCATGACGAAAGCTTGGAATTCACACGATCGATAACTTCTTTCCAACTCCCAACCCACTTCATAGATGCCCCGATAGGGAGGCCAAGATAGATAAATGGGAATGCCCCTCTCTTGCACCCCAGGCAACCGGCCAACCTGTCAACCTCCCCATCGTCTACCCCAACCCCATACAAATAAGTTTTATGTATGTTCACTTTTAGACTCGATGCAAGCTGAAAACACCCCAACATTCTATTAAGATTTTAAACGTTCGTATCCGACCATGCGCCCATAAAGAGAGCATCGTCAGCATAGAATAGATGTGTTATTTCCGGTCCGTCGTGCGGTAACTTTACACCCGAGAAAAACCCACCCGTGACTGTCTTTGAGACCATCACATGAAGCGCTTCCATGACTATAGTGAAAAGGAACGCTGACAACGGGTCACCTTGTCTCAACCCCCTATTTAGAGAAAATTCAATTGCTAGTACCCCATTGATCACGACGGACGCCTTCCCGGTGAATAAGATACCCATCATCCAATTTTTCCATTTGGTGGAAAAACCCATATGATGCATCACATTGATTAGAAACCTCCAAGATACACAATCGTAGGCCTTTTCAAAATCTGCTTTAACTAACATCAACTGTTTTTTCATTTTTTTTTTTGCCAAACTCAATACTTCATCACTAATAATTAACGGGACCGTCAAATATGTGCCTTCCTTGAATAAAAGTCGTCTGCTCATTAGATACGATGCTGCCCAAAACGCCTTTTAACCTGGCCGCAAGAACTTTTGAGATGACCTTCCCAATTACACCGATAAGTGATATTGGACGAACGTCCGAGAAGGTCATCGGGTCATTAACCTTCGGAATCAAAGCAACAAATGAAGAGTTACCCGAGCTACTAATTGAACCATGTATAAAGAATTCGTTCATGACCTCCATAAAATTATTTTCGATCTTTACCCAAAACTTCTTTATAAAAGCGAACGTAAATCCATCCGGACCCGGTGACTTCTCGCTCCCGCACTCCCACACCGCCGCTTTAACTTCTTCTGTTGAAAACTTTTTAATCAACCCAACAGCTTCATCATTGGATAATCTTTTAAAACCATCCCCATGTAACCGAGGTCTCCTTGGGAATGGTTCCCTAAATTTTTCTTCAAACAGTTGTACCGCCTTGTTTCTTATCTCCACTTGATCAGTCACCCATACCCCATCCATCATTATCCCATTTATTTTGTTTCTTTTCCTTCTATTTTTTATTAACCCGTGAAAAAATGCCGAGTTCTCGTCGCCATGAAGGACCCATTCCACCCTAGATCTTTGATGTAAATCTTTCAATCTATCCCACTCCAGTTGCCGAATTGTCTTCCTGAACTGTTTCCACTGAAGCCGTTCCAGTTCACTAAGTTCTCTCGTCTCCGCCACGGCTTCAATCCCAGCCGCACCATCCACGGCTTCCTTAATGCATCTTTTCTCTTCGACCCCTATTCTTTTTCTCCATTCTTTAATCAGCCTTTTGACAGCTTTCAGTTTTTGTAACAACTCGATATCCACAAGGCTAGCATTCACCTCCATGTTTAAACCCCTATCCACAATACTCTCTAGTTCTTCTTTCCCAAGCCAGGAATTAAAGAAACGGAATGGAGTAGCACCCAAATGAGTTGGCTCAACGACTAGAACCAGCACAGAGTGATCCGACACATCTTTCTCAAGTGCCGCGAGCTTCGCATCCGGCCAACTAGACACAAAATCAGGACACACCAACATACGATCCAGCTTGCTTAATTTCGATCCATCATACGACATATAAGTATATTTCTGACCCCCATATTATATTCCACAAAGCCCCCTTTCGCAATAAAATCATTAAACCCATAGCATTACTAAGAATAAAGTTGGAATTTACCCTCTCCTCTGCACTTCTTACTTCGTTGAAATCGCCGGGTGCAATCCACCTACCCAAGAATTCTTCTTTTAATGCCACAATATTCTCCCACAATTGTCTTCTAAGTCCCGAATCTGTTGGAGCATACACGTTTAACACCCACAACATCTCTGTTTCCCCTTTCAAAACTCCCCCTACCAAAATATAATTTTGTGCCTTTTTGACATGTTGAACACATAGTACAGATGTGTTCCATAATGAAATAAGCCCCCCGGACCTCCTAGCCGCATTCATTACCTCCTTCCCAACCCCCGACCCATCCCAAAATTGTTCCACCTGATCATCCGTAATTGCCTCCATTTGTGTTTCTTGCAGTGCAATAAAAGAAATATTATAGAATCGCTTTAAATTTTGTACCTTAGTCACTTTATCACGACCACCTGCCCCTTTTATATTAAACGCCAAAAAATTCATTTTAAACCTGCCATCACCTGGTCAACTTCAATAGCCTCTTCTACAATGTTCTCAAAGCCTCCCAACTGAAGACCCATAGCTTCACCCACCTTCATAGTTTTCCCAACTTCCTTAATAATACCTTCCTGAACAGCACCAGAATCCACTTCGGAAGTCACAATCCCAACAGAGTCCACCGGAGGAGTAACCGGGTCTGGTGTTTCCTCTTCCCATTCTGATTCAAACTTGTCATCTATTCCTCCCTTATCCATAACAAACGGTTCCTCTACCAACTCATCCACCACTTTAGCTTTCCTCGAGAAACGATTAACCTTCCCCCTTCTCTTCTTTAAGCCACCAGATCCCGACCCCGATCTAGACAGCTCACCACCTTTAGAAACATTACGATTGCACAGTTTAGATTTTTTTAAAAATGTTGTACCTGGACCCTCTGCCATTGACCGAAAGTACATGCCCCCTTTTCCTTTTGTTTTTATCTTTATCCAGATTAACTTGAAAACCACTAGCCCAACTCAATGAATCATTAACTTTATGGGCCGGCCCAATATCAATACCCGGAGTGGAGTCCCCACCTGGCTGGAAAAAACCCCCCACCTGGCAGTCCACCTCAGCACCCTCGAATGACCCACCCGAATCTTTCCCATGCACTCTTTCCCATGCACCCCTTCCCATTCCCCGCCCAGTGTGCTCCCCTCTATTGCCGGAACCTGCTCTACAACATTATCAGCCAACTCGTCGTCGGCATGCCCCACAATAGAGCAAGCTTCCCTATTAATAAAATCTGGTACCCATCCTAGTGCCATTCCCTACACCAAACTAGAAATTTGTTTGCCGTTCCACATGATTGTTAACTATTGGTTCACCTTCCTCACAGTTTTCAGGACAACCCCAACATAAACATAAGCAAGGTTATCCCGTTTCCAAGGTCATTGATTGCCTTCCCAAAATGGTCACCTGGTCACCAATCTTGATGGTGTTTTCTTCACTTCTCATATTAATAGGAATACCTTCAATCAAAAGCCAAGCTAATCTCTTAAACTTGAGCTCCTGACCATCCCAGACTACCGACTGAAGCCACTTTTCCCACAACTGTGAAGACTTGGCAAATCTCCTAGCTTCCTCAGAACTCACAAACTTTATCATTACTCTCATCCCACCAATGAAACTAAATTTTTTAGGTAAATATATGTGAGGTAAATATATGATATATGAGATCAATAAACCTACTTTTAGGCCATGTTTGGCTCTCCTTCTCCTTATCTCCTTCTTCTACCTCCTTATCTCCTTAATCAAAAAGTTACAAATTCCAACTTATAGCTTATCTCCTTTTCAACCCACAAAAACCTCCTTTTCAACCCATTACCCAAACAATATTTTCTCCTTATTAACTTTTTGATTAAGTCAATAAGTTATAAGGAGGCCAAATAAGGAGAGCCAAACATGGACTTAGTATCCACATTCATTATATGTTCCCCCTTCCAGCGTCGTCGCCTCTGCCATGCACCTCCGACGCTCTCCTCCATTCACCTCCGATGCGAACTTAGTTTTTTGAGATACTACTTTATTATGTTTATTATTATTATGTTAAGTACTAAATATGTTTGGATAATTAAGTTATATTTTGGATGGATATAGCTAATGTCTTAATGTATGTAAATTATATCTTATTCGAAAGTTAGTATATGTCCGTTTGTATTTGTTTTCATTAATGAACACCTCTTTGTGTTCGTTTGTGTTCATGAATACTTGTTTATGTTCATAATGTCTATTTGTGTGTATGTGCATTCGTGAACAAAATTAACAGACGAACACGAACACAAGTGCTTTCTTAACAAACGAACACGAATAGAAAATCTCGTTCGGCAAGCGTTCATGAACTATTTGTGAACACATAATTTACTTAATAAACAAATACAAACAAGGCCTTGTTCGTGTTCGTTCGGTTCGTTTACAGCCCTAGTTGTCACCATCGTTATTACCGTCATCGTGCTTTGTCTTTGCCACCGTTGTAGCCATTTCCACTGTAACACCCCAACCGATGGCGGAAACATCGGGATGTCACGTATTGATGATTGTTCAGTAGCTCATGGTAATACATATGTTTAAATAATCCTTTATTACATTACAAAACTGAATTACATCAAAGTCTATGTCAAATGATCAAGCAAAGCTTAAACTTCAAATATCTCCTCATGCTAACTCTAGACTTCAAGCATCAGTATTTCCTATAGAGTTTGGAAAAATGGGGGGGGGGGGTCAACTAGAAGTTGGTGAGAATACATAATCCATGTTAAGCATATAGTTTAAGTATAAAAGTCTAGCAATTCGTATGTCTATCGTAAATTTAAGTCTACATGAATAGTATAATATGTTGACATAATCAAACCTCCGACTAGTTTAGGTCCATCCCGTCATCTACGGTTCACCTTAGTAATATGTTGAACGATAACAATCACCCACGTGACCTATGTAGGAGGTACACGTATCCGGGTGGGGTTGTCAATCCAATAGATCTATTATTGAGTATCGCCGGCTTGGCCATAGCTAATGATTATGTAAATGTTGAAACTCGTTGAAACTGTTGACTAATACATGAGGCAATAAAGTTTACTACTAGACATATATGTTGAATTGCTTAAAATTGTTGCAAGTATAAAGAATCGCATAAACAGGATTACGTAAACTCACCTTGGTATAGTATTAGGTATTTGAGGAATAGTATAAGTGTAGCCCAATAGTTTGCCAAGTGTTACCCTATGTATAAGGCAACAAATAAGTCTAAGTCTAACTAGTTTATAAGTATATCCTAGGGTTTCGATTTGGGGATAACCAATTGTTGAATTTAAAATAAAATGTTAATTAAATAAAGGGAAATATGATAATTAAATAAAAGAAAGTCTTTTTATAAAATTTGAATTTAGAATGTTCACAATAATGTGTTTGAAGTATAAAAATAATTTTTATAAAATTATTTCCTTTAAAATAGATTTATTAAATCTATTTATTACAATTTGTCAATATTTAACTTTAATATTTAAAAAAATACTAAAATTAAAGAATTATTATTTAAAAATCATATTTCTATTCTAAATAACCAGAAATAAATTGTATAAAATTTTGGTGCAAAAATAATAAAAATTGAATTTATTATGATTTAATTATGATTAAAACTAACAAAAATTGATTAAAATATTAAATAAACGATTTTTCTGAAATAAAAATTATTTCAGAAATGTTTATTGATTTATAAACTTAGAATAATTTTTGTGGAATTTTACAAAGTCGTTTTGATATTTTTATAGAATTTTACAATTATAAATGAATAAACTTGTAATATTTATTAGGATTTGGTTCAAATGAGAACCTTTTCCCAAATTAAGAACTAGAGAACCATTCTGGGCCACACATTTCTCTAAGGCAAATTTTTTTTTTTTTTTTTTTTTTTTTTTTGCAAAAATCGCTGCTTTATATGTAAGGAAAAAATTTTTTTTTTATTTTTTTTGTATTTTTTTTTCAGTATACACATGTGTATAATTGCATTATACACATATGTATAATGCTATATACACATATGTATAACTGAAATATACACATATGTATAGCTGAAAAATGCTATATACATATATGTATAATTGCTATATACACATATGTATAATTGTCATATACACATATGTATAAATGAAAAAAAAATTCAAAAAAAATAAAAAAAAATTTTTTCCTTGCATAAAAATGTGCGATTAAAGCAAAAAAAAAAAATTTTTTTTTTTTTTTTTTTTTGCCTTTATATGAAATGTGTGGCTCAGAATGGTTCTCTCAGTTCTCAAATAGGGGTTGGTTCTCTTAGGATCCCTACCCATATTTATTATATATAATAAATAAAAGATTTTTGAAAAACTAAAAATTGTTTAATAAACTTAACCATTTGAATTGCATAAAATAAATTTTATAGGATTTATAGAGTTGTTTTAGTATTTTAAATGTATAATAAAAGTTTAGGATTAAAAATTATATGTTTAAATCCATAAAAAAAATATGTTTGGTGGTTATGGGGTTCGAACCCGGGTCTATGACCGGGTTGGTTTTTAATCACAAGTGTGGCCACCACCAAGCCACACCCTGAGAACAAGTTTAAAGCCTAAAAAAAAAAATCTTTATACATTAAGAGATTTCACACTTTCTTCCCCAAATTTAACCCTAGATTAAACCCGGTTAATTGAACTCGAATAACACTGATAATATCCAATTAACTAGAGGGTTAATGCACTACAAAGTAATACAAACAGAATGGTGTAGAAATTTACTGAAATAGATGGAGATTTGACGAGAAATGAAGGTGGCCGGAATTGTGAACGCCGGCGAGACCCTCAGTCCACGCCGGGAAGCTTCTTCCAACAGAATGTTTATATGGTGAGGTTTTGTGTGAGGTTTACGGTCTACTGGTGTGATCTATTTATACCCGAGCTCAAGAAACGCAAAGGTTTGACTTTTACAAGTCAAACCCGTGATTGATTGTGTGTTAATTGGAGCCTATCACGGCTATTGATTTGCCGGGGTGTGTTTCAAAGACATGCGGGTCAATGCTTGTAATAAAGAAGACGCGTATGACTTGATTTGGTAGCTCGCCGGAATTTCCGGGTTTTGCCGGAAATAGATCGAGTTATGCAGGTGGTCAAAGTGGGGAAGAGAAAGGCAAGTGGGCCTGGGTTGAGTGTTGGGCTGCAGAAATTTCGTGGGCCACCTGCTTGGGCTTCGTCCGTAGGGGGGTTGGGTTTGTTTGTAGTTTTAGTTCAATCCAACCATTATGTTAGTTATTATCATTATTATTATTATTATTATTATTATTATTATTATTATTATAACCCTTTATATATATATATATATATTTTAGTTGGGTGGTAGTAAAGTGAAGACTTAGGCACCTTATAATTAAAAGAAAATATAATATGTGTATTAGGATTTGGGAAAAAAAATTTGCGATGTTACAGTCTCCCCTACTTTTAGGAACTTCGTCCCGAAGTTAAGAGAAAGCCAGGGTTACAATTGGTCAGCTACCGGAAACCTTGATAAAATTTCACACTACCTTAACGTACCTGTAAATTCATGATTACGTTCCGGACCGCAATCACCAATTTACCTTACATTAGGGTTTTGTGTCCTTTTATAACTCTAGACACACATGTAAAATAATATGATTAACCATGTATCCAAAAATGAGTCCAACTGTTGAGCAGGAAAAAGACTTCTACCAGTCAGTGAGTAGGAACCTCTACCGATTGTTGAGCAGGTATGATAGCCTCTACCGGTCGTTGAGCAGGTTGTAGGGCCTCTACCGACTGTTGAGCAGGCATGATGACCTCTACCAATCGTTGAGTAGGTTATTTTGTACTCTACTAACTGTTGAGTAAGTACTTCATCCTCTATCAGTTGTTTGATTAAGTGTACCAATTATTACACACATGAATTGCAAATTGATAATATGTACATGTAAGCAATCAAGTATCAAGTATAGCATATGAGTTGTAATAGAGTTGCCCTAGATAAGGTTAATGACTCTAGGTGTGTCTATAGTAAATAGTTTATATTCCATGAATTCTAGTTTCAAATGTTCAAATAAGGCAAATAGTCGAATCCTCATGTATAACTAAGGATTATGTTTGATGCAACACACAATCAAGTTTCAATAGTTTGGTTATCATGGGTAACTAGCTCATGTGTGAGAAGGTGAAGGATATGAATTTAGTTCTTGAGAGGATGATGAAAAATCTTGAAGCAGAATCAAGGTTTGTGAGAGATAGTGAATGTGAAGATAGTTGATAAAGAGTTTATTTTATAGTATGGAGATTATATGATTTGGGTAGGGTGTTGGATATTTAAAAAGTGGCTAAGATGGTAAGGTGAAGTGTGATTGTGAAATCCATAGATGGTTATGAAATGAGATTGATTTAAGCTGTAAAATTTTGAGATTTTAGAGCTTAGTTTAAGGAAAGTGAGTGTAATCATTTATTCATTAATTAAAACGAATAAACGAAAACGTTGACTTATCAAAACTTCTAGACTCTAATAACATAATGAAGACATGCTTTAGCCTATAAGTGAACACTCATCCCGAGAATTCCCAGGTAGGCATCCGGGTCCCTCGTCTGATTGGGATTTATGCGCAATGCCAGCCTAGACAGAAGACTCAGAATACAGGCGTTCACCCTTCCAGATTGCACGTGTTCGTTATTAAAATCTAGAGCTTCGACGAGATCTCAAGGTGGTTCAGGCTAAACCTGAGAATTTTGTCCTATTAGTGTAAGAGTAGATCCAGTGATGGAGAGCAATCTTCTTGTAGGGATTAAAGTAGGGATAAGAAGTAGGATAGAGAATATAAACAAGTAAGGTTGCAAGTAAAGGAGCAAGTACTGATTAAAATCCTATGGTTATAGACTAGATTATTATTTTTTTTCTAATAACCTAATTCCCTATAACCATGGCTCTGATACCAATCTGAAACACCCCAACCGATGGCGGAAACATCGGGATGTCACGTATTGATGATTGTTCAGTAGCTCATGGTAATACATATGTTTAAATAATCCTTTATTACATTACAAAACTGAATTACATCAAAGTCTATGTCAAATGATCAAGCAAAGCTTAAACTTCAAATATCTCCTCATGCTAACTCTAGACTTCAAGCATCAGTATTTCCTGTAGAGTTTGGAAAAATGGGGGGGGGGGGGTCAACTAGAAGTTGGTGAGAATACATAATCCATGTTAAGCATATAGTTTAAGTATAAAAGTCTAGCAATTCGTATGTCTATCGTAAATTTAAGTCTACATGAATAGTATAATATGTTGACATAATCAAACCTCCGACTAGTTTAGGTCCATCCCGTCATCTACGGTTCACCTTAGTAATATGTTGAACGATAACAATCACCCACGTGACCTATGTAGGAGGTACACGTATCCGGGTGGGGTTGTCAATCCAATAGATCTATTATTGAGTATCGCCGGCTTGGCCATAGCTAATGATTATGTAAATGTTGAAACTCGTTGAAACTGTTGACTAATACATGAGGCAATAAAGTTTACTACTAGACATATATGTTGAATTGCTTAAAATTGTTGCAAGTATAAAGAATCGCATAAACAGGATTACGTAAACTCACCTTGGTATAGTATTAGGTATTTGAGGAATAGTATAAGTGTAGCCCAATAGTTTGCCAAGTGTTACCCTATGTATAAGGCAACAAATAAGTCTAAGTCTAACTAGTTTATAAGTATATCCTAGGGTTTCGATTTGGGGATAACCAATTGTTGAATTTAAAATAAAATGTTAATTAAATAAAGGGAAATATGATAATTAAATAAAAGAAAGTCTTTTTATAAAATTTGAATTTAGAATGTTCACAATAATGTGTTTGAAGTATAAAATTATTGATTTATAAACTTAGAATAATTTTTGTGGAATTTTACAAAGTCGTTTTGATATTTTTATAGAATTTTACAATTATAAATGAATAAACTTGTAATATTTATTATATATAATAAATAAAAGATTTTTGAAAAACTAAAAATTGTTTAATAAACTTAACCATTTGAATTGCATAAAATAAATTTTATAGGATTTATAGAGTTGTTTTGGTATTTTAAATGTATAATAAAAGTTTAGGATTAAAAATTATATGTTTAAATCCATAAAAAAAATATGTTTGGTGGTTATGGGGTTCGAACCCGGGTCTATGACCGGGTTGGTTTTTAATCACAAGTGTGGCCACCACCAAGCCACACCCTGAGAACAAGTTTAAAGCCTAAAAAAAAATCTTTATACATTAAGAGATTTCACACTTTCTTCCCCAAATTTAACCCTAGATTAAACCCGGTTAATTGAACTCGAATAACACTGATAATATCCAATTAACTAGAGGGTTAATGCACTACAAAGTAATACAAACAGAATGGTGTAGAAATTTACTGAAATAGATGGAGATTTGACGAGAAATGAAGGTGGCCGGAATTGTGAACGCCGGCGAGACCCTCAGTCCACGCCGGGAAGCTTCTTCCAACAGAATGTTTATATGGTGAGGTTTTGTGTGAGGTTTACGGTCTACTGGTGTGATCTATTTATACCCGAGCTCAAGAAACGCAAAGGTTTGACTTTTACAAGTCAAACCCGTGATTGATTGTGTGTTAATTGGAGCCTATCACGGCTATTGATTTGCCGGGGTGTGTTTCTAAGACGTGCGGGTCAATGCTTGTAATAAAGAAGACGCGTATGACTTGATTTGGTAGCTCGCCAGAATTTCCGGGTTTTGCCGGAAATAGATCGAGTTATGCAGGTGGTCAAAGTGGGGAAGAGAAAGGCAAGTGGGCCTGGGTTGAGTGTTGGGCTGCAGAAATTTCGTGGGCCACCTGCTTGGGCTTCGTCCGTAGGGGGGTTGGGTTTGTTTGTAGTTTTAGTTCAATCCAACCATTATGTTAGTTATTATCATTATTATTATTATTATTATTATTATTATTATTATTATAACCCTTTATATATATATATATATATATATATATTTTAGTTGGGTGGTAGTAAAGTGAAGACTTAGGCACCTTATAATTAAAAGAAAATATAATATGTGTATTAGGATTTGGGAAAAAAAATTTGCGATGTTACATCCACTACCGCTAATATCACTGCCGTTGTTCCCCGAGGGCCACCTTATTGTCATCGTTGTCACCACCACCACACCTGTCGCTATGGCCACCGCACCGTTGCCCCCTCCCCCCACCTCCACTAGCCACCGTAATAAAGGACATCAGGTGAACATAACTTTTTTTTTTCCTAAATGACTAATTTCAATTTGAATTCATTTTGGTTAAAATTCATTTTGACAAAAATAAATTTGATACTTTTTTCACCATTTTGAGAGGCTTACACAAACACCATATAGCGTTCTTAAAAATGCACTGTAGATTTTTTTAAAACGTCCAACAAAGTCCAACCACCCTAATTCACTCATACGCAAAATGTCACTCACGCCCGCAATCACAAACAACGCTGGTGACCCGACCCGTCATCAACTTTAAGAGAAAATCTGCCACCCGAATGCCCACTGTGGTGAAACCCCTTGCTCGCTCATGGCATTTTATAGTGTTGAAAATACCACGATGATGAGGCGTGAATAAATGTGATATTTGCCTGTTTCCTAGACTTTGATGTATTTGCAATAGTAGTCCTCGTAGTTTAATGGTTTTGAATTCTAATAAAAGTTGAAATTTGTTGATTGTTATATATTTGTTTGGTTGTACTTCGTTATTAATCATAAACGTGTATTGACTCGTAACTTAAACATGTTATGTTTAGACGTTTAAGTGAATCTTATCATTTTAGACGTTATTGAGATTTTTTTATATATATTTAGAAGTTCAAACATATATTAAACTTATCGAAAATTTTTGGGAAAACGTCAAAGTTTTGAGTGGGAAAGTGATAAAACATAAGTAAATGATGTAACCTTATAAAAAGTTAAAGTTTTTAAAAGATTAAAACATTTTATGTTAACTTGATTAACTTGGCTAGGTTTTTATTAAGAAAAATGAACCAAAACATAAAGAAACTTAACCAAGCTAACTACATGGGCTAATTTTGTCAATTGATGAAAGTTTTAAAAAGCCTCTCCTCCCTCTTTTTCCTGATTCGCCATCTGGCGAGTTTGGCCAAAATCCGCAAGACCCTTGAGCAATGTGTGTTAGGGGGCGCAAGGTGTGCCCAATGTCGGAAAAGGTCAATTTTTTTTAGGGATTTCACCTATCTATATATACCCAAACTACTAGGTTACGAATTTCATGGTTCCCCTACCATTTTGTATTATCTTCGGGACTAGAATTTGTGTTAGCAGTCGAATTCAACCAGTTTGTACTTTCTTTTGGATTTGGATTTCGTTCTAATAATTTGGTTAGTTGAATCTCTATGTTTATTTTTTCTGGTTAAACAATTTAGGATTATAAACATATGTTCATTTTTATCAATCATTTGGTTTTGAACATAAAAAATTAGGATTAAATTCTAAGTTGTTATTAATCTTTTATCTTTAATCATTGAATATGATAGTGCCTTACCTAGACTTGGTTAAAATTAGGTTACTATTTAGCCGGATCAATCTTTTAGTTTTTGAATCATGGATCATTGTGACCAAATAAACTATCTTTTAAATTATCAATTGAAACCAAGTTAACAAATCATATTTATGTGATTTCCAGTTGGTAAGAACTAGGCTATTTGACTTGATTGACAATATGAACCCTAGTGATTGATCTTCTTTCTCCATATTGTTTTCAAACCCTACTTAAAGTTTTGTTTAATTTTTTCCAAATCACTAAATCAAGTTAAATCCTAAGTAATTTTAGGATATTTAGTTTAATTAATTAGTTAGCTAATAACACTTCCCATTTATTCTCTATGGTGTGACACCCTACTTACCCAGATACCCTTACTAGTAAAGGTGATTAAGACTCTTTTTAATTTAATTTTTGATTGACTTTTTGGTATCGATCAAGAATATACAAGGAGTAAACAAGTTAACAGAGCTACTAGAGGATATCATCTACCGAAATATGCAAACTTCAAATTCAGCTCATTCGTATTATTTCTTACCTTCATTAGACCCAACGCGTTATCACTTTAGCCTAAAGGTGGCACTTTTTTCAAGTTACCAAGATGAGCATACACCTAGGGTGTTCATCGTTTCGATTTACTTGGTTTATTCGGTTCGGTTTATTCAGTTTTTCAAAATTGTGTACCCCAAACCAAAAACCAAACCAAACCAAACCAGATTAGGAATATGTAAACCGAACCAAATTCAACCAAATTGAATTCGGTTTGGTTTCGGTTTATAACTAAACAACCCGATTTCAACCAAATTCAACCGAATTGAACCGAAGTTTTTTTTTCTCTAACTTATATACCTTTGTGTTCCGAAATACGAATAGAAAGTTAGCAATTAATATAAACCAAAAAATCAAACCACACAATATATTGTAAAAGAAAGTTTAAAAGCAAAATAAAACAAACGAATCCAGAAAATAGTCTTACATACAAACATAAACATCATAGAAATTAGAAATGTATCATCAACACTGCCAAACAAATTAAAAGTTTAGCTACTTGAATCCTCCACATTCACTGTCTTGTTAGAAGTTTATTATTTTTTTTTGTAAACTCCAATTTTGATCAATATAACATGGGAGTATTGGATTTTAATAATCCAAAGTTTGGGGACCCCAAACTTTAACGTTGGACCAAAATAATCCTAGGTGAACATGTGGGTGTAAAAAATGGACCTCCGTTAAGTCTGGACTAACTGAGTTAGTTTACGCTGACGTGGCAGCTGAGTTGGCATGCTGACGTGTACACCGCTACTGACATGGCACTTGAGGTGTCATGTTTTTTTTAATATCAACTTCATTAACAACATCATCGTCATCTTCATTAATATCAGCTTATGAATCAGATTATGCTCAAAACAAAACAAACATTAACATCATCATCATCATCTTCTTCATCTATCAACAACATCATCATCATCATCGGCAACTCACTTCCACCACCATCGAATCCTCCCCACCCAAACCAAATCCAACGACCAACACAATGATTCCAATCAGATCAGATCAGATCTCATTCCATTCCATTTCCTCACCAAAATCACAAACAAACCCTAACAGATCTACAAGGAGAAGAATCCTGCACCGTCACCGTCTTTGTCAGATTTATTGTTGTTATTATTATTATTATTATTATTATTATTATTATTATTAATCCGATCTAAAATTAATACCTTAGAAGGCTTCTAAAATGGCTTGAATAGCAGTAAAATGAGCGAATTTAATGTACGGACACGTTTCATAAAAGTGTATCTGTAGCAGATCTGTGAACACCGGCGAATCTATTTGTTGAGGCGTTAGCCGGTATATTCTTCGAGCTAGAGTTTCAGCGAAACATGTGGCTACCTTCCTCATGGAGATAAAGATGATGGAGGAGATGAAGATGATAATGAAGATTGATAGATGAAGATGATAATGATGTTGTTATGCTGCTATGTTGAGAAATTGACGATGATGATGATGGGTTTGAATAAAAAACACACTTTTATAATTAAACAAATCTTTTGATATTAAAAAAACAAGTCAGCTGCCACGTCAGCAAATGTGTACATGTCAACATGCCAACTCAGCTGCCACGTCAGTGTAAACTAACTCAGTTAGTCCAGACTTAACGGAGGTCTATTTTTTATTATCCTGGTCCAACGTTAAAGTTTGGATAAGAAGCTTGTACTTTATGGCATGACCAATCATTTTTCACTGTTTAAAACTTACATGTTACTACAACCTGTTAAAAAGCAATTAGAACCAAAAATTTATGATCAGTTCTAAAACTTATTGTGGGTCAAACAAATAATGTCATTGTATGTTTACCTGAGCATGTTTTTGGTGACATACATTGGCCAATATGACATTTCCCGGACATAGACATGTGTAGTTGGGAACTTGGTTTTAAAAAGCGCTAGGCGCACAAAAGCGACGAGGTCTAAGCGCATAGCGCAAAAAGCGTGGGATTTTCGTACCCGAAGCGCACACTAATTATATAATTTTTTTTATATATTCCATGAGTTTTTAGCTTCATTTACCTAAAATATAGCTATAAATAAGGTTTTTATGTTATTTTACATACATGTACAAGC
Organism: Ambrosia trifida; assembly: GCA_028751855.1. Taxonomy (NCBI): domain Eukaryota; kingdom Viridiplantae; phylum Streptophyta; class Magnoliopsida; order Asterales; family Asteraceae; genus Ambrosia; species Ambrosia trifida. The sequence continues at coordinate 212,303,744 of CM054122.1, read as the reverse complement.
CAAAAACACCAAGGTACAACATTTTTATGCATAAAAAATACTCTGGTTACATGAGGCGCGCGCCTCAGGGAGAAAAGCGCCTGAAATTTGACAAAAAAGCGCCTGAGGCGCGCGCCTTTGGGAAAAAGGATAAGCGCAAAGCCCTGAGGTGCCCTAGGCTGCGCCTTGCGCCTAGGCGCGCTTTTTAAAACCCAGGTTGGGAAGCTTTCTGTATAAACAAAGAATGAGGGTGGATAAAAAGCAAAGTAAATGACACAATAAGATTACGAACCTCAATCCGGACCTCAACCTCAATATTTGTAAAGGCCCTACATTGCTTTAAACATGGATTATTGGGCCTTCAATGTGGTAATGGAATATATATGCGCTTGTCAATATGCAGATGGATAGCCTGTATACAACTTAAAAATAAGTTCTTACTTGATAAAACTTAGCTTATGGTATTAGTTACTATATTTAAAAAAAGACCTGAGTTGCTGCAGTAATTAAAGGAACAATGGTGCAAAACAATCCCTCGAATTCAGAACTTGCTGTACCATATGCCGGGATGGCATATGGTACATCGCCCTGCAAAATGAAAAACTGATCCAGCCGGTGGGTTTTTCCGGTGTAAAACAGTTGGTTAATGGCGTAGCCCACATACATTTTCTACTCGTTCTTCTACTTTTAGCGATCTCGCTTGCGTAAGACATGCCTAGCCTTGTTACCTGCTTCTCAATTAGATAACTAACACAGAAATTTCATAATCAACATTTTTCCCACTTAATCCGCAACCAAGAGATTCATTATATATCAGGAACAAAGATAATCTGATTAAAATTGGTTGTGTAGCTTCCTGAAAAGCTTTTGTCAAACATAATAATTAACCATAGTTTGTGAGACATACACATACGCAACCATTTTGACATCAATCAGCTTGATTAGTTCCTCCATGACTCTTCGATCTACAAAATTCAGTGTGCATCATTGTATTCTTTACCTCTTTGAACTGTTAGGTACATGTAAAATGACATTTTAAACCCTTTTAACAATTAAAGAACGTATACTTTCAATTGCCTTTTCCAGCTTTGCATATAAACCAACTTCTATTATCTAAATTATCAAGGAAATATGAAGGTGTTTTTACACATAAAGTTCATAATTCATATAGGTATGTACCCATATTACAACTCCGATTGCCTCCATGCCCTTGTGTAAAATATTTGACTTGAAATTGGTGAATATTCAAATAAGCGCAATAATTGATCGTTCAACATTGACTTCGCACACGTTATAAGCGCAGATGTTAAACGCTCAAATTTCAATTCATGGATATTTGAAGCCTAATAGCTAAGCTTTTAATATTGCACAGAACTATAAAAACACTTTATAAAAAGAAATAAATCAAGAAATGCCAAGATAAAATTTAGATTATAAGCCAAAAGTTTGTACCTCATAACCACCATCTGGGAGAACGTCCGGCAGCCTGTTCCGCCGCCTGCAGTCTCTGTTCCCCTGCAGCCCCTTGCAATCATTTGCAAAACACCAAATCCATTGGCCCGCCCTACAAAAAGTTGCAAAATAGCAGCAAACACAGCAACAAAATAGTAAAAAGAGCATCAAACAATGGTAGCACAACACTAATCAGCAACAAAACAACACCAACTTAACCAACTTTAACATTCTAGCCTTCCGCCTATCCTATTCAAGATAAAACTTGACGATTTAAAAAAAAATCCGAAAACTAAAAACTGAAAAAATGGTAAACAAACGCATTGAACCCACCAGTGATGTGGCGTAGCTTTTTTTTTTTTTAACATTCCATTTCATTAAACCACGCAAAAAGTCCTCAAAACAAGGACTTTATCTATAATTTCCATAGCCTTGTTTTCCTTCCAATCTAGATTTTTACAATCCGCCCTATTCTTACACCACCAATACGTATTAGCTTTCACTTTATCTATAATTTCCATAGCCTTGTTTTCCTTTCTATTGAAAACCTTGTCGTTTCGCGCTAACCATATGAACCATACAGATGCAGTCACAATAGCATGTAATATCTTTTTACGCTTTTTATTCCCAGCTGTCGTTTTATACAACTCCAACAGATCTCTCACATCTAAAGCATATATAGGACTAACCTTACACCATCTAGCAATCCATTACCACACCTCTAAAGCTAAAGAGCAGCCTGTAAATAGATGTTGCACCATTTCTTCCTGCACTTCACACAATGAATAACCTGCAACCCCAATATAAGATTCCTGCGCTGGAACTCTATTTTAGTAGGTATCCGATTAGCCTCCGCCCTCCAAGCATGAATATTACATTTGTACGGCACCCAATTGACCCAATAAAAATGATAACCAGTCCGCTCCATGTCTTGAATAAGCGCAGACTTCATATCAGCAACCGTAATAACAACAATCTTCTAACGCATTTAACCTGTTAACCACAGCCCACTCAATCAATCCATTTTGCTACCTCTAATATTAGTATTTTAGTTTAAACAAAATGACTTGGAAGTGCAGCCACCATCTCAATTCATTGTTCGCCCATCATATTATACCTTTTGTTATAACAACAAGACACCGACCAGGGTGTCAAGCTTTTGCATATGTGCCTCAATGATTACTTTTTCAAACCTGACCTCAACTTTTGGAACCTCCAATCCAACTCTTTTCCACCATTAATACAACAATATATCAAAAGAACTGAAATAGATAAACATAAATATAGTAATACCTATCTAATCGCTGTTGTTCAGACATACAAAGAGCTCTTCTGATGAAGAGTGAGCGATTACATCCAAAAAGCCCAGCCTGAAAAGTAACAAACCTTAGTTAGCACTTTAACATGTTCAACAGGGATATGGAGCACTATAGCCAGGTTGGTCTGCATAACAATAATCACAGTAAAAAAAACATTATGGAAAACACAGATTTATAATTATTACATTAATTTGGAAATGAGTTATCAAGTTCAAAATTCCCAGCATATTGGTCACTATTAGAATATCAAATTATCAATATTACCTTAGCTTCCCTTTCAGTAGCCCATTTTGCAGATGAGCCTATTTTAAAAACCCCATTTCTCTAATTTCTTGAATAGCCTGAAGTCATCACAGCCCAAACCACATAATTAAAACTTCCATCTCTAGCTTTAAAAACAATATTGTAGTAATTATACATGAAAAAACTCCAGATTTGTATATAATATTAACAAATTAACTTGTATTTCTTAAACTAAATATAAATACAAAGAAATCCACTTATTTTCTTTTAAAAAGTCCTCTTATTCTGACAAGAAACCCTAAAATGACACAAAAACAAAATGATAATTCAGATTTGTACCTTAGTGGCTGAGTTCAGATGTTGCTGAACCAAATTTGTACCATATCGGCTCCCCATTGCAGCAGAACAAACGTCAGTAACTATGGATCTACATCATAGTCGACTTTTTAGTCTTCGTTAAGATTTTGAATGGCAAAATAGTGTTCAGAATCAAAATAAGTGCCACTTACCCTTGGAGAAGGCAGGAATCATCGTCGATCTAGTGAAATATTCATCAATCGGGTGACATCCTAGTGAAATTAAATTGATGTTCTTGAATCGAGATCGAGAGAGAGATAGAGAGAGAAGGGGCGGATAATGAGATCTAAAGAATGAAACCCTAATATGTGTGTATATCCGTGTTTTCTTCTTAGGCTTAGGGGGCTTGTACATGATGCATTTAAGCTTACACTTAAGAGTTTTTATGCATTGGATTATTGTACAACATGCTTTCATGGCTTGTAAAGTGACAAATGACCATTTATGCCCTTCCTATATTGTGACACCCGGCAAACTCAGGTTAGTAACGTTGACTAAACTAGTAAGTCTACCTTAGCGAGTCATACATATTACGTACTTAACGGGGTCAGTCGAGTCGGTACGATGATTCTGGGAATCATCGGGAGTCGTTACGATGATCCACGGGATCATCGGGAGTCGGTCCATAACCATGTGTACAAGGATTGGTGATTCGTAGAATCGCCGGGTTTAACGCACACACGAGTCTCGAGTCCCGGGAATTGGTGAACGGATGTAAACGTGTTAGTTATCATGCATTATATGTTTGAAATCATTATGTGACTTGTCGGTATGTGAATACGTGTTTATATGTGTTAAAATAGTGTTTAACGCGCCAAAAACCCATTCCAGCACCCTATAGGCGATTAGGAGTCTGGGGAGCTCCTAATCGCCACTTCTGAGGCGAGTAGAGGGAGGTTTGGGGCGAGTAGGATCCCTACTCGCATGAGTATAGGCGAGTAGGATCCCTACTCGCCTAATCTGGTCTTCTACTCGCTTAAAGGGTTGTGCACGGGTCAAAACACCTATAAATAGAACCCTTAACTCCCCAAACACCATTTGTGCAACCCTAACTGATCCTAAGCCTCCCACACACCTTGAAACACCTCTGGAGCTTGCTTTGCCTCAAAACACACCATCACCAAGCTTATACACCCTTCTTTGATAAAATCCAAGGTGTGTTCTTCATCCTACACCTTTGTAAAGTTGTTGTTTTGGTTCCCCAAAAGTCCAGACCTTGTTTTGCTAAGTTTGTGTCTTTAAAACCCTTTGAAAAGAGTTCTAAAACAAGTCTACACCATAATACTTGCTATATGTGAAGTATTTGTGCATTTGATGATTGTTGGTGATTATAACATGAATGTTTCCATGAATTTGTTGTACTTCTGATGTGTAGGTGTTGTTAGGATGATTATCTATGAGTTTAAGCCCTTGTTATGATGATTAGGTGCAAGTATGCATTTTGACCCATTTGGGTAATTCTTGAAGAATAGGATGTATGATGTGATTCATTGCTTGTTTATGGTTAGAAATCATGTTAGGATGATGATGATATAACATAGAGATGATGAATTTCAACTTGTAGGAGATGAAATCTGATTGTTTCCATATAGGGAAAGATAAGGTTAGTTAATGAAACCTGGTATTTGCCATTTTTGGAAATAATCGCACCGAGCCCGTTAGAACAGAGATAAATTGGGGGGTTTTTGCTTGGAAAGGCTTGGTTAATAGTTTAGTTTTGATATTGGGTGTTTTTACATGTTTCGGATCTGATTTGGAGTGTTCGGCGCGCGAAATTGCACTACAGAACTGCAGAGGCGAGTAGGATCCTATTCGCATGAGGCTTCATGCGAATAGGCTCCTAAATGCTTAATGTTAGGCGAGTACAACCCTAAATGCTTAATGTTAGGCGATTACAATCCTAAATGCTTAATGTTAGGCGATTACAACCCTAAATGCTTAATGTTAGGCGATTACAATCCTAAATGCTTAATGTTTAGGCGATTACAATCCTAAATGCTTAATGTTTAGGCGATTACAATCCTAAATGCTTAATGTTCAGGCGATTACAATCCTAAATGCTAGTTTGATTCCTAATCGCGTATAATGCTGCTGTATGTATATTTTAACATCCCTGAACATGATTTGACATCTAAGAACATGATAGGAACCCCGGGATGCACCCAATGACTTAGTAACACGTGTTCGGACCTGATTATGCGTTAATTGGACATTATGCTAGACTACGTGAACTATTGCGCGTATTAAGTGTTTAATTGCATATGTTGCATGATGTCTTGTATTTATCTAACACGTGGAATGTCGGGTCACCAATGGGATGTCGGGTCTTGTCTGGCACGGTCGGTTTAACAGTTAAAGATGTTTTCAAACGTTTATGGTCATAGTCTGGACATTCGGGGACTAGTTAGACTGCGGGTTATTAGTCCGATACTTATACACATCTTATGATAGGTCGCCGCTATTTGGGGCTATCATAACCTAATTACTTAACTGTTTTCAAGTAACGCAATCCGAGGTGAGTTTCACAGCCCCACTTTTACCATTTTACTTTCGGGGGAGAAACATGCTACTTACTTACTTATTAAAGATCACGTTATACTATGGTTACTTTACATATACTATGCGGCTTTTTATGGAAAGTCCCAGGGGGGAAATCATGAATGTGCGGGGATGCACAATGGGGGAAATGTGGATAGATCTATTGGGCCTCACGAACCCCACTCGACGGCTGGGCCGGGCGGGTGCATATTGTCTCTTATTACTGGCTCGCCGAGGCATCGGTTATAGCCAAAACTGCTGGGCAAGCTTCAACAACTTATAAACGTATAGTAATGGGTTCCCAACCGCAGTAGTAAACAAACACTTAACGTCTAGCTAACGTTCTTATAACCTAGTAGTAATGGATATGATCTTCACAACTTATAACAACACTTTATAAAAGAAAACCTGTGAACTCACCAGCATTATATGTTGACATTTTTGGCATGTTTTCTCAGGTCGCTAAGGTAGCAGTCAATGGGCTAGGCGCACGGAGTCATGCACAGCGTCTAATATTTTGAAGCATATTAAACAATGTTTTGTAAACAATGATATGTCTTTTGGTTGTAAACAAGAATGCTTCCGCTGCTGGTTTACGGCTCAAAGCATGATATTTTGGTTTTAAAAATATATATGAATGCATGTTTGTTGTATGTTTATTGTGATCGTTGACTGAGATCCTGGTGTGTCACGCGCCTCGCGGTAAAACCCCGCATGTGGAATTTGAGGGTGTGACAGATTGGTATCAGAGCCAACGGTTATAGTGAACTAGGACTGCATGTAGAGTCTAGTCTATAACTGAGTAGCACACACTAGACGGTCACAGATAGTCGAGTCTTAACAAGTGGGTAACAACATGACTAGTCGGGGGTGTCGGTGTCATCATCTTCTACGCTACATCATCTGTTTACTCTTTATCATCCCATTTCTTGACTCATCCTTACTATGATTCGACGACGAACGATATACTATTGAACTTTCTTGGCGGCGGTGTACATTGGGGTAGCTTCGGCGTACTCTTGAGATCTGTCCAGGGATTCGGACATCTCCCTTCTATGCCCTAATGGACACGCTTGTTCTTATGCATACTATCTTGTATTTATACTTAGGATAATACCATGATTGGGCGCTAGTGTTCGGTGACTTGAAATTCAAATTTAAAGCACGCCTGGAGGACCATGTAGAACAGTTTATCATGTCGGGTGCACACGAGATTATAAACTGTGATGCATGGGATCCCTGGCGGACTTTGGACTTGAACGGATGGACCCGAACTGGGCTCGGTCTAGTTTCTTGAAATTCCTAATGGGTTATACCACGGGCAAGCCTAAATCTTTTGTTTCATGTTGTGACAGAAGATGTCGGGAGCTCGTGGAGGTCGCAGAGGCGGCCGTGCTGGCGGTCGTGCTGGCGGCCGTGCTGGCGGCGGTGGCCGTGGGAACATTAATATGACCCAAGCGGAGTTGGATAACCTGATGCAGCAACATGTGAATATTGCTTTGGCTGCATTCCAAGCCGCTCATAATGCTATGGGTGGTACGTCGATTCTCACCTATCCTATCTTGTTCCGGGGTACTGTACCCTTTCTTGATTTTCACCTGTGTGTCTGTTCCAGGTGGTGCTGTCAATCCTCCTCCACCCCAGTGCTCTTACAAAAAGTTTATGGATTGCAAGCCCCACAACTTTAGTGGCACTGAAGGGGCAGTTGGACTGCTCCGTTGGCTGGAGAAAATTGAATCGGTTTTCTCAATGTGCAGCTTCCCGGAAGGCGACCGGGTGAAATATGCTTCTGCGACCCTGGAGGGTCAAGCTCTGACTTGGTGGAACTCCACCACCCAGACTATGGGTATTGGGGAAGCCCACGCTATGCCCTGGACAGAGTTCATTCAGTTGTTGAAAAACGAGTACTGTCCGAGGGATGAGATCCAGAAACTTGAGCACGAAGTCTGGAATCATAAGATGGTGGGGTCTGAGATTGAAGCTTACACTGCTAGGCACAATGAGTTGGCGGTGTTGTGCCCTGATTTGCACGCACCAGAATACCGAAGGATTGAACACTATGTCGCTGGGTTGGTGCCGGAGATTGCGGGGTTGGTAGCTGCGGGTAATCTCACTGTTTATTCTGAGGTGGTTCGGTCGGCTCACAAGCTGACCAATATGAAGGTGGCTGAAGGGGTCTTGCCTCCTCGAGGCGCTACTGTGAAGGCTCCTAAGAGTAACAAGCGGAAGTGGGAAGCTGTGGGGAAAGGCTCGAGTTCGGCTCAGCCTCAGCAGGTGAGGAAGTCTAATACTGGGGGATCGTCGTCTGAACAGAAAACGGGGGGTTATCAGGGGAGGTTGCCGATGTGTGAACGATGCTGGTTTCATCATACTGGTCGTTGCGACAAGAACCAGTGTCGCCGGTGCAACAAGGCCGGGCATGTGGCTCAAGACTGCAGGGTTAATCTTCAGGGTAACCGGAACCCTCCTGCTACACCTACTCCGGCTCCTCATGTTGCTGCTCCCCAGGGAAACCAGGGTAAACAGGGGTGCTACAATTGTGGTGAACTTGGTCACTACAAGCGTGAATGCCCCAAGTTGAAACAGGGTGAAGCCGGGAAGAACGGATCGGGCAATGGAAACAATGGGGGCGGAGGCAGGAATGCTCGCGCCTTCGTGATTGGTTTGAGCGGGGCTCGACAGGATCCTGACACTGTTACTGGTACGTTTCTTCTCGATAATCGCTATGCTACGGTTTTATTCGATTCCGGTGCCGATAAGAGTTTTATATCTCTTGGGTTTAGCCAATTACTTGATAGGGTACCTACACCTTTAGAGGCTAAGTACTTGATAGAATTGGCTGATGGTAAGAAAGTCGAAGCGACGCACGTCCTTAAGGAGTGTCGCCTTGAGTTGTCGGGTTATGCCTTTCCTATTGATCTTATGCCGATGTCCTTGGGTAGTTTCGATGTTGTCGTGGGTATGGATTGGTTGTCTTTGTATCATGCTGAGATCGTTTGTTTTGATAAAGTCATTCGACTTCCTCTCCCTGATGGAGAAATTCTGTTGGTGCACGGTGAGAAAAGCGGGGTCCCTTTGAGTATCATTTCGTGTATGAAAGCCTATAAGTATCTTCGGAAGGGGTATTCTGCCATTCTGGCACTTGTTTCAGTTTCGTCGGAGGAAGAGAAGAAGATCGAAGATATTCCTGTTGTCCGTGATTTTCCCGATGTATTTCCTGAAGACTTACCTGGTCTTCCGCCTTATCGTCAGGTCAAATTCGGTATTGAACTTGCTCCAGGTGCGGCCCCTATTGCCCGAGCCCCATATCGCCTTGCACCTCCCGAGATGCAGGAGTTGTCTAACCAGTTGCAGGAGCTGTTAGAGAAGGGTTTCATTCGACCTAGTTCGTCCCCGTGGGGAGCCCCTATTTTGTTTGTCAAGAAGAAGGACGGAAGCCTACGAATGTGTATCGACTACCGGGAATTGAACAAGGTTACCATCAAGAATCGTTATCCTCTTCCTCGCATCGATGACTTATTCGACCAACTTCAGGGTTCTAGTTTCTACTCGAAGATCGATTTGAGATCGGGGTACCATCAGTTGAGGGTTCAAGAAGCTGACATTCCGAAGACCGCCTTTCGAACTCGCTATGGCCATTTCGAATTCTTGGTCATGCCTTTTGGTCTCACCAATGCACCGGCCATTTTTATGGATCTGATGAACCGTGTTTGTAAGCCTTATCTTGATAAGTTCGTGATTGTCTTCATTGATGATATTCTAGTCTATTCCAAGAACGAGGTGGACCACCAGGAACACTTGCGTCTTGTTTTGGAACTCCTGAAGCGGGAACAGTTGTACGCCAAGTTTTCTAAGTGTAGCTTCTGGTTGCGTGAAGTCCAGTTCCTTGGTCATGTAGTTAATGAGAAAGGGATTCACGTTGACCCAGCTAAGATTGAAGCCATTAAAGACTGGGAAGCACCAAAGACGCCATCTGAGGTGCGGCAATTCCTGGGTCTTGCAGGTTACTACCGTCGTTTTTTCGAGGGATTTTTGAAGATCGCTCAACCCCTCACCTCGCTTACCCAGAAGGACAGGAAGTTCGACTGGGTTCGCAGGAGTCGGCCTTCCAGATGTTAAAGGCTAAACTTTGTTCTGCTCCTATCTTGTCCTTGCCTGAGGGCACGGACGATTTTGTGGTTTATTGTGACGCTTCTATCCGGGGTCTCGGTTGTGTACTGATGCAGCGCGAGAAGGTCATCGCCTATGCTTCTCGTCAGCTCAAAGTTCATGAGAAAAACTACCCCACCCATGATCTGGAATTGGGTGCTGTAGTCTTTGCTTTAAAGATTTGGAGGCATTACTTGTACGGTACCAAGTGCACTATCTACACCGATCACAAGAGCCTCCAGCATATCTTTGATCAAAAGGTGTTGAATATAAGAAAGCGTCGCTGGGTCGAGCTTCTTAATGATTACGAGTGCGCTATTAAATACCATCCTGGCAAGGCGAATGTGGTCGCAGACGCCTTGAGCAGGAAGGAAATGGCTAAACCTCGTCGTGTTCGAGCTCTTCAGCTTACCATCCATTCCGGCTTACCTGATCGAATCCGTTCGGCGCAGCAAGAAGCTTTGAAGGAGGAAAACCTTAAAGCTGAAACCATGCATGGTGCTGATAGCCACCTTGAACTCAGGTCCGATGGCCTACATTATTTCGCTGAACGTATTTGGGTCCCTTTATTTGGGGGTTTGCGGGAGCTCGTTCTTGATGAAGCTCACAAGTCCCGGTACTCTATTCACCCTGGCTCCGATAAGATGTATCAAGACCTAAAGATACTTTATTGGAGGCCGAACATGAAGGCGGACGTGGCTTCGTACGTGAGCAAGTGCTTGACCTGTGCCAAGGTCAAGATCGAATATCAAAAGCCATCCGGCCTTCTGCAACAGCCTGAAAATCCCGAGTGGAAATGGGAGCGGATTACGATGGACTTTGTGACCAAACTCCCGAAATCGCCCAGTGGTTGTGACATGATCTGGGTGATTGTTGATAGGTTGACAAAGTCTGCGCACTTCCTCGCTATCAAAGAAACCGATGGCCTCGAGCGTCTGGCACGGTTACATCTCAAGGAAGTGGTCTCTCGGCACGGGGTGCCTGTCTCTATTATTTCTGATCGTGATCCTCGGTTCGCCTCTAACTTCTGGAAATCCTTGCACAAGGCTCTGGGTACTCAGTAAGACATGAGCACAGCCTATCATCCGCAAACTGACGGTCAAAGTGAGCGGACAATCCAAACACTAGAAGACATGCTCCGGGCATGTGTGATCGATTTTGGCAAAGGGTGGGAGAGTCATCTGCCGCTGGTGGAATTCTCCTACAACAATAGTTACCATTCTAGCATCAAGGCAGCTCCGTTCGAGGCTCTTTACGGGCGGAAATGCCGGTCTCCTCTTTGTTGGGCCGAGGTGGGTGAGAGTCAACTCACCGGCCCGGAACTTGTGTACGAGACTTCCGAGAAGATCGTACAAATCCGTAACCGCATGGCAGCAGCTCGGGATCGTCAAAAGAGCTATGCCGATCGTCGTCGCAAGCCTTTGGAGTTTGAGGTTGGCGACAGGGTTTTGTTGAAGGTATCTCCGTGGAAGGGCGTTATACGTTTTGGGAAGCGGGGCAAATTGAATCCTCGGTATGTGGGACCGTTCGCAATTCTGGAACGGATTGGACCGGTAGCATACAGGCTTGATCTGCCAGCTGAACTCAGTAATGTTCATAATGTCTTCCATGTCTCTAATCTGAAGAAGTGTTTGGCGGATGAATCTTTGGTTGTTCCTCTCGAAGAGATCAAGGTGGATGATCGTCTGCGTATTGTGGAGGAACCGGTTGAAATTCTTGACTATAAGATCCGCAGCCTTCGCCGGAGTAAAATCCGCATTGTTAAAGTCCGTTGGAACTCAAATCGTGGACCGGAGTTCACGTGGGAATGGGAAGATCAAATGAAGGCTAAGTATCCCCATTAATTTCCTAAACGCGCGTTCGAATCAAGGCATGTCTCTGCTGAAGCTGAATGAATCTCGGGTCGAGATTCCTTTCAACAGGGGGATGATGTGGCAACCGGAAAATTTTTCTTCTCTTTCGTCTCTTCCTTTTTGGCCTTGGGCAATTTTCGGGACGAAAATTCTTTCAACAGGGGGATGATGTGACACCCGGCAAACTCAGGTTAGTAACGTTGACTAAACTAGTAAGTCTACCTTAGCGAGTCATACATATTACGTACTTAACGGGGTCAGTCGAGTCGGTACGATGATTCTGGGAATCATCGGGAGTCGTTACGATGATCCACGGGATCATCGGGAGTCGGTCCATAACCATGTGTACAAGGATTGGTGATTCGTAGAATCGCCGGGTTTAACGCACACACGAGTCTCGAGTCCCGGGAATTGGTGAACGGATGTAAACGTGTTAGTTATCATGCATTATATGTTTGAAATCATTATGTGACTTGTCGGTATGTGAATACGTGTTTATATGTGTTAAAATAGTGTTTAACGCGCCAAAAACCCATTCCAGCACCCTATAGGCTATTAGGAGTCTGGGGAGCTCCTAATCGCCACTTCTGAGGCGAGTAGAGGGAGGTTTGGGGCGAGTAGGATCCCTACTCGCATGAGTATAGGCGAGTAGGATCCCTACTCGCCTAATCTGGTCTTCTACTCGCTTAAAGGGTTGTGCACGGGTCAAAACACCTATAAATAGAACCCTTAACTCCCCAAACACCATTTGTGCAACCCTAACTGATCCTAAGCCTCCCACACACCTTGAAACACCTCTGGAGCTTGCTTTGCCTCAAAACACACCATCACCAAGCTTATACACCCTTCTTTGATAAAATCCAAGGTGTGTTCTTCATCCTACACCTTTGTAAAGTTGTTGTTTTGGTTCCCCAAAAGTCCAGACCTTGTTTTGCTAAGTTTGTGTCTTTAAAACCCTTTGAAAAGAGTTCTAAAACAAGTCTACACCATAATACTTGCTATATGTGAAGTATTTGTGCATTTGATGATTGTTGGTGATTATAACATGAATGTTTCCATGAATTTGTTGTACTTCTGATGTGTAGGTGTTGTTAGGATGATTATCTATGAGTTTAAGCCCTTGTTATGATGATTAGGTGCAAGTATGCATTTTGACCCATTTGGGTAATTCTTGAAGAATAGGATGTATGATGTGATTCATTGCTTGTTTATGGTTAGAAATCATGTTAGGATGATGATGATATAACATAGAGATGATGAATTTCAACTTGTAGGAGATGAAATCTGATTGTTTCCATATAGGGAAAGATAAGGTTAGTTAATGAAACCTGGTATTTGCCATTTTTGGAAATAATCGCACCGAGCCCGTTAGAACAGAGATAAATTGGGGGGGGGGGGGGGTTTTGCTTGGAAAGGCTTGGTTAATAGTTTAGTTTTGATATTGGGTGTTTTTACATGTTTCGGATCTGATTTGGAGTGTTCGGCGCGCGAAATTGCACTACAGAACTGCAGAGGCGAGTAGGATCCTATTCGCATGAGGCTTCATGCGAATAGGCTCCTAAATGCTTAATGTTAGGCGAGTACAACCCTAAATGCTTAATGTTAGGCGATTACAATCCTAAATGCTTAATGTTAGGCGATTACAACCCTAAATGCTTAATGTTAGGCAATTACAATCCTAAATGCTTAATGTTTAGGCGATTACAATCCTAAATGCTTAATGTTTAGGCGATTACAATCCTAAATGCTTAATGTTCAGGCGATTACAATCCTAAATGCTAGTTTGATTCCTAATCGCGTATAATGCTGCTGTATGTATATTTTAACATCCCTGAACATGATTTGACATCTAAGAACATGATAGGAACCCCGGGATGCACCCAATGACTTAGTAACACGTGTTCGGACCTGATTATGCGTTAATTGGACATTATGCTAGACTACGTGAACTATTGCGCGTATTAAGTGTTTAATTGCATATGTTGCATGATGTCTTGTATTTATCTAACACGTGGAATGTTGGGTCACCAATGGGATGTCGGGTCTTGTCTGGCACGGTCGGTTTAACAGTTAAAGATGTTTTCAAACGTTTATGGTCATAGTCTGGACATTCGGGGACTAGTTAGACTGCGGGTTATTAGTCCGATACTTATACACATCTTATGATAGGTCGCCGCTATTTGGGGCTATCATAACCTAATTACTTAACTGTTTTCAAGTAACGCAATCCGAGGTGAGTTTCACAGCCCCACTTTTACCATTTTACTTTCGGGGGAGAAACATGCTACTTACTTACTTATTAAAGATCACGTTATACTATGGTTACTTTACATATACTATGCGGCTTTTTATGGAAAGTCCCAGGGGGGAAATCATGAATGTGCGGGGATGCACAATGGGGGAAATGTGGATAGATCTATTGGGCCTCACGAACCCCACTCGACGGCTGGGCCGGGCGGGTGCATATTGTCTCTTATTACTGGCTCGCCGAGGCATCGGTTATAGCCAAAACTGCTGGGCAAGCTTCAACAACTTATAAACGTATAGTAATGGGTTCCCAACCGCAGTAGTAAACAAACACTTAACGTCTAGCTAACGTTCTTATAACCTAGTAGTAATGGATATGATCTTCACAACTTATAACAACACTTTATAAAAGAAAACCTGTGAACTCACCAGCATTATATGTTGACATTTTTGGCATGTTTTCTCAGGTCGCTAAGGTAGCAGTCAATGGGCTAGGCGCACGGAGTCATGCACAGCGTCTAATATTTTGAAGCATATTAAACAATGTTTTGTAAACAATGATATGTCTTTTGGTTGTAAACAAGAATGCTTCCGCTGCTGGTTTACGGCTCAAAGCATGATATTTTGGTTTTAAAAATATATATGAATGCATGTTTGTTGTATGTTTATTGTGATCGTTGACTGAGATCCTGGTGTGTCACGCGCCTCGCGGTAAAACCCCGCACGTGGAATTTGAGGGTGTGACATATATGCTTATTAATATAGTATAGATAGGGGGAGGATAAATTGAAAACTCACTTGAGTTAAAGAAACCTTGCAAACCCATTCTTGACCATTGCTCATCTATCATCAATGGTCTAGATTAAATCTAACTTTTTACACTTTATCTTAGCATTATTTTAATCAGAAAAAGTACCAAAAGGGTAAAAAGGGCAATTGACTACATCACTCTCTCTCTTCTCTATCTGATTTTTCTCTTCTCTCTCCTCTCTCTCCTATCTTTTCTTTCATTTCTCTTTCCTCTTTCTTTTTTTCTCTTTAATATCTCTCCATCTCTTCTCTGTTTTACCTTTAATTTCAAAGTTTTTACCTATAAAATGGGTAACAGATTTGTCTGTAACAACTTTTGTGTTACGTTGTAACATATTTTATGTATCATTTATAAGTAAATAGTATGTTACAACTAATCTGTTACAACTTATTTTACATTCATATTACATTGTCAACATAACATATATATGTATATGTGTAATATGTAACTACGTAAAACTAATATGGGTAACACTAAAAAAAAGTATGAAAAAAAATAATTCTAACCGTAATTAATATGGATGATTTTAACATTGTAACATTTTGTCACACCCTCAAAATCCACTTGCGGAGTTTTACCGCGAGGCGCATGACAAACCAGGATCCAAGTCAACGATCACAATAAACAATCTAAATGAACATATGCAATTTCAAAAACATAGTTTTAAAATCCCCAAATACTGCGGAAGCTTATTCTCAAAACATAATCCAAAAGTAAACCAAAATATTCAATGTTCGAAAACCATGCAACCCTAACTAGACGCCGTGCAGACGCGTGCGCCCTAGTTCCGTAGTGCTACCTTAGCGACCTGAGAAAACATGTAAGAGTTACGTCAGCACAAAAATGCTGGTGAGTTCACAGGTTTTGTAATCAAAGTATCAAGTTCAACCTGTCCATACTATATCAATTTGTAAACCAAGTACGCTAGCTAGGCGTATGTTTTGTTACCACAACGATTGGAAAACCATTACTAACTCGCAAACCAGATGTCGTGCCCGAATAGTAAACCTGTTCCTGTTTGAGACAATATGCACTCGCCGACCCTCCAAGCCGACGAGCGGGGTTGGTCACTCCCAATAGATCTATTCACATTTCCCCGTTGTGCTAACCCGCACATTCATGGTTTCCCCCGGGACTTCCAAAGATCGTATAGTAAACCATAGAAACCCATAGTATGACAGTTGTTACCAAAACATCAATTTAACACATGTTTTCTCCCCCAAAAAGTGAAACCAGTTAAAAGAGGGGCCGTAAACTCACCTTAGGTTGCGTTACTTCGTAATACGAATAAAATCAGCAAGCTATGCTAGCCCCGTAAGGCGGCGACCTAACATATGACAGTTACAAGTAATTAGACTAATAACCCGTAGGTTAGTTAGTCCCTAGATGTCCAGACCATAACCAAGTTCGTTTGAAAACACTGTGACTGTTAAATTATCCCAATGTACAAGACTCGACATCCCATTGGTGACCCGAGACTCCCCGTGTTAAACTTGCACTCCCAATCATACAATCATGCAATCACACTTAACATACGTTAAAATCCAACAAGTTGTAGCACGTAGTTCAAGTATCTCATAAATAAGTCCGAGCACATGTTACCAAGTTATTAGGTATGTTACGGGGTTCCTAGCATGTTCCTAGGTGTCAAATCGGGTCCCGAAATGCTATATTACACTTACAACAACAGTACAGGCGATTATGAAAAGTCAACTAGTGATTATGTGGGTCAACAGGCATTTAGGAAGGCTAATCGCCTATACTATGGGCGATTAGGGTCATGCGGTATGCAAATCATGAGTTTATAGGCGATTACGTCGTAAGGCATGCAATTCAGGGCTTAACTAGCAATTAGGATCGTAATCGCATGAAGTAAAGGCAATTAGGCCCCTATTCGCCTATACTATAGGCGAATAGGCTCCCATATCAGGCGATTAGCCTCCTATTCGCCTATAGTATAGGCGAATAGGATCCCTACTCGCCTTTAGCCCAGCTGTTCCGGTTTTTCGCGCGTTTAACACTCCAAATCAGATCCAGAACGTGTGTAAACATCAAATATCAATCAAACAACCATATCAAACATATTTCAATCAAAATCCTTCGTTTAACCTCGTTCTACCAGCCCTGCATGCAACCATGTATCCCAAAAACAATACACATAGCATGAAACATCACATTAACATGCATAACCGTAACCCTAATGAACAATTACTCAGATCTCATCAACATGCTATCATCATTAATCTGTAACTACCTTAATATCATGCTAACAATCCTTCTTGAATCACAAAAACCCTATCTTTTAATTATAAACACACATACAACATGCATAATAGTTAGAATCTAATTAACAATGATTATTAACGAATTTCAGAAGACACATACGTTTATAAACAGGTCTGGACCATTAGGGATTTAATAAAAACATTATTAAAGGTTGCATGAATGAAAACCACACCTTAGGTTTATGATAGATTGATGTAATAGGCTTGAAATCGTGTATTTTGATCCAAAATCGTGTTCCAGAGGTTGTGTGTGTTGGGACGAGTTGTGGGATGACTAGGGTTGTTATAATGAAGTTTAGGAGGTCAAGTATTGTATTTATAGTCGTTTTTAGTCGTCAGGTACGTTACAGGCGATTACGCAGCAGCATCAGGCGAATAGGATTGCTAATCGCCTACCCTATAGGCGATTAGCCTGCTATTCGCCTATACACATGTCCCATTCGCCCCTATAGGCGATTAGCCCTCCCTAATCGCCTATAGGGGTTGGTTCTGCGTATTTTGCGCGTTAAACCCCGTTTTAACATATGTTAACACACTTTCACATACCGACAAGTCACATAATGATTGTAAACACATAATACTTGCAAACAAACACATTCACACTCGTTCACCAATTCCCGGGACTCGAGACTTGTATGTTCCCTATGCTCTGACGATTCTACGAATCGTCACCCCTTGTACACTTGGTTAAGGACTGACATCTAATGATCCTCTATACTAAACTAACAGTTCCCGAACCGTAACACGACTCAACTAACCCAGTTAAGTATAATATACGCGTGACTCGCTAAGGTAGACTTTAATCTAGACAGCGTTGTTAACCGAAATTTGCCGGGTGTCACACATTTAAAAACATATGATTTACAAACATATGTACATGTAACTGGATGAATTTAACATTGTTACAAAGAAAAAGCAATATATAATTTACAACTTAAGAATGTTACAAAAAAAAAAAAAAAAAATCCAAAACCAAGCCCTTGTTCTCATCTTCATCAACAACCCATCTACCTTCATTTGAAAGAAATTAAATGTTAATTAACAATCTTATAAAAAAATTAAAGAATAAAGTTATAGAAAACACTACCTGAATCAGAAAAACACACCCCCAAAACAAACCACTGATGGTACTTGCTAAAAAAATTAGATATGATGGTGATGGTTCGAATTAAATCTACAATTTTTCTTATCTTCCAACATCAAATAACAAAAAAAATAGTCTCTTTTCATACAGAATTAAAAGTCATTTACAATGTTACACGAAAATCTGTAACAACAAGTTAATAGGAATATTAATATATAATATAACAATGTTACATGGTTTGTATCATATCATTTACAATGTTACACGAAACGACCAGATCTATGATATTGAGACCGGGTTCCGGATTTAGATGACAAAAAACGCCTTTACATCCCTTAACGTCTGCTTGCAAGAATCAAACCCCAAATATGACTAAGATGTTACTATTAAAAAAAATCCATACCAACACAGAACTACAAAAATTTAAAAAAAAAAAGAGATTTAAATGTTACAAAATAAAATCAAGTTAAAAACACCGGAAAAAACAAATTCCATTAAAATAGAATTAATATAAACCAGAGAAAAAAAAATATTTAAAAAATATAAGGAAACTGTTTGCTCTGTTACACATTTTCTTGTTATTTAACATAACTATACACAAACAATGAAAATAAAATCATTAAGTAATAGTTCACTGCAAATAAAATAAATACACAACATATTGATGTCAACTTGATTAAATAATTAGGAAAATGTTTATAGAGAGAAAGAACAGAGATGAGAGGCATCTAAAATTATGAAAATAAAAGAAGATGAATATGTATGTATAAAGAAACCAAAAGGAGAAGCCATGTGGAAATGACGGACCAAAGAGATGAAGACTTCTGACCATCTGTGAGTCACCGGCAAGTCATATTACAGATCTGCCATGAAAAAGCCCCAAGCTTTTACTCAAGAACCCAAAATGGAGTTGATTTTAACATACCGAAATCACTTGGAAACGACAATCTACGATCTTGCGGGTCGGGTTCCAGATCTAGTTGACCGAGTTTGAAACCCACCGCCCATTGTCAGATCTGAATCGTCCCTAGTGGTGGGTTTAGATGGTGGTGGTGGATCTGAATCATGCTTCACCTTGTCGGATCTGAATCGTCACCTACAAACTCCTTTACTCTTATTCATCACAATGTTCTTAGATCTTGAGTGATGTTGTGTTGTGTAATTTTATGGAAAGAAAACAAAGTAATAAAGTGAAGAAAGATGGTGTCAGGAGAAGTAGGAAGAGAGAGACAAAAAAATATGCATATTGACGAAAATACCCTTCTAGGAATGAGGTGAATGTATGATGTGGAAGCATATTGGCCTTGTATTGGGTTTCCAAGGTTTCTTTAACTCAAGTGGGTTTTCTGAATATACTTTCCCTATGTATATATGACTTATTAAATATTATTATTCTTATTTAATAATTAATTAGTTTACCGGTTGAATAAACCGAATAAACCTAATTAAAAAAATGTAGAACCAAAAACGAAACCAAACCACACCAAATTCATTGTTTGAATTGTTTTTTTTCTGTCACGGTTACAGTTTTTATTTGGTTTTCGGTTTTTTCTGAACACCCCTACATACTCCTATTATCAAGAATACTCTCAATCGACATATAAAGATCCTCAAGCATGTAATCAAGGAAATTATTATGAATATTCAAATCTCCAATAAATTTCATCTTAAAGTTGTCATTAAAATCAACGGCGACTACATAATGTGACACAAGATCATCTTGCTAGCCATGATGAAAGCTTGACATCTCAGTTAACTGAATGCATTGGAATGTTGAAACATTTAATCCACAAGCAACACATTCGAGATAACCAATTAGGATGATTGTAAGATCAACTTCATCGATTAGCACTAGATGTAATGTAACAATACTAAAAAGATTAACATAGACTGGTATAAAATCCTAAGCAAATCCGACATCCGATATCAGCCATGAACTTGAGAGATTTTTTATTCATAAGACCATGTGTAATGGTGGGTGAAATTTGGTGGGTGAAAGGGACATTTTTTGACACTTGGCATGTGAGACCACTTTGGTGGGTGAAATAGGCTTGAAATGGACAAGAGGTGTAATGGTGGGTGAAATGGACATTTAAAAAAAAAGGGCAATTACATATATCCCTCTACAAACTTAATAAATTACATATTTACCCAAGACAAAAATTTAATTACATATTTCCCCTCCCTAAAAGTGAAAAATATCAAATATCCCCATTTTATTAAAAATAGATTAGATAATGACTATTTTACCCTTTTTATACTAAGGGGTTGTTTGGTTGATTAAGTGTTGAATCATTAAGATGGTCTGAATGGTAAAGAGGCTCTGAATAGTTAAGAGCTGAATCATTCAGTATCTCTTATTAGCTTAATGATTCAGCACTTAGGGGCTGTTTGGTTGATTAAGTGTTGAATCATTAAGAGGTCTGAATGGTTAAGATGTCTGAATGATTAAGCGCTGAATCATTAAGTTGGACCTCTTAATGGTTAGTTTTCTTGTCCCACGTTGGTAGGGGAGCCTCATTAAGGTTCAACCTAGTTCAGTGCTTAATAGTTCAGTGCTTAATGGTTCAGCAACATCCCAAATCTTAATGATTCAGACTTAACCATTCCATTCAGAAGCTGAAACAAACGCGCTGAATGCTGAATCATTCAGCACTGAATGGTTAAGAGCCTCATTAAGAGGCTACCAAACAGCCCCTTAATCATTCCATTCAGATGCTGAAACAAACAGTCTGAATGCTGAATGATTCATACCTGAATGGTTAAGAGGCTGATTAAGATGCTACCAAACAGCCCCTAAGCAATAAAAAATTAGATATTTTTTTTTTTGAACGGCAAATAACGCTTTATATATATATATATATATAAAGGTCCAGCAAGAGGCTGGGAAAATTACAAACACCAACCCGGCCAAAAAGGGCCTGCCAACACGACACCACAGAGAAACAAAGCATAGCACATTACACACAAGAAGAAACATCAAAATCGACCCACCTTTCCCAAGTCGGCATCGAAACTTTTGATCTGTGGCGCAACCAAAAAAATACATCCTCTTTAATGGCTTCTACCGACTTTCTAGGCTGAATAGACTTGTTTTCAAAAAGCTTGGTGTTTCTTGCCGTCCAAATTCTCCAAACCGTAGCATAAGCGACAGTTAAAACAATACGCTTCCATAACTTCGAACCATGGCAGCTCTGCAGGGTCTCTAGAATAGCCTTAATCGAGGAAACATTGTTAGAAAAGGGTATCCTCATCCAGACAAAGATCTCCCACCAAATACTTCTCGTCACCAAGCAATTAGCAAAAATATGGTCCGGGTCCTCAACACCCAAACCACATCGAACACACGACACATCCCGAACCTGGATACCTCTAGACACCAGCTTAGACTTTGCAGCAACCTTACCTTGAAGTACTCTCCAAACTAAAACATTATTTTTTGGAGGCACCCACGAAATCCAACGAAAACCGATGTCAACAGGAGTCGACCCAGCAGCTTCCTCAATGTCCAAACGAACCCCTTTCACCGAGAAGTCCACCCCAAAGTTATTAGCCCAGACCCATTTATCGTAGCCCCCTCCGAGTTGAATCTGACCCAGAAGCTGTAACAGCTCCTGTAGCAGAAAAGAAGACCCAGAACTAGCAAGCCCCAACTTCGTCTCCCATTTCCACTTGGCATCCACCCTAGCACCATCATAACAGGAGGCCACCATCACGTTCTTATCCAACGAAAGACGATATAATTCTGGGTAAGCATCCCGAAGAGGCTCGTCCAGCAACCACCTATCCTTCCAAAAGCGAGCATTCTTACCATCTTTAACAGTGACTTTCAATTTGTTATGGAGAATCAGCCCATAACAAGCCAGCCTCTCTTCGACTCCACAGATGTCCTTCCAAGCTCCCGCCACCGTATTCTTACAAGGGACAAGCCTTTTATTGCCCTCGGTATTATGGATCGAGAAAACGACACGCGCCCAAAGTTGGTGAGGCTCACATTTAAACCTCCACCACCACTTGGTGAGCATAGCAAGGTTAAACTCTTCAATTCCACCCAAACCGAGCCCCCCGGATTTCTTATTTTTTATCATATTGTCCCAACGTATCCATCTAATCTTGCTACGAGCCCCCGATTTTCCCCACACAAAGTCCCGTCTCAAACCTTCTAACTTCTTTATGATACATTTAGGAGCCGAAAACATGGAAAGATAGTAGGACGGTAAGCTTCCCAAAACAGCTTTAGCTAGAGTCGCTCTACCCGCCAAGGAAAGGTGTTTCGCCTTCCACGAAGAGAGTTTTCGATTAAACTTGTCAACAATAGGCTGCCAGAATTTTGCCCTCTTCATATTAGCGCCTATAGGTATCCCGAGGTACAGAAAAGGAAAGGTCCCAGCCTTACAGTTAAGCCGTCTTGCCGAGCGCTGAATCTCCTCGTTTCTAACTCCAACCCCGAACAATTGACATTTCTTATGATTCACATTTAGCCCGGATATTAAATTCAGCCAACGAAGGAACCTTTTGATGCTGTTCACATTGAAAGAAGACCATTCTCCCACAAAAAGAACGTCGTCCGCGTAACACAAATGTGAGATCGTAGGGCCGTTATTAGGGAGATTAATACCATGGAACATACCCATATTAACCGCCCTATTGAACAGCATAGAGAAAACCTCCATAATCAGAATGAACAAAAAAGGGGAGAGGGGGTCGCCTTGTCTAAGCCCCCTCTTATATGGGAATTCCTTAGTCGGCGCTCCGTTGATAAGAACCGAACCCCTAGCCGAACTCAAGCAACCTTTGATCCACTTAATCCACACCTCAGGAAAGTCCATAAACTCCAAAGTCCGAAGAAGAAACTTCCAGTTAACTGAATCATAAGCTCGCCTAAAATCCACCTTGAAAATCAAAAGTTGCCTTTTTTCCTTTTTTGCCCAAGAGACCACTTCACTAATGATAAGTGGGCTGTCCAAAATGTACCTACTACCCACAAACGCAGACTGCACAGGGGAAATAAGTAAGGGCATAACCTTCCTTAGGCGTAAACTGAGCGTTTTGGCAATTATTTTATAGAGCGAACCAACCAGGGAAATCGGACGGAAGTCATCCAAAACTTGCGGGTCAGCTTTTTTAGGGATTAAAGCGATAAAACTCGCATTGCAGCCCACAGAAATTGCACCCGAGCTGTAGAACTCTTCAAACATCTTAAGAATTCCCGGCCTCAAGTGCTGCCAGAACTTTTTGAAAAATTTTAACGAGAAACCGTCTGGCCCTGGCGTTTTTTCCCCATCACAACTCTTGATCGCACCCCAAATTTCATCTTCCGAGAACGGGACAATGAGGTCAATCGCTTGGTCGTTAGTCAGCTTTGGAAGACCCAGATTCTGAAAAGCTGGTCTCCTATGAATTGGTTCAGCAAACTGTTTCTTAAACCATATTCTCGTCAATTCCTTTATTTCACTTGGCTCCTTCGTCCAGTCCTGACCGAATTTCAGCCCATTAATTCTCCGACTCGCCGCTTTAACATTAATGATGCCGTGAAAATAAGCCGAGTTTTCATCTCCCGACTTAACCCACTTGACACGGGCCTTCTGCTGCAAATCCCGGATTTTATCCAACTCCAATTTTCTCAATTTTAACCGGAGATCAACTCTTAAACGTTTCTCCACATCCGAAAGCTGCGCCACTTCCGCCATACTTTCCAAATCCTCAATGGCCTTGGTCAATACAATCCTGTTCTTATCTTCCACAACCTTAGCCATACTCCTCCAATTCTTAATGTCACTTTTAATGGCCTGAAGGATGGAAAGGAGCGATTTATCAGCTTTATCCCCCGACCTAGCATTAAGCACCTTGTCCTTAACAAAACCTTCCAACTCAGGCGAGCCGAGCCAAGAATTAAAAAACTTAAACGGTGAAGGACCAAAATCCGTAAAAGAGCAGGCTAAGAATACCGGACAATGGTCCGAGATACCCTTCTTAAGGACTTCCAATTTTGCGGCAGGCCACTTACTCATAAAAGCATCACAAACAAAAACTCTATCAAGCTTACTTAGTTTAATATCCACATGATCCGAAATATAAGTGTAACTTCCCCCGGACATGCGATATTCTAACCAGCCCACACTTGCCAGAAACCCATTGAACACCCCTGCCATCACACTGTCAAAATAGGAATTAACCCTTTCATCAGCGCTTCTCACCTCATTGAAGTCGCCAAGGGCAATCCACATACCATCCAGCTGGGATCTGATAACAGCTAATTTCTCCCAAAGTTGTCTTCTTCTCATATTATCATTCGGGGCGTACACGTTCAGGACATTTATCTTCTCATCCACCCCCACAATATACCCCGTAGTCAGGATAAAAGACTGATCCTTTACCATGGAAACCATTGAGAACATAGACGGGTCCCATATAGAGACCAAACCCCCCGACCTACCCACCGACTCCACCGCAACAAAAGCCATATGCGATCTATCCCAACATCTAGACCAAAAGGTCTCAGACACTTCAGCCTTATGGGTCTCTTGCAAACCCAAAAACGAAAGCTTGCAAGACCTTTTTAGATAACGAACCCACCCCGGTTTATCCGCCCCGGAAAGCCCCCTAACATTTAAGGTAAGAAAATTCATTGATCACCTGTTGTCTCCATCTCCCCACGGACGAGCTTCCTCACATGATTTTGGAAACCTTCAACCTCAATACCCAGACCTTCACCATAAATCATAGTATCATTCACCTCCTGTTCAAAATCCATCTGTTCTTCTTCCAGATCAGAAAAGACTCCCTCCTGGACAATATTTGGTACGAGTAACCCATCAGCAACCGTATCATGATCAGGGGTAATTTGTTTCATTTTGGCCTTTGAATGTTCTTTAGCATCTCTCTTGATAATGTCATCCAAATCGAAGGGATCCGAGTCAGCCGGATTATTAAGATCTGGTGTTTTAAATGTTTGGGTTGACACCGACTTCTTTTTTCTTTTATCCTTTTTTCTCAGAGTAATATAACTTGGGCCAACTCCAGTACCGAGATCATTAACTTCTGGGCCAGGCCCATCCACAGATGAATTGGGGGTTTTAAAATTAACAGGAGTCAAGGGCCCACTAGCCGGAAGGTTATCGTCACACTGATAACCTATGTCAACATCCTGGTAGGTCCCACCAGCATTTAAATTCGGCTCGTCTCCCAAGGTAGATTGCTTCGAGTTCCCATGCACAACATGCGTAGACGATTCATCTTCCTCCACCCTTTTGACTTCCTCGTCAACAACCGCTTTCGTAATTTCAGACTTGATGGCCGGAGCCGCCACAAAATGTTTTTCCGGTAAGGGAACCGCCCTGAACGAGGGAACCCAGACCGGATCAGTCTCGTGCACCCATACCGAGAAGCTATTTCCCTTCCAAGACAACGTGAACTCCTCCGAAATACGTTTTCCGGTATTCACTAAAACCGCCATCACCTCCCCTGACAAATCGACATCCCCCATGTTTGCATCCGATTTAACTAGAAGTCTCCCACATCTTTCCCCCACACGGTTAAAAACGTGTCTATCCCACAAGCACAATGGAACACCGATGATCTTTATCCATGCGACTCTATCAAAAACCGGCGGTAGGCCTTCCCACACGTATAATCTTGTAAACCATTTCGACCAAACGTCATATTGATCTTTGAGAAAATCTTCAGCCTCAATGCATGTTGGGAAGGTTAACAAGACCTTTAAACCTCCAAGATAGCGTATGTTCAATCCCAAAGACAAAGCTTCACCCAGCATTTCTTCAAGTTTTTTAAGAAACTCCAGTTCCTTGACTTCACCGATTAAGGATTTAAACTCCCAAACCTTATTAGCATTGGGCATCGAAGGAAGCTCAATACGGTTTGGCATAAGGTGCATATTCACATTCCCATTGATATTCCAGGCATTCTTGGAGCAGCTCCCAAGATCATCAACCTTTCTAACTTCCACCTTGTCTCCTCCCCTCTCATCACCATTGTCCACCACCGGACCCAACCTTTCAAACACCGAGTTGTGCCTGTTGTCCAACATGTGTCCCGATCTGCTTCCATCTCTGTTGAAACGAGCCAAGGTAATATTAATAACAGCTCCATCCACCTTCACTCCTTGAAGGTTATCTAACCAAGCTTCCGGGTTCCCCACACCGGAGAACCTAATGAAGCCGAAACAGTTCCCAGCTCCATCAACCTTTTTGGGAACAAAAGCATCCTCAAGGTTGTGAAAACGTTGAAACGTCTTCCATAATCTATCCCCACTACACCCAGCCGGTAAGTTCGACACAAAATACGTTGTAGCCTTGCGAAACCTTTCTTCTCTTTTCACAAACTTCTTCTCCCTCA
Organism: Ambrosia trifida; assembly: GCA_028751855.1. NCBI lineage: Eukaryota > Viridiplantae > Streptophyta > Magnoliopsida > Asterales > Asteraceae > Ambrosia > Ambrosia trifida. The sequence continues at coordinate 212,277,072 of CM054122.1, read as the reverse complement.
AAGCATCCTTCCTGTTAATCACCCGGTGCCAAGAGTTATCGTCTCCATTTCTTTTGTTCTTCAGCTTCAGTTGTTCTTCTTGTTTTCTTCTCCTTAGATCTTGCAAATCTTCACGAGCATCTTTTGCTTGAAGGTTGTTTCTGTTGTTGAGATTGCCTCTTCGTCTTCCCATAATAGTTTTTAAGTTCTGGTTCTGATTTAATGGTTTTGGTATGGTTTTATTATGACAACTAATACATATTGTATTGTGTTGAAAATTGGAATAAAAAAAAAAAAAAATTAGATATTTACATATCAAATACCTACTGTTCTCATGAACTAAAAAACCTTGAATAAAAATGATAATTAGTCATCACTGACTAAAAACATAGCATGGTGCTTCCCAAAAAAAAAAAAAAAACCCAATAAAACAATTTTAATATAACACGCTTCCTTTGTTCCTATACACAAGTTAATTAATTCTTTGCATACCATATATTCAACGAAAGTCCTAAATGAATAGCATCATATGTATTTTGCCTCAAGCTACCTGCTGTTGTTCCAAGACTTTTATCCCAAACATTAATCTTAAATTTATGCGAAAACCATTAAAAGATTTACCATATCAAGCATAAAGCAAACACAAGAAGCATACCTGGGTTACGAATTAAGGATTCTTAGAGGGAGGGAATGATCTTAGAATAAAAGAAACGGCTGTAGGTTTTTTTTTTTTTTTTTTTTTTTTTTTATGTTTTGAAAGGGTATTTGTGTCCTTTTGCTCCATTAAGGGGAAATATGTAATTTAATTTTTGGGTTGGGCAAATATGTAATTAGGGTTCTAAATAGAGGGATATATGTAAATAATCTTAAAAAAATGATTGGTGGTTAATTGCTTTGGCCACTTGGTAGAAAATGATTGACCCATCAAATATTTCACTCACGCGAAATATTGCTGGGGGAGGGTTAGTACCCCTCTAACAAGAGAGGGGACGGTGTGCTCAAATGAATGGGGCGTCAAAATGGGAATTTAACACCCATTTAACGGACCATTACACATAGTCTAAGACAATTTTAGCTATCCATTTTTACGCCTTTATTTTAAACCTTGTCGACCAAGTACGATCCTTACTTTTAAGATCCTTACTTTTAAAAATCTTGTCCAACACTTGTAGCCTAGTTGGTTGAGGGCCTAAAGTTTCTTATGGGAGGCTTGGGTTCAATTCTCACTAGCTACATTTGGAGGACATTGGTGGAGGGGAAATGAGGGATGACTCGGCCATTGGCTTGGGTTCGAGTCCTGATCCCGACCGGTTTACCGACTATTTCACCGTCGTGCCTTCGGGCGGGTGAGTGGTCGGGTTTTCCCGGGAATTGGTGGCAATTGGTGGCCCGAGTACTCTCGAGTACCTGATTCGCCAAAAGGGTGCCCGAGAATGCTCAAAATTGATTCGTTGGGCGTTAAAAAAAAAAAAAAACAACGCCTCCAAGTCAAAATAAAAATTGTTAACAAAATAACATTCAACAAACCAATAAGTTAGGGGCTCTTGATGTTAATAATAATAATAATAAATATTGCTTCTATGAAACGCATGTGGCAAAGGCATCCATCATTACGATATCCAATTTCCCCCAAATCATTATCATTCATCACAATCCCTTAGCCCTAAAAAAACAAAAACCCTAATTCCTACTCAATCAGTAAAATTAGCGTTCAATAATCCCTTAACAGATCACAAATCCGTACAATATGGGTCGAATTTCAGTAGAATCAGCGAAGACGGTGTTGGAGGTGGCGGAAGTAGCGTTCAAAGCCGTGGAATTCTCCCACAAGCATCCTATCCACTACAAGAACGATCACAAGCAGGATGAAACGACGCCGTTGGATGTGAAAGAGAAGGAATTGGAGGGCTTAAGATTGGAGAATCAGCGGCTGAGAGAGTTATTGGAACAGAATCTTGAACTTTTGAAAAATATATCGGAATCACCTTGCTTGTTGGAGGATTGTCCTCCTGATGTATGTCTTTTATTATTATTATTATTATTATTATTATTATTATTATTATTATTATTATTATTATTATTAATATTATTATTATACTTGCTAGTTATGCTTGTGGAGTTGTGGGTAGATATGTTTATCATGCATAGATGTAGATGGATTGCTTAATTTGTTTGCTTGTAGTTACTAATGTTCCTGATATTATTTGTGTCTGTTATCTTAAAGTGTGCTAGTTAAAGCTTCAAAATTGAGACTCTGTGTTGTGGTGAATGTGAAAACTAAAAAAAGGGCTACGTATGCAGTTTTGGGGGGGGGGGGGGGGGGGGGGGTGTTTCACTGGGAATGTGAGTTGTGGTGGGATGAGTAATAAAATGTTAAAAAATAAATGTTGAGGTGGAGCCATAGTTTAAAGAAACAGCCGAGGCGGTCAGAAAACGAGTATGAGGCGGTGGCTCATGGGGTTATTTTGTGTGTGCGCCTCGTAGGGCTGACGCGGTAAGAAAAGTTGCGCGATGTAGTTAACTCGGCTGATATATGGGTGATACATCACCGATATCTCAGTTATCGGTCGTCAACCAATATATCGGTACAAAATATCGGTCAGAATATCAGTACTGATATTATTGGCGATATTGACCGATATTTTACCGATATTTGACCGGTATATCCCCGATATTTTCGATATGAGTATCTTTCTTCTTAGTTCTTCTGTTTGTCTTCCTTCTTATTGTTGTTATTAGTGTTTTAAGTCTTACTTGTTAACTTGTTAGTGTTAAATATTAGTGTTTTAAGTTTTAATAAGTTCCTACTTGCTACAATTGTTATTGTTTTGCAAGTTGCAAGTTGCAAGTTGCAAGAGATTAATTTGTTAATGATAAGAGAGTATATTGAATTGTTAGTGTTAAATTGCTATATAAATGGATTTCGCATGCCTAAAAGTTACCGATATCCCACCAATATCTCACCGCGATAACCTATATCTCAAATATCGGTCCTTGACCGATATTCGATATTTTACCGCATTAGCTGCACTTGCGCCTCAGGGGGTTTTGATGTTTTAGACTTTTTGTGTCAATTTCTAACATTCCATGTCTTTTTTATTTGTGTTTCTTGATGTTTTTGATAAATCTAGTGATGGACTTTGTTAGTATTTAACTATTTTTTCATATAAGATATGTAATTTTTATATTTATTTTTTAATTTTGCCCTGAGGCAAAGGGAATACACCTCGAGTCTTGATTCCACTTTTTAGACTTTAAGTGGAGCTAAATGATTTGTTTGCATGTTAATTAATTAATTAATATTTAAAAATAAAAATCAACCACTTCCACCCACACATGTGAGAAGCTTTGTATGCTGCCCCTCCACCTCCCTTCGTTGCTGTGTTATACAACCACATGGTTGATGTGGCAGGGCTTAGCGACCCCCCACATACCATGATATTGATGCTTTATTCTTTTGGCAAAGTTTGATAATTTTAACATTTTATAAATTATTTGATAGTTTTTTTAGAGATTGTCATTTTGCACAAACTTATAAGTAATTTTTTTGCAGTTGCATACACGTATTGTGGATACTATTGAATCTCCAAAGTTCTTGAGTCAGCTTAAGACCCTGCAAAAAGATTCTGTTGATGGAATGCCTGGTAAATTTTATCTCGAGGGTGCCTCAGGGTTATGTTACTGTCAGCTGATATGATTTAATTATTCTTCTTGTGTAGTTTCAATATTCTTTTCAACCTGCATCAATTGGTTACAATAAGTGGTTTTGTTGTTAGGAATTGATTTTCAAGGGGATGAAATCATAATCAATGTTGGGCGTGAAGAACCAAGCTTGTGGATTTGGGTCACTGATGAGATGGTACATGGTAATGTTGAAGAGAAGAGTGGGATTGACAATGAGAATTACGTAGTTATCAATCAGGAACAGGTGGTGGATGGAATTGCCACTTTTATGGCCACATGTGTTCTTTTAAGCCCAAATGCTAAGGTATAGAACACTCGAACGCTTGTTCATGTTTGAAGTTTACATAATGAGTTCTTTTCACGAGTCTCATACTGTTTTAATTTTTTATGCAAATGCAGAATTTGACACCGGAGGAGATGCAAAAGAGTAAGTGTGTAAATTTATGTTCAATACATGAAATGGTGTGTAATTGTGTTTATTTTTTGTGTAATGTAATCTTTTCTGATAATAGGCGTCTGCTGAAAGAGCTAGTTATTATCTTTACCTTTGTTGGCTGTTGTTGGGGTTCCCATTTTACTATACGTTAACAAATACATCTAAAATGGGAAGAATAGATCTAAAACCCAAAGTTCTAATCTGCATTTTGATTGAATAGGGAAATGAATTAAACATCTATTTTTTCAACCTTTAACCATCAACTCGGTTTTTGCTTCTGCACTTTATCTCTATCTTTATTTGTATTTGTTTTGAAATGTTGTTATGCATCAGCAGATGAAAATGTAAGGTAAAGTAAGATCACAGATACAAACTTTTTATTCGTATGTTCCAAGGAACAGAGGTAAACTTAGATCATAATATATGATGACACCTCCCAAATTTTGATCATGTTCACCAATTGTAATTGAATAATTAATGGAGGAAATTGAATCTTTTTAAGAATAAGAATACACCAATATTTGTATATGAAAATGGAATCCATTTTCTGAATCGAACTATGTAAATTTGACACAGAAAAAACTCAAGAAGATGAGTGTTTTCTCTGCGTGTTTGACTAATAGTCCAAATATTAGAATGCACCTTATCTTTAACAACCCAATCAAAGATGATCATTGATGTTAAGTAGTTGTAGTAACCCTAACTGGTCTTGATCTTCACGTTGAAGATAAAGCATCTAATTCCTTTTAAAAGTCAAAACATTGTATTAATTTGGGTTCCACAGTTATTATTCTTACTTTTAATCTAGATTCTGGTACATGTTTTTAAACTTTTGAATTTGCAGAGCTGACCAAGGCATTGGGTGGCATGAGCAAGTTTGAGAAGGTATTAGAAATATGGCATGCTGGCCAGATTTTCTATTTGATGGCTACTTGGGGACTTGCTTTGGCAGGGTGAGTTCTTGCTCTATTTTTTGCCCTTTATTTACGTTTAGATTTGAATTGAAGGAATACGGTAACCTGCGACTATTTTAAGTATTTATATATATTACTTCCATCCAAAGTTTAAAAGAACGGAAACGCGCCTCGAGGCGTAAGCCTCGAGGCGAACCGAGGCGTAAGCCCGAGGCGGAATTAAAAAATTAAATAAATAATTATATATCTTTCAAAAAATAAAATGCTAACTAATTTCATCATCAAATTCATCAAAAACATCAAAAACACACATAAAAAAGACATAAAATGTCACAAAAGTCGAAAACATAAAAAATACACCTGAAAACCCCCTGAGGCGCAACTTTTCATAACGTCCTATGAGGCGCAACTTTTCATAACGTCCTATGAGGCGCATACCACTGTTCAAACACCTGAGGCGCGCCTCGAGGCGCATGCCTCAAGCGTTTTTTTAAACCATGCAGTTCCATCTACATTTTATTTATTATGTTTAGTTAGTAATAAAAAAAAGTTAAAACACCGCTGAAGTATTTTCAGTTTAAACATCAAGGATAAACCAATGTGAAACTAAATCTGTTTGTTATATAACAGGTTGTACCAAAGTCGAGCAGTGTTACGAGTTGCTGCAAAGGGAGTCCATGCAACAACCAAACTTGCTATGAAGGCTCTTTAAGTTGTGAAAACTCAAAACAAGAAGCACAAAAAGTGTAAATACTGTTTGTATATGTGCAAATTGAATAATTGTTTATCAACTTGATTTTCATTTTCACTCTGATTGTAAGATTTGATTGCTTTAATTTAAAAAAAAAAATGTTATTGTAAATATATCATTGACTAGTGTGTTTCACCTTGGATTCCTTAATCATATACTTTTGACCAAAATCATGACTTGATGATTTAATACTTCTATCTAGTACAACTGTACGACTCCCTTTAACTTTAAATGAGCTTTTTTGTTCCAACTTTATATTTTTTTTAATCTTTAAATATGAACTTTCTAGTATAGAATGGGTTGATTGTGATGCACATGTCTAACAATAAAATGTTTAGATTTGATTGATGTATCATCAAAGTCATAAACAATACATCAAACTGCATACTTTCATACATGTTAATAGGCATCAAAATTGCACCACACATTTGATTGAACATGTAAAATTGGTAGGTCACGAGAATTTATAGATGGTTGGCCCCTTTCATAGAAAATTTTGATTTTACGACGCGGTACAAGCTGTTCAAACGCAATTAATAACAATTATTGACATCTATTTTATTTTCTTGTTTGCATGGTTTCATACTACCTAACAACATTAATGTGTGAAGAAGCCTAAGACATAGATAGCTTGCTGGTGAAGGATTGTTCTTACCATGCATTTTCCAAAATTTATGAAAGCAACGACATAACTAAGTCCGTAAGCTATTTTTTTTTGGATCGGCTAAGGACATCACCTCGGTACCCCCGTTTCGAATCCTATTTTCCCGCATCGTCCCTGAGGGCATAAGCCCTTTCAACGTCAAGGGGTGTATTTTTGCTGGCCCTAGGATTCGAACCGTGTACCTCTCCCGGGCGGGAAAAGTCCGTAAACTATAGCCACGACTGCTCTAACGCGTATGCAAACTTGAAAGATTACAATAAAGCAAGGTCCTTAGACCCATGTGAAATTTTGAAGGGGTTAAAAAGTTCAATAATTTTGATTAATTTTGTTTTTCTATTAAGTTTGAATCTAAAATCAATGACCAATAACATACTATAATCAAATGAAATTTACAATAGCCAATGATCTTCAGCTCAGCTGGTTTGAGGTAGGGTGGGTTTTCTCTTAGGGGTTCCCATCTTGAGGGGAGGTCACAGGTTCAATCCATGCACACCACAAAAAAATTCTCCGTGACGGTTTGAGCTTAGGCAAGGAGGACACCGGTGCGTGGGTAGGGATTCGAACTTGAGACCAATAGGTTAGGGTTGTATAAGGATTTCCATTGATCTATACCTTTCAAAAAAAAAATGAAATTTACAATAGTTTAGATGTATGAAAATGGCAATAGTTTAGATGTATACAATAATACAAACATGAGACTTATTGGGTAAGTTTACAATAAATGTGACAGTTAAAATTGGAAGAAACAGTTGTTCTTTTGGAAAGTAGATCCTATTGACTTGGAGTCAACTTGGCAATGGCATATCCTTTCCTTAACAACATCATCCTACTTTAATTCATTTATTAGTCATCTTGTACCCGTTAGCCGCTTTAAATGATCAATCGTTGGCGCTTTTGTATATATAAGGCTTAATCTGGTGCCTGTTTTGTATGCAGCATTACCATTTCTAGTGATCAGTCATATAATTAGTTTGCTGTTTTAAAATTTGATCTGTTGCGGATATGGCATCGTTTAAAAGCTGGAGAATACCAGAAATAAAGAACCGGGAGTTGATCGATGTGGTTTTTGCTTGGTCGATTAAAGACATACTCGACAAAGATTTTTACAAGTACAAGGTTAGTTGTTAGTTGTTATATTTACATGCATTTGCATTAAGTCATACTTTGGTATATAAATGTATGTATCTATGAACAGGTTAGTAAAATCCCTGAAAGATTTTCATCGTCAAGTGATTACACCAAGTCGTTTATCGACCCACTACTTGAAGATACGCACGCTGAATTGCTGTCCAGTCTGAATGGAATCTCTCGAGCATCTACTCGTGGGATCAGGGTTAGATCGGATAAAAAAGATAATAAGTTATCTAATTACTACTTGTACAGCGTAGTATTGGAAAAGAAGAGTAGAGGCGAAACTTATGAGCCTGAAGTGGGAGATCTCATTGTGTTGATAGATGTCAAACCAAGATGCGTTAATGATCTCAGGCCGTATGTCATTGCTTCGGTCCAAAAGGTCCAGAATGATGAAGATCATGCTAAAATCCAAGTTATTTCCTCAAAGCCCATATTATTGTCTTTGGAAGAATCACAAAAAAGAGGGAAATTTATGTATGCAGTTAATCTTATGAATCTGACGACGAATACGCGTATTTGGCAAGCTTTGCACTCTAGTTTGGATGGGAAGAGCATGAAAATGATCAATAAAGTGCTTCAAACTGACTCAATGGTAACAACTTAAGATTTAATAATCTGTTTTCGACTTTTCGTATACTTTGAATTCCTATGAGATTAATATCAGTTTTAATTTTCAGGGTGAAGAAAGATGTTCAATCTGTTCCATTGAAGATACTAAGAAATCTGTTTCACCAGACTTACAAGAAGCCATGTGTACATTTGGCTTGAATACATCCCAAGAAACCGCAGTCTGGAGTTGCGTTACTGCTAGAGAATGCCGTCATCAGGAGAGTGTAAACCTGATATGGGGTCCTCCAGGGACGGGAAAAACAAAGACGGTCGGTTGTCTTTTATTCGCTCTATGGAAACTGAAATGCTGCACATTAACTTGTGCCCCTACAAATAATGCGGTGCTAGAAGTTTCGAAACGTTTCATGAGTCTTGTAACAGGCTCACTTGAGTATGATACCTATGGTTTTGGAGACATAGTTGTGTTTGGGAATGGTAAACGAATGAAAATCGATGATTTTCAAGAACTCAGTCAAGTGTTTCTTGATAACCGCGTGTCTGCTCTTGCTGATTGCTTGTCTCTTCTTATGGGTTGGCAAATCAAGGCAGAATCAATGATAAGTTTTCTGAAATCCCCAGAAGATGAATACAATTTGTACATACGTGACGAAGATAATAAGGAGGGGAAGGATGAGACTGTCGATACTCTTTTGGCAGAGCGAATAACGGTTAAGGAAAAGGTGGAGAAAAAAAGATTATCTATTAAGGAGTTTATCGCAAATAGATTCAATGTTCTTGCAGATACACTGACAACTATGCTTAGAAACTTATACACACACATGCCAACCTCTTTTGTTAGTTTAAATCTAGCAAAGAAAATGATGACAGTAATCAGCTTGATTCAGTCAGTCGGTGATTCAGTTATCCAACCGTTTGCCATTTCTGAACAAACGGAGACAAATTTCACCGAGTCTATGGTCACGAAGGATCTCCTTCAAACACTTGAGGACGTCCTTCGTGAAACCATTTCTTTCCCTAAATTTATAGATGATCAAGAAGTTGGAAATTTTTGTTTGATGAATGCATGTTTGGTGTTCTGCACTGCCTCGAGTTCAAGTAGATTGCACACCCTTGATCAGAGTAATATTGAATTATTGGTAGTTGATGAAGCTGCTCAACTTAGAGAATGTGAATCTGTTATTCCGTTGCAACTCTCCGGTCTTCGTGACGTTGTACTCATTGGAGATGAAAAGCAACTCCCTGCTATGGTTACAAGCAAGGTATGTATGTATGAAGGAATCATTAATATAAATTTTTTAAATGTTTAATGCATTATTAATATTTCATTAATGAGCTGAACTTTGTAGATATGTAAGGAAGCACAGTATGGAAGGAGTTTATTTGAAAGATTAGTGTCGATACAACACGCGACGCACTTACTAAACGTCCAGTACAGAATGCATCCGGATATAAGCTTGTTTCCAAACAAAGAGTTCTACGGCGAAAAGCTATGTAACGGTCCAAATGTAGAAGAAAACAGCTACGAAAGACGGTTACTTGAAGGAGACATGTTTGGATCATACTCGTTTATTCATTTAGCCCATGGGAAAGTCACGTTTGACGGATATAGCGGGAAAAACATGGTGGAAGTTGCTGTCATTGTTGAGCTGCTTGCAAAACTTCATATAGGTACCTATTTTTACATATCTACACAAGTCATGTACATTATAGTCAATAATATTGCAATAAACTATGACTAATATATTCTCTATGATAAAATATATGCAGAATCTGCGAAGAAAAAACAAAAGATCAGTGTCGGTTGCATTGCACCGTACAAAGCTCAAGTTAATGCAATAGTTACTGCAATACAAAAGAAACTTGGGGATAATTACCAAACAAAAGACTTTTCTGTGAAGATTGGAACTGTTGATGGATTCCAAGGGTGTGAAGAAGACGTGATAATCATATCAACTGTGACTGGTGTCGGGAGTGATTCGATTGGCTTTTTTAGTCAGAGTCAAAGAGCGAATGTGGCTCTTACACGAGCAAGGTAACCTGCATAAACATTTCAGACTTTGTATACAAAAAGTAATATGAGAAAATGAAATCTGGTTGACGGCCCGTCCCGTGAGTTTATGAAAACAGTGGTTTAGTTATTTTTTTTCATTTGTTAAGGCATTGTCTATGGATATTGGGAAATGGAGACACTTTGAAGTCTAGCAGCCCAATTTGGGAGCATTTAGTGGACAATGCGAAGGAGCGTTGTTGTTACCACGAGGCCGAGCAGGACGAGTGTCTAGATCGACTGATCAAAGATACCTTAAAAGAACACTATGATGGGTAAGAATTTTCCATTTTTTTTTTAAGAAAACAAAAGAATTTCAGCTTATTAATTTGATTCAAAATAACATTGAAGCTTATAAGTTGAGAGATACCAAAGTTTAATAAATTTTTTTTCATTTTCTTTTTCTGAAGGGATTTAGAGGTACCAAAGTTTCGGTCGAAGGTCTACGTGAATGGGGGTTTATCAAATAAATTTGGTGCAATGAGTTTAAGAAAAGGGGCAGGATCATCTTCTTCGTCGTCATGGAGGTCCAGCCAAAACGATAGGAGATGGTGATTGTTATTATAATTTGTATGAAAATATTACAAGACTTGTATTCTTGTAAGAATTATGTTAAACCGAGCTCATAAGTTGGAATGTTTGTATTTATGTGGTCATTGATAATGTACTTAAACTTATATTTATGTCAATAAACTGTTTAATTTCAAAGTGCTGCTACTTTCTTTAAGTGACTTCAACATAAGCCGGGTAAAATAAGCGGGCAGGGTGGGCTAGATAACTAGTCAAGCTCTGTCCAGGTTAAAATGACCTGTTTTAAAAATTTGTTTGGGTCAGTATGAGTTCTAACCAAAACTTATTCGTGTTGAAATGAGTCGCTTTAGGGAAAAGAACATCAAAATAGGTTCACCAGTTTCATGTGACGACGCTGGTGGTGGTGTTGGTGGTTAATTTGGAAAAAAAAAAGAGAACGCTCTAACGCGTGTAAAAATAAATCAAGGGCTTTAGATACTTTCATCTAAATTTGAAAGCCTTGAAATGTTTAATAACTATAATTAAGTAAGTTGGTTAAAATGCATAAGATCAACTTGGGACCACTATTGTACACCAAATGAGACTGCTAAATTTGAAAAAAAAAGAAAAGAATCTGTTCTTTTGTAAAGTTGATTGCTTTATATTTCTTATGTTGACTAGGAGTCAACTTGGTATCTTCTTTCCTTAACAACATCATCATACTTTTTTTTTATCTTTATTCATAATTGTGTACCTTATATTCTCTTTGGCGTTTTTTTAAAGTAAGTTCTTCCCATCAGTGGTTTGCTGGTCTTAAACTTGATCTGTTTTGGAAATGAATAATCAAGAGTTGATAGATGTGGTCTTCTCTTGGTCTATTGATGATGTACTCAATACAAATCTTATCAAGAACAAGGTTAGTTAATCAGTCAGTTAGTTAGTTAGTTAGTTGTTTATATGCTTTGGTTTAATAAAAAAAATCTATCAACAGGTTACCAAAATCCCACAAAAATTCTCATCCTCAACTCATTACACCAATTCGTTTATCGGTCCACTACTTGAAGAAACTCATGCTCAGTTACAGTCCAGTATGAACATAATCTCTCGAGCAGCTACTTGTGGGATCAAGGTTAGATCGGAAACAAAAGATATGAAGTTCCCTGGTTACCGCTCGTATAACATATCTTTGGAAAACAAGGGAAGTGGAAATTATGAGCCTGAGGTGGGAGATCTCTTTGTGTTGACAAATGTGAATCCAAGTTGCATTGATGATCTCAAGCCGTATGTTATTGTGTCGGTCCAAAGGGTCAAGAATGAAGATCAGGGCATATTTCAAGTTATATCCTCACAGACCATACCGATTTCTGAGGAACAATTACATGAATATGTGCCTTTTGCAGTTCATCTTATGAACTTGACAACGAATACTCGTATCTGGCAAGCTTTGCACTCTGATTTAAATGGGAAGAAGAGCATGAAAATGATCAATAAAGTGCTTCAAACTGACTCAATGGTAACGATATTCCCTTTTAACTAACTACTCTACCTTCTAACGCTTTATTATAACCAAACCATGCTTTGAATTATGACTTCAACACGAGTAATATGATGGAGTGTTTATTTTAATTTTCAGGTTAATGATAAATGTTCAATCTGTACCATTAAAGATACTAAAAAATCTGTTTCTAAGAATTTGAAAGAAGACATGTGCAACTTTAAACTGAATTCATCCCAAGAAACCGCAGTCTGGAGTTGCATCACGGCAAGAAAATGCGATCATCAGGAGACTGTAAACCTCATATGGGGTCCACCAGGGACAGGAAAAACAAAGACAACCGGTTGTCTTTTATTCGCCTTATGGAAACTGAAATGCTGCACACTAACTTGTGCCCCTACAAATAATGCGGTGCTAGAAGTTTCGAAACGTTTCATGAGTCTTGTAACAGGTTCACTTGAGTATGGTACTTATGGTTATGGAGACATAGTTGTGTTTGGGAATGGTAAAAGAATGAAAATCGATGATTTTCAAGAACTCAGTCAAGTGTTTCTAGAAAACCGCGTATCGGCTCTTGCTGCATGTTTGTCTCCCACTTCTGGTTGGAGAAGCAAGGCGGAATCAATGAAACGTTTGCTGAAGTCCCCAAAAGATGAATACAATTTGTACATACGCGAGTTTGAGATCAGAAATGCTAAGAAAAAAACGGATGTTAAGAAGGAAAAGGTGATCGAAAAAAATTTATCTTTTCAAGAGTTTGTCCCAAAAAGATTCAATGTTCTTAAAGAAAAACTAACAACCATGATTAGAAACCTGTATACACACATGCCAACTTCTTTTGTTACATTACAACTGGCAAAGAAAATGATGAGAGTTATCAGCTTGGTTCAGTCGGTCGATATTCCAGTCATTAAACTGTTTGAACTTTCTGAAGAAACAGCGGCCATGAAGGAGTTCTTTCGAATAGGCGAGGAACTCCTTCGTGAAACTGTTTCTTTCCCTCAATTCACAGATTCTCAAGTGATTGGAAACTTTTGTTTGAAGAATGCATGTTTGGTGTTCTGCACTGCCTCGAGCTCAAGTAGATTGCACACCCTTAATCAGAGTAATATCGAATTATTGGTAGTTGATGAAGCTGGTCAACTTAGAGAATGCGAATCTGTTATTCCTATGCAACTCTCTGGTCTTCGAGATGTTATACTTATTGGTGACGAAAAACAACTCCCTGCTATGGTTACAAGCAAGGTATGAGCGGGTTGAGTGAATTATTTATTGTATGGGTCAAAACGGGTCGGATGGGATTGACACTTTATTATATGATTAATAATCTGCACTCTTTAGATATGTGAGAAGGCAGACTTTGGAAGGAGTTTATTTGAGAGATTAGTGTCGCTAAAACACTCGACACACTTACTAAATGTCCAGTACAGAATGCATCCTATGATAAGCTTGTTTCCAAACCAAAAATTCTATGGGAATAAGCTGCGTAACGGTCCAAATGTACAAGAAAATAGTTACAAAAAACAGTTTCTCGAGGGACGAATGTTTGGATCATACTCTTTTATCCATTTAGCCAAAGGGAAAGTTGAGTATGACCAAACTAGTAGTAGGAGAAACATGGTGGAAGTAGCTGTCATTGTTGAGCTGCTCGCAAAGCTTCGTAAAGGTACCTCCTTTTATTCTACTAATTATGTCAATGATTACTACATATTCTCTCTAATAATATATATACAGAATCTGTCGAGAAAAACCAAAAGATTAGTGTTGGTTGCATTGCACCATACAAAGCTCAAGTTACTGCAATACAAGAAAAGCTTCGGGACATTTGTAACACTAAAGAATCAGGCGGCGACTTCTCTGTGAAGGTTGGAACAGTTGATGGATTCCAAGGTTGTGAAGAAGATGTGATAATCATATCAACTGTGACTGGTGTTGGGAGTGAATCGATTGGTTTTCTTGGTACGCGTCAAAGAGCGAATGTGGCTCTAACCCGAGCAAGGTAACCTACATAAACATTTCAAATTTCGTATGGCAAGTTTTTTGAAATGAAGTTTTCTAATCGACAAGTCACCTAATTCCTAAACTTTGTTTTTGACTCGTTTAATCTTCGTTTTTCATATTGAATCACTATGGCTTGGTATGCATCTTGTACACAAATGCATAGCCATTATCCATTTGGTTAATATCACTATTTTAACATCTAAACACTCTTTAACTACGTTTATATGATAGACAAAGTATTCAAATTGGATAAATTCTAATTTTTATAAAAAAAAAATCATTTGGAATGTTTCCAAACCATTTAACACCACATAACTTATAATTTCACACACACACACACAGAGTCAAACTTATTGATTTTAATGTATAACCTAAAGCCATAAGCTTTGAGTTGTGATCATCGATTTGTGATGATGCCTAACCATACAGATGTTTACTAACTAAACAATTTCTAGGAATCATTTATGATTCATATATATCAGGGGCAGATACAACTTTAAACCAGGGGGACGTCTGTTACCCCTCGATTATCTTGGCGAAGTGAAAAAAACTTGTTTTTAAGGTATTTTTATAAAATGTTACTATAGGAGAAGATAATATTTCTGAATGCCTTTTCTCATTATCAATCGGGTGAATTTATAATACAAGATTACAACAAGGTTGCCTAGAATTATGCTATCTAGTCAAAGCTGGTTGCCTAGAATTATGCTATCTAGTCAAAGCTGCCAAGAATTATGGAATATACTAAATATACAAAATATTGCTATTACACCCCCGCAGTCGAATCGGGAGGTTGGCGTACGTTGAGACTGGATCGAAAATCATCAAACAGTAGTCGAGGCAATCCTTTGGTGAAGACATCCGCTACCTGGTAGCGAGACGGGACATGTAAGACACGAACACACCCCCGTTGTACCTGCTCTCTAACGAAGTGAATGTCCAGTTCTATGTGTTTGGTCCGCTGGTGCTGAACGGGGTTACCTGATAAATAAATGGCGCTGACATTGTCACAGTAAACGAGGGTAGCCTTGAGAAGCGGCTGTTTCAACTCTAGCATCAGGTTACGAATCCAACAGATTTCGGAGACAACATTAGCAACGCCTCTGTATTCAGCTTCTGCACTGGACCGGGAAACTGTGGGTTGTCTCTTTGACGACCAGGAGATTAAGTTGTCGCCAAGATATACACAGTAGCCAGAAGTCGATCTGCGAGTGTCGGGGCATCCTGCCCAGTCAGCATCAGTGTATGCACGAAGAGAAATATGTGGGGCAGGATGAAGATAGAGTCCGTAGTCTGAAGTGCCCTGTATGTATCGGATGATACGCTTAAGAGTGTTCCAATGATCATCAGATGGAGAGTGCATGTGCATGCATATTTGCTGAACTGCGTAGGAGATATCTGGCCGTGTAAAGGTGAGGTACTGAAGAGCACCTGCCAAACTGCGATATGTGGTAGGATCATTAAATGGGGCGGACGAATGAGCACTGAGCTTCGAGCCAGTGTCCACAGGAGTAGCAACTGGATTGCAGGAGTCCATGGCGGCCCGATGTATAATGTCTCTGGCATAAGAATGCTGGGATAAGAACATGCTGTCACCGGTCCTGACAACCGAGATGCCTAGAAAGTTAGACAAGGGACCCAAGTCTTTCATGGCAAATTCTCCAGATAATGATCGCATAATACGGTCGTGAAGTGCATCAGACGAGGTGGTGAGAATAATATCATCTACATAGAGAAGCAGGTAGGCAATGTCCAGACCATGATGATATATGAACAAAGAGTGATCAGATTTGCTTTGTGTGAAACCCTGCAATAAGACAAAGTCAGTAAACCACTGGTACCAGGCTCGTGGAGCCTGTTTTAAACCATATAGGGATTTCTTCAGTCTGCAAACATGACCCGGAAATCGGGAGTCCCGGAACCCCATGGGCTGATGCATATAAACGGTTTCCTCCAAATGACCATGTAGGAAGGCATTAGTAACGTCTAATTGGTTGATGGCCCATGATCGTGAAAGAGCCAAGGTGAGAATGAGACGAATCGTTGCCGGTTTAACAACCTGACTGAAAGTGTCGCCACAATCTATGCCTACCTGTTGACTGCGACCATCACAAACCAAACGAGCCTTATATCTTTCCAAACTGCCATCTGAACGAAACTTATGTTTGAAAAGCCACATACACCGTATAATATTCATATCAGGTTGACGAGGAACTAACTCCCAAGTCTCATTTTTAATAAGTGCACTAAACTCATTGGTCATGGCTGTGAGCCATTCGGGAGAGGCCAGGCAACCTGTGGGGACTAGGGAATAGGGACGATTGTGGTGGTGTGGAGGTTGAAGAGGTGTTTGGGTTTAGTAATCCCGTCCATGGCACGAGTGCGCATGGTACGAGGCGGTGGTTGCGAGTGGGGAGGAGGATCAGGGTTCGTGGTGGGCTCAGGTGTGGGAGGAGAAGGCTGGTTGTTTTGGGCCGGACTGGAGGGGGCAGTGGGCTGGAGGGGGGAGGCTGCTGGAGTTGAAGTGGTGGGGTGTGAAGGTGGGCCAGATGTTGGGCCGGTGGGTGGACGTGGGCGTCTAGTGTAGGTTAGGGGTTGGGCTGGGTTAGGCTGTGAAGGTGCCGAGGGAGTGGGCTGAGTTGTGTAGGGAGTTGACCGGTTATGTGGGCTTGAAGTAGTGGGCCGTGTGGGTGGACTGGGTGAAGATGATCCCATAGAAGCGGATGTAGACCACTATCTAGGAAATCATATGAGTCGGATTGGGTGGGTTGGGTTCGAGAAAAGGGAAAGATGGTTTCTTCGAATTGTACGTGACGAGAGACAAAAATTGTATTTGTGGTGAGGTCTAAACAACGGTAGACGCGCCCAGAGGGCATCTGCCTCAGCCTTGGCAGCGAGGATGTTGGCTGTGTCGGTGTCGGATGACGAGCCAGAAGGAGCAGCGACAAGAGGACGAGGCTGGAGGTGTTCATGTACTTGGTAGGCACGACAATGAACCTCAAATAAGGCTGTCTAGGTGGAGTAGTGAGAGGATTCATCCTCGAGAATTAGAGGAATGATGTTTTTAATATTTGTGACCGCCATTGCTGGATGAATTTTAGCATCCATGGGATAGGAAACAGAGGATGGGATCGGAGGGGAAAGGAGAGCAGCGGGGGAAGGAGGGCAGAAGGTGGGCGGAAGGGTGGTGGTGGGTTAGGGCCGGCGGTGGATCAAAGAAGACCAAAAGTCTCCTGATACCATATAGGAGAAGATAATATTTCTGAATGCCTTTTCTCATTATCAATCGGGTGAATTTATAATACAAGATTACAACAAGGTTGCCTAGAATTATGCTATCTAGTCAAAGCTGGTTGCCTAGAATTATGCTATCTAGTCAAAGCTGCGAAGAATTATGGAATATACTAAATATACAAAATATTGCTATTAGTTACCCCTAAAACAAACTTTTTGTTACCCCTTAAAATATTTTTTTATAAAATGTTACCCCATGTTTTATTTTCTAGATCCGTCACTGATTCATATATGATGACTAAAATTTACCAAAATAAGAGAATTCGGGTTTATAATTTACTTACCAAAAGTTCTTATTATACATAAGATTTAACTTCTAGTTATCCAATATTAAAAACTTGGGATGTTACATTATGCCGAGTTGTTTATGTAGCATATTCCCAGTCTGATCCGGTTCTGAACAAAATGTTGTGAAAGAGTGGTTTAATTACTTAATCTATTCATTTGTTAAGGCATTGTCTATGGATACTGGGAAATGGAGACACTTTGAAGAATAGCAACCCGGTCTGGAAGCATTTAGTGGACAATGCCAAGGTTCGCGGTTGTTACCATGAGGCCGATCAGGATGAGTGCTTAGCTCAATTGATCACACATACCTTAGTCAAGCATGCTAGTGACGAAACATTGAACCATAACAAAGGAAAGCACCATAATGGGTACGTATTTTGATATGTTATCTATTACAAAAAAAAAAAAAAAAAACATATTGGCTCAATAACTTGAGTGCTGTGAAAGCTAAGTGTGTTTTGCTCTTTTTTTTTTTTTTTTTTTTTTTTTGAACTTTAGAAGGAATTTGGAGGTTCCAAAGATTCGGCCGAAGGTGGTAGAGAATGGGTCCTTATTGAAGAATTTGGAGGTTCCAAAGATTCGGCGGAAGGTGGTAGAGAATGGGTCCTTGTCGAAGAATTTGGAGGTTCCAAAGATTCGACAGAAGGCGGTAGAGAATGGGACCTTATCAAATCAATTTGCTGCAATGAGTATTAAAAATGAAGTGGGATCTTCTTCGTCCTTGCCAAATCAATATGCTTCAATGAGTGTTACAAAAGAAGTGGGATCTTCTTCTATACCGTCATCTGGGTCTGCCAAAACAAGTGGTTATTCTTGTCAAATATTATAATTTGTATGAAAATGTTACGAGGCTTGTAAGAATTATGTTCAACCAAGCGCATTAGTTGGTACGTTTGTATTTATATGATAACTAGTTTTTATCCCGGGAGCGTCCCGGGTTGAAATATCTAATATAACAACATAAAATATATTATTATTATTATTATTATTATTATTATTATTATTATTATTATTTTAAACAAATCTCTGCCATAAGTTATCATATTCCAATACAAAAAAAAAAACGAATCTCGGCGCCGGGGTATAAATCTAGTGCCATTACAAATGAATTCGGAAGTTTGTAATCGATCATTCTAAAAAGAACTAACATGAAATAAGAAAAAAAAAGTTAATTATTGAAATATCGAACGCATTAGTCTAAGGGTTATGTGATGCATTAAAAAATTCATGGGTATATGATCAGGTATGTAGTTCGGTTATTTGGGTATGTTGTTTCGGGTAATCGGGTCGGGTATCACCTAATCCCAGACCCGATGATGACCTCGGTCGTCACGGATCATACAAAACCTAAATAACCTAGGTAGCTAGGGTAAGTAGGGTATCGAATCCAAGGAGCATGTGGTTAGCGTCACACTAGTTGTTTGTTTGTCTAAGCTAGTTACAAATAAATATAAAAATATAATTATGAAGTTTGCTAATTTTATCTTTTTGTTTGTTTTATAAAAATGTTGAAATGATAACAAAATAATCTAAATAAATAATAAAGATAAATGTAGCTTCCACCCGGGATCCTATTTGTATAATCTTGTAACCTATTCGACTTAACCACAAGAACACCACATAGACATGGCCTTGGCTATCCTGTCACAATAACTATTCAGATTGAAATAATAACTAAGGACAGTTTACTCAATGGTAATCAATTTAGTTATCCTGTCACAATACTAAAGATGATCTTTGATAGTAACCGAACAATCTAGTTATCTTGTCACAATAACTAAAGCCGATTTCTAACACCAACCGTGCAACCAAATTATCCCTATACAAATATCAACCAACCTCCCTATGATGCCAGAAATCACAGTTAATAGATAAATTGATTCAAATAAAAGCAAGGTTTATTCAATCCAACACAAGTAGTAAAAATACTAGTTCATACATAATCAAAACGAGTTCAGAATACAAAATCAATACAAAGATTCACCCGGGGGAAAGCTACAAAAGATTTAACTGGTGCATCTTGTTCACGCGACTTCTTCTTTTCTGTGTGATCCTCCCTCTCGGTATGCGTGACCTAATCAGCAGCCAAGAAGTCTGCCCTCCGATTAAAATAATATTGTCTTCCTCCCAGTCACGTTTTTATCAAGTCCCATTGAGTCTTTGGTCAAACTCCACATCAAAGCACTTGAATAATTATTTCCTAAATTTTCTCCTCATCCCTTTGCCTGTGTCGTTTTTCTTTTAATTTAGTCACTCTTCTTTTGAAACCCCCATTTTCTATTAATTATGGGTTTTGACTTTTGGGCCGTGACATAAGTTACGGGTCTTTTGCTTAATGAAATTCTCCTTTCAAAAAAAAAAAAAAAAAAATAGTTGAAGATTCCATGCATGTTCCTTGGTGCTCAGGTCTCGAATATATTTCTAATTTTTTCGCCCTGCTACACATGAGCACCTACCAAAATTATAAAATAAATAAATTAATAGTAAAAGCAACTAAAAAGTAATAAAATATATACAATACTAAAATAATAGAGTACATACATAAAACTAATAAAAATACTATCTAATCGACTAAAAAATATACAAAAGTGACAAATAAATGTGATGCATTTAGCAACACATCACCCGACCCAAACCCACAATTTTTTTTAAACTAATCCCAAACCCGACACAATACCTGTCGGGTTACAAAAAATAGTCATTTTTTTCTCCGATTTTTATATAGCACTATGGTACTCGTTGGAAAGGTAATAAAACGTTCGTTAATTTGGTGTAATTTTTTTCTTTAAAAAAATCTCGTATAAAAAAGATATTAACTTTTAAAAGTTAGGGGAGGAAAAACGAGAGATAAAATAATAAAGATTTAATATTTAAATTTAGTAGATTAGGTATTTAATAGATTAAGTTAAAGATTATAATAGAGTAAACTGCACGGATGGTCCCTGTGGTTTGCACGAATTGCACATATGCCCTCATCTATTTTGAATGGTCCCCAACGTTGACATTTTATAACAGTTTGGTCCTTACGAGCTAACGTTGTTAAGTTTTATCAGTTAAGTCATGTAAAATGACCAAACTACCCATGGGGACCATCCGAGCAATTTAATCTTTTATATATATTTTCTTGGACCACCACCACCACCTCCTCAAACAACCAACATCACCCCCTCCTCCTCCAACCACCCCCACCACCCCCACCACCACCCTTCCTCCTTTAACAAACGAGTCTGAACCAAGACTCAGACTACACTTCTGGAACAGACAGGAGTTATAAACTTGTAATTATGCAATAATAATAATAATAATAATAATAATAATAATAATAATAATAATAATAATAATAATTATTTCATATACCCCAAAGGTGGACCGATCTTGCAATTAAATAAAGAAATTAAGTAACTACTAAAACAAGTAATAATGAAATAGGAAAATGGAATATAGTTATCTTACCCTGATGAAATCTGGACTCCAAAAACAATCTTGAGATGAGGGTTTTTGTGACGGACAGAGAGTTGGGAATTCGTAAGGTTTTGTATTTTGTTGGTTGTGTTACTATTAGTTTTTGTAGGCAGGTGATAAACAGGGGAAGACGGTTGTGGCAGTTGGGTGGTCGTTGTAGGGGTGGGGTGGTGGAGGGGACGATCGGTGTGGAGTTGGGTTTGCGGTGGTCGTGGCCAGTGATGGTGGTTGTGTTGTTGTAGGTGACAAAGAAGGGGTAGATGGACGATCGGGGTGGTGCTAGATGATTGGTGGTGGTGGTAGTTGGGGGAAGATGGTGGTGGTAGTTGGGGTTGAAAGACATAGAGATAGAGATAAGAGATAGAGAGAGGGGGGGGGGGGGGAGTTTATAATATGTTTTATTTTTATTTTTTTAAAGGGGTATTTTAGTAATTTCACATAGGCTTAACTGAAAAACTTAACCTCCATCCAAGTTAGGGACCATCGATGAAACAAAATACGAACCACAAATCCCATACGTGTAATTTCGAAAGACTGAGGAGCAGAGTTTAAATTTGGACAAACCACATGAACCATCCGTGCAGTTTACTCATTATAATAGATTAAGTTAAATCATATTTATTTCTTTTTTTTAATTGGTTTAGAGTTGCCACATCACATCCTATGTGGCATCTCTCAAAGGAGAGATTGCATAAGAGTATGACATGTAGGATTAATCCCTTTGCAATATATATATATATATATATATATATATATAGATGTAGTTAGTGCGTTTCGTTTACAGAATGGTTTGGAATTGGAATTTGTGAAGGAATTTAAATTAGAAAGAATTGGATTTGGAATTTAAACATTCAAAAGGAATTGGAAATTGTTGGAATTAGAATATCAAATCCTTTATTATTGTGTTTGGTTGGCTAATAAGTTGGAATCTATCACCCTTGCCCCAACGATCCGCACCGTTGCGACCCGTACCAGCCCGAATCGTTCGACTCATACCGTTTCGACTCGAACTGTTTCGACCTCTACCGTTTTGAATTGTTCCATTTCGACGTGCACCGTTTCGACCTGTACCATTCGAACTGAAATTTTTTGACCTCCACCCTTTCAACCCGAAACGGTACGGGTCAAAACAGTGTGCATCGAAAAGGTACAGTTCGGAAAGGTGCGAGTCGAAACGTTGCGGGTCAAAACGGTACTAGGTGAAACAGTACTGGTCAAAACTGGTATCATCCAAAACGTTTCGGGTCGAAACTGGTACGGGTTAAACGGTATCGGTCGAAACTGGTAAGGTCCAAAACGGTTCGAGTTGAAACGGTACCAGTCGAAACTGGTACGGGTCGAAACGGTTTGGTCCGAAACGATACGAGTTGAAAGTGGTACGGATCTAAACGATTCACGTCAAAACGTTACGGTCCAAATCGGTTTGGGTTGAAACGACGTCAACCGATTGAAGATTCCAATAAATTGACTTGAATTCCTTCTAATGTTGGAAGGAATTTGAGTTCCCTTAATTAAAGGAATTTGAAGGAATTCATACCAAATTCTAATTCCTTTGTTAACCAAATGCATCAAGATTGGAATTGAAATTCCAATTCCAACAAATTCAATGAACCAAGCACCTCAAGAGTTGGAATTCAAATTCCAATTCCTTGGAATTCCATTCAATTCATGTGAACCAAACGCACCTTAATGTTATATATAGGTTTGGAATTACCTATATATTAATTAATTTTTGAATTTTGAATGTCATGAATAGTAGATTTTAAGATCTGAGCCGTCCGTTTTAATCTATGGTTGAAGGAGAAGCTACGTTGCATGGTTTCTGTTTGCCACATTTCTTGACTCCTGGTATGTGTCCTCTCCTTCTACTAAAGTTAACTTCTCTTACATCTAGCAAATTAAGCTGACCAACAAAGAGAGAGGGAGAGACAAAGATAGAGGTGTGACGGCGTACGACAGAGCTAACACGGATCCACAACAACCACTGATTGAAGGAGCCGCTTCCATGACCACTGATCGAATGACGGGGACTCCATTGCCGGTGTCGTTCGGTGATTCAAAGCGGAGGTAGGTTTATTTGTGTTTTGGGTGTTGATCATATATACACTGATTTAGGGTTCTTATTTGTTGTTTTATATAATTACAAGGATTCTCCTAAGCCATCAACCTTCTTGCATTAACCAGGAGTAGGTTTTCTTTATAACCAGGGGTCGGTGGAATTGTGGTGAGTTATTTCTCCCTCCTTTTTAGAGTGTGAAAAAAATCATGAGAAGGAATAAAGATGTGATTGTGTGAGGAGAATAATGAAGTTGGTTATAACGAGGAGGAACCCAGTATAGAATAAAGGAATTATATCCTAATATATGGTTTATTCTCTTATTTATTAGTAGTGCAGGTTGGTGTTACTTATGATTGTAGCATCTCATTATTGTACATTTGCAGTTTATCAACTTGTGAATAATTTAGTTATACATAATCTTGTTCAAATTTCTGTCATATATGAGAGGATGTTTATTTTCTTCCTAACAACTAATGTTAGTAGTGGTTGTTTAGCCGATACCCTTTAATATGAATTTGCATTTATTCTGTGAAATGTATTATTACCCTTTTTTTTCTTCAACTTCCTTTCTTTTTTAGTAGTTTGTCATAAGCTTTGCCCTATGTTCAAGTTCTGAAGTTGTGAGACCCTGAGAGAATACTTTTTTGTTTTGCTGTTCTTACTGATAAAGTTCATCACTTGTTGCCTCTTGTCTTCTTCAGCAGTTTGGATATGTTCTTCTTTTAGGCTGAACGGTAAGTAGACATAACCCAACCCCCGTCCTCCAATATTTGCCCCGTCCCCCTACTGCACACCGCCTCGGTTACCCCCGTCCCCCATGCCCCGTCCCCCGTTCTCACCCTAACATAAAGGACGGACCAATGATATTATTTCTTGTATTTTTTAAACGTTATGTAACGGTAATAAAGCCAAACGACGAGTTTTTTTTAATTTTTTTTTACCAAATTCAAACTATATATATTTAACCAAATCAACCTTTTTCTACATCTCATCTCTACCTTTTCAACCTTTTATTTTATAAACTCTCAACATTTTATAAAAAAGACTTCATGGATCCCTTCCACCAATTCAACCAAAACCCGAATCAACCTAACCCCACTCATCGTATGTTTTTTTTCGGTGTTTTTTTTTTAAATTTATCATGGTTTGTAATTTTTATTTATAATATTTAGTGTTTAATTTAACATTATTTTATTTATTTATTACTTTTAAAACAAACTAAAATTAATATTCAAAAATAAATTAAAAAGTAATAAATGTTTGAGACAATGGTTTCTCATGTCTCCACACCCCACCTATGTCTCAAGAATGTTGAGACATTATTTTGATGAGGTGGCATCCTCGGTGGCATGGAGACATGATCTTTTTCATGTCTCCACACCCCATAGCCTTATTCTCTCTAGCTCGTTCAGCTCTTCTTCCCACATTTTAAGCTTGGCTTCATAGCTCAAGTCTTCCCTTGCATCAATCTTATTCCACAACTCATCCTTTTTTGCCTTTTTCTTCACTTCCTTAAGTTTCTTTTCTAATTCTTCTGAACTGAAGGCAAGTGGTTCAGGGTTTAAAACTTTTGAAGGTTCATGGCAGTTAGAGTTGTGGTTTCAGAAGATGTTGTTTTTGTAGTTTGAGTTGCAACTACTGATGGTTGTTTCTTCTTAGCAACTACTAAAGGATTGTCATTAGAGATTTCTAATTGCTTATTAGTAGTTGTATCCTTACCTTGGGAAGCCTTCTCAGTTTTTTCTCTAAGGAGTTTTTCTTGGGCTTCTTGATATAAATGTCTTTCTTTCAAAGCCTCAACTTGTTTAGCCTCTTGTGATCTTTTGTTGGCCCATCTAGTATTCAAGTTGTTGTTAATCACTAACTTAGTTAGTGTCATGCTAGTGTGCCTTTTATGATTTACTAACTTAGCTAAACCAAGTTAAGTTCTAGGCCACGAGTGGCGAAATTATTAGTTTGATTCGGTTATTCCGAGCTAGTCACGAATCCTATTCTAACTTAGAAGATATCAAGTTTGGGATGTTACGATATATATATATGTCAAGTATAAAATGAAAACCCCATTGAGTTAAGAAAACCTTTGAAAACCCATGTAAAAAACATTATTTTTGTTTGAAAAAAATACCCAATGTAAAATGCATGTTTTTAAGCGTTTTAGACAAAAAAAAAAGCGTCGAAGGGATTTTTTTTTAAAACAAATAAACAAAGTTGCTGAAAACATATGTTTACAACAACTAAATAGCTGAAACCATATGTTTTCAGCGCAACTTTGTTTATTTTTAAAAAAAAATCCCATCGGCGCTTTTATTATTATTTTTTTTGCCCAAAATGCTTAAAAACATGTATTTTACATTGGTTATTTTTTCAAAAAACAAATAATGTTTTTTTAAATGGGTTTTCAAAGGTTTTCTCAACTTAATAAGGTTTTCATTTTATCCTTCCAATATATATACAGGCTAAACAGAAAACTCATAGTTAGGGAGAGAACTAAAAAAATCCTACTTAAATAAAAAAATAATAAAAAAATCATAACTCAAAAACTAGAAAATTGGTTCGGAGCTTCTATCCCCCCGCCATCTTCGTTTAGAAAAAAAAAATGCAACTTCTAATGCACATGTGTAGTAAATGTTTGGTTAAGTTTTAGGGTTTAGTTTAGCTTTTAGAGTTAGTTTTTTTTAGTTTAGCTTATAAGGTTTAGGTTTTAGAGGTGAGGTAGGTGGGTAGGTAGGGTGGCTTTAGTGTTTGTGTGTGTGAGAGTGTGTGTGTGGGGGGGGGGGGGTTAGGTTTTTTGTTGTGGTTGGTGGGAGGTTAGGTTTTTTGGTAGGTTGTGGAGAGTTCAAATAAGAATAATTTTTTTGTAATAAGAAAAAAAGAAATTTAAACCAATAGAAATCTATCATTTAATAGTTGTATTTAATGTTAAATAAAATTTTAAATTTTTGTAACTCTCATAAACTAGTTAAATAAATGAAATCATATTTTTTTTTTCAAATATATATCTTTAAAGCAAAGATAAGTTATAGTGAAAGATAAATTTCGGTATGTGTAGGATAAATGTAGGATGAATTTCTTTATGTGTAGCATAAGCCTGATAATTTCGATATGTGTAGGAAAAAAGTATGATAATTTCGATATGTGTAGGACAAGTTTTGATGTGTGTAAGATAAAATATTTAAAATTAATTAATTGGATAATTAATGTGGAATGAGTTAAAGTATTTAATGTTATTTCTTCTTTTTCTTCTCAAATTAATTTTTTTCACAAATGATCCTCCCTCGTGGAGAGTTCAAATGAGAAGAAAAAGTATTATAAGAAGGAAAAAAACAAAATTAAACTAATAGGAATCCTCCATATAATAATTGTATTTAATGTTAAACAAATGTTTATTTTTTTGTAACATCTAGTTAAATTAATGAAACTCATAATCCAATTTCAAAATATATTCTTTCATATCAATCCTAATTTAAGTGCAGGATAATTTCAATATGTGTAGGATTAACGTATGATCATCTTGATATGTGTAGGATAAACGCGTGATGATTTCGATATATGTAGGATGAATATTGATATATGTAGAACAAAAATTGATAATGTGTAGGATAAAGTGTTAATGACTAATTAATTAAAGAGATAATAATTAATGTAATAAGAGTTAAAATATTTAATATATTTTTTTTCCACAATAGGTTTCTTCACTTCCTTAAGTTTCTTTTCTAATTCTTCTGAACTGAAGGCAAGTGGTTCAGGGTTTAAAACTTTTGAAGGTTCAGATCTGGCAGTAAGAGTTGTGGTTTCAGAAGATAATATGTTGAGTTATAGTTCACACCCATGCTCTCCAGCACGATGTGAGGTTTGTGAGACCTAATAGCGCTATCAACTAGTAACCCGCTTGCCCACCTGGCATTTCATTCGGTATTTAGAAGGACTTCAATGATAGAGTTGGTTTAGTTCATCAAGGACATAAAGCATGAATTAGTGAAAGCAGATTCACCCGGGATGTGTAAAAGTAGTCCCAAACCGGACTATGAAAAAGTTTAGAAAGTTGTCTCCTTCCGAGATGTATGATTTTGAGAAAAAGAGTAGTGAAACTCACCTGGTATTTGTGCGAGAGATCTAGCAAAGAAAAGAAAGTAACTATCGTTCCAACAAGGATCTCCCTATGAACATTTAAAACATATTAAACTATGTTCTTGTTTATCACACAAGCTCGGCACCTACTTTTGTGAACCTCATCAATTGGTGTGGATCATGTTTCATGTATAAGATGTTTGATCTAAAAATGTTTCATGAATCCATGTGTAATCAATTACTCTAACACTAGATAACATAATCGATTACATAGGTGAAACAATGTGCACATAATAGAAGCTTGATTACTATTCACATAATAATCAACCTATCATAGTGATTCAAAGAGTCTAAGCTTGGGTTCACAATAAGGGCCGATGGATTCATAAGAAAATAAGTGATTAGTACTTACCTTAATACTAGCTAGTAGGAAGGGGATAAGCTTGTAGAATTGGAGCTCCTAGTGCTTGCTAATCCACCCAAAAGGTGTCTTCGGCCGAGTGTTTTTAGAGAGAAAGAGAGTGGAAGGTGATTGTGAGAGATGTGGTGCAAGAAATGAAGGAGTTGTGTGCCTCTATTTATAGCCGAAGGGTGAGGACAAGGGGTCACAAATTTGGCAAGTGTATTAGTCTAGGATGGTGGTATGTTAAGGAGGTTAATCATGCATTGGTGTAAGATAGAGGTAAGCTATAATCAAACAAAATAGGGGGGGGGGGGGGGCTTGCATGCTTGTGCCGATCTGCTTGCTTCTTAGCAAAGGGGATGTGATTAGCTTGGGTTATCTAATTGTCAAAGCTTTGTCATGAAGCTAAAGTGGTGAAATTGATTACCTCATGTTCCTTCTAGATAGATTACATCACTTGTTCCCTAGCCAAGGTGCCTTGCTTTCATTGGGCCACCCATGTTGCCTTCCTAGATGTGAGATTAGATAGTGACAATACATGGTTTCCTAGCTTGTCTTACTATGTTTCTTGTGTTGTCACTATGGGCCGCAAATCCTATTGTTGGGATAAGATGTTTTTGACAACTCATAGATGTAGGCACATGTGGATAGTGACTCTTCAGTGCTCCAAGGATTGTCTCCATGTGTCCATGTGTTGTCTTATGGGCTGTGAATCATGAGTAGAATGTATAAGTTTGTTTGTTTCCAAGTAGAGTAGTGTAGTTATCCTAGGAAGTTGAAGTGAGATTAGTGTTTTAACCAAATGGGTGAAACATTTGGATTTCTTGTAGCCTAAATAGGCTTTGGCCGATTGGTTATTCAAAAGGGAAAAGGCGGCTCCAAGTGATTTTAATCACATGCTTGTTTGCTTCTCATTTTGGTGCTAGCTAGAAGAACTAGGGTGGCTTCCTAGAAGTTAGGATGGATGGTGACAACACATGGTTACTAGGCTTGTCATAAGATGTTGGTGTGATGTTTAGAAGTTTCTATCTCATGTCTTTTCCTAATATAGTGGCCGAAATTTAGGCTAGTTATAAGTAGGAGGTGGCTTGCTGTAACACCCCAACCGATGGCGGAATCATCGAGGTGTCACGTAGTGACGATTGTTCAAAAGCACATGGTACTAAAATGTAAATATATTATTGAATAATCCAAATTGTCTTACATGGAAACGAAAAATACAAAGTCTGAATGAAACATAAATATTGAAATAACTTATTAAAAATCAAGCACTAAAAGTCCCATGCTATAGTACTAGATCAAACTGCACCTGAAACATGTACAAAATAAGTTTTGTCAATATAAGAAATGTTGGTGAGCATTCCTAGTTTTAATACATATAATAAGTTGAAAAAGATATACAATTCAAGTGCAAGCTACAGTGCAAATATGTAAACTATGTATCATACAAATGAGCGAAA
The DNA here is from genome assembly GCA_028751855.1 of Ambrosia trifida. Taxonomy (NCBI): domain Eukaryota; kingdom Viridiplantae; phylum Streptophyta; class Magnoliopsida; order Asterales; family Asteraceae; genus Ambrosia; species Ambrosia trifida. The sequence goes on along the minus strand of CM054122.1, from coordinate 212,247,853 downwards.
TCAATCCTGTGACTGTATAATGTACTAAATGAACGGCGATGTACTTATCCAATAAATGGATAAAAACTTAACAATGACCACGGATTCTCTGATGAAAAAGGGGGAGAATCAACCTAGGCGGGTTGTCAATCCAATAGCGTTATCCAATGTTAACGTCGGCTTGTACCATGTTAATGACTTCACTAAGTACAAATGTATTCTACATGTATTGTCTAAGCATAAAGCACGTTGTAAGCAAATGCACATAGTACTAGAATTGTATTGTTAAAATGTAAACTTGTATTTGTAATCTGTAATAGTGTACATGTAACACCCCAAAAATGAATAAAAGCAAAAAGGGGATAGGAAGTACTCACAGTTTCGCGTAATAACTTGAAATTCTACCGAACAACGTAATTTGAATTGAGATTATCCCAAAGGGTTAACCTAAAGAATTTGATAATGTGTAAGGGAAATAATTCTAGGATGCAAGTAATTCTAGGGTTCCTTATTTTGGGGATATGTAATTGTTCAATTATTAATTAAGTAAATTGTTAATAAATGGGAGAAATTCGGTAATTAATTTAAATAAAAGATTATTGTAGGTTTTTGATATAGGATGATCATATTATAGGGTTTTGAGTATAAAAATAATTTTTATAAAATTATTTACTCAAGAATTAAATATTTAATATATTTATTCTTATTTGTCAAAGATATGATTTTTAATATCTAAAACTATTAAAATTAAAGAAATTTCAACTTAAAATTTATATTTCTGTTCTAAATGAACAGAAATAATTTATGTAAAATTTTGGGATAAAAATATTGAAAAATGAATTTATTATGATTTATTTATGGTTTAAAATAACAAAAATTAATTAAAAATATAAAACGAACGATTTTTCTAGAATAAAAATTATTTCTGAAATGTTTATTGCTATACAAGTTTAGAATAATTTTTGTGGAATTTTATAAAATCGTTTAGGTATTTTTATAGAATTTTAAAATTATAAATGAATAAACTTGTAGTATTTATAATATATATTAAATAATTTATTTTTGGAAATCTAAAAATTATATGGTAAACTTTGTCATGAGATTTACCTAAAATAATTTTTGTAGAATTTTTAAGACACTTTTAGTATTTTAAAAACTATTTTTAAAAGAATATCAAAATATAACTATAAAAAGGAACTAAAAAAATGTTTGAGTGTGCCGGGATTCGAACCCAAGTCCTTGGCGATTCAGAGGCTTTAAATCACAAGCCCAGATAGGTTGGTCTGGACCCTGAGAACGATTAATGTTGATTTCAATTAATTATATAGGTTTCTTGGTTTGTTTTAATCAAAGATTTGGAAAAAAGAAATAAGGGGACGGGGATCGAACCCCTGACCTCCCACGTTTCAGTGTTTTTAAACAAAAGGACCACACCAACTGATCTGTGTATCAGTTGGTGATTTTCTTAAATCTGAAACAGTTTTATACATACGTTATTCTGCATCATTATCCCCAATTTCAAGAACACGATGAACCCTAATTTCAATTGTGTTAATTAGCGATCAATAGCCCCTGGATCTTTGGGGCTATTTCTTGTAAGGTTTCGAATAACAAAACCCATAAAAAATGGTACTTACAGCGTGTTAAGGCGATGAACGTTTGGTCAAAAGAGTGCGGTCAAAACGAAGCAAAATACGCAGAATGAAAGGATTTTTAGGAGAAATTGAGAATGGGGATGTGTTTATCGGTGCTTTAAGCTTGAGAGGGTAGGTTCAATTTATACTAATCATTCATCCTTGTGAGTTTGGTAATTTTGACCCGTCATAACTAGTATACGCGTATTATACATAAAATTGGAAAGTTTTAATTGCTAATTGGCGTGGAAAACAAGCAGGAATGAGTCGGTTAACACTTGCCATAACAGATTGTAGCCAAAAACTCGGATTGGATGTATAATTGGAAGGAATGAGCTCGCAGTTGACTTTTCCAAAGTCAACTGTGAAATAAACAAGGAAGGTTTAATATTATACGCGATTGAGTTTTATTACTAAACATGGTGCAGCCCAGTTGGTTTAAGACGTGTTGTTGTGTTTGAACCGTCCATGGACGCGGGTTCAAGTTCCGGTCCATGCGTTTTATTTTTTTTAATTATTTCACAAATATAAAGTTATTTTATGTTGGTAGTATGATTACACGAGTCCAAAAGTACTCCAAAATATTTTTAAAACGTATAAGAATGATAAAAAAATGCGACGTTTTATTGATAATTTTAAATACGAAACGTTACAGTAAAAAGAAATACGAAAAAGTGACGGATGTCACACTTGCTAGGGGACTTGTATGTCATGTTTGTTTGGTTTCCCTTTTGGTGTTAGTTTACAACTAATGTGTAGGCATGTGCATGCTTTAGTTAGTTAGGACAAAAGAAAACTTTCAAGTATCTAGGAGGGTATGTGTGCATGCATGTGTGTATATATACATGTATATATATATACCAGCTCATTTAGAAGTATAAGAGATTCATGTGCACACATAGATTAATGTTTATATACTCTTATAAGTTTAATCGTTTGTTTGTCAATCCATGACAACTTATAGATACATATATGGCTAGTGTGTGCACGTGTAACTTATCTAGTTATTCTAGTCAAGTAAAATGCAAGGAATTTAAGTGCAAGTAACTAGAGTTTAGTGAATTTAGAAACCTGAAATTGCGGGGTATCACAGGTTGTGGGTGAGAACCCACCATCCTCCGTCCCTGTGACGCCAAGTACACATAAACCCACTACACAAAATCATCAATCAATCATTCAACAACAAAATGTAACCAGTAAATCGTTAACACAAATGCTGCTACCAAAGAGCACGCCATACCATCACATAAACCCACTGCTACCAAATATTCGGTCAGCATGCAAGGGTTGCAAGGGGGTTGTGGGAGAGAACCCACCGTCCTCCATCCCTGTGCCGCCAAGCACAGATAAACCGACCATACAAAATCATAATAATAATAATAATAATAATAATAATAATAATAATAATAATAATAATCATCCTATATATTGATTTATGGATGCTCAAGAATAGTTCTTTTTTTATTGGTTATAGTAGTATTTATAATGCATGTTATGAATATGCTAACAAAATTGTTTCTAGACCAATTGGTTCACCTGTTGTTCTATTGTTTGAGGTGTTTGGGTTCAAGCCTTGGCAACTCCTATTTTATAATATGTTTTTCGCTGGCAGTTAAGGGCATCTTCTTAAATCGTTGGCTTCATGAGGGTACTTATGGAAGTTGATAATTATTTTGTTTGTTAGTAAAACTAAAAAGGTCTCTAGAAACGTAAAACGTGTATTGCTTTTTTGAGTGGTTTATTTTGATGCTTTATTATATTGAATAGACTATCAAATAACTGAAGACATATAATAATATCAATATCAATAATTGAAGTAAAAGGCTTTTACAACACCTATCACTATAAATTGAACAAAGAGCCTTATGATTTTGGTGAATGCGCTCTTCCTCCTAAGAAAAGATTACATGCTTTTCACAGAACTTTTGCTACATATCATGAAGTCGTTGGATGCGTTCGTGATGACTTGGTATATCGTGCAAACTATTTTGTTGAAGCTTAAGTGTATAGTTTGTTGTACTTAGAAAATGTTATACCGTTGTACGGTTTTACCATGTTTTCTTTAACGGTCCAGGCGATCATCTCCATGAAGCCTTGTTATAGTTGTGCAACACGCGACCATGAATAACACTTCGAATGTAGACGCTTTGTGTTTTGGGGATATATGCAAGCGATTTCGATTTAAATGTTTATGTACCATACCATTAACGAGAGCATGAAAACCTATCGCACAGCGCTACGCGCGCCCGTTTGACCGTATTGGTAGTTTTGTAACTTTCATACATTCACAGTAACATAAGCATGTCTTTAAATTTTTGATCAATTATTTTATGAAATACGATAACGATCAAACGACGTTTTACACACCTTGAATCGTCGCCGCAACACGAGGCTAAGAAACACACTAGTAATAATAATATAACAATAACAACAACAACAACAACAATAATAATAATAATAACAACAACAACAACAAGGATATATTACACGATTCGTCCTTTAGGTTTGACTCATTTTTCAGTCGATGTCCATTCGCGTTTTAGTTGATGAGATTCGTCCTTAACGATCTAAAATCTTACACCCACTGTCCTAAGGGCCTAACCCAGTTAAAATTTTCAGTTAACTTTGGTCATGTGCCTTGCACATGAGGGTAAATTGGTAATTTTACTTCTCTCTCTCCCTATATCTAACTTCAACCACCACCACCACCACCCAATCCTGAAAACTTTCCCTCCATTATTTCCAAACCTGCAATTGAACCCTCATCCCTAACTCCAAACAAATCCCTATATTTAATAAAGCAAGAAACAGATATCAAAAAATAATCATCCATGAGGTTTATATACCTAAACATCTTCACCACTACCTCTTCTTGAAAATTTCCAGAACATTCAATATTGATAGAAGGAGAGAACAGAGGAAGAGAGAGAGAGAGAGAGAGAGAGAGAGAGAGAGAGACGAGAAGGAAAAAGGGACAAGAGAAGAAGACGACGGCGGTGGCGGATACTGACGAAGACGACGATAATAGATGTTAAGGGTTCCTGATTGAATTAGATCTGACCTGAAGGTTGACGGGTAGAGGTTCGGGGGTGGTTTGGTCTGAGTTACAGGTATTATGGTGGTGACGGGGATGGCTCTTAGCAGCGGGTCTGGATATTAGGTCTTGAAGGTGTCATTGGTTGTGGGTTATGGTAATAGATTAATGAAGGAGGGTAATAGTGAATAATTAGCTGTTGTTGGTTTCAAATGGTGGTTACAAAGAGTGTAGGTAGTTTCAGATTAAGGTGAAAGGGACAGGTCCCCACAGGTATCATCCATTGCACTTGTGAGGTTTAAGGATCTGATTGCTGCTAACTAAACTGACATTTTCTGAACCCTTAGCGATAAGAAAATTTTATAATAAACCAAGAGTGGGATACTATACTATACTATACTATACTATGAAATCAAATTGGATTCCGTACTTGTTTTTTCCTTTGTTCTGTAACTGATTATCTTTTCTTCTTTAAATCTTGGTTCAGGGCTTGTATTGTGGTGGATGACAGGTTATGTGTGTATAATGAGAGAGAGGGGGGATCTTTTTTTTATTTTTATATATAAGTGAAATTACCAGACTACCCTCATGTGCAAGGCACATGACCAGATTTAACGTTAAATACTAACCAAGTTAGGCCCTTAAGACAGTGGGTGTAAGATTTTAGATCGTTAAGGATGAATCTCATCAACTGAAACACGAAAGGACATCCACTGAAAAATGGGTCAAACCTAAAGGACGAATTGTGTAATTTTTCCTAATAACAACAACAACATACCTCATCTGTCCTCCGCCGCCATGAAAACCTAACATCCACAGCCACAACCAACGAAACCACCGTCCTCTGCACCTCAACATCACCATCGCCTCCACCCCCTGACCTCATCCGTGCATGTCATCGAAACCCACCATTACATCTTCCCCACAACTTCACCATCACTGTTACCGTCCTTCCGGCAACTGACGACGCCGTTTTCCGCTGAAACTTTGACAACAGACGGCGATCATCTCCATTTCTCTGTTAAGCTTTGTTTGGTGGTGGTGTTGTTGTTGTCTTCGTCTTCGTCCTCTCGTAGAGAGAGAAGCAAGGCGTTGTAGAGGCAGAGAGAGAAACCGAATAGATAGAGAGACTGAACATAAATGTATAGGAGTTAGAAGAGAGAGATGCAGCAAACGTGTGTAGAAAGAGAGACAGGAGAGAGAGGGTATAAATGTGTGGCATCATTATAATGGCCAAAAGCCCCTAAAATTTTGACATAATAACAAAAATGCCATTGACTCTTCAAATCACTATTCATTTTGCACCACCTATAATATTAAGTATAATTTCAAAGAATGTTATCAAAATTCTTTAAAACTTTAATTTAAATATTATATATATATATATATATATATATCAATAAATTTTCAAGTTAAAAAGTTGGTCAAACTTTCTAATTACATTAAATATTAAATACTAAACTTAATTTTAATCATTTTAAGTAACTTATCATGCTACAAAAGACATTAGGGGAGACGGGCGCCATCAGAAAAGGTCACAGGTACCTTACTACCAGCACGGTAACAGTGCTGGTAGGGGTCCCGTGAACCAAATACGGGTTATTCTTATCGTGCTGGTTCTAAAGCAGAGAGAAAGTGGAAAAGATATTATTAAAAAAAATGAGTGATGTAGGTGAGTTCTAGAGGAGAGAGAGAGAGAGTGTGTGTGAGAAATGTATTATTAAAAAAAAGTGGTGTAGGTGAGTTCTAGAGGAGAGAGGGAGTGGGAAAGGTATTATTAATAATATTATTATTATTATTATATGTGTGAAAATAATTAATTATTTGGTAAAGAACTAGTGGAGTGTTGCATCTAAAAAACTGTTTCGGTAAAGTAAATCAGTGACGTGATGTGGTAGTGCAGGATTTGTGTAAATCAGTGAAGTGAAAAATAAATCTAAGAGCAGCCCCCCTTACAGTATCATAAAGTTATAATATGAATATCTACATGCCGACTATTAATTAAAGATGATGTCTTAACACTAAAATTTATAGTTTTAAAAATTTTAGTCATATTTTTTTTAAAACACATATTTTATTTAGAGTATGATTATTTTTAAATAGATTTCAGTAAAGAATTATATATAAATTTATAACTGTATTTTTTTTATATTTAACCCGTATATACACACACATGTATATATAAATTTATAAATAATTTTAAAACAAGAAACCTATACTATATAATAAAGGAAAATAAATTGGGGACACATTTTATTAATTAGAGCCCTATAATTTTTTTCCTGTCTCTTTCTCCTACTTAATTATAGATAACTATTCTATTTAAATAAAGATAATTATTATACCATTAACTATTATTTTAAAATTTTAAATATGTTAATTAATATTTTTATCTATAACTTATATATATTTACTATATAATAAATAATTCTAGCCAACCTTTATTTTCTCTTCTCTCTTATTAAAGATTAATGTTAAATCGTAATTTTCATGTTTCTTTCCCTCATAAAATAATAAATCGTATTTTTTATTCCCCATCCTATTAAATAAAAATATTTAATCGTAATTTTTCCTTTTCTCTCTTATTTTTTTTACTTTTTTTTTTCTGAACTTATTATTCCATTTTTTTCGATTATTAGTAACAATTTAACTTTTATTAATTCAACCCCGTATAGAACACAAGTTTTGTGACATCCGTCACTTTTTCATTATATATATATATATATAATATATATATATATATATTTTATAATAATAATAATAATAATAATAACAAATATACAAATTGTTGCAATGTTAATCTCAACCCAACACCCTTAGACAAATCTACCCCACAACCTTAAGCCCAAACCCTTTATTTAATTCTGATCCGGCCCACCAGACAACCATCCGGCCCAATAGCAGACTGGCCCAAGCCCACCTCCTTTTGCCCCCTATCTGTTAGAAAAAAAATAAAAAAAAACAAAACGCCTCTGCCCGGATTCGAACCGGAGCAGATGGCCGGCTCAGACACGCACACCACCAACCGGGCTGCACTTGATTTTGGATTTTAACTCAGTTGTTATTATATAAAAGGCCAAACTCCTGTCTGTTCCCTCTTTCCTTTTCCTTCTGTTCGAGCAGCAGCAGCGATGTTCCCTTTTGGCCATCTAATTGGCCCTCCATATGGAAACCATTGACTCAATTAATTGTATCATAGAACGTGCAGATGTATCACGCAAATTATGCCTAGTTAACACGGTCAAAACCTACCATAACGAAGCCAATCAACGCGTTTATCATTAAAAAACGAGTCAAACCTTGCTAAATCTTTAATCCAAGCTTTACCTATAAATTGAACAGCCCCAAACCTCCTACACTCGCCGAACATCTCTTCTCTATCTCCAATTTCACTTGAAAATTCTCTGTTCGTTGAATTTGGTTCGAGTTTGACTTTGGCCTTGACCGATCAATTCTGTGTCAAAACGTGTTTGTAAGTGTTGTTTTTTTGTGTGGGTTTTATCATTCAGCAACTACACAACATTAACCCTAAGGTTAATTGGGTTAATGTTGTGTAGATCATCCAATTGGAAAACTAGGGCTCGCTTCATATAAATTGGGGAAGAACATCAACCCAGTTAATATATATGAATTAAACAAACTAAACCTTAACACAACCACAGGTCTAGACCAAGTGGTTGTGTTGATGCCTGAACCTCCAGCAGACACGGGTTCGAAACCCGGCTGCCACACTTTTGTTTCTTTTTTTTTTTTCCTTGTTTATCAACTATATACATATATATTATTTATATCTTATAAATTCATTTTTAATTATTAAAACCCTTTTTAAAATTCTACAAAAATTACATTATGTTAAACTAGTGAAAAAGTTTAACTTACAATTTTTAGTTTTCTGAAATTTATTTATTTAATATTTATAATAAATAAATCAAGTTTATTCCATTTTATTTATAAAATTCCATTAAAATATCAAAACGATCTTATTAATTTCCACAAAAATTATTTTAAGCTTTTATAACATCAAGCTTTTCAGAAATGATTTTTATTTCAGAAAAATCATTTATTTAATATTTTTAATCAATTTTTGTTAGTTTTAATCATAATTAAATCATAATAAATTCAATTTTCATTATTTTTGCACCAAAATTTTATAGAAATTATTTCTATTCATTTGGAACAGAAATACAATTTTTAAATTCAAGAATTCTTTGATTTTAATATTTTTAGATATTAAAGTCATATTTTGACAATTTAAAATAATTAGATTAAATATTCTATTTTCAAGAAAATAATTTTATAAAAATTATTTTCATACTCAAAACCTTATGTTATGATTATATTCAACTTAAGATTTTACAAAGAGACTTTTATTTATTTATTTATTAAATTTCTCATAATTAATAAACAATTTGTTTATTAAACAAATAAACGTTATCCCCAATCCGAAGCCCTAGAAATACATGTATCCTAGAGTTAATTCACTTACACATTATCAATTACTTTAGGTTGATACTTTGAGATAGTTCCAACACATATTTCGTTGTCCAAGTTCAATTACAAGCTATTACGTAAACAGTGAGTATTTCCTATCCCCTTTTTGCTTTTATTCATTTTTGGGGTGTTACATGTACACTTATGCAAATTACAATTACAAGTTTACATTTTCAAAATACAATTCTAGTACTATGTGCAATTGCTTACAACGTGCTTTATGCTTAGACAATACATGTGGATTACATTTGTACTTAGTGAAATCATTAACATGGTACAAGCCGACCTTAACATTGGATAGCGCTATTTGGATTGACAACCCGCCTAGGTTGATTCTCCCCCTTTTTCATCGGAGAATCCGTGGCCAGTGTTAAGATATCATCCATTTATTGGTTGAGTACACTACAGTTCATACAGTACATTATACAGTCACAGGGTTGATTTCGCTCATTTGTTTGATACATGGTTTACATATTTGCACTGTAGCTTGCACTTGAATTGTATAACTTTTAACCTAATATATATATATATCAAAACTAGGAATGCTCACCAACATTTCATATGTTGACCAAATCTATTTGTACATGTTTCAGGTGCAGTTTGATCTAGTGCTTTAGCAAGAGATACTTAGTGCATTATTTTAATCAGTTATTTCGTTATTTACATTTCATTTAAGACTTTGTATTTTCCATTTCCATGTAAGACAATTTTGGATTATTCAATAATATTTACATTTTAGTACCATGAGCTTTTGAACAATCGTCACTACGTGGCACCTCGATGATTCCGCCATCGGTTGGGGTGTTACAGATTGGTATCAGAGCCATGGTTATAGGGAACTAGGTTATTAGATAAAATGACCTAGACTATAACCGAACTTTAACTTGCATGCATTATATTCCCTGAATTACCCTACCCCTCATTTCTCTCTACTTTCCTTCTTCTATCTTTCCCTTTTTCTCTCTCTCCATTCTTTTCATCCTTCATCATGGTGCATAGAGATGGTGTCCTACAAGGAGTGGAAAGCCTACATCACCATGGAACAGGAGCAGTACCTTTCATGAAGACACTCTTAGACATAATGCCTACTCTTATTTTTGCTCCTTCAAAGTTGTCGAACTTTAATGAGTGTGATAAGGACACGTGCAATCTGGAAGGGTGGACGCCTGTACACTGGGTTTTCTGGCATAGGCAAGCATAGCGCATAAATCCATTTACGGACCTGTTATGCTTACCTGGGGATTCCTGGAGTGAGTGTCCACTTATAGGCTAAAGCATGTCTTCTTTGATCACCGTTGGGTTCAAACTCCTTTGAAAAGTCAACGTTCTTGTTGGGCTTTACAGCTAGACAAGGGCACTCCAAGCATTTATGCAAGTTTTACAATAATACTCTCTCGGTTCATATACAATATTTTGTATTTCACGATTTTCATATATTGCTTACAAGTTCATACTTTCATAACCATCTATGGATTTCACAATCACACTTCACCTTACCCTCTTAGTCACTTTTTAAATATTCAACACCCTACCCAAATCATATTATTTCTTTTCTCCACATGTTATTTATTTTAAAAACTATAACCTCATACTTTAGCATAAACTAAAGATTTCTAAAACTTGTTGTATTACCTAGTACCGTTACAAAGTACATAATATTTTTTTTAAAGGATGTCCTCGAACTTAAATTCAATTGATTATTTATTGACGTAACAAACGATTTTCTATATAATGTTTAAAACTATTACAAAGCCTACTTAGCTTGTACTATTTAACAACTTTTGCCTTATGTACAAAACCAATTTTGAAAATAATTTTTTTTTTTTTTTTTGGAATAATATCTAGTCTCTAGATTCACTCATTTTCAACTTGTTCAAATTTTTACGATATTTGGTATATACCACAATCATGTTATCTTATACACTTGATTATAACTTTTGATCCAAACCTCAAAATTTACACTGCTACATAATCTCCTTACTATAAAATAAACTCTTTATCAACTATCTTCACATTCTCTCACAACCTTGATTCTGCTTCAAGATTTTTCATCATCCTCTCAAGAGCTAAATTCATATCCTTCACCTTCTCACACGTGAGCTAGTTACCCTTGATAATCAAACTACTAAAAACCTGATACTTGATTTTACAGGATTTTTCCAAAACATCATTGTTATGAAACTTGATTTTCCCTTAACTTGACTATTCACTGGACATTTAATTATTCATGATACTTGCGTTATCATTTTCTTGATTCTATTTTCATTTTGTACCCAATTTTGTCGCACTCATTAGCATACAACATCTAGAAACTTCCTTGCATACTATTGTGTATTAACACATAATGGAAATTTATCATATTGATTACGTTTATTTTTAATCATACAAGACTCTACCTTACATTTATTTGAAACATTTACTTGATCCTACAGAGCTTTTCTAGAAAACATCATTTGTTATTACATGAAAACTAGATTTTTCCTTAATTTGACTACGCATTGAACATCTAATTATTCATGATACTCGTAAACATTTAATTATTCATGATAACACTTACACTTAATGGTTGTAGTACTTACAAACTTGCTTGCATAAACATGCTATCAATTTGCAATCCATGTGAATAATAATTGCTGCACTTAATAGAGGTCATCATGCCTTTTTCAACAGTCGGGAGAGGCCCTACAACCTGCTCCACGACTGGTGGAGGCTATCGAACATACTCAACGATTGGTAGGGGTCACTATGCCTTTCAAACAGTCGGGAGAGGCCCTACAACCTACTCCACGGCTGGTGGAGGCTATCGAACCTGCTCAACAATCGGTGGGATCATAGAAGGACATAAAACCCTAATGTAAGGTAAATTGATGATTCCGGTCCGGAACGTAATCATGAATTTACAGGTACATTAGGGTGGTGTGAAATTCTATTAGAGTTTTTGGGTAGGCGTCCAGTACGTTTTCAAGGTATCAAAGGTGTGGTGGGTTAGCTGCGGTACACCCTGTATACAAACACTAATGATGCATTGGAAGTGTGACTGGAAGTCGAACCAGGAACAAACTCTGTTTGCTTGTTAGTTCATTTAGTCGTTTATAATCAATCAACTCATACATCTATTTTAGGATTTCCTGAACATGCAATTTAAGTGATTTACTAGATCCTTATTCTCCTTATTATTCGAGACGAACCTAATCCAAATCCTTAACTCACACCTATCAAACCCCATATCCAAATCATTCGAATTTTCCAAACCACAGTTACCTTAATTTTTCCCAAGCATTCATAACCCTATGTTTCTAATAACTTCGGGACGAAGTTTCTAAAAGTAGGGGATGCTGTGACATCCGTCACTTTTTCATTATATATATATATATATAATATATATATATATATATTTTATAATAATAATAATAATAATAATAACAAATATACAAATTGTTGCAATGTTAATCTCAACCCAACACCCTTAGACAAATCTACCCCACAACCTTAAGCCCAAACCCTTTATTTAATTCTGATCCGGCCCACCAGACAACCATCCGGCCCAATAGCAGACTGGCCCAAGACCACCTCCTTTTGCCCCCTATCTGTTAGAAAAAAAATAAAAAAAAACAAAACGCCTCTGCCCGGATTCGAACCGGAGCAGATGGCCGGCTCAGACACGCACACCACCAACCGGGCTGCACTTGATTTTGGATTTTAACTCAGTTGTTATTATATAAAAGGCCAAACTCCTGTCTGTTCCCTCTTTCCTTTTCCTTCTGTTCGAGCAGCAGCAGCGATGTTCCCTTTTGGCCATCTAATTGGCCCTCCATATGGAAACCATTGACTCAATTAATTGTATCATAGAACGTGCAGATGTATCACGCAAATTATGCCTAGTTAACACGGTCAAAACCTACCATAACGAAGCCAATCAACGCGTTTATCATTAAAAAACGAGTCAAACCTTGCTAAATCTTTAATCCAAGCTTTACCTATAAATTGAACAGCCCCAAACCTCCTACACTCGCCGAACATCTCTTCTCTATCTCCAATTTCACTTGAAAATTCTCTGTTCGTTGAATTTGGTTCGAGTTTGACTTTGGCCTTGACCGATCAATTCTGTGTCAAAACGTGTTTGTAAGTGTTGTTTTTTTGTGTGGGTTTTATCATTCAGCAACTACACAACATTAACCCTAAGGTTAATTGGGTTAATGTTGTGTAGATCATCCAATTGGAAAACTAGGGCTCGCTTCATATAAATTGGGGAAGAACATCAACCCAGTTAATATATATGAATTAAACAAACTAAACCTTAACACAACCACAGGTCTAGACCAAGTGGTTGTGTTGATGCCTGAACCTCCAGCAGACACGGGTTCGAAACCCGGCTGCCACACTTTTGTTTCTTTTTTTTTTTCCTTGTTTATCAACTATATACATATATATTATTTATATCTTATAAATTCATTTTTAATTATTAAAACCCTTTTTAAAATTCTACAAAAATTACATTATGTTAAACTAGTGAAAAAGTTTAACTTACAATTTTTAGTTTTCTGAAATTTATTTATTTAATATTTATAATAAATAAATCAAGTTTATTCCATTTTATTTATAAAATTCCATTAAAATATCAAAACGATCTTATTAATTTCCACAAAAATTATTTTAAGCTTTTATAACATCAAGCTTTTCAGAAATGATTTTTATTTCAGAAAAATCATTTATTTAATATTTTTAATCAATTTTTGTTAGTTTTAATCATAATTAAATCATAATAAATTCAATTTTCATTATTTTTGCACCAAAATTTTATAGAAATTATTTCTATTCATTTGGAACAGAAATACAATTTTTAAATTCAAGAATTCTTTGATTTTAATATTTTTAGATATTAAAGTCATATTTTGACAATTTAAAATAATTAGATTAAATATTCTATTTTCAAGAAAATAATTTTATAAAAATTATTTTCATACTCAAAACCTTATGTTATGATTATATTCAACTTAAGATTTTACAAAGAGACTTTTATTTATTTATTTATTAAATTTCTCATAATTAATAAACAATTTGTTTATTAAACAAATAAACGTTATCCCCAATCCGAAGCCCTAGAAATACATGTATCCTAGAGTTAATTCACTTACACATTATCAATTACTTTAGGTTGATACTTTGAGATAGTTCCAACACATATTTCGTTGTCCAAGTTCAATTACAAGCTATTACGTAAACAGTGAGTATTTCCTATCCCCTTTTTGCTTTTATTCATTTTTGGGGTGTTACATGTACACTTATGCAAATTACAATTACAAGTTTACATTTTCAAAATACAATTCTAGTACTATGTGCAATTGCTTACAACGTGCTTTATGCTTAGACAATACATGTGGATTACATTTGTACTTAGTGAAATCATTAACATGGTACAAGCCGACCTTAACATTGGATAGCGCTATTTGGATTGACAACCCGCCTAGGTTGATTCTCCCCCTTTTTCATCGGAGAATCCGTGGCCAGTGTTAAGATATCATCCATTTATTGGTTGAGTACACTACAGTTCATACAGTACATTATACAGTCACAGGGTTGATTTCGCTCATTTGTTTGATACATGGTTTACATATTTGCACTGTAGCTTGCACTTGAATTGTATAACTTTTAACCTAATATATATATATATCAAAACTAGGAATGCTCACCAACATTTCATATGTTGACCAAATCTATTTGTACATGTTTCAGGTGCAGTTTGATCTAGTGCTTTAGCAAGAGATACTTAGTGCATTATTTTAATCAGTTATTTCGTTATTTACATTTCATTTAAGACTTTGTATTTTCCATTTCCATGTAAGACAATTTTGGATTATTCAATAATATTTACATTTTAGTACCATGAGCTTTTGAACAATCGTCACTACGTGGCACCTCGATGATTCCGCCATCGGTTGGGGTGTTACAAGTTTCTAACCTAACAATAAATAAATAACAAAACGTTATAATTAGCAAACACTGCATCAAAGTTTATTTTATAAAGACATATATTGATGAGTGTCTGTGTTAACCGATTACATTACATCTATTCAACCCATGTAAGACAAGCGTTTATTTAGTCCATATTATGATAAGTTTTTTTAAATATAATTTTTTTATTATTCGGCATTTAGACAAAATGTATCAAATCTTTAAGAACTCTCATTTCTTTTTTAATTGTTAATACTTTAAATGAGCTTATATTTTTTTTACTTAAAAACTTCACAAACTTGTAACTTATGTTAGCTAAAATACCAAAATAAAAACTAATCAAGATAATTGTTTTTATAAATGATATCTAAAAATTTTCAAATACTTAATATGATTGGATGGTAAATAATAGTATAAGTACAATATGTTAAATAATTAAAAAAATTGGTAGTATTAAAAATTTCAAGTTAATTCTCATTTGAAAAAAAATAGTGTTTTAAAAATTAACTTAACAAAATTTACAACTGTCACACCAATGCACATTTTTAAATACATTTTTTAACGATCGTATATGTTAAAAAATTACATTATATTTTATTTTACTTTATTCTATTAGTATAATACAACGATTTTTTTTTCAAAAGTGAAATGCATACGTTTTTTTAAACAACTTTTATTAATTATATAACATTAAGTTTATTAACCTGTGTAATACACAGGATTGTAACCTAGTTAGTTATATTGAAATACATCTTTAATATATAATAAAGGAAAATCTCTTAGGACACATGTGAATTTCACCTTTATTTTTTTCTTATCTTTCTTATTAAATAATAATACTAAATTGATTTTTTTTGTCACTCATATTGAATAACTTTTCATTTCTATGAAATATAAAAGTATTAAATATTATTTTTTCACTTATCTCTCATTTATTTAATAATACTTTTCTAAACCAAATATTTTATTTTATTAGTAACCATTTAAATTCTATTAATTCAACCGCGTATAATATAAATGATTATAACGTAATAATAAAAAACAAACTAAAAGTTATAATAAGTAAATAGTGTATGAGACTTTATTTTTTAAAAAACATATATTGATGACTATACGTTTTAACTTACTGCATTATATTTATTCAGTCCATATAATACACAGGCTTTTTAAATATATAATTTTCTTAGTATTTAGTTTATAAATTTACATTTATTCAACCCGTATAATACACGAAGTTTTAACCTAGTATTGTATATGGGAATTCAAAATATACTTGTTTTATGATCACGTACATAAGTGTATTTGGTAAGAGATATAATAAATACCATAAAATTAAATATTTGTTAAGAAAAAAAATCAAGCTTTTCTTATTTGTTGACCACATTTTTGAAAATTAATGAGAAAATCTTTTGTTTAATACCATTCATGGGTTAGTAAGAAATAAATGGAGTTTAATGTGATTGGTAAGTTTACCTATAAATACAAGCAAACGTGCTTTCCATTTCACAAACATCTATTCCGATAAACCTTTGAGAGAAATCATGAATACTAGAAACATGTTTCTTTTGTTTGTCGCAATAGTGGTTCTCACAACACAATCTAGTGCTAGAGTCTATCCAACAAGGTCGTTGGTTGATACCAACGACGATGTAGCGGTTCGAGAGGAATATCTTCAAACCTTTTATGACGGCCTAATGCACTACATGAACTTGGTACCAACCAGCATAAATGGCAAAGATGTGCCTGTGTTTGAGGGTTCGATTTCACCTGCGAATGCACCAGAACCAAATCCTGTTCCACATCCCTCACATAAGCACGAACACCATCATAAACATGAAGACCACCGACACAAGCATGAGCATGAAGAGCACCATCACAAACATGAACATAAAGATCATCATCACAAACATAACCCACACCATCAACCACAAGCGTTACCACCAACTACTCCTACATCCGCACCAGCACAATCTCCTCAATCTTTCATGACATGGATGTGGTGATTATGAACCTAAGGAAGATGTGTTATTGATCAAGTTGTATTAGTTAAATTTTCCTTGTGAAATAAAATTGATTGAGTTTATGTTTTCTTTATAACGAAAGATATGGTTTATCGTCTATGTTTGGTGTTTGGTGTTGTTGTTTCTTGTGTTTTAACTTTTAAATAGCAAACCTTTTTATGTTTTTCAATATTCCTTTGCATGGCACATATATAATGATTAGTGTCTGAAATAGAAAACGAAAAACACGAACAAATGCTATTTAAGATTAGGTTGATATAAAGGTATATATATAGGAGCTAAAAATGGATTCTACAAATGTCTCAGTTCCATTATCTTGTGTTTGTGGATTTTCGAGCACTTCTTTCTTCACAAAGTACATATACACACAGGCAAATTTAACACATCAATAAAATTAAATAGAGAATCTCAATAATCAAATAACTGTGGATTATATATAATTATTAAAGCAAGGGTGTTTCTTAATGTTGCACAGCTCTTTCTCCTCCATATATGGATGATAAGTTATATCTAGAAGTTGATATTTGTTAACGGATTACTAGTATTTTTGCATTATTTGCTGCGAGGTAGTAATAGATTGATTCATCAGAAGTGCGGTGAGGAAAAAAAAAAGAATTACGAGGGCATTAATTTTTTATTTTTTTATTATTTTTATAAAAGCAAAACAAAAGGTTAATATTTCTTCATATCGTGAAATAACACATGTTTTTGTTGTTACTACATAAAAGTTTTTATGTTTAACAAAAACAAATCTGTTTTTTATTATTATTATTATTATTTTTTTTGGAAGAAACATAATAATAATTCTATTCAAGACAAAACAAGTTAAATTGAGAAGGTGGGTAAACGGGCAACAAGCTGCGCCGCTATCCCCTTTTGAATCGCAAAGTCTATCTTGCTAAACACAAACTCTTGGTTCTTAGGGCTCTGCGAGTCACTTTAGACCACCTTCTGCACTTGTTTCAGAAACCGTACTGCATTGTATGTAGTCATTTTATATGTAATATGTCTTTTCTTTAATAATTAATTTTCTTAACACATTTGATAATATTAACGAATCATTTGCATAATTAGTGGAGATATGATTTTACAAATTACATTTGGGGGGCATTGGAAAAAAAAACTAAAAATGGGGATGACTCACATTGGATTGGCGGTATCAAGCTAGGATTCTGTAGTGCTACAGTGATGCCGCCAAACTGATTAGAGGTATCACCCTTGATACCGCCAATCCAATGTCACACTTCCTTGATGCCGCCAATCCAATACCACACTTCATTGATCCAAATTTTAAATAGTAAGAACGAAGAAGATTTATATATCTCTCGTCTTTAAAATTAATTTAAATGAAGTAATCCAATTTTTAACAGGTTGTAAGTTGAAACAATTTAATAAACGTAACCAAAAAGAACACATTCAACGACGTTGTTTTAAGGTATTATTTTATGTTTGAACAAATATAATAAAAAGATATAACAAAATTAATTTATTGAAGGAATTAATTAACAAAAGGGTCAAAAGCTAACTAGATTAACTTGAAGCTAGATGTACAAAGGGTGGACACTAGTAAAGTTGAAAGAAAGTATTTATGCTCTTTCAACACAACGTAGGAACACACTTTCCAATTTTGGAGGCTTAAAGTAATCTCTAACACCATTACATCTAGATACACTCTTTCTTTTCCTTGGAGCTCCAGGACATTTCAACACCGGAATCCTTGATTCCGGTGTCGTTGGAGTCGTGCAACATTCTTTTTCTTCTTGTACTACTTCATCTTCATGTGGTTTTTTGATTTCTTTCTTCGTGTATATCGGCTTCAACGGAGTCAGTTATGTAATAGAAAGATTAGGGCCCTGAATTTCCATGATTTCACTACGTTTATACCGTAATAAGCTAATTCAAATATGATGGAAAAGACTACACCATTTGGATTGGCGGCATCAAGGCTTGATGCCTCTAATCAGTTTGGCGGCATCACTGTAGCACTGCAGAATCCTAGCTTGATACCGCCAATCCAATGTGAGTCATCCCCATTTTTAGTTTTTTTCCCAGTGCCCCCAAATGTAATTTGTAAAATCATATCTCCGCTAATTATGCAAATGATTCAACATTAACATTGTACGTGGTCAATTCATGCATTTATTATTAAATGCACTAAGAAAACATTTAGGGGCTGTTTGGTTTGATTAAGTGCGGAATCATTAAAAGATCTGAATAGTTAAGAGGTCTGAATGGTTAAGTGCTGAATCAAAAAGTTGAACCTCTTAATGGTTAGTATTCTTGTCCCACATTAGTAGGAGAACCTCACTAAGGTTCAGCCTAGTTCAACACTTAATGATTTAGTGCTTAATGGTTCAGCAAAATCTTAAATCTTAATGATTCAGTCTTAACAATTCCATTCAGAAGCTGAAAAAAACGCGCTGAATGCTGAATCATTCAGCGCTGAATGGTTAAGAGCCTCATTAAGAGGCTTACCAAACAGCACCTTAATGTTGATATGATAAACGCACCCATAATACATTTAAACACTATGTAAAATTTATTTGTTTAAAAACAAGATAAACTAATGCGAAAGTAAATACTGCATTTAAGGAAAAACAATGAATTTTTTTTAACGGCCAACAAATGATATCCTGACATCAGGGGTACCCACCAATTGGTTACAAAAGCACCACATATGTCCCTGGGTGAAGACACGTCTTAGGTGTCCGCCCACAGCTAACGCTGGGTAGCGAGAACCCACCAAGCCACCACATCCGGGGAAAACCTGACTCCAACCTGTCCGAATGCACGACAGTGGAAAATCAGTAAAAACCGGTGGTATCAAGGATCGAAACTAGCACTTCACGGAGGCTAGGCTCTACACATCATGTCTCATGCCACTCCACGCTAAGGGTGGGAGCAAAAACAATGAATCCTACATAGTAATAACAGAATAAAACATGTACTTTTTTATAACGACAAATTTACACACCCATTAAATTTACTCTTAGATTTTACCCCAATGTCAATCACGAGACTAAAACTCGTACCGCTGAGAAGACAACATCTTACTAAACTCCTTAGTACCACAAGACTACAAGCACTTTTATAAATCAGAGAGTCCTTCATAGTTAAATTATCATGTGGAACCTAACATATTTAAAGCTAATATTCCAGTCTTATAGAAAATAAAGAGAGAATAACATAGAAACCGTAAATGGTATAAATACTTCTAACTTTACACAATTGTCCATCGCACATACTATAGACTCGAACTTTCTATCTCTTGGAGAGGGGCACCATTTTACACATTTGAATGACAATAGGCCAAAAGACTATGGTATTCGTCAATTACTTTACTAAACTCATGAAGCGATGATTATGTTTCGCTTACATTAAACTGCTTCTCATGATAATTTACTTGTGTGTGTTTTTACTTTCTATGAGAATAAATCAAATACAAGCAAAATCATTGTCTTTGATTCACCCATCCCATATGTTTTGATTGTTTCCGTCGTGTTTGGTTCTTTTTCATCCCTAGTTATGAAATAAAAGATATAACTCTAAAAAACATGTTATAAATCCTAAGAATAACCATTTAATATCAATAGTTGGATTCAAAATGTTGTAGTTTGTTTTGCTTTGTTTCGTTTGGTGTTTGTATCCTTTCCAGTCTCTTGCTGGGGATATATATATATATAGGATTTGGTTCAAATGAGAACCTTTTCCTAATATTTTTTTCAGTATACATATGTGTATAATTGCATTATACACATATGTATAATGCAATATACACATATGTATAATTGCCATATACACATATGTATAAATGAAAAAAAATTCAAAAAAAATAAAAAAAAAATTTCCTTGCATAAAAATGTGCGATTAAAGCAAAAAAAAAAAAAAAAAAAAAAAATTGCCTTTATATGAAATGTGTGGCCCAGAATGGTTCTCTCAGTTCTCAAATAGGGGTTGGTTCTCTTAGGATCCCTACTATATATATATATATATATATATATATATATATATATATATATATATATATAGGGGATGGATAATATGGAAACCCTAAATATTGAGAAAACTCTAGAAAACCCTTAAAAAAACCTACTTACCGAGCTTTTTTTAAAAAAAAAAAAATTAGGGCATGTAATATACACGTTTTTAAGTGTTTTGAGCCAAAAAAATCAAAAAAGCGCCGTTGGTTTTTTTTTTTAAAAAAAATAAGTTTTGCATCATAACATATGTTACCAGTGCAAAAATAAGCTAACAAGTGCCAAATAATTTAATAAAAATTTTGATACACACAGGGATGATTTCCCCACAGATCTGAGCTCGTTTGCTACGAGTCAATGGATTCTTCTGTGTTCAAATAGTGCTCCGTGTTAGTATATAATTTAGATTTATCCTAAGTTGATTATTATTAGATTGTATTATTATTATAAACATAGGTATGGTCGGTTATGTGTCAACCGACACAACCATCTTGTAACCATCGTGACATACCGGTGGGTATATAAACCCCCATGTATCATCATTTGAATGTATGCATTTCACATTGTTATTCAATTATCTCTAAATTTAGATCATGTGAATCATCCCTGTGACATCACTCCCAGCCTATAAATTTGAGACAATTTATTAATTGTAAAGCGTATTTCAGACATTTTTTTTAATACACAAAACATATTTAAAAAAATCAATTTAAATTCACATACGTGGACTCATGAATAATGAGTGCAAGAACCTTTGTCATCTTCCCAAATTCAAAGTTCCAATACATGCTGCTTCGCATTTTTTTAGGAAAATCCAGAAGCTTAGTGTTGTTATCCAGCTTTACCCTGAATTACACTAATTATATCCTCCAATGTTTCAAAATAATTAGTTAAAATTTTGAATATAATAGCCCCATTCCTTTGATGTTGTGATAAAAATGTTAGGGATTTTAAAAAGGGAGGGTAGAAATTCAAGCCTCGGGTTATGGGGTGTGCTCTCCTTTCCTATTTTTTAGGGGTGTAAATGACATGTAGCGGCTTGAGAGTTACTCAGGATCGGCTTGATAATAAGCCAGAGCGAATTGAGCCTTAACGAGCCCGAGCCCGAGTTCAAGCCTGAAATATAACTCGTTAAGTTATCGAGCCCGAGCTAACCTTATATATAAAGTTCGTTTAGGCTCGCGAGCCTAAACGAGCCCAATCAAAAGTTATATTATTTTTTTATGTATGTAATTTTATCCTTTGAATATGTTCAATTTTAATTAATAATGTTAATGAGCCGAGCTCGAGCCGAGTTTTTAGGTCGTTTAAAAATTATTTTTTAATTACCTCGAGCCGAGCTCGAGCTCTTAGGATTTACTTTCGAGCCGAGCTCGAGCCTAGTCAAGCTCGGGCTCGGCTCGGCTCAGCCCTTTTACACCCTTACCATTCTCCCACTTGTCCAGTGTCCAAATTAGCGTCACATCACACTCCCCCTTCCCTTCCCCCAAATGAGAGATGTGCTCCCCCTTTCTCCTTCCATTTTTTATTTTTTATTTAATCTATTTAACTATATTTTTTATATTAAAAAAATTAATCTATTTAACCACATACCTTTCAAAAAAAAATCTATTTAACCACACACTCATCATCTTCCTCCCTGCTTCTCTCTTTCCTTCTTCACAAGAAGCTACATATATATATATATATATATATATATATATATATATATATATAGGGGAATTATAAGTAGGAAACCTTGTTGAGTTAAAAAAACTTTGAAAACTTAATATGTGGTTTAAAATGTGACACACCTCCTTTTCATAGTTTTAATAAATTAATAACAAAGGTTATTTTTGTCATTTTACTTTCTTTTATCCCTTCTTTTCTTACAATACTCCAGACATCACACATCCTCTCTATCTCTCCACTTTATCTCTCCACTTTATCTCTCATATCATCCAACAACTTCTTCTTTCTACTTTCAAAATATAGATCTATATTACCCAAAATCCAGATTTTTCGGAGGCTATGAACGGTGGTGACGTTGTCAAAAGTGACGATGAAGATGTCACGATTTGTTGAAAGTGGTGATGAGGTGTACGACGGTGGGGTGACCTGAAACGATTCCAGCGATGGTATTTAGTGAGTTGTACTTCCAGGTTTGGGTTACCACGACAACAAACAAGATTCGCATGACTGTGGTGTTGATGAGGGTTTCTTGTTCATATGTGTTGGATCTGTCGGATCTGTTCAGGAGTAAGGAAGAGGGTTTCCTTGGTGGGTGTACGACGGTGGTGGTTAGAGGGTGTTGGTGAACGACGGTGGTTCAAAATTTTTATGTTTTGTGCAGTCAAGGCTCAAGCTTTCAGGTGAAGAAAAAAGTGATATTATTTGGTGGTTCGATTTTTTTGTTCATATTGATTTTGAATTTTTTTTTCTTAAGTTCATTGATGTTTTTTTTTTTTTTTTTTTTTTGCTTATTTACTTGTAACCATCTTTTTTTCTTTATTAAAGATTAGAGAATTTGTTACCATAAATATTTTTTTTTAATTTTTTATTACAAATGTACATTTTTATCATTAAGATATTTGTTATTATTATTTTTTAATTCTTTGAATATAGTCAAGCGTATTTTTTTATTGGGAGTATAAGTTGTAATTAGTAACAAAGGTGTAATATATTAAATATTGATTTTGAATTTTTTTTTCTTAAGTTGTAAATAGTAACAAAGGCGTAACATATTAATTAGTTACAAATGTAGATTTTTATCATTAACATATTTGTTATTATTTTTTTTTATGATTTGTAACATTATTTCTTGTAACAAAATGTACATTTTAATAATTAACAGATTGTTATTATGTTCTATTATTTATTTGATCATGTTACATAAATCTAACATCGGGAGTATAAATTGTAACATAGTAAAAAAGATGTAATATATTAGAAGTATAATTTGTAACATATTAACAAAAGTTGTTACATGTGTGTATATATATGTTATCTAACATCAAGAGTATAAGCTGTAACACAGTAACAAATGCTGTAACATAATAAAAGTATAAGTTGTAACAAAGTTGTATTCCACATCTTATTTTTTGTTTTTTTATATATATAAACTCGTTTGTTAAAAAGAATAAAGTTCATTGTTACATATTTGTATATATGTAAACTCGTTTGTTACAGGAAAAACAAAGTTATTACACATTCAGCATTGCTTGTTACATAATTGGTCTAAAAAATCATATGTTGTTAAGGTGTGAGAGAGAATAATAATAGATGAGAGAGAAAGTTAAAAATCTTGAAAAGTGGAAAAGATGTCTGAAAAAGTAAAAGATAAGGTGTATTGTTTTCCAAAAGTACCCTTATGTACTTTTTTTGTAAAAAATAAATCAAAAATAAAATTACAAAAAGTAGCTTTTCATCTCATCCATAGATCACATTATATGTATGGCCAGGATTGGGTTTGCAGAGTTTCTTTAACTCAAGTGGGTTTTCAATTTATCCTCCCCCCCTATATATATATATATATATATATATATATATATATATATATATATATATATATAATACACACACACACATCACCGCCATCTACTTCCATAACAACCACCCAACACCAACACCATCACCGTCAACCAGCATCACCCCGACCCAACCATACCATCACCCCGTCACTCCACCACCACCACCGAACACCCACTATCACCCTGCACCTCACCACCCAGTTGCAGGAGAGAGAGAGAGAGAGAGAGAGAGAGAGAGAGAGAGTGAGAGTGAGAGAGAGAGGGGGGACGGGGAGGAAGGGGAATTGTCCCTTTTTGCACCGAAGAAAAGGCGGGGGAGGGGGTTGTGTTCCCCTGTCGGGAAAGGTGCCACATAGGCATCACTGATGCCTTCACCGCTTCCACACTCCTCAGCCTCATAATAGGCAAAAAAAAAAAATGATGTATTTAAAAGTGGATGAAAAAGGGGTGTAATAAAAAAATGTAAGAAGAGGTGTATAAAATTGGGGAGGAAATTAGCCGTTCAAGAAAAAAATTTGAATATAATAAATTAACTTGTATAACCATGTGGGCTACCCCTCGGGTCGAAACAAATAACGATGCAATGCTATTAGCGCTAGTTTCGCCACCTTTTGATGCACCCTGTAATAGCGTGTTACAACTTACAGTACCACGGGCCGCTTCAGCTATAACTGTCACACCCTCAAAATCCACTTGCGGAGTTTTACCGCGAGGCGCATGACAAACCAGGATCCAAACCAACGATCACAATAAACAAGTCTAAATGAATATAATGCAATTTCAAAACATAGTTTAAAATTCCCGTTTACAGCGGAAGCTTATTCAAAACAGTATCTCAAAAGTAAACCAATTGTTCAACATATGAAAACCATGCGACTCTAACTAGACGCCGTGCAGACGCGTGCGCCCTAGTTCCATTGTGCTACCTTAGCGACCTGAGAAAACATGTAAAAGTTTACGTCAGCACAAAAATGCTGGTGAGTTTACAGGTTTTGTATCCAAGTACCAAGTCCACCTGTCCATACTATAACAAATCGAAAACCAGTGTACGCTAGCTAGGCGTATGTTTTGTTACTACCACGATTGGAAAACCATTACTAACTCGAATACCAGATGTTGTGCCCGAAAAGTAAACCAGTTGTTCCTGTTGTTCCTGTTTGAGACAATATGCACTCGCCCGGCCCTCCAAGCCGACGAGCGGGGTTGGTCACTCCCAATAGCGCTATTCACATTTCCCCGTTGTGCAAACCCGCACATTCATGGTTCCCCCGGGACTTCCAAAGATCGTGTAGTACACAATAGAAACCCATAGTATGACAGTAGTTACCAAATAATCGTTTTAACACATGTTTTCTCCCCCGAAAATGTGAAACCAGTTTAAAAGAGGGGCCGTAAACTCACCTTAACGTGCAAGCAAAGAATCCGAACAGCAAGCAATATATGCTACCGACACCCTAATAACAGTGTCGCTGAGTGAGTATAGGCGTAATATCATTACCCATATAACTCGTTTGTCCAAGGCGTTTTAAATGTTCAAAAGTGTGTATGCGACGCCTAGTGATTCTACATGCAATAGTAAACCCTACGGACCCGTTGGTGAATACGTTGGTTACAATTAGTTTCCACATTCCGTATGTGTCTCAGACAAGTGTACTTCAGTTACATGTCAATTCCATACCACCTAAGACCTCAATTAATCACAGAAGCACATAATACACAATCTGTGTTTTCAGGACAGATTGTGCGCCATCAACACAAATTTATTTAAAATAGCAATTCAGTGAGTTAACCTCCCAAATTTTTACTGAATTTTCTTTGGGATTCACTCGACAATACCTATTTTTTTTTTGTCTTAATTCCAAACACAAAAATTATGAAAATTCGTACAACACAGCTATGTCCAGAAAATCTCCTCAACAGGTCAGTTTAGTAGGAAAATTCTTAAAAATTGTGTATTCATCCAAACGAGATTAATCCACTTGGAAAAGCTCTATGTTTCCAGTATTGACCTACTGGAAATATTTCATAATCTAATTCCTTGTAAATCTCAAGTTATGACCATTTAAAGTTAGCCCAGTTTACAAATCCGAAAATCTGATATGACCCCTAATCAATTAAAATTCCAAAAACGACTCAAACGATGTCCAAATTCGATGGTTTTGCCCATTATGAAAAGCTAAGACCTTGTACGTTACAATCATGCAAAGAATCGATCAAACCAATTATTTTCAAGCCACGAAACAGACCCTACAAGTCGACATTCAGAATCTGTCCAGATTCTGATCGTGCAATATTATCAATTATATCAAACCCTAGTTGCATATTATCAATCAATAACCCCTAATAATCATCATACAACTTTCCTAATACCTATTCCCATCAGATCCTATTATCAAACATGTCAAGATCAAAGCTTTTAGGATCAAAACATCAATAACTTGCGCAACAAGCATCCTATGATGTTACTACGCGTTTATTAATAGGTTTAATCCGTTTAATCTTCAAAAAGACTCATGTTTTAATGTTTATTAAACCCATTCAGACCTGGACAAACTTGTTATATGATTTTTACAATAAAACATAAAGTAAAAAGCGTAAGAAATCATGAGTTATACCCTTAGCTCTTCAAATCAATCAATCGCGCGCCTTGGAGCCTCCCAATTGATGATCTTGAGCCTTAGCAGGAGTTTTTGGAGTGAAATATTCGTGTGGGGCAGTAAGGGGGCGATTAGGGTTGAGTATGAGGGCTGCATGGGAGTTAAGGATGCTTAAATACGAGTTTGAGGCGGTTTAAACCCGTCAGATAGGTTCGAGCGGCCGCTCGGAGCCTGTGAGCGGCCGCTCACAGGTCCGGGGCGCGCGTTTTTGCTTCGTTTAGCCTCCCGACGCGTTATCCATCGACGTTTTCGTTATTTCGGACCGTAACAAGTGTAACCCCATGCGTTAAGACCCTAATCAACCTCACGCTCCACTTTTAATAATTTTTATTAACGTGTTCGGTTTAGGTTCACATAATCACGTATGGTTTTCACATAAGTTTGTCAGATATCACCGAGACACATAAGTTTGTTATTCACCAACGTCCGAGGTTCACTAATCATGAAATCACATGTTAACTCACACAAGGAGTCAGAACCCGACCCACACAAGGAGTCAAAGCATCTCATAACCCGAGATGTGAAAGTAGTCCCAAACCGGACTAGAAAACGTTTTGTAAGTTGTCTCAAACCCGAGACGCATGCTTTTGAGAAAAGAGTAGTGAAACTCACAACAATGCACGTATGTCCTATCTAGCTATCTAGCTAACCCTCGTTAAGTATAACATACGCGTGACTCGCTAAGGTAGACTTTAATCTAGACCACGTTGTTAACCAGAATTTGCCGGGTGTCACAATAACGGTCTCATCAGGACAAACATAAAACCCGAAAAATTTAAATATTAATATCAAAAAAATTTTGAACAATTGACATGCGAGTGATCGATGTCATTAAATTTAATTCAACTGATTCAAACCCTCTATATATGAAACTCAATTACAATACAATATAAAAGATAATAAAAGGAAAAAAAATAATAGTAATAGATGCTATGTATGAAGATAACATTGTGCTAAGAAATCACTTTAAACATCACCATCATAGTTTCTGCATGCTTATACATAACCACCATCGCTGTTAAGAGCATAAGAAACAATGTTATCGATGAGACGGTGTTCATACCTAGAAATTACTACAAAAAGGCGATGATGAAAATGAGAAGAAGTAATTCATGGGATACCAAATAAAAAAAGAGAATAATTTAGCCACTCAGCATATTTCACCATCCTTAAACTTTGAATTCAAGTTGGTTTCATAGAATTCTTGAAATATGTCCTTGAATCTTTAACAAGATAAAACGAATATTGAAATATGTCCTTGAATCCTTAACAAGAAAGCGGCTTCATAAACATGCTACGTCAACCCACCCTAGGAACTCAAGGTCAGGCTTCTGCATATTTAACAAAATCAGTACATGGTTTATAGAGTTTTTCCATTATTTTATCCATCCTCTTTTCGTCCATCCTGACAACCCTAAGGAGTCTTTGGCTCAACATTGTCTTTTGTATCAAGGACAACATCACCTTTAAAAGACACCTTAACAAACCAAAGTTAATAACTTGAATATGCTTAAGTATCTTTTTAAGATGAGCCAGGGCCTGATCCAAAAGTCAAGGCGGAACCAAAGACATATGGTTGTAGAGCTGGGTGAAGAAGAAATGGATAAACTAACAGAAGAACATTATAAACCAGGTGCTAATTTTGTTAAATATTTAGAAAACTAACCTCGACCTGCCATAATGGATGAACGCAACGTGTGTTTCATGTGTCACCGAAAGGTGTACACCACCAGGTTTTGCTGAAAATAAGGACTTCAAGCATAAATCAGAAGCCAAATTACCTAAGATGATTGATGATGATGATAATGATGATGATCAAGAGAGAATGGGCCATGAACATCAACGATACATTATCCCTTGATCATGAGCATGAACATCAATGATCTCATGTAACCTTGCTTCTAATTTATGGTTGAAGTTCTTCTTTGCACCGAAACCTCGTGGTGTATACCTTATGGCGGCACACGAAATGTCTACCGCGAGATTTTGGACTACTCATTGCTTCCTAATACACTTGATAATAAGATTAATAATCAAGTACACCGTGCAACAAACTTGAAATTTTTTAACCCAAATCTAATTTTAGTTTCAACCACCAAAAAACTGGGGGAAAAAAAATACAAAGATTGTTGTACAACCTATTCGTTTTAAGATAGAAAATACCATAATTAATGCAAGAAAAATAACATTTAAAAACATAAACACTAAAGAAGATCATAAATAAAAGTACCGTCTTATTCTTGAACTCTAGGCAGCATATGAAAACTCAATATGCGTATTAACTCATTGATATGTGATGGACGGTATCCATAGCCACATCCTTGAGGCTGACTTTCCACAAATGATTTTTAACCTTCAATACTACATTTTGAAGACAATGTTTCTCTCCACAATCACAACCATTCCAATAAAGTATCATCCAATGATCATTATGAACATTGTTAATCCCTGTCCACAACAACGAAGCACCCCCGCCTAGAGCCACATGATCTAAACCGACCATGCAGCAGCGAAGTTGCATTAGGCACGGGTAACACCGTGGTTGCAAACACACACACAGTTGCATTGTAAAAGATGATTGCTTCACAATTCCATCCAAATGTGTGTATGTATGAATTAAAGTAAATCATGTCATGATAACACAAAACCAAACAAAGCAGCTAAATCAAAGGTCGCGAGGCTCAGATTCCGTTGGGAAATCTGGCTACAAGGTGGGTTGCAGGTGCATACTTGCCATCCAACACCCATGCCATGCCAGCTTCCTCCACTTTCCATATAGATTCCAGAATCATCACACCCATCGGTTCAGTAGGCAACAAAATCAAGCGACACCAAAAACTGAATAATTCGAAAACAATGTTTCTCCCCATAATCACAATCATTCAAATAGAGTATCACCCGATGATCATTATGAAAATTCTTAATCTCAGTTTACAACCACGAAGCACCGTCGTCGACAACTACATGATCTAAACCCATCATTCAGCAGCGAAGCTGCATAAGCCACGGGTAACGTCATGGCTGCAAACACACACACACAATCGCATTGCAAAAAATGATTGCTTCACAATGTCACTCGGATGTGTGTGTATGTATTCAAGTAAATCATGTCACGATAAACGAACGTAGCGATGGTGATGGGCAGTGGCACAGGAGGCTTTTTACCACCAATGACCACAACTTCTTTTCATTTGAATGAATGAAAGACCCGGTAATACACAAAACCAAACAAAATACCAAAATCAAAGTTCGTGAGGCTCATATTCCGTTGGAAAATCCGGCTGCATGGTGGGTTGCAGGTGCATACTTGCCATCCAACACCATGCAATGCCATCTTCGTCTGCTTTCTGTATATACAGACCCGGCCCAAACCCATAATTTTTTTAAACTAATCCCAAACCCGACACAATACCTGTTGGGTTACGAAAAATAGTCATTTTTTTCTCCGATTTTTATATAGCACTATGGTACTCGTTGGAAAGATAATAAAATGCTCGTTAATTTGGTGTAATTTTTTTCTTTAAAAAAATCTCGTATATAAAAGATATTAACGTTTAAAAGTTATGGGAGGAAAAACGAGAGATAAAATAATAAAGGTTTAATATTTAGATTTAGTAGATTAGATATTTAATAGATTATGTTAAAGATTATAATAGAGTAAATTGCACGGATGGTACCTGTGATTTGCACGAATTGCACATATGCCCTCATCTATTTTGAATGGTCCCCAACGTTGACATTTTATAACAGTTTGGTCCTTACGAGCTAAAGTTGTTAAGTTTTATCAGTTAAGTCATGTAAAATGACCAAACTACCTATGGGGACCATCCGAACAATTTAATCTTTTATATATATTTTCTTGGACCACCACCACCACCTCCTCAAACAACCAACATCACCCCCTCCTCCTCCAACCACCCCCACCACCACCCTTCCTCCTTTAACAAATGAGTCTGAACCAAGAATCAGACTACGCTTCTGGAATAGACAGGAGTTATAAACTTGTAATTATGCAATAATAATAATAATTTCATATACCTCAAAGGTGGACCGATCTTGCAATTAAATAAAGAAACTAAGTAACTACTAAAACAAGTAATAATGAAATAGGAAAATGGAATATAGTTATCTTACCCTGATGAAATCTAGACTCCAAAAACAATCTTGAGATGAGGGTTTTTGTGACGGACAGAGAGTTGGGAATTCGTAGGGTTTTGTATTTTGTTGGTTGTGTTACTATTAGTGTTTGTAGGCAGGTGATAAACAGGGGAAGACGGTTGTGGCAGTTGGGTGGTCGTTTTGGGGGTGGGTGGTGGAGGGGACGATCGGTATGGAGTTGGGTTTGCGGTGGTCGTGGCCAGTGGTTGTGTTGTTGTAGGTGACAAAGAAGGGGTAGATGGACGATCGGGGTGGTGCTAGATGATTGGTGGTGGTGGTAGTTGGGGGAAGGTGGTGGTGGTAGTTGGGGTTGAAAGACACAGAGATAAGAGATAGAGAGAGGGGGGGGGAGAGTTTATAATATGTTTTATTTTTATTTTTTTAAAGGGGTATTTTAGTAATTTCACATAGGCTTAACTGAAAAATTTAACATCCATCCAAGTTAGAGACCATCGATGAAACAAAATACAAACCACAAATCCCATATGTGTAATTTTGAAAGACTGAGGAACAGAGTTTAAATTTGGACAAACCACAGGGACCATCCGTGCAGTTTACTCATTATAATAGATTAAGTTAAATCATATTTATTTCTTTTTTTTAATTGGTTTAGAGTTGCCACATCACATCCTATGTGGCATCTTTCAAATGAGAGATTGCATAAGAGTATGACATGTAGGATTAATCACTTTGCAATATATATATATATATATATATATAGATGTAGTTAGTGCGTTTCGTGTATGAAATGGTTTGGAATTGGAATTGTGAAGGAATTTAAATTAGAAAGAATTGGATTTGGAATTTAAACATTCAAAAGGAATTGGAAATTGTTGGAATTAGAATATCAAATCCTTTATTATTGTGTTTGGTTGCTAATAAGTTGGAATCTATCACCCTTGCCCCAACGATCCGCACTGTTGCGACCCGTACCAGCCCGAATCGTTCGACTCATACCGTTTCGACTCGAACTGTTTCGACCTCTACCGTTTTGAACTGTTCCATTTTGACGTGCACCGTTTCGACCTGTACCCTTCGAACTGAAATTTTTTGACCTCCACCCTTTCAACCCGAAACGGTACGGGTCAAAACAGTGTGCATCGAAAAGGTACAGTTCGGAAAGGTGCGAGTCGAAACGTTGCGGGTCAAAACGGTACCGGGTGAAACGGTACTGGTCAAAACTGGTATCGTCCAAAACGTTTCGGGTCGAAACTGGTACGGGTTAAACGGTATCGGTCGAAACTGGTAAGGTCCAAAACGGTTCGAGTTGAAACGGTACCAGTCGAAACTGGTACGGGTCGAAACGGTTTGGTCCGAAACGATACGATTTGAAAGTGGTACGAATCTAAACGATTCACGTCAAAACGTTACGGTCCTAATCGGTTTGGGTTGAAACGACGTCAACCGATTGAAGATTCCAATAAATTGACTTGAATTCCTTCTAATGTTGGAAGGATTTTGAATTCCCTTAATTAAAGGAATTTGAAGGAATTCATACCAAATTCTAATTCCTTTGTTAACCAAACGCATCAAGATTGGAATTGAAATTCCAATTCCAACAAATTCAATGAACCAAGCACCTCAAGAGTTGGAATTCAAATTCCAATTCCTTGGAATTCCATTCAATTCATGTGAACCAAACGCACCTTAATGTTATATATAGGTTTGGAATTACCTATATATTAATTAATTTTTGAATTTTGAATGTCAAGAATAGTAGATATTAAGATCTGAGCTGTCTGTTTTAATCTATGGTGGAAGGAGAAGCTATGTTGCATGGTTTCTGTTTGCCACATTTCTTGACTCCAGGTATGTGTCCTCTCCTTCTACTAAAGTTAACTTCTCTTACATCTAGCAAATTAAGCTGACCAACAAAGAGAGAGGGTGAGACAAAGATAGAGGTGTGACGGCGTACGACGAGCTACCACGGATCCACAACAACCACTAATTGAAGGAGCCGCTTCCACGACCACTGATCAAATGACGGGGACTCCATTGCCGGTGTCGTTCGGTGATTCAAAGCGGAGGTAGGTTTATTTTTGTTTTGGGTGTTGATTATATATACACTGATTTAGGGTTCTTATTTGTTGTTTTATATAATTACAAGGATTCTCCTAAGCCATCAACCTTCTTGCATTAACCAGGAGTAGGTTTTCTTTATAACCAGGGGTCGGTGAAATTGTGGTGAGTTATTTCTCCCTCCTTTTTAGAGTGTGAAAAAAATCATGAGAAGGAATAAAGATGTGATTGTGTGAGGAGAATAATGAAGTTGGTTATAACGAGGAGTAACCCAGAATAAAGGAATTATATCCTAATATATGGTTTATTCTCTTATTTATTAGTAGTGCAGGTTGGTGTTACTTATGATTGTAGCATCTCACTATTGTACATTTGCAGTTTATCAACTTGTGAATAATTTAGTTATACATAATCTTGTACAAATTTCTGTCATATATGAGAGGATGTTTGTTTTCTTCCTAACAACTAATGTTAGTAGTGGTTGTTTAGCCTATACCTTTTAATATTAATTTGCATTTATTCTGTGAAATGTATTATTACCCTTTTTTTTTTTCTTCAACTTCCTTTCTTTTTTAGTAGTTTGTCATAAGCTTTGCCCTATGTTCAAGTTCTGAAGTTGTAAGACCCCTGAGAGAATACTTTTTTGTTTTGCTGTTCTTACTGATAAAGTTCATCAGTTGTTGCCTCTTGTCTTCTTCAGCAGTTTGAATATGTTTTTCTTTTAGGCTGAACGGTAAGTAGACATAACCCACACCCCCCCCCCCCCCGTCCTCCAATATTTGCCCCGTCCCCCTACTGCACACCGCCCCGGTTACCCCCGTCCCCCCATGCCCCGTCCCCCGTTCTCACCCTAACATAAAAGGACGGACCAATGATATTATTTCTTGTATTTTTTTTAAAGTTATGTAACGGTAATAAAGCCAAACGGCTAGTTTTTTTTTTTTTGTTTTTTTTTTACCAAATTCAAACTATATATATTTAACCAAATCAACCTTTTTCTACATCTCATCTCTACCTTTTCAACCTTTTATTTTATAAACTCCCAACATTTTATAAAAAAGACTTCATGGATCCTTTCCACCAATTCAACCAAAACCCGAATCAACCTAACCCCACTCATCGTATGTTTTTTTTTTCGGTGTGTTTTTTTTTTTTAAATTTATCATGGTTTGTAATTTTTATTTATAATATTTAGTGTTTAATTTAACATTATTTTATTTATTTATTACTTTTAAAACAAACTAAAATTAATATTCAAAAATAAATTAAAAAGTAATAAATGCTTGAGACATGGGTTTCTCATGTCTCCACACCCCACCTATGTCTCAAGAATGTTGAGACATTATTTTGATGAGGTGACATCCTAGGTGGCATGGAGACATGACCTTTTTCATGTCTCCACACCCTAGCCTTATTCTCTCTAGCTCGTTCAGCTCTTCTTCCCACATTTTAAGCTTGGCTTCATAGCTCAAGTCTTCCCTTGCATCAATCTTATTCCATAACTCGTCCTCTTTTGCCTTTTTCTTCATTTCATTAAGTTTCTTTTCTAATTCTTCTGAACTGAAGGCAAGTGGTTCAGGGTTTAAAACTTTTGAAGGTTCATGGCAGTTAGAGTTGTGGTTTCAGAAGATGTTGTTTTTGTAGTTTGAGTTGCAACTACTAATGGTTGTTTCTTCTCAGCCACTACTGAAGGATTGTCATTAGAGATTTCTAGTTGCTTATCAGTAGTTGTATCCTTGCCTTGGGAAGCCTTCTCAGCTTTTTCTCTAAGGAGTTTTTCTTGGGCTTCTTGATATAAATGTCTTTCTTTCAAAGCCTCAACTTGTTTAGCCTCTTGTGATCTTTTGTTGGCCCATCTAATATTCAAGTTGTTGTTAATCACTAACTTAGTTAGTGTCATGCTAGTGTGCCTTTTATGATTTACTAACTTAGCTAAACCAAGTTAAGTTCTAGGCCACGAGTGGCGAAATTATTAGTTTGATTCGGTTATTCCGAGCTAGTCACGGATCCTATTCTAACTTAGAAGATATTAAGTTTGGGATGTTACGATATATATAGGGTAGGGATCATGCGAGAACCAACTTTAGGGAGAGAACCAAAGAACCAATGTGAATAAGGGGCAATTTTGTAAATATGTCATTAAATTAAAAAAAACCCAATCGGTCATAAGACATTGGCAGACATGAAGGGACATAGAGCCCGAACCCTAGTTCTTAACATCAATTCATAACAATCCTGCTTACATCTTTTGCATGGTGACAACGATCAAGAAATAATCATTCGAACAGAAAATTGATCGACAGTAAGAGGCATATTCTCAGTGAACGGGTTAGGATTTTGATTATCCTTCTCTTCTCTTCTCAGCAATCGAAGAAACAATCATTCGAATGGACTATTGATCGACGGTAAGAGGTATTTCCTTAGTGAACGGGTTAGGATTCTGATTCTCTATGTATTATGTATATTTCTACCGATTTACAATATTATTGTTCGATTTTTTTTTAATTTGATTTATTAGGTTGCAGGTTTGTGTTGTTGAGGTTGATACAATTGATTGTGCTCCATCGTAGATCTGATTATATTGTGTATTGCAACACATTGTATATGTATTTTGTGATTTCGTTCTCGTTTTTATATAAAATTAGGTTAATAGTTTTGCCTAATATTGTCATTT
This sequence comes from Ambrosia trifida, assembly GCA_028751855.1. NCBI lineage: Eukaryota > Viridiplantae > Streptophyta > Magnoliopsida > Asterales > Asteraceae > Ambrosia > Ambrosia trifida. The sequence goes on along the minus strand of CM054122.1, from coordinate 212,211,748 downwards.
ATAGATCTGATTACAATGTGAACTATAACATACTATATGTAATATAAATAATATTTTATTTTTTTATCGTTTGTTTAATTAGCATTTTAGGTTCGTGTTTTTTATGGTTGTAGAGATGGTGATGCTTCATATTGTGATGTGCATATTTTATATTTTAATGATAAAACTATTGTTAATGCACATGTGCATTATGATTGGATTATTGGTTATTAATAGGGACATTTATTGTAATGCACATGTGCATATGTTATGTAGTAATGAAAAAAAAAAGTAATGTTAAAACACATGTATATTAAGTTTGAAATTTTGGTTTTCGTATGTGTTGTTTATTATATGTAGATAGTGTGGAAAAAATTGAAAAAGGTAACTTTTGTGCTTAAATTGAGGGAGAAAGAGTCAAAAAAACTGGCAGATGCAATGATGGATGATGACATATTCATTCAAAAGGATGTTAATAAAGGTTGTTATTGTCTATTTAAGTCATTCAGAAAGATATATAATTGTGCATATATGTATATTGTTCATGTTAACTGATAAATGTTATTTGATTAAACACATGAATAATCCGGTATGCATGTGTAGAATCATAAAGGATCATACAAACGAGGTTGAGTAAGCGAAAACATAATGAAAAAGTGAACAAAAGATGGTACATATTTTGCACAATGTTTAACATAAAGTTGAATATGCACATGTGCATAATTGTGGATGAACATAATATAATGTGTGTTTTGACAAATGTATATGCAGAATCAAATTCTATGAGGGAAAAATTGTCAAACAAAGTTGAATCGGTGGTAGTAACGTCAAGTAAAAAGAAGGTTACAAAAAGGACAAGTGGTGATCGATGAGTACACAATTCACAACACATTAACTTTGAATGGGGAACAACAGACTGTTAATAAGACAAAAAGAAGCGGTTATAAGAACGGGGTTTGGAAGTATGTTTCAACTACAAACATATGGTTTACCGAAAAAGTTGGCACACTACGTTGTCAATAATTTTATAGGTGGTTGGTCCACTGTAAAATAGTTGGTTGGTATTATAGATATTGTTGTTGTCGTTTTGTTTTGGTGTGTTGACGTGTTTGACAGAAAATCTGTGTAGTTGAATGATGAAAACAAGTGTGTACAAAAAAGTTTGTTAGTTGGATAATGTTGAATGCAAATATGCATATTTTTTGTTGGTATTATATGGTAGTTGACGGGTTAGTTATGTTGGTGTTTTTTTTTTTTTTTTGTATTTTTAGCATACGTAAATAGGTATAATAAGGAGATTATCATATACACATGTGCATAGTTATAATTAATGCACATTATAGGGAATGCGCATATGCATATATTGAAGTGCTACAAAGGATTTTTGTTGAAATGTAATAATGCACAGGAAGGTAACACACATGTGCATAAATATTAATAATGCACATGTGCATATGGTGAAGGTTTATGTTAAATGAATAATATATGTATTGTTAATGTATTAGACATAATAAATGTTTATGGGTTGTATAGTAAATTGGTATATACACGTGTGGAGGAGTATAAATAATGAACATGTTGGTTAATGCACATGTGCATAGGTTAAAAAAATAACACGACGGTATATGTATTATAATTCAAAATAATATACATATGAAAACTGTATTATTGTTTAAAAGGTACATTGTTTGAAATGATATACACAGGACTAATGTATTATGGGTGTTATATGATTAGGTGTTGTCAATAATTTGATATATGCACATGTGCATAAATAAAAATAGTGCACGTGTTGGGCAATGCACATGTATGTATGTTGAAATATTTAACAATGATACATTGTAGATATGAAATAATGAAGATATGTATCAAATATGTAATGGAAAGGTTTTTCAAGCAAATAATACAACAAATGATTCAATACAAATTGTAATCAAAGTGATATTCATATAACTTTTTTACAACATATAATGAATGTTTAAGAATGGCTAGGTGCATTACGACATCTGGATGAATGTCTAGGTGGTTGTTCATGGCCGACCATGTATGAAGGGCCCTCAATATCATAATCAGCATCTTCATCAACATCAGTATCTGGATAATCATCATCATTGTCATTAACATCATCATTATAAATCGGCATATTCTTTTGAGCATAGTATGTATCGATGTGTCAAATGTTTGATGGAATTGTCCCGGTTTATTATTATTATTATTATTATTTGGTTCTTTGTGTGGATACGGGTGGAAAATCCAGCTTTTGGTGCATATGTGATGTACATTAGACAATGTCGTCTAAATAGACAAATGTACTATTCACAATAGGTGTGTATTCAGCATCAATATCGGGTATCCAGTATGCTGTGCCATTAAGTGTAGCATAAACAAAAGATTTAATTGTTCCTGTATAGTAGAAACACGATAAAAGTGATAATTATTAAGTTGGGTTGTATTATGTGGTATTAAAGCTTGTTATGCACATGTGCACTAATAACAAACAGACACCAAATTTGGTTATGCACTTGTGCATATATATAGTTTTGTATTATGGTTGTAATTTAGTATTATATTTGGGATTATCTTACATACACGTATGTGTATGTGTGTATTGTAACTGCTTAAATGATGTAATACCTTTGGTTTCAGATCGTATGTATTGCATATGTTCGGCAATTCGTGTATTTCTTGTTACGGTTGGTGGAGAAGTAGTATCATATGTGACAGATGGTTCATAAACACTTTTGATAGCCGATGTAGACATGGATTCTGTATACATCGATTCTATAATAGGAATACCGTGTTTATTTCCGGCTATATTCGACGTAGTGCCTTTAATAGGATTAGTTACTCTATTATCATTGGTAGTTGGAAAAGGATCAACGTGAGAGGAATTGGAATATGCGATAACTGTACAACGTGGTGGTGTTATGAAGATAATGAGGTGGTGGTGCGGTGGTGATATGGAGGTGTTAGGGTTTACAGGGCGGTGAAGACGCGGTGGTGGCATGGCGATATTAGGGTCTTCAAGATGGTGATGAAGAAGAACGTGTAGAAGAAGGCGGTGTTACGATGGCGATGATGTGGTGGTGCCGTGAAGACATGGTGATGATATGGAGGTTTTATGATTTACAGAAGAGTGATGAAGAAGAAGGTGAATAAGAATGTAGTGATATAGAAGGTGTTAGGGTTGTGTGTTTTTTTGTTTTAATTACAAAAATGCCCCATGTTCACATTGGTTCTTTGGTTCTCTCTCTAAATAGTGGTTTTCAAATGATCCAAATCCTATATATATATATATATGTGTGTGTATATATATATATATATATGTATATATATATGTATATATATATATGTATATATATATATATATATATATATATATATATATATGATATATTGCAAACCCTTGTTATAGTGAAAACTCTGGAAACTCTAACTTCTCGAACTTTTTTTTATATGAAAATTTTAGGGTATGTAATATACATGATTTTAAGCATTTTGAGCCAAAAAAAACTCAAAAAAGCGCCGAGCACTTTTTTTTTAAAAAAAATTAAGTTTTCAGGTAACACATTGTTAACACGTGTTAATTTCGCTTAACATGTGTTACCCAAAAACTTATCTAAAAAAAAAAAAAGTGCTCGGTGCTTTTTTAATTTTTTTGGCTCAAAATGCTTAAAATCATGTATATTACATGCCCTAAAATTTTCAGGCCCTAAAAAGCTCGGGAAGTCAGAGTTTCCAGAGTTTTCACTATAACAAGAGGTTTCTTTGGATCCATACCCTATATCGATATATATATATATATATATATATATATATATATATATATATATAGGGGGAGGATAAATTGAAAACCCACTCGAGTTAAGAAAACTAAGAAAACCCTTGTAAAAACCATCTAAAATTTTGTAATTTTTTTTGAAAAAAATACACAAGGTAACATACATGTTTTTAAGCGTTTTGGGCCAAAAAAATAAAAAAAGCGCCGAACGAATATTTTTAAAAAAAATAAACAACGCAAACTTTGTAACAGCGCTGTTAACATATGTTTTCTGCTTTTTAACATATGTTACAGCGCTGTTAACATATGTTTTCTGCCTTTTAACATATGTTAATATCGTTGTTACAAAGTTTGCGTTGTTTATTTTTTTTAAAAACATTCGTTCGGCGCTTTTTTTAGTTTTTTGGCCCAAAACACTTAAAAACATGTATGTTACCTTGTGTATTTTTTTCAAAAAAAATTACAAAATTTTAGATGGTTTTTACAAGGGTTTTCTTAGTTTTCTTAACTCAAGGGGGTTTTCAGTTTATAATTTCCCTATATATATATATATATATGTCAAGTATAAAATGAAAACCCTATTGAGTTAAGAAAACCTTTGTAAACCCATGTAAGAAACATTATTTTTGTTTGAAAAAAATAACCAATGTAAAATGCATGTTTTTAAGCGTTTTAGGCAAAAAAAAAAATGTGTCGAAGGGATTTTTTTTTATACAAATAAACAAAGTTGCTGAAAACATATGTTTACAACAACTAAATAGCTGAAACCATATGTTTTCACCGCAACTTTGTTGATTTTTAAAAAAAAATCCCATCGGCGCTTTTATTATTATTTTTTGCCCAAAATGCTTAAAAACAAGTATTTTACATTGGTTATTTTTTCAAAAAACAAATAATGTTTTTTTAAATGGGTTTTTAAAGGTTTTCTCAACTCAATAAGGTTTTCATTTTATCCCTCCAATATATATATATATATATATATATATATATAGGCTAAATAGAAAACTCATAGTTAGGGAGAGAACTAAAAAGCTCCTTCTTAAATTAAAAAAATAATAAAAAAATCATAACTAGAAAATTGGTTCGGAGCTTCTATCCCCCCGTCATCTTCGTTCAGAAAAAATAAATAAAAAATGTGACTTTTAATGCACATGTGTAGTAAATGTCTGGTTAAGTTTTAGGGTTTAGTTTAGCTTTTAGAGTTAGTTTTTTTTTAGTTTAGCTTATAAGGTTTAGGTTTTAGAGGTGAGGTAGGTGGGTAGGTAGGGTGGCTTTAGTGTTTGTGTGTGTGTGTGTGAGAGTATGTGTGGGGGGGGGGGGTAGGTTTTTGGTTGTGGTTGGTGGGAGGTTAGGTTTTTTGGTAGGTTGTGGAGAGTTCAAATAAGAATATTTTTTTTTTGTAATAAGAAAAAGAAGAAATTTAAACCAATAGAAATCTATCATTTAATTGTTGTATTTAATGTTAAATAAAATTTTAAATTTTTGTAACTCTCATAAACTAGTTAAATAAATGAAATCATATTTTTTTTTCAAATATATATCTTTAAAGCAAAAATAAGTTATAGTGAAAGATAAATTTCGGTATGTGTAGGGTAAATGTAGGATGAATTTCTTTATGTGTAGGATAAACCTAATAATTTCGATATGTGTAGGAAAAAAGTATGATAATTTCGATATGTGTAGGATAAATTTTGATATGTGTAGGACAAGTTTTGATGTGTGTAAGATAAAATATTTAAAATTAATTAATTGGATAATTAATGTAAAATGAGTTAAAGTATTTAATGTTATTTGTTCTTTTTATTCTCAAATTAAATTTTTCCTCAAATGATCCTCCCTCGTGGAGAGTTCAAATGAGAAGAAAAAGTATTATAAGAAGGAAAAAAACAAAATTAAACCAATAGGAATCCTCCATATAATAATTGTATTTAATGTTAAATAAATGTTTATTTTTTTGTAACATCTAGTTAAATTAAAGAAACTCATAATCCAATTTCAAAATATATTCTTTCAAATCAATCCTAATTTAAGTGCAGGATAATTTGAATATGTGTAGGATTAACATATGATCATCTTGATATGTGTAGGATAAACGTGTGATGATTTCGATATATGTAGGATGAATATTGTTATATGTAGAACAAAAATTGATAATGTGTAGGATAAAGTGTTAATGACTAATTAATTAAAGAGATAATAATTAATGTAATAAGAGTTAAAATATTTAATTTTTTTTCCACAATAGGTTTCTTCACTTCCTTAAGTTTCTTTTCTAATTCTTCTGAACTGAAGGCAAGTGGTTCAGAGTTTAAAACTTTTGAAGGTTCAGATGTGGCAGTAAGAGTTGTGGTTTCAGAAGATGTTGTTTTTGTAGTTTGAGTTGCAACTACTGATGGTTGTTTCTTCTCAGCAACTACTGAAGGATTGTCATTAGAGGTTTCTAGTTGCTTATCAGTAGTTGTATCCTTGCCTTGGGAAGCCTTCTCAGCTTTTTCTCTAAGGAGTTTTTCTTGGGCTTCTTGATATAAATGTCTTTCTTTCAAAGCCTCAACTTGTTTAGCCTCTTGTGATCTTTTGTTGGCCCATCTAGTATTCAAGTTGGTGTTAATCACTAACTTAAATTAGTGTCATGCTAGTGTGCCTTTTATGATTTACTAACTTAGCTTAACCAAGTTAAGTTCTAGGCCACGAGTGGCGAAATTATTAGTTTGATTCTGTTATTCCGAGCTAGTCACGGATCCTATTCTAACTTAGAAGATATTAAGTTTGGGATGTTACGATATATATATATATATATATATATATATATATATATATAGTGTAAGTATCTATAGAAAACCCTTCAAAATGGAAAAACCCCAGAAAACCCATTGTGTGGTTATTGTTGCACCACACCATTCAATATATTATAATATTAAAAGGGTAATTTGGACATTTACATTATCTTCCATTCTCTCTCTCTGTATATATATGCCCCCTCTTTCTATATTATTTTCAAATTCATATTTGAATTCTCTCTCTGTCTCTCCCTTATGTCTCTCTCAAGAAGATGAAACCACCACCACCGGCCACCACCTCCGACAACCACACCCGAACACCACATGCTCGGCCACCACCTCCGGCGTCGGTACTTTCTCTCTCTCTCTTCTCTTCCCTCTCTTTCCTCTTCCCTCTCTTTTCTGGATCTGGAGTTGGAGTTGAGATATGGATCTGGATCTAATAAATAATAAAACTACAAGATTGTAACGCTGAAAAGAGCATCGATGAAAGTCAGAGAATGGATCTCTACATCAAACCTTCGTGTAGATATTTATTATTATTATTATTATTATTATTATTATTATTATTATTATTATTTCACCTCCGACCGAGCCTCTGATGAAGAGGTGAATACTGTTTCTACTCGGATAATGGACAGGGGCGGACCCACTGTTTACTCAAGGTGGGCGGGCGCCACCCTTGAAAAAAAATATAGCGTTAATACACACGTATAAATCCTGAGCGCTCTTCGTAAAATTTTGTAATCGCCCCATTCTCGTTTGTTTTAGAGTATATAATGTTAGAGGATAAAAGTGGTGATGTGGAAAAATATTCCGGCAATCGCACGGCTGAGGAAGCGGAGCTGCAGAACGGCCTGAACCTTGTAAAAGCAAGAGAAAGATGATGCAGATTGACCAAACTTAAATATGGTATTTTATTACTTTTTATTATATATTTTTTTGTACTTTTCAAGAAGGTTACACCACATAAGTTGTGTCACGTGCTTCTCACCTGCCATTTCATTCAAAATTATAATAAAATTTTGTTAAACCTAAATATTCTAATATTATATAATTTTTTTGGTTTGTTAAATTAATAATATTTTAACTATATAGCTGTATTAAATTGTTATATATGAGTTTTGGTAGAAAATAATCGAAAAAAATAGTAAATAAACTATTGAATGGATAACATGAGTACAGACAATTAATTTTAGTTTTTAAAAGCATTTGAATTTCAATCATATTAGACAATGAGTGTATTATAATATATGGGGCGTTAAAGGTGATATAACATGTTAACTTGTGTTGCATACTACTTGCTTCTTATGTTAATGACGTTATAAAGAGATGTTAGTGACGCTAACACGTGCTAGTATATGCCTAACTAACAGGTGTTAGGGTTCATTTGAGGATATTTTTTTGGTATATGGATTTTTAAATTAGTTCTGATTTGATTTTTTAATGGTGCGTGTCTTTTTTTGCGGTCCAAGTCTTGTATGCTCACACACGTTAGTGATGCTAACACATGCTAGTATATGCCCAACTAACAGGTGTTAGGGTCCATATGACATACGTTTTTTTTTTCAGTAAAGCATATGTTTTAGAATATGCTAACACATGCTATCTGTTTTGAACAATAAATCCCAAACACAACCTTAGATTGGTTATGATTTGACTTTTTAAATTTATTATTGTTGGATTTCAAACCCTATTAATCGTATTTGAGTAGTTGTATTAACATAGTTGTAAAATTGAGTATGATACACTTGGGACTGCAGATTTGGTGTTGTTTATACACATGTTAGTGATGCTAACACACGCTAGTATATGTCTAACTAACATGTGTTAGGGTTCATATGACATACGTTAGTATATGCCCAACTAACACGTGTTAGGATTCATATGACATACGTTATTTCAGTAACATATATGTTTTAGAATACACTACATATGTCAGTGATGTCTCATTATGTGTTTTGGAGAGCCCAACTAACACGTGTTATCTTTTTTGTAGGTGAAGAGATGTTTTGTGTTAAAGATGAAGATGGGTATTAAGAACGAAGCATAGCTAGATCTTTTTTATGTTGTTATGATAGTTTTTTTTTTTTTTTTGAAAATTCACAAATAATTATGTTTGTATGAAACGTTTTTTGATATGTTTTTAGTGTTGGTTGTAATGATCATTTTTATCATTTCTTAAATAAATATACATTTTATATGTTTTTTATTTTGTTCTTTCATTATATGAATGTTAACACATGTTAGCGATGTCTCACACAAAGTCAAAATTTTTTGGCCAACTAACACATGGAGAAATTGGTATATTTTTGTATTTTGTTTAATATTTTTTTGGCAAGTGAAAGTGTTATAAACTCGTCTAGGGTGCATGTTTATTTTTTGCGGTCCGAGTCTTGTATGCTCACACACGTTAGCGATGCTAACACATTCTAGTATATGCCCAACTAACAAGTGTTAGGGTTCATATGACATACGTTATTTTCAGTAAAAGATATGTTTTAGAATATGCTAACATACGCATAATCTGTTTTGAACAATAAATCCCAAACACAACCTTAGATTGGTTATGATTTGACTTTTTAAATTTATTATTGTTGGATTTCAAACCCTATTAATCGTATTTGAGTAGTTGTATTAACATAGTTGTAAAATTGAGTATGATACACTTGAGACTGCTGATTTGGTGTTGTTTATACACATGTTAATGATGCTAACACACGCTAGTATATGTCTAACTAACATGTGTTAGGGTTCATATGACATACGTTAGTATATGCCCAACTAACACGTGTTAGGATTCATATGACATACGTTATTTCAGTAACATATATGTTTTAGAATACACTACATATGTCAGTGATGTCTCATTATGTGTTTTGGAGAGCCCAACTAACACGTGTTATCTTTTTTGTAGGTGAAGAGATGTTTTGTGTTAAAGATGAACATGGGTATTAAGAACGAATCATAGCTAGATCTTTTTTATGTTGTTATGATAGTTTTTTTTTTTTTGAAAATTCACAAATAATTATGTTTGTATGAAACGTTTTTTGATATGTTATTAGTGTTGGTTGTAATGATCATTTTTATCATTTCTTAAATAAATATACATTTTATATGTTCTTTTATTTTGTTCTTTCATTATATGCATGTTAACACATGTTAGCGATGTCTCACACAAGGTCAGAATTTTTTGGCCAACTAACACATGGAGAAATTGGTATATTTTTGTATTTTGTTTAATATTTTTTTTGGCAAGTGAAAGTGTTATAAACTCGTCTAGGGTGCATGTTTATTTTTTGCGGTCCGAGTCTTGTATGCTCACACACGTTAGCGATGCTAACACATTCTAGTATATGCCCAACTAACAAGTGTTAGGGTTCATATGACATACGTTATTTTCAGTAAAAGATATGTTTTAGAATATGCTAACACATGCCACTGATGTCTTTTATTATAATATATATATATTTCATGAATATGAGGATAATTTTTTGGCATATGGATTTGGATTGGTTTTGATTTGATCGTATTTGAGTAGCTGTATTAACATAGTTGTAAAATTGAGTATGATACACTTGGCACTGCAGATTTGTAGTTGTTTATATACATGTTAGTGGCACTGCAGATTTGATTGTAATAACCGTTTGTTTTATAATTTTCTAGTAATTGTTATTATAATCAATGTTACTGGGACATAGGGTCTGCTGCTGGGCATGCACAATAACACATGTTAGTGTGCACATTTTTAACAAATGTGGCATAGATTATTAATATGATGTAAAAAAAACAAAGTATTTTGTCGACAAAAAAACATACATTAGTGTGTAGCAATTACACGTGTTAGAGTTAATGTTTTCAAGACTGGACCGGACGTTGAACCGGTCTCCTTACTGGTTCACTGGTCGGACCGGTCGGACCGGTTGAACCGAATACCTCATAAATATTATAAAAATAAAAATGAATATAAAATATACAAAAATACAAACACACTATAAGACATACGAGTATTTTTATTTTAATACATTTTACCAATCATTTGATTTAATAACGTTGGATTCCCTATTATATGCATTGGCATATCAGTTTAGTATTTTTTTTCAACAATTAGTGGTGATAATAATATTGTTAAAAAATGATGCAGTGATACTAAAAGTTAGTATAGGTAGAACTCCTCTCCACCACATGTTTAAATATCCCTTGGTTTTTTAAACATTTATCTCTTTTTGTGAATCATGTTCTCTTCCTAACCAGAACCTTTGCCCCACTTTTTCCGTCACCAATTTTTCCTTCATAACCTACCAACAATAAATCAGATTCAGCAACTGATCAAAAGTGGTGATGGTACTTGAAGAGATCTGTGATGTTTGCCTAAACTTTCAGAATAAATCGATTATTGATTCACAGTGACTCTTAAGGATCCACTCGATGATGATGATGATTAACGAGGACCTTTTTTTTATGAGAGATTGAATTGGATTTGTGGGGAAGAAAATAGTGGCAGGTGTGTGTTTGAAGAGAGAGAGAGAGTGAGAGGGGATGATGATATGATGGTTAATTATGTCAGTGTACTTATGCAGAGAGATGGTTAATTACCCATCTGCCCTTGATCCCATTTGTGACCACACAATGCCACTTACTTTTGAATATTAAATAGAATTAATTAAGGACCATTGATCAAACTTGATCAATGGTCACCATAGGGTTTGCAGGGTTTTTTCAAAAGATAGGGTTTCCATATTATCCACTCCCTATATATATATATATATATATATATATATATATATATATATATATATATATATATATATATATATATATATATATGCCAGGTATAAAATGAAAACCCTATTGAGTTAAGAAAACATTTGAAAATCCATGTAAAAAAACATTATTTTTGTTTGAAAAAATAACCAATGTAAAATGCATGTTTTTAAGCGTTTTAGGCAAAAAAAAAATGCGTCGAAGGGATTTTTTTTTAAAATAAACAAAGTTGCTGAAAACATATGTTTACAACAACTAAATACCTGAAAACATATGTTTTCAGCGCAACTTTGTTTATTTTAAAAAAAATCCCATCGGCGCTTTTATTATTTTTTTGCCCAAAATGCTTAAAAACATGTATTTTACATTGGCTATTTTTTTCAAAAAGCAAATAATGTTTTTTAACATGGGTTTTCAAAGGTTTTCTCAACTCAATAAGGTTTTCATTTTATCCTTCCAATGTATATATAGGCTAAACAGAAAACTCATAGTTAGGGAGAGAACTAAAAAACTCCTACTTAAATTAAAAAAATCATAACTCAAAAACTAGAAAATTGGTTCGGAGCTTCTATCCCCCCGTCATCTTTGTTCAGAAAAAAAAAATGCGACTTCTAATGCACATGTGTAGTAAATGTCTGGTTAAGTTTTAGGGTTTAGTTTAGCTTTTAGAGTTAGTTTTTTTTTAGTTTAGCTTATAAGGTTTAGGTTTTAGAGGTGAGGTAGGTGGGTAGGTAGGGTGGCTTTAGTGTTTGTGTGTGTGTGTGTATGAGAGTGGGGGGGGGGGGGGGTAAAGTTTTTGGTTGTGGTTGGTGGGAGGTTAGGTTTTTTGGTAGGTTGTGGAGAGTTCAAATAAGAATAATTTTTTTGTAATAAGAAAAAGAAGAAATTTAAACCAATAGAAATCTATCATTTAATAGTTGTATTTAATGTTAAATAAAATTTTAAATTTTTGTAACTCTCATAAACTAGTTAAATAAATGAAAGCATATTTTTTTTTTCAAATATATATCTTTAAAGCAAAGATAAGTTATAGTGAAAGATAAATTTCGGTATGTGTAGGATAAATGTAGGATGAAATTCTTTATGTGTAGGATAAACCTGATAATTTTTATATATGTAGGAAAAAAGCATGATAATTTCGATATGTGTAGGATGAATTTTGATATGTATAGGACAAGTTTTGATGTGTGTAAGATAAAATATTTAAAATTAATTAATTGGATAATTAATGTGGAATAAGGTAAAGTATTTAATGTTATTTCTTCTTTTTCTTCTCAAATTAAATTTTTTCTCAAATGATCCTCCCTCGTGGAGAGTTCAAATGAGAAGAGAAAATATTATAAAAAGAAAAAAAAACAAAATTAAACCAATAGGAATCCTCCATACAATAATTGTATTTAATGTTAAATAAATGTTTATTTTTTTGTAACATCTAGTTAAATTAATGAAACTCATAATTCAATTTCAAAATATATTCTTTCATATCAATCCTAATTTACAGTGCAGGATAATTTCAATACGTGTAGGATTAACGTATGATCATCTTGATATGTGTAGGATAAACGTGTGATGATTTCGATATATCTAGGATGAATATTGATATATGTAGAATAAAAATTGATAATGTGTAGGATAAAGTGTTAATTACTAATTAATTAAAGTGATAATAATTAATGTAATAAAAGTTAAAATATTTAATATATATTTTTTTTCCACAATAGGTTTCTTCTACTAGTATATTTCAATTTTTGATTCACATGTGAGGTTCGGGTCTCATTTTATATCCCTGTTTAAAACCTTGTCTTATTTAGTTGATGCAATAAAAGAAACATGTTACATGTGATTGCTTTAAAAAACAATTAAAGGTGTACCAAACTTATACCAGCTCCTTTTTTTTTTCTACAAGATTAATATTGTTGTAAAACTAAAATCCAGGTGTTAAGACCAAATATATGCTTTGCCAAAATTCGCAAGTGATAGCCGTTGGGTCCACTCAAATGAACGACTAATCTTTTGTCACATTCACAACCTCTCATATCACATGCACCATCTTTTTGTAGGCATTGTTTTACACGAGAAAAATTCGCTTTTAACACCCTAAATTATAGATAATTGGCTACTGACGCACTAAACTATAAAATTGAATAACATCGCACTGTACTTTCAACTTATTGGCCTGTATCACTCTCAGACTAACCATGGTTAATTTTTGCTGACGTGGCATGGTGATGCGTCCATTTTTGCTGATGTGACATGGAGAATAAGACTAAACGGAGTGGGCGGCATCATTTGGGCGTGGAGGAGTTTTTTTTTTTTTTTTTTGGGGGGGGGGGGGGAGGGCGTGACCCCTTTGGGCAGGGAAGAATACACCGGCGTGGTGTGGGGGGGGGGGGCTTGAAAAGAAGTGGAGGGTTTTGATTGACTGATTTTTTTTTAACTTTAATACAATATAATATTATTTTCTTCCCCCTTCCACTCCCCACAATTCCCCCCCCCCCCCCCCACCCACCCACCCACCTAGGTCCCACAAGTGTCACATGGCGCATCACGCCCCTCCTTCCCGCCCTTCCACTCCTGATAGTCTAAGTTGACGTGGCATGGACACATCACCTGCCACGTCAGCAAAAATGGACACGTCACCATGCCACGCCAGCAAAAATTAACCGTGGTTAGTCTGAGGGTGATACAGGCCAATAAGTTGAAAGTACAGTGCGGTGTTCAATTTTGTAGTTCAATGCGTCAGCGGCCAATTGTCAATAGTTCAGGGTGTTAAAATCCAATTTCCCTTTAGATAATAAAACAAAACTTTGTTAGTTACAATAAGAGATCAAATGTTATTATCTTATGTTTTATTAAATTAACTTTGCTTTGAAATTGTTAGATTCTACAGAAGTATAGATTTTTTTACATTAAATAGTAAATGAAAGTATTATGTTTCTATTTGATATATTATATGCACAATGTTTTGAAAGCAATGAAACCCGAAATGATGATGCGACATTTCAATAGAGGATGGTAATCAAAATAAAGAAACAATAATATTAATGTTGAAAGTGCCGAACAAGATATTGTGAAATATGAAGGGTACAAGGAAATGTGAGTTTGTGATATCAACCGTGTTCTGGTGATGAAGGATATATAAAGATCAACAAATTTTATAACGGTTGAAAATATATTTACGTAGACGAAGTGAGAGAGGATGATTTTTTTTAGAACGGCTAACACAACAACCGCGAGACTATTAGAATATATTATTTAGGGTTTTAGTATAGAGCACACGGGCCCGGTTTATCTCTATATATTGTAACTCTATTGAATAGAATACGATCAACCAATTCTATTATCTTACATGGTATCAGAGCCAGCCTAGGCTCTATATCGTTTCCGCTGCACCACCAGAAAATACAAACCCTAGCCGTCACCTCTTGAGAAAAACCTTAGACAGGGCGGCGTGCCGCCACTCCCGCCGCCGCCGCCCTGTCCGGCCATCGTTCGTTTCCTATTTGTTTTTTTTTCTTGTTTTCTATTTGAAATAATGTCCCACTGTCGGTCCAAGATTTTGGTCGTCTAACGCGATAATTTTTATTCCAATCGAGCCTTTTAGTATAGCGGATAAATTTTCATTCCGTTGTCGTTTTGCTGTCAAAGTCTCGCTGCAATATATTCCTTCTTATTCCACAAAGGGGCTCGGGCAAATTGGCTTCCCTTGCTGGGAACCTCGCCCGATGGTGGTTCCCGAGCCGGGGAAACCCCGATTCCTTACCCGTCCGAAGTCCCGCTGCGGAGAACCGGTAAAACCCGGGCGAGATCAGGACTCGAACTCCTGACCATAGGCCAGGAGTCATCCATCAGTTCTCATTATGTCCTTCAAATGTAGCTAGTGGGGATCGAACCTAAGTCTCCCAAAGAAAACTTAGGCCAACCAACCAACTAAGCTATAAGTATTGGACAAGTGAGAGAGAACGATGGCCCAATAATTTGAACGGTTGACTAGCATGTGTACAATAGAAAATGCAGAAAATGAACAAAAATAACTCCTAAAAAATCTTCTTTAAAGGTTTTTAATTACTTTATTTTCATTTTAGATCGATAGTTCCTATCCACCTTTAAAAAAATGATATTTCGATTACATTTTTCTATTTAACTAAAGCTCATAGATATAGTGTCACTTAATATTTCAGTAACTAAAGACAACTTTTGATACATAATAATGTTACAAACCGAATTGTTAACCAATTGATTCAAAGAAAAGAGATAGAAGCTTGAGAGAACTTGAAGATTTAGGATAGACTAATTTATAATTTCATTCATACCTCAAACTTAAACATACAGATGGCTTAAATAGCCTTACAAACGATGGAAATAAAGGAATTTCACTACTCCTAATCAAAAGGAAACTATAACCACTAACACCACTAATTACGTATTACTCTTTGACTCCACTCACAACTACTAAAGATGTTGAACGTGGGCATGCATGTGGTCTATTACATGGGTAGCATTTATCAGGCACATAACAAATAAATAATAAATTTTATTTCTATCTTAATTTGTTATACACTAACACCACGGTTTACAATTTCGCCTTGAATCATATAACCATTGTAAAAAAAGGAGTTTATTAATTTCGTCTTGAGTCAGATGACTACCGTACTCAAAAAAAATAGTTTATTAATTTAAACAGACTTAAAAGTTAAGTATGAAAGCATAAGGCTGAGGGGTATGGGTTCGGTGGAGGGGATCGGCAAGTGAGGTGTACACCTCTGCCGACGGGGAACACTGCCCCCCCCCCCCCCGATCGGTGCTCGGCAAAAACGGGAAGATTTCACCGATGGTACCGATCTGATTTTTATTATTAAAATATTGTGTGTGTGTGTGTATGTGAAAAGGAGGGAAAGGGTGAAGGGGGAAGGGGGAACACCACCCCCCTTGATGGGGAAGAAGAGGAAGAAGAAGATGAGGTGGCAATGGGGGGTCGGTAACCACACCCCTCAGCCTAATAGTGCATGTCGGTTGAATATACTTTATGGTAAGAATTTGTTTCTAGAAATTAAAAAAAAAAAAAAGGATAAGGTGACGCCCACCGAGAGTAGGTAGTGAACATCTGAATTTTGTAAATATTCCATAAAAATAATTTTAAAACAATACTAAATGTATATATATTTTACAGAAATGCCTCCAAATTTTGTACTATCTTCATTAAAAACTTTATAAGCAATAAAATTGGATAATATAAGGCTGGGGACGTTCTGAGAACGTTGAGGTCCATCAAGGTCCGTTCACCCCACCTCCTTAGACCCATCACGTCACAACCAGCACAATATTGACAAAAGGGACGGGCTGCACATGCCTATATTCATTTATTATATTTTATTTTTTTTTAAAAAAGGAGGAAGTTCCATCACATATAGGCTACATCCTTGCTTTATCACTTAGGTGATAAGACTGCCCCATAATAACTCGACGGCTATTATGAAGGTCCATTCTCAAATGATTGGGCTCCTCCACACTACTAGCCTAACAACCATGTTATGTCGATTTGGTATAAAAGATTACCAAAAAATAGTTTGGTGGTTACTATGACGGTGTGAAATTCAACTTGATGTGAAAGCAGAGAAAGAAGTCCACTGGTCAACCACCAAAAGTGTGGGCTGAAAGTTACGCCACCGAGACAACCGAAAAGTGACTCTAATCAACCCCTGAAGTTTTGCCATATAACGCTTCAAGTCCTCCCAGTTTAGAACGACAATAGTAATCCAAATAACTTACTTATTTTTGGTTTCCTTATTTTTGTTTTTATGTTAATCTCGTTGTTAGGTGTATTTTAATGGTCCATATTTTAAAGTTTCCGTATTTACTGTTTTTGAAACCATTCACACACAGTATTGTATATATTTTTTTTCATAATCTTTATGTAAATAATGTGTGATTTTAATTAATTAAGTTAATGTGACTCAGAGTTTTTATTTTTTTTTTTATTTTTTTTTTTTGAAAACTGATAATTTTCATTAACCAAGCAAATTACTAAGGATGTTGGTAGGCAGACAACAAGCTGCACCGTTACCCCTTTTTGAATAGAAAATCTCAATCTGCTAAAAGCAAAACCCCGCCCTTGGGGGTGAACAAGTTGTTGTGCACTACTCGCTGAACCCGAGCCAAAAACTGCACCGCCTCCGGTGCCAAGGAACCGAACGTGTCGAAGGCCAAGGGAACGAAAACATGCTGATTATCCATGCAGACGACTCGAACTAACTTAATATTGAAGGAGTACATATTTTACTAAAAAAATATAAATTTTAAACACTTTTTATAGTTATAATTATGAATGTGTTTTGTTCTCAAACCATTTTTACATAGTTTAAATACCCAATTATTTTATAATTAATAAATTTGTTTTTAATTAAGGGTGAAAAATTTCTGTGTTTAAAAATATGGTTTGACTTACCACCCAAAAGTCATAAAATGGAGCAGTTTCAAACACAAGTATTTAATCGTTCATCAGCTTAGATTTTGATAGAATTTTAGTTTTGGTCTTCATATTAGGCCACATTAAGCCAAAAAGGCCAAGTCATTCAAAGTGGCACGAGTACTTGATAGAACTAAGTTTATATGCACACGTTTTGTTTTTGGTAACTAATTGATTCAAACCGAAAGCAAATCAATAACCAACATATTAACCTAATTAATCAAGTTCACTTAAGTGATCGGTTTCGCTTATAGTTTTTTCTAAAACCGAACTTCAATTATTAGTTTCAGCTATTTGTAAAACCTGGAACCAAACTGACTAAAGGTCTTAGAAGGGCAACCACCACTCATACTTAAAAGTTAAAACCAACGTTCTTAAGGCCAAAGAGTCACCCTATTCAAAACAATGAAAAACCAACCCAAACATAATACAAGGGCTAATCTTATACAGCTCCAAAATCAAAGACAAACTTTAAAAACAAACCCAAACTAGAAGACCCTTTCAGCAATTAACCCAAAACCATGCTACAAAGACTGTCCGGCCGTTCCTCATCACATTCCTAACCAAGCACTTACCATCCCAATCAGTTTCAGATCACAGCCCAAACCCAAACAACAAAATGACCGAATTAGTTCAACTTTTGCCTAAAGAATACGGTTATGTTATTCTCAACCTCGTAGCCTACTATTTCTTCAACTTTTATATGGCCATTCAAGTCGGCAAGGCCCGAAAAAAGTAAGTCATATTTCCCTTAACCAACCCGGCCCATATCCCGATAAATAGATTACGGTGGCGGCGTAGCTTATTGCCCGTCTGACTTCTATTTTGATATTTTGATGTAGTTTTCGTTTTTATGAAATGAAATGGTGTTTGTATTAAAAAAACATTAATTACACTTCCATTACGGAGGTTTTTAATTTCCTTACGGGTTTGGTTTTACTTTGTAAATCGCAGTTAATAAGATATATATAAAATTCTAATATTTCTTTTTTGATGATGAAGGTACAATGTTTTGTACCCTGCACTCTATGCTACCGAAGCAGATACCAAGGATTACAAATTGTTCAATTGTATTCAGGTTTGTATACATCTTTTTAATTATTAGATCAAATCGTTCGGGCTGAGCCAGAGGAGGGTCAAGAGGGTCCTTGAGATAAGGTCATGTGTAGTGGGTGACTTTATAGGATTAAAATATTAATAAATTGAGATTGAGATTGAGACGAGGGGCTTTGTGGGCTTTATAAATAGGTGTGGAGTGGCTTAGCGCTTTATAGAGATAATAATAATAATAATAATATCAACTTATTATTGATGCAATGAGATCCAGGCCCTTCATCATCATAGCGCCGGGGTGTTCCTACGGGTGGCCAAAACGCTCCCCATGGAGCCCCATAACCCTCACTACGCATGAACTAAAAAAGAAATTTTGTTAGATTTATATATATATATATATAAGATAATAGATTTTTTTAAAAGACAACATGATTTGGAGGCTTTGGGTTAATAAAACAGTAAGCAAAAGAGTATTACTCTATTAGACCAGGTGTAGTGGCCCGTGGATTGGGCCCCCAAAAAATGCCCCTTCAAGCCCAAATACCGCCCCCAAGGGCGTGAATACTCTTAAAAATCAAATAGCGTTAAAATAATCATGCTGGACTCAATGGCGAATCTTTTTGAGGGCCCGAAGGGACCCCGGCCCCCACCATTTTTTGGCGCAGTGGTGGAATTTTGCGATTTTCATAGGTAAATTGAGTCCGGGTTGAGTTCGGCCCCCACCGATTAGATCTTCCGGCCACTACCGATCAAAAAAAAGTTGAGTCCGGCCCCTACCGATTCAAGAACCAAGCTTCGCCACTGGCTGGACTTGAGTGTGAAACTTGCTTTTTTTTTTTTTTTTTTTTGAACCGATCAAAGTAGGACAAATGTAGAGGGCGTGAAAAAATTTCCTCCAACTACATGTGGATAGTGACGCGATAAAGAAGTTATGGTTTGGTCACTGGCACTTATTGAATATGGTTATTTGGGCTGTGCAGAGAGGGCATCAGAACACATTGGAGTCACTGTCAATATTCTTTGTTATGATGGTTGTTGGAGGGCTTAAACACCCGCTGATATGCAGTGCTTTGGGATTGTCTTACACGGTGACGCGGTATTTTTATTTCACTGGTTACTCGTCTGGTGATCCTAACGGGCGGCTTCCTATTGGGTATGTTGATTCAAACTTTTTAAATTTTTAGTGTGTTATGATTTGTTGTTGAAGTTGGGATCATATAGTTTGGTTTATGTTGACTTTTTGGTGGAAACTGGAAACGTTTGTAAATGGGTTAAATAGGTCAATCTGAATATGACTTGTTTATTAAACGGATCGGAAATGATAAGTGAAAAGATGATTGTTTTCTGCTATGATTTTTTACTGAAATTATGATCCTAAAGTTTAGTCTGTGTTGACTTTTTGGTGAATACTGTTTTAAACGGGTTAAATAGGTCAACCTGAACACGATTTGTTTATTTAAAGGGTTGGAAATGATAAGTGAAAAGATGATTTTGTTATTGAAATTAGTTAAGATTATAATGTTTGATATGTGTTAAGAGTTTTAAAAAACATATGGTCTGCGTTGACTTGGTAGTTGAGAAAATGGTGGGCATGTAGGAATCATGATCACATTAAATAACATTAACATTTTGGTGGTTGATCGTGGAGATAGGAAAAGAGAGAAATTTTAATTGTGCATAGCAATGTTTCGATCATGGTTGGGTCAAGCTTCACCACTGGTGGTGGAATTATTTTAAATGGGGTATATAGGTCAACCTGAACACAATTTGTTTATTTGACGGGTTAGAAATAACAACTAAAAGTTGGATTATTTTTGTGTTGTGTTAAGAATTAGCACCTTTGTTATTATTGAGTATGTTGTGTTTGCAGGGGATTCAATAATTTGGCACTGTTGGGGCTGGTGATAGTCAACATATGGTTTGGGGTGAGTCTTTTGATGGCATAAATCAGAAGCTAGAAGCAGCATGAAGAAAATCATGTTATTTGGGACCTGAAGTAACTTGTGTTACTTGATTTCATTTTACTTTTGTTGTTCATCTATTGTTGTAGACTTAAGCTGACCTGTACCATAAAGAAGGTGTCTTGGAATGATAGTTCCAAACACCTTTGCAATTGCAACATTAAATATTTCATTGCTCACACCTTTCCTTATCTTGATATTTGGTTTAGACTTTCTTTCTAAAAATTTACGGGTTTGGTTTTCACTGTTTGCCGACCCATAACATGGACATTGTCCACTTAGCAGGGTCCAAGGAGCAGGGCCCTTTGGCGAGGGTCCCGAGCTGGCCAAAGCGGGATCCAAGTACAGAGCTCCTAGTGAGCCCACGAGCGAAAATTGATTACCATGTCTAATTGCGTATAGAATATGCTTCTGTTCTGGCATATTGCGTGGTTCATTAGTCATCACTCATCAGTGGTATGTAATTGTTAGTTTTAAGTTTTAACTGATCATCAGTACAAGTTGGGACTTCATAAAGATGTTGAAGGGTGTTAGGAAGGACATATCAACCGGATTTTAACAAGCTCTATGTTGTTGACAGATTGTACAAACTGCATCTTCGATTTGAGTAATGTTTCAGAGAAAGAGAAATAGATGGTTAAATTCGACTAAGTTAGTGAACTATCTATGTAATTAACTTAAACAAGTGACGATACTCGCGCTCCGTAGTGAGATTTCGGACGGTATCAGTTCAGTTTATACGCTATCGGCATTTGGAATCACAACCGAAAGGGATAAGCCGAAGAGGATATTGACACATGTTTTAGATCAACTGAAAACCACAAAAAGCAAATACCAGTACCAATACTAATGTTGTTCGGTCGGTACTATTACTGTACCAGTATTTGCTATAGCTTATGGTAATACTCTATTGCAAACACAACTCCACTTTCAATGAACTTTATACAGTCACGTCAAGAAAATCATAAAACGAATACAATACCAACACGACTGTTTGTATGAGAAAATGATCTAAAATCATAAATTGAGAGCAAATGAATGATTATTAGGCTATTTAAATTCAATCATGATTATTAGGCTATTTAAGTTGGGGCCAAAGCACTTGCTTGGTTTTACTTACCCTTGGGCCGGGCCTGCAAATGTGTTCATTAACATGTGAATGTGCATGGTTGTATACATACTTCAACGTGTATTTATGTTGACTTTTCTTTTAGTCTAAAAGACGTTCCGTCACTTTTGTGATTGATTCACCGAGATTGTTATGCCTTCTACTAAGAGACGATATAGGGTTGTACTATGTCTTTATGTGATTAAAACAAAAGTCATTGATTATTATTTAATCAACAACCGGGTTTGGATCAAAACAGGTTTATCGTAATTTATCATCACCTTTTCATGTGTATTTTTGTATTACAATTGGTCTAAGTCGAGTGGATCATTTAGGTGTCAATGTATTTTCACATACATATCATGTTTTCATTACTCGAAACTAACTCAAATGCAAGTATGATTTGTATAAATTCACCCCTTGCAATTTTAAAGCCAAAACTCATAAGTTGTATAATAAAACATGATACATCTTGACTTTATGCATAAAACTACATTGGTTCATATATATATATATAAAAAAAAAAAAAAAAAAAAAGAAAAAAAAAGACCACGTTTGAGGTGTTAACCGTTAGGGGTTAGGATCAAATACATAGTGAAAGAAAAATAGGAAGTCGTAGGAAGGGTATCAAACGAACTCCGATTGAACCCATTCAAGCGACATTGGAATCGTCTTATCGAACCCTATGACGTTAGTTTTTAGGTCTTTGTTTTTTTGGGGTTTTAGCTTGTAGTTTTTAGAATATGCATTATATCATTGTCTCTTTTATATACCATTGTGTCTTTTTCTTATTTTCACCATTGTGTCATTTTTTCAATTCATTGTGTCTTTTTTCTTCAGCATTGTGTTATATTTTTTGGCACTGTGTTATATTTTGTGGCTCATTGTGTCATATTTCATGATTTATTGTCTTTTTTGTATCCTTCTCACCCTTCTCATTTTTTGTATCCTTTGTAGAATAACTCAACCCTAACTGTTAGATAGTATTTGTTTCGCGTAAGAGCATTCACATCACCTCCACCAAATCTCATCAATCAAATTACACTAAAAATTACTACTCCACCCTTAAATCTTCTCTCTCCTAATTAAAATAATAATATTTTTTTCATACTTTTATCATTACATTTTCTCTCTCCTCACTCACAACTACTTACAAAAATATTAAAATATATATAGGGGTGAACAGTAGCTTTTCATATTTAGGGTGGAACAGTGTTTCCATCAAATATTTTCTCTCTCCTCTACTCACAACCACTTACACTCACCCCATATAATTTGGTGGACACACTCACATACATTTGGTGGATGGGATGTGAGTGCTCTAATATAATGGAATTGGATGTAAGATAATGAAAATTACCCCGTGAGGTATAATGTAGGCTCCGGCTATTCACACCCCACCACTTCTATTTAAACCCCCCCCCCCCCCCCCAAGCGCCTCGCTTAGGTCAAAGCGAGGCGTCTGGGGTCAAATCGTACGAGGTGGCAGAGGGGGGCAGAAAAAGCTGATCCAAAGCGCCTAGCTTAGGCCAAAGCGAGGCGCTTTGGATCAAAGTTTTAATTTTAGGTATTTTTGGTGTTTTGAATTGGTTTTTTATTTTTTTTAATTTTTTTTAATATAATTATTTTAAAAAGTTAAAAAAAATAAATAAATAAACTAAGGTCTTAACTCTAATCAAACGTCTATATAGACGTTTTCGATTTTCAAATGAATCAACGAGTTAAACTTGACATCATCAACCACAAACAAAGGTCTTAACTCTAATCAAACGTCTATATAGGCGTTTTCGATTTCCAAATGAATCAACGACTTAAACTTGACATCATCAATCACGTATAGTCAAAGATTTTAACAAATAGATTCAGTTAAGTACTAACGCAGACCTTGATCTGCAATATTTGAAAATTATCATTTCTTGACATGCTTGGTAACAGAGAGGAACACTTTCTTCTTTGTTAGTTGTTAATGTTTTTATAGTTTTTTCTACTTTTAGAAAAAATAAAAAACCACGTATAGTCGAATGTGGTATGCGCGTTAAATTTCATTAAATAAATGAATGATCAAGGGATCCGCTTGGAGTCTAAAGCTTCGCGTGTCATCTTAAAGTATTCAATTCCGATAATCCACTCCTTTCTCCTGAAGTAAAACCTCTCTAGGTATACCATCACCAAACGGATTCACCTTAGGCCTCAGTTTGTCCACTCCAATTCCTAACATTAATTCCAATTCCAATTCCGATTCCACCGGTGCAATCAGAATCTGAAGAGAAGTTATTATCATCATCCACAATGTTCTTACCTAGAGCTACCAACCATCCGGTTGAAGAAGAAGAAGATGACAGATATCACTAACATAACTTGCACCGGCTTGAGATATGAGTTTGATTAGCTTAAATCTCTCTGATCCATGGTATCCACTTTCAAAGGATCCATGACACCGATAATCGCTACGGTTAGTGGATACCATGGATCAGAGAGATTTAAGCTAATCAAACTCATATCTCAAGTTGGTCCAACAACTGAATTTGACTTGCTTGCATTGGAATCTTGTACGAAATCATCTCATTGCATATTCTCCATATCCATACTGCGTTTCAAGTATCTTGTAAAATTCATTTCGTCTTCAAGACTCCTAGGAGTCAACAAAGGTTGACTTCTTTGAGCATTAACCATGACTATATTACATTATTATTATTATTATTATTATTATTATTATTATTATTATTATTATTATTATTATTATTATAATTTGTTATTATATTTGTAACTTAGTTCCTTTGTTTTATTATTATAATAATTTATTATTATCAAGAATCGGAAATTAGTAAAACGATTTATGAAAGTATCAAGAATCGGGAATTAGTAAAATGATCGGATGTGACTTCTTAAAATCACAAACGATCAATTAAACATTACGAAACGCGTCAAACAGAGACCGGAAGTCCAGCATGTCGATTAGACATGCAAAAATCGTGTTTTGAAAAAAATATGGGTATCGACTGTATAGTCGGAGCACCAAGTAGAATGATTCATGAAAGTTGAACAAACTTGGATGTTTCAACCAAAACACACAAACGAGCAATAAACGACCCGTAACGCCTCAAACGAATTTTGTTGTATTGGAAACAACTAAAAACATTTTAAAATGAATTAAAATTAATTTTTAATCAATAACAACTATTTAAAATGAATTAAAACAAATTAATTTTTTTTTTAAAAAAAAAGGCCAAAGAGGCGCTTTGGCCTTTTTTTTAAAAAAAAAAATTAACTTGTTTGATTAGCTTGAATCTCTCTGATCCATGGTATCCACTAACAGCCCACTCTTCGTTTTTCCCTCAAACATGGATCAACATCTAAACCACCAAAGCCCTTTTTTTTTTTTGGTAGAAATGATGATACATAGGGAGAACAAACCATGGAATTTGGACCGCTTTTTACTTAACGATGAAGACAAAGAAGTTGGACGATTTTGTTTACCTTCCCATCGATTTCAAGTATGTTCTTTGGACCGCTTTTGACTTAAATGTTTGAGCATACCACATTGTGCATACACACACGCACTCATGGCAAATCCACTACGGGCATGGCCAGCTCCCATTTCCACCAGTAATGAGTAACCTCTATTAATAGACTTCATTTATTCTTCTTCTTCATCTTCTTCTACTTGAAGTGCAGAGTAGTAACCCTTCATCTTCCGTTATCGGAGAGATATCTGTCAACAATGAAGGCAACCTGAAACGACATGAACATTTATAACCTTTCTGTACCTGTGGCCAAAAGAAATAGGTTTGCCAGAGAGCCACTATTCATACATAAAGAGTATAATCAATCAAGGGTTGTTATCGGAGAGATATCGGTCAACGATGAAGGCAACCTGATAAAGGCTGTACACGGGTATAATCAAACAAGGGTTGCCCTGAGTTTGATTAGCTTGAATCTCTCTGATCCATGGTATCCACTAACCGTAGCGATCATTACAGTTATTTGGAATGTTTCTGATCATTACAGTAACGATCGCTTTACAACGCCGAAAACGACTATCATCACGCAATTTCTTTCGACAGCCAGTACAACGAACTCTGTATGGGTTGCTTGTTAGCATCAATCCTACTGTCGATTTCTTTCGACAACCAGTACAGCTGACTTTAAACAGAGAAGATGAAGGGTTAGTTAGTAGGTTACTCATTATTGCCGAGATGCAAATCGTGATGTGATGGATTTTTATATTTGCAACCTAGTTCCTTTCTACCTGGTTGCAAAGGAACTTCAGGTCAGCCAGACGTTTGTCAAAAGCAAGTATGAAGATCAAGATCAAGAAGAACAGTGCTCCAACACGGTCAACGATGAAGGTGTGTTGTATGTATAAAATAGTGAATTATTGTAGTGTGTTAGGTATACGATGGAAGGGTTTGAAAAGAAATAGCACAAGTCCTTCTATAATGTTGTTTATAATTAAAAGGAACTAGGTTGCAAAGGAACTTCAGGTTAGCCAGACGTTTGTCAAAAGAATTTTGTACTATGCATTCTCACATGAACATCCAACAACAATGGTATATGAATAGTGACCCTTTGTAAGGGTTTTGCACCGGCTTGAGATATGAGGTTGATTAACACGGTTAGTGGATACCATGGGAAGGTAAACATACTTGAAATCAATGGGAAGGTAAACATACTTGAAATCAATGGGAAGGTAAACATACTTGAAATCAATGGGAATGTAAACGTACTTGAAATCAATGGGAAGGTAAACATACATGAAATCAATAGGAAGGTAAACATATATAACATTCTCTTCTTCTTCCCTTACAAATCACTTTGCCATTAATACCAATGGACTACCCTCACGTCGGTATGGCCATCACCTAGTTCCAGGTTGCCTTCAGTTGTTGTTAGAGAGATATCTGTCAACGATGAAGGCAACATACTTGAAATCAATGGGAAGGTAAACAATCCTCATCCATAATGTTCTTACCTATAGCTACCAACCATCCGGTTGTTTTTCAGGTTGCCTTCATCGTTGACAGATAATGAGATTTGGTGTTAGATCATAAGCAAAAAGGTAGACCACACCACTGTTAGTGAACCCTATGTTGGATGGAAATTGTCTTATGCTTAAATGTCTTTGTTAAGTTGAGTTAGAGCAAACTCTGTGTTGGATGGAAAGTGTCTTCGGCTTAAATGTCTTGTTGAGTTGACTTGGAGCAATCCCTGTGTTAGATGGAAACTGTCTTCGGCTTAAATGTCTTGTTGAGTTGACTTGGAGCAATGTCGATAAAAGTTGGTGGTTATTATTTTGATTTTTAATTTTTATAATTTTTTTTACAATAATTATATTAAAAAAATAAAAATAAAAATAAAAAACCAATCCAAAACACAAAAAATACCACAAAAATAAAAGCTGGATTCCAAGCGCCTCGCTTAGGCCAAAGCGAGGCGTCTGGGGTCAAATCAGAATAATAACTTACCTCGGACCGAGGTAGTTAAAAAAAGTAACCAAAGCGCCTCGCTTTGGCCAAAGCGAGGCGCTTTGGGGGGGGGGGGGGTGGGAATAGAAGTGGGGGGTTTTAATATCACCTCCCATAATGTATTATTAATCAACTATATATAAGAGTACAATAGGATAATTACAAAGAAAACCTAATCAAATGCAATCTCTTAATTATAGTAACAAGATAATAATAAACTATAATAATCTATAATAATATATTCTCTAATATTGGATTTGGAAGTTCATTCCAATAAGAATTGGAATTTGTTGGAATTGGAATCTCAATTTCATTATAGATGTTTTCGCTTGGCAAATGAATTGGAATCTGTCATCCCGTACCACCGACTTGACCGAACCGCCCGCCTAACGGTATTTCCCAAATGTTGGCGTAGTTGGATAAAGATTGCATTTCAAAATGATACGGTTCTGCGCATCGGCATGTCTTTTATGACATCCACCCAAGCCATAACCAAGACTATTTCTTCTTTTCTTTTTCTTCGGTCCAACATCTCGTTACCGTTTGACCTAGGTTAAAAGAATTTCGTGTAAGAAAATAATGAGATTGGTGTGTGTAACATGTTTATGTTCTTATGTATTTTTTTTTCTGTTTTTTTTTTTTTAATTTCAAAGATCATATACTTCCCCGATGATAATTATGCACTCACCGTATTTTGTTGAATAAAAAGTCTTTAAAACTAGGGGGCTAGTGTTCTAACCCCGCGACTAATAAGTAGTTCAGTTGGTTCGAAACTGTTCCATTTTCTTACTATAAACATGTTAGGACTTAGGACTGCACGTAAGCGTATTTGGGTAAAAGAATTTTTAGACATGAAAGCAAATTTTATCGAAGCAAATGAATTTAAAATAATTTTTTTTTTACCATCTATTTTTTTTAAAAAAAAACTAAATTAAGGACAAAATTCGAAAGTTACATTACAATAGAAGGTAGACGGGCAACAAGCTGCGCCGCCACCCCTTTTTGGATAGCGAAACCTAGTCTACCAAAGACAAATCCTTGCCCCCCTGGAGATGAACTGTTGTTGTGGACGACCCGTTGGACCGTAGTCAAGAAACGAATAGCTTCTGGTGCTAGGGAGCCAAAGGTATCAAAGGCAAAAGGGATAAAGACATGTTGGTTCTCTGCACAAGCTTTAGCATGCTTATCTACTTTCTTCGATTCCGCTTTTCTCGATGCTAGCCCAGCTACAAACCCTGTTTCCCTTAACCCAACCAAAGGAGATACCCTTGTGAGGTCCACGCAAGCATGTTTCCCCCTCTCCCAACCAAAGACAAGCAGATCTGCTGGTCGCAGGGTAGATCTCCCTTCCGCAGGGTCTGTGAGAAAATTTACAGGAGCCTCCTTTTTTGCGGAAATCCCAGCTCTTCTCAGGATGTCCCACAAAACGTCTCTCACCCAGTCATGCCGGTATTTGAACCCAGGGAGCTCTTTGCAATGGATTGCGTGCTCCCCGTATTTATCCATGCAAGCTTTACGGCAGATGGGGCATGTCTCATCTTCCGGATACATAGGGATCATCAACCGGTACTTGAGTATAGCCCTGTACTCTACTGCGGACATGCATTGACCCAAACCCTCAATCGGGATAACAGTCAAAAAATCTCGCGCATGAGGACCCTTTAGGCATTCAATCACCGCCTTCTGGCGGGAGGACAACTCAAAAACTTCTCCCAGGCTTTGAGCAGTTTTGCTAAATAGAGCATTCGCCAAAGTTTTTTGTGGCTTTGAGGGGGCGGTGTCCTTACTAGAAAAACCGCCAATATCAAAGTCCGGGAGATAAATATTTAAGCGTTCAAGCGCCTGTTGATAGTCGGGGTCTAGCCCGATGACCCCACTTTTTCGAAGGATATGATCCTGAAGTTTCCAAGACTGAGCTCTAGACGCCACAAAGGCATAAACCCCAACATCTCGAGCTGAAAGGAGGCCCAACCCACCTAAACGCATCGGCAAGGATGCCAAGCGCCACTGGAGGTCCCCGAAGAAGGGGCCACCACACACAACTATATCTTCAATAGCCTCCCGGAGGCCATCATCGAAAAGGGATACCGCATCCACCATCAAGTGGGGTTGACAAGTTCGTAACCCAAAAAGTAACTTAGCGACCCCCATGCATGACCTGAGCAGCAGGAGTTCACTTTGGGGATCCCTAAGGCGGGGCATGAGTTTCAATAGGTCAACCGCAGTCGTAGCCCGCCAACCTGCCAACTTCCCAATAAAGATAGGATCTCGGCTAACAGCCCCACCAAGGAGCTTAACCCCCCCTCTCTGGTCTACCAATCCCTCTCGGGAAAAGCCCGTCCTGAACTTTCAGTCCGTCACACGTCGGCCAAAAGACCTCTGTTTTCTTAATATTGAGATGAAGCCCTACAGATGGCCCATGCACGTTGATAATGTCTAAAGCCTTAGCAACCTCAGCTGCGTTGCCTATAATCGTCCCATCATCCAAATACCAAGCATGAAATGGGAGGTTACGGTGTTCCTGAACCCGCATGATAAGGGGGTGTAAGGCAAGAGCAAAGAGAAGGGGCCCCAAAGGATCTCCTTGCTGCACTCCGGTAGTAGCCCCAATACAATCATTACCCACATACAGTCTAGCAGGCTGGGCGTAAAGGAACTGGACCCACGGATAGATAGACGGGCATCGCTGGTGAACCTCTTGGAGAAAGGCTGTGCGGTCGACCATGTTGAAGGCATTGGAGAAGTCTACTGTAAGCAAAGCCAAGGAACCATCCGCATGAAAAGAGTTGAGGAACCTGTTGGCACTATGAAGCACCGCCTCCACCCCATTTGGTACCCCTACTCCAAATTGAAAGTCCCCCAGGTACTGGGAAATGTCTTTTCCAACCTTCTACATTGCCACCTTAGAAACCAACCTTTGCCAAATGCCCCCCACAGCAATAGGCCGAATTCCATTATCGGGCTTCAATAAGGGGGTGAGGGGGCTGAGGCAACAAACTCAGCAAGTGTCTTAGGGCAGGCTCCCCCAAGCCATAAGTTGACGACTTCAGTAATGGCCCCGAGCAAACCCGAGGAAGTCACCGAGCCTTCGCCACCAATAGCATCCAACAGGTGTTGGGCCCGTATCACGTCCCTGCCGCAAGACGTCCCTTTAGGGAAAGATCGGATACATTTGAGCACACAATCCCCATCTACAGATAAAGCGGGCGAGGCGATAGGGCCAGAAGGGAAGGATGGAGGCGGCATCACAGGGTGTTTATCAATGAGGGCTTTCATGGTCGATTCACATAGAGGGGCAACCCCACTGGAGCACAAAACCTTAACCGCCGCCGTGAAATGCCCATCCCTGACTTTTCGAAGACATTGCTTTATATTAGGTTCTCTTTCATCGTCCTCTTCCTTTCTGACTTCTGCCCTAGGTACCTCAACCTCCCCCACGCTATCCAAGAGGGAAGAGACCAAGACCGCAAACCCAGACCCATCTTTCCATACTGCAAGCGCTTGCATGATGCTACTACATTGCAGAGATTTCCTGTTCCCTGATCTTCGCTCTTGTCTGGAGGACGGTCTGACCACCCTCAGGGTTAACCGCGGAAGCAATAGCAATTGGACCCAATTGTCAACCGAGCCTGGTGACGCAACCACTTTGCGTAAGGCACCTATTAACACTTAAGCGAACATCAGACGACAACTGGGGGGAATGCTTTTAACAGTTTGTAAAGGGAGGGAAAAAACACGCTCGAGGAGGGGAACATCTCCAACCATCCCGGCTGGGTGACGTGGGTTTGCATCGTCTACTGCTTGACATGGCTTCCGTATCCCAACAATGAAATCTTCGACATCTCCCAAGGCCATGGCGAACGATACAACCTCATTGTCATGCTTGCATCCCCTACTGAGAGCATGCATCACCATGCACCTCCCACATAACCATTTATCTCCTGCCTTGAGAACTTCCCCAACATCCAAAAAAAGGTCCAGATCCTTCGAGATAGCCTCCTTCATGGATACCTTTCGGTTTTCTGTCTTGAGGTGAGTGCTTTGCATGTGTTCCAGAAGGCGGAAAAATCCGCCAAACCCCGGTTTACCATCTTTACAATCGTGAAAATGTTTAAAGGGGCAGACCCTTAAACCACTAACAGAGCCCTGCGCATGACCTCCTGACTTGACATTACGGGCCTTCCTGGCAGGAGCCATGTGCGAATGCTAACAACCGAACTCGAGATGAGTTGGGGGCAAAGAAACCAGCGAGCAAAAATCCTTTACTAGACGATGAGGGTAGCAACCACAAGTTGCCCCCTCTAAGTGGGACCCCCCATAACTTCTTACTCCATTATTATTATTATTATTATTATTATTATTATTATTATTATTATTATATAGTAATTATTTATAATAATTAAAGGGACCAAAGTGACTATCTTTAACTATTGAAGAGTTTGAAATACTGATTAATAGTAATATTGTAATATTGTCTTATAATTAATAGTAAGTGATAACTATTATCATTATAGATATATATAAAAAAAGAGAAGCCCAAAGCCAACAAGACCACCTAACTTCCTGGAAAAATGGGCGATTAGAAAAAGGAGAGGTGGGGCGAATAGCTAAAGAGAGGGGAGGGCGATTGGGGTTTTCCAAAAAAGATGACCGTTAGGGGCGAGTAGTAAAGGAGAGGGGGGCGAGTAGCTAGAGGAGGGCGATTGGGTTTTCAAAAAAAAGATGACCGTTAGTAAGGGTGACTAGGTGGTTTGAAGAAGGTTGGCCAGGCGGTGGTTGAGTAGGTGGAGAAGGAAGCCGGTGGGTGGTGGAGTAGGTGGTTTGAAGAAGGTAGAGGGTGACGTCGGTTGTGGCGGAGTAGGTGGATGAGGGAGCCGTCGGTGGTAGAGGTTGGGATAAATGGGCTGAAGAAGGTTGCCGGTGGTGGAGGGTGGTGGGCTGAAGAAGGTTTGGAGGGTGGTGGGGTAGGTGGCGGAGGCAGGGGAAGTCGTAGTTCAGGGGAAGCCGGAGGTCGGTGGTGGTGGAGGAGGGAGTGGAGGAGGTCAGTGGTGGTGGTGGTGGAGGACAGGTATGGCAGTGTGTCACGGGTGTTGTTGATGCCGTTCCTTATCCCATCGCCGCCGTGAAACCAGCGCCGGAAAAAGTTCAAGTCTCAACAAAGTCTCAACCTGAGACCATCCCAGGAATACAACCGCCTTTGGGGAAAAGACTATCAAGTTATAATTCTCATATGTGATGATTCTAAACAATGGATATCTTAAGCATGATTAGTTTCTAGAACATCAAAAATCCTGTACATAACTTCTAATATAGGAAAGTAGAGGAGTTATGAAATAATATATCAATTTATTATTTTCACTTTACGGGTTAGTTCGAAATTCCAAACACTAACGCTCTATTTTGAGTTTACTTGAGAAGAGAAAAAAAAACTTCATTTTCTTTCTATTCCTCTCTTTTCTCACATCTTCTCTTCTTTCTATTTCTTTTTGATTTGAAATAAAAAAATTTACCCCGCCTTCTCTACTTTCGACTTCTTTTTTTAAAAGAAAATAATCTGGAACACAACTTTTAAGTAAACTCAAGAATTGAGCGTAGCTTCGCCATGTGTTTTTAGAAATTAGCTTGCTTCTTGCTTGGGTATGGTGGTATTAAACGTTATTATTAATTAGTGATGGTGGACCAAAATTGCTTCTTGCTTGGGTATGGTGGTACGCCGTATCGTATCAAAATTGGAAATTTCTTTGAGAAGGTGGACCAAAGTTGTTAAAGTAATGCGTGGAAACACCTTTTTTTTTTTGAAAGGAAAATTTCATTAAAAAGCGTCACAAGCGGTCCTCAAAACAAGGACCCCCGGGCAAACACACCAAATTACATCACATCCAACGGGTGGTTACACCAATTATTCCAATCTAGGTCTTTCCATCTACTTCTATTACGAAACCAGAAAAAAGACGTAGACTTCACAATCTGCACTAACTCGATGGGTCTTCGACTCTTGTTGTTGAAAACGCGAGCATTCCTTTCATTCCAAATAACCCACATAGCAACATAAACGATACCCCGAACGATATATTTCGCATTATTAGAGAGGGTAGAGTGGTCCACCATTTGAATCGCGTCCATAACATCGAACATAATCGTCGGAGTCAATCCACACCAAACCTCAATTCTATTCCAGACCTCGAAAGCGAACTGGCAACCGGTGAACACGTGTTGAGCCGTTTCTAGATCCGCATCACAGAAAACACAAGAAAAGCGTTGCAAATTGACTCCACGTTTAAGAAGCTCCGAAGTGGTTGGCAATCGGTTACGCGCCGCTCTCCAAACCATAATTTTGCATTTGAGAGGAACCCAACATTTCCATTTAATCTTCGGAGGGTTATCTTCGAGACTGTTTTGCGTGATGATAAGCTTGGCCGACGCCACAGTGAAAATCCCGTCATTAGATCTCCAAACCCAAATATCATTTCCACCCCTCCAATTGAAATCATGAATATCTTCAAGGAGATGGAAGAGTTCGGTCAGCTCATTGTGAGTGGAAGGGGGTCTTCTCCAATCCCAGTGCATAGATTTTGTATTGTTAACCACTTTAATTCTTGTTGCTACCTTGGCCCATTTGTTTCTTTCTAACTGGAACAAATGAGGGTAAGTATACCGCAAAGGTTCTTCTCCAAGCCATTTATCACCCCAAAAAGAGAATGTATTACCATCGCCTAACAAGC
The DNA here is from genome assembly GCA_028751855.1 of Ambrosia trifida. Taxonomy (NCBI): domain Eukaryota; kingdom Viridiplantae; phylum Streptophyta; class Magnoliopsida; order Asterales; family Asteraceae; genus Ambrosia; species Ambrosia trifida. The sequence continues at coordinate 212,177,672 of CM054122.1, read as the reverse complement.
CGCTGAAAAGAGAGTTATATTTCAACCCGTTTGGGAGGCGTTGTTCCCCCACTTTGACTATTTCTTTCCAACACCCTTTCGCCGACCTACTACAAGGAAGCATCGCCCAAGGGCGACTTGAGCCATGAAAGCCCAAGATAGCTTTCTTCCACAAGCTATTGTCCTCCTTTTTAAAACGCCATGTCCATTTTAGAAGGAGAGCGTCGTTAACATATTGTAATTTAGCTACCCCCAAACCTCCTTCTTTCTTTGGATTAGTAACAATACTCCATGCAACCCAAGGAATTTTTTGCTCTTCACTAGTTCCCGCCCACAAAAAACGCCGCATAATATTTTCTATGTTGTTAATCACAGTCTTGGGAGCCTTGTAAAGAGAAAGATAATAAAGGGGAAGACTTGAGAGGACCGAATTAATAAGAACTAACCGGCCACCGATGGAGAGGGTTCTAGCTTTCCACGAAGCCAAGCGATTTTTAACGACTTCAATAACCGGATTCCAATTACAAATCCTATTCATGTTGGCCCCGACTTGAACTCCAAGATAAACAAACGGGGTGACTCCTCTTTTACATCCCAAGATCTCCATCATGTTGTCAATTTCCGTCTCTTCCACTCCAACTCCGAACAAGTTCGACTTATGAAGATTAATCCGTAAGCCCGAACATAGGTAAAACATGCGAAGCACTCTAGCAATACTTTGAATATTCTCCCTCGTCCACTCACCTAGAATAAGGGCGTCATCCGCATAGAGCAAATGAGAGATAACAAAATTATTTTCCGGGACATGAATGCCTTTGAAAACGTCAATCTGCTTCGCTCTTTCCAGCAACCAAGATAGGGATTCCATCACAATGAGAAATAAGAAAGGCGAAATCGGATCACCTTGACGAAGGCCTTTTTCACATTTAAACTCAAAAGTGGGCGAACCATTAACAAGAACTGCGGCTCTAGAAGACTCAAGAATACCCTTTATCCAAGTGCACCATAGAGGAGGGAAACCCATTTGCGACAAAATAGAAATTAAGAAGTTCCAATTAACGTTATCATACGCCTTCTCGAAGTCTATTTTCAACATAAATGCTTTTTTATTCCGTTTTTTCAACCATTCCATCACCTCATTAAGAACAAGCGGCCCATCAAGGATAAACCGGTCCGATAAAAAAGCCGATTGGGAATCAGAAATAACTTAACAATTACCTTTTTAAGACGGTTAGCAAGGATTTTAGAAATAATCTTGCTTAACATCCCAATAAGAGTAATAGGCCTATAATCTTTAAGGCCCAGCGGCGTTTTAATCTTGGGGATAAGAGAATAAAAGTCGAGCCGCATCCCTCATTAATCATCCCGGAGCCATGAAACTCGGACATAACACGGTAAACATCCTCCTCTAACAAATTCCAAAACCTCTTTACAAACCGAAAATTAAAACCGTCAGGACCAGGCGCCCTATTCGATTCGAGCCACAATCAAACACCGCCTCTTTTATTTCTTGTCTAGAGAATTCGGCGGTCAAAGCTTCACAGTCTTGGACATCAATTTTTTTTATACCCGAACACATAATACTAGGCCGAGATGAAACAGGTTCTTTGAAGTGTTGTCTAAAATGCCGCAAAACTTCCCTCTTTACCACTGTTGGTTTTTCGATCCAATCCCCGTCAAGCATAATCCCCGGAATAGAATTAGTCGCTTTGCGACCATTCACAACACTGTGGAAGAAACTTGAATTTTCGTCCCCGAGAGTGGCCCACTTTACCCGTGATTTTTGGCGAATGTCACGAGCTTTATGTAGATCAAGTTCTTCCAAAGCTTTTTTGCATTGCAACCAAACCCAATAATCCTCCTCTTCCACCGTGTTATTCTCCATAATAAGCTCCATATCGTCCCTTTCTTTCCTGAGCCGAGCCTCATCTTCAGCTTCTTTTACGCTGAATTCTTTGAACCATTCCTTCAATCGGCCTCTAAGAAACTTCAACTTATTGAGTAAGTTAACATCCGCCGGTCCACTATTACACCAACTCTGCAAAGAAGATTGAATAACTTCGACACAACCAAGTCTGTCCAACCACGAGTCAAACAAACGGAATGGTTTAGAACCAAAATTCCTATTGGCAAAAGAAACCACCAACGGCGAATGATCCGAGTATTCTCTATTAAGAGCTCTCACTTGCGCATTCGGCAATTTGTTGAAGACACTGTCACAGACAAGAACTCTATCTATACGGCTCCATTTACACACCCCTTTTCGGTTAACCATATATGTATATCTCATCCCCTTTAAATTATATTCCCGAACTCCAACTTCGTCAATGAAATCGTTGAACTGCGAAGCACAAACCGAGTCATAAGACGAATTTTTTTTCGTCCTTGCTACGAACCGAGTTAAAATCGCCAAAGAGAATCCACCAACCATAACCTGTAGACATCACGTTTCTAATTTTGTCCCACAGATTTCGTTTATCGTTTCTAGATTGTGGAGCATAAATATTGATAATGTTGACTCGGACAGACCCACCCAAAATCGTACCCGCTACATGGAGAAAGTTTGAATCTTTCGCCACAAAATCTCTAGAGAAAACTTTTGGGTCCCAATAGCTCACCAAACCACCCGAACTCCCATTGGCATCCACAAATTCAAACTCAAAACACGTACCACCCCAATAATTAGAAATAACACCCGGTTGAATGTTGCTCACCATAGTTTCTTGCATACCTATAAATGAAATTCCAAAATCCGTTTTGATCTTTTTTATCCACCCCGGTTTCCCCGATCCACCGACACCACGAATATTAATAGAAAGGCAATTCATAATTTACCCCTTTTGTAAACCTTCATCAACAATCGAGTCTTGGATCAATTCATTGCATCTAGATAAATCGGCACCCAACTTCTCACCCAACACAACGGTTTCAGCAACTTCCGCCGCTTGTAGTTGTTCTTCCTCATTCACCGAATCAACTGGGATAAAATTTTCATTTTGTTCTTCAATAATATTCGGCTGCCTGTTCAAATCCAAAGAGTCTTCTACCTCATTGCTGGATAATTCATCTTGGTTCACAAATGATTGATTATCGTCGTCCCCATTAAGGCCCAGAAGTGTGTTTAACCCAAACAAGTCTTCATTATTCTTGGATCTCTTAACAACCTTGAGGCTTTTCTGACTACTAACATACCCATTGCTGGGCCGGCCCAAGTCCACCTTCTTAAATTTTTTTCTTTTAATGACTTTAGAAACTGAAGTTGGGCCCCCATCTTGTAAGGCTTCTTCGAAAGGAAAATCCACAGCCGGAGTAAATACGCAATCATTGGCTTCATCATTGTTTGACCGATTATTAACTGGTATTGAATGCGTGGAAACACCTAACTTGAAAAAGTAATTTTTTGACTCGTTTATCATTAAAAGAAATGATATTTTAATGAATAAATAAATATTATGACTCAAAAAAGTCCCCCGCATCTTTATAAATTTGGTAGAGATACACAGCCCAACCGGTATGCGTGCTTTCTCCCGTTTCTACGTTTTGATTATTTAGTTAGTGATGATTAATTATGTAATGTTATTATAGATGTTATAGACGTGATATGAGGTTGATGTAGTGTAACGTTTGTTGGAACACGCATGTGACTGTTATGCTGTTGCACTACTAGAAAAATACCCCTTTCTTGACGCGCATTGCGCGTCATAAAAGGGTGTTTATGACACACAAAAAAGTGTCAAGGAAGAACATGTCAAGAAAAGTTTATGACATGCAGGCGCGTGTCATCTTTTAATGACACGCGTTTATGACACTCCTTTATGACATGCTTTTTTGACACGCATTTATGACACACTCTTTAATGACAAACATTCTTGACACTCATTTACGAATTTTTTTTACAGCATTTATGACATACATGAATTTATGACACACCTTTATGACAGTCATTTTGCGTGTCATGTTTTTTTACCAATTTTTTTTTTCTGCAAAACGAATAATATCCTGGAATTATTTTTTATTTATAATTACAAAAACAATAAATTTAATAATAAAGCTGCATATATTATACCACCAAAAACCCATTACAATTATGTCAAATTCTACCACAAAGGGTTACAAAAACATTGTATCAATACATTACATTAGTCGATTAGTAAGCCTAAACATACGGATCATAACTTGAAAATGAAGGTCGAGGCATAACCCGACCATTCTTCACGAACATAATCAATATCCGCATCCGAGTAAGCCTTCACTCCTCCCCCAACCTGAGACACAATTAAATTAATAAGATGAAAGGTTAAGGGTTCGCGATGGTTTTAGTTTCAAGAAAACAAAAGTGACTAGAATTTGACTCGATCAACTTACATTGTCCAATATTCCAAGTCCGTCCGTAACGATCTCCTTCATGAATTTCATTACATAATAACCACATTCTGTGATCCCCGGCTGACACGGACACTACACATTAAAAGAATTATATGGATTGTATATATTAAGTGCACGAACTTCCTTAGCTTTTTTACTTTTCTCCTGGATTAGAAACACACACCATTAAATTAATTCAGCCTGAAATCACCTAAAACATCGTAAACTAGCCGTAAACATGTCTAAAACCACTACAAATAGTATTCTATACTACGCAACAGCAGACCAGCAGCAGCGCGCAGCCTGCACAGAACAGCGCGACTGCGCAGCACTGTTCAGCAGCGGACCAGCAGCGCACTGTTCAGTAGCGGACCAGCAGCGCACTGTTCAGTAGCGGACCAGCAGCGGACCTTAGGTTACTTTATATTATGTGGTTTTGATGATTTCGAGTGTTTGACTTGTTACCCAACCCGTCTTGCACTCTGGCCCGCCCATCTTACCACTTCTATTATCTGCCCTCCTTGTTTTCGTCTCACCAGCATTGGCCGCGTTTCAAACCGCAACCAAAACAGGCCCTGGCCCACTTGTCCGATACAAGAGAGTGAAACAGGAAAATAAAAAAGTTTGGTCAGGGTTGTTTGGCAGCATGTCAAAATGGGTTTTGGGTTCGGGTCAAAATGTGTCTTGAATCAATATGAGTAACTTATTTTGGTCCGGGGTCACGCTAAACACATTTTATCATACAAGTACACTATGGGTGACTTACGCCACATTGTACTCATTTATTTATGTACTTTAATCTTAGTTGACCCATTTGTAAGTAAATGGGCCGAATTGCCACATCTATACTAATCGATACAAACAGAAGCAGTGGTTTTGATTTATTTGTTGAAACCGTCTGTCCCAACGCTTGTTCAAGTGGAGTTAGTGGATTCCCTTTTGAGCGTTGTGAGTAAGAATGAAAGCAAGTTTTTTAAAATGTGCGTGAAACCAAAAACAGCTGCGGTTTTGTTGTTGGGACAGATTGTCTCAAGTGGTGATGATGTTGCAGTTTTTGAAGTTGTTAGACGAGTGATGTCCGGGAAGGTATTATGTTTTATTTTATTTTTATTTTGCTTGTATAGTTGCAAACCAAATGCCTCACACACTTGTTTGTTTTGGGAAGGTAATTGAATGTATTATTATATTAGTAGTTTGGAATCTGAGTGGACTGAAGAGCGAATCACAGCCGTTCGAATATTGTTGAAATGTATACAAGAAGATGGAAAATGTAGGAATATTATTGCTGATAAGGCTGAACTAGCACCAGTTTTAGAGATTCTTGTTGGCGCGAATGATGGAGATCGGTTTGAAATTGTCCAGTTTCTTTCTGAGTTGGTTAAATTAAATAGGTAATTACTTTTTAAGTTGTCTCTAATTAGAGATGACAAGTTCAACGCGTTTACTTACTAATGGGTCAAACTGGTAAACTAGAAAAATAGCTATGAAGGCAACTGCGCAGCAGGCGAGCGCGCAGCAGGCGGCAGCAGGCGAGCGCGCAGCAGGCGGCAGCAGGCGAGCGCGCAGCAGGCGACTGCCCAGCAGCGCGCAGCAGGCGAGCGCGCAGCAGGCGGCAGCAGGCGAGCGCGCAGCAGGCGACTGCCCAGCAGCGCGCAGCAGGCGACTGCGCAGCTAGTAGGCGACTGCGCAGTTCTGGCAGAGGGAGGCTGCCATGTTAAAGCAACAACTGCAGAGTATGCAAGAGAATCATAGGTAAACTTTCTACCATCAACAATGAATAGACATGCATATATAGTAAACCAAATAATCGATCTACTTTCCTTGATGCATGCAGAATGAGAATAACTGTCATTTACAAGCTGGTTATATAGTGGAAATGTAAAAGGGCAATAATCCTAGAAATACAAAACTTACACTTTCTATTAATATTGATTGTTCCATGCCCCTAGAACCTACTACTAGCTTGAGAAGGCATTATAAAAAATAAATAAATAAAACAGGCCTAGCTACTTCTGATCCTAGCAAAAACTCATCTTTGTAATGCAAACTATGAGCAAGGTCCCGAGTAAAACTTCTAGAAATTGATTATTCAAAGGCTCCCCGACTAATGTAGACAAAGTATTTCTCCATAAATACTCATCATGCAGTGTCGATTTTGGGTCAAACAGAAATATAAAATAACTCAAAGGGGCGAACGGGTCAAATGGGTTGAAAGTCATCCCAAGTCTATGTTTGATGCATACAACCTCCTACATCATTTTATTCATATATAGATAAGATAATGACAATAAGTTTATTTTATTTTTTAGTCATAATAAATGCAAAAACTACTTGTAAAAATATATAAAAAGAAATGGACACAGATGTTTAAGCGTTTAACACAACAGACCCAGTTGATTTAAACTTGGACTAAAAGAATGACATTTTTCAACCCGTTACCCGACCTGAATCTGTTGCCAGCGCCACCTCTATAGATGCTAATATATGCAGGTAATGCTTTCTAAACAAGATCATCATATCATTTTTGACAACTACAGACAAATGATGGGCGAAGAGCTTTCTGGTTTAGGTGTCCAAGATCTACAAGTCATGGAGAATCAACTCGAAATGAGTCTCCGAAATATCCGCACGAAAAAGGTTTGAAAATGCTGCCTCTAATAATATAATATGGTTCTGGTCTTTTCCTAAGTTGTCCCAAAATGAATATCCGCAGAAAAAGAAAACAACTTAATATGTGTATATTTGCAGAATGCCTGTTTTACCCTTTAGGATACCAATTGACTAGAAAAACTAGCACATGAGTAGTTAAGGGTAAAGTGGAAAGATTAGTAAAATATACTATACTATCGAACATTTAAAGAAACGTGGATGACAATTTTGGGACATCTGAATATTATTTTTGTAAAAAAGAAGAAGAAGAAAGCTTACGGGTTGATAATTGTTGAATGACTAGGACCAACTTCTTTTAGAGGAAATAGAAGAACTAAAGACAAAGGTGAAGCAAAGCATTGGTGAAATGTAAGTTGTAGAGGAAGTGTGTTAACTAATGATATGATTTGGTGTTGGTGTTGGTGTTCAGGGGAATATAATCCACCAGGAAAACATGGAACTGTGTAAGAAGGTAAACGAGGTTCGGGAAGAAAATGCAGAACTGTACAAACAGGTATTATATGGAATGAGGGAAGCAGATTCAACAAACAGTAGGAATCTGTTATTAACAAATAAAGAGGAGCAGGCGAGCGCGCAGCAGGCGGCAGCAGGCGAGCGCGCAGCAGGCGACTGCCCAGCGCGCAGATTCAACAAACAGTAGGAATCTGTTATATAAGCATATTCACCTACTAATTTAGAACTGTTTTGATCAAAAATTTTCACAAAATAAAAACCACCATAGAAAATTAATTTTACATACAGTAAGTATGATCATAAACGAAACTTATATACAATATTGTGATCTCCTAATGAACTATATACACAAATTTCAACAATAAACCATAATAATTGAGGAAGATAAACCCTAACCTTCGATTGATGCAGCAGACGCGAGATAGAGGAAGGCGAGATTATGAACGCGAGCTAAACCCTAGGGTATTTCCTGCTCATTAAACACTAATGTCAGCAGATAACAAACCTTCGATTGACGCGAGATTAATGTCAAATACTTACTGAAATGATGATGACGCAGAAGGTATGAACGAGCAGAAGGATATGAACGATCAGATTAATTGTCTTCCATCTTCGTCTTCCATCAGCAGATTATGAACGCAGATTATGAACGCAGAAGGTATGAACGAGCTAGGGTTTTTTTTTTGATCGCAGAAGCTTATGAACGATCAGAATTATAACCTTTTCTTTTGATATGAGGGTTATGAACGATCAGAAAAACCCTAGCTGCAGAAGCTTATGAACGTCAGAAGCTAATGAACGATATCTTTTGATATGAGGCGGGTGCACAGTAATAGAGGAAGAGAGAGGGCGCGGGAATTGAAAAATGTGAAATTTGACATAATACATGACACTCAATTCTTGTAGTGTCATGTTTTTTAATATCTTGACACTAGATTCTTGACACGCAAAAAAAAGTGTCATTGTTTAACCAATTTTTTTAAAAGATGACGATTTTTTAATGACACGCGCTTTTGCGTGTCATGAATTCTCGCGTGTCATTAAATGTGTGTCAAGATAGGGGTATTTTTCTAGTAGTGTTGGAACCAATAGGATCGATCACTATAAAAAAACAAAGAACAATATTAGACACAAAGTCTTTTTCACTAAGAAATCACAAACCACAAATAAAACATTAACCCTACCAATTTATTTAGAGTAAATAGCCATTTTCGTCCCTGTGGTTTGGTCCAGTTTGCCACTCCAGTACAAAAGTTTTTTTTTTTGCAATCTCTTACCTGTGGTTTGGATTTTTTTTTGCCAAATTCGTCCTTTTCACTAACTCAGTTAAAAAATCTCGTTAATGTCAGGGGTAAGGTTGTCTTTTTACCAGTCAGGGACGAATTTGGCATTTAAATGCCAAATTTGAAATGCCAAATTCGTGGTTGCACCCCTCTCCCCTCACAATTTTATGTTTTAGTTATAAAGTTTAAACCGCTTCACGTTATCTGTATACCCTAACCTTGTTATTCATCTTCTACAAACTTGCACATTGTAACGCTTCATTAAGCCTACAAACACTGAAATATTCTTCAAAAAGGAACACCACCACCGCTGCCTTAAACCCTCTGCTAGCCATCATCATTCTAACTCTTTCCACATCTTCCACTCCACACGACCCGCTTTGATGGCTATGATTCCACCGATTCAAATGTTTTAGCCGTTAAAGACCCGACTGGAAATCCAACTTCAAAATGGATCAATATGATCCATGCAAATACCCACTAAAGTTACATGCAAATCACGTGGCCACTACATTGCAATTTTCTTTTCTTTTAGAGTTAATTTCCATTTCTAATTTAGTACGTGCAAGTTTATTTTTGTTGACTTTTTCAAGGTAGTTTTTCTCCATTCCCTAAGTAGTGGGCCAAGTGGGTAGTTATTGTAATTTCACTCTATTTGTAATTCATATGCAATCAATAGAAGCAGAGTGATTTTACCCAAAATTTTGTTTCTTCTTGTTTTGAAGAACATTCCATTGCTATCTTAAATTTGGCCGATTAAGAGGTGTCTTTGGACCCTTATTTGTGTCTTGTGGTGATTATCTGTATCGAGACCCGGTAAGGTTGCCCAACGAATAGATCGGGTGGTGAAACTATATCTCGATTTTATCCGTTGTATTCAAAATTTTGTTCCGAATTAATATCCGTTAAAGTTTCTGTATATCACGCTTCACCATATATCTGCATCAAAAGCTTGAAGTTATGGCTGTTATCTGGCTCCAACTCAAACAGATTATCTGCAGCAATCTCCCCAATTTCTATATTCCCATGAACATAACAAGCATGTAACAAACTAACAATGCTCCCCAAACCGTCGGACCAGCTGCAAGCTGCATTTTACCCGTGATCACTTTGTAAGCTTCGGCTATCAATCCGGCCCTTCCATAAAGATTCACCAGACATGCATAATGTTCCATACTTGGAATTATTCCATATTTATCCGTCATTGTAGCAAACAATCTTTCACCTTCGTTTACCAATCTTAAATGCGCACACGCTGTTAATACCGAAACAAATGTAATCGCGTCAGGGAAAGCATTCGCGTTTAACATAAGCTGGAAGTACATAAGTGCATTTGGATGTTTGTTATGTACTGATATTATACTGCATTTGGTCAAACACCCATCTTGCTCTATCCAACTTGTCATTATTCGAGTAAACATAAATAAGCGAATTCGCAATCGGTAAATTCCATTCTGTTCCTTTACGAAATTTCAGGGGAGGGAAGAGCAAGTTTGAAATGCCAAATTCGTCTCTGACTTGTAAAAAGATAACCCTACCCCTGACACTAACGAGATTTTTTAACTGGGTTAGTGAAAATGACGAATTTGGCAAAAAAATCCAAACCACAGGTAAGGAATTGCAAAAAAAAAAAAAACTTTTGTACTGGAGTGACAAACTGAACCAAACCACAGGGACGAAAATGGCTATTAACTCAATTTATTTAGGTGAATAAAAGGTCCTTAAAACCGGGGGCTAGTGTTATAGAACTCGGTAAAACTTCCCCGATGATAATTATGCACTCATCGTATTTAGGTGAATAAAAGGTCCTTAAAACCGGGGGCTAGTGTTCTAACCCCGCGGCTAATAAGTAGTTCGGTTGGTTCGAAACTGTTCCATTTTCTTACTATAAACATGTTAGGACTTAGGACTGCACATAAGCGTATCTGGGTAAAAGAATTTTTAGACATGAAAGCAAATTTATCGAAAGAAATGAATTTAAAAAATCAAAATTGGAAATTTCTTTGAGAAGGTGATGCACTAGGACTAGGTGGGCCAAAGTTGTTAAAGTAGTGCGTGAAAACACCAACTAGAAAAAGTAAGTTTTTGACTCGTTAATCATTAAAAGAAATGATATTTTAATGAAATAAATATTATGACTCAAAAAGCCTACCTCATCTTTATAAATAGGTTCTGGATTCATACATCATGTGACGTCATAATATAGGGGTGTGACATCACATTCTGGGGTATGTGGTAGCTTGCTATTGGTATGTGATGTGGGCCAGGGTGTATGAATCCTAAATAGAGGGTTTATGAATCCTAATTACCTTATAAATTTGGTAGAGATACACAGCCCAACCAGTATTCGTGCTTTCTCCCGTTTGGCCGTTTCTACATTTTGATTAGTTAATTACTGACGATTAATTATTTAATGTTATTATAGATGTTATAGACGTGATATGAGGTTGATGTAGTGTAACGTTTGTTGGAAGTCCATAGTTACAGGATTCGCTAATCTACCTGCGTACCGCGAATCCAATCGTGTGTACCGGAATCGGGTACATTCGCGTACCGTTCGCATAGGATTCACGATCCGATTCGTAAAATTGAGCGTACCCGATTGTGTAGAATTTCAAACCAAATATCACCGATTCGCGTACCAGATTGTCGAATTCGCTGTCTAGATTCAATGCGATTCGCGAATCGGAATTAAATGCTTCGAAATTTGCAACAATTATGGTGACTATTCGCTTACCATAACTAGATGAAGAGTCTATTGTTTCCTTATAATTATGAACTTGGTTAGTTTGTTTTATGTTTTTGAACTTATAATTATGAACTTTGTTTTGGATTATGATTATGAAATGTTTATTGGAGTTATTTGAAAAAAAATATATATTGTATAATGTTTAGATACGATACGGCGTACCAACTTATAGGGTATACCATACCGCGTACCGAATTGGTGAACCGAATGAACCTACCCACTCGTACCGAATTTTAGAAATGCGCGAACCGCGTACCCGATTTCGTACCACAAACCGAAGCGTACCGCGATTCATGTGACTATGGTTGGAACACGCATGTGACTGTGTCATGCATTATGTGTTTATGGAATTAACACGAGTTTGACATGAGTGATTTGGTGTAGACATGCATATCGTGTCTTTAACAAACAAAACAAGGTATGATATTATTGAGACGTAAACATACATCATGTCAAATAACATGATATCAAAACATAAATGAACTTTTATTCAAGATCCCAACCCAGAAAGAATGTTTACACCCAGATACAATGAAAACAACTTATTACAAACGATCACTCAAACCTTGCACCTCTCTAAACAATAATAAACCCTAGATTGTAACTGAGACTCAAAGGAGATCAGATTCGAGATGAATCTGATCTTGACTCATACACACCCTAGACGAAAGAGGAGATATTTTGAGACTGATCTAAACAAAATGAGCTAAAAGTTGTTAGCTGTACGACCAGGAAGCCCTTTTATAGAGGCAAATATAAAGCGTGTAAAGAAACACAGATCACACGGCTTATATTAATTTGTGTTTCTTGAATGGACGATCAGGATTGCTTCACCAGTTGATCACACGGATTGATGACTTGGCTAATCTTTATAACAATACTACCGGCCCATGTAAAAGCAGACCAACATCATCTCGACCCAACATCTTCTTTCCTTTACCAAAGCCCTCATCCCAAAGCACGAATAGTCCAATCTACAAATCAGCCCACGAAACATTACCTGCATAAAATTCTTATGCAATATGTTATAGTTTTAATCATTTGCAATAATAACAAATAAATCTGAATATTAAGATTAAAAGATATGTCATATCTTAACACCCCTCCTTAATCTTAATATTCACCATGAATCAAAAAATGAAAAACACTTACTGAAACCCAAATGGGTCAAACATACTGATAGATGCACACATTTCTTCATGTTGTGCAACACCTAACCCCTTAGTCATGATATCAACAAGTTGTTTCTCAGAACTAACCTTAATAGTTTTAATGCTTCCTCTAGAAATCAATTCCCTTAAGAAGAACAAATCAACCTCAAAATGCTTTGTTTTATCAAAAAACACTGGATTACTAGCAATTGATATAGCCGCACTGCTATCACAGCACAAACCAATTAGGTAACTCAACCTGAACTTGCAATTCCTTAAGAACATTAACTAACCATAATATTTCACATGCAGTGGTACACATAGCCCTATATTCAGCTTCAGCTGATGATCTAGCAATTGTAGACTGTTTTTTGCTTTTCTAGGAAACTAAATTTTTTCCAAGAAATATGCAAAACCCAGTCACACTTTTTCTAGTGTCAACACACTTTGCCCAATCTGAATCAGAATAGGCTAAGAGATTAAGAGATGAACTTTTTCTGAACCAAACTCCTTTTTCAGGAGCCCTTTTCAAATACCTTAACAATCTAAGTGCTATCTTAAAATGACCTTTGATAGGTTTATGCATATACTGACTCAAGTAATGCACAACATAAGATATATCTGGCCTTGTATGAGCCAAATATATCAGTTTACCTACCAACTGTTGATAACTAGTTATGTTAGTTATCTCAGTTGCATTTTCAGCACATATTGTATCTAAGGTATAATTAGGTTCAATAGGATTAGTGACTGGTTTGCATCGAAGCATGCCATACTCAGCCAATAATTCCATACAGTATTTCCTTTGGGAAAGACATATAGTATCTTCATGTGATACTACCTCTATACCCAAAAAATACTTAAGTTCACCTAAATCCTTAATTAGAAACTTATCTCTTAAACAGGTTTTAACCTTAATAAGCTCATTGACACAGTTACCAGTTAAAACTATATCATCCACATATATAAGTAGTATTACAGTCACATCATTATTCACTTTTACAAATAATGAATAATCACATTTACTTTGTATAAAACCTAAGTCACATAACACACCAACAAGCTTTTCATTCCACATTCTAGGAGCTTGTTTCAAACCATATAGAGACTTATTTAGTTTACACACTTTAGTTTCATGCTCAGAATAATACCCTTCAGGTAGTGTCATATATACATCTTCATACAAATCACCATACAAGAAAGCATTATTCACATCCAACTGAAACAACTTCCAACTATTTTGGACAGCAATAGACACAACACACTTGACAGTAACAAACTTAACAACGGGTGAGAATGTTTCATCAAAGTCTATACCAGGCTTTTGACTATAACCCTTAGCCACCAACCTAGCCTTAAACCTATCTATCTCACCATTTGACTTGTATTTTATTTTGTATATCCATTTACAGCCAACTAGACTCCTACCCTTAGGTAAGTCTACAAGTGTCCATGTGTTATTTCTATTCAAGGCTTCAATCTCATCATTCATGGCTTTAATCCAATTAGGATCACTAGAAGCCTCCTTATAATTTCTAGGTTCTACACTTTTATTAAGAACACTAGCAAACACCTTATTTTCACAGGTCAAATTAGCATAATTGACAACTTTTTCTACACCAAACTTGACTTTACCTTATACAATAAAGTCATCAAGCCTTCTTGGAAGAACAGTATTCCTAGTACTTCTTCTAATGGTTTGAGTGTTTTGGTCAATGCCATCAGAACCACTGTTTTTATTTTCACTAGGTGTCACATGCTCAGCCCTACCATCATTACTGTCATCATCATTTGCTTGTGAATCAGGAGACTCAACAAAGCTCTGATGATCAGTAAGAGGCTGCTGAGACCCATGTGTCTCTACCTCATCCTTACCTAAACCCCTTCCCTCATCATTGGGTAGTTCTTGTGTGGATGTTTCTATTTCAAAATTGTTAAAAAAGTTTAATGAGTCTAATTCCTGAAAACTGTTGTCATTATATTTTTCAAAAACTACTTTATCCTTAAATGGAAAAATGGTTTCATAAAACTTAACATCCATAGAAAAAGAAATAGTTTTATTTTCTAAACTATATACTTTATAACCCTTTTTCTCATTTGAATACCCAATAAACACACATTTTTCAGCCTTTTCATTCAACTTATCAGACTCATTTAATATAGTTGCAAAACACAAACATCCAAACAATTTTAAATGACCTAGGAAGGGCTTAAAACCATAGATAAGTTCATAGGGTGTTCTTCCATTCAACACAGATGATGGTGTCCTATTTATAAGATAGGAAGCAGTCAATACACATTCACTCCAAAACCTAACAAGTAAATTACTTTGAAACAAAAAAGACCTAGTGACATTCAACAAATGCCTATGTTTCCTCTCAACAATGCCATTTTGCTGTGGGGGTATAAGCACAAGTAGTTTGATGTATGATTCCTAATGTTTTACATAAGTTAATCATTTTATTGTTAACAAATTCTAACCCATTGTCACTTCTAAAACATTTGACAATTTTAGAAAACTGAGTTTTCAGAATGTTAATAAAATCTTGAACATGATCATACACTTCACTTTTATTTTTCATTAAACATACCCACACAGCCCTAGAATAGTCATCAACAATTGTGAGGAAAAATTTGAACCCCTCCTTACTAGCAACCCTATAAGGCCCCCATACATCTAGATGAATCAGTTCACCAAGACTAGAGGTCTTATGGTCACTTAAGGGAAAGGGTTCCCTATGTTGCTTGGCCTTGTGACACACATCACAAGGCAAGTCTTCCTTTTTTGAAATTTTAAATCCTATAACATCCTCAAGTTTCTGTAAAACAATATCAGAAGGATGCCCTAATCTACCATGCCATAACTCATATTCCTTATTTGTAATTCCTACCTTATTACTCATAAAAGATCCTCAACAGAAGTACAGACCTTCTAACTGATTACCGGTCACCAGGACTTTCTTTGTTGACAAGTCCTGAATGTAACAGTTATGCTCATCAAACCCAACATACAAGCGATTATCTTTAACTAACTTATGTACAGAAATCAAGTTAACACAGTAGTCAGGTACACCAAATACATCATGTAATGTTACTTTATCATTTATTTTTAATGACCCAGTCTTAGTAACAATAGCATTTGTACCATTAGGATGTTTTACTTGAATGTTTAAGTCAGATACATCAATGTAATCAGTTAGATAGTGTTCACTAGTAACCATATGTTGGTTAGCCCCTGAGTCTATTATCCAACCAATTTTAATTTTATTTCCTCCTACATTAAAAAAGAAAATAGGTTTTGCACAAACATTTGCACAGAAAGGAGAAAAAAGACTACCTGACACATTATGACTCTGAGGTGGATCAACTGTCTTATTTGAAGTTAAGCTCAAGAATTTAGACAACTGATCACTAGTCAGAGTAGTTATAGGAACATCAGGTTTATCTGAACAAACATTATTAGAAACAACTTTCTTTCCCTGAGATCCCCTGGGTTTAGCCCAAGGAGGATATCCAATTAACTCAAAGCATTTGTCAATTGAATGCCCTACCTTGTTACAATGTGTACATTTAAGACTTGGATTATAATGTTTTGTTATTCTTTTCGAGAAATCAATAGGTTGATTTGATTTAGACAAAAAACCAATTGTTTGACCCTTTTTAGAAACATTGCTAGCATTCCTATGGGATTCCTCCATAGAAACAATAGCAAATGCTTCTTTAACACTTGGTAAAGTGTCTTTAATCAACAAGCTAGTCCTAACATTTTGATACACACTGTCTAAACCCATTAGAAATTGCATTAACTTGATCATACTACTAAAGTTATTAAACTCCCTAGCAGCATCACATGTACAAGCTGGTAGTTATAAATTTTGATCTAATTGTTTCCACATAATATTCAGCTTATGGTAGTATTCAGACACAGACATACCATTTTGGTTAAATGAGTTAATTTTCTGATTAAGATCAAACACTACAGAACCATCAACTTTATCATAAGTTTCTTTTAACTCACTCCATACATCACAGGCTAATCTAGAAAACACATGTCCCATGTACAATTCTTCACTTATAGAGTTAAGAATCCATGTTAAGACAATAGAGTTACACCTATCCCACTGTCTAGCAAGAATAGGGTCTGTGTCAGACTTAATACAAGATTTATCTATAAATCCCCATTTATTTTTTACTTGTAATGGCAAGGTTAAATTGTTTGCCCAAACAGAGTAATTTTCAGACCCTCTTAGTTTAATTGATGTAATAGTTAGGTTACTTGAATCAGATGCATGTAAGTATAATGGATTACTGATATCTAATTTACTAATCAGTGTTTCATTAGCAGCATCTACTAATAGATTAGGACCTATATTAGGTCCTTGAGGGAGTCCATCATCATCAGCCATAATACACTTATCACAGCAAGATCACACAATCAATTAAACACAAATAACCAACCAACTTACACACAAACAACTAATCAGACAAACAAGAACCACACAACAATAATCCTAGAAAAACACAACCCTAAGCAGGCGAAGCCTCGCTGGTGATCCACATAGCCGGTTCCTCAAGGGTACCGACCCAGGTCCTCGCGAGGGAGCCTTTACACTAGACCAAACCTTATAGCTAAACAGGAACTCAGTCCTGGCAATCGACTCCTTAACAGAAAACTCTAAAAAATTAAGAACAGAAGAATAATGGAAAGATCTCACCTAATAAGGCCCAAGTTAGGGTTCTCCAACTCACACCTGTATAACCTTCACTTAGGGTTACACAGATGTGAGGCAATTTAAGCTAAAATAAAGCTCCAATCCAACAACAACAATCAGCTCCACAGATCCACACGAATCTGACAAGATCCAATCGATTTTAAGTAATCGATCTTGAACCACAATCAACAGCGGAAGTCAATGCCCAGAATAACAAACACAGATCAAGAATAATCTTGATCTTTCTGTATCAGAACTCGATCTAGACCTAAAGCTCTGATACCATGTCAAATAACATGATATCAAAACATAAATGAACTTTTATTCAAGATCCCAACACAGAAAGAATGTTTACACCCAGATACAATGAAAACAACTTATTACAAACGATCACTCAAACCTTGCACCTCTCTAAACAATAATAAACCCTAGATTGTAACTGAGACTCAAAGGAGATCAGATTCGAGATGAATCTGATCTTGACTCATACAAACCCTAGACGAAAGAGGAGATATTTTGAGACTGATCTAAACAAAATGAGCTAAAAGTTGTTAGCTGTACGACCAGGAAGCCCTTTTATAGAGGCAAATATAAAGCGTGTAAAGAAACACACATCACACGGCTTATATTAATTTGTGTTTCTTGAATGGACGATCAGGATTGCTTCACCAGCTGATCACATGGATTGATGATTTGGCTAATCTTTATAACAATACTACCGGTCCATGTAAAAGCAGACCAACATCATCTCGGCCCAACATCTTCTTTCCTTTACCAAAGCCCTCAGCCCAAAGCACAAATAGTCCAATCTACAAATCAGCCCACGAAACATTACCTGCATAAAATTCTTATGCAATATGTTATAGTTTTAATCATTTGCAATAATAACAAATAAATCTGAATATTAAGATTAAAAGATATGTCATATTTTAACACATCATTTGGCTTTAATGATCCAATGTTAGTAGCACCACAGAGAATTATAGTGTCGTCCATCCTTGAAAAAAACATCGATACCTTCACCCCGAGGATTTTCCCATAGCTGATACCACAGTATCAGGGTCGACCCTGAAAATTCAGGTGTCCGGGCCGAGCTGTAAAAATTGTGCCCCTTTAATCTTAGCTTAGGCCTTAACGAAATAAGTAATGTAAACTGTTTTTTAAGCTACGATTTAAGTAATATCAAATTGATAGATCAAATTTTATTTCCCACTAAGGTTGTAGATTAACGGTAGAGGGAACAAACCCTTTTAAGGGAGGTTGGGAGTTCGAATCCCACAAAGGGTGAAAATATAAACTAATGAAAGTTTGGCAATTAAAAAAAATTGTTTTATAACAAAAATAAAAGTTAAAAAAGACATCAAAACCAACAGGTAAAAAGAAAAAACAACTAAGTGTGAGCTCTCTTTATTTCTTCTTTTTCATCCTCTCTAGTCTTAAACTCATTAATAAACATGTAATTTTTTTTTCTCAAATCATTTCATTTTCTTCTTTAATTCTTAACATCTCTCAACATTTCTTTAATTTATGTTTTATATAAACTAGCATTCACTTTGATTAATACTTGATTAACAATTTTGGGGCTCAAACATACAAAAATTTGTCGAATTAAGGACATAACTGTTAAGAAAACTTGGATTGCCGGAGGGTCAATGTGCCCCCGAGAAATTAGGCCCGGACCAGGAGTCCTCCCCGCACCCCTAAAGGGCCAGCCATGTGCATTTTAAATATATTGGATAGTAAATGATTTTGGTAATATGGAGTGAAAGTCCTACTTAGCCGGTTGTTCTGGAGTTGCAATGGAGTTGGTACGGTTTACATATAACCAAGTTTGTCTTTCATTGTTGGATGAAACATTCTGAATAGTACGACCTAGATGGCTTGAAAACTTACCTGCAAACATATAATGCAAGACATGATACGTCACATAACATTATTTTTTTTGCGACGTCGCACTATGTTGGCCTTTGTCAAGGGTGGACCCAATAAAAAAGTGTTATTTTTACATAAAAGTTGCAAAAATTCATGCTCGCCCCACGCCCTCACATAAAAGTTTCGTTAAGCTATAATCCTAACATATGATTTCGTTTGGCTATGTTCAGACCAACAAAGTCTGGTCTGATGCTATAATCCAAACGTATGATTTCCTTTGGCTAAACATTTATTATGTATCAACCTGGTTTAGAAATAATCACTCAAAACACAACAACATTGTAAATATAAATAAAAACACACTTTATATTTTTATTATTATTGTTGTTGGTGTTGTTGTTATTATTATTAATAATATTATTATTATTAATTAATGTCTTTTTCATTCACCAACGATCTCCAGCCCAGCTGGTTTGAGGTAGGGTGAGTTTTTCCTTAGGGGGTTCCCATCCTGGGGGTAGGTCACATGTTCGATCCATGCACACCACAAAAAAATTTCACGTGACGATTTGAGCTTAGGTAATGAGGGCACCGATGTGTGGGTAGGTATTCGAACTTAGGACGATTAAAAAAAATGTCTTCTTCATTCAAAGTGAAGACACGTGGAATTTGATATAATTATTACAAAAACTGTAAAAGTATGCTTACTTTAGCTTTAACTTTTTAAGATTTTTGAAAATCAAATACCTTTTTACACCATTAACTTTTATTAAAGACTTTTAAATCCTATTTAAAAGTTTAAAACCATTTACTCTCTCTTTCAATACGCAATAACTTATTTGGGCTAAAATTTATGATGAAATATTGTATGTTTTAAAGTATTAAAAAATTGTACAAAAAACAATTGACTGAATACAAGAAAGAATTACTAAGTTGTTTGTGTCCAACCTTCCTGAAGGTAGTAGTGGTTCTGATTTAGCATCCCAAGTTAGGCCGTATGGACAAATATACGATTTATATATCGCAAGAAAACGCGATAAAATGGGCAACAGGTTTGGTTTTTTATCGTTGTTAGACGTTAAAGACAAGATGGAGCTTCTCAGGAATCTGAGAGGAATTCGTATGGGTGATAATAAACTTTGGTTCAATATAGCAAGGTTTGTTTTAGAGGATGGAGAGATTGGTGGGAACAGAGAGGGTGATTCTTATAATAATGATAATAATATAAACCATAAAGTGAGTGAAGGGCATAATAAGAATAATGATAATAATTTTCACGTAAAAGAGAGTGGTCAGGGGATGGGTGGGACTGTGAATAGATCGTTCAAGGATCTGCTTGTTGGAAAATCTTTAACTGTGGGAGGTAACGTTAATGCTTGGTCTAATATTCATGGGAAGGCTGTGGTGGCGAAGATGGTTGATGTGGAGGCTCTGAAGAACATCCATATCATTCTACATTCAATCTGTC
Source organism: Ambrosia trifida (assembly GCA_028751855.1). Classification (NCBI taxonomy): domain Eukaryota; kingdom Viridiplantae; phylum Streptophyta; class Magnoliopsida; order Asterales; family Asteraceae; genus Ambrosia; species Ambrosia trifida. The sequence continues at coordinate 212,156,970 of CM054122.1, read as the reverse complement.
ATGATATTGGTGTTGTTCAATATCTAGGCGGATTGGATATTCTCATTACTTTTGAAAATGTGGAACAAGCTCAGATGGTAATGGAGGCGGCAAGATTACTTACGAATTATTTTTCTACCATTACTATATGGGAAGGCCAATCAATAGGGTTTGAAAGGGTGGCGTGGTTAAAAATACAAGGTGTTCCATTACATCTCTGCACGAATGAAGTGTTTAACTCGATCGGAGTTATGTTTGGGAAGGTGGTACACAAAGCTAATATTTCTGCAACTGATCGTGATCTTTCTTTTGAATATGTTGGTGTACTTGTTGGGGAGGGCAATAGAATTGCAGACGAAATCACGTTGAACTGGAAGACAAAAAAGTTTCGAGTGTGGATCTTGGAGGAACAGACGGATTGGGTCCCGGAGTTCGCTGCTGTGTTTTCGAAACAAGGTGGTGGTGGAACGGATTCTGGGTCAGACCAGGAGGTAGATGCTCAGGTTAATGGTGTGTCGCCGGAAAGTTCGTCGGAACAGCTTGCCGGTGAGACAATTAATAGGGTCTTTAATGCGGGTGAAGATGATATGGTAACTCCAGCGCCTTTTAGGGAGTCTCCAAAGAATAAGGAAGGTGATGATGATAATAATGATGTGCATTTAAGTGGTCAAGTCAATGGGTTTGAAAAAAGTACTATAATTTCGGAAGCTTCATGTGAGTTGGGGTCAAAGCCGGGTAATGACAATAGTTTTAAACACAAGGGGTTCAAGTGTATTTTGTCAAGAAAAAGAAAAACAAAACGTTTTAAAAGATCTTGCAGTGGGTCCAAGTCCAGTTCTGGCCCAACAAAGAAGAAGGTGAAAGATAAGTCCAATAGTGAAGACCCATTTGGATTGGAAAGTTTGATTGGGCCGATGAATGCTACTCAAATCTTAGCCCAGTCCAGGAATGAAGAGGGGATGAATCAGATGCAGGAGGTAATTCATACAGATACTTTGGAAGGAAATATTAGTATGGATAGAAACACATCGCCGATAATGAAACCCTTTGAACAATTACTTGAAGACATGGAAGAAGGAGGTGCAGATGAGGAGTTCGTAGTAGCAGATATGGAGCCGATAAGTGTTGATGGGTTACAACTTCCACTTCAGAGGTTCCCGATTAATGTCGAGGTGGAAAACACTATAAACCTCGGGATTTCTTTGGGTGCCGAGTTACAAGATAAAACAGAGATGGTCACTGCGACTATTGTTGAAGAAGGATTACAATCAGTCAAGGTATGAATATTCTGTCGTTGAATATTAGAGGTTTGGGGGTGAAAGGAAAAGACTCTTGGGTTAGTAGATTGAAAAAGGAAAATTGTGTTTCTTTTATTGGTCTTCAAGAAACACAATTCAGTAACATGATAGGTTTTGATTTCACTAAGTTTTGGGGAAATTCGTTGGTTGAGGTTGATTTTGTGGAAGCTAGGGGTAGGTCGGGTGGCTTGGTGTCGTTATGGGATCCTAACAAGTTTACGAAGACTTCTTCCTTTAAGCACCAGAATTTTCTCATTGTGTCCGGTTTTTTGAAGGAGGATGGTACTTTACTTAACATCATTAATATTTATGCGCCGCAAAAATTGGTTGATAAAAGCACTCTTTGGGATTCGATTGCTGATCTTATTGGCAAAAGGGATGGTTTGTGGTGTTTAATTGGGGATTTTAATTCTGTTCGTTTCCATGAAGAGCGTAAAAACTCTTTTTTTGATCAAAAAGATGCAGATGTATTTAATTCTTTCATAGACTCGGCAGGGTTAGTGGAATACGGGATGAAGGGTAGTATGTTCACTTGTGTAACAAAAAAAGGTTCTGTTTTTCGGCTGAGCAAAATTGATAGAGTATTGGTGTGTGTTGATTTTTTGAATAGATGGCCCGAGGCTTGTTTACGGGCTCTTCCGAGGCACTTGTCTGACCATAGACCGTTGGTATTATCATTGGTGAATGAGAGCTTTGGTTCACGTCCATTTAGATGGTTCAACTCATGGTTAGATAGGGATAGTTGTCAAGAGGTGGTGACCAATTCTTTACGGCAGTTCATGGGGTCAGGGGCCGCTGATGTCAAATTGACAGCCAAACTCAGAGCGTTAAAGGCTGAATTAAAGAGGTGGAAGAAGCGTCTGGATGTTACAGAATCTGAGGAGCTCAGCGCGCTGAAGACAGATTTTGAAAAACTTGAATCAGAAATGGAGCAAAGACCCTTATTAGAAGAAGAAGAGTGGGCGTGGTTGGAGTGCAAGAAAGGTATTGAAGAAAAAGAACTCCTTCGCATTAAAGACTTGATTCAAAAATCCAGAATTAATTGGGCTAAACAAGGGGATGATAATACCGCGTATTTTCATAGTGTGATAAATGGTAGAAAGGCGTCAAATTCTATTCAAGGTTTATTGGTTAATGATGAATGGGTGGCGAAACCAGCCTTGGTTAAAAGGGAGGTTTTGAGGTTTTTTAGTAACCATTTCAAAGAAAAGAATCCTAATCGGCCTCGTTTAGTCTGTGAGGATATTAAACGTATCCCTCTTGGTAAGGTGGATGCTCTTATCGCTCCTTTTACTAAAGAAGAAGTTAAAAATGCGGTTTTTGATTGTGGGAAAGATAAAGCTCCGGGCCCTGACGGGTTTAATTTTAATTTTGTCTGTCACTTTTGGAGCCTGCTTGAAGACGATTTCATGAATCTGTTGTTGGAATTCTACGAAACAGGTATTATTAACAAGGGATGCAGTTCTTCTTTTATTACGCTTGTTCCAAAGGTAAAAAATCCTCTTGGCCTTAAAGACTTTAGACCTATTACTCTGGTGGGTATTATTAGCAAGACGATTTCTAAAGTGTTGGCGATTCGTTTAAAAAAGGTTATTGGTTTTATTATTTCTGATAATCAATCGGGTTTTCTTAGTGAGAGAAATATTCTTGACGGGCCTCTTATGGTGAATGAAATTTTGTCATGGTGCAAAAGAAGATTTAAAAAGGTTTTTTTCATGAAGATTGATTTTGAAAAAGCGTATGACAATGTAAATTGGGGTTTTCTCTTATCCATCATGGAACAAATGGGATTTCCGGAGAGGTGGTGTAGATGGATCAAGGGCATTTTGGAGTCGGCGAGGTCGGCGGTGCTAGTTAATGGGTCTCCTACGTTTGAGTTCCAATGCTTTAAAGGGCTTAGACAAGGAGACCCGATTTCTCCGTTTCTTTTTTTGATTGTGATGGAAGCTCTCACTTGTATGTTTGATAAAGCTATCAAGAAGGGTTTGTTGGAGGGTGTCTCTTTTTCTAGTCATGGGCCGGTTATCTCACATTTGTTCTTCGCGGATGACGCTCTTCTAATGGGGAGTTGGTCAAAAGAAAATATTTTGTCCGTTGCGCGAATCTTGAGGATTTTTTATATTTGTTCGGGTCTCAAAATCAACATCAGTAAATCGTTCTTGTACGGGAGTGGAGTAACGAATGAAGATATTGTTTCATTGGCTGAAGTAGTGGGTTGTAAAGTTGGAGCTTTCCCGTTCGATTATTTGGGGGTATTGGTAGGGGCTAATATGAACAGGATAAATAATTGGCGAAAAATTGTTGAAGTTTTTGAAGCGAGACTCTCTACTTGGAAGGCTAGATTCCTTTCCATTGGTGGTCGCCTAACTCTTCTTAAATCGGTGTTACAAAGTCTCCCCGTCTATTTCTTTTCTCTCTATAAAGCCCCGGTTGGAGTTATTAATAAGTTAGAAAGTCTTATGCGTCGTTTCTTTTGGTCCTCGACTAATGGTAATAATAAGCTCCATTGGGTGGCTTGGGAGAAGATCTCGAGCGGAAAAAAGAAAGGTGGTTTGGGTGTTTCTCGTCTGAAAGAAGTTAATGAAGCTCTCCTTGCGAAGTGGGCTTGGCGATTCAAGGTGGAAGATGGTAGTTTGTGGAAAGACATCATTCGATCGTGTCATAAAGGTAGGACCCGGTGGTCAGGTTTTCCTCGTTGTGCAGGTTCAAGTGGATGTTGGACAGAAATTGTTAAGAATTGCGAACAACTTAAATGCGGAGAAAAGATGTTTCTTGATCTTCTAAAAGGTCGGTTACGAGATGGGAGGAGCATTCGTTTTTGGGAGGACATTTGGTTGTTTGATGTTCCTCTCAAGATAAAATTTCCTCGGCTATATGATGTTGCTACCACCAAAGGGTCCACGGTTATCAATAACAGATCGCATGAGACTTGGATGCCTGTTGACTTTACTCGGCCAATGGGGATACTTGAGGTTCAAGAATGGGACACTCTTTCTTCTGCGCTAAGTCAAACTTTGCTTGTGGAGGGAAAGGATGGTTGGGAGTGGAATGGTTACAATCATTTTTCTGTTGCTTATGTCAAATTGAAGATAACGGACGAGATGGTCAACTCAGACATGTTTCGGCTGAAATGGGTAGCTTGGATCCCGTTAAAGTGTCATATCTTCGCTTGGAGAGCAGAGATGGATAGGATTCCTTCGATTGAAGCCCTCCTTAAAAGACATGTTATTATTCAAGAAGACCGGTGCAAGCTTTGTGAGACTTATCTCGAAACTACGGAACATCTTTTGATTGATTGTGGTTTCTCTCATGGGGTTTGGCTTCTTATTCTTAAATGGTGCGGCATCCATACGGGTAACATTCACAGCATCAGGGACGTACTTCTTATATATAAGCAAGGCCAAGGTAGTAAGTGGGGAAAGAGAATAATTCATGGCATTATTTTGGTGACTCTATGGACGCTTTGGAAAGCTCGAAATGACAGGATTTTTAATCAAATAACACCAAAGGTCTATTGTGTGGTTGGTAGTATAAAGTCCTTATCGTTTTTATGGCTAAAAAACAGGTCTAAGTATAAAGACCTTCTATGGAAGGAATGGTGTACTAACCCGTTGTATATGTTATAGTTGTTGGGTGTTCGTCCTTGTTTTGAGGACGTCCCCTTGTGTTTAATGAAAGTTAATATTCAAAAAAAAGAATACAAGAAAGAATAAAATTGTGGCATAAAACAGACCGACTACCAAACTCAAAGCCAGATCCACGACCCACATGCGATTCTGATTCCTTTTGCTTTTGTATCCCTAGATGACCGTTGTATCTCCCATTTGTTTTTAAATTTATCCAAAGTTACACTTACAACCCTCAAAATAGACATCTTTACACTCCTTCCCCATACTTATACGATTTTTTTAGTTCTAAACGTAAATTATGTCCTTGCATCTAATAAAATTAAGAAAAAAACAATATCAATATTTTTTGATAACTTTCATGAGTGTAGTCTATGTAACAATCTTAATTCCCAAAACTGGTGGTTTTCCAAAAGTGTAGTTTGATAGATCAGGATTTAAACAATTAATAAAATTGTTTCTTAAAAGGTCTCTTAAAAATCCAACTAATAGTATGTGTTTACATATTGGACATTACTGTTTCAACAAAGTATATGATCAAAAAGCTAAAAAAAATTTAACTAAAAAAAATATTAGTTTGTGTGAAACTTATTTGAATTGAAAAAAAAGGTATAAAAATAAAGAAAAGGAAAAAGCTACACAACCTTTCATCTTGGAGGAAAAGACTGTGTAGCCTTTTCTCCGAAGTTGTGGGATATACAATGACAACAAATAAAAATGAGACATGCGTAGACCTAGCGGTTATCCATGAAACGGCTATGGGCTAGAGAAAATGTTGTGTAACATTTTCCTTTTTTCTTACAATTTTTAAGCAAACATATTTTTTTCGTTAGATAATATTTAAAAAATAGATCAAATTAAAAATATTTTATGTGTGTTTAAAAATTGTAGAAGAAATAAAAAGTGAAAAATACTACCGTTTTCAATGTTCTATTTTGACAAATCAACTTGGTCAAAGTTTATTCATTATTATTTCCCTAAAAAAGGTTAGCTAGAATTAATTAAGTGTTGATTTTGAAATTTCAATAAGTTGGGAGGCATTTAATAGAAGTATTTAAAAAGTTACACTTTCCCCCTTTAAGTTATTCCAAACTAACAACGGCTAGTTTTCCACACAGTCAAAATTTGAAATGTTTCTAATTTAAAACCAAACCACCATCCCATTCCTCGGTCACTGAACCATCTCCTTCTTCATCCCATCTCTGTTACTAACCTCAATCAAACATGGGTGCTTGCTGTAGCAAAACCAGTAATAATAATAATACTATACCAACAACTACAACGACAATAACCCCACCAGAACCCAAACTCATACCAAACCTTAACAAACCAGACCACACCAACAACATTGGTTCCATTGTTAAAGAACAAGAAGCTCCAAAGAAAGAGGTGTTTGTAGTCAAACATCGAAAGAGTTCGGAAACCGAAAGGCATTCGGATAAACAATTAGATCAAGTAACCCGAAAATCGACTGATAGGAAAGAAAAATCGCCTAATTCTGTTGTGAGTACAGATGTTGGTCATCCGATTGTGTCGAATGGTGAATTGGGGAAGACGGTGAGTGCAGGGGTGAGGACGTCGAGTTGTACGAAGGAAGAAGTGGATGCTATATTGATTCAGTGTGGGCGGCTAAGCCGGAGCAATTCGGGGGTGAAAACGGGTGGGGAAACCCCGAATAGGGGTAGGCGGTATTCGGGTTCGAAGAGGAGCTTTGATTTTGATATGGAAAGTGGTTTGAAGGATAATGTTGATGATGAGGTGAGAGTGCGAAGAGAGGTTAGGGGTTTGTCACCTTCTGGAAGGAGGAGGAGTAGGGAAAGGTCGGGTAGTAAAGAAAGGGGAATCGGGTCGGGGTCCGGGTCGGGTGGACGGAGGGTTAGTAGATCTCCAAATAGGAGATCTGAGTCACCTAATGGTAATTCGAATGGCGGGTCGGGTAGTGGTGGGGGTGGGGGTGGGGTTAATAGGCCTGGGAAGATGGTTTCGGTTCCGGCTACTGATAAGGGTAATAATGCTGGTGGTGGAGAGGTGGCTGCTGCTGGTGTGAAGAGGATTCAAGTGAGGAGAAATGCGGGTGAGGCGACTGCTGCCAGGACTGCAGCATCTCCGCGGTCTAGATCGCCAGCTAGGATGAATGTTAGGGTTTTGAATGAGAATCAGAACCCGCAGCCGGTGACTCTTAGTCGAAGTAATTCGAGGAAGGCGGAGCAGTCTCCTTATAGAAGGAATCCGCTCGGTGAGATTGACACCAATGCGGTCGGATCTGAGCAACCGGGAAGTAAAGTAAGTGTTTTCACCCTTGTTTAAGCTCGAGCACGGCTTGTGAGAAGTCTGCTCGAGCTTGGCTCAGGCTCAACACGTTTATTATTCACTAACATTAATTTATATTGCAGAAACAAATCTGTGAGAAGACAGTAAACAACAAAACCAACAATGTTGCTGCTAAGACCTGCATAGCCAAAGAAGCCCAAGTGACTGATGAGATTAAACCCGCAGTCGAAAATCCAAAACAAAATCAAATTGCATCACGAACCCGGTCTTCAAGGCTATCTCGGGACCTAGACATCAACCCGGAAGCTTTACTCAGCCCGAACCCCAACCCGCTATCCTATGCTAGTTTACTACTCGAAGACATCCAAAACTTTCACCAGAAGAACCCGACCAATGCCACCGCGACTAATACAGCAGCACCGCCAGCTTTCTCCCTCCCTGCTTGTGTCAGCAAGGCGTGCTCGATTATGGAAGCTGTAGCTGACCTGAACTCCGCCACAAGCTGTAACGATCGTCAGTTCAAGAAAGAGAATCTCGTGGAATCTGAGAAGGCGGTTAATGATGATCTGATGGAGCCAAGCTTTCACAAGTATGTGACTGTTAAAAGGGGCGGTGATGCAGACGCCGAAGAGCAAGAATCATCAGGGAGCAATAGCTTTGCAGGCAGTCAACAGTTGAGTTGGATGTCATCTTCTTGGGAGCCAAATTCAGGTGATTCGGGTTGGAGTACGAATTCAAGGTCAAATGGGCGAGATAACGAAGTACAAGGGCAAACGCTAGACTATCCGAGGAATGGAATTGGGCGTGGGCGATTGGGGGTACATGGTAGAAGTGCTTACTCACTGCCAAACAATGCTACTACTACAGTTGCTTCAACATGATATGTTTGTTGGTCTTGAGTAGAGTAGATCTCTTTTGTTTGTTAGTTTGTTGCATACTTGCAACTGTGTAATGCATTTGATTCTAGTTTTTAATCTTAAAGAACCATGGTTGTTTATTGATCAAGTATTCAGGTGTCAAACACCTGTTCTAGTTGAACTCTACATTTTGACCCCTTTGCTTGACTTGTGCATGTTTTACTTGTATCTAAAATGGTTAAATTTGATTCTTTATGTACCATTTCATTTGGAATATTTATTCTTTTGACTGCTACTCTTTTTTGAGAAAAAATATTTATTCTTAAGTTATATAATCTTTTTTACATTTGTCATAAGTCATAACTATTTAATGGTTCTCATTTGAACTCAAAACAATCCATTATCACAATTGTGGTGGTCATGTAAGCAACTAAAGAGATGAGTGTGACTTGATAATGAACTCATCCATCATCATCTTACCGTGATAATCTAATTCTGAACATAAAATAAAAATAATGACACTGAAAATCAATAATGATCAAAAAGCGCCGTTGCCGGGGATCGAACCCGGGTCACCCGCGTGATAGGCGGGAATACTTACCACTATACTACAACGACTGATTATGTTCTTCGGTAGTTTCAATAATTAATGTTTTGTTATAATATTTCAAACGAGGCGCTACAAATTATAAAATATGAAAAGCTAACTAGTTGAAGCTTCTTGGATCTATTTTTTTTTTTTTATGATTTGGTGAGGAGTTATACTTATAGATAACTATAACATGAAAAAAAAAAATAGGTAGAAAGATATAAAAGCTGTAGATTGAGGTTTGTAATGGTGATAAAACGTTGATGAACCAGTAACATTTGTTCATTCCTTTGTAACCACAAAAGCAATCAGTCAATCACATGGTCCATAAAATGTGTCCTTCTTAGTGTTAATATTACAAAAAGGCTGCCTAAATGGAGATAGTAAAGATAGGAAAATAGCTAGTAGAACATCACGAATATAGGGTTGGGTTATTCTACAAAGGCTACAAAAAATGAGAAGGGTGAGAAGGATACAAAAAACACAATAGATCATCAAATATGACACAATGAGCCACAAAATATAACACAGTGCCAAAAAATATAACACAATGCTGAAGAAAAAAGACACAATGAATTGAAAAAAATGACACAACGATGAAAATAAGAAAAAGACACAATGGTACATAAAAGACATAATGATATAACGCATATTCTAAAAACTACAAGCTAAAATCCCAAAAAAACGAAGACCTAAAAACTAACGACGTAGGGTTCGATAAGACGATTTCAATGCCGCTTGAATGAGTTCAATCGGAGTCCGTTTGATACCCTTCCTACGACTTCCTATTTTTCTTTCACTGTGTATTTGATCCTAACCCCACGAATATAATACTTTTTTAAAATTATTTTTAGATTATTACTATACCCGTGTACTAAACAGTTGAATAAAAGATGATTTGCCATGTAAAAAAGTATAATTATAATATGATACAACTCTTGAGCTAGTGACACGACATACATATGATGCACCCATTTCTACACAAACAATTTAAGGTTGGTTTACTTATACGAAAACTATTTAGTGTTGACGGGATAGACATGTAAACTAACCGAACGTTTAGTGAAATGTGGGACAAAAAGTCCGTTTATGTTTGTTTAGTTGATAAAGAAACCAACATGAACAAAATATTTTGTTCATTTAATAAATCGTAATGAACATGAACACATGTTTCATTTGTGAACTTTTATGTTCGTTAATTTTTTACATTCGTTTAAATATGAAGAAAAAAAAAATCAATACACACATATTTTATATTATATAATACAAAAGTTCATTTATATTTATTTGTGTTCGTTTATATTGTTGAATCGTTCGTTTAGGATGTAACAAATGAACATAAATATAACACAAGCATCTTCATTTCCTTAACAAACACATAAGAATAAAAATATCCTTTTGTTTAATTGCTCATGTTCAGTTCATTTACAGACCGAGATGGAGATGAAGTCAACTTTTATTTTCTATATGTATTTGATTTTTTAAAGAAAGAAAAGGTAAATAATCACTAGAATATCATACTTATTTTAAAAAAAATGAAAAAATTTGCAAGGCTAACAAATTTGTTTTTTTTTAATGACAATGATTTCTTTAATGACAATGATTTCTTTAATGGCAATGCTTACACAGTAACAATAATATTCATAGTGGTTTGAGCTGCATTATTCACGTTTTTATCTCTCAATGGGCAGTCGCCGGGTTCCTATACCGAAGAAGCTTCAAGGTCGGATCATGAAAATTTTCATCTCAAACTTGCCAGACAAATGTAGCGGGAAAGAGCTTGCGGATTTCATTCGTCACTTAGGGGTGATTTTTGATCTTTACATTGCTAGGAAGCGGGACAAAGGAGGGAATAGGTTTGGATTTGTTTCGTTTTTGGATGTTAAAGATACTAAGGAGATGGTCGGAAATCTTTTTGGTATTCGTATGGGTGATTATGTTTTAAGAGCCAATGTTGCTAGATTTACGTTTGAAGATGGCGAGATTGGTCCACAACCTAGAGATCATAGAAAACCTGATAATAAAGAACGTGCCGAGGAGAAACGGGAAGACATCAGATTGACCTCCAACTCTTTCATGCAGGGTGGAAGATCATTTCAGGAGACTTTGACCGGAAGGCGGAATGGTGAGAAGGAGATAAGGGTGGTCCATGTTGAAGATATGATTGATGCTTATCAAATTGCTCATGGGAGAGCCCTGATTGATTATGGATTTGGATGCTCTCAAACGTATTAATAGCATCCTGAAGGAGGTCAGTTCAGAAGCGGGCGTAGTTCGGTACCTGGGTGGGCTCTCGGTGATGGTCACGTTCATAAATAAAAAGAATGCTCAGGTGGTATACTCAGCAGCTAAGGAGGTGATTAGAAGATTCTCGTCGATATCATTTTGGGAAGGTAAATCGTTGGCATATGAAAGATTAGCATTGTAACACCCCAACCGATGGCGGAAACATCGGGATGTCACGTAATGATGATTGTTCAGTAGCTCATGGTGAATAATGAATTTCATTAAATGATTTAAATAAATTACATACAATTGTTCTACAAGAATCGTACATCAAATGAATAATACTATGCACACATCTTCAAGCATTAACTCAAATCTTCAAGCAAGTAGAACCTGAAACATGTTAAGTTTGAAAATATTTTGGGTCAACAAAAGTTGGTGAGAATACATAGGTTTTTTTTTTTAATATAATTGATAATAATAGTTTGTACAACATTCACAGTTGTATAATGATAGAGTATGATTCCGACATGTAACAATGCGTCTTTGTACAACCAAACCTTGTGTCGACTGATGACTAACTCGCAAGTTAGTTAAATGTTGTTACTGTTATCGATCATCCCTGAATTTATGCGGGGGGATGGGTTTGTCAGACCTATAGCGCTATAATCTAAACAGGCGGCTTGATCATTGTTAATGATTGTACTGTGTCTTTTTGTTACAGTCAAATGATAGAATGATGATGTACTTGAATCACAAGTAAATATGAGTAAATGATAGTATAAAATGTTTAAACATGTTTCACCCCAAAAATAGTGAAAATAGAGAAAAGGGGCTACGTAAACTCACCTTAGCAAAATGTTATTTCTCTTGAAAAATAGAATAGTGGTGTTGTCCAAATATGCCAAGTATCACCCTATAATAAGGTAATAAATATGTCTAAGTCTATCTAGTCTACCAATATATATATTCTAGGGCTTCGAATTTGGGGATAAATGCTCGTTTGATTAATAATAAAAATGTTTCATAATTGAGGGAAATTTAATAAATAAACAAAAATCTTTTTATAAAATTTAAATTTAAGATGGTCACAATAATGAGTTTAAAGTAAAAAATAATTTTTATAAAATTATTTTCTTTAAAAATAGAATATTAAATCTATTTATTTCAAATTGTCAAAATTTAACTTTAGTATTTAAGAATACTAAAATTAAAGATTTATTAGATTAAAAATTATATTTCTGTTCCAAATAATCAGAAATAATTTATATAAAATTTTGGTGCAAAAATATTAAAAAATGAATTTATTATGATTTAATTATGATTAAAACTAACAAAAATTGATTAAAAATTTTAAATAAACGATTTTTCAGAAATAAAAATCATTTTAGAAAAGTTTATTGTTATAAAAACTCAGAATAATTTTTGTGGGAATTTATAAGATTGTTTTGATATTTTTATAGAATTTTATAAATTAAATGGAATAAACTTGATTTATTTATTATATATATTAAATAAATAAAATTTTGAAAACTAAAAATTGTATGTTAAACTTTTTAATCAGATTAATACAAAATAATTTTTGTAGAATTTTTAAAAGTGTTTTAGTATTTTAAAATGAATTTATAAAATATAAGTAATTATATTTAAACAAAACAAAAAAAAAAAGAAAAGAATGTTGTTGCCAAGGTTCGAACCCGTGTGGCCGGTTCAGAAGGCATCAGGCACAACCACTTGGTCCAGACCAGTGGTTGTGTTTGGTTTCAGTTTATATAAAATATATAACATATGCAAAAACAGTTATCTTCCCCAATTGAAACTTACGAGCCCTAGCTTTTGCAATTACACAATTCACACATCATCAACCCAATTAACCTTAGGGTTAATGTTGTGTGTATGCCGAAGGATAGAACCCACACAAAAAGTGATACTTACAAACACGATTGCTAATGGATTGATCAGTCAACGTTTAAAGTCAAACGCGAACAATAACACACGAACAGTAGATTATTAAGAGAAATTGGAGATTGAGGGTGAGTATTCGGCGAGTTGTGAAGGTTTGGGTAGGTTCAATTTATAGTGATGATGTCTGGATCGTATAATTGGAATGTTTGACCTTGGTTTGAATGTATACGCGTAAATATGGATGAATTGGTACGAGTTAATGATAATTAAACGTGTGTTTGACTTGTAATAGGCCGGAAATCTCGAACCCATACCAATTCTGGATCAAAAACGCGTGGAATAGAGATGATTATGGAGTCCTGTTTGACATAGTTGACTTTCTAAGTCAACTGTAACCATATAAACACATTATATAATTAAAATAGATAGGGAGATTTACACAAACACCGTGTAACACCCCAACCGATGGCGGAAACATCGGGATGTCACGTATTGATGATTGTTCAGTAGCTCATGGTGAATAATAAATGTCATTAAATAATTTAAATACGTTACATACAATTGTTCTAGAATTTGTACATCAAATTGAATAAAACTATACACATATCTTCAAGCATCAATTCAAATCTTCAAGCAAATAGAACCTGAAACATGTTAAGTTGAAAATGTTTTTGGGTCAACAAAAGTTGGTGAGAATTACATAGGTTTTTGATAATTGAATAAAAATGTTGTGCAATTCATGTGTCATGTCAATCTAGTCCATATGTGAGAACATACTAGAAATAAATCGAGTGCATAACCAACCCTGATGACTGTTATAATGTGGTACCTCCCATACGCTCATGGTTCACCTAAATATGTTATACGATAACAAACACCCACACTACCTTTGTAGGAGGCACGTATCCGGGTGGGATTGTCAGTCCAATAGATCTATCATTGTATACCGTCGGCTGATCAATGTTAATGATTATGCTAGAATTGTGCTTACCCTAGTCATGTTCAAGACATAATGCAACATAGAAAAACACATAGACACTTTATGATTGAATTGCATATAGAATGTTGTAACATGTTTCACCCCAAAAATGGTGATAAATAGAAAAGGGGCTATGTAAAACTCACCTTAGCAAAATGTTATGTCTCGTAAAAAAAATAGAATAATGTGTTGTGAATGTATGCGAGGCGAATCCCAAAGACTCAACAACGTAGCTAATCCAAATTGAAGAAAACGAAAAAGAAAGAATATCAAGCTTCCAATTCGCCAATTACAAGAGCTTATAATCAAAGCTTCAATTGTAGAAGTAATAGACTATAGAAGAAAGGTATGAGGGAAAGTTTAATCGGATTGAAACAATCGATTTAGAGGTGCAAAGTACAATGGGTCATAGGTGGCTTTTTATACTAGTTTTGGAGTCAATTAGCCATTAAAATTGGTCAACACCATAAAGTAAGGTTTTATGATGAATTGACTATTTGACTAAGACTTTGACTGTTTGACTAAGACTTTGACTAGGACTTTGACTATTTGACTCAAGGCTTTATTTAAAAAAAAAAAAAATCTTGTATGTGAAAACAAAAAAAAGAATTTAGAATCATATTATTATTATTATTATTATTATTTATATACATTTATGTATGTATATAAGTTGTGAGTTAGGATAAATAAAGACTTAGGCACATTTGTATAATATTAATGATAAAGGTGTAGTAAAAAAAATATATATATATATATATAAGGGCTTTTTATGTATTAAAATTTTGGGGAAAATTTTGCGATGTTACAGTCTCCCCTACTTTTAGGAACTTCGTCCCGAAGTTAAAAGAAAAACACCAGGTATACAATTGGTCGACTACCGAAAACCTTAATAAAATTTCTCACTACCTTAACGTACCTGTAAATTCATGATTACGTTCCGGACCGTAATTATCAATTTACCTTACATTAGGGTTTTGCGTCCTTTTATGACTCTACGGATTGTTGAGCAGGTTCGATAGTCTCCACCAGTCGTTGAGCAGGTTGTAGGGCCTCTCCCGACTGTTGGAAAGACATGATGACCTCTACCAATCGTTGAGTAGGTTGTTTGGTAGTCAACTAATTGTTGTACAAGTAAGCAAGTATGATTATAGATATAGCAATTAGTTCACAAGCATGCACTCAGATGTTATGATAATACTTGAATTTATTACTTGAATCAAAAAGTGTCAATACATAGAATTAAAAAGTAGACATCATTCAAATGATGGGGTTTGCTGTTAAGTAGCTGGAGGGTCTTGATCTCGATTTAGTTTAGGGCATCGGTTACGGAAATGATTTGGGTTTCCACATTCATAGCATTGACCATAGTTGTATTTACCAGGACGATTAAGATTAGCAACCTGAGCAGGGTTGGTTGGTTGGTTGGTGTTAGGGTTTGGGGACTTACGACATGTGTTGACCAGATGGCCATACCTACCATAATTGGTGCACAGGCGACACACTGAAACAGTGGGGTGATGTCGTTTGCATGTGTTACACAATGGAAAGTTTCTTGTATAGGGTTTCTTGTTAGAAGCTTGTGTAGTGAGGTTTACATTAGGATCCCTGGTCTTGCGCTTCTGGTTCTCGGTAGTTACCGCGGCCACAATACTTGTTTTCTTGCCTTTTTGAACTAAGGTCCCGTTCTTTATGTGATTTCCATCGCCATTTCCATTTCCATTGCCGTTCCCATTCATTGGGATGACTTGAGCCAACAAGTTAGAAACCAGAGTTGTGATTTGTTGCGCCATTTGTTGGGATATAATCGCAGCCAGTTGGGCATCAACACCTTTGTTGTTTTTGTTGTTGTTGTGGTTGGTGTTGTGGTTGTTGTTACTTTCCTCTTGGTTTTCACCACTGTTATTGCGAGTGCTGCGACGTGGAGACATGATCTGTAAGGGACACAATGAAGGTTCAATGTGGCATGAAATGAATGAGGTGATATAAGGAATGTAATCATTTATTCATTAATTAAAACGAATAAACGAAAACGTTGACGTATCAAAGATTTCAGATTCCAATAACATAGTGAAGACATGCTTTAGCCTATAAGTGAACACTCATCCCGAGAATTCCCAGGTAGGCATCCGGGTCCCTCGTCTGATTGGGATATATGCGCAATGCCAGCCTAGACAGAAGACTCAGAATACAGGCGTTCACCCTTCCAGATTGCACGTGTTCGTTATTAAAATCTAGAACTTCGACGAGATCTCAAGGTGGTTCAGGTTAAACCTGAGGATTTTGTCCTATTAGTCTAAGAGTAGATCCAGTGATGGAGAGCAACCTTCTCGTAGGGATTAATGTAGGGATAAGAAGTAGGAGGGAGATAGAGTGTAGCAAGTAAAAGGAGCAAGTACTGATTAAATCCTATGGTTATAGACTAGATTATTTTTCTAATAACCTAATTCACTATAACCATGGCTCTGATACCAATCTGTAACACCCCAACCGATGGCGGAAACATCGGGATGTCACGTATTGATGATTGTTCAGTAGCTCATGGTGAATAATAAATGTCATTAAATAATTTAAATACGTTACATACAATTGTTCTAGAATTTGTACATCAAATTGAATAAAACTATACACATATCTTCAAGCATCAATTCAAATCTTCAAGCAAATAGAACCTGAAACATGTTAAGTTGAAAATGTTTTTGGGTCAACAAAAGTTGGTGAGAATTACATAGGTTTTTGATAATTGAATAAAAATGTTGTGCAATTCATGTGTCATGTCAATCTAGTCCATATGTGAGAACATACTAGAAATAAATCGAGTGCATAACCAACCCTGATGACTGTTATAATGTGGTACCTCCCATACGCTCATGGTTCACCTAAATATGTTATACGATAACAAACACCCACGCTACCTTTGTAGGAGGCACGTATCCGGGTGGGATTGTCAGTCCAATAGATCTATCATTGTATACCGTCGGCTGATCAATGTTAATGATTATGCTAGAATTGTGCTTACCCTAGTCATGTTCAAGACATAATGCAACATAGAAAAACACATAGACACTTTATGATTGAATTGCATATAGAATGTTGTAACATGTTTCACCCCAAAAATGGTGATAAATAGAAAAGGGGCTATGTAAAACTCACCTTAGCAAAATGTTATGTCTCGTAAAAAAAATAGAATAATGTGTTGTGAATGTATGCGAGGCGAATCCCAAAGACTCAACAACGTAGCTAATCCAAATTGAAGAAAACGAAAAAGAAAGAATATCAAGCTTCCAATTCGCCAATTACAAGAGCTTATAATCAAAGCTTCAATTGTAGAAGTAATAGACTATAGAAGAAAGGTATGAGGGAAAGTTTAATCGGATTGAAACAATCGATTTAGAGGTGCAAAGTACAATGGGTCATAGGTGGGTTTTTATACTAGTTTTGGAGTCAATTAGCCATTAAAATTGGTCAACACCATAAAGTAAGGTTTTATGATGAATTGACTATTTGACTAAGACTTTGACTGTTTGACTAAGACTTTGACTAGGACTTTGACTATTTGACTCAAGGCTTTATTTAAAAAAAAAAAAAATCTTGTATGTGAAAACAAAAAAAAGAATTTAGAATCATATTATTATTATTATTATTATTATTATTATTATTATTATTTATATACATTTATGTATGTATATAAGTTGTGAGTTAGGATAAATAAAGACTTAGGCACATTTGTATAATATTAATGATAAAGGTGTAGTAAAAAAAAATATATATATATATAAGGGCTTTTTATGTATTAAAATTTTGGGGAAAATTTTGCGATGTTACACACCGTGTAGATCAGTTGGTTGGGTTGGAGTGTGGTTGTGACCCGTTGGCTCCGGTTCGAACCCCAGCAGGAACATTTTTTTTTAAAACAGGAAGGGGAAAGGGAGGAGGGAGTTGGGCCATGTCTGATGGGCTGTGTTGGGCTTCTGGGGTTTGTCTGGGCTCTGAAAAAGAAAAATAAAATGAGGAGGTTTGGGCTTTGGGTTTGGTTGTAGATGTTGTTATTATTAACAAGATTATTATTATTATTATTATTATTATTATTATTATTATATAAAGTGGTAAATATAAATAATTAGCTAAATAAATGATTAAAAGAATACATATGTATATATCAAGTATATAGTGGGTGAAGTGGTGGTTTTGATTAATTCGACACTTGGAAAAGATGCGCGATGTTACAAGCATGGCCTAAAATCAAAGGTTTACCAATTTAGTTGTTGACTAGGGAGGTGATTGTTAAAGTGGGGGGGGGGGGGTGTTTGGGAAGATTGTTCATCGGCCACCTAGGTCGGAAGGTGATTCGGATTTGTCTTACGATTACATCGGAGTGTTGGTGGGAGAAGGACGGAAGATTGCTGAAGAGTTGATGATTCAGTGGAGAGATAGGAGGTTCATAATATGGGTTTCGGAGGAGGCTGGTGTAACACCCTAACCGATGGCGGAAACATCGAGGTGTCACGTATGATCAATGATTGTTCAGTAGCACATGGTAATCAAGTTTTAATTAAGAATTTATTTAAAGTAAAATATCCAAATTTTGAAATACATAACCAAGTGTTGAATGAAATCGAGTACATCAAACAATCAAACAAGCATAAAACTTCAAATATCTCCTCATTCTAGCTCTAGACTTCAAGTCTCAGTATTTCCTGTCGAGTTTGGAAAAATAGGGGGGGTCAACTAGAAGTTGGTGAGAATACATAAGCCAAGTCAAGCAATAAGTTTTAAAAGAATAAAAGTTTAACAATTCATATGTCTAATGTAAGTTTAAGTCTACATGAATAAACAACAAGTATAGTATGCACATAATCAATCCTCCGACAAAGTTTAGGTCCATCCCGCATCCACGGTTCACCTTAATATAACGTTGGAACGATAACAATCACCCACGCTCCCCATAAAAGGTGGTCAACGAATCTGGGTGGGGTTGTTAATCCAATCGATCTATCATTGTATACCGCCGGCTTGATTAGGGTTAATGATTATGCAAGTTGAAGTTTAAGTCTAATAGTCTTTGTCTAAGTCATGAGGCATTAAAGTTTACAACTAGACATGTATGTAGAATTGCTTAAGTATAAAGTTTCAAGTATAAAGAATTGCATAAACAAGGTTACGTAAACTCACCTTAGCAAAGTGTTAAGTCTTGTGAAATAGAATAAGCGTGGTCCAACGTTGCCAAGTATTACACTATGTTTAAGGCAATAAATAAGTCTAAGTCTTTGTAGTTTACAAGTATTTCTAGGGTTCCTAATTTGGGGATAAGTACTTGTTTAATTGTTAATTAGGTAAATTGTTAATAAATAAAAGAAATTTGGAAAATAAATAAATAAAAGACTATTTGTAGATTTTTTTATTAAGGATGGTCATATTATAAGATTTTAAGTATGAAAGTAATTTTTATAAAATTATTTTCTCAAAAATTGAATATTTAGTATATTTATTTCTATTTGTCAAAATATAATTTTAATATCTGAAAATATTAAAATTAAAGAAATTTCAAATTAAAGTTTATACTTCTGTTCTAAGTGAACAAAAATAATTTATGTAAAATTTTAGTATAAAAATATTGAAAAATGAATTTATTATGATTTATTTATGATTAAAAATAATAAAAATAATTAAAAATATTAAATAAACGGTTTTATGGAATAATAATGTATTTCTGAAATACTTATTGATCTACAAGTTTAAAATAATTTTTGTGGAATTTTATAAAGTTGTTTAGATATTTTTATAGAATTTTTAAAGTTATAATTGAATAAACTTGTAATATTTATAATATATATTAAATAAATGATTTTTGAAAAACCAAAAATTGTATAATAAACTATGTCATTAGATTAACATAAATTATTTTTTATAGAATTTATAAAGCACTTTTAGTATTTTAAAACTATTTTTAAAAGGATATATAAAATATAGGTATAAAAAGAAAACAACAAAAAAATAGTTGTCTGTGCTGGGACTCGAACCCGTGTCCTTGGCCGAATCTGAGGTATTAAATCACAAGCCCAGACCAGTTGGTCTGGACCCTGAGAACGATTATTATGGATTACAAATAATTATAAAGGTTACTTGTTTAAGTTCATGAGTTGTTTTTAAAAAGAAAGGAAGGGGACGGGGCTCGAACTTGTGCTCATACCCGGCTCCCACGCTTTAGAACTCAATTTGTTTAAAACATAAGTAATGTCTATGTTCGATAATATCTCCAAATCGATCAAGATAAACCCTAGCTATTCAATCGCGTTAAATAACAAACAATAGCCTTTGTAATGTTAGGGCTATTGTTTGTAGGAGGCCGAATAACAAAACCAAAGCACGAATTTACACTTACAGCGGGTTAATAGCTATGCACGTTTCGGTCAACAAAAAAGTCAATCCGAAGCTAAAATCGTAACTTTGAAGGAGTTTTAGGGGAAATTAGGAATGAGGGTTTGTTTATCGGGTGTTTTAGCTCGAGAGGGTGGGTTCAATTTATACTAATCAACTCGTAATCAAAATTTTAGAAGTTTAACCCACATTAACTAGTATACGCGTATAATACATATATTTGGTAGGTTTTTAATCGTTGATTGGCGTGGGGTTAAGCGAATTAGGTCGGCCAAAGTCATTCCTCAATTAACACGATCAAAAACGCTGATTGAAGATGTAATGGAAAGTATTGATTCACATGTTGACTTTCACGAGTGAACTGTGCATGAGCAAGGAAAGTTTAAGTTTGTTTGTGGTTGAATAATATCACAAACACATAATGCAGCCCAGTTGGTTGTGGTGTTGTTTGTTTGAAATGGGCCGGCCATGGACCCGCGTTCGAGTCCCGGTCCATGCCTTTTTTTTTGCTAATTATTTCACAACTATAATGTTATTTTATGTTTATAGTATGATTATACGAGTCCAAAAGTATCACAAAACATTTTTAGAACGTACTAGAAAGATAAAATGCGACGTTTTATTGATTGAATAATAAACGTACATAATTTAAAAATACGAAATGTTACAGTTGTGGATTGGGTGCCTGCTTTCTTTGATGCCAAAGATAAGAAAGAAGACGACTTGAATGTTGATGAAGAAGTTATGGCGTCGCCGAGTTCGAATCATGTGGTCGTTAACATGGAGGAAGATAAGTCGGATGAGGTAATGGGAGAAGACAACGAGGTGACAGGGAGGGAGGAACCGGTTGCCGGAGCCGGTGACGGTGTTAGTCCGAGAACAATAATTACTAGTCTGTCAGTTTTGGATCCTATTTTAGAAGGTATTAATGTCTCATTTATGGGAGATGTTAATAAGGAAGGTGGTAATGAGGAGACTTTTATTCCGGGAATTAATTTTGACTTTGATTAAGAAATTCAAGGTAATGATTTGTGTGATATTTTTTCAAATATAAACAAGAGAAAAAAGAAGCAGGTGGTAGATGTCGGTTTGGGCCGGCCCAATTTCGAGTATTCAAGTAGTTTGGAAAAGTCTAAAGCTGGTAAAAAGCCCAAAGGTTTTGGATCAGTGGACATAGACGATTTGGGAGACCATGTTGAAAAGCAGGAGGGGCTAAGTGGTAAATGTAACACCCCAACCGATGGCGGAAACATCGAGGTGTCACATAGTGACGATTGTTCAATAGCTCATGGACTAAAGTGTAAATTTGAATACATTGATTAAATAATTTATTACATTCAAATGAAATACAACGATTCTAACTACCAACTAAATTGAAATACAATGAATCAAAATCTAAGTATAAATCCGAAAGCTTAAAGGATGCATCTCAAAACAACCTGAAACATGTACGAAAATAGTATATGTCAATACAAAAATGTATTGGTGAGCATACCCTGTTTGAATATATATAGTAGGAAAAATGTTTAGCAATTCATGTGCGGTACCATTTGCAATTATGTAATAAGTAATATCCGTTCAAAACCAAACCTGAGAATAATGACTAACACATGACTAACCAACTGAATAATGAATTAACAAGACAATGACCATAGTACTATTCATTGAAAAGCTAGGCCGCCCAGCGGTTAATGATTTTGACAAGTCATAGACACACCAATTAACATAAAGCAAACACACATGAGAATTGCATTAAGTATAAGAAATTGAAACTTGATTAATATATAGGTACATGAGTCACCCCAAAGTAGTAAAACAGTAAAAAGGGGAAAGATATACTCACCTTGTTGTAATGATCAACGTGATAGAGTTTAGCGGAAATTAACGAATTTCACTTGTACCTAATTAAGAGTGATGCTTTAGTTATAGTGTTCGTGTAAATTGTATCGCTTTTGAATTATTTAATACTTAAAAAAATACATGAGCATCAATTATATTTTAATCCAAGATTAGTGACGTCAGTTTCATAGTATTATATGATACTTGATAGTTAGTTTGTAACACCATTTAATGCGACAAAAATTTATACTAACAACTTACAAAATAATATAAATCATTACTATTAATTTGTGTGATAAAGAATTGAGGTATACAAAAAGATTTTCTCTAAATTTAGGTACTTGACATTAAAGTATGTTAAAAATGTTCAATGAATAAAATTATTTATCGTTCATTTTCTTTTGATCAAAGGATCTAACAAATACGCTGTAAAGGGTCTAAAATATTAAAAATCAGTTCCTTTTTAAATTAAGCATTAAAACTGATTATAGAACTTATAGTTACTAGCAAAATAATCTTGACAAAAACTATAGATTTTACTTTTAGATTTTAGAAAAAGAATACTATATATTGCACCATATTGTAAAAAAAACTCCGATAAGAGTACAGTAGACTAAAGTAATATATAATATGTATCCATTCATATTTTTCATGTGATAACATAGGTTTCCGTAGAAATGTGATTTGCCTTTAATTTGGCTCTTGGTGTTTGTAGAAAACATTTAAGTGCGCAAGTGTAGACGATAAGTTTCAAGAAATAGTAATAGTACCCAATTTTAGTAGCACCGAAGTTCAATCCGTTGCAAGCGTAAATAATAAATCCGGTCAGAAAGTCACGAGTGCAGTCCAGGCAAAGTACGACAGTTTCGTAAGCGGGACTAGTGTGGTGGTAGATTGCAGCGCTGTGATTGGTTTGTGGTGGTTGTTTGTTGTTGGGCTCTCTTCAAAAAGTACAGAGAAATGGTGGTTCATTGTGGTGATGAATATAACAAATATATATTGATAAGACAAGGGGTTGTGTGGGAGACATTAGGTTGGGTGTCGAAGGGAGTTATCAAAATAGGATAGTTGTTCACTTGTTTGATGAGCTTGGTTTTTATTTTTAAGTTTGCAAGAGGTTTAATGTTCAGTTTAATAATCCGATCGTTTCATTTGGCCTAAATCAAATGGGTTTTGAATGACAATTCAATGTTATTTAATGTGTTTAATTTTTTTTTATTATAATGAAAACGAAGAGGACGACGTTACAAAGATGCAGATGATTCCATATGCTTTTTTTTTTATTAAAAATATATACAACAAATGAAGATAGTATATTGTCTTTTACGATTCTTTAAACCAATTTCAAAAAAAAAAAAACAAGACTTGGAGAATATTTTATGTTTGTCCATTTATTATTATTACTATTTGTATTTTTTTAATTTGTAGCAATTAAACAAAAATCATGTTTTTAAGAAATTTGAAACGATGAAAAGTATAGGACTAGATTTGACAACTCGATTAAAGATGAGGGTGATGGATGTCACAGTAAAATTGGGGAGAAGGAGGGCCTTGATGTTAACATCGAGACTTCTAACACCTTTACTCTTCTAAACGAGGTTTCAACAGAAGATTCGAATCTTGAAGAAATTATTGCAAATGAAGTGGCTGATAAGGAAGTTGATCAAACAATTTGGTTGGGAAATTTATTGGGAGCTTAGTTACAAGGTCACAGACAGCTGGTTCATGAAGCAATCTCGGTTGAAGGTGTACAAATGGTTGACAAATGAATTTGTTATCCATCAACATAAGAGGTATGAGGGTTGGGGGAAAGGCAGGTTGGTCTTGTGGTCTTCGTAAAAGGTATGGTGTTGATTTCTTAGGGTTGCAGGAGTCTCAAGTATCGGGTCTTTCATTGCATGAGTTGATGTCTTTTTGGGGTTATGGGGGGTTGGATGTTGATGTGGTGGATACCTCTGGTAGGTCGGGAGGTCTTGTGAATATGTGGAATCTTAAAGTGTTTCATAAAATTTCGGTTGTTCAGAATCAAAAATTTTTGGTTACCACCGGATCTTTAGTGTCGGATGGGTCATTTTTGAATATATTTAATGTTTATGCGCCTTAACGGGCAGGAGCGAAAAAAAGGTTATGGGATGATTTGGCTGGGATTATCAGAGGCTGTTAAGGTATGATTGTCTTATTGGGAGATTTTAATGCGGTGTGTTTTCCTGAAGAACGAAGGAACTCGAGATTTAATCAGAGAGTTGCTTCGGATTTTAATTGTTTTATTGATGAGATGGGGCTTAAAGAGTATTATATGAGGGGTTACAAGTTTATGTTTTTGACTGGGAATTAATGGTAAAGATCATAAACTTAGTAAGATTGATCGGTATTTAGTGTGTCAATCGTTTTTTAATAGGTGGCCGACGGCATGTTTGAGGGCGCTGAAGCGTGAATTATCGGACCACTGCCCGCTTCTGTTGACTGTGGTTGACACCAACTTTGGGCCTAAGCCTTTTAGATGGTTCAACTCATTGTTAAGCAGGGATGGGTGCGAGAAGGTGATTGTGGATGCTCTTGATGGTTACAGTATTCAGGGGCTGCCCGACGAGATTATTAATGCCAAGTTTCGTTATCTGAGGAATATTCCTAAAGAGTGGTGGAAGGAGGTATTGAAATAAGAAGGGGAGGAGATGAGGGTTTTATACGATGAAATCGAGAAGTTGGAAGCGGCTTTGGAATCTGGTAACCTTGAGGAGGAGAAGGAAGAATGGGTGTGGGAGGAATGTAAAAAAGGTGTAGATCACTTGAATATATGCAATAATGGAGATTTAAAACAAAAATCTCGAATTAAATGGGTCATGGATGGGGATGAAAATTCAGCCTTCTTTCATGGGATAGTTAATGGGAGAAAGGCTGCGAATGCAATACTGGGATTGATGGTTGATGGATCTTGGATTTCGAAACCTGCTTTGGTTAAAAAAGAAGTTTTGAGGCATTTTCGAAAACACTTTGCTGATGATGTGAAGATAAGACCTAGCCTTCGATGTGATAATATGAAGAAAATTCCCTTAAGCAACCGAGATGCGTTGGTGGTTCGATTCTCGCGGGAGGAGATTAAGGAAGCTATTTTCAAGTGTGGTTCGGATAGAGCTCCGGGTCCGGATGGTTTCAACTTCAGGTTTGTTAAATTCTTTTAGGGTTTGTTGGAGGATGACTTCGTGAATATGTTTGATCATTTTTATGAGTATGTTGTTATTAGAAGAGGGTGTAGCTCTTCATTTATTACTTTGATCCTGAAGTCTAAAACGCCGGTGGGTTTAAAAGACTATAGACCCATTAATTTAGTAGGGATTATAAGTAAAGTTTTATCTAAGGTGTTAGCCATTAGAGTGAAGAAGGTGTTGGGATCAGTTATATCGAATACTCAGTCGGCTTTCCTTAAAGGGAGGTTCATCTTGGATGGGCCGCTTATTATTAACGAAACGATAGGGTGGATTAAGAAGACTAGCAAGCGGGCTTTTATGTTGAAGCTGGATTTCGAGAAGTCGTATGATAATGTTAACTGGGCTTTCTTATTATCTACGCTCGAGCAAATGGGTTTTTATGATAGGTGGTGTCTTTGGGTGAAAGGAATTTTAGAATCGGCTAGATCGGCGATTTTGGTAAACGGGTCTCCAACGTTTGAATTCCAATGTGAAAAAGGAGTTCGGCAAGGAGACCCACTTTCTCCTTTTCTTTTCCTGGTAGTTATGGAAGTGCTTCATTGTTTACTTGACAAAGCGGTTACATTAGGGGAGATTAAGGGGATTTGTTTTAATGATGATGCTACGACTTTGTCACATATGTTTTACGCCGATGATGCCTTGATTGTGGGGGAGTGGTCCATGGAGAATATGGATAATGTGGCTAGGGTACTTAGGGTTTTTCATTTATATTTCGGGCTTAAAATAAACATTCAAAAATCATATTTGTACGGGATCAGTGTAGAGAGCGGTGAAGTGGAAAGCATGGCGTCGATTATTGGGTGTAGAGTTGGAGTACTTCCTTTCGAGTATTTGGGTATTTGAGTTGGAGCTAATATGACCAGAGCTTGTAATTGGAGTCCGGTTATTGAAACAAATCAAAATAGGCTTTCGTCATGGAAGGCTTAAACCTTGTCCATGGGAGGGAGATTGACACTTATTAAGTCAGTGTTATCTAGTCTTCCAATTTATTACTTGTCCATTTATAAGGCGCCGGTGAAGGAGTTGGATCAAACAGAGTGTATGATGCGAAACTTCTTATGGAAAGGTACCGAAGAGATAAAAAAAGTCCATTGGGTGTCTTTGGAAGTGGTCACTACTTTCAAGAAAAAAAGGGGGGTTGGGAATTTCGAGATTGGGAGATGTTAATTTGGCTTTATTGGCGAAATGGGGATGGAGATTCACTATCGAGGCTGACT
This sequence comes from Ambrosia trifida, assembly GCA_028751855.1. NCBI lineage: Eukaryota > Viridiplantae > Streptophyta > Magnoliopsida > Asterales > Asteraceae > Ambrosia > Ambrosia trifida. Next base: position 212,130,603 of record CM054122.1, on the reverse strand, counting down.
CGATGTGGAGGAAGATTATTGAATTTATACATGGTGGGAGGGGTTTATGGTGCTTCTTGCCTATTAAAAAATCCATTCCGGGCTGCTGGAAGTCGGTGGTGTCGGTTTTGGAGTCCAGTCGCATACAAGGTGAAGGGATAGGGAGCCTAGTCCAGGGGGAAAAGGCATCCCTATCCCCACAAGCACAACTGCTAGCGCCAGACTCTGGCATTGGCGCGCGACCAACATAAAGTATGGTACAGCGCGCGACCTCACATACTAATAAGCAGAGGTCAACACCTGATAAGCGCGTGCGACCACGCGCGGCATCTTCGCTTACCACCTTTGGTACGAGGTACGGAAGATAAGGAAGGGAAGATTCACAAGGATCTCTGACAGAGTACGCACCAAGGAAAAGACGACAGGTGGCAAGAGTGGTCCAACTACCACAAAAGAGGATGGCGACGTGACTGTTCCCATGCTTCCACTGTCATCAACAGTGACAGCAGACATCCCCTGCCGACGTCAGGAGAATGGTCAACGACTGTAGCAGGGACAGAGGCGCCTCCTGCCAACCAGGGCTCGCCACGTGTCCCCATCGACCAACAACCATGCTGCGATATGACGTCATCCATAGTGATCTGCTTTTCCCGCCATTTCCATGGAAGGGCTGGAGCCGGATCTGGGCCGGACCCAAAATAAGGATAACTTCTCATGGGCCCCTCGGAAAAGCCCATGATTTCTCCTATAAATAAGGAAAGACATCTCCTTGCAAAAGGATCCCGAAATTACTCATCGCAACTAAGCATTACTCTTGTAACTCTCTTTGTTCATTAATAATATTCTGGCTAGTTATAGTGGACGTAGGTCATTCCTCGACCGAACCACTTACATCTTGTGTTCTTATTCACGTAACTCACACACACATCCATACTCTTTACTATCACCCGGGTTCCAAGAGGTTTGGGTAAAGGATTAATCCTGACGAACATAAGTATTAACCCTCACGGTGTCCAGTGACAATCACCGTGATACTTATTGTTTCTTCACAAGGTAAGTCGTTTCATCAACTTATTCGGGGTATAGTGGGTTAAGGGGACGAGATTTGCTTTTGGTCCGATCATTGGTTTGGTGATGTGATTTTGAAAATTAGATGGCCTTGTTTATATAAACTGGAGATAAATAAAAAAATACAAAGTGAGGGACAGAGTTGCGCAAGGTGGGGATGGGTTGGTTTTCAATGGGAATTGGTATAGGCTCCCATGGTCGGTTGAGGAGTTGTCCGAGTTTCAAGACTTGGAAAGAATGTTATTGGATTGTAATCTTGGTGGTTATAGAGATACTTGGGCTTGGGGAGATGGATCAAATGAAGCTTTCGCAGTTGCAAAATGTAAAGAGATGCTAACAGAAGGTAGGAATGGGCCGAGGGATTCACACATGAAATAGGAAGGTTGGGTACCATTGAAGGTCAATTTGATTGCTTGGCGGGCTGAAATCGATAGATTGCCAACCAGGGTAGCTTTGATTAGAAGACGTATTAATATTCAAGTTAGGTCTTGCCCGTTGTGTAGCACGGTGGGCGAGGATTTAAAGCACTTGATGGTGGGCTACGGATTCACATATGGAGTGTGGAGTGGGATTTGTAAGTGGTGCAAGTTGCATCCATTCTTTGCTTACGATTATGATGATCTATTAATGTTGTACAACAATGTCCTTGGTGGTAAGTGGAAGAAAAAAATTATTAGAGGTATTGTGATGATTGTGACTTGGGCTTTATGGAACACTCGGAATGCAAAGATCTTTCAAGGCAAAGATACGAAGGTTATGGAGGTGGTGGCTAAAGTGAAATCGAAGTCTTTTTTATGGTTAAAAAATAGGTCAAAGTTTAAATGTATAGTTTGGAAGGATTGGGTCACTTATCCATTGTACATGTGTATTTAGTTTTGGTGGTCCTCGCCTTTTGAGTGCTTGCCATGTTTAATGAAAGTCATTGTTCAAAAAAATAAATAAATCTAAATTACTCTCTTTATCTAGGATTGAACCAAGGACATCCCCTTTAAAAGGCACGTGCCTCTATTTATCAAGTGGGCTAGCCAACATTGGTATAGTGCTAACAAGTAACACTTTGGTTTTCACACTATTTAAAAATTGTCACATTTCCGACCAATATTTTTCGCGGGAAGTTGTAGGAAATGGCTAATTCTAGGGATAAGCGTGGTACCGCCAAACCAGTACCGAAAATACCAATACTGAAAATTGTAAAAAATGGGTAGCGGTAATGGTACAAAAAATGCTTGGTACGGTACTGTACCAAAAGTATCGGTGTCGAAAACGCCAAAAATTTGGTACCGAAAATGATTTGGTGCAGAAAAATCGGTACCGATACCGTTTACTCATCCCTAGCTAATTTTTCGACCAAAATTATTTCGTCCGAAAAACTAACAAGAGAATATTTCCAAACCAAACTTTGTTCATAGGAAAATTGACAGTTTCCTAGTAGTGTCAATCCACACATTCTTTTTTAATTGCTGATTGCCTGGTTGGGTAAAAAGTTATAACTTACAAAGTCATTACAAAATGAATGTTATCTTATTTGCTTGATTAATTTATATAACTTTTATTTATTTTAATTAACTAATAACTAAAACTGAGTTAGGGACTAAGAAAGATGACTAGATGAGACATATGTGTTTAGGAAATGGTCCAAATAGATGAACAAAACCTGATTGGGACTACCCATGACCTCTTGATCTAGTGGTATGGTGTTCCCCTTACACATGTAAGGTTGTGGGTTCAAATCCTTGCAAGTGTAAGGTGAAATGGACATAATTTTAAGGTGTAATAAAATTTGCCGTTAAAAAAAAAAAAACCTGATTGGGACTGAGTGTTCAGGAATCTTGAGTGAGTACACACTAAAAGCATGCTAAAATATGGTACTGAAAAATATCATTTGAACTTCTAGGGAAACTGTAACGTTTTCACTGTGGACATAATATTATCATAATTTGGACTTCCTGGAAACCATGCAAGCAAGTCTATTGATTCCTTGACCCTTCATCTTCTTCAGTTCTTTAATAAGAATTCAAGAACGAAACTGTATGCATGTATTCATCTAAACACCGGTCAAACTGTGGTCAAAAGTCTAAGGTACATATTCTTTTCTTTCTATTTTCATTGGTTTATGTACTACAACTGTGTATCTTCCTGCACAGTCTCATGATCATTGCTTCAGAGCCAAAAAACCTTTTAACTTTTCTTTTAATTTTTTTTTATAATATTGTTATCAAGGATCTGAAGAAGAACATAGAAGTGGGAAGTGACCATGATGACAAATAGTGATAAGAAGAAACCTGAAATCAAGGGAAACAGATTGGTTGCTGAGGTTTTTTCTTGGTCTCTTAGTGATGTTCTTAACAAAAATCTCTACAATGGCAAGGTTTGTTAATATAACAAGAAATTTTTAAAGATTCATTTTTGTTGTGTTTCAAGTATCTTTGCGGTTTTTTTTTTTTTTCCGATGTGGTCTAGCAAAATGATCTGAATTCATGTGGCAAGCGAAATCCTCGAACAATGCTGACATGACAAAACTCCAAAAATACAAGCCTACGCTTTGACTAGCGGACTCTAATTGAGTCTACTTCTTTTACTAGCAGACTACCTAGAAACCGAAACAAGTTTAAAAACCTCATAAAACGCTTATGATTTTGCTAGACCAAACTTAGAAATAATTTTTGTTATCTTTGCCGGTTTTAAACCTTGTACTACTTTAACAGGTATCAGTGATTCCGAAGACATTTTCTTCGGTATCTGACTACATCAACTCATTCATCTATCCTCTTTTTGAGGAGACTCATGCAGACCTGTTTTCCAAGATCCTAGGAGTCAACCATTGTCCTACCTTAGAGATATATGATATAAAACCAGCTAAAGGTTTTTTACTTCACAAATCATTGGTATACACTGTTTTGCTTAGACATGGTTTAGGATCATATGAACCTGTGGTTGGAGATCTTATCGCGTTGACTGATGTAAGACCAAAATGTGTGGATGATCTCAAGAGGCCAAACATGTCTTACCTTGTAGCTATAGTTCAACGCATGAAGGTGAAAAGTAATACACTATATGAACTTAATGTTTTATCATCAATGCCGATTAATCGAGATGTTTTTGGGAAGGATGTGAAAAGGTTTGATGTGTGTCTTACAAACTTGACAACAAATATACGCATTTCACAAGCACTTTACGCGGAGATAGGAGAGAAAAAGAAGATATTTGAAGCATTGCTGAAAGTTGATTTTTCTGTAAGAATGTCAAGCTTGTTTTGTTTATTATGTTCAAACAAAATATTGCTTTTTTGGTAAATAAATGAGCAAATTTTTAATGTTTTAACAGGTTGAAGAAAGTTGTTTTGAATGCTGTATTGATAGAAGTAGATACATGTTTTTATCTAAGACGAAGGAAGCGCTCAAATCTTTTCAGCTTGATAGCTCACAAGAGGCTGCTGTTTTGAGCTGTGTTGCTTCAAGATATTGTGGTCACAAAAATACGATAAAATTAATCTGGGGTCCGCCAGGAACCGGAAAGACAAAAACAATCAGTTCATTGTTATTCATGTTGCTGAGGATGAAATGTAGAACTCTAACATGTGCTCCTACAAATATTGCGGTTTTAGGAGTTACTAAGCGAGTTATGTCCTTAGTGAGGGACTCTTTGGTATATGATACTTACGGTTTAGGAGACATTGTTTTATTTGGGAATAAAGAGAGAATGAAGATAGATGAATGTGAAGACCTTTCTGATATATTTTTGAATTTACGTGTCGAGATTCTTGCTGACTGTTTAGCACCGTTATCAGGTTGGAAAGGTTGCAGTGAGTGGATGATGCGTTTCCTTGATGATCCTGAGGAACAGTATCGGCTGTACTTGAAGGAAAAGGTAACAGTTGATGAAAGTGAGAGTGATAATGATGATGAAAAAGATGATAGCAACATCGAAGATGATAATGACGAAAATTCGCATTCTGAAAAAGAGGAGTCGAGTGATTTACATAAGAAGAAAGCTTTGAAAACGAAGAATTGGAAGACGATCATTGTAAGTACTTTGAAAGATGAAAAGAATAGAAATAATAAGACCACAAATGAAGATGAAAATGAGCAGTCTTCAAAGCAAGATTCAGATAAAAAGAATTGTAAACAAGATCTTTTGACATTTGAGGAGTTTGTGACAAACGGGTTTGCGTTTCTTGGAAATCATCTAATATCATGTATTGAAGGCTTGTACACACACATGCCAACATCTTTCATTCCAGTTGAGGTTGCAAAAGAAATGGTAGTGTTTGTTGAATCTCTTAAACATATCATTAAATCATTAAAACAAATAGTTGCATCAAATGCAAAGTTAAAAGAAGCCTTCAGAATCCTGTGTTCAAATCTCGGATATCTTCAAGCGACACTGAAGTTTCCAGAATTTAAGGAAGATTATGAAATTAGGAGATTCTGTTTGGCAAATGCTTGTTTGATATTTTGCACGGCATCAAGCTCCATTAACCTGCATACCGAAGAATCAAATCCTTTGAAATTTCTTGTGATCGATGAGGCTGCTCAGTTAAAAGAATGTGAATCTGTTATACCTTTGCAGCTCAACAGTCTTCGCCATGTTATTCTTGTTGGGGACGAAAGACAACTTCCTGCCATGGTTCAAAGCAAGGTTTGAAACTTTTCTAAAAATGTATTTTTGCTTTTGTGTTTTTTATTATTGAAGTTTTAACTAATTAATTGCAATGTTTTTTAAGATTTGTGAAGAGGCTGAATTCGGAAGGAGTTTATTTGAGAGGCTTGTGTTAATAGGGCATAAAAAGCATCTTCTAAATGTACAGTACAGAATGCATCCATCCATAAGCAAGTTCCCAAATAGGGAATTTTATAACAAAAATATCTTGGATGGTGCCAATGTCAAGAACAAGACTTATGGGAAGCGTTTTCTTGATGGAAATATGTATGGACCGTACTCGTTCATAAATGTAACTTCTGCGAAAGAGGAGTTTGATCAGAATCATAGCATGAAAAATGTCATGGAAGTAGCTCTTGTTGGTGAAATTGTTGCTAGTCTATTTAAACGTACGCGCCTCTTACTCTTTTTTTACTTAATCTGTTATGCGTTTAGTATTTAACTTTTGTTGATGTCTTCACAGAAGCTGTTGAAAGAAAACAAAAGGTAAGTGTTGGTTGCATATCACCATATAAGGCTCAAGTAAATGCATTACAAGATAAGATAGGTAAAAAGTACTCCAGATATGAAGATTGTTTCACTGTAAATGTCCGGTCAGTTGATGGATTTCAAGGCAGTGAGGAGGATGTAATTATTATATCCACAGTCAGATGTAATAGCAAAGGATCAGTTGGTTTTCTTTCAAATCATCAGAGAACAAATGTGGCGTTGACCCGAGCCAGGTAAAAAACCATATCAACTAATCTGGTTTGTTTTTGTTATTGATCTTTTTCCTTCCAGTTACATAATCCTTTTATTAATTCTTTTCGATGGTTATGTAGATATTGCATGTGGATATTGGGGAATGAATCAACTCTGGTGAATAGTGGAACTATTTGGAAGCATTTGGTTGTAGATGCTAAGAGCCGTGGCTGTTTCTACAACGCTAGCAAAGACAAAAACTTGGTTCAAGCTGCTAGGAATGCTTTAGTTGAACTTGGCCAACTTGATAGCTTATTCAGCCCGGATTCGTTACTTTTCAATGACGCCAAATGGCAGGTATGAAAGCATGCTAGTAATGAGTAATATTACCTATAATCCACTATCAAACACATTTTAATGCTGTTTTTGGCTTATTATAGGTGAAGTTTAGTGATATATTTATGAAAACGGTAGCAAGACTTACGGATCAAGAGATTCGTAACAAAGTGGTCTCTCTGCTGGTCAAACTTTCTGGCGGTTGGCGTGAACCAGAGAAATCTGGAAACCTTAAAGCGAATACAACAGGATCATGTATTCTTCTTGAGGAGTATATGGTTACACAAGACTTGTGTTTGATTTGGGCAGTTGATATTGTTGCACAAGATTCTGTTTGCATGCAGGTGTTAAAGGTCTGGGATGTTTTACCTGTCACTAAGTTTGAAGAACTTTCAAAGATGTTAACGGAAAAGGTTCATGGAAATTATACGGTAAATATGTTGAACCGCTGCAAGGAAAGACGCGTTGAAGGGTACATTTGAATATACAGAATTTGATCATGACTTATTATTGATTTGAAATAGATTAATGTTTCTCAAACAATTTATTTATTTATTTTTTTTTTTTGTAATTGTCAATAGGAATTTGGCGCTTCCAATTTCGTGGCCTATGAACTCGGACACTGATCAAAGTTGGTCATTGGCAAGTCGTTTAGCTGCATTGAGCTTGAGTAACCAGCCTACATCATCATCAAGAGCATCAAGTGACTGGTGAGTGATTGGAGCATAGTAGATGGCTAATAAGTGTATGTATCTTATGCAGGTCTGACTGTTTCATCTTGTTGTGTTTTAGGAAGTTTGGTAACAGGAAATTCAATAGGCATGGTGATTCAAGGTCTCAAGGAAGGGGAAGCAGGTGGTAAAGACTATAATGAAGATTGTGTGAAATATTTGGCACCGTTTGCGAAAACATAGTTGTAATGTCTGTCCAAGTTTACATGGTTGTGTTGATTTTTAATCAATGTGTTTTGTTCCTTGAGACACTGAGATGAAGTACCTTGTTTACTACTAAAAGAAGATTGTGTGATTCTCATTTTCTAATATTTTGCTCATTAGGATAATAATTTGACATATAGAATTACATATTACTTTTTCACCTATAATTAAACCTTGGAGATTTGTAACGTCCCACATCAGCTGTCGATGGTTTGAAGAAAATGTTGAAGAAATCTGGAGATTTTAAAGTGGATATTTTCTCATGTTACAATGGTATTTTAGTGCTGATAGTAAAATAAAAATATTGACTTTTAAAATCACGTTAAAAAAAAAAAACGCCGTTGCCGGGGATCGAACCCGGGTCACCCGCGTGACAGGCGGGAAGATTTGTAGGTTGTGGCATGAGGGTTGTGATGGTGATGAAGCATTTAGCCTTTTAGGTAACCTAAAGATCAATCACGAAGTTTTTTTTTATCGGCGAAAACTGTGTGGCAACTACCTTTGCGGGACGCCGTGCCCAAGAATCGACTACTCGACCTCCAGCAGTCCCGCCTTCATCAATCACGAAGTTATTAAAATTCAAATGCATCATTCTTAGTGTTAACATTAGTAAATGTTGCCTTGAAATGAGCAAACCAGACGATATGGAAAAAGACAAAATGTAGACCACAAAAATGATATTATTAAATCTGTAATTGTGATTTATGGTACAAGATGATGATAACTAACGAGACCAAAAAAAAAAAAATGTGTGACCTGTGTTGTCCTCTATATACATATTATGAAGTTTACCGTAAAAAAACATATTATGAAGTTTGAAAGTGTCATACTTTCATATATTTGATAAAGAAAATTGATTGAATAGTTTTTGTGGTTTGTCCGAATTTCAGTCCCATCTTTTTAAAATTACAGGTATAGTCCCTACCTTTTTACCTCGTTTAACTTGGATAGTCCCAAAGTGAATGGAGGTTAAATTATCCAGGGGTGTGAGATGACAAAACTACCCTTCGTATTAAAAAGTATAATATGTTAACTTTGTCATGCCACTTTTTTTTTTATTGATGAAACGAAAGAAAAATTACAACTGAATCAAAAGAAAAACGAATTAAACCTAATGATTGAATCGACTAAGCTATAAAATGTTAAAAAAAATCGGAGAACAGAAAGATTAACAGCTCAAACGTGGCATCTCATCTCCCACCCACCAACTGTCTTATTTATAGTCGTTATTATTATGTTACAACTATTGACTAATTACAACTTTAGTCCCTGTAGTTACTAACTATTACAAAATGAAGTTATCTATCATTTAAACTGTAACAATACTTTCCCCCCTAAGTAAGTCTTGTCCTCAAGACTGTTTTAACAACTATCAGCCTTCAATCTTCAACAGCAAATGCTGGGAACCTCAGTTTCAATTCTTGCAAATCCTCCCAAGTAGCTTCAGTAGGAGACAATCTAGCCCAATGCACCAACACTTGATAAAGACCCCTTATATCCTCTTTTGATCCATTTTCTTTCCAAAACAGCAGTTGGTTGATAGTCGAATCTGGGCTCTTTTGGCAGTGGAATCACATGAGTAGGAGGACCAGCTGCTTGTTTTAACAAGGACACATGAAAAGTGTGGTGATCATTACATCAGCGGGCAAATCAAGCTTGTAGGCCACTGTCCCTATTCTTTCCGAAATAAAAAATGGACCATGGTATTTTGGGGAGAGTTTAGAATGTTTTGTGTATTTGAGTGTGGCCTGGCAATAAGGATGGATCTTAACAAAGACCCAAGTTCCCACTTCAAAACTTCTTTTGGATCTGTGATTGTCACTGTACTACTTCATTCTTTTTTTTTTTTTTTTTTTTGCCTTTTCAAGAGATATCTTAAGTACTTTGATCATTTCCTTTCTATCCCTACACAAATCATCCACAACAGCCACTCTTGAAACTTTAGGAATATAATGAATGAATGTTGAGGAGGGTAGCCATAAAGGGTATCAAAAGAGCTCATCTTTATTATTGAATGGTAAGTTGAATTATACCACCACTCTGCAAGTGGCAGCCACTTGATCCATTCCTTAGGATTATGCATTGTCATGCATCTAAGGTAGGCTTCCAAACATCTATTGACCCTCTTAGTTTAACCATCTGATTGAGGATGGTAAGCTTTTGATAATGCTAAAGATACACCATGTAATCTTGTGAATTTTTGCCAGAAATTACTCACAAAAATTGGATCTCTATCAGAGACAATAGTGAGTGGCCATTCATGCAGTTTAAAGGCCTGGTCCAAGAACACTTGAGCTACATTGGCTCACAGAAGTGTGCATACTTGGTTAACATATCAACCACAACAAAGATTGTATCTTTTCCTCCTGATTTGGGCAAACCACCTATAAAGTCCATAGATATGTCAGTGAAGATATGTTGAGGGGTGGCCAGAGGCTGTAACAACCCTGGTAGTGCCACAGTTCACTTTTCTGTAACACCCCAACCGATGGCGGAATCATCGAGGTGTCACGTAGTGACGATTGTTCAAAAGCACATGGTACTAAAATGTAAATATTATTGAATAAGCCAAATTGTCTTACATGGAAATGGAAAATACAAAGTCTAAATGAAACATAAATATTGAAATAAATGATTAAAATAAAGCACTAAATAGTCCCATGCTAAAGCACTAGATCAAACTGCACCTGAAACATGTACAAAATAGGTTTGGTCAACATATGAAATGTTGGTGAGCATTCCTAGTTTTAATATATATAGTAAGTTGAAAAGATATACAATTCAAGTGCAAGCTACAGTGCAAATATGTAAACTATGTATCATACAAATGAGCGAAATCAATCCTGTGACTGTATAATGTACAAAATGAACGGCGGTGTACTTATCCAATAAATGGATAATAACTTAACAATGACCACGGATTCTCCGATGAAAAAGGGGGAGAATCAACTTAGGCGGGTTGTCAATCCAAATAGCGCTATCCAATGTTAAGGTCGGCTTGTACCATGTTAATGATTTCACTAAGTACAAATGTATTTTACATGTATTGTCTAAGCATAAAGCACGTTGTAAACAATGCACATAGTACTAGAATTGTATTGTGAAAATGTAAACTTGTATTTGTAATTTGTAATAGTGTACATGTAACACCCCAAAAATGAATAAAAGCAAAAAAGGGGATAGGAAGTACTCACAGTTCACGTAATAGCTTGAAATTCAACCGGACAACGTAATTTGAGTTGGAATTATCCCAAAGGATTAACCTAAAGAATTTGATAATGTGTAAGGGAAATAATTCTAGGATACATATATTTCTAAGGTTTCGAATTGGGGATAAGTATTTATTTGATTAATAATCAAATTGTTTATTAAATATAAGAAATTTAATAAATAAACAAACAAAAGTCTTTAAGTTAAAGATGGTCACAATATAAAGTTTTAAGTATGAAAATAATTTTTATAAAATTATTTTCTTGAAAATAGAATATTTAATCTATTTATTTCAAATTGTCAAAATATAACTTTAATATCTAAAAATATTAAAATTAAAGAATTTTTGAATTAAAATTTTTATTTCAGTTCTAAATAAATAGAAATAATTTATATAAAATTTTGGTGCAAAAATATTGAAAAATGAATTTATTATGATTTATTTATGATTAAAACTAACAAAAATTAATTAAAAATATAAAATTAATGGTTTTCTGAAATAAAAATTATTTCTGAAATGTTTATTGCTATACAAGTTTAGAATAATTTTTGTGGAATCTTATAAAATCGTTTAGATATTTTTATTGAATTTTACAATTATAAATGAATAAACTTGTAATATTTATAGTATATATTAAATAAATTATTTTTGAAAAACTAAAAATTATATGATGAACTTTACCATTAGGAGATCATACAGTAATTTTTATAGAATTTATAAACCACTTTTAGTATTTAAAAACTATTTTAAAAGATTTATATATTAAATATACATATATATATATAAAAGGGTAAAAAAAATGGTTGTTGGTTATGGGAGTCGAACCCGGGCCTCTGGCCGGTTCGAGTTTATCACAAGTGTGGCCACCAACTGAGCCACACCCTGAGAACGAATTATTTTGGATTTAAATTGATTATAAAGGTTATTTGTGTTTGGTTGATAAATGGTTTTAATGAAGAAAAAAAAATAAAAGCCGTGTGTGGGGATCGAACCTTGGCCGAAGGCCGGTTCTGATCTCAATTTAACATGGGTAAACCAACTGATCTAAGTCAGTTGGTTGTTGTTCTTCTGTTTCAGAAAATTTTTATATGTTGGTCTGCAAATCGTGTTCTTCCCTAAACCCACCAAATCGAGCCCTAATTTTCCAATCACAATAATTAGTGATCAATAGCCCCTGGATCTTTGGGGCTATTGATCGTAGGGTGCCGATGAGTAAAACCCACCAAAAAAATGAACTTACAATCACGAGTCGTGTGAATTGCCTCGGTCAACAGAAAAAGTCAAAGACGAATCAAAGGCTTCGAATGAGAGGTTGATAACAGAAATTGAAGATGGAGAGGGAGATTTCGGCGAGTGTAGAGTGTTGTGGGAGGTCCAATTTATAGGGTAAAGGTCCGGATGAACGATTTGGCAAGTTGACTCGTAATGATGATGATGACGCGTGAATTAGCTATGATTTGGAAGGTTTTAATGATGATTGCTTCTGTAATTGACGCGGATCAGTCAAAGCATTCAACTCCATTCCATATTCGGATCAAAAACACGCGTATGGATGGTTGATTAAGGCAAGTCGATGTGCAGTTGACTTTTTAGTCAAACTGTTCGAATTTAAACATGTTATATAATTAATACGCGTGGGTTTCAAAACAGAAAGATGGTGTAGCTCAGTTGGTTGTGTGTTGTGTGTGCTTGAACCGGCTATGGGCTCGGGTTCGAATCCCGGCCCAAGCCTTTTATTTTTAGACAATTTTTCATCTATTTTTATATCGTTATTAACATATATTATGATTATATAAACCCGAATGTGTCACAGAATATTTTTTTTGAACGTTCGAAAATGATGAAAATGCAACGTCGTATTTATTGAGGTTTCAACGTACATAGAAATGTTAAAATAAATAAGAAAAGTGACGGATGTCACATTTTCCCTCTTTGGCAAACATCACACTCTTTAATAAATTGTCTCACATCTGTAAAATAGAGTCCCTCACTGAATGATCCTTGCTCAAAACAATTCCATTCTTCTTAGTTAACAACTGCCCATCCCACTGATAACTTTTCACTGTCTTTCCCTCTATCAACTGCTGCACTATCTTTTTAATGTCCTAATCAGATTGCTAAGTTGCTTTAACACTTTCTAATAATTGTGGGTCAAAAGTTGATAGTGTGATAGGTAATAAAGTGGGACCATGTACTCTTGAGAGAGCATCAGCTGCAAGGTTATCCTTTCCTTGTTTGTATACAATATCATAATCCAGGCCCATCATTTTAGATAACCAAACATGTTGTAAGGGAGTGTTTACCTTCTGATCCAGTAAAAACTTGAGACTCTTCTGATTTGTTATGATAAGAAACTTCCCAGTATTCAGATAGTGTCGCCAATAGGGCTGTAAACAAACCAAACGTTCAACGAACAGTTCGTGAAATGTTAGTCGGGAAGTTCGTTTGTTAAATAAATGAACAAACATGAACATTGGCCGTGTTCGTTTATTTATGTTCGTGAACGTTAGGTTACTTGTTCGTTTATGTTTGTTTGTGTTCGATAGTTCATTAGGGGTTTTAACTTTTTATTTGTAATGTAAGTACTTCAAATTTCCAGTGGTAGATTATTTAATATATATTAGTGTATCACATATTAATTTTACTTTAACTATTTTAATTAACTATTATTTTAGGTGGATATTAAATAAGGATTTCAAATTTATTAGAGTTAATAGCCAAAATCGTCCCTGAGGTTTGGTCACTTTTGCCACTTCAGTCCAAAACCCAAACCTTTTACATCTGGGTCCTTTAGTTTTATTTTTCTTGCCAAATTCGTCCCTGACAACGTTTGGGTTGTGGACTGACGTGGCAAAAGTGACCAAACCTCAGGGACGAATTTAGCAAAACCCAAACCTTTTCAGGGATGAATTTGGCAAAAAAATAAAATAAAATTGAAGGACCCAGATGTAAAAGGTTTGGGTTTTGGACTGAAATGACAAAAGTGACCAAACCTCAGGGACGATTTTGGCTATTAACTCAATTTATTATGATAATTTTATGTTTTTATGAGACATTATGTGACCAAGATTATGTATTGGGTAATTAGATTAGTATATTTGGGGTGAACAAAGTTCGTGATGAGATTTTCAGAATTTACTATGTGTTAGTTTGTGCTTGATTTTGTTCATTCATGTATGTTTGTGTTCGTTTACGTTCATTGTTGTTTTTTTTGTGTGCGCTTTTGTCCAATATCTGATTTTAACAAATAAAGACAAATGAACACGAACACGTTCATTTCCTTAACAAGCGAACCCGAACAAAAACCTCGTTCGATAATTGTTCATGAACAGTTTGTGAACACATTATTTCCTTATCAAACAAACACGAACAAAAAATCCCGTTCTGTAAGTGTTCATGAACAACTCGTAAACGCGTTATTTCCTTAACAAACGAACACGAACAAGACCCTTTTCATGTTCGTTTGGTTCGTTTACAGCCCTAGTCGCCAATAAGGCTTTGCTGATATAGGCAATAGGGTGCCGATTCTGCATCAAGACTGCGCCAATGCCCAATGAAGATGCATCAGTCTCTAATACAAAAGGTACTGAAAAATCAAGTAAAGCCAAAACTGGAGGAGAACTGAGGGCCATTTTCAACTTCTCAAAAGCATCTTTCTTGAGTAATTTAGTCAAAGGTTTGGCCAACATACCATAACCCTTGATGAATCTCCTATAATATCCTACAAGGCCTAAAAATCCTCTTAATTGTTTTACACTTGTTGGAACTGGCCACTCTTGAATGGCTGCTACTTTCTTTGGATCAGTGGATACTCATTCCTTTGAAATTAGGTGTCCAAGGTATTCAACAGTTGTCCCACCAATACTACACTTGGACTTTTTGGTAAAGAGTTGGTGTTTTTTTAAAAAGGTCTAAGGTCAATTGTAGGTGGTACAAATGATCCTTCACTGTTTTACTGTAAATAAGGATATTATCAAAGAAGACTAGGATGAATTTCCTTAAGTACCGATGGAAAACAGAGTTTATTAAAGCCTAGAAGGTGGCTAGGGCATTAGTTAAGCCAAAAGGCATAACTAAAAATTCATATAGACCTTGGTGTGTCCTGAATGTAGTTTTTTTGTATATCATCAGGGTGCATTCTAACTTGATGATAACTAGACCTAAGGTCCAGTTTTGAAAAGATGGTTGGCCCTTGTAATTCTTCAAACAATTCATCTATCAAAGGTATAGGGAATATATTCTTAACTGTGCATTATTTAGCTTCCTATAATCAATACAAAGCCTCCAACTCCTATCTTTTTTGTTAACAAGGACCATAAGGGAGGCAAAAGGACTAGTGTTATCCCTTATAACTCCTGATATCAACATCTCTTGTGCAATTTGTTCAATTACATCTTTCTGTAATTCCTGATACCTGTAAGGTCTTTCATTGATCACAATACTCTCATCTTGTAAAGTAATTTTGTGATCACAAGATCTTTGAGGATGTAGGCCTATAGGATCTTGAAAGACTTCAGAATACCTTTTAACAACTGCCTCAATTTCCTTCATTGGATCTGCATTCAAAATTCTAGCAGAATGTTGGAACTGATCAGCCTCATCATTAACTTGCAGGCTCAACAGTTGTGCAGATACCATATTATCATTATGACCCAAAATAGAATTAATCTTTTTAGTGGAACACATAGTGACCTCATTGTTTGCATACCCTCTCAATTCATGCCAAGATTCCCCTATCTTATACTTCATAGTTAAATCTTTAATGTTCCATACAATATCCCCAAGAGTCAATAACCATTGTATTCCTAAGACCATATCATAACTTTGCAAGGGCAGTACTAACACATCAGTTTTGTACCAAGACCCTTACATGGCCCATTCAAAATCAGGACAAACATCCCCACACTCAATAGACTTGCCATTTTCTACAGAAACCTTCATGCCCAAAATCTTTCTTCTAAAACATTTTAACTTCTTGGCCAATTTTTCATCAATAAAGTTGTGTGTAGATCCCGAGTCTATGAGTATGTGTAATTGTTTGGTACTAATGATTCTCATAATGGAGAATGAAGGAATACCTGTTATAGCATGAATGGAGATTTGAGGTTCAGCCTACTGCCTCTCTTCTGTGTTTTCTTGTTGTTTCCGTGTCTTCACACATATAAATTCAAATTCATCTTCCTCTCTATCCAATTCCAGTATGAACAACTGCTTATTCTTGCATTTGTGGGTTGGTGTGTATTTCTCACCACACCCAAAACACTCACCTTTGGCTCTTTTTTCTTTAATCTCCTTTCTGGTCAATGTTTTATATTTAGTGTTATTATTATCATTATTAAAGGGTAGCTTCTTGATAGGGGGTGGGTTAGGTAACAATGGTATATGATTGGTGTGAATGGGAGGTTTGAAAGCAGGGTTGTAGGTATTTTTATTTCTTTTATTATTACTATGATCATTATGGAATTTGTTGGTGTTGGGTTACATGGCTTTGTTGGTAGAATCTTGTATTTTGGCCAGGTGGTATGCATGTTTCATAGTAACAGGTTGAAACATCTTAACAGGGCTCCTAATTTCAGGCTTAAGAGCCTTCAAGAATATGCTCACTGCATAGATTTCAGGAAGTGAAATCTTGAGTAAGTATGAATCAAATAATACACAAAAATCTTCTAACTCCCGTTCTTGAGTAATGGATGTCAAAACACCCATAGCATCTTCGTACAAAACACTAGAAAACCTTGATACAACTGCCTTTAAGTAGTCTTTCCACAAGATTTCTAAAATGGGTATCCTTTGAGTTTTCATAAAACCTTGATGCCATTTCACAGTATTACACTCTAAATGAATGGCTGCATATCTCACTTTGCAATTCTCAGGAGTATCATCAATGGAGAAAAAAATATTCACACTTGTATAGCCAATCGTCAACATTTTCACCATCAAATTTGGAAAAATCGATCTTACCAATCCTGTGAATCTTCTGTTGCTCAGGTCTTTCTGTTCTAGATCCTGAAACACCTTGTTCACCACTTTTACTGGTTGTCATTGCTCTAGTAGTGTTGATCTTCGTAATTTCTTCAGTCAATTTCGTGAACATCAAGTTAATGTTGGCGAAATTCATATCATTTTTCAGTAATTGAGCATCTACCCTCTTTTTAATCACGTTCTCATTATTAGCTTCAGCTTGGTTGCGAGTTGTCATGGTTAAATGGAATGAATGAATCAAAGATCAAAAATTGAATACAGAAGGAATGGACAGATCACAAATTGATCGATCCAAGGAATGAATTGATCAACAATTGATCAATTCTAGTTCAGAAATGAAAAATAATTAGTGAAATGAAAACAGAGTAAGAAAATATTATGGTCAGAACCAATGAAGAAGACGGTGGTTGATGGTGGTTTATGGTGGTTGGGTGAGATGGTTATGGTGGGTAGTTGGAATTCCGGTGACGGTTGAGAGAATGATAGGAGTGGTCGAGAGGATCGACTACTCTGATACCAATGTTAAAAGAAATCAGAGAAGAGAAATATTAAAAGCTTAAACGTGGCACCTCCCCGCCCACCAACTGTCTTATTTATAGCCGTTATTACTCTATTACAACTATTGACTAATTACAACTTTAGTCCCTATAGCTACTAACAATTACAAAATGAAACTATCTATCATTTAAACCGTAACATAAAACCATAATCTGAATTTGTTAGTTAACATTCTGTTAACTAGTTTGCTTCTTGACACAAATAGCCCCTCGACTTCATCTGACTTGAAAACTATGCTCGAAACATTATAAAAACATAACAACTTTGAACTATTGTCAGGACTGGCTGCTGGACTTCATTCTAACCATAATATCCAGCTTTGACTTGTGTTGAGTTAGCCAATTTTGACTTTATTTCTTTCGGTATAAACTATTAAATTCGTTACGATAAACAAGTATTTAGATCTACTTTAATATCATAACCTGAGATTATACATATATCAAATTCAAAATACAGTTTATTTACACTTCTTTTAAAAACAATTCATGAGCATTTAAGTAAACTATACCCAAAGACGAATTTGTAAGTATAAAAACCAGGAGTAAAAGGTCTTGTATAATTTTTAATTTTTATACTTAGTTTATTTGGTGAATCAATTGTTCTCTCTTATTTAATTGTTCTACTTTGTGAATGTAAATTATGTATCATTTTTTTGGGAAAATAAAATACAATTAAAAAATCAAAGTTGTCCATCACACACCGTGACCAACATTATGAAAATATGCATCACACCATGATCACCATACTTATATGTGTTTCACAACCATCACACAATCATGAGTTCATGACACCCGTCACAGGAGTGCCCTGACCACCCTCAGCAAATATGGTATGAAACAATACGAGCCATATGATCTAATACGATGCAAACTTTCCTAAATCATATGGGTTAACACAGACAAATGTTGGTCATGAAACTCTCATACAATACTACGTCTCATATATGTACGGTACATGGCATCAACAACCCATACCATTCAAAAAAAGTCTTAAGAATACATAGAGAATGATGTACATACGAGAAAGTCAGATATCTATGATGTGATTCCGAATAACTTTGTCATGCAAAGACACTGCCCCTCCATCTTTTCCTTAACCCACTCCAAATTCCCTCAACATCAACTTAAACCATGAAACAACAATTAAACCAAAAAATAATATTATTTAAGGAGTGTAGTAAGGTGTTTCTTCCAAAATATTTGAGGGTACCTAGTGCATGGTAAACATTGGTGTACATTTAATTGGCTACACGGTGCGGGGGTGTGGAAGGAGATGTAAATGTGGAACATGATAATCAGAGGTGTAAAGAGAAAAAGAGACTGAGAAATTGTTTTGATATTTTCTTGTGTATTTTTTACATCAAATTGTACAGAGATTAAATAGCCAATACAAAAGGCCTCTAAAAGGAAAGGAAATAAAAGACATTGACCAACGAATTATATGGGGTGAATTATATGGGTCTTGTGTTTGACTTGTGCTCCAAAGGGTCAAAGGTCAATGGTGAATTATATGGGTCTTGTGTTTGACTTGTGCTCCAAAGGGTCAAATGTCAAAATAGGAAATGATGAAACTGATCCTAAAAAACCTTCAATCAAATATTTCAACATTCCCCCTCAAGTTGAGTAGTGGGAGTTTCAATGCTCAACTTGCCAAGACAATGATTGAAGATTTTTTCACTGACCGCCTTTGTTAGAACATCTGCGAGTTGGTTTTTTGAGCGGACAAACGGAAGTTCAATTATCCCGGCCTCAAGTTTTTCTTTAATGAAATGTCGATCAACTTCAATATGTTTTGTGCGATCATGCTGGACTGGATTCTCTGAAATTTGAATTGATGCTTTGTTATTGCACAAAATTTTACTGGATTGGGTTGGAGAATATCCTATTTCTGTCAAGAGTTTTCGTACCCATAGTATCGATCTC
The DNA here is from genome assembly GCA_028751855.1 of Ambrosia trifida. Taxonomy (NCBI): domain Eukaryota; kingdom Viridiplantae; phylum Streptophyta; class Magnoliopsida; order Asterales; family Asteraceae; genus Ambrosia; species Ambrosia trifida. The sequence goes on along the minus strand of CM054122.1, from coordinate 212,111,272 downwards.
TGCTAGTCCGCGTGCTATAACTCTAAATTTTGCCTTAGCGCATGACAGGGCTACCACCTTTTGTTTCTTTCTTCTCCATGTGACCAGATTTCCACCAACAAGAGTGAAGTAGCGAGGTGTTGATCTTCGATTTCCTTTATCTCCTGTCCAGTTTGCATTGGTATATACGTGAGTTTCAAGATGCCCATTTGTCTTGAAAAGAACTCCATGACCAGGTGTCCCTTTGAGATATGTAATAATTCTCCACTCGGCTTCCATATGGGTAATGATATACGTTAATTTATACATATAAAAGACCCCGTTTAACTCCCATTTATATACGTTTTTAGCCTTATACATGATGGATTGGTACTTATTTCGGTATCTTTATGATTACAGGTCTTGAACGGTGTCCAGGAAGCGAACCAGATCAAAAACAAAGGTTTCTGCGCGAAAACGGAAGGTTGAATAATTCCGAACGGCCGTTCGGGCATTATAAACGGCCGTTCACCTTTTCCAGATCTTTTATGCGGCAGCCTCGAACTCTGGACTGAAGATAAGATGCTGTCGGCCCACTTGACAAAGCGAACGACCGTTCGCTTTTCTGAACGGGGGTTCAGTTTTCTCAGCCTCTTTAAAAACCATTTCAGACTTCATTATTCGGGATCAGTTGGTTTCAAGACTTTTCGGGAGCTTCTCTGGCGATTTTCGGAGCCTTAAGCAGGTGCTAATCACGTCCGTTCATAGCCCGGAATCTTAAGGATTGATCCAATCATCCGATCCGTATATACTTGCTTGATTATGGTTGATTTCTTGAGCCATTTCATAAATTTTTTGTACTTTCAAGTGTCGGTTATCTATTATTTTCGTTTATGTATTTAGTAGGTAGTATAAACAATCTTTGTATGTTAATCATGTTTTGTATGAATTTGGTGTTTTTCATGTATTAAATCTTGATGATCATATGGCAAACATGTTTTGTTATTGTTAGATTCGTGTTTATGTTCGCGGGGCTATAATGATTATTGTGTTGTGTTAGTTGGATACATGTTGAAAAACCGTTCGATTAATCAATCAGTAGTGAACTAGTTAACTTGTTGATGTGTTCACACCATGAAACTGTAACCGGGTATTGGTTTGGTTATAGTCAGGCGAATAATAATCAGGAATGTTTAGTGGCACGTAAAAAGGTCTTAATCGGCTTAATGGTGTTGTTACTAATCTTTGACGCAGTTGATAATCTTTGTTAGTTGTTTTGGCTGAAATGGCGACCTTAGTAGATTTGTGTTCAAAGTTAGTAAAACAGAATACTTTGTGATATGCTCTACTTTATGCTAATCTCGGTGGTCGTATTGTGTATTCGGTATTGCTTTCTTTGATTAGTGAGGTTAGAAAACTCTTAACGGATGACTAACTTATCTTTAGAAGATTTGCATGAGATTATATCAGCTGCTTGCTAATGAACAATTTGAGGTCATTAATGTTTGTTATCGTGTTAGCTTTCCGTATAGTTGTCATGTTAGGATTCCCGAAAGGGATACTAATTGTCTGAAAATGGGAATGCTGATCTCACGCCTTTATTTCATATGTTATGTAGTTGACATGTTTAGGTTGTTATTATAGTTTATATACATATATATTTTCTATTTGGAGTTGTATATATATATTTACTATGTACCAGGTTAAATTAGTTAAAACAAACATTCACTATCTTTTCTTACTAGTAAATCAGTGACAACGGTTTAGTACAATCACTCCGCGCGCGTCCATGGATCGATACTTGGTTCTTATCTATGCTGTACTTGTGACAACTCGGGTAAATCTCTCTTTTGATTTCTATCTTTTGTTTGTTCCCTTCGTTATTTCCTTGTTCTTTTGGTTACTTGTGCAATTTTCGGGACGAAAATTCTTTTAACGTGGGGATGATGTGACACTCGGCAAATTATGGTTAACAACGTTGTCTAGATGAAAGTCTACCTTAGCGAGTCACGCGTATATTGTACTTAACTGGGTTAGTTAAGTCGGGTTATGGTTCGGGAACTATCGGTTTAGTCTAGAGGATCATTGGATGTTGGTCTAGAGGTTCATTAGATGTCCGTCCTTAACCAAGTGTACAAACGGTGACGATTTGTAGGATCGTCAGGACATACGGAACATACGAGTCTCGAGTCCCGGGAATTGGTGAACGAGGGTGAATATGTGTATTTACATGTGTTATGTGTTTACAATCATTATGTGACTTGTTGGTATGTGAATATGTGTTAACATATGTTAAAACGGGGTTTAACGCACAAAACGCAAGAAACCAGCCCCTATAGGCGATTAGGCAAGCCTAATCGCCCATAAGGGAGGCGAGTAGGCATCATGTGGGGCGATTAGGGGACTGATCGCATGACTGTTCATGCGATTAGGCCCCAATCGCATGAACTTACATGCGATTAGGCTTCCTGATCGCGTGTAAAGCTGCATAATCGCATGTTACGTGCTGGACGACTAAAAACGACTATAAATACCATACTTGACCTCATAAACTTCATTATACAAACCCTAGTCGTCCCATAACCTGCCCCAACACACACACAACCTCTAGAACGCGATTTTTGATCAAAACACAAGGATTCAAGCATAATCCTTCATTCTTTCACAATTCTAAGGTTTGGTTTCCATCCATGAATCTTTATAAACGTTTTTAATCAATCCCTAATGGTCCAGACCTGTTCTAAAACGAAAAAGCTTTCTGAAAATCGTTAGTAAGGGTTGTTAATCGGATTCTAACTAGTATACATGTGTTATGGGTGTTTATGATTAGAAAGCTAGGGTTTTTATGATTCATAATGATGGATTAACATGTTATTAGGTTAAATCAGAATAATATTAATGTTATGATGATAATATCTGAGTAATTGATTATTAGGGTTATTGTTATGCATGTTAGTATGATGATTGCATGCTATGTGAATGGTGTTTGGATTACGTGATTGCATGCAGGGCTGATAATACGAGGCAAAACGAAGGGTTTTGGTTGAAACATGTTTAGGATGGTGTTTGGGATGATATTGGGTAGTTACACACGTTCTGGATCTGATTTGGAGCGTTAAACGCGCGAAAAACCGGAACAGCAAGGTTACAGGCGATTAGGATTGCTAATCGCCAGTTTTTCATGCGATTAGGCCCTAATCGCATGAACTCATATGCAATCAGCCCTAATCGCATGAACTTATATGCAATCAGCCCTAATCGCATGAACTTATATGCAATCAGCCCTGATTGCTAGTTTTTATATGCAATCAGCCCTGATTGCTAGTTTTTATATGCAATCAGCCCTGATTGCTAGTTTTTATATGCAATCAGTCCTAAATGCTAGTTTACTTTTCCTAATCGCGTGTACTGCTGCTGTAAGTGTAAATTAGCATTCCGAGACCCGATTTGACATGTAGTAACATGCTAGGAACCTCGTAACATGTCTAATAACTTGGTAACATATGTTTGGATGTAATACGGTGATACGTGAACTATGTGCTATAACTTGTTGTGCGTTAACGTATGTTAAGTATGATTGCATGATTACATGTTTGAGAGCGTAAACATAACACGGGAAGTCTCGGGTCACCAATGGGATGTCGAGTCTTGTACTTTGGGTCAGTTAAACAGTCACGGTGTTTTCAAACGAACTTGGTTATGGTCTGGACATCTAGGGACTAATTAACCTGCGGGTTATTAGTCTAAGTACTTGTAACTGTCATATGTTAGGTCGCCGCTTACGGGACTAGCATAGCAGCTGGGTTTACTCGGGTTAAGGAGTAACGCAACTTAAGGTGAGTTTACGGCCCCTCTTTTAAACTGGTTTTATACTTTCGGGGGAGAAAACATGTGTTAAAACGATTATTTGGTAACTACTGTCATACTATGGGTTTCTATTGTGTACTACACGATCTTTGGAAGTCCCGGGGGGAACCATGAATGTGCGGGTTTGCACAACGGGGAAATGTGAATAGCGCTATTGGGAGTGACCAACCCCGTTCGTCGACTTGGAGGGTCGGCGGGTGCATATTGTCTCAAACAGGAACAACAGGAACAACAGGGTTACTACATCGGGCACACATTTGGTATTCGAGTTAGTAATGGTTTTCCAATCGTGGTAGTAACAAAACATACGCCTAGCTAGCGTACACTGGTTTTCGATTTGTTATAGTATGGACAGGTTGACTTGGTACTTGGATACAAAACCTGTAAACTCACCAGCATTTTTGTGCTGACGTAAACTTTTACATGTTTTCTCAGGTCGCTAAGGTAGCACGACTGGACCAGGGCGCACGCGTCTGCACGGCGTCTAACTAGGGTTGCATGGTCTTATAAACGTTGAACTATTGTTTCACTGTTGAGATACTGTTTGAATAAGCTTCCGCTATAAACGGGATTTTAAACTATGTTTTGAAATTGCATTTATATTCATTTAGACTTGTTTATTGTGATCATTGGTTTGGATCCTGGTTTGTCATGCGCCTCGCGGTAAAACTCCGCAAGTGGATTTTGAGGGTGTGACAGTACTACATATGTGACAGGGTGCGCTTGCCCTTTAATGTGTGTTCTAATGTTAAGATCAAAATCATTTTTATAAATTTAAAACCCAAAGCCGCGAGCGTGCGTGTGCATGTTTATATGTGCGATCGCGGCACACCAGGTAACTTGAGGCTGATGCATGAATTGACTCACAACTCTGACTGCGTAGGCAATGTTGGGTCTGGTATGTGAGAGATAGATTAGTTTCCCTACTATTAGCTGATATTCTCCTTTGTCAGCTAGGTTAGCATTTTCCTTTATATAGAGCTTCTGATTTACCATCATAGGAGTATCCACAGGTTTGCAATCAACCATCCATGTTTCTGCCAATAAGTCAAGGATATATTTCTTTTGATAGATGAAAATCCCTTGTCTTAACCTCATGACTTCGATTCCAAGGAAGTATTTAAGTCTCCCCAGATCCTTCGTTTCAAATTCTTTGAATAGATTTACCTTTAACCAGGTCATCTTCTCTTCATCATCACTTGTGATTATCATATCATCAACATAAATAATTAGGCATGTTACAAGTCCATTCCTCCTAGGGATGGAAACGGGTCGGGTATGGGTCGGGTTTGGCTAATACCATACCCATACCCGGTTATAAAATCTCATACCATACCTGCCCCATTACCCGTCGGGTTTTTTTTCGGGTATTACCCGTCGGGTATAGAGCATACCCGCGGGTATCGGGTATACCCACTGGTATTTGCATGTATATATATATATATATATGTTTATTTTCTTTTATAGTCTTATGTTTTAAGAAATTTATAGTATATGAAATTGTAATAAGTAACATATATATTATCATCACCATTATAATCTTTGAAACATTTAATATGTAAATATATATTATAGCTAGTATGAATTTTGAAAACTATTTATATATTTCATAGCATATAAATATAAATAAAAATGTTATTAGAATATATATTTTAAATGAAAAGTTTATTTTTCAAATAATGAATCTATTAGAATGAAACATTACTAAAAATAGTTAAGAAAAGATATATATAAAACTTAAAAGTATTCGGGTATATATTTCGGGTAGACGGGTATTTAGTTTCGGGTAATCGGGTCAGGTATCACCTAATACCATACCCATCCCATACCCGCAAAATATTTTTTTCCAATACCAAACCCGTGCCATACCCGTCGGGTATCGGGTATACCCGTCCCAAATGCTTCGGGTTTCGGGTATACCCGTCAGGCTCGGGTTTTTTTTGCCATCTCTAATTCCTCCGTTTAAGGAACATAGTATGATCTGAGTTACTCGGCTTGAAGCCATATTATTTCATAGCCAAGGTAAATCTGCCAAACCAGGCGCAAGGAGATTGCTTTAATTCGTACAAGGATTTCTTCAAGTGACATACTTCCCTAGTATTGGGATCTTTCATGAGTCCGGGGACTTCCATATAGACTTCTTCCTTGAGCTCTCCATGTAAGAAGACATTTTTTTTGTCAAATTGAAGGAGAGGCCATTCTTTGTTTGCAGCTATGGAGAATAGAACCCTGATTGTGTCGATTTTGGTAACTGGTGAAAAAGTTTCAGAATAATCAATTCCGTATGTTTGAGTGTAGCCTTTTGCCACCAGTCGGGCTTTATATCTTTCAATAGTTCCATCTGGCTTGTATTTTATGTTGAAGACCCATCAGCATCCTATTGGTTTTTTTTCCGGGAGGAAGGGTACATCTTTCCAACGTGTCATTTTGTAGGATAAGTATTGCTCTTTGTATGAACTTGCTAGTGAACACTTAAATGTTTAGCAAGTTCTTTATCAGTTTTAGCACAGCGGAATGTTTTAAGTTAAAGCTACACTTATCAACAGGAGTTATTACTCCCCCTGGATGTTTGAGAAAACTAAAGACAAGTATTTAATGAGAATCTAAGTATTGAATGAGAATGAATACTTAAACAGATTCTCAGTAAATGAAATGGAAAGAACAATAATACGCTTTGAAGGATTTCCGTATTAAAAATCAATGTCTAAAACAGAGGGATGAACCCATCTATTTATAGACTTTACATATACATGAACCTTGCCAAAAAGCAAGTTCAGAAACAAGTTGCAACAAGTTGCAATCTTGGAACTTGTACAAAAAGTTAAAGTAGTACTAAACTAATAAACTACTGAAACATAAGGCGGTGGAAAGATTCTTGAACAAGTGTTGATGAATGACAAACTACTGATGAGTAATTTGTCTTCAGTAGTTCTTCAGTGAACTGTCTGGTTTGGACTTCAGAACTTCTGATGCATTTCTTCTTCAGTACTTGTAGAATCCTTCTTCAGTATTTTTGTCTTCTTTCTTCAGTAGTTCTATACTTAGAATATTTTTGACAGAAGTGAATTAGACTTAGGTTTCCAAAAGTGGTTTCACCAATCCTCTTTGTCCTAATAATCTCCCCCTGGATTGATGAAGCCAAAACCTTTCTAATTTCTTTATTGTCTTCTTCTGTCATTGACAATTTTCCATACTTCCTTGAACATGGAATTCTTCAGTTGATTTAGCTGCTCATCAGTGAGAGATCCTCTTTGGGGTTCAAGATGTTGGATTGTAAGCAGGTCCTAAGTTGATAGTTTCTTCAGATCATTCATTGACTTGTAGGCCTTGCTTTTGAGGTCTCTTCTTGTCACCAATATTGAGTTGTCATCAGTAAAGGACCATCTGGTGATCAGCACTTTAGACTTGTCAAAGTCTGAAGTATAGGGAACCATGCTGGTTGTAACACCCCAACCGATGGCGGAAACATCGGGATGTCACGTATTGATGATTGTTCAGTAGCTCATGGTAAATAATAAGTTTCAATAAATGATTTAAATAAATTACATACAATTGTTCTAAGAATTTGTACATCAAAATGAAAAATACTAGCTACGCATCTTCAAGCAATAACTCTAATCTTCAAGCAAGCTATAACCTGAAACATGTTAAGTTTGAAAATATTTTGGGTCAACAAAAGTTGGTGAGAATTACATAGGTTTTGATAATTGAATAAAACTTGTACAATTCAAGTGTCATGGCAAGTCTAGTCCATATGTGAAAACATACTAGCAGTAAATCGAGTGCATAATCAACCCTTGTGACTAGAATATTGTGGTCCATCCCATACGCTCATGGTTCACTCGATTATGTTATGCGATAACAATCACCCACGCTACCTATATAGGAGGTACGTATCCGGGTGGGATTGTCAGTCCAATAGATCTATCATTGTATACCGTCGGCTGATCAATGTTAATGATTATGCTAGAATATTGTGCTTACCCTAGTCATGTTTAAGACATAATGCAACATAGAAAAACACATAGACACTTTACGATTGAATTGCATATAGAATGTTGTAACATGTTTCACCCCAAAAATAGTGAAAAATAGAAAAGGTGCTATGTAAAACTCACTAGAAATTCACTGTGTAAGTATTAGCAAGTAGCAACAAGTCTGAACATGGATTAATTGAACTCTTATATCCTATTACAAATAAACGATGCCTTAAATTCTAATGCAAATACGCTTGTTTCGCTTCTTGGTTGTAAAGATAGTTGATTCAACTACCTAGACACGTATTGGAAGAATACGTGTCTTAATAAGTGTATGACTTAACGAACTGATAGGACTTGGTTTTAGTTTCTCGAAGTGTGAGCGCATGTGTGTTCATTTAAAATTCATGCTTCAAATAGTATTCCGAATAGCAACTTTTAATCATTTGGAAATGGCACGTTGGATAATAATATATGTATCATTAGCACGGCAAAAATAGAATTTAAATATTGTATTTATTGTTAAAATAATCAATTTGTGAAAGCGTGTTGGTTCGGAGATAAGTCTATTTGTGAAAACGTACTTTATTGAACAAATTCATAGATTTGAACGCTCGATATGTTTCTTATGTTTTGTAAAAATTTGGGCAGAGTTTCCTCTGTTTCCGTAAGAAACCAGACAACGCAAGTCGTCTATTTTATCTCAAAAACATCAATTGTCCAAAACCCAAACACAAAACAATTTAACCAAGTTTGTACGCTACAAAAGGTTCAAGTGATTAAGACTATGACAAGCGATAACTAAGAGATTTGATAAGTAATACATATTCCTATAGTGCGATGTGTTGACGATTCGTATGAACATAAGATACTCACTATGTTAATTTGTGTAAGTATAGTTTAGCTAATAGTTAATGTTCCAAAATAGAATAGTAAAACGATTAGTTAAAATGATCATTTATAGCCATGTTTCGCCAACTATTATGTTGTATATATATATCCAACATATTTTCATATAGCTACTTATAACGTTTAAAAGTTCGCAACTTGAATACATAGGCGCATAGACGTATTTATAGTTAGATGTTAAGTATTTCGTAAGTACAAGTCGGTTCGGTTCGTTTTTCACTTTTACATAAACATTTATGTATACCAATGAAAATATACATTTGACTATAAAAATATAACTAAAATAAATAAAACAAGACACAGCGCGCGTTATACCTTCCCGATAGGATCCTGTGCACGAAATAAAACGTACGCGCCACGAACTTCGTATCGACGAATCTGACCAGGTTGACCGTCGTTGACCAGGTTTGACCTTCGTTGATATGGGTTTGACCAGACTTGAAATGAACCCATCTTGTCCCGGGAATTGAACCATCAAGGCTGCCACCGACTTACAGCCGTGGAAACCAATGTGCCGCCATCAAACCCATGACGAACACAATCATGCCTCGAAACTTGACCCAAGTCCAAAACCCGTCGAGAATCTCCGACCGAAACCCACCAACTCTGATGCAAAAGGACACCACCGAGAGTCACCAACCATCGGCCACCAGAATCCGTCGTATAACACCACCTAGCGAACCACCTTGATCAAACGACCAACACAATCGACACTCAACAACCACGATCCACCACCATCGGACCACAACCACCTTATAACCACCATCGCCAGCCACCTAACCCGTCACCACCACCGCCGTACGTCTCCCAGACCCACCAAACGTGACCACCAACACCATTACCGGCCGAACCACCCAAAACCATGATCTTCGAGTCTTCAGTGCCTAGAAAACACCCTCCCCGTCCACCTTTATCACTCTGTTGCCACGACCGCCGATGGTGGTGGCCGGCCGTCGCCTAGAAAGGAGAGAGAGAGTCGATCGAAGGAGAGCAAGTGTGAGGGGAGGGAGAGATTAGAGGAGAGAGAGTGAGAGAGGGGGGTTAGAGAGAGAGGGTCTAGGGTTTTGTTGGTGTGGCTGCACTTTATTTAGAGAGGAAGGAAGAGGTAAAGGGTAGTGGTGGTGGCTAGGGTTTTGGGGAAGAAGGATTAAGAAAGTAGGAGGTGGTTTAAGGTGTTTAAATAATAAATATGTAGGGTTAGCTAGGTGGGTTAGATGGATGTGAACCGCATATACGAACCCGTTAATGATTGGCGTCTCGTTTTTAAAATTTAAATTCGTTTAATCAGTAGAATAATTATTTTATGTAATTTTTTTATATTACTCGATTCAAAACGAGTATTTGGAATGTATATCATATTTAAATTTGTTAGTTTTAGGATCGACTAGTCGTTTAATATCCGATGTATTCTCATCGCGTCACTATATGACGTAATTAAGTAATTTAATTTGTGGGAAAGTAATAATAAAACACAAAAAAAAAAATATTCCTTGTTAATTGGGTATTTTCGTGAAAGAGACCTCAACAGTTGTGTGAATATAATATAAATATATATTATTTATTTATTTATTTTTACATAAAATAGCGAGGCGTTACAGTCTCCCCTACTTTTGGAAACTTCGTCCCGAAGTTATTAAAAACACAGGGTTTAGTGATTGGATAGAAATTAAAACAACTGTGGTTTGGAAAAAATTTGGGTTAAAGCACAACATGAATTTATAAGTAATAGAATAATATGTTTCGAATAATTTGGGTAAGAGTTTTAACATGTGTGAGTTTTAAGGGTTGGATTGGGTTCATCTGAAATAGCAAGGAGAATAAGAATCTTAAGTTTTAGGAATCCTAAAAGAAATGCATGAGTTGGTTGACTATAGAAAGACTAAATGAACTACCAGGTAACTAGAGTTTATAATTGGTTATTTACCGAAAACCTTGATAGAATTTCACACTACGTTAACGTACATGTAAATTCGTGATTACGTTCCGGACCGCAATCACCAATTTACCTTGCATTAGGGTTTTGTGTCCTTCTATGACTCTAAACACACATGTAAGTAATGCAAGATAACCTTGTGCTTGAATCTTTGTATCAATGAGTCTAATAAATCTTTGTATCAAATTACATGTATAATGTATCCAAAGATGAGTCCAACTGTTGAGCAGGAAAAAGACTTCTACCAGTCAGTGAGTAGGAACCTCTACCGATTGTTGAGCAGGTGCGATAGCCTCTACCAGTCGTTGAGTAGGTTATTAGAACCTCTACCGACTGTTGGGCAGGCATGATGACCTCTACCAATCGTTGAGCAGGTTATTAGAACCTCTACCGACTGTTGAGCAGGCATGATGACCTCTACCAATCGTTGAGCAGGTTATTAGGTACTGTACTAACTGTTGAGCAAGTACTTCATCCTCTACCCGTTGTTTGATTAAGTGTAACAATTGTTTTTGGCTTAACACATGAGTTGTAAATTGATAATACATACATGTAAGCAAGTTGGTAAATGCATCAAGTATCAAGTATAGCATTCGAGCTGCAATAGAGTTGCCCTAGACAAGGTTAATGACTTTAGATGTGGTTATAGCAAATAGTTTATTTTCCATGCTTCCAAATATCATGAATAATCAAATGTTCAGGTAGATAATCAAATCCTCATGTATAACTAATATTCAAGTTTTGATGCAATGAACAATTAAGTTTTCAATAGTGTGGTTATCGTGGAGATCAAGTTCATGTTCGGGGAGGTAAAGGATGTGAATTTGGATTTTGAGAGATGATGAAAACTCAAAGTATAATCAAAGTTGTGAAAAATGGTGAACATGTAAATGGTTGATAAAGGGTTTAATTTATAGGGTTTCAAAAAGACGCAAGTAATAAGGTGATCATGCAGAATAATCGTGGGGTTTGAATAAATAGTTAGATACAAGTGTATGAGAAAACATGATTACGGTATTTGCCAAAAATTTGTAATAGTTCGAACAAGTTTAAAATAAGTATGTGTCAATGGAAAAAATGGTAGAGTAAATTTTGTTCCTGTGGATGAAAAGATTTTATTTTCTAAATTGGTTTCGTATATAAAACAAAAGTCATTAAATTGTACAACTAAATTGATTTAGATCAAAATATTTCGATGAGTCATAGGTTTTAAACACGATGTCGGATTTCAAAAATCAAGAATTTGTTCAGGCGTTTTGTATAATAGGCTTCGAGTAATACATAAAAGAAGTCATTCTTAATAGATTAAAACATTTTTTTATCGTAAATCATTTGTTACGTCAATAAATTGTTACATAAACATTTGGAATTTAGAAAATAGTTTTTGTGAAAATAAAAGACTCTTTGACAAAATATCTATTTGCTATAGTTTGTGAAATCCTCAGGTGATGAATTTTTGAGAAAAATTAGTACTCTTCAGTGTTGGTGTTAGAATATCTCCTATAAACAGGTTATGAGATTATAGTTTGAACAAGTATATTAAAATCTTGAACATGATGAAATTTTATGGTTGAGGATGCCTTTAAAAAGAAATGTAAGGAGGAGGTTTAAAATAAAATTGGCCCGAATGTAATGTAATATGATTTAAGAAGTAGAATATGCAATATGTTGTAAAGAGAAATATACGATTTGGATTGGATGTTGAAAATGATTAAACAAGCGGGTAATATTACAAGTTTGTAAAATGAAATATGATTTTGAGATCCACAAATGGTTCATGGAATTTAGACTAACGAGGGGATTATATGAGGAAGAAAATAGATTTGAATTGCGAAAATTTTGAGATTTAAATCTTGTGATTTAACTGAGAGGGAGATGATATAAATGGAAATGAAACACAAAGATTGTAGATATTTAACCACGAATAAACGAAAATGTTGGCTTATCAAACTGATCAGATCTAAGTCTAAGGATTTTGCTCTAATAATCTAGAAGTACGTTAGGATTGTAGCAAATAAGTGAAAGAGAGTAGGCAAGACTAAGTTAGGCTAAGAATAAGGATGAGGATAGAGATAGAGATAAGGATAAGGTAGCAAATAGGGTTACAAGTAATAGAAGCAAGTACTTGTTTAAATCCTATGGTTATAGACTAGATTATTTTTCTAATAACCTAATTCCCTATAACCATGGCTCTGATACCAATCTGTAACACCCCAACCGATGGCGGAAACATCGGGATGTCACGTATTGATGATTGTTCAGTAGCTCATGGTAAATAATAAGTTTCAATAAATGATTTAAATAAATTACATACAATTGTTCTAAGAATTTGTAAATCAAAATGAAAAATACTAGCTACGCATCTTCAAGCAATAACTCTAATCTTCAAGCAAGCTATAACCTGAAACATGTTAAGTTTGAAAATATTTTGGGTCAACAAAAGTTGGTGAGAATTACATAGGTTTTGATAATTGAATAAAACTTGTACAATTCAAGTGTCATGGCAAGTCTAGTCCATATGTGAAAACATACTAGCAGTAAATCGAGTGCATAATCAACCCTTGTGACTAGAATATTGTGGTCCATCCCATACGCTCATGGTTCACTCGCTTATGTTATGCGATAACAATCACCCACACTACCTATGTAGGAGGTACGTATCCGGGTGGGATTGTCAGTCCAATAGATCTATCATTGTATACCGTCGGCTGATCAATGTTAATGATTATGCTAGAATATTGTGCTTACCCTAGTCATGTTTAAGACATAATGCAACATATAAAAACACATAGACACTTTATGATTGAATTGCATATAGAATGTTGTAACATGTTTCACCCCAAAAATAGTGAAAAATAGAAAAGGGGCTATGTAAAACTCACCTGAAATTCACTGTGTAAGTATTAGCAAGTAGCAACAAGTCTGAACTTGGATTAATTGAACTCTTGTATCCTATTACAAATAAACGATGCCTTAAATTCTAATGCAAATACGCTTGTTTCGCTTCTTGGTTGTAAAGATAGTTGATTCAACTACCTAGACACGTATTGGAAGAATACGTGTCTTAATAAGTGTATGACTTAACGAACCGATAGGACTTGGTTTTAGTTTCTCAAAGTGTGAGCGCATGTGTATTCATTTAAAATTCATGCTTCAAATAGTATTCCGAATAGCAACTTTTAATCATTTTGAAATGGCACGTTGGATAATAATATATGTATCATTAGCACGGCAAAAATAGAATTTAAATATTGTATTTATTGTTAAAATAATCAATTTGTGAAAGCGTGTTGGTTCGGAGATAATTCTATTTGTGAAAACGTACTTTATTGAACAAATTCATAGATTTGAACGCTCTATATGTTTCTTATGTTTTGTAAAAATTTGGGCAGAGTTTCCTCTGTTTCCGTAAGAAACCAGACAACGCAAGTCGTCTATTTTATCTCAAAAACATCAATTGTCCAAAACCCAAACACAAAAAAATTTAACCAAGTTTGTACGCTACAAAAGGTTCAAGTGATTAAGACTATGACAAGCGATAGGTAAGAGATTTGATAAGTAATACATATTCCTATAGTGCGATGTGTTGACGATTCGTATAAACATAAGATACTCACTATGTTAATTTGTGTAAGTATAGTTTAGCTAATAGTTAATGTTCCAAAATAGAATAGTAAAACGATTAGTTAAAATGATCATTTATAGCCATGTTTCGCCAACTATTATGTTGTATATATATATCCAACATATTTTCATATAGCTACTTATAACGTTTAAAAGTTCGCAACTTGAATACATAGGCGCATAGACGTATTTATATTTAGATGTTAAGTATTTCGTAAGTACAAGTCGGTTCGGTTCGTTTTACACTTTTACATAAACATTTATGTATACCAATGAAAATATACATTTGACTATAAAAATATAACTAAAATAAATAAAACAAGACACGGCGCGCGTTATACCTTCCCGATAGGATCCTGTGCACGAAATAAAACGTACGCGCCACGAACTTCGTATCGACGAATCTGACCAGGTTGACCGTCGTTGACCAGGTTTGACCTTCGTTGATATGGGTTTGACCAGACTTGAAATGAACCCATCTTGTCCCGGGAATTGAACCATCAAGGCTGCCACCGACTTACAGCCGTGGAAACCAATGTGCCGCCATCAAACCCATGACGAACACAATCACGCCTCGAAACTTGACCCAAGTCCGAAACCCGTCGAGAATCTCCGACCGAAACCCACCAACTCTGATGCAAAAGGACACCACCGGGAGTCACCAACCATCAGCCACCTGTGACATCCGTCACTTTTTTTTTTATGATAATAATAATAATAATATTAATAATATTAATAAAAAAACTTTTCAAATTATATTTAGTTATAAACGCACTCACTTGTCAAGCCCAAACCAAACCTTAACCAAACAATAACCCACCCTTTTCCTCCTTCCTTTCGGCCCAGTCCACCACCTGAGCCCACCACTTGAGCCCAATAGCACAGCAGCCCTCTCCTCTGTTTAAGAAAAAAAAAAGGTGGAAGCTAAATGCCCCTGCCGGGACTCGAACCCGGGCAGGAACCGGGCCGAACACACACGCATCTACAACCACTTGAGCCAAGTCTCATTCTTGATTTGTTTCCAACTCATAATATATATATACACACACCAATCCATGTTTCCTTCTTCCCTGCTGCGCGCTGCTGTGTAAACAGCCAAACAACCAAAAATTTTGGAACAAATTAATCACCATTAATTATTTATTTGACCAATAACACAATGCTCGTCAACCATATGCACCATTAACGCGTTTTAATTAGCTTAAATCTTTCCAATTTTATTAATTATCACGCGTTTAGTATTAAAGCTTAGTCAACCTTCCATTTCGTTCGTCTAAGCTTTGCACTATAAATTGGACCTCCCTACACCATCACACATCGCCGAACAACCTCCCTTCACTCTCAATTTTTCTGTTTAAACGATCTGCGATTCAGTTCTTTGTCGCGTTTGACTTTTTCTTTGACCGAGGCTCTTTCACGTTTGCGTCATTGTAAGTTCTTTTTTTTGGTTGGGTTATGATCATCGGCCCTCTGTGATCAATAGCCCCAAAGATTCAGGGGCTATTGATCACTAATTGTGGTAATTGGTAAATTAGGGCACGAATTGTGTAGAATTGGGGAAGAACATATATAACAGTTAGTGTATTTAATTATTTCAAATAGATAAACAAACAACCAACTGGTATAGACCAGCTGGTTTGCACGCATGGTTAGGGAACCGAACCGGCCATTGGCCAGGGTTCGATCCCCACGAGCCCCTTTTATTTTCTTGTATTTTTTCACTAAATATCCATTAACACAATTAAGCTATATAATCAAATCCAATCCAATATAACTCGTTCTCAAGGTGTGGCTTAGTTGGTGGCCACGCTTGTGATAAAACCCGAACCGGCCAGAGGCCCGGGTTCGATTCCTATAACCAACAAACATTTTTTTACATTTTTTTATATATACTTAATACATTAAATCTTTTAAAATCAGTTATAAATACTAAACGTGTTTTATAAATTCTATAAAAATTATTATATGATCTTCTAATGATAAAGTTCATTTTACAATTTTTAGTTTTTCAAAAATAATTTATTTAATATATATTATAAATATTACAATTTATTCATTTAAAATTATAAAATTCAATAAAAATATCTAAACGATTTTATTAAATCTCACAAAAATTATTCTAAACTTGTACATCCTTAAACATTTCAGAAAATTATTTTTAATTCAGAAAAACCGTGTATTTCATATTTTTAATTAAATTTTGTTATTTTAATCATAAATAATTCATAATAAATTCATTTTTAAATATTTTTGTACCAAAATTTTACGTAAATTATTTCTATTCATTTGGAACAGAAATACAATTTTTAATTCAAGAATTCTTTAATTTTAACATTTTTAGATATTAAAGTCATATTTTGACAATTTGAAATAAATAGATTAAATATTCTATTTTCAAGAAAATAATTTTATAAAAATTATTTTCATACTAAAAACTTTGTATTGACACCATCTTTAACTTAAAATTACTAAAAGACTTTTATCCATTTATTTATTAAATTTCTTATAAACAAATTGATTATTAATCAAATAAATACTTATCCCCAATTCGAAGCCCTAGAAAATACTTATAGACCAAATAGACTTAGACTTATTTGTTACATTATACATAGGGTGATACTTGGCAACGTTGGATTATACTTATTCAATTACACAAGACTTACCACCTTGCTAAGGTGAGTATTACTTATCCCCTTTTTCGCTTTTACAATTTTTGGGGTGATTCATGCACAAGTATACAAAACCTTAATATTCATTTACACATACATTTTATTCATTTACAATTCATATACGTGTCTTGATTATCTTTATGCTTATGATTGAACATGAACGTAGCTTACATACAAAATCATACATCTAGACATAACTTATGTTATGGTGCTCTTTACATACAGACGTAACTTATGTTACGGTGCTCATTTAGACATAACTTTGTGTTATGGTGCTCTTTTAGACTCACACGTGTTGAGGTGCTCATTATCAATTACATTGTACAAACTTTACATTTGATCTTTGTTTTGTTTGGTTACTTGCGTGTTTACATAATGCATTGGTGATGCTAGACACATGAATTGTACTACTTTTCAAACTTATACTATATGTACAAAACTAAGTAGTACTCACCAACATCATATGTTGACAAAATTATTTTCGTGCATGTTTCAGGATAAGCTGCTTGACGCTTTACATAGGACTTTGGACTTAGATTAAATAAATCAATTATCTTTATTTTGTTGTCTTGTATTTAATTTCACATGTTGTATAACAATATTCAATAATCATATATTTACATTTTAGTACCATGAGCTTTTGAACAATCGTCACTACGTGGCACCTCGATGATTCCGCCATCGATTGGGGTGTTATAGATTGGTATCAGAGCCATGGTTATAGGGAATTAGGTTATTAGATAAAATGGCCTAGACTATAACCGAAATTCAACTTTCATGCATAATATTTCCTGAATTACCCTACCCCTCATTTCCCTCTACTTTCCTTCTTCTATCTTTCCCTTCTTCACTCTCTCCATTCTTCTCATCTTTCATCATGGTACATAGAGATCGTGTCCTACAGAGAGTGGAAAGTCTACATCATCATGGAACGGGAGCAATACCTTTCATGAAGACACTCTTAGGCATGATGCCTACCCTTATTTTGCTCCTTCAAAGATGTTGAGCTTTAACGAGTGTGATAGAACACATGCAATCTGGAAGGGTGGACGCCTGTACACTGGGTTTTCTGGCATAGGCAAGCATAGCGCATAAATCCAATAACGGACCTGTTATGCTTACCTGGGGATTCCTGGAGTGAGTGTCCACTTATAGGCTAAAGCATGTCTTCTTTGATCACCATTGGGTTCAATTCCTTTGAAAAGTCAACGTTCTTGTTGGGCTTTACAGCTAGACAAGGGCACTCCAAGCATCTTATGCAAGTATTTCAATAATACTCTCTCATTTCATATACAATATTCTGTATTATATGATTTTCATATATTGCTTACAAGAATCATATCTTCATAATTATCTGTACGATTATACACTTACATTTTCTAATCTCATGATTATTCATTGACTACCTCATAGATGTCTGCTCGCCGCATGCTCCGTTATGCCAGCCAACGTCCTGTTCGTGCTTCTGGACAACGTTCTGATCGTCGACTCGCATCTTTAGTCGCCGAGCAAATTGCTGCAGTGATCCCGAACCTTGTCAGTGAGATAACCCAGAATAGTAACAGTGCCAACACTGGGAGCACGACTCAATTTCGGTGCACTTTCAAACACTTTAACTCCTGCAACCCCACAAAATTCACTGGTGAGGAGGGTGCTACTGGTCTTCTCCAATGGTTTGAAAGCATGGAGAGTACTTTTGTGAACAGTGAATGTCCTGATGAACTCCGCGTCCGCTATGCTACTATTGTCCTTCAAAAGGGGGCGCTAACCTGGTGGAATGGCGAAAAACGCAATCGAGGAGCTGATGTTGCTTTATCTTTATCTTGGGCTGATGTTAAGGAACTCATGATCGCCAAATTCTGCCCTAGGAACGAAATCAGGAAACTAGAGGAAGAGTTCCATGGGTTGAAACAAAACAGTGGTGAGAATCTTGCGTATAACACTCGATATCACGAACTTAGCATACTGGTTCCACACATGGTCACCCCGGTCTCTCGAGCAATCGAGAAATATATCGAGGGATTACCAAACCTGATTCAAGACGTTGTCACGGGAGGCAAAGCCACTACGGTAGAAGAAGCCATCCAGCTTGCAGCCACTTTAACAGACAAACACGTAAGGAAAGGAAACTTGGTTAGAAAGGACACCAAGACGTCTACTGAGAAAACCACCAATGCTGTTGAACAATCTAAGACTGTCTTAGCAAAGGCCGCCACTACTGCTTCGAACTCTAAGAAACGAATGGGCGATAATCAGAACCATGCTGTTGTGGATCCTGTGACTCAACCCCCTATCAAGAAAGCCTACACGAGAATCCATCCTCAATGCAACACTTGCAAGTCTCACCACCCTGCAAATCTTCCATGCCGTCAATGCACTAGATGTGGAAGGTTTGGACACTTTGTTACCACTTGTCGAGTAATGGTTGGGACACAGAGTAATCATCAAACAACTGCCCAGGAACCACTACAGATTACTAACGGTCGGGCATGTTATCATTGTAGAGACCCTAACCACATGCGACCTCAATGCCCTAAATTGAATAATGTAAACCTGGTGGCACATGGACGAGCTTTCAATAACAATATCAACGAAGCAAACGGTCAGGATGATGTTAATCCCACTGGTTAAGCCATGGATGGAATCTTCCTAAGACTCGAGAATCCAATACTTGTGTTTTCATTTTCTTGATCCCATTACCACTTTGTACCCAATTTTGTCGCACTCATTAGCATATAACATCTAGAGATTTCCTTGCATACTATTATGTACGAACACAGATTGGGGATTTATCATATTGGTTACGTTTATTTTAATCGTACAAGACTCTACCTTACATTTATTTGAAACGTTTGGACTTGATACTTGATCTTACAGAGCTTTTCTAAGAAAATATCATTGCTTATTATATGAAACTTGATTTTTCCCTCAATTTGACTATCCATTGAACATTTAATTATTCATGATACACGTAAACTATTTCTATAGGCCACTAAGATAACACTTACACTTAATGGTTGTAATACTTACAAACTTGCTTGCGTGTGTGTATTACCCACGCAACTCAGATAAACATTTCATTTAAAGGGCTCCTCGGACGAGTGGTAGCCCATACTTAAATACTGTTATGCTTACAAGTCGTTGCAAACCAATGCAATTGACCTTATTATTTCATAGCCTCATTTCATTGATAAACGTGTTGTTGCGTCATCTTCTTGTGAAACTTAATTGCTTTAATGTGTGTTAGATTATGATCATAGAAGGACATAAAACTCTAATGTAAGGTAAATTGATGATTCCGGTCCTGAACATAATCATGAATTTACAGGTACGTTAGGGTAGTGTGAAATTCTATTAGAGTTTTTGGTAGGCGTCCAGTACATTTTCAAAGTATCAAAGGTGTGGTGGGTTAGCTGCGGTACACCCTGTATACAAACACTAATGATGCATTGAAAGTGAGACTGGAAGTCGGACCAGGGACAAACTCTAGTTACTTGGTAGTTCATTTAGTCTTTCTGTAGTCAATCAACTCATGCAATTATTTTAGGAGTCCTAAAACTTGAACACTAGTGTTTACTAGATTCTTATTCTCCTTATTATTCGAGACGAACCTAATCCAATCCTTAACTCACATCTCTCGAAACAATTCACTCTGTTACCTATAAATTTACGTCTTTTCCAAACCACAGTTATCTTAATTTTTTACCCAAGCATCCATAACCCTATGTTTCTAATAACTTCGGGACGAAGTTTCTAAAAGTAGGGGATGCTGTGACATCCGTCACTTTTTTTTTATGATAATAATAATAATAATAATAATAATAATAATTATAATAATAATAATAATAATATTAATAAAAAAACTTTTCAAATTATATTTAGTTATAAACAAACTCACTTGTCAAGCCCAAACCAAACCTTAACCAAACAATAACCCACCCTTTTCCTCCTTCCTTTCGGCCCAGTCCACCACCTGAGCCCACCACTTGAGCCCAATAGCACAACAGCCCTCTCCTCTGTTTTAAAAAAAAAAAAAAAGGTGGAAGCTAAATGCCCCTGCCGGGACTCGAACCCGGGCAGGAACCGGGCCGAACACAGACACACGCATCTACAACCACTTGAGCCAAGTCTCATTCTTGATTTGTTTCCAACTCATAATATATATATACACACACTGATCCATGTTTCCTTCTTCCCTGCTGCGCGCTGCTGTGTAAACAGCCAAACAACCAAAAATTTTGGAACAAATTAATCACCATTAATTATTTATTTGACCAATAACACAATGCTCGTCAACCATATGCACCATTAACGCGTTTTAATTAGCTTAAATCTTTCCAATTTTATCAATTATCACGCGTTTAGTATTAAAGCTTAGTCAACCTTCCATTTCGTTCGTCTAAGCTTTGCACTATAAATTGGACCTCCCTACACCATCACACATCGCCGAACAACCTCCCTTCACTTTCAATTTTTCTGTTTAAACGATCTGCGATTCAGTTCTTTGTCGCGTTTGACTTTTTCTTTGACCGAGGCTCTTTCACGTTTGCGTCATTGTAAGTTCTTTTTTTTGGTTGGGTTATGATCATCGGCCCTCAGTGATCAATAGCCCCAAAGATTCAGGGGCTATTGATCACTAATTGTGGTGATTGGTAAATTAGGGCACGAATTGTGTAGAATTGGGGAAGAACATATATAACAGTTAGTGTATTTAATTATTTCAAATCGATAAACAAACAACCAACTGGTATAGACCAGCTGGTTTGCACGCATGGTTAGGGAACCGAACCGGCCATTGGCCAGGGTTCGATCCCCACGAGCCCCTTTTATTTTCTTGTATTTTTTCACTAAATATCCATTAACACAATTAAGCTATATAATCAAATCCAATCCAATATAACTCGTTCTCAGGGTGTGGCTTAGTTGGTGGCCACGCTTGTGATAAAACCCGAACCGGCTAGAGGCCCGGGTTCGATTCCCATAACCAACAAACATTTTTTTACATTTTTTTTATATATACTTAATACATTAAATCTTTTAAAATCAGTTATAAATACTAAACGTGTTTTATAAATTCTATAAAAATTATTATATGATCTTCAAATGATAAAGTTCATTTTACAATTTTTAGTTTTTCAAAAATAATTTATTTAATATATATTATAAATATTACAAGTTTATTCATTTAAAATTATAAAATTCAATAAAAATATCTAAACGATTTTATTAAATCTCACAAAAATTATTCTAAACTTGTACATCCTTAACATTTCAGAAAATTATTTTTAATTCAGAAAAACCGTGCATTTCATATTTTTAATTAATTTTTGTTATTTTAATCATAAATAATTCATAATAAATTCATTTTTAAATATTTTTGTACCAAAATTTTACGTAAATTATTTCTATTCATTTGGAACAGAAATACAATTTTTAATTCAAGAATTCTTTAATTTTAACATTTTTAGATATTAAAGTCATATTTTGACAATTTGAAATAAATAGATTAAATATTGTATTTTTAAGAAAATAATTTTATAAAAATTATTTTCATAATAAAAACTTTGTATTGACACCATCTTTAACTTAAAATTACAAAAAGACTTTTATCCATTTATTTATTAAATTTCTTATAAACATATTGATTATTAATCAAATAAATACTTATCCCCAATTCGAAGCCCTAGAAAATACTTATAGACCAAATAGACTTAGACTTATTTGTTACATTATACATAGGGTGATACTTGGCAACGTTGGATTATACTTATTCAATTACACAAGACTTACCACCTTGCTAAGGTGAGTATTACTTATCCCCTTTTTCGCTTTTACAATTTTTGGGGTGATTCATGCACAAGTATACAAAACCTTAATATTCATTTACACATACATTTTATTCATTTACAATTCATATACGTGTCTTGATTATCTTTATGCTTATGATTGAACATGAACGTAGCTTACATACAAAATCATACATCTAGACATAACTTATGTTATGGTGCTCTTTACATACAGACGTAGCTTATGTTACGGTGCTCATTTAGACATAACTTTGTGTTATGGTGCTCTTTTAGACTCACACGTGTTGAGGTGCTCATTATCAATTACATTGTACAAACTTTACATTTGATCTTTGTTTTGTTTGGTTACTTGCGTGTTTACATAATGCATTGGTGATGCTAGACACATGAATTGTACTACTTTTCAAACTTATACTATATGTACAAAACTAAGTAGTACTCACCAACATCATATGTTGACAAAATTATTTTCGTGCATGTTTCAGGATAAGCTGCTTGACGCTTTACATAGGACTTTGGACTTAGATTAAATAAATCAATTATCTTTATTTTGTTGTCTTGTATTTAATTTCACATGTTGTAAAACAATATTCAATAATCATATATTTACATTTTAGTACCATGAGCTTTTGAACAATCGTCACTACGTGGCACCTCGATGATTCCGCCATCGGTTGGGGTGTTATACCACCAGAATCTGTCGTATAACACCACCTAACGAACCACCTTGATCAAACGACCAACACAATCGACACTCAACAACCATGATCCACCACCATCGGACCACAACCACCTTATAACCACCATCGCCAGCCACCTAACCCGTCACCACCACCGCCGTACGTCTCCCAGACCCACCAAACGTGACCACCAACACCATTACCGGCCAAACCACCCAAAACCATGATCTTCGAGTCTTCAGTGCCTAGAAAACACCCTCCCTGCCCACCTTTATCACTCTGTTGCCACCACCGCCGATGGTGGTGGCCGGCCGTCGCCTAGAAAGGAGAGAGAGTCGATCGAGGGAGAGCAAATGTGAGGGGAGGGAGAGATTAGAGGAGAGAGAGAGAGAGAGAGGTTAGAGAGAGAGGGTCTAGGGTTTTGTTGGTGTGGCTGCACTTTATTTAGAGAGGAAGGAAGAGGTAGAGGGTAGTGGTGGTGGCTAGGGTTTTGGGGAAGAAGGATTAAGAAAGTAGGAGGTGGTTTAAGGTGTTTAAATAATAAATATGTAGGGTTAGCTAGGTGGGTTAGATGGATGTGAACCGCATATACGAACCCGTTAATGATTGGCGTCTCGTTTTTAAAATTTAAATTCGTTTAATCAGTAGAATAATTATTTTATGTAATGTTTTTTTTTATATTACTCGATTCAAAACGAGTATTTGGAATGTATATCATATTTAAATTTGTTAGTTTTAGGATCGACTAGTCGTTTAATATCCGATGTATTCTCACCGCGTCACTATATGACGTAATTAAGTAATTTAATTTGTGGGCAAGTAATAATAAAACACAAAAAAAATATTTCTTGTTAATTGGGTATTTTCGTGAAAGAGACCTCAACAGTTGTGTGAATATAATATAAATATATATTATTTATTTATTTATTTTTACATAAAATAGCGGGGCGTTACAGTGGTCCCTTGGGAAGTTCCTGAGTGTTGGATGTTTTCAATTTCAGTGACTCTCAGGTGGGATTCACTTCTTTCTTCTTGTTGCATCACATCAGGTAGTTGGAAAGTTGGTAAGTGATGTTCAGTAACTACCTTAGTGTGCAGTTTGTCTTTGATAGTCTTCTGGATTTGGTAGGCAAATGTAGAAGGATCCCTGAACTATGTTAACAGTGGCTTTTCTTCAATATCAAAGTCTGAATGGACTATTTTGTTTCCTTATAGTAGTACCATCTTGAAGTCAGTCTTTGTATTGTCCTCTGTCTTCTTTTTCTTGGTAGCAGGACTTGTAACACCAGAAGTTCTAACTACTGAAGTTGATACTTCAGAAGTTTTGAACTTCTCTGGATTAGCAGCCTTGGCAGCCTTGTACTTCTTGTATGTGTCTAGTAGTCTTTCTTCTTTCGATCTTGACACAGAGGCTTTTGAACCATAGTTATTTGCTACCAGTTCTTCAATCATTTGGGCTCTCTTGGCTTTCCTATCTTTGTTTATTGCAAGTTTGTCTGCAACAAGTTGAGCTCTTCTTGTCAGCTCATCCATGGAGAGTCCTTTCAGTGAAAAGGCTTTAGTCTTGCTGTTCTTTGTAATGTAAGACACCAGTTGTTGTCTTTTATCTTCTTCAGCAATCTTTTCAAGGTTAGCCTGCCTTTGTAACTCTGCTTCATAAGCCTGTAATTTTTCATTGAGGCTTAAGTTTAAGTCATCCCTTGCTTCCAAAGTATTCCATACCTGATCTTCCTTGGCTTTTCTTTGGGCTGCAACTAAACTCTTCTCAAGAAGTTCCTTTGATTCAGAGATTGGAGAAGGGTTTAGTACAGTCATTGTGGTAGTGGTAATTCTAGGCCTTGGAACAGGAGTTGGTTGAGTTTGTTTAATTGGTTTGGAAGGTTGTTCTGTTGGTTGTATATTGGAAGTGTTAACTTCTGATGTGTTGACAACTACTGAAGGTTTGTCAACTACTGAAGGATTGTCTTTAGTACTTTCTGAGTCATCATCAGAACTTTCATCAGCATCAGAAGTTTCTTCATTATGGCCTTAGGATGTTTCAACTTCTTCAATTTCTTTTTCAGAGACCCCAAATTGTTGAGCCAGTTTTTGTCTTCTGGCTTTGTCTTTGAGTTCTCTTTCTTGGAGAGCCACTCTTGCTCTTATTCTGGCTTTGAATGAATCCCTTGGTTCCTTAATTTTCTCCCCCTTTTTGGATTCATCAAGTTTTTGTTTGGAAGGTTGAGAGAAAGTACCAGTGAGAATGGTGATCTGTTTTGAATTGTGGTCAATTTTGTTAGACAGATCGTTCATTTTTGTCTTGATAACTTCAAATTGGTTCTTGACTGACAGCTCCAAAGCAGCTGTGTAGGTTCTGAAGTGATTGGATATAAGTGTGTTCATCATATGGTATAAGGGACCATCTGGGCTGCATAGTTGGTTCAAGTCTATGCTTGTGGACCCAGGGAATTGGGTAGGCATTTGTAGTGAGGGGTGTGTTTTAGGGTGATCTTCTTGTTGTACAGAAGATGCCACTTTAGGGGAATCAGGGATCAAGTGGACTTTAACCTGATCTGGTGTGACCAGCTCTTTGAGCTTAGATACACCAGGTTCAGGACCTTCACTAGCAGCCGTCAATTCAATGTTTTGTTGTGAATCATCATCCAAATCAATGGAATCATCTGAATCCCTGATTACATCCTAAATGAGGACAATATCAGTTACATCATGAGCTGAGCCCAACTTAGTTGTCTCATGTACCTCTTTTTCTTGGTTCAGAGGATTTCCTACCTCAGGCATTAAGCCTTCATCAGTAGTTGCCACAAATGAGGTCTTAGCAATGTTACTTCTTTCCTCAGATCCACCACTGGGTGGTATGTGAGTAGTAGCAGCCTCAAATGTACCTAGAGTTTCTAAGTTTGGGCTTAGAGACCCTGGTTCATCCTCATCTCTTTGGTTAGGGCTTTGAGTGTCCACATCCATGTCAAGTTCTGAAGTTATGTCCCCTATTTGATGTGGTTGTTGGGGACTGACATGTTCTGATGGGATTCTCTCTTTTAGCCCAGAGAGAAGCTTGGCAATTTCAATTTCTGGTTCAGAAGTTTGGGGTGCTGGTTCAGTAGTTTGGACAATGGGTTCAGTAGTTTCAAAAGAAGGGTCTATTGGGATTGTTTTCTTGAATTTCTTTCTTTTGAAAAGGATTGTTATTGGTGCTCTTGGTGGGGTTTGAGATGGATGAGACTGAGAGGATGTTTCAGTCACATCTTTATCAAGTACAGATTGCACATTAGCAAGTTCAGGCTTCTCAACCTCCTGAACTGCCTTTCTTTTTGGGTTGGTGGGTTTTTGTTTTTGTTGCTTGGGTTTCTTGGCCTTTGGGGGTGAAGGTTTGGAAGATGAGGGTTCCATGGGGACTGTTTCTGGTTCCCCTTGGTCATCTTCTGGCCAGGCAGCCGGTTTGTTGTGCCTTGAGTATGCTTGTGAGGACAAAGGGTTTAAAATTGTAGTTTTACCCACAAGTACCTCTTCTCCAAGTTCTTTTATTATGCATTGCATATAAATCTTGGGTACAACAAAAACTTCTTTTTAGTATTGAGATGATGTAACACCAACTCATTAAAGAAAAGTGATGATGCCCTGAATTTTGTTTCATTCACTATGGAATGAAAAATAGGTTGAAAAGTTGAGGGCATCTGATCATAAGATCCAGTTTTTGGACTCAAACACATAATAATATAATGAAACAGCAGTTTATACTTTGGTTCAAAATATTTCTTAAAAATTGTAGCATGTGAGAGAGTACCTTGGTAACCACACTCTGTCATGGTTAAGTGAATCTCAGAGTTTGGAAATTGGTCTGGGGCGTTTACATCATCCAAACCCAGCCTAATCGCCAAAGTAGCCAGTGTGATTGCCATTCTTCTCCCTTGGATGGTTGAGTTGAGGGAGATCACTTTGTTGTTCACCATCACCGTCTCTGCGTTTGCCTAAAACTCATTTAGAGTTTCAGTGTGGATTGGAGGGTCGATGGTGAGGGCGGTGAAGTATTGGGAGTTGACAACCAAATCAATGATTTCGTCGTATTGGGACCAGGCTTCAAGTTTTTCGAAGTAGCCTCTTTGATTGTGTCCCTGTTTCAGTATTAGAGCCATGTGGTTTGTGTGTGTGTGTGTGGATCGAACAGTGCTTTTGCAGGTTTAGGTCTTGAGAGTGTTTTGTGAGAGAGATGGAGGGAATTTTTGCTTTTTGAAAGTATAAGTGTTGGAAAAGATATTTATCAGAAGTTTATAACCGCCTAGGTCAAACTTCTGATGTGGGAAAAGCCTGATTTACCCTTTTTGACCAAACTGCTGATGAAGAACAATTATCATCAGTAGTTCCCACTTTCTCTTTAGTAGTTTGTTAACAACTGATGAGAATGTTTTATAAATACTTTATTCATAACTTTTGAAGGTTATTTTATCAGAAGTTAATCATTTTTCAGAAAATATTCCCATACTGATGTTTTGTTCATCAGTAGTTTCTCTCTTTTTGTTTTTCAGAAGTTTTCAGACTTAAACAGATGTAAGTGAAAATGAAAATATGTGCAGAAAAATAAAAAGAAACACTTACAAATTTAGCATCCCAAGCATGGATACTAACTTCTGAAATGTTGATGTGTCAAGGGGTTTAGTGAATATGTCAGCTATTTGATTAGCTGTTGCTACATGTTTCACTTCAATCTTGCCTTTTTCATAGCAATCTCTTATGAAATGATACCTGATTTCAATATGTTTAGTTTTTGAAAACTAAACAGGATTTTGAATGATGCTAATGGCAGATTTGCTGTCTACAAGCAATGGTGTCTTGGTCTCTTTGATTCCATAATCAAGAAGTTGATACTGGAGCCATTGTATCTGTGATGTACAACTTGCAGCTGCAATGTATTCAGCTTCAGCAGTTGAAGTTGCAACAAATGTTTGTTTCTTTGATTGCCAGGACACTAGACAGTTTCCCAAGAATTGACAACCACCAGATGTTGATTTTCTTGACATTTTACACCCTGCATAGTCACTATCTGAAAAAGCTGATAACTTGGTATTGCTTGAAGCAGGATACCAAATTCCAAGTGTTGGAGTTCCTTTCAGATATCTGAAGATTCTTTTGACTGCAATGAGGTGTGATTCCCTAGGAGCTGATTGATATCTAGCACAGACACATGTTGAAAACATAATATCTGGTCTAGAAGCAGTTAGATATAAAAGGGAACCTATCATACATCTATACATGGTTTGATCAACCTGTTTTCCTTGATCATCTGGTTCAACTTGTGTGGTTGGTGTCATGGGAGTGGAACATGATTTACAGTCTTGTAAAGAAAGTTTGTTCAATAATTCTTTAACATATTTTGATTGATGTATAAAAGTTCCATTTGTTTGTTGCTTAATCTGCAGTCCCAGAAAGTACTGCAGTTCTCCCATTGTACTCATCTCAAATTTTGATTGCATGAGTTTCTTAAATTCATCACACAGTTTTGTGTTTGTTGAACCAAATATGATATCATCAACATATATTTGAACAAGTAAGACATGATTTCCAACATGTTTTATGCAAAGAGTTTTATCAATTGAGCCTCTTTTGAAGTTATTTTTGAGCAAAAAGTTAGAAAGTGTTTCATACCAGGCTCTTGGAGCCTGTTTAAGCCCATAAAGAGCTTTGTCTAGCTTGTACACCCACTCAGGATGAGAAGGATCCTCAAACGCAGGTGGCTGACAGACATACACTTCCTCTTTTATTTTTCCATACAAAAATGCACTTTTAACATCCATTTGAAAAACTTTGATTTTGTTGGAAATGGCATAGGCCATAAATAATCTGATGGCTTCAAGCCTTGCAACTGGAGCAAAGGTTTCATCATAATCAATTCCTTCTTCTTGAGAGTAACATTGTACTACCAGTCTTGCCTTGTTCTTTATAATCATACCAGCTTCATCTTGTTCATTCCTAAAAACCCATCTTGTGCCAATTGGTAGCTTGTTTGGTGGTAAGGGACAGATTTCCCAAACCTGTTGCTTCTTGAACTGAAGTAACTCATCTTGCATAGCTTCCACCCAATTGTTGTCTTTGAGGGCTTCTTGGTACTTCTTAGGTTCCAACTGAGAAATGAATGCTGAGAAGAAGCAAAAGTTAGAGAGTTGGTTTCTTGTGAGAACACCTGATGCAATATCACCCATGATTTGTTCAAGTGGATGATCTTTGTGTTCAATCAGTTGTTGTAAACCACTGACAGGTGTAGGTGGCTCTTGTACTTCTTCAAACAAACCACTGAGGTTTATAATGTCTGGTTCAGCAGTTTCAGTGTCTTTAGTAGTTGTAGGTGCTGAAGCAGATGTTTGAGTTTGTACATCAGCAATTGTTGAATTAGAAGTTTGTGAAACTTCTGATGGTTTGAAAGTTGACTTAATGACTATATTAGGAGTCCATGGTGCTGGATCCTCATCATCAAACCTTTGATCACCATAATAAGTAGGTTTAGATGAAGTAACAGTCTTTTCAGGTCCAAAATGGAAGCTGTCAAGGTCAAAAAGTTCAGCAGGATGTGCTGGAATAAGAGTGTGTTTTGACTCATTGAACTTCACATTCAGTGTTTCTTCTACTATCTTGGTTCTTGAGTTAAAAACCTTGTAGGCTTTTCTAGTGGAAGAGTAACCAAGAAAGTAACCTGAATCAACTTTAGCAGCAAACTTTGAAATAAAGTCTTTAATGTTTAGAATGAAACATTGACATCCAAAAGCCCTGAAAAAGGAGATAAGGGGCTTTATGCCATGAAGAACTTCATAGGCAGTCTTGGAGTGTCTCTTGTTGACAAGGACTCTATTTTGAACATAACATGTTGTGTTAACTGCTTCTGCCCAAAAATATAATGGTAGGCCAGAATCAGCTAACATTGTTCTTGCTCCTTCAATTAAGGTTCTATTCTTCCTTTCTACTACCCCATTTTGTTCAGGAGTTCTGGGAACACTGAATTGTCTAATAATCCCTTTAGACAAACAGAATTAATCCAGAGTTTTGTTCTTGAACTCTGTCCCATTGTCACTTCTAATGGCTTTGACAGACAGAGAATATTGTTTCTCTACTTGTAGAATGAAGAACTTGATGATTTCAGCAGCCTCATCCTTGGAAAATAAGAAGAATAGCCATGTAAATCTTGAATAGTCATCAATAATGACCAAGCAGTACTTCTTCTTACCAAGGCTCATGTTTTTTTACAGGCCCAAATAAGTCCATATGGAGTAGTTGAAGACATACAGTTGTTTTTTATTCTTCAATAGACTTATAGGAGGACTTATACTGTTTTCCCTTCAAACCGGATACACAGTGTTCTTGACACTGGTATACTTTCAAAGGTAGACCTCTGACCAAGCCCATTTTTGTTACTTTATTTATGGTTTTAAAGTTCACATGGCTAAGTCTCCTATGCCAGAGATCAGTCTCTGAAGTTGATGCCTTTGAGAAGAAACGGGCAGTGTTGTTCAGTACTTTGTCCTTTTCAATGTCCACTGCATAGACATTGCCACATCTTTTGGCTATCAACAAAGTATGATCTTCAATGATCTTCTCTATCAACTTCTGGCCTTCTGGTGATATGATCTTGCATGCCGTCTTTGTGAAAAAGGAAGAATATCCTTTATCACACATTTGAGACACACTTAGCAAGTTGTACTCAAGGTTTTCAACCAGATTGACCTTGTCAAACTGTATTTTGCCAGAGGAGACATTACCATGTCCTAGCACATATCCCTTAGCATTGTTCCCAAAGGATACAGATCCTTCTCTTTGACTGATAAAATTGTTTATCAGGTATCTGCATCCAGTCATGTGCGTTGAGCCTCCACTGTCAACATACCAAATGCTATTTAAGCCTCTGGAAACTCTCTACACAAAATAGCAAATTAGTTAGATTTGGGAACCCAAGCCAGTTTGGCTTTGGGTTTGCTTTTGAGAACATTTACAGTTTGTTCTTGACCAAGTTGAGGAATCCATGTCTTTTTGGCAATGGATTTTTCATAAAGTGCAATGGTGGTATGCTTTTGAGGACCACCATCAACTTTGGTCATCAGTAGTTGTACCAAGTTCATGAGATCTTTAATCTCAGCAGTTTGTGAAACTGCTGATGATTTAGGTCTAACTATTGAAAGAGAATTTTGAGAAAAAGATTTTTGTTGAGATTTTGTCTTTTTCTGAGAAAGGGTGTTTTATGGTTGTTGTTTCTTGGGATAAAAAGTTTCTTCATAATCATTTCTGATTTGTTTTCCCACAACCGGTTGTTGATTTTTCTTGTTGTACTGAATACCTTTTCTGTATCTGCAAAATTCTGTCTTGTGGTTGAACAGACCACATATTTCACATTCTTTTGCCTTTTCTTTTTGATTTAAAGACAAATTTCTGACTGTCATGATTGGTTTTAGGTCATCAGTAGTTTTCATGTTCTCAACTCCTTATGTAGATGAAACTACTGATGGCTTAAAGTCAGATTTTATCAGTACTTCTGAAGAACTTTCTTTGTGAATTTTTAGAAAGTTTTCATGGAAAGATGTGCATTGTTTCTCTTCAGAAGTTTCACCTGAAACAATTTTTCTCCCATCTTCAGTAGTTTTGGGGAAAATTTTGTTGGTGTTTCAGTGTGATTGTACCCTATGCCAAACCTAACATTTGAAGCACTTTGTTTGTTTTGCAATAGTTGGTACCCCTTACAAGATTCAACCCATTTTTCACAAGTGACCTTGGTGTCAGCAAGCTCTTTTCTGACATTTCCTAGGTCATCTATCATGATTTTAAGTTGTGTTGGGGTTCAATAGCATTGTTAGTTAATTTAGAAACTTCTTTTGTTTTTGCAGCAAGTTTTCTTTCTAAATCACATTTCATCTGAGTGAATTTTCTCTCAGAGTCATTTGCTTTACCTTGTAAGTGCACATTAGTCTCTCTTATGAGAGCAAAAGATTCTTTACAAGAGGTTGAAAAAAGTTTTGTCAAAGATTCTTTTGATACCTGTGACAAGGCAGATTTTGAGGTGCATCCCTCAAATGCCATCAAGGCAAAGTTCTTTCTGCCATTGTCAGGCTCTCCCCAGTTGATGTCAAACATCTTGTTGTCTGCATCAGGGTTACACTCAGTAGTGTCAAAAGGAAGACTGCTCCAGTCAACATACCCTGAAGTAAATAAACTTTGTTGTGAGGGTTGCTGAGTCTGTGGAGGTTGTTGAGCAGCTGGAAAGGGAGGGATTGATTGTTGGCTCTGCATCTGTTGAGCAGGCATCTGTACATATTGTACTTGTGGCACATATTGGTGTTCTGGAGCTTGTGCCTGTACAAAATGTGCACTCCCCTGTGTTCCATTATTCCTGTTATAACTGGGGTTAAAATTATTTCCAGACTGAGATTTGTTAAAGCTAGAGCTTCTACACTCTCTAGCAAAGTGTCCCAACTTTTGACACTTGTGACATCTAAGTTTAGATTTGTCAAAACCAATTTTTGTGGAACTGTTGAGTCCTGGAAGTTTCCTTCCTGACCTTTTGTAAAATTTGTTTGTTTTTATACTCAACATGGCCAGTTGGTGTAGAATATCCATTTCTTCCAAGTCATCACTGCTGAAATTTTTTAAATCATCCATGATAAAACACATGTTATTAGCAGTTTGACTAAAATCATTATTGTCATAACCTGGGAATGATCTTTCAGATGAGATCCCAGCAGTTATGTCAATATGGTCAAAAGATCCAAAACTATTTGAACAAGTTGGTGAGTCTTGTCCTAATAGTGTTGTACTACCTGGTAGATAGTCATCAGCAGTTTTACCAGAACTTTGTAACTTTTTCTTTTGATCAATTTCTATTTCAAAAGTAAGTAATCTCCTATGTAGTTTTGTAAGAGTGAGGGAGCTAAAGTCTGGTGAAGATCTTAAGACTATAGAGTATGTTTCTCATTTTTCAGGTAAAGACCTTAAAAATCTATAAAGCATAGATACAGTTGTGTAGGTCTGACCCTTTAATTTTAGCTCAGATATTAATGAGGAGAATCTTTCAAATTGTTGAGTTAAAGTTTCCCCATTTATGTGAGCAAAAGTTTCGTATTGTTGAGCCATGATTTCTCTGGTGTTGGCAATCACCTCTTCAGTTCCTCCAAACTGTTCTTTGAGGCAGTCCCAAAGCTCTTTGGGACTATCACAATGTAATAGGCCAGAGTAGATTTCATTTGGGAGTGCCATTGCCAACATAGAGAAAGCTTTAGCATCAAGCTCAAGTTTTAGGAAATCATCATCTGTATAGTCTTTTGGGTCTTTTGGTATTTCTTCTTTAGTTTCAAGATTGATATTTACTGGTTTGTGAGGACCATATATCACAGATTTCCAGCAACCAGTGTTGGTCTGTGATAATGTATGTGTCATTCTCCTTTGCCAGATATTGTATTCATTTCTTACTAGCATAGCGGGTTTATTGGCAGAACCAGTATTATGAGGATCCATTTTAAAGAGTATTGATTTGTCAAATATCTCTTAAAGTGATGGATGTTGATAAAAGTGAACTTTTAATCCTTTATTGAATATCAATAAGAGCCTGTGTCTGATTCTCAATGTGTTAGATTGATATGTGATCAGATAAACCAGTGCTCTGATACCAATTGTTGGATCAGTATTGCTCTTTGTATGAACTTGCTAGTGAACACTTAAGTGTTTAGCAAGTTCTTTATCAGTTTTAGCACAGCGGAATGTTTTAAGTTAAAGCTACACTTATTAACAGGAGTTATTACTCCCCCTGGATGTTTGAGAAAACTAAAGACAAGTATTTAATGAGAATCTAAGTATTGAATGAGAATGAATACTTAAACAGATTCTCAGTAAATGAAATGGAAAGAACAATAATAAGCTTTGAAGGATTTCTGTATTAAAAATCAATGTCTAAAATAGAGGGATGAACCCATCTATTTATAGACTTTACATATACATGAACCTTGCCAAAAAGCAAGTTCAGAAACAAGTGGCAACAAGTTGCAATCTTGGAACTTGTACAAAAAGTTAAAGTAGTACTAAACTAATAAACTACTGAAACATAAGGCGGTGGAAAGATTCTTGAACAAGTGCTGATGAATGACAAACTACTGATGAGTAGTTTGTCTTCAGTAGTTCTTCAGTGAACTGCCTGGTTTGGACTTCAGAACTTCTGATGCATTTCTTCTTCAGTACTTGTAGAATCCTTCTTCAGTACTTTTGTCTTCTTTCTTCAGTAGTTCTATACTTAGAATATTTTTGACAGAAGTGAATTAGACATAGGTTTCCAAAAGTGGTTTCACCAATCCTCTTTGTCCTAACACATTTTTATTTAGAGCATCCATTTCGACTTCCATTGCTTCTTTCCATTCTTTAAACTCAAGAGCTTGTTCAACTGTAGTTGGAATCTCTTCAGAACATAGAGATGTGGCAAATGCTTTGGCTTCTGGAGATAAATTTCCCGCTGCAACGTTTGCCATTGGATATCGAGAGCTTAAAGCTTCTTTATCGGGAGAGTACCTTTTTGGAGGAACTCCTCTGTTGGATCTTGGGGTTAGAACATATCTGTCTGGTTCGACCTGTGGTGATTCATGTTCTAACTCATCCTTAGATAACTCAAGAGTTTCAACATGCTCATGTTCTTCATGGTTAGTAAACGAATCAGATGAATTATCACACTCTTGAGTTTGAGACTTATTTACCTCAGACGCCAGGTTGGGAGGATCATTGTTGGTGGTACTTTCTTCATTGCTAGTGGATTGTGACAAGTTTTGGGCTTCATGGTTAACTCCTTCTTCTAAGGGTGACATCCATTGTATCCAACTCAATGTGTCATCGGTTACCTTTTCCCCTGACCAGTGTGTTGGGTAGTGTAGAAGTATTCGGTTTCGAGGAAGTCATAGTTCATCGTAGTATACATATGACGCGTGTTGGGGTTGTAACACCGATAACCATGTTGATTGACCTCGTAGCCAACAAATAAACATTTCTCGGCACACGCGTCAAGTTTGGAGCGGTCTGTTTTTTGGTAGGTGAACAAAAACAGAGCATCCAAAGACACGAGGTTCAAGGGTAAGGTTTGATGGGGGTTTATGAAATTTTGCAAGGGCTTGAAGTGGGGTTTTAAAGTCAAGGGCTCTTGTTGGAAGACGATTCATAAGATAGTTTGTTGCGACAAGAGCCTCGGGCCAGAAAGATTTTGGGACTTGGGATTCGATCATGAGTGCATTAGTTATGTCTAAAAGAAAACGGTTTTTCCTTTCAGACACCCCGCTTTTGTTCGAGAGTATGAGCGCATGAAGTCTGATGAAGTATTCTATTTTCTTGGCAAAACTGTTTCATTGAGGTGTTTACAAATTCCCCCCCCCCCCCACCCCCATTATTAGACCTAAGAATTTGGATATCGCTCTTGAATTGGGTTTTTATAATGGCGCAAAACTATGTGAATTTTGAGAAAACTTCAGATTTATTTGTCAATATATAAATCCAAGTCATGCGGGTGCAATCATCAATAAATGTTACAAAATAATGAAAATTTTGCCCCCCCCCCCCCCACAACCTTTGCTGGTCCCCACACATCTGAATGAATTAATAAAAAAGGAGAATCAACCTTAGTATCGTTTGGTTTGAAGGTGTGTCTATGACTCTTAGCCAAAAAAACATGTCTCACAATTTAAGACTTTATTTGTTGGAAATAATTCAGGAAATAAACAATGTAAGTAACCACTAGATGAGTTTCCCAATCTTCGGTGTCATAACCAAGCTTCCCTATCTGTTGACCCATGAGCAAGCATTACAGTGTCTTGTTGAGTCACTTCATCCACATAGTATAACCCTTGTCGCTCAGTACCATGCCCATTGATCTTTCCCGTCCTGATGTCCTAAAAGATACAGAAGGTAGGATGCATTAGCATAATACAATTTAGCTCTTTTGTAACATGACTGATTGATAGCAATTTGTGAGATAAAGATGGAACATAAAGACAATTCGATAGTTTCATGTTTTCCAAGATTTGGATAGTCCCTCCTCCTTTTACTTGAAGGACTTCTCCATTTGCATTGTGAATTTTGGATTTTTGTGTCGAGCACATATCTGATTTTTCATAAGTCATTGTATCGGTGGCCCACAATCAAATATCCATGAGTCTTTTTCTTGGTCATTTTTTGTTGCCATGTTAACTTTCCCAATATTACAAGGTTTTTTTTACTCCTTTTTATCTAAGTTAGGAGTATGAGGGGTGTTGTTGGTATTTTCTAAACTTTGTGACTCATTTAATAACTCGAGGATTTGAGGGCTAAAGAATCGAGGGTTTACAAGTGTTTTATTGGGAGTTTTGGGTTTAAAATGGGAGAGCTTAGAAAGAGGAGGGTTTGAGATTGTAACTCCAAACCCTTTACCTGCCATACTTCTTGATTCCTCTTCCATTACCGCCGCAAAGCAGCACTTTCTACCATGACTCCCTTTCTCTGAGCTATCTTGATCTCCGACTATTTTTTCGCTGTTTTCGTCGCTCCTAGTAGTCTCCGGATTGCCCACGGCTGCAGCAGCTTTACCTCCTTTCCCTTTTTTGTGTCCATCGGCCCACCAGTCTGGATACCCTACGAGTTTGAAACATTGATCTTTCGTATGCTTGGTCATACCACTATGCTCACATCTCAGATGGCTTTTATCTATCCGGAATGATGACAGATTGGGCTTCTGTTTAAGATGGTTTAATAGGGCTTTCGATTCCCCCCTATGGCGACTCATATCATACGAGCCCATAGAGGGTAGTTTTGGCTTGTGAGGTTAAGGCTAATTTTTAGGCTGTCTGATGGATTTGGTTTTGGGTTTGGGTTTGGGTTCTGGGTTTGAGTTTGAACTCCATTTTTTAGGAGATTGGCTAGTTGGATGGCTAGGTTGTTGTTGTCTTCTTCTGACATTATGTCTAGTAAATGACGAGCAAAGAAAGTTTATGGATCATCATTGACGTGTGCGAATATACACATAATTTTACAATGAAATAACACACGTTTTGCTTTAATATTTATTAAAATGGTTTAGACCTTAATATTAAAACACACACAATAGGGAAAGTGTACCCTGTCATATATGTAGTAATGTACAGATAAGAACCAGATTTCAATCCATGGACGCGCGCGGAGCAATGGTACTAAAACTCTATCCCCAATTTACCAGTAAGAAAAGATAGTTGAGTTTGTTTATAACTAGATTAATTCTAAAACATATATTTAACATATGTAAGACTCCAAATACAAAATATAACTACATAAACTATAATATATCAAACCTAGCATGTCATCTATAAATCATATGAAATAAAGGCGTGTGATCAACATTCCCATTTTCCGACAGTTAGTGTCCCTTTCGGGCATCCTAACATGACAACTATACAGAAAGCTAACACGAGTACACACGTTAACCACTTCAAGTCATTTATTAGCGAGCAGCTGATATGATCTCACGCAGATCTTCTAAAGATAAGTTAGTCATCCGTTAAGAGTTTTCTAACCTCACTAATTCAGGGAAGCAATACCGAATACACAACACAGCCACCTAAACTAGCATAAAGTAGAGCATTTCACAACCTATTCCATTTTACCAACTTTGAACCCAGATCTACTAAGATCGCTATTTTTACCAAAATAACTCCCAAAGATCATTAACCGTGTCAAAGACTAGTAACGGCACCATTAGGCCTTTTAAACCCTTTTACGTACCGGTAAGCATTTTTAACCGTTATTCGACTGACTTTAACCAAACCAATACCCGGTTACAGTTTCATGGCATAAACTATTTAACAAGTTAATTAGTCTACTACCGGACGATTTAACGGACAGTTTTTCAACATTTATCCGCCTAACACATTCGACATTCGCCAAAGTCATTCGAATACAACTACAAATCCGCAACAATGAAACAAGGTTGCGCTATGATCATCAAGATCTAAACGTGAAAAACACCAAATTTATACAAAACATGATTAACTACACGAACGATTGTTTAACATACTAAATACTATTGTTCTTGCCCGTAGGCGTACGAATAACTAATACAACATCAAAATAGCAATCCAAAATCAGATTTGAAACTCAAATGTTTAAAGGATCAAACCATATAAAATGCTAAGAGATGGATTGGATATTTGAAGGATGGATTAGATGGATTCCCGAGCCCGTTCCACGCCTGTGCAGCACTTCAAAAGCTCCAAAAATCGCCAGAAAAGCTTCCCCCAAGATCCAACAATGATCAGTGAGCTGAAATGGGGGTTTTATAGAAGAACAGAGGGTTCGAGCGGCCGCTCGGCCTCTTGGAGCGGCCGCTCGCTTTATCACCAAGTGGACCAATTGCTCCGGAGTTGACGTAAGCCTTCTGGAAGGTCCCCAGAAATATCTGAGAGGGGCGCGCGGCCGCTCGAAGCCTTGGAGCGGCCGATTCAAGGTCCTGCTGGTCTGTTTGCGCGCCGAAATCTTCGTTTTTCCTTCCTTTGTGCTTCCGGAACATCGTTTAAGGCCTGAAATCGTAAAGATACCCAAATAAGTACCAATTCCTATGTATAAGGTCAAAAACGTATGAAATGAGAGTTAAACGGGTGATGGGTTAGCTAAAAGACATGAATAAAAACACCTTTAAGTGAAATTTAAAGAATGATAAGTTGTCAAAATGGTGTTGCTTTGATGATAGTATGTATTTCAGGATTTGATGATTAAAGGGGACAAATATGATGTCTTGGAGCGGTTCGGGCAAGAAACGGAAGCTTACGCGAGTTGGAAAACCAAAAAACGACGAGAACAGGATTTTTGGCGTAGGACACGCCAAAATTGGCGTACCCTACGCCATTGGCGTAGGCAGGGGCAGACAAGCTGGCGTAGGCCAGCAGGATTTAGCTCAGGGAAAAAGGGGTTGGCGTAGGATACGCCAAAAGTGGCGTATCCTACGCAAAAAGTCAAATTTGGTCAAAACCTTCCTTTTTTCAAGTCAAAGCTGGTGGAATAAGTTTTAATACCAAATTTATGAAGGAAGACCCGTTTTTGGTGGCTGTTTCATGTTGAGTTCACTATATCAATCATCACCATGGAAGACAAAATCACACACCATTCTCTAAAGTCATCATACATTATTCTCCAAGCTTATTACACAATTTTTTTGAAGATTGAAGAACATATTTTGAAGATGATGAACACCATAGCCATGTTTGGCTAAAACTCTTGTATTACACTAGGGATGTAAGTTTTTGATACCTAGGGCTTTAACATTTGGGCATTGCTTAAACTTTTGATTAATGTTTTTATGTACTTGAATTACTTGTGTTGACTAGTGATTAATCTTATGTTGAAATCATTTCTAGTTAATTGATCTTGTGCCAATTTCTAAATGATATGAACATGGTTCCTTGCATCAACACTATCATAGGATTGTATGTTCTAAATGATAAAGTATAGTTTAGTCCATTGTGAATGTTGATGAAACTTGATACCTAAGTTTATTGAACAATCAATCCGTTAGTACCAATTGCATTATCTTTGTTTATCCAATTATGCCTAATTGTTGAAAGCCTTAGTGTTCAATTGCCCAAATCCTTAGTGTAATCATCTTTATCTTATCGTTTACAAGTCTTGTTAATTATTTCTTACACATTCAATTTATGCTTCATATTAATCAACAAACCTTTCAATCAAATTTCTAAACACCAATTCATAATTTACATAAGTAATTAGCACCTTCATAAACGACAAATTCAAAGTTAACTAGGAAATACTCACTAACCACACGCTCCTTGGATTGATACCCTACTTACCCTATCTATTTAGGTTATTTAGGCTTTGTATGAACCGTGACGACCGGCTCATCAACGGGGACTTTTATATGTGTAATTTAATGTATATCAATCATAAACACTGCTCTGATACCATGTGAAACATGATAATTAGAGGTGTAAAGACAAAAAAGAGACTAAGAAATTGTTTTGATATTTTCTTGTGTATTTTTTACATCAAATTGTATAGAGATTAAATAGCCAATACAAAAGGCCTCTAAAAGGAAAGGAAATAAAAGACATTGACCAACGAATTATATGGGGCAAAATATATGGGTCTTATGTTTCACTTATGCTCCAAATGGTCAAAGGTCAAAATAGGAAATGATGAAACTGATCCTAAAAAACCTCCACGTCATCAACACCACCCCGTATGTGGTGTGGAAGGTGGCATGGGGCAGGCTGGGTGGAGATTTCCACGGGCGTGGGGCAAAGGTGAGGGTGAGTTAGGGTTTTTTCTTGGGTTATGGATGATTTTTTATTGGTTAGTTGATTATATATAAAAAAAACCCTTAATCCCATTACCACCCGGTGGTTTTTTGGGGATTGAAGGGGAATGACGTGGCTGACACACATCGCCTCATGCTGCCCCTTCACCCCATGACTACGCCGTGTAGTCTTTAAAAAAAGGGGATATTTTATAAAATAGCAATCAACTTCTAGGAGTGTTCCAATTTGGTCACCCATCAAACCTTGTGTTCCAATCAAATCATTTAAGTTTATTTAGATGTTCTAATAATAGATATTTTACCTAAACATCAGGTCACAATCCTACATGGCATTTATTTAGATTTTTTTTTTAAAAAACATGCTGACATGGAATTTAAAAAAAAATCAAAACAAATAAAAAAAAATCAAAACAAAATCAAAACATAAAAACCAAATCAACTTACATGTTTATCTCAATAATCATTATAAATATCCTACTATCCATTCTTATTCTCCATCCCATCTAATCATGAAGAACCTCCCTCGACCATCTGCTGGAGACGCACCGAACTGATTCGCCACCGCCCACCGCTGCCCAGTTTCTATTGCTTTTGGCTTGTGTTGCGAGCGAGATTTAGTTCTCGTTAGGGTGTACAGGAAAAGCTTTGAAGATGGAGAATCACGAACAACCATTAACAGGGAGCGTGGAACAAACCTTCAAACAATCTGACAACATTGGTAACCGTTTTTCAGTACCGATCGAAGAGCAGGTTATTTCCTAGATGTAGCGTATGCATTACCCGTTCAAAAGTGTGGTTTTTAGTTTGATTCTTATGCATAGAAATAGAAGTAACTCTTATTGTTCTTGAAGAACCTGCAAAAAAAAAAAAAAAAAAAAAAAGAAGTGTTCTTGAAAAGATGGGTGAAAGAAATAAAAAAAGCTAGAAACCAAAGTAGGTGTTTCAGAAAGTATGTTTAGTGTTAACCTAGGTACCCTACTTTCTCTATCCTACATGCATAGCTTTTTTTTAGTACTTTCTCTTTTGTATATATTTAAATTAGAGTTAATAGCCATTTTCGTCCCTGAGGTTTGGGCCAGTTTGCCACTCCAGTACAAAAGTTTATTTTTTTGCAATTCCTTCCCTGAGGTTTGGATTTTTTTGCCAAATTCGTCATTTTCACTAACCCAGTTAAAAAAGCTCGTTAATATCAGGGGTATTGTTGTCTTTTTACCTCAGGGACGAATTTGGCATCTAAAATTCAACCTTACCTCAGGGACGAATTTGGCATTTAACTCTTAATTTAAATAATATTTTTTTGATTTTTTTGTTTGGTTGCTTGGTTATGTTACATACGTAATACAGCTATTTTTGCTATCTATATCTTTTAGCTGTTACTTGAAAGGATGACAAAATTGTGTTTTTATGGAAAATTCAGACGTGGCCCATTCAGAAACTTTAATGAAGATAAGACGGAAAGTGTGAACAAGAAGAAGGATAATGATAATGATAATTGGGAAATGCCTGAAGACAGCCCTCTCAATTGAGTCTGGGCATCTTCCCTTTTGCCTAAGAGAACGCTTTCGATTCCTGCAAGTTATCTCATGCAAAATCGTGTTATGATCTTACTATGTACCACGTATATTTGTTGTTTAGAAACTAATATCCCTGGATGTATTGTTTGGTTTAGTGTGTCACCCCTGTTTATGAGAAAATACATAACATATGCTCTTTTGTTATTTGGTACAAGAAACTGAGAAACTGGTCATATTTGTAGTAGATGATATGTTGCTAATCTTTACAAGATATTTGTTTTGGTAACTTGTTACTAAAATACGCATTGTATGCCTCATTCAAATAAAGAACGCCTGACCTCAAATACTATCGACACAAAAAGGCAACACACAAAGTTAATATACCTTTGGGTGCCAGGAAAGAAATTGAAACCATGGGCTTTACTCAAATGCCAAGCCTTACTTGACAGTAAGGCCATGCAATTCTACAAAATAATTTTATGCACATAAGAAAAATCACATTGAAATCTCTACTTTTGACTTCATAAACAGCAGACACTGAATGGTTTAGGGTTCGAAACCGAGCTACAACATTATTTTAAATTATTTAATTATCAATTATTTTAAATTAAGAGTTAAATGCCAAATTCGTCCCTGAGGTAAGGTTGATTTTTAAATGCCAAATTCGTCCCTGAGGTAAAAAGACAAAAATACCCCTGACATTAACGACCTTTTTTAACTGGGTTAGTGAAAAGGACGAATTTGGCAACAAAATCCAAACCTCAGGGAAGGAATTGCAAAAAAATAAACTTTTGTACTGGAGTGGCAAACTGGCCCAAACCTCAGGGACGAAAATGGCTATTAACTCATTTAAATTATTATCTTATTATTTTTATAAAATAGCATCTTATTTTTTTGAATTTGTTACAATATCTGATTTAGTATTGGAATTTTTTATTCTTTAAATGTTTTATGCCTAAAGAAATAGATTATGACTGTTAACATAAAACGGCAAAAATTTTAAAGTAGCCAACTTTACTTTTTTGATTCATTATAGGTGAACTTAAAAGATATTGTACATGATGATGATGTTAGTGTGAATGACCCTTTCTTGAATTTACTTTGTTCTAACAACGAGGATAAGGATGGATTTGATCTCAACTCGGTTAAAGATTAGAGTGCAAGTGAACAAGATTATGACAAGGATTATGAGAATGAAGATTATGAGGATGAAGGTGTAGTGTACCCTAGTTATAATCCTAATATGGATTGGAAATTGACGAAGCCCATACTAACAATGAAATTTGAGAGTCCTGCACATCTAAAAGACATGTTGATTGACTATGGTGTTGCAAATGGTTATCAATTAGTGTTCACGGTAAACGACTACAATAGGTTGCTAGTAAGATGCGGGAAAGAGGAAACTGAAGATGATGGGGAGGGGGGAAAAAAGAAAGTGTGGAAGTGTCCGTTTAGGCTTTGGGCCTCTAGGATTATAGACGAGGATTGTTTTCAGATAAAATCACTAAATGATAACCACACATGCTCAAGACAGTTTCATTTGGGTTCGCTCGTTACATATTCTTGGCTTGCAAAACGATATTTCAAAAAAATAATTCAAAATCGTGAAATTAGTTTAAGGGACATGCAACAAGATATCATGAGAAAATACCAATGTAGAGTGAGTATTGGTCAATGTAGTAGAGCAAAAAAGAAGGTATTGGATGACTTTGATGGTGGATTAAAGGAGCATTATGCAAGACTTTCAGATTATCAAGCTGAGATATTGGAAACAAAACCGGGAAGTACTGTGAAGATGGTCGTGGAAACGATGCCAAATGGGGAGATTTATTTTAGTAGTTTCTATGTTTGTTTTAAAGCTATCAAAGATGGATGTATCAATGGTTGTAGGAAAATAATTTGTTTAGATGGATGTTTTTTGAAAAATAGTGGTCAGTTGCTCTCGGCTGTTGGAAGGGACGCCAATAATCATATTTTTCCTTTAGCATGGGCTGTTGTATCTGTTGAGAATAAGGAAAACTGGCAATGGTTCCTTAATTTGTTGAGTGGTGACATTGAAATGGAAGGTGGACATGGACTAACTTTAATTTCCGATCAACATAAGGTATTTTGTACTTATTACGCACCTATATATATTTTGTTAATTTTAACTTATATGTTATGTTTTGGTTATTCATTAGGGAATTATAGAGGCCGTCAAGGATGTATTTCCAAATGCTGAGCACAGGCAATGTACAAGACACATCTATGCTAACTTTAAGAAGAAATTTCGTGTGCTTGAATCTAAGAATTTGTTTTGGGCTGCTACATATTCTACAAGTAAGCAATGGTTTGAAAGACATATGGAAGAATTGAAAATCACTAACAAAAGTGCGTATGATCATCTTATGGAAGGAAATCCAATAACTTGGTCAAGAGCTTTTTTTGAAGTTGGTAGGGCCTACGATGCATTGGAGAATGGAATGAGTGAAAGCTTTAATTCACGCATACGCATTGCACGAAGGAAGCCTATAATCAGTATGTTAGAAGATATTAGAACATTTGTGATGCGTAGAATGTTCTTAATGACGAAAAAATCGAAAAGCTTTAAACATGAAATATGCCCTA
Source organism: Ambrosia trifida (assembly GCA_028751855.1). Lineage (NCBI taxonomy): Eukaryota > Viridiplantae > Streptophyta > Magnoliopsida > Asterales > Asteraceae > Ambrosia > Ambrosia trifida. The sequence goes on along the minus strand of CM054122.1, from coordinate 212,066,461 downwards.
AAATCAGAAAAAAAACTAGAAGATATTAAAAAGGAACAAAGGTAATGGTTATATATTATGATTTTTGTTATTTGTTATGAATTTTTATTGACTTTCGGTTTGATTTTATAGGAATTATAATGTTGTTCCAAGTGATAACCACATATTTGAAGTAAGGAGTGCAAAAAATGCATATATGGTGAATATTCAGGAACACACTTGCACTTGTGGATCATGGTAACTATCGGGCATACCTTGTGTTCATACGACATCAACTTTAGTGTTTATTGTTAGAAACCTTATAGCGAAATAGAGATAGCAGCAATTCTGCAAAGAAACAAACAGGAAGAAAAACTGAACAGATTAGAAAAGGAACCGGGCTTGTGTTTGACACAATTCCCTTAAACAGATTCGTCGTCTGTTCCCAGGGTACACCGGTTCAACAGTGCGGCTCGGTGCACTGCGGACTATCTCACTTGCCTGAAAATTAACCGGAAATCGATCACCTCTTCTGCAGCAATTTGATGTATGCGAGAGACTGTTTTGTGTTTATGTGTTCTATATTCTGCATCATGACAGCAGGTCTATTTATAATTGCAGAACCAAAGTTGAAACAGATGGTGTAACTAATGGCGATTCAAATTCGTGATTAATATTCTAATTAATCATTTTGATTATCCCATTAACTACAGATAATGACCAGAACTTGAAACAGTCTGAAGACCAAGAGTTCTTCTTCTCGAAGAATCAGTTACGTTATGCAAAAATAAATAGCAAAAAAACCAGTGTCGCACGGACCCGGGTTTTTTGAGCTGCATTCGTGTCCGCGGGTCGTGCGGGCGTCGCGTTGGTTCAAGGATTTTTTTTCGAGCCAGAATCCATTTTTGCACCGCCCCCTGCGCGCGGGTAGGAGCCAGAGTATAATGTAACTTAACATTTTGATTCTTCCATTCAAGCTTTACTTTATAAACACCTCCAATTTCCATCTTCCCGCCAATGTGGAACACAAGCACTCACATTCACCTCTAATATTTTCCAACAATCCCCCACATGAATGGGAGTTATTCTCAGAAACAATCTCATTCCGATTAAATTTCAACAGTTGAGTTTTGCATACGATAGGTAGGTGTGACCCTTTGAACCTTCGCCTATGAAACGCACTTAGCCTACTGGATCTGAGTAGAACGCGATGTTTTTGAACTCATCTGCCGTTTGTGTAGACGACAATACGCTTCACAAAAAACTCTCCTTGACAACGTCAAGTCCTCATTGTTGTGTCCGTTATGGTCATGGACACGTGCCTGGTTCTGCGAGAGCTTTTAAGTATTGTGCCCCAACAATACCCTTCGAAGCGACCCCACTTCTCTCTCACATAGGTGATCTACTGGGACTGGTTACCTCAGTCAGATCATTAAAAGCTATAAGCTTAACCTCAACCTTGTCACTTTTAGGAATGGACTAGGAAGCTTATTAAATTTATGGTAAGCTCCCTTTTTACAAAACGTGGGCCAACTCTCCCCCACAGTGACCTTCGCCAGTTCATACAATTAGGTTGTCCTATTGAACTCAGATCTTGGGATCTCCAGTCAACTGAGTTAGGTTTCCTTCGCATAAACCTAGCCTTTAATGGGCTTTAGCCCCATTCCTATTGACGACTTCTGAACTAACTCTCTGCTTAAACCTTTTGTTAGCGGATCCGCGATGTTATCCTTTGACTTTACGTAGTCAACAGTGATAACTCCTGTAGAGATTAGTTGTCGTACCGTATTACGTCTACGTCTTATATGCCTATTCTTACCGTTATACATTGTGCTACGAGCTCTGCCAATTGCCGATTGGCTATCACAATGTATACATATGGCCGATGCCGGCTTCGGCCACCTTGGTATATCTTCAACAAATTGACATAGCCATTCTGCCTCTTCACTTGCTTTATCTAAAGCAATGAATTCTGATTCCATCGTAGATCTAGCAATAACAGTTTGCTTAGATGATTTCCACGATATAGCTGCACCACCAAGTGTGAATACATACCCACTTGTTGCTCTGGAATCTCTCGTGTCAGATATCCAATTTGCATCGCAGTAACCTTCAATAACTACTGGATATCTATTATAATGCAGCCCGTAATCCCGTTTGTATCTCAAATACCGAAGCACCCGTGTCATGCAACCCCAATGAGTTGAATTTGGGTTGCTCGTGTATCTACTTAGTCTGCTCATAGCATATGCTAAGTCTGGTCTGGTACAACTCATTAGATACATCAGGCTGCCAATAACTCTTGAGTACTCTAATTGGTTAACATGCTCATTTTGATTTTTAGTTAGATGTTGACTCGTGTCAATGGGAGTTCTAGCCACATTAGAGTCATTTGCATTGAACTTCTCAAGAATTTTGTCCACATAGTGAGACTGACTTATCACAAGTCCATTCTGGGTTCGTGTGATTTGTACTCCCAAAATCACATCCGTTAATCCCATATCTTTCATGTCAAACCTTGCTCTCAGGACGTCCTTTGTAGATTTTATCATTTTCTCATTACTACCAGCAATGAACATGTCATCCACATACAAACATAGGATGACATATCCATCTGGTGTGTCTTTCACATACACACACTTGTCGCATTTGTTGATTTTGAACCCAGAATCAAGCATGACATGATCAAACTTTTGATGCCATTGTTTTGGAGCTTGTTTCAAACCATATAAAGATTTTACAAGCTTGCATACTTTCTTTTCTTGTCCCTTGGCTATGAAGCCCTCGGGTTGTTCCATGTAAATCTCTTCCTCTAGATTTCCATTTAAAAAAGCCGTTTTCACATCCTTTTGGTGAATTTCCAAATTTCTAATGGCTGCAATGGCAAGAACCATCCTGATGGATGTTATTCGCGTAACAGGCGAATATGTGTCAAAATAATCCAAGCCTTCTCGCTGTTTATATCCTTTGATCACCAATCTTGCCTTGTATTTATCAATGGTGCCATCTGGCTTCATCTTTTTCTTGAAGATCCATCGATATCCTAGTGATTTGCATCCCGCAGGAAGATCCACTAATTCCCATGTGTGGTTTTGTAAAATAGAATCTATCTCACATTTTATGGCCTCCTTCCACTGAGGTCCATCCGAGGATTTTACCGCTTGTTGGTAAGTTTGCGGTTCCTCCTCGACCACATAGGTGAGGAAATCTGGACCAAAGGATTTTTCAGTCCTTTGTCTTTTACTCCTTCGGATTTCACTTTCATCTATTTGAGGTTCATCAATTGCAACCTCTTCTCTTGAAACATCCCTAGTTGAATTTGATGGGCCCGGTTCATCATCTAGAACACTATCATCAAATGGTCTTGGTGAACCCAACTTAGGCCTATCCAAGCATGGGAATATGTGCTCGAACCAAGAAGCATCCTTAGATTCCAATATAGTGCCGTTAGACACTCCAGGATTCTTCGAGTCATGTACAAGAAAACGAAGTGGACTACCCAAACGAGTGTATCCAATGAGCACACAATCTACAGTTTTGGGTCCTATCACAAGACGCTTTGGTGGTGTCACTACCACCTTAGCTAGGCACCCCCACACTCGCAAGTGATTATATGATGGTTTGACTCCTGTCAATAATTCAAATGGTGTTACATCCTTCTTTTTACGGGGAATTAAATTTAGAATGAAATTTGCTGATAACAGCGCTTCCCCCACATGTCCTCGCTCACCTCCGAGCTTATCAACATGGCATTCATCATTTCTTTCAACGTTCTATTTTTACGTTCAGCTATGCCATTTGATTGTGGTGAGTAAGGAGGTGTGAGTTCATGTATGATTCCACTTTTTGCACAAAGATCAGCAAAAGGTGAAACATATTCACCACCTCTATCACTCCTCACCTTTTTTATTTTCCGGTTAAGTTGATTTTCAACTTCGGCTTTGAACACAACAAATTTGTCAATAGCCTCGTCCTTACTCTTAAGTAAGTACACATAGCAAAATCGTGTGCTATCATCAATAAATGTTATGAAATACTTGTTCCCATCTCTAGTAGAAATAGCTTTCAAATCACACAAATCTGTGTGGATCAAATCAAGGGGACCAGTGGTTCGTTCAACCTTTTTGAATGACGTTCGTGTTTGTTTTGCTTCGACACAAGTTTCACATTTATAGTTTGAGTCAATATTAATGTTTGGTATGCTATTCAATTTAATCAAGTGACGAATAGAATTAAAATTCACATGACCTAGTCTACCATGCCACACATTAGAAGACTCAATCAAGTAAGCAGAACTAGCGTTATTCATTTCATTCATGACGGTTACATTCAACTTGAACATACCATTAAGGGCATAGCCCTTACCAACATACATACCATTTTTGGTCAACACGACCTTATCAGACTCAAACACCATTTTAAAACCAAACTTGTTCAACTGCCAACCAGACACTAGATTCTTACGAATCTCAGGAACATACAACACATTTGACAAAGTAAGTTCCTTTCCCGACGTCATCTTTAAAATCACATTTCCTTCCCCTTTGACATCAGCAGTTGCAGAATTTCCCATAAAGAGCTTTTCATCAGTAACCTCCTTGAAGGTGTCAAACAAGCTCTTGTCAAAGCACACATGCCGGGTTGCCCCGGTATCAACCCACCAATCTTTGGCATCAGTACCAACCAAATTTGCTTCGGTCACCATCATTGACAAATCAGAAATCATAGCAACAAGCTTATCAATCATGTTTGCTTGTTGGGCATTTTCCTTCTTGGGAAGCTTGCATTCACTTGCTTTATGCCCCTGTTTGTCACAATTATAGCACGTTCCATTGAACTTCTTTTTCCCAATCCCACCTTTAGGTCCAAGGTGGGAGCTCTTCCCGTTGGTTTTCTTAAACCCAGCCCGTTTGTTACTTTTGTTGCTTTTGTTACCCTTTGATGATTGACCATGTTCAACCACATTAGCTTTAGCGATTTCAGGAATGATATTCTTCTTTTGAGCAACCTTGTTGTCTTCTTCAATACGAAAACGCACAACCAAATCTTCAATTGTCATTTCCTTTCGCTTATGCTTTAAGTAATTCTTGAAATCAATCCAACTTGGTGGCAATTTTTCAATAATAGCCGCAACTTGGAATGTCTCGCTAAGCATCATTCCTTCCGAATGTATATCATGAAGAATAACTTGCAACTCTTGAACTTGACTCATGACAGTTTTTGAGTCCACCATACAAAAATCCAAGAACTTAGCCACCACAAATTTCTTTGTGCCCGCATCTTCAGTTTTATACTTGCGTTCCAAAGATTCCCACAAGTCTTTGGCCGTCGCGGCTTTGCAATACACATTGTAAAGCGAATCCACCATTCCATTAAGGACATAGTTTCGGCACAGAAAATCCGAATGATTCCAAGCTTAAATCGCACTCACAGTTTGAGTGTCCATTTCCTCTTCAGCAACATGAGGAACGGATTCGGTCAAAAACCTCGCAAGGTTCAGCGTTGTCAAATAAAAGACAATCTTTTGTTACCAACGTTCTCTGGTTTTTCAGCATGGCTTGCTACCGCATTCGGTAACGGTGCCACTAAACCAGTGGTAACAGCAATAGCAGGAGTAACCACTGCAGAAAGTCCAGCAACAGTGGAATTCAGAAGAGCAGCAGTAGTCATGGGCTGCGAATTCTCCATTTTTCTGAAAGTTAAAAAATAAGACTGTTAGAACAGAATCTGTTTAAGATTGTTAGAAACCTTACAGCGAAATAGAGACAGCAGTGATTCTGCAAAGAAACAAACAGGAAGAAAAACTGAACAGATTAGAAAAGGAACCGGGCTTGTGTTTGACACAATTCCCTTAAACAGATTCGTCGTCTGTTCCCAGGGTACACCGGTTCAACAGTGCGGCTCGGTGCACTGCGGACTATCTCACTTGCCTGAAAATTAACCAGATATCGATCACCTCTTCTGCAGCAATGCGCGGACCCGGGTTTTTCGAGCTGCATTCGTGTCCGCAGGTCGTGCGGGCGTCGCGTTGGTTCAAGGATTTTTTTTCGAGCCAGAACCCATTTTGCACCCCCCCTGCGCGCGGGTAGGAGCCAGAGTATAATGTAACTTAACATTTTGATTCTTCCATTCAAGCTTTACTTTATAAACACCTCCAATTTCCATCTTCCCACTAATGTGGGACACAATCACTCACATTCACCTCTAATATTTTCCAACATTTATTGGCATAGATCCACAAGCTTATGTCAGTAACTGGTTTAAAAAGGACATGTTTAAGGAAGCATATAAACATTGTATCAAACCGTTGAAGGGAAGCATGCATTAGCCTGAAACTGATTGTATCAAACCCCTACCTCCAAAGGAAAGGCGAATGCCCGGTAGACCAAAAGTAAAAAGGAAAAGAGATCCTTTAGAGAAAGAGAAAAAGAGCAAAAAGGTTGAAATTGGAAGAAAAATGACATGTCAAAACTGCCAAGGAACCGGACATAATATCAGGTCTTGCACAAATGAAAAAAAAGACCCACAACCAAAGAAGTCGAGACCAAAAGGTCGAAATAAAAAGGTTGACTCAAGACGTGTGAGCAGCAAGAAGGTAGACTAGGTGATTTTGAGTCGTTTGTGCATGTTTTGATGTATTTTGACTTTTTTTGGGCGTATTTTGGTGTGTTTTTGACCCGTTATTTTGATATGTTTGGACGTATGTTGGTTTATTTTGACATGTCATGGTTTTTTGGTGAATTTTAAGTCGTTTAGGCATTATATTTGTAAAGGCGAATAAATAGACTTAAAGTTACCTATTTCTAAATATCATAACGTTGACACGACACATAAAATTGAAAATATTATATTATTTAAATTAATATTACATTATTAAAATAGACTTAGAGTATGTTATTTAACATTTTATCAAATGCATTATATTTTGTTAAATTAAAATAGCAATATTTAATATGATATGTAATAATATTAAGTTATTTAGCTGTTTATCAAATGTTTAAAAACTATATCTTGTTGAGTTAAATGAACAATGGCTAAATTTGAATTTTTATGATGAATTTAATATTTTTCTTTCATGACCATATAATTAAAAGATTTTTGATGCTATCAAAATTATGAATTTCTACAACTAAAAATTTTACGGCCACCAAACTATTTTTTGTAGTTTTATTGAAAACTGATATGTTTTTTTTTTAATTCTGCACAAATTTTATATATATATTTTTTTGCCATTTTAAATATTTTTTCGTAAGTTAAAAAATTGTCATTTTTTAATTTATTTGCAATTTAAAAAAAAATACTTTGCAATTTTTAAATCCATGTTGGCATTAATAAGACATGTCAACATATTTTAATTAAAAGTAAATGCCATGTAGGATGGATAACCTTCTATTTAGGTTAAATATCTATAATTGAAACACCAAAAGAAACTTAAGTGACCTAATTAAAATAAAAAAATTAATGAGTGACCTAATTAAAACATTGGTGAAAGTTGGTTACTATTTTACAAAGTTATCCAAAAAAAATGACTTGTATGCTTGAGAATATATAATTTTAACACAAGAAAATTGTCACATTTTTAATTTTTACTAATGATACATAGAATCCCTTAACCTACTCATCAAATATTTAAGTTTAAAACAAGCAATGCTAAGCTAAGAAATACGAGTACTCTAGAAGATAAAATTTAAAAATTGGTACAGCTATTAACTAAACAAAAATATTGTCTGCTGGCGTGGTAGTGGAAAAATATCATTATAGTTTATAGGGAAATGTAACGGTGTTATGGAAGATACAAACTAACTAGAGTTCCTTGGTAGATACAAGTCTATATTTTCATGCCCCTTCATCTTCTTCAATTTTCTATTATTATTATTAAGAATTCAAGACACATTAGATCAACAATGTTTTGAGATAAACATCCATCAACAACTGTGGCCAGCAGGAAGACTGAGGTACAAATCTTCTTTCTATATATCCATAATGTATTCTTCTCATTTAACTGGTTTCTGTTCTAGAAGTGTGCATCTTCGTAAACCTTAGTTTTTGATATATTTGGTCTCGTATAAGGCAAAACCTGAAAACAAAATGATCATTACAATGGAAGAAGATGGAAGCGACAACGAGGAAGAGATCATGATGGAAGATATTGATACGAACAAACCTGAAAACAATGTAAATAGTTTGGTTGCTGAGGTTTTTTCTTGGTCTCTTGGTGATGTCCTTAACAGAAATCTCTACAATGGCAAGGTTAGTTAAATAATGTAGATTTATTTACAACTTTATAAGTGCAAGTGCAATACTCATGTATTAATTAGTATGTTGTGTTCATGTTATTTTTTATGTATCTTTGTCATGCCTTTGAATCGTGTACAAACTTATCAGGTATCAGATATTCCGAAGACATTCTCTACTGTATCTGACTATATCAACTCATTCATATATCCACTTTTTGAGGAGACACATGCAGAAGTTCTTTTCAAGATCCTAGGAGTCGACCGTTCTCCTACGTTAGAGATTTATGGAGTAGAGCCGGCTACAGATTTTATACCTAATAAATCACTATTATACACCGTCTATTATGAAAGTTGCCACGGATCTTATGTACCTGTGGTTGGGGATCTTATCGCGCTGACTCGTGTAAGACCAAAATGCGTGGATGATCTCAAGAGGCCAAACATGCCATACCTTGTCGCTATAGTTGATCAGGGGAAAGTGAAAATGAAGGGACGTTTATCGTATAAATTTCAAATTTTATCATCAAACCCAATTAGTTGGAATGATGCTAGACATTTTGTTGTGCATCTTACAAACTTGACAACAAATGTTCGTATTTTGCAATCACTTAACTCCCGGGTAGGAGAGAAAAAGAAGATGTTTGAAACATTGCTGAGAGTTGATTCATCTGTAAGAATGCCAAGCATATTTTATAATTTGTTTGTTTACATGTAGATCTATAGGACACATAGAGTGTTATAGGTGTCATATAGGTCCCAAACTTTTTATTTTCGGCCATACATTGCAACAAATCTATGTATAAGTAGACCTATATGACACGTATAGTGTTTAATGTGTCATAAAATTTGCAACACTTAATATTTATCGGGTTTAAACATGTAATATGTGGCGTATGTGTGATGTGTCATGTATGACGCATATAAGGTATTATATGGCATATAGAAAAAAAGACAGATTTGAACCTGATATGCCACATATAGTGTAATATGTGGCGTATAGGGTTTGAAAAGGGTCCGACAATAGTCATGTTGTGCAGTCTTGTGTTCTGTGTAAATCCTATATGACACATATATATGTGTCATATGTAGGTTGTCAATTTACTAAAATTTGGTGTTGCTTTAACACATTTCATGATTTAACATGTTTTAACAGGTTGAAGAAAGTTGTGCCGAGTGTTGTCTTGATGAAACTAGAGACTTGCTTTTATTAAATATGAAAGAATCACTCAAATCTTTTCGGCTTGATAGCTCACAAGAAGCTGCTGTTTTGAGCTGTGTTGCTTTAAGAGATTGTAGTCACAGGAACACGATTAAATTAATATGGGGTCCTCCAGGAACTGGAAAAACAAAAACAATCAGTTCATTGTTATTCATGTTGCTTAGGATGAAATGTAGAACTCTAACATGTGCTCCTACAAATATTGCGGTTTTAGGAGTTACTAAACGAGTTATGAGCTTAGTAAGGGGTTCTTTGGTACATGATACTTACGGTTTTGGTGACATAGTTTTATTTGGGAATAGAGAAGGAATGAAGATAGACGAATGTGAAGAACTTTATGATATATTCTTAAATTTACGCGTCAAGATTCTTGCTGATTGTTTAGCTCCATTATCAGGTTGGAAAGGCAGCAGTGAGTGGATGATTTGTTTCCTTGAGGATCCTGAGCAACAGTACAATTGGTACTTGATGCAAACGGTAATGACTGATGAAGATGAAGGTAAGGATGAGAAAAATGATAACTTGCATATGAAGAAAGCATTGGAAACTAAGAATTGGAAGAAAATCATTGAATTAAGTACCTTGAAAGATGAAAAGAACGGTGGACATTATTGAAAGTGATCCACACGTGCATGATGCATGAGTCTAATTAATTCCTGCATGATTATCGGATGAAGTCAAGTCTCCATTCAGTTCCACTTTTCTCTCTTTGATTTAGTCTAGTTTACGTTTGAATAAGTTGTTAAGTTGTTCTATTTTTCAGTAAGTTTACGTTACAATCTTTCCTATTTAAAGTCATGTAATCAGTGATGTTTATCATCACAATTTCACGTATTCAATAAAGAAAAGTGAGAGACTTGGCAGTTACAATTGTTTTATCATCTTTCTGATCCATCAGTGGTATCAGAGCAAGGTTCTTGCTCCTACTGTCTCTCATAATCAATTCTATGGCTGATCAATCTAGTAATTTACCAACTGCTCCAACTCCGATTCCAATTTTCAAAGGGGAAGGCTATGATCATTGGAGCATACGAATGAAGACTATCCTCAAGTCAAGAGACTTGTGGGATCTGGTTGTGAGTGGCATGGATCGTACTGAACAAGATGCAGCAAAGATCAGAAAAGAGAAGAAGAGAGATGCTCATGCAATGGCTCTTATACAACAAGCCGTTCATGATCAACTCTTTTCTCGTATAGCTTCTGCTGAATCTGCTAAAGAAAGTTGGGAGATCTTGAAGATGGAATACCAAGGTGATGAGCAAGTCAAGGCTGTAAAACTACAAGGACTCAGAAGAGAATTTGAAAATCTTGTGATGAAAGAGAGTGAAGCAGTTGGAGACTACTTCTCAAGAGTCATGGCTATAGTAAGCCAAAAGAGATCATATGGAGAGATTGTGACTGATCAATCAATTGTCGAAAAGATACTTAGAAGTCTGTCACCCAAATTTGATTTTGTGGTGCCCTCTATCGAAGTATCTTTAGATCTGTCTCAATTGACTCCTGTTAAATTGATGGGATCTCTCCAGTCTCAAGAAGAGAGGCTGAACAGTAGAATGAATGAAAAACAAGAAAAAGTGGAGGAACATGCATTGCAGGTTATGCAAGACAACAACTATCGACCCACAAATGGCAGCACCTTTAGAGGAAGAAGCAAAAATTTTTTCAGGGGTCGAGGAAGAGGCAGAAGCTTTGACAGAAGTAAAGTTCCTCAATGCCATGTGTGCAAGAAATATGGACATATAGCAAAAGACTGTTGGTACAATACTGAAGACTCTCAAGCCAATCTGGTTGGAGAAGTGACAGAGAAAGAAGAGATTTCTGAAGAACCTCATTTGTTCATGGCTATGATTACCCAAGTAAGTGAACCAAACAACCTGTGGTTTATTGATTCAGGCTGTTCTAACCATATGACAGGATCAAGAAATAGTTTTGTCTCCTTGAATGAAAGCTTTAAGCTGGATGTTCAACTAGGCAATAAGAAGACCCTCAATGTTGAAGGCAAAGGAACAGTCAAAATTAATACTGGGTCAGGCAACTATAAGTTGTTAGATGATGTTTACTATGCTCCTGCACTTGAGTATAATCTACTCAGTGTAGGGCAGCTTATGAAGAAGGGGTATTCACTCCTTTTTGCAGATGGAAAGTGTGTTATTAGAAGCCATGGAGTTGAAGTGATGCAAGTGGCAGTGTCCACTAACAACCTGTTTCTACTTGATGCTACAAAAGCTGAGAACTCAATGAATGACAATCATTCAGTTGCTCAACTATGGCATCACAGGTTTGGGCATCTTAATTTTGGAAGCCTGAAGTCTCTTTATGATAAACACATGGTGATTGGTATACCCAGAATTAAAGGTCCTGAAGTCTGTGAAGGCTGCATACTTGGTAAACAAACCAGGCAGTCCTTCAAAGATCATTCATGGAGAGCTAAAAAGAAGTTAGAGCTGATTCACATGGACTTATGTGGACCTATGCAAGTACCCAGTCTAGGTAAAAGTCTTTACTACTTCTTACTTATTGATGACTATACACGTATGTGTTGGGTTTATTTTTTAACTCACAAATCTGAGGCATTTGCTAAGTTCAAGTTGTTTAAAGCCATGGTTGAAAAGCATAGTGAACAGGCCATCAAGGTACTAAGGTCTGATAGAGGGGGAGAATTCTGCTCAAAGGAGTTCCACTCCTTTTGTGATCAGGCAGGCATAAGAAGGGAATTGACTCCTCCACACACACCACAACACAATGGTGTTGTAGAGAGGAAAAACCGAACCATTATGGGGATGACTAGAAGCATGCTCAAAGCCAAACAACTACCTAATTTTCTATGGGCAGAAGGAGTAGCAACTGCTGTCCATGCCATCAACAGATCACCCACAGTTGCTATAGAAAGCAAGACTCCCTATGAACTCTGGTTCAATGAGAAGCCTGATGTATCATCTCTCAGAACCTTTGGTTGCATAGGGTATGGCCACACTTATGCACAAGGCAGGAGAAAGTTGGATGACAGGTCAAACAAAAGTATATTTCTTGGCTATGCAATGCAAGGTGGTGGCTACAGGTTGTACAATCCTGAGACCAAGAAGTTCCAGATCAGGCCAAAAGATGAAGTTACAATAATTGAAGCTGCTAAATGGGACTGGAATGACACCTACAAGACTGATCAAGCTGCCTATGGAAGACTGTTTGTGGATCCATTTCCTGTTGAAGATGAAGATGATCTCCAGCCCACAGCTGATGCTGCTCAATCTAATGATGAAGTTGAACCTCACACACCTGCTGTCAGCATACAGTCCAGTGCTCATGATCAAGGCTCAAGCTCAAGTAGCTCTTCAGTACCTGCCAGAGTTAGAACACTGGATGATCTGTATTCAAACACACAGGAGGTCACTAACTCAGCTCACTGTGATTATTTGAACTTACATTTTGCTTTGAGTGTTACAGATCCTATCTATTTTCATGAGGCAAATCAAAGACAGGAATGGATAAAGGCTATGCAAGAAGAATTGTTTTCCATTCAGAAAAATGATACTTGGCAACTGGTGAACTTGCCTAAGGATAAGAATGTTGTAGGCCTCAAGTGGTTGTTCAAGACAAAACTTGGTCCTGATGGCAAACTACTGAAGCACAAAGCAAGACTAGTAGCTAAAGGCTACTCTCAAAAGAAAGGAATAGACTTTGAAGAAACTTTTGCACCTGTAGCAAGATTTGAGACAATCAGGCTAGTCCTAGCAGTGGCTGCACATTGTGGTTGGTTTGTACATCAATTAGATGTCAAATCAGCTTTTCTCAATGGGGATCTTGAAGAAGATATTTATGTTGAGCAGCCTGAAGGGTTTGAAGTTCAAGGTGCTGAAGATAAAGTGTATAAGCTCAAGAAAGCCTTATATGGATTGAAGCAAGCCCCAAGAGCTTGGTACTCAAAGATAGATGGGTACTTTCAGGAGCATGGATTCTCTAGAAGTCTAAATGAGCCTACTCTATATGTTAAAAGAACTAACACAGGTGATATCATTTATGTATGTCTCTATGTAGATGATATTATCTGTACAAGTTCTTGTAACAGGCTCATACAAGACTTTAAAGATGGAATGAAGGCTGTATTTGATATGACAGACATGGGCTTATTGAAGTATTTTCTTGGTTTGGAGGTAGAGCAATCTGCTGAGGGCATTTTCGTCAATCAAAAGAGATATGCTCAAAATCTTCTCAAAAGATTCAACATGAAGAATTGCAAGACAGAAGCAGTTCCAATGAATACACAAGAAAAGTATGTACTGGATGATGGAGAACTAAAGGTGAATGCTTCAGATTACAGGAGTCTTGTTGGTGGTTTGATATATCTGACCCATACCAGGCCAGATTTATCATACTCAGTTGGTGTCTTATCCAGATTTATGCAAGCACCTTCAAGAATTCACTCAGGAGCTGCAAGAAGAGTTTTGAGATACATTGCTGGTACAATTCAGTTGGGGCTATGGTACAAGAAAGCCAGTAATGATCAGCTTATTGGCTACACTGATAGTGACTGGGCCGCAAGTATAGATGACAGAAAGAGTGTTTCTGGTTATGTGTTTATGATAGGAGAAGGTGCAATCTCATGGTCATCTAAGAAACAAACAACAGTAGCTCTTTCAAGCACAGAAGCTGAATATATTGCTGCAACTGGGGCCACTTGTCAAGCTATTTGGTTGAGAAGACTACTTGTGGATTTGTATATTCCTCAACTGGGTGCTACAACTATCTACTGTGACAACAAATCAGCCATAGACCTATCTAAGAATCCAGTTTTGAATATTAAGACTAAGCACATAGAATTGAAGCATCACTTCATTAGAGATATGGTGTCCCAGGAACAAGTGATTCTGAAGTATTGTGGTACAGATGATCAGTTTGCTGATGTCCTCACAAAAGCTCTAGCCAAAGAAAAGTTTGTTTATTTCAGGCATGTTGTTGGTGTGCAGGAGTATGGATCAAGAGGGGGTATTGAAAGTGATCCACACGTGCATGATGCATGAGTCTAATTAATTCCTGCATGATTATCGGATGAAGTCAAGTCTCCATTCAGTTCCACTTTTCTCTCTTTGATTTAGTCTAGTTTACGTTTGAATAAGTTGTTAAGTTGTTCTATTTTTCAGTAAGTTTACGTTACAATCTTTCCTATTTAAAGTCATGTAATCAGTGATGTTTATCATCACAATTTCACGTATTCAATAAAGAAAAGTGAGAGACTTGGCAGTTACAATTGTTTTATCATCTTTCTGATCCATCAGACATAATCGTGAAAGTGATATTTTAACATTTGAGGAGTTTGTGACGAATGGGTTAAAATTTCTTGAAAATCATCTAGTATCTTGTATTGAAGGTCTGTACACACATATGCCAACATCTTTCATTTCAGTAGAGGTAGCAAAAGAAATGATTGAGCTCGTTGGTTCTCTTAAAGGTATCAGTAAATTAATAAAACAAAAAGGTGCAAAGAATATAAGGTTTAAAGAAGCCTTCAGATTCCAATGTTCAAAACTCAGATACCTTCAACGGACACTACAGTTTCCAAATTTGAAGGAAGATAATCAAATTAAAAGCTTTTGTTTGGTACATGCGTGTTTGATATTTTGCACAGCATCAGGCTCCATTAACTTGCCTACAGGAAAATCAAAGCCTTTAGATTTTCTTGTGATTGATGAGGCTGCTCAGCTAAAGGAATGTGAATCTATTATACCTTTGCAGCTCGACGGACTTCGCCATGTTATACTCGTTGGGGATGAAAGACAACTTCCTGCCATGGTTCAAAGCAAGGTTTGCAACTTTTCTAAATATGTATTATTGCTTCTGTTTTCTTTTTATTATCAAAGTTTTAAATCGATCCCAATGTGTTTTAAGATTTGTGAGGAAGCTGGATTTGGAAGGAGCTTATTTGAGAGGCTTGTGTTACTAGGTCATAACAAGCATCTTCTAAATGTTCAGTACAGAATGCATCCATCCATAAGCAAGTTCCCAAATAGGGAATTTTATGAGAACAATATCTTGAATGGAGTAAATGTCAAGAGCAAGACTTACGAGAAGCGTTTTCTTGATGGAAATATGTATGGACCATACTCATTTATAAATTTAACTTACGCTAAAGAGGAGTTGGATCAGAGTCATAGCATGAAAAATGTCATGGAAGTTGCTGTTGTTGGTGAAATTGTTGCAAGTCTTTTTAAACGTACATGCCTCACCGTCTTTTTACTTAATCTATTATGTGTTTAGCCTCTAACTTTTGCTAATGTCTTTACAGAAGCTGTTGCAAAAAAACAAAAGGTAAGTGTTGGGTGCATATCACCATATAAGGCTCAAGTAAATGCTTTACAAGAGAAGATTGGCAAAACGTACACCGGACGTGAAGGTTATTTCACTGTAAATGTTCGGTCAGTTGATGGATTTCAAGGGAGTGAGGAGGATGTAATTATTATATCCACAGTTAGATGTAACAGTAAAGGATCAGTTGGTTTTCTTTCAAATTATCAGAGAACAAACGTGGCATTGACACGAGCCAGGTAATTAATTATATACGAACTAGTCTGGCTTGTTTTTCTACTGGATTTTTTTTTTGTTTTCATAAATCTGTTTTGATGTTTATATGTGTAGATATTGTTTATGGATATTGGGGGATGAATCAACTCTGGTGAGTAGTGGCACTATTTGGAAGCATTTAGTTGTTGACGCTAAGAAGCGTGGCTATTTCTACAACGCTAGCGAAGACAAAAACTTGGTTCAAGCTGCTAGGAGTGCTTTGGTTGAACTGGGACAACTTGAAAGCTTATTCAACATGGATTCATTACTGTTTACTGAAGCCAAATGGCAGGTATGAAAGTGTGTTACTAATGGGTAATATCATCTATAATCCACTATCAAATGTGTTTATTATTATTATTATTATTATTATTATTATTATTATTATTATTATTATTATTATTATTATTTTTATTTATTTATTTATTTATTTTTTTGCCAATTATAGGTGAAGTTTAGTGAAGCATTTATGAAAACGATTGCAAGACTTACGGACCATGAAATTTATAATAAAGTGATTTCCCTACTGATCAAACTTTCGGGCGGTTGGCGTGAACCAGAGAGAGCTGGAAACTCTAAAGTGAATATCGAAGGAAGTTGTACACTTCTTGAGGACTATATAGTTACACAAGACTTGCATTTGATTTGGGCAGTTGATATTCTAGCACAAGATTCTATTTGCATTCAGGTATTAAAAGTCTGGGATGTGTTATCTGCCACCAAGTGTGAAGAACTGTCCAAGATATTAATGGAAAAGGTTTATGGGAATTATACCATAAACATGATGAACCGCTGCAAGGAAAGACACATTGAAGGGTATGTTTGTAATACTGACTTTGATCATGAGCTACCATTTAATTTGGAATAGATTACTGTCTATCAAACGGTTTTGATTTTTTTTTTTTTTTTTTTTTGTAACTGTCAACAGGAATTCGGTGCTTCCAATTACATGGCCTATAAACTCAGATACTAATCAAAGTTGGTCATTGACAAATCGTTTAGCTGCATTGAGTAACCAGCCTACGTCATCGTCAAGTGCATCAAGTGACTGGTGAGTTCTTGGAACATAGTTAATGGCTAATAAGTCTTTGTATTGTAAACGCGTCTGACGGTTTCATCTTGTTGTGTTTAGGTGGTTTGGTAAGAGGAAATCCAACAGGTATGGTGATTCAAGGTCTAATGGAAAGAGAAGGAGGTGGTAAAGGAAGCCTTTTGTGAATCAAATATGAACACTTTTAGGGTGGTGTATTGAATTTTATCAATGTCTTTTGTTCCTTAAAACACTGAGATGATTTGCTGCTAAAAGATTATGTGATTTTGAAATGTCTAATCTTTGCTCATAATGATTTCAACACTTAAAAATATTAAATATTGCAAATCAATAAATGATGCCGGAAAGGAAGCAATCAAAAGGCTCACAACTCATAAGTTCACCAAAAGCTTTAAAACCTTTATAAGAAGGTTCTTGAATAATTGTTCAATCTCAAACCTTAAGTGTCCCAAAACAACAGATGTCTAAATGAGTCAATACTTAGGTAGTGTTAGTTTCGTATATTGGAATGAAATTTGGATAAAATCGGAATGTATATATATTCCACTCCTTATGTTATTCGTTTCAACAAAAGAAGAAATTGTGATTGAACAACAAGGGGGGACTGTTAGTGCACTTCGTGTATGTCCCCAACTAATGATATGTCGATAATAGTCGGAGGCATGATTGTATAGCGTTTTAGATTTTATCAAGGTTGTTTAGTTGAATATGTAGGCTTAGGGGTATTTTGGGAAACATGTTTGTGTCATACTCCTCCCATTGGGTTCATACATGTGCATTGTGCACATTAATCATGTATGAGAGCCATACACGTACATATAAGGTGGTGTATGGCAAGCTAGTATAAATACTCCATGCCTTAGGGGGGACGGGGCACTACCAGATTTGGTCACGGGTATCCCACTACCAGCACGGTAACACCGTCGCCAGTAGTGCTGGTAGGAGTCTCGTGAAGCTTTTACTAGTTCTGTCTAACGGATGTGAACCCGTAAATTTAAATAAATTATTATTTCTTTCTAATATCTTTCTATATTCTTTAATTTCTTCTCTCCCTTTGTATTCTTTTAAGTTGGAGTATGGTTTTTTTTTTCTTCTTCTTTTTACGTATGTGCAAAACAAATAGATGAAGAAGTAAATAGATATAAGTGTATGTATAGTTAGGTGTATTATGTGCAGCGCAATATATAAATATATAAAGGTGGGCCAAGTAGTGTGTGTTGTAGTATGATTTCTTTATTAAAAAATTAGAATTTTTGTTTTCAAATACATTTAAACTAAACTAGTCGTATAAAATCACGCACGTTGCGCGTTTTACAATCGAGATTTAGATGAGGTGTTAATCAATCAATAAATTATACAATCGAGATTCCATTTTGGTTGTAAACGTTAAAAAAAATAAAGAAATCTACACATAAGGTAACACATGAAATTTGTAACGAAATTACATAAGATTATGTTATTTATATTAATAGTATATAATATAATAATTTTTTTTAATAAAATAATAGTATATAATATAATAATAGTGTATAATATAATAAAGTTTTTGAATAAAATAATAGTATATAATATATTAATTAGGGATGAGCATACAAGACCGAATACCGATCCCGTCCCGTCCCGATCCCGATACCGTACCGAACCGATACCGAACCGAGTGGTTTCGGGATCGGTATCGGTACCCATATTTATGGATTTTCGGTTTCGGTGTTATCGGTATCGGTACAGGATAGGTATGGTATCGGTATTTTAAGGTAAAATACCGATACCATACCGGTACGGTACCGTACCGATACCGTACCGTTCGGTATCGGTAATGTTGGGATCGGTATAAAAAGTTTTTGAATAAAATAATAGTATATAATATATTAATTAGGGATGAGCATACGAGGCCGAATACCGATCCCATCCCGTCCCGATCCCGATACCGTACCGAACCGAGTGGTTTCGGAATCGGTATCGGTACCCATATTTATGGATTTTCGATTTCGGTGTTATCGGTATCGATATTGTCGAGATCGGTATAATATATTAATAGTATATAATATAATATATAAAATAATAATATAAATAAAATATTAATATAATTACTATTCATTTAAATGTTACTATTTAAATGAGTTTGTAAATTAATATATTGTAATATGGATTAAATAATGTTTATTAAAAAAATAGAATTTTTTTTTTCAAATACATTTAAACTAATATGGATTAAATAATGTTTATTAAAAAATAGAATTTTTGTTTTCAAATACATTTAAACTAATATGGATTAATTAATGTTTATTTAAAAAAAATAGAAAAAAACATTTCAGTGAAGTGAATCGGTGAAGTGTTGCCTTCAAAAAAGTGTTTCAGTGAAGGAAATCAGTGAAGTGATGTGACAGTGTAAGATTGGTAGAAATCAGTGAAGTGAAAACATGTTATGTGGAGCGTCCTTTCTCCCTTAGTCTTTGTAACAACTTTTGCCATTTTTATTCAAGCTTGCAACCCTTTGTGTGTGTGCTCTCATATATTATTTTCTTATCTTATCTTATCCATAAACACTCACTTATAACAACTAATCGGATTATTGATTTCGCCTTTAATCCAAAAGGCGCGCGATACATCGTTTCTTGTTCGGGAACACGATCTTACAACACTTTTGTGGCTTCTTCTGATGATCTTCAGCAGACTTTCTCGATAGTTTAACAAGTCTGGATCCTTTTAAATCTTATACTAAACTATTCCTAATATCTTAACATACTAGCATACATATTACACTTATTTATAATACACCAGCGGGATGCCCGCGTGATGCGGCGGGGAACACAACACTTAAAAGTTGAGTTGAGCTAGGGCTAGCTCAAGTTTGACTTGCACTTCATACCGAGTTGGTTTGGGTTGACTCTAATTTAGAATAAAGCTAGAATCTTAAACTTGAGGTTGGCTTGCTTAACTTGATTTGATTAGACTTTACAACTAATTTACCATGAGGGTCAAACATATAAATTATTCTTGCCAAAATGCTAAAAATAAAACTTTTCTAATTAGCCAAAGGACTAAATATGCATATTACACAATTTATTAACTCTTATTAGGGTTTATATAGGCTAACGGACTCTTATATAGGTAATCTCTATTAATGTTTTGCTTCAAATATAAGTTGATAATTATGTCAAAAACAAATAATGAACTCTGACATTTGCATTTTTGTTTAATGAAGAAGAATCTGAGCCAATTTGGTTGAATGCCTGTTTATGTTTGCGAGAGATCCAGGCCGATGTTCAGACTGTGCCACCCCTGTCATATTTTGACCCAACCTGGGCTCAGTTACCTATTGCACCATCACCTGCAATGCAACCACTATCTATGCTTACCATAGTATATCTAACCAATTATTATAGTTTATAAGTTGTAAAAAAGGATGGAGATTATACAACAGTTATAAGCTGTAGGAGTTAACAATTTATAAAAAAAATTAAGAGTAATGAGGGTTATAGTTTCTTTAAACTACGTTAATAATATATACAAATATTAGATACAGTAAAACTTGTGGACATTCTAAACATTTCTTTATATAAATAAAATTCATATCCAAATCTAGATTAACAATGTATATAGCTTTACATACATTTAGTATTGTTGTGTATTTATTATTGTTGTTTTGTGATATACGTTAATTTATACATATAAAAGCCCCAGTTTAACTCCCCTTTATATACGTTTTTGAACTTATACACGATGAATTGGTACTTATTTGGGTATCTTTATGATTACAGGTCTTAAACGGTGTCCAAGAAGCAAACCGGATCAAATAAGAAAGTTTCTGCGCGAAAACGGAAGGTTTGTCAATCCGAGCGGTCGCTCGGAAAGAGTGAGCGGCCGCTCACTTTGTTCAGACAGCATGCACAACATTCCTCGAACCCCCGATTGAAGAAAACGAAGTTGTCGTAGACGCGTAAAAGTGAGCGGCAACGCGGAATGAGTGAGCGGTCGCGCGCTTTTCACATGTCTTTAAAAACAGGACAGAACGTCATTTTTAGGGTATTGGGTATTTTTTGGGCGATTTCTAGGGCTCGTGAACTGTTGTGAAGCCGATTAACAAGCTTCGGAAGCAATCCAAGTCCATTAACTTCATATCATCCAATCCATCCTAACCTTGCTTGTTTATGGTTTGATTCTTGACCTAATATTATATCAAATCTAATTTTGAAGCTTTGTTATGTTGTTATGATTAGTATTTGTAAACCTACGGGTAAAAACAATAGAGTAATTTTTAGTAGTTAGAACAATCATTTATATGTTAATCATGTTTTGTACGAATTTGGTGTTTTTCATGTTTGAATCTTGATGATCATAGTGCAACCTTGTTTCATTGTTGTTGGATTTGTGATTGTGTTTGAATGACTTTGATGATTATCGGTTGTATTAGTCGGATACATGTTGAAAAACCGTCTGTTTAATCAACCGGTAGTAGAATAGTTAACTTGTTAATAAGTTTACACCATGAAACTGTAACCAGGTATTGGTTGGGTTAAAGTCAGTCAAATAATGATTAGAAATGCTTATCGGCACGTAAAAGGGTTTAAAAAGCTTAATGGTGTTGTTACTGATCTTTGACACAGTTGATAATCTTTGCTAGTTATTTTGGTTAAAATGGCGATCTTAGTAGATTTGTGTTCAAAGTTGGTAAAATGGAATAGGTTGTGAAATGCTCTACTTTATGCTAGTCTCGGTGGTTGTATTGTGTATTCGATATTGTTTTCCTTGATTAGCGAGGTTAGAAAACTCTTAACGGATGACTAATTTATCTTTAGAAGATTCACATGAGATCATATCAGCTGCTCCCTAATGAACAATTTGAGGTGGTTAACGTGTGTTTATCGTGTTAGCTTTCCGTATAGTTGTCATGTTAGGATTCCCGAAAGGGATACGAATTGTCTGAAAATGGGAATTTTGATCTTGCGCCTTTATTTCATATGTTATGTAGTTGACATGTTCAGGTTGTTATTATAGTATATTTATATATAAATGAACAAAAATAATTTATGTAAAATTTTGATGTAAAAATAGTGAAAAATGGATTTATTATGAATTATTTATGATTAAAATAGCAAAAATTAATTAAAAATATTAAATAATCGTTTTTCTGAAAATAAAATTTATTTCTGGAATATTTATTGATTCATAAGATCAAAATAATTTTTGTGGAATTTTATAACATTGTTTAGATATTTTTATAGAATTTTCAATTTATAACTGAATAAACTTGTAATATATTTTATATATATTAAATAAATGATTTTTGAAAAACTAAAAATTGTATAACAAACTTTATCATCAGAATAACATAAAATAATTTTTTATAGAATTTATAAACCTCTTTTTGTATTTAAAAACTATTTTAAAAGATTAAAATGTTAAGTATATAATTAAAGGGTTTTAAAAAAATGTTGTTGTTGGCAAGAATCGAACCCGCGTCACACCCAGGTTGAGGGTTTTAAATCACAAGCCCTTGGTCTGGACCCTGAGAACGTTTATTATTGATTTCAAATAGTTATAAGGTGTGTTTGATATTTAAAAAGGATTCATATTTAAAAGAAGAAAAGAAAACGTGGGGGTTAAGGATCGAACCCCAGACCATTCATTCACCATTGCAGTAAACAACCATCTGATCCATCTCAGTTGGTTTATTTGAATTTGTTTCAGATTGTAGTTAATTGTAACTTTATCTTTATCCCCAAATAAAAAACGAATGAAGAACCCTAGATTATCTAATAAATCAAATCAACGATCAATAAAGTAATTAACCATAGGGCTTTTGATATCTGATTCGAAATAAACAAAACCCATAATTATAATTAAACTTACAGAATGTTTAAAGGCTCGATTGTGTGGGTCAAAGAGAAAGTCAACCGGTCTTCTAATACATGAATCTGGTGGACTTAACAGGGCGAATTGTGTTTGTGTGTTGTTTAGTCGGCCTTCTTGAGGCTACTCGTGGTATCAATTTATAATATAACACATCAGATGCTCGAATTGGAATGTTGACTCAACCATATTTACAAACGCGTAAAAGTCTTATTTAAGATATGTTTTGAATGTGATTTTTGGCGTGTAGAACACGCTGAAGGCCGATAACAACCTTCCATACATAATTGTGATTCAAAAACGCGGTTTAGATCTTGATTTGGGAAGGCTCAATTTGGGTGTTGACTTTGGAATGTCAACTGTTATAATTTAGGGAGGTGTTAAGTGTATTTTGGTTGGATAACAATCACACAAAAAAAAAGTTGTAGCTCAGTTGGTTTGGACATGTGTGTGTATGTCTGGCCCGGCTGTGGACGTGGATTCGAATCCCGGTCCACACAATTATTTTTTTGGCATTTATTTTACTAAAATTATATTATTATATATTCATAATATGATTATCTAAGGGGCTGTTTGGTTGATTAAGTGCTGAATCATTAAGTGGTCTGAATAGTTAAGAGGCTCTGAATGGTTAAGAGCTGAATCATTCAGCATCCCTTATTAGCTTAATGATTCAGCACTTAATCATTCCATTCAGATGCTGAAACAAACAGTCTGAATGCTGAATGATTCAGACCTGAATGGTTAAGAGACTGATTAAGAGGCTATCAAACAGCCCCTAAGTCCGAAAATGATACGAAATATTTTTAAAACGTATTAAACATCGAGATTCAATGATTTTTTTTTAGTTTAAGGTGTTTAAAACATATATTGTTTAAAACAAATATATTCTTTTTATTAACTAAAAATTTGGGGAAAATATGCGATGTTACAGAATAACTGTGTATTCTTGTACGAAGTATTTTAGTTGAAATACGCGCGTTATCACTGGGATAAAGATAAAGCACATAATAAATTCCACAAACTATTTACATATCAACATAAAAACAAGTTTATATTTACTACTAACATATATAACATTTAATATCATCTAATTAGTATAAGAAGTTTTAAAATATTAGTGTATAAAAGTAACCTTTCTTAGAAATCTATCTGGAATCTAGCCATAATTTAAAGATCTTGGCTAGAAACTCTATGGTGTTTAAGAATATCGTCGAAATCTGCGCCTAAACCATCACATGGAGAACTAAAGCGCAATTGCCTCGCATCGCCTCAAAAGCAGGCCTAGGCGCAATAGGTGATTACTTTTAATAACTATGATTAAAGCATGGGGGATCTAAAGTCCCCGGTCTACTTGACGCAGACATGACGTCTACGTGACACAATAACTAAGAGAGGGCTCCAAACCACACCCCCAACCTTAGACTACACGGTGTGGGGGCGTGGGAGGGGGTGAAGCTCCTCCACGCATCCTACATCACTCTGTGACCTGCGTGGAAGCAACATTGGGGGCACGACAGGGTATGTGACGTGGCACGACAGGGTTGGCTCGGGTTTTAACCGTTTGTAACCGGGTGAACTCCTCCATGCTACCATCCCTCCATGTTTTCTTGGGACTTGGAGGGTAATTCCCCCTCTGCTAACGTGGCTGTCACATGTCGCTATATGCCCATTCTCCCATGACCACACCAGTAGCCTTAAAATACAACGGAAAATGATATATAAAATAATTCTCAACCCCATAACACTTTCACAACTAGAATACGTATAGGGTATTGTTAAACATACCAAATTGGCTAAACATTTGGCTTATATTAAATGCTATTGGCAATTTTTCATGCTCACTTTTTCAATTAATTTATTAATTTTTTTAAAACACGTAATTTATTAAATAAGTTAGTTTTTAGTTGGATTAAATTTTTTTTTGAAAAGCGTATAAGTTATTAAATAAGTTGGTTTTAGCAAAATTAATCTTCATATAAATAGATGTCAATTTCTAGCGAATGCAACTTAATCGTAGAAGGTGATTCTTATGACAACCTGCACCCTTCACTTTTCATAAATGTGCATAATTGGTCCCTCAACTATTTCAAAATTTTCATTTTTAACCCTCCTATTTTAATAGGACCAAAAGTCACAATTTAATAAAACTTATAATTTTTATAAGTAAAAGTATTGCACGTTTTATACTCACATCTACACCCGAGCACGTATGTTTCAGACCTTGATACTCAAAACCCGTAATCTTCGGTCCTAAAACAACTTAGAAACTGAAGAAAACAAGTCCGGAATTAAAATTGATTAAATTAGAAAATTTGATTTTTTTAGTTCTCGCGGTCTACGAAGAAAGTCAAACAGTCAAAGTCCTAGTCAAATAGTCAATTAATCATAAAACCTTACTTTATGGTGTTGACCAATTTTAATGGCTAATTGAATCCAAAACTAGTATAAAAACCCACCTATGAACCATTACACTTGCCACCTCTAAATCGATTGTTTCAATCCGATTAAACTTTCCCTCATACTTTTCTTCTATAGTCTATTAC
This sequence comes from Ambrosia trifida, assembly GCA_028751855.1. Taxonomy (NCBI): domain Eukaryota; kingdom Viridiplantae; phylum Streptophyta; class Magnoliopsida; order Asterales; family Asteraceae; genus Ambrosia; species Ambrosia trifida. The sequence continues at coordinate 212,041,045 of CM054122.1, read as the reverse complement.
TTCTACAATTGAAGCTTTGATTATAAGCTCTTGTAATTGGCGAATTGGAAGCATGATATTCTTTCTTTTTTTCGGATTTCTTATTTCTTCAAATTGGACTAGCTACGTTGTTGAGTCTTTGGGATTCGCCTCACATACATTCACAACGCTTAGAGGATAATTCAGCTTAGCGAATGTGAGTTTACATAGCCCCTTTTTCTGTTTTACATTTTGGGGTGAAACATGTTTAAACATTTTATACACTATCATTTACTTATTCTTACATTGTTGAAACTTGTGATTCAATTACACTATCATTTACTCATTCTATCATTTGATTGTAACAAAAAGACACAGTACAATCATTAACATTGATCAAGCCGCCTGTTTAGATTATAGCGCTATATGTCTGACAAACCCATCCCCCGGCATAAATTCAGGGATGATCGATAACAGTTACACTTTTACTAACTTGCGAGTTAGGTCTCAGTCGACACAAGGTTTGATTGTACAAAAGACACACTGTTACATGTCGAACTCATATTCTATCATTACTCATTATTATACTTCAACTATGATTGCTATACAACATATTGTTTTCAACTATATGCAAAACCTATGTATTCTCACCAACTATTTATAGTTGACCCCCCCCCCCCATCTTTCTAACTTAACATGTTTCAGGTTTATTTGCTATTGGAAGTTGTACAAGTTTTGGAACACATAAGAGCTTTGGATCTAGTTCATATTAATCAACTTCTGTAATCTTTGCTTGTAAGAATAATTGTAAATTGTTAATATTATTCAACTATCATTTACTACCATGAGCTATTGAACAATCATCATTACGTGACACCTCGATGTTTCCGCCATCGATTGGGGTGTTACAATTCTTTTATGAGGACACCCAAATTTGCCACTAATTAGGTACCAACTTTTATTTTTGTTGCTTCATGTAGGAGTGTAATTCGGTGTTTGACGTTCATGTTTGATTCAGTCATGGTTTCACATTCGTGTTTGGTTCAATCATGTTTGATTCATGTTTGTTTCACGTTCTTGCTGACCATGGTTTTCAAAAGACAATTTTTTTTTCATAGTTTTTTGTACATTATGTTAATATAATAATAAGTTATGGTTGATGCATATTTCAAAATGATGAAGATGTGGCTGATGTAGTGATGCATATTTCATCACAACTTCACAAGTGTGTATTAATTTTTGGAAAATGATGATTTTTTTTTTTTGTTATAAATGTTAACACAAATAAAATTCATTTGTAGGCATTCAGGTCTCGTGAAAAAATACTGATGCGGTTTTGTCGATTTAGTTGATTAAGTATTTTAATGTTTGCATGTTTGCGTTTTTAATTAGAGAGTCGTATTGTTATTTATTTATAATGAACTTTTGCACTTTCTATTTAGTTATATATTTTATGAAAGGTTAATTTGTTTTTTTATTAATATTGGTATTAATATTATAAATAACAGTACAACAAAATATAAAATGATGAATAAAAAAGGTGAAAGTAGTATAGTAATATAAATAATAAATAATAGTATAATAATGAAATAATAGTTTAATCATTGTTTAATTAGTTGGTAGATTAGCTCATTAAATGTCTTTATCATTATAGTTTGACTAAATTGGAAAATTAATCCTTTTTTTAACGGCCAACAAAACACCATTTTATTTATACGCCAAAGCTAGTGAGAAACTAGCATACATCCACCCAACAATATACAAAACATAAAATCAACAAAACAACAACAAACCAAAAAACATCACCACCCCACCCTTTGGAGATTGAAACAACTCCACACTTCCCACTCCAAATCCGATTTTCTTGCCCTCGTTTTGACCCATAAGAATGACATCGATTTAATCTCTCTGACAATCTTATCCGGTGAAAACCTGACGTTCTCGAATACCTTTTTGTTTCTTGTCCTCCAAATAGCCCAAATAACTGTTAGAGTTATTGCATATATCGGTTTCTTCTTCTTGTCTGTGCCGCTTGTAAACTTGTGAACTTCCAAAATGTCTTTAAACTCAAAAGCAAAAATTGGCTACACGTTACACCATTGAGACATAATCTGCCAAATTGAAGACGCGAAACTACAGGAAATGAATAAGTGATCGACTGTTTCAGTATGTTCTCCGTAAATAGGACATAGCATCGAATCCACATCAATATTTTGATCCACCAGCTGATAATGTAGGTAACATGTTCAGATTCGCCCTCCAAGCTACAACACCAACTTTCTTTGGAACCCAGTTGCACCATTTGAAAACCTGACCCGACTGTCCATATTTACCTCGTTGCAGATCTTTCTTCAGGCTGCACACGCTAAAACAGCTTGACCCGTCCACTCCCCAAACCCAAGTGTCCAACCCGTTAGTGATCCAACCCTAGAAATCAAACCCTGTAGCTGCATAAATGCATCCCATTTGGCCCCTGAAGATAGATCCCTTTTCCATGCCCAAACCCCACCCGTACCGTCCAACCCAACCCTTGCCGCCACTGAAGCCAATTTATCCGTTTCCAACTCAAATAGCAATGGAAAAGCATCCTTCAAAGAAGTATTTCCCATCCAACAGTCCACCCAAAACATGATACCCAAACCACATCCCACCCGACCCGAAATCACCACATGAAGGGGTTGTTTGTTTTTTTGCTCATAAACACTTCTGACCTCTTTTGTCTGCGCCGCGCAAATGCACGTAGACGTTTGGGATCTGCAGATTGTTTTTTTGGAAGACCCTTCCCTCAAAAAGGTCTTCCTGACCTTTATTGGTGTAGACTTATTCCAAGGTCTTCTCCTCACCCACCACCACCGTCCACCACCAACACCCACCACCATCACCGTCCACCGCCACCACCGTCCACCACTATGACGGTCCACCACCATCGTCCACCACCACCACAGTCCATCACCACCTACCACCACCACCACTGTCTGCCACCATCCACCACCGTCCACCATCCACCACTACCACGGTTCACCACCATCGTCCACCACGACCACCCACCCACCACCACGGTCCACCACCATCACCTACCCACCACCCACCCACCACCACCACCATCCACCACCCACCGCCACCACGGTCCACCACCAGCGTTTACCACCACCATGGTCCACCACCAGACTGCTGTAAAAAATCAGTTTATTTAAATTTCAGTTTATTTCAGCAGCCTACAGACGTTAACAAACAAACAGTCTTCTTCTTACAGACTGCAGACCTTTGGTCCACCTCTTCTCCTACGGATGTTTGCAGATGGTTGAATCTTCATTGTACCTACCCTATTTATATGTTTCCACGGCCCCGACAATGACAATTTTAATGGAATGAAGTTCCAAGATCTCGAAGCCCAAATGACCTGTTTCCATAATCCACCGTCATCAACCTTGAAACGCCACCACCACTTCGCCATCATCGCTAAATTTGAGTCCCTTAACGATCCGAAACCAAATCCACCATACTCCACCGGTGCAATTACCTTTTCCCATGCCACTCAACTCATCTTCCCTTTATCTTCCACCCCCCCCCCCCCCAAATAAAAAAAAATTAGGCGTCTCATCCTTTCCAACGCGTTAATTTTTTCCTCCGGATCTCTAAAAAGAGAGAAATAATGTCTAGTAATGAATTGAGTACTGACTTTAGAAGTGTTACCCTACCATGTTATTAGGGGGCAGGGGGCTTATCGTGTAGTTTTTCAACTTTACTGATTTCTTCCAATCCTGTACTGCCACATCACTTCACCGAAAAAAAATTTAGAGGTATCACTTCACTAATTCTTTACCTAACAATTAATTATTTTCACACACACACACACACACACACACACACACACACACATATATATATATATATATATATATATATAAGGGTAGGGTTCAAATAGGAACCATAGTCATTGATCTCTAATGGCATGATTGTAAATAAGTAAAACATTAATTAATTGTTTATTTTAATCAAGGGGTATTATTGACTTTTGTTCAATATGCTTATTTGTAGGTAATTAAGTCTAAATTTGTAACTGAATAATTATTAACCCCCATTTATTATACTCAATCCTATAAAATCTCCCTATCAGTTTTTTTATTTCATTCATCATCATCGACATATATATACATTGGTGTATATTAGTTTATTTTTTGTTTTTTCATTCATCGTGAACGCATATATACATTGGTGTATATCAGTATTTTTTCTCATTTACCATCATTATCGACACAGATATACGTTGGTGTATACAAGTTTCTTTTTTGTTTTTTCATTCATCGTCATCACCTTTAAGGTTCGGTCTCTTATCCTCTTTATGTAATATACACCAATGTATACTATACACTGGTGTATAGGCACTTGGCGTGTTCATCCTCACAGCGGTTATGTCTCTTATCATCTTTACGTAATATACACCAACGTATAATATACACTAGTGTATATGCATTTGAAAATAATAAAAGCGTCTCCTTCATTTTGACGTGATAATCCTAATTAGGGTTTAGTCGCTTAACCCTAAATGTAATATACACCAACGTATATTATCAAAAAATACATAACCTCAATGTACTGCACATTCGATTCAAAGAAATTATGCAATTGATCTAATCTAACATAACAAAATCATTACAAATACAATTCCAATTGATTATACATTTCGATCTAACAAAAACAAAAATAAATACCTAATACATCCGAGCAAATGAAGATTAAAAATAATAACGATTGATTAGTTTGAAAAAAAATAACAAAAACAGAAAATACATACATGTATACGAATTGTTGATTAGGGTTGTTCTTCAAGATAATGATCGTAATAGTGGTTGAGAGTTTTAAGGAAACCAATCAATTCTTATTTAGTATCTGCTTTGATTATAAATTCTAATAATAATAAAAAGCTAATTAATTAAATGTATATTTACACTAATACCCTCTAGATCAAAATAAAAAATGGATGACTCAGATTGGTTCCTAAGTTCCTAACTAGGGTATTGGTTCCTATTTGATCTTATTCTTATATATATATATATATATATAGGTTCCTAAGTTCCTAACTAGGCTATTGGTTCCTATTTGATCTTATTCCTATATATATATATATATATATATATATATATATTACCGTTTCCCACCTTCTCTCCCCTCTCTTTCAATAATAAATGCACTGACACTCTCTTTCCTCTCTCTCACTTGAAGGATCCCGTTAGATAGAACCTGCAAAAGATCCACGGGACCCCTACCAGCACTACCGGTGGTAGTGTTACCGTGCTGGTAGTGGGGTACCCGTGAGAAAATCTGGTGGTGCCCCGTCCCCCCTTAAGCTAATTGGTGTGGTTTCGGGGATTGAACACGGTGGGATGAAGTGGCTAGTTCCCCGATCGGGAGCACCGCCCCCTCCCCTTATTTTTTCGGCGAAATAGGTGGATAAGCACCGTTGGTGCTGAGTGATTCCATTGGTCAAAAAATATAGCCGTTGGCTATATGAACGTTGACCTTTTATTTTTTTTATTTAATTTAAATCAAACTTTATATATAAATTCAAAATAAAACACACCACACCACACCATACCACTCTACAATCCACACCGCAATCATACTTTCTTTCTAAAATTTATAAAAGTTATCATCTTCAAAATTTTATAAAATCCAATTGTTTAGCTATGAGTTCATCAGAGTTAGAAGAAAACACGGTAAACTTTTACGTTGGTGCGATGTTAGAAACGGCGCATATTATTTTGGAGTTGGAAGACAAAAGCGATAGTGAAGCATCTTCGGTACCATTGACACGAAGCTCTGCGCTAAATAGAGATCGTGAGGGTATATTACATTTTCTTATTGTGTTATTTTATAACATTGTTCAAAATTTTATAACATCGTTGAATAATTTATAATATATTTTATATTTTTAAAAGGTGCACATGATCTATGGAAAGGTCAGTTTACTCGGGGTGATGTGGGAGAACCATCAATTATTCTTGAAGTCGCTTGCTCACAAGATCTATGGATTTGACATGCCTTTTTTGGAGTTGCAGGTTCGTGTAACGATTTAAATGTTCTTGCAAGATCTGAGATTTTTGACCCCATAATTAAAGGAACCGGCCCTGGTGATTCTTTCTGGCTCAATGGTGTAAAATATAAGCATGGGTATTATCTATGTGACGGCATATACCCAAGCTACTCATCTATTGTGAAGACAATACTGAATTAGACGGACGAGAAAAGTCAAAAGTTCGCGAAGTGCCAAGAATCGGCAAGAAAAGACGTCGATGATTATTTGGTGTGTTAAAGGCAAAATGACATATAATACAACGCCCCGCACGTGCATTTTATCCACAAAGATTGAGATATATTATGTATGCTTGTATAATACTTCCTAACATGATAATCGAAGACGAAAGTCATGCGATATGCGTTTACGATCCGAATGAGGTTGAAGAGGTTCTCGAGCCAGTTAACGAGGCACAACAAGAATCAAACACGTGGGCGTTACAAGATACTACTGTGCATGGCAACCTTTTTTCGGATCCAATCGACCACATTTGGAATAATTTCCATGTCGCCCCCGTTGATGATGAATAGTTTTTAGGTTTTGTTTTTGAACTTTAGTTTGTAATTTTTTTTACATTGTGAACTTTAGTTTGTATTTTTTTTAAATTTGTGAAATTTATTTTTTTTTATGTTTTTTCCGATTTTTTTTTTAATTTTTACGGTTTTTATTAATTTATTTGAATAAAAAAATATTTATGAAATATAAAATATATAATTAAATAAAAGAGTAAATTAATATAAAAAAAAGAGGGGGGGAATGGGGGAATTAGGGAAAACCATTTCCAAATTTTGGAAGAAAAAAAGAGGCAAATAACGTGACGCTGATATGACATTTGAGGAAGTTGAGGAAGTTGGGGGAGGTTACTCCCACACCCCACACCATATAGCCTTATGATTCCAAAATATCTAAACTACCTTCATTTTAAGATTGGAACAAGCAATGCTAAACTGGCATTGAATTTTCTAGAGAACTGTGTAACGGTTTAATGGAAAATACAATTTGGACTCCTCGGAAACTCTTAAGTCTATTGATTCCATGCCCCTCCATCTTCTGCACTTCTTTATTAAGAATTGCATTTTCTCTTCCTGTATGAATGTAAGTTTTGATCAAGAACCATGGCCGGACGTCTAAGGTACAAATGATCTTTTATTCTATCCATCTTGTTTTGTTATTCATATTCACTTGTTTCTGTACTTGAAGTGTGCATCCTTAGGAATTAACATTATGATATATTATTTGTTGTCATGTTATTGCTCATGTCATGTGTTGATTGTTGCATGGAATCTTAAGGATCATGATGTCAGATACTGATGAGGAGACACCTGAAAACAAGATAGTAAATGATCTTGTTCATCAGGTTTTTTCTTGGTCTCTTAGTGATGTCCTTAACCGAAATCTCTACAATGGCAAGGTTTGTTATATTGAAAGTGATCCACACGTGCATGATGCATGAGTCTAATTAATTCCTGCATGATTATCGGATGAAGTCAAGTCTCCATTCAGTTCCACTTTTCTCTCTTTGATTTAGTCTAGTTTACGTTTGAATAAGTTGTTAAGTTGTTCTATTTTTCAGTAAGTTTACGTTACAATCTTTCCTATTTAAAGTCATGTAATCAGTGATGTTTATCATCACAATTTCACGTATTCAATAAAGAAAAGTGAGAGACTTGGCAGTTACAATTGTTTTATCATCTTTCTGATCCATCAGTGGTATCAGAGAAAGGTTCTTGCTCCTACTGTCTCTCATAATCAATTCTATGGCTGATCAATCTAGTAATTTACCAACTGCTCCAACTCCGATTCCAATTTTCAAAGGGGAAGGCTATGATCATTGGAGCATACGAATGAAGACTATCCTCAAGTCAAGAGACTTGTGGGATCTGGTTGTGAGTGGCATGGATCGTACTGAACAAGATGCAGCAAAGATCAGAAAAGAGAAGAAGAGAGATGCTCATGCAATGGCTCTTATACAACAAGCCGTTCATGATCAACTCTTTTCTCGTATAGCTTCTGCTGAATCTGCTAAAGAAAGTTGGGAGATCTTGAAGATGGAATACCAAGGTGATGAGCAAGTCAAGGCTGTAAAACTACAAGGACTCAGAAGAGAATTTGAAAATCTTGTGATGAAAGAGAGTGAAGCAGTTGGAGACTACTTCTCAAGAGTCATGGCTATAGTAAGCCAAAAGAGATCATATGGAGAGATTGTGACTGATCAATCAATTGTCGAAAAGATACTTAGAAGTCTGTCACCCAAATTTGATTTTGTGGTGCCCTCTATCGAAGTATCTTTAGATCTGTCTCAATTGACTCCTGTTAAATTGATGGGATCTCTCCAGTCTCAAGAAGAGAGGCTGAACAGTAGAATGAATGAAAAACAAGAAAAAGTGGAGGAACATGCATTGCAGGTTATGCAAGACAACAACTATCGACCCACAAATGGCAGCACCTTTAGAGGAAGAAGCAAAAATTTTTTCAGGGGTCGAGGAAGAGGCAGAAGCTTTGACAGAAGTAAAGTTCCTCAATGCCATGTGTGCAAGAAATATGGACATATAGCAAAAGACTGTTGGTACAATACTGAAGACTCTCAAGCCAATCTGGTTGGAGAAGTGACAGAGAAAGAAGAGATTTCTGAAGAACCTCATTTGTTCATGGCTATGATTACCCAAGTAAGTGAACCAAACAACCTGTGGTTTATTGATTCAGGCTGTTCTAACCATATGACAGGATCAAGAAATAGTTTTGTCTCCTTGAATGAAAGCTTTAAGCTGGATGTTCAACTAGGCAATAAGAAGACCCTCAATGTTGAAGGCAAAGGAACAGTCAAAATTAATACTGGGTCAGGCAACTATAAGTTGTTAGATGATGTTTACTATGCTCCTGCACTTGAGTATAATCTACTCAGTGTAGGGCAGCTTATGAAGAAGGGGTATTCACTCCTTTTTGCAGATGGAAAGTGTGTTATTAGAAGCCATGGAGTTGAAGTGATGCAAGTGGCAGTGTCCACTAACAACCTGTTTCTACTTGATGCTACAAAAGCTGAGAACTCAATGAATGACAATCATTCAGTTGCTCAACTATGGCATCACAGGTTTGGGCATCTTAATTTTGGAAGCCTGAAGTCTCTTTATGATAAACACATGGTGATTGGTATACCCAGAATTAAAGGTCCTGAAGTCTGTGAAGGCTGCATACTTGGTAAACAAACCAGGCAGTCCTTCAAAGATCATTCATGGAGAGCTAAAAAGAAGTTAGAGCTGATTCACATGGACTTATGTGGACCTATGCAAGTACCCAGTCTAGGTAAAAGTCTTTACTACTTCTTACTTATTGATGACTATACACGTATGTGTTGGGTTTATTTTTTAACTCACAAATCTGAGGCATTTGCTAAGTTCAAGTTGTTTAAAGCCATGGTTGAAAAGCATAGTGAACAGGCCATCAAGGTACTAAGGTCTGATAGAGGGGGAGAATTCTGCTCAAAGGAGTTCCACTCCTTTTGTGATCAGGCAGGCATAAGAAGGGAATTGACTCCTCCACACACACCACAACACAATGGTGTTGTAGAGAGGAAAAACCGAACCATTATGGGGATGACTAGAAGCATGCTCAAAGCCAAACAACTACCTAATTTTCTATGGGCAGAAGGAGTAGCAACTGCTGTCCATGCCATCAACAGATCACCCACAGTTGCTATAGAAAGCAAGACTCCCTATGAACTCTGGTTCAATGAGAAGCCTGATGTATCATCTCTCAGAACCTTTGGTTGCATAGGGTATGGCCACACTTATGCACAAGGCAGGAGAAAGTTGGATGACAGGTCAAACAAAAGTATATTTCTTGGCTATGCAATGCAAGGTGGTGGCTACAGGTTGTACAATCCTGAGACCAAGAAGTTCCAGATCAGGCCAAAAGATGAAGTTACAATAATTGAAGCTGCTAAATGGGACTGGAATGACACCTACAAGACTGATCAAGCTGCCTATGGAAGACTGTTTGTGGATCCATTTCCTGTTGAAGATGAAGATGATCTCCAGCCCACAGCTGATGCTGCTCAATCTAATGATGAAGTTGAACCTCACACACCTGCTGTCAGCATACAGTCCAGTGCTCATGATCAAGGCTCAAGCTCAAGTAGCTCTTCAGTACCTGCCAGAGTTAGAACACTGGATGATCTGTATTCAAACACACAGGAGGTCACTAACTCAGCTCACTGTGATTATTTGAACTTACATTTTGCTTTGAGTGTTACAGATCCTATCTATTTTCATGAGGCAAATCAAAGACAGGAATGGATAAAGGCTATGCAAGAAGAATTGTTTTCCATTCAGAAAAATGATACTTGGCAACTGGTGAACTTGCCTAAGGATAAGAATGTTGTAGGCCTCAAGTGGTTGTTCAAGACAAAACTTGGTCCTGATGGCAAACTACTGAAGCACAAAGCAAGACTAGTAGCTAAAGGCTACTCTCAAAAGAAAGGAATAGACTTTGAAGAAACTTTTGCACCTGTAGCAAGATTTGAGACAATCAGGCTAGTCCTAGCAGTGGCTGCACATTGTGGTTGGTTTGTACATCAATTAGATGTCAAATCAGCTTTTCTCAATGGGGATCTTGAAGAAGATATTTATGTTGAGCAGCCTGAAGGGTTTGAAGTTCAAGGTGCTGAAGATAAAGTGTATAAGCTCAAGAAAGCCTTATATGGATTGAAGCAAGCCCCAAGAGCTTGGTACTCAAAGATAGATGGGTACTTTCAGGAGCATGGATTCTCTAGAAGTCTAAATGAGCCTACTCTATATGTTAAAAGAACTAACACAGGTGATATCATTTATGTATGTCTCTATGTAGATGATATTATCTGTACAAGTTCTTGTAACAGGCTCATACAAGACTTTAAAGATGGAATGAAGGCTGTATTTGATATGACAGACATGGGCTTATTGAAGTATTTTCTTGGTTTGGAGGTAGAGCAATCTGCTGAGGGCATTTTCGTCAATCAAAAGAGATATGCTCAAAATCTTCTCAAAAGATTCAACATGAAGAATTGCAAGACAGAAGCAGTTCCAATGAATACACAAGAAAAGTATGTACTGGATGATGGAGAACTAAAGGTGAATGCTTCAGATTACAGGAGTCTTGTTGGTGGTTTGATATATCTGACCCATACCAGGCCAGATTTATCATACTCAGTTGGTGTCTTATCCAGATTTATGCAAGCACCTTCAAGAATTCACTCAGGAGCTGCAAGAAGAGTTTTGAGATACATTGCTGGTACAATTCAGTTGGGGCTATGGTACAAGAAAGCCAGTAATGATCAGCTTATTGGCTACACTGATAGTGACTGGGCCGCAAGTATAGATGACAGAAAGAGTGTTTCTGGTTATGTGTTTATGATAGGAGAAGGTGCAATCTCATGGTCATCTAAGAAACAAACAACAGTAGCTCTTTCAAGCACAGAAGCTGAATATATTGCTGCAACTGGGGCCACTTGTCAAGCTATTTGGTTGAGAAGACTACTTGTGGATTTGTATATTCCTCAACTGGGTGCTACAACTATCTACTGTGACAACAAATCAGCCATAGACCTATCTAAGAATCCAGTTTTGAATATTAAGACTAAGCACATAGAATTGAAGCATCACTTCATTAGAGATATGGTGTCCCAGGAACAAGTGATTCTGAAGTATTGTGGTACAGATGATCAGTTTGCTGATGTCCTCACAAAAGCTCTAGCCAAAGAAAAGTTTGTTTATTTCAGGCATGTTGTTGGTGTGCAGGAGTATGGATCAAGAGGGGGTATTGAAAGTGATCCACACGTGCATGATGCATGAGTCTAATTAATTCCTGCATGATTATCGGATGAAGTCAAGTCTCCATTCAGTTCCACTTTTCTCTCTTTGATTTAGTCTAGTTTACGTTTGAATAAGTTGTTAAGTTGTTCTATTTTTCAGTAAGTTTACGTTACAATCTTTCCTATTTAAAGTCATGTAATCAGTGATGTTTATCATCACAATTTCACGTATTCAATAAAGAAAAGTGAGAGACTTGGCAGTTACAATTGTTTTATCATCTTTCTGATCCATCATGTTAAACAATTAACACTTTTTTTTTTGTTTCTCACGAATCTTAATTTGCCACCTTTAGAACTCATGCTAATTAATTTAACAGGTTCGAGAGATTCCTAAGACATTTTCTTTTTTTTCTGCCTATACCGAGTCATTCGTCTATCCGCTCTATGAGGAGACACATGCAGACCTTCTTTCCAAGATCCTAGGAGTCAGTCGTTCTCCTGCCTCAAAGATTTTGATACAGCAACCGCTTAAAGGTGTTATGCTTCCTAAATCACTGTTATACACTGTCTATGTTTTTAGCCGCAATGGATCGTATGTACCTGTGGTTGGAGATCTTATCGCATTGACTGATGTAAGACCAAAATGTGTGGATGATCTCAACAAGCCAAACATGCCTTACCTCATAGCTATAGTGGTTCGCATAAAAGAGAAAAGTTCACCGTATGAAGTTCTAATTTTACCATCAAAACCAATATTCAGTAAAGGTCATAGGGAGAAGGATGCAAGACATTTTGCTGTGCAGCTTACAAACTTGACTACGAATATTCGTATTTCACAGGCCCTTAACTCCCAGATAGGAAAGGAGATGATCGAAACTTTGTTGAGACGTGATTCTTCTGTAAGAATTTTCTTTATTTGTTCAAACAAAATTTTGCCTTTTTTTTGGGAACTAAGATGTAACTATTGACATGTTTTAACAGGTTGAAGAAAGTTGCGTCGAATGTTGTCTTGATAAAAGTAGAGACAAGCTTTTGTTAAAGATGAAGAAATATCTCAAATCTTTTCAGCTTGATAGCTCGCAAGAAGCTGCCGTTTTGAGCTGTGTTGCATTAAGAAATTGTGATCACAAAAATACAGTAAAATTAATCTGGGGCCCTCCAGGAACGGGAAAGACAAAAACAATCAGTTTTTTATTATTTATGTTCCTGAAGATGAAATGTAGAACTCTAACGTGTGCTCCTACCAATATTGCGGTTTTAGGAATTACTAAACGAGTTATGAGATTAGTGAGGGACTCTTTGGTACATGATACTTATGGTTTAGGTGACATAGTTTTGTTTGGGAGCAAAGAGAGAATGAAGATAGACGAATGCGAAGACCTTTATGATATATACTTAAATTTTCGTGTCAAGATTCTTGCTGATTGTTTAGCTCCATTATCAGGTTTGAATGGTTGCAGTGAGGGGATGATTTGTCTTCTTGAGGATCCTGAGGAACAATACAGGTTGTACCGTGATGATGCTAAAGATAATAGGAGCATTGAAGATGATAATGACGACAATTTGCATACTGAAGAAGAGGAGTCAAGTGACTCGCGTATGAAGAAAGCTTTGAGAACTAAGAATTGGAAGACCATCATTGTAAGTAATTTGAAACGTAACGCACCAAATGAAGATGAAAAGAATAGTAAAGACGAAGAACTTTTGACTTTTGAGGAATTTGTGACCAACGGGTTCAAATTTCTTGGCAATCATCTAATATCTTGTATTGAAGGATTGTACACACATATGCCAACATCTTTTATTTCAGCAGAGGTAGCAAAAGAAATGGTTGATCTTGTTGGTTCTCTTGAATGTATCAGTAAATCATTAAAACAAGTAGTTGCATCGAAAGCAGGGCTAAAAGAAACTTTCAGGGTCCCTTGTTCAAAACTCAGATACCTTCAAACGAAACTGAAGTTTCCAGACTTAAAGGACAATTATGAAATTAGAAAATTCTGTTTGGTAAAAGCTCGTTTGGTATTTTGCACGGCATCAAGCTCCATCAATTTGCATACAGAAAATTCAAATCCTTTGAAATTTCTTGTAATCGATGAGGCTGCTCAGCTAAAAGAATGTGAATCTGTTATACCTTTGCAGCTCCACGGTCTCCGCCATGTTATTCTTGTTGGGGATGAAAGACAACTTTCTGCCATGGTTCAAAGCAAGGTTTGCAACTTTTCTGTATGTATTACTGATTCTGTGTTTTATTATTTAAGTATTAACTAATTGATTGCAATGTGTTTATAGATTTGTGAGGAGGCCGAATTTGGAAGAAGCTTATTTGAGAGGCTTGTGTTACTAGGTCATAAAAAGCATCTTCTAAACGTACAGTACAGAATGCATCCATCCATAAGCAAGTTCCCAAATAGGGAATTTTATGAGAACAATATCTTGAATGGAGAAAATGTCAAGAGCAAGACTTACGAGAAGCGTTTTCTTGATGGAAATATGTATGGACCATACTCGTTTATAAATTTAAGGGAAAATGACCAAAATAGCCCGTTGACCGGGCGTTTTGCACAAATAGCCCTCTCCACCCTCTTTGGAGAGAGGGGTCACGGTTCCCAACATGCCTGAACCGTCTCTTGAGAGGGTTCCCATTCCAGCCAATAGCTCACCGCCACATCATCACTATCTCTCACTCTCTCTCCTCAATAATAATTACTCACTTTCTCTCTCCTCACACCAAACCCAAGCCAAGCCTGAACCGTCTCTGCCTGTCCTCTCTTCCATCACCGGAGACGCCTCCATCACCGGAGACGCCACCACCACCGGAGAAGTCACCGAAAAAAAAACACAGAGACGCCACCATCACCGGAGACGCCACCACTACCGGAGAAGTCACCGAAAAAAACCCATCGGAAACGTCTTTAGAGACGTCTTCGGCAGGTGAGACGTCACCGGAGACGTCACGGGCACGGTGGAGACAGATCATCACGCGGACGTTAGTGTAAGTGGGTTACTATTTACAGACATACATTTTAGATAGTAGATACGTGTCGGTTTTCAGTGTGTTGATGGTTGCTTGTGTTGTATTGTTGTTTGAGATGCTAATGAAGGTTGGTTGTTGTGCAGGTGAGTAAAAAAATTACAGATGCTAAACTTGCGAAAGAATTTCAAGCGTCTTTGAAAGAATTTCGAGTCACGGGATGAAGCACCGACGAAGTTTCATGATCTCTGTTTTTTTTTTTCATGTTCTTCATCTTCACCGGAGACGTCTTTGGAGACGTCTTTGGAGACGTCACCGGAGACGTCTTTGGAGACGTCACCGGAGACGTCTCAGGTCTGTCTCGGGATCAACAACGACACGTGGCGGTCCTCTGTTGGCTGAAATGGGAAGCCTCTCGGGAGACGGTTCAGGCATGTTGGGAACCGTGACCCCTCTCTCCAAAGAGGGTGGAGAGGGCTATTTGTGCAAAACGCCCGGTCAACGGGCTATTTTGGTCATTTTCCCTAAATTTAACTTCTGCTAAAGAGGAGTTTGATCAGAGTCATAGCATGACAAATGTCATGGAAGTGGTTGTTGTTGGTGAAATAGTTGCAAGTCTTTCTAAACGTATGCGCCTCTCACCCTCTTTTTTTGTCTTTTCATTATTAGCCATTTAACTTTTGTTGATGTTCTCACAGAAGATGTTGCAAGAAAACAAAAGGTAAGTGTTGGTTGCATATCACCATATAAGGCTCAAGTAAACGCGTTACAGAAGAAGATTGCCACAAAGTACACGGGTTATGAACATTACTTCACTGTGAATGTCCGGTCAGTTGATGGATTTCAAGGTAGTGAGGAGGACGTGATTATTATATCCACAGTCAGATGTAACAGCAAAGGTTCGGTTGGTTTTCTTGCAAATCATCAGAGAACAAATGTGGCATTGACACGAGCCAGGTTAATAAACATAAGATCTAATTTGGTTTGTTTTTTTTCCACTTTTTTATTCTTTCCGGTCAAAATCTTTTTATTAATCTCACTCGTTGTTTATGTAGACACTGTTTGTGGATATTGGGGAATGAATCAACTCTGGTGAATAGTGGCACTATTTGGAAGCATTTAGTTGTTGATGCTAAGAATCGTGGCTGTTTCTACAACGCTAGCGAAGACAAAAACTTGGTTCAAGCTGCAAGGAATGCTATGGTTGAATTTGGCCAACTTGATTGCTTATTCAACACAGATTCATTACTTTTCACTGAAGCCAAATGGCAGGTATGAAGGCTTGGTAGTTGGTACTACAGTCATCTATACTTACACTATCAATCACATTATAAAGTGGTTTCTTTCGCGTATTATAGGTGAAGTTTAGTGACACATTCTTGAAAACAGTTGCAAGACTCACTGATGATGAGATTTGCAACAAAGTGGTTTCTTTATTGGTCAAACTATCGGGTGGTTGGCGTGAACCAGAAAACGCGGGAAACTCTCAAGTTAAAGTAGAAGGAAGTTGTACGCTTCTTGAGGAGTATAAGGTTACACAAGACTTATATTTGATTTGGGCAGTTGATATTGTAGCACAAGATTCTGTTTGCGTCCAAGTGTTAAAGGTCTGGGATGCTTTACCTGCCACCAAATTAGAAGAACTGTCAAAAATGTTAATGGAAAAGGTCTATGGGAATTATACAGTAAATATGTTGAACCGCTGCAAGGAAAGACGCGTTGAAGGGTACGTTTAAATGAATATACAGACTTTGGTCATGAGTTACCATTGATTTGAAAAATATTTCTCAAAACGGTTTTTTAACTGTCTACAGGAATTTGATGCTTCCGGTTACGTGGCCTATAAACTCAGACACTGATCAAAGTTGGTCATTGGCAAATCATTTAGCTGCATTGAGCTTGAGTAACCAGTCTACATCATCATCAAGAGCATCAAGTGACTGGTACGTGAGTTAGTGGAGCATAATTGATGGCTATCAAGTCTTTGTATTTAAACACGTCTGACCGTTTCATCTTGTTGTGTTTAGGAGGTTTGGTAACAGGAAATCAAACAGGCGTGGTGATCCAAGGTCTCAGGGAAGGGGAAGCAGGTGGTGAAGGAAGCCTTTTGTGAATCAAATATGAACACTTTGAGGGTGGTGTATTGTATTTTTGTTAGTGTGTTTTGTTACTTAAAATACTTGAAGTACCGTATTTGCTGCAAAATATTATATAATTTCAAATTTCTGATCTTGCTCATTAGGAAAATGATTTCATCATTTTTACTAAAGAATCTTATATGTAGTGAATTAGTAAGCATCGTAAATATTTCTAAAAATTATTATTACCTAAAATCAAACCTTAGCGATTTGCAACGTCCCTCGTCAGCTGTCCATAGAGAACTGTAGCAATTTGCACGAACTGGTGGTGAAGTCGCAGGAGGTTCATTCAGAGAGTCGCGGATGAGATTAGTATTAGGGTCCCATTTGAACTCAAACAATCATTCGTTTGTTTGTTATGATTCTGGTGGATATAAGGAAAAAGAAACGAGTGTGACATCCTTTATGAACTCATGTTACATTGGTGATCAAATTCTGAAAATAATACAAAAAAGTTGCCGGGAATAGACTTAAATATCAGAAAACTAGATTTAGAGTCAAAAAACGCCGTTGCCGGGGATCGAACCCGGGTCACCCGCGTGACAGGCGGGAATACTTACCACTATACTACAACGACAACCTGTGATAGGTGAGAGTTTAAAAACTTAAATTCTTGTTATTCTGCAATGACACTTGCCAATATTAAATCACTTCAAATGAGGCGCTACAAATCAAATATATGAAACGCCAACTATTTTAAATTTTAAGCCTCTTGGAACTATTTTTATTAATTTTCTATGGTTCGGTGAGGAGTTATACCAATTATAATAATATATATATATATATATATATATATATATATATATATAAATTAAAACATGTAAAAACTGTTTAGGTAAAAGATATATAAGTTGTGGCATGAGTGTTGTAATGGTGATAGAGCATTGATGGGTTCAATTTTAGGTGACCAGAAGAGCAATTACAAAGTTCGTGTCATTCTTAGTCTTAATATTAGTAAAGGTTGCCCATCAATGGGTTGTCACTATAGATGCATGATTATTTTCTAGTTTTAATTGATTTGAATCTAAAATTGGGTTTGCCTAATGACATAAGAAAATAAAAATTGATACAAATTTGAACAATGATTCTCCACTTATACAAGGGGACATAGGTTTACGTTTTTAGTTAGTTTTTATGTTTTCTTTATAATAAAGAACCCATGAGATTTTATTAGCTAGGCTTTTGAATTCTTTGAGTTTCTTGAGCCATTTGATTGCTAAGAAAAACTGCATCAGGTGGTATCAGAGCTTTTGGTTCTCAAATGGCTCGACATGGAGGTGGATACTTGTTTGTTCGTAGAGTTGTCGACAGAGGCAACGGCATCAATGTTTTCTTTTCACATTCTCGACTGCTCACGGAGAATATCGACGCCCTATTCGCAAAGTCGCCGACCGAGGCAGCGATGGAGTTTATGATGACCCACGAGATCTTGAAGAAATCAAACGGCTTCGACAACGAGTCCGAAACCTTGAGTTACAACGGGAGACATGTTAAGGAAACCGAATCGACACGCATCGTCTGGGACGATGTCAACGAGGAATAGGAGTATCCATTCAATTGTCACCTATCTCGGTTTAACGAACCGATCTATTAAGAGTGTTTACCGGAAGACAAACCCACATTCGATGAAGACGTGATTGAACCCGGTGAGGAAGAATGTTTGTTTGTGCAAATGGTTCTCTAGTTATTATTTCTAATAATCATTCTTGACTCTTAGGAGGGGGTTAAGAACCAACTATCTATCATTGTCAAAGTGGTACCATACGATAATAAATATATCAATCATCGGTTATTGTGTTATCAATTATTAAGTTATTATATAGTTGTGTCTAAATCTCAGCATGTCTCACTAGTATGAAAATATTAACGTAATTTATGCATGTGGTCAGGTATCTATACAAGATTGCTAGAGAAAGCTGACGACTAGAAGATCCCGGATAAGAAGAGGATACCTTGGTTACATTTTATGTATTTCATTCAAGTTGAAATTCAGTTTAAATGTAAACATTGTTAATCAATCCATTAATGTTAATCTGTTGTGCCACTCGGACAAATCCCGGATCATTACACTAATTAGACCCCGAGTCGTTACAATATGGCATGGTTGGCCTCATCCTAACATTCCACACCGCTCCATGGCCCCATCAAAATATTAATGATCCGGTCCCCCTACTTACGTGGAGGACTATCTCCATAGATGGACTTCCCTCTACATCCACCAGCTAAGGTAAATAAGGGCATTCATGTGGAAAGCAAATTAAATGGGCTGTCAGTAGGGTTGAACGAGAAAAATGTTTTTTTTTTTCATCAACTAGATTCAAATACAAAATTTAGATATTTGGAAGATAAAAAAAGGTGGAGTTTTAATCAACTTAGTCCACCAAAGTCTCTATATGGGCCTATAGTGATGGAAGATTAATAATCGACTAGATAATCTGGTCTCTTGCCCAAAATATAAAGTATTGAATAGTGGACCATCTTATTTCGTCTTACCTTGGAGTGCCAATATTTAAAGTCGAACAAATGTCTATGATGGAAACTAAAGTTCAGTTTGAGGCCATCTTGTTCATCAATAATGCACACGTAGCTCATTCTTCAATGTAGTTCCAAGCCGGGACTGGTATATTTGAGCAGGTCAAAGTGATAGTAAGAGCATGTTTGGGATTGAGTTTGGAAATAACTTATTGACTTATTAGCTTTTTAAAAAAAATCCAATAAGTCAATAAGTCATTTTAAAAAGCCAAGATTTGATGGTTTTCTAAATAACTTATTGACTTATTGGCTTTTTTAAGAAATTAATAAGTCAATAAGTCACTTTTCAACTCAATCCCAAACACCCCCTAATTGAGAAAATGTTCAACACTCCCTTTGACCCGGATGGTACAAGTGCTGAATTAGGTGAGACAGTCACGAAATTTTCCTCTTCTGACCCACCCTATAATTGTCATCTTTTTTTGATTGCATATGTGGTTGGAAAGAACAAATTACCTTCTTTATTATAAGTAGACATTGACACAAGTTTGGCAACCTCAATTTGAATTTTGAAATTTAAAAGAGATCCCAAATTTAGCGGAGTCTCCCGAGATTGTCGGCTCACAATTTGATATTCACAAAACATGTTCTCCCCATTCAACAAACTCATCGCCATCGTCAACCACCTCTACGACACCACAATCAGCCACCGCAACATCACCGTTTTCTACCTTTGATGCTACAAGAAATACATCAAGAAATAGTTGTGGCTCATCCCCCTCTTCACTTTCGTCCCACACAAAGGTGCCCGAATCGGGTTCATCAAACATCAAACTCTTCTCATCCTGTTGAACTCCACCGATAAAAACACCACCGGTTACCCAAGAATACCATTCCTCATCCTTGTATTCGTCATAAACGGGAGGAGAATAATTGATAGTCCTGCCATTGGTAGGATGCTCCTCATACCTAGATAACTCGTCCCAGACAAATTTTTTCGGTTCCGTTTTCTTCCAAGTCAACGACGATACTAATCCTAATCCAGGGATTAGGTGTTGTGATTATCCCGCTCGCTCAACCGCTCCCACTCCATGATAACACTTAGCAATTGGGACAAACCCGATTAGTGCAAGGAACAGCTAGTCTTTTGGATATCAACGCAACCACATGATGCATGATAAACCATCAATTGTTTTTAACGTTATTTTCAAAAAATTATTAACATAATAATAAAATTATTGCAATTTACTGTTGTCCCCCGAGGGCCCACACGTATACATTATATACACACACCGCAAGCGAGACTATATAACCTTATAAGATAAATGAATTTGCAAAAAAACAACAAAAAAAAAAAGTAGTGTTAAATTTAGTATTAGCATTTTTTTTCTCTCTACATTTGTTCTTTTAGCTTTTAAAGATGAAATGTTCATATTTAGTTTTTGTTTACTATGGAATCAATGATATTGTGCCAAATAAATATAAATAAAGAACTTTTTACATATATTTTTATTTATCGACATGTTTTTGCGCCACATGCTATACAAAACTTTATTTTTTAATCCATTTAAAAATACAAGTTATAATAAAACTAGGGAGAATAAGAAATCGGTCTTCTCTATTATAAGTAGACAACGGCGCAAGTTTGGCAACCTCAATTAGAATTTTGAAATTGAAAGGAGATCCCAATTTAGCGATTCTCCCGTGATTATCGGCTCACAATTTGAAACGCCCAAAACTTGTTCACCTAATTCAACAAACTCATCGCCACTGTCAACCACCTCCACGACACCACAATTAGCCACTGTGATGCTACAAGAAATACATCCAAAAATAGTCGTGGCTCCTATCTGTCTTCACTTTCGTCCCACAAAAAAGGTGCCCGAATCGGGTTTGTCCACCATCAAACACTTCTCATCCTGTTGAACTCCCATGATTAAAATACCATCAGTTGCCCAAGAATACCATTCCTCATCCCTGTATTCATCATACACGGGAGGAGAATAATACAGAGTGTCGCCATTGGTAGGATGCTCATCATACCCGGCTAACTATGATGGACAAGTTTTTCCGGTTCCGTTTCCTTCCATGTCGACGACGATACTAATCCCAATCCAGGGATTAGGTGTTGTGGTCGTTCCGCTCGCTCAACCGCTCCCACTCCAGGATAATACTTAGCAATCGGGACAAGCCCGATTGGTGCATGTACCCTGATAGTCTTGTGGCTATCAACGCGACAACATGATGCATGATACCCATCTGTCGTTTTTAACGTTATTTTATCAAAATTAATAAAAAAAACAATAAAATTAGTGCAATTTTACTGTTGCCCCCTGAGGACGCACACACATATACATTATATGCGCACAGCACAAACTGGACTATATAACCTTAAATGAATTTGCAAAAAAAAAAAAAAGTTGTATTATATTTAGTATTAACATTTTTTTTCTCTCTACATTTTAGCATATCTACATTTGTTCTTTTAGCTTTTAAGATAAAAAAATCATATTTATTTTTTGTTTACTATACGGTCAATGATATTGTGACAAAGAAATATAAGTAAAGAACCTTTTATGTATTTTTTTTATTTATCGACATGTTTTTGCGCCACATGGTATACAAAACTTTTTTTTTAATCCGTTTAAAAATACAAGTTATAATAAAACTAGAGTGAATAAGACATCGGTGACATCGGCGCAAGTTTGGCAACCTCAATTTGAATTTTGAATTTTGAAATTGAAAGGAGATCGCGAATTTAACGATTCTCCCGTGATTGTCGGCTCACAGTTTGAAACTCCCAAAACCTTTTCTCCCATTCAACAAACTCATGGCCACCGTCAACCACCTCTACGACAATACAATTAGCCACCGCAACATCACCATTTTCTACCTTTGATGCTACAAGAAAGACATCAAAAAATAGTCGTGGCTCCTATTCGTCTACACTTACGTCCCACAAAAAAGATGCCCGAATCGTGTGACACCCCGCATTTTCAGGTTAAATACTTTTACTGAACTCTAGTTAACTTACATGTTCTTAACTAGGGTTAGCTAAGTAGGTTTAACATATGTTAGAAGATGCTAACATATGTTATAAGTAGGAAAATCCTTGTTAAACACACACATGAGTCCCGTATCCCAAACGTTGGTGAATTATGTGACATACATAGCAATAATATATACAATTGAATTATGGTGAACATGAAGTACGTGCTTATGTGAATTACATGTTTTTGTGAATAATCGCCTAACTGAAAGGTAATGCGTAGATTATGCAAATTACGTGCACAACATGAGTAATATGCTATGTAATAATAAAAACAATGGTTTTTATTCAATTTAGAATGGTTAATAATATTGGGTCCGGTATTGGGCTAGAACATGGTTAACGGGTCAAGTTAATGGACTAGAAGGGCCCTAATACCAATTGCTTGGGGAACAAGCAAAGCCCTTTTATAATTAGGAGGCAAGGAAAAGATAAAAACCCTACCTCCTTGTCCCCCTTGCGCCGTGCGAACCACCCCCACCCCCTCTCTCTTTGTTTTCAAGCAATCAAGTAATCCTTCACCCAATGTTTTGAAAACCGGTACGTACCGGCCGGTTATACCGGTAATACCATTTTTCGGAGGTGAGCCCGGTACAAAACACCCCGGTATAAACCTGAAACGGTATCAAATTCGTACCGCCGGTAAAATACGGTATACCGGTTTGAACCTTTATACCGGTACCGGCACAAGGTAAATTTTTGTGTTTTGAACTATTGATTTTTTTGTGATTCACGAAAAACAAGAAGGAGAACTTCATAATAATGATATAGATAACATGTTTAGTGAGGAAGAGCACGAATCGGTTCTTCAAACACACTTTTACTTGTTATATATGTTACTTATTTTTCGTAATTTAAGTATATTATGATTGTTATTTCTACTAAAACTTAGGTAATAATGTAGGATGAAAATGGTTATGCTCTAGATTTTGAGAAAGGCGATGGTAGTGAATTTTATGTTTTAAGCAATTGTGAACTTGATGTATTCAATACTCCAATGGTTTAAATATATTGTACACTTTCATTTAAAAGAACTTTGTTAAAAAAAATTAATACTTTTAGATTATTTTTTTATGTGGAATAACTTTTGGATTATCTTTTAATATGTAATCATTCACTTTTAGATTATATTTTGAGTTCATGTTGTAATTTATGAATTCGTAGAGTTAACAAGCCAATCCGGTTGAACCACCCGATACAACCCGGTTCAACCGGTTGAACCATTTTTAGGCCAAATCCGGTATGATTTAAAAACCGGTTTTTAAAACATTGCCTTCACCTAATCAAGCTAGTTCGGGTTTGATTTCAAGGCCCTAGGGAGTTTAATCCTTCGCAAGGTATACGTTCTTATGATTTTTGATGAATTATAATGATTGAAAAACTTTAAAAACCCTAAAAATAATATATATAGAATCGCATGTATGTATGTGTAGGAGTTCTTGGATGTTCTTGATGATTTGATGATGATTGTTATTAGTAGCCATGATTAGGGTTTTCACATGATAACATATGTGTTTTGCTATGATTAATATGGTGTTTAATCAGTACTATAGGTGTTATACATGTATTAGGGATGTTTATGAAGAATTAGGGTTTGTAGATTACTTGGGATGCAAGTTTAAGATTCTGGCAGATTCTGTTGAACGTTTTGTAGGGGCTGTAATGGGTTGGTTTTTTTTTTTTTGAAAGGTGAACTTCATTAACCACGCCAAACACCGACTATCTCCAAGATAGAGATAGCCATTACAACTAGAACATTAAGTTACAAGAAAATTACACCAATCTTTCCATCTGATCCTATCCTTCCGAGATCTACTATTAAACCAAAGAAAACTTAAAGACTTGATATCGGCCACAATCTTAGTCACATTAGCTTCAACTTGGGAGAAAACCACTTCGTTTCGAGTCGTCCAAATCTTCCAGCACGACAAAATGCAAATGCCGTATACAATCTCCTTCTTCATAAGCGGGACATTTATGTGATCCACAACCTGTAAAACATCTTGTAGCGAAAAAACAAATATCGGAGGAATTTTAAGCCAAGAAGCAATCGCATTCCACACTCCGTTAGCAACCATGCACGCCGTAAAAATATGATCCGTAGTTTCCACGCACTCCCCACAAAAATAGCATAATCCATCTCCAATACTAATGTTCCGTCGAGTGAGAGCAGCAGCCGTAGGAATCCTATCTATAGCAGCCCGCCACATGAAAACATTACATTTAGACGGAATCCATTTACACCAATTAGAGAACGACGCGTGCTCACGCACCCCATCATTACCGAGCCATAACCGGACCGTATTTACAGACAATTCTTCCTTGCTCCCTGAATTCCAGCACCACGTATCTTTCCTATCCCATAACCGAGTACCCGAAACCAATCTATGACACTCAATAAGTTCCGAAACTTCTATATTTGACGACGGGTACCTCTTCCAATCCCATTGAACAATATCATTCACAGTACCATTACCCACTCGGTCCGCCACTTTACACCATTTATTATTTTCTAGCCGAAATAGGTTTGGGAAAATCTCTTTAAGAGGCCTATCATATATCCAAGCATCGATCCAAAACCGCACATCCAACCCGTTACCCACTGTTCCGCGAATCATATTTATGAACCCTACATTTTGGGCTTTTGTATCATACCCAAGTTTCACAATTTTACTCCAAGGACCCGAAGCTTGTTTGTTCCACGGAAAAAAATCCCATCTACGATTAGACACGTGGAGAGCTTCTATAACTCTCTTCCAAAGAGTATCTTGTTCGACTTTAAACCTCCAAAGCCATTTGAGAATCATCGCTTTATTACAAATGCCCAACTTGGTTAGACCCAACCCTCCTTCTTTTTTTGGCCTAGCGACCTTATCCCACGAGGCCCAGTGAATTTTACCAATCTCGTCATTACCTCCCCATAAAAATCTTTTAATTAAACTCTCAAGTTTACTAATAACCGCCACCGGGGCTTTGTACATGGAGAAGTAATATGAAGGAATACTTTCAAGAACCGCTTTGGCTAGAATCAACCGACCCCCCATGGACATAACCCTCGCCTTCCAGCCAGACAACCGTTTTTTAAACACTTGAACCACCGGATCCCAACTATTAACCCGATTCATGTTCCCACCCACCGGAATACCCAAGTACTTAAACGGGATATCACCTGACCTGCATCCTAGCATCGCAGCTTGAGACTGAGCCGCCTCCACCGACACCCCGATCCCATATAGAATCGATTTTTGGATGTTAATCCTCAAACCAGAAACTAAATGAAATATACGCAACATCCGTTTTAGAGCTCTAAAATTAAAAGTCGACCACTCGCCCATCACAATAGCATCATCTGCATAAAGTAAATGAGAAAGGACCGGACCTCCATTCGGGAGTCTCACGCCATCAAACGAACCCATAGAACAAGCCTTCCTTATAATACTAGAAAAAGCCTCCATAACAATAACAAATAAAAATGGAGATATAGGATCACCTTGCCGAATACCTTTGCTGCAACCAAACTCAAAAGTAGGAGACCCATTAACAATAACCGAGGACGCCGCCGATGAGAGCACACCATAGATCCAATCACACCAAACACTCGGGAACCGCATCTGTCTCATGATAGAAATCAAAAAATCCCAATTGACATTATCATAGGCTTTTTCAAAATCTATTTTAAACATAAATAACTCATTCTTCCTTCTCTTCGCCCATGCCAAAACCTCACTAATAATCATAGGCCCATCCAAAATATATCTTCCTTCCAAGAAAGCCGATTGAGTCTCGTGAGTGACCAACTCCATAACCGTCTTCAATCTATTCGCCAAAACTTTAGACACCACCTTACTAACCACCCCAATAAGGTTTATAGGCCGGTACTCTCCTAACCCAGTGGGATCACTAACCTTAGGCACCAACGTAATGAAAGAAGACCCAACCCCCCTATTGATTGTACCCGTCTCGTAGAATCTTTGAAAAATCTTAAGAAAATCATCTTCAAACAAGCTCCAATATCTTTTAATAAACCGGAAATTAAAACCGTCAGGACCCGGGGCTTTGTCACTACCACAGTCAAACACCGCTTCCTTGATTTCCTTGGCCGAAAACGGAATCACCAACATGGCCGCTTCGTCTTCGGACAACCACTTCAAATCGCTACAAACCAATGAAGGACGATCCGCCATTTCTTCTATGAATTTATTCCTGAAAAAAGAAAACACTTCACGTTTAACAATAGAGGGTTTGGTACACCAAACCCCGTTAACATATACACCCGGGATGGAATTAGAGACCCTTCTTTTGTTCACCACCCCGTGAAAAAAACTGGTATTTTCATCCCCATCGCGCGCCCATCTCACCCTCGATTTCTGCCTCAAATCCTTATTTTTAAATTCCTCCAATTCTTTTAGACGCATTTTACACTCATTGAACACCCAACATTCCTCCTCTGTCAACTCCCTTTGTTCAACCGCCGCATCTAAAATTTCCATATCAACCATAACGGCTCTATATTCCTCCTCTTCCACCGCACCATTACCTCTTTTCCATTCCAGAATACAATTACGCAAATGTTTAAACTTTTGAACGAGAGCAACATCAGGCGGACTAGAACTCTTGAAAGAAGAAACAGCCTTATTAACCACATCATCAAACCCTGCACGATCTAGCCAAGAATTAAAAAAACGAAACGGTTTAGGACCAAAATTCCTGTACTCCACTCTAAGTATCAAAGGACTATGATCCGATTTATCTCTAGGTAACGCTCTATACTCCGCATTCGGCCAATCATTCATGAACTCAAAGGATACAAAGATCCTATCAATCCTACTACATTTATTACCCGAGACAAACGTAAACTTACGCCCTTTTAAACCGTACTCGTGTAAATCCACTCCATCTATGAAATCATTAAAATCATTGGTAGAAACCGCATCAAACTTAGAATTCCTCCGTTCACATCTATCCCGAACACAATTAAAATCCCCCCCCACAATCCAATACATCGACTCCTGATGCAAAATCCCATCTAATTCCATCCAAAGCGCCCGCTTATCTACATTTTTCTGGGGCGCATATACATTTACCAACCCCACTCTCTTACCACTATCTTTAATCAAGCCCTTAACCACCAGAAAATACCTATGCTTAACAACCGAAATTTTCTGAAATAGTGTTTGATCCCACATAGAAACTAACCCTCCAGACCTGCCAACGGCGTCCACCCAATCAAAGTCAAAAATACCTCTACCCCAAAACCTACCCAAGTCCACACCTTGCAATGAAGCAAACTGGGACTCTTGTAACATAACAAAACCGACTTCATTACTACTACGTAATTTAGCAATCCAATCGCCTTTCTCTACACTACCCAATCCTCTAATATTCGTAGACATAACATTCATTGATTCACCTCTTGTAAACCTTCATCATTGACACTCTTCACAATGGACTGTTCATACCTTTCAATATTAACAACCCCAAGATCTTTCGCAAACAATACTGTTTCAGCTACCTCTTTACTAACCTGTTCTTCGTGGTCCTCCATGCAAAATCTCACCTCTTGAACACCCATAGAAGTTGCCCCTCCAACAAAAGCATCAGCGTTAAGGTCCGGTGTCACAAAGTCATCAACTTGTTCAACTTGATTCGCCTCATTGTCGGTCTCCTGCACTTGATTATTATTAGTAAAAATAAATCGATCAATATCAAACATATCATTGTCTTCACGAACACGTTTCTTTGGACGATCTTTATCCAGGGGAGACGATGATCTTCTGGATGCACCCTTCTTTTTTGAAAATCTACCTCCTTTACGCTTCCTAACCGTTCCTCCCCTATTCTCATTCAAACTGTCATCAAACCCTCCATTCAGATAAGGAGGCGGCACATTCTCCTCAATAAGTGGATGAACATTATCTACCAACGCCTCCTTCGGACTTCCCGCGGCCTCTTCTACCTCTCTAGAGACATGAACCTCTTCACATTCATCGTCCATTATATCGAACACACAATCCGGTATCCAATCTTCCATCTCCTCCTCCACGAGGACGACATAAGACGATCCTCTCCAAGACACCTTGCACTTACCATTAATCCGATTATTAACTTTGGCCATAACTCCTACACTGACATAAGATAAAACTCCTTCGTCCGGAAATTGAGCCGAGTGAATCACTTCTCCAAACAAACCAGCTACGTTATCAAACACTGTCACATCGGCTAAATGGATCGGCAAACCCGTAATTCTAACCCATGCAATCCGATCGACCTCTAACTGTTGTCCATGCCAAGTCTCAGCATACACAAACCACTCATTCCAAACCTCTTTGAGCTCCAAAAATTGGTCTTTATCTTGGAAATTATCAAACAACAGTAGAGCATGGAACCCCCCTACATACTTGATCTCACATTTGATTTTTACCTCACCTTTAATCAATCTGCCAAGAGAAGACAATACATCAAAAGAATTAACCTTTACCACCATAGCCTTATCATACCATTCCCCAAAAGCTACACCTTCTGTCTCAACATTCACCTCCGGCATCACGTTTTCAGCCTCTTTATTAAGTAGAGTATCCCGGAATGATCGATCATCAACCCTTGAATCTGCAGGTTTATCAACATTCATCATATCCTTCATTGCCGTACTATCAATCGCCTCTTCGTTCACTATCACAGGCTTCCATACCTTCTCCCCATGCACCGTATTATCAATCGCCTTACCCTTATCATTATAACTTTTCTGATTGTCCACCGTCTTACCACCCACAAACCTGGCCGGAACGATGAACAGCTTGTAGCTCCCTATCCACACATCCTTAAGATTCTCCTGCATATCAGATCTATTACGAGTTATATTGAAGGTAGCAAATCCGAACCTCTTCCCCAGCCGATCGTACTTTCTAGCGATGTAAATCCCTAGGACTTCACCATATCGTTGTAGTATTCCCCTCAAATCCGCAGACGAACACTTTTCAGGCAGATTCGAGACGAAAAATTTCACCTCTTCCCCCGGACCCTTCGATTGATTATTGTTAGCGTAGTTCCTGCCCTTCTTCATCGGTACATCGTACCATGTATTGACCCTGTATCGATCTCTTGCTGCCATGCACGTAAAATCCCACCTTCCTGACTTTTCGGAGAAAACCCTTGTAATGACTTTTGGTAAATCGATTGTTTTGATGATTTCTTTACATGATTGTAATTTACAAGGTCTTACCTTTTCATAATGGGAAAAACCATCGAATTTGGACATCTTTTGAGTCGTTTTGGGAATTTTAATTGATTAGGGGTCATATCAGATTTTCGGATTTGTAAATTGGGCTAACTTTAAATGGTCATAACTTGAGATTTACAAGGAGTTAGGTTATGAAATTTTTACAGTAGGTAAATACTGGAAAAATAGAGCTTTTCCAAGTGGATTCATCTCGTTTGGATGAATACACAATTTTTGAGAATTCTTCTACTAAACTGACCTGTTGAGGAAATTTTCTGGACATAGCTGTGTTGTACGAATTTTCATAATTTTTTTGTTTGGAATTAAGACAAAACAAAAATAGGTATTGTCGAGTGAATCCCAGATAAAATTCAGTAAAAATTTGGGACTCTAATTCATTCGTTAAGTATTTTAAATAAATTGTTTTTCAAAGCGCACAATCTGACCTAAAAACGCAGATTGTGTACGGGGTCTTTAAGTGACTATTTGGAGTTCTATGTGGTATGTAATTGACATGTACTTGTGTGGAAACTTGTATGAGATGTATTTGATGTATTAAACTGATAATAATTGCTATGATCACCAACGAGATATGTAGGACATACTTGATCATGTAGAGTCATTTGGTGTCACTACACGGTTTTGAACTTTTAAAAGTCTTGGATAAACGAGTTACATGGTGTGTTGGTTACGCACGTATACTCACCTAGTGACATTTGTAATAGGGAGTCGGTAGCACGTTACTATTCGTGGAATTTGGATTTTCACTTGCGACCTAAGGTGAGTTTCACTACTCTTTTTCTCAAAAGCATGCGTCTCAGGTATGAGACACTTTACTTAACATTTTCTAGTCCGGTTTGGGACTACTTACACTTCCCGGGTTGGGATGCCATGGATCCTTATGAGGGTCGGTCACTTTGCTAGTTCGCAATTGTGTCCTTGATAAACTAAACCATTTCTATCATCTGTAAGTCCTCACGTACCGAATGAGTTGCCAGGGTTGGCAAGCGGGTTATTAGTTGATAGCGCTATTAAGTCTTACAAACCTCACACCGGCTCGAGGAGTGCGGGGGTGAACTATAACTTAACGAAACTTTATCATTGTGGATAGACAATGATGTCAGGCATGCGGCACACCTATGTGGCTACAAGTACATAGCAGTTCGGTATATTCGGTTAGTTATCATGAATGGGTTAGCTACCCTTGACATGCGATGAATTAGTGGTTACACGGTGCGGGGCACCAACATAACTTACTTACTTACGTGGTTTTGGAAACCAGCGCAGTTACACATTCATCTACTTTACTTAGTGAACTCACCAACATTGTTTGTTGACCCACGATTTACATGCTTTTGCAGGTAGTTAGCTTCCGGTGCCAGGATTAGAAAGCACTGCACACTTCACTGCATTTGGGGTCTTTGGCATACACCTAAATTACATATTATGTTTTTTTACATTTTCTTTCATATGGTTTTAATTTGGGCGCGTTGTTTTGCGCATGGTTTTAAAAGGTTTAAATTTGGTTTATGCTTCCGCAGCTTAACTAAACTTGGTTTTGAAAACGAACTAAATGGTTTGGGCATTTAGAGTTCGTTCATATGACTTATGGCTACGGGATCCTGGTATGTCATGCGCCTCGCGGTATAAACCCCGCAGTGGAAATTTGAGGGTGTGACAAATCGGGTCCGTCAACCATCAAACTCTTCTCATCCTGTTGAACTCCCATGACTAAAACACCATCGGTTGCCCAAGAATACAATTCCTAATCCATGTATTCATCATACACGAGAGGAGAATAATAGATAGTGCTGCCACTCGTAGGATGCTCATCATACCCGACTAACTATCTTAGACAAGTTTTTCCGGTTCTGTTTCCTTCCATGTCATTGACGATACTAATCCCAATCCACGGATTAGGTGTTGTGGTTGTCCCGCTTGCTCAACCGCTCCCACATTTTAGCATATCTACATTTGTTCTTTTAGCTTTTAAAGATGAAATATTCATATTTAATTTTTGTTTACTCAACAGTCAATGATATTGTGACAAAGAAATATAAATAAATAACATTTTACATATTTTTCAATGTTTTCAGAACCGGATCGGACAAGTTACTGGTTCACTGGTCGGACCAGTCGGACCGGTTGAACCGGATTTAAGAACCGGATAATGTCGTATTTAGCTTAAAAATATACGAGTACAAAAAATATGCCAAAAATAAATACTAAAATAACATTGAAAGAATAAAACAAAATAAAATAAAAAATAGTGAAAAAAGCTGCACCATGTAAGAAAGTTTGTTTCATTTCCAAAGCACTCTTCATTGTTTTCTTTTGAACGAAGCACTTTCATCTAAAAGCTTCACAGAGCTTCACATGAGTATTTCATTTACCTTCAAAATAGAGAAATACATCCAACTGTACAAACTTCAAAGCTTCTTCTCTCATTACTTCCGGAAGCGTCCCCACCGTGCACTCCTCTCCGACATGCCCCAAAACATTGTCTATAACTATTTCTGCAGCGAGGTGTTGTAAATCCATCTAGTTCTACGAAGATTTGACCGACTTATACCCAGATCTAGCGACTTCTACACAAATCCGACGACCTCTTGTTCTAGGTTAAGCGTTGTTTAAGGTGGAAAAAGGAAAAAAAGCAAACTTACCGATCCGACCGGCCGGCTCACCGAACAGCCGAACCATAAAAATCGATGAACCGGCCGGTTTTTTAAAGGTGACGATCTGCTGTGACCGGACTGGTGAATAAGGCGAACCCCGGTCGAACCGGTCGGATCGGCCGGTCCGATCCGGTCTTCAAAACCTTGATATTTTTTTATCGGCATGTTTTTGCGCCACAGGGTATACAAAACTTTATTTTTTAATCCGTTTAAAAATACAAGTTATAATAAAACTGGCGAGAATAAGACATCGGTCTTCTCTATTATCAATAGACATTGCCGCAAGTTTGGCAACCTCAATTTGAATTTTGAAATTGAAAGGAGATTCCAGATTTAGCGATTCTCACATGATTGTCGGCTCACAATTTGAAAGTCCCAAAACTTATTCTCCCCATTCAACAAACTCATCGCCACCGTCAACCACCTCTATGACACGATAATACCCACCGCAACATCACTGTTTTCTACCTTTGATGCTACAAGAAATACATCAAAAAATAGTTGTGGCTCCTTTCCGTCTTCACTTCCGGCCCACAAAAAAGGTGCCCGAATCGGGTTCGTTAACCATCAAAATCGTTTATCCTGTTGAACTCCCACGATTAAAGCACCACAGGTTGCCCAAGAATACCATTCATCATCTCTGTATTCATCATACACTGGAGAAGAATAATAGATAGTGCCCCATTGATAGGATGCTCCTCACACCCGGATAACTCCTCTCGGACAAGTTTTTCTGGTTCCGTTTCCTTCCATGTCGACGACGATACTAATGCTAGTACAGGGATTAGATGTTGTGGTTGTCACGCTCGCTCAACCGCTCCCACTCCAGGATAACACTATGCAATCGGGACAAGCCTGATTGGTTCATGTACCCCGTAGTCTTTTGGCTATCAATGCGATCACATGATGCATGATAAACCATCCATCGTTTTTAACATTATTTTCACAAAATTAGTAAAATAACAATAAAATTAGTGCAATTTTATTGTTGCCCCCGAGGGCCGACACATATATACATTAGATGCGCACACCGCAAGAGAGACTATATAACCTTACAAGATAAATGAATTTGCAAAAAAAAAAAAATAGTGTTAAATTCAATACTAGCATTTTTTTTCCCTCTACCTTTTAGCATGTCTACATTTATTCTTTTAGCTTTTAAAGATGAAATATTCATATTTAGTTTTTGTTTACTATACGATCAATGATGTTGTGCCTAAGAAATATAAATATATAACTTTTTATGTATTTTTTTTATTTATCGACATGTTTTTGAGCCACATGGTATACAAAACTTTGTTTTTTAATCTGTTTAAAAATACAAGTTATAATAAAACTAGCGAGAATAAGACATCGGTCTTCTCTATTATCAACAGACATTGCCGCAAGTTTGGCAACCTCAACTTGAATTTTGAAATTGAAAGGAGATCCCAAATTTAGCGATTCTTCTGGGATTGTCAGCTCACAATTTGAAACTCCCAAAACCTTTTCTCCCCATTTTACAAACTCATCAACATCGTCAACCACCTCTATGACACCGTAATTAGCCACTCCAAGGGTAAGCCATGCAAGTTGTCAATCATGCTCAACCCTACAATTGAACATATCCAAAATATCTTCACCGTTGCGTCTATTGGCGGTTCTACAATTACACTAATTCTCACTTCCACAACGAGCCATTTGATAAACCAAGAGCTTTGATACCACCTGATGCAGTTTCGGAAGCGATCAAATGACTCAGGAACAATTGATTAATCGTAGACAATTAACTGAACCAAAGGTTTTAAGAACAGAGTTCTTATATTATAAATTAACCAAAAAAACTCCCCTAAAACAAGAGACAAACCTAATACTTATAAGAGTTTTTAAACATAAAGATAATAACTAACTAAATAATAGACAAACATTAAATAAAGAGTTAATTACACAGATGGTACCTAGGGTTTTAAAATATTGCTACTATGGTCCTTGAAACTTAAAAATAGCATGGATGATCCTGGGTTTAAGTAACTTGTTACTTTGATGGTCCTTAGCACTAACGCCCGTCTAATATGTCTGTTAAATGTCATTACACGAGGGTAATATAGTCAATTTAGGTCTCCATCTCACCTCCCCAGATGTTAGTACCCTATTAATCCTATTTTCCCTCCATTTCTTCACAATCGTCTCACAATCCCTCTTCACATGCCTCCTCTCCGTACAATCTTGGCGATTTTGATCGATCTTCATCACAAATGGGGTAGAACATCAGGGATAAGTACGATGAGTTTGATCCTGATCTTGAATATGGTAAGTATTCAACCTTCATAACATCTGGAAAGTTAAAAATTTTGTAACCCTAGAAATAACATCTTTGTTTTATTTAATCGATTAATGTAATAGATGGCGTGCCTAACGAGTTCACTATGAAGCTACATTATGGTGGGAAGTTCAAGTACTTCCCTGGAAGAAGGTATGTTCATGGTCGTTCTATCTACATAGATAATCTGTACATAGATGAGTTTTCAGTTCATGAAATTGACTAGATGATGTGAGAGTTAGGTGAATTTAAAGAAGGTGTGAAACTTTATTATCATTATCAAATACCTGGAAAGGACTTGGACACTGGTTTAGTAGCTTTAGGCTGTGATTTAGATGTTGTCAATTTTGCAAAATATGTTGGGGAAAATAAGGTTATTAACTTTTTCATTGAGCACAATGACACTAATGTTGATACCTATTTGAAATCACCATAAGGATGTAAAGTAGTTATTGAGGAATTAGAGGATGTGGAGGGTTCAGGTCAGGTAGCCAATGTTCGTTGACAAAAGTTAGTCCCTAGGAGGAGATTATATTACCTGAGTATGGGAGTAGTTCAGGTCAGGCAGCCAATGCAAATGAGGGTTTGAATGGTTATGAGGGTGGGAGTGTCAATGAAGGTGAAAATGTCAATGAGGGTGGGAATGTCAATAAGGTTGTTGATAATGTAGACATTGATGGCCTTAGTTTTGATGACATGTCCCAGCAGGAGATGTGAATGTTAATGTTAATGTTAATGATAATGAGGTATGAATAGGGGACAATGATGTTGATGCAGATGCAGATGTGAATGAGAATGATACTGATGCAGTTGTCAATGAGAATGGTCCTGATGCTGATGCAGATGTTAATGACAATGATGCTGGTGCGGATGTTGAGGATGACAGTGAGGGTAATGATTCAGAAGACATTGATTATTTGGTTTACAAGGATAATGAGGTGGAAGAGATAGAAGTGGATATGAGGGATTTCAATGATTATGTTGATAATGGGGAAGATTTTCTTGGTAGCTAGCATACTGCTAATGTAGGTCTCCATAAGGTGGTTGAAAGTGAAGATGATGTAGTTGGTGATAATTTAAGTTATGAATCATTTGATAGTTTAACTGATGAGTCTATGGAAGACTTTGAAACAAGAAGAAGCAAGAAGCTGAGGCAACTAAAGCGTGCACAAAAGGTTAGTCTTAAACCACTAGAAGTTGTTTTGATATGTCTAATGCATTTTTCAGCTAATTTGTTTTAATCTATATAACTCATTTGTCTTATCATTTGTTTTCAAGGGCAAAAATCCACAAAATCCACTAGAAGTAAAATTCTATGTAACTTAAACTTTTGGAACAGCTGAAGAGGCTAAGGCTCTAATTAGGAGGCATGCTATAAAAACAAGAAGGGAGTTGTCATTCCTTAGAAATGACAAAGAGAGGATTAAAGTTATATGTGAAGGAAGTTACCCTTCATACAAAAATGGTGATGGGCCTAGAGAAGACAGAATCTAAAAACAAATGCAGATGGGCCTAAAAGAAAAGGTAATGGGCCTATAAGAAAAGCTAATGGGCCTAAGAAGACCGGAGAATCTAGTGCTGGGGCCCACAAAAAACAAAAGGCTGACAGTGATGGAGCAAGTGGGCATAAAAAAACGAAAAGGATATTAGATTCTGCTGTTTGTCCTTGGTTGTTGTATATTTCAAAGGCAGAATCTAGTTATGACACATGGATGGTGAAAACTGACAATCCTGATCACCATTGTCTCCAATCAAGAAAGAATCTGCATTTCACAGCTAATTTCATGGCTAAAGAACTGTGGGTAATCAATCAAGTTGCTTACAATCCTAAGATTACAATAAAAGCATTCAAGATGAGTTGGCCAGCAAGTATGAACTAAGGGTTTCAAGAATGCAGGCATTCAGGGCAAAGATTAAGGCATCACAACAAATAAAGGGGGAATACAAGGAACAATATGCAAGATTAAGGGATTATGGGCTAGAGCTTCAAAATACGAACCCATGAACAACAGTTCAGATTGTTGTTGAGACTGCACCAAACCCTGATTCACCTACTAGGATTTTCAAGAGGATCTATGTCTGTTTAGGTCCATTAAAGGAGGGGCTCAAAGCTTGTGGTAGAGATTTTCTTGGTTTGGATGGTGCATTTTTGAAGTGTCCTTATCAGGGTATGGTCCTAACTGCTATTAGTTTGGATCCCAACAATGGGATTTATCCTTTGGCACACGCAATTGCTAAAACAAAAAGCAAGTATTCCTGGACATGGTTTCTGGAATGTTTACAAGATGATCTAGATCTAACAAAAAGGTCCAGGTTCACATTTATTTTAGACAGGCAAAAGGTTAGTATGCAATCCAATATGTTTAAATAGTATGCACATTCATTCAAAACATTAACTTTTGATTGTTACTTTAAATCAGGTCCGCATTCGAGCTGTTGTGCAAGTGTTTCCTGCTGTAGAATATAGGTTCTTCCTTAGGCATATACACCAAAATATGAAGCTTAAATGGAGAGGGAAGGGATTCAAAGATTATATGTGGAATTGTGCAACAGCAACTACATGTTACAAAGTCTTCATTTGTAGATAGTTCCTTATGTTTACTTGTTTACTTTAACATTAATAACTTATCTTCAATTGTTTAGTTCCTTACTTTAAAGCAAAAATGCAAGAGTTCAAGAAATTTAATCTTCAAGCTTACAAATGGTTGGCAAGCATACCACCACAACATTGGTGCATGTCTCATTTCACAGGTAATATGTGGTTT
The DNA here is from genome assembly GCA_028751855.1 of Ambrosia trifida. NCBI lineage: Eukaryota > Viridiplantae > Streptophyta > Magnoliopsida > Asterales > Asteraceae > Ambrosia > Ambrosia trifida. Next base: position 212,003,641 of record CM054122.1, on the reverse strand, counting down.
AGTTGTTTAGTAGTTTAGTAACAATATTTGTTTATTGGTTTAGTAATATGTGGTTTAGTGGTTTAGTAGTTTAGTAACACTTTTGGATTATTGATTTGTAGGTAGAGCACTGCCTGATGTGCTACTCAACAATATGTGTGAATCTCTGAACTCAAAGACAGTTGATGGGAGAGACAAACCAATTATATCATGCTTGGAATATTTGAGGGAGTACTTAATGAAGAGAATTATGAATGTTGTCAATCATCAAAGATCCTGTAAGGGGCCACTGACTCCTAGGGCAACAAACATCTTGGAAGAAATCAAGTCTGAAGCAGCACATTGCAGATTCAAGTGGAATGGTGGTACCAAAGTATCAGGTCAGTGGTAAGTCCAGGGAACAATATGTAGTTGATATTGTTAAGAAGGAATGTACTTGCAGGAGGTGGGAATTGACTAGAATCCCCTGTAAACATGTTGTGGCTGTGAATTGGGACATGGCTTTAAATGGACAGCAGGTTGGACCACCAGAGTCATGGGTGCATAGGTGTTACTGGTTGGAAACTTGGAAGGAAGTTTACACCCACAAGATTGGCCCAATAAATGGTCCTAACATATGGCCAAAGTCCCAGTGTCCCACAACCTTGACTCCACCACACTTTAGGAACCCAATTGGCAGACAAAAAATAATAGGAGAAAGGACGAACTGGAGAAGCAAGATGAGCTAGAAAAAAAGGGGAAAAAAGACTCAAGAAGCATTGCAGAATGAGATGGAGAAGAAAGAAAACTGACCACGAAGGGGAAAGGTGTCCAATGTGGGGTTTGCAAAGGTAAAGGGCACAATTCAAGAACTTGCAAAAAGAGGAAAGTCAAAAAGGCCAGAGTTGGTAGAGGTAAACAAGCTGTTGATGGTTAGCTGCTGATGGGTCAATGTTGCTGCTGTTGGGTATGTTCTATGTTAAACTGTCTTTTTCTGGTTGTATTTTGAAACTACTTTTTTATGATAAACTTATGGTTGTAATGTTAAACTTTTGTATGTTGGTCAACTATTTTGCTTCCTAGACATTTTGGTATGTTATGGTATGAATGGTTGATGTTGATGTTTCTGTGTTATCTTGTGAATGGGTCATTTTAGTATGTTTTTAATGGTCATTTTGTAATGGTCATTTTGCTTCCTAGACTTATGTTGTGAATATGGGTCAGTTGATGTTGTTGTGTTATCTTGTGAATGGGTCAATATGGGTCTTTGTGTTTTGGTAAATATGGGTCAGTTGATGCTGCTATGTTTTGGTCAGTATAGTTCATTAATGGGTCATTATTCCTGCTGTATTGGTCAATATAGGTAGGTTAAAATGTTGTTGTATGGTCATTCAATATGGGTAGGTTAACATGGGTCAATATGTGTCATTAATGCTGTTGTATGGTCATTCAATATGGGTAGGTTAAAATGCATTCAATATGGGTCATTTATGCTGCTTGTTACCACTGCAACTTCAGCAGTTGACCAAAACACATTACATTAACATATTTGCATTCAATACACCTTCATTAACATATTACATTTCCATATTTCAGTACAAAACATATTTCAGTACAAAACTTGTCCAAAATACATATATTAGACATTAATTTGATTACACAGACTTAACAATAGTTCCATTATGCAGCCAACAATGCAAATTGTAGCCCTAATGCTATCAACAACACAATGATCAACCTATTCTTTCAACGAATTTTTTCTTTTAGTTCATCCCTTTCATCTTCAATCCTGCTTCTTGCTCTCAAAAGGCCATAGATAACTTGAACACGTCGGCACATAGGTGGGTCAACCCAACCTATAAATCCATGACAATTTTCCTGTTGTACTGAGAAAATAACATTACAACCAAAATCAGATTTTGATTGTATAGCAAAATACTTACCGGATCTGGACACACAAAGAAGCGACGTCCTGGGTTGTTATCAGTCCATGAGGTACGAAAAACTGCTATACTTGACCACAAGGACAGGTTGCCATTGAAGAAGAAGAAAGATGAAGAAGGGGAAGAAGCAGACAGTTAATTTCGAGGGAAAATGGGGAGGGTTGGTAGGGTTTTGCTATTTTAATGGGAAAAAATAAGTAAAATTACCATTTTACCCTCATGTGATAACCACGTGAAGGTTTTTAACATTTGGAATGGACGACTGTCCATATCAGGAACCATCCATGTGCCAAACATATACTACTGGGACCATACGTGTTATTTTTGGTCATACATGCAATACTTGAAAACCCGAGGGATCATCCGTGTAATTAACTCTTAAATACAATCTCCTAAATAAAAGATAATTGAAATTTAAACTTCAAGATAACTATTATTTCGAATAAGGAGATAATCCTGCATCACTACCCCTTAAATCAACTTTGTCCACGTGGACGTGTTATTTCAACGTTACCCCAATTTAACAACTTGTTCTTAAACCCCGCTAGCTAGCATGTCCATTAACCGTAATATAGGATTTGGAATTATCCTTACCATGTAACGCTTGAATCACTTTAGACCATAGTTGATATCCCATCTAGAGATGCACAAATCAGCTATTTGGTTGTACCTGGGAACGGGTACAAACAGGCTAGGACTCAGATTTAGTTAGTATAGATAGATACCCAATACGGTGAGCCTTTGAACATTATTCCAATTCGTATTCGAAAACTCTTGGATTTCATATTTTTTTTATAAATACTATCATGTAAAGCTTTTAAACTCCCAACTTGGGGTAAGCACTTTCAAACATATGGCAAGTGGATTTCCAACGAGTTGGTACGTTGAATTAAGACCTAAATTTTCTTTAATCTCAATATCTTCCTTTTCTACTTTTAATTAAAAACATTGTGTAAGACCATTGTAATAGCTTTTATAATCATTAACAAATGAATTTTCGAGCCTGGATTACACAATTAAATTAATAATATGCACAACACAACGAGTATATATTGAACAACTCGCCTCCACAAATCGGTTTATATTTTAATTAAAAATTTTCAATCGCGATAGTAATGTTCGAGGCATTATCGAATGATTATGAAAATAATTGACTTTGTAACTTATATGTTATTGTTGTATTATCTATAATTTTAAATAAACTATTTCCGTTATGTGAAGACGGAAAACTTTCAAACGCAATCTTAGGTTTTGTCATTTGTCACGAACCGGGATGTATCCAATGGGCGGTGACACAAATGTACGATTCCAGTAAACCATGTAGAGCCGACAAAACATCAATAATTAAGTTCACACCAGTGTAAGTTTCAAAAAAATACAATTAAATCTTTTTTTTGCTTTACTCCATATATAATTTTAAAAAATGATGTCTAATTTTGTTACTACTTACGTGAATGTAATGAGGTTGAAGCGTATCACTAATCATGGATGTTAACCGAGGGTTGTCGAAGTGGTTGAATGGCAAAGCTTCTTGAATCACCAGCTTTGTCATTCTATCCCGAACCGCATCAAAGTCATGACAGGATATATTGCCATCACTTCTCAACTTGGGTTGTCCGTCTTCCAGAATTTATTTTAACGCCTTGCAAAAATTTGTATGAATTTAGAGTAGAGTTCGAATCACCTGTTCAACAAAAGTGTCACGAAATTTGCAACAAGACTTGTTGGAATGTCACTCTAAGCTCACAAATACGAGCACTCTAAACTCTAAAGATAAAACTGGTGTATTAAAGAAACTAAAAATATGCTGACTTGACGTGGTACTGGAAATTATGTTTTGAGTTTCTAGGGGACTGTAACAGTGTTATTGACGATACAATCTGGGCTTCTTGGAAACTGCAACTCTATTGATTCCATGTCCCTTCATCTTCTTCATTTCTTTTATAACATCCATCAAGAACAAAGCTAGCTGTTGCATTTTCACCATCAAGAACTGTGGCCAGCTGATCATATAAAACTCTAAGGTACAAATCTTCTTCTTTATATCCATATTTTCACTAGGTTTCTGTTATAGGTCGAAGTGTGCCTCTCCTGAACATTCGAATGATCATCACTTTACTTCACATGCAAACAACCTTAACCTTTTCTATTATTTGTTCTCACATATAATATAATGATTGTAACCTTAAGTTTTTATATTATTTGTTCTCAAATATAAATTAATGCTTGTTAGATGGGCTCATTTGGATCCAAGGCAAAACATAGAAGCCAGGAAGATACTTATACGAACAAACCTGAATGCAATAGAAGCCTGGAAGATACTGATAAGAAGAAACCTGAAAACAATGTAAACAGTTTGGTCTCCGAGGTTTTTTCTTGGTCTCTTAGTGATGTCCTTAATAAAAATCTCTACAATGACAAGGTTTGTTAAATAATGTAGAATTATTTACAACTTTATAAGTGCAATACTATATAATGTATTAGTATGTTGTGTTCCTGTTGTTTTTTATGTATCTTTGTCATGCCTTTGAACATTGTACAAATTTACCAGGTATCAGAGATTCCGAAGACGTTTTCTTCAGTATCTGACTATATGAACTCATTTGTGTATCCACTTTTTGAGGAGACACATGCAGACCTTCTTTCCAAGATCCTAGGAGTCAACCGTTCTCCTACTCTAGAGATTACTGGAGTAGAGCCGGCTAAAGGTTTTATACATGACAAATCACTATTATACACGGTCTATTACATAAAACGCCGAGGATCTTATGAACCTGTGGTTGGAGATCTTATCGCGCTGACTGATGTAAGACCTAAATGTGTGGATGATCTCAAGAGGCCAAACATGTCTTACCTCATAGCTATAGTGGATCGCGTTAAAGTGAAACGTTCATTGAATAACTTTCAAATTTTATCATCAAAACCAATTATTGGGAATGATGGTAGACGTTTTGTTGTGTATCTTACAAACTTGACAACAAATGTTCGTATTTCGCGATCACTTCACTACCCGGAAGGAGAGAAAAAGAAGTTGTTTGAAACATTGCTGAGAGTTGATTCACCTGTAAGATTGCCTTTTAATTTTAATTAGTTTGTTTAAACAAATGTTGTTTTTTTTTTTGGGAAAATAACTTACAACGCAACGTTTAACATGTTTTAACAGGTTGAAGAAAGTTGTGTTGAATGTTGTCTTGATAAAACTAGAGACCTGCTTTTATTAAAAATGAAGGAATATCTCAAATCTTTTCATCTTGATAGCTCACAAGAAGCTGCTGTTTTGAGCTGTGTTGCTTTAAGAGATTGTAGTCACAAGAACACGATAAAGTTAATATGGGGTCCTCCAGGAACCGGAAAGACAAAAACAATTAGTTCATTGTTATTCATGTTGCTGAAGATGAATTGTAGAACTCTAACATGCGCACCTACAAATATTGCGGTTGTAGGAGTTACTAAAAAAGTTCTGAGCTTAGTGAGGGACTCTTTGGTGTATGACACTTACGGTTTAGGAGACCTAGTTTTGTTTGGGAATAAAGAGCGAATGAAGATAGACGAATGTGAAGGCCTTTCTGATATATTCCTAAATTTACGAGTCAAGATTCTTTCTGATTGTTTAGCGCCATTATCAGGTTGGAAAGGTAGCAGTGAATGGATGATCCGTTTCCTTGAGGATCCTGAGGAACAGTACAGGCTGTACTTAAAAGACAAGGTGATGGCTGATGAAGATGAGAGTGATAGTGGTGATGCTAAAGATGATAGCAGCATTGAAGATGATAACGACGACAATTTGCATACCAAAAAAGAGGAGTCGAGTGACTCCCATATGAAGAAAGCATTGAAAGCTAAGAATTGGAAGACCATCATTGTTAGTACTTTGAAAGATGAAAAGAATAGAAATAATAAGGCCACAAATGAAGTTGAAAATGAGCTGTCTTCAAAGCAAGATTCAGGCAAAAAGAATTGTGAACATGATCTTTTGACATTTGAGGAGTTTGTGACGAACGGGTTCATGTTTCTTGGAAATCATCTAATATCTTGTATTGAAGGGTTGTACACACATATGCCAACATCATTCATTTCAGCAGAGGTAGCAAAAGAAATGATTGAGCTTGTTGGTTCTCTTAAAGTTATCAGTAAATCAATAAAACAAACAGTTGCAATGAATATAGGGTTAAAAGAAGCCTTCAGATTCCAGTGTTCAAAACTTAGATACCTTCAACAGACACTACGGTTTCCAGAATTTAAGAAAGATTATGAAATTAGAAGATTTTGTCTGTTAAATGCTTGTTTGATATTTTGCACAGCATCAAGCTCCATTAACTTGCCAACAGGAAAATCAAAGCCTTTAGATTTTCTTGTGATTGATGAGGCTGCTCAGCTAAAGGAATGTGAATCTGTTATACCTTTGCAGCTCAACGGTCTTCGCCAGGTTATACTTGTTGGGGATGAAAGACAACTTCCTGCCATGGTTCAAAGCAAGGTTTTCAACTTTTCTATATATGTATCATTGCTTTTCTTTGTTTTATTGTTAAGGTTATAACTAACTGAGTGCAATGTGTTTAAAGATTTGCGAGGAGGCCGAATTTGGAAGGAGCTTATTTGAGAGGCTTGTGTTACTAGGTCATAAAAAGCATCTTCTAAATGTTCAATACAGAATGCATCCGTCCATAAGCCGGTTCCCAAATAGGGAATTTTATAACAAAAATATCTTGGATGGTGCCAATGTCAAGACCAAGACTTACGGGAAGCGTTTTCTTGATGGAAATATGTATGGATCGTACTCGTTCATAAATGTAACTTCTGCTAAAGAGGAGTTTGATCAGAGCCACAGCATGAAAAATGTCATGGAAGTAGCTCTTGTTGGTGAAATTGTTGCAAGTCTTTTTAAACGTATGCGCTTCTCACTTTTTGATTAATCTTTTCTTTGTATAGCATTTAGTTTTTTTTTAATTTCTTTACAGAAGCTGTTGCAAGAAAACAAAAGGTAAGTGTTGGCTGTATATCACCATACAAGGCTCAAGTAAATACATTACAAGAGAAGATTGGCACAAAGTACACAGGCTATGAGCGTTACTTCACTGTGAATGTCCGGTCTGTTGACGGATTTCAAGGGAGTGAAGAGGATGTAATAATTATATCCACAGTTAGATGTAATAGCAAAGGATCAGTTGGTTTTCTTTCAAATCATCAGAGAACAAATGTGGCATTGACACGAGCCAGGTAAGCATATATACGAACTAATCTGATTTGGTTTTTCATCTAGATTTTTTTTCATAAGTTTGATTTGATGTTTATGTAGATATTGTTTGTGGATATTGGGGAATGAATCAACTCTGGTGAATAGTGGCACTATTTGGAAGCATTTGGTTGTTGACGCTAAGAACCGTGGCTGTTTCTACAACGCTAGCGAAGACAAAAACTTGGTTCAAGCTGCTAGGAATGCTTTGATTGAACTTGGCCAATTTGATACCTTGTTTAACACGAATTCATTACTTTTCACTGAAGCCAAATGGCAGGTATATATGAAGGCTTGGTACTAATACTAACATCACCTATTATACATTTTAAAGTGGTTCTTTCACTTATTGTAGGTGAAGCTTAGTGACACATTCTTGAAAACAGTTGCAAGACTCGCCGACCATGAGACTTGTAACAAAGTGGTTACTTTACTGGTCAAACTATCGAGTGGTTGGCGTGAACCAGAAAATGCGAGAAACTCTGACGTCAAAGTAGAAGGAAGTTGTACTCTTCTTGAGGACTATGAGGTTACACAAAACTTGCATTTGATTTGGGCAGTTGATGTTGTAGCACAAGATTCTGTTTACATTCAGGTGTTGAAGGTGTGGGATGTGTTATCTGCCACCGAGTCTGAAAAACTATCAAAGATGTTAATGGAAAAGGTTTATGGGAATTATACTGTAAATATGTTGAACCGCTGCAAGGAAAGACGCATTGAAGGGTACGTTTGAATAAATTGTTACCGTTGATGTGAAATAGGTTCTGTTGCTCAAACATCTTTCGTGCAACTGTCTATCTACAGGAATTTGGTGCTTCCAATTACATGGCCTATGGACTCAGGAACTGATCAAAGTTGGTCAATGGCGAAACAATTAGCTGCACTAAGCTTGAGTAACCAGCCTACACCATCATCAAGAGCATCGAGTGACAGGTGAGTTATTGCAGCATAGTTGATGGCTAATAAGTTTTTAAATCTTACACAAGTCTGACTGTTTAATTCATCTTGTTGTGTTTAGGAGGTTTGGTAACAGAAAATTCAACAGGCATGGTGATTCAAGATCTCATGGAAGGGGAAGCAGGTGGTAAAGGAAGCTTTTTGTAAAGATTAAATATATTTTGAGGTGGTGTGTTGGATTTTTATCAATGTGTTTTGTTACTTAAAACATTGAGATGAACTACCCTGTTTGTGTGATTCTAATGTTTGGTGGCACTACCTTGTAAAAGAAGTTGAAATGCTTGTCTAATTTATCCAACATGGTGATTGATTTATTGTCTTGTTTAGATTACATTTACAGCCTCAATCATGCACACAAACTCTAATTTTACTTTTGTGGTGTTATATTATATATGACTATTTTCACTTGACATGTATTTGAACTAGGATTAATCTTAAATACTACTTCCTGATTTTTAAATTAGTTTTCTTCATCAGTGCAGGTTGAGGTCACAGTTCTATATAAATTGGCTCAACAGACAATTCTCTAGTTAATGTAGATATTACTTGAAATGCATCTGAAGTTAAAAGATTGAGTTGTAACTTGATAGTCAAGTGTCGACTGGAGGTTACGAGTAAACTTCAGAAAAGTAAAGACACATAATCATACCATGGTCAGACCATGCTCATATCTGAGCAATTTGCTCTAATAGTAATTGCACTTCATAAAAAAATCACACTTAGCATCTTTCCTCTTCACAAGTGACTTTAGACATATTAAAAGATGTTTGAATTCAAACCCAGAAATGCCATACTACACGGTACACATATGCCTCGCTGTCTGTTAGAACATGAACACAATACCATGTTTATAGCAAGAATTATCAATATATAACAGTTATTTGCACATCATATACAACTTTAAACCAGAAATGACACCAAGCCCATCACAAACTCACAATCTTTATCATACATTAGAGAATGCCTGTATTCCACGAAACCGTAGGCTGCTTCCACATCATGTGTATCATATTACAGATACAGACAGTTATATCATACCTGTCATCAGGGTTATATCCGGTATCATAACAAAATTACTTGTTTAATGTCATAAATCATTCAAAGGTTCAAGTCACGGGTCAGGCTAGCAAATCAAGAATCACATAACTAACAAGGACAACTAGCCACGTTAACCTTTTATTGATATAAAACTTTCATGCTATTCCAGTAGAATTTCAAACAAATGTGCATAAAGAAAGAAAGCCGCTACAACATATAATATCAATCAGGAATAAAAACATTACTTATGAACAGCATGATGCAGCCCGGGCCCCTTCAGCTGGTCTGTCGACAAGAACCATGCCTGCTGGGTTTTGAGTAGGTTGAGCTCTAGGGAGTCTCTTGGCTGTAAAAAACAAGATAACACTCCCAGATCAGATATTTTGATGAATAGAAATACAATATTAAATATGTTATCTAAGGATGATATAACTGCCGCTTATGAATGTGTTATGAATGACCAAAAAGATTAAATTAATTATAGCAATCATTCAGATAGGGTTTGTATTTGTCGAGATGGACTTCAAAGGTGCGAGTTCTCCAAGCTTCTAAACAGATAATTATGCATACCTATTTCATGGAATATGTCATTAACATTTGCAGCAGTTTTAGCAGACGTCTCCATGAAGAAAAGACCATTCTCATCGGCATATGCACGAGCTTCCTGCATGGTATATTATAAATCATTGTAGGAGATAAGGGTATTTTAGGCATTTCGTTCGTATTATTCTTATTATTTAATTAGCATACAATACCTAGTATTGCAATTATCATTATTATTGGACATGCAAGTTAAAACTATATATAATTGGAAGTCCAATCAAATGTGTAGTTCAAAAATCATTCTTACGTCAACCTAAAGCACTTCTTTTCAGAATGTGACCCACCCTTTTAGATATTGTTCTATTTACAAAGATCGACGATGCAAAACAAATGCCCTGCGGCATAGATACTTGGGGCAATTTTGTTTTTTCTGTCAAATGATATAAAACTTTCTGTATCATCAACTTTCAATGGCTGATGTCATGTGAGTTAGACTTATAAAGAATAGTCAGTTTGGATAATAAGTAGTTTGTATAATATATACGGTCTATAGTGACATGGCAATGACGAGGAATGCACAAACTAAGAATTTACTGTCACAGTTTCGATATACAAATAATAGTAGACGCAGAGGTCCAACAACATGTCAGTTAAGGTCCAACAACAAGTCATTTAAGCATAGAAAAGTGTAAAAAAACATAAGAGGGGCAGCAAATATATATAGATTTTAGCATATTAAAGTAAAACAAAACGCTACAGATTAGTGTTTCTTGTGTTTTGCAGTTAACAAAGGTGAAATATACGCATCAGCCGAGTTCAACATGTAAAGTAAAAAAAATGAGTTTCCTTTCAACTAACATTAACTATGAGTCAATTTCAAAGAAGTAAAAACGGGGAGGAAATGCATACGTCTGCTGTCACTTTCCTCTTCTCTTCCAGATCAGCTTTATTGCCAGCAAGTGCCATAACCATGTTAGCATTGCCTGCACAGCCACACATTAAGACATAACGTTATTCAAGAACTGGCAGAGCGAAAAAAGAAAAACACTACATAATACGGAACAGGCACAAATCAACTAGCCGAAAAGCAAGTAAGGATATGCATTTACACCTAAAAAATTACTGAATAACATTAGACTTTTTCTATCACTTAGAGTTCATGCATCCGCTCACCTTGTTTTTGAAGTTCTTGCACCCACTTTTTAGCACGCGTAAACGAATCCTAAACACAGTCACATAAATATCAAGTGAATTCAATTCCCAAACAAACACAAAAATAAATAAATAAATAATTAATTCCCAAAAAACTCAAACCATTAACATCTTAATTCTTAATATTAAACAAATAATTGAAATCAGTAATCGCCAATACCGCGCTAGTGATATCGTAGACAATAATCGCCGCAGCAGCTCCCCTATAATACATAGGAGCCAAACTATGATACCTTTCTTGGCCAGCAGTATCCCAGATCTCAAACTTAACAGTAACATCATCAACCGCTAAAGTTTGCGAAAAGAAAGCCGCCCCGATCGTCGATTCCTATCAATATCCAATACCCACAAATTCAAACAACCAAAAACCCATCACAAAACAATCAAACCCAACCCTAAATAGTCAACGTCAAAAGTCAAAACAAAAAACTGACACAATAATAATAATAAGTAACCTGAAATTCAAGAAACTGGCCTTTGACGAATCTTAAAACAAGACTTGATTTACCAGCTCCCATGTCTCCAAGTAAAACCTGTAAAATTGTTACAGTTTGAAGGGTTAGATAAGATTTATTATATAAAATAATAATGAATTGGGGGTATGGTATGGAATGGAGTGTGGTTACTAGTTTGGCGTTGAGATTATTGTGTCCGGTGGTGGCCATAGTGATGCGATCGAGGTGGCTTTGCTTTGCTGAAGAAAAGGGGGTTTTGGTTTTGAAGGTAATAATAATAATAATAATATGGTTGTTGAGCACAGGTCGATATAAAAAATGTGGCGCAAAACTAACAAACCTCTGTATAATAACAAAAGGTATATGAAGCTTCTTTTAACGTTTGTCACGCTTTATTATTGTTAAAAGTCTCAATATTTGTGTCGGTCACAGGTCACTTCTTTTTTTTTTATGTGGAAAGTCACGATAATGAACTTTGATCAATCGAGAATCAATTGAAAAGAGAGAATAAACGTGAAAAGAGGCTAAGGTGTAGAGGTTTTACGAAGTACAATGGGTTTAAATGACTGATATTTGGCCTAGAGGCAGTGGCGAAGCTTGACCCGAGACTTCGGAGGGTCGGAAATCACTAGTTTCGGGGGTCGAAAACCAGTTTCGGGGGGTTGAAACCATATATACCAAAAAAATTCTATACGAATACTATATAATTGGAACTTCTGAGCGAAAATTCGGGGGTCGGCCGCCCGTCCCCGCCCCTTAAAAGCTACGCCCATGCCTAGAGGCTAAGGCGTTAAGTTGTAGCTGCATTTTAAAACCTACAATGTGTTCCAATGTTTAATAACAGAAGGAAAGGAAAGGAAAGGAAGTGGAAAGAAAGGGAAACAATTTTGTGTTCTAGAGTTTCGTTAAATAAAGGAAGTGGAGAGAATAGGAAGGAAAATTCTCTCAAATAACCTTCTTTCCAAATTAAAAGCAAGCGGAAGGAATGGAAATGAAAAAAATATAAAGTATATCATTCACCCTTTCATTTAACCTATAATAAAATCTTACAAGAGTATAATTGTAAAATATATATTTCTTTTCTCTTTCTTTTAACTCGAGAACATATAAAATCTTTAGTTTCTTTTCTTTTCCTTTCAACTCAGGACTTAGACATAAAATTAGATATTTTCCTTCTTTTTCTTTACTACTATCCATTTCTCTTCTTTTCTTTTATTTAGTAAACTCGGGAACAAAGCATTAGCAGAACCCACAAAAACTACCAATTGAATTATGACACGTGACACTTTTTAGAGGAAAACTCTATGTAGTTGTGTAAGTTTGGAGAAACATTCAGACAAACGTTTTCTCTAGTATGTAGACATGTGGACTTTTCAAATAGCTTAAGCGGCTGGCTACATAGACTTTTCCTCTGGGAAAGCTACACTTATGCCGCCTAGCCCTCTCAGAGAAAACAATTGTATAGACATTTCCCCAAGTTCAAGCAACTACATGGAAATCTCCTTTAAAAATGGCACGTGTCGTAATTTAATTGGTTGTTTTTTGGGTCCCACCAGCTTTTGGAAACGGATGCACCTTAGCTTCTATTCTAGGTCAAATGTCACTCACTAAAATCCGAAACTCCTTAGCCTCTTTCCATGTTTATCCTCGCTTTCTCTCTTGATTAAAACTTAGGGGTTGTTTGGTTGATTAAGTGTTAAATCATTAAGATGTCTGAATGGTTAAGAGGTCTAAATGGTTAGGTGCTGAATTATTAAGTTGGACCTCTTAATGGTTAATTTTCTTGTCACACATTGGTATAAGAGTCTCATTAACGTTTAACCTAGTTTAGTGCTTAATAATTCAGTACTTAATGGTTCAACAACATCCCAAATCTTAAATGTTCAGCCTTAACCATTCCATTCAGAAGCTGACATAAACGCGCTGAATGCTGAATCATTCAGCGATGAATGGTTCAGAGCCTCATTAAAAGGCTTACCAAACAGCCCCTTAATAAGGATAGAACAAATATGAAAAATTATAATAAGCTTTTAAACGATATTTAGGACTTAATGGCGGTGGGAAATTTTCACTTTGGGCCTTGTGTTGTTGGTTTGAACCTTTTTTGTAGATGTTGATAGTGAACTTTAGGCTTTTGAGAACCTAGCAAAACACTCCATGACAAGGGTCGTATAAGGGGACGAGTGTGACACCCGGCATGTTTGGGTCAACATTTTATAAACACATAAGTCTACCTTAGCGAGAAACGTCTATAAACAAACTTAACTGGGTTAGTTGAGTCGGGTCAGATTAGGATTGTCCAGGGTTCAATGATCTGGAGGATCATTGGGAGTCGTTTTGGGAATACATTAGTACCGGGTCCCGTTGCTGGTGACATTACATGATCTAATTAAGTATATGTGTAGATTATGGGTCGTGTGGTGGATTGTATGCTTATACTTGCTTAAATGATGTACGAATGATTATACATGCCTAAACATGCTAAGTATAGACTATAGATGCATGTTTATGTGTTAGAATGCGTTAAACACGATAAACTGGAAAAAAGGTTAACATGTGTTAAAAGTGCTGTTAACATGTGTTAAAAAGTGCTGATGACCTGAATGTGGAACTTTTGGGCGAATGTGGAAATGGGATCTGAAAAGTGGGCGAACGTAGAAACAAAGTGGGCGAATGTGGAAGAGTTCCACATTCGACCATTAAAAAGGGGCGAATGTGGAAAAATTCCACATTCGACCACATAAACTGGGCGAACGTGCAGATAGTATAAATACCATCCTTAGCCATTTTTCACCATTTCACAAACCCTAAACGCCTCCAAACACTCTCTATCAGCTATTAACATTGGGGAAGGAGTTTTTGAGCTTGTTTTTCATAACCTAACTCTCTAAATCATTACAAGTGAAAATCTAAGGTGTGTTCTTCATTCCAAATCCTTTTTAAACAATTTTAACTTGTTTTCATCTAAACCCCAAGGGTCCAGATCTGATATCAACATGTTTTATGGGTAAAAACCTTCCTAATATCTTTCTAAATAAAACCTATTCATAAACAATGAGTTTTATGCAAACTAAACATGTGTTAATATGATATTATGCATTGTTTGATGATTTCTTGTTGTATAGATGATATGATAACAACCTAGGGCTGTTAATAATGATGGGTTATGATTGAAACATGTTACCTTTGATTGTTGATGGTGGTTTGACGATTAAAGGGGTTTTAGTTAGATTTAGGGCTTGTTTTGGATGGTTATGATAAGGTGATGATAGGGGTTTCTTGTTCATGATGATTTGATGATGATGAGCTGATTATTGATTGATTTCTGAAAGTTTCCTAATTGGGTAATATTTTCATGCATGATGATGTGACATCTCCATAATTTACTATTTTAGGAAACTTGTAAAACGGATAGATTTTGGGGTAAAATTGGTAGGGTTTCGTAGGAATATATTAATGATGCTTGACTGCTGTAACTCATGATGTTTCGTGATGTTTTCGGATGTTTTTGGACGCGTTTTTGAGTAAACAACACAGCAGGGTCGAACCTGGAACACCTTCGGCCAGTCAAACGGGCGAAGGTGGATTCCAGGGGTCGAACCTGGAAGCAAAAGGGGCGAAGGTGCCATAAATGGGCGAAGGTGGGAGAAAAAGGGGCGAAGGTGGAAGTTCAAAGCCACATTCGACCTTTTAGGGACACCTTCGACCACTTACAGCCACGTTCGACCCTACGTTAACAGAAATGAGATTTTTGATACAAACTAAGTGTTTTATGCTTGAACCTTGCGTGTAATCTATGTGTACTTGATTAGTTAGGATAATGGGTCACCAACGGGATGTCGGGTCGGTCTAGTGTGTCGGTTGAACATTTAAACACGTTTTAAAACATACTTGGTTATGATCTGGACAATCGGGGACTTGTTAGCCTTCGGGTTAGTAGTCATCACACTTATGTAAACTCATTGATAGGTTGTCATTAGTTGGGATTATCATACACGTGTTGGAATTCTAGTTATCGGAAGACGCACTATAAGGTGAGTTTCACGGCCCCACTCTTTTACTGGTTTTACATTTTCGGGGGAGAAAACATGCTGTGTCCTTTAAACGTGTGTCAACTATGTTTTCATAAAAAGGCGTTTCAACTAAGTTTTCAGGAAAGATGTGTCAACTACGTTTTGGTATTCATGAATTCATTGGGTTTTGGATTATTCGTTATGTTTTCACGTATTCATTATGTTTTAGAGTATTCATTATATTACTATGCGATCTTTGGAAGTCCCGGGGGAAACCATGAATGTGCGGGGATGCACAACGGGGGAAATGTGGATAGCGCTATTTGGGCTTGACCCGCCCCACTCGTCGACTGGAGGTCGGACGGGTGCATGTTGTCTCTTAGGTATTCAGTATTCAGTATTCATTCGGGCACGTATTCAGTATTCACAGTATTCGAGTCCAGTAATGGTTTTCCAATCGCAGTAGTAACAGGTATTCATATGATTTGCATGCATGTGGTCTGGATTGATCATTGGTATACATTTGGAGTCGGTATTCATTAAAAACCTGTGAACTCACCGGCATTATTTGCTAACGTATTTAGCATGTTTGTCTCAGGTCGTTAAGGTAGCAGCTGTCGATAGGCGCACGGAGTCTCACGGCGTCTAGGATTCATGTGCATCTCATTTAGTATTTTCAGACTTTCGTACTTTTGACTTCACGTTGTAATAAAGTTTTACGCTTCCGCAGCGTTGGATCATTTATGAAAACTTAATGGTTTGATTATGTCATTTTTACGTACCATATAGTGTTGTTATTGTGACCGTTGACTTGGATCCTGGTGTGTCACGCGCCTCGCGGTAAAACCCCGCACGTAGAAATTTGAGGGTGTGACAGATTGGTATCAGAGCCAATGGTTATAGTGAACTAGGACTGCATGTAGAGTCTAGTCTATAGCCGAGTATCACACACGTTAGACGGTCACACATAGTTACGAGTCGTGTCATTTGGAAAACATACTAACCTTGTCGGGGTGTCGGTGTCCTCATCACACAGTATCACGTTATCTATCTTTTGTTATTCCTACCTGGGTTTTATCTTCTTCTTCGGGTTAGAAGTTGAAGGGACTATTCACTTACATACTTGCTTACACACACACTATCATGCATTAGTACTTGTCATAGTACACTCCTGAGTGACTGTTCACTTTGGGATCTTCGTGCGATAACAGTTTCTTTTAGGAATGTGGGTATCGGGTGATTTGAAGTTCTAGCTAGGAGCACGCCTAGAGGACCATGTAGAGCGATTTGTTATTTCGGGTGCACACGAAATCATAAATCGAAATGCATGAAAATCTTGGTGGACTTCGTGTTCGGACTAATGGTCATGCTGGAACCATGTTCTGAATTCGTTTGGTCACTTGTAGCTCGATCTGTTGGTGATTTTGCGTATCTTGTCTCATGTTTGGCAGAACATGTCTGGTCGCGCTGGTGGACGTGCTGGTGGACGCCGTGGTGGCGGCGGGGGTCGCAATGGCGGTGGACGGGGTGGTGGGAACATCACCATGACTCAGGCGGAGTTGGAGCACATGTTGCAACAACAGTTGAACGTTGCGTTGGCTGCTTTCCAGGCTGCTCAGCAGACCCTGGGAAATACTAATCAGATGCAGACTGGGTGCACGTACAAGAAGTTCATGGACTGTAAGCCCCATTTCTTCAATGGGACTGAAGGAGCGGTGGGACTACTTAGGTGGTTGGAGAAGATTGAGTCGGTGTTTGCTATGTGTAACTGTCCCGACGCTGATCGCGTCAAGTATGCTTCTGCTACACTGGAGGGACATGCGTTGACCTGGTGGAACTCCACCACTGCGAACCTTGGTCTGGGTGAGGCCAATGCTATGCCGTGGTCCGAGTTTGTTCAGATGTTGAGGGCAGAGTATTGCCCAAGAGACGAGATTATGAAGTTGGAGCATGAGTTCTGGAATCTGAAGATGGTTGGGTCAGAGATCGAGGAGTTTACTGCTAGGCACAACGAGTTGGCTGTGATGTGCCCCGGGTTGGCTACACCGGAGTACCGGAGGATTGAGCACTACGTTGCTGGGTTAGTGCCGGAGATTGCAGGACTGGTTGCTGCTGCTGATCACACTACTATGTTGGCCACTGTTCGGGCAGCCCACAAGCTGACCAACATGAAGGTTGCGGAGGGCGTTCTACCTCCGAGGGGCGCTGCTGTGAAAGCCCCTGCAGACAACAAGAGAAAGTGGGAGAGTGCTGGAAAGAGCGCTGGGTCGTCCCAGCCGCAGACGAAGAAGCAAGAAGTTGTGGGAGCATCATCCGAGCAGAGGTCTGGGGGATATACTGGGAAACTCCCGAAGTGTGGTGAGTGTGGGTTTCATCATACGGGTGATTGTGAGAGGTTTCGCTGTCGACGGTGTCAGCGTTTTGGTCATCATGCTAAGGACTGTAGGACTACTCTTCAGCTACAACCGGCACAGGCCACTACTACTACCACTGCTACTGCTCCTCAGGGGAGGCAGGGATGTTATCACTGTGGGGATAATGGACACTTCAAGCGGGATTGTCCTAAGCTGAACCAAGGGACGGCAAGTGGTGCTGGGAATGAAGGCGGCGGTCGAACTACTCGTGGTCATGTCTACGTCATTGGCGCTAGGGAGAACCAGGACGATCCTGACACTGTTACTGGTGAGTATTCTTTTCTTGATTCTCGTTATGCTCGTATTCATTCTCGTTCGCATTGTTTGGCAATTCGTATTCATTGTGTGCATTCAGTTTGGTATTTGGTCATCATTTTGCATTCATGAGTCTGATGTGGGTCCTTTGGAGATGTTACTTGGACGGTACCGGTGTATCATTTATACCGATCATAGTAGTCTCTAGTAGGCCTTCGATCAGGGGGATTCATTGTTTTCTATTCACTTTGGGGAGGGCGGTTCCCCGGCACAGAGTATTTGTTGATATCATCTTTCGTTCGTGGTTATCATCTTTCGTTCGTGGTTATCATTTCGTTTGTGTTCTAGGAAACGTTACTTGGGTTAGGTCGACACTCATTACTGTCGAAGAGTGAATCTCGGGGCGAGATTCCTTTCAACAGGGGGATGATGTGACGACCGGGAAAATTTTTCTTTTTTTATCGCTTCGTTCTCTTTGACTTCGGGAAATTTTCGGGACGAAAATTCTTTCAACAGGGGGATGATGTGACACCCGGCATGTTTGGGTCAACATTTTATAAACACATAAGTCTACCTTAGCGAGAAACGTCTATAAACAAACTTAACTGGGTTAGTTGAGTCGGGTCAGATTAGGATTGTCCAGGGTTCAATGATCTGGAGGATCATTGGGAGTCGTTTTGGGAATACATTAGTACCGGGTCCCGTTGCTGGTGACATTACATGATCTAATTAAGTATATGTGTAGATTATGGGTCGTGTGGTGGATTGTATGCTTATACTTGCTTAAATGATGTACGAATGATTATACATGCCTAAACATGCTAAGTATAGACTATAGATGCATGTTTATGTGTTAGAATGCGTTAAACACGATAAACTGGAAAAAGGTTAACATGTGTTAAAAGTGCTGTTAACATGTGTTAAAAAGTGCTGATGACCTGAATGTGGAACTTTTGGGCGAATGTGGAAATGGGATCTGAAAAGTGGGCGAACGTAGAAACAAAGTGGGCGAATGTGGAAGAGTTCCACATTCGACCATTAAAAAGGGGCGAATGTGGAAAAATTCCACATTCGACCACATAAACTGGGCGAACGTGCAGATAGTATAAATACCATCCTTAGCCATTTTTCACCATTTCACAAACCCTAAACGCCTCCAAACACTCTCTATCAGCTATTAACATTGGGGAAGGAGTTTTTGAGCTTGTTTTTCATAACCTAACTCTCTAAATCATTACAAGTGAAAATCTAAGGTGTGTTCTTCATTCCAAATCCTTTTTAAACAATTTTAACTTGTTTTCATCTAAACCCCAAGGGTCCAGATCTGATATCAACATGTTTTATGGGTAAAAACCTTCCTAATATCTTTCTAAATAAAACCTATTCATAAACAATGAGTTTTATGCAAACTAAACATGTGTTAATATGATATTATGCATTGTTTGATGATTTCTTGTTGTATAGATGATATGATAACAACCTAGGGCTGTTAATAATGATGGGTTATGATTGAAACATGTTACCTTTGATTGTTGATGGTGGTTTGACGATTAAAGGGGTTTTAGTTAGATTTAGGGCTTGTTTTGGATGGTTATGATAAGGTGATGATAGGGGTTTCTTGTTCATGATGATTTGATGATGATGAGCTGATTATTGATTGATTTCTGAAAGTTTCCTAATTGGGTAATATTTTCATGCATGATGATGTGACATCTCCATAATTTACTATTTTAGGAAACTTGTAAAACGGATAGATTTTGGGGTAAAATTGGTAGGGTTTCGTAGGAATATATTAATGATGCTTGACTGCTGTAACTCATGATGTTTCGTGATGTTTTCGGATGTTTTTGGACGCGTTTTTGAGTAAACAACACAGCAGGGTCGAACCTGGAACACCTTCGGCCAGTCAAACGGGCGAAGGTGGATTCCAGGGGTCGAACCTGGAAGCAAAAGGGGCGAAGGTGCCATAAATGGGCGAAGGTGGGAGAAAAAGGGGCGAAGGTGGAAGTTCAAAGCCACATTCGACCTTTTAGGGACACCTTCGACCACTTACAGCCACGTTCGACCCTACGTTAACAGAAATGAGATTTTTGATACAAACTAAGTGTTTTATGCTTGAACCTTGCGTGTAATCTATGTGTACTTGATTAGTTAGGATAATGGGTCACCAACGGGATGTCGGGTCGGTCTAGTGTGTCGGTTGAACATTTAAACACGTTTTAAAACATACTTGGTTATGATCTGGACAATCGGGGACTTGTTAGCCTTCGGGTTAGTAGTCATCACACTTATGTAAACTCATTGATAGGTTGTCATTAGTTGGGATTATCATACACGTGTTGGAATTCTAGTTATCGGAAGACGCACTATAAGGTGAGTTTCACGGCCCCACTCTTTTACTGGTTTTACATTTTCGGGGGAGAAAACATGCTGTGTCCTTTAAACGTGTGTCAACTATGTTTTCATAAAAAGGCGTTTCAACTAAGTTTTCAGGAAAGATGTGTCAACTACGTTTTGGTATTCATGAATTCATTGGGTTTTGGATTATTCGTTATGTTTTCACGTATTCATTATGTTTTAGAGTATTCATTATATTACTATGCGATCTTTGGAAGTCCCGGGGGAAACCATGAATGTGCGGGGATGCACAACGGGGGAAATGTGGATAGCGCTATTTGGGCTTGACCCGCCCCACTCGTCGACTGGAGGTCGGACGGGTGCATGTTGTCTCTTAGGTATTCAGTATTCAGTATTCATTCGGGCACGTATTCAGTATTCACAGTATTCGAGTCCAGTAATGGTTTTCCAATCGCAGTAGTAACAGGTATTCATATGATTTGCATGCATGTGGTCTGGATTGATCATTGGTATACATTTGGAGTCGGTATTCATTAAAAACCTGTGAACTCACCGGCATTATTTGCTGACGTATTTAGCATGTTTGTCTCAGGTCGTTAAGGTAGCAGCTGTCGATAGGCGCACGGAGTCTCACGGCGTCTAGGATTCATGTGCATCTCATTTAGTATTTTCAGACTTTCGTACTTTTGACTTCACGTTGTAATAAAGTTTTACGCTTCCGCAGCGTTGGATCATTTATGAAAACTTAATGGTTTGATTATGTCATTTTTACGTACCATATAGTGTTGTTATTGTGACCGTTGACTTGGATCCTGGTGTGTCACGCGCCTCGCGGTAAAACCCCGCACGTAGAAATTTGAGGGTGTGACAGATTGGTATCAGAGCCAATGGTTATAGTGAACTAGGACTGCATGTAGAGTCTAGTCTACAGCCGAGTATCACACACGTTAGACGGTCACACATAGTTACGAGTCGTGTCATTTGGAAAACATACTAACCTTGTCGGGGTGTCGGTGTCCTCATCACACAGTATCACGTTATCTATCTTTTGTTATTCCTACCTGGGTTTTATCTTCTTCTTCGGGTTAGAAGTTGAAGGGACTATTCACTTACATACTTGCTTACACACACACTATCATGCATTAGTACTTGTCATAGTACACTCCTGAGTGACTGTTCACTTTGGGATCTTCGTGCGATAACAGTTTCTTTTAGGAATGTGGGTATCGGGTGATTTGAAGTTCTAGCTAGGAGCACGCCTAGAGGACCATGTAGAGCGATTTGTTATTTCGGGTGCACACGAAATCATAAATCGAAATGCATGAAAATCTTGGTGGACTTCGTGTTCGGACTAATGGTCATGCTGGAACCATGTTCTGAATTCGTTTGGTCACTTGTAGCTCGATCTGTTGGTGATTTTGCGTATCTTGTCTCATGTTTGGCAGAACATGTCTGGTCGCGCTGGTGGACGTGCTGGTGGACGCCGTGGTGGCGGCGGGGGTCGCAATGGCGGTGGACGGGGTGGTGGGAACATCACCATGACTCAGGCGGAGTTGGAGCACATGTTGCAACAACAGTTGAACGTTGCGTTGGCTGCTTTCCAGGCTGCTCAGCAGACCCTGGGAAATACTAATCAGATGCAGACTGGGTGCACGTACAAGAAGTTCATGGACTGTAAGCCCCATTTCTTCAATGGGACTGAAGGAGCGGTGGGACTACTTAGGTGGTTGGAGAAGATTGAGTCGGTGTTTGCTATGTGTAACTGTCCCGACGCTGATCGCGTCAAGTATGCTTCTGCTACACTGGAGGGACATGCGTTGACCTGGTGGAACTCCACCACTGCGAACCTTGGTCTGGGTGAGGCCAATGCTATGCCGTGGTCCGAGTTTGTTCAGATGTTGAGGGCAGAGTATTGCCCAAGAGACGAGATTATGAAGTTGGAGCATGAGTTCTGGAATCTGAAGATGGTTGGGTCAGAGATCGAGGAGTTTACTGCTAGGCACAACGAGTTGGCTGTGATGTGCCCCGGGTTGGCTACACCGGAGTACCGGAGGATTGAGCACTACGTTGCTGGGTTAGTGCCGGAGATTGCAGGACTGGTTGCTGCTGCTGATCACACTACTATGTTGGCCACTGTTCGGGCAGCCCACAAGCTGACCAACATGAAGGTTGCGGAGGGCGTTCTACCTCCGAGGGGCGCTGCTGTGAAAGCCCCTGCAGACAACAAGAGAAAGTGGGAGAGTGCTGGAAAGAGCGCTGGGTCGTCCCAGCCGCAGACGAAGAAGCAAGAAGTTGTGGGAGCATCATCCGAGCAGAGGTCTGGGGGATATACTGGGAAACTCCCGAAGTGTGGTGAGTGTGGGTTTCATCATACGGGTGATTGTGAGAGGTTTCGCTGTCGACGGTGTCAGCGTTTTGGTCATCATGCTAAGGACTGTAGGACTACTCTTCAGCTACAACCGGCACAGGCCACTACTACTACCACTGCTACTGCTCCTCAGGGGAGGCAGGGATGTTATCACTGTGGGGATAATGGACACTTCAAGCGGGATTGTCCTAAGCTGAACCAAGGGACGGCAAGTGGTGCTGGGAATGAAGGCGGCGGTCGAACTACTCGTGGTCATGTCTACGTCATTGGCGCTAGGGAGAACCAGGACGATCCTGACACTGTTACTGGTGAGTATTCTTTTCTTGATTCTCGTTATGCTCGTATTCATTCTCGTTCGCATTGTTTGGCAATTCGTATTCATTGTGTGCATTCAGTTTGGTATTTGGTCATCATTTTGCATTCATGAGTCTGATGTGGGTCCTTTGGAGATGTTACTTGGACGGTACCGGTGTATCATTTATACCGATCATAGTAGTCTCTAGTAGGCCTTCGATCAGGGGGATTCATTGTTTTCTATTCACTTTGGGGAGGGCGGTTCCCCGGCACAGAGTATTTGTTGATATCATCTTTCGTTCGTGGTTATCATCTTTCGTTCGTGGTTATCATTTCGTTTGTGTTCTAGGAAACGTTACTTGGGTTAGGTCGACACTCATTACTGTCGAAGAGTGAATCTCGGGGCGAGATTCCTTTCAACAGGGGGATGATGTGACGACCGGGAAAATTTTTCTTTTTTTATCGCTTCGTTCTCTTTGACTTCGGGAAATTTTCGGGACGAAAATTCTTTCAACAGGGGGATGATGTGACACCCGGCATGTTTGGGTCAACATTTTATAAACACATAAGTCTACCTTAGCGAGAAACGTCTATAAACAAACTTAACTGGGTTAGTTGAGTCGGGTCAGATTAGGATTGTCCAGGGTTCAATGATCTGGAGGATCATTGGGAGTCGTTTTGGGAATACATTAGTACCGGGTCCCGTTGCTGGTGACATTACATGATCTAATTAAGTATATGTGTAGATTATGGGTCGTGTGGTGGATTGTATGCTTATACTTGCTTAAATGATGTACGAATGATTATACATGCCTAAACATGCTAAGTATAGACTATAGATGCATGTTTATGTGTTAGAATGCGTTAAACACGATAAACTGGAAAAAGGTTAACATGTGTTAAAAGTGCTGTTAACATGTGTTAAAAAGTGCTGATGACCTGAATGTGGAACTTTTGGGCGAATGTGGAAATGGGATCTGAAAAGTGGGCGAACGTAGAAACAAAGTGGGCGAATGTGGAAGAGTTCCACATTCGACCATTAAAAAGGGGCGAATGTGGAAAAATTCCACATTCGACCACATAAACTGGGCGAACGTGCAGATAGTATAAATACCATCCTTAGCCATTTTTCACCATTTCACAAACCCTAAACGCCTCCAAACACTCTCTATCAGCTATTAACATTGGGGAAGGAGTTT
Source organism: Ambrosia trifida (assembly GCA_028751855.1). Lineage (NCBI taxonomy): Eukaryota > Viridiplantae > Streptophyta > Magnoliopsida > Asterales > Asteraceae > Ambrosia > Ambrosia trifida. The sequence continues at coordinate 211,979,401 of CM054122.1, read as the reverse complement.
TTGAGCTTGTTTTTCATAACCTAACTCTCTAAATCATTACAAGTGAAAATCTAAGGTGTGTTCTTCATTCCAAATCCTTTTTAAACAATTTTAACTTGTTTTCATCTAAACCCCAAGGGTCCAGATCTGATATCAACATGTTTTATGGGTAAAAACCTTCCTAATATCTTTCTAAATAAAACCTATTCATAAACAATGAGTTTTATGCAAACTAAACATGTGTTAATATGATATTATGCATTGTTTGATGATTTCTTGTTGTATAGATGATATGATAACAACCTAGGGCTGTTAATAATGATGGGTTATGATTGAAACATGTTACCTTTGATTGTTGATGGTGGTTTGACGATTAAAGGGGTTTTAGTTAGATTTAGGGCTTGTTTTGGATGGTTATGATAAGGTGATGATAGGGGTTTCTTGTTCATGATGATTTGATGATGATGAGCTGATTATTGATTGATTTCTGAAAGTTTCCTAATTGGGTAATATTTTCATGCATGATGATGTGACATCTCCATAATTTACTATTTTAGGAAACTTGTAAAACGGATAGATTTTGGGGTAAAATTGGTAGGGTTTCGTAGGAATATATTAATGATGCTTGACTGCTGTAACTCATGATGTTTCGTGATGTTTTCGGATGTTTTTGGACGCGTTTTTGAGTAAACAACACAGCAGGGTCGAACCTGGAACACCTTCGGCCAGTCAAACGGGCGAAGGTGGATTCCAGGGGTCGAACCTGGAAGCAAAAGGGGCGAAGGTGCCATAAATGGGCGAAGGTGGGAGAAAAAGGGGCGAAGGTGGAAGTTCAAAGCCACATTCGACCTTTTAGGGACACCTTCGACCACTTACAGCCACGTTCGACCCTACGTTAACAGAAATGAGATTTTTGATACAAACTAAGTGTTTTATGCTTGAACCTTGCGTGTAATCTATGTGTACTTGATTAGTTAGGATAATGGGTCACCAACGGGATGTCGGGTCGGTCTAGTGTGTCGGTTGAACATTTAAACACGTTTTAAAACATACTTGGTTATGATCTGGACAATCGGGGACTTGTTAGCCTTCGGGTTAGTAGTCATCACACTTATGTAAACTCATTGATAGGTTGTCATTAGTTGGGATTATCATACACGTGTTGGAATTCTAGTTATCGGAAGACGCACTATAAGGTGAGTTTCACGGCCCCACTCTTTTACTGGTTTTACATTTTCGGGGGAGAAAACATGCTGTGTCCTTTAAACGTGTGTCAACTATGTTTTCATAAAAAGGCGTTTCAACTAAGTTTTCAGGAAAGATGTGTCAACTACGTTTTGGTATTCATGAATTCATTGGGTTTTGGATTATTCGTTATGTTTTCACGTATTCATTATGTTTTAGAGTATTCATTATATTACTATGCGATCTTTGGAAGTCCCGGGGGAAACCATGAATGTGCGGGGATGCACAACGGGGGAAATGTGGATAGCGCTATTTGGGCTTGACCCGCCCCACTCGTCGACTGGAGGTCGGACGGGTGCATGTTGTCTCTTAGGTATTCAGTATTCAGTATTCATTCGGGCACGTATTCAGTATTCACAGTATTCGAGTCCAGTAATGGTTTTCCAATCGCAGTAGTAACAGGTATTCATATGATTTGCATGCATGTGGTCTGGATTGATCATTGGTATACATTTGGAGTCGGTATTCATTAAAAACCTGTGAACTCACCGGCATTATTTGCTGACGTATTTAGCATGTTTGTCTCAGGTCGTTAAGGTAGCAGCTGTCGATAGGCGCACGGAGTCTCACGGCGTCTAGGATTCATGTGCATCTCATTTAGTATTTTCAGACTTTCGTACTTTTGACTTCACGTTGTAATAAAGTTTTACGCTTCCGCAGCGTTGGATCATTTATGAAAACTTAATGGTTTGATTATGTCATTTTTACGTACCATATAGTGTTGTTATTGTGACCGTTGACTTGGATCCTGGTGTGTCACGCGCCTCACGGTAAAACCCCGCACGTAGAAATTTGAGGGTGTGACAACGAGCTTCTAGGCCAAATAGCTCAATAGATTCAAGGGTTAAAAGGACCGATATATAGGGTGAGTTCCTAAAACAATACTACTCCATGGGACTTAGATTACTCTTGAAAAACTAATCCTATAGACGGGTTTGAACAGCCTACACCAATTGTTCCTTAAGCTTTGCTAACGGCTTACGAAACACAAGATACACTAACTTTTGAAAAAGTGTACTTAAACACAAGATGCCTTCAAGGTAAGGTGACTGCAGCACCAAACTTTCAAATGACAATTGATAAAAATACACTAACACAAACAGACAAAAAGGCAAAATCCAATCACAATAATAAACAACAAACATCACAAGGAAAAGGTGAAACAATCTCGCAAAGCCATACACAAAACAAAATATATAAAAGTTAGCATAAAGGCCATAGCCGGTCATCATTCATCACATGTCAAGCTTAAACAGCTTTAAAGGTTCATAATACCACAACCACGTGTTAATGTTCTAGCCATACAAGGCTAACACCAAATGGAACCCTACAAAAGTCCCCCAAAAACATAAAGAACGATATATTGCCAAAATGGTGCTAAACGTTCTCATGTCGAACATCCTCCATTATCACAAAAAAAAAATATTGTGCAATTAATGCAAAAAAAAAAAAACAAATCAACAGATTTAGACTTTTAACTATGTCATCAAAAGAAGCTCAACTTTGTATAGAAGAAGCTTACAGACATGCTTTATACATCAAGCTTCGAACAAAGGAAGCTTATCAACATGAACTATATATCAATCTTTGAGCAAAGGAAGCTCATCAACATGAACTATATATCAATCTTCGAACGAATGAATCTCACAAGCATAAATCATATGTTCGAGTTTCGCATCAAAGAAGCTTGCTAGTATGTGTCATAAACACAACTTCTAATGAATGAAGCTCGCGAACACGAATCAAAAGCAAACCTTCGCAAACAAGAAACTCGCTGTTTAACCTTGTTTGCTTTTGTTCACTTGATTTCATCGCTTGTATCATAAGAAGAAATTTATCACAACATTTTGATAGCACAAAGAATTCGGCTAGCCAAACCACTTTGTTCAAAGGATAAAATCCATAAGCTTTTCTTAACAAAAGGTTGACAAACTAGAGCAATGCTCCAAAGGTCATAGCGGTCCTGCGGATAAGCCAATGTGAGACACATGTGTCGATATAACTCACCGCCAACCTCACGAAGAGAGCTATTAAACTTAGCAATATAAAAAGGTACGTAGTGACCTGCTAAACCAAAAGTTTAATAAGCCATCTCTTGTAAAAAGGTAAGTTCATCGAAAAAACGTTTCCATTAGTGCGGACGTTCGAACCTTGCGTAATAAGAATATCAGACATACCTTTTAGCTTCCCGCAACAAAAACAAAATATTTGCTTAACAACGTTAAAGTCTTTGAATTTAGAACTTATACAAGCTTTTATCAAGTCAGGTCATAACAAGTCAACCTTGAACGCAATATGTTTCACCTTCATATGCAAGAAGCCTTCCTTCGTGCACAGGAACCTTCCATCGTGCACACCAAGCTTACTTGCTACCTTGCTTACTATTGACCATTTGGTCATATAAAAATCCACCATATCTTTGATCAACTTCACAACATTTACTACAAAACGTGGCTTGCTAAAAACCTTCGTAAGGGCATTTAGCTACAAATTCTTTGGTGATACCTAGCTACTTGGATGATGCTTACAAGCATTTAAACTGTCATAGTTATTTGGTGACTGGACCACCTTCTCAAGACTTACGCCCAAACTAAAGATATTTCCAATAAAACATTTTACAAAATTATGGGAATATCATCAAAAAGAGCATATATTTCGGATATAGATGGTCTTAATCACACAACTTGAAATGACTTCGTCAATACAAAAAAGAAGCTTAGAAAATTAAGCCCAAAAGGCGAAAACTTAATAGGTCAATAACCGATATGCCAAAGCCAATATAAGCTAACAAGGAAATAAGCAAATCATGGAGAAATATCCAGCTCGATAGCTTCCACCAAAATAAGGGCTTAACTAGCTGCAAAACTTATCAGCTTAAACCCACGCTAAGGGTACCACGCCGGTTCCCACGTTCCACTCCCCTTACTCTAATAGGTTCATAGTAAGGGCCCTTTTCACATCCACCAATACCAATTTTCTTTTTTCTTTAATTTAATTATTAATTAATCACACCATGTAAGTTAACGGATTGACTAGTTGAAGCCCCACTACCTACGCAGTAGTAAAGTGACATTTTAACTAGCCATGCTAGTTAACCTACACCACTTAGGGCCTGTTTGGCAAGTGCTAAATCAGTAAGAGACCTGAATGGGTAAGAGACTCTAAATCAGTAAGTGTTGAACCATTAAGTGTTGTTTGGTTGTATTTCTGAATGACTATGTTAAATTACTATTTTACCCTTTATTATTATTATTTTATTATTACCCACAACCAACAACCACCGTATGTTTTCTATAAACCACACCACCCACCTTTCTTTTCTTGTCTTTATCTTCTCTTTTCTTTCAATATCAATGATACTTTCACTCTTTTCTGTTCTCTTTTCACAAACAACACACTGCACTATTTTCTTATCTTTTCACAACACACATATACTGCAGAAGGGAGGGAGGGGCGATAGAGAGAGAAACCAAAGAAGAGAGAAGATGGGCGGAGCTGCTGTCGGAGGTCGGAGGAGAAGAGGAAGGTTGGTGGAGGTCGGGGGATGATGATGAGGAGGACCAGGGTTGTAGGTCGGAGGAGGAGGAGCGGAGTAGGAGGTGGAGTGGGTTGGAGGGCGGCAGTTGGAGGTCGAAGAAGGAGGAGCGGCGGCGGCGGTTGGAGGTCGGAGGAGAGGAGCAACAAGGAGGAGATGAGAAGCAGGAAGGAAGAGAGGAGGAAGGAAGGGTAAACACAGTCTTTTTTTCCATTCATCATGTGTTCAAATCTGAGCCATTCAGTGCTGAACTGAATCATTCAGTGCTGAACTGAATCATTCAGTGATAGTTTTCATGAACCAAACACACTTATCTCTTACTGATTCAGAGGTAAGCTTTGAACTGAATCATTCAGTTGTGAAACAAACGGCCCCTTAGCCTAACGGTGTGTCTTACGCCTTCTGAATAAGATTTTACTTAATTAATTATTTTTTATGAACGTCCAACAAAAGGCCCAGCCCAATTCGGTCGATTGACTTGTTTGGTGGACTTTAATTGGGCCAATAAAAGGCTCAGCCCACTTCGGTCAATTGACTTGTTTGCTTCCAGAGGGTTTACGTCGTGGTTCCGGTGGTTGCAGCGACAGACATGTCGGAACCAGAAAACCTCAAAAACTTCATAGAATGGGCAACCACTCTCAACATATCAGACTCTCACAATATCCACGTCAGCAACCACCACCAACAAATCCCCAACAATCATCAAACCCATTCTTGCTTAGGCCAATCCCTCTCCATATCCTATTTCCCTAACGCCGGCGGGTAACCAAACCCTCTTCAATTATTATTATTAAATTAAAAGTTTCAGTTTAATTATGTCTAATTTGTATTTGTTTTTATGTTATTTAACCTTCAGGAGAGGATTATGTGCTGTTCGTGATCTTCACAGAGACCAATTGATATTAAAAGTTCCAAAGTCAGCTTTAATGACATCCCAAACCCTAATGTTGAATGATCATAGGCTTGGTTTATCTGTTTCTAAATGTGATCTCTCTTCTACTCAGGTTTAGTTATCTTATTGTTTGTTTAAGTTTAATTGTAGGCAGTTGTATGTTGTTTTCTGTAAAAATGATTAATTTAGGACAATTTATTCCGTTAACCGAGTTTATTAGCTATCCTGTGAATCGGTCAGCTATAAATGGGTAAGTTTTAGAAACATGCTGGGTTTTAAAAAGCGATCCTGAGGCGCGCCTAGGCGCGAGGCGCAGCCTAGGGCGCCTCAGGGCTGTGCACCTACCCATTTTCCCAAAGGCGCAGAAAAAGCGCATTTTTTGGCATTTTTCCAGTAGCTTTTGGCCCTGAGGCGCGCGCCTCTTGTACACCATGTATTTTTATGCGTAAAAATGTTGTACCTTGGTGTTTTTGGCTTGTACATATAGGTAAAATCATATGAAAACCTTATTTATAGCTATATTTTGGGTAAATGAAGCTAAAAACCTTTTGGATATATAAAAAAATTATATAATTAGTGCGCGCTTCGGGTACGAAAATCCCACGCTTTTTGCGCTTCGCGCGATGCGCTTAGACCTCGTCGCTTTTGTGCGCCTAGCGCTTTTTAAAACCAAGGAAACATGCTGACTGATTCAGAGGCTCCTTTTAATCGGTCAGGGTTCTTAATGGCTCAACACAAGGTTGCTAAACAACCCCTTAGTCCCTTACTTTTTATCTCTAATTTGAAAATTACGATAGCATTAGTTAGGTTTTTCACTAGTTTGTTAGCTTTATGATCAACCTTTTCATTGTAATCTCTCATGTAAAAAGATCTTGTTTTCATATATTCAACGGAGATAAAATATTGTTTTTACCGGGGTTGTTTTTTTCTTCGTTTCATTTCTTTTGATATTGATGTGAATTATTGGATATCGTGTTTTTCAAAGTTGATACTACAATCCAATAATTGATAAGCACATTCTCTAGCTAGCTTTCGTTTCATGGAATGTAATGGAAATGGAATTCGCGTGGTAACCGTAATTTGATTTGGAATTTAGGTGTGTTTGTTTCACATAATGAAGGTAATCTGGTTGTAATTGGAACGTCGATTCCCTTCTGTATATTGTTGTTCATTTACAATTCCTTTTATTGAAACGAACAACAAAAGACTGGAACATACATTCCAATTCCGTCCGGATTCCATATCCGTGAAACGAAAGCTACCTTAATCTCCATGGTGGTTATTATCTTGCAGAGCTGCTTCGGGCACAATTGAGCACATTTAGTTTTTAAAAAGTCATGAATGACTGTAAGACTGAAGCATTTTATGGTGCAGATATTGACTGTTGCGTTGTTGAATGAAGTTTCTAAAGGGAAAAGGTCTCGGTGGTATCCGTATTTGACGCAGTTTCCTTCTGGTTATGATATATTAGCTAGTTTTGATCAGTTTGAGATACAAGCTTTGCAAGTGAGAATATATTTGTTTAATATTTGTTTATGAGTACGTAAAGAGTCACATTGCTTGAATGGAATATCTTATTCTGAAGAGTTTTAAATAAGTTGCAGGTGGATGAGGCTATATGGGCTGCAGAGAGGGCGTTGGAGAAGACAAAAATAGAGTGGGAAAGTGTGACTGCCGTTATGGAAGAACTTATGTTCAAACCACATTACATGAGCTTCAAGGCATGGATCTGGGCTTCTGCATCCGTAAGTGTTTAACGAAATTCATAAACTTTTACTAATGTTTATGTTTGTCACACTTAAGCTTTTATCATGTTTAGAACTTGTTCGAGATATAACGATATTTGATCATGGTTTTGTTATGTGAAGATATCTTCCCGCACAATGCATATTCCATGGGATTCTGCTGGTTGTTTTTGTCCGGTTGGTGATTTTTTCAATTATGCTGCACCTGAAGATGAGCAAGTTCTCCCCGAAGATTTAACAGCTGCTGACATGGCTACCAAGCCACTGAGGTTGACAGACGGTTTATTTGAAGAAGAATCCGATGCATACTGCTTCTATGCTAGAAGAAGCTACAAGAAAGGCGACCAGGTATTGCTTAACGTTCTTGCTAAACTTTGAAGCGTAAATTGTTTAACGAAATTTATATTATTTGTTGCTCTTATTGCAGGTTTTATTGAGCTATGGAACATATACTAATTTAGAACTTCTAGAACACTATGGTTTTATTTTAGACACGAACCCGAATGACAAAGCGTATGTTCCTTTACCTTCTGATATCTATTCTCTTTGTTCATGGCCATTAGATTCGCTATACATTCACCAAAATGGAAAACCGTCTTTTGCCCTGCTTGCTGTTATGCGATTATGGGCGACACCAACACACTTACAGAAATCAGTGCGACACCTTGCTTATTCTGGATCAATAATATCAAATGAAAATGAAATTATTGTTATGGAATGGCTATCAAAGAAATGTAGTCTTGTTTTGGAGAGTTTACCAACGTCTGTTGATGAAGATGAGTTATTGTTATCTGTTATGGATAAAGACTTCGGTTCAGTAATGGAGGTCAAGAATGCATTGTTAGGATTGACAGATGAGAGTCGCACATTCCTGAAAGTAAACGGTTTACTGCAAGATGAGATTAGTGATGGCATGGCTTTGCCCAAAAAGTCAATAAGGTCGATGGATAAATGGAAATTGGCGATTTGGTGGAGGCTAAAATATAAAATGATGCTACATGATTGTGTTTCATATTGCGCAAGGGTAATAAATGATCGTTCTTGAGAACAACCCATATGGAATTTGTGTGTGCGCGCGACTTTTATGGTTGCTGATGAGAGTAACAGCTGCCGGTCTTAGTGATGATGTGGAAGTGAATCGGAGTGAAGATCAAACAACTCTGTCTTCATCCAGGTACCATTACATGATCATCACAACTCACTAATGTTTTTAAACCAGAAAATAACCTTAAACACATTTAAAATCAATACCCAATTATAAATTTGTGCTGAACCAGTTGAATAGCTACAAACTGTACAATCACCAACTCACCATAGTCGAAATCTAATGTTCTAAAAGTCATTGCAGGTATGCTCAAAGCATGCGCAGCTTAATCAGCCATTTAACTCATCTTAGTGCCAAGAGATGATTTGTACACCATGGTTATAAAATGCTCAAGGTAGGGGTGAGCATACGAAAACCGATAACCGAAAAAAACCAAAACCGAATTAACCGATCGGTTACGGTTTTGGTTTTCCCTTCTTCCATAACCGAAACCGAACCGATAGTTATATGCTTAATTGTGTTTTTCATACATATATCCATGTATTTGGAGCTTATTTTCATGTATCCAGTGTATTTAATGTATCTTTCATGTATATCTATCTATTTGAAATATATCTTTTATGTAATTCATGTATTTGAAGCATATTTTTATTTTTTTTCCTCGTTATTTCATGTATTTTTCTTACGTTTTCATATATATATTTTTGTATTCTTGAAAAAAGATCCAAACACTTTACTAACTATTTTAAGTTTATAATTTTGCACAAGTTTTATGTTTGGATATTAACCGAACATAACTGAAACCAAACCGATTACAGACATATTAACCGAACTGACGTAACCGATTGGTTTCAGTTATGGTTTTTCCTAAAACCGAACTTCGGTTATCGGTTTTGGTTATATGTAAAAACCGAACCGAACTGACATTTGCTCACCCCTAGGTCAAGGCGCTTCAAGACGCTTAGATCTCCGAAGTAGAGGCATGGGCATTGAAACTTATTTCTAGATGGAAACAAGGTTACTTCTTTGTGACCTTGTATGACCAATTGACCATTAATCACATTTACAAATAAGAATGTAACATTGTACCAATAAGAAATTCTAACGCAAAATTTTTATTTGAACATCAATTTTTATAAACCAACAATTTTTTTCAAAGTTTAAAACTCTGAGCAGAAACGCACCATATCACTAGGTCATAAGTTTTTGAAAGCTAATGAAGATTTTTAGACTCAATTCTTACGTGAACACTGAACAGTACTGATTAACAATTATTATATATTTTTTTTCTTTTTAGGATTTCTTATAAACATAATTTATTCTTACTGATCATTTTTAGTAACTAATGTGCTTATTATTTCATTAATTAAAATTATCATACTACAATTTGTTAAGATTTCTTATAAATAAAATTTATTCTTACTGATTATTTTTAGCAACTAAAGAACTAAATTATTTCAATAATTAATTAAAATTGTTATCATAATATAGTTAATTGAAAGAAGCTTATATCCCACAACATTTGTTAACTACATCATTTACATCAAAAACCAGTTTATAATTAGGAAAAAAGAAAAAAGACTACGCATTTGCTGGTAACCAACTTGAATAATAAGTCTCTTGTCAAAGATATATCAAACCACATGATACGATTAAGGTTACATCTAGTCCATATAATATCACTAATGATCAACTTGTTCTAATAATGAACTTAAAAGTTGCTGGCGTTGATTATCTGATATAAAACTTGGTCAGTACAACATTTTTTACAGATAACATATATATTAGAGGAAAAACATGTAAGAAAACGATGGATCAGATTTCTGGCTTGGATTTTTCTAGGCAAGGAGAAAAATAAAAAAAGAGCGCCAGTTATTTCAGATTCGATCATCTGGGGAAATAATCATCATATCCATCATCCTTTTATCAAAAACATGTCAAAAAAGAACAAAAAACAAGGAAGAATTAGTAACATTTCGACACATTATTCATCTATTAACAAAGAAGACCCATGAGAATCAAACTTGTTGTATGAATAAAAAAATATCGAAAGAAAGAGGAAGATGGCGGCGTATCACAATTGAAGAACAGAGGAAGTATGATATGAGGGTGTTTATATAGAAGATGATGATTAGGGTTTTTCATAAACCCCACGTTATTTCGGAGTGTGTTTTTCTTTTCTTTTATTTTGATTATATTATAGGAAAAAACTAGATTTTTTCCGTATGCAACGCGTTGTGGCGGCGATGTCTTAGTTGTTTAAAGCTTGCGACACAATATGTGATGTGTTAACCATATGAAAACTCGTATTTCAACGTGTCCTCTCTAAGTCGGTGTAACCTATTTAATCATTGCGGTTAAAGTGTACGATGATTACATTAATGTGTGGTTCCCACACGTGACATTACACGTTTTTGACTTCGTTACACACATTAGTTCGTGACATTAACATTATTAGACATAGATAAAAAAATGATGTCTCTATCGTTGCGGTGTAAGGTTCTAAAAATAGTTTTGACATTAACATGGTTAGGCATAGATAAACAAAAGTATAATAATGTGTCCCACATTACGGTGTAAAGTCGTAAACATAATTTAAATAAAATAAGTTATCAAGTTATAAGTGAACGTATAACTTACTTAAAGATGAAGGTTAATAGTATTTGATGTCAAAAGTTTGAGGGTGTGAAGTGAAAAAACAAAACCTTGTAGAAGATAGAGGTTAGAATTGTTATTTAGTAGAAGTATATGGGTTAGAATTGTTATTTATGAAAGTTGAGAGTACATGGGCTAACACTGCCAAACTTAAAAGTTGGGGGTCACTTGGTAAGTTGAAAACACCACCGACCATGATATTTAAGTTATTATACAATTAGTATAAAAATGCGTAAATGTTTTTTCGATGCTTATTATTTTTGTTCTGATACGGACATCTTTTCTTTCTAGTGTAATTTGGGTGCGGCTGTTTGAGGTGAGAAATATTTCTCAAAATTAACTTAGAGACGTGTGTTACTGGTCATTCCTTCCTGCATATCTTGCGGGAAGGCCTCATCTATTAATGAAATGTGTGTGCTAGAATTGCTTACAGTTCTTGACATTTCACTGGTTAGGAGTTAGACCTATTCATATGAGTCCAAAGCAGGGCGAAACAAGTTAGTTAGGATCATATGCCAGAATGAAATAACTTGTCTTTAGAATCAAAATGTCGCACGCCGCTCACATTAAGAGTCAGCGGCATACATAAAACTCTAGTAAATCAACAAGTAATTGGATTAATTCTTAAATCCAATAACATATGATGCAATCTAAAATATTAGTGACTCATTAATTAAGTAAAAGTTAATAATATGATGAACCATATAACCCTTTGATTTTTAAAGTTAATAATATGATGAACCATATAATTAAATATACTAGGACATCTTAAAAAGAAATGAAGAAAACAAGATTGAACCACAAGACTTATGTCCTCCATAAGAAACTAAGAATCAAAACATGTCCCCAACAACAAAATTCCTTTCTTATTGTCCACAAACAACATACTTCAGATTTCCTTTCTTTTGACCATTTCTCAAAACATCCCTTCCTAAATGCTTGACAAAACCATAAGCAAAGCTATCTTTTTTATACACATTTGCCTATAAATCCCATAACCTTCCTCCATCCTAATCAAATAAAATCAAATATATAGTTTCTTTGCATTCTTTATCATCTCAATAATTCATCACATCATGGCAGCTGCTTCTAGTTCATCCATCATGAAACGATCTGACTCAGTAGTCGACGCCATGCCAGACGCCTTGAGGCAGAGCCGCTATCACATGAAAAAATGTTTTCTGAAATACGTCGAAGCAGGAAACCGGATGATGAAACGACACCATCTCATGCAAGAAATGGAGACTGTCATTGAGGACAAGGACGAAAAGGCTCAGCTCTTGGACAGCTTAATCGGCTACTTCTTGTGCACAACTCAGGTCCATACATACATACATATACAAATCTATACATATTAATGTACACAAACATATTACTTCTATGCATTATAACAAATGGACATGTTTGATCTCACAGGAAGCAGCTGTTGTCCCTCCTTATGTTGCCTTAGCCATTAGGCCGAATCCTGGATCTTGGGAGTTTGTTAAAGTCAACTCTAACGATCTATCGGTTGAAGGGATCACTGCCACCGATTACTTGAAGTTCAAGGAAACGATCGTTGATGAGACATGGTATATATGCATATTAATTGTTTTCTTGAAAACTTACATAACTTCTAATAATGTTCAAATCTTTCAGGGCTAACGACGAAAACTCACTGGAGATTGATTTCGGGTCAATGGACTTTAATCTGCCTAACATGTGTTTACCTGATTCCATTGGAAACGGAATTGACTTCACATCCAAGTTCATCACTTCTAAGCTTTATGCACAAACTAGCAGCCAACAGCAGCTTGTTGATTACTTGCTCTCATTAAATCATCAAGGAGAAGTATGCAATGACTTAAAAACATATATAATTTTATAAAAATAATAAATTTTTAATAACTTTTGTAACATGTTTATAATCAAATGTACAGAGCCTTATGATCAGTGATACACTGAACACAGTTTCAAAACTTAAAGCGGCTCTAATCGTAGCTCATGCCTCCCTTTCTTCGTTACCCAACGACACGCCATATCAAAGTTTCGAGCTTAGGTAAAGTTTAAACTTTAAATCTTTAATTCTTATTTGTATACTTTTACTTAAACTTAACTACATGAAGCTTGAAACAACGATGCGCATATACAGATTCAAAGAATGGGGATTTGAGAAGGGATGGGGCGATAATGCACAACGAACAAGGGAAACCGTTAGGTGTCTTTTGGAGGTTCTTCAAGCACCTGACCCCGTAAACCTGGAGGCTCTATTCAGCCGGATTCCAAACATATTCAACGTCGTTTTGTTCTCGATTCATGGGTATTTTGGTCAATCTAATGTTCTCGGCTTGCCTGATACCGGCGGCCAGGTAGTTTATGTTTTGGATCAAGTGGTAGCTATGGAAGAGGAGTTACTCATGAGGATCAAACAGCAAGGACTCAACTTCAAGCCTCAAATACTTGTGGTAAGAAAAACACCACTGCTGGACCGAACCGCACCCCTACCGGTTTAGTCCCTATGGTCTAAACCATCATTGGTTGGACCAGTTGACGAGTGTGGTTGAACCGGTGACCAATTCCGTGGTCATTGATGGTTGCAACCTAGGGATGAGATTTTTTGGCCGAATATTGTACCGTCAGCTATCGTACCCACCATGGGCGTAGCTTTTAAGGGGCGGGGAGGCCGACCCTCCCGATTTTTTGCTCAGAAGTTCCGATTATACAGTATTCGTATAGAAATTTTTTGGTATATACGGTTTCGACCCCCAAAACTGGTTTTCGGCCCCCGAAACTAGAGATTTCTGACCCCAAGTGACTTCCGACCCCCCGAAGTCTCGGGTCAAGCTTCGCCACTGGTACTCACCAAACACCGATAGTAACCATACCAATATTTGTTTTAAACAATTTCTGGTATTGTCATTGATACCAGTATCAGTACCGGTACCAATACCGATCTCATCCCTAAGATCCACTCACAATCTCAAACTCTATCTTTGGCGCCGATATTTTAAATTTTACTAATCAATATTTTTCACATTTTGACCCGAATTAAACAGGTGACCAGACTTCTTCCTGATGCAAAAGGAACAAAATGCAGCCAGTCACTTGAACCAGTAACAAACACAAAACATTCAAACATCTTAAGGATTCCATTCAGGACAGAAAAAGGTGTTCTACGTAAATGGGTATCTAGATTCGATATCTATCCATACCTCGAAAACTTCACTCAAGTATATGCTTGATCTCTCAATTCTAATCTCTATTAAGTGTTGGTGTTCAGTTTTGTGCTGTTTATAACATTTTGATTACTCAAACTTATATTATTAATAGGATGCAAGTGCAAAAATCATTGAAATGATGGAAGGAAAACCGGATCTAATAATCGGAAACTATACTGATGGAAATTTGGTTGCCTCTCTTATGGCGAACAAACTCGGAACTACATTGGTACAATAATGTTTATATGCAAACCTTACTTTGTGTAAAAACAGTGGGAACCAAAGTGCTATTTAAAAATAACTCAGTGCGCTACTATAATAGTAGCACTGTGAAATAAAATATTATAATGGCACTGAGTTATTTGTAAATAGCACTTTGGTTTTCACAGTTTTTTTTAATAGAATGGTTTGTACCGGAACCATACCCTATTTTATATTGTGCGTCGATGATCGATTAAATTGATTATAAATTTTGATGAATTTACTTAGGGAACGATTGCACACGCGTTAGAGAAAACTAAATATGAAGATTCAGACATGAATTGGAAGCAGTTGGATTCAAAGTATCACTTTTCATGTCAGTTTACAGCGGATATGATTGCGATGAATTCGGCTGATTTTATTATTACCAGTACTTTTCAAGAGATTGCTGGAAGGTTTGATATTTAAAAAAAAAATTAAAATGCAATTAAATTACTTGTTTTGTTGCTGATTTTGACTGTTAAAAAACTGTTTTTGTTGTTGTTTTCAGTAAGGATAGGCCTGGACAATATGAAAGCCATGGAGCTTTTACACTTCCAGGCTTATACAGAGTTGTTTCGGGCATTAATGTGTTCGATCCCAAGTTCAATATTGCGTCTCCTGGAGCTGATCAAACTGTTTACTTTCCGTATACTGAAACAGAGAAACGATTCACTAGATTTCGGCCTGCGATAGAGGAGTTGCTCTTTAGTAAAGTTGAAAATGAAGAGCACTTGTAAGATGGATGCATGTTATCGATTTTATGTTATTTTTATTGATACTTTGGTTATGTAGTTAACGTGTTAACGTCAATGTTAATATTAACAGTGGATACTTAGAAGACAAAAACAAACCGATAATTTTCTCAATGGCACGGCTTGACACTGTGAAGAACATCACAGGACTGACCGAATGGTTTGGGCAGAATAAGAGGCTTAGGAGCTTGGTTAATCTTGTTGTTGTGGCTGGATTTTTTGATCCGGCGAAATCAAAAGATAGAGAAGAAATAGCGGAAATAAAGAAAATGCATTTGTTCATTGAGAAGTATCAGCTTAAGGGTCAGATAAGATGGATCGCTGCACAGACTGATAAGAACAGGAACAGTGAGCTTTACCGTTTTATTGCTGACTCAAAGGGTGCGTTTGTGCAGCCGGCTTTGTATGAAGCGTTTGGGCTCACGGTTATTGAGGCTATGAACTGTGGTTTGCCAACTTTTGCAACTAATCAAGGTGGTCCAGCTGAGATTATTGTTGACGGTGTTTCTGGGTTCCAGATTGATCCTAATCACGGTGATGAGTCCAGCAACAAGATCGCTGACTTTTTCCAGAAATGTAAAGAAGATCCGGCGTACTGGAACACAATTTCAGAAGGCGGTTTGAAGCGTATATACGAATGGTAGTTAATTATCTGAGCCTTGCTATTTATGGTAGTTGAAAATTAAAATTAATTTTTTTTTTATTATTTTTTTTAACAATAAACTACTGTTTTATTAACACATAATCGCGAAAAAATACATCAATATAGCGGGCAAGCGGGCGACAAGCTGCGCCGCTACCCCTTTCTGGACGGCAAACCCTAACCTACTAAAAACGAACCCATTAAATCGTCGTTAGTTAATAGTTGTTTCTGATTTTTCAGCTATACTTGGAAGATTTATGCAAATAAAGTGTTGAATATGGGGAACATTTACACGTTTTGGAGGCGGTTAAACAAGGAACAGAAAGAAGCCAAACAAAGATACATTGAACTATTCTACAATCTACACTACACGAACTTGGTATATATCATTTAACTCATTTTCATTAAATGAATCAGATTTCGTTATCAAAAGAAAGTGTTTTTTTTTAAAAAAATGTATTCGGATATGATCAATGTCACAGGTTAGGACTGTGCCCATTGCTAGTGATGAAGCTCAACCTGCACCAGCGTCAAGGCCAAAACCGACAACGCAGCCTACAACAAGGCAAGTTATCTAAACATTTCTTGATTCATATAAAAAAAATTGATTTATTATAGAAAATTTATTAAACGAACTTCCCCTTATTTTTTCAAACAGGCGTTCAAAATCCATGCTGGAAAGGTAAATCTATGACCCGTCTTTGACATAAAGAAAACAAGTTTTGGATGACGCGCTAAAGCTTAATAAGTGTTCTGTCTTACTTTATTTCAGGATGTTTGGAGCTTAAAGGATTGATGGCAATGCACTCCAGTTAAATTCATGTGACTTCATAACAAAAAGATTTGTATACACAGAAAATACATGATTAAATAAAAAATATAAAACGCCTGTGAGCCGTCTTTGAATGAGAGGATAACATGTATAATAAGAAACGAAATAATGAAATTCGCATTCTTTGTCTATGCTGTATATTTCTCTAGAAACTGAATTCATAACCCGAATTGCGATTGAATTACACACTTTTAATATGAAAATTGGATCAAAAATCTAAACCATGGTAAAGTTTGGATGCCTTAAGTTCTTTAGTCACATTAAAGTACCGAATCACAGCAAGCCATTGATCCCATCTTTTGAGCCTGTGAACGGCTATTGTATCGGGAATAAGCTCATGCGAGCATCTCCCATTTGTACCTGGATAATCATACATGGAAGGCTTGTTAGAAAACCTGTTTCTCGCTTTGTGTCCTGCGTTTAACCATCTTCCAACCAGTTTATCCTCAGGACCAACAGTGTCATTTTTAGGAATATCCGAATTCGCAATCCATTCTACCAAATCCCATGATAAAACAAATCCCATTCCCGACATATATGACACAAACGGATTCATACTTTGACAAGGAATCACAAACCCGTAGTACAAGTCCAGTCTTGGTAGTGGCTGCAGCGATAATGCCAGTGGCAAAAGCCGTAAAAACACATCATCATCCGCCTTCATGACATAATCATAAGGTTGAGATAGAATGTGTGGAAGTGAAGAGAAGTATGTATATGTTTTCCCATTGTTCATGTTTTCCAAACAATTGAGAATGATAACGTCGTTGAATCTGAGGATCTCTAGAGATAAATGAACTCTTTGCTCTTGTTTTGTGAGGTTGCAGAATACAAACTTGACGTCTATTTGGGCGAACGGAGGGGACTGGATTCCATAAATGAGGCGAAGGAAATGGCGGCGATCATAATTATCTGCTCGAGTTAGGATTCCTATAAGGAGACTGAATTGCTTTGGTGATGTTAGATTTTGGACATTTGATGAATACAAAAATGGGGTTTTTACACAAAGGCTGAAGACGATGAAGATCGCTATAAGGAGAGCAGAAACCATTAGAGGTAACATAGAGAAAACGAGTCGTTTTTTATTCATTTTCGACACAGAGTTGTCTGGATTCATGATGTATGTATGGATACATTAAGGTTCATGTTGGAAATTAATCAAGTAAATATTGTTAGGATTTTTTTTTTTTTTTTTTTTTTTTTTTTTTTGTCTAGTGCTTGCAGAAAGTTTGCTTTTCATAAATTTCATGCTTTATGCATCTAAAAAATGTGTTTAAAGGAGGATTTTTTGTGAAAAAAGTGAATCTTCAAGTGTGTTTCTCATGTTGCACAAGGTTCATGTGAAGGTTGCAAAATTTGGCATATTACATATATTAATCATGATCTATTTTGTAATAATTGAGTTAATTTTAATAATTATATTTGGTAAATGGGTTGATTTTTATCTACTTAAATTATACCTCTTTATTATGGTTTATGTCTATAACACAAATATTATTCAGCATCAGTACAATATTTGGTTTCCTCTGTTTCTAAAACTCTGTTTTATTAATAGTGTAATATAATTCGGGTCGCCACGAATTTTATAAACACAAAGTAACAAAGCAGAGTCCCTAGTAAGAAAAAATCATCGACAATGTCTTCTATGTGCAGGCTATCGTAGTTGGCTCCATGGCAGTAAAAGTATCGCGGTTGCAGTTTTCAAGACCAAGGATTGTAACCTCTTCTCCCTGCATTCATATTGGATGTACAAAATATATAAGTTTAAATGCGACACCATCTGATTGATCATAGAATTTCAAGTACCTTTAGGAGGTTTCTAAAGTAAGTAGTCGTATAATTCCCCGTTGGAAATAGCATTTCTATTAGGTCTGCAAGGACTAGTTGCGGTTGGGACACTGCTCCATCGAACCAATCTTCAAAACAAATGAAGAAAATATCAAGTTGATTTCGATGGTGCGTTATAAGATTGTTTATGTACTGGTTAACGGTTCATAAACTCATAATGCGTCGTTAGAACATACCAAGCGCCATGTCAGTTGAAAGGCGTTTATCATGTCTCCACACACTTTCATGTGAAAGAAAAGCTAAACAAGATTGATCCTCTATATTGAGGTTTTGAAGAAACAAGGTTCCATTGTAGTCAAACGGGTCTGGAGTTAACGTTCCATCGATCAACACATCTACAGTCTAAATTACAAAAAAAGTAAGAATCAGTCTGAGTATATGTTTAAGGACGAATGTGAATATGATCGAGTGAAACGTACACATAAGATAGCATGAAGTTGTTCCATTTCTTCGATAGATGTTATGTTGTATGTTATTTGGTTTATGGACGCATCCAAGTTCTCTCCACCTGCATCTTCTATATACTATTGTACGAGTAACAAAATGTTAGCTTTCGACGGTTAGGTTAATGATAGTTATTTGAAAAGCAAACCTTTAGCTTGTATGCATCTTTGGTGAAAGTCCAAACACCCTGCACCAACACAAAGATATGATGTAAGTCTTTATATTCCTCAGAAATAGTTTATAGAATTATCAAAGTAGACTTGATAAAGTTTGCCACGGTACCGTCCCCTTTACCCCCTCCCCCCCCCCCCCCCCCCCCCCCCCCCAAAAAAAAAAAAAAAAAAAAAAATATGCAGGTTCCACACATGGACAACATATTGTTTTCTATAAAGCATAAACAGCATACATACATCATCAAACTCCATCCAAGCCACTATTGGTCTGATATTTTTGCTTGCAGCAGATTTAACCAAGCACTGGTAATTGTTTTTTACCTACAAAATTACAAGCATAAAATGTAACAAGCATATGGCCAGTTATGACCGGTGGCACTCGCCCCACTGTCACTTTTGATCAATTGTTAAAGATTTGAGTCTCATCAATAGATATATAGAAAATCAGACAACGCTCTCACTTACAGTATCATAGATTTCATTTGCTCTCGTTTCCACATTTGCAAAAACTCCCAAGTACTTGATCCACTCGGCCCTCTAACAAACCAACGACTCATAATCATGAGATATCTAGACTCTAGAGAGTAAAAAATATTTGTGGGGTGTTTGGGATTGCGTTTTAAAAGTGATCATCTAATATTGGATACTCATAACCAATGTCACCAGTTTTAACAAACGCAATGCCAAACGCCCCCTTAAAGATATAGAGACAAGGAAGTACTTGGAGAGGAGTTTGCTCGCCGATGGGGACAAATGTAACGTAGTTGCACGACTGAGTTTGTTGATTGGAGTTATAGTTGATAAAATGCGCGGTATAGTGAGAAAATTGTTGTGGCTCACTCTTGTTGAGCATTTGAAGTTCTCCCTCATTATATAGTTTAAGGAGACATGGAGAAGCTATCCTTTCCGATGTGATGCCTTTCAATGATGGCATGAGGCCTAGAAGCTGTTCATGTTTGTGCGACGCATGTAAAGATGACACGATTTAACACAAAGTTAAAAACTAGCTATTGTTTGGGGTAAACGGGTTAGTGTGTTGATAAATTACTAAAAACATGTCACATGTGTAACTGGTTCAACATATTTATGACATGCATATATAACATGTTTGGCTTATCATACATGACCTGTTAATCAAAATGGTTTCACACATGCAGTGAAGCTAGAAACATAGTATATAGACTTACAAACAAAGGCATAATCTCACCTCAAAGAATGAAACTGCATAAATTTAAACAAAACAACCATAAATGAACTATACAGTATAATTATAATATAAAGAAATTAGACATATAATTTAAAAATGAACCTGGAAAATAATTGACATCCATGGAGAAGTTTGCTAATGGGATGACAAATGATTTGATCCTTGGTGTGCAATATTTGGTCTTTACCGCCATCTTTGAGTCATTCTACAACATTATTTTAAATTATTAAAAATAATAACTCACAAGTTCAAATATATGAATTTTTATTAGACCATGTGTATGTGTAGTGGGACTTGAAATTTCAAGCCCTACCATAGGGCATTGTTTGACATGTGACATGTAGGTCCCACACGAGGCTTGAAATTAAAAAAGGGATGTAGTTTTATTTAGACTGAGGAGTGTGTGGAGTGTGTGTATATAAAGATATTAAAAATTGAATTAAGAAAAAGAAAAGAAAATAAAAATAAAGTAGGCATAAGTGGAATAATATGATTGGTGGTCAAGTGTGATTTCAAGCATGAAAACATTCACGCCAAACTACTCCACGCCCTTTTCAAGCCCAAGGGTTCGGTGTGCCCAATTTTTTTGGGCGTGAATTACCCCTTGCCCACCCCATCACCAGCCCTGATTATATGTGTATGTTGGAGTCGTAGAACAAAAACTATATTAATTTGAGAGTCATGTGAATCACTTTCAGATTGAAATAATTCGAAGGTACACTCAAATTTCAAAATTGGATAAAACTAAAAAAAAAAAAAAACTCAAAGAACAAAGTAGGAAATCTTTATGATTTCGTGAACCAGAGAGCCAACCCAAAGGGATCATTTTTGTCATTTTTGTATTTGATTGTGTGTGTGTGTGTGTGTGGGGAGGGGGGGTTTAGCAACCGCTATCAAGCAACATAATAATACAATTTTCTATATCCCTTGAGCCTTGCTTCTAGGGTTTTATCCTCGGACCTTGCCCCTAAGAACCAGTGAAGCTCCTAGGAATATAAAACCATAGTAAACTCTAACAAGTGTGTATTTCGGATTCTTTTAGCTTATTTGATATATGTTGTCATACACTTTGATTAAAACAAGTAATTTAATTACACTAAAATAACCAACACAAGAACTATAAGGGTTAATATGGTTTTTACCATCCCCTACATATTAAATTTTTTTTATATGGTTTTTGAAAGTTGGTAAAGGTAGCAAGATTGAAGCCCTTATGGGTCACCAAACAATTTTTTTTTTTTTTAGATTAATACATCCATTTTTATTAACACATAACCGCAAAAAATTACATCAATATACGGGGCAGGCGGACAACAAGCTGTGTCGCCACCCCTTTCTAGACGGCAAACCCTAACCTACTAAACACGAACCCATGCCCCCCGGAGTCGAGACACTACTATGGATAACCCGTTGGACTCTGGTCAGGAAACGGATGGCTTCCGGTGCCAAGGAACCAAAGGTATCAAATGCCAGGGGTACAAAAACGTGTTGGTTCTCCTCACACGCTTCAACGTGCTTCTCAACTTTCTTCGTCTCTACTTTCCGCACCGCTTGCCCTGCTACAAAACCACTATCCCTCAAACCAACCAAGGGAGATACACCTGTTAGGTCGACACAAGCGTGTTTTCCCCCGGCCCACCCAAAGACAAGCAGGTCTGCTGGACGTAGGGTGGATCTCCCTTCTGCGGGGTCCGAGAGGAAATTCACAGGAGCCTCCTTCTTGGCTGAGATCTCAGCCTTTCTTAAAATGTTCCAAAGAACGTCCCGGACCCAGTCATGCCTATATTTGAAACCAGGCAACTCCTTACAGTGAACCGCGTGTTCCCCGTATTTGTCCAAGCATGCCTTACGACAATTCAGACAGACTTCATCTTCATGGTACATGGAGATCACATACGATATTTAAGAATTGCCATGTATTCAACCATAGACATGGTTTGGCCCAAACCTTCGATTAGGATAACATTCAGGAAATCTTGGACATGGGAGCTTTGCAAGCATTCAATAACTGCCTTTTGGCGGGGCACAGATCTAGCGAAATATAACAAAATACGGATAACAAGTTCTAGCGAAATATCTAGAATTTTATATTACATTTAGGAACAAAATTCTTTAAATGGGTATCTAAGGTGAGCCCGTGACTGGATAGATTATTAGGTGATGTGAAGTTTTTAAACCCGTGATGCGTACCCGACAAAGTGGGCCGAACTTCTTAATTCTCGTTTTACTACAAAACAAGACAAGCATAATGAAATGACACAAAACCCCTTATTTTATTATATGTGTGTCTTTAGGAAAAATAAATAAATCTCAAGAACAATTTTTTATTTTTTAAAACTCAACAGAATAGGAACTAAATAACTTAGTAAAACATTGGTCTTTGGATGATTTCATAAGGTAAATGCGTCAAGACGCTTAGGGAACATTTGGTTCACTAAAATTCGCTGAAATTGAATTCTGAATTGTAATGTGTATATGCTTAGTCAAGGGCGAAGCTTGGTTCTCGAATCGGGAGGGGTCGGACTCAATTTTTTCGATCGGTAGTGGCAAATCGGCGGGGGCCGGACTCAACCCGAACTCGATTTACAACAAAAATCACAAATTTATACCACTGCACAAAAAAACAGGGGGCTAGGACATCCTTCGCCCTTGTTAGTTACCACTGCCACAATCTCCACCGTCACTTGCACCTCCATCATTACAGGATTCACAACCGTCATTGTCGCCATCACCTCGTCACATTTTAACTTCTTTAAATCAAACATGATTATTTTGTCAGACAAGTGCGCAATGAGTACTCATAGTTTCCGACTTCTTTTCCACTAATTTATGACCATGACAAAATACATTTGGCTTTATACTATATGTGAAGGATATATACGAATGAAATTTAGTAATGATTTTCCAATATCCCCTTTGTGGAATAATGTTAAATTTGAGGAGGTCTCACAACCACTTTCTTACTTTTTTTGTTTCCAAATGTTTCTAAGGTGTCACCAAATGCCCAAATAACAAATGTTTCTAAGGTGTCAAGAAGCAAGTAAAAAGCTAACTTTCACAAGATAAAGAACGAACTCTCAAAACTAATTATAACTAATTAACTCTAAAAGCATGGGTGGGGGTTGGGTCTAATTGACAAAACCATTAGAGTTAAGGTATTGCTTCCTTTGAGATCATGGGCTATGGAAGGCGAATTTAGTGTAATTTAGGCAGTTCGATGAAAAAAAAATAAAAAAATAACTCTAAAAACATAGATTTGTTATTATATGTAAATGTTAAAGCGTTGAAACAAATAACAAAATGATATTGGTTAACGATAATTTTTGCGTGCTGAATAATTGAAACCCGTGTCCAACACTTGTAGTTCAGTTGGTTGAGGGCCTAAAGTTTTTTATAGGAGGCTTGGGTTTAATTCCCACTAGCTACATTTGAAGGACATTGGTAGAGGGGAAATGAGGGATGACCTGGCCATTGGCTTGGGTTCGAGTCCTGATCCCGACCGATTTTACCGATTATTTCACTGTCGTGCCTTCGGGCGGGTGAGTGGTCGGGTTTCCCGGGAATTGGTGGCAATTGATGGTCCGGGTACTCTCGAGTACTTGATTCACCAAAAGGGTGCCCAAAAGTGCTCGGAAATTGATTCGTTGACCGTAAAAAAAAAAAAAGAATAATTGAAACCCATACTTGTAAAAAGATTAAAATAAAGAGACAATAATGGACATAACTTACTAATGATAAAACTATTCAGTTAATAATAATTACAGAACCTCAATAACTAGCTAATATTTAAACTTGATGCAAAATAATAACTAACAAACACTTAAAGCTAAATAGTAAATGAAATTAAAAATTATGATAGACAGGGCCGGCTCAACCATATTGGGGGCCTGAAGCGAAATAAAAATCCGGGGCCCTATTTATAAAAAAATAAAATGCTAAAAAAAATTACAAAATTTGCTAGCAGGAACAATTGAACTTCCGACCTTATGGTTACAGCCACATGCTCTAACCAACTGAGCTATTTCATTTATAATATCTCATATAGGTTTATTTTTATTATATATCATTAAAACTAGGAAAATTATGAGGCCCTTAGAACTTGGAGGCCCAAAGCAAAAGTCTCATTTGACTTGGGCTTGAGCCGGGCCTGATGATAGATAATAAACTTGGTTAACAAAATCCAACAATTAAAGGTGACATATATAGATAGATACCTGGATGAGAAGATAGCTCTTGCCGTCGAGATCATTTTTGATGACTTTGAAGGTCTTACCATAATATATACGAAAATAGGTAGCATCTTCTATCTTCGAAATGTTACCGGTCACTTGGACAGCTGCACCCTCCACCATTACTCCGCCATTGAGAAGCAAAAGCCCGCCCAAAGCCGACGATAAAACCGCCAAATACATTAGCAACATGATGACTATATATGTATATATAAGAAGTTGGACTCTCACCCTCTTCACAAATAGAGAGATATTTTGTGATGTCAGGAGAAAAAGACTTGGGAATATATGAATGCTCAATAACTATAAGGGGTTTGTATGGGTTGTGGGGTTGGGCCTATGTGAATGTATATGTATGTATATATAATGTAAGTTTTTTTATGAGTCAGGTAAAGGCGAAGGCAAAGGGAAGTGGGTGAGTTGGTGTAGATCTTACCCGTGATCTGCCAAGTATATATATAATTTTTTTTTAGTTAGGATATTAAGGGTTTGTCTTTATGTTTTTGTTGTTTGTTTTTCTTACTTTTTACTTTTCATATTCTCTAGCACGTTCTATAAAAATATTTATGCATCTCGATTTTAAAATTATATATATCATAATGTATAATGTACTCACGCCGAAGTACAACTAGTTTATATAATATAATAGGGAGATCGATATTTTGGTAGTGCTTACATTTTCTTTGGGTTACCTTCAATTGGTTTTATAATGAAACCTCATAGGGGTAAGATTTTGAAGTTAATTTTTGTTGGATTTTTTAAAATACGTGAATGGAATTTAATTGAATAATATTATTAATGAGTTTACTATGATATTAATGAGACTCTTCATGATAAGAAACTTTTGAGTAGAGTTTTTCATGACACTTAATTGGCTTTTATTAGAATTTTATGTCTCTTATTAAATCCCTAATTAAGTAAAACTCTTGACTATCATGGCTCTTGTAAATAAGTAGATTGTGTGCCTCACATTTGTAAAAAAAAAGAAGAGAGACACAAGAGAAAAAGATTATACATGAATACATGAAGAGTTCTTGGAGAAGAAGAAAAGACCCATATGTTGGGTACTATAGAGATGAGTACTCTCTACTCGATTCCATTAGTTTTTCCTTTTATTTGTTCCAAATGTCATACACTATAATTCTACCCAGTGCAACCTCGGGTGCGTGCCTTTCTCCGGCAGTACAGACTGCTTCGGCTGTTGTACCCTGGGAGACAGACGTGTTGTCTTTGATAGAGGCGCGAAATCTGTTTTAAGGGAAGCGTGTTGAACACGTGCCTCAGCCTCAACCGTCAACATTATGTTTGTTTATTTTTGCAGCCAAGAATGATTGTACAAAAGACATGGTTCAAGGTTTCATTGAAGACTATGCAAAGATTCTTATGAGAAGACGCAATTCAAACTCTTGTTGAAGACTTCGGTTTGAATCTTTTATGTTGTATTTTATATTATTTTCGTTTGGATTTGTATACGGTACGAGTACTACAATTTCCCAAATGTATAAATAATGTATATTTATTATTTTATTAATATCATTTTAATAAAATCGTGACCCATGTCCTACAATCTTAAAACAGATTTCGTGAGATTGTTGCTACAATCTTAAAACCTTATTTATAAGGATTTTGGGTTCACGAAATGGTTTAAATAAAAAAATATTTTAGAGATTTTTGTATAATCTTGTGAATATTGTTTTTTTTGGAAATATGTATGTAGTAAAATTTTTGGGTTTGGATTTATAGAGATTGTGGTATAATATTAAATCCTACACCGTGATACAAAACAATTGGTTTTGATTCAACCATTTGGTTTTAAACAATCTTAATCGTGATTTTTTTTAACATGTGTGTTATACCGGGTTTATTGGTGTAAACCATACGTTTTTTGTAAACGTTAAATTCCACAACGTTCGCGTAGGACTTGGTTTATTTTATAAACAATACGTTTTTTTGTAAACGTTTCATTTTCTAACATGTGTGTTAGAAATGATTATATTAGGAAAAATATATTGATTTGAGAAGTTTGTCTAAGCGTCCCGTTTCTTTTAATGGGTGTTGGAAATAGTTTATTTTGATAAACTAAAAATCCTTATAATGATTTTTGTAATCATTTATTTCTAACGAGCGTGTTAGAACCGGTTTATTTTATGCAAACCGATAAGTGTTATAACGATTTTTGTAATCGATAATGTCTAACAAGTGTGTTGGAAAATGTTTTTTTTTTAATATAAATCAATAAGCATGATAATGATTTTTGTAATCATTTACTTCTAACGATGGTGTTAGAATTTGTTTATTGTATATAAATTGTCAAGTTCGTAACGATTGTGTAATCGTTTAATTCTAACGAGCGTGTTAGAACTGATAAATTGATAAGTTTATAACGATTTTTGTAATCGTTTATTGCTATCTAGTATGTTTGAAATGGTTTATAGAACCTTCAACTTCAAGAATGATTTTTGTAATCATTTGTCTTCTAACATGTGTGTTAGAAACGGTTTATGAAAACCATCGGTTTTTAAAATGGGATGGTAATAGTTATTTTCTAACAGGTGTGTTAGAAATGGTTTAACTTTTGAACCACACATGTGTTTAAGATATTTCGTATTGAAGTTTTACTACTTCTAAATGTGCGAGTTAGAACTCGTTTTAGGTTTCTAACATGTGTGTTAGAAAATTTTTATCACTGATACGAGTTTAGATACGATTTATTTTATAAAACGAAATATTTGGAAATATTTCATGAAAAAAATGACTCTAACGTGCGCGTTATAATCATTTTTTTTTTGAAACTTTAACTTCATTAAAAAACGGCTAAGCCCGCAAAAACGAGGACCGCCAAAACAACCATTACATCATATACAAGGGGTATCTACACCAATCCTTCCACATTAAGTCATTATGCTTAAAACGACTACGATACCAAAGAAAAGAACACTATTTGATGCTCGCAGTCATGTCACAAACCCGGGGCTGAACGTCTTCAAAAATCGCCTTGTTTCGAGTCTTCCAAATCACCCAACACGTCGTCATGACAATCCCTCTTATCAACGTCTTCTTACCTTTGTTACCGGGATTCAAATCTGGAAGCTTCATAATGTCTTTAATCTCCAGGAGCAGAATAGGATCCAAACGGCACCACCGT
This sequence comes from Ambrosia trifida, assembly GCA_028751855.1. NCBI lineage: Eukaryota > Viridiplantae > Streptophyta > Magnoliopsida > Asterales > Asteraceae > Ambrosia > Ambrosia trifida. Next base: position 211,951,592 of record CM054122.1, on the reverse strand, counting down.
TCGACAAAGTGCCATACACCAGTAGTGATCATGCAGCCAGTAAAAAGATGAAGAACCGACTCCTCGACTGAGTTACAGAAGGCGCAAAAACTGTTTCCCACATTTATATTTCTTTTAGAAAGCTCTCTTTTGGTTGGTAATCGATCCATGTTAAGCCGCCACATATGAATATTAACCTTAAGGGGAATCCACCCGGTCCAAACCATACCAGTATTCTGCCTAACAGCCGGAGCAGTCTTCATCGCCTTTTTGACAGCTTTGACTGAGAAGGAGCCATCTTTCTCAGTTTCCCATATCCACTTATCAGTAGCATCGCTAAACAAGCATTTAGATACCACCTCCGTGAGCTCTCTGTATTCAGAGATCTCATTAAATGAGTTCAGCCCCGTCTTCCAATTATCCACAAAGCACGGCTTCCCATTGCGAATAATAATTCTTTCCATAACCGTGCACCCTTTTGTCTTTTCCAACGAATAAAGGTTTGGCCAACGCTTTGATAAAACGGAATCGCCATACCACATATCATTCCAGAATCGAATATCCGCTCCATTACCCAATTTGCCCCTGATAAGATTTGCAATACCTTTACCGTCCAGCTTCAAGTACAACAATCGACGCTATGTTTTTCCAGCAACCAAACAGCCCATTATTAATAGGGATAACAGACCAATTACCTTTACCACCGTGTAGGGCCTCAATAATCTTGCGCCAACTAGAATTTGGGTCTGATTTGAACCTCCAGACCCATTTTGTAATAAGAGCTTTATTGACGTCCGATAGCTTTGAAATACCCAGCCCCCCGTCCTCTTTAGGAGAGGTAACAACTTCCCACGCGACCCAGTGCACCTTTCTCATATTAATAGAACCACCCCATAAGAAACTCTTCATTAATTTTTCTATTTGCTCCACCACCTGAACCGGAGCCTTATAAATAGATAAATAATATATGGGAAGATTAGACAAAACCGCTTTTATGAGAGTTAAACGACCTCCCATAGAAAGCGAATTAGCTTTCCACATCGACAACAGAGAAGTAATAACATCCACAACCGAACTCCAATGGCAAACTCGATTCATGTTGGCACCTACTTTGATACCCAAATAATCAAACGGAAAAGCACCAATCTTGCAGCCAAGTATGCCACTCATATCAGAAACCTCATCACAATTAACACCAATACCATAGAGCTGCGACTTTTTAATATTTATTTTGAGCCCCGTGCACAAGTGAAAAATCCGAAGGAGACGCGCCGTGTTTTCTATATTGTCTTCAGACCACTCCCCGATAATTAAGGCGTCGTCTGCATATAACAAATGGGAAATATCCAGACCTGTTTTCTGATCTTTAATACCTTTAAATTCACCTTCGGCACAAGCTATATCAAGAATACAAATAAACGCCTCCATAACTATCAAAAAGAGAAAAGGGGAAAGGGGATCCCCTTGGCGAAGCCCCTTTTGGCACTGAAACTCAAAAGTGGGCGACCCATTTACTAGCACCGAGGATCTAGCAGACTCAAGGATCCCTTTCACCCACCTACCCCACCTTTGAGGAAAGCCCATTTGCTCCGACATATCAATCAAAAAACCCTAATTGACATTATCGTATGCTTTTTCAAAATCGATTTTTAACATAAAGGCTTTTCTCTTATTTTTACTTAACCAACCATATACCTCATTTAAAACCAACGGACCATCGAGAATAAATCTACCTTGAAGAAACGCCGACTGAGTATTGGAGATGACACTATTCAGCACCTTCTTCACTCGGAGGGCAAGAACTTTGGATACCACTTTGCTAATAACTCCTACTAGAGTAATCGGCCGATAATCCGTTAAGCCCACTGGATTCTTCGTTTTGGGAATCAAAGTAATGAAAGACGAGCTGCAACCTTTACCAAAGCCACCCGAATCATAGAATGCATTCATCAAATCAAAAACATCATCTTCAAGATAACTCCAAAAGAATTTAATAAAGTTGAAATTAAAACCGTCCGGCCCTGGAGCTCGATCAGACCCACACTCGAACACAGCCACCTTGATCTCATCTTTAGAAAACGGCTCAACTAACGACTGAGCGTAAGCCTGAGGCAATGTTTTAATGTTGTTACATCTGATAACAGGTCTTCGCACAAACTTCTCTGAAAATTGTCTTCTAAAATGTTTCAATATCTCTCTTTTAATAATCGCTGGCTTCATAACCCACTTGTCATCCACCAACAAACCCGGAATGGAGTTTATAGCTTTTCTCCCGTTCACTATACCATGAAAGAAGCTCGAGTTATCATCACCATGCATAGCCCACCGAATTCTGGATTTCTGCTTTAAGTCTTTGATTTTACAATGATTAATATAGTCAACCCCTTTTTTACACTCTTCCCAAGTCCAAACTTCCTGCTCTTCAAGGTCTCTCTCCTCCATAATTCTCTCCATCAGCTCAATGTCAGCTTGTAACACCGCTAACTCCTCCCCTTCTTTTTTGTTAATGTCATGCCACCATGAAATCAAAGCATTTTTTACAGCCTTGAGTTTGAGGCTGAGTTTAACATCTGGACCACCTTCATACACTGAATTTTCAAAAACTTTGATAACTTCCTCCTTGCACCCCTCTCTGTCAAGCCAGGAGTTAGAACCACCGAAAGTTCTAACATGTTTGTTAGAAATATTTTATTTGAAAAAGAAAAGGTTTTATGTAAACATTTTATTTTTCTATTATGTTCATTAGAAATGGATTCTTTTATGAACTATATCATTGGAAAAGGTTTTATGTAAACGTCCAATTTTATAACGTGCACGTTATTGTCACACCCTCAAATTCCACATGCGGGGTTTTACCGCGAGGCGCGTGACACACCAGGATCTCAGTCAACGATCACAATAAACATACAACAAACATGCATTCATATATATTTTTAAAACCAAAATATCATGCTTTGAGCCGTAAACCAGCAGTAGAAGCATTTCTTGTTTACAACCAAAAGACATATCATTGTTTACAAAACATTGTTTAATACGCTTCAAAATATTAGACGCTGTGCATGAGTTCGTGCGCCTAGCCCATTGACTGCTACCTTAGCGACCTGAGAAAACATGCCAAAAATGTCAACATATAATGCTGGTGAGTTCACAGGTTTTCTTTTATAAAAGCGTTGTTATAAGTTTGAAAAGATCATATCCGTTACTACTAGGTTATAAGAACGTTAGCTAGACGTTAAGTGTTTGTTTACTACTACAGTTGGGAACCCATTACTATACGTGTATAAGTTGTTGAAGCTTGCCCAGACATTTTGGCTATAACCGATGCCTCGGCGAGCCAGTAATAAGAGACAATATGCACCCGCCCGGCCCAGCCGTCGAGTGGGGTTTGTGAGGCCCAATAGATCTATCCACATTTCCCCCGTTGTGCATCCCTGCACATTCATGGTTTCCCCCTGAGACTTTCCATAAAAGACGCATAGTATTTGTAAAGTAACCATAGTATAACATGACCTTTAGTAAGTAAGTATGTAGCATGTTTCTCCCCCCGAAAGTAAAACAGTAAAAGTGGGGCTGTGACACTCACCTCGGATTGCGTTACTTGAAAACAGTTAAGTAATTATGCTATGATAGCCCCAAATAGCGGCGACCTAACATGAGATGTGTATAAGTATCCGGACTAATAACCCGCAGGTTAACTAGTCCCCGAATGTCCAGTCCATGACCATAAACGTTTGAAAACACCTTTGACTGTTAAACCGACCGTACCAGACAAGACTCGACATCCCATTGGTGACCCGACATCTCACGTGTTAGACAAATACAAGACATCATGCAACATATGCAATTAAACACTTAATACTCGCAAGAGTTCACCTAGTCTAGCATAATGTTCAATTAACGCATAAACAGGTCTGAACATGTGTTACTAAGCCATTGGGTGTATCCCGGGGTTCCTATCATGTTCCTAGGTGTCAAATCATGTTCCGGGATGTCAAGATACGTTTACGACAGCAGTACACGCGATTAGGAAACTTACATGCGATTAGGAAAAGTCAAATAGTGAATAGGGAGGTCAAACTGGCGAGTAGGGTGCTATTCGCCTGATGTATCAGGCGAATAGGCTGTAATCGCTTGATACATCAGGCGAGTAGAGCCCTATTCGCCCCAAGCACTGCTGTCGCGTGTTTTCACGCGTTAAACCCTCTAAATCAGATCCAAAACATGTAAAAACACCCAATATCAAAACTAAACTATTAGCCAACCCATTCCAAGCAAAAACCCCCAATTTATCTCTGCTCTAACGGGCTCGGTGTGATTATTTCCAAAAATGGCAAAATACTAGGTTTCATTAACTATGAAATCTTTCCTTAAGTAGTAAAGATCAGATTACACCTCCTACAACTTGCAATTCATCATCCCTATGTTATAGCATCATTCTAGCATGATTTCTAACCATAAACAAGCAATGAATCATATCATAACATCCTAATTCTTCAAGAATCACCCAAATGGGTCAAATGCATACTTTATCTAAACACTATAACAATAGCTTAAACTCATAGATAATCATCCTAACAACTCCTACACATCAGAAGTACATCAAATTCATGGAAACATTCATGTTATAATCACCAAAAATCATCATATGCATCAATACTTCACATATAGCAAGCATTATGGTGTAGACTTGTTTTAGAACTCATTTCCAAGGTTTTTAAAGACTCATTCTTATCAAAATAAGGTCTGGACTTTTGGGGAACCAAAACAATAACATTACAAAGGTTTAGGATGAAGAACACACCTTGGATTTTATCAAAGAAAGGTGTATAAGCTTGGAAATGGTGAGTTTTGAAGCAAAACAAGTTCCAGAGGTGTTTCAAGGTGTGTGGGAGGCTTAGGATCAGTTAGGGTTGCACAAATGGTGTTTGGGGAGTCAAGGGTTGTATTTATAGGTGTTTTGACTCGTGCACATCAGATCAGGCGAGTAGGAGAGCAGTTCAGGCGAGTAGGGCTTCTAATCGCCTATATACTGGCGATTAGAGCCCTAATCGCCATCAGACTTCCTCTAATCGCCTATACAGGTGGCGATTAGGAGCTCTCCAGGCTCCTAATCGCCTGTATGGTTCCAGAACGGGTTTTTGGCGCGTTAAACACTATTTTAACACATATAAACACGTATTCACATACCGACAAGTCACATAATGATTATAACCACATAATGTACGATAATTAACACGTTTACATCCGTTCACCAATTCCCGGGACTCGAGACTTGCGTGTGTACGTTAAACCCGGCGATTCCACGAATCACCAATCCTTGTACACATGGTTATGGACCGACTCCCGATGATCCCGCGGATCATCGTAACGACTCCCGATGAGTCCCAGAATCATCATAACGACTCGACTGACCCAGTTAAGTACGTAATATGCATGACTCGCTAAGGTAGACTTACTAGTTTAGTCAATGTTACTAACCTGAGTTTGCCGGGTGTCACAGTTATAACATGATTTTTTTTCATGTGTGTTTGAAACCGTTATAGTATATATGTAGTAAACTGAAACCATATAAAAAGTTTGCTATTTTGGGTTTTGGTATACGGTTTCATAAACCCGTATTGATATTATAAATATAATATATTGCAAAACTAAGGAAATGTTTTAAAATGATTTTAAAACAAGTTTTGCATAGTTTTGATAGTTCAAACGGTTCGTTACTTTTGCTAGATGTAGCATATGCTGAACCAAAGCAGTGTTCTTGTTGACACTATACGATGGAAAACAACTTGGTGTTGTAGTGAACAAGATCAATTGTTTAAGCTTTACTACTTAATTGTAGTCTTTTTAACGACTTGGTGTTGTTTTGAATAGATTTGTGACTGTCCAACTTTAGAATTTTACGATCAAATGAGGAACTTGTACTTATAAATGCATAGAGTTCTCAAGATATGTTGCAAGACAATATTGTTGTGATGACTTTGATCGGCTGATAAAAGTGTTGAAGATAATAACACTATGAGATTTGATGTGTAGATATGTTTACTTATCCGTTTAAATTTTTAAAAGTGTTTTGCACTTTATGATTTAGTTTCGAATGTATATTATTTATTGTTTTGTGTTCAACATCTTCGGATAACACATGCAATTTTTATTTACAAAGAAATAAATCCGTAAGGTTTGTGACGTATGAAATGTTATTTTTTTTTAATAAATAACTATAACGTCAAATATACAATGTTAAAGAACATTGTTATAAACGGATAGTATACGGAAAGAATTGGACATAAACAACTTAAGAGTTGTTGCATTGACTAAAAGTTGGAGACGAGACATCAAATGTCTAACCACATCATGAGAGAATCATGAAAGAAAGTGGTGAGTGTATTGAGATGAAATACACAAGTATGTTACATATCGATATATTTCATTAAAGATTGTCATGAAAATTCGCAAGGGTAAATTTTATCATATGGAAGAAATTTATGTTAATACCAATCTTTAATGAATCAAGAAAGATTTGTTCCAAAAGATTTACGATTGGAAATTAAGGACATGTTGATATGACTACCACTTTCAAGTTGTTGGAAGTATGTAAATGTTTTGACTTTAAAATTGGGAGAGTGTCCTAAATATATATAGATTTAAAAGAAAACAACAAGGCATTTCACTTAAAGACATAATTTTGAAGTTGGTTTGTTGAGAGTGAATCTAAGTGATTTCATATCAACATAAAAGTGATTGTACACTTATACTATTTATACCTTTTGTGGGTGATGAATGTGTCACCAAAGTTACTCGAGATAAAACTTATAGTCAAGTACTTATAAGTTAATGGTGAAGCCTTCGAGATCAAAGGAAAAATTGTTATATTATTAGACTGAATAATGGAAAATGCATGTTTATGTAACATACATATGAGACTATATGAAAAAAAAAACTCATGGTCATGTATAAAGTAAGAATGAATGTTGGTAAGAGATAATGCGTATATCTCTTAAGGCTGTGAAGAATCAGAATGATGCATCTTCTGTTCGCATGCTAGAGTATTGTAGTCTAAAGCATGCTAGACTAGTACATGTTAATTTAGATGCTCTGTGGAGATTAAATTAACTTTAAACATTCAAATTATAAGATGGCATGAGAATGAATTTGGTGTCTAACAAACACTAAAAATATATAACTTCCTTCAGTCTAATGGATAGTGAGGAGAACACATACACGCAAAAGTGTTGGCATCTCATGCTAAGGCATATGTTGCCTTGTTTAGCTTTAAAACCTCTTGTGCACAAGTGGAATATGAGGTGAGCATACCGGCCATATGCATAATAAATATGTGTTCATATTGAAATAAGCTTTGTTTTAGTCTAAAAAGAAGACGTTATAACTAGATGAAAGTTTAGATCATGAGTTATAGTCTTACGAGTTGACAATAAGTCATGAACGACTTGCGAGTCAATATCACGTTAGTACAACTGATCTCAATTGCAAAATTATCAGTAGTGACTTGACGAAGTCAAAGATAGTCTTATGGATCCAACAACCTGAGGGTTGATGAGAGATCAAGTTGTGGAATGAGACTAAAGCCCATAGAAAAAGGCTTGTGAAGGAAACCTACCTTAGTTAATTGGAGATCCCAAGATCTAAGTTCAATAGAACAACTAATTCATACGCCTAAGGGTGGTCACTGTGGGGGCATGGCTAATATGTGTAAGCTAGTATATATGGTTATATATATCCCCCTAAACTATAAAAGGGTGTTTAAATACGTCCTTGTCCATTCCTATGACATTCAGTGACAAATTGTGAGGATAAGCATAGTATATGGTAAATGATGTGGGTAAATCATGGTAACCATAATGCTTTTAATGATTTGAGAAAAATCACCTATGTTAGAGAGAAGTGGGGTCGCTTCAATTTGAATTGGGGGCACAGTTCCTAGAGCTCTCGCAGAACCAGGATAGTGTTCCAGGACCATTATTGGACACGAAAGTGAGGGGATGGCCCGGCTAAGGAGAGTTGTGTGAAGTGTATTGTCGTCTACACAAATGGGGGTTTGTTCAACGACATCGCGTCCACAAACCGCTAGGAGACTAAGTATGCTTCACAAAGGAGGGTTCAAAGCTAATACCAACCTATCCTGCAATACTCAACTGTCGAGGTTGCATTGGAAATTTTATGTGTTTTGTCAATCTCCATTCATGTGGGGGATTGTTGGAATTTTTTAAAATTTGTGAATGGAATTTAATTGAATAATATTATTAATGAGTTTACTAATATTATTAATAAGACTCTTCATGGTAAGAAACTCTTGAGTAGAGTTTTTCATGACACTTAATTGGCTTTTATTAGAGTTTTATGTCTCTTTTTAAATCCCTAATTAAGTAAAACTCTTGACTATCATGGCTCTTGTAAATAAGTAGGTTGTGTGCCTCACATTTGTAAAAAAAAGAAGAGAGATACAAGAGAAAAAAAATTATACATGAATAGATGAAGAGTTCTTGGATAAGAAGAAAAGACCCATATGTTGGGTACTATAGAGATGAGTACTCTCTACTCGATTCCATTAGTTTTTCCTTTTATTTGTTCCAAATGTCATACACTATAATTCTACCCAGTGCAACCTCGGGTGCGTGGCTTTCTCCGGCAGTACAGACTGCTTCGGCTGTTGTACCCTGGGAGACAGACGCGTTTTCTTTGGTAGATGCGCGAAATATGTTTTAAGGGAAGCGTGTTGAACACGTGCCTCAGCCTCAACCGTCAACATTATGTTTGTTTATTTTTGCAGCCAAGAATGATCGTACAAAAGACATGGTTCAAGGTTTCATTGAAGACTATGCAAAGATTCTTATGAGAAGACGCAATTCAAACTCTTGTTAAAGACTTCGGTTTGAATCTTTTATGTTGTATTTTATATTATTTTCGTTTGGATTTGTATACGGTACGAGTACTACAATTTCCCAAATGTATAAAGAGTGTATCTTTATTATTTTATTAATATCATTTTAATAAAATCGTGACCCATGTCCTACAGTTCTATCATCATTTGATGTAGAGCATAAGCAAATAAAAAGAGTCAAAATCAAGACTCGGAATCATCACTTATAGATTATAAGTAACTAGTTTATACCCCGGGAGCGTCCCGGGTTGAGAAATCTAAGTAAAGTGAATAAAATTAGAAGTATCTAAACTATAAAAATGGCATCTGCCAATACATGATTAATGAATATTATTGTTATTATTATTATTATTATTATTATTATTATTATTATTTTAAACAAATCTATGTCATAAGTTATCATATTCTAATATAAAAAAAGGGTAATTGGGTCGGGTATCACCTAATCCAGGCCCGACCCAAACCCACAATTTTTTTTAAACTAATTCCAAACCTGACACAATACCTGTCGGGTTACAAAAAATAGTCGTTTTTTTCTCCGGTTTTTTATATCACACTATGGTACTCATTGGAAAGATAATAAAACGCTCGTTAATTTGGTGTAATTTTTTTCTTTAAAAAATCTCGTATATAAAAGATATTAACATTTAAAAGTTATGAGAGAAAACATGAGAGAGAAAATAATAAAGTTTTAATATTTACATTTAGTAGATTAGGTATTTAATAGATTATTTAAACCATATTTATTCCTTGTTTTTAATTGGTCTAAAGTTGACACATCACATCCTATGTAGCATCTCTCAAAAGAGAGATTGCATAATATTATGACATGACATCAAAAATGCTTTGGTTTATTATATATATAGATATAGATATAGATTATGTAAATAATTATAGATTGATTGTAATTGGTAATTTCCCAAAAATAGTGGAGATTCTGTTTTACTTTTACGCTATATAGTATCCTGTAATCTCTCATTGTAAAGCAAGGAATGAATACCAATTCTCTTATGGTATTAACCGGTCGATCCTAACCCTACCGCCGCTGCTCCATCTCTTTCTGGCAGCCTTCTTTCTGCCTCTCCTCCGCCTCTTTAATATCTCCTTCCCTTCCCTCCCATGGCCTCTCCTCTTCACACGGCCCTCACGGTCAACCATATAAAAACCCATGTGCCGATCATCTTGGAAAAAGACTCGCCTCATTATTCTACATGGTCAACTCTTTTCCAGGTGCACTGTCGTGCCTACGATATTCACGAGCACCTCTCACCTTGTCCCGCAGCCGCCGCATCCTCCTCCTCTGATGCAGAAAAAGCGGCCGCTTCAGCACAGGCCGACACGTTATGGTAGCGTCTCGACGCCATCGTCCTTCAGTGGATCTATGCCACTATCTCTCAACCCCTTCTCCATATCATCCTTGTGCCGGGTCAATCTGCTTACGAAGCCTGGACACTTGTGCAAAACGAGTTTAATGACAACAAGACGACTCGTGCTATTTTCCTCGGACAATAGTTTGCAAACCTGAATCTTGCCAATTTCCCAAACATGTCAGATTACTACCAACATGCCAAGCATATCGCCGATCAGTTAGCCAGCGTCGGTGCTCCTGTCGAAGACCACATACTCGTCATAAAAGTCCTAACCGGTCTAACGGAACAATACGACGACATCTCCACTGTCCTACGAAACAAGAATCCGCTCCCACCGTTCAGCGAGGTCATATATCGTTTAACAATGGAAGAAACGACGAAAAAATCCCAGCTTGCTCGTGCTTCTCAGACCGCGTCTACAGCGTTGGCTGCCACCGTCGCTAACACCACTTCATCTTCGGCTTCTCCAACTCACACTACTTCCTCGGCTTGCACACGTGGACAAGGAAGACGTGGACAGGGACGTCGAAGAAGCAACAACGGCCAAGGAAGAGGTAACAATCACACATCTCAGCCCACTCACCCATATATTGTATTTCCGGCCAATTGGACTGCTAATCAGTGGGCTGGCATGCTCCAAAGCCCAAATCAATCCTGGACATCTCAACCGGCCCAACCCCCATGTCCCTACCCCTCTCGGCCCAATAGAAACAGTCCAGGAATACTGGGCTCAAGACCCGATCAAGCCTATGTTACAGGTTATTCGCCAACAGACATCGAGCACGCACTGTACACAATGTCGTTGAATTCGCCAGATCACGGGGTCATGGACTCAGGAGCATCATCTCATTCGGCGAACCAGCAAGGTATATATTCCCCGTCTAATTTTAATTCGTGCATTAATAAAAATATAATCGTTAGTAATGGCATGCCAATCCCTGTTTTGGCTCAAGGCAACTAGACCCTACCACCCCCCTTTCCGCCTTTAAAACTCAATAATGTTCTTTTTGCCCCTAATATTATTAAAAACCTAATTTCAGTTCGACGCCTTACAACTGATAATTTGGTTTCTATCGAGTTTGACCCCTTTGGTTTTCTTGTGAAGGATCTCAAAACTCGGGCTCCTATCCTACGATGCAATAGCACAAGCGATCTTTACCCTCTCACGCAACCACTTCCGCTCAACTTCAACCAATCAACGACCTTGACCACCATATCTCAAGATCACTGGCATCAAAGACTTGGACACTCTGGCAATAATTTATTACAATCTTTAAAATTGTCGTCTTTTATTGATTACGGCAAACGTAATAACACTTTATGTCAATCTTGCATTTTTGGAAAAAGTGTTCGCTTACCTTTTTATGATTCAGTTAATTTTACTCATTTGCCATTTGATATTATACATAGTGTGTGACACCCCAGGAAAAATCCCACATCGGCCGTGGCCAGGAGAGATCCTTGCTTCATAATTCATGTCTTGCCTCATAAATCACCAACGCGTTTTGGGGCTTAATGTTAGTGGATAAGAGGAGAACTCCACAGTTAAGCGTGCTCAGGTGGGAGCAGTACTAGGATGGGTGACCTCCTGGGAAGTCTCCATCGGGGCAACAAAAAACAAATCCGTGAGCTTTGGATGGGCAAACCATCGGGGCAAAGCTGACAATATTGGTGGTGAGAGGGGCCGGATGTTATAAATGGTATCAGAGCCACTCTTGTGCCGTTTGGGATGGTTGGTGCATGCATACCTCATCAGGGACGATGAGACTGTAACAGGGGGTGAATGTGACACCCTAGGAAAAATCCCACATCGGCCGTGGCTAGGAGAGATCCTTGGTTCATAATTAATGTCTTGCCTCATAAATCACCAACGCGTTTTGGGGCTTAATGTTTGTGGATGAGAGGAGAACTCCACAGTTAAGCGTGCTCAGGTGGGAGCAGTACTAGGATGGGTGACCTCTTGGGAAGTCTCCACCGAGGCAACAAAAAACAAATCCGTGAGCTCTGGATGGGCAAACCATCGGGGCAAAGCGGACAATATTGGTGGTGAGAGGGGCCGGATGCTACATAGTGATCTTTGAACCTCACATGTACTTAGTATAGGCGGACATAAATATTACATATTGTTCCTGTATCACCCCAACCGATGGCGGAAACATCGGGATGTCACGTATTGATGATTGTTCAGTAGCTCATGGTAAATAATAATTCTCATTATATGATTTAGATAAATTACATACAATTGTTCTACAGGAATTCATACATCAAATTGAATAAAACTATGCACACATCTTCAAGCATTAACTCAAATCTTCAAGCAAGTAGAACCTGAAACATGTTAAGTTGAAAATATTTTGGGTCAACAAAAGTTGGTGAGAATTACATAGGTTTTGATAATCGAATAAAATTGTTGTGCAATTCATGTGTCATGGCAATCTAGTCCATATGTGAAAACATACTAGAAGTAAATCGAGTGCATAATCAACCATTGTGACTGTTGTATTGTGGTACATCCCATACGCTCATGGTTCACTCGTTTATATGCAGTAACAAACACCCACGCTACCTTTGTAGGAGGTACGTTTCCGGGTGGGATTGTCAGTCCAATAGATCTATCAATGTATACCGTCGGCTGATAAATGTTTATGCTAGAATTGTGCTTACCCTAGTCATGTTCAAGACATAATGCAACATAGAAATACACATAGACACATTGATGATTGAATTGCATAAATAATGTTGTAACATGTTTCACCCCAAAAATGGTGATAAATAGAAAATGGGCTATGTAAAACTCACCTTAGCAAAATGTTATATCTGTTGAAAAATTGAATAGTGGTGTTGCCCAAATGTGTCAAGTATCACCCTATAATAAGGTAATAAATATGTCTAAGTCTATCTAGTCTACAAATGTATAAGTTCTAGGGCTTCGTATTGGGAATAAATGCTCGTTTGATTATTATTAAAAATGTTTGATAATTGAGAGAATATTAGTAATTAATTAGACAAAAATCTTTTTATAAAATTTAAATTTAAGATGGTCACAAGAATGTGTTTAAAGTATAAAAATAATTTTTACAAAATTATTTTCTTTAAAATAGAATATTAAATCTATTTATAACAAATTGCCAAAATTTAACTTTAATATTTAAAAATATTAAAATTAAAGAATTATTAGTTTAAAATTTATATTTCTGTTCCAAATAATCAGAAATAATTTATATAAAATTTTGGTGCAAAAATATTAAAAATTGGATTTATTATGATTTAATTATGATTAAAACTAACAAAAATTTATTAAAAATATTAAATAAATGATTTTCCTGAAATAAAAATTATTTCTGAAAAGCTTAATGTTATAAAAACTCAGAATAAATTTTGTGGAAATTTATATAATCGTTTTGATATTTTTATAGAATTTTATAAATAAAATAGAATAAATTTGAATTATTTATTATATATTTTAAATAAATATATTTTCAGAAATAAAAATCTGAATAATGATATTTAGGGTATGAACATCATTATGTAAAATTTTGGGAAATTTTGAAGGCTTATAAGTATTTTAAATAATTAAAGTAAATAATTATGTAATTTAAACCTTCAAATTGAAAAGCCAAAAAAAATGCATATGGTGGGAATCGAACCTGTGTGGTCCGGGTTACAAGGCACCAGACACAACCACCTGGTCCAGACCAGTGGTTGTGTTTGGTTCAGTTCGATTAATATATATATCGTATAAAAAAATTGTGTTCTTCCCCAAATTAATAAGAACAAGCCCTAGATTTTGCAATTGATCAATCCACACATCAATAACCCAATTAACCTTAGGGCTATTGATGTGTGGATGCCGAAGATAAAAACCCATCAAAAACATCACACTTACAATGTCGTAATGATCACGAATGCTCAGTCAACACGAAAAGTCAAAATGCGATCAGATAACAAGATCAGAGGATAATTAAGAAGAATTGGAGATTGAGAGAGATGTAATGGCGAGTTGTAAAGGTCCAACATTGTTCAATTTATAGTGTTTAAGCCTAGGTGTTCGATTTGGCAATTTTGACCTCGGGTTTAATGTTTGACGCCTCATTTGATCGATATGGTAACAATTTAAGGTTGATTGCCGTTTGTGTGAGTCACCCTAGGCCGGTAATCGCGTATGAATGGTCAATGGCAATTTAAACATGGCCTAATCACAATGTATCTAACCATAAATAATTTACGATTTTTGAAAAAAAATAAAAATACCTTTGGGTCTGCTGCGTCTGTTACAAGGAAGAAGATGGGATAGTTTTTTTTGTGGTGTTTTATACTTTTTAAGTTGGGTTTAAACCAACTAAGAGGTGTAGCCCAGGTGGTGTTAGCGTGTGGGTTGTGTGGCATGGCCGGCTCTCTGCCCGGGTTCGAATCCCGGCAGAGGCCAAATTTTTTTTTTTTTTTAACAAAGAGGAGATGAGGGGAGGGACTAGTGGGCTCAGCTTTGGGCCTGGCCAGTGTTGGGGCACGTTTTGTTTGGGCTGGACGTATCTGGCTCCGAAACAAATAATATAAAGGTAAATGAGGGGTGGGCTTTGGGTTTGGTTTGGAGATAACTTGTTACTAATAAATAAAATCTGATTTTTATTATTAGAGAATTATTGTTATTATTATTATTATATATAATATTTATATATATATATATATATATATATAGGTTGTGTGTTAGGCATATTAAGGATAAAATATATATAATGGGGGCTTTATGTATATAAATTTGGGGAAAAAATTTGTGATGTTACAGTCTCCCCTACTTTTAGGAACTTCGTCCCGAAGTTAAGAGAAAAACACCGGGTTTACAATTGGTCAACTACCGAAAACCTTGATAAAATTCCTCACTACCTTAATGTTGGGCTATATTTTGGAAGGTTTGCGTTGTCTTGGATGATATTAGTGTAGTATGTGGGTTTTCGGCCCTTATGGCCCATGTAATATGGCCCTATTTTGGAAGGTTTGCGTTGTCTTGGATGATATTAGTGTAGTATGTGGGTTTTCGGCCCTTATGGCCCATGTAATATGACCGCCCTATGTTAGTATAAATAGGGGGTTACTTAGTTGTTTTGGGGTTGCTAGTCATTTTTGTTATCTTTGGTTCATATTGTATTCGGCTAGTGTGTGTACCAGACGTCTCTTTAGAAGACGTGTGCACTTGATAATATAATCATTCCGTTCTAAGTCTCTTTCTTGTTCTTCACCATTCAATCGATATTTCGCATCCATTGAGTGGTTGGTTTGATACCCGGTAGAGAAGATCTTGGACTTACAATTGGTATCAGAGCCTAAGTAGTCTTACGAAGGCTCGGTTCGGTATCAAAAAGGAGAAGATCAAGGAAGATTTCATTGCAAGAAAGGTTGATTTTATGTTTTTTTTATATACTGGTTTCACTATTATGTGTTATGGCTAACCCTCTATGCTAACCGTGTTTTTCTTTTGGTCATGTGTTCTTTTTCTGTCCTAGTTTGATCAGTTTATTTCTTGTTTTTCTTCGCATCAAATCTTCAAAGAAAATACAGATTTGATTCATACTGATGCGAAGTCAAACGTGTTTCCTAAAATCAAGGAGATAATTGATTTTTCTAAAAGGAAGTATTTTTATAACATTATCTCTTTAAAATTTTAAAAGTTTTCGAAAAATAGGGAAAGTTTGTTGCTTATTCTGTGCAGGTTACCATATCAACACAGGAAGCTTGTGTCCGACCTCAAGAGGCTTGTGTCCGACCTCTCTAGTTATGTCCGACCTCAGGAAGCTTGTGTCCGACCTCTCTGATTGTGTTCGACCTCAGGAAGCCTGTGTCCGACCTCTCTGATTGTGTCCGACCTCAGGAAGCCTGTGTCTGACCTCTCTGATTGTGTCCGACCTCAGAAAGCCTGTGTCCGACCTCAGGAAGCTGTGTCCGACTTCAAGCTGTGTCCGACCTCACAACATTGTGTCCGACCTCACACCCTGTGTCCGACTTCAAGCTGTGTCCGACCTCACAACATTGTGTCCGACCTCACACCCTGTGTCCGACCTCACAACATTGTGTCCGACCTCACACCCTGTGTCCGACTTCAAGCTGTGTCCGACCTCACAACATTGTGTCTGACCTCACACCCAGTGTCCGATATAAAACTGTGTCCGACCCTACATTGTGTCCGACCACCTCATTGAACTGTGTACGAGTTACATATTGCTCCGTTTAAACTATACAGGACATTAACAAACGTTGGACTGGAACTTGGACCTTCTAAGATTGCTTTATAAATTTTAAAACAGAAATAATAAATTTAAAGCTTCTTTTCAGAAATGGACCAAATTGTTAATCAGGGAAATTTGAATGGACTACATACTGATCAACTACTTGTGGCTGCTCAATTGGACAAAGCTATGGAATCTGTCATTGGCACACATCAGAAAATACCTGTTCTCCAACTTGGGATGTCCTATTCTGAGTGGAAGTTCAGGTTCATTCAAGTCATGAAGATAAGAGATGCAAAGGCTCTACGATCTATCCAGAATGGACCATGTGTGATCACCTATGTGACCAATGAAACATCTGGAGACATTGCAATCAAGCCAACGACTATGTACACCGATGAAGATCGAGAGAAAAATGACGTTGATGAGAGGGCAATGGCTTACCTTCATCAAGAACTGTCACCTGAAGTATCAATTGGAGTTCGTGACAATGCCACTGCCAAAGAACTTTGGGAAGCTCTTGAAAATTTGTATGAGGGAAATGAAGAAATGAAGGAAAGCAGGAGGGAGATGCTGAGTCAAAAGTTTAACGCCTTCAATCACATTCCAGGAGAATCACTTGAAAGTCAGATCCAGCTTTTCGTGGCATTAGTGAGTGAAATGAAGGCAAACGATATGAGGGTAGACAACTCAGTCATGAACAAAAAGCTACTCAATACTCTTCCAAGGAGTTGGGACTCAAATGTCACCCTAATCAAGAGAACTAAAGATCTAGCAAGACTCACACTTTCTGAGACCATCTCTTTGATCAAATCCTATGACCTTGATGACAGACAACGTTACATGACTCAGACTGCCAGTTACAACAATGCAATCATTGCAACTCCCAGCAATGCTTTAATGTCTCAGCAAGAAACTCCGCGTCCATCATTGTACTCTTATCCAGCAAGTGGCTCCTCGTATCCACCTATGTTTGCACCCAGTGCTTCAAAAGGGTCAGCTGTGCCTGCTTCTTCTGCAATCACTAATGCTGGATCCTCATCATCTGCTTCACATTCTTCAACAACAACTCAGTCAGCAGTTAAAATTCCAAAGGAGCTCGAAAATAATCTAGGCTTATTTGCAGGATTTATGAACTGTTATAACGCATTTCTGTCAGGTCAACTTACATCAAAAGATGTTGGAGCATGTGACTTAAATGACGTTAATCAAGATGACATTGAAGAAATGGACCTGACTTGGCAGATAGCTATGGTGGTGCATAGAGCCAACAAGTTTAGAAAGAAGACCGGTAGAAATGTGTGGGAAAATCCATCAAAGAAACTGGGTTGGGAAAAGATGAAGATGCGCTGTTACAACTGCGATGAACTTGGACATTTTGCTCGTGAGTGTACCAAGCCAAAGAAAGAAGGAGACAATTCTACTCCTGCAGCTGCCTCATCAAATGCTACTCAAGGAAATCAATCACCTACCACTCACACTAGATCTGAGTCCTCTAACTCCAACAAGGCAATGGTTGTTCAATCAGGAGGGGGATGGGATTGGTCTTCTCAGATGGAAGATCTTAAAATTGTTGAAGATACTATGTACAAGGCTCTCATGGCACAGATGGATGATGACTATATTCCGTCCGCAGCTGAGGTATTTTCCGAAACTTTAGCTGAATCATGTTGTGTTGGGCCATGTTATTAGAGGTTTGCGTTTGACTTGGACTTGTTATTATTATTGTGTTAGTTAGATTTCGGCCCAAGAGATCCATGTAACATAACCGCCCTATATTCATATAAATAGGGGGTTACCTAGTTGTTTTGGGGTTGCTAGTCATTTTTGTTCTTTTTGTTCATCTTGTGTTCGGCTAGTATTGGTGTACCAGACGTCTCATAGAAGACGTGTGCACTAGATAATAAAATCATTCTATTCAAAGTCTCTTTCTTGTTCTTCACCATTCAATCGATATTCCGCATCCTTTGAGTGGTTGGTTTGATACCCGGTAGAGAAGATCTTGGACTTACAATTGGTATCAGAGCCTAAGAAGTCTTTCGAAGGCTCGGTTGTTGGTATCAAAGGAAGAAGATCAAGGAAGTTATTTTCACGAACAAAGGTTGATTTTAGTGTTTCAGTTCATAATGCTTTCGTTAATTTTTTTCTTTCTAATTGATTTCGTGGCAGATGAATTTTTGGTGTTTTGATCCATCTTGGAAAGGCTCAATATGTTTGCTACAAACAAGGAGATTTGTTTGAGAAAGTCTATTCTGATAATTTTTTAAAATATTCTCAAAGATATCTATTTCCATATTTTGTGGAAAACTTGTTGCATCTTAGCAGGTTTACTTTTCAGCTGAGTTCAACCAAATAGCTGAGTTCAACCAAATATCTGAGTTCGACATCCTGAGTTCAACCTTGGGGGAGTTCAACAAACTTGGCTGAGTTCAACCTATCTGAGTTCGACATCCTGAGTTCAACCTTGGGGGAGTTCAACAAACTTGGCTGAGTTCAACCTATCTGAGTTCGACGTCCGGAGTTCAACCTTGGGGGAGTTCAACAAACTTGGCTGAGTTCAACCTTGAGTTCAACCTTGAGTTCAACCTTGAGTTCAATCTTGAGTTCAACCTTGAGTTCAACCTTGAGTTCAACCTTGAGTTCAACCTTGAGTTCAACCTTGAGTTCAACCTTGAGTTCAACCTTGAGTTCAACCTCTTTGTTGGGCTGAACGTTCCAAACTTTTGGGCTGGGCCTTTCAAATATTATTGGACTGGACATCTTTCAATTGCTGGACCTTTTATCTGTTTAAATTAACTCAAACTAATAAAGTTAACTCTTATTTTCAGAAATGGATCAAATTGTTAATCAGGCTAACTTAAATGGACTAAACACTGACCAGCTACTTGTAGCTGCACAAGTAGACAAAGCCATGGAATCTGTCATTGGCACTCATCAGAAAATCCCTGTTCTTCAACTCGGAATGTCTTATTCTGAGTGGAAGTTCAGGTTCATTCAAGTCATGAAGATAAAGGATGCAAAAGCTCTCAGATCTATTCTAAATGGACCTTGTGTGATTACCTACGTGGTAAATGAAATAACTGGAATCACTGCTATCAAACCAAAGAGTATGTACACTGATGAAGATCATGAAAAGACTGATGTTGATGAAAGGGCAATTGCTTATCTTCATCAAGGACTCTCACCTGAAGTATCAATTGGAGTTCGTGACAATGCCACGGCAAAAGAACTTTGGGAAGCTCTTGAGAATCTGTATGAAGGGAACGAAGAGATGAAGGAGAGCAGGAGGGAGATGCTGAGTCAGAAGTTTAACGCTTTCAATCACATTCCGGGAGAATCACTTGAAAGTCAGATACAACGTTTCGTGGCCTTAGTGAGTGAAATGAAAGCAAATGATATGGTAGTAGACAACTCCGTCATGAATAAAAAGCTGCTCAATACTCTTCCAAGAAGTTGGGATTCAAATGTCACCCTCATCAAGAGAACTAAAGATCTAGCAAGACTCACTCTTTCTGAGACCATCTCGTTAATCAAGTCCTATGACCTTGATGACAGACAACGTTACATGACTCAAACTGCTAGTTACAACAATGCCATCATTGCAACTCCCAGCAATGCTTTAATTTCTCAGCAAGAAACTCAACGGCCATCACTGTACTCTTATCCAGCAAGTGGGTCCTCGTATCCACCCATGTTTGCCCCCAGTGCCTCAAAAGGGTCAACTGTGCTCCCTTCTTCTGCAACCACCACTGCTGGATCTTCGTCATCTGCTCCACCTCCAGCTACATCTATGGCAGCAAAAATTCCCAAGGAGCTTGAAAGTAACCTAGGATTATTTGCTGGATTTATGAACTGTTATAATGCATTTCTGACAGGTCAACTCACTTCAAAAGATGTTGGAGCATGTGATTTAAATGACGTTAATCAAGATGATATTGAAGAGATGGATCTGACTTGGCAGATAGCTATGGTTGTGCACAGAGCCAACAAGTTTGTGAAGAAGACTGGTAGAAACGTGTGGGAAAACCCAACAAGGAAACTAGGTTGGGACAAGATGAAGATGCGCTGTTACAACTGCGATGAACTTGGTCATTTTGCTCGTGAGTGCACCAAACCAAAGAAAGAAGGAGAAAATTCTACTCCTGCAGCTGCGTCTTCCAATACTGCTCAAGGAACTCAATCGGCGCCTGCGCACACTGGAACTGAGTCCTCTAACTCTAGCCAAGCCATGGTTGCTCAATCAGGAGGTGGATGGGATTGGTCTTCTCAGATGGCAGATCTTAAAATTGTTGAAGATACAGTGTATAAGGCTCTCATGGCACAGATGGATGATGACTATGTTCCATCAGCAACTGAGGTACATTCTGAAATTTTAGCTGAATCATGCTGCACTGAAAGGTGCAAACTCAAAATAAAAGGTTTTAGGGAAGAAACTCTCTCCGCATTCAAACAGCTTGAATATGAGAAAATGGCCTCTTGGGACATTAAAAAGAAATTCAACTCTTATAAAGAAATGGTTGAAAAACAAAAACTTGACATCAAGCGTTTGCATCAGGAGGTGAGTGATCATAAATGTCGATACTTGCACTTCAAACGACTTTCTGATACCTTGACCACGGAATTGATCGATTTAAAATCAAAATTTGAAAATGCAGATTTTCATTTTAAAAAATTTGACTGCTCCAGGCCTAAAGTTGAAAAAATGATCAATACCCAGTTAAGGTTCAGACCAAAGGACGTGAGGAATAAGGGAATTGGATTTGTGGAAATACCTCCACCTTTCAATGAAAACTATTCTTCAATTCCTATGTCAGATGAAGAACTATTGGCTCTTCCTTTGAAAGGATATGGTCCACCAATAGAAGAGCCAACTATTCGACCATCAAGGGATCAAATTGAAATTACTAAACCTACATCGATCCCAATTAGAATCTCTAAACCGAAACAAAAACATTCTAAACCAGAGATGGCTCCATCAAAAACCTTTGTCAAATCTCAGGATGCTTCAAAGCAAACTGAGACGTTAAATTTTGAGAAAAATAAAGAGGTGGACAGAGTTTTTGAGGTTAGCAAAGATGAGGTTCCATCCTCATCTGAATCAGTTGAATTTGTAGGAGTGTCTAGAGAGTCTAAACATGAAAACTTAAAAGAGAAAGAACAAATTTCTGATTCATCCACTCAACAAAACTCTAGCGTGGACTATGAGTTTGATTTCATGAAGAAAATTAGAGAACTGTGTCTAAAGCAAATAGCAGAAAGTGAAAATCAAATGAGTAACTCTGAATCAACGGGACATTCAGCAGAGCCACAACATGTTTCTGACTTAAGTGGCTCATCTGAATCAAATGTTACACTCTTGACTGAGCCAGAATCTGAAGAATCTGTGTGCTCAAGGCCAGTCAAGATTAAACAGGAAGGTAAGGATTCATCATATTCAGATGATTCAAAGAAAACTGCACCTGAGTCTGAATCTGATTCAAACTCAGAAAAGACCGACTCATCTAGTCATCAGTCATGTGAGATCAAAGAATCATCTGAAGACATGCTAAAAGACAGTGAATGTAACTCCGTGTTCACTTCATGCTCTTTTAGTTCAGAACAAACATGCTCAATATTTTCTGAATCTTCCACTTCTTCTGTGGATGAAAATTTTTGCACAGAAAATTGTCTGAATGTTACTAACAATGAGAACATTACTAATTCTGTTAATTCTTGTGCAGAAAATGTGATTGTTGAGGATTGGGTAGATGATGGGGAGGAAGTCGCTGACACTGATTTACTTGCATTAAATAATAAAAATCAGAAAAACGATTTCTCAATTTCTGATAATGACAACAATATTTGTGTGGGCTCGTTTGTTTTGAGCATAAAACCTTGTGACTTTTCATCTGATTCGTTGTTTCTTCATTCAGATTCTGTTATTTTACCACATGCTTGTGATAAAACGAAAAATCTTTTGGTTAAACAATCAAGTAGGGGCAGGACAGAGAAATATGTCCCACCAAAACAGGTTTTACCAAAGTATAAACAGAACCTTTCAAAACAAAAGCCTCATTGTTTAAAAACTGATTCACACAGGTATAAAAGTGTCTCTAAGCTTTCCGAACCTGGAAAGTATGCAAAATCTCAGGGGGATCCACATGTCAAACGTCAAACATGTTATACATGTGGAATCCCAGGACATATTGCCAGAAATTGTCCAACTGTTCAACAAAATCTTGCAAGCTGGAAACATCAGAAGGCTCCAAACGGGAATCATAATCATACCAAGCCTATGCGGGTTGAAAAATCTAAGGCAATGCGTAATGATAAATCCAAGGTGAAGCCTTCTGATGGTGATTGGAATAGACATAAACTGATCAAACATTCTAATAAAAGTTTACGTTCTCAGACTGTGCCTAGCATGACAGTGTTCAGTTCACGCAAAAGATTATCTTCAAAATTCAAATCGTGCTGGAAGCCAAAATGTTCTATTCCAATCTCTTCCCCGTCTG
This sequence comes from Ambrosia trifida, assembly GCA_028751855.1. Taxonomy (NCBI): domain Eukaryota; kingdom Viridiplantae; phylum Streptophyta; class Magnoliopsida; order Asterales; family Asteraceae; genus Ambrosia; species Ambrosia trifida. The sequence continues at coordinate 211,928,635 of CM054122.1, read as the reverse complement.
TAGGCTCCTCGTGTTCTGTGAATGATAAATCTTATTATTGTGCAAATGTTTCAAACGTTGATATGCAATGGATCAAAGTCCAATATACAGATGCAAATGGTGCACCCAAGATGACCATGGCCTGGGTACCTATGACTAACTGATCCTGCATCATGTGCAGGAACGGCTGTGGAGGACTATCATTCGTCTCTGGTACATTGATAGTGGCTGTTCGAGGCACATGACAGGAGACTTGTCCCAACTAACAGAGGTTGAATTTTTCAATGGCGGATTTGTCTCCTTTGCAGGAGGTGAGAAAGGTCAGATAACTCAAAGAGGAACGGTAAGAAATGGTGCTCTTCAGTTTAATAAGGTAAATTATGTTCCTGAATTAAAGCATAGTTTGCTTAGTGTATCACAAATCTGTGACAATGGCTACTCAACTCACTTCACTGATAAAGGATGTTTGATATTGAAACCTGGAGTAGTCATTCCAGATGAATGGGTTTTACTGAAGTCGGATCGTCGAGGTGACGCTTATGTCATTGACATGAACAAACCCCCTTCCGACAATGTCACATGTCTTTTTTCTAAAGTTTCTCAAAATACTGCTATTCTTTGGCATCGTCGTCTTGGACATGCAAATGTAAAAAATCTGAACTGAGTGGCTAAACTGGGATTGGTAAGGGACTTGCCTGTGCGTGATTTTGTAACAATTGAAAAATGTGTTGCTTGCGCGAGAGGAAAGCATCATCGAAAACCACATTATTCCAAGTTAGTAAACTCTATTGATTCATTACTACAGCTACTTCACATGGACCTATTTGGCCCAGTGAATGTACTTAGTATTTCTCGTAAAGCGTACTGTTTGGTAATAACTGATGACTACTCACGCTTTACCTGGGTTTTCTTTTTAGCTAACAAGAGTGAAACTGCAGAAATAGTCAAACATTTTATAATTTTAATGGAGAATCAAACCAACTTGAAGGTGAAAGGTATTAGGTGTGACAACGGGACTGAGTTCAAGAATGCTGAGTTAAACTATTACTGTGCTCAAAAAGGAATTGCTCGTCAATTCAGCTCAGCAAGGACGCCGCAGCAAAATGGAGTTGCAGAAAGAAGAAATCGCACTTTAATTGAAGCTGCCCGCACAATGTTGTGTGACTCACAACTTCCAACTTTCTTTTGGGCAGAGGCGGTCAACACAGCTTGTTATGTGCAGAACCGCGTTCAAGTCAACAAAGCTCGGATGAAGACACCCTACGAAGTGCTGTTTGGCACTAAACCCTCCGTCAAGCATTTTCGTGCTTTTGGTTGTCCATGTACACTGCTGCACTTGGACGCTATACCAAAGTTTGATGCGAAAGCTGACGACTGCTATTTTGTCGGTTATGCTGGCAAAACTGCATATAGGGTCTATAACAAACAAACTAGGCAAATCGTAGAGTCGTTTGACGTGCGTTGGCTTGAAGAAAATGCAACAGATGCTAGAGTGGGCCCCGATTGGTTGTTTGACTATGAGTCTCTCTTTCGATCATTTCATGTTTTTGATAATGTCTCTAGTAGTGTAAACACAGGTTCTGCAGATTCCTCAACTTTCAATGCTGGACCCTCATCCTCCATGACTGATGATGCAACGGATGAGGGGGATGGTGCATCCACATCTCAATTACCACAGCCACTTCCAGCTCCTGTCGATCCATTCATTCACTCAGCAGCTTCTATGCCACAGGTTGATGATGAAAATGTGTCTGATGAAACTTCGATTCCCTCATTTCATGACCCTATTCCTACTGACTGCATGGTGGAGCATACTGATGCAGTAGCAAATGATCATGACTCTATGGAAGAGCCTGCAGTAGGCAGTATCACCGTTCTCCCGAGAACCTCCTCAGTTCCAGACATTGTTATTCCCACTAGCATTCAACGAGATCACCCACTGGAGAACATCATTGGTCCGGTAGATGCAGGTGTTCTAACAAGGAGCCAAACTGGTGACATCAACAGATGTCTGTATTCGTGTTTCATCTCTCAAATTGAACCAAAGTCTATTGCTACGGCCATGAAAGAAACAAGTTGGGTGGATGCAATGCAAGATGAACTGAACCAGTTTGAGAAATTGAAAGTTTGGAAGTTAGTTGAATTACCTCCAGGAAAACGACCACTTGGCACACGATGGGTCTACAGAAACAAAAGAGACGATAGCGGGGTCATTGTGAGAAACAAAGCTAGGTTAGTCGTACAAGGGTTCAGACAAATTGAAGGACTCGACTATGATGAAGTCTATGCGCCGGTGGCGAGATTGGAAGCAATCAGAATTTTTCTCGCTTACGCTTCATTTAAAGGGTTTACTGTCTATCAGATGGACGTCAAAACCGCATTTCTGTATGGAACAGTGAAGGAAGAAATTTATGTTGGTCAACCCCCGGGTTTCACAAATCCAAAGTACCCAGAGCATGTGTACAAACTTGACAAAGCGTTATATGGTTTACATCAAGCACCTCGTGCTTGGTATGCTACCTTAACTGAACACTTGCTTGTGAATGGATACACTCGTGGTGTCATTGATCAGACTCTATTCGTCAAGACAGTAAATGAAGATCGTATACTGGTGCAAATTTATGTGGATGATATCATCTTTGGCTCTACTAATGATGCTCTGTGTAAAGAATTTGAGGAGGTGATGAAAAAGCAATTTGAGATGAGTGCTCTTGGTGAAATGACCTTTTTCTTAGGTCTGCAAGTTCGTCAAAACTCCAAGGGTATCCTGATTCATCAAGGAAAATACGTGGATGACATTCTTGCAAAGTTCAGCTTCAATGATATCAAGCCAGCCGATACACCAATGTCTGAAAGACCAGGTCTCACTCAGGATCTGGAAGGGGAGGCCGTAGAAGAAACACTTTATCGTTCAATGATTGGTTCGCTGATGTATCTGACAGCTAGCAGACCAGACATCATGTTCGCAGTGTGTCAATGCGCACGTTATCAGGCTAATCCTAAAACTTCTCATTTACATGCTGTCAAGAGAATCTTTAGATACCTTAAAGGGAAACCTAGATTCGGTCTTTGGTATCCTAAGGATTCTCCCTTTCATTTACATGCTTTTTCTGACAGCGATTTTGGAAGTTGTGACATTGACAGGAAATCTACTTCTGCGGGGTGTCAATTCTTAGGCGATCGGCTTATTGCGTGGCAATGTAAGAAGCAGCAAACAGTATCCGTTTCAACAGCGGAAGCTGAATATGTGGCTGCCTCCGCATGCTGTTCTCAGGTTATCTGGATACAACACCAACTGGTGGATTACGGTTTGAATTTCTCTCTTACTCCCATTTATTGTGATAATGATGCAGCTATTCAAATTGTTAAAAATCCAGTTCAATTTTCTAAAGTAAAACACATTGCCATCAAAGAACATTTCATCCGCGACTCGTTTAACCAAGGTTTAATTGTGCCCACTCACATTCATACTGATGACAATGTCGCAGATCTTTTTACAAAACCTGTTAATCGAGCGCGTTTTGAAGCTTTGTCTGAACTGCTCAAAATGGTCCATTTCGAGGACTGAACTGGTCTTAAAAAAAAAAAAAAACAAAAAAAAAAAAAAAAAAATTCTCATGTTCTTTTCTTGGTCTTTGATTTAAAAATTTGTTCTTTAAAATTCTAAATTTTAAGCACAAATTTAGGGGGATGTATCCTAAGAAAAGATCAAAACAATTTTGGTCTCAAAACGAGAGATGAAATTAACTTTCACAAGTTGAATTAAGGCTGACACACATAAGACGTGTATCGAAACAGTCTGGCTCTAATGTGATATGTTAGTAGGCTTAGTCCTGAAGGCTTAAATGTTAATGATCTTGTGAAGCACTTAAAGATAAAGACACGACCTCAGTAAGGAACATCACTTAGAATCAGGTACAATTTCTATTTGAATGCTTGTGTGATGTCCTGAAGCATAACACTGTGGTCTAGGTCTGAAACCTTTTCTGAAAAAACTCGTGTATCTCCTTTGTTTTGCGTAAGCAAGGACCTGGAGATGCTAGGCAACGAAAGCTTCTGCTGCATCCAGATATATGCTGACCTAGTTTTTCGTTGTCGTGTTTTAGATCATCCTTCACCTAAAAAGAGACCTTAGTGTCCAAAGATGTCCTGGCTGCTCCTCTGCTGCATCCAGATATATGCTGACCTGGACACAGCCAGGATGTCATAAAAGAGACCCTCAAGAGTCCAAAACCCAAAGGCCTTGTCATTTGAGAAATCATCTGACTTGTACTTTAATCTAAATACTTTATTGATCTATTCTTTTCTCTTCTCAATCCAGTCCCAGTCAAGGTTTCAGAATTCTAGAACAGATACTGTGAAAAATATGTTGTAGGGAAACTGCTGGCATGATAGAGTGTACCACTAAATATTCTAGGATTTGATTGTGAATTGCTTGAGTGTGTGTATAAACATACCAAAACATGATAAATAATATCACAGATCACTATACGAGAAGGCCTAAGGAAATAAGTTTAAATGGACAAATATACTGGCAATTGCTATGACCAACTGGAGTAGATTAGAGTTGATAAGTGTAGCTCGGCCTGAAACACAGTGATTTGATCTCGTTTATACAGTTAATTTTTTATTTTATTTAGATTTTCCTTTTGGATTAAGTTAGACCAGTTCACGATCTGATTTGGATCCGGTTACAAAATATATCAAATATTGTTTTTGAAATGGGCATTGAGATATGAGAAGGGCCCACCACACGTTTGGTGGGCCACCTAAATCTTGGGTGAACAAAAAGGTGTGAAAGACGGTTCACATCACTTTATCACAAATCAAATTTTTATTTTTCTCTCTAATCATCACACACAAACCATCACCGTGTTCTTCATCTTTAAACATGTCTTCTTCAACGAAATCAAAGAAATCAGGTAAACAATCTTTACTTTGTGTTTATCTTTAATAATGTTGGTGGTGAGTCACTTGCAGGGATGATCGCAGGTTGAATCAAACATTTTGGAGTTCAATGATGACTTGAGAGGAGTTTGAAGGGTTCAGTCGGCGGCGCGTGTACCACACGCGCCTAGAATTTCGAGTTCGAGGTGGCGCGTGACCGTCACGCGTCTGTGCAAAGGAGATAATTACCAAAATGTCCTTGAACTCCAACCAGTGTCATGATCTTTTTCAAAAAATTACCAAACTGCCATCGAACTCAGATGGCAAATGACATTGTTGCCCTCGAACTCATTGACATCACTTGAACTCAGATGGCAAATGACATCGTTGCCCTCGAACTCGTTGACATCACTTGAACTCAGATGGCAAATGACCTCTTTGCCCTTGAACTCATTGATTTCACTTGAACTCAGATGGCAAATGACTACTATGCCCTCGAACTCAAATGGAAAAGACCAAAATGCCCTCGAACTCTCTGTCTTCACTTGAACTCATGCAACAATTGACCAAACTGCCCTTGTACTCAGACAGTCTACTTGAACTCAGATGTATTTTTACTTAATTAACCCTGAGATCTCATGAAAATTTACCAAAGTGCCCTTGAACTCTCTCGTGGAGTTCGAACTCATTTTTTTTTGGCCCGTCAATCTTCTGAAGCCCATCTGAGTTCCTGTTCCTACATTCATTTGGGCTTGTTGATCCATATGATATTTCTAAATTATATTAGTCTAATTGTTCTCTTACTTAATTTGTTTCTTTTTCAGGAAAAACGACTCCTCACGTGCCGACGTTTGAAAATAATCACAATGTGGTGTGCTATCTCGCTGACCCCCCTGAAGAGCACAAGTAGGAGTTCAAGTCACTGATTGTGGGTCTTAACACGTGTAGGACTGCACATGCAATGCGAGAAAATCCAGTAATTTGTTCTGACTGGATTAAAGATTTTTGGGATAATGCAGATGCCAAGAAGGAAGACAAGCTGATTCGTTCTAAAGTTAGAGGAACTGATGTGACTATTTCCGAACAAGATATAAGAGATGTGTTGCTTTTTGGTGACTCTCCAAATGATCCAACCAGCTTCACAAAGGAGACACTCAGTCCAGTGTTGAGGAAGATGGGATATGAAGGTGAACTGCTAATACCACCATATTCGAAGAAACTATTTCCAAGTTACTGGAGGCTTCTGGTTCACATGTATCTGGCTAGTCTGGGAGGCAACAGGAGTGGATTAGATCAGATGGGATTAAAACATGCTTCTGGAGTGGTTGCCTTGATAGAAGATTGGGATTTTAATTACTCAAGATGTATTTTTGAAGATATGATTGTGAATGTGAGAACCATGAACAAGAATTATTTCTACAAATTTCCTAGATTTGTGCAAATGATTCTGGAGTCCAAGTATCCAAACCTTGAGAAGACTGTTGCAACTTATGACAAGAAGTGTATGGCTCATCAAATTTTTGGCTTGATCAGACAGGTTCGTAAGGATTCAAGGCAGATTTTTGAAGGGAGATTTCCACTGGTCAAGTTTGGGAAATTCAGTGAAATAGTTGAAGAAGTACCGGTTCCTCCATCCGCTATAGTTGCTGAGGATCATGATGTTCATATTATTGATCCTCCACCAGCTGAACAACGATCTCCTCCTGAGAAAGTTGACTTGACTGAGGTGGAAAGTGAAGATGATGTAGAGAGTGAGGATGAGGAGGAAGTGAGAGATGATCAACTGACTACAGGAAATGAAGATGATCAGTTTGAGAACTTTGAGTTTGATGATCTGAATGATGATGAGATCGATGACTTTATTCTTGAGAATGCTGAAATAAAGTCTGTGACTGACACTGAAAAGGAGATGATTGAAGAAGAAACTGTGACTCAAGATGCTGATGTTATCACTTCTGCATCAATTATTCCTCAAGCAGAGGTGTTATCTAGCATCTTAGAAACTGTTCGAGAAGCTGAACAAAGGGTCCCTCCACCCATTGTTGCAGCTGAGACAGTTGTTGGTGATGAAGGTGCTGTAGATCTGGGTTCTGATTTACGACCAAGAAAACGAAGTAAGAGAGATCCACGGATGAATGTTATTGTTGAAGAGACTGTTTCTGCTGCTGCTGATGACATTGCTATGACCGATACTGATCCTTCACCTGATATTCCTGCTGGCACTATTAGTTCTTCTATCTCACCAGTGATTGCAACAGAGGCTTTCTCTCAGTTCATGAGCAATGCACCTATCACTGGGAGACTTAGTGAGGAAACTGGATCCTCAGGTGCATCTGGCACTGGAAAGGTTTTGTTTGATGAAGAAGCCTTTCAGAAAGCTCAATTGGCTTTTCTTGCAGACAAAGAACAGGGAAAGAAGGTAGATGTGGAATTTCTGACAACTGATGAAAGAGAGAAAAGTCAAGAAGAGGTTGAAAGTGATGAAGATTTGTTTGCAGAAGTGGACGTTCACAGATTACAGTCTAAAGTGCTTAAACTGGAGACTGAAAATGTTTGGTTGACAGCTCAGGTGCAGAGTTTGATGGAGACAGTTACTAAGAAGGAAAAGAAAATTGCTGAATTAGAGACGGGATTGGGAGATGTTTCAGCAAGATTGCTTAATTTGACTCAGAAACTTGAGAACAAGTTTGGAAAGGAATTCTCTGAGACATCTTCTTTTGTTGACAAGGTGTTGACTCCAGCTGAACGTGAGAGATCAGAGAAAGAGCATGAAGAACACATGAAGAAGTATTTTGAAGATCAAGTTCCCAGAGTTAGAGATCGTCGACCTGGAAGTGCATATGTTCTCAAGAATCTAGCTGAACCGTCTATTGATCCAATGGAAGAGCATCCTGAGCGATATGTGACGATTACCAGTGATAGATATGATACTTACGGTAATCGAACCAGGATAGAGTGTTGGAGGTATAATGATGATAAAGGAGTATTTGTGGTTCATAGAAAGAATGGAGCGGTTGAGTATTATGCTTCTACTTCAGCTTTCAACTCCTGGACGAAGATTGACTTGGCTGAGCTTGCTAGATCTCCTTTCATCAATCAAACAAGGAATCCAAGGAATAAAATAGGTCTCACGTTTCATAAGAGGATTCAGGAGCAGGCAAAAGTAAATTTCAGAGATATGAAGACTGCTAGCTCGATATTGGTGGAATATAAAGGCGTACGAGGTGCTGATGGAAAGCCTTTTAAGACTGTGCAGTGGCCACCAACTGAGAAATTGAAGACTATTCCCTTGTCCAAGCCAATGGATAGAGGTTGCTTAAAGGACATGAGATTTTGGGTATATGATCCTACCTCTTCATCTGCTGTAATTGTGTGTGATACGGATGAGTTCAGGATTTCTGATGCTAGAGATTTAATGAGTTTGCATTCTGAAGATGTTCAAGTTTTGGCTAGACATCAGATTCAATGTGACCCTACTTATGAAGTTTGTGCTAAATCATTCACTAGTGCGGTGGCGCAAGTGGATAGACTGGGATTGGCATCTGATAAGAGAGGAAGGGTGGAGACAGAATTATTTGGACCATATGTCGGTAAATCACCAGAAGAATGGAAGAGGGCAATGGAAGCAAAGAAGAAAGAATCAAAGAAGCGCAGCAAAAGCAGCAAGAAGCGTTAAAGTAATCACAAGTCAACACAAACCTAGGGGGATATTGTTGGGCCATGTTATTAGAGGTTTGCGTTTGACTTGGACTTGTTATTATTATTGTGTTAGTTAGATTTCGGCCCAAGAGATCCATGTAACATAACCGCCCTATATTCATATAAATAGGGGGTTACCTAGTTGTTTTGGGGTTGCTAGTCATTTTGTTCTTTTTGTTCATCTTGTGTTCGGCTAGTATTGGTGTACCAGACGTCTCATAGAAGACGTGTGCACTAGATAATAAAATCATTCTATTCAAAGTCTCTTTCTTGTTCTTCACCATTCAATCGATATTCCGCATCCTTTGAGTGGTTGGTTTGATACCCGGTAGAGAAAATCTAAGACTTACATGTTGCACTGAAAGGTGCAAACGAAAAATTAAGGGTTTTAGGGAAGAAACTCTCTCCGCATACAAACAGCTTGAATATGAAAAAATGGCCTCTTGGGACATTAAAAAGAAATTTAACTCTTATAAAGAAATGGTCGGAAAACAAAATCTCGATATCAAGCGTTTGCATCAGGAGGTGAGTGATCATAAATGTCGATACTTGCACTTTAAACGACTTTCTGACACCTTGACCACGGAATTGATCGACTTAAAATCAAAATTTGAAAATGCAGATTTTCATTTTAAAAAATTTGATTGTTCTAGTCCTAAAGTTGAAAAAATGATCAAAACCCAGTTAAGGTTCAGACCAAAGGACGTGAGGAATAAGGGAATTGGATTTGTGGAAATTCCTCCACCTTTCAATGAAAACTATTCTTCAATTCCTATGTCAGATGAAGAACTGTTGGCTCTTCCTTTGAAAGGATATGGTCCACCAATAGAAGAGCCAACCATTCGACCATCAAGGGATCAAGTTGAAATTACTAAACCTGCATCGATCCCAATTAGAATCTCTAAACCCAAACAAAAACAATCTAAACCAGAGATGGCTCCCTCAAAAACGTTTGTTAAGCCTCAAGATGTTTCAAAGCAGACTGAGACACTAAATTATGAGAAAAATAAAGAGGTGGACAGAGTTTTTGAGGTTAGCAAAGATGAGGTTCCATCCTCATCTGAATCAGATGAATTCGTAGGAGTGTCTAGCGAGTCTAAACATGAAGATTTAAAAGAAAAAGAACAAATTTCTGATTCATCTTCTCAGCAAAACTCTAGTGTGAACTATGAGTTTGACTTCATGAAGCAAATCAGAGAACTTTGTCTAAAGCAAATAGCAGAAAGTGAAAATCATCTGACCAACTCTGAGACTCATTCAGATGATTCAAAAATGACTGCACCTGAGTCTGAATCTGATTCAAACTCAGAAAAGACCGACTCATACAGTTATCAGTCATGTGAGACCAAAGAATCATCTGAAGACATGCTAAAAGAAAGTGAATGTATCTCTGTGTCCACTTCAAGCTCATTTAATTCAGAACAAACATGTTCAATATCTTCTGAATCTCACACTTCTTCTCTGGATGAGAACTTTTGCACAGAAAATTGCTTAAATGTTACTAACAATGAGAACATTACTAATTTGGTTGATTCTTGTGCAGAAAATGTGATTGTTGAGGATTGGGTAGATGATGGGGATGCAGTCGATGACACTGATTTACTTGCATTTGATAATAAAAATCAGAAAAACGATTTCTTAATTTCTGATAAAGACAACAATATTTGTGTGGGCTCGTTTGTTTTGAGCATAAAACCTTGTGACTTTTCATCTGATTCGTTGTTTGTTCATTCAGATTCTGTTATTTTGCCACATGCTTGTGATAAAACAAAAAATCTTTTGGTTAAACAATCAAGTAGGGACAGGACAGAGAAATATGTCCCACCAAAACAGGTTTTACCAAAATATAAAAAACAGCACTTTTCAAAACAAAAGACTCATTATTCCAAAACTGCTTCACACAGGTATAGAAATGTCCCCAAGCTTTCCGAGCCTGGAAAGTATGCAACATCTCAGGGGGATCCACATGTCAAACGTCAAACATGTTATACATGTGGAATCCCAGGACATATTGCCAGAAATTGTTCAACTGTTCAACAAAATCTTGCAAGCTGGAAACATCAGAAGGCTCCAAACGGGAATCATAATCATACCAAGCCAATGCAGGTTGAAAAACCTAAGGCAATTCGGAATGACAAATCCAAGGTGAAGCCTTCTGATGGTGATTGGAATAGACATAAACTGATCAAACAATCTAATAAAAGATTCAATTCTCAGACTCTGTCTAGTATGACAGCATTTAGTTCAAACAAAAGATGGTCTTGTAAATTCAAATCTTACTGGAAGCCAAAATGCTCTATTCCAATCTCTTCCCCGTCTATAGGTTCTTCATGTTCTGTGAATGATAAATCTTATTACTGTGAAAATGTTTCAAAAGTTGACATGCAATGGATAAAAGTCCAATATACAGATACCAATGGTGTACCCAAAACGACTATGGCCTGGGTACCTATGACTAACTAATCCTGCATCATGTGCAGGAACGGCTGTGGAGGACTATCATTCGTCTTTGGTACATTGATAGTGGCTGTTCAAGGCACATGACAGGAGACTTGTCCCAACTCACAGAGGTTGAATTTTTCAATGGTGGATTTGTCTCCTTCGCAGGAGGTGAGAAAGGTCAGATAACACAAAGAGGAACGGTAAGAAATGGTGCTCTTCAGTTTAATAAGGTAAATTACGTTCCTGAATTAAAGCATAGTTTGCTTAGTGTATCACAAATCTGTGACAATGGCTACTCAACTCATTTCACTGATAAAGGTTGTTTAATATTGAAACTTGGAGTAGTCATTCCAGATGAATGGGTTTTACTGAAGTCGGATCGTCGAGGTGACGCTTATGTCATTGACATGAACAAACCTCCTTCCGACAACGTCACATGCCTTTTCTCTAAAGTTTCTCAAAATACTGCTATTCTCTGGCATCGTCGTCTTGGACATGCAAATGCTAAGAATCTGAACCGAGTGGCTAAACTGGGATTGGTAAGGGATTTGCCAGTACGTGACTTTATAACAATTGAAAAATGTGTTGCTTGCGCAAGAGGAAAGCATCATCGAAAACCACATTATTCCAAGTTGGTAAATACTATTGATTCCTTACTGCAGCTACTTCATATGGACCTATTTGGCCCAGTGAGTGTACTCAGTATTTCTCGTAAAGCTTACTGTTTGGTAATAACTGATGATTACTCACGTTTTACCTGGGTTTTCTTTTTGGCTAACAAGAGTGAAACTGCAGAAATAGTCAAACAGTTTATAATTTTGATGGAGAATCAGACCAACTTGAAGGTGAAGGGTATTAGGTGTGACAACGGGACTGAGTTCAAGAATGCTGAGTTAAACTATTACTGTGCTCAAAAAGGAATTGCTCGTCAATTTAGCTCAGCAAGGACACCGCAGCAAAATGGAGTCGCAGAAAGAAGAAATCGCACCTTAATTGAAGCTGCACGCACAATGTTGTGTGACTCACAACTTCCGACTTTCTTTTGGGCAGAGGCTGTCAACACAGCCTGTTATGTGCAAAACCGAGTTCAAGTCAACAAAGCTCGGATGAAAACACCCTACGAAGTGCTGTTTGGTACTAAACCCTCTGTCAAGCATTTTCGTGCTTTTGGTTGTCCATGTGCACTGTTACACTTGCACCCAGTGCTTCAAAAGGGTCAGCTGTGCCTGCTTCTTCTGCAATCACTAATGCTGGATCCTCATCATCTACTTCACATTCTTCAACAACAACTCAGTCAGCAGTTAAAATTCCAAAGGAGCTCGAAAATAATCTAGGCTTATTTGCAGGATTTATGAACTGTTATAACGCATTTCTGTCAGGTCAACTTACATCAAAAGATGTTGGAGCATGTGACTTAAATGACGTTAATCAAGATGACATTGAAGAAATGGACCTGACTTGGAAGATAGCTATGGTGGTGCATAGAGCCAACAAGTTTAGAAAGAAGACCGGTAGAAATGTGTGGGAAAACCCATCAAAGAAACTGGGTTGGGAAAAGATGAAGATGCGCTGTTACAACTGCGATGAACTTGGACATTTTGCTCGTGAGTGTACCAAGCCAAAGAAAGAAGGAGACAATTCTACTCCTGCAGCTGCCTCATCAAATGCTACTCAAGGAAATCAATCACCTACCACTCACACTAGATCTGAGTCCTCTAACTCCAACAAGGCAATGGTTGTTCAATCAGGAGGGGGATGGGATTGGTCTTCTCAGATGGAAGATCTTAAAATTGTTGAAGATACTATGTACAAGGCTCTCATGGCACAGATGGATGATGACTATATTCCGTCCGCAGCTGAGGTATTTTCCGAAACTTTAGCTGAATCATGTTGCACTGAAAGGTGCAAACGAAAAATTAAGGGTTTTAGGGAAGAAACTCTCTCCGCATACAAACAGCTTGAATATGAAAAAATGGCCTCTTGGGACATTAAAAAGAAATTTAACTCTTATAAAGAAATGGTCGAAAAACAAAATCTCGATATCAAGCGTTTGCATCAGGAGGTGAGTGATCATAAATGTCGATACTTGCACTTCAAACGACTTTCAGACACCTTGACCACAGAATTGATCGACTTAAAATCAAAATTTGAAAATGCAGATTTTCATTTTAAAAAATTTGACTCTTCTAGTCCTAAAGTTGAAAAAATGATCAAAACCCAGTTAAGGTTTTGACCAAAGGACGTGAGGAATAAGGGAATTGGATTTGTGGAAATTCCTCCACCTTTCAATGAAAACTATTCTTCAATTCCTATGTCAGATGAAGAACTGTTGGCTCTTCCTTTGAAAGGATATGGTCCACCAATAGAAGAGCCAACCATTCGACCATCAAGGGATCAAGTTGAAATTACTAAACCTGCATCGATCCCAATTAGAATCTCTAAAACCAAACAAAAACAATCTAAACCAGAGATGGCTCCCTCAAAAACGTTTGTTAAGCCTCAAGATGTTTCAAAGCAGACTGAGACACTAAATTATGAGAAAAATAAAGAGGTGGACAGAGTTTTTGAGGTTAGCAAAGATGAGGTTCCATCCTCATCTGAATCAGATGAATTCGTAGGAGTGTCTAGCGAGTCTAAACATGAAGATTTAAAAGAAAAAGAACAAATTTCTGATTCATCTTCTCAGCAAAACTCTAGTGTGAACTATGAGTTTGACTTCATGAAGCAAATCAGAGAACTTTGTCTAAAGCAAATAGCAGAAAGTGAAAATCATCTGACCAACTCTGAGACTCATTCAGATGATTCAAAAAAGACTGCACCTGAGTCTGAATCTGATTCAAACTCAGAAAAGACCGACTCATACAGTTATCAGTCATGTGAGACCAAAGAATCATCTGAAGACATGCTAAAAGAAAGTGAATGTATATCTGTGTCCACTTCAAGCTCATTTAATTCAGAACAAACATGTTCAATATCTTCTGAATCTCACACTTCTTCTCTGGATGAGAACTTTTGCACAGAAAATTGCTTAAATGTTACTAACAATGAGAACATTACTAATTTGGTTGATTCTTGTGCAGAAAATGTGATTGTTGAGGATTGGGTAGATGATGGGGATGCAGTCGATGACACTGATTTACTTGCATTTGATAATAAAAATCAGAAAAACGATTTCTTAATTTCTGATAAAGACAACAATATTTGTGTGGGCTCGTTTGTTTTGAGCATAAAACCTTGTGACTTTTCATCTGATTCATTGTTTGTTCATTCAGATTCTGTTATTTTGCCACATGCTTGTGATAAAACAAAAAATCTTTTGGTTAAACAATCAAGTAGGGACAGGACAGAGAAATATGTCCCACCAAAACAGGTTTTACCAAAATATAAAAAACAGCACTTTTCAAAACAAAAGACTCATTATTCCAAAACTGCTTCACACAGGTATAGAAATGTCCCCAAGCTTTCCGAGCCTGGAAAGTAGAAATCGCACCTTAATTGAAGCTGCCCGCACAATGTTGTGTGACTCACAACTTCCGACTTTCTTTTGGGCAGAGGTTGTCAACACAGCCTGTTATGTGCAAAACCGAGTTCAAGTCAACAAAGCTCGGATGAAAACACCCTACGAAGTGCTGTTTGGTACTAAACCCTCTGTCAAGCATTTTCGTGCTTTTGGTTGTCCATGTACACTGTTACACTTGGACGCTATACCAAAGTTTGATGCGAAAGCTGACGACTGCTATTTTGTCGGTTATGCTGACAAAACTGCATATAGGGTCTATAACAAACAAACTAGGCAAATCTTAGAGTCGTTTGACGTACGTTGGCTTGAAGAAAATGCAACAGATGCTAGAGTGGGCCCCGATTGGTTGTTTGACTATGAATCTCTCTTTCGATCTTTTCATATTTTTGATGATGTCTCTAGTAGTGTAAATACAGGTTTTGCAGATTCCTCAACTTTCACTGCTGGATCCTCATCCTCCATGACTGATAATGCAACAGATGAGGGGGATGGTGCACCCACATCTCAATTACCACAGCCACTCTCAGTTCCTGCCGAACCATTCATATCCTCTGGAGATTCTATGCCACAGGTCGATGATGACAATGTGTCTGATGAAACTTCAATTCCCACATTCCATGACCCCATTCCTACCGATTGCATGGTGGAGCATAATGATGCAGTCGCAAATGATCATGATTCTATGGAAGAGCCTGCAGCAGGTAGTATCACAGTTCTCCCTGGAGCCTCCTCAGTTCCAGACATTGCCATTCCCACTAGCATTCAACGAGACCACCCACTAGAAAACATCATTGGTCCAGTAGACGCATGCGTTCTCACAAGGAGCCAAACTGGTGACATCAACAGATGTTTGTATTCGTGTTTCATTTCTCAAATTGAGCCAAAGTCAACCGCTACGGCCATGAAAGAACCAAGTTGGGTTGATGCAATGCAAGATGAATTGAACCAGTTTGAGAAATTGAAAGTTTGGAAGTTAGTTGAATTACCTCCGGGAAAACGACCACTTGGCACAAGATGGGTCTACAGAAACAAAAGAGATGATAGCGGGGTCATTGTCAGAAACAAAGCTAGGTTAGTCGTGCAAGGGTTCAGACAGATTGAAGGACTCGACTATGATGAAGTATATGCACCGGTGGCGAGATTGGAAGCAATCAGAATTTTTCTTGCATACGCGTCATTTAATGGATTTACTGTCTATCAAATGGATGTTAAAACTGCGTTCCTCTATGGAACAGTGAAGGAAGAAGTTTATGTTGGTCAACCACCAGGTTTTACAAATCCAAAGTATCCAGAGCATGTGTACAAACTCGACAAAGCGTTGTATGGGTTACATCAGGCACCGCGTGCTTGGTATGCTACCTTGACTGAACACTTGCTTGCAAATGGATACACTCGCGGTGTTATTGATCAGACTCTATTCGTCAAGACAGTAAATGAAGATCGTATTCTGGTGCAAATTTATGTGGACGATATCATTTTTGGCTCTACAAATGATGCTCTGTGTAAAGAATTTGAAGAGGTGATGAAAAAGCAGTTTGAGATGAGTGCTCTTGGTGAAATGACCTTTTTCTTAGGTTTGTAGGTTCGTCAGAATTCCAAGGGTATCCTGATTCACCAAGGAAAATATGTGGACGACATTCTTGCAAAATTCAACTTCAATGATATCAAGCCAGCCGACATACCAATGTCTGAAAGACCAGGTCTCACTCAAGATCTGGATGGGGAGGCCGTAGAAGAAACACTCTATCGTTCAATGATTGGTTCGCTAATGTATCTGACTGCTAGCAGACCAGACATCATGTTCGCAGTGTGTCAATGCGCACGTTATCAGGCTAATCCTCGAATTTCTCATTTACATGCTGTCAAGAGAATCTTTAGATACCTTAAGGGGAAACTCAGATTCGGTCTTTGGTATCCTAAGGATTCTCCTTTTGATTTACATGCGTTTTCTGACAGCGATTTTGGAGGTTGTGACATTGACAGGAAATCTACTTCTGCGGGGTGTCAATTCTTAGGCGATCGGCTGATTGCGTGGCAATGCAAGAAACAACAAACAGTATCCGTTTCAACAGCGGAAGCTGAATATGTGGCAGCCTCCGCATGCTGTTCTCAAGCCATCTGGATACAACATCAGTTGGTAGATTACGATTTGGATTTCTCTCTTACTCCTATTTACTGCGATAATGATGCTGCTATCCAAATTGTGAAAAATCCAGTTTACTTTTCAAAAGTCAAACACATTGCCATAAAAGAACATTTCATCCGAGACTCTTTTAACCAAGGTTTAATTGTGCCCACACACATTCACACTGACGACAATGTCGCAGATCTGTTTACAAAACCTGTTAATAGAGCTCGCTTTGAAGCTCTCTCTGCACTGCTTAAAATGGTCCATTTCGAGGACTGAACTGGTGTTCTTTTCAAGTTAAAAAAAAAAAATGTTTCGCGCTTTTTCTTAGTCTTGGTTTTTTTTTGAAAATTTGTTCTTTAAATTATCAATTTTAAGCACAAATTTAGGGGGATGTGTCCTAAGAAAAGATCAAAACAGTTTTGGTCTCAAAACGAGAGATGAAATGAACTTTCACAAGTTGGATTAAGGCTGACACATGTAAGACGTGTATCGAAACAGTCTGGCTCTAGTGTGATATGTTGGTAGGCTTGGTCCTGAAGGCTGAAATGTTAATGATCTTGTGAAGCACTTAAAGATAAAGACACGACCTCAGTAAGGAACATCACTTAGAATCAGGTACAATCTCTATTTGAATGCTTGCGTGATGTCCTGAAGCATAACACTGTGGTCTAGGTCTGAAACCTTTTCTGAAAAAACTCGTGTATCTCCTCTGTTTTGTGTAAGCAAGGACCTGGAGATGCTAGGCAATGAGAAACTTCTGCTGCATCCAGATATATGCTGACCTAGTTTTTCGTTGTCGTGCTATAGATCATCCTTCACCTAAAAAGAGACCTCAGTGTCCAAAGATGTCCTGACTGCTCCTCTGCTGCATCCAGATATATGCTGACCTGGACACAGTCAGGATGTCATAAAAGAGACCCTCTAGAGTCCAAAACCAAAAAGTCCTGTCATTTGAAAAATCATCTGACTTGTACTTTAATCTAAAATCTCTTACTGATCTATTCTTTTCTTTTCTCAATCCAGTCCCAGTCAAGGTTTCAGAATTCTAGAACAGATACTGTGAAAAATATGCTGTAGGGAAACTGCTTGCATGATAGAGTGTACCATTAGATATTCTAGGATTTGATTGTGACTTGCTTGAGTGTTCGTACCAACATACCAAAACATGATAAATAACATCACAGATCACTATACGAGAAGGCCTAAGGAAATAAGTTTAAGTGGACAAATATACTGGCAATTGCTAAGACCAACTGGAGTAGATTAGAGTTGATGAGTGTAGCTCGGCCTGAAATACAGTGATTTGATCTCGTTGACAAAATGATTTTTAAATATTATCTACTTTAGTTAAATTTAAGTCAGGCCAGTTCACGATTTGATTTGGACCCGGTTACAAAATACACCAAGATTATTTTTCAAATAAGCATTGGAATGTGAGAGAGGTCCACCACACGTTTGGTGGGCCACCCCAAATCTTGGGTGAACAAAAAGGGGGGCGGCGGTTGGTTATCCATCATAACAAATCAGAAGATTATTTTTTCTTTCAACTTTACACACACATACACACACTAGCCCATTCTCTTCATTCAAGATCATCAACGATTATCTAGAGAATCCAAAGGTAAATCCTTAGTGTTTTGATTGTATGTTATGAAAATGGTGCCCTCTGAGTGATTTGCAGGTACACGAGAGATCAGAAAGGCTAAAGACGATCATTGGAGATGATGATCTCGATGGTTTGATGTCCGAGGCGGCGGAGCGTGGGACTCACGCGCCGGAAACTTCAAAATCAAGCGGCGCGTGAATCTTACGCGCGTGGAGTTCGAACTCAATCAGGATAAATTACAAGTATGCCCTCGGACACCCATGAGATTTGACAGAACTGCCCTCGGACACTCCTGATCACTCGGACACTCATGGAGATTGACCAAACTGCCCTCGGACACCCATGAGATTTGACAGAATTGCCCTCGGACACTCCTGATCACTCGGACACTCATGGAGATTGACCAAACTGCCCTCGGACATACCTTGACAATTCTGACACAGATCAGCATTCGAACTCTCTGGTTGACACGTCACCTCGGGCACTCAACCTGAGCTCGGACACCCATGACTATTACCTTTTTACCCTCGGACACACCATACCTCACTCGGACACCCATGAATTTTTCCATTTTGTCCTCGGACACAACCCCACCCACTCGGACACACTTTTAACATGTTGTTGTGTGACCTGAGGCCCATTGGGCTATCAGATACTGGCCCGAACATGATCAAGACGACAAAGAGGGGGGCCCATTAATCTGTTTAAATATTTTTGAAAAAATTTTTAGATGTTGTTGACTGATACAGCTCGTTTTTGTGCAGAAATGGCCACTCATATACCTAAGTTTGAGAAGGATCACAACATAGTTTGTCCCTTATTTGACCCACCTGAAGATCATATGAAGGAGTTCAAGTCGCTGATCGTGGGGCTCAATACTTGCAGAATTGCTCACGCATTAAGAGAAAATCCCGTGATACTTGTTGACTGGATATATGAATTCTGGGATAATGCAAGGGCACGGAAGACAGATACTCTTATTCGATCAAAGATTCGGGGAACTGAGGTGTCGATCTCAGAACAGGATATTCGTGAGGTGCTGCTTTTTGGTGATTCTGATGAAGACCCTGTTAGTTTTACAAGAGAGCAGGTTGCTCCAACATTAAGAAGGATGGGTTATGAGGGTGATTTAAATGCTTCTCCATTTATCAAGAAACTGTTTCCCAGCTACTGGAGAATGCTGATTCATATGTTTCTGGCAAGTTTGGGAGGAAATAAGAGTGGTTTAGATCAGATGAATTTAAAGTATACTTCGGGAATAGTGGCATTGATTGAAGGATGGGATTTTAACTTTTCAAGGTGTGTTTTTGAGGACATGATAGTTAATGTGAAGACACTAAATAAGAGGTATTTCTATAAGTTTCCACGATTTGTTCAAATGATACTGGAAAAGAAATATCCAAATCTGGAGAGAACCATTGAGACGTATGATCAAAAGTGTATGGCTCCTCAGGCTTTTGGACTGATAAAACAGAACCGTAAGGATGCTAAGCAAATGTTTGAAGGAAAGTTTCCTCTGGAGAAATTCGGGAATTTCGCTGAGATTGTTGAAGAAGCGCAAATTCCTTCATCTGCTCTTGTTGTCGAAGAGCATGATGTTCAGATCATTGATCCACCATCTGCTGAACTACGTTCTCCTACTGAAAACGTTGACTTGACTGAGGTGGAAAGTGAATCTGATACAGAAAGCGAAGATGAGAAGGAAGTAAGAGATGATAAACTGACTACAGAAAATGAAGATGATCAGTTTGAGAACTTTGAGTTTGATGACCTGAATGATGATGAGATAGATGATTTCATTCTTGAGAACGCTGAGATAAAGTCTGTGACTGAAGCGGAGAAAGAGATAGTAGGAGAAGAAATTGTGACTCAAGCTACTGACATTTCTACTTCTGCGTCAATTATTCCTCAAGCAGAGGTATTGTCAAGCATATTAGATACTGTTCGAGAGGCTGAACAAAGGATTCCTCCAACCGTTGTTGCAGCTGAGTCAGTCGTTGATGATGAAGTTGCTGAAGATACAGGTTCTGACTTACGGCCAAGAAAGCGAAGTAAAAGGGACCCACGGCTGAATGTTACTACTGAGGCTTCTGCTGAAGAGACTATTCCTGCTGCTGCTGCTGACACTACTATGATAGATGCTGAAAGCTCACCTGATATTCCTGTTGGCACTATTGTTTCTTCTACTTCACCAATCCTTGCAACCGAAGCTTTCTCTCAATTCATGAGCAAAGCACCTATCACTGGGAGACTTAGTGAGGAAACTGAATCCTCTGGTGCTTCTAGTTCTGGAAAGGTTTTGTTTAATGAGGAATAGTTTCAGAAAGCTCAGATGGCTTTTCTTGCAGATAAAGAACAAGGAAAGAAGGTGGATGTGGAATTTCTGACGACTGAAGAAAGAGAGAAAAATCAAGAAGAGATTGAAAGTGATGAAGATGTGTTTGCAGAAGTGGACGTTCACAGATTACAGGCTAAAGTGTTGAAACTGGAGACTGAGAATGTTTGGTTAACAGCTCAGGTGCAGAGCTTGATGGAGACGGTCACTGAGAAGGAAAAGAAGATTGCTGAATTGGAGACTGGTTTGGGCGATGTGTCAGCGAGATTACTTAATTTGACTCAAAAACTCGAGAACAAGTTTGGAAAGGAGTTCTCTGAGACATCTTCCTTTGTTGATAAGGTATTAACTCCAGCTGAACGTGAAAGATCAGAGAAAGAACATGAAGAACACATGAAGAAGTATTTCGAAGATCAAGTTCCCAGGGTTAGAGATCGTCGACCTGGAAGTGCATACGTTCTCAAGAATTTAGCTGAACCGTCTATTGATCCAATGGAAGAGCATCCATAACGATATGTGACGATTACCAGTGATAGGTATGACACGTACGGTAATCGAACTGGGATAGAGTGTTGGAGGTATAATGATGATAAAGGAGTTTTCGTGGTTCATAGAAAGAATGGAGCGGTTGAATATTATGCTTCTACGTCTGCTTTCAACTCCTGGACGAAAATTGATTTGACTGAACTTGCTAGATCCCCTTTCATAAACCAGACAAGGAATCCAAGGAATAAGATAGGTCTCATGTTTCATAAGAGGATTCAGGAGCAGGCAAAAGTGAATTTCAGAGATATGAAGACTGCTAGTTCACTATTGGTGGAATATAAAGGTGTACGAGGTGCTGATGGAAAGCCTTTTAAAACTGTTCAATGGCCACCGACTGAGAAATTGAAGACTATCCCCTTGACCAAGCCAATGGATAGAGGTTGCTTAAAAGACATGAGATTCTGGGTGTATGATCCTACTTCTTCTTCTGCAGTGATTGTTTGTGATACAGACGAATTCAGGATATCTGATGCTAGAGATTTGATGAGTCTGCATTCGGAAGATGTTCAAGTTCTAGCTAGACATCAGATTCAGTGTGACCCCACGTATGAGGTCTGTGCTAAATCATTTACTAGTGCTGTAGCACAAGTGGATAGACTGGGGTTGGCATCCGATAAGAGAGGAAGGGTGGAGACAGAATTGTTTGGCCCGTATGTTGGTAAGTCACCTGAAGAATGGAAGAGAGCTATGGAAGAGAAGAAGAAAAGCTCAAAGAAGCGCAGCAAAAGCAGCAAAAAGCGTTAAAGCCATTACAAGTCAACACAAACCTAGGGGGATATTGTTGGGCTATATTTTGGAAGGTTTGCGTTGTCTTGGATGATATTAGTGTAGTATGTGGGTTTTCGGCCCTTATGGCCCATGTAATATGGCCCTATTTTGGAAGGTTTGTGTTGTCTTGGATGATATTAGTGTAGTATGTGGGTTTTCGGCCCTTATGGCCCATGTAATATGACCGCCCTATGTTAGTATAAATAGGGGGTTACTTAGTTGTTTTGGGGTTGCTAGTCATTTTTGTTATCTTTGGTTCATATTGTATTCGGCTAGTGTGTGTACCAGACGTCTCTTTAGAAGACGTGTGCACTTGATAATATAATCATTCCGTTCTAAGTCTCTTTCTTGTTCTTCACCATTCAATCGATATTCCGCATCCATTGAGTGGTTGGTTTGATACCCGGTAGAGAAGATCTTGGACTTACACTTAACGTACCTGTAAATTCATGATTACGTTCCGGACCGTAATTACCAATTTACCTTACATTAGGGTTTTGCGTCCTTTTATGACTCTACCGATTGTTGAGCAGGTTCGATAGTTTCCACCAGTCGTTGAGCAGGTGGTAGGGCCTCTCCCGACTGTTGGAAAGACATGATGACCTCTACCAATCGTTGAGTAGGTTGTTTGGTAGTCAACTAATTGTTGTACAAGTAAGCAAGTATAATTATAGATATAGCAATTAGTTCACATTCAAACAAGCATGCACTCAGATATTATGATAACACTTGAATTTATTTCTTAAATCAAGAAGTGTCATTACATAGAATTATAAAGTCGACATTATTCAAATGGTGGGGTTTGCTGTTAAGTAGCTGGAGGGTCTCAAGCGGGGTTATTTGGAGCATCAAGAGCGTCTGTAGCAGGGATTCGACAAGCATCCGTAAGATGCCCATACTTTTGACAATTGGTGCACTGGCGACAGGGAACTTGAGTTGGATGGTGATACTGGCAGGTGTCACACTTAGGTAGCTTCCCGTGGTATTGTTTCTTGTTGGGTGGGGCAGTGGTGTCTATTGCAAAATTCCTGACCTTGCACTTTCCGTTGGTTGAGGCCTCAGTTTTGATATCAACGGCAGGTTGGGGAGTATCCTCTTTCTTTTCCCCTTTACGAGTTAGGGTTCCTGCCTTCACATGGTTATCTGTTAGGGTGGCAGCCAAACGCTTTGCTTCCTCCAAAGTAGCAGGGTTCCTTCCCCACACCGTGTCTTGAATTTGCATCGGTAAGCCACCAATGTATTTTTCGATTGCAATAGGTAAAGGAGTGACCTTGTGGGGTAGCAGTAGACTAAGTTCGTGAAAACGAGTGTTGTAAGCAAGGTTTTCTCCACTATCTTGAGCAAGATCATGAAACTCATCTTCCAGCTTCTTGATTTCATTACGAGGGCAGAACTCTGCCTTCATAATGTCTTTAGCTTGATCCCAAGTTAAGGCTAGTGCAGCTTCAGCTCCGCGAGTGCGTTTTTCTTCATTCCACCAAGTGAGTGCTCGTTTGTGAAGAACACTCATGGCATAACGGACTTTAAAGTTGTCGGGGCATTCACTGTTGATGAAGGTATTCTCAATACCCTCAAACCATTGTAGGAGTCCCGTAGCTCCTTCTTCACCACTAAACTTTGGGGGATTACAGGAATTAAAGTGCTTGAGAGTGCAGGCTGGAAGACCATTTCCATTCCCGTTGTGGTTTCCATTTCCATTTCCGTTGCCGTTACCGTTCCCGTTGCCATTCAACTGGATGACTTGAGCTAGTAAATTGGGAACCAGAGTTGCGATTTGCTGCGCCATTTGTTGAGAAATGATTGCAGCCAGTTGAGCATCGACACCATTATTGTTGTTGTTGTTGTGGTTAGTGTCATGGTTATGGTTGTGATTGCTACTTCCTTCGTCATGGTTGTCACCACTGTTGAGACGAGCACTGCGACGTGGAGGCATGATCTGTAAGAGACACAATGAAATGAATGAGGTTATATAAGGAATGTAATCATTTATTCATTAAAACGAATAAACGAAAACGTGACTTATCAAAGACTCTAGATTCTAATAACATATGAAGACATGCTTTAGCCTATAAGTGAACACTCATCCCGAGAATTCCCAGGTAGGCATCCGGGTCCCTCGTCTGATTGGGATATATGCGCAATGCCAGCCTAGACAGAAGACTCAGAATACAGGCGTTCACCCTTCCAGATTGCACGTGTTCGTTATTAAAATCTAGAACTTCGACGAGATCTCAAGGTGGTTCAGGCTAAGCCTGAGGAATTTGTCCTATTAGTCTAAGAGTGGATCCAGTGATGGAGAGCAACCTTCTTGTAAGGATGAGCAGTAGGAGATAGAGAATAGCAAGTAAGAGAAGCAAGTACTGGTTAAATCCTATGGTTATAGACTAGATTATTTTTCTAATAACCTAATTCCCTATAACCATGGCTCTGATACCAATCTGTAACACCCCAACCGATGGCGGAAACATCGGGATGTCACGTATTGATGATTATTCAGTAGCTCATGGTAAATAATAATTCTCATTATATGATTTAGATAAATTACATACAATTGTTCTACAGGAATTCATACATCAAATTGAATAAAACTATGCACACATCTTCAAGCATTAACTCAAATCTTCAAGCAAGTAGAACCTGAAACATGTTAAGTTGAAAATATTTTGGGTCAACAAAAGTTGGTGAGAATTACATAGGTTTTGATAATCGAATAAAATTGTTGTGCAATTCATGTGTCATGGCAATCTAGTCCATATGTGAAAACATACTAGAAGTAAATCGAGTGCATAATCAACCATTGTGACTGTTGTATTGTGGTACATCCCATACGCTCATGGTTCACTCGTTTATATTGCAGTAACAAACACCCACGCTACCTTTGTAGGAGGTACGTTTCCGGGTGGGATTGTCAGTCCAATAGATCTATCAATGTATACCGTCGGCTGATAAATGTTTATGCTAGAATTGTGCTTACCCTAGTCATGTTCAAGACATAATGCAACATAGAAATACACATAGACACATTGATGATTGAATTGCATAAATAATGTTGTAACATGTTTCACCCCAAAAATAGTGATAAATAGAAAATGGGCTATGTAAAACTCACCTTAGCAAAATGTTATATCTGTTGAAAAATTGAATAGTGGTGTTGCCCAAATGTGTCAAGTATCACCCTATAATAAGGTAATAAATATGTCTAAGTCTATCAAGTCTACAAATGTATAAGTTCTAGGGCTTCGTATTGGGAATAAATGCTCGTTTGATTATTATTAAAAATGTTTGATAATTGAGAGAATATTAGTAATTAATTAGACAAAAATCTTTTTATAAAATTTAAATTTAAGATGGTCACAAGAATGTGTTTAAAGTATAAAAATAATTTTTACAAAATTATTTTCTTTAAAATAGAATATTAAATCTATTTATAACAAATTGCCAAAATTTAACTTTAATATTTAAAAATATTAAAATTAAAGAATTATTAGTTAAAAATTTATATTTCTGTTCCAAATAATCAGAAATAATTTATATAAAATGTTGGTGCAAAAATATTAAAAATTGGATTTATTATGATTTAATTATGATTAAAACTAACAAAAAATTATTAAAAATATTAAATAAATGATTTTCCAGAAATAAAAATTATTTCTGAAAAGCTTAATGTTATAAAAACTCAGAATAAATTTTGTGGAAATTTATATAATCGTTTTGATATTTTTATAGAATTTTATAAATAAAATAGAATAAACTTGAATTATTTATTATATATTTTAAATAAACATATTTTCAGAAATAAAAATCTGAATAATGATATTTAGGGTATTAACATCATTATGTAAAATTTTGGGAATTTTTGAAGGCTTATAAGTATTTTAAATAATTAAAGTAAATAATTATGTAATTTAAACCTTCAAATTGAAAAGCCAAAAAAAAATGCATATGGTGGGAATCGAACCTGTGTGGTCCGGGTTACAAGGCACCAGACACAACCACCTGGTCCAGACCAGTGGTTGTGTTTGGTTCAGTTCGATTAATATATATATCGTATAAAAAATCGTGTTCTTCCCCAAATTAATAAGAACAAGCCCTAGATTTTGCAATTGATCAATCCACACATCAATAACCCAATTAACCTTAGGGCTATTGATGTGTGGATGCCGAAGATAAAAACCCATCAAAAACATCACACTTACAATGTCGTAATGATCACGAATGCTCAGTCAACACGAAAAGTCAAAATGCGATCGGATAACAAGATCAGAGGATAATTAAGAAGAATTGGAGATTGAGAGAGATGTAATGGCGAGTTGTAAAGGTCCAGCATTGTTCAATTTATAGTGTTTAAGCCTAGGTGTTCGATTTGGCAATTTTGACCTCGGGTTTAATGTTTGACGCGTCATTTGATCGATATGGTAACAATTTAAGGTTGATTGCCGTTTGTGTGAGTCACCCTAGGCCGGTAATCGCGTATGAATGGTCAATGGCAATTTAAACATGGCCTAATCACAATGTATCTAACCATAAATAATTTACGATTTTTGAAAAAAAAAATAAAAATACCTTTGGGTCTGCTGCGTCTGTTACATGGAAGAAGATGGGATAGTTTTTTTTTGTGGTGTTTTATACTTTTTAAGTTGGGTTTAAACCAACTAAGGGGTGTAGCACAGGTGGTGTTAGCGTGTGGGTTGTGTGGCATGGCCGGCTCTCTGCCCGGGTTCGAATCCCGGCAGAGGCCAATTTTTTTTTTTTTTTTTTTTTTAACAAAGAGGAGATGAGGGGAGGGACTAGTAGGCTCAGCTTTGGGCCTGGCCAGTGTTGGGCCGCGTTTTGTTTGGGCTGGACGTATCTGGGCTCCGAAACATATAATATAAAGGTAAATGAGGGGTGGGCTTTGGGTTTGGTTTGGAGATAACTTGTTACTAATAAATAAAATCTGATTTTTATTATTAGAGAATTATTATTATTATTATTATTATATGTATATATAATATTTATATATATATATATATATAGGTTGTGTGTTAGGCATATTAAGGATAAAATATATATAATGGGGGCTTTATGTATATAAATTTGGGGAAAATTTTGTGATGTTACAGTTCCTAGACGACTTCACCAACTTTCTTAGGACCTTCCCCCTAGCCAATAAATCCCAAGTTTTCTCCACCATCACCCAACTTCACAACCTTGTGCGCACACAATTTGAGCGTACGATAAAAAAACTACACTGTGACAATGGAAAAGAATATGCAAATAATAACTTTTACGCGTTTTGTCACCTAAATGGCATGCAATTCCGTTTTTCATGCCCTTACACGTCATCACAAAACGGAAAAGCCGAACGCAAAATCCGCACCATTAACAACATGATTCGCACCCTCCTTGCCCAAGCCTCTCTCCCACCTTCCTTTTGGCATCATGCTCTTGAAACCGCCACTTAGTTACTTAACATCCTTCCAAGCAAGACCCACCTCTCACCTATACCGAGTTACACCAGAATAGGATCATCTTCGTGTTTTTGGATGTCTCTGTTACCCTCTCACCCTTTCCACTACCATACACAAACTCAACTACCAGTCCAACCCTTGTGTCTTCCTTGGTTACCCCTCTAACCATCGGGGATACAAATGCCTAGACCTCACCACTCATCAACTGATTATTTCTCATCATGTTCACTTCGAGGAAACCATCTTTCCTTATGCCATCCAATCACCCACAACACCTCCTTCTTATGAATTCCTTAACCCCACTATAAACCCCCTTGTTTGGGACCATCTCTCATATCAACAACCCACTCCCAATGCCTCTACTAGGCCGTCCACTTCCACGGCTCCAATGTGACATCCGTCACTTTTCTCTTATTTCATTTTTGTATAATAATAATAATAATAATAAAATAAAAATAAAATTCAGTTTTTTTTAGTAATCATTATGTATATATATGTATATTTTTTTTTCAACTATCATTAAACCATAAGCAAACCAAACCCACCCCTTTGAAACCCAATGAAGCCCAACATAACCAAACCTATCCAACCATACCCTTCTTTTTCGAAGCCCAGTATGTAGTCCAGCCCATCAACCAAGCCCATCTCCACCTCCCCTTTCTTCCCTCAGCTAAAAAAAAAAGTGCCTCTACCCGGATTCGAACCGGAGCAGAGGGCCGGGCCAAACATCAACACAACCACTACGCCACATACTTGCCTTGTTAATTAGAGTTGGATTCTATTTGTTTTAACCCTTTCTGAAATCGAACCAGACATGATGTCTCCTTCCTTGCTGCTACTGTTACGCGACCAAACACCCTCTTTTTCTTCTTGTTTTGACCACATTACTATTATGGTTTTGGAAAGGAATTTCACAATTTAATGTTGTTGGTCGACCAAACGCGACCATTACACATTAAATCAACGGTTATCACGATCCTAATTATGCCCAAATTCGCGTTATTATCAATAGGGTCAAAACTTTCCAATCCAACGAATCAGACCCCATCCCTATAAATTGAACATCATAATCCCTTCACAACTCGCCAATCTTCTCTTCTCAATCTCTAATTTCTCTCAAAAGAATCTCTGTTCTTGGATTATTGTTCGAGTTGACTTCGAAACTTGACCAGTCAATTCGTATTCAATACAACATTGTAAGTTCGTTTTCTGTTATAGGTTTCGTTAATCGGCATGAACACAACGTTTACCCTATGGTTAATTAGATTAATGTTGTGTAAAATGCTCGATTGCAAATCTAGGGCTCGTATGCTTATAATTGGGGAAGAACACAATTTCTGATATATTATTTATTTTTATTAAACAGAAACCAACACAACCACTGGTCTGGACCAAGTGGTTGTGTCTGGTACCCCTCAACAAAGCCACGCGGGTTCAATCCCTGCCATGGCAACTCTTTTTGTTCTTTGTTTTGTTTTAATAAAAACAATTAAAATTAATTATACATATATTACTTATATTTTATAAATTCGTTTTAAAATATTAAAACTCTTTTAATAATTCTACAAAAATTATTTTAATTAATCTGATGAAAAAGTTTAACTTACAATTTTTAGTTTTCAAAAATTTATTTATTTAATATATTTAATAAATAAATCAAGTTTATTCTATTATATTTATAAAATTCTATTAAAATATCTAAACGATTTTATAAAATTCCACAAAAATTATCCTAAACTTGTACAAAAATAAACATTTCAGAAATAATTTTTATTTCTGAAAAACCGCTCATTTTATATTTTTAATTAATTTTTGTTAGTTTCAATAAAAAATAAATCATAATAAATTCATTTTTCAATATTTTTGCACCAAAATTTTACATAAATTATTTCTATTCATTTGGAACAGAAATACAATTTTTAATTTAAAAATTCTTTAATTTTATTTTTTTTAAATATTAAAGCTATATTTTAACAATTTAAAATAAGTAGATTTAATATTCTATTTATAAGAAAATAATTTTATAAAAATTATTTTCATACTTAAAACTTTATAGTGTAACCATCTTTAATTTAAAATTCACAGAAAGACTTTTGTTTAAATTTTTTTATCAAATTTCTCTTATTTATTAAACGTTTATTTATTAATCAAACGAACACCTATCCCCAATTCGAGACCCTAGAATATACTTATAAACTAGATAGACTTAGACTTATTTGTTACCTTATACATAGGGTGATACTTGATAAACGTTGGTTTACACTTATTCAATTCCAAGACTTACCACCGTGCTAAGGTGAGTATTACTTATCCCCTTTTTTGCTTTTACAACTTTTGGGGTGATTCATGCACAAGTATACAAAACCTTCATATTCATTTACACATACATTTTTATTCATTTACAATTCATATATGTGTCTTGTTTATCTTTGTGCTTATGTTTGAACATGAACGTAGCTTACATACAAAATCATACATCTAGACATAACTTATGTTATGGTGCTCTTTACATATAGACGTAACTTATGTTACGGTGCTCATTTAGACATAACTTATGTTATGGTGCTCTTTTAGACTTGACACGTGTTGAGGTGCTCATTATCAATCTCATTGTGCAAACTTTACATTTGATCTTGTCTTGTTTGGTTACTTGCGTGTTTACATAATGCCTTGGTGATGCTAGACACATGAATTGTACTACTTTTCAAACTTATACTATACGTACAAAACTAAGTAGTACTCACCAACATCATATGTTGACAAAATTATTTTCGTGCATGTTTCAGGATAAGCTGCTTGACGCTTCACATAGGACTTTGGACTTAGATTAAATCAATCAATTATCTTTATTTTCGTTGTCTTGTATTTAAATTTCACATGTTGTAAAACAATATTCTATAATCAAATATTTACATTTTAGTACCATGAGCTTTTGAACAATCGTCACTACGTGGCACCTCGATGATTCCGCCATCGGTTGGGGTGTTACAGATTGGTATCAGAGCCATGGTTATAGGGAACTAGGTTATTAGATAAAATGGCCTAGACTATAACCGAACTTCAACTTTCATGCATAATATTTCCTAAATTACCTTACCCTCATTTCCCTCTACTTTCCTTCCTCTATCTTTCTCTTCTTCTCCATTTCTCCTCATTTTTCATCCTAGTGCATATAGATGGTGTCCTACAAGGAGTGGAAAGCCTACATCACCATGAAACGGGAGCAGTACCTTTCATGAAGACACTCTTAGGCATAATGCCTACTCTTATTTTTGCTCCTTCAAAGTTGTTGAACTTTAATGAGTGTGATAAGGACACGTGCAATCTGGAAGGGTGGACGCCTGTACACTGGGTTTTCTGGCATAGGCAAGCATAGCGCATAAATCCATTTACGGACCTGTTATGCTTACCTGGGGATTCCTGGAGTGAGTGTCCACTTATAGGCTAAAGCATGTCTTCTTTGATCACCATTGGGTTCAATTCCTTTGAAAAGTCAACGTTCTTGTTGGGCTTTATAGCTAGACAAGGGCACTCCAAGTATTTTATGCAAGCTTTTCAATAACACCCTCTCGTTTCATATACAATATTTGTATTCCATGATTTTCATATATTGCTTACAAGTTCATACTTTCATAATCATCTGTACGGTTATACACTTACATTTTCTAATCTCATGATTATTCATTGACTACCTCATAGATGTCTGCTCGCCGCATGCTCCGTGATGCCCGCCGACGCTCTGTTCATGCTTCTGGACAACGTTCTGACCATCGCCTCGCGTCTTTAGTCGCTGAGCAAATTGCTGCAGTGATCCCGAACCTTGTCAGTGAGTTAACCCAGAATAGTAACAGTGCCAACACAGGGAGTACGACTCAATTTCGGTGTACTTTCAAACACTTTAACTCCTGCAACCCCACAAAATTCACTGGTGAGGAGGGTGCTACTGGCCTCCTCCAATGGTTTGAAAGCATGGAGAGTACTTTTGTGAACAGTGAATGTCCTGATTGTGACAACCGGCAAATTTCGTACAACGATTAACGTGATTCTAATCATGTTTTAGATATAATTAACATGGTTTAAGGTTAATTATGGTTAGTTGAGCTAATATGAGTCCTACGATGTCCTTTTGAAAGTTCGTTGAAGTCTTGATGCCTTTAAAGAAAGACTTCGCGTGTTTAACGTAACGAACTGACATCAACAAAAATTTGTCAAACTGGAATAACATAAGCTTATTCTATGAAAATACGACACGTATTTACCATCGATGCGATCGAATGTGAAAACGGCGTGGTAAACGGCCAAAAACGCAGCGTTTTGGAGAACGCGGAGAGGAACGGGCATGGGATTCGAACGTCGAAACGCGTGGCTTTAACCGTTACCGAACCTCCGGAATAATTATTTAATTGCTCGGTCTGGTGTTATTTATGACTACGAACAAAAAACCGAGTCCAGAAGCGATAACGGGCTAAAACGGAGCAGTTGGCACGCGACGTTGGGCTTGAAGCCCAATCCAAAAGCCCACCTATATAAGCCCATAACCTCCCAATTCTTCTCATTTCTCACATCACTTCCTCTCTCTAAAAACCAAACTCTCTCAACTCTCTCTCTCTCTAGAAATTCCGGCAGCCTTCCGGCAGCGGTCCGGCGGCGGTCCGGCGGCCGTCCGGCGACTTTTTCCGGCGACCTTCCGGCTAGTTTTTCCGGCGACCTTCCGGCAAGTTTTTCCGGCGAGTTCCGGCGACCTTCCGGCGAGTTTTTCCGGCGACCTTCCGGCAAGTTTTTCCGGCGACTTTCCGGCGACCCTCCGGCGCGTGATACCCCCACCCCCACTAATTTCGACGCCCCGAACGCGATGGTGAAGGCCGTTTTCCCTAAAACGAAGCGGTTTGAACGTTGGTACCATTCCGGCGACTTTTCCGGTAAGCTCGTTTTCGAGTTTTCTTTGTACAAACGTTTAGATCGGGTCTTTGGGGGACTCCTCACAAGTTTTCGCGAAATTTCGTTCTCCGGCCATATTCCGGCGAGTTGTTTCCGGCTATTTGCGAGTTCAGGAGGGGCTGGAATGGGTTTGGTTGGGTCCCGATGGCGCGCAAGTATTCAGAAAGGAGGTTTTGGTGGTCCGGCCACGGTGGTGGTGGTCCGGCCACGGCAGTGGTGGTCCGGCCACGGCACCGGTGGTCCGGCCACGATGGTGGCGTCCGGCGGTTCGGGTCCGGTCAGTTTTGGGTTCGGGACTCGGGGCTCGGGTCAAGATTATGCTTCCGGGTCAGATTCCGATCTGGCTCGGTTTGCGTGCCGTCTTCAAGTTCTAGTCGTGGGTCAAGTATGGTGCTCTCGGGTAGATCCGGTCAGATTCGGGTTGGTCAACCCGGTCAACTCAGTAAACTTCGGTCAAGCGTTACGGTATAATTAACTAGCAATTATTTCGTTATATTATTATTTACACATATATTTCTAAAATATATAAATATGAACGACTAACTCGCTAACGAACCGATAAAAATATTAACGAAAAGCATTATGAGCTAATATTTGTGTATTAGTCGTGACTTGCGTTGTTGTTGGACTAAATTGATGGACTATACGTATATATATATATATTTATATAAACAGGGTGATTTATATAATAGTCACAACGTATAAAGTCTCGCGGATTAGAATGCGGATAAATATAATGTCGTCTTTGTTAGGAGTTGATTTTGGGAATTTGTAGACAACTTGTGTTGTCTGGTTTATACCAAAAACAGAGGAAACTCTGCCGAAATTTTTATAAATCCGAAGCGCGACAAGTGTGACTTTATTGTTCGTTCTTATAAATAACTTTCCAAGCGCTTGACAAATGTAGTCATGTACAATCACGACGTTTTGACAAATATTATTTGTAACAATAATAGTCCATTCCGAGAAATATTTCAAACAAATATATAGTCTTTTGCTACCAAGCGTCAAGGACTGACGAGTTTTTAAAGGTTACTTGGTAACTAAAATATGTTTGTTGTTCGGATTAAAAGATGTATAAACGTTCGGATTTATTTGGAAAACCTTTTTATAAAAAGCAAAGTCTTGAGATTTGTAAGATACTCGGATTCGGGAAAAGAAATAACAAATGTTATTAAAAAGGATTTTAATAACTATATTATATTTCAGCAAGGTATATTTTCCGAAATTAACTATACAAGACGATTACATTTATCCGATTTACGAGACAAGCTATGGCTCGGGATGAGTTATACGATTCGCAATATTAGTCCGACATAGTTTGCACACGAATAGTAACAAGTGCGCGACTTGGGTACTATTTCGTTTGTGAACACAGGAGCTATGATAAGTCACGATCGGTTCGTCGAGTTAAAACACTTAAAGACTCGGGTTACTACACACGAGTCAGGATAGTTGAATAAACTATCTTTTAACCGGAAATTAAGCTAGGTTTATATATGATAGACTTTAAGGTGTCCTTTATTGGTAATTAGGGCACGAGGAAGTCGGTCAAAGCTTTGGGCTTTATTTGCTAGCTAAGCATGGAAATTAAGGTGAGTTTCACGGCCCCATTTTACTGTTTTAACTGGGGGAAAGATATGTTTGTCAAAAGTTATCACATATTGAAATGTTTTCAAAGGTTAAAATGTGGTAAGTGGCATGATGAGTACTTGAGTTTTTGGTCGCCACTCGGGGTTGGGTCCTCGCTACTGTAACCATTAATTCAGGTAAATGAAACTGAAGGAATATTTGGATAGTACTATTGATGCCTGACAAGGCCCACCCCTAATCGATAGCGTCGATTATGCATCGGCGTATGCCTGGGGTGCACGTATTCTGAACTTAAGTCGTTGGGTTCCGAGAAACGACTTGGAGCGGGGCATATTTATTAGTCTTGGTTTGGTTATGGGACTCAGGGGATTGCTCATCATCATAATTTGTAGGAGCTAGCTACTCCATACAAAGGCCACAAAATGTGCTGGACTTGCACAGGATATAAAAATGTGCTGGATTTGCACAGGATGTAAAAATGTGCTGGATTTGCACAGGATGTAAAAATGTCGTATTTACGAAACTAAAACCTGTGAGCTCACCAATATTTTATATATTGACGTCTTTTTAAACATATCTTTCAGGTAACTAAGTGCTGAACAGGTATGCGGCTAGTACGGTGGAATTTGGGATGTCGGACAATGGTTGGGGGTTTCATCTATTGTTACCTTCGGGTTGGGACATAAACGGAAACACCCCACTTTAAAACTTAATGTTTGTGGTTTTAAGTAATGTTTGAAACCAGGTACTCCTTCCCGACATTTTAATATAATGATCTTTTCTAATTAAATATAGTTTGTGTTAATCTTGACTTTGATATGCTTTCGAGCGTCGCGCCACGTGTTTCCGTCATTGGCGTGGTGCGACAGAAGTGGTATCAGAGCCAAGGTTATAGCGAACTAGTATTTTTGAAAAATCTAGACTATAACCGGTTTTGGCTCGAAAACGAAGTTTTCAAAAATAAAACACAACGAAATATTTTAGAAAAGAAAGAAAATTGTACATGGAGTGTACAAGGGGAAATTCCGACCGACTAGCCATGTGTGTCAATATATAAAATGTTAGAAAATATGGATATGAAGGTTTAAATTGTGTAGAGATCCGATTTTCTAACTAGTGCTAGTTGATGCATATAAGTAGTACAGATAGCTTGCCTGTAAGGATATCGTCTCACACTTCACTTTAGTCCGCACTTTTGCATCGGTTACCGACATCGACAAGCGGGAAGGACAAGCGGTGGTCTACGACGAACTCACCCGCTTACCTGCGGACGGGATGATCGGAAGGGCTAACCTTTATCGTGCTAGTGGACGTTGTCGTGTTGCTGATGATGGGAAGGCAAAGCTAGTCTAGGTCCTTTATTTGTGAAATCTTTGTTTTGGATCAGGAAGCTCGGAACTAGCGGGCACCAAAATTACCTGGCAACACCGATTATCATTGCGGGTGCACACGTAATAATAACTTGTGGTGCACGGTAACCTAGGTGGGCGCTAGGGCTGGGGTTGGTGATCACTCCTTGCCTTGTCTATTCTTGTACTGTAGGGTCAGTCTTAGCTTTTGATTGGCCAACGGGCTAAAAGGGAAGTCTTGTTGATATCCCTTGATTTTGATCCTCGCAAACTGAATGAGCTTTCTTCAGCATTACCTCTAAGGTACGAACACGGAAGAGCTCGGACGTCTACTTCATATGAGTAATCTGACGTAAACCCTCGCATCGGATAAGGACAGGAGACGAAAACTTCCTTGTATAGGAGTTTAATGCCTCCGCACGAAGTTCTTCGATGGAGCGGACATACGAGGATGCACTGCCTACCGAAGAGATGAATGCATGGTACGATGCGTGGAATGCTAAGCTTGAAAAGCAGCGAAGACCAAGGGTGCGTCCTTGCGAAACCAGCGCGTTTTGAGCACGGGACCCTGTGTGGATCAGTATTGAGACTAGTGGCCCGTGTGCTGCTGTAGTAATACTGGGAGTAAGTCATTCTTGATCTAGCACATGCCCAAGTTGTCTTCGAGGGTCAGGCGTTCCTTCCCCCCATTGGAGGGCAGAATCGTCCTTGCTGAGTTAATAGGCTTGATCATCTTATCTAGAAGGCATGATAGCCCCCAGCTAAATCAACAATGTCGAATCGGCAAGATCCTAGTATATTTATTTAGTGGGAAAATAAATATATGGTAAAGTGAGCCGAGTCGGGTGTTGAAAATGAATTATCGATCGGCAAGATCCTAGTATATTTATTTAATGGGAAAATAAACATATGGTAAAGTGAGCCGAGTCGGGTGTTGAAAATGAATTATCGATCGGCAAGATCCTAGTATATTTATTTAATGGGAAAATAAATATATGGTAAAGTGAGCCGAGTCGGGTGTTGAAAACGAATTATCGATCGGCAAGATCCTAGTATATTTATCTAATGGGAAAATAAATATATGGTAAAGTGAGCCGAGTCGGGTGTTGAAAACGAAATGTCGAATCGACAAGACCCTAGTATAATTATTTAATGGGAAAATAATTATACGGTAAAGTGAGTCGAGTCGATGGTCGTAAAATACAATGTCGAATCGACAAGATCCTAGTATAATTATTTAATGGGAAAATAATTATACGGTAAAGTGAGTCGAGTCGATGATTGTAAAATGTAATGTCGAATCGACAAGATCCTAGTATAATTATTTAATGGGAAAATAATTGTACGGTAAAGTGAGTCGAGTCGATGATTGTAAAATGTAATGTCGAATCGACAAGATCCTAGTATAATTATTTAATGGGAAAATAATTATACGGTAAAGTGAGTCGAGTCGATGGTGGTAAAACGAAATGTCAAATCGACAAGATCTTAGTATAATTATTTAATGGGAAAATAATTATACGGTAAGGTGAGTCGAGTTGATGGTTGAGAAATGTAATATCGAGTCGACAAGGTCATAGTATATTTATTTAATGGGAAAATAAATATATGGAAAGGTGAGTCGAGTCGATTACGGGAAAAATGAAATCTCGACTGACAAGATAATTTTACCCAAGTCAGTTAATATATATGGAGACATACATATATATTGAATATAGGATCACGACGTGCGTTTTGCGTCTGAATCCGTCATAATACTCGGGGAGTGAAACCACATTTCGGGAGCCGAAATCGTAAAGCGTGTGACACGTAATTGTCAAGTGTCACGGAACGCTCTGGCTGACATCGAAATTCCCCTCGAAAATCAAATAACGGACTACTGGAAGTGGTCGCGTTATTCTGTCAACTAAACATACCCATGGGACAGCAATTCCATTGCTCATGTTGCAATATTGAACGTCTACTACCCTCGTCAGGACGACGAGACTGGTTGTCTATTTGGGGTGGTAAATGATGTGAAGTGTTTTCCATCAATCCCCATAGGTATTGAGACGTTGCGTCCCTTTGTCACGGTGTTTTATAAACTAAGGTTGCGAGATCCATTCGTCATGGACAATGTGACTTGTCTGATCTCTTGTCATATTTCGAAACTCTCACTGCGTAGCCTATCAGGAAGAAATTTCGCTGGCCCCGCATAGGTGTCGGAGAGGCATTTCAGTTGATGACTATCGGTGCTAGGGCCAAAATAACATGCAATAGGACCCTAATGGGAAGGATGACTCGGCTGAATTGCCAGAGTCTGTATCGTTTTTTTTTATTTTATCGTGGTGTCTCGATAAATCATGATCCTTCTACCTCTACTATTCTCGTTGTGACCGATATTTTTGATACTGGAGAAGGTGTAGCTTGGTTTCTAGGTCCTATGGATACTATTTACCACACATCTAATAGCTACGACGGGTCTAAGGTTTCTGCTGAGCCTGCTGTTGTTGCTGCCATCGTTGTTCTATGGCCCAAGCGAATATTGTCGTCGCTGCTGAGAGTGTAGCTCATACTGAGCGTGTTGAGGATGTTTCTATGGCTGTTGTCAAGTTTGATGTTACTGTTGTTTCGAAGGCTCCTGCCAAGATCACTGTCATTGACATGGACATCTATAAGACCCTTGCCAAGCCGCTATGATCATGTTTGTGTCACGATGGAGTTCGTTGCCATTAACTCCATTTTCTTTGAGGTTTTCGTTGAACCGCTCGTTATCATTCCCTGGCTCCTGCCAAGAATGGTTCTCAAGCTTGGGTTAAGTCTGTCAATGGTACAGTCGCCATTATTCGAGTGACTTATATCGAGCCTGCAGTCGTTTTCCCTAAGGACGATGTCGGCCTAATAAGTCTACTAAATTATGTGGAACCCATTGTTCCCATTTCTGTTGTGATGGCGGATGCCTTTGGTGATCCAATTGTTCCCACCGATGAGCCTATGGAGTATAGGTTGCTGCTGGGGTCACGAATAAGGATTCCGTCGCCATAAGTGAGCTGAAGCGCACCGGGATGCGTGCTCACCGTAATGGAGCTTCTTGTAGTTATGTATAGTGGACTCGCTAGGTTGCGTGTCGTCCTGCTGTCGTGAATTCATGTTGTGGTGTTACCCCTAACGATTGTGCATTCTTGTAGTTGCACAGTTTTGCCGACTGCATATCCATGCGGTTGCGTTTTGCTGTCGACGGTGCATTCCTATTTTTGTGCTGCTCCTGCAGTGGTGTAGCTTTGTTGTCGTATTTCTCTGTGTCATGCGGTCCATGATACGGTGTTGCCTTGTTGTCATGCTTCTTTGTCGTCGTGTTGGTCCTGTGCGGTGCTCCCTTGTTGATGTGTTCGTGGATGTGTTGTTGTCATGTCGTGTTATTTCTACTATCGTATTGCACCGTGAACGTATTGCTACAATTGTTGGATTGACTTGATGATGTGATAACTTGTCGTTTGATTCACTCTTGGTTCCCTTGGGATAAAGACATTACCCCACACCCACGTAACCGTTGTTATGTTGCTGAATGGGTGTGTAGTGATGCCATCGATAATGTAGGATTTCGGGTGTCCAACGGACTTTCGGGAAGTCATAATAAGACACTCTAATCCTAGTATTAGCACATGTATCTCTCTAAAGCTCGAATCTCGTGGTAGTTTCAGTAATTGACCGGATCATGGGTCGACCTCTTTATATGCTCGCGCGTTTCGTGAGCATTACCTCTTCAAAATCCAAGGCATCAGTGACGCCATGTCCAGCCTTAACCCTTTACGTGCATTTTGGTCGACTAACCACTTTCGAATCATGTCGAAAGGAAATCCCATGATCCACACATGACGGGGTGAGCCTCGTCTTTGCGATGAAGGGATTTCGAATACATCTCGAACTTGAAGGTATCGAGTAAATGTGAGCGATATTATGACCCATACCTTTGGGCTAGTAAGAGTTGAAAGACTCAATTTATTATTGCTCATCCCTGTGGATCGTTTGACATCATACCCGCCAACGTGTCATGTCGAGGACTGCGGGAATAACAGTGTGGACCCACCCACGGCGAGTGCATTGGTGGAGTCCCCGGAACATGATTCGGAGGTCTTATGAAACCCTGAATCTAGAAGGGCATGTAGCATTGTCTACTCTATAAGGGTGCTACCCTACCATGATGAGATCTTCGATCAACTCAGCCCTTCGATTGATGTTATCCTGCCAATGGTAGGTTTACCTTGTCTTGGTGCCGTTACGCAGATTCTTGGGATTATGGAACCCTTTCGACCTTGGGTCGATATGGGTGTTCCCAGTTATTTTACAGTAGCATTGCTCGCACTAGAGCAAAATCCCCTGTCCTTGGCAAACGCTGTTGGAGACACCATAGTAATGTGAGCTGCCTAGTTAGTGCGTTTAGTCCATGACTAATCAAGATGAGCACGAAAGCTTACATGTTGCACCTATGCGTGTGACTACCTGAGTCGTTGAATGGGATGCCTTATTGGAAGGCTCAAGACTACTTCTTGTAGGGCGATCTCGGTCGTTTGTTGTTTTAAGCAACGATTTTGGCGCATGAAGCCGCCAAGCCCAAACGTGAGATCTATGCCAGATGCATTCATCTACGACTCAATTTCACCTCTTACCTCGAAAGATCCCGAAAGATGGAATATTCGGCGAGTGAGGATTCCGGGTCAGGACTCCTTTCACTCAGATCACTGCATAGGATCGGATAGTCAATTCGAGGGAAAGTGTCCTGTGTTGTTCAGAATTGACTTACTAGGTTGCTGATAACGATAGGACACCAGTGCTCGTGAGGCACATATAGCAGGACAAGCACTGGGTACCCTTGTTTTGGGTAGTTACCAATGCTCTGCTTACCGTCTCGAGGAAAGCCAACGTGTTGAGATGTTGCCGAGACCCTATCCTCTGTTTGTTACAGGCAACCATATGATAATGATTCATATACATCATCCTTATGTGACCAATGTGATGAGGTGATGCTAGCCTCTAGACATTTGTGTTTTAGTCGACTTAAATTCTCGTGTATTGTGGAATTGTACGACCGTATGTTGAATATACACCGTCTACTGTCTGGGGAACTGAGGGGTGAAAGTGACGCAAATACTTTCGACCTCCATCAGTCCATATTAGGCGTCCTAGTACCACTAACCATAATCGCTCATACGAAAAGGTTGTAAGTGGATGCATAGTGAATTTCGGTCCATGTGAGGACACGGGATTACCATCCGCTACTATAAACAACCTCGAGCGTCCTCAAGAATGTCGACTGCTTTGTGATCTGGTAAGATCACCCGATTAGTGAAATTCAACGAGCAAACCTAATGGTCATGTCGCCTGGGGTGTCCGGTGGCTGTGATGGGACACAGGCAAAGATCGATCGATGTTTGGAACCTTCTCATCCCCCTGCTCGTTTGCAGTCATAATATGAGGCATACGGGTAGCCATCTATACTCTTGGAGAGTCGTGGCTAGGCACTAGATGCCAACGTTCACAATATCGGACTTTAGTAGTCATCCTGCCCCAGGGTGTGCCAAACCTTGAACGCAAGTCTGGGATACTCAATTTGAGATGAATATGGATTACCACTCTCGAACGAATGAATTATTGTCCTAGACGGAAGTGTCCTGTGTGATACATTAGTGGCGGTGGCAAATCAAATTCGTGTACTTCATCGCCAGAATTTCCTATGTGATAGGAATCATCACCCTAGTGTTCGGGGTGTACTGCTCGAAGTCCTCTGGAGTGCATACGTGTACGTCTCTAGTACATTGAGTGACAGATAGAGATATACACATGATCGGGCGTGAGTTCAAGAGGTGACCAACGAATCAGGTAGATTCAAATCTTCTTGAACAAGTGGCCAAACCGATCGGGAAGTTGTGCTAACAAAGAGTTAGCCTTAGGAACTTCAAATCGGTATAGGACTTTGCTGAGTGTTATACGCTGAAAGGGTGTTGTTAAGCACGAAAACGGTAATGGAGTGACTTCGCTTAGTACTCCAGTGACTCGGATATGTCAGTTAAAATTGGCCTTGCAACGAACAAGCTCGAACTATCGCAAGAGCTTAGTGGGACTCTTGACGAATCCCGCAGGTCTGGCTTGAGGAAGCATTGTCAATTCCTCAACCGACAGGATTCAGGTTGACGCAAAGCTCTACTATTTCGGGAAAACCGATATTTGTGCCGGATTGCGATACCCAAGAGCTCGGCCGTAGCCGACTCATGACATTGTGTTCGTTAGGACGCTAAGCGTGAACTGGAGTTCACGAAGAAAAGGGGTAATCGTGTGAGTTGCAAACATCCCGCCCTGTTCAAGGATACTAATGTATCGGATGACTTGAACTGAATTCCGGGACGGAATTCTCTTAACGGGGGGAGAATGTGACAACCGGCAAATTTCGTACAACGATTAACGTGATTCTAATCATGTTTTAGATATAATTAACATGGTTTAAGGTTAATTATGGTTAGTTGAGCTAATATGAGTCCTACGATGTCCTTTTGAAAGTTCGTTGAAGTCTTGATGCCTTTAAAGAAAGACTTCGCGTGTTTAACGTAACGAACTGACATCAACAAAAATTTGTCAAACTGGAATAACATAAGCTTATTCTATGAAAATACGACACGTATTTACCATCGATGCGATCGAATGTGAAAACGGCGTGGTAAACGGCCAAAAACGCAGCGTTTTGGAGAACGCGGAGAGGAACGGGCATGGGATTCGAACGTCGAAACGCGTGGCTTTAACCGTTACCGAACCTCCGGAATAATTATTTAATTGCTCGGTCTGGTGTTATTTATGACTACGAACAAAAAACCGAGTCCAGAAGCGATAACGGGCTAAAACGGAGCAGTTGGCACGCGACGTTGGGCTTGAAGCCCAATCCAAAAGCCCACCTATATAAGCCCATAACCTCCCAATTCTTCTCATTTCTCACATCACTTCCTCTCTCTAAAAACCAAACTCTCTCAACTCTCTCTCTCTCTAGAAATTCCGGCAGCCTTCCGGCAGCGGTCCGGCGGCCGTCCGGCGACTTTTTCCGGCGACCTTCCGGCTAGTTTTTCCGGCGACCTTCCGGCAAGTTTTTCCGGCGAGTTCCGGCGACCTTCCGGCGAGTTTTTCCGGCGACCTTCCGGCAAGTTTTTCCGGCGAGTTTCCGGCGACTTTCCGGCGACCCTCCGGCGACTTTTTCCGGCGCGTGATACCCCCACCCCCACTAATTTCGACGCCCCGAACGCGATGGTGAAGGCCGTTTTCCCTAAAACGAAGCGGTTTGAACGTTGGTACCATTCCGGCGACTTTTCCGGTAAGCTCGTTTTCGAGTTTTCTTTGTACAAACGTTTAGATCGGGTCTTTGGGGGACTCCTCACAAGTTTTCGCGAAATTTCGTTCTCCGGCCATATTCCGGCGAGTTGTTTCCGGCTATTTGCGAGTTCAGGAGGGGCTGGAATGGGTTTGGTTGGGTCCCGATGGCGCGCAAGTATTCAGAAAGGAGGTTTTGGTGGTCCGGCCACGGTGGTGGTGGTCCGGCCACGGCAGTGGTGGTCCGGCCACGGCACCGGTGGTCCGGCCACGATGGTGGCGTCCGGCGGTTCGGGTCCGGTCAGTTTTGGGTTCGGGACTCGGGGCTCGGGTCAAGATTATGCTTCCGGGTCAGATTCCGATCTGGCTCGGTTTGCGTGCCGTCTTCAAGTTCTAGTCGTGGGTCAAGTATGGTGCTCTCGGGTAGATCCGGTCAGATTCGGGTTGGTCAACCCGGTCAACTCAGTAAACTTCGGTCAAGCGTTACGGTATAATTAACTAGCAATTATTTCGTTATATTATTATTTACACATATATTTCTAAAATATATAAATATGAACGACTAACTCGCTAACGAACCGATAAAAATATTAACGAAAA
Source organism: Ambrosia trifida (assembly GCA_028751855.1). NCBI lineage: Eukaryota > Viridiplantae > Streptophyta > Magnoliopsida > Asterales > Asteraceae > Ambrosia > Ambrosia trifida. The sequence continues at coordinate 211,885,466 of CM054122.1, read as the reverse complement.
GCATTATGAGCTAATATTTGTGTATTAGTCGTGACTTGCGTTGTTGTTGGACTAAATTGATGGACTATACGTATATATATATATTTATATAAACAGGGTGATTTATATAATAGTCACAACGTATAAAGTCTCGCGGATTAGAATGCGGATAAATATAATGTCGTCTTTGTTAGGAGTTGATTTTGGGAATTTGTAGACAACTTGTGTTGTCTGGTTTATACCAAAAACAGAGGAAACTCTGCCGAAATTTTTATAAATCCGAAGCGCGACAAGTGTGACTTTATTGTTCGTTCTTATAAATAACTTTCCAAGCGCTTGACAAATGTAGTCATGTACAATCACGACGTTTTGACAAATATTATTTGTAACAATAATAGTCCATTCCGAGAAATATTTCAAACAAATATATAGTCTTTTGCTACCAAGCGTCAAGGACTGACGAGTTTTTAAAGGTTACTTGGTAACTAAAATATGTTTGTTGTTCGGATTAAAAGATGTATAAACGTTCGGATTTATTTGGAAAACCTTTTTATAAAAAGCAAAGTCTTGAGATTTGTAAGATACTCGGATTCGGGAAAAGAAATAACAAATGTTATTAAAAAGGATTTTAATAACTATATTATATTTCAGCAAGGTATATTTTCCGAAATTAACTATACAAGACGATTACATTTATCCGATTTACGAGACAAGCTATGGCTCGGGATGAGTTATACGATTCGCAATATTAGTCCGACATAGTTTGCACACGAATAGTAACAAGTGCGCGACTTGGGTACTATTTCGTTTGTGAACACAGGAGCTATGATAAGTCACGATCGGTTCGTCGAGTTAAAACACTTAAAGACTCGGGTTACTACACACGAGTCAGGATAGTTGAATAAACTATCTTTTAACCGGAAATTAAGCTAGGTTTATATATGATAGACTTTAAGGTGTCCTTTATTGGTAATTAGGGCACGAGGAAGTCGGTCAAAGCTTTGGGCTTTATTTGCTAGCTAAGCATGGAAATTAAGGTGAGTTTCACGGCCCCATTTTACTGTTTTAACTGGGGGAAAGATATGTTTGTCAAAAGTTATCACATATTGAAATGTTTTCAAAGGTTAAAATGTGGTAAGTGGCATGATGAGTACTTGAGTTTTTGGTCGCCACTCGGGGTTGGGTCCTCGCTACTGTAACCATTAATTCAGGTAAATGAAACTGAAGGAATATTTGGATAGTACTATTGGTGCCTGACAAGGCCCACCCCTAATCGATAGCGTCGATTATGCATCGGCGTATGCCTGGGGTGCACGTATTCTGAACTTAAGTCGTTGGGTTCCGAGAAACGACTTGGAGCGGGGCATATTTATTAGTCTTGGTTTGGTTATGGGACTCAGGGGATTGCTCATCATCATAATTTGTAGGAGCTAGCTACTCCATACAAAGGCCACAAAATGTGCTGGACTTGCACAGGATATAAAAATGTGCTGGATTTGCACAGGATGTAAAAATGTGCTGGATTTGCACAGGATGTAAAAATGTCGTATTTACGAAACTAAAACCTGTGAACTCACCAATATTTTATATATTGACGTCTTTTTAAACATATCTTTCAGGTAACTAAGTGCTGAACAGGTATGCGGCTAGTACGGTGGAATTTGGGATGTCGGACAATGGTTGGGGGTTTCATCTATTGTTACCTTCGGGTTGGGACATAAACGGAAACACCCCACTTTAAAACTTAATGTTTGTGGTTTTAAGTAATGTTTGAAACCAGGTACTCCTTCCCGACATTTTAATATAATGATCTTTTCTAATTAAATATAGTTTGTGTTAATCTTGACTTTGATATGCTTTCGAGCGTCGCGCCACGTGTTTCCGTCATTGGCGTGGTGCGACACTGATGAACTCCGCGTTCGCTATGCTACTAGTGTCCTTCAAAAGGGGGCGCTAACCTGGTGGAATGGCGAAAAGCGCAATCGAGGAGCTGATGTTGCTTTATCATTACCTTGGGCTGAAGTTAAGAAACTCATGATCGCCAAATTCTACCCGAGGAACGAAATCAGAAAACTGGAGGATTAATTTCGTGAGCTCAAACAAGACAGTGGTGAGAATCTTGCGTATAATACCCGATATCATGAACTTAGCATACTGGTTCCACACATGGTCACCCCGGTCTCTCGAGCAATCGAGAAATATATCGAGGGATTACCTGACCTGATACAAGACGTAATCACTGGGAGCAAATCTACTACGGTGGAGGAAGCCATCTAGCTTGCAGCCACTTTAACAGACAAACACGTAAGGAAAGGAAACTTGGTTAGGAAGGGCACCAGCCATCCAGCTTGCAGCCACTTAAACAGACAAACACGTAAGAACACCTCTTCAAGCCCAACACCCCCTCCCCCACCTATGCGCACCATCCATAACAGTTTCATGAGCGGCATCGCCAAACCAAAACAACTATTCAACCTACATGCCACCACTGTCGCACCCATACCCAAAAACCCTTAGGTTGCCTTAGCCACTCCAGAGTGTTACAACGCCATGTCTAATTAATTTAGTGCCCTTATTAAAAATAAGACCTGGGAACTTGTACCTCGTACACCTGATATGAATATTATTCGTTGCATGTGGCTCTTTAAACATAAGTACGGGTTGGATGACAGTGTCGAGCGATATAAAGCTCGTTTAGTTTGTGATGGTCGTAAACAGGAACAGGACATTGATTGTGGAGAAACTTTTAGCCCGGTGGTCAAACCGGCTACTATTCGCACAGTTCTTTCTCTGGAACTGGCAAAATCTTGGAACATTCATCAGCTTGATGTCACGAACGCTTTTCTTCACGGTAACTTGGAAGAAACAGTTTACATGCATCAGCCCATTGGTTTTCGCCATCGTGACTACCCAGATCATGTGTGCCTACTTAAAAAGTCTCCCTATGGTCTCAAATAGGCTCCTCGTGCCTGGTACCAGTGGTTCACTGACTTTGTCACTTCTCAGGGATTTCGTCAAAGCAAGTCGGACAATTCATTCTTTGTCTACAAGCATGGCAGTGACATTGCCTATCTTCTCATATATGTCGACTACATCATCCTTACTACTTCTAATGATATCACTATGAATCAAAGAAATCTAATTGATACAAGGTTTTGTGGTTAAGTTGGAAGGAAACGTTTGTTTCATTCAAAATATCTTCAAAAATATCACTATGAATCAAAGAAATCTAATTGATACACGGGATACGAAAGAAATGATGATGAAAACATTAAATGATGATAATGAACATGAAAGAATAAAGGAAAAGTATTTAGATAAATACTTTGAAGAATTGTCAATAGACGCCGAAAAGAAAAGAAATAGATGATTCAGCTTATGATATTATGTTTTCATCAAATGATTGATAGTATGGAATACTAATTAGCGGGTTAATAAATGGTTAATAATATTCCCAATTGTATGTTTTTGATGTGCTTCTGATGATTATATGTAATGAATGAGATAACTACGCAAGTTTTGATTGTTTCAGGATTAATTGTGAAAATTGGAAGAAAATAGCCGAAAACATGAAGCGTAGTGTCCATAGGTGAGGATTCAAAGATTTAGAGGTGTTCGGGAGATTAATGGAAGTGAATTGGTGTTTGGATGATGTTTGGATAGAAGGAATGAAGATTAGAGGGTGTTTGGATAAAGAGTTTTGAAAAGAAAACGAGTGTGATTGAAGTTCCATATCACGTCGTAGCCTACGGGTCCAAACAGTAGGCTACGGTTGGGTTAATGAGTCAAGGAGATAAATTGCCAAACTTTAGGATCGTAGGCTACACTTTGGAAGCGTAGGGTACAGCTGAAAGGACAAAGGAAATTCCGAAGGTTGGAACCGTAGGCTACGACATCGTAGCCTACGACGGGTTGGAGTAAAATTTGGAAAGTTGTTGGTTTTGGATATAAAAAGGTATTTTTCCAAACCCTATGTTTCTTGGCCGTCCATACACGAAAATTATCAATCTTTGGGAGCTTTTAGAACTGCAATCATCCACAATCATCATCATTCATTCATCCTTTCGGTTGGTATCAACATGTTCGGTTCTAATACTTAATATTTTGGATTGTTTCTTGTTACCATGAGCGGCTAAATACTTTTGTAACCACCTCCAGGTGCACGGTTCGTTTGTGAAATATTTAAACTTGTTTGAGTTAGTTCTTAGATTGTTTTTCATTCGTTTGAAGAATATTTGTGGTTTTGATCATTTAAACGATTCACGTGTGTTGCAATTGCTTATCATTCGCATTCGGTTTTCTTGTATCATGAGCAGTTTGATTATTGGGAGGGTAATTGATACACGTGGGTTGGTAATTGAATTATACATGTTATTATTAAAAACTTGTGTTTGATTATCACTTGAGTTGAAACCGTTTAACAAAGACATGTCTATGTGGTATCCTATCATTTAACCAGGTTTGGGTGAATCATTGAACCGGAATCTTGGATGGGGTTACTTCTTTATTATTATTGTTCACAACTTTTCAAATCCATTTTCTAAATCTCAATTCAAAAAAAAAAAGTAATTTGGTTTTAGTTCAAAAGTTTATTCTACAAAACTACTATTTTCACCAATTCCCTGTGAAGACGACTGATCGCGTGTCGAAGTGCTAATCAAAAACTAAATAAAAACTACTCCTTAGCTACAACTGACTGCAGTATAGGAAGTAGGGTTGTCGAACCTAGGGAGTTTGTGGAAAGTGCTAAGTTACTAATTTCTAATTAAATTAAGATTAACTAAAGTAATTTTTATGAAGTTGAATGTAAAAGTGCTGCAGTGCTGCAAACGAAGTGATAATAGAGTTTTATAAAAGACAATAATATAGAAAAACGGTCACTCCGGGTTTCTGACTCGGTAACTGTAAAGACAATCTGAATTAACCTAGCTAGGCAATCACATAGTGTCACACCACGACAACGGCGGAAACACGTGGCGCGACGGTTCAAAAGCATAAAGTCAAGGTTATTGCTAAACACAAGTAATTTAAGAAAATGGGTCATTTATTAAGGCGTCATTGCTTGTTCCAAAACATTACACAAAAGTAAATTGTTTTTAAAGTAACATCAAGGTTTCTCAAATATATCCCAAGCTTTGGGAAATAAAGGTGAAACCCTGCAAAATGTATAACGCCGCATTGGGAGATTCTCCGACCCAGCTCGCCTGATCCTTCTTCATCTAGTTACCTGAAAGATATGTTTAAAAGTTTCGTCAATATAAATATATTGGTGAGTTCACAGGTTTTTCAGTTTCTAAAACTTGAATACTTGGGAATACCATGTTATGACAATATATAGGAGTTGCAAATTCCTATAAATCTACTTGAGACTATAATCAAACCAAGACGTATATAAATAAAATGCCCCGCTCCAAGTCGTTACTCGGTTTCCCACGACTTAAGTTCAGAATATTTGCACCCCAGGCATAACCTAATGCACAATCGACGCTATCGATTAGGGGTGGGCCTTGTCAGGCACCAATAGTACTATTCAAATATTCCACCGGTTTCATTTCCCTGAACAAATGATTATAGAGGCGAGGACTCAACCCCGAGTGGCGGTCACACCTCAAGTAATAATTCCGTCAAACATTTTCCCTAACATATCTTTCCCCCGGAAAACGTAAAAATAGTTTAAAATGGGGCCGTGAAACTCACCTGAAACTGCGTCTGGCTCAAAAGGTAGATAGCAAGTGGGTGGTCTCGCACCTACAAACGTCCTAGACGTATAAGTCACTATTCCTATAGCGCATGTGCCTTGGCAAGTTGTACACCCAACTCCCGACCACAAGTTGTTCCAAATCCCGTTTAATTAAGCGCGTATCCTAGGTTTTGTTGGCGTTACATTACCCTTTGTGTTACAAGTTATATATTACTCTTGTTAATATTTCCTTAACTTGTATCTTATTAGCATCGACTCGACTTCACTTAACATATAATTATTTTCCCATTTAAATAATTATACTTAAGATCGCATCGCTCGATACAATATATATTTCAACTCTCGACCCGACTCACTTTGCCACACATTTGTTTTCCCATTTAAACAAATATGCTAAGATCTTGTCGTTCGATTGTATATTCTTAACGTCCGACTCAACTCACCATACCGTATATTTATTTTCCCATTCAAATAAATATACTAGGATCTCGTTGGTACGTCATACACATATATATATCTTTGTCTTCTCGTCGCGGCTTTCCTTCCCACATATCTACTTTCCCATTAAGTAGATATACTAGAATTTTGCCGAGACGAGCGTACATATATATAAATGTGTAAATTTTTCTCGTTAAGTATATACGTTTGTTTTAACGTCTTATTTGTTTATGTCATGTGTTTCTCCCACGAATAATTCTCTTAACACTTAGGAAAGTGTTTATTAGTTTTCACCCAATGTATATATATATATTTTACTTCTTAAAATATATATATTTTTCTTATCTTGCCGCAATGGCATTTTTCTCATGATTTGTCCGGGTACGGTTCGTTAACGCGTTTTAGTTCGATATCTTAACTCGTTTAGTTAATTTTTCCAAGTTTTTCCCAACATGTATTTTATAGAAATATTATCCATATTTCTTCCTCTTTTCACATGTTACTTGGATGGTTTAAAATACTTATGTATTTTTAACCCAACTTGTTAACTTAACTACAAAAATGTTTCCAACACTTTTATATTCCCATTTATATAAAAGTATTCATTTTTGTATAAGTTTCCCAAGTTTGTTTAATATTTTTATAAAATCTCTATTTTATAAAAATTCTTATGTTAAAACCCTTTATATTTTTATAACTTTCAAAAATACCCTTTTATACAAAATACCCAAGTATTTCTACTAGTATTTTCAAAAATCATCCTTAGACTTTATTACTTACATTTTTGACACCAAACTTTCCATACTTGTATTTTTGGACTAATAGTTTCTAAAATATCCATTTTAGTCCTCTAACTTTCAAAGTTACAATTTTAGTCCCTTAACTTACAAAAGTTGCATTTTTCCACTCTAACTTCCAAAGTTAACATTTTTCACTCAAAATAGTAGACTTTGAAGATTCAACTTTTTATTGGTAAGTTATTTTTGTATCAAAACACTTATGTTAGTCTTGTGTTTCATATGGAAGACTAATTATATGTGTGTTTTATGTATTTGTCCATTTTATCAAAATATCATTCATCTAAGTAAGCTAACTTAGATTTTCCATCTTCTTCATTTATGAACTTCTAATATGTTTTACCACATATTATAACTTAGATGATCATAATAAGATGATTTAGAGTTACTTTTAACATATTCAAGTTCATTCCACAATCTTAACCAAAACATCATCCTACTTAGTCTTTTATGTAAACTTTATATATTTTCAAGACTAATACATCATCATCAACAAATCCATGGTTTATTTTCATATCTTTAATCTTCCATTTTACACATGTAAAACCTATTAAAGATTATGTTCAAAACCACTTTTTAAACCCTTCATGTACAACTTGCTACTAGGAACACATACATGAATAATAACAATCAAAAACAAGATTAAGAAGCTTACTACTAGCACAAGGCTAGGGAAGACAAAAACCTTGGATTTGAGAGGGGTTTAGTGTGTTCTTCCAAGTGGTTTAGCTCCAAGCTCTTGAAACACACAATAGGGGTTTGGATGATGGATTGTTCTAAGTATTTTGGTGATGTAGAAACTTGTAAAAATGAGGTATGGGAAGGGTATGAAACCCACGGCCAAAGGAAGAAAGAAAGAGGATTTGTTTTGCTTTGATATCCAACTCTTCTAACACATGTTTATATATAATTATCACATGTAATCATGCTAAAGATTCAAGAGATCTTATGGAAGATTGTGTGTGTACTTGGGAGATTTTGAAGATATGATGAGTGTGTGTGTATATGAGCCGTGTATGTATGTGTGTGTAGGTGAGATTACTTGCAAATCTCACTAATATCTTGCAATCTCTTATAAGATATCATGATCTCTACATACAAGACTTAACAAGGCATGCATCCACTAGTGTTATGATTACTTGGATTTGTGTCTTGGATTATCTTGGCCCTTGGCCGAAAATTACACAAGGGGGGGACAAGGTTTGAGCTACTTTTGTACTAGTGTCCACTTATAACTTTTTCTTACACATTAGCATGCTTTATCTAAGTATAGATGGTTATTATTATTAACACAAGTTATGGACATATCAAGGCCCCTAGGCCGGCCCCTTGGATGGGTTTGGTGGGGTCCACAACTTCAAATATTTACCCAATACTTGTTATGTTTAATCCCCCGTCGTTCGGGTGTCGTTCGGGTATTTTTCGGGTTTTAATCACGCGTTATCCGGACATTAAAAATACCTTTAATAACCCTTAAATATAGTCTATTTTAAGCGTTGATTGGTTATTTAGGCCTTTGCCGGGTGAAATTATGAGTTATACGCGTATCGGGTGCGGTACGCGCATTTTATTCGTTACCGGGAGATTTGTACAAGACGTTTTCATTTATGGTTTTGGAGTTCCAAAACCCATTGTATTTCATGAAAATACCCTTTATTTTATATCCTGGGTGTCCGGGATCCGTTTCGTTTATTTGATTATTACCGGGTAATTGCCAACGTCCATTCCGGATAGCTTATTCGCACATGATCCAATCATGCTTTACCATTAAACGTATGCATTCCTATGCACTATTTGGAAATTGCTATCTCCTAAGGCCTTGATAATTAAATCACACATAATTGCATTTAATTACGTTAATCATATATTAATTAATTTGTACGGAATTACCTTATTTTTGCCGGTTGTTACATTCTCCCCCCGTTAAGAGAATTCCGTCCCGGAATTCACTTCGAGTTCTCCGGTACGGGTGTCTTCTCGAATAGGGCGGGGTATTTTTGCTTCATCCGGTCCAGCCTTTCCCACGTGAACTCCGGTCCACGCTTGGCATTCCAGCGCACTTTGACCAATCTGATCTTGCTGCGCCTTAGTTTTTGGACCTTCCAATCAGTTACCTCGATTGGTTCTTCAACAAAATGTAACTTGTCGTCAATCTGGATTTCTTCAGCAGGAATAATGAGAGTTTCGTCGGATAGGCACTTTTTCAAGTTCGACACATGAAACGTGTCGTGTATTCCACTAAGCTCTTGAGGCAACTCGAGCTTGTATGCCACTGTGCCTACCCTGGACAAGACTTTGAACGGTCCAATATATCGCGGGTTCAGCTTTCCGCGCTTCCCAAAGCGCGCGACACCTTTCCAAGGTGACACTTTCAGTAGGACCCTATCTCCGACTTGAAACTCTAAAGGCTTTCGCCTCATATCAGCATAACTTTTCTGGCGGTCCCGGGCCGCTTTGAGGCGTTCCTTTATCAAAAAGACCTTATCCGTGGTCTCTTGAACAATTTCGGGCCCGGTGAGTTGCTTTTCTCCAACTTCCGCCCAACATAATGGCGATCGGCACTTGCGTCCATATAGAGCTTCAAACGGTGCGGCTTGAATGCTCGTATGATAACTGTTGTTATAAGAAAATTCCACCAATGGCAAGTGCGTATCCCAATTACCTCTGAAATCTATCGCGCATGCCCGTAACATATCTTCCAAGGTCTGGATGGTTCGTTCACTTTGACCATCCGTTTGGGGGTGATATGCGGTACTCATGTCGAGGCGAGTACCGAGGGCTTCATTTAAACTTTCCCAAAATCTGGAAGTGAAGCGACTATCCCGATCGGAGATGATGGAAACAGGTACACCGTGTTTAGATACCACTTCCTTAATGTACAAACGGGTCAGTTTCTCCAACTTGTCCGTTTCGCGAATCGGAAGGAAGTGTGCAGATTTCGTCAATCGATCAACGATTACCCAGATCGTGTCATTGCCACTTGTTGTCTTGGGTAACTTGGTGATGAAATCCATGGTGATTCGTTCCCATTTCCATTCCGGTATTTCCGGTTGTTGAAGCAAACCGGAAGGTTTCTGGTGCTCAGCCTTGACCTTTGCGCAAGTCAAACATCGCGCAACATAGGCTGCTATATCCCTTTTGAAATTCGGCCACCAATAAAGTTCCTTCAAATCGTGGAACATCTTGTCTGCACCAGGGTGAACCGAATATCTAGAACTGTGAGCTTCGGCCAATACTAGCTCACGCAATCCACCATATACTGGAACCCAAATTCTATTCATGAAATACAGTGCCTGGTCTGCTTTTGGTTCCAGTGAATCAACCATTTTTCGTAACCTTTCACCTTTGACATTCTCGGGTTTAAGGGCGTTAACTTGAGCTTCACGAATTCGTTCAGTCAGATTCGTGTGGATAGTCAATCCCAAAGCTCGAACACGCAATGGTTTAACCCGTTCCTTGCGACTCAAGGCGTCGGCTACGACATTCGCCTTACCGGGATGGTACTTTATCTCACAATCGTAATCGTTTAATAATTCAACCCATCGCCGTTGTCGCATATTCAAATCCTTCTGATCGAAGATGTGTTGTAAACTCTTGTGATCAGTGAAAATCGTGCACTTGGTTCTGTACAAATAGTGCCTCCATATCTTGAGAGCGAACACCACTGCACCTAATTCCAAATCGTGTGTAGTGTAGTTCTTCTCACGGATTTTCAGTTGCCTGGAAGCATATGCTATTACTTTTTCTCGCTGCATCAATACACAACCCAAACCTTGATGCGAGGCATCGCAGTAAACCACAAAATCTTCCGTACCGTCTGGAAGTGACAGTATCGGAGCGCCACATAACTTGTCTTTTAACAATTGGAATGCTGCCTCTTGCTTTTCCGTCCACTCAAATTTCTTATCCTTCTGGGTTAGCATGGTTAACGCTTGTGCTATTTTTGAAAAGTTCTCGATGAACCTTCTGTAATAACCCGCAAGGCCTAGAAATTGTCGTACTTCGGTAGGGGTTCGAGGGGCTTCCCAATTTTTAATTGCTTCGATCTTGGCGGGATCGACGTGTATGCCCTTCTCGTTTACCACGTGGCCTAAGAAGTGAACTTCCCGAATCCAAAAGTCACATTTCGAGAATTTAGCATAGAGCTGCTCTTTGCGTAATACTTCAAGAATTAACCGAAGGTGATTCTCGTGGTCTTCTTTCGTGCGTGAATAGATCAAAATATCGTCAATGAAGACGATGACGAATTTATCCAGGTATGGCTTACACACGCGGTTCATTAGGTCCATGAAAACCGCTGGTGCGTTGGTCAAGCCGAACGGCATCACCAAAAATTCATAGTGTCCATACCGGGTTCTGAAGGCCGTTTTTGGTACATCTTCTTCTTGTATACGCAACTGGTGATAGCCTGACCTCAAATCGATCTTGGAGTAATAGCTGGAACCTTGGAGCTGATCAAATAAATCGTCGATCCTGGGGAGAGGATAGCGATTCTTGATGGTTAGCTTGTTCAGCTCTCGATAGTCGATGCACATGCGAAATGTGCCATCCTTCTTCTTCACAAATAAGACGGGAGCTCCCCAAGGTGAGAAACTCGGTCTTATAAAACCTTTGTCCAATAATTCTTGTAGCTGGCTGGACAGTTCCTGCATCTCTGATGGAGCTAGGCGGTATGGCGATCGTGCCACAGGAGCTGCTCCGGGAACGAGGTCGATGCGGAACTCGACTTGTCGAGGTGGCGGCAACCCCGGCAAATCTTCTGGAAATACATCCGGAAAATCTCTGGCGACTGGAATGTCTTCCAACTTTCGCTCGTCGGCCTTCTTGTCCACTACGTGTGCCAAGAATGCGACAAGCCCTTTTCTTAGACACTTACGAGCCTTCATGCTCGAAATAATCCTTAGTGGCGTCCCGTGTCTTTCCCCTTGAATTGAGAGAGTTTCACCGCTTGCGAGGGGAACTTGAATAACTTTATCGTTGCAAACCACAATGGCACGGTGCGCGGACAACCAATCCATGCCGACAACGATGTCAAAACTTCCCAATACAACCGGTAATAGATCAATCCCAAACTCGTGCCCACAGAGTTCTAACTTACAATCTTTTGCTACCTCTCTCGTTTCAATAGTTTTACCATTAGCCAGTTCTATAGAGTAGGGTGTATCTAGTTTGCTAGTTTTTAAACCAAGTAGTCTTTTAAACTCAATGGATACGAAGCTAAAATCAGCACCGGTATCAAATAATACAGAGGCATAATGACCATTTAGAGGAAACGTACCAGTGACCACATTGGGGTCTTGCCGTGCGTCACCGGCTCCAATCACAAATGCCCGGCCACGGGCCTGGTTGTTGATCTTGGGGCAATCCTTCTTCCAGTGATCTAATGACCCGCATGCAAAGCATGGTCTAGCCCCTCCATTTTTCGGTGCTCCAGATCGGCACTCTTCAGTCTTGTGCCCGGTGCGGTGGCACTTCCCACAAGTTAACCCGTTGTTTCTCCCCTGATTTCCCTGCTTGTTACCGTTACCACGTCCCGTGGCGACATATCCCTTTCCCTTCTTGTTCGAGCTACCCGACGCTCGGTCCCTTTTTCCTTCATCCCTTTTTCTTTTTCCAAACCTTGGCTTGTTACCCTGATCATTAGTCACAACAGCTGAATTTGATCCCTGATTCTTGGCCTCAACACTGCTTGCCTCAGAAATTTTTAATCCTGAAACTTGGCGAATTAGGGTACCCATGCGGATCGCATCTTCAGTGAGGCTTAATGCCAGATCAATCGCCTCGCGCATGGTCGTGGGCTTGGAAGAGGTGACCATGCTGCGGATCTGTGGTGCTAATCCGAATAAGTAACGTTCCACCTTGTTCTTTTCCGGTGTAACCAGACGAGGTACCAGTCGAGCGAGATCATGAAATCTAGACGTATACCCAGTAACGTCTGCTCCTACCATGGTGAGGTTCCAGAACTCGGTTTCCAATTTCTGCACTTCGCTTGCCGGGCGGTATTCGGCAGTCATAAGTTCCTTCAGTGCCGCCCATGATAGAGAGTATGCAACATCATCTCCTAGAGACTGTACTTGGCCATTCCACCAAGTTAGTGCCTGATCTAGGAACAGGTTGGTGGAGTACATGACAGACTGTCGAGGGGTACACCCGCTGATGCGGATAACTGCCTCGGTCTTTTCGAACCATTTGACCAGGCCTATGGAACCCTCAGTGCCGCTGAAGTTTATCGGTTTGCAGTCCAAGAAAGCCTTGAAAGTGCAGTCGCGCTCTCCCGAGGCTGTCCCTGCAATAGTGATGTAGTATGTTATTATGGGATAGGAGTTTTTGAAATATCCTCCCATCACTTTTTCATTTATTCTTAAACTCCTTACCAATGGGGGAGGTCTCTCGTCGCTCGTTCCCTGTCCTGTCATGGGAGTGTTCAGAGCGTGCGGCTTCATGCTCAGCGATGGCGCGAGCTATGCGTTCGGATATCATGGTTTCGAGTTCGGCTGGTGTTGCGGGCAGTCCGTCTGCTCCGCTATTGCTTCTAGTGGCCGGTGCCATTTCTCTTCAATAATAATTATCAAAGGTTAATTTGGCAAACATTTATACAATACAAAGCATAAATAACAAACCAAAGCATGAACACAATAATCAACACCATGTCATCACACAACATACCAACACATCATACAAAAATAAATAGTACTCAACACAACATCACCACACAAATATACAAACCACAACATATGGAGTAAGCAATAATAATCATAGACAACAACATATTTCACCATAATAATAAGATTTTTCATTAATTTCAATAATACTAGTACAATGCTTGTTCATAATACAAAATGGAGAATACATTTCTCATACAATACATTGTTTTTGAAATAATAAAACATCATATCATGTGCCGTAATACCCGTACGGCTAGGCAAAATGCAGACGAGTGTCATAACCCGTGCTGTACTACCATACTGCTGCTAATATGTACATAAGCTGGTGGGTCTTCTGTGCTTCCCCGATACATCCTACTGTGGCGGCGGTGGCGGATACTGGTACTGCGGCGCGTGCGTACTGATCGTCATACTGATCTTCATGATACGCTCGTACAAGAAATGTCGATGTGCAAAGTGTGCATCTCCTGTGATACCGCACTAAGCGTCCAGGCTCAGCAACTCCTCCGCGTAATGCGCCAAAGCATCCCGCGCATCTATCATCCTCGTCCACATCAGACGTGTCTGATGCTCCACCTGTGTTACGGTGCGCTGCACCGTATCAGCGAGAGTCTGAAAATCCCGCTCTAGAGTGATGGCAGTGGACCATGCTGGTCCAGACAAGGGTGGCATCCTAGGTGGCTGGGATGGTCCGGGTATATCTGGGTGTGTGGATGGGAATGGCCCGAAGGGGGCGGGTATCGGTATGTGTGGCAGTAATGGGGTGAAACCTGGTGGCCTGATGGAAAAGTGGGGTGGCATCATATAAGGGTCCCCTGCACCCAGAGGGTACGGTGCAGGTGTCATGCTGGGAATGGTGGGGATGGGTAAAGTCATGGCTACTGGGGGTGGTGGCATAGGCTCGGCTAGTGGGGCTACTAACGGCTCCGAGACAGTGGCCCACTCTGGGGTGGATACCACAACAGGGGGTGTGGGAGGGCTCGCAGTGGCGAATGCCTCCATGCCTGCCCTATGTAGCTCAGAGCTACGGGCGGGACTACCCTCAAGTACAAGTGCCGCTGGGGCTGGCCCCTCCTGAGGTATGGGCTCGAGTGGGGCTGGTGGGGCTACGGGGTCGGCTGGGGCGTCCTCTAGCATTGGAGCCACTGGCTCCTCCTGATCAGCCGGAATCTCGGGCACCAACATGTGCTCCACCGAACCTACTGACTCGTCGTCGGAGTCATCGGATATCCACCCGTTCATCCCACGGGCGATAGGCAGGAGTCTCATGCCTGCAGGTACGTGGATGTGGGGTAAGGGTGCTGGCTCGTGCTCCACGTGAGCCTGTCGGTCGAATGGAGACTCTGCCGCATCCGACTGGGCTGGAATTGGTCGCGACGGACCGGCACAGCCTTCAGGGAAGTCCCTGATGGCTCGCATGGGGTGTACGGCCAAAGGTGCGGCCGGTACAATGGGCAGTGGCGCGTCAATCACGGTCGGTGCCCAGTGGGGGTCCTCGCTGGGGTCTGACTCATCTGAGCTATCGTCGCCTGCTCCGTCGGCGGCGACGCCCATCTCTACGTCCTCATCTCCCGAGGAGAGCACTACCAACTCTGCTGGCTCTGGTGGTGGTGCTGGGATGATCTGCAAGCTACTGTCGTAGCTCGGCGCGATACTTCCTGCGTTCGACATTCCTGGCAAAAGAACCGTACTAATATATATGAATTATTTAAATTAGACAGTTATGGTGTACTTCATAGTAACCTTCCTAACTTCTAATTTTCACGTTAAAGCATAACAATACCCATGGCTGGCTTGGTCGGAATCTCCTCATGCCCAATGCTTTCTTGAAAAATTACTTTATTGTATTTTTGCAACTATAAATATTTTTCTCTTGAAAACTTTATTATTTGAACCAAATCCGGTTATAGTCTAGTTTTTAAAGAAAATACTCTAGTTCGCTATAACCTTGGCTCTGATACCACGTTCTGTCACACCACGACAACGGCGGAAACACGTGGCGCGATGGTTCAAAAGCATAAAGTCAAGGTTATTGCTAAACACAAGTAATTTAAGAAAATGGGTCATTTATTAAGGCGTCATTGCTTGTTCCAAAACATTACACAAAAGTAAATTGTTTTTAAAGTAACATCAAGGTTTCTCAAATATATCCCAAGCTTTGGGAAATAAAGGTGAAACCCTGCAAAATGTATAACGCCGCATTGGGAGATTCTCCGACCCAGCTCGCCTGATCCTTCTTCATCTAGTTACCTGAAAGATATGTTTAAAAGTTTCGTCAATATAAATATATTGGTGAGTTCACAGGTTTTTCAGTTTCTAAAACTTGAATACTTGGGAATACCATGTTATGACAATATATAGGAGTTGCAAATTCCTATAAATCTACTTGAGACTATAATCAAACCAAGACGTATATAAATAAAATGCCCCGCTCCAAGTCGTTACTCGGTTTCCCACGACTTAAGTTCAGAATATTTGCACCCCAGGCATAACCTAATGCACAATCGACGCTATCGATTAGGGGTGGGCCTTGTCAGGCACCAATAGTACTATTCAAATATTCCACCGGTTTCATTTCCCTGAACAAATGATTATAGAGGCGAGAACTCAACCCCGAGTGGCGGTCACACCTCAAGTAATAATTCCGTCAAACATTTTCCCTAACATATCTTTCCCCCGGAAAACGTAAAAATAGTTTAAAATGGGGCCGTGAAACTCACCTGAAACTGCGTCTGGCTCAAAAGGTAGATAGCAAGTGGGTGGTCTCGCACCTACAAACGTCCTAGACGTATAAGTCACTATTCCTATAGCGCATGTGCCTTGGCAAGTTGTACACCCAACTCCCGACCACAAGTTGTTCCAAATCCCGTTTAATTAAGCGCGTATCCTAGGTTTTGTTGGCGTTACATTACCCTTTGTGTTACAAGTTATATATTACTCTTGTTAATATTTCCTTAACTTGTATCTTATTAGCATCGACTCGACTTCACTTAACATATAATTATTTTCCCATTTAAATAATTATACTTAAGATCGCATCGCTCGATACAATATATATTTCAACTCTCGACCCGACTCACTTTGCCACACATTTGTTTTCCCATTTAAACAAATATGCTAAGATCTTGTCGTTCGATTGTATATTCTTAACGTCCGACTCAACTCACCATACCGTATATTTATTTTCCCATTCAAATAAATATACTAGGATCTCGTTGGTACGTCATACACATATATATATCTTTGTCTTCTCGTCGCGGCTTTCCTTCCCACATATCTACTTTCCCATTAAGTAGATATACTAGAATTTTGCCGAGACGAGCGTACATATATATAAATGTGTAAATTTTTCTCGTTAAGTATATACGTTTGTTTTAACGTCTTATTTGTTTATGTCATGTGTTTCTCCCACGAATAATTCTCTTAACACTTAGGAAAGTGTTTATTAGTTTTCACCCAATGTATATATATATTTTACTTCTTAAAATATATATATTTTTCTTATCTTGCCGCAATGGCATTTTTCTCATGATTTGTCCGGGTACGGTTCGTTAACGCGTTTTAGTTCGATATCTTAACTCGTTTAGTTAATTTTTCCAAGTTTTTCCCAACATGTATTTTATAGAAATATTATCCATATTTCTTCCTCTTTTCACATGTTACTTGGATGGTTTAAAATACTTATGTATTTTTAACCCAACTTGTTAACTTAACTACAAAAATGTTTCCAACACTTTTATATTCCCATTTATATAAAAGTATTCATTTTTGTATAAGTTTCCCAAGTTTGTTTAATATTTTTATAAAATCTCTATTTTATAAAAATTCTTATGTTAAAACCCTTTATATTTTTATAACTTTCAAAAATACCCTTTTATACAAAATACCCAAGTATTTCTACTAGTATTTTCAAAAATCATCCTTAGACTTTATTACTTACATTTTTGACACCAAACTTTCCATACTTGTATTTTTGGACTAATAGTTTCTAAAATATCCATTTTAGTCCTCTAACTTTCAAAGTTACAATTTTAGTCCCTTAACTTACAAAAGTTGCATTTTTCCACTCTAACTTCCAAAGTTAACATTTTTCACTCAAAATAGTAGACTTTGAAGATTCAACTTTTTATTGGTAAGTTATTTTTGTATCAAAACACTTATGTTAGTCTTGTGTTTCATATGGAAGACTAATTATATGTGTGTTTTATGTATTTGTCCATTTTA
The DNA here is from genome assembly GCA_028751855.1 of Ambrosia trifida. Taxonomy (NCBI): domain Eukaryota; kingdom Viridiplantae; phylum Streptophyta; class Magnoliopsida; order Asterales; family Asteraceae; genus Ambrosia; species Ambrosia trifida. Next base: position 211,867,662 of record CM054122.1, on the reverse strand, counting down.
TCAAAATATCATTCATCTAAGTAAGCTAACTTAGATTTTCCATCTTCTTCATTTATGAACTTCTAATATGTTTTACCACATATTATAACTTAGATGATCATAATAAGATGATTTAGAGTTACTTTTAACATATTCAAGTTCATTCCACAATCTTAACCAAAACATCATCCTACTTAGTCTTTTATGTAAACTTTATATATTTTCAAGACTAATACATCATCATCAACAAATCCATGGTTTATTTTCATATCTTTAATCTTCCATTTTACACATGTAAAACCTATTAAAGATTATGTTCAAAACCACTTTTTAAACCCTTCATGTACAACTTGCTACTAGGAACACATACATGAATAATAACAATCAAAAACAAGATTAAGAAGCTTACTACTAGCACAAGGCTAGGGAAGACAAAAACCTTGGATTTGAGAGGGGTTTAGTGTGTTCTTCCAAGTGGTTTAGCTCCAAGCTCTTGAAACACACAATAGGGGTTTGGATGATGGATTGTTCTAAGTATTTTGGTGATGTAGAAACTTGTAAAAATGAGGTATGGGAAGGGTATGAAACCCACGGCCAAAGGAAGAAAGAAAGAGGATTTGTTTTGCTTTGATATCCAACTCTTCTAACACATGTTTATATATAATTATCACATGTAATCATGCTAAAGATTCAAGAGATCTTATGGAAGATTGTGTGTGTACTTGGGAGATTTTGAAGATATGATGAGTGTGTGTGTATATGAGCCGTGTATGTATGTGTGTGTAGGTGAGATTACTTGCAAATCTCACTAATATCTTGCAATCTCTTATAAGATATCATGATCTCTACATACAAGACTTAACAAGGCATGCATCCACTAGTGTTATGATTACTTGGATTTGTGTCTTGGATTATCTTGGCCCTTGGCCGAAAATTACACAAGGGGGGGACAAGGTTTGAGCTACTTTTGTACTAGTGTCCACTTATAACTTTTTCTTACACATTAGCATGCTTTATCTAAGTATAGATGGTTATTATTATTAACACAAGTTATGGACATATCAAGGCCCCTAGGCCGGCCCCTTGGATGGGTTTGGTGGGGTCCACAACTTCAAATATTTACCCAATACTTGTTATGTTTAATCCCCCGTCGTTCGGGTGTCGTTCGGGTATTTTTCGGGTTTTAATCACGCGTTATCCGGACATTAAAAATACCTTTAATAACCCTTAAATATAGTCTATTTTAAGCGTTGATTGGTTATTTAGGCCTTTGCCGGGTGAAATTATGAGTTATACGCGTATCGGGTGCGGTACGCGCATTTTATTCGTTACCGGGAGATTTGTACAAGACGTTTTCATTTATGGTTTTGGAGTTCCAAAACCCATTGTATTTCATGAAAATACCCTTTATTTTATATCCTGGGTGTCCGGGATCCGTTTCGTTTATTTGATTATTACCGGGTAATTGCCAACGTCCATTCCGGATAGCTTATTCGCACATGATCCAATCATGCTTTACCATTAAACGTATGCATTCCTATGCACTATTTGGAAATTGCTATCTCCTAAGGCCTTGATAATTAAATCACACATAATTGCATTTAATTACGTTAATCATATATTAATTAATTTGTACGGAATTACCTTATTTTTGCCGGTTGTTACACATAGACATGACTCTGTTTAAATTGTTCAACCCAATTCAACATCAAAACACCAATCACAAAGTTAAATTATTCCTAGTGCAAGAAAACCAAGAAACGATAACGAATTGTAATTGTGAAAATCAGTCAAACTGTTCAAATAAGTCAAACATACAACCAGATTCAAAGATACATAAGTATGTTCATGAAACCTGGTCCTAAAACATAGTTCAAAACAGAAAAATCCTTACAAAATAACCGAATCTTTCACCCGGAGAAACCGCAAGATGATTAGCCTTGCATCTTCATGATTTTCGCTTCAAGAATTGTTCTTAATCGTACGAGCATTAACCGGGATGAATGGATCTCTTCAAAATACTCAAAACCCTCCTTTGAAGCTCTAAAAATCGTCCCCCTTGTTGCCTCCACGAATTAGGGTTTGTGTTGTGAGTTATCCCCTTGAAAAATACCAAAAAATCTAATAAAAAACCAATATTTCCGTCAGACATGTCCCCCACGCACCCTGGGGAGATCAACCCTTCTCCTCATGGTGCTCGAGGACTGAATCAGCAACATGGGCCTAATCAGCTTTGGGCTTGGCTTGTTTTCTTCATTTGGGCTTCATTTTTCTTGGTCCAATTAGCTTAATTCTTCAACTAATAATCATTCTTGGCCCAATTCTTCATAGCTCTTTAAGATAAACTTCTTTTATCTTCAACGCTCGAGCCCGAGTGTTCGGTTCCTGATATTATTTCTTCAATTCACGTCCTTTTTCGCCGAACATCTAAAATCAATAAAAATTGCATAAATAATAACTAAAAATACTAAAAATATATACAACCTATAAAATTACCAAATACTCAAAACCATGCTATAAACTCCCTAAAATAATAAATAAATGACTCGAAAAACTATTAAAATGCTAAGGAAAAATGCATGTGTTTTACAACACATCAACGACTCACTTTCACTATACTATATTTTCATTTACTTTTGATTGACCAGTTGGGCCTATAGAAACAAATTGAAAGGATCATTCCTTGAAATGATCTCATGATTCTTGAATGATTACTTGAACAACACTAGTAGGCTGATACCACCAAAGGTTGAAAAGGGTAAGATGGTGGAACTATGTGATTTATATCTACTTGTGAAAAAGGAAGGAGGCCACAGGAGAGTATCAACATACAATTTATGGGTTGTGATTGCCAAAGACCTTAGGTTAGAATATGAAGACAAGGACTACATAAGGATAATGTAAGCTTAATATTTAGATGCTTAATATTTAGATGTAATTAAGTGGCAATACAATGTGAGAAAGACTGCAATGAAAGTGGCTGAGAATTCAAGGAAGGAAAGGAATAGAAACAACAAAGATGAACATCAAGAATTCGGTCTTCTACATCCAAACGCAGATTCATTTGAAGAAGACTATGCCTTGTACATGGGTGAAGACTGGAATGCAGCAAAAAGCCTTATAAAGAAGACGAAATTTGACTTTACAAGAGCAGCCCGTGCATTAGACGAAGCAAATAAGACCCTGCATGCTTTAATCTTGATCTATTAAGTTCATGTTTAGGGGCAAGTATTAGATAATAAACTATGAACTTAATATTCATTTATGTGTATAGTGTATATGTGTATAAAGTTATATATGTATATATTGTGTGTAAATTAGGATAGTACATATTATAGTTTAAGGATTAAATGATCAAGTTTATATCAGCTACAAAGATTCAATAAAACACAGCAGTGAACAATAAGGAGTTGTAGCATTACATAAGGCGCGCCTCAAAGCAAAATGACCAAAATACCCTTACAGTTATAATCAGTTATTTGGCGCCAAAACAGTTGGAGGGATGTATGAACGGTTATGGTGGTTGATGAAGTCGTTTACCTAGTATAAATACAAGTCAATTGTGTACCGAAACATTCACCAAGATTAATTCAATCCAATTAATCCTTAAAAAGTTTATGTTCTTCGTTTTCATTGTTTCATTTGATTACCGATTATTGTTTGTGTTTGATATTGTTTATTGTGTTACAAGTATGTTTGTTTGATCTTCCGCTGCCAACAATAACCACCACCCCTTGTATGATTAAAACGAATAAATAATAATAATAATAATAATAATAATAATAATAATAATAATAATAATAATACAAATATTATATAATTCAACAGCATATTACATCCAGGGAAAGCTAAGTTTCATCTTTTCCTATAGGTATACAACATCACTTTGTATGGTTAGAGACAATATTCAAAATAAAATTAATAGTTTAGAAAACTTGTAATTAATAATTATGATGAACCCAGATGGTAGAAAATGCCAAAGCCAAAGTCACACATGGCCATATCACCTTCTCCAAAACCACATTAGAAATGCTCCATTCTTCATCCTTCTCCTCTTCTTCTGGTGAACCATCATCATAATCTTTCAACTTCATATGTCCATGATCATCTTCTGTTGATTCTTCAAGATAAAAGCAACATATCCATAGAAGCGAAACCAAGTTGACAAAAGGGCTCATTGTCTTCTTGCTATCACAAGTCATTCCTGGGTTTAACTGGACCTTGACGGTTTGGGAAGGGACAATTTGGTGAAAGAAGGTTTTGGAAACCAGTCCGGTCGACACAATCAACCCGTGACTGGCTTTGGTTTTCTCATAGATTTCGAAGCTTGGAGTTGTGGTGAAGTCATCCAAATCGCCTTCGTCTAAGAAGTTATCGTTGTTTGAGTTGTTGTGATCTTCGTTCACAAAGCCAAGTGAGAAGTGGTCTTCTGTGTTTTCCAAGTTATTGTTATGGCTGCTTTCTCCTGCAACTAGTTTACAAGTTGTTATTGAAATCAGAAATGGGTCTAGCTAGTTTGGATTGTGGAGAAAAAAAAAAAGCATGCAGTTCGAGACTTGCTAGAAGCTTGAAAGAAAAATAGCTCACTTAAAATCATATCATTTGTAAACAAGCTAAGCCAGGTTAACTCGATTTGTAAACGAGTTGAGCCAGAGTGAAGGTAAACTAGTTTGGCTTGTTAATACTATTGCCAAATTTTAATATATACACACATATACATATAAAAGTTATGACACAAAAACTCACTACTAGAAAAGTGGTCATTTGCTACGTAAGTTTCTTATGAAAAAAATGCATCACAAATTTTGACAAATTTGCTACTAATTTGTGACGACAAAAAACACCCTTATTTTTTTTTTTGACAAATTTGCTACAAAATAGCGACCAATACTTTGAAAATTACGTAAGAAATGCGTAGGAATTGCATCACAAATTTCTTACATCATATTTTCGTAAGAAATACGTTGAAAATTGCGTAGTGAATGTGTAGTAATTGATTTCCGACAAGGATTTTTCTAACATCAATGATTTGTTGAAAATGTCGTCACAAATTAGTAGCAATTTTGTTAAAATTTGTGACGCATTTTTTTTCGTAAGAAAATTTTGTAGCAAAAGAGCCACTTTTCTAGCAGTGAGTGTAACCTAAATATAAATATATGTAACATATAAACTACGAATAAATATAACGATACTTTAAATTTTTTTTATCTATATCAACATCCTAGTTTGATTTTTTTAAGAACAAGCTGGCTAAAGCTTTTTATCGGATCGAACTCAATATTTCAACTCGTTAAGATAAACAAGACGAGCGGAGTTGGAGAGTTGGCTCGATTCATTTACAACCCTAGGTCTAGCATTAAGAATGAAGATGTGTATGGCATAGCTTCTTGGGATTGTAACTCAAGGTTAGTGATAATTTGTACCTTGAACCTCTTGTTCCTCCCTCTTAAAATTTGGTATATTTTCCACTGGAACAGTCTTGTAATCTTCCCAAAACGTCTGTAAATATATCAAAATCAGTGTAACTTTTAGCTATAGGTTTACGGTTAAAAAGTTAAACTATATCCCACAAATGTTAAGTTCATAATTTAACTCGTTTGGTACAAAGAGTCGTCGATGTAATGTTTCTTTACTTATATATATTCTTATAAAGAATAACATGAACTAGTAAAAAGATTGATCATTCACCTCAAGATCTTTGTTAGACATACCAACCCATCTCAAATTCTCAGCCATCCTATTAGTTCCTAGCTGGTTATCAGCACCACCAACCTCAATAGACCTCATATTCTGATCATCTCCCATGAACCTAAAGGAACCCACATCATGCATTTGATTATTGCTATTATTATTAGCCAGAAACGAGAAATCATCTTCATGATGACCGGAATAACCTCCACCCCAAGTGTTCTGATTGATGAGATCCTGCGAAACTTGCGCAACCGAAAGGATTTCCTGCAAAATGTCTTGCTGAGGACCGTTTGAAGTTGAGAAGTCGCGCATGCTGCTGCTTGTCTGTGGCATATTCATCAAATCCACATAGCTTGTAGCCCCTTGTTGTGGGAGATCTTGATACTGCAATGGAGGCATTGATAACCTTTGTTGTAGCCTTGCACATTCTAATGCTATGTCAACCTGAGAAAACATTATGTGATATAATAATGTCAGTAACACACAACATTGTTCACATTAATTATGGGCGTGGACAAGTGGAATTGCTCATACGTTACTCAAGCTCGGCTTGCTAAAAGCTCGAATTGAGCCAAGCTTAACAAGGCCGACTCAAGCCTAAAAATAAACTTGTTTAATAAACAAGCCCAAGCCCGTACATGCTTCATTCAGCAAGCTCTAGTAAAGCTAGCGCATGGATAAGCTCGGCACTGGTACCTAAAGTACTGATCTAGACAATGTCAAAAATGGGCACCAGTACCGAAAATGTTTGGTACGATACCGTATTTAAATTTAAAAATTGCTAACATACTAGTATCGTACCAAACCGATACCGAACCGAAAGTACCATTCCCAAAAACGTAAAAAAAGGTACCAAATTGGTACCGAAAGTACTATTTAGTACCGGTATACCGAATTGCTCATGCTAATTAAGCTAGCAAGTCTAAATAAGCCCATTTTTCTACGCATCGTTTATGAATTTATGTAAAAAATATTATCATATCTAAATTTTGACAAACTATTTATAAATTCATGTAAAAGTAATTTAAATTAATATTCATTAAAAAATTAATAAATTATAAACGATCTAAACTCGAGCTTGAAAAACTACTCAAGAGCCAAGCTCAAGCTATATATATATAGAAATGCATCTTGAAGCGGGGCGTGGCTCGATGAGCTCAACTCGTTGCCGTTGGCACCCTAGTTTGCATGGATGCATGGGTAGAAAAAAGAAACTTAAATGTTCTCATAATTAATGTGTATAAAAGAAATATTCTTGTACATAGTGCGTTACCATCAAGGAAAAAAAAACAAAAAACATAGTTAGCATTACCCTAGAATCCAGATCTATTCAAAGACTTGGTTAGACATCATTTGGTATTAAAAAGAAATATGAAACGTTTACTTGTATTGAATGCATTACATGTTAGTTTGTACCTTGGTTGGGGGATAAGAAACACTCCCACAGTTGGTGAAAGATGGATTTGGAAAAGTGAAAGCTTCTTCTGATAGGTATTGCATCCATCTAGCATCACTTGTTTCACTTGAGATATTATATGGAGTACCATGGTTGATATGATCAGATGTAGATGAAGCCATTGGTGTTGTATAATTACAAGTTTCCATATCTTCTCCACCCCTTCCTCCTTCTGAATACCGGTCCATACTTGATGAACGATCACTCGCCACCGCGGCATAATGCACTCCAACATTTGTCTTTGGAGCATTCAAACTCTTCTTAAACACGCGGCATAGTGAATAAGCATCTTGCAACTTTTAGAACCCAAAAAAATAGACATAACTTATGTTAAATATTTCTTTCATGAAAACTTTTGACATATTAATATCTATCATTAAGTTATTAGGATGAAGGTTCACCTTAAGCCCGGATTCACTTTCGCATTCGCGCTCATCAAGGCGATACTCGTGCATAACCCAATCGCTACGTGCACCATGCGGTGCTCTCCCTCTATAATAAACCAAGGTTTTCTTCATCCCCACTGCCCTAGATTGCGAGTTCACATTCCTGTCCTTACCCGTTGCCTTCCAATAACCGCCTTTCGTGGCTCGGTTTGTCCTTGATCCGTTCGGGTATTTACGATCTCTTGGACTAAAGAAGTACCACTCTAGATCTTTGCTTGGCAATAGCGACTTCCCTGAAGACAAATGTAAAATAATCATGTTACATTGCAAAGATATCATTACAAGATATATAATAAAGTGTAAACAAATGTAGTCCAAACATAATCTAACAAAAAATAATATAAGCTATGATGTGAAAATTGTAAACACGGATGAACAAAATTATTCTGTAAATGAAAATATTTCTGGAACTAGATTTGGTGAAATTATTAAAGGAAAAGTTGGTAATGATATCTATCTTTGAAAGAACAAGTAAGCGTAGTCAATATCTTTCCTCTTTAATTTGCTTTTTGACTTCAATCTTGTCAGCTAATTACTAAAATTTGTTCTTATACGAGTTTAAAAGTTGTAGGGGCCACCTTAATTCCCTTTAAATATTAACTTTCCCCACTAACCAAAAATCATCATCATGATCTTATTTTCAGTTTTTGATCTTAAAAGTTTCAATCAAATTTGACTGGTCTTTCATATATGCAAGAACATAAATATGTATATGTATATACACATACACTAATGTTTTGTGGTTTCTGTACGAATAATCATAGATTATAAGTCTTATAAACTTGAAACAAATAAACTAATTTTTTATAGTGAACCTTTTTAGTGGGTTGTATAATCTTAACGGGCCAAGGGCAAGGTGGAAGCACGCGTAAAGAACAATGGAGAACCTTCATTTTTTGCCTTTGGCCACAAAAAAATAGAGATTAAAACGAAAGAATATAATTGAAAGACCCTTTGACAAGAATCTTAATTCATGAATCATGATCATGCTCATATTGCTTTTTTTATTTTATGCTTTTTTCTTTACTACACTTGTAATACAAATGCTGAAAATGGTTATTAATTATTGAATTGTATGTATAATCAATATATGATCAAGGTATTGAATTGGTTTCTTATTTCATAAGCCATGTGTGCAATTGTGTATAAACCTAAAATATGTATTGAATTAATACATGATGTTGCATTTATAAATAACAAAACCCTAACTATGACATTTGTTATTGATATTTTTAATTTTCCATAAATTCATATGTATTAAGTTGTAGAATATTTTGTGATACTTGAATAAACTAGAAAGCAACCTAAATTCGATTAGAATGAAATATCCTTTTTCCATAATAATAATAATTAGAAGAAAAAAAAAAGAAAAGAAAGTTGCAAATGCAAAATATCACTATGAATTATCAACATGCATGTGTGTGTATATATATATATACCTGGTAAATCCCATGGTTCGCACTTGTAGAGATCAACTTCAGGGATAACTTCGAGTTCGATTTTGTGTCCATTTATTTTCCTCTTGAGATAGTATGCAACAAGCTCTTCATCAGTCGGATGAAAACGGAAGCCAGGAGGCAAAGAAACTGGGGCCATTTGTGTGAATATTATTGTTTTAGTTCTCTTAAAATCCTTAGTCTTTGATCTTCTTCTGGTTATAACCAGACCGATAATAACGTTTCTTCTAGGTATTTAAAAGCTTGTCTGGTTATCCCCAGAAAGATGATCAAAAACACCAAAACACTGCACAAGAAGTTGATATAGATATTTAAATATTAGACATCAAGCATAACATTACACACACACATATAATTATATGTATAGAGAGAGAGAGAGAGAGAGAGAGAGAGAGAGAGAGACCTTAGGGGAAGAAGAAGATATAGAGAGAGAAACGAGCAGGAAGAAAGAGGGAGGGAATGAGGGGTGGGGGGTTGAGGGTTTTTGATAGAAGGAAAAGAGGTGGTGAGAAAAAGCAAATGGTGTAGGAACACGTACTTTATCTTTAAATAAATATATTTTTTTCATCGGCTTGATGCTTTTTTTCTTTTGTGAGTCTTCTTGATCCTCTCTCTAAATTTTTATAAATATCTATCTTAAGATATATACTAATAATCTTAGGTCTAGTAATTAGGACAGACTGTGTTCACAAGACATGATTACATGTGAATATTTGAGTCATGTTGTTTTACTTTACTAAAAGAAAATAATAATAATAATAATAATAATAATAATAATAATAATATTGTTATAATACCGTGGCCTCCGATATAGTTCTAACTTTGTATAATTAATATGTGTTGTTCTAGAGTTAGATGTAACAAGTTGACGCGAAATGGTGTTATTTCTATAGAATGAAAGGCATGTAAGATATTGGTAGTTCAATATAAGTTAAACTTATATACATGAAACTTTTAGTTGATAGAATAATACAAATTCACGAGTTCAGAAATTATCAAGTTCTTTAATATGCATCTTCTTTCTTCTAATAAGTGGATAAATGATATGATGATGATGTAAATAATCAACAATTGATTGTGAGAAATTGCTTCACATTTAAACTAATTAATAGTATTAAACACCCGCGTTACGGTAGGCATTAAACTGTGCCAAGTAGCACCAATTTACACCAATGTCAGTGACCGTCAACATAAAAAAACTCAGAAAAACAAATAACTTAAAAAAGAAAAAAATAATACCGAACGAAAAGTAGACGCATTAGAGTACAAGCCTGTCAAACATGAAAAAACCTGAACCCCACATACACGTTGTGGCGTGTTAACTCGCAAATTTTAGAGTAAAACGTAAAATAAAAGACTTTCGAAATATTAAAAGTATGAGGAATCAAAGTTGAAAGTAAAATGTGTTAAGGTTAAATAGCAAAAGATGAAAATATTTGGGTTCAAAGCGAAAAAATCAACTTAAAGGGGTTAATTTGCAAAAGTTGAAAATGTTTTGAGTTAGAAATAAAAAAAAAAATCATTTTTTGGAGTGTTAACTCGAAAGTTTTAATTTATAAAAAAGCAATTTAGTTAGGCTCCGTCTATTCCCACCCCCACCTTCTATTTCCACCTCCCTCAAAGCGCCTCGCTTAGGCCTTAGCGAGGCGCTTTGAATTCATTCAGAGGAGGTCAGTACGAGGGGGCAAAAAAAGCTGATTTTTAATTCGAAGCGCCTCGCTTAGGCCTAAGCGAGGCTCTTCGGATCAATTTTTTTTTTTTTTTGATCTTTTGAGTTAGTTTTTTGTTTTTTTTAATATAATTATTATAAAAAAATGTTCTTTTGACAAACGTCTGGCTAACCTGAATTTCCTTTGGATCAAAATGTCAACTTTTTCCTGCCACCCTCGTATGGTTTGGCTAACCTGTCCAGTTATCAATCTCACTGTCCAACAACTGAATTTTACTTGCTTGCATGAAAAGTAATGATCTGAATTTTACTTGCTTGCATGAAAAGTAATGATCAGGAACATTCCAAATAACCGTCCAATTTCAGCTTTTGTTTAACTCATGATATATCCACCAATTCATTTCTTCAAGTTCATTTCACCAAAAAAGGCATAACTGTAATGATCAGAAACATTCCAAATAACTGTTCAATTTCAGCTTTTGTTTAACTATTGTAGCAACTTCCATAGAGAAGTTATCAATCTCACTGAGATGATATCTTCTCTTTAGGTTTTGGAATTAATGAGACAACTTTTCAGTTGTTATCCGAGAGATAGCGGTCAACGATGAAGACAACCTGAAAACAACCGGATACCATGGATCAGAGAGATTCAAGCTAATTAAACTCTATATCTCAAGTCGGTGCAAGTTATGTTGTAGCTCATATGTTATTATCTCTTCTCTTATTCTCTCTTTCTCAAGTTCTCGATGGATTATTGCTCTCATATCATGGATCAGAGAGATTTAAGCTAATTAAACTCATATCTCACTGTAATGATCAAGAATATTCCAAATAACTGTATAATTTAAGCTTTTGTTTAACTAATTTAGCAACAGTCCAAATAACTGTAATGATCGCTACGGTTAGTGGATACCATGGATCAGAGAGATTCAAGCTAATCAAAGTCCGGGCAACCCTTGTTTGATTATACTCGTGTACAACCTTTATCTCTTTATGTATGAATAGTGACCCTCTGACAATGATCAGAAACATTCCAAATAACTGTAATGATCGCTACTGTTGATTGGTATATAGAGAGCAAACCGACGATCATTCAAAATTTAAAGTTACCGCTAACCTCTGCACCATCATCGTTGACAGATATCTCTCTGAGATGATAGCTTCTCTTCAGATTCTGATTGCACCGGTGGAATTGGAATTGGAATTAATGAGACAACTTTTCAGTTGTTATCCGAGAGATAGCGGTCAACGATGAAGACAACCTGAAAACAACTGAATACCATGGATCAGAGAGATTCAAGTTAATTAAACTCATATCTCAAGGTGGACTTAAGCACCTGAACGGGAAGTTGAAATTTTGAATGATGTTCGTCGACTGCACCGAACACACTACAATTATTCACTATTTTATACATACAACACAACTTCATCGTTGAACGTACTGTCTTCTTTGATCTTGATCTTCACACTTGCTTTTGACAAATCCATTGTTGTTTCCATAGACATTCAAGCAAACAAACAAACAAAAAGATGTTCGATCGGTCTTTGGCAATCCCTTAACTAGTACTACCTAAATTCAAAAGGAGGCAAATCGTTTGAAATGGTGAATACATCTTCTTTTGACAGAATTGGGATCATAGGTTGACCAACTTGTCATAGAGTTTTGACTTCCCATATATGCTTGTTTTGTATCTGGTTCCATGTTGTTTGGATGATTTGCATGGAGGGTTAGAGAAGGGGAAGAGAGAAAGTTAAGGAATATTATATAGGAATTGGAGAAGTATTTAATATATAATGTGAAAGTATTTAATATATAATGTGAAAGTATTTAATGCTTATTTAAAGGGTGGGAAATATGCCTAGGGAGTTACGTGCATTATCTAGTATTGAAACTTGCGATTAAATAATATATTAATACATCAATGGACTACACTCACGGTATGTGCATCACGTATTTTCATTCTTTTCTTGATCTGCAATATCTGAAAATTATCATTTCTTGACATGCTTGGTAACACCTTGATCTGCAATATTTGAAAATTATCATTTCTTAACATGCTTGGTAACACCTTGATCTGTAATATCTGAAAAGTATCATTTCTCGAAAAGTAATTAAAAACACTTAAAAATGAATTAAAAACAATTGTTGCGAGTTAGGTTTAGTCGGAGGACCACGTACAATGATTCATCAAAGTTGTACAAAGCTGGATGTTTTTACTGGAAAACCAAAACGAGCAATTAACGAAGCGAAACGGAGAGATATAATTTTCTTGGCTTGGAAACAACTTAAAAGAACCAAAAATGAATTAAAATTATTTTTTGGTGATTAACAGATAATTTTAAAGAATTAAAAGAAATTTAATTTTTTTAAAAAAAAGGCCAAAGCACCTCGCTTTGGTCAAAGCGAGGAGCTTTAGTGCCTCGCTTTGACCAAATCGAGGTGCTTTAGTGGTTTGATTAGACCACAGGCGCCTCGCTTTGACCAAAGCGAGGTGCTTTGGCCTTTTTTAAATTTGAATTTCTTTTAATTCTTTAAAATTATCTGTTAATCACCAAAAAATAATTTTAATTCATTTTTGGTTCTTTTAAGTTGTTTCCAAGCCAAGAAAATTATAACTCTCCGTTTCGCTTCGTTAATTGCTCGTTTTGGTTTTCCAGTAAAAACATCCAGCTTTGTACAACTTTGATGAATCATTGTACGTGGTCCTCCGACTAAACCTAACTCGCAACAATTGTTTTTAATTCATTTTTAAGTGTTTTTAATTACTTTTCGAGAAATGATAATTTTCAGATATTACAGATCAAGGTGTTACCAAGCATGTCAAGAAATGATAATTTTCAAATATTGCAGATCAAACATTTAAAGATATATTAACAAACATTTAAAAATAACTTTTCATGCAAAGCAGGTAAAATTCATTGTACAAACCGACGATCATTCAAAATTTAAAGTTACCGCTAACCTCTGTGCCATCATCGACTACAGCAAACCGACGATCTTCCTCCACGGCACTCCTAATGGGCCTCTCTTTATTTCACGGTACGATTTGTGTTTTTGTTGCTTTATAAATAATAAGTTTTGTGTTTATCAAACCCTAACGTCTGAGCAATGATTTATTAAATCGTTTTACTAATTTCCGATTCTTGATACTTTCATAAATCGTTTTACTAATTTCCGATTCTTGATAATAACAAATTATTATAATAATAAAACAAAGGAACTAAATTACAAATATAATAAAAAATAATAATAATAATAATGTAATATAGTCATTGTTAATGCTCAAAAAAGTCAACCTTTGTTGACTCATAGGAGTCTTGAAGACGAAATGAATTTTACAAGATACTTGAAACAAGGTATGGATATGGAGAATAAATATTTGACTATACGTGGTTGATGATGTCAAGTTTAAGTCGTTGATTCATTTAGAAATCGAAAACGCCTATCGTTGTAGCTCATATGTTATTATCTCTTCTCTTATTCTCTGTTTCTCTAGTTCTCGATGGATTATTGCTCTCATATCGACTCTCACAATTATTCACAATTTTATACATACAACACACCTTCATCGTTGACTGTAATGATCAGGAACATTCCAAATAACTGTATAATTTCGTACAAGATTCCTATGCAAGCAAGTCAAATTCAGTTGTTAGACCAACTTGAGATATGAGTTTGATTAGCTTGAATCTCTTTGATCCATGGTATCCAGTCTTCTTGATCTTGATCTTCACACTTGCTTTTGACAAACGTCTGGCTGACCTGAAGCTCCTTTGCAACCAGGTAAAAAGGAACTACGTTGCAAATATAAAAATCCATCACATCACGATTATACTCTTTATGTATGAATAGTGACCCTTTGGCAAACCTACCTCTGTTTTGAATTTGTTACTTCCATAGAGAAGTTATCAATCTCACCGTAATAATCAATAATATTCCAAATAACTGTATAATTTAAGCTTTTGTTTAACTAATTTAGCAACAATCCAAATAACTGTAATGATCGCTACGGTTAGTGGATACCATGGATCAGAGAGATTCAAGCTAATCAAACTCCGGGCAACCCTTGTTTGATTATACTCGTGTACAACCTTTATCAGGTTCTTTTGGCCACAGGTACAGAAAGGTTATAAATGTTCATGTCGTTTCAGGTTGCCTTCATCGTTGACCGATATCTCTCCGATAACAACCCTTGTTTTGATTATGCTCCTTATGTATGAATAGTGACCCTCTGACAATGATCAGAAACATTCCAAAATTTAAAGTTACCGCTAACCTCTGCGCCATCATCGTTGACAGATATCTCTCTGAGATGATAGCTTCTCTTCAGATTCTGATTGCACCGGTGGAATTGGAATTGGAATTAATGAGACAACTTTTCAGTTGTTATCCGAGAGATAGCGGTCAACGATGAAGACAACCGGATACCATGGATCAGAGAGATTCAAGCTAATTAAACTCATATCTCAAGCCGGTGCAAGTTATGTTGTAGCATCTTTGATCATCTTCTTTGTAATTACTTTTTATTGTTTCGGGTTCCCTTCCATCGTTGACAGATATCTCTCTGAGATGATAAAGGTAGATCATGGAAAGTTGAACTCAAGAAAACAAAGATGAAACCGATTGTTAAAAGTATCAAGACTATGAAATTAGTAAAACAACTGAATTTTACTTGCTTGCATGAAAAGTTCAATTTCAGTTCAAACTTTTCAAACACCTGCAACATCTCAAGAGTCGAGGTCCTCTGAAAAAGACATCGCACAATGATTTGGACTTGCAAATATTTGGACTTGACAGATATCTCTCTGAGATGATAGCTTCTCTTCAGATTCTGAAAGTGGATACCATGGATCAGAGAGATTCAAGCTAATTAAACTCATAGGTAAGAACATTGTGGATGAGGATTGTTTATCTTCCCATTGATTTCAAGTATGTTGCCAAATAACTGTTCAATTTCAGCTTTTGTTTAACTATTTTAGCAACTTCCATAGAGAAGTTATCAATCTCACTTCTCACTGTCCATGTTTACCTTCAACGTCCAACGGTAATGAGTAACCTATACACCTCTACAATGATGTGATTTGTTTTTAGATAAGGAGGTATATGTACAATGAACTTTTTACGCTAAATAAAACCGATTAATGGCAGGTTTGCCAGAGGGTCACTATTCATACACACAACTTTTTGCTCTAGTGGTGTGCTCTACCTTTTTGACAAACACCTGGATAACCTGTCCAGTTATCAATCTCACTGGCAATCATCCGCTGCATGCTTTTCGCAGCCTTCACTGAAAAGAACCCTAATAGTGGTTTTCATCTCTTTACCTGTAAACTCATATCTGAAGTCGGTCTAACAACTGAATTTGACTTGCTTGCATAGGAATCTTGTACGAAATCATTCTCACATGAATATCCTTTGATGAATATATTAGGGGTTGGAAACTCTGAAGACCAATGACCCTCTAGCAAACCTCCGTTAAGGTCTTCAGAGTTTCCATGGGAAGGTAAACATATATAACATTCTCTTCTTCTTCCCTTACAAATCACTTTGCCATTAATACAAATCACATTGTGCATGACATTACATTCTGCATGTGTCATTTCATAACTTGCACCGGCTTGAGATATGAGTTTAATTAGCTTAAATCTCTCTGATCCATTGTATCCACTTTCAACTAAATCTTTCTCTGATATACTCTATATCAACCGAAATTGAGTATCATCAATCTGGTATTAGTGGTTGGAAACTGTGATGAAAAAGCTAGTGTGTGTTGAACAAGAAGATGATCAAGGATGCTACAACATAACTTGCACCGGCTTGAGATATGAGTTTAATTAGCTTGAATCTCTCTGATCCATGATATGAGAGCAATAATCCATCGAGAACTAGAGAAACAGAGAATAAGAGAAGAGATAATAACATATGAGCAACAACGGGGCCGATTGGTTTTGGAAGCTACAACATAACTTGCACCGGCTACTTTTCAGTTGTTATCATACGAGGACTTGCCTGTGTTGCCGCATTTAATGAAATTTAACGCGCATACCGCATTCATCGACTTTACGTGGTTGATGATGTCAAGTTTAAGTCACTAACAATGTTGAGGGTTATTACTTTGTTTTTTAATTTTTTTTTTTTAACTTTTTATAATTATTAAATTAAAAAAAAAAAACAACTCAAAACATCAAAAAACTACCAAAATATATTACCCCCTCCAAGCGCCTCGCTTAGGCCTAAGCGAGGCGCTTGGAGGAGGTTTAAATAGAAGGTGGGGGGTTTAAATATAACCACCCTTTAGTTATTGTAAAAATATGATTTTAATCTACATTAGTAACAGTTCTAGTTTAGTAAAGTGTGAAAGATCTAATTGAAATAAAATCTTATTTGGCTTTTATTTTCAACAAGAACTACATGTTTTATTTCATACACTCAAATTTGACTGCGAGGTTTATACCATAAGGCGCGTGACATACAAGATCGAATAGCCATTAGTTACAAGAATGACTCTGAATGCCCTAACCATTTAGTTCATTTTCAAAATATAGTTTATTGTTTAATTTAAAAAGTTTAGGTAATTGCGGAAGCGTAAAACAAACGTTAAGAGTTTAAATCCACGCGCAAAACAACGTGCCCAAAACCAAAGTAAAGTAAATCAAAATAAAGTTTAATAATGTTTAACACCCAATGACAACAATGATGCGTGCCCTAACATGCTCCAAACCTAGCGATTTGCAATCATGCTAGCGTGTGTCAACATAAAGTTGGTGAGTTCATAGTTAAGTAACCAAAAGTAAAGTTCCAAAAATCAATAACCACTAGTTCATCGTATGCTCAGGATAGCTAACCCATTCAAGGTAACTAAACAAATGTGGTACCGAATTGCTAAAAACGTTGCACTCACAATATGAGCAGTTGTGCATCCCATCATTGCCTATCAACAAAGATAAAGTTTAAGGTCAAAAGTTCATGCCCGACTCCTAGCACGGTGTGAGGTTTGTTAAACCTAATAGTGCTATCAACTAATTCCCCAGTTGCCAAAAACCCGGCAATTCATTCGGTATATGTGAAGGACTTCCGTGATAGTGTTTCGTTCAGTTAACCAAGGACAAAAGTTGTGAAACTATTAAAACCCGATTCACACAAGGAATCAATGTATCCCAAAACCTGGGATAAAGTAGTAGTCCCAAACCTGGACTAAAAAGTTAAGTAATTCCAAACCAGGAATTAAGTTGTCTCAAAACCCGATACGCATGCTTTTGAGAAAAGAGTAGTGAAACTCACCTTAGAGTGCCTTGAGCTAAATCCGATGCCAAAAAGTAATAGAGGTCCGCTAACGACTCCCATAATATGTCACTAAATAATTACATGTGCATACACAACACACAACAAGACCCGTTTGTCCAAAACATCCAATGATGTGAAAATGTTTAAGTGACACTAATGTACTACATGCAACAAGTGACCCTATGAACCTGTTGGTGAATATTACGTTTACACATCATCATACACTCCATATGTGTGTCACACTCCAACCGATGGCAGAATACATCGAGGCACGACTTGTGATGGATTGTTCAAAGACTTCATAACACTAAGTTGTGACAATATATTAAAATAGATTTTATTTGTATCTAAGATGTAAGAAGTTTACAATTCGTTCGCAAGAAAATACATCAACATAGACATGAATATAGATTGTTTCGTTTGTTTCTAAAGCCGAGTCCTAAGTGATATTTCTTGTATCATCTCATCAAGCTTTTTCCTGCAACATGTATAAATATCCGTCAACACATAAAGTATTGGTGAGCATACTAGTTTTTGACCTACATATATAGTATAAGAAAGTTTTACTCAAATCATCATGTCATAGTCATGCGCATACAAAACCATACAAAAGCAATCAACACTCGAATACACAATTGAGAAAACTTAACATGACCCATAAAGGGGGCGGTGTGTCACTCCTATAGCGCTATACATGTAAGGTGGGTTGTATGCTAATAGACATTTGTATGTAAGAATTAGATTCTACCATGGCATAGCATATAAGCATTAGATTGAGCATAAGAGTATAAGAGTGTGAAAAAGTTTAAGGTTTTTGTAAAGATACATGTTGAGCCCCAAAGAGTTAAAGAATAAAAAGGGGACAAGTATGAACTTACCTGAAATTCACTGTGTAATTACTAGTAAAACAAAAGCCTGAACTTGAATTAATTGAACATCTTGTGCCCTATTAGAAATAAAGGACGCCTTAAATTCTAATGCAAATGAGTTTAATTCATTTCTTGGTTGTAAAGATAGCTTATTCAACTACCTAGAATCGCATTGAACGAATGCGCGTCTTAAAGTGTGTAAGACTTAATGAACCGATAGTACTTGCTTTAGTTTCTTGAAAATATGCGTGTCGGTACAGTTATATATATAATGTATACTTTAACATCATATTCAGTTTCACAACTTGAAATTAGTTAGAAGGAAACATTTAAGATAGTGAAAATGATGTATGCATAACTTGACTCGCATTTTAGTTTGTTTTCGAAGACCGGTTAGTATTTGTACTATTATGTTTATACATATATATATATACACACATATTAATAAATATATTTTTATGTACACATAAACCTATCATGAGAAGGTAAAGTTGGGGTAGTGTTTATTTGTAAAATGTAGCGTTATTTATAAACAAAAGTATAGATTTGAATGCTCAATATGATTCTTATATTTTGTAAAAATTTGGGCAGAGTTTCCTCTGTTTTTTGTATAAAACCAGACAACGCAAGTCGTCTATTTTTATCCCAAAACTCAATGGTCCAATTTCACAATATGCAACATTATCTAACAAGGTTATTTTACACGACGAAAGGTTAACTTATTATAAATTTTACGCTTTGACAAATAATACATACATATATATAAAAACATAGTTCGAGTTGTTAACTCGTATGAACATAAGCTCATCGTTATCCAATTCATCCAAACTAACAATAAAATAATGTTTGTTATAATTCGGTTCGGTTCGCTTATGTTTTCGTAATGTATAAATTAATCTATATGTACAACCTAATAGAGAATAAAAAATAGTTAAACGAAAGTCATGGCGCGTTATACCTTCCCGGGTCACGTATTTGCCTCGTAACTCGTGTTGACAATCTGACCGGTGTGACCAATGTTGACCAGGTTTGACTCGATTTTGACTTGGTTGAAATGGCTTGACCATAACCAAACTGACCAAATCTGACCCGAAAGAGAATGAACAAGGCTAGAGTCCAAACTTCTCCAGTCATCATGACCATTCCCGACCACAAACCAGAACCTGCAACCTAGTGAAAGCCCCTTCGAGCACCTTGACCCAACCATCATACCTGAGTTGTAACTAAACCCAAACCGGAACAAACCACCAGCGGTCACCGGTCACAACCACCTCCATTGCTGCTGCTGCCGCTGCTAACAACCTTGGCTCCAACCGTTAGTTTCTGTGAGAGGATGAGGGAGTTTTTAACTGATGGTGGGTATCGATTGGTGGTTGTGGGTTGCGCCGCCGCGTTTGGTGGCTGAGATGGTGGGACTAGAACATGGAGGTAAGAGTGGTTGATGTGTAGGTGTGTGGAAGAAAGACGCAAGGAAAGGAAGGGGGATGATGGGGGCGGCACTGCCGTGTCAGGTGGCCGGAGTGGAGGGGTCGCAGCGGTCTTGAGGGGAAGAGAGGATGGGTTGTGATTGTGGCTGGGATTAGTGAAGGTGAAAGGAGGAGGAAGGGTTTAATGGTGGTGGCTAGGGTTTTCTTGAAGAAGATAAGAAGGAGAAGGAAGTTTGTTTATATAGATAGGGTTTTGGTGTAGGTTAAGTGGAAGATTATTTCGTATAAGAATCAGTTACCGATTCGGGTCTTGTTTATGAACTGGACCCGTTTAGTCAATAGTATAACTATTTCATAAATTATATACATGTAGACCGAATTAAAACGAAAATTTGGACTATATATTTGTTATATATATTTTTTAGTCGCGTTTAAATTTTACACGGATAAGAGTCGGTTTACTAGTATGTTATTACTTACAACGCGCTATTTGGCGAATTTAGATAATTAAATTTATAAATGCAATAAGAATGTATTTCTTGTTAATGAGATAATATTGTTAACGAATTAACGAATCGTTTTATGAATAAAATTTTATTATTATATTATTCGAGAAACGCTGGGCGTTATAATATGATCTATAAAAGTTAACACATAAGTTTAAGTTACAAACAAGTGAATCGAACCTGCAAATAAGCTCATATATCTTATTTTCATAATCTGCGTTTTCGGGGAAGATTATGAGTCACCAAAACGAATTTTTGAAAAATACCTATCCAACATATAAGACTCTCAAAATTTAATGGACATGCCTACATGTTCACTACACATGTCGCTGTTTTTATTTTGTGACATAACCATGTTAAAAGATTATGAAAAATGGTTTATCACTGCTAGGTTCTAACAACAAGTCAGATGTGACAGTTTACAAGAAATTTTTTTAAAACTCACACATTCATCCAAACGGGATGAATCCGTTTGGAAGAGTTGTAAAACCCATGTGTCTAGTTACTGACCGAATTTCATGGTCTAACTCTTTATAAATCTCAAGTTATACCCTTTTAAAGTCGACCCAAGTTTAATGTCCGAAAATCAGATCTGACCTTTGTTTTTATAAAATCACAAAAACATATCAAACGACATCCAAAACGCATAAACTTGCACATGCTGAAAACCTTACGTCATAAATAACATTCTAGAACCAAGTAACATTCAAAACAACCACTTCAAGACCAAGATGTATCACATACAAGTTACTACTTGGAATCTGTCCACTTTTAATCATGCAAGAATCACAATATTTCTGAACCCTATATTCATAATATCGCGTAGATCAAATCAAACACACAAGATTCATCATGTATATTAACTTCTATATACTCTAGATCAATGATAAACACATATATGCAAGTTTCATGCAAAGTCTTATCATAATATCACATAACCCTATTATTTACCATGTTAAACCTTTATAAAACTCATGCTTTAGTTATTATGATTTCACATTAGATCTGGAAAAACAAAGATTTTGAGGTTTTAAAACAAGATTAAGAAATATCAAAACATAAGAGTGAGAGACACGCATTTTAAGCACTTGAATAAAGATCCTAGGCCTTTGAATAATTCAAAAATCGATTAGGAATGATTATGGCCGAGGTTAGGAGAGGTATTTTTTGTATGGTGGCTGATTAGGTTGATAAGGGTTGTGATTATGAGGATTATGGGGTTATAAATCAATTTTTACAAGGGATTTACGAATTTTGCTGACCTAACACCCCCTCGCGTCACGTGAAGGGTTGGGCCTTTCTGGTCACGCAGCGCAACGCTGTTCTGATCCTTTGTTTTGCACATTATTTATGCTTGTACATCTAAACTAACACCACAAATAATCAACCAAATATTTTATGAACCGAAATACCTTCTAGGTTCGTTGGGTGTTAGTTACGGGTTCGGTAACACGTTTCTCTTAAATATACATAATTACATAATAATTCACAAATAAATTCACAAAAGCACATAATTGCAAATAATATCAAATGAACTATTCCTCAATTATTTGTTTTGTTATTTCACCAACGTTTGCGGTCCAAGACTCGTGTATGTGATCCGGTAATTCTTCGAATTACCGTTTATGCATTTAATAACCTATAATCATGTACCATGCGACTCACTTAACTAATCATAGTCATGTAAAATGGTACGAATGTACGTACAAGTTAAGTAGAGTTAGTTAATGTGTTAACCTGAAAATGCGGGTATCACATCATCCGAAGTTGAAAAAAATTTCGTCCCGAAATTCAGTAAGCAGACCGTGAAGCAAGCGTAAAACTGTGTTGAAAATTATCCGGATGTCACATGTTAAGTATGTAGAACCGTTTATACAAGGAAATGAGGAGATAGATACTGATGCAACACATTGCGTTCAGTTAATTGATGTTGGCGGAGAGCAGCCTCTAAACTATTGACTCAAAGACCCTTGATTCCATTTCCGTTTAGCATACCAGATTTCAACTTCTTGTGTTTATGAAAAAATTTTCTCTTGCAAACTTAAACAAAAAGGGGGGGGGCATCTGAGCAATGCCGTTTGGTCAGTCAAAAATAAGTAAAAATAAATAGTAAAGGGAAGTCGAGTCATCTCCGTAAAGAATTGGTGGAACATACAATTTTTAACTAGTTAACTTATTGCTACTTGAAATTTAAATTGATCGGGTGATTTGTGAAAAGAAAATGAAACTTTAAATTGTATTTAAAAACAATATATAAAAAGAAGATCAATCTCCGAGGTTTAGATTGTGACTCAATTCAATTAACCTAGTTGTTACTAAATGGAAATCACATAAACATGATTTGTTAACCTACATGTTTTTAAATATAATCAAAAGATAATATATTTGGCCACAATGATCCACGAATTAAACAACCAAAGGATTAATGCAACTGAATAGTAACCTAAGGAATTACCACATCTAGGCATCAAAGCATTACTGAATTCAGTGATTAAAGGTTAAATAACAAATGACAACTTAGAATCTAATACCAAGATGGACAGAACTAAATAATTGACGAAAACAAGTTAAACAAGTAAACCCAAAAGTGTTTAATCAAAACAAATAAACATCTAGACATAAAAATCCAGATCCAACAGTAAGTGACAACTAAGAAGAACAAAACCTAACACAAATCCTAGGCCCGAAGATGATCAAAGTTTTCTAGAAACTCATGGTTGTGCTAAAAGCTTCAATCTTCATGTTTTGGTGAGGTGGATTGGTACATGATTGCAGGTGCAAAATCGTCCTAAAGAAGCTCCAAGTGGGCTGGAATAATGAATGAATTGAAAGATAATTTTTCCATGTATTTAATTAAGTGAAATCCTAATTTTTGCCAACATTAACTCCCTTCGCAGTACGCAGAGAGTTGTTCTGTGGTTGTTCGTGTGGTGGGCCAAGACAAAATAGCAATGCTTGATTCTTAACCTTCCGCAGTACGCGTAAGGTTCTTCTTCAGGCTCCACGATACGCGGAGACCATAAAAACTCATTTTCTATATTTTTTTAGTATCATGTCGCTCGTGTGCTTATATCTTCCTTATTTAAGTTTTTTTTTTTTACCTATTTAGCACACAAGGACCTGCAACATGATCAACTACTAAATACAATCTAAAATTAACTAAAAACGTAATATAAATAACTAAAAATATGTATAAAAACTATTAATTAACATAATGTGTTTAACAACAAATCATCAACTGCCTCACCCCACATGGTGCTATTGGGCACCCCTATGGGTGTAAAAATGAAAGAAGAAGTAGGAAATCGGGTTCAAACGCGCGACACATGTCAAACCATTGATCTTGAGACCAAACTATTGGAATTATTGTTAGTTTAATTTACTTAACTATACTTTTGAAAAATTTATATTTATCCCCCTTAAGATAATGGGTCATGTGCGGTTGCTTACCATACAGATTCCTAGGTTAGCCATGTTGTAAGTGATCGTAGGCAGTCAACTAATTGAGATAGTGACTTCAATGTGTTCTGGTGATAGGTGACGTGGCAAAGTCTACAATCTAGGTTAGCGGATTTCACCGAGTTTGCATACTAGGTTAGCAAACTTCCTCAAGCATGCAACCTTGGGGATTAAATTTAGAGACTAACATCTCAATCACTATACTTAAAATTTCACTATTCATTTGTCTTTTTCCTTTATATATCGTCGAAACAATAATAAAAAGGTAATATAGAACTAGTATTTAATTAAATAGAGTTAAAAATGAAAAATGATATGTAATGTGAGATTAACTAAACGTTGAACAAAAATTAGAGATAAAGATATAGTTATAGAGAAAGTATTAGGTACAAAGTCCCTTAACCTACAAAGTGTAGGAAGCCACAATAATATGCCACGTGTAAGATGTCTGTTAAAACAAAAAAACTGATTTTCAATTATGAGAGGGGTATTATAGACATTTGCATCGATCAATTAATCACGTTCATAATTATGATTTTCACAATCCCTGTTTTATTGTTCAATCAGAATTCAAATTTTTGTAACTGATTTCACGATCTTCATCATGAATTCTTACCTTATTCAAAATTTCTCATCACCTTGCATCTGTCGATCGAAAGTTTACCTAATTCAAAACTTTAATCACTGTGCATAATTCAATCAAAAAAAATTTCAATTTTTGTATTCAATTGAAGAGTTTATCGTCATGTTCAGTATGTTGCTCTGTTTTTTTTTCATTTAATCGTAATATTATTATGCGTTTTAATTGTGTATCAGACGTAAACAACGAACCGGAAACTATAATCAGAGAAGAAGATCTTGTGGTTAATATTGATAACCTAAGCTTTTATTGCTGAATCTAGAAGGATTCAAAGTAATTGTTGTTTTTAAGATGTTACAGTTAAAAACGAAGAAGAACAAAAAATGAACAACAACAAGATGATTATGAAGACAATGAAGATCAAGGTGATGAAGAGTGAGTTTAACATACAAAGTGTTTTTTAAGATTTTCTAAATGTGTTTTAGTGATTTATTGAACATTGATACTGTGTATTATTGGTAATTACTATCAATTTTATAAGATGCGTTTTAGTGATTTATAAGTGTGTTTTATGTTTTTTACAATGGCTGTTGATTACTATCAATTTTATAACATGCGTTTTAGCGTATTATAAGTGCGTTTTAGTGTATTATAAGTGCTATTATCAACATAGCATTTGATTATAATACTCACAGATATAAAGGTGTGTTTTGGTATATTATACATGCGTTTTAACAACATCACAAACTTAAATCATTACAATCAAAGACATACATAAAACGCCTTAATAATTTATATTAAACGCACGATCAAAACATATGTTTTATAATATTCAACATACAAAGTGCGTTTTAAGGTTTTCTAAACGCGTTTGGTTTATTGAACATTGATACTGTGTATTATTGGTAACTACTGATAAAAGTCAAACCAAATATCTGATTAATAAAAATATTGATTACTGTTGGTTGATAACTTCTGATGAAATGTTTGTAACTACTGCTGAGTCAAACCACTGATGGCCTAACTTCTGATGAGCAAACTACTGATGTATTATTGGTAAATGTGGTTTAGTGATTTATTGAACATTGATACTTTGTATTATTGGTAATTACTATCAATTTTATAACATGCGTTTTAGTGATTTATAAGTGCGTTTTATGTTTTTACAATGGCTGTTGAAGTGTTTGTAACTACTAAAGAAGAAGTTAATAACTAGTGCTGAGTCAAACCACTGATGGCTTAACTTCTGATGAGCAAACTACTGATGAACATTGATACAAATGCATTTTATGGTTTTACGAATGTGTTTTACTTTGATTGAACATTGATACTGTATACTATATAAATGCATTTTATGTTTTTCCAAGGTAATTTGAATAATATCAATACATTAGATGAGTTTTAGTATATTGTACGTGTGTTTTATGTTTGCAAATCATTATCATAACATTTTTTAATAACATTCCTTGTTTTTCATCTTCAAAATTAAACAAACAACAATGAACAAATACATTCCCATGAAATCATGTTGAAAAGCAAGTAGATGCGGTTTATAGAAACATTATAAGTGTTTTATGTTTTTACAATGGTAGTAGAATACTACCAATTTTATAACATGCGTTTTAATGATTTATAAGTGCGTTTTATGTTTTTACAATGACAGTTGATTATTATCAATTTTATAACATGCGTTTTAGTGTATTATAAGTGTGTTTTAGTGTATTATAAGTGTGTTTATCAACATAACATTTGATTATAATACTCACAGATATAAAGGTGCGTTTTGTTATATTATACATGCGTTTTAACAACATCACAATCTTAAATCATTACAATCAACATCACTGTATTCAATCATCTTATTCATCTTTCAACATAATCACACATCTAAACATCCCTGTATTCTGTACATTCGAAGGCATGTCATTATTCTTTTTGCTTCTTCGTTCTCTTCCTTCACCTGTTTCGTACAAACGTAATTTTAGGATTTTCATTTATTCATCATAAACGATGAAAACGGACAGACGATCAAAATTAAAGTAACAATATGAACTTCTGCTTACTTGATTTGCGTTTTGGAGTCATAATTCGTCCTTAATCGAGTGATTGTGGTTGTCTGATGTTGTTTGATATGGTTGCTCTGTTTTTTTTTTGTTTACAGAGTATGATGTTTATGAAGTTTTGAGTTTGTGATTTCCACGATTATAGCAAATCATAATAATTGTCAATTAATGAGATGATTTGGGCGCCATGATTATAAAAAATTCAAATTATTATAGCAGTAATTTGTCTAATTTGCCCTTGATTCGTTAACGACAAACAAAAAAACACGTTGATAATTAAAATGGGGGATGTTGTTTTAAAACGTAGATCAACGGCTGAGATGGCTTCCTACACTTTGTATGTTAAGGACGCTTTGTACAATAGCCTCTTTCTATAGTTATATATAGTTAAATCATGTTGATGCAGAATTCATTGTAAATGCTCTTAGATACATCGCATATAAATATATAAAATCTAATACACTTATCACGAAAACAAATTATTTGCCTAGTAGTAAAATGTTAAAAAATTATTGGGTTAGATGTATCAGAATTAATGAATTAGGATTATAGTCACTAACACTTGAGTCATAGCTCAGTGGTAACATCAAATGGTATTTGAAGAAAGAATCTAAGTTCAAGCCTGGTGGGAAGCATTAATTGGGGTTGGGGTGTATGGGCATGCAAAAATAAAGTTACATGAAAAAATAGAAGAGAAAATTAGCCGTTAAAAAAAATTATAGTTGCCACTTGAAAGGACCATTGTGGGGTTGGGAACTTGGGATGAGCATGTCTCATTTACAAGTAAATCGTATTTTTCCACCTTTGTATAAACCGGCAATTACTATCTCTAGATTTCGTAGATATTCATGATTTGTCTTGTGTTCTCTTTAACAATTTTCATATACAAGATTCAAGAGACTAAGAGTATTCACATTTGGTCCACCAAATGTATATGATCCCTACCAAGTATTCAAGATAAAATATTGAAAGTGATAAATCCCTTGATCATTATCATTGATTCTACAAATATTTATAATACATCATACTCCCTATAATTATGGAAGGGATAATTACAATAAAGGATTGATTACAATTTACTAAATATACATTATGCTATTATACCCCCGCAGTCGAAGCGGGAGGAGACCGGATGCTGAGACTGTCCCTAAAATCTTCGAAGAGTACACGTGGCAAGCCTTTAGTAAAGATGTCTGCAACCTGATAGCGAGAAGGAACATGCAAGACACGAACCTGACCTCGTTGCACCTGTTCACGTACGAAGTGAATGTCCAACTCAATATGCTTTGTCCGCTGATGATGGATAGGGTTCCCGGATAGATAAATGGCACTCACATTGTCGCAGTAGACGAGGGTGGCTCGAGATAATGGGTGTTGAAGCTCCTGTAGTAGATTCCTGATCCAGCAAATTTCAGCGACTACATTAGCAACCCCGCGATATTCAGCTTCTGCACTAGACCTAGAGACGGTGGACTGGCGTTTGGACAACCAGGATATCAGATTGTCACCAAAATAAATACAGTAGCCGCTAGTAGAGCGCCTAGTGTCAGGACATCCTGCCCAGTCAGCGTCTGTGTAAGAGACTAGAGACTGGGTAGGTGATGCGTGAAGAGTAAGGCCAAACGTTACCGTCCCTTTAATGTACCTGATGATGCGCTTCAGAGCATTCCAGTGATCGTTGCGGGGAGAGTGCATATGCATACAGACCTGCTGAACAGCGTAAGAAATGTCTGGCCTGGTGAAAGTGAGGTACTGAAGAGCACCTGCAAGGCTGCGAAACAGTGTAGGGTCATGGAACAGGTCGCTGGTTGTGGAGTTGAGCTTGCTATTGGTGTCGACTGGTGTGGCAACTGGGTTACATGACTGCATGCCGGCTCTAGCAATAATATCAGTAGCATACGTGTGCTGAGAAAGAAACATGGTGTCTCGATGACGAGACACGGAGATGCCTAGAAAATAGTTAAGGGGGCCAAGGTCCTTCATGGCGAATTCATTTGCCAATTTGGCCAGGAGGTGGTGACGAAGTTTGTCAGACGAAGTGACAAGCAGAATATCGTCGACATAAAGAAGGAGATACGCAGTGTCAGTACCCTGATGAAGAGTAAATAAAGAGGCATCGCTCTTACTATGATGAAACCCAATAGATAAGACAAAATCTGTGAATCGTTGATACCATGCCCTCGGTGCTTGTTTTAGCCCATATAATGATTTCTTGAGAGAACAAACCTAATCCGGAAATTGCTTGTTGCGAAAACCCATTGGCTGGTACATATAAACTGTTTCATGGAGATTCCCATGAAGAAAAGCGTTGGTGACATCCAGCTGATGTATGGGCCAGCGCTTAGATAAAGCGATGGAAAGCACAGTCCTGATGGTAGCCGGCTTAACAACCGGGCTAAATGTCTCCCCACAATCAATACCAACCTGTTGGGTACGGCCGTCACAAACTAACCGGGCCTTGTACCGTTCCAAAGAGCCATCTGACCTGTATTTATGTTTAAATAGCCACATACTACGTATAACATTCATATCGGGCCGTCTAGGTACTAATTCCCAAGTTCCATTTCGAACTAATGCATTGTACTCTGTAGTCATGGCAGAGTACCATTCCGGTATAGACAAGGCATCGGTGGGATTTTTGGGAAGTGGTACGACAGAGGGGGTGGTAGTAGTGGAGAGGTTGAAGGGTTGTTTGGGTTTAAAAATCCCGCTCATGGACTGGGTCCGAATGGTACGGGTGGGTGGTGGAGGTGGCGGGGTCGAAACAGGAGATGGGTTAGCGGCCGAGGTGTTGGTAAGAGGTGGTGAGGTGTTTGCGGGCTGAGACGTTTGTGGGCTAGGTATGTGGGCCGAGGTAGGGGGTCCGGGTGAGGGGGGAGGTGGGCTTGGGCCTGGGATGTGTGAGGTGGTAGATGGATTTGGCTGGTTACTGTGGGGCATAGGAACAGGCCGGGTGGTTGGTTGAATATGAGGGGCGAGGTGATATGGGAATGGGTCATCTAGGAATTCATAAGTGGGTGGTTTACCTATGGTTTGCCTAAATGGAAATGTGGTTTCATCAAAGGCGACGTGTCGTGAAATATAGACCTGTTTGGTAGTCAAGTCAAGACAACGGTACCCCCTATGGGTAGGAGGGTAGCCTAAAAAGACACAAGGGTGAGAACGATTTTGAAGTTTGTGAATAGCGGTGGTGGGAGTTAAGGGATAGCAAAGACAACCGAAGACTCTGAGGTGATCATAGGTGGGTGTTAAGAGATAGAGTAGCTCGGTGGGTGTTTTGTTTTTGGTGACTTTATTTGGGAGGATGTTAAGTAAATATGTGGCGGTTTCAAGGGCAAAATGCCAAAGATGTGTGGGTAGGGAAACATGGGCCATGAGGGTACGAATGATATTGTTGATGGTGCGGATTTTTCTCTCGGCTTTACCATTTTGGGAAGATGTGTAAGGGCAGGAAAGACGATATTGTATGCCATTGGTCGTGAAAAAATTTTGAAAAGAGTTATTAACGTACTCACGACCATTGTCACACTGGAAGGTTTTAATGATGCGTTCAAATTGTGTTTTTATATTTGTGGCAAATTGGGTAAAAGCTTGAAACACATTGGACTTATGAGTGAGTGGCACGGTCCACAAAAAATTAGAATAATCATCCAAAAACAAAACATAGTATTTATGACCAGACGAACTAACAATAGGAGAAGTCCAAACATCACTATGAATCATGTCAAAAGGTTGTAAAACAGAAGAATTGGAAGCAAAGAAAGGTAATCTAGTACTTTTACCAAAAACACACGAGTCACAAACTTTATTATGCAAAGTATCAAAAGAAATAGACTAAACATGTTTAAAAGAGTTCAGCACTTGACGTCCAGGATGTCCAAGACGCTGGTGCCAAAGATCGGCAGTGATAGCAGCAAAGGCAGTGGGTGATGTAGTGGAGGACCCGA
Organism: Ambrosia trifida; assembly: GCA_028751855.1. Lineage (NCBI taxonomy): Eukaryota > Viridiplantae > Streptophyta > Magnoliopsida > Asterales > Asteraceae > Ambrosia > Ambrosia trifida. Next base: position 211,836,828 of record CM054122.1, on the reverse strand, counting down.
GCACCAGAGGGTAGAGGTCACCGCTGCTGTTGCACCGCAGGAGCGGAGTCCGCGTCTTGAGGTCCTTCACAAGAAAACCAAACGGGTCAAATTCCACAGACACTGAATTATCTCTTGTAAAACGACGGACAGATATGAGGTTTTTAACTAATTTGGGTGAATAAAGGACATTTCTAAGGATAAAGGGTGGAAAGGGTTTGGGAAGGTATTTTGTGCCTTGACCTAAAACCGGAATAGTATTGCCATTACCTACAATAATATTTTGAGACAAGCAAGAGTTAGAAAAGGAATGAAAATCACCTTGTTCATGAGTCATAGTGGAAGAAGCACCGGTATCCATATACTGTGTAGGGTCAGGCTGCTGCAGTGACATGGTGTAAAGGGCATGTTCAATATCAGTAGGACTGTAGGTAGCATAATTATTCTGTTGGGGTTTTGGGCCTAAGAGACCTGGTTGCTGGGCTGCTGAAGTGGAGTTGGGCCGGCCTGAAGTTGGGTAAGGGCAGGGTGGGGTGGGCCAAGGGGAGAAAGTGTGGGCTGGTGGGTATTGTGATTGGGCCTGTTGAGTGTTATGCTGAGTGGGCTGGTAGAAACCAAACGGTGAGATGGGCCAAGAGGATGACCAAGGTGTGTAGCTGTGGTTCCAGAAAGGTGGGAAGGGTGAGCGACTGAAGCCACCTCTGCCACGTCCACGTCGTCCAGGACGACCGCGTCCGCGGCCAGAGGTGGTGCGGTCAGTAGGGCGGTTATGTTCGGAGGGTGGGGTGCGGCTGGTGGTGGCGGCGAGTGCGGTGGAGGTGGTTTTTGAGGCGGTCAGTGCACGCTCCGCTTTATCGGTTTCGGCTTGGCTTAGTTTGGAACGGGCGTTATAAAAGGACGGGAGAGGGTCTTGGTTTTTGAGGATGGTGGATATGCTTTCATATTGATCGTTTAATCCTGCAAGGAGTTGTAGGACCAAACGATCGTTATCAACGGGAGCGGCAACATTGGCAAGTTGGTCGGCTAGCACCTTGAGGGCCTGGCAGTAGGCGGACATGTTGGGGAATCCGTCTAACCGGGTGTTGGAAAACTTATGCATGAGGTGAATGGCGCGGGCACTTTTGTTGTCATGAAACAAATCTTTGATTGCAACCCAGGCTTCATAGGCATTGGAAACGTTATTTATGATGGTGTGTAGGAGATCATTGGAGATGGTAGTGTACATCCATTGTAGAACAATGGCGTCAATACGCTCCCAATCATCTCGGGTGGTAGAGGATTCAACGGAAGAAGGTGGTGGGGGTGGTTTGAGGTGGTCATCGACCATGTGTGCTTTGCAATGGAGGGTAAAGAGGGTGGCCCATGTAGAGTATTGGGAGGATTCAATTCCAAGAACAACGGGGATGAAGTTCTTGATGTTAGTGACGGTGGAGGCCGGATGGATCTTGTTGTCAGTTGGGGCGGGTGGAGTAATGGCGGAGGAGTTGGAATCTGTAGACATGGTTATTAGTTAGATTGGCTAGGGGTAGGTAAAAGAAGAATCGTAGGGCAGTAGATGGAGGAAGGATTAAGATCGGAGAAGAGGCAGCAGGTGAAGAAGACCGACGGCAGTGGGCGGTCGGCTGTGGGGGATGATGGCGGCCTAGGGTTTAGGAACCTAGACTCTTGATACCATGAAAGTGATAAATCCCTTGATCATTATCATTGATTCTACAAATAATTATAATACACCATACTCCCTATAATTATGAAAGGGATAATTACAATAAAGGATTGATTACAATTTACTAAATATACATTATGCTATTAAATATGTAAAGGTAATATCCACCTTCATCTAGCAACGATGTTTAGTTATGGGGTATTCTAAAACTGCTTAGAAAAACTCATGTTATTTATATGATTAAATCTATTTTATTTAATATTTTAAACTTATATGTCAACAAACTTTTCAAGTACTACAATTATTTTCTTAAAATAGAACGACATGCCAACCATTGTGGCTAAAATTGACTACTCGACCGTCGCTAGCCCCTTGGCTCTCCAAGATGCCAGGGGTGGGTTTAGGGGCTTTTAGAGGGTTCCTAGGAACCCCCTTGGTTTGGAAAAAATTGAAAACATTAATGGAAAATATCAAAAAATTAGTAAAAATCAGTGAAAATCTACAAAAGGAAACCCTGAAAATCCGTATTGAATACGTGAAAACACGACCTGCACTCGCCCATGACAGTGGAATACTAGAAACACACTTCTTTTCACAACAACTCCATCGTTACTTTATCGCCGTAAAAATAATTAAAGGATATTATCCTTTCTAAAAATTTGTGCCTCTAATTCCGTGGGGTGTTGCCCTTAGCTGTTGTTGTAGAAGAAGGAGGGAACACTATTTTGGCGGCGTTCCAGAACAGTCGCTTTCACATGCTGACTGGGGTTTGTCTTCCATATCCACCGACACCAAAATATTATGTACTTCCAATGTATCTTTAATCATTTTTTGCTTTCTCAATCAATTTTAATTAATTTTATTTTCACAAATTTGATAACCGATAATCCAATATATAATAGGGGGACGGGACGCCTACCGAATTGTCCACGGATACCAAGTACCAGCACGGTATCACCGCCGCCATACACGCTGGTAGTGGTCTCGTGAACCGTTTTGCTGGTGCTCTTTACCGTGCTGGTACCGGCTGTTTATGTGGTTTTTATAAATGCCAAGTTTTCATTTTACCCCCCGTATGTTTTAGTGTTTTTTTTTATTTTAACCGTCTGTTTTATATGTATAACGTTTATTTATTTAGGGTTTTGTATTAACCGTATGTTTATTAGAATGTAAAGTAAATAAAAAAACATTGCATTAATAAATACTAAAAAATACATTAAAAACAAATAAAAACAGTTAAAGTTTGCGCAACATTCGCCATGCCTCGACATGGTCGAAAGCGTTGCCGTATCGAACCTCATACTCATATTGAGCGAATTCGATAGCCAACTCCTCGTCAAGCTCTGGATCGTCCGTCACTTGTTGCTCGTATAGGGTGGTCCACCTCTCACATTTGATGTTGAGGTCGCCCCACTTGAACTGGAGGTCGCGAACAGTCTTGGTTGTGTTGTGGCCAACGTGTTCAACAAAGTCGCTAAACACTCGATCCCAAAACCCCTCGGGGGTAGGCCGACCCATCGTCCCGGGGGGGGGGGGGAGTTGAATTTCGGGGTCGTTCGACGCATCCTTGTGGCAAACCACAAGGGTCATTTCTTCTTCTTCGGTCTACGGGTTCATTTTTGTGTGTGTTTGGGTTTTTAAACCGTGGTAAATTATGGATTTTAACCCCACGGTTTGATCACTTTATATACAACGACGGTGGCACTGTTAAAAATTAATTCGCTGACCGTTTAGTTGAGTTAATTCATGTGACATTTGACCCTTTTATTTTTATCACAATTTAACTTTAGTCCTCCATGTGTTTACGTATTTACAAATCTAGCCGTTATGCTTTTCATTTATCCCAAATTAATAATGTACTCTTTAATATATATATATATATATATATATATATATATATATATATACAAACACGTTTCATTTTAATACATATATATGAAATTATATAAACTATTTTGAAAGAATAAATTTGATGTTATTTATTTTAACCTTCTAAAGTCTAACTTATGGTTAGAAAGTCTATAAAGTTTGGTTAAGTTTAAACGAAAATTATTAAGTTTTTACATAATGTATCAAGTTCAAAACTCGAGGGGTATTTTCTGCTAAAACACAAACTTTCAAAAGAAGCTTCTCCCTCTCTTTTCCCTGCACGTTTTTCCGGTTGTACTCCGGCCAAGGTCCGGCGATGCCTTATTACAACTTTTTAATACTTTCAATCGTCCGTTTTCGAACCCAATACGTTTCTCCATCATTTTAAAATGAAATTCAATCATTAAAACGAGATTTTAATGTGTTTTAATCGACTTTAGAACCTGGTTTTAATGGGTAACGGCCGGAAATCTTTAAGCCAATTAATTACCTTTTTCGATTGAAACCCTATATAAACGAATGAACCTTTTGTCTCTGCACATTTTTTCAACATTCCAAACGACCCAGAAACTATCTAATAATCGTCCAAGAAGCTTCATAATTTTCGATTTATACACATGTACCTTACCTCCTAGTTTTTCAGCCGAAATAATCATTGTAAGTCGTTAAAATCGTTGCCGTTTTGTTTATTAATCATAGTCGATTATTAACCCTATGAATTGGATGATTAATCTGTTCTATATCGTGTTATTGAATTTAGGTTCTAGGGTTAGTGTTTAGGAAATGAATTGGGGAAGAAGATGAAGTTTAATTATATTTTAAACACATTTTATTCTCATTTTGTTAAACAAGTGGGTCGATGGTGAAGTGGTTTTGAGCATTTGTTGATCCTGGACAGACCCTGGTTCGAGTCTACTGAACCACGATTTTTATCATTTTCTTATCATTTTTTTGTCTGTTTATATATAATATATATATATATATATATTTATAATATCTTCAAATATTCATAATAAATTCAATTTTTATCCAAAAATTATAAAAATTTAGGAGTAGCATCTTGACATCATAAAGAAAATTCCCACACTTTTATTTTCTGGAAAATGTCATATTTTTATATTTTTATTGAATTTATTAGTTTTAATCATATTTAATTAATTAAAAACTCATTTTTAATGATTTTAATCTCAAACTTTTTGAGAAATTATTTCTCATCATTATGAACTGAAATAAAAATATTTGGGTCAGAAAACGTTTATCTTTATTAAATTTCCTATTTTTAATCATTTAAACATGATTTAATATCATTAAATCAGTTTTAAATATAAATAAGTTTATAAAAATTATAGGGAAAATTATTTTCATTGATTTACATCAGAAAGCATCCATTTTCAATAAAAATAGCATTTTTGGATCATGTCTTGTATTATTAGTATTATTTATCAATTACGACATAATTAAACGTTTATTTATTTATACAATTACAACATCTATTTTATAAATACTTTTCTTATAAAATAGAAATAATTCTTATGTTTGAAAGTCTTAATTATTATTTGACGGATCATCGTGTAACTCATAATTATTTATTTCAATATTTATGATTATCGTAATTATTTACAATAATTAGTTAAGGTAATTAACTAAATGATTTTGCCTTAATTATTCAAATATATTTACATCTAAATAATCAAATGGTAATAATTATCTAAACCACATTTACAAACTTTGATATATTATTTTTTACATACAACTTTTACATTAATGCAATTTATCATAAAACTCTAATTCCCCAAATCGACTTAGCAAACCCTAATGCCTTAGACCCTAGTTACCTTAAACTTTTTAGACACTTCCTTATTAGTATTCTTACACATTATAGGTTGAATTCCTCAAAATTCCCATTACTTAGCTCACGACCGCTTAAGTGGATTTTGATCGCTTTCGCAAACTGTGAGTATATCTTTCCCCTTTTTAATGTTTTACTATTTTGGGGTGACTCATGTACTTACTATCAAGTTTCTACTTCATTTTACTAAAATAGCAATTCTCATGTGTGTTTGCGTTATGTTAATTTGTGTGTCTATGACTTGTCAAAATCATTAACCTTTGAGGGCCTGGCATTTCAATGAATAGTACTATGGTATATACCCTTGTGACTCTGTTGAGAGTCCTCGTCATTGCTATGTATTACATTACTACTAGCGCATACTATATATATATATATCTGCTTTTCTTTACATAGGGTTGATTTTGAACGGATATTACTTATTACATAATTGCAAATGGTACCGCACATGAATTGCTAAACACTTTTCTACTATATGTATTCAAACAGGGTATGCTCACCAATACATTTTGTATTGACATATACTATTTTCGTACATGTTTCAGGTTATTTATGAGATGACTTTTAAGCTTTTGGAATTTTATTTAGATTTTGGATTCATTGTATTTCAGTTTAGTTGACATTTAGAATCGTTGTATTTCATTTCAATGTAATAGATTATTTAATCAATTTATCAATATTTACACTTTTAGTCCATGAGCTATTGAACAATCGTCACTACGTGACACCTCGATGTTTCCGCCATCGGTTGGGGTGTTACAGATTGGTATCAGAGCTATGGTTATAGGGAATTAGGTTATTAGAATGCCTTTTAGCCTAGTCTATAACTAAGCTTACTTTCACGAGTCCTCTCGTGTATATTTTTCTTATTTCTTATATTTTCTTTCAAGATATTTTCGCTATGGTTATTTCTCGTTATTTTTTCGATATTTTGCTTGGCGAATAAGACACTCGTATTTCACAAACGAAACGTTATCATCAAGTTAGGAGTGGTATTCATACCTTGGTGATTAGTTTCACTCCACTATATGTTACATATCTTAGGAATATGTCTTTGAGATAGGAGTGACATCCACACCTCAAAGAGTATTTCCTTCAAAAAGAAACTTAACCACTAAGCTGGGAGTGATATCCTTAACTTAGTGATTGGTTTCATTCCACAATCGTTTTCAATTTTGAAATACATCTTTGAGTTAGGAGTGAAATCCACATCTCAAGGATCTATTTCTACATCTCGTTGATTATGAATTTTCTTAAATATTGGTAATCTATTACATACGTTAATCTTATCATTCACGTCATTTTAAATCATGGTCCTTTAAAACACATTAGAATTACACATACTTCATGAAATGGTTTCATTTTGCATTTTACAAACTTGTAATGCATATTTTAAAGGACAAATGTAAACCCTTTGTTTTCATATGACGTAACCAATATATGTTTTCGAAAGAAACTTGCAACTAATAATAAGCCTTATAACATTTTTCAAACTCGACTCCTCGTAAATACATATCTACGAAGATTTTTCAAATGAATCAGTTTTGAATCTAAAACACACTTCGGTTACTAAAAAGTTAATTATTACTATTCTTTCAACTATATCACAAAGATTGCGCAAACTACGTTTTTGATAAACGAAAATTTATCCTATCACACTCGCACACTTTCAGTCGCAAAACTTTTTGTTTAAACAATGGACATACCCTCTTATCCGAATGTTGCTAAATGTCTTTTATAGTATAACGCATATTTGTTAAATTACTAGATTTTAACTCGCATGCCAGTAGGCTATACACGTTATTTCATTATTTTATTCTTGCACCATTTTTATTCATAGTTATTTCTAACACTTTATTTGTGATTATTTTCACATTGCCTATTTGCATTAATTCAATTTGTTTACTTTCATTTTGTGCAATTGTGCGATTTACTCGATTTATGTTATACTATTCTTTCAGTCGAAATTTTATGCTATACTTATATACGTACATGAACGCATATTTGGTATGCATATTTTTTTTTTTTTGTGAGCAAAACACTGTTAACCTTACATTATTTTGTTCATCATCATGGCCAACGAACATACTAGTTGATAACTCGTATGGGATCTAAGCCAGTGCCCACGTACGACTCGGATTAGAGTATTTATTTAATCCTAGAGGAACGGTGTAAATCTCGGAATTTATCAATATAGGTGTTTAGAGGCCAACGATGTGAACAGAAGTTACCGGTTAAGAGTGAACCCGAAAGGGAAGAACCTCTAACCATGTCTATTACTTACACGTTACCCTCATTACGGTTAAAGGGTAAACCCGAAAGGGAAGGACCTCTAACCATGTCATGATTGAACATTATTTCATTACAGTGGCTATTACATATTGGTTGTACGCATTTGTTTCTAGTATTACTTAGGATAGGGTTATGGAAAAGCATAACACCCAAGTGTAAGGTAAATCGATGATTACGGTCCGGAACGCAATCATGGGTTTACAGGTACATGAGGGTGGTGTGTAATTCTATTTAGGCTATTGGTAGACAATCAGTACGGGTCTAAAGTATCGGGAGTGTGGTGGGTCAGCTGCGGTACACCCTATATATAAGCATAAACGATACTGCGGGAGCGGACTAGGAGTCTAACCAAGAACCTACCCGTTAGTTTACATTTACCTCTTCATTAGATCGTTGACTGTAGATAGCATTTTCGATAAGAACGTTCTTACATGAGCTTCAATTCGTCTTCCTGGAGTCTTTCTCTTGACCATCCACACAGAAAACTAAAACCTTGTGTACTCTTGCATCCTCGGTTATTTGGATTCTTGTTATATACACTAATAACATTTAGTCATAAACTTTTCTGAAGTAGGGGAGACTGCTTCGTTAGTACCTCTGTCCTCACCAGTTTCATATTTTCCCAAACCTTTTTCATTTAAACTCTCAACTTCCTAATCTCGGGTCAACTGTCAAAGATTTTTGAAACTTTTACTTTGGGTATTAGACAACTATTTTAAATTGTGTCGAAGCATAAATTATGAATTTTTTTTTTTTAAAAAAAAAACCTAGTTGACTTTTACGTCTTTTGTTTCATAGTGACCTCCACTTGAAAGAAATTTCGAGACGAAATTTTCTAAAGTAGGGGAGACTGTGACATTTGACCCTTTTATTTTTATCACAGTACAACTTTAGTCCTCCATGTGTTTACGTATTTACAAATCTAGCCGTTATGCTTTTCTTTTATCCCAAATTAATAATGTACTCTTTAATATATATATATATATATATATATATATATATATATATATATATATATAAACACGTTTCATTTTAATACATATATATGAAATTATATAAACTATTTTGAAAGAATAAATTTGATGTTATTTATTTTAACCTTCTAAAGTCTAACTTATGGTTAGAAAGTCTATAAAGTTTGGTTAAGTTTTAAACGAAAATTATTAAGTTTTTACATAATGTATCAAGTTCAAAACTCGAGTGGTATTTTCTGCCAAAACACAAACTTTCAAAAGAAGCTTCTCCCTCTCTTTTCCCTGCACATTTTTCCGGTTGTACTTCGGCCAAAGTCCGGCCAAGGTCCGGCGATGCCTTATTACAACTTTTTAATACTTTCAATCGTCCGTTTTCGAACCCAATACGTTTCTCCATCATTTTAAAATGAAATTCGATCATTAAAACGAGATTTTAATGTGTTTTAATCGACTTTAGAACCTGGTTTTAATGGGTAACGGCCGAAAGTCTTTAAGCCAATTAATTACCTTTTTCGATTGAAACCCTATATAAACGAATGAACCTTTTGTCTCTGCACATTTTTTCAACATTCCAAAAGACCCAGAAACTATCTAATAATCATCCAAGAAGCTTCATAATTTTCGATTTATACACATGTACCTTACCTCCTAGTTTTTCAGCCGAAATAATCATTGTAAGTCGTTAAAATCGTTGACGTTTTGTTTATTAATCATAGTCGATTATTAACCCTATGAATTGGATGATTAATCTGTTCTGTATCGTGTTATTGAATTTAGGTTCTAGGGTTAGGGTTTAGGAAATGAATTGGGGAAGAAGATGAAGTTTAATTATATTTTAAATACATTTTATTCTCATTTTGTTAAACAAGTGGGTCGATGGTGAAGTGGTTTTGAGCATTTGTTGATCCTGGACAGACCCTGGTTCGAGTCTGCTGAACCACGATTTTTATCATTTTCTTATCATTTTTTTTGTCTGTTTATATATATATATATATATATATATATATATATATATATATATATAATTCCTTCAAATATTCATAATAAATTCAATTTTTATCCAAAAATTATAAAAATTTAGGAGTAGCATCTTGACATCATAAAGAAAATTCCCACACTTTTATTTTCTGGAAAATGTCATATTTTTATATTTTTATTGAATTTATTAGTTTTAATCATATTTAATTAATTAAAAACTCATTTTTAATGATTTTAATCTCAAACTTTTTGGGAAATTATTTCTCATCATTATGAACTGAAATAAAAATATTTGGGTCAAAAAAACGTTTATTTTTATTAAATTTCCTATTTTTAATCATTTAAACATGATTTAATATCTTTAAATCAGTTTTAAATATAAATAAGTTTGTAAAAATTATGGGGAAAATTATTTTCATTGATTTACATCAGAAAGCATCCATTTTCAATAAAAAATAGCATTTTTGGATCTTGTCTTGTATTATTAGTATTATTTATCAATTACGACATAATTAAACGTTTATTTATTTATACTATTACAACATCTATTTTATAAATACTTTTCTTATAAAATAGAAATAATTCTTATGTTGGAAAGTCTTAATTATTATTTGACGGATCATCGTGTAACTCATAATTATTTATTTCAATATTTATGATTATCGTAATTATTTACAATAATTAGTTAAGGTAATTAACTAAATGATTTTGCCTTAATTATTCAAATATATTTACATCTAAATAATCAAATGGTAATAATTATCTAACCACATTTACAAACTTTGATATATTATTTTTGACATACAACTTTTACATTAATGCAATTTATCATAAAACTCTAATTCCCCAAATCGACTTAGCAAACCCTAATGCCTTAGACCCTAGTTACCTTAAACTTTTTAGACACTTCCTTATTAGTATTCTTACACATTATAGGTTGAATTCCTCAAAATTCCCATTACTTAGCTCACGACCGCTTAAGTGGATTTTGATCGCTTTCGCAAACTGTGAGTATATCTTTCCCCTTTTTACTGTTTTACTATTTTGGGGTGACTCATGTACTTACTATCAAGTTTCTACTTCATTTTACTAAAATAGCAATTCTCATGTGTGTTTGCGTTATGTTAATTTGTGTGTCTATGACTTGTCAAAATCAGTAACCTTTGAGGGCCTGGCATTTCAATGAATAGTACTATGGTATATACCCTTGTGACTCTGTTGAGAGTCCTCGTCATTGCTATGTATTACATTACTACTAGCGCATACTATATATATATATATATATATGCTTTTCTTTACATAGGGTTGATTTTGAACGGATATTACTTATTACATAATTGCAAATGGTACCGCACATGAATTGCTAAACACTTTTCTACTATATGTATTCAAACAGGGTATGCTCACCAATACATTTTGTATTGACATATACTATTTTCGTACATGTTTCAGGTTATTTATGAGATGACTTTTAAGCTTTTGGAATTTTATTTAGATTTTGGATTCATTGTATTTCAGTTTAGTTGACATTTAGAATCGTTGTATTTCATTTCAATGTAATAGATTATTTAATCAATTTATCAATATTTACACTTTTAGTCCATGAGCTATTGAACAATCGTCACTACGTGACACCTCGATGTTTCCGCCATCGGTTGGGGTGTTACAATTCAATTTACTCGACGGTTTCCAAGATAAAAACTTAAATTTGGCTGACCGTTTGGTGGAACGGTTGAAATAGTAGAATTAAATGTTAAAACCATGTAAAAATGTAAAAAAAATAAAAAGTTTATTTATGTAAATGAAAATAAATAAAAGAATCAGTGGAGTGCTCCTACAAAAACGTGTTTCAGTGAAGTAAATCAGTGAAGTGATGTGGCAAAGCAGGATTGGTTAAAATCAGTGAAAGAAAACTTAAATTCTACAAGCACCCCTTGTCCCCTAAGAGCTATTGTTTTTATTTTGTTGGATCGACGAACGTGTCACCCGATAATCACAAGTGTTATATTCAAGGTGCGGAATCCCTTGAATATGCTGTAATAACAAAAACAAACTTGAAACTAAGATAAACGAGTAATTACAACACACATACGGGTCAAAAGATTAACTTTTATATCATTAAAACAGAGCACGAGTGTTACAATGATCAAACCAAGCAATCTCAGACCTGGGGAGGGTGTTTGGAGAGTGTGTGTGGCAAGAACTCATGATTAGGGCAATGATTGGGCCTATTTATACCCCTTGTACTCGTACAGCCAGTTCTAGCGATTGGGATGCTATGCAACATGTAATTATAGGCGATTGAGCCTTAATCGCCTATAGCAATCTCCCAATCGCATGAACAGTAGTGGTGGATAGGGCCTAATCACCTATCACCACTCTGTAATCGCCTAAAGCTTTAATCACACCCAAAAAACGCGTATAAACGTCTCCAAACACCCCGAAACTCGTCCAAACAACATATATACTAGCCTAGGGACATCATGCACTAACATATTTAAATTTAGTGATATCTTAGGTGTAAATAAACCTGTTGTTTTCATGTAAATAACCGGCGAGTGTAGTCTATTGGCTTAGAGACTAAGGGGTTGTTTGGTAAGGCTCTTAATTAACATCTGAATCATTCAGCGCTGAATGTTTCAGCATTTGAATGGAATAGTTAAGGCTGAACCATTAAGCTTTGTGATGTTGCTGAACCATTAAGCACTGAATGAATCCATTTTTTACTTCACTTACCAATGTGGGACAAGAAGCATTTAGATGTCCAACAAAACAACACTTAATGATTCAAACTTCTTAATAATTCACCACTGAATCAACCAAAGAACCCTTAACCCTAGCAACGGATAACATATTTTATGATGAGATTTATTTATATTTATACTTGTATTTGTGTTTATTTAAAACTTTATATGTGCTTGAACCAGTGGCGAAGCTTGAGAATCCAGACCTGATGATCGGAAGTATATAACTAATTTAAAAAAACAGGGGGTCGAAATCATATATACTAGCAAAATTCTATACGGATACTATATAATCGAAATTCAGAGCGAAAAATTAGAGGGGTTGGGCGACCCCCCACCCCCTATATCCTGCGCCAATGGCCTAAACACTTGTGTGCTTGGTTACTTATTTGTAATTATTCAATTTGGTGAATGATTATGAGTAGAGTGACTAGAGATATAAAGTTATACCTAGTGTAATTAGTTGATATGTATAGCCATAAGATCACATAGAGATTAACGATGTGTTTCATAGATTGATTTAATGTGGGAAGAGAAATGATCTCCCTCCTCTTTCTTTCTCTTCAATTCCATTCAAATTGGAAAATTGAAAATCACCCAAAAAAGCTCTGTATTATCCCTCTCATTCTCTCTTTCCCTCCTACAAAAAAACTCTGGAACACATTTTCCCCCACTTCCTTCCCAATCATTTCTCTTCCCCTCTTAAATGAAACTTTGAAACACAACGTAAGCTACACAAGTTAGTTAAAATGATTAGATCATTGATCCAACAAACCTCAAGTTAGCTTCCCAATGGTTCTCAACTTAGAAGATTTGAAAAAGCGAAAAATGAAAAGAAAAAAGCTTTATTTTACATTGAAAATCACCTTCTCACGGCAACAAAGTATTTGGACTTGTAACTTTATGGTACCAATTCAGGTGTGATGAAAGATGTATTCCCATAAGATTGGGGTACAAGTCTCTTAGTTGAAAAAATGTATATATTTAGAAGTAATATTAGTGGGTGTATGAACTATCCATTCCAAAAAATATATATATAAAAAGGAAAAAAAGAAAAGAAAAGAACACTAATAGTAGCCATGACGTAGTGGTATATTACATGGCCAAAATTTTCAACTAAGAAAATACATTACTAGACAAGAAAACACACAATTACACTAGAAACATACAATTAAACTAGAAAACATAACTAAATATAAGCCTTAAAAGTTGCCTTGTCAAAACATGGTCAAAATTTTGGCTATAGGTATATTTGTATACTCAACTTGAGTCACTTTGATTGCTACGTCTTTGGCTAGATCACCGTCATCATCCATGGTTCTTTTGAACAACACATCAAATCGTGGAGATCCGTCCACTTTTAGCTAAGTGATTCAACAATGCGGTGTGATTCACCAACTAGCACACGAAATTGTGCTAAAACGTTATTCCAGTAGGAAGACCTACCAGATTTCTTTGATTCTTGGATGCTTATCGAGATCGTTGTCAACGCTATTTCTTTTTCTTCATTATGATCCAGTTTAAGAAATGGTTAAAATTAAATGTTGAGATTTTTTTAGAGAAGAATTGTAAAATTGTAGCCGTTGTGCCACGTCACTACCATCACCCCCCCCCCCACACGCCGGTGGAGAACCCAGCTATGTTACCCCATGTCGGCTTCCACGACATAAATGGGGCAGTGTTAGTGGCGTGGGGGGGCTTCACAAGGCACAACATTCATGTAGGGTTCAACGTTTTCTTCATCTATTTTTTTCCGTTTGTCAGACCCATCACATCACATCCATTTTTCCCATCTTGATAGGTTTGTTGCTGATGGACGGGGTCAATCATGGTGTTTAAGATGCTTAATTAAGAGTTTTTAATGTCGTTTGATTGTTTATATGATTTGAATGTGATAACTACACAACTACGTGTGATTGTAGGATAAACAGCATGATTGGATGAATTTGGAAGCTTAAATGTGAATGAGATTGCGTTCGGATGATGAACCGAAGATATAAAAGTGTTCGGGACGTTTTGCGTGGCAAAACAAAGTTAAGAAAGATCTGGATAAGAAGAAATGAGTTCATGAAGTTGTTCGGATCAAGAATGCAATGTATAAGTTGATTATGATGATGTTTATAACGCACCATAGCTTGCGGTTATGAGGTCGTAGGTTACGGGATTCATGTGTAAGGAATGAAGTTAAGAATGTTCTAGTCGACGTAACACCCTTTAAGTTCAGGCGTAAGCTACTGTGGGAAGGTATACAAGACATGGAGTAGTAGCAAAAAGAGGTTTGTGATCAATGGGTTCTGGCCGTAAGGGACTGTTGGCCAGGCGTAAGGGACGACGAGCATTGAAGGAGTGGAACTTTCAGCATTGTATAACAACTTATGAGCAGTGCTTGATAGCTGTAAGGGTTATCTGATCAGGCGTAACCTACGCCGAGCAGCAGTAAAACAGCAAGAAAGGGGGCAGTCCCTAGCCGCCGTAAGCCTTTTCTACTAGCCGTAAGGGGCGGCGGTTAGGGAGAAAAATATGGAAGGTTTGTTTGTTAATGATATAAAAGGCTAAAAACTTCAACCCTAGTCTCTTGGCCGTGAATAGTCGAAGATACAGCTTCTTTTGGGCGATTTTGGAGGCAAATCATCAAAGAATAACATCATTCAACCACTTTCTCATCCGAATCAATATGTCTTCAAGTGTTAATCATTCCACGAGCGCGTTCTACACCGAGAAGAGCGGCTAATCACCTGCGAACCTTTCCGAGTGAATGGCTAGTTATATTTGCAAGGTTTTATTTTTGTTGAACAAATTGGATTAAAATTATGAATGTTTAAACTTTCGGTTTCGGTTGTGGTTTATTTGAATATTGATGTTGAACATTTATTGAATGGTATGCTTGTTTTGAATTTCATCAACCAACACGGTTTCTTATCGAGGGTCATTGAATATTTGCAAGTTGTGTCTTTCAATATTATGAGTCATTAAGATATTGTTAGGTGATAATCAACCGAGTCAACAGTCACGATCTAGTTATCGGCTATCGGTAAAGTCATTAATCAACATTTTTTATCAATCATATTAACCACATATCATGTCTATGTGATATCAATTGGCAAACTATATAAACCTTGGCAATAGTAATTAACCGGGATCCTGGAGAGGTCACCATTTCTCTAATCGTTTACAATTCACTTTTCTTTTCGTTGTTTTTATTATTTGCAAATTAATCAACAATCAACCAATCGATTTTACATTTCCGTCTAGTTTAAGTTAATCGTTAAAAATAACGCTTTCCACAATACTCCTCGTGGTTCGACACCCGACTTACTCTAACTAATAAGGTAGTTAGCCTTTTCTAAAACTCCTATTTTTGACCGGTCCTTCGACACCGATCAGTTGCAACACACGGGGTCCTAAATCGACTTAGTTATTATTTTCTATATTTTACACATAGACTCGCAGGACAACGTCCATAAGCAAAATACTAGTTTTTACTTATTGTGATTTTTATAGGCCTTATGTTCAAGAAGAATAACTGAATTAAGTCAGAGGAGTTTGAATAAGGCACAATCAATAAAATTCTGCCTATAGTGGCATTTTAGAGATGGGATAAGGCTTAGAAGTCATTTGGTCATGGGTTTGATTTTCACAAGGAGTTTTTTCTAGATTATTTGGTTTCCTTCTGAATTAGTCTATTGACAGTATTGTCTAGTAGAAATGGATATGATAAGGTGATTCCGCTAGTAACACACTGATACTCCAGTATTTGTTGTTAAAAAACCCAAAATTCTGCAAGAAAAGCAAAAGAATTAAATGGGTACCAAACTTTTTTTTTTTTTTGGTTTCCAATGTTGTGAGTTGAAAATAAATGTTTAAATAATGAGTCAATCAAATTTATACATAAGTCAGTAAATGAATTAAAAAGATCTCAACTCAAATAGAAATCGTGTATTTTATAAATGTAAATGCTATTTGAAATAAATGTATTCAGAAATTTCATCTTGTAAAATACTAAAAATGTACCATGGTATTGGTGTGTAGATTAATTTAAGAAAATCAGAATAATAAGAGAAAATCTGGAAAAGAGGGTGGGTCCAGGCTTTTGCCACGTGAAGTGGGGAGGGTATCCGACGTGTCAAAGCAGGAGGAATTGCTGGGATAGGATGTGGAACCCACTTGGTCTTGTGTTTCTTTTCCTTTCCATCAATCCATCTTTTTGTGCTTTTCCTCTTTATTCAGTTTTATGTTTTCTTCTAAAACCTGTATTCCTAACCTCATCACCACTGTATGTATATATGTATACTGTATACACATATTCTAATACACAATATATTCTATTATATCAGACTCAAGTTATCTGGCTTTGGTTTTTCACATCTAATTTCTGGTTCTTAATCATTTAATAACGGGTTTTTTTTAAGTTAATAATAATTTATTGATATACAAAGAGCAAATTACATAAGACTGCCAAGCATGGATTCTGAGGACATGTGACATTATTTAGTTTAATTCTATATTTGGTCGTGTAAATTTTGCAGGTGTTAGAATAACATAATATTCACCACGAAGCTCCTAAAAGTGTGATTTCCATTTTCTGGATATTTAAGAACTTATTTATGATTAAATGAAATTTCATAGAAAATCATTCTTTGAATAGTCAAGTGATTATACTGCTTCAAAATTTAGTCAAATGATAATGTACTTAAATTTGTATGATGAATATATTTCTATTTCGATTAGTTCTTGTAAGGCTATACGGTGTGGAGACGGCAAAAGCCCCCGTCCTTCACTTTTGGCCCATGTCCGAGACATGTACACCCCCTCCCCCTTGCCCCGTCCCCACTAACCCTGTCCCCCCGTCCTCTGTGAAACGTATGGGACGCATCAATAGGAGATTTTCTTTTCTTTTTTTTAACCAACTAAAATTAATAAGTAATAAATGCAAGAGACATGGGTTTTTCATGTCTTCACACCCTTGCTATGTCTCAACTAAGAGAACATGAGAGTCATCCTAGGTGGTACTGACACATGAAAATTTTCATGTCTCCACACCCCATAGCCTAATTATCGAGAAACCAATTTTTTAACAGTGTTTTTTTACACCTAAATACCACTCATTTTATTTGCAAAGATTTAAACGTAGAACATGTGGGTTTTAAAAAGTAAAAAAACCAATTTGATGATGGATTTTCATGTGTGTTTATTGTTGATGTTTCCAAGTGTGTAAAATATAAGCTCTAGATTCTAAAACAGCTAGGTTATAACTAAAAAAACTTAAAAGTATATAAATTAAGCTTAGATCCGAGGCATAGACGATGGATTTTGAGGCTGCAAACACGCACAAAAACATGTTTAACCTATCTTCGAGTGAGTAGCTCGTAGCTGCATATATACATGATCTAGACTTTGTATGTATGTAGTCCCCTCGCTTTCTATTTATTTTTTTTATCTGAATCGGCCTATTAGTAAATTAATAACCAGTTTATTCTCATCACCATGATAATCATATATTAAAGCATGTAGGAAAGTGTAATCTTAACATCTTATATAGTATATGTTTATCTTAAGACAAACATAATTATATTAAAAGGAACACAGGTATGAACATGCATGTAAACGTATTGACGTGAACATGAATAGCAAGTTATTAAAATGCTTTTCAAATTTAAAGTTGAATGATAACTATATCTGCAATCATGATATCTCGTTTGATAAATCACATAAATATTTCGATACAATAAATTTGTAAAACATATATAGTTTTTAAATAAATATTGGGAATAATTTTTAACAAAATTTAATATAAAAATCTTGTTAAACAACGTAAAATAGAAGATTTTATATTTTTAAATAGGGAATATTTCATAGAATAGTAATCAAATTTCAAAAGTGTTCCAATTAGGTCACTAATCATTTTTTTGGCCCAATTAAATGACTAAACATTCAAATCGAGTCTTGTAAAATTTTGTATGTGTCAAGAATGACATGGATGAGAAGATGTTGGAGTCAGGATTTTAAATATATGTAGATGTATTAAAAAAAGAAAATAACATGTTAATTATATTAAAAAATTTAAAAAAATATGCTAAATCCACATCATCACTTAACGTCGGCATTAATAGATAGGAAAAAAATAAACAAAAAGCCACATTACCATAGTTACCTACAAAATAGATGAAAAAACCTCTAATTTACATACTAAATGAATGTTGAGTGACCTAATTGAGACAAAAAAAATTGTTAAGTGACCTAATTGAAACATTTTTAAAAGTTGGTTACTATTTTACAAAGTTACCCCTTTTAAATAATTAAAGAATGAGGGAACAATAATTATTTATTGATTCATATGCCGAAAGGTGGTCGGCCCAATGTCTCTTTTCTGTCTACAAAATAATGTCACTTGAATGAATCTTTGCCCAAAGAACAGAATAAAGATACGGTTTCCAAATTGATTAAATACTAGCTATAAAACGATTTTATAATTATAATTATATTTTAATAACTAAAGAAAATGGATTGGGATCCTAATACAAAGAAATTATACTTTTATTTGAGAAATCCAGTGATTATACTTTTAAGTAATTAATATATACGAGAAACGATTTCTCTTTGAGTCATTGACAATTATTGTATAAATCTTCTTAGTGAATGCATGATATTAGTTTATGAGTATGATAATATGAACATTCCTTTTAGTGAATATATAAAGCTATAAACCATTTATTATAAAAATATAGTACGCTTAGACCTTCAAACTCTAGGGCCTCAAATCCCTATTGAATAAACATAACATGTTTATCACACTCAAAATCCCAATTGAATTACACTTATAAGATTATGGTCAATGCTTGATTTTCATTGATCAATGGAATAGGGTATAAATAAGTTACAAACATATCTCCTATTCTTGAAGATAATATTCACCATAATTATCTACTAAAACTAATTCAAATCTATCCTAATTATACAATAATTAGAATTATAGCTATTACACCCCCGCAGTCGAATCGGGAGGAAGCCAGACGGTTAGACTGGATCGAAAGTCGTCAAACATGATCTTTGGGAGCCCTTTAGTGAAAATGTCGGCGACTTGAAGCCGAGATGGGATGTGAAGAATCCGAACTAGACCTTTCTGAACATATACCCTAACAAAGTGAATATCTGGCTCTATATGTTTAGTGCGTTGATGTTGTACCGGATTTCCTGACAGATAAATTGCACTAACATTATCACAGTAGACGACTATGGCCTTGGAAAGAGGGTGACGAAGCTCCAATAGAAGATTGCGTAGCCAACATATTTCGGCTACAACATTAGCAACCCCTCTATATTCGGCTTCCGCACAGGAGTGGGAGATAGTAGATTGTCGTTTAGAGGACCAAGAAATAAGATTGTTACCCAAGTAGATGCAATAACGGGAAGTAGAACACCGAGTGTCAGGGCACACGACCCAGTCGGCATCGATATACGCGCCAAGAGTAAGAGAAGCAGATGGTCTGAGAGTGAGGCCAAAATCAACTGTACCCTGTATGTAACGAATAATGTGTTTCAATGCATTCCAATGTTCAATCAAAGGCGAGTGCATGTGCATGCAAATATGCTGAACATTATAGGTAATATCGGGCCTGGTGAAAGTGAGATATTGCAAAGCACCTCCTAGACTACGAAAAAACACTGGGTCCTCAAACAATGGTCCTTCGGCCAAAAGTTTTGACTGGGTATCGACCGGTGTGGCTGTAGGTTTACACGAGCCCATAGCAGCACGATTGATAATAGCTTTCGCATAGGCTACGTGAGACAAGAACATAGAATCTTCCATGCGAGTTACAGATATACCCAAAAAATATTTTAAAGGACCCAAGTCCTTCATGGCAAACTCTCCTGATAATGTGGACATAACTCATAAGCATGTTTCGTAAAGCATTGGACGAAGTGGTTAAAATAATATCATCGACATAAATTAAAAATAAGCTATGTCACTTCCATGATTATAAATAAACAGAGAGTTGTTTGTTTTGAACTGAGTGAACCCTTGTTGAAGGACAAAGTCTATGAAACGTTGATACCACGCCTGATAGGCTTGTTTTAGCCCGTACAGTGATTTCTTAAGCCAACAAACATGATCTGGATAATCACGATGGCGAAAACCCATAGGCTGATACATGTATACAGTCTCATTCAAGTGCCCGTGTAAGAAAGCATTAGTTACATCAAGTTGATGAATCAGCCAAGATTGAGAGAGGGCAAGAGACAAAACCGTACGAATGGTGGCGGGTTTGGCCACGGGACTGAAAGTGTCACCACAATCGATACCAAATCTGCTGCCTACGACCATCACATACTAACTGTGCCTTTTATCGTTCAAGGCTACCATCCGACCGAAATTTATGTTTAAAGAGCCACGTGCTGCGAATCACATTCATATTTGTTAGATGATGAACCGATTCCCAGGTCTCATTTTTAATAAGTGCACTAAACTCGTCAGTCATGGCTTTATGCCATTCAGGTGTGGACAAGGCAACCTGAGGATTTTTTGGAACGGGAATGATGGTGGTGGTATTAAGATTAAGAAATTGTTTAGGCTTAGAGATATCGTCCATGGAACGGGTTCGCATGGTATGGGGTAGAAGGATCGATGGATTGGGTCGGGGGAGTTGTTGAGGTATTGGGCTGAAATGGTGGAGCCGTGGGTGTGTTGGTGGTAGTGGGAAGGTGGGACGAAAGGGTGGAGGTGGTGGTAGGTGGTGGTGGGTTGTGGTGGTTGGGCCGAAGACATGGGGTGTCTGCGGGAGTAGGTTATTGTGGTGTTGAGATGGGCTGGAGATTGGGCCGAAGGAAAAGGGTGGACCGAAAGCTGGGTCGAAAGAGAAGGGTGGGCCGGGGAGGTGTGGGTTGAGGTATTGATGGGGGGTCGGTATGGGCCGATTGAGAAGGGCATGTGGTGGTCGACCCAACTTGGGGCCATAGAAGAGGGTGTAGGGGTGAGTTTAGAAAATGGTAGGTAGGTAGTGTAGTGGGTTTTTGAAGGGTGAAAGGGAAGATGGTCTTCTCAAACTGAACGTACCGGGAGACGAAGATGGTTTTGCTGTCAAGGTTGAAGCCCTTGTATCCTCGGTGATTTGGTGGGTAACCGAGAAAGACACAAGTGGAGGAGGAGGAGGTGTGTAAGGCGGTGGCAGTAGTGGAGGAGGCATGAAGATGGGCTTTGCGGGTTTCATTCATGCATAGCTGTGAACGAACCTCGAAGAAGACAGGGAGAGGTTTGGTATTTTGCAAGATAGTGGCAACACTTTCGTATTGCCCAGTGAGACTTGCGAGGGTTTAGAGGACAAGGTTTTGCTCGTCAATGGGCGCATCATAGTTAGTGAATTGATCAGCCAGAACTTTAACTTCCTGGCAGTAAGCAGACATGGAAGAAAAATTCTCCATACGAGTGGTGGCAAGTTTTTATTTAAGGTATAAAGCACGAATACCTTTATTATCTTGAAAGAGTGATTCACGGGTAGTCCAAGCTACATAGGCGGTTGTGCCGCGCTTCATGACCGTTTTGATAAGGTCGAGTGAGATCGTGCCATAGAGCCATTGAAGAACAATAGCATCTAGGCGTTCCCATGAATCAACGGCTAGTGTGGTAGGTTGTTTATCTGTTGCTTGTTTGTCGGCTGAGGAGGAGGCGACAGCAGGGGCCGACCGGGGTAGGAGGTGGTCAGCGACCATAAAAGCAGTGCAGTGAATGCGGAAAAGTTCGGACCAAGTGATGTAATTAGAGGAGTCGTTATCAAGTTGGATCGGGATGAATGACTTGATGTTGGACGCGATGCAAGCAGGGTGGAGCATAGAATCCATGGGAAAGAAGGAAAAGAAGAACGAGAGAAAGGGGTGGTGGACGGCGGCGAAGAAGAAGAAGAGATCCGGCCAGTGATGATAGAGGGAGGGAGGGAGGATCAAGGTTTGGCTGATACCATATAAGATTATGGTCAATGCTTGATTTTCATTGATCAATGGAATAGGGTATAAATAGGTTACAAACATATGTCATATTCTTGAAGATAATATACACAATAATTATCTACTAAAAATAATTCAAATCTATCCTAATTATACAATAATTAGAATTATAGCTATTAACTGTGCATTCCACATGTAACATTCGTATTTTTCGTTTTTTCCATTCTAGTCCTTGTATTCTTGTATCCTGTCATTTTTACACCCTTGTAATCTCGAGCTTATGATCAATGGAAAAGTATTTTGTCAATTGCATTTAATCTTAATCTATTTCATTTATTCTATAAATTCTATATGACGCAAACTTTATATAACATCGCGTGACTTTTAGTTTTGCATATATTCTAAATCCTATACTAAACAAATTCCAAGTTCGCCTTGTTCGCTTCTTGTATGTTACTTCTACCCATTCATGACGAGTCGCCATTATAATTTATCCTATTCAATTTGAGCGTTACAACAAGAAATTTATTTAGTTAAGATCTTAATATATATATATATATATATTTAATAAATACTAAAAAAAACATAACATAAAAAAAAAAATGCATTTGACTTTAGTTGACAAAAAACACAATTTCAAAAAAAAAAAAAAAGTCCGTACCTTTTTAAATTGTGATTTTATTTATTTTTTTCTTTTAAAATATAATTACTACTAATTAACTTCTAACCACCCTAATTAATTCATTAAATACCCAACCCCTTCACCCCAACTATAAATACACCACTCCTACCCATTCTAACACTTGCTCATTTCTAAATCCTCTCTAAATCTCCAAATCTCTCAAGAATTCTCTCAAGAATAAGTGAGTTTCTCACTTCACCTTCAACCTCTCTTCTACTTTCTTCACTCTCCTCTTCTTCAAACCCTTTGAGGAAACCTCTAGGACCTCTCTCCTATTTGCCATGGCAAATAAACATGAGTAGGGCACCAATTTGAGGCCTCAAATGTGGTCATCTTCTATTATCTTTTATGCACGAGGTTATTAATAATACCAACCAAGTTCACCAACAACTCAATGATGGAGGGACTTGTGTTATGGTTCATGGTTGACAAAAGGAAGGCCAAGGCTCATCCAAACTAAGTCACCATACCCTACTTCCTAAGTTATATTATATAAATACTAAATTATATAAACTCTACTAATTTATTAACTCGGAAAGGTTTGTGGATACATCCCTACCTTACCAATGCTTGACTCTCATAACCATCCGAATCACCTCTATGGTGGTTTGCGTTTTGGTTCGCCTAAAAGGCTTGCTTGACTCTTATGACCATCCGAATCACCTTCATGGTGGTTTGTGTTTTGGTTTGCCTAAAAGGCTTGCTTGACTCTCTTGAATCTATAATCTAAACTCGAACCTAAGACTCTTTATTTTTCTAATTCTAGTTAACCAAGGCTAAGGAACTAATCCCCCAAGACTCATTCTTTTGGAACCTTGCTAAAACGCACCCAAAGGTGAGTTCATACTTGTCCCCCTTTTATCCTTTATTCTTTGGGGCTCAACATGTATCACTATCAAAACTCAAACGATTTTAAACTCTACAATATATTATGCTTAGTCTAAAGTCTATCATATTCTAAATTCTATCATGCGCAATCTAAAGTCTATTATATGCTTGTACGCTATGCTATGTAGAATTATTTACTCTAACATACAAATGTTCATATAGTTGACAACCCACCTTGCATGTATAGCGCTATAGGATTGGCTATCCGCCCCCTACATGGGTCATGTTAAGCAAAATTCTTCGTGGCTAGTCGCCATTTGTATGGTTCTCTTGCATATGCCTATAAGCAAAACTTTATTATACTATGTATGTATGTCAAAACTAGTATGCTCACCAATGCTTTATGTGTTGACGGATATTTTATACATGTTGCAGGAAATATTTGTTGCAAGACATTCAAGAAAACTACTTAGGATTGGACATAGAAACTCACTCTAGTTCAAGTTATCGTATTCTTGTTGTTGTATGTTTCGTTATTTGAACTACTTGTATTTCTATTTTTAGACAATAAATGAAATTCTATCTTTAAACTATATTGTCACAAAATCTAGTGTCATGAAGTCTTTGAACAATCTACCACTAAGTCTCGCCCCGATGTATTCCGCCATCGGTTGGGGTGTGACAGATTGGTATCAGAGCCATGACTATAGGGAATTAGGAAAAATTGCCATGTTTGACCTAGACTATAGTTAAGAACCTTTTTGACCATTCCTTTTATCATGCTTAAAATACTTGTTCTCCCTATCTTGCTTCTACTCCATTCTCTTGGTCCTTAAAATTTACCTTCCTATTTGTGGATTACTCTACACTCGAAGACGTTCGTATAACACAAACGAAAGGAAATCACCGAAATAGGCGTGAAACCCTCACTTCGGTGATAACTTTCAATCCGCGTAAAATCTTTGTGTTTTTGAAACTACACCAAGATAGGAGTGATATCCTCACCTTGGTGGAAATTTCACAATTCTCGTTCTAGTGGACACTTACCAATTGAAGGTTAGAATTAATTTTCTTACTACGTTGGAAAAAGTGTACAAACCACACTCAAAGAAACGACCTCGCTAAGATATGAGTGAAATCCGCAACTTAGCGACTAGTTTCAATCCTTGATATATTTTTTTTAATCTCGCCAAAGTCTCAAATTTACTAATGACAAGGAACATGTAGTAACTGGAAGGGTGAATACCGTTAACCGAAAGCTTCGGCGAGAGTATTTCCACCTATTAGGCCAAAGCATGTTTCCAAACTCAAAGGTAAATTCGAATCACTTTGGTTAGTCTTAGTTCCGTTCCGGAACACTCCAATTGCTTATTTAAAACAAGCCTCTCTTTTATGCTAATACTACTTTCAATTATGTTTTCATGCTATGTTTTCATTATATATTCGATTTATTTCACTCGCATACGATCTCAAGACTTGCGCTTCAAGCTACTCTTGCAATCTCCAAACAATAATAATATTCGCAAACCAACAAATATTCAAAACTCCTCTATGTTGTTTATGTGCACTTTACTTATATATATACGTTGCATTATTTGAACAATGTGAAACTTACATACTATACGTGTAACTTGAACTTACATACTAAGTCTATGAGAACAACTTGAGCTCATGTATTTTTTTATATATTCAAATTTGCACAAACTTTACCGATCTAGTGAAACTTTACTCACAAGCTTTCATTGTTAATCAACATTCTAATAACTCCTTTCCTAAATTCAAAAGTCACCTTGCTTAAAAAAAACACTTATGCAAATTTTCTTATGTATGATTCTCGTAGATGCCTTCCCGTCTCAACAGCATCGATCTCAACCAACTGGCGAGTCTTATTACCCAAAAATTGATCAAGATTCTCCCTAACCTAAAGACACAACAAACCCAATTCCAAACTCCGGCGATACCATCCAAGACAACACAAACCATGTAGACACTAAACCATCTATCCATACGCCTACCAAACAAACGAAAAAGGATAACCGAAAATGCAAAAACCTTAAACGAAACCACACTTCGACAACCCCTAAGACTCCGATCCCCAACAAAAAGCAGTACCATGGAACCCATCCGTTATGCAAGAGTTGTAAATTCCACCATCCCACTCACACACCATGCCGCATATGCGCCAACGGTGATGCATATGGTCATTTAGCCAAAATATGTCGTTGTACCGCTAAACCACGACCTGATGAACCTACTAGTAGTACCTCAACCACTAAAACCAATGAATGGATAAGCTCCGAGTGCAACGACCCAACCCATGAACACAACCAATACCCAAGACTTGCCATGGTGATCTACGATGCTGGAAGACCCACTCACCACACTGAAGAAGAATGATTTTTTCTTTCTTTTAAATATGGGAATTTCCTTATGTAACGCTTTCAAGAAATTATTCAGAAGTGAAATTTTTTTTCTTAGGTTACAATCATAATTTATCGGAAAAATTCAAACATCGCAAAACCCTTTTCTTCTCGCGCACAATCTTTTTCAAAATTTTTGAACAAAATTCTTCCTACTATTTCTAAGAGGATGCCTATTCTTATATAAAATCCTCACTTTCAAACCACTAACAAATGTGTGCGTCAAGTCTGTATGACAAACAAGATTCTAAATGCTAAAAGTGTTTAAAAAAAATCATTTGTAAACAAGACTTGTGAGCAAAGACATGCTAAATCAAATAATCTACTTCTTTATAATCCCAAAACCTTTTCTCTTGAAATCGTATCACGAGTCAAAATATTCATCAACGCCAAACTAAAATTCTCAATAAACTATTTTTTTTTCTTGCTTAATAAAATGGATTTTTTATAAATCAAACGACCATCTTCGATAAAACTTTTACACTAAAATTTCCCCACTTCAATTAAATATGTTTTTCTTTAACATCCAACGGACTAAATTCTTCTACTATCAAACTTGACCCTTAATCTTGAAAAGCTAAAATTGCTCGCGTACCCATAAACTAAATTTGTAATGAACTCGAATTTTATGTTACTCTTAGTCAAAACATTCTCTTTTTTTTTTTTCACGCATGAACGTTTTCATTAAGAATCCAATTGTCCATACTTTTGCTTGATTTTATACAACTAAACGTAACCACATTTGCACAAGTCTACACCATTATGTCATGAAACCATACATCCACGCCATAAACGCGTGCAGTTAACAACATCAAAAAAAAAATGTGTATAAAAAAAACTTACTTAATGTCTTTTCATATTATGTGTCATGTTGCTTGCTATGTTTACAACATCAAAACTGTTAAATGTCCTAGCTTAATGTCGTTTCCTCTGTGCATAAGTATTTTGTGTCCACTAGTGACCCACACATAACTAAGACAAATTATGTGGACCATACGACAATTGGACTAATTACGGGTGCACACGTAATTACAAAAATTGGGCGCATGGAAAACATAACAAGTCCCAGTGTGTGTAACCTATCATGACTTGAATAACAACACGGATGAGGTATGATAACGACATGGTGGATACGCCGCCGGTACATCCTATACATAAATGTCTTGTCATACTACCAAAAGTAGAGTTATTCGAGCCATGAGAAGTTTTGGGTGTCGATTTAAAATTTTGACCAACACTTACGTTAGTTATCTTTTGCGATAGCGTTTATGTTATGGTTTACTAGTCTAATTACGCTTGCATTATTATCTTTTATGCATAATATAACCTTGTTTTGAACCACACTCTCTGCTATGCAACATCATTCTTGCCGTGAATAATCCATACTTGTAATCTCCATCAACTTCGTTTCCTTCCTCTTGCCTTTCCTTACTTAAACAGCAATCCTTCCAATATCAGGAATCTCATTCTAAGTCCCGTAAACTTTGGCCTTAACCTCTAAAAGCATTTATACATTTAAAACAAGATTTACTCCTCGCTTTCATATTTTTTTTGACTACTTATATACTAGATTTCAAAACTAAATAAATACTATTTATATCACTAAAAAGTTGTTTTCAAATAGTCCAATTTCTCGCTTTAAAATAAAATTCTGGTAAAATTTTCAATCTTGTGCGAACCAAATATTTATTACTAAATATTGTTCATTCCCACCTCTAGTCACTCATTATGCTCACACTTTTACTATTCCCCCAATTACCCAAAGACACCTTTTTTTACAAGCTAACAAATTCTACTATTTCATATATGATATACCGTATAACTACTTATTTTCCCAAAATTTCTATATTGTATACAAATATACTTACCTATCTTCAATTTTCACTATTTCATACCGTATAAATACTTACTTTCCTAAAATTCTTACTATTTCTTATACACAGTATACTTACCTACCTTCACAAGATTTTTTTTTTACTATTTCATGTATGTTATACTGTACATTTACTTACTTTTCCAAAACTTGCTACATCAACTCCATATACAAATCTATTTATACGTACCCCTTATTTCACTATTTACAAAATGCTTATGTCAGTTAAGTTCTCAAATTTCTACGTACAACCTTAGTTAAAATTTTAAAAGTACTTTTCGTATGAACATAATTATCACACAAGTGACTAGATACTATAGTTGATTTAAACATAATAAACTAACAAGTTTTTGTTCTTATTAAACCCATATCAAACCACTTACCTACTTTTCAAAAGTTGACTCTTAATTAAATTTCGAGACGAAATTTCCTAAAGTAGGGGAGACTGTAACATTCGTATTTTTCGTTTTTTCCATTCTAGTCCTTGTATTCTTGTATCCTGTCATTTTTACACCCTTGTAATCTCGAGCTTATGATCAATGGAAAAGTATTTTGTCAATTGCATTTAATCTTAATCTATTTCATTTATTCTATAAATTCTATATGACGCAAACTTTATATAACATCGCGTGACTTTTAGTTTTGCATATATTCTAAATCCTATACTAAACAAATTCCAAGTTCGCCTTGTTCGCTTCTTGTATGTTACTTCTACCCATTCATGACGAGTCGCCATTATAATTTATCCTATTCAATTTGAGCGTTACAACAAGAAATTTATTTAGTTAAGATCTTAATATATATATATATATATATATTTAATAAATACTAAAAAAAACATAACATAAAAAAAAAAGTGCATTTGACTTTAGTTGACAAAAAACACAATTTCAAAAAAAAAAAAAAAGTCCGTACCTTTTTAAATTGTGATTTTATTTATTTTTTTCTTTTAAAATATAATTACTACTAATTAACTTCTAACCACCCTAATTAATTCATTAAATACCCAACCCCTTCACCCCAACTATAAATACACCACTCCTACCCATTCTAACACTTGCTCATTTCTAAATCCTCTCTAAATCTCCAAATCTCTCAAGAATTCTCTCAAGAATAAGTGAGTTTCTCACTTCACCTTCAACCTCTCTTCTACTTTCTTCACTCTCCTCTTCTTCAAACCCTTTGAGGAAACCTCTAGGACCTCTCTCCTATTTGCCATGGCAAATAAACATGAGTAGGGCACCAATTTGAGGCCTCAAATGTGGTCATCTTCTATTATCTTTTATGCACGAGGTTATTAATAATACCAACCAAGTTCACCAACAACTCAATGATGGAGGGACTTGTGTTATGGTTCATGGTTGACAAAAGGAAGGCCAAGGCTCATCCAAACTAAGTCACCATACCCTACTTCCTAAGTTATATTATATAAATACTAAATTATATAAACTCTACTAATTTATTAACTCGGAAAGGTTTGTGGATACATCCCTACCTTACCAATGCTTGACTCTCATAACCATCCGAATCACCTCTATGGTGGTTTGCGTTTTGGTTCGCCTAAAAGGCTTGCTTGACTCTTATGACCATCCGAATCACCTTCATGGTGGTTTGTGTTTTGGTTTGCCTAAAAGGCTTGCTTGACTCTCTTGAATCTATAATCTAAACTCGAACCTAAGACTCTTTATTTTTCTAATTCTAGTTAACCAAGGCTAAGGAACTAATCCCCCAAGACTCATTCTTTTGGAACCTTGCTAAAACGCACCCAAAGGTGAGTTCATACTTGTCCCCCTTTTATCCTTTATTCTTTGGGGCTCAACATGTATCACTATCAAAACTCAAACGATTTTAAACTCTACAATATATTATGCTTAGTCTAAAGTCTATCATATTCTAAATTCTATCATGCGCAATCTAAAGTCTATTATATGCTTGTACGCTATGCTATGTAGAATTATTTACTCTAACATACAAATGTTCATATAGTTGACAACCCACCTTGCATGTATAGCGCTATAGGATTGGCTATCCGCCCCCTACATGGGTCATGTTAAGCAAAATTCTTCGTGGCTAGTCGCCATTTGTATGGTTCTCTTGCATATGCCTATAAGCAAAACTTTATTATACTATGTATGTATGTCAAAACTAGTATGCTCACCAATGCTTTATGTGTTGACGGATATTTTATACATGTTGCAGGAAATATTTGTTGCAAGACATTCAAGAAAACTACTTAGGATTGGACATAGAAACTCACTCTAGTTCAAGTTATCGTATTCTTGTTGTTGTATGTTTCGTTATTTGAACTACTTGTATTTCTATTTTTAGACAATAAATGAAATTCTATCTTTAAACTATATTGTCACAAAATCTAGTGTCATGAAGTCTTTGAACAATCTACCACTAAGTCTCGCCCCGATGTATTCCGCCATCGGTTGGGGTGTGACACCACAGAGTATTGTGTTGATTATATATGTGAAGGATTATATGTTTGGTCACTCTTATGAGGTTGATCTTAAATTCGTGTCTAATGAAGCAACTGAGTTTTCCTTTAATAAGATATTGTATTGGATTTTTTAGTGAAGAGGACAGAAAAGATTGACCAGATTGTGTTGATCAAAATCTCCTAAGGAAAGGTAAGGCAATAGTAGAAAGCAAGGCTTCACCATTTCTCTAAAGAGTTGGTAGTGGGAAAGTAGAAACAATTGTTCTTGAAGCTATCCAAGGGAAAGTTAGAGGTAAGGGTGTATGTAAGATAGTAGTGATTAGATAAGCATCTCACTTTCGCTATCAGAACTATGTGAGGCGATCTCCGTGAGGGAGTCTTATCTAGAAAGGACTAAGGAATGATAGTGCCTACCTTATTAAATGAATAACAAAGGTGGGGGGATAATTCGATGAGGGTTGATCTTAAAGGAGTTGGAATGGATGTAAAAAAAAATTGATATTGATGAAACTTTTCTTATGAATCCACCTTTTTACACAACACATTTATTTTTTGATTTCATTTCATGTATGTTTTTAGATATTGATTCGATTGTAAGTAAATGGTGATTTTGAATTTTGATTATAAATTGAAGTTTGTGAATTCACAATCAAGCTACCTTATTACACTCAACATGGTCAAACTATGGGTCACGCTTTGTGTATCTAAGAGCATTCCCAATTGAATCTCTAAAAAAAATTCTATAAATCATAGAGAAAAATATATCTATAAATCATAGAGAAAAATATATAGTTTTATGTATTTTATGTTCTATATTAGAGCCTCTAAAATGAAGAAAACAATCAAAAAGAGTTGATGGTACATCTCTAGATATAGAGATTACTATTTATCTCTAAATAAAATTGATGAGTGTATAAAATTGAGAAAAAATGTAAAGATATAAAACGCTCCTTGTTTTATCCGGATCATGAGCAACATGGATTTTCATCTCCTGTATTGGACTTCAATCTAACGTCCCACTTACGGTGTGCGCATATAATGTATATATGTGTGGCCTTTGGGGGGCAAAAGTAAAGTTGCACTAGTTTTAACGTTATTTTACTAATTTCGTGAAAATAACGTTAAAAACGACGGACGGTTAATCATGCATCATGTGGTGGCGTAGATAGCCAAAAGACAAAGGGGTACATGCACCGATCGGGTTTGTCCCGATTGTTAAGTGTTCTGTGCCTTATGTCCAAGGCTTGATACCAAACCACATCGAGCCGGGGGTCTCACTGGAAGCAACCTCTCTATTCTTAGGGGTAGAGGTAAGGCTGTCTACATCTTACCCTTCTCAAACCCTACCTTAGCTTTGCTATAGGCGGGATTAACTGAGTATGATGATGATGATGTATTGGACTTCAATCTGTTGATCAACCCCACTTCATCTTTGGCTCATTCTAATTTCAGCCAAGGCTTTGGAATTTGGATCAGAATCTCATATGGGCTCTTATGATGGATCAGCCTGTTTTGAGTTGGACTAGTAATCTATTATTGTACCTAAGCTTCTATTTGTGAGATTCTCAGTTTTATTAGATTAACGTGGAAGCTTGGATTATATTTACGAAATTGTTTTGATAATAATAACAATAGTTAAATGATCATATCAATTAGGTGCAGGTAATAAAGTGTTGCTACTATGTATTAAGGTTTTTAGAGGTTATTAGTCATCCTCTAAAATTCATGCTCCTATATAAAAACATATTATTGTAGCAGATCTTTTGAGCTATTATATAATTTCAGTACCTTATTTGCTCCTGTGTCAATGTTATTTACTTTTACCATCAAATAATCTAAAAAAGAGTATTCCCACATCCCAAAACCCCCTAAGGCCTAAAGATGACTCCAAAAAAATACATGGACTCCCAGTTTATTACTAGCGGGAGCCCGCGCGTTACGGCGATGCTGTACAATGTTTGGATGTTGCGTTTGGTTAAATTTATGATTTTCGACCTGATTAGACCTGAAAATGCAAATTGAATTATATATAATTTGAATTTCTTTTACAAAAAGTGCACATATATAATTTTGTTTATTTAGCTCGATTCGAATTCAAACATAAATCAAATTGTAATTTAAATAACCTGAATAACCCGAAAACCGTCGCGCTAAACATCCATATTCCACTTATTACTTTTACCTTTTATATTATAGAGATTCAAACCAACTTAAAACTGGATCAAATTTATCCTCTATTATATATTGATTAAAAAAGAACATTACGCTGTTACCCGAAAGCATGATGGGTAAAGTGCATTCTTGCTAGTTGTTTGTTAATCTCCACATGCTAATCCAAAAATTATATAACGAACATGTGAGTTGTTTGCGGTTAATTTATTGTAGATAAGACATACAAAATATAGGGGGTTAAAATTGTGAACTGTGTGATATTATACAAACTAATTTTTTGTTTCTTATTTTTGCTTTTTTTTAACCTTCAACTACTAACATTAATTATCCCCCACTTGTGGCTCAATGGTTGTCAGCTCAAATCTCCTTTGGGAGACTTTGAGTTCGATTCCCATAAGCTCCATTTTGGGGGTATTGCCAAGTGATGGTCGAAACTAGCCTACTTGTAGGTGCCAGGTTCGATTCTGATGGCTCCCCGGTTTTCTACTACCGTGCATTTACTCCAGAGAGGCTTGCCTCTTGTGGAGGGTGCAACATCTGTCAAGTGGCAGGTGGCGGGAAATTTTCCGGGTGGAAGCCTTAGTGCCCCTTATGCGCAGCCTCGACTCGCTTGTGGGCCGGCCACTCTTGTGTCAGCGTGGGCCCGGTTAAGACAACATAGTCTGACCATTGGAGAGTGGCTAGGGGACTCCCCTTCTGGGGGGTTGTGATGATCTCTGCCACAACATAGAAAATTCGCCTTCCAAAAAAAACTACTAACATTAATCATTAATTTCTTGTTTTTTGTCATTAATTAATAGAAATTAATAGATGTATTAAATTTGTCTTATCATTCTAATAAAATTACAATTTTACCCTTATACATAAACATGAAATGACAACTTTACTCGTTTAGCACCCACTATATAAAAGTATAGATATAGATAGTATAGATATGAAAAAAAAAAAAAAAAAAGCCAGGTCAAATGGGCCTAGAAACAGAAAGGTCGACTTTAATACTAAAGTGTTTTATTAGGCTGCATTCAAGGCCCAAGACCAAATCCTCAAGCTGACGTTGATATTCATTTTTTTGTTTTTAACGACTAAGTGTTACTCTCTCAAACTTTTACATTTACCACCTCCCTTGTTTATGATTGAACCTAACACCTCTCACTAAATTATTATTATTATTATTATTATTATTATTATTATTATTATTATTATTATTATTATTATTATTATTATAATCCAAACCGCTTCCTCGCACTATTCATCTTAGCCATGTATGCAGGGCCGGTGATGAGTGTGGGCGAGGAGGGCGACGGCCCCAGGCCCGACATCCCCAAGGGCCCGGATTTTATTTTTTAAATATTGTGTATATATATATATACTAGCTAATTACCCCGGGAGGGTCCCGGGGTTGAAAAATCTAATTTTACGTGATAAGACTATATGGTGTGCACTCGGGGAAAGGAATCGGGGTGGTGATTTGGCACACTCCCCGATCGGGAACACCGCCCCCCCCCCCGTGAATTTTTCGGGGTAAACGGGGAAATAATCCCGTTTGAACCGAGCGATGTGATTGGCTTATATTTTTTGAACGTTGGTGGTGGGTCCCGAGGGCATATAGCCGTTTGAAATAAAAAAAAAAAAAAAAAATTAAACCTTTTATCTATATATATATAACCTTCAATTTAAACCTTTTATCTATATATATATAAACCTTCATCAACACAACCATACTCACAACTATCATTTTCCATCTCCAAAAAATTTATAAAAATCCAATTTGTTACCATGAGTTCGTCGGAGGAGGAGGAACAAAATGTGATAAACTTTTACGTTGGCGCAATGATGGAAACGGCAAAACTTATAGCCGAGTTGGAAGACGAAAGCGATAGTGAAGCGTCTTCGGTACCATTGACACGGAGCGCGGCGCTTGATAGAGATCGTGAGGGTATGTTTTTGTTTTTTTGTTAAAATGTTTTATTTTTTTTGTTAAAATTGTTTATTTTTTTTTGTTGATATGTTTTATTTTTTTTGTTAAAATTGTTTATTTTTTTTTGTTAATATGTTTTATTTTTTTTGTTAAAATTGTTTATTTTTTTTTGTTGATATGTTTTATTTTTTTTGTTAAAATTGTTTATTTTTTTTTGTTAATATGTTTTACTTTTTTTAAAGGTGCACACGAACGTTTGGTGGCCGATTATTTTGACGAAAACTGTGTTTACACGGACGAACAGTTTAAACGTCGTTTCCGAATGAGTAGAAGATTGTTCGAACGAATTGCCGATGATTTAGCTAATTATGATGAATTTTTTACACTACGATACGATGGTAGAGGAAAACGGGGTTTTACGACCCTACAGAAATGCACGTCTGCAATTCGTCAATTAGCATACGGCACTGCGAGTGATTCATGGGATGAGTATTTAAGGATGTCTGATAGAATGAGTCGGGAATGTTTGTACCAGTTTTGCGAAGATGTTGTGAACTTATATAGCAAGGTTTATATGCGTACGCCAAGAAAAAGCGACATCGAAAAGCTCTACGCGCACCATGCAGAGAAACACGGCTTTCCTGGCATGCTAGGAAGTCTTGATTGTACGCATTGGCCATGGCGTAATTGCCCCACCGCATGGAAAGGTCAATATACTCGGGGTGACGTAGGAGAACCATCACTTATTCTTGAAACCGCTTGCTCACAAGATCTTTGGATTTGGCATGCTTTTTTTGGCGTTGCAGGTTCGTGTAACGACTTAAATGTTCTTGCAAGATCTCATATTTTTGACCCCATGATTAGAGGCACTGGCCCTGATGATTCTTTTTGGCTCAATGGCGTAAAATATAAGCATGGGTATTATTTATGTGACGGCATATACCCAAGCTGGGCGTCTGTTGTGAAGACAATATTGAATTCTTCAGATGACAAAAGGAAAAAGTTTGCGAAGTGTCAAGAAGCAGCAAGGAAAGACGTCGAACGATTATATGGTGTGATCAAGGCGAAGTGGCATATAATAGAACGACCAGCACGTGCATTCCATCCACAAAGATTGAGATACATTATGTACGCGTGTTTGATACTTCATAACATGATAATTGAAGACGAAGGTCGTGCGATATGCGTCTACGATCCGAATGAGATTGAAGAAGTGCTCGAGCCAGTTGACGAGGGACAACAAGAATCAAACACGTGGGCGTTACACGATGCCACTATGAATGGAAACCTTGTTTCGGATCTCGTTGATCACATTTGGAATAATTTTCGTGTCGACGACAATAACGAGTAGTTTTTTCTAGTTTTTTTTAATGAACTTTAGTTTGTAATTTTTATTATTTTGTGACTTTAGTTTGTATTTTTTTTAATTTTATGAAATTTCGGTTTTTTTTATTATACGTTTTTTTTGCGTTTTTTTTTTTATTATTTACGGTTTTTTTAATTTTAATTTAATAAAAAAATAATTATGAAATATAAAATATATAATTAAAAAAAAAGGAAAAAGAATAAAAAAAGGAAGGGGGAATGGGGGAGTTGGGGGAAACCATTTCCAAAGTTTGGGGGAGAAAATGGGGGAAATGACATGGCGCTGATGTGGCAGTTGGGGGAGTTGGGGGAAAAAGGGGGCACACCATATAGTCTAACCTATTACAAATAGCTCAAGTTAACTAACCACAAAATCTGATATATAGGGGATATGAATGTAATTTGTTTGGGTTGTTGTTGTCTGTCTTTAATATAGCAGCTTGCTATTAGAAGGTAGTGTACATATGATTGGGTGAGAATAAAATTGGAATTTGCCGGCCAAAAAAAAAAAAAATTAACCACAAAATCTCTCAATCATTGCATGTTCATAGTATTCTAATAAGTAATAACTCATATTCCCTAATCAGTAATCATCTAAAGAATCACTTATGTAAGCTGCAACTATTAAAAAACTCATCGCATCTCTCTAATTTCTCACATTCTAATGACTCTTATAATTCCTAATCTAATCAACTAAACAAACACTTAAGTTGGAAGTTGTAATCATTGCATCTCATTATGCCACGTGGCATAATCAAGAGATGGTTGAGGCCAACCTTGAACGCCACGTCAGCAACTATCAATTCTTTCCGGGAGCGTCCCGGGATTGAAAAATATAACCATTCTAAAAATACTAATACTAATAGTAATAATTATTATTCTTGTAATTAAATAAATAAAAAATAACCTTGCTATAAGGTGACACCATGTGTTGCAGTGTTGCGCGATTCTTTCTCCTAACTTCTCTTGATGAAGTATACCTAGTAAAATTCCAATGATAACAT
This sequence comes from Ambrosia trifida, assembly GCA_028751855.1. Lineage (NCBI taxonomy): Eukaryota > Viridiplantae > Streptophyta > Magnoliopsida > Asterales > Asteraceae > Ambrosia > Ambrosia trifida. The sequence continues at coordinate 211,799,836 of CM054122.1, read as the reverse complement.
GGCGATTGGGCTGATTTTCAACATCATAGATAAGAACCCGGTTTAAAAGAAAAAACATGATTAATGAATAACATGAACACTTTGTGTGTTTTTTTCTTGTATGAACGAAACCCTACAAAAAATAGCCGATTTTTCTCCGTTTTTTATATAGGACTATGGTACTCATTGAAAAGATAATAAAACGCTCGTTAATTTGGTGTAATTTTTTTCTTTAAAAAATCTCGTATTATAAAAGATATAAACGTTTAAAAATTATGGGAGGAAACATGAGAGAGAAAATTTTAAATTTATTTTTAAATTCTTTTTTTCCTAAAATAACTCAATTTAATTTAGGGTTTTATGTTTATCTTTTTTTTTAATTAAAAAAGGAAATAGTTCAAAAACACTAAAATTTTTCAATTATGATGCCACGTGGCACTCTCAAGGGGAGGTTGAGGCCTCCATTGCACGCCACGTCAGCATATACGTTTTCTTTTATATATATAGATAGATATGGATCGTTATGACGGACGGGAATGAAGGTTTTGATTTTAATGGTCAGCAACTGTGGTGTATTTGGAATTAAGGTTGAAGTTTATTAGTAGGAAGGTGAAGGTCTGGATTTGCAGGTATGGATGTGTAAGAGAATAGAGAAAGGTGGAGTTAAAATAAAATGTTTTAAGTCTACGTGGGATTTAATAAGTCCAATTAATTGTCAGAGAGGAACTTTCTCTCAAAGTTTCTGGTTTAATTTAGTTAGATTGTGGGCATTGATTCTAATCCTTTACAACTTTAGAGCTAAGATTAAAAATCAAGCTAAGATGATAATTTAGGCCATGAGTATTTAACTAATAATGTTGTAGTTCTCTTTTCACTTGGTATATAAAATATCTATATCTATATCTATATCTATACAACTAATATATGAAACTCAATGAGGACACTTGTCAATCCCACATTGAGCCTCCAATTACATAGCCAATCAATTTGTGCCAAGTGTCCCATTGTGAGATTTTATAAAATTTTTCTTTTTAAAAAAAAAACAGAAAATATATAAACCTAGAAAAAAATCGCGGACATAACATTCTTCACATAATCCCAATCGTCGCCTCCATTAACCCAACCCTAGCAGAGAGGCGATCGCTAATTTGCATCCAAATACCGTCTTCTTCTTCATCTATTATCAAGGTATTATCTCTTCTATCCTTCCCTCTTTTTCTTCTTCTCCGAATTTTGGTGTTTTTTGTTGATTCTTTGTCGATTAAAGTTTTTTATGTCTGTTTAGAGTGAGTTCAATTGGTTTGTTATATTACTTGCTATTACATCAATTATTGGTCATTTTTATTAATATTTAGTATTAGGGTTCATGTTGTATACTTCGTGTATGATAGGTGATGTTTGATTATTTTTTTAGGGTTTATATGATACATGATTGTGTTTATATCTTCTGCAAGGTAATGTCTACAATTATATTTAAATCAATCGTGTTTTAGTGTTTGATTTATTTATATTCATGTTTTACATTGTGCTATTGCTGTTTTAGGGTTCCAATGATGTTTTAAAATTTATTTAGGGTTGATTTGTTTTTATACGTGATTTGAATCCTTTATGTTATTTTAATCTGTTTTTATAACTTATTATGGCTAATCTTTTTTTTTTCTTTTCAGCTTTAGATTACTGAAAATATGGTTCATATATATACATCAAATCCCCTGTTTCTAACTGTTTATTTATTTAAGTATGTGATTTATATTAACAAAATCATCGTGCAAGTGAAAGCACATGATAATGTTAAATTTTTGTCTATTAAATGTTTAGGTTTACATTAGGTTTTATGTTTTTGGTTTGTGATTATTTGGACTTAATAACTTTTCCTTTTACTGATTTTCAGATTCTAATCATATAGGTATTTGTTAGAATATATTTCATCTTTTATAATTATTCATGAATAGGTGTTGTTACTTTTATGGATTGTTGTTTGATTAGCATTTCTTATGTTTCAGCTACATGTTTGTTTACTAATACAGGTTTTTCTTATGTTTCAGCTATATATATATATATATATATTCAGTAATAATGGTTTACGGATTTTGGGTCAAGTCTGAAAGCAACGACCGTGTATGTTTGGTAAGCAATGTAACTGTAACACCCCGCCCCTCTCATCACCAATATTGTCCGCTTTGCTCATCCAGAGCTCACGGATTTGTTTTTGGGTTACCCAGTGGAGACTTCCCAGGAGGTCACCCATCCTGAAATTTCTTCCACCTGAGCACGCTTAACTGTGGAGTTCTCCTCTCATCCACTAACATTAAGCCCCAAAACGCGTTGGTGATTTAAGAGGCAAGACATTACTTATGAACCAAGGATCTCTCCTGGCCACGGCCGATGTGAGATTTTCCTGGGGTGTCACATTCACCCCCTGTTAGAGTCTCATCGTCCCTGATGAGGTGTGTTCCTGGGGTGTCACATTCACCCCCTGTTAGAGTCTCATCGTCCCTGATGAGGTGTGCACCCACCATCCCGAACGGCACAGGAGTGGCTCTGATACCATCTGTAACACCCCGCCCCTCTCATCACCAATATTGTCCGCTTTGCTCATCCAGAGCTCACGGATTTGTTTTTGGGTTACCCAGTGGAGACTTCCCAGGAGGTCACCCATCCTGAAATTTCTTCCACCTGAGCACGCTTAACTGTGGAGTTCTCCTCTCATCCACTAACATTAAGCCCCAAAACGCGTTGGTGATTTAAGAGGCAAGACATTACTTATGAACCAAGGATCTCTCCTGGCCACGGCCGATGTGGGATTTTCCTGGGGTGTCACAGTAACAATCTTTGTTATTTAATACTTTTATATTTCTTGGAGTCACTCGACTATCTAGATGTCATTTTATTCAGATTCGTTATATTTACATATGACTGTTTTTTTTTTATGTGTAGGGCAGTATAATGAATGGGTTAAGCAGTACAACTACCCAACTGGGAAAACCAGAATTCACACATTGGATGAGAAAATCTTTGATGTTAAAGTGATGCAGATTGCTGGAAGGTGGTTCTTTTTTAATGGATGGAAGCACATGATTAAAACACTAAATTACCTATCTGATTGCAACTTTGTTTTCGAATACGAGGAGATTATCAACTGTTTCAGAATGATCACCTTTCATCAGGATGCTGTAGCTGCCCCTAGTAAATTTTTCTACTGCAAGCTGGACGACCCACTGACTGATGAAAGACGTCTGGTATGCGTTTTCTACTCTTAGTTTACTACATTATATAAGACATAAAATAGAGTAAATCGTATTAACTTTGAAAACATTGTTTACCACTTTTCAGCATATCAATTGCTTTGTTTTTCATGGATTACACAATAAAGCCGTTCCAGCGGATTCAATTTTGTGCAGCTCATTTCCAGGTCATGTTTTCAAATCCAAATTTCTAAACTGATTTGATATTTGTGCGAAGACATAGGTACATGTCATGTATAGATTAATTAGGGTTGAATGATTTGTCATGAAAATTGTTTAGAAATAATATACAGTTGCTTCAGTTGCCTTTGTTTCGCTGATATCAACATGTTGACATATTATTTTCCAATACTTATGTATCTTTGCTTCAGAACATGCTTTCCCAATCAAGCTTGAAAAAGATTATGGTGCGCTTTACATAACTAAAGGATGGCCTTATATGAAGAAGACGTTTCAGATAACAAGCGATCATCTAATGTGTTTGAAATTTACAATGAGGTTTGTTTGTCAATTTCTAAATAGTTTTTGTTTTATTTATCCTAATGTAAATCGCAATACAATATGCTTTTTATTTTTAATTCATTTGTATGTTTTCATTTTTTTCTTTGTTAATAAAATAGAAATCGTATGAGGTGTCGTTTTTTAAGAAAAACAAGCTTACTCTTCCTCCAGAGCTTTGGGATACAATTACAAGGTCGAGGATGATGAAAATAAGGATGAAGAAATCGTTTTTGTTTCCGATAATGATACTGAAGAGATGAGTGTAGGAGATGATATGGAGGAAGATGTTGATGAATCTGATGATGACGAGGAGGAAGAGGCTGTTGATGATGTTGGCGTTCCAGTTGTTTTCACTGTTGACAGGCATTTTGTAAGTGTTATCTATTCAATTCCGTATATTATATAGCGATTTATGTATATGTACCTTTTTATTAAAATGCAAATTGTTTTTATTTCTATAGCGTATGAAGGTAGATTGGGCAAGGGATAATGGTTTGAACAGGAAGAGGGCTTTGACTATTAAAGATTGTGAGGGTTGTACTTGGGGAGTTTCTGTTGGTATTGAAGGTTCGAGAAGAAGTTACCGTTACAACATCAGAGGTATGTCAGTCTTTGCTGCCGATAAGGAGTTGCAGTCTGGTGATCAGATGCATTTCCTTTTTTTCAACAAACAAGGTCTGTTCCAGCTAACTAAAGTAGTTAGGGTTGATGGTAATTAGTTATGGTTGTGGTGGTAGTTTTTTGGTGAACATTAACATCTTTGGTTGGTAACTTTTTGCACCTTAGTGGTGGTAGGTTTTTTGAACATGATTAACGAATAGTGGTCGCATACTTTTGCACATTTTACTGCTGATGTAGTAAACTGTGTGTTTTTTTTGGTATGTTATGTCTTTTAAACCGAATATCTTGGTATGGTTTGTTGATAATGATCATCAATATTATGTTCGTAGGAGTAGTCTATAATTGTAAATGTTAATTTAGTCAACTTTTAATTTGGTCAACTTTTAATTTAGTCAAGTCAATTATTAATTTAGTCAACTTTTTAAATTAAGTATTAAATTTTAAATTTGTAACTTTCTAAAAAAAGTTTTTTTTTTTTTTGTTATTTCAAACTTAAAACTTATAAATAACATTTTTTTCATAAAGAATTACAAAGTTAAAACTCATAGATTTATATCATATTATTAACTACAATTCTAACAACTTTAGTTTTGCATAAGTCATTATTATCAAAAGCACAATAAAACGGTTAAATAAAAAGGTTTACAATCATAAAATAATAATCGTTCTGCTTGAAAATATCAAACTAATTGGTTGTATATTGAAAAAACGGTATTTCATTTTTTTTATTTTATATGAGGCCACTTTTTTTAACATATTAAATCATAGTAAACATCTCAAATTTTCCAAATTTCTTTAAAAAGTAAACGTTTTTAATAAAAAAAATTAAAGTCAAAAGTTGTATATAATTAGCCTTGCAATTTTTTGAATAACATACTAAACTTAATTTTTATTAATCTAATTTCGAAATTTTTTTATTTCCATTATCATAATTTGGTTTCCATTTCTTAAACCTATACTAAAAATACATTTCTTTAAAATTTCAATTATTAAATACGATTGACATTATTATAAATCGGTTTCCATTTCTTAATCCTATACTAAAAATACATTTATTTTTTCTTATTACAATATTAAGTATGATTTACATTATCATAATTCTGTTTCCATTTCTTAAACCAATACTAAAAATACATTTTGTGTTTCTTATTACAATATTAATAAGATTATAAATAGAATGATCTAATCAACAACTTTTGAGTGAATTTTTTTTTTTTGCAGACTTGCTCAGGTAGTATCTACTCTTTTTTTCTTTCATTATTTATTTATATATCACTATAATACAAACAATGTAACATTAACTCTGTTTGTGTTACATTGTATAAAATTGCAGGATCATGGATCCAAATAATGTCACGTTTCTAAATGACATTACTTGGCGGCTTAATGATTATACAATCAAAGTGAGGGTACTTAGAATATGGAAGAGAGCAAATCGGAAGATACCAGGGGAAACTCTTGCAATTGATATGGTTGTTATGGATGAACAGGTTAGATTTTCTATCATCAGTTCTTTTTTCATTTATTGTTTATACAAGCGTTGTTATATTATTTCTGATTATACTTCGTTGTTTTTTTAATGTTTTAACAGGGTTCTAAAATGCAAGCTATGGTGTGGAATCGCTATATGAAGAAACACGAAAATTTTTTAAAAGAAAATGAAGCTTACTATATATTTAGACCACAACTAGCAGATAACAAATCTACAAAACACTTTCCTAAGAGTGACATACTGTCATTTACTTTTGAAACTAATATAACCAAATGTAAAAATTTCCAAGGCAGCCTTTATGGTTTTAATTTTTCTTCATTTGAGACAATTAAATCTGGTAACCTGTCTGCAGAAAATAGAATTGGTTTGTTTACTCACCGTAAACTTTCATATACGTTTGGTTTTATTCGTTTATACTATTTTAGTTAACTTTTTATCTTTTAGATTTCATTGGGTTTGTTGATGAATGGACTTCACTAGAGCCAACGGAAACTAAATCTGGGTGGATGAACAAGATGAGTCTTGTGTTGATTGATCTAGAGTATGTGGTTCATCTTTTCAATTAAATGGTTTATTATTTCATCATCTATAACATTATGTTAATTTAGGTGTGTACTATCAAGTTGTAGCAAGCCATATTTGAATGTTTTCCATTTAATAAACAATGTATTTTTATGTAGTGGTGTAAAAATTAGCTGTACTTTGTGGGATGAGTATTCTGACCAGATGTTTGACTACATCAAGCATAATGAAGCGGAAGTCCATGTGGTTGTGGTTGTTCAGTTTGGTAGTTTTAACACTTACAAAGGTTTGTACTTTATTAATTTTTTTTAGATTGTACATATTTTTACTTTTTTAATATATATAACCGTTTGTTATTTTTAATCTATTATAGGGAATATAGCTGTGCAAAATGGATTTAATATCACTCGGCTGTTTATCAACGAAGCCATTGATGATATTCTTGCATTTAAGAAAAGGTAAGATATTTATCTATCTTTTTGTTATAATATATATACATATATTTTTTCTTATATATACTTAACTGATACTCTTATTTGACTTTTAACAGTTATATTGAAAAGTTTATTGCTACTGAATCCTCTTCTGCTCAACGATCTCTCGGATCTTCTGGAAGCATGAATTTGGCAGATGAATTTCTGAACAAGACCCATTTCAGCACTATTCGTGATCTTCCGTTAATAACAGAGGTATATCAGTTTCGACTTATAATAATCTAATATGAATGTTTATATTCCATTCAAAATATTATCACTTATGTATTTTAATGTATACACTATTAGTCATTTTGTGTGAAATTATTTTTATATTAAATTTTGACATTAATATTATTTTATTTTGCAGGTCAACAAACAAGTCATTGTTGTTGGTACAGTGAAGGGTGTGGATGCCAACGATGATTGGTATTACTTGGGTTGTGAGGCATGTAATCGCAAGGTTGGGCCAACTCTCATGTTACCTGATGATGAGGAGGAAAAAGATGTTAATTCATTTAAGCAAGTTTTGGTTTGCACCAACAACGGCTGTCCAAAGCATATTGTATCTGCTGAACCTGTGTAAGAATTATTTTTCATAAAAATAAATTAAAATTTTACGATATTATTTAGTAAATAATTTGTTGTTATTACTTCCTTTAGGTTTAGAATTCCAATTAGGGTACAAGATTGTACTGGAATAACATCACTCACATTGTTTGATCGAGAATCGAAAAAAATGTTGGGCATGTCAGCGATGCAACTCCTGGAAAAATCCAAGCAGGTCATTTATTTTTTTTCTGCCTTAAACAATATATCTTATTATACCTAATGTTACTTATGAAAATTTTTATCTAGGTTTCTGACCAGTCAGAGAAAATAACTCCCCCTGAATTTGCTTCATTTGAAGATAAAAAGTTTGCTTTCAAAATTAAAATTGGCCAATTTAACATTGATAAGCATATGGATGGTTATGGTATACGCAAACTTACCGATGATTCTTCAATAGTTGCTTCGCTGGAACAAAGGTTCCCAGACATTCAGGTTATTATTATCATTGAAATATTTCTTTATTATTACTCTTATGAATCATTAGTACCTTTTTATTATTGTTCTTATTAATTTTTTTTTGTTTTTATTATCAACGTTTCCTTTGAAGTATTACATGTATATTTTTTTTCCAGCTCGATCAACCTGTTTTTGAACACATTGATATAGATGAATCTTCAACACAGAATGCATTGTCTTTGAAGGTTGTTCTTTTACTTATTTAATCATATATTCTATTTAACTTTTTAATGTAGTTTATTCTAACAAATTTTACATGTCATTTAATATTGTAGGATTCTGTTGGAGATAACAATACTCCAGAGTCATCTTCTAGAGTTGGTACTGTTCGTGATGATGAGGAAGTGAAGCGTAGCCTAGATAAAGTGTATGACCTTGATGATGATACAAGTGAATCTACAACAAAAGCTGCAAAGAAATCACCTGAGATCCCCCTTTTGGTTCCTAAGGTTGAGAAATAGGAACAATGAACAATTTCTTTAAACATTTATGCTTTGATGTGTCGTAAAACACATCTATTCTCTTATGTATTTTTTGTTATAATTGAGTCTTTTGTATATAGTTTTTAGTAGTTTTAGGCGTGTATTCGTTTGTTGGCCTATTTTTGTCATTGTATAGTTTTTTTATTAATTTTTAGTACTTATTTATTTATTTTATATTTTGGTAGGTGTTCGTGTGAACGTTGGAGCGTAAACGATGAACTTTGGTCAAGCCAAGAACACCCGAGTCGAGAAGTACGGAGTTATACTACTACTACTACTACTACTAATAATAATAATAATAATAATAATAATAATAATAATAATAATAATAATAATAACAATATAATTTATAAAAAAAAAATGTCAAATGTGACCTAAACCTTATGGATGTCACGAGCCCAAGATACAAAAAGGGGGCCCAAGTCAGAATGTCACAATAGGTTTTTTTTTGGAGCGGCACATTTTTATGGATATATACGTTTGATTTGGCTGCAGCACAACGGTGGAATATAATTATTCATTCATACAACAGCCGCTACAAGACAATATATTCTTAAAGTGACAATCGCACAAAGACAAAAAGTCAACCGGCAAGAACGGGGACGAGCGAAAGGGCACGGAAGGAGAAAAGGCCACGGGCACGTTAAAGATCAATAGCCAACGAGCCTTGGGTTAGGTTTAGTTTTCGTTTATTATTTTTATAGACATGGTTAAAACTATTTTTATTTATTTTGTGATGTTTATAAAGATTATGAACTAAATATTTTATGGTTGCTTAGGTTTATGAACTAGACACGTAATTTGCAGTTTTTAATGATTCTTGGTTTTTAATTTTGATGTGTAGGATTACATGATTTTAAGTTTATTGTTGGATTTGATATATGTGTGTTGGTGTTAATTTTATTTGAGGTTTGTTTATTGGTTTTGTGGAGCTAGGCATGTAGAGATACCCCCTAGGTCTTGAAATCAATCTAGTTCGTCAACTTAGGTTAGCGTGCTAGTATTTGGAGTTGGAGTACGACACAAGTATAACAAACTAATATAATAGAATTAACTAAGACGTGCAGTCCATTCTTGAGGGTGAGAAATCTAACTCGAGTTTGCTAGGTAACTAACTAGGCATTGTTCGGTAGTTGGCAAGCGCTAGGGCGGGAGTCGCTACTTGTCCGTGTTTAGAGTTTTCCTAGGTTTTCTTCAGTAGAGTTTAAGTCTGCTTCATAGTTTGAGGATTTTAATCCAGGAGAGGTTTTAATCTGATTTCTGTGGGATTTTGGTACGCTAGGGCGATCCAGATCCATCTTAGCATTTCTACACTTGTCCCGCCTTAAGTCTAGTGAGCTATCCTTGACAGGAGGTTTATTAGATAAGAATAGGGTCTCAAGTTAATTACCAGATTCAGGATTTATTGCCAGTGTCTAGGGATTTTACCTAAGTAACCAGCCTTCTTCCTATCCGATTTCTCCAAGTTCCTAGGTTCGTATAAGCAATTGAGGTTATTTTGTTTATATTTAGTTTATTCTAAGTTTGTAATTAGTAGTTTAAAATACCCCCATTTAAGTATATATTTATTTAGGCTAGTATTCGGTATAGGTTGTGATCTAGAGTTGCATTCGCGTCTTTGGGTTCGATACTCGGTCTTATCTGTCTACTGCTTTGCGACCGGTACACTTGCCGTGCGTGTGTAGTTTTTAGGTGAGTCGTTTTAATTAGAACTTGTGTTATTTTTATATATATACATTTACACACATCAAGTTTTTGGCGCCGTTGCCGGGGACGCAATTGGCACTCTTGAGAATTATCCAATCCGTTTCTGGTCTACTATTTTGTGAATAATTTTTGTTTTTATTTTTTTTTCTTATTATTATTATTTTTTATTCATAATAAATAATTTTTTTTTATCATGTGCGAGATCTGCGGAGGACCCCATTTTACCATAAGATGCCCTCATTCATATTCATCGGGGTATTCCACGGATTATTATTCTAACACGTATTTGCAGCCGCAGCCATATCAGTCATACCAGCCTTCATACCCGCAGGCTAACCGGTGGTTTAACCCTGCAACATCTGAGTCACTAGATAGAATAAAAAGTCGGCCTGATCGTCTACAAGCTAAGATGTATGAGGAAAGGCATGGTGGGAGCTCGTCAGAGTATCCACCTAGCCAACATTTTTATCAACATCCCGATTATCGGGATGTCTCGTCTCACACTAGACCCGATTTTGCCGCCTTACTTGCTAAACAACAGCTCATGCTCGAGGATATCAATTCTTTGCTATCCAAGCGCACCGACTCTTTGAGGGAACAAGATGCGGCACTTAAAAGGCTAGAGGCTCAGGTGGATGAACTGAAGACCATAATGGACGTTGAAGTCCCACCTTCAGTTCAGCAGGTTAATTTCACATATGATGACCCAGACGAGATGGTAACACTTACATCACCTGATTGTATTAGGCCCGTTGCTGAAACTGTTTGTCCTTACTCATCTGATTCTGTGCATGATTTAACTGACACATATGATTCTTTACACTTGTCTTGTGAGGATGATATTTTGCAGGATTCAGGGTTAGAGCCAGAGACCATAATGGACGCCTTAGTCCCACCTTTGGTTCAGCAGGATGAGCAGCCTTGCCAGATCTCTAGTTCAGCAGCATATCCTTGGGGGGCAGATGTCTGGAGGGAGGCTGAGGAAGATATGGATTTTTCAGAATCCACAAGTTGGCTGTTTGAGGAAGAAGTGGTGGAAGAGGAAGACACCACTGACCTGCTTGAAGAAGCAGCTGATGGAGAAGCAGAGTTTGGTGACGAGTTGGTTGATTTGACAGCTCCAGAAGTGGATAAAGATTTTGAACAAGTGTCACCAAACAAGGAAGATGAGAAAGAAGCAGTGGTGGAAGAAGAAGAAGAACACCACAGCCGGCCCGTGCAGGCATTGCATATTACACTACTACTAGTGCCACCACCATGGCCACCACCACGGGAGAAGGCGAAGAGGCACCTGGACCGACACAGGGTGAGGGTCAGGAGTTGCAGAGACAACAAGTCCCCTCACTACATGCCAAGAATTAGGTTTGGTCCAGGTAAATTTAAATATTGGTGGCCCGACCAATTTAAATTCGATAAAATATTTTTCAATTCCACTAATTTAATTTTTCTAAATAATATGGACCGGGTGGAATTAAATGGGTTGGATCGGGTCCAGATAAAAGAGAAGCCCCCTGATAAAGTTTAAGTGTGGGGAGGCTTTGTAGAGTTTGTAAATTTATATGTACACCTATTTATTTATTTATTTTTCTAGCTTTTCATTGTTTTTTATTTGTGGTCAGTCAATCGGTAGTGGTTCATAGGTTTTTATTTTTTATTTTTTGTGTCTTTGAGTCTGTTTGCAGGTTTGCGTGTTTGCTTAGGTAGAGGAAATTTCACATGAGCGGATCCCATGTATTGTCTTTATATATATTTTTTATGAGCGGGAGTTTTGAAAAAGGTTTGGGTAATAAAAGAGATTTTTTTTTCTTAAAAAAATTAATTAACTTTCTGTGAAAAAAGATTTTTCACGTAATGTGAGGAGTCTGGGCTGACCTGTTCGCCTTATGCGACTAGCTATTACCCCGGAAAGTTATATTTTTTTTTCTCTTGCAATGCGTGTTGTGATCACCAGTGTCCTGCACGTTGAGCGAGAATCATAATTTTTTTTTTCTACCCATTTGGTTCTACCACCATTCACCGCCATTTTGCCAAGCAGGTACGTCTTCTTGTTTGTTGTTATATTTTGAGTCTAAATTAGTAGTTTGAGTCTTTTTATTTTTGTGTGGTTCGGTATTATGCTCGGGTTTTGTTTGTTTTGTTTTGCGCAGGTTTGGATTGCACCACCCGTACTCAATCTCCATTCGGGTGATTCTGGACCTGTACGTTATATTGAAGTAACCCGAGAGTTTACCATTGTGTCAGAGCCGATCGCGACCAAAATGCTATACGATCGAGCTGGATTGGACTAGAGCTTACGAAGAAAAATTAACCAGCTAAGTCCTTTTCAATTTGCCCTCATTTTTTTTTTTTTTTGTATTCGGAATTTTTTTTTATTATTTTTTGTTTTGAGTCGTTTTCTATTCCTACATTGAGGGCAATGTAGAGTTTAAGTGTGGGGATGGGAAACTGTCGTTTAGTCTGTATATAGAGTCGTTTTGAGTTAAAAAAAAATAAAAAAAAAACTGGAAAAAAAAAAAGTCCCTGATTTTGAAGTTTGCATTATATAAAATATGGAAAATGATAGGTAAAGTTAGGTGTCCGGTTTTCAAATAGTATGTATAATAAGAGATTAAAATTGATTGAAAACGTGTCTGATTTGGGATATGTGGGTAGGCTCGGCCGGTAGAAAGGTTTCCTTTGAAAAGTAATAAATTAATTATGTTAGGCTATTTTGTGGGTTCTCATCTAGGAGAAACGGGGAGACCGAAACCGCCAAAAATAGTATAAGAAGCACCGTTATAAGTAGAAAACCGTTAGAATTTCTAATCACTTAAAAAAAAATATAGAAATCAAAGCAAAAATGCTGAAGCTTAAGGTGCCTGGCCACTGGGATAGCGACTTGGATTGGTCACACCCTCTGAGTTAAGTATGCTGAGATGAAAAAAAAATTGCTGAAGCTTAAGGTGCCTGGCCACTGGGATAGCGACTTGGATTGGTCACACCCTCTGAGTTAAGTATGCCAAAAAAAAAAAAAAAAAGTGATTTTAAATTCTCTTGGTTTTCTATATAAGACGGTTGGGAAATGGTCAATTGGTCGTTCCTTTTGCTTCATAAGCTTGAGGCGGGATTAGGAGGAACTGTGGCTTCCTTCGAGTGAGACTCTAGATAGACTAATCAACATGAACTTAACATAAATAAAAAGGGGGCTTGGAAACCGGTGTGGGTTTAAGAGGATCAATATACCCGCAATCGCAATCAATACGTTAGTAGATTATTAATTAAGTAACCTATGTTTTCAAACTGGATGTAAACCTAACTGTGATTCCATAGCATAATTCTTTTTCAGGGACGAAAAAGAGTCAAGTGTGGGGATGTTTGATGTGTCGTAAAACACATCTATTCTCTTATGTATTTTTTGTTATAATTGAGTCTTTTGTATATAGTTTTTAGTAGTTTTAGGCGTGTATTCGTTTGTTGGCCTATTTTTGTCATTGTATAGTTTTTTTATTAATTTTTAGTACTTATTTATTTATTTTATATTTTGGTAGGTGTTCGTGTGAACGTTGGAGCGTAAACGATGAACTTTGGTCAAGCCAAGAACACCCGAGTCGAGAAGTACGGAGTTATACTACTACTACTACTAATAATAATAATAATAATAATAATAATAATAATAATAATAATAATAATAATAATAATAATAATAATAATAACAATATAATTTATAAAAAAAAATGTCAAATGTGACCTAAACCTTATGGATGTCACGAGCCCAAGATACAAAAAGGGGGCCCAAGTCAGAAGGTCACAATAGGTTTTTTTTTGGAGCGGCACATTTTTATGGATATATACGTTTGATTTGGCTGCAGCGCAACGGTGGAATATAATTATTCATTCATACAACAGCCGCTACAAGACAATATATTCTTAAAGTGACAATCGCACAAAGACAAAAAGTCAACCGGCAAGAACGGGGACGAGCGAAAGGGCACGGAAGGAGAAAAGGCCACGGGCACGTTAAAGATCAATAGCCAACGAGCCTTGGGTTAGGTTTAGTTTTCGTTTATTATTTTTATAGACATGGTTAAAACTATTTTTATTTATTTTGTGATGTTTATAAAGATTATGAACTAAATATTTTATGGTTGCTTAGGTTTATGAACTAGACACGTAATTTGCAGTTTTTAATGATTCTTGGTTTTTAATTTTGATGTGTAGGATTACATGATTTTAAGTTTATTGTTGGATTTGATATATGTGTGTTGGTGTTAATTTTATTTGAGGTTTGTTTATTGGTTTTGTGGAGCTAGGCATGTAGAGATACCCCCTAGGTCTTGAAATCAATCTAGTTCGTCAACTTAGGTTAGCGTGCTAGTATTTGGAGTTGGAGTACGACACAAGTATAACAAACTAATATAATAGAATTAACTAAGACGTGCAGTCCATTCTTGAGGGTGAGAAATCTAACTCGAGTTTGCTAGGTAACTAACTAGGCATTGTTCGGTAGTTGGCAAGCGCTAGGGCGGGAGTCGCTACTTGTCCGTGTTTAGAGTTTTCCTAGGTTTTCTTCAGTAGAGTTTAAGTCTGCTTCATAGTTTGAGGATTTTAATCCAGGAGAGGTTTTAATCTGATTTCTGTGGGATTTTGGTACGCTAGGGCGATCCAGATCCATCTTAGCATTTCTACACTTGTCCCGCCTTAAGTCTAGTGAGCTATCCTTGACAGGAGGTTTATTAGATAAGAATAGGGTCTCAAGTTAATTACCAGATTCAGGATTTATTGCCAGTGTCTAGGGATTTTACCTAAGTAACCAGCCTTCTTCCTATCCGATTTCTCCAAGTTCCTAGGTTCGTATAAGCAATTGAGGTTATTTTGTTTATATTTAGTTTATTCTAAGTTTGTAATTAGTAGTTTAAAATACCCTCATTTAAGTATATATTTATTTAGGCTAGTATTCGGTATAGGTTGTGATCTAGAGTTGCATTCGCGTCTTTGGGTTCGATACTCGGTCTTATCTGTCTACTGCTTTGCGACCGGTACACTTGCCGTGCGTGTGTAGTTTTTAAGTGAGTCGTTTTAATTAGAACTTGTGTTATTTTTATATATATACATTTACACACATCATGCTTCGTTTGGTTTTGTTGGACAATTCGTTTTTTTATGCTTGGTTGGGTTTTTTTGGATAATTTGTTTTTGTTTATGGTTTATGTGGTTTTTTGAGACTATTTTTACATATATAAATAACATATGGTTGCATTTTATATTTCTTTTTATCAAGTTGTTTACAAATACAACATGTGTAGTTTTTTACAATAAAATGTAATACACTCAATAATATTAATCAAACAATTTTACAAAAACTATTATTAAATTTCATTGATAACTTTATACTTAAAAAAATTATTTTTAGTAGTTTAATATACAATTTCACAGTAATCAAATGAATTTATTACCTTCAAATTATAAAGTTGCAATCATACCCTTCAATTTAAACACATTTATTGTAATTAATGAATCAGCAAAAATCGAGTTTGAAAAATTCGTTCAATTGTAAATACGAATTATTTAAAAAAATTCAATTCTAGGTTTCAATTACACCAAACATTCAAATGTGTAGAAATATTTAATAATGGTAAGTGATTATACCAAACAGTTACTAAAATTCTAAAAAAAAAATCGAAAAATTAACTTTCGAAAAGATTCAAAATTTTTAAATTTTAAATTCAATTTACACCAAAAATTCAAATTTTTAGTCTTCTTTAATAATGGTAGGTAATTAAACATATTAATTATCATTATTAATTACTAATTTAATTCTAAGTCTATAAAAACCATACTACTTTCAAAAAATAATCAAACCAACAAATCAAATCAATCAAAGCTTCAAGAGTTCTCCCTGCCTGTTTTTATTTTTTCTCAAATCTTCTATCGTACAAGTTGAATGTATGTCCTTCTTTTATTTCAATATCAATTATTTTATTAAAACATGATCATCGTGATGTATGTTTATTTTTCTTGAATCCATATTTCTCAATAATACTTCACTATTGGTAGCCTGACTCTTGAAGATCAATCGTTAGTTTATTAATATGTATCTTTGAATCTTTATATGTATTACTGTTATTAAACATTTTATTTAGAAATTTCCTCCTTTTAGTTGAAATGGGACGTAAAAGACTCTCTAATACTTCAAAAGGTAATTTTTTTTATTCTATCTACAATGTTTTTATATTTCTATTATTTGTGTTGTCTCATTTAAGTTTTCAATTTTGGTATAAGGTGATGACAAACGAACGCCGTTATCTAATATCTCAAACGGTACACAAATTTCATATTCTTGACGTCTTTATTTACATTATTATCTTAGTTTTATGTAAGTAATTAAATTTTTTTTTCACAGGTTTGTCTGATGAACAAAAAAGAAATAACGCGGCCGAGTGTCGGCGAATTAGAAAATTACACTTGGATGCAAAGAGATGCAAGGTCACTAATCATAATAATGTACTACAACATTTACTGCCACCTAGAATATTTCAACTGTGATTCAATTCAATGTTCCAACCATTCTATTCCGCAAGGCTCAACCTTCCAAACTACATTGAATGTTTTTACAACCGGTAAACGAATAACAATTTTTAATTTATATCTATATATAAAGTTTCAACTTCCAATCCCTATTTATGATTAAAGTAAATTTTATTTGTTTCTGTATTTTTTATAGGTCAATTGCAACCAACGCCTTTGTCTACTGTCTCAAATGGTATTTTTATTTATTTAAATAACATATTCCATCTTATAAGAAATAATTACTTTGTTATTCACTTTATTATCTAAACTAATATTACTTTATATGTTCTTTATACGTTTGAAGTCAACATGAACATTGCATCGGATTCTCGAAAATCCAGAAATATGCAAATGGATGCTAAGAGAAAGAGTGTTAAGCAATGTGAAAATACAAATCCCTCACAATTCAAAAATAGTTTGGTTTCAATCGATATATCATCCGTTACAACAACCTTCAACAACCCTTTTAACGCATCTTTTTCCGGTAATAATTGTTTGTAACATTTAATAATTTTAAGCGTTAATTTTTTCACTTTATGTCAATTTTTTTACTTTACCCCGTTATTTTTTATTTACTTTATGTATCAACAGGTTCTACAGAACGCACTCCTTTGTCCAATATTACAAACGGTATTGTAATTCTATCTTACTTATGTTTTTATCATACTTCAGTCCAAACTTATTTTATTTTTATCTATTGTTTCAGTGCCTGAACTCACAACACAACATTCTGTAGAGTTTCGAAAGTTCAGAAAATTACAACTTGATGCAAAAAGACGTAAAGTAAATTCTATTACTGGAACTCAAAAACAATCTAATTTTACAACTCCTACTTATCCAAGCACATCTGGTACAACTTGCTATGTGTCTATTAATTTTCAAAAATTTTAATTTTTTTAATATAAAGTTTGAAATAGTTAATATTAATTTCAGGTGGACTCACTAATGTTGATACAGTTTCACTTGCATCATCTTCTATGCAATCAGAAACCATGAATACATCAAGAAGTAATCGACATTGCATCTCACCTGTTCGCATGGTTAGTTTGTCTGACGAAGAAGCTGTCAACCCTCAACCAACTAAAGACTTGCAATATAAGGGTGTCTCTAAAGGTAAATATTAAGTTTACAAAACAGTTACAACTATATTGATTTCTTTTATGCGTTAATTATTTTATTGGTTTATATTTGCCAGATTATTTGGATCACGGTGATCAAAGGGTTGTATGTGAGATGTGTAACGCAAAATTGTGGAGATCAGAAGCTGGTAAAGGCCTTAAGGTTTCTGGAAGAACAACTTACATGCTATGTTGTTTTTATGGAAAGGTACAACTTCCAGATTTCAAA
This sequence comes from Ambrosia trifida, assembly GCA_028751855.1. Taxonomy (NCBI): domain Eukaryota; kingdom Viridiplantae; phylum Streptophyta; class Magnoliopsida; order Asterales; family Asteraceae; genus Ambrosia; species Ambrosia trifida. The sequence continues at coordinate 211,781,853 of CM054122.1, read as the reverse complement.
GAGAGCAGTTTAGATTATCAGAATCTTTTCAAAAACACAGAATCGAAGAGCAAATATTTCTTAAAACACATTCGCCGCTTCAAGTCTATGTTTTGTTTTACTTCAATGGGAGCCAAGGTTGACTCAAATATCAATAGAGGAAAGGCTCCATTCATATATAGAATAAGTGAAGAAAATTATCACACCTTGGGTGGTCTTATTCCTAAAGATGGTTCTAAACCGAAATTTTCTCAGTTATATATATATGACACTGATAATGAAGTCTCAAACCGGGAAACGATTTATAGGTAATATTCTTTAGTTTGTTACTTATTTTTTAGCTGTTTAGGTAAATATTAATTTTTCTCAAATTTTTTTTTTTTGATCTTTTCAGTAATGAAAAAGGAGAGTCTAAGGATATTTCTCATGAACTTGACATTGAAATCATTCAGTACTTGAAGTCGATGTTAGACTCAAATAATCAGCTTGTGAAAAGCTATAGGATTGTACGTGATCGATTTCAAGAAAATCCTGAAGTTAACCTTAAATTACGTCTTATTGGTAGGAGATCTAAAGACGGCCGAACATACAACTTACCCACTTCATCAGAAATTGCCGCTCTTATTTTGTCAAACGATGATGACCAGCTTGACAATAGAGATATTGTTGTCGAGTCAAGAACAGAGGGTCTTCAGCGTATAAGTGAACTTCATCCGTCATATCTAGCTCTCCAGTATCCATTGATTATTCCCTTTGGAGAAGATTGTTATAGGGTTGATATACCACACAGGGAAGAAAGGAAATCTAAAAAGAAAGTAGATTCAAAATATTCAATGAGAGAGTATTTTGCATATCATATCCAAGACAGAGTTGGTAAGTTCTCATTGATTTTGAATGCAAGGCGACTTCTTCAACAGTTTTTGGTTGACGTTTATACCATGATAGAGAGTGAGTGCTTATTTTATGTCTGTTTCCAGCAACATAAACTTAGGTGCGAGACTTATACCAATCTTCAAACGTTGAACCAAAATGGACCTACTGATTTGTCAAAAGTAGGGACGCCTGTAATTTTACCCTTTTCTTTTACTGGTGGTGCACGTTACATGAGGGAAAATTATCTTGATGCAATGGCTATTTGTAAAAAGCATGGATACCCTGATTTTTTTTATTACAATCACATGCAATCCCAAATGGCCTGAAATTAGAAGGTTTCTTAAGGACAAGAAGACAAATCCAGAAGATAGGCCAGACATTTTAGCTAGACTATTCAAAGTTAAGCTAGACTCAATCATGAAAGATTTACGTGAAAAACCATTATTGGGCAAGACTTCAGCAGGTAAAATTATTTACGAAAAAAATTAAGTTTCAATACGTATTCATAGATTATCATCGTAATTCAATTATACTTATAAAATATTTATTTTTTTTATATAATTACTATCATGTTTATATTTATTAAGTTTCTAACTACATTTTTTAACTTAATATTACAGCTGTTTATACTATAGAGTTCCAAAAACGTGGTTTACCACACGCTCACATCTGTCTGTTTCTCAAAGATGACAGTAAGCTTCCCACGATAGACCATGTTGATCGTTTTGTTTCTGCTGAAATCCCTGATAAGAAAGTAGATCCGGAGTTTTTTAGTCTTGTGAGTGACTTTATGATTCATGGACCCTGCGGACGTGAATATCCCAACTGTCCGTGCATGTTTGACGGTAAGTGCTCCAAGAAATTTCCAAAGAAGTTTTCTTCTGCATCAACGTTAGATTCAAATGGATACCCGGTTTATAGAAGAAGAGACTCAGGGCTAATTGTTGAAAAAGGAACTGCTAAGTTAGACAACAGAAATGTGGTTCCTTATAACACAAAACTTTTAAAGCGTTACCAAGCACATATCAATGTTGAGTGGTGTAACCAGGCTGCTTCAATTAAGTATTTATTCAAATACATTAATAAAGGACCTGATAGGGCTAAAGTTGCTTTTGTAGAAGATGATGGAGAAGGTCAAGAAGTGGTTCAAAAAGATGAAATCAAAAAACATTTTGATTGTAGGTTCCTTTCTGCATGTGAAGCTTCATGGAGGATATTTAAAAACGAAGTGCATTATAGATACCCTCCAGTTATAAGGCTTCCATTTCATCTGCCCGGTGAGCAAAGTGTTGTATATGGTCCAGAAGAAAATCTTCAAAACGTTCTCGATAAACCAACAGTGTCTTCAACAATGTTTCTAAAATGGATGGAACTAAACCAAAGTGAGGCTGTGGCACGTGAACTAAGTTACATTGAAATCCCAAGTAAATTTGTTTGGAAAACAGAAGAAAAAAATGGGACTTTCGAAAGATAGGTAAGTCAATTGGTCGTGTTCACATGGTTACTCCATCCATGGGCGAGGCGTATTTCTTGAGAGTTCTTCTCAATAAAGTAAAAGGCCCTAGATCATTTGAGGAGATAAGAACGGTCAATGGAAAAGTTTTACCAACATTTCGTGATGCATGTTATGCGCTTGGCCTCTTAGACGATGACAACGAATATGTAGAAGCTATCGAGGAAGCTCATTATACTGGTTCATGATACTCTCTTCGTAATTTGTTTGCGACGATGTTGGTGTCTAATACCTTATCTAGGCCTGAGCATGTTTGGGAAAAAACATGGAAATACCTGTCAGATGGTATTATGCGTAGACACGAAGATTTATTCGAAATTGAAGGTAAATAATTTACGTTTAAATTTTTTTTTCGTCCCTTTTGTTTTATATTAATAATTACACACTTTATCATTATCAGGGTTGTCTCTCACTGATGATCAAATCAAGAACATTACATTGCTTGAAATTGAGAAACAGTTGCTTCGGAATAACTCAAGCCTACGTAGATTTCCTTCTATGCCGTATCCTAATACTGATTCTATAGCAGCTGCAAATAACCGTTTGATTCTTGATGAGCTGAATTATCAAGTAGGTTCGCTGGCTGAGGAATTTGCTACAAACTCACGTTTTTTAACTGATGAGCAGTGCTCAATTTTTGATGACATCATTCATGCGGTTGATTGTAACAAGGGTGGTCTATTCTTTGTTTATGGTTTTGGAGGCACTGGTAAAACCTTTTTATGGAAAACTTTGTCTGCTGCTATAAGATCTAAAGGACAAATTATTTTGAACGTTGCATCCAGTGGTATTGCTTCTCTTTTGTTATCCGGTGGAAGGACAACGCATTCTAGGTTCCGTATACCTTTGAATGTTACTGAACAGTCCTTGTGCGGTATAAAGCCAAATAGTGATGAGGCTGCTTTATTGAAACAAACTAAGTTAATTATTTGGGATGAGGCTCCAATTATTCATAAACATGCTTTTGAAGCACTTGATCGTACAATGAAGGATGTCTTGAAGTCAACTTCTTCAGTTAATTCTGAGTTGCCTTTTGGTGGTAAGGTTATGGTTTTAGGTGGTGATTTTAGACAGATCCTTTCTGTTGTTCCCAATGGTAGTAGAAGAGATATTTTAAATGCCTCAATAACTTCCTCTCCTATTTGGAATAGTTGCAAAGTGCTTACATTAACCAAAAACATGAGGTTAACGTTAGGTAACAACACATTTGAAACCGAAGAAACAAAGCTATTTGCAGACTGGCTTCTTGAATTAGGTGAGGGTAAAGTTGGTGATTCAATTCATGATGATGAGGCAGATGTGGAGATTCCAGATGATCTTCTTATTAAGGATTCATCAGATCCGATTTCAAGATTAATTGACTTCGTCTACCCTTCACTTCTTCAACTTTACAAAGATAAAGATTACTTTGGAGAACGAGCAATACTTGCACCTACAAACGAAGTAGTACATGAAATTAATGAAAGGTTGCTTGCATTGTTGCCTGGGGATGAAGTCGAGTATCTAAGCTCTGATAGTATATGTCAGATTGAGAACGCTAATAATCGTTCGCAGGAAGACTTATATTCTCCTGATGTCCTTAATGGTTTAAAAATTTCTGGGTTACCTAATCATCGATTAACACTAAAGGTCGGTGTTCCCGTTATGTTGTTGAGAAACATAGATCAACAAAATGGATTGTGTAACGGTACGCGATTGCGAATCACCAAACTTGCAAAGCGTGTTATTGAGGCCGAAATCATATCAGGTGGAAACATTGGTATCAAAACTCTTATTCCTAGAATAAATATGATACCATCTGATATTAAGATTCCTGTAAAGTTCCAAAGGCGTCAATTTCCAATAAGCGTATGTTTCGCAATGACCATCAACAAAAGCCAGGGTTAGTCTTTATCTAAGGTTGGATTGTATTTAAGAGAACCTGTATTCTCACATGGCTAACTTTATGTTGCTTTGTCAAGAGTAAAAAGCAGGGCAAGAGTGAAGTTACTTATACTGGATGATAATGGGAATGTGAAAACTAAAGCCAGAAACGTGGTGTATAAAGAAATATTTAATGACATTTGAATAAAATTTGTATTCGTTGTTTTATACTTTAATAAAATATTTTTACTGTATTTTTCTTATACGTTATAATTCCCTAAATAGATGTACGTTGGTGAACCGCGTGTACACGCGGGCAAAAATCTAGTATATTATAAAAGAAAGTCATTTTAATGACATGACATTCGAGGAGGCATTCTCCTCCTTTAGTGTGTCATGTGTCATGCCATGTGCCAAATTAAAAAAAAAACAAATAATAATATAAAACCTAATCTTCTAAAATTAAATTGAGTTATTTTAGGAAAAAATAATTAAAAACAAATTTAAATTTTTCCCTCTTATGTTTCCTCCCATAAATTTTGAATGTTAATATCTTTTATATACGAGATTTTTTAAAGAAAAAAATTACACCAAATTAACGAGCGTTTTATTATCTTTCTAACGAAAAAACGGAGAAAAAAACTACTATTTTTTGTGGGGTTTCGTTCATACAGGAAAAAAAACACATAATGTTCAGGTTATTCATTAATCATATTTTTTTATTTAAACCAGGTTCTTATCTACGATATTGAAATTCAGCCCAATCGTCATGCTATCATTGAAATTTTACTCTTCTAAAGATGCATAGGTATACTTCATCAAGAGAAGCTAGGAGAAAGAATCGCACAACACTGCAGCACATGGTGTCACCTTATAGCAAAGTTATTTTTGTATTTATTTAATTACAAGAGTAATAATTATTACTATTAGTATTAGTATTATTAGAATTGTTATATTTTCAACCCCGAGATGCTCCCAAGATAAAAACTAGTATAACAAATATTAAAAGAAATCTATGTATTTTATTAGACAATTAAACTTATTAACATTTATTTTTTTAATTTCATTAAATACTAAAACTCATTTTAAATTAGGCCCATTATTTTTATACATATAACACATACTAGTAAAGTTTAAACACATTTAAAATTTCCTAATAGGGCCCGTTACCTTGAACTCGCCTCAGGCCCAGATTTTTTAAAGGATTGTTGGAGACGGACCTGTATGTATGTGATAAACTCTTTTTTCTTTTAAACACTTTCATCCTTTGGTGTAGTTTTTCGTTTACACCCCCTTTTAAATCCGTCTATTTTATTTTTGGTTTTTACTTAATCAATTAACTTTTGTATCGCCGAACATTAATAAACCTTTTTCTTATTCGACGACCACACCAAGTGCCATATGCACTGATATCACCGCAACACATTGGGTCAAAACACTTCATACAGCATCACACATACATCCTTTTATATCATCCTCTAAAAATAGCAACAATCTTATGATAATGAAACAATAATAGTCGGTGACCACTTCTGTAATTAACTCCAAGACCGAACATAACAACACCTTCATCATCGGTTGCACCGTATCAATCACCTCCTTCCCTTAATCCACAATCCAATGCCCCAACCCCACCAACTCTAACCCTAAATCACAATCAACCCCTCTTCACATATCATCCATACCCACCAAACAACCCATCCTTAACCCTCTGTTTCCTTTTAAAAACATGTTCTTTGGTGCTGTCCAGTTAGGACTAATGGCTGCCTGTGTAGTATTATTTGTTCCAATGGGTATGGCTGGTTGGCATCTTAGCCGTAATAAAGTCCTCTTCTTTAGCGGTGCCTTGTTCATATCTTTAGCTGTATGTATTCATTTAATCCCTTATTTCCCTAATTTCTTCCCTCAAACCCCATCTGTTATGTTTCAAGATCCTTCAAGTTCTTGCATTTCTTTACTAAACGACGTCGTTTTTCGACCCAAGTTTGATGGGCTTGATGGGTTGGATTGGGATTGGGATAATAGTTCTAGATTGTATAATTGTGGGTTTCAGAAACTGGGTCGGGTTGATGTGATGGATCTGTTAAACGGGTCGTGGGTTGTCGTGGCGGGCGATTCGCAGGCGCGGTTGTTTGTGGTGGCTTTGTTGGATTTGGTTTTGGGGGCAGATAAGATGGGGTTGATTCATGAGGATTTGTTTAAGAGGCATAGTGATTATCATATTGTTGTTGCGGAAATTGGGTTGAAGTTGGATTTCGTATGGGCGCCTTATGTTAATAATTTGAGTAGTGTTGTTGATGATGTTAAGAGGAATGGTAGTTATCCTGATGTGTTGGTTATGGGTTCAGGGTTGTGGCATATGTTGCATTTTACGAATTATTCGGATTATGGTGTTAGTTTACAGTTGCTTAGGGATTCTGTGTACCGATTGTTTCCAGTGACGAGGAAGTTTGAGATGGAGGCTGAGTCTGAGTCTGCGCGGGGGATGCATTTGTTTTGGCTTGGTATGCCGACGTTGATAAATGGGTTGTTGAATACTGAGGAGAAACGGGTTAAGATGACTCGTGAGATGTGTGATGCTTATGGTCAAGAGGTTTATAAAAGTAAGATCTTGCGTCGGGATGGTGGGTCTTTCTTGTTGCTAGATGTAGAGATGTTGAGTGGGAAGTGTGGGGCGGATTGTTCGTTGGATGGGATGCATTATAGTGATGTGGTTTATGAAGCTTCGGTTCATGTTATGCTGAATGCTTTGCTTATTGAGTCGCATCAGAAGCTATGATGTGAAATCATGGGTGATTTTGTTGATGTTTCTGGGGACTGGCTTACATCAATTTCAGCAAGTTTTTCGGTTTGCGTTGGTTGGTGTATGCGTAAAATATGGAACCCGGTCAAGTCCCATTCGCTTCAGCTTTCAACACGTATCAATGTTGTTAAATGCATAGAGTTCCGATTTTTGTTTTGGTAACAATTGACACTATAGATTTACACCAATTTGTATTCAGTAGATAGCATATCTGGATTTGCAACTGTAATCCTTTGCTGTTTGATTAGATGGTTTACATGCCAAAAGGTTCTGTTTTGTTTGTCCTTAAATAGAAGAGTGTGGTCTTTTTCACTTGAAAGTTTTGGTCTTTGAGCACATGCAGCCCATGAGTAGCAAGGTAATTGTTATCTCTTTCACATGCATCATATTCTCATTATTTTGTTTTCTTCCATTGTTATTACAGCTTGCTAATCCTTGTCACATAACATCTGATCCATTATACCAATCAATATTATTCGGTTTGGTTACAAGAATCGTCTTTTATTGCCCTTAGTGTTGACTTTTCACACTCAAGCACAAGCACGCTTAACTGCTAAGTTCTCGTCTCATCCACAATCGACACATACATAACGCGTTGTGATATTTGAAGTCAAACATTCATTATAACTCGGTATTTGCTATGCTCACTCAATATTCATGTCAGCCTATCTGTTCATCAATATTTTTCCATCCCTTCTACTCTGTTTTTTGTTCAACATCATAAATGATACACTTATGTTCCAATTAAAGACAACATATATAGCAAGGGAAGTTCTCTTAAATATAAAATTTATTTTATACAATTTAAGAAAGTAAAATTTCCAGTGTTACATGCTCTTGGCTAGTGTCTACAAGGAATGCCACAAAAAGCCTAGCTCTATAGTTTGATGAGATCAAGTATATCAAAACACAAAAACATTTCATGACTGGAACTGCTTGCCCTCAAAGGTCTGCCCAAAGTTCCAATCTTTTGGAGCAACATTATAAGATGTAACAGTTAATCCATCACTACTAGTCACCTCAAAAGAAAGTGGTTGGTTTTTTAGATCCGCGTTTATATGCCAGTTCTGTCCCCAGTTTCTGTTCATCGGCAGCCACCCAGTTCTTGAACCCTTGATCTTCACCGCCATTATGTCTCCTGCACCAGCTACATTGTTGATCAGCACCGATAGGAATACTCCAGCCCCATCAACGCTGAACCTTATTCCTCCTTCCTTTCTGCAGTTAATCCTGTCAACAAATATGCAATATCTCAGGAATTTAAATCATTATTCGTCTAGATTTTTAATAATCGAGGCTCATTAGTTTCAAAAACAAGTTTATGTTGAGATCTTCGAAAACTACATGATGGTATACAACTGTATATTTTGCTTTTAAGTGTGATACAGACGACTGTTACATAACCGTCTATACTACTATTTCTAAAAACTTATAGTATACCTTTGGCTTTTTAAGTGTAGTACGCGGTTACATAACCAAATTATCGCAGTTAACATTATGTTGCACATTTTGCTTTAAACATGATACAAAAGTCTGTTACATAACTAACCATTTACCATACTATTCTTATCAATTATTATGTCGTACCTAAGGCTGGGGGTGTGCAATAAAGCCCCATGGGATTTAAAGAGCCACGTTAGCCCCACGTAGACAGAGGGGGCAGCCCCCACCCTTAACAAGAGCCACCGCCACGAAGGCAGAGAGTGGTGGTCAGCCCAGTGAGACAGTGGTTGTGGTGTTGGACAACGAAGGTGATGATGGTGGGCCCCTTTTCTTTTCATCCTACGCCCTTCAATACCACCCCTTTGGCACCCGAGGGGTGGTCAAGTGACGGAGGTGCCAGTCCGCCACCACGCTGAGTTGGCTTGGGGCCTTACTCGACACCCAGCCTAATAATAAGTGTAACACAAAAGACACTTACATATCCACCTACCATACTATCTCAAACCAATCCTTCTAAACTCTAAATTCCGCTAATCCTATAAAATCAAAGTACCCAATTTGTAATTACTACAAAATTCGAGGGCATGCATGACATTAACCACATACAAAACATCACCGCTTCTAGCTTCTAACATACGACATGATTAATAAAATTCAGCGTTTAAACATAAACAAAATAATAATAATATTAATAATAATCACCTGCGATAGTGAATAGGCATATTAGACGCCTTCCAAATCGCAATCTTTTCAAAAATCTCAATCGGCAAAACAAAATGCGCATTGGGTGGATTACACTTCCCGCCACCATCAGACGGAAACCCATAATTCGGCGCACAAAAATTCGTGGCCGTCACAATAATCGAGGTTCCAGGAATACACCACCGTAGATCATCCACACACTTCACCTCGAAACACGCGCCACAGATCTGTCCTTTCTCAAACAACACTGTACTCAGCCCCGCTGTCGCTTTTCCGTACCCGGCTTTTTCTAAGTCGCCGTAGCCGCACGCGCCGCCCACGGCGTCGCGTGGGTCGGCGGCGGCGTAGTATGTTGCCCTGGCGGATCGCCATTCGGATGGGGATGGGGTTGTTGGGGATGAGGAGGAGTAGTGTGATGATGCTAGGAGTATGGTGTTGGATAATGTTAGTAAGAGGAGTGACATTGCCATTGTCATTGCCATTTTTTAGAGAGAGAAAGCTGGGGTTTTCAGGAGAGAGAGAGGAGGCTCTAGTGAAGTGTTTACATGGAAATAGGGTGCTTTACTGCTTTTGTTGCTTTAGTTGCCAGCTTTATTATTATTATCTTCATTGGTTTGTGTCATGGACTCATGATGCATGATACAAATTGGAAAGGGTTTTAAGTGTAAAATTTTAAATTTAAAGAGCAATGGTTTATGACGCGAATAAGAGTAAACTGTCATTTTCGTCCCTGAGGTTTGGCACTTTTTGCCAGTTTCATACAAAAGTTTATTTTTTCTCAACTGGATTCAATAGTTTTCAAATTGTTGCTCGTTTCATTCAACTCATAAACTCCGTTAGTTGAACTCAGTTAAATAAGGGCGGTTTTGTGATTTTATTGCAGCCAAACACCTTTTATTCATGCTATTAAACTTGTCACCAAACACCCCTCTAGCTAGTTCCTACACCCGCATCCAAACATCCCCTAATCTGTCCCTCCTTTATAAACCCTCCCCCACCTTCTTTGTTTCTACATAACACACGCACAACACACACACTTACTGTGTGTGCGTCGAAAGCTTCTGACCAAAGATCCTCAGTCCGGTGACCGGCGCCGGCAACCATTCTTCCGGTAAGTCCTCGTCTTCCCTGATAACACTCCTCTGTTTGCTGTCAACAATCATCAACCATCACCGGTTGTCTTCACCTTCACCTTCACCATCAAACCACTCGCAATCCTCTCCTCTGTTCCGATAACATAACCTGCAACTATCAAGCGAAGGTTCTCTGTTTCTGACACCCAACAATCCATAACCATCTCTCTCTCTTTGTAATCGGACAGTCACCAAGTCATGGTGACTGTCATCGGACCCTTATAATCTTCCGGTTCATAACCTGTTTCTGATCCACAAGAACACAACACCATTGTTCAATTTTGGGTTTTGATTTATTAGGGCTTTGGAAGAAGATTTGGAAGAAGATGATAATTTGGGGTTGTTTGATTGTTGTTTTAAATAGATGGAGTTGGTAAAACTAACGAATTGACATAAATGCCCTTTAGTTAAAAGATAAAATGACAAAACTGTCCCTTATTTAACTGAGTTCAACTAACGGAGTTTACGAGTTGGATGAAACGAGTAACAATTTGAAAACTATTGGATCCAGTTGAGAAAAAATAAACTTTTGGATGAAACTGGTAAAAAGTGCCAAACCTCAGGGACGAAAATGGCAGTTTACTCCGCGAATAATTATACGATAAGTTTCAAGCTATTAAAAGAGTTAATTGCACTTTTCGTTCGTGTGGTTTGCCTAAACTAACAGGTTCAGCCCAGGCTTAACACCCTGAGTACATGTGCTTTCATTTTATAACAGTTTAGATCCCTGAGACTAACACCGTTAATTATTCCGTTAGTTTTTGGGTAAATTGACTAATATACCCCCATCTTCTCCAACCATCACCTACAACACCACCTGCAACACCAATCACCACCACCACCTGCAACACCAATCACCACCACCACCACCTGCAACCAGAGAAATAATAATAATAATAATCTTCGACTTAAATCAGCCCACTGATAACTACAGTTTCTTAAAGATCCATCATGGATCCAAGGGTTAGAGGAATGCATAGAGTGATTTACGTAATTTCATACCAACCCAAACACCAAAAAGTTACACGCCCCAATCAACCTTAACACATCAAAGTGATAGATTACACATCAAACGACACACTTAACACAACCTAAACGACACTCCACGAGAAGAACCGGCGGATGACGTCATGGCAACAAGAGAGCCTTCACTCCACGATCGTCTGATAGGATATGAAACCTTTTGCAGAGGAGAGTGAGAGCAATGGTGCTGGTCGTTGGATTTGTGAAGGGCACGATTCGAGACGTAGCGTAATGGAGAATCTGGTGGGTCGGGTTTTGAGTGGAACGGGTTTGGGTCGGGTTGGTTGCAGAAGAATCTGGTGGTGCCGGTGATGGTGAGGAGAAGGAAGGTGCCGGTGATTAGTGCGATGAAGGATAAGGCGATGAAGAGTTTGCGTTCAGGTGGAAGAGAGAGGAGAGGGAGGGTGGCGGTGGAGATGGCGGTGGTGGTGGTGGTGGTGTTGCAGGTGGTGGTGGGTGGGTTGGTTGGAGAATTTGGGGAGGGTATAAATGTCATTTCACCCACAAACTGAAGGGTATAATAGTCATTTCTCTACAAATTAACAGAAAAGCCTAACGGCCGTTAGTCTCAGGGATGTAAACTGTTAGAAAATGAAAGCACAGGTACTCAGGGTGTTAAGCCTGGGTTGAACCTGTTAGTTTAGGCAAACCACAGGGACGAAAACTGCAATTAACTCCTATTAAAAAGTATGTTAAATGTAAAAAGCATAAGGGGGTGTTTGGGATTGATTATTCAAAACAGATTATGCGTTTTGGAAAAGCAGGGGTGGAGCTGCTTATAGATTATTGCGTTTTGGTAGCCTAAAAAACTGATTATCTGCATTTTCAAAACACAATCCCAAACACTAAAAACTGATTATCTGCGTTTTCAAAACGCAATAATCTAAAAATCAGATTCAAAACGCAATCCCAAACACCCTCCAAGAAAGAATAAATACATCTTACTAGTCAAAACGGTATAATTATCCATCATTATAATTATAATTATTGATTTTTTTTTCATATTTCACCTTCATTTTTAAAATGGCCGTAACTTTTTTCATACGACATTATTTTTTAAAAAAACAAACTTTTTATCCTCTGTTATGTGCATACTCTATTGCTATACTTTAAAAAAAAATTGTTGGGTTGATAACTTGCGTATTGTTGAGGGGTATACTTGCGTTTTAGAAACGCAAATTAAACCTGATAAAATGACTTGATAAAACGCAAATTATAAATAATAAAACGCAAGTTATACATGATAAAAAGCAATTTATACTGATAAAACGTAACTTATATCCGATAAAAAGATGCAAGTTATACTTGATAAAAAATATGCAAGTTATATCTGATAAAAAAACGCAAGTTATACCTGATAAAAACGCAAGTTATCAACTCAGCTAAAAAAATAAAAAGTATAGCAATAGGGTATGCAGATGAAAGAGGATAAAAAACATGTTTTTATGGTGTATTTTTTTAAAAAATAATGTCGTTTGAAAAAGTTATGGACGTTTAAAAAATGAGGGTGGTACCTATTTGGCCATTCCCCTTCTCTTTTGGAAATCCAATGTATATATTCACCCTTTTAATTCCCAGCCATTGATTCATTTAGATCATGTAAGGCCCTTAGCCAATTTACAGAAAAACGTGCAGCGGAAATACCAACCGAAAAATTCATTTCTTTTAAAAACAACCTTGGATGTTTAGAACCCAAATCTACTAAGCATTTTAGGTATTACATCTTTTGAGTAAAGTTCACGTACATATAGATTTATCGTACGAACAGTACGAACTGAAGTAAAAAACACGCGGTGGCATTTCTGTAAATATTGGAAACTTTATATAACTAGAGTAATTATATAATTACTCTAGTTATATAACTAGCGTAATTACTCTAGCGTAATTATATAACTAGAGTAATTATAAGTACGCAGCATATTAGGGTTCTTGAGCACTTGTTTGATTATGAGACAAGTGCGCAGTCTCTAGAGTAATTATATACTCTAGAGTAATTATAAGTACGCAGCATATTACACTAGAGTAATTTCGTTCAAGATTTAAGTTCACACAGATAAGTACGCAGCATTAAGTGGTGGTCATTATTTACGAAAATGCCACCGCCACTTTTGTTTTGTTTCCTTCAATTCGTATGTTCGCACGATAAACTTTGTATGTATTTGATCTTTTGTCTACATCTTTTAAATACGTTCTATTACATTAAACGTGATCCATCTATATCACGTTATGGGGTCGTGTCCTCGTACAATCCGCCTCCTTGCTCGATCTCCATCCTTTCCTTACTCTATTAGGCAGACAAACAACCTGCGATCACCAAATAACCGTTTCGTTAGTTCATTTAGTGACTTAATGCACACTACTCAAAATGCGGAGATAATATCCATAGATACTCCATGATCTCGTTCCAACGCCTTTTTGGAAGTTCGGGTGTGGTACCCCGAGCCGATCCTACAAGTCTTATGTATTCACACTTATATTCCTGCATCTTCATTACCATTCACATAACAAAGGTTAATAACCCCACAATTCATACAAATATACAATTTCCTCAATACCCCACAATACATACAAGTATACAATTCCCTCATATAACCCCACAATACATACAAGCATACAATTCCCTCATATAACTTACTTTGACCCGTCATGTTACTCTTTCTTCGCCAATCTCTAAGACAATATGACGTTTCCAACCCTATACTCAATCTACACATAGCTACCAACCCTTACATACATGAAACTCCCTCTCAAACCCGAGCATGAGTACACATATGTACTATAAATGAGTTTTGGAGTTGCTCGGGCAAGGTACGGAAGCATGAACAAGCTGAAAAATCAACATCCGAGGCCAAAGGGTGAGTTGGCGTAGGGTACGCCAAAAGTGGCGTAGCCTACGCCACTTGCGTAGGCAAGGGGTGACAGAGTGGCGTAGGACAAAAAAATCTGGCGTAGGCATACTGGGCTTGGCGTATCTTACGCCAAAACTGGCGTAGGGTACGCCAACAGCTGCTGTTGGTCAATACTTTCCTTGTTTCAAAGCCATTCCTTTCACGCCATTCTTACCCACAATTCCCGACATTCTAGTAGCTCATTGACTAACTCTCCCACCCATTATTCCACACATACCTTGATCAAGTCTCGTATCAAATGCACGCCCCTTACGAGCTTCCGGTTTGAGTTCAAGTACCTACTATACTTGATTCGCTCAAACCTTGTCTACACTAGTTACATTTACAAAAGACAATGTCCAAGTTAACTACCATGTGAATCCTTGACCCATAACCAAAACCATGTACTCCTTCAAGATTCCCATTCTATGTGAACATAATTCAATATCATAGATGCGAGTTAAGTTCGGGAATCACTTACCTCAAGTCCTCCAAGTTCATGCTTGTTTATTTGCCTCCTCTTGACCCATTAGTTTCCCATGGTTGAGTCCATCCTTCCTATCCTTTCATATCATCATGTTCACATCATTGTTAGCATACATGATCATAACACACTAACAACCCTTCTCAACCAAATATCACATTGACTTTCATTAGTCAACTTCTATCATATCTAAAACATACATTCACAACCACATTTATTCTCACATAGTAATACCACTTATTATCATATATGTCTCATAGTTTTAACATGTTATGCGTCACATAGTGTTTCTAATCACACAATCAAGTTTGGGAAGCATAACCATGTTATTTTAACATTGTTGACTTTCCAGAAAGTCAACTTCCAACTATACCAACATCCTTCTTAGAAACCTATGTCCATATTGATGTACTAGATTATATAAGACTCACCATAAACATCATATTCACATCTCATTAAGATACAAGATCATTCATCACACCAATTAATCAACACATCGTGTACATCATAATATTTAAGCATAGTGTACACACTACTAATGCGTACTTCTTACCAAATCATACAATCAACTAATTCCCACATGATTTCTCTCTAAGACGAAATCCCCATGTTAACCTACTATCAATTGCACCAACTATCACATTACTTTCATACTTTTCGAGTCTTGCATACAAATTCACACATTATAGGACACACATACAACCATGAGATCACTTATGTGCATACATACATACCTACATACAATCCATTATAATTCACACATGGTTTCTATCAAAACACATCCTTTATACTAATTTCCTACAATCATCATATTCCATTCATTCTCATCAATTACTTGCACGCAAGTTCATCTAAACATTTCATCGAACACATGGTGTGCGTACAACATTCTAAGCTCAATGTACAATTATTTCATGCTTAGTTTCATAGCTCATAACATCAATCATCATATTATTTACCTACACCACATATCCTTCATTCCATAGTTATCAAACATAGCAAATCACCACTTTCTTTTCAAAATATCCAATAACTAATTAAGAATGGTCTTGGATTACACTAAGACCAACACCCACTTCCAACATAGGTGTAAAACAATCTAATTAGCACATGAATCAAGCATAGCCTTATGTAGTATCATGAATTATGGTTCCTTTAGTGTCTATCAACATCTAGACGCCTTCATCCATCCTTGATTCACGTTTTTCACATACACCCTTGAAGAAACACCAATCTAATAATCGAAATATAACAATGATAATGAACTAGTAATGTAAAGGAATGGACTTCTTATTTATCAGGACAAGTTACAAGACACTGTTATAAGATTATTACAGCGTTTCGACTATAATCTATCTCTCACAGCTCTCTATATGAATTCTATTCCTCTCCTTTTTGATCCCTTCTTCTGGTGACGAAGGGAGGTATTTATAGGCTGCTTAGGTAGCCTGTGATTGGCTGTGAGGAGCATGGCAGCTGTCTTGTACGATTGTGGCCGTTGTCATTTTCTGCGCTGTCTTCTGTTGATTGGTCCACGTGTCCTGACGTCGTCCTTTTCGTCCTTTTTCTGTACCTCGTACTGGCAGGAGATCGTGGAGCAGGGTGTTCTGGCCTGTGATTGGCTGTTGGCTCTGCTCCTGTCGGGTGATGTTTGTCCTTTTTTGTTGTTGCGTGCGCCGTCTTCTAGAACGCCACGTCATATTACTGTGCTGACGTGCGCGCGGGTTTCCTTCCTGCGCGTGTGCGGGTACCTATCTCTTCAAGTCCCCCTAGTCCAGTGTGTTGTTTGCGTAGCATGCGAGACGCTGGACTCAGTTTTGTGTCGTGTGGTATTTTTTGAGAATTGCGCGTTGATTAGGCGGGGGAAGCTTCCGCGCGGTGTTCTGTAAGTGGGGTAGGTGTGGACCCCCCCCCAATTAATGTGCACATCATCTTTGTCAGATCGCGTGGGTGACGCGACTGGTTGGCAGCCGAAAAGTCTCTGACGGTTGTACAAACGTCAGAGACGTGGTGGGCCCTGGTCGTTTTGTCTTCTTTTCATTGCTACGTGTCCTCCATTGGTTGGTGGGCATTTTGAATTTCGAAAAACCGTCGGGTTACGTGTCTTCCACGTGTGTCTTTCCTATTTAAACCCTCTTTCTCCCTTAACCATTTCACTTTTTTCATTCTTACTCTCAAATCTTCTTTTCTTTTCTCCTCGGCGAATTTATACTTCTGCGTTACCTTCTTGACAATATTTCTTGTTTTCGAGTCATGGACCATATTGTGAACATTCCCAGGAAGAAACGTGGATCAAAGAAAGGAGATGACGGTTCAAAAAAGAAACCGCCCCACGCTGGGGAAGTGACGGCGGTTTGGAGTAAAGGAGAATTCAAGAAATTTAGGAAAGGGGTTGGCTTTCCGTCTTCGTATGGGGTAGAGATCCCTGCTCCCGATAAAACTATACTGGAGCCCCCTGTTGGGAAAGTGGGGTTATATGCTTGTTACTTCCGAGACTGCAATTTCAGGGTTCCGATTACCCAGTTTCTCGGTACTTTTATTCGTGCAATTGGCGTGCACATTAACCAGATCCACCCTGGTTTGATGTCTAGATTGATGTTCTTCGAGTTCTGCTGCCGCGCCAACAAGATCGAGCCTTTGGTGGACATGTTCTTGGTGTTTTACAGCCTGAGTTTTGTGGAGAGTTGGCTCTCGTGTAGGCCACGCCCTGGGGTTTCTGCCTGTGCTGGAGCCGGGGTGAAGAGTTTCCGGGAATGGAAACCTAAATTTTTCTGGATTAACCAAGGGGTTATTCCCATTGAGATGAGTAGGTTAGACCCAGCGGAGGGGTTGGGTAAGATGGAGTTGATTCAGTACAAAGATCAGCCGTGGTTTAATACTCTGACCAGCCATCCCGTTGATTTATGCGAGATCCCTGAACTTGGCCTTGTGATGGCCGGGATGAGCATAAAGTATGAGGTGGAGGGTCGTAATCCGCACTTAACTGAAGATGGTAAAGGTTAGTAGTTGATCGTCTTTTTTCTTTTGCACCTGCGCGGGGTGTATTGCATTATTGATTTGTTTAATTCTTGTTTTCAGAGGTGGAATGCCTCTACAGTATGCTGTTAGGCGGGGATAACATGGGGTTCGCTTTTGAGAAGCTGGCGGACAATGAGCTGTACATATTGGAGAAGGCTTGGGACACACTTGTCCGTCCCAAACTGGATAGCGCGTCGCAGGAGGCTACAACCGCGCCGCTACTCATTACTGAAGCCGGTGAGTCCTCGCCACCTTATGAGAACCCTTCGCCCGTCAACATGTTTGTGCGGACGGGTTTACCCTTACTTGTGATATCTAGTGATGAGTCTTCTGACTTGTCTTTGCTTTCGCCAATTGCGTGGTCTGCAGGGAGGCAAGATGTGCAACAACCACCTGCGCGCGCGGATGATGACAGCGAGGAGACTGTCGACGAAGACCCCCTTGTGCGTCGCGTCTCCAATCCGCAGACGAATGTGACCAGAGGTGAAGACTATTTTTTTGTTTTAAACCACGAAGTGGTTAATAGGTACTTTGAAAATTACCAGCCTTTTGAACGGAGCTACGTTGAACTTTCAGATGCGTTCGTTCAAGGGGAGTCCGTGGCGAGGTTGACTGAAGAGGTTCAAAGCGCTGTGCTGACGAAACCTGTCACTGCGGAGCCGTCTGAGGGTGGAGCCCTTCCTGTTGACGCGCCCCGTCATAAAAAACGATCTAGGCGGTCAAGTAGGGAGAGGAGAGCCAGCGGGGAGTTGACATCGCCCATTGAGAAGAGAGTGAAGCTGGACACGCTCGTCCGGTCTGTGGAGGAAGACTTGTTAGGTGAGTTTGTTACCTGTTTCTCCCTTCTTTTCTTTTTTTGATTGACTAATGACCTTGTGTTTTTTATAGCTTCGTTGTTGGGCACGACCGCGCCAGAGGATGTGACTGCTGCTCCAATTAACAAGGAGTTTGACACTGGGCCTATCGGGCCGACGTCTCCTGAAAAGCGGGTTGAGGAGTCTGCGCATACTGATGTGCAGGATAATGTGCTGGTCACTTCTGTGTTGGCGGACCCGCCATCTCTCCATCGCCAGCCTTCTCCTGTGCAAGGATCAACTCCCCCGCGTCTTCCAACTCCGCCGCAATCGCCATCGCCTGTGCGACTCCCTACTCCTCCGCGGAATGACCCGGAAGGTGATGAGGGAAGGGTGTCGCCGACAGACATTAGTGAGGGGTACGGTCATGGAGTTGATATGACCGTTGATGATGAGGAGAACGAGAAACAGGTGACAACGGAGCCGAATCCCGGTTCTTCAGGTGCGCGCCCAGCTGGGGGCGAGGATTCGTCTAGTGGCATTTTTGTGCCTAACTGGACGTTGACTCCGGCCGCCCGTTTTTTGAGTGTGGAGGAATGTCGTCAATTCTTGGCGAATGTTATCCCTCCTGGTGAGCGCGAGCACCAGGCCACGCGTCCTCGCGGGGACCTTATGGATGACCACATTTTGAGTGTGGCCAACATGTTGTCCACTTCTGCTGAGATAGTGCGGGAGTGGGGGTCCATGGCGCATGACCGTCATAGGTTTCATCAAGATTTACAGCGCGTGACAGAGGAGCGTGACCGCGTGCAAGCGGAGCTTAAGCGTGCTAAATGGGACGCTGTTACCTTTCGCGAGGAGCGTGACAAACTCCGTGAGCACATCTCTGAGAGGGAAGAGCAATGGAGGGTTGCTTGCGCGAAGGATAACGCGAAAATGGAGGCGACCAAGAAGCGCCTCAGCGAGATTGAAGCTCAGAGGGATGAGGCCAGCAAAGAGTTGGATGTGCAGCGACGGCTGGTGCAGCAGCACAAAGATAAGTTGATTGAGGCCCGCGAGCTTTTCAAGGAGAAGGATCAGTTGATCGCTGACCTGCGTGAAGGGCATGATGGGTTGGACAAGGAAAACTTGTCCCTTCACCGGAAAGTACTTGAGCTTGAGGGGCAATTGTTGGAGGCCCAAAGTGATAAGGATGTGGCAGAGGAGGACCGCGCTTGGGTCCTGGGATGTTGTGTCCCTGAGGTATGTTCCTCACTATTTTGCATTTGTCTTCCCACTATTTTGTGTTTGTTTGCACTAACTATGTTTCTTGAGTATCGTGCAGGTCGCCCATCATGTGAAAAATTGCGCGCAGACGCGTCAAGCGGTGGCCGCAGTGAACGCAGCTGCGAAGCTTGTGGGTCGCAAGGCTGGCTTCATTGAAGGGTACCAGCATGCGCAGGATGGGAAACCTTTGGACCAATTTCCCTTGTATAAACAAGACCTGGATGCTGTGTTTACAAAGAAGGCCGCAGAGTTTGATGAATTGAAGTACGAGCTGGTGGACTTCGTTGTAAGCCACCGTGATCGTCCCAGCTGCTTTGAACTCAAGGAATCATTTGACAAGGCTGGCTTGGTGCACACGCGTCATGAGTACGCGAAGCTCAAGGCGAGTGACTTGGCGGCTGAGATTCCGGCGGAGGGTGGTGAGCGGTTGAGCTTGTCCGGTTCAGACGATGATGATCTTAGTGACACATCCTCCTCGTCCAAGAAATAAAGCTGAATATTTTGCCTTTGTATTTAACCTTGGCTGTGTTTGTAGCTCCACTTTTGGTCTGTTTAAACAATATGTAATGACTTTATGTTTATAAGTATTATTGAACATATTTATTTTGTCAATGGCAGTTTAGTTTATTCCTGCCTTGTGTTAATGTTCATATGCCATGTTATTATTTCATAGCTGTTACTTTGCGCATCACATTTTTATCTAAGCGTCCGCGCAGGAATCCAGTAGACATAGGATTTTAAGTAATTTTAAGGAAATTGCAGATATACTTTATGCAATTTCGAGGTTTAGGGTGCGCGTTGTGTTTCAACTATGCGACGCACTATTTGAAAGAAATTGATTCAATTTCTAAGTTTAGGGTGCGCGTTGCATCTTAACCATGCAACGCGTAGTTTTAAGGAAATTGCAGATTTTCTCGATGCAATTTCTAAGTTTAGGGTGCGCGTTGCATCTTAACCATGCAACGCGCAGTTTTAAGGAAATTGCAGATTTTCTCGATGCAATTTCTAAGTTTAGGGTGCGCGTTGCATCTTAACCATGCAACGCGCAGTTTTAAGGAAATTGCAGATTTTCTCGATGCAATTTCTAAGTTTAGGGTGCGCGTTGCATCTTAACCATGCAACGCGCAGTTTTTAAGGAAATTGCAGATTTTCTCGATGCAATTTCTAAGTTTAGGGTGCGCGTTGCATCTTAACCATGCAACGCGCGGTTTTAAGGAAATTGCAGATTTTCTCGATGCAATTTCTAAGTTTAGGGTGCGCGTTGCATCTTAACCATGCAACGCGCAGTTTTTAAGGAAATTGCAGATTTTCTCGATGCAATTTCTAAGTTTAGGGTGCGCGTTGCATCTTAACCATGCAACGCGCGGTTTTAAGGAAATTGCAGATTTTCTCGATGCAATTTCTAAGTTTAGGGTGCGCGTTGCATCTTAACCATGCAACGCGCAGTTTTTAAGGAAATTGCAGATTTTCTCGATGCAATTTCTAAGTTTAGGGTGCGCGTTGCATCTTAACCATGCAACGTGCGGTTTTAAGGAAATTGCAGATTTTCTCGATGCAATTTCTAAGTTTAGGGTGCGCGTGTAAAATAAAGGAAACTGCTATATTTCATTTCATTCAAATGGCGAAACGGCCTTCGTTACATCATGTTTTGCAGTTACATATAGCACTTTCTTAATTGCGCTGCGTTCCATGTTCGGGGAACTGGTTTGTCTTCTAACGTTGATAACTTGTAGGCCCCTTTGCCGAGGACTTCTTGGATGCGGTACGGTCCTTCCCAAGTTGGGGTTAACTTTCCCTTGGGGAGGGCTCCGCTGGCCTCGTTGTTTCTCAAGACGAACTCTCCGACCTTGAACGCTTGGGTTTTGACTTTGGCATTGTAGTAGCGCTCTAGCTGCTGCTTGTAATTTGCCTCTCGTATTGCTGCTTCATCGCGGCGTAATTCAACCAAGTTAAGGTTTGTGCGCAGCTCCTGGTCATTATCTGTCGTGGTTGCGGAAAGCACTCTCGGGGACGGGCATCCAATCTCCGCGGGTATCATGGCTTCCGAGCCGTATGTGAGGCTGAACGGAGTTTCACCGGTGCTCGTTTTGGTTAGTGTACGATTAGCCCATAGCACGCTCGGTAATTCCTCTGCCCAAGCTTTACCTTTTGTTCCCAATCTGGCTTTGATGCCCTCCACGATGCTGCGGTTCGCGCGCTCAACTTGGCCGTTGCCTTGTGGGTGCGCGACCGAGGTGAAGGTTGGTTGGATGTGCAAATCCGCGTACCATTTCAGCAACCCCTTATCTGCGAACTGAGTCCCGTTATCTGTAACGATTGACATGGGCAGCCCGAAACGGCAAATGATGAATTCCCAAATGAACTTCTTCACATGGTTAGCAGTGATTTCAGCCAGCGGCTTGGCTTCGACCCATTTGGTGAAGTAGTCAATTGCGACTATCAGGAATTTCCTTTTACCTGTCGTCATTGGGAAAGGTCCCACCAGATCAATTGCCCATTTTTGGAATGGCCATGCCGAGGTTACTGGTATGAGTTCATTCTTTGGACGCAGGGTGTTGGGGGCGTGCCGCTGGCATGAGTCGCATTTGCGGATGATCTGTAAGGCATCCAGGTGCATGCCCGGCCAATAGTATCCCGCGTTCATGACCTTCGCGACCACCATGCGTGGCCCCGCGTGTATCCCACATATCCCTTCGTGTATTTCTCGCACCAAATAGTCCGCATCAACTGCATCCACGCACCGCAGCAGTGGCCCCAGGTATGACTTCCGATAGAGCACTCCGTCTTGTATTTGGTATTGTAGGGCTTTGTGCTGTATCTTTCTGGCCTCGGCGCGTTGCTCTGGCAGGGCGCCGTTGGTCAGATAGGATATTATCGGAGTCATCCAGCTGTCAGCACCCGTTTGGATGACGTTGACCTCCTTGGGTGGTACAGACGGTTCGCTCAGCATTTCGATTCGGACCTCTTTTGCTAAATGGCTGAAAGTTGTAGAGGCCATTTTGCTTAGAGCGTCCGCCGGCTTGTTCTGACTGCGTCTGATGTGGTCGATGGTGCAGCTGGGGAAGGTAGCCATGAGCTCTTTGGCGCGTTGAAGGTATAAAATCATTGAGGGTTCTTTAGCCTCATATTTCCCACTGATCTGACCGGCGACCAACAGTGAATCGACGTGCGCGAAGATGTGCTTGGCGCCTAGCTTGTGCGCGATGCGTAGTCCAGCGAGGAATGCTTCGTACTCCGCCTCATTGTTGGTGGCTTTGAATTCAAGCCTTATTGCGTAAGTGAATTCCGCTCCCTCTGGACTGACCAAGCGTATCCCCGCGCCAACGCCATCCTCGTTTGAGGCCCCATCTGTGTAGAGGTTCCAGATGGCCTTCTCGTCATTCGATGGTTGCGGTTCTTGTTCAGCTTTGCATTCTTCTACTTTTTCTTTTGGTACCTCTGCTATGAAATCGGCTAGTACTTGTCCTTTAACCGCCGGGCGCGTCTTGTAATTGATGGTGTGCTCACCCAGCTCAATTGCCCATTTTGCCAATCTCCCAGAGACTTCTGGCTTTGATAGGACATTGTTCAGCTTGTAATCGCTCAGCACATTGATGGGATGGCCTTGGAAATAACGGCGTAGCCGTCTTGATGCATGAACGAGTGCTAGAACTAGCTTCTCCATGATGGTGTATCTTGACTCCGCATCTGTTAGTACTCTGCTGACGTAATAGATAGGCGTTTGAACCAGCTTTCTGTCTACCATCAGTACTGCGCTCACCGCCTGCTCTGTGGCGCAAAGATACATCGTTAGTGGCTCCCTAGGGAGTGGAGCGGTGAGCGTTGGTAGGTCCATCAAGCATTCCTTCATCTCTTGAAAAGCCTTTTCTGCCTCCGGTGTCCATTTAAAATGGTTCTTTTTCAAGCAGCTTTTTAGTGTTTCGATGAAAGGAATGGATTTGCTCGCGTGATGCGACAGAAAGCGGTTGATCGCTACAAGGCGTCCATTCAGCGTTTGAACCTCTTTTAGGGTGGATGGGGAGGGCATGTCACACCCCAACCGATGGCGGAATCATCGAGGTGAGACTTAGTGGTAGATTGTTCAAAGACTTCATGACACTAGAATTCGTGACAATATGATTTAAAGATAAAATTTCATTCATAGCATAATTATCGTCTAAAAAGATAACAGAATACAAATTGTTTTCATGAAAAGAGAAATACGACATCAAAATATAGAACTTAAACTAGCGTGAGTTTCTAGTCCAATCCTAAGTAGATTTCTTGAATATCTTGCATCAAACATTTCCTGCAACATGTATAAAATATCCGTCAACACATAAAGCATTGGTGAGCATACTAGTTTTAGTTTACATACATAGTATTTTAGAATGGTTTACTCAAATCTCATACTATAGCATTGCACATACCTATCATACAAAAGACATAACTCAAACCCGCGAGTACCACAGCGTATACCTAACATATTCATGTTAGGCCGTTTAAATCTTAACAATGACCCATAAAGGGGGCGGTGTGCTAGTCCTATAGCGCTATACATGTTAAGTGGGCTAATAATAGTTAATGATTTATGTCTAAGTATCTAAGAATCATAAGCATGGCAAGTAGCATATAAGTATGTTTAATAGATTGAGCATGTGTGTTTATGAATGCATTAGTGTGTTTTGCATATGATACATGTTTACACCCCAAAGTGATAAAGAGTAAAAAGGGGACAAGTATGAACTCACCTTTGGGTGCGTTTTAGCAAGGTTCCAAAAGAATGAGTCTTGGGGGATTAGTTCCTTAGCCTTGGTTAACTAGAATTAAAAAAAAAATTAAGAGTCTTAGGTTTAAGTTTAGATTATAGATTCACGAGAGTCATGCAAGCCTTTTAGGCTAACCAAAACACAAACCACCATGATAGTGATTCGGATGGTCATAAGAGTCAAGCAAGCCTTTTAGGCGAACCAAAACACAAACCACCATAGAGGTGATTCGGATGGTTAGGAGAGTCAAGCATTGGTAAGGTAGGGATGTATCCACAAACCTTTCCGAGTTATTAAATTAGTAGAGTTTATATAATTTAGTATTTATATAATATAACTTAAAAAAGTAGGGTATGGTGACTTAGTTTGGATGAGCCTTGGCCTTCCTTTTGTCAACCATGAACCATAACACAAGTCCCTCCATCATTGAGTTGTTGGTGAACTTGGTTGGTATTATTAACAACTTAGTGCATAAAAGATAATAGAAGATGACCACATTTGAGGCCTCAAATTGGTGCCCTACTCATGTTTATTTGCCATGGCAAATAGGAGAGAGGTCCTAGAGGTTTCCTCAAAGGGTTTGAAGAAGAGGGGAGTGAAGAAAGTAGAAGAGAGGTTGAAGGTGAAGTGAGAAACTCACTTATTCTTGAGAGAATTCTTGAGAGATTTGGAGGTTTAGAGAGGATTTAGAAATGAGCAAGTGTTAGAATGGGTAGGAGTGGTGTATTTATAGTTGAGGTGAAGGGGTTGGGTATTTAATGAATTAATTAGGGTGGTTAGAAGTTAATTAGTGGTAATATATCTTTAAAAGAAAAAAATAAAAAAAAATAAAACCATAAATAAATTAAAAAAGTGTACGGCCATTTTTGAAATGGCCATTCTTTAGCCAATTTTTTTTTTCATAATATTATTATTATTTTTTTTTGTATTGTTAAATATATATATATATCTATATATATATATGTTTTATTAATAATAAGTATATATTAAGATCTTAACTAAATGAGTTTGTTGTAATAGTGCCTAAATTGAATAGGATAAAATTATAATGACGACTCGTCACGAATTGGTAGGAGTAATATAAAAGAAGCGAATAAAGGCGAACTTCGAATTTGTTAAGTATAGAATTTAAAATATATGCAAAAGTAAAAATCACGGGATGTTACAGTCTCCCCTACTTTAGGAAATTTCGTCTCGAAATTTAATTAAGAGTCAACCTTTTGAAAAATAGGTAAGTGGTTTGATACGGGTTTAAATAAAACAAAACTAGTTAGTTTATTATGCTTAACTCAAATACTATATCTAGTCGCTATGCTGCTCGTAAGAGAAATAGTTTTAAAAATTTTAACCCAAGGTCGTATGTAGAAATCTGAACGCATTTTTGTAAGGTGAGTGGATGGTAGATAAAATTCACAAGTTTAACCAACTAAAGCATTTTTTGTGATTAGTGAAAGAAAACGGTACATATAAGTAGGTTTGTGTATGGGGTTAATGTAACAAATGTTGGGAAGAATAGTGAATATACGATATGAAATAGTAAAATTTTGTGAAGATAGGTAAGTGCACTGTGTATGAGAGATAGTACAAATTTTTAGGGAAATAAGTATTTATACGGCTTAACATATATGAAATAAAAGTTTTGGAACATAAGTATTTGTATATAAGAAGTAGTAGAAATCTTGGCTTGTAGAAAAAAAATATCCTTGGGCAGTTGGTGGAATAGTAAATATGTGAGCATAATGAGTGACTAGTTATGGGGATGAGTAGTTTTTAGTAAAATATTTTTGTTTGCACAAGGTCGAAAATTTTATTAGAAAAACTTTTAGAAGTGATTAAATAAACGAGAACTTGGACTATTTGGAAAATAGTTTTTTTTTTTTTGCGAAATAAATAATAGTTATTTAGTTTTGAAATCTAGTATATAATTAGTCTAGGAAATATATAAAAGTGAGAGACGAATTTTGTTTTACATGTATAAATGCTTTTAGAGATTAAGGCCAGAGCTTATGGGATTTAGAAATAGATTCTTGATAATGGGAGGATTGATGATTAAGAAAGGATAGGCAAAAGGAATGAAACGAAGTTGATGGAGATTACAAGTATAGATTATTCACAGCAAGGATGATGTTGCATAGTAGAGAGTGTGGTTCAAAACAAGGTTATAATATGCATAAAAAAATAATAATGCAAGCGTAGTTAGACTAGTAAACTATAACATAAACGGTATCGCAAAAGATAAATAACGTAAGTGTTGGTCAAAATTTAAACTCGACACCCAAAACTTCTCATGGCTCGAATAACTCTACTTTTGGTAGTATGACAGGACATTTATGTATAGGATGTACCGGCGGCGTATCCACCATGCCGTTATCATACCTCATCCGTGTTATTATTCAAGTTATGATAGGTTACACACACTAGGACTTGTTATGTTTTCCATGCGCCCAATTTTTGTAATTACGTGTGCACCCGTAATTAGTCCGATTGTCGTATGGTCCACATAATTTGTCTTAGTTATGTGTGGGTCGCTAGTGGACACAAAATATTTATACACAAAGGAAAAGACATTAAACTAGGTCATTTAACAGTTTCGATGTTGTAAACATAGCAAGCAACGTGACATGCAAACACATAATGTGAAAAGGCATTAAATAGGTTTTTGGTGGTGTTAACCGTACGTGTTTTTGGTGTGGATGTATGGTTTCATGACATAATGGTGTAGACTTGTGCATATGTGGTTACGTTCAGATGTATAAAAAAAAACTAACAGAAGAATAGATAGTTAGATTCTTAATGAAAACGTTCACGTGTAAAATGTTTTTAACTGTGGGCAACATAGAATTTGGGTTTATTACAAATTGAGTTTTACGAGTACGCGAGAAATTTTAGCTTTTCAAGACTAAGGGTCAAGTTTAATGGTAGAAGAATTTAATCCGTTGGATGTTAAAGAAAAAACATATTTAATTGAAGTGGGGAAAATTTAGTGTAAAAGTTTTTTATCGAAGATGGTCGTTTGATTTATGAAAAATCCATTTTATTAAGCGAGAAAAATAGTTTACTGACAATTTTAGTTTGGCGTTGATGAATATTTTGACTCATGATACGATTTCAAGGGAAAAGGTTTTGGGGTTATAAAGGAGTAGGTTAATTGATTTAGCATGTCTTTTGCTCACAAGTCATGTTTGCTAAAAAAAAAATTTCTTTTATTATGGGTGACATTGGGATAGCAAAATTTATTGTAAACATTTTTATCATTTAAAATCTCGTTTGTCATACAGACTCGACGCACGCATTTGTTAGTGGTTTGAAGGTGAGGATTTTATAGAAGGATAGGCATCCTCTTAGAAATAGTAGGAAGAATTTTGTTCAAAAATTTTGAAAAAGATTGTGCGCGAGAAGAAAAGGGTTTTGCGATGTTTGAATTTTGCCGATAAATTATGATTGTAACCTAAGATAACGATGGTATTTCGTAATTCATAAAAGAAAATTTCACATCTGAATAATTTCTTGAAAACATTACATAAGGAAATTCTCATTTTTTTAGAAAAGAAAAATCAATTTTCTTTAGTGTGGTGAGTGGGTCTTCCAGCATCGTAGATCACCATGGCAAGTCTTGGGCATTTGTTGTGTTCATGGGTTGGGTCGTTGCACTCGGAGCATATCCCCCCATTGTTTTTAGTGAATGAGGTGGTACTAGTAGGTTGTTCGGGCCGTGGTTTCATTTGAGGTTTTTGCGTTTTCGGTTATCTTTTTTTTCGTTTGTTTGGTAGGGGTATGGGTGGATGGTTTAGTGTGTACATGGTTTGTGCTGTCCTGGATGGTATCGTTGGGGTTTGGAGTTGGGTTTGTTGGTGTCACTAGGTTAGGGAGAATCTTGACAAATTCTTGGGCAATAAGACTCGCCAGTTGGTTAAGATTGATGCTGTTGAGACGGGAAGATATCTACGAGAATCATAAGAAAATTTGCAAAAGCGTTTTTAAACAAGGTGACTTTTGAATTTAGGAAATAAGTTACTAGAATTTTGGTTAACAATGAAAAGCTTGTTGGTAAAATTAGATTGGTGAAATTGATGCAAATTTAGATAAACAAAGTACATAAGCTCAAGTTGTTCTCAAGGACTTAGTATGTAAGTTCAAGTTACATGTATAGTATGCAAGTTTCACATTGTTCAATTAGCGTAACACTTATGTATAAACAAGTATACTGCACTTAGTTATCATAAAGGAGTTTTGATTTATGTTGGTTTGCGATTATTAGTATTGTTTAGAGATCGATAGAGTAGCTTGAGATGCGAGTCTTGAGTGCAAGTGTGTGTATAATAAATCGAATATATATAGTGAAAATATAGCATGAAAACAACATTGAAAGTAGTATTAACATAAAAAGAGAGGCTTGTTTTAAACAAAACAATTGGAGTGTTCCGGAACGGAACTAGGACTAACCAAAGTGATTCAAATTTTACCATTGAGTTTGGAAACATGCTTTGGCCTAATAGGTGGAAATACTCTCGCCGAAACTTTCGGTTAACGGTATTCACCCTTCCAGTTACTACATGTTCCTTGTCATTAGTAAATTTGAGACTTTGGCGAGATTAAAAAAATAATAATCAAGGATTGAAACTAATCGCTAAGTTGCGGATTTCACTCCTATCTTAGCGAGGTCGTTTCTTGAGTGTGGTTTGTACACTTTGTCCAATGTGGTAAGAAAATTAATTCTAACCTTCAATTGGTAAGTGTCCACTAGAACGAGAATTGTGAAATTTCCACCAAGGTGAGGATATCACTCCTATCTTGGTGTAGTTTCAAAAACACAAAGATTTTACGCGGATTGAAAGTTATCACCAAAGTGAGGGTTTCACGCCTATTTCGGTGATTTCCTTTCGTTTGTGTTATACGAACGTCTTCGAGTGTAGAGTAATCCACAAATAGGAAGGTAAATTTTAAGGACCAAAAGAATTGAGTAGAAGCAAGATAGGGAGAACAAGTATATTAAGCATGATAAAAGGAATGGTCAAAAGGTACTTAACTATAGTCTAGGTCAAACATGGCAATTTTTCCTAATTCCCTATAGTCATGGCTCTGATACCAATCTGTCACACCCCAACCGATGGCGGAATCATCGAGGTGAGACTTAGTGGTAGATTGTTCAAAGACTTCATGACACTAGAATTCGTGACAATATGATTTAAAGATAAAATTTCATTCATAGCATAATTATCGTCTAAAAAGATAACAGAATACAAATTGTTTTCATGAAAAGAGAAATACGACATCAAAATATAGAACTTAAACTAGCGTGAGTTTCTAGTCCAATCCTAAGTAGATTTCTTGAATATCTTGCATCAAACATTTCCTGCAACATGTATAAAATATCCGTCAACACATAAAGCATTGGTGAGCATACTAGTTTTAGTTTACATACATAGTATTTTAGAATGGTTTACTCAAATCTCATACTATAGCATTGCACATACCTATCATACAAAAGACATAACTCAAACCCGCGAGTACCACAGCGTATACCTAACATATTCATGTTAGGCCGTTTAAATCTTAACAATGACCCATAAAGGGGGCGGTGTGCTAGTCCTATAGCGCTATACATGTTAAGTGGGCTAATAATAGTTAATGATTTATGTCTAAGTATCTAAGAATCATAAGCATGGCAAGTAGCATATAAGTATGTTTAATAGATTGAGCATGTGTGTTTATGAATGCATTAGTGTGTTTTGCATATGATACATGTTTACACCCCAAAGTGATAAAGAGTAAAAAGGGGACAAGTATGAACTCACCTTTGGGTGCGTTTTAGCAAGGTTCCAAAAGAATGAGTCTTGGGGGATTAGTTCCTTAGCCTTGGTTAACTAGAATTAAAAAAAAAATTAAGAGTCTTAGGTTTAAGTTTAGATTATAGATTCACGAGAGTCATGCAAGCCTTTTAGGCTAACCAAAACACAAACCACCATGATAGTGATTCGGATGGTCATAAGAGTCAAGCAAGCCTTTTAGGCGAACCAAAACACAAACCACCATAGAGGTGATTCGGATGGTTAGGAGAGTCAAGCATTGGTAAGGTAGGGATGTATCCACAAACCTTTCCGAGTTATTAAATTAGTAGAGTTTATATAATTTAGTATTTATATAATATAACTTAAAAAAGTAGGGTATGGTGACTTAGTTTGGATGAGCCTTGGCCTTCCTTTTGTCAACCATGAACCATAACACAAGTCCCTCCATCATTGAGTTGTTGGTGAACTTGGTTGGTATTATTAACAACTTAGTGCATAAAAGATAATAGAAGATGACCACATTTGAGGCCTCAAATTGGTGCCCTACTCATGTTTATTTGCCATGGCAAATAGGAGAGAGGTCCTAGAGGTTTCCTCAAAGGGTTTGAAGAAGAGGGGAGTGAAGAAAGTAGAAGAGAGGTTGAAGGTGAAGTGAGAAACTCACTTATTCTTGAGAGAATTCTTGAGAGATTTGGAGGTTTAGAGAGGATTTAGAAATGAGCAAGTGTTAGAATGGGTAGGAGTGGTGTATTTATAGTTGAGGTGAAGGGGTTGGGTATTTAATGAATTAATTAGGGTGGTTAGAAGTTAATTAGTGGTAATATATCTTTAAAAGAAAAAAATAAAAAAAAATAAAACCATAAATAAATTAAAAAAGTGTACGGCCATTTTTGAAATGGCCATTCTTTAGCCAATTTTTTTTTTCATAATATTATTATTATTTTTTTTTGTATTGTTAAATATATATATATATCTATATATATATATGTTTTATTAATAATAAGTATATATTAAGATCTTAACTAAATGAGTTTGTTGTAATAGTGCCTAAATTGAATAGGATAAAATTATAATGACGACTCGTCACGAATTGGTAGGAGTAATATAAAAGAAGCGAATAAAGGCGAACTTCGAATTTGTTAAGTATAGAATTTAAAATATATGCAAAAGTAAAAATCACGGGATGTTACAGTCTCCCCTACTTTAGGAAATTTCGTCTCGAAATTTAATTAAGAGTCAACCTTTTGAAAAATAGGTAAGTGGTTTGATACGGGTTTAAATAAAACAAAACTAGTTAGTTTATTATGCTTAACTCAAATACTATATCTAGTCGCTATGCTGCTCGTAAGAGAAATAGTTTTAAAAATTTTAACCCAAGGTCGTATGTAGAAATCTGAACGCATTTTTGTAAGGTGAGTGGATGGTAGATAAAATTCACAAGTTTAACCAACTAAAGCATTTTTTGTGATTAGTGAAAGAAAACGGTACATATAAGTAGGTTTGTGTATGGGGTTAATGTAACAAATGTTGGGAAGAATAGTGAATATACGATATGAAATAGTAAAATTTTGTGAAGATAGGTAAGTGCACTGTGTATGAGAGATAGTACAAATTTTTAGGGAAATAAGTATTTATACGGCTTAACATATATGAAATAAAAGTTTTGGAACATAAGTATTTGTATATAAGAAGTAGTAGAAATCTTGGCTTGTAGAAAAAAAATATCCTTGGGCAGTTGGTGGAATAGTAAATATGTGAGCATAATGAGTGACTAGTTATGGGGATGAGTAGTTTTTAGTAAAATATTTTTGTTTGCACAAGGTCGAAAATTTTATTAGAAAAACTTTTAGAAGTGATTAAATAAACGAGAACTTGGACTATTTGGAAAATAGTTTTTTTTTTTTTGCGAAATAAATAATAGTTATTTAGTTTTGAAATCTAGTATATAATTAGTCTAGGAAATATATAAAAGTGAGAGACGAATTTTGTTTTACATGTATAAATGCTTTTAGAGATTAAGGCCAGAGCTTATGGGATTTAGAAATAGATTCTTGATAATGGGAGGATTGATGATTAAGAAAGGATAGGCAAAAGGAATGAAACGAAGTTGATGGAGATTACAAGTATAGATTATTCACAGCA
Organism: Ambrosia trifida; assembly: GCA_028751855.1. Taxonomy (NCBI): domain Eukaryota; kingdom Viridiplantae; phylum Streptophyta; class Magnoliopsida; order Asterales; family Asteraceae; genus Ambrosia; species Ambrosia trifida. Next base: position 211,749,392 of record CM054122.1, on the reverse strand, counting down.
AGGATGATGTTGCATAGTAGAGAGTGTGGTTCAAAACAAGGTTATAATATGCATAAAAAAATAATAATGCAAGCGTAGTTAGACTAGTAAACTATAACATAAACGGTATCGCAAAAGATAAATAACGTAAGTGTTGGTCAAAATTTAAACTCGACACCCAAAACTTCTCATGGCTCGAATAACTCTACTTTTGGTAGTATGACAGGACATTTATGTATAGGATGTACCGGCGGCGTATCCACCATGCCGTTATCATACCTCATCCGTGTTATTATTCAAGTTATGATAGGTTACACACACTAGGACTTGTTATGTTTTCCATGCGCCCAATTTTTGTAATTACGTGTGCACCCGTAATTAGTCCGATTGTCGTATGGTCCACATAATTTGTCTTAGTTATGTGTGGGTCGCTAGTGGACACAAAATATTTATACACAAAGGAAAAGACATTAAACTAGGTCATTTAACAGTTTCGATGTTGTAAACATAGCAAGCAACGTGACATGCAAACACATAATGTGAAAAGGCATTAAATAGGTTTTTGGTGGTGTTAACCGTACGTGTTTTTGGTGTGGATGTATGGTTTCATGACATAATGGTGTAGACTTGTGCATATGTGGTTACGTTCAGATGTATAAAAAAAAACTAACAGAAGAATAGATAGTTAGATTCTTAATGAAAACGTTCACGTGTAAAATGTTTTTAACTGTGGGCAACATAGAATTTGGGTTTATTACAAATTGAGTTTTACGAGTACGCGAGAAATTTTAGCTTTTCAAGACTAAGGGTCAAGTTTAATGGTAGAAGAATTTAATCCGTTGGATGTTAAAGAAAAAACATATTTAATTGAAGTGGGGAAAATTTAGTGTAAAAGTTTTTTATCGAAGATGGTCGTTTGATTTATGAAAAATCCATTTTATTAAGCGAGAAAAATAGTTTACTGACAATTTTAGTTTGGCGTTGATGAATATTTTGACTCATGATACGATTTCAAGGGAAAAGGTTTTGGGGTTATAAAGGAGTAGGTTAATTGATTTAGCATGTCTTTTGCTCACAAGTCATGTTTGCTAAAAAAAAAATTTCTTTTATTATGGGTGACATTGGGATAGCAAAATTTATTGTAAACATTTTTATCATTTAAAATCTCGTTTGTCATACAGACTCGACGCACGCATTTGTTAGTGGTTTGAAGGTGAGGATTTTATAGAAGGATAGGCATCCTCTTAGAAATAGTAGGAAGAATTTTGTTCAAAAATTTTGAAAAAGATTGTGCGCGAGAAGAAAAGGGTTTTGCGATGTTTGAATTTTGCCGATAAATTATGATTGTAACCTAAGATAACGATGGTATTTCGTAATTCATAAAAGAAAATTTCACATCTGAATAATTTCTTGAAAACATTACATAAGGAAATTCTCATTTTTTTAGAAAAGAAAAATCAATTTTCTTTAGTGTGGTGAGTGGGTCTTCCAGCATCGTAGATCACCATGGCAAGTCTTGGGCATTTGTTGTGTTCATGGGTTGGGTCGTTGCACTCGGAGCATATCCCCCCATTGTTTTTAGTGAATGAGGTGGTACTAGTAGGTTGTTCGGGCCGTGGTTTCATTTGAGGTTTTTGCGTTTTCGGTTATCTTTTTTTTCGTTTGTTTGGTAGGGGTATGGGTGGATGGTTTAGTGTGTACATGGTTTGTGCTGTCCTGGATGGTATCGTTGGGGTTTGGAGTTGGGTTTGTTGGTGTCACTAGGTTAGGGAGAATCTTGACAAATTCTTGGGCAATAAGACTCGCCAGTTGGTTAAGATTGATGCTGTTGAGACGGGAAGATATCTACGAGAATCATAAGAAAATTTGCAAAAGCGTTTTTAAACAAGGTGACTTTTGAATTTAGGAAATAAGTTACTAGAATTTTGGTTAACAATGAAAAGCTTGTTGGTAAAATTAGATTGGTGAAATTGATGCAAATTTAGATAAACAAAGTACATAAGCTCAAGTTGTTCTCAAGGACTTAGTATGTAAGTTCAAGTTACATGTATAGTATGCAAGTTTCACATTGTTCAATTAGCGTAACACTTATGTATAAACAAGTATACTGCACTTAGTTATCATAAAGGAGTTTTGATTTATGTTGGTTTGCGATTATTAGTATTGTTTAGAGATCGATAGAGTAGCTTGAGATGCGAGTCTTGAGTGCAAGTGTGTGTATAATAAATCGAATATATATAGTGAAAATATAGCATGAAAACAACATTGAAAGTAGTATTAACATAAAAAGAGAGGCTTGTTTTAAACAAAACAATTGGAGTGTTCCGGAACGGAACTAGGACTAACCAAAGTGATTCAAATTTTACCATTGAGTTTGGAAACATGCTTTGGCCTAATAGGTGGAAATACTCTCGCCGAAACTTTCGGTTAACGGTATTCACCCTTCCAGTTACTACATGTTCCTTGTCATTAGTAAATTTGAGACTTTGGCGAGATTAAAAAAATAATAATCAAGGATTGAAACTAATCGCTAAGTTGCGGATTTCACTCCTATCTTAGCGAGGTCGTTTCTTGAGTGTGGTTTGTACACTTTGTCCAATGTGGTAAGAAAATTAATTCTAACCTTCAATTGGTAAGTGTCCACTAGAACGAGAATTGTGAAATTTCCACCAAGGTGAGGATATCACTCCTATCTTGGTGTAGTTTCAAAAACACAAAGATTTTACGCGGATTGAAAGTTATCACCAAAGTGAGGGTTTCACGCCTATTTCGGTGATTTCCTTTCGTTTGTGTTATACGAACGTCTTCGAGTGTAGAGTAATCCACAAATAGGAAGGTAAATTTTAAGGACCAAAAGAATTGAGTAGAAGCAAGATAGGGAGAACAAGTATATTAAGCATGATAAAAGGAATGGTCAAAAGGTACTTAACTATAGTCTAGGTCAAACATGGCAATTTTTCCTAATTCCCTATAGTCATGGCTCTGATACCAATCTGTCACACCCCAACCGATGGCGGAATCATCGAGGTGAGACTTAGTGGTAGATTGTTCAAAGACTTCATGACACTAGAATTCGTGACAATATGATTTAAAGATAAAATTTCATTCATAGCATAATTATCGTCTAAAAAGATAACAGAATACAAATTGTTTTCATGAAAAGAGAAATACGACATCAAAATATAGAACTTAAACTAGCGTGAGTTTCTAGTCCAATCCTAAGTAGATTTCTTGAATATCTTGCATCAAACATTTCCTGCAACATGTATAAAATATCCGTCAACACATAAAGCATTGGTGAGCATACTAGTTTTAGTTTACATACATAGTATTTTAGAATGGTTTACTCAAATCTCATACTATAGCATTGCACATACCTATCATACAAAAGACATAACTCAAACCCGCGAGTACCACAGCGTATACCTAACATATTCATGTTAGGCCGTTTAAATCTTAACAATGACCCATAAAGGGGGCGGTGTGCTAGTCCTATAGCGCTATACATGTTAAGTGGGCTAATAATAGTTAATGATTTATGTCTAAGTATCTAAGAATCATAAGCATGGCAAGTAGCATATAAGTATGTTTAATAGATTGAGCATGTGTGTTTATGAATGCATTAGTGTGTTTTGCATATGATACATGTTTACACCCCAAAGTGATAAAGAGTAAAAAGGGGACAAGTATGAACTCACCTTTGGGTGCGTTTTAGCAAGGTTCCAAAAGAATGAGTCTTGGGGGATTAGTTCCTTAGCCTTGGTTAACTAGAATTAAAAAAAAAATTAAGAGTCTTAGGTTTAAGTTTAGATTATAGATTCACGAGAGTCATGCAAGCCTTTTAGGCTAACCAAAACACAAACCACCATGATAGTGATTCGGATGGTCATAAGAGTCAAGCAAGCCTTTTAGGCGAACCAAAACACAAACCACCATAGAGGTGATTCGGATGGTTAGGAGAGTCAAGCATTGGTAAGGTAGGGATGTATCCACAAACCTTTCCGAGTTATTAAATTAGTAGAGTTTATATAATTTAGTATTTATATAATATAACTTAAAAAAGTAGGGTATGGTGACTTAGTTTGGATGAGCCTTGGCCTTCCTTTTGTCAACCATGAACCATAACACAAGTCCCTCCATCATTGAGTTGTTGGTGAACTTGGTTGGTATTATTAACAACTTAGTGCATAAAAGATAATAGAAGATGACCACATTTGAGGCCTCAAATTGGTGCCCTACTCATGTTTATTTGCCATGGCAAATAGGAGAGAGGTCCTAGAGGTTTCCTCAAAGGGTTTGAAGAAGAGGGGAGTGAAGAAAGTAGAAGAGATGTTGAAGGTGAAGTGAGAAACTCACTTATTCTTGAGAGAATTCTTGAGAGATTTGGAGGTTTAGAGAGGATTTAGAAATGAGCAAGTGTTAGAATGGGTAGGAGTGGTGTATTTATAGTTGAGGTGAAGGGGTTGGGTATTTAATGAATTAATTAGGGTGGTTAGAAGTTAATTAGTGGTAATATATCTTTAAAAGAAAAAAATAAAAAAAAAATAAAACCATAAATAAATTAAAAAAGTGTACGGCCATTTTTGAAATGGCCATTCTTTAGCCAATTTTTTTTTTCATAATATTATTATTATTTTTTTTTGTATTGTTAAATATATATATATATATATCTATATATATATATGTTTTATTAATAATAAGTATATATTAAGATCTTAACTAAATGAGTTTGTTGTAATAGTGCCTAAATTGAATAGGATAAAATTATAATGACGACTCGTCACGAATTGGTAGGAGTAATATAAAAGAAGCGAATAAAGGCGAACTTCGAATTTGTTAAGTATAGAATTTAAAATATATGCAAAAGTAAAAATCACGGGATGTTACAGGGCATTTGCGCAATGGCTTGTATTTTTTCGGGGTTTGGTCTGAACCCATCTTTGGTGACTACGACCCCCAGAAACTTGCCTTCTTCCATCCCAAAAGCGCATTTGCTTGGGTTTAGCTTCATGCAGATCGCTTTTAAATGCTTGAATGTCTCTTCAATGTCTTTTAGCATCTGATCCTCTTCCTTGCTTTTGATGACTAAGTCATCAACATAGACTTCTAGGTTTGTCCCGATCTGCTTGGCGAATGCGCTGTCCATCAGTCGTTGATACGTGGCTCCGGCGTTTTTTAGGCCAAATGGCATCTTTGTGTAACAGAAAACTCCTTTGTCTGTGCGAAAGGCAGTCTTGTCTTCATCTTCACGTGCCATCTGTATTTGGTGGTAGCCTTTGTAGGCGTCCAAAAAACACTTGAAGCGGAACGGGGCTAGAGAGTCTATTTTCAGATCGATTTCTGGTAGGGGGTAGCAGTCCTTGGGGCATGCTTTGTTGAGGTCAGTGTAGTCTACACACATCCTCCATCCGCCGATGCTTTTCTTGACCATGACTGGGTTCGCGACCCAGGTTTGATATCGTGTTTCCCTCAAAATGCCTGCCTTTAACAATTCTCCGACTTGCTCGTTCATTGCTTGAGTTTTTTCAGCACCTATACTTCTGCGCTTTTGCGCGATGGGTTCTACAGAGCGGTATGTGTTAAGCTTGTGTTGAGCGAGTTCGCGTGGGACACCGATCATGTCCGATGGTTGCCATGCGAAAACGTCGATATTTTTGCGGAGGAGTTGTTTCAAATGGTCCCTGATATTTTCGGAGATTTCTGGCCCTATTGTTATGGGCTGCTCAGGGAACTTTGGGTTTAAGATCCACTTTTCTGGTTCAGTGCGTGGGCAGGGCTTCAATATTTTTGCTGGGTGGGGCTCCGTGGTCATGGCACACTCTCTGTTGGCCCATACAATGGCTACCCCGTTTGGAGTGGGGAAACCGATTGCGCTGTGCACGGTGGAGGTGACCATGTTGTAGGAAGCCATGGAGTCTCTGCCCAGGATGATATCATATTTAGACTTGGATGGGATGACGAGGAAGGTGACCTCTTCTGTTCGCGATCGGCCCTGCGCGCCGAGAGTGAGAGGGAAGGATATTTCTCCGAGGGGTGTCACAACCTCGTTGGAGAATCCCATGATTGGCGAATTGATGGGGCGCAAGCGCTGCTTATCTTCTTCGTCCAGGAGGTCAAAGCACTGACCATACATGATGTCTGAATTGCTGCCCGTGTCCATGAATGCTCTAGTGGTTCTGTAATGGTCAAAAATTGCTGTGACAATGATTGCTTTTGTGGCCGATGGGCCGCCTTTGACTATGGGGAAACACACCTGTTGTTCCCTCCATTCTGCTGTTGATTCAGTTTTTCGTTTTTGGCTCCGGTGCCCGCTGCTGTGTATCATCATGCTTATATTTTTTATCTTTTTGGGCGGAGGACCCCCCGCTTGTTTGCGCTCGACGTTTTGCAGCAGGTGGCCGAGCTTGCCGGACTTTAATGCATCTTCAATAGCTTGCCTTAGTTGGTAACACTTATCGGTGTCATGACCGATGTCTTGATGGTACGCGCAGAACTTGTTGTGGTCCAACCCTTCGCGCCGTTTGATGACCTTAGGTTCTGGGAAGTCAACGTTTTCCGTTGCTAGAACTTGCGCCGGTGTTTTGGTTAAGGGAGTCCAGTTGTTGTGACTCCTTCGGTTGGGCTTGTGCACAAGCGAGGTGTTGCGCTGGTAATCTTGTGACGCAGGAGGCTTTGGGGTTGTCTGGTCGGCTCCTTGAAGCCTCGTCCAGACATTGCCCTTTGCCCTCCTGTCATGCTTGTTGTTTCGGTTGCGCATTGCTTGCGCTTGTGTATCTGTGTACTGTGGTGCTTGAATCCTGCTCCAGACAGATAGTTCTCTTTCTGTCTTTGCATAATTTTTAGCGCCGCGCATGATCTCTTCCCATGTATTTGGCATGCCTGTGCATCCGGCCAGCGTGCGGATCAGCGAATCACATCTGACTCCTTGCGTAAACGCTGCTTTCATAAGCTCAAATCCGATTGGACCAATTTGTAAAGCTTCGCGGTTGAACCTGGTGATGTAATCCTCGATGGACTCATTGTCGCGTCTTTTGACTTGCAAAATGTCAGTGGAATCCCGCTCGATTCTTTTGTTTTGACTGAAGTGGTCCAAGAATTTATCAGTCAGCTCTTTCAGATTATCAATCTTTCCGTTTGGTAGGCTGTCGAACCATACCCGCGCTGCGCCCGTGAGCGTCTGCGCGAACATGTGACACCATGCTGGCAAGGTCCACCGCGCGCATTTTCCTGCGACCTCGAAACTTCGTATGTGGTCATCAGGGTCGCCGGTGCCGTCAAACTTTCCCAATGTACTTGGCATTTTTGTCCCAGCGGGCAATATGGCGAGTGCGATGCGCGGTGTAAACTTTGATTTTTCACTGAACGAGGGGGGGTAATATGGTTTTGTCAGGTCGTCTTCTCCGGACGACAAGTGTGCTCGATCAACGGTGTTGGTCAAGTACTGGCTTGTGTCACGTTGAAAACGACTCTGTGACTCGTCGGAGTCTTCCCTCCACGTTGGGTCAGTGTTATGGGTGCTTCCGCCGACGTGTCCTGCAGCTCTGGACGGCCCTTCCGAGATAGTGACAGGCCTTCCTTCGCTGAAGGACAGGGCGCGGGATGCCTCTCTCAGATGTTGTTCTTTAAGCCTGTGCATGAATGCTTGCTTCAGAGCTTCTTTCTGCTGCGCATACCATACCTCCGGGCTAACCATCGGCGTAGTATGAGCGGCAGGTGAGGTCTGAAGGTTATCAGTTGCAAAATGGAATGACGGGGTTTGCCTTGTCCCGGAGGACGGGGTGTGGCCCACGTCGGTGATGTGAACTTGCTCTTCTACGTGGCTGTCGGGCTGGCTGGTGATTGCCGGAGCTACACCAGTGCCGGACGGGCCTTGTGGAGAGTTTGTGTTGACTGGTAAAGAACTCATCGCTGGTGTGTTGAGAGATAGAAGTTTTTAAATTGCTGTTCTTAATAACTCAATAGACGGATGGCGCCAATGAAGAAACACCAATCTAATAATCGAAATATAACAATGATAATGAACTAGTAATGTAAAGGAATGGACTTCTTATTTATCAGGACAAGTTACAAGACACTGTTATAAGATTATTACAGCGTTTCGACTATAATCTATCTCTCACAGCTCTCTATATGAATTCTATTCCTCTCCTTTTCGATCCCTTCTTCTGGTGACGAAGGGAGGTATTTATAGGCTGCTTAGGTAGCCTGTGATTGGCTGTGAGGAGCATGGCAGCTGTCTTGTACGATTGTGGCCGTTGTCATTTTCTGCGCTGTCTTCTGTTGATTGGTCCACGTGTCCTGACGTCGTCCTTTTCGTCCTTTTTCTGTACCTCGTACTGGCAGGAGATCGTGGAGCAGGGTGTTCTGGCCTGTGATTGGCTGTTGGCTCTGCTCCTGTCGGGTGATGTTTGTCCTTTTTTGTTGTTGCGTGCGCCGTCTTCTAGAACGCCACGTCATATTACTGTGCTGACGTGCGCGCGGGTTTCCTTCCTGCGCGTGTGCGGGTACCTATCTCTTCAACCCTAAATTTTCATCAAATCCAAAATGAATCATAATATCAAAATCTACCAAATAGAAGGTACCTTTGGGTTCAATCGACCTTAAATAGTCCATTTCTGGATAATGCATCGATTTCCCCTTTGAATTCTTGCTAAATCAAGCTTGGTAGTTGGACTAGGGTTGGGGCCCTTTTTCTTCTTCCCTGATGTCGACCAAAACACACACCAAGTGTGTGTGTTTGGTGTTTTTATAATGTTTTACAATTCTAGTTGTGGACTTTTGTAATTGACATAATCCACCCTCCAAGTTATAATCTCCTAACTCAATATCATATATGTATACATATATATATATATATATATTAATCCCGCCTATAATGTCTTTAAAACGAAGTGGGTTTTCGGGGTGTTACAGATCAAAAGCCCGAAATTTTTCTTATCATTTTTATGTTAAAATACTTTATACCGTAAACTTTGTCATAAGATAATATGTTGTGGTTTAAATAAAAAAAAAAGTGCATAAAATTCTGCCGCATAGACAATAGAGTTTTATCTAACATATCATTTAAAAAACACTCACTCTCTTCCTCTCACCCACGCCATCTCTATCTCACCTTGCACCTTCATGCTTGCTATTAAGCTCACACTACCCTTTTTGCGCTAGTCTTTAACGCCCGCATATCAGTGTTTTGGAGTGTCTCTCGTTGAGGTGGAAGTGAATGTTAGCCCACAACGAACAGTCGATGTGAATTTATTAAAACTTGTTTATCATTTCATTATTCCATCTCTTTGTTATATCGTAATAAAATTAGTCTTAGAAAACACATACTTATATACTTATATGAAAAAATCTCTAAAATAAACATTGACCGTCATATAATTACAAAAATAAGCATATGAAAGGTCTTAAGTTTAGAGATTTCACACTATACAACACTATTCAGAATCTGACATTTGTCCCAAGAGTCTTAAATAAAGACTCTTTAACTTGTAATGGTCTCACAAACCAACCAATAAAATGATGACACATGGGTGAAAAAGGCTACTAGACGCTTGAGTTTTGTAGAGTCTTAATCCTAGACTCCAAACCTGAAGTCTTAAAAATGTACGGAATGGTCTTTGGTTCAAATAAAAAGTCTTAAAAAATGTACGGGCGCGTCTATAGTTTGCAAGAGTCTTAGTAATGTACGAAAAGGTCTTTAGATCAAATGAAAAGTCTTAAAAATGTACGGACGCGTCTATAGTTGGCATCTAGGATAAAGTCTCTACAATACTCAAGCGTCTAGTAGCCTTTTTGACCATGTGTCATCATTTTATTGGTTGGTTTGTGAGACCATTAGAAGTTAAAGAGTCTTTATTTAAAACTCTTGGAACAAATGTCAGATTCTGAATAGTATTGGCCGATAGTGTGAAGTCCCTAAGCTTAAGACCTTTCATGTGTTTATTTTTGTAATTAAACGAGGTGATGCTAACCCGCGCGTTGCAGCGGGATGTTGATGGTGAATGTTTATAGATACGTTATATGAGAAGTGGAAATTGGTAAATCTATGCAGTGTAATTTCTTATTAATGACATGAAACCAATTAGCCTCTGTTGTAAGTTGAAACTAAATTTATTAAAATCCAAACTAATAAATTTAGACACTAATGTAAATTAATATATTGTGCATTCGAATACCCAGTTCAATTCGAACACTAATGGACAATCCAAATCAATTTTCATTTGGGCCGTATGCCCATGGTGGGATAGAATAGAAGAAGTTTCATACCACTTGAAAAAAAAATAAAAAAATCACAGCCTAAAATTTGTTTCTTTGTTTAATGAAATTGGCTTCCTGTTCCACTTTCTGAATTTAGCCTTGTTGAAACTTCAATTTTCATTTATTCCGAGTGCTATATTGCAATAAAAGGGTTTAGCTTCAATGTTCAATTTATGATAATCGTCCTGTGACATTTTTTATCCCAACTTTTCGTCGTCCTTACTTGGAAGAAAAAAGTAACCATAATCTTATTGAATTATGAAAATTTCGTAAAACATAGAACTGAGCAAACTGGAATTGTAAGTTGACGAATATAATAAGAAGCATCAGAAATAATTGTTTGATGCAAAAGAATGAAGACATGGCAAATCAATTTTAACCAATACATATTTCACAAAAATAAAAACAACCCTCAAATTGAAAACAACAAAAAAAACAATAACCTACCAATTTCGAAAGAAAAGACAGAGGCAGAAAGAACATACCATATTAGAGAGTGCATAGAGAATCGATTTGCAGTCATATTCAAGTAGAGGAACCGATGAAATAAAATAGACAATTGAACAAAATCGTAATTTGATTGAATGATGAAAGTTTAAACCCTAACAACACCGATGATGGACCATATCTTACGACGCCTTAGTGCAAATTATAGCAAAACTAATAATATATATATATATATATATATATATATATATATATGTTATAAAGTTTACATGATTATCCACAAAAAGATAGCAAAGTTCTTGTCTTTTTTCCGTATGGTATCCAGTTCCTTATGACTTTTACCTGGATTGGTTCTGCGTTATCATGTGGTCTAGCCGTTGATATCTCCATTAATGTCATTTGAGTTTCCTATGATGATATGAAAGGATAAAAAGAGTAAACATATATATTAAATATATAGCAATGTAAACACATCCATGTACTAAACTAAGGTTCGAAGAAAAAAATCATGCAATGTGTATAATAAGGAAACCAATGTAAATTTGTTTTCTAAGTAAGAAAATTTAAAAAAAAAAACATGTAAATTGAAAAGGAGATTATAATAAATAAAAAAATATAAATGAAAGCAAGTTGTCAAAGAGTTATATGCGAACATCAGTTACAAAATGAAGATATAATGGTCTCTCTCTCTCTCTCTCACACACACACAGACACAAAGACACATACACACATAACAGTTATAAATTTCGTTGTTGTCCGAGGAAAAACCTAGAGCCCACAACAATTTTCATGTCTGACAAATGATGAACATATGTTTTAAAACACATAGCAACCCAAGAATTGAACTTTATATATCACAATTCAAACACATAGCAACCCAAGAATTGAATATTGTAAGTGAACATATTGAACATTATAAGTGATGAATCTAGTATAACTTTCTACATGGGTCAAATAGAAGGATAGCTAAAAACAATTCCAGCTTCAAAGCGTAAAATTGTTTATAACATACGGTAGTTATCGTTACTAAAGTATGACTTTCTAAATGGGTCAAATTGAAAGGTAGCTAAAAATACACTTTCAAAATGTATCATTGTTTATAACATACAAATAGTAAAACGACAAAAGAAACCATAAAAAATAGATGTGATGCTTCACTGTTGTGTTAGAATTATTACAAATCCGCTGCAATTGGGCATTTATATTGTTAAATTATTGGGTCAAAATTTTGTAGCTTTTGTGTGTCGAAAAACTGCACTTTTAGGGGTTAAAAAACTGCAACATTTGTTTCAATATTCTCCAGCATTTGTTTCAAAATTCTGCACTTTTATGGGTTAAAAAGACTGCAACGGTTGTTTCAAATTTCTGCACTTACATGTGTCAAAATTTTGCAGCATTTGTTTCAAAATGCTGCACTTTTATGTGTAAAAGAACTGCACTCATAGGGGTTACACTTCTGCACTCTTATAGGTTAAATTTCTTCATTTATGTGGTTAAAAATCTGCAACGTTTCGTATGTGTTTAAAGACCCAAATCTAGAATGGTAAATGGTTAGTTATTGGGTAAGATTTGTCCTTAAAACTCGAGAAAGTGAGGCGCGCCTCATGTACATGGCCATTTTTTGTGCAACAAAATGTTGTACAGCAGGCTTTTAAGGTTGTATATACAGGTAATTTTTATGTTAAAACATATACGAGGCTTAAATATAACTACATTTTGGTAAGGGGATGCTAAAACCTATGACATATAAAAAAATATATCTAAATCACATTGCGACTCGGGTATAAAAGAGGTGCGCTTTTGCGCTTTGCGCCTCAGTTTTAGACCATGCCGCTTTTGTGAGGCCCCTCGCTTTTTAAAACCAAAAATAGAATGGAAAGAATATATGTCTTGCTGTAAAAAACATAGCGAAAAGAGAAAATTAAAGTGATAAAAAAATGAGTAAAACATGGCTTCTTCAAAGAATGTTCTAAAAAACCACCGCAGATTATATATAAAATATTCAAACCCAAATTAACTACCTATGTTGCCAATTATCTGTTTGAAGATTAATTAAAACCAATACAAAAAAGTATGCAGAGTGCAGTAAAGGGTCATCCAGGTAACCAAGGATTTCAAAGAATGTATAACAAAGGGGAAAAAATTGTCTATCTCAAAGTAAAACAGGTGGTGACAGTTAAACAGTTTGGCACTAATTAGACTATTAGTTGTCGGCCGCAAGCGAGCAGGCGCGAGCCAAAAACTTCAATCTCAAGTAACCTGGTCACTTGACCCTGTCGTGGTGGTTGGGGGTGAGCACCGGCGCGACCAAAACACCTCTCTCTCCCGTTAACGCACGCGACCACCGTCGCCCGTGCTCGCGTCGCGGCTATTCGCGTGGGGCTGTTGTGGCTGGGGTGAGCACCGGGATGAAACTTCCCTCACGCCGAAGCTCGCTCGCGACCCACAACGAACAATCTTACAACACAATATATGAAAATATAGAACAAAACAATAAAGCAAAAGTTGGTATTGTAGGCATTTACATATTTGTACTAACAAAAAACAAAACGAAAATGTATTTGTTAGGCCATTGTCAAATTATTAACAGATGGTATCTTCATAGAATTTACCTAAAATAACAAAAAATAAACAATAAAAAACAAAAAATAAACAATAACAGTGCTTCACAAAAAAAAAAAAAAAAAAAAAAAAAAATCATCGATGATTTGTAAGGCCATTGACATTGTCAAATTAAGATCATTAATTATAATCAATAAATAATAGGTTTTTCATTAAATCACTCATATTACTTTGCATTGAATTAAGAAGGAACTCTAAACCTAATTGCAATTCAATAAGTGAGAAATTTGTAAAGATGAAACAGAAGTGAATCTGGATTATAAGTGAATTGGCCTTATGGATTATAAGTGAATTGGCCTTATGACTAAATAGTAACCCTAATTGCGATTGACAAAACTGAACATTATAACCCTAAGTGCGATTAAAGAAGTAAGAAATTGATAAATAAATAGGGTTAAATTCTGTACCTTTAATCGTGAATAAGACGAATGGATTGGCCTAGATCAAGAGAATATGAAAGGGAATAAGGAAATTTGTGATGAATATGGGAGAAAATGGTGGTGTTGGGTGTAGGAAACGGGAGAACGGTTACAAAAGAAATAGCAAAAGGGGGTAAACGGTTTCCAAAACTGTATGGAATGAGAGGAAGGGTAACGGAGATATAACAGAAGTTAGATTGACCGTTAAGTTAGTATTTGTATTAATATATAATGGTGGTCAATGTTTATTTTGGAGGTTTTCCCTAGTTATATTGTCCACATTGACAACTTTTTTTTATATGTCTATTTGTTTTCTTTTTTGTTTTTTAATAGTATATCTTAGAAAACACAAACGTGTTTGTTTTTTAAATATCTATTTGTTTTCTTTTAAAAGTAAATAAATAGTAAAGGATAAGTCACTTGGACCAACATCATTCGTGTCTTATCATCGAGTATATAAAAAAAGCAATGGACCATGGTAAAAGAACTAATAGACTAGTGGCTAAATTCTCTTTCGACCAAGAATTATATATATATACAATTACCAAATCGTTTGCAATAGTGTTTTAACGCATCCGTTAAAGTTGACGGCAAAAGCATTGAATAACGTGTATGGATAGCCGCCAAAGGTAATAATACTATGTGTCAGCTATCACAAAACATCGTCTGCTTTGAAGCAGTGTTTACTCAGTTTCTTCTTCGGTGACACGTATGTCTTCACCACCACTATCGTCGTCGGCACTATCTGGCAATCTCCCCGTGACGACCACCATCTGAACCACCGACGTGCATCTTCGTTACCGCCGCCGGAAAAACACCCTTCGCTGATCACATCATCTGAAGCCGAACCAAAGGCAGAGATAGGCGTTGTGCAGATATCGCCGTATCGGTTGATGCATGTAGTAGAAAAACAGAGACAAAGTGAGGGATGTTAGGACCACTGTGCGTTGCCGCCTAATTAAAGAAGTGAAACGAGGGATGGAAATAGAGAGGTATAGGCATTGATGGTATAAATAATTGAAGATGGGTAGTGGGTGCAGATCAACCCGTCATCTCCGACTGGTCAACCACCACAAGAAGACAATGAAAAGCACCTGACGGATTTGAACGATAGAGACAGAGAAGCGAGTAACATATACTGCACAAGTTTTTATGCAGGGAGTACAACTGTAGAGGCAATTAGAAGGCTTTGATGCATCCGCAACCCATGGCTGAGTGGTGTTGGTTTTATGGTGTGTGAGGTGGGGCTTAACGTTGCTGGTGGTGGTAGCAGGTGATGGTGGTGCTGGATCGGGAGATGGGGGTCGACACGTGTGGTGGCTGTTGGCCGGAAAATCAACTGGGGGTAAGGGTTGGTGGTGATTTAGTCATGGAGAGAGAGAGATGCTTTTCTGTACTATACAACATTCACAAATTTGACACTCAGACGTAACAAGCATTTTGGCTTTGCCTTCTCTAACCCATTTTATTTTCCAAATGTGCTCACAGTTATTTTCTAAAATCAGAATCACAAAAAAATAAATAAATAATTGTGATGAGCCTCAAAAGTGTCAATCTCCTTCATACCAAAGTGTAACCGTGAGAATAGTGAGTGACGTAGATGCAATTACCTAATACCAAATATTTATATACCAATTTAGTTCGAATCGATTGTAGTCTATACTTTATCACGATGTGTACGTCATCACGAAATTGCATGTCAACTTAAATTTACTTTGAACACGAGTCGGGTTGGTTGTAGCCTATAATTTATCACGTCGACTACAGCGCCGCCGCATCGCGGCGGGTAAAAAAACTAGTTATATTACATATAACACAATGAGATGTGAACGGCTTGTGATGAATAATGGATTCGTGTTAACAAAGTGCAATATATTTAATTTTGTACACTTTTGTAGCATCTTTATAATTATCTTTATCTTATTATAAAATAAAACAATATATGTGTGAGTTGCTATTTTTTTAATGGTATAATTAATGATGGTTTTTGGTGACAAAATCTTTAATAATTGGCCCGCAATAACTTAAAGTTTACGAATGATGTGATATTCGAGTGTTCATTTATTCATCAAATCATCATCATCATTTGTTTGCCCATGGTCAAATCAGATCCCTTTCGCTTAGCATAGCCAGACAGTGTAAGAAAGCTTCTGATTTCACCTAGTTCATCAATTTTAGGAAAAATCCAATTATCTGCCCGCACAAAAGCACGGCAATAAATAATCAATAAAACCTGACGCCCTTAGAGATCGAAACGATGACCATTCGGTCCCCGATCTCCCTTCATCGGGCCACCTACCACTGAGTTATACCTGACGGTTGATTTGCTTGATGTATAATGGACTAATTGATCGAATATATCCCTCTAAATAAAATAAGATGTGTCAACATCAAATCTCTTATTTCAATTTTAACTAGGGTTTTAACTATGCGACACTTCAAACCGAATCAGCCCAAACTATTCATGGGTCAAATGTGTGAACTTATTGATCTCTAAGAAGGACTTCACTTCATCATCGTTGTGTCTACCCTAAGATTTATATTTAACTTGTTGAATACATGAGTTTGTAAGGTAGTTTTATAATAAAGAATTTTATAATTTTATGGTTTATATTAAACATTTATATATTTTGTTTAGCTTCGGTTATGGGATTTAATTAAACATACCCATAACTAAATTATTTGTGATTAATCGGTTATATACTCAGTTATGGTTCATTTTTTGTTATTTTCATTTAATTAAGCAAGCTAGGTTATGAACCCTTTAAGCAATAAGCTACTGAAAGAACCCATATGGTCGTATGTGAAAAACATCTAACTAGAAAAAGATTGTAATCTCTTAACCATAAACACAAGAATAAAACTTGGTTTGAACATTCTAACAAGTTTATTACGATGTAGTATTTTGAACTAACTCCCCAGCAAGGCAGCAAATATCAATAATCAAAGAATAACATATCTGACGCGCAAACGCATATTATTGAACTATATTCGGATTATAGTAAAGAAAAAAAAACATAAACAAATTACAAGGAAAGAAACTACAAAGTAGGAAAATTGAAACAAAATTACAGAAATAAAACAAAAGAGACAACAGAGATGGCTCAGACACGTGTTCAACACGCTTCCTTTAAAATAATTTTTGGGCCACCCATGTGCACCCATTTGTTTTACAGGGTACAACAACCTAAGCAGATTACACTGCTAGAGTTACCCCAACCCCCGAAAAATATACCTGAAACAAGAGTTCAAAGGCCTGAAAACTTAGGAAATTCTTTAGAGTTTGTGTGTAGATTTCGCTCATGTGAGTAGCAAAATTGCTATGTGTTTCAACAAGACAAGAGTGTCTTGTATATATTCTCTAAACTAAAACCTATTAAAAGGTTTTAGTTAAAGGCTGGAATTTGAAAAGTCTCCTATTGACCACACCGGTAGCTTAAGCCGCACCTAGACCATATGTCAATAATAATAAAGCGGCTCTCAAGCGTGCAAAGTGTAAAGTGCGCCATCAAAACGTCACATTACGCTCATCGCCCTCGTCTCGTGTCTGGGCGCGGGTGGACATCGAGTGACTTGCACCCTCCTAGTACCACTAGATGTGTCATGTTGTATAGGAATACATTTAAAACCTCTATAGACTTTTACATATAAATCAACACATGATTTCTTTATCCATCAATATGGGACAAACAAAAATTCCCAAAGGAGTAAAGCTCCACCACACTAATTTTAAGTGGGTGTTTGGATTAACTTTCTCCTCCTTTTAACTTATTAGGAGAAATATAGTGTTTGGGTAATGATTTGAAAAGAAGTTTTTGTCCTTTGAAAAATGAGAAGTTAGTTGGTTGTGACCTTTTGAAAAAGGAGGTAGAAAATGAGAAGTTATCCCAAACATGTTGTAAGAGTACCGACTATCGAAAAGACGAAGATGGACCAATGTGACACCTTAGGTAAATCTAATATCGGCCGTGGTCAGGAAAGATCCTTAGGTCATAAGTAATCCGATGCCTCTTAAATCACCAACGTGTTTTGAGCTTAGTTGGCTATAGAGTACACAGTTAAGCGTGCTCAAATGGGAATACTATCAGGATGTGTGACCTCTTGAGAAGTCTCTACCAAGGCAAAAAAAATAAAATAAAAAAACAAAGTCGTGAGCTCCTGGATCGACAACCCACTAGGGGCAAAGCGGACAATATTGGTGGTGAGATTGGCCGGATGTTATAAATGGCATCAGAGCCACTCCTGTATCGTTCGAGATGGTGAGGCAAATACTCAATGTCATTTTCATGTCTTGCATGTATCAGGGACGGATCTAGAGAAGGAGCAGGGGTAACGTCCGTTACCCCTCAACTTTTTTGGCGTAGTATATTTTTAGTGTATTTTTAAATTTTTTTTTACGTGTTTTATATTACGTTACCCGTGAAAATTATGTAACGTTACCCCTGAAATCTTGGTCTAGATCCGCCACTGGCATGTATCTTAAATTACATCTTATGGCCTTCTTGGTAGGAGCATCATCATTTAAGCATATAACAAATTCAACATCGATCATCAAACGAGTTCACATCAAAAGAAAATCAACAAACGCGAGGTTTAAAATATATTTGTTTGGAATTAGGTACGTTATATTCAAGAATTGCCGACTATGCCTACCTACCATTCGAACAATAAAACATTATTAGTGTATTTAAAACTTCACTTTCCCCCAACAAACGTCGTTGTCTCACTCAGAATTTGTACGAAATGACCTTCGACAAAATTAAGGTTCAAAACCCCATCGTTGAGAGGGACAGTCATCTAAAACACTATATCTTCATTGCTTTTTCACTCATGCTCAGATCTATGAAACGTAGTTAAATTTATAGGATCATTGTCTCGTTTTTGTTATTGTATTCAGTACGCTGGTTAGCGATAGTTATGTACTCTAGAAATCTTGTTCGAAAAGTTAAACATTGTTTTGTGATTTTAATCGGTTATTTAAACAAAAGTTTGATTTACTTAACAGATCTAGAGCATTAGTCAGTGGGCAGTAATAACTTGTGGAACAAGGTAGAGAGTGTTTGAAAACATAAGTTGTGTATTTGATTTTGAGTGTCACACTATGTGTTGTTGAGAGGTGAAATGTGAGAAAAAAGTAGAGCTGGTAAATCGTGTCTTAACAGGTATAACAACCCTAGAAAAAAGTGAGGCACGTAAGCACACCTTTTTTTTTCACATGACTAGGGGTGTTGTTGTCATGTAAAATGTGATAGGGTGAGGTGGAGATATATGATTGGTTGATAAAAATAAAAATTCAAAGAAGAAAGAGTGATTTTGATTGGCCAAAATCAGCCCTTCACGCCCCAAAATTTTCACAAATCTAGCCATGCCTTAAGGGGCAGTGCTCTTTGGCACCATAGGCGTAATGGTGTGTAGCTCCGGAAGGGGTGACATAGAGGGCCCTTTAGCGCCACACCATATTTAGTCTTATATTTTTAGTTTAATTCACTAACGATTATTCTGTTCCCAAATAATCACATAGTATTTGTTTGCTCATTCGTAATTGTTACAAAATATTGATATAGTTGATTGCGGTATGCATTGTTCAGTCTGTTTTGATGTAATCCAGGGTAATGCTTCGAATATTATTGAATAATAATTAAAGTGTAGTTAAATTTTGAGCTAACAGGTTATCTTATTGGTGCTGGAGATGTAAACTTAAGGTATAATGTTGCAATTAAGTGTGCCACCATTACTCCTGGTATAGTGGTATGCTAGTTTTTTTATGGTCATGTTATTTTATGGAACAATGCACCTGTAACAAAGAGTATGATAAAACTGATCATGTATAGATTAGGCTGGTATGAAGGAGTTTACCTTGAAAAGCATGTAGAAGAGTCCAAATGGGACAATCAGAAATATATTCCTCAAAAAAATATTATAAAACTATGGATTTCAATTTTTAGAAAATTACTACATTTTCACCTTTTGCATGTACGGTTTTTAGAGAACCGTTTTGTTTGCAAAAACATTCCGAGATTAATTCCAGGTAGTTACCAATATGAAATTCAGTTTGTTGTTTTCATTTTTTTTCTGTATATTTAATCTCACATGTAATGATTGTTGTATCCAGGATAAACAAAGCCAATATGCATTGTGAGACATACATGTGTCATCTTGGTATGTCTCTTAATGTGAAAAATAGACATAATGTTATGTCAATTCAATGTTTCTATTAAATAATACACGTGTATTTGCTCTTATAAATGTTATGGTTTTGTTGCATATAATTTGTTGAGCTGGAGTGGGCTTATGGAGCTTATTGGGCTGGAGTGTAGCAGTGTTGTTGTTGCTGGCCCATCTTGTTGTTGTATTGAAGTGTTCGTTGTGGCCCATTAGTGTGTTTCTCGGCCCACAGTCCATGATAAGCTCACCGACTTATCATGGGTATATAAAGCCTTGTCTGGCTTCATTTTACTCTTTTATACACTAGCTGATTACCCCGGGAGGGTTCGGGGGTTGAAAAATCTAATTTTACGTGATAACCTATTGCAAATGGCTTAAGTTGACTAACCACAAAATCTCTCAATCATTGCATGTTCATAGTATTCTAATAAGTAATAACTCATATTCTCTAATCTAAAACCTAATCAGTAATCATCTAAAAATCATTTATGTAAGCTGCAACTATTCAAAAACTCATTACATCTATCTAATTTCTCACATTCTAATGGCTCTTATAATTCCTAACCTAATCAACTAAACAAACACTTAAGTTTGAAGTTGTAACCATTGCATCTCATTATGCCACGAGGCATAATCAAGAGATGGTTGATGCCACCATTGAACGCCACGTTAGCAACTATCAATTCTTCCCGGGAGCATCCCGGGGTTGAAAAATATAACCATTCTAATAATACTAATATCAATAGTAATAATTATTACTCTTGTAATTAAATAAATAAAAAAATAACCTTGCTATAAGGTGACACCATTTGTTGCAGTGTTGCGCGATTCTTTCTCCTAGCTTTTCTTGATGAAGTATACCTAGTAAAATTCCAATGATAACATGGCGATTGGACTGATTTTCAACATCGTAGATAAGAACCTAGTTTAAAAGAAAAAACATGATTAATGAATAACATGAACACTTTTTGTTTTATTTTCTTGTATAAACGAAACCCCACAAAAAATAGTCGATTTTTTCTCCGTTTCTTATATAGCACTATGGTACTCGTTGGAAAGATAATAAAACGCTCGTTAATTTGGTGTAATTTTTTTCTTTAAAAAATCTCGTATATAAAAGATATAAACGTTTAAAAATTATGGGAGGAAACATGAGAGAGAAAATTTTAAATTTATTTTTAAATTCTTTTTTCCTAAAATAACTCAATTTAATTTTAGTAATTGAGAATTTAGGGTTTTATTTTATCTTTTTTTTAATTAAAAAAAGAAACAATTCAAAAACACTAAAAACACTCAATTATTAAGCCACGTGGCACTCTCAAAGGGAGATTGAGACTTCCATTACACGCCACGTTAGCATATACGTTTTCTTTTATATATATAGATAGATAAGTTTAGTTCATATTCTTTTATTGTTCTCTCTCTTACGCTCTCTTCCGAGTTAACTTAAAGAGGGAAAAGAATTAAAGGAAGGGAAGGGAAAGGAAAAGAAAGGATAAATATTCTTTCCTTCCGTTTCCTTCCAAATCGGAAGGAAAACTAAACTAAAGGATTTTAACTAGTTTTCCTTCCATTTCCTTCCATTTCCTTTCTATTCCTTCCTTTAATGAAACTCGGGAACACATCTTTCCTTTCATTTCTTTTCTTTTCTCCTGTTTAGTTAACTCGGGAACATAGCGTTAGTCTAGAGTTTCTAAGGAGTTCATCTCTCACCTAGGGTTTCATGTATTCTTTTAGGTGTTGGTTATAGAGATCTCGTCTATAAATCTCTTTGTTTTCACACAGTTTGTATTCAGATCTTAGATAGTCTTCTAGATCTGAAGTTATTGATTGTTGTTTGTAAAACAAATCATCTGTTAATGATCTGCTAAGGTTTCTGTAGTTAGTTTGGTACAGTTTTCCTTGTAATCGTTTTCTTGAGTTTGTTTTGTTTTTTTTAATAAAGTTTCTATAAGTTTTCATTCTATTTTTGACACTTAACCTGATTTATACATCGCTTTTATTAACTTTATTAAATAGTCAATTGCTGCTTTTGTTGAAGCCTCGATAAACACGGCTTATTAGAAAAAATGGCCACTTTAGCACAAAGAACATCATTATTAAGAGCATTCATATCTTATCCCTTATTCCCATTCATCAAATTACACTAAAAATCACTATATTTTCTCTCTCATTTTCAATTAAATAATATTTTTTTATAGTTTTATCATTACATTTTCTCTTTCATCCACTCACAACCACTTTCAAAAACATAAAAAAAAATAGGGGGAACAGTGTCCTTCAAAATATACAGATAAACAGTAACATTTTCTCTCTCATCCACTCACAACCCCTCAAAATCATTTTTTAAAATACTAGGTTATTGTCTGTATGTACACGCGGTTCAACAATTAATAATTATTTGGTGAGGTAAAACTTATAAAAAAATATAGTAGTAATACACATACAATTCAAATATCATTAAATATTTCTTTATACACAACATTTTTTGTTTTATTTATAACCTTCCAATCGGGATCAAGTAACTTAACCCCTGTCTTGCTATTAACTCTTAACAATACCACATAAAGATGGCTATGTGTGAATCCTGGATTCGTTTCTGTGTTTGCATCTTAGTCCGAAAATATATAAATACATGTCATCCATAATTAGAAAATATATAAAAATTTTAGGATATCTCTAATTTAAAGGTAATAAGTAGGTTTAATTGTTATAATTATTAACTTAAATTCACAAGTTGGAAATTTTTTATAATATTTCATTCATTCAAAATTTCAAATTGAATGCATTAATTAAGTTTAAATGCTAACATTATTATCTTAAATTCAAAATTTAGAAATTTTACGATATTCACCAAAATTTAAAAATTAGTTATAAATATTATAGTTTGTAATTATATACTTAAATAGAACATTTAATATTCAAATATTTTGAAAGTTTAACTGAAAACTATTTTTGAAATTATAGTATTCAAAATTTGAATTTAAACTTATAACTAATTTGAGAAATTTATAACCAATATTACTATTTGTTAAAATTAAATATATTAGAAAATATGTTATTTAAAGGTAATAAGTAGGTGTAATTGTTAAATTATTAACTTAAATTAACAAATTTGGATTTTTTTAAATATTTAAATCATTCACAATTATGAAACTAATGTAGTAGTTGTAACTAAATGTTACGATAATTATTCTAAATTCAAATTTTATAATATTAACCAAAATTTAAAAATTAAAATTATGAATATTAAAATTTGAAGTTAAATACTTAAATAGAACATTTAGTATTCGAATATTTTTAGAGTTTAACAGAAATGTATAATTTCAAATTGTTGTATTTAAATTTAAATTTTGACTTATAATTAATTTTAGAAATTTATAACCAAAATTATTAATTGTTATCTTTTAAATATGATAGAAATCTATAAAAGAAACATATGATTAATAGTCAAAATCAATTAAAATATAAAAATATGAATCAATAGAACAATACGGATCGATATTACCTTGGAGAAATTGAATGGTTATGGATTATGGAACCCAAGTCGTGGATGTATACAAGATGCAAAACTATGTTGGCTTTTAAAGATATTAATGTATTAGGGTTTATAAGAATTTGGGGAAGATGAAGAGCTTATTGGTTTTGGAATAAGGATATTTGATATAATAATTTCTATAAATAATACATCAGAGTACATGTTCAAAAAAAAGTGTTGATAATGTATATTTTATTTTTATAATTGATTTTATTTTTTTATCGGCTATAATTAATTTAATTATTTTCTTTGACCAAAAAGTAAATATTGTCATTAATCATATACGAAAAAATTAAGTGGCATGTTATTACACAATTGATAAATGTTTGCTTTGACCGAAAATTCAAATTAAAATAATCATAATGAATTACCTAACTTAATTTAATAAATGAATTACCTAATTTAATTAATGATTTTTTATTTAAAAAAAACTAAATATTTTATAAATTACATGGAAAGTGTTTAATATTTGACCAATGTTGACCATTGCCTTTAATGGCTAGATTTTCTATTTAAAAAAAACAAAAATTAATAAAGACATTGTATTAATAAACGAAATCATACCTTGAAGACAAAGATGATAATAGGATTCACAGTTAACTAAAGACATCGTATTCGAAGATGATAATCCAATTAAAAGCAATAACCAAAAGCAAAAAAAAAAGTATTAGTTACCAAATGATATTTGTGATTAAAATTAGAATAAACCTTTAACAAATAAATATTCTATGTTTTTAGGTAAGTAATGAAAGCTTATGAAACCAGTTTAATTTATATTATTATAATAAATTACAAATCAATTTCAGATTTAACTATGCGAACTTTTAAGAATAGAAAAATTAATAATTAAAAGGTATGTATTAAGTTTTTAAACTACCAAAATTAGTATGAAAAATTTGAATTTGAATTTAAAATTCAATTAAACATTTAACTTTGAAAATTCAAAATTACATATACAATCTTGAAAAACGTTTACGGATTTGATAAGGAAACTTCTTGATATTGATTAAGTTTCCGTAAAAAAATATATAAAGTCAAAACAAAATTTTAAACTTTCAAACAAATAAATCAATTTTAAATTAAGATTTTCTATAAAAAAAATTGGTCAAACCAAATCAATCAGAATTAATGCCACAATCTTGGAAACCAATTAAAATATTCCTACAAACATGCAATCCATTGTTGACTAACAAAAGTAAGATCAATCATAAAATTCAAATGGGCATTCAAAAAACAATATCATAATCCGTATGAACAGGATGAACACCAACATACATTACTGTTTGCAGCTGCCAATACGAACAATTTATAAAAAGCAGATTTCCCAACTGATCTGATCGTTTAGAAAAACTACTTGACATTTGGCCTGCCAAACCAAAAAAATAGAAAATACTAAAACATACTAATACATAAATCAATGAATCGAAAAATACACAAAACTGAAAACTTAATCAATCATATACATTCATACCTAAATCAATTATATACATGCATACCTAAATCAATCATACAGATAAATACAGATTCAAACCTAAAGTATTAAAATCAGTATGAAAAAGAAAAAAAAACATGAACCCTAAAACGGAAAAATTATTAAACCTAAACAATAATACACAATAAATCAAGATTTGAAACCAAAATAATTAAAATCAGTTAAAACAAAAATAGAACAACACTAATCGCCAACGACAGATTAAGATATAATCATATCAGAAAAAAATCGAAAACAAAAACAGAGGAACGTGATAGATGAAGAACAATAATGTTACAGAAGAATGGAAGAGACGATACCTTGAAGGAGAGGAGACGAAGGAGATGGATGATCAATGATGGAGAGGAGATTGGTTTGATTTAGGGTTAACAATTGTGAGTGAATGAATGAGATCGGGTTTGTTGCTGAGTTTAGGAAAGGTATTAATTGATCGATTTTGACCAACTATTGTGTATTAATTCAATTTTTGATTTAAAAAAAATTATAAATTCTATGGTTGTGCCATGTGGCACAATATGAGAGGAGAGAGAATTGAAGATGCAATGTGGGAGGGACAAGTGTCACAATTGAGTTTTGTTTATTATATGTACTAGGTGGAATCCCGTGTGAAAACACACGGGAGGAGAGAGAGTCCAACCTTATCCGCTGTTTGGTAAACACCAACACATCAACAACATAACCGTCTGTTGCGAAGAAGCACTGTTTAGCAACGTCTGTTTATATCTTTTATAATAATAATAATAATATACATAAAAAAACATAACCAAACCGACTGTTAACTGTCGTTTCTTCCACGATAACAGTTAATAACACTGATCAGATGTTTAATAACTGAAATGTTACAACCAAGGAATAAAAAGTCTACAGACGGATTAAAAAGTTGTAGTCAATATGTAGCCATATATAAAAAAACCATATATAATCAACGTGAAACAAAACAAATATAATCAATTTTAAACATCAATATACATTATGAATTCCATCTTCATAACATTTGTTTATATATATCAATATACATTAGGAATTAATAAACTTAAGCTTCAATTTCATTGAAGCTTCAATTCCTTTTATTCTTGAACTTTAAGCACTTTAGGCATATGAAACTCAATATGCATATTAACTCATTGATATGCAATGGATGGTATCCACAGCTAGTTAAAGGAATTAATAAACTTAAGCTTCAATTCCATTGAAGCTTCAAGCTGTGCGTGTAGATCTTTGAATCTTGCCAAAAATTCTACGTCCTTAATTTCGGACTCTGAATTGCACAACTCTGAGGGATACACTCACAAATATTTAGTAGACGGGTTATGAATGCTCTAAGAAATATGATGGAAGGTAATCATTAGTTGATTTCATCTTATCTTGTGTACCGTTATTGATGTATTCATTTTATCTTGTTAAAGAATAAAGATTCAAGGACATATTTCAAGAAGTCTTTGAAACCAACTTGAATTCAAAGTATAAGGATGGTGAAATATGCTGAGTGGCTAAATTATTCTCTTTTTTATTTGGTATCCCATGAATTACTTCTTCTCATTTTCATCATCGCCTTTTGTAATAATTTCTAGGTTTGAACACCGTCTCATTGATAACATGGTTTCTTATGCTCTTAACAGCGATGGTGGTTATGTATAAGGGTGGATGGGGTGGTTAGTTGTAACATCGCAAAATTTTCCCCAAATTTTAATATAAAAACCCTATTTTTTTTTACATCGTTATCGTTAAATGTACCTAAGCTTTATTTTTCCTAACTCACAACTTATATATATATATATATATAGGTGTATATAATAATAATAATAATAATAATAATAAATATAACAATAAAAATTAGATTTTATTTTTGATATGGAGTTATTTTCTTTAAACCATAACATGTTTGTTTCTTGTGGACCAAAAACAAAACCAACCCCACCCTTATTATTCCTAAATTTCAAAGCCCAGAACCACAAACCCGGCCCAACAGAACCAACCCACTACCATAAGCCCAGCCCACCAATCCATCTCCTCTACCCAATTTGTTTAATCGGATCCTCAACCCGACCCACAACCTTCAACATTTAATATACAGCTCTAATGGAGGAATTTGCCCAAAATAGAGATCAACCATTGACCGATGAACATTGTTCCTTGATTTAATTTCGTGATTTACGCCCGAATCTTCTCCAAATCGTATCACAAGTCGCGCCATTGACCAAGATGTGGTCAAAATTAGAAACATTCCTTTTACACAAGAAAACTATATAATGAACCCACCTCGTCTTTCTAAAGGCACCGAAAAACTCTTCCCACACATCAAATTGCACGCAACAAGCTTAAAGTTCAGAATTGTTTGAGTTTTTTTTTATATGAACGCGTGACTTGTTTGCATCCATAGAGCTTGGTAGATTTCAATTCCTCGATTCTAGTAAGTTTATCGGCCCCTTTTCATCATTAACCCCATGATTAATCAACCCTTAGCATCGTGTTTAATTCAATTGTAATACTAGGGTTCTTAGGCTTTAATATGGGGAAGATGACTCTCAGGCATTTATGTTAAATAAAATTCTAAATGAAAGATATCAACAAAACTGATGTGGATCAGATGGTTTCCATTCGTGTATTAAGTCACAGGGGGGCCGGGTCTGACCCGGGTTCGAACCCCACAAAACACAATTCTTTTTTTGAAACTTTTCTTTCTTTTTATATTTATTGTTTTATCTTTCAAATTAATTTTAAAATACCAAATCTATGTTATAAATTCTACAAAATTTATCCTATGTTGTATAAACAATAAACTTTGTTATAAATTTGTTTGTTTTTCAAAAATCATTTAATTAATATATATAAAACATATTACAAATTTATTCGATTAAAATTTTAAAATTCTATAAATATATCAAAACGATTTTATTAAATTCCACAAAAATTATCCTAAACTTATAAAACAATAAACATTCCAGAAATGATTTTTATTTCTGAAAAATCATTTATTTAATATTTTTAATTGATTTTTGTTATTTTAATCATAAATAAATCTTAATAAATTCATTTTTTATTATTTTGCATCAAAATTTCACATAAATTATTATAAATCATTTAGATCAGAAATATAAATTTTTGACTCGAAATTTATAATTTTTAATATTTTTAAATATTAAGTCTCTATTTTGTCAAATAAATATTTATATACAAATATTCATTAATTAAGAAAATAATTTTATAAAAATTATTTTCACATTTATTACATTATAAATTCAACTACTTTTGGATAATATTGGTCAGAAAACATTTTCATTAATTATTTCTTTATTTATTTTAATTATTCAAATTTAATCATAAATCAATTGTTAATCCCCAAATTAGGAACCCTAGCATATTTTAGACTAGAAAACTTAGACTTAATAAGTTTTCCCCAACACTTATTTATTACCTTGAAATAGGGTGATATTTGGATACACACGAGCCACATTTGTTTATATATCAAGGGTCTCCATTCTAACACTAAGGTGAGTTTACATAGCCCCTTTTTCTGTTTTACATTTTGGGGTGAAACATGTTTAAACATTTTATACACTATCATTTACTCATTCTTACATTGTTGAAACTTGTGATTCAACTACACTATCATTTACTCATTCTATCATTTGACTGTAACAAAAAGACACAGTACAATCATTAACATTGATCAAGCCGCCTGTTTAGATTATAGCGCTATAGGTCTGACAAACCCATCCCCCCGCATAAATTCAGGGATGATCGATAACAGTAACAACATTTAACTAATTTGCGAGTTAGTCATCAGTCGACACAAGGTTTGATTGTACAAAGACGCATTGTTACATGTCGGACTCATACTCTATCATCATACAACTGTGATTGTTGTACAAACTATTGTTATCAATTATATTCAAAAACCTATGTATTCTCACCAACTTTTGTTGACCCAAAATATTTTCAAACTTAACATGTTTCAGGTCCTACTTGCTTGAAGATTTGAGTTAAGGCTTGAAGATGTGTGCATAGTATTATTCATTTTGATGTACGAATTCTTGTAGAACAATTGTATGTAATTTATTTAAATCATTTAATGAAATTTATTATTCACCATGAGCTACTGAAAAATCATCAATACGTGACATCCCGATGTTTTCGCCATCGGTTGGGGTGTTACAGATTGGTATCAGAGACATGGTTATATGGAATTAGGTTATTAGAAAAATAATCTAGTCTATAACCATAGGATTATAACCAGTATTTGCTCCTTTTACTTGCTATTCTCTATCTCCCTCCTACTTCTTATCCCTACATTAATCCCTACAAGAAGATTGCTCTCCATCATTGGATCTACTCTTAGACTAATAGGACAAAATCCTCAGGTTTAGCCTGAACCACCTTGAGATCTCGTCGAAGTCCTAGATTTTAATAACGAACACGTGCAATCTGGAAGGGTGAACGCCTGTATTCTGAGTTTTCTGTCTAGGCTGGCATTGCGCATATATCCCAATCAGACGAGGGACCCGGATGCCTACCTGGGAATTCTCGGGATGAGTGTTCGCTTATAGGCTAAAGCATGTCTTCACTATGTTATTAGAATCTAGAATCTTTGATAAGTCAACGTTTTCGTTTATTCGTTTTAATAAATGGATAAATGATTACATTCCTTATATTACCCCATTCATGTCTCATTGAACCTTCATTTTGTCTCTTACAGATCATGCCTCCACGTCGCAGCACTCGCAATAACAGTGGTGGTAATCATGAGGAAGGAAATAGCAACAATAACAGCCACGACAACCATAACAACAACAACAACCACAACAACAACAACAGTGTCGATGCCCAACTTGCCGCAATCATTTCCCAACAAATGGCGCAACAAATAGCGACTCTGGTTCCTAACTTACTGGCTCAAGTCATCCAGATGAACGGAAACGGTAATGGAAACAGAAACGGTAACGGAAACCACAACGGAAACGGGAATGGTCTCCCAGCATGCTGTAACACCCCAACCGATGGCGGAAACATCGAGGTGTCACGTAGTGACGATTGTTCAATAGCTCATGGACTAAAGTGTAAATTTGAATACATTGATTAAATAATTTATTACATTGAAATGAAACACAACGATTCTAACTGCCAACTAAATTGTAATACAATGAATCAAAATCTAAATATAAATCCGAAAGCTTAAAGGATGCATCTCAAAACAACCTGAAACATGTACGAAAACGATTTGGTCAATACAAAATGTATTGGTGAGCATACCCTGTTTGAATAAAAGTAGTAGGAAAAGTGTTTAGCAATTCATGTGCGGTACCATTTGCAATTATGTAATAAGTAATATCCGTTCAAAATCAACCCTATGTAAAGAAAAGCAGATATATATAGTATGCGCTAGTAGTAATGTAATACATAGCAATGACGAGGACTCTCAACAGAGTCACAAGGGTATATACCATAGTACTATTCATTGAAATGCCAGGCCCTCAAAGGTTAATGATTTTGACAAGTCATAGACACACAAATTAACATAAAGCAAACACACATGAGAATTGCATTTAGTAAAAGAAATAGAAACTTGATAGTATGTACATGAGTCACCCCAAAATGTAAAACAGTAAAAAGGGGAAAAATATACTCACCGTTTGCGAAAGCGATCAAAATCCACTTAAGCGGTCGTGAGCTAAGTAATGGGGATTCCGAGGAATTCAACCTATAACGTGTAAGAATACTAATAAGGAAGTGTCTAAAAAGTCTAAGGTATCTAGGGACTAAGGCATTAGGGTTCGCTAAGTCGATTTGGGGAATTAGAGTTTTTATGATAAGTCGCGTTAATGTAAAAGTTGTATATCTCAAATAATATATGAAAGGTTGTAAATGTGGTTTAAATAATATAATTATTACCTTTTGATTATTTAGATAAAAATATGTTTGAATAATTAAGACAAAATAATTTAGTTAATTACTTTAACTAATTATTGTCAATAAATACAATAGTCATCAATATTTAAATAAATAATTATGAGTTACACCATGATCCAACCAATGGTAGTTAAGATTTTCAAACATAGGAATGTTTCTATTTTATAAGAAAAATATTTTTAAAATAGATATTAAATAGTATAAATAAATAAAGGATTAATTATGTCTAATTAAACATAAATACGACTAATAATACAGGACATAATCCAAAAATGCTATTTTTATAGAAAAAGGATGTTTTCAGATGTAAATTAATGAAAATAATTTTCCCATAATTTTTATAAACTTATTTATATTTAAAACTGATTTAATGAGATTAAATCATGTTTAAATGATTAAAAATAGGAAAATTAATAAAAATAAATGTTTTCTGAACCAAATATTTTTATTTCAGTTCATAATGATTAGAAATAATTTCACAAAAATTTTGAGATTAAAATCATTAAAAATGAATTTTTAATCAATTAAATACGGTTAAAACAAATAAATTCAATAAAAATATAAAAATAAGACATTTTCCAGAAAATAAAAGTATGATAATTTTCTACGAGGTGTCAAGAGACTACACCTAAATTTTTATAATTTTTGGACCAAAAATGAATTTATTATAAATATAACAAGTTTATATGTATTCTAATATGATTTATATATAAAAAAAACTATTAATGATAAGCAAAATAAAACAAAATGGGTGTAAAGGGACTCGAACCCGAGTCTTTTTCATAACCCCACACACGCATCACCAGTTTGCTACAAGACTTCTTCTTGAAGTTGTTGGATAATAAATAAACTTAAACAATATAACCAAGTCATCTTCTTCCCCAAATCCTACCAAAACCCTAACCCTAACCTCAAATCCAATTAACCCGATGCAACAGAATTAACCCACTATTTCATGGGGCTTTCGAAGAGCATGATATAAAGAATAAAACGGCATAATAATTTGGAACTTACAAGCACGAATCTTAGTCGAAAATGAAGCTTCAAGAGCCAAAACATAAATCGCAAATTGAGCAGGTGTTCTGGTTGGTTTTGCTAGTGTGTTGAAATGTTTTAGGACGAAAATGGACGCAGACACGTAATGACAAAGTCAGATTATATAGTTGTTGACAAAACGAACGTTTGAACTCATTATTAAAAATCGACGGTTTCAACATGAATCTCCTTAATTGTGGATCAATAACAAGAATATAACGCGTACAAATCATTCCATCCTACTCGTAATTGATGGAGAAATCAAACCGCGTATTAAAATCGAGACTTAAAGGTCATTATAAAGGGTTGAAAGGGTCGCCGGACAATGGCCGGGAACGTAAGCAAGAACTGTTTTTTTTTAACTTTGCAAATTGTCACAAATGGTCCCTAACATTATAACCAAGTTTGTTTTATGTTTAACTTGATTAGTTTTTCTTTTATAAAACTTAACCAAACTAACTTGGCTTTAACTTAACTTTTTATACTAAATTAAAATAAATAGAACTTTTATAAGGGTAACATTATTATACGATCATGGTACGTTTTATATGTCCACACGTGCATTTACAGAAAGTATACATACACCATTTTAAAAGAAAACTTAGAATAAAGTAAATAATAATTGGCGAGGACTAGAGGTGAAACTTCAAAATAAACGAAGGGCTAAAATTGACAACTTGCTAAAAGATGAGGGTGACGGATGTCACACATGCACTCTTAAGCACTTTAATTCCTGTAATCCCCCTAAGTTCAGTGGAGAAGAAGGAGCTACGGGACTTCTACAATGGTTCGAGGGCATTGAGAATACCTTCATTAACAGTGAGTGTCCCGATAACTTTAAGGTCCGTTATGCCATGAGTGTTCTTCACAAACGAGCACTCACTTGGTGGAATGAGGAAAAGCGCACCCGAGGAGCCGAAGTTGCACTTACTATGACCTGGGATCAAGTCAAGGAGATAATGAAAGATGAATTTTGCCCACGTAACGAGGTCAAGAAATTAGAGGACGAGTTCCACACCCTTGCTCAGGATAGTGGGGAAAACCTTGCTTATAATACCCGCTTCCATGAGCTCAGTCTGTTGTTGCCCCATAAGGTCACTCCGCTACCTGTGGCCATTGAGAAATATATCGGTGGTTTACCCATGCAAATTCAGGACACGGTATGGGGAAGGAACCCTGCTACCCTCGAAGAGGCCAAACGTCTAGCAGCTACCTTAACTGACAATCACGTAAAGAACGGTACCTTAGTTCGGAAAAGCGAGAAAGCAAGTATTGTAGCCGCGGTAACTACTGAGAACCAGAAGCGTAAGGCCAGGGATCCTGATGCCAACCTCACTACACAAGCTTCTAACAAGAAACCCTATATAGGAAACTATCCATTGTGTAACACATGCAAACGACATCATCCCACTGCTTCAGCGTGTCGCTTGTGCACCAATTGTGGAAATCATGGCCATCTGGTCAACACGTGTCGTGAGACCCCAAATCCTAATGCCAACCAACCCAACAACCCTGCTCAGGCTACTAATCCTAATCGATACAACTATGGTCAGTGCTATGAATGTGGAGACCCAAATCACTTCCGTAACCGATGCCCTAAACTAAACAGAGATCAAGACCCTCCAGCTGCCTAACAAGTCCCACCATTTGACTATTGGTTGCTTATTATTTACGCTATTTGATTCAAGTAATAAATTCTAGTATTGAAATTTTTGTCTGAGAGTTGTTTACATGGTATAATCATAACACTTGAATGTATGATTGTTTGAATGTGAACTAATTATTTAAATCTATACAACTACAACTCATATATTGTGCTTGTTATACTTATAAACTTGCTGGCTTAAACATGCTATCAATTTGCAATCTATGCGTATAATAATTGCTGCACTTAATAGAGGTCATCATGCCTTTTCAACAGTCGGGAGAGGCCCTACAACCTGCTCCACGACTGGTGGAGGCTATCGAACCTACTTAACGATTGGTAGAGGTCATTATGCCTTTTCAACAATCGGGAGAGGCCCTACAACCTGCTCCACGACTGGTGGAGGCTATCAAACCTGCTCAACAATCGGTAGAGTCATAGAAGGACACAAAACCCTAATGTAAGGTAAATTGGTGATTGCGGTCCGGAACGTAATCATGAATTTACAGGTACGTTAAGGTAGTGTGAAATTCTATCAAGGTTTTGGGAAATAACCAAATGTAACTCTAGTTACCTGGTAGTTCATTTAGTAAATCAACTCACACATAACACGCCTCTTATCCAAACTATCCGAGACAGTTTATTCTATTCATGCCATGCTATAACCCAAATCACAATTATTTTCATTTCTACCCAATCACCTTCAACCCCAATGTTTTCAATAAACTTCGGGACGAAGTTTCCAGAAGTATGGGAGACTGTAACATCGCAAAATTTTCCCCAAATTTTAATATAAAAGCCCTATATTTTTTTTACATCGTTATCGTTAAATGTACCTAAGCTTTATTTTTCCTAACTCACAACTTATATATATATATATAGGTGTATATAATAATAATAATAATAATAATAATAATAAATATAACAATAAAAATCAGATTTTATTTTTGATATGGAGTTATTTTCTTTAAACCATAACATGCTTGTTTCTTGTGGACCAAAAACAAAACCAAACCCACCTTTATTATTCCTAAATTTTGGAGCCCATAACCACAAACCCGGCCCAACAGAACCAACCCACTACCATAAGCCCAGCCCACCAATCCATCTCCTCTACCCAGTTTGTTCAATCGGATCCTCAACCCGACCCACAACCTTCAACATTTAATATACAGCTCTAATGGAGGAATTTGCCCAAAATAGAGATCAACCATTGACCGATGAACATTGTTCCATGATTTAATTTCGTGATTTACGCCCGAATCTTCTCCAAATCGTATCACAAGCCGCGCCATTGACCAAGATGTGGTCAAAATTAGAAACATTCCTTTTACACAAGAAAACTATATAATGAACCCACCTCGTCTTTCTAAAGGCACCGAAAAACTCTTCCCACACATCAAATTGCACGCAACAAGCTTAAAGTTCACAATTGTTTGAGTTTTTTTTATATGAACGCGTGACTTGTTCGCATCCATAGAGCTTGGTAGATTTCAATTCCTCGATTCCAGTAAGTTTATCGGCCCCTTTTCATCATTAACCCCATGATTAATCAACCCTTAGCATCGTGTTTAATTCAATTGTAATACTAGGGTTCTTAGGCTTTAATATGGGGAAGATGACTCTCAGGCATTTATGTTAAATAAAATTCTAAATGAAAGATATCAACAAAACTGATGTGGATCAGATAGTTTCCATTCGTGTATTAAGTCATAGGGGGGCCGGGTCTGACCCGGGTTCGAACCCCACAAAACACAATTCTTTTTTTGAAACTTTTCTTTCTTTTTATATTTATTGTTTTATCTTTCAAATTAATTTTAAAATACCAAATCTATATTATAAATTCTACAAAATTTATCCTATGTTGTATAAACAATAAAATTTGTTATAAATTTTTTTGTTTTTCAAAAATCATTTAATTAATATATATAAAACATATTACAAGTTTATTCAATTAAAATTTTAAAATTCAATAAATATATCAAAACGATTTTATTAAATTCCACAAAAATTATCCTAAACTTATAAAACAATAAACATTCCAGAAATGATTTTTATTTCTGAAAAATCATTTATTTAATATTTTTAATTGATTTTTGTTATTTTAATCATAAATAAATCTTAATAAATTCATTTTTTATTATTTTTGCATCAAAATTTCACATAAATTATTATAAATCATTTAGATCAGAAATATAAATTTTTGACTCGAAATTTATAATTTTTAATATTTTTAAATATTAAGTCTCTATTTTGTCAAATAAATATTTATATACAAATATTCATTATTTAAGAAAATAATTTTATAAAAATTATTTTCACATTTATTACATTATAAATTCAACTACTTTTGGATAATATTGGTCAGAAAACATTTTCATTAATTATTTCTTTATTTATTTTAATTATTCAAATTTAATCATAAATCAATTGTTAATCCCCAAATTAGGAACCCTAGCATATTTTAGACTAGAAAACTTAGACTTAATAAGTTTTCCCCAACACTTATTTATTACCTTGAAATAGGGTGATATTTGGATACACACGAGCCACATTTGTTTATATATCAAGGGTCTCCATTCTAACACTAAGGTGAGTTTACATAGCCCCTTTTTCTGTTTTACATTTTGGGGTGAAACATGTTTAAACATTTTATACACTATCATTTACTCATTCTTACATTGTTGAAACTTGTGATTCAACTACACTATCATTTACTCATTCTATCATTTGACTGTAACAAAAAGACACAGTACAATCATTAACATTGATCAAGCCGCCTGTTTAGATTATAGCGCTATAGGTCTGACAAACCCATCCCCCCGCATAAATTCAGGGATGATCGATAACAGTAACAACATTTAACTAACTTGCGAGTTAGTCATCAGTCGACACAAGGTTTGATTGTACAAAGACGCATTGTTACATGTCGGACTCATACTCTATCATCATACAACTGTGATTGTTGTACAAACTATTGTTATCAATTATATTCAAAAACCTATGTATTCTCACCAACTTTTGTTGACCCAAAATATTTTCAAACTTAACATGTTTCAGGTCCTACTTGCTTGAAGATTTGAGTTAATGCTTGAAGATGTGTGCATAGTATTATTCATTTTGATGTACGAATTCTTGTAGAACAATTGTATGTAATTTATTTAAATCATTTAATGAAATTTATTATTCACCATGAGCTACTGAACAATCATCAATACGTGACATCCCAATGTTTCCGCCATCGGTTGGGGTGTTACATTAGTGGTACCATCACACCCAATAATATTATGCCACCTCATTTTATCACATTCCATCACTAAACACATATGGCGGTGTTCACATTTCATCACTATTTTTTTTAAATAAACTAAAAACACTACATTTAAAAAAATAAAAACATTAAATTAATAATAATAATAATAATAATAAAATATGTAAAATCAGACCCTTGTCCCTTCCCCCACTATAAAGCTGAACAAAAATGTTACCCTCATCATCCATCTTCTTCTTCTTATTCTTCTTCTTCTCCCACATGTAAAAAAAAAAAGAAAAAAGAAAAAAAAAGAAATCTTAATCAAATGAAATGTTAAGCATTAAGCTTCAATCTTTATCCATTTCATACCTTCTTTTAGTTATAAAATCAATAATGTACATATATTTCATTAAACAGAGCACTTCCATTGAACAGAGCAAATATATTTCAATTGGGTTTAGATTAGATTGCAATGTGGGTAGCAGATTAAAGTGTGTTTCTAGAGAGAGAGTGGATAGAGAGAGAGAGAGATAGATAGATGGAGAGTTGGAGTGTGATGGTTGTCACGGTGTGATGATGTCGCGGCCGTGATAGAAATGGCGGGCCTGATGAGACCGTTATAGCTGAAGCAGCCCATGGTAACGTAAAAAACGCCATTATAGGGTGCATCAAAAGGTGGCGAAACCATCGCTAATAGCATTGCATCGATATTTGCTTCGACTCGAGGGGTAGTCCACATGTTTATACAAGTTAATTTATTATATTCAATTATTTTTAACGGCTAATTTCCTCCCCCATTTTATACACCCCATCTTACACTATTTTATTACACCCCTTTTTTCATCCACTTTTAAATACATCATTTTTTTGCCTCTTATGAGGCTGAGGGGTGTGGAAGCGATGAAGGCATCGGTGATGCCTATGTGGCACCCTCCACGACAGGGGAATGCAACCCCCCGCCTTTTCTTCGGTGCAAACAGGGACAATTCCCCTTCTTCCCGTCCCCCCCTCTCTCTCTCTCTCTCTCCTGCAACTGGGTGGTGAGATGCAGGGTGATAGTGGGTGTTCGGTGGTGGTGGAAGAGTGACGGGGTGATGGTATGGTTGGGTCATGGTGATGCCGGTTGACGGTGATGGTGTTTGGTGGTTGTTATGGAAGTGGATGGCGATGATGTGTGTGTGTCTATATATATATGTATGTAGCTTCTTGTGAAGAAGGAAAGAGAGAAACAGGAAAGAAGATGATGAGTGTGTGGTTAAATAGATTAATTTTTTAATATAAAAAATATAGTTAAATAGATTAAATAAAAAATAAAAAAAATGGAAGGAGAAAGGGGGAGCACATCTCTCATTTGGGGGAGGGAAGGGGGAGTGTGACGTGACGCTGAGGTGACACTGGACAAGTGGGAAAATGGTAGGGGTGTAAACGGGCCGAGCCGAGCCCGAGCTTGACTAGGCTCGAGCTCGGCTCGAAAGTAAATCCTAAGAGCTTGAGCTGGGCTCGAGGTAATTAAAAAATAATTTTTGAACGAACTAAAAACTCGGCTCGAGCTCGGCTCACTAACATTATTAATTAAAATTGAACATATTCAAATGACAAAATTACATACATAAAAAAATAATATAACTTTTGATTGGGCTCGTTTAGGCTTGCGAGCCTAAACGAACTTTGTATATAAGGCTCGAGCTCGGGCTCGATAACTTAACGAGTCATATTTCAGGCTCGAACTCGGGCTCGTTAAGGCCCGGCTCGCTCGGGGTTTTACCAAGCCGATCCCGAGTAGCTTTCGAGCCGCTGCGTGTCATTTACACCCCTAGAAAATGAGGAAGGAGAGCACACCCCATAGCCCGAGGCTTGAATTTCTAACCTCGTTATTAAAATCAACACTTTTAACTAATTATTTTGAAACATTGAAGGATATAATTAGTGTAATTCAGGGTAAAGCTGGATAACAACACTAAGGGTCTGTTTGGTATGGAGTAATTGAATGGATGAGGGAATGAAATGGACGAGGAAATGGAATGGACAAGGTAATGGAATGGATCATTACCATTCCATGTCTTGTTTGGTTGCCATGTGGGAATGAAATAAAACATTACTTTGTGTTGTTGGATAGGCAGGAAAAGACGAAGGAATAAAATTGGTGGTGAGTGCCGAGTGGCGGTGGTGGGTGGTGGTTAGTAGCGGTGATGGTGGGTGGTGATATGTGGCAATAGCGACGGTGGTGGTGGGTGGCGGTGGCGGTGGTGACGACAGTGGAAGGTGAAGGTCGATGGTCGTGATGGTGGGTGGGCGACGATGGTGAGTAGTGGCGGTGGGTGGTGGTGCGTTGATGGTAGGTGGTGGTGTGTGGCAGTAGCGTGGTGGTGGGTAGCGACGGCGGTGGTGGGTGATGGTGGCGGTGGCGGTGGGTGATGGTGGATGGTGGTAAGGCGGTGGCGTTGGTGACGATAGTGGAAGGTGAAGGTCGATGGTCGTGATGGTGGGTGGGCGATGATGGTGAGTAGTGGCGGTGGGTGGTGGTGCGTTGATGGTAGGTGGTGGTGTGTGGCAGTAGCGTGGTGGTGGGTAGCGACGACGGTGGTGGGTGATGGTGATGGTGGATAGTGGTAATGGTGGATGGGTGACGATGGTGAGTAGTGGCGGTGGTGGGTGGAGGCGGCGGTAGTGGTGGGTAGAGAAAATTGAGGTGAGTGACGGTAGCAGGTGGTGGAGGGGGCCGTGGGTGGGTGACGGTGGTGGGTTGTGGCGGCGAACTTAAGTGGTGTTGGATGGCGGCGGTGGTGGGTGTGTGACGGTGGTGGGTTGCGGCGTTGGTGGGTGGGTAGGTGAAGGTAGTGGGTGGTGGTGGTTGGTGGCGGCGATAGTGGTCGGTGGTGACGGTGGCAGTGGGTGGTAGCAGCATCGTGGTGGGAGACGGTGGTGGGTGGTGACGGCGGTGGTGAGTGGTGGTGGCAGCGGTGGTGGGTGGTGACGATGGTGGTTGGTGGTGGTGGTGGTGGGTGGTGGGTTATGGTGTTGTTAATGAAGGTTGAATGAAGGATGGAATGAAAAAAAAAACATAGGGGTGGATCGAATGGTTTTGAGGGAATGGAATGCCTTATGGAATGGGTGATTCCATTCCTTTAACTAACCAAACACACTATAAGCTTTGGATTTTTCTAAAAAAAATTGGAAGCAGCATGTATTAGAACTTTGAATTTCGGAAGATGACAAAGGGTCTTGCACTCATTATTCATGAGTACACGTATATGGTGCTATTAGTTGTTGGCCGTTAAAAAAAAGATTCATTGTTTTTCCTTAAATGTAGTATTTACTTTCGCATTATTTTATCTTGTTTTTAAACAAATAAATTTTACATAGTGATTAAATGTATTATAGGTGCCTTTATCATATCAACATTAAATGCTTTCTTAGTGCATTTAATAATAAATGCATGAATTGGCTAGATACAATGTTTTTTTTTTATCGGCGAATAACTGTGTGGCAACCACCCTTGTGTGGCTAGATACAATGTTAATATTATCAAACTAGCTTTTATCCCGGAAGCGTCCAAGAGTTAAAAAATATAACAATTCTAATAATACTAATACTAATAGTAATAGTAATAATTATTACCCTTGTAATTAAATAAATAAAAAAATAACCTTGCTATAAGGTGACACCATGTGTTGCAGTGTTGCGCGATTCTTTCTCCTAGCTTCTCTTGATGAAGTATACCTATGCATCTTTAAAAGAGTAAAATTCCAATGAAAGCATGACGATTGAGCTGAATTTCAACATCGTATATAAGAACCTGGTTTAAAAGAAAAAACGTTATTAATGAATAACCTGAACACTTTGTGTTTTTTTCCTGTATTTTTATATAGAACTATGGTACTCGTTGGAAAGATAATAAAACGCTCGTTAATTTGGTGTAACTTTTTTCTTTAAAAAGTATCGTATATAAAAGATATTAACGTTTAAAAATTATGGGAAGAAAATAAGAGAGAAAAATTTAAATTTGTTTTTAAATTCTTTTTTACTAAAATAACTCAATTTAAATTTAGTAGATTAGGTTTTATATTATTATTTATTTATTTTAATTTGTCACATGACATGACACATGACACACTAAATGAGGAGAATATCTCCTTGAATGCCATGTCATTAAAATGGCTTTCTTAGGCCTCCATTAAATGTCATCTCATTAATATTCAATTCTTTTATTATAAGTTATCGATGTGTTTAGAAAATTATCTATTAAAGAAAAGACATTTTTTTTAAAGTTAAATTTCATTCAAAAAACACCCTAGACGGTCCTCAAAGCAAGGACCTCTGGGCTACAAACCAATTACAACGAAATCAAAGGAGAATTACACCACACATTTCAGTCTAAGTCTTTAAATCTAGATCTATTTCGAATCCAAAAAAACGAAATTGTTTTTATGTGCTCCACGACATCAATTGCTCTCCGTTTTTTTCCTTTGAAGATTCTATTGTTTCTTTCATTCCATAACGCCCAAATTAAAGAAAAGACATCTATAATCTATAACTTATAATAAAAGAATTGAATATTGATTAGGTGACATTCAATGAAGGCCTAAG
This sequence comes from Ambrosia trifida, assembly GCA_028751855.1. NCBI lineage: Eukaryota > Viridiplantae > Streptophyta > Magnoliopsida > Asterales > Asteraceae > Ambrosia > Ambrosia trifida. The sequence goes on along the minus strand of CM054122.1, from coordinate 211,708,046 downwards.
AAAGTCATTTTAATGACATGACATTCAATGAGGCATTCTCCTCATTGAGTGTGTCATGTGTCATGCCATGCGGCAAATTAAAAATAAATAAATAATAATATAATACCTAATCTACTAAATTTAAATTGAATTATTTTAGGAAAAAATAATTTAAATACAAATTTAAATTTCTCTATATTATTTTCCTCTCATAATTTTTAAACGTTAATATCTTTTATATACGATATTTTTTAAAGAAAAAAAATTACACCAAATTTACGAGCGTTTTATTATCTTTCCAACGAGTACCATGGTTCTATATAAAAAACGGAGAAAAAAAACAACTATTTTTTGTGGGGTTTCGTTCATACAGGAAAAAAAACACAAAGTGTTCAGGTTATTCATTAATAATGTTTTTTCTTTTAAATCAAGTTCTTATCTACGATGTTGAAACTCAGCTCAATCGCCATGCTTTCATTGGAATTTTACTCTTTTAAAGATGCATAGATATACTTTATCAAGAGAAGCTAGGAGAAAGAATCTCGCAACACTGCAACACATGGTGTCACTTTATAGCAAGGTTATATTTTATTTATTTAATTACAAGGGTAATAATTATTACTATTAGTATTAGTATTATTAGAATTGTTATATTTTTCAACCCCGAGACGCTCCCGGGATAATCAGCTAGTATTACATATAAAAAAAACAGATTTGTTTTTGTTAAACATAAAAACTTTTATGTAGTAATAACAAAAACATGTTATTTCATGATATGAAGAAATATTAACCTTTTGTTTTGCTTTTATAAAATAAATAAAAAAATTAATGCCCTCGTAATTCAGGTTTTTTTCTCACCACACTTCTGATGAATCAATCTATTACTACCTCGCAACAAATAATGCAAAAATACTAGTAATCCGTTAACAAATATCAACTTCTAGATATAGCTTATCATCTATATAATATGGAGGGGAAAGAGCTGTGCAACGTTAAGAAACACCCTGTTTTAATAATTATATATATATTTTTTTTGGAGAGTAGTGTTTCAGCGGTAAATCCTGTGTTGCAAAACGATCACTGCCCAGGATTGAATCCCATAGCACCACACGGGTTTCTCCTTTCAAACCCAAGCGGTTATTTTTTCAGTGGAGCGTGAGATTCGAACCTGAGACCAAACCCGGGCAGGAACCCTCCAAGGAAGTAAACCTTCCCATCTCAAACCAGCTGGGCTAGAGATCATTGACTTTAATAATTATATATAATCCACAGTTATTTGATTATTGAGATTCTCTATTTAATTTTATTGATGTATTAAATTTGCCTGTGTGTATATATACTCAAGGTTTTGAAGACCGGATCGGACCGGCCGGTCCGAACGGTCGAACCGGGGTTCGGGAAGCATATCGATCCGGTCACAGAAGTTCGTTAAGATGACAAAAAATCGGCCGGTTCGATTCTTTTTCTGGTTCGGTGGTTCGTCGAGTCGGCCGGTCAAACCGGTATTTTAGCTTTTTCTCATTTTCTTTTCCCGTCTAAGTCACCAATTAACCTTAAAACATCCTCTGTTCTAAGATCCATCACCCATCTGGCCATCTTCGGACATGAAAATATCAAATTGATCGGGATTATTTTTTCTCCGGTGAGTATGTGGAAGTGAAGAAGAAGGCTTTGAAAAAAATGAGGAAAACAGTATAACATAAAAATGTGATCCGTCACCCATCTGCCCTTTTTCCGCTATTAAACTCGCTGCCAAACATCCTCTTATCTGATGTTAAACCCGTTACCAAACACCTTTTATCAACTTATTGGCAGCGAGTTTAATAGCGGAAAAAGGGCGTTTGGCTGCAATAATAGACTTTATTTTTATTATTATTTTATAATCGGGTGGTCGGGTATGACCCGACCCGTTAACGAGACCCGTGTTACGGCAGGGTGTTACAATATAATATCTAAAAGAAAATCAAAATAAATTTAAAAAGGGTTTTGAATGAAAATGGCAAAAGGAAAAAGTTTGGTGTGTATGGACAAAAATGCCCTTAACTTAACTGGGTTTTGTTAATTGAGTTAGTGCTGATAACTAAAATGACAAAAAAATGAAACCTCAGGGACACAGATGTAACAAAAAAAAGATTTGGATAAAAGTGGCAATTTTTGACAAACCTCAAGGACTAAATTGGCAATTAACTCTTGTTTATATTAGGTTTAATTTGAGTTACAATTTATCCCCTTTTAGAAATATGACTTTAACATGTTTAATCCCTAGGCATTCACTGTTACATATTTTTGAAAGAATAATCATTTTACCTGAATATAATTTTTATTAAACGTTATAAATTTGAACTCTAACTTAAAATTAAAGGAATTCATACACTATCATTATTGTCAATATATTTATTTTATATTTATGTTCTCCGGTTCTTAAATCCGGTCCAACCGGTTGAACCGGTCGGACCAGTGAACCAGTCGGACGTCCGGTTTAATGTCCGGTCCGGTTCTGAAAACATTGTATATACTTTGTGAAGAAAGAATTGCTCGAAAATCCACAAACACAAGATAATGGAACTGAAGGACATTTGTAGAATCCATTTTTAGCTCCTATATACATACCTTTATATCAACCTAATCTTAAATAGCATTTGTTCATGTTTTTCGTTTTCTATTTCAGACACTAATCATTATATATGTGCCATGCAAAGGAATATTGAAAAACATAAAAATGTTTGCTATTTAAAAGTTAAAACACAAGAAACAACACCAAACACCAAACATGGACGATAAACCATATCTTTCGTTATAAAGAAAATATAAACTCAATAATTTTATTTCATAAGGAAAATTTAACTAATACACCTTGATCAATAACACATCTTCCTTAGGTTCATAATCACCACATCCATGTCATGAAAGATTGAGGAGATTGTGCTGGTGCGGATGTAGGAGTAGTTGGTGGCAACGCTTGTGGTTGATGGTGTGGGTTATGTTTGTGATGATGATCTTTATGGTCATGTTTGTGATGGTGCTCTTCATGCTCATGCTTGTGATGGTGGTCTTCATGTTTATGATGGTGTTTGTGCTTATGCGAGGGATGTGGAACAGGAGTTGGTTCTGGTGCATTCGCAGGTGAAATCGAACCCTCAAACACAGGCACATCTTTGCCACTTATGCTGGTTGGTACCAAGTTCATGTAGTGCATTAGGCCGTCATAAAAGGTTTGAAGATATTCCTCTCGAACCGCTACATCATCGTTGGTATCAAGCAACGACCTTGTTGGATAGACTCTAGCACTAGATTGTGTTGTGAGAACCACTATTGCGACAAACAAAAGAAACATGTTTCTAGTATTCATGATTTCTCTCAAAGGTTTATCGGAATAGATGTTTGTGAAATGGAAGGCACGTTTGCTTGTATTTATAGGTAAACTTACCAATCACATTAAACTCCATTTATTTCTTACTAACCCATGAATGGTATTAAACAAAAGATTTTCTCATTAATTTTCAAAAATGTGGTCAACAAATAAGAAAAGCTTGATTTTTTTTCTTTAACAAATATTTAATTTTATGGTATTTATTATATCTCTTACCAAATACACCTATGTATGTGATCATAAAACAAGTATATTTTGAATTCCCATATACAATACTAGGTTAAAACTTCGTGAATTATACGGGTTGAATAAATGTAAATTTATAAACTAAATACTAAGAAAATTATATATTTAAAAAGCCTGTGTATTATATGGACTGAATAAATATAATGCAGTAAGTTAAACGTATAGTCATCAATATATGTTTTTTTAAAAAATAAAGTCTCATACACTATTTACTTATTATAACTTTTAGTTTGTTTTTTTTATTATTACGTTATAATCATTTATATTATACGGGGTTGAATTAATAGAATTTAAATGGTTACTAATAAAATAGAATATTTGGTTTAGAAAAGTATTATTAAATAAATGAGAGATAAGTGAAAAAAACAATATTTAATACTTTTATATTTCATAAAAATGAAAAGTTATTCAATATGAGTGAGAAAAAAAATCAATTTAGTATTATTATTTAATAAGAAAGATAAGAAAAAATAAAGGTGAAATTCACATGTGTCCTAAGAGATTTTCCTTTAATATATAATAAAAATGTATTTTAATATAACTAACTAGGTTGCAATCTTGTGTATTACAGAGGTTAATAAACTTAATGTTATATAATTAATAAAAGTTGTTTAAAAAACGTATGCAATTCACTTTTGAAAAAAAAAATCGCTGTATTATACTAATAGAATAAAATAAAATATAGTGTAATTTATTAACATATACAATCGTTAAAAAATGTATTTAAAAATGTGCATTGGTGTGACAGTTATAAATTTTGTTAAGCTAATTTTTAAAACACTATTTTTTTCAAATGGTAATTAACTTGAATTTTTTAATACTACCACTTTTTTTAATTATTTAATATATTGTACTTTTACTATTATTTACCATCCAATCATATTAAGTATTTGAAAATTTTTAGATATCATTTATAAAAACAATTATCTTGATTAATTTTTATTTTGGTATTTTAGCTAACATAAGTTACAAGTTTGTGAAGTTTTTAAGTAAAAAATATAAGCTCATTTAAAGTATTAATAATTAAAAAAGAAATGAGAGTTCTTAAAGATTTGATACATTTTGTCTAAATGCTAAATAATAAAAAAGTTATATTTAAAAATACTTATCATAATATGGACTAAATAAACGCTTGTCTTACATGAGTTGAATAGATGTAATGTAATCGGTTAACACAGACACGCATCAATATATGTCTTTATAAAATAAACTTTGATGCAGTGTTTGCTAATTATAACGTTTTGTTATTTATTTATTGTTAGGTGGGGAAATGGATTTAAATACTCCCAACTATCACTCGTTGGCGGATAGCACTCCCAACTATCACTTTGGCGGATAGCACTCCAAACTTTCAACTTGTTGGATTTTATCACTCCCGAACTAACTGAGGTCTAACCCAGTTAGTGTTTGTGGCCAAAATGTAAAAAACAAAACTTAAGGGGAGGCGGTGGTGGTGTTCGGATGTGACAGGCCACGGTGGTGGTTGATGGGTGTTGGGGTGACGGGTGGAGTTGATGGTCGTAGGGATGATAGGGGAAATTATTGTTGTTGGGGGTGACGAGGGAGACGGTGGTTGTTGGGGAGGAGGTCGAAGAGGTCGGTGGGTGGTGGTTGTAAGGGTGGATGGGGGTGGTGGTTGTTAGGGTGGATGGGGGTGGTGGTTGTTAGGGGCTGATGGAAGAAGAAGAAGAAGATTAGGTTAAAGGTTGGTGAAAGGTGGTGGTGGGCTGAGGCTGATGGCAGATGGTGGTGGTGGTGGTGGGGTGGCGGCAGATGGTGGTGGTGAGTCTCTCTCTCTCTCTCTCTGAACTCTCTCTCTCTCTGAACTACCTCTCTCTCTCTCTGTTAATATATATAGATAAAGATAATAATAATAATAATAATAATAATAATAATAAAAAGTTTCAAAATGGTCCCTTAAGTTTTGTTTTTTACATTTTGTCCACAAACACTAACTGGGTTAGACCCCAGTTAGTTTGGGAGTGATAATGTCCAACAAGTTGAAAGTTTGGAGTGCTATCCACCAAAGTGATAGTTGGGAGTGCTATCCGCCAACGAGTGATAGTTGGGAGTATTTAAATCCATTTCCCCTTGTTAGGTTAGAAACTTGTGTTCTATACGGGGTTGAATTAATAAAAGTTAAATTGTTACTAATAATCGAAAAAAATGGAATAATAAGTTTAGAAGGAAAAGTAAATAAATAAATAAGAGAGAAAAGGAAAAATTACGATTAAATATTTTTATTTAATAGGATGGGGAATAAAAAATACGATTTATTATTTTATGAGGGAAAGAAACATGAAAATTATGATATAACATTAATATTCTTTAATAAGAGAGAAGAGAAAATAAAGGTTGGCTAGAATTATTTATTATATAGTAAATGTATATAAGTTATAGATAAAAATATTAATTAAAATATTTAAAATTTTAAAATAATAGTTAATGGTATAATAATTATCTTTATTTAAAAAGAATAATTATCTATAATTAAGTAGGAGAAAGAGACAGAAAAAAAATTATAGGGCTCTAATTAATGAAATGTGTCCCCAATTTATTTTCCTTTATTATATAGTATAGATTTCTTGTTATAAAATTATTTATACATTTATATATACATGTGTGTATATATACGGATTAAATATAAAAAAATGCTATTATAAATTATATATAATTCTTATTACTGAAATCTATTTAAAATTAATCGTACTCTAAATATAATATGTGTTTTTAAAAAAAATATGACTAAAATTTTTAAAACTATAAATTTCAGACATCATTTTTAATTAATAGTCGGCATGTAGATATTCATATTATAATTTTATGATACTGTAAGGGGGGAGGAGTGCTCCTAGATTTATTTTTAACTTCACTAATTTACACCAATCCTGCACTGCCACATCATTTCACTGACTTACTTTACTGAAACAGTTTTTTAGATGCGACACTCCACTAGTTCTTTACCAAATAATTAATTATTTTCACACATATAATAATAATAATATTAATAATACCTTTCCCATTCCCTCTCTCCTAGAACACACCTACACCACTTTTTTTAATAATACCTTTCTTTCTCTCTCTCTCTCCTCTAGAACTCACCTACATCACTCATGTTTTTTAATAATACCTTTCTCACTCTCTCTCTACTCTAGAACCAGCACGGTAAGAATAACCCGTATTTGATTCACGGGACCCCTACCAGCACTGATGGTGGTTGTGTTATCGTGCTGGTAGTGGGGTACCTGTGACCTTTTCTGATGGCGCCCGTCTCCCCTAATATCTTTTGTAGAATGATAAGTTACTTAAAATGATTAAAATTAAGTTTAGTATTTAACATTTAATGTAATTAGAAAGGTTGACCAACTTTTTAACTTGAAAATTTATTGATATATATATATATATATAATATTTAAATTAAAGTTTTAAAGAATTTTGATAACATTCTTTGAAATTATACTTAATATTATAGGTGGTGTAAAATGAATAGTGATTTGAAGAGTCAATGGCATTTTTGTTATTATGTCAAAAATTTAGGGGCTTTTGGTCATTATAATGATGCCACACATTTATACCCTCTCTCTGCAGTCTCTCTTTCTACACACGTTTGCTGCCTCTCTCTCTCTTCTCACTCTTACACATTTCTGTTCAGTCTTTCTCTCTCTCTATTCGATTTCTCTCTCTGTCTCTACAACGCCGTATTTCTCTCTCTAGTAGAGGACGGAGACGAAGACAACATCACCACCACCACCACCAAACAAAGCTTAACAGAGAAATGGAGATGATCGCCGCCTGTTGTGGAGGTTTCGGCGGAAAACGGCGCCGTCAGTTTCCGGAAGAACGGTGACAGTGATGGTGAAGTTGTGGGGAAGATGTAATGGTGGATTTTGATGACATGCATAGATGAGGTCAGGGGGTAGAGGCGATGGTGATGTTGAGGTGCGAAGGACGGTGGTTTCGTTGGTGGTGGCTGTGGATGTTGGGTTTTCATGGCGGCGGAGAACAGATGAGGTATGTTGTTATTATTATTGTTATTGTTATTGTTATTGTTATATTATTATTATTATTATTATTATTATTACTACTATTATTATTATGATTTTGTATGGTGGGTTTATCTGTTCTTGGCGGCACAGGGATGGAGGACGGTGGGTTCTCTCCCACAACCCCCATACAACCCCTGCATGTTGACCGAGTATTTGGTAGCAGTGGGTTTAAGTGATGGTATCGCGTGCTCTTTGGTAGCGGCATTTGTGTTACCAATTTACTGGTTACGTTTTGTTGTTGAATGATTGATTGATGATTTTGTGCGGTGGGTTTATGTGTGCTTGGCGTCGCAGGGACGGAGGATGGTGGGTTCTCACCCACACCCCCCCTGCAATGCTTGCATGCTGACCGACTCTTTGGTAGCGGTGGGTCTATGTGATGGTATGACGTGCTATTTGATAGCTGCATTTGTGTTACCAATATACTGGTTATGTGTGCTTGGCGGCACAGGGACGGAGGACGGCGGGTTCTCACCCACAACCCCCCTGCAACCCTTGCATGCTGACTGAGTATTTGGTAGCGGTGGGTTTATGTAATGGTATGGCGTGCTCTTTGGTAGCGGCATTTATGTTACCGATTTACTGGTTACGGGTTGTTGTAGAATGATTGATTGATGATTTTGTATAGTGGTTTATGTGTGCTTTGCGGCGTAGGGACGGAGGATAGTGGGTTCTCACCCACAACCCCCTGCAACGCTTGCTTGCTGACTGACTCTTTGGTAGCAGTGCGTTTATGTGATGGTATGACGTGCTCTTTGGTAGCGGCATTTGTGCTACCGATATATCGGTTACATTTTGTTGTTGGATGATTGATCGATGATTTTGTACGGTGGGTTTGTGTGTTCTTGGCGGCGCAGGGACGGAGGATGGTGGGTTCTCACCCACAACCCCCCTGCAACCCTTGCATGCTGACTGACTCTTTGGTGGCGGTGGGTTTATGTGGTGATATGGCGTGGTCTTTGGTGGCATCATTTGTATTGCTGATTTACTGGTTAGGTTTTGCTGTTGGATGATTGATTCATGATTTTGTACGGTGGGTTTATGTGTGCTTGCCGGCGTAGGGACACCCCTCTTACAATCTTTGCATGCTGTTGGCCTATTATTATTGGGTTATTGTAGGTTTTTTTTACCAACGGACAGGGAAAAAAATGAGGTTGGTTGTTTTTTTAGTGGGGACCGATGGCTGTAATGATTCTGGCATCTATGCGGAAAGTGGATAAAGATGTCGTGGCATGGGTGTTGGATGGAAAATATGCGCTTGCAACCCACCCTGCAATCAGGTTTCCCAACATCGTCTGAGCCTCACAAACTTAATATTATTAGCCTGTTGAAATGAATGGTGATTTCAAGATTCTTATAATATTTTTGCATCTGTTATATGCATTGATTTCCATAAAATTGTTAGCTTCTGATGTTTTTCATGGGATGGGTGCCTCCCATATGTGCCTATGCACAGGCTGCAAACCAATTGATACTGTTTTTGGTGACTGGGTTTGTTTTACCTTGGGTTTTTAGTGTCGCTGCATTTTGTTACCTGCTAACCTGATGGCTGCGATGATTCTGGAATATATATACAGAAGGCAGATGAAGATGGCATTGCATGGGTGTTGGATGGCAAGTATGCACCTGCAACCCACCCTGCAGCCGGATTTTCCAACGGAATCTGAGCCTCACGAACTTCGATTTTGGTATTTTGTTTGGTTTTGTGTATTACCGGGTCTTTCATTCATTCGAATGAAAAGAAGTTGTGGTCATAGGCGGTAAAAAGCCTCCCGTGCCACTGCCCATCACCATCGCTGCGCACGTTTATTGTGACATGATTTACTTGAATACATACACACACATCCGAGTGACATTGTGAAGCAATCATTTTTTGCAATGCGATTGTGTGTGTGTTTGCATCCATGACGTTACCCGTGGCTTATGCAGCTTCGCTGCTGAATGATGGGTTTAGATCATGTAGTTGTCGATGACGGTGCTTCGTGGTTGTAAACAGGGATTAAGAATGTTCATAATGATCATCGGGTGATACTCTATTTGAATGATTGTGATTATGGGGAGAAACATTGTCTTCGAATTATTCGGTTTTTGGTGTCGCTTGATTTTGTTGCCTACTTAACCGATGGTTGTGATGATTCTGGAATCTATATGGAAAGTGGAGGAAGCTGGCATCGCATGGGTGTTGGATGGCAAGTATGCACCTGCAACCCACCCTGCAGCCAGATTTCCCAACGGAATCTGAGCCTCACGACCTTTGATTTAGCTGCTTTGTTTGGTTCTGTGTTATCATGACATGATTTACTTTAATACATACAGACACACATTCGGATGACATTGTGAAGCAATCATCTTTTACAATGCAACTGTGTGTGCGTTTGCAGCCACGGTGTTACCCGTGCCTAATGCAGCTCCGCTGCTGCATGGTCGGTTTAGATCATGTGGCTCTCGGCGGGGGTGCTTCGTTGTTGTGGACAAGGATTAACAATGTTCATAATGATCATTGGATGATACTTTATTTGAATGGTTGTGATTGTGGGGAGAAACATTGTCTTCAAAATGTAGTATTGAAGGTTCAAAATCATTTGTGGAAAGTCAGCCTCAAGGATGTGGCTATGGATACCGTTCATCACATATCAATGAGTTAATACGCATATTGAGTTTTCATATGCTTATAGTGCCTAGAGTTCAAGAATAAGACAGTACTTTTATTTATGATATTCTTTAGTGTTTATGTTTTTAAATGTTATTTTTCTTGCATTAATAAGGGTATTTTCTATCTTAAAACGCATAGGTTGTACAACAATCTTTGTATTTTTTTTTCCTAGTTTTTTGGTGGTTGATACAAAAATTAGATTTGGGTTAAAAAATTTCAAGTTTGTTGCACGGTGTACTTGATTATTAATCTTATTATCAAGTGTATTAGGAAGCAATGAGTAGTCCAAAATATCGCGGTAGACGTTTCGTGTGCCGCCACAAGGTATACACCACGAGGTTTCGAAGCAAAGAAGAATTTCAACCATAAATTAGAAGCAAGGTTATATGAGATCATTGATGTTCATGCTGATGATCAAGGGATAATGTATCATTGATGTTCATGGCCCATTCTCTCTTGATCATCATCATTATCATCATCATCAATCATCTTAGGTAATTTGGCTTCTGATTTATGCTTGAAGTCCTTATTTTCAGCAAAACCTGGTGGTGTACACCTTTCGGTGACACATGAAACACACGTTGCGTTCATCCATTATGGCAGGTCGAGGTTAGTTTTCTAAATATTTAACAAAATTAGCACCTGGTTTATAATGTTCTTCTGTTAGTTTATCCATTTCTTCTTCACCCAGCTCTACAACCATAGGGCATCTTTGGTTCCGCCTTGGCTTTTGGATCAGACCCTGTCTCATCTTAAAAAGATACTTAAGCATACTCAAGTTATTAACTTTGGTTTGTTAAGTTGTCTTTTAAAGGTGATGTTTTCCTTGATACAAAAGACAATGTTGAGCCAAAGACTCCTTAGGGTTGTCAGGATGGACGAAAAGAGGATGGATAAAATAATGGAAAATCTCTATAAACCATGTGCTGATTTTGTTAAATATGCAGAAGCCTGACCTTGAGTTCCTAGGGTGGGTTGACGTAACATGTTTATGGAGCCTCTATCTTGTTAAGGATTCAAGGAGATATTTCAATATTCATTTTATCGTGTTAAAGATTCAAGGACATATTTCAAGAAGTCTATGAAACCAACTTGAATTCAAAGTTTAAGGATGGTGAAATATGTTGAGTGGCTAAATTATTCTCTTTTTTATTTTTTTATCCCATGAATTACTTCTTCTCATTTTCATCATCGCCTTTTTGTAGTAATTTCTAGGTATGAACACCGTCTCATCGATAACATGGTTTCTTATGCTCTTAACAGCGATGGTGGTTATGTATAAGCATGCAAAAACTATGATGGTGATGTTTAAAGTGATTTCTTAGCACAATGTTATCTTCATACATAGCGTCTATTACTATTATTTTTTTCCTTTTATTATCTTTTATATTGTATTGTAATTGAGTTTCATATATAGAGGGTTTGAATCAGTTGAATTAAATTTAATGCATTGGTCACTCGCATGTCAATTGTTCAATTTTTTTTTTTTTTGATATTAATATTTAAATTTTTTGGGTTTTAGGTTTGTCCTGATGAGACCGTTATAGCTGAAGCAGCCCGTGGTACTGTAAGTTGTAACACGCCATTACAGGGTGCATCAAAAGGTGGCGAAACTAGCGCTAATAGCATTGCATCGATATTTGTTTTGACCCGAGGGGTAGCCCACATGGTTATACAAGTTAATTTATTATATTCAATTTTTTTTCTTGAACGGCTAATTTCCTTCTAATTTTATACACCCCTTCTTACACTTTTTATTACACCCCTTTTTCATCCACTTTTAAATACATCATTTTTTTTTTCCTCTTATGAGGCTGAGGAGTGTGGAAGCGGTGAAGGCATCGGTGATGCCTATGGCACCCTCCCCGACACGGAAACACAACCCCCTCCCCCGCCTTTTCTTCGGTGCAAACAAGGACAATTCCCCTTCCTTCCCGTCCTCCCCCCTTCTCTCTCTCTCTCTCTCTCTCTCTCTCTCTCTCTCTCTCTCTCTCTCTCTCTCTCTCTCTCTCTCTCTCTCTCTCTCTCTCTGCAACTGGGTGGTGAGGTGCAGGGTGATAGTGGGTGTTTGGTGGTGGTGGTGGAGTGACGGGGTGATGGTATGGTTGGGTCGGGTCGGGTCGGGGTGATGCTGGTTGACGGTGATGGTGTTGGGTGGTTGTTATGGAAGTGGATGGCGGTGATGTGTGTGTGTGTATATGTAGCTTCTTGTGAAGAAGGAAAGAGAGAAGCAGGGAGGAAGATGATGAGTGTGTGGTTAAATAGATTACTTTTTTTAATATAAAAATATAGTTAAATAGATTAAATAAAAAATAAAAAATGAAAGGAGAAAGGGGGAGCACATCTCTCATTTGGGGGAAGGGAAAGGGGAGTGTGATGTGACGCTGATTTAGACACTGGACAAGTGGGAAAATGGTAGGGGTGTAAAAGGGTCGAGCCGAGCCGAGCCCGAGCTTGACTAGGCTCGAGCTCGGCTCGAAAGTAAATCCTAAGAGCTCGAGCTCGGCTCGAGGTAATTAAAAAATAATTTTTAAACGACCTTAAAACTCGGCTCGAGCTCGGCTCACTAACATTATTAATTAAAATTGAACATATTCAAAGGACAAAATTACATACTTAACAAAATAATATAACTTTTGATTGGGCTCGTTTAGGCTCGCTAGCATAAACGAACTTTGTATATAAGGCGAGCTCGAGCTCGATAACTTAACGAGTTATATTTTAGGCTCGAACTTGGGCTCGGGATCGTTAAGGCTCGACTCACTCGGGGGCTTATTATCAAGCCGACCCCGAGTAACTCTCAAGCCGCTGCATGTCATTTACACCCCTAGAAAATAGGGAAGGGGAGCACACTCCATAACCCTAGGCTTGAATTTCTAACCTCCTTTTTAAAATCCTTAACATTTTTTTCACAACATCAAAGGAATGGGGCTATTATATTCAAAATTTTAACTCATTATTTTGAAACATTGAAGGATATAATTAGTGTAATTCAGGGTAAAGCTGGATAACAACACTGGCACATCACTTAACTGATTTACTTTTTTGTAGGCAGCACTCCACTGATTCTTGTTTTTTTCTTTTTTTCTTCGTTTAAAAACAAATACAAATCTTTTTTTTAAATACACACGGTTTATAAATTGCACCACCAAACCGTCAGTTCGTGTTTATTAATCAACCGTCTCCACCCAACACGGTCAAAAAAATTTATTTCCATTTAAGTCAGTCTTATCTAACCGTCAGGAAAATTGAATTTTACATGCAATACGGTTGAGAATTTTTGTATATAAACGACAGCGGTGAAAACACAATTCAACATCAACAAAACCCACAAAAATGACTCGCTGGACCGAAAATGAAGAAATTGCTCTGGTTGTGTGCGTTAGAGACGCACAAAACGACCCATCCTTGCAACGACAACGCCGCCAAGGCTCCGGGAGCAGGAACACACGCTTCTGGGACCGTGTCTTGGGTGACTTCAAAGCCCAAGTCGGCGAGAACGACCGCACAATTGAGAGCCTACAGAGGAAATGGACCGTGCTGGTAATGAGGTACCCGTGCCCAATTCTGGTAGCGCCCCGTCCCCCCTAATTGAATAATAATGTGAAACGCATACATTCAAATGATGATACATGGGGGTTTATATACCCACCGGTAAGTCACGATGATTACAAGATAGTTGTGTCGGTTGACACATAACCGACCATACCTATGTATATAATAATAGGATTTGGTTCAAATGAGAACCTTTTCCCAAATTGAGAACTAGAGAACCATTCTGGGCCACACATTTCTCTAAGGCATTTTTTTTTTTTTTTTTTTTTTTTTGCAAAAATCGCTGCTTTATATGTAAGGAAATTTTTTTTTTTATTTTTTTTGTATTTTTTTTCAGTATACACATGTGTATAATTGCATTATACACATATGTATAATGCTATATACACATATGTATAACTGAAATATACACATATGTATAGCTGAAAAATGCTATACACACATATGTATAATTGTTATATACACATATGTATATATGTCATATACACATATGTATAAATGAAAAAAAATTCAAAAAAAATAAAAAAAAATTTCCTTGCATAAAAATGTGCGATTAAAGCAAAAAAAAAAAAAATTTTTTTTTTTTTTGCCTTTATATGAAATGTGTGGCTCAGAATGGTTCTCTCAGTTCTCAAATAAGGGTTGGTTCTCTTAGGATCCCTACCCTATAATAATAATACAATCTAATAATAATCAACTTAGAATAAATCTAAATTATATATTAACACGGAGCACTATTTGAACACAGAAGAATCCATTGACTCGTAGCAAACGAGCTAGATCTGTGGGGAAATCATCCCCGTGTGTATCAAAATTTTTATTAAATAATTTGGCACTTGTTTTATTTTTTATTTTTTTTAACGGCAAAAACACTATATATATATATATATATATATATATATATATATATAGCCCTAGTAAGAGACTAGAAAGGATACAAACACCAAACGAAACAAAGCAAAACAAACTACAACATTTTGAATCCAACTATTGATATTAAGTGGTTATTCTTAGGATTTATAACATGTTTTTTAGAGTCATGTTTTTTAGAGTTATATCTTTTATTTCATAACTAGGGATGAAAAAGAACCAAACACGACGGGAACAATCAAAACATTTGGGATGGGTGAATCAAAGACAATGATTTTGCTTGTATTTGATTTATTCTCATAGAAAGTAAAAAAACACACAAGTAAATTATCATGAGAAGCAGTTTAATGTAAGCGAAACATAATCATCGCTTTATGAGTTTGGTAAAGTAATTGACGAATACCATAGTCTTTTGGCCTATTGTCATTCAAATGTGTAAAATGGTGCCCCTCTCCAAGAGATAGAAAGTTCGAGTCTAGCATGTGCGATGGACAATTGTGTAAAGTTAGAAGTATTTATACCATTTACGGTTTCTATGTTATTATCTCTTTATTTTCTATGAGACTGGAATATTGGCTTTAAATATGTTAGGTGCCACATGATAATTTAACTTTGAAGGACTCTCTGATTTATAAAAGTGCTTGTAGTCTTGTGGTACTAAGGAGTTTAGTAAGATGTTGTCTTCTCATTGGTCCGAGTTTTAGTCTCGTGATTCACATTGGGGTAAAATCTAAGAGTAAATTTAACGGGCGTGTGAATTTGTCGTTGTAAAAAAGTACATGTTTTATTCTGTTATTACTATGTAGGATTCATTGTTTTTGCCCCCCACCCTTAGGGTGGAGTGGCATGAGACATGATGTGTAGAGCCTAGCCTCCGTGAAATGCTAGGTTCGATCCTTGATACCACCGGTTTTTACTGATTTTTCACTGTCGTGTCTTCGGACGTGTTGGAGTCAGGTTTTCCCCAGAACTGGTGGCTTGGTGGGTTCTCGCTACCCAGCGTTAGCTGTGGACGGACACCTAAGACGTGTCTTCACCCAGGGACATATGTGGTGCTTTTGTAACCAATTGGTGGGTACCCCTGATAGTCAGGATATCGTTTGTTGACCGTTAAAAAAAATTCATTGTTTTTCCTTGAATGCAGTATTTACTTTCGCATTAGTTTATCTTGTTTTTAAACAAATAAATTTTCCATAGTGTTTAAATGTATTATAGGTGCGTTTATCATATCAACATAAGGGGCTGTTTGGTAAGCCTCTTAATGAGGCTCTTAACCATTCAGCGCTGAATGATTCAGCATTCAGCGCGTTTGTTTCAGCTTCTGAATGGAATGGTTAAGACTGAATCATTAAGATTTGAGATGTTGCTGAACCATTAAGCACTGAATCATTAAGTGCTGAACTAGGCTGAATCTTAGTGAGGCTCTCCTACTAATGTGGGACAAGAATACTAACCATTAAGAGGTCCAATTTTTTTATTCAGCACTTAACCATTCAGAACTCTTAAATATTCAGACATTTAAATAATTCAGCACTTAATCAACCAAACATCCCCTAAATGTTTTCTAGTGCATTTAATAATAAATGCATGAATTGACTACATACAATGTTAATATTATCAAATGTGTTAAGAAAATTAATTATTAAAGAAAAGACATATTACATATAAAATGACTACATACACTGCAGTACGGTTTTTGAAACAAGTGCAGAAGGTTGTCTACAGTGACTCATAGAGCCTTAAGAACCAAGGGTTTGTGTTTAGCAGGATAGACTTTGCGATTGAAAAAGGGGATAGCAGCACAGCTTGTTGTCCGCTTACCCACCTTCTCAATTTAATTTGTTTTGTCTTGGTGAATGGAATTATTATTATGTTTCTTCCAAAAAAATAATAAAAAATAAAAAAATAGATTTGTTTTTGTTAAACATAAAAACTTTTATGTAGTAACAACAAAAACATATTGGTGTTATTTCACGATATGAAGAAATATTAACCTTTTGTTTTGCTTTTATATAAAAAAAAAAATTAAAGCCCTCGTAATTCTTTTTTTTTTTTTTTTTCCTCACCACACTTCTGATGAATCAATCTATTACTACCTCGCAGCAAATAATGCAAAAATACTAGTAATCCGTTAACAAATATCAACTTCTAGATATAACTTATCATCTATATATGGAGGAGAAAGAGCTGTGCAACGTTAAGAAACACCCTTGTTTTAATAATTATATATAATCCACAGTTATTTGATTATTGAGATTCTCTATTTAATTTTATTGATGTATTAAATTTGCCTGTGTGTATATGTACTTTGTGAAGAAAGAAGTGCTCGAAAATCCACAAACACAAGATAATGGAACTGAAAGACATTTGTAGAATCCATTTTTAGCTTCTACATATATACCTTTATATCAACCTAATCTTAAATAGCATTTGTTCGTGTTTTTCGTTTTCTATTTCAGACACTAATCATTATATATGTGCCATGCAAAGGAATATTGAAAAACATAAAAATGTTTGCTATTTAAAAGTTAAAACACAAGAAACGACACCAAACACCAAACATAGACGATAAACCATATCTTTCGTTATAAAGAAAATATAAACTCAATCAATTTTATTTCATAAGGAAAATTTAACTAATACACCTTGATCAATAACACATCTTCCTTAGGTTCATAATCACCACATCCATGTCATGAAAGATTGAGGAGATTGTGCTGGTGCGGATGTAGGAGTAGTTGGTGGCAACGCTTGTGGTTGATGGTGTGGGTTATGTTTGTGATGATGATCTTTATGTTCATGTTTGTGATGGTGCTCTTCATGCTCATGCTTGTGATGGTGGTCTTCATGTTTATGATGGTGTTTGTGCTTATGCGAGGGATGTGGAACAGGAGTTGGTTCTGGTGCATTCGCAGGTGAAATCGAACCCTCAAACACAGGCACATCTTTGCCACTTATGCTGGTTGGTACCAAGTTCATGTAGTGCATTAGGCCGTCATAAAAGGTTTGAAGATATTCATCTCGAACCGCTACATCGTCGTTGGTATCAAGCAACGACCTTGTTGGATAGACTCTAGCACTAGATTGTGTTGTGAGAACCACTATTGCGACAAACAAAAGAAACATGTTTCTAGTATTCATGATTTCTCTCAAAGGTTTATCGGAATAGATGTTTGTGAAATGGAAGGCACGTTTGCTTGTATTTATAGGTAAACTTACCAATCACATTAAACTCCATTTATTTCTTACTAACCCATGAATGGTATTAAACAAAAGATTTTCTCATTAATTTTCAAAAATGTGGTCAACAAATAAGAAAAGCTTGATTTTTTTTCTTTAACAAATATTTAATTTTATGGTATTTATTATATCTCTTACCAAATACACTTATGTATGTGATCATAAAACAAGTATACTTTGAATTCCCATATACAATACTAGGTTAAAACTTCGTGAATTATACGGGTTGAATAAATGTAAATTTATAAACTAAATACTAAGAAAATTATATATTTAAAAAGCCTGTGTATTATATGGACTGAATAAATATAATGCAGTAAGTTAAAACGTATAGTCATCAATATATGTTTTTTTTAAAAATAAAGTCTCATACACTATTTACTTATTATAACTTTTAGTTTGTTTTTTATTATTACGTTATAATCATTTATATTATACGGGGTTGAATTAATAGAATTTAAATGGTTACCAATAAAATAGAATATTTGGTTTAGAAAAGTATTATTAAATAAATAAGAGATAAGTGAAAAACCAATATTTAATACTTTTAAATTTCATAGAAATGAAAAGTTATTCAATATGAGTGAGAAAAAAAATCAATTTAGTATTATTATTTAATAAGACAAATAAGAAAAAATAAAGGTGAAATTCACATGTGTCCTAAGAGATTTTCCTTTATTATATACTAAAGATTTATTTTAATATAACTAACTAGGTTGCAATCCTTTGTATTACACAGGTTAATAAACTTAATGTTATATAATTAATAAAAGTTGTTTAAAAAAACGTATGCATTTCACTTTTGAAAATAAAATCGTTGTATTATACTAATAGAATAAAATAAAATAAAATATAATGTAATTTATTAACATATACTATCGTTAAAAAATGTATTTAAAAATGTGCATTGGTGTGACAGTTATAAATTTTGTTAAGTTAATTTTTAAACACTATTTTTTCAAATGGGAATTAACTTGAATTTTTTAGTATTACCAATTTTTTAATTATTTAACATATTGTACTTTTACTATTATTTACCATCCAATCATATTAAATATTTGAAAATTTTTAGATATCATTTATAAAAACAATTATCTTGATTAGTTTTTATTTTGGTATTTTAGCTAACATAAGTTACAAGTTTGTGAAGTTTTTAAGTAAAAAATATAAGCTCATTTAAAGTATTAATAATTAAAAAAGAAATGAGAGTTCTTAAAGATTTGATACATTTTGTCTAAATGCTGAATAATAAAAAAATTATATTTAAAAAAACTTATCATAATATGGACTAAATAAACGCTTGTCTTACATGGGTTGAATAGATGTAATGTAATCAGTTAACACAGACACTCATCAATATATGTCTTTATAAAATAAACTTTGATGCAGTGTTTGCTAATTATAACGTTTTGTTATTTATTTATTGTTAGGTTAAAAACTTGTGTTCTATATGGGGTTGAATTAATAAAAGTTAAATTGTTACTAATAATCGAAAAAAATGGAATAATAAGTTCAGAAAAAAAAGTAAATAAATAAGAGAGAAAAGGAAAAATTATGATTAAATATTTTTATTTAATAGGATGGGGAATAAAAAATACGATTTATTATTTTATGAGCAAAAGAAACATGAAAATTATGATTTATTATTCTTTAATAAGAGAGAAGAGAAAATAAAGGTTGGCTAGAATTATTTATTATATAGTAAATATATATAAGTTATAGATAAAAATATTAATTAACATATTTAAAATTTTAAAATAATAGTTAATGGTATAATAATTATCTTTATTTTAAAAGAATAATTATTTATAATTAAGTAGGAGAAAGAGACAGGAAAAAAATTATAGGGCTCTAATTAATGAAATGTGTCCCCAATTTATTTTCCTTTATTATATACTATTGATTTCTTGTTATAAAATTTTTTATACATTTATATATACATGTGTGTATATATACGGGTTTAATATAAAAAAATACAATTATAAATTTATATATAATTCTTTACTGAAATCTATTTAAAAATAATCATACTCTAAATATAATATGTGCTTTAAAAAAAATGTGACTAAAATTTTTAAAACAATAAATTTTAGTGTTAAGACACCATCTTTATGTAGATATTATCCTATATATTAATTTCCCATTGTTCATGAATAGTGCTGCTGCCACGTGGCAGCAGGCTGTTGGTTTTTTTTTATTACACTTTATCCTTAGTTTGTGTATTTAGATTTCTGTGTTTGATTTATTTTCAAAAGTTGATGCAGTACGTGTGGTATGGTTGTTATTTTGGTAAACTGTGTACCCCGGTTCGAATCTTGTGTGTTTTTTTTTCCTCATAAAACGGTTTGCAGGTTTCTATACGCCTGTTTGCCATGATTCTTTTGTTGTTAGTGGCCCCTTCTTCCTCTGATGACACGTAAGGCTGATAACGTGTTATTGTCTCAGCTAAAGTTCAAAGATCTACATTTTCTTTCTCTCTCTCTACTGCACCGCCATCGAAGCCTTCCTACAACCCTATCTTCCCCATTTCTCTCTCCATCCACAACCACCATCATCCACCTTCATCCACTTCCAAACCTATATACCACCAACCCCTACCCCAAATGGCTGCCACCACTACGTCTGACTCCCATTATTAACCCACCACCACTAAACACACCGTCGAATCCTACCTCTAACTTCACGAACACTAAGGGAGAGAAAAAGAGATTAGCAGCCGGATATTTTCAGCGACCGGTCCCCAGCACGATAGGGAGGTGGGTATGACAAGGATGGGTGGATACGGTAGCCAGTAAACCCTTCGCTTTTCGGTAAAGATGGTAAGAGCCCAAACATTAATTCTTTTTTTCGTTACAGTGTACTCTATTAACAACCGATCTATGGTTGCATGTCAATATTTGACACAATTAGCTTTCCTCAATCGAGGGTGACTCCGGCAGGAGTCGTGACCAGGTCTGGTAATGTCTCTCCAGCCACAATCGGTGACGCTAAACGGCAGGAAACAACTCGGAACTGGAATAATGGCACGAGTGGTGGCGCTATTCTTTTTCATCTGAAAAGCTAATGATTACCGTCGGTGGTCAGCCGCGACAATTGGTTGCGGTGTTGTTATTTTACTTTGTTGCATAGTGCATGTTTTTCTATTGTTCAATTTTGGATAATGTTGTATTTTTAGGATTTTGGATGTCTTTGGTGATTTTGGAGTTTGTTTTGTTTTGGTTGAAGTAATTGTAGAGCAGGTGCACAAGATCATGAGACAATTACCGGTGTGCTTAATATGTTGACTCAACAATATACTAATTACTCTCAACCAAATCACAACAAGGTGCGATTTTTGAAGCTGCACAACATCTTTAGGTTTGGATTCTTTTTGTTCTTATATGGCAATTACAGAATTCCTGTTTGGTGTAGTCTGTATGCTCTTGCTGACTTATTTTGTCGTCGACATTATTGGAGGCTATTATATCTTTTCAATGAGCTATTGCATCTGGTGCTAATAGAAATTTGGATGCTGCATCAAAGCAAGGATCTACCATTCTTAATTTGAAGTCTGTAGATGTTCAGGTTTGTACCTCTTTTATAGTCATTACTTGCATTATTTAGTATATTGAATAGAATATGAATTATAGTTTCATGTTTCAACAAATATTGAATTTTAATAATAGAAGACACAAAACAAAGTTCTCACCAGAACATAGCTATTATTTTTCTATACCATGAGTAACTTAGTTCTTTATAGTTGTGTGAGTGTCCTATTATGCTTCACTTTCGTCTTACAAGCTTTCCATTGACTGGGTTAGTGGGCAAAAGTCTTCTTGAAAACCAATCAAACAAAGAGGACTTTCTTTCTGCTCACAAAGTAAATACAGTTTGCCTTATTAATCGGTAGCTTTTATTTCTGTCTTTCTTTTTTCATTTGGAAATTTCAATGTTCTATATGTTATTATCCAGTTTCATGGGCTTACGGATCTCTTATTTTTGTTGTAGTTAGGAACCCATAATGTTGTTTTAAAACCAAACAAGGTTGATTTTGTGTCCTTTGACCTTGGACAAGGTGGTTCTTTACACGATTAAAAGTAAATGATTTTCCTCTAAAAAACAATTGTGTCGTTCGTCACTCTTCTGAATTTTAAGACGTGTGTGTTGCATTTTATATGATTCATCATTCACAATTACTTTTGATGATATTTCAGATTTCAGAAGATGGTTTTGATACTCCTTTTACACATTGCGAAAGTCTCTAATGGGGTACAATGTTCATAACTTATTTTCACTATTTTTCTCATTTCTAATTTCACACATCAATAAGAACTTTATACATGTGTGTAGGTGACATATAGAAAGATGAAGAACAATAAAACTAAGTAAAGGTAATCAAAATAGGCCCTGCTGCAAATTTAGTGTACGTACAACGTTAGTGGAAAAAGACGTCTTCTTTACTCCATTGCATAAAAATCTTGATCATTCTTTGGTTTTAGTTGTCTTATTCACTTATTTATTAATTTGTTATACTAACAACTCTTTATTTCATTCTTTATTACATGGAATGGGTTAGGATCAAATACACAGTGAAAGAAAAATAGGAAGTCGTAGGAAGGGTATCAAACGGACTCCGATTGAACTCATTCAAGCGTCATTGGAACCGTTTTATCGAACCCTACAACGTGAGTTTTTAGGTCTTCGTTTTTTTGAGGTTTTAGCTTGTGGTTTTTAGAATATGCGTTATATCATTGTGTCTTTCATGTACCATTGTGTCTTTTTCTTATTTTCATCATTGTGTCATTTTTTCAATTCATTGTGTCTTTTTTCTTCAGCATTGTGTTATATTTTTTGACACTGTGTTATATTTTGTGGCTCATTGTGTCATATTTCATGATATATTGTGTTTTTTGTATCCTTCTCACCCTTCTCATTTTTATTACCTTGTGTAGAATAACTTGACCCTACATGGAATATAAATAATTTTCTCCTGAATGGTGCAGTTAAAGTAAGATTACTACGCTAATATTAAACATTTGTTTTTTTATAGATTTAAATGTTACGACACATATGACTTCTTATTTTTTTTATGCCTCAAACGTGTCATTGCTTATGCCAAGGAGTGTTTTGTAGATGTAAAATTGTTGAAAGAAGCAAACTTGCAAAATACCAGGTTACCTTCTCTCATTTATAATTCTGCACTGTTATGGGTTAGTTTAGTACACTGTTATGGATAAAAAAAAATTGCACTGTTTTGGGTTAGTTTATACACTGTTATGCGCTAATATTCTTTACTCTTTTGGATTCAATTTATGCACCGTTTGCAGTTAAAATGAAATAGAGCATCCAGTCTACGAAACACGACTTTTATAGCGCTCGACTCATGCTTTACCAAGGATGGTGAACATAATGGTGCTTTGTGATGCCGGTTTGGTCAATCATATGAATATGGCGGTGCTACCACGGTTGGCGAAGGTGGTTTGATTTGCTTCTTTTTGCATTTTTTTGTCATTTTGTGGGATAATTTATCATGTTACTGTGACTTATACTTGTATGTGATTACCATGATTGTCTATCAGGTTTGTGCCTAGGGCGCATGTAATTTCTTATAGAATTTGTAGGTCTTTTTTTATTTACTATTTTTTTTAATCTTAGCATTTGTTCTATCACTAAATTTCTATGAATTAATTCCTTGAATTGTTGCATCTTAGATTACAAGATACAAACCATGGTGTTTTTCAACACACCTGGTAGTATACTAGGGCAGATTGTGCTAAGTTGAGTTTCTATTGTAGCCTATAATACGCGCCTTGCGGCCGGCGCAACGCGCGGCTGGTTAGAATACTAGTTCATATTATAACGTTATGATACTGTAGGGGGGGTGCTTCTAGATTTATTTTTCACTTCACTGATTTACACCAATTCTACACTGCCACATCACGTCACTGATTTATTTTACTGAAACAGTTTTTTAGATGCAACACTCCACTAGTTCTTTACCAAATAATTAATTATTTTCACACATATAGTAATAATAATAATATTAATAATACCTTTCCCACTCCCTCTCTCCTTTAGAACTCACTTACACCACTTTTTTTTAATAATACCTTTCTCACACACACACACACTCTCTCTCTCTCTCCTCTAGAACTCACCTACATTACTCATTTTTTTTAATAATACATTTCCCACTCCCTCTCTACTCTAGAACCAACACGATAAGAATAACCAATATTTGGTTCACGGGACCCTACCAGCACCGGTGGCGGTTGTGTTACCGTGCTGGTTGTGGGGTACCTGTGACCTTTTCTGATGGCGCCCGTCTCCCCTAATGTCTTATGTAGCATGATAAGTTACTTAAAATGATTAAAATTAAGTTTAGTATTTAATATTTAATGTAATTAGAAAGTTTGACCAACTTTTTAACTTGAAAATTTATTGATATATATATATATATATAGGGTAGGGTTCCTGTAAGAAAATAGTTTTGTGTAGGAAGTGTAGGAAGTGTTTTCAACCATTAGATTTAAAGATGGATGGTTGAGATTAAAATATGGATGGTGTTTAAAATCTAATTAATATATTAAAGAATATAAGGGTATGATCGTCAATATGTGTTTTAAATGAGGGTGTCAAGGTCATTTTATATCAATATTTTTAGAAACTGTTTGAATGCTTTCTATATTTATGGTATCTCCCCCCTCTCTCTCCTAATTATTATTTTCATTAATATCATTCAAGACTCAAACATTTATTTTCATAAAACAAAATCAATTGTGCACCCATCTTCAACATTCATCTTCATCTTATGTGTAAGAAACACGTAACAGTGTTTTTATTTGTTATAAAATCATAACATCAGAAGTGTTTTATATAAGACTTTTGTTAGTTGATTATTCTATATGGATAAACATATGAAGTGTTTTATAAAATGTTTATGTATATTAGGTGTAGTTGTTGTTGTGGATTAAAACATTTCAACTTTGTTATAAAACACCTCCAGTTATAAAACACTCTTGATGTTATACTGTTATAAAACACTTTCGATGATATTATAAAACACTCCTTATTAATGCATACTAGTTTCTCTTTCATTATAAAACACTACCGACGTTATTATAAAACACTCCTGATGTTAACCTTCTGCCATGACTAGATTAATCGAGCAAGTGATAGAGATGAGTTATATGTTGGAAGAATCGAACAAGTTTTTGGGTATTGATCAACTTATTTGATATGAATATCTTATGATTCTTATGAAAAATAATGAATAATTAGTTAATTTAGGATGATTAATCTTCATAAATATCTAGATGTTAGTTGCTAATTTAGTGGGTTTGTAATAAATAAAAGATGGATAAAAAGTCTATAATGTCCTTCATCTAAAGATTTAATCAGATTTGATCTAATGGTTGAAAATACTTCCTATACTTCCTACACAAAACAATTTTCCTACCGGATCCTCTACCTATATATATATATATATATATATATATATATATATATATATATATATATATATATACTAGTAAG
This sequence comes from Ambrosia trifida, assembly GCA_028751855.1. Lineage (NCBI taxonomy): Eukaryota > Viridiplantae > Streptophyta > Magnoliopsida > Asterales > Asteraceae > Ambrosia > Ambrosia trifida. The sequence goes on along the minus strand of CM054122.1, from coordinate 211,682,572 downwards.
AAACCTGTGCGATGCAGCGGGAGTGAAAATTACAACACGGTATCGGTTTTTGTTTGTTTATCAATCGTCTCAAGATATTTTGTATATTACTTAAGTTAGTTTTCTTATTCGTGTAGCATGTTACCACTCAATTAAGTTAATTTACAAAATCCACATGTGCTACATCCAATTGTATTTATTCTTATGTAAATCATAAATAAAGAACTAATAGTTCAACATTGTGTTATAAACAATCTTTATTTTGCAAAGTTAGTTTTGTAGAGGTAAGTGTAATATTGTTGAAAAGAAGAGTTTAGTTTTGACTTTAAATAAGGTCAATCAAATGTCCTTAAAACTTCAAAACTGATATATTTATTTAATATTCGACAATTATGATCATAACGCCTGGTGAGAATTCCCTATTGTTTCTTCGAGAGTTTTGAGATTGACAAATTTCGATAGTTGTAGAGTTGTGATGTAGAGTGTTGTAGACTTGTATTACTTGTAGAGTTGTGATGTTGGGTGTTCCAATGTATGCTTTCCTGCTGCTTGGTTAAAGTCAAAGAAAAGCAAAATTCTTTTAATCACAGCAGTAAAAAGTTTTCTGTTTACTACCTTCTTAACCTATCATTTTTTTTCATAAGTTTAATCTATTTAAGGAATGTTGTAGAAAAGCTTTTATTCATTTCAGGGAAAGAAGAAATGAGAAACTCAGGGGGACGGGGCGTCACCCGAATTGTCCACGGGTACCAAGTACCAGCACGATATCACCGCCGCCATACACGCTGGTATTGGTCCCATGGACCGTTTTGCTGGTGCTCTTTATCGGGCTGGTACCGGCTGTTTTGTGTTTTTTTATAAATGCCAAGTTTTCATTTTGCCCCGTATGTTTTAGTGTTTTTTTTTATTTTAACCGTTTGTTTTATGTTAACCGTTTAAAGATATAAAAACATAAATAAAAAACATTTCATTAAAACATAAAAATTAAACATAAATAATATTAAACATAAAATAAAAATACATTAAAACATAGATAAAAAAACTTAAAGTTGGCACAACAATCGCCATGCTTCGACATGGTCGAAATCATTGCCGTATCGCACTTCATACTCATAGTTAGTGAAGCTAATAGCCAACTCCTCATCAAGCTCTGGGTCATCCCTCACCGTTTGCTCGTATAGGGTGGTCCACCTCTCACACTTGATGTTGAGGTAGGCCCACTTGAGCTGGAGGTCTTGGACGTTCTTGATGGTGTTGCCGCCAACTTGCTCGAGGAAGTCGCTATAAACCCGATCCCAAAACCCCTCCGGAGGGTAGTTGGACCCTTCCTCCCGAGGGAGTTGTTGAATCTCCGGGTCGTTCGACGCATCCTTGTGGCTAACCACAAGGGCCATCTCATCCTCGTCGGTCCACGGGTTCATTTTTGGTGTGTTTGGTTTTTTAAACCGTGGTAGGTTGTGACTTTTAACCCCCACCGTTTGATCACTTTATATACAACCACGATGGCACGGTTGGGATAGTGTAATTAATTTACTAACCGTTGTTTGATCAATTAACTCGACGGTTTCCAAGATAATCACTTAAATTTGATCAACCGTTTGGTGGGACGGTTGAAATAGTAATATTAATTGTTAAACCGTGTAAAAATGTAAAAAAAAAGTTTTGGTATTAAAATGAAAATGAATAAAAAGAATCAGTGGATTACTGCCTACAAAAAAGTGTTTTAGTGAAGTAAATCAGTGAAGTGATGTGGCAAAGCAGGATTGGTTAAAATCAGTGAAAGAAACTTAAAAATCTAGGAGCACCATGTCCCCTCAAAGAGACAAAAGTCAATGTTTTATTCAAGGATAGATATAAAACATAATGGTAATATTAATGTCTCCAAAGCCTGTTATGTTGTTTCTACCATATGAGTGTAACTGTGTAAGTTTGATCACAGATGGTCCCACATCCTGCAAAGAGAGATAAACATAATGGTATATTAAAAAAGCACTTGAAAAAAAAGAGATTATCGTAGAAGGTTGGACCACTTATATATATCAAATAAGACCACGTTACACTCTTGGCAGTGTGAGCAGATTATTTTCCATTTTGCAATCTTTCACCATTTTGGGAACTATCTATGGGTAGGCCAAATTCAATGCTGCACTCTTTCACCATTTTATAACAGACCAAACACTGATTGGATTTCTAGTTAACCCATATATAACCACCACCCTTAAATTTGTATTTGATTTCTGCAGATGTAAGAGGCTTTTTAGGCCTCATGGTAACCTGCATTAAAAACATAAGCTAAACTGTTACCATTTGTAAATAATTAGGTCAAAATGACATCTTGTTGACAACTTGCTATGGAAGATTTCACATTACTTGCAGAGTTTATAATTGTTGATTAAAGTTGGCTTGTCAGAAATAAGGTTGATTAAAGTTTGACCCATTTTCATCAACCATATGTAGGAAGTCTTTGTTTAAACAGACCAGTAAAAGAGATGAAAGTAACAATACAAATTAAAAGTAAATTTCAAATTGAAAGCCGAAAATGGGTCTGAAGGATTTGGTCCTTTGAAGAATTGAGTTCCTAGTTTAGCTTGAAAGTAACCTGTGAAAGAGAAAAGTTCAAAAAAGAAAAAAATACATATTAGAAACCTAAAATGGGTATGAAGAATTTGGCTAAAGAAAAAGTTGAAGCAGAAAAACCTTAAACGCATTTAAATTTTTATTTATAACATGTGGGAAGAACACAAAAAAGAAACCACATAAACCATTTTTTATGTTGGTTTTAGTATTGGAAAGTACAAAAAGAAAGCATACCAGTAGTTTTTTTCCTTGTACTTGGACTACTTGTCGTTTCCTTGTACTTGGACTACTTGTCAATTGTTACCTACATTGATGATAATGTTTGCATCCTCAAGATTCATTATTTTGTCATTGTGGAAAGCATATTTAAGTATGTCACTGGTTGTCAACCCTAAAAGTACTTGAAAGCTAAACATTGAATACGATGAAGCATCAAACAATAAAGAATCAAAACATTCTTGGATGTTAATCTTTTTGCCAAAAAGACCTTCACTGCAACACCAAAATCAAGCTTTGATAACGCCTCTATTTCTGGATAATCATGTGGCTTGTTACCCACCAGGGCTGCTTGAGGTGCAGTTGTGATGATCTAATCACAAGTAATGGCTTAAATCATGAAATTACAAAGATACTGTTACAAATTCAATAATAGATGTATTGATTTTAAATCCTATAACTCAGCTTCTTGGTTTAGAAAAGCGTGAGGCGCTCCGAAGCGTTTTGGTTCCAAAAGCCGAGGCGTGTGGCGAAAGCTTCACGTATGAGAGGCGCTCAAGTTAAACAAATTATAAAAATATTTATGCATGTGAATACGACATGTTCTACTTGCTAATCAATCATAAACACAAAAACATAATTATAAAACATACTTTACCACTTAAAAAAGCATAAATAAGACATACATTGAAGTCGAAAGAACTCGAAACAAACTTATAAATATTTAAAAAAATGTTATAAATTCATATTATCAGGTTGCTGGCCCTAAAAGATAACAAATATAATTCGATTTTGACTATAAACATGGAGTGCCACCTCAAATCTTGACTGTTGCCCCAAATAAAATACGATTTTGACCAATTTTTGACTGAAGCACGCCTTGCAGCGCTTCACGTAGTTCACCGCCTCAGGCATAAAAATGTTTTTTCAAACGCCTCTAGCTCTTCACGCGCGCCTGAGGTGCACTTTTTTAAACCAAGCTCAGCTTAAGTAACCAAAGAAAATTTGAAACGTGACAATCAAGCAATAAAGTTAAATCTTTCAAGTGTTTTGCAACTTCAAGTTGAATCAAACAAAGAGGAAGCTACCACTTCTTTGTGCTGATTTTAATAAGATGACCAAGTTAATGAAAAAACTACTACTTCAGATGTTTAGCTGGTGATTGTCCACTCATAGGAGATTAATTTTAAAGCTAGAAGTCATAAAGATTTCCAATTCTAGTATATCAAATATGTTTATTCAAAAATTAACTCATAGCACCTTTGAGAATAAAAAAGGTGGCCCAACCTACCTTTTTTCTTAACATAACTTTTTATTCATAATCGGTGCCGATTACGATTGCAAATACTATTATGCAATTCGATAGTGATCTACTTTTTTTGATTTAAAACTTCGATAGATTTAAGCAGTACATGTAATGTACACTTTGAAATTTGAAACACTGTTAAAATGTTCAACCCATTTGACATTTTAGTGAAAGTCAAAACAAGTGAACTTTTATGGGGTCATTGATCGAAATAGTCTAATGAAGTTAGCCCAACTATAATCTTTGTGACTTCTAGCTTTAAAATTAATCTCCTATGAGTGGACAATCACCAGCTAACCATCTGAAGTAGTAGTTTTTTCACTAACGGGATATCCGAACAAAGTAACTATAACATATTTACAGCACTACAAATACACCGTCAATAACTTTCAATTAGTTCGTAATTTCTTTTTAGCTATTTTTGTTTACTCCATTCAACTGGTCGGAAAATAGAAATTAGACTCATTCACAAAGTAAGAGAAAAAGAGATGATACCTTGGGTTCCAGGTGACTGTCGCTACTTCAGGTTGCAATCTCATATATGGCTGATTTTGGATTTAGGGTTCTTGGATTCCAGGTGAAAGTCGTGGTAATTTAGCAAGAACCTTAAATTCAAGGTGGTGTAGTTCATGGGCCGATGCGGAGCTAAAAACTGAAGCTACAAAGGTGGATCTCTTTCACTATTCTTCTCTGAAACTTTTAAAAGTTGATTTTAATTGGAAGTTGTAACCTTACTTGATCAGTATTTCAAAAATTCAAATGAAGAATGATATACCTCGACAAAATTAGTAAACTTCGGATCTCTGTTCACAACCAAAAGATTAACCTAAAACACACAAATCCTCCTATAAACTTCCAATTAGAAAAACACTGAACAAAATTCTAAAGTACATTTCAAATATATAAACATAAACCTAAAGTTATTGCGTTCGCATTACATCATACTCGACCTTGTGCTTTTTAGATTCTTCTCAGGAGGTATGAACTGGATTTGATAGTTTCAATCAACAAATCGTAAAAAATAATTACTGAGGAGTTTCTTTCTTTGTAGATCCTCTATCCCCATTTGCCATAATTACCTTGAGAAAAAAAACAAGTATGCCTAGAATATAAGCAACAAAAACTTAAAGATAAGTGGGAAGAAAATACAAAAGGATGAACAATTGTACCTTTACGATCTTCCCCTTTTGATTTTCCATTTCCATTTGAATCAAGCTTCTCACTGTGAATACGAAGATTTTATAAAATTTACTGTGAGTGTCGAACATATTTAAACATCAATAAAGATAAGAAGACATACCCTTATTCTGTTCGAATAGAGGGAGGCGGATTCGGTGTTAGGTTACTTAGCTGGAAGGAGGTGGAGAAGGAGGTGGAGATGGAGGTTGAGGGAGGCGGATTTGTTATGGTGATGGGAGTTTAGGGTTTGTCCAAAGAGTGAGTGTGTGAGAAAGAGGAACACAAAGAAAGCGGCGATGTGATGAGATTAGGGTTTCGTTTGAGAACGGATATTAACTTTTAAGGTACTTTTCAACAATGCTTGCTTCAAGTGCTTGTACATAAAGCTTAAAAAGACTTGTATATGTTGAAAATAGGTGAAAAGACCATATTGTCCATCTAATATGCTTTATAATATAGTATATATATATATATATATAGGATTCGGATATTTTGAAAACTCCTCTGAGTTGCGAGAACTTGAAAACTCCTCTAACCCAATAATATCATGACACATATGCTTGGTAGGATTATTTTATTGAGGGGCATTTGTGTCAATTACTATCTCCCCTACCCCACCCCACTCCACCCCACCCAACCTCACCCCACCTTTTTAAAATGCAGACACAACCCCTCTCTCTCTCTATTTCTCACACATACACACACCTCTCTCTCTCTCTCTCTCTCTCTCTCGTCCATTCTCTCTCTAAAAACAGGAAGAAGACGATCTGGATCATCGATGGTGGTGCCAGATCTGGATCATCGATGGTGTTCGATGGTGGTTCCAGGTGGTTCCAGATCATCGATGGTGTTCGAATGGGTGTTCGTTGCAGAAGGTGTTCGTTGCAGAAGGTTGAGGGTGGAGGGGTGAAGGAGACGGTGGGTGATGAAGGGAGACGGTGGTGGATCTGATAGGTTTTGGAGGTGGATCTAACGGGTTTTCGATGGTGGTGACGGTGGGGGAGGGGTTTTCTGCAGAGGGGTTTTGAAGATGGGGTTCGATAGTGATGATGATGAAGATGACGGGTTGTTCGGTGGTGGGTGTGAGGTTTTGAGAGGTGGTGGTGGCTGTGGGGTCTGAGGGATGGTGGTGGCTGAGGGTGGTTGACGGAGGTGGTGGATGTGGTTTTGAGGGTGGTTTTCGGGGGGGGGGGGGTGGTTTTGAGTGGTGGTTTTGGAAATAAGGTGGTGGCTGAGGGTGGTTTCCGACTTTCAAAGGTATTATTATTATTATTATTATTTCCTGTTGTTATTATTATTATTAATATTATTATTATTATTATTATTTTCTGTGCATGTTTTATTTTTGTTGAAATAATGAGCTGGGTTTTTTTGTTTAAACACAGATCTGTTTTAGATGAATGGAGGTGGTGTTCACAGCGGCGTTGGTGTTTTTTGAAGATTATTTGATGATGAAGAAAGATGGTAAGGATGAATGGTTACATATTATTATTATTATTATTTATTTTTGAAAATTTTACACTGTTGTAATTGTTTGAGTTAGTTTTTAGATGTAGGTTGTTTATATAGTTTTGGTGTAAATATGTTTTTACATTGGTGTTTTTGTTGTTTTTTGGCAACTTTTTTGTTGTTTACATTGGTGTAACGGATATAGTACATGAATTTATAGATGTTTTCGGTTTTTTACAGCGGTGTAATTCGAATGTATAGATGTCTTTGTTGATGTTTGTGGGGCATTTTTGCAGTGGTGTAATTCAAATGTATAGATGATTTTGTTGGTAGATGTTTTTTGTTGGTTTTTACACTGGGGTATGTGACATTTGATGGGAGAGTGATGTATGTGACGTTTGTGTGTGCAGAGGAGTGATAAACATTTTCCTAATCTCTACCCAAAATACCCTCATGGATGATTATTATAATCACAAATCATATTCAGAGTTAAACATTCCACAAAATGACAAAAAAAGTGTTAGATGAAATCTCAACCATTGATTGCTCAAGATCAAAGGTCCAAAAGGGTTCCTATGGTTCTCTCAACTCATGGAGGTTTTCAAAGTATCCTAACCCTATATACCCTATATATATATAGGGTAGGGTTCAAATAGGAACCATACCTTAAGTAGGAACCATAGGAACCAATCTTAGCCATTGATCTCTAATGGCATGATTGTAAATAAGTAAAACATTAATTAAATATTTAATTAAATCAAAGGGCAATGTGGTAATTGTATATAGACTATTAATAACACATGTTTAATTAGTTTCATTTATAATCCCATTATTTTAGGAAAGTAGTTATTTTTCCCCATGGTAATCATTCTTCATCAATATGTGTATTGATTGTTTGAATGGTATCAAAGTACGTCAAAAATCGAATGTGCAGTACATGATGTTATATAGTTTTGAATAATATACGTTGGTGTATATTATATGGAAAAGGTAATCGATCAAACCTTAAATAAGATAACGAGGTCAAAAAATGATGAGACGATTTATTATTTTCAACTGCTTATACACTAGTGTATAATATACGTTGTTGTATATAGGAGACTGTATAAATAGTAATGATAATCAAATGTATCAATATACACTGATATATAATTGTACACTGGTAAGAATGGTAGTATTAAATACATATATTATACACTGATGTATAATTATACACTGGTGTATAAATAGTAGTGATAATCAAATGTATCAATATACACTTATGTATAATTATACACTAGTAAAGAATGATAGTATTAAGTTACTTAAAATGATTAAAATTAAGTTTAGTATTTAACATTTAATGTAATTAGAAAGGTTGACCAACTTTTTAACTTGAAAATTTATTGATATATATATATATATATAATATTTAAATTAAAGTTTTAAAGAATTTTGATAACATTCTTTGAAATTATACTTAATATTATAGGTGGTGTAAAATGAATAGTGATTTGAAGAGTCAATGGCATTTTTGTTATTATGTCAAAATTTTAGGGGCTTTTGGTCATTATAATGATGCCACACATTTATACCCTCTCTCTCCTATCTCTCTTTCTACACACGTTTGCTGCCTCTCTCTCTTCTCACTCCTATACATTTCTGTTCAGTCTCTCTCTCTCTCTATTCGGTTTCTCTCTCTGTCTCTACAACGCCTTGTTTCTCTCTCTACGAGAGGACGAAGATGAAGACAACAACACCACCACCACCAAACAAAGCTTAACAGAGAAATGGAGATGATCGCCGCCTCTTGTCTAGGTTTTGGCGGAAAACGGCGTCGTCAGTTGCCGGAAGGACGGTGACAGTGATGGTGAAGTGGTGTGGAAGATGTAATGGTGGGTTTCGATGACATGCACGGATGAGGTCAGGGGGTTGAGGCGAAGGTGATGTTGAGGGGCGGAGGACGGTGGTTTTGTTGGTTGTGGCTGTGGAAGCTGGGTTTTCATGGCGGCGGAAGACAAATGAGGTATGTTGTTGTTGTTGTTATTATTATTATTATTATTGTTATTGTTATATTATTATTATTATTATTATTATTTTGTATGGTCGGTTTATCTGTGCTTGGCGGCACAGGGATGGAGGACGGTGGGTTCTCTCCCACAACCCCCCTGCAACCCTTGCATGCTGACCGAGTATTTGGTAGCAGTGGATTTATGTGATGGTATGGCGTGCTCTTTGGTAGCAGCATTTGTGTTACCGATTTACTGGTTACGTTTTGTTGTTGAATGATTGATTGATGATTTTGTGTAGTGGGTTTATGTGTGCTTGGCGTCGCAGGGACGGAGGATGGTGGGTTCTCATCCACAACCCCCCTACAATTCTTGCATGCTGACCGACTCTTTGGTAGCGGTGGGTTTATGTGATGGTATGACGTGCTCTTTGATAGCGGCATTTGTGTTACCGATATACTGGTTATGTATGCTTAGCGGCACAGGGACGGAGGACGGCAGGTTCTCACCCACAACCCCCCTGCAACCCTTGCATGCTGACCGAGTATTGGGTAGCGGTGGGGTTATGTGATGGTATGGCGTGCTCTTTGGTAGCGGCATTTATGCTACCGATTTACTGGTTACGGGTTATTGTAGAATGATTGATTGATGATTTTGTGTAGTGGTTTATGTGTGCTTTGCGGCGCAGGGACGGAGGATAGTGGGTTCTCACCCACAACCCCCTGCAACGCTTGCTTGCTGACCGACTCTTTGGTAGCGGTGGGTTTATCTGATGGTATGACGTGCTCTTTGGTATCGGAATTTGTGCTACCGATACACTGGTTAAATTTTGCTGTTGGATGATTAATCGATGATTTTGTACAGTGGGTTTGTGTGTGCTTGGCGGCGTAGGGACGGAGGATGGTGGGTTCTCACCCACAACCCCCCTGCAACCCTTGCATGCTGATTGACTCTTTGGTGGCGGTGGATTTAGGTGGTGGTATGGCGTGGTCTTTGGTGGCATCATTTGTATTACTGATTTACTTGTTTGGTTTTGGTGTTGGATGATTGATTCATGATTTTGTACGGTGGGTTTATGTGTGCTTGGCAGCGTAGGGACACCCCTCCTGCAACCCTTGCATGCTGTTGGCCTGTTATTATTGGGTTACTGTAGGTTTTTTTTTTACCAACGGACAGGGAAAGAAATGAGGTTGGTTGTTTTTTTAGTGGGGACCGATGGCTGTTATGATTCTGGTATCTATGCGAAAAGTGGATAAAGATGTCGTGGCATGGGTGTTGGATGGCAACTATGCGGTTGCAACCCACCCTGCATCCAGGTTTCCCAACAGCGTCTGAGCCTCACAAAATTAATATTATTAGCCTGCTGAAATGAATGGTGATTTCAAGATTCTTATAATATTTTTGCATCTGTTATATGCATTGGTTTCCATAAAATTGTTAGCTTCTGATGTTTTTCATGTCAAGGTTGCCTCCCATATGTGCCTATGCACAGGCTGCAAACCAATTGATACTGCTTTTGGGTGACTGGGTTTGTTTTACTTTGGGTTTTTAGTGTCGCTACATTTTGTTACCTGCTAGCCTGATGGCTGTGATGATTTAGGAATATATACAGAAAGCAGATGAAGATGGCATTGCATGAGTGTTGGATGGCAAGTATGCACCTGCAACCCACCCTGCAACCGGATTTTCCAATGGAATCTTTTGTTTGGTTTTGTGTATTACAAGGTCTTTCATTCATTTGAATGAAACGAAGTTGTGGTCATTGGCGGTAAAAATCCTCCTGTGCCACTGCCCATCACCATCGCTGTGCACGTTTATCGTGACATGATTTACTTGAATACATATACACACATCCGAGTGACATTGTGAAGCAATCATCTTTTGCAATGCGATTGTGTTTGTGTTTGCAGCCATGACGTTACTCGTGGCTTATGCAGCTTCGTTGCTAAATGATGGGTTTAGATCATGTAGTTGTCGACGACGGTGCTTCGTGGTTGTAAACAGGGATTAAGAATGTTCATAATGATCATCGGGTGATACTCTATTTGAATGATTGTGATTATGGGGAGAAACATTGTCTTCGAATTATTCGGTTTTTGGTGTCGCTTGATTTTGTTGCCTGCTGAACCGATGGCTGTGATGATTCTGGAATCTATATGGAAAGTGGAGGAAGCTGGCATGGCATGGGTGTTGGATGGCAAGTATGCACCTGCAACCCACCCTACAGCCAGATTTCCCAACGGAATATGAGCCTCACGAACTTTGATTTAGCTGCTTTGTTTGGTTTTGTGTTATCAAGACATGATTTACTTTAATACATACATAGACACATTCGGATGGCATTGTGAATTAATCATCTTTTACAATGCAACTATGTGTGTGTGTGTGTGTTTGCAACCACGGCGTTACCCGTGCCTAATGCAGCTCCGCTGCTGCATGGTCGGTTTAGATCATGTGGCTCTAGGCGGGGGTGCTTTGTTGTTGTGGACAGGGATTAACAATGTTCATAATGATCATTGGATGATACTTTATTTGAATGGTTGTGATTGTGGGGAGAAACATTGTCTTCAAAATGTAGTATTGAAGGTTAAAAATCATTTGTGGAAAGTCAGCCTCAAGGATGTGGCTATGGATACCGTCCATCACATATCAATGAGTTAATACGCATATTGAGTTTTCATATGCTTAAAGTGCCTAGAGTTCAAAAATAAGACGGTACTTTTATTTATGATCTTCTTTAGTGTTTATGTTTTTAAATGATATTTTTTTTGCATTAATTAGGGTATTTTCTATCTTAAAACGCATAGGTTGTACAACAATCTTTGTATTTTTTTTTATTTTTTTCCCGGTTTTTTGGTGGTTGAAACTAAAATTAGATTTGGGTTAAAAATTTTCAAGTTTGTTGCACGGTGTACTTGATTATTAATCTTATTATCAAGTGTATTAGGAAGCAATGAGTAGTCCAAAATCTCGCGGTAGACATTTCGTGTGCCGCCACAAGGTATACACCACGAGGTTTCGGTACAAAGAAGAACTTCAACCATAAATTAGAAGCAAGGTTATATGAGATCATTGATGTTCATGCTGATGATCAAGGGAAAATGTATCATTGATGTTCATGGCCCATTCTCTCTTGATCATCATCATTATTATCATCATCAATCATCTCAGGTAATTTGGCTTCTGATTTATGCTTGAAGTCCTTCTTTTCAACAAAACCTGGTGGTGTACACCTTTCGGTGACACATGAAACACACGTTGCGTTCATTCATTATGGAAGGTCAAGGTTAGTTTTCTAAATATTTAACAAATTTAGCACCTGGTTTATAATGTTCTTCTGTTAGTTTATCCATTTCTTCTTCACCCAGCTCTACAACCGTAGGGCGTCTTTGGTTCTGCCTTGGCTTTTGGATCAGGCCCTAGCTCATCTTAAAAAGATACTTAAGCATACTCAAGTTATTAACTTTGGTTTGTTAAGGTGTCTTTTAAAGGTGATGTTGTCCTTGATACAAAAGACAATGTTAAGCTCAAGACTCCTTAGGGTTGTCAGGATGGACGAAAAGAGGACGGATAAAATAATGGAAAAATGCTATAAACCATGTGTTGATTTTGTTAAATATGCAGAAGCCTGACTTTGAGTTCCTAGGGTGGGTTGACGTAGCATGTTTATGATGCCGTTAGCGAAGTATGCAATAAACTGGAAGGTTAAATACACGGTATATTTTTTCCTAACTTTTGAACTCTTGTAGTCTCACGTCTTTGTTGCTTCGCTTTATACGTTATATGGTATGGTTGTTGAGATAGTAAAATGATTTCTATCATTTTACTGAATGGGCTGTGATGAGTTTAATCGTCTAAATATTAGAACAGATAACGATGTCGGTATGGTGTGGCAAGATTGAAGAACGACAGGTGTTTACCTGCAACTCCTTTGCAACCATTTTGGTGTAGCCTTTCAGTAACTCTGAGCCTTGGTTAAACGTATGGTGATGGTGTATGTTATATTTCTGGGTACATAATTACGTTGCGATGCAGTTAGTGATATTGGGCTATGATGTTTGCGTACGTGATGTAATGTCGGCTGTAAGTGCGCAACTATTGCGCAGTTGCTCGACATACCACAGTACGCCTGAGCCTTTGTGGCGTTCTATTTTTAATTCAGTGCAATATTATCTTTATCAGGAGTATTCTTTTTGTTGTTACATGTGCTTCTTACCTTGGTTGACATTGGGTATATTTGGAGCATATGTGTATGTAAATATAGGTAATATGTGTTGATTATGTGTGCCAAAACTTTTAGGTACAAGATGTTTGAGCCAAATGAATGAGATTGCGGATGACAGAGGGTGGAACAAGAGCAAAGCTAGGGAGCAAAAAAATATATGCCAAATTCATGTATTGTTTAAGTAGTTCATGATAGGATTATCTAAAATCCAATGTTGCTTTTTACCCTGCCAACGATACTTACGATAAATTTAAAGGCGCGCAACGTGCGCCAAAAAACCCACTAGTTATTTATTAAAATAACGATTAGGTTTATGATGCCTTTTTCTTCTACTTCACCATTCGGGAAAAATTTTAGCGCCGCTTCCGTTGGTGTTAAACGTCTTCAGGGTTAATTTCAAAATTTCATAAAAAATATTGATGTCAAAATATTTTTGAGGTTGGTCGTGATTAAATCATATATATGAGGTATGTTTGGTAAAAGTAGCTGGTGGCTGGTGGCTGGAAGCTGGTAGCTGTAGCTTTTTAAATATATTTTGATGTTTAGTATAATAGCTTGAGCTTTTAATAAAATGTATAAAATGATCAAAATTGGCATTAACTAAAAGCTTATGTATGTTTTTTTATTTTATTTTTTTATGATAGAATGGATATTTGTGTCATTTACTCATTAAAAGCTTGTAGGTAATAGGAGTTTTTTTTCCTTAAACGCTAGTATTAGTAGCGTTTCAATATAGAGTTTTTCTCATAACCTAAAAGCTTCAAGCTCATTCAATCAAACAAGACTTTTTATTGAGTATGAACTTTTTCTTAAAAACTTAAAGTTTGAAGCTTTTAAAAACTTCATACCAAACACACCCATGATTGAAAGAAGAAGAAAATTTTTCATGTGGTGCGTACAACCTTTGCCATGACCATCTAGGTCCGACCCCGAATACATAAGCAATTGACATTTGACAAACATTTTTTTTCTGGTCAAAAGCCATTTATTATACTGGATGATCAAAATTAATTTTAAACCTTTTCGTAATGAGTTAATAGGTAAAATCGTCCCTGAGGTTTGGTCACTTTTGTCACTTAAGTCCAAAACCCAAACATTTTACATCTGGGTCCTTCTGTTTTACATTTTTTTGCCACATTCGTCCCTGGCACTAACCCAGTTAAATGTTGACGTTAAGTTGGAGGTAATTCTGACTTTTTGCTTAGGAAATCGATGGCAATTTAGACATTTTGTATACTTTACTTATTTAATTTTTTTCTTTTTTAACCTATAAATAAATAAAAAAACGCTCTCCAACTCTGTCCCTCTTTCTCTCTAAAGATGCATCTCTTCAATTGAAGGGGAAGAAGACAACGGCGATGATGGCCGTGTTGGTGGTTGGGACGAATGTGCAAAAAAATGTAAAACAGAATGACTCAGATGTAAAGGGTTTGGGTTTTCGACAAAAGTGACCAAACCTCAGGGACGATTTTGGCTATTAACTCTTTGGTAATTAATAACCATTGCCAAAGGATGTCAAAATCCACGGGTTAAACCCACTCTTGTGGTGGAGTGGTATGAAAAATGATGGGGTAGAGCCTAGTCTTATTGAGGTGCCCAGTTCGATCCTTAATGTAACCGGGTTTTACTGATTTGCTATTGTCGTGCTTTAAGGCAGGTGAGGGGTCAGGTTTTCCCGAAACTGGTAGCTTGGTGGGTTCTGGCTACCCAGTGCTACATCTGGTCAGACACCTAAGACGTGTATTCACCCAGGGACGTATGGGTGCTTTTGTAATCAATTGATTGGTACTAGGGGTGGCAAAATGGGTAGGTTGGGTTGGGTTGGTTGATTGGTTAGGATGGGTTTGGGTCAAGATGGGTAAATTAAAAAAATAGGTTAGGATGGGTTAGGTCAGGATGGTTTTGGGTCTGGATGGTTTGGATTAGGATAGATTCACATCAAAATAGATTAAAATTAAAAAAAAAAACTTAAAATAACAATAAAAAGTTAAAAATTTCAAAAGTAAAAAAAAAAAAGGAAAAAAATATTATAAATAAAAAATAAATAAAAAAAACTTAAAAATAAAATTTTAAGGTATCCGAAATATTTCATTTCAAACCGGACCGGTTCGACCCTATCGGGCTGGTTAACAACCCGGACCATTATGACTTGGCCGGGCCCGGTAGCGACCCGGATTGTTTCGATCTGACCGGTCCCGCTAGCGACCAGGATCGTTTCGACCCGGCTGGGACCGTTAGCTATCGGAACCGTTTCGACTCGACCGGGCCCGGTAATGATTCAGACCGTTTCCACCTGACCCGTCCCGTAGCGACCCAGACCGTTTCGACCCGACCGGGCGCGGTAACGCCCCAGATCGTTTCAACCTGACCCGTCACGTAGCGACCCAGATTGTTTCGACCCGGCCGGGCCGGTAGCGACCCGGGCCGTTTCGAACCGACCGGGCCCTGTAACGACCCAGACCGTTTCAACGTGACCCGTCCCGTAGCGACCTGTACTGTTTCGACCCGACCGGGCCCGCTAGCGACCCGAACCGTTTCGATCCAACCGGGCCCGGTAACGACCCTGACCGTTTCAACCTGACCCGTCGCGTAGCGACCCAGACTGTTTCGACCCGACTGGACCCGGTAACGACCTAGACCGTTTCAACCTGACCCGTCCCGTAGCGACCCAGACTGTTTCGACCTGGCCGGGTAACGACCCAGACCGTTTCAACCTGACCCGTCTCGTAGTGACCCGGACTGTTTCGACCCGGCCTGATCTGATAGCGACCCGGACCGTTTCGACCCAACCGAGCCCGGTAACGACCCAGTCTGTTTCAACCTGATCCGTCCTGATAGCGACTCGGACCGTTTCGACCCGACCGGGCCTGATAGCGACCCTGACCGTTTCAAACTGACCCGTCCCGTAGCGACCTTGACCGTTTTGACCCGACCGGGCCCGGTAACGACCTATACCGTTTCAACCTGACCCGTCCCGTAGCGACCCGTACTGTTTCGACCCGACCGTGCCCGTTAGCGACCCGAACCGTTTCGGCCTGACCGATCCCGTTAGTAACACGGACCGTTTCGACCCGACAGGGCCCGTCAACGACTAGACCATTTTGTTCTGAACGGGCAGGTCAACAACACAGACCGTTTGCACTCGATCAAACCCGCTAACGACTCGAACCGTTTCGATGAGATCGGTCTCGTTAACGACCCGTGTTGTTTTGACATTGTCGTCCGTTAACGACCCGAACGGTTTCGAACCGACTAGGGTGATCAACAAATGCAAAAAATATAATTTTTTGTTTTTAATGACATTGATTTCTATGAGGCATTAACCATTTTGGTGTTGGGTGAGTTTTAATTCAGATTTGTATATGGTTATCTAAAATTACCCATCCTGACCCATTTGTTTTTTTTTTTGACATACCCATCCTGACCTATTACTTATCTTCTACAAATAAAATTACCCATCCTAACCCCCTTAAAAATTATACTAAACCCATTTTAACCCACAAGGTCCAATTTTAAACCCAAAACAACCCAAACTTAACTAGATGGGTTGAAATTGGCAGGTCTAATTGATACACCAGGTAATCAACACATCGTTTTTTGGCCATTCAAAAAAAAAATCTATGGGTTAAAATATTAAACTAATATAAATTGTGATGTATCGTTCGATACATTATGTCAATTCATATATTCAACTAGTATGATTTCCCGCGCTTCGCCGCGGGATTTTGTTCTAACATAATCAAAAGACTAAGAATCCATACAAACACAGTTACACAATTAGCTAACAGATTGTATGTGTCTGTATATGTGTGTGTGCGCGCGGATTTGTGTAAATGTATAATGAGACTTTCCAGTTAGAAGGCTAAGTATTTTTTCGCGGACGTTGCTCCGCCAGCATGTGGCGTATCAAGGAAAAATAAATACCAATGCGATTGCACTACGATGATCATATCATCCAGTAATTTATATGTTTATTTGCCCACGGGATATGCAATGAAAGACGGCCTGGGTTGACGTCCGTATAATTCGTTAAGAACTTGGTTGAGTATTCCTAATCTTGAGACCAGCTCAATCACTACCTACTCATGAAATAACCTGTATATCCCTCCCTTTTTCATTTTACTTCAAACACACAAACAAACAACCATCAACTTAATGATCATTATTTATTTAAAATAGGTTGCTATTGGTGGGATTAACTGAGTATGATGATGATGATGATGATTTATTTAAAATAGGGAAATATGTAGATGGTAATAAACGAAGGGTTGGAACAAAAGAAATCAAATTATTTATATGTTCTCTTTGAATAAAACAACATTATCAATACCACCAAACATTTTCACTGACACAACCACCACCATGATGTACCAAAACAACCAATTCAAAGCAGTTAAACAAATTCTCGCCGACCTTCATCACCGGCCATTTGATCTTCTTTTTCGCCGCAAAACAAGCACGACAGCAACACTAGATCTTCGACAGATGATAACCCGGTGAAGAAGACGCGGCGGGCGCCGCTGCCGGCGTATCTTTGCTCAGCTCCGCCAGTAGTGAACGGTTTGCTCCCCATCTGTCTCTCTGTGTCTCGCCGCATTCCTTCTTCTTTTCGTGTCTCTGCTCTCTCCCTCTCTCGTTGCTTCTCTCACTCTCTAAACTTTTGTGTGTGATATGGGGGAACCTGAAAAACTTGCTCAGAAGTTTGAAGAATTAAAGGAATGATGTAGAAGTACATACCTCTAGAGAAAAGGATAAAACCCAAAAGAATATCTGACCAAAGACACATATACCCCTAGAAAACCCAAATATTACAAAACTGCCATATTAGCATTGTTCCTAAGGCTGGATGTGTTTTGTTATATTATATAACTAGTTTTTATCCCGGGAGCGTCCCGGGTTGAAATATCTAATATTACATAATAAAATATCTAATATGACAACATAATTAATTACTTGCCAATATATGATTAATGATTATTATTATTATTATTATTATTATTATTTATTTTTAACAAATCTCTGTATTCAAATATAAAAAAAACAAATCTCTGCGCCGGGGTATAAATCTAGTGCCATTACAAAATATTATATAATGTCAAATGAATTCGCAAATTTGTAATCGATCATTTTAAAAAGAATGTTAAATAAGGAAAAAAAGTTATTTATTGAAATATCGAACGCATTAGTCTAAGGGTTATGTGATGCGTTAAAAAATTCATGGGTATATGATCGGGTATATAGTTCGGGTAATTGGGTCGGGTATCACCTAATCCCAGGCCCGACCCAAACCCACAATTTTTTTTAAACTAATCCCAAACCTGACACAATACCTGTCGGGTTACAAAAATAGTCGTTTTTTTTCTCCGTTTTTTATATAGCACTATGGTACTCGTTGGAAAGATAATAAAACGCTCGTTAATTTGGTGTAATTTTTTTCTTTAAAAAATCTCGTATATAAAAGATATTAACGTTTAAAAGTTATGGGAGGAAACATGAGAGAGAAAATAATAAATGTTTAATATTTACATTTAGTAGATGATATTTAATAGATTAGGTTAAACCATATTTATTCCTTTTTTTTAATTGGTCTAGAATTGGCATATCACATTCTATGTGGCATCTCTCAAAGGAGAGATTGCATAATTTTATGACATGTAGGATTATTAGCTTTGCAATATATATATAGGGTTAGGATCAAATACACAAGACATTTTTTCTAGGAAGAGTGAGAAGGATTGTGATCCATTGATCATATATTTGAAGGGTTGAGATTAGTTTGTTTGAAAAAAATAAATAATAAATTAGAGAAAGGGCATAAAAGGAAAACAACATTTGTTGACTTTCTTTCTCCACATGCAATGCACATGTCAATTCCCCCATCATTTTAAAACGTCTATAACTTTTTCATACGACATTTTTTTTTTCAAAAAAATTTCACCATATTAACGAGCGTTTTTTTATCTTTAATATGAGTACCACATTGCTACATTAAAATTGAAAAAAAAATCGTGCTAAATGGGTTTTTTTTCTCCGTTGTGTCTTCTGCACGTTCATTGTGTTATAGTATGCATGTGTGCTTTATAAATATGTTATATATGTTTTTTTAGTCTACACATGATTTAACTTTGTCCATTGTGTTTTTAGTATGATTTTAATTGTGTTTTACGCAAATGAGTTTTGTATTTAGGTGTACATTGTGTTTTATTATGTTGTTCATTGTGTTTAAATCTATTATTCATTGTGTTTTAGTCTTCTGTTCATTGTGTCTTTATAATGTCGTCCATTGTGTTTTATTAGACTGTTCATTGTGTTTTATACTCTATTGTTCATTGCATATTTAATTGGTACTCATTGTGTTTTACGTTATCTCCATTGTGTCTTACGCAACTGGGTTTTCAACTTTTTTTACAAAAGTATTCATTGTGTTTTAATCTTCTGTTCATTGTGTCTTTATTATGTCGTCCATTGTGTTTTACACAATTGGGTTTTTAACTTTTTTTTCAAAAGTATTCATTGTATTTTAGTCTTTTGTTCATTGTGTCTTTCGTATGTCATCCATTGTGTCTTATGCAACTGGTTTTCAACTTTTTTTTTTTCAAAAGTATTCATTGTGTTTTAGTCTTCTATTCATTGTATCTTTAGTATGTCGTCCATTGTGTTTTACTAGACTCTTGATTGTGTTTTATACCCTATATTTAATTGGTGTTCATTGTGTTTTACATTCCATTGTGTCTTACGCAAGTGGGTTTTGAATTTTTTTTTCAAAAGTATAGCAATATGGTACTCATATTAAAGATAAAAAGACACTCAATTTTATGGTATAATTTTTTTAAAAAACGGATAACGTATAAAAAAGTTACGGGCATTTAAAAATGAAGGTGGAAATGATATGTGACTTGCATGTGCATATGTTTTTGACAAAATTACCCCTCCCACTTGTTAATCCTTTGGACACATGTCATTTTCTAGTGGCTTCTCACCCTTCTCATTTTTTGTAGCCTTTATAGAATAACACAACCATATATATATATATATATATAGATATAATAACGTAAAAATATTGATTTTTTTAAATATATTGAAATAAATGTATTGCTCTTTCAAATTAGGGGTTAGGATCAAATACACAGTGAAAGAAAAATAGGAAGTCGTAGGAAGGGTATCAAACGGACTCCGATTGAACTCATTCAAGCGGCATTGGAATCGTCTTATCGAACCCTACAACGTTAGTTTTTAGGTCTTCGTTTTTTGGGGTTTTAGCTTGTAGTTTTTACAAATATGCGTTATATCATTATGTCTTTTATGTACCATTGTGTCTTTTTCTTATTTTCATCATTGTGTCATTTTTTCGATTCATTGTGTCTTTTTTCTTCAGCATTGTGTTATATTTTTTGGCACTGTGTTATATTTTGTGGCTCATTGTGTCATATTTCTTGATCTATTGTGTTTTTTGTATCCTTCTCACACTTCTCATTTTTTGTAGCCTTTGTAGAATAACTCAACCCTTCAAATTAGTACTCTACTGAATATGTTTTTATCTCTAAAATCAAAAGGTGTCAAAATTACAACGATTCATTTGAAATAACTTTGGTGTTATATATTGAAGTCGATTATAGACTTATGAACTTTACGGATGAAAAAAAAAATGAAAGTGACGGAACATGTATCATTCAATTAGAACAATAGGCGACCCAAAAAATTATTTAAACCATTATCAAATCAAACATCATACCTAAGTAAACAAAAAATAAGAGGCATTGTGTCATCTCATGTGGCATTGAGATATTTTAGAAAAAAAAAATAATTTAAAAACAAAATTAGATTTTTCACCCTCATGTTTCCTCCCATAATTTTTAAACGTTAATAACTTTAATATACGAGATTTTTTAAAGAAAAAATTACACCAAATTAACGAGCGTTTTATTATCTTTCCAACGAGTACCATAGTGCTATATAAAAAACGGAGAAATTTTTTTGTGGGGTTTTTTTCATACAAGAAAAAAAACATAAAGTGTTTAGGTAAATCATTAATCATGAATAGACAAGTCACTAATTATGTTTAAATCAGTAAATATGATTTTTTTTTTCAACCAGAGCCGAATAGGTTAATAGAGTTATACGTTGTTTTAAGTTAGGTATCAATATTAGTATGTTAGAGTTGTACATTTGTTTAGTCTTTAGGATAGGTGTTAATATTAGAGTTACATTAAAGTTCTACATTCTTTTAGATTAGGTGTTAGCATTGTCGTTGTACATTGTTAATTTGTTTTAGGTTAGATATTAATATTAAAGTTATACATCAGTCTATTTCATATGTAAAATTGATGTATCATATTAAATTTCTCAACCCAAGACGCTCCGGGGTATAATCTAGTATTCAAATATGGCTATGACATATCTATATTTGCATGTTTAATTCACCAACTTCTTTATTGGAGGGATGGTACAAGTGAACGGAAGTTGAAGCGAAACGCACCAAGTAGCGAATGGAATCGAAGAATCCCACCGCACGGGTACTTGTGTGGGGTTCATTGATCCATAATCCTTCATTGTATTCAGTTCCTTTATAATCGGTATCAATGGTAGCTTATAAGACCATTAGGTGTGGAGGAGGCCCAACTTCCATGCCTTGCCTCCACCTCAGCTGCCACGTCAGCGTGGGGTAGGAGCATCCATGAGATGATGCTCCTAGGGGTGTGGAGGAGGCCCAACATCATTTAATGCTATTTCCTTTTTTTTCTTTTTTTTAATTAAATAATATTATCATATTAATATAAAAAGTGAAGATGTATTTAAATTAAAAACAAACACTTAAATTAAAAAAAAACATACACCTAAATAAAAAAAAGTACAATTTTTAATTAAAAACAAACACTTAAATAAAAAAAAACATAAACTACGGATTATATTTTTTTGCGATGCTCTCCTTCATCTTGAGCAACACGGGACGGTCTTCTTCGGGGTAGTCGTTGATGTTTGCCGTCATTATTCGCCATTCTTCTATTTGCCTATCCTCGTTCTTTTGGCGAATGTTTTCCTCCACCCTCTTTTGCTTCAAGCGAAGCTTTTCTTCGACTTCGCGTTCCTTCAATTTCTTCTTCTCTGCTTGACTTTCACTAAAGGTATTTTTGAAGGATGCCAATTCAGCGACCAAACCGTCCAACATTGACCCGCTCCCACTCCCTGACGCGGCTTGTTTTTTTGCAGCCGCCGCTTGTTTTTTTGCTCTGTCCCTCCCTATGGGTCGTGGCTCCTCTTGAACGGGAGTATCCTCGAACTCTGGGTATGGGTCATCGTTTATATTTATTTGACAATGACCGGTCGACCCGCCTCCCACGCTATAATCGCCCGACTCCGAAGTTTTGCTTCGTTTGGCGTATTGCAACCTCGTTTGGAACCGGTGCCCATTTGCGAGATGTCTTCAACACCGCCCAAGCTCGAACATGAGGAAAAACATGGCCATACTTGTCTTCATATTTTCGCATCGCCTCCTTGAAAATCATTTCCTCGTTAAACCCGCTTGGAGGTTGCACAGACAACGGATTATAAAAGGCGATGAACTTCCCGATTGTAGTACTCATTTTCCTCCATTTAGAACTTAAAGCCTCCTGCTTGCGATACTCTCCTTGCTCCATCAATTGGTGAAATGTATCTCGTACTTGGGCGTATAAACTATCTCCCGTTTGATTAGTCCCTACATTTTTTTAAATAAAACATATATTAGAGAATAAAAAAATAATTTTTTTTTATTGTATACTACAAAAAAATTAATTTTTTTTACCAACTATGGGATCTTTCGAACTAGCCAGATACGCCTTCGCTAACGCTTCTTCTTCCAATTTCGTCCATGGGCTTCATTCGCTTTGCTTTTTTTCCCCTTCCCCTTCGCCTTCCCCTTCGAACGTTGGACTTGTGTTTCGGGGACAACCTCCACCTCATCATCTTCTTCATCTTCGAGTTCAAAATTGGGTTGTCGTTGTGGTTGTAGAGATTGACGGAATGGCGGAGTTTGCAAAAGTTGGGTAAAGGATTGAGGGTTATGATGCATTTGCATATTATGGAATTGGTTAAAGGTAGTAGGGCTTTGGTGCATTTGGGGATATTGGGTGAAAGGGTTGGGAGTTTGTTGGAAACCCGCAAAAGTAGCCCAAGATGGATCCATTGGCATCGTGAACGGGTTTGGATTCGGGTTGTTTTGGTTATATTGTGGTGGTTGATTCGGGTTTGGGTTGTTTTGGTTGGGATCCATTGAAAAATGTATAAAGTATTTTTTATATAAAAGGTGGTGTTTGGTATAAAAAGTGGTGTTTGATTTGTGATGAAAAATGGTAAAATGTGTTGGTTTAAATAGATTTTTAAAAAAAAAATCGTTTTTTTTTAAACGGTCAAAAAACCCAACGGTCCCCCCCCAACGTTCAAAATGCACGCCTCCCAAGAAAATACCAGGCCCGGCATAAACGGCTAAGGGATGCCGGGCATGCCGTTGCCGCGCCAGGGGGCGGTGTAGCCCGGCCCGGCTTGGCGATGCCGGCCCCTTGCCATGCCCCGTACCGAATCGTCTAAAGTGATTGTATTCCTTCTCGTCCACAACAATTTCATATTTACTTATGACATCCATATAAATCAATCATTTTTCATCTTTTTTTTAATCAAACCTATGTACTAAATTCTAAAACCTGTTCATTACATAATTATTTCTTTAAAACGCAAAATATGTTAATATCAAATGAAGCCGAAAACACAAATGACTCATTCCCCTCTCTAAAAGCCCAATAAAAAACAAAACTAGTTCTTTAAAAGAAGAAGCGAGCCGGTGTTTTGGGTTTTCCTTGATCACAATATATTTTCTCTATACAAAATACATGGTTTGATGGTTTGGTTTAACGCTGAACCAAGATAAGATAGGTTGGTGAGTTGGATTAAATTAGTTTGATAACTGAATATTGTCACCCAACGACTTGGTTTCTCGCACAGCGACTCGTGTACATGGCCCAACGAGCAGTAAATCTCGAAAATTATGATTCCTCGAAAATTTAATGTCTGTTCCTGTCAAAATGCTTTTTGTGAAAAGTGTATATATAGGGGAGACTAGGGGCTTGAGCAACCCCAGTGCCCAACGAAGGTGAATGAGGGCACACGAGATGAGAGGTTTCAAGCCTATTGTAGCATGAGGTGTGTCTCTCCAAGCCATGTTGCCTAGAAATATAGCCTCGTGCCTAAATATATTGGTGGATGCACACCAAATGTTTGATGAAATGCCTAGATGAGTTAATCTCAACTAGACATGTAAGAAAATGGCTATGGATTTAGCTAGAAATGATAATGAATACATGATGTTATGGATAGTGATCAAAATTCCATTGAATGTATTCTAATAGACAATTTTGACTCATCCCCAAGTTAGGTACAACAAAGAGGGAGCAAACGGGTCAAAACTTGATGAGCAGGACACTTTCAGGAAAGGTCAGCAAGCTGCTTTCCAGAACCTAGAGGCCAAAGTAAAAGAATTAGCTAATCAGGTTAGTCAAGGACCTCAGGGAGCCCTTCCTAGTAACACTGTTCCTAATCCTAACTCAAGTACTTCTACATTTAGGCATGCTCAAGTTAAGGCAGTGACTACTAGGAGTGGGTGGAATGTAGTTGGTCCATCACCGAGAGAAGATGAAGAACCGGTTGATGAGGAAATTGAGTTAGAGCCACCATCTGCTAAACTAGAAAGGAAACATAGACATTTGTTAAATGTAGCTAGGTAGGCACGATGTGGGGCATTTGCAAGGCACGGGGCTATATTTCTAGGCAACATGGCTTGGGGAGACTCGTGCTACAATAGGCTTGAAACCTCTCATCTCGTGTGCCCTCATTCACCTTTGTTGGGCACTGGGGTTGCTCAAGCCCCTAGTCTCCCATATATATACATTTTTCACAAAAAGCATTGTGACAGAAACAAACATTAAATTTTCGAGGAATCATAATTTTCGAGATTTGCTGCCACGCCCGATCGTACTAATAACCGCATCAGGTCTCCAAGGTGAACAGCCTGTAACACCCCAACCGATGGCGGAAACATCGGGATGTCACGTATTGATGATTGTTCAGTAGCTCATGGTAAATAATAAATTTCATTAAATGATTTAGATAAATTACATACAATTGTTCTACAAGAATTCGTACATCAATTAAAATTCCAAAAATGACTCAAACGATGTCCAAATTCGATGGTTTTGCCCATTATGAAAAGCTAAGACCTTGTACATTACAATCATGCAAAGAATCGATCAAACCAATTATTTTCAAGCCACGAAACAGACCCTACAAGTCGACATTCAGAATCTGTCCAGATTCTAATCATGCAATATTATCAATTATATCAAACCCTAGTTGCATATTATCAATCAATAACACCTAATAATCATCATACAACTTTAGTAAGAACCACATCTGATCAAAACCCTAATTATACATCACAACCATCATTATTCACAAACCCTAGAAGTCTAAAACATCAAGAACATGCATAATCATGCAAAACATATAACATTCATTATGTAACAATGTGGTTGACCCTTTTAATCTTCGTAATCATCATGTTTTAACTTTTATAAAATACTTTCAGACCTGGACAAACTTGTTATATGATTTTTATAGTAAAAACATAAGGTAAAAGCGTAAGAAATCATAAGTTATACCCTTAGCTCTTCAAATCAATCAATCGCGCCCCTTGGAGCCTCCCAATTGATGATCTTGAGCCTTAGCAGGAGTTTTTGGAGTGAAATATTCGTGTGGGGCAGTAAGGGGGCGATTAGGGTTGAGTATGGGGGTTGCATGGGGTTTAGGATGCTTAAATATGAGTTTGAGGCGGTTTAGACCCGTCAGGGATGTTCGAGCGGCCGCTCGGAGCCTGTGAGCGGCCGCTCACAGGTCCGAGGCGCGCGCTTTTGCTTCGTTTCGCCTCCCGACGCGTTATCCATCGACGTTTTCGTTATTTCGGACCGTAACAAGTGTAACCCCATGCGTTAAGACCCTAATCAACCTCATGCTCCACTTTTAATGATTTTTATTAACGTGTTCGGTTTAGGTTCACATAATCACGTATGGTTTTCACATAAGTTTGTCAGATATCACCGAGACACATAAGTTTATTATTCACCAACGTTCGGGATACAGGACTCATGTGTGTGTTAAACAATACTTATCCTATTTAACACATATGTTAATAACCTCTAACATGTGTTAGGCCTACTTAACTACCCCTAGTTAAGTATCTACCCATGCACAACGTAAGTTAACTAAAATGTATCATGTAAGTTAACTAGAGTTCAGTGAAAGTATTAACCTGAAAATGCGGGGTGTCACATCATCCCCAAGTTGAAAAGAATTTCGTCCCGAAATTCAGCAAGTAAACAATAAAGCCAGCTATAAAAAGGTGTGCTTGGTTCCCGGATGTCACATCATCCCCAAGTTGAAAGGAATTTCGCCCCGAAATTCACTTTGAAAGAGCTGCTTTATGTTCTGCGTTCGATCTATGTACGATTTCAGGTTCGGTAAAGAGATGTGGGCATTTGAGTCGCATCTGATCCCTGCGTTCCCACGTGTATTCCGGTCCAAGACGGGAATTCCACCGCACCTTCACAATAGGTATGGTGCTTTTTCTGAGTTTCTTGGCGCCCTGCTCAAGAATTTCCACGGGTTCTTCCACGAACCGAAGTTGTTCGTCCACCTGGATCTCCTCCAGTGGCACTGCTAATGTCGAATCTGACAGACACTTCTTCAGATTCGATACATGAAATACATTGTGTACTCCATTGAGTTCCTCGGGCAGATTTAATTCATAAGCTACTGGACCAACCCTTTTGACAATCTCAAATGGCCCAACGTATCGTGGGTTCAGTTTTCCCCGTTTGCCGAAGCGTATCACACCTTTCCATGGTGACACCTTCAGTAACACCCTGTCCCCTACCTGGAATTCCAATGGTTTCCTACGCTTATCAGCGTAGCTTTTCTGTCGATCACGAGCAGCAGCCATTCTGTTTCTGATTTGCACTATCTTTTCAGAAGTTTCATGCACTAGTTCGGGACCTGTCAGTTGGCTATCCCCAACTTCCGTCCAACAGATGGGAGACCTACACTTGCGCCCATAAAGTGCCTCAAAGGGCGCACACTGAATCGAAGTGTGGTAACTATTGTTATAAGAAAATTCAATCAGTGGCAAGTGCTTGTCCCAATTGTTTCCAAAGTCCACCACGCACGCTCGTAGCAGATCTTCTAATGTTTGGATGGTACGTTCGCTCTGTCCATCCGTCTGAGGGTGGTAGGCTGTGCTCATGTCTAAATGAGTCCCCAAAGCATCGTGGAGAGTTTTCCAGAAATGGGATGTAAATCACGCGTCGCGATCAGATATGATGGAAGTAGGCACCCCGTGCCTAGAAACAACCTCTTTGATATAAAGATTGGCCAGCTTCTCCAGTTTATCAGTGTCCTTGATGGCAAGGAAGTGTGCCGATTTGGTCAACCGATCGACTATGACCCAAATCTTGTCATGCCCACTTGGCGTTTTAGGGAGTTTTGTAATGAAATCCATAGAGATTCCGTCCCATTTCCACATAGGGATTTCTGGTTGCTGAAGTAAGCCCGAAGGTTTTTGATACTCAATCTTAACCTTGGCACAGGTCAAGCACTTACTAACATAAGTGGCTATCTCTGCTTTCATGTTTGGCCACCAGTAGAGAGTTTTGAGGTCCTGGTACATTTTGTCTGAACCGGGATGTACCGAATAACGAGATGTGTGAGCCTCATCGAGCACTAGTTGTCTAAGATCCCCTGAACGTGGAATCCAGACTCGATCCATAAAGTACTGAAGCCCATCCGACTTCAGTTCTAGGTGCTTGCCAGCACCACGCAATGTTTCTAACCCGATGTTTTCCTTTTTCAAGGCCTCGCCTTGGGCTTCACGTATTTTATCAGGCAGGTTAGAGTGTATGGTAAGTTGTAAGGCTCGCACACGTTTGGGTTTCGTTTCTTTACGGCTCAGGGCATCAGCTACTACGTTAGCTTTCCCTGGATGGTACTTGATAGCACAGTCATAATCATTCAAGAGTTCGACCCATCGTCGTTGCCGTATCTTTAGGACCTTCTGATCAAATATGTGCTGAAGACTCTTATGATCTGTGAAGATTGTGCACTTCGTTCCGTAGAGGTAGTGCCTCCAAATTTTGAGAGCGAAGACAACCGCTCCCATTTCCAAGTCGTGAGTGGGATAATTCTTCTCGTGAACTTTTAGTTGTCGTGAAGCATAAGCGATCACCTTCTCGCGTTGCATCAAAACACACCCTAGCCCTTGGATAGATGCATCACAGTACACCACAAAGTCCTCCGTACCCTCAGGTAGTGATAATATTGGAGCACTGCAAAGTTTAGTCTTTAGTAATTGAAAAGCAGCTTCTTGGGCATCTCCCCACTTGTAGGTAATCCCCTTCTGTGTCAAAGCAGTGAGGGGTTGAGCGATTTTTGAGAATCCCTGAATGAATCTGCGGTAATAACCTGCAAGGCCAAGGAATTGTCGGACCTCCGTGGGAGTCTTAGGGGCCTCCCATCTTTTAATCGCATCAATCTTAGCGGGATCGACCTGTATTCCTGCCTCGTTCACCACATGACCCAAGAATTGGACCTCACGAATCCAGAAGTCGCACTTGGGGAATTTTGCATATAACTGCTCACTTTTCAGAAGTTCCAAGATCAGTCGTAGGTGTTGCTCGTGCTCTCCCCTACTCTTGGAATAGATCAGAATTGCGTCTATGAACACTATGACAAATTTGTCTAGATAGGGTTTGCACACACGGTTCATGAGGTCCATGAACACAGCTGGTGCATTGGTCAGCCCGAAGGGCATTACCAAAAATTCATAGTGCCCATAACGAGTTCGAAAGGCTGTCTTTGGCACATCCTCCTCTCGGACTCTCAGTTGGTGATACCCCGACCTTAAGTCAATCTTGGAATAGAAACTCGACCCCTGAAGCTGGTCGAATAGATCATCAATACGAGGTAAAGGGTAGCGGTTTTTAATTGTCACCTTATTCAATTCCCGGTAATCGATGCACATACGGAAACTCCCATCCTTCTTCTTCACAAATAAGACTGGGGCTCCCCATGGTGAAGAACTAGGTCTGATGAAACCCCTGTCCAATAGTTCTTGGAGTTGGGTAGATAGTTCTTGAAGTTCGCCTGGTGCAAGGCGGTATGGTGCACGCGCAACTGGGGCGGCGCCTGGTGCAAGGTCAATTTGGAACTCCACTTGGCGTACCGGTGGGAGTCCTGGCAGTTCCTCTGGGAAAACATCTGGAAAATCTCGGACCACTGGGATGTCCTCGATTTTTGTTTCGACTTCAGCTCGAGTGTCAGAAATGTTAGCCAATATGGCTGGATAGCCCTTCCGTATGCACTTCTGGGCCTTCAAGTAAGAGATGATGCCCACCATGGCACCACCGCGATCTCCCTGGACAGATAAGAGTTCTCCACTGGGGAGAGGGATACGAACAACTTTCTCCTTGCAGAGAATTTCGGCGTGGTGCTTGGACAACCAGTCCATGCCAACCACAAGATCAAAGCTTCCTAGGGTGATAGGTAAAAGGTCGATGGCAAACAACTGTCCCTCTAGTTCGAGCCCACAGTCACGAAGAATGTGGGTTACCTCAACAGGCTTCCCATCAGCTAGTTCTATAGAGTACGGGGTCTCGAGTAATGTAGGAACTATCCCTAGTTGTCTGCTAAGTTTTGATGACACAAAACTATAGTCTGCACCAGTATCATATAAAACAGAAGCGAGAGTGTCGTTCAAGGAACACGTACCCGTCACGACGTTGTTATCATTCCTCGCTTCCCCAGAGCCAATCACGAATGCTCTACCACGCGCCCCATAGTTGTTTCCGTTGTTGTTGTTATTACCAGTGTTGGTGTTGTTGTTATTACCCCCATTGTTTCCATTACCGTTCAGCTGGGGACAATTCTTTCTAAAATGGTTCTCGCTACCACACTGATAACACGCTTTTCCACCCTTCTGTTGCTGACCCTGCGGGGTGGGTTACCCTGAAGGTTGACTCTACAGTCTTTCTGCACATGCCCCAGCTTACCACAACGATCGCATTTAATCCTGTTACATGGCCCAGAGTGGTGATAGTTGCACTTAGCGCACTTGGGCCGATTTCCGTGATAACCACCTTGAGTCTGAGTACGGTTGTTGTTGTTGTTGTTGTGGTTGTCGTGTTTCTTGTTCGGGTGCTGCTGCTGTTGATTACCATTACCTGGGGGTTTGCCAGACGCATTCTCCCACTTCCTCTTGTTATCATTGGTACCAGAGGATGAAGCACCTCGAGGGGGCAGTAGTCCCTCCTTTACTTTCTGGTCAGTCAGCTGGTGTGCCATACGAATCACCTGCTGAAGATTGTTGAAGTTTGCAGCAGTAACCATGCCCTTGATCTGCGGCACCAAACCCTTGATGTACAGTTCAATCCGCTTGTAGAGCGGGGTTGAGTAGTTAGGGCACATAGTTGCTAGCTCATGTGACCTAGTGGTGTAGGCTTCAATATCCGACCCCACCATCTTCAGACTCAGGTACTCCGTTTCCAGCTTCTGGATTTCATCCCGAGGGCAGTACTCCTCCCTCATCATCTCTTTGAAAGCATCCCAAGGCGTAGCATTTGCCACATCCACACCCAGTATTTGTTTCTGAGAGTTCCACCAGGATAACGCCGCGTTCTCAAGTGTACCAGCGGCATATTTGACCCGGTCAGCTGGTGGACAGTTGCACATAGCAAAGCATGACTCCACCCTTTCGAACCACCTAAGTAGTCCAACTGCACCTTCAGATCCCCCAAAGTTTTGAGGCTTGCAGTCCATGAAGGTTTTGTAGGTGCAGGCTGGAGGGTGGTGTAGAGGTTGACCTACGTGCAAACACGGAAGTCATATGAGTAATAGAGTTTAACGCTGGAGTTCGTAGAAGGAGTAAATAAGGCGAATTAGTGTTACCAGCTTGGATAGCTGCGAGGGCTGCAACCACCCTGTCGTTGACAAGTGCAGTCAGCTCAGCTTGTGTTAGGTTGATGTTTCCTCGTCCATGACCTCTTCCCGCCATAGTAGTTCTACAAATATACTATACCCATGAGAATACAATCGTTTGCATATCACAATGTACTAGTAAGTCACGCACGTATAAATAATAAAATAAAAGTTCAATCAATAATAAAATACCAACGCTCTAAAACAATCCAAAAGATCATTCAGTCTCACGAGATAAAATAAAAGTCATAACATACTAGGAACAAAATAAATAACTAAATAAATAATAATAAATAAAATCAATCGTCGTCCGTAGAGATGACTGATCCTTCATCCTCACTTTCCTGCGGTAACTCCTCAGGTTCTTCCTCCTCTTCCTCTTCTATAAGAGCTGCATCGAGTGCCGCTCCCAGAGCATCAAACCCATCCTCCATGGGTTCCTCCTCGGGGTTCTCTTCCCCAATTGGTTCCAAAGCTTCCATAACCGGAAGCGTGGTGGGCCCATAACCCACAGGTCCCAGGATCGAAACCTGGCTCTGATACCAATCTGTCACACCCTCAAATTTCCATTGCGGAGTTTTACCGCGAGGCGCATGACAAACCAGGACCCATAGCCATAAGTATCATGAACGACTCTAAATGCCCAAACCATTTAGTTCGTTTTTAAGAAAAAAGTTTCAAAGTTTAACCAAGCAATTTAAAGTAATGCGGAAGCGTAAACAAGGTAAAACAATTGCAAAAGTCTGCGCAAGACAACACGCCCAAAACCAAAGTTTAAAAGTACGAAATAATAAATATTCATAACCCAAGACACAAATGATGCATGCCCTAAAACGTGCTCCGTACCTAAGGACCTGCAAAGCATGCTAAAATGTGTCAACATAAAGTCGGTGAGTTCACAATATAAGTAGGCGATGAAAATAAAAGTGTAGGTTCTCAAAACCCCAAAAGTCAAGTGTACAACGTTGGTCTCTCAGACCCTGTAAACAATGGCTAATTCAAATGTCAGGGGTAGCTAGCCCACTCATGATAACTAAAACCGGCGAATACCGAACTACTAATGAACAAGTTCCCATAACCGGGATAAGGATGCCTTGCATCATTGTCCATCGACAATGACATTATGTTTGAAGCTAATAGTTCACATCCGTGCTCCCAGCACGATGTGAGGTTTGTTAGACCTAATAGCGCTATCAACTAATTAACCCGCTTGCCCAACCGGCAATTGATTCGGTATTTTGAAGGACTTAAAAGATGGGTTTGGTTTAGTTCATCAAGGACATATATATGAATTAGTAAAAATAGATTCACCACGTGAACCATGCACCCCAAACCCGGGATGTGTAAAAGAAAGTTGTCTCAAAACAGACTAGAAAACGTTACCAATGTAGTCTCAACCCGAGACGCATGCTTTGAGAAAAAGTAGTGAAACTCACCTTAGGTTGCAAGCAAGAATATCCAAACTTCAACGTAATAGAGACTCGCTACCGACTCCCTATTATATGTGTCACTATGTGAGTACACTTGCATAACCAATATACCACATAGCACGTTTATTCGATTCTTAAAAGTTTCAAAATCGTGTAGTGACACCTAGTGACTCTACATGCACAAGTATTTCCTACGTAACCCGTTGGTGATCGTGGTGACTATTATAAGTTTAACGCATCAAACGCATCTCATACAAGTTTTCACACAAGTACATGTCAATTACACACCACATAGAACTCCAAATAGCCACTTAAAGACCCCGTACACAATCTGTGTTTTTAGGACAGATTGTGCGCTGTGAAAAACAATTTATTTAAAATACTTAACGAATGAATTAGAGTGCCAAATTTTTACTGAATTTTATTTGGGATTCACTCGACAATACCTATTTTTGTTTTGTCTTAATTCCAAACACAAAAATTATAAAAATTCGTACAACACAGCAGTGTCCAGAAAATTTCCTCAACAGGTCAGTTTAGTAGGAAAATTCTTAAAAATTGTGTATTCATCCAAACGAGATGAATCCAATTGGAAAAGCTCTATTTTTCCAGTATTGACCTACTGTAAAAATTTCATAACCTAACTCCTTGTAAATCTCAAGTTATGACCATTTAAAGTTAGCCCAATTTACAAATCCGAAAATCTGATATGACCCCTAATCAATTAAAATTCCAAAAATGACTCAAACGATGTCCAAATTCGATGGTTTTGCCCATTATGAAAAGCTAAGACCTTGTACATTACAATCATGCAAAGAATCGATCAAACCAATTATTTTCAAGCCACGAAACAGACCCTACAAGTCGACATTCAGAATCTGTCCAGATTCTAATCATGCAATATTATCAATTATATCAAACCCTAGTTGCATATTATCAATCAATAACACCTAATAATCATCATACAACTTTAGTAAGAACCACATCTAATCAAAACCCTAATTATACATCACAACCATCATTATTCACAAACCCTAGAAGTCTAAAACATCAAGAACATGCATAATCATGCAAAACATATAACATTCATTATGTAACAATGTGGTTGACCCTTTTAATCTTCGTAATCATCATGTTTTAACTTTTATAAAATACTTTCAGACCTGGACAAACTTGTTATATGATTTTTATAGTAAAAACATAAGGTAAAAGCGTAAGAAATCATAAGTTATACCCTTAGCTCTTCAAATCAATCAATCGCGCGCCTTGGAGCCTCCCAATTGATGATCTTGAGCCTTAGCAGGAGTTTTTGGAGTGAAATATTCGTGTGGGGCAGTAAGGGGGCGATTAGGGTTGAGTATGGGGGTTGCATGGGGGTTTAGGATGCTTAAATATGAGTTTGAGGCGGTTTAGACCCGTCAGGGATGTTCGAGCGGCCGCTCGGAGCCTGTGAGCGGCCGCTCACAGGTCCGAGGCGCGCGCTTTTGCTTCGTTTCGCCTCCCGACGCGTTATCCATCGACGTTTTCGTTATTTCGGACCGTAACAAGTGTAACCCCATGCGTTAAGACCCTAATCAACCTCATGCTCCACTTTTAATGATTTTTATTAACGTGTTCGGTTTAGGTTCACATAATCACGTATGGTTTTCACATAAGTTTGTCAGATATCACCGAGACACATAAGTTTATTATTCACCAACGTTCGGGATACAGGACTCATGTGTGTGTTAAACAATACTTATCCTATTTAACACATATGTTAATAACCTCTAACATGTGTTAGGCCTACTTAACTAGCCCTAGTTAAGTATCTACCCATGCACAACGTAAGTTAACTAAAATGTATCATGTAAGTTAACTAGAGTTCAGTGAAAGTATTAACCTGAAAATGCGGGGTGTCACACAATTCATGTGTCATGGCAATCTAGTCCATATGTGAAAACATACTAGAAGTAAATCGAGTGCATAATCAACCCTTGTGACTGTTGTATTGTGGTACATCCCATACGCTCATGGTTCACTCGTTTATATTGCAGTAACAAACACCCACGCTACCTTTGTAGGAGGCACGTATCCGGGTGTGATTGTCAGTCCAATAGATCTATCAATGTATACCGTCGGCTGATCAGTGTTAATGATTATGCTAGAATTGTGCTTACCCTAGTCATGTTCAAGACATAATGCAACATAGAAAACACATAGACACAATGATGATTGAATTGCATAAATGATGTTGTAACATGTTTCACCCCAAAAATGGTGATAAATAAAAAAAAGGGACTATGTAAAACTCACCTTAGCAAAATGTTATATCTGTTAAAAAATTGAATAGTGGTGTTGCCCAAATATGTCAAGTATCACCCTATAATAAGGTAATAAATATGTCTAAGTCTATCTAGTCTACAAATGTATAAGTTCTAGGGCTTCGAATTTGGGGATAAATGCTCGTTTGATTAATATTAAAAATGTTTGATAATTGAGAGAATATTAGTAAATAAATAAACAAAAATCTTTTTATGAAATTTAAATTTAAGATGGTCACAATAATATGTTTAAAGTATAAAAAATAATTTTTATAAAATTATTTTCTTTAAAATAGAATATTAATTCTATTTATAACAAATTGTCAAAATTTAACTTTAATATTTAAAAATATTAAAATTAAAGAATTTTCAGCTTAAAAATTATATTTCTGTTCTAAATATTCAGAAATAATTTGTATAAAATTTTGGTGCAAAAATATTAAAAATTGAATTTATTATGATTTAATTATGATTAAAACT